>JAKFHU010002658.1:10000000-15000000 GCA_023783475.1 Daubentonia madagascariensis
TGAAACAGTGTGCCATTGAATTTATCATTTATTTCTTTGATGTAGTTTCCTCCTTCTTGCCTTATATAAACACTTTGCAAGGAAAATTAGTGAAACAAGTGCTTTATTCTCTCTTGGTTTTAAAACCAGTTCTGCTAACAGGTATTTTTCTATGTGAAGCAATTTTTTTGTTGTTGCCAAAGTAAGCCAAGGTTTAGATTCTTACTGTCTGTAGTAGTGGAAAAGGCCAGTCAGGGTCACTTCCTGGTCCTATCTGGCTGTCTTTCATTGCTTCCTCCTCCCCCATTCTTCCTTACCTGTGGCTAACAGAACAAAAGCACTAGTAGCATCTCTCTTTAAGTGCTAACCATGTGGGGAGAGTTTTTCACTAGCAGGAGTAATAATAGCTACCATGGTTTTTTTCTTACCACTGAAATTTGAAAGAAAAATTCTTTGTAAAAATACTATGTTACAGTAATTTGATTTGTCTTACTTCTCCCTCCTAAATTGTTACTGACCCCATAAACGACCAGAAAATTCCTGGTCTACAAAGACCCTGTACTTAAAGCAGTTTTTTATTTTTTGCTTGAAACAGTTAAAACATGCTGTTACAAGGGCAGAGGAAGAATTAACTAAATTTCATAGACCTTTGCTGTGTCTTATGTTTCCTTCCCAGCCTACAATTTAAAATGAAGATACTAGGAGAAAATTGGGAAATAATCTGAGTAATAAAATACTGTGGTATTTACAGTGGTAGGTGAACTATTTGCTTCAAGATATTTCATTAACTTTTTAACAACAAACTATTTCAAGTTATATATGAATTAATCTTGTTTCTCTCCAAGCTGTTAGCTGGTCAGATATGTGATTCTGTATCTTTCTGATTGATTATGGTTATAATGCTAACCATGTAGGTAAATTTTAAATTTTCTTGAAACCTCATTTAAAAAAGTAAAAAGGCAGGTGAAATTATTTTTAATAATTATTTTATTTAACCCCAAATATCAAAAATTATTGTATATTTTACATTTTTTGTTACTAAATCTTCAAAATCCATTTTGTATTGTACATGTACAGCACATCTTATCTCAGCTGGATCCAGCCACATTTCAAGGGCTCAATAGCCACATATGATTATTGCCTTCTGAATGGACAACATAGTCCTTAAATATAGCTTGATATTGGCCCTACTTTGGGGTAGATATTGTATTCAACATGTTTTGGGGCCACCAAATTATCCTACTTTCTATAACAGCCTTGGGCTTTTGTTTTTGTTTCTGAGGATCCACCTTTTTTTCTGTTCTCAATCTAATTTAGCTGTGAAGCCCACTCCATTCCTAGGGGCATATGACTCAGATTAGCCAGGTAGAGCCTTATAGTTCTCCTTTCTATGAGGTTGAGACTTTTGCTGAGATTTCATGTGTAGAGTGAGGTCCTCTTACCTGTGAAGTGTGAGCCTGTGGGCAAGAAAGGGCTGTTGTGCGGTAAACATCTTGAAACAGTATAGATTCTGAGAATAGAGCAAGCACTGAGAAATGGAAAGAAGGAACCCAAGCTCTTGCCATAGGATTTTGAAAGCTTTATTTTATTTTATAACCAAAGTAGAATGTTTAGAAGATTGATAAGTTACCTTTTTTTGTTGAAGTCAATGTGCATTAGGTTTTCTGTCACTTACAGTGTAACATTCCAAGTGAACAAGAGGTGTGGATTAGACAGTTCCGGCTTGAAATAGCCTTATGGTCTTGGAATGCCCCAGCAGCAGTGGAGGGATGTCTGGAGTTGATGGGGAAGGGTTTTTACCAAGTAGAAGTCAGGTTCATTGTGATTCCAAGGGCCTTGGATGCTTGAGATGACTTCTTACTAGGGTTTTTACTGACCTGTTGGTAGGGCAGACATTTAAGGATTCAGCCTAATCACAGTGAACAATAATGACTAGTTGGTCTAATCAGTGAAAGGGATCAGAAATGCAAATAATGTAATCATTTATTCCTGTGGTGGTATTCTCATTGCATCTTGTTATTTGCTTTGCTTGTGAGTTTAGAGCTTATTGCAATCAACTTTTACTGAATTTAAAAATCTCTTGTATTTGAGACTTTTAACTATAATTTATTTAATATTTCTCTTTTCAAAATAAAGTTCCTTTTTGAGAAGTATAAAAGTAGACTGAGTTTACTATAATCATGGAAATAATGCAAATATATATAAAGGAAAAATTAAGTTCCCATTTTATCTTGCCATATTCTGCTCAGCCCAGTGTTAACAGCCTAGCATGTATCCTTTATGCTAAAAAAATAGAGAAATAATAGAAAATATATTTAAATAAGTATTTAAACAGTCGACCCTTGAACAAGATGGGTTCAAACTGCATGGGTCCACTTATATACAGATTTTTTTCAATAAATGTATTGGAAAACTTTTTTGAGATTTGTGACAATTTGAAAAAACTTGACAAACCATGTGGCCTAGAAATCTCAAAAAAATTAAGAAAAAGTTATGTCATGAATTCATAAAATAAATGTAGATACTAGTCTATTTGTTAATTGACTATTTATGTTATTGATGAAGCTCTGGTCAACAGTAGGCTATTAGTAGTTAAGTTTTTGAGGAGTCAAAAGTTATACGTGGATTATACATGCAACCCTAACCCTTGCGTTGTTCGAGAGTCAACTGTATATACATAGAGAGGGAGAAAATTTGTGTGTGCACTTGTGTGTGTATCAGAGACAGACACAGGCAATCAGTCAAACACAGAAAATCTGACAGAAACACACAAATATACACATAACAGTTTTTCTGCCTTAAAAATCCCCTGTGTTAACCTGTTTATCCTTCCCACCCCTGCAACTCGGAAAAGACTGATTTTTTTTTTTTTAACAGTCTCCGTAGTTTTGCCTTTTCCAGAATATCATATAGTTGGAATCATATAGTATGTAGCCTTTTCAGACAGGCTTCTTTCTCTTAGCAGTATACACTTGAGGTTCTTCCATGTCTTTTTGTGGATTGAATCTCATTTCTTTCATTGCCAAATAATATTCCATTGTCTAGATGTACTGTAGTTTGGTTATCCATTCACCTGTTGAAGGACACTTAGTGGCTATAAACATTCATATACAGGCTTTTATGTAGATGTTTCACCTCCTTTGGGTAAATACTAAGGATTGTTGGATAACATGGTAAGAGAATGTTTAGTTTTGTAAGAAACTGCCAAACTGTTCTCCAAGTGACTACCATTTCGTGTTCCCACAAGCAATAAATGAGAGTTCCTGTTGCTCCACATTCTTTTAAGCATTTGGTGTTGTCACTATTTTGGATTTTTGCAATTTTAAAATTGCATGTATAGGTACATAGTGGTATCTTGTTTTGTTTTAATTTTCAATTCTTTAATGAAATATGATGTTTAGCATTTTTTCACATGCTTATTTGCCATTGGTATATCTTCTTTGGTGAGATATCTGTTCAGATCTTTTGCCCATTTTTTAATTGAGCTGTTTGTTTTCTTGTTGAGTTTTAAAGAGTTCTTTGGATATGTTGGATACCAATCTTTATCAGATATATATTTTTTAAAGATTTTCTCCCTGTGACTTGTCTTTTCATTTTCCTAAGTATCTTTTGAAGAGTAGAAGTTTCAAATTTTAACACTGTGCAACTTATCAGTTACTTCTTTCACATGTTATGATTTTGGTGTCTTAGCTAAAAAGTCATTGCCAAGCCAAATTGCCTAGATTTTCTCCTATGTTATCTTCTAGGAGTCTAGTTTTGCAGTTTACACTTAGGTCTATGATCCATTTTGAGTTAATTTTTGTGAAAGGTATAAGGTTTATGTCTGGATTTGGTTGTTTTTTTGCTTGTCAGTGTCCACTTGTTTCATTAGCATTTGTTGAAAAGACTATCCTTTCTTCATTGAAGTACCTTTGCTCCTTTGTTAAAAACCAGTTTTTTTATGGCTCTGTTTCTGGGCTTTCTTACTCTCTTCCATTAGTCTAGTTGTCTATTTTTTTACTAATACCATACCGTACTGATTACTGTAGCTTTATAGTAAGTCTTGAAGTTGGATAGCGTCAGTCCTCTAATTTTCTTCTCATTCAATATTGTGTTGCTATTCTGAGTCTTCGACTATCCATATAAACTTTAGAATCAATTTGTTTATCTAGAAAATAACTTGCTGGGATTTTGATTGGGATTGCATTCAATCCATACATCAAATTGGGAAGAACTGCCATCTTGACAATATCGAGTCTTTCTATCCGTGTACGTGGAATATCTCTCCATTTATCTGGATCTTTTTTATTTCTTTCATCAGAGTTTTATAGTTTTCCTCATATATAATAGATACACATTTTTAAAATTTCAAATTCCAGTTCATTGTTGGTATATAAGAATGCATCTGTGTTTTGGTGTCTGTCTGTCATTGGTTTGGGCTCATTCTCAGTCATTATCACTTAAATATTCTTTCTGTTTCTTTCTCCTTTCCTATTCCTGTTACGCATGTGCTCGGCCTCTTTTAATTCTCCCGTAGGTCTTGGATATTCTGTTCTGTTTTTTCATTCTTTTTTCTCTTTGCATTTTAGTTTTGGGAGTTCCTATTGACATATCTTCAAGCTCACTGGTTCTTTCCTTGGCCATGTCTACTATATTGATGACCCCATCAAAGGCACTCTTTATTTCTGTTGGAGTGTTTTTGATTTTGATCATTTCCTTTTGATTTTTTCTTAGTTCCATATCTCTACTTATAACACCCGACTGCTCTTGCGTGTTGTCACTTTTTTTCCAATAGAGTCCTTAGCATATTAATCATAGGTTTTTAAAAATTCCTGGTCTGATAATTCCAATATTTCTACTGTATCTGAGTCTGACTCTGATGCTTACTTTATTTCTTCAGATGGTGTTTTAGCATGTCTTGTAATTTTTCATTGAAAGCTGGATATGATGTATGGGATAGAAGGAAATAAGGTAAATAGGCCTTTAGTGTAAGGTTTTATGTTTCTTTGGCTAGGGGTTAGGCTATATTCACTGTTCGCTGTACCTGTAAGGGTCACAGGCTAAAATTTCCTGTAGTGTCCTTGTTTTTGTGTTCTCTGTTATCTTTCGGTTTCACTGGAATTTTTTCTTCAATAAGGTCTGAGGTGTGCATTTCTTTCAGTTGTATTCTTCAGTTATCATACAGGAGCCATATTTATATAGTGGTGAGGTGTAGGGGGAGGGAAAGTGTTCTATAGTTCTGTGATTTGTTCTCAGTCTGTTAATGAACCTATGTCCCTGGACCATGATCTTCACAGGTACTTCTTAATTATGTTTCGCATTTTTTCCCCCCTTAAGTGAGATGGAAATGCTAGAGGGTGCTGGAGTTGAGTATTTCCCTTCTCCCAGGTTGGTAAGGCTCTGGTAGAACCCCAGTTGGTTAGGTTCTGATAGTTTCTTTGAGGGCAGGCCTTGTGAAGGACAGAATACTCTGGGCATATTTTATCATGACTGCATTTTCCCTACCCCTGCTGGAAGCAAGGGATTTTTCTCTGATGTTCACTGTGATAATCTGGTGGGGCTTCTGGTGGTAAAAACTCATGAAAGTAGGGGGGCTTTTCTAAGACTGGGTCCCCGTGGAATTTTCAATTCAAACTTGTTCACACCAAGCCTCTAGTAATTTGTCAGTTACAGTTTAGGCTTTCATACCCTGGTAATGGTTCTTATGGAGGTTACTGCTCTGGTTAATTGTGATTCTCTGTATCTCTTGCGTGTATGTTGTTTTTCAGTTTGTTCTGTTTTTTTCTTATTGTAAGTATGGTAATGGCAGCTTCTAACTTCTTACATTCTAGATCGGAAACCAGAAATGCCCAGTGCTAATTGAATTATTTTACCCTGTATTTTACTTTTCTTATTAGAGAATACAATATATTTCTAGCTGCATAATATACCACAGAATGAATATACTGGATTTATTAAACCATTTGTCTATTGATGGACGTTGAAGTTTTCTCAGCTTTTTTTCATTATAAACAGTAATGCTAGAAATACTCTTATACACATATATTTGCATACTGGTACTATTATTTCCTTAGGTTTACTCCCAAAGGTGGGTTAGCTAAGTCAAAGGGTATTTGTATTTTTAATTAATAAATATCTTCAGATTACTTTGCCCAAATATTGTAACAGTATATGAGTTTCCTTTCATTTGGCCGTCATTGTGTGTTGTCAGTCTGGTGAAAATAGTATCTCATCATTGCTTTGATTAGTACTTTACTGAATACTGGGGGGAGGTTCGGAGCATCTTCCATATGTTTATTTACCATTTTAATTTCCTCTGAATTCTTTTTTTGTGACATTACCACTTGCTTTCATTTGGGTTATTTGCTTTTCCCTTTATCAATTTGAATATTAGGCACAATTGCTGATATTTTTAAAAATTATTATTTGTATTTCTTATAGAAAAGTTAGAAAATGGCAGCATAAAAAGAAAGTAAAAATCATCCATCTGCTCACACAGGGATAAATGTTCTTAGAATTTTGATATTTGATATTTTTCTAAGGATATGTATATATAATTTCCTACCAAAATAAAATTTTACTTGGCATGTTGTATTTTAAAAATTGTATTACATATTATTTTATTAATGTTTAAAGACAGTATAGGAAAAATGTCAAGCAATACAAAAAAACCTTTTAAAAATGCAGATCATGACCCACTAAATTGATTGCATGACCCACAGTTTGAAAAACATTGCCTTAAACGACACAAAAATATAACCTTGATAAAAATAAAAACCAAATTTAAAATATGGGAACATAAGATTTATCTTTTACTTCAAGATAATTTCAAAGCCTTCTAAAACTTTTACATTTTAAAAAACTCATTATTACTGAAATATTCAAACATATTTAAAAGTAGAGAAAATAATATAATGAACCCCTTTACCGTCATCCTTTACCTTTATAGTTAACCACATTTCGCTAATCTTGTTTCATTTATCTCTCTCCACTTTTTTTTCTTTTCCTGGATTATTTTTAAGTGAATCTCAGGCATCATATTATAAATATAAATACTTGATTATCTATCTATAATAGATAATGAAATCGTAGTTACGTTAGAAAAGAGGTCCTATACCTTAACAAAATTGGCAATAATTTTATAATATCATCTAATGGTCCGCATACACATTTACCCAGTTGTTTCAAAGATTTTTTTTAATAGCTCCTTTGTTTGAATCTGGGTGCAAACAAGATCTGTACATTGTACATGGTTAATTAGTGTCTGTCTCTTATAATCTATAGTAGCTCCTGTTACCCTTTCCAAAATTTCATTCATTTATTGGAGAATAGACTACATTTTGAATTTGATCAAATGTTCTCTTGGTATTGGTTAGCTTGTTCTAGTCCTTGTATTTCCTATAAATGGTAACTAGATCTAGAAGCTTATTTAGATATAAATTCAATTCTTTAGTGATTGTACTTCAAAGGTGATGGTGAGAGCTATTAATATCTTATAGTTTCTGTGGGCAGGAATTTGGGAGTGTCTCAGCTTAGCGGTTTGGGTTCGGGATCTCATAAAATTGCAGTAAGATGTTGGCTGGGGGTATAGTCACTAGAAGGCTTGACTGGGTTTGGAGAATCTGCTTCCAAGGTGGCTCCCTCACATGGTTGGCCAGTTGTGGTTCTTCTCTTGGTGGAAGGTTTCAGTTCTTCGTCAGCTGGGCCTTTTCACAAATTTACTTAAATATACTGACAAGCATGGTGGCTGGTTTCTCCCAGGGGCAAATGATCCCAAAAAAGTAAGGGGGAAGCTACATTATCTTTACAACCTAGTCTTTGAAGTCATATCATCACTCTGCAGTGTTCTCTTGGTCATACAGACCATACTTCAGTCACTGTGGGAGGGCATGGGTACCAGGTAATGAGGATCACTGGGGACCATGTTGGAAGGTGGCTACCACAGATGATTTCAATTTAAATTTAAGAGTACAGGATTTATACTTCTTTGCTCTTACACTTGTCTTTCTTTTAAACTAAAAATCTTGGTTCCTAAAATATTAGCATAGTTTGTCCTACAGATATACATGTGATAATTTCAAAATAACAATGCTAATATTAATTACTAACAAGACAAGTGAATACAGTTTAAGATTTCTTATGATTATTTTTGTCCTTAGAATATACCCCCTAGGGATATATAGCCAGAATATTGTATTGTAGACAGTTTATGCAACCAATTTAATGTACATGTAGGTTCATTTGTTTCCAATTTTTTTAGGAATTGATTTTTACCCTTTTTGGT
This sequence comes from Daubentonia madagascariensis, assembly GCA_023783475.1. Taxonomy (NCBI): domain Eukaryota; kingdom Metazoa; phylum Chordata; class Mammalia; order Primates; family Daubentoniidae; genus Daubentonia; species Daubentonia madagascariensis. The sequence continues at coordinate 10,008,243 of JAKFHU010002658.1, forward strand.
TTACTGATGTATTTTAATTAATCATGTAAAACAATTACACAGTTTGAAACTCAAAACTATAAAACAAGTACATTCAAAATAGTCTTACTTCCATTGCTCTTTCTCATCCTCTCTCTTACCCGTGAGTAACTGTTAGGTTATTAAGTATGGAATGGCACATTTCCTTAAGTAGTAAGTTTGAAAGTTGGTATCTCTGACATTTCACTTTGATACTTCTTGGGTTTTTTTGTTGTTTTTTTTTTTTGTTTTGTTTTATTGTGAAGGTACATGCTCATTCTTTCAAATGCATGTTTTGGCTTGTGATTATCTTTCAAAGTTTTTTTTAGAGCAATTTTTGTGAAACCATGGATAAGTCAAAAAGTCATGTTATTTTTGAGTATGAGTTCTGTCATGGAACCAATGCAGCAGAGACAGCTCGAAATATCAACAAAGTGTTTGGGAAGGATGTGGTTAATGAACATACTGTACGTTGATGGTTTAAGAAGTTCTGTTCTGGTGGTTTTAAATCACCTCTTGAAAATGAGCCATGTGGGCGACCTGGGACCAAGGTGGATAATGATGAACTGAAAGTTGTAGTGGAAGGGAATCCATCTCAACCTACTCATGAATTAGCAGCAAGGTTTGACGTTACTATTCCAGCAACACTGGACCATTTGAAACAAATGGGCAAGGTAAAGAAGCTGGATAGATGAGTACAGCATGAATTAAACGATCATCAGAAGAGAAATCGTCTTGTAGCTTGCCTTTCTTTGCTGTCATGACATAAAGGCGAACCATTTCTACACCGTATTGTTACATGTGGTGAAAAATGGATTCTTTTTTGACAATCATAAGCATTCAGCACAATGATTGTTTAAAGATGAAGTGCCAAAACACAGTCCAAAACCGAATATTCATCAAAAACAGCTAATGGTGTCTGTTTGGTGGTCCAGTGTGGTATTATCTGCTACAGCTTCATGAAACTTGGTCAGTTGATTACAGCGGATGTCTACTGCAACCAATTGGATGACGTGATGAGGATGCTTGTGATTAAGCAGCCAAGATTGGTCAATAGAGACAGGCCAATCCTCTTGCAAGACCACATGTCACAGAAAACAATGCTGCTCAAACTACAGAAGCTGGACTTGGAAACTCTGTGTCATCTACCGTATTCACCAGACCTTGCACCAACTGACTACCACTTCTTCCAGGCTTTGGACCACTTCTTACAAGGAAAAATATTCAATTCTCAACAAGCTGTGGAAAACGCCTTCCACGATTTCATCGCCACTCGCTCTCCAGGCTTCTTTGCTGCTGGCATAAACAAGCTACCATTAAGATGGCAAAACTGTGTCGATAGTTTAGGCACACACTTTGACTAATTGTACTGCTTCTTGTTTGAGATAATACACTAAACTTTTGATTTGAGAGCAGACATTTCATATTTAATGACCTAATATTTTAACTGTTTGTTTCATCCTCCACTTCTTCTTTTCTACATATTCACCTTCCCTTTTTTATATAAAAGGTAGTATGTTATAAGTGCTCTACTGTGCCTTGTTCTTTTCATTTAACCATATGTCCTGAAGTTTACTCGTACCAGTAGGTAGAGATTGTTCTCATCCCTTTTTCTGGCTGCAAGGTACTGTGCTTTATACTATAGTTTATTCAGCCAGTTTCTCATTGATATTTGTATTGTTTCAATAATGCTGTGTCAAATAGCCCTATGCATACATCATTTTGTATTTTTTCTAGTGAATCTTTGGTACAGGTTCCTGAAATTGGGATTTTTAAGTGAAAGGGAAATGCTGAATGTGATTTAACTGGATTGACGAATTCTCCTCTATAGGGATTGTACTTGTATATTTCCAGTAGCAATGTATGAGGGTGTTCCTTACACCTTTGCCAAGAGGCTCTGGTCCTACCTTAGGATTTTTGTCAGTTTGCATCCTGGTGAAGTTTTAGCTTGAAAAATAAATTTTTATTATGAACAAGGTTAAGCAACTTCTCGTTCATTTCCAGTTATTTGTCCTTTTTTTTGGGTGAGCTAATTATTTCTGCTCACTTTTCTGTAAGGTTGTTGATCTTTTTTTTCCCCCCAACTTAGAGTTTTTATAATGGATATTGATCATTATTCTGCAATATAAGTTGCAAATAATTTTTATTCCAGTTTGCTAAACTCCTTTAATTTTGCTTGTGGTATTTTTAGTTATGCAAAAGATTTTTATTTTAATATAGTCACATTTATAAGTCTTTTCCCCTTATTGCTTCTTGATATTGATTCCTAGTTAGAAATTTTTTTTTCCACTATCAGATTATTAAGGAATTCTGTGATTTTTAAAAGCACTTTTACAGTTTTATTTTTTATATTTAGATAACTGATTCATTTAGTTTTTATGCTGGTATATGTTATGAGGGACAGACTAGTTTTATCTTTTCCTATCTGGCTATTCACTTATCCCAGTGCCACTAATTAAAAAGTCCATCTTTTCCCCACTGAATTGATGTGCCATTTTTATTGTGAAGTTCCCTATGAACTTGGGTATATTTCTGGATTTTCTGTTTTATTTCATGTTTATTTACCAGTGGCATACTTATTTTTGTTTGTTTGTTTTGAGACAGGGTTTTGTCACCCCGGTTAGAGTGCAGTGGTATCATCATAGCTCAGTACAACCTCAAACTGGGCTCAAGAAATCCTCCTGCCTCAGCCTCCCCGAGTAGCTGGGACTATAGGCGTGCACCACCACACCCAGCTAATTTTTCTATTTTTTGTAGAGATGGGAGTCTTGCTCTTGCTCAGGCCGGTCTGGTCTTGAACTCCCAACCTCAAGCTATCCTCCCGCCTCAACCTCCCAAACAAACTGTTAGGATTACAGGTGTCAGCCACTGCACCCAGCCCCACACTTTTTAATTATAGGAATTTATACTGGTTTAATATCTTGTAGAGCTAGTGCCTTCACCCCCTTTCTCTTTCAGGTGTTAACCTTGCTATTCTTACTTAGTTATTTCCCTATGTGGGATATATATGATAGAAAAAAACTTAATAATATTTTGAAAAATTGGGCTATGTTTAATTTATAAATTAACACATGGAAATTTGACATCTTTATCGTGTCAAGCCCTGCTGTCCATTTGTTCATGTGTACTTTTCTGTCTTGTGAGAATGTTTTATAGTTTATCTCTGAAGGATTTTGTACATTTCTTAAGTGCTTTTTAAATTTAATGAATTAACTATTATTGTAATGGGGGTCTTGTATTTTATCTTTTAACTGGTAGTTGATGACTATGTTCTGTTAACTTTTCTAAATTGTGTTACTTCTTGTAATTACTTTTTGTTGAATGTTTATTGTTTTTCAGAGAATAAAAAATAATCATCTACATGTAGAGATAGTTACAGCTATCTTATTTCAATTCTTATACCTCTAATCCAGTGCTATTTAATAGAAATAGAATGTAAGCCATTATGTTTTAATTTAAAATAATCTGTTGGGCACTGTGGCTCATGTCTGTAATCCTAGCACTTTTGGGAGGCTGAGGCAGGAGGATCACTTGAGGCCAGGGGTTCGAGACCAGCCTGGGCAACATAGCAAAATTTTGTCTCTGCAAGAAACAATTTAAAAATTAGCTAGGCATGGTGGCGGATTTCTTGAGTCCAAGAGTTTGAGGTTGCAGTGAGCTATGATAGCACCACTGCATGCTAGCCTGAGCAACAGAAAGAGACTCTGTCTAAAAAAAAAAAAAAAATCTGGTAGCCTCATTTTAAAAAGAAACAGCTGAAATTAATTTTAAAAACATATTTTATATTTTTTATTTAACCTAATATAGCTCATGGATCATTTTAGTATGTAATCATTAAACAAATTATTAATGAGATATTTTATATTCTTTTATTTTGTACTAAATCTTCAAAATCCAGTGTGTTTTGTACTTATGGCATTTTTGGACTAGCCACACATTGCTAGTAGCTGCTGTATTGGACTGTGCAATTCTTAATGCTTTCTCTTGTCTTACTGTGTTAAATAATACCACCAACACAATGTTAAATAACAGTAGAGATAGTGAGATAATAAGTATTTGATAATCTACTTTTACTCAATGTGATCACTACATTTCCACGCTAATTATTGTACCTCTACAGCATTTTTCAAAGTTGCATGCAATGGTATAAGATGCACCGTAATAACCTTTTTTTTTTTTTTGGCTTCATTTTTTGTTTTAATATTACATTGCTTTAGTGAACATGCTTATAGCCAAATATTTGCAGTCTTTATTTTCTTATGCTTAAAGCAATTGCTATGTAAAAGGGTGTGTAATTTTTAAAGCTTTGATACATATTGCCAAATTATATTTTCTGAATATTTATACCCATTTACTATTGGCACTATATATGACCATATATATTTACTGCACACCTTTGTTAATACTGTGTACTGTGTGTCTTTGACATCTTTTCCTCTTAGTTAAAAGTGGTGTATTATTGCTTTGATTTGTATGTTTTGATTAATAGTGAGATTACATGTTTTTCATGTGTTTTTAGGACCTAGGCATTCTTTTGCATATTGACAGTTCATTTTATTTCTCATTTTCTGTTGTGGGGTTAGTCTTTTTTGTGTTGATTTGTAAGACCTTTTAATATTATGGGTAGTAATCTATTATATGTTACAAATACATTTCCCCAGCTTGTCATTTTTTTTATCGTCATTTTTTTAAATTGTGGACTAATTTAAATTTTATTTCTAATGAATTGTTGCTGTTACCTCTTTCCTATTGTTTTCTTACGCAGTGCTTCTATTTAGTGAATTGAAATCTGTCTGCTTTTTATTAGTTTTGTCTTTGGTATAACTGTCCACTTCCCCATGGGGTTATGTATTTGTCTAAATATCATTTTGCCTATTCTTTCTGACATAAAATGGCTGTTTTTATAATTATCAGATATATATTTGAGATTTGTTTTGTGGTGCATATTATTTTCCGCTGTTCTGTCTGTGACAGGTCATGTTAATATCTAGTAGGGCAAGTGTTTATTTTCAGAAATGTTTTGGCTGGTAGTCTGGTTTGTTTTCTTCCGGGTGAATTTTAGAATTGTTTTGTCAAGTTAAGTCCCCTCTTCCACCCAGCAAAAGAAAAAAACAAACTACTGGTCCTTTTATTGAAATTGCTTTAAAATGTAGAATTTTACGATTCTGTGTTTCATAATGAATTTGTATAATTCTTTTTAAAAGTTTATTCCCAGTTATTTGTAGCATTTGTTTTATTGTGGAATCATATAAATTTTATTTGTAATGAATTGTTGCTGCATATATGAAGTCTTTTGCTTTTTATGTATTGATTTTTCTCTAACTCAGCTACTCCTTTTTTTTTTTTTTTTTTCCTCAAGCAATCCTCCTGCCTCAGCCTTCTGAGTAGCTGGGACCATAGGCACATTTACCACCACACCTCCGCTACTCTTTATTCTTTTGGATTTTCCAGAAAAATAGTCATCTCATCTACCAATAATTATATTTTTGTCTCTTTCAATATTTATACTTTGCTTAAATTTTACTTACTAACTTCCAGAATAGAGTTAGTAATAATGAATGTTTTTGTCTTGTATATAATACCCGGGCATTTTTCTATTAAACAGACATTGGTTGTTGGTTTCAGAGAGGTACCATAATAAACCTTTAAGAAAGACTCCTTCTTATTGCAAGTTTAATAAGAGTTCTTTGCTGTTTTAAATTAGGAACTGATTGTGAACTGTGTTCAGATACCTTTTTTGTCATGATGTTGGAGTTTTTCTTTCTCACAGATAAATGTAATGAATTTTATTAGCTTTTCCATTCCTGAATTGCTAAATAAAACTCTACCTGATTTAATATTTCTTTATGTAACATAAGAAATGTTCAAATTGTATTTTTTTCTAAATACTCTGATTTCAAATACTCTGGAGCTGTATAAACAGAATTAAATTATATTTATTGAAGGTTTAATAGAAGTCACCTAAACTCCATCTGGGCCCACACTGTTTTTTTTTTTTTTTTTTAATAAGTTGTTAAAGCAATTCTTTTAACAACTTAAAAATGTTTTTTTTTGATAAGCTATACTGGTTTTATTCAGCTTCTGCCAAAAGACAATTTGTTTGATGCCTAAAATGGTTAAGAATTTATTTTAACATTAATCATACCCAGAAACTGTGCTATGTGGAAATTACAGGGTTGATTTTTTTTTTTTTTAATCCTGACAGTTTTCTTTTAGGAAGAAAACTGGGTTAGACCTTTTATTGGGATATATTTATTGATATTAAATTCAGAAAGATGAATGTTAAAGTAACAAAGTAGAACTTCTTTTCAAGGATTCCCCCCTCACCAGCATTTTATTCTTAAATAGTTGTAGGAATGTCTTTAATGTATTAATTATTCTCATTCTTAGGTGCATTTTATCTGGTGTTTGAATATATGGATCATGATCTGATGGGACTACTGGAATCAGGCTTGGTTCATTTTAATGAAAATCACATAAAGTCATTTATGAGACAGCTCATGGAAGGACTGGATTATTGTCATAAGAAGAACTTTTTGCATAGGGATATTAAATGTTCAAATATCCTTCTAAATAATAGGTATGGATATGAGCTTGATATATATAAAATGAGTGTTATTTATAATGTATACCTTGATTTTGTTAAAAAGATTTAAAATTCAGTTTACTTCATAGAACTATTTTAACATAATCAACAATATTCAGCTTGGGCTACCTCTAAAGTTGTGTTAAATAAATTAACTTCCAATAATACTTTGTAATGTGTATAAAATAATACTTAGTTGACTGATATTCTTCCAAATAATGTGAATGGATCTTCTAATACTTAGTAATATGCTTTCAGCTTTAGGTTAAGAATAGATTTTAGAATTTTTTTAAAAAAAATTCACAGCTATAAAGTGAACTTTCTTTGAACTGTGTATGTACACATGCACACATACATTTAAAGCTTATGTTATATATTTCAGTAACAACATAAACTGAACCCTCGTAATTCTCTTGTAACTGGTACTATTTGTTAGTTTAAATGATGTGTGTGATCCTGATTTTAATTAGCAGAAAGTGTTCTATGCACCTAGGCCCTCTAAGAATGGGAAAATCGAACATAAATTTAAAGTGACGTGACTAAGTTCTTGAGCACTTGAACAAGTTACTTGTCTTATTACTAAGTAATAGAAATTATTTTTATTTTCATTGAAGTGTACTTTTCTAAATAGGAACTGAATAGTACTGAAATACTATTCTACTAGAGCTATTATAATAATAGTACATATAATAATAATGTAATAATAATAGTACTACTATAATAGTAATAGTAACTAGAACTATCCAAAGCAAGATAGTAGTTGTTTACTTATCTTGTGAATTTACCTTCTACTTGCCTTTATGACCTTGATGAATACTACAGTATGAGCAAAGTTAAAGTTTATATAAGTGTATTTTTGATTAGTTCTAGTGATAAAATATAAATGTGTATTATCAATTCAGAGTAGATTAATACCTTTTGTTCATTTTGTCTTATTTCTACCAGAGGGCAGATAAAACTTGCAGATTTTGGACTTGCTCGATTGTATAGCTCAGAAGAAAGGTAAGAGTACTTTCAAGTAAATACTATAGACATAAGAGTCCAGTTTTAGAAGCTATACTATGAAACCCTTATTGATAGTTTTTTTTTTGAGGGAAATTTACTTCTCATGGTTAAATATACAAAACAGTGAAATTTTAATGTCATAATTGGGTCTACTATTTTAATTACAAAATTTTGTGTATTTATCTCAATTTTAAAATAATTGATGTTTAAACATTATAGGTAAATATTATTTTTTTAAAAAATGCGCAGCTTTAAATGTGACTGAAAAGAACTTTTGAATTTTTTAAATTCATGCTTAAATGTCTAATGCAGATTCAGAAATTAAGATGTTTTAAATTTTTATGTGAGTGAAAAACCTTAGTATATGCTTTGTAAATTGTTTAAACTTATAAACTTAGTTTTAATTACTGTTTTAAACTTCAAGGTTTTTTGAGTTTTATCTACAGTTTATTTTTCCCCCCAACTCCCTAAAACCCTTTCTTTAAACAAACTATTGTGAGGAGGTTCAGTGTATAAGACAGGAAAAGGTAGAAGTTCTCTGGCTAAAGTTGGGATGTATACACAACTTGGCTCCCCTTTGTGCCTATTGGTAGTGAAATAGGCATTGTCTTAGAACTAATACAGAATTTAAAAATAAAATATTTTCATATCATAATGGATTTTGTGTAAAAAACTATGGAATTAATTGGATTTAAGAAATCTCTAGTCATTTTAGTCAATTTTTCTTTCCTGTCTTTATTTTCAGATTTATTTATATGTATTTTTTAAATTTTAAAATTCTTTATGACAAGTCTGTCATTTCTTTAGTATCACCATAATTTTATTATTATTATTATTTTTTATAGTTTTAGGGGGTTACAAGTTGAATTCCATTACATGCATATTGTATAGTGGTGGAGTCTGGGGTTTTGGTGTACCCATCACCTGAGTTTGTTGTTTTCCTCTGCCCGTAATTTAATAGTGAAACATAGTTGACGAGAATTCTTAGAAATAGGTGTTTGCTTTTAGTGAATATTCGCCAGTTTCTGGTTGGTTGAAGAAGTAGACAAAAACTCTTGTTTGAATTTTTCAGAGTGAAAAGTCTATTTTTAATCTTGCAGTGCCTGTGACATTATTCTAAAAGTTATTTTCATTGTTTAGTGTTTTCTGGAGTAGAAGTTTTCAAGTGGTATGTTTTGGATCCATTAGAAAACCCCTCAGAAAGTATGTTGTGGACAGAGTTGTGATGGTCAGGGCTCCAGTTCTCTATACCTACTTTCACTAGAGTTATTCTGTTTTTATTTGTTTTACCTACTTCATTTACAATTAATATTTTATTTTAGGAAAGGGTCATATGGTTTTTTAAAAAAGTTTTAAAGTGTTCTAGAGCTTAAAAGCTATATCCCTCATTTTGTATTTGAGAAAACTGAGACCCAGAAAGGGTTGAGTGACTTTATTTATTATTATTTTTGAATTGACAAAATTGTATATATTTATCATGTACAAGTTGTTTTGAAATATGTATATATTGTGGAATGGCTAAATTGAGCTAATTAATATATGCATTACCTGACATTTTTTTTGGTTGTGAGAACACTTAAAAATCTACTCTCTTAGCAATTTTAAAGAATACAATACATTGTCGTTAACTATAGTCACCATGTTGTACAATAGACCTCTTGGAATTTATTCCTCCTGCCTAACTGAACTTTTATATTCTTTGACCAACATTGCCCCCTGACTCCCATCCCCCAGCCTCTGGTAACCAACTCTACTCTCTACTTCTATGAGTTCAACTTTTTTAGATTCCACATATTAGTGAAATCTTATGGTATTTGTCTTTCTGTGTCTAGCTTATTTCACTTAACATTAATTCCTTCAGGTTTATTCATGTTGTCACAAATGGCAGGATTTCTTCGTTTTTTAAGGCTGATTGTATTCCATTGTGCATGTATATGCGCCATGTTTTCTTTATCCATTCATCTGTTGATGGACACTGAGGTTGATTCTATATCTTGGCTATTGTGAAAAATTGAGTGACCTTTTTAAAAAAAGGTCAAAAAATGCAGGCAGAGCTAAGGGTTCGAGGTTTTCAACTCCCAATTTTTCATTCTTTCCATCATATACAATACTGCCTCGTGGTAGAAATTGAAAAAAAATTGGTCTAAATGTGTACTTAATTCAAAACTTCACTTGAAGTATTATATATTTTTTGAATGACTAAATTTCTGTAGCTATGTCTTTGGGAGAGATTCTGATTAATTAAGGATTCTATCTGCTAAGCTGGTTAATTGAGATTTCACTTTTAGTTAGATTATCCTTAATACAAGTACGTGTCTGTCATACTTGAATAAAAATCCCCTTATGTTCTTGTTAGGTTTCAGTGGAGCTGGAAAACAGCTAATTACCATTTTCATCTCATAGATTCTTGTTATGCAGATATTTGTCTACATTTGGAATAGATATGTTCACGAAAAACCGACTAAAGCCAAATTTTATATATCAAACTCCATTTTCCCATTGATTTTCATTTTAAAATGCAATTTTGGGTTCCAGTGGAGTGCCAGGGGTGTGGCATGTTCACTTGGGCCATGGTCCCCATTGTCCCGCTGGATTGATACAGGAGTACTGGGTTTTGAGAAGCAGGAAGTTTTAAATCCCATAACTTTTTGTCTTCAGGTAACGTATACTGAATTTTTCTGCTGAATTAAATTTATAAGAGAAAAACTTGGTGTGTTGTTTTGTTTGATAAGCAAATATCCGTAAGGGGTTTATATAATCCTTTAAAACCTTTCTTTTTTTCCCCTAGATTAAAATAATTCTAATGTCTTTAAAATCCATTGGAGAAGTAGGCTTAATATTAATATAATGGAATACCTTTAAAATATATATTTTTTCCAGTGAATCTTAATAACATGCTGATTTTAAAAGAAATCTATCTACGTTTAGCAGATTTATTGTATTGCCCAGGTTTTCTAGATATTTCTTGAAATAAGTATCTATGATGTTTCATTCATATTTCTACTTTGTTAATATAAACAGAAAGCAAGATAAGGCTTTACCATAATATACCTACCCATGCAAATGTTAAGTCACTTTGAAGGATTTTCTAAGTAATTAGCTGCTGTAGACAGAATAACTGAAATGTTCAGTAATTTAGTGTAAAGTTTTTAGTTTCAAAGTGGAGATTGCAGTTTATCACTGCAATAATAGCATCAACCATATCTTTATTACTCATTTGATTTTGGATATACTTTTCTTGAATTTGAGGAAAACTGTATAGACTTACAGCTAGTGCTTGGGGGTCTGTGACCAGTATGGATCTCATCTATCATGTGTGCTATAAGTAGAAGAAAGGAGGAGAACCACTGGATTAAAATTAGGGGGCAAAATGGTTTCTTTAAACAAGAATCATTTTCTCATTTTGAACATCAGTATTCATACTTCATCCCATTCTGCACTGGGAACTGTGGAACCTTTTTTTTTTTTTTACCCCATTTCTTCATTACCCATTCATCTCTCCGTACCTATTTTGAATACAACCTTTTCTGAGACTTTCAGCCACAATATTTCCCTCTTCTGAGCTTTTATTTTACCAAGTCATTGCTCCAGTGCTTTTCCAGAGGATGGAGTGACTTTCTCTCTTTGTGTGACTGTACCATAAAACCCATAATCCTAAATCAAGAAACTCTGGGTCTAATCCTGGCATTGGCATTTAACCATTTGTGGAATCTTGGGCAAGTCACTTAATCTCTCTGGGGCTCATTATTCTCAACTTTAAGATGAAGGACTTAAAATCTCCCAAGTCTTTATTTATAGCATATCAAAAACATATTTTTACAGTTCTAAAAATCACTGTGATACGAAATAAAATAGTTTTAAAAACTATAACCAGATCTGATGATCCAGTAAGGAGACTAGTTTACCACCACCACCCTCCCCAAACACATGCCTTTTTGAAGACAATATCGCCATCTAGTGGCTTTTCAGAAAATTGCCATTAAAAGCAAAACTAAATATTAAAGCTATAGGTATTAAAGGGAGAGGAAGACAGTATTACCTCTTGCTACTTATCGAAGGACTAGGTAAAATTATTCAGCATTAAAATTGCTTCCATAACTCTGGTTATCATTACTTGTACCCTTGTCTTGTTACTCAGTCTAGAATTGTAGTCATTTTAGAGACAGGCACCATATTTTATTCTTTTTTATTTTATATGACCTAAAACATTGAATGCATTCATGATAAATGCTTGCTTAATTCTGATCTGGAAGAAGGTGTTGCTGATCTGGAGGACCCTCATGACACAGATCAGTGCAGGGAGTTTTGGAGATTCCAGGTAATACAGAGGATCTTCTGGGAGGCCCTGGACAAGATTGGAACCATGCAAATAAAAAGATTACTAGTAATGTATGAATAACAATAAATAACATGACAAAACAAGTTTCAGGAATGGAAATCTCATTTAGACCACTGACTTAAGTGTAAGATCAAGATTATATTGTATTTCCTTCAGCCCCGATGGAGTAGTCTACATTTTTGAGCATATAAAGTAGGAAAGGCAGCTTAATTCTTTAGGGTAAAGAGTTCCCACCTCCTCGTGTTGGGAGGATCTCACCCATGTTCTTTATGCTGAACGCTTACAGATCTAAATTTCAAGCCTTGATTTTTCTTCTGATCTCTAAACCTGTGTGTTTATTGGGCGTTTCCACCTAGATGATCTGTTACCTTAAATTAAACCTTACTATGACACCTGTCTATCTCATTCTCCAGGAAAAAAGTCTGCTCCTTTAACTTTATTTCCTATTTTAGTTAAAGGTATCCAGTCACCTTCACATACAGGTATGTCTCATACAGACCAGTGTAAATAGAATTTTATTGGTTTTCCTGCCTCTCGTTTTTCTCCTTAATGTTCTTCTCTCCTGCCATTCTTATCCACTGCCACCCCCAGCCCCCTTAGGTAATAGTATTATTGAACTCTTTGCAGTTCCCTAAACATGCTGTGCTCTTGGATGCCTCTGTGAACCTATATAAGCTGTTGCCTTTTGTATGGAATTATATACTTCCTATTACCTTAGTCTGACAGATTTGTTATTTTCCCTTCAGTGTGCAATTGAGGCATTTCCTCTTTTGAAATCTTCCCTGAATCCCTTAGGCATCGTTGGTTGCATCTTTCTCTGTGTGTTCACAGAATATTATTCATTATTCTATGTAGTATTTATAGTGCATTATTATAATTTATATCTGTATTACCACCATACTTTAAGGCTCTAAACAACTACAAATATGGTTTTTTGTTTGGTTCAACCATCTGCTAGTGCTTAGTTAGCACAGTGCCTAACTCAGAGTTTCAGTAAATATTTGTTGTTCATAAAGAAAGGAAAAAGGAGGAACAAACTTAAGTAACATTTTTCTGTAGCATTTTTATTATTTATAGTTTCCTTTCAAAGAATTATTTTAAGAGAAAATCTTCTGAGATGCATAGAACAGGCATTATTATTCTTAGGCACATTTTAAAGGTAAAGAAACTGAAGTTTAGAAGACTTAAGTGCATTTGCAAGGTCACACAACCAGTAAGTGGTAGAATTAAGGGTCTTTTGACAGAAAGACTTTATTTTTATTATATTGGAGTGCTTCCCTGGTAAGACTCTGAATCCATCCTTGATTACCTAAAAGTATCTTCTAGGTGGGGAGCTCTGGGGGCCTCTCAAGTCTGCTTTAGTGGCACCATTAGGCTGATGACAATTTTTAGAGTTCTTTTGTAGCAAAGGGTCTGCTGAATTTTGCTGTCTCTGCCTTCTCACCCTCCAAATATATTTTATTTTTGCCAAATGAGATATGCTATATTTTTTGTCTTCCAGCAGGTTAGCAAGTTGTGTGATATTTCCATTTCTGAATCTACCTTAGTCATATTGAATTTCATTCTATTTTAAGCCGCTTGAAAGCTCCTTAAATATCTAATGAGAAATCTATAAATGAAAAACATTTTGATAACATCAAATATTTAAAATCACCTGAGATTTCACATGTAAGTTTTATTATTTACAAGTCTGATGACTTTACATTTTAATATTTTGTTAACCATACTAAGGTAGAAAGTTAAAAAAAAGTGGTTTTATTTTTGTTTTTTTTTTAAGGTGTTACTTCCCTAGTGGACAAAGAAATAGCGTCTGCCTTCTTTTCAGAAACTGTTAATGAGATTTACAGATGAAGATATTTAGTAGAAGTTGAAAATCAGAATATTTAATGTTGAGACTATTAGTTCTGGGTCTTTACAAAGTTTAGTTTTTTGCCATCCAAGAATAACTGCTTGTTGGAGTTACCGTTTTGTGTTTCTAATTTAATGGCAGGAGGAGTGTGTGTGTGTGTGTGTGTTGCTAGGTTATTGAGTTTATTACTTGGAATTTGTGTTTAATTACGGAAATAAATTGGGGTGGTTCATTTCATATTTTTAGATTTTTCTTTTTTTAAGGTGTATAAATTTATTCTATAAATTAAGAAGAACCTGAGAACCTGACTATATGTTTTTCAGTCGTGTTTCTTTTTCAGTAGGAGTCAGTTTGCTTTTTGTGAAAAGACTGGGTAGACATTATTTTTAATTAATATAATTAATTAATTAATTAATATAATTAAATTATAAAAATAATTATAATTTTTAATTATTTATAATTAAGAATGTAATTATTTTTAATCCATGAAAAAAAAAGCATCATAAATGTAGTGCCACATCAATTTGCTTTTTTGTGATCCAAACAAGATCATCTGTGTTCATTTGGGGGCATTCTGGATTTTTATTTATTTGTCTACCTTTGGATGATCTATTTTCATATTACAACAGTGCTTTAATTTTTGTGGGATTTAAATTTCCTCATTTTAAAACATAGTTTCAGTCTCTCATATTTTTGTCTTTACATTTGTAAACACAGCATTCTAATGATAATATGGAATATTTTATTGATAATGCTGTAAACTATTACTGAATTAATTGGGTGATGCCTGAAATTGGCCATATTCTCTTCTAACTCCACTTACCTTGGAACTTGCTTTTATGATTGAAGTCCCTCCGTCCACATACCTTTTCACCATTTGCTTTCTCATTAAACAATAAGGTGGAAAGTACTAGTTTGCAAAATTTTTGAATAAATCATCATGAGTTTTCCCTGTCCTTAATAAAACCATCATTTTCATTGTCTTTTGTCAATGTTAACTTTTAAAAGCTTACTAAAAAGCAGTTTATTTAAAAGTTTATTAAAAATATTTAAAACATAATTAAAAACTATGAACTTCTTTAAAGTGTTCTTGTTTGCTCTCTTCTCTCCCTGGCTTTATCTCCTTGCTCTGGAAAACGAGCATTTGCCCAGCCTTTTAGGGAACTGAAGGTTCAGTGTGTTCTTGGAGCAAGAACCAAATAATAAAGGATTTTATAGGCTTTGTGTAGATATTCTGTAGAAGGCAGCAATGTGTACTAAAGGGGTAACACATTCACATTTTATTTTATATTACCACTTTGCACTTTAGAAAGTGGATTGACCTTTGTAAGTCAATTAGAAAGCTGTTACAGTAAATCTAGATAGGATGATTATAGCTAGAACTAGGGAATGGGCACAAGTATTGGGAAAACAGAGACAAGTTATATCATAAGGATATAGAATCGTTATGTGTTATGAGATCTATCCCTGCCTCCACCCCTACTGTAAGGTTTCTGCTTAACTAACTGGATGAATGGCTTACTAGTTAGGATAGACTAAACTTTTGTAACAAAGAGAACCTCAGATTTTAGTGGCTTAAAGGATAAGAAGTTTATGTATATATTTTTCACTTAATCTTGAGTGGTTGTTGCTTACACATCATATAGTGATATGGTTAAATATTCTTAATTGTGCACTAAGGTAGGCAACAACATACATACATTCAGGGAACCAGGTTGGAAGATCTGCTACCTTCTACACATGCCTTCCAAAGCTATTGCCAGAAGTGAGAAAAGACGAGGGAGGAGTGTAATGAGCCAAGACTAGAAATGACACTTATCACATATGGTTATATTCCACTGGAGAGTACTTAGTCATGTGGCCACACCTAATGCAGTGAGGATGGGAAATGCAGTGGAGCTGGGCAGTGCTGTAGAGGCAAGGAAGAACAAATTTTAGAGGACAGCTATGGGTTTCTGTGGTGATGCTGTTTATTGAGACAGGAAACAGGAAGAGAGAAGCAGTTTATAGCAAAAGGTAATAAAAATTACTTTTCTTGGAAGATATCAAGAGGAGGAAAGCAGGAGTGAAAATAGGAAGAGCATGAGAAAAAAGATTGTGTTTATTGTTATGTAATTATGGTATAATATAAGTCATTTGATTAAAAGTATTAATAAGAACTTACAATGTGCCAGACACTGACCTAGCTAACACCTATTAGCTAGATATTAGAGATAGAGCTATGAAAGACAGATCAATTTCCTTGTCTCATTTACATGGTGATGAAGGAAGTTAGATAATACACATGTGGGGTAAAGACTTTAGAATACTAAGTGCCACAAAGCAAATAAAATAGTGACTACATAGGGTCCAAGTAGGGGTGGTAGTGACTGATGGGGTAATTTTCACTAGGGCAGTTAGGATAGACATCTTTGAGGAAGTAAATTAGAGCTAAGACTTGAGTGATGAGAAAGGGATAACTTAATGAAGACCCAGGCAAAGAACATTCCAAGTAGAAAGTAGAAAGAACTCAGCTAGTACATAGCCTGGGAACAGACTTGGAAGGTTTAAGGGTTAAAAGGTTGCCCAGTATGGTAGGAGGTGAGGTCCTCAGTATACATACAGTCTTATGAACTGAGGTAAAGTTTAAGTTTTATTTAGGTGCAGTGGGAAATCACTGGGCAGTTTTAAGCAAGTAGGTTTTATGGTCTGGTTTTATGCTTTTAAAAAACACTTAAAAAAGAAGTGAGGGAAGGGAACTAGAGATGGAGGCAAGGAAACCAGTTAAGATATTGTTGCAGTTACACCAGTGAAAAGATGATAATGGCTTGGACTACAGTTGTAGTTGTTGAAACCATGAAAAATTTAGGATTTATTTCTAATTTAAATTAAAAATTAAAATCCTAATTAAAGTTTAGGATTTATTCTAAATTTAGGATCTATTCCTAAATCCTGGATTTTGGATCTGTTTTGATGTAGAATTGACAGAAGTTTATATGATTCTTTTTTCATTTCTTAGAATGATTTTTAACAAAGTCAGCAACTCTGCTTTGTAACTTTTAACTGGGATTATCCAGAACCCCCAACTACTTCAAGGACCTAGGATCTTGCTCTGAGTTCTGCTTTGCCTTTTGCATATCTAGACCAGATAGAAGGATGAGCCACATGCCAGCCTGGGGACACACACTGTGGCAGTGCTTGGTTTGTTGTAGATACATTGCTGCTTGTCAGGCCCTCAGGTAGGGAAGGCCATAGCCATATGTTGTCTCCCCCACTCTCCCATCTCTGGAATTCCTGGGATTGTTTAGAGGCAAAGTATTAGAATCTGTCGCTGTACAGATAGAAAATCTTTGATCTCTGCTTTGTTGATACTTCATTGAATGTAAAGAAAAATGTTCATGGTACTTCGTTTTATAAAAAGCATATGTCAGTCTGAAGTGTAATGAAATGAAAATGAAAGAATTTCTGGTCATCTGAGTTTGTGTAGTTTCTCCATAATTCAATACTTTTTACAAAAATTTTTTAAAATAGAAAACACTAAAAATATTTTTAAAAAATAAAAAGATTTTAAAATTAACTATTTGCAGATAGATTTATATTACACATTTCATTGAGACTAGTTATGTAGTACTTTCATAGCGTGACCATAGATTTCATATGCTTATAGACCCTTGAAGTGTTTTAGAAACTAGTCGTCATAATTCTCACAAATTTTGTTCTCCCGTCAAGCTAATTCATGTATGTCACCTAAAGTTGTAGAGCCATACACATTAAGGTGCCTGGTTTGTGCCCAGCATTGTTTTGGGCTTGATGTATGGGGTTCATAATAAAGAATGGTATGGGGGTCTTTTGACTTTCTGGGAAGATAGAAAATATAAAACAGAGAGTTCAGGATACTAGTATGATAGAAATTTAAGAATGTGAAGATAAATTTTTTGTTAATAAAGATTAAACTTTATGGAGGTGGGTCCTTCACTATGTTGTGAAGGAAATATGGGACTTTCAAATTTAATATTGAAATTTGAAATACAGGAGTTTCAAATTTAAAAGGGGTTAAGGCAAAAGAGGTGACTATATTTTTAAAGAATGATTAAGTTCAGCTGAGTGGCTAAAGTTTAAAAGACTTTCTTATTAAGTGAAGGTAAGTGATTCCAGTAAACAGAAATCACTAAGAAAAGTACATTAACAATGTTAGAAAAATCTAATCCTAATTTTCTATTAAAAATATTCGTTTATGATTTGATAAAGAAAGTGTGGTAGTATTACATATATACACCATGGAATACTACTCAGCCACAAGAAAGAATGAAATCATGTCTTTTGCAGCAACATGATGGAACTGGAGGCCACTATGGTGTTAGGTTATTAAGTATGAAATGTCCGATTTCCTTAAGTACTAACTTTGACAGTTGATATCTCTGACATTTCACCTTGACACTTCTTACTTTATTTTTATGGTGAAGGTACATCCTCATTCTTTCAAATGCATGGTTTGGCTTGTGATTATCTGTCAAATTTTTTTTAAGAATTATGTTTGTGAAACCATGGGTAAGTCAAAAATTTGAGTTATTTTTGAAATGTGAGTTCCCTCATGGAACCAATGCAGCGCAGACAGCTCGAAATATCAACGAAGTGTTTAGGAAAGGATGTGGCTAATGAACGCGCACAGTACGTCGATGGTTTGAGAAGTTCCATTGTGGTGATTTTAATCTTGAAAATGAGCCATGTGGGCGACCTGAGACCAAGGTGGATAATGATGGGTTGAAAGCGGTAGTGGAAGTGAATCCATCTCAACCTGTGTGTGGATTAGCAGCAAGGATTGATGTTACTATTCCAACAGTATTGGACTATTTGAAACAAGTGGGCAAGGTAAAGAAGCTGGATAGATGGGTACCACAAGAATTAAATGAGTGTCAGAAGAGAAATTTTCTTGAGGCTTGCCTTTCTTTGCTGTCACAACGTAAAGGCGAACCATTTCTACACCGTATTGTTACATGTGATGACAAATGGATTCTTTTTGACAATTGCAAGCATTCAGCACAATGGTTAGATAAAGATGAAGTGCTGAAACACAGTCCAAAACTGAATGTTCATCAAAAAGAGGTACAGGTGTTTGGTGGTCCAGCACTGGTATTATCCACTATAGCTTCGTGAAACCTGGCCAGTCGATTACAGGGAACGTCTGTTGCGGCCAGTTGGACGAAATGATGAGGATGCTTGTGATTAAGCTGCTGAAATTGGTCAGTAGAGACAGACCAATCCTCTTGTAAAACGACACTGGACCACATGTCACACAAACAGCACTGCTCAATTACAGAGGCTGGACTTGGAAACTCTGTGTCATACACCATATTCACCAGACCTTGCACCAACTGACTACCACTTCAGGCTTTGGACCACTTCTTGCAAGGAAAAATACTCAATTCTCAAGAAGCTGTGGAAAACACCTTTTACAGTTTGATTCCCAGTTGCTCTCCAGGCTTCTTCGCTGCTGGCATAAACAAGCTACCGTTAAGATGGCAAAACTATGTTGATAGTTTAGGCACATATTTCAATTAATTGTACTGCTTCTTGCTTGAGATATAATAAATTGAACTTTTGATTAAAAATCGGACATTTCATATTTGATGACCAATTGCAATAACTCAGAAACAGAAAGTCAAATCGCACACGTTCTCACTTACAAGTGGGAGCTAAATAATGAGTACACATGGACAAAGAGAGTGGAATAACAGACATTGCAGACTCAGAAGGGCAGGAGGTTGGGAGGTTGGGAGCGGGTGTGGGATGAGAAATTACCTAATGAGTACTAGGTACACCAGTCAGGTGAGGGTTACACAAAAAGCCAAGACTTTATCACTATGCAGTATATCTATGTAACAAATCTGCACATGTACCCCCTAAATAAATTCATCTTAGACTATCCTCTTTATTTTCACAATTTTTCTCAAAATCCATTAAACTTTTTTCTAGCTTTGGAACACTATTACTAATAGGTCCTATCTGTGGTAATGCTATAATGCCCAGATTGATAGCTTATAATACTAATGCTTAAATTTTTTGGAGAAATTTAGCTGGGTAGGGGCAGAGCAGGTCAGACAGATCTTAGGCTGCCTAGATCTATAGTTAAGAGGGAATTGCTTTCTAAGTTGTGTGTTCCTTTTCCTTTTTCCAAAACTGGGCCAGGGCTAAGCCAACCTCAGGTAAATGGGCTTGGAATACAGCCTTTCTGAGGAATTTCCTATGATATAGCCTTTGAGTCCTTGTCATGTGGAAAACATCTGGAAATGGAGGTTTGGAATTGATTTTAAAACTTTTGTGATCACCCTGAAGTGTGTACTGTAACCACAAGATCAGTTGAAGAACCTCCTCTGACTTCTTAGGACCCTCTTCATTCAAGTGAATCAGCTAGAGTGTGACCATTCTCTGAGGACTGAAAACACTCTGCCAAATTTGTACTGTGATGGTCAAGCTTGACCCTAATATGACTTGACAAGATAACCTCTTCTATTGCAAATAAAGAGGTAGCAGTATGTATATGTCCTCTTTTTAGAAGGTGACAAAGGAATTAACTGATAAAGTACCATACCCTTTGCTAGTAGTTTTTTGCAGAATGGACCTCAACTACTATAGTCCGCATTTCTGTATTTTCTATTCATATACCAGAGCGGGTCAAAATCAATGAAAAATTGCCAAAGATATACTCAGTTGAAAACTTGCGTTAGGTGGTCCCAGTCTGAACTATATCTTGTCACCCATTAGTAATTTGTCAGATTTGGTCAGAATCAGTCACTCCCTTTAAATCAGTTAATCCCTTTAAAAGTTTTTATGGAAAGTGAAAACACAGTACTCAACATTTGATACAAAGACTTTTCTTTGACCAAATCACAATTAATGCCAGTCAACTACTTTTTATATTCATATATTAAGGGAATTTTTCAGTTAATCAGGTTGCTCTCAGGTGCATTTTATTATCACATATTAGATGTCTTAGTATGTCTATATTTTTTAGTAGGCAGACGAAAGTGGTTTTAGTTAGGATTATAGGATTGTTTTGATAAGCCAAAATAATATTTCCTAAGAGAATCTCTCTTATTACAACAAATACTAACTCTAAAGAGTGTTTTTTGTGTTTTTTAGTCGGCCATATACTAACAAGGTCATCACTTTATGGTACCGTCCACCTGAACTGCTACTGGGAGAAGAGCGATATACACCAGCTATTGATGTATGGAGCTGTGGGTAAGATAGGCTTGTTGATTGGTTTATTTTACTTGAACCTTTTGGTAGTAATTTAAAATCAGATCATTTGGTAATCATGGATATTTTTTCCATTAGATGTATCCTTGGTGAACTCTTCACTAAAAAACCTATATTTCAAGCAAATCAAGAACTTGCACAATTAGAATTAATAAGGTAAGCTGCTAATCATAATATTTGTGGGGGTAGGGGTTGTCATATCATACTCCCATCGAAAATTTTAAATCTTTCAAGCTTATCTTTTTAGGACGAGAACAGCATGGTTCTCTTGAAGGCTAATGACTGCTAAATGGAGGAGACTAGAATGTAGGCACTTTGTTACTTGTTCCTAGTAAAATTACGGATCTTAAAGTCCCTAGATCTTTGTGTGTGTGTGTGTGTGTGTGTTTGTGTGTGAGATTAAATCAAAGGACTGAGGCCCAAAAGATAAGACTGGGAAGGAAGGATAAATATGAGGTAGGAGAGAATGAATGGTATATAATATTTTTTAAAGTAGGCAGAAAGGAAAAATTAATGTTTATATGTATCTATATATGTATGTATACACACCAGAATATATACATATACGTGCTTGCATAGGTCTTCATTATTTGGAGCCTATCATAAGACCTAGCTCATATGCCATTACTCATACATGTTAGTCACCTTTTTCTTCATCTTATATTTTAAAATAAAATTTTTATTTAATAATAGGGCTTTGGTTTTATATATAATGTAAATTTGCAACTTACAAGATTTCCGTGAAAGTTTCAAAGTAAAGATGAAGTCTTCTGGGAAGCATATTGGTAGGAGGCACAGATTTACAGAATTTTACTTTGCCAACTGAATAAAATGAACATAAAACAAATAACAAATAACCAGAGAAAGATCCCAACTTCATCTCATAAATTGTGAAAAGTTTCACCCAGACAGAGACAACTTTAATCAAACTAAAAGGAGTCTGTGGATTGCTAAGTATTCCCCTTTGGGGGGAGATATTTATAGTTAGAGTGTGCCCAAAATTCCAAAAAACATAAAAACCTCAAAATAGTTTACTGTTGTTCTTTTTGGTGGTTGGAAAAGGTTTTTTACTATAGGGTACAGCCGGGAAAGATGAGTGCCTCAATTAGAGCCTGCTTCTTCTCTGGAGATACTCAGAAATACCAAAGCCACAAACTAGCACTGCTTCAACTCCAAAGCAGCCAGTTGCCTCACCTTAAAATGGAAGCATCGAACCAGTTATATCTAGACTTGGCTGAAGGGATCCAAGCATAGAACTTTTAATGAAATTACAAAGAGAGAGGAGAAGGGAGGGGAGGGAGTTCACCAGAAACATAGAAAACTTTTATCTTAATTTTTAGTGTGAGACAAACAAGTAAAAGGGATTGAGAGGAACTGGCACTCCTGAAAATAAGAAATACACCTTCCAATGCTAATTGAACATTTATACAAGTTATATATTAGTAGAAAAAGAACGAGAGGAAACTTTAAAACATTGAAATACTACAGGCTATATTCTCTAAATAAAATGGAATAAAACTAGAAATTAATATGAAAATAGAAGCAAAAAAGTCAACTATCTAAAAATTTTAAATATGCTAATTCTTGTATTAAAGAGGAGTCAAACTTTAGAACATGTAGCTTTAAAAAGAATGATAAATTTAAGTATAAAAATCCATGAGCTAGGCCAGGCACAGTGGCTCATGCTGTAATCCTAGCACTTTGGGAGGTGAAGGTGGGAGGATAGCTGGAAGCCAGGAGTTCAAGACCAGCCTGAGCAAGAGCGAGACCGCGTCTCTACAAAAAATAGAAAAATTAGCTGGGCATGGTAGTGCATGCCTGTAGTCCCAGCTACTCAGGAAGCTGAAGCAGGAGGATTGCTCGAGGCTAGGAGTTTGAGGTTGCAGTGAGCTATGATGATGCCACTCTACTCTAGCCTGGGTAACCAAGTGAGACCCTGTCTCAAAAAAAAAAAAAAAAAAAAAAAAATCCATGAGCCAAACCTGTGCTTAGGAGAAAATCACAACCTTAAATATACTACTAAATAAGAAAAGGAAAGAAAATGAATTAAACATTCAACTGTGGCAAGCTAGAAAAAAACCAGCAAAATAAACCCAGGGAATAAAAGCAATTAATGAGTTACAGTACAGAATCATGTGGAATTTACAAATAAATCTATGATGTGGTCTTGGGGGTTTACTCATACACACGTGCAATATAAATTAATCCACCACTTTAACCTAATACGAAAAGAGAGTATAAAGAAATTAAATGAAATTAAGATTATAAGATAGAAATTGGCCTCAGATATAAAGAAAATAAAAATAAGTATGAGACTACTTGATTTGCCAAAATTGCCCCTAAAACACATTAGAAAACCCAAATGGAGGAAATAATGCTTTTAGAGCATTCCTCAAAAGAACCAGGCCCCAACATTTTCATAGTTAAATTCTTGCCAGTCTTTCAGAAACCAATAGTTATAATGTTCTCTAAACTATTCCAGGATATAAGAATAATCCAGTAGAAACTTTCTTATTCAGCCTTCCCTTGAACAGCCTTATTAGACTGATATTCTCTATTCCCTCTGTGAATAAATACTAGCTTGGTAATATGACAAGCTAAATGCTTGTAGCTACTACTTTCTGGTAAGACTACAAATTTATCCCACCAGTTGAAGAGTATGCTGACCAGGAGGTGGTTGTTAGTTTCTGGTTTTTATGCCAGATTTTTATTATTGTAATTATGTAGTTTAATTAAATACAAACAGATGGCAGTGCTTTGCAAAAACTTTAAAACATTGCTGTCTAGTTAGGGGTGGGCAAGTAATTGTGTAAGTTAGAAAAGTCATAAAAATCTAGAAGGATTTAGCATTCAGATTGCTTTGAAAGTTTTTAATTTCTAGATTTATTTAAAGAAACCAAAACTAAAAATCCTTAATGATGTGGTTTAATAATATGGGTGTGGTTTGTGCAAGAAAGCTAATAATGTAGAGTTCCATTCAGTGATTCCTGTTCACAGAGAACACCGTGGCTATATTTCAGAAGATTGGAGAATAAATGTATGTTTATAAATTTTCAGTTAAAATAAAATGTTTAAATTATGTATCTGTGTATTTTTTTTTGATTCCTTCTAACTCACTTTTAAAATTTAACCAACCAGCTATCGGTCCTTGTTATATTGGATATACTAGGGCTTTTATTAATGATAGTTAACACAATACAAGCTTTATTCTAAGAGTTTCACTTGAATTATCTCAGTTAAGCTTCATAAAAACCCTGTGTCATCTTTTTATAGTTAAGAAAACTGAACCTTAGGGTGGTGAAGAATTTGTCCAGGATCATAACAACTAGCAAGTGGCAAAATAGAGATTCAAATCTAGACTCTGTTATCTTAGAATCTAAACTTTTAACCATTACGCTATACTACATAGGAAATAAAACTTCCTGGAACCTCTACAAAGTCAGTGTGACACAAATACCAATACTTAACAAAGACAGAATAAAAAATTTTACAAGATATTAATCCAGAAATTCTAAGGGAAATATTAGCAAATAGTATCCAGCTTTTGATTAAAAAATTAACTTGCAGAGTAAAATAGGGTTCATGCCAAGAATATAGCATTTCAGTTTTAGGAAACCTATTACTATAATTCACCATTTTAATATAATAGAAGTAAAATAATATGTTTATCTTGATAGGTATTGGATAGGCATTTGCTAGAAGTAGAAATGTAAACTCTAAGTGTAGTATTTCTTTAACATGATAAAAATACATATCACCAACTAACAGGCATAATAATTTTAGTGGTGAAATTCTAGAAGAAATAAAGATAAAAATGAAGGTTTTCTTCTAGTATTATTATTAAGAGTGTTTTAGAAGTACTAACAGGTTAACTAGTATTAGGAAAGTGAACCAATAAGAGACAGAGAGAGAGATCGTGGAAAGGTGAAGGCAGTTTTGTTGTAATTTGCATATGATAACGTTGCATACAGGCATACATGGAACATGCAGGGGAATCACTTGAAACACCTCAAAAAGTTTGGTAAAATGGCAGGAGGAAAAAATGTGTGTAAAAATACTGATTAGTAATTAGTAAAAATACTCATATATTAATTCATATATACCAAAAGTAATAGCTTAAAAAAATTCCAATAACCAGTTAGAAAACCCAGTAGGGGAAGAAGATACCTTTAATAAAACCACCACTGTATATGCCCTAGGGATATTGGAAACTATAGTGTTCCACTTAAAATTGTAGGGGGATTTGAAAACTGTTGGAGAGGCATATCTTGTTTTTGACTAGGAAGCCTTAATTTTTTTTAAAAGATGACAGTTCATCCTATGTTAGTTACTATACTTCTAATGAGAATTTTAAAAGACAGTTTTTAAAGTTTGACAATTTTATGTTTGTCTAGAAGGCTAATCATGAAAATAAACAGGAAAATTCTTTTAAAGAAGGAAAATTTGGCATGTCATATGTTAAGACCAAATTATAGTAATTAAAACCATTTAGGCACAGAATACATAGATGAATCAATGAAATTATATGGGAAGTTCAGAAATAAAACAAGTTACTATAGACCTTGAGATATAATATGGAAGACATTTCAGATCAGAGGGAATAATTGAACAATATTTATCGCTTTTTGGTTGTGTGCCAGTTATTAGGCACTGGGGATACAACAGGTAGCAAGGGGAAGGGAGTATGCAGAAAGCCTGTTTTCTACTTCTAGTTCGGGGAAACAGACAAAACAAATTAATGAAATACATCAGGTGGTAGTAGTGTAAGGGGATGGCAAATGATGGGAGGTAGCATTGTGTATAGAGTCAGAGAAGGTATCTCCCATAAAATAACATTTGAGCAGAGATCTGAAGTGGAGAAATAGAGTGGTAAAGACCCTGGGGCATGAGTGTCCTTGGTTTATTTTATGAGTATATTAAATCAGTTAGTGAACCATATGGGGGAAGAAAAGCTTTAGTTCATCCATTTAGTAGCATACTGTACAGTTATTAAAAAGGAAATAGTTGATCTGGAGATACTGATACGGAAAACAGCATGAAAAGAGCAGTTTTACAGAAGACTATATTTAGTTTGATCCCATTAGGTGAAACAAATACATCAGAAGACTCAAATTGTTAATCTTGAACATGGACTTGTGAGAAGGCTAGGGAGGGGAAAATTTTATTTTCTGGTTTATATACTTCAGCATGTTTTTGTTTTGTCAAGATACTTATGACTTTATAATATATTATAAAAAGGTGCTTCAATTTTGATTTTATAGCATTAATTTTTTTTTAAACATGAGGAAAATAAGAGGAAGTTTCTGATAAAACAAGTCTCTTTGTGTATTGAAGCAACAGAGTATATTGAAAGGGGTGTTGTGGGCTTTGGAATCTTATAGACCTGGATTCTAATGCCAGCTCAGCTACTTCCTGCTCTTAAGACTTAGGGTAAGTTCCATAATGCTCTTGTTTCTTCACAAGTAAAACAGGACTAATAACATGCTTATGGTTGCAAGAATTAAATAAATGTAAGTAAGTTTTCTAGTACATACGTCTTCCCCTCACCTTATTTGCAGTAATGCTAGGTTGTTTCCCCAAACTAAAGGCTGAGGAATGATAAGATATAGGATCAGTATTGTACGAATATGTGTAAAACTGACCAAGAGTGGGACTACTAATCAGAATCGGTCTTAAAGAGCTTTACACTACAGTGACCAGGTTATTTTATTTATAATTTGCTTTGTTCCACAAAGTATTTTGGGCAGATTATAAAAGTTTTGTGATGAAAGTAGCATGGGTTAAAAAGTGATGGAAGAAGAGAATAGAAAACGTAGGCGGGGCAAAATTTGGATGAATGAAGGCAAAAATGATCTCTGTGTGGCCACAGACATATGTTACACAAGGGTCACACTTAGAACTCCAAGCATTCTAGCAGCCAACTAAAGAGCCTTTATATCACACAATGTACAGCTTATGAAATAAAAAGGCATATATTATGGAAGAAATTGAAAGTAGATGAGAACTTAAAAATCCTACTTTTCACTGTCCAGCCTCCTCACCACCCCTCAAAAAACACAGGAGAAATTTTTAAAACTTAAAGGAATAGATTTCAGTTGTTCTGGAATATAGGAAAAGAAGGAAACTTCCCACATTTCAAAAATTGAAGCATGTACACCTTCATAAACCAATAACATAAAAAATTCTGTAGACTTGTGCTTCTTAATCTTTTTGGTCTGAACACTTATTTACACTCAAATTATAGAAGATACCAAGAGCTTTTGTTTACATTGGTTGTATCCATTGATATTTACCATATTAGAAGGTAAAAATATTTATGAATTCATTTTTAAACAGTATGTTAACATTTTTAATTTTTAAAGGTCTGTATTTTCCAAAATAAAATTTGTTGAAGTGAGTGACATTCTTTTACATTTTTACAAATCTTTTAATGTCTGGTTTTATAGAAGTGACGCTAGATCCTTATATCTGTGATGTGCTGTTTTCAGTAGTCTTTTTAGATGATTGTGCATATGCTTCTTTGAAACTTCACGCAAATCAGATAAGTGGTAGTTTTTACAGGCTAGTTGTAATGTGAAGTCTGTAACCATAGGAAGGAATTTTGAACTGTACTATATTGCAGTCCATTATTCTGTCTTGCACTTTAATGGATCTTTTATCCATGATGATTTTCTGACATTATGCATTAGTCATTTAGAAAATATTGGTTCACTAAATGGAACAGATCTTTCAAATGGAACATTTCATTATGTAATTGTTATCACCACTAATCTCCTCAGAAAAGTCTTTAAGTATTGTGAAGCTGTCAAGCTCATGGTGGTAGATACAAGTTTTCTAATATTCTGATTTTCTGTAGAAAGCTCAAATTTTATATTTGACAATAAATACTGTTATTTGCTTTCTTTGAAGTAACAAGCTGACTTTGTTCCTATTTGAGAAACTGTCTGGCAGATACCCAAGTCTGAATGACTATAGTTTGTTAGTTCTTTTAGGTAAAAATAGTAGTCCATGAGAAAAGCAGCTACTTCAGCTTGCAACTCAAATAATTGCACAGGTACTTCTCCTCAAGGTAACAATTGTATTTTGTTGTGCAGCAGAAGTGCTTTATGAGTATTTCCCATTTCATCACAGCGAATATTAAGAAGATATATACTCGTGTCAGGATTTAATAACATTAATAACTTTTACTGCTGCAACAGGTACATTCTTAAATGAAACTGGCTTTTCCCCCCTGAAATTGTGTGATAGTGAAGAATACTTACCGCCAACATAGTTTGGTGCCGCTGAGTTGAATCATGCATGCTAAGGTGCTGATAGTTTTACCCACCACTTGTTTTGTACCGTTAGTACAAGTCAACACATTAACAAAGGCAAATAATGTCTTAGTAGTAACTTTGACCTGCCAGACCCTTGAAGGGCCTAGGGGACACTTGGGTCTTTTGACCCCACTTTTGAGAACTGCTGTATAACAGTCTGACATATGAATACTAATGTACAACATCTAAGGTTAACAAATAGAAAATACAGCATTACACTGAAATAACAATACTTTTCTTAGGCCCAGATAGTATTTATTCCTCCTTTGAATATGAGGATGAATACATACTAGGAAATCTCTTACTGTAATTCACAATGTTTCTAGCCCAGGGGAGAAAATGCAGATGATGATTATTACAGAGTTTCTAAAAATCAAACTAAGACTAAAGCACCCCTTTAAAATTTAAAAGTCACAAAAATTAAAACACATAGTAAAAAGGAATAAATGAATGTTTCCTTAACAGGAAATACAATTTTATATGTCAAATTTCAAACCTTTCCTATAACAAAGCTTTCCTAATTAACTGCATAGAAAATTTAATGAGCTAAAAATATTTTTAAAAAAACAATAAGTAAAACCCATAAAAGGAAATAAACAAGATCTCATTGAAAAAAATACATAAAATGGATGGAATTGGAAGAATTTAATATTACTAGCATAGAAATATTAAGCACTATAAAGATAGCAATCATTTCTAAATATATAAATTCAGAGCAGCAGTTGAATCCTAGTAGGATTATCTTACTCTTGGAGTGTTACAGTATTGATTACAATTCATGTGTAACAAAATTCTGAGAGGAGTAATTGGAGAGAAAGGTGGATAGAGGAATTTATCAGTCTTTCAAAAAATAGAAAGTACCACATACGGTATTGACGCCAGAGTAGATTGATCACAATAGATTCCCCAAACAGACTGGTTATTTGGAGATTTAGCATATGCTTTAGCATTTAATGCATTTAAATACATCTTTAGTAAATGGTATTGGGTAGCCGGCTGGTCACCAGGCGTAGATTTTTGGTAATATGCAGTTGTTATTAATTGCTGTCATGTCTGTCTCCTCGTTTCTAATAACTTTGCCTGCCTCAGTGTGTCTATTCCATCCTGTATGCTGCTTTCAGTCAAGATAACTTCAGTGCTTATATTCTTCCAGCGTCACATACAATAAAATAATTCAAACACTTTGGCTAAGGGTTGTGAAACTGGTATTTATTATAAGACTATTAATGGTCAGATGCGAGCTCATTTAATATTGTAGCTCCAAAGTCAAATTAATCTCCATTTTACAAAAGAAGAGTAGATTCCTGAGCAATGCAATTTGACCAATATCACACAGACAGGATTCAAAATCTAAGGTTTGTTTCTAAAGTTTCTTCATTATAATTAAGCAAAATGCCTCTTAAAACTGTATTGTGTGGCTTCAGTCTATACTTTCAGCTAAACCTTCCTGAGCCCTAAATTCCACCTACACTGATTTACTTAGTCTTCCTCACGAATGTCTATACTTTGCTACTTCCATGCCTTTGCCTGTGTTCTTTTCTCTGCTAGCAACATATTTCTCTTACTCCCTTTCCCACCTGTCTATGGCTTACTTATCTTTGGAATTATAACCAAAATCCTTCGCCCCCCCTTGCTAACTTGCATTAAGTTTTCTTGTATTTCTGCAGATTGAAAGTATCCTTCACTTCCTGTATTCCAGTATGCTTTATAATTCCATTATAATATACATCAGTCTGTCTGGGATTTATTATTTATGTTTATGTGGTTACTTGGAGAAGTATACAAAAACAAGAATCATATGGGCTAAAATCAGGAGGTGAAAATTAAAAAACACATAAATAAATCATAGTTTTTGAACTATAATTTAGTAAAAGAAACAGACATGAAAACAACTAAAATACAAAGCAAGATGAAACAAGCGTCAAAGAAACAGTAGTATGCAAAGGGTGACCAATTCTGAGTAGCATTTGGGAATAGGGAAGATCTTGTTGATTAAATTACTTTTGATCTGAATCTTCAGAAGTGAAAAGAATTCAGCTAGGTAGAATTTAGAGAGAAGGAATATGAGCATAGACATGAAGGAGTGATCTGTGGGGAGAGTTGCATTGGGAGATGAGACTAAGAAGGCATTTTGGGACCAGATCATAGAGAGGCCATGCTACAGGAGTTTGGCCTTCTTTCCTAAGGGAGTAGGTTTGAGGAGGTTGTGAAAATCAAGTTTTAAGGCAGAACGGACTGGGAGTGTAAAAAGAGTAAGATCTTAATATCTTAAAAGCTTGGATTTACAAAATGCCAAACTATTTTGAGACAAAAAAGTACATTTCAGTGACATATGGCTTAAAAAGATTGTCTCATAGAAGTGTTTTTGAGGTAGCATTCTAAAACTCAGCTGAAGAATGTCTGGCAACTTTTGCAATCACTTGGTCATGTACATTTGTACATCCATTTATGTATATGTATGTATAGAATATTTTTACTCTTAGTGATGCATCAACATTTTCTTTTTACATAAGAAGACCAGCTGATAATTTTTTAGACAGTATACATTTTTCCGTGAGATTTGGTGTACTCAAGATAAGCATTATTTAACTAATTTTTCATCTGTAATACATATTACTAAATCAGTTTTAAATGTTTACCAGCTAGAGTTGCCTATTTGTTAATAGCATTCTACAAGTTACCCTAACAAAGATTTACTAATTAATACCAAAATAGTGAGAGTTTTCAAGACTTAAATAAACAGAGAGTAAAGCAGTTAAAATTTCTAAAACCTCGAGATCAGTGGCACTACTTAAATTGAAGAACTTTAATGTTTCAAGAGTGTTGCATTTAGGGTCCTCCTGTTGATGGAATTCAACAGTAGTCTTTACACTGCAGTTACCTTCCTGAGGTGCTGTAGGAAATCTATTTCTGCTATTATTGTAGACTACCTTATATTCATGGAAGAGGTAGTAACAGGTACCAAAAACCCAGAGAGAGAGATATACACTACATTCTAGTTCCTTAATTTATTGGCATAAATTTTTTTATGTTGGTTTTAAAGCTTGGGCCACACATTTTTGAGTGTCACCCATGTTTTAAGATTTCATTTTGCAAACGTGAAGATCCTCTGTAAGAACTGGAATGCTTGAATTGTTAGAAGCATCCACTGAAAATAAATTGATTTCTCAAATAATTAAATTGGGATGACTCAAATATTTAATGAAACTTCTTTTAAATTGTATCAAAGCTTCAACTTCAGTGTATTTAAAAATGAGTTGATGTTTTATATAACAGTTGTGTTTATTATTCTTTCTATGTAGTTTATAGTGATATACTTCTTTTTGTGTGTTGTTTAGCCGTATATGTGGGAGTCCATGTCCTGCAGTGTGGCCTGATGTAATCAAACTACCATATTTCAACACCATGAAACCAAAGAAGCAATATCGTCGAAAGTTAAGAGAAGAATTTGTTTTGTAAGAAGGGGATGCTTAAACATCCATATTAGCATTGAATGCTTTTTTTTTTTTTTTTAAGTTATTTCTTGTGAATTCTAAATGTCATTCTGTCCTCTATTGGCCTGGGGTAGACCTATCACAATTCTAGGTCATTTAATTTTGAGTTTCCCTTTACTACATGCAAATTACCATTTCACCATCATTATGGTGGAATCAGTGATTTAGGATTGTGTGTTTGGTTTGATACTTACATGAAAGGCCTTTTTTTAATATCGTTTTAAATTTTATTGGAACTGCTTTCAAGTTATTTGAGCTTAGGTTTTTATTTTGCCTTAGAACTATTCTGTTCAGTTCTTAATTTGTGTTATAACAGCAAATTGTCCATAGAGTAATAAAATATATTGTTGTTTGCCAAATAGTTACAAAATTATGTAAAAACAATGAAATATTTCTTCAGAGGAAAATTTTGGATGTATTGGAATAAAGTATTGTACACATTATATGATGTTAGTCTTAAAAATAATTTAATTGTATTTACTTTTACTTTTTAGTTTTCAAAGTTTTAGTTTTTAAATTTAATTAAAAATAATTTACTTTTCCTTTAAAATAAGCTCCTAAAGAAACATTAAGCTTGTGTCTAAAGAACATATATGACTTTTGTAATCCTCTTATGCTAGTATTCCTGCAGCTGCGCTAGACTTATTTGATTACATGCTCGCCTTGGATCCTAGTAAGCGCTGCACTGCTGAACAGGCTCTTCAGTGCGAGTTCCTACGAGATGTGGAACCCTCAAAAATGCCTCCACCAGAGTAAGTGACTTTTTATTATATTAGATTCCCCATATGCAGAATCTGGACAGTTTTAGTACATCTGTATATAATGAATAGAAGATATTCCATGTCTAGTTAAGTCAAAAGAAATAGAATAGATCTAAAGAAATAGATAAAACAGCAGTAATACACATAATTTGCAGGGGCTTAATGTTTAGCTAACCATAGGACTAGCAAAAGCAGATGCCTTCTAGCTAATTTTAGGGTTAATTGACCTCAAGATTTAATAATACATTTCAACTCTAAGAAAATGTTACTGCTGCTGCTATTACTATTTTAATACTACTTTTACCAAATACTTACACTACTTACACTACTACTAGTATTGCTATAGCTAAAATTTTGAGTACTATTCTAAGCATTTTTTCATGTATTACATTAATCTTTATAATCCTACAAGGTAGGTATTATCACCATTTTACAGAGGAGGAAGCAGGTTCAGAGAGGTTAAGAAACTTGCCCAAGAATACAAATCTAGTAAAAGGTGCAGCCAGCTTTCAAATTCAGTTTAGTCCAATAAGAAAGAGAAGTTCTAAAAATACTCCATGGCATACTACACAATAGAAATTCCTTATCATCAGATGAAAGACTGTTGATACCAGAAGCCTGTATGGAATAAATTATTGTCTGATGGGGGGAAGTGCGTAGAGTTTGGTTGTCAGAATAGCTGGGTTCTTGAACCTTTACTCTCATGGCTCCTATGATTTCTCCAGGATTGATTTGGGGAGAGGGGAGGGGAGAAAACAGTTCATTTGTTTCTCTTTCTTGACAGGATCTAGAAACCTTGTAGGTATTATGTAAGGGACTTTTTTAAATGATTAGGAGCATGATTAAAAGCAAGCCTATCCCTGTAATAAATGTTTCCATGTAATAAAATTAGCATGTTTTAAATGAAGAAACATGGGCTTTGGAGTTCAAATCCTGGCTCTTCCACTTAACAGAATGGACTTATTATATTTCCATGAGGCTGTCATATTCAGCTTCATTAAGTTTTTATTGAACTGTACATAGTTGGCTTTTATGGGATGCTTTGAAAGGCAGAAAGGATCTGCCGTCTGACAGGCTGAGGGACTTGAATCATTCTCTGTTGGATTAATTGTTTCATGTTTTTTTTTTGCTTATCAGTATATATCAGTAGTCTTGAAACTTTGGCTCTAATACCCCTTTGAAGAACTTTTTTAAACTTCTGACTTAGAAAATTTCAACTCTGCAGAAAAATAGTAAGAATAATACAAACAGCATTCATATATCCTTTACCTACATTTAATAAGTATTAATATTTGAACATATTTGCTTTATCACAGTATACTTTTCCTGAACTAGTTGAATATTATGTTGTGGAGGTGACGCTTCACTTACAAGCATTTCATTACATATCTGTAAGAACTAGGACTTTATTCTACATGGCTACAGTACCATTATAAAGCATAAGAAATTTAACATTGGAATACCTAATGGGCAGTCCATATTCAGATTTCCCCAGTTGGCCCAATAATTTCCTATTAAAAAAGTCTATAACTTTTTTTTAAATAAAGAATTCATTCAAAACTCACACTTTGTATTTAATTTTCTTGTCTCTTTGGTCTTTAGTCGCTCCTCAGGGAGGGTTTTTTTCTGATACTGACATTTTTGAAGACGCCAAGCTAAGCTGTTTTGTAAAACATTTCGCAATATGGATTTGATTGTTTTCTTGTGATCACAATTAGATTAACATTTTGGGGGGGACAAGAATACAACCTAGACGGTGATGTGTGCTTCCTGTTCTTTCACATCAAGAGGAATATAATGTTATTTTGTCCCATTATTGGTAATGCTAACTTTGATCACTTGGTTTAGTTGGTCCAAATGAAAGAATTGGTAAAACTGTAGCAAGCATATTTTCAGTTGACATCTAAACGTTTTAAAATAAAGGGTTTAAATAGTTGCAAAAGATGTCATTTTCAGTGAATTATAAATGTTGACAGTTACATCACTCATAACTGTATGTAGTGGAATGCAAATATCACGGCATTTTGATATCCACTGATAGTCACGTAGAAAATGTTCACCAATTGCATTTTATTCCTTTTTCATATTGAACTGATATTACTCCTGCAAGTTTTTATTCTAATGTAACATGTTTACACTTGAAAGTATTTTATTGATTACCCTATTGCACTTTAAAACAAATACATGTATGTAATTGGAAATTCAATTTTAAAACACTTCCTGTGACTATAAAGCTCTTTTTCTTCTTGGTTAAATTGTCATTGCAAATATTAGTAGTATATATTTCAATTAAGAAAAATAAGTAAATTTTGTTGGAAGTGCAACCTAATGAAAGAAATAGGGCTGAGATTTTTTTCCCCCAGGTAGTTTGTGTATCTATTGATTAATATTACCTATTCTACAATGAGATATATTTCTACATTAATTGTAATTTGATTTTTAATTTTTATAAGTACGCTTGTAAATAAGCATTTGAGAATGGAAGTAGTTTCGTCATAGTTACATCACTGAGATCTTTGAACTCTTTTCACATCATGTGCCAAAAGTCTTTCATCAAAAATGATAATAATGACCTTTCAGATGTCAACTTATTCTTTTTCCTTCAGTTTTTTTTTGACAGTAAAGAACTGGGACTGGGCACAGTGGCTCAGGCCTGTGATCCTAGCATTCTGGGAGGCCGAGTTGGGAGGAGCGCTTGAGCTCAGGTGTTTGAGACCAGCCTGAGTAAGAGCGAGACCCCATCTCTACTAAAAACAGAAAAATTAGCTGGGCACAGTGGCACAGGCCTGTAGTCCCAGCTACTCCAGCCTCTTGGGAGGATGAGGCAGAAGGATCTCTTGAGTCTAGGAGTTCGAAGTTGCAATGAGCTATGATGATGCCACTACACTCTAGCCAGGGTGGCAGAGCGAGACTCTGTCTCTGTCCCCCCAACTCCCCGCAAAGAAAAAAGTAATGGAAACCACCTGATCTGCAGAGGGATTTCTTATCCAGTTATTAATTATTTACTTTTTCAGTGGTTACCAATTCTTATTAAATAACTTCTAATATATATTATTCTTTCTTTTCACAGCACTTGTTTAATTCAGTATACTTAGAAAAGGTCAGGGCATCAACATGTAGTTTCAGTGCTACTTTGCCAGTCTGTTTTTTAAATTGTTTCTTATTACATTTTTTAAATATGTATTTTTGCCAACGCCTTGGAACTGTAGGCTTATCCTATTTGGTTTATGGAATATGTCTGCCATATAACTTAATTATAAACTATCCTTATTGTCAGACAAATCCTCTAAGTGATACTTAATTTTATGAGAACATACCTGACTGCATTTTTCCATTAAAAATAGACATGTTAATACACATTTGAGGAACATTCTGCAAATCAGTAATAAATTTTGGAATGTATTCTGTCAGATACATTACTAAAGCATTCAGGTTGAGATTACCATGATATTGATTCAATATTTAAATTATTTTAAATAAACAATATAATATTACATCTCTTATTTTGTAATGTGACAAGTAGTTAAAATTATAAATTACTTATGAGGTAAGGATTATGAAGAAAGGGATGGTGTTCCTTTAGAAAATAGGTGTATGTATCAAATTGATCTTCTGATGAATTTTTTAGGAATAATCAAACGAGAGTGGAGTATTTAAAAAATCAGAAATAACTCCATTTACAGTTGTATTAGATGTCTGTCAAACTTTTCTAATGTATTTAATGCAAAAAAGTACATACAGCTAAACTGAATTGGACTGGCAGTTAACCTATAATTTTATTTTTTATTGACAGCAAATAAAAAGCATTAAACAATTTATAACATGAAATATCAACTGTTGGAATAAATATTTTATGATATGATTTGATGAAAATAGTTTTAAACTACTTTATTGAATGATCAATTATATCAAACATTAATGTAGTGCCTACTGTGTGAAAGGTACTGTTGAAGAGCTTACAAATGTTAACATATTACCTCTACCCCATTAGGTAGATAGTATTGTTAATCCCATTTTTAAAGATAAGGAAACTGAGGCACAGAGGTCAAGTTACTTGCCTGATGTGACGCAGCAAGTAAGTGACTGAGCCAGCATTTGAACTTTAAAGAAAGCACATAAATTTTGGTCATCTGGGTGCACCTAAAAGAATCAGCATTATTAACCTGTACTGTTCTAGCTATTTGTTGGGTAAGGCTTGTCTTTTCTAGAGATGAGTGTTGAGATCATCCATAAAGAATCTCTACCTTTAAATTGTGGGAGGGAACAAAAACCCTTTTTAGTGGATTTCTTTGCTTTGCTTTCATGGGGCTCTCGCACAGGAGCAGTGCATTCCCTGATGGTCAGGATGAAAGAGGTGGAATCACTCTGGATACCCCACTCTGCAGTATTACAGTATATCTAAATTCAGAGTATCCCAACAAAGTCCAAGGCCCACATCAGATAATGTACACACACACAGAGAGAAAGGAAAGTCTTTGGTGGGTTTATGATGCTACTTAAAGCTTCCCAATATCAATATTTCAAATTGTCCCTTTGTTTGTTACTCCAGGAGGTTTTTACACGCTGAGGCAATGCACCATAGTAAGATGGCTGAGAGGTATGCCTTTGTTTTGTTTTTGGACCTCAGGTGCATAGACTTGACTTGGTTTAATCATAATCCTTGTGTCACTCATCATTGGTCCATGCATGGCTCTCTTTTATTTATTTTAGTTACTTTAATTACTTATTTTAAATAATGTTAATAAGCAGCCATGAACCTACCAAACAAAAGCTAGAACCTTGAAAATAACCTACTTTAATCATATCATAACCCGTCCCCCCACCGACCTATCTCCTTGCCTTCCTCCACCTGAGGTAACCATCATTCCTGTTTTCTTTTGTATATACTTTTTGTTGCCATCTATATGTACTCATAAAAAGTTATATTTTAAAATTTTAGTTGTTTTTAATTTTATAAAAGGGTGTCATGCTGTTTGTAATCTTTTGGGAATGACCTTTTTCTTTTACTAATAATTTATTATATTGCTAAGATTCAACCATATTGTTGCATATGCCTTTATTTTATAACATGAGATAAGAGTAATTGTGAAAGAGGAGGTGTGAAAGAAGAACTTGCTTGAACGTGCAGGCCATTCTCAGAGCTCAATCTTAGGAAGGAGGACATATGGATACGGAGATTCCTTTAAAACAATTCCACTTGTATTCCCTTGGAGAGTCTTCATGTGCCCCCTAGAGGTAAACATATCCAGATTGAGGACTGAAGGTATATATCACCAGGTGGGGCTGCTTAAGGGAATTTGTAGATAATTCTGGGCAAGTTTATTAACCTTTCCAAGCCTCAAGTTTCTTATCTTTAAAATAAATATAATAGTAACTTTCCATTGGATTTTTTATTAGGGTAAGAATAAAATATTTATAAATCAAATATTTATATCTTTCTTTAAGTAAAAGTTATTCTCTAGTGTTGTCAGTTTTATGAAATTACATAAAGATAGAATTGTTTTAGAATTGTGGGTAATTTTGATAGTTGCTAGTTATTCACAACTCTTTGTTGATGAATCATGAGCCTCTCTATGCCTGGATTACCTATTTTAAAAACTCATCTGTAGCATCTAGTTTAATTCTAGAGCATTTGGATATAGAAGCAAAGAAGAGGTTACTATAAAGTTTTTCACAAATGTTATGTTCTAGCCTTTACTATTTTATTCTGTATCTAGTTTCTGCAAGTGGCATATTTTTCTGCCTTCTTCTTCATGTCTTACTCAATGTATGATGTACTGTGGTAAGAATTGACTTTAAAAGGTTGCACCAAGGATAATAGTAGCCTACTTTTATATTCTCCCATTCATAATTTTGATAAATGACTAGTTATTGATTATTCAGAAGCAAAAGAAAAATAGTCTGTCTATAAAGGTGAAACCCTGAAGGAGATGGGACATCAAGGATGATTTTTATTGGAAGAGTTTACAAAGCCCATGTATGAAGTCTTCAAGAATGATTTGGGGTGAGGGGATGCTACAATAGTAACTTTAGCATTTTTTTGTTGAGAAATGCCATTCACAATTTAATACTTTTTTTTTCAGCCTTCCTTTATGGCAAGATTGTCATGAGTTATGGAGTAAAAAGCGACGAAGACAGAAGCAGATGGGCATGACCGATGATGTTTCCACAATTAAAGCCCCCAGAAAGGACTTGTCTCTGGGCTTGGATGACAGTAGAACCAACACACCCCAAGGTGTGCTGCCGTCTTCACAACTGAAATCTCAGGGCAACTCAAATGTAGCACCTGGTCAGTAATGCTTCCATGGGTTGGTTTCTTCACATTGTTTTGTAGTTAATGTTGATCATATTGTTCTAGTGTGTTAAAGCATCTTGTGGCTAATTGATGAAAGTTAAGTTTTGTTCACTGAACTGGACATTTCATTATCTGTTTGTGCCAGTACAGGAACTTCATTGCTATTGGCACCACAATTTTAAGTAATCTGAAGGTAAGATAACTTCTAAAGAAGCATCAAATTGGTTGTTGGTCAGACTTCTCTATTTCCTTCTTGCTTCTAGGGCAGGAGTCAGTAGGTCTTTTAGTAATACTACTCTCAATGAGGCTCAGCATTCAGTGTCTGTAGATGCTTAAGGAGTAGGAAGAAAGATACAGGAAGATAGCCAAAAATCATAATGGAAGTTCTTTTATACCATTTATAATGTCCTCAGGTAACTCTTAATGTTACCTGTTTCCTCTGTTATATTAGAGAATCTCAAAGATTAGAATCTGATATTTGTGCCAAAAATGACTTAAAATATGATAAAGGATATTTTGTATCTAGTTATTTTGGGGAAACTTAAATTTCTTCCTCTGACTCAATCTGTCATAAGAGTAAGCTGCTTGATAAGAAGTCAGCCTCTTCAGTGTTGTCAAAAGTCTTGTTAAAATCATCTCATTTAATTAACAACTTTTTAAAAAATGAAATCTACTCCCTCATTTTTTGCCTCTAGAATCCAGAAACATTCACTTTTAGTTTAAGTTTATTTTATGAAGATAGAGACTGATGTAAAATAAATGTGTGTATGTGCATACATGTGCACATAGGTGGTGGTTTATTCAACATGAAGAAATAGACTAGCACTTATTAAGAACTGAGTAAATGTTGATCACTTGACTAAAACAGATCTGTGGATCAGATTGAACTTTTGCTGGTTGAGTATAAATATAGAATAGATTAGCTGAGAAAGCTTGAGAAAGATTGCCATTAATGCTTGCCCATGTAGTCTATAAGCTTATATTTGATCTTGATTACACTGCATATTTAAAATACTCATACTTTACAAACCAAAAGCAATTATATTTGTTGTTCAAAAGTATTTTTTCTTGAAATAGTGAATTCCCCATATACACGAAAATATTTGATAGACACATAGATTTGCAGAACACTTCTGTTCTACTCAGTGAGGCTATCTGTATTAAGTTCAACATTATTTCTGTTAATGTTAAAAATTTATAAAATTTGGCTGGGTGCGGTGGCTCACACCTGTAATCCTAGCACTCTGGGAGGCTGAGGTAGGAGGATCACTTGAGCTCAGGCATTCAAGACCAGCCTGAGCAAGAGCAAGACCTCTGTCTCTACTAAAAACAGAAAAAGCTAGCTGGGTGTGGTGACGTGGGCCTGCAGTCCCAGCTACTCCAGCTACTCTGGAGGCTGAAGCAGGAGGATCGCTTGAGCCCAGGAGTTCGAAGTTGCAGTGAACTGTGATGATGCCACTGCACTGTAGCCAGGGCAGCAGAGTAAGACTCTGTCTCAAAAAAAAAAAAAAAAAAGCAAAGTGAAGCAATGGTAAGTTTTCTTAATTTGTATTTATATGTTTTATATACCATTTACTGTGCTGCTAAT
This sequence comes from Daubentonia madagascariensis, assembly GCA_023783475.1. NCBI lineage: Eukaryota > Metazoa > Chordata > Mammalia > Primates > Daubentoniidae > Daubentonia > Daubentonia madagascariensis. Next base: position 10,048,712 of record JAKFHU010002658.1, read on the forward strand.
AAAAGATTTGAGATGGCAGTAATAGAAAGTTCAGATAGTGGTCAGTTGTCCCAGGCAACAGTTATCATATTTAACAAGACTATCAGGTCTTTATTTCTGCTCCTCTTCATGGAACTGGTGTCCATAATATACTAGCAAGCCTTGCAGAATAAAGGGTAGTTATTTCACTCTATTTTAGCTGGTAAAAAATGAATTGCCCTTTGTGGGCTTATTTTGTTGTTACTTTGTTTAACTTATTTTACAACCCTATTGATGGTGAGAGTTTTACTTTCCTTTTAAAAAAATACTATCACTATCAAGAAGTTAGAATTTTGGTTTTTTGAAATAAGGATGAATCCTCTCTGCTCTGTGTTCTCCTCCATCATCAGTAAGTACTTTGAAATAAGAAAATGCCCCTTCTGCAGAAAAGACACCTTATTTCAAGAGCACTTCCCTGCGTTCACATGGAGACTGCTTCTGCTAATAGGAAAGTGAAAAGGAAAATGAGAAAAAATGGCTCTTGGGTTGTAGTAAATAAGTGTAGTTCCTTATTAATGCTCATGGGTCATAAGAAGAACTTGCAAAAGTATCTCAAAATATATAAAGAAAATATAAAAAGATAGCATTAATCATCAGTTTTTCATCATCTTAGAGTTTCTCTTCTTTTAGCCTGTCATCCGTGGTTTTGGGAATTGCTTATAGTATTATATACATTTGAACCTTATTGTTATATGTGATTCAGATAAGCTTGCATAAGAACCTGTGTAAATCATCCCAAGTCTAAACTGAAAGTTGGAAAAAGAAGAACTGAATCTGTTTTACTATCATATATGCATATAATCATGTCTGTAGGCATTCCTAACTTACCCAAAGTGAATTAGCTTAAAAAAAATAATTTGAATGGAAATCCAGACATTTTATCATTATCACTTCGCAGACATTAGTCTGCAAAACATCCTCGTTTTTCAATTTAGTGCAAAGTTTAGGTTCTTGGATAATAAACTTTATTTTAGAGAAACAGTACAGTGTAGTAGTTAAGAGCTCAGATTCTGGAATCAGAATACCTGAGTCCAAATCTCACCTCTGCCACTTACAGAATTTGTAACCTTGGGCAAGTTATTTATTATAGTCTCTTTGGGTGACACTTTATTCTCAGCAAATTGAGGTTAATAATAGAGCCTGCTTTATAAGGTCATTGTGAGGAATAAAGGATATGAAATGCTTGGAAAGTACCTGGACACTCTGTGTTAGCCATCATCATCATCAATTTCCCATTCATAAGGTGCTATTCTGGTTAAATCTGTAGCATGCATTTTTAGTGATAGTCTTGATTTTCCTTTTGAAGTTTAATACTTACTCCTAAGGATAATTTATTCAAAATTGACGGAAGTTCTTTTTGTTTGTTTTATGTGCAAGTACGTCTTAAGTGTATGTGATATTTAACTAGACTGAGGTTCCCTTTTCACAGTATTTCTTAAACACTCTCCCTCAAATGTACATTTTAATATGGTAATACAGAGCCATTGGGGGGGTGGGAGGAGCTATGAATTATGACAGCTATAATTAATACAAATTTTGTCTTTAGTAAAAACAGGCCCTGGACAGCAGTTAAACCACAGTGAATTGGCAATTCTACTAAACCTACTACAATCTAAAACAAGTGTTAATATGGCTGATTTTGTCCAAGTGTTGAACATTAAGGTAAACTCTGAGACTCAACAGCAGCTAAATAAAATAAACCTTCCTGCTGGAATTTTGGCAACAGGTGAAAAACAGACAGATCCATCAACACCACAACAGGAGTCTTCGAAACCTTTGGGAGGAATTCAGCCTTCTTCTCAGACCGTCCAGCCTAAAGTGGAGACTGATGCTGCCCAGGCGGCTGTGCAGAGTGCATTTGCAGTTCTGTTGACTCAGTTAATAAAAGCCCAGCAGTCAAAGCAGAAAGATGTGCTACTCGAGGAGAGGGAAAATGGATCGGGACATGAAGCATCATTACAACTCAGGCCACCTCCAGAACCTAGCACTCCGGTATCGGGTGAGTGTGCAAATACCAGACCGCTAACACAGCTGCATTCACACTGTCTTCTTGCTGTTGTCAAGTATCTATAATGTGTATTGTTCAGTGAGATTGCTAGGAGAGGTCCTGAAAATTCTCAGCTTACTGGTTATAGGTTGGTTTCCTAGTCTACTCTGTGGAGTGGGTTCTTTGACACATTATCCATGTGAGATATAACTCATTATGAGTGCTATAAATTTTTCTAAGGTAAGCCTATGGTTAAGAAATAATTTTACTCCAAATACAAAGGGATGTTTAGCCAAGGTGTAAATTTTTTGTATGCAGTAGCTTTTGATCCTCCACAAATAAATAGGTATATGTGAAGTACCTTTGAAAAGTCAAATAAAATAAAAATTTTCAATTACCATAGACTTATTTAAATGTTAGCAGGCAACACTTGTAAACCTTTTTCTTTTTCATTTAACATTTTGCCAGGGATGGAACTTCTAATCAACTTTAGGACCACCCATAGGAAACATTGACTATTTTGGATATTTAGTTTTCCATGGTAACTTTCAATTCTCTTTTTTACTTTGTTTCACTTAGGGCAAGATGACCTCATCCAGCACCAAGATATGAGGATATTGGAGCTAACACCGGAACCAGACCGGCCTCGAATTCTGCCTCCTGATCAACGACCTCCTGAGCCTCCTGAACCACCACCAGTCACTGAGGAAGACCTGGATTATCGGACAGAAAACCAGCATGTACCCACCACTAGTTCTTCATTAACTGACCCTCATGCTGGAGTGAAAGCAGCCCTGTTACAGCTGCTTGCTCAGCATCAGCCCCAGGATGATCCCAAAAGAGAAGGTGGTATTGATTATCAAGCAGGAGACACTTATGTGCCCACTTCAGACTACAAGGACAACTTTGGATCCTCTTCTTTCTCTTCTGCTCCTTATGTCAGCAATGATGGTTTAGGAAGCAGTTCTGCTCCACCATTGGAACGACGTAGCTTCATTGGAAACTCAGATATTCAGCCTTTGGAAAACTACAGTACTGCTTCATCTCATTCTGGTGGTCCACCTCAGCCTTCTGCCTTTTCTGAGTCATTTCCCAGTTCAGTAGCTGGATATGGAGACATTTACCTCAATGCTGGTCCCATGTTGTTTAGTGGAGACAAGGATCATAGATTTGAATATAGCCATGGTCCTATTGCAGTCCTGGCAAATAGCAGTGACCCTTCCACAGGGCCAGAGAGTACTCACCCTTTGCCAGCAAAGATGCACAACTATAACTATGGTGGTAATTTACAGGAAAACCCGGGTGGCCCCGGCCTTATGCATGGACAGACCTGGACTTCTCCTGCCCAAGGACCTGGATATCCACAGGGATACAGGGGACACATTAGCACATCAACCGGCAGAGGTCGAGGCAGAGGGTTACCATACTGAGTATCTGTTTTTCCTCAGGCACATCATTTTTATCTGGAAAGACTTTTCTAGCTGCAATTTAAGGCAGCAATCCAAGAGACTTGAATAATATTAATTCAACAACAGCTTTATTTTTATGTGGAGAAGGGTCTTGCATACAATAGTTTAAAAAAAGACAAAAAAAACCACCTTTGCTTAAATTCATGCTGTTCTGAAAACTAGATCTATCGATTGTACATCTTCACAAATTCTAGTTAACAGTTTTTTTTTGTATTCTCGCAGTTTTAAGTGGATGCTAATCTTAGGGACATAATCCTTTTATGGCCCTCTTGCAGATCTTCTGAACTATGCACATTTGTGCTTTTTTTGTAAGTTTGGACCAACTTTTATGTAACAAACATCCCCTCCCCCCTTCCAGTTTTACAACAATCAGAAAGGGCACTGATTTATTTGGTATTTTTCTTTTTACAAAGCTACCTTTAGTCAAAGGTCACTGTCAGTCTTTGCACCTGCTTTCAGTGTTATTGTGAAAGGTGTACTTTGTGCTCATTTCAGAAAATAAAACACAACCTTTCTCTTGATGCAACAGTTTTATAAAAAAAAAATGGTCAACGTTACTTTTGTTTTGTTTTGCAGATTACCATAGCCTAGCAAAATGCATTCAAACGAAATAGTGGGTTTTATATGAAAAATATGGGTAGGGCGGGAGGGTAAGTAAGTGCCTTAACAGGTAAGCTTAAGGTCTGAAAAAGTAGTTAACCTTTACCCCCATTTGTCTTTTAAAGGGAATCAATGCATTGAAGAGGCAGGAAGTTCTCAAAGTTTCTAGGGGCTGTCTGTTCAGTTCCTGTTAGGTCCATTCCCTCTGCCTGTCACACTTTTTCTCCTTTTCTGCCAGTCTTTGGGCTGTGTTACCCCTCACTAACACCTCCTCTTGATAGGGGAGTGAGAACAAAGAAAGGGAGTAGAACTGCAATCAGTACCTTTTGTTACTTCTGAGAAGTTCCAAAACGTTTTGTCATTTAAGTGGTTGAAAGTAACAGCTAAATGAGAATTTTAGAGTACCATTTTCTTGCAGGCTACCATACTGTCTGTTTCCATTTGCCATGGAAATTGGAGGGCAGTAGTATAGAAGCCAAGGGTTAATAACAGAATTTGCATAAATCTATTAAACTTAATGGGGGGAGGGGTGACAAACACCATATTTTGTTATGCAATTGCCATTTTAAGAAAAAGTCAACTCAGTTCACTTTATTAACTAGAAACATTGCCTAGATTGAATTTATCGAAGTGAAATGAAAAAGCAGTGAGAGAGAACCTCTTGTCTTCCTTCCTCTTACCTTCTGTAAAGTTTATTACAACTTCTGCCAGACTTAGAGCAACTTTAGTGCATTTTAACTTTTTTTTTTTAATTATTAAAAGCAACAAAGAATGGAGTAACCCTTATTTAAACTGTAATGGTGTCAAGACTCACCTTGCGTGCACATGTTCACACACACAATTATAATAATTCTAGAAAGGAACCAAAGGTAAATAACTGGTGTTTCCATTATCACTAAATGGGAAAATAGACTCTGGAAATTAAAGTTGTGCCAACTAACCATTTCGTTATAACTGTTCTGGTAACTTTTTTTTATTGGAGTCTTAAATTGGAACAACTGTTACAGAATGGAAATTGCTCTGGTTATAAAGCCAATTAACCCTGTGCCCTCCGAGTTGTTAACCTTCATTTCAAAACAGTATGTGAGAAGCATTATAGTTTGGTGACAGTAAGAATATTTTAAAGAGAATGATTTGCCATTTTACTACTATAAAATGAGTTGATACCAGTTGACCATTTATTTTTTGATGAGGTTTTTTTTGTTGGGGAGAAAGAAATGAATGGAAGAAAAAATTATTTTGCTTTCATTTGAATATTGATTACTAACAAACTACATTGCAGGAGGTGAAGAAATATTTTGAAATTTAGCAAAATAGCTACAGTATTCAAGTATCTGAAATTTTAATATGGTGAGTCTTAGAGCTTTAGACTTTCCTATAAGTGACAGTATCTAAGTTATTCTTAATAGTCACACTTGATAATTCTGCTGATCGTAAGCAGCTAACCTAAAATTGAAGATATTTATGTGACATGAATAGCCTGTGTTTTAAAAATTAAATATTTTATATAAAATTGAACTGTGTTTGGATAGTTTTTCTGATTAAATATTTCATCTACATATTTATATTGGGAGAGTGGCTGGGAGGACAGGGAAATTGTTGCTTTGAAATTGAAAAATGGAACTATGGCTTCCAGTATTATCCTAAGACAGCATGGCTTGTGAGACATACCAATATTTTATGTACCACTTAGAAGAAAAAATGTTGCCAATGAAGCCACAACACAATGCTAAGATGCCATCAATTGTAAGATACATCTCAGATTCAGAGATGTTATATGAAAATGTCTGTTTTATAATTGATGAAATATAGTAGTAAAAAATCTTAATGAGTCCCTCCATTACATTTAATAATTTAATTCAGTGAATTTGGATTAATAAAAAAAAGCAGAGTTGGGAAATCACTAGTTCTATATAGGTTATAATAACTGTAGTAATCCCTGTGTATCCTTGAGTGAAATCTAAGGAACATAAAATACTGCTTAAGTATTTTGGGAAGGAGCAGGTAAGTCAGATTGCAAATAAGAAGATGAAAATAGAAAATATTGACCTACCAAAAGAAGAAAATATTTTATCTTCTCCCATGTGAAATTCCCTTTTGTATTTCCTGAAACAGCAGTTTTTTCTGCATGCAACTCAGTATGTTTCCCAAGTCTTCAATCCATTATTTGTTAGATAGTTGACGTCACCTGTGAAATTTTAAAATACTAATTTTAAGGGTTTTATTGATTAAAATAGTTCGTGGAATGTGAACTAATATAATAATTTAGCTGTGATTCAGAGCTTCATTTTGTCAGCAAATATATATTCAGTGCCTACAACGGGTCAGGTACTATTCTAGTCGTTGGGATCAATAAACATGAAAAGCATTAAATTATACTTCTACTGAGCTGACAGTGAGCAAGATTTTTAAAATGTCTGGAGAAGCTAGTGGTATTTGCTACTCAGCTGTATATAAATTGCACTAAAGTAAGTGTAAAGAAGTAAAAATTTGTCTTTGTAAAATTTTAAATTGAAATTTGAATAGAGAAATAAAATTCTGGAAAGAAATAGAACAACTGGAAACTCAATGATAGAAACAAATTTTAAGTTGAATCTGGCCATTTGGAATAGGTCAATTTGTAAGAAATATTAAGACTTCTTGGGAAAAATGAAAAGTAGGTAAATGCTTCTAAACTAATCTGGTACTTCTGATACAGGTTTTGCTGTACTTGCTATGAGCTTAATCCAATTTTGGATTACTTTCACTCTAGGGCTTTTTGTTTTGTTTTAAATAAAGCTGAAGTACAAGATCTGAACATTTGAATATAAGTCTAAGGATTCCCTGGGATATAATATCCTTTTGATACTTTTAAAGTCTGAACAGGATGTCCCAATAATCTAAAATTATCTGGTCAGTCTCCTCACTTTACAACTAAGAAAAGTGAGGCTTTGAGAGGATTGCCAGAACCTTTGGTAACTGGATTGCCAGTGCTTGTTCCTCTAAGCCATATCTAAATTCTGCAGTAAATAGTTAACTTTTTAATAGGAAAATTGCCTATTAACCTGCCCAGTGTTATAGTAAAATAAAATAATTTAGAATACTGGACTAATGGTTTTTAAAAGTCTACTTAAGAAAAAGCCAATTTGTATTCAGAAAAAAATAGGAAAATAAAAATGAAACTTTTGAAAACTAGCATCCTGTAGGGGTTGTTCATTTCATATATGGATAGTCTTTAAAATAGGAAGGTCCTGTGTTTTTTTTTAAAAAGATAATGGTTACTTAAATATCTAACAATTAGATGATAATGAATCTTTCATTAAAATGTATTTTCTATTTGTACAAGGAGGATTGGTGTCATCAGGCTTGCAAACATAATTTGCTTTTAAATTCTTCGAACGTTTTATAATTTCAAGTGATTTTATAAGAGGAGCAATAGTTTGTCTTTTACCAAAGGCTTCTTCAGATAATTTTTTAAATGTTTCTAGTTTTCTTAAAAAATAAAAGCTATTAAGAAGAAGCTATCATGGGATCCAGTTGAAGATGGGGAAAACAGAAAATGTTGATCATAATGGAAAGAGTTACGTAGACTAACAAATTCTGTGGGTCTTAACTTACTTCACCCTACCAATGTCCCATTAAAAAATAATTTTCTAGTTCTAATTGTATTCACATGAGGCTCTATAGTGAATAGAGAATCACCCTTAAACTTTTTTTCCCAATTAAGTTTGTTGTAAAGGTGTTGTACTCTTTTGCAAGAACTTTTAGTAAAGTCTTGTAACTGTTAAATCTAATGTAGTAATAAGCCATTTGTTTAAAAAAAAAAAAAAAGGATGTATTTGGTAGTCTGCAAATAAACTGCCATAAGAATCCCAGGCCATTTTTCAGCTTTGTTTTGTTTTTGCTTATATCTTGCTTATAAGAACAGACTTTTAGAAATAATCTTGTATGGTAAAGATGACCACTGTGCCATAATTTTGACTAAGATTTAAACCTAGGACCCTTATTTTTTTTTATACTTGTATGTATTCAGAAATAGGAACACAGAGAACACCCAGAGATAACCACCATTAATATTTTGCCTCTGATTGATGTATATGAATGCATATCTGTTTTTTCTTAAAACAATGGGATTATACTGCCCATAGTTTTGTAATTTGAATTTTTTCATAATGTGAACATCTTTGTCAATCAATTAAATTCTACCCTCTTTTTAATGGTTGTAAATTATTCCTTTATAGAAGAAACATAATTTAACTATTCCTATTCCTGGACACAAAATTTCAAACTTTTCAGTTATAAATAACAATGTGATGAAAATCCACGTACAGATAAACGTATATTAATTTCCTTGGAGTTGCTGGTGTAAAGAATGCTATTTTAAAACATTTGCTAGATCCAAATTGCTGTAAGGAAAGATTTACCAGTTTTACATTCCTATTCCTTTCCCTTTTCATTTAGCTGTGTTGGAGATTTAAAATTTTTACATCTGTGTCAGGTGATAATTCATCTTGTTTTAATTCACATTTTTTGATTACTAGTAAAGTTCAATATTTCATATTTTAGCCAGGTCTTTCTTTTGTTTATTAACTATCCATATGTTTATTAGGTTTTATCTCTTGCTTTGAAGAGCTCTTTATATAAGGAAGGTAGCCCTGGTGTGTTTTGTTGTAGGAAAATTTAAAATTTTTATGTAGTCAAGTTTTAATCTTGTCCCTTATGGTTTCTCTTTAGGAAAGCTTTCTGTTCTCCAAGATGATTTAAATATTTACACAAATTTTATTTTAGTTCTTTTTTGGCTTTCTACTTCTACATTAAATTCTAAACCATTCTAGAATTTGTGTTATAGATGTGGGGTAAAGATCCAATTTTACACTTTTTCTGAATGGCTATGCTAATTATGCCAACAGCATTTGCCAAACAGTTCATCCTGTCCCTAGTTTTAAAACACCATCTACTTCTTACCTGGGTATGTTCCTGGGCTTTTTGTTATTTCCACCCCGATCTTTCTCTCCTCTTTACAAGTACTGCGCTTGTGTCATTATAAACTATGCATCTGACATGTATGTGTGTGTGTGTTTTTAAATCACTTTATTTTCAATTCCTAGAACAATGTAGCACATACAATTTGTTGTTAGGACAAAACTTAAAATTTGTTTAATTGTCCCCTTTTCAAAGTTTTCTCTTCTATTCCTGCCTGTTTATTTTTCTATGTGACTTTCAGGATGGTTTAGGTTACTTTCCCCAAGTATCTTGTTAGGATTTTAATTGGAAATATACAAAATGTTTACGCTTACGTAGGGGATCTTTCCATTGAAAGTATAGTAGGATTGTTTTTTAACATGTTCTTCACTAAAAGTGCCAAAATTTTCTTTATTTTAGTTCTGATATGTTTTCTAAAGTTTCCAAAAAATCTATTTGTTGCTTTTAGATATGGACTCTTCATAAGTATTACAATATTTTAAACTAGTTACTGCTTGTATAGGAAAGCTGTCATTTAAAAAAAAAAAACTAGCCACATTGCTTAACTCTTATCATTTCTAATAGTTTCCAGGTGAATGAGTATAATAATGGGCATTCTTGTTTGTGATTTTATAAATGTCTAATTTTTAGTGTTTCATGTATCATTTATAGATTAGAAATAGAATATTATGTTTAAGAAGAGTCTTTTCATTAGGCCCATTTATTAGGATCAGATGTTAACTTTTTTTCAAATGTCATTATATGTATATGGATTTTCTCTTTTGACCTACCAATGACAGATACCAATTATATTAATAGAGTCTAATAATAAACCATTTATTTAAAATGCTGCTATATTCTATTACCTAACCGTGTACTTAGGATTTTGTATTTATAATTATTCATAAGAGATTAGTCTGGTTTTGATTAACAGGTTATGACAGCTTGGCAGAATAAACTGGAAAACTAATATTTTATTTTATTTAGAATAGTTTATATATCGTGAGAATTTCCTGTTTGTTAAAGTTGAAGCTGTTTTATTTATAACCAGATACACTTGGCTCTTGAAGGTAATTCTTTCACAAATTTTCTATTTCCTTGTGTACTTGGTCTGTTCAGAGTTCTGTTTCTTAAGTAAATTTTGGTAATTTTCCTTTTTCTGTACATTCATCATATATTCTACTTTATATTTAAAATGTTTTTAGCATATAGTTGCACACAATCTCAATGTTTTAAATACATATATTATCATTACGTATCCTTTTTGTGTCTTCTCTTTTTCTTGATTAGACAAACTAGAGTTTGCCCCAGTCTACCTCCATTCTCTCACCACTAAGGAATATATCTTTCATTTATTTTCTAATTTATTTCAGCATTTTGACTTTGATCCCCTCCTTCTACGTCCCTTATTTATTCCTACTTCTTCATTTGAATAATTGGTCCACTTATTTTTCTTCCTTCCATTCTTTTTTGTTTATTTTATATTTTTTTTTCACAAACTCTGTGAAGGACTGGATCTCCCTTCCAATTCTGAAAGGAAGCATTTTCATGTTATGAATCTCCTCTGATTATTTCTTTGGCTCCATCCTGTAGGTTAAGAATGTTGTGTTTTCATTATTGTTTTCTAAATATTTAGTGGCTGCAAATTTGACAGTTTGATCCAAGGGTTATTTAGGATAGTATGCCAATTTCCAAGTGGTTGGATATGCTTCATTTTTAGTTTAGTTTTTTCTTAACAATGCATAGTTCTACTACATATATAGTTAGTGTATGTGGTCTGCTTTTGGAAATTTATTAAGGATTTCTTTTTAGCCTGCTAAGCAAACACATTTTGTAAATATTTCCTGGATGCTAGGAAGGATATGTTCTTCAGTGCAATTTGTCACATACCCATTTAATCAATATTACTAAGTAAACACTGGTAAGAGTCTCTTTACCCTTATTTATCTCCCAAAGAATGGGAAATGTAAAATAAAGTCTATACTGCTGTTATGTATTTTTCCCTTTTGCTTTATATATTTGGTGCTATATTCATCACATAAAGGCTCATAACTGCTTAATTTTTGTTCCATTTATTTACATTTTGAAACATTTTGAGTTCTACTAGGTCCAATTTTAGTATTACCACAATTACCTGGTATTTTGTTAGTTTATTTCATGCTTGCTGCTTGCTTTTTTTTCCCCCTTGTCCTTCTTTGCTAGTTTTCTTTTTAAGCTTTTCTAAGGAGAAATCTTTTTGTAAATTTGTATTTGGGGACCCTCTGTTAGTCTGTAATGTATACATACTGTTTTCTATCCAGCTTTAAATATTTCAAAGACATATTGAAACCAATTTCTTGAATGAATAACTTCAGGAATAAAAGAGTTGTTATAGACTATCTCCTATATAAAATGAAATTTGTACACTGTCACTTTATCCTAATCCTCTACCCCCACTCCCTTTATTTTGTAGTAAAATTCATGATTTGAGACCCATTTTTAAAAATTAGATTTAGGGGGTACAACTGTTTTTTGTTACATGGATGAATTGTATAATGCCAAAGTCAGGGCTTCTAGTGTGCCTGTCAGCAGAATAGTGTATATTGTACCCAATAGGCAATTTTTAATCCCTCAACCTCCCCCTTCCATTTGTTAAATGATGCTTTAGTTCTCTTACATAACTATTACAGTTGTTTCCAAAACTTAATCCCACAAACATACTTGGAGTAGAATGTTAGACACATTCATTTTAAGATCAGGAATGGACAAGGATGTCCATTATTAGTTAATATTGGCAGAAGAAATCTAAAAGTCTTATATCTTAAATAAATTGAATCTGTAATTAAAAATCTTCCCACAAAAAACCCCGCAAATACAACCGTAAGCTCAGGATGCTTTGTTGATGAATTATGCAAAACACTTAAGAAAAAGTAACAATTTTATACACTCTTAGAGATTGGACATATTCTAAAGAGCATGTTCCAATCCATGAATTCAGCATAACCCTGACACAAAAACCTGACATGGACTTGACAAAAATGTTACAAGCCTGTATTTCTCATGAATATCCTTAACGAAATATTAGAAAATACAGAGATTAACAAAAAAGGATGATATATCATGACCACATGGGGTTTATTCCAGGAATACAAGGTTGGGTAAACATTCAGAAATCAATGTAAATTACCACATTCACAGAACAAAGGAGAAAAACCGTATGATCATCTCAACAAATGGAGAAAGTATTTATAAAAGCAAACATCCACTTATAAAAATTCTCAGCAGAAGGAATGTACTTAATTTGATGAAAGGTATCTATAGAAAACCTACAGCTAACACACCTAATGGAACATTAGTGAACACTTTCTCCCTGAGGTCCAGAACAAGACAAGGATGTTTACTATCACTATTTCTTGCAATATTGTACAATATTGTCTGAGCCATGAGGTAAGGAGAAAAATGAATATTGGAGAGGAAGAAATAAAGCTGTCTTTATTTGCAGATGACATGACTGTCTACACAGAAAATCCAAAAAAATCTACAAACTAGTTTAGCAAGGAAACCAAATAAAAAATCAATACACAAAAATTAATTGTATTTATATGGACTAGTACAAACAGTTGGAGAATAAAATTAAACAAACACCACTTACATTAGCATTCAAACCCATCAAATACTTAGGAATAAATACTAAAAAGGTGTACTTCTACACTAAAACTACAAAATATTGCTGAGAAAAGTTAAAGAAGACTTAAAACTATATATGTGTCTTCCCTTGGTATCCATGGGAAATTGGTTCCAGGACCTCCTGAGATACCAAAATCCACGGACGCTCAAGTCCCTGATATAAAATGGCATAGTATTTGCATATAACTTATGCCCGTCCTCTCATATACTTTAAATCATCTCTAGATTACTTACAATACTTAATAGAAAGTAAATGCTATGTAAATAGTTGTTATACTATATTATTTAGGAAATAATGACAAGAAAAAAAGTCAGTACGTGTTCAGTACAGATATATCCATCCATGTTTTCCCTGAATATTTTTGATCTGCAGTTGGTTGAATCCATGGATGTAGATGGCTTACTGAATATATACAGTCATGTGCTGCATACTGACATTTCGGTCAATGGTGGTCCCATAAGATTACAATGGAGCTGAAAAATTTCTGTTGCCTAGTTATGGTACAGCCTTCATAACATCATAAAGCAATGCATTACCTTTTCAGTGGTTAGATACACAAGTACTTACCATTGTGTTACACTGGCCTACAGTATTCAGTACAGTAGCATGCTGTACAGGCTTGTAGCCTAGGAGCAACAGGCTGTACCACATAGCCTAGGTGCTAGGTTTGTGTAATTACACTCTGTGATGTTTGCACAATGACCAAATCACGTAGCATCGCATTTCTCGGAATGTATTTCCAGCCTTAAGTGGCACATAAAACCAGAGAGTGAGAGAGAGAGAGGAGAGAGATATAAAGTTCATGTATTGGAAGTCTTGATATTATTAGGTCAATTCTACTCATATTGGTCTGTCTATAGATTCAATGCAATTCTAGTCAGAATCCCAGCAGGTTTGTGTGTGTATGTGTAAACTGACATGTTGACACTAAAATTTATGTGAAAATGCAGAGGAATTAGTATAGCCAAGACAACTTTGAAGAACAAAGTTGAGGAACTTATTCTACCAGATTTCAAGGCTTAATATAAAATAATAGCTATTAAGTCAATGTGGTATTGGCACAAAGATAGACATAGACCAATGGAACAGAATACAAGCCCAGAAATAGACCTCATTATCATTTTCGTGTTTATGCAATTCAGTGGAGATGAAATAATCCTTTCAATAAGTATTGAAAAGCAACCATGTGGGGAATGAAAAGCTTGGCCCATATATCACATCATAGTCAAACATTAATTTGAGATAGATCTTAGACATAAATACAAAAGGTAAAACATCAGAGCTTGTAGAAAAATTAGATTTTTATGAGCTTGAACAAAACACAAAAGCACTAATAATACTTTATTAAATTTAGTAACACGTCCATGTATTCTTGTAGTTATTCTAAGTTGTATCCTCAGATCAAGCTAGCTCTTTAGAACATTTAAGTACTTCCATTATTATCTTGGTAGTTGGTAGAATTGCCTGAACTAACATTTTACTGTTATGCTCTCAACTTTTTATCAAAGTGAACTAAAGGAAACACTTACATGAAATGTTTCCTACATTTGCTGTAGTTGGTTATTTAACCAGCACTTTAGTGTTTACTGTGCACTAGGCACTGTTGTAAGCACTTCTTTGTAAATATTAAGTCTTAATGCTCATAACTCTTATGTGGTAGATACTATTCCTACCTACATTTTACAGAAGAGGATATTGGTCAAGAGACATTCAACAAACTGCCCAAGGTTACACAGGCAGTTAGTAGAGGGATGGAATTTGAACATAATCAGTGTATTAGTCAGCTAGGGCTGCCATAAAAAAATGCCACAGGCTGGGTAGCTTAAACAACAGAAATTTATTTCTCACAGTTACGGAGATAGAAGACCCAGATCAAGGTCTGACAGGATTTGGTTCTGGTGAGGGCTGTCTTTCTGGCTTGCAGACAGCTGCCTTTTCACTGTGTTCTCACACAGCCTTTCCTCTGAGTCCACGAGAGGGAGAAAAGCAAGCTCTCTGGTGTTTCTACTTAAAAGGGCACCAATCCTATTGGATCAGGGCCTCATCTTTGTTACCTCATTTAACCTTAATTACTTTCTTACTCCAAATACAGGCACACTGGGGGTTAGGGCTTCAGCATGAATTTTGAGGGAACACAAATATTCAGTCCATAACACCCTATCCCCCCCAAATTCATATCCTTCTTGCATGCAAAATACATTCATTCTACCCTAATAGCTCCAAAACTCTTAACTCATTCCAGCATCAACTCTAAAGTCCAAAATCTCATGTAAATATTATCTAAATTAGATATGGGTGAGACTTGAGGTATGATTCATCCTGAGGCAAAATTCCTCTCCAGCTGTGAACATGTGAAACCAGACAAGTTATATGCTTCCAAAATACAATGGTGGGACAAGCGTAGGATAGACATTCCCATTCCAAAAGGAAGAGATCAGGAAGAAGAAACTGATGATGGGCGGGCCCCAAGCAAGTCCAAAACATACCAAGGCAAATTTCATTAGATCTTAAGGCTCAAGGATAATCCTCTTTAGGTGGGGTGTCCCACCTTCTGGATCCACTGGACATTGGTCCCATCTTCTAGACTCACTGGGGCAGTGGCCTTGCTCCCATGGCCCTGGATGGGGGTCCAAAACCCGAGGCTTTGCTAGGCAGAGGTCCTGCCCCCAAGGCTCTGGGCAACCCCACCCACAGGGCTCCAGGTGGCAGCAGCCCCAGCTGTTGAAACTGCAGCAGTGGCCCCACCCTTCGAAACTGAGGAAGTAGCTCTGATGATCTCTGAATCACCTTCAGAATCATTTTTCCCTTATCTTGAAGGGAAAATTCACAGCGGAACAGCTCTATCGTCGAGTCCTGTAGAATCCAAGAAGTCTGACAGCCGTCTGTCATTGCATCTCGTTTCTCTCCTTTGGTTCAGACTGGCAGTTTCTCACTCATGTAATTCCATCTCAGCAGGTGTCTTCTGAGATGATTGATTACAGCCATGGTTCACATCCATACTAATCTACTTATCAAATAGTTGTTCAGCCACACTCTTAGCTTTCTCACATTTTGCAATATGGACAGGGTGAGAATTTTCCAAATCTTCAAGTTCTGGTTCCTTTTTTCTCAATAATTCCTTCTTCATCTCTCTTTTCTCATGTTTTACTATAAGGGGGACCCAAACTATACCTTCAATACTTTGCTTAGAAATATCTTCTGCTAAATATATAATTTCATCGTTTGCAAAGGTCCAACTTCCACAAAACACTAGAACACAATTAATCCAAGTTATTTGCCACTTTATAATAAGGATTACCTTTCCTCCAGTTTCTATTAACATGTTCCTCATTTTGTCTGAGACCTCACCAGGATCACCTTTAATGTCCACATTTCTACCAACAGTCCTTTCATGGCAATCAAAACTTTTTCTAGCAAGCATCCCAAAATACTTCCAGCTTCTACCCATCACCCAGTTCCAAGGCCACTTTCACCTTTTTAGGTATTTGTCACAGCAGCATCCCACTTCATCATACCAAAATCTTAGTTTGGGCTGCCATAACAGAATATCACAGACTGGGTGATTTTTAAACAACAGAAATTTATTTCTCACAGTCTGGAGATTGGAAGTCCCAGATTAAGGACCGGCAGGGTTCATTTTCTGGTGAGGGTTCTCTTCTTGGCTTGCAGATAGTCACCTCTCACTGCATACTCACGTAGTGTCTCTTTCAGGTGTGCATGGAGAGAGAGTTCTATTTTTATGAAGACACTAATCCTATCTGATCAGGGTCCCACCCTTATGACTTCATGTAACCTTAATTATTTCCTTAGAGCCTCCAAGTACAGCCATGCTGGAGGTTAGGGCTTCAACATATGAATTTTGGGGAGACACAAATATGCAGCCCATAAGTCAGTTTGGCTCCAAAGTCCATTCAGTCCTTAACCACCTATGTTAAGGCCCACATGAAAATTTTCTTTAAGAGATTGGCATAAGGAGGAATTAGCATATTCAGCACACCTATTTTTTGTATCTTCTCCAAAAGTATATATATGTATTCACATATGATAGTTCAATAACAACACCGGAACACAGACTTCTGTGTTCTATTAGTTTTTAGGAATTCTTGGAAGATAGAAAGCAAATAAAGTTGAATTTTTTTGTTCATCTTATAAAATTGCTTATATAGTCCATTTCTGAAAACAATGCCAATTAAATTAAGACTTCCTGTATAGATATATCTTCTGTTTGTTGGCAAAAAAAGGAATATTGATTTTTTTTTGCTCATCTTTGTTAAGAAATCATACTATTATGCCTTTGACAACATGCATTATTTTATGAGGATACACATATACATACAAACATATCTTTGGTAGTTTCTTAAGGAGAAAGTTAAAAAAACTTTATTGAAGATATATTATTTAATATTTTGTTTCTGATATACAGTAATGTAATTGACTTTTATTTACTTATTTATTTTTTATTTAGGTTATACATACATATATAATTTACTATCTTTACCATTTTTAAGTGTACATTTCAGTGGTAATAAATACATTTATATTCTTCTATTTCCCCTTCAACCCTCCCTCCCACCTCCCCTTCCCAGCCTCTGGTAACCACCAATCTACTCCCCATCTTCATGAGGTCCACATTTTTAGCTCCCACATATGAGTGAGAATACATATTTGTCTTTTCTGTGCTTGGCTTATTTCACTTAACATAATGTTCTCCAGTTCTATCCATGCTGCTGAAAATGACAGGATTTTATTCTTTTTTATGGCTGAATAATATTCCATCATGTATAGATACCACATTTTCTTTATCCACTCATCCATTGATGGGTACGTAGGCTGATTCCATATTTTGGCTATTGTGAGTAGTGCTGCAATAGACATGAGTGCAGATATCTCTTTGACATATTGGCTTCCTTTCTTTTGGATACTATACTCAGTAGTGGAATTGCTGGATCATAGTAGTTCTATTTTTAGTTTTTTGAGGAACCTCCATACTGTTCTCCATAGTGGCTGTACTAATTTATATTCCCACCAACAGCGTATGAAATCCTTGCCAGCATCTGTTATTGCCTTTTTGATACAAGCCATTTTAACCTAGACAAGATGATATCTCCTTGTAGTTTTGATTTGCATTTCTTTGATGATTAGTGATGTTGAGCACTTTTTCCATATATCTCTTGGCCATTTGTATGTCTTCTTTTGAGGAGAAACTATAGTAGAAAAAATAACCAAAAACATTACAGAAAACTACCACATGGTAAAAAAAACTCCATGGAAATTCCAAGCTCAGGGCCAATAAATACAGGAGGTCCTTTTTATGCTAGTATAATTGATGTAGCAAAAGACTAGTCAGACAGAATCCACTTAAAATGGTGGTGGAGGAGAGAAATCTACAATGAAGAAAAGTTTGGTTGGTGCTTGATTTTTAATAATGATTGTGAAAGCTACAAGAATAAATTTGTTAAATTTGTAGGTAAAATTTTGGTCATAATTGCAACTGTGCTAATTGTTAAAAGTACACAAATTGAATTACCCTTTTGCCTTTTTCGTATACTATTTCTGATAAAATAGTTTGATACCACAATAGAGATCCTTCATTCCATGCTTAATTTTTGTAACCTCTTCATCCACCTGAACTTCTATTTAATGATATCTGGCCGTGAGGCAATTTGAAGCAACAGCCTTGGGAAGGAATGATTCACAATCCTATAGTTCTGAGAGGAGCCTGAGAAAATTTATCTTTTTTCTCCGTATTATCTTCTACTATGTTTCCCACTTTCTAGGGTAAATAATCCAGCTTTTTAAAACCTCATGGTCTCAAAGTGGATTGCAGGCCACAGCTAGAAAGAACCTCTGCTTTCAGATAGGCCACCTTCAGCTGGATGCTTCTCTTTCTTGCAGGTTACAAGAAATAGCCAACATATGCCAACATCTTGAATTTTCCTACCATTTCCCTTAATACTACATTTCTGTAGGTATATGGTTACTATCCCAATGTACAAGGTAACAATTTAGCAAAATACAAAGGTCATCTGAGCCTGGAATAGTTGAAATCACACTGTCCAATTCTCTATCTCCTTCTCCTTGCCAATTCCACATTTTTGGATTTGCTACTTGAAGCACCCAACTCCCTTTAACCAAATTCTTTATCAGGTCAGCATGTTTTTGCTGAAAATAAAAAAACCCAGCTCAAAGTTGCATGGGCAAGAGGGAAATTTACTTTCTCACATAAATTCAGAGACGATTAGGCTTCAGACATGGTACATCAGGAATCCAGGTCTACTTTGTAGTTCTCTTGGTTCTGTTTTCCTCTGCGTATTGGCTTCATCTTCGGCATAGTAATAAGACTGTTGTGGCAGTTCAAGGTGCTACAGTCAAACAAAACTGTTTAGGGTAAAAAGAATTGCTTCTTAAGAAGCACATCTCATCAGCCAGAATTGAACTACATACACACTGGCAAACCAATCACTGCAAAGAGAAATGGAATTAGTGAGCTTAAATATCAAGCTGAGAGATGTTGGGGAGGATCCTCCCTAAAATTCACCACTGAAAATTAAAAAGGAAAAAATATAAAAGGAAAATTGAGAAATGGCGAAGAGAATCTAGATATCCCACTATCCAGCTCATAGGGGTTCCAAAAGCAGAAAATAGAGAATGGGGAGGAAGAAATAAAAATTATTAGAAGAAAATTTCCCAGAGTTGAAAGAAAAATGAATCTTCTAATTTAAGAGGGGCATGGAATGCCAAGCAAGATATATAACAAAGGATTCACGCTTGGGATACATCCAGGTAAAATTCCATAATTTTAGATTTTATTGGAACTTTAGATTTATTTATATTGAGTAAATAACAAAAACCTCTTTCTTTTGTAGACAAAAGAAAGAGGATCAGACTGGCATCAGACTCTTCACCAATTAACATTGGGTGCTAAAAAAGTTTCTTCAAAGTCTAAGGGAAAATAATTTTGACCTTAGAATACCATACTAAGTGTGTTAAGGCACAGTTCTGTTTGGAGGAACTGTATAGATACCTTTTCTCTAAGTATTCCCCAGCATTCTTGCTGTGATTGAACCTGACTCTTCCCTGAGGTCACTGATTATCCTGCAGCCTATCTCAAGTAATGCTGTTTTCTCTCTTGAACCATTGGGCCTGGAGTCTAGTTAGGGTTAATCCTCATTCTCACTTTCAGACCACTATTATTTCCTTCTTAAAAGCACACAGCTTTGACTCTCAAGTCATCAGAGTATATCACCCACTTCTCCTTGTTGCAGTTGCTTACTGACACTGGAGTCATTCTTCCCCCGTCACCCTCCCTCACCCATTCTTTGAAGATTTTCATTCCTGGCTCACCATCATTCTCTCTGATTTCTATCTTGATTTCAACATCCATGTGATTATCCTTCAAATCTTTAGCTTGTTTCTTTACCAATTCTCCAGTGATCGCATCCTCCACATCATCCCAGCTATTCATGCCCTTGTCATACTTTGGACCTTATCAACATCAGTAACATTAAACCGTCCCCCCCAGATCTCAACTTTAAGCACACTACTCATACTCTGAAAACCCCCTCCTAAGTGCGCAGCTCACTCCCTCTAGTACTGACTCCAACTACCCTTTTCACTATGAATGCTCCCTTACTCCCCTGCATACACCTTCAACTGCCCTGTCACCTTCTTGTTTTTCTGTATACACTTGACAAAACTCAAACTGTTTAGACTCAAACTCCAAAATACTGTTTAAATCCACTCTCTGCCTGCATCCATGCAGTTGAACATTGCTGGAAAAATACTCAAGCGTGCTGACTAGTTTCACTTTACTTCATAATCACTAACCTCATGTGGGCCCTTAAAGCTGCCAAACAATTATACTACCATATTTCATCAATTCTAAAACATACACATTTTCACACTTAATATCTCTGAAACGAGGATGTGTCCATGTGGCACTGTGGCACGTCACAATTCAAGTTGGCAGGGTTTTTCCTTTCTGTACCTAAAATAATAGTGTGTCTCACGATCAATGACGATGTAGACTTGGTGAAATACAGCGTAACTCCCTAGTCCTTTTCATTCTCTCACTCTTTCAGATGAGCATTTCATACTTTATTCTCTTCTCCTCAAAACTCTAGTACTTCCTCCTTGTATCACTTTGCTTACGCTGCCATAAAAACGTACCACAGACTGGGTAGCTTAAAAAACAGTAATTTATTTTCTCACAGTTGTGGAGGCTAGAAGGCCAAGCTGAAGGTGCTAGCAGGGTTCGTTCCGAGGCCTGTCTCCTTGACCTGCTGGTGGCTTCTCACTGGGTCCTCACATGGTTTTTCCTCTGTGCGTGTTCATGTCTGGTGTCTTTCTGTGTGTCCAAATTCCCTCTTCTTGTGAGGACACCAGCCATATTGGATTAGGGCCCACACTAATGTCATTTTAACTTAATTACCTTTTAAAAGACCTTCTCTCTAATTACAGTTGCATTCTGAGGTACTGAGGGTTAGGACTTCAACATATGAATTTTGTGGGGCATAATTCAGCCCTTAATGCTCTACCATTATCAGTTTCAGTTGATGACTTTGGTTCTTATTTCATATATATAGAAATAAATAAAAGAAATCCCATAGCTCCTACCACATCATCTCCACCTTTTGCAACCATCCCCATTGCACTAACTTCTTTCCTGTCAATATGTATTTATTAATTTTTAGGGGGGGGGTCTCACTCTGTCACCCAAGCTGGTGTGATCACAGTTCACTGTAACCTAGAATTCCTCAGCTCAAGCAATCCTCTTGACTCATCATTCCCAGTAGCTGGGCCTACAGGTGCACCCTGACACTGCCGGTTCATTTTTTATTTTTTGTAGAAATGGGGTCTCACTATGTTGCCCAGGCTAGTCTCAAACTCCTGGCTTCAGTAGATCCTCCCACCTCAGCCTCCGAAAGTGCTGGGATTACAGGTGTGAGCCATCACAACCAGGCCTCTTTCCTGTTACTGTGGATAAACTGTCTGCATTCCTAGTAAATCTCTGCTTGCCAAACAAAACTTCTCTCCAGGTTGCCTCTCTCTCCTGCATCAACAATTTTTTCCCATATAAGCTCCATGAGTGCCAGAGTGTTTTTTGTTTTGTTGTTCTTTACTCCTAGCATCAAGAACTGTGCCTGACACATCATATAAGCTCAGTATTTAATCAACAAACACTAATTAAATCTGTATATATACACATTAAAAATATAAAGGAAAGCACTAGAAGGGAAACTAGTCACTGAAAATAGATTATAACAGTACATAAAGTAAGAGAATAAAATGGAACAAAGTTAAATCAATCAGTCCGAGACAGGAAGAACAGTTCATAAGAACAAGTAGGTTGCTACAGAGAGGCAATCACCTGAAGGAGAAGGCTTTCTCAATGTCCATGTGACATATGGACACATGACAATGACAAAGGAGATTCTCTTAGAGAGGAGAACCAGAAGCAGAACAATTGGCTGATCAAAAAATTCACTTTAAAAAAAAAAAAAAGAAAAGTAAACTCAAAAAACAAGAAAAAATAAAAACACAAAAATTCACTTTATTGCCAAGATTGGGAGTCTTTGCTATTCCTTTCAATTAAGATATGCTGTATGTATATGGTTTCAATCAGTGACCACTGTGTGCTTTCATTTCTCTCCTTTCCTAATGGAAGATTCTTTTTCTTCTTTTTTTCCCCCAATTATAGTTACCTGGTTTTCTTTCTACCATTACATATTGAGTATGCATGATCAGTCATTCCAATATATCAGTTAAGTGTGTAATTCAGTATAAGTTTGCTATGAGGAGTTGTATTATGTCTAGACCTGAAGAGAGAAATACAAGTCATCCAGAGGTTTTGGAATGTCAGTCTGAATAATAAGACTTTGCGTTGTCTCCCTCAGGAGGTGTGTTTTATCATATATGGTAGATAGTTCCATTTTACCAGGTGTGACTATTTTTAAAAGTATATGGATGCTAAATGCAATGTGGAATCCTGGACTGGATCCTGGGACAGAAAAAAATCATTATTGGAGAAACTGATGAAAGCCAAATAAAGTCCGTAGTTTAATTTTTTTAGTATTCTCAATTTGACAAATGTACTATAGTTATGTAAGATGCTAACACCAGGAAAAGTATGAAGGCTATACGGGAACTCTTTGTAGTATCTTTGCAAATTTTCTGTAAATCTAATGGTCAAAATATAGAGTAAAAACAAAACTACAGAAAACAGTATGTATATAAAGAGGCCTGTATTAGGAAACTGGGCTGCCAGGAGATGGAATGTCTTTTCTTATTGAGTGCTCATTTTTTGTCATCAACTTTCTGCTTTCTATTGGGAAACTATGCATTCCCCCATTTTCAGTCTTTGTGGTTCAGAGGGACAGTAACTCCACCTCTCCCTCTATGGATGGCAGTGACCTAGGCTTGACCCACTGAGCAACATCACATCTTCCTGGTCACAGTAACAGATTCAGTGATGGACATGTGATTAAATCAGAGCCAATGAGACACAATTACAAGACTCTTGTGAAACTGTTAAGAAACCAGAATCTCTCCTTTCCGCTGGGGTTGCTAAGAGGAATTGTATCAATCTTACTGTCATCATGAGGCAAAAGTCTGCTGGAAAATGGGACCAAGACAGGAAAAAGCAGAACAAACAATAAAAAGGGAGCAAAACCAAGAACTTTTATGTCAGCTCCTTTATCCAGCCAGGGCCTGGACTTTCAAAATAAAGGACATTTGTTATATAAGGCAATTTAAGTTAGGTTTTCTGAATCTCACAACTTTTAAGAATCCAGATTAGTACAAAAATTGCTAACTGTAATGAGGTAATGCAAAACTGTACATGTAGTATGAAACTCATTTTTTTAAAGTATTTGGTAATGCAAATAAAAATCTTTGGAAAGATCTAATCTGTTAACTGGATTGGGTGAGATTTTCACATTCTGTTCTACACATTTCTGAATTATTTGAATTTTTCATTAGGAGCATACATTATTTCTATCATCAGAAATAGCAAACATTAAACTGAACTGGGGCTGTCTCAGGAAGTGTCTATGATAAAGAGAAAAATGTTTGATAATTAAGCCAAAAACAGTTGAAGACTTATTTTAATTTGCCTTGTTCAACTGGTCAGTTGACTTTATCAACTCAAGTCATAGACTGGGACCCTAAAGTTATTTTTGTTTTGTTTTGTTTTGTTTTGAATTAATGCCATATAGCTGAAAGTGATAAACACTTATGACAATATACAGAACTTTTCATGAAAGATTAAAAGGCATGAAAATTTGTGGCTCTTGATAGAAAACTCTAGCAATGTACAAACTAGTTTTACTTTGTTTCCCTAGAGTTTTGAATTTTTTGTCATTTTTGAAAGTTACAAATTTAAAATGATTACGGCCTAGTGCCAATGTTTGAGATGAAATCTGTCAGTGTTTTAAATTCAGGATTCATAATATAATATTATGATTCAACAGGAGTCTCCTCACATATTCTATGGGCTCATGTAGTGATGTTAATTACATTTCAGAAAAAAAACCCATCGTGATCATTCATTCCCCACAAACTTTTTTGAATTACAAAATTGGTCCTAACATGCAGAATGTCAGCCAATGATGAGAATCCTTTTATATGTACACATTATGGCAGTATTTAGGTAAGTTACTCAATAGATCCTAATCCCAACTTAAAAAGCAACTTTTCTCCTAAGTTTATAAAAATCATTTACTAGGGGACAATTCTCTGCTAATCATTCAGAACAAAAGTCATAAACTGGTGATCTGGGGTTGGGATTCAGGTTTTAGGTGGTTTTGTTTCACTCACAATGTTTAAATATTAGAAAAAATTAGTTTAAAACTGGGAGGCTTTAAGTAAAAGAAGTCCAGATTTCTGATTGTCTTTTGAAAAACAGAAAAATCTGGCAACACTGCACTTTTGCATTGGGTTTTAAGTTAGTGCACGCTTACAAAGTTACTAATTTCTCAGCTTCTTTGACATGTAAAAATAGGTAGGAAAAAGATGACAAGAGGAGAGGTTCCTCGTTCTACCTCCCCAGTCCTCTGTGGCAGATGAATATTGAAGATGCTTCAATAACATATAGTTCACTGTTCTACAGGAAGAACCAATAATTCTGATTATCAAAGGATTAGGAACAGTTTAAAAGACCAAAGGGAAAACTAATATGTAGTATTTAAATGTTTTTGCGTCATCAAATTATAGGTCTAACATGTTTAAGGGCCATTTGGTAACAAAAACCAAAATAAAACAAACAAACAAAAAGCATGCTGGTACTTCCTTATGGTGAAAGTTTACTCTAATTACAAAGTAAGTAAGAAGAAATGAAATTTGAGTGCTGAATTCATAAAACCCAACCAAATATATTTATCATAGATAATGTGCTCATCTAAAGAGAAATAAAACCCTGACAGTTTACTTTGACTGCCATGAGTCTTCAGTATCAAAAATCAAGTTAGTGACATATTAGGACTTGGGTAATCTATGTGGCCCAGACATTCATTGATATTGTACACTGATAAAGTGTAAGTTGGCCTGTATTTAACAATTTCAACAGGCCTCACAAGAATCTGTTTGGCTTTTCCCACTCCTCATTCCCCATTAGAAAAACAAACTGGTAACAGTAAAACTTTTACTTTTTACATCTCTATGGATTGTGTGATGCAGTTAAGAAACCAGGGTTGAAGGCATGAAACAAAATTCACTCTTAAGTATTAATGGGAAAGGATTTAATACACACATTTAGGTTCTTTAAAAGCCACTGGAAAGCTTGAAGCAGCAGGATCTAGGCTAGGCCTCTTGGAATGCTCCCTGAACAACACAGAAGTGGTCCAATAGGGAGGTTACTGACTCTGAGGCCAGGCCAGATTAGAGACGACAGCAGCAGCAGCAGCAGCAGCAGCAACAGCAGTGAGATAATAGGAAGACACCTGAAGCTGCATCCAGGGAACAGGCAATTAGATCAAGAAGCTGGAGATACCTAGGAAGCTGGCAAATGCACACTGGAATCTTCACAGGACAACTACAATCTTCCTAACCAGTGCTGATAGTCAGAAGCCACATTGAAGACAGCTTTTACCTCGCTTTTGCTTCCCAAATCTTGGACAAGTGTATCTACTTGGCAAAACTGAATTTATATTCAGAATCCTAGGTGCAAGGGAGTCAGACATTTAAACAAAACAAAACAAAACATCATCTTTCTGACTGTTCAAAATAGAAGGAAGGTAAAATGGAAGTTGAAGGCCAATCTAAGCATCTACTAATTTTTAAAAATTAATTTGTGTTGGATGATTTTTATAAATGTGTGTTTAAAAGCATACAAAGTGTTACAATGACAATTCCATTCTAGGCATTGACAAAACATGTAACAGAGATTATATATAAGGTAATAGCAAGACTGAGAGAAAAAACAAAGAAGAAATTATTCTTTTCCTCACACAGAGATAAGCTGTAGGAGTAATACCTTCAACTTTCTTATGCCTGGAACTGGTCCATTTCCATCTCCACTATCATTACCTTACTCCAATGCACGGTCATCTCTGATGCTATTTATTATATGGTCTTCAGAAATCTACTGGCAATTCTCTATTCTGTTTTCCACACTGAAACCACACTAAATTTTTAAAAATAGACAATTTTTCTGAGCAGTTTAGGTTTACAGAAAAATGAGCAGACAGTACAGCAAGTTTCCATGTACCCTCTCAAGCTCCCCCAAGCCCAAAGTTGCCCCTATTATTAACATCTTGTATTAGTGTGGTACAATTGTTATAACTGATGATCCATTATCGATACATTATTATTAACTAAAGTCATAGATTACACTACGGTTCAGTCTTTGTGTTGTACATTCTAGGGATTTGGACAATAGGGGTTTTTTTTTTTGAGGGGTGGCAATAGGTTTATACTCACCATTACAGTATCCTAAAGAATAATTTTACTGCCCTAAAAATCCCTTGTGCTCCATTTATTCATCCCTCCCTCCATTCATCCATCCCTCCTCCCAACTCTGGGCAACCAGTAATCTTTTTTATTGTCTCTATAGTTTTGCCTTTTCCATTATGTCATATAGTTGGAATCATAAAACATGTAGCCTTTCCAGACTGGTAAAGGTTCCTCCATGACTTTTCATGGCTTGACAGCTCATTTCTTTTTATTGGTGAATCACATTCCATTGTCTGGATGTACCACAGTTTGTTAACCCATTTGCCTACTGAAGGACATGTTGGTTGCTTCTAAGTTTTTGAGATTATGAATAAAACTAATATAAACATTTGTGTGCAGGTCTTTGAGAGGACATAAATTTTCCACTCATTTGGGTAAACACCAAGCAGTGTGATTGCTGGATCATGTGGTAAGAGGACGTTTAGTTCAGTAAGAAACTGCCAAACTGTCTTCCAAATTGGCTGTAACATCTTGCATTCCCACCTGCAACAAATGAGAGTTTCTGTAGCTTTACATCCTTGCCAGCATTTGTTATCGCCAGTGTTCTGGATTTTTGCCATTGTAATAGGTGCATAGTGGTATCTTGCTCTGCAAATATCTTCTCCCAGTCTGATGCTTGTCTTTTCATTATCTTAAGTGTCTTTTGCAGAGCAGAAGTTTATAATTTTAATACAGTCCAACTTAACTTTTTTCTTTCATGGATCAGGCTTATAGCAGTGTATCTAAAAAAGTCACTGCCAAACCCAAGGTCACCCGGATTTTCTGTCATCATCTTTTATAGGTTTGCACTTTACATTTAGTCTATGATCCATTTGATGGTTTTTGTGAAAGTTGTGAGGTCTGTGTCTAGATTCACTTTTTGCATGTGGATGTCCAGTAGTTTCAGCATTATTTGATGAAAAGATTATCCTTTCTCCATCGAATTGCCTTTGCTCCTTGATCAAAGATCGGTAGACTATATTTGTGTGGATCTATTTTGGTGTCTCTATTCTGTTCCATTGACAGTTGTCTATTCTTTTGCCAATACCACATTGTCTTGGTTACTGTAGCTTTATATTAAGGAAATCCTGAAGTCTGGTAGTGTAAGTCCTCCAACTCTGTTCTTCTTATTCAACATTGTGTTGGTTATTCTGCGTCTTTTGCCTTTACAATTAGACTTTAGAATCAATTTGTCTTTATTTACAAAGTAACTCTCTGAGATTTTGATTGGGACTGCACTGAATCTAATAATCAAGTTGGGAACAACCAACATCTTGACAATATTCAGTCTTCCTATCCATGTGCATGGAATATCTCCATTTATTTATATCTTCTTTGATTTCTTTCAGCAGTTTTGTACTTTTTCCTCACATAAGTCTTGTTTATATTGTTAGATTTATATCTGAGCATTTCTTTCTTTTTTTGGTGCTAATGTAATTGGTATGGGGTTTTAAATTTCAAATCCCAATTGTTCATTGCTGGTATACAGAAAAGCAATTAACTTTGTGTATTAACCTTGAATCCTACAACCTTGGTGTAATTGTTTGTTAGTTCAAGGAGTTTTAACTTTTTTGATTCTTTGTGATTTTCTACATAGACAATCATGTCATCTGTGAACAGTTTCATTTCTTCCTTCCCAATCCCTATACCCTTTATTTCCTTTTCTTGTTTTATTGCATTAGCTAGCACTTCCATGTTGAATAGCACTACAATGTTGAATATGAGTGGTGAGAAAGGACATCTTGGCCTTGTGTCTGATCTCAGTGGGAAGGCATCTAGTTTCTTACTGTAAATATGATTTTTTTAATCAAGTTGAAGAAGTTTCCCTTCTGTTCCTAGCTTACTGAGAGTTTTAATCATGAGTGGGTATTGCATTCCATTAATGCTTTTTCTGTATCTACTGAAAAGATATGATTTTTCTTCTTTAGCCTGTTGCTATAATGGATTACATTAATTGATTTTTGAATGTTGAGTCAGCCTTAATTAGTAGCATAAATACCACTTAGTCATGGTATATAATTCTTTTTATATATTGCTGGATTCTATTTGCTAATATTTTGTTGAAGTTTTCTGCATCCTATGTTCATGAGAGATACTGCTGTATAGTTTTCCTTTCTTATAATGTCTGTCTGACTTTGGTATTAAGGTGATAGATTTGGCATTATAGTATGAGTTAGGAAGTCAGAGTAAATTTTTCATTATAAAATATTCCAAAGGAGAGAAAAATAAAACAAATATATGTGTACCCCATAGCCAGCTTTAATAATTCTTAACATTTTCCAAATTTGGATGGCTTGAAATACATACCCACTCATCTATCTGAATTCATTTGAAGCCTATATCTCCCCAAATCTACCCCAAAATAATTACTATCATGGTTATAGTATTTGTTACTTTCATTCATGTTTTTCTACTATTACCCTACATTTATAAACACTACATTGTCTTGCAGGCCCTTAAATTTTATGTAAAGAATATCACAGAAGCTTTGCTTTGGCTTTTGTTTGCACAAAATTATGATTTTAGATTTATTTATTTTGTATCAAGTGGCTCTAATTCATTTGACTGCTAAACTCCACTACAGTGTGCAAATATACAACTAATTTATCCTTTCTCATATTGATGCTCATTTAGATTACTGACAATCTTTTGATCTTACAAACACTACTGTAAAGAACATTACTGAATATGCCTGTGTACAAATACAAGTGCAAACATTTCTTTAGATTATATACTACAGTAGAAGAAAGTAACTCATGTTGTGTTTTAATTCTCTTATTTTATATGCAAAAATAATTTCTTCAAGGATAAAGGCTTTCGGATACCTTTATTCTGTGTGAGGATTAACACTATTATCATGCTGAGTTAATTATAAACACAATGAGGTCATGGTCAGTTGGTTATTATCACAAAGTGAGCTAATTCAGCCTATTACACACTCTAATAAACAATTTTTATGCACAACATTATACACAAATATTTTTTAAAGTTTACTTTTCTACAATATCATGTTCACAGAAAACAATCCTTGCAGGACATTAAACACAAATCTAACAATGTTATAAGAATGAATCTTTGCCCTTCTGAGTAAACACTAAACAAGTACATTTAACCTAAATTTTATGGTAGCTGCTATTTAAATCTTCTCCAATCTTATAAAAATCTTTCTAAAAGTACTTTTGACAGATCTTAAAGGGCTTTCTCATTAAATCTTATTCTTATTTATGACTAATGTTTTCAGCTTCAATTTTAGACAAGTTTGAATTACATGAATTGAGGTTTATAGTAAGTTTATTCCACAATACCTAGATATAGATTTACTGGGTTTTAGGGTATTAAGCATCTTCAGCTTTACTGTATTGTCAAATGCTCTTCGAAGTGGTTGTACCAGTTTATGTTCCCATGAGCACTTATGTAGGATGCTCTGCATCTTCACCAACATCTTGTGTTGTTGGACTTAAGTTTTATCAACCTGTTGAGTGTGATGTGATACCTCATTGTGCCTTTATATTTTTATGATTGGTAGGGATTCAAATGCTTATCTTCCACCTAGGTTTTCTCTTCTATAATTATCTCTTTGGCCTATTAGACTGTCTTTCTCATTGCTTTGTTAGGATTTCTTTACATTATTCTGAATACAAATCATTTGTTAGTTATGTGCATTGTAAATAAACCATGCTTTAACTTTGCAGTGCCATTTGTTAAGATTTTTAATAGTAAAATTTGTCAATTTTTTATATGTTTTGTATTTTGTATAAGAAATCTTTCTCTATTACAAGTTTATAAAAGATGTTGCCTAACTTTACAAATTTAAGTTTTGCTCTTCACAATTGGGTCTTTACTGGAATTTCATTTTTGAATAGTATGAGATAGAGACCCACATTTATACTTTTCATAAGCATAAACAAGTACTCATTAACTTATCGTCTGTCCTTTCTCACTGATTTGTACTACTATCTAATGGTTTTTATATGTAAGTTTGTTTCTGAGGTCTCTATTTTTGTTTCATTCAACTGTTTGTTTCTTTCTTTTCTTTCTTTTTTTTTTTTTTTTTGAGACAGAGTCTCGCTCTATCACCTGGGCTAGAGTGCAGTAGCGTCAGCATATCTCACTGCAACCTCCAACTCCTGTGCTCAAGTGCAAGGGAATCTCCTGCCTCAGCCTCCTGAGTAGCTGGGACTACAGGCAGTGCTGCCAGGCCCAGCTAATTTTTTTCTATTTTTTGTAGAGAGGAGGTCTCGCTCTTGCTCAGGATGGTCTTGAACTCCTGGCCTCAAGCAATCCTCCCACCTTGGCCTCCCAGAGTGCTAGGCGTGAGCCACTGTGCCTCATCTGTTTATTTCTACATGACAGTCATTAATTTTACAAGTTTCGTTATCTGGTAAAGCAGGTCTCTTTACATTTTTCTTCTTCAAAATTTTTATGATTAATCTTGACCCTTTCCTCTTCCATATAAAATATTTAAATCATTTTGCAAGATCCATAAAAATTTTGAGATTTTGATTGAAATTGAATTTATAATTAACAATATTGTACCTTTCCATCCATGAATAATCTCTCTCCATTTAATCATGCTTTCCAAAAAGTCCTTCAAAAATGCTTTGTAATTTTCTCTGTAGTTCCCCACACCCCAAGATTTATTACAGCTTACTATGAAAAGTGGGGCATTTTTATCCATTGCCATTTTTGACTGGTATACAGGAGTGCTATAATTGTATACTGTTCTTGGATGCAGATGATAGTTCAAAAATTTTTCCTCTTTTGGAGTTGTACACAGGCAATCATATAATCTACAAATAGGGTCAGTTTCATCTCTTCATTTCCCATTTCTCTAAGACGTTTGTGTATTTAATTTTAAGCATGCTTTTTCTTCAATCTACTGTTAACATAGACCTTTTCCTTTACAGCTATTAATATAGATCTTCTCCTTTAACTGATTAATTAGGTATACTATAGCAATAAATTTCCAGATGCTGAACTATCATTGCAAACCTGGGATAAACCCTATTAGTTCATTTTTTTTTTTTCCTTTGTGACTAACTACTGAATTGTGATAATCTTATTTAGGATTTTTGCCAACTATGTTCATAAGTGAAATGACCTACAATTTCCATTTATTTCCTTGGTAACGTTTGAGATAAGTTAATACCATAGATTAAGATGTGTTGGATACTTTCCCCTTTTTTTCCTAAAAGTTTGTACAATACAGAAATTATGTGTTCCATAAAGGTTTGGTAAGTCTGGTGTCTTTTGCAGGGAGAAGATTCATGAGTCCTACCAACTCAGTATTTCTAATAGTTATTAGTTTATTCTGGTTTTCCATTATTTTTGAGTCAATTTGGTAATATTTTTCTAAAAAATACCCACTTCACCTATATTTTCAAATACTTTGACATAGGTTGTTCATCCTGTTTGTGTGACTTGCATAGCCTTTATCTGTAGTAATATAATTTCTTCATCTTAACCCTCAGTATACCAGAAATAATAGTCATCATTTATCATTTGAGTCCAGTTGACTTTTTTAAATCTTATTTAGTGAAAATGTAAAGAACAAAATTAGTTAAAAACTTTATTAGAAATTTTAATATGAACAAAAACATAGGAAACCCAAGTTTTTATTATTTTCCTGGTTTTGAAAGTATGTATTATGCCCCTTGAATGTAACCAGATGCTCCACAATTATCATAAGGCTAGAACATATTCATCTTACAAATATTGATTCCAGGTTTTAAATACATCTCTACTGAGTTCTAGTTTATTATTATAGTTCCTTTTGCACTTGCATCATCAAAATATAATACTTTTTAAAAATCTGATGCTATATTTTTGTTGCAGAGAGGACAGAAATCTCTGCTTCATACTTGCAAAATATTTTCACTTTCATTTATAAACACCAATTAGAATAGACAATCCCATTGATTTTTCATTTCTACATTATCTATTTCCTTTCACTCACTTTGGAATACACCCCCGCTTTTAGCATTTATCTACTACAAATCCTATCAAGTAAATTCTGATGAAAAAACATAAAAGACATTCTTGTCACAAAGTATTGCGTGAGGAAATCTTTCTTTTTGTATGATTAAAATGAATGAGAATACCATATTTCCTTTTGTCCTTAGACACTCACTATTGAATTTGAGAAAAATTTTCTAGGATATTGTCAAGTGAAAATTTATAGTCTGAGATTTTGCTTATAAGATCAACTTTATTGTCATTTTCAGCCAATAAAGAGTCTGTCCAGAGTGGTGATTTGTCTAATAATCATGAAACATGTTAATTTTCTTTTTTTTGCCATTATGGATGAAAAATAAAAAATGTTAAATTCTCACTTGTGGCCGATAAAAGCTTAGATAGTGTCTCTGGACTTCTTTTATACCTTCTTGAAAGATGATGGTACAGTAGTTGGGGCAATGCAAGAAGAACAAAGGATGATGCAATAGTGATTTATTTCACTACTGCATTATCCTTTAGGTGTTTCCATCACTACTGTTTTCTTTTTCTATTGTCTTTTTTTTAAGCATAGTTCTGATGTTACACCAAAGATTAATATTGTTTATTTTATTTCCATTGTCTTTGTTTTTCTTCCTTGATCTCTGTCTCATTTATCCAAAGAACCAGCTTTTGTTGACATTCTCTATAGTTTGTCTTCTGTTTCACTAACTTATTCTTATATATTTTTGGGTGGGGGTACTTTTTGTTTTTAAATTTGTTAACATTTTGTTTAGAAAACATGATCTATATATCAACCAATTATTTGAAATTTGCAGAGCCTCTGTGATTCAGAAAATTTATATTATATATATATTCTCTATTTTGTGTACCAGTTATCTCTATCCTTACAAATTCTGTTTGCTTGATATGTTTTTGACACAGATGTGCTAAATCTTCACTGTGATTGTAAATTTGAACTTTTTATAACTTTTAGATGTTATTGTTCCCAAACCAGCAAATAAATCAAATCAATTCCTTTTCCAATACAATCTGTTAATCTTTCAAAGGGAAAATTTACTTTATTTAGATTTATTGTGATTACTTTGTGATTTATTTGGACTTACTGCTGTCAGTTTTATTTTTACCTTTTTCCCTCCTTCCCTGACTTCTCTTGGATTCATAGTTTACTATATGCCTTTTTCTTCTCCCTCTGCTGGAGGGAGAATTAAAATTTTTGGTCCCATTCTTTAAAGTGATTTTGAAAAGTGAAGTACTCTTTTATACATTTTCATTGTTTCAAAAACTGTAGAAGAAGTAATTTCTGTAATATTGATACTTTAAGATAAATCCATTATTAAGGTATCCAACAGAATCTAGATTTCACAGCAATTTAATATCCACCGTCACTCCTTACAATATGAACAAGTTTTTCTTTAATAGGAAATTTTGCATTTTTTTCTTGTCTTTTTTATTTTAAAGAGATAGGTCTAGCTCTGTTGCCCAGACTGGAGTGCAGTGGCACAATCACAGCTCACTGCAACCTCAAATTCCTGGGCTCCAGCAATCCTCCTGCCTCAGCCTCCCGAGTAGCTGGGACTACAGGCATGCACCACCATTCCCAGCTAATTTTAAAAAAGTTTTTGGAGAGATGGGGGGGGGGTCTTGCTATGTTGCCCACACTGGTCTTGTACTCCTAGCCTCAGCCTCCCGAAGTGCTGGGATTACAAGCATGAGCCACTGCACCCAGCCTACAGTTTTTCTTTTATTCCTAACTCATATCTGTATTACACTTTCCCATGTAATTTAATTTCAATGTGATATAGTATAATGCCTAAAAGTCTTTTATAGATACCTTATCAAACATCTGTTTCTCAAAATATATAAAATCCTATTTATTGAAGCAGAAAATTTTTTGAAAATTTAAAACAATGTTTCCAATGCTTATAAAACTCCAAATGTTGAAGATTGTTCTCTGGATTATCATTACTATTCAAGTGATAAGAATAATATATTAATTTTAATAAAATAACATAAAAACTTTATTGGAAATGGATCTCTTAATGACATTGATGGTGCTATATTTTTCTACATTCATGGGTAAATACTGTTAGTTGCTAGAATGAGACATCAATTTTATTACTACTTTTTAAGTATGAAAAATACTAAGAAAACTCATTCATGTATATAAGTAAAAAGGGGATAAAATTTTGTTACAGTGTTACAGTGATGCCATTCAATTCTTGAACTCCTTCCAACTTATATGTCAAAAGTCACAAACTGATATATTATCAAATTATCTTTAATGATCTTTTAGTTGACAATTTAAGTTTTCTTCAGTTTTGTTGAAAGCAAAGAAGGCCCACTCCCACTGAAGGCCCTATCATTCAAGGCATGCTCCTTCTCAATTCCTTGGGAAGTTAACCAAAAGACTTTCCCAAGACTTTTCTATAACCCTTTCACTTAAGAGTCATCTTGCTTACAGAGCTTAAAGTCAGACAAAACTGAGTAAAAACACCACTATAAAATTGGAAATTTTACAGATTTCTTGAAGATAATTATTAATATACATAGATTAGAAATTTTATGACTGAAAAATAAGTATGCTTTTATGAATTAGAACAGAATATAAATATCTGAGAAGAATTAACCGTAATTAAGTAAAGCTGATTTTCTAGTTAAATGCACTATGTCCTAGACTACTTTTTGGGGACATTTACTTCTATACCTACATATAAGTATATGTTCTGTTTTTAAGAGTATTGTATATAGTATTTCATCAAACTAAGACACATATTTTAACATCTCTGGAATTAAGATGCATCTTATAATCAATGCCGTATCATAGTTTAACTGGCAGTGTTTTTACTACATGGCATATAATAGCAAATCTTATAACAGCATCTTAGATGATAAACTGTGGAAATGAAGAGCAACAAAAGAAGATAAAATTTGAGTCACTAGTAAGTTCAGGGATTATACAAGGTATACGGATGAGTATTACGTCTTATTTACAGTAAAAACCACTATATATTTCTGTTAATTTAAACTGAAATATATGATAGGAATGAAAGAAGCAGAGAAATGGTTGAGTCACAATTGCAGGAGACCTTGGCCTAGATAAAACAATTAATATGGATTTATAGAACCTAATAATATATTGGCAAAGGTCAATGAAAATGAAACTGTTTCTCCTAAGAATGTGAAAAATGTTCCAGAAAATATAAAACCATCAACTTACCTCTAAAACACATTCTTTTAACTTGCAGTTATAATTTTAGTATGCCAGAAGTAAACACGGAACTTTTAACTTCTTCCTCCTTGAAATCATGCAAATTATGCTACTGAGACAGGAATTAAGACACGTTCATCAGGTTCTTTGTCATTATTCAGAATGGTAGAAATACAGAGCTTGCTTCACAGCAGATTCACCAAAATTAATCATGCCTGTATACCTTGAATATTCTAATTCTTAGAAGAGGCAAAGAGCCTTGCTATTTACTTGTTACCTAAAAATGAGGTACGTTTCCCTTATTGTTATATTCATGCTCTTTGCTTTCCTTTTACACAACTCACCCACAGCAGAGATGGCTTTTTGAATAGTCAGGAGAGAAAAAAGGTAAGGCCATTAAACAAACACTGTCATCATTGTTATCTCCCAACTTGATGACACATCTGGATTTTGAACATCTCCACATGGGCCAATATAACCCATTTCTCATACTATACTTCACCCATAATGAAAATACATTAACTTCCGTCATACTCCCTTAATTAGGGCAGTCAGAAAAGTCTGCTCAGGTTCAAAGGGAAGGGACAAAACTTCACATCTTGATGGAGGTAGTGACAAGGTTCTGGAAGAGTATGTGAGACTTGAAATATGGTTGGGGTCCTTTTTGGAAAATACAACTTGCCAAAAGCTTCTTTTGTAGAATGGGAGAAGGGTGATTATGAAAAGGCAGAAAGGAAAAGGAGAATTGGCATGATCCCTTGGTCATGATCTTAGGTAGATCAGTTTTAACAAAGAGTTCATGTAGGAGTTGAGGATCTAAATTTATATTCCTTTAAAACTACATACGCCTGCATGTCCCCTGGAAAGCTGAATACTCCCAGGAGTATGGATCCCTTGTGTGAAGACCCTACTATTGACTATACTCCTGTTCTTTAATTATCTGAGTTTTTAAGATTCATACTTAACTATAAATTTTTCAAATAAGTTATTCAGTATTTCTTTGGAGGTAAAAAGTGTATTCTGGAAGACTAAAAAACAATTACTTTCCATTTTAAAGAATCAATTCCTTTCACTCAGTTAAACAAAAACAGAATAATAGAAACAAACCGAATTATTAATGCCACAGAATTTTGATAACTGAACATACTACCAATAGTTTATGCACCTTTCCTGAGGACAAAAAATGTTTTCTCTCAAAAGTTGGAAAGGCTAGACCTCTGGAAGTAGATGTTGGTAAACTTAGCAAGAAAGAAATTTTACCTTTGTTTCATATTATATACTTATAGTGAAATAAAATGTACATAAACCATTAGAAGAGTTAAAATTTGAATGTCCTCCAAATATGATATGAATACATTGGCACAAAATCCTAATTTTCTTTTCCATCTTTGCCAATAACCCAATTATCTATAAAAGATGGCTTAATAATTACTTCCAAGTGCTATTTCCTAAAGATGTTATTTCTTACCTATAAAGTTCAATAAATGGTAATTACAGAAATATTCTACTTGCTCTAATTTTCATAATACATCATGACCTCAACACATCTAGAAAGATAAGATGTTAGGGAATAAGGGCTTTTTCATTAAAATACTGGGGAAAAATTACTAAGTTATCTTTTATATACAGGGGAGTAGGCAGAGCAATACAGTAGTTACAATCAAAATTTCCATATTCATTCATCAAATATTTATTAAGTACCTACTATTTTGTAGGCACTATTCTAAAAACTGTTAAGACGTAGGGGTAAATGAGACAGAGAGTAACAGCTACCACTTACTGAGTGCTTACTATGTGTCAGGCCCTGGCCTATGAGTTTCACACATATAAACCCATTTAATCCTCAAACACAACACCTCTATGACACAGGTACTATTAATTTCCTCATTTTACATATGAGAAAATTGAGGCATAGAGAAGTGAACTTGTCCACATAGTAATTGGTAGAAACAGAATTTCCAAAATCCTGGCTCTCACGGAGCTTTCATTAATCTAAAATCCTTCCGTTCTTATTTTCTTCTCTGCCTCTGTGAGAGATTGAATGAACAAACAGAACTGGGTATGGCTCAAATAGGTGGTGTAACCATTTCATTTTTAGATGTTTCTGAAAATGTTGAAACAAAATTTTAACTAGCTCTATCTTATTTCTGTGATCTCAAAATATCTAGAGTTTGCATTGCATAAAAACTTAATTTTGTTTAAATAGTTGGAGAAAAAAATTCTTTCATATTTTTCTTGATTACTATAGGTATATATACATATCATCCCTTCCTTTGGAAAAACACTTTTCTACTCCAGGTAAGCCTAGTGAGGCTAAGGATCACAGAACTCTGTCTCATTATAACAGTGGGTCCATAATGCAAGCTAATTAGGTCTCACTACTTTGGTCACAGTTAACTGGTTCAAGAATAGAGAAACATGATCTAAGTATGGCCAATCTGTCTTCTCTGGGATTGATGGAGTTGAGAGATGTCCTTTTGGTAATGGAAGTGATCTGAAACTACTGGTTGCCATCTTCTTTGGCCTCAAGAGAAAATGACTCCATGATGCTGAGAGAGAGAGTAGAGAAATTCAGACAGAACACTGCGATCTAGCTATTTATGGTCTATCCCTACCTTTTCCAGTTAATAAGTATAAACTTATGCTTAAGTGGGTTTCTGGGTCTTCAAGTTTTAATGTGTTTTTACAGAAGTATTAGATAAAATATGCACGTAAAAATATGAACGTAGACAGTGGTTATAATGAATATGAATTATAACTTTCTGTTATTCTCATCCTTTCTCTATGAACAAATATAGAACTGTCTACAGTTCACAGGATGGTTTATCTATTTCATTTTCAAAACTAGTTTGTAAAACATTTACCTATGAATTCTAAGTGATTACAAAACATTATTTTAATAGTTCTACTTTTTATCATACCACAAAACCACAATATAGCTAGAAAGACAAAATGTTTTATTTTAAAACATTGGAAAAACATTAAAAGACAAATGTCCATTACATAACCAGGAATGTTAAATATATGGAAACTGTAAGTCTTCTAAAATGTGGTAGGCACTTCCAGAGAGCTAAATACTGCAAAAACTACCTTCTTCTCTAATTAATCAACAATACTTGATATGATAAAAAAAATACCAAAAATACCCTACTTATTCAATCAAAGTCATCATCTTTGGGTTCAACTTATTAACACAAGTTTTGTCCAAGATGTTCCTGACACATGAAGCTTCCAGTTGAATTTCAGAAATGTTAACAAAAGTATCTTCCTTTTTTGCCTGTGAATGTTTGAGTATTGCTGTATTGTTGGCTTATATCCACTACAGATACTGGTTCTAGGCCAGCCCAAGGGTCTTCAAGCATTGAAGGCTTGAAATAACTTTCCAACTCATTAGACATTCTTTTTTCTCTACCACGCCCTGATCCAAATGGTGTAGATGTCCTTGGAGAACCCTTTAGAAAAAAAACCATCAGTTAAAAAAACATTTAGTAGAGATAATTGGTTACTTTTTCCTTTAACTAAAGGCTAGTGGGGATCACATTGCTGGTTAAAAGTTGTGATTTGAACCCAGATATGTTCAATTGCAAAGTCCATGCTTGCTTTAATCTAGTGTTTTTGTTTTTAAAAGAGTATTTAAAACAATTTGGTATACTTATTTATTTGTAAGTCCATGACCATTGTCATCACTAATACTTTTAGGTTTCTAATGTAGTAACTTTGCAGTTATTAAATACAAGTGGTGATGAAGTCAAGTAGTGATGAAATAAACTTGTATTTAATTTTCCCTCAAAATTTCCACTTTTTTCAGGAGGAAAATTTTAAAGTTTCTAGATTCTATCTCATGAAAATTTTCCTTACTCCTTAGCTCCAGGCTCAAAGGCGGTGGTATTGGTTTAGAATACACAAAGTTGGAAAACCACTGAGCAGACGCAAGTTGTAAACCACAGAAATCCTAGACACACCGGAAATACTCCCTGTCTCTTGTATTCCCTCTCACTGAGAGGACTGGGAAAACTTCCACTACCACCGATTTTCCCTTGAGAGAACTTGGAGCAGAAACCAGTGTAGCTCGAAAAAAAGATAAAGGCAAGAAAAAAAAAAAAAAAGAAAAAGAAAAAGAAAAAAGGTGATAGCTGTAGAAAGATGACACCAGCCTTTAACCTAGATAAGCGCTATCCTGAGGACTCATTCATTTTTTTCCCCCTCAGAGCCCAGGGGCTCAGAATAATTCTCTGAGACAAACTGGCAAGGCCCTTGGCAAAGAAGAGGAAATGGAGAATTAGAAAAATCTCTGTGAGTGGCAGTGTACTGGTTAAAAGCTCTAGAACAGAACGTATGGTTCCACCACTTTTTTAGGCTAATCTTCAGAAAGTTACTTAACTTCTCTAAGCCTCAGTTTACTCGTTTGCAAGACAGGGCTAACAATAGTACCTCACCTCATAGAGGATTAAACAAAACCCACGTAAAGGGAATATTAATACCATGCCTGCCATACACTAAGAGCTCGGCAAACGCTGGCTATTATTACCTGGGGGTGGGTCTGCTGCTGCCCTGGGGAGTAGCCGAAATGCTGCTGGGACCCCGCGGGGGACTTGGAGTAGGAGCCAGGGTAGCCGCCAGGGGACGGAGACCCGAACCGGCCCCCCGGGAAGCTGCCGCTGTGTCTCGGAGAGTGGCTGCTCCCGTAGGGCCTAGACCGGGGCCCGTACGGCGGCGTGTGGTGCGGACTCCCGTACCCGTCCCGAGGGGAGGGCGGCCGTGGTCCGCCTCCGCCTGGGGTACCCCGGAAGCTGTTCCCGCTACCCCAACCTCCTCCACCCGGGCCGGGGCAAGGAGGAGTCGGGGGCCGAAAATTCTGTCGTTGCATATCAGGAGCCGGAGCCGAAGTCAAAGCACTCAATGCCGCGTTCTCCCACCGGAACTGTACCGACTGACCCTTCACAGAGAACTGGTAGTCCTTTACCAAAACAGTCCCTCCGGCCGCCAGCGCCATATGGCACATTGGTTCCGGCCTCACAAACGTTCTGCCAGGAGCGGCGGAATAAATGGGCTACTGGATTAGGTAGAGAGATTGAGTGGACTTAAGTGAAGGAAGGAGGAAGATAGAGGATAAAGGAAAGATCAAGCACTCGACTCCAGCAACGTTTCCAGTCTGGCGGCCCTTGGTGGGACGGAAAAACGAGACGTCGGCCCCAAGGGCGACGCGAGCCTGGGAGCGCCCCGCCCGGCGGGGTCGGGGTCTGAGGTGTCCGCTGGTGCCCCCAGTGGCTGCGGGGGGCGGCGCGCCGGGTTCGCCCCTTATACCCGGACCGGGGCTAGCTGACAGGCGCGCGATGCTGGTGACGCTGGCGAGGGTGGCGGCTCTGCGGAGAACTGGTCTCCTCTCCAGCCGGGGTGGCGGGAGGGGGCTGTGGACAAGCCACCCGCAGTCAGGTACCCTCCGAGATTCGGTCTGCGCGGCGAAAGGGACCCCAGCCCCAGCTTTCCTCCTGGGGACGTCCTGAGAGCGCCCGGGCTTTCATGAAGTCTCCTGTCCCCGTAGCTCGCCCTTTGGCCTTTCCCGCCCCGCCCCGCCCCGCGTCCTCACTCCGTGACCCCGTGGCCGGCCTCACCCGGGTCTTCGGCGGCCCGGGGGGTCGCCCTGCCCGGCGCCGGGGCTGAGGGCTCTCCGCTGCGGGTCCGGCCCCAGCGCGGTCGCACTTGGCTCGCGCCTTGCCTCTCTCCTTTACCCCTACTCTCTCGTCCCGCAAGTTTAAATAACTTTAAAAATGTACGTCAGCCGCATTTCAGAAAGGACTTCAGCCTGCTGCTTTGAACAACTTGGGGGAGAAGGCTGTGCTGACATGACAAATGCCGGACTTTACCCCCTTCCTTGCAGTTCTTGTTAAATGGCAGCAGGTTAGGGAGGAGGTTAGGAAGCAGAGAGACGGATTTTCAAAAAGAGCAAAATGTGGCCAAAACTCGTAAAATCTTGATTGTTTCACAAACTTTTAGTTATAAAGAAAAGTATGATAGTTCAAGAATGACACCTCATAATAAAACACGCCTTTGTACAGATACCTGCTCCAGAATTTTAGATGGAGTTTAGATTTACTACAATTTTATAGAACTCTCTTTACTCCCTCAGAATTTGCGAATGGTAATCCACTATGAATCTTGAAATCAACTTGTAGGATACAGAATCCTAAAGAACTTTAGGACTCATTAAATCATAGCCTAATGGGTAGCCTGGATGTGTGCTTTTCATTCAGCCTGTGCACCCTCTGTAGCTGCTACTCCTCACTCTGACTCCTTACTCATGTGGTCATGTGACATGCCAACTTGAAGAGTGGGGCTTTTATCCTCCTTGACCAATGGAGACAAAAACACACAGGTTTTTTTGTTTCTTTGTTTATTCTAGGGGAATTTATTCATGTTTCTTTACTCCTGTAGATGCCAGTTGCAGAGACAATCAAGGCAGGATAATGCCATCAAGGCTTAGTGATACCATTAAGGTTGGAGGGCCCACTTTATTATAATATATACAGTAGTTCAGTCCCGGCCAAAAATTCACCTTTATGGACATTGTCTTTGGCGCTTAACTGAATGCCTGGTAATTGGCCACTCATTTAAATATGTATTGAATGAAAGAATGGGTCATATACATCATATAAGTCAGTGATTTTCACCTTTTAGATCAAGCAGTGGACTTTGGGGAGGGGGGAGAAGGGTGAGGGTGATAGGGACTGAAATTACCTTTATTTTTAAATTGTATTTTTAAAAAAATATTTTATTTATTTATTTTTTAGAGATAGGGTTTCACTCTGGTGCCTAGGCTGGAGTGCAGTGGTGTGATCATAGCTCACAGTAACCTCAAACTCCTGGCCTCAAGTGATCCTCCCACCTCAGCCTCCCAAAGTGCTGAGATTATGGGCATAAGCCACCATGCCAGACCTTAATTTTTTTTATAACTGGCAAAAGATGTGCATAATTGGGTCTTATGAGTAAAGTACTGTAAATTGTCTTTTTACTTGGCTTACACTTCCAGAATCCGCTTCCCTGTAGTGATATCTCACTATTTCCTACACATATGAACTTGCATTAGAAATGGGGGAGGGGAAGAAATACAGTGGAAAATTTTTGACAGGTGGATTATGCCTTCCTGTGTGCCTCTTATCACATTTACAGGTATAGGTGAAGATTGAAGGGGAGGAAATTCTTAATAATTATATGAAAACTCCAGATTCCACCTGGATCACTTTATAGACTAGGCTACTTTCCTTTTTATAGATGAGAAATTGGTCAAGACAAGTTAAGTGACTTGCTTAAATTCACATAGTAAGCAAAGGGGGCCAGAATTCAGTCTTCCTGAATCTCAGGCATTTTTTTTCTAGGAAATATGAATTGACAATCAACCCATCCTTTAGAAAAGATAAATAAGCATGTAAAACTTTAAAAGTGGTACTGTGTAGCTTATTTTATATTTAGAGATTAGTAGATATAACCTTAAATATTGCATTTTTATAAATGTAGCTAGGGTCTTCCTAAGCTTTAGCTTGGGAATTTCAGTCTTGCTGTCTGAACTGGTGGCCCTGAGGTCCCCAAACATCTACTTGTATTGAATTTATTTGTGTGATGGTGAGTTCAGGGGAAGAGAGTTGAGGGGAAAAGGAGGAAATTTTATGTTGGGTTACATGGAGGTAGAAAAGTAAAGTGGAATGATTGATGTGAGTGTCTGGTGGCTGTCCTATGAACTAAGGGAAAAGGGCACATCTTATTTTCGTGAGCAGCATATGTATAGTTCCCATAAAAAGAGAATTGCAGCCCTGTTTAGGGAGGACCAGCATTAGAAGACAGGATCCTGGATAAGGCAGTACCTTCATGAAAGATGTTATCAATGGTCAGGGGCTGTCTTCAAGTGACATTGTATACAGAGGACATCAACAGACAGAAGAACATCAAGAAACATTCTGAGCACCCATGGGCCTCTTGAGCCCCTGGAATAATTGGTTAATTTTTTTGAGGTGTGTGTTTTAGAAGCTCTACATTAATGCAAGTAAGGGTACCAAGGCAAGGCAATTTAAGTATAAATATAAACGGGACCTTGTCTGTTTTGTGAACAAAAGTTCTCTGAAAAGGAATTTGGAGGAAGACCTGATTCCATTGAACAGTTTGTAAGCCAGGGAGGTGAAGGTGTGTTCCAGAGAACAAAGGGAGGGAAGGGATTTTATAGCAAAAGTTCCCACCCAGGTCAATCCAATCTGTTTATGCAAATGAGGGATTGGAAATTGTTTAGTTCTAAGTTGTAGATGCAGTTAAGTTTGATTGGTCCATGTAGCTGAGCCCTGATTGGCTGAGGCAGGTGAGCTCTGATTGATTGGTTCAGGTAAGCTCTGAAAGTCTCAAAGTAAAAAAGGTGTGGGTTTTGGGGGCACTCAGAGTACATGTGTGACCTCTAGTCAGCAAATGGCCCTTGGTTCTATTTTAAATTTAGGACATTCGGGATCCGTTTTGAAGGATTGACTCTTTCAGGTTCATGTTTGTTCACAGTTTCTATAAGCCTAAGGATTTTTATTTATTTAGGTAAGATTTTTTTGGTGTTTGTTTCTTCAGTGGATTTCAGAGTTTTTGATGTTGTTTTATAGAGCCTTGTCTTCAAAAACTACACTCGGAAGCCCAATATGTACAAGAGCAGAAGGGCTGTGTTTGAGGAATGAATTGGGATCCCAGAACCCTACTTACTCTGTACCCCTACTTTAACTACCCTCCTCCCCCAGGGGCTTCTGGGGGACTTCTGAGGAATTCCCAGGGCTCTGCAGAAAGGGTTTGAAAGCCACTGTTTAGGTAGGTGTCAGTTATTAATCAGAGCTACAAATATAAATACTTCGTTTAGTTTTACCATGTATTATCAAGAAGTAAATATTTTCATGTTTCTGAATGGTCAGGGCTTTCTAAGCAAAGAAAAGTGTAATAGAACCTGGGTTAAAGGACAACTCTTCGAAGTTAAAAGATGACTGATTAGAGAGTTAGAGAACTTCCTGGAGGTATGTATCTATATTTTAAAGGGATATAAGACCCAGAGCCTTGGAGACATTCTGAGGATTATAAACCCAGTGATGCTTATTTTGTCTTCCCCTAGAGACATTTATTTACATTCCAAAGGA
Organism: Daubentonia madagascariensis; assembly: GCA_023783475.1. Lineage (NCBI taxonomy): Eukaryota > Metazoa > Chordata > Mammalia > Primates > Daubentoniidae > Daubentonia > Daubentonia madagascariensis. The sequence goes on from JAKFHU010002658.1 coordinate 10,093,629, forward strand.
TAAGAACCCGAGGACCTTCCTCTTTTTTTCCCAAGGAGAATTTGCTTACCTTAGGTAGATTAGCTTTCTCTCCTCTTCTCAGGGGAAGGTGGCAGCTGGGCAGTTACTCTATACAAACTTCCAGATTCAAAATTTCGAGGTTCTCCTGTGATTCAAACCCTGTAATGTTCAAGCCTAATCTACTGGTTCTCATTTGTGTATGGAGTATGAAGTGTGGGAAAATGGTGCATTTCTTGATTTAAATAATAATAACTCTGATCTCTGATCCAGGCTTTCAGGCTACAAATGAGTAAATATAGAGATTAAAAACTTATGTGTTTTTGATGTAAAACACTTCTTAGGAGGATATACCTAATAATTTCTATGTACAGAAATGATTATATGTATACTTCAAGCATAAGCTTTACCTTAATGTTTCTTGAAACTTTTTAGATTATCTCAGTTTCCCTGATAGAGATGCCTATTGTTAGCTGTTTCATGTTGAAGACTACTGGTAGTGGAAAAGTAAATGCATCTCTAGAGTGTGATTAGCTCACTCATTGGTAGGGTTAAGCCTGCATTGAACACAGTAGATCATTTAACCATCATTTCAGCAATGGTCTCATTGAAAAAGCAAAAATTAAAAGCAGCTTGTTTTCAAGAGTTTGTGAGGGCCAAATTCCACTGCTTCATTAAAATTTTACCTTCTTTTCATTTCTAAACATGCATGGTAGTCAGGTGAAATGTTTTATACATATTTACTTCTTTATAGACTAATATTCTTTACCCAGCTGTAACACAGGTATTAACTCACATTTATAAAGGTTTTCACTGAAAATAATAAAAATTGCTGACAGATTACTTCTGTATGAAGAAAAATATAGGAGAGTATGGAATATTGTTTTCCAGACACAAAGTCTAAAAAGTTGCTTTAAAATGAGTAAATAAAATTTTAATGTCACTAGAATTTGCATCTTTGTACTTTTCCAGTTATAAAAATGATACATACTTTTTGTAGAAAATGTGAAATGTTTAGGAAAATAGAAAGCAAGGAAAAAATATCGATGTCTTATCCAAGAAGCAATTACTTAATGTTTAAATAGGAAAGAACCAGGCCAGGTGTTGAGGCTCATGCCTGTAATCCTAGGGCTTTGGGAGGCCTGGGCGGGAGGATCGCTTGAGGCCAGGAGTTTGAGACTAGTCTGGGCAACATAGGAAGACCCTGTCTATAAAAAAAAAAAATTAGGCCAGGCATGGTGGTGCATACTTGTAGTCCCAGCTACTCAGGAGACTGAGGCAGGAAGATCTCTTGAGCCCAGGAGTTGGAGGTTACAGTGGGCTATGATTACATTATTGCAATCCAGCCTGGGTAACAAAGCGAGACCCTGTTTTTGTTTTTTTTTTTCAAAAAAAAGAAAAAAAAATGGCAAAACCAACTATGAATGAATAATTATATAATCTGGAGTTGGTTGGAAAAACATGATACCAGAGCAGAGCAGAGTTAATATAGCAGGCCTCAGGCTGCTATCTTTAGAAGGACCATCTTGCAAGTTTGGCCCTTGGTTGCTGTCTGGGAACTTGATCTTTCTTCTGGGACTCTGGAATTTTGGCACATGGTAAGAAGAGAGTGCCTATATGAATAGGCTTCAATAAAAACGTGGGTTCTAGACTTCCCTGGGCAGAAGCATTGCACGTGTTTCTAAATTTTTTTGTTGCTGGAGAAAGAAGCATGCTTGGTGTGGCCTTCTATGAGAAGGAGAGAACATAAGAAGCCTGTGCATGGATTTTTCCAGTCTCTGCCTATGTCTTTTCCCCTTGTTGATCCTGTCATATGTTATTTTGTTGTAATAAACCTTAGATATGAAAACAACCACATGCTGAGTCCTGTGAATCCTTCTAGCAAATCACTGAAAGTATGGGTGGTCTTGGGAAACCCTGAAACAATACCAAAGGCAGAAACCATAAAAAAAATGATTTTTTTAAAGAATGAAATTCTAAAACAGTTTTGGAAAGCAAAGAGTAGATAGGGAAAAATTACTTTTACTAAATGTGACTGATAAAAAGGTTAATATTCTTACTATAAATAAATCCATACAAGTCAAAAAGAAAAAGATAAATGTGCATGTAGAAATATGGGCCAACAGCAAGAATAATTTATAAGTGAAAATATGAAAAAAATATTAATAGATATTTTAAAATGTTCAATTTCAGAAGTCATTAAATAAATGCAAATTAAAATGACAGTGACATGCAAATTTTTAATTGTCAAATTTGCAGCAAACAAACAAGTAAATAAAAAAACCCCCACAAAACCAAAAGATTATGTTCAGGGATACAGAGGAGGATGGAGAACACTATTTTCATACATTGTTGGTACTGTTATATATAACTTGTCTGATGGACAATTTGATAATATGTATTAAAAGTTTTAAAGGGTTTGTAATGTGAACATGGCTAGGCCACCTTAAGATCTGCCTGTGTCCTTGGAAACAAGCTTCTCGCTTCCCCTTTTCCATCTCCCAAAACCCCAAAAGCCTTAAAGAATAATTTTTACCTTTACTTGAAGAGAAGTCTCTGGAAGAATTCCATAGATCTTTACAGAGAAAACATCTTAAATTTCTTTCTACACTTCTCTCCTGCTCTTCAGAGTTACTCATTAGAAGCTGTTAAAAACAAACCAAATCATAAAACACATTCTCTCTTACATATATATCAATCCCCACACTTCTTCCAAGCTGCCCATTCCTTTCTATTCCTCTTAGTTAAATATCTGTAATGTTCTGTGAAATAGGGCTCAATATATTTTTTTGTGTCAAGAAGCTCCTGTCATTCAGTCTAACACCGTAGCACCCCACTGCCCTCACTCCCTCCACGCACATTTTCTTCTTTCCTGTGATAATTCCCCTCAAGTACCTATGAAATGTTTCATGAACCTAGAGTGGGCACTATTTTGCCAGTTGTTCCCTGGAGGGGATACCTTTTTCTAATTTGCACAAAGTTACTCCCTTTGGTTAGTCTTCTCCTAGAGGAGGAGAACCACATCACCAACATTGAGAAGTTCAAGGGGGCCTCTTGGGCTTGTGAACATTCTTTTCTTAAATTTTTTATTTATTTACTTTTATTTAAAAAAATTTTTTTATCACCTTGCAAGTGTTAGGAAGAACATTCTTAATTCAATATTTCAATAATTCAGTACAGAACATTCAGTAATTCGTACTTATCATTTTCTCCACCAGTTTCTCATTCAACTACTTCTGATCCTCTGGGTGGCTAACTTCAGAATGGCCCATTGAAGAAGCCTGAACACCTAAGGAGATATTTTTTTCTGTGGCTTAACTTTTGGTTATGAATTCTATAACTATAAATTGATTTATAAAGTCTACAAATTGATTTATGAAGTCTATAAATTGGTACTGCTTTCCACCCTTCCACATACCAATCCATAGTAGTGGTCTATCTCCTAAATGACTTGAAAAACAATTCCTTTCATATTTTAAGTTGATATTTAAAAGTTTTCATCACTTAAGTAAATTTTGTACTGTGAACTGAGAGTGAGATCTGGCACATGCAGGGAATATGCTTTATTTTGCTTAGTAGGAGAAGGCTTATTGTGAAGGAAGGCTTATTTGTAGGCTGATCAGTTGTAGGAAAGAATATATATGGAATTTGAAGACCTGGAAATTTATTTCTTTAAAATGATTCATGCATCCCTTAGGAAGGTCTTCATATAACCATCCCAGTTTGAAGATTGCTCCTAAAGGGACAGTGGAATAGTCTATCCTAAAATGAACTTCCTAGTTGTTGGCTTGGATACTGTGAACTCACTCAGAACTCACTCTGCCTCTCAGGCTTGGCATCTTTATCGGTCAGGATAGGCTAAGTTGTGCTGCGGTACAAATTAGCCCATAACCTCAGTGGCTCAATACAATAAAAACATCTTTCTTACCTATGTAGCTACACTATATGAAATTTGTAGCTTCCAAGGGGTCTGGAGGATTTCATGGGATGTTTTTAAAGGTCAGGGTTGGAATTGGCTTTTATTATTTCTTCCTATGTTTCATTGACCAGATCCCAGTCATTTGACCCCAATCTAACTGCAAGAGATGCTGGGAAATGTGGAGGAGCAGAGACTTTTGGGATTAGCACTGACTTGTACTTTGGCTGTCGCATGCTTTAACTATGACTCAAAAGCCTTTTTTCTGGCCTTTGTGTACCATACTTCCTTCAAATTTCTCAATTTTTCATTAAAATAGTAGTATCCAACAGTTCCAAAACCTGCTTGATTGCAAATCCCACAGTAATAGCAAAGTTATTGCAGGGTAAGTGCAGTTCATAAGAAATTAGTTATCAACAGAGGTTGAGTTATGAATTATCCATCTAACTATTGTCCTCTAGTTGTCCCTAAACAGTGTAATTGCATCATAACTTTAGGATTACTTTCACACTACCTTTTGGGGTTTATAATAGGATTCCAAGAACCATAGTAACTAGTATCTGGTTGACTTGCACTTCTTTGCAAAGAGAAACTTTTTTTTCCCCCAAGACACAGGGTCTTACTCTGTCAGCTGGCTAGAGTGCAGTGGCATCATCATAGCTCACTGCAGCCTCAAACTCCTGGGTTCAAGCAATCCTCCCGCCTCAGCCTCCCAAAGTGCTAGGATTACAGGTGTGAGTCACCATGCCTGGCCTGCAATGAGAATCTAATAGGGTGGCATACTTGGTGGAAAAGGCTTCAGCTCTATTCAGTGGGATCAATTTACTTTGAGAGTCAGCTGAGTATTGCATGTTAGATCTAGAGTCCCAAAACATTAAAGGATAAAAGCAGGTTATGATATATCTAGCACATGATTAGATTTTTTGAACAAAAATGGTACATCTATCTATCTACCCATCTCTCTGTTTCTCTATTTACTTATCTCTGAAAGTATTTACACCCAAATACTAGCAATTACTTGCTTTAAATGATTCAAAAATGAGTGATTTTAATTTTGTTAATTTTCTTTATCAGCATGTTCTTAACTTTTTGTACTGATTTGTTTATGTAAAGAGAAAACATAGAAATTAATTGCAAAAGTTGAGGGTTTTTTTGTTTACATTATATCTCCTTCATCTACTTTCTTAATGTAACAAGGGCTTCAGAAAATTATTAATTAATTAAATTGGAAGGTGAATTCTTATTTTATTAATATTTTTTGTTATACATAGACTTAAACTTGATACTGAAGATCCATGTCTCTCCTACCCCCAGAGATTTTACAGAAAGAAAACTAATTAAAAATTATCATTTCAATATGATTCTCTTGTAAGTGATAATGTTAGAGAGGAATAAAGTGGATGATGACAAGAGAATAATTAATCCGTAATTATGTCAATATATACACTCATGGATTTCCATGAAGAACAGAATTGAAATGTCCTTGAGTCCAAGAAGATCTTTCAGTCTCCTTTTCCACAAACCTCGTTTCTTATTTCCCACAAACCTAGAAATTGAAAACAATTATTGCCTGATGACCCCAAATTTATAATTTCCCTGGAATGTCTTCTAGTGGATACTAATTTTCCAGGTACCCTACCTTCCTTAAATTACCTGTCAAACTAGGTTATTAGGAACAGAGCTTCTTCCATGACTTCTAATGTGGGCTAGAAAGAAAACATCATGCTAACTATTATAGAAGAATTGTAAGCAGATTAAGAAAGCATGTTTTGAAGAGATGTCCATCTTCTACTTTCTCACGCATATGTTCTGATAGTTAAGTTCTCTGTAAAAAATCAAGTTAAAAAATCCTTGTGGTGTATATTATATGTTCTATTTGATATTGATATTTGACCAGTTTGTTTGTGATTTGGCCTTTTTTTGGTCTCAGTAGTTGACTAGGATGGGTGGGAGGGATGCCGTGATTACTGTCACACAGATGAGCCACTTGTGTGGGCATCTGTCAATTATCCCTGCTCTGGTGCTGCTCAAGTTTATTTGTGTCATGGAAACCCTAGGGCCAAGTACCAGGGGAGTCCTACCAAGCAGCTCTGGCAAGCATAGAATTGATGGCAGCTTCATTATAATTATACTTCTTTGCATGGTTGCCCAGCTGTATCATCATAATAGCTTTCTATACTAGAGGCCAAAAAGACAGAGAGATATACAAGCTGCTCAATATATTTCAAGAAATTATGTTACAATTGATGCTTTTCCAACTGTTTTTCCCCTTTTAATCATCCCCTGCTCCCAACCAGCCTATCAGTTTTTTCACAAATAGGCTCTAGTTATCCGTTTTAAGTATAGCGTATTGAGAACCATATTTTTTTCTGTTCCTTAAAATAATCATGTGTCTATCTTTTTTTGTTTTCAAATCTGGATTTTAAGTTATTGCTTTAACAGGTTGTGTGACTGTGTAATACATATGTGATAATGATGATAATAATAACAATCGCAAACTTTCAGTGAGCGTTTACTACATGCCAGGAAGTGTACCAAACACTTCACATACAACATTTCATTTCAACCTTACAAACCCTGGGCGATGGATGCTTCAGATGAGGAAGGGGAAGGACAGAGAAGTGAAGTTACCTTGCCGAGTGTCACTCGGGTATTAAATAGTAGAGCAGGGACTTGTTTTTTTATTATTTATTTTTACTTTTTTTTCTTTAGAGCAGGGAATTGAATACAGGCAGTCTGATTTCAGAGTTCATGCTCTTAACTGTTTAAAACTCATTCACTGATTTTGACTTAAATATGCTCTAGAAGTCCTTTCTGAGTGTCTTTTCAGATAAAAAAGTAAAAACCTGTTCCCTGATAGTAAATGAACCCAACTTAAAGGTTTTTGCTTCATTAAATGGCCAACTATTACATCAAAAGATATTCAACATCATTAATCATCAGTAAAATGCAAATTAAAAACCCAGTGAGAAACCATTATACACCCATTAGAAACGATAACATTAAAAAGATTAACAATTCCTGTGTTTCAAGGATGTGGAACATCTGGAACTCTTACACAGTGTTCTACAACCATTTTAGAAATCTGTTTGGTAGTTTTAAAAAAAGTTATACATATACTTACCTTAGTCATTCCATTAGGTATTTACTCAGGAAAATGAAGACATGTTCTTGCGAAGATTTGTTCATAAATATTCATAGCAGCTTGATTCAGTGTAGCCTAAAACCCAACTCAGTGTTGGTCAACAGCTGAGTGGATAAATAAATGTGATATATCTTTTGTTTTTAAGACAGGGTCTTGCACTGTTGCCTGGGCTAGAGTACAGAGGCATGATCAGAGCTCGCTGCAACTTCAGACTCCTGGGCTCAAACAATTCTCCTGCCTCAGCCTCCCGAGTAGCTGGAGTAGCTCGGACTACGGGTGTGCGCCACCATGCCTGGCTGACTTTTACCTTTTTTTAAGAGATGGGGTCTTGCTTTCTTGCTTAGGCTGGTCTCGAACTCCTGGCCTCAAGCTATTCTCCTAACTCAGCCTCCCAGAGTGCAGGGTTTACAGGTATGAGGCACCATGCTCAGCCTTGGGAACCATTTTAAACAGTGAAATCAACAAAAAGCACAAAAATGTAAAAACCGTAACACTAAATATACTAGAAAAAGGACACTTGTTTAAAGTATGAGCTGAAACAAGAAGGCAGAGTGTTACCTGATTCAACCTCAGCTGGGAATGTGCTACATTGGGCTACTCAAATTTTCTGCATTCTGTGCATGTCCTAGAATGACTGTGAAAGCACCACAAATATTGATTTTTGGGTTACAAATAAATTTTAGTGAGTAGTCAAATTCACAAATACAGAATCTGAGGATCAACTGTAATTCCTCTTTGCTGCTGCTGCTGTGTGTTCAAATAATAAGTCAGTAAAAGCTGCAGGGTGGAAATATTTATCAAAACATTGCAAGGGGCTGTACAACAGGAGATACACAGAATAATACTTCACCCTGTTGCTCATGAATTTAATATGATTTATAATTTACTTTTTAACTTTTTAAAATCAAAGTTTTACATACACTTGGTTTAAAAACTTCAGAAGTCCTACAAGGTTAATTGTGAAAATTAGTAATCTTGTGTGTCTCTCTGCCCTTTCCCTTTTCCCAGACACAATAAATTTCAATTCTTTTTGCTGTTTCTTTTGGACTTTACCTCAAAATCTCTATCATCTTTACCTCTATAATCTCTACGATTATAATGCTACTTCTTGATTTTTTTTTGTTTTGAGACATTATCTGTAGTGATAAAGACTTTCTTTCATCACCATTTGAACAAACAACATACACTTTCCGTCTTCCAAGTCAAAAATTTCAGAAGATCAATACTCAATATTTAGATTGTTATGATTATATAATTATTATTCATACTTTGATTATGTTACTGCTCTTATACATCTTTTTATTTTCTCATGTTAATAATTGGTTTTTTTTAAATTTTCTTTCTGAATATCTATGCTTTATTCATCCCTGACCGCACCACAAGCCTAAATCTCAGCTATTGTGTTGGTATCTTGGTTACTGTGCCCTGACATTCCCTTCACCTCTCTCCTCCTTTGGATAGCCTGTTTTCTGGACCCCTATCTTATTTCTTGTTCATCTTTTTGGTGGATGATTACCTCTAGATTACTTGTAGAAATAATTTTCTTAGAAAGTAAATTACTAAACTTCTAGATTGCCTCTTGAAGTAATCTTCCCGAGAAAGGATGCATGGGAGATAAAGTTTTTGAAAACTTGCATGATTGAAAATATTCTTTTTTCTACCCCTCACATGTGACTCATGGCTTGATTGGGTTTAGAATTTAAGAAAGAAATAATTTCTCCCCTCAAAATTTTAAAGTTTTTGTTCCATTTTTGTGTTTTAGCTTTCAGTGTTGTTGAGAAATCTAATGTTATGCTCATAATCAATCCTTTATATATGACCTGCTTTTTTTTCTCCCTAGAAATGTTTAAGGTCTTCTTTTGTCAGAGAAGTCAGTGCTCCACATTTTTACAGTGACATATCTTGGGTGTGCATGCTGTGTGTCTTTTAAAATCCATTACGCTGAGGAAGTAGAGGAGCCTCCCAATCTGGAAATTTATGCCTTTCCGTTCTAGGAATTATTTTTTTGGCAATGTTCTTTCTTCTATTTTTGCTGTTCACTCTTTGAGAAACCCATATTATTGGCATTCCTGGACTGATCTTTTATTTTTCTTACCTTTTCTCCATTTTCCACTTTTATTTTGTCTTTTTGTTCTGCCTTCTGGGTGATTTTCTTACCTCTGTCTTTCTGCCCTTCTATTACATTCTCACTCTTCTGTCAGATTTTTAAGTTTCAAGATAACATTTTTATTTTCTGAATATTCTTTTAAGAAAAAGTATCTATTTCTGTTTCTCATGTATCTCATGTTTCTGAGCATATTAATGACAATTTCTTTTTATCAGAGGTAAAATTTGCACACAGTGCAATTCTCTCATTTTGGTATACAGTTCTATGAGTTTTGACAAACATAGAGTCAGGCAGCCACCACCATATTTAAGATATGGAACAGTTCCCTCACCTCTGAAAACTTGTAATCATTCATTCCCTTTTCCTGTCTTCAGTCTTTGTCAGCTCTGCTCTGTTTTCTCTCTCTCTCATTTTGCCTTTTCCAGAATGTCTATTTTCCAGAATAATGGAATCATAATAGTTTTAAAAAAAAATTCTTTTACTTGTCTTATCTCGGTTTCCTCTGAGTTTTTTTTTTTTCCGTGTCTCTTTTGGTCTCTCTATTTTCTGGTAGAGGCTTTCCCCATGTTTTCCAGATTCTCAGCTCTTCTCTTGTATTATAGGAGATAGGCATTAAAAAGCTGATTGGAAACTGTGTATATGGGTAGGGGTTTGCTATGGGCTGAATTGCGTTCCCCCAGTACCTTAACCCTCAGTACCTCAGAATGCAACTGTATTTGGAGATAGGGCCTTTAAAGGAGGAATTAAGTTAAAATGAGGTTGTTAGGGTGGGCACTAATCCAATCTGAATAGTGTCCTTATAACATGAAGAGTTTAGAGCAAACAGACACGAGGAGCTCACGTGCACAGAGGGATGATCATGTGAACAGGCAGCAGGAGAGCAGCCATCTGTAAGCCAAGGTGAAATGATTTGATTTCTCAGGAGAGATCAAACCTGCTGACACCTCGACCTTGGACTTCTAGCCTTTAAAACTATGAGAAAATACATTTCTGTTGTTTAAGCCATCTAGTCTGGGGTATTTTGTTGTGGCAGCTGTAGCAAACTAATACAGGTTTCTTGAGTGGTGGGTTTCAATATAGGGGTTATGGTTAGACCTTTATATATGGGTGACTCCTGACTATCAGTATCTTTAGTTATTTTCTCTTGGATTGATAAATTTCTTCCCCAAAGAAGAGTTTTCCAATAAGTTTACTGGATACAGGAGCTAGAGAAGGAAGGAGTTTGGGGGCTTATCGATGGTGAACTAGATTTGGAATAGTTGTTTTGGGAAGAGATGGGTTGAAATAGGTTTTTAGGCAGCAATGAGTTTGAAGTTAGGCAACTTAATTTTATAGGGGGAAAAGCTCAATAGTCTCTCTTCATTAGCTTGACATAGTTGCAGTGTTTCGAGTTAAGGATGGTAAGGGTCCTTGAAGCAATGTTGTATAGATTCATTAAGGGAACTCAGTTAAAAATGGACAAAAGATTTGAACAGATGTTTCATAAAAATGATATAAAAATGGTCAATAGGCACATAAAAAAGTGCTCAATATCATTTGTCATCAGGGAAATAACAAATGAAAGCCACAGTGAGTGTCATAGCCAATCTCCAAGATGGCTGCAAAGGTCCCTACCTCCTGAGACTCACACCTTGTGCAGTGCCCCCACACTGCACCAGGTTGGTCTGTGTGACCAACAGCACATAGCAGAAGTGATGACATGTCACTTCTGAGATTAGGTTATAAAAAAGACTGCAGTATCCATCGTGGGTACCAAGAAATCCTACTTATAGTAATGCTCCAATGGGACTATGTAATTTTTTCCCCAATGTTCTGTTACGGCAATCTAGTAATACATTGTGGCAAAATGTGAAGACTGACCTTATGTCTTTTTTCCTTCCCTTCTTCTTTCCCTCCTTCATTTCCTTCCAAAAACATTTATTGAGCTGTCACCATAAAGAGAGGAAGATAGTCTCTTTTCTCAGGAGTTTACCATCTGGTTGAAACTAACATGTCCAGGTAGGCAGGAACACTTTCTAAGGAAGGCTGAACTATGAAAGACAGATGGACTTGCCTGGGTGAGGAAGGGCAGAGATTATTCCAGGTGGAGAAAAGAGCGTGTACAAAGACCCTGAAGTGTGGGGGATTTGAAAGAAGTGTGGCTAGTAGACATCCCCCCCTTTTATTTTTTTGCAGATTGAAATTGTAAAGGTGGACAGGAGTGAAACCATGAATAATAGTGTCATTTGCTTTTTTAGAAAGAACAGTAAACTGTAAGCTCTATGGGGGAAAAGACCATGAATGAATGGGTAAATGAACAAGAGGGTGATGTGATGGGCTTTTCGTGTTGGAGGATGACTTTGGAGGCAGTGTTGAGGATAGACCAGTTGGGATCAAGGCGAGACAAAAGTAGGTTAAGATACTTTTGCAGGCAGTTGGGATGGAAATGAGGAAGGCCTGGACTGAGGCAGTAATGGGGAACTGGGGAGGGACAGAGAAGCAAATTCAAGAAAAATCGGATGGCTGATTGAACATGGGGAATGAAGAAGAGGACATGGCTGGGAAGACCTCTAAATTTTGTCATGGAGTGGATGATGATGCCATTAACTGAGACAGGGAAGAGAGGAGTAAGAGCACAGGAAAGAGCTGACTGATTTGTATAGAGTGTTTTAGAGAGAGCCAGGATTGGAGACTGGCAGATGAGTTTGGAGGTTGTTGGAGCAATTTAAGAGAGAGATGATGGTGACCTGAACTGTGGCGCTGGATGGGAGAAGAGAAACAAGTCAAGAGATATTTTTGTGAAAGAATTTGTAGGAAGTGGTTCTTGAGTAAGTGAGAGTGAGGGAAGAGAGAAGCTCGGGTTTTTCAACTTAGGTAATCAAGTGGGTAGGAATGCCAATTACTGAATTAAGGAACACGGGGCAAGCTTTGGGAGAAAACAGAAATCATACTGACAATAGCTGACATTTATTGAGCACATGACTAAATGCTTATAAGGCATTGTTTTATTTAATTTTTTACAACCTTATGAAATAAGTACCAGTATTATCCCTATTTTACAGATGGGAAAATCAAGGTAGAACATGGTCACCAGTTAGTAAACAGAGTAACAATTTGAATCTAGGAGTGTGTTCTCAATCATTGTAGTAAGTGTACATCTCAGTTGTCCCCACTAGACGGTGGAGTCCTTGAGGAAGAAGGAATACGATGCTTTTCATCACTGTATCTTCACAGAAAGATTAGCACCTAGTAGGAACACAGGATGCATAATGGGAGGACTCATGTCCTACCTTCCACAGCTATTCTATTCCCTCAGCTGTGGAACTCAGCTCCTTTTCTTTGATTTTCCCAGAACCACTCACACAGGGCACTTATGTTTGTGCCAGGCTTTACAGAATCAGTTTGGTGATTCAACTTAACTAGAGAGGGAGAGGAACCAAATACAACTTAAAATGTAATATTAACTATTCTTGTTATTAAACATTTTTTTTAGCTATCTTGCTGATGGAAATTTTTCCCTGATAACTTTTCTTCTGCCATTGTTGCTCAGCTTCCCCTCCTCTAATTTTCGTTTCCATTCTAGCTGCTAAGATTACCCATATCCCCAAACTCCCATTGATTTCTTTGGCAGAGCAATCTCACTGTGTCTTTGTTTAACTGCCTCTTTTCTCACCCTATTCAAGTTCTGTCCAGGTGAGAGAGGAAATTAGCCACCTGATTTTTCTGGTCTCTTTTAATGATCATCCTAATTATCAAATATATCAATCCCTCTTTCTCTCTCTCTCTCTCCCTTAGTCCCTCCCAGAGTGATGCTTCAACTCATTCTTTGTGAGTGCCTACTATGTGCCAACCACAGTCCTAGGCATGGGGATGCAAGACACAAAAGTCCTGCCCTCATTGAGATTGCATTCTAGTGGGAAAGACAGTAATAAAACAAATAAATAAAAACATAATGTAATGTGAGGCAATGATGAATGTTATAAAGAAAAATAAAGCAGATATAGAGATCCAGAAGGGTTCTGTTTTAGGTAGGATGGTCAGGCAAGATCTCTCTGAGAGTGATATTCCAGCTGAAATTTGAACAAAGCAAGTAAGACATGCAAATATATGTACGAAGAGAGTTCCAGGCCTAGGGACTAGCAAGTGCAAAGGCCCCATCACATCTTGGGTCTTCCAGAAAGGAGATATTAAGATAGTTAGAAGGGCAAAGGATTTATTGTGGAATAACACCTGTGAAGGGGAAAGGAGGGAAATTGGGTTGGACAGAGGAGCCATCAGGTGCATGCTGACCTGTCAAAGTTTCTGCTAGCCCAATGGGGTGTTCCAGAGCCAATCCCCCAAGTAGGGCTGCTACAACAGTTCCACATTGCGTTTAGGAAATACCTGGAATAGCATATACTTTCAGCTGAGGAAAACCGACAAAGCTGATACTGGAGGTTGTAAGCCAACCACTCTACTTGCAGGTGGGCAGCAAGTTTTTTTTTTAACCACTAGACAACGTGGGATGCAAGTCCTTTCTTGAAGGGGAATCTGAGAGATACGTCTCTGCCACAGGCCCTAAGATGTGTTCAAGGAACTTCAAGAAAGCTGATGTAGCTGGAGAAGAGAGAGGGAGAGTGATAAGGGAATGAAGTTGGAGAAGTAGCCAAGGGCCAGAACAAGCAGAATTTTGTGGGCTCTGGAAAGATGTTGGGTTTCATTCTAAGTCTGGTAGAAAGCCGTTAGAGGATTTTGAGCAGGGAAGGACATTATGTTTTACATTTTGAAAGAAACCCTCTGGCTGCTACCATAGGCTATCTCTGCCATAAGCCATTGTATTGGCTTATCTATTGCCATATAATAAACCACCCCGAAACTTAGTGGCTTAAAACAACAACAGTTTATTTTTTTCCGAAGTTCTGTGGGTTGACTGAGCAGTTCTTTTGCTGGATTCACCGGGGCTCACTCGCAGAGGCTTGGCTGGGGCTGGGTGTACTAAGATCCCTTCACCCGTGTGTCTGGGCCTCACCTGGGACTGCTGCAGTAACTGGGACAGCTGGGCCTCTCTCTGTGTGTTCTTTCATCTTGTGCTTCTTCACATGCAGACACAAGAGTTTCAAAAAGGGAAGCCCCAGTGTGTAAGCACTTATTCAGCCTCTGCTGGCATCAACTTTGCTAATGTCCTATTGGCTAAAAAAAGGCAGATGTCCAAGCCTGGAGTCAACATGGATGGAGAATATATTATACAAGGTTGTGAATATCTGGAAATGTGATTCCTGGGAGCCATAGCTATAAAAATCTGTGACATTCAATGCCATTTTAGCTACTTTCCTTTTTCTGATCCTCTCCTCATCAATTTACCTTCTGATTATAATTTGGTTTTCCACATCAGTATGCTTCCAAGAAAATAAAGCACCAGTCACATGCACTTCAAATATTTCCTGTTTCTGTGACAGCAATTTCTTATTATAAAATAATAAATTGGCTTATTTCAGAGAGAATGCCTATTGTATGAGCTTCCAGTATTCTTTACTAGAGCACTGTGGTCTGTGGACTCCCTCGCAAAGAATCACGGTACTCCTTGTGATCCATCTCAAGCCTATAATGGTGTAGGTGAAAATGTGTGAATTCTATAACCCTTGTTCTTAATCCACTGGTCGTGGAGATACATGGAGAATTTTTAGAAAATGGAACTTAAAGAAGAATTTGAACCGAGAATTTTAAAAAAGTATATTGAACTCTCAATCATTGCTGATGAAAATGAAAAATGGTACAGCCAATTTGGAAGACAGTTTGGCAGTTTCTTACAAAACTAAAGATAATCTTACCATCTGATCCAGGAACCATATTTCTTGTTATTTACCCAAATGAGTTGAAAACTTATGCCCACACAAAAACATGCACACAATGTTTATAGCAGCTTTATTTATAATTGCCAAAATTTGGAAGCAACCAGAATGTTCTTCACTAAGTGAATGGATAAATACACTGTGGTACATCCAGAAAATGGAATATTATTCAGCACAAAAGAAAGATCTGTCAAGCCATGAAAAGATATGGAAGAAACGTATATATTATTAAGTGAAAGAAGCCAATCTGAAAGGGCTACATACTGTATGAATCCAACTATATGACATTCTGGAAAAGGCAAAACTATGGAGACAGCAATAGATAGATCAAGGGTTTGCAGGGGTTGGGGGGAGGGAGGGATGAATAGGTGGAGCATAGAGGATTTTTAGAGCAATGAAACTACTCTGTATGATAATACAATGGTAAATACATGTCATCATACATTTGCCAAAACTTATAAAATGTACAACACCAAGAGTGAACCCTAGTGTAAACTGTGGACTTTGGGTGATGATGATATGTCAATGTATGTTCATTGATATAACAAATGTAGCACTCTGGTGGGTTAGCTGAAAGTGGGGGAGGCTGTGCATGTGTGGGGGCAGGGAACATATGAGAAATCTCTGTACCTTCTGCTCAGTTTTGCTGTGAATCTAAAACTGCTCTAAAAAATAAAGTCTGTTAAAAAAACTTATTGAACCAGTAGTTCATTTTCCCTCTACAGACTTAAGTTCATGTTGATCTCAGTCATCATGATCTAAACTTTGTAAACCATTTGGCTAAAATTTGATTTTGTGATTTAATGTTGATGTTAAGTGTGTTCAGTGTGTTATTAGTATAATTATTGATCTATTGACTTATTTTTATAGCTGATGAGTGAAGAGAAAAAGGGAAATACACATGTGATTGTAAATTGTTCAATACATCATTAAAATTTATTGTTTCCTCTGTCTTGAAAGAACAAATACGCAGAAATCTTTGTTGTTACTTTCAGTATCTTACTGGTTAAGATGTTATTGCTTAGTTCACTTTTGAAAAATTTCAGAATATTATGGGGGTACAAACATTTTGGTTACATAAATTGCTTTTGTGTTTAATTCACTTTTTATTTTTCATTAGACAAATTATCTTCAGAATAGCTGTGAATAGTCTGGTATTAGACCCTTTAACTTTTACAGATCAACTTTTAATTGGATTAGAGCAAGATTTCTATGTTACATATAAAGCAGAATCATTGTGAAGGAAAAATGTTGTTTTGATCATAATAGATATTACTTAAAACAGAATATGAAGAATTCTGCATTCTTTCCTCTGAAAATTAGTAATCAACACTCTTCAAATATTTTTTGTGTTTGCCAGATATGGACAACATAAAGCCATTGGAGGGTGTAAAAATTCTGGATCTAACAAGGTTTGTACTGGTTTATCTATGTTTTGGTGATTGGGTTTTCCTCTTCTCTCAAAAACATTTATTTATTTTTGGATTATAAGAGGATACTTACATGTTTATGTTGAAATTTTGGAGAAGAAAAAAAGAAAAGAAAAATTCCTGTAATCTTATCATTCTAAGAGATAATTAGTGTAATATTTATGCATTTTCCCAATCTAAACATTTTTATATAATTCAAAAAACCAAAAATTGAAACTATATTGAAATTGGTTTTACACATTTTAAAAATAATGTTATATTTTAAATATTTTCCCATGTCATTCAAGATTCAACAAAAACATAGTATTTTATTATATAGATGTCACATAATTACTTAATCATCTCCAAATATTTTACTATTATAAATTAGGTTTCCTTGTACACAAATCTTTGTCTCAGTTTCTATTTCTTCTGCAGGATAGAACTCTAGAAATAAAATTACTGGATCAAAGGGGATATACTTTTTTAAAGCTCTTGATATATATGGCCAAATTACAGTTTTAACAATTTTGATTCTTACTAGCATTATATGAATTTGTCTGTGTTGATGGACTATTAAGAAGAGAATTAACATAAACATTTTCAAGATGGTAATTATTTATCATTGTTAACATTGTAGAGTCCTGGCAGGACCTTTTGCTACTATGAATTTAGGAGATCTTGGAGCAGAAGTCATAAAAGTGGAGAGACCAGGTAAAGCTATTGCTGCCTTTAAAAAATAGAAACAAGCTAATAAATATTTTTAGTAATTCTTTAAATATCCACATTGAGTGTACCTGTAAGTGGGATGAGGAGAGAATTAAAATGGAATGATTATTTTCTCTCTTCTATTCCTTATTTTCCCCTGAAGCTATGATAATGATCTCTTTTTACTCTAGATGTGCTAAGGGCTAAGCAAGCCAGTTCCTTCTCATGCACCTGAAAGCTGCTGTTAGAAGCTGAGATGCAACATATAATAACAATGATGATAACAACACTTATCATAGTCCCAGGCACAGTTTTAAACACTTTGCCTATTTTAGTTTACCTAATCTTTACAACAACCCTATGGGCTGATGTTGTTATTCCTAGTTTATAAACAAGAAAACAGAGGCATGGTGAGGTCAAGCAATTTGTTCAGGGTCACACAGCTAATTAGGGAATATCCAGGCATTCAGCTCTGATCCTGGCCCTCCTTAGCCCATATAAGCCTTACCATCAAGACTGAGATTAGAGTGGGCCTGACCACACTCTCTTACTGTGGGATGAAGGGAAGGCAAGGACAAAGGGAGGATAGAAGGGAAGAAATAGGATACAGAAGGAGAGAAGGAAAAGGAATCAAAGTCTGTCAAAAAGGAACCTAAATACCCCAACCTAAGTTGTTCTTTTATATTTCTAGTAAAAGAAACATTTCCTCATTTTATAATTTTAGAGATTTTAAGGGGAACACATCTAAGCTTAGATCAGTTTTTTGTTTTTATATTTTTCATCTGGCATCTTTCCTGTTCTTTCTTCCTCCTTGTCCACCAAATAAACATATTCTGTGTACACAATTCTCATTTTTTTTTTTTTTGAGACAGAGTCTTGCTCTGTGGCCCTGGATAGAGTGCAGGGGCATCATCATAGCTCACTGCAACTTCATGCTCTTGGGATCAAGTGATCCTCCTGCCTCAGCCTCCCTAGTAGCTGGGACTACAGGTGCGTGCCACCACACCTGGCTAATTTTTCTATTTTTTGTAGAGACAGGGTCTTGCAATGCTCACTTTTATCTAGTGCCATCTTAGCATTTTAGTCTTTAGTTCATGCTGTTACTGATAGAGTTGCTTAGAAAAGTGTCATAATTGTGTCCCGTTTCTCTCTAATAAGCACTTAAAGGGTACAGTCCATGTTTTCTATGTCCTCTACATCTGCGGTCCCCAAGCTCCGGGCCGCGGATTGGTACCGGTCTGTGGCCTGTTAGGCACCAGGCTGCACAGCAGGAGGTGAGTGGCCACTAGTGGCTAGCCAGCGAAGCTTCATCTGTATTTGTAGCTGCTCCCCATCGCTCGCATCACTGCCGGAGCTCCGCCTCCTGTCAGATCAGCAGCATTAGATTCTCACAGGAGCAGCGAACCCTACTGTAAACTGCGCATGCAAGGGATCTAGGTTGCACAGTCCTTATGAGAATCTAATGCCTGATGATCTGAGGTGGAGCTGAGGTGGTGATGCTAGCGTTGGGGAGCGGCTGCAAATGCAGATTATCATTAGCAGAGAAGTTTGACTGCACAATAAATGTAATGTGCTTGAATCATCCAGAAACCATTCCCCCACCCCTGTCTGTGGAAAAATTGTCTTCCATGAAACTGGTCCCTGGTGCCAAAAAGGTTGGGGACCACTGCTCTACCTCATCTTATAAATAGTTTGTTTTGGAAGTTTTCAATAATTCATATTATTATTTATTCTTCAAGATCTGATCCTTTTGGGTCTGGAACAGAATTCTCAAATCAGTAAGACTGGACTGGTGCTGAATAGAGTGGACGTATCTACAACACTCACAAGAGACTAATTTATAATTATGTCAACTTATTAATTTACCATAATTGTTAAGCCCTGTAAAGTAGAATACTTGATCTGGAAGATTCAATTTCCTGCTAAATAGATCTTCTTAAGAGGCCAAAGCAGTTAGCAGAATATTCTCTGATAAGCATGGGGAATACTGTGTATTGTTATATTGTATTTTATTACATTTTAATTATCTGACCCTGTGCTTATCAGTGTCGGGTGGTAGAAGTGCCTGGCGAGTCCTGCTTCCCAGAAATAATGCTTCATTTATTCAGTCAGTGATGTTCGTTATTTTTTCTCATTGCTGGATACTGACTGAATATTTTTTTCCAGTTTGAATTAAGCTTCTAATTTTCACATTGCTATCTGATTTCAACACCACAGTACTTCCTTGTTTCAATCATTGGTTTTCCTGCATCTTCCATTCTTAGAGCATTCAATCTAATTTCTCTTGTTATTTCAGTTGGTCACCAAGCTAATATTTGTATTTATATTAATTTTATAAATCATTATTCCATATATACTTAAGCCTATTTCTCCTTTGTACTTCTTAGTTTCCACCATGGGAGAGACCTTCCTTTGTCTAGCCCTTTATTATGTCTCATCACCATATACTTGGCATCAAACTTTGGTTCTAGCAGGTGTTTATTGCTCTTTTTTGACAGATTACTCTCTTTCCCTTAACTCTCCTGTTCAATACATTTTAATGTTCATATTATATATCTAATTGTTTTGGGTTTTTGAAATAGTTATTCATCATGCGTATGGAGAAAAAGTGACTTTCGTTAAAAGTGACTTTTGTTAAAAGCAACTTGCTAGTTTTTTCAAATTTCAGTAGAGAACTAGTCTCTTTTTGTGTCCACTTCTCCAGCTCTTCAATTAAATAAAATTTGGTTGTAGTTTTCTGACTTATGACTTAGATTATTCTTATTTGTGTAATCAAAGAGAATATCAAACTGAAGTATAATTTTTTTCTTCTTTTTTTAAAGGTAGCCAGTCAGTGGGTGTGATCTGTATGTATAAGTGAGGGAAGTGGGCTGGGAAGGGCAGCAGAAGCTGCTAAAATTCCAGGATTGTCCGCACAAGGCTAATATGAGCCCAAGGATATTGGTCTTTTGTTCACTGCTATGTCTGCTCTGCACAAAGCAATGTCTCTGATGTAGTTGGTACCCAATAAATATTTGCTGAATGGACGAATGTTCTTGACAGGTCATCTCAGAAAGGCAGTGTGAATTTCTACAGGAGATCTCCAGTTTTTTAAATCATGGCAGCCAGTTGAAAACTTTAAAAACTGTGTGGGTCAAATAAAACATGTCTCTCAAGCTGCCAGTTTTACCAGTTTGTGACCTTACATGTCCTGTCATGTGTCATGGGGCGCAGATCCTCTGCCTCTTGAAAACCTGGGTTAGATCCCAAGGATGGAAAGGAGAGGAAAGCCTTGTAGGCCTCCAGTTTAGACTTCTGACATTATCTCCACCAGAGAAATGAATGCAAATAATTAAAATAAACTAATTTTAGCTTTATCTTGGCATTGCTTCTTTTTTTAAAAAAATTTTTAATATATTGAGAGTTTCAAAAAAAAAGGGAAGAGGCTGGACTCTCCTGTGACTCTGAGCCTGAAGATCCATATTCACACACGTGTTTCCTGTGAGGTCTTTGACTGGTTTGTTTCTGGGAGGTTACCGTTGAGGACTCCTTCCTTTATCAGCCTGATGTTTTGAGCATGCCATTCTGCTTAGTAGTTTGCATTTATTGCTTTGTGTCATTATTGGTTCAACTCCAGTTAGAACTAATGCTTCTTTTCTCCTCTGTCCTGTGTACGGTTTTTTAAATAAATGAATTTATTCTTTAGCCTCTGTTTTTTTTTTTCAAAAGACTATGTCTATTTTTCTTGATCAATATCAGTGGTTAAAGTCTAATGGCTAATAAATTAATTGCATCTTTTAAATGATTAGAGTTTAAAACTTTAACCCACATTCACAAATTCCCTCTTTTTGGGGGGCTAGTGATAAATACTTTAATTGTAATTACCTATATAGTGACTAGTTTCTTTTATCAATATTTAATCAGAACTTATATTGTAAAAATCTTAATTTAAGTGATACTATTTTGTGCCATTTAATTATTGATTCACTTCTGAGTTCTATCTACGTTCTTTGCCAGTTGCTTTTTGCACAAAGAAAACTCTTTTTTCTGTAATTCTACAGTGTTACCTTTGAATCAGACATGAGTACATTTCAGAATTACTTAAAGGAGATATCTAGAATAAAATACCCTATTTCTTTAGTATTTTCAGACTTTTACTTTGAAGCAAGACCTAGACAACTAAAATTTTATTCTAAAATAGTATTTTAAATTACTGAAATTTGCTATTTAGTAACTTAACTTTGCCTTTCTGATTTGTTGTTGCTACAGAAATATTTTATAGACTTGTTAATCACTATTCTATACCTAGCCCCAGATGCTACTTTATCATAAAGACTCACTTATCATTATTCTGATTTAAATTATATTTAACAAAAATCTTTTGCAGACTCAACATTTTCTTGCACATTCAGTGCCAAGAAACACTGAAAGAGCTAACTGACTTGCTTGCCAAAAACTGAGAGTAATTTTTTTACCCTTGGTATTTGCTGTTCATTAAATCTAAAGACTGCCAGTAGGACATTTCCTTCGAGATTTTGACTTTCAATAATGGAACCTAGTGAAAGAGGCTGTGGAAAGATTTAGTGATTCACATGAACAGGCAAAGAGCCTGAGTAGTTCTAACAAGCTCCAATGGACCCCTGTAGGCCACTGATTCCACTGTGCTGAACTGATCTTGCTCAGGCGCCCGGGGATGTCTATGGTGAGTGAGACTGTGGGTTTGAAATGTCTCATGATGTTTCAGAATTAAAGATTAATAGCTCATATTATTATTTTCAGGAACTGGTGATGATACACGAACTTGGGGGCCACCTTTTGTGCGGACAGAAAGTACATATTTTCTCAGTGTTAACCGAAATAAAAAAGTAAGATATCATCCTTTTTTTGCTTTCATTGAGTAATTCTCTTGTAATAACAAAATTTTTGATATCATTGTGGCTTGTTTTTTCTTTCTTTTTTTGTAGATATAACTAATATTTCAAATAAGGTGAAATTTTATTCATTCACCAGTCACCAAATAGACATAATAGAGCTTTTTACTAGTCTTCCTTCTCTACTAAGTAACTTAAAACATTTCATGAGAATTTATAATGTAAATAATTTTATGAAAGAGAGAAATCATTTGATTCTTTACATTTGCTATTCTTTTGGAGAATGCTAATTGCTTAACACTTGGTATTATTATTGAAAAAATCTACTATAATCCTTGCTATCATCCTAACAAATCCTAATTGCAAATAAAATCAGTAAAGATGATTTAAATATTTTATTATGAGTAAAATAAATTTGCTTTAAGAGGAGAATTTATGATATAAAAGGCTTTCTTGCTGAACTGTCAATAATAAGAAAAACCTTTATGATAGTATTTTAATATATGTATTTTAATTTTTAGAGTATAGCTGTTAATATCAAGGATCCAAAAGGGGTGAAAATCATCAAAGAGGTACAGTATGCTCTGTGCAAGGCATCTTGCCACCTAGGTTGTAATTAGGGATTTAAACATCAGAGTAAAAGTGTTTTAAAACTTTACTTTATTGACAATCCATACTTTTGTGATAAATGGCCTTTAAGAATTTAACTTCGCTTTTATAGTAAGTGTAATGTGCTTTATAATTTCTTGTATATTGTGTGTAATTATAGTACTAGCTACTATTGACTGAGTGCCTACTCTGCATCAGATCCTGGGCTTGGGCACTTTACTTACATTTTCTCCTCTAATCCTCAGAATTTGCCTTCTAAGTGAAGTATTGGAATCACCATGTTCATGGAAGGGAATTGAGTCTCATGGAGTCTAAGTGATGCTCCAAAGATTACTTAGCTAGTAAGGGGAAAAGCTGACATTTGAACCAGGATCAGTCACATCACTGGAGAGCCCAAGCTTTTTCTAACACTTACTCAGATGGCCAATATATTCACACCTGATTTCAGCATCTTTCTTTGAGGGACAGGGTTGTATAATGTTTAAGGATGTGGATCTTCACATGGAACTTGAATCTTGCCTTCTATGCTTACTGGCTATACGATGTCAGGAAGGTGACTTAACTTCTTTGTGCCTCAGTTTCTTCATCAGTAAACTGGGGATAATAATAGTAGCTACATTTTAGGACCATTGTTAGAATTGAGTTAATATGTGTAAAGTGTAGAAGAGTGCCTGCCCCATGGTCAGCACTCGTTAAGTATTAGCTATTTTTATTTCCTGATGCACATGATGTTGGATTCCTTACGTGAGATAAAACTTGTTTGCCATCTTTGTTGAGGTTTACGATCTAATCTAATGGATGTATAGTGTGCCTAAGTATACAGGGGATTGGTTCAGGACACATGAGTATACCAAAATCCAATCATACTCAAGTCCCACAGTTGGCCCTGCAGAACCTGCTTATATGAAAAGATGGCCCTCGGCTAGTGTGGTGGCTTGCTTGCGTAATCCCAGCACTTTGGGATGTGTGGAGGATTGTTTGAGGCCAGGAGTTTGAGCCTAGTCTGGGCAACATAACGAGACTCTGCATCTAAAAAAAAAAAAAAAAAAAAAAAAATTAGCCATGTGTGGTGGCATGTGCCTGTAATCCTAGCTACTCAAGAGACTGAGGTGGGAGGATTGCTTGAACCCAGGAGTTCAAGGTTACAGTGAACTATGATTGTGCCACTGCACTCTAGCCTGGGTGACAGAGAGAGACCTGTCTCCAAAAAAAGATAAAAAAGTTTGGTATAAGTTGATTTTGCTTCCCAAGAGTACTGTATCTTCCCTCCTTGTTTAGTTGAAAAAAAAAAAAAATCTCATATAAATGGACCTGGCAGTTCAAACCCATGTTTTTCAAGGGTCCACTATATATCTATTACATTAAAGAACCAAGTCCCAAATTTTGTTTTTTATCAAAGTATCAACTTTAGCTTCATTAATCTGCTGCTACTTTATCTATCAGGGTGATTGAAAGGTAATTTTTAATTATTAAGATCCGAATCAGTGACCATCCTCTTTAGTTCTGCTGGATCAATCCAGCCAATTTAGAATTTTTGTTTACTAGATATATTTTGAACCCAAAACTTGAAAAATGTTCCAATCTTACCACCCTGTTTTCCCATATTTTTCCTATAGCATAACTTAGGTTTAGTTTGTTTGTTTTTGTTTTTCTTTTGAAACTCAGTTTGATTTTTCTAAACTGTTCTTCGTTGTTGGCCAGCTCTGTTTGCCAACAGTGACTACCCTCCCCTTGAACTCACCTCACATTGTCTTTATTCTTAGGCCCTTCTTCTTATCTTCTTCTCAATAGTTATTATTATTATTTTTATCTAGGAGATTGTTCTACCCTCAATACTTCTCTCTCTGTCCTGTGTTTCTTGGTAACGTCTTTAGTGTTCACAGTCCTGCTTCTTTGGTTCCATTGCAGAACATTCTGATATTTTATGCTGAGTAATCAAGGTTTTAGATTTGATTTAAAAGATACTTGACATTTTTATTAGGGCTTCTCAATATGACAGTGTTAGGTGGAATTCATAACTATTGCTATTAAGACATCAATGTCTATATGGATCTTTTTGGCCTAAGTGTATAATTCTGACCAAAATAAATGAATTGCCCATACTTCTTTCCCACTCTCCTTGGATCCCACCAGTGTCCTCTACCAGACTGTAACAATTTAGAATTATGTTTCATTATGGGCTTGATTTATCTTCAAGTCTGATTGATAACAATAAAGTACATATCAAGTCATGTTAAACTTAAATAGATTGCCTGGGGACATTATTTGTGTCTATTGCTTTTAGATAGTTACTCCATTCATAAGTTATGTATCTTACTGCCTAGAGGAAAAAATTGGTTTTTTGCCTAGTCTTTTATATTCTTTCTGGCATGGATTTCTCTTTTGGCCTTAAGAGTAGCAAAACAACCCCTGCATTCAGACCTTGGTGGCTATGATTGCTAATATAATGAGTCTAGTTTATAGAAACAGTTCCAAAGTATTATACAAGGCAATCAGCTGGACACATGAGAGCTCCAAAAAGTATGACTCCTTTGTCAACCAGGCTAACCAAAAACAGGTTGTGTAAAAAGCAAAGCTCTGCTTAGAAAATCTATGTGGAAACTAATATTTTCATGGCAATATGATTTGATAACTTTTGAACATGTATCATCTGATATTTCAAATAATTCTTTATGTTAATTAGTTGACAGTCACAATATCCCTATTATGGGCATGTATTATGATCAGCAGAGCAATGCCATAGGTTTTATTTTCCTCCAACATCTTATTATAAAAAATTAAAACATTCAGAAGAGTTGAAAGAATAATTAATGAACTCTCACTTATGCTATGTCTAGATGAAACAATGTTGGCATTTTGCTATACAGCATGCGGTTTGTTTTCTTTAGTGCCTGCAGAAGTGCTTTGTAAATAGTAGATAGAGGCTTAGAAAAATTTGTGGAATAAATTAAGGTGTAACTGAAGTTTGTGTTTTATTTAATACTAACACCTGCCCTCCAACCCCCCAAGCAATGCTTGGTAGAATCATTAATCATAAAAAAGGCATTTCTATTGGGGCTCACCCTGGAGCATGCTACATGGAGTTGGCCATGTGAAAAGAAACTTAATGGTTAACTGACACCTGAAATTTGGAAAGGATGCCTCTATGGCCTGAGATTTGAGGTACATACTTGAAACCTTTCTATCTCTGTCTATATCTTTTTTTAATTTTTAATTTTTATTATTTATTTATTTATTTATTTTTTTAAGCCATCCAGTCTATAGTATGTCCTATATCTTAATATATTTATATGCCTCTCCTGAGAAGTGGTCACCTGGGCCTCTGGTTTCAAGCGTTATAGATGATGACAGCTTATTTCCTTGAGATACTTCCTAAGATCCACCTTGCCTCCAATTTTGTTAGGTCAGATAATTCTATATATATACACACCAAATTTAGTGTATATTATATAGATATAATAACAGACACTCAATTTATTTACATGTATACATCTAAAGTTTATATTAATTCAAACTTTTCCATCTAGAGCAAATGTTGGCAAACCATGTGGGCCAAGTCAGGCTTGTTTTTGTATGGCCCATGAACTAAGAATGGATTTTACATTTTTAAAGATTGTTAGAGAAAAATAAAGAAGAATGTGTGACAGAGAATGTATGTGGCCTGCAAAGCCTGAAATATTTCCTGTTTGACCTTTATAGAAAAGGTTTGTCCATTCCAATCTAGAGTCTTATTCTGTTATGTTAGTTTGTATATGTTTGAATATCTAAATCAATATCTAAATCTACGTCAACATGGCAAATTTAAACATTTATTGAATAGTTATTAGGCACCTGGATGTGTTCAAGAATTACTGTAATGAATTTATGTGGGTGAACTAGTACAATTCTTGTGATGATTTAAAAAAAGACTTTAAAAGGTATGCAGTCACAATTGAAATTTTGAAAAAAATTAAAGCTAAGCTTTATAATGGTCCATTGTCCTCTAATTCCTATAGCAGTGTTCTGGAAGTCAAAATCTGGATCCTGTTTTTTATAGTTACTGGTTCACTGGGCTATAGTTTAATAGTTTGAAAAAAACTTTAAAGGTTCATTAAATACATTTAAAACTCATTGGAAAGAAAGCATCTGAAAAGTATGAAAGCATTTCAGAATCATGTTTACATGTATTAAGTGAATGTTACAATGAGTAATATTACATAATAGGGATGGAGAGTACTAGACATTGTATTTAGTTTTTTTATAAAGGGTTTAAAATATGTTTTTCATATATTTTGTGTACTTATGTTCTAATTTTTCTACTTAACCTTTTGAGAATTATTTAGACAGACCACATAGCCTAGATATTTCTTTTTCTAGGCTACATTTAAAGGAAGCAAAATCCCTTCAATACCATGTATTTACAAAAAATTTAATAGCCATTTTTTTACTGACAGTAATATGTCGAGTAGTTGGCCAGGGTTTTTATGTTTATCTGATTCTACTTCATGTGTCCCCTGTGATTTTTCAGGACTATTACAAAGTGAGGATCAATTGTGTATACTGAAATTAAAATTCTGTCATGTGGGGATTTGTTGAAAGTTTGGAAGCCTGACTCATCTTCACCTCTTCCTTCAGCTTGCAGCTGTTTGTGATGTATTTGTGGAAAACTATGTCCCTGGCAAACTGTCTGCTGTGGGCCTGGGATATGAAGATATAGACAAGATTGCTCCTCACATCATCTATTGTTCCATCACAGGTATTCCAACTGCACACCCCATAGTGAGCAGGTTTTCCAATTTCATGTTTTCTTGTTTCTGTAAGGAACCTCTTGCTGGTGTTGTTTCCTTGAAGTGATTCCGCTTTCCCTTTACCCAGCCCATTTAGGCTGCTGAACATTAACTCTTAAGGAACACTAACCTAAATGAACATTTTCATAAATTTATTGGCTATTTGTATTTCTTCTTTGAATTGTCTGCCTATAGTTTTGGCAGTTTTTATATTGACAAATATTTACAAAGTACTGTTATTTACTCATATATCGGTAAATTATAGGTGAAATATTAATTGACTTTAAGATAACACAGGAGCTCAACATATCCCTTCAATATTTTCAGAAGCAGTAAGCCAAGGAAAGGAAAAGAGTGCTATAGAGTCTTCTGATTGTTCAGCCCTTGCCAGTGAACCTCGTGTGCGTGTGTGTGTGTGTGTGTGTGTGTGTATGTGTATCTTTATGTGGTAGGGAAAAAAGTCATAGTGTTACTTAGTTTTACATATAAAACTAAGTTTTACATATAAAACTATTAATTAGGGATGCAATATAGGAAAGTGACTCTTAAAATAGAAAGTTATATTATAGTTTTTGTGAGAAAAATTCATAATATTTTCAGTTTTTATTCATTTATCCACCACATACTTACTGCAGACCTATCATCTGCCAGTCAGTATTCTAAGTTTCTGGGATACAGGAGTGATAAAACACATCTATGCTCTCTAGGAAATTTGTATTTTAGGATAGGGAGACAGATAGTAAATAAATAAACAATTTCTTTTTTTTTTTTTTTGATAATGGAGTCTCATAGTGATAAGGGCTGAAGAGAAAAACAAAGCAGGGCAAGGGGGTGGGGTGAGGAGGAGCTATTTTATACCGGGAGGTGAGAGAAGGCTTCACCCATAAGGTGACATTTGAACAGAGACCTGACTGAAGTAAAGGAGTGAACCACATAGCCGCCCACAAAGTGGGTTTCAGGCAGGGCAAATACCAAGTGCAAAGGACCTGAGGCAAGAAAGTGCTGAGTGTGTCTGAGGACCAGCAATGCCAGAGCTGCTGAAGCAGAGTGAGCAAGTGGGGTGTAACAGGAAGAAAATCAGGGAGAGGTTGGTTAGCAAGGTTGTATTAATAAAAGGCCTGTGGGCTACTTTGAAGGAATTTGGCTTTTACTCTGAATAAGGTTATAAGCTAATAGAGGATTTTGAGCAGAAGAATGATATGATCTGACATATTTTTAAAAGAATCTCTCTAGCTACCGTGTTGGGAATGGACTGTGGAGGATAAAGGTGGAAGCAGAAGCAAAACTGGGAAGCTGTTGGATATTCCAGGCTAGAGACAATGGTGGATTGGATTAGGGTGGTCGTGGTGCAGGGAGTTGAAGGGTGATAGGATTCTGAATATCTAAAATAGTGTGGTTAGGATTTACACGTGGATAATATATGAGTCTTGAGAAAGAGTGGTGTTAAGAATGACTCTAAGGTTTTGGCCTGAACAATTAGAAGAATGGAATCACTATTTACTGAGATGAACAAGACTGGAAAGAAGTTTTGGTGGCGTAAATATCAAGAGTCAGCTTTTGGACATACCTTGCCTGAGATACCTGTTAGTTATACAAGTGGAGATGCACAGCAAAGTATTGGATCTAAGACTCAGGAGTTCAGGGGAGATGTAAAATTTCATAGTTATGAGCAAATCTGAAGCCTGGTGGGATAATTTGGAGAATGAGTGTAGGTAGAGAACATAGAGTCTGAGGGGCTGAGCTTGATGTACTCCAATGACCAGATGATTGGGAGATGGTGAGGACACAGTGAAGGAGGTTGAGAAGAAACTGAATGAGGTGGGAAGAGAATCCTCTTGAAGCTAAGTGCAGAAATGTTTATTTTCATAAACAGTTTATGCAAAAAGGCATAATGAGTAAAGCACATATGGATCAGAATTACTTGCATTTCTTAAATTCACTCTGCTCTCTCTCTCACTTCAGAGCCTTTACACATGATGTTTCCATTGGTTGGAGCACTGTTCTGACACCACACCTGGTTATTCTGTCCTTGTCCTTTACATCTCAGCTTAGACGTCATCACTTCGGTGCAGAGTTTCTCTATCCCTGAAATTCAGTTGGGTGTTCTCTGCCACATTTTGTACTTGCCTCTTTACTTGTCTGTCTCCCCCATTCTCCTGCAGGCTGTTGTTCTATTCCCAGTTCTACCCGTAGTTCAGAGCTCTATGTAGGGGCTCAACAGCAGTTTCTTGAATCAATGAATGAGTATTCAGAACAAGATAGAGTTTTTAATAGCTGCAATTTTTTTATGCATTCCACTTTTCAGAGATAAGGGTAAGTAGTACATATTATGCTTACATTTTCCAAAGAAACTTTTAGAGGATTAGCCTGGGGTCAGTGCATAGCTGGCCTAATCTGTGATTTTTTTCTATAGCTTATTGATAGCACTATACAATGATCCTTGCTTTAAGGTACAAAAAGAGCCTGTACCATGAAGCAAATATTCAGTTATGGTCATAGGTCACTGTGCCTTAGGTCTTTTCCTAAAGCGGGAAAAGGAACTAGTACATTTAAAAAGATTTTAAAAAGAAACTAAGAAAAACTTTACTCTTTATAGTTCAGTAAATTCATCTTAAAATACATATCTGAAAATCTTGTTTTACTATAAAAAGCCACAAAATATATGTTGTTTTAAAAATATTTATTATTAATAATATAGTAACTAACATACTCCTATTTCTGTGCATTCAAGTTAATTGAGATATAATACTTTGTGTTTCACAGTGTAATTGTCTATGCAGTGGTGTCTTCAGATAAACTAAGCTATAACTACAATGTTGGGCTGATTGTTACTATTTTACATAGGAAGAAGAGCTGTAGTGATCATTAACTTCCGTACTGAATGAGACTAAGAGGTTCTGCACGTGGTAGATGACTCTTTGCCACGAGATGTTATTGTTTTCAAGATGTACTATTTTATAGATCTGTAATCACATTTTCATTTTTGTGTCTATGTAGCAATATTTATATGTGTGACAGAGAGAGGGAGTTTTTTTTAGACTTTCACAATTGTTGAAGTTTAAAATATTAATATAGGTAAATTATTGTGTTCTGAATTATCTTATTACCATAAAAATGCTGCATAACCAACAAGTATAAAATCTTATATGACAACAAGTATTTATTTCTCTTTCCCATGTCTGTGGTCAGCTGAGATTCAGTTGATACAGATTGGTTAGGTTTGGCTCTAAGTTGAGGGTTGGGGGCCTGGTTTGTTCTGTATGTCTGTTATCCTCTTTGGACCAGTGGCTACCGAATGCACGTTCTCGCCATAGGGAAAGGTGGGATCCCACAGGCACATTTAAAGCCTCTGCTCACATCACATCTGCTAGCTGGCCATAAATCAAAGCAAGTCACATGGTCAAGCCCAAAACCAAATGGATGGTAAAATATATTCTACTCTGGTGGGAGGAACTACAATGTCACATGGCAAATGGCATGGATTTCGAGAAGGTTGAAGATTGGGAAAAATAGTGCATTTTATCACATCATCCATCCAAATAAAGTGCTAATCTACTTGGGAAGCCTCACACTCCCCAGAGTTTCACATTTATAACTAACTGTGGTTATAAGAACAGGGCCAAAAGTTCTTCTGGACCTTGATTAATGATTGGAGAATCTCTAAGTTTTCTTCCAGTTCTCAAATTCTGTATTAACATTTTAATATGGCAAAGGGGCTTGGAGATAGATTATATAATTCAGTAGTTCTTGGCTAAGGAGGAATGGGTCTATCATATGCTTCTCTGTGATAGAGATGGGGGATTGTGGGGGTGAGGGGCAGAGGCGTGTGTAGTCTGGAAAAGCACCTCTCATTATTCTATAATCCCCTCCGTTTCCACCTCCTGACAATCATTAGAATAACAGCCGTACACTTCATTCTCCTTTATTTCCTGATAATGAAACAGATCCAGGATGGCTAAGGGACCTAAGGTCACACAGATAGGTTTAAAACTCAGGCTTCTTGAGTTAATATTAAATGCCTCTATGCTTTTCATACTTAGACATATCATTGTTAAGTGATGATATGGATTTTGTGATTAAAAGACACTGAACAGCTTTATTTGAGAATAACATATTTGTGCCATTCTCTTTCATTTGTTGTTAATCTTATTTGCAATGGTGGAAGCCATGAACAGATATACTAGTGAAGGAGTCTAAATTTCAACAGATTATTTTGGAAGCAAAAGTCACTTATGAGTTATGAATTTGTATATATAAAGCAAGGTTCATCTCTTTTTTAGAAGTTTGATATTCTTGGTAATCAATGTTTGTTTTTTAATTTTTTAATAAGACTGATTATATCAGTCTAAAGTTGCACATGTTATGATTGGGATTCTACACTTTCCTGATGTTTCCCAGTGGTATTGCTGTTTTGTCAGGGCTGTCCAAGCCCAAATAGTCTGTTCTCACTCACATGTTGGCCTTATTGCTGATGAGAGTAATCTTAGAATGGCTGGGAGATTTACTTTAATGCACTCTGACAATTATGTGGTTGAAATTGCCTCAGTCTATGAAATCTGGTCCACGGGACAAAAATGCTAGACCGGTCACAAGGGAGGAAGGACCTGATTATTCTTATTAACATGGTCCTCTTATCATTCCAGAGGAAGCTGAGTATGCACATTAGGGGGCAGTGTTTAAAAAGCTATTATTCACTAGGAATTACTTTCTGAGAAAACTGCAATGTTTCCTGTGTACTGCTGGGTAGGGAGATTCTCTAAAGGACATATTTAAGAATTTTTTCAGTGACTGCTCTAGTCCTCTCTATACTTTTAGAAATACAGCGGTATTTCTCCTAACAATTTAAGTTGTACTTTCTTTCCTTTTTGTCTTCTGAGCATGTTATTAATTATAAAAATTTAGCAACAAGAATCTTCTCACTACATTTAAAAATATTTATTTTCTTATTATTAATTTTATTACTCTTTCTTTCTGGAAGGATAAACATTACATTATTTTATTGACTAGACTTAAGTTTGTAGTGGGAACATTGTGTATGTCCTTTAATAAAATTTCCTGATTTTTTTTAAGGAAAGGGGTTTGAAAAATGCCTTTTTTTGATTTTTATAAATTTCTCAGGGACATTTTCTAAATTTCTGTCTTCATATGGACAGAGTACAGGATTCCACTTGGCGATAGGGCCTCTTGAGGGACCTCAGGACTCAAGTCAGAGAGAATATTCCATAGTGTTAGACCCATTCTTTAGTTCTAAATACAAAAAGCCTGAGAGCTCTACTTACGAAACGAAAGAATAGCATATGTTAGAACAAAGGGACAAGGATAGCCAAGACAGTTTTGAGGAAGAGCATGGTAGGCAGACTTGCCCTGTTAGATAGAAAGACTTATTTTGTAAAAATAATAATTAAAACAGTGTGGTATTTACATGAGGATATAGAAATAGACCTACGTAACAGAACAGAGAGCTCAGAAAGGAACTGGCACATAGATGGAAATATGATTTTTTCTTTTAGGTCTTATACTACAAATCATTAAAAGATGGATTATGTAGAAAACTATGGTGGAACAATTGGTTATCCTTATGAAGAAAGATAAAATTTATCTTCTAGTTTATTCTATACACTAAAATAATGTTCCAGATAGATTTAAACCCTAAACATAAAAAGTAACACTTTATAACTTTTAGAAAACAATATAGGAAAATATCTTTATAACCTTGGAGTAGGGAAGAATTTTGTAGGCACCACTTAAAAAGTACAAACTACAAAGGAAAAGATCAATAAACTTGACTACTTATTAAAATTAAAACTTTTGTGCATTGAAAGCTACCATAAAAAAGCAAGAAAACAAGTCATAGACTCTTGAAAGATAACTGACAAAGGATTAATATCCAGAATATATACAAAATTATTCAAATTAAATGGATAAAAGAAAAACAACTTAACAGAAAAATGGGCAAGCTCCAAAAAAGGAAACCTGAATCGCCAGTAAATAAGTTTACTCAGTCTCAGTAGTCTTTGTACAAATGCAAATTAAAACAAAAATAATCCATTTCACAACCATGTGATTGACAGACATTTAAAAGTCTGACAATACCAAGTGTGAGTGAAGCAAGGGAGCCCTTGAACATTGCTGGTGGGACTGTAAATTGGTATACTCGTGTTGGAAAGCCATTTGGCAAGACCTTATGAAGTTGTACACAAATATACCCTATGACCTACAGTTTTACTTCTAGGTATGTGCCTATAGAAATGAAAGTTTCCTGAACTTTCCAAAGTTCAGAAATGAAAGTGAAAAAAACAAGCTGCCAAAGATGATACCAGATAGAGAATACCATTTATATAGAGTAAAAATCATTTAAAATATTATATATAGTTTTAACAGTGCACTCATATGTAGTTAAAATATGAAGATATACATGGTAAATTCAAGACAGTGATTACCCCTTGGGAGTGGGGAGTGGGGGGTGTGGGACAGGGAGGGGATACACACAGGATTTCAACCGTATTTGCAAAAGAAAAAGCTGACTGGCTGGTACATGAGAATTTGTTATTCTGTATTTTACATTGAAATAACAACAACAAAAGATTCAGAAATGCCCAAATAATTCCCTTCCTTCTTTCCCTTTGTCCCCTCCTCACCCCCAAACAAATATTTCTTGAGTTTCTGTACATTCCTGTCTGTGTTCCGGGCAAACAATACAGAAATTGTTCCTGCCTTTAAGGAGCTTACAGCCTAGTATCAGAAATATTCTACAAACAAGTTAAAAAATATAGTATGGCATGTATTAACAAACTGTGCCGTTATGAAAGAATCAGAATACTGTGGTAGAGACCAATAGAGGAGGGGATGCATGCTACAAATGGGACGGTCAGGGAACCCTTTTTTGGTGAAGTAACATTTAACAGACCTCAAGGATGAGAAGGAGCTAGCCATGCAACAAGCAAGGGGAGGAGTGATTCAGGCAAAGATCTTTCCTACTTTCCCGAAGTAGGAAAGATCTAGACACCTTTAAAGGCCTAAGAGAAAGCTAGTGTGTCTGGAATACCAAAAACTGACAGCAGAATGCTTGAGAAGACACTGCAGACATGTGCAGGGGTCCTGGCGTGCCAGGAGGGGTTTGAGCCATAGAGGGATATGGTCATAATCTTTAAAAGAGGTGGGATTCAATTCCTGGTTGACTTACTTCATTATAAACGTTGGATATTGAAATGAGGTTGATGTTTCAGAGAGTAGCTATAAAGAGAAAATATTTTAGATTATTAAAGGTCTTCATAGTGTTTCAGAGTCAATAGCAGAGAATGGTGAGCCCAAGTGGATAACACAAATCATCTAGGAGCTTCATTCTATATTCATATCATGGCAACAGGAATACAAAACAAAACACTGCTGCAGTTGGATTCTTAGGGCATGAGTTCGTCTGTGTGTGTATATACATATATTCTTATTTTCTGTGTATTCACCACATAACCACATCTTTTAAAAAAGAAAAGAATAATTAGAAGTCTGCCTGCACTGCAAATCCATAGAAATTTTGAAGGGGAGAAAAAAAATAAAGACTAGAGAGATGGAAAGGAAGGAAGGAGGAAGGAATAAAGGAAAAGAAGGAAGGAAGAAATGAGGAAAGGAAGGAGAGAAGGAAGGAAAGAAAGAAGAAAGTCAGAATTAAGTCAGACGGAATAACCATGAGCAAGGTTTCTTTGTTTTTGTTTTTGTTTTTTTAATTTCTAAAAACAGAAGTTCAGGTTAGTTCACCTGGTGACATTCACATGGTATTAAGCATAATTTCTAGACTGAATAATCAATATAGATATGACAGTTTTTGACATTAAAAGGAACCCTCATAGTCAAAATAATCAAAAACTACTGGCCTAAATTATGAGTGTCTCTGTGGCACCCTCTTATATCAGAAAATATTTTTTTCCCTAGAATTTCAGGATATTGTGGCCATCTGTCCAACTTTATAGTCAGTGATCCCTAGTGAAAGTGTGGTTTGACATATTTACCATTTCTAAACTCATTTTACCATACCAAACTCATT
Source organism: Daubentonia madagascariensis (assembly GCA_023783475.1). Taxonomy (NCBI): domain Eukaryota; kingdom Metazoa; phylum Chordata; class Mammalia; order Primates; family Daubentoniidae; genus Daubentonia; species Daubentonia madagascariensis. The sequence continues at coordinate 10,128,981 of JAKFHU010002658.1, forward strand.
ATTTAAACAAATAATGACACCATCTCTGCAGGGGAAGAGAAACTTAGCATATAAATGCAAGGTTTCAAAACACAGCCCCTGAAGCTAAGGACTGAGATTATATTTTGTCTGTAGACATGGACTGATTCCAGAAAGCAACTTTATGCCTTCATTTTATCCCCTAATGGCATAACCTTTTTATCTTTAGATATTTCTTTTTACCCATACATATATAACAGCTGTGTTATACAATTTTCACTGAACTCCAAGCAAACCTTTTCTTCCACTACCTCTGCAACCTGCAACTGGTCAATCTATCGCTGCTTAATGCACAATCTCCAGGCATATCCTATAGTAAATCCACCTCTGCCCCAGTTATTTCATTTAAAGTAGTAAAAAATTCACTCCAATCTAGTATCAAAACTTCAGACTCTTGTCCAATTTATGACTCCTCCCTTAACTTGGGACTATCTTCCTGGAAATTTGAATAGTGTGTGTTTGTGTATGTGTATGTGTATGCATGTATGTGTTTGTATTACATATGCACATGTGTGTGTGCATGTGCGTGTGTCTGTGTTGGAAAAGCATAGTCAGTTTCTTCATGATCCATCTCCTCCCTATTGCTCCTGCGGTTTGTGGTTCCTTCAGTCAGGCCCTCTCAGGGAAGGGAAGTGAGTTGAAGGGTGCAAAAAGGCTATAACTTGACTGGTGTAGTTGTAGCCTGCAGTGAATCCTTTTGTTTGCTGGAAGCTCAAGGGGTGGCTCTGTGTCTTATGAGGAGCTCTGTGGGCTCCACAGAGACCTCAGACTGTAGTTCTCCTCTGTCAATCCCTGGTCATCTGTACAGAGTCTATCTGTTAGGATCACATTGTCCTATAGGCAGCCCTCATGGTCAGAATTCCTTTTAAGACAAACTCATTCAGCTCTCCTGATGATCCATTTGGCCCATGGGGAAAACTTGGTCTTCCTCTTCTTCACCATTGGTGGGAGTGCAGTTTATTCCCAACTCTGTTAGTTCTGCTACTGTTAGCTGATGTAGCCATAACCCCTTGCTTTTGGTACTTTTTTAGGCACATGCCAAGTCCTTAGGTAATTCTAGATTCCCAGATCACAGGCCAAGGTCTCCAGTGCTTTTTGGAAGTCTCCCTCATGTGGCTTACATTAAGGGGAAAGCAACTTACCCCTCCCCTATGGCCGGATGAAATGCACAGCACACTGGCAACTCTTTCCAAGGAAGTTCTTGCTTATTTGCCTTTCCACCTTTTCTCGAATACCCTCAAATAGATGATGAACTAATGGCAGCAAAACTGGTTTTTATAATCCTTTAGCATAATCTGCATTGGTGTTCTGGCACTTAGGACATTCTTTTTGGGTTTGAAGCATCAGCTGAAACTCAGACAAGGAGTCCATTTTGAATATTCTTTGACTCAAATTTTGCAGAAGAAATATGCTTTTCAGGTAGTAAAGAATAACATTCAGTACAGCAAACCTGAGATAGCTGTCTTCAAAATTTTTAAGTATGAAAAGATAATATTTAATAAGATAAAAGTGTTTTGGCAAATTTTGTATACATTTTCAACTATTTAAACCCAAGTGAAAAGGTTGATTTTTCCACATACATAATTTCAAAATAAATATCTTTTCCCATTTGCAAATACCACTTTAAAGATGATACTGAGTTGTTACAGGGTATAAGGAACATTATGATAGCTTTCCTTGCTCCTCTTAAAGGTGCTCTGCTGGGTATAATTATAGATATGCAAGTGAGTACCATCTCATGACACAATTTTATATGTAAATGAATGTGTGACTGACTCCATTTCCCAGATACTTTTATTTTTATTATACTATTGATTGAAAAAAAGAGAAATGCAAGACTTGAACAGGAGGTTGAGCTGTTTTTCTACATACTTTAAAATTCCAGAAGCAAAGGTGTAGCTGGTCCTAGAAATATGGTATAAATTTAGTATAGATCTTTACCCACCAGAATCAGTTGATTTCACCATTGGTCTCTAACTTCTGATATAATAGTTCTCAATTTAAAGAATCTTTTGGAGACCAGGGACCAGCAAGAGGGAAAAAAATGACAATGTTAGTTAATGTCAAAGCAGTAGTTATTTCAAAACCTTCACAAATCGAATATTTTATAAATTGTTCCAGATAAACATGCCAAGACTTAGCCAACATCGAAAAACCCTGTCATCAGAACTGAATTGTTTCCCCTTATGGTAATAGGCCTGGGAAATAAGTCCATAAATTTAAAGAAGCAATGCTAGATAAGAAGAAATTTTATACTTAAAAGGATAAAAAAATACATGTCAGATAAAGTTTAGATAGCATTTATTTCATGAATGCTAATGATTTTTTCCATTCTTTGGATGTCCTTCCAAGCCAGCATTAGTGCAATACTACAACTTTCAGCCCTTTATTTGAACCATAGTATTTTTTAATCACAAGGCCAAAAGTATGTGGAGTAAATAATTGTCATGAACCCTGAAAGATCAGGGGTGTCGATAAAATACCAGATTGTGGAATCAGTGAAATCTGATTTGCAAAGAACATAAAACCCACAAAATTTTTCAAGTGAAAAATATTAAAGATAAAAAAATTTGACAAACATACAGTCATCCCTTGGTATCTGTGGGGGATTGGTTCCAGGACTTCCTGTGGATGTTCAAGTTCCTGATATAAAATGGCATAATATTTGCATATAACTTATGCACATCCTCCCATGTACTTTAAATCATATCTAGGTTACTTGTAATACCTAATACAATGTCAATGCTATGTAAATAGTTGTTATATTGTATTGTTTAGGGAACAATGACAAGAAAAAAGTCTGTATGTGTTCAGTACAGATGGAATTTTTTTCCTGAATATTTTTGATCCATGATTGGTTGAATCCACAGATGCAGAACCCATGGATACAGAGAGCTGACTGTATTTGGTTATAAGAAAGACTAGTCTAACAAACCACCTGATCAAAAATAGTTAAAGGACTTGAATAGACACTGCTCCAAAGAAGATATACAAATGGCTAATAAGCACATGAAAAGATACTCAACATCATTAACCGTTAGGGAGATGCTAATCAAAACCACAATGAGATACCACCTCACACCCATTGGATGGCTACTATCAAAAAACCAGAAAATAACAAGTATTGGCAAGGAACCCCTGTGTACCGTTGGTGAGAATGTAAAATGGAGGTTCCTCAAAAAATTAAACATAGAATTACCATGAGATCCAGCAACTCCATTCCTGGGTATATACCTAAAAGAATTAAAAGCAGGGTCTTGAAGAGGTATTTGTGTACCATGTTCATAGCAACATTATTCACAGTAGCTAAAACATGGAAGCAACCCACGTATCCATTGACAGATGAATAAATAAGCAAAATCTGGTATAGACATACCATGGAATATTATTCAGCCTTAAAAAGGAAGGAAATTATGACACTTGTTACAAGGATGAATCTTGAAGACATTATGGTGAGATAAGCCGGTCATGAAAGAACAAATACAGACTGTATGGTTCTACTTATATGAGGCACCTAGAGTAGTCAAATTCTTAGAGACAGGAAGTAGAATGGTGGCTGCCAGAGGTTGGGAGGGAAGGGAGAATGCGGAGTTATTGTTTGATAGGTACAAAGTTTCGGTTTTTCAAGATGAAAAATTTTGGAGATGGATTGTGGCGATGGTTATACAGCAATGTGAATGTACTTAATGCCGCATTGTTCACTTAAAATGTTAAAATGGTAAATTTTATTGTATATTTTACCACAATTAAACAAAGTAAAAAAAAAAGGAAAGAATAATACTATTGATTGAAAAAAAGAGAAATACAAGATTTGAACAGGAGGTTGAGCTGTTTTTCTACATGCTTTAAAATTCCAGAAGCAAAGAGATAGCTGGTCCTAGAAATATGGTATAAATTTAGTATAGATCTTTACCCACCAGAATTTTACCACAATTAAACAAAGTAAAAAAAAAAAAAGGAAAGACTAATCTAAACTAATTCATATTACTATGTCACAACCACTAGAAAATATTGTTTTAATATGTCTTGGGTAGTGGTCTACAAATACAAATATTTGAAGACTAGGTATTGAATATATAAAACACTCCCTCTTCAAGAATAAATTCTTATGTGTATAAATTAAGAGTTCTTTATTTCAAGGATTTTGTCTTTTGTATATTTTCAATCTGGTGGGATTAGCACAGTGTAGGGCACATAGTTGTTTGCATAATGCTAAATATCAACCAATATTTCCTATTTTTTCTCAAAATTCTATTCCATACACTAATTTTACATCTTTAGATTCTTACTGCTATTTGCCCTATTTTATCATTTTATTTTAAATTATGTATCATTCCCAATGTTGTCTAAGAAATACTCAAAGGATTGAGGGATAGGAATTTAAATTAATACTTTCTGAAGATAACAATTAACTAATAGGATAAATAGTTATAATCAGAGTTCTATGAGGATTGCTGATTTTACTTCAAAATAAAAATAGACTATATCATAATTATTTTTATATTTTCCATCTAAGAAATGAAAGTTTTTGGTCCCCAGTTTTTCTAGGAAGGCACATTTACCCTACATAGTCCAGCTAGACATTTCAATCATGTTTTTTGCAGCTCTTCAAGGGAAGCCAAATGGTAGCATGGGACAAATCTTCACCTCAGTTGGATGCCCCCAGAATCTTATTCATTCTCTTATCATCTCACTATGATACTTGACTCTCTACTGTTCTTGACTTTCTACTCTTCTTCCCCCACTATGCCTCAGGCCCTTGCCTCCCACACACCCTCAAATTGTGTTTGAAACCCAGCACATGAATGCAGTGGTTCCACTAAGCAGTTCTGTACATATTCGTGTTCACTCACCACAACAATACCCTTGTTTAGATCTTACCCGTCAGTGTCTAGTTGAGTGTGCACAGATCAATTGTCAGCAACAAAGTCCCCAGTCTTTATCTTCAGTGTTTCTGTGGATCATTTACTTCTTTGAGTGGAATACGGTATGCTTCTGTGCTCTAACCCCTCCACCATTTCAGATCTGATCAGTCATTTGGACTTGAGTTATTTATTATATATGGGAGGCCATGGGGATTACTGGACATAAGCTTTTTGGTCCATCATTTTGACCACCTTGAGTCCTGCAGTATCTAAGACAACCAAAAGTAACGTGGGAAGCATAGAACAATGGACAAAGTGGCCCAAACACTTCTTAGGTGAAGATGGTGGGAAAAAAGAGGGACAAGGCACAGGCAGAATCTCAGACTGTGAGATATCAGAGTGTAGCAGCAATATGTTAAAATATATTTTCCTTTCATGCCCCCACCTCTCCCACCACTGCATTCCCAGCATTTTCTTGGATTCCTTGCAGTTCCTCAATTCAGTTATCTAGAGCAGTGGCCTGGAAGGGCCTGTGGACCAAAATTAACCTCTGTCTCCTTTTGAAAATAAAGTTTTATTGGAACACAGCCATGCCCGTTTGTTTACATATTGTTTATGGCTACGTTTGTGTTGCAACAGCAGAGTTGAGTAGTTGCAACAGAGACCCAAAACCTCATAAAGCCTGAAATATTTACTCTCTGGAATTTTACAGAAAAAGTTTGCAAATCGAGAGCATTTGGTATTCCTGGCCTGAAGGCAGGGATGACACCACAGGATGGAGAGAAAAAAGGTATTTTATTTGTTCTATTTTGAGCTTCAAAAGTCTAGGCCCTGAGGATACTTAGGACAGAAAATGCATTATGATGTAAAAATCAGGAATCTGAGTCCTGTGCCCACATTCCCAAGAATGGAAATAATTCTCCACAGTGAAAATGATTACAGAAGTAATAAGAAATGGAATCAGGAAAAAATTTTACATTTAGTTGGGCTATGTAACATAATGTCTAATATTCACTGAGTGTTTACTATGTATTAGACACTGTACATAGCATTTGTTATGTATTATTTCATATAAATAATACACAATTGGCATAATTTACGTATAGGCAAATTACATCTCGACAAAACTATGATATCAATATTAAGTGCTTATATATTATGAAAAATATGCAGCATAATTGAAAGCTCTCAGCTAGGGTTTATGAGACTTGTATTATAGTGCCATGTAACCTTGGGGAAATCATTACACTCGTTTGATTCTAAATGTCCTCATCTCTAAAATGGAAATAAAATCTACCCTGCTTACCTCATAGGCTGCTAGTGAGTCTGAGATATAATTCATAAAAGTCATGTAAATTATATAAATTATTCCATAGATATTAAAGACATTATGTCATTAAATATGTTTCAGATCGAGCTGTATACATTTTATATTATATATAATACTAGTCATACCTTTTTGAGACTACATAATGGAGAGCGAAAGCTCAGGCGTGAAATCTGGGTTGAAGCCCAAGTTCTATCATTATTGCCTGTATAACTTTGGTCAAGTTATTTAATCTCTCTTAACTTCAGTTTTCTAGTTATAAATTGGGAACAGTGATGCTAGCATCTCCCGCTACAACTCTATTATAAGGATTAAATAAGAGTGCAAATGGAATCTATAACAGTGATACAATCATGACAAGCAATATTATCCTCAAGCCTTGAGTCTCCTCTCCTTCACCTGAAGTACTCCAGACTTGTGCCTGCCACATACTTGCAGGTCCAGCATGTGTACAGTGGTACTCAAAACTGACAGGATGCTGCTCTTGAGCAACCCTTTCTCAGGGCATAGACAGGAAACTAAATATGTTAATCCTCCTGTTCTAATGTTTCCTATATTCTCTGGCTCAATGCTGCTTCTATGCTCACTTTTGTTGTATATCATATTATAGTGCACAGTTGTTTTTGCCTTGTCATCTTGGCCAAGATTTAAAAAAACTAACAAGTGAAGGAACTTTTTCTGAGTTAAAAAAAGACTAAATTTTTGGAACCTATACTGAGGTGATAGACTAGCTATCCATTCAAGAAATATTTATTGACATGGATGCTTTGACAGGTACTAGGAGCATAAAGATGAGTAAGACACATGGGCAGCCAACAGCTCCTGGGGAAGCAGACAGTTCATATGGAACCAAATAGTTACAAGTCCATTTAAGGAACGGGCAAAAGTTTTATGGGAACGCAGATTATGAATTGACTACCTGCGTGATGGAGGTGGTGGTGGAGTGCTAGGGAAATCTTAACAAAGGAGATGGTAGTTGCCTTTGAAATATGATTTTTTTTTTTAGGCAAAGAATGGAGGGAAAGGGCATTCTAGACAGTGGGATCAGTTAGACAAGGAAATTGAGGCACAAACGACATGGTGTGTTCAAAGAACAGTGCAGAGTCCTATGTGGATGAAGTCTTAGGTAGATACGGAAGATGAGGCTTGAAAAGTAAATTGAGGCCACATGGAACTTTACATGCCAGGCTTACAAGTTTGGTCTTCATCCTATTATCAACAGGAAATCTTCAAAGATTTTAAGTAGGGAAATGTCATGGACAAATCCATTTTAGGAAAATACGTAATTCTTCAGGTTACTCATCAGTCCTTTCTCATCCCTAGTTAGGTCCTCATAAAATTCAAGGCAAGTGCTTTTCACATTTTCTCTTACCACTTTAAGCACCATTTCTCTAGGCTCTCCCTAATTCCATATTTTTCAGCCAATGTCTTCACTATGCCAATTGTAAATTGTAAATGCCAGTTTACATGCATTTCCTCAATTTCAGGAACTCTACCTTAACTAATAATAGCTTAAATTTGTTGAGTCTTACTATGTGATCAAAGCTTTACATGCACCTTATTTAGTCCCCATAAGAATTTGTGCAGGATACTATTTATCCTTATTTTCAATGATAAAACTGAGGCCTCCAATCTTGTCCAAAGTCACAAGTCTGGTACTAAGACTCAATCCCCAACAATGATAAATTACCTCAATTTTATATAGAAAACTACTATCCTAAACAACCCCTGAATTTCAGTGACTTTATATGATACAAGTTTATTTCTTTCTTATATCATAGTCTAGTGTGGGTCAGGAGGGCCTTGCCCCATGCAACCATTCAGGTTTTTAGCCTTCTTAACCACTGTGATAAATTAAATAAGTGGCCCTCTTCTTTAAAAACCATCAGAGGTGGGGTGTGGGAAGAGTATTCGGAAAGGTCCTGTGGATAATGGGGCATATGAGAAATGGTCTGAAGGAAGTGAGGGAATGAGTCATATAGACTTATGAGAATCATATCTAGAAAAAGAGCATTCTAAGCAGAGATTAGTAAATGCAAAGGTTGTTTGGTGTAAGTGAGCTTGGTTTGCTTGAGGAACATTGAGGGGGTCAATATATCTGGAGCAGAGTGAGTGAGGGGGAAATTAGCAGATTAGCTTAGACAGGTAGCTGGGGACCAGATCCCATGGATATTATGGGCAGTTGTAAGGACTTGGCTTTTACTCTTAGTGAGATGGTGAGCCAAGAGGGGATTTTTGAGCAGAAGAATGAAATAAGCTGATTTATGTTTTGCAAGGATTAAGCAAGGAGACCAATTAGGAGGGTACTGCATTCATGAACATGAGAGGCTGATGGTGCCTTGAACCAGGAAGATAGTAGTGGAGGTGGTGACACGTGGTCAGATTCTGGACATATTTTGAAGTTAGAACTTACAGAATTTGCTGATGAGTCAGATGTGGAATTATAAGAGAAAGAGAGGAATCAAGGATGACTGAATAGCTGGAAGGATGGTATATTGGTTAGGGTAGGCAACCTTCTCTAATAAACAAGCCTCAAATCTCAACGACTTAGTGTTATTTTATTCTTTCTTATGTCACAGATAATATGAGTTGGAGTGGGCTTTGTGCTGTATATATAGTTGGCCCTCCTATCTGTGGGTTCTGCATCTGTGGATTCAACCAACCGTGGATTGAAAATATTTGGTAAAAAAAATTGCATCTGCACTGAACGTGTACAGACTTTTTTTTCTTGTCATTAGTCCCTAAACAATATAGTATAACAACTACTTACATAGCATTTACATTGTATTTGATATTATAAATAATCTAGAGATGATTTAAAGTTTATGGGATAATGTGCATAGGTTATATGCAAATACTATGCCATTTTATATCAGGGACTTGTGAATCCACAGATTTTGGTATCTGTGGGAGGTCCTGAAACCAATTTCCCATGGATACTAAGGGATGACTGCAATTATTCCAGGACCTAGGTCCTTTCATTTAGTGGCTCAGCCATTACCCAGTGTGTTGGAGTTCTGCACTGGATCCTCTGAAACCAGCTGTCAGATGAATAAATAGAGTGTGTTGAGGGTTACATGTTAGGAGTGAGGAGGATCACTCCAAATTGAAGCAAGATAAACAAGAAGAAATCTTCACCTAGGCACCTCATAGTGATAAAAAGTTTAAAATGATAAATTCATTTTTATTATTTTACCACTTCAGTGATAAAAAGTTCAAAATGATAAATTATCAGAAGTTTCTCAATTCTAAAGATATATGCCCTAAATTTTAATAGTATGGCTTCATTATACATAAAACAAAAAATGACAAAACTATAAGGAAAAAAATATACAATTACCATTATACTTAAATTTTAATTTTTTTCAGTAATTGATAAGACAAATAGACCAAAAAAATCATTAAAGATATGGAAGACTTGGATAATACAATTAACAATCCTGACCTATTGAAAGAAAACCTTCAACATTTTCTTTTGCTTTAAATTTTTTTCTGGCTTTATTGAGGTATAATTGATAAAAATTACATATATTTAAGATGTATGATGTGATGTTTTGATGTACATTGTGAAATGATTACCACAATCAAGCTAATTAATATATCCATTATCTCACATAGTTACTTTTTTTTTGTTGTGCTGAGAACATTTAAGACTTACTCTCTTAGCAAATTTAAAGTCTACGTAGAATACAGTATTTTTAACTATAGTCACCGTACTGTACATTAGATCTTCAGAACTTATTCATTCTGAATAACTGAAACTTTGTACTCTTTGGCCAAATCTCCCATTCTCCCCAACACAGCCCCTGGTAACCACTATTTTACTCCCTGCTTCTATAAGTTTGACTTTTTCAGATTCCACATGTAAGTAGACCATGCGGTATTTGTTTTTCTGTGCCTGGCTTAATTCACCTAGTATAATGTTTTCTAGGTTCATACATGTTGTTGCAAATGACAGAATACTCTTTTTTTAAAGGTGGAGGAGATGGGAAAACTCTCACTGAATGGGTGCGGGATGTACAGTTTGTGGGGTGTCCACGATTGTAGCTCTGACATGGGCAGTGCATGAGCAATATACGTAACCGAGGTGTTGTACCCCCATAATATTCTGAAGTAAAAGGAGAAAAAAATAAAGGCTGAATAGTATTCCATTGTGTATATATTCCTATATACACACACACATGTATACACACACACATATATATCCCTATATATACATCACATTTTCTTTCTCCATTCAACTGAGGGTAGACACTTAGGTTGACTCCGTGTCTTGGCTATTGTGAATAACACTGCAATGAACATGGGAGTGCAGATATCTCTTAAACATACTGTTTCCATTTCCTTTGGATTTATTTCCAGAAGTGGGAGTGTTGGAATATATGGTAGTTCTATTTTTAATTTTTTTTGAGGAACCTCCATACTGTTTTCCATAATGGCTGTACTAAATTACATTTTCACTGACGGTGTACAAGGATTCCCTTTTCTTTACTTCCTAACCAACACTTGTGTCTTTTGTATTTTTTATCTTTTTAATACTAGCCATTCTAACAGGTGTGAGGTGATATCTCATTGTGGTTTTACTTTGCATTTTCCTGATGATTAATGATGTTGATTATTTTTTCATATACCTGTTGGCCATTTGTATATCGTCTTTTGAGAAATGTCTGTTCAGGTCACTTTCCCATTTTTTATTGAGTTATTTGTTTTCTTGTTATTGAGTTGTTTGAGTTCCTTATATATTTTGGATAATAATTCTTATTTTTTTTTTCCTTCTTGCCTCCATAGTGGATAATAATTCTTTGTCAGATATATGGTCCATTCCGTAGTTTGTCTCTTCACTCTGTTCATTGTTTGCTTTGCTGTGCAGAAGCTGTTTAGTTTGATGCAATCCTATTTGCCTATTTTTGCTTTTGTTGCCTGTGCTTTTGTCACTGTTTTCTTGAGTGGTTTTATAATTTCAGGTCTTACATTTAAATCTTTAGTCTACTTTGAGTTTATTTTTGTATATGATGTGATATAAAGGTCCAATTTCATTCTTCTGCATGTGAAGATCCAGTTTTCACAGCACCATTTATTGGAGAGACTGTTCTTTCTCCTTTGGGTATTCTGGCACCATTGTTGAAGATCAATTAACTGTTAACTGTGTGGATTTATTTCTGGTCTTTCTATTCCATTCCTTTGATCTATGTGCTGTTTTGGCTACTATAGCTTTGTAGTATATTTTGAAATCAGCAAGTATGATGCCTCCAGCTTTGTTCTTTTTGCTCAAGATTGCTTTGGCTTCATTAACAGAGTGAAGGATAAAAATCATATGATCATCTCAACTGATGCAGAAAAAAAGCATTTGACATTATTCACCATTGTTTCATGATAAAACTTTGAACAAATTAGGCATAGAAGAAATGTACCTCAACACAATAAAGGCCATATATCAAGTCCACAGCTAACATCATACTCAGTGGTAAAAAGCTGACAGGTAAATACTGGAAGAAAGAGCTTGCGATTTGGGCATAGGGAAGTGTGAGATGGAGTACTACATATTTTGTTATAAATCTAGTTGTACTATTTAACTTAATAAACTTAGTACATGCATGGTTTATAAAAATAAAAATTATATTAGAGCAAGCATAAAGTTAGCAATGTGCATTATTGATACCTGCACTAAATGTCTATCTTTCAAGCACTTGTTGCTAGAATTGGTAATAGAAAAATTCTCCATTGTGTTTTGCCCTCTACACTTACCTTGCTACTGCATAGTTATGAGTTGGCAGAAAGTTGGGATCAGTGCTGTTCACCCACTCACAAAAGGAATATGGTACTTATGCAGTAATACAGGTTCTTCTTTGTTTAGCATGCCTAGGCAACTTTGTCTTCTTAAAGAAGATCCAAACACCTCCTCATGGCCTATAGGACCCTGCCTATGTCTGCAAGCCCATCTCATAGTAATTTCCTGACTACAGTGCTCACTGAACTCTAATCACTTGGGTGTTCTTCTTGTCCTTCAAACTTCCAAGCTAATTCTTACCCAGGGCTTTTGTACCTGTTTCCTATGCTTAGAGTTTTCTTCATCTGGCTCTTGAAGCTCTTTTTTTTTTTCCCCGTTCGGGACTTTGTTCAAATGTGATCTGCTAAGAAAGAGACTAACTAAATTGTACCTCTTCCCTCCAATCTCCCCCAATATTACTTTGCCACTTTTTATTGTTTTGAAAGCATTTACCACCTATATTTTATATACATACAGTTCCATGCTACTACCCCCCCTTCCTTTTTAAATAGCTTTTCTTATCAAAACATTTCCAACAATTTCCAGGGGTGCTAATATGTATGATACAAATGTCTCTTTGTTAGTGGGTCCTTGATATCATTTTCCCTCTAACATAATAGCTGTGGCTGCATGTTAGTATTACCTGGGATAGTTGTAAAAATACTGATGTTTAGGCCTCACCCCATTTACTCAGAATCTAGGAGGGATGGGGTGAGGTCTGGGCTCTCATGTGCTTTTTTTAAAGTTCACTAAGGAACTAATATGTGCAGCCAGGGTTGAGAACCACTGCTCCATTAAGTTCCTGGAGGTAGCCATGGGGGAGGACAGGAGGGGAGAAGGCAGTTTTTTTCACATTTACTCTAAGCCATTGCCCACAGCTCTCTAATCCCTTTGCCTCATGTCTGTTGCTATTACTGTCCTATGCTCTGTTGCTTCTGAGGCTCTGCTGGTTTCCACCAAAGAGCCAACTTCAAGGTCCTCTTGGGCTCCTGCCCATGTCATAGCCAACCTCCTCCAGACCACTGCTTTCCAGTCCTTCTTTCTCCCCAGCTTCAGTGCTCTGCTCTCTTCCAACACTTATTGAGTGCTGTGTGTTAAGCATATGCTAAGTGCTTTTTAAAAAATATTCTTTTTATTTTGCAATAATCTTAGATGTACGGGAAGCTGCAAAGATAGTACCAGAGAGTTCCTGTATATTCTTCACCCAACTTTCTATAATGTCAACATTTTATATAACAGTGATACATTTGTCAAAATTAAGAAGTTAACATTGGTACAATACTCTCAACTAAACTTCAGACATTTTTCAGATTTGACCAATTTTTCCACTAATGTCCTTTTTCTGTCCCAGGATCCAGTTCCGGATATTGCATTGCATTAATTGTTATGTCTGCTTAGATTTCTCCAGGGTGACATTTTCTCAGTCTTTCCTTGATTTTATGACCTTGACAGTTTTGAAGAGTACTTATCAGATATTTTGTTGAATGTCTTTCAAATTGGGTTTGTCTGATGTTTTCTTAGGATTAAACTGTGGTGATGGGCTTTTGGGAAGAATATACAGAGGTAAAGTACCCTCCACATTGCATCCTGTCAGGGAGTACGTGATATCAACATGACTTGTCACTGATGGTGTTAACTTTGATCTCTTGGTTAGGATGGTATCTGCCACATTTCTATACTTTAAATTTACTACTTTTCTTTTTCTGTACTATCTTCTTGGGACGCAAGTCACTAAGTTCAGCCTATTCTCTAGTAAAGGGGAATTAAGCTCCACCTTTTGGAGGGGGTAGTATCTACATAAATTATTTGTAATTATTCTGAAAGGAAGATTTGTTCCTTCTTCCCATTTATTTGTTTATTTAGTTGTTTGTTTATATCAGTATGGACTCATGTGTATTTATTTTATTCTTTGAGTTGTAATCCAATACTTTTGTTATTTGTTTTGTTGCTAAAATTTCTCCAGTTTTGGCCACTGGTTGTTTTCTCAGGTTGGGTTCTGTGTCTTTCGGACATGGCTCTATCCTTTTTTATTCTTTTCCTTTCCTTTCTTTTTCTTTCATTTCTTTTCTTTTCCTTACTTCCCCCTCCTCTTCCTGTTCTTACTCCTCTGCCTCTCTGTCTTCTCTTTCTTCCCCTCCTTTTTCGGTGTTTTTTTTAGCTAGCATTCTGGCATCACAAGAATAAGATACTCATCTGGTTTTTTCCCTGCCTTGGCTGTACAACTAAGTGCTTTTTTATATACATTATCTTGTTGAATCCTCAAGATAGCCTTGCAAAGTAGATAGATATTATTATCTCCATTTTTACAGATTTTGAAACTGAAGTCACATAGTACTTGGCATAGTCAGAACATGAACTCAGCTGTTTGAACCAAAACTGTCACTGACCACTAAGCTACATGCTCACTCCTTTTCCTGACAAGTTCATTCAGAGACAGGTCAGTTGAGAAGGCTTTTGCTGATATAGTTTAAACATTTTCTCACAATCCTTGCCCCTGTTTCCAGGCTTTTCTATCACTGTGAATTCAGCAATGAGTAAAACAGAAAAAAATCCCTGCTCTCATGGAGTCACCATTGTAATGGGATACTAATAGCAATTATTGAACACTTATTAAGTGTTAAGCACTGTTCATTACTTTACATGTATTAATGTAGCTCCCTGAGGTAGCTTCTGTTATCATTTATAATTTTTAAGGGTGAGAACTGAGGCACAAAGAGCTTATGTTACTTCTCCAGGATCGCTCTGCTGGTGAACTAGGAGTCAGACTTTGTGCCAGGCAGACTCTCCCAGCCCTGCCACTACACACTCTCGATTGCGTCTTTTGCTGCTTTCTTAAGCTTCCTTAAGGAGGTGAGTAATGTGTCTGCAATTCAGACCTTTGTCCAATATAGTCCCATTTGAATTGTGTTTAATAGGAATTCCTAAACATTAGGCATTTGGAGAACACAGATGCAGGTTTTCCCCATTTTTGTAGTTCCTTGATTATTTCTCTGAAGATTAGGAGAGAGAATTGTGATGCTGAGCTCAAGCCACTATATTTGACTGGAAAGCCATTGGAAATTTTGAAATAAGGCTGTGATTTGTACTTCTTTGTGTGTCAGAACTATGGACTGGCAGCAAGGGTTGGGGTTATGGTGATGTTCTTCATGAGAGGTATTGTGGGTCTAAACTGAGATTTAGTGGAAGTAGAAAGTACGGATAGAGAGGAGAGAATAAGTAAATATATATAAGGTCATTCAGAGGTAAAATTGACAGGTATTGCTGATGTGGGGAATGAGGTAAAGAACTGAGAAAGACCCCCAAAGTTTCTAGCATGGTAGATATTTTAGGGTCTGCCAAAATTAGGGATGTCTCCCTTTTTCTGGGCCACGTTATACTTTAAATACTTTTAATTACAGTAATGCAGAACTTTTAGGATACCAGCAAACAATGACTAGTCAGTGAGTTTCATGTGTCATTTATTTCTTATCAAATGCAAATAATATTTAGAGATGTATGAGTGTGTTTGGAACTTCTATGGTATGAATAGTTTTGGAATTTGGAATTGATGTTTTTCCATTAGTAAGTAGAGGTAGATGACTGCATCCCACAGCTCACCTTTCAGGAAATATCTGAGCTATTATTACTTTGTATAGAAGAGAGATTATGGATCAAAAATGAAATTTACTTACAGCTCCTATCCACAGGGAAAGCCTATTCTACTTTCTTTACTTGTTTTGGGAAGCAAAGATGTTTTAAAAACAGAATTTTACCATTTTTTTTTCATTTTGTCTTGGTGAAGATATACAAATAGCTTATAAGAAAGTATGATGGGACATGGCTGGCTAAACTTGCTTAAGAAGGGTGTCTTAAGTTATTAGTACCTTCTTCAAGTAAAAAGGAAAAAGTTACAAGGCAGTCAGGAGAGTCGGGGCACATATAAGGATTTTCCTGTTGGGGTGTTCTTTTCCACTCTGCCTACCCACTTGGATGCTGGATTTTCCCCCTTTCAGTATTAAATTGAACAGCAAATTGTTTATAGCCTCTGTATCTGAATTTAGCAGGTGTTTGCTGCCATGAGGTTTATGGTTTCTTGCTTTAACTGCCTGAGACTATCATTAAGCTAGGGCCACAGATGCCATTTTGAAGTTTGCCCCCCTCCCTTGCCAGCCAGCCTGCTTTGAATTGCTTCCAGAATTATTCTTGTCTCCACTTCTTCTTACAGTGCTTTTCCTTAGGTATCAGAGCATCCCAGCGTGCTGTGCACGCCTACCAATCCTCATCTGCTTTCTCCTCTGCTCTGTCTTGGGAACTTGGAATTTCTGAATGGCTGTAGAAACAGAAGAGTGGATGGGGCTGGTGGGAGACCTAAATTCTGGTTCCAGAAAGCTTTCTGTTGTTGTTTGACATGTACTTTATGGATTCTAGAATTAAAGGCTATACCAGAGTATCCTTGGAAAATCTTGCATTTGTGAGCAGAGACATTTGGCTATTTGCCATGTGACAATCCTGGAAAAAGATGGGCTTGAAAATCTGTCACTAATATCCCTTGAATTGGTCATCCATGTTTGGGGAGTTTCATTCCAAGAGGATAATTTGCACAATAAAAGTAAGGAAATCAAGAGGTGCTCTGCAAAATTATTTGATTTTGCTCTTTGGGGAAATACACACATGTACACTTTGTAGACACAATAAGCAAATAAAAAAAACCTTGGAGAAATACCAATGTAACTTAAAGGACAATAAAGCAAAAATAAAAAAAAAAATCCTATCAGAAGATGACAAACCGTGCAGATAATACTAAAGAAATAAGGATAACAATCTTTGATCCACTTTTCTCAGATTCTAAATCTTTGTCACTCCTTACACAGTGTCATAATTAGACTGGTAAAGATAGGAAGTCTATATGTGCTCATTTTCCTTATAATAGGAGCATGTGGAAAAAAAACCCCAAACCCTTTTTTTCCAACTCATTTGAAGGCAGTCTGTACTGTTCTGATTCAGAATAGGATACATATGATTTATCATTTAAGAATGTGCTTCTTAGTCCTTTGCATCAATGATACTTTTAGTGGAAATTCTCCACTAAACATAGTATGTGATGTTATCTTCCCTTTAAAGTTTTTTCCCCCCTTTTGGCCAATTTTGATCTTTATCATATCTCTCCATAAGTATTTTGATGAGATGTTGAGAGGAGGCATACTGGCATGGCTGTCTGCTGCCACACTAACCCAGAAGTTAGAAGAACTACTTCCTATGCATTCCCTGATATTCCATCTGGCTGTAATGATATTCCCAGAGTGTTCCAGATATTTATCTGCATCTGGTGCAAAGTTATCATTAATTAAAAACATAAACCTGGGTTTGGAACTTGACTGTAGCGGGAGGAAAGTTGGTATTGGTTCGTAACTTTGTGATAAGTCTGTTACCAAGTATTTTTAGGCCATCAGACCATTAAGCCAAGTGATAGTCCCCACGTGACAATGGAGGACGCACCACTTAATCTAAGTTGCATGTGGAGATGAGAAAATCTGAAAGTCTTGAATGAGTTTATCCAGCCCATTTGACTTAGGGCTACAACGGAAACTACTCTTTATGCAATAGTTCCTCATATAATGTGGGAATTTTTCTATTCTTGGCACAATTCTAAACATACATAGAAGTATGCATTTTCTAGAAAATAATGCAAGCCTCGCCTTAGTTTCTTATTTTAGCATGGTAAATTCTATATTATTTATTATTAGATTAGCCACAGAAAAATTTTGAACCTGAGCTGACTCTCCCAACACAAAATGTTTTGACATCATCTATTGTTTGGATTGCTGAAAGAAAATGTAAATTCATCTTAATATTAACTTAGCTCAAATAGTGAGGAAGATAAATTTATTGATATGAAGATACACTAAAAGGCCAATTTTTGTTTTAGTTTTTGGAGTCAGTGTCTTTCCTGTCAGTCTAAATACCAGATGTATGAATATGGCTAGATCTCTTGATATTTGTCATGCACTTAGCAAAAAGACAAAAATAAAAACAAAAACAAAAACAAAAATGCAGTTTTCATTTATATTCATATTGGAAATATACTTTGTAATTATTATAATCAGATCTAATTGTAGAATAAATGAGATATTTACATTACCTATTTTTTAATTTTAAAAGCTGTTATTGCTCTTTTATTAATGACAAAAGTACAAATTGGTCATTCTGGAAAACTTTGAACATAGAGGAATATAAAAAAGGAAATAATTATGAGTCATAATGCCACCACCCTGAGATAACTACTTAAAATTTTGGTGCAGTTTCATAGTCATTTTTAATTAAAAAATTTTAATCAAGTGTTCATAGTTTCAAAAGAAACAGGTCTATAAAATTTATACAAACCTTGGGGACCTCTGGAAGTATTGGTTTTGATAAGTGGATTGATATGTGACTCATGCCTGGGATATTTAGAGAGCCAGAAGAGGGCTGTGGTTTGGGAAGCCACTGCAGTCTTGCCAATATTTCCTACGGAGTGGGTAAGACAGAGAAAAACATGTGTACTTGTTTTAGATCCTGTCCAAGAGGGCAGAAGGAAGCTGGTGGTGTATTGATGATATCTGGGGCTGAGGAGGGACTTGCAAGTGACCACCTGGAAAAGAAATAGATTCATCAGTATAAAGAGACTCTGGATGTGAGAGATCCCCCCTGATGGGGCAGGGGAGGTGTTGGAAGAACCCATTAAAATGTCCCAGGTGACAATAAGTAGGCTTTAAACCCCTGCCAAGCCCAGAGAGCAACAATAATAGGTCACCATGGTAGTACACTTAAGTAAGACCTTCACCACTTGCCTGTATCTCTTCTCCATCTCCTCCACTCTCTCTGCCCTATGCCCAACCATGGAGGTGTTAGAAACTATGCTCTGCAAAATGGAGTTGCTCAGATCATGGAGTTGGGTTCTGTCACTAGTGGACACTAATGGTTTTCCTTAAGTGCTACTGATTTTCTTGAAAGTAATATTTGCATGTAGTAGACACTTAGTAGACATTTGTCTAATTAATATTAGTAGAATAAAATGTTGCAAGTGATTTACTAGAAATGAAATGACTTTATCCTGGTTTTTCTACTTCGGGCTTGAGAACTGAGGTGAGTGTTCTTTTCCTTCCTGAAGTTTTCGTTTAAGGTACTGGACTTAGTGAGCAACTTTAAGTACCTTGCCCTGACCTCATCATAGCTTTAGTTTTGTATCTTACTAAGTGATACTCTCATTGGGGCCTTAAGGAAAAGTCCAGGAACATTGGGAGGCAGCATAGTGTCATACAGCGTTTTAAGGTTTTTGGGCCTTTTCTTCAAATATTTTACACAGAAGCCTAAAACCTATAAAGGTAGAACTGCTCAGATTAAAGAAGGGCCAGGAGAGGAGAGTCATTGTCCCTTGTAGACTGGTTGAATACTCCGTGGTTGGGCATAGGGCAGAGAGAGTGGAGGAGATGCAGAAGAGATACAGGCAAGTGGTGAAGGTCTTACGTAAGTGTACTGCCATGGTGACCTATTATTGTTGCTCTCTGGGCTTGGCAGGGGTTTAAAGTTACATACATGTCTATGTAACTTTGAGCAAGTTACTTAACCTTTCTAAGCTGCAGTTTTCTCATCTGCAAATTCTAAGGTTATTGTGAGGATTAAATGAGATAAAGTATGCGAAGTGCTTGGCACATAGAAAGTGTTCGGGAGATGTTAGGTAGGTGTTCCTCCTTTGCTGCTGCAGACTCTCCCTCTTCTTCTTCCTCCTTTTTGTCTTCCTTTCCGCCCCCTTTTTCCTAAAGGCCAGGGGCAAGTTAAATGGTTTTCAGATACATGTTAGAACTCATTACTTACAGAGTAGTTTATTATTCTGTGTATTTGGATATACAAATACTTTTGCCTTATCTTTCCTGCCTCTATCTATCTATGTATCCATTCATCCATCCACCCAACCTCTATCTATTTAAGCTATCTACATTTTTTATGAACCATATAAGAGTGAAGTACAGACAAGTGATGCCCCCTTACCCATAAATATTTCAGTTTGTATTTCATAAAAACAAGGAATTCTGTTATGTAACCACAGTACAATTACCAAAATCAGAAAATTGATATTGAAACAATACTATTATATAATTTACAGACCTTATTGATATTTTTTCAGTTGTCCCAATAATGTCGTTTATAACAGAAGAAAATAGAAAATCTACACTGCATTCAATTGTCGTGTTTTTTTAGCCTCCTTTAATCTGGGTGTTTCTTTATAGTTCTTGGGTTTTTCTTTGTAGTTCATGACAGTGACATTTTTGAAGAGTGCAGGTCAATTATTTAGTAGAATGTCCCTCAACTTGAATTTCTCTGATGTTTCCTCATGAATAGATTCAAGTAAGTACTTTTGGCAGTCACAACCCAGAAAGCCATGCCGAGTCTTCTAAGTACATATCAGGAGGCACATGCTGTTGATGAGTCCCATTACTAGCAACACAACTTTGAGCGTTGAGTTAAGGTGGTGCCTGCCATGTTTTTCCACTGGAAAATTACTATTTTACCCTTTGTAGTTAAAGGATAGCTTGTGTGTGTGTGGGGATATACTTTGAGACTATGTAAATATTCTGGTACTTCTCAAACTTTCCTCCACCAGTTTTATCATACACTGATGATTCTTGGGTGAGTTTACTATTATCACGATATAGATAAATAGTGATTTTCTAATTCCATCATTCCTTCTACGTTTATTAGTTGGTTTCTACTACAAGGAAAAGCTTTCCCTTCTCCCTCATTTGTTTATATCAACAGGGGCTCTTGTATCCATATCTATGCAATCAGTTGTAATCCTTAACTATCATTATTTATTTTGATGCTCACATTATCCCCCAATTGGCTAGTGGGAATTCCTTCAAGATGAATCCTTTATGCTTTGCTCTGTCCCCAGCATTCTTTGAACACTTTCTTAATTTTTGTCACAAGATATTCCAGGTTCATCTTAGTTTTCTTTTCTTCCCTTAGTCCTGAAATCAACTATTTCTCTAAGGAGCCATGGTTCTATTGAGTGGAGAATGGTACTTAAAAACCAAGATCTGAGCACTAGATGTACTTATAACTGCAAACTTTTTAAGCCTCTCATTAGTTGTTCTATAAATGATTGTTTTCACCTGGGCAGTCACATGATATACATGCCATTATTTCTCCTGATTTCATGTTATTTTTTCTGCTCTGGAATTTGGAGTCACTATGTGTATTTGCTTATTTAGGAAGCATTGCTTACCCTGAAGTCTGCACTTTTGAAAAGACTTTAATTGCTCTCACTTTGGACAGTTCAAAGGTTACTGGATTTTATTTAATATCTTCCTTACTTGGGTTACTTTAATTCTTTTGTTTCATTTATCTCTATTAAGTAAAGATGTAGACTGTACTTAATTGAGTATTTTCCTCTTGGCAGTGGAACAAGGCTAAAGGTGATTCTTGTTAATTTGTTACTCATTTGGGTTATCCATTTATCTGGATTTAATTTGAGATGATGGTTAGTCTTGGTTTGTAAAGAGGTCTGTACTGAACATTTTTGTGTTCTTTGCCTAAAATGTCCTTTCACAGGCTGACGTAGTGCTGCTATTTGGAGTGTGGGAATCTAGCTATAGGGAATTGGTTTTATGTGAGAGTCTGGCTGGGTTTTTATTTTCTTTTCTACTCAAAGAGTATATTTTATATTTCTGTCATTTAAAATTTGATTGTGCTCCTGAAAATGAAAAATATTTAACAATGGTAATTCTCTTCATTCTTTAATGATTTTATGATGCATCTGCAAGAATGTGAGCTGCAGTCATCCTGTAGAAAATGTTAACCCTTGGGATATAGGTCTAATTGCTGAATTCCTTTAGAATAGATTCTGTGAAAATATATTTGAATTCTTAATTTGAAGACAAATTTTGCAATTTATTTTCATTATATCAGTGAGGTTTATAATAATTTTATCCCTCCCTACTTGAACAAGTTTCTAGGGTTTAGGATAATCTGCATGTGCATGTTTGTGTATATGTGTGGGTTTGTATGTGATTGTGAGTGTAGTTAAGGTCACTTTAGGCAGCATGCATTGGCGTGGTCATCAGAAGCTTTGCAACTGTAGACTGCACTTGGATGATAGTTTTGAAGACTTTTATTTCTTTTCCATAAAAAAACCCAGTGTGTATTGTAGGTAACATAGTATCTTGATACCCAATTACTCCTAACTCCTGTCAATACTCTGAAAACATTTATTTTGATAGTTTATATGAAGAATATCATAGGCATGCATGGAATAGTATAAAATACAAAAATATGCATCAGTCAGGTGAAAAGTGTTTATTAAGTTCCTGCTCTTTGCCTAGTGTTATGCTATCTAGTTGGGGAAAATGAAACATATGCATATGAAACAACTGTCAAACAAAAAGTACTTTTATATATTAGCATTACCAAGTTGGATATGGTAAAACAAACTGGTAATTGTGATAAAGACAGATATCAGGGCAAACATTTTTTTTCTGACTAGGAACATATGCTTATTAGTATTATATTCCGGATGTTTTAGGTGCATGTAATTAATCAACCAATTTTGCTGCCTCTCTGTGATAGAGATTGAGGGGGTCTAATTTCAAAGGTTACTGAGGTAGCAAACTACATTAATCACATTTTTGCTCTTTGAACAATATATGAATTGCTGATGATCATAGAAGTATTTTGTAAAATATTACTCATAGTAGTGAGTGTCAGTAAGTAGCTGTGTGACCTTGGGTAAGGCACTTAGTCTTTCAAAACCTCATTTTTCTCAAACTAGGACAATAAAATTTACCTTATGGAGTTTTTGTGAGACTTAAATGAGATAACATATAAGAAGCACCAACACAGTTCCTAGAACATAGCAAGTGCTCTGTATATATTAATTATTATTATTATTATTAAATTACTTCTATTAGTTGACCTTATGGAGTCCTTGGGTCAAGTGTTATTTCAGATTGGCTAGGAGATATGCAGAGTATGCAGGGAGGTCTCTTGCTGTATGGAAATTTACAGGAATCTCATTGGAATACTGCTAAGATTGGTTTTGTAATCTTGCAAATCGAAAGATGCAAATCTTACAGGTTGGAAATGCTGTATCTGTACCCTGAGAGAAAGAGAAAAGAAGCAAACAAACAAAATGAGGTACCACTGTGACAATCTAAATTGTTATGCATGTAGCAGAAGGACAAACTGTTAAATTGATAGTATGATTGTGGGAAAACTTCTTTCAAAGTAACAGGAAAATTTTTCACAATGTCAATAGAAAAAGTTGAGTAAAAAGCTGTCAGATTGTGAAACTTTGGGCTATTTGCTGAATATGTCTCATTTAGTTCTCACAGTGGAAGAAAGAGTTATGATAAGGCACATATCCCAAAACAAAAAACCAAAAACACTTATCAGAGAACTGGCTCTTGAATTTGTTTTGGGATTAATCCTATAAAGTAGCAAGTGGCTAAGAAGAATCTTCAGAATAGCATGCTAACTATTCCTGTTCAGATAGAGAAGTAGAGTGGGAACTGAAAACTTGGACATTAGTTCTGGTTTTGTTATTCATTGGCTTTATGACTTTGGACAAGTCACTAAACCTCTCTGGGCCTCAGTTTTTTCATCTGTGAAGGAAGAATTTTTGCCCCAGACCCATTCAACAGTAATATTCTTTGGTGTACTTTTCGTCATACAAAGTAAAATTTACATATCATTTTAAAATTTATTATTATTTTTTAACATTTTATTGTAGAAAATTTAAAGTTACCTAAAAGTGAAGAGAATAGTATAATGGATTTTCAGGTATACGTTAACCAGCTCAGTAATCATCAATTCATGGTCAATCTTGTTTTGTCTACAATCCCACCTATTCTTCCTCATCCTCATTATTTTTTTATTTTTTAAATTACCATTTTATTTTATTAAAAATTTTTATTGATACATAATAGTCAATAGATATATTATTGATATATAATAGCCATTTATTTAAAAGCAAATCTCAGACTTCATATTGTTTCATTTCTAAATATTTCAGAATATATCTAATAGAAAAGGACTGTTTTTAAAGCATTAACATCCAATGCCATTATTGCATGTAAATAAAAATAATTCCTTAATATTGTTAAATATGCAGTTGGTCTTCAGATTCTCCCAATTCTCTGTCACTTTTTTTTTTTACAATCTGTACTTTGAATTGGGATCCAAATAAAGTCCAATCATTGCAGTTTATTGATATGTCTCTTAAGTCTTTTTAAATTTATAGTTCCTGTTCAATCGTTTTATCTTGCAACTTATTTGTTTAAAAAAACCAGTTCGTTTGTCCTGTTTAATTATTTGATTTTGCTAGTTAAAGTCCCATGATGTTTATTTTGTGTTGTTGTTTTTCTTTATAAATTGACAGATCTATAAGCTTGTTGAGATTTTTGGTTTTGATTTTTTTGTCAAGAATACATCATAGAAGGTGGTGTGTATTTCCACTAGGAGGCACATACTGGCTGGATATTGCTTTCTTTGTGATCTTAACAGGCATTGATGATGATTGCCAAGACCTATTAATTTATTAGGAATTACAAAATAATGCTATTCAAGACCCATCATTCCTTCTTCATATATTGGTTGGAAAACTTCTATAAAGGGAGACTTTCTCTCATCAACTATTTGATTACCCTGAGATATAGTTCATCTAGTAAAGATAGGATAGATACAAATTCTTTCCCTTTATTTACTGATTGTTATAATAATGAATTTTCCCCTAGTATCCTCCAATGGTGACTTTTTTTTTGGAAGTTTTATTATGAACAATTTAAATGACATATTTGATGTGTTTCAGTTCATTGCAATTATTATCCTTAGTGATGCTCCCATTCTCATATTAGGCCAGTAGGGGCCTTTTCAAGTTGGCTTCTGCATCCTTTTACATGACCGATAGTCTTTGATGGCTTCCTTGATTTCTGGTATAACAAGATTTTCCAAGAGCATGTTGTACATTTCCTACTCCATCTTGGAATCAGCCATTTCTCCAAGGACTCTTAATTTATTAATTAGTGGGCAGTGGTATTTAGACATCACTGTCTGATAGGAGGAATGCTCATTGCTACTGGGTTAGTCTTTGCTTCTAGGCCTTTTTAGTGGACAGATAAGACAATGAATATTCAAAAAAATAATATGTATCATTAGTTTATAATTTATCATTTTAATTCAGAAACATCTCATACACTAGAAAATGAACAAAGAAAGAAACAAAGTACAGATATTTATGTACATTTTTAAGAATTACTTTACCTATTGTGAAACATTTTACTGCATTTTGTTCTCCTTTCAGGTAAATGGTCTACTGGAGTTTCTGTAGCTGCTGGAATATTAATATTAGCTATCTAGCTAATAGCTATGGTATTAATTTTAAATATACTCCTGTTTTACTTTGGAAATCATTACCAGGAAAGGTCCTAGTCTTTTTGAAACCTGCTTTTTTCTTGTCCCTGATAACCCATCATTGACAGGTCTATATCTTAAGGAGTACTATGTTTACCAGACAGACAGTGGAGATGGGCATCACAAGTAACATGGCATGTGCAAAGGCCAGAGGAATTAAAGAGTCTTGCATTTTTGAAGAACAGCTATTCTAAGTATGAGTTGGTTTGGAGGAGTGGCAGAACATATAAGATGTATGGAGTCAGAAGGCACTAGGTCACAAGTGAGTCAGTATGCCATGCTAAGGAGCTATTATATTTATACTGAGGAATTTAACAAGAATTTTTTTTCCTTTTTTTTCCCCAAAGAGTTGGGATCTCACTCTGTTGCCTAGGCTGGAGTGCAGTGGTGTGATCACAGCTCACTGTAACCTGAAACTCCTGGACTCAAATGATCCTCCCACCTCAGCCTCCTAAGTAGCTAGGACTACAGGCATGTACCGACACGCTCAGCTAATTTTTAAATTTTTTGTAGAGATTGGGTTTTGCTATGTTGCCCAGGCTGGTCTTGAATTCCTGGGGTCAAGCTATCCTCCTGCCTTGGCATCCCAAAGTGCAGGGATTACAGGCGTGAGCCACTGTGCCCGGCCTTAATAAGAATTCTAATAGGGAAATGACTTGATTAGAATTACATATTCAAAAGGCCTCTGTAGCTATGTGAGGAATAAACTGAGGCAGGGGCAGCTATTGTAGGACATAAGAGGCTAGATGGACTTTGGAGTTATTGGCAGGTCAAATAATCAGGCATTAGTGATCAATTGAATATGGGCAGGAAGTGAAAGAAAAGAATACGGGATGACTCTTAGGTTTCTGGATTGTGTAAATATGTGGGTCATGTTTCAGTCAGTGATATAGTGAATATAGAAGGAGCAGTCTGGGTTGGTAGCGTGTGAATGTGGCTGAGGTAGGATGATAAGTTCTGTTTAGGGGAGTGTCAGCTTGCAATACCTTTGACTTTTTGGTGGATATGTCCATACATGCACAAACATACACAAACGTCTTCATATTTAAGGACTCAGACTTGGGTTCAAATCCTAGCTCTGCTACTTCCTATCTGTGTGACCTTGGGCAGGTGGCTTAATGTTTCTAAGTTTCAGTTTTTATAATTGTAAAAAGGTGATAACAATACTTAACTCATAGGGTTGTTGTGTGAATTAAATGATCTGATTGACAAAAGTCTAACAGAGTGCCTAATACATAATAACTTGATAAATATAGTTGTTATTTCAGATATGGGGGTTGCCAGTATCTTGTTTGGTGCCGTGGAATGGAAGAGATTCATTAGAAAGATGAGAATGAGAAGAGAGGGGGCAAAATATGGACTAACTGGGGACTGTCAACAGTTGAACCTCAGAAATTTAGTTTCCTGGACTTTCCCACTCTGTCCTCTACCCCCAATAGGTTATTTCAGGTATTGCTAGAGGAAGTGCAGGTTTATCTGTCTTATAGCCAGTTGTAATAAGTGTTGTTTCTATTTCCCAAGGTTATTTATTCACATTCATTCATTTATTCAACACGCATTTACTGAGATGCTGGGAGACATTATTCTAGGTGCTGAAAATATCTCACATTACAGACACCTAGGTCACAGGCTTCATGGTGCTTATATTCTAGAGGAGAGGGAGATAGTCATCAAAAAGATAAAACTATCATCTAGTGATAAGTGCTTTAGAGAGGATGAAAATAGGATAAAATGCTAGAGTTCCTAGGAGTCTATTTTAGATTAGATGGGAAGGAAGGCCTGCCTCTATGAGGAGGATATAGTTAAGATCACATAATCAGTAGTAGCCAGCCATGTGAAGATTGGACAGAAGGACATTCTAGGTAGTGCAAAGGCCCCAGGGTGGAATAAGCTGTGGGTGTGTCTGGAGAACGCTAAGAAGGCCAGTGGGACTCAAGATAGGGCAGTGGGAAAATTGATGACCTGAGACCAGAGAGTATGTAGTGACCAAGCCACATAGGGCCCGCTAAGCCAGGATAAGGAGTCTGGATTTATTCTAGGCAACTTGGAAATCCCCTAGAAAGCTTTAGGTTGGAAAATAGCATACTCTGATTTGCATTTTAAAAAGATCACTGTGATCACAAGAGCCAAGAATGACGAGGTAGAAGACCAGAAACAGGAGGCTAATGAAATAGTCTAGATGAGAGATGCTTTATTTTGTTTTCTCTTTTCCTTTTATTATTAGGCGAGAGCCCCATCCTGAAGCACTTAGTTGCTTGGAAGCCTCAAAGCTGTCCTTGAACTGGTCCCCGTTAGGAGAGTTGTCCTGATAATTGAGATGCTCCAGGTCTGGAGCCGTGATCACCTACTGAGTGTCCTTAACTTGCTCTTAACCTGGGGGTGCATGAATGGGGTTCTAAGAGTATGAGCTTATGTTCAATTACTTTCTTCTGGGGAGAGTTCATAGCTTCTCTTCAGGTTGTCAGAGGGATCTGTGACCTCCAAAAGGGTAACCATTGATAGTGTGATGAGCCCTGTGGGAGGTGTCACAGGAATTAGAGAAAGCAAGAGCGCCAGTGGTAGCTCCTGCTTTGTAAGACCTCATAAGTTAAGGAGAGAAGGAAAACATGAAGTCAGACACAATTAAGAAAAACGAGTGAAACCAGGGGTGGGCAAGCCAGATCATATGGCACTCAGGGCAAATATTAAGAAATAAGAAATCTTTTCCCTTGAGTTTCCTCCCTCCACATTTGAACTTATAAGTCTGGAAATTCAAGTTTTGCTTATAGTCAATGTTCACAAAAGCCACAAGATGGCGAGGTTGCTCCTTAAAATGAATGTGAGTGACTAAGTGGAAGATGAGGGGAGAGACTATGAATGTGTGTAGGGTGTTCCGCTCTGATTTTCCGTTAACTTCCTTAATTTTCCTTACCCCCTTACTTGAATATAAAATAGAACTGACATGCTTAACTTTTTCCTCTTTAATTTAGATTTTGATCATAGTTGTTTTTGGAATTGTAAAGCTAAAAATAAAATTAAAAAGAACTAGCTGAATCCCATGCTTACTATTTTTCAGCTCTTCACTAAATTGTTAATAAGTAATTTCATTCTGCACATTGCTAACAGAGTAATCTTAGCAAAATACCATTTTGATGTCTGTTCGCTGTTTTAAAACTTTATTTATTGTCATAAATATTTGTTGATTGTACTGGTAGTCAGTGTTCAAATATTTAAGGTGAATGTAAGGTGTGAAAAGGTGGAATAATTTTTGACACATATTTATATAATTATGACTGTCAGATTCTTTTCTACAGTGAACAAGTGCAAGTTTCCAAGTACAAAAAATTTTAATTTTTATGGGTTATTAAACAATATAATTTCAATGTTTAGCGTGTCTGTTCTCATCATTTAGGCATATCTCAGGGCAGCTTGCTTTTTGTTATTCTCAATATTTTGTGGAAAAGGTAAGCTAATATATTATTAGTACATTGATTAAGGCATATTTAGTAACTACATATATTTAGCTCTAAGTGTAAAGTGCACTTTGCTTATGCTGTCTTATCAAATTAAATTCTCCTAAGAAATCTATGAGATAAATGTGAATAGTGCCATTTAACAGATGAAAACATTGAGGCTTAGGGAGATTAAATGGATTGTCAAAGACTTAATAGTTTGCAGAACTATAATTTGAATCCAGCTTTTTTCAATCCTCAAACTCCTACTCTTTTTCACTATGCCATACTGCCTGCAATAAGAGTAACTATTTATATTTCTCTTTAATAGAAATACTTGGAAGTTGTAATTTAAAGTAATTGGGATATTTGTGTCTCCCCCTTATTGTAAGCCAAACAGAAAGAGAATTTATATCAGAAGGCAACTACAGTGTGCCCTTTTATTTAGTAAGCTGTTTGTTTTTCTGAGCACATTTTCCTGCAGGCCTTTATTTGGAAGACTGCATTTAGACTTGTGCTGATGGCGAGGGGCCTTGGTTTATCCCATTTGAGGGATTTGGGCTCCTGGCCAGAAGCACCTGATTTTTGCCAGCATAGAGTGGAAACTTAATTCCTTCTCTTGACTTCCTGCTGAGATAACAGGTGGTTCACGGAGCACACAGTGTTCCTGCCTATGGTGGCAGCTTCTCTCTGCTCCAGGAGGCCTGTTTTATGCTGGAGACTACCATTGGTTTGAAATCCATCGTTTTGCAGACTGGAAGCCTGGCCCTCTACAGCTGCAAACTAGCTGCCCTGGAATTAATTCTCTAAAGCTTGGCACTAATTTCTGTATTCATGCACAGAAAATGTTGACATACTTTGTTTCCGTTTTCACCCGCCTCATATCCCATTTTTGCCTTTCTAAAGACTTAAAAAGTATATAACTAAGAATTTAAAAGTTTTGTTTTTGGAATTGGGAGACAAAACTGACTTTTACCTGAATCAAGACATTTGAGTTTTAAAAAAATGGTTTTATTTTTTTCTTCATACAATAGTTTTAACTGAAAAATAAGTATAGTGGAAAGAAGGTTGGCTATGAATAAATAATTATTGAAGTTGGTTGATGAGCTTATTATATATTCTATCTATTTTTATTTGTTTGAAATTTTCCATGATAAAACATAAGGAGGGACATGTTTTGATACCTTTTCTGTCATCAATAATGATAAATATCATTTAATCTTGAACTATTTTAATTTCTTAGTATTAAGTGACAGTTTTGTCTGTGGATTTTATTCTACATACTTTTATTTCTGACAAGGACCATTTCTGGTGACAAGTGCATCTGGGTAGGTTAATTGGTGATTATTATTCACTTCTTTAGTTTCTTTATTCATTTACATTTTATAGATTATTTGTTTTTGAAAAAAATAATTATTTTTATATAATAAGTATTCATTCATTTCATTCATTCATTCATTCATTTCTTCAATAAGTATTACTGAACACTGTTCTAGATGCTGGGGATACAGCAGTGAATCAAACAGAAAAAATTTCTGGAGCATACATTTTAGTAGGGAGGAGATAAAATAAATCAATAAACAAATAACTATGTTACATATCTGTAGTGATAAGGGCTATGAAGACAAATATAACTGGGTAAGGGGGATTAAAAGTGAGCAGTGAGGGTGCTTTTTTGCAAAAGGTTGTCAGGGAAGGTCTCTCTGGTAAGGAGACATTTGAGTGGAGATTTGGAAGATGCAAGGGACTGAGGTGTGTAGATATGTGGATCAAAACGGAGGGAGAGCTGGAGAAGCAAGACTGTCAGACAACCCTTTCCTGATCTTCTAAAGCGTGGTACTCAGGGAATGACAACAAATAGCTGATGGTATGGAAGGCTCTTCATTTGGCCACTCTCTGGTTGATATGCAGGAGTTGGAGACACAGCTCCTGATGTAACCTTTATAATTTAGCGATAAGCAGCAGGACTGAGGAGAGCAGGGGAGAATACTTCTCGTGTCCTCTCAATTCTTGCTTGCTGAAGGCCAAAAAAAAAAAGGAAGAAACAAAGTGACATCTCTGTAATCTTAAGCACTGTTAGAAGATATAATTGTTTTATGTCCAAATTTAAAAATCATCATTTATATTTTCTTTGCGTACTTGAGAAAATATGTAAATACAACCCAAGGAGAGAGTGTTTTGCTTTACTCTGTGTACTATTGGGTACAGAGTGAGGGTAGTAGATGCCCGTTGGGGTCTGGGAAGTAAGTTAAATGAGGGGATCAGGCTGAGGGGAGTGAGGAATGGTGGAGACTGGCAAGTTGGAGAACGTATGCCCTGCATAAATGGGAGAGCTGATCCTCTAATTGTTGCCGTGCAAGAATGTGGGCCTGGTTTTGAATAATTTTCTGATTTTTTAAAAAGAAAATCCAGAAATTTGCATTTTGTGTGCTATCTCCTGATTTTTAAATGTTGGCAACTAAATAAAATCATTTCAAAACACTCTGCAGGCCAAACGAAATACTCATGCAGGTGAAATCTGGCCTGCAAATTTGACTTTCCAGGGTAGAACACCATAATTTAATTCTTACTGCCTTCTTGAAGGGATAGTATAGATCCAATAGTATCAAAATGCTGCAAGATTTCTGGATACAAGTGGTTTTAACACACTACTTTATAATGGTTTTAGCACACCCTGAGTGGTGCTGAATATGTCTATTCTTGTTTTAGGGTATGGTCAGACAGGTCCGATGTCTCAGCGAGCTGGTTATGACGCTGTTGCCTCTGCTGTTTCTGGTCTGATGCACATCACAGGGCCTGAGGTAGGTATCCTTTTTTAGCATATTCATAATTTTTTTCATTGCATATTCCAAAGAGATTTTACTTTTCACTAACCCATAGGATTAAACTTGAGTTAATTTTAGAAAGAAACCAGGGAAAGTGAATGACATTGAAGTAAAATGGAAGTGTTCATTACAAATGTACTCAAGGCTAAACATCAGTTTGGCCCCTTGGAAAGAGCAATATTTTTAGCAAGAAGCAATAGATAGGGGGTAAACATATTTTTCATATTTATTGTATTATTCAAGCTTAATATAGGCGCCTTCATGTGATTTAGTAATATTCCTTTTTTGAAAAGAATTGGCTGACTAGACTAGACCTCGGATGTCCATTTCTACCAGAGTACCTTGATTTGCCATGTAAACATAGCAGAAGGTTTCTTTTTTCTTCTGGAACGTTATAAGTAGTTGCGTATTTGAAAATTTGTTACTTAAAGCCTCAGGTATAGTTGTGTCTGATTTGTCATGTGCATTACATTCTAGTAGTGAAAGAATTATTCGATTTTATAATAATCCTTCTCCATTGAGGGTGGGTTGGGAAGTTCCTAAAAAGTATAAATAGATGGCCAAAATGTGGTTGGTTAAATAAAAAAATTGACTCTTGAGGAAAACAATATAAATGGCATTAAATAAAGTAAAAAAAAAGTGTGAAAGCCTAGTAAATAAAAATCCTAAAAGACATCCATTTCAACATTAACTGGATTGGTAGGCTTAAAAATTTTATTCCAGTTAAGTGTTCCTTCCCTAAATCACTTCCTTTAGTTAATTCTTCAGGAAATATTGCCGCAATATTGGGATAAACTGAGACAGAGTGACCTCAGGTCTCTTCTGCAGTCGTCTTTATATTAGTTTCAGAGCAGCTGTTGGGGTTTTATGTTTTGAAACATAAAGTCTTTTACATTTTTATCCTCTGTAGTTTTATTTTCAGAAGTCTTAGAAGAAAAATGTCTGTGGTCTTTCCTTAAAATATTCCAGGGTACTGTTTTTCTTTCCATCCATTGAGAGAATGGAGCATGAACATATCCCATAGACTGTCATATGACCAAGACATTGTTATTGTGAGTACTTTTATTTAAGGCCACTGTATTCAATTGGGAATATGTGAAAAGATCTGGGACTTTTGAATGTGCATATTCAAATGCTAAAGTGAATTAAATTAAAAACAGCTAAGGTGGGGGATTGCTGTAGTTCCTTTAGTACCCTGTATTATATTCTGGCAGGGATAACCACACAGTGTGTGCTCAACCTTATAATTTATGTCAATAACAGTCTTCATCTTTTGTGTTATCCTACTTGAGTGATTTTTGTTCTAGCTGAACAAATAATAACCACAGCATTTACTGAGGGCTTACTATATGCCAAACATAGCTTTATATACTTTACATGTATTAAATTAAGTAAACTTAACTCCTATATACTGTATCTCTTTCACATGGACACATCTCTCACCCCCTGATTAAGTCACGCATCAACCCAGTGAATAGTTATTGCATGTATTTCCTACTGCATAATGGGAACTGTGGTAGGCATTGGAGATTATGCAGGCAACAAGACAGGCACAGTCCTTGCCCTCCTGAAGCTGTCAAATGGGAAAAACAAATATTAACAGAAAATAAGACAGTGTTTTAAATTTATCTTACCAGCAATGTATTGTAATTCCCTAAGCCTCTCAGCAGAGTTTGCACAGGAGGGATCACTTCTGAAAGCTCTGGCTAGTATTTTTCACTAGCCAAGCACATGCACTATTGCCAGTTATATCCATTGCATATGGACTTTATCTAACTGCCCAGCTGTATATCTGTGCTGTATTGTAACTCCATGTTGGCAGATGAGTGATTGGGACCCAGGCGTCTTTATCGTTAGGAGGCTTTACTGCATGACCCTATACAGTGGAGCCTAACTTTGTCAGGACGGCCAGTCAGGGAAGGCTTCTCTGAGGGCCAGATATCTAAGGTGGGACCTGGTTAAGCATTAGCCAGTGGCCAGAGGGCAACATCTAGATGCTGGAGAGTCTGATAGGTTTGTGGAGCCTAAAGAAGGGCAGTGTCATTAGATTATTGTGAACTAGCAAAGAAGGGGACAAAATGAGATTGGAGAGGTAGGGAGCAGTGGCTGAACTTATTGTTTGTGGACTTATTATATTACTTAGTAGTTTGATGAGAAGAGAAGACACATAAGTATAGATAAATATATTTTTGGTGATGATCTCATATATTTCTGCCTGGAAATTGAATGATGTTCCAAAGGTAGGGTTAGTATTACAATGAAAAAACTCAAAATGCATGTTTTTTCTATAATGGCATAATAACATTATTTTTATCTAAAAGGGGGCATAGCTAAATGTATAATATAGGGTAAAATTTACTAAAGCAATCTTTATAATGATATTTAAGGCGAACTAGTTACAGTTGACTGCCACTAAATCTAAAATCTAGCCTTTTAAGGTATGCTGTGGTGTTGTCAGATAAGATGCATATTTAATTATGGAGAGAAGAGAACTGATTTTGAGTACCTACACTGTGCTAGGCCCATGACAGATGTTTTACATATGATATTATCTCTTTTGATCCTTACGCTGATACTTTCAGGTAGGTATTGACAAATTGTATAACTGAAGTTTAGAGGCTTAAATAACTTGTCCAGAGTGTCCAGGTATGTAAAGAGCTAAAGCCAGACTTTGAACCCAAGTCTGCTTTACTCCTGTAGCCTGCACTCTTTCCACTTTCCATGAGGCCTGCAGAGTGAATCCTGATGTCTGTTGTATTTGCATCTTGCTTCTGCATGCTGCTTGGTGTGTTACAGTGTAGTGAACAGACCGTTTGGAATAGTGAGAAAGCACTCAACTAAGAATCTGGGGCCCTGGCTCTAAGACACTCCTGTGTAATGTTTACTGACTGGGCCCCAGTAGAATATAAGCCCCATGACAATGACCTTGGTCTTTGCTTTGGTCATTGCTGTATCTCTATGCATAGAACAGAGCCTTAAGTAAACGCTCAATAAATATATGTTGAGTGAATGAATAAATGAATACCTGGCGCTATGCTGTATGATCTTGAACATACATAGCTTCCTGAGTTTCAGTGAAGAGTGCATAAGAAGTAAAGGGCTTACTTAACTTACATACCTCTTCTATAAGCTATTATAAAGAGCAAATAAAATGTCTTTTATAAAGTATAAAAGCATGACATTGTGTAAAATGTAAGGTAGGACACATAAGAATCAGCAATTGCTTAGTGTATCTGCAGATTCCTGAGCTCCACCTCAGAGTTACTGATTTCTAGGTAGAGCCCACAAATATGCATGTTTAGTGATGGCCCAGCTACTTCTGATAGTGGTGGTTTGTGGACCACACTTGGGAACAGTTATGGGAGGTATTATTATTAAAAACCTTTTTCCATTGGAAGTAACAGATATTCTTTCATAGACTCAAACAGAAGTTAATAACTTATTAAGGTCTATATATTATGCTTAATTTGTAATCTTGTGCTTTGAATAAAATTATATTCCCTAATTTTTTCACATTCATGGCTCTGTGCTAACTGGTTATTACTCAAAAGGAAGTATCTATCTGACTATCTTTTTTTTTAATGCATAGGGAATATGAGGAAATTGTGAATGAAATCAATAAGTATGAGAG
Organism: Daubentonia madagascariensis; assembly: GCA_023783475.1. Classification (NCBI taxonomy): domain Eukaryota; kingdom Metazoa; phylum Chordata; class Mammalia; order Primates; family Daubentoniidae; genus Daubentonia; species Daubentonia madagascariensis. The sequence continues at coordinate 10,164,267 of JAKFHU010002658.1, forward strand.
ATTTTGGAAAGTAAATGACGCAGACATGTATGATATGTGTTCTAAGTAATAATTGAACTATAAATTATGGCACACTTAAACATCAAGAAGAATTATACTGATTAATCAATGAACAAAGATGTATTGACTATGTGTGTACAGTATTTTATTAGGTACCATAATAAGTTACTCTATAAGTAACACTTTAGTTGACTTGATTAGATGTATACTCATGGGAAAATTAGAAAATAATAGCAAATTCATAAAATTAAGTGGTATTTAAAATATAAATGTGGCTCAGGGTAGGACTTCAAGGAAGTGGTGGGACTGGAGTTACCACGATAACTTGAAAGATAGATAGGATTTGGATAGATTGAGACATTCCCAGTGGAGATCACGGAGTGAACAAAGACAGGGAAGCAGGAAGGAATCAGGCACAACTAGGGAAAAGCAATTGGCCAGTTACAGAATAGCAGAGAGTTAAGGTTTCCGAGTATTGAGGGAAGGTTGGTTGAAGCCATACTTTGGAAAGTCTTCAAGGTCAACTAAAGAAGTTGGGACGTTGTTTGCTCACAGTGAAGTTAGAGAGGTTTTACAGAAGGGGAGTGACATGATGAAAGCTGTGCTTCATAAGATTAGTTTGACCTAAGTGTGCAGAATGGATTAAATCAAGTTTACAAGCATTGCTTCCTTTAGATATTTATCTCCCCCTTTAAAAACTAAGGAAACACAAATAATTACGCAAAGAGAAAATGCTCTTACCTTGCCGTCAAAAGGCACTGTATTATATTTAGTTTATATTTTATTTATTTCTTGAAGAGGTAATACATTCACATAGTACTAAATCCACAAAGTGCATAAGTAGGTTGACCATACAGTTTATCATACAAACCAGGACACTTTTAAGAGAGCAAGAGGGCTGTCTATATGACAATATTGGGACATAAACTGAGCCTTTTTCACTCCGTATGTAAGAATCTACAATATCAGTCTCCTTTCCTCTGTCCCCACCCCACCTTCTTCTCTTCCTCAGAGGCAATCAATGTTGTCAAGTTTCTTTTACATCCTTTCAGAGATAATTCTATTCAAAACCAAGCAAAATAGTCTACCCCCATCTTTTAGAAAACTATCGGTAATATACCTTCTCAATGTTTTTTAAATCCCATTTAAAAAAATGAGGTATAATTTATATATGATAAAGTGAAAAATCTTAAGGGTAGAGTTCAATGATTTTCTACAAATATATACATCTGGATAAACACCACCGAGTTCAAGATATAGTATATTTCCATCACCCCAGAAAGTTTCTTTATGCCTTTTCCCAAGCAATACCACCTCTCCTTCCAGGGGTAACCACTCTTTTGACTTCTAATACTTTAGTTTTACCCCTTATATAAATAGAACTGTGTAGTATGTTCTTCGTGCCTGGCTTCCTTTGCTTAAAATAATGCTTTTGAGGTTCACTCAATTGTTGTGTGTATTAGTGGTATGTTTTTATGCCTGTATGGTATCCATTGTGTGAATATACCACAGTTTCTCCACTGTTCTGTTGATGAACAGTTGAGTTGTTTCCAGTTTTCTTCCTGTTGCGAATAAAATTGAGCATTCTTCTGAATGCCTTTTGTTGGACATACATACTCATTTCTCTTGGTGTATGCCAAGGAGTGAAACTGATAGGTCACAGGTTAGATGTATGTAGATTACCAGTTTTCCAAAATGGTACCAGTTTATGCTCTACTAGAGTTTTAATTATCTTCACCAACTCTTGACAATGCTAGTCTTTTTAATTTTAGCCATTTTGTGGGTATGTAGTAGTATCTCATTGTGATTTGAATTTGCATTTCCCTGATGAGTAAAGATGTACATTTTTTCATATGCTTAGTGGCCATTTGGATATCTATGTGAACTATATGTTCAAGTCTTTTCTATTGTTTTTATTGGAGTGCTAGTCTTTTTCTCAGTGATTTAAAGGATTTCTTTCTATATTCTATATTCTAGTCTGTATTTGTCAGATGTGTGCATTGTTGATATTTTCTCCTAGTCTGTGGCTTGCCATTTTTCTGTCATACTGGTGTCTTTTGATAAGAAGTTTTGAACTTTAAGTCAAATTAGTCATTTTTTCCTTTTATAGTTAGCATCTTTTATGTCCTCTTTAAGAAATCTTTGCCTGCCCTTAAGTTATGAAAATTTTTTCTAGAAGGTTTATGGTCTTAATTTTTACTTTTAAAGTTACCTAAAGTAAATTTTTTGCATTGTATTTTATTTCACATCATAAATCTTGGGGACTTTTCTATATCAGTACACTTGCTCTTATTGTGTCTGTATCTATGGATGTACCATAGTTTGTTTAAGCAGCCTCTTCTTGCTGGGCATTTAGTTTCTTTCCATTATTTTACTAATACCTTAAGACTACAGGAAATATCCTTGTACCTAAGTCATTTTCCACATGGGCAATTATATCTGTAGGAAAAATCCCTAGAAAAAGACTGCTGTGTCAAAGGATTAATTCATTTGCATTTTTGATAGATATTGATATTCCAAAATATTCCAATTTATACTCCTATCAGCCATGTCTGATAAGGACCTATCTCAAATTTGAAATATCTATGTAAATAAAACAACTAGAGATGTGGCCCTTCCCAACACACACACACACACACACACTCTTAAAATATTTCCACCATATTTGATCATGTGTTAAAATATGTTTTCCAAGAAAGGTGTTAAAACAACTAGATTCTGGGTTAGTTCAGTGAAACTGCAAAAACATTTAGAGAAAATAAACAGTCATTTTTTTTGCATCTTTATGCAATTAATTTATTGGTTGAATTGACTGCTCAATTTAGTTTAATTAGTTTAACTAGAATTGGATGAATATACTCAATCCCAGTGACTGACTAATATTAACACTGCTGATATTTATTGTTGAAACTCATTTGATATTTCAGTTGTTATTCCATGGAATTTATATTACAGTGTAGTTCTACTTTGTTTTTCTCACATTTGACCCGAAAATAGAAGGAAATCCAAAGAGGGACAGTCATCTGTGAAAAAAAATTCTCAAATTTCTCTAAAACTTGTTTTCTAAAACAGGGGTCTAGTGAAAGATTTCACACGTGTGTGTGTGCACACACACAATTAATTCCCAGTTTTTCAAGAAATAATTTTTGTTTCTTTTGGGAGAAAAGGCCTTCCCTATTTGTGGTAAGTTTCTTTTTGCAGAGAAAGCATTTCATTTTAGGATTATGTTTTGTTCTGAAATATCTAATGCTTGCTAAAAATTTCTTTATATCATAAAAGGTCATGTAATCTCCTGTAGTTTAAAATATCAATTTTATTCTCTGTTACTGTTTCTTTTTATATAATTCAAATGCCTTTTAAAAATACACTTATTCTTTTATTGTAAGAAAAAAACTTTTTCTTTTTCAAAAATTTAACACATTCATGTTACTGATACTCTAGTTTTTATGTGACACAAAATATTTGCTTTAAACTTTGAATGAGATATTAATAAAAGGATGTGTCTTCAGTTTGAACTTGTCCATAAATTGCAACAAAAAGAACAATAGTAGGAGGGGTAGGTAAGATAGAGGTGGTTTATTTTTGCTTGGCTCAATGAAAAAATTCAAAATAACAGACTGTGTTGTTTGTTTATGATCTGTAGGTTTACATATTTTCTCTTATTTTTAACCTCATTTCCCCCTGATATTTTATTTTTACCAACACAGTCTAAGAAGGAGAGATTGGACCTTGGTCTTGATCTACTGCCATCTTGTATAGTAATCATAGATCTTTGACATTCTGTATCCATTGCGTAAATATAGTGAACAGAGTTAATCAGGGTTACATTTATCATAATTTAATGAAATCTAAGTTTCTTTAAATTTTACTCTCCCTTTGACATTTCCTATTTTAAAAAAGTATGATTACATCGTTGTTTCTCAGAGAAAAATGGAGGAGATGATTTGTACCTGTCTTAAGAGTCAAATGGTATTTATATTTAGAATTTCCTTTCCTCTGACATTTTTGGTTTGTGGGTTAGATCCTTTCTGGAACAAGATACGGATGAAGTTCTTGCCTGTTCCTTATTTTTAGTTCCTTATGACTAAGGGGACTGATTTTTGGCCCTTAGTTTCTGGCCTTCACCAGACCCTGGAGACACCATAGTAAGAGCCATAGCAACAGAGCCTAGCTAGGTTAGGCACAGCATCATTTTTAATTTTATTTTTATTTTTATTTTTTTGAGTCTTTCTGTGTCACCCAGGCTGGAGTGCAGTCGTGTGATCATAACTCACTGCAGACTGGAACTCCTGGGCTCAAGTGATCTTCTTGCCTCAGCCTCCCAAGTAGCTGGGACTATAGGCATGTGCAGCCACGCCTGGCTAATTTTTAAATTTTTTGTAGAGATAGGGTCTCACTGTGTTGCCCAGACTGCTCTCAAAGTCCTCTCTTCAAGCAGTCCTCCCATCTCATCCTCCCAAAGTGCTGGGATTACAGGCATGAGCCACCAAGCTCATCCACAGCATCATTTTTATCTGTTTTTACCCAGTTCTTGGTTTCTTAATTGAGTTAATACCTTGGCTTTAATTCTTGTATGATGAGCTCCATGGTGCTTTGTATTTGTTGCTGGCTCAATGCAGTGACTGTTTCCTTTGCTTTCCTTAGAGGAAGACCTTAAACTACAAAATGAACCTTACTATAGACCTTGGTTACTTATAAGTAGTGCAGTTACTGGTGAGAGGAGAACAAATAAATGGGATTAGAGATGTTATTTGAGGAAAATATTTAAAAATTTTCTCATCTAAATAATTATACATTGGGCTTACATAGGCTAAGGAATGAAGATGCAGGTGTATTTCCCTTTTTGGGGTGAGGATGGCTCAGCCACCTATGTTTGGATTGGTAATGAGGATTCTTAATGGTCAGTAGTCTTTGTTATAGAAGCAGCTATTTGTTGGAATCTTTCTTTCTTTTTTTTTCTCTCCTTTTATTTCAGAATATTATGGGGGCACAACACTTTGGTTATATATATTGCCCATGCACTGCCCATGTCAGAGCTACAATTGTGGACATCCCCCAAACTGTGCACCCCGCATCCATTCAGTGAGAGTTTTCCCATCCCCTCTGCCCACCTCCTGCCTGCCTGCCCCCTGATGAATATTATTGCCATGTGTGACATAGGTATTGATCAGTTAGTACCAATTTGGTGGTGAGTACCACTGGTGCTTATTTTTCCATTCTTGTGATACTACACTTTGAAGAATGGGCTCTAGCCCCATCCAGGATAATACCAGATGTGTTAATTCACCGTTGTTTTTTATTGCTGAGTAATACTCCATGGTATACCTATACCACATTTTATGAATCCACTTGTGTATTGATGGGCACTTGGGTTGTATCCACATCTTTGCAATTGTGAATTGTGCTGCTATAAACATTCACGTGCAGATGTCTTTATTATAGAATGTCTTTTTTCCCTTTGGGCAAATACCCAGTAGTGGGATTGCTGGATCAAATGGTAGTTCTACTTTTAGTTCTTAGAGGTATTTCCATATTATTTTCCATAGAGGTTGTACTAATTTCCAGTCCCACCAGCAGTGTATGAGTGTTCCTATCTGTCTGCATCCCTGCCAACATTTGTTGTTTTGAGACTTTTTGATATGAGCCAATCTCACTGGAGTTAAGTGATATCTCATTGTGGTTTTGATTTGCATTTCCCTGATGATTAGAGAAGTTGAGCAATTTTTTATATGTTTGCTGGCCATTATTCTGTCTTCTTTTGAAAAGTTTCTGTTCATGTCCTTTGCCCATTTTTTAATAGGGTTGTTTGATTTTTTCTTGTTGATTTTCCTAAGTTCTGTATAGATTCTGGTTATCAGCCCTTTATCAGATGTGTAGTATGCAAATATTTTCTCCCATTCTGTAGGTTGTCTGTTCACTCTAGTGATAGTTTCCTTGGCTGTGCAGAAGCTTTTCAATTTGATCAGGTCCCATGTATTTATTTTTGTTGCTGCTGTTATTGCTTTGGGGTTCTTCTTCATAAATTCTTTGCCTAGGCCAATGTCCGTAAGAGTTTTTCCAATGTTTTCTTCTAGAAATCTTATGGTTTCATGTCTTAGGTTTACATCTGTTACCCATCATGAGTTGATTTTTGTGAGAGGTGAGAGGTGAGAGGTGTGGATCTAGTTTCAGTCTTCTACATGTGGCCATTCCGTTTTCCCAGCACCATTTATTGAATAGGGAATCTTTTCCCCAGTGTATGTTTTTGTGGGATTTGTCAAAGATCAGATGACAGTATGAGGATGGTTTTATATTTGGGTTCCCAGTCCTGTTCCATTGGTCCATGTCTTTGTTCTTGTGCCAGTACCATGCTTTTTTGGCTACTATAGCCTTGTAGTATAGTTTGAAATCTGGTAGATTGATGCTTCCCAATTTGTTCTTTTTGCTTAAGATTGCTTTGGTTAGATGGGGTCATCTCTGGTTCCACATGAAGTGTAGAATTATTTTTTCTAGATCAGCAAAAAATGATGTTGGTATTTTGATAGGGACTTCATTGATTCTGTAAATCACTTTAGGTAGCAAAGACATTTTTACAATGTTGAGTCTACCTATCCAAGAGTATGGCAGGGTTTTCCATCTGTTTACATCTTCTGCAATTTCTTTTCTCAGTGTTTCCTCATTCTCTCTATATAGGTCTTTCACTTCCTTAGATATGTTCCTAAATGTTTAATTTTCTTTGGCACTATTGTGAAAGCTATTGCATGTTTAATTTGTTTCTTGGCTTGACTCTTATTGGCATATATGAAGGCTGTTGATTTGTGTGCATTGATTTTGTATCCTGAGACTTTGCTGAATTCATTTATCAATTCCAGTAATCTCTTGTTTGAATCTTTAGGGTTTTCTAGATATAATATCATATAGTCTGTGAAGAGTGAAAGTTTGAGCACTTCTGCCCCCATTTGGACACCCCTGATTCCTCTCTCTTGTCTAATTGCTCTGGCAAGGACTTCCAGCACTATGTTGAATAGAAGTGGAGATACTGGGCAACCTTGTCTGGTTTCAGTTTTAAGGGATAATGTTTTCAATTTTTCCCCATTCAGTATGATATTGGCTGTGGGTTTATCATATATGGCTTTAATAATTTTGAGGTATGAGCCATCTATGCCTATATTGTTAAGAGTTCTTATCATAAAAGGGTGCTGGATTTTGTCAAAAGCCTTTTCTGCATCTACTGAAAGGATCATATAATCTTTGTTCTTGCTTTTATTTATGTGGTGAATTACATTTACAGATTTGCATATGTTGAACCATCCCTGCATCTCGGGGATGAAGCCCACCTGATTGTGATGAATTATTTTTTTGATGTACATTTGAATTTGGTTTGCTAGGATTTTATTGAGAATTTTTGCATCTAAATTCATAAGGGATATTGGTCTGTAGTTTTCTTTTCTTGTTGTGTCCTTTCCTGGCTTTGGTATCAAAGTGATATTGGCTTCGTAGAATGAGTTTGGGAGGATTACATCCTTCTTGATGTTTTCGAATAATTTCTGCAGTATAGGCACCAGTTCTTCTTTGTAGGTTTGGTAAAATTCAGGTGTGAACCCATCTGGTCCAGAACTTTTTTATGTTTGAAGATTTTTTATTAGTGCTTCAATTTCGGTGCTTGATATTGGTCTGTTTAGGAATTCTATTTTTTCCTGATTGAGCCTAGGGAGGTCGTGTGTTTCTAAGAATTTGTCAATTTCCTCCATGTTTTCATATTTTTGGGGATAGAGATTTTTTAATATTCAAAGATGATGTTTTGTATTTCCATGATATCAGTTGTGACCTCTCCTTTTTCATTTCTAATTGAGCTTATTACAGTCCTTTCCTTTCTGCTTCTGGTCAACTTGGTAAGTGGCCTATTTTGTTTATCTTTTCAAAGAACCAACTTTTCATTTTATTAATCGTCTGTATTGTTCTTTTGTTCTCGATTTCATTTAATTCTGCTCTGATCTTGGTTATTTCTTTTCTTCTGCTGGCTTTAGGATTGCTTTGCTCTTCCTTTTCCATTTCCTTAAGATGATTCATTAGTTTACTGATTTGTGACCTTTCTGTCTTTTGGATGTGAGCATTTAAGGTGATAAGTTTTCCTCTCAGGACTGCTTTTGCTGTATCCCACTGATTTTGATAAGTTGCTTCACCATTATCATTTCATTCGAAGAATCTTTTGATTTCCATCTGAATCTCCTCCTTGACCCAATAGTCATTTAGCAACAGATTGTTTAATTTCCATGTTTTTGGATGAAGATGTGAGTTTCTGTTGGAAATGATTTCTAATTTTATTCCGCTGTGGTCTGAAAAGATACATGGTATGATTTCTCTTTTTTAAAATTTGTTGAGATCTGTTTTGTGGCCTAGGATGTGATCAATTTTAGAGAAAGTTCCATGAGCTGATGAGAAGAACGTATATTCAGTGTTATTTGGGTTGAGTGTTCTATAGATGTCTGTGAGGCCCAAATGTTCTAGAGTCCTATTTAGATCCATTGTTTCTTTGCTTATTTCCTGTTTGGAGGATCTGTCCAGTTCTGTCAGTGGGGTGTTGAAGTCCCTAGCTATTATGGCATTGCTATTTATTATGTTGTCTAGATCAAGCAGTATTTGCTTTACATATGTGGGCGCTCCTGTGTTGGGTTCATAAATATTTAGAATTTTTAAATCTTCTTGTAAGATTTTTCCCTTCACCACTACATTGTGTCCATCTTTGTCTTTCTTTACTTTTGTTGCTTTAAAGTTTATATCATCTGAAATAAGGATGGCTACTCCAGATTTCTTTTGGTTTTCATTAGCCTGGAAAATTGTATTTCATCCTTTCACCTTGAGTCTGCATGAGTCCTGTGTGTAAGAGGTGTTTCCTGGAGACAGCAGATATTTGGCTTGTGTTTTTGAATCCATTCAGCCAGCCTATGTCTCTTCAATGGGCAATTCAAGCCATTCACATTTATCGAGAGAATTGATATTTGGGGTAGATTCCTGTTTATTCTGTTGGGTAGTCTCTTGTTCTGTTTTACCTCTTGAGTCATTGTGAAATCTGGGTTCCAGATTTTTAGCTTTTGGGTAGCTTTACTCTGGTGGGTGTCTGTTGTGCTGGTTACTGTACAATGCAGGTCTAAGCACTTCTTGCAGGGCTGGTCTGGACTTCACAAATTCTATCAGTGACTGCTTCTCTAGAAAGGTCTTTATTTCTCCCTCATATAAGAAGCTTAGTTTGGCGGGATAAAGAATTCTGGGTTGGCCTTTATTTTGTTTTAGAAGACTGAGGATGGGTCTCCATTCCCTTCTGGCTTGTAAGGTGTTAGCTGAGAAATCTGCAGTTAATCTGATAGGTTTCCCTTTGTAGGTTACCTGCTGTTTTCACCTCACAGCTCTGAGGAGTGCCTCTTTTTTGTTTACTTTGGTCAGTCTAATAATTATGTGGCATGGTGAATGCCTTTTCACATTGAATCTCTCAGGAGTCCTGTGTGCTTCTCATACTTGGATATCGAGATTTCCGGCTAGGCCATGGAAATTTTCCTCTATTATTCCTTCATATAGATTTTCTAGCAGACGTGAATTTTCTTCCTCTCCCTCAGAGATTCCTATGATCCTTACATTTTCCCTCTTTATATAATCCCATATTTCTTGTATGCTTTGTTCATGCCTCTAAATCATCTTTGACTGATTTATTTAGCACATAGGAGTTACCTTTCGGCTCTGAGATTCTTTCCTCTGTGTGATCCAGCCTATTCTTAAGGCTTTCCAATGTGTTTTGTAGATCCTTGAATGCCTCTTTCATTTCTAGAGTTTCTATTTGATTTTTCCATAATACTTCTATTTCTTTAGAAAAATTTTCATTCATTTCTTGCATTTTTCTTGTGGTTTCTTTATGGCGGGATTCAATTTTCTCTTGAATTTCATTGAGCTTTCTTATAATCCATAAGCAAAATTCCTCTTCTGTCATTCTACCCATTTCATTTGAGTTTGTATTTGTTGCTGAGGAACTAATGATTTCTTTTGGGGGTGACTTTTCACTCTGATTTTTCATGTTTCCTGATTTCTTTCACTAATTTTTTCTCATCTGGCCTCTTGGTCGAGAGCTGGGGGTGTTAGGGCTAGTTTATGGCCCTGTCTCCAAGCCCCCGAGGGTTCGTTCCTTGGCAGAGCCAGGAAGAGGAGTAGTGGTCTGTATTGCCTTAGGTGTATATTAGCAAGTTTGGTGGATCTCTTTGGTTACCTCTGACCTGTTGTCTTCTCCTCTTCCTGGTGGAGTATAGTGAGATTGTCCTCCCAGCTTGAGCTCCAAGCTGGTGGATTGTACTTGAGAGTATGAATCCATAGCTCCCTAATAGCTAGGTATTCGGTTGTGCCCGTGGCAGACTCTGATCCCCCAGTTGGGGTATACGAAAGCCCCAAGCTTTAGGAGGGGCCTTGTAGCTCCTAGGGGTTACTTTGACCCTGCTCCTCCTGAGGTGCAGGTAGAAACACAGTTGCTTTTGGCTGCAGTGCAAAAACTGAATTGGGAAAATTCTACACAGCTGAGAGATTGCTTATCCAGCCTCGTGTGTCTGGCCCTCTGACATCCATCTCCACGTGTCACTGGCTGATGGGGGATCTCCAATTGTGCACCCCTTTTCCACCACCAGACCCCAAGGCGAGGCAGGTGGGCCTCTCTATCCCCAGAAGTCTCCGCCAGGGGGATGTTCTCGGGGGGGGGGGGAATAGTGGCCTCTGGAGGCACTCTTGGATCGAGCAAAATTCCCTAATGAAGTGGGCAGGGTTAGGGGGAGCTGCTGTGGTTCAACCTGTGGCTCTTGAGGCATTTGGTTGCCATGAGAACTGGTACTTATACAAAATGAGTCACTATAACCAGCAACCTTCAAAATGACTGATCGCTGGGGTACAGGAGAGCTGGGACCTGAAGAGTGGGTACTAGGCCTGGCACGTAGTGGTCTCGTAGGAGGCCAGAGCTGGGGGTAGCAGGACCAGATGGACAGGCTGCAAACTGTTTCCAATACACAAAGGTTCTGCCACTACAGTTCCGGGATCTCGTCCCAACTTGAACCCACAGATGCAGCTGTCCCTGGCCACCAGGGGTGAAGCCTGTTGCACCCAGGCCAAAGAGCCCCCGGGCCAGGGGTGGGGTGAAGCTGGCGACCTGGCTAACAACTCCAGGCGGAGACTTTAAAGATGGCTGCCGGCTGCCAGCCTGGCGTACAGCAGGGCTCAGATCACACCCGTGAAAGCAGCTCTTCTCAACTGGTCTGGGTCCCGCAGAGGCAATTGCCGGCGGCCCCTAAGGGCATGTCCCACTCTCCATTCAACTCCTGTGCCCAGGTCTTGGTGACTTCCAGTGGCGAGGTGCCAGTCTGCAGATTCCTGTGTACTGTCCCGGGAAGCTTTATCTCCGCCCAGTCCCTACCCAGCCCTGAGCGCTCCCTGTATATTGCAGCTGAGAGTTCCGTATGGCTTTCACAATTGCTTCCTCTCCTCAGAGCCTGCTGTCTCGAGCTACAGCTTTGCCCCAACTCTGGGCTTGTCCCTGACTGAGTGGATGGGAAGTCTGTCGGGAAGGTGCGTAACCACTTGTAGGTCAGGTCGCACTGTGTTAACCTGGCGAGCGCGACCTTCTCGCGCTCTGGGCTCTATTGTATTCCCTGCGCTGCTCTCTGATTTTGTGAATGAATGTCCCAGTCACCTGTTTTCTTGGGCTGAGTGTCCCATGATGTTTCTCTGTAAATTCACAATGCTGTTTTAGGAGTGAGTGATCCGCGCACAGGCAGCCGATGGCATTTTTCACCTCCTTCCCTGGGAGCGGTGAGGTGGGAGGACGCTATCAGACCACCATTTTTCCCCTCCCCCGTTGGAATCTGTCTAAACTGTCCAGCAGATGTAATCAGATTTGTGATATATTATTTTTATTGAGCATTTTATTTAAATAAATTATTTGTTCATGTTGATTGTCTTGATGTTGCCTATATCATTTTGAGTTGTGTCCATTTGTTATTTCACATTGCAGGTCAAGAAGATCCTTATAGTTCATGTATAGATAGCACTGGTACACCTGGATCTGTAATACTGAGTTTATTTGTAAGCGCCAAAAATGCCAGAGAAATGTCAGCAAATTGAAAACATTTCAAAGAAGTGTCAAAAAAAAAAAAAAAACAAAAACAAAGAAAGAGTCTTTTTTCCCCTAAACCAGGAGGAAAGACTAAAGTAGATATAAATGGTTTATTTCAATGTTGTGGGACAGAAAGGAAATTTGAGTGTATGTGAATACCAATATAGAAAGGGAGTATAGATTTGGATAATTGTTTTCAAATTACTCTCAATCAGAGGATGTTCATTCTTGGATATTACACTTTCTGCAAACTCTGGACTAGGGATGGTGTCCCAGGCTTCTTACTCTCTACCCCCACATCTAGTCTGTGGTTCTACAGCATCATGCCAACACCCCCCTACTTCTAAAGTCTAGGCACATACTCTCTCTTTCCTACCTTTGTAGGTACAATCATCCTGGCCTTTTCTGTCCTCTGCCATGTTATCTGAGATCTTTGACCCTTTCAGTTTTCTTCTTAAGTTCAGTTCCTGTCATTACCTTGAGCAGTTGTAACATCTTCATCAATGACCTATTTAACATCCTCATTGAACAGAGTCTTAGGAATCAGAAAATATGGGTTTGAATTTTTATTCTGTCATTCAGTGTAACATTAGATAAACTGTTTCACTTAGTTTCCGCATCTGTAAAATAGGGAAAATATCTTTTTAAACTGGTAATTGTAAAGTTGTAAAGTGATGGCTGTTGGTTGGAACATAAATTACAGCCTTTATGGAAAGTAGTGTGGAGGTTCCTCAAAAAATTAAATTAAAACACCCATATTGATTCAGCAATCCTGCTAGGTATATATCCAAATGAAATAGAATTAATATGTTGAAGAGATATCTGCACTCCCACATTCATTGCAGCCTCAACCTACATCTCCATGAAAGGATGAATGAAGATAGAAATAAGTTTAGCCTTAGAAAACAAGGAAATCCTGTCATTTGCTACAACTGTATGAACTTGGAGGACGTTATGCTAAGTGAAGTAAGCCAGGTGCAGAAGACAAACACTGCATAATCTCACTTATACGTGGAACTTAAAAAAGTTGAGTTCTTACAAGTAGAGGGTAGAATGGTGGTTACCAGAGCTTGGGGGTGGGGTAGGAAAGTTGGGGAGATGTTGGTCAAAGGATCCCAAATTTTAGTTAGATAGGATGAATAAGTTCAAGAGGTCTATTGTACAACATGGTGACTATAGTTAATGACAATGTACAGTTGACCCCTGAATAACACAGAGTTGAACTGTGTGGGTCCACTTATACAATTTTTTTTGACCAAACACCTATTGAAGGATGAGAAACCACCTATATGGAGGGCCGCCTTTTTATATATGTAGGTTCTGCAAGGCCAAGAATGGGACTTGAATATGCGAGGATTCATGGTTCACATATACTACATGTGATGCTTTTACCATCACTTTACAACTGTATTTTTTCTTTTATTGTATATACTTATTGTGTACAACATGATATTTTGAAATATACCATGGTAAACATACTTAATGTATGGGACAGGCCCACGAATCTAAAAATTTTCTTCCAAAATGCCAATAGTGCTGTCACTGAAAGCACTGTTGAGCATGCAGGACTTCTGTCTGTGCTTTATGATCTGGTTCCTTTCTTAGCTTTCTTAGGCATATTTTGCCATTTCTTTCTCTGTGCTTCTATTTGTTTTTATTTATGCTGACAATTGTATGTCTGTCTGTCTTCCTCTTTATAATGTAAGTGGCTTAATTCAGGGAGACTGTCTTTAGGACACTTCCTTTTGTATCCCTGGAGTATAGCACAGATACACTATGGTGTTGGTGCTCATTGATTATTTGCTATGTAGGAAATTGGAATCTTTAATTGTTCCAGGTAGGATTTAACTTCAGTTTGATAATAAAAGGCTGATACATGGTAGCCATAGCTATGGCACTTGAGATTCCTTCTAGAGTTCTTTAAGGTACACACTTAAAAATAAAGGAGAGAGAGGGGGCCAAGATGGTGGACCAGAAAAAGCCTACACATGCTGCTCTCAAGGAGAGGATTGAAAGTTGCAAGTAGATGTTCACTTACGGATGAATTGTCATAGAGAGAACATTGTGAATCATCAGATAAATGAGTGGAGACACCCAAAGCGACGGATTGGGAAGCTGAGTGAACCATTCAGCGGTATTGGAAGGTACCTGGGGAAGGTGCCCACACACGGGGAAGGATCAGAGGAGAGAATCCGAGGCTCCACACTCCCCCTGTGGACACTGCAACCTGAACTGTGAGGGCCCCCCCCACCACGCCAGGGCTCTGGACTGATCAGGGAGCTGCTTGGAGACTGCAGCTGCATTGCACCGGAGAGCAGGCCCAACAGGGTCCCACTCGCTTCTGATCCTGGGTCACTGCAACTGACACCATTCTTAGATCTCAGTCCCAGAGTGCCCAGTGTACACAGGGGTTGGCTCCACTGTAGCTACCTTCAGACTGCCCCTGCTGGACTCCCCATTGTCCCTGCTGGACTGGAGCAGGGAGGCTAGTTGCTCTCACATGCCCCATGACTGGGTTCCATATGCCCCCCCCCGCCACTGGGTGATATGAGTAGAGCAGGTGCCAATGGCCCCCAACATTTGCTGCTGCCATCTGGTTAGCACTGCTGCTGCTGCTACCTGAGCAGCACTGCAGCAGCTCCTGCCACCTGTCCTGGGAAGAGAGAAAGCTCCAGCTGCCACAACTTGTCTGCAACGCTCCACATGCCTCCACACCTTGTCTGCCACTGTGGCCCCGCTCACCTCAGCTGACCCCTGCCATGAGCTACCACTGCACCTGGACCTGAGTGGAGTAAACACTCACAACCTTGGCACTTCTGGCCCATGTCTAAATAGCCTCACCCAGCTGCTTCCGCCATGGGATAACCTGGGCAGAGCAGACTCCCATGAGACCCTCCTCTGTGGAGAGGGACATAACCAGCCCCCTGCCTGAGCTGCCAACAGTGGCCTGGGAACCAACTCACCACTCTGCATGAATACCCTCCAGAAGTGGCTTGGACTGTGACAACCATAGGGGAATGGAATGATGCAGAAGAACAGCTGTGTTACAAGCTCTCAGTGCATCCACCCCTCTCCTGCTGGGTCAGTCATCTGGAGTAGGACACAAGTGTACCATCCAGAGACCCCTCCTTTGCATTAAGTAGGTGAGTTCCCAGTAGAGAACGGGTGCATCACAAACTTACCTGTTTTGTGCCGAGAGAAGAGGTTTCAGATGAGAAAGAACAAGCATAATAACTCTGGCAACATGAAAAAACCGACTGTTTTGACACCCGAAAGGATCACAATAGATCTATAGCAACAGATCCCAACCTAAAGGAAATTGTTGAAATGTCAGATACGGAATTCAGAATATGGATGGCAAATAGAATGAATGGGAAAAAATAAAATAAACAGCAAATAAAATTGATGAGAAAGTTGAAAACCATTACAAAGAACCCCCAAAAATAATTCAGGACATGAAAAATTCTCTAAAGTAATAGATAATATAAGAAAAGATATAACAGAATTGTAAAAAATGAAATAGTCATTTAGAGAATTTCAAAATACAGCAGAAAGCTTTAACAAGACTAGATGAAGCAGAAGAAAGAATTTCAGGACTTAAAGATAAGGCTTTCAAATTAACCCAGTCAGTCAAAAATGTAGGAAAAAAAGAATAAAGAAGAATGAACAATCACTCAGAGAAATATTGGGCTATGTAAAATGATCTGGTATAAGAATCATAGGTACCCCTGAAGGAGAAGAATAAAAAGCAAAAAGCACGGGAAAACTTTGAGGGAATAATTGAGGAAAACTTCCCTGGTATTGTAGGAGATTTAGATATCTCGATATAAGATAGTCATTGAACACTGGAAGATTCACAGTAAGTAGGACATCACCAAGACACATAGTCATCAGTCTGGCCAGAGTCAAAATGAAACAGAAAATCCCACAAGCTGCAAGATGAAAGTAACAACTAACTCACAAAGGAAAACCCATCAAATTAACAGCAGACTTCTCAGCAGAGACCTTACAAGCTAGAATGCACTGTGGTCCCATTTTTAGCCTTTTTAAATATAATGACTGCCTGCCACAAATTTTGAATCTTGCAAAACTAAATTTTATAAATGAAGGAGAAATAAAGTCTTTTCCAGACAGGCAAATACTAAGGGAATTAATCACCACTAGACCTGCCCTACAGGAAATGCTCAGAAGTGCTCTATATGTGGAACAGAACAATTGATACCCACCAGTGTAAAAAGAACCAAAAGTTAAAATTCACAGCTCTTATTTGACAGTAGCACAAGGAGGAAAATAAAAAAAACAAGGTATCATTCAACATGATGAACAGAACAGTATCTCAATACTTATCAATACTGATATTGTATGTAAATTATCTTAATTCTCCATTCAAAAGACACAGATTGGTTGAATGCATGAAAAAACAATACCCAAATGTATGCTGTCTCCAAGAAATTCATCTAATTTGCAAGGACTCTCGTAGACTCAAGGTAAAGGGATGGAAAAAAATATTCCACGCAAATGGAAACTAAAGTAAGCAGGAGCAATTGTTCTCATATGAGTTAAAATAGACTTTAAACCAACAATGGTTAAAAAAGATGAAGACAGTATTATATAATGATAAAGGGAGCAATTCAGCAAGAAGGTATAACAATTCTAAATATATATACACCTAACACAAGAGATCCTTGATTCATAAAATAAATTCTACTAGATCTAAGCAAAGAAATAAACAGCAGCATCATAAGAGCCAGGGACTTCAACACTCCACTGACAGAACTGGATAGATCTTTGTGGCTGAAAATCAACAAAGAAACACTGGAATTAATTGGGACTCTAGAACAAATGGACCTAACAGACATTTGCAGAACATTCTACCCCAAAACTACAGAATATACATTCTTCTCATCAGCACATGGGATATTATCCAAGATAGATCATATGTTAGGCCAGAAAACAAGTCTCAGAAAAATTGAAATCATACCATGTATTTTCTCAGACCACAGTGGAATAAAACTAGAAATTAATTCCAAGAGGAACTCTCAAATCTTCACGAAGTCATGGAAATTAAACAACTTTCTGCTGAACAATCCATGAGTCAATGATGAAATTAAGATGGAAATTAAAAGATTTTTTGAACTGAACATCAATGAGTACACAAGTTTCCTAAATCTATGGGATTCAGAAAAAGCAGTGCTAAGGGGGAAGTTCCTAGCCTTAAATACTTAGATGAAAAAGACAGAAATATCACAAATTAACAACCTTATGTCACACCTCAAGGAACTAGAAAAAGAAGAGCAAACCCAAAGCTAGCAGAAAAGAAAGAACAAAGCTCAGAGCAGAGCTAAATGAAATGGAAACAAACAAACAAATAAATACAAAAGATCAACAAAACAAAAAGGTGGTTCTTTGAAAAGATAAGCAATACCAATAGACCACTAGGTAGATTAACCAGAAATAGAAGAGAAAGGACTCAAATAAGCTCAGTCAGAAATGAAAAAGGAGGCATTACAAATGATACCACAGAAGTACAAAATATCATCTGTGACTATTCTGAAAACCTCTACATGTACAAAGTAGAAAACCTAGAGGAAATGGATAAATTTTTGGAAACACTTAACTTCCCAAGCCTGAATCAGGAAGAAATATAAATCCCAAACAGATCAACAATGAGTAGCAAGATTGAAACAGTAATAAAAAATCTCCCAACAAAAAAAAAGCCTCAGACCAGACAGATTCACAGCTGAATTCTACCAGACCTACAAAGAAAAACTGGCACCTATTCTACTGCAATTGTTCCATAATATTGAGAAGGAGGGAATCCTACCTAAATCCTTCTAAGGAGCCAGTATCACCTTGATACCAAAGCCAGGAAAGAACATGAAACAAAAGAAAGAAACTACAAACCAATATCCCTTATGAACATAGAAGCAAAAATACTCAACTAAATACTAGCAAACTGAATTCAACAGCAAGATGATTCACCATGATCAAGTGGGTTTCAACCCAGGGATGCAAGGATGGTTCAATATATGTAAATCAATAAATGTGATTCACCATATAAACAGAAGTGAAAACAAAGACCATATGATCAACTCAATACATGCAGGAAAAGCATTTGATAAAATCCAGCATCCCTTCATGATAAAAACCCTCAACAAACTAAGCACTGAAGAAACATACCTAAAAATAATAAAAGCATGTATGAAAAACCCACAGTCAAGATCATACTGAATGGGGAAAAGTTGAAAGTATTCCCCCTAAAAACTGGAACAAGACAAGGGTGCCCACTGTGACCACTTTTATTCAACATAGTACTGGAAGTCCTAGCCAGAGCAATCAGGCAAGAGAAAGAAATAAAGGGCATCCAAATCAGAAAAAAGGAGGTCAAACTATCCCTGTTTGCCAACAATATGATCTTGTATGTAGAAAACCCTGAATACTCCACCAAAAGATCCTAGAATTGACAAATAAATTCAGCAAAGTCTCAGGTTACAAAATCAATGTACACAAATCAGTAGCATTTCTATATACAAATAAAAGTCAAGCTGAGAGTCAAATCAAGAACTCAATACCATTTACAATAGTTGCAAAGAAAAGAAAATACCTAGGAATATACTTAATCGAGGAAGTGAAAGATCTCTACAAGGAGAACTGCAAAACATTGATGAAAGGAACCATAGATGACACAAACAAATGGAAAAACATCCCATACTCATGGATTGAAAGAATCAATGTTATTAAAATGTCCATACTGCCCAAAGTGATTTACAGATTTTCTGCATCAAAATACAACATCATTTTTCACAGAACTAGAAAACATAATCCTAAACTTCATATGGAACTAAAAAATAGCCGAATAACCAATGCAATCTTAAGCAAAAATAACAAATCCGGAGGCATCATATTACCTTAATTTAAATTATACTATGAGGCCTAGTAAACAAAACAGCATGGTACTTGTATAAAGGTAGAGACATAGACCAATGGAACAGAATAGAGAACACTGAAATAAAACCTTATAGCTACAACCAATTTATTTTCATCAAAGCAGACAAAAACATACACTGGGGAAAGGACACCCTAATCAATAAATGGTGCCACATGCTGAAGAATGAAACAGATCCCTATCTCTCGCCATATACAAAGATTAACTCAGGATGGATTAAAGACTTAATTGTAAGATCTGAAACCATAAAAATTCTAGAAGAAAATGTAGGAAAAACTTTTCTAGACATTAGCCTAGGCAAAGAATTTATGACTAAAACCCCAATAGCAAATACAGCAACAACAAAAATAAATAAATGGGACTTAATTAAATTAAAAAGTTTCTACACAGCAAAGGAAATAATCAACAGAATAAATAGACAGCCTACAGAATGGGAGAAAATATATGCAAGCTATACATCTGACAAAGGGCTAATATCCAGAATGTACAAAGAACCCAAACAAATGAGCAAGAAAAAATCAAACAATTCCATTAGAAAGTAGGCAAAAGATATGAACAGAGTTTTTTCCAAAGAAGATAGACAATGGCCAAAAACATACCAAAAAAAAAAAAAAAAAAAAAAAAGAAAAGAAAAACGCTCACCATCACTAATCACCAGGGCAATACTAGTTCAAACCACAATGAGATACTACTTTACCCCTATCAGAATGGCCAGTATTAAAAAATCAAAACACAATAGATGTTGACATGGATGTGGTGAAAAATGAATGCTTATACACTGTTGGTGGGATTGTAAATTAGTACAACCTCTGTGGAAAACAGTATGGATATTCCTCAAAGAACTAAAGTAGATTTACCATTTGATCTAGCAATCCCACTGCTGGGTGTCTACCCAAAGGAAAAGAAGTCACTATATCAAAAAGACACTTGCACCTGAATGTTTATTGCAGCACAATTCACAATTGCAAAGATACGGAATCAACCTAAGAGCCCATCAATTGATGAGTGGATGAAGAAAATGTGTGTGTGTATGCGTGCCATGGACTACCACTCAGCCATAAAAAGGGACAAAATAATATCTTTTGCAGCAATTTAGATGGAACTGGATCTCAGGAATAGAAAAACACACACCACATGTTCTCACTAGTAAGTGGGAGCTAAATGATGGGTACACACAGTCATATAGTGGTGTAAAGGACATTGGAAACTAAGAAGGAGGGAGGTGGGGTGGGGGAGGGATAACAACTTATCTGTTGAGTACAATGTACATTACTCTGGTGATGGGCACATTAAAAGCTCTGACTCCAGCATTATACAATTCATCCATGTTATAAAAACACTTGCACCCCCTTAATATTTTGGAAAAAAAAAAGGAGAATCTTTCCTATTGGGTAGGCCATTTAATGTAAACCTTATAGTCAGAAAATGTGAAGAGAGAATTTCTGGGTTGTGAATGTTTGGATAAAAACATGGTAAAAATGTTTGAAAAATGTATTCAGCTTGAGATAAGCATTAAAAAGCATTTAAACAAGTTTCTCCCTAATGTTTTTACTTTCTGAATTTTAAAGGAACCTCCCCCTTAAAAATATCTCAGTAAATGGTTACTTTTGAGAGTATTGTGTTCACTGTGGGTCATAATGCTTTGAAAAAGTTGTTAAAATTTGAGAAGCATCTGAAAAAAATGACCAAAATTATATCAGGGATATAAAATAGATTTTCTCCAATGACTGTTTATAGAAGCTGGATGTGGTGGCTCACGCCTATAATCCCTGCACTTTGGAAGGTCGAGGCAAGAGGATCACTTGAGGCCAGGAGTTTGAGACCAGGCTGGGCAACATAGAAAGGCCCTGTCTCTACAAATAATAATAATAAAAAAAATTAGCCAGACGTGGTGGTGTGTGTCTGTAGTCCTAGCTACTTGGGAGGCTGAGTCAGGAGGATCCCTTGAGCCCCACTGAGCCACTGCACTCCTATAGGGACTGGAGTTGTTTGCCCTGGATGAGGCAAAGAAATGATTTGATTTCTGTTTTCATCTATTTTTATGGGGAGGATGTGGAGCAGTTATTTTTATTGTTCATAGAACAAATAGTAAAAGAAAATTATCTCACATCAGAGAAGAGGATTTAGTTAGCTGAATGAAGAGCCTTTGGACCTCTAGGTTAATGAACATTGCAGTGGCTAAAGGAACAGTTTCTATTAGCGTGGTGAAATGGAAAGATCTTGGGCCTTGAGAGAGTCCTGGCTTGAAATCCTAGTTCCACTTAACATCTCCGACCCTCATTTTTTTCATTTGTAAAAATGAGAATACTAACATATATCCTGAAAGATGTACTAAGATTAAATGAGATAATGTGTACACAAGCACCTGGGAAATAATGCCAGCTCCTTTCTCCTTTCTAGTGCATGCCTGGCATGTAATAAACACTCAATTGCTGTTCTTGGTCCTCTGGACATCTTTAAAGGGAGAGGGATAAACATCTTTCCTAGATGATTTAGAAATTTACCTGGTTAAACATGGGGAGTTGGACCAAATGACCCTTTGAAAGTTTTTTACAGACTGAATTCAGAGAAGGCCTGTTAAATATAGGATTGCTCATATGTGGATCTTAGTG
The DNA here is from genome assembly GCA_023783475.1 of Daubentonia madagascariensis. Lineage (NCBI taxonomy): Eukaryota > Metazoa > Chordata > Mammalia > Primates > Daubentoniidae > Daubentonia > Daubentonia madagascariensis. The sequence continues at coordinate 10,185,940 of JAKFHU010002658.1, forward strand.
GATATATTAATGTTTTGTTTCAGAAGTTGGAGCCATTGACTTTTAGATTTGTTTTTGCTACTCTTTGGTCCATTAACACAGAAAGCTAAAGCACAGAAACTATAAGTAGAAACATTTTTCTTGAAGAACAGCATGAAAAGAAGCAAAATAACATTCCAAATTATTTCTTAGTCCATTCCTTAAATATCACAATTCCCCAACCTTCCATTTCACTTTCTCCCAGTGTTACCCTATTTAAACTCATGAGGACAGACAGGCTAGATGATATTTTGGGCATCTCACTGTGGGAGCTAAGTCAAAATGATTTAGATGGTCTTTAGTCACTAGACAAGAAAATAGTGTGATTGGTGTATTAAGGCATTTTTGAAAATATGTAATTTTGTGTACTTTATAATGTAGTAGGCTTCCGGTGAATGGATTCTTTCAGTTATTTTCTGAAAAAAGTTTTGATTTACATTTTTCAGAGTGGTAAAAGCATGTTTCTCTGTAGGTGCATCAGCTTGTTTGCAATTCGCTTGAATTGCATAGAACAAACCATACCACGTCAGGGCTGATCATTTCTTGATTACAGTTGCAGAAATGACACATCAACTTACACATTTAAAATTTTTGTTCTTTAGTGATTGTCTGAAGAGGAAAGAGGATGAATATTGAATTATAAAAAAATAATATATGGAGGCAAGATGGTAGCAAAAAGGACAGAAGCTTTTGGGTCAGAATTCCTGAGTTCTAGTTGTAGTCATACCATTTGCTGTCTGTGACTTTGACAAGTTAATTTATCGTCTAAATATTTCTTTCATAATCTGTAAAATGGAGATAATATTGGTACTTATAGAAGTATTATTGAGAGGTAAAGGGGACAGCATGTGTTACAGCACTTTGAAAATCATGAAATTTGAAACATACACATATGGACATGAAAGAGACCTGAAGACATCTTCTTAATGGTTTTACTAAATACGAAATAGTTAATCCAAGTCTGATCATGAAGACTTAAGGAAGGCAATTGAATTCAGCAGCGTGGTAGAGGCAGTGGATTCAGGATTGTTTGATTTGGGATCACTTGATGTGGGGTCTAATCTTGACTTTGCTACCAATGGTTATAACATCTCACAGTATTTACTTGACCTGACTGTTCCTGAGTTCCTCATCTGTAGCAAGGATTGCTTGCTTCCAAGGGTTGTGTAAAGAGTAAGTTAGATAGACACTAGTTTTAAAATTGCACTACAGAATGTTATATTCTATAAGTCCAACACCTCTAAAGTTATACCTTTAACGTTGGGAAGGGAAGAATGTTTTAATATATTATTAGAAAGAAATTAACAATATTAAGTAATCAGGCATTCACAAGAGACCCTGAGAATGGCACAGAATCAGTTTGTTAAATTTTCCCTTGAGTTGCGTCTCTGATGTGGTGAGTCCACCTGGGATGAAGATCAGAATGTTTTTGCTCTCTTCTTTCCTTTGTCCTCTCAGTCTTTCTTTTTTCTTCCCTCCTTCTGGGGTCGCAGTCTGTCATGTTTTTGCCTTCTGGCTTGTGCTTTGTTGAGGTTGAGCTGGAGGTGTGTGGGTGAGGGATGAGTTGGGAGCTTCAAGTTTTTCAGGATGTGATGAAGAAAAACAATCTTCCTGTTCCAGGCTCTAGGTGCAATGTAAAGACCTTTCTCTTGTTGCTATTGTCCACCACTTGTAGCCTAAATTTAGTGCATTACAATGCTAATGGTTTTTCTCTGTCTTATTAGGGCTCTGTTTACCAGTAAGTAGTAGAGACTGATCTCTAAACAACTAGTATACTTTCCTGCTTCTTTACTTTTACTGATAAGGGGATTGAACTATAGGATCCTTTCAAGTTTTAAAATGATGTGATTTAGGTTGGAGGACTCCATAGTGTTACTGAGGCTCATAGGTAAAAGATTTTGTTATGCCTATTTTTAGATGAGACAGTGAAAGGAGTAGAGTTCAGTGTTTCAGCCATTATATGGAATTTCCTTCATGTAGGAGAAATGTTACTTTGTGGAAATTTCTATGTGAATGTTGGTATAAGCATATTTTTAGCATCAATTAGTGGTTCAAGTAGATGTGTGTTTGGAACAGAAGGTTCAGATGCTGTGTAGCTGCAGAGTCTGTGACCATGAAGTGTGAAGTCAGTGACTGGGGTGGCTCTGTTCTGTGTGCAATAAAACCCTCGTTTGATCTAAATGTACTATTCTTTGTTCCTTGTGCTGCTCTTTGTACTTCTACTAAAGATATTTTTTCCTACTAGTCAGGGCTGCAAGTCACACTAATGGTGTTTTTCACAATCAATATATTACCTTCATATTGAGAAACTTAATTTCCTGTTGATTGTTTTCCCAACTTTATTTCATTTTTTTTACCCTCCCAACCAATCAATAATCAAAGTCTATGAATTTAAGTATCTAAGTATCTCTTGAATCTATCCCTTCTTCTCTGTCCTTGATTGAGATTCTCATCTTGTCTCTCTCCCCTGAACTATTGCCAAGTTGTTCTGATGGGTCTCCCAGCACCACACCAAGTATCTTACAAAATGCCTCATTTGTGCAGCCATTTACATTCATAAAGTGCTTTTGTACAGCTTTTCATACCAAATGATGAAGTAGATATTATCATTACCCACATTGGACAAGTGAGAAAAACTAAGAAAGGCCAGGAACTTTCCAAAGGTTATGCAATTAGTAAATGGTGGAAGAATTCATATTTCAGAAAATAGTTTATTAAAAAATTCATGTGCCCCAGGATAAGAACAAAATTTTCTGTAGATTACATTAGTGTGATGAATGACTCAGTATGAAATAAAAACATGACAGAGACACAGATATGTTTAAGGATAATTTTTAATTTTGGAAATGAAGCCAACTACTCAAAAAAAAAGAAAGTTTTAACATTTTGTTGTTTTATGAAGTAATTAGACTGAGTAATGTAACTTAACAGAAAAATGCTTGACAACTTTTCAAATTCATGCTTGTTTATTGAACATATGCCAGAATTGATTTACAGTTTCTGTGGACTTTTTAACAAAACAAGACTTTAAATAATAATTTAGAAAAACACGTAATGTTTTTCCCCTCTGTTCCTCTCTCTCTATTTCCTTTCTTCATTCTTTCCTTCCTTTGTTTTTTTTCTATTTCACTTGGCAAACTCTGAAAGTAGTGAGAAGAATAGGTATAAGAAAATGAATGAAAATGTTAAACAATCTTAAATTGTGTCTGGAAATAATCTTTTAAAATTCTTAATTTTATAATTTAGGAGATTGTGATGTAAAGGAAACAAAGAAACACTTTCACAGGTAATTGTGTGTTTTTTTCCCCTTCTTTTCTAGATTGCATAATTTTTGAAAAATAAAAACCAGGCCGGGTGCAGTGGCTCAGCCTGTAATCCTAGCACTTTGGGTGGCCAAGGTGGGAGGATTGCTTGAGGCTAGGAATTCAAGACCAGCCTGGGCAATATAGTGAGACCCCATCTCTACAAAAAATAATTTTAAAAAATTAGCCGGGCAGGTGAGGTGGCATGTGCGTGTAGTCCCAGCTACCGGGGAGGCTGAGGTGGGAGGATTGCTTGAATCCAGGAGCTCGAGGTTGCAGTTAGCTATGATGACACTATTGCACTCCAGCCTGGGTGACAGAGCAAGACCCTGTTTCAAAACAAACAAAAAAGCCCACTAAATCATTTCTATTATTTCAAAATTATCTTATTTTACTTTTTATACAGGTTTTACTTTTTTAACTTTTAAATTTTGCAATAGTTTTATACTTATAGAAAAGTTGCAAAATTATACCCTTCACCCAGTTTCCTCTACTGTTAATATTTTACAAAACTATTATTATGATCAAAACTAAGAAATTAATGCTAGTACAGTTCTGTTAACTAAATTCCACACTTCATTCAGATTTAACTTGTTTTTACCCTAATGTTCAGATTTTATTTTTAGTGAGTTTTTGAATACATGAGTGAATGAGGGATGAGAGAGTATAAGAAAATAACATTGAGAACATTGAGAATGGAGAAATACACAAATGAAAATGGAAAGTGAATAATCAGAAGACTCTTAATATTTAATACTTTGTCCTCCCACTATAACTGTATGTCTTAAGTGTTAACTAGAGATTTTTCCCTTTCTTGTCTTTGTTGATGACAGGCATATCTCTTAGTTTTACAGAAAAATTATTACAAATCTTTCTTATAAAAGGGTTACATTAATTTATTAAAAGAGCTATCTACATTTAAAACAGTTTCTAAGTGACCATGAAAAAATAAAAACTCTACCGTCAATTTCTAGAATTATAACTTAGTAAAATAAAAATATTACTTGATTTCTAAAAGTCTACATATGAGTTTAAGTCCACTTCTAACATAAATTATGGTGAGATTGTGGGGCATATTGCTTAACAAGGTCAGTTGATTACCCTTTTTCCCCCAAATATATTTTCACTGAGAATTTTGAGTGATGAATCCCTGTACCCCTTGACAAAAAGAGACAGTACCACCCCATTATTCCCAGATTTAAGGAGAAGGGAGACATTGTTTTGTATTGTCATAGCAGTAGGGCTCCTCTGGAGTTCTTGATGTGGAAGGGGAGTTTCGTACCTTGCATATACACAGACCCTTCTCTGATTCTTTTCTTGTGCCTGGGAATACTTAGTCACTTCACAGCCACCATGTGGTTCTCTATGGGGCTTCCTACTCACTATATGGTAATTTGTTTTCATCTCCTTGTTCCTCTGGCATGCTGACAGTTCTTCAATGACAGGAATATATTTATAAGGGATTTTCACAGTATGAGCATAGCCATTTCTGAATTGTACTAGAGGATGAATGGTATGTCTCCTTTAGTTATTGTTACCAAACAGCCTTGAATGAAATACAATTTTTAAAGTTTCTAGTAAATATATGTTCTTTTTAGCAGGCCTTTAAAAAGATTGTTTAAACTTTATTTTTACTTTTTGTGCTTTATTTAATTACCAGAATTATAATGGTGTTTTAAAAAATATAACAGCTTTATGGAGACATAATTCATATATCACACGACTCACCTATTTAAAGTGTACAATTTAATGGTTTTTAGTATAATTCATAGGTTGTGCAACCATACCACAGTTTTAGAATATTTTCATCACCCCATAAAGAAACCCTCTACCCCTTAGTAGTCACTGGCTATTCATTCCCGTCTCCTCCTCGCCCCTGGCTAATCTACTTTCTGTCTCTATGGATTTGCCTGTTCTGAACAGTTCATGTAAATGGAATCATATAATATGCAGACTTTTGTGACTGGATTCTCTCACTTAGCATAATATTTTTAAAGTTCTTCCATGTTGTAGCATGTATTAGTACTTCATTTCTTTTTTTTTGCCTAAAATATCCCATCGGATGGCTATATCATACTTTGTTTATCCATTAATCAGTTGGTGGGCATTTGAGTTACTTCTATTTGTAGGTTATCATGAATAATGCCCCTCTAAAAATTTGTGTCTGACCTTTTTGTGAGGACATGATTTCATTCTCTTGAGTATATACCTATGAGTGGAATTGCTGGGTCATAGGGTAACTCTATATTTAACTTTTGAGGAACTACAGACTATTTTCCAGTTACTACCCCATTTCACAATCCCACAAGCAGTGAATGAGGGCTCCAATTTCTCTACATCCTTGTTAGCACTTGTTATTTATCTCTTTTTCTCATGATAGCCATCCTTGTGAGTGTGAGGTGATATTTCATTGTGGTTTTAATTTACATTTCCCTAGTGACTAATGATGTTAAGTATCTTTTCAGGTGCTCCATTGGCCATTTGTATATATGGTCTTTGGAGAAATGTCTCTTTAAACCCTCTGCCCATTTTTAAATTGGGTTATTTGTCTTTTTATTGTTGAGTTGTAAGCTCATTGTGGTTTTCATTTGCATTTCTCTGATGGCTAATGATGTTAAGCATCTTTTCATGTGCTTAGTGACCATTTGTATGTTTTCTTTGGAGAAATGTCTATTCAGATCATTTGCTCATTTTTAAATTAGGTCATTTTTCTTCTTATTTTTGAGTTGTAAGTATTCTTTATAAACTCTGAGCAAATTTCTTATCAGATATATGATTTGCAAAAACTTTCTCTCATTCTTTGGGCTGTCTTCATTTTCTTGGTGGTGTCCTTTGAAACACACGTTTTTAATTTTAATGATGTTCCATTTATCTATTTTTTGTTTTCTTGCTAGTGGTTTTTTTTTTTTTTTTTTGATAGAGTCTTGCTCTGTCGCCCCAGTGCAGTGGCATCATCGTAGCTCACTGCAACCTCAAACTCCTGGGCTCAGGTGATGATCCTGCCTCAATCTCCTGAGTAGCTGGGACTACAGGCTTGCGCCGCCACACCCAGCTAATTTTTTTCTATTTTTGGTAGAGACAGGGTCTCGCTCTTGGCCAGGTTGGTCTCAAACTCTGAGCTCAAGTAATCCTCCCGCCTCGGCCTTCCAGAGTGCTAGGATTACAGGCGTGAACCATCGTGCCAAACCTTGGTATTATACCTGAGAAATCATTGCCAAATCCAAGATCATGAAGATTTACACCTATACTTTCTTCTGTTTTATGGTTTTAGCTCTTATATTTAGGTTTTTGATCCATTTAAAGTTAATTTTTGTATGTGCTATGAGAAGGGGGTCCAACTTCATACTTTTGCATTCTTTTTACCATTTTATGAAAAGACTGTTGTTTTACAATTGAATTGTCTTGGCATGCTTGTCAAAAACTACTTGCACATAAATCTGAGAATTCTCATTGTTTATATGTCTGTCTTATGCCAGTACCATGCTACCTTGATTACAGTAGCTTTGTAGTAAGTTTTGAAATTGGGAAGTATGAGTCCTCCAACTTTGTTAATCTTTTTCTAAATTGTTTGGCTATTCTTTGTCCCTGGTATTTCCATATGAATTTTAGGATCAGATTTTATTTCTACAAGAAAGATACCTAGGATTTTGGTAGTTGGAATTGCCTTGAATCTGTATATCAATTTGGGAAGCATTGCCATATTAACAATATTGAGTTTTCTGATCCATGACCATGAGATGTCTTTCTGTTTATTTAGATCTTCTCTAATGTTTTTCAACAATGTTTTGTAGTTTTCATGGTATAAGTTTATGCTTCTTTTGTTATATTTATTCCTAAATATTTTATTCCTTTTGATACTATTTTAAATAGAATTATTTTCTTAATTTCATTTTTGGTTTGTTTATTGCTACTGTGTAGAATACAATTGATTTTGGTATATTGTCTTGTATCTTGTAATTTTACTTAACTCATTTGTTAGATCTGTGAGTTTCTTAGTGGATTCCTTAGGATTTTCTATGTACAAGATTGCATCCTCTGCAAAGTGAGATAGTTTTACTTCTTTCTTTGCAATCTAAATTCATCTTATTTCTTTTTCTTCTCTAACTGCACCGGCTAAAACCTCCAGTATAATGTTGAATCAAAGTGGTGACAGTAGACATCCTTGTATTATTCCTTATCTTAGGGGAAAGCATTCAATCTTTTGCCTTTGAGCATGATGCTAGTTGTGTTTTTGATAGATGACATTTATGAGGTTGAAGAAGTTCATTTCTATTCCTATTTTGTTGAGTGTTTTATCATGAAAGGTCTTGACTTTTATCAAATGCTTATTCTGCATCTATTAAAATGATCATGTTGCTTTTATCTTAATGGCATGGTGTGTTATATTGATTGATTTTCAAATTTTAAAACCAGCTTACATTTTTTGGAAAAATCCCAATTGGTCGTGGTGTGTAATACTTTTAATATTTAATATATTGTTGGATTCAATGTGCTAGTATTTTGTTGAGGATTTTGTGTTTATATTCCTAAGAGATACTGGTCTATCGTTTTATTTTCTTTTCATATCTTGTATGGCTTGATATCAAGATAATATTGACTTCATAGAATGAGTTGAAAAGTTGTTCCCTCCTCTTCTAGTTTTTCGAAAAGATCGTGAAGAATTAGTATTAATTCTTTAAATATTTGGTAGAATTCACTAGTGAAGGTAAAAAAAAAAGCTTAGGGTATTTTTTTGTTGTTGGAACTTTTGTGATTACTTATTCAATCTAATTTTTATATTTATATTCAGTTTTTAAAATTTATTCTTTAGTCAGTTCTAGTAGTTTATGTCTTTCTAGAAATTTGTCTATTTACTGGCTTTTAACATTTTTTAGTACTCTTGTGAGATGATTAACATGATTTATGTAGGGTTGCAGAAAAGGAAAAATTAGCTTCTGAAAATGATTCAACAGCAACTAGAATTAATGAATGAGGAGGTGAATGAATGGATGTACCAACCAGATGAAATGGGAAGTGTGGGTTTTTTAGGTCTTCTGTCCAATGAAAGGCTTAGCAGAATTAAAGGTAGTGAAAATTACAAACTGTCTGATATAACAATGATTAATAATAATGTTGATAATTTTGATAAGTGATTTTTATAGAGTATTTATTGTGTGTCAGGCACTGCTCTAATATCTTTACATATGAGCCAGCAATTGGACTGTCAAGTCAGACTGATGTGAATTGGAGATGTTAATCAATATCAAGCTTTCCTTATAATTTCAAGGATACAAGCAATCAAAAGGCACAGGAGAAGCAGAGAGAGAGGTCCGGGACATTGAGAGAGCCTCCCAGATCCTTTCTTACCACAATAGACAAAACTCTCAAGCCCAGATCAGTAGATAAGATCTTTAATGAAGCGCATGGGTTATCTAACACAGCAGGGAGCATTACACACTGTGAAACATCTCCATTTTATACCCAGGTTGTTGCATAGCTCATGCCCCATGCCACATGCCCCATGTCCCATACATCTAGAGATTCTAGGTTTGTTTATCATAGTAATCCTAAATCAGCAGTATCCTGCTAAAGCCTTTTATGGATAATTTTTAAAAAAACATTTTAAGTAAATACCATTAGCATATTTGCCAGCTATTAGCACGATTATAAGATTAGATCAGATCTTCTGCCTTCCTTTTTTTCCTGAGACAGCCTCTCATCCAACAGGAGAAAAATAACGATTTCATTCTTTCCTCCCTAACAGATTAACTCATTCAAATTGAAATTCACTTTTAATTTATTTTTTAGTATAAACAAGGTAAAATATATTAAGAAGGAATTAAAGTGTATCTGAAACGTGTTTTATTTCATTTGGCTTGGTTTAGTTTGGTTAGTAGAGGCTGGGGAGAGACATAGAGTGAGAAATATACAGTAAATATAAATATATTCTTATCACCAATAGATATCCACAATAGTAATTTGTTGTATTTGTTTTGTGTGTATGTGTGTCTGCACACTTCATATACAATTCTTTTTTCTATTTGATCTAAGAATAGTTGAGAAATCATATGATGATTTTAATTTTCAATTTCCCTGTTTTTCTCAACCTAACCCTCAAATCAGGATGGAGATCCAGTTCGCCCAGGAGTGGCTATGACTGATCTTGCCACTGGCCTGTACGCATATGGAGCCATTCTGGCTGGATTAATACAAAGATATAAAACTGGAAAAGGACTGTTCATTGATTGTAACCTACTGTCATCTCAGGTACCAATCCAAATAACATTTCAGATAATGGTGTAAAAACTGTGTCTGGATTTTACCTTTTCAGATAAAATCCTATGATCACATTACTAAAACAATTTTAAAAAACCCAAAACAACAGAAAGAAACAACAACACAATGACACCAAAATCTGCTCTGTTTTGATATATGTGTTTTCATAGTAAAATAAATGGACTATGAAAATTTTGTTGTAATGTAGACATTGTTCTTGGAGTAGAATTTTACAGGCTTTTTTTACTGGAATGGGTCTATTACTACTTGTGAGACAGTAGTACAGTTTTTTCTATTTTATCACATGAGCTCTGTAATTCTTTTGACTAGAGTTTCTTTACTTTTTATGTGCCATGGACCTCTTTGGTAGTCTCGTGAAGTTCGTGGACCTTTGCTTGGAATTATGTTTTTAAACACATAAAATGAGATACTTAGGATTACAAAGGAAGCCAGTTATATTGAAATATAATTATTCAATGTAAAATTCAAATTTGTGTTATAATATATATAATTTTTATTCAATGTAAAAAACAAATTTTTGTTAAATATATATAATTTTTACTAACATACTAAACCACAATATTTAGCAGTGGGTTTAATACTATTACAATTTTGTGGTAGTGTTGAGCATAAATGATATTTCAAGATATTTCAGTAATAACTGTAACATGGTATGGAAATATGTATAATATAATTGGTGATCAAGTCATAAGTACTGCTAATACTCTTGTGATTTTTTTGTCTGCATTCATAATTGAAGAAAATGCTAAATTTTAGTTAGAAGTTGATGAAAATAAAGATATAATTTTTTTCCATTCAAGTTGATTAACTCCTAGAAATATTTCCATAGACTACAGATTAAGAAACTCTGGTTTAGATAGCTATCAGCTAGGTTGTGCTACATACTAAACTAGTGGAATAAAAGGGTTAACTCACTCTCAAGATGACATTTTGCCTCCTTTCTACTGGATCAGACCCAGATGCTGTACCATATGTGGAAGTTGATTCTGAATAGATAATTTTTCAGGGATAGAAAAAGAAAATATCTAATTTGTGCAAGGAGACATTTTACTGTGGGAAAAACTACTTTCTGGACATAGAGACCTCAGTTGGGAATTTCAGATTTAAAAGGCATACATGGGAAAATAGTAAACTTGGAACACTGCTTTGGACATTTTTTTTCTCTTAGGCAAAATTAAGGAGGTGTATAGAAATAAAAAACATCAATATGGTTGAAGATGAAATACTACATATGGGTTTTTACATAACAGTAGCTTTGAGTCACAGTCAGAATTTTAATGGTTCTATAAAAGGGTAAAAGAACTCTCTTCAAATGAATGATCTTGCTCCTTAATAGAGAACCACAGATGTTAGTTATGGGAAGGAGCTGAAAGTCTTTTCTACATTTCCCCAGTTTTATAGCTGAGGTAGGTTTTAAACCTGAGGTAGGTTTAGTGACTAGATAAAAGTTGCCCTAGTAAGTGTGGAAGCCATGAAGGTTTCATGGGTATGTGACCTGTGCTGTTGTAGAGGGCTCTGGGTTTAGTTAAATGTTCTACTATCACTGCCTTGACATTCTTAATAATTTTTGAACAAGAGGCCCTATAATTTTCATTTTGCACCAGGCCTCACAAATTATGTAGCAGGTCCTGGAGTTGGGACTTTACTTAGGTCTCCTGATCTCTACCTAGACTGCTTTACTCTATGCTGCAATTATTAATTAATTAGCTTTGGAAAAAATTCTTTTGTGTTGTAGAGTTTAATTCTCTTCCAGCACCTAATTAGTGATTCACCATGTGAAGGTGTGTGTTTCACTGGGGGTGGAGGTGGGAGAGGGTGGCATTACCTGCAGAGCTGTTACAAAGTGAGGACACAGTGAGAGCAAACTCATGCATACATATACACAGATAGATAGTCCAGTCATTTTTGGTGTGTGTGTGTCTATGTTTATTGTCCATGTTGTTCCTAGAGACTGTAAGTAAGCTCCATGAGTGCAGGGAAACAATGTTTGTTTTTGTTTACCATGGTATCTTCAATGCTCAGTCCAATGTTTGTCAAATAGCAGGCTTTTCCAATCTTTAGAGATCGATGGGAGAACCACTGGTACCAAGGGGAATGTCTCATAGCCCCTTAGGTTTGCTAGGGAAGATGAGAAAAAGGTAGAAAACCATTGACTTTGGATAAGTACTTGATAAACAGCTAATGATGAGATAATTTGCTTTTGTACTGTTGTACAGTGATTTGGCCTATTGTACTGTCATTAACTCAGTCAAAGTTTGCTAAAATTAGTTTATTTAAGACTCATTAACTATCTTCTAACAAAAAAATCCATTACATCATATTTTAGAGCTATGCACTTTCACATCTTCTATGGTGACCTTCTATTTAGGTCATTAAATATGAAATGTCCGATTTTGAATCAAAAGTTTAGTTTCTTATATCTCAAACAAGAAGCAGTACAATTAATCAAAGTATATGCCTAAACTATTGACACACAGTTTTGCCATCTTAACGGTGGCTTGCTTATGCCAGCAGTGAAGAGGCCTGGAGAGAGAGTGGCAATGAAATCGTGGAAGGCGTTTTCCACAGCTTCTTGGGAATTGAATATTTTTCCTTGCAAGAAGTGGTCCGAAGCCTGGAAGAAGTGGTAGTCAGTTGGTGCAAGGTCTGGTGAGGATGGTGGATGACAGAGAGTTTCCAAGTCCAGCTTCTGTAGTTTGAGCAGCATTGTTTTTTGTGACATGTGGTCTTGTGAGAGGATTGGCCTGTCTCTATTGGCCAATCTTGGCTGCTTAATCGCAAGCATCCTCATCATGTTGTCCAGTTGGTTGCAGTAGACATCCGCTGTGTCTGATTGACCAGGTTTCATGAAGCTGCAGTGGATGATACTATCTCTGGACCACCAAACAGACACCATTAGCTTTTTTTGATGAATATTCGGTTTTGGACTGTGTTTTGGCACTTCATCTTTATCCAACCATTGTGCCAAATGCTTGCAATTGTCAAAAAGAATCCATTTTTCATTGCACGTAATGATACAGTGTAGAAATGGTTTGCCTTTACGTTGTGACAGCAAAGAAAAGCAAACTTCAAGACGGTTTCTCTTCTGATGCTCGTTTAATTCATGTGGTACCCATCTATCCAGGATCTTTACCTTGCCCATTTGTTTCAAATGGTCCAATATTGTTGGAATAGTTACGTCAAACCTTGCTGCTATTTTTCTTGATCACTTTCCCAACTATCAATACTGAAATACATATAGTTTCCCCAAGCTCTCTTCTATCATCTTTATGCCTTTGTACCCACCTGCTTCACAAACTTGAGTTAATCTTTCAAAATCCAACTCAAGACATTTTTCAGACCCAGCTCCTGCCTCGCTTTCTCAACTGTACCAATTTACCAGCTTGTGCTTAAATCATTTTACTTCTTACACCATGTCATTACTTTACTTATCTCTCTTACCAAACTCATGACCGAGCAACTAGCTTTGTGTCTGAACTTCATTGCTATTCAATAAGCATCTGTTCAATTAAACATTACATTCTGAAAAAAAAAACCCAAAAACCAAAAACAAAAAACCTTGCTGCTAATTCACATGTTGGTTGAGATGGATTCGCTTCCACTACAGCTTTCAGCTCATCATTATCCACCTTGGTCTCAGGTCACCCACATGGCTCATTTTCAAGATTAAAATCACTGGAATGGAACTTCTCAAACCATCAACGTACTGTGCGTTCGTTAGCCACATCTTTCCCAAACACTTTGTTGATATTTCGAGCTGTCTGGGCTGCATTGGTTCCATGACAGAACTCATTAAAAAATAACATGAATTTTTGACTTATCCATGGTTTCACAAAAATTGCTCTAAAAAAAAATTTGAAAGGTAATCACAAGCCAAAACATGTGTTTGAAAGAATGAGGATGTTCCTTCACAAATAAAAAACAAAACAAAACAAGAAGTATTGAAGTGAAATGTCAGAGATATCAACTGTCAAACTTAGTACTTAAGGAAATCGGACATTTCATACTTAATAACCTAATTATTACTTTTTTTTTATATGGTCCTCAACAATAATCGATAACTTGAGGTAGGTGGATAGGGCAGGAATTTTTATTCCTGTTTTACTTGTAAGTAAACTGAGGCTAAGAGCAGTTTACTTGCTTGAGCATCAGAGTCACAGCAAGATCTCTGGTTCTGACATCCCAACTGGATCTCTTTTCTCTATTTTGTTAAGGTTAAAGCTTGGGCACTGAGAGGTAGGCAAGCTCTAGGCTTTCCTCTGGTGAAGCTCCGGGGGAGAAGGCAAATTGAGTAAGAGGCAGAGAAAGCAAAAGAGTACTCGGTAACAAACACATAGCAAGGCCCCCATCCCATCCCCACACAAAATATACCAAGAGCCACAAAAAGATAGTGCAACAAAATGGGCTTTTCTGGATCTTTACCTACCGTGTTTTGATCCAGTGAGTGAAGACTATCATGGAATTTAACTGACAGTCAAGTGTTTCTGTTGAAATATAAGAATTTTGAGAAAAATGGCATTTGAAGTCATAGGATGACTGGACTTTTTGTTTCAGCTCTAATCAACAGAGCACTCCTTGTATCCCAGGCTCTGTGCTAGCTGGGCTAGGAAAGGGAGATGACACATCTCTTCAAGGCTTAGTAGTAGAGGCAGCCAAGTCATATGGGAGAGTTGGAGGTGATAGGTGAGTTACAGCTTGAAGGATGAGTAAGGGTTCACCAAATTGGGGGTGAGAGAGAGGTGTAGTCCTGGTATGGCTAATGGCAAATGCCAGGGCAAAGAGATATGACAAAGCTGGAGCTTGGAATATGAGTGGGGAATGGCAGGAGACAAGGTCAGAGAAGTTGGTTAGGCCAAGATTGTTAGGGGTCTCATAGGTCATGCTTAGGAATTTTGATTTTAATTTCTCAAGGCTTCTGTTTCTCTGTCTGTAAATTTTGTTAGGTGATGGTCTTTTCAAACAAAGAATATGTCTCCTTGAATACTTGCTACAGCTGCCCCATTCAGAATAGCCTCTGGGCTGTGAATAATGGCTAGAAAGCTCCAAAGGGCAGTGGTAACAGATAATTTATGATAAAGCTTACCTGAAGTACAAGGCAATGGGTGATAAGAACATTTTCGTTCTCTGAACCCTTTGCCTCTGCCCTATTCCTTGTCTCTGGGCTCCCTCTGTTCTCTTCATGTGTGTTTCCCTAGCCTGGGCATCTCTTTTCTCCTGTCTTTTTCTTGCTTGTCTTTCTTTGCTCTCCTGTTTTCACTCCTCTTCTATGTTCTCTGCCTTTTCTTTCTCTCTCCCTTTTCCTCCATCCTTCCTTATGTGGTGCTAAAGTTATAGAGGTTCTGGTTCCAGATCTTACATTCTTGCCACACATCATTGAGGAAGGTTTCAGAATATTACAGTAGTTCCCATAGAAGAAAAGCAAGTTCCCTTTCCTAGAAGTTCCAGAAAACAAGACCATATATTTCAGTGGTTTGAGTGATCATTCCTAAACTGATTACTGAGGCCTGAAAGATCGAATATGCTGATTGGCTTAAGCCATCCCTGGTACTAGGAACGGGGTTAACTCTATCCAGACTGTATGGCTGAGACTGGGAGAGGTGATTCTCCCAAAGAATGGTGTGGTTATGTTTTGGCCACGGGAGAGGAAAGTGGATGTTGAGGAGGCAGTCTACAACTATTCATTATACTAACATAACAGGGTTGTTTTGAGGATCTAATGCGATAAAGGATGTGAAAAATGCTTTGTAAATTAGAAAGTATTTTATTAATGACTACCATTAATTTTATTAAGTTTTTGAAAAAATACTTCACAGTGTTAGAAATATGCTGAGATTGAAAATTTGGTTATTGACATAATTATTATCATAATTATTATAACTTCATAATAGAGAAATCTTGACTAACTTCAATTTGTTTTTCAATTTATGATAACATTTACAGATTCTAGATCCAAAAACCATACTACAAAATGATTAAAATCTGCTTCATGTAAATAAGAAGTACTTTTTCTAGAGACATTTTAAAGAAGCATAATAGGAAACTTTACTTTTTTTTTAATAAAAAAAGTATTCATTGTCTTCTTTTTATATAAATGTTCACCTGCACTAAGCAGATAACATTTGGACTTAATTTCAGCTGTGTGGAAAATGACTATGATTTCATGCAGTAGTAAAATACATACTTTTCTATTTATTTTGATTGCATTACATAGGATGATAAATAAATGATTATAACATTCAATGTTAGTTGCTAAAAATGAAATTTTTCTCTCCTCTTAAAAGTGATCTAGTGTAAAATAGACAAATTACATTTGATTTGAATAGTAGCTAATTATTAACTCTGAGATGATTGCCTCAACCACAACAAAATCATTTCAAGTAGTTCATTGTAGAGACATGACAATTGCCAGGATGTGGTTTGTAGTGGGCACCAAATTTTTTGTAGTTTCAAGGCTATAAACTTTTAACCCTTGTCAAAAATTCTTTTGATTTTTTTAAGTCTGAATTTGATTTAAAGTTGTCCACTCGAGATTGTCTAACATCAGCATCTAAACAGTGTTCTTTAGATGATATTGGTAAATAATAAGGAAGTGGGCTTGGATGTGGTTCCAATTATTCTGTTGCTCTTATTCTTCTGTTGTGGCTTACAGAAATATCTTTTGGAAGTTTAATATCCTTCCTGTACTTAATTGCAACCAGGCTCCCCTAATTACTGCTACAATGAGTTAGTTTTTTTAGCACTGTAATTATTTTCACATATAGAACATTTTGTCACTTTACTCCCATTTGTATATTGTTCATGTTATATATATATGAACATATTAAAGTAGATAAAAATTTAATTCTTATCATTTTTCTTGATAAATTTTTGAATCTTAAACAAGTATATAATCTAAATTATTTTTTTGTCTCTCCTGTGTTCCTGCTTTTCTTTTTTACTTTATACCTTTTTAAAACCAATTTTATTGAAATATATATTACAGTGAAATATATATTAGAATGAAATATAATAAAATTCACTCTATTTCAAGTGACAACTTATGAAATTTAGTGAGTTATGCAACCATCACTATATATAAAGTTTTGAAATGAATACCCATATAGTCACCTCTGGTCTGGGTCTTACCTATGAGGATGGAATGGACCAGTTTTGAGTGGGGAGAGATCTAGGGCTAGGCTGACTCAGAAGAAGTCAGGGCCCATTATGACTTCTGTGGGTCCTAAGATCTTTTGCCTTTGTGGGTCCTTTCCTTTATAAAAATATTAAAAATTATATTCTATAATTGCATTGATATAAAAATGATTATAATTCATTATTATGTGCATATCATTATTACATTAGTTTTTTCCTTCTGATTTTAAAAGAAATTAAAATTAAAACATTTTTATGTACCCCTGAAGTACTGTGGGCCTTAGGCATTATGCCTACTGTGCCTAATTGATAAGTCAGTTCTAGAAGAATTACCTTGAGAAAAACCTATAAATATGCCAAATCTGTGAGGAATGACAATTGTTTATCTAGGAAGGAGCTGGAGGTTGACAGCTGAGATTACGTAGGAGCATGAGTAGAGGATGGAAAGGTAGAGAGGCAGTTTTTTCTATGATCAAGAAAGTTGAGAGAATTCCCTTTGAGGACACCCCTTTGAGGACACCCCTTTGAGGAGCTCTCTCCCTTTGGAGGAGAAAGAAAAAAAGAGGGTAATAGCAGAGAGCTCAAGAAATCAGGGAAGAGTGATTTTACATTCTAACCTCCCTTTTTTGAGGAGCCTATTCCATTCCTGCTTTAAAGGCCCTTGCCAGCCTAACAATCTTAGATTACCTGTGGCCAATTTTTTTTTTTTTTAGAGATGGGGTCTTGCTATGTTGCCTAGGCTGGACTTGAACTCTTGAGCTCAAGTGATCCTCCCACTTCAGCTGGGACTACAGGCATGCATCACTGTGCCCTGCTCTGTGGCCAATTTTTAATCCTAGTTCAACTTTCATTCTTTAATCAGCATTTTCCCTAACTAAGACCTTCCACTGCTCTATTTAAATTCAGGGGATACAAATGGATATTAATATTTATCTCTGGTTCCACATGAATTTTAGGATTGTTTTTTCTACTTCTATGAAAAATGTCATTGAAATTTTTGTAGGGATTGCATTGAATCTGTAGATTGCTTATTATAGTAACAATAATAATTCTTCCAATCCATAATCCAAGAACATGGGATATATTTTCATTTATTTGTGTGTTCTTCCATTTCTTTCATTAATGTTTTATAGTTTTCAATGTATGAATCTTTCATCTCCTTAGTTAAATTTATTCCTAAGCATTTTATTTTATTTTTTAATGTTATTGAAAATGAGATTGTTTTCTTGATTTCTTTTTTGAATAGTTCATTGTTAGTGTGTAGAAATGCTACTGGTTTTTGTATGTTAATTTTGTATCCTGAAATTTTACTGAATTTGTTTATTACTTCTAACAGTTTTTATTGGTGGAGTCTTTAGGGTTTTCCATGCATAAGATCATGTTGTTTGCACATACAGACAATTTTACTTCTTCCTTTCCAGTTTGGATGCTTTTTATTTCTTTCTCTTATCTAATTGTTCTGGCTAGGACTTCCAGTACTATATTGAATGGAAGTGGTGAGATTTGGCATCCTTGTATTGTTTCTAATCTTAAAGGAAAAGCTTTCAGCTTTTCACCATTGATGTTGGCTGTGGACTTGTGATATATGGCTTTAATTGTGTTGAGGTACATTCCTTCAGTACCTAATTTGTTGAGTGTTTATTATCAGAGGATGTTGAATATTGTCAAATGCTTTTAGTGCATCAATTGAGAAGATCATATGATTTTTATTCTTCATTTTGTTAATGAAGCCAAAGCAGTCTTGAGCAAGAAGAACAAAGCTGGAGACATCACACTTTCTGATTTCAAAATATATTACAAAGCTATAGTAATCAAAGCATCATGATACTGGCATAAAAACAGACACATAGACCAAACAGCTTAAAAAGGCCAGAAATAAATCCAAACAGTTACAGTCAATTGATCTTTGGCAAAGGTGCCAAGAACACACAATGGGGAAAAGACAGTCTCTTCAATAAATGATGCTGGGAAAATTGGATATTCACATGCAGAAGAAAATTAAAATTGGACCCTTATCTCACAACATATACAAAAATCAACTCAAAATGGATTAAAAACTAAAACATAAGAACTGAAACTGTTAAACTGCTAGAAAAAAATATGGGAAAAATCTTGACATTTTTCTGGGTAATGATTTTTTGGATATGAGTTTAAAAAGCACAGGCCATAAAAGCAGAAATAGACAAATGGGATTGCATCAAACTAGGCAGCTTCTGCACAGCAGAGGAAACAATCAGCAGAGTGAAGAGAGACTTATAGAATGGGAGAAACTATTTGTAAACCATACGTCGGATAGTGGGTTAATATCCAAAACATATAAGGAACCCAAACAACTCAATAGCAAGAAAACAAACAACCCCACTAAATTGGGCAAAAGACCTGAATAGACATTTCTTAAAATAAGACATATAAATGGCCAATAGGTATATGAAAAAATGCCCATCATTAATTATTAAGGAAATGCAAATCAAAATCACAATGAGATATCACCCCACATCTGTTAGGATGACAATTATAAAAAAGACAAAAGATAACAAGTGTTGGTGAGGGTATGGAGAAAAGGGAACCCTTATACACTATTGGTGGGGATGTAAATTAGTATAGCCATTATGGAAAGCAGTATGGAGGTTTCTCAAAAGAATTAAAAATAGGACTACCATATGATCCAATAATCCTACTTCTGGTAATATGTCCATAGGAAATGAAATCAGTATGTTGAACATATATCTGCGTCCCCAGGTTCACTACAGCATTATTCAGAATAGCCAAGGTATGGAATCAACCTAAGTGTCCACCAGTGGATGAATGGATAAAGAAGTGTGGCTGAATAAAATACTATTCAGCCTTACAAAAGAAGAAAATTCTGTCATTTGCAACACATGTATGAACCTGCATGACATTATGCTAAGTGAAATAAGCCAGGCACAGAAACACAAATACTGCATGGTTTTATTTAAATGTGAAATCTAAAAAAGTTTGAACTCATAGAAGCAGAGAGTAGAATGGTGGTTACCAGATTCTGGGGATTGGAGGTGAGGGCTGGGGGAAATGTTGGTCAAAGGATACAAAGTTTCAGTTAGATAGGATGAACAAGTTCTGAAGATCTATTGTATAGCATGATAACTATAGTTAATAGTAATGTATTGTATTCAGAGTCATAAGCTTGGCAAAAAAAAAGAAAAAAAAGAAAAAAAATAGTGATGTATTGTATATTTTAAATTTGCTAGAAGAGATCTTAAATGTTCTTATAAAAATATGATAAATTTGTGAGGTGATAGATATGTTAACTAGCTTGATATAATTTCACAATGTATATTTATATCAAAACATAAATGCACCATAAATATATATAATTTTTATTCATTGACTTAAAAAACAAAATGAAAATCATCAATTAAAGCAAAATAAAATTGAAAAAAATTATCTGATATTAAGATGAGTAATTAGGAAGGTAAATACACACCAAAAAAATGAAAAATCAGATGACTTCCAAAGAGACTCTAAAGAATTTTACATGCTCTATTATTTTATGTTATTATTTTATGGTATTGGTTAGATTAACTGCAAGTTGACTTCAATATAAAACATGGTTGGTTCTCTTTTTAAAGATGACTGAGCACATGCAAGTGTATTGGGATGATGCCCTGGTTTTGTATAACTGAAATCATTAATTATATTCATGGGCATTGCATATATTTATATGACAAGAGCTACAAATGAGGAAAATCAGGTCTTTTAACTTGTAATATTGATGATTACTACTGGGAGAATATTCCAAAGGAAAAAAGAATAAAACAGGAAGACAAATTTTATGGTGATCTAATTTAATTTTCTTATTAGATACTTTAAAACAATGTAGTGCTTTTAAACGTTCTGAAAAAAAAAAAGAAAGTTAAGATCAAGATATAAAAGAAATGGAAAGAGAAAGATGTATTGGTGCTGACATGTATTTCCTAAATTGATTTTGTCCTTGCAGAATCTAGTAGAATAATGAATTTAATTGACTGTTCCTAAAACTGGGTTTAACAGTATTAGAATCACCTATATTCTCTACTACCAGAGTTAGAAAAATTTGTTTTTCTTGTAAAGTTATTCAATTCTATCTTCATCTTTGTATTTTCTGGGGTCAGGAAATTTTATGTAGAATAAAATGTAGTAATCATATCCTTCTGTATTGGCTAATTAATGGTGACTATTTACCCACCATATGTTATGGACCAATTGATTCCTGGTGGATCAGGTCTACTTGGCTCCAACAATTATGCCATCATCGTAGCTAGATGATCAGTAAACCACTAACATCAAGCATTGTGGCTAACATTTAATTCTAGGAACATTAGTTCTTCATAGAATGGGTATGATGTGTAATGGTGAGTAATTTTTTCATGTTTATAATTATTGTGTAGCTTAGAGTCATTATATACCAGCAATGTATAATAAGACCTTAATTAGCTGGAGTGCTTAGCAATCTGGATATTATGGTTGATTTCATTTTCTAGATGACTGAGAGTTAAAAGGTAACTGTTTTGGTTTCAACCCTTGTCATAGAAAATCTTCTAAAATGCTTTAATTTACTTTTCTATTGTGGTAAATGCCATGTACTAAATGTATTTTTACCTTAAAGGTTATTATTGTGATATCCAATTATTTTTACATACTGATTTTTACTTAGAGAGTAAGAAATTAAGTTGCATCTGCACTAACAGCATCCATCCATCCACCCATGTGTCCATCCATCCGTCCATCCATCCATCCCTGTTCCACATCTACTATATGCCAGCGTATACAATGAATAATACATGAGCCAGCAAGTTGCCTGACCCATGAAACTTACATTGTAGTTGGGGATATAGAAACTAACATTGTAGTTGATGTGACTGACTGAAAGACTTCCCCTGGTAGTTGACATTGGCACTAAATCTGGCCATTTATTAATACTTATCTGAACAATAAACAATATGGCATTTCAAATAATAATCCAATGTTTTATAATTAATAGGTCCAGTCAAACTTAGGAATCAGTAACAGACTTTTTTTTTTTGAGGGGGCAGGGAGAGGGGATTTCTTGGCAGGGTATTGAGCCAAACCTGTAGAGCAGGAGTTGAGTTCTGGTGCTCGTCTGGTGGAATGGTAGTAGAAGCAACACAAGACTGCAAACAGCTTTAATCTTTCTGCCACTTGGACTGACTGGAGACTGATTTGAGAAGGTTGGGAAAAGAGTGCTATGATTATTAACAATGTCTACCAAGGTGCAACAATAGGAGAGTGCTACAAATCAGCTGACCTTGGAGTAGATGACGCATTATACAGGCTGTTTGTATTCTTCAAAGGTGAATTATTGTGATCAGCACTGGGCAATAGAACTTAACGTGATGACTGTATATTGATCTTGTATCTTGCAACCTTGTTGGGTTCATTTGTTAGTTCTAAGAGTATTTTAGTAGAATCTATAGGATTTTCACATGCAAGATCTCATCATCTGCAAATTGAGATAGTTTTACTTCTTCCTCTCCAATCTTTATGCATTGTATTTCTTTTTCTTGCCTAGTTGCCGTGGGCAGAACCCCAGTACAATGTTGAATCAAAGTGGCAAGAAAAGTCATCCTTTTCTTGTTCCTGATCTCAGGGCAAAACATTCAGTCTTTCCCCATATGTATGCTGTTAATTGTTCTTTTTTTCTAGATAGTCTTTATCAGGTTGGGAAAGTTCCCTGTATTCTTAGTTTACTGAATGTTTTTATCATGAAAGAATGTTGGATTTTGGCAAATGGTATTTCTGTGACTATTGAGATGATTATTTAGTTCGTATCATTTACCCTATTAATATGTTATTTGGTTATTGATTGATTAACAATTGACATTGATTTTTTTTTGTGTATTGAACCAATTTTTCAATCCTGGAGATGATCTAACTTGGTCAAGTTGTATAATCCTTGGCATATGTTGCTGTATTCAGTTTGCCAGTATGTCACTGAGGATTTTTTGGTCTATATTTTTAAGGGCTATTGGTCTGTACTTTACTTTTCCTGTGATATTTTTGACAGTTTTTTGTATCTGGGTAATATTCACCTTGTAGAATGAGTTGAGAAGTATTCTGTTCTTTTCTAGCTTTTGGGAGAGTTTGTGAAGAATTGGTATAGTTCTTTAATTGTTTGGTAAATTTCATCAGTGAAGCTAAAAAAAAGGCTGGGTTTTTTTTTTTTAAGTTTTGTGATTACTAATTCAATCTTTCTAACTGTTATTTGTCTATTTAGTTTTTCTATTTATTCTTTAGTCAGTTTCAGTAGTTTATGTCTTTGTAGGAATTTGTCCATTTTATTTACAGCATTCAACTTGTTGACATACAATTGTTCATGATATTCCTATATAATCCTTTTTATTTCTGTAAGGTCAGTAGAGATGTTTCCACTCTTTCATTCCTGATTTTAGAAACTTGAGTTTTCTCTTTTTTCTTTGTCAGTTTATCTTAAGGTTTGTTAATTTTAAGAAATGATTTATTTTCTCTATTGGTTTTCTATATTCTATTTCATTTATTTCCACTCTTATATTTATTATTTCCTTCCTTTTGCTTATTTTGAGTTTAATTTATTCTTCTTTTTCCAGTGTCTTAAGGTAGCATGTTAGGTTGTTGATTTGAGACTTAAAAAAATACGTAGGCATTTTCAGCTATAAATTTCCCTGTTAGAACCAATTATATCAAAGTGTTTTCTAATTTCTCTTGTGATTTCTTCTTTGATCCAGTGGTTTGTAGGAATATATTGTTTAATGTTTACCTGTTTGTGAATTTCCCAGATTTTTTCTGTTATTAATTTCTCACTTCATTCCATTGTAGTTGGAGAATATTCTTTGTGTGATTTTGGTCCTTTTAAATTTGCTAAGGCTTTTGTTTTGCCTAACACATGGTTTATGCTGGAGGATGTTCTGGGTGCACTTGAGAAGAATGTGTATTTTGCTGTTGTTGGATGAAGTGTTGTATAGATGTCTGTTAGGACTAGTTAGTTTATATGGTGACACTATGTATAACATTTTGAGGAACTGTCAAATTATTTTCCAAAGTGTCTGCACTACTTCATAATCACACCAGCAATTTATGAGGTTTCCAATTTCTCCACATCCTTGCCAACTCTTGCTATTCTCTGTCATACTTTACTTAGCGGGTGTGAAATGGTTTTGATTTTCATTTTCACATTTCAAGTCTTCTCTTTTCTTATAGATTTTCTGCCTAATTTCTTTATCCATTATTGAAAGTGAGATATTTAAGTCTGCATCTGTTATCATTGGATAGTCTATTCTCCCTTCAAATATGTCACGTTTTGCTTTTTGTATTTTGGCAGCCCTTTTGTTAGGTGCATAGATGTTTATAATTATGTCTTCCTGATAGATTGACCATTCTATATCATTATAAAATGTACTTATTTGTCTCTAGTAACAATTTTTGTTTTAAAGTCTGTTTTGTCTCATGTTTGTATGTATTCCATCTATTTTTTGATTACTATTTTCATAATGTATTAGTCTGCTAGGGCAGCCATAACAAAATACCACATACTTGGTGGCTTAAACAACAGAGATTTATTTTCTCACAGTTCTAGATGCTAGAAGCCTGAGATCAGGGTTTTGGCAAGGTTGGCTTCTTCTGAGGGCCATGCGGGAATGATCTGTTACAGGCTTAGGACACTAATCATATTGGATTAGGAAACACCCTCATGACCTCATTTTAACTTAATTACCTCTTTAAAGAGCCTATCTCCTCAAACGGTCACATTTTGCAGTACTGGGGTTAGAACTTCAACATATAAATTTTTGGGGAGGACACAATTCAACCCATAATCACAATATATCTTTTTTTTTTCTTTTTTTTTCATTTTTTTTGCTCTCAACCTCTTTGTGTCTTTGAATCTTAAGTGTGTCTCTTATAGACAGAATATAGTTGGATCATTTTTAAAAAATGCATGCTGCCAAATTTCTGCTTTTTGATTGGAAAGTTTTATCCGTTTAATGTAATGACTAAGGTAGAATTTATGTTTGCCATTTTGCTATTGTTTTCTATATGTCTTATGTCTTTTTTTGTTTCTCTGTTCCTCCATTACTGCCTTTTTAAAATTAAATAGATATTTTCTAGTGTACCATTTTAATTCCCATTTTTCTTTTTAATATGTATTTATATAATAAACATTTTAATGTAATATATATGTTATTTTCTTAGTGGTTGCCTTGAGGATTACAATTAACATCTTAATCTAAAATAAACTAGTTTAGATTAATGCCAACTTAATTTGAATAGTATGTAAAAACTTTGTTCCAATATTGCTTTGTTCCTTTCCCTCTACTTTTTGCTGTTACTGTCATACAGATTACAACTTTATACATTGTATGTCTGTCAACACAGATTTACAATTACAGATGCTCCTCAATTTACAATGGGGTTACTTCCCAATAAACCCATTATAAATTGAAAATATTATAAGTTGAAAGTGTATTTTTAACTTATATTTTCAACTTGTGAAGGGTTTATCTGTATATAATCCCATTGTAAATTGAGGAGCATACTGAATGTGTATTGCTTTTGCATAATTGTAAAGTAAAAAAATCATAAGTGAAACCATCATAAGTTGGGGACTGTCTATATAGCCCTATTCAGTTCTCTTTTAAATCAGGCAGGAGAAGAAAAAATTTATAAATAAAATACATTTGTATGGTATTTTATACTCACCTGTATAGTCAGCTTTACTGGTGCTCTTTATTTCTTTGTTTGTACTTGTGTTACTATCTAGTGTTTTTTTCATTTCATCCTGAAGGACTTCCTTCGGTATTTCTTGTACAGTAGATTTGCTAGCAACAACTTCTCTCATTTTCTGTTTATCTGGGAATGTTTTAATATTTCCCTTAGTTTTGATGTATAGTTTTTGCCAGATATAGAATTCTTGGTCAATACTCTTTTTCTCCCTGTAGTGCTTTGAATACGCTGTCCCATTGCCTTTTGGAATCTATGATTTTTTAATGAGAAATCAGGTGTCAATATTATTGAGGATTTGTTGCATGTGATAAGTTGTTTTTCTCTTGCTAATTTCAAGATTCTTTGTCTTTGTCTTCTGAAAGTTTGTTCCTGATGTGTCTAGATTTGGATGTCTTTGAGTTTATCCTGCTGGGAATTTGTTGAGCTTCTTGGGTGTGTAGATTAATGTTTTCCATCAAATTTGGGAAGTTTTTGGCTATTATTTATTCAAATATTTGTTCTTCCCCCTTTTCTTTCTTTTTCCTTCTGTGATTCCATTCTCATCCCATTTCATACTTTCCTTTAATTTTTTAGACATGGGTTCTTTTATTTGTACACATTTATAGTAACTGATTTAATATCTTTGTCTAGTACATACAACATCTGGGCTTCATCAGAGGCAGTTTCTCTTGACTGTCTTTCCCTACCCGCCTTCCCCCCATGTATGGTGATACTTTCCTGTTTCTTTCTATGTATCATAATTTTTTTGTTGTTGTTGAAAACTGGATATTTCAAATAGTAGAATGTCGTAACTGTGGAGTTCATATTTCTCCCACTCCCAAGGGTTTGTTGTTGTTTCTTTTTTTTGTTGCTTTTTGTTTGTCTAGTGACTTTCCTGAATAAAATCTATAAAGTCTTTATTCTTTGTCTTGCGCAGCTACCTTGTGGTTAGTTGTTGATTAGACAGATAACTTCTTAACTGCCTTGAACCATTATGTTTCCCTCCCTTTGTTGGGGTACCATGTGTGTTGGGACAGAGTTTACATTTTTACCTTAGCCTTCACTTCATGCTTGTGGAGAACCTTAAGGTTAACCATAGGTGACAGATTAGGACTTCTGGTCTCTGGTCTTTCCTGTGAGTGTGCACAGCCAAACACGTACGTATGGCCTTCTAGAGTCCCAGGAATATGTTGGAGCTCTTCAGTGCTTTCTATGGATATCTCATTACCCAGTTTCCTTTTAAGTTTTTGGTTAGCCTCTTGTTTGCTGCAACCAGTAACACTGTCCCAGCCAGCTGTGATGTTAAACAATTGCTGTTGATTGTTTTTGACAAATGCCCTTAGGATAGGGCTCTTTGTACTGAATAAGCTCTGAGGAAGGTCAAATAAAGCAAACCTGAAAATGGAGCTTTTCCAGGGCACTGCTAGACAGGTTAAATAGTGATAATTCTCTGGGATGGGTTTTTTCCTAAACTTCAAACTCATTCTATCCACTTCTGTGGTTGCTAGACTGCTTGTATTCATAGCTTTTAATGAGTCTGTTGGTTCTCACTGCTACCAGAGGGCCAGGTAGAGGTGGATGTTAATATGGCAAGTTAAGGCATCACAAAGCGAGCTGGTCTTATTAAAATTCAGTTGTTTTTCTTGAATAAATGTCCATCATTTATTGCAAGGATTTGGTTAATTTCCAAAGTCTTGGAAAAGTTGATTTTGAGAATTTTTGTGAGTGTTCTCATTGCTTTTATGGGAGAGCTCCTTATTCCACCTTTTTTGAATGTGCTTATTCCCCACATATATAATTTAAAATTTTCTAGTAGCCACATTAAAAAAGTAAAATGGAACAGTTGAGATTAATTTTGATCATGCATTTTATTCAACCAGATATACCCCAAATATTTTCATTTCAAAATGAAAAATTGATATAAAATTAATAATGAGATATTTTACATTTTTTTCTGTACTGTCTTTCAAATGTGATGTGTACTTTACACTTACAGCACATCTTAATTTGGAATATTCTCATCAAAGGCTCAAGAGCCACATATATGTAGTGGCTATTGTAATGGCCAGAATGTTCTCAGAACATAGAAGAATGGGCAGACGCTTTGAAATTCCAGTCTTTTCTTTCTTCCTCCCCCACGAGTGTTGAAGGTGAAAAATAATGTTTAACCACTACGATGTCTACTTTCTACCCCTTCCCTATTATCACTTGTGGTAGGCTGAATAATGGTCCCAAAAGATGTCAACATCCTTATCCCCAGAACCTCTGAATATGTCACATTACATAGTAAAAGGAACATTATAGATTTGATCAAGTTAAAGATCTTGAGATGGGGGATTATCCTGGATTATCCAGGTATGCCCAATATACTTACAAGAGTCCCTAAAAGAGGAAGGCAGGAGTATCAGAATAAGTACAGTAGTCTCTCCTTATCCACGTTCTAAGACCCCCAGTAGATGCCAGAAACCATGGATAGTACCAAACCTTATGTATGCTATGTTTTTTTCTTATACATACATATCTATGATAAAGTTTAATTTATAAATTGGGCACAGGAAGAGATTAACAATAACTAATAAAATAGAACAATTATAACAATATACTGTAATAAAAATTATGTAAATGTGGTTTCTCTTTCTCTTTCAAAATATCTTATTGTACTGTGCTCACCTATTTTCAGATTGTAGTTGAAACTGTGGAAAGTAAAACCATGGATGGAGAGAACTACTGTAGTTTGAGATGTGACAGTGGTAGCAAGAAGTTGGAGTGATTCAAGGAATGGGGCCACGTGTCTCAGTAATGCATTCCATCTGTAGAAGCCAGAAGAGGCAAGGAAACAGATTCTCACCTGAGAGCCTCCAAAAGGAACCAGCTTTGTTGACACCTTGATGGTAGCCCATTAAGAATGTTTTGTACTTCTGATCTCCAGAACTATAAGATAATAAATTTGTGTTGTTTTTAAGGCACTAGGTTTAGGGATAATTTGTTACAGCAGCAACAGGAAACTAATTCACCACCTTAGCAGGTGGAAGTGGCTACAGACAGTTTTGGGTTTATATATCAACTTTTGTTAATATTAGAGAACTCATGTTCTGTACAAATGAGGGTCTATATTGATTCTGATTCAAGGTTTACTTTACCGATTGAAGTACTTTTAATTTCAGCTATTTTACATTTTAAATGGATTTTCATAGGGACAGGGGCCTTAAACATTGTTGAGAGACAATTGTAGGAAATTTCTGGGTAGTTCTAGAGTCTATATATTTCTCTCTAAAGTTCCAGGAACACTATGTCTACTTGGTGGGATAGTTTGTTTTCAGTTCAATCAATTCTTCCTGAAACTGAACCACACTTACAGGATAGATGGTATTTCAGGTACCTTCTGAGTTTTCTTTAAAGGAAGCTGCAGAAACTTAAAGCATGATTTGAAATCATATAAATCATTGAGTCCTTTATGAAATGATGACTTCCTTCCCCCAAAATACCTCTGTAATTCTTTTATATCTGATTCTCTTGAACTCAAGCCAGGCCACCATAGTAAAATGAATACATTCTCCTTTTACCTTCTGCTTAGTCTGTAGGCCCAGTTTGAATCTGAAACTTATACTTTTTAAATTCTGTGACTGTAGTTTCTGGTCCGGTATATTCAGATATGTTGTCTCAAGCTTAAACGTACTATCTTGTAAGCCACCGAGGGAAAAGCAAGTGTGTCTGTCAGTCTTTCAATTATAGAAGCCCTTGACTCGAGACAGCAGCTCACTGAATCCGAAATTTAGTTGTTCTGTTACACATTCTTCTTCAGCATCTTCTAAATATCCCCAAACTGTTGCAGATTGATTTGTAACAGCATGAAAAAAATACATATTGGTGGCTTCATCATATTATTTGATGAAACCAGTTTAGAATCAATTTATGTTCTAAATTGGTTTAGAACCAATATTCAGAGCATAAGTTTTCTGTCAGTGGAGGCTGGACTTAATAAGCTTCCCTTTTGTTTGTTTAATACTGTTGAAAACTTTTTTCTTTTTTTGGTATGTGGTCATATTTGGTAATGAGAACTTTTTTGTGTTTAAACCATACTTAACATTTTTATGGGAGCTTGTTAGGTCTTATTGTTGCCACTACAAATAACTGGGTATTAACCATTTTTGTTGTTGTTATTGTTAAAAGTCTCAAGCTGAGTGTGCTTTGACACTCTGGAGGACTGAATTTGGTTTCTAAGATGCACCTTGATTCTTTATTACACCAGTGCTCAAATTTGGCTGCACATTGGAAACACCTGGGACGTTTCCAAAACTTCTGCTGCCTGTTTCCCATCCCCAGAGATTCTAATTTAATTGGTATAGGGCATGGCCTGTGTATTGAGGTTTCTAAAAGCTCTCCAGTTGATTCTAATCTGCAGCAAAGTTTGAGAACTGCTGTTCTACATAATGATTCACAAACTTATCATGTATAATACCACCAGGGAGTTTTTAAAAAGAAGCAGATTCCTGGTCCTCACACTCAAGCATTCAGATCCAGTGGGTCTGGGGTAAGATTCAGGAATCTGCATTTTGAGGCAGCATCCCAGGTGACTCTGATGCAGTAGACCTGTGGGTTACAATTTAAAAAGAAAATGTGTCTTAGAGTAAACCTTCAAGGTGCGTCTCTTATACATAGAGGCTTCTTGGACAGTTCCACTAGTATTATCTTAATACTTTTAAAATTAAATGGCATTCAATTTCCCCCAAAATAATTTTTAGTCATAACTGAAGTCATATTTGTAGAACTTTCTTGGCTGGCCTGTGCGTTTAGTTATGGACATTACTGTACTTCACGTCTTTGCTCTACAAGTTACCATGGGACCGTTTGCTGGATAGGGAACTAAAAGAACATGGAGTGGTTTAGAAAGAACCTTAAGGCTTTATGACATAGAACACAACTTTAGGCAACAAGGATATGGACTAATTGAAAATCAGCAGCTTACTGTTCAGTGTGACTGGTAGTCTTTAGGAGTCTTTAGGAACTCTTCATCCTAAACCCTTGACTTGAAGGGACACAGCTGCCGAGAGGGATATTTCAGGGGCCTTAGACATGAGCCTTAAGTCAGACTCCACTGGTCACATATTAGTGACCAGAATTCACATATTGGTCTTTTTAATCATATTTACTGCTGTAGACATGTTATCAATCATGGCATTTTAAAAAAGAAAAAATTTAAAAGCTAGCTTAGCTGTTAATTGGAAAACATACTCTGCAAAATGATTAGATTCTTAAGTAGTTCTGTGGTGAAAGGCATTTGTAAATTTAAGCAAAAGCAGTGTTTTAGTAGTGTATGTGCAAATATTAATTGCATAAATGATTGAAATGTATAAGGGATATATAGAAAATAGAGACAAAGTTTTATCTTTCAGTGTTTCTTCATAATGACTGATAGCGCAAGGACTTTTCTATATCTTTAACCAAAGAAATTCATGTTAGGAAAAAAATGCCAAAACTATACAAATGTATAATTTAGTAAGTAAAAGGTTTTTTTTTTTGCAATTCCACTCCTTACTGGTAACTGTTACTAAAAGTTTGGTGAATATTTTAGGAAAAAAATCATATTAAAAGAACTCACTAATGAATTTTTCTTGAATTCCTTCTGGGGACATATATAATCATTTTCTCTTAGTGGTATAATTAGCCATAATATTATGGCTTTGGATAAAAACTAAATTTTCCCTGTATGAGAATTTTAAAAAAGTAATTTCCTGTCTATTTAGGTGCACAGGTAAATCGTACATTATCTGATGCTTGCCCAGCTCCCCACACCAACCCCTATGTCTCTCCTTCCCATATGCTTAATTCTGCATCTGTTTCTTTTTGGAGGTTCCATAGTACAGGTGCTGCTGATGGGGGGAACTACCTGTGATTTACTTTGCTGATTGGAGCAGGTGCATTTGGCTCTAATCACTGACTGCTTCTGAACTCTCCAAAATCCACTAACTGAAAAGAGATACCAGCAAGCGCTGAAGTACCATATGTGGTGACAATGTGTCCTCATTGGGTGACTGAGATGCTATTAGTATATAGTTCAAATGATTTCTTGAGGAAAATGAAGTACTCTACTAAATTATGAGCAACTCTTCTTACCCCTCAAGTTAATAGTTTGGGTTGGTCTTGCCTGAATTCATATATTTAATTAAGAAATAGAGGGTGGTAAATTTAAATGGAAGGTAATTTGGCACAAATTACAGTAAAATAAAAGATAGGTTATTACTAATGCAAAGTTTCCTTTTTTAATGTGAAAATTCTGAATTAGTTATAGAAAAGAGTAAGGTAACATTCTATTCTCTTGCAGAAGAGGATGTACACGTGCTTCACCTACAATATCACTGGATGGCACTGTGTGCTCATGGGCTGCACTAGAAATGGGATCTCTTTGGTGGTTAAAATATTGCACTCCCATATTTCTGGAGAAGGCTTTTAATGTTCTTTTCTAATGTTTGTAATTGCACTTGTAACCTGTTGCCAAGTACATATTAAATTTTATATTGTGTTTATTAGTAGGAGAATATTTTAATCTGAATGTGAAATGGGAAAAACTCCTATAAGGTAAAACCTCACTGTGTGTGTGTGTTTAATTAATCTCAAACTTACTGTTGAACTAACTTCTTTCCATTTGGTAACCTTCCTGTATAGGCCTCTAGGGTAGTGGTTAGCCTGGGCGTGGACCTCAGGCAAGTTATGAAATGGCTGTATGCTTTAATTATTAAATGGGAATAATAATAGTGTTTGCCTCCTAGGATTGCTGAGGATTACAATGCATTAATATATATAAAGTGCTTATGGCAGTGCCCATTACATAGTAAGCACTAAAGTATTAGCTTTCATTATTATTAATATATTATTATCATTATCATCACCTTAGCTTGTCCTTTTTCTTCCCTTTCCTTTGATCCCTCTTCCACACACTTTCACTTTGTTACTACATTCCTTAACCCTGCATGTCCTGCCCTAGGAGGCTATTGGTTGCAGCAGAAACTGATTTTTACCCAAAACCTTTACTTCTGATAAAGTCTTGAAATTATTTAGAATATAAATACTATAAAGTCAGAGTCTTACGTTGATACTGCTTTTTTTTAAAGTCAAGGGAATTTGCATGTTAAAATGCTTTAACCAAAATTAAATGAAAAATAATGATGGCATATTTCTTATTATAAATGTCCATGTGAAGTCTTTGGATTCTGGCTGGTGCTTAGACTAGGCAGAGAACTGAGATAACTTGAAAGTTCGGGATGTAACTCTTTGCTAGTCAGCTGTGGTGCAAACCTAAGAATTTTGAGGAAAAGTACCTCAGCTCACCTTGATCCCTTTCCCCAAAAGAGATCTTGAGGTAACTGTGCTCCAGGCCTTTAGCATTAAATTGGTGAAGATCAGTACACTGAAACAAAGCTCGACATAAAATTAGTACAGCCAGGAGATATTACTAAATACAGGTAAAACTCTTGTTCTGTTTTGGTTTTTTTTTTTGGTCTTGTTTGGTTTTGATTCTATCAACAAACTCCTCTTGACTTTAGCTGGATCATTTCCTGAGCTTTCCCATGTATCCTTGAACATGTCCTGTGTACATGGAAGGATGTCAAAACTCAGAGGCAAAATTTTTTTCAAGATGATTAATAACAACAGTATTTGGATTTTACCCCTGTCTAAAATTTACATTAAGAAAAATCTAAGAGGACTTATGACAATTGTTTTCCTCCATCTCTTTTTGAAACATAGCCCTATTCTCTGAGATTACCTCAAAACATGTTTATGTCCTTCATTTTCTTTCTGTTCCTTTCCTTATTATGCCTCTCTCACCTTCTTCCTCCCTCCCTCCATCCCTCTCTCCTTTCCTGCCTCCCTTCCTTCCTTCCTTTTTTTGTTTGTTTAATCTATTTGTTTTCTTGCTACAGTAAAATTGACCATATTATAATTTGGGGGCTAGGGTAGAATTTCAAATACTTGTTATTTTTGAGCACCCTGATAAAAAGAAAAGATCAGTCATCATGCTAAAGTAGGCCTGATAGTACAGACAACCTAAAGAATGGGAGAAAATATTTGCATGCTACACATCTGACAAAGGGCTGATAACCAGAATCTATACAGAACTTAGGAAAATCAACAAGAAAAAATCAAACAACCCTATTAAAAAATGGGCAAAGGACATGAACAGAAACTTTTCAAAAGAAGACAGAATAATGGCCAGCAAACATATAAAAAATTGCTCAACTTCTCTAATCATCAGGGAAATGCAAATCAAAACCACAATGAGATATCACTTAACTCCAGTGAGATTGGCTCATATCAAAAAGTCCCACAACTCTAATAAGCTCAATTAGAAATGAAAAAGGAGGAGTCACAACTGATACCATGGAAATACAAAACATCATCTTTGAATACTACAAAAATCTCTATGCCCACAAACACGAAAACGTGGAGGAAATGGACAAATTCTTAGAAACACACTACCTCCCTAGGCTCAACCAGCCAGAAACAGAATTTCTAAACAGACCAATATCAAGCACCGAAATTGAAGCAGTAATTAAAAATCTACCCACAAAAAAAAGTCCCGGACCAGATGGATTCACACCTGAATTCTACCAACCTACAAAGAAGAACTGGTGCCTATACTGCAGAAATTATTTGAAAATATCGAGAAGGATGGAATCCTCCCACACTCATTCTACGAAGCCAATATCACCTTGATACCAAAGCCAGGAAAGGACACAACAAAAAAAGAAAACTACAGACCAATATCCCTTATGAATATAGATGCAAAAATTCTCAATAAAATCCTTGCAAACCGAATTCAAATGTACATCAAAAAAATAATCCATCACGATCAGGTGGGCTTTATTCCCGAGATGCAGGGATGGTTCAACATATGCAAATCTATAAATGTAATTCACCACATAAATAAAAGCAAGAACAAAGATTATATGATCCTTTCAGTAGATGCAGAAAAGGCTTTTGACAAAATCCAGCACCCTTTTATGATAAGAACTCTTAACAATATAGGCATAGATGGCTCATTCCTAGAAACTATTAAAGCCATATACGATAAACCCACAGCCAATATCATACTGAATGGGGAAAAATTGAAGGCATTCCCCCTTAAAACTGGCACCAGACAAGGGTGCCCACTATCTCCACTTCTTTTCAACATAGTGCTGGAAGTCCTGGCCACAGCAATTAGACAAGACAGAGGAATCAGGGGCGTCCAGATAGGGGCAGAAGAGGTCAAACTTTCACTATTCGCAGACGATATGATATTATTCATAGAAAACCCCAAAGATTCAACCAAGAGATTACTGGAATTGATAAATGAATTCAGCAAAATCTCAGGATACAAAATTAATACACACAAATCCATAGCCTTCATATATGCTAATTACAATCAAGCTGAGAAACAAATTAAAGATGCTATACCTTTCGCAATAGCAACAAAGAAAATTAAATATTTAGGAACATATCTAACTAAGGAGGTCAAAGACCTATATAGAGAGAATTATGAAACACTGAGAAAGGAAATTGCAGAGGATGTAAATAGATGGAAAGCCCTACCATGCTCTTGGATAGGCAGAGTCAACATAGTAAAAATGGCTTTGCTACCTAAATTAATTTACAGAATCCATGCAATCCCTATCAAAATACCAACATCATTTTTTGCCAATCTAGAAAAAATAATTCTACGCTTCGTGTGGAACCAGAGAAGACCCCGTCTAGCCAAAGCAATCTTAAGCAAAAAGAACAAATTGGGAGGCATCTGTCTACCAGACTTCAAACTATACTACAAGGCTATAGTAACCAAAACTGCATGGTATTGGCACAAGAACAGACACGTAGACCAATGGAACAGGACTGAGAACCCAAATATAAAACCAACCTCATACAGTCACCTGATCTTTGACAAATTCCAGAAAAACGTACACTGGGGAAAAGAATCCCTATTCAACAAATGGTGCTGGGAAAACTGGATGGCCATATGTAGAAGACTGAAAGTGGACCCACACCTCTCACCTCTCACAAAAATCAATTCACAATGGATAACAGATCTAAACCTAAGACATGAAACCATAAGAATTCTCGAAGAAAACATTGGAAAAACTCTTATGGACATTGGCCTAGGCAAAGAATTTATGAAGAAGACCCCCAAAGCAATCACAGCAGCAACAAAAATAAATACATGGGACCTGATCAAATTGAAAAGCTTCTGCACAGCCAAGGAAACTATCACTAGAGTGAACAGACAACCTACAGAATGGGAGAAAACATTTGCATGCTACGCCTCGGATAAAGGGCTGATAACCAGAATCTATACAGAACTTAGGAAAATCAACAAGAAAAAATCAAACAACCCTATTAAAAAATGGGCAAAGGACATGAACAAAAACTTTTCCAAAGAAGACAGAATGATGGCCAGCAAACATATAAAAAAGTGCTCAACTTCTCTAATCATCAGGGAAATGTAAATCAAAACCACAATGAGATATCACTTAACTCCAGTGAGATTGGCTCATATCAAAAAATCCCCAAATAACAAATGTTGGCAGGGATGTGGACAGATAGGAACACTCATACACTGCTGGTGGGACTGCAAATTAGTACAACCTCTATGGAAAAGAATATGGAGATACCTCAAAGAATTAAAAGTAGAATTACCATTTGACCCAGCAATCCCACTACTGGGTATTTATCCAAAAGAAAAAAAGACATTTTATAATAAAGACATCTGCTCTCGAATGTTCATAGCAGCACAATTCACAATTGCAAAGTTGTGGAAACAACCCAGGTGCCCATCAATACACGAGTGGATCAATAAAATGTGGTATATGTATACCATGGAGTATTACTCAGCAATAAGGAACAACAGTGAATTAACACAGCTGGTATTATCCTGGTTGGAGCTAGAACCCATTCTTCGAAGCGAAGTGTCACAGGATTGGAAAAACAAGCACCACTGGTACTCACCATCAAACTGGTACTAACTGATGAACACTTACATCACACAGGGCAATAACATTCATCTGAGCGCGGGCGGGCGGGAGGCGGGTGGAGGGGATGGGAAAACTCTCACTGAATGGATGTGGGGAGCACAGTTTGGGAGATGACCACGATTGTGGCTCTGACACGGGAAGAACAGGGGCAATGTGTGTGGCCAAAGTGTTGTACCCCCATGATATTCTGAAATTAAAAAAATAAATTAAAAATAAAGGTATTATAAAAGATATTTTGGGGACAACTGGGTATATTTGAATATAGACTGGATTTTTTTTATTAAAAAAATTTTTTTTGAGACAGGATCTCTCTCTGTCACCTGGGCTAGTACAGTGACATCATCCTAGCTCACTGCAACCTCGAACTCCTGGGCTCACGCAATCCTTCTGCCTCAGCCTCCTGAGTAGCTGAGACTACAGGCGTGCACTACCATGCCAGGCCTAGACTGGATATTAGATGACGCTAGGGAATTATTATTAATTTTGTGGTTGTGCAGGAAAATGTCCTTATTAGGAAATGCATCATGAGATATTGAAAGGTGAAGTAACACAATGCCTCAATTCATTTTTAAAAAGTTCAGCAACAAGAAAAAAACCCCAAATATTAGATAAAGTAAACTTGCAAAATGTTTTTAATTATTGAATCTAGGTAATAGATATGTTGGTATTTATTATGTGAAATTCTTCCAACTTTTTTGTATGTTTGAAATTTTCACAATAAAAAATTCAAGCAAAAGTTAAAAAAAAAAAAAAAAAAAAAAAAGTCCCACAACAACAAATGTTGGCGGGGATGTGGACAGATAGGAATACTCATACGCTGCTGGTGGGACTGCAAATTAGTACAACCTCTATGGAAAGTAATATGGAGATACCTCAAAGAATTAAAAGTAGAATTACCATTTGACCCAGCAATCCCACTACTGGGTATTTACCCAAAGAAAAAAAAGACATTCTATAATAAAGACATCTGCACGTGAATGTTTATAGCAGCACAATTCACAATTGCAAAGATGTGGAAACAACCCAGGTGCCCATCAATACTCGAGTGGATTAATAAAATGTGGTATATGTATACCATGGAGTATTACTCAGCAATAAGGAGCAATAGTGAATTAACACATCTGGTATTATCCTGGTTGGAGCTAGAGCCCATTCTTCGAAGCGAAGTGTCACAAGAATGGAAAAACAAGCACCACTGGTACTCACCAGCAAATTGTTACTAACTGATCAACACCTACAGCACACTGGGCAATAATATTCATCAGGGGGCGGGCAGGCAGGAGGAGGGTGGAGGGGATGGGAAAACTCTCACTGAATGGATGCAGGGAGCACAGTTTGGGGGATGTCCATGATTGTAGCTCTGACACAGGCAGTGCATGGGCAATATATATAACCAAAGTGTTGTACCCCCATAATATTCTGAAATTAAAAAAAATAAATAAATAAAAAATAAAAAGAGGGGTAAGATGCCCAAATTAAAAAAAAAAAAAAAGTAGGCCTGAGACTGAAAACAAGTTTAGTAGTTGGTAGAGGAGGGAAGACATATTTTCGAAAGTAGTGCATTGGGGTAGAGACTCCTGACATGTGCTCATATTGCTCCTTCTTTAAGGTTGAAGTGATCACTGCTAGGGCAGTGTCCAGAAACACAAAACCCATTGATGGGAACTGTTTTAGGAACTTCCATTGGTCTTCCTTCTTTCCTCATTTTGGTCTTTTATATTTGTTCTTGGGACCTTGGAAGTGGTTTCTGGAAAATGCTTTTCCTCTAGGGGGTAGGACTATGATGTTAATGCCCCAAGGGAAGGGAATGATAAATGAAAGCATTATTGTCTTTGGAAACACAGACCTGTGTATTAAAGCAGGATATGCAGCAGTCATCTGTGTACAAATCCACTTAATGTAACATGAAAGGGAATTTTCCTGACCACTATCATATCTCGTTTCATGTTCAGACATTTTTATTGATAGAGTCATTTAATCAGAGGTTTCTCTTGTGAAAGGATTTATTTTTGCCCAGGTTTTCAAGGTTTCCATCAAATATCCATCTAAGGTTTTTAGACAAACCAAAAAGCCTTCATAGTTTTGAGAAGCAATGATGACTTTTTCCCTAGAAATAAAAATTTCCAGTTTTTTGTATTTTATTTCTTAAGTATATAATTAAGTAATGTTCTTTTAAAAAATATTTATTTTTTTGCTGACTTCTCATTTTATGACTTGAAATCCATGTTACAATCTTATTTTGTGCTTAAATAACACCATGGTTAGAAAAGGGACAAAAAGGAATCTAAAGATGACATTTCAACTTGTCCAATAGTGTTGAATTCAAGCCTGGTCTTTTTTGTTTTGTTTTGTTTTGTTTTTAATTTTCAAGCAAGCACAGTGGCTTGATTTTTTTTTCCCTATGTTATCATCTAAGAGTTTGTTTTGAGTAGAGTATGACTATAAATGAGGAGTTGCAAAATCAGATGCTTAAATATGCCAGGCAGGTAATTAAAATGAGTGAACTGAGTCAGCTGAAAAACAATAGGTAATAGTGACAGATATAGACTAGAGTCCACATCTTGTCTGACAGACAGTCCACTACTTACTCCAGCCAATTCCTGCTGTGTGAGATTGTGCTCCCAGTGCAATGGTGTGCTGATAAATGTTTAACAATTAGTTTCATTTAAAAAAAAAAGGTCTGTGATGTGTAGCATTTGCCAATTCTCATAGTGCAAATACTCTCACATAGCTAATTTCAAGCCTCTACCATAATTGTCACTGAACATGTTTGGAAGGGATATTAATAATTGGATCTTGTGAGCAAGTACAAGCCAGCTTTACCACACCACTAGCCCAGTGTTGCCAGATTTGCAATTCTTGAGCAAGAAAGCTGACTTTCTATATAAAATCTTTAAAATGTTGAAATACTATGTAGGCCAAACAAAGCACATTAAAGAACTAAATCATGCTTATGAGCTGCCAATTTTCAACCTCTGAGGGTAAACTGACAATACATGTCTTAGAAATCTTATTAGAAATCAATTTTGCTACTTTGTAGTCAAACTACAGATGTTTAATCAATGGTTCCACTTTTATTTTCTGAATCAACAGTGTTTTAGTGTGTGTTTAATATTTGTGAAAAGTAAAAAATCAGCAGTTCAGAAATTATTCTTTGATTAATAAAAACAATCAATATACTTGGAATTTCCAAAGCTGACTAATAACCTGGTTTATCATCTGTGGGAGTTGTTTTCCCTAGATGGATTGTCTGTATCAGTGGAAGATGGAAAACACCAATCTATAATAATTCACTGAAATTACTAAATTGTTCTATAGTAAAGCCCTAAGTAAGCTGTTTGGTCTGTATTCCCTTGGATAATATTTTTTAAATTATATTTTTTCATTATTCTTACTTTTGAGTATTTTCAAAGTGCTTTTTACAATGTTTTTCTGAAGTCATACAAACAAGGCTGTTGAGGAGGTTAGTGATATTTTGCAAACTTGACACAGGGTGCAGGACTTTGCTGCCCGGGGGAGTGTAGTGAGGGGTTGAGCTGAGACTGGGTCTCAGGCCTGTTGACTAGGGTCCAAATTTCTTTCCACCAAACTGCTGAGGATGTGAAAAAGATTAAAAAACTATGCCCTCTTTGGAACTGTCTAGCCCTCCCCTTGTGGTCAAGGAGTGAGTGGAGGACATGGCTAAGATAATGATCATTGTCTGATGAATATGAGAACTGATACAACAAAGCAGAGTGGCTCCTTGCGGGTTTCATCACGTTACAGTCTTCCAGCATCCAAAACACACTTGTGGGTATGTTAGCTTGCAGAGCACATGCAAATGTGCTGAATTAGGGACGTATGAGAATACGGATATATGATATAGTATGTCATCAGAAGTTGATTGTGTTGGTGTAGCTTTGAGGTCTCTTAGAAGTGATGTTGAAAAGTCCAAACATGTCTATAATTTGCAGCTTAGGTCTTAAAAACCATCCAGCTTGTGCCATGTGGTCTGTTGTTGATGAGTTCTGACTGCGATGTAAGTGAGTTTCTGAAATCAGTTTCCTTGATTTTATTCTCTGGTGAGATGTATTAGTAAGAACAGAGGAGAGGTTGGCCGGGTGTTTGTATATGTAGTGGGATATACTCATTGTTTCTGTTCCTGTGCAGTGACTCCCAAATTTGTAAAGATGGCTGTAAAATGGCAGTTATATTTACTAAAAGTATTTTTTGTGAGTTGTGGGAGGGACAGAGAGGTGTGAAAATAATGTACTTGTCAGGCAAATTCAACTTTGAGATAAGTCTTCTAAGTCTGCTTCTAATCAGACTGCTGCCCCTAAACTCTTCATGTCACTGGGTTTTAGAGTGTTTAGTTTGTATCTTCTAACTAGAATTTGTATTTCATGAGGGCAGAGAATTCATCTCTTTTTTTTTTTATTTCAGAATATTATGGGGGTACAAACACTTTGGTTACTTATATTGCCTATGCACTGCCCCAGTCAGAGCTACAATCATGAATTCATCTCTTTTCATCACTATATACCAGCATTTAGTACAGTGCCTGAACAAAATAGTCACTCAATAAATATTTGCTAAATAAAAAAAATGAAATGTAAATACAAGATTTTTACTTTCAAATAAAGCAGGATCAGTATATAAGAATATAAAATATGTTTTTTCTCTCTTAGCGTTCTTAGAATTGTTTTTTCCATCACTGAATTTGTTTTCATTAATTAACACAGCAATCCTTGGCCTTATGTACCTTTATTCCTTGCATGAATTTTTGCTTGAAGTGTAATGATGTAACACATATTTTACCTGCTGAATCATTTGGTCACTGACATCATGATTTCTTGCCCTAATCCACACCTGGCTTTGCGCCTTTCCCCAGAACCCCCATGAGGTCACTTTAAGAAGAGTCATCACTAAAGAACTTAATCATATACTGTACTCTAGTGAGTCTCCCTGTTATTTTGGGAACCATTCCACAGAAGTTCAGGAGAGCAGTGTAATGCGATGTGGCCAGAGAAGGACTGTGCCAACTGTGAGGTAGATCAAAAAGATCATCATCAGATTCAACTTTACATTCTTGGATTTTAGTTAATCAGGATGATCAGATGTAGGCAGAGTGTATAAGTGAATATATTTTGTTCTCATGCTGGGGCTTGGTTTATAAGCTGTTTTTATATGCAGGGTTATTTTATATAGTTCTGTTACTTTACGGTTCTAAGAAAATGCCCAGATTACAAAATCTTTCTTCTATGGACTTGGGAAAATGCCTGAAATTCCACTAAGAAAGATTCATTCCTTTAGCTGTAAGCAAAACTTTTGGATTTTTATTAATTTTCTGTTAAAGCCTGTGAAGCCCTGGAAAGGGTAACATCATGAACAACCTTTACTTGACACCATTTTTGGTGATTTGGCTATGCGTTCCAGCTATTGTTCTATTTCTTTCCTCCTTTCAGTGTCAAACTTAATAGGTTATTTGTATTTGAGGTTTCTACTTCCTATCTACTAATTCTTCTCTTAACTCTTTGAATTATGATCTTCACTCCAATCCCTCTACTGATATTGCCTTTAAAGGCTAATTTCCTCTGGTTGAGTCCGAGATTCTCACTCTTCATCCTGATCTCACTTGACTCTTTGATATACATTCAACACTATTCCTTCTAACACTCTCCTCCTTTGGCCTCCAGGCACCACACCTTTCTGTTATTCTTCCTACCTTTATAGCCTACTCTTTTTTGTCCCCTCCTTGGTTGACTGCAGTGGTCTTCCCTTATCTTCTGCTTTCCCTCTAATTATCCAGTCTAGTCATCCACTTCAATGGTCTCATCCATGTATTAGTTTTCCATTGCTGCATAACACATTACCAGAAATGTAGCATGAATGTACCTTAAAACAGCACAAAGTTATTCTTTCAATGAGAAAGGGTGGGGAACCTGCGGCCTGGGGCCACATGTGACCTTCTGGATCCTTGAGGGCGGCCTTTTGACTGAATCCAAATTTCACAGAACACATGCTTTTAATAAAGATGGATTTGTTCTGTGAAGTTTGGATTCGGTTGAGGGGCTTGATCTGGAGGGCCACATGTGGCCTTGAGGCTGCAGGTTCCCTCACCTGGGACTCAGAGGTCTCTTCCAAGTTCATTCAGGTTATTGGCAGAATACAGTTCCTGTGGCTGTGGAGCCCGTGGCCCATCATACAGGGTGCGTATGCCAGAGGATGGGAATCTTGGTGGCCATCTTATAATCCTGCCTAGTACTAGCTTCTGTGTGGATGGCCACCAAATATTCATGGCTACCTCTCATCATCACCTAAGGTTACAGTGGCGAGACTGCAACCCCCATGGGTATCTCCGCCTGGACATCACACCCACACCTTTAAATCAACACCTTCCCCTGTTCCCCACCCCCCCAAAAAACAACCCCTTCAAACACAGCATATTTCTTCACCAGGATTGCCATTTCTATAAGTAAACTCACATTCCTTTTAGGGTCCAGGCTAAAAACATTGAAGTCTTCTTTGTAACTTCTTTTTCTCCCCCCACCGTCTGTTCCCAGGTCTTGTGATTCCTTTCTTTAAATGTCTTTTAGATTTGCCATTTCTTCTCTTTTCACACTATCCACGTGTTATAAAGACCTGTGCAAACTGGCCTATATCCTGTGAGGAAGGAGAACAGCCTAAGGAATACTCACATATGCTATATTCTGTACCTTCACAGCGTTGTGCCTCCTCTCCCTGCTTTTTGAAGTGGATAACACGTTATTGAATAGTGTTGAAGAAACGGTAACAAAAGGGCACCAGGACATAAAGGCAGAGGTAATCAGAACTAGAGGAGAATGTGGCAAATAGAGATTTGGAGAAGGTACTCTGAACTAGCATAACTGAACAAAGGGTATGAAGCTCTTCCCAAAATGAATAACAACTTTCTGCAGAACAAACAGCATCTTGGGCTCCATGAAATGATGAAGGAAATCTACAGAGGCCAGTGGGAGATAGCCTTTATTCAACTTCTTAGCCTTTTAAGTGCCTAGTTCTCCATGGTTCCCCTCAGTTAT
The DNA here is from genome assembly GCA_023783475.1 of Daubentonia madagascariensis. Taxonomy (NCBI): domain Eukaryota; kingdom Metazoa; phylum Chordata; class Mammalia; order Primates; family Daubentoniidae; genus Daubentonia; species Daubentonia madagascariensis. Next base: position 10,229,422 of record JAKFHU010002658.1, read on the forward strand.
AGACCCCTACACTTCCTAGGTTGATTCTGACTTAATGGAAGGCTTGCTGTAGCATCATCAGGCCCTCACTTTTAGCCCAATGAGGTCTTGATCCTTGAAGATTCACTTGTTGTTCCTTAAGCCACCTCTGTTGCATTCCACACCCTGATTATGGAGCCTCAGGTCCTGACCTTGCTTTCTAACTCAGCTTCTATGTTTATTGATCGGTATATGGCGAAAGAAGGAGTATATTTGTTCTGTGTGACTCCCATGGGCAGAGCCAGAGTTTAGAGAGAGAAACAGGTACATTTCAGCCTGACTGTCTCATTCTATGAAGCTGCTTTCTACTATTGTACTTTTCTATGGGGATTGTACCTAACTTTCCTCTTTTTCTCTTGAAAGTTTCTTCTTCATTAAGACTCTCCTCTCAAATTGGAGGAAAATTGTATTATTCATTCATTTATTTTTGAGTTTAACTAATAGTTATTGAGTGCCTACAGTATGTCTCAGGTAGTGTTCCTATTGCTGGGGAGAGAGTGGCGAACAATTGAGAACAGTCCTAAGTCTCCTGAAGCTTACATCCTTATGGACAGAGATCTGAAGAGGAAATGACTGTCTGAGTGAGTTCAGGAAGGTTTCACTGAGAGAGAACATTTTCAACCCTAACCTCTCTACTTGTATCTACTTGTCTCATCCTCTTCCATCTTGCTTAGGACTCCACACCTTTAATTATTCTTTTTTCTTGCATATTTAGATGAACTTCATTTTTTTATCCTCAAAAGTAAAACCTTTATTCTTCCTGCTCACTAATTTGAGCTCCTGTGTAGTCTCTGTCCTCCTCCCTTTACACAAGCCCCTAAAATTCTCTTGTGGCTCCCACATTCTCTTTATTTATCTCTTAGCCCCCCTTACTCTGGATTTTGTCCTTGTGGCATTGTTGATACTGCATCTCAATGATCATCTATGTATGATCTCCTGGTCATCAGATCTAATGCCTTGTCACAGTTTTTATTCTCATCCATTTATTCAAAAAGAGACAATACTTTTCCATCCCTGTGACTTTGCCCACAATATTTCTCCCAGTTGGAAGGCACCTGCCCTTGTTTTTGCATAGCTTTATCAAAATGTTGGTGCAAATAACACTTTTTATGCCTACTTGATTATTTAAAAAAGTCTCTTGTAACACTGATTATTTCTATTCTGCATTATGACTTTTAACCTTCTTTAGAGATGAAACTCTGTTTTATTGATTTTGGGATCTCCTACCACACTTAACAAATTGCCTTGCATGTAATAAGTGCTTATTAGATATCTGTTAAATGCATGAAGGAAGCAATAAACAAAAGTAACTTTCATTTTATTCTTAAAACTTTTAAAACTAGTGTTGCAGAACAATATATTATTTCATTCTACACACAGAAATATTTTGAAGAACTAAGTTATCTAAAATGTAAAAGTGTCTTTGAAGAAGATGTTTGACAGTGAAGACATGCCATCACAGGAATAAATAAGTACACCATGTCATTAAATGTAGCTTTTCCACATTTCCACTTACTCATCACTTTTTTTTTTGGTTGTTCATAACCACTTTTGAGTCATATGATTGACTTGGTCAGTGGTTCATGGTAAGAAATATGTTTGATGTATTCTCCTAAACATGCTTTTGAAATTCAGTCTGTCTTGCTGTCTGGTCTTACCTTCTGGCATTTGATATCCAGTTTCCTCCTATGTCTGATTCTGATTCATATGGATTGGCAAAATTATTCCGAGTGTAATGCAAATCTGTTTTTCTTTTGAGTTCATATATAAAATAAACATCAATATGATTTGACCATCGTTAGTGATAATTCAGAGGAGTGGGAAATGTGTGTGTTCCTTTCATTAAGTTAAAAAAATTGCTATGAGGAGAAGAATTTGATGATATGGGTTTTCTTTGCTAAGTAAATAAAAGTAGAGATTTTTAAATTATATAACAACTCTACTGGTTTTCAGTGTTTACAGGTAAAATTTTTATGGGTTGAGGTTTATTTCTAATTACATTGGAATAGGATCCAAACCATATTTGCGACAAAGCAGAAAGCTTTGAATGAGTACTATAGTATTATTATGTGATAATTAAGGTCAAATTTATCTGGAGAGGTTCACCTAATTGAAAAGGATACTCAATCACTATTTTTTCTTTACCAAGTAGTATGTTCCAGTTAAAGTTTTCCAGGATCAAGGCCACCAGAAATTTTAAGAAGTCTGATTCTATATGTAATTTAGTATAGAATGCTAGAATCCAGACTAGCTGGGTTCAGATCATGGCTCGTCCATTTACTAGGCATATAACCTTGGGCAGATTACTAAACTGTTCTGTGCTTTAGTTTTCTCATCTGTAAAATGGAATCATCATAGTACCTCTCATACAGTAGTCATGAGGAATAAATGAGATCATTCATGTAAAATGCTTAGAACATTGTGCAATAAGTGCTCAATAAGTGTTAACTTTTATCACTAGTAAATGCTATAAATTCAAAATGATAAATGTGGTGTGGATAAGTAGATACTTATTCTTTCAACATCAGATGGCCAAAATACCTCGTGTACTCCTGAATGTTTTTTCTTACTTGACCCTAGTGATTATGAAAGAATCAGTTCACCCTTAAGGTGTAAGGGACAAAGTGAAGCAAATTAAATCACATAGAGACTTTGACATGTAAAGTAATGGCATTAGGATGAAAAAAAGAGATGCCAGGAACTCAAAAGCTCTTTCTGATGCAAGGACAATTTTCTCTTCTGGAAAGGTATATTCTCTATGAATGCTAGGCCCTCCATTTCTCTCTCAACCAATTTTCCCCAAAAGATGTTTTATAGTTAGTAAATGAGTGAGGCTGAGCAGAAGAATGTGAGGATTAACTGACTCAGTTAATGATGGGTTTTCTAAACAAACACAGAAGACAGCTGGGTTATTGTAGAGGGCTTCCAGTCCACTCCACTGATTTGAGGGGCATTGCTGGGAATATACGATGTGAAGCCAAGGATATAACCAAGAGTACAGATGTAAAGCCAAGCGCACTACCAGGGTGAAAAGGGCTGGGGAGCAGAGAGGTTGAACAGAGAAGAGGTAGTAGTATAGAGATGGCTTACAGAGTAGAGTGACCTGAGTGTGAGTCATGATTTCTGCATTTACCAACTGTGAGGCCTAAACAAGATACTCAATTTCCCTAGGTTTTAGTTTTCTTATCTATAAAATGGAAGTTGTAATACCTACCTCATGTGAGATAATTTGGTTTCATTCATTGCTCCTCATACTCCATGTAACAGCCAGGTGATTTATAATAATTATGTAAATCGTGACTTCCCATGACACTTAGGATAACATCTCAGATCTTTACGCAGGCCTACAGGGCGCGTACGGTGTGGCCCTTGCATACCTCCCTGACCTCCCTGCCTCTTTTACTTACTACATTCCAACTGCAATGGCTTTCTTTCTGTTCCTTATTGTATGTAAGCTTTTTACCACATGAAAGCCTTTTAACTGGTTGATTCCACTGCCTAGAAAGATTTCTCCTAGATTTTCAAATGCCTTATCCAGGTCTTAGATTAAATATAACACCTTCCCAGAGGCCTTTACTAAACCTGCTAGTCTGGATTAGCGGCCTCTGTGACTCTGTTTTATTTTCTTCACAGCACTTACCGTTTCTTGTTATTTTCCTGTTTGTTTATGTCTAAACATAGCTTACCCTAGAATGTAAGCTTCATGAAAGTAAGACTATGTCTGTCTTGCCCACTGCTATGTCCCCAGTGCCTAGAGCAGTTCCTGGCACGTAGTAGGTGTGATACCGATATTTTTGAGTAAAGTAGGGAATGAAGGAGGTGCTGGTTGACAGTGAAATAAGCATTTGTTCTTTACCCTGTAACTCCTCTTCTTTTTATGCTTTCCTATAAGACTGAGAGAGCTCCCAATAGTGGCCCAAACTGGAATAATTTGAGCCACAAAAGAAAGTGATATTGAATTATTACCCACAGTACAAAATAAATATCCATGTGACCATGCTGATATAAATAAATGACTGAATAATAATCATTTATTTAAATAGGAGAGAAGAGACAAATCTGTGCAGAAGAATTCCAAATAATTTATGTAGATGCTCTGCCCTCAAGAGGAAGGTGCATAACACTCCACCCTTTAAATGTGGGCTACACGTAATGACATCCTTCCAAAAAGTACAGTATGGAAAGAGGGAAGAAGAAAGAGTAATTTGATGGTGAAGAAAACTGATAAACACTACCTCAGCCAGATGATCAAGGTCAATATGAAATTATGTTGACCAGATACACCTTTGATATGATATGTTGAAAATGGAGCTTTACTTTTTTAGTCTTCCTTCTAAAACCCCAGAACTCCAGTCTAAATGAGAAAAACATCATAAAAATTCCAATTGAGGAACATTTTATAAAATAGCTGATCAGTACTCCTCAAGACTGTCAAGAACATCAAAAATAAGGAATGTATGTGAAACTGTCACAGCCACGAGGACCTAAGAAGACATAGTTGACTAAATATAATGTGCTATCCTGGATGGGATCTTGAAACAGAAAAAGGATATTAAGTAAAAACTAAGGAAATCTGAATGTGTAGGCATTAGTTAATAATCAGTATCAATATTGATTCTTGAATTGTAAAAAAATGTACCACACTAATGTAAGATGTTAATAATAGAGAAACTGGATGTGAAGAATATGGGAACTCCCTGTACTGTCTTGGTAGTTTTCCTATAAATGTGAAACCATTCTAGAATAAAAAGTTAATAACAAAAGTTGTGAATATTTTCCCAAATGATGATATATTCTTCTCTTGCATCATTTTAAGTGATTATTTTATCTTCTGTTGTACGTGGATGTCATAGCTTATTTAGACATCTCCCTATTCTTTGACATTTAAATTGGTTCTAGTAGTTTGTACCTACACCTTTGATCATATCATACCTGTGGTTAGAGGAAGGGCTGTCTTTGACATGGAGACTTATCTTCCTTTGTTTTATATTGTTTCTGATTTCTTCTCTTATTTTATCTCTCTATTTTCCCTTGGGCTAGGATTTTAAATACTTTCTATATGCTAGTAACTTCATCTCGACTGATTGTCTCACAGGCATCTCAACTTCAGTATGTTCCGAGGTGGACGCTTGTTTATTTCCCCTTCAATCATTCCTTTCTCTGACTTCTTTATTTCTATTAATGCCACCATAGTTTACCCAGGTGTTCAGCCAGGACCATGGGAGTTATGTTTCGTCCCTCCTCTCCCTCACCAGTCTACCTTCAGCCTCTTCCCATATAGTTTTTCATGTGTTCTGCCCATTCTTAAAATGTATCTTAAAATATACCTTAAATCCACTGATTTCTCTGTGTCCACTGCCAGCAACCTAGTTTGAGCTATCATCAACTTATGCCTGGACCTTGGCAGTATCCCTAACAGTCCTCTTTTTTCTTGCCTCTCTTTAGTTCATTCTTTGAATATAATTGCAAATGCAGTGGGAAGCCCTGTGAGTTTTAAATAGAAGGATGACATGATATGATTTGTTATTTTAAAACGATCATTCTGAAAGATGTGCACGGTCTCCTTGCCATGACCTACACAGTCTGGCATGATCTGGCCTCTGTCAGCCTCTCTCATTTCATTTCCTGTCTCTTTCTTACCATGCTTCAATTATGTAATATTCAGTGGTCTACTTTCAGTTTTTTTTTTCTTTCTGTATGTCAGTCTCTTTCCTGCCTTAGAGCTTTCACACGTTACTCTCTTTGTTTTATAAAGTTCTCCTCCATTTCCTCTCCCCATGGCAGGTTCCTATAATTGTATGGTTAGTTATCTTCTTCTCCACTATTCTTAAGTCCAAAGGGGGCAGGACTATATATTTTTCATTTACTTATGTATACCCAGTACCTAGCATAATGCCTTACGCATAGCAGCACTCAGTATTTGTTGAATAAATAAATAAGTAGTGTTTATCATTTTCATTCATTTGATTTAAAAAATTAGTGTTCAGGCTCTGTGTTAGGTGCTATGAGAACATACAAAGGGTTTATAATACATAGTTCTTACTCTGAAATAGCTTCTAATTTAAGAGGAGGGATAGGAGAAGATACAAATAATATTGAAGAATGGAGGAAGACACTGTAGTTGGACTAGTTTAAAGTTCGGCTACTAAATTGCTGTGTGACCTCAGATAAGTTATATTCCTTCTCTGTTCCTTTGTTTATCCATCTGTATATTTAGGGGTTTGACTAGACTCTCAAGTCTTTGGTCTAAAATCTGGTGTGTAATTAAAGCTACACTGGTTAAAGTATTTTTTTACCCGGGTTTCTATCCCTGGAAAATTGGATGCAGTGGGTATGGGGTGGAGTCCAAGAATTGATTTTGATACATGGCTAGGTTTAGGAAGTATTGATCTAGATTCTTCTAGCTTTGACATCTTAAAATTCTAATTGTAGTACAAGGAAGACTGTGAAAGTGCAGCAGAAGTCAGGTAAATTAAGTCAGGTAAATATATTCATTCAGAGGTAAGGAAAATATTTTCTTTCTTGGGTGATGGGGCATAGGGATTAAGGGAAAAGGTGATGTTCAAACGGACTTTTAAGAATGAGTGGAGATATGAGCACGTGCGTGGTTGCATGGTTGGTGTTTAGTCCAACTTAGTTGGAGGCCAAAATACATGCAAGAAAAAAATTACCTTTTTTGCTGCAGTGGACCATAGTTCTACTCTTGTTTTTCCTGTTTTACCTGTCATACTTGGTTGTCCTTTTGGAGATGAAAGATTCTATTATTGCAGCTCAATCCTCATTTGGTAGAAGTAGAACATGTGGTGACAGACACCATGGGGCTGCTTTGGGAAATAATTGGGCATATTCTTCCTCAATCCTTTTGGGGCTGTGCCCTTTGAGATCCATTTTGACCACCCCACTGGTTTTCTGGTTAGACACAAAGAATATCAGGGCCCACTATGTTATCTAAAATAATAGTTTTGCTGTCAGAATGATTATTATTAAACCAAAGTTGGCTTTTTTGTTTAGATGAAACCATAAAAAGGCAACATTCTGAGTAAATTATATAGCGTCCACTTGATGAAATAATGAGCCTACGTTTAGGGGATGAAAGTAATGATCTAATGCAATATTTAGAATGGATATACAGTATGTAGTTATTAACCTAAAAGTCACATCCTGCATTCTTTTAATTTGTGGAAAATTTGTCATTAATTGCCCAGGAAACCTCTGATTTTTCATACATAATCGTGTCATAGCTGTTGACTTTCTCCCCCTTCTCCTGCCTTAAAATACATCCTTGTGAATAGTAGACTACTTTCAGAATTGTAATGCCCCCTTTAAACATTGAGTTGCTAAGTTTAGCCCTGTTGCTTTCTTTTTAAAAATAGAATTCTTTTTTCCCCCAACTTTGCCTTTGAGTAGTTACTGACAAATCACACTTTGTTTTTTGATGGCAACTGGCTTAAAATTTTATTTACCCCTTCTGCCCAGTGGGAGCCTACTAATTCTGAAATGCTTTTTGTTTTCATGAATTACTACTCTATGGAGGAAATGGATATGGTATTCCATTTAGAAACAGCTTGAGAGATGAGTTCTGACCCTTCATTCAAACTCACTCTAAGTGAGGCAGGGTCAGAAACACAGAAGTCAAAAATGGAAGAGAAAGAGTAAGATAGTGGGTAAGAAATGAGGCGTCCAGGCTGATACCCAGCCTAGACTCCAGTCCTTGCCTCCCCCTGGCAACTATTTCAGGTCAATTTATGATTTCCAGGTTAACCTGTGACCAGCCCGCCTCATGCAGCCCTTGCTGATGGTGGTCTATGGACTATCTAATTGACTTTAAAGTGAGAGAAAGAAATACCAAGCCTCTGAGGGTTAATTGCTTGCAAAGAATAACCTTTATTGATTTGAATTTTTGACCTTCGGTAGCACCAGAACCCTTTGGAGAGTGACTGTCACCAGAATTTATTTGAAAGAAAAAAAAAATAAAAAGAACCACAAAATAGCTAGATCAAAGAAGCACCTCTATCATAGAAAAGACCTCAGACTTGCGAAAATTTCCCGAATTTCAGGAAGAGGCGTCAAGGGAAAATGACCATTATTGCATCCTTTGTGTCTTTTATCTACCAGACTGTTAAGAGGAATAACAGAGTCGGAAGTGTAGACCAAATTTGCCTTGGAAACAAATTTAAGAGTATTTACTGTTTTGCAAATTGTGCTCTGTGTTCATGCTGCCTGGGGTGATGATATTGCAGGACTGCTTTTGCTTCATCCAGAACACTTGGGATATTATCTGCTTCTATATTAGGATTTCAAGTATTATTTGGTTGGATACAAGAGTTCTGATTTTTTAAAACAAGTTAGAAAACCTTTGGTTTAGCTCAAATGCCCGAGACTTTATAGAAAATGTATCTGAAGGTCAAAGAAGTTAAATTTTATATCCACAGTCATGCAAGTACTTACAGGTTGGCAGAAATTAGAAGCCATCCAGGTTTCAACCATCCATGCCTAGACTTCCCATCCAGGGCATTTTGACTACAAAATGTTGATTTGATTTTGCATTCTGAAAGACACAGAAGTGATCTGTGAAATGGCGATTAGCACCAGGCAGCCCCAGGCAGCCCTGGAGTGCTCCATGGTTCAAATGTTCAAGACCAGATGGAAGTCCAGAAGTGGATGACTCAAAGTTTATTAGTTTTGCCACCTGGGCAGTACAGCCAAAGCAGCTGCCACAAGGCAGTTCCAATTTCGACAGAGCAGTAAATGAACATAAAAGTGAGTGTAAATCCCAAGAATAAAGCAAAGGAGAATGGCTGCTACAGCAAGGAGAGTCATCCAGGCTGAGTCCTGTTGATATCCCTTGTAGGAGGCACCGCTGGCTGCCATGCCAGGGAGAGGGCAATAAAATGTTTTGGCACCAAGCCCTGAAAAATCACCCCTTGAGTTGTTCCAGGAGCCAGTCTCAATTTGGGATATGTTTGAATTCCTGGCTTGGTAGGTTCCCAATTGCATCTGATGATCTAGAAAGGGAAAAGCAAGCCCATGGTATGTCAGGATTATGTCATGAGACCAGATGCTTTTTTGTTTTTTTCCTGGAAACTATGGAAAGTCATTTGGTCACCTCCTTTCTGTAGTTCTGGGCCCTGGAGGCATAAGTATTCATTGGAACATAAGATCCTTGTGGAAGATCACTAGGAATCAAGTCCTATCTTCACATTATCCTCAGATGGAGTTGAACTATTATAGGTTTTTAAAAATCTGTCCATAAAATACTGCAAAAGTTAGAAGTTGACCCTAAGGTTTTGGATGACCCCTTTAATAGATCCATGGTTCTCAAAACTGAATTGAAGTATAATAATGAGGGTATGGGGCTCGGACCAAGTTGGGAGAGGTACAGTAATTTTTGTTTAAATTAGGATGATTCACTAATGAATAAAAAAAAGTCAAATAATCTCCATCCTCCATGTCAGAATGCTTGGGCAGCCATAACAGAAACCTGACTTAACTGATTTAAATAAAATAGAAGTTTATTATTATTACTTTTTTTTCCTTTTTTCTTCTTTTCCTTTTATTTCAGAATATTATGGGGGTACAACACTTTGGTTGTTATTGTTACTTTTTTATGTCATGAGAAATTTAGAGGAATGTGGCTCATGGCTTTGGTTCACCTACTTGGTGGTAACACAGGCTCTTTTTGTGTCATCTTGATGAAAAGTAAAATGAGTTAGGTGCAGAGGGAAAAGAAACGTCCTAGTTGCTGATGTATTTGCTATGGCTTTGATGCCAAAGGCTGGACCAAGTTTCCATCTTGCTCAACCTCTGCCTTCAGGTGATCTTTTCAGGAGCTAAATGTTTATGTATTTATATTTCTCAGTTGACCATTACTTAGTCTCATGCAATAATGTAATACGGCTCTTCATTTGTATGATGAAAGTACAGATGCCTGTGTATTTTCTAATCTGATGGACAGTTGTTTTCCTTCCACAATGACATGAAGTGAAGTTTCATATTATAACACTCTGTTTATGAGTACAGATAAACTAGCTATTCAGTTTTCTTTCTTTCTTTTTTTTTTCTGGTAGGTGGCATGTTTGACCCAGGTAGCTGCTAATTACCTTATTGGCCAAAAGGAAGCGAAACGTTGGGGCACAGCTCATGGCAGTATTGTTCCTTACCAGGTGAGAATACAACAATCTAGGGTTAGGCTACTAAAGTCTGTAGTTTTGTATGACATGAGTTTGGAAAATGATTTCTTCTTTTTTTTAAAAAAAGCCTCCAGGGTATTCTGTAATGTATCTATGTCTGGCTGTAACAGTTCTGTTGTTCTCTTTAAATTCTGTCTTGCATATTTCTTCATCAGAAGACGATTAGTAATAGGACACTTAAATGGATCAAAGGAACTTGCTGAAAGTGAGCGACTTCTGGGCTTACATGATGGTTTGCTTTTTTTTCACCCAAAAGAGGCACTGACTATACCATTTTATCAAGCATAATTTGTTAACCATGTCAGTTATAAAACAAATGTTACCTACCCCATCTGACGATAATATTCTCCCAGGGTTGGAGTAAAATGAAAATTTGTATATGATGGATCTTCATTTTTGGAGCAAAGCAGATGGTTCAGGAGCTGCTGTTTTTTATTAAGTCTCTAAACTTGTCCTTAGAAATTCTTGACTTTAGCTGGTGTGAATGAATATGTGAAGAAACTGTGATCTCCTCTATGGAAAAGAATATGGAGATATCTCAAAGAATTAAAAGTAGAATTACCATTTGACCCAGCAATCCCACTACTGGGTATTTATCCAAAAGAAAAAAAGACATTTTATAATAAAGACATCTGCTCTCGAATGTTCATAGCAGCACAATTCACAATTGCAAAGTTGTGGAAACAACCCAGGTGCCCATCAATACACGAGTGGATCAATAAAATGTGGTATATGTATACCATGGAGTATTACTCAGCAATAAGGAACAATAGTGAATTAACACATCTGGTATTATCCTGGTCGGAGCTAGAACCCATTCTTCGAAGCGAAGTGTCACAGGATTGGAAAAACAAGCATCACTGGTACTCACCATCAAACTGGTACTAACTGATGAACACTTACATCACACAGGGCAATAACATTCATCAGGGGGCGGGCGGGCGGGAGGGGGGTGGAAGGGATGGGAAAAACTCTCACTGAATGGATGTGGGGAGCACAGTTTGGGAGATGACCACGATTGTGGCTCTGACACGGGCAGAACAGGGGCAATGTGTATGGCCAAAATGTTGTACCCCCATGATATTCTGAAATTAAAAAAATAAATAAAAAAAAAAAAAAAAAAAAGAAACTGTGATCTTTCGAAAATAAAAATTAAAGCCCTTCCTCTAAAACCCTAAACTTTGCTTAGCCCAGTTGCATCACATGTCATTGTATTTATTAATGTATTTGTCATATATTGTATTTTGAGCTTATTTTGTAAGCTTAAGAGTAGAGGTGTCTTTTTCACCATTGTATCTCTTCTCTCAACCAATAGAAGCACATACTAGGTACCGTGTAAATATCTGTTGAATGAAGGAGTGAATTTTACTGTAATCATTACAATGCTAGTGATCATGGCAGAAAACATAAAAGTCAGCATTTTTCATTTTCCAGGAAATCCATCAACACTGCTAATCATCATTTTAGTTTTAAGAAATCATTTCCTTGGGCAAAACTAGTTTCTTTTCCATTTTTTAAAATTCAAATTTGAGGAAAGCAGTGACCCAATGTGAATCCAGGATTCTTCTCTCTGTTTCTATTTATGGTCCCTTTACACTTGAGGCATCACTATGATTTCACTGTAGAAGTGCTTTTCAACACACTGGTTTAATCTTTTGGTATAATTACAATTATGATGATACTTTTTTTAGTGCTTCCCCTCTTTTCTCCACCAATGGTTTTATGACCACCATTCTTGACATTTTGCTTCCCCCCTTCCTAGCCCTTTGTGGCTGACCCTAAACTTATAGCCAGCCCTCCCTCACTTCACAAAACTCGTTGCATTTTTGAACTGATTAGAGATCATCAGATTCAGCTTTCTTATTTTTTGGATAAGCAATCTGATACTTAGATTGGGTAGATGGACTCTGACTCTGGTCTTCTGCCTCCTTGATGAATATTCTTTCATATCCTGCTACTTTTGACAAGAAAGTGCTGTGATTTCAGTTCCCTTTTTAAACTCCACCCACACCCTCTCCATCAAACTGGCTCCCAGCTCAGGGGTCATGATTAATAATGGAAGTCCCTTTCGAAGGTATTTTAACAGAGGACAATGTTGGAATCTATGTGAATTCATCTCAAATAATGGAAGTCTGGGCTTCAGTCTTTGATGTATACAGAGAAAGCACTTCTGAGCTGAAAGACTTTATAGTGTAATTCCAAATCACATCACATAGGCAGGTGTCCATTATGTTCAAGCATAAAGTTTATAGTTTATTTTTTGCTTATTTTTAAAATAGAATGTCATTTTAAAAAACTTTGCATGGACCTTAGCTATCCCTCCTGGACATCTGCACCTAGACTTTTGACATCCTGGGTATGCTCTCAATTATTTCACTGTGAGGTGAAAAGAAACTCAGAATCTCAGCCTTTATTTTGGAAGGTAAAAGAGATGAGAGACTCTGTGTATATGTGTGTGTGGTGTATGTATTTGTCTATTCTTCAAAGATAGAAATGTATTTTTCCTGGTTGAATTATGCCAGTCCCATAAAATGGATACTGTGCTTATTTGATCTTAGTTGATTGCAGCTTTATTATCTATCAGAAATAAGAGATCACTAGGGTCTTTCCTCAGGAGCTCAGAATTAATTTGTTTCCTCTTGGTAAAGAACTGGTTCAGCACAGTGATTAAGGAATAAATGCAAATTTAGCTTGAATGAAACTAGCATACCAAGATGGGTCCTAGATATGCTTAGAGACCCTGGTCTGTTTTCAATTTTTAGAATAGATTCGGGGAATATTTTTATGGGTGAATGCCAGGATAATTATAATTCAGTTTTCTATAATAATTACAGCTTTGCATCTAATTTGAGTTGTCTGAGTTTTGAGCTGAATGTCTATAATGGGAGACCCTGATGGTTAGGACTTAGTTAAGGTGCCAGCTCACTCTCCTCAATTGTTGTTGAACCCTGTCTGAATGACCATAGACTTTGAATACAGGGAATATAAATTTCTGAAATCCTTTATTTGTTATTTTATAAACACACAATTCTTTTTTTTCTTTTTAAAATTTTAATAGATTTGGGGGTACAAGTTGAATTCCGTTACATAAACATGCAATTCTTAACTTCTTAGATTGATTATCCTCCTTATTCTTTGTCTGCCAACTTTGTAAGAATGAGTAAGTTAAAGAAAAGTAGACAGAACTGAGATAATCATTTTGCTACTTGTTGACCATGTTGGTGGATGCTTTACTGAGAATTCAGATTTTTAAAAAGAAATTTTGGATTTCAATGCTTCTTTTGTTCCCATTCCCATTGGACCCCGCCCCAGGGATTAATAATTACATGATGTTCATGTTAATATTTTTAAAGCATTGGTATGTTTCCCAGCCCTTTAAACAATTGTGCGTATAAAGACAAGAGGTTTTACGTATGGAAGAGGAGCGTGCAGAGAAAGCAGATAACTGGTCTTCAAAAAAAAATTATTTTATTATGTAACATAGTTATCAGTGGGACCACTGCCTTTAGATATAAGGCTAACATGGTAATACCCTTAATTTCATAGCCTGTACATATCCAAAACTCTCTCCCAAATTTCTTCAACTTCCTAGGAGTTTACATTTGTATATCCTCCTCTGACTGTGACCTACACTGACCTTTGCCTCTCTCCAATATCATAGATGATCCATTCGCAAATACACTCCTAAGGACAGGAGACTATACTGAATATTTTGGAGAAAAATGGAGGAGTTTTTTACTAGTTGAAATTTTTTATAGATGAAGAACAGGAGGCCTCATCTTTCTAACCATGTCCTTTGGCTGCTACCAGGGAGCTTCACTGTCCTGAGTAGCATAAGAATCTCCCCATCTTCTGTTCGTCTCCTCTCTCTTCTCCTTTCTGGCTTATGAGATCCCTTGCCTCCCTCCTCCTTCGCTCTCCTCGCTCTCCTTTTGAAAGCAACGAATTCCTCTGGTCTGGTAACAGAGTTATTACGCTCTCTAGTGTGGGCACAGATCTTTGTGCCCATAGGTCTTTGGGTAGCTACCACTCTCCTATGTACTTAAGATTTATTTTTTACATGAAGAGAATCCCTTCCCACAGGGCACGCTGATGTGTGGACCTAGTAGAAGCCCACCAAGCTCTGTGTTCCCAGTGAGACCATCTCTCCCCCAGTCTACTCTACCTGCAGCAGGACTTGAGGGAGCTCACAGTTGATTGTGCTCCTGGTAAAACCTCAAACCCAGCTATAGTGTTGTCCTCATGATCAGGATAAACTGCCCAGGAGACCAATCCCGGGAATGAAACCACAACCACAACTCTCCCCTTCCCTTAAAAGACTGCGGAGCTCACCCATCACTCCTTGCAACCATTTGCCTCAATCGCCACTGGGACTCCAAGTCCTCCAGGCCGTTGGTTATCACCCGGACAGTTTTCCCAGGAGCTCTGTTCATCTTTTCCTTTGACCCAGTTGTTTCTCCTGTCATCGATCTTGGTGGCCATAAAATCCTTACAAAGGACCTATGCAACAGCCTGGCATCTCATTTCTTTAACCTCCCCTCTCTCTTAATGGTCTTTTCCTAGTCTTACTTGGCTTCCGCTCCGATATTTCTCTAACTTTACAGTGTTATGTAAATTGTTCAGAGATCTTGTTAAGATGCAGATAATGTTTCAAGAGGATGTCAGCACTACACTAGGAGCACTAAGGTTCCAGGTCTAGACTTTATTATCATCAATGGCTGCACCTTTGCCTTTGTACTCCACTGGCAAAATCCCAATGCTGATTAGACTGAATACTCATCTGTTCATGCCTGCACTCAAGCAGTGGATAGGGCTAGGAGGAAACATGCCGCCATGCTGACTGTCTGCCTCTCAATCTGTGGCCATCTCCCTCAAGTGGTTCCTTAGCCTTACCCGGCAATCCTGCCACATTCACCTGTGTCATTTATTTTCTCTCTCTCTGAGATGACTACTTCCTCTTCTCTCTCCTCAGATCTTCTCTGTCTCTCCTCCTCCTTAGCTAAAGACTTTGCCTCTTATTTCACTAAAAATTTTTGCATCATCTTTTCTCTATCATACCTCACAAACTCCTACATGTGTACCCACATATGGTTTGCTGCATTTCCCTCCTGTCACAAAGGACAAATTGTCTCTTTCCGTATTTTGCCTAGCTAAGGGCATTGCTTCTGCACTTCATCTCCTCTGTCACTTGGATTATCCATCAGTGGATAGGCACGTGATCACACTTTTCACCTTAAAAAATCCACCAACCTTCCTTAGACCCCCAGGGCATGTCTTTTCCATCTACCATCCTGTTTCTCCATGCTTTTATATTACAAGATTCATCTAAAGATTTGTGAGTGGTGTTTGCTGGAGGGAAGCACTATACCATCTATCCTAAGATGCCATTTGTTTCTCACAGACAGAGAGCTTTACAACATTCTGAGACCCCAGGAGTTTGGGTGGTGTGAATAGCTAGGGGAAGTTGACTTACTGAGTGGTTCATTAATGAAAATACTCCTTTAATGTTCTTTCTTGAGCATTTCAAAGGGAATTTTTCCTTTAAATGGCCTGATAATTGACATGATGATTTCTTCTAAACTTTTATTCTGAAGTAGCTTCTAATTCAAGAGGTCCAAGAAAACAATTACTTACATGATCAAATAAAATAACATCTTCCTTGTTTCAGTTTGGAATTATTCAACCAAGGAGTAGAGCAAGAAGCTGTGCTATGTTATTTCTGGTAGGGACATAATACCGTATATTTAATTTGGCACAAGCAGAGACTTAGACAGGCAGTAAATTCCAAGTTTGAAGAGATGCAGCACTTTGCTGCTATCATTCCTTAGAAAATGTCAAAGTGCTGTTAAATCATGGCAGATTAGGTAACATTGGGAATCTTTTTCTTTTTTTAACCTATGTTAAGGACTTTTAAAAAAGTCAAAATATTCTGAAATAAAAAAAAAGTCAAAATCTAAGCGATATACTTCTGTCTCTTCTTGTGTGATTCTTTCTTCCTTCCTTTCTTTACCATAGTCACAGTAAGGCACTCACTAAGTGTGAGGGTGCAATTTAAACAGGCATATGATTATATCATATATTTAAAATAATTTATGCATTGGTAATAACAGTAATAATCATGCTGGTTACCACTGAACACATACTATGTAACGGGGAGATATATTTATACATATATATAAAATTTTTTTTCTTTCTCATTTTATTTTGATGAAAGGGAAACTTAGAGACATTAAGCAACTTTCCTATGTCCTAGACTGGATTGGAAACATGGTTTTAAGATTTCTAAACTTGTTTCCTTTCCCAGTATATCCCAAACTAGTAGTTCTTTCAGTGCTTGATACATCGTGGATACATGTCTTTTTGTTTCTCTGGCAGATAGTAGGATCTTCTGATCTGTGTCCATCAACTTTAGACAAATGACCTATTTATTATGATTCTGGAGGGCACCAAACCTAGTAAGTGGCCTTGTTACAGAAGTATATTTGAATTCTGAGCTATAGGGCAAATGTAGGTTTCCTTCTACCGTGGTTTCAATTCATTGCTTTCAAATGACTCTGGACAAATCAATTAAACAGCAATTTCTTGAGCACCCTATGGAGTAGGCACTCTTAGTTTTGAAAGCTTCCATATGAGTAAGAACTGGGCCTTTGATTTCAAGGGTGCCAGAGGCAATATAGCAGGCAGAGCTGGGAGAGTCAGACAGACCTGAGGAATTAAATGAGACAGTGTGTGCTAAGTGTTTTATGCAGTACTTGACTCTAGTAAGTGCTCAATAAAAGGTGGTTTCTATTATTATTGCTGTAGTTAAACTAATAATTATGACTTTGTAAATAATAGTCTCTATGAAAGTATGAAATAGTCTATGAAAACTATCCATGGAAGTTTAGTGGCAAAGTAAATAAAGGTACATACCTTAATTTCTTTAACTTAATGGGATTTTTATTTTAATTTCTTTTTTTTTTAAAGAGGAAAAGGACGACAGCATGCTGTGCATTTTTCTGTTTTAAAAAACTCTTCTCAGATCTTTTTCAGAAATTGTAGCATTGAGCCATTGTCCAAATGTAGCATTATTGAAAGAAATGCAGTTAGAGGAGAATTATGTATAGTGACATCACTCGATTCTTAAAGGGGATAGGGTTTCTAGTTTATTGAATTGTCTAATTAATTGAGTTTGGCATAAATGCATGCTTAACAAAATGAAACATGACAAAAATGATTTTCAGAAGTAATCTCTAAGAAGCCCACAAGATGGGAACCTATCTCTATAAAAGATATATATACACCCTTTTGAGAACAAACAATTGTGAAGATTTCTGCCTCAGTTTTAAAAAATGAGAGAAATATAGAAGCTTTTAAATACTTGTTCTTATAACCTTAAAATTGCAAAGAACATCGATAATGTTTACCCATTTAAGAAATACCTGGAGATTTATTGGAAACAAAAGAGCAGGTAATAGCAAATACATTAGATTATGTTTCAGAGGTTTCTGCAAACTTTGGATTAATTACCTCTGACAAGTTAGAATATTCAAAAGTTGGTTTTCTGGTGCATGGGTTATTTGAATTTCCCCTGACCCTTTTAGTTCTAAAGGTTTTGGCCAGGTAGCTTTTGAATATTTGCCTTAAAACTTGTGTATGCCTTGATCCTTATGAATTTGGGATTCTTGTTAAAACAAAACAAAATATTTTGTTTGAAGATCCTGGTTACTTTGGAACCAACTGGCCAGGACTCTGCCACAATCTTAAGAATATAGGTCATTGGGCAGTCCAAGAGGCAGATAAAATTAGGGCAGATGGGCCAGCCATTGGCATAATAGCTGCTACCCTCTAGGCTACTCCTTAGAAAAGGTTTGGCGGTCTTTGATTTAAAACAAAATTTCTGAAGTTAAGATAAATTAGGTAACATGATGTCCAAGGGGAGCTATTGTGCAAAGAATAAACATACTTATGACTGTTCAAAAACTATTCTGATTTTTAAAAACCAGAATTGCCTCCAGTTGACAAATATAGTCACAAATATAGTCTTCTAAATGCTTTTCACTAAGAGGTAAATAGAAGGAGACACAAGGAAAGGCAATGTATCTTAAGTAATAAATCTGGAATTCCTTTAGGCTCTTAGCTCTTCTTGCATTCTAAATATATATGCAAAATTGATGCGATTGTATGTTTTCTATGCCTATCAAATTTGGCTAAAACTATCTAAAAGAATTAAATGCCTATTTGAATATTCAGTTAAATAGGAATGTTAATGGTGATTACTTTTATTAATATTATATTAATATAATAATCATCAGAGGTAACATTTATGAATGATTACTATGTGCCAGTTATTATATACTTTACACATATTAATTCAGTCCCCACAAGAACCCTTGAAGTAGGTATTGCTATTAGCTCTGCTTTCAGATGAGGAAACTGAGGTGTAGAGAGTTTAGGGAACTTGTGTGAGGTCATAAGTAATGGGTATAACTGGGATTCTCATCGAGGCAGGGGGACTTGAGCCCGCTGTACTGTATAGGCAGATGATAAGATGCTGCATGTTTAGTTTTGTTTTCTATCTTCATCCTACTTTTGAGAAATAATTATGTGACATTTCCCTCTACATAATTTCCCCTTTAGGACTGCCAAGAGCAATTGAAGAGGTATAAACAATTCTGTTGTTTACTCATCACAGGATCCTTAATTATGACTTAAAAGCAAATTTCCTTCAGGAAATCAGGTTGTACATCTTTTGAATAAATCCTTTGATTACATATGCTAAAATTGTATTAGAATCATAATTAAATCAAATTATAGTGAAACAGCTTTATCTAGGTCCATCTAGTTAATGAGAACAATACTGTCCTTGAACAATATAGGAGTTTGGGATAGTTTTAGCTATTGCGTGTGACTCATGGTTTCTGGTTTTCAAACTGTATTTCTATGAGGTTGGTAGGCTGGGGCAGGAGTTGGGGTGAGAAGGAATATTTGAGGCATGAAGAAGAGTATTCACGGGCATGGGGGAGGGGACATCCTGGGGAGAAACCAAGTGGACAGATCTCCAAATTTTCTAACCTCATTTGAACCAGAACAGTTCTGCTTTTGTTGTTGTTTGTTTGTTTGAAATAGGAGTTCCACTGCTTAAAAATGATTATTTGTCCTAAATCAATCAACTTGTACTGAAGGACTCTATTGGACTAGAGAGTGGGTTTTGTATACATTTCTGTGTACGTGTTTTGGAGAAGGGAGACTGATTTCCCTTAGTGCTGGAAATCAAGTGTGGTAGCTCCTAGAACTGTGGACCCAGAACCAAAGAAAGGGTTCTGTTCTAGCTGTGATGGAGGCCTTGGTGGGAGGAGTTTGTGTGAGGCCTGGCAGAGCTCCTCTGTGGAGGAGCATACACATTACTTCACAGCTAAGAATCTGGCCAGGTGGCTCTGTGTGGAGGTCAAGGTTCTTTGGCTCAAATAAATCACACAGGACTAGATTCTGGAACCAGTTGGATTTGGATGTAGTTGCACATTCTGTTCTGTTCTTAGGGGTGTCCAGGGCAAATCTTGTTGAAATTCTGAGTAGGTGTGCTTAGCACTAATACAGTACCCTGATGGATCCCTGTTCAGGTGCAGATTACCTGGGGGAAAAAGAACTGAGTTCTGAGCTGGTACAAATTAGTATTATAATTCATTATTGGGCAAATAATATAACAACAGTGAAAGAAAGCTGTAAGATATCAAGTGCTGAGGCGAATCTGTGTTGGAGACTTGAACAAATCTTGCCCTTGTATAAATATGGCTGTGACGTGAACTGTTTTCCTTCTTAGACTAGTTTCTGACATTTAGGAGAAGGAGTCCTGCGTCAGGGACCCTGCTCGGACAGGAGATGGTAAGTGTGCATGCTGAGTGGGGCTTGTGAAATAGGAAGATTTAAAAAAAATCACATTAATAATTCATTTGACCTAGTTTTAACCTGGGAATTATTCTCAAGTGTCCCTTCCCTCTTCTTTTCTGAGAATAAAAGTAGGTGTAAAATGCTGTAGGTACTGGCCGCTTTGAGTGGTCCATGGAGCAGTGGCGTCGGCATAACCTGGAAGTTTGTTAGAAATAATAGATTCTATTTTATTCTACTGAATCAGAATCTTCATTTTAACAAGATACCCAGGTGATTTGTTTTTATGTCAGATGTTGGGAAGTCCTGCTCTAATGTGCATTTGAAATCCTTTTTGTCATTCTAATGTGAGTCCACTAGATGTCACTCTTGTAACCTGGTAATGGGATGGCATTTTTTTCAATGAGGACTTGCAAGAATCCCTGAACATGATCATATTATTATTAGATGATTTCCTCTCCATCCTCAGAGCTACTAATATACACATTGATTATTTAAGGTAAAACTACCTTTCTCTATGGTTCGAAGTCCTGGAGAGAGATTCCTGGGAATGATTTTCGTTTTGTTGAGTTGACACACTCCTGCCTACTGTCTTCCTTAGAGACATGGGTTAGTCAGTCATTATATAACCTTAACAGAGAATCTGCTGCAGATGCTCTGAATGGCTCACTGAGAGAACAGCACCCTGGGCTGCTGAGCACAGCAACACAGAATAAATGAACAGGTCTGATCTCTGTAGAAATTATTGCGAGCAGAAAGGAAGCAAGGCTGTATCCTGAAATTAGCATCAACCTCTAAGATGTGATTGTTGGAGGAAGGGCTGACCTTTCTGAGTTCTTGGGGTGTCTCAAGGGTGGCTTTATAAAGGAGATTGAGTCTGCTTAGAAAAAATGTCCCAAGTGTAATCTTGTAGGGAGTTAGTTTCAGTCATGAAGATGAATATAGGGACATTTACAGGTAAAGTAACATCTCAAGGGAGATGATATACTTTCAGAGATGTATGAGTTCCCTAGGAAAGGTCCTGTTAACAACTGGTCAGGTCTGCATATTAGGAAAGAGGGGTGAAAAGGGTAAGGACCATGCTTTAGAAGATATAATTTCTTTTTTGCCAGATGCCCAGCTTGAGAAAAGTTAGTTCTTGAAATAAATCAACCTCTTTCAAAACCCTCCTCCCCCTAAGTCTGATGTGGTTTTTCATCTGTTTCAGTTAACAAAGGTAGCAAACAAGTCATAAAGTAGCAGGTGTGTGTGTGTGTGCTTGTGTGTGTTTTGTGAGAGTGTGTATTTTCTCTTCTGGATGTGGGGGGGCATTTAATTTATAATATCACTAAGGGAATGAAAAATATTTAGTTTGAGTGATTTCAGTCAAAAAATAGTCTTCTTGATTTGAAAACAATATGGTTTTAGCTTAAACATAATTTTCTTTTGTTCAAAATCAGTAAGGTGACCATAATATTTATTTCTAAGCTTTAGTCCTTTTTCTAATGTTGTTTACTATGATATGATTCCTGATGACCAGAAGCAGAATTAATTTTAAAGCATTTTCCTGAAAATCAATTTTATTTATTTTAAAGCAGTACCTAAATTAAGGAAAACAAGCCTAAAATGCTTATTCCTATTCCTAGCCACAGTCTAAACTTCTACTTCTGCAGTGATAGGATTTCACATGACAATCCCCTTTACTCTGAATTTTTTCCCCTTTTTTCTTTTTAATTGTTGCTGCTGAGACTCAAGAAGTTGCCAGAGATAGCAGCATATCTAGACGTATTGTTTAAGAGCACAGGCTTTGGGGTCAGACAGACCTTGGGCACATTGCTTCATTTCACTGAGCCTTAGTTTCTTCATTTATAAAATAGGGATCATACTACTTGCCTCAGGGGTTGTGGTGATGATTCAGCGAGACAGTGTGTATACAGTATGTGGCCTGGAGTCTGGCACATAGCATGTGTTTAGGATATGGAGCTGCCATTGCCGTTACTGCACCCATCCCAGAGACCCCAGACCTGTTGATCTTATCCCCATCTCTCAACTATTATAACCCAGTCCAACAACTGTGGCAGGAGTCCCAGTTCCTATAGTTTTTCTCTACCAGAGGAGAGCTCCACGTTATGGAGGAGTCTTCCTTTCCCTCTGCCTGGCAAATGTGTGTGTGGTGAGGAGGTGGCTCAATGGGGGAGAAGATCAGTAGGATAGTAGAGTGGTAGGGGAGCATGTTCATCCTAGAACAGCGACAGGCATTGAAGTTCTCCTTACAACCCACATTGTAATTCTCAATGAAAATTTTCTTCAGTTTTATAAATGGTGATGAAGCTCAACAGAATTGTTAACACTATTAGTGTTGTTAGTATAGCCCTATCACAGGCTGGCCCATGATCCTAATCACCAATTTAAACTTTATTTCTGAAGAGAAACAAACTCTGAGATGCAAACTGCCAAATCCCAATGAATTTTTGCAATATAATTTCCAGATTGCCTGCTCTTTATTATCTTTACTGCTTTGGAATGACCTTTTTTTGGTTTTGAGAGGACCTCTAAGCTTTGAATAGCTATAATTCACACCTTAGGGTCACTGGAACATTACCTGGTTAGCAACAGCCTTGGGAAGCTACAGAGAGGAAGTCTGAAGAGATCTTTCATCCTGAAAACATCCTGGTAAGAGTCCTTGCATGTCCATCACAAGCAGCCCTGTGGCTTCCTTTGATAATATCCTGTTGAAGAAGAATGATGGAGACTCTGATGTGACATCAACTGTATTAGTGTGCTGTCTCAAATTAGAAGAGGATATAAAATATTACAGAATTATGAGTATTATGTATTTTGAAAATAAACTCATTTTTCTTGCTAGACTTTTGGAGTCTGCATTGGATTTTTTGTTTTTTACATAAATAATTTTAAGATGTATTTTTGGTCATTGGTTAAAATGCATCTCAAAAAACCTTAAAAGGGGTGTGTGGAGCATTCTTTTTTCCCTGCCATTTCATTCTTGTTTCAATTGTAGGAGTCAAATCAGTGAGTTCAGTCCTAGTTCAAAGAAGCTGAGGGGTAGGGAACAAAACTTATAATGGTGTTACTGTGTAGATTGCAAAAGAATCTGAGGTTTGTTCAGCAAATATAATGGTGCATTGAGGTGTTGTGTTAATGTGGGGGGCCAGAAAATGAGCTCTGTGTGTAGCGAATCTGTTAAGTGGCAGTTTAGGGTTTAACCTAAAAATTGGGAGAAAGTTGATAAGTGCAGAGGAAGCATGAGACCAAATTTGACACAGCCCTTGCCAGCGTCACGGTAGTGGGCTGTGGAGGGAGGAGTGAAAGGAAAAGGGGATCCAATGGTATGTTGGATGAGGATGGTGTGTTGAGGGTGGCAAAGTAATCCATCCATCTAGACAGAAAATTGATAGTTTTGTAGAAAAGTAAAGCTCCAAGTATTTATCTGCATATTGGATATATAAACTTTAGAAGCTTAAAAAAAGAATGGATAGAATCATTGGTAGCAACTAAGGATCCTGATTCCATTTTCCTTTCATAGGCTTGGTAGAAGGAGAAAACGGGTAGAAGCTAGTGGAAACTGGTACTGTTGGGTTACAAAATCTATAGGAACATCAGGGTTGGAATTATAACATTTTGTGTATGGAAATGATTAAAACAGAATGAATATAATAAAATCAGTTGACAAAAATGTATAAAATAATGCTGGGCAAATAAATTTTCTGTGGATGAGAAAAATTCGTGCTCAGTAAGTAATTATAATATATTTAGTGATACTGTGGACCAGTAGCTCTTAAATTTTCTTGTTGCCTGTAATTCTTTTGAGAAACTGATGAAAGCTATGAAATCCTTTCTCAGAAAACTACACATACCCATATACATGCATGATTTTGCCTATGATTTCAGGAGCTTCTCAGACTTCTTGGAACCCATCCCTGGACCCTAGGTTAAGATTCTCTGGCAAAGACCAACCAAACGGGGTAAGGATAGTGAAATTACATTGAGAACACTGGAAAATCAGATCAGATAGTAGTATGAGGGAAATCACACCCTGAGACTGAAAGAAGATCACATACAAATATCTGCTTCATGAGGCGAGAAGTTTTAGAATTAAGGAAGGAACGGAATTATATTGGACTTGGGCCTAAGACTACTCAGGAATTGGCACAGGAAATAATCTGTGACTATTGTAATACTGCTCACAACTCAATTACATTCAACCTTCTGAAGGGGAATGAAAGCAAAAAAAAAAAAAAATCCCGTCACATTATTACTCAGTTTTAGAGAATGGAACTATGATCAAATCAATGTGTGCATGAAGTTAAAATTGAAAGTAATATTTTAAAAAGTCTGTAACTTTGTAGGAAATCTGGAAATGCTTTAAACACATTAATGGAAGGGCAAGGAAATATGTCATATCAAAGATTAGGAGCTCATATAAAAACTTTTGCATCCATTTCATAAGTAAGGGAAGTGAAAGTAGGGGGGGAAAGTGGGCAAAAGATTGTTCAAGTGAGAACAGGGAAGACCTCAAAGTGTGACAGGTCAGGTGTAAATAAGAAGCCAGTCAGGCTATAAAGGAATTCAAGAAACAGCACAAAAAGGACCGCAATCCAGAAATAAAAGCTTTTTATACATGAAAGGCAGAAGGTCAACTGGAGAATGAACGGGACTGCTTGATGACCAGGGTGCTCACGGGGAAGAAAGGAGATCTGGAGACTCACTGAATTCTTTGCTTTGGTCTTTGTTGAAACGTAGAAATTTCCACTGTCATCATGTCTTTTGAAGCAAAGAGGTGAGATATGTAGTATTAGATCAAACAGTGGCAAGGGAACAGGATGTTCTGCCTGACTGGAGTGCTGGATATAAGGAAATTGCTGAAACTTTGTGACATCCGTTATGAGCATCTGAAGAAGCTCAAGGGAATAAATGGACCTACATGTGAAATAAGTCGACATGCTCACCCTTCAATACTAGTGAATTCCACTCTTGCTTCCGTGCTAACGAGAACTTCTGAGCAGACCCTACATTCTGTTGGTTATTGAATCTCATTCACATTGGTAGACTCCAAAAATTGTAGGATCATTGACCACTTTGTATGATGAATGGAGAAAAGCATCCTGTTTTCTATAAAATGCTTGAGCTGTTTAAAAGAGTAAATGAACACCACGAAAAAAGCAACAAACATAATTTGTTTAGACTTTCAAGGAGTCAGTTAAAAAGTTTCACAACAAAGCTATTCCAAATAGTGTTACCATGGAATTAGGAAGAATATTTTGTCACACATAGGTATTTAATAGAGGAAACAAAAAGTGGAATGTGTGAGCCTGCTGTTGATGGAGACGTGTAAACAGTGAGGTCCCTCTGGGGATTTCTGCTGGACCTCTTTATTAAACATGTTTATAGATAATCTGGAAGAGCAAGTACACAATGAAATTTCTAAGGGTGCAGAACTAAGCCCTTTTAGCTAGTGAAATTATAAATCAACCTGAATAAGCTTTTGAAGGATGGTATAAGTGGACAAGAAAGTTGCAAGGAGGATCCAGTACTGTGAGAGGTGTTACCCATTTAGAGAAAAAGAAACCAGACTAAACTTGTAAAATTGTGGGGCTCTGAATTAGTTAGAAACCTGGTTTCATTTAGGAACCAGGAAAGGAATTTGGAGTCATTGTAAAGGCATCCTTCTGAGTGGGTCAGCAGAATGTTGGAAGGTTCTGAAAACAAATGTAAACTTGAAGCAAAATCATTGTTCCTGTGTATTATTTTGGTTTTGACAGGCATATCTCGAAGAGCAGAAGGGCGAATGAGAAGGACCTGGTTTCAAATCCTGACTCAGTCCTCAACGGTTTGTTATTAGGATCAAGTTAAATACATGTGAAAGTGCCTGGTACTATGGCACATGGCAAGCATCAAATGCAGAATCTTGGAAGGGACATGAAGTTAGACTCCCTGATTGGAAGAAATTATTCAATCTCTCACCTGATACAGAAACCCCTGAGAAAGACTATCCTGGTTGCTGGTCCAATTTCTGTCCAATTCAGTTCCAAATAACTCACTTCTAACGAGGGAGATGATTTAATTTTTGAACAGCTCTAATTGTCATTAGGGACTTTATACTTAGTCAAAAGCTGCCTTTCTGTAATTTATAGAACAAAAGAATAATGGAGAAGAAAGGGGAACTGAGAGATTATTCAGAAACCTCTTACTTTATGGATGACTACAAGGAATATGCAGGTGGAATTAAATCTCAGGAAAGCAGATGAAAGACAAATCACCAATTTGTGGACTCTGATTTTTCAACTGAGTAATCAATCATAAAGTTTCCTCCGCACAAATGTACACACTCTTATTTAGTTCATAGTTACTAGATATTGGTTAACTCAGAATGGTGGGCTCTGTGGAAAGCATCTAGAGTGCTTGGTATATTCCATTTTTGGTCTTTTAAAAAATATCTGTTATCCATGTTGACATTTTCCAATACCAGTATATTAGATGTTAACAGAAGGCTCCAATATCTTAACAGTTGGTTTCCCTCAGCCTTGAAGGAATCCGGTCTGGAATATCTTGCTGCATTTAGACACATGGTATATAAGAGAACTTCTATGTGAAGTAATGACTGCTGGTAAACATCTTTGCATAAATTTTTTTAGATAAATCTGAAGGCTAAACTATGGTGAGAGTTCCACAGTCATACTGTAATACACACATCTGTATCAGTCTTCCACCTTCAAGTTTATCTAAAAATTTTATCCTAATTCATCTGTTTATTTCTAAGATTATTCTTGTTATAGTTTATAGAAATTACCAATAGCTCATTAACTCATAGCTATTATAATTACTTGCATAATGTAAATTAATTTGCATGCTAATAATTTCTGATATCATCTATATTAATTACAAGCATGCCACCTCATAGAGTGTGCTGGGCAAGGTTATAGAGCAAATTAGACAGACTTGGGACATGAATCCAGGTCTTCTCAACACTGAGGAATCAGAAACCGCTTTGAAACTGTTTTATCTAGTGTTTCAGTCATGGACTCTTAGGGAAAAGAAAAAAAGGAAAAGGAACCATAGATATCTGTATAGATGGTGGCATTCCCACAAAGCCCCATTGAGAACAGAATCTCTTGGGCTCTCTAAACTTGAAAATATTTTCTTTCCTTCCCTCCCCCTCCCTCTTCTTTTCCTATAAACATTTCTGTTACTTAAAAGTCTTATCTACTTTTCCTCCCTGTGTTCTGTGCAAACCCTAGGCCTGTTCCCGAGAGGTTGAGTAGTGGACACTCTGAATGCTTGTATTATCTCCTAGGTAACTGTGTTGCCTCCAGCTGAGGAGGTACATTCTGGGTTCAATGATGGCATCTTATTCTCTTTCTTACTTCCTAAAACTTGGGAAATTATACATTTTAATTGCCAGCTAGGGATGTGTTTCCAACCATATTAGTTCATAAAACATTGCCTCATTGATATTTCTGTTAGCATTGTTTATTGGTATGTTTATTTTATCTTGATATTTATAAGGTCCTTAATATCCAGACCCATCTGACCTTCCATTGTTTAGCATTTATTACGAGCTTTTAGTACAGATCTTATTCTCAGCTGATTTATTTCATTTTCTATATTGCAACTGGCAATCTTTTAGAGCAGGGGTTGGCAAACTATGGCCCATGGACCTGTGCTGATATTATGAGCTAAGAATAGTTTCCTCATTTTTAAATGGTTGAAAAAAATCAAATGAAGAATAATATTTTGTAACACATGAAAGTTACATGAAATTAAATTTTGGTGTCCATAACTAAAGTTTTATTTAATCACAGCTATGCTCATTTGATTATATGTTGTCTGGCTGCTTTTGTGCTACAACAGCAGAGTTGAGTACGCAGCAGAGACTGTATAACCTATCAAGCTGTAAATATTTACCATGAGCCTTTTACAGAAAAAAATTTGCTGGCCTTTGATTTAGAGTGTTTCCAAAGACCTAGTCAGCATTACTCTGTATTCCTCCTTGGGCTTTTTCTTCTCTCAGAGTTCCAGCTTGAATTCTACTTGTTTTATGACCTTCAACCTCTTATGACCTTCTTTCCTCTTTAACCTAACACATACTAGCATTTGATTGACTGTATAGTTTTCTAATAGTTTTATGTATATTAAATCTTCTCTCCCTTTTTTCTTTATCCTAATCTTTTTGAAGGCAGGAACCGTATATTTAGCAACATAGCACTCAGCCAAGGATTAGGCACACAGTACTTGATTCTTACGAGGTACTTGCTGAATTTAATTGAATTTCTTTAAGTGGGAACTTCCAGAGTTCATATAAGGAGCCACAATTAAGAAGACAGGATTATAGTATACAAATAATAATTTACATATTATTACTGCTTTAATTGTGGTTTGCGCAGAGAACTGTGGGTGCCCAGAAGAGCATAGGAAGTGAACTTTGATCTCAATATTGAAGGCCAAGTAGAAGTTGATAGGTGAAGACGGGAGGATGGGGAGAAGAGGGCTGGAGCATTCTAGGCCTGGGTGTGTACAGGGCCTGGAGGGAAGAAAGTACCCAGGTGAACTCTCCTCCCCTTTCCTCCCCACGGAGGGACAGACACTGTCTGCTGCTATCAATATCACAAATATTTTTATTCTTGTATTATATATGTATATATCTTTAAACAGTATATGGTACCATTTTACATGTTTTTAAACTTTATGTAAATAGTATCACACTAATACATTACTCTGAAAATTGCCTTTTTCCTCTGTCTTATTTTTATGAGTTTTGTCTATGTTAATACATATAGTTCTAATACATTCACTTTTTTTATGTCCTACATTTTTTCATTCCTTCAATATGGCACCATTTGTTTACATTCACCTATTGAAAGATTTTTAGATTGTTTCCCATTTTTTACTTTTACAACATTGCTGTGCACATTCTTGTACATATTTTTCTGTTCATGTGTCTGAAATGGTCTGGAATCTATACCTGAGAGTAGAATTGCTGGGTCATAGGTGTGTGTATCTTCAACTTGGCCTGATATTGCTAGAAAGTGAATTATGTAACTATATTTTCTAGTATTATATTGTCCTTGCATTCCCAGGATAACCCATTGGTAGTTATGTATTGTTTTTACACATTTATAGATATATTTTTTTCTAGAGTTTTATATAGGACTTTAACATCTATTTTCATAAATAAACTTGCTCAGAACTTTCTTTTCTCATATTGTTCTTGTTTGGTTTGGGCTTTTATGTTAGGTTAGTCTTATACAATGAGATAGGGAATATCCATTCCTTTTCTATTCTCTAGAAGATTGGAATTGTCTGTATATTAAAAATTTGGTAGAGATAATCTGTTAAACCATATAGGCCTAGAGGTTTTTGAGTGGATAGATTTTAAATTATAGATCTATTTATTTTTAAGGTTAAAGATCTATATAGGCTTTCTATTTCTTTTTAAGTCAATTTTGAGTGTGTTTTTCTAGAAATTCATCTGCTTAATCTATATATTCAAATTTATTGTCATAAAATAGTTTTCTCCCATAATTAAAAAAATCTGTTGCATCCACTGTTGTTTTCTTCTTTTAATTCCTAACATAGAGAAAAGCACAATAGGTTAGTGGATAAGAGTACAGCCTCTGTAGCCAGATTATTTGGGTTTTAATCCAGGTTCCACAATTTCCAGGTTGCGTGATCTTGAGAAAGTTGTATAACTTCTCTTTGCCTTTAGGTCTTCAATTGTAAAAATGACAATAAAATTACATCTAACTTATAGGCTGTACTCACAATTTTATAAATATAAATATATGTATATACACATAAATACATATGCACACACATATACATAAACATATGTGTGTGTATGTTCACATATATTTATATATATATATTTATGTACATACACATACCAATACATGTATAGTTGTTATGGACTAAATGTTTGTTTCTCCCCAAATTCATGTACAGAAGTCTTAACCTCCAGTGTGATTGCATTTGGAGATGGGCTTCTAAGAAAGTAATTATGGTTAAATGAAGTCATAAGGGTAGGGCCCTAATCCGAAAGGATTAGTGTTCTTATAAGAAGAGACACCAGAGAGTTCTCTCTCTCTCTCTCTCTCTCTCTCTCTCTCTCTCTCTCCCCCCCGCCCACTGCCATGTGCATGCACTGAGGAAAGACCATGTGAGGACAGCAAGAAGGTAGCCATCTGTAAGCATGGAGAAGTGCCCTCACCAAGAACCAATTCAACTGCAGCCTGATTCTTGGGCTTCTAGTCTCCAGAAGAAATAAATTTCTGTTTTAAAGGCACCCAATGTGTGGCACTTTGTTACAGCAGCCCAAGCACAGTAATACAAATTCTGGTACTGAGAAGTAGGGTGTTTCTGTAACAAATACCTAAAAATGTGATAGTAGCTTTGGAACTGGATGATGGGTAGAAGCTGGAAGAGTTTGAGGTGCATGCTAGAAAAAGCTGAGAGTGCTGTGAAGGAATTTTTGGTAGAAATATGCGCATTAAAGGCAGTTCTGGTGAGGGCTCAGAAAGAAAAGAGGATAGCTTAAGACAAAGCCTCCATCTTCCTCGAGAATACGTACATAATCATGAACAGAATGTTTGTAGAAATACGAATGATAAAGTCCATGAGAAATAGGTTATTGGCAATTGGAGAAAAGGTGATTCTTGTTATAAGTGGCAAAGAACTTGGCTGAATTGTGTTCTAAAGTTTTTTGGAAGACAAAACTTGCACGTCATGAAATTAGTTATTTAGCTGAGGAGATTTCTAAGCAAAATATTCAAGGTGTGACCTGGGACCTCCTGACTGCTGATAGTAAAATATGAGAGGAAAGAGATGAATTGAAGAAAAATTATTGAGCAAAAAGTTACAAGAAGACTTGAAAAATTCTCAGTTTGTCCATATTTCCAAAAATGAGAAAGCATGTTCAGAAGAGACCAGCATTATTGTGACTTTTTACCAAACTCTAGTTTGCCTGCCATCTTTCCATTAACCAACATAGTTTGGTTACAGCTGTTCATCCAGCTGTGAATTCATTTACTAGCCCTATCAATCAACTTTACATACTATATCATTGCACCACAGGATATAATGATAGATACATTCACACACCTCTTGAAAATTTGTTCACATCATCTATGATGTTTTCTTGTTCTAATTACTTATGTTGTTACTTGTATTCCACAAATTGGTATATAATTTAATAGAGTGGATGTAGGAACTATGTCTGCCTAGCGTCCTTTTCTTTGAGGGTACTCATCCCTTCTCCATTTTATAAGAATATTGTTTGGTACATGTGTTTCAGGTAGGAATGATCCTACCCCTATCCTATGCCAGGCATGGTCTTGTGAACAAGGCCCGCTAGATTCCAATCCTTGGGTCACATGATTGGTCTGGGCATAGGCAGATGACCTCAGCTGATTGACAAGATCTATCCATGACAGAAGCTGGAAGACCTTTGAACTCTTCACATCTGTGAGCTGGAATACCTTCGAACTCTTCACATTCTTTATTTGTCCTCCTTTTTTTGTTGAGGCTAGTTTGAGTTAAATATCTTTACTTTAGATGTCTGTCTGTCCTTCATATTTATTATTTCTCATCAAGTTTATTCTTGTTCCTTTTCATCTTCTTTTTTTTTTCTGGTACTTTGGATTTAGCTGTTTATGCACCTGACACTGTAATAGTCCTTCTTTCTAAGTATAAACTGGGTCTCTTGTCTGGAATAGCTGGGTCTAGCCCCTGTCATTCTGCTTTCTACTCGGTGTTGTCAGTGCACAAATTGTGGGGCCTCCGTTAAGAGCCCTGCGTTCACATACTTATTCTCAGTTGCAAAATGGAGGCTATGCTACTTGCTCCCCACCTCCTGTATCATCTCATCCTCTAACAAGGTCTTATACTTTTGTCAGTGTTGTTTTTCAGTTGTGTAAGTTATCAGTGGACCCATGGTGATTCCATTTATTTGGGTTCATTTAGGATATACCTAGCAGAATATCTTCAACATTTCTGTTCCAGTATTCTTTATTCTAATACTGTTCTTCTTTTTAAAATAATTTCATATACAGATATATACACACACACATTATTTTACATATATCTGTTTTAGTGGAGATCTAGAAAGAATAATAGATAATACTTTTCATGTCAATTTCTTACTAATAAATTACACATTGATTAAAAAACTGCTTATTTTATAGGTGAATCATACTCATCATTATTTTAGATTATTAATGATTTTGAATGTTTTTTTCCTCATTTCTTAAATAAGTTATACGTACAGTGAATTGCCTATTTATGTTCTTTGTTAATGTGGTGTAAGTCTTCTTATGAGCTCTTTGTAGATTGATAATACTATGCCCATCTCGTTGTTTTTAACTAGTCTTTCCTGGTTTGTCTTTTAATTTTATTTCTGTTCTTAATGTATCAAATATTATGCTTGAGTGTTAAATTTAATAATTTTTCTTTCATTGCCTCTTTTATTGTGTTTATGCTTGAAAAGTATTTTCCATCCTGAAATCTGACAATAATTGATCTCTTTTGGTCAAATTTTTATGATTTCACATTAAAATATTTTATATGTTTATTTTCTCCCATTTTAATAAATAAATTATGCTCCTACTTCCTTGAATGGATTATTAGATTTATTTTGGGATTTGGCATAATGTACTAATAATAGTGTGATTGTATTTTTTTCACTGCCTGTCCAAGATTCTCAAAGCCTTTATAAACATTATTTCACTAATTCACACAACACCCTGTGGGTTAGGTAATAACTGTGATCAGAGTTCCACATACTGTTTTTAGAAAATCTCTAGAATAAATAAAGCTTAATTTTGTCAACAAAACATGTGTAAGCAGTTTTTAATGACTAGCTGACATCACATTTAGAGTTTAGGAGAAAAACATAGTTCTGTTTAATGGCAGCTTTGCCAACTTATCTTTTGTTTTTTGTCTTCACTTTTTAAACTGTGGAAAATTTGCTATTCTTGTACATCTTTGTTAAACAAAATAAGGTGGATTACTATTGAAGAAATAGAGAAGATTTTAAGTTTTAGATCAGTGGTTCTCAACCCTAGCTACACATGAGAATTACCTGAGAAGCTTTTACAAAAATGATAATGCTCAAGGTTCACCTTCAGAAATTACTATTTAATTGTTCTGTGGTGGGGCTGGGCATTAAGAGTTTTTAAAAAGTATCTAATGTGCATCCATGGCAGAAAACCATTGTTTTACATCAGTGGTTCTCAAAGTGTAATCCCAGACTTGCTACATCACCTGGGAACTTGCTAGAAATATAAATTATCACACCACTTTCCAATCTGCATGCTTTTTTTCCAAAAAAAACTTTTGTTTTGAGATAATTGTGGATTCACATGCAACTGAAAGAAATAATACAGACATCCAGTTTTACCAGTTTTACATGCACTCGTATGTGTGTGCATGTGCATTCGTGTGTATTTAATTCTGTGCAATCTTATCACATGTGTACTATCGCTAAAGTTAAGATACAGTATACAACAACAGTCTGTGTTTTACCAAGTTTTCAAGTGACTCTGATAGAGCTGAGGTTTGACAACCACTTTTAACATAAAATTAGAAGAGCAGGAACTGATACTTTTTTCCATAAGGATTAGTCTAACTATTCAAAGTGTGCTAACAGACTACCAGCATAGGTTTCACCTAGGAGCTTGATATTAACTCAAAATCTCAGGTCCCATCTTGGATCTCATGAATCAGAGTCTGCATTTTATCAGATCCCCAGATAATTTATGTGCATATTGAAGTTGAAGGGTACCTCACTAATGGGTAAAAAACCAAACCCAAAATCAAACAAAAAACCTAAATCAGTTTTCTGAAATGGGGTTCAAATATTTATTCTTACAGTAAAAATCTCTGTAGTGAAACTAATTTCTTTTTTAGTAAATATAATTTAGTTTTTAGGTAAAACTAATATCATTTTCTTGCTTTACATCTTAGTCATCTTAGGGTCATTATGCTGTTATTTTTCTCTGATGGAGTTGGATTTTTAAAAAACCATATATGGTGTAAAAGTTGAGATTTTCTATTAATTCATCTTAATATTATACCATCTTAAGTACAGAAAATATGACAATTATCATCAGCTTCATCAACATCAAACCTAAATGTGTCTGGACGCTTTTTTCCCCATCTCTTTTTCTTGCTTCAGTCACTTACTTCTGATAAAATTGGATATGCTGGGTTTGTCTCAGGCTCCTGTTGCAGCTCTTTGATGACTATCACTATTTTATGCTTTACTTTTTACAGTATTTGTTTTGGGATTCTGAGAAAGAATTTTAAAGAAAAAGTGCTACATTGGGGAAAACAAACAAGACCTGGAGGTGGCCCTATGAATAGATAGATAGAGTTATTATTTTAGGTCATTTTTCATTTTCCAACTCTCTTTTGCCTCCACCTCCAACAAATAATAAATGAGGATATTTCTAGTTTTTTTCTTCCGTCTTCCCTCCCTTCCTTTCACACTATGTAAGGTGGAAGGGAGTTCTGAGCTTAAACTGGGGAAAAGTATTGGCAAATAGGGTTTCATGGAGGTGCATCCACTCAAGCTGAGTGTAGAAGGCTGAATAAGAATTTGTGAGGTGGATTTATCAGTGAGGAGGGAAGCAGAAAACAGAAGTCAGCCCTGATAGTTCAAATGGAGGTACTACATACAACAGCGTGGGTAGAGGGTACAGAACAGATGGAGAGGCAGGAAAAGCAGGAAACTATCCCCTCCCCATAGGGCGAAAGGAACAAGAAGGAAATAGATAAGAGCTGGAATTGTGGAGGAGAGGCCACCTAACTGAAGCTGTGGTCACGGAGGGACCTGGCTACTTCCAGAGATACAGTGCCTAAATAAGAGGGAGCCATGAAGAAATTCTTTGATCTCTTTTTCTTCCCATTGGCTGCAGCTAATGAAAAGCCGGCTGGCAAGGGAGCTGGGTATTGCAGTCTGTGGCGTTACAATCAAGAGCACTGAGTAGGGCAGAGAGGCTGGGATCGATGGAGTCTGGGGAGGTAAAATAAAATAACCAGGAGATAAGGGAGGAATGCAATTTCAGGGAGAAGGAATATTATGTGCTAATGCACAGAAATGCCAAAGATTGGCAACTCTGGGAATACCGAGGAACGTAGGAAGCAGGAAATGTGAAAGGAAAGTAGTAGCAGGAGATGATCTGGATAAATAACAATGATAGCTAATACTTTTGGTGCCAGGAACTCCAATTTATTTCAATCCTCACATGATTATAAGGTTGTCCCTATCATCTAGCAATTATGACTCTTGTTCACAAATGCATATGCAATTTTTTTTTCACATTGACTCAGATTTTGCTCTGGGCCTTTACCCTATATTTGGAAATTGTACCTCATTCATTAGTTTGGCTCCTGCCTTCTTCATAGAGTTGCATAAAAATCTAGTTTTGCATGGTGACTAGATAAACAGGGAAGGACTCTAATCTCCAGGCCACTAGATTCTGCTGACCTCCTCTTTGTTACTAATAGTGGTCACTAGAAATCCCTGGATTCTCAAGCTATGAGTGGGACATTGGAGGCTTTGTGGAGGCTGTGAGCACCAATGAGGTGTCCATTCCCATTGTATGTTTTCTCTTTATGTTCCCAATGTCAAACAACTGTGTCAAAATCTTTTGGTAAGTGTCTTAGAAGTGTATCTCGTTCATCTTTCAGACAAGGTTATATTTAGACTTTTTCATTTATATCAATCATAATATATGACAATTTTTTATTATGTCTTTATTATCTACTTTTGGGAAATATAAACAGTTTATGCTCCTTAGAGACTATGAGATGCTTCCTTTTACCACCAACCTACTTGAGCAGGGGTTGGCAAACTTTTGATAAACAGCCATATAGTAAGTAATTTAGGGTTTGCAGGTCAAGAGGCAAAATTGAGAATATTATGCAAGCCCTTATAAAATAAGGGAGAAAATAAATTTCACAAAATTTGAATTGATTAAGTTAAAAATATAATAATTGAGTATATATTTTTTTGTAATACAAATTTACTAATGAGAAGAATGGAATTCTTTTTTTGGAGGATTGTACTTCACTTAACTGAGATACAAAGTTACTGTTCCCTATCATCAGAATTGATTGCAAATGTTTATCTCTTAATGCTGATCTGTAATAAGAATTTACATATTTCATCTTTGAAAATGTCTTTTCACGCAGAATGGTGCTGCCAAGTAGTGATATCAATCCACAAGCACAAGATTTTAATTGAGCATATTCATTGCCTGGAAGGCATTTGTAGAATTTATTAGATTTTTCTCTTGATATTTTCCTTTTACATGTCATTACATTTCACATTAATCATTTCCAATTGAAAGTTAGGTGGAAACTCCTCAATTGTACAGTTAAATGGATTTTGAAATATGGAAATTTCCTTTGCACTTGCATCAAGGTCTGAAAAACACTGCTGTAGTTTGAGCTCAGAAAATATATCCACTCCAAATTTGTGTGGGAATGGAAATCTCACTTTTTGTTTTATCTTTTGACAACATAGGAAGTATATAAAACACAGCTTGACATAACTTGTGATTCAAACAACATTAGTTGTCATCAAAATGACTGTACCATCATAAAAGTTTTGTATGTAAGTGGTTTTGCCTTGAAATTTTAGATTTAATTCATTAAAAAGCATTACTAAGTCCTCAGGAAAAAGTAATTTCCAAAGCTATTCAGTGTTCAGTGGTGGTGGTTGAGGGTGGTTCTTCTTATTCAGAAAAATTTTATTCTTGACCCTGAGCTCAAAAATCACAGTTAAAGTGTACCACTATCAAGGCATCAAACTGTTGTGTGGTTGAGTGAGTCAGGATATTGAGCTTCTATTTCTGAGAAAAGTTTATGGGACTAACAGTGGCTAAGCCTATCAGAGCAAATGAAGATCACCATTGACACTCTTGATTTAATGTCAAGTATTCAAATATTTTCTGAAAAGTACCTGCTGATGAGTAATACAATGAATAACCATAGTCTTTAAACATCTTCCAT
Source organism: Daubentonia madagascariensis (assembly GCA_023783475.1). NCBI lineage: Eukaryota > Metazoa > Chordata > Mammalia > Primates > Daubentoniidae > Daubentonia > Daubentonia madagascariensis. The sequence continues at coordinate 10,266,504 of JAKFHU010002658.1, forward strand.
TTTTATAAGCTCTGTAAATTTGTCCAAATCTCTTTCTGCTCCACACATAATTTTTACCACCCTAAGTTGTAACACATTTTAGAAGAGTCCGCTTAAGTTGTATTGAATTAATGTTTTCTCAACTTCTTTGAAAATATTCTTGTTTGTAGTTGTTCCATGCAGTCTATTCGTAGAGGCTAATTCTTCAGTCACTTCAAAATCGGCACTGACTCCTTGAAAGAACAACTGAGCAGTATCCATAACATCTGTCAGCTCATCAAAAGCCAAGGAAAACCACTTAAAATAATTGGCCTTATTTTAAAATTGACTATTGATATTGCTCCCAACGTCCTCGTCTCTTTGAACAACTGTTCTTATGAAAAGATTAACAGTTCTAAACAAATTTATTTTCTCTGGACACAATTTCTTCAGCTGCTGCAATCAGACACGATTTGATTAACTCAACATTGGTAAACGGCTTCCCTTGCTTGGCTGAAAAACGAGCCACTCAGAAACTCACTTCGGTTGCCGTCTCACTTTCACTGTTGTTTGTTTGTGCAGAAATTCTACTGTGATAAGATAGTCTGTTTTAAATTTTATAATTTTTCTGACCATCACTTTCCTGTGAATTGGGAATATTGTGATAAGTGCCTAATCTGACATTTATTGTCTCCTTTTAGCACAGCTGTAGTGTCATTACATAGTAAACAAAATGCTTTGTCATCTAATTAATAACAAAATAATTCACCTTTCAGTGTATGCTAAAAGCATGGCGTTTTGAAGTTTGCTTTTCTTGTCTTTTCTTGTTTTGACATGATGGATATAAACTGGTAATAGTAAAAAAAGTTTGGCATGGCAACACATGTGACACTTGAAATGATGTTGGGTTATAAATGTGATTTGCTGTGCACCAAACAGGTGTGCAGAGCAACGAGTGTGAGAGTGCCACGTGTGGCCTTTGTCACAACTTCTCGCCTTTGCTGATGCAGTGCAAAAGCAGCCATAAATGTAAATAGCTGAGCGTGGCTGTGTTTGAATAAAACCTTATTCATGGACACTGAAATCTGAATTTCATGTATCATGAGATAGTTTTATTTTCATTTTTTAGAATCATTTAAAAATGTAAAGATCATGCTTAGCTTGTGGGTCATACAAAAATAAGCATCAGGCTGAATTTGGCCAATAGGCCATTGTTTGCTGACCTCTGCTACTGAGAATCACTGATCTATATGATCAGTAGAGTGTCAGAGATGCTGAAAAATAGGTCCTGTTTTAAGACTTGACACATAAGAATAAGAAACTTTGGCTATCTTGTTTACCATTAAATCCCCAGTACATAGATGCTTAGTATTTTTTGAATAAATAAATTAAAGACAACTGGCATCTATTAAGCCTATAAATGTCTGTTGGATGAATGAAATGAACGAACGATTTGCTGTCTGTCTTACACAACACATGGCAACCTAAATACAGTGGGATTAAAATGAACAGTATAATCTTAGAGAATTTAAAAATAGGGAGAGGTTACCCTTAGAAGCATGAAGTAGTGTTTAGTAGCTGGGGGTCATTTTGGCCAGGTTACTAATTTAAGTAATAATAACTGGAGAGCATATTATTCTGGTTAATTCAGGTATAAGAGAGGTGTAGCAGACAAACAAAACACTCTGCAGGCTATTTCTGTGAGGCTGTTTACTGCTAGATTTTATAACTAAATTTGTTAAAGAAAGTTATTCAGAGAAAGAACTTCAAGCTGAAGAAGTTAATAGCCAATAGCATTTTCCAGGAGAATGAACTCAGTGTTAGAGTATTTTAACTATTTAATATGCTAGACTATTTAAATAACATCCCTGAAGTAATGTGCACTTTTAGGTATCTGGCTTATCTGTAAGATAGGGGTAACTGTGGGACATATGACTATTAGCCAAAGATACATTTTACCCTGCATTTTCAAACTCATTTAGGTTGCATGCAAATAAAGAACTCAGTAAGCGTTTAAGCATCACCTTTGACATGCGGCTATGTTCCCTGGATATGCACTCTTTTATCAACTCAGAGGCATTTCTCCTTCTAGCCACCTGAACTTTGTGTTCTGTCATTTATTAGAGCAAGATTGGACCTGACATGGCAATGACAATATAAGTTTCATGTTAATTTTTCTTTTCTGCTATGATGCAAGAGTAGAAGTATACCCATCCAAAGGAAGGGTATAAAGATAAGGATTGCCATACTGCCTTTCTCACATCCTGACTATGTGGTTGTAGGCAAGGTGCTTATCCTTCTGAGCCTTGGTTTCTTTCTCTGAGAAGTTGTAATATGGTCTACTGTAGAATTAGATTGTGGAGATTAAATGAGACAACATGCATCAACTGCTTGGCACAGTTCTTGGAGAATGGTAATGGTAGCTATTACTTACATTAAATGACATATTTTACACTTTAATATTTCTTAATTTAAGATGACTAGGTGACTGTTGTCACTGCATAATATAAACTCTTTATGGACAGAGTTAATAGTAACTACTTACAAATGTTGGATGAATGAACTACAGCCCTTTAATATCCACAGGATAGCCCATGGGTCTGCTGTGCATGTGTGTGCAAAACTTTTTTTTAACCACTATTTTTCTTGTATTCTAACTGCTTGAAGAGGATTAATGCAAATTTTGTTCAGATTTGTGAGAAGGAATATAAGGGCTATTGTTCATTCATTGATTTATCCATTCATTCTTTATTTCAACGAATACTGAGACCCTACAGTGTGCCAAGCACTGGTCAATAATGAAGAACAAGACATTGCCTCTGCTTCTAAGGAGCTCGCTTGTAGCTAGGGAGACAATCAAGTTAGTGATTGATGCAATAACAGAGTAAGTACACTATGATGTGGGTGTGGAAGGGAAGTAAAATCTCCACTGAAGGCAGGCGAAGCAGTGATGAAGGGCTTGGACTACCATGACAAGGAGCAGTGAAAACAACTGGAGAGGTTTTTAGGGGCTTTGTAAACCATGCTATGAAATGTAAGCACTATCTTAAGGGCAGGAAAGGACCTCTGAAAGGTTTTAGGTACTCAAAAAACATTTGTGTTTAGAAATAAAATGTTGACAGTAGTGTGTAACAAGAAAAAACTGTGGGCAAGAAGACCAGTAAAGAGGCTGTTGCAGTACTCCAGGTGGGAGTAAATGGTGTCTGTGGGACGAAGAGAAAGCAAACAGATTCAAGATTTATTAAGGAGTTAGAATTGATATTACTTGGTCAACTGTAGGTGAGGACATGAATGATGGAGTAAATCATGATTCCTAAGTTTTTTTTACTTCAACCTCTGGGTGGATGTTATTAGTGCCAGTCACAAAGAGCAGGTTTTGTCTGGAGAAATGTGGAAATGATGAGTTTTCTTTTAGACATATTGATTTTTTTAGTGCTATAGGATCTTCAAATGGAGATCTCCTTAAATGTCTGATAGTTAGGGAAGGCATTTGAGGATGTGTTCATTTTTCCAGTGGGCAGTCTAATTAGTCCATTAAGGTACTAACAAAGTGCAGGCACCTTACCCCTCAAAAAAGAGAGGAAATTAGAACAATCTAGAATGAAGTGATTTAAATTCCAACAAACTTTTAAGTTTTGTGTTAATTTTAAAAGTAAAGTTTTATTTTGTGGTTTAGGGTTTTTTTTTTTTTTTTGAATGACAAAGGTGGTGGTAACTGAAGACACAGATTTGGGAGTCATTGGCATAAAGATAACAATTGAAGTGGCTGAGTGAGATCTCAGGATGGGGGTGGGAGTTGAACAAACAGTAGTTTCCTTTCCTGACTGCACATTGAAATCATTTGAGGAGCTTAAGAAATATCCTGATGCCCGAGACCCATCCCCAGAGAGTCTGCTTTAATTGGTCCAGGGTGACCTGGGCCAAGGTTTGAGAAGCACTGGCATAGAGTAAGAAGAGATTCCAGGAAAGAATATGGGGGATCATAACATTTAAGGGTCAGTCCAGAGAGAAAAGTAAGACAGGTAGGCTGCCAGGGAGTTCAAGGAAAGAAAACTAGGGGATTAGGTATAGCCACGTCATATATGCTTGATTCAGATAATTAAGAAGTTTAAAAAATCAACCAACCAACTAACCAACCAACTAACCAATCAACCAATCAATATAATCCTTCAAAGCCTCCATCATGACCAACTAAATTATTCCTCCTGGGATGTATAAGGAAGAAAGTGACTGCCGTGGTTAAGGATTCTGGTAGTAAGTCTGCGGGCTAGAGAAGGGAGCTTGGGAAAAGATATATGTATACATAGTTATCTTTCTCTATTGTGGTACTACATAGCTGTAAGTATTAACAATGGTTACATCCAACATAGAAGGAAATTTGAAAGTAGAAGCTTAAGTATGGAAGCAATAATGCAATTTTTTATTGAGATATAATTCATATACTATAAAATTCACCCTTTAAAAATATATAATTCAGGGGGAAAAGGAGGGAAGATGGTTGACCAGAGACACCAGCTGCCAGATCATCTCAGAAAGAAGGAAAAGTTTTAGATGAAAAAGAAAAAACAAATAATAAACAAACAAATATAGATTGGGTGTAATTCCAAGGGAAAAGTGCCAGAACCCACCAGAGATTTCACAGGAAGAAATTGTGGAGTAGAACAAGAAGGAGCAAGATATCGGCAGAGATCAACCCCTGAAAGACTTGGACTCCAATGAAAAGTGTAGGTGGAGTGGTTTGTATCTCCCTCCCTCACATCTCTGGCAGTCAGCAGATTCCTGAACTGCTGGAGAGCCTTTCTACCCTCACAAGCCCAAAAGCTTCTGCTGCCCGTGAACTGGGAGCTTCATGAGGACAAAGCACCAGGCTTCCAACCCCTTGGGATGCTACCCATTGCCACAGACCCAGCCAAGATGGCAGGCACCATATTGCTTCTCTATCCACCATGTGCCTTTGTCCTCCCCAGGGGGTTCAGACCCTCAGTTTTTGTCTTGTAGCCACACAAACATTTCCCAACTCTGTCCTCAGGGATGCCTGTGGCAATGGATAGCAACCAAAATGAAAATATTGAAATGACAGATAAAGAATTCCAAATATGGATTGTAAGTAAGCTCAATGAAATCAAAGAGAAAATGGAAGAACAACTCAAAGAAACCGGAAAAGCAATTCAGGAAATGAATGAAAAATTCACTAAAGAGATCAACATGTTAAAAACAAAACCAAATAGAACTTCTGGAAATGAAAAATTCACTTAAGGAAGTACAGAATACAGTGGAAAGTTTTAAGAATAGACTAGACCAGACAGAAGAAAGAATCTCAGAGCTTGAAGACAACTCTTAAGAATTAACTCAGTCGAAAATAAAGAACAAAGAATTAAGAGAAATAGACAATGCCTACATGAAATATGGGACTATGTAAAACGGCCAAATATAAGAATCATAAACATCCCTGAGGGTGAAGAAGAAAATGCACAAGGGCTGGAAAACCTATTTGAGGGAATGATTGAGGAAAACTTTCCTGGTCTTGCTAGAGAGAGATTTAGACACCCAGGTACAAGAAGCTCAACAAATACCTGGGAGATTCATTGCAAAAAGGCAATCACCAAGATGCATAGTCATCAGACTGGCCAGAGTCAACATGAAGGAGGAGCTCCTGTGAGCCATGAGGTGAAAACATAAGTAACTCACAAAGGAAAACCCATCAGGCTAACTGCAGACTTCTCAATGGAGACCTTACAAGTGAGAAGGGATTGGGGCCCCATCTTCAGTCTTCTTAAATAGTATAACTGCCAGCCTAGAATTTTGTATCCTATAAAACTAAGTTTCATATATGAAGGAGAAATAAAGACTTTTCCAGACAAGCAAACACTGAGGGAATTTGTCAAGACCAGACCTGCCTTGCAGGTAATACACAGAACTGCACTGTACATGGATCTGCACAATAGACACCCACCAGTAGACCCCACATATCAATTCTGTCCATCAACATGAATGCTCCAAATGCCCCACTCAAGAGACATATGCTGGCTGAATGGATGAAAATATACAACCCAAGTATCTGCTGTCTCCAGGAAATATTTCTAACCCACAAGGACTCATACAGACTCAAGGTGAAGGGATGGAAATAAATATTCCATGCAAATGGAAACCAAAAGAGAGTAGGTATAGACATTCTCATATCAGATAAAATTGACTTTAAATTAACAATAGTAAAGAAAGACAAATATGATCATTATATAATGGTAAAGGCAGCAATTAAAAAATTTTACTAGACTTACAAATAAGAGCTGGTACCCACACTGCAGAAATTATTCCATAACCTTGAGAAAGAGGGAATCCTCCCCACCTCATTCTATGAAGCCAGTATCACCTTGATATCAAAGCCAGTAAAGGACACAATAAAAAAAGAAAACTACAGACCAATATCCCTTATGAATATACATGCAAAAATCCTCAATAAAATACTAGCAAGCTGAATTCAATAGCACATCAAAAAAATAATCCACCATGACCAAGTGGGCTTCATCTCAGGGATGCAAGCATGGTTCAGCATACATAAATCAATAAATATGATTCACCATATAAACAGAAGCAAAAACAAAGATCATAGGATCATCTCAATAGATGCAGAAAAAGCATTCAACAAAATTCAGCACCCTTTCATGATAAAAACCCTCAACAAACTAGGCATAGAAGGATGATATCTCAAAATTGGAAAAGCCATATATGACAAACTCACAGCCAACATCAATCATACTGAATGGGGAAAAGTTGAAAGCATTCCCACTAAGAACTGGAATAAGACAAGAGTGCTCACTATCATCCCTTGTATTCAACATAGTGCTGGAAGCCCTAGCCAGAGCAATCAGGCAAGAGAAAGAAATAAAGAGTATCCAAATTGGGAAAGAGGAAGTCAAACTATCACTTTTTGCTGATGATATGATCTTATGTCTAGAAAACCCCAAAGGCTCCACCAAGAGACTCCTGGAATTTGTAAATAAATTCAGGGAAGTCTCAGGTTAAAAAATAAATGTACACAAAACAGCAGCATTCCTATACACCAATAACAGTCAAGCTGAGAGTCAAATCAAAGACTAAATACTATTCACGATAGCTACAACAAAATAAAATACCTAGGAATATACCTAACCAGGGAGGTGAAAGATTTCTACAAGGGGAACTATGCAACACTGAGGAAAGAAATCGCAGATGACACACAAATGGAAAAGCATATCATGCTCATGGATCTGTAGAATCAACATTGTTAAAATGTCCATACTACCCAAAGTGATTTACAGATTGAATGTAAGCCCCATCAAAATACCAACATCATATTTCACAGGCATAGAGAAAAATAATTCTACACTTTGTTTGGAACCACAAAAGAGCCCGAATAGCCAAAGCAATTTTAAACAAAAAGAGCAAATCGGGAGGCATCACACTACCAGACTTCAAACTATAGTACGAGGCTGTGTTAACCAAAACAGCACGGGACTGGCACAAAAATAGAGACATAGACCAATAGAACAAAATAGAAAACTCAGATATAAAACCATCCACATGCAGACAACAATGTACACTGGAGACACCATGTACAATGTACAACATGTACACCATGTAAATGGTGCTGGGAAAATTGGATAGCCACATGCAGAAGAATGAAACAGGATCCATATCTCTCACCACTCAAAAATTAATTCAAGATTGATAAAAGAATTAAGTGTAAGGCATGAACCATAAGAATTCTGGAAGATAATGTAGGAAAAACTCTTCTAGATACTGGCCTAGGCAAAGAATTTATGAAGAAGATCCCAATGGCAATCACAGCAACAACAAAAATAAATAGATGGGACTTGATTATATTAAAAAGCTTCTGTACAGCTAAGGAAATAATCAACAGAACAGACAGCCTACACAATGGGAGAAAATATTCATAAGCTATACATCTGATAATGGACTAATAACCAGAATCTACAAAAATCAAGCAAATCAACAAGGAAAAAACCAAAGAACCCCATTAAAACCTGGGCAAAAGACATGAACAGACCTTTTTAAAAGAAGATATACAATTGGCCAATAAACATAAGGAAAAATGTTTAACATCACTAATCATCAGGGAAATGCAAATTAAAACCACAATGAGATATCACCTTACCCCAGTTAGAATGGCTCTTATTAAAAAGTCTAAAAACAATAGATGCTGGCATGGATGCAGAGAAAAAGGAACGCTTATACACTATTGGTGGGACTGCAAATTAGTACAACCTCTATGGAAAACAGTATGGAGATTCCTCAAAGAACTAAAAGTAGACCTACCATTTGATCCAGCAATCCCACTACTGGGTATTTACCCAAAGAGAAAGAAGTGATTTTATCAAAAAGACACCTGCACTTGTATGTTTATTGCAGCACAATTCACAATTGCAAAGACATAGAATCAACCCAAGTGCCCATCAATTCATGAGTGGATTAAAAAAATGTGGTATATGTATGCCATAAAATGCTACTCAGCCACAAAAAAAGGCTGAATTAATGCCTTTTGCAACAATTTGGATGGAACTGGAGACCATTATCCTAAGTTAGGTATCTAAAGAATAGATACATTTACTCACATGTACCCACTATTAAATTGGAACTAAACAAATAGCATACATGTACACAGAGGGAAGAAAAACTCAGTGGAAATCAAGCAGGCGGAAGGGTGGAGGAGGGGATAGGTGAAAACTTACCTAATGGGTACAATGAACACTATCTGGGTGATGGGCACACTTACAACCCTGACTCAAGTATTACAAAACTGATCCATGTAACCAAAAACATTTGCACCCCCATAATATTTTGAAATAAAAAAAATACAGTTCAGTGAATTTTAGAATATTCAAAAAGTTGTGCAACTATCACTGCTATCTAATTCTAGAAAAAAATGTTGTTTTGACCTACATAGTAGGATAAGAATTTGCCTTAAGCCATTCCATTTGTAAAGTGTAATTTTGTCTAATAGTATATGAAAACAGCTCTAGTTTAAAAAATTAGAAAGCAAAAATGCAAAACAAACAAACAAACAAAAACCAAAACAAAACCAGAAGCAACAACCTATTTTCACAATGGCTGACACTGAGCTATTTGCTAAAATTATATGACCTCACTAAAGAATACCTTCTATCCCCCTAAAAAACTTTATTTTTTACAAAAAGCAATGTTACTTTATTTCTGAAAAAGGAAAACCAGCACCACTTGTTGTAAATAGTATGTAAGACTAAAAAGGGTAAAATATATTCGAAATTAATAAAGTTTATTGAACTAAGGCAAATGTGTCTGTCCTCAATATCTCTCAAACTTCTCCTCTTATCTCCATCACTGCTGCCTCAGCCTCATCCTTTATCTTGCTTTTAGAATACTGCAGACCCTCACTCTTGTCTCCCTGCTTCCATTCTTGCATCCTAAGTATCATGCTAACCACCTGATCCAACGAGAAAGACCCAGGGCTTAACCTGGCCTTCCTGGCCCTGTGTGATCTGCTGTCACCTCCCATTCCATCCTTTCCTCCCCCCATTCTCCTCCTCCTTTGCTGTACTCCAGGCACACCTCCTGCTTTCATTTGCTCAGACAGTTCATTCCCCTTCTAGCCTCTAAGTCTTTGCTCTTGCTGTTTGTCCATCTCCCTGAAATCCTCTCCAGTCCCTGACTCTGTCACCTAGTAAACTCCCATGTATCCTTCAGATTTTACCTCTGATGTCACCTCCTCAGAAAGTCTTCCTTGACCACACCCCATGCTTCCCACTCTTCCCTACTGAGTCATATCTTCCATTGTAACATTTTAGTCTATACTTATGTATTTATTTTTTGATTGTTTAATGTTCATTATCTTTGTCAATATATTGTAAATTTAATAAGAGCAAGGGTTCAGTGTCTTTAGCTCATTCTTGTATTCCCCATACAGTGTATTGTCTGGCACCTAGTAGTTTCTCAGTACATATTTGCTTGATAAAAATGAATTAATGAGTAAATTAATAGATCTGTTGTTCTTGATCAACTCCATTCTGAATCGAATATGGATTGGTATTAATATCTGAGGTTCCAGTTGTCCTGGGCAGGAAATGGCAGTAGAATTATTGGATAAAGGCCATGGGGAATTAGGATCCCAAGGAAAGTTTATTCAGATGCAATAGACCCTAGGCTCCAACCGATTGCATGAGTATTTATGTTGGGAATAGGGGGAGGTCCTGGAAAGGGGGAAAGAAGCTAGTGACATCTAGCAACATTTCAGAGCTATGCCTGCATTATGTGAAGTCCATGGCCAGACTGTAGTCTGAGTGGGGAATGGAAACATGGTACTGGAGAGGAGACAGAAATTCAGTTCGAGGACACATGGTTTGTGCAACACATGGTATTGCAGCTAAATTGGGAGTAGGTGAAACACCCTGGGCACACTGAGTCCTGGGTTTAGGGCCGTATGTAAATATTTGACTCTACCCACTAGTGGGAATAGAGATTCTGATCTACTGCCAGAGTTGGTTCTCACTGGTGACCCATAGCTGAATGGTAAAAAGCCGTCTTGTCACCTCTGCCTCCCTTTCCCCTGAGCTTAATGAGTAAAGAACACCTAGAAGAGGTAGGCAAAAAAGAAGGAAGAAAACAAAAATAGATTTTGCAAAGGCCAGGGAGGGATCAGTTTTAAGGAAGAATAAGTTTCCTGCCTTTTAGTACTGTCTCTGAATCCCTTACTTTGGTTACTAAGTTGCCCATGTTAGAAATTTTGTGGTCAGTCCTGAATTCTCTTCTTCCACTTGTCCTATCCTGGTGTTGAGTCTGCCTCATGAATCTCTGACCTGTCTCTCTCTTCTCCTCCCCTTAGTTGTCCTCTCTGACTCCATGCTGTTCTTGCTCCAATGCCTCCTCAAAGTTTTCTTCCTATATGGAAAGTCTGAGGGTCACCGTCCAGCTCAGAAGCCTTCAGTCATTCCCTCTGACAAACCAGATAAATATTTACCAAATGTTTCCTAGCTGCTAAACACATGTGATCCTCATTATTAATGAACTCTGTATTGCAAATTTGTCTACTTGCTAAAATGTATTTGTAACCCCAAATCAATATTCACAGTGCTTTCCACCTGTAGTGTTGTGTAGGGCATGCTAAAAATTGGAGTCACTTGATGTGCATTTTTCCAGCTGAGGTCTAACAAGGACATGCTTTACCACCCTGTTTTAGCTTTCACACTGTAAACAAGTGTCTTTTTTGTAGTATATTTAGTACCATGATTTTCACATTTTTATGCTCTTTCTTTGTGGTTTCACTGTTTAAAGTGGACCTGAGTGTAATGCTGAAGTTCTGTCTAGTGTTCCTAAGCTCAAGGAGGCTGTGATGTGCCTTAGGGAGAAAAATATGTGTGTTAGATCAGTGGTCCCAAAACTTTTTGGCAGCAGGGACCACTTTCATGGAAGATAATTTTTCCATGGACTGGGGGGTGGGGGAAATGGTTTTGGGATGATTCAAATGCATTACATTTATTGTGTGCTTTATTTCTATTATCATTACATTGTAATATATAATGAAATAATTATACAACTCACCATAATGCAGAATCAGTGGGAGCCCTGACCTTGTTTTCCTGCAATGGTCCCATCTGAGGGTGATGGGAGACAGTGACACCCAAAGTGTGTTGCTTATGTCTAGTCTACTCCATAATCTGATAATTTTTGCTGTCACTGCAGAAAACCCTGCTTCACAAAGATAGGATGTTGGAAGTGGAAGCAGGCTTTTCAGTGCTTTTGTGGCAATCTCAGGGTATTCCACCTTGACTTTAATACAGAATGTATGGAGATTTGAAGTTGTCTCAAACATACTTTTAAGGCCACTGTAATTTGCAGTCTCAAGCAGTTGATCCTCTACTAGAATGGACAAAGTCAATTCACCTGGTTTATTCAGAAATGGGTCACAGACCCATTCCTTCCCTGGTCAGGGGTCTTTTGTGTTGGGAAGTAATGCTCAAACTCTTTTGAAAGCTGAGATAGGTGATCATGCACCGGCTGCGAGAAAGAAGGCCCTGGATCAATCACTTTCAAAATCTCTGCAAATGTTTGAAACATGTCAAAAATCCCAATGTTCACTTCTTGCCCCCAGTTTGGCTTTGAATGCAGCCACTTCACCTGCCGACTTGAACACAGTTGTCATTCTCCCCTGGAGTGACAGATTGAGTTCGTTGAGCAGGTTGAATACGTCACAAAAGTAAGCAAGTTTTGCATCCCATTCTGTGTCACTGAAATGTGCTGCCAGTGGTGACTGTTTTTCTAAAAGAAATCTCTGGAGTGGAGAAAAAATGGTGGTCTGCTAGAGTCCTCCCACCTCACCACTCCCAGGAAAGGAGGTGAAAAATGCCATGGCTGCCTATGCGCATGGATCACTCACTCTGAAAACAGCATTGTGAATTTACAGAGAAACATAGTGGGACACTCAGCCCAAGAAAACAGGTGACTGGGAGATTCATTCACAAAGATTGGAGAGCACAGGAAGTACAACAGAGCACAGAGCGCGGGAAGGATGCACTCGCCAGGTCAGCAGAGTGCGACCTGACCTACAAGCGGTTATGCACCTTCCTCACAGACTTCCCATCCACTCAGTCAGGGACAAGCCCAGAGTTGGGGCAAAGCTGTAGCTCGAGAAAGCAGGCTCTGAGGAGAGGAAGCAATTGTGAGAGTCATACGGAACTCTCAGCTACACCATACAGGGACTGCTCAGGGTTGGGTAGGGACTGGGTGGAGATATAGCTTCCCGGGACAGTATGTGGGAATCTGCAGATTGGCACCTTGCCACTGGAAGTCAATGGGACCTGTGCACAGGAGTTGAATGGAGAGCAGGACACGCCCTTAGGGACTGCCGGCAATTGTCTCCATGGGACCCAGGCCGGTTGAGAATAGCTGCGTTCATGGGCACGATCTGAGCCCTGCTGTACACCAGACTGGTGGCCAGCAGCCATCTTTAAAGTCTCCTGCCTGGGGTTGCTAGCTAGGTCTCTAGCTTCACCCCACCCCTGGCCTGGGGGCTCTTTGACCTGGGTGCACAGGCTTCACCTTTGGTGGCCAGGGACAGTGGCATCCATGGGTTCCAGGTGGGACGAGATCCTGGATCTGTAGTGGCAGAAACTTATGTATTGGAAACAGTTTGCAGCCCGTCCATCCGGTCCAGCTACCCTGGCTCTGGCCTCCTACAAGTCCACTATGTGCTGGTCCTAGTGCCCGCTCTTCAGGTCTGAGCCCTCCTGTACCCCAAAGATCGGTCATTTTGAAGGTTGCTGGTTATAGCGACTCATTTTGTATAAGTACTGGTTCTCATGGCAACCGAATGCCTCAAGAGCCACAGGCTGAACCAGATCAGCTTCCCCTAACCCTGCCCACTTCATTAGGGAATTTCATTTGATCCAAGAGTACCTCCAGAGGCCATTATTCCCCCCTGTGGGAACATCCCCCTGGCGGAGACTTCTGGGCATAGAGACGCCCACCTACCTCACCTTGGGGTCTAGTGTTGGAAAAGGGGAGCACAATTGGAGATCCCCCTATCAGCCAGTGTCATGTGGAGACCCACATCAGAGGGCCAGACACACGCGGCTGGATAAGCAACCTCTGAACTGTGTAGAATTTTCCCAATTCAGCATTCACACTGCAGCCAAAAGCAACTGTGTTTCTACCCATACCTAAAGAGGAGCAGGGTCAAAGTAACCCCTAGGAGCTACAAGGCCCCTCCCAAAGCTTGGGGCTTTTGCATACCCCACCTGGGGGATCAGAGTCTGCCACGGACACAGCAGAATACCTAGCTATTAGGGAGCTATGGATTCATACCCTCAAGTACAATCCATCAGCTTGGAGCTCAAGCTGGGAGGACAATCTTACTACACTCAACTGAGAAGAGGAGAAGACAACAGGTCAGAGGTAACCCAAGATCCACCAAACTTGCTAAAATACACCTAAGGCAATATAGACCACTACTCCTCTCCCTGGCTCTGCCAAGGAATGAACCTCAGGGGCTTGGGGACAGGGCCATAAACTAGCCCTAACACCCCCAGCTCTTGACCAAGAGGCCAGATGAGAAAAAATCAGCGAAAAATCTCAGGAAACATGAAAAATCAGAGTGAAAAGTCACCCCCAAAAGAAATCATCAGTTCCTCAACAACGGATACAAACTCAAATGAAATGGGTAGAATGATAGAAGAGGAATTTTGTTTATGGATTATAAGAAAGCTTAATGAAATTCAAGAGAAAATTGAATCCCAGCAAAAAGAAACCACAAGATAAATGCAAGAAATGTATGAAAAATTTTCTAAAGAATTAGAAGTATTATGGAAAAATCAAATAGAAATTCTAGAAATGAAAGAGGCATTCAAGGATCTACAAAACACAGTGGAAAGCCTTAAGAAAAGGCTGGATCATGCAGAGGAAAGAATCTCAGAGCTGGAAGATAACTCCTATGTGCTAAATAAATCAGTCAAAGAGAAAGAACACAAAAACAAGAGGCATGAACAAAGCATACAAGAAATGTGGAATTATATAAAAAGGCCAAACATAAGGATCATAGGAATCCCTAAGGGAGAGGAAGAAAATTTGCATCAGCTGGAAAATCTATCTGAAGGAATAATAGAGGAAAATTTCCATGGCCTAGCCAGAAATCTCGATATCCAGGTACAAGAAACACACAGGACTCCTGGGGGACTCCATGTGAAAAGGCATTCACCATGCCACATAATTATTAGACTGACCAAAGTAACACAAAAGAGGATTCCTCAGAGCTGTGAGACAAAAAGAGCAGGTAACCTACAATGGGAAACCTATCAGATTAACTGCAGATTTCTCAGCTGAAACCTTACAAGCCAGAAGGGAATGGGAACTCATCCTCAGTCTTCTAAAACAAAATAAAGGCCAACCCAGAATTCTGTATCCCACCAAACTAAGCTTCTTATATGAGGGAGAAATAAAGACTTTTCCAGACAAGCAATCACTGATAGAATTTGTGAAGTCCAGATCCGCCCTGCAAGATGTGCTTAGACCTGTATTGTAAGCTAACCAGCACAACAGACACCCATCAATGTAAAACTACCCAAAGCTAAAACTCCGGAACCCAGATTTCACAATGACTCAAGAGGTAAAACAGAACAAGAGACTACCCAACAGAATAAACAGAAATCTACCCCAAATATCAATTCTCTCGATAAATGTGAGTGGCTTGAATTGCCCATTGAAGAGACATAGGCTGGCTGAATGGACTAAAAAATACAAGCCAAGTATCTGCTGTCTCCAGGAAACACACCTTACACACAAAGATGCATTCAGACTCAAGGTGAAAGGATGGAATACAATTTTCCAGGCTAATGAAAACCAAAAGAAATCTGGAGTAGCCATCCTTATTTCAGATGATATAACTTTAAAGCAACAAAAGTAAAGAAAGACTAAGATGGACACTATATAGTGATGAAGGGAAAAAACTTACAAGAAGATATAACAATCCTAAATATTTATGCACCCAACACAGGAGCGCCCAGATACGTAAAGCAAATACTGCTTGATCTAGACAACATAATAAATAGCATTGTCAAAATAGCAGGGGACTTCAACACCTCACTGACAGAACTGGACAGATCCTCCAAACAGAAAATAAGGAAAGAAACAATGGACCTAAACAAAACTCTAGAAGATTTGTGCCTAGCAGACATCTATAGAACACTTCACCCAAATAACACTGAATATACGTACTTCTCATCAGCTCATGGAACTTTTTCTAAAATTGATCACATCCTAGGCCACAAAACAGATCTCAACAAATTTTAGAAAAGAGAAATCACACCATGTATCTTTTCAGACCACAGTGGAGTAAAATTAGAAATCAATTCCAACAGAAACTCACACCTTCATCCAGAAACATGGAAATTAAACAATCTGTTGCTGAATGATTATTGGGTCAAGGAGGAGATTCAAATGGAAATGAAAAGATTCTTTGAACTAAACTAAAGAACATTCAAAACAAGTTATCAAAATGGTCTGACAGCAAAACATCCTAAGCCCAAAATAACACCTAAATGCCCACAACCAAAAGACAGAAGGTCACAATCGAAATAATGAATCATGCTTAAAGAAATGGAAAAGGCAAGAGAAAGAAATCAACAGCAGCAGAAGAAAGAAAAACAAGATCAAGCAGAATTAAATGAACTGAGAAAGTGGTCTTGAAAAATAACAGAAATGCAATAGAAGTGGTTCTTTGAAAGGGAAAACCAATGCCACTTGCCAGGTGAAAAAAGCAGAAGGAAAGGATCTAATAACCTCAATTAAAATGAAAATGGAAGGTCAAACTGATATCAAGAAATACAAAACATCATTGAATGGACAAAAATTCTATACTCCCAAAAGCACAACATGAAGGAAATGGAAATTCTTATAACATACTACCATCCCAGCACCGGAAGAAATAGTAATTAAAAACTCAATGCAAGCAAACGGTTGGAATCAGTTACACAAATTCTCAAAAAAAAAGGTCTGGCCAATAGGTCAACAATATTTAAAACATAGAAGATGGTCCTAAACCAATTATTGAAAAACACCTGAAGCAATGGAACAAAACTCAACGAAAGCCAAATACACCTTGATACCAAGCTGGAAAAGGACAACAAAAAAAAAACTACAAACCGAGAATTCAAATGCAAAAATCCAATAAATCCACAACTGCGAATTCAAATTTGCATCGAAAAAATAACCACAATCGGTGGGATTATCCCGAAGCAGGATGGATACACATAACAAATCTAATGTAATTCACAATAATAAAAGCTTTGACAAACCACACATAAATGTTACTCAATAGGCAGAAAAGGCTTCTGACAAATACCACACCATATAATAAGACGCATAACATATATGGGCAAGAGATATACCAAAATTCTTTTTTTATCAATATTCAATTAACCACAGCCAATATATGTTGGGGAAAAAGTTAAAATGCCATCCCCCTTTTTTTTAAATGTTTACTCCCAAACTGTGTCCATGGCGTCACATAGATTTTTCATCCTAACCCCCTGCCCACTGCCACCCCATGATAGATTACAACGTTGGTGCTTGTTTTTCCATTCCTGTGACACTTCACTTCGAAGAATGGGTTCTAGCTCCAACCAGGATAATACCAGATGTGTTAATTCACTATTGTTCCTTATTGCTGAGTAATACTCCATGGTATACATATACCACATTTTATTAATCCACTCGTGTATTGATGGGCACCTGGGTTGTTTCCATAACTTTGTGATTGTGAATTGTGCTGCTATAAACATTCGCAAGCAGATGTCTTTATTATAAAATGTCTTTTTTTCCTTTGGGTAAATACCCAGTAGTGGGATTGCTGGGTCAAATGGTAATTCTACTTTTAATTCTTTGAGGTATCTCCATATTACTTTCCATAGAGGTTGTACTAATTTCCAGTCCCACCAGCAGTGTATGAGTGTTCCTATCTGTCCACATCCCCGCCAACATTTGTTGTTTTGGGATTTTTTAATATGAGCCAATCTCACTGGAGTTAAGTGATATCTCATTGTGGTTTTGATTTGCATTTCCCTGATGATTAGAGAAGTTGAGCAATTTTTTTATATGTTTGCTGGCCATTATTCTGTCTTCTTTGGAAAAGTTTCTGTTCATGTCCTTTGCCCATTTTTTAATAGGTTGTTTGATTTTTTCTTGTTGATTTTCCTAAGTTCTGTATAGATTCTGGTTATCAGCCCTTTATCAGAGGTGTAGCATGCAAATATTTTCTCCCATTCTGTAGGTTGTCTGTTTACTCTAGTGATAGTTTCCTTGGCTGTGCAGAAGCTTTTTAATTTGATCAGGTCCCATGTATTTATTTTGGTTGCTGCTGTGATTGCTTTAGGGGTGTTCTTCATAAATTCTTTGCCTAGGCCAACGTCCATAAGAGTTTTTCCAACGTTTTCTTCGAGAATTCTTATGGTTTCATGTCTTAGGTTTAGATCTGTTATCCATTGTGAATTGATTTTTGTGAGAGGTGAGAGGTGTGGGTCCAGTTTCAGTCTTCTACATATGGCCATCCAGTTTTCCCAGCACCATTTGTTGAATTGGGAATCTTTTCCCCAGTGTACGTTTTTTTGGAATTTGTCAAAGATCAGGTGACTGTATGAGGTTGGTTTTATATTTGGGTTCTCAGTCCTCCTTCATATATGCTAATAACAATCAAGCTGAGAAACAAATTAAAGATGCAATACCTTTCACAATAGCACCAAAGAAAATTAAATATTTAGGAACATATCTAACTAAGGAGGTCAAAGACCTATATAGAGAGAATTACAAAACACTGAGAAAAGAAATAGCAGAGGAGGTAAATAGATGGAAAATGCTACCATGCTCTTGGATAGGCAGAGTCAACATAGTAAAAATGGCTTTGCTACCTAAAGTGATTTACAGAATCAATGCAGTCCCTATCAAAATACCAACATCATTTTTTGCTGATCTAGAAAAAATAATTCTATGCTTCGTGTGGAACCAGAGATGACCCCATCTAGCTAAAGCAATCTTAAGCAAAAAGAACAAATTGGGAGGCATCTATCTACCAGACTTCAAACTATACTACAAGGCTATAGTAACCAAAACTGCACGGTATTGGCACAAGAACAGAGATGTAGACCAATGGAACAGGACTGAGAACCCAAATAGAAAGCATTCCCCCTTAAAACTGGAACCAGACAATATTGCCCACTATCTCTACTTACATTCAACATAGTGCTGCTGGAAGTCCTTGCCAGAGCAATCAGACAAGAGAGAGAAATAAGGGGTGTCCAAATAGGGCTCAGAAGAGGACAAACTTTCACTCTTCATGCACAATATGATATTATATCTAGTAAACCCCAAAGATTCAACCAAGAGATTACTGGAATTGATAAATGAATTCAGCAAATTCTCAGGATACAAAATCAATGCACACAAATCAATGGCCTTCGTATATGCCAATAACAATTGAGCCAAGAAACAAATTAAAGACACAATACTTTTCACAATAGCACCAAAGAAAATTAAATATTTAGGAACATATCTAACTAAGGAGGTGAAAGACCTATATAGAGAGAATGATGAAACACTGAGAAAAGAAATTGCAAAGCATGTAAACAGATGGAAAACCCTACCATGCTCTTGGATAGGTAGAATCAACATTGTAAAAACGTCTTTGCTACCTAAAGTGATTTACAGAATCAATGCAGTCCCTATCAAAATACCAACATCATTTTTTGCTGATCTAGAAAAAATAATTCTACCCATTGTGTGGAAGCAGAGAAGACTCCATCTAGCCAAAGCAATCTTTAGCAAAAAGAATAAATTGGGAGGCATCATTAGACTTCAAACTATACTGCAAGGCTATAGTAACCAAAACAGCATGGTACTGGCACAAGAAAAGAGATATGGACCCTGGAACAGGACTCAGAACCCAAATATAAAACCATCCTCATACTGTCATCTGATCTTTGACAAATTCCACAGAAACATACACTGGGGAAAAGATTCCCTATTTAATAAATGGTGCTGGGAAAATTGGATGGCCCCATGTAGAAGACTGAAACTAGATCCACACCTCTCACCTCTCACAAAAATCAACTCATGATGGGTAACAGATGTAAACCTAAGACAAGAAGCCATAAGAATTCTAGAAGAAAACATTGGAAAAACTCTTATAGACATTGGCCTAGGCAAAGAATTTATGAAGAAGACCCCCAAAGCAATCATAGCAGCAACAAAAATAAATAAATGGGACCTGATCAAATTAAAAAGCTTCTGCACAGCCAAGGAAACTATCACTAGAGTGAACAGACAACCTACAGAATGGGAGAAAATATTTGCGTGCTACACATCTGATAAAGGGCTGATAGCCAGAATCTGTATAGAACTTAGGAAAATCAACAAGAAAAAATCAAACAACCCCATTAAAAAGTGGGCAAAGGACATGAACAGAAACTTTTCAAAAGAAGACAGAATAATGGCCAGCAAACATATAAAAAATTGCTCAACTTCTCTAATCATCAGGGAAATGCAAATCAAAACCACAATGAGATATCACTTAACTCCAGTGAGATTGGCTTACATCAAAAAGTCCCACAACAACAAATGTTGGTGGGGATGTGGACAGATAGGAACACTCATGCACTGCTGGTTGGACTGCAAATTAATAGAACCTCTATGGAAAGTAATTGGAGATACCTCAAAGAATTAAAAGTAGAACTACCATTTGATCTAGCAATCTCAGTACTGGGTACTTACCCAAAGGAAAAAAAGACATTCTATAATAAAGACATCTGCACATGAATATTTATAGCAGCACAATTCACAATTGCAAAGATGTGGAAACAACCCAGGTGCCCATGAATACATGAGTGGATTAACAAAATGTGGTATATGTATACCATGGAGTACTACTCAGCAATAAAAAACAATGGTGAATTAACACATCTGGTATTATCCTGGATGGAGCCCGAGCCCATTCTTTGACGTGAAGTGTCACAAGAACGGAAAAACAAGCCCCACTGGTACTCACCATCAAATTGGTACTAACTGATCAATACTTATGTCACACATGGCAATAATATTCATCAGGGGGCAGGCAGGTGGGGGGGCGGGGAGCAGATGGGACAACTCTCACTGAATGGGTTTAGGGTGCACAGTTTGGGGGATGTTCACAATTTAGCTCTGACATGGACAGTGCATTGGCAATATATATAAACAAAGTGTTGTACCCCCATAATATTCTGAAATATAAGGAAAAAAAAATCTCTGGAATGGCTCTCATAACATAAAAACTCTGGCCAGTGATCTACCTTTAGAAAACCAGTTTTGTGTATAAGAGAAGATGTGTGTGGTCTGCATCCATCTCCTAACAGAGCTGTGCAAACAGATGTGAGTTAAGGGCATGTACTTTAATATGGTTGATAATTTTAATCACATCCTGAAAAACATTGTTTAGTTCAGATGACATTTTTTGGCTAGCCAGCTTTTCTCTATGGATGACACAGTGACTAGACTCACATTCAGAAGCAACCTCCTTGACCTGGGTAGTGAAACCAGAAAGCTGTCTAGTTATGGCAGCCGCTCCATCTGTCCATATACTAACACAAAATGACCAATTCAGTTTTCCTGATATGTAATCATTCAACAACTTCAGTAGTCCTGCAACTGTGGTGTTGGTTGGCAGCAAAAGTGCACACAACATATCCTCTTGCACATCCTGCTGAAAGATATATAGCAGAAAAACAAGTATTGTTGCCTTGTTGTCAACTTTGATAAACTAAACCTGGATTGCATACCACAGTGACTCATTAATCTTCTCTAACAATTGTGCCTCAATATCCTCTGCTATTTCATCAGTTCGTCTAGTTATGGCACTAGCCAACAGAGGAAGACCTGCCACCTTTTGAATTGCAGGCTCTCCTAAAAGTTCATGGCAAACGTCCTTAGCAGCAGGCAGGATCAACTCTTCACCAACACTAAAGGACTTCTTAGCTTTAGCAATGCAGTTAGCTCCTAAGAATGATGCTCTCAGTGTAGACACATTTGATGAAGTGATGGCCTTCAATAATTGCTTCTGTCCTTTGTGTTCATGTTTTTTTCTTTTGAAAAACTCCAGAGGCTTGTCTTTTAATGCTGGGTGCTTGATCTGCATGTGATGAAGCAGTTTTGAAGGTTTCATGGCTTTGTTGGATAGGCAGTCACCACACGTTATACAAAGTGGGCTTGGAGAATGTGAATCACCCGTTGCAATGAACCTGTAATTTAATTAGGACTCCTGGTGTTTTCTTTTAAATGCAGCTTTCATTTTGTTGGCAGTCTTAGAGTCTTCTGCTGTGTCATCATTGGGTCTTTCCCCGTTTTCAAAGAAGCTTTCCAGCAATGTTTGTTTTTCACTAATTTTGCTAGGGTTAGCTTATGGGCTTACCAAAACTGTAACTGAGACAAGTGTGCAGTGCAGGAAAGAGGCGTGGACAGAAGTGGTAAATAAAATGATGGGTGGGCCAATCATGGACTAAAATAAGTGTCAGATTCTGACTTAAAGCCCGTCACCAGATGCAGCTTAATTGTCACTTGCTCTTCACTGACAGGGTTTTGATATGAGTCTGTAAGCAATTGATTTATTATGGTCTCTGCACAGTAAAATCTCTCTGTTAATGATAATCTGTATTTGCAGTCGCTCCCCAGTGCTAGCATCACCGCCTCAGCTCCACCTCAGATCATCAGGCATTAGATTCTCATAAGGAGCGTGCAACCTAGATCCCGTACATGTGCAGTTTACAGTAGGGTTCGTGCTCCTATGAGAATCTAATGCTGCTGCTGATCTGACAGGAGGTGGAGCTCAGGCAGTGATGTGAGAGCAATGGGGAGAAGCTGTAAATACAGATGAAGCTTCCCTCACTCTCCACTGCTCACCTCCTGCTGTGTGGCCTGCTTCCTAACAGGCCAGGGACCTGTACTGGTCTGCAGCCAGGGGGTTGGGGACCACAACGTTAGATAAACTTGTTCAGGCATGAATTATAGTGCTGTTGGCCACGACTTCAATGTTAGTGAATCAACAATATATACAGTTGTCCCTCTGTATCCACAGAGGATTGGTTCCAGGACCCTCGAGGAGACCAAAATCTACGGGTGCTTAAGTCCCTTATATAAAATGGTGTAGTATTTGCGTATAACCTACACACACCCTTTCTCATATCTTTTAAATCATCTCTAGATTACTTATAATAATATTTATCTAATACAATGTAAATGCTGTGTAAATAGTTGTTTTTACTGTATTGATTAGGGAAAAATGACAAAAAAATAGTCTGTACATGATCAGTCCAGATGCAATCATCCATTCTTTTTTTCCTGAATATTTTCAATCTGTAGTTTCTTGAATCCACTGATGTGGAACCTATGGATACAGAGAGCTGACCAGGTTATGTACTGAAAGGTTGATGAAAGTGTTGTGGCCAGAGGCTCTCAGGAACCTAACCTTGTATTTCCCCTAGGGGCCGTGGCTCAGAATTTGATAATTCAGTGCTCTCTGTGACCTTATTGAATATAACTACTGCAAATCACAAGAAATGACTGCATATTTATTCAATTACTTCTCATACACATGCTGCTATTATAGCTATTTTACAAATGAGAAAACCAAAGTTTAGGGAGGTTAAGTAGTTTCCCCAAGGTCAAGTGAGTGGTGCATCTAGAAAAGAACTCAGGACAGTTTGACACCAAAGTTCATGCCCTTAATCATTAGTCCATGTGGTCTGAAAACCTTAGCATGGCAGATGAGCTCCCTAACTATCTGGTGCTGCCTCCCTTTTAGGCTTCTCTTTCTTTCCCTGTCCTCCCCTTCTGTAGCAGAGCACCTGTGCAATAGCCATATAGGGCAAATTTAATTTCCTGGAAATGCCATCCTCTCTCAGGCCTCTCTGCTTTTGTACATGCTATTGTCATTGCCTATATGACTTTCTTCTTATTCTAGGTAAATTCAGACCTATTCTTTTTGCATTTCAATGCTAATTTTAAAAAGTACATTAACATGGAAAAAAAAATAAAGCAGGTTGCAAAACCATGTACAGAGGGATGCCCCTGGGGTCTGTAAGGCATGGTGGTGGGGGTTAACTAGTGAGGAATCCCAAAGGGAGAATGAGTCTTCAGGGGAGTTTTGTGGGGCCCTGAGCTCTAGCTGCTCCTCTCCACACACATATTCTCCTGACTGTGCTGAACCTGCAGGATCAAGAGTGATTTCCTCCCAAGAGAGATAATTGCTGATCCTCCCTATATGAAGTTGGTTGCTTTATACGTAGCTGAGGATATTCAGGAAGAAACATACCTAGAGATCCTCACTTTCAGAGGTTCTGTTCACTATGCTTAGGATGGGTGTGGAGGGCCAAGGAAAGAGAAAGAGAGAGACAGAGAGAGAAAGAGAGAGACAGAGAAAGAGAGAGATCTAAATGTTAACTGTGATATCTCTTAGTTTTAAGATTTGGGAGGATTTTCATTTTGTTTTGTTTTGCTTTTTAGTGTTTTCTAAATATGTCTATAATTTATATTTATTACTTTTTAATAAGAAAAAATATTTTTATAAAGCACTTCAGCTATAATTTGCATTTGTGGGGACATATGAGCACTATATGCTTTAAACTAATAACAGCAAGCTTAGTGTTAATTTATTGTGCACCTGTGGTAGGTTAAACTTCATCTTAATTAACTCTCAGTAACATTGGCAGGAGATACATATATACACACACACACACACACACACATATATATAATTATTATTATTTTACAGTTGGAGAAACTGATGCTCAGAGAAGTTACATGACTTGCCCAGAGACTCATGTTACAAATGGCATAGAGCTAGAGTCACAATTCCAGAGACTGTGAACATTTCTTTTATGCTAATTATTTTCACTATTATGAACATTCAGAAAAAATGCCAGAGACGAAGATTCCATTTTGACCAGTTCTTGTCTGTTTCTTATCTAATTTTTTCACACTTCCTTTTTTCTAAGTTATTTTAAAAGAAGTTTTCTTTTGCCATATAAATGCTCAGTAAATGTTGAATGGGTACTTTTGGTGACTATAGAAGTTAAATACAGTACAGGATGAACCAGGAACAATTTTTTTTTTGCTTGGTATTTGTGCTTTGTTTGTTTGATTTTTATTTCTCCTACAACTGACGAGCACATAGATAGTAAGTGGTGATGTCAGGTGAGGGAAGAGTTGAAAAGATTGAGTGTGCAAAAGAAAACTGGTGACTAACCTTCAGGAATGCAGCTGTGGAGTCATGTTAAGCTAAGAATGCTTTCCTGTGCACAAGTTCCTAAAAGTAATAAAAAGGAAATAGAGACAACAAATTCATTATATTTTGTTTTCTCTACTGCTTCCAGGTTTAGGAACTTGCCAAAATATTATACATTGTTTAAAAATGTTACAATAAAATCTCAGCCATACACCAGAGATTCATTAAATTTAACATTTTTAGAAGAAGTTTTCAGTTGTTAAAGACTTTTGGTATTGTTTCCTTAGTGTCTTAAATGTCACTGTTCAATGGGAGATAACGTTCAACATTGTGCTGATATTTGAAAAGATTATTTAAAACTTGCATTTCATTTCCTGAGGTATAGGAAGAAGAGAATCTTTTGATTTTCTCCTCTTTAATTGAAAAATCATGTTCACAGGAAATTTTTCCTAATCCTTTCAAGTAAACAGGAAGTATAATTATTTGCTTGGGATGTGTATATATATGTGTGTTAAAAATAGTATAGGTTGAGGAGTACAATGTGTTTTTAAAAATCAGGATTTTGAAACACATACTTCAAATGAGGCGAGGGTTGTGAATGTGTTTTTGACATGGTTTCACTGGTTTGAGGTGTTTTTTTATGCTTGTTTTTGGATCATATTTTTCTGATGCCCTCCCTGTTTTCTTACAAGTCCAGTAATGGAATCAGGGTTGAAGAGATGACAGATTCACATGGAGATGGCCTTTGTAATATCATTTGTCAGGTGTCTGTCTCTTTATTAGTCATCTGGAATTCAGAAAACTGATTGAGGCCATTACTAAATGTACTGCAGATCTTAGATCCTATATCTTTAATTAATTAATGTTTGCAAAGCACTTTACAATTGATAAATGAAGCTGGCTGTTAAAATATACTGAATGGTTAGCTTTTTAAATGTTTTTTTCTTATTTCCACACCAAATGCATTAATCTGATTTGTAAAAACTGTGCCATGGATGCTCTTAAGCACTTCTTTCTTTTGAGCTCTTTACGTGTTATTTACAGTTTGCATAAGAATATCTTCTTTAGTTTTGCTTCTTCTGATTTTCCTGGGAAATTATATGTGTGAAGGCTATAAATTTATTTCTCAATTGGAAAACACAGTCCCAATGTTGTGTTAACTCTTAGTAGGATTAATATTTTATGTCAATGGAAAACATGTAAAATTATGCAGGCAAATAAGTCATACGTGCATAGAAACTTTGAAAAAAGAAACCTAAAGATCACAGAGAATGCTCTCTAAGAGAGCATATTCTGATATTCCATGAAAAATATTTTTTAACAAGAAGAGTTAATATCTATCTAAAATAAATATGCCTGAGGTGCAGGTACTTTCTTGCTCAAGTAACTGCAAAAGAGTCAATGCAAGTAACCTAGATATTCTGTCCTATTCTTATATAAATTTGATTTATATTCTCAAATCCGTATTGATTTTTCATAAAAGAAGTTATTGTACAAATATATATAGACAGAGGGTTATTAGGTTGCAAGAGCCAACTCTAAGAATTAAGGCTGTACTGTGTATAAAAGACATGAAGATCTTTAAAGGGAGGGGATTTGAGATGTCTGGCTAGAGGCATCTGGTGCTCACCTCATCTACAATGAAGAACCAAAATAGTGAGTAGGTAATCACACCTCAAATAGATCATCTAAGAGAGAACACTGTAATTCAACAGAGGGGTGACAGGAAACAACTAAAGCAAGGAAGGAGAGGGAAATGAGTTAGCCTACTTGGCTGGGATTGGCTGGGAGCCTGGAGAGTCTGTCCAATGTGGGGAAGGGGTAAGTGAGACACCCCAGTGGCCCACATTCCAACCAAAGACTCCTGCAGTCCTAGCCATGAGAAAGTCCCTAGACCTTGGTGGGCCCCAAGACTAACATAGGGAGACTGCGAAGGCACTACTCCAGAGAGGGAGCTTGTCCTAGGTTGCACAAGCTCCCAGAGCAAGGGGCCATATTGAGAGCCTAGCTCCCACCAGGATGCATTCTGCCCAGGGACCCAACAGCCCCTGCATCTCTATATTGCTGGAGCCCCATTGACACTCCCATTGACATTCCCTACCTGCAGCCACTGCCATGCCTGGCTGCTACCTTCAAGGCTGCAGTGGGAGCCATTGGCAAAGACCCTGCTGCCCCCAGTAGCAAACCTGCCATGTAATTTCATGCTCACTGAGGACAAACTCCCCCCACCTGCAGCAGCCACAGCTGCCAGGTTGCCACAGCTGGGGCTGAAGTGTGAGTGAAGTGTGCGTGCTCCCCATCTACCTACATATGACTGCTGCCACTGAAAGCAACTCTGCCCTCCCAAGTAGCAGGGCTTCAGTGCAGCTGCTGCTGCCCTCACCCAAGCCTTGGGCCTGGGAATTGCTCTTCCCCTGCCTACCACAGCCAGTACCTGCATGCACAATTAGGGGGCCTGAGGACAAGTATACCCAGCCCAGCTCTGCCCTCCTTGTGCTTGAACACAGTGTCTGGGGCCTGGGGACCACCCAGCCCTGTCCACCACAGTTGGCACCTGAGCACTCATCCTGGGGGCTTGAAGTTGGGCCCACAAAACCTGCTGCTACTACCAGAGTAAGCAGTCACCAGCACACATCACCTGTGGGCCTGGGGACTGGCCTGCCCAGTTCATCACAGCCATCACCAACACAAGTGTGGACTGCCTGGGACACAGAAGTTTGTCCTGTTGCAACTACTGCATGTGCCATTCCCACTGTCTATGGGCCTGAGAAACTGCCTACTCTTCTGGCACACCACTGCCACTATCAGCACCTGAGCAAGCCACATGGAAACCCAGGAATTGACCTGCTTGGACCTGCTAACACTGGTGCCAGTGTATGCTGCCCTGGAGCCCAAGGACAGGCACACAAGCCTGCTGCTACCACTGCTGGGGTCTAAAGACAGGGTCACCCTGTGTCTCTTCTCCAGCAAATCTTCACTACAGCCTCCACTAACAACTGCCTTCTAAGCCACTGAGTAAATCACAGACATCACTGACACTGTTTACTGCCAAAGAAATCATATGGAGACTACAGTACTGCACACACCCAGAATCAAAGCCAAAGTACCCTATCCAAGCAACACCATAGATACATTTTCAGGAAAAAGTCCTCCCTTACAAAGCAAATTAAAAAATTGAGAGAAGCAATTGCTACACCAGATGCACAGATATCAACATAAGGACACAAGAGCATGAAAAAGCAAGGAAATATGAAACTTCCAAATGAACAAAATAATTCTCTGGCAACAGATTCCAATCAAAAAGAAATTTATGAAACCCTAAAAAAAGATTTCAAAATAATTATATTAAAGGAGCTTAGTTAGATATAAGAAAATACAGAAAAACAATACAAAGAAATCATAAAAACAATTCAGAATATGAATGAGAAATTTACCAAAGCGATAGATATCATAAAAAGAACCTAACAGAAATTCTGGAACTGAAGAATTCATTAAATGAAATAGAAAATACATTCAACAGTTTGAACAATAGATTAGATGAAGCAGAAGAAAGAATGGCAGAACTTGAAGACAGGTCTTTTGAAATAACCTAGTCAGATGAAAATGAATAAAAAAGAATGAACAAAGCCTATGAACACTATAAAATGATCAAATATTTGAATTTTTTGTGTCCTAGAAGGCAAAGAGAAAACCAAAGGGTTAGAAAACCTACTTAATAAAATAATAGATTAAAACATCCCAAGTCTAGCAGGAGATTTAGACATCCAGATATAGGAAGCTCATAGATCTCTGAATAGATACAATGCAAATAGGTCTTCCCCATGGGATATTATAGTCAAACTGCCAAAAGTCGAAGGCAGAGAGAGAATTCTAAAAAACAAACAAATAAACAAACAATAACACACAAAAAAAGAGAAAAAGCATCTTGTTACTTATAAGGGAATCCCAATCAGATTAACATTAGATTCCTTAGAGAAACCTTACAGTCCAGGAGAAAATGAGATGACATATTCAAAGTGCTGAAAGAAAATAACTATCAGCTAAGGAAACTATACCCACAAAGTTATCCTTCAAATATGAAGGAGAAATAAAGTCTTTCCCAGACAAGTAAAAACTGAGAGAATTCATCACCACTATACAGGGAGTGCTTAAGACAGTCCTACACCTGGAAGTGAAGGGACAATGTCTGCCATTGTGGAAATGAATGAAAGTATAAAATCCAGTGATAGAGCAAACAAACAAAGAAAGAAAAGACTGAAATAATACCACTACAGAAAACCACCAAACCATAATGATAAAAATAAGAGATAAAGAAAGTAACAAAGGATGTACAAAACAACCAGCAATCAATTAATAAAATGACAGGAATAAACACTCACCTATCAATAATAACCTTAAATATAAATGGATTAAACTCTCCAATTAAAAATAGAGACTGGCTGAAAATATTTTAAAAAAAAGATGCAACTATATGCTGCCTAAAAGAAACTCATCTCACCTGTAAAGACAAAAGGGATGGAAAAAGATATTTCATGCAAATGGAAACCAAAAGTGATCAGGAGTAGCTATTCTTATGTTAAATAAAACAGACTTTAAATCAAAAACAGTAAAAAGAGATAAGGTTATTATGTAATAATAAAAGGATCGATTCAGCAAGGAAATATAACAATTCTAAACATATATGAACCCAATACCAGAAGATCCAGATATATAAAACAAATATTATTAGATCTAAACAGAGGGATAGACTCTAATACAATAATATTGGGGACCTCAACACTACATTCTCAGCATTAGACAGAACATCTAGACAGAAAATTAACAATGAAACATTAGATTTAAACTGCACGTCAGACCAAATGTACCTAACAGACACTTACATAACATTTCATTAAACAGCTACAGAATACACATTCTTCTCATCAGTACATGGAAAATTCTTCATGATAGCCCATATGTTAGGACACAAAACAAGTTTAAATAAACTTAAAAAATTGTAATCATATCAAGTATCTTCTCAATCCACAATGGAATAAAACTAAAAATTAATAACAAAAGAAACTTGGGAACTTTACAAATATATGGAAATTAAACAACATCCTCCTGAATGACCACTGGGTCAAGGAAGATACTAAGGAGAAAATAAAAAAAATTTCTTGAAAGAAATGAAAACCAAAGCACAGCATACCAAAATCTATGATATACAGCAAAGGCAATACTAAGAGAAAAGTTTATAGCAATAAGCACATCAAAAATGTAGAAAGATTACATATGAACAATTTAATGATGCACCTCAAAGAATCAGAAAAGCAAGAACAAATCAAACCCAAATTAGTAGAAGGAAAGAAATAATAAAGATCAGAACAGAACTAAACAAAATAGAGACTAAAAAAATATAAAGAATCAATGAAACAAAAATTTGGTTTGTTGAAAAGATAAAATAGAGAAACTCCTGGCTAGACTAACCAGGAAAAAAAAAGAGAGGACCCAAATATACAAAATAAGAAATGAAAAATGAGACATTACAAATGACACCATAGAAATACAAAAGATCATCAGAGACTATTATGAACAACTATACACTAGCAAACTGGAAAATCTAGAGGAATTGGATAAATTTCTGGACACATACAACTTACCAAGATGAATGAGGAAGAAATAGAAGACCTGAAGAGACTAATAATGAGTAATAATATTGAATTAGTAATAAAATGTCTACCAAAAAAGAAAAGTCTAAGATCAGATGGCTTCATTGAACAATTCCATTAAACTCTCAAACTATTTCAAAAAATTAAGGAGGAGGTATTTCTCCCTAACTCATCTATGAGGCCAGCATTACCCTGATACCAAAACCAGACAAGGACACAGCAAACAAGAAAACTACAGACCAATATCCTTGATGAGCATAGACACAAAGATCCTCAACAAAATAACAGCAAACTGAATCCAACAGCACATCAAAAAGATGATACACCATGATCACATGGGATTTATTCCAGGTACACAGTGATGGTTCAGCATATGCAACTCGATAAACATGATACATCATGTCAACAGAATGAAGGACCAAAACCATATGATCATCTCAATAGACACAGACAAAGCATTTGATAAAGTTCAACATCCCTTCATGATAAAAACTCTCAACAAACTAGGCATTGAAGGAACATACCTGAATATAATAAAGGCCATATATGACAAACCCACAGCTGACATCCTACTGAATAAGAAAAAGCTGAAAGCCTTTCCTCTAAGAACTGGAACAAGGCAAGGATGCCCACTTTCACCACTGCTATTTAACATAGTACTGGAAGTATTAGTCAGAGCAATCAGGCAAGAGAAAGAAACAAAAGGCATCCCAATTTCAAAAGGAGAAATCAAATTGTCACTCTTTGCAGCTGATATAATTTTATATCTAAGAAAACCTAAAGACTCCACCAAAAAACTATTAGACCTGATAAACAAATTCAGTAAAGTTGCTGGATACAAAAACAATGTACAAAAATAAGTAGTGTTTCTATACACTAATAATGAACTAGCTGAGAAAGAAATCAAGAAGGCAATCTCATTTGTAATAGCTAAAAAAAGAAAAACCTAGGAATAAATTTGATCAAGGTGGTAAAAAACTTATACAAGGAAAACTACAAAACACTGACTAAAGAAATTTTGAAGAGGACACAAACAAATGGAAAGACATCCCATGCTCATGGATTGGAAGAATTCATATTGTTAAAATGACCATACTGCTCAAAGCAATCTACAGATTCAATGTAATCCCTGTCAAAATACCAATATCATTTTTCACAAAATAGAAAAAAAATCCTAAAATTCACATGGAACCAAAAAAGAGCTAGAATAGCTAAAGCAATCCTGAGCAAAAAGAACAAAGCTGAAGGGATCACACTACCTGACTTCAAAACATATTATAAGGCTATAGTAACCAAAACAGCATGGTGTTGGTATAGAAAAACAGAAACAAAGATCAATGGAACAAAGTAGAGAATCCAGGAATAAATCCACATATTTACAGGCAACTGATTTTTGACAAAGACACCAAGAACTTTGGGGAAAGGACACCCTCTTCAATAAATGGTGCTGGAAAAACTGGATATCCACATGCAGAAGAATGAAACTGGACCTTTATTTCTCACCAAATACAACAATCAACTCAAGATGGATTAAAGACTTAAACATAAGACCTGAAACTATAAAACTACTGGAAGAAAACCTAGGGGAAACACTTCAGGACATTGGTCTAGGCAAAGGTTTTATGGCTGAGACCTCAAAAACACAGGCAACAAAAACAAAAATAGATAAATGGGACTATATTAAACTACAAAGCTCCTGCACAGCAAAGGAAATGATCAATAGAGTGAAAAGACAACCTGTTGAATGGGAGAAAATATTTGCAAACTATTCACCTGACAGAAGACTAATATCCAGAATATGCAAGGAACTCAAGCAACTCAACAGTAAAAAAACCAAATAATCTCATTAAAAAATAGGCAAAGGACATGAATAGACATTTCTCAAAAGAATATATACAAATGGACAATAGGTATTTGAAAAATGCTCAACATCACTGATCATCAGGGAAATGCAAATCAAAACCACAATGAGATATCATCTTACCCCAGTTAGAATGGCTGTTATTAAAAAGACAAAAAATAACAGATACTGGTGAGGATGTGGAAAATAGGAAACTCTTATACACTGTTGGTGGGCATGTATAGTAAATTAGTACAGCCACTAAAAAAAACAGCATGGAGATTTCTCAAAAAACTAAAAATAGAACTACCATAAGATCCAGCAATTCCACTACTGGGTATTTATCCAAAGTAATGAAAATCAGTACATCAAAGTGATACCTGCACTCCCATGTTTATTGCAGCACTATTCACAATAGCAAAGATATGGAATCAACCTAAGTGTCTATCAATGGACGAATGGATAAAGAAAATGTGGTATGTATACATAATGGAATACTATTTGGAATACTATTCTTAAAAAAGAATGAAATCATGTCATTTGCAACAACTGGAGGTCACTATGTTAAATGAAATAAGCCAAGCACAGAAAGACAAATATTGCTTGTTCTGACTCATATATGGGAGGTAAAAAAGTTGATCTTAGGGAGGTAGACAATAGAATGATAGATACTAGAGGCTGGGAAGTGTGGAGCATGGCAATAAAGAAAGGTTGGTTAATGGGTACAAACATACAGTTAGATAGATGCAGTAGGGTGACTATAGTTAACAATAATGTATTATATATTTCAAAATAACTAGAATAAAGGATTTGAAAAGTTCTCAATACATAGAAATGATAAATACTTAAGGTGATGGACACCTCCCAATATCCTGAGTTGATTATTACAGTCTATGCATATAGCAAAATGTCACATGTACCCCATAAATATGTAGAAATATTTATATCAATAAAAATCATATCAAGTGGTTTAGTTGTGTTTCATAGCAGCAATTATTACTAAACAATTTTGGGGAATTCATTGGTGAAAATTACTGCCAGTAAAGTCTGAAAAAGTAACACAATAATAGTACAAATCCCTACAATATGTGATTTAAAGTTAAAGTTAGAAAGTTAAAATTCTCTTTTCCTTTTACTTTATATGAAGAACTTAAAAGGTTGCAGAAATAATACATATTAATATTTTGTTCTCTTGTTTTCCACTTAGTTATAATAGAATAGGATTTATATACAATTTGGATCAGTGAAAAGTACCCTAAAACTTTATAAATTTTATCCCTGATGAGCATTATGAGATTTTAAAAAATGACTTTTAAGTTCATAGTGCTGTTGTAATTTGAGGATACTCATTTTGGTATGTGAGAATTTTCAATGGGAAAGTATATACTCCTGAAGAAGGAATATAGTACAAGGAAGTTCTCAGATTCAAATTAGGAAGATACTAAGCATCTGTGGACTTCATTCTGTCCACACATGCATATTTCTGATTGTCCTTGATAGTACTGGAAGTTGCATGCTAGTTTATTTTTGTAAATAACAACAGAGATAAACAGGTGACTTAACTGTGATTGACTCATTATGTTTGTGCCAAATTAATTTTGGAAAGTATTTTCAGGAGTTTTGACAAGATAACTCAGTTTTAATAGAAATGAGCCAATGACAGGAGTAATAGAAATCTGTGAGAATGTTTCAAATATTCTGCAGATAAAAATTATATGCAAGTTGAATTTATTGTCATGAAGAGCTCATGCAGATAGGTACAAAATACCTGTATTAAGTTATTTTTACATCTGTGATTTACCTTGGCATCTATTCCTAGGACCCCTGTTATATCTGGTTAAATAAAAAAGCATTCTGGTTAATCTTTTTTTTTTTTTTGGTTGTGAAGCAAGACTTGAAGTTCTTAGTTAGTCTACTGAGTTACATGACACCTTACTCGGAGACACACAATACTACACTACTACTATATAAACCCATAAGTCAAAATATTAGTGAAGTGTTTCAGGCACTTTGCTGGGCAAGTATATATATAGGGCTGAGGAAAGAGAAATATTAGTCCTTGAGCAAGAGCTGTTTCTGAGATGATTAGGAAAATCAGCAATTACAGTTTGAATTATAATTTATATGGTGCTTTTTGCATGTATTTTCTGATTTAATCTTCAGAATAACCCTGTGAGGTACGTGATGTTATCCCTGTTTTACAGATGAGGAAGTTGAGCTTCAGAGATATTGTCTTAAATCATAGATAAGCAAGTGGATTTAACTTGAGTCTTCTGGCTCCATTTTCTTTATTTTCTCTTTCTATCAAGTGGAGACACAGGCAACATCTTAATACGAATTAAGGGGAGCAGCACAAATTTTATAGGAGAAGCAGTGCTTGAAAGACTTAAAGGAAAGGTAAAATCTACATATATAAGGAACTAGGGACATCCCAAACTGAATGAGTTGCCCATGGACTGAATTCAGCCTGCATATGAGTTCAATATGACTAGCCTTGTGTTTTCAGAGAGGTCTGAATTTGAATGCCTTAGGTAGAAAAAGGTTTTTCTAGTTTTTTCAGTCTCCATCACTCTGCCGTTTCCAGCTGACTCACATATATTATCTGCTTGGATTCTGATGTTCTATGAATATGCAATCCTGTGCTTAATGAATCATATGAACAAGAACATGGAGGGAACTATGTGGGTGTGAGCATAGAGCACAATTGCATCTGGCCTGGGCATAGGTTTTCATGAAGGAGACTATGGTAGAAAGTTATTAGGGACCAGATTATGGATGTTATCAGTCCCTCATCATCCTCCAACTCCACTACTTCTTCCATGAAATCTGAGTTGGCCAAAATCCAAGGGAGTATGAATAAAGGTTGTCATCTGTAGGGCTGAGTCCTAGAAGGGAGGTCCTGAAATTTCAAGCATAATTGAGGTTGTTCCAATTCTGTGGCACACTGACTACTAGTAGAGACAGGATTGCAAAGCAAAGTGTTCTCAGCTTGGAGAAGGAATCATGGTGCAGTCATAGGAAAGTGAGAAAAGGTCCTGGGTATTGCTGTGAACACTGGCTGATGTTAGTAGTACACCATTCTCTCCTTTTATGGGAGAATGGTGTTTTATCAATAAAAATTTTTTGAGGGTCTGGAAAGCACAGAAAGTTGCAATAAATTTTCTTTGGATATGTGTAAAATTGTTTCCTGAGATACCTAACTGAGACAAGTCCCTTCGATTGGACACTTTGGGTGGGCGGTACTTCTTCTCTTCAGTGGACCTTTGAGTCTTTGGAAGAGAAATAGGGTTATGGAAAATTGTTTATATCTATATCAAGACTTTGAAATTATAGGCTTCCCCCCCCCACCTCAGGCCTTTTCACATGCATTATTTGCTTCATGGGAATGTTTTTCCCCCACTGTTAGTGGAGCTGATTCTTTCTTATTCTGTGGGTTCTTTACCTATCAGCACCACTATCCCTCCTTTTAGAAATTGTCCCTGGCCACCCTATTTAAAAAGAAGTTCTTCCTACTTTTATTATGATCTTTAGTCCTTTATTAATTTTCACAACTGCATTCATCAATTTATAGTTTTTTTGTCTATTTACATGTTTGTAGTAACATACCCTTGTAATAATGTATACCAGAGTACCCTCAGGGAATGTTAATTCAATAGGGGCAGGGACCTTGAATTCAGAATCTAGTTCCATGACAGAATGGATGCTCCGTAAGTATTTGTGAATGAATAAACAAATGGTTGGGATACAACTGAAGAAGAAAAATACCATGGATATTGATGAGAGTGTGATTCCCATGCTGTGTGGAAGATGCTTTTCTAACGTGTATTATAACAAATTCAACATGTAATAGCAACAAGGGACCTCATATATATACACATGAAAGTTTCATACTGCTAAAGTAGAACATTGATTAATTCTCTTAAAAAATTATAGTATTAATACATTCTGGAGATAAAAAGTTTAAATGACAGAAAAAGCTATAAAGAGAAAGTGAAACTTTTCCTTTTCCTCAATTCATTTCAGTTAATCATTATTAATATATTTTATATGTCTGTCTGAAAATTTTATGTATGTATATATCTATCATTAATTTAGCTTTCTCTAGGTAATTAATTATTGACTTGTTAATTAAACCATGTGATCATAATATTAATATGGTTATGATATTTGTACTTTTCATTTAATATATCTTGGATGTGTTTTCATGTGTCATCGCATAAAGATATAATCAGTCTTTTATTTAACAGTTGCATACTATTCTACTGAAGTTTCCTTCTGCTATCATTTCTGTTCTGCCTGAAAAACTTCCTTTAGCTATTCTTTCAGAACAGGTCTGTTGGCTACAAATTTCCTTAGCTTCCATTCATCTGAAAAGCTCATTACTTTATTTACATTCATGAAGGGTATTTTCACTATATATAGAACTCTGGATTATAGTTCTTTTTTTCCCATCATATTTAAAATGTGCTAATTTCTTCTGGTCTCCATGATTTGGTAAGAAGTCCATAGTCATTTAAATTATATTGTATACTGAATAATTTTGGATTGCATCCTTGATATTTTGAATATAATGTTATGTGACTTTGGGTCTTGTTTAAATTTTATGGATTTACTTAAATATTATGGAGAATGTTGGTTAGGTTCAGGCTGTGAGTGCACGCACACTGCCTTCTGGTGGCTCTGGTTCTAATGTCTGTATGGTTTCAAAGTCTTTGGCATGCTATTTAAATCTGTCCTGCATGTGTACCACGCAGTGGTCAATTTGGGACTGAGCTGAGGTCTCTGTTAGCTCAGTTTTCAAAATCTTTGATATACTAATGAACATTAGATCCACACATGTGTAGGTAGAGGGTGAGCCCAGGAGTTCACAAACAATTTTATGAAGTCACTTTCCAGACTTCTTCCCTATGCACTACCTCCCAAGTTCTTTCTGGTTTCCTGGGCTCCTCCTTGTGGTCCTCAGGCCGAAAACTTCCCACTTCTCCAATTGCACTGCCTCTGGGGCCAACTGGTGGGAGGGCCAAACCAGGGAAGAAAATAAAAGCAAGTAGTTTTGTCTTACATCATTGGAGTTCCACCAATGAGAAAGGTTCTCCTTCTTTATAGTTTTGGCTTGGACTTTTATGTTATTGTTTGCCTTCACTGCCATCTTCTACTCCACCCTAGGTGATTGCCTCTTTACTAGGGCATGAATGAACCAAAAAATAAAAAAAAGAAAAAGAGAAAGCAAACCCAGGGGGATTTTCCTCACACTTTCTGAGATCTTAGGATTTCCCTTTTCTGCTCCTTGAGCCAGAATGAGAGGTTCACTCCTGGATCTTCTCTCTCTCTGCACCACAACACTTACTTTTAGGGTTTGGGCTGTATTGACTTCAGGCCAGAGGGTACTGGAGGAAAACTTAATTGCAAACTCACAGACATTTTTGTGATACTTTATATTATGGTGTTCTTTACCGATCCATCTATTTATATTTACTTTTCAGAGTCAATAGATGTTCCATGGATTCTATCTAGGTTTTGCAATTTCATTCACGGGAAGAGAAAGGTTGACTTGTGTTTACTTCGTCTTGCTTGGAGCTGGAACTCCATCCTATTCTTCATTGCTTATAATTGTCTACTAATTATGTAATGTTTTACTCTCAATTTATTTTCTTAGTCATTCTTCCTCCCTTATTTTGTTTAGCTTTCGTATCATACTATCTCTGATCTCTTATTTTCAAGGTTTTATATTCTCTTTCCTTTTTTCAAGAGAGTGAAATATTTGCTATGGTTTAGCTTCTATTTGTTTTTCTATTTCCTGTGGGCTGAGAGAGGGGAGAAAGTGATAGGACAGAAAAGGCAGCTACTTTGGAGATGTGAGTTGGCATAGTTGGTGGATTCAGTCTGTGCTGTTGTGTTTTTTCTTTTTGCTAAAATGCCTGAATATTTAAGGAGCATATGGAATACCTGAGGAGAGTACTTTCAAGTTTTTTATTTTCCCCTCTTATTCAGTGTAAGTGTATTATACTTTCTTTTTAATAGAGAAAATCAGCCCTCCATTTTTGTTTTCTAACATCCCCTTTTTTCCCCAACAGCTGTTTCTAGACCCTTCCATCTCAAGGTGGAAAAGGTATTTCCTAAATACGTGACTTTTGTTAAATAGACATTTCTCAGTGTACCAGTTTAATTCCTTGTTTATTTTATAGTGGTTGCTCTGGGGATTATACTTAATATCTTAATGTACAATAATCTACTTAAAGTTAATAGCAACTTAATTTCAATATTTTACAAAAACTTTGCTCCTACAACTTCATTCCCTCTTCTTTCCTTTATGCTGTGATTATCATACAAATTATATCTTTACATGTATATGTCCATCA
Source organism: Daubentonia madagascariensis (assembly GCA_023783475.1). Lineage (NCBI taxonomy): Eukaryota > Metazoa > Chordata > Mammalia > Primates > Daubentoniidae > Daubentonia > Daubentonia madagascariensis. The sequence goes on from JAKFHU010002658.1 coordinate 10,305,072, forward strand.
ATGAAGACTTATAATTATTGCTTTATACATTTATCTTTTAAATCAGATTGGAGGACACAAGAGTTACAAACAAAAATACATTTATATTGTCTTTTATATTTACTTATGTAGTACCTTACTGGTGTCCTCTATTTCTTTATGTGCATTTCAATTACTATCCAGTGTCCTTTCATTTCAGTCTGAGGTTCTCTGTTTAGCATTACTGGTAGGGCAAGTTTACTTATGATTAATGCTCTCATTTTAAAATCTTAATTTGTCCTTCATTTATGAAGAATAGTTTGCCAGGTATAGGTTTCTTGGTTGACTTTTTTTTCTTTCGGCACTTAGATTTGATGTGTCATCCCATTTTTTCCTGGCCTCCCTGGTTTCTTAGCAGAAATCAGCTGTTAGTCTTATTGAAGATCTGTTGTATGGAATGAATTGCTTCTCTCCTACTGCTTTCAAGATTCTCTCTTTGTCTTTGGTTTTGGTTGTTTGGTCTAGGTGTTTGTCTAGATTTTCATTGTTTGTCTAGGTATAGACATCTTTTAGTTTATTCAACTTGGAGTTTATTGAGCTTCTTAGATGTGTAGGTATTTTTTTCATCAAATATGAGATATATTAGGCTATTATTTCCTTAAGTAGTCTTTCTTTTCCCTTCCTCTTCCTTCTCCCATCTCCTCCTCCTCCTCCTTCTCCTCCTCATTATCCTTATTATCTCTTCTCCTGTCCTTCTGGGACTCACATTATGCAAATGTTGGTACTCTTGATTGTGTCCACAGTTCTCTGAGTGTCTGTTAATTTTTCTTCATTCTTTTTTCTTTCTGCTATTCAGAGTGAATAATCTCAATTAACCTATCTTCAAGTTTACAGATTATGTCTTCTGCCATCTCAAATATGCTCTAGTGAATTTTAAGTTTCTGTTATATTACTTTTCAACTCCAGATTTTCTTCTTGGTTCTAGTTATAATTTCTATCTCCTTATTGATATTCTTTATTTGGTGAGACATCTTTCTTATACTTTCCCTTAGTTCTTTAGACATGGTTTTCTTTAATTGTTTGAAGATATTTTAAATAGTTGATTTAAAGTCTTTGTAGTGGGCTAAATGGTGGCCCCAAATATATGTCCATGTACTTTTCCTTGGAGACTGCCTTATATGACAAAAGAGTAACTATTACCTCATATGGCAAAAGATGTGATTAAGTTAAGGATCTTGAGAGGTAGAGATTATCCTGGATTATCTATGTGGCCCCCAAATGTATCTACATGTGTCCTTACAAGAGAGAGGCAGAGGAAGTGTTGAGACACACAGAAGAGGAAGAGGCAAAGTAGGGGCAGACACTAGTGTGATGTAGCCTCAAGCCACAGAATGCTGGCAACCACCAGAAGGTGGAGGGGCAGGGAATAGAATCTTCCCTAGAGCTTCTGGAGGAAGCATGACTCTGCCAACATCTTGATTTTAAACTTCTGGCCTCTAGAACTATGAGAGAATAAATTCCTGTTGTTTTAAGCCAACAAGTCTATGATAATTTGTTATGGCAACTCTAGGAAACTAATGCAGTCTTTATCTAGTCTTTGTCTAGTGTCCAATGTCTGGTCTTCCTCAGGGACAGTTTCTATTGACTGCATTTTTTTCCTGTTCAAGGCCCATACTTTCTTGGGTTTTTTAACATGTCTTGTAATTTTGTGTTGGGCTGAACATTGAACATTTTAAATAGTATTATGTGGCAACTCTGGAAATCAGATTCTTGCCCTTCTCCAGGATTTGTTGTTGCTGTTTGCCTAGTCACTTTTCTGAACTAAATCTGTAAAGTTTGTATTCTTTATCGTGTGTAGCCACTAAAATCTTTTCTCAGTTAGCTTAGTGATCAGCTAATGATCTGACAGAGATTTCCTTAAATGCCTGAAACCAATAAGTCTCTAAGTCTTTGCTGAAGGTCTCTGTGTGTGTGCTGGGCCATGGCTTCCACACTCAGCCAGGCTATTGACAATTCTACCTTAGTCTTTGCCTCTTTCTTCCACAGAGCCTCAAGGCCAGTCAGAGGTAAGAATTTAGGGCCTTCTCAGGTCTTTCCTGAGCTAGTGCACAGCCTTGGGCATGCAAACAACTCTACACATGCACATTGCACATGGGCCTTTCAGGTTCCCAGGAATATGTTGGGAGCATTTTAAAGCTCTTTATGGACATTTCATTCCCCAGATTTCCTTTGATAAGCTTTTTGCTTAGCTTCTTATTTGCCCCATCTGTTACTCACTGCCTCAGGTATCTGACAAATGCCCCTAAGGAGATGGTTGTTCACACTGGGAGAGCACTGAGTCAGGTCACATAAAGGGAAACCTTGTAAGTGGGGTCTTCTTCATAGGTCAAATAATGATAGTTCTCTGTTAATGGGGATTTGAAGGAGTTCTAATCCAATTCTGTATCCTCTAGTGACTGCTAACAAGCTGATTTTCACTGTGATTACAGCCTATTGGTTTTTAAGGCTGCTATGGAGCTGGGGATAGGGACATGAGAATAGGGCAAGCTAAAATGCCATAAAACTCACTGTTCTTACACAACTCAGCTGTTTTTATTAAATACATGCTCTTTGGATTGCTGCAAGCCTTTACTTAATTTCTAGAGTTCTGAAAAAGTGGTTATTGACTATCTTTTCCAATGTTCTAATTGTTTTGTGAAGGAGAGGAGTTTTGGAGGTCTTTATCTGCCGTTTTTGCTTATGTCACTCCAACATGTGGCTTGTGACTCTGTGAAGTGTTAACTGAAAAAAAAAAACTTTGTAAAATAATTTAAAGAAATTCATTCTGAGCCAATATGAGTGACTGTGGCCTGGGGAGATATAATGTCAAGAGTTCCTGCAAAAGTGCACCTGAGGCAGTTGGGTTACAGTTTGGTTTTATATATTTTAGGGAGACAAGAATTGCAGGTGAAATAATAAATCAATACATGGAAGGTGTACATTGGTTTGTCCTGAAAAGGTGGGATATCTTGAAGTGTGGCTTACAAGTCATGGGTGGATTTAGAGATTCTTTAACTGGCACTTGGTTGAAAGTGTTAATCTTTGTCTAAAAATTTTGAGTTAGTAGGAAGGAATGCTCAAGTTAAGATAAGGGAGACTGTTATATGTTATGTGGTATGATGAGAGCAACAATGGACCCATTTAACTAGATTTTATGGATTGTAAGGTGTGACTTAACCTTTGCCTAGCATGGCCTTAGGTCTTGTTTATAATTTTGTATCTTATTGCCACAAAGTATGTTTTGTCAGTCTTATGATCTCTATTTTAACATTAATGCTGGTCAGTTGTGTCTAAACTGCAAAAGAGAGGGGGTATAATGATGTGTGTTCACCCTCCCTTCCTGTCATGGCCAGGAACTCAGTTTTAGGTTTTTTTTTGGGGGGTCCCATTGGCCAGGAGGGGGTCCATTCAGTGGATGGGGAGCTTAGGATTTTATTTTTAGTTTACAGCACCTTGCCTTTTAACCTAGGAATACACAAATGGCAAATCCTTTGAGTCACTGTTTGTTGTGTTTATGGTTTACTTATGAAGGGCAAGGTGCTCTGCTTTGGAGTGTCATTAATTGCCTTTTTTTCTGGGTTGTGTACCATCCACTAGGTTCTACTTCCTTCTGAATTGAGGGATACCAGTAAGAATTTTCAGAATTTTCTGGATTCAATTTTTTCCATCCTTATAACCCTTATTAATGGTCATGAAAGGAACTATAAATTAATATTAGAAATCTTCACAATTCTTGCCTCTGAATGGCAGTTGTTAAAATGTGTGGTATAAACTGCATTATTCCTTAGTTTATTGCTGGTACATTTTGATTTTTTTATTTTTTGAATTTATTTTGTTAGGTTTTGGAGGTAAAAGTTTTGTAATTGTTTTTTCTTTTTACTGTCTTATCCTGAAATGATACAAGGTTACCCACTATAAAATACATAGTAAATGTCTGTCAAATAAGAACTTTGGTTTTAAAAAATAAAATGTGTAGCTTTTTCTTTCTGGCTGTAATTAGTTAGTAAGGCCAGTTTCTTACTGTGACCATACCTAGTTTGTCATATGGAAACAATACCATGTACATATCATATTATTAATATCGCTTCTCAATAGGTGGAGGGCAGTAGAATGTGTTGAGAAGAATGAGAGATAGAATCCATTTTGTTTTATCCCTTTAGATTCATCAAGAGTCATTTGATTCTTTAAGAATCAACTTGATTCTTATAATAGTATTATGGTACAGTTCTGTGTGACCCTGAATATAGCTGGCTATATAACATTTAAGTAATAGAAAGGTTAGTAGTAGGAGTAATAATAGTTGTAATAATAATAATAGTAGCAATGAGAAACTTTTAATAATAATAAAATTGTATTTTTAGCTCACTTGTGCAAGAATATTATAAGGAAGTTGTATTGCATGGTTTTGTTGCCCAAGTCTTACAATACTTTGTTCTTTTGTTCACATGGATGAGATACCATTATGAAACCTTTATAATTTTGTATTCTTTAAAACTCCAATACTAAAAACTGTCTTCAGAGCATTACTATTTTTGCTTTTGTGAAGAAAAAAATTTTTAATCTGTTGACTGGTTGTTTAGAAAAATTATAACATTTGGTAACTTCCAAATCAGTATGATAAGATTATTTCTATGTCTCAGGAGACACCCTAGACCCAATGGTGTTGTGCTATTGTGGCTGTAATGAAACTTACTACATTAGCAAGGAATATATCGGCAAGTCCATATCATACCATTTCCCACCCCCTCTTTGTCCCTACCATTGCATCAGAATCCTAGGCATTAAAAAATCACAAACACATACACATACACACACACACACACACAAACTCTAGTAAACCAAATAACTACATACCATTTGGAAAGATGTTAATTTTGGATTTGTGAACAAATGATGAGTATTCTTTTTTCATGTCAATTATTTTGTTTTTATATTTATTTCCTTTTTTTTTGCTGGACAATTATTTCAGGAGGAGTGGATAAATTTCACTTATTCATTCAATACACCATGTCAAATGCTGATGACACAAATCTGGAGTAAATGTGATTCCTACCATCAAGGAAGGGGTGTGTGTGTGTGTGTGTGTAACTCTAGGAATTTCTTGAGTGTGGTAAATAAGACATGTGGGTTCTTAACAGTGCTGTTTTTATTTTTCAAAAAAATCTATAATGTTTAAAAATATAGTCACTGCTCTTTAGTACATTTATTTTCATGTGTCCCTGTATAGTCTGTTTTAAGAGTTTTATGGACATGTGGTTTTTCTGATAGACTAAATTTTTTGAAATCTTGTATAATCTAGTGACTTTCAGAATTATGTTGTCAGGAATAGAATTTTATTGCTTGTAGGTTTACTTTTCACACATTTATACATGTGACTAAAAAAGGCAAAAGATATTTTAAATTGGAAGTGAGCTTAGCTTACCTTATGTAGTCCCTTGAGAAAACATCAGTCTTAAGGATTTGGCACTTCCACCCACTTTATTGGATAGGAAGAGGTCATCGGTTGCTAGTCGCAGTCAGTTTCTCCTTTTTATGAAAGGGAATGCTCCCCAAGTATACGGAAAGGAGGACGTGAAAGAAGATAGAAAGCTTTGGCTTTGTGGTCTAAGCTCTTACCTTTAACTCATAATTACAGTGCTAACTATAATGTCTTAAGTTTAAGAAGGACTTGGAGAGGAATAAAATGGAATAGCTTATTAAAGCAAATGTATTTGTATTAAATAGCAAAAAGCTGAAATAAAACAATGAGAAAATTTAATTTAGATTGCATACTTATGAATAAGTCTATCAAAGACCATATTCTTTGAATATATAAACTTTGATGACATTACAGTATAGGGATACTTTGAAAACTTTGTTAACTCTTTCAAGTTGTGAGATGACCTACCTTGTGTCCATCATCTTTGGAAAATATTTAAGTGATAAAACATGTGATAATATTACATAGAGAAATAATGAAAAAATGTCTCTGCTTTGTAAGATCTCATATTTTAAGACAGATTACATTCATTTACTCATTTTTATTCAATGTACAGGGAGAAGCATGGATAGTCATTAATTAAATAAGCACAGAAATAAATAGAAATTTAAGTATGGTAAGTCCCGCAAAGTTGAGATTTACAGTGCTGTGAGAATACTATATGGAGGGATTTGATGTTATCATGGTCCTCAGGGAAATTTCTCTGTGGAAGTGGTGATGAGTTGAGCTCTGAAGAAAGACTAAGAATTATCGGGCAAAGCGTAGGGGGAATTGTGTTTCCTCTGCTTGAAATTATCCACATATTTCATACTATACAATATATCTACATATTAGTAATGGCCTGAGAGATTAGCTCTAGTTCATCTCCCTTTTCAGATATAGAAACTAGAACCCATAAAGTTTAAGTAACTTGCCTATGTTTCATAGCTAGCTTGTGAGCAAAATTGAACGAGGACTCGGGTTTTACACCACTTCCATTAGGCCAGGTTCAAGACATAAAAACAACGGGAAAAAATTGCACTTAACCTTCTATTCATTCATTTATTCACTCATCTATAAGATGAGTTATAAAGTAGCTATGCTTTAGAAGGCCCTGTGCTACTGATATAAAAGATACAGAGGTAAATGATATGTGTCATTTGCTTTCAGGGACCTTAACATCTTTTGGGAAACAAAGCATAGTCTGAATTTGTAGAGTAAAGTGATACATATCAACAGAAAAAATATAGATAAAATGTTGGAATTGAGATGAAGAAGGGGTTATGTCCATTTGTAATGTGTTTGTGATGGCTTCCTGGAGGAAATGATAATTGAGCTGGGCTTAAGCATGAAAATGAAGGACATTTGGTACAGAGAGAACTGCGTGATCAAAGGCAAGGAGGTTGTCAGGGCATCAGCAGGTAGTTTTCCTTAGATGGCACTAAAATGTGTGAAAGGAAGGATAGTGGGAAATAAATTTAGAATATGAATTGAAGCTTTATTATGGATAAATACTACAGATAAGGTAGCCCTTAATTTTGTTATAAAAGGGGAACAAACTAATAATAATTGTAGGTCAATGCTAAGTGCATTGGGTAGAGGATAAAGAAAGGTTGAATGTGTAGCTACTCTATGGGGTGCTGGGGATACAAAGATGAATATGTGCAATTTAGGAAGTAAGTGTGATGGATAAAACATGGAGAAAGACAGGTGCGACATAACATCATGTCCCAGGTGGGGTAAAGAGAAGCCATTAGTTCTCCTGTGAAGAGTTTAGAAAGGCTTCAAAGATAGGTGGGGTTTTAGTTGCTGTTAATCTCTACTTGTTTTGTCTTCTTGGATCACAGGTTCCCTACAAGTTAATCATGATTCAGTAGTGCCACCACTATGCTATGCTTCCTGTAGCTCACAAAACTGCCCTGGCTCCCTTAGTCATTCATTCATCAAGGGCTTGTTGAGGGCCTACTATGTGCCAGGTACTATGATAGGTGCTAACACTAGTGATAAATGAAGATAGACAATTTCCTATCCTCAAGAGCCTTGTAATCTGGCAGAAAAGACACGTTAAGCAAGTAATTAAGATAAGGTGTGGTTAGTATTAATGATAGTGTGGTATGGAAGATAAAGCCAGGACTCTCATTGATGATCATAACATTTCAAGGCAACTGAAAGTAGTCCTATTAGTTCATAGTTTAATTTGGCACTGCCAGAGTCCTTGATGGTCACTAGGAATACTCCATATTAAATCTAAAATTCATGAAATGTTTTCCCTGTGTGAGGAGTGAAGAGAGAGGGATGATTTGTGGGTTAGGATCGTGGGCTTTGGAGTTCATGTGTGGAGTCCATGGACAGTCCTGGCTGAAGTTCTGTCAGTGCTTATTGGCTGGGTGATCTTGTGTAAGCAAATTAATGTCACTGCCCTCAGCTTCTTCAACTGTAAAATGACGAAAATTGTATCTACCACTTAGAGTTGTAGTAAGATGGAAATGAGATCAATATTTACAGCATAATGCCTGGTACATAGTTCAATGAGTGATCTCTTTTTGAAAAAGGAATATTGTTCCTAGAAGAATGGCATTTAGTGTCCTTATCTCCACGTAGGATTTTGATCCCATCTTCAGTGATCATTGTCTTTCAGCAAGAAATCTGAACTCCTTGAGATGCTTCCCTCATATACAAAAAGGATCATGGTTTCCCTTCTTTCTTTTTAGCAAAGAGGTATAAAGATTAATAACATCATATAGTGGTTTTTTTTCATTTTTAGGGAAAGATGCTACATAGATGTTGTTTTATTCCTTTCTTCAAACCTATTTTTATGCTAAAGTAAAAAATGCTTCAATTCTCTTTTGAATTATATTTTTTAAAAGTATGTGGCTGTTCACTTAGCTTTTATGGTGATGTGTGGACATTTCTCACGAAACCAATAATTTGTGTCACTTTATATAGGATTTCAAAAGTCCTTTCTTGCCAATCTTGTTGCGACATGTAACAATTGTTAGGTGGGATGGATGCATATACAGATGCTTAAGCAGATTTTATTGATTATAAATAAAATAGCTTAAAAATAAAACTTTAAAAATGTAATTACTGCTGCCATTTTTACACAAAAAAAGTAGGAATAAAGCAGTATGGGGTGTTTCCTTGGGGATAGAGGATGGCTTGGTTTCTTCTTCATTGCACTAGGACACATTCAATCTGGAAATCTGGAAAGCCATCTTCAGAACCATTACAGTACAAAATGCCAGTGCATCCTCTGGAGTACACTGGAGAAAGAAGAAAGAACAAGAGCTGAACATGCTTTCAGAAAGCCCATGACACTATACTCAAACTGAAATATCTATAGGGTGTATCAGTCTTCTCAGTAAGCTCCAGTGAGCAAGAATTGTCTCATTATGTATTTCTTTTAAATCAACCTAAATCCAACTCTGAGCTGCCATCCAACCAGCCTGAAGGGAATTCAATCTCAGTCATAATGGGGCTCCCTCTCTCACTCACAAAGTTGTGGGGCTGAGGTCCTGGGGTGGTGCATATAACAAAGTATTCAGGAGGGACCCTTGGTCTTTAACCCAAATTAGTTTCCTCTTTGATGTCTCTTGTCTACCAGTTTCTGTCAATGGAGGTGTACTGACATTTTGGGTGGAACAGTTCTTGTGGTGTAGGAATGACCTGTACGTTGTAGGATATTTTTAGCATCCATGACTCTCATTCATTGTGACAACTGAAAAAAAGCCTTCTCTACCTTTCCAAAGCTGCTTAGTTGAGCCCCTAATATACCTACTCTTATCCTCCCAGCCAATCCCTTGGAATGTGATGGGATTAGGGTTGTTGTGTCATCATCTCGTGTGTGGGAATGTAGTAGGCTCAGGTGCTCTAAATGGAGCCTTGTGTGGTCACTTTGCTTTAGTTTCCCCTGGGGAATCAACCTCTTTCGTGGAGCTCTGCAAGGGGGAAATTTGTGGATCCCTTTGGTTGTAGGTTCCACAGACCAGCCCATCCTTAAGCTTGGGGCAAACCTTTTCTTTCTCTTGCTGCTTATGCCACACCTGTGCCCACCTTCATCCCTCACTCTCATGCCAAATGCAGTGGCTTCTTTTTGTCTCCATAGTATAAGGTTTTTGGAAAACTATAGCCAGCAAGGGAGATTCTCTTCATTCTACTTCTGCTTTAGCCCCACAAAGCAGAGCTACTCCATGGCAGGGGAGTGCAGAAAGTCTGGCTATCTTCTCAGAGGTAGGGGTGAGGTATAAGAAGCCAAAATAGAGAATACAAATTACTAAATGTGATTCCAATCTTTTGGATTATTCAATGGCAGCAAAACCAAAAAGCAAATCAATATGTTAATAACTTACCCTGCCACCGAAACATAGATGCTATATTTCTCTCAAAAATGAATGATCCTGCCCTCCTTCTATGGTTTGATTTCCTTACCATGAGGAATCAGAGCTCTGTAACTTGGGCAAACAGGGCATATGGTCCACAGGTAAGGCTGAGGCAAAGGTAGGGAATAACCAGACAGAGTTTAGGGATATATTTACTTTCTATTTGGGTTTCTCAAATGAATAATAGAACACAGAAAACTATTTGAATGACTATTTTTCTCAATTTTCCTGTGGATGCTACTTTCTAGTTTAATAGGAGAGAAGGTAGTCATTACATCCAATGGATGACTCAGGGCATTAGAGTTTATTTTCCTTGCTGAACCCCCTGGAGTGGTTAGTGCCAATCCTTGTTTTTCTGGTTCTGTTGTCCTATAAAATAATCAGAATTGTGGTTTACAGATAGTTTCTCATCTGTTAAAGGAGAATGATAATTGTACCTACCAGATAGGGTTGTTAAAGGATCAAAGAGATTAATAATGCATGTAAGGTGGCTGGAACACTGTCTGGCACTCAGTGAGTACTATGTAAGGGAATGACGTTAATGTGTCCAGGCACTATGCTGAGTACTTTACATCTCGGTGCTTTCTCATGGAATGCTCTTCTAAACCTTCCTGAGATAGATATTATTATCCCTATTTCACAGACAAGGACTTTCAGTCTTACAAAGTTTTTACTTCCCCAAGGAAACACAGCCTGTAAGTGGACAAGTTGGAATTGGTTGCAAGTTTGGAAGGAAGTCTTCTGTCCCCACATGTGGGGCAGAGAGGGGACTGGGTTCACCTAATTGTTAGAGGCTTGGTCAGTGTTATGCTGAATTTTGTCACCTACATGTCTGCACAGTACTTTCAACTGAAAGTAGTGAAATGAAGCAGAGATCTAATCAAAATTATCATAATGTTAAAACGGAAAAAATGAATCTTTGTCTAAGACTGTTGAGTACAGAGCTTTCACCTGGAATATATTTGTTTGATCCCCTTTACAGACTGCTGAAAAAATATGCTGTAATTATAGGCACTTAATGAAGTAGGCTAGTGGGCACTTTTGTAATGGGTTGCATTTTATTTTCATTAGGATAATGAGCAGGGTTATAATATAATGAGGAAATTTTGGTTTTGGAATTGAACTCAATTTTCTTTCTTTTTAAAAATTAATTAATTAATTATATTTTTAGCTAGTCAAATATGGTTGCGGGGGGAGGCAATGTTAAATCAGCTTAACAATAACCCACAACCCTCAGACTAACTGAACTCAATTTTGATATAAGTCATTGGGAGCAACACAATTCAGAACATTTTAATATTTTAAAAATTAGTAGGTGTTCTTATAGAACTTCATATTTTATATTTTCACATCATTGTGCTCTGCAATAGAATAAAAGCAAGATCTCCTATTATTTTGGGTGCAGATAATTCATAATAATTTAGTTATAAGGGATCTTGTTTTTTACCAGAAAAAGTCATCCATGGTTCATAGTATTCATGTGTTTACCAATTAAAAACTTTAAAAAATATGTTTGAGATATTCATTTTTTGTGAGGAAAAACTACTGCTCCTCTGTCTTTTCATTGGCAAGTCATTGTCATACTTCTTGCTATTGTTTTAATATGTATCAAGATGATTTATTTTTGTAAGAAAGAGGTATTTGTAGCACTTAAAAGACTAACTTAATTAGATAAAATATTAAAATATTTTACAAAGATTTCTTTGCCAAAGTAAGGCTTTTGAAGAGTTATTGAACACATACATCACAGTTTTGTGTTCTGACTTTAAAATCAACAATCATCATTAATAATAACAACTACAATTCAAGTTTATTGGGTTCTCACTCTGTTCAATTTATGTCCTAATACTTTATCTCATTAATTCTCAATGACAAAGCAATAGGGTGAATATTATCCCTATTTTACATATGAGGGAACTGAGGAATTGAAGAAGTTACATGATTTTTCCCAGCTGAGAGTTGATGAATAGTAGCGCAGTAATTTAAAGCCAGTTCTCTGTGATTATACAGTTCTCTTAACTACTGCATTATGATATGAATAATACAGAAATGCACAGGCTATTATGGACATGCAGAGGTGGACATTTCACCAAGCCTGGGAGACATGAGTCTTCAAGTATATGAATTAGCTGAAGGTGTAGAGGCAGGTAGAGGGAATGGGGGGTAGAAGAAAGGAATTCCAGGTAGAGGGTTCTGCAAGTAGGGCATCTTATTACTGTGAACTAAGAGTATTAAGTGATAATGCCAGAGAGGTAAGGTCCAAATTTTGGAGAATCTGTGTTGAAGAGCTTGAGCATTATCTTGTATGACAGAGAGATACTGGTAAGTTTCAGGCATATCACTGACATGGTAATATTTGTGTTTTAGGTAAATCACTTTTGAATGGGTGAAGACATGATTTTAGAAGACAGAACTGTGGGTAGGGAAACCTAGTTTCAGTCTTCCATGTGAAAGATCATGAAGACTTTGGATTGGGTCAGTGGGAGTAGGAGATTCATTTGAGATGCAGTTGAGATATAAATTTGCAGGACGTACTGATGCTCAGCTCCAGACAATGACGGAGAGAAAGGGGTAAACAATAAGTGCCTGTATAAAATTCACAGCCTGTATAACTGGGTGGATTGTAGACTCACCAATTAAGGCAGAAAAATACAGGCAGAGGGTCAGGCAGAGGATGAAATGAATTCAGTTTGGGGCACATTGTGTTTGGTACAGTCAAGTGGTGACAGTCAACAGAAGTTGACTATGTGAGTCTGACATTCTGGGCAGGGATTTGAGGTATAGGGATCATTAGCTTCTAGGGTAGGTGCAGCTGCTAGAGTGACTGAGATCATAGTACAGGTGAGAATAGTGGGCTGTAGATGGGCCACTGGGGTACCTACATTGGTTGAAGAATGGGGAACCCACCAAGGACACAGAACAGGATTAATCAGAGGTATAATGAGAATCAACACAGTGTGGTGTCAGAAAAACAGATATTTCAGAGAAATAATAAACAGTGTGCAATGCTGTAGAAAGGTGTTATGAGTTGAAAAATGTCCACTAAATCAGGCAATTTAGATAACTGGTGACTTTTGCAAGAAGAGATCAAGTAGAATGGTGTTGACAAAAACCATGACACTTTGGGTTTAGAAGTAAATATTAGATCATGAATTGAGACAGCAAGCATGGAATTCTCTTTCAAGTATTTTAGACGATAAAGGGAGAAGACTGAGTAGTAAGTGCCTAGCGGTGGAATTTTTAGGGGGAGGGGTTTGAGGGGGTAGAATTTAGCAGGTTTTTAGGTTGTGGGAAAGGAGGCTACTGAGAGGGAGATGTTGAAGATACAGGAGAGGGTGTAGCCAATGTGCAGGTGCCAGATGAAGCCCAAGACTGGAGTGAAGAGACAGGTAGAGGGTGCATTTTGCATGGGCCTATAGGGCCATTTCTTTCTTGAAGGAAAGGAATGAAGATGGCTGTACTTGTAGATCACATATAGGTTATATGTGTATGACAGTCCAGTGATAACACAGCTGGTTTCAGCCTGGAGGAAGAAGGACGAAGCAACAACTCTTGAAAATGAATGTGGTGAGAGATGAGGGAGAGGTAAAGGTTTATACTAGTTTTTGAAGTGCTGGAGGTAAGAAAAAAATAAATAAAAATAAAAAGCAACCAAAGAATTGTTCTAGGGATTGTGTCTTAGTTTGTAGTTTGTAATGCAGAGGTTGTGCAGGAATAAGCTGTGAATAGTTGAAGGCCTGGACTTTAAGCTTTGACTTTGGCAACTTGGTCTATGGGTGATGAGACATGGGTAGGAAGAGAATATTTCCTTTAGACCAGTGATTTTCAAATCTCACTGTTCATAGGAGTCATTTGGAGAACTTTTAAAAAACAATGATGTCAGGGTCACCCCCAGAGATTCTGGATTAACTGATCTGGTGTGGTACACACAGGATCATTAGTATTTTTAAAGTTCCTCAGGTGATTTGACTAGACAGTCATGGTTAAGAACCGCTGCTTGAGACCAGTGGTCAGCAAATGTTTTAACAAGATCCCCAAGTGATTTGCATGCAGATTCTAGTTTAAGAATCATTTATCTGCTCCAGGCCATATTCCCTCATTCCCACCCAGCTCGGAAAGAAGGGGCGCTTCATCACTCCTCTTGTCTCAGTGACTTTTTAATGGAAGCTAGAGAGCATTTAAGGAGAACTTTGTGGTAAGCGGCTGTCATCCAGGTGTTCTGAATTGCTTAACAATTCAGATAGTCTGGCTTTTGGTCCTAGAAATACAAGTGGAAAGTTGATGTTCTGTTATAAAAATGAGGAGTTTAATTTATATTTTAGTACATATAGAGATTCTGTCTTTTTACAGAACAAGCATACTAAGGTTCTTAGAGGCAGGACCAAACTTTTTCTTAAGAAACACCTTGAGTTAACTCAAAAGCTTCTTAAGGACTTTTTTTTTTGAGACCCCACTAGAATTAAAGCCAAGGGCATGTAAGAGATCATTTCAGCTTTGCTTTGTGAGAGGAAACCATGGAAGAATATTAAATATCTAAAAACTGGCATGTACACTCATAGTGAAACTGTTACTAAGTGCCCCCCTTTATGCATTGTACAGATTCAAAAAGTGAATTACTTAGCAAATAAGACTTGATTCATTTCAGAGAAATTGGAAAGAAGTGGAACTCAGAACACCTTATTACAACTCTGACATGGGAAAGTCAATTAACTTTTTTAAACCTTGGTTTTATAATCTGTAAAATGAGGATAATGTTTTCTGGACCTATTTTTTCCACAATTATTGTAAATATTAAATGTATGGGAATGTGCTCTGAAAAGTACTAATTGATATTAAGATGTAAATGAAGTCATGCTATTGTGTGTTTACAAGAGCTAGACTATGTGTATTTCTGGGCTGACAAAACCACCACTAGGACTGTCTAAAACAGTCTTCAAACTGAACTGAAGTGTTTGTTCTGTAAGAAAGAAACAATTCCCCTTTATCTCCAGTTACTACACTTTAGCTGACTTACTTCCCATTTGACTCTGGTAAGAATAAGATTAATAATGAGACTGCAGCAAGAGTAAAATGTTAATCCCCCTAGGATGTGGAGAAAAACCACATGCATACAAATGCATTTAACGTTGATTTCCCATGTTATTTATTTTGGCTAATTCCCTTTAAATCCACATACATGTGTGGATTCAGGCACCTGTCGAAGAGAGTATTAAGCGTTGACTCATTTTGTTCATTCATCTTTTTTTATTACCTCATTCTCCCTCTTTTGTAAAATACGAACCATCACTTCTTTCTTTAAACAGCAATTGGACAAAGAAAGACAAAAAAGATCATAGGCTATTAAATTTTTATGCTATCCTTATATGACCATAAGGGAATGACCTCATCTGACTTCCTACATTTTCTTTCAGCAAGTTTGATCTTGCAGAAATTTTAAAATATGAATACTAAATTGGTGTTAAAAAATGATATACAGCTGATAGACCTTACTTAAGAGAGGCATTACTGTTATGCCGCTCTTCACCGTCAAACGCTCTGATCATAGATTACTGAAATGGTTAAAAATGCATGCAGAGTGGTCCTTTCCAGCTGTATCTCCCAGTACATTTCTATGATATGTACATTATGCTCCAGCCAAACCAGACTGTTTCTCAAAGGAGCATGCATTTTTCTGTGGTTGGAGCTTTGCTTATAATAGTCTATATTTAGAAAGCCCTCTAGCCACCTTTTACTGACAAAATCCCATCCATCCTTCAAAGCTCAGCTCACAAGCCTCCTCATTCATATATCCTTCCTGATCCTGCCAACTAGATGTGATATTTATCTCCTTTGAGCCCTCAAAGCACTTTGTATGTACCTCTCTTATGGCACTTAGCTTATTTTGCCTTATGTTTTAGTTATTTGTGACCTTGACTTCTTTTCTCTGCTAGGCAGCTGGAGAGCAGGGACTATATCTTCTTTATTCTTGAAACTCTGGAAAGTTAATATTCCTATTTCCTCAAGAAGATCATTCTTGAGGAGACTAAAGACAGACTGGTCAGAAAAGGAACATTACATCAAGCCTAAGTTTCTTTGTCTTTTGGATAATATTGATCAAAGGGGAGTATATTATATTTAATAATGGAATTGTATCTAGGTTAGAAGTAGAATAGAACATGTTAAGTAGGTGAATAAAAATGCATGTAGAGACTATGGAGAAACCCATGAGACAATGAGAGGGAGAAAGAGAATGTTGGTATTGTTGTGATCACAAGGATGAGGTGACTTGAAAGCTCTGTGGGACAGTGTAACTGATGCTGTTGACATCCCATTCCATATGCCTTCCATCCACTCTGAGCTCTCCTGCAGATGCGGTGGAAAGGTCCTGGTCTTAAGACAGCTTCCCACCCCAGGCATCTGTGTCTCTCTGAATCTCTGACTGAGAGTTTACTTTCATATCACAGGTTTTTGCTTTCCCCACACAGAGAAGTTCAGAAATGCCAGGATTTCATGTCCCCTCACTCCACTGAGGTATGGAGTATGGGGATCAGTGGTTGAATATTCCACCTTCTCTATCCCTTGATAAGATAATCCTGAGGTATATTGCCTGTGATTTATCAGAAAGACCCCAGTGGGATTGAGTCTCAGTTGGCCAGAGCAGTAACCTTATCATTAACACATTCTTTATTGTCTCTTCTTCTTTCTGGATCTTCCTTTTATATCTCCCTAAATTGTGCTTTCCAGGGTCACATAACAAATAGGGTCTTGTTTTGGGTCAGCTTTTCCTAAGACGTTCTGATCAAGTAGAGCTAAGGTGTTAGCAAAGGATTAATTAAATCTCTTATAAGGGCCAATCTTCATATTAATGTTATTATAATGATAATAGCTACAGGTAAAAGAACAATGGAGTAGTAAGAGTGGGAAAATGGTGATTTAGTTAGCATCATTTTGGAGAAGGATTTTTGGAAGCATCTGGGAGGCATTTGTGCAATGAACAGAGGATAGAATTATAAGGGGATCATCTTGGGTTGTAGATAAAAGTGATTACATTCAGCCTCCATGCTTGAAAATCTAATGTGTATTATATACTTCTCATATCTCCTGATGGCTTTGTCCATAATCAGTATAAATAAAATAAACATGTTATACATCTATATTGTACAGATCTGCCATGTCCGATTGCTATTTCACTGCTGTTGCAATGTGGAAAGTGAATCTAGAAGGAGTATAATAGTTGAATCTACATTGTCACCCTTTTGCATTGGTGAAGAGGTTTACAGAGTACTGATTTTGATTTACCAATCAGGAATTTAAAAATATATATACCATATTACATTTATTTCTCACACATGTGGCAGGATAATATTTATTTATACTAACTTATAGGTTGTTATTTTACCTAGTCAAGTTAGATTTTAATTTAACTCTAAGGGAAGAAAAAAAAAAACAGAAGCAAAAGAACTTAAAAGTCTAACCCCTGAGGAGATTTAAGGTACGAAAGAAGATATGAGAAAGAAATTAGGACTCTTAGGTGATAAGCAACAGAAAACCTAACCCAAATTGGCTTAAGCCAAAAGAGAATTTATTATTCGACATAACTTAAAGATCCAGGCATAGAACTACTTTCAGACCAACTCGATTCATGACTTAATGTCACTAGGATCATTTTCAGGCCCTGCTCTTAATGAGGTAGTCCTATTCTCATCTTTGTATGGTTAATGCCAGAGGCCTGAGAGTTTTTTCCCCACAATAAAAGATAGAACAGAAAAGAGAGTTCATACCAAAATTCAGGAATTTTTTTCTCATTGGACTTATTGGCCTGATTTTATTATCTGCAGGTTAATGAAACAAACACATTAGCTTATTTTACCTTTTGCTTTCCAATCTGTATGCCATTAATTTATTTTTCTTGCTTTATTGCACTGGCTAGGACCTCCAGTATAATGCTGAATAGAGAGTATAAGAGTAGGCATTTTTGCTTTACTTCTGGATATTGGAGAAAAATGGCTTAGTGTTTTGCCATTAAGTATGATGTTAGTTGTAGTTTTTTTAAGTACATAGATTTTATCTATCAGACTGAGAAAGTCCCTTCTATTTCTAGTTTGCTAAGTTTTTTTTTAAAAAAATCACAAATTGATGTTGAATTTTGTTAAATGCTTTTTCTGTGTCAATTGAGATGATTATGTGGATTTTCTTCTTTATTCTGTTAGTATGGTGAATTATGTTAATTAGTTCTACCTTGATTTTTGGCATAAACTCCAAGATCAAGATGTATATCCTTTCTATAAATTGAATTCAATTTGTCTGTGCATGTGTGTATGTTTGTTTAATTTTTATGTCCAAGTTCTTGAGGAATGTTGGTTCATTATATTATTTTCCTATAATATCTTTATCTAGTTTCAGTATCAGGGTAATGTTGACCTCATAAAATGAGTTGGAAAGTGTATCTCCTCCCTCTATTTTCCGAAAGAGTTTGTGTAGGAAGATTTAATTATTTTAATTCATGATCTTGCTCAGGTTCTCAAGGGATAGAGAGTCAGTTTTACCCAAGTGCATGAATTGACAATGGAGGGTAGAAAACATTGAAAAAAATTGAGGTACCACTGCCACAAGAAAGAAGTGTAGAAGTTGGGCAGCAGATACAACAAATGACCATTCTACACAGTGAGGTAGAGTACAGTCTCTCACCACCAAGATTAGATAAGATTCCCTGGGTTGATGGGGCAGGAGAGATGGAAGGGGTAGAATGGAAAAATAGACTGTCAATGAGGAGTCACAAACAGGAGTAGAGTTAAGACCTAGAGGCTACTCAGTGCATGGGAACCTCTTGGTAGCCAACTTCTGTCTCCTTCTGAGCAGAATTTATTGTGTCTCCCGTGGTGAGGAATTGCATGAACTGCTCTTCTAATTTGCATTTGGTGATGATCTAACTATCTGCTAGCATGTACTCTGTTGACTTCAGCCGGTGTGATGCATTTCTGTGCTTCTGCATTTTGCTTACTTCCCACCCTATTTAACTAAGTGAAAGCCCACCTTTCAGGGTCCTTGGATAGTCATATCCCACCTCAACCCAATCCCCAGAGATAAAGGGTATAAACCTGTACCCTAAAAGAGTGATGAGGCTGTGGGAAGGGAAAAGCTTCTTGCACCCTTACTTGCGTGGGTTTGAATAGAGCCAGCTGGAAATCTCCAATATAGGTAATCATCAAAAAAAAAAAAAAAAATTCCAGTTCATCCCTTTGAAGTTGCTAAAATGCTTTTGTTTTATATCTTTATTTCATCTTCATGTTACTCTTTAGCTGTGATTTACTCCTTTCTTGTCAATCATGAATTATTCTTCTGAGATTGAGAAAAGATTTTTTGATTTGGTTTGATTCTTTTTCCTTCTGCACTAGCCTGTATCTCACAAAGCCTCAGATATCTTTTTTAAAAATTACATTGTCTGGTCTTAAAAAGGAGAATTTTCCCTTATTACCAGCTGGTACAAAGTTTACCTGGGCATTTATTACACCAAACCTAAGAAATCATTATATGACAATATCGGCTACAGTAGTGCCTTGCACAATTCACTTAAACTTTTTCAAAGGTCTGCTATGCACTAGATAGCAATAGGGCTAGACCCTGAGCATGATTTAGATAAGGGCTCTGTACCCTTTGTGTGCTCTGTAACCCTCTAAAGTGGAGGTGTTGAGCACTGAGAACTGGACAGGGAAACACGGGAGTAGAATAGCGTGTGAGAGGCTACTAATTTATTAACTCAGGTGGGACATTGTTAGGGCCCAAGAAGAGAATGATCAATTAAACTTGTGAGGATTCAGGAAAGGTAGGTTATGGTCTCTTTGTTCCTTGGGGTTTGCACTTCCAATTTTGCAGTCTGGGAATTGGCCATTCAATTAATCTAAGGAGTGATAAGCCCTAGGGAAAAGGGACTCACAATGACCAAATTCTGATTTTAGCTAGAAACTAGTTTAATAACCTAAGATAGGAAATACCTTTTCCTAGAAGGGAAGTTTACATAAGACCAGAAATAACAAGAGCTATAAATCAAGACCAGAAAGCAACTTGGTGAATATATAGTGTTTGAACAAAGAAGGATCCCTAAGGGAAAGCCTATTCCAACTATTTGGGTTCTCTTGGTATTTAATTAGGGGTCCTCTCTTCTTAACCATGATCCTATTTCTTTCTTTTTGGTAGCCTTTCAAAATGCTCCAAATTGCTCCCTTTAATATTTTTGTTTTCAACAACTGTTTTCTTTGCACCAAACATTCCAAATTCTTTCATGAAAAACAAATTTAGTAAAGATTCACATAATAACAATAATAGCTAATATTTATCGAGTGTTTATGTGCCAAGAAATATTCTAAATGCTTTATATGGATTATCTCCTTTACCCCTGATAAGCACTCTGTGAAACAGGTATTATTATCCCCTTTTTTCAAATGAAGAAACCGAGGCATGTGGAATTTAAATGTCTTACCACTGGAGGGCATACGGCTAGAAAGGGTGATTCCAGAGCCTGTGCCATTTAGCATTCTGTGATTCTGTCTCAGTCTTTCTTTTGAGCTGCTTGAGATGTTAGAGATGATTTAGTTTAATCTTTTCATTTTTAAGATGAGTGAATAGAGAAGATTATGGGAGCTCAGTTTATGGCTGACATAAAAAACCAAGCTGCTTGCTCTTACTGTGCTTTCTGACATCCTATGGCTTAGAAATCAACTGCTTCAATTAAGAAGGGCAACTTGTGTTATACAAGGCAAGCATTTTCTTTTTCATTTTATAAACTTCTATGTGAGTAAAATTGATGATAAGATAGAAAAATAAATTCCCATAACAGTATACTAATACAAAGACAGTGAAATTTTTCTTTGTTTTCCAGATATTATTTGCACCTGCTTTCTTTCTGTTCTTTCTTAAAAATCCACATTTGAAAATATATCTAGCTTTTCTCTTTTTGGCTTAAATGTGTTGCGATGGGAATCCACATATGCATTTTAATAAGAGCTATATTAAATGATTCTGGAAATAAAATCAATCTCTCCCTCTCTCTGCTTTTAGAAAGTCCTCTCTCATTGCTTCATTGCTTCTTTCTGACTGGGTAGAATCCATCCTTTTTAGGGTGAGAGGAAGTTCAGTCTCCAAACAGCTTAAGTTTGGACTCTCCAGAGCAAGTGCTGCCAACTTTCTGATTTATTTGTGGTTTTAGTGATGAGGACTACTGTCTTCCATGGATTTAGGTGAGAACACCAGAGACTTTTTACTGGAAACCTCACTTTTCACTTCACTTAATTTCCAATAGTTTAGAGGCAGCCTGAGACATGATTATGTGCGTGGGGGCATTATCTGGTCTCGGTCTCCGTATCTGTGTTACTTACTACATTTTAAACTGTAACCTTATTCCTCATGTTCTGTGTTTATTCTTACATGTATTTTTCCATTTTCCTTATTTTGCCTTTGGGAAGTAAACGACTATAAACTAAATGTTAAACACAATAATGTTCTTTTTTGGGGTCATTTTCCACAATTTTATTATGTTTTGTACAAAAATGCAAGTGTTTTTGCTGCTGACCTGGCACAAAAATAAGGAAGTAGGTAAGCTCAGCAATATTAAAATCTGTCAATAAATAGAGTCCCATGCAAATTTTGTTCACAGATAATTAAAAGAAGACTTGTCATGCTGCATGAAAGTTGGTTAGCATTTTATCCAAAACACACTTGAATAGGGTACAATTTATTTATCTCAATGTATTAAAAACAGTAGTAATACTTTCAGGGACACTGACTTTTGTTAGAGGGACTGTAAGCTAAAGGGCCAGGGGAGGACCATTTGCAAAGGAGGAATAATAACTGTCTTTTTAACTGTTAATATATTGGGAAAAAGGAGAAACATTACAACAGGCCTAAAGTAGGAGGAACCAAAAACTCTCACTGAATGAATGCAGGGCGCACAGTTTGGGGGATGCCCATGACATGGGCAGTGCATGGGCAATATATATAAACAAAGTGTTGTACCCCCATAATATTCTGAAATAAAAGGAATAAATAAAAAAAAAATTCAGGAGAATGTTCACAAAACCAAACAGGTCATTGTGACCTGAACACAGGACAAGTAGCTAAAACTTAATTTCTGTCTGAAGCTGCCCCTGTCTCTGCGTTTGATGTACTTAAATGATTCACAATCTTTTTCTACTTGATTTCTTCATAGGAAAATGAAACTAATTTGATGCGGTTTGATGGCAAGCATGTTTTCATGTTTTCTTTGTCTATATGGCAAACAGGTTGTGTTTACAGTGTTAACATGCCCTTTTAATCTCTTTGAAGATTAGTTTTGGAAAAAGCATCTGCTCCTGGGATACTTTATTATTATTATTGTTGTTGTTTTTGAAACAGGATCTCTCTCTGTCGCCCAGGTTGGAGTGTAGTGGCGTGATTATAGCTCACTGCAGCCTCAAACTCCTGGGCTTAAGTGATCCTCCCGCCTCAGCCTACGGAGTAGCTAGGACTACAGGCATGAGTCACCACACCCGGCCCTGGGATTTTTTTTGATTGGCTTGCTTGGCTGATGAAATGTGGTCATCTAGGTGGAATTGTGCTTTACATTCTTGACCACTTCTTTTCTTTTGTGGATTTTCTTTTTTTTTTTTTGAGATAGGATCTCACTGTGTTGCCCAGGCTAGAATGCAGTGGCGTCATCATAGCTCGCTACAACCTCAAACTCCTGGGCTCAAGCAATCCTCCTGCCTCAGCCTCCCAAGTAGCTGGGTCTATAGGCGCGTACCACCACGTCTGGCTAATTTTTCTATTTTTAGTAGAGATGAGTTCTCACTATGTTGCCCAGGCTGGTCTCAAGTAATCCTGGCCTCAAGTAATCCTCCTGCCTTGGCCTCCCAAAGTGCTGGGATTGCAGGTGTGAGCCACCACACCCAGCCATCTTTTGTGCATTTTCTTTTCCAGGTTTTAGCAACATAGGAACATAGGAAAAGGAGATCACAAAAGAAACTGCACTGGCTTCAATCAGGGACCAAATGCAAAGTGGACTGGTGCAGATCATTTAGGAACTGAAGTAGAGACACAAGCACTGCTCTATGCAGTGGAAGGGCCCCTGTCTGGATCTCAGGAAGCTCCACTTGTGGGTGTCCTTGAGCAAGTTGCTCAATCTCACTGGGCTTAAGTGTTCTCATCAGAGAGATGAAAAATTAGGGCCGATGAGGTTCCTTACAGAGTTCCTTCCTGTTCCACAACTCTAAGTAAAAGAGGGAAGGTGACATTGGTCTTATTCATTAGGCAAGGATCCTTGACACCTTGTACAAGAGTGGGTACATACTGAGGCAGTGACCTCTGTAGTCGTTCTTTATCTGTCTTTCTTGTTCTGAAGAAGACATTCTCCAGAGAAGTCTCTAGTTGCATTTGTTGCTATCTCTTTGCACACAGAGGAGATTCTGGTATGTGTTTTTAAAAAATTTTTATTTTATTTCATTTTTTAAAATTTATTTCAGAATATTATAGGGGTACAAATGTTTTGGTTACGTGGATTGCTTTGGTCTGCTTGAGTCAAAGTTATAAGTGTGCCCATCACCCAGGTAGTGTACATTGTACCCATTAAGTATGATTTCATCCATCCCTTCCCCTCCTCCCACCTGCATGATTTCCATTGAGTTTTACTCCCATCTGTGCACATGAGTGCTGGTTGGTTAGTTCCAATTTAATAGTGAGTACATGTGGTGTTTATTTTTCTATTCTTGTGATACTTCACTTAGGAGAATGGTCTCCAGTTCCATCCAGATTGTTGTAAAAGGTATTAATTCATTTTTTATGGCAGAGTAGTACTCCATGGTATACATATAACACATTTTATTAATCCACTCATGAAGTGATGGGCACTTGGGTTGATTCCACATCTTTGCGATAGTGAATTGTGCTACAATAAACATTCTAGTGCAAGTGTCTTTTTGATAAAGTGACTTTTTTTTCCATTGGGTAAAGACCCAGCAGTGGGATTGCTGGATCAAATGGTAGGTCTACTTTTAGTTCTTTGAGGAATCTCCATACTGTTTTCCATAGAGGTTGCACTAGTTTGCAGTCCCACCAACAGTGTATAAGTGTTCCTTTCTCTCCGCATCCACGCCAGCATCTATTGTTTTGACAGCATAGCTACTTGTAGAGAAAAATGTTTCTCAGGCCAACAGAGGCTGTTCAGTATGATCCCATGCTCTGCCAGGTCCTTACTGCTTACAGACAGACGTGCTCCAGCAGAGCTGGGAATAAGTGGTTCCTATTCCTAATTCTGGTATCTTTATAGAATTAGCTGGCTTTAGCCTGAAACATAACACCAACTCTCTGGTGTGCTGAGCCAGGGTTCAATTTCTAGGCCTCTTCATCACCTAAAACCCAAACCTAAACCTCATCATCTTTCTGCAAGCTGCATAGGAAATCAGAGATGAGACCCCTCTAGCGTATCCCCCAGAGCTGCAGAAGAGTTTAAATAGCCAGGCCTCCTCGTGGGCTGTTTTGGCAAGGCTAAAGTGTCAGTTTACTGTTGCTGGAAGAAGTAAGAGAGTCCCAACCTTGTGTATAAAGTGACCCCCTGGTAAACACAACCCATTCAGTGTTTTATGCTGGTTTGAAAGTGATAGAAGATGTGTGATGGGATATGTGTTATATAAATAAGGACCTTAATCTCTTCATTTCTATAATGAGGATAATGTGTTTTCCTTTTCCATTACCATTAAGATAATATGTTTCCTGCTTTAAAATTAGCATTTGAATATGTAATGTTTTAATTATTTAATTATAAAGCACATTTACTTTGCTTCTTATAATATCAATGTTACTTATTATAGAAATATTTTGCAAAATTAATGTTTTTAACAATTAGGAAATATCCTTTTCAATTTATGAAATCCTATAATGCTATCACAGCAGATTTTAATTCTAATGCCATTGGGAAAGTAAAGTGGTTTATTTAGGTTAAGTAGATAGCTAACCTGATTAGGGTTTGTTCAATTCTGAGTTAATTTATACCAATCTCTTTTATTCAGAAAGTTATAATGTAGTCATAAAAATATAGCTCGAGGATAAGTATGCCAAAAATCTGTCCTAGTCTTTTGAGAAGTTTTTAAAAGAGTAAATAATATTGCAAAGTGTACTGGTTTTTTAGGTGCTCATTCATATTCAATGACAGCTGAGAGAATTCTGAATTTTTACAATAATCATTTGGCTTGGGAGTAGAAACAAAGGATCCCTTGGCTATTTTTGCTGAGCTTTAAATTATACATATGGACAGAAAACTGGGAAATATAATGATAGTCTAGGTTCTTGGTCTAAAACAAATGTAGAAATAAAGTCTACCTTACAAAAATAAAAACTTAAACATATTTTTTGAAAAAGACAAAAAAAAGAACAAAGAGCTTTAAGGCCTTCTTTTAACACTACAACAAAGAAAACAAAATGTGAATGAAAATAAGAATTCAAATGAACAAACTTATAGAAAAATGCCTGCAATTCACCTTATTGTCATCAGACAAATTTTGCTGTTGATATCTCTTTTTTGATTCAAGACAAATTTTGTCCTGACTTACTTGGCTATGAATACAAATATAATAAGTATAGCTATGTTATTTCAAAAGCTAGATGAAATAGCTTTTAAAGTTTAAGAATAATTCCAGATATTTTGTTTTAATAAAACAATAAAAGTCAGAAAGCATTTGTCAGAATAGTATCTGAAATTAAGGTAAATATTCATTTAATTATATATTATATCTTTAAAGTTGATGAAAATATAAAATTTTGTGTATACTAAAACTGTGGCAAAATAAAAAAAAGTATGTCATTATTTATGGTCTGATAAAAAGCAGTCCAACTTAAGTCTTAAGAAGATAGAAATAATAAGCTTCAGGACTTAAGATCATGCCCAAAAAAAAAAAAAACCAAAGAAAGAAAAAGTATTGTTGGGCTGAGTCTATAAGTATTGAAGAATGAACAACATTGACAACACTTTGTTTTTGATCTTCCCTCATTCAATTTTGGCAATGCTCAGCAAAAGGATTAGGCAGATCTGAGCTCTTAGAAGGCTTTTTTTAGGAATGAATTAGGAGTACGACCTCCCCTCTCCACCACCAATTTATGGATTGGCAACATAGACGAGAAGAGCATTTTCATTTATATTTCTTCTAAACTAGACTATCTTAGCTTAAAACAGGACACATTATCTGAAATAAGAGCCATCCAATTCATTCCCTAGTGAGGCTGGAATAGTTTTCTATTACCATAAACTCACTAACCTACCCCTGCGTTCGGATGTTTTCTTTAGTTCTGTTTTACCTATTTCCCTTGGAAGGATATTAATGGTTTGTTGATTTTGATGCCAGCAAGCTTCTCCAAGTCATTCAGACCAAATGTACTTTTCTGTAATCTTTTGGTAGTCATTATGTAAAAAAATTTAGAAGGCATATTGAAGATGATGACTTTCTTTTTTAAAAGACAATATTCCTAGAGCATTTTTAAACTTGAAAGCAACTTTTGTTATGGTTATCTCCTTTCTTCTAAATGACAGATGCTCCTGGTTGTCAATGTATAATGCGTGTACTTGCATATTCTATATATCATATATGCTGGAACTACTATTGAGAACATATTCTTTAGTGATTTTTCTAGAGATGCTCATCTAATTACTAGTAATTTAGGAAACCTAGTCACTAATTTAGGAAAACTAGTCACTTTCATTTGAACATTTTGTTCCAGAAATCATGTTAGAAACTGGCTTATGGAAACTGAGAAGGATTGACTTTCTTTGATTATTTTTATCCCTCCAGGATATCTCCCCCTCCCTACCTATAGTAGGTAGCCTCATGGAACACCTTTCTAATTTAGTTCCCACTGTAGCCTCTCACCAAATCCTACTTTTCCAAGGCAGTACCCAACTCTCTGAGAATATTTTTCACCCTTTTTCTCTTTCACAGTTTACGTAGATCATAGTTTATTACCAAAGCAATTTTTTCCCTTAGCTACCTGTCACTGGGGAAGGAATCTCAAATTTGTAGAATTAAAACAACACATTTTTCTTTTCTACTTACAACTTGAATTGAACCCATACCATTAAAATAACACTTATGATTTTTTTCTAATTATAAAATTAAAAGATTCTCATTGTTGGAAATTTGGAGAGCTCGGGAAAATACCAAAATGCTAGGGAAAGACAAAACAAATAGAAACAAAACAAAATCATTTGCCCAAACATAAGTACAATTCCTATTTTTATGTAGGTGCTTCAAATAGTTATCTCATTAGCTCATAACCATTTATTAATAATCCCTCAGTGATTTGTACGTATTTTTTGAACTCGTATACACAGGCTGACATGGTTCTGGACTTTATGTTCTGTTCTATTGTCTCTTATTGCCTCAGTTCAATTCTATTATCACTATTTTGGCTTTATACCAAGTTTAGACTCTATTTTTATCAACCCTGTAGCATTATTCATTTAATATTTTCTTGCCTATTGTATATTATCTATATATACTTTCAGAGAAATTTTTGAGTGAAAATATGAAGTTAAAAACTTTTTCAGAGTTTGATTGGCATTGCTTTAAATATAAAAATTAATTTGATTAGAATTGACTTATTAAGTATAATTGAGTCTTCCCATCCAGAAGCATGACACTAGTCAATTCTCATAGTGTGCCCCTCAGCTAAATTTTGTGGATTTGTTCATATAGGTCATATACTTTTCTTGTTATCTATTCCTAGATATTTTACATCTTTTGGGAGCTATAGTGGGTGGGATCTTTTCCCATTGTGTAGTATAAGCATGTAATGTAAACATAGGGTAACTGCTTATATTATATGTGCTCAAAACTGATCATGTCTTTTATTATTTCTAAGTAGTTCTAATTCAGATGTCTTGAGCTGTATTATAATAACCATCTCCAATTTTATTTAGTTACTTTTAATTATTTTTGTCCAGTTAATACTTTTGTCCTGAATTCTACAATATTTATTTGTTTATATGATATTATTTTATTTGTTTGGTGCAATTTTGTTAATAAATGAAGGTAACAGAGAGACATTATAGATCTGCAGGGGCTGAGAGAGTATATCACGCATGTCTGAGAGGCAGTGTTGTGATTAAAATCATGTGCTCTGGAGCCAGACTGTCTGGGTTTGATCCCAGCGCTTATTACCTAAATGACCTTAAGTGAGTTGCTTATCTTCTTTGTACCTCAGTTTTAGCATCTATAAAATGGAGATGTTTTGAGGATTTAAATGAGTTACTAGCTGTAAAATGCCTGTGATATTACCTAAAGCATACTAAGCACAATGTTATCATTTGCTATTATTATTATTCTTATATTTATTTTAAACTTTTCAGAATCATTTTGATTTAGACATGTCTCTTGTTGACATGTAGTTTTCTCTTTGAATACTCATTTGTATATTACTGATATATTTGGTTCTACTTCTGACATGTGAATTTTTAAAAATCTTTTCCATTGTTCCCTTTGTTTTGTGTTTTTAAAAACCATGGTGTGTTGCTTTTTTTGTTCCTTCTAGTAATTTGGAGGGTATACATTTGCTTTAATTTTCACTAAAGGTTATTTTTCTGTTTAAAAAATATTACTTGAATTTTTTTTTTTTTTTTGAGACAGAGTCTCGCTCTGTCTCCCTGGGTAGACTGCAGTGGCATCATCATAGCTCACTGCAACCTCAAACTCCTGGGCTCAAGTGACCCTCCTGCCTCAGCCTCCCTAGTAGCTGGGACTACAGGCACATGCCACGACGCCTGGCTAATTTTTGTATTTTTAGTAGAGGTGGGTCTCGCTCTTGCTCAGGCTGGTCTTGAACTCCTGAGCTCAAGCAATCCTCCTGCCTTGGCCTCCCAGAGTGCTAGAATTATAGGTGTGAGCCACCGTGCCTGCCCAAAAATGTATTTTTCTAATTACTCACATTAAGAATCAAACTATGTTGACTGTCTCCTTTGATATGAGTTGAAGGAATTTGCACCCTTTTACTTCTTTCCCCCTGGAGCGTCCAGATTTCTGTTTGCGTGTTTGATTATTTTTTATCTCAGTTACTAATTAAATTATTGTTTTTAACTCATGTATTTTTTCTTTCAGTAATTATGACACCCTTATTCTATTAATATTTTATATTTTAGCAGCTATTTGGATATAATTCTGAGATTAAGTGGTGGCAATATTCATTCCCATTTCTTTCATAGCACAACTTGCATATTCCTGAGTTTTTTTGTTTTACCTCACCTCTTCGTGGCTGGAGTATGTGTCTAAGATTTTGTTTTTCATTCGGAAAGCATAGGTGGTATATTTTATCAGCCTTTACCTACAGGATAATATTTTTCTGTTGTCTTTATAAGTGCATGACAATTTGTCTAGATATAGAATTCTTGAGAAGCAATCTTTCCCTGTTGAAAAACTCTATAATTTTACTCCATATGTACTATTGTGAGGAAGTGATCTAGGCCAATCTGCCTTTTTATAAGAAAAATTACTCTTTAAGGACTATGTCTTTATCTTTGAAACAATATTCATTAGGATTTATCTAGATTTAATTAATTTTACCCTGTATGAGCTTAGATTTGGTTAAATTTTATTCAGCTTGGTAATTTTATTTGTTGTAGAAAAACTCTGATTAAGCTAAAAGAATATAGACTGGGCTCATCTTACTTCTCCCTAATTCACTGTCATAAGTCAATGAATTATGCATTTAAAAAAGGACAAGAATCTGCAGGAACATAGATGGAACTGGAGGTCATTATGTTAAGTGAAATAATCCTAGCACAGAAAGACAAATATTGGATGCTCTCACTCATATGTGGGAGCTAAAAAATGTGCTTCTCAAGAAGATGGAGGCAGATTGGTGGTTTCCAGAGGCCAGGAAGTGTAGGGGTTAGGGGAGGTGAAGAGAGGTTGATTAATGGTGCAAATATGCAGTTAGATAGAAGACGTAAGACCTAGTGTTCAATAAATCAGTAGGGTGGCTATGGTTAACAATAATCTATTGTGTATTTCAAAATAGCTAGAAGAGAATAATCCAAATGTTCCTAGCATAAAGAAAAGATAAATGTTCAAGATGATGGATATCCCAATTACCCTGATTTGGTCTTTACACATTATATGAATGTATCAAATTATCACATATACCCTGAAAATATGCACATCTATTATGTATCAATAAAAAAGTAAATATTTCCAAAAAAATTAATAAATAGAAAGGAAAAGAGGACAATTTATTGAGTGTGGTAGACAAAATATTGGCAAGACATTGTTCCCACTCCCTTTAGCCCAACTCCATCCACTTTTCCTAACCCTGTTCAAGTGCTCAAATGTTCTTTCTCTGGTTGGACATTGTTGGTGGCAAATACGGTGTAAATGGCTTCTTGTTTAAAGGTGGGAGTCAAAGGGTGCCAGGAGGGTTTCATATCCTATCATGCCTTGTATAGCGTCCCCAACCCACAGAATCTTGTCCATTAGACCACAGACTCTGCTGCTTGTCCAGGTCCTCACGAGTCACATCAGAAGCCACTCTCCTCCCTAAATGACCTTATTACCTAAATGACCTATAAGGAAGAATGGGCTTCTTTCCTTATAAGTTTGACTAACAGATAGACTGCTTATTTCTTCTTGCTGCATCTACTTAACTTGTTAGGAAGACGAAGTTTAACTAGGAATTAAAATTTCTTAGGGCCAAAATGTGCTGTTCAAGACAAAATTCTTGTTACTATTCAGAGTATTTATAGTTTATAAAAGTAGCTGATACTTTTTCTTCTTTCTACATCTTTCCAAGAGAAGCTCAACAACTACAACAAGCAGCTATACTTTTAAGGAGAGTTTCTCATGCAATATTAGATGGTTTGTTTTGTTTAGATTTCTTCTTTATTAAAATATGTTGAATCTCCATTTTATGTTTTCCATAATTTGTTATCATATCTTGACCATTTTAATATTTTTGTTCCTTTCCTCTTCAATCTTGTCTAGTCCTCCATATGACTTAGGAGATTTTCTGTGGTATAGAGTCTAACCTTTACAAGTTTTAGTACAATTTTAGATTCTATTAAGGCATTTCCCTCTCCTTACTTTCTTTTAGTGAATCTGTTAATTTTCTTTTTGTTTAAGTGGTTTTTTTTTTTTAGTTTATCTTTACTTTCTTTGTTTGGAGAGTCCAGAGTGTTTTCTTTAATTTCTTGAGAGCATAAATAAATGCTTTCTAAAATTTACTTATGTTCTGCTGTATTTATGTTAAAAATATACTCTTTCCCTCTTACATGTTATATTTATTTCCTTTTGTAGGACATGATATTTTTATGAATATTATTTTATCTTTTTATATTTTATTCATTCTTAAGTGAAAAAGATTTATTCTGACCTTATATCTACAAAAAATAGCATGGATGGATTCTTTGTGGGTCTTGTCAACATTCTCTGGTGTTAGGATCCTTCCTTCAAATCTAAAATTTAATGGTTGGATAGCGACAATTTAAATTAGTGACTAAGCAATTTGGAAGAAGTTGGAGACATGGAACATCCAAGTAGCAAAATTTCCTCTCTGCTTGGTTTATCCTCTGTACATGGGGGAAACTGCTGTTCCATGGACCAGCTTTCCATGACTAGTTTCTTTTCCTCCTGGCTTCCCTCAAGAATACTGCTTGGCTATGTCTGGCCTCCTTCCTGGAGCTCCTGCCTGCTGTTTCAGGCAGAAACCCTAGTTCAGTGGGGAAAGTCAGATTCCTAACTCACTTCATCTACCAAAATAAACTCCAGATGGAATAAAGATTTACATGTAAAAAATATATAAAACTTTACAAGTACTCAAAGAAAATAAGAAAAAACATTTATATACTCTTTGGGCAGGAATATACATTTTAAGTCCAATACAAAAGCAAATTAAATTACTGATAGATTTAACTATTGAAAAATGTGTAACATTTGTATGTGAGAAATACATAAACACTATTGTGTAGTATATAAAATATTTATAACATATTTGATGGTCAAAGAGTGAGTTCTTATATATAACAAATTTTTGTAAATTAATAAGGAAATTATAAAAATTCTAATAGTAAAACAAGCAACATTAAGAGATGATTAATAAAAAGGAAAATACAAATGGCTAATAAGAACATGAAAAAAACCTTTAAATCTTATTAGTAATCAAATAAATGTAAATAAAAGCAATGAATTACAATTTTCTTTATTGATAAATGTAAAGGAAAGGTAATATTAATCATACTTATCCAGTACATCTTGGAAATTTCTCTTTCCAAGACCCCATTCTTTTTGATGGATGCATACTTTTTCATGGTTTAGATATAACATGATTTATTCCCCTATTGATGGATGGTATATTGTTTCCATTTTTTTTGCTATTATAATAAGTGCTGCAATGAACATTCTTTTATATGTAATAAAATATGGTTATTATATCTACACAATTGATTATTAGGACTGGGATTGCTATAACTAAGGGAAGGAAGGAACTATAGCAACCTCCCCTTATCCACGGTTTCACTTTCTGTGCTTTAGTTACCCATGGTCAACTGTTTGAAAATATTAAATGGAAAATTCTAGAAGTAAACAAGTCATTAGTTTTAAACTGAGCATCATTCTGAATATCAAATTTTGGGCTGTCCCACACTCCATCCCACCTAGGATGTGAATCGTTCCATGCTGAATATGCTACCTGCCTGTTAGTCTACTACTTAGTGCAGTAGCTCTCTGGGTCATCAGATCAAAAAAACATAGTGCATATAGGGTTTGGTACTATCCACTGTTTCAGGCACCCACTGGGGGTCTTCGAACACATCCCTCACACATAAGAGGGGACTACTGTAATTGCTAGACTTATTTCCAAAAAGGTAGCAGCAATTCAC
Source organism: Daubentonia madagascariensis (assembly GCA_023783475.1). NCBI lineage: Eukaryota > Metazoa > Chordata > Mammalia > Primates > Daubentoniidae > Daubentonia > Daubentonia madagascariensis. The sequence goes on from JAKFHU010002658.1 coordinate 10,337,764, forward strand.
ATTTTTATCAACAGTGTATGAAAGTGTCCTTGTCTTAACTCTAATTTTCTCTAATACTGGGTATTATCACCTTTTAAAAATGTTGGAAATTGAAGGGAAAAGTATTGAATAACAATGCTATTTTAATATTTAGTCCTCTGACTCTTAGTGAGTTCAAATGTCTTTATGCTTATTGGTTGTATTTGCTATTCACATATTTCTGCTTACTTCTACATTTTCTTACTAATATGTAGAGACTCTTTTACATCAATATTCTCTCAATCCATCATTCATCTTTGACTATGTTTTTATTTTTTTAAAATTCTGCCTGTTGAATATTAATATTACCACTTCTGCTTTCTTTTTGTTTGCACGTGAATGGTAGCTTTTTGTCCTTTATTTCAACGTTTTCTTTTTCTATAATTTTTTAAAGGTATGTTTCTCATTAACAGCATATATTTGGGTGCTGTTTTTAACCCAATTTATTCTATCCATCCTGATAGAAATATTTAGCTCATTTGCCTAATATAGAAACAGCTAATTTTATTTAATTGTGTCTTTTTTACTTTATGATTTACTTTGTTTCTCTAGTTCCTTTTCATTATTTTCATTGATTTAATGAAATTACTATTTATATCCCCACCCCCTTGTTTCTTACTTGCTAATTTGGAAGTTCTGTTATTTCCCATTTCATTAATGGTTATCTTACTATTCCTACCCAACACTCATAAACAAATATCTTTGTTTAATATTATACCAAAACAAGCCACTAACTCTACCTCACAGAGATGGGATCTTATAGTCACACTCAATTCTGTCCCTCTGTGCACCTATGACCCCAAGTCCCTGACTCCTGGTAATCCCTAATGTATTCTCTATTTATATAATTTTGTCATTTTAAGAATGTTGTATCTTACATGGTGTGGGTGTACAACAGTTTTTTAACCATTCATCCATTGAAGGACATCTAGATTATTTCCAGTTTTTGATTATTAAGAATAAACCACTAAGAACATTTGTGTACAGATTTTTGTGTGAACCTTAATCTTCATTTTTCTGGGATAAATGACCAGGAGAGCAATTTTTAGGTTGTATGGTAGTTGCATGCTTAGTTTTATAAGTAATAGTCAAATTGTTTTCCACAGTGGCTGTACCATTTTACATTCTCAGAAGCAATGCATGAGTGACCTAATTTTCCTGCCTCCTCAATTTGGTATTATCACTATTTTTTATTTTAACCATTCTAACAGGTATGTGGTGATATCTCAGTGTGGTTTTCGTTTCATTTCTGTAGTCACTAATGATGTTGAACATCCTTTCGTGTGTATTTGCCATAAGTAGATCTTTAGTAAAATGTTTCTTCATGTCTTTTGCTCATTTTCTTATTGGATTGTATGATTTTTTTCTCTGTTGAGTTTTGAGAAGTCTTTATATACTCTAGATAGTAACCCTTTGTCAGATATGTAGTTTGAAAATATTTTCTCCCACTTTGTAGCTTGTTTTTTCATTCTCTTAACAGGGTCTTTCTCAGAGCAAACATTTTTAATTTTGATGAGGTCCAATTTATCACTTTTTTCTCTTATGGATAGTGATTTTGATGTTAAGTGTAAGAACTCTTTCCTTAGCCCTAGATGCATCAAATTTTCTTTGATGGTTTTTCTTTCTAAAACTTTTTAAATTGTATGCTTTATATTTAAGTCTGTGACCCACTTTGATTTAATTTTTGTATAAGATGTGAGGTTTATGTTTTTTGACTTTAACCTACAGATGTCCATTTGCACCAGACCACTTGTTGAAAGGACTATCTTTCCTCCATTGAATTGCCTTTGTATCTTTTTCAAAAATCACTTGGATATATTTGTACAGGCCTATTTCTGGGTCCTATTCCATTGATTTATGTGTCTATTCCTCCTCCAATAACACACTGTATCTATTTACTTTTGTAATTCAACAACTAAGTTTTTTATTTGTAGAAAATATCATTAATGTTATAATTGAACCTCTTTCAGTTATCTTATGTTTTTTTTTTAAGTTGTCCTCTACCTCTTCTAGTTGTTTTATTTTACCAAGAATTGTCTTTTCTAGTGTCCTTCTTGGTCTTTCTCCTGGTTACTTATTCCTTCTTGGATGCTTTATTGTTTTCCTTTGCTAACTTACGACTCTGTTCACCTTTAATGGTCAAATTTTTAAATTATAGTAGATATGAGCGTGGTTGCAAGGAGGCCAGCATCATACTAATCAGTAAGCTGTCCATCCTCTGCTTTGAGATGATACCTTTCTTTACTCCCAAGTCTCCCTGGTTGCATGTGTCCAGACTTTCTTACATGTAGTGGTTGGGCTTACTTTAGCCTCTCATCATAACTTTCATATAGTTTCTCTGGAACCAAGGAGATTGGGTGGGCTCTTCTGGGACAGCATACTTGAGGGATAAACCCTAGCCCAGGAGATCCCCAGGTCTCTTGGACCAGCCTAAGCTGTGGAATCCACAGTGGTGCCACAGGCATCTCTTCTGCTGGCCCCTAGCTCAGAGTGGAGCAAAGTCTTGGTGCTAATTTCTCCTTGAGAGATTTCACCATAGCCTTGGATTTGAATTTATGCCCTGTGCTGAACAGTATTCTGGCTGTCTCTCTGCCCTGAAGAAGTAATTAAATAGGACTTGGGAGGAAAAGGGCACCAGTAATATTTGTTTAGACCATTAATTTCCAGTAATAAGGTTTGGAATATGGTTGCAAATTCTTTAAAGTCAAAGTCTTTGTTCACTTAATTTCAGTGAACATTTACTGAGTGATTATTAAGGGCCAAAAGCTTTGCTATGTATGACAGATAAGGCACAATCCCTGCCTATAAAGAATTAATATTGCAGGAGATGAGAAAGAGAAGTAAAATAATAATTAAAATAAAATGTGATAAATGCTACAATATAGCATTTATACCAGTCTGAATAATCAGGTAATGAAATTCTGACATAAAATGGAAATTAATATGGATTAATGATTTAAGTGTAAAAAGCAAATAAATGTTTTTATTTAGCAAAAAATACATTGTTTTTTATCTTTGGAGGTTTGGTTAGTTATTAAGCTTTGAAGCATTAGTAGAAATCAGAAACAAGGGTATTAACAAATTGAGATATTGCATTATTAAATACTTTAGTGTAGTATGCATTTAAAAAAGAATAAATGCTAGGTAAAATGATTTACAGTCAATTATGACTTATATAGTGAGCACTTATGGATTGAAAAGTAAAACATCAATAGTAAAATAAAGAACATAATTTCCATTAATAAGGATATAATCTATACATAAATATAGATAGGATATTTCAGCTGTACTATGATTAAATAATGAAACTTAAAATAAAAGTTGCAGTTTTGTGACTTAAATTTGCAAAAAGCAAATAGATAATACCTGATGTTATAATGGAATTAAATACTTTTGCATTGCCTTGGCCTAAATAAAGAGGTAATCTACTTTTGGAAAACTGCTTGGCAATGCCTTTCAAGAAACAAATAAGTGATCATATGCTTTGGTTTATAATTCCCACTTTAGCAGATTTTTCCTAAGGAATTTTTTTAAGGTAACAAGTAACAACTTATAACTAATAACAAACTTAATACCTACTAGGAGAATTGTATCTTAAATTATGATGTATCAACTTGATGGAGTGTTAAGTAGGCACTGAAATTTTATAAAGACTGTAGCTATATTGGGAAAAGCTTACCTTGTTTGTCTCTATGCTATGGCACCCACATATATGTCTGTCTATCTATCTGTCTATCTATCTATCATCTGTCACCTCTCTGGATGATAAGTGGAAGAGGTTATGGGAAATGTAAATCAGTTTGCCTTAGGGTTATGAGATTTGTTCCCTTTAAAATTATTCTTATTACCTTTATAAATGTTGATGTCATAAGAACATTGTTATAGTTTGGTAATATGTATGAATTTTGGCAATTGCGAGTATGTGTGTGACCTTGTATTTTGAACTAATATTTATGATAAGAGAAATTTCTGAAGAAATTTCCAAAGGGGAAGAATTTTGATTCATTTATTCTGCAAACAGGAAGAGAGAAGTGTGGTACTCAGGGATATTAATTGTCCGATGTGGTAGACAGAATGATGAGATAGTCCTCAGTGATCATCCCATGTATAATTCCCTCCCCTTGACTGCAGGTGGAACTTAGGACTTTCTTCTAGCCAACAGAATGTGGCGAAGGTGATGGGATGGTCACTCTTGTAATTATATTACATTACACAAGTTTTCATCATGGTAGACTGGGGTGAGAGATATTCTCTGCTGGCCTTGAAGAAGCAAACAGCCATGTTTTGAACTCCTAATGGAGAGAGGTGGCCTCTAGCAGTTGAGGGCCTCAGTCCTACATCCACAAGGAAATGAATCATCAAAAAAAGGGAGCTTGGAAGGGGATCATTCCCTATTCAAGCCTCCTGATCAGAACACAGCTCAGCCGGCACTTGAATTTAAGCTTTGGGGGACCCTGAGTAGAGAACCCAGCTAAGTTGTGCCCAGACTTTTGCTACACAGAAACTGTGAGATAAGTGAGTGTTGTTTTAAACTGCCAATTTTGTGATAATTTGTTATGCAGCATAGAAAAACAATACATCTGATAAGTATTATATATTTCATATGTGCCTCAAGCTTCACGTGATGTCAACTGGTTTAAGACAAATGTGTATATTTTTGTGAATATAGCCCTAAATCTTCATACATCATTTGATTTTTAAACAGGATAAGTTTTTTCCTTAGGTTTTTGAATTTCTGTGAAATAGTTTTTTTTTTCCCCTTAGTTCTGAAATAGCTGTAGGAATTATCCAACAGACGCTATGTCAGAAAGTCGTGTTTCTGATTGTCTGACTGCAAGGATTAGAGAGTCCCTCAGTAAGTTTTATTGTAAGGATTCAGGTGGCAAATCTCATGAACTGTGTTTTCTCTAGGAACTGGTCTCCTGCCCCCTCTGCTTCTCCTTGGTTGAATACTGTAATCTGCACTAGCTTCCTCATCAGCTATTCAATGTTGGTTTTGCCCCTTCAGTATTTTGGGTTGCATATATTGTTGCCTTGCCGTGTTCCTAACTCACCTTCACAGCACATTTTTACTACCATCTTTACATTTAAATGGCTCAGTCTCTCCTTTTCCTAATACCAAGTGTTTGGGAGAATAATGAATTCACCAGCTCACATTTTTGGTCAGGCTCAGGCCATTGTCTTGCCTTTGGATGAGCTGCCAATGGTTGGGTACCTTTGTCTAACTCCTACCAACTAAGGCAATAGGGGGTCTTGTGGTAGAGGAGTAGGCCACTTGGGCTGTAGGGGTTCTAGGCAGGCAGATGACAGTAAGGGGGTTTTGTTCTGGACAGGCAGTGACAGCTTCTCTTTTATAATACCTCAGTTACCAAGAAGGTCTTTAAATGAAGAGCATGATATTTTCAGTTTTTTTCATTTGTGAAACTGAAGAAATGACATTTTCCTTCTGCCCTCTGAGTGTTAGGTAACTTAATTCTAAGGTAGTGAAAAGAAATAAAAAAATGCCTTATTAAGCACCAGAATTCATAAACTGTAATATGTTTCTAACCAGAATTTTAATACTCATCAGGGTCTTGAAATGATGTGTTCTTCTTTTCCTTAGTGTCTGCCTAAGTGCTGTAAATATATTTGGAAATTATTATGGCATGAAATGTAACTTTAAATAAGAATAGCACTGTAAATTATGTTAACTAAGTTTTTTGTTGTAATGAGATGCGGCAGAATCATAAAGGAATGTGTTCATTTATGGGGCAGTGAGTCCCTGTTGCACAGAAGAAAAAGCAAAGTTTGTGTTTGCATACTGTAAATGGATATTTCTTCATGGGTTTTATTGATTGAATTTCTTTGGCTTATGACAAAGGTACCAAAAACTAGTGCAACAAGAGACCTGATAGCAGGAATTCACTTTTTTTCTTTTACTTAATTAACCACATCCACTTCTGTATGTTTACTAGCCAACTCTAAGTCCAGAAAGAATCCCCAATATACTCATGAATCACTTGATTCATTACTGAAAAGGGAAAAAATAATTTTGGCTTAAACTAGAAGGAAACAAAGTAGAGTCCTAATTATTAGTTGGTTAAAAAGCTACTTTCCCCCATTTTTTTTTTCCAGCCACAAAGCTATACGAAGTTCAGTTTGCATTTTGGGTAGCTCTCTCTTCGCATTTCTTTTTGTCTGCTATCTGTGGAAGGAAATGAGGAATTGGTTCAAGAGCTTGGCCATCTCTTTGTGAATTCTTAGTCCAGGTCTACTGTAGAGGAAGTTCACTGCCAAGAGGCATTGTTTGGAGGAAGGAGGGGTGGAGAGGCTGGAGATCTTGGTGGAAAGTCTGGGTCTCGTCATTGACTTTGGTGATTACCTCTGGCAAGTAGCCTAATCGACTTCATTGTTTTGTCTGCAACATAACAAGAATAGTTAATTAAAAGGCTATATTATTCAGCGCTTTTGCTATGCTAAGCAGTTTGCATTTGTTGTCTCCTATACTTTTTGTAGGAGTTTGGTGAGGTATGTATTACCTGCATTGTGCACAGGAAGATACGGGCCAAGGATGATATGTAGCTGGTAAGTTACAGAAAAAGGAGCCCGTGCTCCAACCTTTGTGTTCTACTTCCTCTCCTGGTGACTGGGTATAGTTTCAGGAGGGAGAACAGAAAATCTGAATCGGCACTTAGTGTGTGGTAAGTTCTGCAGTAGAGATACTGAGGCTGCTGTGGGAGTACATGGACTGGAGGGAGATCAGAGAAGAACCTTGGGAAAATCAGATGCTGGGGTGAATTTTGAGTTACGAGGAGGAGTTGATAAAGGAAGAAAGTGGGGAAAGGAAATTCTGGTGGCAAAGACTAGCATTCTGTGAAGACACATGAGTGGGTGCTCATACGGGGCGTGTTGCTGTTACTAGCTGCAGTGAAAATCTCTTGAGAGTGGGGATGGGGAAGGAAGGTATAGAAATGGGCAGGAGTCAGATCGTATTATGTAAGTTGCTTGTAAGGAAGAGTATGTGTGCACATTTCATCCTGAGTTTCTAAGTGCTATGGGGGAGTTTGTCTTACTGGCTCTTTGTCTGCCGTAATTTGTATCTCCATTTCCATGGACACAATCCTACCTCATTTTTGCTTGCCTGGATTACTGTACAAGTTGCACCTTCTCTCTTCCTTCCAATATATATACTCTCCTGAACCTCAAAGCTGAGCTTTTGTCAGTCTCTCCCCTATTCGTAAACTTGCAGAGGCTCTCTAAGGTTTATTGATTAAAGTCTAGCTTCATTAACATGGAAGCTATTAGGCTCTGGCCCCACTTTTCCAACTGTGTTTTTGGTATTTCCCTTTACCTAAGTTATATTTTTATCAAATCACTTGTTCATGGTCCCACCCTGTGCCCTTGTTTATGTAGTTCTCTCATGGAAACCCCTTCTTTACCTTCCCACGTTACGGGATCTGCAAAGTCTATCTTGCCAGGCCAGGTAGAGAGCTGTACTAGATGCTTCTTAACCCACTCCTAAGACCTCTGGAACCCTTCAGAGGTCTTCAGCAGCTACCCACTGCAGCTCTGGGGATTCTTATATCCTCTACCTTTTACTTTCCACTTTCTCTCATCTAGTTGTCAGAGTCTCCCTCTATCTTGTTGTCAAGTTCCTGGAGGTCTGTTGCTGGGTTTTTCTTGGTTTCTCCTCAGTACTCCAACTCTTGCATCATCAGCACTTGTACTGAGAGTCCTCAGGGCAAGTGACAACTGACCCCTATGTCCTGAACAGGTTCCTGGATGCTTTACCAGAATCCAATCTCAGCATCCCACTTGCCCTCCAGTTTGGAAGAATGATTGGCCTGAATGTCATGATCCTCTTGATTTATTTTGCCATTTATTCCTTCAATAAATATCTATTGATTACCTACTTTGTGCCAGGTAGTGGAGACATAGTAGTGAGTCAAACAGTAGGCATGGCCCCTGCTTTCATTAAACTTACTGTCTAGTGAAAGAGATCAATTTATAATCATCTAAATGAATGTGAGATTGCTAGAAATGAGAATATATGATGCCATGACAGCCACTGGGAGATGGGACCTAGCCAAGGAGATCAGGAAATGCTTCCATGAGAATCCCCAGGGTGGATACTTGTCACCATTCCTGGGGCTGTGCACTAACTGATGCTTGTCACCATCTGTAGGAGTATTCATTAACTCTGAGATGTGGCTCATCACTAGACTATAGCAGGTTCTTTTGAACAGTTGTCAGAGAAGAACTCTGACCTTCCAGCCTTGGGCCATTTATTTTGCTCCAACTCTCTCCCTTAATGTTTCAACATTAAAAATGTTTTGGTGATCTAGTGTCTAACATTTGACTTCTAATATCTACCACTTATGTCATTTGCCCCCAGATCAAGATCAGGCCTAGGTGACTCAAGGGGTTGTTTGCATTTTTTTTTGATTCCCCAAAGCCTATGTAACACAATTAAAATGGATTTAAATGCATCTAAATCACTCTTAAATTTATAATATAAAGTAAGTGCAATGTGGTAGGTGCAAGAGTGGGGTAGAAATATGTTGTGTGGTCCTGTGTTTATATGTTGGCAGTATTTTGTGACTATTTAGAATAGGGTGTAATTAAATTTTTAATAAACCAATTATTTATTGACTAGCATTTTCAGTGGTTAGTATGAGGCAGGCACTGTGCTAAAAGTTACCACATGTATTATTTCATTTAATCCTTTGGAAAAACTCTCAACATGTCTTCCATGGAATCATGTATAAAAACTTTCTTGGTCTTTTTACAATTTGGCTTATACCTTCTTATCCAGCCTCATTTTCCACTATCTTTGAACTCTTTGTTGTAATTAAAAATATTTCTGGCCATTTTGTGTGCTGTATTTACATGTTTTTTCCCTCCACTTAGAATGCATTACAAAAACTCCTAAACTTATAGTTGTTACCCCTTCCAGGATTTTTCAGTCAGTCCATATTCAATGTGATCTTTGGCATCTTCCTTAAATAAAGTGGATGCTCAGTGAATATTTGTTGAATTAAACATCAAGTATTTTGGGTAGATGTGCTAATTTATCGCATTTAAATTAAACAGATGTTTTGTAATAGCCAAATAATTAATATGATTTGAGATGATTTGCTACTCTTTATCCCCACCATCTTAGAGAATTAAAAAGTTGTCAAAAAAAAATTCTCCCTAAAATATATAGTCACTAAGAATCACTAATACTTTGGTTTGAGAAATGTCCATGATTTAAGCATACTTCATATTGTATTTAAATAAAACAAGTTCCACAAAGACTAGTTTAGTGCTGTTTGCCCCAGGAGATGCTCAATTTGTTAAATGAATGGACCCTATGATGTAAGTACTATATCATTTTATAATCAGCTTAAAAATGAGATGCCTGAGGTACAACGAGGTTAAATAGCTTGCCTAGATCACACAGATTCACAAGTGGCAGAGCTGACACCATAACCTATGTGTCTTCCACTCCTGACCCAACTCTGTTAACAGTTATCAGAGTAATAATTTTAAATGGAGTCTCATTTCGTGTTTAATGTCATTATTACTCTTTAGCATACACCACCTTTGTAGGAAAACCTAGATTCCCAAATACTGTGACTAGTGACTATGGAAAAATGTCAATGTTGCTGGTGATGCTGTCATATCCAGTCAGAATGTACATGTCAAACTGTCCGAAGTCACAGATTATTTTATAGGAAAAGATATAACTAAATTTATTTGGCCACTAACTTCCAAAATATGTTTATCAATGTAGTTGCCAAAGCTATTATACAACTTTCCTTTATAGTACCTAGTCCTCAAAATAATCTTCTTCCAAATGGTCAGCCATTGCTTTTAGTTCTTTTTCAGTTTTTTAAAATGTTGCTAAGAACATACTTGCCAGATTTCACTTAATTGCATTTTTATGGTCCAGTCGTTAACCTACTGAAAAAAAGTAGCTTAAATGGAAACACTGACATAAACCTCATTACACTGGCTCCAATGTGTTGCTATCATAAAGTATCCATCTTCTATATGCTATGTTTTCATAGGATAGTATTGAAAAGGTAATGGAAAATTAATGTTGCAATGGAGAATTTGATTCTGTGTATAAATTTTTAAAACAGTCCAACACAGTGTATGTTTACAACATCAAGGGGTTTATTTGGAATCAAGGTTTATCATAAAGTTTATGATATTTAAAACATTTTACAACTAGCCATATATTATTTCTGCTCCTAATTTTCAAGTTTATTCTCATTTCTTTGACAAAATATTTGTTATGATTCACTTTTTGGACTGGTAACAGATAACTTATAATAACTTTCAATAAGAAAAAACCCAAGTTTTAGGATCTCAAAGTGGTCAGTCTATCACGCTTTCTCTCATAAATTATTTTTTTAAATTTAAATTTTAAAGCACTCACTTTCATGGGATAGTATATCAAATGGTAGAAACAGTTGAGTCTGAGATAATCATTTGAAATATTATTATTGTTATTATTATCATGGTTGGTCTCACCGATTTGGGTAGAGAAACTTGCCTATGTAGTTTTCATAAAGAAATATAGCAAAGTGTGGGGAGCTGAAGCAATTGAGGTGATGACAGGAATATTGGAATATGTATAAGCCTGGGGGTAATTTCTCTATGTGCATACTTGGTATATGTGTAGGTATGTGGAAAGCAGTAGCAGTGTAAGAATTTCATGATTTATTTGAAGCTCTGTAAGCATTTCCTTATCAATCTAATCATCCTAGATATAAATTTGGGAAACTTGAGAAGAAATGAATACTTTTCATACAGATCTTGACCTTCTATCAGATTTTAGGTGGTTTGCAGGTAGGAGTTTGTGAGCATTGACCTTTTTAAACTGTGAAACTCTGGACAAGTTACTTAACTTGTATATGCTGCAGTTTCCATACCTATAAAATGGGGACACTAGCTGATGAAAGTTGCTGGGAGTCTTGAAAGGGTTATCAGATAATAAGGATTCAATAATTTTAACTACTATTATTATTTAAATGGTGGCTAGACTTGTTTTAAGTTCTTTCAAGGCAAAATGGCAGAACAGAGTTTGACAGACTTGTGTTCTCATCCTGGTTTCTTATTTAACAGTTGTTCAGTAAGCTACTGTACTCTCTTAGGTGATTTTCTTATGAGGAAAGTATGATAATTATACATATTTTGCAGGCTTCTTGGAAGAATGAGATTATGTATGTAAATTACCAAGTATAGAGTCAGACCCAAAAGTAGGTGCTCAATGAATGGGAGCCATTGTAATTATTTACAAAAAGCACAGTAGTAATTAGAGTGAGTGCCTAAGGACCCTATATCTTTGCAAAATAGCATTACTTTACCTAACAACATAAAGAAAAAAGTCAGTGTTCTCAGAAATTCATGTAGTTGAACATTGCCTCTCAGCCAAAAGAAATATATTACAGTGTAAGTGGTTGTAAATGCTATGTTCTATTTATACATGATGAAGGTGTTGCAAAATGTGGAGCCACATTTTAAATATCATGTGTGTGAGGGCTTTCTTGTTTCTTACCTTATAAAATGTCCTCATTTTTTAAATGTCTCTAAGTGCATGTAAACATAGCCCCAAACACTCATAATAAAATAAGCAAGATCTTCTAGACCAGACCATTTTCTTTCTTTTTTACTGTTTTATTATAATCCTCCTATCAGGATTTCATGTTTGATCTTAAAATCACACAGTTTTATAGCTGGAAGGGACTAGTCTAACACCCTACATTTATAGATGAGGAAACTGCGACCTGACAGGTTTAAGTGATTTGCCCAAGGCCATATATTAAGTTAGTGGCAGAATCCTGATCTCTTGTCTCCAAGTCCAGAACATTTAGGGAAGAGAAATGACAACTGGATTCAGACAAAATGGAAGCTTTTTTTTTTTTTTTTTAACTTAGGAGAGGTGGTGTTGGGGTCCTACAAAGTGACCCTCAGCATTCAGCTGAGAGGAAAAATTGGGGGGGGTCTGATGTTGGGGACCTTTACCTGGTACCAGAGGCTGGCCCTTGTGGAATTACCTGGATGGAGCCATACACCATTTATAAAGGATATTGTGATCTCAGGTATGTTCAGGTAACAATTATCCAGGGATGTCAGGTTGAACCAGAAAGGCAATCCCAGGTAGGTTTCCAAGTAGTGGGGTAGCAGATTCAAAGTCAGAAAAACAATAGTAGGTTAGCTCCAGAGAGGCTTTGCTGATGAATGTTTGGGGAAGTTGCTTATCTTTCAGTGCTTCTGTTTCCTCAGTAATAAATTTAGAACAATACACATATCTTATTGTTGTGCTGATAACCAAACAAGGTAATTCATAAAATGAATTTAGCATAGTGTCTGGCACATATAGTAACCACTTAATAAATAATAGCTACAACTATAATTCCAGGTGATCAGTCTCTTCTCAGGAAGAGATCTGTTAGAGGAAGATGAACTCTAACCCTTGAGAAAGGACTGAGGGAACTTACTAGGTTTTCAGAGTCCAGCTAAGTCACCCACAATTTAGGATAACATTCTAGTCTGAACAAGTAATAGGGGTACTTAGTAGAGACACTGAGGCAGAAACCTGTTCCATGAGCTGGCCAAGAAGGTGGGTATTTGGTGTTCTTGCAGCACAGGGACCATTATGATTTATGGTATACACAGTGACCTGGATATATCTCAGACTCAACAGACTTTGAGTCTAAGACAAGTTTCAGTGACCCTATCCTGACTAGATTCAAAAATCATCAGTGGGCTTCCATCCTAGAATCTTTTAGAAAGATGACTTATTATATATGACTCAGTGACTAAAAACTACTTCCATTAAGAGCAAGCTACACAGAATCTGATCTGAATTAAAAATAAAGTACCTCTTTTGATGGGCAGAAATATCTGTTTAAGGACTTGGTTACTTTGGATAGTACTGACTTTTGCATCACTGAAGGTGTTTCTACAGAGGGAAGACAGCCACGCTATGGGAATTCTGGAATTGGGTCTCAGGCCCTTAAGGTTTGATAACACTGCAGAATCTCTGGGTTTGTGATCAGTGAAGGTTTATGGAAATAGTGGAGACTAAAGTATGAGCAGAAGGGATGGACATAGGAAAGTATATTTTTTCTTTCAGGAATGGCACATTTTATTAATAAGTTTTGACTGAAACATATATGTGTAGGGATTGTGAGCAGTGAGTCTGGACAGGCTAGTTGGGATTTGGAACTGTGGGTAGTTCCAAGTGCCTAGTTAAGGAATTTGGGTTTATTTGATAGATAACAAATGATAATAATAATGATACCCTTGGAATAATCCTCATAATATTCTATAAGATCGTTATTATTTCTATTTTATAGGAGACATAACTGAAGTTCTGTGGCTTGTCTAGGGTCACACTGCTAAGTAAGTGGTAGAACTGGGGATTTAAACTCAGCTCTGTCTGACTTCAAAGTCAATGCCATTTCCTCCTTGACTAGTATGGATGTCTATACTATGTTTCTACCTTTTATCTTTTGCTTTAAAAGCAATAGGCACACTCATAACTTTGACTCAAATGGCACAAAAGCAATTCATGTAACTAAAACATTCGTACCCCCACAATACTCTGAAATAAAAAATATTTACTGAATGAAAAAAGAAACTTTGATCACTTAACAAAAACTTTTAACTTTTAATATCTCCACCTTCCTCTCAAACATTATGAGCAATGTTTTAACTCTACTCATTCCTCAGCTTACATATTATTGTTGTTCAGTATTAAGTTCCACCTTGTTTTTATTCTAACCCCATAATCAGTCCTTGTGGCACTTTAGGTTCTCTGAGAAGCAGATGCCAAGGCTGAATTAGACATGCAGGAGCCTCACTGGGAGGAATACCTGTGGAGCAAGAATAGGTGGGAGTGGGGGGCGGGGGGTTAAAGGGGGGCCTCCAGCCTGTAATGCAGGATATGACACTTGGAAAGGGAGAGAGAAAGAGGGAAGATACAGCTCTGAGAAAATCTCAACCATGCCAAGGGGAACTAAAGCAAAGATTGCCTATTAGAAGAGTCCTGTGTTGGGCAGGAAAGGTTTGACTCTAATGTGCAAGCTGTACTGACTAATTAGCTGGGAGCACCAGGAACATGTGACTGCTGAATTATATCCCAAAGGTGCAGTAACTGGAGGCTTTCAGCTAATTAACTATGTTCTTCCCATCATGTTTTCTCTGTTTCTCTCTCTTTTTATTGTGGTAAAAAACACATAACATGAGATCTATTCTCTTAACAAATTTAGAAGTGTATGGTACAGTATTGTTGACTATATGCACATTGTTGTACAGCAGATCTCTAGAACTTTTTCATCTTTCATGACTGAAATTCTGTACCCATTGAGCAGAAACTTTCCACTTCCCCTTTCCTCAGACCCTGTCAACCACCCTTACACTTTCTGCTTCTGTGAGTATGACTGCTTTAGATACTGCATGTAAGTAGAATCATATGCATTCCATCTGTGACCGGCTTTTTTCACTTAGTATAATGTCCTCAAGGTTCATTCATGTTGTAGCATGTGATGGGATTTCCTTCTTTTTAAATATTCCAGTATATTTATATACCACCTTTTGTTTATCCATTTATCCATGGATGGACATTTAGGTTGTTTCTACCTCTTGGCTATTGTGAATAATGTTGCAATGAACACAGGATCTCTTTGAGATCCTCTTTTCAATCATTTTGAATAAATATCCAGAAGTAGGATTGCTGGATCATATGGTAGTTTTACCTTTCATTTTTTGAGGAATTTCAATACTGTTTTCATTAGTGGCTGCACCATTTTACATTCCCCCCAACAGTGCACAAGGGTTCCAATTTCTCCACATTCTCACTAACACACTTCTTTTCTTTCTTGCTTGCTTTCTTGCTTTCTTTTTTGCAATAACAGTCATCCTAACAGGTGTGAGATTATATTTCACTGTGGGTTTGATTTGCATTTCCCTGATGATTAAAGATATTGAGCATCTTTTCCTATATCTGTTGGCCATTTGTATGTCTTTGGAGAAATGTCTATTCAAGCCCTTTGCCCATTTTTAAATCAGGTTATTTGATTTTGTGCTGTTGAGTTTTAGGACTTCCTTATATATTTTGGATATTAACCCCTTATCACATATATGGTTTGCAAATATTTTTTATTCCATAGGTTGCCTTTTCATTATTTTGATTGTTTCCTTACTGCACAGAAGTGTTTTGGTTTGATGTAGTCCCACTTGTCTAATTTTGCTTTTGTTGCCTGTGCTTTTAGTATCATATCCAAGAAATCATTGCCAAGACCAATGTTATGAAGCTTTTCCACTACATTTCTTCTAGGAGTTTTATAGTTTCAGGTCCTACATTTAAGTCTTTAATCTATTTTGAGTTGATTTTTGTGTATGGTATAATTTCAGTCTTTTGTATGTGTATATACAGTTTTCCCATCACCATTTGTTGAAGAGACTATCCTTTCTCCACCGTGTAGTCTTGGCACCCTTGCCAAAGATCATTTGACCAGATATGTATGGGTTTATTTTGGGGCTCTCTATTTTGTTCTCTTGGCCTATAAGTCTGTCTTTATGATAAGTTTTGAATTCAGGAAGTATGAGGTCTCCAGCTTTATTCTTACTTGATTGTTTTAGCTATTTGGAGTTCTTTGTAGCTCCATATGAATATTAGAATCATTTTTGTATTTCTGCAAAAAATGCCAGTGGAATTCTGTTAGGGATTGTGTTGGATCTGTAGATCCCTTTGGGTAGTATGGACATTTTAAAAATACTAAGTCTTATACTTTATGAACATGGGATGTCTCTCCATTTATCTATACTTTCTTTAATGTAAATTAGTGTATAGAAATATAACTCATTTTTTGCATATTGGCTTTGTATCCTTAAACTTTGCTGAATTTTTTTTATTAGTTCTAACAGTTTTTTTTTTTTTTTGATGTGGGATCTTTAGGACTTTCTACATATAAGATCATGTTATCATTGAACAGAGATAATTTTACTTCTTCCTTTCCAATTTGGATGCCTTTCATTTCTTTTTCTTGCCTAATTGATTTGGCTAGGACTTCCAGTACTATACTGAATAAAAGTGGCAAGATTAGGCATCCTTGCCTTCTTCCTGACCTGAGAAGAAAAGCTTTCAGTTTTTTACTGTTAGGGATGATGTTACTTGTGGGCTTTTTGTATATGGCCTTTATTATGTTGAAGCAATTTCCTTCTATTCTTAGGTTGTTGAGTGTTTTCATCATGAAAGGTGTTGAATTTCGTCTATTTGTGTTCTAGTCATGATTGAAAATGGGATATTGAAATCTCCTACTATTATTGTGTTGCTTTCTATTTCTTCTTTCATCTCCGTCAATGCTCGCTTCATATATTTGAGTGCTTTGATATTGGGTACATATATATTCATCATTGTTATATATTCCTGGTAAATTGACCCTTTCATCATTACATAATGCCATTCTTTTATCTCTTGGGACAGTTTCTGACTTAAAGTCTATTTTGTGTGATATAAGTATGACTACTTCAGCTCTCTTTTAGTTACCATTTACATGAAATACTTTTTTAATTCCTTCACTTTCAGCCTATGTGTATCCTTATATCTAAAGTGAGTCTTTTGTCAACAGCATATATTATTGTTAGATTTTTTTTTAATCCATGAAGCCACTCTGTGTCTTTTGATTGGGGAGTTTAATCCATTGACATTTAAAGTAATTACTGATATGGGAGGACTTACTATTGCCATTTGTTGATTACTTTCTGTCTTGTAGCTTTCCTCCTTCTTTACCTCTCTCATTATCTTCCTCTGTGTTTCACTGACTTTTGTAGTGACTTGTTCGATCTCTCTCTCTCTTTCTCTACCTTCCCTCTTTTTTTTGCATATGTTCTATAGGTATTTTCTTTGTCATTACCATGGGGCTTACATAAAACATCTTATAACAATCTATTTTAAGCTGATGACTACTTAACTATTTAACTAAAACTCTACTTTTCCCCTTCACTTTATGTTATTGATATCACAAATTACACATATTTTATATTGTGCATCCATTAACCTATTTTTATAGTTATAGTAATTTTTTATACTTTTGCCTTTTAACTTCTACATAAGAATTAAAAGTGTTTACATTTTTACATGCTGAATGTGTTTTACATTACAGTATTATAGTATTCTGTATTTGTCTATATATTTAAACTTTATCAGTGAGCTTTATACTTCCTTTCATTTCACCTTGAAGGGCTCCCTTTAAGGCAGGTGTTAAAGGGAGACCTCTTGTAAGGCAGGTCTAGTGGTAAAGAACTCCGTTAGCTTTTGTTTATCTGGTACAGTCCTTATTTCCCCTCATTTTTTTTTCTTTTTTAAATAAATTTTTAAATTGTGTATATTTAAGGTATACAACATGATGTTATGCAATACATATAGAGAGTAAAATGGTTACTATAGTGAAGCAAATTAACATATCCACCATCTCACATAGTTACCCATTTTTTTGTTATTGTGGCCACAGCTGCTAAAATCTACTCATTTAGCATGAATCTCATATACAGTACAATTTTATTACCTGTAGTCCTCATGTTGTACCTTAGATCTCTAGACTTGTTTATCCTACATATCTGCCACTTTCTATCTTCTGACCTGCATCTCCCATTTCATCCCCTGCCCCCCATCCCTGGGAACCACTGTTTTGTTCTCTGTCTCTGTATATTTGAATTTTTTTAAAAAGATCCTACATATAAGTGAAATCATGCAATGTTTTTCTTTCTGTGTGTGGCTTATTTCACTTAACATAATGTCCTCCAGGGTCATCCATGTTGTGGCAAATGGCAAAATCTTGTTCTATTTTCCAGGGATGAATAATATTGTATCATATGTCTGTCCCACAGTTTCTTTTTGTCCACTGATGGATATTTAGGTTGTTTCCATATCTTGGCTATTGTGAATAATGCTGCAATGAACATAGGAGTGCAGAGCAGATACCTTTATGAGGTGGTGATTTCAACTCCTTTGGGTATACACCCAGAAGAGGAATTGCTGGGCCATATTCTAGTTCTATTTTTAATATTTTAAGAAATCCATACTGTTTTCCATAATGGCTGTACCAATCTACATTTCCACCAATGCTGTACAAAAGTTCCCTTTTCTTCACAACCTTGCCAACATTTGTTATCTTGTGACATGTTTATAATAACCATCCTAATGGGTGTGAAGTGGTATGTCATAGTGGTTTTGATTTGCATTTACCTGATGATTAATGATGTTAAGCACCTTCTCATATACCTGTTGGCTATTTTTGTGTCTCCTTTGGAGAAATGTCTTTTCAGATCTTTTGCCGATTTTTAGTCAGGTTGTTTGCCACTACTGAGTTGTATGAGTTCTTTATAAATTTTAGATATTAACCCCTTATCAGATTTTTTAAAATCTCTAAGCTGCCATTTCATTTTGTTGATCGTTTCTTTTGCTATGCGGAAGATTTTTAGTTTGATGCATTCCCATTTATATATTTTTGCTTTTGCGGCCTGAGGTTTTGGTATGATATCCAAAAAATCATGTCTTATGTTTTCTTCTAGGAATTTTGTAGTTTTTGATCTTATATTTAGGTCTTTTATCCATTTTGAGTTGATTTTTCTCCATGGGTAAGATAAGGGTTCAATATTATTCTTTTGCATGTGGAAATCCAATTTTCCCAGAACCATTTATTGAAAAGACTATCCTTTCCTCATTGTGTCCTCTTTATGTCCTTGTTAAAAATTAGTTAATGGTATATGTTTGAATTTATTTCTGGGCTCTCTATTTAGTTCCACTGGTCTATGTGTCTGTTTTTATGCCAGTATCATACTGTTTTTGATTACTATAGCTTTGTATAATAATATAACTTTAAATCAGGAAGTGTGATGCTTTCAACTTTGTTTTTCCTTCTCAGAATTGTTTTGACTATTTGGAGTCTTGCATGGTTCCATAAGAATTTAATGATTGTTTTTTCTATTTCTGTGAAGAATGCTGTTGGGACATTGATGGGAATTGCATTGAATCTGTATATTGCTCTGGACACTATGGACACTTTAACAATATTAATTTTTATGATCAATGAGCATGGGGTATCTTTCCATTTATATCTCTCTTCTTCAATTTCATCAATGTTTTATAGTTTTCAGCATCCAGATCATTCATCTCCTTGGTTAAATTTATTTCTAGGTATTTTATTTTATTTTATGTTTTATGCTATCACAAATGAGATTCTTTTCATGATTTCTTTTTCAGTTAGGTTGACATTTGTGTGTTGATTTTGTATCCTGCAACTTTAATGAGTTATTTATTAGTTCTAATAGTTTTTTTGTGGAGTCTTTGGAGTTTTTTACATATAGGATCATGACATCTCGAAATAGAATAATTCTACTTCTACCTTTCTGATTTGGATGTCTTTTATTTCTTTCTCTTGTCTGACTGCTTGTGCTAGTACTTTCAGTACTATGTTGAATAGAAGTGATAAGAGTGGGAATCCCTGCCTTGTACTGAATCTTAGTGGAAAAGCTTTCAATTTTTTCCTCATTGATTATAATGTTAGCTGTGGATTTTTAATAAATGGCCTTTATTATGTTGAGGAACTTTCCTTCTATTTCTCTCCTCATTTTTGAAGGACAGTTTTGCTGATATGGTGTTTTTTTGGTTGTAATTTTTTTTCCCCTAGCATTTTCAATACGTTATCCCATTCTTTTCTGGTCTGCGAGTTTTTCCTTGAAGAAGAAAAAGAAAAACCACAAAACTGATAGTCTTATGGAGACCCCTTGCACATGATGAGTCACTTTTATCTTGCTGCTTTCAAAATTCTTCTTTTGACTTGACAATTTGATTATAATGGATGTCAGTGTGGAGTTCTTTGTGTTTATTATAGTTGGTGACTTTTGGGATTCTTGGATCTGGTTGTCCCCTTTCTTCCCTGGATTTGGGAAGTTTTTGTCCATTATTTCTTCAAATAACCTGTCTGCTCCTTCTCGTTCTCTTCTTTGTGAGCTTCTATAATGTGTACATTGGTCCACTTGATAGTGTTCCGTACGTCCTTAGCCTTTTTTCTCCTTTTCTCATTCTTTTTTTCTTTTTGCTCCTTTGACTGGGTAATTTCCAATGACCCGTCTTTGAGTTTGTTGATTCTTTCTTCTGCTTCTTCAAGTCTGCTATTGAATCCCTCTAGCGAATTTTTCAATTCAGTTAGTATTCTTCTGCTCCAAAATTTCTGTTTGGTTCTTGTTTGTTTGTTTGTTTTCTGTCTCTTTGTTGATATTCTCCTTTTATTTATATATCATTTTCTGGGGTCATTGATCAGCATTATAATGATTATTTTGAAATCTTTGTCAAGTAATTAGTATACCTCTGTTTCATTAGGGTTGGTTTTTTCAAATTTATTTTGGTCCTCTAATTAGGCCCTGTTTTCTTGTTTGTCTTTTGTTGTTGTTGTTTGTTTGCCTTACAACTTCATGTTGAGATCTGCACATTTGAAAAAATACCCACCTCTTTCAGCCTTTATAGACTATCTTTGTACAGGGGAAGACTTGTAGTTTTGATTTATGAGAATCAGGATGGCATTAGGAATGAGACAGTTCTTAGTCCCTATTTGTGTTTCTTTTGTGTAGTCTGGTTTTTTATTTTAGTTTTAGTCTTTCTTATTTACTTACTTAAGCCTGATCTGGACCTCCCAGCGCCACCTCCACATGACTTTTTGAATCTTCAAGCTGATGCAATTGATCCATGCCCAGTAAATCTATTGGATGGCATGGGAATGATGTCCACATTATTTCATTCAACCAGGGATGAGGAATGGTTAGTTGCATAATATATAGAGCTGATTCTTTAAGGGGCTTGGAGTGGAGTAGAAATTAAACATATCCAATGTAATTGGGATGAAGAACTGTGGTGTTTGTGGAGACAAGCAATGATAAATTATTTTCAGCACATTCTGTTATTGTGTATAAAAATTCCTAAATACTTTGCACCTTTATTTACAGAGCAGGAATCCCAGAGGAACTAAAATATAACAATTACTCAAACAGATAAATAAATTGTAAAAAAAAAAAAATTCTCTCTGTTACCGTTGACCCTTTAGCTAATATGACCTGATAATGTTGAGGGGCCATAGAAATACCAAATATCTCATCTTAAGTGGTTGTGGAGATCTGGATAGAATTATTGCTTTCTTTACCTTCTGACCTGCTGGAAGGACTTACTAAAATTTTTTTCATGTTGTTTTGGAAAAATGTTTCAAGTGGTTCTGCTGTTAACTTACTTTGGAAGGAACAACTTCCTAGTTGGTCTAAATTCTGTTGCAAATCTTGCTAACACTCCCATGACCTCGGTCATGGTATAAGTGCCCATGTGAGTCCAACTCTTTTGGGTAATTGAAACATAGTCTGTACAGAATAATATTCAGATTGCGTCTTGTTTTTTCTTGTGAACATTTCATAGACTGGAAATGGTTGAGGTATATTTTGAGATCTTAGTCCTCTAGCAACTCTGCATGGCTCCCTCTATTGAAAAAGCCTGGTCTTTTTTTTTCTCTTCTTATAGTCACACACAGAAGGGTCTACTGATCTTTCTGTCGGCAGATTCAAGCTTAACTCAGTATCCAGATTCATGGGGACTTGAGACAGGAAGTAATTAAACCATGCTCAATTCTCTGGTCATTTTGCCTTCTGATTATTAGTTTCCCAGGGACAGAATTCATTAGTCGTATAGTCTTTAAGTATTCTGGGTTGTAATATAGTTCTTTCTTATTATACAGTACCAATTCATCCTTCTGGTATCCAACTCAATCTCATGTGCATGTTACATGGCCTGAGTTCAACTTCCAGGTCTGATCACCCAGGACAAGAAGTGAGTCTTATAAAGAACAAGTCTAGTCCCTGGAACATGGCAGTCCTACCAAGGTCATGCCAGATGCCTGTAGCCTGCTACCTTTTCCATCACTTTTTTTCAGCTAGAAATGTCTATAAATCTCTCAGATAGAGCCTTGCCCTAAGCTTTTTCTGAACCTGGAGTGGACTTGTTTTAGATACTTAGTTATTCCATGAGTACTACATTTCACCTGCTTCTGTGGGTCAGCAGGGCCCTCCCATAGCACTCATTCTCCACTGAATGAGCTGAGTAGTCATTCACACCTTCCATGGTTTTCCAAGACCAAAAATGTTTTGAAAGTCTGTACACTTTAGATTCTAAGCTCCTGGACAGAAGCTCCTTTTATACTTAAATGGCAAATATGTTTTACTTCCAGTATCGTGTCCAATTACTTGGTAGTATCTACATGGAGTGTTTGCTGGAAAGGATACTGAGGCTGATCCTATACGCTTCAAGGCTAAATTTTGGCCATGGTAAGAAGAATGAGTAGTACCTAATTGAGGGACTGAGGCTGTCACTGTTCCAACCACAGGCCACACCTGGAACTCCTAAGAGAAACATAATCACCATCTCACTTTACTTATCTTCACCCTTAAACTTAGGTGATCATCTGCAAGGAAGGAAATTTGTTGTGGGAATCAATTCTTAGTGTGTTGGCCATTCTCAGTTGGTCCTTATTTTTGAGTACTTGATACTTCCTCCTCACCTGCATTTCATGCTTCCTAGTTTTGCCACTAAGTCTTTTATGTAGTGTCTAATATTTCTTGAATTGCCTAGGTTGCTGTGATCCAACATTCACACATTGGCATTGATTTAACAAAATGTATTAAGTTCTTATGATTAATGAATACCAGATATTGTACCAGATGCTGGATGTAACTACAGTGGGTTAGCATGTTGAATTCTAAGTTGCTCTTCTCTGCTATCCGGACACTTACACTCACCAGAGGTCACTCTCCTTGATTTATACTCCTTTGTTCAAAGGCTTGGGCTTCTGCTTTTGCCTATACTCTCTGAGATTCTTATTGAGTTAACTGCCTGGTTCCTGTCCCTCCATCCTTTGCTTTGCTATCACAATTGCTGATGTGGAAATTTGGAGCTCAATTTCTTTCTTTATTTTTTTGACACAGAGTCTTACTCTGTTGCCTGGGCTAGAGTGCAGCAATATCATCCTAGCTCACTGTACCCTCAAACTCCTGGGCTCAAGTGGTTCTCCTGCCTCAGCCTCCTTGCACCACCATGCTGGCTAATTTTTGAAAGTTTTTTGTAGAGACAGTGTCTTGCTATGCTGTCCAGGCTGGTGGAGCTAAATTTCTGAGCCTCATCCTCATAGCGGCCACCCTGCTGCCTCTGGCTATCCATCTCATGGGCCAAATACCTACTCTATAAGTTTCAAGAATTGTTCTGTCAAATTTCCCACCCATTCACTTCCCATATCCTCATGCTTTCTCTTGCTGACTGCTTTCCTGAACCATGCTTATTCAAATTTTTCACACTCTAGGTTGAAACTCTGCTGTCACCTGGGTCTATACTTCCATGTCTCTCTATGTCTAGTGGGCAGGTCTCATGTCAGGTCCTCCCCCTAATCTGTGTCTTACTGTGTATGCCCTATGTTTTGTCATTGACAAATCCTGAGATATGATGAAAGTAAGATATGCTTGGGAAAACTTATTGGCAATCCATTTTATAATCCACTTTAGAATATTCTTTGTAACTAGAGTTGGTATTCTTTTCTAGCTTAATTCTTTGCTTGAAGTAGTTAAATGTGGTGACAGCTTGACTAAAGTTCTGGTCTATAAATGCCTTTAACCAGTTGGAGGTAAATGTAGGCTCATTGTTGGAAATGATATTTTCATGTATGGTATATAACTAGTATGGAACTGTGATTGTTGGAACATGATACAACAAAGAGTACTTAAATTATTAATATTTTATGCAGTCAAAAAAATTTTACCTTGGAGTGTTCCTGAAAAATCAACATGGACTCCTGTCCAGTATTTTTTGGTTACTTTCTATTAAATAGTAGATGCTTTTGGTAGGCAAATAATCTGCCTTAAAATTCTTGATAATACAATTAGTTCAGGATCATAAAAATCAGTTTCTAGCCCATACTTATCAGGAAGAAAAACTCTATGTGCCATTTTACATTGTGTCCAAGATATATGATGACTGCTTTCTTAAGTAACAACAGGCTTTCCTCACAAAGAACTTTCTTTATAGGAAAAATAATATCCACTGACAACTTTGAAGAATACACAAAATTTGAGGCAATTGCCCATTTCCCTCCTTGTCATTACTTCCATACCCAGTGTCAGAAACTGAGTGATTGAAAATCCTAGATATGTTTGATCTCAAGTAAAATTTAATTGATTTCAAGAATGTCAAGAATCTCTCTGAACATTCAAACTTCCTATGGAATTAGCAAATCCTAGCCAGGATCCAGGAAAGGAAATCAGTATAGAATATTGTTTTCAAAGCTACTCTAGAATTACTTAATTCAAGGCAAGGGCTTGTGTTTAGCAATGAGTTCTCAAAATGGTTTATTCCATTTGAAAAATGTGCAGACAAAGCCAAATTGGTAGTAGGTGAAACTGGAGACTCCTGGGCTCATTTCCCATTTGCTGCATTGTTCTATGCATAGATGACACTGTTCTTGATTTGTAAGCAGTCTGTGCCTCATTGCCATCTGGCTCAGCCCAGCTCCAGCACCATAAGGTGAACTGAACTGTTAGTGGTAGGAAATAGTGCTCTATATTTGTCACGATGTACTAGCACAGACCCAGAAGTCAATAACTGCTTGACATTCCAGAAAACGTTCTCATGGCAGTGAGTTAAACTTCATGGAATGTCTTTTTCCAGTGGATGATGAAGTCATTTAGCAATGGTTACCTTTTGTGGAAGAAAATCTTGTTAAAAAGTAAGTAGCCCCAGGAGAGCTTGAAGTTTATGGTCTTGCTTTTGACGTAGACTTACTTACCCATTGTACGTATTTTATTTAGGCTGGGGAAAACACTAGATGCACTGATATGACAGCTTAAGAAGATAACACAGGAAGTTCCAATTATACGTTTTTTCCTTTTTCCATTTGATTATACGGTATATATAGTTGATATGGAATGTCTAAAAGTCCTTCTGTGTTTTCATCTTTAGTCCTCTTAATAATTAGGACATCATCAAACCAGCTAGTGTGCCTAGAAGCGCAGAAAGCAAAGTCTCTGGGCAGGACTAGAAACTTCCAAGAGCAACAGAAATTCTAGATTGACCTCCTTATTTCCCTGCCTTCACATCTGCTCAATATTCTCTACCGTTGCATCTTATAGATCCACCCCCAGTCTCTCAGGTGTGGTCACATATTACATCTGAAACTGCTCTAACTAGAGGAACTAAACACTGAAACTCCATGACCTTTTGGTTCATATGTCTCCTGTTTGCTCAGGAACTTCTTCAGTTTCACTGGGACATCTAATCCCTTGACCCATCAATATTTTTATTTCCAACCTTATCCTCCAATCAGTTCTATACATTGCAGCTAGGAAGATCTTTTTCCAGTGCAAACATTATCATTCAAGTCCTTTTAGTGACTTCCCATTAATTTTATGATAAACAATATTTTATATGGCCTTTAACTTTATCTGCTTCCATGCCTACCTCAGCAGCCTCAGCTGTGCTACTCTTCCTCTTGTTCTCTCATGGTTGTTGCTTCTTCCTACCACAGGTCCTTTGCACATACAGTTCCCTTTGCCAACAATGACCTCCTCCTCCCCCAGCCCTTTACCTAGTTAATGCCTATGAATTCTTAGATCTCAGTTCAGAGTTCACTTTTCTAGGGAATCTTTCCTGACTTCACAGCCCCCAACCGAAATAAGATTAAATCCACCTATTATAAGATCTCATTTTGTCCTATATTTTTCTTTTCTAGTACCTGTCACTGTTTGTAATTATTTATGTGAGTGTTTGATTAATGTCTGATACTTTATTAGAATGTAAGTCTCATGTAAAGGACCACAGTTATTTAGCTTATCATTTTTTACCCATTGTACCCAGAGTCTGGCACATAGAAAGTTATGTCATTAAATATTTACTGAACACATAAATAAATATACTTTTATGAACTTAGTCATTATGATAATTCTAAGGGAAAGCACTGATATAAAAAGTAAGGCTCTGAAATGATGTAATTTGCCTGATATCCCATGGGCTAAGTAAATGGCAGAGCTGGGATTCATTTTGCTATTATATCTATATGTCTTATTGGGACAAGGATAGCTTTTAAAGGATCTTAATTAGACCAGATATTTTTGTTTCAGAGTTTCACTATGAAATTAAATAATTTTTTACTTGTGATATAAACTATATGGTATAGGGCTTGATTAAAAAAAAAAACACAAAAATACCATCCAGTTTAAATGAACTGAGAATATTTAAGCAAATTTTGAAGTAGATATTTTGGGTCATTAAAAACAATGACATTCAAAAATGCTTGTGATAGGATGTTAAATGAAAAGAAGCAGACAAGAAATTTATGTACAGTAAGATATTAATTATGTAAAAATGAATACAAAGAAACTAGAAAGAAATATGCTACCTTATTAACAGATGTTTCTTCTGGGTGATGGTATCATGAGTAATTTTACTCCTCCTTATGTTTTTCTGTACTTGCCTAATTTTCTATAGTGATAATGTATTATTTTTTAAAAAGTTCTTATTTAAACTATATTTATTAAATAAACACTGTAGCAATAATAACAAGGAACACATAATTATTAAAAGAACTCATAATCTTACTTTAATCCTCATAAAATCTATTTGGTGATCTTTAGTTTGATTATATTCTGGTGTCTCATCTGCTACTAAGTCTTCACTTTCCAATGACCATTAACCAGTTATCTCTGCTTAAATTTTTTAAACTTTTGTATTGATAAAGATATACTTCATGATATAGTGCAGACTGAAGGAAGAAATAGGCAATTCTTCAACTGATTGTGGTGATGGTTGCACAACTCTGAATGCACTAGAAATCATTGAGTTGTACATTTAAAATGGGTGAATTGTATGGTATGTGAATTATATCTCAATGAAGCTGTTATTTAAAAAAAATTAATTCAGATTAAAAGGAAATTTACAACCCCTCCAAACGTAAACTTACTGAATATGTCACTGATCCAAAATTTTGAAAACCTTTCTTCACATTATACTTGGCAACACATTGTTATGTCACATTTACTTATCTACTCCCCACCTTACCCTTCCCAACAAAAAAGCAAGCAAACAACCCGTGTAACTTCATAGTTATCAATGGTTTGCTGAGACACCTCAGCTCAAAATCCTTTGTACCTCACAGCTCTGTTGCAGTTTTCCTTTCTGTAGTTTGAGAAACACAAATGCATTATCTAGAACACTAACTTTGCTTTTGTCCTTGTGGACAAGGGAAGATGTTTAAAATGTTAAAATAGATGTTTAAAATGTTTAAGATATCATGTGGTATCTTCTTAATAGCATTCCTTACCAAATAAAGCAACAACGTAAATAGAATAAAACCTTGTTATAGTGTTTTACTTGGGATCCATTTTAGCTACAGTTTTGTTATCTGAAGGCAATCATTTGATTGATTCATTAACATTTACCAACTGTTTATTAATTACCTAACATTCTTCAGTTATCATGTTAGGCCTAGTAGGAAGACTAAGAGAAAAAAGATATTATACAATCTATCAGCTCCAGTCTACCAGCACTGTACAACAGAACATTCTGTGATGATGGAAATGTTCTGTATCTGTGCTGTCTAATGCAGTAGCCACCAGCCACATGTGGCTATTGAATGCTTGACATGTAGCTAGTGTGACTGAGGATCTGAATTAATTAAATTTTTAAAAATAACAGCTTCATTGAGATATAATTCATATACTGTATAATTCACCTATTTTAAATGTACGATTCAATGATTTTTAGTGCATTCAGAGTTGTGCAACCATCACCACAATCAATTTTAGAACACTTTCATTACTCTAACAAACCTGGTACTCATTAGCTGTCCCTCCCCTTATCCCCCCAATTTCCTCAGCCTTAGGCAGCCACTAATCTTTTTTCTGTCTCCATGAATTTGCCTATTTTAGACATTTCATATAAATGGAATCACAATAAGTGGTCGTTTGTGACTGGCTAATATAATTTTAGTTTATTTAAATTTAATGGCCACATGTGGCTAGTGGCTACTGTAAGAAGTAAGTGAAGTGAAAGACCAAAGACAGTTGTTTAACGAATGCTGAAGGCTGAGGAGAAGAAACTCTTGCAGACCAGAGAGATAGGAGATGAGCCTGGACAGAGCCTAGAGATGACAGGTTCCTGAAGGAGGGGATGGTTAACAGGGCCAAATAATGCCAATGGGTCAAAGAAAGTATAATTTCAGTGTAACGATAGGATAAGAATCTGGATAACAAAAGACACTGGAATATGGTATTGGTGGGGAAGTGTAGGCAAGCAGTACTTTTATGTCATTTAGAAATGGAGAAAATAAAGAAAAATTCAAGATAGCTTGAGAGGGGTGTCAGGATTGATGGAAATTTTATTTTCTCACTGTTAATGGTATTTTCAGTGGAGGCATGAGTCTATATGTAGGCAGAAGAGAAAGATTCAGTGGAAATGAAGAGATTAAAGATGATTGAGCAGAGTTCTGGAGGATGTGGGTGAAGGTGACACCAAGGTCACCAGGATAGGAGTGAGCCCTGTCAGGGAAGATAGAAGTTCTCAGAGGCAGGAGTAAATGAAGATACAGAGCAATTTTTACACAGAAAGAAAGGAAATTCAAGGAGTTCATTTGCTTTGGGAAAATAAGAATGAGGCCCTCTGAAAGCAAGTTTGGTTCCTCCAGCTGCACTGTGATGACCATGTGTGGAGAAGGGAGTGCTGAAAAGGTCTCCAGAGGGGACAGGCCTGTGGGTGGTGAAGGTGTCAATCACTTATAGGTCTGTTGCTGTCCAGATGAACCTATATCTAAAAAGGGACAGACATTTTCAGGTACATAAAAGCCACACAAGGTACAGCAAGATCCTGATGTGTCAATTCTTGCTACTAAAAAGTGAAAAGTGCCCAGAAGTTTACATCTGAGATCTTTAAAGAAGAAATGTAGCTCCCTCAACTCACTCACCCATCTTTCCTTCCTTCCTTCCTCTTTCCTTGCCTCCTGTCCTCCTTCCTTTATTCCTTCCTTTTTGACATCTATTCTTTTAACACTTTGTGGAAGACAGTGCTTTTTGCCCTCCAGTGTTATTTGACCTACAAGGAAAAATGAGAACAAGTAAACCATATAACTTTGAAAAACTCAACATTAATCCAAACTATAACGAATACAGAATTTCATGTTATGTGTTATAATAAAACTCCAGTAGTTTCTTTACTTTTCTGAAACACTCTTTTTTTTTTATTCAATGTTATAACAGTTAGTGGAAGAGCTAAGAAGTACTTTGAAATTCCTAACTGAAAACGACTATCCAAATATAAGAGAAAAAATACTAACTAGTTGATACTGAATTAATTAATAACATTGCTTTAGAACAAGCTTACTTTATAGATGTTTTAGATATTAAAGCCAACTTTTCTGGTCTTGTCAACATATGAACATATATTTATATATGTATTTATTTATTTTAGGCTTTTAAAACCAAGGATGGCTATCTTGTAGTTGGAGCAGGAAATAACCAACAGTTTGCTACTGTGTGCAAGGTAATCTGTAATTTTGGGGATGGGTAGATGATATATGCAACAATTCAATTTGTGCAAAGCCAGGGAAAGTTCAGTTTTGCCGAGAACATAATCAATTTAGGACTCCCCATGGTAGCACCTAATAGTATACCATTTTTATGCTTATAAATGGTAAGGGCAGAGTCTGAATTAGCACTCTGTATTTTTTTATTGTGATATTTTGCTGTATTTTGAAATGAAGAATCACAGTAGCTTAAATTATCCTAAAACTTGACATATCTACCAGTCCAAATAAAAAGAGAAAGAAAAAAAATCAATTTTAAAGGGATTTTTAACACTGGGATTTCTCTTTCCCTTCCTCCCTCTCTCCTTCCTTCCTTCCTTCCTTCCTTCCTTCTTTCCTTCCTTCCTTCCTTCTTTCCTTCCTTCCTTCCTTCCTTCCTTCCTTCCTTCCTTCCTTCCTTCCTTCCTTCCTTCCTTCCTTCCTTCCTTCCTTTGGTTTAATTAGACTCAAATATAGTTAAGCTACTCCCAAGTTTATTTTATTTACTACTAGAAATTTAAAACTTTTTTTCAACTTAGCTTTTGCTTAATGAGTACCTTTCCACAAAATTTATGTTTTAAGCTTTTAGGAATTAAGGCTATATTAAAAGTGTTGCTCCTCAATGAGGCCTTATAAAAAGGCTTTGGAATCATTTAAAATAATTTTTGGTTAGGGATATTCTAGATTTTTAGAATTGCCTAAACATTTTGTTTTGATTTGATGTTTTTCCTAACCGTATTACCATGAGCTTTCAGTTTTATGAAAGATGACTATGAATTCCTTAGTGGAATCTTATTTATTGTAGTTAACTTATTATGTACCAAAATCATTTATTACTGTGACTCTTTTGTATGAGAAATTAACAAGCAGAGCTCAAAACCACAGCAAAAGGGTGGGAAGTACCACAGAGAAGGTGACAAATGGAGATAGTTCTGACTGCAGGAAGGGCTGGAACATCTGAGGTGGGAAAGAGGGGAGCTTTTATAATGGTGACTCTGAGTAAGTGTAGAGAAAATTGATTCAAACATTTGATCTGGGATCAAAGAATCTTTATTATGAACGGTCAATGTTAAAAATATGAACCATACGGAAGCTGTTGCCTGTGAAGTCATTTGCGTACTCTAACTGCAGAGATGTAAAAGCCAGTTCATTGCTATAAACGAGTACAGATTTTCTTCCTGGGCCATATGTTTTGGAGTTTTCTCTCTTCAGAAAGTTGAGTGGGGGGAGAAAATTACTGGTTGACATATTCTTCACTGTTGAAAATAACTGTACTGAATTCTTTTTATTTTTGATTCATTACTGCTGATCAATTTGAAACTTTTGAACTTCCTCATAAATATCCATAAGAACATTTTTTGAAAGAGATTTTTATTTCAAAGCAAAATATTTGCCATAAGTTTAGTACTAAAATATTATTTATTGTTATAGTGTGTTATTACACATTTTTTAAAAAGAAGAGTATCAGAGGGCCTCAGAGAATGGAATACTTGACCTTGATTTTCCCACATGTGAGTTAGGAATGATAATCCCTGTTATGAGCCATTAAGGCAATGTGTATAAAATTCTTTGAGATTCTCAGATGAAAAGTTTTATGTGTGTAGGATTTTAGTGTTATTTACATCATTTACTAGGCATCAGAATGCTGTAATCTGATTGACTTTTTCAAATCTTTATAATTGTATCCTTACATGTAAACTTGACCTATAAACCTTCTCACCTAAGAAAAAATTATCTGTTCCCCTAATTTGATGTAAGGTTCTCCTCCCCTCCCGGTCATATACAGTGAATGAATTTCTTTTAAGTATTTTAAATTGAGATTTATTTATTATTGAGGGGTTAATCACTCAAACTGGCCTTATAGAAGGTGAGGTCCTCAGTTTTTGACAATGAGCCCATCAAAATTGTTCTTTTGCCAAGTAAGTTTCCTTAGGAAAGATGGGGAGAAATGTACCATTATTGTCTGTGATTCTGTGATGAATGAGTGGGATTTGCTCATGCCTAGTCTATCTCCAAAATAGAATTTGATATTCTGATTGACTAGTACTTCTTGGAGAGGGGCCCTATTTGGGAGCTCCTATTGTCAGGGGTTGGAATGGGAGCAAGAACATTAGGTTCAAGGTTTATGGTTCAGAAAATCTTCCTGTGTATAAAGTGAACCTTTGCCTATAATAAATCCTATTTTAATTCCTTAACATTGATACAGAAGAGTAGGAAAAGTGAACATATGTAAGCTATTTTAAGCTGATTGATGCCAACACTAATGGGTATTCCTATCTGAAGTATTGAATATGGACATCCTTTTAAAAGTCATTTAGACTGAAGGCTTCTTTTATTGGAGGCAATATGGATTGGTTCTGAAGTTTATTATGCATAGGAATGTCCTTTAGCCCCATCCCCAAAGATTTTGATTTAGTATATCTGGGGTGGGGCACAGGAAACTTCAATTTTAATAAGCACTGCAGTTATTTTGGGGCAGGTGGTCTGAGGATATTATAACATAATTCTTAAGGCCTACTGTGAATCTTGCTGTTAGTACCTCTGGCAAGATACTTAATCTTTTCTAGGCATCTGTTTCCTTAGGTATAAAATGAAGATTATAATACATAACTATAATAATATCTAACTTGTGGAGTTTTGTAAGAGTTAGAGAAGTGAAACAATTAGTGTAGTCCTGGCTCATAGTATGCACTTGATAAATGGCCTCTATAAAAATTAGGTATGGAGATTGTGGTTCTGGGGAGGATAGAGTAAGCACATTCCTCCCTATCTCTTCCAGTGAGCGCAATGATACAACCTGGACAGACTGAATGAAACATCTATTTGAGGACTTTCAAAAATAAATAGAAGCAAAATTGGGGAAGAACACCAGAATTTGAAGTAGCTCTAAACTGGCAGTAAATTCATCAGTTTCTCTCCAGGTATTCCTTTACCTGAGTACAGTGGAGCCTGAAACCTGGAAGTGAGCACCAGGCAACAGGCTGAGCTCTAGCAGATGCTCTTTATTCCTGGTGTAAAGGAGCATGACAGAGTGAACTCTAATGTCAGAGAGAGTGCAGAAACCCTCAGTTTTTTCCTTCCTTCCATCTTCTTATGCCCCAGGCCCCAAGCAATCTTGCAGTGGCAATAGCAAACCAGCAGGGGCCAGACTCTGAGAAAAAGCAATTTTCTTTTCATTGCTGAGCTGTGAACTCAAAGAAAGGAGTAAATTCCTGTTGCTTTTTTCTCTGTACCTCCACTGCTTGGCCTCTGCCTTGTAAGTATACTGGGGAGTGAGGTAATTAAGAGGGAACCACGGGGAACTTGAAAGTGCTAGAGAGAGTGCAGAAGAGAAGAGCTTTACATAGCAACCCTTGAAGTTATCTATGAACTCCTGGGCTCCCCCTTGAGCTATACCTGAACTGATCTGATCCTAATCAGCATACCAAAGATGTTGAGAACTGAATTAACAAATAAATGATTGCCCAGGTTGTAGTATGACCATTAAGTGGGACATATACAGGACATATCCAAATAGCACTGCAAAAGCTTTGTAAACCAACATTAGAATCAAAGCACACAGAAAGTGGGTTGGAACTTGCAGCCTGGACCTAACCAGGTCAATTGCCTGCTAAAAAATAACAACAACAAAAATTCTGTGTAGGATTTAAACCAGACCCAGTGGCTCATAATATGCTATTCAAAATGTCCAGGATACAATCCAAAATTATTTTGCATATGAAGAACCAGAACTTGCATGAGAAAAAGCAATCAATAAATGCCAAGGCCAAGTCCACACAGATGTTATAATTAACTCACAAGGACTTTAAAACAGTTATTATAAAAATGCTCTAAGAAGCATCACAGACACTGTTGAAATAAATGGGAAAATAGAAATATTCAGCAAAAAAATAGACGATATGAAGAAGAACCAAATGGAAATTTTAAAGCTGAAAAACATAATAACCAAGAAAAAAAATAACACATCACTGGATGAGCTCAATAGCTTACAATAGAAATGTTGAGGAACTTGAAGATAGATCAATAGAAATTATTCAATCTGAGCAATAGAGAGGAGAAAAAGATGCCCTCTTCCCACTCAAAAAAAAGAAAGAACAGCTCCTCAGGAATCTGAGGGAGAATAACAAAAGTTCAATATTTATGACATTGTAATCCCAGAAGGAGTAAATGAAACATTCCATTCTATTCATGGAAACATCAGGAATGAATGACAAGCAACAGAAATAGTAGATATCTGGGTGAATATAATACACTATTCTTTTCCAGTGAATTCTTTGAAATATGTTTGATGGGTGAAAGCAAATATAAGATTTTCAGTGTATGTAGATGTAGTATACAGACAAATAACAACATAAAAGGGGAGGGTGAAGGGACCTATACTGTAGCAAATTTTCTGTATTCCACTTAAAGTGGGAAAATATTGATTCTAACTACATTGTGAAAAGTTAAGTATATATATTACAATTCTCAAAGCAATCATTAAACATCTATACAAAAATATAGCCAAAATCAAAATAGATAAATGTAATACTGAAAACTTTCAATCAACTCCGAAGAAGTCAGGAAAGGGAAAACAGAGAAACAGAAAAAATAATAAAATGATGGATCTAAATAATGAAAAATATCAATAATAAAATTAAACATGAATGGTTTAAACACACCAATTAAAAGACAGAGGTTGTCAGAAAAGATAGGAAAAACATGATCCAGCTCTATGCTGTATCCAAGAAATTCATTTCAAATGTAATGATATTGTTAAGTTAAAGTAACAGGATAGAAAAATGTATAAGTGCAAAACAAATAAAAGATGCAAATACTAATCAAAAGAAAGCTAGAATGGGGCTATATTAACAATGGGCCAATTTTCATCATCTTGGAAAACTTGTTTGCAACAAATTCTTGTGCAAGGACTTATTTAGCATTTGCACTGGCAGGGGGAAGATTGGATGATCTGAATTTGTTGAAAAGTTGGGAAACTTCACATTTCACAAGAGATGTTTACTTTTCCTATATCTAAAAACTAGATTCCAATAGTTCTTATAGTATAACTGATGCTTTGTTTCTGTGCCTTCCTACATATACAAAGTCCTTTTCTTTCAGCACCAAATTATAGTATGATCTACTATATTATATTAGATGACATTTTAAATGGCAACTGAACTTAACATGTGTTGTATCAATAATGCACATAAAATGGTGACAGTACATGAACACTGTGACCTGTAGGCAAAGACAGCTGTCACAATTCCCCCCTGCTAAGCAACTCTCTTATGAGACCAAAGCTTCTAAGAAGCATCTACATTAAAAAAGTGGTTTTAGACTTGATGGAATAAGGTCTATGCATAGAATAATGTCTGGAAGACCATATATCTCAAAGTGTTCACATTGTTTATCTGTGGTCATTCAGTTGGTTGACAAATATATTATCAGTACTTGGGATATGCCAGTGAACAAAGCATTTAATATAATCTGACCTTGTGGAGCTTATATTCTAGCAGGGCAGACATACAATAAATAAGAAACATAATAAATATGTTAGGTGATAAGAGTATGGGAAAAGAAAAGGGCAAGGGAATGGGGAATCGGAGGAGTCAGGGTTGAGTGGGGTGGGGTGGGCTGTGGTGGGGGTAGGGGAGTCAGGGTAATCCCATTAAGAGGTTGACATTTGAGCAGACTCAGTGAAGGAGAGGAGGAGTCAGCTATTATATGTCTTGGTGGAAGAGGCTCTAGGCATGGGAATAGCTGGTGCAAAAGTCCTGAGCCTGAAGCATGATACACGTGTTCCTGGTCCATCAAGAAGCTGACATGGCTGCAGCAATGAGCAAACGGGGAGAGTATGGTAGGAGGTGATGTCAGAGAGGTACCAGGGCCATATGCTGTGTACAGCATTTCAGGTATCATAAAGATTTTGGTTTTTGCTCTCAGGGGGCCATTAGGTGTTAGGAGTGTTGCAGTTTCTGTTATCATGTCTCTTCATTTTTCATGGAGCCCTCCCTCCCTTCTCTTTTGAATAAGCATATGCTTTATTATTTCTTTTTGGGGAAACTACCTATTTGGAATACTTCACATTTATTTAGTGCTTAATATGTCAAACACCTTCAGGTACATTGTTTCATTTTATCCCAGGCAGCACTCTTTTTCAAACACCTAAAGAGCAGTTATGATCATAGCTCTTAAAGCTGTCTCTTTAGAAATATTTTGAATGTTAGCTGACATAGCTGAAGATAGAAGGATAATTACTTTGACCATTTCACACCAACTTTGAAAGAGAAAAGACAAGGACACATGGGCAATAAGTCAAATGCAGAGGATACACAGGCAACCCAGTCACCCTTGAGTGCAGTCACTCTGTAGGTTGTTGTTTTGTTTCTTTATGTAGCTGATGGTGTTTTCTGGGTGAGGCCAGATTTATAAATTTAACCTATGACTTAGTGAAGACACTTGCTTTTTCTTGAAATGACTTATTCACTCTTAGGGATGGAGGGTTTCTGACTGCCGGAAAATCCTTGAGACCAATTCTGGGATCAGGTGTGGTGACAGGGAGGTTTCTAGAAAGGGCATTATAAGTGGTGTTGCTTTTTAAAATCTGTAGAGAGTAAGGTTGTCTTTATTATTCCTAAAGGAAATGAATAAGTGGAACATGTGAAAGAGAAATTATACCATTGAGATGGTCTCTTTACTTTGGGGAATCTTCTTTGCTTTTCTCTTCTTTGTAAGATGATTAATGGATTGATTTTATTTAAACTGTGGGAAACAAATGAAACCATTAAATGTTTATATTGAAAGAAAATACATAAATAAAGTCAATGAAGCTTTCTGTAGGCCACATGGCCTTCCCCCAGGCCATAAATGCTCTGACTTTCCAACACAACTGCCAAACACTGCCTCCACACATTCTTTGTAAAACTTCTTTTCCATTCCAAATCCACTTGGTACTTTCATTATGGTCTTGTTAAAATTGAAAGATGTCCAAAGGGACTTGCAAGATAGATTTTCCCTTTATTGAGGAGGAGAAAAAGAGGAAGTATATAAAAGCATTTCTAGTTGGTATTTCTTCAGGGAGACATACTGATAAAAAATAGTGACACTTCTATAGGAAGAAGATCTTTTAATTTGATGCTGTTTTAATGGTGAGCATTTGGGCAAATGTATATGCTTTGCCTTTATTTTAGCAACTTGTATAACATCCTGGATAGGACTATTGGGACAGATAATATTATTCTATTTACATGTGGAACACATGAGTAAATGTACCTGTAAGACATATGTTGATTGTGGGCTTCATATAAGTGCAGACACACACTTAATGATATTGGTTCTCAGGATTAGGTCAGTTTTACCTGATTTGGTATCTCTCTCCCTATTTCCGCTAGACAAGACTTTTCCTATGGGGATCTGATAACTCTTTTTCTATAATCTCATATATACAAGACTTATTATGGGGGCCTGGGAACTCTTCTTCTGTGCTCCCATATGTAGACATATATTCTTTAATGTAGTAAAAATGTCTTATAAATGACAAACCCCTTCACCAGCATGATCCATCCTGACTGTGTGGTCATTCTCTCTATGATCTCTTTATTGAGAGGTATAAAGACTGGCAAGAAATGTTCTTGGGAAGGCAGTGATAGGCCCTGAACACCAGCACCCACAGGTAGGTACATGAAAAACTTGTGAATTACACTTTAAAATTATTTTTTTCTTTTAGATCTTGAATTTGCCTGAGTTGATTGATGACTCCAAGTACAAAACTAACCACCTTCGGGTACAGAATAGAAAAGAGCTTATTAAAATACTATCTGCACGGTAAGCTTGGATCTAGTACTCATACATTTAGAATTAATATGTAATAAGCATTTATCTGTTGCTGTTAGGGGGTTTTCTTGGCTTATTTGGATCAATTTGTAATTTTCTTCTACTTCGCAAAGTATATTAGTGGAAAGATATTTTAAAGCTATGTTTTTTCTTTTGTTCAAAAGCATTTGAAAGCATTTTATGTGTTTTATTAAGTACTGAGTCATAACAATGATACAAATAAGAAAATCACAATGATTTGAATTAAGTTGTTTCTCTGTGGCTTGTAACTGCTTGGGTTTGGTATATCATGAATAGTAATAATAATAACAACATCAACAATAATAATTAAACAAATACTTAAATATTATTTTGTACTTTTACTGTGTTAAATGCTCTATGTACATTATTTCATATAACCCTTATAATCATCCCATGAGGTAAGTTCAATTATTTTCCATTTTACAGATGAGGAAACTAAGGCAAAGGGAGGTGAAGTCAAGAGTTTGTTGGCTTTTCTGAGCCCTCCTTATGAATCATGATGATATTTCTGGGTCATTGAAAATGCCATGTTGAATTATGGGTCATAAAAGATTAATGTTAATTATTTGATTTCCAAATTATTTTGTTCATGTCTGGTTGTGCTTTTGTAACACCTATACCAATTTTTCACATTTGTCTAAAAACTAATAATTCTTACTTTTTCTTATCAGTTTCACTTTTCTTCCTCTAAATATCTTCTCAATCTGTAGAAATAGGCTTTATGGCTTTTGTGGCTCTAAATGCCCACATGAGCTGTTCTGTAATATTGAAAATTTTATCTCATCATGCCAATAAATCGGATACTTTTGTTCAAGTGCTATATCCACTCTTTTGAAGAGGTCTGTGTGTTTCTATATAGTATATATCAAAGTTCTTAAAGAATAAAATTCTGCTAATGTTATTTTTGTTTCTCTTCCCTTTGTATTTGGGGATCTTTACATGACTGAGTGAACATTCATTTACCTATTTGCTCTTTCCTGGATTTTAAACACTTCTTCTCTACACTGTGTGTATCTTTTCCATGTGCCAAATGCTCTTCACATCAATAGGGGCTCTGTGTGTGGGACTAATATACACAGAATGGGGGAATGAGAATTGGGTGCCCCTTTCCTGGTCCTTAGTTAAATATAACTCTGATTCTACTGCAAAGCCCCAGAGCCCTCAATGATTAACCTTTCTCCACATGAGAATTGGCCATTTATATCTGTTTTTTGCCTCTGCATCTCAAGCATTCTTAATTCATTTAATTCATTGATATGACTTTTTCCTTTCACACCATGGTTACCAAGTTTCAATAATAGCCACTTGTGAGAACCTTATCAAAAGCTCTTTGATAGTTTAAATAAATCATGTCCATGCTGTGAGAAGAGTGGATCCCAAGTAAAATACAAAACCTAGGCAGATACAAAGTGTCATCTTGTTATTTAGTTGCCAGCACTTTTACAGCTTCAAGAACCACAAAGTTAAGTCATTGGTTTCCTATGTCCTAAAACTTTTATTCCTTGCTAAATTCTATTATAGGATTCAAATGTGGAAAGACTTTTAGCATCATCTATAACAGATTAATTTCTACTTTCCTTCGCTGGGGTGAATTAAATAATTTGTCACCTTCTTTTTGCTGCTCTTACACATGCAAAAGTAGGAGTTTTTGCATTTTGGAACCCATCAGGTTGGTATATTTTTATTCAGACTTAACAAGGAATAAGGAATCAAGCTACAAGGAAGAGACCAGGAGAGTAGTTTTAAGAGAGCAAATTTGAGAAGGAGGTCACATCATCTTAGGTACTGCTGTTAAAACAGACTGCAGATAGAGCCCTTAGTTGGTTGCGTGGAGGCCAGGTTTTGTGCTCTCTTCTGCTAGTGTGTTGACATTTTTGGGTACTCTCTTATGGTGTGCAGTTCTTCAGGTGTCCTCCAGCTTAAGTCTCTTCTCCTGCATGGTGACAATCAGGGAAGATTAGAATATTGATTCATTCCCACTTATAACCTTGTCATTTATTTTTCTGAACAATATCACTGGATGCATTATTACTATTTAGTGCTTGGCTTTCAGAAGTCTCTGCAAGTGCTTTAAAAGTTATCATTTTCATTATATGAGTCCATGTTTTTCCAACTATTCAAAAACTTTAGTAGCTCTCCATAAATTACAGGATTAAATCCGGTCTCTTCAATCTGACATCCAGAGTCTTCCACAATCTGACGTCACCTTTTCTGTCCACCTTTTCTCCTAATACACTTCAGTAGGAAGCCCCTGCTCCAGCCATACTTTCATTTGGTTTCTTTTGTTTCCTCTCTGAAATGCTTCCCAGATTTACCATTATTCTGAAACATAGTCATGCTTCAAGACCAGTTCTTCATCCCCATGTAACCACTCTCTGATATCTCTATCTGGATTCCGAGTCAGATGACAGCACCTTCAGGAAAGAAGGTGTCCTTTCTGTGCCTTGTCAGTTGTCCAACCCAAGCACAATCAGTGTTAGTTGTTGCTGTGAATGATACTGCTCAGGGGTCTGCTCGACATTCTAGTCTTGGTCAGCACGTCATTTTTTTCATTTTGTAGCCATCTCAGAACTTGTGAATCACTTTGTTTCCTAACAACAGAGTTACATTAGCTCCCCACCACAAAAAGGAGGTAGGAAGAAAGGAAGGAGAGGAACCAGCATTTGATGGATTCCAAGTACATGCCAGATAAGTATTATTATTCTTTCTATTTTAAAGATGAAAATGCTGAAGTTTAGCAAGGTTAGTCTCAAGGTCAGGTACACAGTGAATAGTTAGTTAGAAATGGAATTCAGAAGGTCACGCCTTTTCCATATATCATATTACCTCCTTGAAATGGCACATGAAATGTTACTGTGTCCTTGTTGGTTTATTCACTAAGTATTTACTGATCATTTACTATGTAGTAGGCACTGACTGTTACAAGCACTGGGGATAGAGAACTGAATGAAACAGATAAAGTAAATTGGTGAAAAATAATTCAGGGAAGGCAAAGGAAGAGAGCCAGAAGTTGGGTATGAGGCTGGCTATTTCATTTAGGCCGGTCAGAGAGGGCTTCTCTGATAAAGTGGCATTTGAGCAGAGGCCTGCAAGAAATGAGAGAAGACGCGGGAGGGAGACTGGCAGATATCTGGGAGAAGGATCCTGGGCAGAGTTTAAGGAGTTGCACAGAGGACAGTGTGCC
This sequence comes from Daubentonia madagascariensis, assembly GCA_023783475.1. NCBI lineage: Eukaryota > Metazoa > Chordata > Mammalia > Primates > Daubentoniidae > Daubentonia > Daubentonia madagascariensis. Next base: position 10,378,411 of record JAKFHU010002658.1, read on the forward strand.
TGGAGCTGGGAGCAAGAGGAAGAGTGGTGGTGACTGGGTTCAGAGAGGACGGGGGAGGTGGCAGGCAGACCCTGTTGTGAAAGTCATGACAGCCCTTGTGACAAAGTAGTTTTTTAACCTCGTGAAATAAAGGATTTTTTTTTTTTTTGGTCAAAAAATGAGTTTGCATTGAGTTGCATTGCAACTTCTATTTTCTATCTCACCTGAAGAGAATTCTTGAAGGGAATACTCTACCTGGTACAGTTCAAAGTATTCCAGTACCACAGAGTCAGCAAGACCTCCTTGCTTACCTGGAGAGGTCAGAGGGCCTGAGTTTAAATGGCATATGCTTCTCATTCATTCATTCATTCATTCACTGTCACTTATTTGTTCAACAAATATTTATCAAACGCCTACTATGTGCCCAGGGCTGTTCTGGGCACTAGGAATATGCATTAAAAAACAGACAAGAATCCCTGCCCTCCTGGACTTTCACCTTTGCAGACTTTCTAAAAGACATGTTTCTTTGGTTGTTGATATTTTTTTTGACCCCTTCCACAAAACGTTTGTTTTGATGAGCCTAACAAGTTAGTTCTGCATATTTTTCAAATAATCTTTTAAAAAAATATTTGCTTCCATAAAAGTATTGTACCTATAGACTATGCCTGTTAATCATTTATTATCTTTTTATCTTTTTTTGAACGTGTTGATATACATGCTACAATTTTTAAAAATGTGGTTTGTCAATCATTTCTGTAGTAAAGTATATTTTTAGTAACAGTATCTATATTACCATGTGAGTATATCATGTTTGCCTATTGTCTGTTATTAAACATTACTTCATAAGTACTTTCCTTTAATTCTCATAGACACTTTCTTCAGCCTATATTTGTATTTTAGAAAATCTTTAAAACATGTAAAAATGTAGAAGGATTTGTGAGAGTGGTTTTGTACTGCACATAACTTTAAAAACAAACTCTAGGAATGATGGACTCACTGTGTTTATTTAAAAAAAAAAAAACTCTCACCCCTTACACCCAATTTGATATCCAAAAGTGAAAGCAGAAGCGTTTATGGATTTTTGCAAAGTCTGCTTTCCTAAATATACACATGGATTTCCTCTTATGTTTCAAAATCTTCCTTCCAAAGTATTTTTTTGTGAGCAATTTTTGAGTACTTCTCTCCCTGCCCATGGTAAGCATTCATTTAAAATTTTTGGAATCAGGTGATTCTCCTGTGAAATTTGTAGACTCTTTTGAAAGTGCTTACCAGAGATGTCAGTCACTTACCTCATTTCTCTGTTATTCTTGCTAAGTACAGTTTGACATTACTCTCTGAGGATGGTCAGCCTCATTCAGGACGGCAGCTGCCTGTTTTGGTCATCAGCTGCCTTTCCACAGCCAGCACACACAATTCCCCTCACATGCTCTCAGGTGTTACTGTTCCCCCACCGTGGCTGTGAGCAAGTCTTTTTTATTAATCTAAGGATGGAAGACTTTCCCCTGGAGCTTGCCGTTTTATCCAGGGTGTTGCAGAAAGTCTGTTTACCCAGCTGCTAACATTGAAAACTAAAAGCTAAAGCCTGTTAAAAATCCCTAGCTAAAAAACAGAAGAGGAGATATAATGGAGACTAATCCAGGGCCAGAAAAAACAAGCCCCTTCTTTGCAATGCTAAGGAGCAACAAATTCTTAAACTTGTGCTGCTCACACACTGGATCAGCATTTTTGCAATAGTTAGGACCTCAAGAGAGAGATTGAAAGTTGTGATGTGTATTGAAACCAAGAAGAGAAGGATAAAGATGATGTATTAGTGGTTGGGGAGAAATAAATAGGAAGACATGAAATGAGAATGAAGGAAAAGAGAAATGATGGAGAAAATATTAATAGAAATAAAAATCATTTTATTCCCTCTCTTTTCCTCTCTTCACCAACATGTATTGGCCACTGACTGTACCCTGGTCCTACAGATACAGAGATGAAAGGTGAAGCCTGGGCTCTGGAGGAGGTCATGGTCTAATTGGGAAAACAAACAAGTAAAGCACTGATTTATGTACGTAGGGTGTGGGAAGTACCAGGCTAAACATATGCACAGCCTGCCGTGGGGAACCCAGGGACGGGGCGACTGTTAATACTTCAATCTGGGTGAGTCAGGGAAGGCTTCCTGGAGAAGATGCCACTTAAGATGGGTCTTGAAGGACAAATAGAATTAGACAGATGAAGAAAAAAGTTAGTTCAAAGAAGGAAATATTGACCCGAGTGTAATTTTATAGCAAGAAAAAAAATCACGGAAGAAGAAAAAAAAAATAGACTTACAACCTACAACTTTTGTTCAACTTAGAATTTTTTTTTTTTTGAGACAGAGTCTCACTGTCAGTCCAGCTAGAGTGCAGTGGCATCATCATAGCTCATTGTAGCCTCAAACTCCTGGGCTCAAGCGATCCTCCTACCTCAGCCTCCTGAGTAGCTGGGACTACAGGCGCATGCCACCACGCCCAGCTACTTTTTTTTATTTTTAGTAGAGACGGGGTCTCGCTCTTGCTCAGGCTGGTCTCTAACTCCTGAGTTCAAGCAAACCTCCAGGCTTGGCCTCCCAAAGTGCTAGGATTACAGGTGTGAGCCACTGCGCCCAGCCTCAACTTAGAATTTTTTGACTTTATGATGGTTCAAGAGTGATATGCATTCAGTAGAAACCATACTTCAAATTTTGAAATTTGGTCTTTTTCTAGGCTAGTGATATATATGGTATGATATTCTCTTCTGATGCTGGGCAGTGGCAGTGAGCTGTAGCTCCTAGTCAGCCACAATATGTGTCTGAGCATGTTTAAGGTAGGCTGGGCTAAGCTACGATGTTCAGTTGGTTAGATGTATTAAATGCCTTTTTGACTTACGATGTCTTCCACTCACAATGGGTTTTATCAGAATGTAATCCCATTGTAAGTCCAAGAGCATCTGTAGTTTGGATTGACACTGATGACAACTTTTAAACTGCTTTTGGAAAAATGTTACACATGTAAAGCAACTACATGTCAATATAGTCTTAGTGAGGGCATTCCTAAAAGGTAGGTTACACTGAGTCACCATAAATATTTAGATAAAGTCACCTTTTAAAATACTGTGGCAATTCCTTTAGTAAAATTAATAATTATTTTTGGTTTTAAATAATTTGATATTTTCTTAAGTTTCTGATGTATGATTGAATGTTTACTTATTTTCAGAGTTTATTGTATTAAAACATTGTGAAATTATTAATAAATGCCCTAATTCAGGGCCTTCTAAACAGAGGTGCTAAACAAATATTTGTTGAATCAAGGGCTTATTAGTGACTTTCCTCTAATCTGATCATTTTCAAAATTTGATGTCAAATTATTTTTAATACCCTTCTGCAAAATGTTGAAGAGTTGGACCTGGAATATTTCTTGGCAGTTGATAGAGGAACTGGAACTTCAAAGGTACCTAAATCTAATGTTAACTAAAAAAAACTCTGACATCTTGGTACCATTAGGCAAATTTGATCATTCCACTTCCCTGCCTAGGTCTTTCTGGGGCTCTCAACAGCTTTAAGGATAAAATTCAAACCATTTACCTTAACACATGTAATTACACCTCCCACCTTGTTGGCCTTGCTCCAGCCACATAACCACGTGCTGCTCCTTATAATGTGGCCCAGTCTTTTAATCCTCTGTGTCTTCCCACATGCTCATTGCTTAACACTAAAATAATAAACCTTCTTGATCTCACTGGCTATTACCAGCCCTTTAAATTAAGCATAAGTTTCAGGGGCTTTTCCTGCCTTGCTTGTCTGTTCTAGGCATCCCCTCTCGTGCTGCTGCATCAAAGCATCTACCACACTCAGTTATCATCAGTCATTTACTTCTCTTCCTCCTTGACAAGACAGTGAATTTCTTAAGGCAGAGACTATGTCTTTTTGATTTTTATTTCTAGTGCCCATTTGGGTTTCCAGCACTCAATCAATGTTCTTCCAGTTAGTGAATGTATGAACCAATGATGAGCAAAGCTATCCATATATGGTGGAACTGGACAAAGGAAAGAGAGGGAAGACCCCCAATGCCAGGTCCTATAAAACAAGAAGAGGAGAGCACTGGTAGCTGGAGATGAGGACTTTGAATTAAACAGGGAGCTTGTATTATGATCAAAGAATGTCAGAAGACCTGAATTTGCGACCCTGGTATTCCACTGATCAGCCATAAGCTTCAGGTTCTCCCATACCAGATATACATGACAATACCTACATAACAATGAGAATTGAAAAACTGGAACAGGCACGAAAGCAGCTAGCACAGTCAGAGCAAGAGTGCTCAGTCTGTTTGAGGAGAATCTCAATCTTTGAGAATCATGAATGACAGCTCCCCAATTTTTTTAAATTTCAAAATATTAAGGGAGTACAAATGTTTTCGTATGTTTGTTGGCCACTTGTCTTTCTTCTTCTGGAAGGCTTCTGTTCATGTCTTTTGCCTACTTGTTAATAGGGTTGTTTGTTTTTTTCTTGCTGATTTGCTTGAGTTCTTTGTAAATTCTGGTTATTAGCCCTTTATCGGATGTGTAGCTTATGAATATTTTCTCCCATTCTATAGGTTGTCTATTTTCTCTGTTGACTGTTTCCTTAGCTGTGCAGAAGCTTTTTAGTTTAATCAAATCCCATTTATTAATTTTTTTGTTGCCATGATTGCCATTGAAGTCTTTTTCATAAATTCTTTGCCTAGGCCAATATCTGGAAGAGTTTTACATACATTTTCCTCTAGAATTCTTATGGTTTCATTCCTTAGATCTAACTCTTTTATCCATCTTGAATTAATTTTTGTGAGTGGTGAGAGGTAGGGGTCCTATTTCATTCTTCTGCATGTGGCTATCCAGTTTTCCCAGCACCATTTATTGAATAGGACTTCTTTTCCCCAGTGTACATTGTTGTCTGCTTTGTCAAAGATCAGTTGATTGGAGGTAGAGGGTTTTATATCTGGTTTGTCTCCTCGGTTCCATTGATCTATGTCTTTATTTTTGTACCAATACCATGCTGTTTTGGTTACTATACCCTTGTAGTGTATTTTGACGTTTGGTAACATGATACCTCCATATTTGTTCTTTTTGCTTAAAATGGCTTTGGCTACTCGGGCTTTTTTCTGGTTCTAAATGAAGTGTAGGATTATTTTTCTAGATCTGTGAAGTATGACATTGGTAATTTGATGGGGGTTGCATTGAATCTGTAAATCACTTTGGGTGGTATGGATATTTTAACAATGTTTATTCTACCTATCCATGAGCATGCTTTGTTTTTCCATTTGTTTGTATCTTCTGCAATTTCGCTCCTCAGATTTTCATAGTTCTTCTTGTAGAGATCTTTCACCTCCTTGGTTAAGTATATTCCTAGGTATTTTATTTTCTTTGCAGCTATTGTGAATGGTATTGAGTCTTCAATTTGACTCTCGGCTTGACTGTTTTTAGTATATAGAAATGCTACTGATTTATGTACATCGATTTTGTATCCTGAGACTTTGCTGAATTTATTTATCAATTCCAGGAGAATCTTGGTGGAATCTGTGGGGTTTTCTAGATACAAGATCATGTAATCAGTGAAGAGTGATAGTTTCACTTCTTCTTTCCCTGTTTGGATAACCTTGATATTCTTTTCTTATCTCATTGATCTGGCAGTGACATCCAGCACTTCTATGGTGAATAGAAGTGGTGACAGTGGGCATCCTTGTCTTGTTTCAGTTCTTAAAGGGGATGCTTTCAACCTTTCCCCATTCAGTATGATGTTGACTATGGGGGCTTTTATTATTCTAAGATATGTTCCTTCTATGCCTAGTTTGTTGAGGTTTTTTATCATGAAAGCATGCTGGATTTTGTTGAATGCTTTTTTGGTATCTATTGAGAAAATCATATGGTCTTTGTTTTGCTTTTGTTTATGTGGTGAATTACATTTATTGATTTACATATGTTGAACCATCCTTGCATCCCTAGAATGAAGCCCACTTGGTCCTGGTGGATTATTTTTTTGATGTGCTGTTGAATTTGGTTTGGTACTATTTTATTAAGGATTTTTGCATGTATATTCGTAGGAGATATTGGCCTGTAGTTTTCTTTTTTTCTGTGTGTCCTTTCCTGGCTTTGGTATCAAGGTGATACTGGCTTCATAGAATGAGTTCAGTAGGATTTCTTCCTTCTTGATATTATGGAATAATTTCTGTATTATGGGTCCCAGGTCTTCTTTGTAGGTCTGACAGAATTCAGCAGTGAATCCATCTGGTCCAGGGCTTTTTGTGGGGGAGGATTTTTATTACTGTTTTGATCTCACCATTTGTTATTGTTCTATTCAGGAGTTCTATGTCTTCTTGGTTGAGTTTTGGGAGGTTGTGTTTTTCCAGGAACTTGTCCATTCCCTCTTCATTCTCTAGTTTATGCACCTAGAGATATACATAGTATTCATGGATGATGTTTTGTATTTCTGTGGTATCAGTTGTAATGTCATCATTTTCATTTCTGATTGAGCCTATTTGGGTCATTTCTCTTCTGTTCTTGGTTAGGCTACCATTCAGCAGCAGGTTGTTTAATTTCCATGACTTTATGTAGGTTTGAGTGTTTCTCTTGTAATTGATTTCTACTTTTATTCCACTGTAGTCTGAGAAGGTACTTGGTATTATTTCAATTTTTTTGAATTTTTTGAGATCTGTTTTGTGACCTAAGATATGATCAATTTTGGAGAATGTCCCATATGCTGCTGATAAGAATGTATAATCTGTAGTGTTTGGGTAGAATGTTCTGTAAATATATGTTAGGTCCAGTTGATTTAGAGTTTAGTTTAAGTCCATTGTTTCTTTCTTTGTTTTTTGTTTTGATGATTTGTTGAGCTCTGACAGTGGGGTGTTGAGGTTCCCAGCAATTATGATGGTACCATTTATTTCTTTGCTTAGTTCTAGTAAAATTTGCTTTATGTGTCTGGGAGCTCCTGTGGGCATAATATATTTAGTATTATTATGTCTTCTTGTTGAATAGCTCCTTTTACTATTATATAATGACCCTCTTTGTCTTTCTTTATGTTTGTTTGCTTAAAGTCAATTTTTATCTGATACGAGAATAGCTACTCCTGCTCTCTTTTGATTTCCATTTACATAGGATATTTTTTTCCATCCTTTCATTTTGAGTCTTTGTGTATCCGTGTGATTTAGATGTGTTTCCTGGAGACAGCAGATGTTTGGGTTGTGTTTTGCATCCTTTCAGCCAGCCTGTGTCTTTTGAGAGCTGCATTCAGTCCATTAACATTGATTGATAGCATTGATATGTGGGATGTTTGTCTGTTCATCCTGTTGGGTAGTCCTTTACTGCTCTGTTTTACCTCTTGTTCTATTATTTTATAGGAGTTGTGACTTTTGGGGCTTTTTTTTTTTTTAGGTGAATTTACACTGGTTGGTATCTGTTGTGCTGAGTTGTGTCTAGTGCTGTTCTGAGTATTTTGTGCAGGGCAGATGTGGTCATGGCAAATTTATTCAGTGTTTGCTTTTCTGGAAAAGACTTAATTTCTCAGTAGATTGTGACACTGTTTTGTAGGATACAAAATTCTAGGAGGGCAGTTGTTCTGTTTAAGTTGAGTGAACATGGGGCCCCAATCCCTCTGGCTTTTAAGGTTTCCACTGAGAAGTCTGCAGTTAGTCTGATGGGTTTTCCTTTATAGGTTTTTGATGCTTTTGTCTTGCTGCTTACAAAATTTCTTCCTTCATTTTGACTTTGGCCAAGTTGATTACTATGTGTCTTGGCGATGACCTATTTGCTATGGATCTTTCCAGTGTTCAATGTCCATCTTGTATCTGTATGTCTGAATTTCTGGAGATACCAAGGAAGTTGTCCTCAATAATTTCCTCAAATAAGTTTTCCATGCTTTTAGTTTTTTCTTCTTCTACTTCAGGGATACCTATAAATTGAATGTTAGTTCACTTCACATCGTCCCATAGCTCTCTCAGTGATTGCTCAGACTTTTTATACTCTTCTCTCCCTCTTTGAATGACTTGAATGACTGAGTTATCTTGAGAGCCTTGTCTTCAAGCTCTGAGATTGTTTCTTCTCCTTGGTTTAGCCTGTTCAGCTTTCTACTGCATTTTGAAATTTCCTAAATGACTGTTTCATTTCTTTAAGTTCTATTATATCCTTTCTTATGTTGTCTAGCTCTCTAGTGACTTTTTCATTTTTTTCATTGATTTTCTGAAATATTTTTTTGGCTTCTTCTTGTTGGCTTTCAATTTTCTCTTCAATTCCATTCATCTTATTTGCCATCTATATTCTGAATTCCATTTCTGATAATTTGGCAATTTCTTTGTGGGTTGGGTCCATTACTGTAGCTCTGTTATATTCCCTTGGGGGTGTTGAACTATTTTGTTTTTTTTGCTTTTGCCAGGGTTCTTTTGCTGGTTTCTTCTCATCTGGCTGCCCTTATCTCAGCTTGGGTTAATAGGATTTCAGGGCACCTGTTCTCCTTTGCTGGGGACTCTCTCAAGCCAAGTCCAGGAGTGATGGCTGCTCAGGGCTCGGGCATCCTGAGTGAAGTGTTGGACCTCAGGGAGGTCCTGCTGGCTCAGCAGTAGTGGTGGGGACTCAGTAGTGGGGTCTTGGGGGCCAGGCACAATTCTATAGTCTCAGTGGTATAGTCGCAGGCCCAGCAGGGGCCTTGGAGCTACAGGGGGAGAACCTTGGACTCAGGCCCAGTGAGATCTTCCGAGCTGGCTCTGGGGATTTTGGGGGCAGAGCCACTCTTATGGGGGGGCTGTTCAACCAGGGTGGGGACTGCTGATGACCTGTCACAGTGTCAATGGCCTACGGTCCATATAGGTGGGACAGTGCTGCTGTTCAGCCTAGCTTCTCCTCCCCAACTTACTACCCACTGATGCAGTCACCCCAGGCTTCCCAAGTAGTGACTGTGTGATCTGAGGCTCCTGCTCTGTTTGGCTCCCACACTGGGTAGGAGGTGTGCTCAGCCCCGAGTCACAGGGCACTACACAGGGGAGAATCTATTCCCTCCCCAGCTCAGCGGGGGTGATACAAAGGCTATTGCTGGGAGCCTGAGTACTGTGCAGACCTGGCTCCATGCACCAGAATGATTAGGATGGCATTGGTTGCAGAAACCTGGGATTGGCAGGCACCAGCTCTCTGCTGCACCTGCTCTCCAGTGGATTGTCTCTGCACAGACTCTGAGCAGCTCCCTGATCAACCCAGAGGTCTGAAGTGGAGAAGGGAGACCCCTCACAGTTTGAGCTGCCCAATACTTTTGTTTCTTCCCTAAAAAGCAGTGTCCCCTTGGGTTGCTTCTGTCCTGACATCATCCCCTTTTCAAAGCAGTGTGAATTGTATTGGGACCCCCAGCTTAATCTCTGAGATGGTGGGTGATACTTGTAAGAATCAGCCATGCCCTGCTTGATTTAGTTGGTAGATGCTGTAATGAGCTATAGAGTTGTTCTCCCTGTCAGTGTTTGATGCTTTCAGGAGAGAGCCAACTGCAAAGGTGTTCTTTTGTGCCTGTGATAAACTCTAGTCCCTCAGGTGGAGCACTTGAATGCCTCAGGCTTTGGGAGGAGCCTTGTAGCTCCTAGGGGGTTGCTTGATACTTGATCTCCCTCACAGCAGAGGTGGATGGAGGGGTGAGGTTGGGTGTGGTTAGGTTGTGTGAGTCTGGATGGCTTTGCAAAGCCTGGGCAGGCTTAGAGGTCATCTTCCCTGCCATTAGGGGGAGGTGCTGGGAGGAGGGTCAAATCCAGCTCTCCAGGCCAGAAAGGCTGCTTGTGAGGGAGGGGCTGTACTTCCCAGACTGACTGTGGCAAGTGAGCTCAGCCCCTCTTGCTTTGCCCCTGCTCTCAGGCCCTGAACGCTGTGGTGCCACAGGCTGGGATCCTCCCCGCCTGAGTGAAAGCTGCTCTTGGTTGCTATGGTGCCAGCTGGGATCCTCCCTTCTGGAGCACTGGCTGCATTGAGTTGCTATGGCACCATGGGCTGTGATCTTCCTGGCCACTGGAGGGCCTGCCCTCACCTAACAGAGAGACTTTCCTGTGGGGGGGATGGGCGCTTCCCTAGTTCTCCATGTCTTGGACCCCCACAATTTTCTCCTGTCAGTTCTGTCTACGTGGGCTCCCTTGCCTCCCAAGTTGAGCTCCTAAACCTTCCTCCTGTGCCCTGCAATGACCTGCTAGAGTCCTGGGGGTACGGGATCTGGCCTGCATATCTGACCTGCTGGTAAGATTCTCTGCAAAACACTGGTGGGCAGGGAGCTCCCAGGTCAAGTGCCCAGGGTCCCCTGAAAGTCCCCAAGGGGAGAGGCCTGGGCTCCAGTCTCTGTGGAAACTTCAGACTGCAGGACTTGCCAGCTGTGGGGAGGGGGCCGCTCACCAAATTCTGTGCTCAAACTACTCTCTGGTTGCAGTGGGTGGGGGAGGGATGGGGAGAGGTAAGAGTCTGAGTGGAGGACAGCCTGCTTTCCGGCCTCTTGGGTCACTCTCCTTGGAGGGGAACCACACATGGAGTGTCCAATCTCTGGCATCAAGCAAGTGCTCCCCACAGTGTTTGGGTTTGTGGGGGTGGAAAAGCTTTCCAGTAACTTGGTAGCCCCCTGATCACTGAAGGAGTGTGACAGGGAGAAAGGGATCCCCCCTCTTACCCCTTCGCTGGGCTCTGAGCCTCCCTGGGTTTGTTCCCCCCCAGTATCTTTTTTTCCTTTATCCTCTTCCTTCTCTGCTTTGCAATTTTCCTGCATGAGGTCCCCGGCAGGCTCTAGCATTTCTCTCACTGAAATTCACCTGTGCTGCATCCCCTCTCCTGTCCGAAACCCTTCCTTCTCCCCAGGATTGTCTGGCAAGTGATGTTTCTAGTCAGCCATCTTGTCCCATCTCCAGTTCCCCAATTTTTTACCATCCAAGTTCCATGTTATTTTTAAATTCAAGAGCCTCATGTTTTTGAGAGAATTTTTTTCTGCCAAACTGTAATTATTATGAGAATAAACTTTCACAATTTTTTATAATAAAGTTTTTCTTAACTGCCAAGCAGAAATCTTGATAGGATGATATAACTAGTATTATTGTACCGTTTTGGTGTAATTCTAGCAAAAGTAAAGCATAACGTTTTAGTTGGCCTGTATGGCCTTGTTGTAGGTAGATAAATAATTTGTTCAACCTTTTGAAAAATTAAAAATAGCTCACAGGACTTAAGAATACATTGAACTTTGTACTATTTTCCTAATGAAGGTTATCAATAGTGCTCATTTTTTAAAAACCAAAAGTGGACCTTAATAGCCCATATTCTATTCTCTTTCAAGAGATACTTGTTCCTCAGTACGGGCAATAGATTTGGAACTTGTGACCACTCCACTTGAATTATTCCTTGCATTTGTGACTGTAATTTCATAAAGAGTAAAACACTTTTGTGTGTTCCTTAGTTGCTGCACTGTGCTGACAGCCTCCACGAAAAGCTTTAGCCATTGTCTTTGAACTCTTTAGTAAAATACATCCATGAGTTCTCCTGTGTCATTTTTACATGTAAGTTTTTCAGTTTTAATTGGTATCTTTGGCCTTCCTGAAAGCTGTTGACTTAACTTTTCAGTCAAATAACGTCTATAATTTCTTTATTTTTTATTTTTCGTAGAAAAATAAAACTACCTCATATTCAATTTCTATCTCTTGCCCCTTCCCCTTCTCCCCTTTCCTAAATCCCATTTCCTTCCTCCTGCCTTCCTTCCCTGCGCCGTCTTTCCACCCCTATCTTGCCGTTCCAGATTTGAACTGTTTTAAAGTTCAACAATAAATTAATAATATGTATCATCTTTCTAATTGGAGTTCATCTATTTGAATGAAGTCTTTGTTGAACATGTGGTTTCTTAGAGAACAGGGAGGATTTTCATCAGTGGTGACGTATATGACACAATTTAGGAGGGCTGGAAGGAATCTCTATCCCATGGAATATAACTCTTCCTTACACATAGTTTGTTGATTTCAGAGGTTCTACAGTTATAGATTTTTTTTTTTTTTGGCTTAAAAGTTTGTCTACTGTTAGGTTCAAACAGCATAGGGAGGGTTGAAGCATGAACTCTAATTCTTCAGTGTAAATAACCTTTCCCAGATCTTTTCCTCAGATTAGATTTTAATGTGGAGAAAGTAGAGAAATCTTCAAAGCATTGGCGGCCTAAGGTGCGTAAAGAGGGGAGAATGAAAGGCTGAGAGCAGTCAGGGGCCCCAGATGTTAAGTTCCCCTTCCTGACACTTTTGCCCAGGCCCGAGAGGCTGTGGAAGTCTCTTTTAACTCTGATGAATCCCACCCTCCCTAAACCTGGCAACCATCGACTCTCCCATGTCTACATGTTTTTAATATACATAGAGAAACTTATTGTTTTCTCCCTCTGAAACATTTTTTTGTTGGTCTAATACTCTTTTTCCCATATGATCACATTTTAAAATCTCTTCTGCCAGCTTTTTTTTCTAACTTCTATTAGCATCTTATGAGGCTACATTTCACATGATTTATATATATCCTCAACCTACATATTTAGTTTATTATGACCTACCCCCAACCCGTCATAATGCTTTGAATCGTATCATTGTAAGTTTATCTGGCATCCACTGTAGAAGGGCTAATTTGGATAAATGGATCTGACGTTTGGTGAGGGTCACATTTGTTTTCTTATGCATTCCTTGGCAGCTCTGCCATTATCAGCTAATAGATGGTCCCTTGTAAAATGTCTATATTTTATGTGGTACATTTTCTGAATGTTGGTTGTTTGGAGATAGATTTAAGTGGCTATGTTTTGTTACTATAAAATCAGCCTGGAGGGTAAAAGAAAGAAAGAAACACAGCTCTGGAAAGCATCCTTTTGGCTTACAGAATGCAAAGAGAACCACTACAACTCCAAACAAGCTCCTCCTGACCAGGGCTCTTTCCACTCTGTTAAGGGAATTCTTTGTGACTTAGAATCAGACGATGTCTTTAAGTGAGTCAGGATAGAATGGAATGTCATCTCACTCCCCCCACACCCCCCTCATTTTTTTTCCAGGAGGGCTATAAACCATTCCACACTGCCTTTTAGTAGAAAGAATTAGGTGGTGGTTGTGGGATATTTATATGTGTGTGTAGGGAGGGGATGATGGTGGTGGGAGGGAGTCCAGTAAACTCTGTTTCCCTGGATAAAACATTTAATACCCTCATTTCTCCATTGGAACTTAATGTATATTTTTAGATTTATAGAATGTTAGAGTCCTAAACACTTGGGGAGTTGGATAGAACTTTGGATATTCTTGAATTTAACCCCTTCCTAAGTGTAAGAACTTAGACTTTAACAGTTTTATAGGCCAAAAGTCCTTTGAAACCTGGTGGAAGACTCCACAGGCCAACTCTAAAGGCCTTCCTTTGGGGCAGGTGTAGGTACAGCTCTCCAGACTTTTCTGGCTGACCTTGTTTCGCTCTTGACTTTTGAATTGGACGGAGAATCTGGAGTTTGACTCAGTCTCCTGACGCTCCAGTTTGTTCCTCAGACTCCCTGACTCATTCTTGTCTTGCCCAATTTCCTGCCTGCCTTTGGCTTAGACCGAGTTCTGTTCTTCAACTCCTTTGCCCCCATTTGGGTTCTATTCTTATCTCCTTTTTGATTTGGCTTTATAGCATAGGCCTTCCTTGGGTCTTTGATCTTACATCAACCAATGTTTCCAGTAAGAGCTGACTCTACCACTCGCCCAGTGCTGACAGCTGACATCCCTGCTGAGTCTTGATTTCCACCAGCTGTCCAGCATCCTGGAACATTCTCTGGTGACCAGCTCCTCCTGGTCATCCTCACCTGGACATTCCACAGTAGTTTTGGCAAGTTGCTTTCTGCTTCTATCACCAGACTGTACCCACCTTAGTTCTAGTTTAACATGGTTTCCCCAATATTACACAGCTCATTGGTGAGGCTCAAATTGAAATCTCCTGATTATCAATGCCTTATCCACAGCACGCACAGAATAATTGTTTATTTCCCTTTTCCCTAACCATAAATTTTATGTTTAGAATAATCCTGGCTAGGAAAATAAAATAAGTAAACATTCTCTTTCTCTCTGTCCCCCCACCCCCATCATACACGACTTTTAATCTTTCAATTTAGAAATTTATATTGTCCTTTCTTAATGATTTGTCTTTCCTCTATTGTGAATTATTTTTCTTTTCTCATTTGCTAACTTTGGAAAAAGAAAAATCCAGACATTGGAATGTCTGAGTTTATTTAAGTCTCAGTAGTCTGTTCAATTTAATGAATGGAAAGGAAAATCAAAATGCTGGTCTGGATCTTTGTGGCTCTGGGATGGGCCCTTTTTGGTGGCCATTGATGTATACTGAATTTGGAAAATAAGAGTAATTGATGGTTCTAAGCTATTTTTTTAAACACGTCAAAATACAGAAATATATTCTAAAATATAGAAATTTGCAATTAGGAAGTTAGAAAGAAATTGTAAAAATATAATCATTGTATAATAATTTAACATGCTATGATCTAAAATAGAAGATGGGAGAGAGAATAAAGTTGGTCTCTGAATGTACTCGAACAAGTACAGGTTGTTCAGTCAAATGGTTACATTTGTTAGACTAAAAAAATACTAAAAATACTAAATATAATATTAAAATAATAATACTTAAAAATTTACAATTAATAGAGTTAAGTATGTGACCAAATACAAAATTAATACAAAACCCAGTACTTTCTTATATAACCTAAAATGTAATAAAGAAGAGATTCTATTCAGGGTTAACAGCAGCAACATCAAATACAAAATATGTAGGGATAATGGTAACCAGAGATATATGTGACTTACATGACAAAAAAAAAAAAAAAAAAAACTATAAAACTTTCTTGGCTAGGAACACTAAGTATTATGAAAATGTAAAATTTTCTTGTATTTATTGCTTAGCAAAATTCAAAGCACCATTTCAATAAGGTCATTTACAGAATTTAACAAATTCTGAAGTTATCTTCAAGAATAGACTAAAAAGTTTTTTTAAAAGCATTGGAGATGAAATCCCTGCTATATAGTAGACCAACTCTAATGTTAAAGCACCATAAATAAATTGAAGAAATACAGTGGAGAAAATATTTCCAACAATAACTACAGATAATAGTAGTTATTTTACAAAGAGATCATTAAAATAGTTCAGAAAAAAATTACAACAACCTCAATATATTAACTTGACATAATTCACAAAAGTTGAAATCATAATGTGAAATTCCTGTATGAAAAAGTATTCATGCTTACTAGTAATTAAATATAGGCAGATAAAAATGGCTGAAATATGTTTTTCTTTTTCTAATCATTCAAATACTTATAAAAAGTAAGCAATAATTAATGTTGCTTAATGTGTAGTAAGATATGCAGTTTCATTACCTGCTGGGGAGAAAGTAACTGGACAATAGGCATATAGAGCCTTAAAATGTCATTCTTAGTGACCCAGTAATTCTATTTCAAAATATTCATTCTTGATGTCCTAGTAAATTTCTTTAGAGGACTCAAGATAAAGACAATGATAAGTACACAATTGCAGAAGTATTCACAATAATGAAATACTGCAAAGCACATAAACATCTGGCATTAGAGAAATAAGTAAAACTCACTTTGGAATATTGTGTATTCACTAAAAATTAAATTTATTAAGAATTTTTTATTACATGGAAAATGCTTATTATATCATATTAATTTAAAAAGGCAAAATTATAAATTATTAGCAATAACAACAAAATGGAATAGCACCAAAGGAAGAAGTATAACTAAATATTAACCATGGTTGTATATGGATAGAACTATAGGCCATATTTGTTTACACATCCTTATATTTCTATGTTCTAAATTTTTAATACAAACATCTTAGTAATCAATAAGTTGATAGAACTAACAAATAACATTGTAATATACACCCATTTTTAAGAGAGCAAACAAATCAATGCCAAAAGTAACCAAAAATAAAAAAAAAACCTCTATGTTCTGACCTTGGTGGCATACCAACAATTTTATTCTAAGCGTTAGGCCATTGAGGGCACCAAATGGCACAGAACATACAGGTCAAAATAAAGGTAAGAAGTTAATTCTGTTTATGGAAATGCCTCCTGTCATTAATTCATGTTCTTGACTTTCACTTTGTGTGAATATCAATATCAAAGTGAATATTTTCTAACTTTTTTGTTACTCTGGAGAAATGGCTAAATTTTTTATAATAATGTCTAATATAATTTACTTGTTTTCAGTTGTAGTTTTTTCCCTTACAGATTCATTGAGAAAGTTGTATATTTTTCTTGCTTTGATTTTTTGTGGGAGGGAAAGTATAAACTTACTAAGAGGGAAAAGAACCATGTCTCTTATTTGTATGCTATAAAGTTTTTCATTTTTCAGTGGAAGAGAGAATGTTTTGATGAAACACAGTCCACCAATGATGTCTGCCATAAGTAGCAGAATCCACTAACAATTTATTCATGCTTTTTGTGGTTGTTTACTGTATTGTTCAATAAAGCTTACATACTTATTTTAACAGTAACCATATGAAGCATCTTAAAGCAACAAGCATATGCAAAGGCTGTACATTTGGGAAATGTCAATAATTTTATGATAGCTAGTTACCTTATTTTTACTAAATATGTCACTTTATCTATACAACAATAGCAATGAATATGATTTTGATTACAAAATACTATTTTCATGGTAATAAAATTAAAAAGTAAGATTGCATTTAGTATACTTTCTTAAGTAGCCTTTATTTTTCCCACTCCCAAGGTGTTTCTGTCTGAATTGTTCATTCTGTAAGATAGCAGCACCCCAGCATTACTGACTTATCAGTGGTATTTTTTTACCACCTCCTAAAAATACTCCAGGAGGTAGAAGAGTGTGAGTGTGATCTACAAACGCAGTAATAGGAGTGAAACAAATGGTGGCACGATTTAATCAAGGATGAGAAATGGTTTTCCAGTTTGCCAGCTTATTTTGATCTGTATTTCTAAATGCCAATAACCCCCTTTGGGCATATCCAAAAAGAAAATGAATCTAGGAACTCACCCCTCCCAGAAATATTCTTGAGAATGAGCCAGTTTTATAGTTTGGTGCTGGGAGTTCATGGATGGCTGATAGGATGTGCAAAGACCTAAATTTTACTTGCGTTATAGTGATTTAATTCAAAATTCCTATCTCATACTCCTCTCCAAATTATTTTGCCACTTTCCATTCTGTCTCTTTCTCAGCTACTATTGGGTTTCGTAGGTGGTCTGGAGGAAAACCATGCTAGCTCCCTCTCTCCCCCCAGCCCCAAGTTAAGCTGTAGTTTAGCTCATAACTTAAAACAATCAAAGAATGTTTAATTAATGCCAGAGCTACCTATGTTGTGCTTAAAAAGGTAAATTACTTAAAATTTTAATTTAATTAAGTAATTACTTAATTACAAGCCATTCTGGGTCTTGGGTGCAGGTAATTTATTAGAGAGATGAATCCAAGAAACACAAATGAGCAGGGGTAGAGGGAAAGTGAGGCAGAGAAACAGATTGCCTTTGTGGGTAGCTGGGACTCAGTCATGCTGGGGACACTCTGAGAACTATGTGGAACATACATCAGAATCATATCACTGGAGGATGGGGATGCTGGGACATTTATCCATCAGCTCTTGTCCTCTGGTGTTTGATGATTGCCCTGGAGATGCAATCCAGGAACCCCCATGGTGTGTTGGAGAAAGCCATATGCAAAGAAAAGGCGCAGGCATTTGAGATGGGAAGCTGTCAGCAGGATGGAAATGTCTCTACTTGCAGTAAACAACATAGACCAACTCAAGTTGGTCAAGGGGACATGGAACGGGGCATCTATAGCCTTTACAGCTGTTGATGTCAGAGGACGAGAAAGGCTGAATGGAATTGTGATTAATACAAGTTGAAACTCAAATAAAACTGCTCAGCTTTCAATATTTGTCCTGAACTATTAAGACAGGGGATAGTATAATAATAATCCCTACCTCTAGAATTGTTGAGAGAATTAAATGATTGAATACAATAGAGTACCTGGCACATGGCAAGCACTTGATAAGTTTGCTTACTGTAGGGATCTGGCAGGGCACAAGTATAGTGTGATGGTAGTTAATTTGTTTTGGGTAACGGAGTTCTGTTAATGAAATCTAAGCTTTCACTCTTATTTGTCAGCCATGTGGCATGTTGACTTGCATTAAGTGCTAACCACAAAATGCCTTTAAAAAAAACACAAAAAATCTGAAACCCCTGGCTACTATGAAGACTTGTTTCTCCTTATGCCTTTATTTTTGGACTTAAATACATTTTTTGTTCATTCTGTTTAAAACAAAATCAAATCTGTTTAAACCAACCTGATTGCTGTCTCTACCAGTTTCTTGTTATTCACAAATCTGACCAACGTGGCATCATCCAAGTCCTTGTTTAGGTTCAACAATGGAAACCATCCTCACTACCCGAGATTGAAACTGAACTGTCTGGGACTGGGTGTATTATTTGACTGCCTTCAAATTCACACAGTTATGTCATTATGCAAACTACATTTCTCCATCTTATTCACAAAGATATTTTGAATGACCCTGTTAGTATCTTTGGTGGAATCCAGGAATACTTTGTTGATAGTATTTCCCTCAAATACTTGTTTAGAACCCAATCAAAAAAGAAAATGAGAGTGGCTTGGTATTATTTGCTTTTAAGAAAAACATATTGGCTACTAATTCTTACTATTTCTTTTTCTAAGCATTAAAAGGGTACTTTAAAATCCTTCATTCACAAATATATATTGAATTCCTACTCTGCTAAGCATCATTTTGAGTCCTAGGATTACTTTCTCAAGAATCAACATCTAATTAACAAAATCTAGTTTCCTCATCTTTGAAAATGGGCAACAATAATGCATCCTTACAAGGTTGTTATTATGATTTAGTGAGAAATGTATGAAAGCATCTAGCAGAGTGTCAGGGCAGAGAGGTGCTCAATACAATCTCAGTTTCCTTTCCCAGGTTCAGAGAGAATTAACCCAAATAATTAATCAATCAATCAGTCAATCAATCCATCGATCCATCAGTCAATCTATCCATCCATCCATCCATCCATCCATGTACACGTTCAATCACCTTTTATTTCTTATCTCCTCATTGCATAGCATGGGGGTGGGATGGGGTGGTAAGATAATGGATTCTGGGGTTCATACTGTCTGGGATATCATCCTGGGTCTTGCTAACTGTGTGACCTTGACAAATCACTTAAATCTCTCTATGCTTCAGGCTCGTCGTCTATAACATGGTTGGTAACAGTATTTATGTTGTAGGGTTGTTAAGAGGATTAAATGTGTAATTTATGTAAAGTGCTTAAAACAGTACCTGGCACATAGTATATGCTATAAAAATGTCAGCTATCAAAGGTGAGTCTCTGTCCTGGTATAAGACTGTAACAGGGAACAAGTCAGACTCGTTTCCTGCCCTACAGTGCTTACCACTGGTGGAGAGTCCCATATTCTCTATTAAGCCATGAGATTCTTTTAATCATCTGCTCTTTTTTTTAAGGGTTTGAAAAATTTTGAGAAAAAAAAGAATATAATGAACACTTATTTCTTTTTATATGTTTCCAAATTGTTTTTTAGAGTTTTGTTAATGTATATGCATAATTAGATGTAATTATATATACATACAATTGTGAATTGTTTTTGCATTTTCTTAACGTTTTCAAAAGTGTTTTGTGTATATTGGCTATATATTTACTTTAAATTTCTCATATACTAACCTATTATATAAATATTATATTTCATAGTATACTGTGGTATTTTGCTGTGTTTTTTGGTGTTTAGGGCATTTAAATTTTTTTATTTTTATTAGAAACATTTGATTGGAATATCACTGTACCAATGGAATCATTCAATCAAACTGAATTAACAGATTTAGAGTTCTCATTAACAGATTGTTTTCAAGAAAATTTGAGTTAATTTGTGGTAACTCAGCAATATGTCACCATTCATTTTTGCCACTTTATACTGTGTATAATGATAACTCAAGATCATTGAATTTTCATTTCTTAAATTACAAGTGGGGCTGAGCGTGTTTCCCTGTGATGATTTGTTTTCATCTTTTTCCTTTGAATAAAATATTTTTTCCCCACTGATGAGCAGGGTATGGATTGTTTAAATTCTTTATATGTGCCATAGTGAACAATAGGTGAAGCATGTAGGTGTATTTAGCTTACAGAAGAGAGGATTTGGTAGAAAGGCATGACTGTTATTTTAAAGTATTGAAAAACTGTTGTGGGGAAGAACACTGCATAAGGCTCCTCAGAACTCAACAATGATCAATGGGAGGAAGTTCCCAGGAGCATATTCCAGAATGAATGTGAATAGTTTGTTCTAACATTTAGAGCATTGGTTTTCACTTGGAAGGAACCTTAGAATCTTCGTCAGGGAAAGGAGACTAGTATGGGTGGGGTTAAGGAGGATGGAGAAAGAGCAGAAGGACTGGGAAGATGGAGTCCTGATTTAGAGATTTCCAAAAGTGAATAGCTTCTGAAAGTACTGTCTTCTCTGGTAGAGCACTGCTTGTACTGTGTACATGGAAAAGCATTTTGGATGACCACTCTTCTGGGTTCCAAGGGTGGGAGGAAATTGCTACTAAAATTCATTCCACCTCTGGGATCCTTTGAAATCATAAATAACTTTTCTATCCACTACCTCTTTTTTTTAAATACCATATTCGTGTTAGTGTATTATGTACAGTAACAAAGTGATGTTCCCTTTCCTGAGGCTATTCATGCATGGAAGGCAGCATATGAGAAAATGGTAAATCTGTGAAGTAGTACATTTTTATACTTCATTTGAAAATTTCCTTTCTTTAATAAGTTTAAATTAAATTCAGTAGAGACATATTAGAAACAGAGTTTTGAAACAGAAAAATTAAAGAGAAGTTGCAGGCTTGTGTTTTGTGGTGTGTTGCTTTTCATTACCACATACTTGAATTTAGATCATGTTTAATATATTGCTGATAGTCTGAATGTGTATTTTAAGTGACTTTAGCTGAATTATTAATCTTTTAGGTATGTCAATAGAGAACAAATCAATTTTAGGGTGAGAAGTCTAACAATAGCATCCACAACAATAATATCTGATTTCTATTAAGTACTTACTGCCATGTGCCAGGCACTGAAATTAAGAGTTTCAGTTATGTCACATCTATTTCAATTAACCCTCCCATAACTTTGTGAGGTAGGAATCACTATTATGCCATTTTTAAATTGATGATGGAACTAAGGCTTAGAGAGTTTAAGAAAAATATTCTAAGGTCATGTAGCTAGTAAATGATGGAAGCAAATCCTGGCTAGCCTATTTAAAGAACTATGGCTCTTTTTATATTGAGGTATAGTTAACACATAAAAATTGTATATATTTAAGATATATATTTTTTAATGTGATGATTTGATATAACTATGAAATAATCATAATCAAGTTAATTTACATATTTATCATTTTAGCTAGTTATCACTTTTTTTGTGGTAAGAATACTGAAGATCTACCCTTTTAGTAAATTTCAAGTACACAATAAAGTAGTGTTTATCATGTCACATTATTGTTCATTAGATCTCTAAAACTTATTTGTTTTTTATAACTGCAACTTAGTGCCCCTTGACCAACATTTCCATTTCTGTCTTTCCTAATTAGGTTTCACATATACAGTATGCCTAATCTAATCTAATGTTAATTTAATCTATATTAATATTATTTTATTTTATATGTTGAATCTGATCTAATTAGATTCCACATATATATAACATCATATAGTATTTGTCTTTCTGTGTCTGGCTTATTTAAACCAACGTATTGTCCTCTGGGTTCATTTATGTTGTAGCAAATAGCAGAATTTCCTTCTTTCTTATGGCTGAATGATATTTCATTGTGTGTGTATATGTGTGTATACATATATATGTATCCATTCATCTGTCGATGGACATTTTTTAGGTTGTTTCCATATCGTGGCTTTTGTGAATAATGCTGAAATAAACATGGAAGTATTTCTCCAAGGTACTAGTTCATTTCCTTTGTGTATACAGTCACATGCTGCATAGCAATGTTTTGGTCAATGATGGGCCGCATATACGACAGTGGTCCCGTAAGATTATAATACTGTATTTTTACAGTACCTTTTCTATGTTTAGATGTGTTTAGATATACAAATACTTACCATTGTGTTATAATTGCCTACAGTATTCAGCACAGTAACATGCTGTACAGGTTTGTAGCCTAGGAGTAATGAGCTATACCATGTAGTCTAGGTGTGTAGTAAGTTCATTCCATGATGTTTGCACAACAATGAAATCACCTAACAATGCATTTCTCAGAATGTATCCCTGTCATTAAGTGATGGATGACTATATATCCAGAAGTAGGATTGCTGGATAATAAGGTAGTTCTACTTTTTTTTTTTTTTTTTATTTATTTTTTTAATTTCAGAATATCATGGGGGTACAACATTTTGGCCATACACATTGCCCCTGTTCTGCCCGTGTCAGAGCCACAATCGTGGTCATCTCCCAAACTGTGCTCCCCACATCCATTCAGTGAGAGTTTTTCCCATCCCTTCCACCCCCCTCCCGCCCGCCCGCCCCCTGATGAATGTTATTGCCCTGTGTGTTATTATCAAAAGACAAAAGATAACAATATTGGCATGGACATGGAGAAAAGGGAACCCTCATACACTGTTGGTGGGAATGTAAATTGGTACAGCCGTTATGGAAAACAACGGAGGCTCCTCAAAATTTAAAAGTAGAACTACCTATCTGCTCTTGAATGTTCATAGGTAGTTCTACTTTTAAATTTTGAGGAGCCTCCGTTGTTTTCCATAACGGCTGTACCAATTTACATTCCCACCAACAGTGTATGAGGGTTCCCTTTTCTCCATGTCCATGCCAATATTGTTATCTTTTGTCTTTTGATAATAGCCATTATAACAGATGTGAGGTGATATCTTATTGTGCTTTTTTGATTTACATTTCCCTGATGTAGTGACATTGAGCATCTTTTTATATCCCTGTTGCACATTTGTATGTCTTCTTTTGAGAAATCCTTATTCAGGTCCTTTGCTAATTTTTAAATGGGGTATTTATTTTTGCTCTTGAATCATATTAGTTCTTTACACATTTTGGATGCTAATCCCTTATCAAATATACGGTTTGTAAATATTTTCTCCCATTCTATAGATTGTCTTTTCACTTTGTTGATTATTTTCTTTGCTGTACAGGAACTTTCAGTTTGACACAATCTCATTTGTCTGTTTTTACTTTTGTTGCCTGTGCTTTGGGGGTTATATAAAAAAAATTATTGCCAAGACCAATATCAAGAAACATTTTCCCTATGTTTTCTTCTAGTAATTATATAGTTTCATGTTTTATATTTTAGTCTTTAATCCGTTGTGAGTAGATTTTTGTATATGGTGTGATATAGGGTCAAATTTCTCTCTTCTGCATGTGGATGCAAAGTTTTCTCATTGCCATTTATTGAAGAGACTGTCTTTTCCCCACTCTGCGTTCATGGCACCCTTGTTGAAAATCAGTTCACTGTAGATGCGTGGATTTATTTCTGGGCTCTCTGTTCTGTTTTATTGGTCTGTAAGTCTGTTTTTATGCCATTACCATACTCTTTTGATTACTGTAGCTTTGCAATATATTTTGATATCAGGAAGTGTGATGTCCCTGGTTTTGTTCTTCTTGCTCAAGACTGCTTTGTCATTCCAGGTGTTTTATAGTGCCATATAAATTTTAGGATTGCTCTTTCTATTTCTGTAAAGAATGTCACGGACATTTAAAAAACTTTTTATGAATTTAAGTGCGGTTTTGTTATGTTGATATATTTTGCATAGTAGTGAAATCTGGGATTTTGGTGTAACAATCATTTGAATAATGTACATTGTACCCATTGAGTAATTTCTCATCTCTCATCCCCCTCATACCATCTCACCCTTCTGAGTTTCCAATGTCTATTATTCCATACTCTATATTCATGTATACACATTATTTAGCTCCCACTTATTAGTGAGAACATGCAGTATTTGACTTTCTGAATTTTCTCACTTAAGATAATGACCTTCAGTTCCATCCATGTTGCTGCAAAAGACATCACCTCATTCTTTTTTTATGGCTAAATAGTATTTCATTGTGTATATATATATACACCACACCACGTTTTCTTTATTCAATCATCTGTTCATGGACACTTACGTTGAGTCCATATCTTTGCTATTGTGAATAGTTTTGCAACAAACATATTAATACAAATGCAAGGATCTTTTTGGTGTTGTGATTTCTTTTCCTTTGGGTACATATGCAGTAGTGGGAGTGCTAGATTGAAAAACTAATTATTTTTAGTTCTTTGAGAAATCTCCATACTGTTTTCCATAGAGGTTGTACTAATTTACATTGCCACCAACAGTGTATAAATGTTTCTTTTTCTCCACATCCTCACCAATGTCTGTTGTTTTTTGACTCTTTAATAATAGTCATTTTGACTGGTGTAAGATGATATCTCATTGTGGTTTTAATTTGCATTTTTCTGATGATTAGTGATGTTGAGCATTGTTTTATATGTTTGTTGGCCATTGGTATGTCTTCTTTTGAAAAATGTCTGTTTATGTTCTTTGACCACTTTTTAATGGGGTTATTTTGTTGTGGTTGTTGTTGTTTGAGTTCCTTGTAAATTCTGGATATTGGTCCCCTGTCAGATGCATAATTTGCAAATATTTTCTCCCATTCTTCAGGTTGTCTGTTCACTGTTGATTATTTCTTTTGCTGTACAGAAGCTTTGTAGTTCAATTAAGTCTCATTGGTCTATTTTTGTTTTTGTTGCTTGTGCTTTTGAAGTCTTAGTCATGAATTCTTCGCTTAGATCGATGTCCAGAAGAGGTTTTGATAGTTTTTCTTCTAATATTTTTATAGTTTGAGGTCTTACATTTAAATCTTTAATCCATCTTGAGTTGATTTTTGTATATGGTGAAAGATATGTGTCCAGTTTCATTCTTCTGCATATGGCTATACCACTTTCCCAGCACCATTTATTGAAAAGGGTGTCATTTCCCTAGTGTATGTTTTTGTTGACTTTGTCAAAGATCAGTTGGCTGTAGATATGTGGTTTTATTTCTGGGTTCTCTGTTCTGTTCCATTGATCTATGTGTCTATTTTTATACTTGTACTGTACTTTTTTGGTTACTTTACCCTTGTAGTAGAATTAGAGGTCAGGTAATGTGATGCTTCCAGCTTTGTTCTTTTTGTTTAGGATTGCTTTGGATATTTGGGCTCTTTTTTGTTTCCATATGAATTTTAGGATTTTTTTTCTAATTCTATGAAAAATGATGTTGGTATTTTGATAGGGATTTCATTGAATCTGTAGGTTGCCTTAGCTACAAAAAATTTAAAATACCTAGGAATATTTTTAATCAAGGAGGTGAAAGATCTCTGAAAGTCAAACTACAAAACACTGATGCAAGAAATTATAGATGACACAAACAAATGGAGAAACATTCCATGCTCATGGATCAGAAGAATTAATATCATTTAAATGGTCATTAACACTTTGATATGGTTTATATTGAATCTGTAGGTCACTTTGTGTAGTATGCATAATTTAGTGATATTAATTTTTCCAATCTATGAACATAGGCTGTCTTTCCATTTATCTGTGTCTTCTTTAATATCCTTCATGAATGCTTTATAATTGTTACTGTCTTTCAATTTTTTGGTGTTTTTTAAAAGTACTTTATTCTTTTTATTACTATTGTGAATGGGATTGAGTAATCTATTATAGAATGAGCTTCAGACCATAAAAGTGACTGGAGAGATAGCGACCTAAAGACTGGTGGTGAGCTTCATTTACACACACACACACACACACACACACAAAAGAATGGCTAAATAAGAGTCAAAGAGAATGAGCATAATATTCAATGACTATATGCTCTGATTATGTAGATACATTGAGATAGTACAACCATTAAACACTGGGGTAGAATTGAAGCAGTATATTCAAAATTTTAAAAAAGTCACAAGTGGTTGTGGTAGGATTAAGATATTTATTATGAGATTATTGTGTATGTGATACAGGGTAAAGCAAATGAGAAATTATGGGTATTCTAATTTTATCATCATGTATATCCTTGAGAACCAGAATTATTCTAAATGTTTACATTCAAAACCAGCATAAATAAAAATTTAAGGTAAAAACAAAATTGGTCTAACATACTTAATATAAAAAGATCATTAAAAAAACATTTACACGTTAATAAGAAGGAAAAACCCAAAAGAAAATTATTGAAAAGATATAATCAGGCTTTTTGTAAAGTGAGATATACAAATAACTGAAAGCCTTAGTAACTAGTCAGATACATTTTTTTCCTTATCAAATTGGGAAAAAATCAAATCAAATGATAAAAATGATAATACATAGTTTTGGTGGGAGAAATTGCTTCTATATGCATTTGGCACTTATTCTTTTCACTTCTTAGTTTACCCTATTAAAAAGTACAACCCCTCACAAAAGGCTTCATTTTTCTGCTTAATTTTTCTCCATAGCAATTCCACAAAAAATATCGATTTTACTCATTTATCTCCCTCGTAGGCAAGCTCCATGATGATTAGGATTTTTGCCTGTTTTGTTTGCCTCAACAGTGCCTAGCACTTAGTAGGAACCCTAGATAGTGCCTAGCACTTAGTAGGAACTCAATAAAACTTATTCAATCAATGGATATAAAATGTTTTAAAATTATGCACATTTAAAGAATTTACATTTCTTTTTTTTTTTTTCACTTGTCTTTGAGGTTTTATTTATTTATTTATTTTATTTTTTTTATTTCAGAATATTATGGGGGTACAACACTTTGGCTATATATATTGCCCATGCACTGCCCATGTCAGAGCTAGAATCGTGGTCATCCCCCAAACTGTGCTCCCCGCATCCATTCAGTGAGAGTTTTCCCATCCCCTCCACCCCCCTCCCACCTGCCTGCCCACTGATGAATATTATTGCCCCGTATGATGTAAGTGTTGATCAGTTAGTACCAATTTGATGGTGAGTACCAGTGGTGCTTGTTTTTCCATTCCTGTGACACTTCGCTTCGAAGAATGGGTTCTAGCTCCAACCAGGATAATACCAGATGTGTTAATTCACTATCGTTTTTTATTGCTGAGTAATACTCCATGGTATACATATACCACATTTTATTAATCCACTCGTGTATTAATGGGCACCTGGGTTGTTTCCACATCTTTGCAATTGTGAATTGTGCTGCTATAAACATTCGCGAGCAGATGTCTTTATTATAGAATGTCTTTTTTTCCTTTGGGCAAATACCCAGTAGTGGGATTGCTGGGTCAATGGTAATTCTACTTTTAATTCTTTGAGGTATCTCCATATAACTTTCCATAGAGGTTGTACTAATTTGCAGTCCCACCAGCAGTGTATGAGTGTTCCTATCTGTCCACATCCCCGCCAACATTTGTTGTTTGGGGATTTTTTGATATGAGCCAATCTCCCTGGAGTTAAGTGATATCTCATTGTGGTTTTGATTTGCATTTCCCTGATGATTAGAGAAGTTGAGCAATTTTTTATATGTTTGCTGGCCATTATTCTGTCTTCTTTGGAAAAGTTTCTGTTCATGTCCTTTGCCCATTTTTTAATAGGGTTGTTTGATTTTTTCTTGTTGATTTTCCTAAGTTCTGTGTAAATTCTGGTTATCAGCCCTTTATCAGAGATGTAGCATGCAAATATTTTCCCCCATTCTGTAGGTTGTGTGTTCACTCTAGTGATAGTTTCCTTGGCTGTGCAGAAGCTTTTTAATTTGATCAGGTCCCATGTATTTATTTTGGTTGCTGCTGTGATTGCTTTGGGGGTCTTCTTCATAAATTCTTTGCCTAGGCCAATGTCCATAAGAGTTTTTCCAACGTTTTCTTCAAGAATTCTTATGGTTTCATGTCTTAGGTTTAGATCTGTTATCCATTGTGAGTTGATTTTTGTGAGAGGTGAGAGGTGTGGGTCCAGTTTCAGTCTTCTACATATGGCCATCCATTTTTCCCAGCACCATTTATTGAATAGGGATTCTTTTCCCCAGTGTACGTTTTTCTGGAATTTGTCAAAGATCAGGTGACTGTGTGAGGTTGGTTTTATATTTGGGTTCTCAGTCCTGTTCCATTGGTCTACGTGTCTGTTCTTGTGCCAATACCATGCAGTTTTGGTTACTATAGCCTTGTAGTATAGTTTGAAGTCTGGTAGATAGATGCCTCCCAATTTCTAAGAATGAATCCTAGGGAAATAAGATCATGTGTAGAGATTTAGCTGCAGGGATGTTTATTGAAGCAGTTTCACAAAATTAAGAAAATAAAACATAAATATATAATGATATGAGTTTGCTTAAGTAACATGGTAGGTCCCTATAATGGATACTCTTCAGCCATTAAAATAACATAGTAGGTAACTAGTTCTGTACATGAACATGTGATTACTAAAATTTAAATTGTTACAAAACATTGTGATCCCTTTTTAATTTTTAAAAATATATGTTCATGTAAAAATGCTAAAATTATGCATAAACCAAAATTTTTTCTGTGTGGCAGGGTCATAGTTGATTTTATTTCTTCTTTCGTGTCTGTTGATATTTAAATATTTTTTCCTGCAATAATTATGTATTGCTTTACTAGTAGTTCATCACAAAGAGATCCCAATTAAAAAAGCTTATTTTTTTCATACAAGCAGCCTCTGGTGTGAGGTATCACTGGACCTTGGCAATGTGTACAGCTTTCCTTTATGCTGTTTGCAATGACGCTGCTTAGGCTGTATGGACAGTCACCACAACTCTGGTCAGGCCAAACCATTATAATGTATGACTCATAGTTCATTTAAAATCTGTACAAAACAGAGTTTATTTCTGAACTGTGAATGAAAATTAATATGAATCAGAGTTGTTAATGTGCTAATAATTAGTGTAAGTCTTAAGACATATTGGATACTCAACCTAGTACCTCAAAGTATTTAAGAGCAAGTTGTACGGAAAGTCCAGAGTCACATTGAGATAGAAGGTAGTGACTAGACTCCCTGGATGGACTTTAACTCCATCTTTTGTGTGGCCTACAAATTGACATGCAGACAACAGAGAGAGCTAGTAAATGCTAGGGGGAGAAAAGATAACTTTAACCATAATTTATCGGTAATATGTAGAGATAAATTCCTAGGAGGAAATAAGGTCTGAGGAAATTACAGGAAATATTAAATCTGTGATTCTGTTTACGGTAGAAATGCCAACCAACAAATTCCAGCTGTTTCTTTGTGGGTTACAGAAGTGTCACAGGCCTGTTTATAGTTACTGAATTGTAGACTCTAGCCTGGATCTTATGGAATCCCATTAGTTTGGTTTGGGTTTACTCAGATTTGTTCAAAGGGACATTTCCTATAGGCAGTGCATTTATGGAATGCAGCCCTGTACCAAATTTTTGTTTCTAAAACTTTTATTGCAGTTTCTTCTCCACTCCTGCCAATAATTTGTCTCCCCACAAATGCTAGTGTAGTTTTATTTATTTAACACTTAATAGCAGTTACTTGTACCATGCACTGTTCTAAACACCTTCAAAGTGTTAATTCACTTAATACCTCATAACAAGTTTATGAACTAGGTACTATTTTTAAAGCAAAAACCTTAAAGGACAAGAATCATAATTTGTCTACATTAAAATTAATTTAGCTTCTATATGAAAAAGTAAGTAAAGTTAAAAGATAAGCTATAATCTGGGAGAAGAAATTTGAAATTCATGTGATTGATAAAGGATTTGTCTAGACTATGCAAAATTTCCTGTAAGTCAATAGGAAAAGACAAACAGTCCAGCTAAAAGTGGGCAAAAAATATGTAGAAGAAACAAACAAAACAAGTCCCAACATCTAATGGCACTTAAGCTTATGAAAAGATGCTTAATTTATCCAATTGTGGGAACTTAAAATGACCATGAGATACCATTCCACCTCTATCATATTGATAAAATTTTAAGTCTGACAATAGCAAAAGTTGGTGAGAATGTGGAGCTTGGTAGAAGTAGCAAATGGCATCAACCACTTTAAGAGAGCAATTTGGCAAAATTTGATGCAGTTGAAGATGTGTCTGCTTTATGACTCACTAGTTCCACTTCTCTCTCTCTATTACCTCAGGAAATCAATCTCATTTGAACAAATAGAGACATGTATAAGGTGCCACTGAAGCATTGTGTGTAATAGTAAGAAATTGGAGACAACTGACCATTAGTAAGAGAGAAGATAAATTGGGAAATATTCACACAGAAATGTGCCCAGTGGATAAAATGAATGAGCCACATCTATATGTATGAAAATGGCTAGATCTTGAAATTAAAATACTGAATAAGAAAAGTCAGTTGCAGTGTAAAGTGTACAAACACACAACATGATACTTGTATTGCTTATGTATTCATCCAAACAGATACAGGTATATGTAATATAAATATAATAACATGAGCAAAGAGATGCACACAAGCTATAGGATGGTGGTTACTTCGGAGAAGAAAGAGGGAATAAGATTGAGGAAAGATACAAAGGGAGATTACAGACCTGAGTCTGTAACATTTTGTTTCTTAAATATATGAAGCAAATATGCTTAGATGGTAACATTTTAACAATATGGGTGAATGAGAGGATGTGAGAATTTATAATTTTTTTCTTTACTTTTCTATTTCTAGACTTTTTGGTATATTTGAAATATTTCACAACAGGAAAATAAAAAATAAATTTAATTATTTTGAAACTAACCTTAGGGGTGATACTCCTTCTGAATTTTCTTTGAAAAATCTTTGGGAAACATTGCTAGGATATTGAAATAGCCTGTTCCAAAAAAATTTTATGTTATGTGGACTGCATATATTTCCAAAGTTTTATATTCAATTCTTAATGGATTACAAAGCAATGTCTTTTGCAATTTTCAATTGTTTTTGTAAGTCTCTGCAAAATACTCATTTAGCCTTCTGACTTTTCCACAAAATTATTTGGAGTTTAAAGCCACAGTTTTCTGGGTCTTATCTTGTGTATAGTGAGAAGGTGGAACATTAGGATATGTTCCTCTCCACTAACCTGGAAAGCTACTCTCATGGTCTAAAAGGAATATCCACAGTTGTAGTTATATTTAATTGTGTAAGGTGGTGGAACTAATGTGTGCAAATGTAAAAAGATTGTGGGTTTTGAGTTTTGGATATACAAATATCGAAACTTATTTTCAGAAAACTGTTGGGCAAATCCTCAACTCTACCATAGAGACAGTATAGCAACAAGACAGGTATAACTTTGCATTTATGCATAAATAAAACTACATGAAAATTAACTTTTTGCAAATTGATTCATATTTCAGATTATATGAACAAATCATTTTGTGAATTGAGGAATGATTTTGTAACATAAAGTTGCATTCCATTAATATATGTTAGTATATTGCATTTGGATTTTTATAGCATATAAAACCTCTCCGAAAAGACAAAAACTAGACCCTTTGAATAACCTACTTTTTTGGAGCCCTTAATTTATATGTGGGAAATGATTGAGAAAATTCAAAGATTTTGAGTCTTGTCTCAGAGTCTGCGTGTACAGTTTATCTTTAAGATATTTTTCTCCTCTGACCCAAAAGTGGGGAAAAACAATGCATGAAATCAAGAGGTATATGATTTCGCCTTTGCCATAAACTTTGCCATATTCTCTGCTTAAGGGAACTCTGAAATTCCCAGAAGAAAGTGTCTTTGAGCACCTCACAGACTCTAGCAGGAGATGAGAGAGAAGGAAACATTTTATTTGCTCCAAGTTGCTGTCATTGATTTTGAAGCCACCACGTTTTGTCCAGGACCACCCAGGACCTCTTAGGAAAATGAGGCCTCTGGATCTAGATATGGATTCTCTCTCATTACTAACAAGAATTTAGGCTTTGAACTTGGTCTCAACTGTTAGGATGAGACAAAAGATATCTTTAACCTCATTTGGCCTCCCCACAAACTGTATTGATGTTTATACCTCTTTAAACTGTTTCAAAACTGTCCTGGTTGCTGGTCTGGTAAAATGTGTCTGATTTATTACTCCCTGCCCAGCTTGAATCTGCATTGTCACTCCCTGCTATGAGAACTCCAAGTGTTATGAGGACCAAGTGAGATTCCTGACATTGGTCATCACCAAACTCCTACAGGTTTCAGTAGAAACACTGATATTTTCTAGAAAAATAAATAAACAAATGACAACAAACAGCAATGAAGGAATGTATAAATATATTTTAGAAGTCCCAGAAGCTTGGACTTTAATAACCATAAAATATCTGATAGATAGTCAGCAATAAACAGGACCTGCTATAAATTGTTAAAATTCCTGTCTTGGATTGGCGATTATAGGACATGATATTTTATTATTTTTTAGTTTTTATTTTAAATGACACTACTACTAAGTAAATATCATTTATTGAGTACTTAGTATGTGCTGTGCTAAGCAATTTACAACTGGTATAATTTCCTTAGAACTGATGAGAAAATTGGAAATCAAAGAAGGTAAACAACTTACCTACAGTAACAAAGCTAGGTGAGGTTAAGATTAAAAGTCAGGCTTGTCTTCTCAGTAAATTTTATTTATTGATTTATTTATTGATTATATTCTATATATGGCAGCCATGTGTAGTAAGATGAGCTCTGGGCTTAGAATTTGAAGACTTGAATGTGAGTTCCAGAAGTGCTTCAATTTTTCATCTTCAAAATAGGAATAATTTGTACTTTCTCACAAAATTCCTGAAAAAATTAGTTCAGA
The DNA here is from genome assembly GCA_023783475.1 of Daubentonia madagascariensis. Taxonomy (NCBI): domain Eukaryota; kingdom Metazoa; phylum Chordata; class Mammalia; order Primates; family Daubentoniidae; genus Daubentonia; species Daubentonia madagascariensis. The sequence goes on from JAKFHU010002658.1 coordinate 10,411,197, forward strand.
AAATGGTTGTCAATATTATAAGACATTATAATGAGTTGTTGTTAATATCTAGCAGGGTTACCCTACTGAACAAGCTCAGAGAAAAACCAGTTCAAGACCCCCCCGCTGATAGATTTGAGCCTTCTGATTCACACATTGCCCTATTCTACCTCTCTATGCCTTAGTTACTTCCTCAATTATGAAGACCCTAAAACTTACATCATAGGATTATGGGGACTAGAAATAATAGATGGAGAGTATATTTTTTGGTGCCTGTTACATAAAAGGCTGTTAATTAACTTAGCACTAAGATGCTGACCTTTAAGTATCTACTGCCTTTTTAAGCATCTACTGCCTTTTTAAGCCCTCTGGGGAATTGGTCCTCAGAATCACATCGCTCACAGAGCTTTGTCTGATCTACTTTCCTGGACATCACCACCACCAGAAGTCAAGCAGTAGAAAGTGATGGCTAACACATGGGCTTTAGACCAAAAATAGAATTCCTGCTTTGCTACATAATGTTCATGTTAGTTAAAAAAGTTTATTTAAATTCTCTAAGCTTTTGCTTATCTTTAAAATGAACATAGTGATGGTATCTACCTTATAGGATTGTTGTGAGAATTTAATGAAATTATGTGTGTAAAGTGCTTAGGAAAAAGCCTTGCACTTAGTAAATGCTTAATAAATGGTTGGTTTGATTTGAGAAATTATTAATGTTATTAGTTGATATTTTTATGAATTTCATAATAATAGGAAGTTCTGGGGTTTATGACTCAAACCCATATCTATCCAAAGCTCATGCCTTTTCAATTGTAACAAGTTCCTGTGTTTGAATACTTCCAGTAACCAGACTGCCAGTGAGTTCCCTATTATTGGAAGTATTTTCAATTTGCATAAGATGATTTTGAAGGATCATAGAAAATAATGGATTTTTATTTTTAAAAATTGTGTTCAAATTTATTTTTTAAATCAGCATATAAAATTGTATGTATTTATCATGTACAACATAGTGTTTCACAGTATATATTCATTGTGGAATGGTTAAATCTAGCTAAGTAACAAATGCTTTACCTCACTTTGTTATTTTTGTGGTAAGAACACTTGATATACCCTCTTTTAGCCTTTTTCAAGAATAAATGTATCATCATTACTCACAAATTTGTGCAATAAATCTCTCAAAATCATTTCTCCTATCTAATTGTAATTATTGTATGTATCCTTTGACCAACATCTCCCCATTTTCCCCTCCACCCTAACCACCCCAGCATCTGGTAACCACCATTTTACTCTCTACTCCTATGAGATTGCTCTTTTAGATCCTGCATGTGAGTGTGATCATGTGTTACTTATCTTTCTGTGTCTGGTTTATTGCATTTAATGTAATGCCTTCCAGGTTCATCTGTGTTTTTGCAAATGACAAGATTTTCTTCTCTTTTATGCATTGTGTGTACATACTATATTTTCTTTATTCATTCATTAATTGATGGACACTTAGGTTGATTCCATATCTTGGCTATTGTGAATAGTACTGCAGTAAACATGGGTGTGCAGATATTCCTTCAATATACTGATTGCATTTCCTTTGGGCATATACCCAGGAGTGGTATTGCTAGATCATATGGTAGTTCTGTTTTTAGTATTTTGAGGAATGTCCATACTACTTTCCACAGTGGCTCTGCTAATTTACATACCCACCAACAGTGTGCAAATGTTCCTTTTTCTCCACATCCTCATCAACTGTTGTTATCTTTTATGTCTTTGATAATAGCCATGCTAACAGGAGTAAGGTGATAGCTCATGGTAGTTTTGATTTGCATTTTCCTGATTAGTGATGTTACATTTTTTTCATATACCTGTTGGCCATTTGTATGTCTTCTTTTGAGAAATGTCTATTCCAGTCTTATGCCCATTTTTTAATTGGGTCTTTTCCTTGCTATTGAGTTGTTTGAGTTCCATATGTATTTTGGTTATTAACCTCTTATCAGATGCATGGTTTGCAGATATTTTCTCCTATTCTGTGGGTTATCTCTTCAATCTGTTGGTTGTTTTCTTTGCTGTGCTGAAACTTTTTAGTTTGATGTAGTTCCATTTGTCTGTTTTTGCTTTTGTTGCCAGTGCTTTTGAGGTCATATCCAAAATCTCATTGCCCTGCCCTATGTCTTGGAGCTTTTCCCCTACATTTTCTTCTAGTAGTTTTACAGTTTTCAGTCTTATTTTAAATCTTTTATCCATTTTGAGTTTATGTTTATATATGGTGAGAGATAAGGGTCTAATTTCATTTTTCTGCATGTAAATATCCAGTTTTACCAACACTATTTATTAAAGAGACTGTTCTTTTCCTATTAAGTGTTCCTGCCAATTTTATCAAAACTCAGTTAGCTGTAAATGCATGAATTTATTTCTGGGCTCTCTATTCTGTTCCATTGGTCTATGTGTCTGTTTCTATGCCAGTACCATGCTGTTTTGGTTGCTATTGCTTGTAGTATATTTTGAAGTCAGGTAGTATAATGCCTCTAGCTTTGTTCTTCTTGCTCAAGATTAATTTGGGTCTTTTGTGATTCCATATGAATTTTAGAATTTTTTTTTATTTTTGTGAGAAATGTCATTGGTATTTTGATGGGGATTGCATTAAATTTGTAGTTCATTTGGGGCTACAAATGACAGTATGGACATTTTAACAATATTAATTCTTCTAATCCATGAACACAGGATATCTTTTCATTTACTTATATCTTCTTTAACTTCTTTCATTAATGTTTTATAATTTTCAGTGTAGAGATCTTTCCCTTGTTGGTTAAATTTATCTCTAAGTATTTTTTGTAGCTATTGTAAATGAGATTGCTTACTTGATTTCTTTTTTAGTTTGCTGTTAATGTATAGAAATGGTACTGATTTTTGTATGTTGATTTTGTTTCCTGCAACTTTACTAAATTTGTTTATTAGTTATAACCATTTTTTTGCTAGAGTCTTTAGGGTTTTCTGTATATAAGATCATGTCTGAAAACAGGGACAATTTAACTTCTTTCTTTCCAATTTGGATGCCTTTTATTTATTTCTCTTGCCTAATTGCTCTCAGTAGGACTTTCAGTACTATGTTAAATAGAAGTGGTGAGAGTGGGCATATATATTTACAATTGTCATGTCCTCTTGTTAAACTGACCCTTTTATCACCATATGAATATAAAGCCCCTCTCATCTCTTTTTAAAGTTTTTTACTTAAAGCCTATTTTATTTAATTTAAGTATAGCTACTCCTGCTGTCTTTTGGTTTTCAGTTACATTGAATATCTTTTTCCATCCTGTCACTTTCAGTCTGTGTGTTCTTAAAGGTGAAATGAGTCTCTTGTAGGCAGCATATAGTTGGATCTCTCTCTCTCTCTCTCTCTCTTTATCCATTCAGCCACTCTATGCCTTTTTATTGGAGAATTTAATCCAGTTACACTCAAAGTAATCATTGATGGGTAAGGAGTTACTACAGCCATTTTGTTCATTGTTTTCTAGCTGTCTTGGATCTTTTTTTCCTTTCTTTCTCTCTTACTGTCTTTCTTTGTGGTTAGGTGATTTTCTCTATTAGTGTTTTGATTCCTTGCTTTTTGATTTTTTGTGTATCAATTTTAGTTTTTTTCTTTGTGGTTACCATGAGGTTTCCAAAAAACATTTCATGGTGCAGCACCACTGCCATCACCACTGTTGGTGCTGGAGATTGAGGCTTGGTGCAGGTGGTGCCCATGCCTCTGCTCCTTGACCAGCCTGCACACCTGTCCACCTGCCCAGGCTGGCTCCCACCTCCTGCCTCCCAACTCCCACTGCAGCCACTGCAGAATCTGTGGCACCACTGCTCGCCCTCCAGGCTCTTCCACTTGCTTGGAAAAAAGCAAAATAAGGGAATTAAATTACAGGGAGCCACCCCTGTAATTTACTCAGATAGCTCTAGCTGGGTCAATGGACAGATCATGTCCCGAGGAGAAAAGCTGCATGCATCTGAGGATAAACCACTGCAAAACAGCTTTGACCATTCAGCCAACCTAGAAGACTTTGACTCCAAGGTATAAGTCTTCTGGGCAAGATGGCTGACTGGAGACACCAGCCTCCAGAGTGTCTCAGTAAGAAGTTTTAGATGAAAGAGAAAAAAATGAATAGACAGACAGACAAAGATTTGGGTCTGAAGGAAGGGTGCCAGAGCCTTCAGGAGACTCCACAGGAAGAAGTTGTGGTGCAGAACAGGAAGGAGCAAGGTATTCGCAAAGATCAACCCTGGAGAGGCTTGGAGTCCAGTGAAAAGGGTAGGTGGAGTGGTTTTTTTCTCCCTCCCTCACATCTCTGACAGTCAGTGGGTTCTCAAACTGCTGGAGGGACTTTTTGCCCACACGAGCCCAGAGGCTGCTGCCAACAGTGAGCTGGGAACATCTTGTGGACAGGGCACCAGGCTCCCAACCCCCTGGCACTTCCCACCCCCACAGGCCCAAGCTGGCACTGCAGGTATCATATTGCTTCTCCACCCACCGTGAACCTTTGTCCTCCCCAGGGGGCTTCAATTCCTCAGGTTTCATCCTGCTTGTTCCCACACAGACATTTTCCAACTCCAGCCCAGACTACAGGAACCACAGGGGCCCTGCAGGTCCCAGGTGATCTGTGTGACTCCAGAGCCTGGACATTCTGGGCAGACTGTCTCCCAGAAAGAGAGTCAGAGATGACCAGAGTACTAGCGTTACTCCATATAGATTCTTTTCCTCTCATTACCCTCCCTGACCTGTGGCTGCCAAGAGAGACAATTGAGCCACAACACTGAAGCTTCCACAGAGAGTGGGACTCAGGCCTTTCCTCCTGGGGTCCTGCAGCAGACTGAGGGGTACTCAGACTGTGAGCTCCCTGCTTGCTAGTCCTCCCTCAAGCTGCTTGCCTGGTGGCTCCATCAGAATAGCTCACGCCCTGAGGTGGAGGGACATCGATCCTACTTGGGTCCCCCATGGGCAACTCGGGACCAGCATGCCTCTCCCTGGCATGGTCCAGAATTAATCTTCTTGGTCTCTGGAGGTGAGGGAGCCCATGTGGGAAGATCTAGGGGTAGTGTGCAGTGTGGGTCCTAGCTGTGGCAGGTTTGCAGGGCACCTCTTCCCCCATGCGAGGGCTGCACTCTCAGCTCAGGCTGGGATCCTGGGCGGAGAACCCCCTGGCCCACAGCACAGTCATGGGGGAGCTTGGCTGGCTTGGGCTCCTGCCTGCCTGCAGATAACAGGGCGAGACTATAGACTATATAGGGGAACAGGAGTGAAACCCATTGCAGTCTGCCAGTTTGTGAATTTCAGATGGACCTGCCTCCACAAGCAGACTGTCTGGTTGGGTGGGACCAATTCAGCCCCTCCCTGGTGGCTCTGCCCAGAAGCTGGGAGCAGACATTTGACCCCTGCCAAAACTGCTACCTTGACAGCTTTTGTGGAGCCTGAGGGCAAGCTCACCTAACCCAGCCCCGCCCAGCCACACTCCCCCACCCACCTCTGCTGTGGCAGAGAATAAGGACTCACTTGGAAGTTCCAGGACCCCACCCACCACCTGGAGCATTCGAGTGCTTCTCTTGAGGGACTAGAGCTGGTGACAGACTAGAGTCTGCCCAGAGACTCCTGGAATTGATAAATAAATTCAGCAGAATCTCAGGTTATGAAATCAATGTACACATCAGTAACATTCCTATACACCAGCAACAGTCAAGCTGAGAATCAAATCAAAGACTCAATACCTTTCACAATAGCAACAAAGAAAATAAAATACCTAGGAATATATTTAACCAAGGAGGAGAAAGACCTCTACAGGGAGAACTACAAAACACTGAGTAAGGAAATTCCAGAGGCTGTAACAGATGGAAAAATATATCATGCTCATGCATTGGCAGAATCAACATTGTTAAAATGTCTGTAGTACCCAAAGTGATTTACATATTCAATGCAATCCCCATTAAAATACCAATGTCATTTTTTGCACATCGAGAAAAAATAATTCTTGGCTTTGTATGGAACCAGAAAAGACCCTGAATAGCCAAAGCAACCTTAAGCAAAAAGACCAAATTGGGAGGCATAACTTTAGCAGACTTCAAGCTATACTACAAGGCTGTAGGAACTGAAATGGCATTGTACTGGCACAAGAACAGAGACATAAACCAATGGATCATAACAGAGAACCCAGATATAAACTCATATTGCTATGTGATCTTTGACACAGCAGACAAAAACATACAATGGGGAAAAGACTCCCTATTCAATAAATGGTGTGGGGAATATTAGATAGCCACATATAGAAGACTGAAACAGGATCTGCACCTCTCACTTACTCACAAAAATTAATTCATAATGGATAACAGACTTAAGCCTAGGGCATGAAACTATAAGAATTCTAGAAGAAGAGATTGGAAAAATTCTTATACATATTGGCTTAGGCAAAAAATTTATGAAGAAGACCCCAAAGGCAATCACAGTATCAACAAAAATAAATAAATGGGACCTGATTAAATTAAAAAGCTTCTGTACAGTCTAGGAAACAGTCAACAGAGTGAACAGACAACATATAGAATGGGAGAAAATATTTGCATGCTATACATCCAATAAAGGGCTAATAACCAGAATCTACAAATAACTCAAGCAAGTCAGCAAGAAAACATCAAACAACCCCATTAAAAAGTGGACAAGAGACATGAACAGAAGTTTTTCAAAAGAATATAGACAAATGGCCACTAAACATATGAAAAAATGTTCAATGTCTGTAATCATCAGGGAAATACAAATCAAAACCACAATGAGATATCATCTAACTCCAATGAGAATGGCTTTTATCAAAAAGTTCCAAAACAACAGATGCTGGCATGAATGCAGAGTGAAAGGAACTCTTATACACTCTTGGTGGGACTACAAACTAGTTCAACCTCTATGGAAAGTGGTATGGAGATACCTCAAAGAACTAAAATAGTAGACCTACAATTTGATCCAGAAATCCCACTCCTGGGTACTTACCCACAGGAAAAGAAGACATTTTATAAAAAAGACACTTGAACTCGAATGTTTATAGCAGCACAATTCACAGTCGCAAAGATGTGGAAACAACCTAAGTGCCCGTCAATACATGAGTGGATTAATAAAATGTCATATATGTATACCATGGTGTATTACTCAGCCATAACAAAAAAATGGTGTACTAATACCTTTTGTAACAACCTGGATGGAACTGGAGAACATCCTCCTAAGTGAGGTATCGCAAGAATGGAAAAATAAACACCACATGTACTCACTATTAAATTGGAACTAAATGATCAACACTCATGTGTACATATGGTAGTAAAATTCAACAGCAATTAAGCAGGTGGGGGGGAGGAGGGGATGGGTAAACTCACACCTAACAGGTACAATGCACACTATCTAAGTGATGGATACACTTACAACTTTGACTCAAACTGTACAAAAGTAATTTGTGTAACCAAAACATTTTTATCCCTGTAATATTCTGAAAAAATAAAATAAAATAAAACCAATAGCAACAATAAAAAAAATTTCAAAGTTATAACATTATTTTATGCTAATAACAACTTAACATTAATTGCAAAAGAAATACTACACTTTTCTCCACTTTCCCCTCCCTACATTTTGATTTTTTGATGTAATAATACACATCCCTTTATATTGCATATTCTTTAACAAATTATTTTAGTCATTATTATTTTTTATAGGTTTGTCTTTTAACCTTCATACTAAAGATATAAGTAATTTACACACCACTCTACTACAGAATTAAAATAATCTGAATTGATTGTATACTTACTTTTACCAGTGAGTTTTATACTTTCAGGTGTCTTTGTGTTACTCGTTGGCATCCTTTCCTTTCAGCTTGAATAATTCCCTTTAACACTGCTGGTAAGGTAGGTCTTGTGGTGATGAATTCTCTCAGCTTTTATTTGTCTGGGGAAGTCTTCCTATCACCCTCATTTCTGAATGATAGCATTGCTGAGTATAATATTTTTGGTTGCTAGTTTGGGGTTTTTTTCTTCAGCATTTGAATATATCATCTCACTCTCTCCTGGCCTATAAATGTTTCTGCTAAGAAGTCTACTGCTAGGCATACTGGAACTTTCTTATGTTATTTGCTTCTTTCATCGTGTTGCTTTCAGAATCTCTTTTTGTCTTTGATCTTTGACAGTTTGACTATAATATATCTTGGGGTAGTCTTATTTGGATCAAATCTGATGAGAGTTCTTTGACCTTCTCATATTTGGATATTTCTATCTTACTCCAGGTTCAGAAATTTTTCTGCTGTTATTTTTTAAAATATGCTTTCTACCCCTTTATCTTTGCCTACTTTCCTTTGAACACCAATAACTCAAAACATTTACTCTTTTAATGCTTCCTGATAAATTTCTTAAGCTTTCATTCATTTTACTCCACTGCCCACATATATTCAAATAACCTGTCTTCAATTTCACAAATTCTTTCTTCCCTTTGATCAATTTTTTTGTTGATGCCCTTTTTTGCATTATTGTTTTTCATTGTATTTTTTAGCTCCAGAATTTATGTTTAATTTAAAAAATTTTTTAATTATTTCAATCTCTTATTTCTTTGATAAATTTCTAAATTGTATTTCTCTGTATTTTCTTGATGTTCACTGAGCTTCCTTAAAATGGCTATTTTGAATTCTTTGTCAGGAAGTTCATTCATCTCTATCTCTTTAGGGTCAGTCATTGACACTTCATTTTATCTATTTGGTGATGTCTTGCTTCCCTGATTGTTCTTGATCCTTGTGTTCATGTATTGATGTCTACATATTGAAGGGATTAGATTATTTATTACAGTCTTCACAGTCTGTCTTTGTCTGGTAATGTACCTCAACAGTAAGACTGTTCAGAAATTCTGAGCAGACCATCTCTTGTGGTCCCTGAGCCCATGATTGCTGTAGCTGTTGCAGCACTGGAAAGTGCCATAAGCCCAGAACCACCATGGCCAGCACCATTAGTATTGAATTCCTTGGCTTTGTAGTTGGTGCAGCAGCTGACTGGAATCAACCTGGGGAATACTCAACTAGAGCACCAGAATGTGCTATGAAGCTAGCCAGGGATTCAAACCTGGAAGACCAGTGGACTATTTCCTGCAGTGCAATGCTGCTGGCTAGTTTCTCTGAAGTGGTGCCTCCATTGGGTGGAATGCAGAGCAACCACTGAGATTTATGTGCTTGGTGCTGTGAGCTTCACCTTTGTTCTTTGTTGCTAACTGACCCCAGGTGGTGTAACCTGCCAGTACTCCCAAAGTTTCCTGTGGGATAAGACAGGAGGGAGCCTCCTATGAAGGGTCCCAGAACGGTGGGAAAGCTGAATTTCCACCTTCAACTCTTTTTCACACTGTAGAAACTGTAGATCCAGGGGAATTCTCTGTGTGGAACTGTGCTGACTTGGAAGAGAAATAACACAGTCAAAGAGAACTGTTCCTTTTACTTTTTGATTGCAGCTTTTCTCAGTTTTTGTGGTCCAATAGGGTGTCTTAGACTCACTCCCAAGTTCTTGGACATTTAGGGTGATGCTCTTGCCTGTGGATAGTTGCTAGTTGGATTTCTTTGTGGGGAAGTTTCCTCCATCTTGCTTACATCACTCACAAACAATGGATTTTTAAGGTCCTTTGAATTCCTGAGCTCTTATGATTCTGTGTATAGCATAGAAAGCCCTTGAATTGAAACATCATGTTTTAAGTATTTGTTTATTACTTAGTTGTTGGGATCTTGGAAATTTATTTTCCCCAAAACATACTCCTATACAGAATTTAGGGAACAGTCAGTAAGAAAAGGGAAGAGGGGATGCTGTGATATTCCATTTAAACCTAAGGTTCTCAAAATTGTCTTTCTTTTCTCAACCTCAGTGTCTGATTAAATTTAGTCTTGGTGAGATTTTAGGAGAAAAAAACCTACTACGCTAATTCAAGGTAATGTGTTGAGAGCCTTTTATTCTTCCCGAATGGTCATATATTCATTCACTCAGTAACTGTTTAGTGCCAACTATATTCTAAGTTCTGAAAATATAGTAGTCAATAAACAGTCCATTTCTTTAGTGTGAAAGAATGTAGTGATCCCGGGGAAGCAGACAGTCAAACAGATGAGACATACCTAAAAATTGGTGACTTGTTGGAAGGAGGAAGATTGGAGGCAATACATTTTTAACCAGCTATTTACATAGCCTGAGTGTGAAGTGTCAAGGGCCAGGACTGTGATAGTCCTGTGGGAGTGGAGGAATAAAACTTAACCTTTGAAAAGTTGATTCTACAAAACAATTATATATAAGTTATAAGAAATTATGAAAAGGAAGGAGTTTTAGAGTTAGCCAAGGGTGTGAGTTCAGACAAGGGAGGAATACTAGGTTTATGGGGGAAATGGAAATCATAAAATAATTCATAGGCATGTTACATTTGTGGGGATAATAGTGCATCTGAGTGGAATTATCCTATGGTAACTAGAAAAAGGGAACTGGGGAAAGAAAGAGCAGGGATGAAAATATAGATTTGAGTGTCCTCTGTACACAGAAGACAAGACTACGTAGGTGAGTAAAAGAGAGCAAAGAATATTGGGACTGTCAAAAGAATTAATAAAGGAAACAGAAATGGCCAAAGAGGTATTAAGAAAATGAAGAAAGTGTACTGTCACAGGACCCAAAGGTAGAATAGTCAACAATATCGAATACTACACAAGGAGGTAGGATGAAAACAATGAAAAGAATATTGGATTTGACATTGGTCACTGGAGACCTTTGGAGACCAGGTGAGAAAAGACGTTCATCCACCAAGTCAGATTGCAGAGGCTCAGGTGTAGTGATGGACTGGAAATAGATAAATAGTATAGTAACTAAAAGGGGTAGGAATGTCAAGAAAACTTTTTTTTCAAATGGGAACTTGTTTATTATTGATAATAATATGGAAGATATTGATAGAGAGGCAGATTTGAGATGCACCAGAGGGAGAGCGTATATTACCTCCTGTCAAGTTTCTTTATCTCTAGTATCATCTACATTGGCCCATTCCCTGTGTCAGTGCTGAGTATATCAGTCCCCTGCTTAAAGATCTCTCTGGGTTCCTTGTTGCCAGTGGAAATCCAATATCCTTAGCATAGCAGACAAGATGCTTTGCACCCTGGTTCTAACCTCCTTCTCCCATTTTATCTTCTGCCACTCAGGGCACAGATTTCAGATTCTTTCCAGCTTGGATCTTTGCACACATTGTTTTCTCTGCCTGGACGATCCTTCCTCTCATCTTTCACATGGAAAATTCTAACTTGTCTTTCAACACCTGGCTCAAATGTCACCTCGTTTTTGAGCCCTTTCCTTCCTCCCTAGGCCCAGTGCAAATCTCCGTCTTTGGTGCTTCAACTCTAAGTTGTTCCTTCATATCTTTGTCTCAGCATCCTGCACTGTAATTCATCTGTTTCCATAGCTGTGTTCTCCATTAGACTATATGATCTCTTAACACAGGGACTGTCTTTTTTATTGTTGTAATCTCCATGGTTGACAGAAAACAAACTCTTGCTAAAAGCATCAGGAATGAATGAGTCTTAATGTAAGGAAGCATATATTGAGGTATATAAAATGGAAGTGAAAAAGCATATTAGTACAAAAAATGAACACCTCTGCTCCTTCTTTTCTTTTTTTTTTAGCTATCTGTGACCATATATAATACATACAATATGTGAAACTGTGGATTCTGAATGTATTCTGCTACAGTCATTATGCATTAGAAAGTGGTTTTGAAGTTAAGCAGTCTCAGCTTCAAATGTAACCTCTGACTTTAAAAGCTATATGAATTTGAGTAAATTAATTTCTCTAAACTGGAGTTTCCTATTGGTCAAATGAGGATAATACTTAGATTATAGTGTGGTTGTGAAGATAAAATTGACAAAATATAAACTAAATAATTTAATAACCAGGATTTAGTTATCACTAATGTTACAGTTATTTTTGACTTCCACCTTCATGGCTGGGATCTCTTAGTTTCTCTGTGGTCTTGGATTTGGCTCATTTGAAACTTTAATCCATTCTATAAAGAGAACAGCTTTTTGTTTGTTTCCTAAGTTAAATTTTGATGTTAAGAAATTTAAACTCAAGTCTATCTTTATGCAGCAGTATTTCATCTACCTAAATGATGCTATCTGATTAATAATACTCATTCCCAGCATCAAGTAAATTCACAAAAATCTGGAATTAAATATATGGGCCTATTCAGTAAGTTGCCAATTAAGTGTGAATTGTTTATGCGTCTCCAAATAACTTCTCAGCAGAGGCCCTAGCTTCAAGGCTTGCTAAGCTGGATCTAAGGATACCCTTTTTGTCTTATCTTCAGGAATCTATCGCCCTGAGTGATTTAGATCAACTCTTTCCATTTTTTTAGCAGAATTTTTGTGGTTAATAAAAACATGTGCTTACAGCTTTTTTGCATAGATAAAGGAAAGGATTCCACATCTGATTTAGGTCAAGAGATAGATTTTGAGAAGAAAATGATGGATATGTCCTCTGGGAGCTGTGGAATGTAGTGATGTTCCGTCTCTGACTGATTGAGTTCATGGCATTTAGGAACCCTTCCACACCCACACCCACGCAAAGACACAAATAGTGGTCACAACTGCAGCTTCAGAGGCTGCCTCTTCCTCTAGTCTCATTTCCAAAGTGCAACTGTTGTTTTCCATAACATGAAATAAATCCCTTTCTTTTGCCCAGTGGTGAAAAGCTTATATAAATACTAAAATTTCAACTATTCCCCTGAGTTTTCTGTTGGCTAACCTGCAGCCATGCGTTTGTTTGGATATTGACATGCATTTTCTGTGCAGGTATTTCAGGCCACTTGGGTGAGTCCAGTGGTGATAAATTCACTTGTCTTGAAAATTTATCAGACTAACTATTATAACACTCCATTTATGAAAACTTAAATAATTGACACCCTGATTGAAAAGACTCCAGGTTCAAACTATCTCTTATTCTTTCAGCATGTATCATTTGGGATGATATATATCTATATATATTTTAGGAAGTCTTGGCCAGGAGAAAACTTTAACAGTCATCAAAAAGAAAATATGAATGTGAAGAATTGATTAGAAGCAAGACATTTAACCTTGCCTTGTGGTGTTCCCATGAAAGAATTTTTTTCAATATTGAGAAATGAAGTATTTTATTCTGTACTAAATAGGGATAGTTAACATTCTAAGCTGAAATTAAGATGAACAATAAAAAATCTCAATCCATCTATAGGAGAGAAAATGCATGGCATTATATTTAAAGATAAGAATCAATGCTTTGTGTATAGCGGGCATTCAGCAAATGAATGTGTGAATAGGATTAATTAAATTCCCAGTGAAATGCAATGCTACCTTTATTAAAATATTTATTATATCCTTATGTAAAATTTTATGTGATTGAACATCATTGTTCATATAGTATCTATCTTTTAGAGCTGTGGTCCCCAACCCACAGGCCGCAGACCAGTACCGGTCCGTGGCCTGTTAGGGACTGGGCCACAGACCTCTGCCACTCCCCCTACTCCCTGTCGGTGGAAAAATTGTCTTCCATGAAACTTAGGAACCTGGGGGCCACACAGCAGGAGGTGAGCGGTGAGAGCGAGTGAAGCTTTATCTGTATTTACAGCGGCTCCCCATCGCTCACATCACCACCTGAGCTCTGCCTCCCCCACTTCACAACCCCCCCCCAATGTGGAAAAATTGTCTTCCATGAAACCAGTCCCTGGTGCCAAAAATGTTGAGGACCACTGTTTTAGAGGATACATTAATTCCATTTTTTCTTTTTATTTCTTTTTTTCTACTTTATATATTAGATGGTGATCAGAGAAGTGTCCTCCAAGTATTGATAATATTTTTATACTTTTTTTTTAAATGGTGAAAGGAGTACATTTCAGTAATATAATTTCCTGTGAAGTCTGAAGATTTGAGGCTAATTCTACTTATGTGTAAGAGAAATGTATAGATATCCATGAATACTCAATATTTCTACTATAATTCCAGTAGTTTTTGCCTATTAGTAAAACATTTTACCTGCTGATAATAATGTTTTTAAAAAATATCTTTGGTCAGCTAGATTATTAATTAACTAAAAATAATTTGCTATTTTAACAATCAGCAATTCTGAAATCCTTCATACATTAGAGACTATGATTGTGTTGAGTTGTCCCTAAAAATCGAAGATTTTGTTTCTGTGTTCACTGTCTTAACAGAGAAGAAATACAAAACAATAAATTTCATTAATGAATTAGTTCTCCTTTCCTTAAGATCTCATAGAGAAAATAAAACAAATCAAATATGCTTTTCTGTCTGTGAAGTCCGGTTTTAAATTATTGTAGAAATAAAACAGATTTAAAGGGCTTGGAAGAATTTGAGTTTTGTGGGCTAAACTGAAATTATCAGTCTTTGCATGCCTAGAGTTGTTCTAATTAGTAAATCACAGCACAAATAAGTAAGTAGCTAAGGCTGTTTTTAATCCAATGGTCGTGGCTGTTAATTCTTATGTACTTTTCACAAAGCTTTCTTTTAAAACAGCTACATTAGTTTATTTTTTGTTTTGAAGAATAATTTAGTATATCAGTGTCTACTCTAACCTGATATACTATACCTGAGACCTAAAAGACATTTTGCACAATAACTTCAGGCTCAAATTCCAACGATATTGTTATTATATTCATAAATTGCTCAACACCACATTTGGAGCTCAATTAATACCATTTTCACACAACCTCTGTTTTCCAAGGGACTCTGTCAAAGAGTACGTAGGGATAGAAATAGGAAGAATTGCATCTCTAATGGTGGATTTTTAAACACTGAGACCCGGGTGGCTGCTTTCACCACTAAAGGGCCACTCAAGTTGTTTCACATAGACAACCTTCTCTCAAAACAAGGAGCAAAGAAAGACTAAGAAACATATTTTGTCACTATTGGTTGTTTGGAAAGAGGGCCACATGAAGAAAAGAGGTTGTATTACATTCTTTAGAGTGTAAAAATGCATCCTTTTTTGTCTGTTCCTAGGTTTGAAGAAGAACTGACCAGCAAATGGTTATCTCTTTTTGAAGGCAGTGGGGTCCCATATGGCCCAATCAACAACATGAAGAATGTATTTGCAGAACCCCAGGTTTGTTTTTTGAAGTTTAGCAACACAAGAATTTGCCTCTCTTTTCTATCCACATTGATTTATATAAAAGCACATTAGTCATTGATCTTAAGCTTAAGTTATATAACATGATTTTTCAGTGTTACATTAAAATTGTTTGTGGGTCTGAAATAAAAAGAACTACAATTTAGAACTGACTATCTACAATCATACTTTTGTGTCTGTCATCTTGAACGTATTGTATTTCTTCATCAGCTACTACATGAATGTCCTGAAGTCAGGACATTTATTTTTCCTGAAAAACAGAAATACAGACAATTAAGAGGTTGGGGTTAGATGCTCAGGGATCATTCTTTGTAGAAAGAAATGTGAGAACTTTAATAGTTACAGCCTACCTCTGATCATATGGCTATCTTAAAATGTACAAAGCAAGTCATATATAAGTCTGCAAATGAGATGATTTTATATGCTTTGATTAATGTGTGTTGTTCGTGAGGCAGAAATTATACTTGAATAGCAATTTGTGCTGTACGCATTGCTTAATAGGCTCCTTCTTGGGGCCCAGGAAGAGGAGTCACATGAAAAAAAAATCTTTTAGAACATTGTTCAAATGATTATTTTTAGATGATGTCAAAATGGTAAGGTTTGATTTTATTACTTCACTATAACTACAAGCAATTTACCATGTCTCAGATTCACATATTAATCCCAAAAGGTAGAGGGACTCCATTTTTCTGTGACACTTTCACTATGATTATTCACATATCTTATCAGTTTCCAACATTTCAAAATTATAGGGTTTTTTCCCCTTGGGTTCTTTATATTTATATAATGGCAGGTTTTTCTTTGAAATGAATTATTGAAAATGGAATATGCCTTTTGAGAGAGGAGAACTTTATTGGAAAACTGATCTATCTCTTTAACTTTCGTATCTTTATCTTACATGAATATCTGTTTAAAAGAAAATTGAAATGTATTTAATTCAATGGTTACAATATTTACTGGAGAAAAAAGAGTGAATGAATTCAGGAATTCTGATTTGTACTATTTTTCTGCCAAGATTACAAGTATGGCAAGGCTTTGTTCATAATAAAACTATAGTCAATAAACATTTGAGATAAGGGGGCCCACTTGGTGTGAATTCATCTAAAAGGGACCCCACAATGTCAGTGATTAATACCTATTGATTCCTTATGATGAGGTAGCAGTGTGCACACCCTGAATGTAGACCAGAGGGCTGATTTTCTCATGTCGTAATTCAATGAGCCACCGTTTTAAGCAGTTGTATATTGAGGTTTGTAGGATATCATGTTTACCTTAATTTGAGGGCACATCTTTCTGGAGATGTTTCCTAGGAGTTTTTCCATCAGCATTTCTGTTGCTCCATCTGTGTTTTATCAGGGATAAAGGCACCAAAGCAAAGAATTATTTTTAAACCTCACTGGGTACATTTTAACATTACCTATTCTTTAGGCATTGATAAACAAAGATTCAAGGCCTCATCTACTACCTTAAAATTGTTCACTTTATGGGCTGGTTCAGAGGGAATATAGGATAATTAAGATGTTCATATCTAATTTTCTCTTGTAGTTCAGTTTAATTACTTTAATCTTTACATCTCAACTCTTTTGGAACTGTAAAGAAGCTTTTATTATTGGTCTATGACATGTTTTTAGTCATTAGCCTGTTTTCCAAAATGGAAAACATTTAAGTAAGCCAGGATACCAACTTTTCATTCTATTGCAAAGTTCTACAAACTGCCTCTTCCCACCAAAAAGGGGATTCTAATTGTTACAGTTTTTAACATCAAAAATACTTAATCATAGAGTGATAGTTACTGACAATTGTACCCTAGTAGCAAGAGTAGAGTTATTCTGTTTCATAAATAATTTCATTCTTCTTTGGAATTTATATGCTAAAATATATGTATATAATTTATCTGGATTTTTAGACAGACTAGAGAGTAATATATAGTATTACATTTTAAAAATAAGCAAAGATGACTATGGAAATTGTTAAGTAGGACTATTCCACATAAGAGGCAAGGGCACTGTCTTTCCCCTGTGCCTGGTAGTATTTGTTCCTTTTTGAAAGAATTCCATAAAATTTTTAATTTTGAGAGGAATGTAGAATGTGGAAAAATCAGAGTTTTAAAAAAAATGTGTAAAATAGATTATTTTAAAAACCCCTAAGATGACATCTAAAAATGACTACTTAGAAAGTTTATTCATTTATTCAACAAGCCTTTATTATACTTACTATGTACCTGGTGATAGAGATTTAGTATAAATTTAGTATTCCCTTTCTTTCTAAAAAATAAATTCAAAGTTGACTTAAAAAGTAGGTACATAATAAATATTTGTTGATGCATGAATCAGCAAATGAATGAGTTGGTTAACTCTGGAAAGTGTAGGTTTTCCAAATGATCAAGTGGCTCCTGTGTACTCCTAAGTGGGGCTGACAAGCTCTATCTCTAGGGCTGATTGGAAAGCCCCTGGTGATCTCAGGGACTAACTGCAACATAATAGTTAAAACCATGGAGTCAAAATTGGTGGACAGTTTTATAAACTTTCCAGACTTTAGTTTCCTTAACTGTAAAATGGTGAAATAGGATCTTATCTCTATATTGTTGAAAGTATTAAGGTATTGTTTAGATGGTAAACATTCAATGCATGGTAGTAGCTCTGGTTATGATGGTGCCCTTTATTGTTACATTCTTGTTTAAAAGCACCTTCTTTTACTTAACCTTTGTTTAGTGGATAGAGGCAAATCCAGTGTAGCCGTGGGGATGGGGATCATTATCTTAAAAATCTCACTCTATTATCCTTTTATGAAAATGTATCTGCAAACCCTGTGCCAAGAAGTTATCAACTCTTCCTTGTTTCTGATGACTGAAAATCCTTTTATTTTTCATTTTCCTTAAAAGTTTTTTCTAAGTATAATTTCCGTTTAAGGTATCCTCCCTTGTTTTCCTTCTGATGAGCTGTAGAGTTTCTTGGCCCCGGGTACATGGAACCGGCCACTTCTGTTCAGATGTGGGAACACACCACTGGCGCCTGTGGCCCGCTCTTCATGTGCGCTGTGCCAGCACAGCTGCTAGTTCAACTGAAAATTGCTTTGGGTGAAGTACAAGGCCTGGAACATGGCGCAGGAAGGGAGAC
Source organism: Daubentonia madagascariensis (assembly GCA_023783475.1). Classification (NCBI taxonomy): domain Eukaryota; kingdom Metazoa; phylum Chordata; class Mammalia; order Primates; family Daubentoniidae; genus Daubentonia; species Daubentonia madagascariensis. The sequence goes on from JAKFHU010002658.1 coordinate 10,429,442, forward strand.
TTTGATAAAGTGAAATGGGGTATGTCTAAAAAAAACAAAACAAAAACAAAAACAAAAACAAAAAAACCCCAACAAACCAAAAAAACCAGGATTGGAAGCCTTCAGGAATAGGGGAAAATTTTGTGTGCCTACTTATTAAGTGGACCATTTACATTTCATCTGTAGTTTGAACTTGGTAGACAAAAATTTACTGGCTAGTAGAAACTATTACTAACCTAACATTTTCATCATAGCCTCATAGTTTGCGAAAACTTGATTTTTTGACACAACTGAAACAACAGATGATATTTCTTTTCTTGGATAGGTAGAAGGTTGTCTTTTATCCTCTGATTATATGCTACAGACCTTTGCACAGTTAAAGTGATCCTACAGACATCCACTGTTAAGTCAATCAAGAGTATTGTGGGGGGTTTTGGTCTGCATTTACTGATAGTTCTAAGAAGTTTTGATTCAAAACCCTTTAAGTGGTAGTTTTATTGTTTGTCTCCCTCAGTGACAAATTATCTCTGGAAATCTCTGTGTATTATAGAGGTATAGTATAGAATATCTGCATATAGATTTTAATAGCCAGTCATTTCTCCAAGTGCTTTCTTAAAATATCTTCTTCTAATCAGGCCAAGATTGTGCAGTACATTAAAGGAATTCTTAAAAAGTTTCAAAAACTTACTAGATGACCTCAGTATGGTCCTATTTAACATACACTTGGGAACATGTGCATGAAATACATTGTGGTTTGAGGGTTTCCAACCCAAACAAACTTAAAAGAAAATGCAGCTTTTAATAGAAACTATTCAAATTCCTGCAAAAATAGGTATGGATCTCACCACCAAGAGGGTTTAAAAGCATTGATATCTACACTAAGAATCAAAATGGAATGCACCATCCTGCTTTTAGGATTTTGCCTAAGACTGTATGTTTGGTGATTCTAGCGTGTCACCATCTTTGATTAAACTGCTCAATTAAAAAATAAAATATGAATGATTGAAGCTTCTGATTAGTGTTTTTCTCTGTTCTTGATGCTATGACCTGAGAGTATGGAAGAGAGGGCAAATGGTGTCGCAAAACTGGTGTTATTTAACAGAGTCTTCACATTTGTACCACACAAGTTGAATATGTCAGGTGTAAGACATCACCCTGAAGCATCACTTCTGAGAACTATTGGGAGGGAAATATCAGAACTATTGAAATATCACAGCTGGCCCTGATTTTAACTAGTGCCAAACACCTGCAGGCTCTAAAAGGATACCAAAACAAAACCCCACCCTGTGGCAGCAAGCCATCCCTTAACAACCCTTCCTTAACTTTGCATCACCATCAAAATTAATTTAACATTTTCTCCAGAAACCTTATTCTTCCTGTCCCAGAAGGCCATTACAACTTCTTTAGCAAATCTTTCGTATGGGATAAATATGTCATAGAAACAGAGTGAAGTATTGAAATATTTGATGGCTGAAAACTATCTGTTTTCATCTCATTATTTGTAGAAGCCTGTGAAGTTGGAGATTTTATTAATCTCTAGACTAGCTCATATTCTCTAAGTGATTTTGTTTTAGCACATTTTGGCAAAATATCTGAGCATCTGGGAAAAAAGCCCATTATTCACATAGTAAGCAACAGAAGCACCCCAAAATACAGAGCTGTTTTTCAAGCCCTTTCTATTATACACACACACACATATATATGCATGTATGTGTATACATGCACATTACTCATGCATTTTAAAGATCATCTTTTGATTGACATTAGTCAATATTTCTTGAAATGCAGTTGCATAGTCCTCAGAGGGTTACACAAGTCAAGCAAAATTATATCCTTGTCTCTGATACTGCTGGGAAATACATACAGACAGTGGTCCTTGCAACTGGAAAACTGTTGATGAAGATCTGAGGTAAAGAAGTATGTCTGGAAATAATTCCTAGCAGACAAGGGAAATAAAAACATAAATTTTATGTGTATCTCTGAATATACATGACACATTTTAGATGGTGCACAAATTCAGATGTACTGTTATGTGTGCATTTCTTTTATGATACGTGGGTATAATATTTTCAATTTTTGAGGAAGTAATGTATTTTAGACTTAGGTGATTAAATAAAATAAAAATAGAGGGTTTAAAGCTTCAATTTTATATTAACATATAAAGTATAAGGCAGTATTTAATTTTATTTTGTTGAATTGGGAAAATTGTCGTAGTGCAAAATATTGCTGTGTTATTTAAGAGGAAACCCATTGAAATATTGAATAAAATTTAAGGACTTAGTATAGCATTACTGGCATTTTATGTTCGTTTTTTCTACATGCCTAAGAAATTTGGGTGCATTTTGAATGGACACCAATTTCTTTAAACTATCACACTTACATATTTAGATACTCAACTGGAATGCTTTGGGAATTATCTGGTTGATCTTTTCATGAAAAGGTGAGAGGTATGGTTCAGGGTGAAGGGGACCTTAATCACTTACTCATTTATTGAGTCATTCACTCTTTCACTGAGTAAACAGTAATTGATGGCCTGCTATGTGTATGGTCTTGTGTTCAGTGTTTGGAAAGGGAGGGGGTGATGGAAGACGGTGAATCAAGAGGACAAAGCTGTCAAACATTCAAGGAGGTTGTAGTCTAGTTTAAGGTAGCAAGGGTTCGGTGTCACAGAAGAGTTACACATAAATGCTCTGAGCATTTTTAGTAGCAAGACATAATAGGCATAAAGCATCATGAGGTTTTTCTATTTAATGATTTAACAAAATTTAAAATCTCACAATGAGTTGCAAAATGTGAATTTCATGCAAAATCATGAAATTTGCCAAAAAAATCTTTATCCTTTTAAATGCCTCTTGTAATTAGTTTATCATATTACTAATAAATTCCTTCTCAATGATTAAGAAGAAGATAATGGAGAGTTTCAGCTTTTACTATTTAGTGATTTTGAAATTATTTGTGACCTTAGAACACCACAGATTTTTCGTTGTCTTATACAATTATTCTCTCTCTTCCCTTCTTTCTCTTTGTCTGTCACATGTGCATGCCACAGCTGATTCATGAAGCTCCACATATATACTTTGTTTTCCAAACATTTCCAAAATATTTCAGAGTGGAGATATATTGTATAATCATTGGCTTTTACCAAACCTTGAATTTTCAAGCCAAAGACATGACTTATTTTTTAATAGGTAAAAGATAAAAATCAAGAAAGGTTAATTAATATTATTTGGGAGCATTTTGAGACCCCGAATGAACAGTAATCAGTACCAGCTAATTTTAGAAAACAGTTTAGCATGGTGCTGTATAATAGGAATATAATGCAAACCACATATGTAATTTTAAACTATCTAGTGGCCAAATTAAAAAACGAAATAGCAAAATTAATTAATTTTAATAATACATTTTATTTAACCTAATATGTCCAAAATACATTTTCAAATGCAATTAAAAGAAGAATATTAATGAGAGATCTTAAATTTTGTACTAGGTCCTTGAAATCTGTTGTGTATTTTGTGCTTACAGCACCTCAGTTCATTCTGACTAGCCACATTTCAAGTGCTCAGTAGCCGCATGTGGCTGGTGGCTGCAGTGTTGGCGGCATTTTATTTAATTATAAAAATATGTGGGAGTTCTTCACTTTTTTTCTCCAGCTTTGGCCCCTTTTAAATTATTTTAATTTTCGTTTGTCACCCTCCAACTAAATTAAACACATTAAATTTGATGTATTGTCTTCATAGTATCTGCTTTGAAGGCATAGGCATCCCATCTTTTAAAAGTCCTATTTGGGATAAATAACCACGTATTCTACTACCCGTTTCTTTTTTGCAGTCACCCAAATTTGTATTGATTTCTGTATGCATTTCAACAAATGATTTCTGTAGTAACAATATGAAAACATGTAATAAATTATCAATCATCTTTTATGATACAAATATTGTGATATTTTAGGACTTTCGGGCTTGCTGTTCTTGAGGGAGTTGAAAAGAAAGAAAAATGCAAGACCTATATAAAGTAATAAAATTTGATTGAGAGACATGAAAGCCTTGAATAAATGTGGAGACATTGTCTTTCATGGCTGAGAAGACTGAATGTTAAGACGTCAATTATTCCCAGTGTGATATTTTTCTGAACTTTTTAGCAAATGATTTTTCAAGGCTATCTGAAAAAAGTCTGTGGACAAGAATAGCGAATATTGTGTATGGTTAAAAATAAGTGTGATGAGAGGGAAGCATGCATTATGAAATATGATAAAATATATTTCAAAACCACAATAATTAAAACAGTGTGGAGCTACTAGAGAATAGAAAGATAGATCAATGGCACATAAAGGAAAACTCAGAAATGCATAGAGATTTGGTGCGTGATAAATATAGCATGACAAATAAGAGGAGAAAGGGAGACATTTTCTATTTGAAACAAAGGTAATTATTATTTTTCTTTTAAAATTATATTAACACCTAATACCCAGATAAGTATTAGATGTTTTAGAGTTTATTGTGGACAGATTATTTTTAACTAAAGGAAAATATTAGTGAACATCTGTTAGATTTTATGACGAAGAAAGGCTTTCTAAGCATAAAAGCAAAAAAGTTGTCACAAAGAAAAGGAATTGATAAATTTGGCTAGTAAAAGTGAAAATCTCTATAGTACAAATCATCATGATAAAAGTAAACAGTTATGGAGCAATATAAAGTTAGTGCAACAAATATGACTGACAGCTCATGTATCCTAAATATAATACATTAAGAGCTCTTAGAAACAGTAGAAAACATTAAAATTTCAAAAAGAAAGACATCTGCACTCGAATGTTTATAGCAGCACAATTCACAATTGCAAAGATGTGGAAACAACCCAGGTGCCCATCAATACATGAGTGGATTAACAAAATGTGGTATATGTATACCATGGAGTATTACTCAGCAATAAGGAACAACGGTGAATTAACACATCTGGTATTATCCTGGATGGAGCTAGAACCCATTCTTCGAAGTGAAGTGTCACAAGAATGGAAAAACAAGCCCCACTGGTACTCACCATCAAATTGGTACTAACTGATCAATACTTATGTCACACATGGCAATAATATTCATCAGGGGGTGGGCAGGTGGTGGGGCGTGGAGGAGATGGGAAAACGCACACCTAATGGGTGTGGGGCACACTGTTTGGGGGATGTTCACAATTGTAGCTCTGACTTGGGCAGTGCATAGGCAATATATGTAACCCAAGTGTTTGTATCCCCATAATATTCTGAAATAAAAAATATTCAACCCAGATAAGTACTTCATAAAACATTTCTCAGACATTGAAAAAAATTTCAAAAAGAAAAAGGGGCAAATGACACAAGATGACACTTTTTAAAAACCCAGGAAATCTAAATAACCAATAAATATACAAAATGAAGTTCAACTTTCCCAATGACAAATAGAAATTCAAATTTCAATGCCAAGTTTATTTTTTTCTTTAAAAAACTGAAAAAAGTGTGTATATATTTTATGTGTATACACATACACACGTGTATATAGGTAATGCTCAAAGCTAGAAAAGTAGAGGACAGGTGAGCACTCTTATACATTGCTGGTTACAAACTTAATGGAAAACAATTTGATGGTATGCATCAAATACCTTAAACTGTTCATATTCTGTGATCCAAGAATATTCTTTTTCTTGGACTCCTCTGGAGCTAATACTAAGTGGAGCAAAAAATTTTTATGTGAAATTGTGCATTCCAAATATATTAGCCAAAAGTTGAAAACAAGCTAAATGTTTAACAAAAGAAATATAGATTAAATAATTTGAAGTATGTCAACACAATGGGACAGTGTATTGCCTTTAAGTATCATGTTTTGAAGAATGACATAAAAATTTCATTTATAAAGATTTTTTAAAAAAGAATACAAAATTATGTATTTTGTATTATCTCAATTTTATAAAAATATTTATATTCTCTAAAGCAATCATCTATTACTTTTCTAATCAGGAAAAAATGGTTAAAAATATTCTCATAGTTAAATAGTTTCTTAACTGGAAATTTAAAATGAATTCTGGTTAGTTCTGTATAGCTAAAACTGATGCCAATACTGGATGTTATGATTTCACAGATTTATTCAAATGAAAACACTTCTTGTTACTATCTTGTAGTTATTTACACACATGAAAACATTCTAGTTGTTGGTAATATTGGACATGTACAAAGATTGACAGGGACTGAGCATCAATGATACTTTAAGAACTTCTCTAAAATGATTAACCATGAAGGAGGAGGAAGTTCCATACTGTTTTCCATAATGGATGTATCTATTTACATTCTCACCACCAATGTGTAAGGGTTCCCTTTTTTATACATCTTTGCTAACACTTATCTTTTGACATTTTCAATAATAGCCATCCTAACAGGCGTGATAGCTCATTGTGGTTTTGAGTTGCATATCCCTATGTTTAGTAATGCTGAGCACCTTTTCATATACCTGTGGGCCATTTGTATATCTTCTTTGGAAACGGTATCTATTCAGGTCCTTTACTCATTTTTTAATCAGGTTATTTGTTTTTGTCCTATTGAGTCAAATGAGTTCCTTATATATTTTAGAGCTACTATATGATCTAGCAATCCTACTTTTGGGTATGTATCCAAAGGAAATAATATCTGGAAGAAATATCTGCACTCCCATGTTCATTGTAGCATTATTCATAAAAGCCAAAATATGGAAACAAGCTAAGTATTGGTCAATGGATAAATAGATAAAAAAAATTAACTATATGTGTGGGAATATTATTCAGCCTTAAAAAATAAGGAAAATCCTGCCATTTGCAACAACGTGGGTGGAATGGAGTACTTTATGCTAAGTAAAATAAGTCAGACACAGAAAGACAAAAAATGTATGATCTCACTTATATGCAGAAACTAAAAAAGTTAAACTCATAGAAACAGAGAGTAGATGGTGGTTACCAGGGGTTGGGGGATAGGGGAAATGGAGAGATGTTGGTTAACATCAGTTATAAGCTTTTCAGTTATAAAGGGACTTATAAGATTAATAAGTTCTGGAGACACCATGTATAGCATGGTGACCATAGTTAATAAAAATGTATTGTCTATTTGAAATTTGCTGAGAGAGTAGATCTTAAGTATTCTTAACACACACAGACGCACGCATACACAAAGGTAACAATGTGAGGTGATGGATATATTAATTAGCTCGATTGTGCCAGTCAATTCACGATGTATACATATATCAAAACATTACCTTGTACACTTTAAATACAAACAATTTTTCTTTTTAATTATACCTCAAAAAAGCTGTAAAACATATTTACAATATTTCCAAAATTAAAACAAATATGAAGGAGGAATAGATACAAAATGGTATATTAAAGGCTTAAAGGGATTTTGAAAAGGACCCCTACATTCTGTGAGTACTCAACAGTTAGAAATTTACCCTGAACTGCATAGACCAATGAATAAACTCTTCCTTCCCTTCCCCTCCCCATTCCTATCGCCATCTTCTTTCCTTTCCTGTCCTTTTTCTTTTCTTCAGTATTTAAATTATATGCACTTCTCCACATCTCTATATTGTTATTGTTTGTCCTTGTTATTGTAGCTATCCTCGTGGGTGTAAAATGGTTTTGATTTATATTTTCCTAATGTCTAATGATATTGAGCAATTTGCATGTGCTTATTGACTATTTCTATATTTTCTTTGGAAAAATGTCTATTTAAATATTTTGCCCAGTTTTAATTGGGTATTTGTCATTTTATTATTGGGATGTAAGAGTTATTAGATGTTCTGGATACAAGTCCCTTGTATCCTCACCTTTTCATTTCCAAATATTTTCTTCCATTCTCTTGGTTGTCTTTACACTTTTTCAATGGTATAGTTTTTAGGACAAAAGCTTTTAATCTTGATATATTCTAACATCTCTTTTTTTGTCACTTGTGCTTTTGGTGTTGTACTAAGAAACCACCACCTAATCTAAGAACATGAAGATTTAAACCTATATTTTCTTCTAAGAGTTTTATAATTTGAAGGCTTACATTTGAGTCTATGATCCATTTTGAGTTTGTGTGTGTGTGTATGCATGTGTGTGTGCAGGTGTGAAGTAGAAGGTCCAACTTGATTATTTTGCATATGGATATACAGTTGTCTCATCACACTGTCGAAAAGATTTTTCTTTTCCCATTGAATTTTCTTGGCATTCTTGCTCAAAAACAATTACCCATTAAAATATAAAGGGGTTATTTCTAAACTCTTGATTATTTAGGAATGCCTTATTTAATTTCAACATTTTTGTGTATTTCTCAAACTTTCTTATGTTAATTTCTAATTTCACTTGTGTTTGAAAACATTTCTATGTATTTTATGTGATTTCAGCTCTTTCAAATTTACTGAGGGTTGTGCTATGTCCTAGCATATGATCTATTCTGCAGAATGTTGCATGAACTCTTGAGAAGAATCTGTTTTCTCCTGTAATCCCAGTGACTCAGGAGGGTGAAGTGGGAGGATTGCTTGAGGCCAGAAGTTCGAGAAGAGTGAGTTTTCTGTCGGAGTATTCTATAGATGTCTGTTAGTTCTCATTTGTCTTATCACTAGGAATGACTACTTCCAGTAACAGTTTTTGTTTTAATATCTATTTCCTGATACTAGTATATTCCCTCCATTCTCTTTTATGGTTGTTGGTAATATCGTACATCTTTTTCCACCCTTTTCAACCTGTTTGTATCTTGAATGTGAAGTATGTCTCATGTAGACAGCATATAATTAGATCTTGATTTCTTAAAATCAAATCTAAAAAGTATTTATCATTTGATTGGATTGTTTAAGCTATTCATACTCAATGCTATTACTGATATGATTGAATTTACATCTACTATTTTGCTTTCTGTTTCCCATGTGTCTCATGTCTTTTTTATTCCTCTGTTCCTACTTCATTGTCTTCTTTTGTATTAAGTGGATATTTTCTAGCATAACATTTTAATTCCTTGAAGGATTTTTTAGTAATATTTTTCAGTTATTTTCTTATTGATTTCTCTCGGGATTATAATATACATCTTATCAGAATTGACTTCAGTTTTGTCTAATTTAGTTACAATAAAATATGGAAAATTTTCTCCTATGCAGCTCCTTTTTTATATGTGTGTGTGTGTGTATAATATCTATGCATAGTAAAAATTAAACAATGTACTGTCATAGTGTTAAATATATTTATTTAATATTATATGATATATATTGTTAAATATTTTCTGGAACCTGATGAAAGAAGTGAGAGCTCATCTATGTTTATAGAATTTGTTATATTAATCTTATTTACCCTGTTTTGTTTTCTTAATTTCTTGCTACTGATTTGAGTTACCATCTGATGTCTTTTCCTTATTTCAATGTAGCTTTTTGCTCCTACTCAACAATGCTTGCATTATTGTCAAATATATTACATTTCTATATGTTAAAGGCCCAACAGTACACTTACATACATATTGTTTATTGCAATTGCTTTCCAAATCAATCAAGAGAAGAAAGGAGAAGAAATACATAATTATACTGTTCTGTGTAATTGTATACATGATTACTTTTACTGGTACTCTGTTTTTTGTTTTTTGTGTAGATTCAGAGTACTGTATGATATCCCTTACTTTCAGACTGAAGAACTTTCTTTGATATTCTTTTTTTTTTTTTGAGATAGAATCTTGCTCTGTCGCCCAGGCTAGGGTGCTGTGGTGTCAACCTAGCTCACAGCAACCTCAAACTCCTGGGCTGAAGCGATCCTCCTGCCTCAGCCTCCTGAGTAGCTGGGACTACAGATGTGCACCACCACACCCGGCTAATTTTTTCTATTTTTAGTACAGACAGGGTCTCACTTTTGCTCAGGCTGGTCTCGAACTCCTGAGCTGAAGCGATCCCCCCTCCTCAGCCTTCCAGAGTGTTAGGATTACAGGCATGAGCCACCATGCCTGGCCTCTTTGACATCCTTTTTAATGTGAATCTGCTAGCAATGATTTTTTTTTTCAGTTTTTGTTTATCTGGGATTGTCTTTAGTTTGCCTTCTTTTTTGAAAATATTTTGGTTGATACAATTCTTGTTTGATGGTTTTTTACTTTCAACACTTTGAGTATATTGTTCTACTGCCTTCTGACTTCCACTGTGTCTGAAAAGAAGTTACGTGTTAATCTTGTTAGGTTCCCTTGTATGTGATGTGTCATTTTTCTTTTGCTCCTTTCAGGATTTCCTCTTTGTCTATGAACGTTTTGAGTATGATGTGTCTGGGTGTGTGTGGCTCTGTTAACATTTATTCTATATTGAGTTCACTGAGCTTCTTGGATGTGTAGATTAGTGTTTTCCATGAAATTTGAGAAGTTTTCAGCTATCATTTTTTTGACTTTTTTTGTCCTTTTATGTTCTTCTGGTACTCCCATTGTATGTATGTTGGTATACTTTATTGTGCCCCACATTTTTCTGAGGCTTTGTTCATTTTTCCTCATTCTTTTTTGTCTGCAGATGGCATAATCTCTAATGATTTATCTTTAAGTTTCCTAATTCTTTCTTCTACCAGTTCAAATTTATAGTTGAGCCCCTAGAGTAAAGTTTTCATTTCAATTATTGTACTTTTTGACTCCAGTATTTCCATTTGATTCCTTTTAATAATTTGAATAATTTCTACCTCCTCATTGACATTATCTCTTTGATGAAACATTGTCGTCATATCTTCCTTTAATTCTTTAAGCATGATTTTCTTTTGTTCTTTGAACATATTTATGATAGCTGCTTTGAAGTTTTTTTCCTGCTAAGTCCACCATCTGGACCTTTTCAAAGGCAGTTTCTATTGCCAGCTTTTTCTGCCTGTATACCGGTCACACTTTACTGTTGTTTTTCATGTGTCATAATTGTCTCAATTTTGTTGACAACTGGACATTTTAAATCCCCCTCCCCTATCACAGGAATTGTTTTCTTTGTTGCTTGCTAGGTCAAACAACAGTGTCTTGGCTGAAACAATTCTGTGAAATTTATTTTTCCTGCAGTGCATACCTTCTAATGTCCAGCTCTGACTGTTTCCAGTCTTTTACCTAGGAATCACTCCTCATTCGCTCATTTAAGATAAGCTACTTATTGGTCAAAGTTTGCTTTTAGCTAGTTATATTTTTATCCTTTACAATTGGATGTGTGTGTGTGACTCAGAGGCTGCTATTACAGTTAAAGGAGTTTCATTTTTTTGTGTGTGTGCCCCTTGCTTGATTGGGGACTAGAAACTTGAAGATTGCCTCTGTGATTGCTTCTGAGAGGACACAACCTTGAATATGCACATAGTTATCCAGACTTCCAGGAATGGGTCTGATTTCATTTTTAAGCCTAGCTTCCTAGGCATTGCCCTGGGTCAGAGCAGCTTACTATTTCCTCAGTGTTTATTAGAGTTCATTTTAGTGCCTGTATTAGTGAGGCTTCTGCCTTGTTGATGGCTCAGGGTGCAACTTGGTGAGAGCTTTCAGGTATGTCCTCCAAATCTTGCTTTGATTACCCCTAGGTTTGTACAATCTAGCACATGTACAAGAAGCCCAGGCTTCTTAGCCTACAGAGTTGACTTTGATTCCAGGAGGGTTCCTCATCTTGACTGTCTCTTTCCCTCTTTCTTTCTATTAAATTGACTTGTCTTCTGTTTTGCTTGTATCATGAAGCTACCAGCTTTCTCTTAATTGCTCTCCAATGAGATCTTTATTGTTTTCAGCAATGCCCTTGGGCATGGGGTTTTCCATTCTCTCTTCCAAATAAATTCAGTTCCCTTAGGCAGAGCTGGGGACTCTTCATGCTCATGGCCTACCTTTTTGCCACTGTACCAGACCTAAGGGAGGGTATTCACTTTTCTTGAGTAATACTCCTGTTCTAAGAGTGAGCACTGGAGGTGGTGGTGGCAGGCACTAGTCTTTTTGGCTTAGTCCTTCTGGAGTGGATGCTGTTACCTACAAGTAAGCTATGGGAAGTGCAACAAAGGTCCCCTTTCCTTGACCTGCCATGCCTAAGGTAGGGTTTCTACCCTACATGTGGGGATGGGATGGGGGAAGGGAGACCACGTCCTTTTGGCTATGTCTACCTGGAATGTCGCTTCTGCAGCACAGGCTAAGGGGAGTGAAAAACACAGCAGCCTGCTCCTCATGGAGTAAAGCCATAGTCCCAGAGTGGAAGATGGGTAGAGAGTAAGCACCTCTTATCTTGGCTGCACCAGTGTGGAATAGAGGGCTTAGGTTAAAGCTTTGTAATGTAGACATGTAAAGCTTGGTGGTAGTGGTGGGGGTTAACAGAGTGAAGCCATGGCCTCTCACTATTCTTACTAAGATCGGGTAGATATTCTTGAATGAATGCTTTTTCATTTGTTGTATGACCTTACAATAATTTCCAGAGATTTTCAGTGGTTTTGAAAAATAATTTTCACCAGGTAAATTGCTGTTTTGCTAGGAAGAGGGTCCACTAAGCTCCTTACTCCCCCACCACTTCAAAAGTCCTGCCATGCAGGTTTCACCTTGCCTCTTTCCAGGATGACCTGAAGTTATTGTTACTCTATCAGAATAAACATGTGCTAAATTTCTTCTTTGTGCTTGGTGCTCATCCTCTTTATAGTTATATCTGCACCCTTAAGAAGGTCTGACTGTGCCCTGCTGGGGTGCTTCGTCTCCTTGTCCTTACTCTACTAGGTTTGATCTCCCATCTCTCTGCTGGTTGAATCCTACTTCTGAAAGACAAATGTAAAAGTTTTATGGTAGTGTTTTTGGAGTAATCTCCCAAAGAACACCTGGGCTAGAATTGTCCTGGAGCCTTGTTAAAATTTATATTTCTGGACCTAACAGAGTCCAGTTATTTCTAATGTCTTTGGATGGGGCTTAGGAATTGGCATAAGTAGATTTCCAGGAATTATTCTGGTAAAAACTATGTTCCTGAGAGTTTATAAGCAACTTTATAGAGACATATTCGCAAGTTTTTCTCTCATTATCCTCCTGGTAACTTCCAGTTTTTTGGAATGCCTCTTATTGGTCCTTTGGCCGAATGCTATGGCTTTAGTTAACTCTCTTGTGTACTTCCACGACTACACTTGTCTTTGGGGCCAGGTGGCAGGAGGACAGAGAGAGAGAAAGAGCCATGGGATTTGGCTCTACCCTTTTGAAACTGCAGTTCCATCAAGCCTGGAGGAAGCCCCCCTTTCTCAGGGTTTGGCTTTTGCTGGCTCCCATTGCCTCTGTTGTCACCGCTGCTGCCAGGATTGCCTGAGATCCAGGGGGTGGGTGAATGGATAAAAGGAAGAGAAAAAAAATGGGAGGTTTCTGCGTTCTCTGAGTGTTTTACATTCCCTCCCCCATTCCTTGAGCTAGAACTAAAAGGCTTTTCCCGGAGCTTCTTCTGTGTACATTCCAGGGCTCAATTCTTTGTTTGCTGTGCGTTGAGTTCAGACCAGGAGATCCAGCAATAAAAAAGTTAGTAATCTTACCACTTGTTTGGTGGTATTTGAATTCTGTTCTTTTTCCTCAGTCCATCTGTTGCTATTTACTTTTGAGTCCTCAAATAGCTGCTCCATGTAGCCTGTCCAGGTTTTATAGCTGTATGCACTGGGATAGGTGGTGTAGACTACACTTACTGCTCCATCATACCTGGAACCTGAATGTTTCAACTTTAAAGCAACATTTTCTTCCTGTTCTTTTAAGTTTCTGGATCATTTTGCTTGAAGAGAATCCTGACATAGTTGTGAAGTTGAAGTGCTCAAGAAGTTCAGATATTTTGTAACTACTTATTCATGCAAATTAGAATTTTCACAAAATATGTAATACAAACAAAATATGTAATACAAACAAAATATAGAAATAAATTGGATAAAAGTTAATAAATAACTGGAACTATTATATAAAACAACTAATTTTCATATAGATTGTAAGGTAAGCAAAGATTATAGCTTTGAACATTTATATCAATATATTTATACTAATACGGTGTTGCTTTTGAATGCTTTATATATTAGGGTTCTGTTTTTTTATGAGAATAAAATGTGTTTTGCAGAAAAGAGAGAAAATCTTCTGACACATATGAATGAATGGCTAGCTTGTTGTTAAACTATTAATACTTTCTTTAAATATAAATTTTCTTTATCAAGCATTTGACAGTTACCTAGCACTTATTCACTGTTTTCCGGTAAATGCAATATTTTGGAGAGAGAGGGAAAACAGAATTTTCAGAAAGAAGAATAAGGTATCAGAGTCTCCAATGGTTAAGGAGACTTAGAAAAAAAAGTCTTTTTTTTGTTCTGAGCACCACTAAATTATCCATCCAATTTTTCACATTAAATATAATATAAGCCTGGAACATCTTGTGGTGCCAATAAGTGAAGAAGTGCTCACAAATGATAGGAATATGGCAAAAGTATAAAGGAGCCAATTTCAAAGTTTCCAATGGCCAAGGTGAGACAATTTGAGTAATAAAATAAATATAATTATATTAATGGATTATAATTCATAGAATAAAATAAATATCCAAGTTCATACTAATATAAATAGATAATTGAATAAATAAATAAAGAAATAAATAAATGTGGACTAATGGAAAGAAGGTTTCATTCTGTAGAATTTCAATCACTAAACATAGAAGGAATGAGGGAAATAGAAAGTCACCCTTAGGTAAACACTGCAGTCATCATTGTTGCAGGAAAGAACCATTGGTAGGTGCTAAAATCATGATAAAAAAAGGATTTTTATATAATCTGAAAGTATTTTTCCATCTTAATAGTTACGAAGCAGAAAGTAATAACTTTACAGTGGAGGAATCACAGCCACTAGCTTAACCAGAAGACACCAGAAGACAAAGACAGAGGAACTGTTTCAGATTGGAGGAGGTTAAAAGGTCACGACACTTAGGTTGCATCTTGATTCAGAGGAAAGAAAATTAGTGAGACACTTGCCAAAATTCAAACAAGTCCTGTTGATTATTAGTAGTATTGTATCAATTTTAATTTTTTGTTTTTGATAATTTTACTATGGTTAATAATAGTGGAAGCTGAGTGAGGGTATATGAGAACTGTACTTTGCAACTTTTTTGTAAGTCTAAAATTATTTCAAATAAAAAGTAAAAATAACACAAAACAAATTTCATTTCAAATACCTCACATTACATGAATGCAAAGACACAGAGCCTTGAATTTTTTAAAATTTTAAAGTGTGAAGTGGCAAAGGGGGAGCCCTATATATATACTGTAGTTTTTGTTTTTGTCTCATTTCAAACTTATTGATTACAATAATCCTCCTTTTGTTGTTCCAAAGACATGAAACCCTGGGTAGTATAAAGCCTGAACTATTATTAATATTTTTGCATCATAGTTGAGATTTCATTTTTGATGCCCGAGGACCACTAAGACAGCTACACACTCAATCAAATGTTCAAATCAAATCTATTCTCCACACAATTGTAGTTGATTCCTTGTCAAGAATTTAAATGAAAGATAATTTAAATTCATTTTTCTTTACAAAACAGATTTTTGCTAATTTACGAAATGTAATTAAATGTTACCAGAATGCAGTTACTCCTGGAAGTACTTTTCTACAGATTCTCATTTTTGCAAAATAGACATGTCTCGTTTAACTTTTTTGAAAATGGTGTATCACCAAAATTGGTTTCAGATGCTGTCCAAGTCCCAGTGGCCACTGAAGTGGCAATGGTTGTTCTCAGCCCTTCTCCATCATCAGGTAGTGGTTCTCAGATAGAATGTGCATTACATCACCTGGGGAAATTTTCTAAAACGTAGATCCTGGAGCTCTAGCAATAGGGATTCTGAAGACACAGGTCTAGGATGGAGTTATGGATATCTGGACTTTTAGAAGATTCCCCAAGGATTCTATTGTGTAACCACAGAATACTTTAGATAGAGGAAAGTGTTGTGGCTATGAACATGGTCTTTACAGTCAGACAGACCTGGCTTTTTGTTTGGGCTCTGCCACTTACTCACTAGCATTACTCAACCTCCCTATGTCTCAGTTTCTTCTTCTGTAAAATGGGTATCTTAATCATTTATACTTCTTTTTTAACTGTTTCTATGAGATAGTGCATATAAAGAACTTAAAAATGATTGCAATGTTTGATTAGTTTTTTAAGATGATTAGATGTTTGCTAGAAAATGTGGTGAGGGGGAAGTCACTTCATACAGAAGCAAAAACCAGCATAGATATGGGAGATGTGAAACTGCCTGGGGAAATATGAGAAATTCAGCTAGTGTCTATGGCCAGAGCATAGAGTGTAGGTGAGAGATGATGAGAGATGAAAATGGAGAATCCAAGAGTAGGTTTATGCAATACTTGTATGCCCTGCTGAAGAGTTTGATCTATATTCAAACTGTAGGACCATATAGTATGATGCCATCTACTGGAAGAGCAGATGTAGTCATACCAGCAACAACGTGTTCTGATGATCCTGAGTATCACTGGCCAACATCCTTCTGGAGAATGAAGCCCAGGATGACACAGGATGAAGATATGTCTATGTATACCTATATATGACATATGTAGAGTGTATCAGTCCTATGGTAGAGGTTAAGGATAGAAGGTAAAAGTCCTCAGGCCCAAGCCACATTTAACAGAAGCTGCCAAAAACATGCATTGTGAGATTTCTTGGGATCTTTACCAATTATATGACTATAATAGCTATTCATTCTTTGTTTTATACCCTGTTAGCTAGAACTCTGGGCCCGAGCCTCTAATAAACTAAAGTTCTGATAATAATCAAGTATGGATGACCAATGAATGAACACTATGAAGAAGTATATTGTGCTTCAGGTTACAGGAAATCAGCTACTTCAAAATATAGATGTGTGTGGGCATCTTGGAGAATAGTATTTATTAAGCTACAATTGTACTAACATAACCTGCTCTAAGCTCTGTTCCTGGCCATCTTGGATTGTAAAATTTGTTTTAAAGAGGTTTCCCTTGGATAAGATTCAGTTCCTAGTCCCAGGGAGCTCCATTTTACTTATTCTCAAATTGTCACTAAAGTAGGGGGAAGCCAGGACCTAATTGCAAGGACACCCATGTGCAGGAACAAACACAGGCAAGGCAGGATGCTGTTCTGTACTCTGGGGTCATCTTACACAAAGCACTCGATGACATCATGGCTTTGATAAAGTGACCTTCATTCTGAAAAATTTATGAACTACAACTAGGGCTTATTGAAGTTAGGGGATTCTCATAGAGACAGTGGTGATTGCGTGGTCTTTAGGCTCAGAGAAGTATATTTATGCAAACTTTAGTAGAAGTACAATTAAATAAGGATTTTTTTTTTTTCAGAGACTCAGGAACTTGTACATGGAAAAGAAGATGTCCTAAATTGAAGTTGGTGTTTCCTTTAGGTTAGGCTTTATGGTGAAATGGAGCCACCATGGCTCAGTTTGTTGTCTGAGACCTGAAATTCAGAGTTAATTTATTATCAAATATTTCATGAGGGCTAACTGTGCAAAGCAGTATACTAAGCACCCAGGGAAAAGAATCACAATATATGGTCATAGCAAATATGAGAATAATTAACAAACAGGAATACCAAATTATTTATTTTCACTGAGAGATATATTTGCTTCAAAAACTGAAATACATTATGTCTATTTGCTAGGGCACACTTTTGAGGTATAAGGGAACTCATGGAGAGCCATATTAATAATCAGGACATTGTTGATAAAGATGAGATTTAAGGACCACTGGAGTTTTTTTTTAAAAGATGTTATTTTTATTTTAAAATTTGAAATAATTAGATTCACAGGAAATTGTGAAGATGGTATAAAGAAGTCCCGTGGATTCCTCATTTGGTTTCCCTCAATGATCACATCTTACATAATTATATAATTATAGTATAATAGCAAAACCAAGAATATGACATTGGTACAATGTGTGTGTGTAGCTCTGCATCATTTTATTAATATTACATGTGTAGATCTGTGTAATAGTGATCACAATCGAGATATAGAACCATTCCAATACCAGAAAGAACTCCTTCATGCCACCCCTTTATAGTCACACCCACACCACCCCTCGTCTTTAATTCATGGCAACCATCAATTTGTCTCCCATCTCTATAATTTTGTCATTTCAAGAGTATTGTATAAATGGAATCATACAGTATGTAACCTTTTTAAAAAACTTTATTTTGATATTATTCACATACTGTAAAATTACCCTTTTAAAGTATATAATCCATGGTTTTTAGCACATTCACAAAACTGTACAGCCATCACCACTATTGAATTTTAGGATATTTTCATAACTGTTAAAAGGAACCCCATTAGTAGTCACTCCCCATTCTTCCCTCCCCCTATCCCCTGGTAACTACTACTCTACTTTCTATGGATTTGCCTACTCTGGACATTTCATATAAATGGAATCATTCAAAATGTGTCCTTTTGTGAGTGTCTTCTTTCACTTGGAATAATGTTTGCAAGGTTCATCCATGTTGTAGCATGTATCAGTCATTCCTTTATGTGGTTGCACAGTATTCCATCGCATGGATGGACTGTATTTTACTTATCCATTTACCAGTTAATGGGCATTTGGGTTGTATCCATATTTGAGCTATCATGGATAGTACTTCCATGTAAATTCATGTGCAAGCTTTTGTATGGGCATATGTTTTCAAATCTCTGGTGTATGTACCTACAAGTGGAATTTTTGGATCATGTGAAAACTCCATGTTTAACATTTTGAGGAAGAGCCAAACTATTTTTCAGAGTGGTTGCACCATTTTACAAACCCACCAACAGTGTGCGAGGGTTCCAGTTTTTCCACATGCTCGCCAACACATTATTTTATTTTTCCTCCCCCACTTTCTCCCCATTCCCTCTCTTCCTTCCCTCTTTCTTTCCTTCCTTCTTTCCTTCATTTTTTCTTTTTTTTTTTTTAAGATATATAGCCATACTAGTGGGTGGGTATGAAGTGGTATCTTTTGTAGTTTTGATTTGCATGTCAACTCTGATGTTGAAAATCTGTTAAAGTATTATTGGCCATTTGTATGTTTACTTTAGATAAACATCTATTCAAAATTTTGCCCATTTTTAAATTGGGTTTATTTATTTATTATTATTGAGTTATAACAGTTCTTGGGAGCTTCCAGATACAAGTTCCTAACAAATATATGACTTGCAAATACTTTCTTTCAGTCTGTGGGCTGTCTTTTCATTTTCTTGATGGTATCCTTTGAAGCACAAAAGTTTTTAATTTTGATGAAGTCTCATTTATCTATTTTTTCTGTTGTTGCTGGTGCTTATCCAAGAAACCATTGCCTAACCTGAGGACATGAAGATTTATGAGTATGCTTTATTATTTTTTTAATTTAAAAATATTAAGGGGGTACAAATGTTTTTGTTACATGGATACCTTTTTTAATGCTTGAGCTGGGGCTTTTTTAGTGTGCCAATCACCTGAATAGTGTTCATTGTACTTGATAGGTAAGCTTTTATCCATCCTCTCCTCTCCTCCTTCTTGATTTCCAATAACCTTCACATCTCTTTGTGCCCGTGTGTGCCCATTAATTAGCTCTCAATTATGAGTACAACTGGTATTTGTTTTTTCATTCCTGAGATACTTCACTTAGGATAACGGTCTCTAATTCCATCCAAGTTGCTGCAAAATACATTATTTCATTCCATATATACATCCCACATTTTCTTAATCCACTCATGAATTTATGGGCACTTGGGTTGATTCCACGTCTTTGTGATTGTGAATCGTGCTGCAACAAACATTTGAGTGCAGATGTCTTTTTGATAAAATGACTTCTTTCCTCTAGGTAGATACCCAGCAGTGGGATTTCTGGGTTAAATGGTAAGTCTATATTTATTTCTTTGAGGACTCTCCATAGAGGTTGTACTTATTTGCAGTCCCACCAGTAATGTATTATATAAGCATTCCTTTCTCTCTGCATCCACAGCAGCATCTATTGTTTTTTGACTTTTTAATAATGGCCATTCTGACAGGGGTAAGGTGGTATCTCATTGTGGTTTTAGTTTGTATTTCCCTGATGATTAGTGATGTTGAGCATTTCTTCATATGTTTGTCGGCCATGTCTGTATCTTCTTTTGAAAATCTTCTGTTCATGTCTTTTGCCCACTTTTTAATGGGGTTGTTTGTTTTTTCTTGCTGATTTGTTTGAGTTCTGGCTAGACCCTCTAGTGTAATGTTGAATAGCAGTGGTGAGAGCAGACATCCTTGACTTGTTCTTGATCTAAGGAGCAAAGCATTCAGTCTTTCACCATTAAGCACATATATATAATGTTTGCTGTGGTCTTTTCTAAAATGCTTTCTATCAGAATGAGGAAGTTCCTTTGTGTTTGTGGTGGTTGAGTGTTTTTATCATAAAGGGGTGTTGGTTTCCTTTAGTTTTCTGAACATATGTATTATGGCCATTTGGATGTTTTTACCTGTTAAGTCTGACATCTGAGCCGTCTTTTGCTGTTCTTATTGAGATTTAGTAGATTTTATTTAAATAAATACTTCTTTCTTTGCTGTATGCTCTGAGAGTGATTTACAGAAGTATATGGTTATTTTTAACAATGATTTTCACCAGTTATGATTGATTTGCTGAAGAATGGATCTGTAGAGCTCCTTATGCTGTCTTTCTGGAAGTTGCCACCCCTTCTTCCCATCCTGGTAAATCTTACTTGCATTTTGCTATGTGAAAGAAGCCGGGCACAAGGGGCTGCATATTGTATAAGTCCATTAATATAGCACTCTGGGGAAGGAAAAACTATAGAATAGGAAAACAGATTAGTGGTTGTTGGTGGTTGAGAGTGGAGGTAGGTATTGATTACAGAGGGACAGCACAGGGAAATTTGGTGGTGGGGATCAAACTGTTCTGTATGGTACTGTGGTGGTGGGTACAGAACTTTATGCATTTGTCAAAACCTATGTAAGTCTCCACTATAACAAGTATGTAAATTAAGAGAAATTCAACCAAGATATCAAGAAAACCCAAGATGGAATCCAGGCTGTGACAAATGAATGATATAACCACACTGAAAAGGGTAAGGAAGAAAGAAGCTGACCTAAGTAACTTTTTATAAGACTAAAGACAAAGATTACCACATACAAACAATGTTCTCCAGCTGGTAAATTCATTTTTCAAACAGGCATGGGATAACAATACTGAAACTACCTTATGCATATAGTAGGGCTGAACAAATAGGCAAATATATCATAGATAATGAAAGCCAGATTTTTTATGTTGTAGAAAGAAGTCATAAATAAGCTAAGTGGAAAGAATAGAATGAATCCTGTGGTGCTGGATTGGAATCAGACATATCACTGTCAACTCATGTGTTCTTTTTAAAATGCATACACATACTTAGATACAAAAATAGTATAGATATATGTGCATGCATTCATTAATAGTCATACACATGATGTCCTAGAAGAAGTGACACCCAAGTAGGCATGAACATATTAGCTCCCAGATCTTACTTTCTAAGTATTCTTCTCCTATTAAAAATTATCAGAACTTCTTCGAGTAGTACTTGATTCCAGGGCTGGTGCAGGCAAAATCTAAGATAAGCCTGAATATCTGGTGACACCAGAAAATAAGGAAGTACTAAAAAAAATTAAGTATGGGAACATGTCAGAAGGATATAGGAGCTAACCTGAAAGACCTCCCAATGGCCAAAGTTAGAACAAATTGCACAAAAAATGATCCAGACAACAATAAATAGACCAAACTTCTTTGAATTACAACTCAAAGAATAAAATAAATATCCATTAGTTCATGATAATATAATAACTGATTATATAAAAAATTAAATGAGGATAAAGGACATGTCTTTAGAGAAGTATTCCAGTTAATAAATGTAAAAGAAAAGAAGGAAATAGAAAATCACCATTAGAACATCACAACGGTATTGACTATAGGCAAAATCCACTGGTGAATACTTAAATTAGTGGGTGAATGTTTAATGAGGAACAGGATATTTGCAAGTACCTCACCATTTTCCCCTTACATATTTATTAATTACAAAAGGAAAATGACTTTACAGTGAAGAAAACTGGCAAACACACCCTTAACTCCGTGATTTTGGTAACTTCACCAATAAGAAGACATCAATATCTTGTACTCCTGAATATAATGTATAGAGAAGGTCACACTACCTCTGTGATTTTATTCCCAAAAGTCTATAACCTCAATCTAATCATGGCAAAACATCAAATAAACACAAATTGAAGTGCATTCCATAAAATACCTAGTCACAAGTACTGCCATCATGAAAGATAAGACTAAACAACTGTCTTAGATTGGAGGAGACACGGCAACTAAATTCCAAGTGTGACCCTAAGTTAGATCCTGGTACAAGAAAAGGACATTAGTGGAAGAGCTGGTGAAATCTGAATGAAGTCTCTAGCTTAGTTAATAGCACCTCACCAATATTAGCTTCTTAGTTTTGGCAATTGTACCGTGGTTGTATGAGATACTAGAGCATCAAAGGAAGTTGAATAAAGAGTACACAGGAACTCTTTGTACTATTTTTTCAACTCTTCTGTATGTCTGAAATTATTTCAAAATAATAACTTTAATCATTAAATAAAAAATACAGTGAAACAATGCTGTATAAGAGATGTAACAAAATGCTGTATGTTCAGTAGATACAGAAAATTCTTTGAGCCAAGAACAGGAAAGGTTGAGAAAATTTTGGCAGCATATGTCTGAATTAAATCTCAGAAATAAATTGCCAGAAGAGTAGAAATTATAGTAAAAAACTGTAATGGACCAATTCATAAAAGATAAGACAGAATTTTGATGAGTTTTAATAGCTTATAATAGTGAACAAGCAAATAAACCTTATTTTTACTTAATAATTAATACAAATGGCTTTTCCTTCCAGAAGGCGAAACGTATATTGCCAAAACAGATTCAATGGGAAACTCTAATGCAGAGTTAGCCTAATTCAAATGGAAAATAGGATAATTTAGAAAGGTGTCCAAAAAACTCCAACTTTGTTGTAAAATCCATTTTAACTATTCATTTATCTCAGGTACTGAGTAAATGACAGAGTAACCAATAGCATGTGGGTCTGTTGTACTATATGATGCTTTGGAATTTGGACTATAAGAAGCTGATAACTTCTAATTTTAAAGTTTGAAAGACTATGGGAATAAACAGTGGGAAATTGGCTTAATTATTATAGACAGAAAGAATAATCCAAATAAGGGTCGACACCCAATTCATATTTAGAACATACTAACAGCAAGTGTCTTAGATAACTGGAATAAAAACAAAATACTGGAAGACATATGGTATACTTACAATACTAGAATATCTATAATTTTAAAAATATAGCATTGAATATAATTAGAAAGGCTAGAGATGAGACAGGATAAAGAAATTCCAGTGGCTATTAAAGTTAAACTTTGCGGGGGCTTTTGTGTTATAAAAGAATTTAGGTCAGAAAAATGTGTCTTTTAGTCCTACAACCTAGAGTAAGTTTACCCCTATGGACCTCAGCTTCATGATTTGTGAAATGGTAATAATATCTATCTCCCAAGATTATCATGAGATTGAATGAAATAATGTATATGAAAGAACTATATTAAAATATTAGTCATTATATTTCAAGGAAAACTTTTATCTTGGAGGATCCCACAAAATGTTACAAAACAATCACTGGGCCTCTTTCAAGGCATTTGCTACAGTAGGAGGAAGAAAAGAACAAATTCTTGGCCTTGACAGACCAAATTCAAGGTGAGATTTCCCACTCCATCTGTGCTCTTCTGTAATCCTTCTGGTTTGTGGACAAAAGTAGTCCAGGTAAAATAACTTGAATAAGGGTTTCATTTTTCCCTTATAAATTAGCAGCACATTCCTGTGCTGCTGCAGAGTCTCTAAAGGAGGTGTTTATTGCCGCAGTTTAGAAGGCAGGAGAAAGAATGGCAAAGTTTAAAAGGGACACATTTTCTTGTATTTATCTTTCATATTGGCAGTTATAATTTATAATATTTTGGTTCTAAAACAAGATTTTAACTCAGAACTGGTAAATAATTTTATTGTTAAGAGTGGCTATGGGATTTAAAGTATCTATAATTGTAATGCACTGAGGAATACAGGTGAAAAACCTATATTATGGAAAATATGGTAAAAAAAAAACCGGGAATGGTCAGATTAGAAGCAACACTTTCATTTTACTTGTTCTACATTAAAATGCTTTGCATGTGAATTTATTTTTGCCGAGTCTTTAAAATGAATTGTTGCCATTATTAATTTGAACCATTTAATTTCAAAAGACCTTCTTCTCTTGCTTCTACTTCCTTTTTGTCTCCTTCCCTCCCTTCCTTTCTCCGTTTTTCTTTCCTTATCAGTCAAGCATGTGGTGTTTGGAATCAGAGAGAGATGACTGTCTCTGTCACTAGTTTTGTGATCTTGAACAAGTCACATAATACTTCTAAACCTTGGTTTCCTCATTTTGTAAAATGGTCACTGTAATATTGGGAATCATAGGGTTGTTGTGATGATTAAATGAAATAACATAAATATTGGTTAGCACAGTATCTGGTACATAATAAGGCCTCAAAAAATGTAAGTTATTGTTATAATCGCTACTATTGTCATTGTAAATTACTATTTATTGAGTGCCTCCTATATACCATTCCTTGTGCTGGAGGAGTTCACATATCTTTTAATAATTTGAGCAGTTATACATAAGTAGACACTGTTATAAGCTGTCTTTACTGGGGAACTTGTAGGATATACTCAACCTGATACTCATTTGCTTTGCTCATTCAGTCTTTGCATACTTTTTTCATACACACATAACATTGACATTACTTTCCTTAACATGACCTTCACCCCTTCTATCCCTTTGTGTTTTGTTAGTAACTTTTTGGGCTTCTTTTTGTTGCCACCTACCTCTGTTATCTCTTTGTCTCTTGACTATGTCTAGTCAATCTCCATGCAACTCCTTGCTGGATCCATTGAAATTTGTCTACTGTCTTCATTTGTCAATTGAAACTGCTCTATTAAAGGTGAAAAATGACTTCCTATTGGTCCATTTATTACCCCAGGCTTTGGTTTACTTAATGGTTTGCAGCAGTGGCCTTGGCGAAGAGGCTCACCTTTTAAACACTTTATTTTTATCTTTGTTGATAGTGTAATTTTGTCCTTTCTTTGTTTCAGCTTCATTTTCTGGTTTGCGTTTTTCTTCCTTTTTTAAGATACACTGTAGAATAATGAGAGGTTTATAGGCTAGGTTGAAACAGATTTTAGGTGGAGTCTTTGCTCTTCTAGTTTCTATTTTATAACTTGGAGCAATTTACTGAATTTTCCTATAATTACCAAGTCTCTCTAGGCTTCAGTTGTCCTATTTGTAACCCACCCCATCCCCTCAAAGGGTACAGAATGTGAAGATACCTGTGTCCCATGTTTATGCTCATTAAAGACTCTTAATAATCATGTAGACAAAATAACAACTTTTTTAGTGGATATTGGTCAGCCTCTTTTCTCAGCCACCTCAGTACCTGCTCAGTGGGTCCATATACAAGGTAGCCATGGCACATAGATAGAGGATGTGTATGAGTTTGACAACATAGATTTCTCCTCACCAGTGCTGACCTGGCTACTGCTAGTGCTCAGTGCCTACCCTGCCAACAGCAGAGACCATACTAAGCCACTGATATGATTCCATCACCCAGAGGCACCAGTCAGCTACATAGTGGCAGGTTGATAATGTTGGCCTCCTTCCATCATGGAGAGGGCAGTATTTATCCACCCTGGAATTGACATGTAATCTTGCTTGGTATGGATTTGCCTTTCATGCCTATAATGCTTTCGTAAGTACCACCATCCATGGACTCACAGAATGCATTATCCACTATCAAGGTATGCTGTACAGCGTTGATTCCTAGCAAGAACTCATTTTACAACAAAAATGTGCAGCAATGGGTTCATGCCTATGAAATTAACTTGTCTTACCACATATCTTACCACCCAGAAGCAGCTTTCCTAACGAGCAGGTGGAATGGACACGACACACTAGAAGGATGAGGTTCTATCTTACAAGAGGCAGTATAAACTTTGAATTAGAGTCTAATATTTGGTGTCTCTGTCCTATGGCCAAAATAGGAGTCTGGGTCTAGAAATCAAGGAATTAGGAATGGCTCCTTTTATTGCAATACCTAATAACCCATTCTCAGATATTTGCTTCCTGTCTTCACAACTTTAAGCTCTCCTGGTTTGGCAGTATTGTTTTCCAAGGAAAGAATGTCCCTGCCATTGAATTGGAAGATGAGACTTCCACCTGACCATTTTGGGTTTCTTATGCCACTGAAGCAATAGGTGACATAGACGGTTCCTACTGGCTTTGGCAATTGATCCTGATAGTCAATGGAAAATTGGATTTTCGCTACACAGTGGGGCAAGGAGGACCCAGGGCATTCTTTTGGGTCTTTTAGTACTTCCAAGTCCAATAGCAAAAGTTAATGGAAAACTCCATCCACCAGAACAGGATTCAGACACTTCAGGAATGAAGATTTGGATTACTGACCAGCAAAGTCTTGGCTGATGGCTGAAGAAACATGAAATAGGTAGTGAAAGAAGGAAGTTATAAACATCAGTGACAGCCTCATGACCAGCTGCATAAATAAAGACTGTAGTGGTTATGCTTATTTTCTTCTTTGCTTCTTATGAGTGTATAGATATACATATATACTTGTATATACTAATTCTACTTTTATCTCCTTTTCTTTCTTACTTTATCATTTTATAAACTACACTTTGTATAGTTTTATAAACTATAAGAGATTAATTTTTCATTCAGTACTAGGTAAGAGAAAATTAAAATGAGACTGTGATCGAGTTTTGGGAATGACATAACACGGGATTGGATACCATGATTGTTGGGATTTTTGTCTCTACTTATTTTGAAGAGAGGGTATCTTCACTTGTACCAAGAATAGTTGTATTTTGTTTAGTGGAAACATAGGGTTGTGTTGTTGTTATTGTATGAAAGGGCGTATGTGTATGTGAGTCACCAAAGGGGTGCACTGTGCCACCTACTAAGTTGTTTCCCAGTAGCATATTTGCCCTTCTATATTCTGCTTTGTGATGTTGGAGCTGGGATATTTTTGTTTGTGGCTCCTGTATCATTACCCCAGCACCACCTCTTCACCTTGGCAGCAGCAGTTCTTTCGTTGGTAACAGCTGAATCAAGCTTGTAGCTTTCCCAACATTTGCAGAATCAACTTCAAAATATCCTACATCAGAGAGGCCAGCTCTAACTGGCCAGCACTTCCTCTTTGGAGGTCTGAGTTTAGCTTCATAGGCCCTTCCTCTAAGTTTAATAATTCCAATGTTTCCCACTGTTTTTCTCCAGCCATTGGAGTGGTAACTACTTCCTGTAGTTGTTACCTTTATGATACCTCTTTTTATCCTTTCAGTTATCTAGTGAACAATTTTATTCTTTTTACTTAATTATTCTTTCTATTAAATTATCTCTGGAAAGAGAAATGGTATAATGTCTATTATCTAACTGGACCCTTACCGATACAGAAAGTCTCAGAAAAAGAATTTACTTTGAAGAAAATTTTGTGTAGGAAATATAAAATGTACCATGAAGGAAAACATCTCATAAATATTTGAGATTTTTCATCAAGGGAGCAAATAGACTGAGTTGTCCCTTTTCCTCTTAGTTTTGACTGTTAAGTAAACTTACTTGCAGTTGTTATGTGAATAACCCTCAAATGACAGGATACAAAATGTTCTTCCCATTTGCATATTTACGAGTCATTTTCTATCACTCCTGCTGAGGTGTTGTAGGTGAGTCTCTAAGTACCTGTGGGCAATGACAGCAATTCTCTTCTGCAATAGTAAATTACTGTACTCGTGGACTTATTAAATCTAATTTAAGAAATTCCAACTGATGCAAATATTTTGCTTGCTTTCTAGAAATTTCAGGATTCAAAGTCTGTTACAAAAAAATATATTTTATGCATAAAAGCTTAGTGATATATAATTGATGTCTGCCAAATTATTGAGTGAATATGACAATAAAATATAGGAAATGAATGTCCCTTTTATCCCTATTTTAATAGCAAATAATTTTATAACAGTATCAATAGAATTAAGAGACCTGAAGAATGCCCTCAAGGCAAAGACTGAGATATTTAGGGAAAAGTTGTAAGTTTTATTTCTTTCAACCAATGATATCAGAGTCCCTCAAATCAATTTTATCTAACATGCAGACTTCTAGAATACCTAAAGATTTCTGAAGTCAGAATATCAGCAGATATAATGAAATTATGCATAATTAAAAGAACTAGAATGACTTATGCCTTGATATTTATTATCTATCTTAATAATTTTAATATATAAATGTACCTATTTTCTACACTGGAAAGACTGTGATGTCAAAGTCAAGAGGATATCTTAGTATATTTATAACCTAATATATGTCTGATTGTATTAGTTTTCTATGATTGCTATAAAAAATTCCCACATAGTGGCTTAAACCAACACAAATTAATTATCTTCTAGTTTTGGAGGTCTGAAGTCTGAAATAGATCTCACTGGGCTAAAATCAAGACGTTAGCAGGGTTAAGGTCCTATTGAAGGCTCTAGGGGAGGATCAATTTCTTTGCCTTTTCCATCTTCTAGAAATTGCCCACATTCCCTGGCTTATGGCCCCATTCCACATTCGAAGCCATCAATAGCCAGTTGAGTCTTTCTCATACTACATTATTTCCTTTTTCACTTATAAAGACACTGTGATTACATTGGATCCACCCAGATTATCCAAGATAATCTTCCTATCTCAAGCTAGGAGACTTTTTGCTAGTTTTTAATTACTGTAGTTCATAGTATGTTTGGCCGAGTTTTCTCTCAATTTTCTTCTTTTTAAAACAATGCTCTTGCTAATTTCATGAATCTATATATGTAGATTTTAGAATCATATGGAAGGATTTAATTTAATTCATAGATTAATTTGGGGCAAATTTACACTTTCATAATATTGAATCTTTCCATCCAGGAGCATGGTGTTTCTCTAGGATTTATGCCTTCTTTTATGTTTTTTAAAGAAATGTATTTTGCATATGTGCTTTAGCTTTTTTCTCAGTTATTTTATTTGAATTCTGAATGAGATCTTTATGGGTTTCATCTTCTAATTTGTGATTGCTAGCCTGTAAGATAGCTACTGATTTTATATGTTGATAGTGTTTCCAGATGGCTTAGTAAACTTAGTAAACTTAGTAAAATTATTTATTTTAATAATTTTCCAAATGTTTTGCCAGGCATCAGATTGTTGGCAAAGAATGCCAATTTTGTTTTTGTGTACATGCTTTACTCCTAATGTTTTTTCCTTATCTTATTGTGTTTGCTAGGACCTACTTTTTGTCCTCAGAGATTTCTTTTGATCTTACAAATCATTAATTGAGTCTTCATCCATATCCATCTTACTAGTAAGCTCGTCTATTGATGTTTTAAATTTTGACCACAATGTTTTCAGTTTCTGAAAATGCTGATTATTTCTCTCTTCCTCTGTTCTTCCTCCTCCTTCTCGTGTTTCTTTTTTCTGCACAATGTTTTTAAAAGAAAGCAACATTTCTTTAGTCTTATTGATTAATATAATTATACTTCTTTTTAAATTTCTTTCTGTTTTTTTGAGAAATTCTGATTTCTTTGGGATTAGTTCTACTTGTAGCATTTTTATCACACTGTTGATTTCCCTTAAATGTTGGTGATTCTTTGTAGTTTTTTAATTGTTATATTTGAAGGACTCAGTTGAGTGGTTTTGGTAGTTGGAGGGTTGTTTCTTAAACACAAATAGGAATTCCTTTTCTTTCAGTAATGAATTTGGTTAAGTCCCAAAAACGCTGGCTCTAGTGGTAGGGTAGTAGAGCGTGGGGGGAGGTGTCTGCTTTACCTCAAGACTGTGAGCCTCTGGAGCAGAAGCCTTTTTCCTTTATAAATATATTTATCTGGAATAGCACTAGTTATTTAATTCAAATGCTGCTATATAGCTTAAGTAAAGACCTATGCTAAACTTTTTAAACATTCATCATTTTCTCCTAACAGTTGTAAATTCAATATAGCAGAATAATGAAATAGGAAGCACTGATCTATAATTAAATCCTGGAGAGTAAGCAGCCTTTAATTTATTCTTTGCTTTAATGCCTATTCTCACTTTGGCATTTTGCATCAATTACCATTTGTCCGAAGCTGTGGAAAGGGATGAGGAAGAATTACTGGAATGAACATTCATGACATGTTTTGAAGACAGTGAACACAGAACTGTGATTGGAGTTCAGGATTCACATAAGGAAAGAATTGGACATAAAGTTGTAGTCAAGCTGTGAAGATGTTTATGTTTACGTCTAAGGAGTTTGGACCCTGTCAGTAATGGAATATTGATGGATTTTGAGCAAGGAACTGTTGTGGTGACAGTGGCTTTATTTGACAGTGGTGTCTACAATAAGTGTAAGGGAAAAGAGGAGATTAAGAGACTGTTGCAGTAATCTAGGATGATATGATGAGGGCCTGAGATAGAGTGAAGGAAGTTGGAATGGAAAGAAAGTGATATATAGAAGAGTCCGGATAAAATAATTTTAGCATTTGGTGATTTCTTAGATGAGGGAGACAGGAAAGAGCAATACCTAAAAAGCATGACGTTTTCAAGCCTGGTTACTGGAAAAGAGGTGATAGAGTTACAGAACTAAATAAGGGGATCAAAAAGAAGTTCAGTATATTTCCTGTCATTTAAACACTTTGACACAATCATGTTTTATATCTTGAATTCTTTTATACTTTCTGTCCACTGACACTAATGATACCCATTAATTACATAAGGGAGCAGGGGTGGAAAAGACAGTGTTTGAGCTATGTGCTAGTCAGACTTGGGGACAATCTAGTTGCAATATCTGCCATCTTACTTGTCACCAAAGCTATTCAGAGCATCTGTCTAGCTGGACTCAGTCCAACTCCCATTATGGACCATAATGAAGGATATCAGAATGGAACCTATTCAGAAGTTTATTCAGGAAAGAAATAGACCTTGTCAGTCTTTCAAGAGAAATTTTAGAATTCTATGAAGATTTTTACCAGTACAAATTGCTTTAAAGATGTGCAAAAATCCTCCTTTAAGGCCTCATAGGGTTTTTGAAAATCACTCTTCTCATAATAGAACTGTTTTTTCTTTGTAAATTCTTTTCACTGTGCCCTGCCTGCCTAATGAATGCATGGACTTAGTAGTTATAGGGTTGCCATAAGGATTAAGCAGGCAAACATAAGTAATATGCTGTTAAGAGTGCTGTACTTATAGTAAGCCCACCACAACTGTTAACTACTATCACTATTAGGATTCACAGACTGAAGAAGGACTTCTCTGCTTTTTACTGATCATGTAATGACATTTAAGGCAGTGCGTCCGAGACTTTAGTGTTCATTAAAATCATCTTTTAGGGTTTATTAAAACACAAATTGCTGGGCCTTACCCCCAGAGTTTCTTATTCATTTAGTTTTGGTTGGGGCCTGAGAATGTGTATCTCTAACAAGTTCCCACATGATGTTGATCCTGCTGGTTGGGGACCAAACTTTGAGAACCAGTGGTTTGGGAGGGGTGGGGTATGACATTTGTGTTTATAGTGGAGTCAGTTACTTTTCAGTTAGGAATCCTGTTCTCTTCTGGCTGTACATTCTGAACCCTAGTCTGCTGTACTCTTTGTTTTCTGAAGCAGCAGAAACCAGTCAGCAGGTGACAAATTTCATTACTCTACTTTCTTTGAATTTTCCCAGGGAGTACTAAGTATACCACTGTTAGTGCTGGCACTTTTCTGTTATTTTAAGGATTTGTTGGTTTTTCCAAGGTGGTTTTCCCTTGATGCCAGAAGATGTGAATAGAAACATTATGATGATGTTTGGGTTTATCTTGCTATGTGATATACAGTAGAAATTATATTTTTCACTTAATATTAATTTTTTAATCCATGCTTTTCTTTCTTACATCTTTGCCAATTCTCGTTTAATTAGAGTTACAAATGGCATCACTTATAAACATACTTGTTGTAAGCACAGCAATGTGGCTTTAGGCAGCTCTGTAATGAAAGTTTAAACTACTTGGAACTCTAGCTTACATTCCTTTAAGTCTTTATGATCTAAATATTCTTTTCCATGATGCCAAAAAGGTTCTGTGTGATCATCTAAAGTTTGAAATTCTTTTTCAAATCAAAGACACTGCCAAACTCAGAAGCAACTGTGTGAAGAAAATGTGTGGAAACACCACTCATTACAGGTTGGTTTATAAAAAGAGTTGCAGATTGATAGGTCTTTGAAAAATGTTTGGTGACACAAAACTCTTTCAATCAGTTCCAAATCTGGCAACTCTCTTGTTGCATTAGATTTTCTTTCCCTCACTTTTCTTCTCTTTCTAACAGAGACAGACACATCCCTCTTCCTGCGTCCCATTTTAGATGACTGATGGAGAAGTAAACACCAAATATGAGCATGTGGGGATGGTTTATTTCTTTTTACATTGACTAGAAGGCAGTGTTGAAAGGGAGACACTGCTGTCATTTCGCAATGTAGGAAATTTAGAAAAGGTGTTAGAGCTGTTTTAAATAATTTCTATTTTTGGATTATGCCATTCATGAGGGTATGTAGTCTTTCCTTTATAGAAGAAATTTGTTTAAAGTATATATGAGATCTCTTGGTGACAAATAAACAATGTGTTCAAACGAAAACCCTGTAATTTTTTCATTAGATGATTCGTGCTTAAAAATGTCAAATGATCAGAAATGAAAGACCCAATGATCGGGTCATTAGAAACATATGGTTCTGGGAATTATTATGCATGCCAACTCTAAATATGGAATCTCAGTTCCTTCTTTTGTCCTCATAAAGATGGCAGAGTCTTTTGTGCCTAGTTTTTTTTCTTTCTACGTTTTAAACGCAGTGCCCTTAACATTTCCTTTGCCTTTGAGGCAGTTCAGCAGAGTGGAGAGATGTGAGGACAATGGGGAGAGTTTGCCTGAGTTGAAATGCTGACTCTACTAATTCACTGAATGATGTTGAGAAAGCTACTTAGCCTTTTTGTGCCTCCATCTCCTAATTTGTACAATGAAGATAAGTATATTTACCTTGAAAGGTTGCAGTGAAGATTAAATGAGATAAAACATATAATGCCCTTAGAACAGTTCCTGGCACATAATAGGTGCTCCATCAATGTTGGCTTTTATTATTTACTTTGACTAGACTTCCTAGTTTGATTTATTATTCCCCTAGGGAGGAAAGATTATGACAGCCTCAATGTAAATTGCTATTTAGGATATCATTTGGGAATGGTTCAGACTTAAAATGGCTTAAATATTATGAATCTAGACTGTCATCTTTATGAAAATTGAGTATGTGATATTTTGGTTATGTGTTTAAAGATAGATATATTTCTACATATTAGAAACCATTCTCTAGTATAGTAATTTCTCCATCCCTTAAAAATGGAAAATTATGTTTTAAGACAGTAGATTTTGCATTCTTTTGTTTAGTGAGAAATACTCCATGATCTTTGCTGCTGTTCTTTTTTCTTAGAAGTGATAAAAAGTTCATACCAAAAAGGGTAATTTCTTAATCATATTGAAACCCTTAAGAATGGCTCAAGTAAAATACAAATTCATGAAAATGAATTCTTCTGAACTGTGTATCTGGACCTGAGATGCATGTTGAAGATAATATTCTAGAGATATTAAAATAATATGTCCAGATTCCTGGCAATTCCAAGTTCCTACTTGTTCTTTGATTCTTCCGACTCATTAAATCAATAGCATCCATTGCTTCTTGGGGAGGATAGACCCACTGAGAAAAAACAACAGAGTCATCATTTTTTTTGGCTTTGAACTTTCAAATAAAATTTGGAACATCTATAGCAAGATAGCAATCTTAAAGGAAGTGCCGTTTGTTTGAAAAAGCCATGCTTTTTTGAGATAGAAAAAAAGAGAAGGGTGTATGTCATAAACCAGAACTTGGGGTGTGTATCACAGAGCAGAAGAGAGCAGAGAAGAGCACAAGTCAGAACACATGGGAAATTCCCACAGCATAGGGGGAGCAAATCTCCCCGGTACTGGAGAGAATCCCTGAAGAGAAGAAGGTTGAGAAAGCTGGCAGAATACATTTACTTCTCCATTTGCTACCATTAGGTGGAATCTTGAAGCTGCGGTGGGAGAAGTAAAATATTAATAGATTTGTCCAAATTCTAGAATATTGAAAGTCAAACTTTCAATGGAGGGAGGTTGTAGACCCTTTGTACAGTGAAATGTCTAGCATGACATTGGAGTGGGGGAGGACCAGTAGCTAATGGAGTAGCCTAAGTGTGCCTGGAAGACATTTTACTGCAGAGACAGCAGCTGAGGCTTCGTCCTCTCCAGGCCTCTCTGCTGCTCCCATCCTGAGAGGACCAATGGACCAAGGAGCCAGGTACTGGAGGATGCAGAACACAGAGATCTCATCACCAGGCACAATGGCAATTTCATGGTCATCAGCAGTGGGTACCAGCCTGGCATCATAAAAAACAAGGGCAGATAAATCACTGTCACCAGCAGAAGATTCTCAGTGGACTGGGCAGATTGTAGGACTTCTCAGCAGAAGCCAGCGAGAACCCAGAGGATGTAGGAACCAGATGCCCCTCTTAACTCAGAAAACACCATCTTGGGAAGAAGGAAGAGGAAGAAGAAAGTTTTCCTTTTAATTGTGAAGTTAAAGGATTTTGTTTGTTTGTTTTTCCATCAGTAAGAAGAAAGCCTATAAGGAAAACACTCTCAGTAACAAAAAGTAAAGTAAATGAGTAGTAGAATATAAACTTTACACCCACCACAGAAAGCATTAGCTAATATATTCATTCTATGTTGAAAAGTATATGAAAAATTGAGTTTTTTGAGAGCTAGAAATGTGGCACTATAAACAGCTCATTCAGCCCCAGTGTGGACCACAAGCCCCAGAGTCCCCGTGTATGGAGATTTTTAACCTAATTACTCACCTGATTCCAGTTTTTTGCCTTTAAATTCTGTCCTGCATTTTGTTGCCTATGTGATCATCTGCCTGCAGTCTGCCTCTTTGTCAAGCAATTCCCTAAATCAAGAACTTCAATGATGCATTTGTTTATACCTGGAAGTACTGATTCATTCTTAAGATTTATTTGTTTCTTGTTTTATTGCTATTTTTTGTTCTTTTTGAACAATTCTAATAATTTACAGCAAGTTGGGAGTAGTTTGTTCTGTAATTTTTAGCTACAGAAAATGACTATTTAGAATCAATTTCCTTTCTATGCTTTTACTGTTATTCTAAGCATAATATATCCTTTCTGGCCAGGACAATATAATTGTTTTATTATAATAAAGAAAAAAGCTGACCAACAGTAGGAAGTGTATATGACCCTTCAAATACTACTGCTAAGCAATTGAATTCAATGAACACACTGAAACTTGGGAAAAGCATGCTTACAATTTAGCTTTGTGGTATATTGAAGTCTTGCATCTCAGCTTGCCTGTTTCCTGGGATTTGTAAGCTGAAAGACCTTGATGCTAACTTAATACAAACAAAATAAAATATTCTTAACAGAGTGTGCTGACCATATGTGGGATTCATTTGATAATATTTTTCATTTTCTTTGTAAAACATATCTCAGGACCACTATCAATTATTGTAGTGATACATTTGTGTGATTTAAATTTCATGGTGAGCAGTGGATTCATCATTTCTAAGGGTTTAAATTTCAGATTCAGCTAACCTAAATTAATCCCTACTATATCACAGACAACTAAGCCCAATGCTTTTGCATACATCATGCATTCATTTAATCATTCATTCGTTTTTTTTTTCTACTGTGGGTTAGGCATGTGCTAAGTGCACATGAAATGGAAGAAATTGAAGGCATTGTTTAGGGACTCAAGGAATGTAGAGTATGGTCAGGGAGTTGGACTAATAAACAAGTAAATATGAGGATAAAGACTTTTCTAGGTTGATCTTAGAGCCTAGAGGATGGGCTGATTCAACTTAGATGTGCTCAGGGGAAGGGTTCCTTGAGTACTTATTATCCAAGTAAACACAGGAAGAAGGCATTCAAAGCAAAGGGGAAAAATGAAGATAACACCTTAAAAGAACTTCAAGGGGTTTGGTGTGACCAGAACATAAGATACATGTTGAGAAAGACGCTAGATGTAAAGGCTGAAAAGTAAGGTTGAAGCCAGATCATGAAGGATCTAATTTAAGCTTCACGAGAACTCTGTAAAGTAGGTAGTGTTATGCTTATTTTACAGTTGAGGAAACATCCCTGGGGAGCTTAAACTTGCCCATGGCCACACAGTAAGTAGCATGGTAAGTACCAGTTCTGTCTCACTACCACAAACAGAGGAGTTACTGGATTTTTTTCAGTCTATTATGGCTCTTTTTGTTTTTAACGATACAGTCAGTCATTAAAGGTGAGAAAGTATTGAATTAGAATTGCTTAATGGTGAAGAACAATCCTATTTAAACTACTCAAAAATTTATTAATAATAATAATAATAAATAATAGCTCTTACTCTTATTATTATAGCAGGCAAGAAGTTCCTATCTACCTATACAACCATATGTTTAAAGTTTGTATTGAGTATGAGAAAAAGCTATTTTAAAATATATTTATTTTTATATATTTTAAAAATATGTTTCTACCACATGAATGAGACAGCCTTTAGTCCAGTCCTTCTGAATATCCCCCAGTCCGGAAGCCTGTGGGATGAGACCAGATAGCTGAGGGAAGTAGCCTAAGGGATGAGGCAGACTGGGAGGGTGGCCTCATGTGGATTTTCATATGAGTTTGGCCAAAATCATTTTGTGGTTTCTTCTTCAGGAATAAGGATCCAAGACTACTGAGTGATTTGATGTCTTAAAGTGACTTACAACAGCAGAAACATTAAAAGAATTTAGTTTAGAACCCTTAAGACAAAAGAAAATTTGGTCACGCCTTATGCTCCTTGGGTGGCCACCAGGGGGAAAATAATCATTCTTCCAAAAGAAAATTTATAGAGCTGGAGCCCATCCCCCTAGGAGAGGACCAGTGTTTGGTTTTAGCTAGGTGTATGTGTGTATATAATTTTTCTGAAATGGAGAGAGCCTATAGGATTCTTAAAGGGACCCAACAAATTATGAAGGATTAAGAAAGACTTTAAGTATGGCACCCTAAACTGAGCAATTGTGTGTGTGTGTATGTGTGTATTTGTCTGTGTTTGTGGGTAACCTCAGATTTCTTTTAATCTGTAGTGTTAGATTCTCCAAAGTTGATCCCAAGTAAGCAAACAAGAAGTTTTATATGACTTTTTAGGTTAACATGTGGCAAAAAGAGGTTTTTTTTAATATCAAGAGGATTTTCATAAAGTAACATACTGATTCCATTATGTCATCCAAACAATAGTATCAACATTATGTTTCACAACAATAAAGCTTTAGAACCTATAAATTAATGTTTCATATGTGAATTATATATACAATATTTTAATTATGTTGAAATTAAATCAATACCATGTCATCAGTCTCTTAGCTCATGTTAGTAAATAGAACTGTGGTCTTTAAGTTTAATAGAGTTGCTTAACAATTCCTGCTTTTTAAAATTCATGACAGACTACTAAATCTCTCTACAAACCCTCCCTTCTACCCCCAAAATATTTTCAGATAATGCAGAATAGAGCATGAGTTGCTATAGTAACTGTATGAGCTAAAGTAATATGCCTTGTAATAGCCATGAAATGCAAGGACCATTATTATGAAGTCTGTGTTAGATAAATAAAGGTCCAGAATGTATAAAAGTGATACAACCATAATTAAAATTTAACTTCATGTTGATCGATAAAATTAAATTCTGGGAATCACATTTGCTTCATCTACAAAATTTTTGCACACTGTTAATTGTTTCTTATGTGTTTGATACACTGAAATTTTGCAGCTAAATGTTTGTGTGTGTTAATGGCATGATTTTAGGTTTGGCTTAAATTTTTAGGAAATAAGTTTGAATGCTGCAATTAAAAAAAACCCAAAATACCTATGTGATATGATCCCACTATTTTTTTAAGATTGATGAAACTCAAAAATCTCTCTTTAAGACGGTTTCTGTCTACTGCCTGTATCCTACACAAACAGATTCTGTTTTTGGGTGTGCTATTGGTTGTCACATCCAATATTATTGAGTAAACCAAAGGACATTGATCTCAGTAATAGTGTTAACAAAAATTTGCTCTTCATTACACCAGTGATTTCATATTGAATTTGGGCATATTTGTAAGAATCAAATCATTAATTCTTAAGTTAAAATATTCTTTATCTTTCATTCTGCTTTCCAATAATTTCCAAAATACCTTTAGACACAGTTAAAAATTATTTATCCCATTTTAATGGTAAACATGCTTTCAAGAAATAAAATGTTTTCCACCACAAGTTTTACCTACTCTGTTTTTTTAACACATTTTTATAATTTATTGGTGACAGTTGATTACAAAGGGATTCACTCCAAAACTATAATGATTTTAAATATATTTATTGTATGATTTTTCAATATTTTCTATGTTTTGTGACTCTTCTCTATAGATTAACTTTTTGATGGCAGAACGAATTTGCATCCATTTAAATGTAATATCCCAATTATTATTTATCTAAATATTAAGATGTTCTAAAACATATTCTGTCTTAAAATTTATATAATTTGGAGATAAATTTTTACATGCAGTATCACTTATTTTTATGAATTTCACACCATATGAAGAATCCAGGCCTAAAACAGCACTATTCTCTAGGAATACATTGATGCCAGCTCTATGTTAACAAAATATTTCATTGATTCACCATTAGCACTATGGCTTGACTTCCCATTTTTTTGTGAAATATTGTAACAGAAAGTTTTATTTTGATATTATTGCCAACTGAGTAAAGTTAATAAAAAAGACACCCAAATCATTGACTGCATATTGAATTATTGGCAGAGATAAATTTGCAAATTTGTACAAGTTGTGACAAGCACTGTTTGTACAGAGAGATTTCTATAGAATGGGAGAGGCAGAGCCCTAGTAGAATAGGTTTAAGTGTTCATGGGAGTGAGGAAACTCATTGGACTGAATTTTCCAGAAGCTTGGCTGTGAAAGGAAGGTCAAAGGGATAGTTACAGAGAGATGTTGGGTCAAGAATGGGAGACACTTGTAGACTTAAGAGAAGGTACCAACACCGGGGAGGAAGAGGTTGCATATTTCTAGAGAAAGCAGGAAGGTAACAGGTGGAATAAGATCTTGAACCTGGAGTAGTGGGAAGGCATAAACTCGGAACCTAGGAGAAAGTGGTGCGTTATGCTCTGAGATTGGCAGGAAGAAGGGGTGGGGATTGCTGGTGTCTGAAGGTGCAGGGACAGGAAATAGAGGGTGTTCATGCTTTATTTATTTTCTCAATGAAGCAGGAAGCAAAATCATTTGTGAATCAAGAGGAGCAGGCAAAGCAGTTGTGGAGGGTTTGAGAATGAAAGTTTTGAAACGGCTGCTCTCAGAATTGGAGGTGAGATAGCCAAGGAGAGGCCGGCAGGTAGTTAGCTGATGTGGCTGAGACACATTGATTTAACAAGCTTTTTCTGAATGCTTGCTACATGTTAAGTACTTGGTTGAGCTCTGATGATACAGAAATGAAAAACCTGGTCCTCGGGAGTTTGCAGAGATGTTTGATAAATCGCTAGTTACCACATGGTTGCTGCTATGGCAGCTGAGAGGAGGAACTTCTTTCTCAGCTTGGGAAGGAGAGAAGCAGGTAAATTTTTCTTGAAGGAGAGCTTTTGAGACCGTTTTATGTGCTTTATATATGTTTTCAACAAGATTATCTAGTTTTCAAGCAAATTAACAGCAGAAAATTCTTAAGGTCTAGATTATGCCCTAAATGACATCTGACAGGACAGTAGGAAATTAACAAACCACAAGACCTAAAAAATCATGAACAGCAACGTATTAGCCAGACTCTTTCAGTTGTTCGTGACCAAAATCCAACTCCAAGTAAATGAAAGAGGAAAGTAAATGAAGTTGTTGTTTCACACCATTGCAAAAATCTGGGAGTTGCTCCTGGTTTCAGGAATGGCTATATTTAGGTGTTTAAATATCATCAGGTCTGGGTCTTTCTTTGTTTTTGAGAAAGGAGCCTCCTCTTTATTCCAGCAGTTTTACGCCACACACTCATAGGCCTGTGCATTCATTCCCCTCTGAGAAGGAAAATTTCCCTTTTGCTTTAGCCGTGTGGCAGACCCTCGAGTCGCAGGCTCAGGAAAGCTGCATTCCCTGTGCAATCTTGCCACTGAATCTGGTGGAACACTTGGCCTTACCACTGCAGTAACAAAACAATGCTGTTATTTATGTTTTTAGTAAAATTTGGGGTAAAACTACCAAATCTACAATTAAAGCTCATCATGAATTCTTCCCATGGATTGGATTAGTTGAGTATTTTTTAGGCTTTCTTTATTCATTAATTCTACAAGCTTCATCTTGGTTAACAAAATAGCCACTAATTACTTGAACATAATTCTGAATACATACCATGCACAACTCTAGTGTTTAGAGTTAATAATTTAAACAGTAGAAATCAGAAATATACATTAGAATCTTAACTGTAGATGTAGACGAAATCATATGTGCTTCCTTGAGAGAAGGAATTTTTGTGGTTATACAGCTCTGAAGAGATAAACATTATAAAATCTTAAGTGAAGGGTCCTCCTTAGCATTCAAATGTACTGGCCTATTAACAGAGATCTTAAAGATTTTGAATTTAATATAATCCAAATAGCTATTGAACACTTTTCCTAATATTGTTTAATATTTTTAGGAAACTATTTGATAGTGAAAATTTAATATTCCTGAAGAGTTTTCTTAAAAAAAGTAAAAATCATAGTAGCATGAGGCTAATCTTAGACTATTTAAATATATTATGAGGAAGATAATTGCTATATTAGGAACTTAGAAAATTATGTATGTATGTTTTATATAAGCAATTATTATGAATCATTTTAGTGCACTTTATTACATATATTTGAATTTCTGTACACCTCTTTTTGGTTAGAATAATGACCAAGGATAACTATGAAATATATTATTTCCTTTACCTGGATTACTTTACCTACTTTACAGCTTCATTGGCATTCATCTGCAGGTGAGCAATTAACATTATTATTGGTATTGCTCTTATAGTAAGTCAAGTAATAAACTACATCTAGGGTGAAACATACTATAATACTGTGATTTATATAGTCCAATTTTATTACAGTGATTAATAACAATGATAACTATTATTTTTGCATCATTTAACATTGATATTTTTTAACATAAGAAACCATCACTATAATCAAGGTAATGAATATATTTATCCATTTAGCATTAATAATTTATAATGCTTGAATTTTGAAACTATGTTTGGGAGCAGTTTGAAGGATGCAAACACCGGGATCGTTACAGATTGCCAAATAAATGTCCTTGTATAGAAAATATGAAAAAATATAAAAAGTTTAATTTAAAGTTTCTGCACAACCTGGGGTAGGAAATGAAGGCTTAATCTTTGCAGTCAAAATATCTCTTCCCCTCCTTCCTGAAATGGTCTTCATTTAGGTAAGTTTACAGTTACGATCACCAAATTTTTTTGATAGAACAGGGCATTCTGTCCCGTAAGTTTCTGGTCAGAGATTGAAGCTGTATAAAAAAAAATAATAATAATAATAATAATCACCATTGTTATGTAAGCACTGCATACAAGAGCTTACAAGATATGTTTAGCTTTGTAGGTAGTTCAGAACTGCGGTCCCCAACACCCAGGCTGCAGACCTGTACTGGAGTGTGGCCTGTTAGGAACTGGGCCACACAGCAAGAGATGAGCGGTGGGCGAGCAAGCTAAGAAGCTTCGTCTGTATTTACAGTCACTCCCCATCGCTCGTATCACCATCTGAGCTCCGCCTCCTGTCAGATCAGCAGTGGCATTAGATTCTCATTGGAGCACGAACCCTACTGTAAACTGCGCATAGGAGGGATCTAGGTTGCTCCTTATGAGAATCAAATGCCTGATGATCTGAGGTGGAGCTGAGGTGGTGATGCTAGTGCTGGGGAGTGACTGCAAATACAGATTATCATTAGTGGAGAGGTTTGACTGCACAATAAATGTAATGTGCTTGAATCATCCTGAAACCATCCCCCTTTCCCTGGTCTGTGGAAAAATTGTCTTCCAGGAAACTGGTCCCTGGTGCCAAAAAGGTTGGGGACCACTGGTTCAAAGTATTAAAGATTAGAATATGAAAGGTGAGAGATTGGGCAATTTTTTCAAGAAATCCTTCTAAACAAAAACCACAGCAAATGTTAAGGGTTGGTGCTTATAAGACAAAGGCAGCAAACATTAAAATTCCACCAAAGACATTTTCTTGAGTAAAGGTGGGACACGTAAGACCCCTTGGCTATGTAAAGTGGTGTGCAGATAAAGACTGACTGGGATGCTGTGGTATTGTGGAGCAGGAGGAAGACTCACAGACAGAGACGGCTGACCTTTGAAAGGCTCTGAATTGAAGCCCCAAACTCATTCCTCCCTGGCTAGTCATTGAGATTGTGCTTTTTATTTATTTTTTTAAGTTCCTCACTCAAGATGATATAAGAGGAATAGGAAAATCTAGGCAAAGAAAAATAAGGGTAAGAATACAAAAATGTGTCTGGGGATGAGGTGAATTCATGCTGTGTAGTCCAGAACATTCAGAAGTGACCTCAGGTTTGGTTCTCGGATTTCTAACAGCAAGCAAAAGGGAGGAAGCCAGATCAGTTACAAGCATCACCATTTTAATAAGATTAAAACAAACAATTGTTTTAAAGAAGCAAAACTCTTTACTGGCACTAAAGAAAGACATTGCTTCTGTCAGTCCTTAAATAGTTAGGGAAATGGTGGCTCCTCTCCTTTTGATTCAAATGTTAGGCAGAATCTTTTGATTTCCTAGAATACTAAATAAAAGTTGGAAATCTCTCAATAATATTGTAATAGGTAAAAAATAAAAATCTTGCCAACATTATTATTTCATCCCTAGAAAAATGTTTCTGACCTTTTGAATCATGGTAAGAGTAGGTTATTGTTTTTAATACTAACTAGATGCCAGTAATAACCTAGGTGCTGTCAAACTATGGAAAGCAATGCTACTTAACATATTTTATGCTATTTTGCAGGTTGCAAAGTACGTTCACATTTATTATCACATTGAATTTATACAGTATCTCTGGGGAGTAAATATTATTATTCCTGTTTACAGTGGTCTACCTACTAATTTTGAGGGCAAGTGAATTTCTTGAACTCACATGTCAAGGAAGTGGTATAGCTGGGACTCAAACCAGGGCCAAATTCTTAAAATAGTATGGTTTTCCCACTACAGATACTACAGTTCAATTTTGCATGGCAAATCTCCCACCTAATCATTTATTATAGGTATAAGCATGTCTTTTCAATACTTATATATTAGCAGCATACTTTTATCTATTGCTGTAATCTTGACAATGTGGAATAGGATGGGGAATAATAGCCATAATCAAATAACTACCATTTATCAGGTACTTCATTTAGTTATTACAATGGCTCTTTGAGGTATGCCATTGTTCACATTTTGCAGACGACGAAACTTGTGTCAGGAGAAATAAAATAGTAACGCAGCTGGCATGTAGCAGAACCAAAATTCTAACTAGGTTTGTCCAACTCCAAAGTCCTCATTTTTGATCACCATGCTGCGTGGCTTGGCAGCTGTCGTGATACACATCAAGCATGTTTCCATGATGGTAGAGTTAATTAGGTGTGAGACCATTGTTGCTCTGCCTTTACCAGGAAAGTTCAGAAAGTGTAGCTTCCTTCACTGGTTCCTAGGTAAATGCCGACTTACTGTCTAGGGCTTATTAATGTTGGCAAACAGGGACAGGGTGGTTTTCTTACACCAATCTTTGTACCTGTATTTAAGAGCAGGGCTTTGGAAGTTGCCCAGGTAAAGCTGCCAGCTAATTTCCATCAGGTCCCTAGAAGTAAATAGTGAAGTGAATGTCCCTGTACATCTGACCAAGGGGACTGATTATATATGTCACTGTAGAACCTCCACTTTAGAATTCAGTGCATCAGCACCTTCTTCCTATGCTTCACTGTGGTGTTTGAGATGGTAAATGGGTGCTGCCATTTTCTGGCTAAGGGAAATCATGGTTTTAGTAAGAGGAGGGTAGTAAGAGCAACATGGTATTTTAGAACTCAAAGCACTCATTTTTCTCTGTAATTGTTCCCATCCACTCACACTCCCATGCTTTCAATTTATTTTTGTGTTCATGTTTTGTGTGTTTCCTCAGGTGCCGTGGTAGGTGCTGCAGTGAGTGCAAAAATGAACAAAAAAATAGCCCCTACCTTAAAGGAATTTATAATTTTGTAGAAGGTGAAGAGGAAAGATAAGTATTTTAATTAAAAAAAGCCCTCCAGACTACATAAGCTAAATGCCCAAGAATAATAGAACCATGAAGATTAAATGCATTAGTAGGCAGAGAGATATAAATGAAATCAATAATGAGATGCCACTAAGGTGACAGTGAATAAAGTGGTGAGAGTTAGAAGGCCAGACAGAGCCAAGCATTGGCAGAAATGTGGGGATGCAGGGGCCAACATGTACCACTTGTGGTAGTGCATACTGGAGCAGATATTCTGGAGAATGGTTTGGCATTACTTGGGCAATAAGCTTACCTATTCCTATGATCCTGCAATTCTACTCTTTGGTATACATACCAATAAA
Organism: Daubentonia madagascariensis; assembly: GCA_023783475.1. Taxonomy (NCBI): domain Eukaryota; kingdom Metazoa; phylum Chordata; class Mammalia; order Primates; family Daubentoniidae; genus Daubentonia; species Daubentonia madagascariensis. The sequence continues at coordinate 10,474,166 of JAKFHU010002658.1, forward strand.
ATTCTCAAACCTGTCCATAAGAGGTCATGTATGAAGATATTTATATCTGGTGTCCAGGAGTTCATTGTAAAAGTATAGGCAAAATGTGGACAATGAGCATCATGCAATGATTTGAAGTTCCTGTGGCAACTTGGAAGGGTTGCAAAAACAGCATAGAGAAATAAAAGAAACAGAATGAGGTCTATCCCAGAATCCAGTTACATAAATTCAAATGCATGCATCAAACAGTACATATTTTGTAAGAACACTTATTAATAAAAAGATACATATTGAATGTATGAGAATGATTTCCTGTGGGAAGAAGAGAAGGGGAAAGGGGGTTGGGAGTCAAAGGGAAAATAGAGGGACTGTCCATGGACCGATGATTATAATGTGCCGTTAAATGAGTAGTATGCTTAATTCAACCCTGTATACTAGGAAAACCAAAAAACATAGAGATTCAGTGGGGGAGCCAATTATAACTTGAAGAGTTCAGGAAATACTTTATGGAGGAGGTAACATTTGAGCTATATCTTAAAGAATGGGTAAAATTTTTGGACAGATACTGGAGAGAACGGGCAGCTGGCACAGGCAGTATATAGGGGAATATAAGAAGGGAGCCTTCCAGGGAGAAGGGTTAGGACCAGCAAATACAGGCAATACAGTGGCAGGGGTCAAGGGTTCATTTAAAAGAGAGGCATTCACTTTGGCTGGAGCACAGGGTATGCATGAGAGGAAGTAGTAATAGCTAACAGTTATTTAGCACTAAGCGTGAGGCACTGTGCTGAGCCCTTTATGCACTGTATCTAATTAATCCTCACAATGGTCATATGACATAGATAATCTCATCACAGCCGTCATTATCATCATCATCATCCCCTTCACAGATGAGGAAACCATGTCTCAAAGAGGTAAGTAACCTTCCAACCACACATTCTGCAGTGCTAGAGTCATGATGAAAAACCAGGTAGATCTGACTCTAGCATGTTAGACTCTCTTTCTCCAGAGACACTAGCACTTTTGAAAAATAGGGCCATGCTATCTATTCCTGCCGACGTAGATGCACAGGGGCCTGGTGGTGAAGTGGTTAAAGAAGTCAAAACACAGCTTTACACTAGGTATGGCTTTAATTACCCCTACTGCTGATTAGTTAGATAGCAAAAAAGGATATTTGAGAAGGAAGCTGCCCGTAATGTAAAGGCCTGCCTATATTATAAAGGCCTTTCTGCTCATGTGTCTCTCATTGAAATGATGGAGGGGCTCTGCCAACATCAAGCTAAATAAGGAGAAAACATTTATAAGCACCCTTTTAACTCTGTTAGAGCTATGCATTCTGAAATCCCTTCAAGTAACAAATGGGTAAGAACAAAAGGGGCAGAACTGGCCTTTCAACTACAAAGACTGAGGCTAAAGCTTTAGAGAACCCCGTTTATCATACTGACTTGATACAGTTAAACTCTAAGCTCCTATGCAGTTAAAGACGGGGGAAATGGCTACAACTCTAAGGTAGGATTCTGAATCTCAGCATACTGAACAGGAATGTAAGACGTGTCATTCTGGCCAATGTAGGAATCGAATTTGCTTCATTGGAAATAATATAATAGCTAGGTGAACATTTAGGCCAATCACTATGGCTATTCCTATGTCTTGGAAAGTGACATTTGCAACACAAGAACCAGTTAAGTATAGAAGCCCACCAGTGGAAAACAAAAGCCAAAGTCTCCATGTGAACTGAAGTTTCAACAAGTCTGCTTTTTATTTATGCCTTCCTCTTTCTTGTATCTCTACCCATTTCTCAAATACTTCCCTTGCTATTTACACATCAAAACATCTGGGATTGGGCTTCCAGCACCTGCTATAGAAAGCAGAGAATGTCCTGAAGAAAATATGCTTTTAAATGGCAAAATTTAAATTAATATTCCTTATTTAGTTCAAAACAATATGTTTGAAAATCTGGTTCTTCTAAACAAATATGCAGCTTAAAAACAGTAACAACAACAAAATTTTAACAAAAGAAATGTCCAAACCTGAAGATTTTGATAAAAGAATTTAAAAAAACGAAGGATTCAACATACAGACTGAAAACAGACTCTTCATAGTTTAGGTCTGGAAGACTCTACAGTACATCTGTTTAACATCTTGCAGTTTGAAGAACTCTGCCTTGAAAAACCTTCTGTACCAATGACACACAGAATAAAAGGTTATGTTATGACTTTCAGATGGAAACCTGCAAAAGTTTATCTGCTGGACTGGACCGTTAACTCTTGCTACTTTTGACTCTTTTGGAAAGATTTTTTGTGTGTGAATTATAATGAACCTTTAAAGTTTATATCGGAAAACACCAGAGAGAATTTTACTTGGACATAGTGAACATACTGTGGAATGAATAGAATGTTTTAGTTGTGATGTTCAAATGGAATTAAAATCCCCCTAATAGGAATTTTAAAGAGTGCATTTTAATAATGAGCATATATGGCTATATATTGAGTTGGGAACAAAAACACCATATTTGAAATATGAAAGTAGTACAAAACTCCCATCACTGCCAAAATTTATTGAAAGTTTAGTTGAGAGAACAGGAGCCTATTTATTTTCTGGTGTGGCTACAAAATAATGCCCCTATATTGATGTGGCAAAAATCATACTTGGTAAGGAAGTGCTCTAGTTTGGAATAATATACTGGAAAAAATAGAAATCCCTTTTGAGATAAGTTTGCTGCTGGAATTGTATCATCTTTTCTTACAATATACTTGGCTCTGGGGGTAGAAAAAAAAAAGGGCGGTTTCTATACCTACCAGGTTCTCCTGTGTTTAGCTGTCATGTGGATGTACATTTTTTTGACTTGTAGGAAGGAGATACTTCCTTTTTCCTCAACCACCCAGGAGACTTGCTGCCAGCCTCTTGCCTCTGTGCCCCCAGCATGCAGCAGACGTATCACTGATATGCTATCTGAAGCTCACTTTGCAGCAAGTGGGTGTGTGAGCAAAGGAAAGATTATGTTTCCTTCAGAGACATGTACGCCCTCTGACCCAGACAAATCTGCTCTGCAGCGGGCTTGCTGCAAGGGATTTTCCATGTGCATTTTATTATGTTGAAGCTGACCATGGTGACAAGTTCCACGTTAAATAACTATCTGTCTTTTCTGAAATTTCACATTCTCTCTTCTTTGTAGGGAAAGTGATGTAAGACTCTATTGCTTATGTAAATAGTGTCATTCAATTAGAGGGTGTCAGTTTTCCCTTGTGTACCATGAAAGCTGCATTCTCCTTGCTCAGGTGCCATCATAGACTTTGGTTATGTAGTAATTACCTGAGCTTTTGCGGACAGTGGGGTGCATATACTGACACTGTTAGTAGCCAGAAGTTTTCACTGGGGAAATAAGTTTAGTATACTGTTATTAATTTGGTTTAGAAAATAGCTGCAGAGTGCTCAGACGAATAAGACATAGCAGAACACATGGTCTTCGTTATTCAATAACTGTCCCTCTGCAAAGGAAACATGGTCTATTTCCCATTTGAGAAGGAGCTTACAAAAACTAGTAAATATGGAAAGAGGGCTACACATGTACTATAATTTTATTGAATAGTTCTCCTCGTGCACTTATACAGCTCTCCCCTCTCGCCCCCAAACACACTCACACAACATGTCCACATAGATATATTCCCAGCTGGTATTAGCATAATCATTACCACATTATAAACAAGCCTGTGGAAAAATAGCCTGAGAGACTTAGATGCCTTGTTTTATAAATGAAAGAAGGTGGGGGTGGAGAAGCAGATATTTTTGGAACAAATTCTTCTTTTTCCTCCCTTTTTAGAAATAATAGCTTAGCTCCCATAAACCTCAATTGATAGCAGGGACTGAGGAGGTAGAGTTGAAGAAAGTCATGACATATTCAGTATTCCTGGGTAAAGGTCAGTGAAAGGTTTTCTATGGAGCCTCTGTTGAAAGGAGTCCTCATTTCATGATGGAAATGTTGAGCTTTTAGTTTTTTCTTTCCTACTGGAGCACACATGGAATACTTTTTTTTTCTGGTTTAATATAGTTTCTGTTGGTCAAGGTCTCTGTCTCTTTCTTCCTTTCTCTATTGTACTTTTTCCTGGAGTTGACTAGATGAGAAATCCTAACTTAATGGCTAATTCCAAGTTTACTGCCAAGACCAGAAATAAAATATGATGTAAAATATGGCCTTACCTGAAAGCTTCAGAACATTAAATGCTGTTAGATCCAGGTTTGGTTGTAAAAAGAACCCAAGACAAAGGAAGGAAAAGAATTTTATGAAAGTAAGAGCTGGTCCATGTGTCCAGGTTCTAAGAGATCAGACAACAGGCTGAAAAGAGATTTAGTGTGCTGTCCTTTTTTCTTTCTTTCTTTCTTTTTCTATTTGATTTTTACAGGAGTATAGAGAATAACTAAGTTTCCTAGCCTCAGAAGAATCATGGATATATTCTTTTAACTTCTGACTCCAGAAATACCCAGAGAATTGTATGATTAGGATGAAGATGGCATTAGTGAATGTGGTTGAGGACATGCACTCTCTGTGGGCTTATTACATCTTCTGTGGCCTAGTGATTTGTTTGTAAGATTGCCATAATTTGATCAGATAGGCTCAGCCATGTGTATCAGTAAAACCAAAATCATATATAATGTGGATTGCATGAATTTTAACATCCAAGAAATTAATCTTCAAGAACTATACTCAAATGTCTTTCAACTTTGACATGGGATTTCTATTTAGAATAAATTTAACAGGGCTCTTTCCTCCTGGGCTAGCTGAGGCTCAGATATATGTCATCGCTACATGTAGCAGACCTGTGGGATGGGCATGCACACGTATCACACTGGCATGGCTGTTTGGACTACTGGAACCTCACTTTAACCCCCATATAGTATTCTCAAATTGCATCAAGTGCTATAGTTACTTAATGTTTCATTATAAATAAATTATCTGATATGAAATGTGTTATTCTCATAAATTAGATTTTTCCATGGTTAAGAAAGAGAATTAGATCAAAACAGGCCTATTTCAAAGTAATGTGCCTATTTTTCCATTATATGTTTGCAAAGTTAATAAAGTAATTGATATTGCAAAGACTTTGCCAAAAGGCAGGGCATTTCCAGGCCTCACAATTAAGCCATGATGTCCAAAAGAGCTTGCTTAATGTATTATTTATTGAGCACTGATTGAATATTCAGTATAGTGTAAGACAACAAAATTAAGCCAATGTATTCACAGTTTGAATAAAAGCCTTTAAATGTTGTTTCTATTGATAGTAGAATCTTATATTCATAGAACAGAAAAAAAAACCCTGGAGGATTTATGGTCTAACAAACACATATTATGGATGAGGAATCAGAGGCTTAGAGAGGTGAAATGACTTACCCCAGGGCATAATAGCCCAGCTTGAGTTAGAACTCAGTCCTGTTGATTTCCTGAGAACCGTAATCTGCCCTTTCTTACTGTCTCCACCCCAGGCCACCCACTCATCCTTTTTGCTCACTTTCTGCAGCATCTTTCTTGCTGTATACTTAGCCTCTGGCCTTGCCCAACTCCAGTCCATTCTGCATGCCACTATAAGATTACCTTTTTTTAAACATTTTTTATCATGAGTACATTCTGTATTAGTCAGCATTCTCCAGAGAAACAGAACCAATAGGATGTGTGTGTGTGTGTGTGTGTGTATAAGTATATATATAAAATATGTAGAGAGATATATATAGAGAGAGATTATAGATATAGATATATAGATATGATTTATTATTTAACATAAGGAATTGAATCGTGATTATGGAGGTAGAGAAGTACCAATATACGTAGTTGGCAAGGTGGAGACCCAGGACAGCTGGTGCTGTAGTTCTAGGCCAAGGGCAGGAGAATGTCCCGGATCAAGCAGTCAGACAAGCAAAGTTCCCTCTTATTCAGCATTTTTGTTCCATTCAGGTCTTCAATTGATTGGATGAAAGCTACCCACATTAGGGAGGGAAATATGCTATACACTGTCTACTGATTGAAATTTTAATTTCATCCAACAACAGCCTCACAGACACATCCAGAATAATGTTTGACCAAATGTCTGGGCACCCCATGGCCCAATCAAGTTGATACATAAAATTAACTATCACACCTTCCTTAAAAAGTTATAATGGTGATATTTTTTTTTCCTTTCTTGTAGAGTATTTTATTTATTTCAAAGCTTTTTGATGGACTTAATCTTATTATATCTTCTTTTGGATGCAGAGAGGGGAGGAGGGAAATGCTGACTTTGAGTGCCAGATTGCTCTGAGGTACTAAGATAATCTTTTAGTGTTTATTTTTTTATTATGAAAGAAATGTTTATCATTAAAAATTGTAGATAATAGAGATAAGCAAAAGAAAGGAACAAATGTTTTCCTTAATTCAAGAAGGATCAGAGGTAACTTCTCTTTGTAGCTTTTTAGAATTCTGTGTGTATGGTTTTGTAAAATATTAGAAATAATATATATTCTTATGTATTATCATCTTTTCCCATTCACACACATATACCTATGAATGGATTCTTTTTAATAATTTCATTGTATTTGCTCTAATGATGTTACATAACTTATTTAACTAATCCAGTGTTAAATATCAAGATTGTTTCTATTTTGTGCTGAGATACAGCTTTGTACATGGAGCTGTGCACACATGTCTGATTATTCTTTTAAAACAAACTCTCACAAGTGATATTTTTATTTTCCTTGTCACATCAACTCTTAACTATTTGCATAATTTTAATCTTATAATCCTAGCTATATTTTCTACAGCTTTCTAACACAAATCTTCCATTTAGTGACCTCAGTTTTATACTGTCTTGTATTCTTTACTTTTTAAGGTGTGTTAATATTAGTCCTCCAAATAAGCTATCCACTTTTTTTTAAAGTTTTTTAATAGACTTTATATTTAGAGGAGTTTAGGTTCACAGAAAAATTGGGTGGAAGGTACAGATATTTTCCATATATCTCCTGCTCCCACACATGCACAGCCTCCCCTGTTATCAACATTCCCCATCAGAGTGGTACATTTGTTGCAGTTGATGAATCTACACTAACCGATCATTATCTTCCAAAGTCTGTAGTTGACATGAGAGTTTATTGTTAGTGTTGTACATTCTATAGGTTTTAACAAATGTGTAATGACATGTATCCACCAATGTGCTATCATACAAAATAATTTCACTCCCCTAAAAATCCTCTGGGCTCTGCCTAGTCATCCTTCCCTCCCTTCTAACACCCAATACATGTCTTTTCTATCTAGTTATTGAAGGGAAGAATCGTATTTTATATTTTTGTGTCTAATTATATGCAATAATTGATTTGAGTTGTTAGTAAAACTTACTGCAGGTTGTTTAACTATTTTCAGTTCAAAAGACATTGTCTTGTATAGTTTCTACTAGCTTTGAAAACTTGACTCTTCATGAGACACTTTAAATGTAAATAGTAAGTTTCTCAATCTTTCCATCAATTGACACATATTACTGAGCACTTTCTTTGTATAGATTATTGCAATAGTCATGTTTGTGAGTGCAATGAAATACAAGAGACACTATTTCTACATGTAAACATACAGCTAACAATATAGGTCATATATACCTAACAATATAGGATACCAAATTATTTTGAGCACACCTGTGCTTGTCTCTGCATGGTGCTCTGTCAGGAAATTGTTTCATTTAGTTAATAACATAGATGCTGCCCTTTGTGAATATGACATTTCCTGGCACTTTATTGTTTGGACTTTTACTTGATATTTGGTCGATGACCTAGACTTTCTATAGGCTTAACTAATGAATTATGGATAGAAAATATTAAAAACAAAACTTTTTTTAATAACAAAGAATAAACACTAATAAGTCTTAGAATAATGACTAAATTTAATTGATAACAAATTATAGCAAGCATCAAAGAAATGGAAGCATTTGGCTGAAACTGTCTAGGAGGAAAACAAAAAGATGATAAGACAGTGTACCTGTGCCTAAGGAGTTTATTATCTGGTTGGAAATTTGGACACAAACAACTCTCTAGTATGACAATTTCCAATGGCAATGCAATCAGACATAAGCATAATGTGGTTCGAACATATAGGCAAGAACAATTATTTTGACCAAGACGATCTTTCTGTAGGTCCTCCAATGTTTTTATGGGGTATCAATGCCTTATACCTTATCTTCTGCTGTTGGTTGTATCTCATCCTATAGGGAGATAGTGTTTTTGTTGTTTTCAGTGTTGCTGGTGGTATTGAGTATTCCTGTTATCTAGCAATCTGGAGTTCTTCTTCCCTAGAATACCTAGGCTTTCATGAGGTTGCATTTGCTTTCTGACAAAAATTCTGCTCCCTCTTGCCTCTTCTCTTCTCAGACAAGAAGGCAGGAGTAGAGGCAGATTACATCAAGAACTGTTTATTCCTGCTCGGCTACAGGAGAGCTACTATTGTGTCACCACCCTCACAAGGCATTTGTTGTAAATACAATGTCTTTACAGGGTTCTTATCATGAGACTTATTACCAAAAAGGTTTATTTGAGAACCAAGTACTCATACAGTATGGAGAAAACATTAACTAAATGTGCTAAATAATTATTTGAACATTTCAAACAAATACAAATATACTTCCCTTTGCCCACTAATTTCAATTCACTTAGAAAGTTCTCACTGGCCAGAATAGCTATTGTTCTTTTCCCTTTCTGTTTTACTCTCATTGTCTCTTTTGCTGTCTTGCAAGGTGTTCTAGATGCAAGGTTCTCATACATTTCACCTTTTTTCATCAGGATTCATTTACTACATTACTAGAGCTCTCCTGATCTGGCTACAAAGTCTTACTGAAGCGCTTTCCCTTCTTCTTGCCTTCTCTTTTACTCATTTTACCTGCTTCTTCTACTTGTCTCTTGTCTTTTCAGGCTCCTGGGGCAGCCTGCTCCAGGCCTTTCATCAGCCTGTAACGTCCCATGTCTCTGCAATGACTTGCTGCCCAGAGACCTTCACTAAGCCCTTCTGCTATGCCCTCCACATGTAAGTGGGCATGCTCTTTACCTAACAGCTTCTCCCAGGACCCCCTCCTGACTGTTTTCTTGGGACACTTTTGTTTTTAGGGATTACAACATTCTTTTCCTCCTGTTTACCACTCTACCCTTTGGTTAAATTATTAATAAGGGTTTTGGCCCTTGTGTTGAAAAGCTTCTTTCTGGTATAAGAGGCTTAGCTAAGTTTCTGCTGAATATAAAGTGCTATTTATCTTCCCTTGGGATATCCTGTCTCTTTGGAGAGAATTGACTTCTACGCTGAATGCTACGAGGAAGACTATCAATTCTATAAACATATTCAACCTATACTCACATATAACTTTAAAACATCTTTAAGCTATCTCTCACAAGGTTTGTAAACAGAGAAGTAGTTTAGTTAAATCATGGGGAAGTATACAATCTAAAACAGACAGAAAGAGAAATAAATACATATTGTGCTTGGCCATAATAAACATTGACAATTCAGGCTGAAGTACAGCCATCATTTACTCCACATACACCAGTGGATGCCATATGCACCCGGTCCTGTGGATGGAGGCAGTAGAAGGCATACTTCCTGTCCACAAGAAGAGACTATTCAGCTGGAGAGACAACATAAGCACGGATGACTGATTACAATATGGTAGGTTAAGTGTCATGATACAAACATATAAAAATAATCTTGAGGACACAGATAAGAGAGTGAATGATTCTGACCAGCACAGGAAGCTGGTCTGAGGTAGCAGTGCTCAGTCAGCCAGCCTGAGAACTACAGGAAGAGTGAACTAAGTGAGCACCCACAGGTCAGCATTGCACCTGGGTTGCAAGCTGTAAGAGGCTCCTTTCGGCTCAATTACAGAGTCTATCAGAATCATTAAACTTGAGCTATACCATCTTGCAATGCTTTATCAAACTTTAAGGATCCAGATTTTGTAAAGAACAAAAGCATCTATGAGGTGCTGGAGGATTGTTCTTGAGAGGTCATAGGTCGCTGTTCCCCATGTCGCATGACAGTTTCCCTTGACAGCATGACAGCCAAGCAGTAACATCTGTTTCTATGTGACTACACTGTCATACATTGAAAGGGACAGGCAGTAGTTTAGTGCAGCCTGTGACTTGTGAGGAATTTCATATGTAGAGAGTTCTACTCTGTGGTTCTGAAATTAGGGAAAAGAGGAAGTTGCTTTTAATACTGTGGCATAAGGGGGGCCCTCTGTCCTATATACCTCTTTCTTTTTCTAATTTGTAACCATTTCCTGACTGATGTTCATGTTGCATACTTTTTTCATAAGTTACCCGATGCTTACATCAGTTAATGGCCGGGGCTGCGCTTGGCAAGCCTGGAGCAAAGTCCCCGCACCTGGGCTCCCGCTACTAATAGATCACACAGGGCTGGGTGATGGCCTGCGAGGACAGCTGGAACAGCTCAACCCCATTCCTCTGTCACGATTACCATGCGTCGGGGGTTTGCCTGGCTTGCTCCGCTCATTTCCTTTGTCAGCATGACTAAGATCAAAGTGCAAGAAGGATACATAAATGATAACCTAGAACTTTGCCCAAACACAGAGACCACTGCTATGTGGGCAACGTCTCCCATCACGCTTTCCCCAAAGGCAAGGAAGAAAAGGGCAAATTATGTTTAAGTATAGCTTTTCTTGTACAGCCACTTCCAAACACCCGCCTCGCTTTGTTTCTTGAACCCATCATAAGTTGTATTAATCAATTGGTTCAGGGATTTGAGATTTCCTGACCTAATCACAGGATTTGGGAAATCCTGATTTCTGTTTATATGACTTTGTAGCTGTGATTGCAGACTTTGTACCTGCCTGAACTCACACCGTTCATTCCCTATTCAGAGTTTGAGATGGCTAGCCATTCTCCTGAAGAATGGGGGTGAATTATCTGTGCTTGTCATCTTGAGCAGAAAATAATTTCCTTCCAGAATGCGTTTTTTTTAAAATAATATGAAAAAAAATGTTCATAATGGCAACAATAGTTTATGGAAATGATCAGGCAGGTAATAATTACTTTTGGGCTTGTGTTCCAGATTTAAAAAAATATATACCTTGCAGTGTTTCTGAGTTTACTTTTGTCCTGCTGTATACTTTCTGTCTTCAAAATGAATATTGATACATTAGGGAAAGGAAGATGTGAATTGGGGGCATGGCTGCAAGTTAGGGAATAACCAGGAATAAACTAAGGAGTCATTCTCTTAGAAAAATAGTATTCAGATAACACAAAAGGTCTTTACTTAGTTAGCAAAATGTACATGCTGTCTGGATTGATGTTGTCTCTGAGAGATTCATCGTATAGAATAGATACTGGAAAGTTGAGACTGAATGATGCCACCCTAGTTTAATGTTGTTGGACATGCTTAATGTTTTCTTTATCAAGATCATTTTTTAATTTTTTTAATAACAGGTGAGAATTCCTCCATGGATTTCCAGAAATCACAGCTAGTCTATGAGAGTCCTTTGTTCCTTTCTAAAAACAAATATCTATATATTTATCTATATCTGTATAGATATATCTATGCATATCTCTATCTCCCACCCCAGACTGATAATCATTAACCGATAGCGGCAAGCGAAGTGTAGATACTTCCCACAACACTACCTCTGTTACTGAGCTGCCATATTATTTGTGTGTGTGTGTGTGTGTGTGCACGCGTGAGTTTTGGAAATATTGAGGATGTCCCCAATCAGAGTATCCCCATATCAGGTCGTACAGCTGCACTCCCTGGAACTCATACAATTCAGATTAGATCTTCCCAGTGGGCTCTTGTCAAACCTAATGCTTAACTTCACCTTTCACGTTCCTTGCCTGTAAAATGGTGATGATAATGACTATCACAAAGGATTGTTAAGAAGATTTAATTAGAAGAGACAATGTGTGAAGAGACATCGGTTAGTGCCTTGATCCCTGGCTCTGGGGTCAGCAGATCTGGATTTGAATCCAGGCTTTTGTACTTAAAAGCTGTATAACTTTGGGCAATGCATTTAATTCTCTGTATTTCAGCAATAAAAGACAGTAAGCATGTAAGTAGCATAGTGCCTGCCACATACTAAGCACTCTATAAATATTTGGTATTAGTATTAAATTATAAAAACTGTGCAGATGTTAACTTTTTTATGATGAGCTGATAATGACAATGCCTAACTCTGAGTGTGCATGGTTTCTCTAAACTTATTCTAACAGATCTAGAGAGTTTAGTGCATGTAGAATAGCATTTTTTTGATTCATAACCTGCTAACTTTGTGAGGGAATGAGTATATTTGTAGATTTAAGCTAAAAGTGTGATTGCATGCATTTTTCTTAAAGACACCTGGAATCATTTAGCTTGTCCGTGTTTCTGAACTCTTCTATGGTAAATGTGAGTTAAACAGGATTTGTATAGTTGCAGCTTCTCTGTACTATTTTCTACTGTGTGGATAATTTTAATGACCATTGCTTTGAGGGTAAGAATGTATTTGGTGTTTCAGCTGAAAATCAGACATTTGCAGAAGAGGTGTATTGCATTTATTGATACCTACAGTCTGCATAAAAATGTTCCCTGGTCTTCCTTAGCCAAGTGTTTGTCAATTTTATCTTCAGAGTTTCTCATATATTTTCTTCCTATCCACAGTTCTACTTCTGAGCCTTATAACAGATTTTTCCTCTTTCAGGATCTCTCCTTTCTAATCCATTTTGCACAACTTGCCCAAGTCACTGCCTAAAGCACAAGCTCTGTTCATTTCACTCCCAGGCCTAATGGCTCCTCATCCTGATGTAGGGTGCCTGTCCCCAAAATATTATGTTCATGATGTCATTCTGCATATCCTGTCCCACTGAACTATGCTATTCTTTCATAAATCATATTTCATATATTATATATTCATGGTCACTTCTCAACCATGTATCTGTAGGAAATATCTGGTCTTCTATATAGTGTTTGATATATGATTTCAGATTATACTGGCCCTCATCCTCTGTTGGCAAGTCATTTTCTGAGGGAATGTGGGTATTTATGAGCCTTTGGAGCTGGCCCAGTTCCCAAAGAAGGAGGATGATCAAGAACTCCCCAAACTTCCAGGAAATGGGTAGGGAGGATGGCCAGCTCATGATGGTCCAGTCCCCACCATCTGATCAATAAAATCCTTCCTGTCTGTTGTTTTTTCCTCACTGAATGGGCCTCATGGAATTCTGGATCACCTGAGCCTCGAGCTTGTTGTTGGCAAAAGGCTGATCTCTGGATGTCTGTCCCTTCAACTAGTCCAAACTGTCTTTTCATTTCTGGCTGTTATTCACTCCAGACTAGGAGTGTGAGAGTGTAGAGTTGGGCAGGCAGCAGGGTCCTGGGTAGCCTAGTGCCCATGGTACACGTGGGGCTGCAGTCCTGGGTGTGGACTATCCAGCTTGAGCATGCATCAGAGTCACCTGCAGGGCTGATTAAGACACAGACTGCTGAACCCCACCCTTGAGTGTCTGATTCAGTAGGTCTGAGGTGGGGCCTGAGTATGTGTATTTCTAACACATTTTGGGGAACTCATTATATATGGGAGTACAGTATTGCTGAGAGGTATAATTATGAAAGTGCTATGTGCCTTCATACCTCCGTGTGGCTGCTCACATAGTTTGATTGGTCTAGTAGACTTTCCCCACATCTTTCCATTTGTAACATCCAGATCAAATGCCACCTCTCCAGTGATATTTTTGTGACATCCTTAGTCGGGCATGAAACAGTTGTGACTCCTCTCTAACTTCTTAGCAATCTATTTGCCCCTCTTATAGTATTTATCACCATGTACCCTACATAAAGTATGCATGTCTTTCTGCCAATGCACAAATTCTCTGAATATGAGTGCATTGGTCACCTTCATCTTGCCTCTTCAGATGCTGAGTACAGTGCCTTACACACAATATGTGCTGCTGGTGCTCTGCCCAGATCCCCTTGGGTCCACTTTACCACCTCTGTGTATCCATCCTCCAGTTTCTGTACACTTTGTTCCTACCTACTTGAATTTGTAACAGTCTCCAGAGGACCAAATTTGAATTGCTGGAGTCACTTCACTCAGACACATGGAGAGCTGGGATTGTCTAGAAGTTTACATCCCCTGCACAGTGATCTGCTGCCAATGAATGGTACAGCAGTATGAAAGCCCAGCTCCTTTGCTTTTAGGTGGACACACACTCCACAGCTCTGCAAAGTATCAGGCTGAGGCAGGGACTTCACCTGACATCAAACTCAAACCCTTCTTTGGCTTCTTTCCCTTCCCTATCCTGCTTTCCTTACTCCCTTACTGGTTTTGCCCAGGAGCACTTCCTTAATAAATCTCTTGCACACGAACTCTTATCTCAGGTCCTGCTTCTGGAGAACTGGCAGGTGTGTGTGAATATTTGTTGAATGAATGAATGTTTGGAAAGGAATATGGCGTAATAAGAGCATGGTCTCTGGAGCAAGACTGCCTGGGTGTAGATCCCAGTTCTGTCACTTACCAGCTATGTAACCTTGGACAAATTATTTAATCTCTTTGTGCTTCATTTCTTTATCCATAAAATGGAGTTAAAATAATACTTTATATAAAGGTATTATAAGGATTAAATAAATACTTATAAAGCATCTGGAACAGTTTCTGGCATAGAGTAATAGACAAGTATTTGTAAGACCAAATTAAAAAATAAATGAATTAAAAGAAATTAAAGGACACATAAGGAAATGGAAAGACATCTTGTGTTTATGGATTGGAAGACGATATTGTTAAGATGACATCACTACCCAAAGTGATCTATAATTCAATGCAACCCCTATCAAAATCCCAGTGGGATTTTTTGCAGAAATAGAAAAATCCACCCTAATGGAACCTCAAATAGCCAAAAGAAGCTTGAAAAAGAACAAAGGTAGAGGACTCACACTTCCCAACTGCAAAATTTTCTTCAACGCTGTAGTAATCAAAACACTGTGGTCTGGCGTAAGGACAGGCATATAGACCAATGTAATAGAATAGAGAGCCTGGAAACAAACCCACACATAGGTGCTGAACTGATTTTTGACCAAGGTGTCAAGATGGAAAACTAGATCTCCACATGCAAAAGCATAAAACTGTTTCCTCACCTTATACAAAAATTAACTCAAAATGGATCAGAGACCTAAATGTAAGAGCTAAAACTATAAAACTGTTAGAAGAGAACATAGGGGAAAATCTTCATGACATTGGATTTGGCAGTGATTTCTTGGATATGCCACCTAAAGCACGGGCAACAAAAGAAAAAATAGACAAACTGGACTTCATCAAAATTAAAAACTTTTGTGCATCCAAAGACACTATCAAGAGGGTGAAAAGACAACCCATATAATGGGAAAAATATTTGTAAATCATACATCTGATAAGGGATTAATATCAAGAATATATGAAGAACTCCTACAACTCAACAACAAACAACTCAATTAAAAAATGGTCAAAGGACCTAGACAGACATTTCTCCGAAGACTATATACAAATGGTCAATAAGCATATGAAAAGATGCTCAACATCATTAGTTATTAGGGAAATGCAAATTAAACCCACAGTGAAATATCACTTTACAACCATTTGGATGGCTATTACAAACAAAAAACAAACTGGAAAATAACAAGTTTTGGCAAAGGTGTGGAGAAATTGGAATCCTTGTGCAACATGGGACTGTAAAATGGTACAAGCCCTGTGGAAAACAAAAAGTAGAATACAATGGAATACTATTCATAAAAAAGGAATGAAGTTCTGATACATGCTATAACATGCATGAACTTTGAAACATTGTGCTAGTGAAATAAACCAGGCACAAAAGGACAAACATTGTTATGATTCTACTAATATGAGGTACATAGAATAGGCAAATTCATAGAAGTTGAAAATAGAATAGAGGATACCAGGGACTAGGGAGGATGGGTAGCGTGAGGAGTTGTTGTTTCATGGGTAAAGAGTTTCTGTTTGGGATGATAAAAAAGTTCTGGAAATAGTGGTGATTGCACAACTTCGTGAATGTACTTAGTGCGATTGGATTGTCTACTTAAAAAATATTAAGATGGCAAATTTTTTATATATATATAGTTTACTACAGTAAAAATAAAAGCATTAATTCTAGTCTTGCATTTTGCTATTCCTGTTCTGCCTCTGGGACTCTGACATCTTTATCACTGATGTTTCTTTTCTCTGTCATGAAGGAAGTACATGTGAGCTGTCTATGGGCATTTAAACAGTGCCTGGATAGCTGTGAATTTTTAAACATTCAGTTGAAAGCATAGGAAAAAACCAAAGTGGATAAACTTGAATAAATAGGGGAATAATTAAATTATTTGAAAATTCTTTACGTTTAGTCACAATTTGCAATAAAGCCATGAACGAAGCCAGTCCAGTTTAATTATTCATGCCATAAAGCAGTCTGAGCCTGGAGTTTTCTTCAGCTTTACTGTTTATGATTTTATAAAAGCTGTCCATATGGGTCCACTTGGTTTGGGCACATAGGCAAATTGGTCTCCAGCCATATGCTCCATCTTCTTACGTATCACACCTCTCTGTAGAGCTGAAATGGTACCCTGAAGAGAAACTTTTAAAAAGCCCACAAATTCTAATTTAAATTTGGCAATCACTGTGCTGTGGTGTTTGAGCATTTTAGACTTAGCAGTAAATAATGTTTTAAAACTTCCAATGTTTTGTGTCTTAGTGGCCATGTTCTCTGTTCTGTATCTATAGTCCAAAGCTCTAGATGTCACAGTATATTAAGTGTGATAGAGTCACTCAATGGTTAAGATTGTCCTTCCCATACCATAGCCTAAAGTTCTCCTCATTTTTATCATAAATGGTGAAATGAAATGGAAGAAGGGCGGGGGAGAGAAGGTGTATTTGTTTATGAAATAATGACCCTCAAGGAATCAGTTGACAAGTTTGACTAATTAATCTCTATGATATTTACTCTGATACACTTTTGCATCTTTGTTTTACATACTTTTACATCATTATCTCAAAGACCTTTTGGTCTTCATCTGAGCAGCCCAGTATCATGGGTCTGTGAGACAGAGGAGTGACCCGTTCAAGTATATGTTATTTATATCAACTTTCATCAAAAGGAATTCAATAACAACAAAAGGGCAAATTCCATTTAACAACAGATCTTGAAACTTTAGCCAGTCTCACACTTGTTTCAAACAGAACTACCTTAAGTCCATTCTGGACCAAGACAAGATAAAGAGATAAAATAATAATATGTTAAACTATTTAATACAAAAATTAGTAGTCTCTGGGTATGTAACAGTATATTTTAACCTTTTCTATTTGGATTCAAATCATCTCTTCTCCTGTCGTTGGTCAAGGGGTCTTAGGTGAAAGGGCAGTTTGTATGAATTATCCTGTTTAAAACATGTTGATGTCACCAGTGGCTCTGTTCTTGGAGAATATAAATATAATACATCTTCCCAGCCTCTGTGCATGGAATTAACTGTGGCAGGAAATGAGTGGCCCTAAGCATACAGCTAGGTTTACACATGAGTGTTTAGTCCATACTGACTGGTTGAAAATCTGAGCATTTAGAAAGTGACACACACACACTCCCACACACATGCACATATATATACACACACACATGATATATACCTACATATATGTTTTTCCTACTACTTTTTGGGTGGAGAGCCTTGCAGACAATAACATAGCCAATGGACAGAGAGGCAGAAGAAGGAACGACCACAGGGCAAAGGGCAGCATAGTGATGTAACTTGTAAAACTAGTTTTTTAGAGTTACTTGCTCTTTCCATACAAGGCAGAGAATCATTTTTGCAGAGAGTTAACATTATCAGAGCATACTCCCTTATGGCAAACACAGAACTCCTGGAAAGTCTTTCAGGAGTGATGTATCTTAAATTAAGTGGAAATCCTATACGCCAAGGATCTTAGATTCCCAAGTAGAGATTATACTGATAGAGACAAATGGTTATTTCCACCCAACCCTCCAAACCTTACTGTTTGGCTTCGTATTGAAATTTGAAAGTGTGTATTTATTTATTTGCCTGCACTGCAAAACTTGCATGGTAGAAGTTTGTTGATGTGCAGTGAATTCCTGGTGGGAAATTCCTAACAAGACTAGGAATATTTGTTTTCAAATGGATTTTTAAATTGACCTTGATAGTTTTCAATGTTTCTTAATTAGTGTTTGCAAATCTGCTGATTTTACGAAAAATCTGTTTCTTGCTGTATTAGAGTATACCATCACAACAAAATTAGCATTCCATATGTTGTTTTGTTAAACATACTTGGTGACTTTCTTTAAAATCCTTTAGGAAATGTTTTTAAATTTGTTGAAACAAATATGCAACACTTGAAAATAAATGGTGATTATCACCACATTGTTCTTTCTTTAAAGCATTGCCTGTGTTTGGACTCAGTAGAAATGCTATCACTGAACACATATCCTTCAGAAATTACTTGTGAGTGTGTAAAGCCTAGATACAAGCCTTTTTACCTAGGTTAGGAAAAGCACCTTGCTAGAGAATTCTAGCAATGCCATGATGCCATGATGAAGCACATCTATTTTACCAAAGGCTAGAATGGAAAAACCATGTATAAAGGACTTTATTAGGGTTTTCTCTTCTCTAAAGAGAATGAGCAAATTTAGCTCCCTCTTCTTAAAATCTCTTTCAGAACTCCTAAATAGAAACAGGAATATATTGCATCTGAAATTGGAGAACTGGGTTGTGTCCCATTGGTAGTACTAATCATTTTAACTTCTTATTGAAATTGAGAGTGGAAAAAGTTGTCATGTCTGTGTCTTCATTTCAGATTTCAAATTTAGTCAACAAATATATTGAACATCTATTATGTGTCAGGCACTGTGCTAGGGTCTGAAGTTACTAATAGGAATAAGATAGACATGGTAGCTTCAATAGCCCTACTTTGAAGGCATCCTAGCTTAGCAGGGGAGATAATTTGAAGCACAACAGGGCTAGGAGGAGGGGCTCAGGGATGGCTTTACAGAGGTGGAGATGTTTGAGCTGAGTGTTAAAAGGTAAATGCCAGTTTATCAGGTGGAAAAGGCAGGAAGGAATATTCCAGGATGAGTGACTGTCCCGTATAAGGCACTGAAGAGTAAGAAGGTACAGGCTGCTGGCGTGGTAGCAGTTCTTCCAGTGTGGCTGGAGCATGGGCTTCAGGATGCAGAGGGGTGGTGGGGGCTAATGCATTTGGAAAGGTTGGCAGGTCTTTTCTGCTGTGTTGAGGAGGTCAGACTTCAACTTGTAGGATATGGAGAGATTGAAGAATTTTAAGAAGGGAAAGAAATTGATCAATGTGGGGAAGGTAGAGAGACTGAAGGCAAAAGAATTAATTAATTATCATAGTCCGGGAGATGATGGTGAGGGCCTGAACTACGTTATAGCAATGGGAATTAAAAGGTTCTCCTTTTTAGGTCTGAGAGTTAGTTAGGAAGAAGGATCAAGGAATCCTCATCCTAAGGAATGAGGGGTCAGACAGAGGGAGTCATGACGAACTCCAGAGTTGGTGGTGTGCCAACTGGGTAGATGGCAGCACCACCCATGGGGATATAGTAGAGGTATTAAGGGGAAGAAAATGAGTTCTATTTTGGACATGATGAATTTGAAGTTATAGTGGAACAAATTGGAAGTGTGGATCTTTGCCTGCTCTGATAGCTAATGCATTGTTGCCCCTCTCTAAGAGGCTTGGGTCCAAGGAAGTGAATGGGGCTTAATTGCTGTCTCCAGCTGATTACCACTGCATGCATGTGGCGCTGATGGGGCTCTCTCCAATCTCCTGTCCTGCTCTCATGCTCTTAGAAGCATGGGGTGGATGCTCATAGAGAAGAGCTTGGTACAGACTCCTCGTTATCTGTGATTTACAGTTATTCTTTCATGCTATACCATCCTCAGATGTTAAGAATTTGTGAAAATCTTAGCTGTTTTCTTCTTACCTACTTTTATGTCAGTCACTTCTTCCTCCCATGCTCTGCCAAAGGTGAAATAGTTCATATCCTGTCTCTCTTCAGAAGGGCTTGTCAGTTCCTTGGGATTTGGTTTACCTGGTTGCCTTCTTACATTAGCTGTAGGAAATACTGAAGAAAAGTCATTATTTGTAGATTATTTGGCCTTTTCTTGTTGTTAGGGTGAGAGTCTCTTATAGCTTTCTACATTCGAAGTGGAAGCAGTACTCCCTCTATAGAATGAGTTTTTATAACTAAAAAACTGGCAATTACTTTAGAACATGATCTAGAAGGCAGACTTGTGGACAGCTGCTGGCAAGTAGTTAGAACAAATAAAATGTCCCCCAGCGATGCCGAGGAGACAATCACGGAGGTACCAGTCCTTAAAAGTTCACAGCAGAATCTGTGTGCACTTGATAGGCTGTTCTAGATTATTGCCCAAATCAGAATTATTTCCATTAGGCTGCCTGTACCCACTGTCTCTCTTACTCCACAGTACCTGGAAGACACTACCTCTCAACTAACGGTAAATAAAGCAAAAAACAAAACAAAACCAAACAAAACTATGGTGTGTCCTCAAACCTCTGTCATTTGGAAACTCATAATGTGACAGTTAAAACTCTAACCAAGCCAAGATAAAGGTGGAGGAGCGGGGTAGTTGGACACATACATAGTATTTTTCTTCTGTGAGTTCAATGGGAGGTGGGCAGAGGGTGGTCAGTAAATGTTTTCTGTAAAGGACCATCCAGATAGGAAATATTTTCGGCTTTGTGACCCTTCCAGTCTCTGTTGTAATCACTGTGCTGCCACTTAACTCTGCTGTTGCAGCGTGAAAGCAGCCATAGACAACACGAAAACAAATGGGTGTGGCTGTGTTCCAAAAAAGCTTTATTTACAAAATCAAGTGGCAGCTGGATTGGATTGCATGGCTGCAGCTTGCCAACCCCTGAGTTAGACGATTGATACAGAAGTAAGGGCATGCTACATATCCATTTTGGCCATATGACAATCTACATCACAGACTTTTGCAGAGAAACTCGTTGAAGCCAGGCCTAACCTAAGGTAATGAATTGGAATATTTGCCTATGAGACATGAATTGTACTCTGTGCAATAAATGAAATTTAAAAGCATTGACAAATGCTCTTCTACGTTAACAAATGCTCTTCTACATTAACAAATGTTCACTGCATGGTCGCCCCACGTTCTTTGTGGAACAAGGCAGGGAATTAAATACATAAATAGGAGGAGTGGATATGTATACACAGGAAAAAAAATAACTAGAGGGAAACATAGCAAAATATTACTATTTCTTATCTCTGGGTTGTTGAATTATAGGTGACTTATTTGTTAAGAATATGCAAAGTCTCAAACAATAAGCTTGCATAACTTTTATAATCAAACAAAAGTTATTTTATAATGAAAGAACATTTATATACATACAATATAGGAAAGAATGTACTTGAAATTATTCTATATAAGAAGTAATTTCAATTTATTCTGTTTACTTGCCTTAAGTCATGAATCAGAATCTCAATTTCTTTTTCTGCTGGAGATATGTCCATCCTTTAAACCACCACTTAATATCTTGAGAATGAAGACAATTTTATAACCTAAAAAGGGTTGAATATTACTAAGCCCTGGGTCAATGATACTTGTTAATATGCCATCTCATTGGAAGGACTCGTCCTAACTTCCTGGACCCAAGGATGGAAAGAATCAGATCTCCCTAATGGCCAGTTTTCCTCTCTGATAGTGAACGGGGCACTCCGAGAGACATATTTATTATTTCAGAGCAGCCTTTTGTATGTTGAGAATTAAGATAATTTTTCAGCCTCCAAAAGGCCCCAAATTATTCTGGTCTAGGTAAAAAGTACTTGCTAACTATGTTCTCTTATAAGTAGCACCAGTTTCATGGTATTCCAGGACTGATGACCAACCCCTTATCTAGAAAAACTGGATTCTGAAGAAGTAGTGTGGGCATTGGAAATATGTTGTGGATATGGGCAGGTGTTATGACCAGGGCTGACTTTTGGACACTTGAAAAACGGCAGAGTTCACCATTATTGTCTTCCCCTTTAAGTAGCATTCTCCCAATTTTTTATTATTACTCATCCCCTCTTAAGAATCAAATATACAACTCTTACCCCCTAGATCTTTTTATCCAGATACTTAAGAAAGCTACTTTCTACTTATAGTCACACTGGGTCAAATCTGTTAGTCAACTAATTCATGAAACACATTGATGACCAAAAGTGGCTAAGTTGTTATACTGCTCAGGTATATTCTGCAATGTATAAGGGAACATGGCTTTGATTAGAGAAATAAGGTCTAATGGTGGATAAGTTTTTGTCGGGCATAGGCTTTCACCATCATATCTTATATTCACTTATCTTTTCTTTCACACAACACATCTTTATTGAGCATCTCTTACATACTAGATACTGTTTTAAGCACTGTGCTGATGATTTCATGGCTATACTTTGTGTAGAAGCCCCAGTCATTTCACCTGCCCTAGTCCCTGGACACCATGATCATCATGCCCCTTTTCTGCTCAAACCCTCTGATGGTTTTCCATCATGATTGGCAGGAATTACAGGAGTAGAATGATCTGGCCCTCTTTACCTCTCTGATCTTATTTCCTACCTCCATCCAACTTTCTCACTCTGCTTCAGCCCCACTGACGCCTTTGATGTTCCTCAAGTATACTGAGCAAGCTCATGCTTTGGCAGTCTTATATTTCCTGTCCTGTCTATATGGCATATTCTTTCTACAGATGTCCATGGGGCTTACTGCCTCATTTTATGTAGAGCTCTGCTCAAACGCTACCTCGACAGAGAGGTTTCACTTGACCACCCTATTTAAATAGCATTCCTCATTTATTCTTTGTTCTCTTCCCTTGCTTCAGTTTCTTTACAGTACTCATCAGTACCTGGCATAATGTAACATATATATTTTTTGTGATCTTTCTGTCCACTGGAATATAAGCTTCATAAAGTCAGGTGTTCCTGGCCATAATATATATTCAATGAATATTTGTAGTTGTTGAATGATTGCTTGACACAGATCATCTAAAATGCAGTCTTCTTTATCTTGGGCTCGTATCTTTTGCCCAGCACATAATCAACTACGCAGAGAAGGAATAGCATTACCATGCCAAAAAGATTCATTAAGGGGATTCAATTATGAGTTCCAGTTACTTCCAAAGATACAATTAATAATTAGATCTACAAGTTCCTTTCCTAGAGCCCTGTTTTCAGGACATTTGGCCGTTGTGACTTTGGTTTGGCTCTGCTGTTATTTTTACATAGTGTTAATGTGTTCCTGACATATTTCAGAGACCATGCTTGTCATTTACTTTGAGGGGTCCCATGAATTTCTCTCTTACACTTTTGAAATGAAATTTCAGAATTAAATCAAATTTATTGTTTCAATCAAAATGGATTTGAATTACAGATGTCTGATCCCTTAAAAACAGATCTAAAAAAAGAAAGCTTCCATCAACTTCAGTTCTTGTTTTCTTGTCTCCTACAAACAAGAACCAAAGACTTTCTATAAGACTTTAAAATTCTTTATTGTGTTAAAAAACATTGGTGCATATTAAGCTAAGTACATTATATTTGTTTATATTTTAAGGTTTGTTTCATCGAGGAAGTGGTATAATCCACGAGCAAGTTGTGGATGCTTTTTCAGAATGTGATTATTGCTCATAAAAGTGGTTTTAATTGAAAATTTTATGTCATGGATAGCCTATAGCAATCTTAGATGCACATACCTATATTTATGTCTATAATTTATTTTTTAAGATTCCCTATACAACACTATTTTGAAATTACTAAAGGGGATTTCCTTCCTTTTTGTTATTCATCTGGGTAACTTAAAAAAAATATTGCTGTTATATTCAATTATTGGCACTGTTGCAGGCAACTAAAAGCTTAAGAAAATTATTCCCTTGCCCATCCCCCCACAAAGCCACATCTAAAAAGGTCACAAAAGGAAACACACAATTCAAATAATCTCCATGCTGTATCTGAGATTAACTTGGACACAGATGTTTTAACTTACAGTTTGATCTGGCGTAATATATACATTTTACAAAATCCTGTTTTGTATTGCTTCTATAAACACTGAAGTCTGATAAAAGTATATTGATTTTTCTGCTATTTAAGAGCTTTTGAACCAGTGCTTAAAGCAAGTTTTCTCCAAGGCCTAAATTAACTCTTTTAGCTTTTGACTATGATTTCCGTGTGGGGGTTTGTGTGTGCATACAAGTATGTGTTTGTTTATACTTGAAATGGATTAGAATGGCAAACCATTTTGTGGTCTGCCATATTTTACTTGCTAGGGATAATCATTAGACTTTGTTCTTGGGAGATGAAATGATTCAACACTATTCATTACTGCTCATTTCCTAACCACACTGTAATCATTATAGGCCTAGATATTATCTGAAAAGTTATTGAAAATATTAATGCAACATGAATAGGGTTTTCTTCTCACACTCTGGGCATTTAAATATGGACGTGATACTTCCGCCTCTCAGTCCGCAGACCTTTTGTCCAACTGACCTAAGGAAATGACTCAGGGAACATCAACCCAGTTTAAGTCTTGCTTCGAGAGTTGTTCTCACACTCTCTTCTTTGTTGGCCAACAGTCTAACGCAAGATCCACTTCTTATCTTGTGTGAGAGCACAGCAGCCACCACAACTGCAAGTAGCCTTCTCTAAATAATTTGTGTCTTCAGAGCAGAATCACAACTTAGATAACTCCTGGTATGTCTAAATTTAAAATATCAAAAGAAATTTCAAATTCAGCAATACTACAACCTTTTGAAGCTACAGAAGGTTGCTGTTAAGTGGAATCTCTTATCTCTTATGATGGCATAAAAAGACAAGTTCTAAATTAGACAAGACACTGGCTAATTTGAGGGCTTATTGGACTTTTTCATTTTCAAAAGGTTTTCATATGAATGATTCCATTTGGGCCTCAATATAACTTTCTGAAGTAGGCATTTTGGATAGCTACATTTTGCAAATGGTGACATAGTCTCTGAGAGAGGGTAAATGATAGACGCAAGAACCTAAATTCTGCATTTTTTTTCTTTTACCAGTCAGAAAGGTCATGTCTCTCTGGATATAATGGACAAATAGTGGAAAGTTAGTCAAATGGCTATTTTGTGATGTTGCACTACATTTCTTAATTTTTAAATTCATCATACTGTGCACCTGCACAGTGAGAATAACCAATAAGACTGATGAAAAATATTGTATTTATTTATTTATTTATCAGTGATACACACACACACACCTCTCAAGGACAGGGGACAAAAGCAAATGCAAAACCCCAAACTAGAAACCTATAAAGTTTTTTTTTTTTTTTAAGATTCTCACTTCTCACCTTAAGATCCTTCTTAAATAACACTTAGAGAAAATTAAAATCTATTTCAGTGATTGTCATAAAAACAGTTTAAAAGAGAATTTGCTCCTCAGCTTTCAGAGGTTGCCTGCCTCATGGGACAGAGCTTCCAAATCCACACAGGCCCAGGCAGTGGTCATCTGTGGCTACATCATCTTTGCTGAGCATGACCACGAGGCATGGCTTGTCCAGCTATCTGGCTGGAAAATGACTCTGTAGAGATGTTATGGCTCTGGGGAAACCCAGGACATATTCTCAGGTAAAGTTAATATGTATCAATATAAGGATTATGGAAGTGTTTTACATGTTTGAAGAGATTTTATTTAATTTACATTTTAAAAAACGAAAATATCTTCCTTTAGCAGAAAACACTTAATAGCTTCCTCAGTGAGAATGAGGCTGTGTGTGGGAGGGATTCTGTCAGCCACAGTGGCAGGCAAGAGAGCAGCCTAAATCTCAAAGATGTAGATTTGAATCCTGGCTCTGCTATTTACTAGCTGTGTGACCTTAGACAAGTTAATTTTTCTTTTTGAGCCTTGGTTTTCTCATCTGCAAAGCTTAAATAATAACATCTACCTAGAAGCGTTGTTTCAAAGATTGTAGCTACTCTATGCATTGGCCCAAGATAACTTTAAAAAATCAAGCACTTAATTTATGTGGGGAATGGAACTTTGGATCATTAAAAGCCTCATCACAGGACATCTATGCTGCCAAGACCTATAAGTCCATTGCTTGAAATACCATATAAGGGAGAAGAGATTTAGGGGGCAGGAATTTTAGATTGTAAGGAGATGTAATCTAAATGTAAGATGTAAGGAAATCCTAAGGAGACACTTAAGCCCCTCCTTTTCCTCCAGTGGTTGCTGGACCGTTGGCAAAGGCACTGCTCACCTGATCAGGAATGTATGAAATGTCATCCTTTTGCTCAGTATCTCTTCCTATGTGTCTTTATATCTGCTCATTTTATCCACCAAACTTACTTTTATTATCTTCAGCTCTGTAGAGCCAGCAAATCTCTGCAAGAACAAGTTGAATCTGATTTTGCTTCTCACATCCCTGACAGAACTGTCAGCTTCATTTCCATCATGAAATCTTGGTAGCTCTTAAGGGTGTCAGAACTCAGTGTTTCCCATTCCAGGTTGGATTGGCACAGCTGGGGCAGAGAGGAACTGTCTTTAGACTTGTGAACTGAGCAACTTGGACTGACAAATCATTGAGAAGATACAAATGTGGGTTTGAATTTCTACTGTAAAATCTCAATTATCTGGATGTGGAAGGATCATAAAAAATGAACTTTGAATTAATTCGTTGGTAGTTTAGAGTTGCATTATATAAAACAATCAGACCCTCTCTGACCTGTGGTCTATTCTGAAGATAATCATTGTGTTAAAAGGTTTTTAATCTTAAGTCTCCAATCCTGACCTAAATGATAAGGTTGATATTGTTTTTCATTTAATTAATTGGCAAAATGGTAGGCGGAAATTTATGCAGTTATTCACTCACCAAAATATGAAGTATGGTATCCAAAGTTGATGATATGTAGCTTGCTGCCATAAAAATGAAGGCTGCATAGCCACATTATTATAAAACCTTGCTTTCAAAGCCAGGAAAGTGTGGGTTTCAAGAAAAACTATGTTAGGGTAGTAGCTCAGTGGTGATTGTATTACATTCCAGAAAATAAGAATTCTTCTAGTTACCTGAAGTTGCTACTGCTTATATGCTTAAGGCAGACTTATTTTAAATATTTTTGCTGGACATATTTCACTCTGTATGTATTTCACTCTGCTTTTTAGTTAGAATATACTAAAGATTGCTTTTTCTGAAGGACATGGGGTTAACATTACAGATATTTATTTTTTCATTTATTTATTCAATGAGTATTTGCTGAGTGCCCACCCAGTACCAGTTACGGTGTCAACTTAGTCTTACAGAAACCCAGCCATGTGAAGAAGGGGGAGAGAAGCATTCCAAGCAGGGAGGACAGCGTGCACTGTCCCTGAGGTGGGAAAGCACTTGGCAAGTTTCGTGGAATTGAAAACAGTGTGGTTGGAGCTTAGCGAGAGAGGAGGAAAATGGAACAAGACGACACTGAAAAAGACAGACTGGAAGGCAGTTAACCTTGAGGGGCTGTTAATGTGCGTGGAACTATTACCCTTAAAGCAAATGTCAAAGTAAATGATGTGTGTGATGTATTTATTCTGTGATGTTTCTGATGTCTTTCCCCCAGTTTCTTCCTTCACTGTTAATTCTTTGAGTTTGCAGCAATTGTCATTTCTGATTCTAGTGACTTTACCTTTTTTTCTTTCTCATTTGCTTTCCTTTCGGTTGGAGGATCAGATAGTCAAACTAATTAGAATTATGTCTCAAGTGAGAGTAAGACAGCAATGAGTTTGAGACAGAGACACTTTCCTTGAGGCAAAAACTATATGCTTTTATACATGCACCACTATCCTTCTGGGCCTCAGTTTCCTCATCTGTAAAAGCAGGCTAATGATCAAAACACCATGGAAGTGCCCTTTCAGTTTGTCATTTGACTTAACGATAAGAGATCTTTAAAACATAATTGCATTTTGTTATGTTTTGCATAGTTAAGCTTGCCACATCTTAATTGTCTGCAAACGTTAACTACTTTTCAACATAACAGCACCAACAATGCATTAATATGGACTAAGTAAAAGAAAAAAATTAACATGGTGAGAATCACTGTCTAAATGAGATTAATATTTAATTATAAACCATCTATTCTGTTAGACTTTTCTTTATCTGACTACAAAATACATTATGAGAAAATGTGAACTCAAGTGCAAATTATAGTTTTGAGTTCCATGTCTAATGATTTCTGCATTTGGGAAGTGCATGCCTTTATCTTCCTATTCCTAAATTCTAGATTCTAAACTTTCTGTACACAGGGTTTTACAGTTATGCATAGACACACAACTAAAGTAAATGTCAAAGTAAATGATGTGTGTGATGTATGTATTCTGTGATGTTTCTGATGTCTTTTCCCCCAGTTTCTTCTTCGCTGTTAACTCTTTGAGGGAAGAAGCTGTCGCTTCTATTTTCATATCAACTACAGCATTTGTCACAGTATTTTGAGGAAAATAAATGCCCAAGGAAATGTTTATTGAATGAATGCATCAATGAATAAAATCCATTGGCTTGAATCTGACTTAAATCTTTGCTAAATGGGTCAAGAGTCATCACCCAGCTACTTTTCTGTCTTCAGAAAAGCTTTTGTCAGACACCAGTTCCTTAAAAATAAAGTGTGAATATGTGGTATTCTAAAAATCTCTGGGATTATGTAGGAATGTGTAAGATGATGTTCAAGTGTCTCAGGAGAAGAGAGTTAGTAGGCAACACTTACATAGAAATGACATAGTTTCAGATAGTGGTCAACCTCAGCAAAGTATTTGCAAAGTAGCAATCAAGTGACTTCTCTCCTTTGCTTTTGGGGTCAGAAGCTGTCCACTTACCTCTAAACATCACTCCTTCCTAATGGCAGGGAGGGACGAGAGGAAGGAAGGGTGCTGGACGAGTGCTGACAGCTGTCCCAAATGTGGCATCTTGTCTCCTGCAGGCCCAAGGTCTGCTTAGCATTACACAGTGCTTAGCTTTGGTCAGGATGTGGTCAGTGTTTGCTGGAAGGTGTATGAGAAACTGGCTCACCAGGAGGAAAGCTCCCGAAAATTTACACCACGCATGCAAATTTTACTGTAGAAAATTGCCTGTAAAAATTCAGGGGGAAAAAGAAAATTTATTGGTTTGGCAGGAAGGAAAATATTTCTTTTGCCTCCCAGAAGAAAAAAAAATTCCACAGGGCTTATAGTCTATATTTGAAAAGAGACAAATTCATTCCTAGAAATATTTTGGGATCACTGGCTCTCAGGTGGCTTGGGGTCATTCATTAGTGGTCAGATAATTCTGGAGAGCTGTTTGGGAATCAAAGAAGGAGAGATGAAGAGTTGGAGTAGAGGCCTTGTAAGGGTGGCAGGTGTACTTGTGATGCAACGACCCTCAGAGAGCCTGAGGAAGTCGTGAGAATTATGTATAGGATTAATCTGTGCCTAACCCTAATAGGGGTCATCTTTAGTTTAAAGAGCAAATGTAGAAAAAACATCTGGGGAAAAACTTTAACACCTCTGGAAGAAATTTATGATTTTAATCTCATCATGTTCCTGTGGTGTTTGAGGTATTAACTTTTTCTTAATAAGCAGCTAAATTGATGATGTGTGAGGTCCCTGATGGCTTTAGATTTTGGTGATGCTGTGATTAATGAAGAATGAAGGGAGGGTGTGTCTGAGAAGGACTTGGCCTGTCTCCTCCTTTCCAAATCAAAAGGTGTCATTGGTAGCATCCATTGCGTCATCAAACTTCTGTGAAACAAGAGAAGACAGGATATAAGCAATGTGGGTAGGTGATTCATCTTGAAGAAATCTGTCTTCTGGATTGTCTGGAGAGTGGGCTGAGAAACCTGGGACCGGGGAAGGAGCTTAGAGTAACAAAAATGCATCCCATCACAGTGTGTGTGCAAGCACAAATAGTCACTTTTTGTTTCAGCTTTGAGCTGTGACCTCTCAAAACTGCTCGCTCAGCCTTTCTTAATACCAGAGCAACTTAAAAACAAATCCCATCTTTTACCAAAACTGCGTAAAGCAGCTCCTCTGGGCCCCTGGCTCTGACAGGATTCATTCTGAAATGGTCCTGTGTCACATAACCAATAGGGCAGATCTGTTACTTTTATAACAGAAGAATCAGACAGAGTCCAGCTGTGGATCTTTAGATTGTCGTCATGTTACTCAGGAACAGAACAACTGTTTGAATCAAAGCCAAAGATGTCCTTGAATCATTTGGTATCAGGGCACTAATGAGCTCTGCAGACATTTCAAATTCCTTTTCCTTCCCCTCTCTCCCTCCCCTTCCACCTTAACCAGGTGTGACTTAATCCAGTCTATTTTTCCCCTAAGTAATAAGCTGTGACACACACATGCACTCGTGCACACACACACACTTGTACATACGTATACATATATACATAAGATTTATAGGTATACAATGTTTTTTGTATTGTGAAGTCAGTTTTGAAAACAGTGACTTTAAAAAAATAAGCACCAGATACTTTACTGATCTGTTTTATTAATAGATACATAAAAGTGGAGCTTCGATTTTCATTGTGTCCTAGGCTTTTAGAGATGACAGATACCTTATGATCTGCTAAGCCAACTCTCAGTTTTTGGAGATGAGACAACTGAGGAACAGAATTTGAAGAGATTTACCCAAGATCTCCCAGGTAGCGTCTGGTAGGGTTAGACTTGAACGAGATTATTGAACTTGGGGTGCTCTTTCCTCTAGAGCAGTGGTCCCCAACCTTTTTGGCACCAGGGACCATTTTCATGGAAGACAATTTTTCCATGAAAATTGGGGGAGGCAGTGGGGATGGTTTCGGGGTGATTCAAGCGCGTTAACATTTACTGCACACTTTATTCCTATTATTATTACATTATAATATATAATGAAATAATTATACAACTCACCATGGGTTGGGGAACCCTGCTCTAGAGAGCATGATTTGAGACCTTTATTCATGTTTCTTACTCTCCATTTTTCTCCACTTAAAATTGTCTGTTATAAATGGAAGAGTTTTATTCATCTATGTTTCTTTTTCTAGTTTTTCCTGGTGAATTTGTGAAATTATATTATTCTGAAGTCACATGTTATATGACCACATGTCATTTCAGTCTGCTGGTATGCTCCCTGCTTCCTGCCCCTCCCCACCACATCTATGTGATAAATTCCCACCTGTAACCAGGGCTCAGGTCCTCTGTGCGTCTCTTCACAAAGCAAAACCTCCCCTGGATACTCACCTCCCTTCACGCTTGGCAGCCAGTCCTGTCTATGTACTCCAGTAAGTCTTTGTACACGTGAGCGTGGGTACATTTACACTGTTACATTTATTTATTTGTTCATTCACTCATCATTTTTACCCACAGTTTTACAATATAGCAAATGAAACGCTTTATAGAACAAAACTAAATGGCTTAAATTAGAAATAAAGATTAAAAGAGGCTAAAGTTTCTGAAGCTGTATATCATCTTGAAGGGGGGGGTGCTGTTAGCTCAGTCTTCCAGCAGATTGTTTGTGAATCAGCTTTCTACTTTCAATGACATATATGAGCACCTAGTACTGTGTTACAAATAACCATAGGAGTTGCTCCTATAGACATTATTGCCTTAAATCTTCACGACAATCCCGGAGAGTTAAGTTGGCATAATAGATGTATAGATGTGGAATCTGAGCCGCAGAGAGAGGGCAGGTCTTGTTTAAAGTCTACTGAGTGGCTGAATCTGAGATCCAAACTCAACCGTTTGAATCAGTGTTCAAGATCCCCCCACCCCATGACTCTATCCATCCTTATTTCATTAAGCACTTTTTTTTTTTTTTGCATGTCTATATTTCAACAAGATGTAAGCTGGGTTGGGGGGGTGTTGGGAGAAGTTGTGGAAATTTTGGAGTAAATTCTTTGGATCGTCTGCCTCATGTATACCCATTCAAAAGTCACTGCCACCCATATGAAAAAAGTTTAAACTGTTATATTTTTGAAAGAAGGGGACCTAGGCTCCCTCAACCCTCTCTTTGTTTTCGTTGCCTTTGTTTCTGTTTATAACTTGTCTGATTTAATTTCTTACCACAATTAATTTTTTTAAAAAAAACTAACCAGTGAAAGATAGTTCTTTATTATCTGGGGATAATGGGGAATAGGGGATGGCGTGTTTAAATTACTAGTTGATTCAAAATGTAGAAGTTGCTCTCCGGAAGCTTCTTCCCACTAAATTCTTTGTCAGAACTTCTAATCAATAGCAAATATAAACTTCAACTACTTTTCTTTTCATCTTTTAATCTCAGAAGTCCTGTTGCTTCAATATGTGGCCATATATAAAATGGTAAAAGAAAAAGAGAAGCTAAAAATTTCTTAGGTTTTCTCAAATTGAATCACTTGTAGCTGAATAGTTATGAGTTATGTGTAATGCTTCTCTTATTTTGTAAAAACTAGGCAGTATTGTTGAGCTGTGACAAATCAGTCTTTTATAATTGACTGTCACTCATGTTTTGCATTTATCAATTAGTGCTGAATAGTAAAAGGCCCTTGAATTTACATAAAATTAAGGCTCATGAAGTTTATTTAGCTTTTTGAATAACTCAGCTCTAGTGGCAGAGCAGGAATGTGTTTAAAAGAATTAAAAATGATGAAAAGTGTTTTTCTGTTGATAGAACAACAGAAGCCACAAGTTGAATGTTAGCTGCAGCTTTGCAGCTTTTGGTTACTAACTCTGTCTATTTTGTCCACTCTCTTGCAACTGTCAAATAAGGGGGCAGGTGTTGGAAAGGCAATAGAGGAAGAGAAAGAGAAAGGGGTCTACCCTTATCAGAGGAAAATGCTTCTTAGATGTGGTTTGCTTAGAAGCTATTTCATCCCACCAAAAGGATAAAAAGTCTCTCCACTGTGTTGAAAGCAGAGAATAAATAATTCAGGGAAATCAGAAGGCTCTTGGAAACCTAAGTGTTATTGCAGACCCACATATGTGAAAGTTAGTATGAGGGCATAGGGCATGGCTGTTCAAAATGTAGCTACTGGTCGGTGTAGTCCAGGTAGTCAACCAGATTAGAAGGAAGGAGTTGCCAGTATTGTCTCCAATTTTACAGGCAAAGGCTTGGCTGAGTTTTGTTAGAGCCTTTGTTTTTAAATATTTTTCTTATCATTTGAACTCTTATCAAATAAAATATTAGTATATAAAACTGATGGTAGAAGAGTTGCTCTGGTTAAAGTGGAGAAGGTGGCCTGGGCCCCCTGCCTCCTAGGTAGGCTTCACCTTCCTCTGATAGCAGACCCTCAAGCATCAGATTTCCCCAGATTTCCTTAAGCATCATATTTCCCCTTGTATAGAAACCTTACAAGGAAATGTGATTGGTGAGATCCCTTATCATTCTATTGTTCTGGGTCCAAGGAGAGTGAAACTCAGACTAGTGGTTCTCAAAGTATAGCCCTAGACTGACAGCATCAGGATTACCTGGGAACTTGTTAGACGTGCAAATTCATAATAAAAAATCTCTTGGTAGAGCCCAACACCATCATGTTTTAATAAGACCTGCAAGTGTCAAGGCCATCAAAGTTTGAGAATCATTACTACAGCACTGGTTCGGACAAGATTTCTCAGATCAATTGTATAACTAGATCCTCAGAGAAGCAGAAACAAAAGTAAGATTGAACTTGCAAGGATTCTGGTAGAGGAAACACCTGTAAGAGAAAATGGAGAGGAAGCTGGAAAAGGCTGGGAGAACTGCTCGAACTCAAAGCAAGTCTGTTCTGAGTGGAGGAAAGAGAGAAGGAAGATTGGACAGAATCCAGAGATGTTAATTCTAATATCTGGCTATCTTGTAATGGTTCTCCATTGTTTGTCTTTTCTCTTCCAAATATCATATTTTCCTGGGTGTTTCTTTCTTTTCTTTTTTTTGCAGGCTGGGGGTGGGGCAGATATGTTGAGTAAATTTGGATTGTGTTCTAGTTATTATGAATGATCTGTTGTAGAGATTCTATATTTTGATATACTCCCCTGAAGAGTGCTGTTTCTTTTTTTCTAATAAGCATTTAATTTTGATGGATTGAAACTACTCTGTCTGTCCCGCACCTCAAATCTTGGTTCAGTTCTTATTAGCCTTAGCTGTCAGTGCTACGTGCACATTTCAGGGGACAGCCACAATTTGGGCAAAGTTTATAGACTCTGCTTTTATGGCTCTCTCCTTTCTGAGATTTCCCCTTCGCTTTTTAGTAGCTGTAGTTTCCTTGATTTCTGGTCTCTGGTTCTTAAGGCCAATACAACTGAGTTTTCTAGAGGAGGTTTATCCTCCTCTCCTGGATATGACCATTTTTTGTTTGTTTATTTGTTTCTGTTTTTTGCCTTAAATATTTAGTTGTATTATGGTTTGTTATATGTAAATATTCATAAATTGTGACTTTATCATTATGCCTCTCTTTAATCTTAGTGTTTTGCCTTCAAATTTCACCTAATTTTGATATTCATATTGCTGCTTCTACCTGCTTTTTATTTGCATTTGTCTATCTCTTTTCTCATTTATTTATATTAAATCTTTACTACTTTGCTTTAATTTTTAAAAATATAATCTACCAATCTCTTTTGAAATGGAAGAATCATGGCCATTCACATTTATTTGATTGTTGATATACTTTGTAGTTTTCTTTCAATTTTAGTTTATATTTAATATTAATTTCCTTCTTTTCCCTTTTTGAAAAAATTTTGGTAATTTCCTGAAGTTATCATTTATTTACTTTACTGCCCTTGCTAAATTAATTTCCAGTTCCACTAATGGTGATCTTTTCTTTCCAGTACTCATTTCTTACACATGTTTCTCTACTATCACATGGAATCAAGGTACCAAAGTTTTTTCTACCAACATAATCTATTCTTCCAGGAAGATAAATAAAACCTATAGAAAACCTTTACTATCTGTTGTTCTCTCCCCATATCCTTGTGCCAAATTCCTAGGTTGTACTGAGATAGTTTAACATTTTATTTTATTTTTATTTCAAAATATTACGGGTGTACAAATGTTTTTGGTTACATGTATTGATTTTGTTATGCTTGAGTCAGGGTTATAAGTGTGCCCATCATCCAGATAGTGTTCATTGTACCCGTTAGGTAGGTTTTCACCCACCTCCTCCTATCCCCTCCCCCCAGCTTGTTTCCTACTGAGTTTTACTTCCCTCTGCGCACATGTGTGCTCATTGGTTAGTTCCAGTTTAATAGCGAGTACATGTGGTGTTTCTCTTTCCATTCTTAAGATACTTGACTTAGGATAATGGTCTCCAATTCCATCCAAATTGTTGCAAAAGGACATAATCCATCCTTCTTCATGGCTGAGTAGTACTCCATAGTATACATATACCACATTTTATTAATCCACTCATGAATTGATGGCCACTTGGGTTGATTCTACATCTTTGCAATTGTGAATTGTGCTGCAGTAAACATTTGAATGCACATATCTTTTTGATAAAATGACTTCTTTTCCCTTGGATAAATACCCAGTAGTGGGATTGCTGGATCAAATGGTAGGTCCACTGTTAGTTCTTTGAAGAATCTCCATACTGTTTTCCATAGAGATTGTACTAATTTGCAGTCCCACTAACAACGTATAAACATTTCTTTCTCTCTGCATCCATGGGAGCATCTGTTGTTTTTAGACTTTTTAATAAAAGCCATTATAACTGGGATAAGGTGATATCTCATGGTTTTAATTTGCATTTCCCTGATAATTAGTGACATTGACCATTTTTTCATATGTTTATTGGCCATTTGTCTATCTTCTTTTGCAAATCTTCTATTAATGTTTTTGCCCACTTTTTAATGGGGTTGTTTGTTTTTTCCTTGCTGATTTGCTTGAGTTCTTTGTAGATTCTGGTTATGAGCCTTTTATTGGATATATAGCTTGCGAATATTTTCTCCCATTCTGTAGGTTGTCTATTTGCTCTGTTGATTATTTCCTTACGTGTGCAGAAGCTTTCTAATTTAATGAAGTCCCATTTATTTATTTTTGTTGTTGCTGTGATTGCCATTGGGGTTTTCTTCATAAATTCTTTGTCTAGGTTCTATTTCTTCTTGATTGAGTCTTGGGAGGTTGTGTGTTTCCAGGAATTTGTCCATTTCCTCTACATTTTTAAGTTTATGTGTGTAGAGATTTTCATAGTATTCACAGATAATATTTTGTATTTCTGTGGTATCAGTTGTAATATCTCCTTTTTCATTTCTGATTGCATTTATTTGGGTCCTTACTCTTCTTCTTCCTTGTTAATCTAGCAATAGGTCTATTAATATTGTTTATCTTTTCAAAGAACCAACCTTCTGTTTCATGGGTCATTTGTATTTTTGTTTTGTTTTGTTTTCCATTTCATTTAGTTCTGCTCTGACATTAGTTATTTCTTTTCTTCTGCTGTCTTTGGGCTTGGTTTGCTCTTCATTTTCTAGTTCCTTGAGATGTGTCATTAGATTGTTAATTTGTGATCTTTCTGTATTTTTGATGTAGGCATGTAAGGCTATGAATTTTCCCCTTAGAAGTGCTTTTGATGAATCCCATAGCTTTTGGAAGCTGTGTCCCCTTTTTCATTCAGTTTGAGGAATGTTTTCATTTCTATCTTAAATTCATTATTGACCCAATAATAATTCAGCAGGTTGTTTAATTTTCATAACTTTGTGTAGAATTGAGTATTTCTCTTGGAGTTGATTTCTAGTTTTATTCCACTGTGTTCTGAGAAGATACATGGTATGATTTCTATTTTTTGAATTTGTTGAGACATGTTTTGTGGCCTAAGATATGATCAGTCTTGGAGAATGTTCCATGTGCTGATGAAAAGAATGTATATTTAGTAGTTTGGGGGTAATCTCTTCTCTAAATGTCTGTTAGGCCCATTTCTTCTAGAGTCCCATTTTAGTCCAATGTTTATTTATTTATTTTCTGCTTGGATGATCTGTCAGTGGGGTGTTAAAGTCCCTGTCAATTACAATGCTGCTGTTTATCTCTTTGCTTACATCTAGTAGGGTTTGCTTTATGAATCTGGGTGCTCCCGTATTAAATGCATAAATATTTAGGATTGTTATGTCTTCTTGTTGAGTTTCTCCCTTTACTATTATATAATGACCATCTTTGTCTTTCTTTACTGTTGTTGATTTAAAGTCAATTTTATCTGTTATGAGAATGGCTATACCTACTTTCTTTTGCTTTCCATCTGCATGGAATATTTTTTCCCATCCCTTCACCTTGAGTCTGTATGAGTCCATGTGGGTTAGATGTGTTTCCTGGAGATAGCAGATACTTGGGTTGTATTTTTTCATCCATTTAGCCAGCCCGTGTCTCTTGAGTGGGGCATTCAGACCAGTTGCATTGATTGATGGAATTGATATGTGGGACACTGTTCTGTTCATCCTGTTGGGTAGTACCTTACTGCTTTGTTTTCCCTATTGTGCTACTGTTTTATATGAGCTCTGAGCTTTAGCTTTTGGGAGGTCTTACTCTAGTGGGTATCTATTGTACTGATTCATATATAATGCAATTCTGAGTATTTCCTGCAGGGCAGGTCTGGTCTTGACAATTCCCTCAGTTTGCTTCTCTGGAAAAGTCTTTATTTCTCCTTCATATATAGTTTTGCAGGATACAGAATTCTAGGCTGACAATTGCACTGTTTAAGAAAAGTGAAGATAGGGCCCCAAACCCTTCTGGCTTGTAACATCTCAGTTGAGAAGTCTGCAGTTAGCCTGATGGGTTTTCCTTTGTAAGTTACGTGATGTTTTCGCCTCACGGCTGACAGGCGTTCCTCCTTTGTGTTGACTTTGGCCAGTCTGATGATTATGCGTCTTGGTGATTGCCTGTTTGCAATGAATCCCCCAGGTGTTCATTGAGCTTCTTGTACCTGAATGTCTAAATCTCTAGCAAGACCAGGGAAGTTTTTCTCAATTATTCCCTCAAATAGATTTTCCAGCCCTTGTGCGTTTTTTTCCTCACCCTCAGGGATGCCTATGATTCTTATATTTGGCCATTTTACATGATCCCATATTTCTTGTAGGCTTTGTTCATTGCTCTTAATTCTTTGTTCTTTATTTTTGAGTGACTGAGTTAATTCAAAAGAGTTGCCTTCAAGCTCTGACATTCTTTCTTCTGCCTGGTCTAGTCTATTCTTAACACTTTCCACTGTTTTTTGTATTTCCCTAAATTAATTTTTCATTTCCAGAAGTTCTTTGTTTTCTTTTTTTTAACATGTTGATCTCTTTAGTGAATTTTTCATTCATTTCCTAAATTGTTTTTCTGGTTTCTTTGAGTTGCTTTTCCATTTTCTCTTGGATTTCACTGAGCTTCCTTACAATCTGTATTTGGAATTCTTTATCTGTCACTTCAATGTTTTCATTTTGGTTAGTATCCATTACTAGAGAGCTGGTGTTCCCTTTTGGGGGTGTCCTTTGCTCTGATTTTTCATACTTCCGGAGTTCTTTCACTGATTCCTTCTCATATGGGGCAGCTGGCACTTCTTAGTTTTGGATTTTATTTTGTTTAGATGTGGCTTTTTTTTTCTTCCCCGCCCCCACTTGTAAGGGAGTGTCTATGGCATATGTTGGGTAAGAAACTTTGGCTTTGCTTGTAAGTGCTTTGATGGGGGTCTAGGTTCTGGATGGATGCCTTGGTTATAGATATCCTTAGTGTGGTGGTTTTCTCAGTTGCTAGTTGTTTGTAGGCTGTAGCAGTGGTAAGCTATGTGTGTGGGCAGATTCCCTGTCTCTCATTGATGAGGGAGGATGGAGGTCTTTGAAATCTTTCCTTTTTCCCCAGCCCCGTGGTCTTCTTAACGGTGTGAATTGTATTGGCATGCCCAATTTAATCTCTGAGACGGTAGGTGGTGCTTGTGTGTAAGAATCAACCACACCCTGTATGACTGAGTCAGCAAATGCTATAAAGGGCTGTGCAAATTGACCTCCCTGTCAGTAGGAGGAGCTTGCCAGAAGAAACAAGCTGCAGTGTCATTTTTGGGACCTGGGACTACCTCTAGCCCCTCAGGAGAAGCACTCAAATTCCCCAGGTGGTGGGTGGAGCCTTGGAACTTGCAGGTGAGCCCTTATTCTCCACTACAGCAGAGGCAGGTAGGGTAGTGAGGCTGGGTAGGGCTGGGTTGAGTGATCCTACTGTCAGGCTCCACAAAATCTGCTAAGGTAGCTGTTTCAACAGGGGTCAAAAGTCCACTCCCAGCCTTCTGGGGAAAGCCACCAGGGAAAGGCTGAGGTGGCCCTACCCAGCCAGAAAGTCTGCTTCTGGAGGCATGGGCCATCTGAGATCCACAATCTGGCTGTCAGGAGTGGGTTTCACTCTTCTCCCCCCTCCCCTGCTCTGCGATCTCCTTCCAGTATCTGCTGGCAGGCAGGAACTCAAACTAGCTGAGCTCCCCATCAATAGCACTGAAGGCTGGGAGCTTCCCTATCCAGGATCCCACCCTGGGCTGAAAGCATGGCTTTCCTATGGGGGGAAGGGTGATCCACGAGTATGCTGTGACTGCAACCCTCAAAGCACTCTCTTTTCAGTTCTGCCCATGTGGGCTCCCTCACCTCCTGAGTTGAGTTCACAAATCTCCCCTCCATGCCCCCGAACAACATGGTCAAGTCCTGGGGGTATGGGATCTGGCCTGTGAGCCTCTCCCCAGGTCCCTGAAGATCACTCCCTGAGTGTGCCAGGGAGATGCGTTCTGGTCCCAAGTTGTCTATGGGGTGCTCAAGCGGGTTTGATGTCCCTCTGCTTCAGGGTATGCCGTGCTCTGATGGAGCAGCCAGGCAAGCAGCACCGGGGAGGGCCAGTGAGCAGGGAGCTCAAAGTCTGACCATTCCTTAGTCCTCTGCAGGTCTTTTAGAGGAGATATTTGAGCCCTACTATCTGTGGAAGCCCCAACAGAGGGGAAGCAGCAGCTCCCGAGAGCCCCAGCTTAAGCGTTTCTCTTGGCAGCTGCGAGTCGGGGTGGGGAAGGAGAGGAAAAGAGTCTGAATGGAGGAAAGCCAGCACTCTGGTCGTCTCTATCCCTCTCTCCGGAAGGCAGCCCACCTGGAATGTCCAGGCTCTGGGCTCACGCCACTCTCCTGGGACCCGCTGGCCTGGCCCTCTGTGGCTCCCACAGTCAGAGTTGGGAAATGTTTGTGTGGGAATGAGCAAGACAAAAACTGAGGGACTGAAGCCCCATGGGGAGGACAAAGGCACACAGTGGGTGGAGAAACAATATGGTGCCTGTTGGCTCAGGTCTGTGGTGACGGGAAGCACCCCAAGGGGGCTGGCGTCCTGGTGCTTTGTCCTCAAGAAGCTCCCAGTTCACTGGCAGAAGCAGCTTTTGGGCTCATGAGGGTAGAAACGCTCT
Organism: Daubentonia madagascariensis; assembly: GCA_023783475.1. Classification (NCBI taxonomy): domain Eukaryota; kingdom Metazoa; phylum Chordata; class Mammalia; order Primates; family Daubentoniidae; genus Daubentonia; species Daubentonia madagascariensis. Next base: position 10,514,458 of record JAKFHU010002658.1, read on the forward strand.
CCAGCAGCTCAGGAGCCTGCTGACTGCCAGAGATGTGAGAAAGGGAGAAACAAACCACTCCACCTACTCTTATGCTGGACTCCAAGCCTCTCAGGGGTTGACCTCTGCCGATATCTGGCTCCTCCTTATCTGCTCTACAACTTCTTCCTGTGGAATCTCTTGTAGGGTCTGTTGCTTTTCCCTCGGAATTACACCTGATCTATAATTGTTTGTTTGTTTGTATTTTCTTTTTCATCTAAAACTTTTCCTTCCTTTCTGAGATGATCTGGCAGCTGGTGTCTCTGGTCAGCCATCTTGCTATATCCCCCCTAATAATTTATTTTCTAGTTTAACATTTTAAATTCTAGGGATTATTAAAATTTCTCTCATGGTTTGTCAGTTTTATCTCAGGAGTCCTCACTTAGCATGTATTTTACCCATTCTTAGACAGTATTTCAGTGTATTATTATTCATAAAAACTAATTATATGTGTATAACATATGTGCATATGTAAATATGTGTTTATGCATTTATTTCTCATTAACGTCTCCTCCTTTGTAATCTTCTCTTTTCTTGGAGCTTCTCTTTATATCTATTATTTTGATAGATTTGTTTTTTGAGTATTTTCTTTAGATGGATATATGGGTCATTTATCATCTGAATATTTGCATATCTAAAGTTATTTTTTTTTCAAGCAGATAATTGGTGGAGTTTGTTTGGGTTGCAATTCTTTACTTTAGGTAATCTATAGATTCATTTTACTGCCTTCTAACTTCCAAGTTTGCAAGTGAGAAGTTTATATGTATATTCAATTCCTTTTTTCTTTCTGTAAAGAAATTGTTCTCTCAATCTGGAAGATTGTTAGATTTTGTTTTTAAATCCTTGGATTTCAAGAATTTTTTTCTTTTTGTCATATGTGCTAAATGTATCATCAATTCCATTTAAAATTCAATGGTCTCTTTCAATCTGCAGCCTGTCTTTCTTCCTCTGGAAGCAATTTATTATTATTATTATTTGTTTAATAATTACTTTTCCTGTATTAGTTTTTCTTCCTTACACCCTGGATTTTTACTGTTCAGATGTGAGGGCTCCTGTATTGATCTTAAGGTGACTTATCTTTCTTTTATGATTTCTGTCTCCATGCATGTTTTTTCTTTGATTTTCTAGACTATTAATTTGACGTTCAAAAGAGACCAATCTCTTCTTTAGTTCACGTACTTTTTTAAAAAGAAAATTAAAGAGTATGTGTTTTTTTTTTCCTTCAGTCTTCTGGTTAGGGTACCATAGGTGGTTGTGGTCATGGGAATGGTAGAGGCTGGTGGTCTCTGTCCCCCATGCAGCAACAAGTGGGTTGTGAGTTTCATGTCCAGATACCAGAAAGCCTCTTAGTTCCCTGGTTTCCACACCATCACCCAGCCTCAACAGGAGAACACTCAGCCAGCCCATTCAGTATTCCTCAATATCTTGAACTCCAAGGATACCAGCAAACCCAGCTTTTCAGAACAAATGCCTGGGACTGTCCTGGGTTGGACTCAGGGGAGCAAGAGGTCCAAAAGGGTGGAATCCTAATTAGTTACCTGTAGTGTGACTACCCCCCAGGTTTTGCTTGACCCAAGAAAAGGGCTTGGGTTGGAGTGAGGTTGGGAATGGAGAGGAACAGAGATGTGTTAAGCCACCCCATTTCCGGTACTAAGCCAGCCTTGATGGCAAGACAGAGAACTTGCCCGTTTTTAATTCTTTCAGGGCAATATAGCAAGTACACACTTAAAAAAAAAACCAAACTGTAAATGGTTTTGTTCTGGCATCATATTAACAAGGCACCCTATCATAAGTAGTTTTATAGCAGTTTGAGCCTTTTTCTCCCATCAAATAGAATGTGAGCTCCATGAAAGCAAGAACTTTGTCTTATTCAGAACAGTGTCTAGAACACGTAAGCACTCAGTCAATATTAATTCATGTCTATAACGTGCTGAGCACTGTGTTTGACCCCAGGGACGGTACAATAGTGAACAACAAAAATGATGACAATATATATATTTTTGCTTCTGATTGTTTAAAAACCAAAAACATTCGTTTTATTGCTTGAGCAAAATTTGCCTTTCTACTGGCTGGCTTACACATTCATAAAATCCTAAGAGAATTTAATCATCTTACTGTAGAGACGTTATCAACAGATATTTCCTGATGAGCTCATTCATTCCTTCATCTTCTAATTGGTGTCACCTTCTCTAACTTTGTCTACACTGTAGACACAGATTTCTCTGTTGTTGTAACATATTGGTTTTCAAACTTTAGCCTACGTCAGAATCGCGTAGAGGGCCTGCTGAAACAGAGGTTGCTGGTCTTCTCCCCAGAGTTTCTGATTGAGTAGGACCATTCTTTGAGAACCACTTGTCTAACTAGGGTGACAAATATCCTGGTTTGCCAGAGAGCCTCTTTCTATCATGATTTCTGACTCCATGCATATTTTTTCTTTAATTTTCTAGGCTACTAATTTGACGTTTTAGTTGCACCAAAAGTCCCATATCCCTAGAAAACTCTCAGTCCTGGGAAAACCAGGAAGATTGGTCACCTTGTCTAACACATTTGGCAGTACATTGGCATCTCCTGAGTACTTTTCAAAAATACTGTTGTATCCTCCTCCACCCCCAGGGTCTTACTTAATGGGTTTGTGGTGTGGCACGGGCATCTGGATGTTTAAAAGCTCCGTAGGTGATTCTAATCAGAGGTTTATTGACCAGTGCTCTAATCTCAAACATCACTCCCATAGAAAGACTTTTGCAGTTCTATTTTTTTCACCTGGAATGTTTTTCCTCTGAAGCGGTTCTCAGTCCTGTCCTTTAGAATCAGCTGGGGAATATGTATGCAATACTGACACAGGAAAGTGACTCCCAATACTGGGAGCCTCTTGAGGTCCAAGTGGGTCCTTGGCTTCACACAAGAAAGAATTCAGGAGCGAGTCGACAGTATAAAGGGAAAGCGAGATTTATTCAGAAACTATAGAAAGTCCATTCCACAGACAGAGCAGAGGCAAGTTATCCCTGCAGAAGAGAACAGGCCCCCTGGTTCCTGTTGCCTTGCTATTTAGGCAGCGCCTTTATTATAGGCTAAACAAGGGGAGGATTGTTCATGGAAGGGACAGAATTTCACTATCTTCTAACCAGTTGGAACTTGCCTTGCCTCCCTCCTGGTTTGATCAGGGTAATTTGAAACTTTGTTTTGAGACTGCTTGACTCAGTTAGGCAATGCTGCAGCAATGCCCAAGGCAATACCCAAAGCAGTACCTGCCAGTTCCCTGTCTCAATTCCAGTGCTCAGGCCCCACCACCCAAGCCAAGTGATATCAGGGTCTCTGAGAATATGACCCAGGCATTGATGGTCCTTAACTTCCCAGGTGATTCTCTTGGGCAGCCAAGAATGAAAAGTATTATGGTCTTCTCTCAGTTAGCTCTAGTCATTCAATGAAAAAGACCCATCCTTCCTATCCACTGAATTTAAATTAGCTCTTCGTCTGCTTTCCCTGACACTTTGTAAGAGCACTTCCCACTTTCTGATATTTTCTTCTTTATTTAATTCTGTTTATTTTCTCCTTCCCACAAATAGAATGTGAGCTCCATGAAAACAAGAGCTTTGTCTTATTCATCACTGTATCCCCAGTTCTCAAGACAGTGTCTAGAACATGTAAGCACTCAATCAATATTAATTCATGTCTGTAACGTGCTGAGCACTGTGTTTAACCCCAGGGACAGTACAATAATGAACAACAAAAATAATGACAACAGACAAAATAGCAGTCCTTTCTGTCTTCATAGATCCCAGTCTAGTGGACTGCTTTTTTAAAAATAACATTTTATATTATTCCAGTAGAACCTCAGAGAAGTAAATGGTTAAATGAATAAAGGGGAAATAGTTCACATCTAAAAGACTGCCACTAGCATCTCACCTTTTCATTGTGGTTACTGGCAAGGTATTTATATGGTTAAATGAAGTTGGTCATTTATCGAAACTGAAGTGACAATTCAACCCTGCCTTTTGACAACCTGAGCCATAGTATCTGGGATTTATGAATTTCTTCTGCTTTCCCTTGTAGCTTGGGGCTGTTGAGGAGCTGTGAGACAGTGCTGCTTCCACCCCCACATGTCAGGTCCATGGTAGGATCCTCCTGGTGGTCCAAGGACAGAGCTGAGTCTTCCTGCTGTGGTAGGGCTGCAGGAAATACTCTGTAGTGCCTTAGTTCAGCCGGACAGACACATGAAAGAACCCAAGAACACACACAGAGAAAATGTATAAACAAGTATGTGCTTATCCATTTTTATGGGAACAGACATAATGGTGTGGGGGTGCTGTAGCATGTGGAATGTCTAGATTCTAGAGGGTTTAGTCAGGAGACAGTGACAAATCTCAATAGCAGAAATTTAAACGAAGGGGGAACTCAGCTGGGGAGATGAGGACTAGAGCATCGTAGGCCAAGTGATTGACATGTGCAAAGTCTCGGGGAATGTGAGGTCAAAGCAAATAGCCCAGTACTGGTCCTAGGGAGCCCTGCCTGGACTGCAGCAGGACCGTTTAGGGATTAGGTAGAGTCAGCATTCCTTCATGCTATCTTTCCTTCTGAAATAATTCACCTATTTGGTCAGGTTTATTGTAGAATGAAAGAGATAATTGTAAAGTAACTTATCCAGCCATATAAACAATCTACACAGCCAGTGTAGACACTATAAGGAAGGAAACCTAATTTTGACTAGATTATCTAAATTTATTATATCTCTAATTATTAAACCACTAGAAATACTTAATCTAGAGCTTTATTTTTGCAATGCAAAATTATAGAGAGAAATCTATTAGTTGATTATAACATGAGTGTGAACAAGACATATTTTCCATATATAGTATACAAAGTATATATATAATATGTATATATAGTATATATTATACATATATATGGTTATTTATCAATCTGTCTTTCTGTATAGACAAAGTTAGTTTGCTAAAAGGTAGTGACCATTCTACTTCTGAAATGACCAAGTTAGTTTGCTAAAAGGTAGTGACCATTCTACTTCTGAAATGACCAAGTTAGTTTGCTAAAAGGTAGTGACCATTCTACTTAGAAAATATGTTTAAAATATGTCCTATTAGAATTTAAAATATTTATGTTGCTAGTGAAGGCAGTTTAAGAAAAGTGCTAGAAGACTTGTAGCTCACCTAGGCACAACATATACATTGTCTTTTCAGTTACTTTGAATTGCTATATTTTGAATTGCTAAAAACTCAAGCCACTCTGTCAAAGGCTAAACCAGAACCCCAGAACATCCCAGGGAGTATATCTGACCCTGCCTCACACTTTGTTTAGAACCAAAATAAGAAGTCAGCCCACCATGACTCCCCAAACAGAGGCATTGTGGCAGGTTAGGAGGAAAGCACAGGACATTTCTTGATTAATTTGTAAGTCATGAGCAGCATATGACGTTTTGGTCAACTAAGAGCCACATGGACAGTAGTTCCATGAGATTATAACTGTATTTTTTACTGTACCTTTTCTATGTATAGATATATAAATTCTTACCATTGTGTTATAATTACCTACAATATTTAGTACAGTAACATGCTGTACAGGTTTGTAGACTAGGAGCAATAGACTGTATCATATAGCCTAGGTGTGCAGTAGGCTATAGCATCTAGGTTTGTGTAAGTACACTCTGTGAAGTTCACACAATGAGGAAATCACCTAAGGATGAATTTCTCAGAATATAACCTGGTCAGTAAGTGACGCATGACTGTAATTGTAAATTAGTGTGAAAATGTACTTGTACTAGCAAGACATAGTGCAACTATTTTATGACACTGTATTTTACTTCATTAATCAGCATCATAAAAAAAGCCTGTTGTCTATTTTACTGTTTATTTAATCATTAATACAATATATAATGAGTGTCTATGATGCCAGGTACTATGATAGCCACTGGGTATATAATGGTTAAAATAAAATAAAATAAAAAAACAGTTTAGAATTAACTTGGAGAAGTAGGGCATTCAAAACTCTATAATTGCAGGTATAATAGTACTTGAATGAAAATGGTGCCGTGACAGACTGATGTGAGGGACATAATTTTGATGGAGGATGGGGCAGCTAAGTGACATTTAAGCCTGGGAGGAGTTAGCCAGCCAAAGAGTGCTTTACGTTTCAGAGTTTCCATGAAATCTGCAAACTTGACATACCTTGTTTTATTTTCACAACTAAAGAAAGAAGAGGGACAATAACTTGTTCTAGTTTTTATTGTATACTTGGGGCAAGATATGGAAATTAATTTTTTTCCTAAAATATATTAATGATGGAGGAAGCCACGTGGAGTAGTTGTGGAAGGTTACTTTATTTTTGCTTCAAGACTATGATTTTATCACACACATTTAACACCCTATCTCCCAAATAATGTGTGTGTATGTGTGTGTGTGTATAATCTTTTTCCTGATATATATATCAGATAAAAGATAGTGTTTGCACAGGAAATAAGAAATAGGAACACCCACAGGCTAGAATATTTGAATAATTTCTGCAAGATGTAGTACAAATAGGACCTATTTTATGGATGTTCTGCTCAGCCTGTCATTTACAGCAGGGAAAGAAAGTCCACCTGGAAAGTAAGCAGAGAGAATCTTGAGGACCCCAAATCATCTCTGTATTTGTAAAAACTGGTCTATGAAATTAGAGACAAGAGACCATTGGGCATAGAAGTAAATATCTCTGTCCTGTATGACTAATCTGGGGAAATAAAACAAGGAAAGGAAACATAAAACAAGGAAGGAAACATAATCTTCTGCTTTATACTTTGGTACTGAAAGTGTTGAGCAGGGACATGCACAATCTCTCCTAGAACCTATTGTAAGTTACAATCCTGGACAAACATACACCAATCTCTGTGACAATAAGAAGGGAAAGTCACCAGGAGAGATTGTTTTCAGAAACAATAAGCAAATACAAAAACATTCTATTTTCTTCCCATGGAAAATAGGGTCATCATAGACTGCAAACCCACACCTATACTAGAGTTGGAAAATGGAGTCAGCCTCTTCAAAATGGTCTTTACTTGTAGGATTGTGAAGTATACACTTCATTGGTATATTCTGTGTGTTATTTCCTAATTGAGGGCAAATTGACAAATTGTGTAGTGGTTTTAGTGACACTCAGCAATGATGTATTTGAATTCCATTATTACATTTCACAGGCAGAAACTAAAGTTAGTCAATATTTTGCCACCAAACAATTATAATTGAAGCACAGGGTCTTAAGCTGAATGTTTTTCATTAATGAAAGTGCCATAAACATGATTTATAATTTGGGTTTTTGATAGTACTCTTTTTGTAGACACTAGTTTTACCGGTCCTGAAGGTAAGCTTGTGGCCCACACTTTGAAATGAAGTCTTTTTATATGCTGTAACAGAGGACTTTTGCTCAAGGCCTGCTTCTCCTCTGCCGATTAGGGCTGCAAACACCATCATTAGATTGCTGTTGTAGGGCAAGTGCAATGGAGTCAGATGACTACAGCTTTCTCTAACCACTTTGTCTCAACTTCCTCATATGTACATTGAGGAAACTAGCAGTAGCTCCCTCATTGGGTGGGCCCTTAGCCCTATGGCTGTCACAGAGCACATGCTTAGTATATATTAGCTCTATATCCACAAAGGTCAGGAAAACAATGGTTTAATATGTCAATATATGGCATTTTCTATAATAATGATATTACTAATATATCTTAGATAGTGTCATTTATTTTAATAAAGAACTTTGGGTTAGTTCTATTTTATATATAGGCAAACATTCATTAAAAAGTAAACCCAACACCATAACAAAAACTCCCTGTGAAAATACAGATTTATTGAATACAAAAACTGGCAGCTTAATAACTTGCCTTACAACATAATACCCTTAAATAACAACTAGCTGGTTATCTGGCACTTTTGAAAACAACAAATTAATTGAATGGGGAGGTACATCAGTAAAGGAAGAGATACTTTAAAATATTTAAACTCAAGTAAAGAGCAAAGGCAAGAAAACAGCCTTTGAATTCCTGTCATAAGACAGCATAAAAGTCTGAACCTTAACTGCTAATTTCAAGGAAAAGAAGTTTTCTTCTTGAGTATAGAAGGAAGTAGATTTTTTTTTCTTTTTTTAACTCTAGAAACTCTTCTGTCCTGTATGGATAGATCATTCCTTGGCTTTTCTAATAATACATTTTACCATTATACATTTATCTTAAAGTGATCATTGAAAATCAAATATCCTTGCCCTTAATGATTCAATATAGCTTTTCTGGAATTGTCTGATGATCTTTAGTGATATTGGGTCAATGATTTTACCTTCACATCCAGAAAATTAAGGTTAAAATCAATTCTTAAACATAATCAAAGGGAATGTTTCCAAATTAAACCAAGGGCTCTTTTTATATCTATAGTATGCTTTAATTTCTGCCACATATGTATAACTTGGCAAAGTACCTCTTGGATTTTAATAATCCTGATGATTTGGAACTAATGTACTACCATCATAGAGTGAGTAAGTCTTGAGCCCATCTACCCTGAATCTTTGGATAAAGACAAAACTCCATCCTGCCATGCACCTGGTCAGTTGTGCAATGCTGACCAATGCACAGCTGCTAACAATAAGGGTATTGTGCTTATGTAACACTTTCAGGATCTGATGGTTAGTCTCCCGATAAATGCTGAAACACGGGGGAATTTTTTCTTGCCAGGATGCCTGCTTCACGGAAAATATTGGTCTATGTTGAACCATACACTTAAATCTTCTCTCTATATGAGTTGGTGGGCTTGGATTTTACAAGATCACATTAGCCTTCCAAGTTGGTTTTGAGGTGGTTAAGGCTCTCTCAGTCGAGAAATGGCCATACAGTGTGGCAGTGATTGTAATTTTGGGAACTGTGTTCTGTAGACTCATTTTACTAAGTTAACAAAAGTCTTTATTATGTTTCTTCCCATTGATGTGGGTGTGTCCTTGTGTGTGTATTCAAGAGAAGCTTCCATTTGTTGAGTGATCTTCATGCAAACATCTTGGAGTGCTTTACAAAAGAATTTTAAAAATTAAACCAAACAGGATATGAAACTGTGCTGCCAAACAAGTAAGTCTTTAGGCATGATTTAAATTTAGTTAATAACATAAAGAGCTAAATCTGTGAAAGGAAGCAAGTTCCTTAGATCAGAGAAAAAGAAGCAGAAAACAGATACTCATATTTTGTCTAAGTCTTCATTTGAGTGGCTCCAAAAATGTTCTTTTAGAAGTGCAGTTGGAAAACCCCAGGCTAAGTGAACTCCAAGGACCAGCATTTTAGGGAAAAAGACCAGATAATGGTTCCCATGTGCACAGTGATCTACAGATTGCCAAGTCTTTTCTCAGCCATTACCTCATTTGACTGTCACAGCACTCCACCAAGGCAATTAAGGAATGGGGTATCCCATTTTACAGATGAATAAATTGATGACAGGAGAAATTAAGGGATTAAACTAAGGTCACCCAACTAGACAGCAGTAGAGCTAGGATTTGAATATGGATCTTGATCTAAATCCTGTGTTCTATTTATAGTACCATGAGTCTCCACTGTGGCAAACCATTTACACTGGATACTTTTCTCCTGCTGTTATAGCTGTCTCTGAGGTGATATTAAGTAATGACTCTAGCTTTCCAGGATACCCTGGCATTCTGCTTCCTCTCAGGAGAAACTCCTGACAATTCTTGTGTAAATGGAAAGTTAGGAAACCAGGATCTTCTCATGCAAGTACATTACAAGTGATAATTTTATGGCTTCATCTTTTCACAACATTTAAACTGACTTTGATGGTTTGCCTTTGAAGTCACCCTCCAGTGGTTCTCAGAACCCTCCTTGAGAAGATGCAATTGAAATGATCAGAGCATCAGCTCCTGTGGTTGTAGTGAGGAAAATGGGAAATTCTTAATGAGCTTTCTTTCCATTGCTGACTTAAATCAAATGCAGTTAACCTTGAACCTCTGAGGATTCTGTGAGCATTGCAGTTTCAAACAGTGAGTCATGACCTGGTGCCAGGGGGTGGGCGATGTAGTATCTGCATTGGTTCCTGAGATGTATAGTATCTTTTTAAGGTACATTCTGAAATGGCTGTGCTGTCAAGTTTTTGCTGTTGTTCTGCCTTTTTCTCTAAAAACACTTTTCTTTTCTCATCCAAGGTTGGACTTTAAAATGTTTACTTTTTCTTTGATACTCCTCTAGCTTCAGACACATCTGGGAAGAACACTGTTTTGTGACTCTGTAGATCTTTTGGCAAAGTTCATGGGGTGGACCCGAAGAACAAGCTATTAAAACCATGACTCTACAGACAGCTTCTTGAGCAGGTCACTTAACCTGACTATAAGCCCAAATGAGGCAATGGAAAAATAGAGGGACACCATTAGGGCAGCTAGGACCTAGTAGAAAGCTGCTAAGCTTAAGTAAGATACTTTTACCTTACATTTTCATAGTTTTTGCAGATTTTTACCTTTATGTTTAATTTTAAAATATTAATATAAAGACTTCAGCTATCTTGCCTTTAGCCAATTAACACAGCCTATCCAGAAGATTTATATGACTTCCATATGTCATTTGAGCATCTGTGATAGGAAGACAAACCATCCCATGTGGAACAATCAAGGATAAAAAACTGCTGGAATGGCATTCCCAAACTGGCTGCATTCCCCGGTCTGGCTTCCTGTATGGGCACATGTTTTCTTGTCCTTCAATCTCTCAGGTGATGAGTTATTCTAGTCGTATTGTCCTAGCCTCTGGACACTGCCTTCCTCCTTGAACGTGTGTTTATCTCAGTATCACTTTAATTGCCTGGTCTGTGTTCATCTATTCATTTTCTTCAGCTTGACTTGACCTTGCTTCTTAGCTCCTGCTCTGGATTTGCTCTACACCTACCTTTGCCAATCTGCACTTAATTTCATCCTATTTGAGTGTTTGTTTTTTGCATCGCCATCACATGACTGTCTGTATTGAGTCCTATTCCTGATCATTTGGTTCCTCCATGTCTCAATAGCACTGTGCTTGATCCTCTGAAGGAATAAAAAAGTGTAACATAGAATTCTTTCTACTTTTCTACTTACATGGAATACTCTTTTTTATATGTGTCTTAGTTTTTAAATGGCCCATTTTCTTTTTTCAGCAGCTAGACCTTGGTAATCATTTCTTCTTTTACCTTTTAAGTTATTGTCCAGGTGGCTCAGGACCATTGCTTAAGTTGTCGCTGGAGAGTGTCTTGCACCAAATAGCTCAGTCTGCTAATTATTAGTCTTGTATGGCATATAAGATTATGTGCACAGAAAAATTGAGAATTAGAGTGTATTATATAATCTGGTTCTAAATGGAAGTATATACTTTTAAATGTTAAGCACTGTTGTCTGATAGAAATTTCTGTGATTACTGAAATCATGTATATCTTTGTTGCCCAATAGGGCAGCCACTAGGCACATGTTGCTGTTGAGCACTTGAAATGTAGCTACAGTGACTGAGGAACTGGATTTAAATTTTATTTAACTGTAATTAGTTTACATTTAAAAAGCCACATGTGGATAACGGCTACCAAATTGGATAGTGTATGCCATAGGAACGCGGAGAATGGAAACATAAATGTGGACTGTGAGTTAGGGAAGTCCTCATGGAGGAAGATGACTTGGGTCTTGAAGAAGGGATACTAAGAGAAGGGGTTGGATATTTTAAGTAAGGAATATAGCAGAAGCTCTGAGATGACTGACATTATGTTCGGGATTGGTTTGAAGACTGAAAGTAGAGTAGAGTTTGAGAACCAGGGATAGCAGTTATAATAACGGCAGCCATTGATACTGAAAGCCACATACTAATTTAATCTTTGCAATAATACTACGACTCAGGGAATATAAGTAATTTGCCCAGTACTAATTAATATTGGACTTGGGCTTTGAATTGGTCTGTCTAGCTCAAAAACTTAAGCTCTTAACCACCATACCATGCTGCTTCATGCCCTGCCATGCTAAGAAAGACTTACAAGTAGGAAATAGCCCACATATCCTTCAAATGGTAAATGGGTAAACAAATAATCCACTCTATGAAATATTACTTAGCAATATAAAAAGGAACAGAGTCACAGATACATATAAAAACAGGAATAAATCACAAATGCATTATGCTAAGTGAAAGAAGCCAGATGTAAAAGGCTATATACTGTGTAATTCCATGTATAGGATGCTCTAGAAAAGGCAAAATTATAGGGACAGAAAACAGATCAGTGGTTGACAGGAGCTGGGAGTGAAGGGCAGGAATTGACTACAAAGAAACACAAGAGATTTTTGGGGGGATGATGGACATATTCTGTATCTTGAAAGTAGTGGTGGTTACATGACCATGCATTTGTCAAAACTCACAAAACTGTGAACTAAATGGGTGAATTTTACTGTATATAAATTGCATGTCAATAAACTTGAGTGAAAAAGAAAGAAAGACAAGTAGATCCAAGTTTATTTTTACAAAGGCAGGTGGGAATATGGTTAGTTGTTGTAACTCAGGCTATTTTGAAAAGTAAATAATTCTAAATTTTTTGTGTCTAAACATATCTTCGTATTTATGATATACACAACACATATAATAGAAAAATGATGTGGGAGTTAAAAACTCTTAAAAGAGATGTGTGTGTGTGTGTGTGTATCTAAAGCAGTTAAATTTGTATTTAACGTGAGTTGACACAGTAAATGTTTATTCAACTTGGTGTTTATTTGCCATTGGCATGGGAAAGAGGGTGGAGGAGGAAGAGGAAGAGATATGTTAATTGAACATGAATGGTAAGATGTCATATGACTTATTCCATTTTCCTTTTATTTTGGTTAAATGAAAAATAGCTACCATATGAGGCTACAGCACCTGTGAAAACTCGCTTTAAAATGTTCCAATATATAATGAAATTCTCATTTTTACAATAAACTACTTATAGGAGGCAATAGTATAATGGATATCTTTTTAGCATATACTGATTTCTTCCTTTTGTATTTCTAAGAAAATTGTCATGAAGAATTAATTATCTAAAAGTCCTACATCACTTTGTCTTCACGAATTTTGTTGTGTATTCATAAAACCATAGATTCATATAATTTTTAGTCAGAGGGGACCTCAAAGTATTATCTGCTCCAGTCCATTGTCTACAAGAAGATAAGGAGAAGAAGATAATTGAAGTGGTGACATATAAGTTGTTAACTTTCCCATGGCCACATTTCTAATAATTAGGGTTTTAGGCTTAAAGCGTGATTAATCTTAATAAAGAACTGTAAACAAGATTAATTAATGGTTATGATTTAAGCATTTCACTTTGCTTTAAGCATTTCTCCAGGTTCAAGCTTTAGTAACATCATATATAATAATACTTCAGTAATCCTCGTTAATGTTAAAATAGTCTCACTACGGAAAGTATAAATTATAGGATATGTTATTCTTTGAATGAATTTCATTAACTAATGTGGAATTTGAGGTAATGAAGGTGAAAACACTTTGAAGGTTATAAAGTACTGAACAAATGTTATTTTTTCCCCTTGGTTTTAACTTTCAGTTATTTGCTTGCCATTTTCCCTGGAATCTTGAGTAGTAGGCAGACATTTGCAGAGAAAACTGATATCTGACATTTTTGCTAGGTAGGAAATAATTCTGTTTTTGTACAAATAAATATATAATTAAACATACATATACATATAACACATTTTCAAAGAATGATCTAATTAGAATAATCTAAATAAAATTGCTTTTTTGAACTGATAAAAAACCAATAATTGGTGTCATAGTGACTTGACGGTTACTCTTTTCAGTAACCTTGTAGCATTATTTAAATATATACATATATGTGTGAGAGAGTGTGTGTGTGTATGTATCCTTAAGACTGTGATTTTAGGCAATATTTCTATATGTATCTCCTTTATTTTCCTTCTTGTAATTTCATTTTAAGATATTGTCTTAGTCTGTTTTGTGCTACTATGACAGAATACATGAGACTGTGTAATTTATAAAAAGTGGTAATTTATTCTATCATAGTACTGGGAAGTCCAAAATCAAGGCATCAGCAGGTTAGGGCCCAAGTTCTCTGCTTCCAAAATGGTGTCTTGAATGCAGCATCCTCCAAAGGCAAGGAAGGCCATATCATCACATGGCAGAAAAGTGGAAGAGAGAAAGAGGAACTTTGTGTCTTCATATGGCAGGAGAGTGAAAGAGACCAAACGTACTCCAGAAGCTCTTTGTATACCGGCTTAATCCATTCATGAGGGTGGAGCCCTCAAGACCTGAATACCTCCCATTTGGCCCCCCTCCCAATGCTGTTGCATTGGGGATTAAGTTTCCAACACATTAATTTTGGGGGACACAGACCATAGCAAATATGGAGGGAAAGCAAGATCAGACATAAGTAAGGCTAGAGAATTTACTAACTCTCAGTTGTGTTATGGTAATGTTAATATAGCTATAAATATATTTCTTTTGGCTGTTAGTAAAAACCTAAACCAAGGAACAAAATGGTGAATTTGTTAATGTCATGATTTTTTTTTTTTTTTTTTAGATCTTCTAATGTATTTAAGGCATTTTGGATATCTTCTTTTCACCATTTTGTCCACTTCTGATTACAAGGCAAACCTCATTTTATTGTCTCACTTTATTGTGCTTTGCAGGTATTGTGTTTTTTATAAATTGAAGGTTTGTGACAACCCTGTGTTGAGCAAATCTATTGGTGCCATTTTTCAAACAGTATGTGCTCACTTTGTGTCTCTGTGTCACAGTTTGGTAATTCTCCCAATATTTCAAACTTTTTTATTATTATTATATCTGTTATGGTGGTCTGTGATCAGTGATTTTGTAATTGTTTTGGGATGCCGCAAACTGCACCCATAGAAGATGGCAAACTTAATCCATAAATGTGTGTGCTCTGACTGCTCCACCAACCAGCCGTTTTCCCATCTCTCTCCCTTTCCTTAGGCCTTCCTATTCCCTGAAAAACAACAATATTGAAATTAGGCCAATTAATAACCCCACAATTACCTCTAAGTGTTCAAGTGAAGGGAAGAAGCACACGTTTCTCACTTTAAATCAACAGCTAGAAATGATTAAGTGCAGTAAGGAGGGCATGTTGAAAGTCAAGATGGGCTGAAAGCTAGGCCTCTTATGCCAAAAAGTTATCCAAGTTGTGAATGTAAAGGAAAAGTTCATGAAAGAAATTAAAAGTGCTACAGCAGTGAACACATGAATGATAAAGTGAAATTACCTTATTGCTGATATGGAGAAAATTTTAGTGGTCTGGATAGAAGATGAAACTAGCCACAATATTCCCTTAAGCCAAAGCCTAATCCAGAGCAAGGCCCTAAGTCTCTTTAATTCTATGAAGGCTGAGAGAGGTGAAAAGCTACAGAAGAAAAGTCTGAAGCTAGCAAAGGTTGGTTCATGAGGTTTAAGGAAAGAAGCCATCTGCATAACATAAAAGGCAAGGTGAAGCAGCAAGTACTGATGTAGAAGCCACAGCAAGTTATCCAGAAGATCTAGCCAAGGTCATTGATGAAGCTGGCTACTCTAAACAACAGATTTTCAACATAGACAAAGTAGCCTTATATTGGAAGAAGATGCCATCTAGGACTTTCATAGCTAGAGAGAAGTCAATGCCTAGATTCAAAGCTTCAAAGGACAGGCTGACTTTCTTGTTAGGGGCCAATGTAGTTGGTGACTTTAAATTGAAGCTAATGCTCATTTACTGTTCTGAAAATCCTAGGGCTCTTAAGAATTATGCTAACTCTACTCTGCCTGTGCTCTAGAAATGGAACCACAAAGCCTGGATGACAGCACATCTGTTTACAGCATGGCTTACTGAATATTTTAAGCCTACTGTTGAGACCTACTCTCAGAAAAAAAGATTCCTTTCAAAATATTACTGCTTATAACAATGCACCTGGTTACCCAAGAGCTCTGATGGAATGTACAAGGAGATAGATGTTGTTTTCATGCTTGCTAACACAACATCCATTCTGCAGCCCATGAGTCAAGGAGTAATTTTGACTTTTAAGTCTTATTATTTAAGAAATACATTTTAAAAGGCTACAGTTGATGTACATAGTGATTTCTCCAATGGATCTTGGCAAAGTAAGTTGAAAACTTTCTGGAAAAGATTCACCATTCTAAATGCCATTAAGAACATTCATGATTCAAGGGAGGAGGTCAAAATATCAACATTAACAGGAGTTTAGAAGACGTTGATTCCAACCTTTGTGGATGACTTTGAGGGGTTCAAGACCTCAGTGGAGGAAGTCACTGAAGATGTGGTGGAAATAGCAAGAGAACTAGAATTAGAAATGGAGCCTGAAGATGTGACTGACTTGCTGTAATCTCATGATAAAACTTGAACAGATGAGGAGTTGCTTCTTATGGATGAGAAAGGAAAGTCATTTCTTGAGATAGAATTTACTATTGGTGAAGACCCTGTGAACATTGTTGAAATGACAGCAAAGAATTTAGAATATTACATAAACTAGGTTGATAAAGCAGACAGAAGGGTTTAAGAGGACTGACTCCAATTTTGGATGTTCTGTGGGTAAAATTCTGTCAAACAGTGCTACAGAAAAATATTTTGTGAAGGGAAGAGTCAATTGATGTGGCAAACTTCATCGTTGTCTTATTTTAAGAAATTGCCCCAGCCACCCCAGCCTTCAGCAACCACCACCATGATCAATCAGTAGCCATCAACATCAAGGCAAGACCCTCTACCAGCAAAAAAATTACAACTTGCTGAAGGATCAGATGATCATTAGCATATTTTAGCAATAAAGTATTTTTTAATTAAGATACGTACATTGTTTTTTTAGCCATAATGCTACAACACTTTAGAGGCAGAGAATAAGTCCTCACATTGCTTCTTGGACAGGGGCACGGAAAAAAGAGAAACTTTCACCAGCTCCCTTCATGTTGTGTATCTCAATGGGCTACTAGATACACCTCTATCCTGTTTTTCTTTCTTCTCTCTCTCTCTCCTCTCTCGCTTTCTCTCTCTCAGCCACACAAAGAAGAGCACAATAAATTTTTAGTGTAAAGTTAGGAACTAGTCACAGCTTTACCACCGCCCCCACCTTCAAAATCATTTAGCTATCACAGCTTGTTAAAGATCAAATGTGTCAGCCAGAATATGGAGATTGTCTTTGCTAACAAAGGTTAAAACACATCATGGGCTATTTACACCTGTGAGCTGGGCTAAATTTAGATTTTGTACCAACCAATGGTTGATAGCCTATGATCTTAAGTTTAGTAGCTTAAGCAATTTATATTCATCAAGAGCAGTTACTGGTACCTTTTTCCCCCTATAGCTGGTGGAAAACGTGTCCTATTTAATTGGAAGGAAAAGCATCTTAAAATAACACTGAATCTTGGACATGTTGAGGAACAAATAGTCCCACTCCCATGTAGTGCAAAATCTTCATTTTATTCAGAACATGGCTGACATGTTTATAAGCTAAGTTTCTTTTCAAACCAGAGAATCCCACAGATGTCTCATCTGGGAGGACTTATGAGTTGTGTGACTTACTTTATTGTTATTGTTAATAATAAAATAAACTGTTCAATTTAGAAATCATTTCTTATCCTTTTCATTGCTTTTTGCACATTTCCTTTGTAGATATAAAAGGATCCTTTGTATTTTAATAGTTTATTCATTCATTCCAATAAAAATAGCTAAAAAATAAAATTACAATAGGCATTGGGAGTACACCATGTCCTGGGAAAGCACATTGATGCTACTTCCATTAAAAGGACCAGAGAGGCACAGGCAAAATTCTACAGCCACTTTCTAAATGTACAGAGATCATTTTAGTAATGTTGTATATTGCTGCTGTAATGTAAATTTTCATATTTTATTTAGGAAATTGGATTCTTTAAATATGCACAGATTATTCCAAGGTGAATACCTAGGAAGTTGAAGGAGAACTCTCTAAGACTCTATGAGCTATCTAAGAAAACATGGCTCTTCACCTCCATGAATGGGCTGGTCAATAGATTTGACTTTACATATCATAATGCTTGGACATGTGTTTCATTGAACTCTGAGGGTCCAGTAGATGGGGATGGATGGAGAACTTCGTTCAGCTAATATAGGTGGTGTTAAAGTGCTCATTTGCCTCTTGTATTCTTTGCCTTTCCTGTCACTTGTCTTCCCTATTACCTCCCTTTAGGGGCTCATATACCAGTATATTTAACAGATTAGTGAAGGTCTTAGTAATTTTCATATTGTGCTTATCCATACCTGTATTAACACATTCTATTATTTAGAATCAAGTGATTTCTATCATTAGTAGCAAATTGATGATTATAAGATTCATGAGATCAGGGATCATGTATGTATTTTTTCCCCTTAATCTCTGTATTACCAGTGTAACCTAGTGCTTATATCCAGTGAATGCTAAATGACTATTTGATAATTGAGAGAAATAATGTTGTCTATTTCTGAATAGAAATACTGAAGCACAGGTGCTTAAGAGCCTTCAAAGTTGTACAGCAAGTAGGTTGAAGATAAGGAACTAGATCTCATACATTTTTACAATTCTAATCAATTTTTGTTTCCCATCAGACTCTGTTTCTCCAAAAGAAAATCCTTAACTTATAAAACTCTGATTATTAATAGTCAGATCAATTTTTTCTAATTTATTTATCAAATGAGGAATTAGTCTGGCCTGGCTTCCTTAGCAAAAGCTCTTGGAGATGTACTTGTCAGTTGTTGTACACCTTCAGGTTCAGATAAGTATTTTTCTATAATCTTTCAGACTGGGTACAGAGATTTTCACACCATATATGAACAATGTACATTTTATTCATTTAAATTAAGTCAACAGGAAAACCTGTTTCAGTAAAATATAATTTAATTTATTGTAACAAGTGTGATCTACTTTACAAGCTTGGGGTGCAAATAAGGTCATGTGGTAGTCATCAGTGTTGTTTACCAAATATTTCCAGCCTTCTGACTTTTGGCAATGTGGTAGGATTGCACTTTCTGGCTTTCTTATAGTGGGATGGGATGATGCGACTCAATCTAGCCATGGTGCCATGAACAGAGGGTGTATATCGTTTCCAGGCCAGAACATTTTGTATCCTGTCAGAGACCCTACAGAGCTCTCATTCTCTTTGGCGTGGTGGATTGGTAAAGGCTTGAGACAGTGGCTTCTTCTTCAACTGGGGTTCCTGAGTGATTGAAAGGAACAGAGTCCACTATGCACTCACAGTTGACATATAGCATGGAAGAGAAATGAGCATTCGTTGTCTAAAGCCGTTGAGATTTGGGCTTGTTGTTACTGTAACATGATTTAGCCTATCCTGACTGATACAGGTGAAATTTCTTTTATTTTTCCAGCTAATCTTTGGAACCCTCAGATATCATCTGCCTCCTCTATCAATTTGTAAAAAAAAAAAAAAAAAAAAAAATCCAGTGTTTGCTTTTGCTCAAAAGGTCAGAAAAAAGACTGAAAAGTCTTATTAGTCCACTATTGCCTTTTCTCCCTCTCTGCCATGTAGTGTGTGGTTTCCTGTCTTCTAGAGTGATAATACCCTTGCAGGTCCAGATCTCTGCCTAGGTCTAAGTAGTGCCACATACCAAGATATCAGCTATTTAAATTCACACTTACATACTTAGCTGTTGCCCAAAGTGCAGCAGTGTGAAGGGTAACTGGACCATAGCGCTCACTATACTGAAACCATACCTCTCTCCTAAGTATGGGACCATGGTGGGTCCCTCTCTATCAGCAGACCATAGCTAGAGTCATGATTCATCAGAGAAATTCTAATAATCTTGGCTACCAAAAGATAAGAAATCAATGGTTTGAACCTTGCTTAGGGAGGTGGACATACACATAGACAATTAATTCAAATACATCAACATGCCATGTCGTTATTATAGAGGCAGATGCTCTTTTGAAAGGTGAGTGGAGGGAGGATTCATAGAGGTGATAATTGACTTGGGCATCCAAGTATATAATTTTTGTTTCCTAGCAGAAAATTGGAGAAAGGCACTACAGGAAGCAGGGCTGTTCACGTAGACATGAAAGTGTTCAGGAAACAGTGAATCCAGAGTGGGAAGAGCAGGCAGGGACCTGATGGGATAAACATTTTTTGGGATGTATGGCAAGTCAGGAATAACTGTAGGATATTATTTTGGAAGACCAGGTGGTAAAGAAATTGATATGAGATGGTAACTTTAACCCGTGAATGACAGCCACCAGCCCAAGCACAGCATCTCTGTGGGCAGGGTGCAAATTTTAAAACCTCTCATGTACGATACATGACTTTCAGAATCGAGAGGGTTAGAATTGGAAGGAGGGGGCATATTAGACCTTCAAAATACTGACAAAGGAGTAATGATTTCTGATGTGATCATCTTCATCACCTCCAAGACCATCCTTTTCTCCCTCCGTGATTCTATACGTGATGGTGGGTGTAGAGTTGGAATTGTAAGGGAAACCTATATGTACCTCCCTCCCTTTCCACTTCCTTCTGAATGAACTGCTGTCTCTTGTTCCTGTCGTCCATTTCAGATGCCACAGGAAGCAGCTCTATTTTGTGGTCAGACAAGAGAGAGGGAGGTTGAAACCAACACTTTCAGGGAAGCCTCAGAAGCTGGTGCTTAAGATTTGCTTGCTACCCAACATTATCCCTGCCACAGGATACCACAGGGTTGGGGGAGTTTTCTGAGAAGTTTGTGGGTAGCTTGTGCATTCTCATTAATTAGGAAATTAGATTGTTGGCTATAAATTGGAGGGTAAGGAATGTTTTTATTTAAAGTTGAGGAAATGAAGCGTGGGAGGGTAGATGATAGCCATGCTTTTTACACCAAATTGCAGTGATTTACTTGCCTTTGCTTTGGGGGTCATATTAACTTCAGCACCAAAGCCAGTCCCTGTCCTCCTAAGGATGTATTCGTTTTACAAGATTCCCTGTATGAGTGTGATTCTGCATAATATAAGTGACTTTATTGATTGTAAGTCTTTCTCTTCCTCCAAATTGTCCATCTGATTTTCTTCTTTAAAAGTCTCTCTTACTCCTTCTAGAAACAAAACCCAATTGCTTATGATCTCTAAATCAAGTTTCCCTAGGCTTACCAGTTTGTGGATAATACATAATAAATAGTAGTATCATCTCTACTTACTAGTGTAACTCTGGGCCTCTAGCTCTATGTTTAAGCAGCCCTTTCTTATTTTCCCCACTCTAGCTCCCTTTGCTGGGGTCCAAATTCCAGGAAGTCAGGTAGGGACAGTGCTTACATGGTTACCTGGGCCTGCTATGTGAATACTGATGTCAGCATCCAAAGAGATGGCACTAAATGCTCTTGATGCTCTTCCAAAGCATCCACATGGTGCTGGGGCCCCTGCATTTCTCGTTGTGCGGAAGCTAGACTGGGTTCCACACAAACGAGGAGAATGGCTCTCCTGCTCTTTGCAGTTGCACTTTGTCTGTTGGGCCCTGGAGCAACGTCGGCTTTACCTGCAGCTCTTCTTTCTCCGGGACTGGTAGGAGGACCCATACCTGCAATAGTATGGGACAGTCTGGTCAGCCTGTCGCAGTCTCTTCCTGGATGTGTACTCAAAACCATTTTATTATTCTTTCAGGAATCTTCCCCCAGACAAACAAATAAGAGTAAAAAAGTCCAATAACAAAAGAATAAAAGCCAGAGTTCTTATCTACCCGTGAATGCGGTGTGCGTAAATCCCAATTTAGACTCAAGCTGGATCCCTGCACTTCTAAGAAAAGTTACTTCATGCAAGTCTTCTTTTAAAACCAAACCAAAGAGGATGTGCTGAAAATCCTTTCACCGGAATCCCACACATCATTGTTGTTAGATGAATGGGCTATCAGGGCTGACTGTTACCACATCGTTTGCACAATGTCATCCAAGGTATTCATTTTGTAAATGTTACAAGTTTTATGAGAGAACCTCTGTGCATCTGCTTAATCTCCAGGGATTTCACATCAGTTTGGGGGATAAAGTTGTAACAAGTCGTGTTCATTTTTCTTTGATGGGAGACATGGGAGACCAGGTATTTGACTTCTTATGTGATTCAAAACATCAAGCCTCAAATACCTTTGGGAAGAAATCATTAAAATCAGAGTAAACCATTTTTCTTTTCTTGGTCAAGGGGACATATAAATTCAGAATTTCTAAAGAATTGAGGTAGAGTTGTTTTTCTCATAAGCCTTGTGAGTTAGGTTCAATTGAATAAGCATTCATTTCACGTAAAGGAAGTGGATATGTCCCTGGAGTGGGGATGGTGCTCAGAATTCTCTAATTAGAGACAATTTTGTTTTAGTTTTAAGCTGTCTTTATTTTGATATGGGGGATTTCAAGTACTTTTTAAGATACTTATGTTCAACACTCTGTTCCAATATTTTTTGATCAAAACATGAAATGTACCATCATCATTCTAATATAGTGACAAAAATGGACTACTATGAATCTGAGGCCAGTTCTAGAAAGGAAGAGGAGAAAGGGAATGTATGTTTTTAAGTTGCATATGTACATGAAATTCAGAACTGCTTGTGAAAGTAGGGAAACTAACACACCAAGCCATTCATAGGGTCCTGCGCATAGATGATCAAAAGCAGTTTCCTTGGCACATAGCTTCCAGGGCAGTAACCAGATAGGGTGGGAATATGTAGAATTTGACAGTGGGGTGTACACTCTAACAATTCCTTGTTGTTCCAGCTTATCTTATGTCTTGTTGTGTTGACCTAAAGTTCCTAGCTCATTTGATCAGCAAAGTAAGAGATTTTGGGCCTGTAGAGACCAGGTTCCACTGTGTACTGTAACAATCAAGTACACATGTCCTTGCCACAAATCTTTGAGGTGCTATTGTAATGGATTTCTGAGTGATAAAATAATACTGTTTTAGAAACATTTTCTGCAGGTTTTGAATCTGTCATGGAAATGGTTACATGAACCACAAAAAAAGCCAGGCTTTATGTTGTGGTTCATTAACATGAAATTCCATAATGCGGAGTATCACAGTAACCTTACTCTTCCCTCTTCCAGTATTTGATAACAGCAGCTCTACTGCAGAAAGCCCAAGCCTCTAAAATATAGCACAAAATTAGATCTAAACCTTCAAATGGCTAAATTCAAAGTGTATCTAAAAATCCAGGATTGGGCTTTGCCTGAAAGTTTTCATTTAAAAGCACTCAACGTGTCCAATTAGAAATAGTTCCCTTGGCCTTTTATAGACATACTCTTTCAATTTTGTACTGAAACTAAAATGTTAATTTATTTCATTATTTTGCAGTCCTGTTCATGTAACAGTACTTAGTATTTTAAACATGGTTTCCCTTCTAAAAGTACTCAGATCAGCATTGCTGAATGAAATAGATTCCCTTCCTCTACCAATCCTGTTTGTGGTAATGTAGGATCAGACAGTAGATCTGCCCTCAAACCGTAGTTATATACTTATTCAAGCCATAGGGAAGAACAAACAAACAAACACAAAAACCGGAGTTACTGATGCAATAGGAACTCATAGTGTCCTCGTGAGAACCTACTAGAACTGTTTCCTTCCCTTCTGGGATTTTTTTTTTCAAAAAAAATCCATTTTCATCCATTCTAATTGTTTCTAGATGTACTATCTCTCCCTTCCATGGGATTAGCAATTTCATCCTAAACATTATTTATAGTAGCCCCAGCATCCTTCATCAGGATCATGCTCTTAGGATTTACCCATTTTCTTCTAGAAATGGTAGAAATCTCCTAAACACTCTTGGGTGGCTGCTTTTCAGACCTACAATAATGACACAATTTTGGAGCAAGGGACCTGGCATAGTTGTTTTAAGCATAAATAAGTCTGAAGCAAACAGAACTTACATCTGAACTTCTGGGGACCTTAAGTTCTAGGGGTAATTATATAATTTTTTTTTCATTTATAGTTATTCTGTAATTTGGTGCTAATGTGTTTTAAAGAATATCCAGCCTCTATTTTTAGGAGAAATACAATCTAAGATTATAGAAAAAAATGTTGACTTAAACTGGATTTTTTCTAAATTCAAACTATATGTTTGTGCTTGGGGAATTGGATATTAGAGACTAAAAAAGTTTAGATACATAGGAATATATATTACAAATGCATAATGATAACAAAAAGTACCCTTTTATTGTTATTTTTATTTGACCAATATTACCCATAAAACTAAAAACAAGTGTTTTCCTCTCTACTTGATTTGAAGTAGTCTATGAGTTTCTGGAAGACAGAGATTGCTTCTTATTGATCTCAGTGTTCCCAACCGAATCTAGTACAATGGATTAAACATAATAGCTGTTCCATAAGATTTTTGTGAAATTAAATTAAACTCCTGTATGATGAATAGTACTTTTATGATTGGAAAGTAGGATAGCAAGTCAAGTCACTTGAGATTTTATTCTGGATTTAGATGGTTCTAGGCTTTGTGGTCTATATGAATGGTGGCCCTTAGGGTTGTTCAGGGAATGGGGCCCTGGGTCTGGGGTAAGGCAAGTGGGCTAGAAATGGAAGAAACTCTTCCTTCTTATTTAGTATGTGCTGTTTTTCAAAAATAAATTAGTGATCTTACTATGCCCTATCATAATTAGTAAGCATGAAATTTAATTTGACATTTCATGTTGATATGCAGAAGTTTTTCCCCACTATCTTCTATTTCTAGAGTGATCTTCCCGACATGCAAATCTGCTCATGTTATTCTCCTGTTCCTCGGGGGCTTCTCATGGCTTTAAGATACAGATCATACCTGTTAGCACTGCTAACAGTGAGTTGCACCAAGCTTCGTCTTTCGTTACCCCCGCTCCCACTTTGTTCTCTGGCCATCCTGAAGCACCCACAGTTTTTCACCAATCATTCTTTATCCTGCTTCTAGACCCTTGCATAGAAGGGGGAGAGGTTCCTCAGTGTGGGGGTAAAATTCCATGCAGGCTTCTCATTTCTCTGCTTGAGGTATATTTTGAAGGGAAATGACAATATTTTGTGCTATCTTTCTGAGTGTTAACCAGAGGCCCTTGCTATCTCCTCCCTCCCAACAGGATTTAAGGTTAACAGAGAGAGCAAACAATCTCCCCAAAGGGCTATGATGTGCATTTGCTTTCCTCAGAAAAATCACAGAGAGGGAACGTGTAGAGTTCCATTAGTGTTACATGAATCTGTTTGGTTTACTTTTTATTTTTTATTTTGCCTTGCTTCATCAGTGGCCCTTACTCTTAAATAGGGCAACAGAAGCATCTGTCTTTAGAAGGCGAGAGGATGTTATGTTTCCTCTCCTCTTCTACTAGGTACCTCTCATAAAATATAAATAATGTGTTTGGGTGAAGGAGTTTACCCCCATTGAGCCTTTTAATAGCCTGGTGACCTTAATGCTACACTTCTGATGCTTAAAATATCTAAACCAAATCAGTAAGAGTGGAAAATAATTTTCATTCAAGTTGGGGAGAGGGGCATATTGAAAATTTCTACCTCTTTTGTTCCCTTATTCACTCATAAAAGGAAGAAATCAGAATGTATGCTATAAGCAGTTGTGGATGGTTTCTGTAGCTGTAATGTTAAGCAGGAGTGAGTTAAAAATTTCCTTTTCCAAGAAATTATCACACTGCTAAGTGAACAGCCTCACCTTTGCCCTCTCCCCATTTGCTTCAAAACTGGTGTGCCTGAGATCTGGAAGCTCACTAACACCTCATTGTGAGTGGAAAGAACAGAACAGAGCGCCAGGGAGCAGGCAAGGGCAGGAGGTCGGTGCGCTGACCCA
Organism: Daubentonia madagascariensis; assembly: GCA_023783475.1. Taxonomy (NCBI): domain Eukaryota; kingdom Metazoa; phylum Chordata; class Mammalia; order Primates; family Daubentoniidae; genus Daubentonia; species Daubentonia madagascariensis. Next base: position 10,540,217 of record JAKFHU010002658.1, read on the forward strand.
GATTCAGAGGCTTGGGTTTGTTGAACAGCTTCTCCCAGTTCCTCCAGTCTTGGTGGCCCCGGTCGCACGGCATTGGGGGCTGTACGCCCTCTGCTGGGCAGAGCAATACATGCGGCGGCCTCACAGCGCCTGGCCTAATGAATTTCAAGCTTTTGCTGACACAGGGGCAGATTTTCCTAGCAGGGGTGATGCTCTACCAGTGCAAGATGATGGTGATGAAAATACAGCCTTGAGTTGTTTAGGAAAATTTTAAGTCAAGTCTGAAGAAACAAACAAGAAGAATCCATTTTATGCTCTACTCCAATCCACTTCATAGCCACCCATTTTCAAGTGTGGAATGTGGCTTTAAACTTATTCTAATGACATTCATTCAATCCAATAGCACAATACACCAAGGTGTATGTCTTTGTGTTCACAGTAAATGGAAGCACACAAAGAATTACCTACTAACTCACACTTTCCGTTTAAAATATTCCACATTTTGGGGGGTGGTGGTAGATTTGGCCTATTTGAATGCTTTTCTTTGTGTTTAACATAGCTCTTTCTGAAATTGAAGCTGAAAAATGTATTTGAAATTCATGCATTCATTTTTAGTCATTCAACAAATATTAATGGACACCTGCTATGTACTCAGCATTGTGTAGGGTTGTGTAGAGCACTAGGAAATGGAAGAGAAAAGAGAATACCTATAATCTTGAGAAACTTGGTCTAGTGGAGGACTTAAAAATGCATTAATAAAGGAAGGGATAAATTGTTGGGGAAACATGAAGGTGGGAATAACAAAGTATGAGGGGGCAGAAGCTAGGATCTGCTTTATAGGGTGGTGAGAGGTAGATATTGAAAGATGTTTGTGTATTTGCCAGGTAGACAAGATGGGGCATGGTAGATAGCAGGTGGTAGAGAGAAGAGATGACATGTATGTGTGTCTTCCAGGGTCTTTTGAGAGGCTGGAGTCCTAGAAACAGAACATGCTGAGAGGTGAGGCTGGAGTGGTGGTTTAGAGCCAGGCTGTGAAGGGCCGTCCTTGTCTAGCGGGCCGAGCAGATTGGATGGTACCCAACTGGAGGAGGGAAGTCGCTGAAGGGCTGTAATCAGGAGAGTGTGATGACTGCTTTTCGTTTTAGAAATATCTCAGGAAGGCGGAGAATGGATAGAGGGTAGGGGAATGTCAGAAATAGCAACAGGAAGCTGTTTAGCTTCCATTTGAGCACAAAAGACAAAAGAAGAGGGGTGATGAGAGTCGGGGTCCTGGAAAAGGTCCTGCAAAACTTTTTAAGAGGTGGGAAGTGATTGGCTGTGGAGGGTGAAGAAGAAGGGAGGATGGAGGAAGACTTGCAGTGTGGATGACAAGGATACCAGGACGAGCAGAAGGTGGTTTGGTGCCGCACTCATGAGTTTCACTCTGGGCATGTTGAATCTGAGGTGACTTCATGTAAGGACACCCACTAAACAGATGGAAATAGGGGTCTTGAGCTCAGAGAGGAAACCGCAAAAGGGGGAGATTTGGGATTCACCGGGCTTGGAGCCTGAGGAATTGGTGAGAGCGTCCAGGAAGAGTCTCTGTGTGGAGAGGGAGGAGGATAAGGATAAAAATGGAGCATCTCCTGCTTCTCTTTTACTTAGTAGAGTAAGGTGACAATTTCATTAACTGCTTTTTAAATATTAAACACTGTCGAGGATGTGGATTTGAGTAACATTTTGTCTTAATGAGAAACCTATTGAAAAGTAAGTGTTTCAAAAAAATTTTTACTCTTACATGATCGAGTCTTTATCATGGAACCTGTCATCTTTAACATCTTGGATTTAATGTCAACCAATGTAAGCTTTCAAAAAGTCATATTAAATCAGAAATGACTTAAAAGTAAACTCTCGATGAACCTGATCTATTCAAGCTAAAGGATTAAGTTATATACATGATAAAGCATCAAAGATTGAGTTCCTTTTGGGTGGGCTGTGGAATTGGAAAATGGAGAAAGATTTAATTTGTTTTGATCTCAAGGAAGAATCAACATTTATTTTTATATATATTAATGTGTATAACTAGATCTGAAAAATGCCTAAAATTCTAACCTTTTAACAAGGAGGGAGGAATTTAAAGAGCATGTTATAAAATCTTATGTTTTATAGATGAGGGATCTGTACAATAAATTTGAGAAACATTGAAGTTTTTTTTTACGCTTTTTCTGGAGATTCATAATTCACATTGTCAAATAAAGGCTCTGAGAAGTTCTGCAGGAAAGAAAATACTGATTTTGTTTAACATAGCATTTCCCAGTCTTATTTGATGACCAACCCAATATTTCCCAGAGTTTGGGTAATGGTACTTTAAAATGTCCTTTATGATTAAGTGGAGCAATAAAGACTTCAAGCTCCTAGCCACAAAGCTCAGGTTAGTTAGTAAACATTTATTGAGCCCTTGATATTAGAGGCATCATGTTAGGTCCTAAAGGCACAAAGATTATTTATGAAATAATAATAATAACAATAATATTTGTAGCTAAACCTTTTTGAGTACATATGAGGTGTCAGGAAATTTGCTAAGACTTTTATATATAATATATACCATCTCATTAATCCTCACACCGGTGAGAAAAGTATTCATTTTAGAGATGAGGAAATTAAAGCCCACAGAGGTGAAGTGATTTTCATAAAGTCATAGACATAGTGAATTACAGAACTGGGTTTCAAATGCAGTTTCTACCTGATACCACAGCTCACATTCTTAACTACTACAGCACTGTCCTTGGAGAATTTCTGGCCTAAATCGTGTCCATAAACATTCCCAGGATGGGCTTCAGGTATTTTGACTTGAGGATCTTCAACCTGTGATTTCTAATATTAATTGTTCATATTCTGCATTACCCTGAAAAGTCTTCCTAATTTAGAACCAGGGTAGCCCCCTTTCTTTCTGAATCTGAGGCTCTTGGTGTCAAATAGGCCTTTGTTGGGATGTAGTATCTCGTTTCTTCCACGTTACATAATGCAACATACGTGAAGTAGATGAGGATATAGCTAATTTACAGCTTTCTTGTATGGTCTCTGAGTGTTTCTTTTTCATTTTTTTAAGTGGGAAAAATGAGCACTGTATTTCAAATCTTCTTTATACACTCTAGGCAATACTCAAACATTTAACTCTTAGCAATTTGTGTTTTTAATGGAATAGGGTTTTCCTTTTGAGTCATTTTCATAGAGTAACTTTGGTTGTCCAAACATACTCTGAAATACGTTGGGGATTATGGTTTCAACACATGTAAGCCTAAGGCCAAAGTATGAGTAACACATGATATTTTGTTACATTTCATGAACAAACCACTGTTTTGTGGTATAATACAAAACATAGCTAAGTAGTTTAGATCACTATCAGGCATTACAAGGTTAGGTTTTCAATTTATGTGATTACTCAAAGCTCATTAGATGTATATTTTTTATCTCTAGGGAATGCAGCCTAGAAAATTGTGGTTTCCCCTGCAAAAATGGTATATTTTTAGTCCATTTATTATATTTTTAGTTTATCTCAATTATATCCCTTTGTACTTTTAGTACAATAGTCGAATTCATAAAATAAATTTACAAAAGCTGTGTTGCCAATGAAGCCAAAAAGGGTAAAAAGAAAAGAAAAGAAAGAAAAGACGTTGTTATTTATTAACTTAAGATATGTCTTCAAAATGTTACAGACATGCTATCAATGAAACCAATATTACAAATTGTACTTTTTAGAGCAACCGTGATGTGGTAGAAAAGATCTGAACTGCAGTTCTGTCTCTAGCATATACTAGAAAGATAGTTTGCCTTTCTGAGTTTTTGGTTTGCTCTCTTAGAAAATGCATCTAGTATCATGTGCCCTGCTATATGAACGTTCTTTTGAGGTATGTTAGGGATAACATGAGCTTTGTAATTACATATATATGGGGATATATTCTCTTGCTGGCTCTATGATCTTGAGTACATTATTTAACCTCTTTGAGCCCTAATTTCCTCATCTGTAAAACAATGATAATGATAGTGTCTACATGATTGGATTATTGTGGAGATTAAATTAGGTAGTGTACATAGGTACCAGGGACCAGGATAGATGCAGGGTAGCTTCTCACTGCATGCTAAGATTCTTTCCCTTCTTCCTTACAATAGAAATATTATCATCACTTTATTATTTCACACACTATTTCTTAACATTTATTTATATATGAATACTTCTAAAATTGCACTTAAAACTCTTAATAAATAACATAAAAACAACAAATGTGGACTGTGACTATATATCTAATAACCTGAAGGATTGGGCCTAATTCAATCCAGGATACATTTATTGGGCTTTTGCTGTGCATAATACTTTGGACTAACAAATGAGGCCTGGTTTCTTTCTGAATTCTTGATACATCCACATTTCAAAATGCTCATGTTTTTGTTTTTTTATTGTTTTTAAGGAAAATAAGAATACATTATCGGCAATAAAAGGGCCATTACTTGGCAATTACCTATTTCTTTGGTTTAAAATTGGACATTGACCATATTTTTAAAACTGAAATATCATCTTGTCTGCAGGGCCTCCCTTCCTTCTGGAGAGTCTGGGGGCCTCAGGGACAAGGGCAGCAGGCTGTTGCTCTGAAAGAAGCATGTGTGAAAGAAACATTCACGCAGCATCAATATGTGAGTCTTAAGTAGATGCACATTCATTGAAATATTTTTACATGTAATTTTTGAACAATCATTTAAATCTGGCTATATATTTGCAGTCCCTTTAACTTTAATTCTTAGAGACCTTTTCTCTTCTTGCTTTGATCAGCAGGAAGCTTAACATTGAATCTGTGGTCCAGCTATATTAACTTTGTGATACTTTAGCTTGGGTCTTATTTTTCTTGGCCCCAATTTTTGTATGTGTCTTTTATTTTATTGTCTATTAGTGATCTCATAAACTTTGTTGAATAGGGAGGAACATTAATATAACAAATAAACAAGTAGGAAAAAAATTCTAGGAAAATCTTTTGCTAGAAGAGAGCCTAGTTTGCAAATGTGTCAGACATTTGACTTGTAATGGGTAAGAAAAACATGGTTCAACTTACACCTCATCTGCTCTGCCTCGGAAACTGCATTTGTTTTGGCAAAGCCAAAATTGAGTGTTTGGAAACGGGGTATTCTGAGAAGAGACCAGCAAATCCTAGTGATTCTAGACTGCCCTTGGGATCAGAATGCTGGTTTGAACAATAATCCTGATTTTTAACAGCTTATTATGTGTGGCTCCACTTTGGGCCAAGGGGATTTAGTCGTGCTTATGACTTCGAATTCCATCATGAACCTCGGTATTGTCTTATATCAGTGTAAGATTAATTATGTTAATTCTCAAAGCAACTGAGTGTGTGTCAGAGTTTCCATCTGGATCAACACTCCTCTGATCCAGAACCCGGGGCTGGGGAGGCTGGGCAAGGAAGTGGAATTTGGGTAAAAACATGCATTGTAGACATTTCCCCTGAGCGTGCTTGGTTCTGATGCAAGGCCTTGACTGACCACTGTTGACAGTACGAGTGAGCACCTTCTTGTACATTCGCTATACATTTCCTGGCTCTCTCATACATTTTTATAGTCAGGGAACATCAGATTTAGCAATAAAACTCCAGAATGACCATCTGCTTTGAGGTATAATTCCTTTTCCAAGATTGAAAATGAAAAGGCTATTAGGCTATGAGTCTGTAAATAATCAGTCATTCCCTTGTTCAAAGTAAAACAAATTAACATAATTTATTAGTAAATTCAGTTTTCTTTAAAGTGCCGTTTATATTCCCATGCTGTATCATAATGGTTAGTAGTGACTCATTAAAAATAAGACCCTAGGAAGTTTTCCATTTTAGATCATTGATGGTAGGATGTGATTGAAAGAGGAGCAAAACATACTGGATGCCCTTTCAGAAACTTTAGAAAATAGGGTTATTGGATCTTCATGTGAAGTGCTGGTTTTATTTTAAATCAAATGCTATCCCTACATCACATGTGCCCTATTTCTTCTCTTGGGGCAAAAATTCTATGAGAAAAATTACAAGATATACTGAGTTATGGAGTAGAGTTGTGTAGTAGTACTAGTAGTAGTGGTGGTAGTAACAAAACTACTACTAATAATAGCTAACTTTTTTTGAGTATCTGCCAAGCTTTTTTCTAAGTATATTGCATATATTAGCTCACTTAAACTTCATTACCCTATAAGGCAAACATTAGTATTATTTCCATTTTACAACCCTATAGAGACAGGCATTTTTATTATCCTCATTTTATATGTGAACAAGTTAAGGCACAGACAGGGTAAGGAAGTTACCCAAGGTCACACAGCCATTAAGCAGTAAAATTGATCTTCTGATTTGGGTAGCCTGTGTGCAAAGCTGCAGTTTTAACTACTATCTCAGAACTGCCTCCTAGTCATTTTTTATTTTTAATATTTTATAAATTTATGTCACATTAAAGCAGTGTTAGAAATCTTGGTTCCTCCCCCTTTTTTACAACATACCGCTAATTAGTAACAGCATTCTTAACTTACAATAATGATCTTAATAACGTGTTATGAAATTTATGTGTATGTGCATGATGTGTCTGATAGCTAACATTTATTGATAGGCTATGTCAGGCATTGTTCAAAGTTCTTTATGTGCATTAAAACATTTAATCCTACCATTATTTAGGTAATATTAGGGATAATAACAATACCTTCTCGATAGGTTTTTGTGAGAATTAAACATGTAAATATATGCAAAGTGTTCTGGAATGCATGGCATATAGTAAGTGCTCAATAAATGTTGGTTATTATGATCCTTCTAGTTGGGGAGACTGAGACTTTAGTGAGGTTGAATACTTGCTTACAGGCCTTCATCTGTTTAGAGGCAGAGCAAGGCTTTGAACTGAGATACTCCCCCTCTAGAACCCATACTCAACCACCACACAAGCAAGAAAAGTCAGGACCTATGTCTTTACTTGTTTATTTTACTAAACTAAAGCTTTTGTTTTGCTTACAAGAAGTAGCATGGTATCAAGGTTAAGAAGACAGGGTCCGGAGTTAGCCTGCCTAGATTAGAATACCATCCTCATCTCTGGATAGCTGTACAACCGTGGGAAATTCACCTAAACCCTCTGTGCCTTGGGCTTCTCATCTGTATAATGGGGATGATTGTAGTTTATATCTTAGGGTGGCTATGAGGGTTCAATGAGAAAAACTTATCTAAAGGTCTTAATGTAGTGTCTAGCATATGGTAGCACTCAAGTAAGATTAGCTAACATGATTATGATTATTAGGAATGAAATTGCATTTGCATTTCACAAGTATATTTTGAATTTTAAAGTCACAGATTAAATCCTGGGAGCCAAATTCAACAAAGACGCTTATAAACTACACCACACTGCTTCTGAGAGACTGTGTTTCTGAAGCCTCTTACGCTGAAAGAGTATGGGCTGCCATAACAGGGCTTTGTGTGGGACAGGTCGCAATGAGGCTGCTTATGCAGCTCGAGTAGTTAAAGGGGACACTGGGTGAAAATGCCCTAAATGATCTGCATTTATTTTGGGCACTTAGAAACTGTGTTCAGACAGTTCATTCTCTGGTTATGTGGAGAGTTAGAATTGACATAGCTGCATCATGACTTTCTTTTCCAAAACTGGGACAGACGGGGAAGAGAGAGACAAAAAGCATATGCAATGACTTCTTGACATTTTGTCTTCCTCATCATGATTCTTTTATTCTTGAAAGATATGCTCAAATGGTGTAGCCTTCTTGCAGCGGCTGACCATGCACACATTTGCTCTTCCCTCTCAGTCTTATTATGCACCCAGTATTTCTAACTAGCAGAGTAGTGAATGCTATGGGTTATAGTTTTAATTTTATTAACTTTTACGATGTTTCTGTACAGTTTTGAATGTCTTATTTGTACTAATTTATATGTGCATAACTTTTAGTCTCCACTCTCTGAAAGCCTACAGTTTCATTTAGGGAATTACCCCGGGGAGGGGGAAAAAGATAAATAAAAAAGCTATAAACAACCCCAAGGCTGTGTTTGTTTCAAAACCCACTCTGTTTTACAGTTGAACTTGAGGGATGTTGCTTCATTTTTCTTGCTTTCCCTAAATTTTGTTGAGTTCTTCATGTCAAGAAGATGACACATGTTCCCATGTGGCTACAGCAGACTTCCCCAGTTTGTTCTGTACAAGGCAGGCCAGAGGACGTTAATACATGCTCTGCTAAAAACATGGACTGTTTTACATTAGCTTGGGAGGCACTGGAATATACAATGTAAGCAGCCTTCTTTTCTGCTGGACTTCGAGAATCCTTTACTGACCCAATATACATGTCTATCTCCAAGGGGAGACTATCATATGCTGTGTTTAGTTGACTGTTGCATCTTTATTTCTTGCAGCATCTCACAGAGTTAGTATCTGAGGGCCACACTTTTGGAAATGTTAGTTTATACAGTAGTCATTGTTATAGATGAAAATAGTTAGGAAAGGTGCCCCAGCTTAATTAGTTGTGCTATTATTTTTTAAAGATTAAATAAAATCATAGCATAGTTTATTAAAAGCAAACACAAAAATCTTGAATTCAGAACTTACTAGAGTGTTTTTCCTCTAGCAAAAATCTTGAATTCAGAACTTACTGGAGTGTTTTTCCCTGTATTAAAAATAAGGAAAAGAGAAAAATGATAAAAATGAAAAAATAGGATTTATTTAAAAACACACTTCTAATTCTATGCTCAAAGATGAATCCACCACAAATTTAATCTCATAGTATACATATTCCATCGACAGTCAGATTGATGAAAGATAGCACAGGGCACTACAATCATCAAAGATGTTCTTTAAAAAAAACAAAACAAATGTGACAGTGCAATATAGATAAACAAACTAATTTTTTTTTATAATAAAGATTATAACAAAGATGTTCTCTGGACATCCCCAGCTACCTAGAAAGCCATTTTTCCAGAACCTCACAATCTCAGTAAAGTAAATGAAATGATTTATTATGGTGATATTTTAATTCATGCCCTTTAATTCTCAGGTGGGAAGAAATTGAATTTTTGCTATCAAGACATGAGAGATCTAGGATACCAAACAGAAAATCAGAAGGCCTTGGTGACCTTGTGTAATTCAGATCTCACTGGGCACCATGCCTAGTACTGACCAGGTACCTAATACATGTTTGTGAAATGGATTTATCTGCCTGAGCTTTGATTTCTCATCTTCTGTTCAATGAAGAAGTTGGGCAGAATACATGACCTCATAGGTTCTTTTGAGCATGGAAATGTGGGTTCCACAGTATATTTTAGTTCTTACATTGTTTAGGGAACACATAAGAATCATTTGGTAGCAAATACAGTTTTCAGCTTTTTGTATATAATAATAAGATCAACTATAAGCTTTAATTTTAAGGATTGGGTCTTCCTCTCTACTTCAACTTTTTCCTCTTGGTTGTATATGACATGCTTTCATATGTGACAAATGCACTTTCTTCACTGAATAGAAAGTACAGCAAACTACTATTGATGGTGATAAAGAAGAGTTTGCTTTCAATTTTTACAGATACCTACAACATTTAATATGTTTAATATCATTAGGACTTAATTAATGCAGTTACCTCTTGCAAACATTACCTGTTTCCTTTCCCTCAAAGATCTCTATATTTTTGATTTCAGGATCACTACCTAAAATGTCAAAAATATAATAAATATATGACTGGGGAATGGAATTAATAATTGTTGAATGCCTATTATGTGCCAGATACTGTACAATATATTTACATATGTTATCTTCTTTATTCTTTAAAAAAAAACCCAGGGAACTAGGTATGATACATCGGTTTTATACATGAGAAAATCAAGGCTAAATAAAGTTCAAGCAACCTGCCCAAGATCCAAGACCTAGTAAATGATGGCATGGGAATACAAACCTAGTCATCCTCAGAGAAAAAAAATGTTTTGGGGAATAAGTAGTCCACTTGAGGTGTGTGGCAGACTGTATAATTGTGGAATGAGTAGGACAAAGAGGCAGCATGCTAAGAGCCTGTTGTCCCTCGCTCAGGGGGAACGCTAGCTGGGGAGGGGTCTTCAGTAGAATTGGGATGTGACCCCCCCTTCCCACCTTGCCCTCTGAGGGGAGCCGGGGGCCTCAGGTGGCATTCCATTCTGAGTGATAGGGGATTGGGGACAACACATTTAGCAGAATACTTCTATTCTATTAACATTGGTTGTCCTGGCAAAGTCTAGATCTTCCCATTTGCGTATAAATGAACCCAAATATTCAATAAATGTTTCCACTTCAAATGTGCAAGGATATCTTTAGTGGACTAAAGGTCAAACATAATTATGACTTTTTTCATACCATGCTACAAGGCAAATGAATACTGTCTATTTCTTAGCCTATACTTTATTTATTAAACTTTTTATTCCTTCTTGTTTAATATTTGAAAAAAAAATCTAAGGACATTTGCCTCTGTTTCTCACTATTTTGAAGAAATCATTCCTAAAGACTGGAATCATGTCTTTAAAAGGTGGATGAACACCATTTTAATGTCTAGCAGAACACCTTTGTCATAAGGGGGCTTAATGAATACTCTTAGATGATCAAGGTTAGATGAAAGCATTGAGAGGTCATCCAGTCCTCAGCTTTGAATAGGATCCCCTCCAAGGTTTCTGTCAACCTTGAAGCTTTTTACTTTTATGCTATCTGAAGTGTATCCATGAAATGTCTGCTTTTGACATATTTTTTAAAAAGAAATTTGACCCTCACAGTTCAAGAGCTCAGATGTCCAGTAAAATTCTGATATAAATTCAACTGGTTAGATGTGTGTGTGTGTGTGTGTGTGTTTAATGATTGACCTGCTCTTCTAGGGAAAAAGAAACTTAGCTACTTGGAAAAAGTCACTATGGATGTCATATATAAAAATAACTCTTAGGGAATTAAAGAGTTAAATTAAAAAATCTCAGAAGACTTAAAACACCTCAGAAATTCCATAACTTCCAAGCTTTGGTCTATAGGTTGATTCCAAACATTGAAAACCAATAACTACATACTTATTTTTCAATGGGGAAAAATGACTATATTTTCTTCTCTGTGCTTTCAGTGACATGACCCTTGTGCCATTTAAAAAAAAAAAAACCCAAACACATTCTTCTTTCTTACATTCTACTGGTAGTTCAAAATCTTACTTCAGTTTTTTTCATAGTAACTTCATCAGACTATCTCAAATAATTTTTTTGTTTAATTGCCTTTCTCCTATATAACTAAAAGAAAAAAAATATCTTTGCTTTACTCTGAACTTGCTCCTTAGTCACACTGTGTATCCATTTTACTCTTTTTCTGGTGGACGTTCTTCTTGGAGCCCACTGATTTCCTGTTTTAATTTTGATCAATTGTTTTCTAGGCCTGTGAGAAAGCTAACGTCCTGAGAATTATTTTCAAAGAACTCTTGAGTTGGTTTCAACATTATATATCACTGATATCTTTCTTTTTTGATCTTATCATTCTTATTTTGTCAGAGTACTATTTGACATCTCTGCTTCGATGTTTTATGAACGTCTCAAGTTTAGTTGATCTTCCTGCTGGACTTGCTCTACTCTGAGTCTTCTTCATCTTTATCAATGGTGACTCCGTCTTTCCAGTCGCTCAGGACACAAATCTTGAAATCCTACTTGACTCTTTCTCTCACTTCACATCTAATCCAACAGGAAATGCTGTAGCTTTACTGCCAAAATGTATCAGAACCTAACCAGACCTCTACTGTAACCACGGGCATCATTGAAGTGGTATTCATACTACTGTCTCAGAATTATACATGATCAAGTAACGTTGTTATCATTAGCAAACTGGAACTTAAGAGGAGATAGCCAGGCTAGTAGCATGTCATGATACATTCTGTTTTGAACATGAAATTTCACCACCACCCCCCACCCTGCCAAAAACCCTTGCTAGCATTTGGTAGCTATTTTCAAATAATTTAGGGACTGTCAGATAAGTGGAAATAGTAAGAAGTAATTGTTGGAGTTCATATTATCTATTATTTGGATAGAAACTTAGTTTATAAAGCAGTTTACATAATTATCTCATTTGATCTTCATAATCTTTCAAGGTAGCTATTTTTATCACTGTTTTGCAAATGAAGAAACTGAGGCTTAGAATCTAAATGATTTGACCTAACCTTGTTAATGATGATATTAGAATTTAAATCTGATTTTTCTGTTTCTAAATTTTATATTCTTTCTGTTGCTTTTCTTCTGTCCTCCTGGAAGCATAATTAGGACCATCAGTCTAAACTTACAGAAGGAAATTCCCATAGAACAAAGATGGACACTCTCATAATTAGATCTGTCCAACATTAGAATGTGCCAAAAAGCTGCCATCTCTGGGGCACATTCTAACGTTCGACATCCCCTACTTCTGCCTCCTCTCCCACCCTGGCTAGGAATAACCATGGGAGCTCCACATTGGTTAGGAGATGCCTTCCATACTTTCTTTCAGAGATGAGATTCTGTTATTTATAAAGGCCCATGGGCACATCTGCTTCTGCAAGCACCCATACCTCAGAGATGTAATCGGGCCTCTTGCAATCTCATTTTAATAGAGCTGTTTTTTATTAAATTATTGAAACTGTTACATTATTAATCATGTCTACTTCTGCCTTGTTTATTAATTTTTAAATATTTGATATTTGTATTATTTTCTTCCATCCTATAGTAGGCCAGTATATTTAAAATGAAAGCTAAAGAAATTTTCTGACAGATAGTTGAAAAATATATTCCTTATTTCACATTGCCAAATGGTATGCATCTATTAATTTTTCTTTTTTTCCCCTTTCATCCAGAATACTTAAACATTTTATATTAAAATCTAGATGAAGCAAATCATTTCTGACAATTTTATGATTTATTGTTTTTGCTTGCCAGTTTTTATATATTAATAATGAATGTCTTTTCCATCAGGTTTATAACTGTTTTTGAAATGTTTAATATATGAGAATATATGTTCATGCTATAGCTTTTAAAATCTGATATAGGGGTAAAACTTATTTTAGTTTTATGATCTTACATAAAGTAATTCTTACCTTTTATCTCAAAGTTTTTTCAACCAAGCAAAACCATTTAAAAATTCCTTTCCCTTGAATCTATTTGCAATGTGTCACCAGGCTTATGACTGGTTTTGAAGTAAATATTGGAGACTTGCCTTTTCATCTACTCCTATCTCTGCTTTTTGGGCAAAGGCTCTTATAGATGACTTAGGTTCATCTTTCAAAACATAGACATGCTTTTCTCCTTTCCCTTTCATTAGTAGTCATGAGTTAGGTATTGTAGAAACTGACTTGATTATAGATTTTGTCACAGAAGAGGAATAGTAGGGTGTTTTGGGAAGTAACTAGTCTGAGACATTTGAATGATTTTAGCACTGTGTAGTAGACAGATAAAGGAGAAAGATGAAGGAAAGAAAAAGTAAGAAAACTGTTTCAGTTGAGAATTTATTGGCTATTGTGAAGTTTTCTTTATTGGGTTATAACATTTAATTTTGAAAAAAAAATCTTTAGTAGCAAGAAGCTAGGTGCCATGTCAAAGAGTGCTGATATTTTACATTGGTAGATGCATCGTACTTTACATGATGTTTCCTTACCATATTACTTTCAATTCAGCTTTCAGAGTTGTCTGCAAAGAGTTTTCACTTTTGACTCTGACTTTACACAGTCACAACCGGATAATTTAGTGGATTTCCTCTACATTTTACCATTATAATGAATAAAAAAAGAAGATGCTTTCCAGAAATTGTTTGGTACCGCCAGGATGAAAACATGGCCAATGTCCAATTTTCATACTCGTACAATCTCAAGAATGTGGCAGTGAACGAACGTTCAGCTTTTGGAATACAGCCAGCCTATATTCAAGCCATGATGTTCTGGGACACGTGCCCCGACCGAGACGATGCGATTGTGCATATCTCTTCTCAACTCCATGCTCAGTGACATCACCTTGGTAGCTTGAAAGCCTCTGGTGGGAGTGTTTATACCATGGGAACCAGCAACCACTACATCAGGACCCTCCTGTCACCCCAAAGAGCTGTTTGTTAGACACAAAACAGGTTCAAGCACATTTAATTTATGTGACTTTGCTCAAGATATTTAACCTCTTTGAACGTCGTTTTCCATCTCTATAAAACATGGGAAGCTGTTACTCTACCTACTTCACAAAATTTTTGGAAAAAATTAAGTGAGACAATATAGATAACTCTTAACATAGTACTGACACTTAGCATTTGATGAATGGCTATAATAATAATGAGAATGATAAAAATAATCATTTTCAGCATAAATAGTTTGTTAGTGTTAATTTATAGGACTGCTTTACTCACTGTTAGCTAAAGAGCAAGAGGAACAAGGTTGCAAAACACTAGAGGAAACTTTATTTTTAAGTGGAAATAGTCGTGGTGAGTTTTTTTGAATATCAGTCTTTTAACGTTTTTTGGTTTAATTCAGCATCTATTCTTCAGTATGTATCATATGGCAAAACACTATGATAAGTAGAGTGAGTTTGTTTTGTATTTTGCACCTATTTCCTTTTGTTTGTTTTGAAACTGAGTAAAACAATTCTACAAGTAAGCACCAATGATTTATTAGACTTTATTTTTATTTGTTCTATCATCTAAGACTTATTTATATTACATACATTTATTATTACTATATTTATTAATGTAGCAGGTTGAGGAATAAACAGGAAGTGAGAACTGAAGATGTATAAGGAAGTCCGCAATCAGCCCAGCGAACACAACACTAAGAACATTGTGACACTGAATACTCGGGAACTTTCCCATATTTGTTATTTTGGTTTCTCCTGTCTTCTTGTAATGACTGGTGATAAAAAGGAGCCAGTGTGGATACTCTTAGAGCCAACTAGTGATGCTGAGCTGCATTTTCCTCCCTGGCTTGAGGCTTGAAAGCACAAAGTCTCAAGGGTAGAGTGAGTGGGAGTCGCCACCTAAGGAGAAGGAACAGGTTAAATCTCTGGGGCTTTTGGCTGTAAAGCAAAGGAGAACAGGAGAGGCTGGTCTCCACCTGCAAATCAGCCCTGAAGCTGATCGGAAGGGGCTGGGGTGAGGTTTTCTGACATATGGAGCAGTTGGAGAAATCTGCTGATAAAAGGAGGAAGGGTGTTTCGATAGCTCGAAGGGAAGGTAACAGGAAGGCAGCAGAAAATCAAGGATGCAGGATATGAAATCAAATGATGAAACTTTCTGGCTTAATGTAGACCATCTGGCTATCTTATCTTTAAACCAGTGATTTCTTAGACATTTTTCATCTTATATCTACAATGACCATATGTCTCCGATTTTTTAGGATAGCAGATTTCGAATATTTCTGCCATTGTTAGGCCATTGGTCCCAAATCAGGATTGGAAAATATGATCACTATTCTTATATCCCTTCCCCCAACTTCTGTTACCTTTATCACATGCATTTGAGCAAACCCTATAGACGTTTCCACGCAGTTAACAGAATCATTAAGCAGCTGTCCAAAGCAGAGGTTCCCAAACCTGTGTATCAGAATCATCTGGGACATTGGTTAAAATATTGATTCCTGTGGCACCTGCCTCATCCCTCTAGAAATTCAGATTCATTTGGATATGGGAGATATTCAGATGTCTGTTTTTTTAACAAGTGTTCCATGTGATCATGAGGCAGCTGGCTTGTGGACAGGTTTTTGGAAACCAGCGGACCAAACCATGCCATTCACACCTTTTTCTAAGCATTCAAAGCCTCTTACAACAGGGCTTCTCATACTTGGGTTCTTTGGCTTATGGGGTTCTTTGAAGTCCTGAAACTTTGAAATTAAATTTGTCAGTTTGGGTCCATAAGCAGTTCCCTGGGAGAGGACCTTAGCTTTCATTAAGTTCTCAATGGGGGTAATGCCAAGAAAGGCATTGAATCACAAACCCAAGGCTTAAAGGCCAGGAATACAAGGAGATCATCCAGAAAATGCAAGGTATTTTTTTCAATGATCTTAGACTTAACTGTCCTCATGTTTTGATTTTTGTTTTTTCATCTTCTCAGAACTAACTTCTGATCTAATAGTAGCATCCTTTCTGGGTTTAAGGAAAACACACACACACACACACACACACACACCCTGCTACACTCACCCACTGAGGACTTAGTCTTAAAATGATGACTTCTTTCACACAAGTATTTTCAATTTTGTCAGCTGATAACATTTAATAGGATGTGTGTGTGTGTGTGTGTGTGTGTGTGTGCAGGGTGATGGGCTGTTGGGGTGGGAAGATCTGGTCACCTAATTAAGCCTCCCTATTCTGTCAACCATCCCTCTTCCCCCTGCCCACTTGCTTTCCACAGGCACCCACCAAAACAGGTTCTGGACCTTGATCCAATGAAATCCTGTCTGGTTTAAACCTTGGGGTTAATATTCTCCAGCTGTGTTGCTTCAGCTTTAGGGAGACTTTTTCCTTGACAAGCATTTGTGGTTTAGGGAGCCAAGCAATTGATTGGAAACTTCAGGGCTATGAGTTCTAACTTTGGGTCTGCCCTGACACAGTGTGTGACCTTGGGCGATTCATTTGATCTCTGTCCAAACTCTCTGATGCTTGATAACAGGATTTTCTAGAAATCTCCCTGCCAATAAAGGCATATGGAACCACTCCTTGGTTCCGCAAGGGAAGGCTACACTTCATTACCTTGCAGCCTTTTAACTCTCTTTCTCCATTTGCCCATCTCCCCATGCCAGGGACTCTATGGTCTTACCGTGGCTGTTTTCCCAAGTCTTAGCAACATTTTCTTACTTTTCTTTCCAAAAATGCATCATCAATGCTACTCTATTTCAGCTTTCCCCAGGATTTTAGATTTTGTCCCTAAATGTTTATCTCACAATACTAAATTACGCAGGCTGCTTTGGAACACTGAATTGTGCAGAACTGCACCCTGAATTTCATGTGGCTACTGTATATAGGAGAGCTAAATTTTTCTGCAACATACAATCTATTGTGTTACATGCCTTCACAAATCATTTTTATACACCCTCCATTTTTTAACATCTCCTTTTATAGAAAATGATTAAGTTAATAAATTTTATTAAAAGTAATACAATTCCAAGAATTTTTTTTATTTTTATTTATTTTTTTTTTAGAAAATATGCACTATTTTAGCTTTTGGACTTTGTTATATCATTTACTCAGATAATACTTGCCTTTTAAGTTTTGGGAACACACACACACCCCAGTGTGTAATCAAGAATTTTGTCAGGTGGCATAGGAGAAAATTATGTTTTGTAAGAAGCTGTTAGATTCCTGATAATTGCTGATTCCTCATATTAGATTAAGGCTGAAGAAGTACAGTTGTGAATATTTGCTTCTTACTAGTGTTTTCTTCTGCTTTCTGCCTCAAGATTCCATGTCCATCTGGGACATTGGATTATGATATTTTTGTCACTTTATTTCTATTAATGATAATTAAAAGTTCTTGGGTCAAAATACTAATGGTCAGAATGTGGTCCATTGTAGAGTAATCAAATGAACATGCATTAAACAGTTCATGGAATAATTTCTGTGTGCCTTATGTCAGACGCCCTCTTGCTTAGAGTCATATCACTGGTTACTCTTCTGGGATGGAGCACCTTCCTTCCCTGGGGCCTCCCTCACTCTCCTCCCAGTCCACGTGGGGCTGCCCCAGAACGCCCCCCTCAGGTCTGCCTCCCCAGTAGCTTTCTTTTGCTCTGGACCATCCTTTCCTCTCTCTCTACCAAGAACTTTTTTAGATAATTGCCAAAGTGGAAAGGGTTTGAAATACCTACATATTATTTCTGTGTAAAGGAAGAAGTATATTAAATTAACAACAATAATCAACATTCATTATTAATTCTGTGCTAGAACTTTGTATACTTAACATGTAATTTAATCATTACAATAAACACGTGAGGATATTTCTTTTAGATGAAGAACCAAAAAATGTTAAAGTGATTTGCCTAGAATCACAGAATGAGTAAAGACAATCTGATTTGAGACCTTACAGTGCTTAAATAATGTACTGGTGTGCTACCTTTTTGAAAAATAGCCATATGCACTTTTATATGTGGTTTTAAAACTGTGATGGTGGCCGGTCATGGTGGCTCACTCCTGTAATCCTGGCACTTTGGGAGGCCAAAGCGGGAGGATCGCTTGAGGCCAAGAGTTCGAGACCAGCCTGAGCAAGAATAAGACCCAGTCTCTACAGAAAATTAAAAAATTAGCTGGGCTCAGTGGTGCGCAAGCCGGTAGTCCCAGCTACTTGGGAGGCTGAGGCAGGAGGATCTTTCCAGCCCAAGAGTTTGAGGTGGCAGTGAGCTCCGATAATACCACTGCACACTAGCCCAGGAGACAGCGTGAGACCCTGTCACAAAAACAAACAAACAAAAAACCCCCCAAAACTGTGATGGTTAAATTCCTATCAGAACTGCTCAGTGGGTAAGAGGAAAGTGGGGAGGGGAGGAGTTAAGTAGGTTGAGCTTTGCCTTCCTCCTCCTCCTTCCCTCTGTCTCCCATAAACATAAACACACACACACACACACACACACTACAAGCTGAACAGATATTCTTTTATCTGTCTTCACATGGACTTCCAAGAAATGTTTTATTTGAAGAAAGAGTTTCCCTGTAAAAAACAAACAAGCTTTGAAAATCACTGCCTTCTACAACCCCGCTTATCATAGTGCATTCTTATCTCCCCCACCCATTGGAAAGGCTAATGGAACTCAGATGTTAGCGGAGGTCATCCTTGTCTCTGAGGTCACCCTGTCCTCTGAGATTTAAATAAAATTGCCTCAACCCCCCATTTCATATCTCCTGAAAAGTTCCAATGCCATCCCCCAGATTTCTGCACATTCTTGGACCTGTTCTCATGGGTAGTTCTTCCTGGTGAACTCCCGACCTCACTGCATCTTACCTCTTCCGGCTGCATTTTTCTCTGTGCTCCGTGCTGACCTAGACGCGGAATTCAATCCTTTTTCCCTAACTTTCAACCCCCTTTGTCCCCACTTCACTCCCACAGAGAACTATGAATGAAGATTTGCAGGCAATAGTAGAGGGTTTATATTCCAGCAAATCATTGAAGTAGAATATCAGGCATCCTTGTTCTTAAAGATCCTTGAGCCACTTTTCCATCAGAAAGCTCTTATTGACTGTCCCGTTGCCACACCAGGTCCAGCCCCTCACTTTCTCTCCTCCTCTTCCTCCTCCTCTTCCTCCTTGCCATTCCTCAATTCAAAATTCCTCTTCACCTAGGCTTTGTCAGCTGCCTCCTTCTTACCCATGTCTCCCAGAACCTCACCTTTTTTTCACCCCAGGCAACTTATTAGGGTATTTTTCTAAACAAAGACAGTTTTCTTTCCAAGAGAAACTGTGGTACAAACTATTAAGATGAATTCCACCCCCCTGCCCCGCAACATTCATACAGTATAGCCCTATTGAAGGGGTATAACCAGCCTGATTAGCAAGCCCAACCAGAGGCTAACTTAGCCCTTTCTGGGGAAGGCCCTGTGTAAAGGACAATTTCTTTTTCCTTGAACAATTAATATTAAGAGTGAATACAAAAATTTTATTAAGCAGTTGTTCAGCATCAGGTGCTATGCTAAGCACTTCACATTCTTTATTTAATTGAAATGTCATACTCTGTGAAGTACATATTTGTATTTTCTTTTAACTAATGAGAGAGGTTAAGCAACTTGCCCAAAAGTCACAGAGTTAGAAAGTATTGCGGCCTGCGATGGGCCCTGCATTGACATCCTGCGTTCTTGATTATTAATACTGTGCTATTCAAACCACCTTGTGGTCAAAAGGGCATTTCTTTTCCTAAATGTTCCAGTCCACCTTCTGGCACTCCTTGTTCCCCTCAGAAAGCTTCTCAGAGTCTGTGTCATTTTCCTGCCTCTTGAGGGACTGTCACAGAATTTGAGAGAAGCTACTATTTTCAGCTCTCTTCTGAGGATATGTGCTTTCCCCAGTATATAGGAAAGAATGAAATATGTGTGTGTATGTTTTTTAAGTAAACTTTTTTTTTTAAAACAATAATGAGAGAACTTGTGGAAATGGGCCCTTGGAGTAAGACAGATGTGGGCCTAAATTCCAGTTCTGCATATTATTGTATGTCATATGGCAAGTCGCTTGTCTTCCCTGTACCTCCACGTCTGTGAAATATGAACAATAATATCTACTTCCCTAGCTTGGTGCTTGACATACAGAAAAAGCTTAATAAATATCAGTTTCTTTCCCCTTGCATTTCTAATTGAAGTTCTCATATCAGCATATTTACTAAATATTTGTTCAAAATATCAAATGATTTCAACATTGGAACTTGAAGGAAAGCAATATCATGAAAATGCTCTATTTTTCCAGTTTTCCTTAATTTTTTATATGCATTTTCCTTTTAAAGAAATAAAAACAGAGGTATTTCAGAGTGCCAACAAGAACAGGCCTGTTATTCACCTCCTGCCTTTGGTGAAGATTGTAAAGCATGTAGACAAAGAAGCAGAGGTGGATTCATGAGATGAAACTCCTCTGCCAGAGCTAGATGGCAGGACAGTTCATCTAAATGGGTCTGGAAGGAGTTGAGTATGGCTTTTACATCCTCAAATTGAAATGTGTGGCCTGTGTTCATTTGAATATAGCAGTTTACTAACTTTTGGACTTTGGATTTTTATGTTATCAACATTTACTATATTGAGTGATTTTATATCTAAATTTATTGTACGGTAGTTCCCTCTTATCTGCAATTTCACTTTCTGTGGTTTCAGTTACCATGGTCAATCGAGGTTAGAAAAAATTTCATACAATAAGTTATTGAAAGGGAGAGAGAGAAGGAGAGAGAGAGAGGGAGAGAGACCACATTTACATAACTTCTATTATAGCATATTGTTATAATTGTTCTATTTTACTATGTTATTTTTGTTAATCTTGTACTGTGCCTAATTTATAAATTAAACTTCATCATAGGTATGTATATATAGGGTTCAGTACCATCCAAGGTTTCAGGCATCCACTGGGGGTCTTGGAACATACCCTTCATGGACAAGGAGGGACTACTGTAAGTTTTGTTGTTCAAATGAGCTTATTAAAATGCAAGGTGCTCACCACAGGTAGTCTGGGAGGTTAGATCATTTAGCACCATCCAACGATGTGACAAATATCTCTTCTCAATAACTGCCAGAATGACTGCCAGACTCCTAGGTCCCATAGGTTCTGACTGACTTAACTTAGGATGCAATCCAGGAATCTAGACCTTTCAAAAGCTTCCTCTTGAGTATTGCAGTATAGATAATGCCTATCTTTCAAATAGCTCCATTACAGACAACTGGTACATACAAATAGCTGCATCTGCACCTTTACCTCTGATTCATGTAAATCCTTCCACCTTCTCCTCCTCCCTCTCCACCTCTCCAGTTCCATGCACACACAACCTAATGCTAGTTCTTCATAGAAAGCTGTTCTATAAAAATTATTGGGTTTCTATGGGTTCTGAAGTGGACGAAGGAAGTCAAACCATGATAATCAGCAAAGATAACCATTATGCAGGGATCTTAAGTAAGTCTGATTTGCCTGAGCAGTGACTGGACCCCATGTCCAAAGCCACGTTCACTCTACTTGTCTATATTTGTCAGAGAGACAACAGAATCCATCATAGCTCATGTAAGTAGACAAAGATTTAATGCAGGGGATTAGGTTCTTCAGAATGGTTGAGAGAGCTGGAACTGAAGACCAACCTTCCAGAGACAAGCTCCCAGAAACTTTCTGCCTCTGCTGTGCTCAGGAAAGCTGCCATGACCTCTGAACGAAGCTGATGATGAGGAAGCTGTTGCTACCTCTGGTGACTGCAGAGTTCTGCTTCCTCTGCTGCTCTCAGGAAAGCATCGGTGGCTATTAGTCAGGAAGCACCTAACTCAGGAACCGTACAATCTCTGGCAGGAAGTGGGATGCTCCACTCTGCTTCTCTCTTCATGTCACTTTCCATTCTAAATAAAAATTTCATGTAAATTCACCTGAATAGTGAAACCCAAATCTTCCCTTTAACCCTGCTTACAACAATATCTTCCATGTTTTTTCCAATGTTTCTTAACTTTCCAGTCACTTTCTAACTGTTGGGCTAATGTATTCTTAGCATCCATCTCTTGCAGCTTGCGTGTTTAACCTCATTTTATTATATTTTCATAAGTGTCATCATTTAAAAGTTAATTTGGGTCCTAGAATTCTGTCAATACTTTATTATAGTCATTGTTTCTGTAAGAGAAAAAACATTTCCAAGGTCAAAGAACATCCTTATCATTATATTTTTCAATTGAATCTCTTCATGACATGGAGACTGCCTCTTTGGAGAAGCTATCTTGTTACGTATATGTGTGTGAGTGTATGTGTATATATATGTGTGTATGTGTGTATATGTATAAGTGTGTATGTGTGTTCTATTAATGCAGATGATCCCAAAATAGTATATACAAAGGCTGTCTGGAAAGTATCCAGCCATGTAAACTGTTCTCATTATATTAACAATGGCTGGATATTTTCTGGACAGCCCTCATATACTATAATTATTATTGGGGTTAATAATGATCATTTGAAAGTCCTGTCAGATTCTAAAGTGCCATAATAATTATAATAGATACCATTTATTGAGCCCAGGAATCATGCTAAGTTTTTATATGTATTCTTATATGTAATTCTTAAATTTTAGGAGAATTTTATGTAAAATTCTTACAATTTTATCATCATTATCATCTCATTTTACCAAAAAGTAAACTGAATCTAAGGGAGATTAAGTAATTTACCACACAATCCATTGCTGGCAAGTGACACAGTCAGGACTTGGATCTAGGACTGAAATCATTCAACACAATTAATATTAGAGTAACTTTTAGTGTTTGGTGATTTATTTTAATCTAAAACCAGATGGTGTAATTTTTTATTGCTCTGCCTCTTCCTGCTTCTCTTCTGGTACGTGTGTGTGTGTGTGTGTCTGAGAGAGAGAGAACTCAGTTTTGGACATGTTGAATTTGAAGTCCTATGGGATGTCCTTTTATCTTCTCATCTTTGTTTAGAATGAAATTTAAGATAAAAAGTTTATTTCATTTATAGCTCCAAACGAAATACTTCCCCACTTGTGTCCAAATGGTAAATAGTAAAGGAGAATGTGTAGGTTCACAGCTCATCAAGAACTAGAATGCTCTTGTGATACTTCACCATCTGGTGGTCAGAAACTCAAGTGAACCATCTGGGCACCAACTAAGCAAAAACCATGCTATTGGGGTACCTTCTTTCTTAGGTGAGAATTCTATTATAACTTGGCCATCAGCCATTTCCAAAGACTGCTAGCTAGCTGTCATGTTTAAGTGAAATTCTCAGTTCATTCTGTAACTCATGCAAATCTTGGCGTACATAAGAATTTTACACATCCCTGCACTCTGCTGTCAGGGGTTCTGATTCTGTACTGCTCCACTGAAAACCATTTCCATTGAGGTCATTATGACCCTTTTAGTTATTATATCCAATAGCATTTTGCACTCTTGACCACTTCCCCATTCTAGATTCTATCCTCCCATGACATCTAGAAGTGCACGCACTCCTAGTTTTCCTTTTGCCTCTTTCATCTCTTTTCTTAGGTGCCTCCTTAAAAGTTCCTCTTGTTTGGTCAGTTCTTATAATGTAAAAACTTATGAGGGTCCTGTCTTCATCCTTTTGGGTTCAAGGAGAAAGTCTTGGCAATGTAACTTCCGGCTCCTAACTTTATCCCAAGAAAGGGGAATGTTTAAGTAGCATCAAGAGAAATGGCATGTATTAGATCCCGGACCCTCTCTGTGTCTTTCTCTTGATTATTACCCGTATTCAATCTCTTTCTTCCTTTCATGAAACTGGGAGTAATATGAGTTTGAGGCTATTACTGCCAGAGAAATACCTTACCCTGAGAATATCTTGGTGCCTGGGTTAGTCTGGACCATAGGGAAAAACGCTGGGTTTGTCCTCTTGGTTACTTCAGTTTGCTTCTCCTTCATCACGGTTTTCCTTGACCCTGGAGTAGTAAGAAGCAGAGGACAGAGACATGTGTTTCAGTTTAGGGCAAATGGACTAAGCAGCCTTCCCAGCTTTAAGTGTTGTGGATCCTTCATAGCTGCCTCTGGTAGTAGATGGAGCATGGATGGTCTAGTGTCACTCACCAAGGGATTTTTTAGGAGGGGTGAAGATATAGTGGTAAAGTATTGCAGTGATCTGATTTTTGTTCTTGATCTCTAAGCATGTACTTCCTTAGGGAATTTGTAATGGGAGTTTGAGGCTGAGGGACAGAGTTTGGGAACGATATGGCAAGACAGAGTCTAGGATTTTGCTTTCCAAATATCTCTTAATAGATGTCCACCATAGTCACTGCTCACATGATCTACTTCTCATGCTACATACTCTTCTTGTGCTTCTAAACAGAACTCAGCTATGACATATATGCTGGTTCTTCCAATATTCTTCTCTTCAGTCCAGTTGTCTCTACTATATTGTACATGCATATAGTCACCTGTCTTCTGGAAATTCTTCCTTGAATGCCCCATAGGATCTCAAACATGTCCCAAAGTAACTCATAATCTTCCCTCCTCCTACCCCCGAACCTGCTCTTTCTCCTTTATTTCAACACTAAGCGGCATTCAAGTCAGAAACAAAGAGGTCACCCTTGACCTGCCTTTCTCCTAGCCGCCACATTCAGTCTGCTAATGTGGCAGAGAGAACTTTTAAAATAGCTTCTTTGCATTTGTCCTCTCTCCTTCACTCTCACAGTCGCTGCTTTGAGCTTCAGCATCTCTCACATTTTATAGCAATAGCATCCTGAAAGGTCTCCTCACTTCCAGTCATGCCCTCAAAACCTCTGGGTACAGTGGGATGGAGTACCTGCTTTCAGTCTTCCAGAACAATGTCCAAAGCCTTCACCTTGTCCCATTATGATCAGCATGTCTCTTGCCCTGTCCTCTTGCTGCCTATGCTGTGCCCACACTGAAAAGCATCTGGTCCCAGAGTGTGCCCTCTCCATCCCCTTCGCAGGGATGGCCATCCCCCAGCTACCTTGCCCCAGGTCTACTCACCTGAAAGATGCAGCTTGGGAGCCACTTCCTCCCCCTTTCTCCCTGGCTACTCTGCTTGGGGACTTGTTCTGTCTATATCATCTTGTAGCACCTTTAGCTTCTCTCTATCATAGTACTTGCCTCATCATATTATAATTTTCCCTTTGCTTGTCTGTTTACTCATCTTCTCCTACACTGTGATCTCTATACATTTAAGGTCAAAAGCTAGGTCTTTTCCAATTTTGTGTAAGCCCAGCCAAGCGCACAGCCTGACACTTACTAAGCATAATTTATGTAGTTTGAATGAATGAATGATATATTTATCAAAAGAAAAAACATGTGTTCCACCCTTCAGAATATATAAGAACTAAACAAGTTAGCCTGTCATTTAAAATGAGAGAATCTGTCATACAGAGAGTAAGTAATAAGCCAAGGGCAGAGGGCAGATGCTTTTTCCCTCTGGAGATGGTGTCAGGGAGAGCAGCACAGAGGAACACCTTGAAGAGCCTTGAAAGTAGACTCTGGGTTTGCCAGACAGACAAGAGGCAGAAGGACTTTCAAGCTACAGCTATAAAAAATGGTGTTTGTGGACCTTAAGTAATCCTACATGGCTGGAATAGGGAGCGGGAGTGTGGCAGGAGGAGGGGTCAATTCTGAAGGACGTCGTAGAGGGAGAATGTGTTGCCCAATGTCACGTAGTCTGCTAGTAACTGAGTTGGGAATCAAATTATTTTATTTGAGAAGGAGCCAGGAAAAGTTATTATTCAGAATTAGTGATCAGAGTTAAAGACTGCCTCTTCTGTCAGGTTATGTGTCAAGAAATACCAATTTTGTGAATCTGTATTATATATTTTATACATATGTAAAATTGACATTACATGTAAAAATATCAAGGGAGGAAAATGTCCATGACCCAGATCTGTCAATCCATAAGAGGAGCTCCATTTTGTGACCTGCAGAGTTAAAATGAGAAACTACAGAGTTTGAGAGGAAACATTCTAAGTTTTTGAGGCCAATTTTGTGGGAGAAATGAAAACCCAGCACTTCAGAAAAGAAAGGTTCTAGGGGTAGCCTGGCTATATTCTCCCTGAGTTCTGACTTCTTGCTTCTTGATTTTAAACCTTTACTTAGGCATGGGACACCCCTTGCCTCTAGATTAGTCCTGTACTTTGTGCTGGCTTCTACCTCCTTCCTTTATGCTATAGGGAAACCCTGTCTTCTGTGAACACCTTCCTCACTTCATCTACTGTTAATTCTTCAGTGACGGTTCCTTAGCCCAAACTAAGGAGCCAGAGTCCTCTAATATCAGCTACATATCAAGTTACACCAAAGAAGGAAGCCCCTTGCCCTGTTCCATGTTGGCTCTGAAAGTGGGGAAGTAGAGCCTTTTCTTCTGTTACCCACTGCTTCTTTAGTTGACACTATAAAATACTTTCTACCTGCTCACAGCTGCCTGACCCAATATCTGAGGACAGAGATACTATTTTAGAAAAAAGAGTAACCACAAAACAAGCACAAGCAGAGCCTAGAAAGAGCAGAACCTTTTTTTGCAATATCATTTGTGATAAAAAATATTCTGCATGTGCACAATTGGAACATTGGAACTTAGGTGCTGTCTTTCTCTTGTTCTCGTTTCCTGTCTTAGTAAATGGAGAAGAGAGCTCTTACGACACAAGCACAACAAATGTTAGAAAAACAAAGACACAAAATTATTTTTTTTTACCTACTCTATGCCAAGAACTTTCTGAATCCTCATGACAGAAAGATAAGAAGATATATGTCCTGTCGCCAAAGGGCTCTTGGTCTAGTAAAGAAAGTAAATTTTTAACAAATACTTGAAAAGTTGCATAATAAAGTATTCACAAGATTCTGAGCTAACAGAGTGGAAATTGATTAACTATTTGTTCTCTGTGTATGTGTGTTTGTGTGTGTATGTGTGTATGAGACACACACACACACAAAAAGAGAAAGACTCATTAGTTTCCTAGAAAAATCCTATGATATGGGTATCAATATCTCTGTTTATAGATTAGAAAACTGAGGCTCAGAGTGGTTGTATAATTTGACCTGGTCATCTAGTAAGTGGTTAACTTCCCACTCATACCCAGATCTGTTTGGCTTTAAAGTCCAAAGTTGTTTTACTTCACTCCACTGCCTCCTGTCTCCATAATCCCATGTTCTAGAATGATAGAAAAGAACAACTGCATGAAAACAGGAAATAGTATTTGTTATCACGAGCACTCTGTTGTAGCATCAATGCAGTGCACAGATTTACTTTGAATTCTGGGCTTATTTCAGCATTATTTCCATGTAATAAGAAACCATTTAGCCTTCAACATATACTCCTCATTTGATTTATGCTTAATAACACCTTCTCTTTCTAACTTTGGCTGTATATGTATGATTATGGATTTTGGATATAATTTGCATCCTGGATGGGAGTTAAGATTACCATGTGATATTTGTTGTCCCTGTCACCAGCTGTTTGCATTTAGTTTTATAATTCAACAAATTCAACATTTGATGGTTTTTACTCATCAAAGGACTAAATCAGCAGTTTCCCTACAAGTTGGCGAAAGATAGTCCTTTCATGATCTGAAACACTTTGCCTGGATTGAATCTGGATAACCATGGTGGAGATGAAATGATTCATTTTTAGACCTTCCTTTTTGTAATCAAGAAGGTAATACCATAGATTTCTTGGACCAGATCCTTCCTGCAGATATCCACTTTTCCTGAGACATAAGCCTAATTCCATTTTGAAAGCCTGGGTAGAGTATGACAAACATAGCTAAAAGATCACTGAGTTGAGAGTCCCTTGATCATGGACAGGCTGCTGGCTCTTCTAGGATAATAGAGGTATATCTTATGGCTGCATGAATTTGAACTTTCTCTTTTGAGAATCTGGAGTCATCCCCAACATTTGCACCTACCTTTGGCTTTTAACCCAGCTTGGTTTTTGAAATTACTGGCTTCTTTCTTTGGACTCTGACCTTAATCCCTGCAGCTACTCCCAGGATCACAGCCCTTTCTAAATATTCTACTGGAATGCCAGGTCCCTGGGAGCAGGACCTCATTTACCACAGGATCGCCAGGGCTGAGAATACTGTGCCTTGTGATACTGTGTCCCCCATAAATATGTGTGCAATGAATTTGGCACTACTAGACACTCAGGATGACTCATTCTTGCTTGATATTGTTTTCCTCCTGGGATGGAAGTCCTGCTTCATTCCTGCCTAATGTCAGCAACATAGTGAGACTTGATCTGCCCTTGTGCTGACCTTTTGCTGGAAAATAAGAATTATTTCCTTATATGCTGGGCCTGGCAGATAGCATATAGTTAGTAATGCCAAACCTTCTCGACTGAATCTTCTGCCTCTGAGTCTCCTCTTAGGTCTGTGATTGCCACAAGTGTCATTGTTCAGGCATCTGTTTGTTTGCACTTCATTTCCCATCTCCTAGTCAACCTCACTCAGCACGAAGACAAACTAGACAGACATAAAAAAGGAATATGGAGTTCCCTCGCCGATTCCTTTCTTCCGACTTTCTTTCCCTTCTATGCTTGAGCAAGAATAAAAAGAGTAAGTTATATATCTGTTTCCATACAGATAATACAAAACAATTTATTCATTCCAAAAAGATTTGAGTGTGAACTATATATCAGTCACACAAGTGATTAAAAATATGATTTATTTTTCACTGCATCTTCAAAAAAGGAGAAGATTTAGAATCTTCCAATTAGAAATATTAAGCAATAGAGACTAGTTTACACGTTCCCTCAAAACTGAAGTACGTTAGTATTTCTAAATGCCACTAAGGTTACCTTCAGTAACCCATACATTTCATAAGTCTGGATATAGACTATGTTATAAAGTGGGCTTTCTTCAGCTAATTGAAAAAAAGTATCAAGCAAGGATGGGTCATCCTGATTGTCTAGCAGTGCCAAATTCATTCCACACATTTTTATGGGGACACAGTATGTACAAGGCACTATCCTTAGGAGAATACCTTCAAAAAACATGACAGAGAGAGAGGGCGGGACTGATTTATAAGATTTTCATCGCATATCATAACATAGCTATATTATAAACTTGGCTAGAGGAAGAATTGTGTATGTCTTACTCATTCTTTTCATCACCTGGTGAAGGTGCTCAGTAACTTTGATTTCCTGTACAGATATTTTAAAATAAAATTAGAATCCAAAAGCATCTGTATTGTTTTTTCTTTTAAATCTATTGAATATTTAATGTTAAGGATTGAAGGAACATGTCTCCTTTTTTAAGTAAAATAAACATTTTACGATACATCCCATATGCAGAAACTGACCTCTTTGCAGAAAGACAGACCTACACTGAAACGGCTGACTTGGCTCAGGGATTTTGAACATAATAAAGTGTGCTCACAATGATCTGACATGTAGACAAGTATTTATATGAAGTCTGTTGTCAGTGCATATGTCAAATCACCTGTACTTTGAGCTGGAAAATGATATCTTTTAGCAGGGGCTTGTTCCAAAATCAGACAATCAAAGCTTGTCTTTGGAAATCAGAAGAGCTAAAGAACCAGTCCTCACCTGATCAGGAGCTTGTTTATGCTATGAATCTCAAACAAAATCCAGCAATTCAAAAGATTAAAGGCTCCTAAACATGGAGTTGTAGATATTTGCAAAAGATTAATTTCCTGTGTGAGGAATGTGAGATAATGTGATTTTCTGTATATCTTCTGGTTTTGCATAAATATATGAGGGCTGTCTGGAAAGTATCCAGCCATGTAATATGTTCTCGTTATGTTAACAATGGCTGGATACTTTCCGGACAGCCTTCATACATGCATATATATTTAAAAGTTTTATTCTTTTGGTAGTGCTAGCACTGAATCAACTATTCATTGGACCCCTGCATTATCTAGAATACTTGCATCATAATATTATTTTTACTTTTTTATTAGAGCAAATTTATTATTTTATGCAATGATAGACTTACTTTACCTTCTTCTCTTCATCATCATAAATATGAAATTTTTAGCTATGAAAATTATAGGAATTTTCATGTAAAATCAAGGAATTCTAATTTTTTCCTCTGTGGTCAAAATGGCAGAGTGGGTTACACATGGGGTGCAAGGTGGGGAGTGCCTCCCCATCTTCTTGGAACACAGAGAGTTGGGAAAAAAAGACCTTTTTTTAAAAAAAGTAATTTCACTTATAAAGCAGAATCTAAAATAAAAACCTCTGCTGTAATAAACCAGAATGAAAATCCACTTAGTGCGCAGGAGCTAAAGTACCCAAGACACTGAGACTGGGAAGAGAGAGCTGACCCAGTAGTCCAAACCCCATGAGGCACTCAATGCAACCCCCCACGGTGAATCTTGAAGGCTACTGCCCTATGTGATATCAGGGGCTGTGGTAGAAATGATCTTGCAAGGACAGGAATCAGAGCTACTTGCTTATTCCAGTGGATTTTCCAGTGACACCTCCACGTGCTACCATGTGGATGGGAACTGTGATTTTTCTCATTGGGCAAGGTCCCCAAACTTCTAGTGTCAGACCTAGTTCTGAGCTGTAGACTCCGGTGTCAGGCTGAGGCAAGTGTGAAACTACCCACCACATGGACAGAGTTTAGGAAGAGATAAAAACAAAGAAACAAAACAAAATTTACCAGGCAAGAAGAGCTCACTAGCCTAAATTTCAAAAACATATTTGGAAATGCAAGACTAGGCTAGATAGCTACTATACCCAACAAATGGGAGGAATTACACCTGAGGAATTAGAAGTAATAGAGCATCACTCAAATGATTGGAATAAAATTATTTTATAAGTCTTTGAAACGATAAAAAAGGGACTAGTATCCAAATTAAACAGTAATAGGAAATTGTGAAGAAAAATCAAATTTTTTAAAACTAGCATGGATGGATATGGCCAAAACTCATTAGAAAACTTGCAAAGGAATTTTTCATACAGATTAAAAGTTCAGAAAAGACTCTAATAAGGAGGATAAATAATAAATTAGACACAGTTGAAATGAAAGTAAATGAAATGGAAAATAGCACTGAGTAAATTACACAAAATGTAGACAGAAAGAGATTGATAATATGAATGAGAGGAGAGTCAGGATGAATTAAGACATGAAATATATGTGTAATAGGAATTCCAGGAGAGAGTGAAAAAAAGACAATATTCAACAGATGATAACAGCTAAGAATTTTCTGCAACTGAAGAAAGCCACGTGTTTACAGCCAGAAAAAGCATGGAGTGCTAATCAAATTAAATGAACGCAAAATAATAATAAAAATCAGTATATAAACACATTTTATTGAGGCTTCAAATGAGTGAATATTTTGAAACATTTATTTATTTCAGTCCTGTTGTTGCCAGAACAGAGTCTGTCTGCATTATTGTCTCTCTTTTTGCAACTGAGATCACCTATTCATCTGTTTTTATCACCAACATTTATTAAGTAAAGTGGTAAGTGATCAAAGTAACTCAAATCTGAATTTTGTTTTCTTACCAAGGAGAAACTTACTTTGGTTTTACCAGGGATTAGAAATGTTTTCTCTCATAACTTATTTTACATAAGTATACATCAATAATAATATATCTAATACCCAATTTAGTATTTTCTAATTTTCTACCAAAGTATGAGTATTAATTACTATTGTGCAGATACTCAGGTATCACTAGTTGATTCAAGACTGTTGATTCCTTACTAACTTAACTTTGGTCTAAGTTACTATGAACTAATTTGACTGAATATTCCAAAGCCATCTTATCTCCAGCATTCCCTGGAATGGGCTTCTGAATTTTTTGCTTGATCTATTGTATGGGATACATGGAGCACTGATATTTAGCTGAGATACACCTATGTGGTGTACTGGCCACCCTGATTGGTTGGTATTACAATTATCTATCACTGCATAACAAACCACCCCGAAGTTTTGTGACATAAAACGATGACATTTTTCTTTAGCTTTCTCATGAATATGACATATGGAGAGGGCTGGATGAGACCAGCTTGTCTCTGTTTCACGTTGCATCAGCAGGGGTGGCTCAAAAGCTGGGGGCTGGACTTACCTAGAGGCTCCTTCATGTGGCTAGTGGTTGATGCTGGCTACTGACTGGGACCTCGGCTGGGGCTGTGGCCAGAACACCCTTGACCTTTCCATGTGGCTCTTTAGATTCCTCAGGGTCTGGTGGCTGGCTTCCAAAAGGTGCAGGGTGGGGAGGAAGCCAGGTGGATGCTGTATTGCCTTTGTGTCCAAGGTGACTTGCTACCAAGTCACCCAGTGCCACCTCTACCTCATTCTATTCATTAGAAGTGAGTCACTAAGGTAGCCCTATTTGAGGAAAGGGGAATTAGAGTTCACCTTTTGATAGGCAGGAGTGCCAAAAAATTTGCAGACATTAAAACCACTATAGTCTTTATAAGAGGTACCTAGAATAGGCAAATTCATGGAGACAGACAGTAAAGTCTAAGGAGTAAAGGGAAGGGGGGAAAGAGGAAGTATTTAAAGGGAACAGAGTTTCTGTTTGAGATGGTGAAAAAGTTCTAGCAATGGGTAGTGGTGATGGTTATATAACATTGTGAATGTATTTTGTACACTTAAAATGGTGAAAAGGGTAAATTTTATGTTATATATATTTTGCCATAATTAAAAAAAGCCACATACTCTGCATCCATTATAATTAATTATACCTGACTATCTTGATCTTAAAGTGTTTTGAATATTTCTATTGGATACATGTGTGTCCCAAAAGTATTTAGAAAGGTATAGACTCCCAACTCCTCCTGTTCTTCACAAAGTCAGGGGCAGATATTCCTGGTGAAAGGAGTGGTGACTTTTGCTAGCTGTGTGCTCCTAGGGCTATAAGATCTAGAAAAAGGTTGGAAATAAGCTATTTCTGGTTTTATTTGGTGGGCAACCCAATAGAGGAGCTACTTTTAATATGTGGGGATGACTAAAGAAGCCCATATTTTCCATTTATGTTTGATGAACTCAGAATTTTGATTCCCTCCAGGGAAAATTCACTAAAAATATCTAAGAGGGAAATCATAATGGAGATTTTCAACTTCTCAACCCAGCTTTCTCTTTCTGTTCATCAAGGGGTGGAAAAGCTAAATATCTTTAATGGCTCATAGAGTTATATTGAGACTTGATGAGAAGTATGTTAAGACTGACCACCTAGTGAATAGCAGGTTCTTTGTAGTATTGTCAAACATGACAATGTCTTCTAAAACATTTGAATTTAATATCTTATCTCAAGCAGAAATGTGGCTGAGACATAGGAACCAGCATGTCTGAAAGAATTATTTGATAGTAAACAGGGAGGACTTCTCAACCCCAGGATCATTTTGTATAGCATAGGACACTGGGCTAGTCCCATGAATAGAAACACCTTTTTAGTATGTTTGTTGTTAATTCTTTAACACCAGACCCTGGTTAGCAAACTACCATAACACATGGCTCTCCACCTCTGGAAATTGGCTATCCCCTTTTCAGTGTGATGGCCCTTTGTTAGGAATAACAGAGCCTAGTCTCTTCGTGTTTTGCTACTAATTGAGAACCTCAATGAGTGTTCTCATGTATTTACCTCTCT
Source organism: Daubentonia madagascariensis (assembly GCA_023783475.1). Classification (NCBI taxonomy): domain Eukaryota; kingdom Metazoa; phylum Chordata; class Mammalia; order Primates; family Daubentoniidae; genus Daubentonia; species Daubentonia madagascariensis. The sequence continues at coordinate 10,573,867 of JAKFHU010002658.1, forward strand.
GGTGTCTTAGTTTTATAAAAGTGATAATATCTAGACATTAACTAATTGGTTATTATGCTAACAGCATGAAATGTACTCTTTTGAGAATGTAATATGGTGGTTGGAAAGTTTTTTTAAAAGGAAAGTTTTAGTAGGCATAACATTTCTACACAATCAGCCAGTGTGGAAGGAAAGCTTTGGGCTCAGTAACGGTGTATCTCCTACTGATTTTTATGGAGTATTTGTAAGTATTTGATAGCATCACTGTTATTTGTACTGATACTGGTTGAACTTTTCAGAAAATGCTGTGGCTTAAGTATTTGAGCATATGTGTTGAATTTTATGAGAACTACTCGTGACTTCAGATAATTTGCCATGAAAAAGCTCATGTCAAGTGCCTATTTCTGTAGCTTACCTCTATTGACCAGTAATTTGCCTTAAAATTAAAGGTCAATTGCCTGTAGAGGGCAAGGTTACTAGGCACTGTCTTCAAATATCTTGCTGTTATTTTTGGTGGCAGGTTTGTAACCACAGTGCCTTGGCTGTAAGGTGTGTTGTAAAGCATAGGTAATTAATTGCTATTGGTTAATGAATTCAAGTGGTTCATTTAAAAAAAAAAAAAAAGAGCAGATTCAAGATTTTCATTTTAATAGTCTCACTCTCACTTGCTTTCTGAAATGCTTTCTTGATGGAAGAGATCAAGTGAAGCTCTGGCTGGATCACTCCCATGTGAGTGTATCCTTCAAAGAAAGGTCATCCATCATGTGTGTATTAAAGAATTCTGGTTAATCTTGGTACGTTGTGCTAATCTTGACAGTTGGCTTGTGTCTGCTTTTGAAAAATCTCAGGACCAAAATGACTGAGCATGTGTTCCAAAATGGTAAAAGCTGGATCAGATTGCTTCCAGAAAAGTTCTGACTGTTCTGCTTACAGTGAGGGGAGGACCCAGCACCCAAGAATGATACGAATTTGTTCTTTCCACCATGGTGGAGTTGTTCAATCTTGTGTGCAAAGGTGCTGCACAGGTCAGGAAGGGAGGAGGGAAGAAGGTGTGTGTATTAGCAAAATGATATAGTAGGATGCAATGCCTGGAAGGGAAAAGAACTCCGGGGATATGTGATGGGGATAAACAGGTCATGACCGGGTGAGGGAGAGGGAATAATCGATGGCTTCAGAGACGACATAGGTAGGACATGTGCTAGAAAGGAGGGCATTAGAAAAGCTTGCAGTCCAAGGAAAGAAAAGTCAATTATTCTCTTCTTTGCATTTGAGAAGAGCCCATCCAATACTTCTCATCTTTTTATTCTCCCTGGCCCTGCTGAAATCACAGAAACCAAAGAAAATTGATTGGATAATATTTCATTTAAATAGAAATATCAAGATATCAAGATTGAACTGAATGAATAGAAGGATGACTTGAAGTTTGGGGGATGAAAGTGATTACTTATCAGGTAGTTTTCTGCGGCATCTTGTGATTTTTACCATTTGGCCAGATGCCACTTGTGTACCCTAGCATGCTATACTCCCTGGTAATGGCCCAGTTTCACCTTTTGCTATTCCTTGTATGTCTGCCTTTCTGGCGAGATTATAAACTGTGAGGGCAGGACCATATCTGCCCCATGAACCACTACATTCCCAGTACAGTGCCCAGCAAAAAAAAATCAGTGCTAACTAAATGTTGGCAAAAGAGGAAGCATAATATAGAGGAAAGACCACAGCATCTCAAACCAGATGAACCTGAATTTGAATTCCAGTTCTACTACCACATAAGAATTAGATACTTAGATATCTAACTTGAGGTAGTCACATCAGTTACTCTGATTTTCAGTTTCTTTGCTTATAAAATGAGTGTAATAATATATGCTTTCTAAGGATGTTGTAAGAATTAAAGTCACTATGTAAAGGACTTCATTCAATTTCTGGCTCTTAGTAGGTGCTCAATAAATGCTTTTTATTATTTATATAATAGTAATAATGTAAAAGTCATCTTTCTCTAGCTCTTACTTGATTGGTTAAAGGAGTTTGATGCAATAAGAAAGCTATGAAGATTCAGCATCACTGTGTTTGAATATGGATATAAGAATGTGTAAACTATCCTTAAGGTGCTTGCTAGAAACTCTTTATTTCAGAAAGATATAAAACAATGCTTGCACCTTCTTAATGAACCCTTCCCTCCAACTTCTAGTGGCTGCCTTTTCCCATCAAACCCAGAAAGTCAGAAAATTAAACAATGAAACCAAAAAATCTAAAGCTAACCATGGGAAGTGAAATAAATATTTACACATGGCTTCCATAAGCATGGTATATGTTTATACCTTTAGTATGTTTTGACTTGTGTATCCTACCACCTCAAGATGTAAGATTCTAGCAGCTGGGAACCTTATCCTGGACATATTTTGTATTGTGCTTTATTATATCTAATGACTGTCAGAGTCCACCAATAAATATACTGGTCTTAGTGTAGATACATGCACCGCTAATTCAACAAGCATTCTTATCTAAAATTTTGTGTTTTTACTTGGCTGCTGTATCAGTAGACTTGAAGACTCAGCTACAGCTGTCCTGAGAGGCTATCTACAAAAGTGCAGGTGTTCAGCATTAGCAAATAGTTCTTATTATATGGATCGACTTTTGGCAGCTAGTAACAATGTTTCCTGAGATTGAAAAATGATTTTCTACCTTAAACAGTGGTTTCACATTACTGGAATGCCGAATTAAAAAAAACACACACGCCCCACAAAATTCCTCTCATCAAGTAGTACTGAAACTGTTTTTGTTAGTTGTATACATTTCATGATTTGTATATTTTATAGTAGAATGTAAGCCTTTCTTTTTAACTGTTGTGGTTAGGTTTGGGGCTTTTGCCAAATGAAGCAGACTATGAAGAATTAGAAAGCATAATGCATCCTGGGGTTCTGTTCCTGGTAAGGGGGACTTGGGCCTGGCTGGAAGCCAAGGTAGGACTTGGGGCTGGAGATGTTTTCAAGACTTTAAAAATATTAGGGCATTTTTATGTTCTACTATTGGAGACTTGTTTTGCATCATTCGATATTAACAAATAGCCTTTTATTCCTTTTTACAAGGAATTCAAATACCCTTTGTGACATAACTCTTCCCTTTCTTAACCTAAAGGTCACAAGTGGGCAGAGTTTGAGGTCTTGTTTAAAATGATTTATGGGAAGCCGAGGAATCCTTCTGTCTGCAGTCCCTTCATTTCCTATATACATACCCACTGATTAAATCAGAGATAAGACATCTGGCTTGGTATCTGTTAATTTCTAGGTTAAAAACACAGGACTAAAATTGTAAGTATAGGATAGAGACATTTTCCTTTTGGAACATTATAGAAAAAATATGAAGATTATTTGCATGGGTTAATGAAGCTTGCATTTAATATTTAAGTTCTTCCCTACTTGCGTGGTAGTTCACTGGGCCAACAGGGAAACTAGTTTAGCTAAACAAATAAATGGCAAGAGGGTGCTTTTGGGTGGGGTGGGGTTGGATAATTGAATCCAACTTAAGTATGGCTGGTTCTCTTACATAAATGATCTCCCTTACTTTGGTAACATATCTCTGACGTTTTGGAATCTGTACAATGCAGGTAAGCCTCGGTATCGAGGAAGCCAAACAAACCTATGTCAATTATCTGGACCAAACTCTACTTTAGCGGACTTGAGTTACGGCCCATGGCAGGAAAACTCAGAAATATTCACGTGTAAAGGTTTTCCCTTTATCATCTTACCTTTTCTCTCCTTCAGGTCTTCACAGCAGAGTGCGTTTCAGGTTTTTGTTCAACATATGAAAGGCTCAGTTTCAAAGGCTTGGGTTTTCACATCCACGTCAGTATCACAGATTGAAATGTGACACGGGTACCTGGCTGCATATTTTCTTTAAACCTGAGCCAGTAACACTGCAAAACGTCTGGGGGGGCACTCTTTCATCTCACACTTTAAAGTGAGGTTTGTTGATGTAACCCAATTTCTAGTCTGCAGAGGTCACCCTGGAATGTTGTGGATGATGATTAAGCCCATCAGTCCTGTTTGATGTTCGAATTTCCCTTCCCCTGGTTTTTACTCTACTTTGTTTTGTAAAGTAAGCTTGGTAATAGTGATATTCTGGTTTTCCAATGTATGATGATGTGAAATTCCCCTGATCCTCACTGAGTGGCATTTTAAGCCATGCACGTGCTTTTGCAGGGATTATACCATGATGTAATTATGAGGGGGATAATAGAAATGTGTGTTCTTATATACTTTTGGTAAAGTTCTTGGGAAGAGTAAGTGATCAAATGCAGAGATACTAAACCCTAGTTGCTGGCCCTCCTATGACCTCTGAAAGGAGTGAAAGTTGTTCTGTGTTGTGAGCATTCAGCAAATGGCATGAAATCAGTTGGTGGTCTCAGTACCGTCTCTGTATAATGTGGGTGTGTGGGCATGAACAGAGGGGACGGAGAAGTTCAGGAACCAGTGTTAGTAGGAGGAAGGGCATGACATACTGCCTGTGACATGTGCAGTGGCCCTTGGTAGAATACACACAATCTTAAATAAAAGGCTATAGTACTTTTCCTTGTCCCTATCTTAAGTTAAAGGGCAGAATCAGGGATGAACAGGGACCAAAGCTTGTTATTTGGAACATTGGAAGGCCCAAGTCAGTTGGGAACCAGGCCAATGAAATACAGGCTGAAACATATAAAAGTGCCAATATTTGGCCATTTATGATTTACAAAAACATATGATGCAATGTTTTCATTTCATTTGATTTCATACGATTCAACCTAATTCTGCGTGCAATAGCCACATTTGTTTTATTATTTTTGTTTAGCAATGCCCTCTCACCAGCCCCTTTCTCAAGAAGGCCAGGGTTACACTGAGGGCAATAGGTTCTAACCAGCAGCTGCCTATTGTGACAAACATCTTTTGTCTTTGTTGACTGGTCCCTTCTGGAAAGGAAAGACAAAAAAAGACACCATATTCAAACTGTAGTGCTGGAGGTGACCTTTTAATGCTCCATTAGTTCCTCGCTTTTCTCCTTGTTGAACCATCCTGATTACAATTACTTGCCCCTTTGCAAAGATCTATGTCAGTTGCAATGGCAATAAAGGGTATTCACACCTCTTTTTAGTGATACTTTTCAGTGTGAACTCCTGACTAGGTGCAGCCTCCTCCAAGACCAGCGGGTATTAGTAGACGGGGTATATGGTAAAAGAAAAAGAAAGGGGACCGATATTAATGTAAGTCTCTTTCAAGTGAGTTGCAGCTGTCTGCAGTTTTGCCGGTGCAGTAGGACCATTTCAGCGGTCTGAAAATTACAGTGTGAAGTCTTAGATTCCTCTGAGGTGCCTTTGGTGGCTGCAGGGGAGGAAAGGGGGGTCCCTGGGGAGCCTGGCCTTTCCACACCTCTTACCTTTTGTCCCTTTCAGCCAGAACAGCTCTGCCTTTTGTTTTATCTTTGAAGAAAGAGTCCAACAGCTAAAAGAAAAACATTTGAAAACAACTGGATCAGAAAATGTCTAGGCCTTCTTCTAGCTCATTGAGGAATTAGAATTTTTCTTCTCTAAGTATCAAAATGTACAGTCTGATGGTATATGCCCGTACAATGTAAGGAGACTAATTTTCTTCCTTTCCAGGCATCCCTACTAAGGCCCATAAAATGGAAACATCTGTCCTTCTGGAAGTGTTGGAAGGGAGGAAGCTTTCACCCTTCCTGCCAGCCCCCTCCCAAAGGAAAGAGGGACTTATCTGACTGCCTAACTAGGAGAAAGTAACTGACTTTCTGTGGCTCAGCCCCCGTGGGGTTTTTGTTCTGTCAGCCCAATTTGCCTGCAGGCAGGACGCGTTCTTCTCTCCTCATTGCGGTCATCTTACTGGTTAAGCTGTGCTTCTGCCTTGGGAAAACCTGTGGTCTGGGATGGGTGTGGGAAGGCAGGGAGCCTGACTGTGACCTCAGATACTAACCGCATTCTCTGATCCAGCTTTACTAGTAATAAAGCTGATATATTGATCCCTAGCTGACTCCTGAATCAAGTTCTCAGTAAGTTCTGAAACTGTAGGCATAGGGATGGATGGAGGAAGTTTCCTTGGAGAAACACCAACAAACTAAATCCTTATTCCTTGGCAATTCATTCTGGATTTCCCCAGTGTAGAGAATACTCCCTCTCCTGTCTAAAAGTGTGTTCCACTTCCAAACTAAGAACCTGTCCTCTTAAATGTCCTCTCTCCTGACTGCCTCTCTGGTTCTGGGCTATACCCACAGCTGCCACACAATGATTGGTCATTGGATTAAAGAGCCACTTTCGTTGCTGGTTATACCCTGTTGTCCTGCTACCTTTGCTTTTCCTCACATTGCCTCTGCAGTTCAATTTAATTCACAACCCTGTGAGCTACCATAGGCGGATTTATTTTTCACAAGAAAGGTATCAATTTTTTTCTTTAAACTTCCTATAGCTGTGTTTGTTGATCCCAAGAAACCATGCAGGGAGGTCAGCCCAGGTTAACAAGAGTAGTCGTCTCAACCCCAAGTGTTCTGTGCTCAGACTTGCTAAACCCTTTAATCTCAGGATCCCTCCCTCTGTTCCATCATGATCAGAGGTGTCAGGCAGCTGCAAGCTGTCAGGGAACTGTGCTGCCTGGCATGAAGTTTGGCAGCTCCTGGAATTCCGTGTATAGGAGGAAGCTCCTGTAGTTCCCTGTATCTTTATTTCCCTTTTGAGCACACCCCAGGTGGCGCTTGGCCTCACAGCAACTCGCTTTTCTCAGCCTGGCATGTGGGGTCTACCACAGTCCCTTTGTGGGTCCAGTGTCTCTGTCTCAACTGTTCTCCAGGGCTTACGGCACGATAAACTTCAAGATGCATCTCCTTACCTGTCCCCTCTTTCTGCCTCCTGCTAGTTTTCCATTTCCATTGGCATGTGAAATTTGTTCCAGCTGACTGAGTCAAGAGGCAGGGCTTTTAATCCCTTGTAAGTCAACACGGCTATGAAAAGCAGGTGCTGCTGTTCTGTGCTGAAGCCCGCTATGTCCCACTCCTTTTCCTGTGAGTCACCCCTCCCTTGAGTGGGGAGACACTGGCCTGCCGGTGGCTCCCATATGGGCTATGGCTCCACTCTGTGCCTTCACTCCTATGGGCTGCTTTGCCCAAACGCCCGCCCCACCCTCAGGGTGGTGGACAAGGAGACCAGAGCCCCATTGATCTCGGGAGCAAGTGAGAGGACAGTCCTCGGAGAATGCCAGTGCCTGGTGCTGTGGTCTGTGGCTCTCCTCCCTCCCAGGCTGGAGTGTGGTGTGGGAGGCTCAACCATGCACAAAGGGCCAGGGACTAAGTGGACATGAAAGGTAGAGGTCAGTCTCTCAGCCAACCAAGCTGGGGTTCAGGCCAAGGCTCTAGTTGCAGTGGGAACTGTCTCACAGGGTCTGGGTAATTCCAATACTGACAATGTCCCCATTTTCATCTTGAGCTCAGACCCTACATCTCAGTTCCAGACATGTATTTCCAGCTGCCTCTTTCATATCCATTTGGATACTCAATGCTTAGGTTTTTCAAATATCACATTTTCAAAACTGAACTCTGGTCTCCATTTTCAACTTCACTACCACCAGCCCCCCAACAAGATTTTCTCCAAGTCTATCTTCATCTCAACCAATGGCCCCGCCATCCAGCCATCTGCTCAAGCAAGAATCCTGGCAATGACGTTTAGTTCCTTCCTCTTCCCCGTATATAATATACATAGTATTTAATAGTAAGCTCTATCATGTCTTTCCCAACATAAAACTCAAATGCATTCAATTCTCTGCCACCATAATAGTTCAAGGCCCCATTACACTTCACCTGAAACTCTTCATAGCCTCCTTATTAGTCTCTCCATTTCTACTCCATTCTATTTCCTATTTTCCAGAAAGCAGCCACTCTTATAAAAACATAATCTGAATAGTTGTCACTCCTTTTCTTAAAACCTATCAATGCTTTCTCAATGCAATTAAAACAGAATCAAAATGTACTTCTTCCTGTGTCCTATAAGACCAAGCATGGCAAGGTCTGGCCTCTGTTTCGCTAACTCATATTTTCCTCCCTCCTGTGCCCACTCACTGGCTTTATTTTTATTATTTGCATTGGTCTGATGCTTTCTTGTTCAGGACCCTCGCACATGCAGTAGTTATTCCCTCACCTGGGCCACTCTTCCCTCCTCTTTGCATGGCTGGTTCCTTTCATCTTTTAGGTTGCTAATTAATTGTCACCTCTCAAAGAGGCCTTCTGTGACTACCTGATCTAATGAGGTCACCTCTTCTTGGTTTTCTCTGTCTTTGCCCCCTATCATTGCCTTCTGAGTGTATTACAAGGTATCATTCTATATTTGTTTAGTGTTTTAATTCACTAAGCTCTAGGAAGGCAGGTGCAATTTTGTACAGCATCTTATACAGGGCCTCATACTCAATAAACATTTGTTGCATGAATGAATCATTTAACCTAGTGTGGATCAGGATGAGCAGGATGCTGCTGCTAACTCAGAAATCAGGCACACCTTACCAGCAGAGTTAGTGCAGTGGGCAACTCCCAGACCACCCTGCTCTTGGGGAGAGTGCTCTGAATACACAGGCCAGGGTTCAGCAGGGCTAGGCTAGGTACATCTGAGGGTCACAGGCTTTCAGCACCTGCAGCTTGACAGGGCAAGGCAGGAACAGATAATATCAAGGCCCTCAGCACCTGTGGCCTGTTTTACTGGAGCCTGAAAAGTAACTGAAAATCTATAACGTTAAATCATTACAAAATCAAGGCACTTGAAGGGTATCAAATAATTATCTGGAAATATAATATATCAGATTCACCTGTGTGTATTTGATAGTGGAGGGACAGGAGCAACCATCCAAGGAGTCAATTTAGGACTTCTATGAAAACTACATCTCAGGGGGGTATGCTCAATCAGAATATACATGTGAAATATTTAGAAGGTACATTATTACTGCTACCACTTCTGTGCCTACTAATACTATCAGATACACCATAAGAAATTGCTGGTCAAATTATAGGTAAAAAGCAGTTGACTTATTATTTTTGTCAAATATATGAGCAAAAACCTTACTAAAACAATGTTCTGAGGCAGGCCCTATTATATTTACAGCTTACATAGTAGGACACTGGGATGCATCCAGGTTAGGTCATTAGCCCGAGTTCACATAGCCACAAATTAGCAGATCCTGACTGTAAACCTAAATTATTGGTGTATGGTCTTAATTACTATGTTGTGAGTAAACTCGCAATGATCCCACATCCCATACTGTCCTTGAACATTGATTCAATCCCTTCAAAAAGCACAGGCACATATTCACAACTATCAGAAAGTAGGTGTTAAAAATACACTTTACTTTTACTATTATAAAGCAAAGACTATGAAAGTGTAAGAAAAGTCATTCTAACTATAACAAAATACAGAAAGTACAGAAAATTATGAAGATGAAAATAAAAATCACCTCTAATCCTATCAACCAGTGTTAACCACAATTAATATTTCAGTATATTTCCTCTAAGATTTCATCGCATCACTAACATTTGATCACATATTGATTATTCTTTCACAATTTAAGTTTTGGTGGGTTTTTAATATTTGATTATATAGATGCATGCTAATTTGACTATTTCCTTATTGTCACATATTTAGATTGTTTCTGATTATTTTTAGATGTAATTTTTGTAAAAAGTACATAGTTATTTTGGGTTGAATTGTATCCCCCAACCCCTGGTAGCTGTGAATGTGACCTCATTTGGAAATAGGGTCTTTGCAGATGTAATTGAATTAAGATGAGGTCATACTGGGTCAGGGTTGGCTCTAAATCCAATGACTGGTGTCCTTATATGGAGAGAGAGACTTGGAAACAGCCACACACACAGAAGGAAGACGGCCATGTGAAGATAGAGACAGGAATTAGAGTGATGCAACTACAAGTGCAATGCCAAGGATGGCCTGCAACCACCAGAAGCTAGAAAGAGGCAAGGAAGGATCTTTTTCAGAGCCTTCAGAAGGTACAAGATCCTCCCAACACCTTGATTTCAGAACTGGGAGAGAATACATTTCTGTTGTTTTTAGCCACCTACTTTGTGGTTATTTTTTATAGCAGCCCTATTATTATTATTAGTTTCCTAAAATAATGATAATATTTTGTTTTTTAAACAAATTTGAGAAATTTTTTCTTAAAAAAGTAGGAGAGCTTAATCTATTTTCATTTGTTACAATTATTAGCATAATTGGTCTAATTTCATTGACTAATTTAATGTTCTGTATATGCTTCCTTGTGTTACTTTTTTTGGTATTTTTATTTGCTTATATTTTCTCCAATGTTTTGAAATGTGTGTATTTTATCACCTTTACATTTTTCAAAACTGTTCTTTGATCTATATTTTTCTAATTGTCAGAATTAAGATTGAAACAGCAGTATTTGAGTTGTCTATGCTTGAGATTAGAAGTTGAGCAAATTTAGTTAGTTTTTCCTTCTTTTCCACTTTTAGCTCAAAATAAAGTGATAATGCCTCACATTTACTGAGCAGGTAACATGCCTCTGTGATAGTCTTTACATATCACACCTCTGCTTAGCAGATGAGGGGTGGGAAGCATTGAGAGACTACTTAACCTACTCCAAATCACTAGGTAACCTTGGTAGAGCCACCACTCAATCAAGGGTCATCTACTCTTGGAACTATGATTTCTAACACTGTACTATCAGACCTTCCAAATGAATTCTGGGGTTTTAGAACTAATTAGTATTAAGTTATGGTGTTCTACATGAATTATATATTCTATTTTAGGATTTTTTTGGACATTTTATTTTGGTATTAAAGATAGTTGATTGTTGGGTTAATTGATTGATTAGCTGATTTCTAAGTCTGTGCAGTCCATAGTCAGAGAGCTGATGGGATCAGTGTATGTATGAAGTTAGTGCTCAAATTGGAGGTGTCTCCCATCTCAAAGCCAAGCCTAATTTTCAGTTATTTGAAAATAGACCATGTGGTAGAAATTTCAGAACAGCAAGAGACTGAGAGATCAGTCAAAGAGTCATTTGTTATCTACTTATTCTTTGTTTATAATAGTATTCTTTATTAATAGCATTAAGGTATTATATATTGGTTATTTATTGCTACATAACAAATTATTCCAAAATATAATGGCTTAAAGCAACAAGCATTTATTCTCTCACAGTTTTTGTGTCAGGAAAATGAGCATGGCTTAGTTGGGTGCCTCTGCCTCAAGGCCTTTCAGATGACTGCAGTTGACATGCTGGCCTGGGCTGCATTCTCATCTGAAGGCTCAAGTGGTGTGTGTGTGGGGATTTGTAAGCAGGGTTCATTCCCTCCCAAGATGTTGGACTGAGGGCCTCAGTTTCTCACAGCTCTTGGATGGAGGCCTCTCAGTTCCTTGCATGTGGGATTCTTAATTGGGCAGGTGCCAATGTGGCAGCAGGAGTCCTCAGTGTGAGGGAGAGAATGACAGTGCCCAAGACAGAACCAGTCATTTTGTACCTTAATCTTGGACGTGACATTCTGTTACCTCTGCTACAATCTATTTATTAGAAGGGGATAACTAAATTCAATACAGAGGAGTGTGTCCCAGGAGAATGGGGATCATTGCAGACCAACTTCGAGCTTGCCTACCACATGTTGGTTTTGGCTCTCTGCTCATGAGTAACATTTTAAAAATCATACTTCTAAGCAGGTTTGAGTCAACTGAGACCATTTAGAGGAAGCTGACACTGAGGGTTTGGCCCGTGACTGGGTATATGTTTTCAGGGGGAGTGTGTTACGTCCTCTTGTGATTGTTTAGGCAGAAGTGATTGACAGTGATCACATGGACATGTTTTAACCAAACTTCAGCAAAATATTAGATCCTACTCCATTGTCATTTGGTATTTAATGTTGCAAAGGATATTGCTAAGAGTAATCAAAATTTGTTGCTCAGTATTCCTAAATTTGGAGATTTTTTTCACTTAATTTGGTAATTTAAAAATGTTATTAGTATGTGCATAGGCATTCATTTTTTCATTGGTTTCCTGTGAGCCATTTCCTGTGAACTGCAAGCGTGAACCATTGAATCTGCTTACACAGGCCTTTCTTCTTCTCAAGGAAATTTTTTAATCTTATATCTTTGATTATTGCTACTTTCTTTCATTTCATTCTTTTCCTCAGAAACATCATTCAGTCTCAACTTGGCTTTATGAATTTGATCATCTCTAGCTCTCATTTCTTTCTTCTTGCTTAGTTAGCTTCTATGCCTAACACCACATTTTTGGTCTGAGTTTTTGCACCATTGATTCTGCCCTACCTTCAATGCAGCTTTTAAAGATTTTTGTTTCATTCTTCTCTGTCTTCTGAATGCTATTTCGTCTCCCTTTTTCTGCACATTATTTTCTCTATGTTAGTTTTCTTTTCACTCATCTTCAAACAAGTGTCCAGTTTCAGTATTTTTCAATAAATAAGGAAACTTGACTGTCCTTTATACACCCTGAGATTGAATTACATTCTTAGTTGTGCACCTGGAGGGCAGGTTCATGTATTTGACTCCCATTTCTTAACAGGCTTAAATCATAGTGCGCCTCTATTCAGAACAACTTGCTTGTACCCTGACTTCTTATTTCTCTGGTTTGATGAATTGATTGAAAACATGAAAAAATACATTTGTCACACCAGGGTTGTGTCTATGTCCATCTTCCAAAATATACTACTCTTTTTACCTCTAGGATTTCCCCTCCTCCCCATATTTACTACTCAATTGCTTTCTGGTTTTTGGTCTGTGGCTACGGATAGGATGATAGGGAGATGTGAGGGAGGCAGGTGTGTCTCAGTCCACTTCTAATTATCTTATAGTTCTTGTCCATTATCCTAGATTAAGACATTGTCTATTGTTGTTGGTTTGGGGTATATTTTACTTTTTCTGTGTCTTCACTGATATTTGAACAAGAAGTTGGGGGAATTGCACTGGTGGTTTCTACCAAATGTTATTTTGAAAGAAAAATCTGTATTGATATAGTAATACTTGCCCTCACCAATCTTTTTTCCACAGTGCTGCCTAAAGATCTTTGTAGAAGGCGTACATCATGTCAGCCCTATCTTAAAGCTCCTTAATTTCCTTCCTTTCCAAACTCCCTTTTGTGGAATATTTGATCTTCTTCAAAATCTTGTGTTTGCCTAAATCAGGAAATCTGCCTTATCCCTCACACAGTGTTACAACCCTCTGGGCTTTGACTTGTAGTTTTCCCTCTGCCTATTATGTTCTTTCCTCCAAGTTTGTCTTGAAAATGCCTGTTCTTCAGAAGTCAGCTCCAGCTTCATCTCCTCCATGAAGAGGAGACTTGATAGTTCTATCTTTGTATCTTTATTGAATACCATGCATAAGTTTGTCTTAGCACCTCTATCTCTTCATTGCTTTTACTTGGCCATGGCTGGGCAGAGGAGGTTTCTAGTTTACCTCCATACTTTCAGAGCCTGGTCCAGTGCCTGGCACATATTAAATGCATTTAAAAATGGTAGCCAATTCAAAGAAAACTTGGATGTACAACTACATTTCTTCTTGCTCCTAGTAAAATAATAAGAGTGATGCATATAGGGCTAGTTTTTCTTTTTAGTTCCTCTTATCTCTTAAGGACTTATAATCCAATTCTTGAGCTTATTATTTTTTCCAAACAAAAACTTCTTGTCCTGTAAAAAATTATAAACTGCATTGTGACTTTGTTGTTCATTACCTCCCTCCACTCTATGACAGTTGGATACATCAACTCTCCTATTGGGAGCAATGGCTTAGCATGGTAGTTTAGCTTAGTTCTTAAATAGACAATGGACATTCCCTGGGTGTATTTAAACATCTGAATTCAATGGCTCCTTCTCCTTTTTCCTCCCTTTCAGTTTCTTATCCACTTTCTTCCAGAATTGTTTATGGTTGCCTGGGAGTTGCCTGGTCAGCTGCGTGGATTCCTAATCCTGGCCCAGATAGGCTGTGAATCTCTGAGGAAACCATTTACCCCTTTGGGTGTCTCATCTTTAATCCCTGAAAAACATGTCAACCTGGTTCACTGGGTTGTTTCACATGAAATACATCTATTAAGTAGCAGAAAAGTAGTGTTGTTTTTCTCTTCTTGAATGCTAAAATTAGTTTCTGTGGAAATGATTCAGTTGCTGCTAACAGTATTGCGGACTCCTGCATGACACAGTAGCAAGTACATCTCAGCTGTTAAGAAACAAAGATCTTGCTTTCCTACTGGAGACATATGGTTAAAACCACAACAACAACAATTAAAAAAAAAGGATACCAAAAGGATATTTTGCATACACAGAAAGAAGTAAAGAGAATTAGTTTTAAGTAATATATCACTTACTTTTTCATGAGGTATCAATATCTCACAATCACTGAATAGCATTGATCCAATTTTTAAAAATTTTGATGTTAAATTAAGATGCTAGTTACTTTAGCAACAGGGAGATTGATAGAGTACATTAGAGAGTGAGAAGTAGTCTTTTGCTGTTGTCACTTATGAGAATGAAAAGTATAAGAAGAGCTCGGGCAAAAAAAAATTCATTTCTAATTGCAGTGCAGCCCACAAGCTTGCACATCCTATAACGAGAAAGCTCCTTGTTAGCTGCCAAAATCTGCCATCCAATCTGTCTGGTAGTTGATTTCGTTATTACATTCTGATGTGCCCTTGACAAGCTTTAGCACTCAACACCTCCTCCTAAGCTCCTCCGGTACCAGAAAGATCATGGAGGGATGACAAAGGCCTGTGCTTGGCTTTTTATTATTCACATAACTGGAATGTTTATAAACAGCACAGAGTGTAACAAGAGCAAATGCTCAACCACATCAAGCAGTTCCCTTGTCTTGCATGTCATTTAAATATCGATTCTGTCTTATCCTGCACTATGCGCTTCACACACACAAAGACCAAACTAAGTGCCTGAAAACCATCCTGAGGGGGTTTTAAAATGTGGACAAACAACTCTCTTTTCTTTTGATAATTGTGATGCCTTATTCTACCACTTAGGGTCTGAAGCATCTGGTATTTTTAAAACCATAATTAGATGTCACTCTGATCTCTTTGGTCAGCACTGGTCCACTCTCTCCCCCCTAATCCATCCCTCCAGATTTACTCCTGCACCCACACTCAAGTGGGGAAAATAGATAGTTATTTAGTGAATGAGAAGGGATTTAATATTACTATTAACTTCATGGTATGTATTATAAACCTCAGAAAAACTTAGGGGAAAGGCAATTAAAACAACTAATGCCATAGTGCCTTTACGAATATAATTATATTCTCTCTCTCTCGCTCTCTCTTCCATTCACTGGTGTTAATGTGATATAAACGTTCTGGCTGGGTTGCATTGAAAAGGTTATGACCTGCTCCTCGGGAGTAAAATGTTGCTTTCAGCATCCTTTTTAACTACACTAAACTTCTTCATTACAAAGTAGAATTCTCTCCTACCCTCTGGCAAAGTGTTGGTTTGCAGACTGTCCACCAGTAACCTCAGATGTCAGGAGGGCCTCAGTTACAAAGGTGATGACACATGCTAGTCCAGGATGTACTCTAACTCCAGGGCCTCTGAGTGTCCTGCTTATGGAGGGTCAACATGATCAAAACATGCTACTACTTACTATTTTTGGCGAGGGGAGGGGTGGGGTACAATGGTGAAATCATAAAGGTTCAATTTGCCACAATCATAAAAATATAAGTCAGGAGATATATTTCATGAACTGCATTTAATTACGGTAAACTTTTTTTGTCATATCCAATGGAAAATACTTTTAAATCCATGTATTAATCCATGCTTAATTTCTTGTATTCTTCTGTGCCATACCACTGATGTTTTAGGTTGTAGGCTACATACAACTTCCTCACTCATTATATTTGCCAAAAATATATTTGCTTTTGGAAAAATAAGTTGTTAACAAATAATAGAAGGGAGATGGAGGGGGCAAGAAAGTTAACATTTCTTTAACAGCTTCTATAGCCAGATAATGTCATAATTGTTTGGTGTTTTACATATGCCATACAATTTAATATAATAATGAGAACATAGATCTCTTCAAGATAAGAATCACATCCCTATTTCCCAGATAAGGAAAAGATAAAGAAAGATTAAGTAACGTTCCCAAAATCACACAGCTAGTAAATTAAAGTCTAGATCAGTCTTATGCCAAAATCATGCTTATTCTCACAGTATCTTTTTTTTTTTTAAAAAGATAAGATGTCTGAACACCTACATTTGACCCCAACACACAGAAACTCCCAGGCAGAATGTGTACCTCAAAAGAACATTCCAAAGTTTGCCTTAGTTGATCAACAACTGATAGAAACTACTTATGGATGTAACACTAGTGATTCTGGTAGAACCCAGAAGCAAATCCATTCACTAGCTAGAGGTGGTCTGTTTGCATTTGAGATTAGCTGGCATTTGTAGGTTACTCTTTCTTGTTTTAAAAAATGTAATTAAACCAACTGTCCTAAGAAAACTCTTCCTTCTGGTCCACATGTAACCAATTCCAGATGTGAATCTGCTTCCCTACAATAATTGGTTAGTGTTTTACTTTCTTAAAACCTACTTCTTGACCTTTCTGAAAACCTACTTCTCTCTCAAACTCATTTAGATGCTACTTTCCAGACTGAAATCAAATTTGGACCCTAAAATGAGGAATGCCTTCAAACTGAGAATTCCAATTTAATTTACACTGTTCTCGAAACATTAGAAGTTGAAGGGAAGGAAAGAATGATGATCTCCCAAGGGCCAAAGATCCAACCCCACTCTTTGGTGTGTTCCTGTGGCTTAGCCCCTTTTCCAGGGGAGACCTCAACTGGGGCTTTCTTGGCTTGGAGTCATTTTGCTGCAGTTAACATTTAGTTCACACATCATTAGGTGAAGCCCTGGTTACAGAGATACACTGCTCTTGTCATAGCAGAAGTATGCTGCATGCACCTGCAGTTTGAAGTTTTTGTTAAGGGAATAGCCTGAAATGAATGAAGAGATTGAAACCATTTACTTTTTTTGACTCCACCTGCTGTGGTATATTTTTGTTGGACAGAATAACTCGAGGTGTGTTTATAGCTTCAGGGAAAGGATACATTAGGGGTTACATGGTTTTAAGGCTATTTTTTTCTTTAAAGCTATAAATCAAATTTCCATGAAAATGGTTATATGCATATAACTGCTCTGGGTTTTGTGGATGTATATATGTATGGATTATAATTTTTTCCCTTAGGTGAGTAAGGAAGGAATAATTTCCTTTGTCATTATCATCCCAGAAATAATTTGTCCATGGTGGTAGGTAGGATGTCAGTACAATGTCTGAGCTGTATTTGACATTGACAATAAAGTCTGAATAAATGTTAGCCTACCATACTTATAAACTCACAGTTATCAGATTCTGCTTTAAGTGTCTTTCAGGAAAGGAAATTCTGTCTCAAGTACTCAATTAGGCCCTGTTAGATTTAATTAGTAATTTCATGAAGTAGGTTTTATAATCCCCATTTTCTAGAGGAAGGACCTAAGATCAAAGAAGACAAACATCTGGCTGAAGCTTTTGTAGCTCTTCAGTGATAGAGCTGGGATGAGAACCTCAGTCTGACACCAAATCTGGTGATCTACTACACTACAGCACCACTAATAAAAACTCTAAAGCCTTAAATGACTGTCAAACACATTGTCCCCTTATTAATATGTCTTCAATTAAGCCATAAATCACTATCTATGACTTCTGAGTATTCCATATATATGGCATTTATGTTATTAACCTCTAAATATTTATAAGTCAGCATGAATATATGAAGTATAACCTCTATATTGAGGAATCTCAACTCATTGAGATAGAAGCATGAAATAATCTTACTTTTTTCCAATTACTGTTTTTAACTGTTATGTTGAATTCCCCCCCATCTCTCAACATCATATTGAGATGACTCCATAAATTTCCAGTTATTTTAATATTGGACCTAATATTAGTCTAATCTCATATTTAATTTAACGTCCTTTCTTTCTCCCATCAAAGGCTAGATTTCTTCCTTAGAGTAGACAGGCATGTCCTGGCTCTGATTTACCTTCTCCTCATCCTCTTCAAGAACCAGATCCTTATCTATTGGGGTGAGGGAAATAGCAGAGGCAGATATTTTCTTATGTTACTCTCAGTGCATGTCAGTGGGGCACAAGGCCCTGGCTGTACTCTGATTTCATCTAGTTCTGTCTGATGCTAGGGGCTCCATTTTCTTGGGATAGGCTTAAAATTTTTTTAGCCCCCTTTGGTGTGAGTACTTTCTCATAGACAGGCTATTCAGTCTTTCTTTGGCACCTCTAACCATAAAATTCCACACCCCTCACTGGGTAGGGTAGCCCAGTGCTTGGCCTGGTGGCTTCTTGCATAGCCCTGTGGATTGTGCCTGGCTTTTACTCTCTATAATTCATTGCTTAAGCCAAAAATGCTACAGAAAATTTCTTCTATGTTCATCAAGGGTTCAGTGAAATGAGTGGTGTGGAGTTTGACTCACACCTTATTCCTAGGAACACTACTACATTTGTCCCTACAAGTCCTATTGGCATAGCTGCTCCAGTGAGGCTCCCATTTCTAGAAGTTTCTAGTCCAGGAGCAGTCACTAGTCTCTGTTTATAAATATACCCACACTTTGGGGAATATGTCAGGCAGGTTTTTCAGCTATCTAGTGCTGTAGAAAAAATCTCCCCCCAAAATGGTGGTTAACCCAGCAATAATAATTCATTATCCCATAGTTTCTCTGATTCTATAATTTTGGAAAAGCTTGGCTGGGCATTTCTATCTTAAGGTTTCTCATGAGATTACAGTTAGATGTCATGTAGGGCTATAGTCACCTGCAGGCTTTACTGCGGCTGGAGGGTCTACTTCCAAGGTAGCTCATTTACATGGCTGGCAAACTGGTGCTTCCTATAGGCAGAAGGTCTCAGTTCCTCTCCATATGTGCCTATAAACAGGGCTGATTGAATGTTCTCATGACAGATGCTGGATTCCTCCCAGAATGAGTGAGCCAAGAGACCAAGTCAAAAGCTGCATGCCTTTTGTGACCTCAGCTCAGAAATCACATACTGTCACTTCTGTACTATTCTATTGGTGATATAGACCAGCTCTTATTCAATGTGAAATGGATTACACAAACATGTGAATACCAGGAAGTGAGGATTATTAGGGGCCATATGGTTACCACAGTGGGCCTTCAGGTTTCTGAAATTTAACTAAAAGAAGAAAATAAAACAGCAGGGAGGAGAAGCCAGTCTACCCTCCCTGCATGTAATCCTAATTTGTACCAGTGATTCATTGAGAGCCCTCTCACTTGGCTTTGGGTAAATGGTACCAATGCTCTTTCCTCCTTAGATACATTCATGGAGCCAACAACACACCTCTCTTCTCTTCTTTGTCCTCTTTTTATAGAATGAGGCCATGTAGGGTAATAGTTGGTGGGTAGGGCCATTGCATCCTAGTAGTTTTTTTTAAGAGGTCTTTAGCTCCAATTATGAGACTCATGATAGATGCAAGATTGATTAAAGTAACATTAGCTGCTGTAAAAAGTCAACACCCAAATTTTAATGGCTTATTCAATTTAAGTTTATATGTTTCCCACATAAAGTTTCCTAACTTGGAGAATTGCTCTGTATAGTCTTTTAGGCTGCGAGAAGCTCCCCATATTCAATACGAGGCCTGAAATGTCACCCTGACCTTGACATGCACCCAGTGAAAGGGTTAAGACAGAGAGCATGGGAAGTTTTTATGGGCTAGGCCTGAAGTGGCATTTGTCACTTCTGTTCACATTCCATTGGCCAGCCAGAACTTAGTCACATGGCTCTGCTTAATTTCATGGGCTGGGAGTGAGGGGGGTAGTTCATGGTTCGTCATTCAGCACTAAGAAGGGAGTATGTGAACCTTTCATAGACAGCTGGCCATCTCTGTCATAGGATGGCATTCACAACTGACACACACATAAAGCATGACTCACGTGAGGAGAGAACAGCCAAGGGCTCTGGGAGTGAGCCCCTCCCTACAGGGGTTAGACCATATTCCCTGGCTTTTTTTTTTTCCTTTGGTATAAATTTAAGGGGTGCAGTTTTGTTACATGGATTTATTGCCTAATGGTGAAATCTAGGCTTTTAGTGTAACCATCACCTGAATAATGTACATTGTACCCATTAAGTAATTTCTCATCCCTCACCCCTTTTCCACCCTCCCACCCTTCTGAGTCTCCAGTGTCTATTGTTATAGTCTATGTCCATGAGTACACATTATTTAGCTTTCACTTATGACTACATGCAGTATTTGACTTTCTATTTCTGAGTTGTTTCACTGAAGATAATGGCCTGCAGTTTCATCCATGTTGCCACAAAAGACATAATTTCATTCTTTTTTATAGCTGAATAGTATTCATATATATATGTGTGTGTGTGTGTATATATATATATATATATCTATCTATCTCACATTTTCTTTATCCATTCATCCAAAGATGAGCACTTAGGTTGATTTTAAATCTTTGCTGTTGTAAATAGTGCTGCTATAAACATATAAATGTGGGTATCTTTTTGGTATAATGATTTATTTCCCTATGGATAGATACCCAGTAGTAGGACTGCTGGATTTTTAGTTCTTTGAGAAATATTCATACTGTTTTCCATAGAGGTTGTACTAATCTACATCCCCACCAACAGCATATAACCATTCCTCTTTCTCTGCACCATCTGTTATTGTTTGACTTTTTAATAGTAGCCATTCTGCCTGGTATAAGATGATATTTCACTGTGGTGTTAATTTGCATTTCTCTAATGGTTAGTGATGTTGAGAATTTTTTCATAGGCTTGTGGCCATTGGTATGTTTTCTTTTGAAAAATATCTATTCATGTCCTTTGCCTCCTTTTTAATGGGGTTATTTGGTTTTTTGTTGTTGTTGAGTTGTTTGAGTTTCTTGTTAATTCTGTATGTCAGTTCTCTGTTGGATGTATAGTTTGCAAATATTTTCTCCCATCCTGCAGGTTGTCTGTTCACTCTGTTGATTATTTCTTTTGCTGTGCAGAAGAAGCCTTTTAGTTTGATTAAGTCCCATTTGTCTGTTTTTGTTTTTGTTGCTTGTGCTTTTGAAGTTTTAGTCATGAATTCTTTGCCTAGACCAATGTCCAGAAGAGTTTTCCCTAGGTTTTCTTCTAGTATTTTCATAGTTTCAATTTTTCATTTAAGTCTTTAATCCATCTTGAGTTGATTTTTGTATATGGTGAGAGATAGGGGTCTAGTTTCATTATTCTGCATATGGCAATCCAATTTTCCCAGCACAATTTATTAAAAAGGGTGTCCTTTCCCTAGTGTATATTTTTGTTGACTTTTTCAAAGATCAATTGGCTGTAGATATGTGGCTTTATTTCTGGATTCTCTATTCTGTTCTATTAAACTATGTATCTATTTTTATACCAGTATCATGCTACCACACTGTTTTAGTTACTAGAACCACTACAGCCTTGTACTGTAATTTGAAGTTAGGTAATGTGATGCCTACAGCTTTGTTCTTTTTACTTAGAATTGCTTTGGCTATTTGGGCTTTTTTTCCCCATACATTTTTCTAATTCTGGGAAGAAATTATGTTGGTATTTTGATAGGGATTGCGTTGAATCTTTAGATTGCTTTGGGCAGTGTGGTCCTTTTAGTGATATCAATTCTTCTGATCCATGAGCATGGGATGTTTTTCCATTTGTTTGTGTCATCTACAATTTCTTTCATCAGTGTTTTGTAGTTTTCCTTGATAGATCTTCCAATTCCCTGGTTAAATATATTCCTAGGTATTTTATTTTATTTTATTTTTTTGGTAGTGATTATAAATAGGCTTGCCTTCTTCATTTGGTTTTCAACTTGATTGATATTGGTGTATAGAAATATTACTGATTTTTGTACATTGATTTTGTATCCTGAAACTTTGAAGAATTCATTTATCAAATCTAAGACTTTTTTAGAGTAGTCTTTAGGGTTTTGTAGGTTTAAGATCATATATCATAAGTGAACAGAGATAATTTGACTTTCTGTTTTCCAATTTGGATGCCTTTTATTTCTTTCTCTTCCCTGATTGCTCTGGCTAGGACTTTCAGTATTATGTTGAATGGAAGTGGTGAAAGTGGGCATCCTTGTCTTGTTTTAGTTCTTAGGGGGATTGCTTTCAACTTTTCCTCTTTCAGTATAATGTTGGCTGTGAGGTTATCATATGTGGCCTTTGTTATTTTGAGGTATGTTCCCTCTATGCCTAGTTTGTTGAGGGTTTTTATCTTGAAGGGACACTAAATTTTGTCAAATGCTTTTTCTACATTTATTGAGATGATCATTTTTTTTTTTACTTCTGCTTATGTGATTAATTACATTTATCAATTTCCATATGTTGAACCATCCTTGCATCCCTGGAATAAAACCCACTTGATCATGGTATATTATCTTTTTGATGTGCTGTTGGATTTGGGTTGATAGTATTTTGTTGAGGATTTTTGCATTTATGTTCATCTGAGATATTAGTCTATAGTTTTCTTTTTTTATTGTGTCCTTGTCCAGCTTTGGTATCAGGCTGATTCTGGCTTTGTAGAAGAGTTAAGAAGAATTCCTTCCTCCTTGATTTTCTGGACCTGTTTCAGGAGGATTGGTACCAGTTCTTCTTTGTAGGTTTGGTAGAATTTGCCTGTGAATCCATCTGGTCTTGGAATTTTTGTTGTTGTTGCGAAATTATTTTATTACTGATATAATCTTACTACTTGTTATTTGTCTGTTCAGGGTTTGTATTTCTTCCTGGTTCAATCTTGGGAGGTTGTATATTTCTAGGAATTCATCCATTTCCTCTAGGTTTTATAGCTACTGAGTGTAGAGTTGTTCATAATTTGTCCCTGATGATCTTTTGTATTTCTGTGGTTTCAGTTGTAATGTCACCTTTTTCATTTCTGATTATGTTTGTTTGGATCTTCTCTCTCATTTCCTTAGTTAGTCTGGCTAGCAGTTTATCAATTTTGTTTATCTTTTCAAATAACCAACTTTTAGTTTCATTGATTCTTTATATTATTTTTTGGTCCGTAATGCTCAGCAGCAACAACTCTCTGAGCTGAGTGCACAAACTTAAGACCAGTCCCATTATTCCTCACATCCTCAGTCACCTTCAGAGCTCCCCGCCGGCACAGCTCCTACTGCTTTGTAACCATCTTAATTATATTGAGTTCGCCACCCTTCTCTCCCTCCCTGTCCAAACCTCCTTGTCATGATCTCTTTCCAGTTGGCTTCCTTTCAGCCTCAATCTTTTCTTGGAAAATTTTCTTCACTTTCTTGCTCTAACTACAACCTGGCTGTCTCCTAAGAACTTTGCCTCTCCTACTCCTCTCAAATGCTAACTGTGTGTTCTTCCTACTCCACATATCTTAGGGCTAGAAGGAAGGCCAGGTGGGTACTACTTTTCTCTCTTTTCTCTTCTGAAATGTCTTTCTTTCTTCCATCTTTGATGTACATGGCATCAAACTTTGTTACCCTTATCCCTCCCTGTTGTCATCTGCTAGCCTCCTGGCCTCTCTTCTTTATTAAAGATGTCACAATTTGGGTCTTGTCTTACTCTTGACTGCTTTTCCTTTTATTTTATCAATTTCCACATTCAGGAACATAATAAAAACAATATCCAGGCTCCTGAGTTCTCTGACCTCTTTGGCTTTGATGATCTTCCTCTCTACCACTACGTGTTGGAAATGTAGCAGTAGAAAGGAAGAGAAGGAAGGAAGGAGGGAATGAAGGGGAAAACATCTGTGGAGAAGGTGGATCCAGGTAGAGCAACAACAAATTCAAAGACTTTGATGTGACAAAAAATTTGTCATGCTCTAAGACTAAGGGGAAGTCCAGTGACTAGAGGGACAAGACGGTTCACAGAGATGGGCACAGGAGCCTTCATGTAGGGCACTGTGGGCCAAGATATAGACTTTAGATATTATTTTCAGTGCAGTGGAAAACCACTGGAAAGTTTTAAACAGTGTACTTTGATTTGTGTTTTTATAAAGAACACTGTGACTGCTGTGGGGAGAAGAAATCATAAGAAGAAAGAGTGGAGGCAGAGAGAGCAATTTAGAGGACAAGTGTGATAGTCTAGGTAAGAGATGATGGTGCCTAGGTGGGGACAATGTCAACATAGAGAGAAGTAGGCTAATTCAAGCTACATTTGGTGAATGATCTGGTAGGACTGTTGGCTTCCTTTCTCCACTGGGGAACTGGGAATGAGCATCTTCATTTATTTAAACTTAGATTATGCTAAATGTGCAATGATACTCATAATCGTTTAAATTTCATTAAAAGCTTTTTTCTACTTCATTAATTTTTTTCATAAATGTATTTTTAAATGGCTAATTTTTTCTTATAAGTATACTATAATTATTTTACCAATAGTCTATTATTGAACACCATGAAGAATACCTATATATAAGGGGTGGGCCAAGAAAGTGAACTTTACAAAGCAAAATAAAAACTACTGGCCAGAGAAAGCAGAGGAAAACCAGGAAAACCCAGCATGAGTGAAGGCAAGTGAAAACAATGTTTCAAGAAGAAAGGGTTTTCAAGAGTGGTGAGAACTAAAGACAGACCAGGTAAGAAAAGGGAGAAAAAGTATCCACTGGCTTGCACATCCGGGAAGTAATCAGAGGGAAGGACATGCTGTCAGTAGAGTGGGGACCAAAGTCATTTTGCAGTAGATTGAGGAGTGAGTGGAAGGTGAGGGAATGGAGGCAGTGAGTGAAGGCAACTCTAAGAATATGGGTACAGCAGGGAGAAGATAAGGTGGTCACATAGGATGTGAAAGCAAAGTTTTTATTTATTTTCATTTTTTTTTTTTTTTGGGTAAACGGACCTGCCAGCGAGTATAAGTGCTGAGGTTGATAATTCAGATAATGAGAAGAAATAACTGTGGATGTAAACCCTCTGTGTAGAGTAAAGGGAATAGGGTTCCTACCGCAGTTTGAAGAAAAGGGCCATGAACAGGAGGGGAAATGCCCCTTCCTTGTGGCAGGAGG
Source organism: Daubentonia madagascariensis (assembly GCA_023783475.1). NCBI lineage: Eukaryota > Metazoa > Chordata > Mammalia > Primates > Daubentoniidae > Daubentonia > Daubentonia madagascariensis. The sequence continues at coordinate 10,598,872 of JAKFHU010002658.1, forward strand.
GAAAGAAGAAAGAATGAGTGAGGATGTGGGTGAGCTTTTTTGGTGGGTAGACAAGATACTGAGAGATTTTCTGCCTCATGGTTTCCCTTTTTCCTGAGAAGTGATGAACAAGGATGATTCCAAAGAAGGAAGAAGAAAGTAGTGGGAAAACCAGCGATGTTATAAAAAAGCTACTCTGGGAATGGAAGAAAGAAAGCCAACCAAGGAAACCGAGAATGATATCTGTTTAATGCCGAGGGTCTAACTGACTTTAGATGTCATGAATTTGTGTTTCGCTTGATTATGTGATTTCCCTCAACACTGCTTAGGATAGGACAAATTGGATAATTAGATTGATCCAAAGTCATAGGTTTATGGGGAAGGTGTAGCAGACGGAAAGAAGTGGATAAAATAAAGTAATATCAACAGAGATGTTGAAGTGATGGATCATGGACTCATGATTGGAAAGAAAAGAAAGTGCTGATGGGGACAATAAAAGTGGGTGAAGGGATTGAAGGTTTTAATGAGATAGAAAATGAGGTCTAGAGAGCAACTGGGAAAAACGTGGAAAGATATTATATTTTGAATATCACTAAATTTGATATTTGTAAAACTGGAACACTATATAATCGTAATTAAAGCAATTACTTCGTCACAGTTTCAATACTCATTGCTAATCTTCTTATAACTGAAACTTGTTCATTCTTGAGTTAATTTGCAATTGTTAGACTATAAATGGTACATCTTTAATTAAATTGTTTTACAGTATGATAGATGGGTGGATGATAATGTTGACTTAACCCTTCCCCATCTTAGAATGTTTTTGTGCTGTTTTTACATCTGAACTGCAATTTGGCTGAGTTCAGAATCTTTTTTTTTTATTACTTACGTTTTCTAACAACCCTGAGGCATTTTATGGTTTTCTGGCATTTGTTGCTTCATTCAACCTGATTTTTATTTTATTCCTTTGTAGACAATCTTCTAATTTTTACATGGATAGTTGTACATTTATTATATGTAATTAAAATATTTTTGGCTTGGGGATCTTTGCATTGATTTATTTTCTGGAACAGAGAATTTATTTTATTTTATTTTTTAAAATCAACTTTGGAGACTTCTGCTTCCAGGAAGATGGAATAAATGTACTTTTCTCTATCCCTTCTGCTAAGGAAAACTAAAAACTCTAGGTATTATATATAAAACAAATGTAAAAAGACTCTGAAAAGTAGAAGGGAAAAGGCAGACTGGCTGGGCATCTCAAGACCCATGAAGAAACACAATGGTGAGGTCTTTGAGTTTTCTTTTTGACTTATAGATCCCAGACTTGGAGCTGAAAAATGTGGTGATCCAGAAACACTAATAGTCCACAGACAACAAAAGCCCCAAGAAAAGCCAACTCTTTCTAGCCAAAGGACCAAGAAAAGAACAGCCTAACAAGACAAAAATCTTTTAAACAATAACTTCTCTACTTCAGCCAAATACCACTGAAAAAACTGTGACCTCACCCACAATCACTCAAAAGCAAAGTTGGGAGCCTAGACTTCCACCCTTGCCAGGCTGTAATGAGACACTCCAACCCCCTTGACAGGGTGGTATCAGAGTAGGCCAATAAAGAGCCAGGACTTTCATCGCTGTCAGGCTGAGACCACAGAGGGAGCCTGAACTTCTACCTCTGCTCAGCAGTAACACAACCACTTCCTATCGTGTCAGTGGAGGCCACATGAGGAAAAGCAAAAAGATTTTTCTACCCCGTCCATTCAGAACTCCTACTCCTTCTTAGCAGTAATGAGTGGTTGCCTCCTTTCTAGAGGGTCAACATAGGCCAAATGGGGACCCTAGACTTCTACTCTAACCTGGCATTAAGGAGGCGGCCCTACTGAAGCAGAGTTAGATGAAGCCAACTAAAACAGAATGTTTAAGTAAGGTTCAGAGTCACACAACGTAATACCCAAATTGTGTTAGTTTCAACAAAGATCACTCATCATACCAAGAACTAGGAATATCTCAAATTCAATGAAAAAAGATACTCAATAGATGCCAACAGAGATGACAGAGATGCTAGAATTATCTGACAAATATTTTAAAGCAACCATAATTAAAATACTTCAACTAGCAATTATAGATATGCTTGAAAGAAATGAAAATGCAGAATATCTCAGCAAAGAAATAGAAAGTCTCAGCAAAGAAATAGAAGATCTAAAAAAGAACCAAATGGACATTTTAGAACTGAAAAATACAATAATCAAAAAAGAAAAAAACCCCAAACAAAAACAAAAAATACTCAACTCAATGGTGAATTCAGCAACAGAATGAAGAAAAGAATCAGTGAACTTGAAGATAGAACAAAAGAAGTTACCCTAAATGGACAACAGAGAGAAAATAGGCCAGAAAAAACATAATAAACAGAGCCTCAAGGGAACCGTGGGATCTAACAGTCCTGTTATTGGAGTCCAGGAAGGATAAAGAAAAAGGGTGAGGTTAAAAAAGTGCCAGAAGAAATAAGCTAAAACCTTCCCAAATCTAGTAACAGACATACATGTAGAAATCTAAAAAAGTGAGCATATCCTGAACAAAAACTAAAGAAATCCATGCCAAATACATCATGATGCTGAACACTTCTGAAAACTAAAGACATAGAAAAAATATTGAAAACAACTAGAGAAAAATGACACCTTGCCTCTAGAGGAAAACAATTTGGATGCTCGTGGCTTTCGCATCAGAGATCATGGAAGCCAAGAAGGAAGCAGCACAGTATCTCTCAAGTGCTGAAAGAAAAGAATTAACACAGAACCCTATAGCCCATGAAAATATCCTTCTGGAGTGAAGGGAAAATGCAAATATCCTCAGCTGAAGGTAAACTAAGAGAATTTGTCATGAGTGGACCTACCCTAAAAGAATAGCTAAAGGAAACTCTCTAATAGAAAGAAAAGGGTCAAAGAAGGGATCTGAAACATAAGAAAGAAAGAAACAACATGGTGTGCAAAAACATGGGTAAATACAATTTTCCTTCACCTCTTGAATTTTCTAAATTATGTGTGAAGGTTTAAGCAAAAATTCAGACACTGTCTATTGTAACTCTAAATGTATTTATAGGAAATATCTAAGACAATTATAGATGGAGTTGGAGAGAGATATAATGGGAAGAAAGGTTTTCTACACTTTATTTAAACTGGTAAAATGACAACACCACTGGATAGTTATAAGACAGCCCCATTTATAACTGTTTTGGACAATTGCTCTCTCTATATAATGTAATACCTAGAGTGACTGCTGAAAGAGATATAACCCTTAAAAAGGGATACAGTCAAAAACACTCAAACAGGTGGGAGGGGGGAGGAGGGGAAAGGTGAAATCATACCTAATGGGTACAATGTCCAGCAGTCCCTAAATTTTTGGCACCAGGAACCGGTTTCATGGAAGACAATTTTTCCATGGCTGGGGGGGGGAGGAAGGACAGATGGACTGGAGCGGGGGAGGGGGGATGGTGTGCAGAGCTTAGGCGGTGATGCAAGTGATAGGGAGAAGCTGTAAATACAAATGAAACTTCTCTCCCTTGCCTGCTGTTTACTTCCTGCTGTGTGCCCCCCCCCCTTTCCTAAGTTTCATGGAAGACAATTTTTCCACTGATCGGGGGGAGGGAGGGTGGCAGAACTCTGTGGTACTGGTCCCTGGCTAGGGGGTTGGGGACTGCAGACACTATCTGGGTGATAGGCACACTTGTGACTCTGTCTCAAACAGTACAAAAGCAATCCACGTAACCAAAACATTTGTATCCCCGTAATATTCTGAAATTTTAAAAAAAAAACTGCTAAGAAAAAAAAAAGAAACAGCATCTCAAACACAGTTGAAGTCCCTTTGTCTCTTTCCCTGGTTCCATGCTCCTGCCTTTCTCTCTCTGGAAGTAACCACTACCCTAAATTTGGGTTTACTAGTCTAGTATGTGTTTTTATACTGTGACTATCTATGTACATATCCATAAGCAATATAAAACTACAGGGTATTATAAGTTGTATGTAAATATCATATTTTGTATAAAAACTATACAGACTATATAAATACTAAATGTATTATTATCTTTTAGGTCTATCTTGTTATCGGTGTTTAACTATGTTTTTGCATGTAGCTACATAGTATTTTCATTGTATGAATATACTGCAATTTATTTTCCATTTTTCTATTGATAAACATTTTGATTGTTTACAGTCAAAAAAAACCTATAGCTAAATCAAAATAGAATTTTTAAAAAATATTCTAGTAACCTACAGGAAAGCAGGAGAGACAGAGAGAAAAAACAAAAACAGAAAAATGGTAGACTTAATTCCTAACATGAAAAAGTACAAAGATTAGCAGAAAGAATTAAAAAACATGACTTGCCTATATGTTGTCTATAGGAAACTCATTTCAAATACAATTAAATTGTCAGGTTGAAAATAAAAGGATAGAAAAAGATCTTGAAAACATTAATCAAAAGAAAGCAGGAGTGACTATATTAATATTTGATAAAGCAGACTTCAGAGCAAAGCAAATTATGATAAAAGGATAAATATACCAAGAAGAGATAGTACATTCTAAATATGTATGCACAAGACAACAGAGCTGCCAAGTGTGTGAATCAAAATCTGATATAACTGAAAAACTAAATACTTCAATCTATAATTATAGTTGTAGACTTCAACACTCCTTTCTCAACAACCAATAGAACAACTAGACAGAAAATTAGCAAGAAAATAGGAGAACTCAACACCACCATCAACCAGTCAGATGTAATCCACATCTCACAACAACAGAATACCTTATTTTTTCAAGTGCCCACGAAACATATATCAATATAGACCACTTAAGAAAAACTTTAAAGAAATTTAAAAGAATTGAAATCAAGGAGGGTGTTCTCTGTTTTATATTTTTTAACAATATATTTATTTATTTATTCAATGCCAATAAAGGTATAGAACATTTCATCCACCCAAGAAGTTCCCTTACTGCCCCTTTGTAGGCCATCTTCCCCCATCCCAGACCTTAGCAACTTGCAAACTGTCACTGTAAATTGTTTGCAGTTTCTGGAATTTCAGTATTTGCTTTAAAACTACATATTTAGATCTCTATTCAGATCAGTAATGTTTTCCTCAATAACTAACCACTGATTTTGTTGCATTTGTCCTTGTTTCTTATTTTGAAAATTCTATTCTTCTTTTAGATTAAAATTGGGGATCTGTGTCCTTCACATTTGTCATGTTCTTTCTCACATCATTTTCATGTCTTTGTTTCTTTCCTCTATGTAATGACAGAACTTTTCATCTTTGCCCTCTAAATCACTGATTTGATTTTCTGTAGAGTGGTGTATCTATTACTATTACCAATATGGATTCTAATACTTCTCTGTATTAAATATTTCTTGACACCATTGGCGGGCTCTGCTGCTCACTTTGCTGCTCTGACTCTAAGCTCTCTTGGCCTTTCATAATTTAGTTTCTTCTTTTTGGATGCTATTTCATCTCTTTGCCAACATTCCTCCTGAACCACTGAGTCACTTCCTCTATTTAAATCTTGCCTGAAAGCCCTCTTTTCCTTTTTTTAATTTATGAATGAAACTCTCTGTGAGGAGTTTTGTGACTCTATTTAAGGGCACTATGTAAAGCTGAAGAGTATTATATAACCATCCATAAAATGTCTGTAACTGAAGTGTACAACATACAAATGGAGGCGATACAATTCATAAACTTCTTTTATGGTGACCTATCACTTAATAAATATGAAGGGACTAACTGCATTACATTTTTATTTTCATGCACAAAAACCAGTCTTTGAGACAAAATTGCCTATGCTTTGGAGTCAATTTTATGTTTCATCGTCCAAAATTGTATGCATTGTGAATGTATACTGTTGGAGATAAATAATTCCTCCTTCAATTTTACAAAGGGTTTTTGCTACCTTAGAAGATATTACAGATATCTAGAAACCTCTTCTACAACTCAAAGTCATTTTCTGTAAAAGTCACTTAAAACAACAACAAGCAAGTACCACAACAATAACAAATATGAAAAACATTCAGATTTTAAACTTTCAAAAGTTCTACTAAAATGAGGGTGGGGTGGAAGATTAATTAAAGATTAAACATTATTATTAAGGAAAAAATGTAAAAGGCTTAAAATGGGAGATCGCTTTCTGTTTTTTTGAAAGAACAGATTTTTCATTATTAAAGTAGCAAATGCTATTTCTTTCTAAAAAGTATGAATTTTCTAAAGGGACTTTTATGGTAGGATGTAGTCTGTGGAAACTTTCATTACCTTGTAATACAAGCTCCCTATTGCCTAATCTGATGCTTCACTTCCAAGAAATACAGCAGATTAGTGCCACCTATGGCAGAAGGAGAAGTCCTTGAAGGATAGGCAGGGCCTCTCAGTTCAAAATGGCATCATAGTCACATTTTATGATATGCCCTTTCCTTGCTCTCTATTGAAATAGTCTTGAAAAAATAGGAAAAAATGAAACAGTTATGAATACCAAAGACAATAGTGAACCATTTGACAGCCCCAGAGGGATTCCCGCCAACCATAGCAGGAAAGAAGCTGGATGGAGACCCAAAATTTTGGCCCTTGCATGCATGTTTCTACTTCTGAAAAAGAATAGCTTTGTCCAATGGAAAATAAAAAATAAAATAAATAAAAAATAAATAGGAAAAAATTTAAAAATGACCCTAGTTAAAAAATAGATAAGAATTGATCCAGACAGGCTGACTTTTTTTAAGGGGAAGGTGGTTGTTATAGGTTGTTATAGTTTTCAAAAAATATGTAAGGACATAGCAGTATTAGAATCTATATTGATGATAGTAAAGAACTATAGGAAATCAAATCAGTGGTTTAGGAGATGTTCTTTCATCCATGGTGTAGACGGTGTGGGAGGAATGCTAAATATTAGAAAAGCAGTTTTCTAGATCCAACTAGTCTACTTAGAATGTAGGAGAAGGTGATCAATGATATGAATTAGGCTATGACTCTAAAGTTGAGAAGGGAATCTGTTCTCCTGTTAGATAATTATAGTTAATTATATATATATTTTTTCTAAAATCTTCTAATGTATCATTACATATATTATGTAATATATGTATAGAATATACACTGCCTACATGCACATGTGTAGAAAATGTGGTATGTTTTAAGATGGGTAGTTAAGTGTGAAAGTTTGGTTATTAGGCTAGGCCCAGAGAGAGAGACAAAGACAAAACGATGAGACCTGAATTCACAGTAGCGCATGGTGCTTTAGGAACACATAACCTAGAGGTCATGGCCACTTAACATAGAATCAGGGGTCAAAGGTGATGTCTAAGATGAAGGATGTGTGGACGTTAGCTAGGCAAAAAGAGTCAGAGAAAGTGTTCCAGGCAGAGAGGCATTCGGCTGCAAAAGTCTGGAGCCGAAAAAGCAGAAGGAACTGTGAGAAATCCAGTGTGGCTAGGACACGGAATGAGCATGACAGTAAGAAGACAGAGAGGTGTCCAAACGGGGAGGGCTGCTGAGAGATGAGGCTGGGGAGAAAGGAACAGATAATCACACAGAACCCAGGAGTGTGTGGAAAACAGACAAAAGTGAGGAATAATCAAAAGATGTAATTAACAGTATCTGGTAGTTGATTAGATGTGGGTGGGGTTGGGGCTGGCTTCGTGAACATTCTCAGTTTTCTCACCTGGCAAAGGGACTGATAAAACTTACCTCATGGGGTTATCGTGATGCATAGATGAAATAACATGTATAATACACTTGAAAACATAAATGTAGTATGGGATTAAAATAGGGCTACTATTACTTTTCTAATGATTGTTATTTTATCATTAGGACAAAAAGTGAAATGCATTTCATGACATCTTATGCCTGTATCTTATGCAAATTTTTATTTCCCTTTCGTGGGCTAAATGGGAGAAGCATATACCAGAATCTGCAGAATGTTTACTTCGGTGTTATTCATCAAAGCAAAGGGAAACCAAAAGGAGAAAAATCCCTCAGGTTTTGAAGTTGTCTATTTAGTTTCACACAACAATTGTTAAAGGAAACCAAACACACAAACCAAATGACTTTAGAACAACTACTCTGTGTGTGTGTGTATGTGTGTGCATCTGGTGTAAAAAGGGTCATACTGTTTAACATGCCACGCCCTGAAGTGCCCACAGAAGTTGTTCACCTCCCTATGTTGAGTTTTCTATACATTATGAAAAATATAAAAAATGGTGCATGGAAAAATAAGTTGTCACAACTAGTTTTTTTTACATTTTCCTCTAACACTGCAGCTTTTATCAGTATGTAGTTTGCACCCCGACAGGCAACAGTTACAACAAATACTTCACCACTGCATAACAAAGGTGTCCCATTTCCAAACAGAAAGTGTTAGAATCTCACAACCTGATGTTTGATCTCTTCTACTCAGCCAACTCTACATTTTAATATCTGTCATCTAAAGCACCCTTCTGGGGGTTCCAGAAATTTGCATTAATTAGGAATGCTGTCAGCTGCAAGTAATAGAAAGCCTAGCTAATAGTGGTATAAAAATAGGGTTTATTTTAATCACTTACCAAGGTGATAGGAGTTTGCCAGCACTAATTCACCTATCCAACAGTACTGCCAGGGACCTGGGCTATCTCCTTCTGTTCACTCCATGATCCTTTGCTGTTAGCTTCTCTTCCTCGTGATTGCTGCAGCCCAGCTGTAAGGTAGCTGTGTCAGCCCCAGACATCATGTTCAAAACAAAAACGTGGAGGAAGGTGCTGTGTGAGTGAACTCTCTTTATACCTGCTCCTTTTACTAGAAAGCTTCCTTGGTAGACTCCTCTTTATATCTCATTGGTTAGAACAGGTTCCATGGCTGCTTCTAGCTACATACAAGGGAGGCTAGTAAGAAAGTCAGTATCTTGCTTTTTAAAATCTCTATAGTAGGAGTCAGTCAAATGTGAATGGGGTTAAAAATGCTGTTGAGTTAGCAGCTGTATCTATTGCTACATAACAAATTATTCCAACACATAGTGGCTTTAAACATAATACGTGTTTATTATCTTTCACAGTTTCTGTGGGTCTGAAGTGCAGGAGCAAATTTGGGTGATTTTGGCTTGGGGTCTCACATGAATTTGCAGTCACATGTTGGCCTGGGCTGCAGTAATCTGAAGGTTTGACTAGAGCTGCAGGAGCTATTTAGTGGCCCACTGACGTGGCTGGCCAGCTCACACTGGCTATTCGTGGTCACTTTCAGTTTCTCTCCACACGGCATGGCAACTAGCTTCCCCGAGAGCAAATGATTCAAGGTATCAAAGCAGAAGTTGCAATAGCTTTTATGACTGCTCTCAGAGGCCACACACCATTGCTTCTAAAGCATTCTAGGTCAGCCCTGTTCCATATGGAGGAGACCACACAAGGCCACAGCTACTAGGAGGCAAGGATCATTTGTTGCCCTCTTGGAGACTGGCTACCACAGCAGCAAAGATCTAAGGTACTGCTCCTATTTTATCTCCTATCTCACTTGGTGTTGATTTTTGGAAGCCATAGTGACATTGTTTACAGCTTTTTATGCTCCCTATCCATGAGCAGGATGAGTGAATGTGTGATGAAGAAACAACAAAGCTTGATCTAAACTTACATTTAGCTGTCAAGAAATAATTACCCATACCTGCCCTTCACCAGAAAAATCCCTCTGAACCGCCAGCCACCAAAATAAAGAAAACAGTCCACAACAATAAGGCATGAATGGTAATTTGCTCGGGGGGGGGGGGCAAAAAACACTGCCAGACAGCACTGGGTGATTTTTAATAAAATCATAAAGAAAATTATGCTATAGTAACATAGTGTGAGGCATGTGAATTGTTTTTCCAGTAGGGAACTGTTCATATACTATAGCTACAAGAGACACAGGGGCAAGGAACTATGACATTTTTACTGCAGTTTGTGCTTTAGGACAGATATTTTTTCCTACATGAAGAAAATATGGGTAATTTGATCCAGTTAATCCCACACTGTAACCAATTTGGTTTGCTTGCCTCAGGTTTTTAGGACAGTCCCTTGACTGCTGTTGAAAAAGTGTTACATAAAAAAGAAAACTGTTGCAAAAAAAAAAAATTAATTAATTAATTAATTAAAAGTAGGCAACATAGCTATCATAATTTTTAGGTTCCTTCTGGCTGATTTTGGTAGTCACCTATAGTTCCAGATAGTGATTACCAAGCATTCTTCAAACCAGAGGTTGGGCACAAGACTATGTCAGAGAGCCCAGGCCACCCTTCTGAAGGGTTCAGCTTTTCAGCTTGCCATATTTTTATGCCTCATATTTTATGTGAAGGTAAAAATGTCTCTACAATATGTCTACCCAATTTACTTATCTTGACAGTAATTTCAATGATGAAAAAGCATTTCTAATATCCACTATGCTAAAGAAAAAGCCCCTGGTGTTTATCAGACTTGAAGATAGCTGAAGCCTATCTTGTGAAAAGTGTATTTGGAGTTGCCCTTTTGATTAAGATTTTTCCCACGCTAGCTCGTCACTCCTGGGGTGTGTATTCCGGATTACGATAGATAACCAGCCTAAAGGTGTGGATTAAAACTCACACACACAGATACATCACCTAGCTGTGCTGGAGTCTTTTGAAGAAGGCTACAATCTCATAACAACCACTCATGGAAAAGCTGGGCAAGGTTGCATCCTACCACACACAACTGTCTTTTCTTATGCCAGTCTCTTCAATGAAGTCAAGAGTCCTTATTAACAGTGAGTAGTACTCTAGCCAACTTTTCCCACTTTGCTCCTGTTTTGGTGGCTGGAAGCACAGAACACTTTGTCTGGCATGGACAATAGAAGATAACTAGTTTATAAAATAGCGATAACCCATTAACATTGGAAAATTTATGATAAAAAATTCCAGATGTTGGGGTAGAGTCCTGAGTCATATGCCAAACTGCTCATAAATTAAATTTTAGTTTGTTTTTGTTAAATCCCTTTTCTCTTTTCCAAATTTCATGTGCTATCCTGTGATTGAGTCCCTTATTCACTCCAGTGTTCTCCCATGATGGGAATTTCATATCTAGTCTAGAAATGCCTTAACTTAAAGGTACTTACCATACTATAGCATTTTGTGTCATTGTATGAAGATCTGCTATTTCGTTTTCAAGGCAGTATTGCTAATATGTGTCACTCCATCCTAAATTAAAGGGTTAGATGAAAGAAAGTATAATGGCACGTTTTGGACCCTTCAGCTTTTTAAGGAACAAGTCTACATGAGGTCATATCTTAATCTTCACAGAGTTTATTTTTACAGAGAAATGCAATCCTTTTTCTAGGACAGAATAGAGAGGAAGGATTTACTGTCAGAATCACCTAAATAAATAGAGCAATTTTTTTTCTTTTTTTTGGTTTGGTAATAGATGGATTTGGTTCTTTAAAAAAATTAAAGTCAGCTGTTTAACACCTGCAAAAGATTCCAAATATATTATGTTCAATAAGTGTTAACTTTTTAAAAGGGGAAAAAATTCAGCAAACAGAAACAAAAAAATCTCAGTACAGTAAATGTTAGCATCTGAGAATCTCTCTTTGGCTTATTCATGAGTGTTACTTAGAAGTCTGTCTGAGGCTCATTAGGCCATTTAAAATCACAGGTCTATCCATATGTAGACCAAATGTTTAAAGAAGGATCACACACCCACAAAAGAAATAAAAGAAAAATAAAAGGGCTAACAGCTTTGCCTTGAAAGTTCCAGGGTGCATTCTATTGTCAAAAGGTAATTATACTCTACTCCTCTCCCCACCCAGGGTAGTAACTACTCCTTGTTTCCTCATGAAACAAGGAACAATAATCCCATATTTGACATTAGTACAATCCCAGTCTGAAGGGAATTTTGATACCACTTATGATTAGAAATCACATATCTCCCATTCTGCATTTTCCTATGCTCCCTTTGATTATGGTGACCATAGTTAATAGATCCAAATCTGGGATGTGTGGCCAGTGTAGCCATGGCCATTCTACCTGGGGATGGCGATCTACTAAAATAGTCATACAGTAGGTGAGGCTCTAGGGGCAGTAATGAATAATGAGATGAGGCACCATGTCCAGTTTATTACTATGATCCATTCAACATCAGGTATCATCCACTCTTATATTAGGAAAATTCATGCACTTTCTTTAAACTTGAGCAAAATTGTAAGTGTGAGCATGTTTCCACCAACAAAGGACAACTGAAGACTTCCTGTGAGAAAGTAACTTCAAAATATCCTGATCCCCCTCTATGACACACCTCAGATACTGAGGACATTGAGGCAGTTTGTGATATTGTGAAATACATACAGTATTTGGTCTTTGGGTTTTTGTTCCTGTTTCCTGGCGCATAGCTCCTAAAACCCTTGTACTCTCCAGAGTGATAAATGTCTTGGGTATGCTAATGAGAGACTGGTGGCTGGCAGCCCCTAGATAGCTTTAGAATAGGGTTTGGTTACTAGAAAGACCAAGGCATGACTAGAGGGTTGGGACTTTCAGCCCCACCTCCCAACCTCCAGAGAGGTGAGAGGGGCTAAAGTTTGAGTTGATAGCAATGGCCAGTGATTGAATCAATCATGTCTATGTAACAAAGCCTCCATAAAAACCCAAAAGGACAGGATTCAGATGAGCTTCCAGAGAGCTGACCATATGGAGGTTCCTGGATAGTAGCATCTGGAGAGGGCATGGAAGCTCCATGCCCATTCTCCTATACTTCGTCCTATGCCTATCTTCCATCTGGCTATTCATCTATATGCTTTGTAATATCCTTTATAATAAACAGTAAATGTAAGTAAAGTGTTTCTCTGACTTCTGTGAGTGGTTCTAGCGAATTAATCAAACTCAAGAAGGGGGTTGTGGGAACCTTGATTTATAGGCAGTCAGTCAGAAGTATAGGTCGCAACCTGGGGGCTTATGACTGGTATCTGAAGTAGGGTGTGGTCTTATGGGACTGAGCCCTTAACCTGTGGGATCTAATGCTATCTCCAGGTAGCTAGTGTCAGCATTGACTTGAACTATAGAACACTCGGTTAATGTCCACCAGAGAATCGCTTGCTTGGTGTATGAGGAGAAATCCCCACACATCTGGTGTCAGAATTATTGTATTGGGTGGCATGTGAGAGTAGGAAAAACATTTTGTTTCCTTTTTTTCCTATGTCTTTTAAGGTTTCATGGAAAACCAAGGTAAAAAAACAACAAAAAAAATCCCTACTCTCTCTAGGAGGAAGGAGAGAAGTTAATATTTTGTGTGTATTTACTTAGCTTGAAAATAGTCTTTATTTTTTGTTTTGTGAATGTGGACCTAAGTTATATTTATCTCATTCTATTCTAATGTTTTGGTGTCTCCAAAAGGAAAAGATCTATTTAAAAATGAAGTGTGAATATGTGGTGTGAAAATTGAAAGGGTCAATTTTATTTCTTTTATTCTTCTTTTATCAAAAGATTTTGGACCTTGTACTATGTCAATAGTGGAAAGAGAATTCCTTTGTATTTTGTAATTTTTCAGACTACTTTTCTTGCTTTTTATCAGTAATTTATCCTTTTAAAATTTACTTTAGATGACTTTTCTGCTTGAAATAGAACCCCTAGATGTTTTCTGTAAATAGAAATTTTAATAGCTACAATTTCCCAATTATTCTGTGTAAATTCCAGGAGGCTTTTATGTTCTAGTTAAGAAAGCATTCAAGATTATTTTCCTCATTTGCTGGCTGTCAGGTTGGAGTGAAGGTCAGTTTGCACTTTTTGTTAAAGTGTGTTTAGCCCTGAGACTTCTCCAAATTTTGCTTCAGAGAGGGCTATGTGAGCAGGTTAGTTTTTCCACCTGTGCTCAAGACCACCACCTTCCTTTCTGCAAGGCTGACTCATGATGACTGAGGCTGTGCTTTTATCTCGAGTGCTTACAAATATTTAAATTCCATCATAAACACATCCCACTGGCTTGGATGCATTTGAGGAATGGCTCTAATAGAAGAAAGTGGAATAAATTTGGTTGTTTGAAGTTCCTTTTTCCGCTCTGGGAAACTTCAGACTTCTTGGCCATGCTCAAAACTATTGATCACCATGTGATGGGTAGGCTGATATGCCATTGCTTGACTCTCAGTTGACCCTTGTCAATTATATTGAGAAGATGAGACAATCTCTCTAGTGAATTTTAAGTTCATATATTTATTGAGCATATTAAGTGTCCACATTTACTCTCAGATTTTGTCACTTCAGTCAGTAACTGCATGAAGTGGTTTAAGATTTGGCAGTCTGTATTAGTTTTCTATTATTGCCATAGCAAACTACCAGAAATGTTGTGTCTTAAAACAGAACAATAATAGTTTTGTAAGTCAGAAGTCTGACATAGGTCTCACCAGGCTAAAATCAAAATGTTGGCAGGCTATATTCCTTTGTGGATGCTTTAGCAGACAATCCATTTCCTTACTCATTTGGGTTGTTGGCAGAATTCAGATCCTTGTGGTTGTAAGACCAAGGTTCCTGTTTTCTTTGCTGGTTGTCAGCTGAGGGCTGTTCCCAGCTTCTAAAGGCTGCTGCATTCCCAGGCTCATGGCCCCCCTTTCCTTCATCTTCAAAGACCAGCAAGGGCAATTTGGGCCCTTCTCATGTTGTATCTCTCTTGCTGAAGCCAGGAAAGGATAATCCAGCATCATTGCCCCATATCAAGGTTTGTAACCTTAACTACATCTAATCTTTTCTTATGTAAGGTAACACCACAGGTTTCAGGGATTAAGACATAGCATCTTTGGGGAACCATTATTCTGCCTACCACATAGTCTCTGTGTGGCTAAGGGATCTGGATGCAAAGAAGCATTCATTTTACTTGGAGTCCAGTTCCAAGACTCCACACCACTCTTTTAAAGTCCTTCCTTGTAATTTTTAAGAACCACTTTATCAAAGTAATACAAACATATGGCTTGAAGAAATAAGTAGTACTTAATAGGTTTATAATGAAAAGCAGCATCAGCTTGTACCACCTCTCCTCTCCAGAGTCTTGTGTCCTGAAAACTCTTAAAGTTGTTTCTTCTGGTAATTATCTCCATATTTCCAAATAACATAATTAATACTGCTATTTCCTAATTTTTTAGGATTTTGGACATTATTTATTCTGTCCTATGGACAATGAGGATTTAGCACTCTTGTGTCATCTCCCACAATGCACACAACCTGCTTCATTTCCTCCTTTTCCAATATAATTGCTTATAGCACTGTTCTGGTTAAATCAGTAGCCAGTGTTTACACTACTATAAGTATATGAGGGCTGTCTAGAAAGTATCCAGCCGTTGTTAATATGATGGGAATGGTAACATGGCTGGATACTTTTCGGACAGCCCTCATATAAATGTTTCTTTTAATTGAGACATAGTGTCTTATGAGTACATTTTATTTTTTCTGAATTTAACAATTGCCTTCATTTATCCATTGCTTAATTTTCTATGTTTGTTCTAGTAATTCAGACCTAAATTCTCCACTGGAGCTTTAAAACTCCATGATAAGATAAAATAAAATCAGGAAACCTATCGGTTAATATTTACCTAAAGACATCACTCCTGGAGCCCTCTATCCTGTCAGTTCAATGTGGATTAATTCTCTATAGTCTTGCTGTTTGAAAGTCTTCCTGAAGCATCTCTTCACTATCAACTTTGGGCTATTTTCTCGAACCCTGTTTTCCTGTTGGAAAAAGATGCATAGGGCATAATTTATTTGAGAGTTTGGATGTAGGAAAAGCTCTTTATTCTGTTTTCCCCTTTGGTTAGTATTTGGCCAGATGTCAGTCCATTCTACCTTCAGAGTTGCTGTTGAGATGCCTAATGCCATTCTAATTCTCCGTCTTCTGATTGTTGGTATTTTCCCCTTTCTAGAAACTTTCAGCATAATCTTTTTTACATCTGTGGGTAAATATTTCCAGTGATGTGCCTTAGTGTGGATCTTTTCTTATTCATTGTGCTATTGGGGTATGCATGAGCTCATTCAACCTGGAAATTTTCTTGTATTATTTCTTTGATAATTTCATACCACAGCTTAATCTGTTCTTACTTTCTAAATAGATCATCCTAGTTTTCTATTACTTGGTCTTTTAGTTCTACAATTCTGTTTTATAGCTCATCTATCAAATCTTCTGTGCCCATACTGTCTTGTTCTCTGAATGAGAGAACATCGTGTTTTTATTTTTTTATGGATACAATGTCTTACCTGAGTAAATGTTGTATAGTTGATTTACACTTTTCTTCTGGTCCCTGGTTGCCTGTTTCCATTGTTTTCTTTTTTCCTTTTTTACTTAACTTTGTTAAGTTTGATTCAATAGTTTTCATGTTTGAAACTATAATTGGTGGTTTTGGTCAACCTTATCTCTGGTGACAACAATCTTGTCTAGACAATTCTGTTGAGCCATCTCCTGTGGTTTAAGATAGTAGAAAACAAACAGCAAAGAACATATTTCTGCCCCTTTGCTTACTGGCCTTGGGCAGGAATGCAGGTTTCAATTCCCAAAAAGGGAGACGGTTTTAAAGAGACAACTCATAAAACATCTTGTTGCCCTTTTCAGACCTTTACCTCTGCTACAATTTCTTAGGGTGACTTCCAACTTTACTCCAGCTCCCTCTGACAGTGGCAGATTAATTTCCTTTTAGTGGCACCAGTAGTTGATGCCCCAATCCTATCTTTTTGTTTTTGTTTTTTTTTTTTTAGAGACAAGGCCTCACTCTGTCACCCAAGCTTGAGATGTACACTGGCACGATCATAGCTCATTGTAACCTTGAACTCCTGGGCTCAGTCAATCTCCCTGCCTCAGCCTCCCAAGTAGCTGGCAGTCACCACCATACCTGGCTAATTTTTTATTTTTTGTAGAGACAAGGTCTTTCTATGTTGCCTAGGCTGGTCTTGAACTCCTGGCCTTAAGCGACCCTCCGGCTTTGGCTTCCCAAACCCAATCCCTTTATTTAAGCTACTGTGCCTACTAACTTTTTCTTGTTGCTACTTGGTGGCCCCACAGCTCCCGCACCCCTTCTAACCTCTGTGTTCCTTCTCAGGGAGCGAAGGAACCACTGAGTTCTTCTTCCATACCCTCAAAGTTCAATAGAGAACTGGAAGGGGCATGCCTGCATTTTTTCTTCCCACAAACACTGTATTAAACTGCAGCCCTTTCATACTCTATCAGTGTGGGCTGCTCCAACAAATCTCTGTTCCTCAATAATCTCTAGATGAGAAGCAAGCACAAGCCTGTATTTTCAATTTGTGCCACCTACACCCATACGTATTTCACAAGACTTATGTCAAGCTTCTTAGGAATTTTTCACCAGGCTTCTCTAAGGGCAGATCTAGAGAGCCTTCCAGGTTCTACAAGTCAGCAAGCCTGAAACAGAGGAGAGGTGGCTATACTTGGAAATAGAGGAGATAAATTATTTTTGTCCACTTTTTTTTGTGTGTATTTGGAATTGTGGGCTCAGAGATTCTTTTTTCCATCAATTTATTTACTATGCAAGCAATTTGGTAATGTGGAGCTATTCATCCTTTAACAGTGCTTATTGAATATTCAGGATGTTAAGACTTAATCTGGAAAGTGTTATAGAAATGTAAAATCTTAGTAGTTTTCTTAATGCTATGGTAAGTAAATATTAGTTCTATGATAAACAAAGACCTCTGGACTCCCATGGCACAGTGAATCTTGGCCCAACAGACTCAACCTTCTGACTCATGTCCATGTTGCAATAGATGCTATTGGAGAACCAGTCTCTCTCACTCTTAACTGAAATTCCTGGATCAGTAGAGTCAAAAGAGGGTCTCTTTGTTACCACAGATTTAAAGTGAGATGTTTTAAGATCTACTAGACCTTTTGTTTCTGAGTTCAGATTTGCCTCAAGAGATAGCAATCTAGGTCTTACTCCCAATCACTGGAACAGTCACTACTACACTTCAATTTGTCTTGAAATTATGTTAATATTTTGCCCCAAGATACCATGTAATAATAAAAAAAATTAAAAACAACTCTCAAAACTCCCAGTTATATAATATCTAAATTCTAGGTAATCATCAGACCATTAAATTGTATATAATATTTAAAAATAAGATACCAAGGTACAAAATTTCTAGCACATGTTAGTCACAATTATATTAAAAGCAATATGAAAAATAAAAAATTTAGAAGGAAATATACTCAAATGTTAATACTATTAAATAATTGTGTTTGCGAATGAGATTATGGCTAACTTTTCCTCTTAAAATTTTTTTTCTCCATACTCCAAATTTCCTGTAATGAAACTTTATTCTGAGTTAGAAAAATTAATTTATACAGGCGCATGATGGAAATTACTGAATTAAATTAAAATTAGCATATTTGTAGATAGGATAAAATATTTAAATTCTCTCTATTTTTTTAGAATTTTGGAAGGAACAAATATTCTAAAGTCCTACTACTGAATTCTGAAAAGGAACGGATTTATGTAAAGGCCAACTTGAAGGACGAGGGTGGAGCCATGGTGGGCGCTTTATACATTGACTCTTCCTAGCGCAGTTTATCAATGAAGGAAGGAAAGGGAGAAAACTATTTAATTCTCTGAGGCAAAGACCCAACTTTACATTTCTTTGAAAGCTTATTGTAAGTGATACATGCTCAGAAAGCTGTAAACCAGCATATGTTCCAATCTATACCGCCTTTGGCTTTTCCCGTGTGTTCATTCATTTTTGGCCCATCAAGTAATAGAAAAAGCAGACTTGGCTGGAGTAGATATTTCATTGTTCTAGAGAAGGTTTAGATGTCCAGTGGATGGCAAGCGATGAGCACCCAAATTCAAGGGAAAATTTAAAAATTGAGAAGGCAATCTCTCTCATCATTTTATGTCTGAATTTAAAAGAAAATCATATATTTCCATGCAAACAGAGAGAAGCACAGTTTGTTTAGAATGTCACTTTTGAAGGAAAAGGAGATTATCATGAGTAATTTCCCAAGGAGAGTATTTAGCAACCTTAATGGAATAGCAGTCCTCTCAGATTTCAGACGGGACCTTTCTACTTCCCCTGGTGTTCCATAGAGACAAAATTCTCGCCTGACCTGTAGTTCCTTCCTCCACACTTTGTGAAGAGCACCATATAGCAATGGTGGAGAATCTTCTGATGGAATCCTGGTATGAATGAGACAGTACCATGCCAACAGGCCCATTTCTTATGAACAGACCAAGTCTGGCAGCTCCAACTCAGATTCTTGTAGCAGCCAAACTCTGCTGGGCATTTCTCACTTAGTTGAGTGGTAGGGGGTGGGGTGGTCGGATTAGAGGGTGGGGAGTTGGGATAAGTTTATAGAGTGAATCATAAGGATTAGCTGTGCATATTATTTTACTCAGGGTACTCTCTTCCTTAATTCCCATGATTTACCCCTGTGGATTTTCCACATTTAAGCAATAAGTAGCCGCTGTAAATTACCACTTAATAGGATCAGTTCCTCATGTCAGAAACCTAAAGTACTTCAACAGAAAGGGAAATGAGTATTTTGCTTTTGCTTTCTGAGAATTGATGCATATGGTCACCATGCTACAAAGAATTTCAAATTCATAATTAGATAAATGGATTTGTTCTCTTATGCATTTGTAATAGTAACATAAAGGAATCTTCATATTTGAGCCTTATTGTTGAGTCAAAAAGGAAGCCAAAAACATGTGGAGCTTGGGATATGGGCCAAGATGGTAAACATAATGGTTACAATTTGGTTGTCTGTGACTGTCGCCTAAAAGCTCTTTTAAAATCTTGTATTTACGGTATTGTTACATGAATGAACAAGAGTGTTTTTGTGACATGAGTTGACTTCTGCTCAAAGGACAGTTTAGAGAATGTTTTAGAACCTTAAATAGACTTTCTCTTCAGCCGCCTTTAGATGTGCTTTATAAATCAAATATCTTTCTTAAGCACTGACTTTTTCCTATGGTTAATTATGTTAATTATATTAATATGTATATTACACCTAATACATTAATTATTGAAAAACTACATTTTCATTGGTCTTGCTGTAAATCACATTAATGGATTATCGAGGGAGAGAGAGAGAAAAAGAGAGCAATTCATCCATATAAACATTTAAGCTGAAATAAATCTTGGTAGGACCTAAAGATTGTGACTGAAATTCACTCACAGGCACTGTCAAGGTCTGTTTTTTCTCCAGTGGCAAAGGCAAGAGCCCATCAAGACCAGATATTCTTGGGCTTTTTGCATTTGACTGTCCAATTTTTCCTCTGGAACAGAAAAAGAGGATTTTGGAAAAACTGATGCTGGAGAACTGAGGACCAGTATTATCTCACACTAAGCTAAAATGTATATGAGACTGTGGTAGATTCCAGACAACCAATTGATTAATTTATGTGAGACCCTTTTTTCTTTTTTTTGTCTTTGGGACCAAAGTTTTTCCTCCTCAGAGACAGATCCTAATCAGAAGCCATGCTGCTTACTGATCATGACCTATCATAGTCATTGGGCTCTGGAAGCAGTTAAAATTGGCAAGATCAATAATTCTCCCCAGAAGGCAGACCCAGCTTTCTGGTGAGTGTGGAATCAGATTAACCATGTTAGATGTATCAAAAGTTTAATGGAGCCAAATCAAGATAGCCTGCTATATCCACTCAGTGATGGCGATGACTTTGAGCCAGAAATTATTAAGCATAAGAGTACTACATTTATCTCCATACTGGGGCCATCCTTGACATCAGGTTTATATGTATTCAAGTCAAATGGATGTCTCCCTTTCTTAGAGTCTGCTTGGATGGACTCTCCTAAAACTTGTCATTATAATTCTCCTTTATCCAAACTCTCAATAACTACTTTCTCCTGTTCTAGGAAGAGGAAACGGCATGGGGTTTGGGGGAGGAGGAATATAAAGAGAAGAAAATGTGTACAAAGTTCAAGAGAGACATAAAAATTTGTTGAGTATTCACCATGTAGCAGAGATGTTTATAACCCTTCGTCATGTGATTCTTATAACAAAACTGTTTATTTCATAGATGAAGAAACAGAGGTTCATAGAGGTCTTTCTGTAAGAGGTAATAGAGCCAGAATTTGAATCTAGATCTCTCTGACATAAAAAATTATGCTGTCTCCCTATACCACCTCTGCCTCATCTATCCTGGTCACTCTTTAATGGTGTGTCTCAATAAATCCTATTGAGTGTCTGTTATGTCTCAAGACTGTGCTAGGTGCTGAACAGAAAAGGGTATGATACAGTGCAATAAGTGCTGTAATAGTGGTACTTAGAGAGAATTATGAGAAATTGAGGGGTGCAGGCAAGATAACAATTCTCTTTTGCAGGGAACATAGATGTTCGTGTGGTCTAGGAAAACTACAGTGAAAATGTGACATTTAAGTCTTCCCCCTAGAGTAAGGGTATGAGTTTGCTGGATTAAGGAGACAAAGGGTAGGGGGATAGAATAGGGAAAAGAAGAAGGTACTTCAAGTTTAAGAAGTAAGAATAGCAAAAGCAGACATTTGAAAGCTTGAAAGTCCTGATTTTATGGACTTTCATGGTACGGTAAGTGAAAATGCGGAAGGGTCTATTGCACTGTGTGCTAAGAGAGTGGGATTCCTCATGAAGGGGAAATGGATAATAGAAATGGAGCAAAATCTGTTTTGGTGGTGAATATGCTACTATAGTGGACACTGTCACTAACCCAAGAACAGTTCATGGAGCCTGTCTTCCTGGGAGGCAGAGATAGTGGTAGAGGATTCCAGAAGTAGAAGAGATACAGAGAGAGCTCAGGCACCACATTAAACTTCATTTTAAAATTCTGGAAGAACCTGCTAGGCCTCTTTTCCTTCACCCAGAAGCCAGCTGAAAGGCACTCACAGTCAGCAAAATTCTACCAATGAGACATGCAATGGTGATGAGAGTGGCACATTCTTGAGAATTTGTTGGATAAGGGAAGGAGAATGGCTTTCAGATATTCATGCTTTGTGCTAAGTGTCAGGAAAGTGATCTTATTAAATTGAGGGAAGACGAGTTTTGACTGGAGAGGTAGGGGTCATTTTGAAATCATATCACTTCATCCCTACTGTAAAGGTTTTGGGGAGAGGGAAGGAGTTGTGGATGCCCCCAGAGGGTCATTGAGAGCTACTTCTTGGATTAAGAATGTTCCTAGTCTCTGCCCTAGTAGCCATTATTTCCTGCAGTAGGAAAGATGACTCTTGTCTTCACAGTCATTTTCCAAGTTTGGGCTTTGGCCTGTGATAGTTCTTTCAAGTACTGGCTCCACTACTTATGAGCTGTGTGAACTCGGACAAGTTAATTTACCTAGCAAAGCCTCACTTTCCTTATCTGTGAGATGAGAATGATGGATAGTACTTAACTCGTAGGGGCTGTGTGAAGATGAAATTAGACGAGGAAAGGTAGAACTGATGGAAGGCTTGTAACATACCCGGCGCTATTCCAGGTGCTTTACATGCATTCACTCATTTCACTTTTAAAACACTAACCGCATAAGGTGTGTAACATTATTATCCACATTTAACAGATGAGGAAGCTGAGGGCCAGAGAGGTTAAGTAAACTTTCTAAAGTCACACAACTAGTTTCAGAGCTGGCTGGCATTTGAACCCAGACCTTTGGGCTTCAGGATGACACTGTTTGGCTGCTGTGCTATACTGCCTCTGAGTGAGTGTGAAACACTTGGGCACATTCGCTGGCAGATATAATCATGGAATAAGGATTAGCCAGTGAAGAAATCCTGGCTTTTTACTTGAGCCTGGTGGCAGTGTATCTCTCAGTATTAGAATTTTGCAACCTCATCTTACCTCAGTAACTCATTAGCTGGTATTCACTTCTTCACCAATCCAGTTACATGAACACAGTTAAAATATTTACTATTTCCATGACCTGGGAAAGTTCTAAGGACTGATGCTTCCTTCAATCACTGTTTTAAAACAATTTCATTGTGACCTCACAAAACCATTGTCCTGCCATGTTTTCACTATACTTCTTGAAAGCATTCCCACAGATCAAACAAATCAAATATGCCAGGATCCATTGTATAACCGACATGTATCTAGATATTTCTTGGAGTGCATTTTCATGTAAGTTCAAATCCATTCTGATTTTATCAGCCATTGTCCTTAAAAGGGATCTCCAGATGTTATAAAACTTGAAATCTTGATTTTGACTGGCTTCTATTTTCATTTTTCATTTTGAAAGTTTCTGTCAAAAGCCCCAGGTGTGAATGAGGAAGATTGCCTAGAGCCCAAAACCCACCAAATTGTTTCTATCCTGTAAAAAGCTGACAGAGAGAAAGTTTAGCAAAGACATCAGGTCTGCCCTAACAGACCTGCGATGGTTTGCAAAGCATGTGATCAGGCTTTTGGCAAAACCCTGAGGAAAGGAACTTCTCCAGCTGTAGTTCTAGCCTGCCATCCCCCTCGTGAGCTTGGCACTTAATGAATCGGTCCTTAGCTTATTTGCTTCTCAGAGTCAGCCCGGAATAAGCTTCATTCTCAATGTAGGGCTTTTCAGTTTTGTCTCTAGTATTTCCTTTGCAGTAGAAATTTTATTAACGTTCATAAATAAAGTTTTCCACATACTGTCATCTATCTCTCTTCCACCTAACTTATCCCAGATTTTCTGGGGATTGTCTGAAAATGATGCACATTGTTAGCGAACAATTTCCACATTGTTCTTGCTGGTCTTGGTTAAGTCAGTAAGAGAAATATGAATTTGTCCTCTTTTGGTCCTGTTAAAAAAACAAACCAAAGAAGACATACCACAATTCTTGCTATCAGTGGCCAGATCCCTCCTTTTAGAAGATATCACTGCCTAGGAAATGTCTCTGAACTTTCTGAGATGAAATGATCACCTAGCCTCTAGAAGTCGTGGGATGAATCTGGGCCAAATGGCTTAAGACATTTTGGGGGATTGGATAGCCCAACGCTACTTGGTCACTTGGTCAGTTCTAGTTGCTTTGGCTTGAAGAGCAGACACATTTGTGCTGACTGCCCCCTTTGTTTTATGATGCAAGTCTTGGTTTCAGGATGAGTACTTATGGAGCATTGCTGAGGGGGATTACAATTGCCATCTGCACTCAAATAGCCTGGATCCTGAATTACCTTAAGATGCCTTAGACTTCCACCATTTTAATCATTTATTTTATTAATATTATCTCCCTAAACCCTTATTAAAATGCAAACATGTTTTGGGGAAAATTAGCATTTGATCCCTAGGGATAAATTGGAATTTTGGTGTGAGTTCCTTCATGCTAACAAAACAGGGGATCCTAGCCGTGGTAGCAGAGGGAGGGTGCTGAGGGTGGAGATGAAGGAAGATGAGAACACAGGTAGGCAGCCCAGCTGGGCAATGAGGGGATTTCTTAACTGAGCAGGAGGAAGGGAAGTGCTGAGAGAGGAAGGGAATAAAAACTTCACCTGCTTCACAGCTCTGCTAAGAGTCAGAAGTTTATGCAGTTCTTTTTATTAATAATAGTAAATGTTTTCTTATTTTTGTACAAAGATGTTGAAACTGACTCATTTTGGTAAAGAGGAGTCTTGGATTAGTCTCATAAAGTAGAGATAATAGTTATTTTATAGTATTATTGTGGTGTTACATAAGATAAGTTATATAAAGCATTTAGCACAGTCCCTGACACATAATAGGCACTTAATCAATGTTAGTTTTCTTTCCTATCATCAATTGGGCAAGAAGTTCTGAAAATTTTTCAGGAAGGGATAATGGATTTGAATGGCAATAAAGATAACCACATTGGCAAATATTATTGAGAGCTACAAGAACTTTTTTTGGACAAGTACGATTATTACCACTCCATTGATGCAAGATTTTTAACCTGAGCACTATTGACAATTTGGGTTAGGGATAATTCTTTGTTGTGGGAACTGTCTAGTGCATTATAGGATGTTTATCAGTATCTCTGTCCTCTACCCACTAAATGCCAGTAGGAACCCCTTCACTCCCATTTGTGACAACCAAAAATGTCTCCAGACTTGTCAAATGTCCCTGGGGAAGGGAACTGCATCCAGTTGAAAGCCACTGTATTAAGGCGATGATAAAACTGAGGCCTGGAGAGGTTGAGTAGCTTTTCTAAAGTTCTAAGTGGCAGAGCTCAGACTACAAAATGCTTATCCGTTTGCTGCTCTATACCCCCACCCCATCCACCAATCCTCTTCTTTTCACTTTTCTGTCTAATAGCATATGTCTAATGGACATTTGCCATATATACGGCGTGTGCACACATGCATGAACTCGTGTGCAGCAACTATCTGGTAAGATTTCAAAGCACTCTTAAACTAACTCTACATTCATCCTCAGACACCCATCAGACAGGAATTGTAGAGAAAGAAACTGACATGTGTGTCATTACAGTGGCTGTCTCTGAGCCAGTAGGTGCATCTGAGTGGCGGTCTGAGGTCAGAGTATAGGCATAAATTCAGACTAGGAGTCCCCACTGCAGGGAACCCTTCATTTCCTAAAGAGGCTGAGCAGCCTTCAACTCATCACTTCCAGGCTCTGTCTTATGTTTGGAGTAAGTAGACTATCCCTGTCTCCAAGGGATAAATAGATAATGTGAAAAGCCTCCAACGTGCTTCTCACCCATGTGCTGTTGTGAAATGGGAATGACACCCAGAGCCTAGACTAGCCAAGTGTATCTTTGTTTTCCTGCCCATCCTGCCTAATGACTTGGAGTCATCATCAAAACCTCCAAACTCCAAGTTTCAGCCTCTTCCATCTGAAGCAACTGAGTTACTAGGAGCATGTGAGAATGTTGTTAGATGTTAATTCTGTGTTTCATTCTCTCCTGCCTGTTGACATCAACTCTTTCATGTTCAGCAACATTTTCTTCATTACTTCATAAATACATGGATATTTATCACTATTAGGGAAAAACACACTACTGTTCACAATGACTGCAGCTGGAAAAATGATAATAAACATAAGAGATTAACATGACTCAGGAGAGTAAGCAGTTCAGGGCCAGCAAACAGAGTCTGTGGAAGGTGAAAACTGTCACCCAAAGAATGACCAAAATGTTAAAAACATGCAAAAGGACAATGTGTTGGCAGAAAATAACCAAAGGGAGCCTTAGATTGTAGTGTGTAATTAACATTTACATAAATATTCACACTGCAGTACTTTGTTCATAGTGCAGTAGTAGCAAATATCCCCCCCCACCCACACAGCTAAAAAGCTCAAAAAAAAGTGTATATTCATTTACTTATCATTTAAGATCTGATGCAAAACTTAATTCCATGTTTAAATCTTCTCCACCTCACCCACAAAGAGTAGTCTGCATTTTACTGAAACCTCTATGACTTCTCTTTATTTATAAATCTATTATCCCTCTAGACTCTAGACCCCTCTAGACCAAAAGGGTTACCTGGTTTTTGCTTCCACAGTGCATAGCGAAATGCATATATGAAGTAGATAATCAATAATTGATGGTTGAATGAATAAAGATTGGTCAAGGCAGGAACTGTGTGGTTTAATTTCATTTAACTAACTAGTAACATGCACCAGGCAGGCACTGTGTTAGGCACTGGGGAACAGGAACATCTTATAGAACATTGGTCTTTCCTTCTCAGCCAACAAGCTTTTTACTTGGTGCTCACAGTGTGCCAGCCATTTGCAGGACCTCTGAGAACACAAGGCAGAGAAGTTAACAGGGATTCCTATTTGATGTCAAACATGCTGTGCTTGATGTATGTCCTAGATTTTTTGAAAACAGAGAGGTAGGGATTCTGGCAGTCAGTCAAGACTTCCTAGGTTATTTGAGCTGACTCTTCAAGGATGAGTGGGAGCTGCTCCAGTGGGCACTGCGGGCAGAGAACAGCAGGACCAAGTCCTGGAGATGGAGGGAGAGCTGGTGGGATGGAGGCCTGCATGTGGCTGGCATGGCTGGGTAGGGTGACAGTGGGTTGAAGGCCACTGGAGAGGTAAAGGCGATGACCATGTAATCTATATAACACAGGTGAGTGTCTCAGGTCAGGTGGCCTGAATCCAGGCTGTTGGAGGCATTAGGGAGGGGGAGGCTGGAGGAAGTAGTCAGGGCAGGACTTAGTGGCTCAAAGTGTAAACCAAACAGGCAGAGGCTCGTGCGGACAGGGTCACGGAAAACTTCAAAGGTGGATCACAGATGCCTCACCATGTGCCTGTGTGTACCTGGAGTGCAAGCTCGAGTCTGAGAGGGAGTTCGGGACACTGTCTCCCTCAGGGTGAGCCCTCCTTGTGTGGGCAGCGTCTAAGAGGACAAGCAACTGAACTCTGCTATTTGCTGTGGAGTGTTCACAGATGCTTTGAGTTACACAGATCAGGATATCAACACAATCTTTTTAAATAGCTTACTCTTTTTCTCTTGGACATTTACTTTGATTTCAAAGTCAACTTTGTCTAATTGGTTGCTAAGATTGGGCTTAGTATTCAGTTAGAATTAAAACATTACATTTTACTATCCAAATAATTCGTGAGTTAAAAATGCTTCCAACAGCTTATGACTCATATTTTTCAACTCATAGATGAGAAGAGGCGAGGTGGGTGACTGTGGATGCCTGTGATTTTGGTACAGGCTTAAGTGCCACCAAGCTCTAAATGTGATTTCTGGCCTTCTGGAAGGACCCCGACACTCCCAAGTCATTCCAGACTTTCAGGCTATGCCTGAAATTAGAGCCATATCCATTTAGATTCAAGTTTATTAACCTACCATGATGAGTAATATTTTAAGTTTCTATAAATCACACAGTCTTTTATGCGTTTGAAAGATCTGGGAGTAGGTTTTGACAGGTGGGAGTGAGGGTTCAGAACAAGAGGTTACAGGGTGGGGGAGGCACGGAATTTACCTGTTTGCAGTTTCGTATCAGAGTTATTCAGTTTGGTTCAATGTGCCAAATACTTTGGAGCACATGCTGCATGCCAGCCATGGTGCCATGTCCCTCAAGCCATCAAAGTTGGGGCTCCTACATTCTTTGCCCTCAGGGAGGTTACTGACCTTTAGGAACACTAAGATAAATATACAAATACAGGGGATATCATTCACAGTGTGACGAGACAAGCTGCTAAGGGGCCCAGAGGTGCGGAGAGAGTAGGTGTGTGTATGCGGGTGGGACTGGATGGGGATGTGGGGAGAAAGGCAGCTGAGGACTCAGTGCCTCAAAGTGGACGGTGGGCACTGAATGAGAAGCCTTTGTGTGACAACAGCTCTGCCAGTGGAGAAAGGTGATGCCAAGTTGTGTAGACCCCAGAGCTGGCTTGCTCATCTATAAAATTGGGGTGACAAATTCTCCCCATCTCCCTCAGAGGTAGTTGTAAAGGTCAAGTGAGTTACTTAATGTTAATGAACTTGAAATAGATAAAGGGTGCTTAAATGCTGTTATTTGCTGGTTGGCACAATCAGAATTGGAACCCAGGCTATTTGGCTTAATCCCTGAACTCTGTGAGCCTTTCTGAAACTTTTTTCCTCTTTTCACTGGAATTTGCTTTATTGGAGAAATCTTTTGGTTGCTGTAGGCAGCTGCATGTGTCTTTTGATTTATAGAGGAGGGTGGAACAAGGACAAGGAGGAAGAAGATGACATTGATAAGTGTGGGTGGAGAATTCTAAATTTCATGAGTCAAATACAATTTCTGGGACTCTGAAGATGCTTGGAACCTCTTTGAAAGACTGCCTTATACCCTGTGTTTTAATTGCACAGGGTAGCATGTATTAGCTAAGTGGGCCTGCCCTCACATCTTTAGTCCCATCTTAGAGCTAGGGATTCTTAATGTATTCAGGAGAACTTAGCTTTTCCCTAAGAGATGGATCTGTTCAGGCCTTGCTTGAGTGGAATTTTACATTGTAGGATTTAAGTGATCAGGAAATGAGAGACCTAAGCATTGAATCTATTCAGGGAATCCATAATGGGAAACCTCCCCAATATATTATTGTTTGAGTGACTTGGAAAGCTGGAGGATATAGGCCAAGAATGCTGAGTACTTTGAACAATTCTCCATTTTTTATGCTTTCCAATCAATTATTCATGTTTTTGTTGTGACTAGAAATTGACAAAAGTCAGAGGGAATGCTCCATGACTTTCTCCTATTCTGGAAAACAAATGAAAGAAACATATTTATTGACTGCATTGGTGGGCTTTTTTAAACTAAGTATTGGCTGCTGTTGGAATCTATTCTTTTCCTGATTTCTGACAGCAAGGATTCAGATAGCAAGAGATACTTTCTAAACAGGTAGCATTTTTTGTTAGAGACCACTAGGAGGTGTGTGACACAAAAAGAAGCCACTGATTCTTGTTTGACTTTTTTTTTTTTTTTTTTTAATTTCAGAATATCATGGGGGTACATCACTTTGGCCATACACATTGCCCCTGTTCTGCCCGTGTCAGAGCCACAATCGTGGTCGTCTCCCAAACTGTGCTCCCCACATCCATTCAGTGAGAGTTTTTCCCATCCCTTCCACCCCCCTCCCGCCCGCCCGCCCTCAGATGAATGTTCTTGCCCTGTGTGATGTAAGTGTTCATCAGTTAGTACCAGTCTGATGGTGAGTACCAGTGGTGCTTGTTTTTCCAATCCTGTGACACTTCGCTTCGAAGAATGGGTTCTAGCTCCAACCAGGATAATACCAGATGTGTTAATTCACTGTTGTTCCTTATTGCTGAGTAATACTCCATGGTATACATATACCACATTTTATTGATCCACTCGTGTATTGATGGGCACCTGGGTTGTTTCCACATCTTTGCAGTTGTGAATTGTTTGACTTTTTAAATACATCTGTGGTGAGAGAATGGCGAGACAAGATATGACCCACAGTTGCTCACTGAGGAGTAAAGAGCCACCACAGAAACAAAAACAACCCTCACATCTCTTCTAAGTAGCTTCTTGTAGCAAACCCAGTCTGAAAATTACAAGCAAGGGTTGGAGTTGAGAGGGACCTGCTCTCGCTCCTCTTTGTTTTGGTTGGTAGTGGTCCTGCTGAAACCTGGGCTCCTTTTATCATTCTTTCCTTTTATGGTTTCTTCAGGAAAGCCCCAGGCCTCTGAGGCTGGCTTCCACCCCCATCAGAGATTTTAAATGTGAAGACAGGAAACGTTTGTTGGGCTTCGTCATTTTATGACACCGATGCCCACTCCGCCTCCCACACACCCTCGTTTGGTGCCTCCTGAAAAGTTCTGCCAACATGAAGCAATCGTCTTTTAATGTGGCTTTGGCTGAACTTGTCATCTAGGAAGTGAGTGTGGCAGGGCAACCCTATCTCAGCCACGCCAGCCACTTCAGAGAGCTGAGCTCTCTGTTCATAGGCACTGTAGGCGGTGGCCCCATCCCTACAGCACTGGGTGGCCTGAGGGCCCAATAGTGCCTTTTCAGGGCAATCTAGCTGCTCTTAAGCCCAACCTGTCCTTTTCAGAGGTAGCTGCTACCAGCTTTTTGAAAAGCAGGTCTCCCCACAAGCAATGATTATATGTTGGACATATGCATAGTATTTTCCAGATGATCCACTGGGAAATGACAGAACTTACTTAGGAACTAGAGAAATACATAGTGAGTAAAGGAATTGCTCAAAGTCCACAGCCATTCAGGCACTGATAGAAGGTGAATTTCTAGATTTCCTTTCTACCAAATTTTGTTTCATTAGCTAGTGTATTGCCACTGTTGAGAATCTCTGGAGCAATTCTAAAATTGTAACATGCTCTGCCATGTCGATTTGTTAAAACTTGACTGAAAAGCTCTGGGAAATAAGTATGTGGGGGTTTCCTCCTACTTTCAACTGAGGAAACTGAGTTGTGGAAGAAGTTCATGTGTGGCCTGGGGCCAGACACTGAGTTAAGCGGAGAGAGGCTCTAAACACTTAGCCTCAGGTTCCCAGACCCTGATTAACCCTGGGCTTGGGGTTCTGACAACCCTGCCCTGACAAAAGCATACCGAGGTATAGCTGTAGAAATGTATAAGAAACCCACAAATTAGTGTGAAATCCACCTGGGTTACATCATCACAGGATGCAACCCTCACTTTGTTTTTAGCCCTTTCCGTAAATTCAGCCAAAGATTAGCTTCCTAAAATAACCCCCAAAGCCACCAAGAACTTGAGCATTCTGCCTGCAGCGGGGCTGTTTGAAGGCAGCCAGGCCTTCCTCAGATTATCTGGGAATGATTAAAGTTCTTTTGTGCCTTACCATTTGTACGGAATGGGTAGGCAGGCTGCTAGAACTTCTAGTTTAGAAGAAATTTAGAAGTTTAGAAGAAATATAAAATCCAGTTTCTAACCTTTCACTCTGTTGAGATATTTCTCCTAATGTGAAAGAAACTTGGCACTGTTTCAGATGAGGGAAATAATAGAGTGGAAAATACACATTTTCATGTGACTTTTTCTGTAAAAACATCAAAGTCAAGAAAACCAAGTTAAATCATCATTCATTCCCTCTAAGAAACACAAATTACCTTCTCAGCTTCTTGGACTACGGGCATCTGTCTGCCTTTTCCTCCCCTGTGTACTCAGCAATGACGTTTTGAGCATATGGTATTGGTACGTTAGATTTATGTGTATTTTAAAGGCATCGAGTCTACCTCACTTTAAACCTTTCTGCTTTAGGGGTCAACCTACTGTAAAGCTACTTTCAGTTTCATAGCGATCCGTCAACATGATTCTGTGCCTTGCTTTTGGGATTGAGAGGACTGCATAACAAGGTGCACTTGTTAATGCCCAGCGAGCACCGGTGTGGCATTTCCAGCTCAATAAAAGATCACTGAAAGGCATTTCCTGGGCTAATTTCTTATCCCATGGCACCCTCACCTATAAACCAGAGCTAAATATGGAACTCTTTTACAGTCAAAAACTATGTTACTCCCAAATCAGCCCACACAGTGTGCAAGAATATTTTGGTTCTGTTTTCACGTGTGACAGAGCCATTGTACCATTCCTGCTTCACTTTTGTTAATCCAAGGAAAAGCACCTAAATGATATCCACATATATTGTAATATTATAATAGGAGAAATATGCATTCTCTGTGTATATGCGTGTGGGGGGGAGAGACATAGAGAGAGAGAATGTGTGTCAGCCTGTCTTCTCTATGGGCAATGGGTGGTGGTGGTTGCCAGGGCCCAAGTGACCGTGGTTGTTTTGGACAGGTTTTCCCTGGAGAGCTCATCACAGGTGAAGCTCTACATTTACCCAGAGCACCCCCTCAGAACGTGTGTTTTGAGTCCTCTCCTCCTCCAAGCTCCTCCTCCCTTCCTGTGTGTACTGACATTTCTTTGTAGACTAGAAGAATTGGAGGTGTTATCTTGTAGAGCAGGTTTCCTGAAAAGTGGCAAAATCCTTCCACAATGTGGAAAAAGAGAGGCCCTAAAGTTTAATCACTTGCCCAAGTTCAGACTGATTAGTGATTTTAAGAGAATTCCATTCTTGGTTCCAAGAGCTAGCAATAAAGCAAATACTTTTCCTCTTTCTTAGTACAGGGTAACTGATACTCAGGTTTCCACACTTACAATCCCAGGTGGTCAGAGGTGGGTATAGACACAAGAGCTTCTCAAACAGAAACATGGGCTACCTCTGCCTTCTTCATGCATTGTTCTAAATTTTGGGGCCAAGGATCAGAATTTACAGACCACTGTATTAATTGTTGTGAGCAGATATCAAATAGTAGCAACGTGTGGTTTCTGTACTCTATAATCCTCCAGTCTATTTGGGAAGACAGAGCTCTAAAGCAGCTAAACGTGCACACAAAGCAATGTGTGCTCATGCATAGAGCATGGCCTAAGTATAGGAGCAGCTGATGTGTCCAGAGGAGTACAGTGAGTACTCGTTTCTGGAACACGGATGAGAATCAGGAAGAAAAAAATGAAACTTATCAGGAGTCAATAAGGATGTCCAAAATCTCACGCTAGAAAAAAGTGGGACCCCACACATTCTTATTGGGAATCTCTTAGCTTAGACATGATACTCATAATATGGGCTACAGGGATTCCCATCACTCTGGAAAAATATAGTCTGGGTTTTTAATTCAGAAAAATTTGTTTTGAGATTAGGTGCTACTCCTTGATGGCTTTGTGATCTTGGGAAAGTTGCTGATGTCTCTGAGTTCCCTTTTCCTCATCTGTAAATGGAGATAGTAGTATCTACCTCACAAGGATATCGTGAAGATCAACAGGGGTAGTGCATGAGAGGATGCAGATGACAACACCAGATACTGGCACAAGGGGGCTCTTACAAATATGCCATTACCCAATTACAGTGGACTAAAAGCACCTTATTAGAAGGGAGGTAGGGATGAAAAGAGCAAGGAGTTCCAGCTAACAGGAGACCACAAGGGTAGAGGTTGCTTAGCAGGTCAGAATAAATGACCAGGCCTGACTTACCATGAAGGTGTCATTATATTACAGCTCAGCACAGAGCAATCTGTCCAAGAATGACTTTATCCCAGCCAGCTCCTGAATGGCTGAGAACCTGGCATCTTAGAAGGTTGCACCTTTTTTGTATTGAATGTAATAATTATAGCAATGACTACAACTACTAACTCAGCTAATAACAATGTTCCTAATACTATCCTAAGGACTTTACATTGTCCTAACTCATTTAACCACAAAACAACTCATGGAGGAAGGCACTACAATTATCCCCATTTCACAGAGGGTAAAGCTGAAGCTGAGCAAGGTAACTTTCTCAATGTCACACAGTTATCAAGTAGTGGAGCCATGATTTTAGATCAAGCAGTGTGGCTCCAGAGTCCACACTTTCGACTACTAGGTAAAGGACATATTAAGACTTCTGAACCCTCATTTGTCAGATATGTAGAAAACTTCTGAATATCTGCCTTTTAATTTTCTATTTTAAGACATTCAGAAATTTTC
This sequence comes from Daubentonia madagascariensis, assembly GCA_023783475.1. NCBI lineage: Eukaryota > Metazoa > Chordata > Mammalia > Primates > Daubentoniidae > Daubentonia > Daubentonia madagascariensis. Next base: position 10,632,644 of record JAKFHU010002658.1, read on the forward strand.
CATTCTTTTGTGGTTAAATTTATTAACCCTTTTTTTTTTTTTTTTAAAAAAAAGGATTCTTCCTTGCCCACACCAAGTGCACTTATTTTTTACTTCATTTTATTTCTTTTATGCTTTCATTTACATTTTATTTAAACTTTTTATTTTTGAGATAATTATAGGTTGGCAGGAAGTTACAAAAATCATTTGGAGAAGTCCTGTGTATCTTCACCCAGGTTCCTCCACTGGTTTACATTTTACATAATTATAGCATAATATCAAAATCAGAAAATTGACATTGGTACAATGTGTGTGTGCAGTTTCATGCCATTTCTCATGTGATTATTTCTATAATGACCACTGCAATCAAGACACAGAACTATTTGATCACCATGGAGATCTCCTTTACGCTTTCATTTTTATTCAAAATTTCTGAGCAACAGCGAGACCCCGTCTCTACAAAAAACAGAAAAATTAGCCAGGCGTGGTGGCACGTGCCTGTAGTCCCAGCTGCTCGGGAGGCTGAGGCAGGAGGATCGCTTGAGCTTAGGAGTTGGGGGTTGCAGTGAGCTACTATGACGCCACTGCACTCTAGCTGGGGTGAAAGAGCAAGACTCTGTCTCAAAAAAGAAAAAAAATTGTTGGATCATCTGGAATTTATTTTGGTGTTATTGAGAAGTAAAGAACCTATTTTCTAATTTCTGATTTTTCTCAGCATCATTTGTTTTAAAAATCACTATTTTAACACTAATTAGAAACTCCACCCATTTGTCCCAGTACTACACTATCACAAATCCAAGATCTTTCAGACCTCAGAGCCATTGATCTGCTACATTGCATTCTAAAATTTGGGTCATGGCAGAAGTGGAATTTTATTTTTATGCCATCAGAAACAATGGAGCTTAAATCAAGGTCTTGGATCGCTTAACTGTGCTGCTGGTGTGAAATTATTGCCCTTTTCCTTGATTCTTATTCCTGGGTCTCACTAGGATAACAGGGAAGACTGTACTGTCTGCTGCACTTGTCGTGGTGGCTCCCTACCATGGCAGCACATCTCAAAAACTACAGGGGACTGGTGTGGTACAACGGGCACAAGTTCACACCCACAAAACTCCAAGTTCCATCGCTTTTCTTAATTTCCTTAATTTTTCTTTGTCTGTAAAATGAAAAAAATTATATATGCCTCAGATGGCTGTGATTTTTATGAGGATTAAATGAGGTCATATCTGTAAATGTATAGCCCAGGAAAAGCTCCACGGTGTCTGCTATTTCTATGATCATTATAATTTCTAATAATATAATGTTTTCTTTTTTCTATGGCAAATATATTTTTATTTATTTATATTGGTGTATGTCTTCAATCATGATGGTATTTCTTATTCCTTCTTGAAAAGTCAGCATGATAGAGTCTTAGGATTGAGGAAGTGTGGTCATTGTAAGGTTTGAGCATGAAGTTGATGATCAATAAGTGGAAACATCCTCTTTCCTCTCTGGATGGTGTTTTTCATGGCAGCAGTTTCCTCAGTTGGCAGTAACATCCATTTAGCAGTTTTTTAGAGGCTGCTGTGGCATAGGGACAACTAGCCTTGTTCCTAGCAACACTTACAGTGAGCAGCTATCTCTAGAGATCTTGCTGAGCCTGAATCTAGGGGAAACCGCAGCATTGCCAAGGGTTTTCAAGGTAGCTGTGTGTGATCGCTTTGTGTTTAGAAGGCTAGGCTGCATAACTGCCTCACTCTTCCTTCTCTTTTGGGCACAGCCCCCAGACTCTCACTTAGCTCAGGATGAGCAGTGCTGCTCCTTAAAGGAATCCTCATGAAGATTTTGGTCATGACACAGTTCTGATAACTAGAGAAGTACTAACCCTCATCACCCACCCTCACCCTTGGAAGACAAGAGCACCTCTGTGTTAGCATGTCCCAACAGCTGCCCTGGGTATCTTATAATTGCTCAAGTTATAACTGCTTGAACTGAACTCTAATAGTGACTCGGATTACATGAATTTACACCTAACACTAAAAGAAGAACCTGCCTTTAAATGAGGAGTGTAGATTTGAATTTCCAGTGTGAGCTAAGAAAAGGCTGCAAAAGGTACTATTTTTAAAAAAAGGAGGGACAGTTTGGGAAAAAGAGAACATTTCTTTCCTTTCTTTGCTTCATCCTCACTTTGTTTTGGAGGTGTTTTATATGAGTGTGTTTGCATGTTTTGCTTCTAAGTTGTCACCATAAAACACAAGAATGATGCTGTGATTATCATTTCCTAAAGAGGCACTCCTACAGGAAATTGGGCTGCAAGAGAGGAAAAGTGTATGTTTCCCTGAAGGAAGTGCTTGTAGAAAGCTAAATCTGGGAAACAAATCATGGAAAATGTATAAATAGACTTCTGGCCCTTTGCGTTTGAGTGGTGAGATAGTACCTTTGGTCCCAAGGAAAGCAATTTCTTTTAGACATAATCCTTAAGGCATGTGAAAGATTCAGGTTTAATTTTAAAACCAGCACCTTCATTCTTCCCATAACCACGTTCCTTAAACCACCTGACCACAGGCACATACACCACAACCACCAACATCAGGAAACTTACAAACGGGAAAATTGAATTTCACTTAGAAAAGGAGTATTAGGAATCTCCACGGATTTAAGCCTTAAATATTGTTTCTAAGTAAGCTCCGGTGGGTTTTTGTTTCTTACCAAAGAACTGACTTCTTATGTTAAAGTTTTCTTGTATTATAAATCATAACTGAAATCTTTTTTCCATGCATTTAAAAAAATACAATAAAATTTTAGCAATGAATGGATTTTACTGGGAACAAAAAATAAATTGGAGATTTTTAGTTGTTAGCATAGATGATATAAACATCTTTCTTTATGGTATTGTTTAATAATATATTTATACACTTGGAATAAAGTGAAATGGAAATAAATTATTCCTTAGCTTCAGAGAACAGAATGTGGTCTCAGTGACACTTCCCAGCTCTCCACAGTACCATATAAAGCGACAGGAAGCAGGGAGGTGCTTCATGAATTATGTTAGTACTAATGTCAACATTAGGTACCAGAACTGAAACACTTCCTGGGCACTTTGTGCTATAGTGATGTGCTGTACCTACCTCAGTCTGGATGTCTGAGACATAACACCTTTGTAAATCCTTTCTTCCCATCCGAGGTTGTAATGAAGCAAAGAGGGAAGGAGCGTTGCATTGAGTGCGTAGAGTGTGTACATCCTGCATGGCCACTCAGAGCTCTCATTGGATCAAGGAAGTAAATGAGTAGAATTTTCCTGGAAGCCATTAGTGTTCATCTCATTTTTACCTAGTCTACTGCTCTGTTCTCTTATCTGTGGTCCCTGATTCTCTTGCCCCACGTACATACACTGAACTATGCCACCACCTGCTCTCACTGTGACTGACAAGCCCCTATGAGATCAGGGCCCTGGCTGTCTCCCAAACTTTTCTCCTGCCATTGACTCCCTCACTTACATAGGTCTCTTTGCTGTTTGGAGCTTGTTAAGCAAGCTCTTGCTTCAGGGTCTTTACACTTGCTGCTCCTTCTGTCTAGAACACTCTAGATCTCCCCAAGTCTTTCCTTCCTGCTTTTAAGCGTTTGCTCAAATATCACCTCATCAGTGTGCTCCCCACCCTGACCACCCCCAGTTTTCATTCTCTGTCCATTTTCCCTGCTTTGTTCTTGTCCCTAGTATTTCTCACTTTTGTGTGTCAGATTACATGTATTCATCTGTTTATTACTATCCCTCTCAGCAAAATGGAAGTTCCCTGAGGGCACAGCCTTTGCCTGTAGAGTTTAGCATTGAGGCCCCAGTGCCTGGAACACAGGGGAGCAGTAAGTATTTGTTAAATGAACTATTTTATGGTAGTGAGCTTGAATACCAGCCCCCTTGGGACTTCTGTTCCTTTCTCCTTATATAGTTGAACACAAAACTGTACAATAAGTATCTGTTATGCACCACCAGTAATTATGGTGACATAAATATAGGACTTGAAGGGTCAATAGAGATTATGTGATCCACCAGTTTTTGACCTTTATTTTTACAGTGCCAAAGCACATGGTGTTCTTTGATATACTTTTGGGAAAACTTCTCTGGGTATTCCCTTATTTGTTCACTCTTATCCACCAAACAATAACCACTCCCATCCATTATTGCTCTAAGAAAAGTATTGTAATTATTTGTGATCATTACAACCATTAATCATGTCTTAGTCTAGCTCCCTAGAAGCAGACCTGAGACAAGGATTTGAGCGCACAGGGAGTAGTCCTTAGGGGAAATCCATAAGAGACTGAAGAGAGCAAGATAGGAAAGGAGAAGGATCCACAAGGATGTGGTCTTAGGCAAAGTCTACCCTTGGCCTGATCCACAGGGCTCACAAGGCAGAGCTGTCCTGCCCTTCAAGGGATCCAGGCTAAAGTACCCTATGTCTTTGGCCACCCCAGTGTTGGGGGGTATGGGGTAAATGGCTTTCCAGGCATCTCTCCTTGTTCTGCCAGCCAAGGATAGGTTACTAGAGAAAGACTCAGGTGTAAACACCCAGGTGTGTTACTTAAACCACCCAGAGGACGAATGCATTAGCTGGTCGAGGGGGTCTGAATGGGTGGTACCAATAGCTTCTACTACAGAAGGTTTCTCAGTAATTGTTACTCACTGTAGTTTACAGCAGTAATTCTCAAACTTCAATGTGCATCAGAATCACTTGGAGGGTTACTTAAAATACATACATACAGTGGGGCCTCACTCCCAGAATTTCTGACAGAGTAGATCTGGGTTGAAGCTCGAAGATTTATCCCAACAAGTTCCCAGGTGCTGCTGATGCCAGTCAGGCGTTGGGGACGAACTTTGAGAACCACTGGGTCACCACATACTGAAGATTGCCTCGAAGACATTCTCAGACAAAAGAAACACAAATCTTACTCCAAACAGTATTGGAAGTATGGAAGTAACATACTTTCTTAAAGAAGGGGCAGGGCTGCATGTACACTACAGCACACTTAGCAAACTTCCCAAGAAATCATTCTTAGATACTGCCCCTCTCTTCAAAGTTTCACTCTTCACTGTGATGACCACACCTCTCTCTGGGTTATGAAGCATTCTCTGCATGTTAGCTATAAGGTGGGTCACCTGTTTCTCTCCCATTCCACAAAACGTTTTAGAACTCAAGACATTTCTATAAACTTAACCTTGAATTTGCTTTTACTTACAGAAAAACAAGCCGTTTGTAAATTTTTGTTCTACATATATTGGGAACAGATTATTTGTGATTCATCTTACAGTTTATGGAAATAATACGGATACAATCCCAGCCCCTGTTTTATAGACAATGAGTAAGAGGCACCACGGGACGTAAAGCTTTTAACGTTTTACACCAGAGACCTTATCTTTGAAGTTTTCCTTCCACCCTCTCCTCCTTCATCTTTATTCCTCTTGATCTTGATAATGGGGTGGTTTTAGGTATTAAGGAGTGTGTGTGTGTGTGTGTGTGTGTGTGTGTGTGAGAGAGAGAGAGATCTCGAAAATCATACCTAAAGAAAAAGAAATGAGGAAAATTTTATAATCACATTAAGAACTAGTCCAGGAAAAATAGAGATGCTACAATTAGATAATTTTATTTGAATGTAGAGTCTAGCAAATAATTATCCACTTATTGAAATATCAGCCTCAGGGCTCATCAGAGGTTTTATTATTGTCTGATTTCCTCCCCCCCCCCCCCGGCCCTGGGAACTTAATTTAAGAAAATTCCTTTCCGGAGTTTTTATTTGAAAAGATGCCATCTAGAAAAAAGAAACCTCAAGGTTTGCCTGTAGTTTTTCCAAGTTTAGAGTGCGGAATGCAGCCCTCACGGTGTCAGACGGTAAGTCGCTGCCAGTGGGATGGGGTGAAGGCAGGAATAGCGAGTACCGTGTGGTTGCTCGAATAGGTTTACGTTCACTTAGGTTTGGATCACTGGTTAGCAAGGTCAGTGAAACTTCTGTCAGACATCAGCAGTCCCAAATGCCTACCAGGGCCAGGCAGTAAGCGAAGGCCAATGGGCGTGAGAAACTCAGAGCCGCGATCACTGCAGTGCCCTAGACAAGGCACCTTCCTCTTCACACCTAAGGGAACACATAACTAGCCCCCGGGGCTAACAGAGAAACCGGAAATCAGGGTTTTGTCCTGAAATGTTAAAATCTAGCCACGAGTTTGCAAGCTCTGTGTTAAACACTGCCGTACCCGTTCCTCTTGCCTATCCAGTCCCCCTCACCAAGCGCCTTTTCCCTATTCTTTTGAAAGGCGAAGGCTGCTGCTCTTGGAGTTCACTGCCTCCTGTGGAATCTGATCACTAACTCTTTGAACCGCTCATTGACTTTATATTGCTTTGTGAGTTCTGTTTTTATTTGAACTTTGAAATCATTGTTAAAGTGTTTCTAGCTATGCCCAACTAGATCGTAGGTTTGTAAACTCCTTGAGCACAGTATCCGGTCTCCTATGTCTTTGGGTTGCTGGGCAGCATCGCTGGCCTGCACTCAGGTGGTACTTACGGTGTGGCAGAGGCTTTTGCGTCCTCACTCGCATTCAGTCCTTACCATGGTCCGAAGACGAGGAAACCAAGGCTTGGCAGGCCGGGCTGACTTATGAGATGGCCCAGTCCTAAGGGATGGGGCTGGCATTGGAAGGTGATTTTGACTTTATGGCCCTTTACAGTGCATAGACTACAGTTTCTTTGCCTGGTAAGTAGGGATTTTAAATGATGGATCAGTGATTGAGTATTCGAATTATTTTGTATGGATTGCTAGACATTCATCTTGTAACTTTTAAGAATGCTATTTGTTACAGGGGCAATACCAACAGAGCAGCCAGTAAATGAGATCTGATAAAAAAATCTAACCTACCTCCTTTTAATCACAAGTAATTTCATAAGAATAGATTCAGCTGTATTTTCTAGCCAAATAAAGCATATTGTGTTTCATCAGAGAGAGCTGGAAAGCAACATATATCTCACATTATATATTATACATAAGTTGATTTTTTTCACCATAATTTGTTGTAGGGTACTACAGAAGCCTCCCAAAACATAATGCAGTATGGAAGGAAAACTGCCAGTTGCCTCTGTAGAGAAAAGGAGAGTTTAGGATCGTATAAAACTTGGTTTGAGTTTGCAACTCTTACTTGTAAAGACATGCTGTCCATATAAAATGGAAGTATATTTGTTTTTTTTCTTATATTTATTAGAACTACCCATTATATGCTATCTTCCAAAGAGGGATGTTAAATCCAACATTTCAGCATTTAGCCTTTGAAAGTGGCCCAGAGAAGGATGGAATCTCTTGCCTAGGGTGGCAGGTCCCCTGGGGGACTCTTTGCATATTCAGGCCTCATGTCTCCCTAGAGTTAAACTTAGAGAGCAGACTTCAGAGGGTGCTGCCAGGAATTTATGCTTTTGAAACCCTTAGGTTTCCCTGCCTCTGGATCTTGGGGAGATCCCATAACTCTTTTAGTGACCTAAAAATAAAATGTCTCCCACATCACTTTTAGTCACAAGATGTGTCTAAAATGTAATTCATATGTCAACACAGTGAAATAATAAAAGTCTCTGAACTTATTTTAGAATGAAAGCTCCTATTTTTTCCCAGCATGGCCCACTTCAATTCAGAAGCCTGCAGTGGGGGGCAGAGGAAGGGGGTGTGGTTGGCTTCTGTCCCATTTCCTCACCTGTCCCTTGTCCTGCACCCCTCACCCCATCTACCTGCCAGGGGAGAGACCCAGAAGAGTAGGCATAAGAGCAGGAGAAATCTCACCTGCCTGGCGTTGGGTGGTCTGGTGTAGACCCTTTCTGGAGTGGAGGCTGTCACAAGCTGACTCTTCACAGTGTGCTTTCACAGATCACTCTGGGAGGTTCCCACTCAGAAAGTCCCACAGCAGTTTCCTTGGCTCAGACAGAGCCTCTCCTGTGCCTGGCCTGCTAGCACTCCCTCAGCCTCTTCTGAATCCTGTAGGTGTGATAAACCTCCCATCTTTTTTTAGTTGTCTCCTGTAAGCCTCTCTGATTAAGCAGCGGGGCAGAAGGAAATGGTTCTTCCCTACCTGCATGGCCAGGGGTGTTATTGTAATGCCCCCATATTCCAACAACTTCATACCCATGAGGTAGGTATTAATGGTTAAAAAACCAGTTTTCACCACTGTCTTGCAAGTCCTACAAAGGTGGTCTGGAACCACAGCCACCTGTTATTTTGTGTTTAACCTTTGGGCCTTAACCAAAATAGAGGTGGACATAATCTCCTGCAGCACTTGCAAATCCTACTCTGCACTTAGACATCTAGCCATGGTCACTTCGAGTATTTGTCTGGAAAGTATCAGTAATATGTAGAATTGTTTAAATTATTTATTCTATTTCTTCACCTCCACCTTCTCCACTGCCCCCCCACCCCACCCCGCCGCCACACCATGCTTTATATTTTGCTTCATACTCTCATCCCCCTTTTGGAAAGGAGACATTTTGACCACATTAGGGGACATCTTTGACATCTACCTTCCATTTGCCATGTAGAAAACTATCTGAAGTTGTTAAATTAAGAAACATTTTAAACTTTATGTCACTTTCCATGGTGACATTAATTAGCTAATATTAATTATTGAAAACAAAACAAAAAAGAAACAAAAGGAACATAACTATTCGCCCTCCAAAAAAAGCAAATTCAAAAGATCCCCTGAGATGTGTCATACACTGAGTTAAGTGTCTCTAAAAATGGAGAGCTATAGTTCTGCTGTAGTTTCTGTTTAATCTCCTAGTTTTGCCTGGAGCCATGAAGTCAACCTCACAGCAGAGCCTCTCTCCAACCCCTCCTCCCCAAATGAAAACCATGTGCTTGTGTGGGTTTTCTTTGTTTTTCTTTTTAAAGTTCCTCTTTATTATTTAATGAAACTATTTAGTAACGCACAGGTCTTAAATAATAGGGTTCACAGTGGCTGTTATCAATTAAGTCTTAAGTTGCGTTAACACAAACACTTGTTCTCAGAAGCAAATTTAACTCTGGACATGTTTAAAGCTGAGTGTAACACCCTGGAGAAGCTAGAAACTCTTTGAATGTTTGCAGGTCAAATTATACAATACATGAAAATAATATGTGTATGAAATACTTAAAACTTGCACATCTCCTACCCATCCTTTTCTCCTTCCATGAAGGCAATTAATCAGTCTAAACTCCCACTATGGGTAGTGACCCTGCTTTAATGGTAGAAAAATCTAATTCACACTGAAGAAGTTCTATCACATTCCAAAAATCCAGGTGCAAATCACAGGTCTGTACACTAAGTGAGTTGTGGTGTCCCTGCCTTCCTCTTGCCAGGAGTTAAGGTTGTTTAAAAAAGAATTGCAAAGGTGTGCCTTGGATTATAAAATCATACTTTTTATTCTACTGAAACAGTATTTAAAAAAATGAAATCTCTCTTTTGTTCTTAAAATAGACCAACTTAGTTCAGATAGGCATTCTTGATATCTATTCATTTCCAGTTATGCAACAGATAGTGAACACTTTACGGTCAGTGCAGCAAACACAGCAGAGGTGTTGATGTGGGGTGGGATGGGGACATTTTGCTGCTGTGCCCTCATCTGTACAATTGTGACACATCTAGCCTACATTTGCTGCCTTCTTATAGCCCCTTCTCCTGTTCCATGGCATCCCTTATCCTTCCTTTCAGGAGCCCAATGTCTTAGAGCGCATGATGAAAGGAATGTCACCTATGGCATGCTCCAGCCATCAACTCTCCTTATTTTCCACAAAAGAAACAAAAAAGCTCAACTCTCCTTCTCCAGCAAGGGTGCTCTCACTAGGAAAGCAAATGAACCAAAGTAATTTATAGCTGAATGTAATTGGCTCTCCCCTGAACTCCACCTTTGTATATGTTAAGATCTATCTTCAAGCTGGACACATATCCAACCGGATATATTCACCTACAGCAGCTCAAACTCAACATGTCTAGAACTGAGTTTACCTCTGGTCCTCTTCCTGTATTTGCTGTCTCAGTGGATGGGCACAAGCAATCTACCTAGCATACAAGTTACAAGAGAGATGGTCAGCCCAGACTTCTCCCTGTCCTTACGTCCATATTCAGTCAGTTCCCAAGTCCTCATTCCACCTCGTCACTATATTTTCTGACTCCTTTTCAGTTCCCCAGACTTGTCTTTCGATAGTCTCACTCTCGGCTCCTGCCCTGTGCTTGTTAAGCTGCCCCAGTCCCGTACCCCTGACTCTGCATCAACCCTGGGATTCTTCACATGCCTCTTCCTTGTGGTTTTTGCCTTCCCCCACTTCCTCCCGGACCATTGTTCTCTTCTTTGTTCTCCTGTTGCACCCCCAGTGTACATCAGTAAAATAAGGTTTGGCTTTTGTAGCACTTGTTATTGACTTATCTTTCTTTCTCACTGGCTGGTGTTCTGAGGTCAGAAACATTTTTCTATTCCTCTGCTGGCCATTAGTGTTCAGCCCAGAGGAGCTGCTATTAAGTGTTGGGTACATTGACTAGACTCGGGCATTATAAAAGACAAATGTGTGAGCTCAATTGATGAGCTGGGTGGGGGTCATGTCCCCGACTTTAACATATTGCTGGACCCTGGTGGGATTTTGCTGAGTATTGAAGCAGGGAGACTTTCCTGCACAGTTCTCCCTGCTTCTTGATTCCAGTGGGCCAGAGGAATGGCCATCAGCAATGAGGAACACTAGTTTTTGGTTTGCTGAGTCCTACCATATATAATGTGACTGAGCCGTGATAAATCAGGAAACCCAAATGGCCGATTGGCGTTTAACCTCTAAATCCTCTTCAGAGGCTCTAAACTTTGACTTCAAAACCTCAACTCATGCCAAAGTCTACCTTTGTTGCTACAAATTTAATAAATCAATCAGTGGATAGCTATTAAATGTTTATTGTGTTTAAGACACTGAAATAATAGGAATGAGTAATGTTTAAACAGAATAAGCTTTAAATATGATATGTGAACACAAAAAGAATTATTCAGTAAATATTATTAGGGTAATTGGCTAATCATTTGTGAAAAAAGTAAATTTTTTGAGATTACTTTTATTAAATATTTAAATGTAATATATAATAATAGAAGAAAACATAGATAAGTACTTACTATATAAAATTAGAGAAATCATGATCATGACAGCCGATGAAGACATCTTTTGACTATATAAAAACTAAAAGCTTCTGTATATCTATTAAATATAACCACGATGTATAAAGGCAAATACTATATTTTACAGAATTTAAGGCATCAATTGTATGATGCAACACTATTTTATATGTATCAATAAGAAAGAAAAAATGCCACCAGTTGAACTACAATATGCCATCAATTATAAAATGTGACTTGATTTTAGGGACATTAAATGTGGAGGAAAAATATGCCTCTTGGAATCAATACAGTATAGTAACAAACTAGAAAAAAAACCCAATATAAAAGAAAAATGTCTTCTACTTACCTCTAGCAGGAATGTAATTTGTTACAATATTTCTGGATGCAATTTAGCAGTTATGTACCACAATTTTTAAAACATGCATCCTTTTGACCCAGAAATTTTACTTCTTGGAATTTAGGCTGAGGAAATGATCAAGAATGTGTAGAAAGATTAAGCTACATATTTGCTCATTGCCATAATATTTATAAACCAAAACATTGGGAATGATTTAAATGCACAGAAATCAGTGATTAGTTAAATAAATGATAGCATATCCATGTCAGGGCACTATCTTCAGTATTTAAAAATAATGCTGTAAATGAAGAGTAATTGCATAGAAAGATCTTCACTGCATGTTTTGGTTCCAAGATTTTTTCCAAGAAAATATCTATATACATAGTTATAGATATATAAATGTGAATATACTGAGAAAAAAATCTGGAACTAACTTTATGTTAGAAGTGGTTACTGAGTGTGGTGTGTAGTGCGAATTTTATTTTCTTCTTATTCTTTATTTAGTTTTTAAAAAAATATTATCTGTAGTAGAACAATAATGAAAAGTTATTTTCTATTTAAAACAAAAGATATGTCTTTAATAGATTTAAAAGATTACTTGACACACAGTAAGGGGAGAATATAAGTGAGAATGTTTGAAATAAAAACAGAAACTATGCCCTTGATTTTGGTCATTTGTGTAAAGTCATATTTCATGCAAAGTAATGAGCATTCTAGTATAAAAACTAGTTTCTTTCATTTTATTGCTACTTTGATTAATAACAAGTCAGGTTCCTTTTTGTGTCTCACCTGTGTATGAAGACTCTACGACCTGCAACCAAATCCAACAAAATCTCGTCAAAAATTTCAGAAACAATTTTTGAGAAGTAACCAGGCACTTAAAAATGAACAAGTAAGCTGTGTAAGCTGACCTTAAGTGTCACATTTTAACATCTGTTTTTCATGTTGTGATACTTATTTGAGATTTGGTATTATTAAGTAATGAGGAAAATATCTGACTGTTACCATAGGTAACAGGGCAGTAACTTGAGGCTGATGGATTGGCATGCTTTGTCTATATAATGTAATTCAAATAAAGTCATAACATTTTGGCTATAGCTTTCATCTGTCAAGCATTTATATATTTTTTTCTCTGATAAATGAACTGCTAGGCTTTCTGACTGGTTAATAATAGTCCAATAAAAAGGGAGAGAACCAGCTTTCAACCTTCCATTTAAAATTGCTATCAGCAGTTTGAGATTTAGGTATAGATGTAAACATTTTAAAGTGATTCTGCAGTGGTATTTTTTTTTTTTAAAGAAAGAACTTTGAATATCTTAAATCAGCAGTCTCCAACCTTTTTGGCACTAGGGACTGGTTTTATGGAAGACAATTTTTCCACTGACCTGGGGTGGAGTGTGGTAGGGGGATGGTTTCAGGATGATTCAAGCGCATTACATTTGTTGTTCAGTCAAACCTTTCTGCTAATGATAATCTGTATTTGCAGCTGCTCCCCAGCACTAGCATCACCACCTCAGCTCCACCTCAGGTCATCAGGCATTAGGTTCTCTTAAGGAGCAACCTAGATCCCACGCACGCGCAGTTTACAGTAGGGTTCACGGCTCCTATGAGAGTCTAATGCCGCAGCTGCTCTGACAGGAGGCGGAGCTTATGCGGTGATGTGTGCGATAGAGAGCATCTGTCTGTAAATACAGATGAAGCTTTGCTTGCTGGCCTGCCGCTCACCTCCTGCTGTGTGGCCTGATTCCTAACAAGCCATGCACCGGTATCCATCCATGGCCTGGGAGTTGGGGACCGTAGTCTTAAATAGTACTTATTGAAATGAATTCCGCATACTTGTGCCCAAACCAGTGTCTGCACTATTGCCACAAACTCTGGGAACAAATTCTTATAATATCAGAGGCTACAAAATATTTATTTATAGTCTTTCTTTACAAAGAATATATAATATAAAATTTAAAACAACAGATATGAAAGTAGATCACTTTGAAAAAGTAGTTGAATGTAGTTCTTTAAGCAATCAAGGCTTTGGAGATTTCCTGTGCAGCATTCCTAAAATGCAAATGTCATCATGTTGTTGTATATTTAAACTTTTTAGCATCTCTTCACTGTCCCTAAGATAAATTCCAATGCCCCTGACATAGCTTACAAAGCCATATGTGATCTGGCACCTGCCAACCACCGTAGGCTCATTTTTCCCTGTGGACCATTTTCCATCCTTCAGGGCATTGACTGTACCATACTTTCTGGTGTATGGGCCTTTGCACATGCTATTCTTTCTGAAACTCTCTGGCCATTCTTTTCTTTTCCCTGTTCCTCAGTCCTCTATATCCCAAATCTATTTCCTGTTGTGTTCCAGGCTCTTTGCTTCATCTCAGATTTATTATTATTATGCTTTACCTGTCCTGCTGTTCTAGCTGCCTGGTGTCTGGTGTCTATACCATGTCGGCTTCTCCACTCCTGACTCTGATCCTCAGGAACTTTCAGTTCAGCTTATTCTTCCCACATTGGATTATTTGGCACTATACCCAGCTGAGGCCAGCCCTGAAAAGCCAGGGGGCCTTGAAATGTGTGGGACTTCTGCAAGCAACTTCCACCAACTCAAGAAGAGCAAAGCTGAAAACTGGGTCAGGCAAAAGACTGTTAAAGCCCCTGACAGAAAACTCAAAAGTAGAATGGGATTCTGAAGTGGGCCCACAAAGAGGGTAAAGGAGGGTAAAGATGAGAATCTGATGGGCAAGATGACGTGAGAGGTGATAAAGCTGGCTGAAATCAAGTGGCATGAGAGACTACAGCAAGAACACAGCAAGCTCAGATGACACGTTGCTTAGCACCCAGAACACACAGGATTCTGGTGTGACAATCAAACTTAGATTCTAGTCCCCCCCTTGACAGACCTTAATTTCATGTGACTTTGGAGTCACATGGCCTTGATTAAGTCACAAACTCTCTGGGCCTGAGTATTCTTATCTATCAACTGAGGAACTTGGGTTAGATCTGTATTTGTCAAACTGGGCACACAAATTTCCAGAGGTACACAGGGAAATGGCAGGGGTTCACAGAGCTATGGGATAAAAATGCCACATCTTCTTTTTAATTCAATTCAATCAATTAAATTAAATTAATTAGATTAATTATACATAACAGCTTAAACTTTGTTTTTTTAATCCATAAAAAAATGGATATGCTGTGGGTCAAATGAAAAATTTGAACACAGTTTTAGGATGAAGCATCAGAATACAAAGACATTTTATTCACGAGCAGGCCTCCGTAGGTTTTCCCCCCGGATCTCTGAGGAATCTTTGTTCACTCCTTTCTACTATTTGGGGCCTTTCAGTGGACATGCATGAGAAATAGTGACTATAGTATTACCTAGACTTATTCCAGCTTGAACGAGAAGTTTAAAAAAATAAGAAGATTAGTGTAATGTGTTAAATAAAAAGTTTGCTAATAGTGGTATTCTGTCTCTCTGAAGTAAGTAAGTAGTAACCTTAAGATGGCCAAATACCACTTATCTGTGTCATGTTTTTGCTTTTTGAGTGTATATATTTTGTAATAAAATGCATCTTTTACCTATCATCTTTGAAATGGGACAAAGAGCTACATCGGATTTTGACAACATGAAGGAAGCTCTGCAGCTTGTTACATATAAGATTTTAAAACACTGAACTATTTTTTCTTTATGTATTTCTAGGTTCTACCTGGATTTATAACAGTAGGAATTTTTTTCCTGGTCTCTATGAGCCTTATCTTCCAAAGCACAGCTAAGGGTAATTTTTCCAAATACTCAAACAATGAGGAAACAGAGTCTGGTGACAGTAATTGGGACTTTTGATGTGTCCACTACAGTGACTCGTTCATGCAAGAGCCTAAAGTAGGCAGGTTCTGGAGCCAGTCTATAGCAGCTCTCTTCACTTGGGGGATGTGTTGATGGATTAAAGCAGAACCCAAACAGTCACTATCTGTTCATTGCTGTGTAAATGAGTACCCCTTGATTAAAAAAAGGGGGGGAGGAATCTCAGTGCTGGGAGGTAACAAACAAGATTAGCATGAAACAGAGCTCCCATTTTATACTATGCCATGTTCAAATGACATTCATTCAAGTTGCATTTTTTTCATCTCCTGAGATGTATTATGGATTTTCTTTACTGAGTGTTATATTTAAACCCTTTGAATAGTTTGCTATCTGCAACAGGGGTGGCAGACAAGGAATGCTATCAGAGCATCTCACTGTGAGACATAATGGTGAAATGCTGCAATGCATGGAATTTTATTTGGGACTGCAATTTAATAAATGATGGACTATCTCTAGGTCAAATCTAGTCCAGATCAGTCACTACCATCTGTCACCAAGCCACAGCCAACTGGCAGCTGGTTGGTGGCCATTATGAAATCCATTAGTAATTTCAGTTCATTTCTTAATTAATGGACATACTTATGCACAGAACATTCCATAATTGACCATTCTCTTAAGTGGCTTCATTCTGTTCCTATAACCTGGACATTCTTTGCCTCCAAGGAGTATATCTTCTAGTTTGCAGTTGCTACAGTGAGGATAAAGTTTCTTCTATCCCTGTTTATGCATGTGTGTACAATCTGTGAAAGGATGGAAGGTTTTGAAATTTTGTTTTACATAGCTTGAAGTTGAAAATATGATTCCCAGTGAGACTTCTAGAGTTGGAAGCATTTCAAGAATGTCCTTTCATGAGGGATTTTGGTATTGCAAACATATATTCTGGTCCCAGATGAAAGAAGGTCTTATAGAAGCCTTCAACTAAGGGAAGAAACCTTATCCATTTAAATATGAGGAAAGCTGGCCTGTGTTTAGGCCATTTTCCCAGTCAATTTTTTTTTTTAACAGATTTGAATGATTCTATCCACCACAAATTGACAGAGTTGAGGACTTCCTCTTTGGGGGTTGCCAACAAGCACATTTTGCTACCAGTAAATTCTCCTAAATAATAAGTACGATGAATAACAACCAATTGGGGAAAAAAATTATGCATAAAAAAGGCTGACAGCTGTGAAAACAAAACAAGCACGCAGCTCTTCAATTTAACGACATCCTAGCTTACGCTTATACTATAATGTAGGGGAGTCTCTTGGCAGAGTAATATTTTTGCTCTATTTTTACATAATAAATACACATATAATCAAGTGAAAATAGACCTTGGTGCAGTGCTCAGCCATTCCCATGCTGTGACGATATAGTTCATTTAAATGCTCCTTGGGAATGTTGGCTCATTCAGTGAGAAAACAGTCAGTTTTAGACCAAATATAGTCAATTCCAAAAAGCAGTCAAGCCAGTTGCATGAAAATAAACTTTTTTGCTTCTCCACTGGTTGTTTTGGAATCACATTGGCCTGGACAGAAAATGGAATGAACATTCTAAAACCACATGGTTTATCCACCGTAAATTTCTTTTTTTCTCTTTTATTATTTTTATTGATATGTAATTGTTGTACATATTTTTGGGAATACATTTCTATATAGTGTTCAATACCTATATATCTCTTCTCTGAGATGAATTACCATGTTGCTACTTCTTTTTCTCTGCCACATCTTGTCAAATTGCCCCTTTGAGGTGATGTCTTCTCTCTGTCCCTCTCTCTCTCTCTCCTTTTTTTTTTTTTGGTCAATAAAATGTCCATGTGACACATCGAGGCTATATCCTTCAATCTGATAACATTATTTATAAACCCTATAAATCCTAAACAACATCTGCACTCTCAAGCAATGTTTGCCATCTGAAATGAATCTACCAATAGTGCTGTGTAAGAGATTTGCTTCTGAGATCAGTTAGCTTGGGGTCCAAATACAGAAAGCAAACTGGCAAAATTTTTGATAAACACTTTTTACAGGACTATTGAAACTTCTAGCTAACTAAAATGACACAGTGCTTCTGAAGCACTTTGTGAAAACTAGGGGCCATACCACTTCATAAGCACGTCAGGTATGTTTCCATCAGACTGGGCCTTAGGCATTCGACTAGCCCTGGGTACAAGATCTCCAATTTTAGCAGAAGGTAAATGAGGTGGTATCTTGGCCCTGCCATTTCTTTGTGGCCTTTGAAAGTAACTTAACTTCTCTGATTTCAGTTCCCTCAGCACTGGATGCAAATTTGTGGTCTTGGGAGTGGCTGGTTGGGTACTCACCCTGGTGCTGCTTAGCGGCTATTCTTTCTCTCCAGTTCTCCCCAGCAGGCGTAGGGGCTGTGGTTTTTTCTTTCCTTCTTGCTTCTATGTGCAGAAAGGTACACAATGCACTGATTCCTCAACTTATCATTGAGCACGTGACTGCTTACCCTCTGGAATGTTCTGTCTCCTTGAAGTCACAGTACTCTAAAAGAGAATGAGGTTTATTTTGATTTAACAGGAACAGTTTCTGATATTAATTCCCTGTAATGGATTCCTACTTCTGATTCTGACTTTCAGTTAAATCACTAAACCACAGGAAATCTCTAATTTGTTTTTTAAGACTAACTTTTTGGTGAAAAAAACTAAATTATGACTTTCCAGGAAATGCTAGAGTTGCTCATTTCACATACTACCTCCCATTAATTCAGACATATATTGAGGATATTGTGCCCTTAACCACTGTGTACCACAATCGTCTACTTACTGTTTGCATCTGCATAACACGGGATCTTATTCACCTCTATCCCGTGCCTACCACCTACCAGGCGCTCAGAAACTGTTGGTTAAATCAACAAATGGATCAATATTTATGTATTTATGTATTTATGATTCAAAGCAATTTATAACAAACACTGAAGCAGAGCAATAAAATTAAGATAAGAAAAAAGAAGACCAGTCACTATGTGACGAAAATGAAAAGATATTGATGCCAAGGGCCAGGGCCTGGGATGAGATCATTTGAAGACTAGACTTGAGTCTAAATTAAAGCAAAAAATGGGCATGTGATTGCCTATATTATTCCCTTAATCTGAGAAAATAAAATATACAAGGGGGATTCTTCACATGGAGCACCAGCGAGTGGGAGGACATGCACATGGCCATTGCCACATCTGACCCCTATCTGTGTCTATCTGGCATTCGTGGTCATTTCTCTCTCCTGTTAAGAAGATCTGGGGCTTAATGGAATGTCCTGGAATCTGAGATCCAAGTGCAGACAGTGGTTTACTGATTTCTCCTCTGAAGTCAGTACGATGCAATTTGAATATGCATTATATATGTTTTATAAATATATATGTACATATAACTATAAATATACAAGTTAGTATGTGTATCTCATGCATGAAAGCTAAATTTCTATTGGAACCAACTCTATATCTTTTATTTTTTAAAAAAGACAAATTAGAAACACATAAAACATTAACAAACATTTCTATTTGGTTTGAGGAAACAAAAAGGAAAATCCTTTTAAACATCTATTCTGCTACTGTAAAGGAGGCCTTTGACTGCACTTGCCAGTGGTCAATTTTTATCACCATGTAAAAGCTCTAGAAGTACTCAACGTAGTTGAGAGTGGAGATGCCGGACTAGAGCTGGGCTTTCTGAGACAGGAGCTGTTATGGAGCTCCTTGCGGTTCCTGCTCCCCGCTTCTCATTGCAGCTGGCCTTGCTCTCTCTTCTCGGGACTGTGCATCTGGCAGTCTTCTCATGCAGTTGTTATATTACATAGACTCTCGCTTCTCAAGGAGTGTTCCCACAGCGTCGGCATCACCTGGGAGCTCCTTAGAGATGCAGTCTCAGAAATGCGGATCTCCCAAACCCGTTCTCTAGGGTACTCTTATGCATGCTAGAGTTTGAGAAGCAGTGATGCAGAAGACTCTCAATTTTGAATGAATGAATGAAAAATGTCAGACTTTTTCTTTAGAGTATACTTTTACAGATATGTATCATCTGAAACTACCTTTTTAGAATCCTGATATCCAAATGATACAATGCATTTTCCATCTAGCAGAGAGGGAATGGCTGAGAACCTTTGCCCATTTTTAATCTTTGGAGTTCCTGCTTCCTCACTTTTCTTTGTAAAATTTTTCCTTTTAGATAAAACCCTACCTGTTGTGTAGGTGGCCAGCATAACACATTAAGGGTCATAAAAGATGTTAAGCAGTAGGGACCTCTACTTTTCTTTACTGCCAAGCCTTTTTTCCTTTGCTTTTCTTTTTTTTAACTATTGAAATTCACCAGAACATTCTGACATTTTGTCCCCATGCTTGGCTCCTATGTTCCCAGTGGTAATCTCTTAAAACCCCCTAAATTGTTTATGCCTACCTGAAAATCCTATTTTTCAGCAGACTAAATGCAAGTCTGTGGTTCCCAGAATCACTGTGTTCTTGATGAAAGTCCCAGATTCTTTCCATGGAGAAATCAAATTTTTCCTATTTCTACTGCCTCAAACCCTCTTACATCCTTGATTTGCAAAGATACATTTTTTAAGTCAAGGTATCCACCAGAAAGAGTAACAGAGTACAGAACTTTATAGAAAGGGACAGCAATCAGCTCCTGGTGAAATTATGGAGAACTTTGCAATCAGGAAGGCAATAATTAGAAGACAATATAGAAGGGGATCGATAGCTTTGGCCTTGGCACCAGGCAGGCCCAAGTCAGATCCCAGCTCTGCCACTTAAACCGGGTGGGTGACCTTGGCAAATTAAATAGTCTCTCTGTACCTCAGTTTCTTTGTTAGTAAATTGGGGCTAATGGACAATGAAAGGAAATGATCTATACAAAATACTTGGCACATGATCAGAGGTGCTGACCACCACCTGGCCCTGCATAGTCAAAAATCTGCACATAACTTTTGACTCCCCAAAACTTAATTACTAGTAGCCTACTGTTGGCTGGAAGCCTTACTGATAACATAAATAGTTGATTAACTCATATTTTGTATGTTATATGTATTATATACTGTGTTTTTACAATAAAGTAAGCCAGAGAAAAGAAAATGTCATTAAGAAAATCATAAGGAAGAGAAAATATATTTACTAGTCATTAAATGGAAGTGGATCATCATAAAGGTTGTCATCCTCAGCTTCTTCATGATGAGTAGGCTGGGGAGGAAGAGGAAGAGGAGGGTTGGTCTTGCCGTCTCAGAGGTGGCAGAGGCAGAAGAAAATCTGCACATAAGTGGACTTGTGCAGTTCAAACCCACGTTGCTCAAGGGTCAACTGCATTACCTAACATGTACTAATCTGCATATCTCAGGCACTCAACACTTTCTTCAATATTTATAAAGGTCAACATCTTATACTCCAGTGTAGTAACTCATGGAGAAATATTACATTTGGGGGAGGGTAAAAGAAAACCTGAGGCTCCACAGCTGAGTTGTGGGTTTATTTTGGAGGGCATCAGCAGTGGGTTGTCTCGCCACCACCATGAGGATACACGCTGTAACTGACTGCACAGTTAGAAACAGGAATTTTTATGTGAAGAACAAGCTCCTTGGTCAGGGGAGGGGTTAGTATCCATTGCCAAAGGACTGTGCACTTAGAAAACAAAGAATGATATATAAACAAGGCACAACACTTGCACGGCAGGTGAAAGATGAATGGGGTGCTTACGCAAGGCTCTCGAGACAGTACTGTGAGTGATTGAAAAGGCTGTGCTGTTGTGTTTGGAGAAACAGAAACAGGTGAGGCCCCCATGAGCTGTCAAATAATGAATAATATATTAGTAAAGGTGGTATCGTGTTATTGTTAGTGATTCCTTTGCTTACTATTAGCTAAGGCAGTAACTTTTTCTCCACACAAGGATTTCTTGACCTGAGAGATTTCTTTTTTGCCTTCCACAGTATACTTTTCCATGCTATGTACAAAGGTGTCATGATTTCTTTAGTAGGAAATCTATTATTGTTGTCCCCTGGAAGTTATTTTTTAGCTTATCCAAGAGATATAAATTCACTCTTGCATTTCTAACTCACAGTTGGTTCCCTAGTCTTAGTTGATATAAAGCTGCGGCATTTTGGAAATTGTTTGCCAAATATCCTTCTTCATCTTCAGCAATGGAATCTAGCCCACTGGACTGTTCTCCCCTCTTGTAAGCAATTTTCATTTAGGTGAGTCCCAAGTCCTTTATAGTTCTTTTCCATTACACCTCTTTATTTATTGACAAATGAAGACTATTACACCTAAAACTTTGTTGTGTCCTTCATATCTGATATTTGTACTGAGGCTAGAAAGAAATAACCATATCCTTCCATTTAGGAATGGTTTCTTCCAAATTAGCCATCCAGTTCAGATTAGAGCTGAATTTTCAAACTTTGATCTTTGACAGTGTAGCTATCAATGTAATGTAACCTTTTTGCCTAGTTCTAAATGCATGGGTCATAAAGTTGAAATGTTTAGTTACTATAGGCAGAAAGAGAATTTGCCTACCCTGGGAATGTTGTGGTTCTAAATGCCTATGTACAAAACAAGTGAGGTATATTTCCTTTCTTTTTTTCACCCTAATATTTAGGATTATCTTATTCATAATAATTAGCATTCTACATTTTTATTTAGTAACTTTCTTATGTTGTTAAATAAATTTGTGAACATAATTTTAATATTTCCTCAATGTTCTATTATATATTTGTATTATTACTTTTTATTCTATTTTTTGACATTTAGGTTATTACCAATGAGAAAATGGCACAAACATACTGAGATGAGCACTTTTATGCATAAGGCTTTTTCCTTTGTTAAAATTATTTCTTTAAAGCAGAGTCATGGAATTAGGATTACTTGGTCAAAAGATACATTTTAAAGTTCTTTGTATATACATTGACTAAATCCTTTTCAAAAAGATATGTGAATGTGTGCCTTTACCTTTAAGGTAGAAATTGTGTGTCTCTTTTTACCCTTGAAAATTATGTTCTTATTTAACAATATGCATGTTAACAAATGTTATAAATAGATGGTATTTTACTATCATCTTAAGTATATACTATCTTGTTGTTTGACTTTGTTTAAGATAGCTTTTCTTCAGTTAAGTAAATTCATGTAGGACTAAATTGGGATTGAAGGAAAAGAGGAGTTTCCTGAAATACACATCTATGGGAAAATAGGACTTTACAACTATATATTTTTTACCTTATGTAAGTAAAATACAACATCTCGGAATATAGCTGTCTCACTTGAGTGCTATTCTATAGGTCCAATCTGTGGGGTTGCTATCCAAGGGAGACTTCTTGATGAAGAAGGCTTTATACAACAAAATAATAACCACAATAACAACAACCTTAGCTAAATTTATTTAATGTTGTGTGCCAAATGCTGTTCAGGGTTTTATAAATACCCGTATAGTCATCTTAATAACCTTTGAAATAGGTAAATTTGCCACTTACAGATTTTTAAACCGAGTTGGGAAAGATACTTGCTAAACTAAGCAGTTGGCAAGTAGCTGAGCTAGAATTTTAACCTAGAAAGTCTGACTCCAGAGCCTACACTCTTAGCCACTACACTATGATGCTATTGCGTTCTCTTTTAATGGGATCCAAATTGGAGTTTGTTCATATTAAACTCCAGTCTATGTAGAGATCTTTTACCTCCTTGGTTAAGTAATACTATTTACTGCAAGTCAAATCAAATGTATTAACACTTGCTATGTGCCAAATAGTGGATAAACACTTCAACATATTTATTTTTTTACCCAACACTTAACACCTATGTATTCCATGTATTGTGTTAGAGGCTAAAGATATAACTAGCTGGGGTTTTTTTGTTTTGTTTTGTTTTGTTTTTAAATCAGGCACTGTATGTCCACAGATGATTAGAAACCAACATGATGAATGCTTTAATGTGTGCAGGATTAGGAGAGGAAGCACTGATATTGCTCTGGGCTGGCCAAATAAAACTTCACAAAAGTAATGCCATTTAATTTAAATAGAGTTTGGCAGGGTAGGTATTTGCAGACGATAACATTGGATGTGTGTGTGGGGGCGGTGGAAAGGTATTAAAAGTCAAAGAGGTTTGAAAGAGTGTGATGTTCAGGAATCTTCTACAAGTGTTTGACACTGCATTTGGGTGAGCTGAGATGAGGAAAAATAGTCCAGGGCAAGAATGTGAATGATTTTTTTCCATACTGAAAGTGTGGACTTTATCCTGCAGACCAGAAGTCACAGTTCAAATACCTACAGGTGCCAGGCAGATGAAGTCCATGAGGGAATCATCTGGGTAACTAGCAGTAGGGAGTGGTGGGCACTGTGGAAAACAGAAGGCACATGCCACAGCTGAAGAGAAGAGCTGCCTCTCAGCTCATGTAAGGTGGATCCAGGGATTCTAGACTCTTTTGTTTTTCATGAAAATTCATAAATCCAGGTTTATATGTGAAATCCCTAAATTTTCAATCTTGGAAATTAAGATTGAAAATGATTATAAAATATTGTGCAAGGCAGTAAAAGCATAAATGGTGCTTTTGGACTGCTTGGGTGTACCCACTGCTATTACAGAGGGTCCATGAAGAACACCAAGCAGGAGAATGACATGGTCAGATTTGAGCATCAGAGAGTCCACTCAGATGGATTGTTCTTATTTTTATTTTATTTTTTAATAGACAAAAATTATATGTTTTTATATTGTACAATGTGATATTTTGAAATTTGTATACATTGTGGGGTGGCTCAATTGAGCTAATTAATATATACATTACCTCACATACTTGTCATTTTTTGTGGTGACAAAAAATCTACTCTCTGAGCATTTTTCAAAATGCAATATGTTGTTATTAACTATGGTCACCATGTTGTACAATAGATCTCTTGAACTTATTCTTCCTACGTAACTGAAATTTTATATCCTTTGACCAACGTCTCCCAACAACGTCCTCACCCCTTTACCCACTGGCAATACTCTCTACTTCTATGAATTCAACTTTTTTTAGATTCCACATATAAGTGCGATCATGCAGTATTTGTCTTTCTGTGCATGGCTTATTTCATTTAGCATAATATCTTCCAGGTTCATCCATGTTGTCACAAATGACAGGATCTCCTTCTCCTTTAAGGCTGAAGAGTATTCCATTGTATATACACATACTGCTTTTTTTAATCCGTTCATCCATCAACAGACACTTAGGGCGATTCCATATCTTGGCTATTGTAAGTAGTGTTGCAATGAATGGACAAGTGATAGGACTTGGTAAGGAATTGAACTTGACTGACGGGCAAGGGTGGAAAGCTGTTAGAAAGAGGGAAAAGTCAAGGAGACTTCCCAGGTGTGAGACATGGGAAACTGAGTGAAGGGGAGTGCACTGGCTTGTAGGGAACTCAGGAGAAGCAGGTTTGAGCTATTTGGGGGGACACTATTGACCTTGAGAATCTCTCAGGGTGTTCAGGTGAAAATATTTTAACTTGTATAATTCTCTTAACAAGGCTACAAGGTAGATCATATTAGTTCAGTTTTTAACAGTGCAGAAATCAAAGTCTAGAGAAGTTAAAAATATCTTGCCCAAGCCCTCTCATCTGATTAGTGGCAGAACCGAAATTGGTAAATATTCCTTCTGCTAGTCAACACTTTCCGATAAGACCAGGATCTTTTGAAATACCTGTCAAATGTTCATCATCTCCTTATTTTAGTTTCTGAGTACTCTTATGTTACAAGAAAATACAGAACACTCGCAAATTGTAAACTTTAGATTTGAATGGAAAACTTGAGAAAGTCAATATTCAGGAGTCATCAGAAAATAATTGTGTATAACAAATGAACCAAAATAGTGAGGATAATATGCATCCACATTTACATGGTACACATCCCCCATGAAGCACCAATGTGTGCTTGAATTCAGGTAATTTGTATAAACAAATCACTAAGGTAGAAAAAAGTTAAATTTGCTGTGAAAACAGTATTTGGTTTTAAGTATCTCCTAGGTTATTGAGAGTAGAAAAGCTAGTTCAAAAGGGTACAAAAATAAGATTAAAACAATATTTCATAACAAAAATAATCACAATAAGATGCCATGCAGCTGATTTCATTGTGATTGTGCTCAAAATATTCCTGTCTCCATTATGTAGCAACTCTGAGTCTCATTTGGATTATAAGATTGGGAAAGGTTTTTGGTTGATTCTTTTTTTGGTGGGGGGATGCTTATTTGTTTAGATAGAGGTGCATGAATTAAACTGAGTATTCTAGTTCCTGATGATCTATCGAGGTGGAACTCCAGAGCTAGGAGTCAGTGTATCTTAGGGCTGCTGTAACAAATTACTACAGGCTGGATTGTTTAAAACAACAGATATTTATTCTCTCACAGTCCTGGAGGCCAGAAATCCAAAATTAAGATGTTGGTAGGATCACACTCTCTCTGAAGGCTTTGGGGGGACATCTCTCCTTGCCTCTTCCAGCTTCTGGTGGCTGTAGGCATTCCTTGGCTTAAGGCAGCATCATTCCATTCCCTGCCTGGCTGTTCATATTGCTGCCTCCTCTTCTGTGTATCTATTATCTCTTCTTGCCTCTCTTATAAGGACACTTGTGGTGGCATTTAGGGCCCACCCCAATAATCCAGTGTAATCTTACCATTTTAAAATCCTTAATTTAATTTTGTCTGCAAAGGCTCTTTTTCCAAATAAGGTAACTTATAAATACCAGGAACTTAATATCTTTGGATGGCCATTATTCAACTTACTATAGACAGTATACAGTTTGATTCAAAGACTAGGCCAAATACAGTGTGTATTTGATCACAGGGTTCAACATTAAGGAAAGTCTTCATTGTGAGCAGAAGCAAAATGTCCAAACCAGAGTGGCAGTGTCAAGGGTCAGTACAAAAGATAGAGAATGGATGTAAATAGAGAGACACGTTACACAAGCAGAATTCAGAAGGTAGTGTTTCCCATGATGCTCAAGCAAGGCAGAGGCAAGACCCACTTTTCTCCCTGCTCCATCGAGATGTGATAGTGCCATGAATATCTAGGCTGAAAAATGTGTCTGTAAAGCAGGTTGATGACACATGATTGAAATTATGAGCCGAGTCAGCTGGGAAAACAAATATGTGTGAGAGAGAAGCTCAGGCTTAATCTTGACTGGGTTCATGTCCCTCAGTTTTAGTTGCTATATATTAACATTCCTACCCCTCTGCCCCACATCCCAACTAATTCAAGCCAAAATTATATATTCATGACTCAGCCCTTTCTCACTGATAAAATCTCTTGGCGTAGCCAAAGGGTCACTTGCCTACAAAGTTATCATTGACCCTGCTCATGCTTATCAATAATATCTCCCCCATGCCGGGTCACACAGGCTCCTTCCTAAAATAGTTCTTCTTATCGCCTGCCCTAGAGCAAACATGAATCTGCCTGCAACAAGTAAAGTATTTCCCCACCAACACAAATTCCCACGAAAATCAAATAAAAATGTAAATTGAAAACCCAGAATTTATTGAATTTTAGAACCACCACCTTAGTGCTTTCAAATCTCAGAAACATGTTAATTATTGTAATGGTTCTTTCCTCTTGAACCTGAGCAAATTTTTTGAATAATGAATCAGGTGCAAGGAGGATGTACTGTGTGGTGTCCACGATTTTTCTGTGGCCACAGGACTGTCACTTGATTGCCTCTTGGGTGGTTGTGGTTCTCTAGAATGGCTGACATAAAGCAAACAAATGATATTGCCTCCTCATGGGAGAGGGCTGAGTAATCATCACATTTATCAACTGCTGTTCTGCTTTGTAGCTGTTCGGATATCGTGTGTGCCACGACATCATTTCCTCTGTGGTTTCCTGATACTGAAAACCTTTCCTGGTTAAACTTATATCATAGTGTATCAAGAGTGATAACGAGTCAAACATATTTGGCATGCATGACTTCATTAAAGAAGAAATTGTTAAGGAAGCATATGTTAATGCTTTGTTACATCCTGCTGTCCTTCATATTTCTGTGGACTTACTAAAGGAAAGCTTTGCTATGCCAAATAAGGAGATGGCTTGTTGCAATTAAATCCCAAAGAAGATTTAATTTCAATAGCGTTTACAACACACTACCATCCAGGAGACAAAGAAGAAGGTCTCCATAAATTATTACTTGCATCTTGCTATACCTTGACCTTCTTAGCACTTGTGCCAACAGAAGAAATGACAAATTGCTAATGGAAATCATTTGGAATATTCTGTGTCCTCAATGACTCTTTCTCCTTATGTCCGTGTTGTACCCAGATCAGGAACTAGACTCTATTGCAGTGGAAAGTTGTACTGAACACTTTAGAGACAGCATAGTGTGATAGAAAATCATAGGCTCTGCTGTCAGATATACATGTTTCCCCTCTACTTATAATATTACTCAAGTCATTGTACCTCCCTAAATCTGTGTCTTTATGTATAAAATAGAGATAATAGCACCATTTCATTAGGTCTCGGTATGCATGAAATGAGCCAGTGCATGCAAATTGCCTGCTAGATAGTAGGCAGGTGCCAAGTACTGTCCTCTCACACTCAACCTGTCCTTTCTTTACACTCATGCTGGTTAGACTGTCCAACCCTGACATGTCATTTAGAAATCTCTGCCCACTCAAAGAGTCCACATACATATTTTTTGTTATGCTGTATTTTTGTCCAACTGACTATTTTTCTTCTCACACTCTTTTGTTACTTCAGTCCCTGAAAACAATAGAATGGTTGGCAGTGATCCACATTTAAGTGATGACTTCTTGATCAACAAATGAACATTAATAAGGAAAATGTTTACTTCAGTGGCTCCTGAACAACATCAAGAACTATTTTGTTAAATAAAGTAGATAGCTTCTGCCTCTTAGATTGGAATTCCAAATCCTTGCCTAGAATCTTCAGACTCTCTGGGGAAGAGAGGACTAGATCCAGTCAGAAAGATGACACATTTACAACCTCCTGACCTATTCTTAGGACTAATCAAAACTCACAGTTTTCCCACTGGGCAATTAGAAAATTCCTAAGAACTGGGGAGTTATTTGGTTCTTGCTGAGTGAAGACAGCACACACAATCACCCTGCTGGCCACCTCTGGGAATGGTTCCTTTCACAGAGCTTTGCAGGGCCCTCTACTGGAGGGGAAAGAATGCTTTCTTTTTTTTAATTTCAGAATATTATGGGGGTACAAACACTTGGGTTACATATATTGCCTATGCACTGCCCAAGTCAGAGCTACAATCATGAACATCCCCCAAACAGTGTGCCCCACACCCATTATATGTGAGTTTTCTCATCCCCTCCACCCCCTCCCACCTGCCTGACTCCTGATGAATATTATTGCCATGTGTGCACACAAGTATTGATCAGTTAGTACCAATTTGATGGTGAGTACCAGTGGTGCTTGTTTTTCCATTCTTGTGATATTTCCCTTCAAAGAACGGGCTCTAGCTCCATCCAGGATAATACCAGATGTGTTAATTCGTCGTTGTTTTTTATTGCTGAGTAATACTCCATGGTATACATATACCACATTTTATTAATCTACTTGCGTATTGATGGGCATCTGGGTTGTTTCCACATCTTTGCAATTGTGAATTGTGCTGCTATAAACATTCGTGTGCAGATGTCTTTATTATAGAATGTCTTTTTTTCCTTTGGGTAAAGACCCAGTAGTGGGATTGCTGGATCAAATGGTAATTCTACTTTTAGTTCTTTGAGGTATCTCCATATTACTTTCCATAGAGGTTGTACTAATTTGCAGTCCCACCAGCAGTGTATGAGTGTCCCTATCTGTCCACATCTCCACCAACATTTGTTGTTTTGGGACTTTCTGATATAGGCCAATCTCACTGGAGTGAAGTGAAATCTCACTGTGGTTTTGATTTGCATGTCCCTGATGCTTAGAGAAGTTGAGCAATTTTTTATATGTTTGCTGGTCTTTATTCTGTCTTCTTTTGAAAAGTTTCTGTTCATGTCCTTTGCCCACTTTTTAATGGGGTTGTTTGATTTTTTCTTGTTGATTTTCCTAAGTTCTGTATAGATTCTGGCTATCAGCCCTTTATCAGATGTGTAGCATGCAAATATTTTCTCCCATTCTGTAGGTTGTCTGTTCACTCAAGTGATAGTTTCCTTGGCTGTGCAGAAGCTTTTTAATTTGATCAGGTCCCATTTATTTATTTTTGTCGCTGCTGTGATTGCTTTGGGGGTCTTCTTAATAAATTCTTTGCCTAGGCCAATGTCTATAAGAGTTTTTCCAATGTTTTCTTCTAGAATTCTTACGGTTTCATGTCTTAGGTTTAAGTCTGTTATCTATCGTGAGTTGATTTTTGTGAGAGGTGAGAGGTGTGGATCTAGTTTCAGTCTTCTACATGTGGCTATCCAATTTTCCTATCACCATTTCTTGAATAGGGATTCTTTTCCCCAGTGTATGTTTTTGTGGTATTTCTCAGAGATCAGATGACAGTATGGGGATGGTTTTATATCTGGGTTCTCAGTCCTGTTCCATTGGTCTGTGTCGCTGTTCTTGTGCCAGTACTGTGCTGTTTTGGTTACTATAGCCTTGTAGTATAGTTTGAAGTCTGGTAGATTGGTGCCTCCCAATTTATTCTTTTTGCTTAAGATTGCTTTGGCTAGATGGGGTCTTCTCTGGTTCCACATGAAGCGTAGAATTATTTTTTCTAGATCAGCAAAAAATGATGTTGGTATTTTGATAGGGACTGCATTGATTCTGTAAATCACTTTAGTTAGTATAGACATTTTAATGATGTTGATTCTACTGATCCAAGAGCATGGTAGTGTTTTCCATCTGTTTACATCCTCCACAATTTCTTTTCTCAGTGTTTTGTAATTCTCTCTATATAGGTTTCTCACCTCCCTAGTTAAATATGTTCCTAAATATTTAATTTTCTTTGTTGCCATTGTGAAAGGTATTACGTCTTTGATTTGTTTCTTGGCTCGACTGTTATTGGCATATATGAAGGCTATTGATTTGTGTGCATTGATTTTTTATCCTGAGACTTTGCTGAATTCATTTATCAATTCCAGTAGTCTCTTGGTTGAATCTTTGGGGTTTTCTAGATATAATATCATATCGTCCGCGAAGAGTGAAAGTTTGATCTCTTCTGCCCCCATCTGGACAGATTCCTGATTCCTGATTCCTCTCTCTTGTCTATTGCTCTGGCAAGGACTTCCAGCAGCACTATGTTGAATAGAAGTGGAGATAGTGGGCAACCATGTCTGGTTCAAGTTTTAAGGGGGAATGCTTTCAATTTTTCCCTATTCGGTATGATATTGGCTACGGGTTTTATCATATATGGCTTTAAATTTTGAGGTGTGAGCCATCTATGCCTATATTGTTAAGAGTTCTTATCATAAAAGGTTGCTGAATTTTGTCAAAAGACTTTTCTGCATCTGTTGAGAGGATCATATAATCTTTGTTCTTGCTTTTATTTGTATGGTGAATTACATTTATAGATTTGCATATGTTGAACCATTCCTGCATCTTGGGGTTGAAGCCCATCTGATCATGATGAATTATTTTTTGATGTACATTTGAATTCAGTTTGCTAGGATTTTATTGAGAATTTTTGTATCTATATTCATAAGGGATATTGGTCTATAGTTTTCTTCATCTTACACACATGGACTTGTTCAGACTCAAGGTGAAGGGATGGCATACAATTTTCCAGGCAAGTGGAAACCAATAGAAAGCTGGGGTAGCCATTCTTATATCAGATATTATAAACTTTAAAGCAACAAAAGTAAAGAAAGACAAAGATGGTCACTATATAGTGGTGAAGGGAAAAATCCTATAAGACTTAACAATCCTAAATATTTATGCACCCAACACAGGAGCGTCCAGATACATAAGGCAAATACTGCTAAATCTAGACAACATAATAAATAGCAATGCCATAATAGCTGGGGACTTCAACACCCCACTGACAGAACTGGACAGATCCTCCAAGCAGAAAATAAGCAAAGAAACAATGGATCTAAACAGGACTCTAGAACATTTGGGCCTAACAGACATCTACAGAACATTCCACCCAAATAACACTGAATATACGTTCTTCTCATCAGCTCATGGAACTTTCTCTAAAATTAATCACATCCTAGGCCACAAAACAGATCTCAACAAATTTAAAAAAATAGAAATCATACCATGTATCTTTTCAGACCACAGTGGAATAAAATTAGAAATCACTTCCAACAGAAGCACACATCTCTATCCAAAAACATGGAAATTAAACAATTTATTGCTGAATGACTATTGGGTCAAGGAGGAGATTCAGATGGAAATCAAAAGATTCTTTGAACTAAATGATAATGGGGACACAAGTTATCAAAATCTGTGGGATACAGCAAAAACAGTCCTGAGAGGAAAACTTATCGCCTTAAGTACCCACATCCAAAAGACAGAAAGTTCATAAATCAGTAAACTAATGAATCATCTCAAGGAAATGGAAAAGAAAGAGCAATCCAACCCTAAACCCAGCAGAAGAAAAGAAATAACCAAGATCAGAGCAGAACTAAATGAAATCGAGAATAAAAGAACTATACAGAAGATTAATAAAACAAAAAGTTTGTTCTTTGAAAAGATAAACAAAATAGGCCACTTGCTAGACTGACCAGAAGCAGAAAGGAAAGGACTCAAATAAGCTCAATTAGAAATGAAAAAGGAGAGGTCACAACTGATATCACGGAAATACAAAACATCATCTTTGAATACTATAAAAATCTCTATGCCCCAGAACATGAAAATGTGGAGGAAACTGACAAAATTTTAGAAACACACTACCTCCCTAGGCTCAATCAGGAAGAAATAGAATTCCTAAACAGACGAATATCAAGCACCAAAATTGAAGCAGTAACAAAAAATCTTCCAACAAAAAAAATCCTGGACCAGACGGGTTCACGCCTGAATTCTACCAAACCTACAACGAACTGGTGCCTATACTGCAGAAATTATTACATAACATTGAGAAGGATGGAATCCTCCCAAACTCATTCTGTGAAGCCAATATCACCTTGATACCAAAGCCAGGAAAGGACACAACAAGAAAAGAATGCTTTCTTAACTTTCAACGAAGTCCGTAGCAACTGGTTCTGGGATAATTTATTAATAATTAAAGGTCCCACTACCAAGAAGGATCAAATTAACGATGTAAGTCTGGACTTCTAATATCCTGACTTTAAAGTTCACAAATCACCTTTATATTTCACTGGATTCTATTGTATTTCCTCTTTTATTTAATATTTTTCTTATTTCCTGGGCTAATTAATCTTGGGGAAGGTTGGAGCACCAAGTTAAGCTCAAACAATGTAGCTTAAAGAGAATAAAGTGATATCTGGACAACCTCTGTTTCTGACAATATGGAGGACTACATTGCCGGAGAAATCCTCCTGGTACAAAAATAATTGGAAAACATGCATGTAACAGAGCATGCAGTAGAACCAGCATTTGCTAATACTCTTTGACTTAGAACTTGGACTTTATGGTCCATAAGAAATGGGGACAGAACAAAAATCCTGAAGCCCACACTAGATGAGAGATGGAATAGAAATTTCAGAATAAAGTTTGGACATCCAAAAGTCAGTATTCTTAGTAGGTGAACTAGGTGAAAACCAAAATGAAACAAAAAAGAAAACAAATTTTAAAATCTGCACTGAAGGTGTAAAAAAATAAAAAAAAGTAGACATTTTGGCCTGTTTTGATTTTGGCTCTTGTAGGAAGTATATAAACAGAAAATCTCCCATAACATGTCCCTAGCCACAAACCTACTGTCCTGCATATAGGGCAATAATTAATTCCACTTGGGGGTCCCAAAATCGCCAAACAGAAAATTTAATTTAATGTGGTCCCACTTTGGTGGTACCCCTGAGCACTTGGAAAAAGAAAATGCAAATCATCTCTGGATAAAGCACAAGTACACAACAGACAAAGTGAATAGTAGATTAGATACAGTGGAAGAGAGAATTCATGATCTGGTACATAGATCTAAATAAATTAATTAGGATTCAACCCAGAGAGACAGAGAGAGAGGGAGCAAATATAAGAGATGCAGAGACACACAGAGTGATTACGTCTAACATATAGCTAGTATATGTCTAATATATATCTAATTGAAGTACCAGGAAAAGCTAGAGAGAGTAGGTACAGGCAATATTTTTACATGGTTAGTAATTTCCCCAATTTTTTTTTTTCATAACTGGCTCCATGAGCAAGAGGAATTTCCCAAAATTTTGAAGCCATAATTCCTCATATTCAGGAAGCCCTAAAGACTAAATAGATTGAATCAAAGCTGAATAGATTAAATAAAAAGTAATTGAGATCTATGTTGTAGAAAACTAAAACCAGAAGATTTTAAAATTAGCCAGAGAAAAAAATGCAGATTATCGACAAAGCAATGACAATTAGGCTTATAGCTGACTTCTTGAGAGCAACAGTGAAAATCAGAAGACTGTAAAATAATATTATCAATGTGCCAACAGAAAATAACTAACAGTTTAGAAATGTATAACCAGCATAACTTTCTTTCAGAAAGGAAGCAAAATAAGTAACTTCCAGGAAGATAAAAACCAAAAGAATTTACTATGAACAGATGACTAAGGAAATTCTAAAGAACATTCTTCAGGAAAAGTGAATACAACCACTGAAGGAAGGCCTAAGATTAAAAAAATGGTGATCAAAAATTATAATAAACATATAGTAAGCTAAAAATCATTGAGTTTTGAAAACCAGTATTGACAATGTCTTATTTCCAAATTAAAAAAGAGAACCAAAATACTGAACACAATAGCATGTAACTGGTTCCCAAACTATATACTGAGGCACCCATGACCTCCCAGTGAACACACAGGGGTACTGCAGGATGTTTATGTTTTCTAGGGAAACAGCATGGAATGCCAGCTCAAGGTAGTTCACAGCTTCAACACTGACTCATACTACATTCCTTTCAATGACATATCTTTGTCAAACTGGGTTTTCAGGTGGATGTTACTAAGAAAAAAAGCAAGTACCAAGAAAAAATCAATATGAAACAAGAAATATGGATGAAGGTATCCAATTTAATTCGAAGACTTAGAAAGTTGTGCAGTGCCTAACAGGTGCACATATGCTATAAGAAAGTAATTGTGGTTAAGAATGAAATAAAGATACTATTTTTCTTTTAATTTGTGTCTATTACTTTTTTCAAATGACTAATTAATTATTAAGACATAAATATATATTAAGTTTTTTTCATCTAATTACTTAATAAACAAAATTACTTAATAAACAAAACTAAGGGTTTTATTTTTTGCCAACAGGCACTGTGAAAAAATTACAGAGACACAAAGAATACTGGGAACAAAGACAGGTTGGAATCATCTGGCATGGAAGTGGTAGGGGGATAACTGGATAGGTATTGATCACATTTTTATTTTGTTAAGTTAAATATGCATGTTAAAATTTCTAGAAGAAAAGAATAGTAAAAGGATAGAGTGTATATCTTCCAAATTAGTAAATGTGGGAAAAATTGCATGTGTGAAAACAATCTTAATCAATCTCAAAAAAGGCAAAGTGAGATTTTTTTATTAGTAGGACAAAAAGCAGGCACTAAGTAAGTTGTTAAAATGAATTCAAACATATCAACAATCCCAATTCATGTAAATGCAGTAAATTCTCCAGTTAAAAGACAAAGATATGGTACAATACATCCTGCAATTTTCTATTTTCAAAGTATACACCTTAAACTTAAAACTTAGAAAGATTGAATATATCAGCACAAAATGATATATGAGGAACATACAAACCAAAATAGTGTAAGTTAAGATAGTGTAGCTTTAGTAATGTTAGTACAGATTTTAAAACAAACTATATTACTGCTGTACAAGTCACCTCATAGCAATAAATATTTTAATTCAAAAAGATATAATTATTCTAAAATTGTATGATAAGTAATTAATTTTAAGACAATAAATTTGACAACTTAGTGGGGTGGTAAAATTCCTGGAAAATCAGGTTATTGAAACTCAAGAAGAAAGAGAAAATCTGAATTGTCCTATATCCATTAAAATTAATTAATAATTAAAAATCTTCTCACTAATAAAGGACCAGTTTCAGATAGTTTGCAAGTAGGTTTCCAATGGTTATTGAAGGATGAGATAATTTCAGTCTAACACACTTTCAGAGAATAGGAAGAGAAGGATTATTTTAACGAACTTTATGGAGTCAAGTTACTTGAGATACTAAAACCAAACAAGGGCAATATAACAAAGGAAAATTATAGGCCAATGCCATTTATGAAAATAGATGAAATAAAATTTTAAACAAAACATTACAAACAAAACTCAAAAATAAGTTTGTTCTTGAAATGTAAGTTTGGTTAAACATTAGAAAATGTATTAATTTCTCATGTTAGCAGATTAATGGAGAAAAATCATATGATCTTCTGAATAGATAGATAAAAAGCATTTGCTAAAAGTAAACATCTATGGTAAAAGTTCTCATCAAACTAGGAATAGATTCCCTAACTTGATAAAGTATGCCCATAATACCTTGGCACAGACATACCCAATGAGGAAACATTAAATACATTTTCTTTAAAATTAGAAACAAGATAAAATGTTTTCTACTAACACTCTATTCATCAATATGTTAGTGATCCTAGCCAGCATTGTAGTATGAGAAAACAGAATAAAAGATATAAAAATTGAAAAGGAAAAACTAACTGTAATTATTCAGAGGTGATAATAATTCATTTTGTAGAAAACTCAACATAATCTGCAAATGAGGTATTAATAAGTGTTTGCCAGACACAAAATCAAAATTTAAAAGTTAATGTTATTTCTTTGTGCTAGCAGTACACAGAAAGTTTTATTTTAAAAAAAGATCCATTTTACCTTAGCAGCTAAAAGGTATGGCTTTTCTTAGGGATAACTCTAATGAAGAATATGCAAAGTCTTTATAAAAATGCTAACACTTTATAAAAATATTAAAAATGACTTAAAAACTAATCAAATGAATGTTTAATGGGTAGTAAGATAATATTGTAAGAATATTATTTCTGCCCAATAGGATTTTCCTGGAACTTGACAGGTTGAGATCTTGCAGAATGAAATACTGGTACTTACTAGAAAGCTGCAGTTATTTAGTGAGTGTGGAATTGGCCATAGAGCAGACAAATAGACCTGTAGAACAGAAACAGAACAAAGAACCCAGAAACAACTGCAACATGTATAGAAATTATATACAACAGAGGTGGGATTGCAGGTTTATGAGAAAAGGAAGGATTGCTTAAAACTTGTTTCTAGGTGGAAAGATGAAATTGAATCCTCTGTCACATCATACACACAATATAATTCCAAGTTTTTAAAAACCAAAATATGGAAGGAAAAAAAAAACCCACAGACTTTTTATATTGAGATAATTGTTAGAATCACATGCAATTGTAAGAAATAATGCAGAGAGGTCCCAGGTACTCTTTACCCAGTTCCCCAATGGTAACTTCTTACAAAACTATAGTACGGTATCATGGGGCATTGAAATTGATGTAGTCAAGATAAAGAATGCTTCCATCACCCCAAAAATCTCTCTTGTTGCCCTTTTATAGCCATAAGCACCTCCCTCCCCTCCACTCCTATCTCTTCTAACTTCTGGTGACTACTAATCTGTTCTCTATTTCTAGAATTTTGTCATTCCAAGAATGCTATGTAAATAAAATGATATACAATGTAACCTTTTGGAATTGGCTTTTTTCACTTAGCATAATTCTGTCAAGATTCATGCAGGTTGTTGTGTGAATAAATAGTCTGTTCCTTTTTATTGCTAAGTAGTATTTCATAGTATGGATGTACCAGTTTGCTTAATGATTCACCAATTGAAAGACATCTATGTGTTTCCAATTTTTGGCGATTACAGATAAAGCTGCTATGAATATTCATGTGCAGGTTTTTGTATGAACATAACTTTTTGTTTATTTGGATTAATGCTCAGGAGTGCAATTTGCTGGGTCATATGTAGCTGCAAGTTTAGTTTTTTAAGAAACTGTTAACTGTTTTCCAGAGTGGCTGTACCAGTTTACATTTTCACCAGAAATGCATGAGTGATCCTGTTTCTTCTTTCCAGCATATCATGTCAATTTAAAAAATTTTAGCCATTCTGACAGGTATGCAGTAATATCTCATTGTGGTTTTAATTTGCATCTTCTTAATAGTTAATGATATTGAGCATTTTTTAGGTCTTTTAGGTCTTGTTTGATTTCTTTCATCAGTATTTTGTAATTTCCAGAATACAGAGTTTATACATGTTTTGTTAAGTCTATATCTGAGTTTTTCATTTTTCTTCTTAGTGATTGTTAATGGTATTGTTTTTAATTTCGGTTTCCACATGTTCACTGTTGGTATACGGAAATATGATTGATCTTTTTATGTTGGTCGTGTATCCTGAAATCTTGTTGAACTCATTTATTAGTTCTAGGAGTATTTTTGTACATTTCTTGGGATTTTCTATGTGGATAATTTTGTCATCGTATGATTTCTTCCTTTTTTACTTTTCTTCTTTTAGTTACTCTCCTTTTATATTTCCTCCTTTTATTTTTATTTATTTTTCTTTTATTTCTTTCTTTCTAATCTGTATGCCTTTTATGCTTTTATTTTTTTCTTGATTTATTGTAGTGACTAGGACTTCTAGTAATATGTCAAATAAGAGTGGCAAGAGCAGACATCCTTGCCTTGTTCTTGATCTTAGAGCAAAAGCATTCAGTATTTCTCTGGTAAGTATGATGTCAGGTTATGGTGTTTTGTAGATGCTCTTTAACAAGTTGAGGTCATTCCCCCTAATCACTAACTTGCTGTGAGCTTTTTTATGAGCGGATGAAGGTTTAAACATTTTATAAGAAAATCTAGGAGGACATTTTCATCACTTAAAAATAGAGATGAAATTTTAAAATATGGCATAGAAAGTGAAGAACATAAAGGGAAAATTCAATAAGTTTGAAAATGCTGAAATTAAGAAATTTTATTCATCAAAACATACCGCAAAGTAAGTGAGAAATAAAGCCACAATGAAGGATTCATATCTAGAATATATGAAGAACTCTTATGAATCAATAAGGAAAATATAATTAAATCAGTAGAAAAAATATGCAAGTGACTTCTTGAATAAGCATTTCATTGAAGAGGAAATGTAAATTGTTATTAATCAGGGAAAATATACTCAATCTCATTGGTAATCAAGGAATGCAAGTTAAGGTTTTAGTAAAATACCATTTCACAGTGATCATATTGGCAAAACCTAAAAATTCTGATAATATTAAGTTTAGCTGAGGATGTAAAGCTATTGAAAAAAACATGCACTACTGGTGGGAATGGTTGGTAAATCACTTAGGAAAATAATTTATCATTACCTAACAAGTTCAAGATACATATATCTTCTGTCTTAGCAATTCCAGCTCTAGGCATATGCCCTAGAGAAATTGTTGCATGAAGAAATGGGTTACATTAATGGCCATGATTGCTCTCAGAATGGATGAATCTCAGAAATAATGTTAAGAGAAAAAGCAAGTCAGAGAAGAATATATATACGTGATTCCATTTAAATAAATGTCATAAATGGGTGAAATTAAGGACTAAATAGAGTCTATACATCTGTAGTGCAAGTAGGGAAAACAACCAAGGAAGTGATTAACAAAATTCAGGAGTGATTCTTTGGGGGTAGAGGATGGAGGGATTGGGCCACACTTAGAACTTTAAACATCTTGGTAACATTGAGTTTCTCAAGTGGGGTGTTGGGTGCATGGGTGTTTATTTTATTAGTACTCATT
The DNA here is from genome assembly GCA_023783475.1 of Daubentonia madagascariensis. Lineage (NCBI taxonomy): Eukaryota > Metazoa > Chordata > Mammalia > Primates > Daubentoniidae > Daubentonia > Daubentonia madagascariensis. Next base: position 10,671,702 of record JAKFHU010002658.1, read on the forward strand.
AAACTATACATATATGTTATGTCTTTGCATGACTAATTGTCACAATTTTTTTAGAGAAAAGAGGAAAAAGGCTATGTCACGTGCATTCAGAGCAGAATAAAGTTTAGTTATAGTAATTCCTTTAAAGACGAGAGAAAACCAGAAATGTCAGCTTTTAAATCTTATCTCCATCATCTAAGTAAAGTTAGGGGCTCACACGTCAATTTTTTTCATGAATTTATGTAATTTTTGCATTTTTTGAGGGCACAGTTTTCAGAAATAGCTGGATTAACTTTTTAATGTATTAATTGTAAGCTTTGCCTTCAGTTACATAACTTTTCAAATATTATTCCTATTATGCTAAAGGAACGTCTAAATTGATAGAATGGGCAATACAATAAATGAGATTACTCCACTGTTTTGTGCTTTGTAAAGTATTACTGCATGTTTTGGAAATGGGTCTCTGAATTTTCCTAATGAAGAAGAATTCTATGATTATTTTTTTCAAATTAGGCAGATTCACATTACACGTGTAAGTGCATGTGCCCGTTGTTCCTGCTGAATCCATAGGTCCTCCCTTTTGGCTTTTCTTCACTGGTAATGACCGCGGTCCTCACAGAGAGTCTCAGCAGGTCTTTGGAATGTCTTTACATGTTTGCAATATCTTGGCAGATTCAAGGTCAGCTGGAAGCTGCTTTAGGAAACTGAGGGAATTGCAAGGCAACACCTGAACTTGATAATTAACTTCCTAAAAATGAATATATTTTGAAAATTCAGTAAAAATGCCTTTTGTCTAGAGAACTCTAGGGATTTACTAATATCTTAAAACAAAGAGTGCTCTCCCCCTACTTCTATAAAATAATGAAACTAAAAGGAGTCACCTGCTTCTTACTTGGTTAATTCAACTTAATTCAAAAAGTTCAATAAATATTTATTGAGAATCTACCAGATAGTGCCAAATAATGTTCATGGCACTGGGCATATAGCAGAGGACAAAACAGATATTATTATATAGCAATAACAGGCCAGTAGTTACCACTTAATTTGAAAGTCTCCCTTATAGGGCTGTAAGCTTCTTGAGGGCAAGACCTTGCTTTTTCTGCAACCCAGTGTTTCCTCAGCACTTAACAATGCTTGGCACATTAATATGTATTTAACACTTATTATTAATTATCAGTCATTACCGTTAATACATTTAATGTGTGTTTGTTGAATGAATGACTACACCCCAAAGCCACACAGCTGGTACTGGGTGGAACCAAAGTTTGAACCCAGTCTATTGACAACAGTGAAAACAGTTGACATCTCCTGTGAGCATACTCTGTACCAGGGCCTATGCTTTACACTCACCACCTCACTTAGTCTTCAAAAATTCCTTAGAAAGGGGATACCATTATCCCCTTTTTACTTATGAGGATTCTGAGCCTCAGAGTGCTTAAGTGCCTCGCCCAAGATCACCTGCTGGGTCTGTCCCCTTCAAAACCTGAGCACGTCTGGGCCTAAATCCTTCCTGTCTTCACAGCCTTGGTATCTGTGGTGCCACAGTATCCTTGGCTACCCATAAAGGAGCCACTCAGTTTATTAACTAATTGGACCACATGGTGCCATGCAATCCGTTTGGCTAGTTTTCTTCCCCCACTGAATTAACTAATTTGTTTTACAGAATTGACCACATCAGCTAGTTATTTTATTGACAAATCAAATTACACTTGTCCACTTTTTCTTTGACTGTCTCCAACTGCCAGGAACCTGGCTCAGCGCTGAGAGTCAGACACGCCTAAATTATAATACAAGATCGGCTGCTTACTAATTGAGAAATCTTGGGCAAGTACTCAACCTCTTTAGGCTTCTGTCGTCTTAGGAGTAGAAATGGAGATGATGATAATTCCTACCTATTCTGGTTAATGAGAGGATTAAATGAAAAAACCCTTTAGTTCCTAACACAATGCCTGACCCTTAAGGAGTTTTGTTGAGCAACAGCTGCTTTTATTACATTTATCATGGTTATTTTTAACCTTAACATTTAATTTCAATATCATCTTTGTTCTCTGGTCTTTACTGACCTCCTTGACCTAGGTCCTTCAACTTCCTTTCAAGATAGGCAGTTACCTACTTGCTCCTCGTTGGATGTTGCTCCTTCATTATGGAACTTAAACTGTGTTATAAACATTGGCTCAGGTCTCTTATTCCCTAACCTCTCTTCTAATTACAGACACTTTTACTGCAAGTTCATGCATCTTTTTACTTCCAGCTCCTTCACTGTGCCTAGCATATAAGTGCTCTAGGGTGTTTGTTGAATTGAATGAAAAGGTCACATCACCATTCACAGTGAATGGATAGGTCAGTTCTCTTTCATGCATGATTGCTAATGCCATTAATGGTATTACCTTGACAATGTAGTCTTTACACATAATCATTTGTGTTTGTCATTTCCTCTCTTTTCATTTGAATATGGCTCTCTTGTTTTCATAAAGATTGTCACCGTCTGTACAGAGGGTCTCAATTTTTATTGTTTGCACTTTTTTGTCTTGCTAGTGCTATATGACACATTTTTTCTTCTGCCATTCCTGCCATAGGACTTTATAAAAAGACTTTCTTATTTTCACTTAAACTTTTATTTCCCACATTACTTTAAGGTATACATTTTACTCCTTCCCCCCATCATTAATACATTACCGTTTGACTCTATCATTAGGCTGTCAATCTGTAAAATGCTTGAGGAAGAGAGACCTTATTTTAAATAGGCCTGATACTTTGCTAAAGAGGTTGGTGCACTGTCTACAATTCTATTCTTGTCAAGAATAGGCTTTTGAAATTTCAAGGAGAAGAAATGGAATTTAGAAGAGCTACCAAACCATGAAAGACCTAGGAAGGATAAAATAAGTGAAAAGAAGTAGAAAACAGTAAAATCCAAATATATTGCCAAATGGACAAAATTCACTCCAGAGTTCTAGAGAATGTCCCTACTTTATTTTGAAATAACTCAATATGCAACAAAGAATGTCCTAAATGATCAGACTGAGAATCAAGGCATGAAATTCTCTTCAAGGAAAAATTGTGGTTGAAGCTTCCTGAAGATCAGGTCCCCAGTTTATTATTGGTCATCAGAAAATGAAACATTTTAAAATTGAATTTCTAGGTTATGGTGATAGAGATTGGAGTGTTGAGGGCAGATGAGAAAAGAAAAAGGGAACTTTTGGTAATCATTCTCAAAGAAATGCTATACAAGTGGTGGTAAGCAGTAGTTTCTCCATTTCCAATGAGGTTTGGATGAGACAATATGCCTGAAGTGAAGCAGGAGAGATTTATGTTAGAATTCAGGCAGACTTCCTGGGTTCTGAAACCCTCAGATATGTTACTAAGCAGAGCAGGATTCATCCCACAAACAAGGCTGGGGAGTTTTCCAAGATTCCGAATCATTAGGCAGTATTTCCAGGGACAGCACCGCCAAGCCCAAACTGTTCTCTGGGATAATCTGACCTGATTGACAAATAAAACCTATGGAATCTTATCCACTTCAGACTTTCCATATAAAGGTGGGCAGCAACCAAGCAGGGGAATAAGTCAGTTCTTTCTGAAGATGGGGGCACAGAGCAACCCATTTTCCTCATAATTGTACACCTGCAACAGCAAATTAGAAACTGCAGCTAACTTCCTTTGCCAAACATAAGAAGAATGTATATTTTTGCTTAAAACTGAACAGTTTTCAATGCAAAGGAATTGATAAGGTTAATGTTTTATATTGGAAATATCCTATATAGACAGCAATTGGCATAGGGATGCAGGAAGCTGCTTCCGTGGAACGTTTCAATCAACTGCTAGCTTTTGCTTCACAAAACTTTGACATATGTCCCTTGACCTTTACCAGCTACCCTTTCACGTTTGACACTTAACGTTTGCTACATGATTAAAATGCAGCGTTAATTAATTTCAACACTATCAGTTAAGTTATATTTAGCTGAGAACACTCACTTTTGTCTTTCGTGAGTAGCACTGCAGTGTTATTACAGAGAGGTAGTCAGGAGGGCAACAGAGATACGAGGAGAGAAGAATGATTCAGTGTGCAGATAATTGTTTCGAGTGAAATTTAGCTCGGTATTTTTGTTCCTGTCCTCAGTAGAACTGAGATTTAGCACCTCCTGTTGGCATTTAGCCCCCACCCCCACATAGGAGGAAGCTGTGCTGGGCGGGTGCTGAGAACGAACCACACCAGAATTAAATTATAGCACAGTTCTAACACTGGCGAGAATTTTCTCTGGCCAGCTCTTGGGTACAAACCTGGTGATCCCAAAAGAAAGGCAAGGCATCTCTAAAAAGGATCTCTGTATGGTGTGGCATCACCCTCGATGAGGGAGGTGGACATAGTTGTTTAAAGAGCATCACCCCAAAAGTGGACCATTCCCAAAGAAAACAGTGGAAGCCAGAATATTCAGCTATAGCAGAATTGTAGCTCTATGCTTAAAAAGTCACCATAAAGTTGTCTTGTTGATGATGTATTCCATAATGTGACCAAAAAGCTCACTAGAAATGGATAAAACCCAAGGAATTTGAGCTCTTTCTCTGAGTTTTCCAAGTAAGAAAACATTTCTGTTAGTTTCTTTATCCCATGCTCTTTTGTTCTGTCAGTAAATTATGGCAAGAATGTAAACAGGCAAATTTTGCTGTTACCTGAAGTTCAAAATGTTGTAGAACCATGACAACTGCTGTTCTTCAGGATGTTGGTGTGAAATTGTAGTCCATAAGTTTACTATGCCACTGAAATACTTCTGTCCTTTAGATACATGTACAGAGCAGGAAGAGAGAGGCTTTCTACTTGGTAGATAATGCGGGTGAAATACAATTTGTATGGGAGGTGCCCATATATCTTACTGAGGATCCAGTAAAAGATATAGAATTCTTTGAGACAGCATACCCAGGTAGCCCTCAGTTGTGAAAAAACAACAAAACAAAACAAAACCCCAAAAACTCTTTAGCATTTTTATTTGTGTATCACAGAACATTTTGCCTCCAGGAATTCAACTTTTAAGTTCCAGAATCTGGTTTTCCATGCCCTCATCTCATCTTCTTCCCATAGTTGGAGGGCACCGCAGATTTTATTTTCCTGCCCACCCCTTGGGAAAAATTCCAGCCTCTACTTGCCAGGGATTTAAGTAGCTTTGTTTCAGTAGTCAAGTGATTCAGCATCAACTCACATTTCTTTTGTCAGGCACTGGTAGGGTGTCCCTGTACTGGAAACTGGCTTTAGATCTTAATCCCAAACCTGGTCTACCTTATGTTCTTGATGAGACACCAAATACCTATCTTGGTCCTACCGTATGAGAACCTAATCAGCCCTCTAGGATGGGGTCTCTGGCTTTTTCACTCTGGGATGGTAGAGTCCTGTTTCTAAACTCTAGTCTCATGATTAAGGTCTAACTACCACTGAAAACATCCTTGGTTTCAACTTCCCTGCTCAAGCCTATGGCCTGAGCCTCCTCTGGGTTCCCTGTCACCTGGCTCTGGTCATGTGCTTGTCACAGCAGCCCTGAATCCTTCTACCTCCAGCAGTCACTGGGCCTTCTGGGTACTCTCATCCACCCTTCACACTGGACTGGCTCCCCACACCTTCCACTGAGTAGACCATCAGGAGCACATGTGTCACCCCAGCTGGCTCCTCTGTTCCAGTCCTGGTTCCTCCCACCTTGCCCTTCTACAGTTGACCTTGGCCAAGACTGGCTGCGAGGTGATGCAGGAAATGCTGAGCTTTAATATTAGGGAAGCACACATAGTTGAAAGAGGGGACATCACCTGCTATATTTAGGAGCAAATAACATTTCTAAGAGTGGGAAGATTTTAGAGAAATGTACATTTCTAGTCCTTGAGTCTTCCAATCTTTTTTGGCTTCACTCGGTGTATCATAAGATGAAACATTATTTTTACCTCAAATATTTGTTACCATCAAATGAAAATTTTAAATATCTCTGTATTTTGAAATACCTTTCTTGAATGTTGACTGAATAGGTAGCTGCCCATATACCTTGAGATTAAAGACAGTTTTATTTTGTAAATTATTTTTCTCTCTGTTTTTGCATTTTAAGGTATCACACAATGGCCTCATCATGGAGATGAAGCATCCAACTGTGGGGAAGATTTCAGTCCCAGGTCTGAATATTTTTGATATTTTCCCTAATGCCTTTCTTCACTAATTGTCCCATATGCTGTATACTACAGGTAGCTGATGATCCCCCAAACAACTTGTCAAGACATTATTGAAACTTATAATTTTGGGAAAAAGGGGAACCCTAGGACCAATTCACAAAAATGTATGCTGAGGCTACGGAATTGTGTCTTAGCTCTAAGGAATGTCTGCTTGCCTCAGAGGCAAAAAAATGCTCATATTTCTTAATTCCATTTTGTGTAATCATGTGCTCACAAAAGTACATTATGTAATTGTCAACAGGTAGATAATAATAGATATGGCAAATATTAATAAACATACCATGACTCAGATGAGAGTAGGAAAGAAAGCCAGGCAAGATAGAAGTGGTGTCCAGGGACGGCTACTGACGGTTCAGGCCAGGGCATTTTCTTTCAGAACTATGATTTAGGGCATGTATCTTTGCTTTGCAGATCAAGAAACTAAATGTTTACAGTAAACCCAGAATAGATTGAATTTTTGTAAGTTGACTCATACCAAACTAACTCACCAGAGACTGCTGCCTAAACCAAGATGCCAACTTTTTCATTTACAGAGGGAATTCTCTTTTCAGTAATCAGTAGCCTCTTGCCTACTCTCGAACATCCTATTGGGTAGCTCATTTAAACTGTAGTGAGAGGTTATGATCAGTATATTGCTCCACCACCACACACTTCATTTCTCTAGCGACCATAATATTATCCTTCCTCAGATCCGTTGTTTCTCTCCTCTGGCTATTGCTGGAAGAACACTGTACGTTCTTGTTCATTGTGTCCCTATTTTCTAGACTATACACAAACCACACACTTATTTTTTTCTTTTCTTCTGAAAAAGGACAACAAAATTAGCTAGGATGTAACTTTTGTCCTTGTTTTTCCTGAAACCATTTTCTGGTCACCTTGCTTGTAATTCAGGTATTCCCCAAACTCCTCAGTCACCTCAGTCAAATTGCATAGAGCATTTACTTCTACAGGTATCGGATCTCATCTATTGAATAACTACTATTGTTGCTTTTATTATAAATAGAATCTAAATCTAAGATTTGGGGTCAGCTTGATAATAATCTCCTATAACCTACTAGATAATGACCACTAGCACACGAAAAGGATGAGAAAAGGGAAGTATGGTGAATGAAGCAAGTTGAAAGAGAACATTCTGATGTACAGGAGTATCAGGAACATTATGCATGGATTAAGGAAGGTAAATAAAGCAGATATAAGCATATCAGAGACTGGGATCACATGTTACAGGGAAATGTTATATGGCATAGAAAGGTGGTGGAAAAAACCATATTGATAAAAGCAAAGAAGGTCATTCATTCATTCAGATAATTGAGCATATACTATGTGCTAGGCACTGCTTTGGGTGCTGGGAATACACAAATAAACCACACAACTTGTCCTCTGGCCACCTGGAGCCTATACTTAATGGAAAGTCAGACAATATAAACAACTAACAGATGTTTCTATGACTGTAAATCATAAGTTTTACAACTTACGCAAAGAAAGAACAACGTGCCGTCATAGAGAATGATGGGGGACAAGTGGGGCTTCCTGTAGTCTGGGTGATTACAAGCCTCTCTGAGACTTATAATCTGAGATTGAAGTGTAAAAAGAATAGAGGAAGAGCATTTCAAACAGAAGGAACAGCATGGGAGGAGACTCTGAAGTGAGAAAGAGCTGGGGGTATTTGAAGCTGGTATGGAAGGTGGAGAAGTAGGGCAGGAAATGAGACTGAAGAAATAGGCAGAGCCTTAAGGCCCCACTAAAGGTGATTTTACTCTAATTTTAAGAGGGGAGTAGAATGACACAATTTACAACTTAAAGCAGAGTTTAGAGGATGATGTCTTCAATTAGGGTCATGGTAACAGAGATAAAGAGAAGGGGGTGGTCAGAACAAAAAACGTAATCATAGTGCTGTCACTATGAGAAGACCTTAAAAGGCATTAACTTTTAAACAGTGGAACTGATTTTCCAAATGAAGTCTGGATACCTAAAACAGATCAAAGCAAGAGTTTAGCACTCCAGTTGTTTAGCTTTCCTCCGGTGTCCCACCATGCTTCAAACATCTCTCCTTGGAAGCATAAGCCCTAAAGAATAATTCAAGAACCAGTGATCTAATTTAACCTCACAAGTTTATAGAGGAGGTCATACCGTCATTGGTATGCCCAACACATTAGAGGTAAGAGTAAGCATTTGAAAGTCAATATAGTTGTTAGCATAATAGTGAGGAAAAAGTAAGTCAGTGGCCAACCTCAAATGAACTTATTGAATATAAATGCTCTCTCAATGAATCAGGTGTGAATTTGCTGACTTTCATAGTAAATGAATGAAGAATCAACCTCAGAAAGGGGGAAATATTCTTTTCAGATTTCTAGAAGAGAAGAATACTACTTTTGCCCACTTTAATATGTATCAGGTAGCTATTGTCACAGTAATGCCACATAACAACCACAAAATCTCAGTGGCATTCACAAATAAACATTTATTTATTCCATACATGTGGGAAAAGGTGGGGGATGGCCAATATAGGGTGGGCGCAGCAGAGTGGTTTTTGTTTTGGTTGTAGGTCTGGGCTGGGCTTGGCTCCCCACTCTGGCTTGGGCTCATTTCCACTCTATGTGTCTCTCCTGTTCTTCTCATGGTGATGGCTGAAGAGCAGCAGGGCAAGCAGAAACCACAGTGCCACTTAAGATGTTGGTGTAGAGCTAGCAAACACTTCTTCCTACATCTCATGGACCAAAGCAAGTTCTGGGCTGTATACAAAGGGGTGGGGAAATACATGTGACCCTTTTTAAAAGAAATTTCAAAGTTACATGGTGAAAGGTATGGACATAAGGAGGAGTAAATAATTGGGGTCAAAAGTTCAATTTACCACAATAATATTCTCAGATCTATAACAATATCTTTTTTCTTAATCTCCCTTTCAAAAATTCTATTTTTGTTTTTTTTAATTTCTATAGGGCTTAGTCATCTTTTTGGTACGTATATCTTATTGATTTATCTTATATTCTTTCTATAGAATTACCAATATGAGAATTCTCAGATTTGAAATGAAATGAATCTGAGTCTCTCTTGAGGGCAGCACATCTGGATTCCCCATGAAAGGGGAATGACAATTCTGCTTATAAATTCTGCAGATAAAAAGATGCTATTGTATCTCCTAATTCAGTGTATCCCAGTAAGAGGCCACTTAGGACAAGAGATGCAAAATGCAAAGAAAATTTATCAGTAATTAAATTTAAAAATTTTTTGTAGATTACACCTTTCTTTGATTTTATTTACCTATGACAGTTCTGCCTTCCTTTGTGAGGGATGTCCCCACTGGAAACCTCATGAGTGTTGTAGAAATAACTCAGATTCTCTCACAAAGCCTCAATGAGGCAAGTCCGTCAAAACAGGAAACACAGGGTGGAGTTAAAGGTGACTTGATGTTACACTGTTTTCTGATTACCCACTGGAGACACATTTTTAATTCACTAAATGTAGTTCTGTAGATTTACACATCTATATCTACATCTTCACATATATGGTAGGAATCCTTATTAGCATTACTAAATTGTATTTATTTATATTTTCTTTCTTATTAATGAACTTCTGTGACAAGTACTGAATTTTCTATGCCACACTAATTTGCCTGAAGCATTTTCTATCGTAGTCATTACTAGAAACTTGTCTTTTGAAAAACAGCAATGATTCTTATGCAGTATTTATAGTGCCTTCTTTAGAGATGTATAAATCCACATAGCATTCCCTCAGATCAGAGCTCCTGTTTAGGAGCTAATTGATTAATACTTCAAAGATACTGGTCAACCAATGTTTAATATACTTTGAATAGGGATGGGAAATTATTTACCTCTTCAAAATCCCTTTTGGATACTTAAAGAAAATAATTATTTTAATCACTTAATACATTGTTTTGATATTTGTAATCACTACCAATATTAAAATACAGCAAATAGTATGATCTAAACTATCTCTTTTATTAATTTATATCTATTGCAAATACTCTCTTTTCATATCATTTCCTACCGCCTCCCATCTCTAGTAAAGAATTAAGAAAGGAATGTCATTTTTATATATAGATGACATAGATAAAGCATGCAGATTAGTTACTGCTCCTGAATTATTTCTAAATACGAGTTGTAGTTATACTAATACTGTAACTATTCTTTATTTCATATATTGTTCATTAAACTACTCTCTCATCTGAATTTTAAAGCCTATTATACAGTTAAAGGTGAAGAACTACAAAGAAAAAATAAACTATCAATGGGAGTATAAATGAGAACAGGTACCATGTCTCTGCCAGGCTTAAATATTCTGCTGTTCTAAGAATCCCTGATGAGAGAGTGGCTGTTAGTTTGTGCCCACCTTTAGCTTAGTGTCGCCTCAGTAGGCACAAGGCACTAATTTGCTCATAATTAACTAATATAATATAACCTGGCTGTGCTAAAACCTCACATACCCTCCCACCACACCTACACTAACTAAACTTAGTCTGGCCCGTACACTCTAGAAGCTCTGGTGAGAAAGCTAGGCAGGCCCAGTGCCTCACGGAACTTACAGTTTGCCAGGGAAGACGAGCATGAACAAAAAATATGGAAAAGTGGGATGGGTGTTTCCGTGGAGAACGAGAGGCTACAGCAGGGTACTTTGGGAGCACGTACCAGGGAGACCTCACCTAGTGTGGGGCTGAGGAAATACAAAGAGCTGTGTGAACAAAGTGAGCAACCAGGAGGGGCTGAGGAGCAGTTTAAAAGCTGAGGGTGGGAGGGGTAGGCCCACAGTTACTCTGGAGAGGAAGCCAGCGGCCAGGTGGATAAGATCTAAAATAGAGCTAATGACCGAGTTAAAACAAATAAAAAATTTCAACGATTTCTATGCTGAGGTCTCTGAGATTCCTGCTGTCTGAGTAGTGAAGGTGGGACTTGGAAATGGAGCTTGAATAGGAACTGCTGATTTAGCAGATATTCTCATGGATTGATTTTAGGAGCAATTTCTATCTCCATTGAAGACTTTTGTAAAACTATGAGTGTCCTGAATTTTAAACTGTGCAATTTATAAAAAGTTGTGTTTGTTTTACAGAGATAAAAAGGCACGTCAAAGTTCATACCACAACATTTCTGCAACTGGAGATTGGCCATTATATAAACCTCACCTTATTTGTCACTTTAGTGAAAAGATCTTGCATAAGTTACCACATTCCAAAGCACTGCCGATTTCCACTGGGCCATTCACTATTTGCACCTTCTTATTCTAATACTGCTGGCCTTTGGCCTTTTAGCCAGAGTGGAGCATGCTGTCTTTCCATGTACTGTGGAGTGCCAAAATAGCCTTGGTGCTGGGTTCCAAACTTCAAAGGATGTCATTGCAATAGAGTTTGATGTATAGCTCTAAGGTTTCTCTCCATAACCTTTTTCAGATACTTCCTCATGAATGTGCATTGCAGTTATTTGATTCCAACAGCACTTCTGGGAAGTGTTTCAGTGGTGAGTGTGTCAGTGCAGAGAAGGGGAAGCAGTCTTCTATGTGTGTGAAAGGATTCTAAATTGAATTACTCTTGCCTGCTGGTCTCTGGATCTGTGTTTTTCAAAAAGTGGTTCCAAGTTCTTTTAGATAAAACTTTTCTTAAATATTTGCCCCATAATATTTTAATATTCACATTTGGAACCTGAAGCAAGTTTTAACTAGTGTGCATTATGAATTAATGTAGCTTGAATCAAATTATAGGAATAATGATGCTTGGATTTTGAGGTGAATTTTGAAAAAGGTAGAATGTACTTCTTTATTTGATTATATGATACTGTATTTCTGAATGATGTTTTACAAGTCTTTATTATAAGTAATGTTCTAAAACACTTTTCTGGATTTGAGACAGTATGCTTTTATAAGCTTCTGGAGGGCAAAAATGCTCTCATTTAAAGTCTAACCAGGGCTCTCTATACCAACTAAGTACTTTAAAAAGTTTTCTGGATGATGATCAAAATTAAAAACTATTAGATAAACATAATTAAGATGATTTGTGACAAATTTATGCAGTATACATTTTTTATAAACATACTGGCTACCTATGGAAGCTATCTGATAGGGATTTATTTTACTTATTTAGTTGGTTTTCAGTTTGAAGCTCATACATTAAATGGAGTGACCACCTAGTATTTTCCATGGTTACAAGTCCTCCTTTTCTGTGCTATACAAGCCTTTACCTTGCCCTGTTACTTTTAGCTTTTTTCTTCTCTTTGGGTAGAAAATTAGATGATGTTTCTGAAATCACATATCCTCAAAGTGCAGTTAAATTTGTATAATGGATAACAGCAATAGGGAAAGTTGTCACAAATCTCACTGGGGAAAAAGAAAAATTAAGAGGAACCAAAGTTCCAGCTTATAGCCTTCCATAAAGTTTAAGTATGTTGGGCCTCACAAGGAATTCCAGGTGAAACAAACCAGTGTGAGAATGAAAGGCGAGGTAAGTTATTTCTTCCAGGTAGAAAGGACTTTCAGATGACAACGGGAAAACCATGTAAAGTTTTCCTGTTGTGTGCAGCGCGTAATCTATCTTCTAGAAAGAACATACTCCTTTAGGGACCAGGTAGAGCTGCAAAAAGAGGAAAGAGATGAAAGGAAGTTTCTGTAGTCTGTCAGCAGAATGAGAGAAAGCTGGCAGGGAAGTGAATTTTCAAATAAACTAGCCATGGTACTTCCCAAAGTCCTCAATTATTTTTAACGTTATTAAATCCTTAACCCATGGCAGAGTACTGAGAGTGAAATCAATCAGTGTATTCTCAGATGATTTGACACTGAGTGCCTGCTGCCTCCTCCAGAAGTCCTGCAATGGTGAGGTGGGATTGTACACATTGTTACTGCTCAATGAGAAATGAATAGCACAGTGACTTTCCTTCCTAGGAGAGCAGGGAGGAACAGAGGAGGTGTGAATCACATCCTCAGGAATGTCTCTCCATCAGGCACTGGAGGAGCTCTGGGAGCCAACTTACTGTCACTGATATGACTTAGGGATCACCATCAACTATGCTTATCTGGGCCATGAGGAAGAAACATTTCATGAGACCTGGGCTTTCACGCTCAGGAATTCTTGTTTCTGCTATTTGAGACTGGGGAAGTGGCCAAGATCTCAGTTGTTCCTTTACAACATGTCCTCATCAACCTCAACCCTAATGGGTTTCCTGATAAGTGAATCTGTCAAATAGACAGGAAACTCTTGGTGCAAATCATCACAGTTATCAATGAATTTCTGGGGTGCAGAATAAGTTTTCACTACCAGGAAGTGATACTTATGCTAAAGAATTTTCCTGGGTGGATATTTAATTGGACTTATATTCTTTGGGATGTTTTTTCTCATATCCCTATACAGAATGATCCTTGAGGTTAGAGGTATGTTTGAAAAAAATCTGAGTGGGCCACTGAATGTTCAACTGAATATAGAAATCAAAACAGAAACAAAAATAAAAAGCCACAGGAAGAGCAGAAGGATAAATGATGGTATAGCATTTTCATTATTGTCTTAGAAGGTGGATCAGAAATTTTCTTGGATCAGTTCTTGAGTTCCTGGTGTGTTATCTGCAGCTGACTTTCAGGAAGAAGTCTTTTTCTGGATCAAATTGAAGCACTGATTTTATGATGGGTCTTTGGAGAATAAATTAAATTAATTAAATATAATGAGACATGTAAACTGTTTAGAGAAGCAAAAAAAGTTACTATATAATAGCTAAATACAAACTCTTAAAATTATCTTCTGGTTTGGATTTCCATGTTATGGAGTTACTTGGAAAATCAAGAGGTGACATTATCTTTGCCTCCAAGTGGCTTCAGCCTGGGTTCAGCCTGGAGTGACTTGCTTCACTTTGTTGCTGGGTTTATTCATGGTTGGAGAGGGGTTCATTTTAGTCCTCTCTTTAAGAGGAGTGGCTTTGCTTTCCTCCAGCATTACCAAGAAGGGACTCTTTGGTACATGAAGAGATGACAATACCATGAAGAGCCCATGGTACTGGGCTGAATACCATGAAAATTTTCTTTAAAAATGAATACTTAAGATGTCAAGATACATTCCTGTTAAGAAGACTTAGCCAGAGAAAATATTAATGAAGCAAGCCAATCTTTTTATTTAAGAGGCTCATAGTTTAATTTTGACTAAACACACAGTGTTATGTTAATATTAAAAGGAAGTGTCAGTGGAGGTAAAGAAATGGTAGTAACGAGGTTAAATAAAAACCTCCAGATAACCTAATGTCATCAGTAGGTCATGTGCAATAGTCTATTTATCACATCATCCCCAAACCTTAAGGATTTGGGGGTGCTGAGCTGGGTCTGTGGGCCTCATTGCTTATTTCCTCAGCTAGAGCAAATCTTCTGTGTGTCTTCTGTGTGTTCATTGTGTATCAGTTTTAATGAAATCATATCTTAATATTGTCATATCTTTATCTGGGTACAGCATTAACAGTCGTGTCTCTGGGTTGATGCTTTGAGTAAGCTTAGGACACCATGTAGAAGGGGAGGCCTGAGGGGCCTTGAAATGCTCCCCAGTTCGCCCTTTATCTGAACACAGTGTAAGTCACAGAGGGCTGGGTGACCCTTGGAGTGGGCAGCCAATTAGTCTAACCTACTCAGAACCCTTATGTCTGTTAACTGTGTTCCTAAGAGCTTTATACTCCTGGTAATTTCAAGAAGCCATAAACTTTTCAAACAGCTAAGCAAAAAGCAAATTTTAATTAAATTAAAAACGAAAAAAAAAAGTTGATACAAGACATTTTGGGAATTTGAGGAGAGTGTGTGGTGAAATAAAAGTACCACCAAGATGCTGCAGGCAAAAGAGAGTAGAGAAGCACCATTTCACACAGATTTGAAGAATATCCTCAGCGCACTTTTTCTCCCATAAGCTCCTCAGAAACTGCATCTGCTTCCTCTTTGTTGCTAGGCCTTCAAGTTCATGTGTGACCTTAAATAACTCACTTCACCTTCTATTGCCTTGTTTTCTTGCTCTGATGGGATCAATCTTTTCATCCTTTCAATTTAAAGGAAAAATGCAATTCACTATACTGCATATAACTATATTTTGTGAGTAGCTTTTAATGGCATCATTGCTGTGGAGCATTCAAATTTGAAAGGAGGGACTGCAAGTGAACGTCTGTTGAATGTTCTCTATATATGTTGTGTATATGAGCACTTTATATACACAATTTGCTTCATCTCCAAGACGATTTAGTAAACCTTATTAGTATGTCCGTTTTACAGATGAGCAAATGGGGTCTTGTTAAATGTTGCTGTACCATCCAAATGTTATTGCAGCAATTCAAACCCAGGTCTGGGTATAACTAAAATCTGTCCTCTTTTCCCCGTTTACTGTTGTCTCTTAAAGTTGAGCCAAAAAGGAAAGGTGAGCCAACAATTGAATTTTTTACCTTGCCTTAGTCTCTAGTTTAAAGGCTGCTGAATGTATTTTAAATGTTATGTTTGAAGATCAGTTTAGAAATTTTTAAAAATAATGTTTAAATTTTAAGAATTTAAACTTAGATTGAGCCTCTCCTTTTGGATTTACATTTTTTTTAACAAAGTCTGTAATTGTGTTTCTATAAAACAAAGAAGCCATCAGAAAATGTATTGTTAGGCCATTTTGATATTCTCAAGAGCATATAAGTGTAAATGCACCAAAACATGTGGATTACATTTCCCTCAAGTTGTACTGTTTTCACACATTAGCAGAAATGCAGTTTGGAAAAGGAAAAAAAGAGATATGTTTGGGATATATATGCAGATTTCAATCATCAAAAGACCCAAGATATTAAGCCGTCACCAGGACTTCCCCAGAAATTTTGTCTTTCCAGTGATCTGCCTGTGGCCCTGGTGCTGTGTGGGCAGATTTCCTCTTGCTCACTTGGGGCTGGTTTTGTTTTAAAGTTAGAGCCTGATTTCCTTCAAGCAGCATTAATTAAACTGCAAACAATGTTTCATTGGTATAAGAAAGTTAAGCTGATTTATTTTGCCCCAAGCATATGGCTGATACTATGGCCAGAGCAAGAGTTTAAAAATAAATTAGTGACAAATACTATGTGATTTCATTTATATAAGGTACCTGGAGTAGTCAGAGTTACAGACACAGAAAGTAGTATACTGGTTGCCCGGGGCTGGAGGGAGGGGAGAATGGAGAGTTAGTGTTTAATGTGTACAGAGTTTCAGATGGGGAAGATGAAAGAGTTCTAGAGATGGATGACAGTGATAGTCGCACAGCAATGTGAATGTACTTAATGCTGCAGAGCTGTATACTCAAAATGGTTAAAAGGGTAAATTTTATGCCATATATTTTTTTAACTGCAATCGAAATATGATTAGTAAAAATATTAATCAGCTAACTTCTATGATATTTTCATTTGTACATGTGGTATGTATGTGTGGTGTGTGTACAAGATAGAATAGAATGGAAAATGCATACGCTCAGTCAGTGAGACCTAAGCTCAAAACCTGGTTTGGCAATTTATACTTGTAAATAACAGACAGCCTACGTAATTTGTCTCAGTGGCATCTTTCTTATCTGTAATATGAAGATCAACTATTTACCTCACTGCAACTTATAATAATTAAATAATAATATATGCCAAGTGCTCAGCATATAGAAGGATTAAGTGGGAAGCACATTGCAGATAATTAATAAAGTTCTTACCAGCATCGACAGTAGCAAAGAGTCTTGGGGAAAAATAAACCTAGCCATATTATTAGTTAATTTTCAACCATTAAACATTAAAATAATCATGCACATTTCTCTAGGAAATACACTAAAACAAACCATTCTAGATAACAAATGTTTATCTAGTATTTACTTTGTGTCAAGTGCTGGTTGACAAGAAGTTCAGTCTGATGGGGTATGTGATAGTGACCAATCAAATGAAATGCAGGGTAGGACCGAAAGATCCTGGGACTGTCACTGCCAGATGTGTGTGAGGCCAAACTGGCCCTTGTATCTGTTTTCCAACTAGGAGTTCTTGAATAAATGTTTTGTGCCTAAAGTCAGTGGAGACCATGCAGTGTGAAAACCTCCTTCAAAAACATTATTCGCTGACAGATCTCACAGGTGAAAATAATAATTTAGAGATCTTAGACGAAACTGTAACAGCTTGTTTAGAGGAAATTAAAGGGGGACCATGATATAGCACAGCATTTCCAAATGTACCCTGCCTGGATGACCCATAGCTATTTCTATGACATAGTAATAGCTGTCCCAGCAAGAAATGACCCTGTTGTCAAACAGCTTTGGGAAACCTGCATGAAGCAAAGTTCAATGAATTTTTTTTTTTACCTTGACATTTCTCAGAACCGTTGATATTCTAAGACGCGTTTGAGTCTCTAAGAGGAAGACACGGACTGCCGTGTTTCCTTAAGTTATTGGACAGTAGAGACCTCTTTCCCCCACAGCTCTTATTAAGATCCTGTGGAAAAATGATTTATTTGTTACCCCACTGGGAACATGTGTCCCTTGGAGGTACATGAGACAAATTGTAGTGGTCATTTACGGGAGAAATTGGCTAGATTATGCTCACAAAGGGAGAGGAAGCCAAATAACAAAACTGACTGTCCTCCGGGGGTCAGGATTTTCTCTTGTTTTTTAGCTCAAGGGACCAAGTGTCCTGAGGAATGTTAGGAGTGGGTTCTTTCTTCTACAAGGTCTGAACACCCATGAACACTGAGCAGGAGAGGGTCCACCTAAGCAGCACACCCTGGGGAGCCCGTGTGGCCAAGGGACCAGACACTGGGGGTGGTACTTGCACTCCTGGCAGGCTGAGCCCCCACCAGTGAGAGCCTCATTTGACAATGAAAGGCGTTAACAATGGAAATGGATTGAGGGCAACACCGAAGTGCAGATCAGGAATAGCTCACATGGTGATGCTCTTGCACTAGAAGCAAAAACTATCCTGGGATCTAAAGAAATCACTTAAGAAAACACTTTCTTTTCATTGAGCCTCAGTACAGCTGCACTAGGAGAATTCTGCACAATTGTTCATACTCTAGCTTAGAAAATGGAGTTGATTAAGTGGAAGGAAACTTTAAAAATGTGACAAAGATGATGAGGTGATTAAGGGGTAGGTTTTAAGTAGCAAGATGTGGAGAATTTAAGATGTATGACTAGTAGCGGTGACAGTGGGGTTTATGATAGCTGCCTATAAATACCCAATTAATTGCCTAATGTGGCAAATGAGAAGAAACACATTTTAAACCACCAAAAGGGAAACTTGAATTGAAATATATTAGGGAAATGGTGTTTAACAGTAAGGTATTTGGGCTTGCCATCATATGGGAAGGTAATTGATAAGATTTGGATAAGATTCAGGAAGATACTTTTCTTCCTTATAATATCCTGGTGTCAGCAGAGTATTTTTCTTTTAAAAAGATGCATAAGTTTCATGTTTATTAGGAGCAGAAATTGAAGAATAGAGAAAAATGTTTAATTTACTACAAGGTATTGTGAGCTGGTGACAATGCTTAGGGTTGCTTCAGGCCTCCAAACATACTTTCTCTTAAGCTGAATTACAGTAATATCTTTTGGTGGTAAGAATCTTAGAAAATGTATGCATTGTGTTGCACTGTATGTGGAGTTACACCTTGTAGCATAAACTGTAATAAGATTACTATAGGAAGCACTTAATAAAGCTAGCTAACAGTGAGCATGACTATGCATTAGGTGCTTTACATACAAGTATCTAATCATCACCTCTGAGAGAGGTATTAGAATACCCATTTTACATATAAGTAAACTGAGTCTCAGAGAAATTAAATAACCTGACCAAGATCTCACAGAGCCAGAATTTGCATTCAATTCTGAGTCACTCAAAAATCCACGCCCTTTTATTGCGATGCTATGCTGCCTCCTGAAGGTATTTTTTGATCATCACTTTTATGAACTTTAGACCAATGGCTTAGTTTATATGAAGCACTCCTGAGAGTCAAATGGTTTGCTTATGTTTGAGAGTAGGTGGTCACTCAGGTTGTTACCCTCACTTGACCCAGATAATACTGCGGCACAGTTCAGCAAGCAGCTTGTCCAAGGGAGGGAGATCGGTAAGGCTAGAAGGAAGAGTGTCTGGCTCCAACTCAATGAGCATTCAGGGCTGGTATATGGAGGAGCACTGCCAGATCTCAAAAACGGCATCCACATTTGATTATAACTTCTCTTTGTGGTCTTTGAAGCTTTTTGTTATTTCTTCCCTTGACTCATGGAGTTCAGATCTATTTTCACATAAACAGAAACGATTCCTCCTTTCTGAACACTTCATTGTTGGTGGCATTGTGGAATGTCCCAGGAAGGGGGGAATGGGGCCAATTAGAAAGGAGAAATTCCTCTTCAGCTTGCATGTTTATATGAAAATGCCAAAGCCACCAGCTGTTACAACAGCAGGCCTGGGGTAAAGCCTCTTTCTCCAACTGTCCTGCAGCATATATACAGCAGGGGGAAATCATTCCAGTAGTCTCGATTAGAAATGGAAAAAAAAAAAAAAAAGAATTCCCCAAAAAATGTCATCCTGCATTCGTGAGCATTACAGGAAATTTAGGAAATCTGTACTGTGGTATACTTTTTATTTCAGTAAGAAGTTCCCAAATTATCAACATAGAAATGACAACTCAAATTCCAACCATTCTCTACTAAATGCCTTACCTCAGCTTACCACTGAGGAGTATTTTACTTGAATAGAGAGAACGCAGATTGAAAAAAATTAATTTCACATTCCTATTTATGGGACATTTGAGACAAACAGTCCATCAGTGTTACTGTTACCTCCATTCGCCTTTTTTAGCCATCAGGATGGACTGCTTATGTCTTTTACATTCATGGAACGCATTTCAAATCTGAGGAATTCAGTTCCATAGCAGGACCTTAGCAGACATGATATATATCATCTTGCTTGGCTATCTTTATAATGCTTTCTTCTTTTCTTAAAAAAAAATATAAATGGTGTATTAGTACTGATGGAAAAACCAGATCTGATGGGAAGGTTAAAAAGAATGAGTTACTTAAACAATTCTGGAATCATTCAAGAGAGTAGGGTGGAGTAGAGTCTGAAATAAAACAATATAATCCTGAAGATTATATTTTTTAAATGAAGCTCCAATTTTTAATTGGAGCTGTTTTACTATGTTGAGCTGACTAGGCATCTTCCCTGTTAACATTGCCTGTAGAGGTAACCCCAATCCTATTTCATTCCTCTGCCGCCTGGTGTACAAGGGGAGCTGTCCGTTTCCTGGATGTGAGCGAGATTACAGCTAGGACTCACACCCAGCTCTCCAAAGCAGGCTGCGGGTTGGAGCAGCACCGCTCTTTCTGTGGTGTGAAGGTTCATCTTTCTCTGTTATTCCAATCCTAGAGGTTCTTTGTGCTTAGGGTAGTTCAAGTTATAATCAGAATGACACCATGATGCATCTTAATCTCCTTTGCCAGTGTATAGCAATAGAATCCCTAAATCCTCAGAAAGTTTAAGTGACAGCATATTTGGTGTTTTATATCCAACAAGATCCAACAACACTTTTCATTAGTTAACTTCCCCTTCATTTGTAATGAATTACAGACAATTTTCTTTCCGATCTATTTTTCTAAATCGTTAGTTGTGAAATTTTCCAGTAAGACAAATAAAAAGAGCTGTCACTTAAACACATTTGGTCTTGAATCAGGTTACAATTATAGAAACTTCAAACCAGAGGTTGTCATTCCAGTTGAAATACGCAGATATTTTCTATGGAACTGGATTCTTTTCATTTCAAAAACCAGGACCAAAACAAACAAACAAACAAACAAAAATCAAAAAACAAAAAACATTGCTTGAAAATGCTTATTCGTCTCTTTACCTTCAAACTCCTTGCCTGGAATTCAAAAAGCCAGATATAAATGTTTTCAGGGACATGTGAGTTTTTTAAAAAGAAACCGAAAACTGTGTGTTTGTTTTTTGAAATAAAAAAATAACCAACTTACTTTATGCCTTCAAGTCATCTATTTGACTTTAAGGATTTGAGTATTCATGGAGCCGAAAGAAAAATGAACTGTTTAGAATCAGAAGTTTCTAAGCCAGTGTCAAATGCAAATGCCATCTTCATCATTTATGTTTCCTTTTTCCTCATTTAAAAGGTATAAGAGGTAATAGCAGGATTAAAAGGAGGCACATAAAGGGGAAAAAAACTAGAATTCATGAGTAAAACAAAACAGAGGGGATACTTATATTTGAGCAGTTTCTGGAGTAGTCTGCCTCTTTCACTCCAGTCAACCAGTGCACCTTCTCTCACATGCAGGGAAATCCTCTGACAACACGGCCTCTTCCTGTGCCTTTCTTGAATATCAAGCATCACCCTATAAGTTTTCAGCCATGTATTTTCTTTGGACTGCTCTTCTTTACCTTTATTAAATACTTCACATGTATGAAAGGAAATGTCAACATTCAGCCTTTCGTGTGAGGTGGGAAAAGGAAAAAGTTTATTTCAGCGCTCTTCTATTTAAACACAATTCTATAACTCTGTTATAATATAACTTTTTATTCTTGCATTACAATATAATATGGTTGAAACCATGAATCCCCCAAAAGTGTCAAAAAAGTGATACATATAATCCATACACAGATCCTTTTATCAGTCCTGGTATCACTAAATTCAACTTTATATCTTTATATATGGGTATACTTGTTCATACCCTTAACTCCCCCAAATCTAGATTCCTACAAATCCCAATGTCAGGTTTTTTTCTAATAGAAAATCTAAATTTTAATCTGTTAGGGAGAATTAAGCTTTGAAGCAAATATTTTTCCCTGCAACACTCTCTTAGGGTGTATATAAAGAAATGCTGAAGAATTTGAAAATCAGCCAGTTTTAGACTTTAGCAGATACACGTATTTTTAATATAAGAATCCCAATCCTATCCTCCTGGCCTGTATATGCAGTTTGAGGTACATATGTGTTAATGTGATATATTCTTAAATGTTGTATCAAATATTTTAAGTGTTATACAAATGTAAGTTACTGATATTGTTGTATGTGTGACATCTACTTTGCACCATGGGGAATTCAGTGATGTTGGATGAAGGTGATGGATGGGATGTAGTAGTGTAGGCATGAGAGCTAGAGTCCACACTTAAGGAAAACTTACATTGATGATGATGCTTATATAACAGCAATATCTCTACATCTAACCTAAGAAATGTTTGGATAGATATTGTCTGGCTTATTTAATTATTAGGTGCTTTTGAAATGTTCCAGTGACTTAAGAACTTTAAGTCTGTCTTTTGCAAAAAAGAGAAAAGTTTACCTAAACCACATTACTAAAAACAAGTCAACTTCTAGGAAATGACCTCTTGATATATATTTTTTTAATTACATAGGTGGTGGCCTACCCAATAGAAATCATTACATCAAGAGATATCTGCACTCATATGTTTATTGTGGCACTATTCACAATAGCAAAGATGTGGAATCAACGTAAGTGTTTATCAAAGGAGGATTGCATAAAGGAAATGTGGTATATATACACAATCGAATACCATTCAGCTGAAAAAAAAAAAGAATGAAATCATGTTTTTTGCAGCAACATGGATAGAACTGGAGGCCATTATCTTAAGCGAAACAACTCAGATACAGAAAGACAAATGCTGCATGTTCTCACTTACAAGTGGGAGCTAAATAATGTGTACACGTGGAAGCAGAGTGTGGAACAATTGACAATGAAGACTCAGAGGGGTGGGGGGTGAGAGGGGGTGGATCATGGGAGGTTGCTTGCTGGGTACAATGTGTATTGCTCCAGTGATGTATGCACTGAAGGCCCTGACTTCACCACAATGCAATATATCGGTGTAACAAAATTGTACTTGTATCCCATGAATAAATACAAATAAAAATAAATGGGAAAAATAACATAGGTGGTCTCTTCATAGAATTTTCTAATAATGAGTATAATATTAATTCTTATACTTAAAAAAAACAAAAAAAACCCCTCCTTATGGAGTTCTGTACCCAGAAAGTATGCCTATAGAATGTAAGTCATGTGATACAAAAGAAAAGTGTATAGTATTTCTAAGCCTTAGCATTCCAAAAACTATATTAATGGGCCATTTTTCAAAATGTCATTGGTTTAAAGGATGTCTCATGGGACCCCAGTTCTGATATCAAACCACAGAGGAGGGTAATAGGTTTAGTTGCCCAGTAGGATGGAACAGCCCATTGATGTGAGAACTTGGAACTGGACAGACCCACTGTGTGGGTGACAAGGATGGCAGAGGACAGCCCATCTGTGGGCAATGGAAAGCATGACGATCCATCAGGGGGGCACAGTAACTGGTAAATATGGTGTTAGAAGATCTAACAAGAGATGAAAAAGTGCCTGACAGGTAGTGGACAAAACAGAAAGAGATCATAGGTTCAAGGAACATCACAGAATCTTAGTAAATAGGTGTGCCACAGATCTCAGGTAAATCCTTTTGCATAGCAAGGCCTCAGCTACAGGGCTGGTATTCAGAAGCAGAACTCAATTCCTGGCATAAGAAAGAAAAAAGCAAGAACAAGATGGAATCATCAATTTTCCATATTCTGGAAGGACACAAATACCAGAATGGTTTCAAGGGCAGAACTGAGACCAAGGGAAGAAGGCAGAACCTACTTTTTAAAACTTGAACAAAAGGTAGGAATTCATTTCAGGACAGGATCGAGCGCCACAAATGGGACTGAGGCACAAAGTAAGGACTGGACCTGCCTTGAGTCACCTGAGCTTGGACCAAGAGCTCCTCACACTCTCTCATGTCCCCAGGCTCCATTGAAGTGGGGGAGAAGTATCACTAAAGGGCAGAAGACTGAGCAGAATATCACCCACAGAATGTTTTCAGCTCATGTCTTAGGCTCCTTCCTCTCAGTTCATCAGGTGAGATTCCATAGGCAGGGGCCTCAAGCCACTTATCGACCTATTTCTCTGAGCTTTGTACAGCTTTAGTGGAAGAGTTAGGTGGTTGCTCCTGGAGGGCTCACAACAGTAGGCTGCAGGAAACCTAGATTGTTTCCTGTGCCGTGGAAAACTTCCCAGGAGTTTCCTGCAGTCCTTGATGGCACCATGGACTCTTGTTTTCTCTGAAGGACATCAGGGTGATGTTTCAACTTCCCTAGGCCACTTCATGGGAGTCACCTTTTGACCAGGGGGTAAGGTCACCTTCAGTCTGTTCAGTCTGTTTGATGTCAACGATCTCTAAACGTTTTAAACAACCCCCCAGACCCACCCTATCTTTCTAGGGCCATTTCTAGGAAGAAAGTGTGTTCAACATGACCAATACCAAATGTTGCTTTTTAAAAGAATATTTGCTATGATGATCAGGTTGGATGCTTAAAAACTGGGCCCTATAGCCAGTTCATTTTCTTTCAAATAATGTTGTGTTTGTCATATTGCAATCCAAATGTCTTCATGTTATGGTCGGTGCTGTTAGTGACACATTTATAAAACACTTAGTTCCTTTTTCTATGGAAATACCTAATCAGGCATCAAAATGAATATCAGTATCCTACACTGGAAAGTGGTTGCACACCACACTTTGATCAGGGAGGTATGTGTGTGTGAGAAATTGTTCTTTAAGGAGAGAGCAGCCTGCAGAGTGAGGCCCTTTGGAATTATGTCCTGCACTGGGTGTGTTTACTAGAAGGAGTCAAGTTACAATCGCTAAGTCTGAGAGGGATATGCCTTCAGAGGAAAGAGCTAGGACAAATAGATGTTAAAAGGAAGGAAATCGGGCTCAATATGAGGGAAAACTTCCTTAGGTGTGGAACAGTAAAGAAAAAGAAGAAGGGGAGAGTTGACCTTCCTGGCATGATAAGAACATCGCAGTGATAGCAGAGTTAAAAGAAGACAGCAGGTGGGCATTTAGCAGGAACTCCATATTTAAGTGTAGAGTAGAGGATTGACTGAAGTGGTTTTTAAAAAGAATGACTAAACTAGAAGCAAAATTGAAATTTCTCATTTCCTAATCTGGAATTTTTACCTGAGTTCTTACTGTGGTAAGCTGAACAATGGCCCCCAAATACGTCCATGTCCTAAACCCTGGGTTGTGTTAATGTTGCCTTCTATGGCAAAAGGGACTTTGTACATGTGATTAAATCAAGGATCTCAAGTTAAGGAGATTATCCTGGATTATCCAGGAGGGCCTGATGAAATCACAGTAGTTTTATAAGAGGGACAGAGGAGGAGTCAGATTTAGAGAAGAAAAAGTTATGATGACAGAAGTAGAGAGTGGAGTGATGTGCTTTAAAAACAGAGGAAGGGGCCACAAGCTAAGGAATGCAGGCAGCCACTAGGAGCTAAAAAAGGCAAGGAACCTGATTGACCTTTAGAGCTTCCAAGGGGAATGCAGTCCTGCCAATACCTTGGTTTTAGCCCAGTGAAACCAGTTTCAAACTTCTGACCTCTAGAATGCTAAGGAAATAAATATATGTTGTTTAAGTCACTAACTTTGTGATAATTTGCTACAACGGCGACAGGAAACAAATACACCTACCTTTCTCTAAACTCTGTCAGGAATTTTATTTATTTGAGCCCTAAACAAAGTAGCCAAGGCCAAAAATGTACACAAAAATGCAGGAAGTATAGCTATCTGACTTCCCTCACTCAGCAGTAGTTTATGATTGTTGGATTGAGCCTGTATATTGTCACTCCTTTCTTACAAAATTATTTCCCCTTTATTTACATATGTGGAGTAATGACCTTTATGCATTTATAATTAGATCCAACTTTCTTTGCATGACCTGCTAACCTATTCGTGATAAAGCTTGCAAATTCCATCTACTTCTTCCCCTATCCTGCTGAACTTGACAGGTTTCCTAAAAGCACCGAGCTATTTTGCCTCTGTTACTTTGCACGCATTGTTTCCTTTGTGGTAAGTGGCTTTCATTTTGTGTTTTGCTTAGATAACTTCTATTCAGCTGCATCAGGATTATGTTTAGCTATAACAGCAACCCCCAAATAACACAGTCTTAAATAGAGGTTAATCCTCTCTCCCCTAACAGTCTGGAGTTGGGCAAGTCAACACTGGTGTGGTATCTCTGCTCTGCGATCTCTTCAGGAAACCAGACTCCTTCTACCTCATTGTTCCGCCATCCCTGGAGTATGGTACTTGTCTTCATAGTACAAGATGGCCTTTAGAGCTCCCGTCATCACATCTACATTCCAGACAGAGGGTTAGAGGAAAACACAAAGGAGAAAAGGAGCAAAGAGCATACCCAAGCTATGTTTTGGGGAGCATTCCTAGAAGCTGTCAAATTATACCTGTATTCACATATATTAACAAGTACTTAGTCACTTGGAAAGAAGCTGGGAAGTATAGTTTTTATCTGGGGATGATCAGTGGCATTTGCCTTACTGAAAAGCAGATGCTCCATTTCAGTGGAAGAAGAAAAGGGATATTAATGAACAACAAGCCATATCTGTCACACCATTATTTAAGACTCAGCTTATATGGTTCCTGCTCTGAGAAGACTTTCCTAATCCCCAACTGCATTAGTTGTCCCTCCTCTATGCTCCCAAACATCCTGTGAATACCTTACTTTACTGTGTCAAATGCCTTTATGACCCTGGACAGCAAATTGCTCACTGGATAGTGAGCAATTTGAGGCAGGAGCTCTGTTTCTATCACTGTAGTGCCCAGCACAGTAGCTATTAAAAATTTTTTTTATATTAAATGAATGAATGAATGAATCCTGAAAAGTTTCCAGATGCCAGTGTCCCCAAAATTTTGAAATTTAAGCAGATATTTTAATTTAATGTGTACTATAATTTATGCTCTTAAAATAGTAGAAATTCCTACAAAGTTAACAGTATATATCAAATATATAGCAAAAGTAGCTATGTGTGTTTTATATTTCAAAAAGTTAGAATTCTGCACATAGCGAGACATCCTTAGATTGCCACCACACTCCCCTTTCTCTGTAAAGATAGTTTAGAAAGGTGTAATCCCAGGAAGTTTGTGTTAATTTAATCTATTAAAATACAGCAGATTTTATGTGGACCACAATCTGTATCAGTGCAACCAAATGATGTAGGCAACTGTAACACCGTGAAGTTATCAGGTAGACTGATAGTCAGATTAAAGCATAAAAACCTGAGGAGTAAAAAAAATACTCAATTTCTTTTCTAGCAATTTTTTTTTCTGATATGCTCCTTTTCTGTAATATATTTTAACAGTGCCATGAGGCTGTCAATACTAGAAAGGTAAGTACTGTGGTTCAGAGAAATCCAGAATCTTATACCACTCCTTAAATTCAGGCAACTAATTTTATCCTAGTAAGATTAATTCAAGATTAAATGGGGGAAGAAAAATGTAATTATCATTCATATTATTTTCTATATGTAGGTCTTCCATTTTCTTAAGGATATTCTTTTAATAATGAACAGATATTTGTCATCTAACTGAAGAAATAAAATAAGTGAGACTGGAAAGCAAATATAATAAAAAAAAGACATGGCACTTGCTCTTAAAAACTGTAATCTATTAGAGAAGAAAATTGTAACAAGTTACAGTAGCTATTAACTGAGGCTGAGTGAATGAGCACATGACCTGGGGAGACCATTCCTTCTGGTATCTATGGGATACTTTCGTGAATTACCCTTTTATATTTTCCCACCATGCTCTACCTCAAGAATTGTTAGAGGATGACTAATTAGCATAGTATTTTTCACCTTGCTCCTTAAAACTAGGAGACCATATGTTCTGTTTTCCTGACTGTCTTGGTCTACACTTGTTGCCCAAGCATAATTGTTAGTAACGCCCCCTCTCACTCCCCGAAGGAGTCAGCCAACTTGCAGCCTGCCCCTCCATCCTCACCAGGATGTACTTTCCCTTCCTTCTCCCTTCTTCCTCGTTTTCCACACCACAAGCATGTAGGAGTAGGAAGGAGAGTAACATTCTCCTCAAAAGCTCCATTTCTGGCTTTGGTTCCCATCTTCCTGTTACCACCTGCTGAATATCAGCCCATACTCAAGTCTTGCAGATTGTTTTGAGTTCCTGTGGTTTGCAGATAAAAAGCCTTTATTCTTTGGAGGAGAACATGCTTCTGGTTTAAAAAAAAAACAGATTTATTTCTATCTTTGAGCTCACCAGCATTTCTTGAATTTACTGTGGGATCATCCAGAATCCATCATGATAGATGATAGATCGCCAGAGTTTACTTATCCTTCTAAGCGCTAACCCTTTTGAAACGTTTTTTTATTAGATGAAATCTTTATAAAGTAACTTTATAAAATACCTTCCCCACTTTCTTAATTAAGGTAGATTGAAAAAAAATGAAAACTTTTCTGTTTTTATAATTATTATGAATGTTAATTTTTTATAATTATTATGAATGCTAATTTTTAAATAAAAGTGATGTCCTTATAGACAATAGAGGCTTATGGGGTTGTTTGTCCTTTTTATTAATAATTTCAGAATTAGTGTTTTTTGGTATCCTGTTGTTCTCAGTGTGTAGCCTCTATTAGTCCCTTTTTCTCACATATGATTTATTTTGTCTAATGTGCTATAGGTTCAAAAACAACGTCAGTACAGTGATCAGAATTGTGAATAAAATCAAGGTAAATTTGATCTAAATGATCTGCAGCAACTCTCTGATGAGGAAAATCTTTGGGATTTGATGACATCACTTTGCCTGCAGAGATACTTTTTTTGCTTGCTTTTTGACTATGTTCCAAGTAGTTGGGTTTGTAGAATAGTTGACCTCTAGATAAGTAGAGTGTTTTTGTAGTTCCATTTGAAAATTGGTGTGGAAAACTAAGGTGTGCACCCCCATGGAGAAAGTTGAGGTCAAGTAATTCATTCCCGTAGCTGTGCGGTCATAAAGATTCACATGCCGGGCTCAGAACTAGTATTAACCAATCAAATTGCTCCCAGAGGGGTGCTCGCTTCCTAGGTCAACTCTTAAAACACTCCACAAAGCCATTTTAGGCTTCCAAATACTTGTTGGTGAATGGACAGAGAAACAGGAAATCAGAGTGAAAATGGATGCTATAAATCTGTTTTATACAGAAATGTGTTGAACAATTTTTAGTGAGGGAAAATGAACTGCATCAGGTTTTAGAATTCCACAATACTGCCCCGATTCAACCTAAATCTTTTTTTTTTTTTGTTACACTGCTTTCTTTCCCTAATTTAAGGCTCACCAAGATTATGTAAAGCTTGTGATTATTTCAGAGTTTTGGAAGTTAGCCTTCCTTCTCTTTTACAAAGTGTTAAATAGCCATCTCTCTAAAAGTCACAGGGAATATAAGCAATTCTCTTAAGTAGACTTACCTTATCTAGTGAAAGCCCAAAAGTTATTCTTGCCAAAAGAATGCCTTCAGAAGTAGCAGGCAAAACTAAAACTAAAATATTTGCTGTAATTTACATAAAACAGAGCTCAATAAGTACAATAATACATGTCTGTTGCTTTCTCTTTAGAAATAGAAGTTATTAATTAATGCTGAAAAGTTCCCAGATGCCAGTGTCCCAAGAAATTGATCTGTAATTTTTTCACTACTCATTGTGGAGTTGGGGAGATAGCTGATTGCGTGGATTTTTGCTACATTTTGAATTTTAGATGCTCAAGTAGGCCAAAGATACTGTGTCTTGCTGGAATACAATTACATTTTCTAACAGACTTATTTCTGATGTTGAAGTCGTTTGTATGCAGATTACAAAGCCTTGAAAAGACTTCTAGGTTTTGATTATATGTTCTCTTTTTCTACAAGTTTCATATTTTCAATCTATCCCAAAAACTGCAACTGTGAATATAATGACTAAGGGCGTTTTGGCAAAAACCCACAAATTTGTCCTGAACATCAAGAAATAATGTGTCTTGAGTTTTCATGGCCATTAGTGCTGTCCCATTAGTAACATTTAGTTAGTAATAAAAAGGGAAAAAAGTTAAATAAAAAGATTCACGTCTTTTTAATGAGGAAACAACAATGATTTTAAAAAAAACCTCTAAATGGGACAAAATGCTTATTATTGGAACATATATATTTCACAGTAGTATTTTTATACTTATTTTTAGTAACTGTTTACCATACCATGGAATTTCAACTGTGGCATTACTGGGGTTCTGCACAGAACAGATATGAAACAAAAACAAAAGCAAAAACTTATGTTTAAGAGCCATAAGAGTTGCCGGAACTGAAGGTTTTGAAAGATAAATCTGCTTTACATTTACATTCATGTAGCTCGTACTAAAAGGAGGTGGTCTTGAGGGCCAGCATGCACTCTAATGAGCTCTGCTTAAAATGAATAAGGTGTCCTTGATCTAATTACATACCCTGACTTACAAGTAGATGTACTTTATTTCTGGTCTCAGTCACTGACTTATACATGAGGTCTTTGGCAGGATATGAACTTCCAGTTTCTCTACTGGAAAAGCAAATATCTACAAGCATTCTTAGTTAATAATACTAAGAGGTACATCTGTAAACTGTTAAATGTAAACAGATTTAGAAGTAAATCTATGAACTGTTAATATGCTTTGAGCACTAACTCTCTGTTGGACACTGTGTCAGGTGCCTAACATACACTATTTTTAAAATATTCTTTCATTTTTGGCAGGTAGATACTATTTGCTGTGTTTTACAATTAGATCAGGGGTCCCCAACCTATGGTGAGTTGTATAATTATTTCATTATATATTACAATGTAATAATAACAGGAATAAAGTGCACAATAAATGTAAGGCACTTGAATCATCCCGAAACCATCTCCCCCCTTCCCGGTCCATAGAAAAATTGTCTTCCATGAAAATGGTCCCTGGTGCCAAAAAGGTTGGGGACTGCTGGATTAGATAACCAAGGTTCAGATCAATTAAGGACATGGTTAAGGTCACACAGCTGGTGAGAGGCAGGGACAGTATTCCAACTGATTGAGCCTAATTTCAAAACCATTGCACTGGACCACGCTTCAGCTTTGCTTGTCCATGTGAGTAAATCTGGTCCAGTTTTAAGTGGACATACTTTATGCCTTTTAGAGGGCAAGCCGAAGAGTGGATTATTTCTATACCTTATCTCCTTCCGTGAAAGTATAAATACTTATTCCAAATTCCTTTACGAAGCAGCAAAATAAAATCAAGGCAGCCTACAGTGTCAGAGGGAGGCACTCAAGACATATTTTGAACACAGATAAGGCTTTCAGAATGGCTCAGCTGCTAGAATTTTTACTACTTTTCCTTTTTCCAAAGTTTCTGTTCTAAAGAATCTATTCAGTTGTGATATATTGTCCTTCAATGTCAGATAATCTCATGGCCACCTGAGCCCTTCCCCATCATGCCTGCCACTTTTACACACCTTTGCCAAATTCCTGCTGAGCCATATTGCGGTTTGCAGTGAGGTGCCCAGTGGCTGTCCCCATCCTGCCACTGTGAAAGTCAGCCAGGGAATCCAGGTGTTTCAGGACTAAAACAAGTCAGCTCCATATCAACTCTTTTTTTTGCTAAGCCCAGAATCTGCTGTGGATTCACATTGTGGCCTTTGAATCAGTTTATTTTCCCCCACTCTGCCTCCATTTCTCAACTATCCAAATACGGAAGAAGAAAACAAGACATGGGTTCTAAAGGGAGACTCCAGCCTTATTTAAACTGAAAGATTTTTTCTATTATTTATTTATGTATTTATTTTAGGACTCAAGCCCAAGATGATTACATCGTTATTTTTCTTCATTTTAATGGTGATTTCTCTGATTGACATATAGTCCTTTCACATCATGAGATAAACCCTATTTCGTGTATTTGATTTTTCATATTCTCCTGGAAGTCTCATAGTTATGAATTAGTTGCTCTTACTTTTTCAGAACCTAGAGGCTATAAGTTTCATATCAGTGTTATTTTCTATATTATTTTAGTTTTAAATGTCAGGACATCTATCTGAAAGGGATATTTGAAGCTGAATCACTTTGTGCTAGGCTCAGAAATGCAGTGCTTTAAATCAAACATTTGCTTATACATTAAAGTTATAAGCAAATATATAAACCTGGCCAACATCTAGCATTCTGGTTCTTTTTCCTCCCATGCCTGTGACAGATATTGCTAATCAATCCCAGGATCTTTCCCACCAAGCCTAGAGTCCACTTGCCTTTAGAGTACCCTTCTTGGTACAGAGTTCTAATAGTCATTTGAAGTTGGCATGCAGGATGAAATCAATTTACCATCCATAGAACAATGCCCCCTGCAATAAACACCAAGACAAATAGTGATTTTTCTCCTCAGGGAGCACTTTGAAACCTTAATGAGAAGATGTTTTGCAAGGGAGTGATGAATCCTGGAGAAGGCACTAACATTCTTAGAAGCTCTATAGTGGTGTAATGGGATCTCATCTATGAAAAATGCTTTGTGAAGAAATCAAGTTTTGAATTCAAAATCCCACTACCAGGGGTACGCATGACAGAAAATTTCCTTCCTTTCTCCATACAGCTTCTTATTATACTTCATATACAGAGGTTGTTTAGATTCGTGTTCACAAACAGTAATGGAAATCATATTCTTCTTCCTGGGCCCAGATATTAGTCTCCAGGTTTACTTCCTGCTTACTTTTTTCTTCTTAGCTTGAACAGAAAGCCACATCATGGAGGTATGCGTCAAATTGGGCACTCTTATGTTTTCCACGAGCATCAGGATAAACTAGTGGTAAGGTAACACATTTCTATCATGTTTAGAGTAAAAAGATGTCAGATCCAAATTGAATGGCCACATTCCTATTTATGTTTCCGTGGTGTTTTTTTTTTTAATCAGTTAGCTTTTTTCCTTGGTCAACTTTTAATCTAAGTGTGATTAGTATTAAATTTCAGTGCTATTTCATATTAATTTTGGAAGATGACCAAATTGCTTGAAGTACTCTCACGGACCAGGAGCTACACTAAGGGGCACCCTCTTCCGGGAGTCCTGACGTTTCTGTGGGTTTGGGGAGAGCTGGGTCTGCCTGGGGCTGAACACCACAATGGTTGGACTACCCCAGGAAGGCTTTAATCATTTCCTTGGGGGCCTATATTCTCTCAAGGCTCTCTGGGTTACAAGAAACAGACACGCACTTAAATTGCCTCACATGAAGAAGGATTTATTGAAAGTTTGTGCATGGGAGAAGCCGAGTGACCCACTTCAGCAAGGGAAGGGGCAGAACTGCGTCACCCTCCCGCATTCCCGTCTGAGGGACAGCGCCCCTGCCTCGCTCCTCCCGTCCTTTCCCAGCTGGCTTCCTCTGTGCATTCAGGGTTACGCCCCTCTCCTGCCTCCGGCTTATGTTTAGCCCACAGCGTCCGCCCCAGCCCCGCCTCCGACCACCTTTCTGCTCTAGCGCCCCCACTGACGAGCTCAGTGGCTTGGCTTCCCAGTTCTCAATTCCACCGAGAAGACGGCGGCACAATTTCTCTGCGCGTCTGTGACAGGGACTGAAATTAGGGGTTAGCTGCCCTTGAGTCAAGACCCTATTGGTTGAATCAACTGTGGCCGGAGGCTGTAGAATCAGACTGTGCAAATCACAGCTGCCGCCTACAACCTGTTCAACATATCTGTGTTTTCAGAGCCCTTGGAGGTGTAAGAATATAAAGACCAAGCCTAAAATTAGAATCGTGACAATCTACTTGACTTACCTGGGGAATATTGTAATAGTACAGTAGCCATTTCCAAAGCTAGCTCCAGAGAGCTCACAGTAGGTTTAAAGTTATATTTAGAAATTTGACTACAACATTTAGCCCATTTAAAATTTATATCCATCTTCACATTTTTTTTTTCCTGGCAGAGGTCGAATCATTTCAGAAGCACTCATTTTTCCTGTAATTATTGCCATTGGCTTATTTTGTAATTTAATGATCTAAGAATGCTCTCTGTCACCCAAAGGTGAGGTGAGGCTCCAAAGAAAGAACTCTTTACATTCTGCTCTGCACTCTGTAAATGATCAGAAAATAATCAGAAGTAAATTGTAGGCTTGGAGCCTGAGGAAGAAGGTTTGATATTATGGACCTGCTTGGCGAAAAACTTACACTTTTCTTATTTTGACTTTTCCAATTAATGAAATGTGATGTTAATAGTAACCTGGAATTAGACCTGAGAAATATGATTTTTTTTTTTTTTTGTAGAAACATATTTCTGTGGTAGGTAAGATGAAGCTGAGAGTCTTTTGGATAAGGAGGAGATTTTCCACTCCATTGATATTTTCTGTATGGCTTTTACCAGGTACAAATCAAGACAATATTAGAGTCTATTTATCCAGCCCTTTCGGCTTCCTTCCAGCCACCTCAGGAATGTCAGCATGGACATTGACCAAAACACCCAGGCTTGGGCAGAGGATGTAGGTAGCATTCTAAGCAGAGACCTTGGGAAACAGAGCAGGCGGGATGGCTCAGGGGTCTGAGATCCTGTACTGGGTGGTGCTTGTTCTGGCTCTGGTGAAATCCTTGCCCTTGAAAATTTCACCCAACTTCTTTCCAGGTCTCAGTTTCCTCATCTACAAAATGGGCATTAATTCCCCTCAATGACCTCCAAGAACCATTAGGAAATTTGCTTATTAATGATGCTAAGAATGCTTGGAACTTATAAATATTTCTTAAGAAGATATCTTTCCTCTTGCTATAAGATTGGAGGAAGTATGCAGCATCTCTTCGGTTCATCTGTAATTTAGTCAGCTTGTGTACATACTGCATTGCATTAAACGCTGAACTCTGATCCTAGTGTTTAAACATATTAAATACAAAATATGAGTAGTATAAATTGTATGAAACACTTTTGTCTCCTACTTGGAGGCCTAACAAGATTTCAATGCAGGGTCACCACAAACATTATACAGACACTGCTGCTAAGAGTAAGTGGAAGTCTTTTAGACAGTGGCTGGAAAACAGACTTACAACAAAAGTAGTAGAAGCCCATCACTGGGGGATTTATAAGTAGGCCAAGGAAAATTGAGGGTGGGCAAAGACTAGAGGTATTTGTTTATTTTATTTGCACATTAACTTCTATAATACTATTCCTCTAAAGAGCACAAGAAAGCTTCACAGATAACAGACTCCAAGTTTTAAACTCTTCATTCCCACAAGCTGAGGTTTGCTGCCATAATTAATCAAAAAGAACATCATCTATTTCACTTTCAGAAAAATAAAGCTTCAGGATGAGGTAGTTTTCCATTAGTGGTTTGGGGATAGAAGATACCTCCACGTATTTTTTATTTCTGAGATCTTGGTTCCGGGTTTTCATTAATAAAAATGCTATGGGTTTCACAGGATGGATATGTAAGATGCAATGCTATAGGGAACTATGCGGCGGAAGCCATTGACGACGATTATCGTCTCCCATTGTTTAACTGCAAAGCTAAAGGTTTTCTTTATCCAAGGATTCTGTGAATTACAGATTTTTCTTTTTTCCTTTTTCCAGAAGTGGTAATTTGTTGCCCTCCTTTGCTTTTGTATTTGACTAGTGATTTGCAGCCTCTGTATCACTACAATTGTGTTTCTCCAAAGTCACTTTGGGTATGAATCAGGCACTGGGTGAATGTTTATGTCCTGAAAGAAATGTGAAGCTCTTTAACCATTTCCTTTTTATATCATGCTGTTTTCTGTTTTGTCCTGGCCTGTATTCTTTTTTCTTTTTCTTTTTTTGTTTTACTATAATACCCTGAGGTTTTTAATGTTTTTCTCTGGGGAAAAGTCCAAGAAGAAAAGAAACTCTGTAAAAAGTGGTAGAAACTGTTAACAAGGAAAGTTTGAAAATGATCGTGTTTTATTTCAATTTTCAAAAACTGTAATCAGACATAGAAAAACCTCAGGAGTTACACATATCGGCTGATCCCTCTGTCCTCCGAGAAGAAGGGAGAGATTTATGGAATCCACAGGGGCTAGGGCCACATAACCCAGTTTAAGCTTAGAAGGCCCTAGCTCCTTAATGCCAAGTAAATTTTGGAAATGATTCTCCTTTGCTGACAGTACCCTCATTACTGATTGTGTAGAGTAATTTATCAGGCATTTCTTAAAATAAACCGTTCATTTATACTAATAGGACTTGGCAGGAAGAAAAAATTGGCGGGACTAGGAGTTCCTAGTGTTTTTTTTTTTTTTCTTTTCTTTTTTTTTATTTTGTTGCCTTTAAAAAATTTAGAAACACCAACATTGAAAAGTTTTAAACATTTTGAGGAAACAATTTTTAGGGGCCAGCTTGAAGTTCATTAAAGCATAAAGAATGGCATCATAAATCTGCAAAATGGAAGACAGGAAATATTTCCAATGATGAAGTTCACCAAAAGAAAAATTAAGTACAGTGTCACTGATTTTATCGTTCTGTATTCTTCAGGGTTGGGTTCCTCATGTTGATAACTTTGTTACCTATTTTTTCTTCTCCATGTACAGTTACATTCTCCTTCTCCTTGAAGTCTCAGTCAGCTAGCTGCTTCTCTTTAGTTATGCACGTAATATATCATCGTTGTTTATATATGCCCAAGATAATTATTCCCAAGGCTTTCTTATCTCCATATTCTTAGCCTTTGGGCCTTTGACAATAAATTTCCATTTTACATTCCCTTGGAATTAAAAGGACATCACCGGAATTGATAACCTTTTCTCCTGAATAAAACGATAGCTATAGAAATCATAATAAAACATAATTAACACTTGAATCTTCAGGATCAAGAAAAATGCATCGGCCCTCCACCAGCACCGGGAATGAGGAAGGCCTCAGAGCCAAACTCTGACAAAATATTCCAGAGCAGGGGAGATTTTATACACACACACACACACACACACACACACACAAATGTATATGTTTATGCATATGATGTATCCATATACATACACGTATACAAACTTTTGTATACACACACACCCACACAAGTATACATTT
The DNA here is from genome assembly GCA_023783475.1 of Daubentonia madagascariensis. Taxonomy (NCBI): domain Eukaryota; kingdom Metazoa; phylum Chordata; class Mammalia; order Primates; family Daubentoniidae; genus Daubentonia; species Daubentonia madagascariensis. The sequence goes on from JAKFHU010002658.1 coordinate 10,708,677, forward strand.
TAAATAATGGAGCAGTATAAGTTCCAGCATATGTTGAGAGTCAGACATGCCAGTAGGTGGTGTGACTTCAGACCAAAACAGGAAGAATGAATGTGTTTTCTGAGAATGAATATAGTTCTTAAAAAGTTCAGGAGTTTATTGATGGTTGAATCACACTAGAAAGGATAGTGTGGGCTAGGTTAAACTTATAGTAATGGGTTGGCCAATGTTTTCCTACTATTGAATTGGGGACTCTACCAGCATCTCAGGCAACTTCTTTAGCAGACTTTTAACATCAAATCGTGGTTCTCTTTTTTTTTTTCATCTTCTTTCCTATCAGGACCTTAGAGTTTGTTATTTATCTAAAACTTAACTTTTAGGTGGTTTTGTAATATTCGACCTTTTGCACAATTGATATGAGGTTTATGCCTCCCACCAAAAAACAAAAGTCTGGAAGGAAATATGTCAAAATGGTAATTATAATATTATGATATTTAGAATAACAATTCTCTCTGAGTGATAAGATTATGGATAATTTTTACCTTCTTTATTTTTCTTCAGTATTTTTATAAATTTTGCAATACAACTTTAATATTTAGAAAAATATTTCCAGAAAAAAGGGGACAAGTTGCCTACCTTATTTTTTAGAAGTACAGTATTGATAAATAGAATATTTTTTTCCTACAAAGTTTATAGTATGTCTTACTTTCTTTCTCCATATGCATTGAGAATCATGGCTTTACACAGATATTATAGTCTATATTTACTTTTGATATATATCCATACTTTTTAAATGTGCCTTACCAGTTCATCAGTAACTTCTAATTCTCTAGTTTTCTAATATTTTTGTTGTCAATATAAGTAGTTTTGCTTTGTTTCCTTTCTTTTCATTTTTAGTCTGTCTATTAACACAAGCATATAAAAAATTTTGAGATACCATCACCAGTTTATTTTGATTATCATCTGTGGTCTATGATGTAAGGAAGTTAGGTAGTAAATACATGTGCTTTGTAAGTTTCCTTTTCTCCTAACCAAAGATTTTCTAACAAAATTTTTAGTAGAATTGTTCCTGCTGCCACCAAATTTAGATCATTGCTTTTAATTCCAAGCTGAAGGATTGTGTAGAAAAGTTTGAGAGCAGTGTGTATTTGGATTGGCACATAGATTCACTGAGCCTAAAAATAATAGGGGATCCAGAAAAAAATGTCATTCCTATCAAGGAAAAAAAAAAGTATAATGGGGCCTCATTCCTTGCCCCTTTTTAGATTAAATCTATCTCATGAAATTGCCATGTTCTTGTTTAGCAAAAGCAGCAGGAGAATAGAGGAACACAATTATTTCATGATAGTAATTCTTTTTATCACAGTAGCTTGGGATGTCCAACAAACTCAAAACTTTTCACTATAGTCCTTTAACCTTTCTATAGGTTGCCTTTTCCTTCATTACTATTCCTTTCTGGACAGGGGACTCAGAAAGAACAGGAATGAGTAAAAGGATAACTTCTGTGTAACTGTGCCTGTGCGAGTGCTGTGGCTGTGATGTGGTGGGAAGATATTGGGGTTCAGTTTATTTTGCACTGAGGTAAGTTCACCTGAGCATGGGCTTCTTCCTGGCATCAGTGATGATTAGTGAGACCCCAGCCAGAAATTGCAGTAGGGTCTGTGTCTTTTGACTCTGGGTGGGCACAACATTCTGAAGCTTGCTCTGTGGAGAGCAGCTGGTCCCAGCAAGAGGATATCGGGCTACCTTGCTGGTGGGTAGAGTTATTTTAGTCCTGGGGCCGAGAGGGTAGCCACCTCTTTCTCAGGGAATCCTATAGGGAATGAAATAGAACTTTCAAGCCCCACAGGCAAACTAGCTTTGACAGATTCAGAAAGCTTTCCTTAGTTAGCTCGGCTATGTGTGTAACATTCTTTTTATTTCCCTTTTGTTCTTCTTTAATATTCAGTAAAGAAACTTTTCTGAACATTTTAACCAATTTCATATAAAACTAAAGAAGAAAACCAATTTTGTTCCAGTTTAATTTAGGGCACTGACAGGAGGGGCAGTGAGGGGCCCCAGGAGAGGGTCAAAGAGAGAGCAAGAAGAAGTAGGTGGAGCCCAGGAGGAGAGACTGGGGGTTGGTTCACACACCCTTTCCAGTGTAGGTTCCCTGTTCCATGCTGAACTCAGAAGATCTCTGACCATGTGTTATTAAAGGAAACAGCCTCATTGGTGAATTACTGAGAAAATGTACCAGTGTTGATGTGCCTATGACTGAGTACAAGTTTATGTAGGATGGGATCCTAGATTTGTTCTCACCTCTGAACTTCAGAGATTTCTCAATTATTCGACCTGGATTGCTATAGTATACTCTCCCGGGAGGTCGTAAACCCTGCTAGAATTGATTCATACCATTTGAACTCACACAAAACTAATTTACACCAAAAAGTAAATTAAATTCTGAGCTCCTAAAGGGCAATGATATCTCTATCATTTTTGATTCCTCAGTGCTGAGCATGGGCGTATGACTTAATCAATGCTTGTTGAATGAATATGTATTAAATTAGTGTGTGGGAAAAGCCTTTTATAGTGTCTGGATCTTTGCATCCCTGTCTGTGGTACAACCTTCTTAGTCTCAAAGCCTAATGTGGCAAGTTGATATTCACAAGATGGTTTGATCCTGGCTTCAGAGCAAACAGAAGCTGGTAGTTTGGAGCCATTGTCAGGGGAGGGCAGTATCAGAACTTTGTCGGAGATCAGTTCTGCTCCACTCCTCAGCATGCCTTCCTTGTCATCTGATACTTAAGATCCTGCGATGGTGTCTCCCTTGGGTGGGTCTAAGAGCATTCTTTTCATGCTCATTGTCAGTGGTTTCAAGTGGACCATTCAGAACCGCTTAGTTCATCCTCTTCTCATAGCAATTTCTAACACTTTCATATCATTAAAATCCTACATTAGTGGGGATTACGTTCATAGGATTAGATTCACTTACTTCTGGGAGGAACTCTGTAGACTAATCCCTTATTAATACACTGTGAATTCTTGATCTCTTGGGCCAGAGAATGCCCCTCTGACCTCTGTCCAGTTCATCTTTTCTGGAGGGGCTGGGGAATAAATAAATGTAACACAATTATGAGTGTCTTACTAAAAGGACTTAAAAAATTCCTTGAGAATAGTTTGAACAACGTGACTAGAGTAGATGCAGGTGCTCCTTGGACTGTAGCAAACTGGAAAGGATAGGCATTAAACGAAGAGTTAGAATCTGGCTTTTGTACTCAAGTGTTTTGTTACCTGGACAAATCACTTAATCACACTGAACCTCCAGTGCTTCACTTTAAAATAAATAATTTTGCTTACTATCAGAAATAAATAATATTAACATAAATGCAAAGTAATATTGCATATGATATATCTATAGCAAAAATATTCTTGTAGAAACTGATTATAAGGGGACATTGACCTTCTGAACATGGTCAATAGCCATATAGTTATAGTTGGTCAAACCTAGGGTAATCCCTGCCACCACCATTTTCCCTTAGACTCTGCCAACATTCATAAATTTTGCATTTTCTATATTGTCAACTGAAAACTGCCTCTCCAAGTGAACCAGAATGTATATAAAACTGATATCAACCATTTCTCCTATGAGGAAGCATTAACTGCTGGATTGTCCACCCCTAGGGAATACAGCTATTCTCAGACTGACTTGGTCTGACTACGTGGTATTTTCACCAGTTCTTTAGGGGTAGGAACTGTGATTGAATTAGCTCAGTGAAATGGATTTTGATAATTTGGCAGTCTTCCTGTATCTAGTAACCCAAGCCTTACAGTATCTTCAGAGATAAGTAAATCTCCTAAATCCTATTTAAAAATCTTAGTCTCACAGAATATTAATTTGATACTGAGATTTCTTTGGACCAAATTAGTAACTAGGAACTTAAATAGATCCAGGAAAACTCTCCAAGGCTTGGTCACAATAGCTGGGAACTATTAATACATTTATAAGCACTTCTCCTATTACAATACCATCTCCAAAGTAGCATATGAAGGAAAAAAAAGTTGAGGTATTAAAAAGATGTCTACAATATCCTCTAAATTAGTGGGTTTCAGAGTAAAAAATTACAATTGTGTTATAATTTGGCAAAATCGTTAATTAGGCTTCTGTTTGTAATTTAGTTCAAAGAAAAATAATCTTAGCTTATATAATGCTTTGAATTTGCCTATGGAAAGTCAATAAGTGAAATATTGATTAAGGCATGTGAAATTTGAGCATACTATCCCAGACAAGCATAATGACAATACCCTTAGACCACAGTTCAAGAAGAAAATGATCCAGTGAATAATAGAAGAAGAAAGATGGCCACTCTTAGTGAATTTGATAACGATTATTTTCTGTGAGACAAGTGTCATAGAGTGTTTTTAGTTTCCTGTATTCAACATAACACTTTTGATTAGCAAGAGAAAATTATTATCTTAGCTATGAGTTTGGCCTTATCATAGGTTATTTGGCTTAACCTGGCAATCATGTCTGATTTTAATTATGTTAATGAAGATAAAGATATTCATAGACTAGAAATTAAAATAAGGTACATTAGCAGAAACAATTCCAAATATTTTTGCTAATTATATTTTTGCATATTATTTAAATAAATGAAAGAGGCGTACCAAACTATTCTCTGTGGAAATAACAAAAAAGAAAATATAATTAATTCTTATAATAAATGAAAAAAAACCAAACTGGGATATGAATGGCCCAGCTGTATATAGGAGTGGTATTCAAAATACCTAACAACAGCTAATCATGGGTCCTCACCAAAAGTGATAGGATGCTGGCCACTGGAGCAGTATTGCTGAAGCTACATCCTGAACTAGGTGTTAGCCCTTTATATTTCGGATCATTAGGAATTTCAATGAGATCCTAGGAAGGCCACAGGGGACACAGGAAAGCAGTTATTTACTAATTAATATGAAATATATTGATATTTTAGTAACCAGTGTGGATATCCCAGTGCACACAAGCTGAATAACAACCCTGGTGAATACCTAATAGTTCATTAGTAACCATTTGATTCATTTTTCATTAAACTTTCAAATGCAATCTGTTCTGCATCTGGGGCCTCTGCTTTCAGAACTAATTTATAAGCCTAGAGCAGGTGCAAAAGAAGAGAATTCCAGGTAAAATACTATATAAAAACCCCAAGGAGATATCCGAGAGTTCCATTTCTGATAATAGAAAGACTAGTTTATAGCACATCAACCCTTCCACCAAGAGCAGTAAGAAAAATAGGATAATTTTTTTAAATGTTCAAAAGCACTGAAGAAGTACCAAGAAAATTAGGGCTTCAGAGCCAATATCCCAAAGAGAAGGGAAACACAAGCCCTATACTCTCCTTCACTTCCCCCCGTTAGAGTATTACCATTTTTTGGTGCATGGCATAGAGACCTGGCAGAAAGTGGTGACTTAGAGCTTGCACTAGTTTTTCTGGGTCTGGGTTTGAGGATACTTAAGGCAGCCAGCACTTAAGGGGCCAAGATCTCAGAGAAAAGTAGATATTAGAGACAAATGTAAGACTCTGAAAGGTGGAGAGAAGGCAGACCTGTTAGGGATCTTGGGATACAAGGATCAAAATGGCAGTGAGTTTCCTAGTGTTCCTTTTTGCCTTATATATCTCAAGTTGAGTGTTAAAGAAGCTGGTAACCAAGAAATTTCAAGACCAAAAAAAAAAAAAAAGCCTCAAGAAATGCCTGCTCTCTCTCTCTCTCTATCCAAAGAACCAGGAAAGGGCAGGCTAGCATGACAGAAAGTGTTTAGATAACCTCCCTACTTCAGCCAAACAAACACCCCAGGAAAAACTGCAGCAGTTCCTCCATCTCTGTCAGGAAAGACTTTCATTCACCCTTGACCAGCTGGAGTGAAGCCCGCCCCCCAACACACACCTACACTAGGGTGGTGTCAGAAAAAGCCAGGTGTGGGGAGCCTAGACTTTCATCTCTGCCTGGCAATAATGAAGGCCATGCCCACAGCAAAAGTGGAGACCTGTGGGGAGAGTGGACTTCCTCCCCCAACTGGTGGTAACAGACACTCCTGCACATCCCTGCTGGACTGGTATCAGAGGAGGCCGAGGGGAAAGCCTGGACTTTTAATATCATTCAGCAATAACAAGCCACCTACTCCACCTGCTGTATCAGGGGAAGCCACATGGGTAGGAGTAAGAAGGCACTCCTCCCTGCTGCAAGCCAGGGTGGTATCAGCAGAAGCCTAGTGGTGAACCTGAACTCCCACCCCTGGCCAGCAGTATTGAGGTGTCATCCCTCCCCCTAGCAGGGTGTCAGTGGAGAGCGAATGGGGAACCTGGGCTTCCAGCCCCACTTTGCACACCACTAGCCAGCATGGAGTCAGGAAGCCTGCTAAGACACAAGATTTAAATGACATCTGGAGTCTCATAATAGGCAGAATGTCCAGGATACAATTGAAAATCACTCTTCACACCAAGAACCAAGAAAATCTCAACTTGAATGAGAAAACATAATCAGCAGATGCCAACATTGAGAACACACAGATGATGGAATTATCTGACAAAGGTTTTAATGCAGCCATCATATAAAAAGCTTCAACAAGCAATTATAAACACGCTTAAAATAAAGGAAAAAGTAGAAAATCTCAACAAAGAAATAGCACATCTCTGCAAAGGAATAGAAGACATAAAGAAGAACCAAGTGGAAATGATATGTTGAGCCTGTAGTTTCTGTCCTCTGCAGGTGGATCTCTGTGTGGGTTGGGGCAAGCATTCAAAGTCCAGACATTTCTCAGTGTCTCAGCCTTGACTTTCCAGGTGGCCCCCTCATGGCTCCTCCTCACGGTGGGTAAGGTAGGGCTGCTACCACCTTCCCTGGTCCAGGAGCAACATGAGTCTGTTGCATTCTCCTGGCCAAAGAGTTTAGTTTGTGACTGCTTACATGACCAAATCCAGATAATCAGAGAAAATTCTTAGATTCTTTCTGAACTTATTGGGAAAATACCTCTTTTTCAGTTCAGTTTACTCAATTATGATAATATAAACACAGGCTCTTGGCTGTCACATTTGTCACTACTTGGTTGGAGCCTGCTTGAGGTGAACCAAGAGACAGGAATGAAGATATGATGAGGGTTAGAATCCTGGTGGCATTGATCACCTGGATCCATCCAGACTTTTTTTGAGTTAAGTTTTCATTTTTTAATTTAATTAATTTCATGTGGTAAGAACACTTAACTTACGATCTACCCTCTTAACAACATTTTAAGTGTGCAACACAGTATTGTCAACTATAGAGACAATGTTGTATAGTAGATCTCTAGAACTTTTTCATCCTGTATAATTGAAACCTTATGCCCATTGATTAGCAATTTCCCCTCTCCCCCTCAGCCTTTGGTAACCTGATTCTATGAGTTTGACTATTTTAGATACCTAATATAAGTGGAATCATGCAATTTTTACCCTTCTGTGACTGGCTTATTTTGCTTAGCATAATGTCTTGAAGATTCATCCAATATGGCATGGATTTCCAAGTCCATCCAAATCGCATATGGCAGGATGATCTCCTCATTTTTAAGGTTTAATAATATTCCATCATATGTATATAACACATTTTCTTTATCTATTTATCCATCGATGGACATGTAGTTTGTTTCTGCATCTTGGATATTGTGAATAGTGCTGCAATGAACATTGGGGTGCTAATATCATTTTGAGATCTTGATTTCAATTATTTTGGATAGAGATGCAGCAGTGGGATTGCTGAATCATATGGTAGGTTTTGGGTTAGGTTTTTCAGTTAGAAAAAGCCTTGTGAAAGATCTCCAAGAAATAGAAAATCTTAAAGAGAAAAAGCTTACTTTATATTATAATCCTATGGATTAAAATATACAAAGGAACTGACTTTTATTGTGTACCTTTTGTTTGGAAAGTACTGTGTTGGGTTTTGTACTCATCAACTCATCTAGTCCTCATAAACCCCAATGTGGTGAGTGTGATTTAACAAATGTGTAAAAAAGGAGGCTCAGAAAGGTTAGGAGATGTGTGCAAGCCTGCTTGACTAGTAGTGCCCCAGGAAAAATTCGAGGCCAGAATTTGCTGCTCCCAAAGTCTGTGTTCGAAATAAGATTTATCCATACATATGTGAGTAAGATAAAATGTGTTCTAAATAATTTCTTCAATGAATTTTCACTGCTGTAGTAAAACTTTTAGATATATACTAACATGAAAAGTCAAATACTTAGTAGTGAGGCACCATACAGAGAGGAGAGTCTTCTTAAAATGACTTTTCTCTGAAGGCCTAACTCAGATTTAAAGAACCATTCCAACTGATAATAGAATAAATAATAGGATGGGCTACAGAAATAATTTGTAGGCAAATATGCAATGCAATATTGAAATAATTCAAGAATATTATGTCACTACATGTTTGCTTATGTGACATAATAATTTAAATTCTGATCACATTACCCTTGAGAAATAGAAATTTGAGATATTACTGATGATTTTTTGGAAACACTCTTTAACTTATAGAGTGATGAATAAGTTACTTAAGTGTGATCTGTTTGGGATATAGCACTGCATTTTGTCTTTAGACAATAACCAATGTGCATTATTTTCATCTGTAAGCAATGAACTAAATTACTTTTTTGATGTAGTTCTTTTATTTGCTAGTCAAAGAATGTTACAAATGATTGAAAGGATTTATAAAACGAGGTGGCTGAGATTTGTTCTTATTTGCCTGCAGCTGAAAGCATAATACACTTAATGCTTCCAGGATATGGAAGAGCTAACAGATGTCAAAAGAGCAGAGAAAGCTATTTTGCAAAGATTGTTCAAAAACCAAGCAAAAATCTTTTTCTTTTACAAAATTCATAAACTTTATTAGACATTAATTATATTTGATAGAAAATGCATTTACTGTTTACATAAAATGCATCTTTTTCCCTTTCAATTAAAAAATTTAAAGTTGTTATGATAAAGGTAAGAACACTGGATTAAAATTAGTGTAACATGAGTTTGTGTTCACCAAAGAGCCATTGCTATAAGCTTCATCTTTGTAACTCTTTACTGTCTACACAATGTAGGCAAATGATTTTTCTTAAAGATAGAAGCAAAATGATTAAAAATCAAAGAATGTATTCACTTACTATTTTGCTTAAACAGCTTTCTAATTGATTTGCGTTTCCAGGAGCTGCCGTTTAATGCTGGAGATTTTATTCAATAAATTCAGAGGCTGTGGGTGTACTTTAGTGATCAGAGGTCTGTCTGTAAGGCTGACTAACTAGGTCAACTTGCTATGCTTGAAAGAGTAACCATAATGTTGCACATTAGAATTTTAAGAGAAAGATGGTAGTTTGAGGAATAAATTGCTTAATGCTGTTTCCATAGGTCCCATGTAAACAAATAGTAGAATGTTGGCAAGTCTTTACAATCAAGGCCAATGTTTAATAAAGACAGGAAGGAATAAAAAAGATGGAAATATTATTTCTGGATTTACATTGTTTTACCTCAGTCCAAATTCTTACTGCTAAAACAATCCAAAAATATACTTAAGATTTCACCTGGGCTGCCACCCTGCTCTTATAAACATGTTACCTCAATGAATTGGTTTGTTTCTGACAGAAGCTCCCTTTGGAATTAATCAAGAATACTACAAATGTAGTAACTCACACACGTCTATCTTATTTCCCTCTTCTGCTGGCCTAGCCTCTCTTTTATTCTGGGGTAACTCCTCCCACACACAGAGATCATGAGCAAAGATTTTAATCCTACCATCTGGCCACATATGATTTGTCAAGGGTTGCCCTAAGATGGGTAAATATGAAGCATTACCACAGAAAATTTGCAATTATAATAGAAGAAACAGTTTTTATCTGGTGGCCAGAGCTGCATTGATTTAATAAAAGGAAAGTCACATTAAATCTATACATCTGTCTTAAGAAATGTGAACATGTGCCTGTGTCTTAGAATAGAAAGGAACAGTGTATATTTTAAAAGTATTAATCTGAAGCAGGGCACGATAGTTAGCTAAGGAGTTCTATGGAAGCAATGCCATCTATGCACATCCCGGTCTCGCCTAAGTACTCAGAGTCCAATGATCAGGAGGAACCTGAGGCAGATTACCCTGTTCACAGAGTCAGTTGGCTGTTCTGCATATTCTGGTCTCATGTTGAAAACCATCCTTTTGATGATTTGTCTTACTCCCCTTGTTCTAATTCCACATTCACCAGCAACCTATTAATTTCTATGCAGAAAATACACTGATGGCATATGCTGGACTTCACATAGTTGTCTGGTCCATGTGACAATGTTTTCTGATGCATATTAATAAAATCTCTTCTTGCAATTGTGTTTCCATGTAGTTGACTATAGGTGGAGAATGAGCCAATCATGGAGACACGAAAATCTGTGCTCCACGTGACAGCTGTATACATTAAGGAGTGGCATTCTGGTGTCTATATTAGTTTTAAAGACAGTTTGATTTTGAGTGTGTCAGCTTTCATGGGACTGAGAGCTGATAAGTACCAGGTTCTGGGCCTTTGGAGCACAAAGCTAGACCTAGCTGGAATTCCCTTAACTCAATTGTTCCCGAAACTCTCAGTGTATCAAAATTGCATAGGGAGGCTTTTGAAAGTACAGATTCCTGTGCTGGAGATAGTGATGCGGTAGATCAGACATAGTCCAGCTATTTGTATTTTTAGAACACTCCTCAGATGGTTCCAATGCACACCTATGTATGGCAACCATTGTCTTAGTCTATCTCCATAAAACATTCATATGTGCCTTCTTTTAACTGATTTTTAAAGCCATAATTAGATTTTTTGAGTTTCTAGCTTTGCCTGCATTATACTCACAAATTTGTCTATAGATGGACTTTCTGGTTGAGTATTTGAACTACATACACAATCTGGGTGTGTAGAAGAGGTGAAGTCGGGCAGTGGGTGGGTTGCAAGAAAAACGAGACTTGGCATCTTTGACGTGGTAAATAGGCAGCCAAACATTCCCTTCCCTGGAGACTTCAGTTCAGAAATGATTAGTGATGGCTTTAGTTTTAATTTTAATGACATTCTTTTTCTAGTTAATTATTTCATTGATCAGCTTTTGATTCTTTTTACTTTGTTTTCATAATTACAGAATATTATACTGGGCCGTTTGCATTGACTAGTAACATCATGCTCTGGCTTCATTTTTGCTGTTGAGGAGTCAGCTCTCTAAATGTTGTTACTTCATAGGTAATCTTTTCTCTTTCTCTCTCTGTTTTTCCATTTAAGTTTTTCTCTTGGACTATGATTTTTATTGCTGTTGTTTGCTTGTTTTTTGCAGTTTTACTAAAAATGTGAGATGTGTCTAGGTATGAATTTATTGATCTCTTTATTAACTTACTTGTAATTTGTTTGGCTTTCTGAATCTGAGAAGTCATGTCTTTCAACAATTCTGGAGAGTTCTTCAAATATTGACACTATTTTCTCCTCTGGAACTCCAATTAGACGTGTATTAAACCCTATTATATCTCTTATGTCTTTTAACTTCTTTTTATATTTTTCAGGTGTTTGACCCTTCTGTTGCAGGCTGATTAGTGTCTTCAGTTCTGTTTTGCAACTCACTAAATGTCTCTTCAGCTGTGTTTAATCTGATGTCTTGTCTTTACATAAAGTTTTTAATGTAATGATTTTAGTTTTTACTTCTGAAAGTTACGTTTTCACACATTTCTTATTATCCTTATAGACTTTGGGTGTTTTCTTATAACTTTGATTCCTTCTATTTTTTCAAACATGTTGGATCTGATAATCTAATAGCTAAAATATTTGAGGATCTGATTCATTCTTTTGTTTGTTTAGCTCTCTCTAGTTCATGATGATTTATTTCCGGGTATGTTTTATGTCTTATGTTCATTAGAACTTTATCTGTCAGAATTCTTTGAAGCCCAGATTGAGAATACATTCCTTTGTGTTTGCTTCTGGTAGACACCTATGACACTTCAAATCTAAGAACTCTTTAAACTACATTTCATCTTATAGTTTTTGTGACCATCAAAGTGGTTTGAATTCAAGCTCCAAATCTGTATAAGGACTGACTTGTGGTTATATATTCTCAAGGAAATTATTTTATCACCCTCCAGGCAGCATGAAAGTTCTTGTCATTGTGCCGTGAGACATATGTATTTTATTTCTAGTTTGCCATTTCACTGAGGTTATAGCATTTTGAGGGGCTTGGCTTTATGAAGGGATCTCAAATATGACTCCTTATCTTATACAACCCTTAGGCTATGTTTTCTGTTCTCCATGTGGTCATTACAGCTATAAGTCAGCAAGTATTGGCAGATGCTCTTGGGGAAGCTGCTAGCTTCAGAACTTAATAAACATTTTATGATTTGCTGTGTCTACTGGGTCTTCCCCACCTCTCCCTCCACTTGCCACCTCCCAGGGATTTGTTTTTTACTTTTTTGTTAATGCAGCCATACATTTAAAATATTTTAAACATATCTCCTAACGTTTTTAAATGTCCTGGATCAAGAGGGTTTTTCAGGATAGTTAATCCACCACATTTCCATAAACAGAAGTTCCATGTTCTTTTTAAAATTTAATTAAGAAAAATAATTTCATTCTTTAATTCTTATTTCATGCCACAGACACTTTGAGCAATCAAACAATATAAGAATTTACAGGAATCTTAATATGTATCTTTTCCAATACCCTATTTTTTTTCTAATGAGTAAACATATAGTTAGAGTAGCACTTCCCAATGTAAATGTTCCATAGCACACTAATTTGTAGTTAAATGGTAAAATAAGCTTGGGAAACACAGGTTAAACAAAATAACAGATTTTCTTCTTGAAGAAATTGCGTGGTATGTAATACGCCAGAGTGCTTCAGCGTCTTTGAGCGTGGGATAACTCATACTTCCTTCTTCCCTGAGGTGTACTTGAGCAAAGCTGGCATAGACATAAAAATGACTTCCCCAAGGCCATAAAGGTAGTTTAGTAACAGAGCCAAGGCTAGAATCCAGTTCTCCTTACTCTCCCTTTCTCTTTATCATCACAATGAAACATTTTGTAAATGGCTATTTGCAAAACTGTTTCTAGTAGTACCCCATCCTCAAATTGAAATGCGTTTAGAGCCCATCTTCTTTCACTAAATGAAAAGAAAGTTGGCTTCTCTCCTGAAAACAACTAAATAGGAATGTTCCAGAAGTTCTTCAAGAAAATAAAATCTGAGGTAGAAAAGCAGGGGTTCCAGATCTTGAACTGAAGTAGAAAATTGATGCTTTCAGGGGCCTTCAACCCAAATCAACAGAGAGATATAGTAATCTTGTCTGATCTGTAAGAGGGTTTGTACTCTCTTGAAATCATAGTTTTTAGTTGGCAGGGAACAAACTCCCAAGAACAAGTTGTGACAGAAAACTTTTTTAAAAACTACTTTTGGATTTCAACCAGCAGAATGTGCACAGTTTCTGACTGTTAGTGTATTCTTCATTACAGAAAATGGACTGTGGGAACTTGGGAAGGTGAAGTGCAATGTTATTTACATTTTTGTGCCAAAACATTATGAAGTGAAATAGTCAAATATGCTGAGTGAATACAGCGTACGAAAATTAATAGGAACATTTTGAATATGTGATATTTTACTTGAAACAATATAAATGGAAAGGATTCTGTCGAGGTACTTTCTTGACCTCTTTTAAATGTTTCTTTTTCTTTTTCTTTTTTTTTTTTTTTTAACACTCTCGGTTGTTTATAACCACCCTTTTGGATCCTAGACCTCAGTTCTTTCCTTTCAGAATTTCCTTTTCTCTGTTTGTCTGCATACAATAAATACCTTTCAGGGAAAAAAGCATAGTGTCTTGAGCCCACTGAATAGTCAATAAAAGATGTCTAATAGCATTAGAAACAGGAACACAAGGGAGAGTATTGGGTTTGGAATCTGAATGTTGGTGTTCCATTTAGTCATCAATCCATGAAAACGACCAGAGATGTGCAGAGAAATTAAAAAGAGATGAAAACATAGATATGATAAGGAGAGAACTTTCCACTGAAGGCTAAGGAGTAACCTGGGCATTTCTGAGAAGATGCCTTGTAAGATGGAACTTGGTCGACTTTGCACCGACAAGAAGCATATTATGGAGGATTCATAATGATGAGGAAAAGGAGGAGGAAGAGAGAAGAAGAAATATTGAACTTTTACTTTCTGTTAGGTACCAGGTTAAGCACTGGACATATATTGAATATCGTCTTATTATTATATTTGTGCCTCAAAGCTAGGAAGCAGCTTCTATCATCATCCCTGTTTTGTAAATGAGGCTTAGAGAGCTAAAGTAACCTGTTCAAGATCTTACATCATAAATGGCAGACCAGAGATCAAACCCAATTTTTTCTGACATCACAGCCCTGATCTTAATCACTAAGCTCTATCGCCTTCTACAGCAGGTGCAGCAGGTGTGGCTACAGGTTGCATCTTTTTTATATCTTTGACGTTTTGGAGAAAAGGTTTGAATTTACGCTATGAATCTGGACCAGTGAAAGTCTGTAGCCATGTGCTAGTCCCAGCAGTTTGGGCCTGAGGCAAGTGCTGAAAAGAGAGGATGACAGTGAAAGAGTCTGCACTAGATGAGACAGAGCAGGCTCCTGGGGATAAGCCAGAGGCAAGCTGGAAGCTGAATGTCCAAGGGGAAGGCAGTGTAGGGCCAAGGGTGACTGAGATGTGAACAAAGTAGTAAGTGGGTCAGGACATTTAAAAAAAATCATTTTCTAGTAGTCACGACCAAGTTTCCTCAATCTATAGCCTGCAGAGCATACTGAGGGAACTCATTTAAATCTTGTGATAAATTTTCATATGCCCAGTAGGAGGGAGAGGAGACTAGGTGCTGCACAGTGTAATTCCATGAATCTTAGGTAAGTGTTTATAAAATAGCACAGCATGAACTGTTTTTTCAAACTATTAATATAAAACTGACCTTTGATATCAGTACTTAACTTAAAGTTAACAGCATTTCATAGTTACAGTAATAGCCCCAAGTTGAAATACCTGCCTTATCTTCTCACAAAAACTGCATAATGGGAAATCTTTATAAACAAACTTTTTGTTTGAAAAATATGACCATTCTCTTCGTAATACACAGCTCAGTCTTCTCAATTGGTTGACTCAAGGTCTCTAAACTGTACTGATTGTCTATCCTCTGAGCTCCCTTCCCCCTCTCGTATTCACTGTCTGGATTATTGGCCCCAGCAGTCATGGTGGTTGGAAACTGCAGTCATCCTAGGCTGCTGCTTCTCTCCTATCGCCCACATCTGCCTAGTCAGCAGAATTCTCAGTTCCACATATAGGTCTCAAATTATATCTTCCTCTCTATTCCTACATTCCCCATCCCTTCCATCTCACAGGCCAATGGGATTTTTCACATCCACTCTTTGCATCAGACAGATTCTCAGCCCACTTTGTTGCAGTTGTATTTACAGGATCACACTATCAGAAGCATGGATTCCAAAAGGAATGAGGCTTGCTTTGCTTAAAGGAGGTGATGCAAGTGGTTGGTACTTTTAGGATTTGGGGCCTCTCAATATTAGGTACACTCTGTATTCCCTTTGCTTAGAGGTCATAATTCATGTTCCATAGCCTGGAATACAAGGACTTCCTAACCAGGACCCCATCCACCTTCCCTGCCTGTCTTGCCCCATTGCCATACTCATGCCATATGCATTAGCCACTCAGACATATTTGCAGCTTTATGGCTTAATGTTATTTTCTCTGCTTGAAATGTGTACCCCTATAATGCCCACCAGGAGGTCTCTAATACTTCTTTTAGAATTTAAGCACTGGCAACTCTGATTGAATCCCCAGCCACATACAGATTCTCCCAGCTGCCTTACTCTTCTGTAAAGGTACATTTTCTAGCATTTATCAAACTATATTATAATATTTAATAATAATTTGATATTATGTCTTTCCCCTCCCCAGTGATCTTCTTGAGTGTAGATCCATGTTTGTCTTTTATCCTCAGCCCTTTGCAAAAAGCCTGGATCAATAAATGCACATGTTGAATGAATGATTGTAGTAAGATTAATTGATTATGACAAAAGGATGACTCTGGCCCTTTTGATGGAAATTCTGTTGTTTCTATGGTTCCCTCCTTTTTGTGAGATTCTTTGAGAACTATATAGATGAATAAAGAGTAAATTAAAAAAATATGAGTTTTGGATTGCTGATGCAGGGAAGATGTAGGATTTTTTTGTTAATAGTAGTAAAAGGTAAAGTCAGAATTCATTGCTTACTGATATAACTTTAATCAAAATAAGAAGTGAATTTTAAGCCATTTTAGCAAATAATACATCCTAGCGCTAGTGGGCAATATTTCTAAGTATATTGGCGTCTTAGATTTTTAAATTAAAAATATCTTGCTTTTTGTAATGCTGTAAGGTTCAAATACCTCCACTTATTTTGTCTTTGTCCTTCATGCTTTGTGCATGCTGCTTAACGTCTCTGAGCATCATAATCCTTACCTTGAAGTGTCTGAAATGATGCCTATCTCACAGAATTATCATAAAGATTCAAGGAGGCAAAATACCTAAGTTACTGAAATAGTAGCTGACATAGAACTTAATAATAAATATTTCTTTCTTTCTCTTTTGTATTTTTTTTAAATCATTTTTGTTTGAAGAACTGTATCCAAAAGTGTTAGGTTCACAAACACATTATAACTTATTCCTCATTACAAGCTGAAATACCCTAGCACCATTGTAAATCCCTGTAGATCTTTGCTTTTGGAAGATCACTGTAGACTTAATGGATGAATAGCTTTGCTCTGCTGGAGGCCAATACTGTGACCTGAGGAAGCCTACAGCCACCTTGGGCAAAGGAATTCCTCCAAGGCAGGGTAGATTCTGGGCCCAAATATCTCCAATTAGATCTAAAACACCCTGAAAGTCTACCAGAGCTGCCTCTCCCATGGAGGGCGTCTGGGGCTGGCCTCTCCTCTTTGTGCATGATGAGGCCCTCCAGTCCCCTACAATTGGTCCTCTTAATCATCCAAACACTCAAACCAGACCTTTTTTTTTTTTAATCTCACTAACATCAAGGTTAGTAGAAAATGTTGATAGCTTTCATGTAAAATATTTTGCTTGGGAATAGCACACTCCTCTTGAAAGCTTTTAAAGAAAGCATATTAAAAATATCCTGTGTGTTTTGTGCGAAAAATTGACAGAAGTATGTTTTCTTAAAGAAAATTACCCAAACAACCAGAAGAAAAGTAAGACAGAGCAAAAGGATAGACAAGGGTTGGTTGATGGTGGACATGTGAAACCCATTCATAAAGTATTTGGGTTATTTGAGCTAAGGAGGAAATTGCTAAGGATTAGGTTTACAGCACTTGACCATGTCGCAGAAGTGCTACTCTGTAAAACTTGTCAAAGAGAAAAAAAAAAAGAAAGAAAAGAAAAGAAAAGAAAGCAATCCCATTAGGAAACCTGGGCTTTGCATCCTGTCGTTTATTAAATTTGTCAGTTGAGGCAGTTAGGATTATGGCAGTAGATTTATTCATTTTTCAGAAAACCTGGCATGGAGAAGCCTTACTGTTGGCACTAGGCTGGAAAATGCAGAGAAGAAAGTTTGTGAAACAAGCAGAATGTTGAATACCTGCAGTGAAAAAGTCATTACCATAGCAAACCCATCCCAAATGAAGCCAGGTAACAGATTTTGGAAGGACTAGCTTCCTGAAAAATCAGCAAGATTTTATTCAGAATCTTTTTGTGTAAAGGAAAATTCTTTCTTAACACAAGTGCTATGGTGGCTCCGGTCACTGTGGGCCTGGAAAATGACATTGTGCTCCAGGCAGACATTTGTTTTCATTTCTGACATTCAAAAGTCATTGTCATGAATGTCCAAAGATTTATTCTTGCCTACCCAGCCAAAAAGCTGGACTTACTCTTTCTCTTTGCATAATGATGGGGGCTGTGCTGCTCTGAGATCGTCTTGCTGATATTCCCTGCCCTGGACAGTGAGTGTGGCCTTGTCTGAGGGTGGCTGTGGTCTGGGGCAGGACTGGGGGTGGGGTGGTGGGTTGTACTCATGGCCTTTTAAGGTCTTTGCTTTTCATTCTGGATACCACAGAAAAAAGGTTTCCATTATTTTTTTGCTACTGCCCATAGTAGATTCAAGTTTGTTTCTTTGTTTTCTAC
The DNA here is from genome assembly GCA_023783475.1 of Daubentonia madagascariensis. Lineage (NCBI taxonomy): Eukaryota > Metazoa > Chordata > Mammalia > Primates > Daubentoniidae > Daubentonia > Daubentonia madagascariensis. The sequence continues at coordinate 10,726,821 of JAKFHU010002658.1, forward strand.
CCAGGAAAGTGTACAGGGTATACAGATGGTTCTATATTGTGTACAGAAGTTGAAGCTATAGTGTCCTCGATTTAATAATGACAATTATAAAGTGTTTACTTTGCTTCAGGCACAATTTTAAGCACTTTACACATATTAATTAATTTAATCACACAATCCTTATACTAGCCCTATGAGGTGTTGCTATTATTGCCACCATTTCAGAGATGAGGAAACTGAGACAGAGACAGTTAAGCATCTTGGCTAAGGTCATAAAGCCAGGAAGTGGCAGCTGGCTCCAGGGTTTATGTTCCCAACCACCTCCCGACACTGATCTCAAGCAGTCACGCGGCGGTGGCAGACAATGTGTTTAATGTGAACCAGATCAACTTGTTTACACAGAGCAATGGTTCTGTTGTGAGAACAAATAGGTAGAAAGGAGAAGACTCATGCCAGGAAGTGGATAGATATTAAAAGTTTGTGAACATTCTCCTGGATAGAGTCAAAAGAATTAATGCCTTTGTTACTCCTACTTTAGCATGCACATGAATCACTCGGGGCATTTATTAATTTTTCCCCCACCTGCAGAAATTTCTGATTCAGCAAGCCTTGGTGGGGTTTGGGATCTACATTTATGTAAGCATTCTCAAACAATTCAGAGCAGCCGGGGGGTGTCTGAGAAGTATTTCATTAGAGTTTTGTACCTTATACCCACACACTTGGGGTTATTTCAAGGAGGCTAGAAAGAAACTAAAATTTTATCCTAAGTGTCTTCCTCATCTGAGATCTTGTGGACGTGTCTTGGTAAGAAACTTTGCAGGACTCAAATTCATCTTCATGGGCAGGTTTCACCTGGGCAATGAAGAAGGGGTTTGGAGAAGCTGGCAATAGTGAGCCAGTCTAAAATCTTAATCATAAAAGTGAAGACTGATTTTTTTCACAGGAGGATGCCCCTTCTTCTGGGAGGTACAGCAGATGGCAGTGTATGCTTCCTTAGAAGTAAGTTTAGAAATGAAAGCTTGTGGGACATTTCGAATTGAGCTTAACCTTGAACTCATATTTATATACCTTGGACATAGGAATGGGGGAAAAATAACAACTCTAAAAATGGTATGTAATATAAGGTTTATCAGACTTGCTCAGGCCCCTCTGGACTAAAAATGTCCTCACTATTAAACTGGGTGAGGATTTGACCAAATAAGAAAAAATCTGCATATAGTCTTACATCACTTCTATCACATGTTAGGCATGGCCACAGAGAAACCCAAGCATTAAAAGTGAAAAGAAAACAAAAACTGTTTCCTATGTCATGAATTTAAAGAACAGACTTTTTTTTTCCCTTGAAAGGAAACAGTGAATTGAAGTAGAGTAAAATTAAGCTAAATAAGAGGAAACAGTGAAATTTTGTAGACTGTGCAATAGTCTCACTGGGAACATTTTGGAAGCCCCATCACTTAGTCATTTCAAACTAGACCAGACAAATGACTTGAAGATATGCTGCGAGAAGCAGGGTTGTAGAGAATGGATGAGTGGACTTTTTCTCTGTTCCCCTATGGAAATTTCCTCAGTGGTGTCAGCACTCAACACACACACACACACCACACACACACACACACACAAGTCACTTTCAAATTGTCTCCTTTCTGACTTTTCAATTTGATCATCACCACAATAGCATTTTAAAACCCCCAAAGCCTCTTTCTATTGCTGGGTCTGCATTTACTGTCTATTCTGGTCCCCCTTTTCCTTCATTATGGACAAGGTTTTCTGTTAAGACTATAAAATCCTCACAGTTTTCACTCATCGTCTTTAAGGCCTTGTAAACACCTTGCCCCGTGAGTTAGGGATTGCAAGTAGTGAGCAGTCGAGCTTCCTTTCTGAGACTTGATGGAGAATGAAGAACATAAGCTAATTCCAATCAAATGGTGACCTACAGAAGCTGTTTACCTCAGCAGGCTTGTTTAACGTACCCAACCTAAAAACCATGGAGCATTCCTTCCATCCCTTAAGTAACACACGATTCTTAGATAGCTGGGAGAAATCACAATATTGAAGAGCCAACTACTTGCTAATTTGGAGATGAAAGTGGAGATTTTAACTATCCCTGTTCTTTCCTGTTCTTCAGAGTTTAGCCTGTTTTGCACCAGGAGATAGATAAACAACCAGATTTTATTGACTTTTTCATTCTATTTTCTATTAGTAGCTACGTTAGGAAATTTGAATGAAATTTAAAGATTATTATGGCTTTCCATTTAAACATACTAGCTTTGATTCCCAGATTTATGGAAAATTAGGGATTGGTTGTATGTTTCTTTAAAAAACTATTTACCTATTCTAGGTAGTTGACGATAATGGGGTAGAATAAGAATGCCAATTTTTATTTTCAACCATAATTTTATTTGGAAGACAAAACTTTTCTGTTGTACTTCATTCATTTTCTTCTCCTTGTTGCTTGTCGTCAAGATCAAGCAAGATTCTCCACCTTGCCTCATGCCATGTAACAATAAAATAAAATGCCAATAATAGTGATAATGAAGAACAGCAACCGTTTAGAGTGCTTACAGATATGACAGGCCTTGTACTAAGTCCTTCAGAGATATTGTCCCATTTTATGCTTACAGCGCTCTCTATGTAAAATGTTCTTATTTTACTGATGGCCAGCTTGATCTAGAGAGGCTCAACTAAGCCTAAAATCATGTGAGTATGTAGCAGAACCAGGATTCAAGCCAACTTTTTCTGACTCCAAAGCCTGTGCCTTTAACTACCTGCCATATGCCTCAAAATCCTTAAATCTTAAGGAAATTATTGTATTTCCTGTGCCCCTCCCTTCCCTCGCATTGTATCTTCTTATTCCATCCTCATGAAGGAAACAGGAGTCCACCTTCCAGATATTTTTGAACCATTAAAAATAATAGATACAATTATTATTAATTTTGCCAGCAATTAAAATAGCCACAAAAGTAATATGATCATGCAAGTAGGGACAAATTCTTTGAGTAACCTAAAGAAATCAAGCAGTGGTTCTAGAGAAAATCGTATAGTACATTTAAAACCATTTCCAGCACATTCGGGCTGTAGCATTTGTTGCTTTTTCAAATGCTAGCTGTATTCAAGAGTGTAAAGTTTATTGTTACAAACCACAGTGGGAAGGGCAGTACATTGATTGCATTTACTTTTGAAAGAGGAGGAAAAACTGGTTTATATTCCTTTTTCTACCTAGTCATCTAGAAAGATCAACTTCAAAACCCAAGTATATTCACTTCTACATGAAAAGCAGTCCCTTGTAGTATGATGACTAAATGTAACATGGGATTTTGAGACAATAGTATTTTATTCTTTGTTGCAAAGATGCTGATCATAATCATCTAGGGCTACAGTCCCGAACCCCCAGGCCGAGGACCAGTAGTGGTCTGTGGCCTGTTAGGAACCAGGCCTCACAGTAGGAGGTGAAGGGCGGGTGAACAAGCAAAGCTTCATCTGTATTTACAGCCACTCCCCATTGCTCACATCACCACATAAGCTCTGCCTCCTGTCAGATCAGAGGCAGCATTAGATTCTCATGGGAGCGCGAACCCTCCTGTAAACTGCGCATACGAGGGATCTAGGTCACATGCTCCTTATGAGAATCTAAAACCTGATGATCTGAGGTGGAGCTGAGGCGGTGACGCTAGTGCTGGGGAGCAGCTGCAAATACAGATTATCATTAACAGAGGGGTTTGACTGCACAATAAACGTAATGTGCTTGAATCATCCCAAAACCATCCCCCCCAACCCTGGTGCATGGAAAAATTGTCTTCCATGAAACTGGTCCCTGGTGCCAAAAAGGTTGGAGACTGCTGATCTAGGATTCAATGATTGCCCCAGAAAGCAAAGTGTGTCTAAACCTCTTCTTGTCTTCCAAAAGCTTACAGATTTTGGCAGTATTGTACATCTTGTGCATAAATATAACATTGGGTATAAAACTAAGAGAAGAAATGCTTACAAAAAATATAAGCTGATATTTACTTAAGCAATAAAGTATTGATATAGTTATTTATTTTTTTTCCTCTTGAAGTAGAATGCAAGTTCCATGAGGGCAGATACTTGGCAATTTTAAATTAATTGCTGTCTCTCCAGCCCCTAGAAAAGTACCTGGCACATAATAGATGCTTAATACATATTTCTTAGATAACATGAACTCTAAGAGGATGTCCAGGGGATGTCGCACCTCTTCCTCCATCGGTTTCTATATCTATGAGTTGAAATAGTGGGATCATCCACTCCCCTCTGAAAGAAATTTACTGTTCAGACCATTATTCTTCTCTGACCAAAAAAAAAAAAAATTCTTTCAGTGCAATCAACATTGTGGGTGATTCAAAGACTGAATATCTTAAATGAAAGCATCTGCTAGAAAACATGATAAGGTACTCCAAGACAAAGGTCTTGTCATTTATATGTTCTGAATGATACCTAGCTTTCTATGGGTAAACGTTGCATCCTAAATTGCCATAATAAAAATCAGTGCCATTGTCCTAGAAGTGCACTGTGTTTTTACCAGCTTGAGTACAGAAAAAAAAAGAAGTTGGCACTATGGGACTGATTCTGCACCCATGTGGAATAATTTAATTCCGTTAATAATGCTAGAAATGTTAAGAAAACATTTCGGGGGAGGGAAAGCCAGAATATGGGAGCATGCAAAACCAGTCTTGTTTCATCTGAACTCCAGGATCCATTTGTTTTCCATTGTTTACTGTACTCATTCGGGGTCTGTTTTCACTTTTATTTGTGGTCAGCTTCGATATGTCTACACGAAAGCACACTTTAGAAGTAAAATGACTCTGTCTTTTTACAGTATGACTTCAGACAGTTGGACAGTTTTAGGATTCACTGGCTCCTGGATCAGTTTTCCCATGCCTGTTTGAGGCATGCTAGGTAATATACTGCAAAGAAAAAAGGCATTGTCTTTAAAAGCACATGAATCCAACCCATTGAGCTAGGTTCTGGGCCTAAATCATGCTCTTTGATGCTCATGCATAGCTCCCCAGCCAAATTCTGCCCCCTAGAAATCCTCATGCAATTTTCATTGACTACAGTGGGACTCATCTGGGTGTGTCCAAGGGCAGAATCTGGCTGACTGCATGTAACATACTGTTTGGGTTGGGGCTTGAATCCAAAAAAGCATTGTTTACTATTTATATGGGTCTTCACCAATTTCTGGATGCCAAGAGAGATGAACTCACTGCTTCTGAATAACTCATTCATCAAAACAGACATGAAAATTTCATTCCTTGGGTTTAGTTAGAAAGCAAAGCATTTGCTAGTTCACAGTCTGGAAGCCAAAATATGTTTGGGGCTCTCCACTTCAACCCAAGCTGACATTCCCAAGCTGACAACACCTTAAAGCAAGATGACTTGCTTTTATGCAGAGGGCATTTATGCAAGCAATTGTGGTCATGAAGGTGTGACAAAGAAATTGAGACTGGCTTGAACTTTCTTTTCCTCCAAAGTTTGAGTTCCTATAAACCATTTGGGGAGGAATCACTTTGGTATCATCCAGACATGAATCCAGCCTAGGAAACTGTTAATGCTTCTGCTGTCAGGAATCAATATTTCTTCTGTGTAGTTGACTTAATGACAGTTGTCATTTGTTTTATGTCCTTGTGAAAAGAGCACATATTCCTTTGGGGTACTTTTTAATATAAAGGTTTTAGTGCTTTGCTTTTGAACATATTAAATGGTTCCATGTGTATTATCAAGCTATTGTAGTAGCATAGAATAGGGTGTTGCTCTGACTTGGTCTAAACTCATTTGTTTGTGTGTGTGTGTGAAATGTCATCTAAGGAGCCTCAGAGACAAACACCAGAAATGTAAAGCAGTAAGAAGAAAAGGATCCTTGAAGTAGTGTATGCATCTTAGAAAACTACTTGGGAAGTCTCCTGAGATGCGATTGTTAGATATACTTCCAAATCCTCAAATATCAAGCATCCAAGTGAAAACCATTAAGTTTAATGAGGTCTTCTGTCTGTAAGAGAAAACTAAAAGCTTATAGAAATTTCAAATTTACAAGTACCTAGGGCTAGATATTTCATGCTAAATTCCTGCTTCTAAGAAAGGGAGATATCTAAACCCTGCAGTATTGATGGGGTTTTGTTCTCAAAGGTTTCCAGGTGGTCTTGAATAGCCCATTTCAGGGTTTTATCAAACTCATGGTCAAGACTTGCAAATGTTCAACCCCAAATCTACCCTGCCTTAAATCTGTTGTATCCTGTTCATGCTTCTATGAATGTTGAGAGTAATTTTCTCCTTAGGAACTCTTTGAACTCTGAGATGCTATTCACAACAGCCTTAACCTTCCCTTCTCCACCGCCATTATTGTAGCCTCCCTGGTCAACCTGATTTTCTTCTCTTTGCTTGTTTTTGTTACTCATTTCTCTAAATTTTATAAAATTAGAGGAACTACGGTGGTTCTGATTAATCTTGCTCTCATATACCCATTCTTGGGGGATTTTATCCTGGTTTTCCCCCCTCACCTTCCCCTTTTATTTGTTTTGTTAGGGAAAACATTATTATGAATGTTTATTGTGAAATCATGTTCTGATTTCCACATATTTGAATTCAGAGTGACTCCATCACTTAAGCAAGTTGCTTCAACTGGTACTTCACAACATTTTCAGTATCATAGAATAAACTGAAAATACCAATATTTTTACAAATGCTGGGATAGGAACCCTGGAGTAAACAAATAGGACTGCTTGAGGCAGAGGCTATAGGTCTGGCCCAGGCTTTGCGCAGCTGCCCTGAGGGGTAAGGGGATCTGTATCTCAGAAGACTCAACCTAGTCTCCGTGCAGTGCCATGGCACAGAGGTTGGCAATGTCTGGCTCCAACTCTTTGTATATTAGTTTCCTGATCTATAAAATGGAAATAAGAAGGATATCTACTACCCACCTCTTAAATTGGTAAAGATTAAATGAGTTCACATATATGAAGCACTTAGCACTGGGCCCATATTCAAAAGATGCTGATTAGTAATGGTAGTAAAGTAGTAGCAGCAGCAGTTGCAGTAGCTTTATTTCTTTACAATCTCACAAGTTGTGGAGAATCATTGACATGTCATAGGACAATTCTATTTACATTTTTCAAAGAACAATGATATTATTTGATGCCTCATGTTACAGAATAGGAAATCTTGACTTGAGATCTCACATGATGAAACATCAATAATCCAAGACAAGTAAGGAGAGGGATCAGTGGAGAGCAGGTTTCCAAGGCAAGTAGAATCTGGAGGAAATGACTCAGTTTCTCAGCAGAAACAAGCAAATTGCCCAAGGGCTAGGGCATACACATAAAACTTAGTCAATAAGTTGAGACTGGGGAAAAGACTACGGCTCTTGACAAAGGATCTATGAAGAGGAGCTGGACAATCAGACAGAAGCTCAGAACCATGATGAGGCAGGCTAACTTATGGGTAGTTTGAGATGATGGAAGGGCTATCTGGCAACACTGGACATGTCCCTAGGCTACCCCACCCTTACCCTGTTTGCCAGCAATGGAAGCACAAGAGTAGGTGAGGGCAACCCAGGGGCTGAACAGTGTATTCCAGGCATGAGGAAGCTGCTTAATTCCAAGGATAATCTGAAGGTCTCTGTTCTTAAGACTGGTCCTTGGCCTTACCTGAAGAGAAAGGACATCAAATATCCAGCAGCAAGAGCCTGGGCAGTCTGAATAAGTGGGAACAGCCTTCCAGAAAACTAAGAAGGCTTAGATTTGCAAGAGTGTCTTCAGCCAAGTCTGGATTATCTGCAAAGAGGCATCCATATGCTTGGGCACTGTCTCCTCTCTCACTGCCCAACTGGTGTGCTTCCAGACATGCTCCCTGGGGACATTGCCTCCATTCCCCAAGCCTTACTCTTCTGCAGTTTCACAAAGCCCAGTTGGTTTAAATTCTTAGTCCTCCCATTGTCCAAACCTAATAAGGAAGTCAGTCAGCTGTGGGTTGGGATAAGGAGCTGGTGGTGAGCAAGAACATTCCTCCAAGGGCCTTTTGATCTTTAAGAGGCTATAAGTGTCCCAATTCCCTGCTTTTATACAAAAATATCTCTTGTGTGTGTCATTCAAACAGATTGTTTTCCTTCCCATGAATGTAATTATTGTCTCTTGGAGATTTTATGAGAAACAGAATGCAGGCCATTCCAAAGTCAGGCAGAGGAGGAAAGCATATGACTTTATCTTGCTCACCTCCCAAACTTGTCTCTCTTGCTTATAGATATTTGTCTCCAGAAGTCATATATTTCAATGGCAAGGCAAAATGCCCTGAGGTAATTCATGCCGATTCCTGACTCTGCTCCTAACCAACTGTGAGACCTTGGTCAAGACATTTCACACCTTTGGGACTGAGTTTTCTTTTTTTTTTTTTTAATTTCAGAATATTATGGAGGTACTACTGGGTATTTACCCAAAGGGACTGAGTTTTCTTATCTGGAAACTTAGCAAGTTGGACTTGACAATATAAATTTGGCAGGCAGTGTGTCAGTGCTATTGGAACATGGACTTTATAGATGAACAGTCCTGATTTTAAATCTCGGTTCTTTTTGCAAAGGTGGCTCAACTGCATCAGAGCCTCGGTTTCCTCATCTATAAACAGAGTTGTTATGTGGATTATATAAAATGATGTTTGTAAAATGCTTAGTAATTCCTGAATATTATAAGTGCTAAATAAATTTTAGCTCATATTATTTTTTATCTATAATTTTTCTTTCAGGAAAATTACATTTTACATATTTGTATTAATATTATTCTTTACCATATATGCCAATGATATTTCCCATTAGTGTGGGATAATCAAAATGGGCAATGATGACACTGTGCTTTATTCTATGTATACAGATACATGTGTATGTGTGTATTTTTTCTCTCTCTCTCTCTCTTTCAAACGCACACACATGCAAACACATACACACACACAACAAAAAGTAACTGGATTTCCTACCATGAACAGAATCTAGGATTAACTTAAAGAAGTACCACACTAGGATTTTGTTCTTTAAGTTCTTTCACAAATCCTTCCTTGTGAGTCAATGGCCCATGAAGACATTAGGTCAATTTTTAAGGCTAAAGAGGTTACGGTTACTAAGGTCATTCTTTAGCAAGCCTGCTGTGTGCAGAAGTAAAGATCCTCTCTACATACGGAATGAACAGAATCTTAATGAGTAAGGTTATCACAACTCTGCAATATTAGCTATGACCATTAACTCCAGATCCAGGACCTGGTTTCTTAGGAATACACAAATAAGAAGTCAAGTAAGAATTGCATGACGGTATTGTAAAGAAAGAATGTAAGATGGGAGTGAAGTGAGGGAGAAGTGTTTGTCTCCAGTGTCTTTTAAGAGGAGAGGTTTGGGGATTATAAACCAACACCTCTGTTTCCCAGTATTATATTTACCATTCTTAGCTGAGTGGGTTTTGATGTAGTTAGAAGGCTGGAGCTTCCCCATTTTTGTATGTAACTCAGGCAAGTCTGACTCTTCATTTATTTATTTATTTATTTATTTATTTATTTATTTATTATCCACTTAAAAAAGCATGAATACGTACCTGTAGTTGGCCAGCATTGTGTTATGTGGTAAAAGTAAAAATGTGACTAACACTAATCCTCTGCCCTCAAAGAACTTATAGTCTCAGAGGAGGCAGATGAGGAAATCAACACTGTCAGTACAATGGGCTGGTTCTGTGAAAGATGTATACAGCAGGTGCTATGAGAGCACAGAGGAGGAACTCCTAAATCACTGGGCAGTCAGGGAAGGAGGACCTGAATAAGGCAGTAATAGAGGATGGAATGGTGAAGATCTATTGGAGAGAAGTTAAAGCATGGAATAAGTAAGAATAAAGAGACTGGATTTAGATTTAGGTTACTGGCCAGAGTGATTTAGGATAACAATGATATCAGCTATTGTTGTAAGGAATACAATATGAAGAGCTGTTTTGTGCAAAATAATGATAACTTTGTTCTTAACCGTGTGGAATTTGAGGATTTTTTGTGGTAAATCCAAAAGAAGATAAGATGTTCAGCCAACAATTGTCATCAGGGTTTAAATGGAGGTTGAAGCCATGAGTGTGTATATAGTTCTTCAGAGAGAGTATACAGATGGAAGAAAGGTAGATCACAGGATGCCTAAGGAACACCCATTTTTAAGGGTTGATACGAGGAAGTAGAGATGGTAGGGAAGAAAAAGAAGAAATAGTCATGTAAGTAGGAGGAATACTAAAAAGAATCGTACCACATAAGCCGAGAGAGACAGAGAGAGAGGAAGAGAGAGAGAAAGAGGGAGAGAGAGAACTTCTAGAAGGAGGTAGTGATCAGCAGAGCTGAATATCACAGATGTAAGATAATGGTTGCTCGGTGTCCCTATTACTTAGGCGGGCCTTTTACTAGCAAAGAACACGTGCATTCAAGTTTTCTTGTTCAAGAAATAAAGAAATTAAGAGGTTTGATTATAAGTATACAATCAGAAAATGAGGTAGACAGGAACCCTACTCATACAACCAGGTTTTGAGAGAATAGGAACCACAGAAAAGCCAGGCCTCATAAAAATGGACTACAGTTCAGAAACCAGAGGTTTGTTCAGGATACAACACAAAACAGGACATTTTGGTGCTGATCTCTCTGCAGGCAGCCTGCCATCAACCTAACTCTTTGTTACTTTTTTGAGGTCCACGTGTTTTGACTACACTCTCATATTTCTATCTCTACATCAGCCCTTTAAGGAGAGAACCCAATTGGTCTGGTTTATCCCTATGTTTCTAATTAGGCAGGGACCCATAGTCCACAGATTGGTAGTGCTTGGATCACTTGTACTGCCCCATGTCCTGGGGTCCAGTCAGCTGTAGCCAGGGAGACAAAGTAATATAGTACCCAGAACTTGACTACTTCTTCATAAATAACCAGCAAGGATTGCTTTCCTCAAAAAGAGACAGTGGCTCTGAAAGATGCTTCCTGTTTTAAAGCCTCTTCTTTGGTATCATGGACATTGGTAATGTGGAAGTATCGGTGTTCCTGAGAGAGTAGCTTCAACAGTAGAGATGAAAGCTGGATTTGGGATTTTAGTGGATTGAAGAGTAAATGGGAGTAAGCCAGTGGAAACAGGGACTATAGACGTGTCTTTGTGGGAAGGAAGTAAGAGATACAGTAGGTTAGCTAATAGGAAATATGCTTCCAAGATAAGATTGTCCTTCAAGATATAAGATACTTTAGCCTATTTATGTGGTAATAGGAACAAGAGAAAGAAAGAGTACGCATGTAGGAGAGATGACTGGCAGACTGAGGTCCCTGCAGAGCTGGAAGGGAACTGGTGGAGCAGCATTGCTCACTTTGTCCATATTTATACTCTTCAGCAGACTCACCTGTCTGAGGCAATCTGATATTGCTGGATGTGGAGAAATTCTGAGAGAGATATGGGGAAGGGCTAAAATGGAAATGAGAGCGTTAAAGAAATTAAGAAATACTATGGGAGTGGGAAGCTATTGCAAGACAAATGGGGTGAGGAAAAGAGTAAGAAAGGGAAATTCAGAGAAAGTAAAGAATCAGTAGGCAGGAGTTTGACCAAATATTCCCAAGGAACAGGTTATAAGTCCTCTTGGGTGTTTTGATGATTTTAAGGGTTGCATTTATATTTCTTTTGCTGCAAGGAAAAAGCCAAAAGCAGGCCTTTGTTATGGTGTCTCCTATAACTCACTACTGTAGCAGGCAAGCCCTCAGATATTCTAGAGCTTCTTATTTTGCATCAATAAATATTTGCTGCCATTATATCACCTTAGTAATGATTTTTACCATACATCCTGTCTGAATGTCATGGAACAACCTCTTTTTAAAAATTTTAATACCAGAGATAATCCCAGTGGATAAGTCAATTAGGTCTTAAAAATAGTACCTTTGTTAAAAAGCCATTCCAATTTCTTTTCTGGTGTTGGGTTCTGTCATTGATAAATTGCTTCAGGCTCCTCTCTTAACATCTTAGGTTAAGAATGTCTCTAGTACATACACACACCAGAAGCACTGAGGTTTTTTTTTTTTTTTTCCATTTAAAAATAGATCTGAAGGCAAACATATTTCAAGTGTATTTCCTACTATGGGGATTTCAAAAACTAACACTGAAGAATGAAGGTGGGAACTATAGTTTCACATTGGTACTCAGAAAGTATGATTTCTACTCCCATAGTTTTCTGTTTCCTCCACCTAACTCTACTAGACTGCTTACCACAACTATGAGTTGGAAGGGGTAGATTTTGTAAGCTTTTGAGACGTCCATTTTCATATCTGAGAAGAAAATGGGCTTCTTACAAGTTTTCCTTTCCTCTTCTATCCCTTCCTCCTCTTCCTTCCCCTTATCCTCTCTTGCTCCTTCTCCTCCTCCTTCTTTTCTGAGGGGGGACAAAGAAAGAGAAATTATTTGAAGAAGAATTAAAAGGTTGTATTTATATTTAAAATTTTATTTCTCTTAAGTTTCAGATTTGGGCTTAAAATGACTGTGGACTAAGAGGAAAGCCAGGCAGCTGTCCTAGTCCCATGAAATTGTCCTAATGCCTCTTGACAGAGTTAAAGCCAATTTGTTTCTTGACTTATAGTCTTATTGCTAAGTGATAGCCATCATTTACTGGTCACTTAGTAGATTCCAAGTATTGGGGATGAAAAGTGAAAATCTTTTTCCTAAAAGAACTCACATTATAGTGGTGATGATTGGGTAGTGGCTAGATTCATGCAAGAATTTAGGGGAAGTGGAAGTTAGAAAGAGAGAAAATGGCAGTGAGCAGTGGATAGCAGATTTCTCCCTTTCTTTCATTCAGGCTCAAGACAAGTAGCTAGCCAGATCCTGAAAATCAGTCTATGACTGGAGGAAACAAAGCATATTCCTTGCTCAAAAAAAAAAAAACTTAAGGAAAGAAATTTGTCTATAGCAATGAAGCTGACTGATGTTCTTAAAGTCCAAAGAATCTTTGCTGTCAGGCCTGCTTGCCATTTCAAAGCTTAAAAGGGGGTGTGTAAAGGTAACGGGGTGTGTGTGTGTGTGGGAGGCAAGAACAAAGGAAGGGAGGAGGGGAGAAACATTAGGGAGAGAGGTGGAGCACTTGTGCGGATGAAATCGTTTTCTTAACTTTTATCTTCAAATGACAGCTATGGATGAGTTAGATAATAAACAACACAGAGAACATATATGATATAATATGGTATGTATTAGTTGGCGTAAGTAATGGCAGCTACTATAACAAACAACCCCTAAATCTCAAATAATGATTTCTTTCCTGCCCCTGTGTCTTAGTCTGTTTTGTGCTGCTATAACAGAATACCACAGACTGGGTAATTTATAATGAACAGAAATTTATTGGTTCACAATCCAGAGGCTGAGAAATCCAATATCAAGGTTCTGGAGTCTTGTGAGCCTTCTTGCTGTATCATCTCATAGATCGGTGGCAGGGCTGAGAGAGAGCGGGGGAGAGAGAGAGAGAAAGAGGAGTTGATCCCACTCCTGATTACTGGTAATTAGTCTGTTTATGAAGGCAGAGCCCTTGTGACTTAAACACTTCTTAAAAGCCCCACCTCTCAATACCATCACAGTGGCAATTAAATTTCAACATGAGTTCTGAAGGGGACAAGCATTCAAACCATAGCACCCACACAGTCCAATATAGTCACGGGAGAGAAGGCACCACTTCCTGCAGTCTTTCAGGATCCCAGGCTCTTTCCATCTTGTAATGCCACCATCTTCAGTACGTGTTCCCAAGGATACTGTTAAAGGGGAAGAGAGATGTTAGAAGTTTGTGCAGGAGACAAGAGGGTTGTGGCTGGGCCTGGAAGTGGTATATACAGCTCTCATTCGCTTTCTATTGGGTAGAATGCAGACTCTTGGTCCAAAATTAATTGCAAAAGAAACTTGAAATGTTGTCTTTCTGTATGCCCAGAAGGAAAATAAATTGTTTTTTGGTGAACATATGGCATTGTCTCTGACATGCGGTAGTACTTTCATCAAGCTAAAATTGACAGTGATAAGAGTCCTACATACCACAAGTAAGGTCTTACCCTTGTTGTAATACTGGCTGCCTTGTTTTCAGCATTACTTAGAAGAGTTTGAATATTTGTGTCTTTCTATGGCTTGAGTGAAGAATGTTTTTAGGGCTTCAAATTTTCTGTGGAACCTTAATTTGAAGCACATAGCATAAGTTAAGTATTTCTTTTTTTTCCTATTTTTGGCATATATTCCACTATCAATTCCATGAAATAAAGAAAAAAAAAGAAAGAAAAAGAGAAATCTAACTTCTTTAAAGTCCTAACGCTGCACATGAGTAATAGAAAATGGAGGGTGGAATCTGATGTGGGCTCCCTTTGAAGAACGTACTTCCTCCCAGCTCTGACTGTCAGAGTTGACTCAGCTCAATAGGTTGGCTAGGCAGGTGACCCATCCTCCTAAGCCATCTGATAGTCCAAACAGACAACATTCTCAGTTAAAGGAGCCCTCCTTTTGGATTAAGATTACATAGATGCTTGTATTCCCATCTAGAACTTCCAACATGCCCCCATGAAATAGAGAGTTGCCTTTCACTTTTAGTATTACTATAGAGATAATTAAATAACCATATTAAAAAAAGAAAAATAAATCACCAATTCCAGCATTTTTTATATATATGTGTATTATATACAGTAATGTATATTTTAGTTTTCCCTAAAAGTCCATTTTATTAAGTGCCTACAGACAATACAATTAAGAAGAAGATTTAAGCTGAAAATGTAAAGCCATAATAAACAATCCAAGCACTGTATTTTAATATCCTCAGATTGCACAGCTAGTTGTCTCTAAGTTTTAAATGGTAGTTGCTAAAGCATACCATCAAGGATTACTTTTAGCAAAAATAACAGCTGGCTTTGAAATTAATTTGAAAGTGAATATAATCTATAACAGGTACATACGCATGAGGTGAAGTAATTCCTGGCATCCTTCAACCGATACACTATCTTCAAGTTTAGGGCAAAGCATTTAGTATTCAGGAAAATGACACATAAGATGATATTTTATGATTTTTTTCCCTGGGAGTGTATGAACAAGCATTGCAAACATGCTATACACCTGTAAGACCTAGCATTATGGTAGGTAACTAGGGAATATCCACAACACTAGAAAGAAATCTGCACAATGAATCAGGCAGAGAACAGCTGGTGGAGAGATCAGACAGAGAATGGGAGTAATCTGTGGAAGGTATTTGAGTTTGCTATAAACATTTTGCAAGCACTGGGTGAAGAAGCTAAACCTCTGGGCCTCACAACCAAAGCCCAGGCTTGCTGCAGGCTAGAAAATGGTTTTCAGAAAGCACACAGCTCAAGACAAAGAATTAAACAGTGTGTGGGGAATGTTGTTACTTATGACTCTAGAGTTGTTTTTGAATCACCCACAAGGCGTCAGCCTTCATAAGAATTGGCCCCAGGTTTCTAGAGGGTTTGGCCTCTTGGGTGCTCTGTATTTCCACTGTTAGCAACAAGTGCATTGCTAGAGAAAGAAAGGGTATTTCTTTTAAGTATTAAGTAAGTGCTGAGCAGGAAAGAGCCTTTGCCTATCCCTTGAGGCACAAAAACAAGAGCACTGTGGTGAGTAACAGAACTTAGCCAAGAAAATAAATATGTTTGAGGTTTGGGAAACTGGGATGCAAGTTTGCTTTCTTTCACCTCTAAATCCGCTAGATTTTCCTATCTTAGTTTTCTTTTGGTGCTTTGTGCTTCAAATCTTTGTGTCATGCATAGTTAAAAAAACAAAAAACTGATGAATTAAAGGAATCCCTGTCATACAAACAAAGGAAGAAGCTCAGTGAGCTTAGGCCACAGTAAAAGGTGGGGTGGGAGGGGAAAAAAAACACAGGAAAGAAAAACACAAAAATATAGATACTGGAGCAAACTCAGACCGCTGGGTCAAATGAAAACCCACAGTGCAAATGGCAAAGGGTCAGAGGTGATGGGGTGTGTGGGTGGAAGGTGTTGCTCCTGCTCTGAGACACTCCACAATGAAGAAATTCCCCTGGAAATTCCCCTTTGAGATCAGAGCCTCAGACACGGGGAGAGAGGCCTTCTGTGGCATAGAGAGCAGGGAGGGACCAAAGTGGCTGCCGGGGTCAGAAGCAAGGGACAAACTGAACTGCCCACATTCAGAGGCAGAAGTGTGTTCCCCTGCCCACCAGCTACAATCTGCTTCTGATTTGGCACTCCCTATCTGTTCTGTAGTCAACTGAAATGTGAAAAGCTCTTAATTCCAGTGAAAGGTTAGGCAAAGGAAGCTTGGATCTGTTACGAACCACGAGGATCATTCCTCCTCCGGGGTGTGTCCGGGCCTGATCCTCCCCTTGTCTCTGTGGCCAGGAGACTTGATCTGTAACAATTTTGCCCACCCTCAGGGGAGTCTTTACCATCCAACTTTCCTTTGGTCCTAAGCTGACAAAGGGGAAAAGCCACAAGAACTTAAACTTCACAAGAGCAACAACAAAACTTCCCCACACCATGGAAACCATCCTGCCACAGAGTGGCCAGCACGACCGTTGGTGGGGTTGCTCTGATACTGCCAGCACAGAAGTCACCCATTCTGTCACAGATGGGTATCAGGGTCGTGAAAAACAATCCTGTCCTCTAGCCTAAGCTCTGTAGTGACATCGGTCAAGTTGCTACTTCGAAATTCATGCCTGGATTCTTATGTGGAATGTGCCCTCTGTCTACCCTCATCTCTTTGGAGCTGAAATCCAAACATTGCCTGTTCTGTGAAGACTCTGAAATAAAAATAAAACAGAGAATTGGAATATGAGAGGACAGAAAAATAACAGTAACCAGCAAGTATAGCTTGTGTGTTCAGTTTTACTTTGCTTGCAGAAGTGAATATGCTTATCAATTCATGAGTAAAGTTAGGCTTCCCAGGGTTACAGAGTCCATCACCCACACTATGGCTCTTTGTCAGGGGTGGGGAGCAAGTGGCGGAATGAGTAGGGGCTGCAGGGCCCAGATGGTCGTTAGGGTTCCTTCTTGGCCTGAGAGTCTGCGAAGCCAGAGTTTAATATTGTTACAACATGGAATGATCCGCCCCTTTTTCTCCAATAGCTGTGCAGTCAAGGAATGAAAAGGATGGAGAGGTAGAGAAAGGGTGTCTGGAGAGCTGACCTGTTGGGGCTTACAGAGCACCTTTACATTGCTCTCTCTGCAAAGATTGTGTTCCTCCTCTGTGTAGTTTACAGATTTCTAAACTGTATCTGACACATTAGATTAAAAAAAATAAACCACCTCAAGAACACAATGTTAAGTAAAAAAGAATTAATACAAAAATGTACCCTTTATATTAATTTTAAAAACATACAAGATTGTCCTATGCATTTTGATGAAGATGCATTTACACAGCAGCAGCTAGAGAACGCATGGGAAGGATGACGATAGTGCCAAGGACCAGCTCCACTGGCACCACCGCGCCTGACCTTTGCCAGCACGTCGCCGCGCCAGGCACTGTTCTCACGCTCACTAAAGCCTCGGGAGAGGGAGGGAGAAGAGATGGTGCACATGGAGGGGCATGACTTTAGTTGTCTCTGCGATGAATGTAGCTAAGTGGCAAAACGTTCACAAGTTAAAAATTTGGGTGGAGTGTCAGTTATTTTATTTTCAGTCTTCAGCATGTTTTGAAATATTTCATAATTTTTTAAATTAGAAAAACAAAAGCAATAACCAAAAAAAAAAAATGCGGAATTTCAGTAAGAAAGGGCCCCTTCCGCCAAAGATCATGGCTTCTCAGCTTCCACGGAGGGAGTGTCTCCTCCCCCAGACCTTTAAATGCCGCACAGGGTCCTGGTGGGCCCACCGCCCTCTTCTCTGTTCCCGATCCCCAGGTGGCTGTGTCTGGTCCTGTGCTTTCCCCCATCACTGTGTCGAGGGCTCTGCGGTGTCTCTCTCCAGATCTGTACCCTTCCGTGTGCCCGGGCCTGCCTCGGTTCTCCACACAGACACCCAGAGTGCGTAGCAAACTCAACCCACTCCAAATAGAATGTGGACCTTCCCCTAAAACTGTTTCCCCCCAGTGTTCTCCCACCACAGTAACTAGCGTCACCTTTAGAATAAAAACAACAATTTCATTCTTTTTCGGCTTCCTTTTTCTCCCATGCTCCACGACCACACCACTGGCACGTCCAGTTGGCCTCGCACACGGGTTGGGTGAGAACACATCTGCGCCCCCCATTGCTGCCACCCGGCCCCGGCACCTCATCTGGGGCCTGCTCCGCTGACCACCACAGTTGCCTCCCGGTGCTTGCCTGCTTCCACGCTTGGGCCACCGCAATTCCTTCTCCATATGGCTTCTTTAAGACATAAACTCCTCCACTCAAAGGCTTGAGAGCTTAGTCCTTGAAGCAGTGTGAATCAACAGGCCACTGCCCCCCCCACCCCGTGCCCATACTTTCTGCCCCCTCCACTAGTCACAGGGACCACTGAGGACTCCTTGCTGTTCCTTAATCAGGCCCCAGCAGGTCCCCACGGCCTGGCCTTTGCCCTGGCTCCTCCCTCTGCCTGGACGCCTCTTTACCTAGATATTTCTATGGCTTCCTTCCTCCCACTCTTCGTTCAGGTCTCTGGTCAAATCTCATCTATTCAGAGAAACTTCCCTAACCATTGCATCTAACACAACAGCCCTGTCACTTTCTTTCCCCTTGCCGGGATTCATTGTTCTAGGACAATTCCAGGCCCATAGCTGGTGCTCAACACGCATTTGTTGAAATTGAATTAATAATACTTATTGGCCAGCTAGTTGCAGGCATTCACACTGTGTTAATTCAATACTACCAACATAAGCCCTCGGAGGACAGCACAAAAGACAGAAACTCAGAGAGTATGCGTGGACTTTCATTGGGGTTGATTTTGAGAATGGAACTCAAATCCACTTATTTTTACTCTAATCTTTCCCCTATTCCACACACTCAAAGAAGGAAACTAAGGAAAAGCAATATTCAACTCTCTGCTGTGCACTGCCAGGGATTGTGCTAGTCACATTTGGACAATTTCTTTGATCTTCACAAACACTCTGAGGAGTAAATGTTATTTCACTTCTAGGGATGAGAAAACTGAACCTTCTAAGAGGTTAAATATTTAGCTTAAAATCACCATTGCTAATAAGAGACAGAATGTACCCTAGGCCTGCCTCATGCCACAGCCTGTGCTTTCTTAATGACATCCATCCATCCCGCCTAAAAGTGGCCTTTTAGATTCCATATAAGGCCTGTAACCTGTCCACAGTGTAGGTTTACTCAGCCTTTGCTGTCTGGTGAATGATTCCAATACTGTCTTCTTTCCTGTCCTTACTCCCTCCCTCTGCTGCTGGGACCTCTCCCTAGCACTTTCACCTTCTACTCATTGCTTATGCCTGCTGTAGTCTCAGAGGAGCAATATCCTTTGTGGGCCACCCAGAAGTTGGACACAGGAAAACAGGTTAGGTCGGGGAGAGTGAGCAGAACAGCCAGTGCTGAAGGCAGATGGTGCCCAACTTGCAAATGGGTTTGTTTGCTAGAATTTCTTTGGAGAGCTGTCCTGTGAAACTCAAAACACATTTCCCAATAGAAACAATATGATCAATGGTGGATAAGGTCTTGGGGTCAACCATGAAGCCCTACATAATGCAGATGTCTAACCAAGATACTACTCGATATTCCTAGAATTAGTGAACCTCATTAGCAAGTCAGCATCAGTCACATGGATTCTGTGGGAAAACAAAATTTTGAGTTCCAACTGGGGACACCAAGAACACTTCTGTCCACATTTTTCATCTTTGACTCCTATTTCTGTGTGAGATTCTCCATACCATTCACTCCCACCCCAGCCCGAATTTAGCAGGGCTGGTTGTAGGCCTCTAGGGTGGTGGAGGTTACTGAACATTTTAAGGAGGGGGGAGCACAGGGCTCTCACAGTGGCAAGAGAGGCTAGAGAAGGCTCCAAAGACTCCCAGAGTAGGGGCCCTCTGGTAGAACAGTAGCCTGTGTTTAGAACACGTATACATTAGTGACTCCAGTTTCACAGCAACAACACACGTTGGGGGGTCTTGTGTGATGTGATACAGTAACCTGAGCAGGCAGAGGACTGACAGACTGTGATCAGCAGGGAGCCAGTCACCATTCAGCAGGGACCAGGCATGCAGATGTGTGGCTGTGGCTGTCCCTGTGCATATCCTGGTATCTCTGGAGAGTACTGATGAAATAGGTGATGGTGCAGAGCCGTGGAAAGTACCCAGAACAGGAATCTGAAGGCCGTAGTCCTTGCTCTGCTTCCTTATTTGGGGGATTCTAGGCAACACCTAGCCTCTCAGAGCCTTATTTTTCTCTAGTGTTAAATGGGAAAAATAATTATCCTCCACTCCACAGAGTCATTGTGAGCATTTAATATGATATGATTGTGAAAACACTTTGTAGCCCATTTAATGCTATGTTAGTATTACACTTAGAATTACATAATGGGCCACATGTTCTCCAAAAACTAATATTTTTTAGTGCTCTGGCACCAACCAGCTAAGAAAGGGACAGCCACAAAATTCCATCTATCTGCTTTCTTTTTTTTTTTTTTTTTTAGCACTCCTAGCAACAGAGAATTAGCTAAAGAGGAAGATTTCAGCCCAGACAGCTCCACTGTCCCAGGCCTTCTTTGTTTCTGGCCACTGCTGCTTCTAGTCGTCCATGTCAGTGTGCTGCCGTCCTCTCAGACCACTCGATGTAGCTTTCTGCTTGGGCCATCACCCCTGACAATGCTGCATGTTCTGCCTCTAGAAGAATTTTCCTTTTCCAGCGTCCCACTGCAGAAGAATCTAATCAATAATCTTTTTTTAAACCTTCTAATAATAATCAAATAGATTCCATTTTAGTTGCAGATTACTGGAGGAAAAAAAATCTTTATCCAAACTCCAAATGTAGGAATGTTGAGCTGAGATGGGTTGTTTTCCAAGACCCTGCACATAACAAGAAACATTAACCACCCAAGGAAAGTTCCTTATTTGGAAACCTTTTTTTTTTTTTCTACCTACTGAATTATTTCTCCCATTTGTGACGTAAAGTTTCCTATGTGGAAAGTAAACATTGACTTAACTGACTCCTGTTAGACGACTCTATTTTCTGTAGAAGCCAGCCTATTTAGTTCTTTGCCATTTCAACATGTGTTCATATACTTATTAGTTAATTTGCCAGATTCCCTGTTTTAAAGTCCCAGACTGTATCTTTTGAAAAGTGAAGTCATGTACACAAGCCATTTTTAAGACAATAAAAATAATTAGGTCCTGCAATATTTCTCTAGAACCTTTCCCTTCAAGATCTTGGCACATGCTACATCATTAATGCATAGCCACCTGCTTTGAGATCAGGTGCTGCAAATTTTCTTCTATTTGTTTCTAGACTGAATGAGTCAATGAGGGATTTGGTTCTAAAACATCACAGCTGGGCAGTGGTGAAGACAACATTTAGAACACTGAGTTCTCCTCTCCCACAGCCAGTTCAAAGAGTTTTGTACATGAAGTGCATTTGGTGAAGGATTGTGGCAAATGCCAAACTCATTATAATTCAGTTAAGTAGGACCCTACCCTTTATCATTGTTTGAAAATCAGTAGAGCCATCAGAAATTGTTTTCAGTATTGTTTTAACATGAAATGCTAGAGTTGCCCACTGTGGGGTGTCAGGACTTCAAGTGTATCATCCTTCCTCCAAGGTTGGTGAGTTCTTCTTAGTGCTGTAAAAACCTCCCTAGTGATCTTAAATGAAAAAATTTCAGTGTCTGCTTTTAACTTTTTGGGAAAGGTGAAGTGTATTGTGGAGATTTTATGAAATCTAGATTACTAGGTATGTCTTGTGGGTAAAACAGAGAAGTATGGGCCTGACACCAGTACAGTTGGACTGACTTGTGAATGGTTGGATCCAAACTGTGATGATTATTGGGCTGGAGGTAGGTGGTGGTGAGAGCGTTCCAAAGACATATGCTTGGTACAAATGTTAACATTTTTACCAGTTACATGGAAAAAGGTATAGGAGGCCACACTTTTGCATCTGATACAAAATCAACAGGGTTAATGAATTTGCCACCATAGGTGTTCAGAAGTAGGCTGGTGATCCACTTCATGGAGACATTATTAGAATTAGGATACAAAACATTTCAATTAGGTGGAGCAATGGGCCATATTAACCAGATTGCAGGATTTTATTTGACTAAAAATTCATTGCAAATAAACTTCGTGGTGGGGTTACTAAAAGACACTTTGTGATGTCAGTCTATAAAAATAGAGGTATAATGTCTAGAATAAACCTTCTACACTCTGAGCATCTGGAACTTGGCACTTAATTTTGGCACAATGGTTATTTGATTAGAGATGTAGATAAGTTGGAATCCAGATTGGAATTTAGCAGTAAGCAGCCAGAATGATGAAAGACTTAAAGCTACAGAATAGTTTCAAAGAACAAAAATGTTTCTTTTAACCCACAAAAGAATAAACATATTTGCTATATTTAAATATATATACTTATATATTTACTTATATAAATACTTCTATATTTAATTATTTACTTTTAAAATTATTTACTATAGAAAAGAGTGTTCAGATATAAACTGGATAACCAGAAAGATTCAAGCATATGACAAATGTTTTAACATGATGGTGTTAAGGTCCTTTCCAACCCTGCTCTTGCAGGAGGCCATGGATATGGGTCCATGGAAGTGTCATCCATAAAAATAGTGTTCTTTTTAAGTTAAAAAAAATGTTTTGGGACTTTGTAGTATTTTCATTAATTATCTAGACTGCAGTTGTCCAGAGCTTTATTGAGATGATGGAAATGTCTCCTGTACTGTCTGATGTGATAGACACCAGCCACATGTGGCTGTCAAGCCCTGGAAATGTGCTACTCCAGCGAAGGAACTGAATTTTTATTTATTTTTAACTTAAATACCCACATGGAGCTGGTATCTCTGGCACTGGACAGTGCAATTCAAGACATTGCCTTCCTCTTCCATTTCACTTTGCTGACAGCTTTGGAATTTGGTCCTTTGTCTCTTTGAGATTCACCTGAAAACTTAAAAGCAAATGAGTAACAGAATTAAAATTTAATTTACAGATTACTAAACGTGAACTATTTTGTAGGTTTTTTAAAGACTCCTTTTATGTATAAGTCTTAAATTCCATACCCAAATTCTTCAAATTTCTTCTTATCAAGATAGATGTCTTCTATAATCACTTTCCCCCCTTTCTTGCATGTTTAAATATTGACTGCAGACATTAAGTTCTGCTGGTGCCCTCCTTATGGCAACACCCACATTCTATTGCCAGGTCTCTAGAAATAGTATTTTCTACAAAGGACCTGTGTATAAACCTGATTTGTATGACATGGTAGGCAATTTCCCAAGGCTTGCCAACGACTTGGCAGGAGAACACATTTGATGGTTGTATGTATATTCTCATTTAGTTTCAAAACTTTTAAAAATATAAACACCTTTTTGGATTTGAAATAAAGTTTAGTGTTGGTTTAATGTGAAATTATAAATCTTTATGAACCCATTATTAAGCCCCCTGGTTCAGGTAAATCACTTAACTTCTCTATCCCCCAATTGCAAGTTCCATCCAGTTAGGTTAGGAAAATATTCAGTATCTTCCATATAGAGGAAATCATCAGTATCTTTTATTTTTTTTGAGATGAGCCATAAATATGAAATGATTTATAATACAAAATGAAAAGCATTAATCAGATGTAAGGTTCCTTTTTTATTGCCTTTTTATAGCTTTTAAAACCTTTTTATTTTCAGATAATTGTAGATTAACATGGAGTTATAAGAAATAGTCTATTCACCTGAAAATGGGTACCCCCAATGGTAACAGCTTACATAACTATAATACAAAATCAGACAGGAAATTGACATTAATAGAATCCACTAACCTTATGCAGATTTCACCAGTTTTGTGTGCTTCCTTTGTGTGTGTGTGTGTGTGTGTGTGTGTATGTATGAATATGTGTGTGTTAGTACTATACAATTTTATCATACATGTAGATTCATGTGAATACAACCATGGTCAACGTACAGAACAATCCCATCATGGGAATCCTTCATGCTACCCTTTTAGAGGGACTGCCACTTCCCGCCTTCCCCACTTCTATGATTCCTATCAACCACTAAGTGTTCTCCATCTCTATAATTTTGCCATTTCATGAATATTATATAAATGGATTCATAAAGTGTATAACTTTTGATTTTGGATTTTCCCACTTGGCATAATTTTCTCAAGATCCATCCAAGTTGTTGCTTGTATCAATAGACCATCCCTTTTATTGCTGAATAGTGTTCCATGGTATGGATGTAACGTATTTGTTTACGTGTTCACCTACTGAAAGATATCTGAGTTATTTCCAGATTGTGCTATTACAAATAAGTCTTCTGTGAACATTTGTGAACAGATTTCTGGGTTAACATAAGTTTTTATTTCTCAAGGATAACTGTCCAGGAGTACAATTGCTGTATCATATGATAAATGAATATATAGTTTTGAAAGGAACTGCCATACTCTTTTCCAGAGTGACCGGAAAAAATGTAACATTTTACATTCCCACCAGCAATGTATGAGTGATCTAATTTTTCTGCATCATTACTAGCATTTGGTTCTATCACTATTCATTATTTCAGTCATTCTGTAGGTGTGTTTTAATAGCTGATTGTGGTTTTAATTTATAACTCCCACTGGCTTGAACATCTTTATATGTGCTTATTGGCCACCTCTATTGTATCATCAGTGAAATGTCTATTTATGTCTTTTGCTTATTTTCTAATTGGATTGTTTCATTTTTACTGTTGAGTTTTGAGAGTTCTTTATATAGTATAGGTAGTATTCCTTTGTCATATATGTGGTTTGCAAACATTTTTTTCAAATTTGTAGTGTGTCTCTTCATCTTATTAACATGAACTTTTACAGAATAAATATTTTAAATTTTGATTAGGTCCAATTTATCAATTTTCTTTTTATGTATCTTGCTTTTCTAAGAATTCTTCACCTAGTCGTTGCTAAAGATTTTCTCCCTACATTTTTATTCTAAGAGTTTTCTGCTTTTACATTTTAAACTTAAGTCTGTGATCCATTTTGAGTTAATTTTTTGTGGGGTATAAAACTTAGGTTGAGGTTAGTTTGCCTACAGGTGGTCAGTTGCTCTAGCACCATTTGTTGAAAAGGCTATCTTTCCTCTATTTAATTGCTTTTGCACCTCTGTCAAACATCACTTGGGCATATTTATGTGAGTCTGTCTCTAGACTCTATTTATTTTCCATAGATTGATCTTTCTATCCCTTCACTGATACCAAACTGTCTTGATTACTATATATGAATACTTAAAATAGTGCACAGTGATTCCTCCTACTTTATTCTTTTTTTCAAAACTATTTTAGCTATTCTAGATCCTATGCCTTTTCATACAAAATTTAGAATAAGCTTATCTGTGTCTACAGGAAAAAAAGAAAAACAGCTTTCAGGGATTTTGATAGGAATTGCATTGAATATATATATATACACACACACATACACATATATATATGTATATATATATAAATTTGAGGAGAATTAACATCTTTAATATATTGAGTTTTCCAATTTATGAACACAGTCTGTATCTCAATTTACTTAGGTCTTCCATGATTTCTTTCACCAATATTTTGTAATTTTCAGCATACTTACCCAGTAAAAATTTTGTTAAGTTTATACCTATTTCATTTTCTTTGGAGCAAGTTAGAAATATTATCGTGTTTTTAATTTCAGTTTCCACATTTTTCTTGTTAGAGACATAGAAATGTGATTGTTTTTTGTGTCTTTATCTTGTATCCTGAGGCCTTGTTGAGCTCACTTATTAGTTCTAGGAGTTTTTTGTTTGCTTGTTTTTTGTAGATTACTTGAGACTTTCCACATAGACAACTATGTCATTTGCAAATAGGAACAGTGTTATTTCTTCCTTTCCAACCTCTATGCCTTTTATTTCTTTTTCTTGCCTTATTACACTGGCTAGAATTTACGGCACTTTGCTGAATGGGAGTGGCGAAAGAGGATGTCCTTGCCTTGCTTCTGATCTTAGATGGAGGTATTTTATCATTAATATTATGCAGCTGTTGGGTTTTTAAATGCTGTTTAGTTTCTTATCCAGTTGAGGAAGTATCCTCTATTCCTACTTTGCTGAGGGTTTTTTTCACAAGTAGGTGTTGGATTTTGTCTAACACCTTTTCTGCATCAATTGATCATGTGATTTTTCTTCTTTAGCCTGTTCATATGGTGGATTGCATTGATTGATTTTTAATGTTGAACCAGCTTTGTATAACTGAAATAAATTCTACTTGGTCATGTTGTATACTTCCTTTTTTACATTACTGGATTTGATTTCCTAATATGTTGAAGATTTTTAGATCTAAGTTTATAACATATGTTGATCTTTAGTTTTCTTTTGAAAACTTTCTTTAGTTTTCTTTCTCTAATTTGGGGATCATAAAACAAGTTGAGAAGTGTCTCCTCCTTTTCTATGATATGGAAGTGATTATGTTCTTCTTCTTTAAATGTTTAGTAGAATTTTCCAGTGAAACCATTTGGCCCTAGAAAATTTTTGGAATATTTTGAATTATAAATTCAATTTCTTTAATGATTATAGAACTATTGAAATTGTCCATTTAATCTTTTTGAGTTTTGGTAATTTGTGGTTTCTGAGTAATTGGTCCACTTTCTAACTTGAAATTATTAAAGTAAATTAACTTCTTATCCTTTTAGTGGTTGCAGGATCTCTAGTGATATCCCTTGTTTCATTCTTGATATTTGTGATTTGTGTTTCCTCTATTTTTACTTTTATCTGTCTTTGTAGAGGTTTATCAATATTGTTGATTTTTTCAAAGAATCAGCTTTTTGTTTCATTGATTCTATTTCCTATTTTCAATGTTATTGATGTCTGATCTTACATTTGTTAATACCTTTCTTCTACTAGAAAGAGTTATTTATTTATTTATTTATTTTTGCTTCCTTTTCTAGTTTCTTGTGGTAGGAACTTAGATTATTGATTTGAGACCTTTTATCTTCAGTGATGTAAGCATTTAGTGCTAGATATTTTCCTCACAGCACTGCTTTAACTGTGTTCTACAAATTTTGATATGTTATATTTTCATTTGCCTTCGGTGGTAAGTAATATTTTTTTCTTTCATTTTAGACTTACTCTGACTCATGCATCATTTAGAAGTGTGTTGTTTAATTTCCAAATGTTTGGAAATAATCCTACTGTCTTGCTGTTATTGATTTCTAGTTTGATTCCATCAGGGTCAGAGAACATACTCTGTATGATTTTGTTGTGGCCACCCTGCAGGATGGACCTCCACCCAAAACTTGGTTTGGATGTTGAGATTTACAATGAAAAACACACACCAAGAGGATAGGAAAGGGTCATTATTCACATAGTGAGACTTTCTGAGGAGAGGAGATTGGCTTGGGGTTTTGTTATGGTCTGAAATGTGTTTCCCTCAAAATTCATATGTTGAAGTTTCCCTCAGTACCTCAGAATGTAACTATAATTGGAGATAGAGTCTTTAAAGATGTAATT
The DNA here is from genome assembly GCA_023783475.1 of Daubentonia madagascariensis. Taxonomy (NCBI): domain Eukaryota; kingdom Metazoa; phylum Chordata; class Mammalia; order Primates; family Daubentoniidae; genus Daubentonia; species Daubentonia madagascariensis. The sequence goes on from JAKFHU010002658.1 coordinate 10,754,387, forward strand.
AAGTTAAAATGAGGTGATTAGAGTAGGCCCTAATTCAATGTGACTGGTGTCCTTATAAGAAGAGGGAATTAGGATACAGACAAGTACAGAGGGAAGAGCAAATGAAGACACAGAGAGATGGCCATCTACAAGCCAAAGAAGAGGTCTCAAAAGAATTCAACCTTGACAACACCTTGGAATTCTAGCCTCCAGAACTGTGTGAAAATAAATGTCTGTTGTTTAAGCCACCCAGCATGTGGCATGTTGTTATGGCAGCCCTAGAAAACTAAAACAGATTTGTATGGTGGTTGGGGGTGGAGCTGGGGTGAGGTTTTCTGTGTACACACATGCTGGGTTGGTCTGCCCTTCTCGTTGGGACCAAAGGAGATAGCACCAAGCTTTCTTTCCAGCTTGCCCAGATGTAGAGAAGAAGGACAAAGAGTAGGAATGAGGTTTAAACACAGCCAGTAGCAAATATCAAAAATGGAGTCAGACTCTATTACAGATTTCAATTTTTTTAAATATTTTAGTTTGTCTTATGGCCCAGAATATTGTTGACCTTGGTGAATTTTACATAGGTACTTGAATAAAATGTATATTCTGCTCTTGTTGAGTGTTTTATATATGTCAATATAGGTGTGTTGGCTGACTGTGTTGTTCAGTTCTTCTATATCCTTGCTAATTTTTTGTCAAGTAATTCTATCAATCGCTGAGAGTGAGATGTTGACGTCTCCAATGCTAATGTGTATTTGGCCATTTCTCCTTTCAGTACTATCAGTTTTTGCTTCATGTAATTTAGGATTATATTATTTGGTATATTCACATCTAGGATTGTTATGTATTTCTGTTGGATTGATCCTTTCATCATTAGGTAATGTCTCTTTTTGTCTCTAGTAATTTTCTTTTCTTTGAAGTCTACTTTATCTGATGTTAATATAGCTGCCTGCTTTTTAAAAAATTAATATTTGCATGGTGAGTCTTTTTCTAACCTTTTACTTTCAGCTTACCTCTGTCATTAAATTCCAAATAAGTTCCTTACAGCATATATTTTTTATCTTTTCTGACAATCCCTATATTTTAATTGATGTATTTAAACCACTTACCTTTAAGCAATTAGGGATATGTTATGGCATAAAGATGCCATTTTGTTATTTGTTTTCTGTTTGTTTCTCTGTTTTTCCTTTCTTGCCCTCCTATGTGTTACTTGAACATTTTCAGAATTCCATTTTTATTTACTTATAGGGTTATTGAGTGTACCTCTTTGTATAGATTTTTTTAGTAGTTGCTTTATATATTATGTTTTACACGCATAACTTATAACAGTCTACTGGTGTTGATATTTTACCAGTTCAAGTCAGGGATAGAGACTTTAGCTCCCTATAAATCCCTTTACCCTTCCCTATTTATAATATAATTTTCTTAAATGTTTCTTCTACATATATTGAGCACCACATCAGGTAGTGTTAGAATTTTTGCTTTGATCATCCAATATGATTTTTTGAAAATATGCCAAGGATATTCTATTTTATTTACTCCTATTTTTTTTACCCATTAGCTATCAACAAATTCTTTAACTTTCCTTCATCTGAGAATGTCTTGATTTTCCCTTCATTCCTGAAGAATATTTTTGCCAAATATAGAATTCACAGTTGACAGTTTTTTTCTTTCAGTAGGTTTAAAAATGTGCCACTTCCTTCTGACCTCCATGGTTTCTGATGAGAATTCCCCTGTCATTCAAATTGTATTTCCCTCATAGGATATAAGCTGTTTTTCTGACTTCTTTCAAGATTTTTTTCTTTGTCTTTTGTTTTCAGAAGTTTAATTATGATGTATCTTGGCATGGATTTGAGGGGGGGATTTTCCTATTTGAAGTTTGTGCAGATTCCTGCAACTATACATTTATGTCTGTCACCAAATTTGGTAAATTTTCAGCCATTATTTATTCAAATAATTTTTCAGTCCCACCCTCTCTCTCTCTCTCTTTCCTTCTGACACTCCAGTGATAAAAATGTTAGCTCTTTGGGTTTTGTCCTATAGGCCCATGAGTCTCTTTTAACATTTTTTTTAGCCTATTTTCTCTCTCCTATTAGGTTGGTAAATTCTATTCATTTGTCCTCAAGTTCGACTATCCTCTGTCATCTCTACTCTGCTGTTGAACCCATCAGAATGTTTTTATTTGGGTTATTTTATTTTTCAGTTCTATAATTTCCATTTGGTTTTCCTAAAATAATTTTTATTTTTTGTTGAGATTTTCTAATTTTTCATTGGCTTCAAGAGAATTCATACTTGCTTATAAAGCATTTTAAATTTAAAATCCTTGTCAGATATTTCCAACATCTGAGTTATCTTGGCATTGGCATCTGCTAATCATCTTTTCTCATTCAAGTTGTGATTTTCCTGGTTATTGTTATGATGAGTGATTTTTAATTGTATCTAGGAATTTTAGATAGTGTGTTATGAGACTCCAGATCCTATTCAATCTTATTCCCCCCCCCACCCACCTGAGGAGGCAATCTCAGTGTTAAGGTGTAGCATGATAGCAGCTTCCACTGGGCTCCCCAACTCCATTCCAGTAAAAGTGGGGTATGACTCACACTGCCTCATTGCAGATGGATGGAGTGAAAGTTTAGCCTCCCCCTTGGCCCTGCTGATATTTTCCCCTGGAAAGTAGGGCACTGACTTGTACCATCTCTTTGTTTCCAAGTGAGGGTGTGACCTCAGTTTCCTGCTGGGCTCTACTGACATCAGAGAGGGGGGAATCAGAGAGCTGATTCACTCCCCTTTGCTGCTGCATGGGGTGGTGGAGGAGTGGATGGGACCGGCTGACACTAAGAACTTGAAGGGTGATGAAAGTAGGGATTAAGCATGGTGGTGAATAGCCCTACCTTACATTAACATGTTCAGTCTCATTGTTGCCAGGTGGGGGTGGATGCTCAGCTCACTGCCAGATTTCCATGACACTATTCTGTTGGGGTAATGGGCATGCCATCTGCTTTCTTTAGATGGAGAGTGGAGGATCTGCTCCCCCATGGTCCTGCTGACACCACAAGGCTAGGAAATCAGAGAACTGCTCTCTGTTTCTTCAGAGGTGGGGTAGAAGATCAGCTACTGGCTTGATCCCACTGAAACCACTTGGCCATGGTGGTGGAGGGTTGTCCCTTTTGTGTTTGCCCAAAGTAGGGCAGGTATTGCCAAAAAGGCTTTCAGTTCAGTTAGGCCACCCTTTTGCTGGTCCTCTAGCTCAGAGGAACAGGCTTTTCTTGGCATTTATTTTGTTTATGCCTATTGGTGGTTCTGGGTTGGAGGCTTCTGCAGTGCCCTGTCCAGAATATATGGGAGGCCACAGGAAACCCAGAACTCTTTCTGCAGTGTTTATTCCTCGAGTCCCAAAATCCTTTCCTTGGCAGTCCACTTTCTTCTTTCCACCTCTCAGCATCTGTGTATGGTTCTTGTCGCCTTGTGTCTGGTGTTTTTTAGTTGTAAAAGGGAGGACCTTGGAAGAATGGGGCTACTTCATTTTGGCCAGAATGAGAAGTCCAAAGTATTATTTTTTTATGTAATGCTTTTTTTTCTCCAGATTTTATCTTCTATTTGCTAATGGTCAAATAAACAGTCTCCCTTCAGAAAAAGTCTCTCTGCCAGATTTCAGAGTAGATACTAAGCATGAGCTTGAATCACTGCAGGTCATCCTGAGGCAGAGTCTCAGTTCTCCTAACACGAGCTCAAACCCTGACGTGTTAATCACAGTAAGAAGAATGAGAACTAACGATTTACAAGCACTTAATATGTGCCGGGCCCTGAGTTAATTGCTTGGCAGGCATTTTCTCATTGAATCCTCAGAACTAAACCATGAACTAGATACTGTCATCACCCTCATGCTATAGCTGAGAACTCTGAGGCTACAAGAAATTGAGCAATTTGTCCAAATCCACATAGCTAGGAGGTAGCATGGCTTTTCTAACTTCAGTGATGAAAAAACTTGTAACATGCTTGTTCAAATTTAGATAACAAGCTCTACTCCCAAAGATTCTGATTCAGTATATGTAAGGTCCAGCTCAGCAGTATGCATTTTTGACTTGACCAAGCTGGAAAAGTGAGGTAGGAAGCCCTTTAGTCATACTTTGACAAACACCTAAGGCACTGAGGCATCTGTCTTCTCTTTGGTAAGCTAGCCCTCACCAATGAAGGATGGAGAAAACAAGCAAACCTCTTCTTTTTAAAAAAACAGGGATTTGGGGATGCTCTCCTCTTCTGGATTTTGCCCAAGAGGACACTCAGAACTTTCTGTAACACGCTCTGTGGGTTTTCCTACATATTCACTGTCACACCACTGGTGTGGGCATTCAGACTCACTGCACAGTGGTCACTTGGATGTTTATTGAATGTTCTGTTTTGTAGGAAACAAAATTGTGGTTATCCTTAAAATACATGCCATTTATTTGGATTTTTTTTTTATGTTATAACATAAAATCTTTTTACCATAAAAAAATTCTTTTTATAGAATGCCAACTATCCAATCCTTTTATAGTAATGAAAATAGTCACTTTCCTCCCATGACTATTTCATACCTTTTTTTGTAATTTTAAGGTGCAAAAACCTGTAGAGAAAGTATAATCCAAGGAGGACTCTAATTTAACTCATTATTGTAATAATACTTAAACTTTTTCTTTCATGGGATTCAAAATGTCATACGGGGACTTTCTCATTAGAGTATTTGTTATTTACTTATTTATTTTTGTTAATATAATAAAATTTTGTTGACACAGATAACAAATTATCCTTGTGTTGCTGTACATGAAGAACTTTCTTACACATGACAGTCTACAAATAATTATTGCGACCAAGTCTTCCAGTTTTGTGGATCCTTGAGCTTGCAGACCTAAGAACAATAACATTTTAAATTTGGTTCTCACTATTTTGGACTATATGATCATCTAGATGGGGACAGCTATCTCTGTGCTATCTTGTTAAATAAATTCCTCAACAAATTATTGGTTTAATTATGATTACACAGGAAATGTTTCAATTACTCCTAAAAATAAGCACACTCAAACATAGAACAAGTACCCTTTGTAGGCAAAGAATTGATTTACTAATTATAATCCACTTGTGTATATTATTAAAGTAAGTTTTCTTATGCATTTACAAGACATCTCTGACCTACTTTCATTATTTGTAAGAAATGATATGTCTCATATTTTTCATTTACCTAAACTAGATTGTTACTCAGTTAGGCATAATTAATGAAGTTCCAGTGTAGAAAGAATGTCTTCCCTTTCAGCATGGGCTGAGGATATCCCAACACATTTCATAGACAATGGCCAACTCTACCCTTAGCAAAAGAAGACAACCGAGTTTGTGTTGTTGGAAACTATGTGGAGAGATCTGTGGGGAGAGAGAATATTACTTGTGCATCTAATTTATACTTAAAAAGTAAATGATCATATGCAAATGTACAATGAAACTGTGAAAATAAAAACATTTTAGATTTTCAATAGTAATTAACTCTTTTTACGTTGTGTGTTAAATACGTTCAGGTAATTCAAAAGATTCTTGGAAAGAATAAGCACAGAATTAATGTGCAGGAGAATTGCCAGGGCATTTTGTAAGCATCAATATAAATAGCTAATAAGGAGAATATAGAATAAAGGACAAACAATAAATAGGAAAATGTTTGTATACCACAACAAACATGCATTATTATTACTATTACATGAAATTTGCAACACCCACTAGTAAAGAGAAACATGGGAAACAAAATAAAGTTAATGTGCAATTGTAGAAATTATAGTCTGATATAAATAAAAACCAAGACTTATGTTTTCCCAATAGAAAAATAGTCATTTAAACAATGAAAGAACTTATGTCCTTCCAAAAAGAAATAATAAACATTAGAAAACAGTTCAACAATGTTTTCCTGACCCATTTTACATGGTTCATAGAGTCTTATATATTTGTCATAATAAAAAATTAACCTCTAAACAAATTTAATTAAGGTAAAATTTGATATCAAATCAACATCCAGGTGATGACACTTTCTTTGTGTGAATGGTAAAATTACCTTTTCCTGCCTTGTTTATTTCTGAAAATATAGGGACTCTTTCCCTTCATTCATCCATTTATTTAACAAATATTTATTAAGCATACTAATTTACTATATTTTGGGTATACAGTGCAAAGAAAACAGATATGATTCCTGCCCTCACAGAGCTTAAAAATTCTCTCAAACCTCTTTTTTTTTTTCTGAACATCTGTTTTTATCCAGCCTATGAAATGGATCTCTGTACTCAAATATTTCACACAACTGTTAGAATCTTTCATCTTTGGAATATTGCAGAGCATCTTTCCTCACGGGTAGCATACATGCAAGTGGCACAATTGAATGAATCAAATGCAGTGAGAACAAACATTGAGTTTAACACTTTTTTGTTTACATGTGGCTATTTTGGTTCACAATCAATAAAAGTGTCTCACCTTGCTTTTGGGTCTGTTTGACAGGATTTATTTTGCTCGAATCTTGAGGTCTGAGGTTATGAGTACTTTGAGTTTTTGTTGTTTGAGAAACCTTAAAGGACCGAATTCAAAGCTTAGTTGTGCTAAATTATAACTTCATTCATTCTCTTTCAGGAAATATTTGTTGAGGAAAGCAAAGATCCCTAACCTTGTAAAGCTTACATTCTAGCAGAGGAAGACAGGTAGAAGGCATACTCAGAGCAGCCTAAGGGGGATGGGAGGTGGTGGGGCAGGGGGAGTAGGTCAGAGAGGAAGGCTGGAATGTTAAATGTGGCAGCTACTTAGGGTAGGCCTCATTGAGCAGAGACTTGAAGGACTTGAGGGAATGATCTGAGTAGATTTTAGGAGGAAGGATGTTCCAAGCAGAGAGAACAGGCTGGGGCAAAGATCCTAAGGAGGAGCATGCCTGGTGGAGAGCAAGCAGGCCAGTGTGGCTCCAGCTGAGTGAATAAGAGGGAGCACAGCAGGAGGGAAGGTCACAGGGTTGTGCAGTGGGAAGGGGAGTGGATTATGTAGAACCCCATTCATTGTCAAGAGTGAGACAGGGGAAGCTTTCAGGTTTTGTGCAGAGGAATGACGTGATCGGACTTATGTTTTTAAAGGGTGACTCCAGTTGCTCTGTTGGGAATATACTGCAGGTAAACATGCAGGTAGGGAGAGCTGGTAGGAAGCTCTCATAGAAATCCAGGCAAGAGATGTAAAAAGTAGTTAGATTTTGTATGTATTTAAAGGTAAAGTCAACAGAATTCGCTGATGAATTGGATATGACATGTAGGAAAGTCAAAATGACTCTATTTAGAAACCTGGTGTGAAATATACCAATCTGCAAGCCTTGACCTCCCTTTAATTCTGTATTTCACAAATTTCAAGTGGTCTTGTATCCTAATCTAGTAATATGGTGTTTTTTTGGGTTTTTTTTGTATTTTTAAAATCTAATCCTTTCAGCAGTTATTTCTTGAACACCCACCGTGTGGTAGTTGTTGTAGAGGATACAAAATGAGCAAAACATTAATTTTGGCCTCAAAAACAATCACAGGAGATAATACAATTAGAAAAGGAAATGTACCATGGAAGAGAAGTGGATCAAATGTTGTGGGAAGTTAAAGAAGAGAGCTGCTCCTTTGGCCCATGGGGAAAGGGAAGGCTCAAGTGGAATCAGCCTAAACAGAGCTCTGAGAATAACGTGGCTGAGGATTACCAAGCTGAGACACACTCCAGATTAGCACATAGGCCCCCGCGGCATCAGGTCCAGAGAGTGAGTACAGCTGGGGGAAAAGATTGAACAAGTTGTCCTCATATTGCAGAATGCTTTGAACCAAGGAGGTGGCAGAAAATATGAGAAGTGTGGTTGTGAGCAAGAGACATCTCAGACGGGACCGTGGGACTGGCAAGATATCAGAAGTAAGGCTGGGGGTTAGAGTGCTGTTATTGAGGAGGTGGTCATGCCAAAACCGAAATTGGAGCATAGAGAGAAAGAACCTTCTCCTAAAACCTTTCCACCTGGACTGCATAGGCAAGGGGAAAGGGGAAAACTGATCAATTTTTCGGCAAATAATTAGCACATTCCCACTTTCCCAGCAGCAGGTTTGTGAGCCTGATTTTCCTGGTCCTCTCTCTGCTTGAAATATGATTATGATTTGTGTGATGTTAAAGACTCTTGGGAAAGAAAAGAAACTGGTAGATATAAGGCTGATTCTTTTAATATAGAGACTAAGAAGTCTAGAAACATTTTTTTTTAATTATAAAAGACCTTCCAAGGTTTACAGAAGATCTTTTCAAAGCTCATTTGAGGTAAGAGCCACAAATAATCACCTGCTCCAGCTCTGTTCAGTTCCTCTTCTGAAAACTGAATTGAAATGTAATTCTGGCTTCTCTGACTGGAAAGTTCTTCCGGTATTTTCCTTAATGGAGCACAGAGGCAGAGGAGGTGAGGAGAAGGTCACTACTTTGAAGGTCTATGAAGCTTAAAATGTTCTGGCTACAGACTTTAGCTGAACCAATTTTGTTTTCCGTGGTGAAGTCTAACCAAACGAAATCTTGGGAATGTGCCCAAAGAGTTTGCATTGAATATTTGAATTTTAGAAGACAAAGAAGAAGAATTGATTATTTTGGCAAAGATCACATTGTCAGCAAGGTGTTTGTTCACCCTTTCTAAAATTTTCAGAAGTTTTGAAAATAATGAGAAACAAACACTGGTGTTGGAAAGAAGCATTCAGGAGAGAAGTTCTTCCCACCCGACATTTTTCAGAGACCTCAGTGGAAGATTTGGGCAGCATATTTTGAGGGGAGACAGTATGTTTACTAATGAATATGAATAGCATTTCCTTATGGGCCATATATTTTTCCAGTAGGAAATGGATAATCTACTATGACATTTCAGGGGGTTGGAACAAGGTAGATAAATCAAATACAAGTTGCCCTGTTTCTTTTTCAAATGAAAGATAAATGCCTTAATGGATTAGCAATCATGAAATATATAAGTATTTGTAATACAGTACTGCTTTATAACACCATCTGCTAAAGAATGGTATTTATTCAGCCACTGATATGAGAACAGATTTTCTTCCACATTATGCAGGGAGGAAGTACATCCCAGTGTTAACGAGCATGCACTTTGTATTTAGCCAGCCTAAGTACTAATGAAATTCTTTAGTTGACAAGCTGTGTAATTTTGATAAGGTTACTTAACCTCACTTTCCTCATCGATAAAATGGTATAATAATAATCCTATCTTTTAAAATTATTTAGTCCATCAAACAAGGTCATGTATAATAAGCATTCTGCCAAGTGCCTAATACATGTAAGCACTCAATAAATAATAGCTATTATCATCATTCCACTGGTCAAAACTGGCTACACACAAAATGAACCATTTCAAAGTATTTGAAATGTCTGGACTGAATGCTTTTTAAAGGAGTTCTGGGGAACTAGATTAATGAGTTTCTCCTCTGGTCCAGGCAAATAAGTCTCTGTACTAAAACTGAGGAGTATGATCAGTCTCAATAGGCTAGTTTATGCTGCAGTAACAAACAATTCCCAAATAACCGTGTCTTAAAATGACACAAATATATTTCTTGCCCATCCTACATGTCCATCATGGGTTGACAGGGCCCGGGGCTGGTAGAGCAATCACTGTCTCACAAACTGCCTTTGTCATGACAGAGAGAAAGAGAGACCTAGAGGCTTTTAAATCAGCAGTTGAGGGTTCTGGCCTGGAGGTGATGTACACATCCCTTCCATTCACAATTTGCTGGGCTCATATGGTCACACCCAAACACAAAGAGGCCAGGACATGAAATACTACTATTTCCGGGAAGGTAGAAACTGGAAATTTAGTGACTAACACATGACTATCAAAGGGCCATAGACATAGTTGTAAATAGACTCTTATAGATTGTGGCACTTGAGGCCCTATTTATTGAGTTAAAAAATAATGAGTTAAAATTTATTAAAGCAATAGTGATATATGGTGATTCTGGACTCTCAGTGAGATTGGGGACCCATCCAAGTCAGTGGTTGCCTTGAGTTTCTGGGACACCTGATCCTATACGCAATGCTATAGATTGAGTTCTTCTGCTAAAGATGTCCAAAGTCATATTTATTCTCTATGGCCTTTCCCCACCATTCCATGCTAGTTTAAATGGCTTTATCTGTTTTTATTTCACGTCTAATGGGTTTAATGTGTTCTAACTATACGGCTCCATTTGGCGCATTGGCTGCTATGGCTGACAGGCGCCATATAAAAAATATTGTTATTGTTATGATGATGAGTTCAAGCACCCGAGGAAAAATTGTGAAATAACTTAGTACTGGAGCTATCATTATTTTCAGCAAAATGAAGTTTGGCTTCTTACTACACTAGTAAGCCTTGAAGATTAAATGGTATCTACAACATGTATCTTAGCAATGGGCCAAAGAAGTCAAAATAAAAATGTTTGATATAACATTTCATATATTATAAAACAGATGTTTGCTTTTAAATATTCTTGATATTTTTAAAAGTTGATACCCATATCAGAAATTTACTTTTAAAAAAAGCGAAAAAACTCTGCATATTTGTTTTTTTTTTCCATTAATTAATTTTATTCATTCTTGTTTCCACTTTGGTCAGATTGGCCAGCTACATTAATTAATTTAACCCTTACTGCTGATTAGTTGCCAGTTAGCTGTGAAGTTGAGCAATAGTTTGTTTCATGGTTTTAGAAATGCATCATTAAGACAGGAGGTGCATGGAGTTCTGGAAAAAGGGACTGTTTAGGTCTCTTCCCTCATGATGATGTGATATTATGTTCCCATTACTTGAATATTCATTATGGTTTCCCACATGTTTTTGGCTACCTCTGTTTCCTGCAACTGTTTACATTATTAAGTTGATCCGGCTTATAGAAACGTAGCTTGAACTCTGCATATAGTTAGAGTGGCCCAGGATGTTCACATAGATTGGGCAGATTCCCTTTTCACCCTAAAAGAGTCATGGAAGGTTTCTTAAAGGAGGTGAGACAAAGCAGCCAGGCTCTTGTTACTGAAGGGCCTCAAACCACAGATGGAAAACACTACAGGGCTAGTCTGAGGAATTCTGAGGCACACCAGGCACTGGGCCCTCCTTGTGCCTTGAACCAGATAACTTTCCACAGAAAGCACAGTGAAGACTTCATTCCTTTCAGGGTGGGTGGAGAGCATCACCTGACTCAGAAATAGGAGAAATCAGGATGTGCCGTGATTGCAGGACTTCTTACAAGGGGAGAGGTGGCGTATGACAAATTAATTTGAAAAGATGAGGCAGTAACGAGTACCTAGTGCATAAGGAATCTGGTAGAACTCTGATATAGAAAGACAGAGAGGACATACTGGTCAAAAGATGAAGCCTGAAGCTGTCCTTGACACATTCTACTTCCGGAACTCTGAATTCAGTTTCAAACTGAAATCATTCTCTCCTTCTGCTCTCTTCCTTTCACCGGGAAGCAGTGTGGTCCAGTGTCAAAGATCTGGGCTTCTGAAGCAAGGATCTCTAGGTGTGAGTCGTAGCTCTGCTCCTTACTAGCTCTGTGTCCCTGACCAAGAGACTTTCCCTCTGTGTCTCTCAGTTTCCCCATTTGTAAAGCGGGGATGACAACAGTGCCTTCTGGTGTTATTGCAAGGACTGAATGTAGTAAATATGTGAAGCACATATAATAGTGTGTGGCACATATTAATAGGAAGTGTTTGTTAAATAAGTAAAAGAAGTTAAATGTTTCCAAGGTTCCTTCTACTATAACTGGTTAAAAATTAAGAGAGTATAAACAAACTTCTGGAATTTATAAGCAATTATAACAAGGTTGCAGGTTGCAAGATTGTATCCTTAATTGTATCCTAATACAAAGTTAAATGTACAAAAATCAATTGTTTTCCTATGTACCAGCAATGAACAAGTAAAATTTAAAATTAAAAACACAATATCGTGTACATCAGCAGAACAGAATAGAAAGCCCAGAAATAGACCTACATAGATATAATTAACTCATCTTTGCAAAGGCAACACAATGGAGAAAAGATAATTCCTTTAGCAAATGGCATTGGAACAACTGTATGTCCAAATGCAAAAAAAAAATGAAAAAATGAAAAAAAAAGAAAATTAATTTCTGGTGTGTGTTCTGATGCTGTTGGAGACGCTAAGTATGTACTTCTAAGATGTGTGACTTGGGTAATCCATCTAGTGTCCCTTAGCCTCTCTTCTATTATCTGTAGGAAGGGGAAGCATACCTAGCTCAAGGAGTTATAATGAGGAATAAGCAAAATAAATATTTGAAAATTGCTTGTTGTGTATAATGATATGTGCTTAAGAAATGGTTGATTCCCTCCTCCTTTTTGCTTTTACTTTAAACAACCTTGTCCCTGACTATTAAAGATTTCTACAGGTTAAAACTTTTATCCTCAACCTGCTTTCACAAATCTAAAATACAGCTAACTTGCCAATGGTCTGGGAAGTCTAGGTCTGAAATTAGCAAGTGATCAAGGCTCTATTAGAGGTATATTGAGTGCTTACTCTTTGTCTGGTACTGTTCTAAGGGATTTGTAAGAAGCGACATTTTTAAGCCTCACACTTTATATTGTAGGTACCAGTATCCATGCCATTTTACATGTAAAGATACTGAGGCACAGGTTCATTAAGAAAATTACCCAAGGAGATACAATGAATAAATGGCAGAGCTGGATGTGAACCTAGACACGCTGGTTCTAGAACCTACAATCTTAATCACCTTGCTTTCAAATGTTGCCACATAGGGCTTAGAAACTGTGACAGGATCCCTCCATGCCTACATTTGCATCTTGTCAACTGCCGGCCCTCTAACTCTAGGTTCCATGAAGTTTATGTCCAGCCTCCCAGGTATGAGTATAAAGCAGTAGTTGAAGCAAAAAGGCTTTGTCATTTTCCTAGAACCATGTAGAACCATCCCATAAAGGACCACAGGCAGTTGACACACAGTCCTCACTTAGAGGTGGGTATAACCTGCAAGCTGTGCCACCCAACTATGAGAGATGTGAGGACACTCGGGGTCTTAACCACTAATCACTAGACTGGGTAGGCCCCTCACAAGAGCAGTACTTGGAGTTTCAAGTTTGGTACTAGTTGATGTGCTGGAAATTGCTGTGGTGTGCATTTGTTTCAGTGTTTTCCAGTTTGATTGCCTTTATTAAGGTAGAGGAAAAACATCCCATTTTAGTTTATCCCTAAATGGCTATAACCCAGTACAAGAAAACTCTGAGTTGTTTTCTCTGCCTCTTTCTGTGAGGAACAAACTCCACAGTTCTTTCAAAAGTAAAGCCACCCTAATTTATACCCTGGAGTCAATGGAGATTTGTCTATTGAAGGCCAGGAATATGGACTTTCTTTTAAAGAAATGTACTTATCTCCAAAATTATGAGCTTTAGAGATTAATTTTTCATTTATTTAATTTGCTTCCTGTGGACACAAAACATTTTTTATGCAATAGATTTTAGTGGAAAGCTCCGAGAAAAGAAAAAAAGCTGCACAAACAACTTATTTTTAAAACCTAAGCATCAGAGATGTTGGAATAAATACAATTCCCTTGGAAATATGTTGTTTTGGAATGAGGGCATTTAGATGGTAAATAACTTCTAATTTTATATATAATGGCCAAAATTCTTCCCTGAATTCCACATTTGTATAGCTAAAGGCCCACTGACATCTCTCCTTGGATATTTCACAGGCACCTCAAACTTAGCATGTCCAAAAAAGAATCCTTGGCTTCTGCTCCCCACCAAACTTGTGCATGTGGTCCATTCAGTCTTCTCCATCTGGTAAATGGACCCACCAGTTGTTTAACCAAGCAGTACAGGATTCTTCTTTGATTCTTCTCTTTACTGTTACATAGATAGTGAGAGGCCTCAGGCTCTCTCCCAGGGACAGGGGACAAGTGCCCTGCTTGAGATAACCACAGCAGGAGGAAGGGGGAGTACACTGTTAATTGGAACTCAACAGACTAACCCAAAAGGCAGGGATTCCCAAAGAAGGAATTCCTAGAAAGCCAAGCAGCACAGGCAGGTGCAGTAGGGTCTGAAAGATGACCAAAAGTAACTTCCAGCCAATTATCATGTCATTAGCATAAATCTACATTGTGGTTTTGCCCCTCCCCCTTGGGGCGGGGGCAGGGCAGATCACTGACCTGATGTGGTCTAGTGGTTAGGATTCCTGGGTGGCCTGGGTTCGACTCCCGGTGTCGGAACCGGATCTCGACCTGCCATTTGCCTCTTCAACTACCTTGGCCTATGTGTTCATGAGTAAGTCCTTCCATTCTATCGCCAGGCTACCTCTCAAACACATCCACTTTTCTCAAACTTTGTGAGTACCATTCTAGTCCCAGGCCACCATCATCTCTTCTGATCTACCCACAACAGCCTCCAAACTCATTGCATTCTCTGCCTAGCAACGAGAATATTCCCTATTATAAGTCTTGTCACTGCTTTGCTTAAAGCTCCAGTGGTTTCCCCCTGAACCCAGAGTAAGATCCAACTTCACTACTGGAGCCTATAAATCCCTGTGCATTCTTTTCCCTGCCTCTCCCTGCAACTTTGTCTGGTACCTCTCTTCTATCAAATTGTGTTCTAACCACACCAGGTCTTTGCATGATGTGCCTGGAATCGTCTTTCCTCCACTGTTCGTGTTGGTAGCTCAGTTTCAGAGAGCTTAAAGACCATCTAATCAGCTTGGCCTTCTCTGCACAGCCCATTTAGAATAGCCCTTTTCTCCCACCTTTTCACTGTGCTTGCAATATTATCCCCTTTTCAGCTGGTTTTTAATTATTATGTTAAATATAATTTATATATATTATAATATAATTTTTATCAAATTTTAACAATTTATTTGTTTTTGTGTGTTTGTTCATTGTCTCCCAAATCAGCAAGTAAATTTCATGAGAGTAGAGTATGTTTTGTTTGCTAAGATATGGTATTTATATCATACAGCCCAGATATTGACACAGGAATAGATACTTAAAAAATATATGTAGAATAAATTAGTGGATAAATAAAATCATTAATATGATATGAACAGTGTTTATTCTAGTAGCTTTAATTGTTGGCAGTCATTAGTTCAACAATTTTGTATTAAATGACCAAGCATGAACCATGGAATCTGACAAGTAGGAGTTCTTGTAATGGTCCTATCACTTATTAGCTGGGTAACCTTAGACAAATTAATTAACCTTTTAAAGAGCCTCAGTTTTTTGATATGTAAATAAGAGTTTTAATAGTCTCTACCTTATGTAAATTGAAAAGTCCAATTAAATAATGAAATAGAAACTCAGTCCACAATCATAGTCTGTGTGTGTGTATCTAAGAAAGAATGCTTGCCACTATTTTCTTCATTTTATAGGGACCATGAAAGACATTGAACCCATTAGCAAACACAATTGACATTGTTCCTTCCCCCGTAGGGGGTACAGGCAACTAAATAGACAATTTAATGCTAAGTGCTGTTGAAGAGGATGCACAAGGTAGTATGTGCTACTCAAATGAACGTTCTTGGCTTCAAGGTCAAATGAATTTTCCTTGCTTATATTCCATCAATTACTTAAAATCTTGCCACATTTTTGGATTTGCTTCATATTTGGATCTTGATTTTTCTCATGAAAACTTTTTTCTAGAGTTTCTAATTTTTTTCCTTGCATGATGTAACTTTTTCTCATAATTATGTTTTTCCAAACTTTCAGTTATACTAGTTATATAATTTAGGCTCCTTTTGTCTTCTTACACTTCCCTCTTGCAGGCCTCTGTCCTCCTTCTCCATCTCTGCCTTATTGACTCTCCAGGTCTGAGCTGTCATCCTGGGACTGTCCTTCCTTCCCCGTGCTCCTTGGTAGGTCTTCACTGTGTACCACAATTTTCTTTCTATTTTTTTTTCATTTGCTCATATGTTTTACTGGAGTCATCTTCAAGAAATTTACTCAGTGTACTTTCTTAGTCTTTGAAAGTTTACAAATGTCTTATATTTGATGAATCGTTTGGCCATACGATTCTAGGTTTAATAATGTTTCCTTTTAGAAAGTTGAAAGCAAGCTCCACTTCCAGTTTTCAGTAGAAACTAGTAAGAAGTTTGGTGCAGTCTAATTTTATTTTCTAGACAACTTGTTTCCACCCTTCTGCCCCACTGCTTACCCCTAAACTGTTCACCCCCCCCTCCACCCCCAGGAAGCATCTCAGACCTTTTTAATGATGATATTCTGAAATTCCATGTGGAGATGTCAAGATGTAAATCTTTTCTTCATTTTTTGTGTTGGATTCTTAGTTGATTCTTTCATCTGAAAACATGCTTTCTTTTCCATTCTCATTATTATTTGTCAAAAAATTTCCCCTTCTCCACTCTTTTTGCTTCCTTCTTTCTGGGATTTTTTGTCTGTTTTATGAGAATGCTTAGCTTCTTTCTCACATTTTAGTATATTTTTCTCCCTACATCCTTAGGGATGCCTTTTACTTTATTTTCTAAATTCCTAATTTTGACAATAATATTGAAAAAATGTAAGTGCTAAATCTTGTTTCAATTGTGTCTTTTGCATGGCATTCTGTTCTTGTTCTGTTCTGAGTTATCTTCATTTTTTCCATTTTTTTTCTCTTTTATGTGGTTCTCATATTTCTGGTGATCTTTGATCATTCTTTTATAGAAAAAAAGGTCTGGATGCCCAGCATTGATTTTCTTCGTTCTTGAGGATGTTTTGCACTCTTACTGGATCTACCCTGAATGAGAATTCTTCTTGGACCCAATTTTTCTTGGCTCAATATAGCTTAACTGACAGACTTTACTTTATAAGGAGTGGTTATGACATGGACATGGAGCCATAGACAGGCTATGGGCCCCTCAAATGTAGGAGTCAGAAAGACTTTGCACTGGGGCACCAAAATCCACATTACAAAATTTAACTTCCCCTATACAGCTTTTTTGAACATCTTTTAGAAAGAACTGGTTGATGTTTTGTGTGTAGTTAAATTCTGGCTTCTTGTACTCTACTCTTACAAAGCTTGCTCGAAGCTATAATAGATCTGAACTGGACCAGTTTTTCTAAATCAAGACAGTCATTCCTTCTGCTTTAAGTTCTATTTCTATTCCCTATTCTGTGTCTCTCATAACCACTGATTTTAAGATCAGAGGCTTTGTGCGGGTGGGGAGTGCGGGGGGGGCGAATTGGCATCCACCTGCTCTCGGTATCCTTATGGACTATTGCAGAATCAGCTTCTCTACCTCTTTTATCCACCAACATGATCCCATCCCTGTGGTTCATAAATTTGTCAGAAATATCCCATTCATAAGTAATGCTCCTTCCCACTCTATTCATTCATATAAAGTTTTTTGTTTGTTTAATTTCTCTACTTTTATTTCAATGAGGTTTCAGGAGAGTATGAAGGCAGTATATATACTCAATGCCAAAAATTATAACTTGAAATTACCATACAGTTTGCCATCATTTGGATGCACTGTAATTTATTTAACCACTGCCCGTGTTTTGGACATATTTTGCTAATTTTTTTCAGTATTATTACTATTTGACCTCTTTATTTGGAAGAGAGAAGTTGTAGATAGGCCTACAGGGGCAGTATATGAAAGAATGAGAAGCTAAACACCTAGTCCTAACAAAGGTAACCTTTGGAAGCAGGTAGAAAATTCAAGTTAAAAAAAAAAGTCCAGAATCCCACACAAAGAACTCTCCTGGGATATAGGTTAGAAAGCTGTGTAGGAAATTGAGAGATATTAAGTGTATTGAGCAGATTTAAAAGTCTGTATAGATCCTCACTTACAAAATTTGTCAACATTCCTGATTATATCCATAAGGAAAAAAATTTTAAAGTAGGATTTCTCCATCCAAATATGTGAACACTTTTAAAACTCTTGATATTTAGTTGACAAATTTCCTTCCAGAAGGATTGCCCCAATTTATACTCCTACAAGTCACCAACCTCTTAAAAACAAACAAAACTACCCACGAGATTTGCTAATTTTATAAACAAAACTGTATCTTGTTTATCATATACATTTCTTAGATTATTATTGATCTTAAATGTTAACCTTATTATATTCCTCAATGTTCAAACAAACCTTCATAGATATTGTCAACCTCATTTTAGAAATGTGCACAAGGAGGCTCTGGGACCTTAAGAATTCTCAAATTCACACAGTGTTCAAGTGTCTAAAAACATATGAGAACATAGATATTACTTTGCCAAAAAATTTAAGGACATGTGACTTATCTTGCTCATCTTTTTTTAAAATAAAAGGTCAGATTATTCACTCTCTCTAGACCTTAGATATAAATAATTATGTCAAACATTTTCTACTTCTTGAAACAAATGTATTTTATGAACCCTCTGTTCTCTGTGTACAAAGCTTAGACTAGGAGGAACGTCCCTGCTACATAGGATTATTGCACAGGATTGCAAGAACAGATTTCAAACGGCTCACAGGAACTTAGCTTTGTCTGAGATCTTGACATCACTTTAGTTGCTCCATTGCAATATGTTTACCTTGGCAAGTCTAAGTAAATTGCCAAGTAATACCATTCTGCCAGCCTAAATGCTTTAAGATGTTTTATGCAAAGGGTTAAGTACCCTTTACCCTAAACTGGTAGCATTGTCTTCACTGTAGATCTGGGAGATACCAGGAAAGTATGGTGAATAGTGGGAGAGACACAAGCTGAACTGCCCTTTAGTATGGCTGGACCTGAAGAGTTCCCTCATTAGATTATTGCATGGAGGGTAAAAGTCCAAGATCTTAGTACTGATATTACAATGTGAATGTGGTTTTCACATAGCGTAAAAACATTATGCTGTGAAAGAAGCCAGACACAAAGGGTCACAAATTATATGATTCTATTTATAAGGAATATTCAGAATAGATAAGTCCATAGAGACAGAAGGTAGATTAGTGGTTACCTGGGTTTGGGGGAAGGGAGGAATGGGGAGAAACTGCTTAGTGGGTAGGAGGTTTTATTTTAGAGTGATGAAAATGTTTGGAATGAAATAGTGGTGATGGTTGTGCAGCATTGGGAATGTACTAAATACCACTGAATTGTTCACTTTAAAATGGTTAATTTTATGTTATGTAAATTTCACCTCAATAATTTTTTTTAAAAGTCCAAGTTCTGAAACCCAACATACCTCAAATTGGATCCTGACTCTATCATTTTCTGGCTATGTGACCTTGGGCAAGTTATTTTAATTTCCTGAACTTAACCCTAATTTTAACACTTTTTCTTTAAAATTCCATTCTTTTCAATGTCCTAATCTGGAAACAAAAATTACTAATAGTCTACCTACCAGACAGGATTGTTGTGAAAATTATATGAGATGATGTACGTAAAGCTTTTGGTGCTTTTGACACATCGGAAGTTCTCAAGAAATGGTAGCTGCTACTACGACAACAACTACTACTAACTACTTACGGCTACTACTACAGCTACCAGCAGTAGCAGTGATGTTTCAACCCAGATTCTTGGTATAATCAAGTGACTGTTTTCCATTCTGTAGTCTCATTTCGGGTCATTCAAGCAGGATAAAATCACATGGCATTGACTTCAGGAGGCTTGTGTTCCCTCAATGGAGGCCTTGTTTTAAAAGATGAGTTTTAGATTAAAACTGTTTTAAATTAATGTCAAAAATGGAACAGAGTCTGAAAGAGCAATGAGTAAGGAACAAATCCCTAAAACATCAAATTCCCAGCATTCTTGGGAGAGTCATGGATCTTGCCTCCCGACATGTGCTATACTTATGTCCCCCTTTCCCGAAAAGGGAACATCCCTTCACAAAATAGTCATGTACTGGGGTATTTAAAAGAAAATGTGAGAAGAAAAAATGAATTTCACTAAGCTTCAAAGAAGAGAAAACTGTAGGCATCAGCTGAAAGTTGCTTGTTTGTAGTGGATGGTATGTGTCACACAAAAGTGCTGCTTGATGGTGCTGGGAGACCTGTGTCCTCTGTCTCTATGGAATGCACAGAAGTATTTTTATTAATTCTCCAAAAAGCTAAAAGCACATTTGCTGCTTTAGTGATGGATGTTCCGGTACCCACACATACTTTGGTTTTATTTGTTCTTCCTATAGGCTCCTCCAATGAAAAGAAATCCAGAAAAAAAAATTTATGAGATGAAAATGTACTGATGATGAAGTCTTCTTGTGACTATTATCTGATTTGTTCTCTGAAAGCCTAATCACATAAGAAGGAAAGGACAAAACACACACACCATTTATTGAAAGAAACAACAAGGGCAAAACTTGTTGAAACATGTTCCCTAATGTCCAGTTTGTCCATGGAGGAGTGAGGAATCAGAAGAAGCTAGTAATATTATGGAAAGTGCATGATCTTTAATGTGAAGCCATTCCAACGGACGTGGATTTCCATCCAGGCCCTATTATTAGCCATGTGGCCTTGAGAAAAACCTTAGATGTTTGGAATTTACTGTCATGATGTGAAGAATGGGGATAAAAAAATCCATTTCCAACAGTTGTTGAAAGTATTGCTTGATTTACTCTATTTAAAGTGACTTAGTGCCTAGCAGATAGCTGGCAATAAATGTCCTTTTCTCCTAACACCACAAGTTTCGGGAGAGATGTTGTGGCAGCTTTTGTAATCATAGTAGCCAGCAAGTTTTGCACATTATTATGGGTTAGGGAATGTTCACTTAGTGCTTTCCATCCATTATTTCAGTTAGATCCTTACATCAAGTCTGTGTGATAAATATTATCATACCCAGTTTACAGTTGTAGAACATGAGGCTCAGAGAAGTTAAGTAATTGTCCAGGATGGCTCTGCAAGCAAGGATAACAGTTGAGATCCAAACCTAAGTCTCCATGACAATGAACTTGCACGCATAACCTCTTCTATCATCAGAAGGCTCAAACCAGGGTCTAGCTGAGGTTTAGTTGATTTACGGTCTGTTGAACTAAATCTTTGAACTATACAGTAGACACTGAATAGTCAACTTCTGGGTTGTCTTCATCTGGGGTCAGATTTCCAGCTTCGGAGAGACAGGTTCTGTGGTCATTGTTCTCTTGGCCCCAGAGAGTCCACTCAGTTTAGTTTCCTCCCTCTAAGTCTTTGTGACAGGAATGAAAGCTTCCAAATAGGCCTGGCACACACTAGGTCCATACATGCAGCCCTGCTGCATAGTGATGGGCAGGTCAGGTGACCACTGCACAGTTGGATGCACCTGAGTCAAGAAAAGCCACATGTGAAAATAAATTTTTTTCCAAAATGATGGTGCCTTTGCAAGGCTGTAACTGGCACTCATTGATATTCTTGGCATTCATTGAAAATACCCGAGGCTGCTTAGGTAATTAATTTCCTAGGGTTAGTCATTAACAGACTTCCTGCTTTCCTCCTTCTTTGACAGGCCCAGCTGTGAGATACAGTAAGTTCAAGATGTCAGAGGCCAGGCCTCCTCCCCTGCTCGGGCAGCACACGACGCATATCCTGAAGGAGGTCCTCCGATACGATGATGGGGCCATCGGGGAGCTGCTTAGCACTGGCGTGGTGACCCAACACAAAGCTGAGTGACAAAGGAAAAATGTTCTTTCTCAAAGCCACGATCTGAGTGCACTTTGCTGGCAAAGGCAATGCTCTGTCTGGACCCTTACACCCAATCCTGATGCCACTGAAAAGAAAAGTTAAAGGAGCTCCAGATTTCCTGCCTGGCATCTTCAGAATGGCCCTGGTATTAATGAGTCTAGTGCCTTTTAAATGTACCCCAACTTTTATTCTCTACTGTTTTTTTTCCAGATAATGGTATAATTGTGGATTTGTGGGATTTTTTTGGATAAAGATTTAATTTTTTTCCTGGAAAAATACACTCCTTATTCTAATTACATTAATGGCCTAAACGTTTGCCCGCCCTCCCCCACCCCCAGTCCACACAGGCCTGAAAAAGAGCAGATCTCTTAACATTTTCTACTTGTACATAAAGTGTTCATTTAAATCTTTGTTAGGAAGTCAAAGCAATAAGCAGAATGACAGTCTCTGTGATTGATTTTAAACAGAATAACTTAATTTTGAGCTCATGAACCCTTTGTTAGTCTGCAATTTAAACCATGGACTTTGTTGATGTCCATTGTAAAACTGAGCTTCATTCTCCCCTGTGGGAGTAAATATTTGCTTTATGTTGTATTTCTCTGGGGATTTTATGATACATGGCAGAAAATCAATTTCCCCTAATGTATTTAGGGATGTAGGTATCTGTCTGCGTGGGGAGGTAAAAAATGGTTCTTCAGTCGGAACCTTATTTTGAGCCAAATGCAAATGCAACAGGTTTTTAAATGAATGCCAGGTGACTATCCAGATATTAAATAATGTGCAAATAATGACAACTAGGAGAATGACAGGAAAACATTGCTTTGTAGTCTGAATATCCACTGTAGAAGATTATATCATGCCTTAGGATTAAGTATTTTAATTTTTCAGTGAATTTGAAGTACAGAAAATATCTTCTGTCCAGAAGGGCATATGTTCCAGGATAAATTGTCACTCAAGTCTGCTAGGCCCAGGTATAGACCAGGGAATCAGACGACTCTATGATCAATATCTTGAGATGACCTCAACTCGTGGCTGTTAGGCACACTTATTTTAAAGCTATGCCATTACATACCAAGTGGTAATTGAAAGCTAAATTACAGATGTTCATCTTTCAAATGTGATTTAGAATGCATTTTCTTTTTGTGTTCTTTTTTATTAGAATTTTTGAATCATTTATGCATGCTGTAAGGCCCAATATGTTTCTAAAATCAAGAATTCCAAATAAATAGGAAACTTGTCTTCTCACAAGACCTCATGAGACTTTTCAGAAGATTGCCTACTAATTTTTGCAACAGTTATTGTCTTCCCTGCTTCACGCTTTGTGAACATCATATTCTGAAGAACTCTTGCTGTTATTCCACTAGTTAGAATTTCATCATACTAGGGTTAATTTGATGCCTTCTGCAGTTCTTTCCCCCAGTGGCTATTCACAGATAAGTATTTGAAGACATTCCCTTCAGGCCAGGTGTTGAAACAAAATTTCTTTATACAATCAATATGGACAATGGAAAAAGGTTAGATGACAGAGAACTGGCAAAACCACATATCTTGAAAGACAGACCCACCATTTTTCCTACTGATCCAGGTAGATATCTTGAAATGCAAATTACTTGGTTCCCGAGCAGTAATCCTAAATATCTAGGTAGCCATATGTAGGATGATATCGATCACGCATGGAAGTTAGAAAATGCCTCCAAACCTTTCAAATCAATAAAGACTGCAGTCTTCAGAAATGGCACAGTCACCAATGAAACAAAAAGACTACGTCTCCAGTGAAATCGTGTATGTAACTGTCTAGATTTCCACCTACACAACTGAAAATGCTGAGGAGAACTTTGAACCTGATGGTCACCCAACAAAAAGCATTTACTGTACTCTACCAAATTAGCAAAAGAAATAATTTGAAATGTGTTTCAAGTTCAGATGGATAATTAGTCCTGAAAGAAACATTGTGCTTACTAAAATTTCTAGCAATATGCCCCAGATCAAGTTATGCTTATAAATAAATGTGCTGTTTTAATTATCAGGGACTATTATCTTACACATTCCTGAAACTGAACACACTATTAAGATACCATATGCTCAAGTTCAGTTTGTGTCAAGGCCTGCCTTCTGGCAGGTTTGTGTCTAAGGTTGGCCTAGAAAATTTCTTGAAACTTAGTGGATTAATCATTACGGAATTGGGGATGTGTCCACAAGGAAATGGGCTTCTTTCCCTTGATTTTTTTTTTCTTAAACTTTTTACTGCGTGATTTTTCTGGTTAATCAAATGTGATATTTTCCAGCAAGCAATCTGATATGCTGAATGTTTTCCTAGAAGAAGAGAAATTAACGTTGATCAACTTTGTGTGACCACCCCAGTTACTTGGTATGACCTTATCTTTGATCCATCTACTAGGGGTTAGAAGTACGATCATGTTTTAAGAAAACAAAGGAGGACTTACATGGGCTATTTCCTACCAGGACATTAGGCTACTAAGCCTGGATAGCACCACAAGGGAAGGCTTCTACATGAGGACTACACTGCCCCTACTTTTAGCCTTCCTGGGAAACTTGCACCCACTCATATCTCACCAGAATTTGATATTTCCCCACTAACTCTTTCATGCCATGGCTTTGGCATGTTCTGTTTGAAAAGCTGTGTGGATGTGAGACTTGCTGGTCACCCTCCCACATAGCTCACCACTGCTTTCCTCCACAGGATTCATTCTTCAGATAATGGGTCTAAAGGGTCTGAGACGGAAGGCCAGGCCCAGGGCTGGACAGACGGCCAATCTTCAGCCTCTTCTTACAGCTCCTCATGTTGATTCTCAATTGGCAAAGGAGATGATTGGAAAAAACGTGCACTCTTCTCCCTTCATATCCTAACCCTGGGCTATTCATTTGCAAACTTGTCCCCTAAGATTATGATACTCTCCTTGTATTTGCTTCCATTCAGGGGAGACTCCCTGCTGTGGCGGGTCTCTTGGGGTGCAATGGTCCTGAAATAAATGGTTACGTATCTTGATTGTAGTAGCATCAGTGATCTTTGGGAGGTCAGAATACCAAGCTCACTCCTCTTCCTTCTTGATTTTGTGGGAATAGTACACACATTGTCTGATAAGAAGGATAAAGAGGTTCAGAGAAAAGGTACACATTTCCACTTCAAACAGCAGTTAGGGGAAACAAAAAGCACATCCGGGAGACTCACATTGAGGTCTAAAAGTTTTCTCAGGCACTGGAATGTAATTGTATTTCTTACAATCCTAGTATAGCAATACTAGGGTTAAATGTTTTATGAATTACTACTTTTGTTAGATGTTTAAGTAGTTTCTCTGTACAGACATACCACGCTATCTTCCCAGCATGGATGGCCCTGCACTTCTAAACAAGGCTGGCAGTGTGCAGGACAGGTTTATGTGGTGGGATTAGTGGAGCCTAAGCAACTCCAATAGACGTGCTTCCTCCGACACCCATTCAAAAATACGTCTTCCGGTGTCGCTTCAGGACGTTGAAGTATTACAGACAAATGAATGCAAACACTTTGCACTAATACATTTATTCCAAACACTAGGGAAAACAAGTACAAAAAAGGAGAGATTTGGAGGAGTGAGAGTTGGGATAGGTAAGTTTAACTAGCAGGAGAGGGAAAGGGAAGGACAGGGCACACACAGGAGAGGCAGATCCAAGGCCACACTTGCCCTGAGGACTCCGGAAGCCACGGGCAGGATGCACCCAGCCTGACATGTGGGCGCCAAGAGCGACAGGCAGGCTCTGGAAAGAGCTCAAACACCGCCCAGATAACACATTTTATTCACCTCAATTTTTCATGAGAAATAGCCCTTTTTTCCTATTGATTCAGACCTCGGGGTGAAAAGGACAGGACAGGCAAGTCACTACTTTGTGGCCAACTGCTGCCTCGTGGCTATTCCCTTTTTGCTGCTTTCTTTCTCTCCTTTTTTCTGCTTACTTCCTTTCCTACCTTTCTTGTATTTATTTTTTTCTCCCATTCTTTGAACCTCCTTCCCTCCCTCTCTTTCTCTGTGGGAATAATCTTTCTTCCCCTCCTCCTTTGGTCTTCTTCCCCCTCCTCTTCCTCCTTTTATGCCTCTTCTCTCTCACACACACACACACACACACACACACAACACGCACACACATGCATAGAGTCATAGACCGACGTTACACAAACACGAATACCAAAACCTGTGACTGACCTTCAGAAAAACAGCACTTGCCCAGTAATTTGGAAGATAACTGGTGGTAATTCTGGCCAAGACTTCACCTCCGCGAGCAATCTGGAATTAAGCTGCGGGTGGGGTGGTTCTTTAATAACTAGCTGCCACTTCTCCCTTGAAACCCGGGGTTGTGGCAGAGCCCTGAGACATGCTATCTCTCTATCACATGGCCCCAGTTGGAAGATAAAACCTCAAATAAATAAAATAGAATGCAGAGCAGAGTTAGACTCTGTCCCAGGCGCAGGCCCTGGAGCTAAGCAGCAGGGTCTTGCTGCTGTGGTTACGGAGGGGGTTTCATCAGAGAACGGGTGGGGAGGGCCTACTGCTGGCTTGTTCTGCTCCAGCACTAAGCCGGGCCTTGGATTTTGTTTCTTTCTCTTTCTTAGAGAAGGCACACTTACTTAGCCTCCAGGTGGTGATTAATAATTTGTCCCTGGCCATTTTAGTCCAGTGGCCTCCAGAAGGATGGTGCCTTCCCCTGAACCTTGGTTTTGCCATCTGTTAAATGGGATGATTTGATCCTCGTGCCCGCTTTGCTGTCTTCTTCCAACAGGCTGAAAAATGCTTTGACACGCCCCTCCCTTTGCCTCCTCCCTTCCTTTTTCTTTACAGATTAACCACATGACAGTCTGTTCAACTTCTGTTAATCTTGAGCACCTAGATGGGCTCCAGACCACATAGACTGGAGAAGCAGGGTTTTCCTGCCCTTCGTCCTTTCACCGCACCCTGTCCTCTTGCCTAGAACTTGCATCAGTGCTCACTGTGAAACAGGACACTCAGCTTCAGAACATGCAACCAAGATGTTGAGAGTAAAGAAATTCATGTAAAACTGCCACAGAAAAATGTCTTTCTTTCTGCCCCTTTTACTTCTTTGTGAACCCTAAAGAAAAATTTGGATTTCCATAGCACCTCTTGGTAGGAGCTGTGGCAACATGTGTAACACACATTCACCCAGACAGTCTTGGATTTTTGTTTTTAGATTTTACAGAGAACTTCCTGGCTGCTCTTGATAGAAACTTTGGAATGTACTACTAATGAACATTACTATGTTCTTTACTTGGAGAGGGTCAAGAAAACTGTAGCTTCCATTTTGGGGAGACTGTTAAAAAAAAACCCTTTTCTGGAGGTAGAAAAATGAACTCTATTTTCCTGTCTAGGATTGCCCTTCCATAGAGCCAAACATGCTTGCAATGGCATTGACACAGGCCACAGGGCCGAAATACTACAACCCACAAGTCCACTGCTAGACGCAATGCCTGGTCCCCAGAGAATCTTCTCAGCCAGCTTTGCTGAACCATGCAATGGGGAAGGGTCCAATAAACTAAAGCATCTCATTCTTAAAAGCACAACAGAGCTGGAAATATCCAGTGACTTAGGCTTCCGCCTTTGAGCCCTTGTTTCCCACATTCTGTGTCCCAAGCATTTTGTCTGGTTCTCTAGCTTTAGTTTCTGGAGTCTGGAAAACCCCAGTGAAAAGATGGGGGCCCAGTATGCAGGCCAGAGGTGGTGCTCAAGACCTACTAAGTGAATCAGCTGAACTCGCTGACAAACCACGGAGAGATGACACTGATCAAAACTCACTGTTTTATGCAGCTACTCTCATACAACCCAGGTGACATGAGGTGAAATGAGTAGATTGGTGGGTCTCTGTGTGGGTACATTTCTGGGGGAAGGTTTATTAACTCAGCAAGAAGAGCTCTCAGATCTAGAATAGGCCCAGTCAGGGGAGGAAGAGGACTCTGACAGTTGTCAGAGTTATTACCTTTAATTTCCTGCACAAAATGGAAGTAGATTTACAAGACTCATCCCTGTAAAATAAGAACTCTTATTATGTATATATATAAATGTATGTGTGTGTATATATGTCCCCTTTGCTTTCTTCTTCCAAAAAGCTGAAAAACACTTTGACATATCCCTCCCTAAACATAAAATATATGCGTATTTCTCTCTCTTAGAATGCAGAATGGATAAAGTTCATCAATGCTGGCAAGCATTTCCATGAGTTTTGTGATTGGTATTAAATTTGATGCTATATAATGATGATGATGATGATGGTCATTCTGCCTGAAGAGGGCGTCACGTCAGTGTGGGCGCACTCACCTGTTCTCTGGTCTACCATGCTCAATGTTCAGCCTTTATCGCTGTGGACACTTCTCTCAGAGTGTGTCCCTAAAACTCATGGACCTTAGGACTTTTGGGATATTCAAGGGGGTAAAGGGGAAGACACGTAAGGGGCAGCAAGAAAGACCCTAATCTGATCATTTCAACCTTTGCAAATATTCTAGAAATAACAGGATTCCCAAGAGGATCGGCTTCATGTGAACATGTTGAGCGAACCCTCAGAAAGTCTCCTCAGGCTGCCATCTCAGGGGAACATTATGTGTTTTCATCTGTTAATGTCCTAAGAATATATACTTCTACAAGAGAGGACCTTAAAGGGTCCTTCCCACCCCAGCACATTTTTCTGTGTGTAAATTTACAGATGCAAACTTCCATTTCTGGTTCTTTTAAAAGGTTAAATGGAGTCAAAAGTTGCTGATGAAGTAGGTCAGAAGCAGCTCTTCCAAAGACCACTACTGAGGAAAACAAGAAAGCCCAGAGCACCTGGATGTGGCCACTTAGAGGAGCATGATTTAGTGTCCTAGGGCACAGCTAGCACACTGTTGAAACCTTAAGGACACAGAGAGAGAAGCAATCCAGTGTCAACAAACTGGCTCCTCAAAAATTCTGAAATATGTCAGAAAATGAGTGACACCCATTTCCAGTCAAATTTCAGATTCATGGATAAGTGAAAGGGAGCATGAAAGATGTCTCTAGAATGATATATATGACTCCAGTAGGAGTTAAAAAATTGTTTTAGTAGGAAAATGTGCATTTGCTTAAAAACCTACTCTATAAGCAAATTAAATGAAGAACATAGTCCCACAAAATGAGAAGATACAGCAGTGAATCATACAAATAACTTATTTTGATTTTGGTTTGTTTGGAACATTTGCAAAGTATTGGAGCAGAAGGGAGAGGTAAGTACATCATTATGTTTGTCTATTAACCCATGAATGAAACCTTTTCTGATCTGCACGATTAGAAGTGAACTCTACATTTTGTTAGCTATCTTAGTCCCCCATACTTATCTGACCAGAACAGTTATCACAAACTGAGCTATAACTACCTGGTTACTTGTGGCTCTCTCCCATTAAACTATTAGATAATATACTTGTGAGTATCTTAGTCACCATTGAATCTACAGTTATCATAGTGCCTACCCTATAAAAGATACACAATAAATATCTGTTGAATAGACATTCTCTCACCCACCAGATTACAAGTTCTATGAGAAAGGAACTGGTGATATTTATTTTTTCCTTATCATAGTATCTGTAATAGTCTTCGAAGATGGTCACCATCAATTCCTCCCTCCCAATATGCACATGCCTCTCCTCCCCTTGACTCTAAGCTGGTCTTGTGACTTGCTTTCTTTTTTAAAATATTTTTATTTTAAATAAATTTAGATACACAAAAAAATTGCAAAAAGAGTACATAGAATTCCCATATACTATCATCTAGTTTCCACTAATGTTAACATTTTATATAACCAATGTACAATTATGTAAGTAGAAAATTAACATTGATATAATACTATTTACTAATATATAAACATTATTCAAATTATACCACTTGTCTTATTTTGGTAGGCAGAATTTCAAGATGGTCCCCAAAATTCCCAGCCTCTGATGTACACACACTCTCCCCCAGTTATTCAGTCAAACACTAAGTGCTGCTATGGAAGGATTTTGTGGATGTAGTTAAGCTCCAGTATCAAGTGACCTTAAGATAGAGAGATTATATGGGGGAAATGACCTAATCACAAGAGTCCTTTAAATCTGGGTCTAGAGATCAAAGACATTAGGCCACAGATTTGAATCACAAGGTAGATTTGACATGTGGAGAATCTTCATTGCTGAAAGGAGTCACATGGCAAGAATTCAGGTGACCTCTAGGAATGGAGAGAGCCTCCCAGCTGACAGCTGGCAAGAAAACAGAGACCTCAGCCCTACAACCACAAGGAGCTGAATTCTGCCAAAAACCTGAATAAGTGTGGAAGTGGATTCATTCCAGCCTCCAGACAAAAACTGAGCCACACCAACACATATGGATTTTAGTCTTGGGAAACCCAGAGTGGGAAACCCAGTCACACCATGCTGGACTTGTGACCTACAGAACTGTAAGCTAATAAATGGGTGTTGTTTTAAGGCTTTAAGCTTGGAGTAATTTGCTAGGCAGCAATAGAAAATGAGTATTTCCACCAATTTCCTTTTTCTTGTCCAGGATCAGTTCTAGGATTCCACATCACATTTAATTGTCATTTTTTCTTAGTCTTCTCTAATCTGGGTCAGTTCTCCAATCTTTCTTTGTTTTAATACCTTTGTACTTTTCTTTAAAAAAAAAAGCAAAGAAATCTTTCATTATGGAAATTTTCAAACATAAAAAGTTTGCTTAACCCACCACCCAGCTTCCTCCATTATTAACTTATCATAAATCTTACTTCATCTATACCTCCTCTTCTCCTACCCCTTGTCTCCTAGAATATTTTGAAGCAAATCTCAAACATTGTATCTTTTCATCTAGAAACATATCCATATGTAATCTCCTAAAGTTAAAAATACTTTAAAAATTCCCATGTTGGTATTATCAGATGTGAATATATTTTTTAAATTTAAAAATTTTTTAAATGTTATAATTTTTTATTTTTATTTATTTATTTTTAAAAAATTTGAATTATTGTATGTACATAATAGTTGTATATCCTCATAGGGTACATGTGATGCTTTGATACAAGTATACAATGTGAATTAATCAAATGAGGGTAATTGAGGTATCCATCACCTCAGGCATTTCTTTGTGTTAGGAACATTCCAATTCCACTCTTTAAGCTATTTTGAAGTATACCCTAACTTATTGTGGAGTATAGTCACTTTGTTGTGCTATCAAATATTGTTCGTTCTATCTAACTATCTAACTGTATTTTTGCACCCATTATGCAACCTCCTGTATCCCCCCTCCTTGCTACGCTTCCCAGTCTCTGGTAACCATCATTCTATTCTCTGCCTCCATGAGATCAGTTGATTTTAATATTTAGCTCCCACGTATGAGTGAGAACATGCGAGATTTGGCTTTCTGTGCTTGGCTTATACACTTTTGAAGGGTATGATGCAGTTATTTTGTAGAATGTTCCTTAATTTGGTTTTATCTGAAGTGCTCTTATTATTAGATCAAGGTTATACATTTTTGGCAAGATTTTTCAGAGGTGATTTTGAATCCTCTCAGTATTTCATAGCAGGAGGTACATGGTGTTAACATGTTGTATTACTGGTGATTTTAACTTTGATCATTTGGTTAAGATGATATCTTTCAAGTTCTTCTGGGTTTTTTTTAGTAATTAATAAGTATATTGTGAGAAGATATTTTGAGACTGTATTAGTTTCCTTTGGCCCCTGTAAAAAATTAACACAAACTTGGTGGCTTGAAACAATAGAACTTTATCCTCTCCTGGTTCTGGAAGCCGGAAGTCTGAAATCAATATCACTGAACTGAAATAAAAGTGCCACAGGGCTGTGTTCCCTCTGGAGGCTCTAAAAATGAATCCCCTTTCTCGAATATTGCAGCACCTCAAGTTGCGTTGTTTTTATTCCTTGGCCCATGGCTATTTCTCCATCTTCAAAGCTAGTGGTATAACGTCTTCTCTCTCTGACTCTGTTTTCCTCCCTTCCATTATGTAATCTTCTGTGTGCCATAAAATCTCCCTCTGCTCAGCACTCTCTTGAAAGGAAACTTGTGTTTCCATTCAGGGCCCTCCCAGACAATCCAAAATAATCTCCCCATCTCAACATACTTAATTTAATTACATCTCTAAAGTTTTTGCCATATAAAATAGCATTTACAGGTTCCAGGGATTAGCATGTGTTATCTTTTGAGGAAGGCATTTTCTAGCATACCACAGAAATGATGAAAATATTCTCTTTTTTATTATACTTTTGCCCACTAATTCTAGCGTCTGTCAATGATTCTTGCCTTAAACAATTATTTGGTGTTCTGCTTCTTTTTTTCCCATTTCTGGATTGATTGACTAAAATTCTATTGTGAGTAAGAGTTGTCTCTTCTCCTCCATTCATTTATTTATTCAATTATTTATTTATATCAGTGTGGACCAATGGATATTTATTTTACCTTATGGTTATAATCCATAGTAGTCATTATTTTTGCTCTAATTTTCACAGATTTGGCCATTGGGGGCTTTTTGAAGATGACTCCTATGTCCTTTCAATATGCTTCTAAATTTTTATGAACACTTTCTTAACTTTCTGTCAATATAAGATAATTAGGATCATGTACTTTTCCTGCCATAGCCCTACAATTAATCATTTCTCCAAAAATCCCTTGTTCCTTTTACTGGAGAATGGTGTTTAGAAACCAAGATCTGGGTGCTAGATGTTCTCATTGTTACTGGAGTGTCACCACTACTAGGTCCTCTGAGAAGACTAGGGAGGAAATACATGTACATGCACACACACCCCAATATTTATTTCTCTCTCTCTCTCTCTTTCTCTGTGTGTGTGTGTGTGTGTGTGTGTGTGTGTATATATATATATATATTTAAAACCATGTGCCAATTCTAGGCCAAGCCTTTAAGAGGTCCGGCATCTTCCTGTTTTGCTCTTGGAAATCAACTACCATGCTAGAAGTCTGAACATCATCCTCTCAGGAAGCCCAAGCCAACCATATGGAGAGGGAGAGGAGCACTTGAAGGAGCACCAATATGCCAGACATGTGAATGAAGCTTTCTTGGGTCTCCAGCCCCTCTCAACCAGCAAGTGAATACAACTAAGTGACCCCAGCCAATGTCATTGGAGCAGAAGAACTGCCCAGCTGAACCTGAATCAAATTTCTAACCCACATAACTTGATGCTTTTTTAATCCATTACATTTTGACAGTTTGTTATATAGCAATACATAATTAATTGCTTAACTCAGAGAAAGACTTCAATGAATATTTGATAATTATAATTTGATGAGAAGTTTTCATGGAATCATGGCTGACTAAAATAGGAAATAATATGCTATGGCTTATTAACTAATTTTTTATCAAATGAAGGCAACCAAAACCCTGCTTTAGTTGAAAGTTCTTCTAAAATGAATTGGCCTACTCTTGCCACTTAAGAGATGGAGAACGTTGAATTATTTTGTTGATGTGGCTCCTCAGGCTCACATTTGCACCAGATGCAAATGGTTTCCCACCCTCAGATAAAACTGAGAATGCTTATGATCAGAAATAGTCTGTTTCCTATCTGGGAAGGGTGTAAACTCAGGAAGAGTTCAACTTGCTGAGTGGTTTCTTTGGTAGGCAGCCTTCAGGACGCCCCCTTGGTGAGCCTCACGTACTGGTAGGTCTTCCAATTTTCTCCACTCTGTCAAGCCTTTTGTGGAGGCATTGTGAAGGGGCAGTGTTATCTGCTGTATGTTAATCTCTTTGGGGGAAGCTCAGGATAGAAATTACAGCAGTAATGGTAGAGCTGGTGGTGAAGGATGTGGAACACTAACATTAATACTAAGGAGAAACTTTAGCAAGGACCTTCCAGAATAACGTCTATGTTATGGGCCTTATCTGGGATGAAGGTGGAAAGTCTTTTCCTTCATGGGACATTTGGCAATGTCTGGAGATATTTTTGGTTCTCATGTCTGAGGGAAGCATGGTGGTGGGGGGTGTGAGGTAGGGGCTTTGGTACTGGTATCTAGTGATTAGAGTCCAGGGATACTGATAAACATCAAGCAATGCACAGTACAGGCCCTACAACAAAAACTTACTCAGCCTAAAATGTCAATAGTGCTGCTATTGAGGAACAGTATTCTAGAGGAAGCTAATCCTTGAGGTGGAAGAGCAGGTGCCTGACTTGTGACTGGTCACTTCTATGTCTTTTTTTTTTTTTTTTTTTACATTATATAAGTTTAATGGAGGAGAGTGGTGGATAGATAAAGCCCCACATATCGTTTTCTGAAATAAATTTTTGTTTTGATTTCTTGCAATAAGTATGTTTCTAAAGCGGAGGGAGCAAAACATTCTAATTAGTGGAGGGTCCTTTTCTCATTAATTGTTCTTCACATTTGCAGTTACATTAAGGACATAATCAAATTACAGGAAAGATCTTATTTCTCAATATAATCAAAGAACCATAACTTGTCTAAGTGACACTGGCCAGGCCACATCCCCTTTCTGGGCCACAGTTTTCTCTGTAGAGTAAGGGCTCCACCAAGATAATTTCTGAGATCCTTATTTTGAGTTCTTTCATTCTACGGTTCTTTCATACCATGGATACACAGAGAATGGCACAAGATGAGATAAAATTGATGGGCAATGCTTTGAACAATGACGTTGAAAGGAGAAAGACACTTTAAATAAGGAATTAGCAATGCCCTTTTTGGGTGTCTGGTAATTTAGAACTGTAGGGAAGTAGAGTGTTTACAAATTTAACAAATATAAAGTGGGATAATCCATACATTCCCTGGAATATCTTCTTCTCTCCTTGGTGTATGCTCTCTGCAGGTGTCTGCTCTGGAGAAGAGCTGAGGCTGATCGAGGCAGAAGTGTTGAGCACAAGGTGTCTCAGGTCAGGGCTAGCTAATTGGATCACAGCTGCAGCCTCAACAGAACCCAGCAGACCTCTGGATCAGCACGTACTAGAAATCTCCTATCCCCCGGAAAACCTGCAGACATGGAAGTCGTGGGCTCTTCTCTACAACGTGGAGCTTTTGCGAGGGATGTGAGGACATGACAAAGAGGATAAATTCATGTGCAAGATGTTAATCAACATTTGCAGTTCTGTCCGATTGTTCTAGCAAGGTTAAAGTGAGAACCAACAAAACTCACCAACAAGCTTACCACTGGAAAAAAGTATCTCATCAAAGGAAATGATATTTTAAAGAATTGAATGGGAAAAAATATTTAAAGGTCATAGATAGAATTTAAGCCTAGACGACAACTTTTTCTTGGCCCTAATAGTCAACTCCATAGACCTAAACAAGTTACACCTAGAAGATATGCAACAGGAAGGGCATCTGGCAACCAGACTTCTGCACTGGTTTGTTGATTTTACTGCACTATCAGGGCATGGCCAGGCTCCCGGGTCCACCCATTCCGTGTCCACATTCTTTTCCGTGTTCACAGCCACCATTTTAACCCCTACACCCTTCTTGCTTCCTCTCCTCATCTTCTGTCATGCCGATTCTCTCTTCCAACTCCAGCAGTCTAGTAAGCCTTTTTAAAATCCACTCCATCCACTCTGATTATACCTGATTACTCCTTTACCCTGCTTAAGACTTATGCCTGACTTCATTTTGTCATTGACAGCATTGTTGAAGATCCTTGTGTTTGTTAAGCTTTGGACATACAGAGAGGATTAGGACAAGGAACTCAACATCAAGAAACTTAAAACCAAGCTGGAGAGGCAAGACACTTACATAAACTTGATACTTAGTGACTCATGCTACTACACGAGAAATGCCAGGGCTACTGGAATTCAGAGAACAACTCTGTAAACTATTGCATTTAGCAAAGTAATTATATAGAAAATAAGCCTTCACCCTCAAAGAAAATTAAGACTTATGTAAGTGGAGGCAGGAAGAGCATTACAGGCAGAGGTGAACAAGCGTGGAGGCAGGAAAGCCATTAGCGTATTTGGAAATAGAAATCTCAAGTAAACAAATTTAGTTAAAGAGTATTTGAGTGGTGAAAGAGGGCCACTATATTGGCAATAAATTGGAAGACTGGGGAGAAGCAGATTTCACAGGATAGTTGGGAGTCTTGCAAGTCAAGAGAGTAATTTTTCTGTAGGTGCTATGATGCCTTTGTAGGTTTTCCACCAAGGAAGTAACACACTTAAAACTGTGGATTGGGAAGGTGGCCCTGATAGCTGTGTGTGGAGTAGACTGTGATGGAGCAGGGCTGGAGCCCGAAGAACCAACTGTCGTAATCTGACTGTGAGACACTAAGGGCCTAGATGAGAGGCAGTAGTCTTGTACGTTGCTTTACACATTTTGTTCTATCTATGTTGTATTAGCTTAACTAGATTATAAATGTCTAATAAGCCAGAGATATTTTCTTTCTAGTTTTATATTGTGTCCCTTCTTGCCTCTACAGTGCTTGGATTAAGTTGGTGGGTAACTGTTGTTGTTGTTATCATTCTAAACTTTAATCAGGCTGAGCTGTTCCAAATGAGTTATGAATATACTGATATGCACATGTAAGAATTTGTGACAAACAATGTATTCTCTATGTAATATGTTCTGTAGGGCTAAGGGTACTGAGCTACATAGGTCAGATCAATCATGTTCAAGATGTGAGTCCTAAGAGTTGTGTTGGAAGATGAAGCAGGAGCCTGAGAAGCCACTACCAGACTTTTAGCACTCTAGAAACTTACCACCTCATCAGGCTTCAAGATTCATCTTCTCTGGAAGAATATATATTTGTACAAGGTCATGGTAGTGGTTATGGTTAGCACATGGGAGAAATTGATGCTAAGTCTGAGAAACTCTGAGGCCATCTGTCTGCCTGCTCCCTGGAAAGTATCAGTCCCTATTATAGATTTAGGCTGAGCCCATATGCCAATCTGCAAACCAGCACTGAAGTTAATTATGGGATTCTCCCTGGTCAGTTGAGTCATGGCCAATTGAAATGGCTGTAGAAATTTCCTTGAACCCTGAATTCTAGATTGTCTTTCCTACTATTTAACACTTTACTGTTCACATGTTTTATTTCTGACATAGATTGGAAATTTCTGAAGGGTACAGTTTATGTCTTACACTTCTTTTGTATTCTGCTTAACACCTGGCAAAAAATAGAAAATGAGTTAGTGCTCAGTAAATAGTTGCTGAATTGGACCATTGAGACAACTCACACTCTCAGAAATCTGAAAGACTAGATATTCTTTCAAATTCATTCTTTTATGGTGAAGATGCTCTTCTGGTTTCGTCCGAAAGTCTGGAGGGTGTGTTAGAGATAGTTCCATATTGCTTACAGTTTGAAAAGGAGCAGAAAGAACGGGTGTAAGTGGAACAGCACCCAGTTGTTCAGTTCCCCCCATGGCACGGATGAAGCCATATCTTTTATCCCAGGCCAATTCCTGTAACTGCTCATTTTACCTTCTCTCCATGACACAGGTGGAGCCCCTGAATCCTTCCTAAGCACCACTTTAAGCAGCCGCTAGAAATCAATCTGAAGTGACACAAAAAAATAAAATGTATTCATCATTTCAAGACCTTTGAGGCAATAACCAGTTGCATCTTTTGAAAAACTCCCTGTAAGGCTGTCAGGTAATCATAGTGTGGGCAATAATACTTATAAAAGCTAACCTTTGCTGGGTATTTACATGATCTTTCCCTACATCCATTTCTTCTAAAAGGACAAGCCTATGACAGTCATATTGATCTTATTTTCCTTGCAGTGATTATGTTAGCATGGGTATGTGACCTAATTCTGGCCCAAGGCATGAGGGAAACCTAGTGGAAAGGTTCTGGGAAAGTTTGCCTTGCCCTGTCTTACTGAACATGAACAAGAAATAATGCCATGAGTGGCCACAATGTTGTCCATGGGCAGCCATGATGTGACCAAGCCAGGAAGCAGCTGTGGGATGAAATCAATGCCAAGAATAGCATACAAGAGAGGGGGAAAACCAGGGTCTTTGACAACCCATCACATCAATTATTTCATGTTGGAAGCTTGTTTTTCTGGATTCCAACTTACATGAAACATACACTTACTTATTGTTTTAGCCACTTCGAGTTACTGTTTTTTTGTTGCTTTCAGCCATAATGCCTCTGGGCAGGGGAATTTCCTAACTTTGCAGAGACTGTCTCAATTAATCCTCATAATAGCTCTGTAAGGTTGACACTGTCTTCATCCCCATTTCTCAGATGGGCATATTGAGAATTAGATTGTTTAGGTAACTTTCCTAAGTCATAGAGCACATATGTGCTGGAGCTGTCATTTGTACTTAGGAAGTCTGGCTCTAGAATCCATACACTTAAACATTACTCTTAAACCAACACTCTTACAGTTGTCTGTCAATTTATTCCATGGAAAGAACAGAAGGTTAATACCAGGGAATATACAGGCTAGGCATGCTGAAGTTTCTAGAAAGTCTTTAAATAGATTAAAAGAAAGGGGATTTTGTTTCTATACCAAGCCGAAGACATAACTAAAGGTGCTAATGCCAATTATGACTTAGAAGTCTATGTATGGAAAGCGTTTAATTTGGCTTCTTTCCTTCTAGCAGCCTAGAGCTATATTTTGGAAGGAAGGAAAGCTTCACCACTATAAATCAGAGGTTCTCTGAATTCCACATAGGTTGTCTCAAGCCCATGGAAGATGGGGGGTTGATAAAGCCCTTTGGGGTGTGCTAGTGAATCACCACACTGAATGAATTTGTATGTGTGCATCCCTCCCACGGCTGCCGCACTTGACAAATGTTGGTCAGTGCCACAGTTCCCACTGTGAACAGACACTGTCTGTGCAGCCACGGCTCCTGGAGGGGTCGGTGCAGACTGGAGCCATTCCAGGATTCCACATAGTCAGAGTTCTAATTTCCCCTGGGATCAGCCATTCCTTTTTTTGGTGACAGTATCATTCCCTAGAATACATAAAAGCTTTTCTCTTCTTCAATATACACATGGATTTTTTTTCATTTTTTACTTACAGCCTGGACAAAGTTCAAAAACATTTAAAGTTGAGATCTACTTGTTTTTTTTTTTTTGAAGGAACATCTTCCTTTTGTGTATTGATCACTTTAACCCTCTTGAAGCTTCCTTCAGCAAAAGGATGTGCTCAGATGAAAAAGTTTCATTTGAAATATGGCTTCAAAAATTTAAACTATCTTTAGATGAAATATAATAAACAATTTAGCGAAAGCTTCCTGAAAGTATCTTTCATGCCATACCCAAATGTGTATGTGTGCTTGCTGAAAATTACATGTGATTTCAAGGTTCATCATTAGATATTTTCCCTCAAATCATTAGCAAATGGGTTCTAAGTACTTTGACAAGCATTTTTTCAATTTAACCTGTGTAAAAGTAATTTTGACTTTTTTTTAGTTTTTCAATAATGTACCACAGGGCATTAATGTGTACTCATTGAGCAGGGAGCATGTGTGAGTAGAGCTTTTCTCAACACATAAACCTCTTCTTTTTACAAACATTTCAAACATAGCTCCCATCTGAAAACCATGTAGTACAAACTCGTGAAAACAAAATGACTGGAACTTTTCTAGGTAGGGAATTTACTTCACTGTGAAAGAGCCTTAGGTTTTTTGTTTTGTTTTGTGTCTCGGAATCTTAACCTTTATACACCAAGAGCTGATGGTTAATAGAGACTAGGCTTTGAGATCTTTGTTTCTGAAAATAACAGTCTGGCTGAGTTATTAGATACTTGAGGATTTACTTCATATGCTGCTGAATCTTCTTTGGTTTTACATTTCTAGAATATGCTCATCACATTAAATTGTTTCTGCACATGTGCCTGTCATACATTCTGAAAATATATGGTGAAAAAAACAGACATGATGAAAACAGTGAGGATCTAAACAAAGCTCTGGTGTTGCACTGTTCTCCCAGAAAAATGGCTGCTCGCTCTGCTCTTATCCCCTCTTGTAAGTGCCCCAAATGCTTCCTTTACTTTCTCAGTGATGGAAAGTCTGCTATTCCTCTTTCCTTTCTGCTGGGGATTACATATATCTTTTTTATTGTTTCTTCTTCTTTTTTAAATACATGGGGCAGGGTGGGGGTTGGGATTGAATTTTAATTTACAACAGTCCTTTTTTTTAACCTCTGATTTTTTCCCTTTTCATAGATTTCTATTCTTGTTTTATTGTCATCATCTTGTTTCAAATCTCTCTGAAAATGTTAATGGAAAGTTTTTCTTTTTCAAAAATATTATCCTGTTCCCTAATTATGGCTGTTTTCTCTGCTGTCATTTTTTCCTGTGTTTCTCTCTGTCGTGCTGTGGGTTTTCCACAATTGTATGGTGATCTTTAGTAGTCCATTCACATTTAAGAACGGAGCAATGGTGACCTGTTCGGTGTTCCTCTGTGGGCAGGGCAGATTGTATGGTAGGCTTTGCTTTAGGGTGCACGCATGAGGAGCAAACTATTGTGCTAGAAGATCCTAGATGCCACATTTTAGAATACTTCACTCTTGGCCACCATTTTCTACATTAGCTGCCCTAGTTTTACCCAGACAGGTTTTGTTTTATTTGTTTAAAGAGAAAGGAAGCCTACTGTTTTTCACCTAGAAGGTAAATACTCTTGTAGGGATCATTCTGTGTGTAAATGTGTGGATGGGTGAGTGTGGTGAAGTCAACTGTGGCTGTGCAGACTTTCACTTCCTTCCTTATTGTCAAGTCCATGCTGTGCTCGCCAGGCAGGTCAACAGACTTTTCCAGAGTAACCCCCGCCACTCCCGCCACACACACACACACACACACACACACCTGAGACTGAAGCCTTCTGAACCCTACTGTCTAAACTACCACTCATCTGACCCCTTTACATCTTTCATAAATTTTGGAATTTTCTTGTCTG
This sequence comes from Daubentonia madagascariensis, assembly GCA_023783475.1. Lineage (NCBI taxonomy): Eukaryota > Metazoa > Chordata > Mammalia > Primates > Daubentoniidae > Daubentonia > Daubentonia madagascariensis. The sequence goes on from JAKFHU010002658.1 coordinate 10,794,766, forward strand.
CTAATGATTTCCATCATGTCCCTGTCTGTCATTGTTTTTATCATGCCTTTCAATTTATTTACTATGATTTAAAAATTATTTATTAGGCAAAATGTGTGCTCTCATTATCCAGCTTCAGCAATTATCAATATTTTGTGAATATTTTATCCATCCCCTTACTTTCTTTTCTTGAAAATTTCAGAAGCAAATCCAGACGTCATATCATTTGTCCCATGCATACCTCAGTACACATCTCTAACTCAGAAATACATGCGTAAGTGAGCTGCTCGCACAAAGCAAGATCAACAGCTCCTTAATATATGTCACACACAAACATTACTCAAATTGCTTCAATTGTCTCAAAAGTGACATTTTACAGTTTGAATTGTTTGAACGGAGGTCCAGTCGTGGTCCACCAAATGTCTTCAATGGTTACGTTTCTCAAGTTTCTTTTATTCTGTAATGGTTTTTCCTTTTGTGCGTTTTTTTTCCATATTAAATTTACCTGCTTTGTTGTGGTAACAAATGACCCCCAAATCTCAATGTCTATAACAAAAAAGGTTAAAAGTTTTAGTTTCTGTATCATATTGCACATTGTCTGCATTTCGGCAGTGGTTCAGTCTCTCTCCGAGTGTCTTCTTATTCTGGCACCCAGGTTATTTGTGTCAGAACGTTCTTGTGGCAGAAGTAAAAGGGCAAGAAAGCTGGAGCTGGAATAGCCCACACAGCTTTGTTTGGACATGGCACAGTCTTTTCTGCTTCCTTGCCACTGGTCAAACAAGTCATGAGCCCCAGCCAACATCAATGGGGCAGGAATATATTCTGTTCCAGGAGAGAACAACGAACCAAGGGGCAGCAGCATGCATGTGTAATCTTTTTACAGGAAGAGGGAGGAAAAAGTTGGGCAATAATACAATTCATTGCTTATGTTTTTGGTCAACTAGAGAAACTAGGACATTTGTTCTACAGATTGTCACACATTCTGAATTTGACTAATTGCTTCTTCACGGCATTGTTTGACTTATTCCTTTATGCCCCATATTTCCTGGAAACTGATATTTACATCTAAAGGAGTGATTGGATTTGGTTTTATTTATTAATTTATTATTTTAGGCAAGATCACTTCATAGGTCATGCTATGTACGCCTTGCTGCACTTCCTCTGAAGGCACAACATAGCTGATTAACCTATTTTTTAAGTTTGATCAATGGGAGCAGTTGATATCAGCCTGATCTCTCCATTGTAAAGTCCTCTATCTACCCTTCTTCTTCAGGTTTCAGCACCCATTGATGATCACTGCTCACATCATTGTTTCATCAGGGACTGCAAAATAATGATTTTTTTCTAATCCTACCATCTATGTTCATTGAGTAAGAATAATGAAAAGTTATGATCAAACTGCCATGTTGAATGATAGCTACTATATTTGTTTTATATTTTTGGATCTGAGTAAAATTTCATTTGAAAACAATTTATTAAAGGCAGGTTAGAAATCACTGGGCCAGAGAATCTCTTGAGCACTTTCCAGCACTAATGCTTTATGATTCAGAAACCTGTGCTGAGTTAATATTTCATGATGGAAAAAAAGGAGTACAGTAGATTGACAGGAGTTCTGTGGTGAGTGTATAAAGGTAGCCAGTTAGATTCTTCCTCTGACCCAGAAGAGCCTGTATTATGATGGAGCCATGGAGGATGCGCTGGGCAACAGCTTCTTGTAAGGTGGAAAGAGAATGACCCTCCAGCCATAGGTCTTTGGAAGCTACGCAGAATGATTATGAGGCCTAGTTGTACAAGTATATGCACCTCACAGAAATGTAGAATACTAAACTGGGATTATAAGCCATAACAAAACATAAACTTTACCTCTCCCTTACCCACCTCATCTACCACTCTGAGACCTGCAGCTTCTTCTAAAGTACCATACAACTGTCCTCATGTTCTCTTGGGGTAAGGTGTTCTCCCCTGTTCTCAGAAACATGGAGGCACCCATCATTAATCTCTCCTCATCACCTGTCACCCAAGGTCTCAGCCGCTTTGAAACCACAACCTTCCACTGCTGTACCACACAGCTCTTCTACGTTCTCTACATTCCCTGATGTGCTAAAGCTGCTCCCATTCCCTTTGAAGTGGGAAGAATTCCTCTTATTCACATTTGTGTTCCATTTCATTACATGAATAGAGAGGCGATTCTCCTGGGAACTCAGTGATTTACAGAGATTTTAGTGAAACCTCTCTCTCAAGCTGAACTCACTGCCTTCTCTCTTAAGACTCAGGCACACATTTATGGGGCTTGGGAGAATAGATCATCTGTACAACAGCCACTTTATTGCTTATCACATGCTCTTTTTATTGCTTTGGCTGGGAGATGGAGGTGGCCCCACATCCTGATATAAAAGACAACATTGTTAGGCCCTTTCTTAACATGATAGTTGCATGCCAAGTAAAGCAACGGGCTGAGAGATAACCCCAGATCTCTTTTCCAGATCTCAAGCACAGTGGCATCATTCCCTATGTGGAAGTTGACACTGGCTTCTACCAAGTAGAGTGGTTCTAGAGAGAGTCAAGATGAAACCTTGTTGATAGAAGGATTGTGTTTATCCTGAAGTCCTCACTCCTACCTCAGGGAAAGCAGACTATAGAGGAGCAGCAGGACAAACTGAAAGTTAAGCCCTGGAAAGTGGCACAATCTAAGGCAGCATTAAGGACTAGTATAGTAAAAATGCACATGCAAAAGCCATCACAGAGAAAGAGGGGCATTTGGTTTGCTAAGTAAATCAACACTGGCTCTAATTGTTGTCTGAATCCCTGAGAAATGGCCCTTTTCTCACAGTCTTGGAAGTTATGAAATATTCTTGTTATAGATGAGAACAATTCACTAGATTTGCCACAAACAGGAAGGTCTTCCATTGCCCTCCAGGCATCAGTAGATGATCCATTGGCCTGCAAATTATGGAGGGAAAATTCATTAATTTATGAAGGTTTTAGAATATCAAACACTAAAGTTGGAGTTCTTGAAGTCTGGCCACTATAAACAATTTTACATAAAGCTCTGTTTGCTCCTATTCAGAAGCAGTCAAAATGACCGAGTTGTTCTGTGGAGCATGGGGTGCTGGTGTCTGTCATCAACTGATTGGATTTCTTTATGGTGAGATTATAAAGAAGATCATCTTAGCTACTTCCTGCTATAAAATTTTATTATTTTTTCTGCTTATGGAAGGCAATACACAATGATCCCTGTAGAATGTATATTATTTGTAGCACACATCAGGGGTGTGTGTGTGTGTGTGTGTGCGCTCTCAAGATCCCCATTGTCATTAACAAAGAAGAATAAAGATATGCTCACTGTTAGAACACACAATAAGGCTCTTCAACTGATACTCATACTAAGGGCTGGTGAAGTTTGCCACCCATTGAATTCAGGTTAAAGTTAAAAGTGATAAAGATGCTGCAGGTGAACATTGGTCTTTCTGAAATTGCATAAATTTAGTTGATGAAACAAAACAATGAATAAGCCACAAATTTCTTGATTCAATTTTAAAGTAAAGAAGAGAAAAAGGTCATCAAAATTGGTGTTTCATCAGGTTGAACCAGATTCACATTATTTTATTCATTCTAGAATCAGCAATTTGTCCTTGTTTATTTCTTAGAATGATTCCCTATGCTTTGGGAGCTCAAAAAATTGAACTTATTTTCAATAAGTATCTGTTGGTATCTGTTCCTTTGTTTAATCTTGAAAACCTTTCCATGCTCCTAGTATATGTGGATCAGCCTGCTGTTCTTTCTCCTTCTTCATAGAGCTCTTTTACTGCCCTAGTACTTGGCTCTGACAACAGAGTGCCCAGTGTTTGATAGAGAATTGTCTTCATAATTCACTCTCTGATTCTCCCTCTTATGGTTCAGTTGTCCTGCCTAACAGAAAGCAAGAGATTAAACCGAGCCAATAAGAACTTGGTGTTCCTGACTTAAGTTTGTGTGGTCAGTTCACCAGGACTCACCATGTTTTCTTTTTAATAATACAGGCTTGTTAATTAGGTATCTGTCCAGCTCATGAGATATGAGATGCAAGAGGTGATGACCTTTCCCATGTATATTTGGAATGAAGAACTGCATGCCTCTGGTGGTTTGTACACTGGCCCCAGTAACTCAGCTGCTATTTATTCCTATAGCATACCTTTATGCTGTCTTTCAGAGTCCTGAGGGCTGGAGGATGGGAAGCAACAATTAAGTTGGGACTCTCGAGTTTCTTTTATTTTATGAATAGTAGCCTTACATGGAAGTTAATAGCACAGACCCTGGAGTCCAACAGCCTAAGGTCAGGTCTTTCGTCTGATCCATACTCTGTATAAATTTTCAAAAGTTTCTGAACACTCCTGTGTCAGTTTCACCTGTAATAATAGTGATGGTGGTAGTGAGAATAACGGTCAAGGTGGTGGTGTTGGTAGTAGTATAATACAGGTATAACATATCTATTTATCTTATAGAATTGTCATGATGATTAAGTAAGATAATGCATGCAAAATTATTAGTACAGAGTAAGGCCTTGTTAAATGTTAGATGCTATAATTATTACAAATAATGTTAAATTGGCCTTCTAGAATTTAAGAGTGGAACTCTCCAAGATATATTTTACCTGTTTTAATGTTTCAGAATGCAATTGCTTTGAATGGATTTTTTAATGTGAAGTGTGCTTAACTCCCCATATATTTTACCATAAGTATAAGCAGTTTATGTAGCTCTACCTCACTACTGACAGATCAGACAAACCTTGTCTACCTACTTTGGGGTGTATCCCACCGAACTGGCACCCAATTGTGGGAGCAGGATATACTACCACAGACAGGGTCTCAAGTAAATTCAGCTGCCAGAAGCTTAAATAACAGAAGCATTCTGCAATGCCAAGTTTGTTCCAGAAAGATGAATACTATGATCATAGCTCATAAAAATCAAACTGTATTTTCACATTCTCTCTTGTACGACTAGCGAAAAAAAAATCTGAATGTCAAGGAATCTCCACCCAAGGCAAGATTTATGTTCAGCTTTCCTGACATTTGGTGCTTTTACTGAGATGAGGCTCATTCCAAGGTATTTATGCTCGAAGAGCCCACTGGAAAACTTTCCAAGCCAGCAACAGAAGACTGCTACCTGGCTGGTCCTCTCCTCTTTTGCTGGCACAGGCAGAGAAAAGGCTTCAGGAACCTTCAACAGACTGTTTGTCTCCCTGTCAGGATTTGCATCAACATTAACTCTTCATAGTTCATGATTGACAATTATATTCTAGGCTTCCAGACTCAAATATGTTTCCTTTGGCCCATAACCTTCTGGTGAGGGAACAAATGCTTTTAGATCCCTCAAGAAATGGGGTGTTCCCTTATGACTGTGCTTCCCTGAACTCAGTGGACTGCTGTGGGCATTCTGGATGCCATTACGATGAGGCTGGGAGACGCCCCTTCGTTTGGCACAATCCTCACGTGTTAATATCTGGCCCACCTTTTGTGCAGTGCTGAATGTTGGGGATTGGGAGAGTTTGTGAAAGGAATAATAACTTTTTCCTGCATTTTTGAAGCAGAGGTCACAGTGACCTGCTAAGAATGCAAGAATGGCAGTAGCAATGTAGGATAGAAGAGACATGGCAACCACCTCTTGCTTGGTAGAAGTGGGCAAAGGAATGACAGCGACAGGGAGAAGAAGAGAGGTTGTTATCTTAAAGAGTGCTACGGAGTCACTGACAGTGTGCGTGAGCAGAAGGACAGGAGTTGTCCGGGGATGAGAGACATATCAAGTAGGACTGCTGTTTGCTTTGTGGTTTGCTGTTTGTTAATCTGAACTCTTCTTTTCTGGCCCAAAGCGAATCTTTCCTGTGGCATAGTGGTTGAGAACAGAGCCTTGGTGTCAGACACACTTAGTAAGAGTTCTGACATTCTTAAAAAGTGTCACCACACTTGCTCAGGTTTCTTGACCACTTTAAACCTTAGTTTCCTCAATATTAAAGACAATAACCCCTGTTACATAAATTAAATGAAAAGGAAACATCAGAGCACCTAGAATGGTACCTGCCAAGTAGTTCAGTGACACTAAAGGGTAGCTAGTGGTGGTGATGGTGGTAGTGGGAATGGTGGTTGAGGTGCTGGTGTTGGTAGTAGTGATGGTGCTGAGGTGGTGGTAATGGTGGTAGCACAAGTGGAGGGCGGGGTAGTAATTCACATAGGCTCTGGCTTTTTCACCACATGATTCAGTGGTCTTCCAAGGGCACCACAACAGATGTACTGGCTTGGAGAGAAACCAAAGCTTGTTGGCCTCACTTCTCTACTGCCTCCTCGAAAGTACATGTTTCCACCACTTCTGCCTGCTTTTAATGGAACCAGACTTACAAATGGAAAAAAAAATAGCCCCATATTTCTGACACCTGCTTCACCTGAGCTCCTCAGAGACTTGGCAGCGAAGATTTCCCAAGGGCCCTGGTAGAGACTAGCCTATGAGTCTTCCTCTTTGGGGACCCCTGTTCCCTTTCCTGGATCTCCAGCCAGACAGACCAGGTGGTTTTTCATGCCCTCAGACTGAGGTTCGATTCAAGCTCAGTCCTTAAAGGGAAAGGTACCATTTCCTTTTGCGAATCCCCTGGAGCCTAACTTCATCCTGTGATTGGCCTTCTCCCAGAATGACTCATCAACCCAGAGTTTGTCCTTGTGCTGACCCCTGATGTCTTCCTGAGACGGGGTGAGACCTGCTGGGAGGAAAGGCAATCATTATATCATCCCCCGGTCGAGGCCACATAAACACTTCCCTTCTCTAATGAATGGGCTCCAAAGGGCAGGCTGACTTGTCTTGGTGTGGCCCTCTCAAGCCAAGGGTGTGGATGAGAATTTAAGCTAATGTTGGTGTTAGGAGCATTTAGATATCAATTTCCTAACTTTTTCTCATTATAACAGATTGTTAACGTTGTTGTAAAAGGACATTTACCTATTTTTTTTCTTTTTAAGAGACTTTACAGAAGCAGAATAAGGAAACACTCTATTGACAGTGTGCTGCCTGAAAAGTGTCAGTGTATCATATACTATGGAGGCCTAGGATATATGAATACGAGTATAAAGGAACATGGAAAGATAGTCATGCTTTTAAATGAGGCAAAATACAACAGCTAAGACAATGCATGATAGAGTAAGACAGATGTGGGCTTGAATTGTGACTATGAACATGCTACTTCAATTTCTAGGCCTCAATTTCCTCATGGGTAAAATGGGGATATTGATAGTACCTACCTCATAGGTAGTATGTTAGATAAGGCTTATTAAATACTTTGCACTGTGTCTGGTACAGAGCTGATGCTCAATGCATGGTAGGATGTAGTAGGGACCATTATTGAGAGATAAGCACCGTGCCTTGGAAAGCTAAGAAAAGAATACTAAGCTACTATTAGAATGAACACCTAGATTAAGGGTATTCACAAGCCAGCATTCAGTCTGGGCCTTCCACAGTGGCTGAAGAAATGTCATGAGCAGAGAATGAACACAGAGCTGTCAAAGGTAAATTCATCAAGCAATGAGACATTTAGTGGAGCAAACTGTAGGTGTGTGGATAGAGCAGTGAATGAAAAAATGAGCCGGGTTAAAATGTTGCAGGCCTTGACTAACATACTAAGGAATTCTTCCAGAATGAGGTCTCTCCATAGTGGTCCATTCTCCCAAACCTGTTATCAAGCCAATTCCCAGAATTATTAACCCCAACAGGCAGGAGAATTCGGAGATACCCATATTTATATGCAGTGTGTATCCCAGCATATACCTAAGCTTGTTTCTACCACTGGAATTCAGACCTACAGACAGGTCTGAACTATTGGAAGGGCAGTGCCAGAAAAGTTATTTATACGAGAAATTGGGGAGCCACCAGGGAGAATAACCATTCCAGGAACTTGACGCTTGGTCAAAGCTGTCAGCTTGAGAGAGTGGGAGCAATTCTGAATCCGTGGAATCTCCTACTTCAGTCTCCCTTGGACCTACACCTGAATCCTGTATTAAATAAAGGTCCTTTAAACAGGAAATGGCAAGAAGTTCTAAGCAAATGGAATAGCATCTTTGAGGACCTTGATATGGGAAATGATTTGGGTATAATCATGTCTGGGAGAGTGGCATGGGGTGAATTTGAAGAGCTAGGCCAAGGCCAGATGGTAAAGAACAGTCTAAGTCCTCGAGGACAGTTTCAATTTATTTCTAAATAAAATGGGAAGTTACCAGGGGGAATTTAAGCAGCTGAGTGACATGATCTGGCTTATGAGTTATAAAGACCATGCTTGTTTGGAGACTGTATTGGGTAGGAGCAGGTTTGGAAGCTGAAAACCAGTTAGGAAACTACTGTAGTGGTCAGAGCAAGAGGCGGTTATGACCTCGATTGCTGCAAGGGTAGTAGCAGGGGTCGTGGGGACAAGTATGGATTCAAAATATATTTTGAAAATAGAACCGCAGAGCTCAATAATGGATGAGAAGAGTAGTAAAGACAGGGAGGGTAGAATCAAGAAAGTCTGTTAAGTTTCTGGCTTCAGCAACCAGGCTGAGAGTGGTGCTATTGACTGAGATGGAGTAATACAGAGAGATGAGGAACTGCTTTGGCTGAGAGACACAGGAGCTCTGACTTTGATAAATTCAAATAGGGCCTCAAACAGGCACTTGTTTAACCAAGACCTTTTGGTGCTTCAGGAGTGGTCTAGACTAGAGGGATGAAGGTGGGAGGGCTGAGCTCCCCAAGGGAGAAGAACAGGACAGGGCTCTGGAACTAACTCCTAACAACTCCAAAATTTTGAGAGGAAGGGACAATATCAGCAAAGGACACTGAAAGGAAGTGGCCAATGAATTTGTATGAAAAGTAGGGAAGTGTGGCACTGGGAAGTGGGAAGTGGAGAGTGCTTTTAAACAAGGGAGGGCTCAGCAGGGTCAGGTGCCACTAAAGGGCTCACTATGGCAAGCATGGCACTAAGCCTTTTACATGTAGCATCTTATTTTTTCTCCTAAAAGTGGCAGAGCTCAGGTTGAAACAGGTATGTGTGATTCCAAAGCCAATGCCTTTTCTACTATGCTGTGCTCCTTAGATATCCATGCCCTCATTTTTCAGATAAAATACTGAGTGTCAGAGGATGAGGTGGCTATACAAACAAATAGGGACTCACATTGGAGTGTAATCTGGGACATCTCACTCTGAAATCCTTGTCTTTTCTCCCACAGCAACCTCTCCTACTCTGCCTCCAACAATGACTTGAAAAACTCTGGGAATATACGGAAATGGTTCTCCATGAAGACCTAACCACAAAAAGTAGAGATATACCCACCATCAGGTTTCCAGCAGTGTTTTTGGAGAATTAAAATAAGCTTGATTTGCATAGGAAGCAACAACAAATGGCATTCTTAGCCTTGTGCTTTAAGGCACATTCATAGGTTTTTGGATAACCATGTCACAGAATAAGGAAAAGTACACTTTGGGTCTGGCAGCCAGGAACATCCAAGCAGGGACCCCAGGCATGGGTTGGGTGTACCTGCATGTTCTCAGACCTCCCTGGGGAGGATTTATGGCAGACCACAGACAGGCACTGCTTACTGCCTCAGCTGGGGCCATGTGATTCGAGGTGGGAGGGAGGGTGAGAAAAGTCCAGGTCACCCACTCCTGTGTGTACATTGAAAAGGGCTCAGATGCAGCTGGGGTATGGCAGTGTCCACTTCTGTTTCTAGAACCTGAGCCATGGCTGCTGCTCAGCCATTCCGGCTCTGCTGCTGTCCTCCCTGAGCTGTCAGAGTCAGTTAGGCTGAGACAAACAGCCTGTGGCCTGATGCTGCACGATTGTGTTTTATTTGACTGATTTTATTTTGGCACAAGAGCGGGAGGAAAATGCAGCCGTGCTACAGCTTGACTGTGATGAATGGAGCTGGGGAAGGGGGGTGGAGAGAGGGATAGGGGAGAGAGCTGGTTCAGGAATTAAGCTGTGCCCTGAAGCAGGTTGATGGGCTTGGCTGGAAGCAGTGAATCACAGCTGGTGGGAGCATGGACCCTGGTGAGTAGGCCAGCCACCTGGTCACTGTGGCTCTGGAGAGGTATCTGGAAAGTAGCAGACATCAGTCTATGGCTTCTAGCTGGATTTGATGATCTCAAAGCACATGGCCTATAGTGCTCCCTGGGAGGACTGCTAGCTTCAAACCTTGAGGGCTGTGTGACCTGTGAAGCCACCTTAATGGAGGAAAGAATGTCTCAGAGCACTGTCAATGAGTGTTCAAATCCCATCAACAGTGGTTACCAGGGGCCTTTTTTACTGTCTGACCATGGACCTTAGCTGTCTTCAGGATAAGAAACAGAGCACATGGTCAGGCTCTCATACTCCAGTCCACTCCCTAATGACCTGAGGGTGGGTTTTATCCTCACTGACAGAGATCTCATTTTGTGTGTGGAATCCCATGTAGACATTCCCCCATCACCAATATCTTGTTCAACCAAAAAATAAGTAAACAAACCCCCACAAACCCCTTTTGACATATATTATTGCCTACTGGCTACAGTCCTATTTCACTGGACCTTTTCCATGTAAAACTCCAGGAAAGGACTGTCCCTCTTACTTACTTCCCTGAGCCCAAAATCCTCTTGTCTGAAATCACCAGTGGGCAGGAGTGAGAAAGGGTGTGCTGTGGAGAGATCTTTCCTGCTTTTTCCTCCTGAGAAGTGGTAGTTCATTCTACTCTGTGGAAATGCATAGTGTAATGAATATAAATTCTCCCCTCCACCAACACTCTCTGAAATCCAATCTCCACACAGCATCTAGGGAAGTCTTTTAAAAATGGAAAAGAGGTTATATCCTCCAATTGCTTCCAACTTTCCAATAGCTTCTTATTACAATTAGATTAAATCTTAAACCTCCTATCTTGGCTCTGACCCTACCTACTTCCCTGATCTCATTTCCTACCTGTCTGCCCTGTCTGGAATGCTAGCTCTTCAGATCCTGTCTGGCTTTCAGGTCTCTGTTCAAAGATTACCTGCTCAAAGAGGCTTAGCCTCATGCCTTATATGAAACAACCCCACAACTCATTTTCTATCCTTTTTCCCTACCTTATTTTCTGCACAATACCTGCCAACCATATTATTTAGATATTTGTGTTTATTGCCCCCTTTCTTCTGTAGAGTGCAAGCTCCATGAGGGTAGTCATATTGAATGTCTCATTCAGCAATGACAACATGCCTGGCATATAATTGTTGTTCAATAAATACTTATTTAATCATTGAGTGAATAAAGGGTATATAAGGTTGTCATATAGGGCATGATGGAGAGACAGGTGAGCAAGGCTAAAATCATGCATGCTCTTGACAGTTGTGTTAATATATTTCAGCTTTCACCCCTATTAATCCAGGTTCCAGGCATGCCCCAGCCCCTAGGCCCACCCCTTGCCCCAGGCTCTAGGCTTACCCTATGGACCCAGGCTTTAGGCCTTGTCTCTGAGGACCCAGTCACCAGGCTCACCCAAGTGAACCCTAGTGCCTGGCCAATGCCTGTGGACCCAAGCTCTAGGCCTGCCCACCTGCTAACTCAAGCACCAGGACAGCCTGCCTGGAGACTCCAGCTGCAAGCCTTCCCACAAGCCCTACTGTGAGGCTGCCTAGAATCTCTGCATGGGCTGACTGGTGAAGGACTTTTCCTGCTTAAGAAAGTCTGTAAAGATTGGAAGATGTGCCTATTTCTTCAAATGCACAGACACAAATGCAAGGCCACAGAAAGCACAAGTAATCAGAAAAACATGACATCACAAAAGGAACAGAATGAAGCACCAGTAACCTAAAGAAATAGAGATCTATGAATGGTATGACAAAGATTTAAAATAGTCATCTTAAAACAGCTCAGTGAGATACAAGTCAATACAGATAGAAAACTAAACAAAATCATGAAAACAATACAAAACAAAATTAGAAGTTCAACAAAGAGAGAACAACCATAAAAAATAACCAAACAAATTCTGGAACTGAAGAACGTATGACTAAACTGAAAAATTCCATAAAGAGCTTCAACAACAGACTCAATCAAGCAGAAGAAAGAATCAACAAGCTCAAAGACAGGTTATTTGAAATTACTCAATCTGAGAAACAAAAAAGAATAAAAAAGAATGAAAAAGAGTGAAGAAGACCTGTGGGACTTATGGGACACCATCAAGGGAACCAATATAGACATTATGGGAGTCCTGATGGAGCAGAGAAAGAGAAAAGGACAAAAGCTTATTTAAAGAAATAATGACAGAAAACTTCCCACATCTGGAGAGGGAAATGAACATCCAGATCCATTAAGTCCAAAGAATTCCAAATCTATTAAGCATAAGGAGATCTTCACTGAGACACATTATAATTAAATTCTCAAAAATCAAAGAAAAAGAGAGAATTTTGAAAGCTGCACAAGAAAAGTGACTTGTCACATACAAGGGAACCATCATCAGACTATTAGCAGATTTTTCAGCAGAAACCTTGTAGGCCAGGAGACAGTGGAATGATTTATTCAAAGTGCCAAAAGGAAAAAAACAAAAAACAAAACAAACAAAAAACCCTTGCAACCAAGAATACTATACTCAGTCAAGCTGTCTTTCAGGAAGGAAGGAGCAATAATGACCTTCCCAGACAAATAAAAGCTGAGGGAGTTCATCACCACTAGACCTGATTTACAAAATTTGCAAAAAGGAGTTCTTCAAGTTGAAACAAAAGGATGCTAACTAACAACCTGGAAGCATATGAAAATATAAAACTCATTGTAAAGGTAAGAATGTCATCAAAATTAGAATATTCTTATACTGTAAGGGTAGTGAATGAGCCGCTTTTAACTCTAGTATAAACATTAAAAGACAAAAATATTGATAATAACTATAACTACAATAATTTGTGAATGGACACATAATATATAAAAGATGTAAATTGTGACATTAATAACAAAGTGTGGGGGAGGGGAAGTTAAAGTGTAGAGTTTTTATATGAGGTCAAAGTTAAGTTGTTATCAGCTTAAAATAGGCTGTTATAAATATAAGATGTTTAATGTAAGCCTCATGATAATCACAAAAATAAAAAAAACCCCAAAAACCTGTAGTCGATACACAAAAGAGAAAAAGAAATCAAAGCATACCACTACAAAATATATCATCAAATCACAAAAGAAGACAGCAGGAGAGGAACAAAGAAACAAAAGAACTACAAAACTGTCAGAAAACAATGAATAAAATGTCAATATTAAGTCCTTACTTATTAGAAATTTCTTTTAAATGTAAACAAATTAAACTCTCTAATCAAAAGACATAGAGTTGCTGAATGGATAAAAACACAATATCCAATATGCTGCCTATAAGATACTCACTTTAGCTTTAAGGATACACATAGGCTGAAAAAGAAGGGGTGGGAAAAGATACTGTTTTGCAAGTGGTTACCAGGTGATTATACTTGTATCAGACAAAATAGACTTTAAGTCAAAACTGCTCTAAGAGACAAACAAGGTCATCATATGATAAAGGGGTCAATTCATCAAGAGGATGTAACAATTATATATGCACCAAATTTCAGAGCACCTAAATGTATAAAGGTGATATTAACAGAAAAAGGAAGAAATAGACAGCAATACCGTAATAGTAGGGGAATTCAAGACCCCACTTTTAACAATGAATAGATTATCTAGACAGAAAATCAATAAGGAAACAGTGAATTTGAACAAAACTGTAAACCAAATGGATTAAGCAGACATATACAGAACATTCCATCTAACAGCAGCACAATGCACATTTTTTTCCAAGCACACATGGAACATTCTTCGGGATAAATCAAACATTAGACCACAAAAAAAGTTTTAACAAATTCAAGAAGATTGAAATCATATCAAGTTTCTTTTCTGACCACAATTGTATGAAACTAGAAAACAATAACAAGTGGAAAATTAGAAAATTAACCAATATATGGAAATTAAACAACATCGTAATGAACAACAAATGAGTCAAAGGATAAATCAAAAGAGAAATTTTTTAAAATCTCAGAAAAACAACAATGGAAACTCAACATATCAAAACTTATAGTATGCAACAAAAGCAGTTGTTAGAGGAAACGTTATAGTGATGAACACCTACATTAAGAAAAAGGAAATATCCCAAATAAATAAACTAACTTTATACCTCAAGAAACTAGAAAAAGAACAAAGTGAAAAGTAGGAAAGAAATATCAAAGATCAGAGCAGAAATAAATGAAATGAACACTAAAGAAACAATAAAAAAGATCAATAAAACTAAGAGTTGGATTTGTGAAATGATGGACCAAAATTGATAAACCTTTAGCTCGATTAAGAAAAATCAAATAGATGACTCAAACAAATAAAATTATGAATGAAAAAGGAGACATAACAGCTGATACCACAGAAATACAAAGGATCATTAGAGACTGCTATGTACAATTATACACCAACAAATTGGATTACCTAGAAGAAATGGATAAATTCTTAGAAACATAAAACTATCCAAGACCAAATCATGCAGAAATAGAAAATCTGAACAGATTAATAATGAGTAGGACATTGAATCAGTAATCAAAACTTCCCAGCAAAGAGAAGCCAAGGACCTGACATCTTCACTGCTAATTTCTATCACTTATAGAAGAATTAAAGGCAATACTTTTCAAGCTCTTCAAAAAAAATTCAAGAGGAGGGAACACTTCCAAAACTTATTTTATGAGGTCAGCATTACCCTGATACTGAAGCCAGACCAGGAAACTACAAGAAAAGAAAATTATAGGCCTATATCCCTTATAAACATATGTGCAAAAATTTTCAGTGAAATACTAGCAAACCAAAATCAACAGCACATTGAAAGGGTCATACACCATGATCAAGTAGGACTTATTCATGGGATGCAAGGATGGTTCAACATGTGCAAATAGGTAAATGTGCTATGACACATTAAGAGAATGAAGGACAAAAATTATTGATTATCTGAATAGATGCAGAAAAAGTATTTGACAAAATTTAATATCCTTTCATAATAAATCCCCCTAACAAATTAGATACAAAAAGAATGTACTTCAATATAATAAAAGCCATATATTACAAGCTCACAGCTGTAGTATGACCATTCTCAATGGTCAAAAGCTCAAAGCTTTTTCTCTAAGACCAGAAATAAGATCAGCCTGCTCATTCTTGCTGCTTCTATTCAACATGGTACCAGAAGCCCTAGCCAGAGCAATTAGATAATAAAAAAGTTAAAGACATCCAAATTGGAAGGAAGAAGTAAAATTGTCTGTGTTTCCAGGTGACATGATCTTATATATAGAAAATTCTGAAGACTCCACCAAAAATCTGTTAAAATAATAAACAAATTCAGTAGATTTTCAGGATACAAAATCAACATGCAAAAATCAGTTGTGTTTCTATATGCTAACAATGATCTATCTGAAAAATAATTAAGAAAACAATTCCATTTGCAACAGCATCAAAAAATTACAAAACCTTAAGAATAAATTTAACCAAGCAGATGGAAGATCTATACACTGAAAGTACAGAACATTGAAGAAATAAATTAAAGAAGACTCATGTAAATGAAAAGATTTCCCATGTTTATAGATTAGAAGAACTAATATTGTTTAAATGTCCATACTACCTCAAATGACCTATAGATTCAATGCAATCCTTATGAAAATTTCAATGTCATTTTCCACAGAAATAAAAAAAGCAATCCTAAAATTTGTATAGAACCATAAAAGTCCTCAAATAGCCAAAGCAATCTTTAGTAAAAAGAACAAAACTGGTGGCATCTCACACAACCTGATTTTAATATATACTACAAAGCTATGGTAATCAAAACAGTACGGTACTGTGTAAAACAGACATATAGACCAAAGTGACAGACTACAGAGCCTAGAACTAAAGGCATGCTTTTATGGTCATTTGCTCTTTGGCAAAGGTGCCAACAATACACAATGGGGAAAAGATAATGTCTTTAATAAGTGGTGCTGGGAAAACTGGATATCCACATATAGAAGAATGAAATTGGACCCTTATCTCATACCACATACAAAAATCAACTCAAAATAGATAAAAGACTTAAACAGAAGACCTAAAACTTTTAAACCACTAGAAGAAAATATAGGGAAAAATCTTCTTGACATTGGTCTGGGCAATGACTTTTTGGATATGACCCCAAAAGCACAGGCAACAAAAGTAAAATTAGACTAATGGGATTACATCAAACGATAAAGCTTCTGGACAGCAATGGAAACAATGAACAGAGTGAAGAGACAATATACAGAATGTGAAAAATATTTGTAAAACATATATCTGATAAGGAGTTAATATCCAAAATATATAAGGAACTCAAACAATTCAATAGCACAAAAATGAATAACCCAAAGAAAAAATGGGCAAAGGACCTGAATAGACATTTCTCAAAATAAGACATACAAATGGCCAAGAACTATATGAAAAAATGCTCAACATCACTAATCATCAATGAAATACAAATCAAAACCACAATGAGATATCACCTCACAACAATTAGAATGGCTACTATCAAAAAGACAAAATATAACAAGTATTGGTGAAGTTGTTGAGAAAAGGGAACCCTTGTACAGTAGAAATTAATTAGTAGAAATGTAAATTGGTATAACCATTATGGAAAATAGTATGGTGATTACTACAAAAATTAAAAATAGAACTACCCTATGATCCAGCAATTCCACTTCTGGGCAGAAGGAGAATCCAAAGGACATAAAATCAGTACATCAAAGAGAAATCTGCATTCCCATGTTCATTGCAGCATTATTCACAATAGCTAAGATATGGAATCAACCTAAGTGTCTGTTGATGGATGAATAGACTTTTTAAAACGTAGTATATACAATGGAATATTATTCAGCCCTACAAAAGAAGGAAATCCTGTCATTTTGAGACAATGTGGATGAACCTAGAGGGCATAGTAATAAGTGAAACAAACCAGGTACAGAAAGACAAATATTGTATGATCTCACTTACACGTGGAATTTTAAAAAGTCAAACTCATGGAAGCAGAGGGTAGAACAGTGCTTGCTAGGAGCTGGGGGATGTGGCAGTGGGGAGATGTTGGTCAAAGGGCACAGAGTTTAAGTTACGCAGGATGAGTAAGTTCTGGATATCTAATGTACACGTGGTGACTATAGTTGATAATACTGTATTCTACACTTTACGTTTGCTAAGAGAGTATATCTTAAATGTTCTCACCACAAAAAAAATAACTATGTGTGATGCTGGATGTGTTAATTAGTTTTATTGTGGTGATCATTTTGCAACGTATCCATATATCAAAACATCACATTGTACACCTTAAATATATACATTTTTTATTTCTCAATTATACCTTAGTAAAGCCATATATATACTTGGAGTTCACCTTCCAGCAGATGGGAGAGCTGCAGAAGGGCTTTAACCAGGTCCAGGATAGGATCCATGTTATGTTGCAGAGTGATCACTCTGGCGGCCGGCAAGAGTTGGTTGTGTCAGACCCAGAAGCAGGGAGATCCCATTGTAGGGCATTGCAGTGGCCACCAGGAGGCTGCAGTGGGCCACCAGGAGGCTTTAGTGGGAAATGGGAACTCCAGCCAAGCCTGAAGAATTTCCAAGGGGGTAGGGGTGGGCAGAGAACAATATGGTTCATTTGATAGGAGTGGAGAGTTTGTATAGATCAGGGACAGTCAAACTTTTTAGCTAAATGAAGAAGCTGTTCTTCAAGCAAAATCTCATTCAGAACTTCCACATGTAAGTCAGATAAAAGTACATTGGTGTTCTTTAAGGGTGGGGAAGGGATCCAGAGCCAAGCCCTGCCCCCGTCCATTAAATCACGTCTTTCATTCCTCCCCACCTGTGGCCTCCAAGCCACTCTTGCAGAACCCCCAGGGCTCTGCAGGAACAGCCTGAGAACTTCAGATGTGGAAGGAAAAAGTATTAGAGCACCCGGGTGCCTTTCCTCTGACTCTTTCATTCGTTGACCTGTGCGGTGAGCAGCTGTTGGCCGCCTCTCTGAGAACAGACTGGCATCTCTGGACACCCTCCCTACCTCCCCACCGGGTTCTCTGCCTTGCTGACTCACTGAGCCACCTTCCTTAAGGCAGGGCCCTTTATTTATCCCGCCACCCCCGACTTTGGCACCTCCATTGCTATAAATACACCCTGTGAATGTAATTGCATGATGGAACACAAGTGGCTCCAAAGCCTCCTTGCTCCGGGCTATTGTGTCAGCAATATACCTGTGAGAAGCATATAAAAAGACAAGCGACTCAGGAGGTAATGCACATGCTGAAAAAGAAAGAAAGGGTAAGAAGAAAAATACAACAACAAACAAAACTCCTAAGACTACATTATGAGTATTCCCAGGAGAATAAAAAGGCTCCACAAAGGTAACTCCCGTCTCTCGAGCACACAATATGGTTTTTATAAACTTTCAGGACTCTTCACTTTTTTTCTTTTTTACCATTTCACCCCCACAATGCACATTTTTCTTAAGGAAATTAAACACAAAACACCTACTGTATATTTAATTTAAGGGGGAAAAAAAAACCCAAACCTCTCAATGTTGAAATATCATTAAGGAGGGTGACGCAAAGCTAGAGAGGCCAGGAAATTGAGTCTTTAACCTGCCACTGCTTTCCCAGCGTACGGCCCGTGAACACCATTACACATCACTCTGCTCCAAAGTATAAATTAGGCTTGATTATAAAGATAAAGAAGGCAGCCCAGGCCTGGAGCTTCTACATCAGCAGGCGCCAGGGGCAGAGCGCCAGATCTGCCTGCGGCGGGAGTCGGGGGACCCTGCCCTACTCTGGTCTAGAGGTCACAGTAGCCCAAGCACCACCACCTCATTCGCTCTGGGGGGCTGCTGAGAGACCTCCTCAACAAAGCATTGGCCAGCCTGTGAAAAGAGCCCTGCAAGGGACATCATGTGCTTTCCAGCTTGGGAAACTTGGCTTGTGCTTTTCCTTAAATAGTACCCCCCTTCTCTGCCTGGCTCAAATCTTCCTGTCCTTCAAGACCCAGAGGGAACAACTGTGGTCTCCGTGAAGCCATCTCTAACCCCTCTGCTATTTCTTTCTCTCTGGCCCCTCCTGCGTAATTAAGACTTTGACTTTTGAAGTTATTGCCTGAGTTCCCAGCAATGTTTCGCCATGTTGGACAGATTACTAAACTGCTTTATGCTTCTGTCTCCTGTTGGTCAGATGAACTCGTTGTGTAGATTAAGTGCGATCGTGACCATAAAACATTTAATTATTCAACAACTATTACTGAAACTATTATTGGGGCATAGTAGATGTGAAAGAAAACCACCTTTAGTCCCTGTTGATCTCCAAAGTTCATTCCACAGATCCAGTTGACTAAACCCATAGTGCTTGTTTGTTATCAAAGGTACAGTCCCTACCCGAGGCCTGGGCCAGGGTAGGGGAGTGTCGCTGGATCTCTAGAAGACGGCCTAGGAGCTGTGAGTGTCCTTGTCCACGAAGAGCACATAGTATCAGGATGCTACTCATGTTCTACAAGCCACGAGGCAGCGTAGAAGCCGAATTTTCACAAGGAAGCTCAGAACAGGGTAAGGACAGCTGGGCTGAGTGAAGGGGGGAATGCTTACAAGAAAACTGACACCTCATTTATTTTTTGTTTACAAAGTGGTTGAGTTATACATTATTTTTCCCTGAAGGATTTTAGGTGGTTTTCGAAAGCACATGCAATTCAAAATATAAGATAAATGAACGCAAATATATACAAAATTAAGTCCAGGGATTGTATTTGACCCATTGAGCTTAAAAGAAAGAAATAAGTTGGCATGGATGTGTGTGTGTGTGTGTGTGTGTGTATGTAGTAGGGAGTGAGCGTGAGGAAGTGTCTCCCGACTCTAAGCTTGTTGTTTTAGGTTTTTCATCTTGTGATTCATACTATATTTGGCCTCAGGAAGCTTTATGTCCATTACAGAGTAGATATTCCAGATGATTTACAACTCTTACATGGATTCCAAGCAGAACTTGGTTACAAAGGATTGGGAAAGTGACCCAGGGATCTTGGTGAACAATGGCTGGGGACATAACAAGTGAAGTAGTGACCCAGGCTAGCAAGGAAGAAAATGATGACTCTCTTGGCTGGTCCTTAATCTCTTGTTTTCTCATCAAGATTCTTTGGCCACTTCTTTGGCCGGGCAAAGCTGTTCTTCCTGTTTGTGTCAACTCATTGATAATCACCCAGGAGCCCCTATCTCTCCATCTCACGAATAACCTTTTAATCCCATGAATCTTCGCAACACAGTATAACAACCATCGCCTTAGGACTAGACAGTGCAGTTGGTGTGTATCCATGTAGGTCACCCCCAAGGCTTTCTGGAAGCTCAGGCCTCACTGAGTGGAGTTTCCAATCTGCCTTGATTTATGGCTATCTCCAACAGAGGATCAGAGAACACTCTGCATGTCCACATTAACCTTGTGGTTTTCTTGGCGCATAGATATCAAAGCAAAGGATGCCAGGCAGTAAATCAGGAATACAATTGAGAAATAAGCACAAAGAGAATCAAGGGAAATGAAGAATACATTTGGTTTCTGATGGGAGATCAGTTGGATTACAGCCTTAAAAATCCTTTAAAATAGTATGGAAATGCTAAATGTGAAAACAGGTGTTGGATATTTTAAAAAATTCTAGAAACTCAGGACAAGTGTCATGATGTAGTAGGGACTCACTGGTCATTTTGTACAGTGGTGCCAGAAATCAGGAGTATGGTAATAGATATCAAGCCAAATCCGGGCAAACACGAGTGAAGAGGCAAAGAGGGCTTGGGTAACATACAGTGTCATTGTCCTGTCCCGTCAGGATCTACTGAAGTCCTCATGTGGGCTCAGGACTCTGCAGCACATACAGTTGGCACTAGCTCACTTTCAGCTCTAACAGCCAGTTCAGGAGTGATTCTGCAAAGACATAAGAATCTGTGTTTTCCTTCCAAGTAACAGAGACCATGAGATGAGTGTTCAGGCTGGTTTTCCTGCAAATCCAGGCATCACAGAAAAACTTGTGACTACATGAAAAAAAATATATATATATATTCTGTAGCTAGAATGGTATGTTTATATTTATACTTTTTTTTTTCAAAAAAAGATGAAATCATAAAGAATTAATAAAAAAGCATGTTGTTTATCTATAAAGCCATCTCCTTGTATTTCTTTTAGAATAATTTAATTCTGATGAAATCATAATGTAAATGGTATTTTCAAGTTGATTTTCAGGATCTGTTTGTCTCTCTCTAGCTCGGTACATCTAAGTGAGTGCCCGGATTGAAAGAAATGTGTTCCTTTATCCAGTTCTCTGGCCTCATCTTTTTGAAAGGGTATAGAACCAGTGGCTCCAAAGAGATATCCTGTTGCTCAAAAAATCAAAACTGTTAAAGCTAGAAAAGACCTTAAACAATAGGTTTAATCCCCTCGTGTTACAAAGGAAGATCTAAGCCCTGAAAGATACAACTATTTCCCCAAATTCAGATCTCCTAAATCCTGACTCCAAATCAAGTTACTTTCATCCTGGGGCCTAGAGTGCTGGCAAAACCAAGGTGAGGCAGCCATTTGCTCAGCCAAACCCTCCGCCTCTGAAGGGCTGTGCAGCTGTACCTGAGTGGGAGGGAAATCCAATGGCTCCAGCCAGAACAGTGTCACCTACGGGACTGCTGTCAGGACAGTGAACTCCACTGCCACACCAACTCCTGTTAGGGAATTATGGAAAGTAACCTGGGACAGAGTAAAGAAAGTGGGAGAAGAGGATCAGAGGAAAGGAAGAAACGGCAGTGGCTCCGTGTGACCGCAGCCTTTGCTTGGATGCTAGGTAGGCTGTTGAGCCAGAAATGCAATATGAGAACTTCCTTGGCCATCTTTGGAGGCCTCTGTATAGGGCTACTGATGCCAGTTCACTCTGGCCCTGAGGGATCCACTTGTTGGTTATATTCTCCCCATACCTCAGAATGGGGGGGGAAAAAACCAAACAAACTCCTTCTTACTTGGCTAAGCCCTCTTCTAGCAATCCTTGCAGAAAGAAGTTCTTTTATCACACATAAGGCAAGGTGTGGCACCGTGGACTTTCAATGGGAACTGTTTTTAGCAGGAAACAGCCACTATCTATAGCTCTCATTTCCAAATGTTGCTTCACATCCTCCTGCCAAAAAGAAAGATTGCTACTGTTCAAGGGACTTGAGTTCCTGAAGGGTACCTCTGTATCCCCGATAAAGCTGAGGTTGACAATTGACATTGTGTCTTTTACTTAACAACCATACACCCAACAGCAGTTGATGTATTTGGGAATTGAGGAGCATGAGAAAGACGAACGTCTCTACAGGCAAAGCCGGATGGCTGTAGCCCAAGCGGTGCCCAGCTTCCATCATGCACACCACCCTCCGTAGCCAGCCAACCATCCCTGGCCTCTCTGGCAGTGTTTGTGCCAGCGATCATTACGACTTTATTATAGCCCCTTTCAGCAACTCATGAGTTTTTACAGCCAAATTACAAGTCTGTTTACAGTTAAGTGGCAGCGAGTACTTTTAAAGCAAGTACTGTAGATATTTTTACAACTGAGTTTGCACTATCAAAAACACACAGAGTATATATAGGCAGGGCCCAGAACGCCAGTGAGACTGTTTAGGGTTCATCTAAATAGGGCAAATAAAGGGGCTTTGTGTTTGCCTAATGGAGGCAGGTCCCCATCAGGCCAAAGCTTGGATTTTATACCATGAGCTCTTTGTATATATACCAATGCTGGGTTGATTCTATAGTTTAAGGGACATAATTTGCTTGATTAACTGTGTTAAAAGTTAAGATAATTACATTCAAATTAAACAATTAAAATTATTTGTTATTGTCAAATAATAGAATAGTCAAATTCATAGAGACAGAAGGTAGAATAGTGGTTTCCAGGGGTTTCAGGATAGAGGGGCTGGGGAGTTAGTGTTTAATGGGTACATAGTTTCAGTTTGAGAAGATGAAAAAGTTGTGGAGGTGGATGGTGATGATGGTGGCACAACAATGTGAATGTACTTAATGCCACTGAACTGTACACTTAAAATGGTTAAAATGGTAAATTTTGTGCATGTTTACTATAAGAAAAATATTTGGAAGCTGAGGACATATATTATTACCCTCAGGCAGAAGATGGAGATTTAGGATTAGGAAAGTATGTATATAAATCCATTTCTTGAAACACATGTTGAACTTCCTACTCTTTGACTTTCTACTTTGATAGCACCAATGTCCAGGTGTTATCACCTGGATATTGTATAAGAAGATTAAAACATTCTAGCTTTATCATATTGGCCAAGTTGGTCTGAGTTAAAGTGGATGGTGGCATTTTAGTGTGATAGTCTCATCACTTTCAAATAAAATCTCTGTGAAATGGTTAATTCATGGAGTGAGAATTTCAATAGTGAAGAAATTTCTAATAGGATAACAATTTTCCATTTTTTGTGATAGAATCACTCACAGATGTCTGAGAACATTGATAAATGTATCTACCAAAAATTATTAGTATTGAATAAATCCTTTTCCTTTAATCACCTGGGTCATGAAGATGACTTCCCCATCATTTCCAAATACTATGAATATCTGAAGAGTGATTTTCTTGCTGATTTAACACATTCTCAGCTTTTGATTACAATTTAAAGAATTCATGTTTTCTCACCGAAATAAAAAAAAAAAGCAGAAGGGCAAGTACATATTAATGAGAAGAGATGGTAAAAAAAATAGAGCAATCTTCACTAATATTGATTACCACTTTTATAATTTTTTTGGCTTGAAACAACAGAAATGTGTTCCCTCCCAGTTCAGGTTCTTATTCACTACACTGCACTACCTTTCATTTATAAAATGCCCCTTTATTTTCTACATTCCTCTGTATGCTGTAAATTCCATAATGGCTGAGTATCTGTCTCTCTTGCTCACTACTGTGCACCCAGGGTCTAGCACACTTCTTGGCATCAAATAGGTGCTTTGAAAAAAAATTATTATAGTAAAAATATACATGACATAAAATTTACCATTTTAACCATTTTTGAGTGTACAGTTCAGTGACATTAAGTGCATTCACACTTTTGTGCAACCATCACCACCAGCCACCTCCAGAACTTTGCATCAAACTTCCCAAGAATAAAGCAAGACCACAGTGGAGAACATTTTCAAGACACTTAGATTTTATCCAAGAACTATATGCACCAATGCCAGCCTTCAACAGACTTGAACACACAGATCTCAAGTGATCCTGTACTCTAAGCACTTCCACAGGACTATCCAAGGAGAAAATCTTCATCTGAATCAGAGAGGACTGGGGAAACTTTGGCCACGGGACTGATGTTTAGCCTTGAATATATTTAACTGTAGATCTAAGGCTAAAATAAATGTGGGGACAATGGTGAAAAAATAATACGTAATTTGCTATTGTTCTGACAAGTACATGGGCCCTCTGTATCTGCAGGTTCCACATCCACAGGTAGAAAATATTTAAAAAATTAAAAATAACAATACAACAATAAAAAAACCAAATAGAACAATACATTATAACAACTATTTACACAGCATTTACATTGTATTAGGTTTTGTAAATAATCTAGAGATGATTTAAAATATACAAGAAGATGTGTGTAGGTTATATGAAAACACTAAGCCATTTTATATCAGGGACTGAGCATCCTTGGATTTTGGTATGTAGGTGTGTCCTAGAATCAATCCCCCATGGATACCATGATTGTATAATAACACAACTAAAAAATTGGGAGAAAATAGAATAAACACATTGATTGCTGTATAAGAAATAGATGGGAGTCATTTTTTTAATGCTATATAATTTAGAGTTGACAAACCAAATAACAAAATCTTCCCAGAGAGGGAACTATTCCTCCAAGCATTACTGGCCTCGCAGAGACTCAGGGTGGCTCTCTTTTTCATCATGAATTTGCTGTTGTCAGGAGCCATGGGTTTATCTGAGTGCTTCTTTGTCCCCATAGTAGAATGAGGCTTGCGTTCAGGGTAGGAAGATGGAAGTAGGATATATTCCTTAGGAGAAATATTTATCCTAATTTTTTTTGTGTGTGTGTGTATGTATGTGTGCGTGTGTGAGAGAGAGAGAGAGAGAGAGAGAGAGAGAGAGAGCAAGCTGAATTGTTTGAGTGGGGACTTGGGTCTCTGATTCAGAATCATGAACTTTACTGGCTTACAACTCTTACTTAGCTCAGAAATGTTGTATTGCTGTCCTGACTTAGCTCACCTATTATTGTGTTATGTCTCATATTCCCAGACAGAAATCAACATCCCTGAGACAAAATCCTGTAAGGGGTGGTGCTTAATCTAACGTTTACTTCCATGCGCTTTGTATTCCTGATTCTAATAGTTAGACAGGGCCCATGAATAACAGGTATAATAATACTAGTTTAATATGCCCAACACTTATTGAGTTATCATGCTATGTCAGGCACTATGCTTGTAAAGCAGTGCCTAAATGTAGTTAACATGTAGCTATTACTATTTTTATATGCATTGCCTCATCTAACGCTCACAAAAAGACCCTATGAAGTGGATGTTATTACTCTTCCCATTTCACAGCTGAAAAAACTGAAACTGAGATTAAGTATTTTGCCTAATGTCACAGGGTGAGTAAGCTGCAGAAAGAACTTGAATCCAGGTTTGTTTCACATCACATTCACTTAGCCACTACGTTAATTCTGGATGGGATCTTTTACTCAGAATAGTGTGACGATGAGGCGAGTGCGCTGACACTGTCTGAGACACACTGCATTGTACAGCTGTATCTAAGATAAATCTGACATCATCCTTACCGAAACCGAGGTATTGGAACAAGAAAAGTTTTTTTATTTATCTTATGAGGGGGAGTCAATACTCACCTTTTAATTCTTAACACTAGTAAATAGAAATCTAATTCCATTACTTTATAATTTTAAAATGTTTAAAAGTATTTATTTTTTGTAAGACATATATGCAAATCAGTAAGCAAAAGGCTGACACCCAACCACAATCTTACAGAAAAATGGGAAAGGCAACACCAGGAAAGCCATTTACAAATATGAAGAAATTTATTAGTAATCAAAGAAATACAAATTAAAACATTAATAATATACCATTTTATTCTACCAAATAGGCATATTTTTAAAATTAATAATGCATAATATTGAACAAGGTATGAGGAAAGAAAGGCATTTGGAGAGCAATTTGGCCAATTATATCAAAACCCTTAAAATCTGCATACTCTTTGACACAGCTCTGCCAAGGATAGACCGAGGTCTGGAAAGTAGTAGATCACTTGGTGAGCCTGGTGGAACCTGGGAGCAATGCTGCTGGACTCTTGGTGTTTGGTTTCTGCGTGTGACTTGTCCAAACAGCACATGCCTCCACCTGTCTCTTTGACTTAACCACTCTGCAGCACGGCTGCACGTCACCCCAGGGTTCACCCAGCTTCTGCTCATGGACCGTGGGCCAATGCTTAGTTACTGAAGCTTGTTTTATTTTGTGATGGTCAGAGCTGGTTGCTAGATGCAATGAAACATGAAACATGAAGACAAGTGAGATTCATGCTGCTGATCTTCCTTGCAACATCACGGAGGAGACAATGAGAGGGAAACTTATCCTGAAACGTCGTAGTTCTCCTATACTAATGGTGACCTTTGCTTGGCTTTTCTTTCTGTAACTCCATCCAGAATTCTGTTTTCTCCTTATTACCTGCTTCCAGATATTTCATGAGAGATTTCCACTAGACCACTTGTCTGATTATTCTGGCACCTTGCAGACAGGCTGGCTCCAAGGTTATGAGGTAGTTTGGACTCATCTAGTGGCTTTATCAGGAAGGTTTTCAGAGGAGTGAATGCATCAGCATGAAATTCCTACAGTGTGGCGGATTTTAGAGCCAACGTGTCTGAGTCTAAAAACAGCAACTTGGTTAGACAGGGGCCCACCCAAGGGCGTCTTCCAGGGATGTGCTCACATTACCAGCTGACTTCTTGAGTTGGGGTTCAACAAGCTAATTCACTTTTCATTTTCCTCGTTGGAAGCTGGTGGCAACAGGGACAGCATCCAGAGTTGGAAAATTGCAATCTAATCCAGCTGCTCCTGCATTAACCTGGATGTAGGGTTTAGTTTCTTTTTCTTTTTTCTTTTCTTTTTTTCCCCCCTTGGCTTTCAACATAGAAAGTGCTTTCCTAGGGCCTATCAGCCCACAGAGGAGTCTATAAAGGGTCCACTGAATAGAGAAGACTCTGAGATAGGAAGCAACCAAAGCTTACCCAGAAATGCATATCATGCTGGAGGAAGAGTAAGACCAAGGATGACAGATGTTAAGTCAAAATATAAGAAAGATGGCAAAGTGCCCAGTCTGAGAAGATGAACTTTTAGTGGAGGGTAGCACAAATGATAAACTTACGCTGGTACTTGTTATCTACAGAAAACAGTTAACTTATCATGTGTCCAGTTTAAGAGATACTGAAATACCTGCCTATAAAAATATGGAACATTTGTATAATGACATATAAGTTTGTAAGGTGATCCATGTTTATGAAATGTGTTGGAATGCAAACTAAGAGAGGGACATATGGCATTTAGGAAGGAAGCAGTGGGAAGTAAGAATGCCTATCTATGTGTCTAATATTTATCACGATTCCAGTGCCGCCTCTGACCGACACGGTTGTTTTGGTGAACTTGGCAGATACAATCAGCCTTTGCTTTGTTTGAGCTCCTATTTGCCCCTCTGCTCTTGCATCCACTCGTCAGCCCTAGTAATTTTGTTTACCCCATGTTTCCCTTTTGGAGAGCAGGAAGCATACTTTTTTTTTTTTTTTTGAGACAGAGTCTCGCTGTGTTGCCCTGGGTAGAGTGCAGCAGGGTCATCCTAGCTCACTGTGACCTTCAACTCCTGGGCTCCATTGATCCTCCTGCCTCAGCCTCCTGAGTAGCTGGGACTACAGGCGCGTGCCACGACGCCCGGCTAATTTTTTTCTATTTTTAGTAGAGACAGCGTTCTCCCTCTTTCTCAAGCTGGTCTCCAACTCCTCAGCTGAAGTGATCCTCTCACCTGGACCTCCCAGAGTGCTAGGACTACTGGTGTGAGCCACTGTGCTTAGCCGAACTTTCTTTATCTCTCTAAGTTCAATACCCACTATAGCCCATGGCACATAAAATTGACCCAAAATACATTTACTAATTTGGTATTTATTTCATGATTGCCCTTTAACACATAGAAACTATAGTAGGCCCTTGGAAAAGTCAAAATGCCTTTACAGAGAAATTTGTAGTTTGTTTTTTTGTAATAAAGACCATGCTGGACTGGATTGTGATTTGAGGAAAGGAGTAAAACTCAGAAAAGGAGGAGATTCTGATGAGAGGTGATAAAAATAAATCTAAGCTCTATTAATATACATCTTGTTCCCCCTCCCTTCTCTATCCCCTTCCCCTTCCCTGGGGTTGGCAGGCAGAACTTTCCATTCTTTCTGAATAATTACCCCAAGGTAAGCAGGGGAGCCTTTTTTCTCAGGATATGGCTTAGGGGGTGGGGGAAGGTCAGAACTAAGAAGATACACAACAGAGAAAGTAAAACATAGCAAAACAAACAAACAGTACAACCCACCAACAAATGTAGTGAAGTCCTAAAATATTTAGATGTCATGATTGCTTTTTTGAAAATAATCTTCTAAACTTTGAGTATAGTTGAAAGTCAATGATATGATTTTAAAATCTATTTGTGAGTTGCTACAAGAACAATTATACAGTGATTGTTAATAATACTTTGAGCCCTTTAATTCCTGTTAATACAATAAGTACAATGAACAATTAATGATAGTAATTAGTAAACAACAAAATATTAGCTGCGCCAGTGCCGACTGCTCCTGGAAGACAATAGTGAAAGGAAGGTGAGTTCACCAAAATCAAGCCGACTTTAGCCCTAGCACAATCCACTTCCCCCTCCTTCTTTCTTATCCTTCCTTCCTCTTTTCATCCAATTATTCATTTATTTAACAAATATTCCTTAAGCCACCACTTAATGTAGCGGGCACTGGGCTAAGATCACGATGATGAAGAAAATAATTAAGTTTCCTGCTTTCCTTGGAGGTTAACTATGATAGGGCTACTAATGAGTGGTCCTTCCTGTTGAAAAATAAAATAGATGACCAAGAATTAATCCAAGTAAGCTGAATAGCTGAATCCACATCTTTTTCTACAATACAAATCTTTATGTAAAAAAGAGTCTCTCCACTTTGGCACTATTGACAATTGGGGCCATATAATTCTTTGTGGTGGAGGCTGCCTTGTGCGTTGTAGAGCAGTATCACTGGCCTCTACACACTAGATGCCAGTAGCACCCCCGCCCCAGTTGTGACCACGAAAAGTGTCTCCGGACATTTCCCAAATGACAGGCAAAATCATGTTTAGTTAAGAACCGCTGGTATAAAGGAACCACGGAAAGGAGTTTCCTTGGCATTGCTTCCCACATCCCTATGTTCTGACACTGAAGGAATTATACTAACTATGAACTCATGCAGGAGAGAGGGCATGGTGTGTGTGGGGTGTATGTGTGTGTGCATGCACAAGTGTCAACTAATGTATGAAGACAGATGGAAATGTTGAAAACTTAAATTTAAGGTCTGTTGGTGTTTTGTCCTAAGCACTCTTCCCCAAGGTCTTGCATTTCAAGAAACAATATTGGCTTTTATTTGACAAATTTACTGCAGTGGAATTTATTGAGGAATAAAGAATGCATCAGTTAAACTTCCTGTGACAGCTTGCTTTTCTTTTCTTGAAGAACTAGGCCATACACATTATCCTACAAAAGTTTTAATTCAATGTTTACAATAGCTATCTTTCTACTAGTTTGAGATTGGCCAAATTTATGATACATTAGGCCGGTATTTTATGTGTTATTTTTAAATTCTTGCTCATTTTATGGTACTGGGGTCATAATTTTACTAATTCAAATGATTTTAGAGGTTTATGGTTGTTGTATCTTGCTTGTATGACATATTTTGGGTTATATCTATGATTTATTTGCTGCTGAGTCCTTGGTTGGGAACACAGGTCCCAATTATCCAACCAATTATAACGTTGTTCCGTGGGAAAACTTCAGCAGCTGAAACTGTTGACTAACTATAATTTTAAAAGATCAACTTAATATCAGATAAACTAAAACTAAAATTTTGTTTTGGTCGACAGTCACCAGCGTTCACAAGGCAAGTCCTGAGTAACTCCATCTATCATTGATTTATGCTGTGAGTTTCCCATGCTGCATAGAGCCATGCTTTTTTTTATGATCAAGATGTGTCCATCTTGGTAAGACTTGTTTTGAACAGTTTCCAAATTAAAAATAATTGCTTTGTTACTGCATGATACAGTAATCTGGATTCTGAAAGACTACACGTTCAGGCAATTAAGCATTTCCCAAAAACAGCTGACTTCACCATAATGCAATGTGGACTTCACTATTTAGTTTTTAACTACAGAATGCTACTTTACTTTCAGTTACCTTATACTCCATTAATATTTATCAATGCTGTTTAGATACCTGCTGCACTTGTCAGAGAATATATCCCTGATCTGACTGCTTTAGTTCTGCCAGCCCTACTTCCCTGTCCTTCCTGACTTCTGAATCGCTGGACTCCACATTTGGTGGGCACACCACTGGGAGCAGGGCTGAGGAGGTGGAGAAACACTACCATATGCCACAATGCCACATGCACATTGATTTTTATAACACACCCTCATTTCAGAAATGCTAAAATGGAAAAAAAAAGTATATCTTAAAACTAATAACTTCACACCATCCCCTAAAGTAAACATACAATCTAAATAAAAACAGTATCTTTGCTATGTAAATTCAATTTCAAGATAATTTTCCTTGTCCTGTATTCCAACCACATTTTTACTTTTAGAAAGAAATCCTGGAGAATCTACTGCAATAATATCTTAATGAGATAGTGCCAAAATAAGGCTGCATAACAAATAATCTAAAAGCTCAGTAGCTTGCAACACACGCGTTTGTTCTCTTATTCACAATTCTGCAGGCCGACTTGACTTGCAGTTCAGCTGAGCTGGAGTGGACTCATCTGGTTGGCTTTGCTTCAGTCTGCAGGCTGTATTCATGTCCGCTGTATTTGTGCTTATTCTGGGCACTGGGCTGAAGGGGCAGCACTGTCTGCAGCATGTTCTTCTTGGGGCAGATTACCAAAGACAAGAGCCAAGCCAAAATGTACGAGCTCATTCAAGGCCTCTTTATGTCATGTTCACTAGCATTCCATTGACTGTAGAAAATCATATGGCCAAAACTAGCATCAATGGGTCAGGAAAACAAAGTTCACCCACACAAGAAAGGGAAAGAAATAAATATTTGCTAAACAATAATCCTAACTATCACACAAAAAAGTGGCATTTGAAAATGAGACTTAAAAAGTTGTTAAGTGGAGGCTTTTTTTCCAGTTATTTTTTAGCTCACTCTTGAGTGAATCCAGGCAACATCACTTCTTCTACATATCCAATTTTTGTCTAGGGATTCTCTGCTTCCCCTCTTTCAGTCCATAATGTCTGGGTAGGATTCCACTCTTAAGAGCGACACACAAGACCCAAAGGACAGGTTACATTTTCTTTGTCACAGTGGTTAGTGTATCTTAGGACAAGACTGACAATGCCTTTTTCTTCAGTCATATACAAAGCCATATCTATTCCTGCACTTGTAAGTTTTGTCAGTCAGTTAATGTCTATGCTTGATACCTTATATTTAGGAACTTAATCACAGATAGGATCTTCACTCACAAAGAAATCATTACCAAGAGTAGAGTACAGTAAGTAATAGACCCTAAAATATGAAAATGCTAAGTTGAGAATGTAGAGTGGAAGGCATTGAGAATTCCTTATTCACAGCTTGTAAATTGCTGATTCAAGTTATTTGGTAGTGAAGCCATATCTTAAACTTCTATTTCTTAGACCTTAGACCATATACCTGTAGATGCTGCTGTTTTATGGAATTTAGTAGGAGAAATTCAGGATATTGGAACACTGAACCACCTTTTGTGGCCTTTTAATTTAAGCAATAAAGATCCCACCAGAATTAGACAAGCATATGTTGAAACTTGCACATCAGAAATCAGAGAGGAAGGAAAGTACAATTTTGCTAACAGATGCCCCTCTGCATGAACCTTATAGAAGAAAGAAGTTAATAATTGGGTAATCTGGATTTTTTTCAGGGTTGAAAAAGTTTATTCTCTACCCCACTCAAAAGTTAGTGCAAACCCAATCAGGAAGGTAGGGACCTAATCAGAAGATAACATTAGGATACGGGGCTAACATTTTCAGATCACTACAAAGGACCTCCTGGTCTCTATATGACAAAGTGGATGATTACCCACATTGTTAAGGTGAGCCTGGTTGGTGTCTGGGTGCCAGATGAGTTTTCTTATCTCAAGTATTGTTTCAAATTGCTCTGGACTATATAAAGATGAAGGTCATTAAAGGGAAGACTTCAGGGATGGACAGAACACCAATCCTATTACTGAAAAACAGAAATTCTCAGACTGGCTTCCAATTTCAAGGATCATGGCTCAACAAGATATTTGCCTTTGGATACCAGCCTATGGAGTTCAGTATTTGGAACTAGATAAAACCTAAAACGTTTCTAAAAGAGGAGCCAGACAATTCATAGGGGGAATCGTCTATGAATGTTTAGTCTCTAAAAAAACCCTCAGGACTGAAAAATGTTATCAACAACACAAAAGCTAATAATGGGGACACTTTTGACAACACCATCCTAAGATATGACCACAGAAGACAATAGATCAGAAATATTCCACCAAGAGCAGAAAAGTTGGCCACAAAGGCAGAGGACAGGAGCCCTTCTCTCAGAGATAAGAACAGGAACAGTTTCACGAGCTGAGCAAGGAACTCATTCTACTGCTGGAACAGAAAGTCCTTACTATTCTTGTCCAGCCATATAGTCAATCATTAATTCAGCAAATATTATATACCTACTGTGTTCCAGACAATGCAGAAATACATAAGTAAACAAAATGGAAGTTAATACATGCCTTGAAGCAATGACTGTTAATGTTTCCCGTCCCACCCTGTTTATTCTGGTTCTCTCTCTACCATTGCATATTGGGTGTGTTAGGTTAATGCCTGGTTGTGAGGGCTGCACATCACCCAGTAATCTTAAACCTGAAGTGGGGTAAAGCTATCAAATGAGATTTCACTCTCTCTTTCTGGAGATTGAGTGAGTTTGTCATACACAGATGTGGATATTAAAGAAATATATGTACATGTATGTGTGTGTATATATAAATACATGTTCCCTCTCTCTCTCTCTCTATATATATATATGTATATATGCACTAAAATTGTATATGAATGTTTGGCAGCCAAGAGGCAAATTGTAGCAGATGTTTGCTATTTGTTTCCCTATCATCTGTTTCCTCTTCTTTCAGTAACAGACCTAATATTTCATTTGAGTTCCACTCCTACCTCTCAGCCCACAGAGTCTGGCTATGGATCCACTTATAGCCCTAGGATGGAGTGTGTGGCCCAGGTCTAAGCCAATCAGTGTGTTGCATTCTGATTGTAGTGGTTGACTGAAGGATGGGGTTGAACAGAGCAAGTCCAGTTAAAGTGAATCCCAGGACTTGGACAATGTTAGGAAGGACTCCACTAGTTACTACTGGATTTGAACTTAGCATTATGAAGCCCATGAAAAGATATAAACTGAATCCTGATAACATC
Source organism: Daubentonia madagascariensis (assembly GCA_023783475.1). NCBI lineage: Eukaryota > Metazoa > Chordata > Mammalia > Primates > Daubentoniidae > Daubentonia > Daubentonia madagascariensis. The sequence continues at coordinate 10,828,489 of JAKFHU010002658.1, forward strand.
ATGTGGGGCATGGCATCCTATTATAACTGAAACTAGGTCTATCCTCGAATAGTTCTGTTATTGAACAAATAAGCTGCCAGTTTTATAACATTCCACTATTTAGTGTTTGATTTTACAATCACTTTAAAAAATTTTTATGTGTGTGCATGTGTTTGTGTGTATATAGAAAAGATGAAGACATGCTACTGGCACTTTTTGAGTGTCAGACTGTATAGGTTTTGACATTTGTTATTCATTTATTTCTTTATATACACAGATATTATACTCTTTAAAATATCCATATATAAAGACATTGACAAAGCCATATGGAGTCTGGAATAGTTACAGAATTTAAAACATGTGATTAGCCATAACTAAGGGTGCAACAAGGCAGAAGCTATTGCTTCAAGTAAATAATGAATCATAAAAACACTGTAGATAAAAGAAAGCCCCAACTGAATTGTTAGGTAATATTCTTGGCTGAGAAAGCCTGGGAATATCTAACACAATGATAAGCTATAATGCAAAAGACCCAGTGAGGGACATCAAGAGTTCCTCAATCACATAATAAAGGTTTCTCTTGCTCTGGGTTGGGAAGCATTAGTTCCACGTGGGAGACGACTTTAGACAAAAATCCATGGCTATCAACTATCTAGTAAGCTTTCTTTGTATATTTGACTGTTCTAATAATTATAAAATTACCATCCAATATTTTCTATAATTTTTTTAACCTTCCTTTAGAGGAAGGATCAGATCTTGGTTTTATTACCCATCTTACCCATAGTATCTACTATACATTAATTAGGGGTAGGTAGGTTACTTTTACAAAAATATTTTCCCCAAATGTAGAGGCTCAGAGGCTCTCTACAATTTTGAGATGAGAAGTCAAGGTTGATGGGATGCAAGCAGCCACCCAGATTCCTTTCATCTTGTGGCCATGTCATCCTTTAGGGCCCTGCCATCCACATGGTGGAGTCCACATCATAGCCAGGCCCAGGCTGTAGTCTGAGGGAAGGTGGAAGAAGCCTGTCGTCTCAATCAGTTCAAGCTGCTATAACAAAATACCATAGACTGGGTGGCTTAAACAACAAACATTTGTTTCTCACAGTGCTGGAGGCTGGGAAGTCCAAGATCAAGGTGCTGGCAGATTTGGTCTCTGGTGAGGGCCTTCTTTTTGGTTTGCAGATGGCCACCTTCTTGCTGTGTCCTCACATGGTACAGAGAAGAAACTCTGGCATCTCTCCTTTTCTTATAAGGGCACTAATCTTATCATGTAGGCTCCGCTCTCATGATCTCTTCTAAACTTAATTACATCTCAAAGGCCCCACCTCCTAATACCATCATATTGGGGATTAGTACTTCAACATAGAAATTTTGGCTGGTCACAAACATTCAGTCCATAACATCTGTCCACATCCTTGAAGGTCTAGGTATAGGAGTGGCAGGCACTTTCCATTGGAGAAAACCCAGTCAGATGGGCTTTGCAAGGGGAGGTGGGAAATGTTGCCTAGTTATGAGCCTAGACCCAGGAGAATAAAATTGGGTGGAAAATAGTCTTCACCACACTCCTACACCACCACACCCCTGAAAATAGTCTTTAGTAAGAAGGGAAAAAATACAGAAACTCTATTAGTCTAGTAAAGTATCAAGGCTATGATTAAAAGAGGAGATCCAAATTAGCATGGGAATAATTTATTTATTTTAGAGACATTTCCCTCTACCAGACTTTATTACCATTCTCCAGGGTAAAATATAATAGAACCCACTGAATGAGATCAGAATTCTGGAAGGAGATGATTAAAATAAAAGGACGGAATAAAGAAGGAAAGGAAAGAGAATGTACTCCTTGGTGCCCATCCTGGCTTCAAAAATCTTTATTTATGCCTGAAATTCCATTCTTAGTGGTTCATTCCTTGGTATGAAAATAGCCAAACAGCCAGAGTACCCTAGAGTTTAAATTCCACAGGGCAAGGTAATGCTTTCAATCTCTTGTTATCATTGTTTGATAGTGTTTATGTCATTGTCAGAAAGATCTGGTGTCTGGGGGACTCTGAACAGATGAAAAAGTCCCCTTAAAAGCAGCAATGAGAGAAAAATTACCCCACACACTCTGGTTTATTTCACAGGAGTGGAGAGCTGGCCACCTAACTGTTGGGGATTTCCCCAAGTTGTGAATTTCCCTTGTCCTCATTCTAAGCGTTCTTCCTGGATGAGCTCATTGAATTACGTGTCTTTAACCACCTTTAGCTATAGATAACTCACACATTTATTTCTGTAGCCCTCTGTAGACCTTTCGTCAAGCTCTGCACACATCTGCCCAATGCCTACCAGACATCTCCACCTGGATGTCCCACAGGCACTTCAAACTCAGCCTGTCTAAGCCTCTACTCGTCTTTCCCTTGAAATAAGCTTCTTCCCGTATTTCCGAATTATTTGTTGGTGCCATTGTCCACTCAATCATTCCAGCCAGACACCAGGGAGTTACCCCTGAATCTCCCATCTCTACCATCTTCCATTTAATCACTCAAAAAGTCCTATTAATTTTATCTCCTAAATAACCCCATCCCTGGGGGCTATTCATTTAGTTTTCATGATCTTTTACCCAGAAGTGCTGTAATAACTGATTGACAGGTCTCTTTGTCCTTCAAGGACAGATTGCTCCTTCCCCACTGCCTCCCACCCCAGTACATTTTAAGATTGTTGCTAGAAGGATCTGTCTGACCTTCTCACTCCCTCATATAAAAACTCTCAATGACTCCCGATTGACCTAACTAACAAAGTCCTACACCTCCAGAGTGCATTCAGGCCTTCCACAATCTGGCTTCCTCCTGATTCTCTGATATTTTCTCCCAAAGTTCCTCTACCAACCCTTCTGCACCTTGCCTTCTAGCATCACTTCTAATTCCCCAAATGCTCTTGCTCATCCAATGTTGTGCTTACCCTTCTCTTTTCTACCATAGTTTTTCTCATGGTGTTGCCTACTTGTTCCCTATAACTCAGCCTGGGAGCATCCTCTCTGGGGTATCTTGCTTGACTACCTTCTCCCACCTTCTCTACTTGGTGAAGGGCCCTTCCATTTACTCCCACAGTCCCCTAAACATTCCAGAATTCATAGACTTTTTGCTTGCATTGAAATCATTTATATTTCTAGCTCACTTCCTAGACTGTCATTTTCTCAGGGGAAGGAACCGTGTCTTGGTCCCTCTTGTTTCCTAAGTGCCTAAATCTGGCATGTATGACGTCCATGACAAATATTTCTTCCCTCGATTTGGCCTCACCCGTGAGGAAAGTATGCCATGTGCAGGAAACATGATAATTGTGAACGATATTAATAAGAATGTCACCAGAAGCCCTGGAAAGTTCAATAATTGCTATTACCTGACCTCTACCTGCTGATATTGCCAAAAAGAAAGGGCTAAGAGAAAAAGAGGGACTTCTCCAAGAATAACTGAAGGATGCTCTCCCAACTCAGCCTGTCTGGAAGCCAGCAGTCCAGCTACTTCCTGTCTGCACGTGGCTACGCCAGATCCTCAGGCATGAATAGGGCTTTGGTTTTGTTGTTGTTGGTTGGTTGGTTTGCTTTGTTTCTTCTTTCTCTTCAATTATTCTTGGCCTAACTCTGCAAGGAAATCATCATGCCAAATTGTTGATTGGCAAATCTTCTATTTGTCAATTTGTCTATGTGTCCCTGAATCCCCTGATGGAAGAGAAAGGATGTGCTATCTTTAGATGTTGTCAGAGGGAGAAGGAGAACTAGTGTTTTGGATGATAAATTGCAGTCCTATTGCTGAGATTAGCACTCCTGCTCCATGCTTACTGTAAGGAAGGAGCCCAGGCTGGAAGTGGACAGGTTGGTGTTGATACCTGAGGGCAACGATTCCTGGGTTGGGTGACATTAGGCCCACGCTCTGTGCCCAGGTTGGATATTATTGGCACCTTCCTGCACTTGCCCATGCTCTAGAGATATAGATGGAAATGCATTAACATAAATAGAAAATATTAATGTTGTAAGAATCACTTTAGCAGGTGCTGGTGAGGTCAAAATTGTATTCTTAATTTATTTTATTTATTTTTTTACAAGAGAAGATACTGTTAGGAAGAGTGGTGAGTAAATTTGTACAAGGACTATAGGGACCTTCTAAAAACAAGGAGGGACATTCCCTTGTGTTTTCGAAATTGAAGTTGCTGCAATCTGTCAGGGTGGAAAGGTCCTAATCAAAGGAATTATAAGGTCTCTGAAATAGAGTCTCCAAGGAGCTACAGAGAGGCAGAGGGCTAGGTGAACCTTGTACTGAGGTGGGTTGTTGAATTGAACAGTGGTTCTTAGGCTATGAAGGGGCTCAGACCAGCCCCTGGGAAGGTTCCTGTCCTAGGGGAGAGCAGGCAGCTTAGTGTAGGCTGGAACACTCTTCACCTGGAACACTGCTGTAGCCAGGTAAGGAGTTTAAACTTTCTCCTGTGGCAAAGAAAGAGCCTTTTAAGTATGAAGAGCATGAGCAGATGCCTCAGCGTTTCCAAGCTGTCATCTTCTGCAGAGGCCTTTGTCTGGTTCCAAAGCTATAAACTTCTGGCGGTGGTAGTTGTATCCTCCTGCTTCTCGGGGGCCCCGGCTGGCAAGTGAGGTTGCCCACTGCACTTTGAGAGATATGTGTGTGTGTGTGCACATGCACACGTGAGCCATGAGCAAGGGAAGGCTATAGAATGGAGAAAAGGACATTCTCATAATAGGGACGTGGCAGCCCCAGCCATTTATTTAGAACATTAAAAACAAATATTACCGTCTTTCTCATTCAAACCTGGAGAAGTTGTATATATCCATAACATGAACATAAACCATATTGGCATTAGTTAACTTGCAGATTCAAAGGAGACTCAAGGAGTTCCTATATTAACTCAGATATGTTGTTTAAGTGCTGTGCACTAACCAGTTGCACTACTGGAGCTCTTAACTCATATATATTAAGAAGAAAAAAATAAATCTTCCCATGCTTGTCAATTCTTGGACTGTTTTCTTGATTATTCACACCTTTGATTATTCACTTGGTTTTTACTGCAGGGCTTAGAGAGGTGAGGAGCTCTTTAATGAATAAGCTGAGCATTCCTCTGAATTGAACTATATGTCTTCCAGGGACCTCAGGCTTAGTGAAATGTATGTTTGCCACATACCCCAGAATTATTGTAGAAATGACCAGGGGAGAGGAGATATCATCTCACCTGGCCTCCCTGGTGGTGGGGGCACCAGAATTCCAGCCCTAATTTCAGGAAACTCTTCAGCCCTTTGACCATGCTTGCTAAGACTTGGACACTTCTGAAGAGAACACCTTTCCCCATCTGGTGGATCTTGCAATCTGCTTCAGAGTTTATGCCTCAGGTGTCAGAGCCTGACTCATTCTGCAGGGTTCTTAGTCCTTGCCAAGGAGACAGAGACAGTAGCCTCGGGCAGAACGGAAATCACACACATAGTTTAAAAGGAAACAAAAAAACACAAGATTTCCTTTCTGAGTCTGTAAGTGTACAATGACTGTAGCTTCTCTTAAAAGAATCCACTGGTATATTTCATTTCATCCAAAATAGAGCAGTATTCAAGGACAGTCCTAGTAAGTTTTGATGTAATAGATATTATAGAAAGGTGCCCTTGATCTTGCCTCACGTAGGAGTTAGCAACTTTCTGATAATGGTGAGTTAACTTTACCTTGCAACAAATACCACAAATAGCTGACTTGCCCTCAGACACGTTTCTTTATAGGGCTACACCTGTCCCCTCTATGCCTCAGTAGTATTTACTGCCAAAGGTCTGTTTTACACAGGCATGGGCAAGACCAAGTAACTGCTAATAGGAGATTTGTCCCTTTAATTGTCTCCAAAGTGCCTGGCTCTTAGCTGCTGGACAGACCCTGGTCAGACCCTTCAGTACAAGGCCTTTTCATATGTTCTTCTGGGAAGATCCGAAAGCTGAGATCGATGGAGAGGTGCATGTCGTGGCCAGCACTTTCAAGATTCAATTGGAGCCTATAAACTCTATAAAATAGGAGTTTAGGGAAATTCCTTAGAGTGAAGAAGGAGAAGACTAGAACAAGCAATGTTTCATCTAGGGCATGCACCTTGTGGAGCTTTCATACAGGAACTTAGGCCCTGTGGCACCCTGCCCGGTTTGAGAAACATTGTAGTTGATTAGCAAAGGTGACTGGCAGAGGACACTGTAGAATTGCCTGCTGTTTATGTTGAAGACATTACATGCAGGAGACATTTGGTGTAGAAAATACCCTTTGAAAATCAGAAAAAACAAGGTCATTAGGCAGTGTTGACTAGAATTCTAACGCAGACAATGATTTTGGCTTGGTCATGGATAATCATTAACCACGGTTTTGCACCATTCATTCATTCATTGTTCATGCATTCATTCATTCAGAGCACATAAAGTACTTAGCCAGAGAGTTATCACTCAGTAAGTGAATCAATGGTGAAGATGAAACATTCTTTTACCTTAATCCAAGGAGGTAGAAAATAGTTATCATAATTTATGGTTTGAGAAAAAAATCCACTGGCCCCTAAATCTGCCCTTCTCCACAGTACAAGTACTGATTGATCAAGGTTCTTCTTGGGTTCCACAACTTCTTCTCCAGACCTACAATTTTCTCTGACCCATTGTCATTGCCTACATCCTTGGCAAAAATGTGGCATTTGGTGTTGCAGAGCCCATTCTTAGTTATCTTCTCTGCTTCTGCAAATGAGGAGTCCTTATCACCCTTCTAGTCTTCGCTCCCTCAATGTCAGTCAAGTCGTTCTGGAGGCCATAGATCTTGATCTCCCTGAACTCTGAATAGAACCTTTTCCCTGTTGGTGATAAACTTCCTCATTTGGCAATACAGTCTGAATGTTTGTGCCCTTCCAAAATTCCTGCATTAAGAGGTAGGGCCTTTGGAGGTGATGAGATCATGAGGGCAGAACCTTAATAAATGAAATTAGTGCCTTTATAAAAGAGATCCGAGGGAGCATCTTTGCCCTTTCTGAGGTCACATAGAAGGCACCATCTATAAGGAATAGGCCCTCACCAGCCAAACTTGCTGGTGCCTTGAATTTGGACTTCCCAGCCTCTAGAACTGTAAACACTAAATTTCTATCATTTATATATTACCAAGTCTAAGATATTTTGTTATAGCAGCTGAAACTAAGACTTATGGCTTTCAGTCAAGGTGACCTTGCTCTTTTAGTTTTCTGTATTAAACTAAATCCCCCAGGAAGGTCCCCCAGGACTGGCTTGGATGATTAGCCCATCAGTCATCAGTGTGGGTTCAAGGACCTCAGCTCTCTACTTCACCTAGGTACCCATTACAGGGCACACTTCAACATGGAAGGCCACCTCTGGGGTTTGAATCCATAGCATTGCATAAAATACACTCCACATGCCCATGAAATTCATAATTTAAGGTTTAGATATTGTGAAAAAAGGAAGGAAACACAGACAGTGTCTGTTAATTATTAATTCTGTATCATTAGTACTTCAGTAAAGTCAAGGTGAACTTTCTTCACTCACTGATTCTAAGATGCTTTTGTGTTGTTATATATAACTATAGCACATTTATTTTTTACTTGTATTTAATATTCTATTGCAAATATCACAATTTAGTTATCCATTCTCCAGTCACATGGATATTATGCTGCTATAAAGATTCTCATACATGACTCCCTGCGTACCACATGTAAGTTTCTCTAAGTCTAGTATATACAACTAGAACTTTTTGTGTTCTCTGTTTCTACAAGAAAGAGATATAGCAGGCCACAGCTTGCAGAGCTTAATTAATGATGTCCCTGGGTTATAAGAGGAAACTCTCAACTTTCCCTTGGGATAATATTAACTTTTCTTAAGTGAATCCTGATTTTCTACTCTTATCAGAACTTTATTTAATTTCTGACAGTAGCCAAATGCCAACATTCACACTGAGGATAGTTTTCTCATCTTATGAGATGAACCCATATGGTATTCCCCCATATAAACACTTGTTTCTGCATGACTCCTTCAATTTGAATTGCTACAGGGAAAGGAATGAGTTGTGTCTGACTCACTCTTGAATGTGCCTAATAGAATACAATAACAATGAATTCACCTACCTCAGTTATCCACAGTTATTGTCTTCCCGGAGATAACTATTGTGACAAACCATGGCATTCTTTCAAGTTTTTTGTGACATTAGCTCTATTTATTTTAAGGGTTACCATTCCATATTCTACAGAGCCCCTCAGATAGAGCTCAATAAGTGTACTTATCAGCACAGAACAGCTCTTTTGGGCTTGTGGTTTACATAAGTCTGGAGAACCCCCAGTTCAGAGCAGGGAGGAGAAAGTAGCTGGACTAGAGACCAAGATAAAGAAACTGGACGGATTCTCATCCACTCCAAAGTGATGTATTCACAATGCAACTCTGGTGTTTTGCTTGGTGCATAGAATTTACAGAAACTCAGCAAAGTCATGATCAAAAATCACACTGAAGCCCAAAACATTGCATAAAATGTCATTTAAATTTTCCCATTTCATTGTCCATTCTGCTAATTGAGAGCTAACTACTGATACTGACTAAATACTATCTAATATAGTTTGATACTTTCTAAACAAGACCATCCATGTTACTCAATATTTCAATAGTAATGGGAATCTTGAGCCTTATTCTTCTTAGCTTATAACGAAAAACATAGAAAAGAGCTCTTGAAAATTGAGTAAGATTGCCTTTGTCTTGAGCTCTTTGTTTGGTGTGACTCAGCCAAACATCCACAAAATTCCTTCGCTCACAGAGAAATGGTACTAGATTCATGGATATTAGATCAGAGGATTTCCTAAAATTGCTGCTGTAAACCAGAAGGTTGTTAAAAGAGCAAAAGCGAAAACTTGGGACAACGTAATCAGAGTGTTTGCATTGTATTACGGATTGAATATTTGTGTCCCCCCCAAAAATTTGTAAGTTGAAGCTCTAATTTCAAGTTGATGGTATTTAGAGATGGCATCTTTGGAGGTAATTAGGCTTAGAGAAGGTCATGAGGGTGGGGCCAGCATGATGAGATTAATGCCTTCATAAGAAGAGATCAGACAGCTTTCTAGTTTTCTCTCTACCACATGAGGATGCAGCGAGAAGGCAGCTACCTATGAGCCAGGAAGAGGTCCCACACTAGGAACCAAATCAGCCAGCACCTTGATCTTGGATTTCCCACCCTCTAGAACTATCATAAACAAATTTTTGTTATTTAAGGTACCCAGTCTATGGTATTTTTTTATGGCAGCCCAACCAGACTAAGACACTTTGGTTTGTTTTTCAGTATTTCCATCAAGGCCAAATATTAGTTTGAGCTCAATTCTAAGTAGTGAAGACTGGTTTAGTTTATAGAGATCTTTTAGGGCTCTTGTAAACCTGAATGTCTCTACCGTTTCTGAAAATATGATCATTTAGACATTGTCAATGAGGAGATCATGTGCAAAGTCTGTATATAGGAGATATATTTTGTGACAGGAAAATGCTTCCACAAAGACTATAAAAACATTATTTAAAAACTTGTATATGTAGCATAGCAAATTCACCAATTTCACACAGTCTAATATATATATGAAGGAAAATATAGCCGTTTGGTATTCCCTAATGTATCTAATCTCATTCATGAGTGTCCACCCACTTGATAATGGGGAAATAAAGATAAAATTGATTTAAATATTATTACTTTGGGAGGTATTAATCTTTGGTAAAAGCACAGTTGGATGGGTGTCCTATCTCTTGTCTTGCCCAGCATTTGTGTAGTATATGGACATATGTAGCACTGGGTGGTGGAAGAGGAGGGCTTAGAACCATATGATATCCTCTGTATCCTCTCTGAGGTCTTTTCTGTGGAAGATGTAATTCTTGCATTGATGGCTGCTACAGTAAACAACCAACCAGAACCAGAGCTGTTCTGGTCCTAGATTAAAAACAATGCATACTAGGAAATATCTCAGACCTGGGAGAACTTGGACAGTTGGTCACCTACATTGATTGTTGAGTGACAACTGGTCCTATCTAACCTTTTAGGATAATATACTAGCCCACTGAATTAAGCCCTGGCCATTTACTTTTTATCATGATGTCCCTGTACACTCGAGCCTCTTGATCCTAAGCTCACACCTCTTCCAGTCCACTGACCCTCTTGGAACTTCCACATCACCCCAGTGAAGTGTAATGTGGAAATTTCTGTGTTCCCTGAATGTCATTCATACTTTCTGAGAAGCTAGAATCATTGCCTAAGGCTCATTTGTTTAGCTACCTCCCACCATCATTTCTCTGTGAATGTCTTTATCTTTAGACTGGCATGGTGCCATCCAACAAGGTGGTATCTTTTAGGGTTCCATGTGGGGAACATTTGCCCCAGCCTGTTTGCTAACTTTTTTCACTCAGCCTTCTTTTTAAGATTCATTTGTGCTGCTATGTATACTTTTCGTCTGACATTTCCAGTTTATTTTGTTTTAGGTGTTATTCATAATTTTTTAATAAATATTTAAAATATTTTTTCCTAATTTTTTTTTTTTCCTAATAATGCCTAAAGTTATTCAGAATTTCCATCCTACTCTTGACTATGACAAGGATATTAGTACAATTTATTCATTGACTGCTGTCACCCAATCTTATAATTATTTTTTGGAGTTTTTACAAATAATAATTAATTCAGTTTAGCAGCATATATCGTGTTTGTGTGTGTGTGTGTGTGTGTTTGCATGCTTATCTATTTCTTCTGGATTCACTTTTCTTCTTGGTTAATTTCATCTTTTAATAATGCTATAGATGAGAATCTAAGGGTAGTGCATCCATTTAATCTTTACATATCTTTATACATACCTTTATTTGTCCTCATGCATAAATGACAGTTTAACTAGATATAAAATTCTGGTTGAAGATTATTTTTCCTCAGCATTTTTAAAGATATTATTGCATTATCTTCTGAACTCTATTGTTGCTAATGAGAACTCTTTTGTTAGCCAAATTGTTCCTTGTAAGTAATCTCTTTTTTCTCTATATTACATTTTAAGATTGTTTAATTTTTCCTGAATTTCCCCAAATAAATGCCTAGTTGTGGATTTAATTTGATTTATTTTATTCAGTACTCAGAGTACACTTTTACTATAAAAATATAGGCATTTCTTCAATTTTGAAAAATATTCTATCAAATATTTACTTTCCAACATTCACTTCATTTTTTTATAAGCACTTATATTAGACATATGTTGGAGCCTCCCAATCTATTTAGCATATGTCTTAAATACTCTTTCAGTTTAAAAAATATCTTTACCTCCTTTTGATTTATTTTTGGGGAATTCCTAAGTACTACCTTCCACTTATTTAATTTTCACTTTGATTCTGTCAGATGTGTAGGCTTTTCTATAAAGTTTCTTTTTATTTCATTGAATATATTTTTTCATTTTCAAGAATTTTAAATGATTCTTCTATATTCATCTCTTTGTTTTGTTTCTTTCAGTTCTTGCTTCACATTTTTAGTGTAAGGTGTCCCAACATTTGTTTCTTTGAGGATAGTAAAATTCTCACTTAAAAGTCTTTCTCTGACTGATAAGTAAATGAAAGTATAGAAAAGATAGCTGATTAATTTAATCTGGAATAATGTTATGTTCAAATTATCTATTGTTGACTCTGTTCATTAGCTGCATATATCTTCATGTGTTTTACGATTTTGGTAGTCTGTATAATTTTCAAAAATTGAGATTTTATTTGCATACCATAAAAATCACTCTTTTATAGTGCATAATTAAGTAAGTTTTATGGTATTAACAAAGTTGTGCAACCACCGCAGCTTTTAAATTTGAGAATATTTTCATCACCCCCAAAAGAAACCCTGTGTCATTAGCAGTCACTTCAAATCTCTTCCATCCTCATCCCTGGTAACCATTAATTTACTTTCTATGTCTCTGGATTTGCCTATTCTGGATATTTCATACAAGTGGAACCATAAAATGTGGGGCCTTTGTGTCTGGCTTCTTTCACTTAGCATAATGCTTTCAAGGTTCATTCCTGTTGAAGTATGTACTTCATTTATTTTTATGGCTGAATAATATTCCATTGAATAGATATACCTTTTTTTTAATCTAGTCATCACTTGATAGAAATTTTGTTGGTCTCACTATTTAACTATTATGAATAATGCTGCTATGAGCAGTCATGTACAACTTTTTGCATGAACATGGCTTTCAATTCTCTTGAGTATATACCTAAGAGTTGAATTGCTAAGCCATATAGTAACTCTATATTTAACTTTTTGAGTAACGGTGAAACTATTTTCCAAAGTGGCTGTGCCATTTTGTATTCCCATCAGCAGTGTACCTTTCTAGATCTTTAAGACCACTTATTATTGTCTTTTCCATTAGAGCCATCCTAATGGGACTAGTCAAGTAGTATCTTCTGTGGTTTTGATGTTTGTTTCATTGATGGCTGAAAAATGTGTTGAGCATTTTTCCTGTGCTTATTGGCTATTTGTATTTCTTTTGTAGAAAAAATTTTACTAAAATATTTTTCCCATTTTTAAATTGTGCTATTTGTCTTTTTATTTTTTGTGTTGTAAGAGTTATATATGATATATATATTCTGGATATATTTTTTAAAGAGTTGTGAAGTATTGATATTAATTCTTTAAATGTTTGATAGAATTCACCACTGAAGCCATTTGGGCCTTGGCTTTTCTTTGTGGGAGGTTTTTTATTAAGAATTTAATGTCCTTACTTTTTATAGGCCTATTCAGATTTTCCATTTCTTCATGACTCAGTTTTGGTGGTTTGTATCTTTCTAGAAATTTCTCCATTTTATCTAGGTAATCTAACATGTTGACATATAATTGTTCATAGTAGTCCCTTAAAATCCTTTTTATTTCTTTAAGATCAGTACCAATGTCCCCTCTTTTACTCCTGATTTTAGTAATTTGAGTTTCTCTCTTTTATTCTTGGTCAGTCTGGCTAAGGTTGATTAAATTTGTTGATCTTTTCAAAGAACCAACTTTTGGTTTTGTTGGTTTTATCTATTATTTGTTATTCTCTATTTCATTTCCTTAGGTTCTAATCTTTATTATATTCTTATTCCTTCTTTCTTTGGGTTTAGTTTGCTCTTCTTTTTCAAGTTCCTTATGATGGAAAGTTAGGTTATTGATATGAGAGTTTCTTCTTTTTTAATATACATGTTTAGAGCCATAAGTTACTTTCATAAGTACTTCTTTAGCTACCTCTTATGTATTTTGGTATGTTGTAATTTTTGTTTTCATTTATCTCCAATAATTTTCTAATTTTCCTTATGATTTCTTTTTTGACCATTGGTTGTTTAGGAGTGTATTGTTTTATTTCCACATATTTTAGAATTTCACAAATTTCTTCTGTTACTGATTTCTAATTTAATTTCATTATATGGAATGTCAATCCTTTGTATGATTTTTATCCTTTTAAATTTTTGAGATTTCTTTCATGGCCTAACATTTTCTATCCTGGAGAATTTCTGTGTGCATGTGAGAATAATATGCATTCTGCTGTTGTTGGGTGGACTAAATACATGTCTGTTAGATATAGTTTGTAGTATTATTCAAGTCTTCTATTATTATTCTTTTGTCTAGTTGTTCTAATTATTATTGAAAGTATTGTATTAAAGTTTCCAGCCTTTATTGTTGAATTATTTATTTTTTCATTCAGTTTGATCACTTTTTGTTTCATGTATTCTGGGGCTCTGATGTTAGCTGCATATGTGGTTATAATTTTTATATATTCTTGATAAATTGACCCTTTTATTACTATAGAATTTTCTTCTTTGTCTGTAGCAATGATTTTTGTCTTAAATTCTTTTTTTTCTGATATTGGTATGTCCATTCCAGCTGTCTTTTGGTTTCTGTTTATATAGTATATTTTTTCCATCCTTTTACATTTAGCCTATTTTTGTCTTGAATACAAGTTGTGTATAGATGGTATATAGTTGGATTTTTTTCTTTAAGTCTTGGCTGTTTGATTGTGGTGATTAATTCATTTACATTTATTGTAATTGCTGATAAGAAACCATTTAAATCTACCGTTTTGCTTTTTGTTTTTTATATCTTTTGAGTTCCTCTATTCCTCCATTACTGCCTTCTTTTGTTTTAAATATTTCTAGTGTACCATTTTAATTCCCTTGTCATTTATTTTATTTATTTATTTATTTTTTGAGTTTTTGTCTCAGTGGTTGCCCTGGGGATTACAACTAACATCTTAATTTACAACAATCTAGTTTGGATCATTACTAACTTAATTTAAATAGTATACACAAACTTTCCTCCTAGAAAATTCTGTCCTTTTATCCCTCATTTGTGCTATTATTTTCATAAAATTAAATCTTTATACAAACATGTCCATCAACATAGACTTATAATTATTGTTTTATGCAATTTTCTTTTAAATCAGTTATAAGACAAATAAATAAATAAATAATACATTTGCACTATATTTTATATTTATCTATGTGCTTATCTTTACTGGTGCTCTTTATTTCTTCACGTGGATTTGAGTTACTCTCTAGTGTTCTCTTAATTCATCCTAAAGAGCTCTTTTTAGTATGTCTTATAGGGCAAATTTGCTAGTAAGATAGTCTCTTGATTTTGATTTATCTGAGAATGTCTTTATTTCTTCTTTAATTTTAATTTTGAAGAATTTTTCTGGATAGAAAATTATTGGTTGACAATTGTTTCCTTTTGGCACTTTGCTTTTGTCATTCCACTGTCTTCTGGTCTCCATAGTTTTTGATGAGAAATCAGCTATTAACATTATTGATGATTCCTTGTATGTGATGGATTGCTTCTGTCTTGCTGCTTTCAAGATTCTCTTTTTGTTTTGTCTTTTGACAGTTTGATTATAATTTGTCTTGGTCTGTATTTCTTTGAGTTTATCCTACTTAAGTTGAGCTTCTTGGATATGTAAATTAATATTTTTTATCAAATTTGGAAAGTTTTCATCCATTATATCTTCAAGTATTTTTCTGTCTTTTTCCTCTTCTCTCCTTCTGATACTCCTATTATGCATACATTGATATGCTTGATGGTGTCCTGCAGATCTCTGAGACTACTAATTTTTCTTCATTAATTTTTCTTTCTGTTTCTCAGACTAGATAATCTCAACTAACCTGTTTTCAAGTTTGCTAATTCTTCCTTCTGCCAGCTCAAGTCTACCATTTTGCCCTTCTAGTAATTTTTAAATTTCAGTTACTGTATTTTTCAACTCCAGAATTTCTATTTGTCTCCCTTTCATAATTTCTATTTCTATTGACTTTCTCTAATTGATGAGATATCACTATCATAATTTCCTTTAGTTCTTTAGAAATGGTTTTCTTTAGTTGTTTGAATATATTTAAATTATCTGATTTAAAATCTTTTTCTATTAAGTCCAATGTCTAGGCTTCCTCAGGTACAAGTTCTATTGACTGCTTTTGTTTTGTGTATGGGCCATACTTTCTTGTTTCTTTGTATGACTCATAACTTTCTGTTGAAAACTAGACATTTAAAATAACATAATGTAGCAACTCTGGAAATCAGATTCTGCTCCCTTCCCAGAATTGGTTATTATTACTGATGTTTGTTTCATGACTTTCCTGAATTAATTACATAAAGTCTATGTTCTTTGTCATGTGTGGCCACTGAAGTCTCTACTCAATTAGCTTAGAAGTCCACTAATTATTAGAAATGGATATCCTTAAATGTTTATTTCCAGTCTTTGCCAAGGATTTCTCTGTATGTGCTAAGTCATGTCTTCAATGCTTAAGTAGGCAGTTTACAACTTTGCCTTAGCCTTCACTTACTGTTTGTGCAGAACCTCAAGTTCAGTCATCAGTTTCATAGCCTGCTTCTTAAAGAATAGTAGCAGTAATGCCTGAACTTTTATCCTATCCAGTATGCAGCAGGACATTCTCTATTCCTTTAGCCAGTAAAGCCTCCATTGCCATGTTGGAAAAGAAATAATTAATGCTCTCTTATTCTGTGTTTGGCAAAACAAAAAGCCTACCCTTTAGCTGGTTTGCTTCTACAAAGAAACCCGCTAGATGTCTTGGAGTGTCTCCTCATGTCCTTTAATATTGCATAAGTAACTGATTGTCAAACAGAACATAGTTTTTAAAGTTTAGTTCTTTATTTGTTATAGTCATGCCATTCTTTCTCTGCATAAAAATACAAGCATGGCTGTATCTTTAATGAAATTGCCACTCATGATTATGTGCCAAGGTAGTTGCAAGATAGATCAATAAAGTAACTTTTAATGGGTGACTTTCTTCATCATTCCATGATTCATATCACTCGTACTGAAATGTAACCCACAAACAGATTTGCTGTCAACTCTGGCAGTAACCCTGCTCCCCCAGAAACCTTTGATGCCACATTGCCCAATTGCCAGTGATGACTATTAGATTCTGAGCCCTTTGTGAAGTTAAAAAAAACAACTACCCACAAAAGGTCATAGCACCTCATTTGCACTCTCTGATTCAAAAGTTGTTGCTCATAGTGAAACAATGAAAATTGTTTCTCTGCAATTTCTTTGGAAGTTGAGACTTGCAATATATAGATCTTGTGTTTATGCCAGTCTTTTGTTCCTTCACAAGTTTATTTTTGCATCAGTCGTGGTACATAAATGACGTCAGTATTTGCAAGCAGAGTCCCATTAGTGCCATTACAAGCATTTCCCATTTTGCTTCCAGGTCCAAACAATGTTTTTGAAACCAGACAAGTTTCTGCACAATGCACAAGCACTTCAGATACTACTTTCAAATGCCCCATAGATCTAAAAGATGTTGGAAATTCAGAGGTGTTCACTTTAGTGGCACTAGAAATATATTTTTCAAGAGAAATACTACAAATACGTGGCATGTGAACTTGGAGAAGATTGAAGTATCTTTTTCCATTTGTTGCTCTTCCAATCTTTCTCCTGCCTCTGGATATTTTTCCATTTTTATAAAATCTTCAAAATTATATATCATTTTTGTTTCTTTCAGTATATGCTAGCATACCAGCACATTGCTTCTTTCCCAGAGCTTTAATGCATCACTCCACAAACACGTGTATACGTTTCAGTATGTGTTCAACAGTGATCGCATGCTTATACCACTGGTGGTATGACAGCTCCTCTGAGCAGGCAAATTTGAAAAGTATCAACTTACCCCAAGGGTTTTTGAAGTTGAGTGTTTATTCTTAGAAGATTGGAATGCTCTCTTAAGAAGGGAACAAAATACTGTGCACACACACACATACACATGATACTATAAAACAACACTGTCACAGTTTACTGTAAATGAACTTGAATCCTCCCTCACCCTCAACTTACACACATCCTTGATATCAGGTTACTTTAAATGACATAGTAGATTCAAAGTCTTTAGAAATACTTTGAGAATCTTGAATGGTTTCAAACTGGAGTAAAATTTACCAAATCCAATTTAATTGTCCTTTAAAGGCTTAACTGCTTGTCCATACAGGACCACTCTCTAAGGGAAGGCTCTGGAGGCAGATGGAAACACACAGTACCCCACCCTTCCCTCCTAGGAAGGTGAGGGAGTGTGACCAAAGACTCCCCTCACTGCAGCAGTGAGGGAGTAAGAGAGTCTTTGGTCACACTTCATCACCTCCAGAACTCTGTCATCTCTTTCTTATTCCTCTCTTTTGTTATCAATCATCACCCTCCCTGGCCTTGGCTTCTGCTAGGATGGATTTCATCTCATACCTTTTATTGCTGAAGAGGGAGAAAAGGACTCAGAAAACCCCAGCTCTTCTGCATTTGCTTCAAATGCAATCAAAGCCTAAGATAGAAGGAAGGTAGGGTGCTTGCTCGAGTGGACAGTTGATCTCTCTAGTTCCTTCAGATTGAGTGATATCCAGTTAAATGGACCGTGCTTACCAAGAACACCCAGCCCCCATTATGTGGATTCCTTCAA
Source organism: Daubentonia madagascariensis (assembly GCA_023783475.1). Lineage (NCBI taxonomy): Eukaryota > Metazoa > Chordata > Mammalia > Primates > Daubentoniidae > Daubentonia > Daubentonia madagascariensis. The sequence goes on from JAKFHU010002658.1 coordinate 10,846,397, forward strand.
AGACAAACCGCACACATGCATACACACACATACACACATATAATCAATAAAAAACTCAGAAAAATAGTAAGTTTTGCCTGGGAGGGCAGTACATATGCGTTACTAGTGAGAAGGTCTAGGTTGAAAAATTCATCCATGTCATGAAAATACTATGCAATTCAATGGGAAAAGGGTGGGTGATTTGGCTCTTCCTGGGCTGATCACACAATGGCACAAGGTTGACTTTTGATAAGGAACACAGCTGAATTCAATGTTCTTGTTAGATAGAAGTGTCATGGATCAGCTCCTGGAAATGTTTCCACCCTAATCTGCCCAACTTGTTTATTTTCAAATCTGTGTATTGCTCTTTTACGCAGGTTTCCAGGAAGATCATCTGGAGATGGGTTTATTTCCAGCTTCCTCCCTTGTAATAATGGCCAAGAAGAAGCTGACCAAACTGAAGGGATTGTATTTTAAGCATCAACTGCACCTTTCTTGGGAATTCCACATAAGCAAAGAAACACCATTAGGCTGCCCTAGCTCTGTGCTTTCACAAGTTCTCTCTTCCAAGTTATACTAGTTCAAAATTTGCCTAATTATTAATTATGTGAATTATTCCCACATGTATGTCTATTATGCTTATTTTTTAAAGAATTCTGTAGGGTTTTTTGGTATCCAGAAGTGAGAGACATTTTTGGTAGATGTAAATGTATTGTGGACTGCCTAAGTGGAGACAGTCACCAAGCCCCTGGCCTCTCTGACCAAGAATGTGTCCTATCACAATTCAGCTTCCTAATGAGATGGAGATAAATATTTTTCACTGATTTTTACTATTCCCAATTTTTACTCTTCCCAATGCAACTAATGCATTGTCTCCTTGGACATTAGACTCCAATTAGACAGTTTTTTACATCTATTTATTCTCTACTTTTAGGAATGAAAATAATTGTCTCTGTAACCTGAACATCAGGATATGCTTTCATGCCTTACCTGGAGCCAATTTGTACTGGGAAGAATGCTTTTGTGTTTCTCTTAAGAGAGCTGTGTTAAATTAAACTCCTTCCCAAATTTATTTGCATACAAAATTTAATAATGCTAAATGGCATTCTATGGGATAAATATGGGGAAATATTACTTACATATATCAATATCCTGGTATGACTCATTCTGGTTACATACAATCATCAGTGTGTACTCATGCTATTCATTCTTTCTGGCAGGGGGTACGCATCTTGACGCTCTTGAAATAATTGCAAATCATCAAGACAGAAGTTAAAAATAAGAGAGGTCAAACACAGCAATGTGTTTTGCTCTTCAATATTTTGATATTTTGGAAAGATGTTAAATGCAGGTTTAGACTGTGCATTTGCATTAGACTGGCTTATTCATCCTTCCTGATCGGGACCATCATCAGGAGAGAGACCCTAGACTTGCAGAAAGCAATTGTTTTTTCTTCACATAAGTGATGTTTCCCGGTCCACTGAATGCCAAATTGAACTAGCGGTATTTAGGGGTTTCAGAAAGGCTTTCATATTCTACATAATATTTCTTCTTGTTGTGAAGATACTGAAATGTCTTATTAACCTCTCTCAAGAAGGACTTCTATATTCATTTCCTATTGATGAATCATTCATAAATTGCAACAGATTTTTCTTGCTAAGTTTATATAAACTTGGATCTTGCGTATCTAGTTCTTGCTTGCGAAGGTCTTTCTGGGTGGGAAGGACTTTCTGGGTAGAAAGAAAGCCCCATTAAGTCAAAGAGAGAGTATATAAGGGGAAAAAGAAAGGAACTTGCTAAAATTTAAATTTAATTTTAAACATCTTATTTGCATCCTAAAAACAGAAATATGCCCAATCTCTATGGGGATGTCAGGTTCACAGTGCTGATCAGTAAGAGGCTAATCTCTAAGACCCAGATTCTGGTGATGGTTCCAGGAAAGCACAGTTGAGGCAAGTGCCTCAAATATCATAGTCATGTGGATCCCTCTGGGTAGGACTCAGTCACATCACTTCACAAAGCTCATGTTGTGAAAATCAGTCAATGGTATGCAGCACTGAGCGAGGATGCTCTGTCCTCCAGAGCTGCTCCAGTCTTAATCTATGCAATTCCATGGGAATGATTCCAGCTGGGTGGGCCCTAAGTAAATACTCTTCTCTGTTTGTATACTCAGTTCTTTGTTTATGTCCTGGGAATAACTTCCTATGAGAAGTTGTGTCTGCATTCACCCCCAGAGCCTAACTCTGTGGGGAGGTGGGAGGAGAGTAACAGCTACTTACCTGTGACTTGGTCTTGGCAGATTCATATACCTCGATTGAGATTGTCTGGTCCAGGACAATGGATCTGCCCTCAACTACCTTGTTCACACCACTGGCTTTCCATGACCCCACTGAAAAGGCAATTTAAACCATCTATTATGCAACCTTAACAAAAGAGTTGTCTAAAGTTTAAACACTCCATTCACGCCTCCACTCAAGCTGAACTGACAGAAGCTTCATACTTGGGCTTACAAATTGCCTGAGCTAGACTGTGTTTTAATGCTATGTCCTTGCCTTTTGAGGGAGACTCTGTCCTTGCTAGTTGAACTCCAGTTGAGTCCCTGTGTATGTGTGTATGACATCACTCAGTGCTTTCCATGTGAGGCCCCACCAGCGTGATTTCCTTGAGAAATTAATACAAGAAAAACAAATTTGCTTCCCCTGAGGAGCTAGTATGTTTCTTCTCATCTAACAAGAACTATGCAACTGACCAGATCTCCCCTCTTTTTCTCTGGCTGACAGTGGGCTAAGAGCCAAATTCAACTGTGTTTGTGAGGATATAAGCCCATGTGGCCTGTGTATTTCCATGCTTGCATCACCCCCCCCTTTCCTTTTTTCCTTTCTTCATTAATTAATTTGTTTTAGTCTTACCCTCATCAATTGTTTTGAGAAAGGAGGCAGAGTTATAAATTAATGATAATAAAAAAGAAAAGTAGAAAATGTTTGGTAATTTTCAAAATAAAGATTGTGTTTCACTTTAGCGTGATCACTGGCTAATTTTTAAAGACAATTCTATGAATCCATATTAATCGAGCTGCATATGGTGTTTCTTTTAAAGTGATATATATTTATACTAAAACAAATGAAACAAAATAAAAAATACTTTTTGTCTTTTGGTTGATTTAAATTTCATAAATTTGGCAATTTTACTCCTGAAAGATAAAGCAGATCATTTTGAAAACTAAACAAAACAAAATAAAACATGATAGGACTAAACAAGCTATGCAGCTACTATCAGAGATTAACTGCTTAATTTTAAAATGGGAAATGAGAAATATAAGTTATTTACATTAGCTATACCTCATTAATTTGTATATACCATCACTGAAAGAAGACTGTGCATTGAAAATCCAAAAAAATTATAATAATTCAGTCATGGTAATAGCCTAGTTTCAAACACCACAGGAGGGCTTTTTAGTTTTTATTCCCATTGACATGCCCTTCTTTTCTGCCCCACTGCTTTCTTAACTCAGGGACCTTTTTTTAAAAAAAAAAAAGTCAGAGAATAGAGATCAGGGGTCTATTTTCATAGGACTTCAAGGTTAATAAGAAGTCGGCACTATTAGTAAGACAAAGGTTTATTTACTATGTGCACTTGAATTTTAAAAAATTTAAAGCTATTTCCAAGAACAAACAGGACTCTATAGATTTGACAGAGCCTTTACTGGTAGTGAAACTAAATGGGACAACTAGTTGAGATCCAGGGTTCTGGGAGGGAGGAAGCAGGACACAGATTATGAAGGGAGAAAAGGCTCCTGAAGGGGATTCTGCATTGATAGAAAAATTGAAAACAAACCAATAAACAAGCAAAGCTGTTTTGCATCAGCCTCCGGACACGCATTAGTGATTGTATGATAGCAATATTTTCCTTCTGGTGATGGATTGTCCTCTTTTGCCCTTTCAGGAGTTAAAAACTTTACCAAGGGGTGATTAAAATCTTGACTTAAACATAGAGGAATAGACTACCACATTGGAAAATGACTCATGATTTGATTGAAAGAGCTTCTGAAAGAAACAGAGAAGAGGAAACATGTGACACTGTTCTAGAGGTTGTTTCCACCAGTCCAGAGATGTGCAACTTAGCTCTTTGTCCATTATCCAGAAAGATGTGCTTGTGGATCCATCAGACCTCATCTTTCTTCCCTTCTTACATCTTTTGGGAAATTCAGTACTTACTATCATGGTACCCTGGACATTTCTAAGTTCATCCTTCTCTGAGCTCAATGTCTACAAAGCACAACTTAGGTATTACTGTTTTGTTGATGATCTGTTTTGTTACCCAAATGGGTGAGAACAGACTCACCCTGCACTCTTTCTCCCATTACCATGGAGTCTTGTACTGCCCAATAGCCTCTACTTCTGTACAGGCCAGAGCACTGTCTCATCAGCTTGGAAAAGGTGCCTCCAAGCTCCCAAGGGCAGGGATGTTATCCTTGTCACAGTTGGAAAAGAGCAAGTTGAGATTGGATCCTGAAGTATTATTATAAGTCACCAAGTTCATGTGTAAGTAATCACAGAATCTCCATTTAATGAGTAAGACAAGCACTGAATCCCCCAGAATAGAGTGCCTTTAGTAGGAAACCGATAACCAGATCCTCCCACACCCAAGCAATTAAAATAAAATAACCTCTTTCCTGCTTTTTAATCTCACACACCCTAACCCTCAATCAACTATCGAGTTGAAGAAGTACTTGATAAATTCTGGCTATGTAACTTTGAATGTCCTTTTCCAAATTGTGGGAATTTCTGGAAATAAAACACAGTGATTTTTCATATAGAAGTACATGCAGTAACCACAAAAACCCACTCCCATTTTATCTTCCCTAATACAGACTCTAAGCCTGAAATCAATGGATATAGAAAAACTGAACATGATATATATTTATAAACTGTGCAGCATAATTTTAATTATAGATGATATTTAATAAATTTCTATGTAACCCATCCATTTTTCTTTTCTTCTTTTATGAACCTAAGAAAGTTTCTAAATGAAAAACACACTCATTCTACAAACAATGGACATGAGGAGGTTTGGAACAAATTTTTCTTTTTGTTCACATCTTTCAGTCTTATTTACATATTTCTGTAAAATTAGAAAAGAATAAAATGGGATGAGGCCATCTAGATATATCTGAAGTATTTATGAAACAAACCCTTTTACAACAAATAATTTACAACACCCATGAGTAGATCACAAACTGAACTGTCCTCTTCATCTGCCCTAACGTTGAGTTGAACAATGAAACCACATTTGCTGATCCAGCTGTGAGAACTGCTTTAAGCTCAGCTTTATCTTATCACAGGGCTAAACTCAAACCTGGTGTGGACACAGCAAATCATGACCAGTTGATTATGCTGCCTCCCTATTTATAATTCGGTCGGTGGTTCTAGCTCTGGGGATGTGGGACACTGGTGCAGTGCGATGTCCGTATATTGTCAGTGTCTAACCTGGAACGCAGCCACCTCAGAAGTGGGCATCAGTTCCTGAAGCCAGAGGAGGCATCAAAAACCAGAACAAGGCTCTCCATGGCCTGCAGGAAAAGAAGTACTGGTGATCGCAAGACAAAATGCCTTGGCTGGTTAAGGGTAGATAAAGGATACAGGGCTTATTCCTTAGAGTCCAAGATGGAGTAACCAAATCGGGGGCACAGAAGAGTTCTCTGAAGCAAAGCCTCAAGTAACAAGATCCATCTGTGGAGGGCTGTGGTAGACCCGTGGCAAGATGTGGGCCAACTTTTACTCCAAGTGCTGCCCAGACCTGATAGACCCTAGGAAAGTAGAAAGCCCCCTAAGACAGTGAGCCCTTGTGGTGGGAGTGCCCAAAGGGCCTGCTTGTATGTAGCCTTATGGATTCCGAGCAACCCCCACAGACCCTGGTCCTTTCCAGAAGATCCTGTTCTAGCTGCCCAGTGAGGACAGCTTAGGGTACTGTGGGTATCAGGAAGAGAAAGAACCTTTACATTTGTCCATATTTTAGAGTCCTATCCTAACTGACACATTTTAAAAGGAAGATATAAACTTGATGTCCAGTTTCAGGCCCACATCCTACTGGGTCAGTCCTTATGCCTGATCAAGACTTTTGTTTGTTTCTACATCTGCTTCGGTTCACTTGAGTTAACATTTACTTCTGTCCTTGAATGTTTTTTGAATAAATTATAGAAAAGGCTTGAAGTATCTCTTAGTATGCTCAGTTCCATAGGATTATCTTATAAAGTATATTATCCTGTTATGGTGTTCATTTTTCCTGCTGGCTTTTGTCCCAGTGATCAACATTCCCAAGGTGGCAGTAGAGACTGCCCTGTGTCAGACAGAAACATTTCCAAAGCAGCATTCTTTACAGGTAGGAATCACCCAATTTATTCCTTTCTAGGCAGCAAAATATTCATGGCAATACATTGAGATCACATCAAGAGGGGGCTGTTAACCAGGAACTTTTCAGAATCGAGAAGATTTATTGAGTATGTTTGAACTCAGACTCTGTAGTTTTAACTATATTTTTTCATTCATGCATAGATTTTCTTTTTTGGTGACACTTACAGGACTAGATGTTGATAATATAAATGTAAATAAGATATGATTCCTGCCTTCATGTGTTCACAATCAAACAGGAGAGAAAGGTATGAAATAAAGAAAAGCAAAGGGTGGTAAGGGGTGTGATGAATTTGAATATGATACAGTTGAGACTCCAAGGAGGGGATTGAACTTGGGAGGCAGTTGTAAAACATCTCCCAGGGCAGCTCGACCTACCTGATGGGGTGGCATGGGGACAGTCCACAAAGAAGGGCAGGAAATCAAGAGAAATGAGTCTGGAGAGGGAGAGGGGCAAAGGGGACAACAAGAAAGCTTAGCGAGGCCAGCAGGTGGACCTTATGTGCTGGGCCATTTTGTAGGTATTTGGGGGGCACTGAAGCATTTTAAGCAAAGGAGTGCCACACTCTGATTTACATTTTTAAAAAATCACATGGCAGCAGAGTTACACTTGGGCTGAGTTCAAAAACTATTTCAATATCTGGGAAATGATGCTGGGAACTAGATTCAGGCCAGAGCAGTGAAATGAGCTGGAAGGGAGAAGAGAAAGAGGCTGTAAAGGGGTTGGCGGGGAGGTGACTTAGCGAGACTGAGGGCTGACTCTCGGGCTTCGCCGGGGAGTCGCCACCCGTATAACTCACAGACATTGAGGGAGAGACTGTTTTCATATTCATTAAAACACTAGGCGTACCTTGCACCTCAGATTCTAAACGACAGTTTCTGTGACTGATCTTCAGTTGTTCTAGTAGAATCACGTCTACTATGGGTGTTTCCATTACTCTCCTCTTTCAAGTTCTGCGGGCTCTCATCTGCACCACACGAAGGGCTGTGCCCCACCAGGAACTTCACTTCCGTTAATATGAATATTTGCAATCCCCTCTGTATTTCCATAGCAGTTGTTCACAGTCTATTTCAAGTGCAAGAATTTTGTCCCATGCTCTTTTTCTAGCAGTTCTTTTTCAATTAATGTCATTATTTTGTTACACAGGTAATTCATGTTTACAATAGGAAAAAGGAGACCACACAAATAAGGACATAAGTATATAAAACTCATTTATATATCCATCACCTAGAGAAGGCTCCAGTTAACCATTTTTTTTATATAGAATCATCCAGAAATTTTATGCATACACACCTGCAAAATGTCTATGTGTTTATATAAAGGTAATCCTATTTTCTATATACATTTCTTTTTACCTGCTTTTTTTCACACAGAAATATATTGTTATTTTATTTTTGCATCAATAAATATACATCCTGAAGTGATTCTAAATGTCTGCACCATACTCTGTGTATGTCTGTACCATAATTAATTTTATGATTATCTCCTTAAGGAACAGTTAACTTCCTTGTTTTTACCAAACAATCCTGCCAAAGGTGTGAGGTCTGGGATTTTATTTTACCCTTTGTTCAAGCTAAAAAGTAAACCTGCTACTGTTTCATGGATGTTGGCAGAAGACACAAGACTCCTGGGTCAGACACAAAGGACTTTATTACCTACAGCCCACCAGGCAGCATGCACATCAGCACGTGCATTGGTTCCCCTTGCCCCCACATCCACAGGGGTGATTCCATGGGCACAGATGGGTGCTTTGCGCAGAGTAGGTTTGCATTGCAACTGAGGAATGCTGAGCTAAGGGAATCTACTTCTACTGTGGAAACAAGTAAGCCAGTCTGCCCTTTGTCTCAGGAGGAGACATTACCTCATCCTCCAAGGTTGCTTGCTACAAGCACAAGCTTGGGAAAGGGCCTTGGAAAAGAATGGTAAGGATGTTGCATTTTTGGCATATCTAGCAAGATGGGTAGTAACACAAGATACCCATGAAGGACTACCTCCTAACAATAAGCATCTTTGCCTATATATTTTTAAAATATCCTTAGGATAATTTGAAAGGAGTAAAAGGACCAAGGGTTTGCACTGCTATACACTTTCTGTAAGTGTTACCAAATTGCCCTCTAGAAACTTGCTCCTGCAGGTTTGTTTTCTCAGTTGTGTTCTGTAAAATGACTATTGCTTTTCAGTTACCAGCCCAGTAAAGGCCTCTCTCATCTGAGTACTCAGGCCCATGTTGGTATTCTCTGCTTTTCTGGAGATGTGTTTCATTCGTATTAATATTAACAGGGAGGATATTTTAGCAAAGCCATTTCCTGATTGGTGTCAGGCTGAAAATAGATTGCTTGCCCCCAGGTTGGTGGAAACAGGAATGCTAAGATAAGAAACAACATTGCCCCTTCCACTCTGCAACAGATCAAGTCTCTTCCTGCTCATGAGGCCTAGACCCCTGTTTCCTCATTTGGTCTAACACTCTGGACAGGTGTTATGTTCTGTGTGTGTGCTCATAGGTGAATTTTAATGACATTTCAAGGCATTCTGAAAAAACAAAGTAATTCCTTGAATTGCTCTTGTCAAATAATAAAATTATTTGACATAAGTCTCATTGAAAACAGATGTGGAAATACATAATTCTTACATTTTTACTATCCTTCCCTAGGGGATCTTGGTTTATGCCAATCTGAATTTTGATGTTGAAAGTTTCAGCGTCTCTTTTCTCCAGGTGTGTTGTCTTTAATATATAGAAAAGTTTGGTTGGGAGGACCATCAGAGAGCTAATTAAGTAGGAAAGGTTTGTCGTTGGACCAAAGCCTCTCATGGGCTAGGACTGTGGTGTGTGTGTCCTGGTAGTAGCTGGAGCCAGTGGGTTTTGGCATGGAGATCTGTTTTCATCACAGACTTTTCCTACAACTTTGGTGCATTCACTTCTTTTTGGTTTCCTCTTCTGTTAAATGAGAATGCAAATATCTGACCCTGACTTCAATTAGAGAATCATCTCCAGTAGTTTTTGGTTTTGATTTACATGTGTGAGACCCAAGTATATAACCCTGGACAGTATTTTATATTCCCCCCAGAGCTCCTTTCTGCCTTGTCCCCCAGTACCCCCTTGTCTCCACGGTACTACCCATGCACTTCCTGACATCGGAAGCAGGTGAGTTGCAATGGGTTACATGTTAGCTAATGGCAGGTGCTCACAGTTAGCTACTAATGGATCACTCGTTGTATCTCCTTGAAGTGAATGAGTCCCACCTTCTGTAGAGGGAGACTCTGGCTGCTACATTTTCAAGATGGTTTATTTTTGTCTCCATACCAGGGATGTTAGAAGGAAAATCCATAGTGCCTAAATAGCCATCTTCAATGAAAAATGACTCTATTTTTCTTCCTGATCTATCGTACTGTTCATACAGAGTGCCCATTGAGTGACATCCACCCTACTGCCAAGACAGGCAGAATCAGTCATTATTATAGACTGAATGTGTGCCCCACCCTCTCACCCCTATTGAAGCGTTGAAGCCATAGCCCCCAATGAGACTGCATTTGGAAATGGGGCCTATGAGGAAGCGATCAAGTTTAAATACGGTCAAAAGGGTGGGGGCATAATCTGGTAGGGCTGGTGCCCTTACAAAATGAAGAAGAGACACCAGATCTCTCTCTCTCCCTCTCTGTCTGCCATGTGAAGACAGTTAGAAGGTGGCCATCAGCAAGCCAGAAAAAGAGTGCTCACTGGAAATCAACCCTGCCAGACCTTGATTTAGGACTTCCAGCATCTAGAACTGTGAGAAAATAAATTTCTGTTGTTCAAGCCCTGCAGTCTTTTATACTTTGTTATGGTAGCCTGAGATGACGAATACAGTCATGTGCACACTCCAGAAATAGCCACCTATGAATAAGCAGGAGGGAATCCAATCACCTTTAGGATGGCCTGTTAAATGTGCCCAAGAATGGCACTTTACTCTGACTGGTCAGTCCCAAACTGATCCTCTCAAATCTCTTCTTGGGAAGACACAAATACTAGGTGAATAAAGGAAAGTAAGTTTTGTGAGCTCAATTTTTTTGTTCTTAGCTATGCTGAGCAATTTTTCCATTTATCTGAAAATGTATGCAGATCCAAACTATCCAGATATTCACCAAACTTTATGGGAAGTACTTGCTGAATCATCTGCCTTGATATCTATATGAAAGCTCTCTGAGAGTAGATAAGTCTTATTTACCATGGTATCTGTGCATCTGGCACAGGTAGTGGTCAATGAACCTTTGTTGCACGCTGAATGAATGAGTGTAATCTGAAATGACTGTAGTGTCTGATCAATTTTATGAATCATTCTATAATACAGTTCTACTTTTCCAATAACCTTCAGAACTCAAGGTTTTCTGTACATCTCACTTCAGGTAAACTAAAGAAGCCTAACCAGGACACCTTCATCCAGTTCTACACTATAAAGGAGGGAAGATTTGGAAGTGGGCATCTCAAGGATCATCCTCCTCATGTGTCCAGTGTGTTCCTCTAGATCTCTATAGTGGATGATGTCCTTGGGCCCCCTGTCATAGCTGGAATGTTCAAATCACGTAAGTCAGTTTCATGATGTTCATAAGTATGCAAGATTCTATTCATTCTAAGTACAAAAAGCCACCTCTTCTGTTTGAAAATATCAGAATACTCAACTCACAGGAGCTTAAACCAATAGTTTTATTTTCTTTTCCATACATGTTACAAAGTCTAAAGGTAGGCTGTCCAAGACTAATGCCTTGATGCAATCATCCTTCATTTCTCTAGCTTTTTTAAAAAAAATGTTATCCAGATGGCTGCTTCCCCTCCAGGCATAACATCTGCTTTCCAGTCAGCAAGAAATGGGAAGGGTACGTCTTTGCCTTTTTATTTTGGAACCCACAATCCAGCCTAGGGAGTTCTGCCTGTATCTTCTTGGCCAAAACTACATTGTATCACCACCCTTAGATGCAAGGGAAAGAGAAAGGCAAGGAAAAACTGGGTTGAGAATGAGTGTTGAATGAACCAACCTCCAGTATCTTCTACACTGTCTCAAGTAAGAAGAGGAAGATTTTGGAGAATCCCAAACAAGACTTAGAAACAAGAGGAGCTTCTGAGAGTTCAGCAACAAGATGCTATGGACATTCCTTTCACAGCCTTGCCACAACTAGGCTCCATGGAGACCAAGTCTGTGTCACCTAGCTCTGACCTGAATGGCCAAATAAGGATCAGATGTCCTTCCCACACTTTGTGGATCAATCAGGACTAGGGGGCCTGTGAACTGAGGGTGAGGGTTGAATGTTTCATACATGGGGTAGAAGGGAACCCAGTGTACTGACTGATGGCAATTTTCAGAGAAGGGAAGTCATCGTGAACCAGGGAGCCTTGAGGTGGGTCTATTTACTCTTGGTGGGAGGAATGAGTGGGTTGCAGGCAGATTCTTCCAATATCACCTCCTGCTGCCCTTAATAACCTCCAGATGTGGTTTTAAAGACCTTGGAGTAAGCTCTGGTCTGAGCATCTAAAGACTTGGGTGATATCCCGGCTCTGGGCTATGACTTTGGGCAAATCATTTCTTAGACCTCTATTGCCTCATCTGTAAAGTAAGAATAAAAATATCCATGGATTAAGTGAAAAAAATAGAACAAACACACTCCGAAAGGCCTGAAGACTTATATAAATAAGTAGAATGTGTTGCTCTGATTTTTATCTTAGAACAGTGCCAAGCTGTGACTATCTTTCCTAGCCATTGATCAATTTCACATCACTGAATTTGATCTCACGAACACAGGCCATTGATATTTACAAGAAGAATTTTCTTTCTTTCAACCCATCCTTTGATTTTTTCCAGGCCTCTGTCACCTGCAACCAGCCATGTTCTCTTTCATGCGTGGTTGTGGGATGGGGGAGGGAATGTGTCTGCTAGAACGAGGAGCTGTCTCGTGATTCCATATGTAGTGCATGTGAATAGAGAAGGCAAAACCCCTGTTTCCCCCTCTCACTGGAGGTCACACAGAACCCAAAGGGTTAAAGTCCATTCAGATGAGCTTCGCACTGAAGTTTCTAAAAGGCTGTCCAATAAGATAGTCACTTGACCACACTACTTTCAATGAGGTAATGGTCCCTTATGCACCCTCTTATCCTTGGTAGAAAGTGCATAAAATATAAATAAATGATCAGGTTACAGAATGAACTCTGAACGACCAATTTTGGTTCATGTAAAGGCCTTCCCCTACCCCGCAGTTCCCTGACGATAAATCTTTCAGCAACAGGCTGATCCCTCTCAGAAAACAGACTGTCTAACAATGTTTCCACCTTCCACACTTGTCAGGATAGAGTGAGTGTGGGTGGAGGCCTGAGCACACACGCAGCCGCACACAAATGGCCTTGAGTGGGTTTCCTCATTCAAGGCCATTTGGCCGATACTCTGGCTGCTGCTGGGAGGAAGAGAAAAGGGAACAGGTTGCAAAGTCAATAATAATAGCAGATGCAATAGACCATCTGCAAACGGGAGCTGCTGACCTGACTTCCAGAGCATATTGGCTACAAGGTTAAAGGAACAGGACAGAGCCCCTAGTACTAAAATGAATGGCAATGTCATTTCCAATTTCTTCATCCTCTTCGTTTTCGCTTGGGGGTAGATTATTTAAAGTATGTCATGAGTCTTTGTGAATTCATAAAGCAACTTGTGTGTGCTACCTCATTTTACCCAGGCCTATCTGTATTCCCTAGGAAAAGGAATATGAAGGACTTAGGGCTTCAATATTGCTCAAGGTATTCCTTGGTGAAAAGTTGTGTGGGGTTTATAGGAGACCTAAGGTTATGAAGTAGCAGCTATGACTAGAAATGGAAACACTTTCTCCCATAGAGAAGTTATCGTAAACACCTTTTAGAGTTAGTCAGAGAGTATAGAAATAGGACAAGGTTAATCTCCTTTGTCTTGTTTCTCTGGTTCCCCTGGTATTTGCTTTTCCCTCAAATTCATGAGGGAGAAACTGCACTAAAGTGACCAGTAAATCCCTACCTGGGCAGATCTTATCTAAATGGCACCACTTTCTGCTCTTGCCTGGAGGCTCCAGTGCAGCCTGGTTGATGTCTTTCTGTGATCCCGAGGCTGCCTCTGTGGCCTGGTGGGCTGCCACTTGGCCCTTACGCCTCAGCCATCTTTGGGCTGAGACTCAGTTTTTTCTGTTCACCATTGGCTCTCTGGCCTGTAACTCCCTTGAGTTATTGACAGGGTCCTGGATAGCCCCTACTGTGTCTTTGTGTGGATTAAAAAAACTCCCTGCTCTTGTCAGGCTAACTAGAAAAACATCTCTCCCTGGACTGAGGCAGCTCACGCCAGGGCGCATGGCTGGCCCATGGAGTGCAGGCTGGTCCGCAGCCCCCACTTGTACCCCTCTACCCAGCACTCAGACACATGCTGTGGGCCTGGTTGTTGGCAACACCTTTCTTCTTTCTCTTGGCCTCTGGCCAAAGTGGCACAGAGAAGTCAGCTGTGGGAGCCAGTCGGGCAGTGCTTGTTCTCCAGGGTCCTTTGAATCCTGTGTCAGGAGACTACAGTGTCCCAGCATGGACTGCTGAACTCGCACCACAGGGGCTCCATATTCATCCATTCATTCAAATACTTATTTAATCCTTCCCCAGTGCCAGGCGTGTGTAAGGCACTAGGGATGTTGAGGGGCTGCTGTGACAGGATTCCACGACAGATGTGGTCTTTGTGCTCATGGGCCCCTCAGTCTAAGTGGGGAACAGGCAAGAACATGTCAGCAGACATAGTAATTTCATAATGTATGAGTGCTAAGGAAGTTATGACCAGTGTGCTGGGAGAGAAAATAACAGTGAAGCAGGGAATAAAACTTGGAATGGTGCATTTGTGGCAAGACCAAAAGGATAAGGCTAAGCCAAGGTCATGAGGATGAATGATCCAAACTGAAAAACAAAAACAGCATAAGTCAAGGCCACAAGGCAGAAAAGGGCAGATGTCCTGCAGGAACCAAAGGGGGACAGACGCGGAGGGGAGGAAGCTGAAGAAGGCACGAGATGAGGCTATCGAAGTGTGCGCGACACGCAGGACACATTGAGGCTTTCAACTGTATTCTTCATGCAATTGAAGGCATTGAAAGGCTTTGAGCAGGACAGTGACGTGATTTGGTTTGGATCTGTGAAGATCACTTTGGCTGACAGATCTGGCTGCTGTAATTTGCTGTATCTGCCTTGCTCAACCCCACAATAAGCCTCCCTGGTCGGGAGTGGGTGCAAAGTTGATGTGCCCCACACATTCACCATCCCCTGCCCCCATGCCTTTTCCATATGGCCCTATGCTTGCACCTCCACAAAGTACTGAAACCCACATCTGTGAGGAGACCTTCCTTGACTTGATTTCCCCCTTAGCATTTCCACTTTCCAAGCTCCAAGATCCACAAGCAAACATCCTTGGGACCCTTTTCCCACTCATAGGGAAGAAGTGGGACTCCTGTCACTGTACTCTTTCTCGAGACTCTAACCTGGCCCAAGCCTACCTGTGAACCTGACATATTCTGTGTGTTAATCTGAAGACCACAAATCCTGTTGCAAAATGTTTTACCTTTCTGTAGGCACTGAATACATATTCATCTTTTTTCTCCAAGTGCTCTGGCTCTTACCAGCCCACACGAGGCCATAGCATGGTGGTCTGGTGAGCTGATTGGAGCATGTGTCGTTGGTGGGTCCTCCTGGAGATGCTGTAGCCAAGCAGGCCCTGCAGGGGCCAGACTGCATCTGGAGAAACTTCATTTTGACCCAGGTGTTGGTGACATGGTCAAGACCTGTAGAAATGAGAGATTCAGTTGCTTTTTTCCTTAGTGGCCTGTCTACACAACTTCATGAGGGGAGGGCTGGGGAAATTTCTATCCCACTACTCTAAAACATTTTAAGAAGGAGAATAAATCCAATCACCTGGAACCTGCAGTCAAGTCACATTTTTCTTACCTATTGGTGTAAGGGATATTTTGGAGACTAAAACATACCTTAAGAGAGGATACAAAACTTTCTCTCTAGAAGTCCTTTGGGGGGAAAAAAGGACTATTGAATGTGTAGTGTAATTAGTCAAGTGAAAAATCCTCAAGTCAGACTTCTGGTTCAAATCCTGATCCTACTACTTCCTAGATATGTGGCTTATTCTGCTTGGGCTGCTGTAATAAAATACCACAGACTGGATGGCTTAAACAACAAAACATTATTTATTTATTTACCTATTTATTTTAGAGACAGGATCTCACTCTGTCACCCAGGCTAGAGTACAGTGGCACAATCATAGCTCACTGCAGCCTTGAAATCCTGGGCTCAAGTGATCCTCCTGCCTTTATCTCCTGAGTAGGTGCAATGTCAGGCAAGCACCACCATGCTCAGCTAATTTTTAAAGATGTTTTTAGACACAGAGTCTTGCTATGTTTCCCAGACTGGTCTCAAACTCCTGGCCTCAAGCAATCCTCCTGTGACAACTTCCCAAGTCACTGGGATTGTAGTCGTGAGTCACTGCACCTGGCAAACATTTATTTTCTTACAGTTCTAGAAGTCTGAGATCAAGGTGCTGGCAAATTCTGTTCCCCAGTGAGGGCTCTTTTCCTGGCTTACAGATGGCTCACCATTTTGCTGTGTCCTTACCTGGCAGAAAGAGAGGGAAGGAGGGAGGGAGAGAGAGGAGGAGGAGGAGGAGGAGGAGGAGAAGAAGAGAAGTAGCAGCAGTTCTCTGGTGTTTCTTCACATAAGGGCACTAATCCCATCAGGAGGGCCCCACCCTCATTCCCTCATCTAACCCTAATTACCTCTCAAAGACCCTATCTCCTAATACCATCAAATTAGGGGCTAGAACTTTAACAATAAATTTGGGAGGAACACAAACATTCAGTCTATATATAGTATTTC
The DNA here is from genome assembly GCA_023783475.1 of Daubentonia madagascariensis. Taxonomy (NCBI): domain Eukaryota; kingdom Metazoa; phylum Chordata; class Mammalia; order Primates; family Daubentoniidae; genus Daubentonia; species Daubentonia madagascariensis. Next base: position 10,862,667 of record JAKFHU010002658.1, read on the forward strand.
ACCCCAGCCCTAAAAATTCATGTTCTTGTTGTATACAAAATACACTCATTCCTCCCAACAGCCCCAAAAGTCTTAACTCATTTGCAGTTTCATCTGTAAAGTCTAAAGTTCAAAGTCTTCCCTCAGCATAATCTAAATCAGATTTGTGTGAGATCAAGGTACAATTCATGCTGAAGAAAAATTCCTCTCTACCTGTGAATTTATGAAACCAGACAAGTTATGTGTTTCCAAAATACAATGATGGGACAAGCATAGGATAGACATTTCTATTCCAAAAAAGAGATTAGAAGTAATAAAGGGGCAACTGGTACCAAACAAGTGTAAAATTTAACAAGAAAAATGTCATTGGATCTTAAGGCTCAAGAATAATCCTCTTTGGTCAATGCTCTACCCTCCAGACACACTGGGGTGGCAGCATCTCCCCCGCATGTTGACAGGGCAGCCACATTCCTGTGGCTTTGTGTGGTATCTCTGCCCACACATGGCTCTGCTGGGTTGTGGTCCAGCCATCTGAAACTGAAGTGGAGGCAGCCTTGACCCCTTGTCCTGTGCACTCTGGACGAGTGACAGGATTGGCAGCCCTAATGATCTCTGAATTGCCTCTAGGGGTCCTTGTTTCCTTTTCTTGAAAGAGGACATGTTTGCAGCCAAACAGTTCCATGATCCCCTCCTGTAAAATCCAAGAAGTCTGACAGTCTTCCTCCCTTCCATTTTTCCTTCTCTGTCCCCTTTAGTTCAAACTGGCAGTGTCCTTGCAGATGTGATCCCACCTCTATTCCTGGTTTCTGTTGAGATGGCTGATTAAGTTTATGAGCTGCACCCATGATCTCTTATTGAACAGTTGATCATCTACACTCTTAGTGTTCTCTTCAGAATAAGCTTTCTTATTTTGTGTAATATGGATGGCCTGAGAATTTTTCAAATATTAAGTTCCGGTTCCTTCTTGCTTAACAATTCCTTCTTCAATTTAGCTCTCTCTCTTCACATTTTCCTATAAGCAGTCAGGAGGAACCAAGCCACTCCTTCAACACTTGGCTTAGAAATCTCCCCAGCTAAATATTCAATTTCATTGCTCACAAGTTCCACCTTCCACAAAATACTAGATCATGAGTGCAATTCAGCAAAGTTCTTTGCCAATTTATAACACAGATTGCCTTTCCTCCAGCTTCAGATAACATGTTCCTCATTTCCATCTGAGACCTCACCAAAATCTCCCTTAATGTCCATATTTCTAGCATGCATCTCACAACTCTTTCAGACTCTGTCCATTAACCAGTTTCAAAGTTTATTCTACATATTTAGGTATTTGTTACAACAGCATCTGACTTCTCAGTACCAAAACCTGTACTAGTCTACTTGGACTGCCATAAAAAAATACCATAGTGTAGGTGGCTTAAACAACTAAATTTATTTTCTCACAGTTCTCAAGGCTGGAAGTCCCAAATTAGCAAGGTAGAGACCCAGGAGAGCCAGTGGTGTAATGTCTAGTCTGAGTTTGAAGGCCTAAGAACCAGGAGAGCCTTGCAAGTTCTAGTCCAAGGGCAGGAGAAGGGTGATGTTCCAGCTCAAGCAGTCAGGCAGTCAAAGTCCCCTCTTGTTCAGTCTTTCCATTCTAGTCAGGTCTTCAGTTGATTGGATGAGGCCCACCCACATTAGGGAGGGCAATCCGCTTTACTCAGTCTACTGGTTCAAATGTTAATCTCATCCAGAAACACCCTCGTAGACACACTCAGAATGTTTGACCAAATGGCTGGGCACCCTGTGGCCCAGTCACGTTGACACACAAAATTAACTGTTATAGTATGTGATAGCCAAGATTCTCACCCTTTCTATTTATTAGTTTCTTCATCTGTAAAACAGGGATAATAATAAAATCAACCTCATAGAGTTGCTTTGAAGAGTAAACTTTTTAATGTATATAAAGCACTTAACAGTGTCTGGCCCACAGTGAGGACTCAATACCTGATGGCCATTATTATTGTCACTAGCTTATTTATACACATCACCAAATAGCAAGTCTACAGTGAAAATTAGAATTTACATAGATGAGCTCAACTCACCCCTGATAATTCATAATGCTCTAATGTCAGGCATGTTAGTCTCAAACATATTATCCTAGAACAATGTGACCCGGCATTGTTATCTATTGAAACTAAAAAACTTTACTGGACTTTTGTGCAATGTAGTGAGTAATGCTACCTGCATTAGAACCATCTTCCAACTTGTGAAAAATATAGATTCTCAGGCTCCACACAAAACTCACTCCAGCAGCACCTCTTGGCTGAGAAGCCCAGGGCTCTGCATTTTTAACAAGAACCTTTGGTAATTCTGAGGTACATTAAATGTTGAGAGCCGCGGCCTTAGTGGAACTTGGCACTGGCTACTGATTCATTATTTCCATCCCTTTGCTCTATTAAATGCACAGAGACAACTGTGCTTTAATGTTATTGCCCCACTGAGTTTCTGTTAGCATTTTATCCCTCTTGTGTTCTCCAAGTTGTATATCATATTCCTTGAGCATGGGGTTCAGGGCAGTTTTCTACATTGGTTGCTGCTTGTGGTCCAAGGCCTCCTCACCCCATCCTTGTTTACTGCTACTGAACACATCATCCCCTTCCACCCTCAACTGCAACAGACAGTCCTGCTGACTCCCTCCTGATTTACCCTGTATTGTATTACCTTCTTTCCCTCCCCTTCTTGGTGATTTAAGAAGCTGTTTTTATTGTTCCTAGAGCCAACACATCTGTCATATATTTCTCTCCAACTTAAAAACATTGGAAAATCACTGGCTACTTAGCACAAAGTCATGCCTGCCCTAGACGATCATTTCTTTTGTAATTGGCTCTCACTTAGTGAGACTGGACTTTCTAGGCTTCTGCTGTCCAGCTCCTCTGCTGCCATTTAGGTCAGGCCCTTAAACTCAGAGGAGACAGAGACCTCTCAGCCTAGGTTTGTGTATATAATTGTTTAATCTTGTGAATTAAAGTAAACTTGGTGGTTTATCTACAGTTTCCCATTTTTATAGATTTATGCTCTGTCCATGCACATGAAAAATTGACCCATGGTTATAATTGAGGAAGAGATACAGCACAAAGTACGTTAGCAATGGAGAAACAATGCCTAGATTGGAAAAGACGGGTCTGCCTCTATTAGAATTATATCCATAATGAGTGTCTTACTAGTCAGAAATGGCACAAATCAAATTTGTTTATCCTAGGCAAAAAAAAAAAAAATCGTTGAAGGATATCAGAGAGCTCCCAGAAACATCAGGCGCAGACCACGTATAGGAACCAAAAGGAGCCTGGGCAGCTGGATCCCCTGGCAGAAAACAGAAAGGCGAGGTATAGCGCCCTGTCACTTCCAGATTCAGAGCCCCAGGCGGAAACTCTGATTGGCCAAGTTCCACCAGGTTAACACTCTCTCCCTGATAGGGACCCTCCCCTTTTGGACTCCATAATGGAAGGTGGGCCCTTCTCCTCTCTCTCAAGTTTCCTGCCAAATACTAAGATTTGGATGCTGTATAGCCCCAAATGACAAAATTCCGCACCCCCAACATAATTCACATCCCACTTATTTCCACTGCAATAATAAGATCCACCAGTTATTGAGGACTCATATTTTTTTCAGGCATTGTTCTAGATGCTCCTTATGTAGTATCTCTAGTCTTCACCAGAACCTTCTAAAAAAGGAAGCAATATATTTTTTTTACAGATGAAAAGCTGACCCTCAGGGAGGTTAAGTGACTTGCTTATAGCCATAAAGGTGGCAAGTGACAAACCCAGGCTTATCTGCCCCCAGAACTGATGGCCTGTCCACCCTATCTTGCTGCCACCTCTATATATTATGTTCTCCTCAATTTTTCCCTACATTCCTAACAAGGTTAGACAGCTAGGACTTGTTTCTTAGCTATTACACCCACAACTGAGTAAAAAATGGTATCAACAAAATTGCCTGTAAGTGTCCTTCCATCTGTGACATTCTATGTTTCTATAACAATATTCCAACGGCCACCACTGTAGAATGGCATTGAGTATATGATTACAGAGCAGATTTGGACAATGTTGGTGGAAACATTATCACTATCAAGTGTGATACTGTTTTCTTTGGTCTCATGCAGCCTTCCCTGTAAGACTGTACTTCTCCCGCCAAGTTTGGTCCCTGAAATCTGTCAGGAAACCAAGCACAGGCCTGTATCCCTGTGGAAGTGTCTGCCAAACATACAATTCCTGCTGTCTGGCTGGTGACATGCTGATTAACCTTTGTTCTAAATGAATACATCTCAGCATAAACTCAGGGGAATATTTTTGAAGAAGAAAGTGTGTGTGTTCACCATTTTTATGTGGACAAGGGGTGGCTATTCAAGTAATCGCTCCTGATATTCTTTTGGGTGTATGTAGTTTCAACTAGAAGCTTCATTTGAAACCCTGGCTTCAGTCTGGAACTCCAGTCTGAAACTGCAACTTGTGTCAAGGCTTTAAAAGACATAAGTTCTGGGTGTGTTTCTTCTTCATGAGGAACAGTTTGTGATTCATTTATCCAATTGCCCTGTAAGTGGGCATTTATGGAGCACCTGCTTGGGGCTAGAGATTGTATCAGTGTTGAGATTTCCATTACAAAAAGCCAAAATCCTCAGCACAGGGCAGGAAGTAGATATTAAAACAAATAATGAAAATGCTGGTGATGTAAATGACATGACTTGAAAGCCTGGAGACTGCACTAGATAAGCACGGAGAGGGAACCACTAGTTGTTCAGGGGTAAATGTGAAAAAACACTCTCAGAAGAAGTTTCAGGTGAGTGCAGTCTTGATGACAACAATTTTACCAGGAAGATAATAGGGAGAGTGTTTGAAGGCTAAAGGATAAAGGACTGCAAGTTTCAGGACACGTAAAGTTCAGGATGATTTCGAGTAACACAGGAGAGTGAGAAAACAGTGAAAGGGGAATTTAAAAAGGAACAAAAATAGGCCGTGATACGAACGGTGCTGTATGTCACACGATAGTTTTGGGATTACGTTAATAGGGAACTGTTTAAGGTTTTTTTGTTTTTTTTTTATTTCAGAATATTATGGGGGTACAACACTTTGGCAATATGTATTGCCCATGCACTGCCCGTGTCAGAGCTACAATCGTGGACATCCCCCAAACTGTGCTCCCCGCATCCATTCAGTGAGAGTTTTTCCCATCCCCTCCACCCCCCTCCCTCCTGCCCGCCCCCTGATGAATATTATTGCCCTGTGTGATGTAGGTGTTGATCAGTTAGTACCAATTTGATGGTGAGTACCAGTGGTGCTTGTTTTTCCATTCTTGTGACACTTCGCTTTGAAGAATGGGCTCTAGCTCCAACCAGGATAATACCAGATGTGTTAATTCACCATTGTTTTTTATTGCTGAGTAATACTCCATGGTATACATAAATCATATTTTATTAATCCACTCATGTATTGATGGGCACCTGGGTTGTTTCCACATCTTTGCAATTGTGAATTGTGTTGCTATAAACATTCGCGTGCAGATATCTTTATTATAGAATATCTTTTTTTCCTTTGGGTAAATACCCAGTAGTGGGATTGCTGGAGCAAATGGTAATTCTACTTTAAATTCTTTGAGGTATCTCCATATTACTTTCCATAGAGGTTGTACTAATTTGCAGTCCCACCAGCAGCGTGTGAGTGGGGAACTGTTTAAGGTTTTCACTGGAGAGTGATGCAATCAGATTTGTGATTTAAGAAAGATCACTCTGTTGACAGAAGGATGGATTAGAGCAAGTAGGGAAAAGGAGTCCTTATGTTTAGTCAAATTAGGGGTGCAATTTTACCATCTTTGTAAGAATTTGTAAATGAGTGAGAAACCCACGGTTTTTCATAGTCACTTTAAAAATATGAAAGTCATGAGGATCAAATATGAAAATGTGTGTAAATTTCATTAGGAAATAATTACAGTGTCTATTTTCTTTTACTAGCCTGAAATTTTTTTAAACAAAGACTGTAAGTCAGCACTGTATACCTTGGCTTTTTAAAACATACATTTTACATAGCACAAGCCCAAATTTTGTCCTTTAGTCCATAAAATGATTACCAACAAAATCCTCGATCATGGTGAGTTAGTAAGTGTTAAAGGATTCTATTTCTTATTTGCAAGTTGTCACACTGGTTCTCTAGCCACTGAAAATGCTTATTTCATGTTCAGTGCTATATTTAAGAACCACATTCAAACATCTATCATGTGTCATTGTGCTGGATCAGAAGACCTGAACGTGGACATCTTTAAGACATGTCAAGATGAATAAGGGTTCTAGTAAGCTGTTCTATTTCTCATACAAGCCAGTGAAAAAACAATGAGCAAGTCTTCAGTGTTGAGATGGGAAAACACGAAAACCATCCCAGCTCACTCCACTCATCAGCATGGTTTCATCATCTATTACATAGTAAAACAAACACAGCCACTGACTATAACCCTTAATGAGCATATGTGACTCTGATAATATTTATCAGGTTTATTTGTTTGAGGCCAACCGAACGAAAAGAAAACAGTGAGGCATTGGGTCATTAGTCTCTTCTGACGTGTGCTATAATTCTAAGGAAAACATTAATAGCTTATTTTTAGCAAGTACCTTCGTGCACTGAAGAGATAATGGCCCAAAGAGTAATCTCTGAGATGAAAAGCAGAAAGTCCCAGGATTAAACTGTCTTGCTCATCTGTTCTACAGTCACAGGAAATCTATCAGCACCGTCATTTCTCAGCAACATCGAGAATCGTTTTACACCAGACCACTATGCAATTCTTCCCAACTAGGCTCCCTTTCCCCTTCATCTCTGCTCCGTTGGGATCCTGCAAGCCAAAAGAAATGAAAAATGTCACCTCTTCCGGGAAGCCTCCTACATAACCTCTTTATCCACAGATGTTATCACTTGTACCTTACATTATATAACTTGCATTTCCATAAGCTGTTTATTCCATATTTTTTCCTTTATTCAAAAATGTTATTTAAGAACTCATACAAAAATGATAGGAGCAAGACATTGTTCTAGGTCCCATGATGATGGTGTCTGGGGGAGGTACCAGATAGATGAAGAAGGCACAGTTTCCTCTCTACAGGGGTACATCACACAGTAGGACAGATAAGGCACATGAAGAGGGTCACAAGTGGTCCTCAACATCATTTCACCCCAGCATCTGAGAGGGATGCAGCTGCCTGCCACCAATCCTGGGGCCTCGCCACAAATGGACAAGAACGTGTGGACAGGATGAGGAGGTCAGAATCTGGGCTGCCCGGGCGGGAGAAGGGGAGGATATGCAAAGCAGTTTGAACACAATCAGGAGGCCCTGGTAGTTCAAAGCAGGGTCTTGGGAACAAAACAGACATAGATTAAAATGTGGTGCCTTCCATTGTCTGTGTGATTATTGACAATTTATGTAATTTTTTCTGAACCCAATAAGATTAGTGTTAACACTAAATGAGATATTGTAAAAAGACTTCTTATATCGTCCAGCTTATGAATTCCTAATAAGGGATATTTGTTGTTTTTGTCACTTTTCCTTCACACTTCTCAGAACATGAACTCCCACACCTTCCCCCAGTGGAGAATTATTGTATTGAATTGTAAAGCATCTCCCAAGGAAAACACAGTATATGCTTGGGGTTCCAAAGAAAAGGAATTCTATGACTTTGAAGGAAGGGATGAGAGAAAGCTTCGTAAAAGAGACACCATTATAGCTGGTTTTTAAGGGTGTATTATGATTTGGGGACACAATGATGAAGGAGACAGTGGCCGTCCCCCTGTGAGTGGGATGACAAATGGATAAACACGGAGCATGTACACATTTCTGTCTTGGTGTTCCAACATGAATTCCAGGCATTTGTTGATATTACCACCAGAAATGGTAAGCTTCTTAGAACAGGAACCATGATTTTACATTTTATTTATTATCTGCACAGAGATGCCAATAGAAATAAAATACTTTGTTGATGATCTGGGGCCCATGCAAAGTCGTTCTAAAAACTGACAGGTTGAATGATAGACTATCTTTCTGTCTTTCTCTCTTTCTCTGTCTCTCATTGAAAGGAAAAGGGAGGCTTGGAGAAAGCAGGTGTGGATCCAGGACGTAGGATGAAATCTTCTCTTTTCTAGATAGTTTCATCTGTGAAACCACCTATCTCCCCAAAGAGAATGGCATGAGTAGTAGGCTCTCCAAAGTCAAGTAGTTCGGGTTTGTTCATCTTTCATACTTCTTCAGTCATTGGCAAAGTCTTTAATTTTATTTTAAAATTTTCCATCATGTTTGCTCATGCTAAGCAAAGAGGCAACTAGATGAAGATGTTTAGTTTAAATGTGTGCAGAAGAGTTCAAGGCCAAGTGTACCCGTAGGAATCAGTGGGTGGGGATAAGACCTTAGGGTGAGGGCAACTCCAGGGGCAGGAAGTTGGGCTCATTGGCTCATCATTGCCCCCTATAAGAAGATTCTCCTGGTGCCACCAGGCTCTGGGTTTCATTTTTCTTAAGGTAGATGTGCTTTTCCTTGAAGGGATCTTTTGTAGAATGGCAGAAGCTACTGAGATAATAATGCCACAGGAGGCATCCAACAAAATTGACTTCATACTGTGCTGTAGAGCTGTGTAGCCCCAAAAATGTTAATACCAATGTTAAAGATAATAATGATGCTATAGGAAAAAAGTGTATGTTTTAAAAGCATGCTTTAAATATGTGCTGTACATGTAATGTATATTTATTATAGAGGAAAATACAAAATATCGAGAAAAGCATCAAGAATAAAATAAGATTATTATTTTAGCATTCTTTTATATACCCTATTTTATAGACAAATACTTTGAAAAAAGACATAAAGGAATGCTGAAATTCCTGTTTTGTGATTTGATGTATTTTAGTTAATACATGACTTATATGACCTTGTCATTAAATATATTTCTAGCACATTCTTAATTTTCATAGTTTTTTTCCTTTTCTTTTCTTTTTTGTTTTTGTTTCTGTTTTGTTTCCTCCTCAGTATACAGGCATACCTCAAAGACATTGCAGGTTTGGTTCTGGGTTTGCAATGAAGCAAATATTACAATAAAGCAATATTTTTGCTTCCTAGTGCAAATAAAAGTTATGTTTACACTATACTGTAGTTTATTAGGTGTTCAATAGCATTGTGTCTAAAAAAGAATGTACATACCTTAATTAGAAAATGCTATATTATTTTATTGTTAACAATCATCTGAGCCTACAGCAAGTCATAATCTTTTTGCTGGTGGAGATTCTTGCCTTCATGTGGATGGCTGCTGACTGATCAGGGTGGTGGTTGCTGAAATTTGGGGTGGCTGTGGCAATTTCTTAAAATGAGATAACAATGAAGTTTGCTGCATCAATTGACTCTTCCTTTCATAAAAGATTTCTCTGTAGCATGCAAGGATGTTTGATAGCATTTTACCTGCAGTAGAACTTTTTTCAGAATTGAAGTCAATCCTCTCAAATGCTGCTGCCACCTTATCAAATTAGTTTATTTACTATGCTAAATTCTTTGTCAGCATTTCAACAATGTTCACAGCATCTTCATCAAGAGTAGACTCCATCTCAAAAAACCACTTTCTTTGCTCATCCATGAGAAGCAACTCTTCATCCCTTTAAGTTTTATTATGAGATTGTAGCAATTCAGTTACATCTTCAGGCTCTACTTCTAATTCTAGTTCTCTTACTATTTCCACACATCTGGAGTGACTTCTTCCACTGAGGTCTTGAAGTCCTCAGAGTCATTCATGAAAGTTAGAATCAACTTCTTCTAAACTCTTGTTGATGATGGTATTTTGACCTGCTCCCATGAGTCAGGAATCTTCTTAATGGCATCTAGAATGTTGAATCCTTTCCAGAAGGTTTTCAATGTACTTTGCCCAGATCCATCAGAGGAATCACTCACTGTGGAAGCTATAGCCTTACAAAATGTATTTCTTAAATAATAAGACTTAAAAGTCAAAAGTGCTCCTTGATCCATGGGCTGTGGAATGGATATTATGTTAGCAGGCATGAAAACAACATTTATCTCCTTGTACATCTCCATCATAGCTCTTGGGTGACCAGGTGCATTGTCAATGAGTAGTAATATTTTGAAAAGAATCTTTTTTCCTGAACATTAATTCTCAACAGTGGGCTTAAAATATCTTATAAACCATGCTATACACAGATGTGCTGTCTTCCAGGCTTTGTGGTTCCATTTATAGAGCACAGGCAGACTAGATTCAGCATAATTCTCAGGGCCCTAGGATTTTCAGAATGCTAAATGAGCATTGGCTTCAACTCAGTCACCAGTTGTATTGGCCCCTAACAAGAGAGTCAGCCTCTCCTTTGAAGCTTTGAAGTCAGGCATTGACTTCTCTGTAGCAGTGAAAGTCCTAGATGACATCTTCTTCCAATATAAGCTTGTTTTGTCTCCATTGAAAATCTGTTTAATGTAACCACCTTTATTAATTATCTTAGCTAGACCTTCTGGATAACTTGCTGCAGCTTCTCCATCAGCACTTCCTGCTTCACCTCACACTTTTATCTTATGGAGATAGCATCTTTCCTTAAATCTCATGAACCAACCTCTGCTAGCTTCAACTTTTTCTCCTGCAGCTTCCTCACCTCTCTTGGCCTTCATAGAATTGAAGAGAGTTAGGGCCTTGCTCTGGATTAGTCTTAAGGGAATATTGTGACTGGTTTGATCTTCTATCCAGACCACTAAAACTTTCTCCATATCAGCAGTAAGGTTATTTCCCTTTCTTATCATTTATGTATTCACTAGAGTAGCGCTTTTAATTTCCTTCAAGAACTTTTCCTTTGCATTCACAACTTGACTAACTGTTTGGTGCAAGAGGCCTAGCTTTTGGGCTACCTTGGTTTTTGACATGCCTTTCTCACTAAGTTTAACCATTGCTAGCTTTTGATTTAAAGTGAGAGACATGCAACTGTTCCTTTCACTTGAATATTTGAGGTTATTATAGGGCTATTAATTGGCCTAATCTCAATATTGTTGTGTCTAAGGGAATAGGGAGGCCTGAGGGGAGGGAGAGAGACAGGGGAATGGTTAGTGGGTGGAGCAGTTAGAATACATACATTTATTGACTAAGTTCTCCATATTCTGTGGGCATGGTTCATGGTGCCCCAAAACAAGATGTTTTACAAGAGTAACATCAAAGATCACTGATCACAAATCACCATAACAAATATAATAATAATTTGAAACATTTGAAATACTGGGAGAATTACCAAAATTTGAGACAGAGACATGAAGTAAGCACATGCTGTTGGAAAAATACTGCCAATAGATTTGTTCAATGCAGGATTGCCACAAACCTTTAATTAGTAAAAAATACAATATCTGCGAAATACAATAAAGTGAAGCACAATAAAATGACGTATGTCTGTACATTCTCACTTCACCTATTGTGTCCTGATATTTAGGGTGGGGCAGGGGTGGGGGAATTTACTTCCTCCTGCTCAGCCATGTGATTGGGTCAAAAGACCCCACCTGCAGCCCCAGGAATGCCCCTAAATTGGCTTAAGTCTCTCTCAGTGTTTCCACTGTCAGCCTCTGTGATTGGGACAAGAATGGGCATGAAACAATTTGGACTAATGAGTAATAACAGATCCCAGAACAAGCAGATGTCAGAAAAGCCTTTCTGTCTTCTGGATGGCATTTGAAGATGTGAAGCTGAGTTTCCTTAGTTATTTTGTGACTATGATATGGGTGGGGGGGGAGGGTCTGAACTGCCAGAGAAAGGATCCCTCCTGTGGACTGTAGGATGCATCAAACTGCTTTCCATGCTCTGAAAAGGCTTTGTCCGGAAGAAGTGGGCCATAGAAGCTTCGTATGGAGTAGTTCTGGTTATAACGGGAAAAGATTTGGCTTTGGAGTGAGCCAAACCTGGCTTCCAATTCTAGACGCATCCACACTCAGCAGAGGTTCACCCTAGGTGAGTTGCTCTCTTTGTCCCCTAGTTTCAGTACCTGTAAAGTGGGGACAACAAACCATATCTACACATTGTCATGGGAATTTGAGGAGTACATTCAAGAGCAAGAGTGTTGTGAGACTTGAGTGTTGTGAGGGAGACAGACACAGACACGGGTACAGGAGGAGGGGCAGGTAGGAGACTAAAGGAGAAATCAGGGCACAGACGTGATCAGGCCCTTGTATGCAGCCTCAAGGGAATCGATTCTCTGGCGTAGGCGTCTCAAACTTGGCTGCGCACATGGAGCACTGGGGGGGATCTTGTTAAAATGCAGATTCAGATCTGGGAGTTCTTGCAGGAGGCCTGAGTGTTTCTAACTAGACCCTGCCTCCTGGCGATACTGTTGTTCTGGTTTGTGGACCACTTGGGTCACAAAGCTCTAGATCACACATGAAGATGGACCTCATCACCCTTATTTGGGTTCCATGGAAGCCCTCCCTATTACCCAGTAAGTGATGAGCTCTTACAGGGCAATCCTAGGTGTGTCCAGTGCTCTGTGCCCTGTGTCTGCTCACTATGGAGGAAGAGAGCTCAATTACGGGAAGTGAAGGAGGTGTCCCAGTCACCTCTGCTTATCCTGCTGAGCTGAATGGGAATGTCCTTTACCAATGGAGCTGAGCTCAAAAGTCAGACAGCATTGGTGCAATCCCAGCCAGGGCCTGAGTGGAGGGTGTCCTGGGAGCAAAGGGGGGAATGAAAAGCTCTTGGTGTCTCCAGTCCTCTCCATTGCTGGGTGTTCACATCCCACTGCGCAGGAAACAGCTTCAGCTGCAGTTTCCTTCACGGGTCTAGGGAGAGCATGTTGTTCCTTGGGGAGACAGGTGAGAAGGTGACTTGTTCCCATTGGCAAGCATTTTGCATGCGGCTGGAATCCAATCCCAGGGCTCTGCACCTTCAAGATGTAGCTGAAGAACAATAGGTTTGAAGTCAGAAGAACTGGACGTCTCTCAGAGCCCGGAAATTACCGGCCCAGGTCCTTGCACAAGTTATCTAACCTCGCTGAGACTCAATTTTTCATCTGTAAAATGGTGATTATCAAATAACACAAGCTTTCTAACAACCCTATTATGAGGAACAAGCAAGAATATATGTGAAAGAACTTTAAAAAACAAACAAATAAAACTATACGATCGTAAAGGATTATAGAAACAAGGGTTCTAAGGCAGCTTCGCTACCCAATTGCCCAACTGTGAAATTACATCTAAGACTCTAAAACCCAGTCAGGTGGGCCCTAAATATACCCGAGGAAGGGGCAATGCAGAGAAAAGGTGACAAGCTGCTCAGGAAATTTATCATGCCCTCCACGTACTGTGCTGTCTCACATGTGTGGTCACCCCTGTCCCCAGGGACGTGATGCAGGTCAGGTCAAGAGAGCCAGAGCTTGATCCCAAATGGTAGACCGGTTGGCCCTTCAGAGGTGTGTAGTGTGCATTCAGCTTGAAGGCAGAGAGATCTCCCTGCACATCTAAGCAAGAGGATGAAGTTCGTTTTCTACCACATCATTAATATTAAAATAAGAATACCCCCAAAATCCAATGTATGGATGTAAAAGAAAATATCCACATTCTTCCTCTCTGAAAGATTTCCATCCAGTTTTGAAGCCTGTCAGCTTCCTCATATTGTCCTTTTCTGACTCCTTTACCTGAATTGAGTCCCATGCCCCCAAGTCTGAAGACTGGAGCACATGCTATGGGTAGGTTTCTTGACATTTGAAAGAAATGGGAATAACTCAGAATCCACCTGGTGCCCAGATCAGGAGCTCTGGGGCCTGGCCAGAGGAGGGTACAGAAAGCAGGCACTGGCTGCAAACTCTCTTTGTGTCGTAGTCCGTGCCGTCCAATATGTCCAATACGCAGATGTTCCCTTAAGCGTCACATTCAGTGCGTTTCTGACGGGTAACGTGACTGAGGATGCTGAGGGTACACCAGTTAGTCTCCAGAGACTGGGAGGAGAAATGATGACGGAGTCCCAGAGTCAGCTGTTTGCCCGGAGAATGACTCTTCCATTTAGTCACTGGACTCTGTCTAAATGTTGTCTTCTTGGTGCGTCTTTCTCTGACACCCTTTAAGCAAATCCGCATCCACCCCCTAGACACATACACCCAGTACCTCCTCCCCTGTCCCAGCACTTGGCTTCCTACATCGTTAATTCTTTTTTATTTAATAGTTTTCTCTCTCCCATCACTATAACAAAAGTCCCATCAAAGCACTGATTTCTTCATTTACTATCACATCCCTGGCACTTAGCATGGCCTGAAAGCGGTGTGTGCTCCATACACATGTCTGAATGAACGATGCCTTGGATTATGCCCTGTTCAGTGCCCCTGAATACACCTCTCACCTTATAGTTTTAGATTCTTTTTCTGCTTTTTTTCCCCATTCTTCTCAACTCCTTCAATATTTTTCTCAGCCTATTTCCCTATCATCATCATCATCATCATCATCATTATAATCTACACGTGGAGAATTTAAAAGCTCACGGCCTCCACGGCAACAGCCCCTAGTAATACACCTAAGGGCACAGGAGGACCAGCAATTGCACCTCACGCTGAACATTGTTCAACCTCTTTCACACAGATTGCTTCCTCTGTGAAATCTACTTCTCAGGGTATATTTCTCTCTAAAGCATTTATGAAAAGGGACCAGGTTAGTTGGATAAAAGGGAAGTCATAAAATCACTTTACTGGTGATATCATACATCAGGGGCAAATGGCATGCTGGTGTTCTAACCCCCCGAATTGCACAGCGACTTCTAAGTGGCAGGAAACATGTTTCCCCAGTGTAAGTAATTTTGTCACAGATGGGGAAATATCTTTGGAAAAATATCTGACATACAATAGGCACTTGCAATTTTTGGAATGAATACATAGACAAAATCCCCCTGGCTGCTCCCTTTCTCCCTCCTATGTTGGTGGCTTGAATTTTGGGGATTTGTGGTAGAGTTAACTACATGTCCATACTTTTTTTCTCCGAAGCCCAGCTGTCACTGCGTAGCCTCCGTCTTCCTGTACATAAAACATTCCCCGTGCATCTGGAGACTCAGAAAAAAGGCCCCGCCAGTCTGCACATGAAATTTGCAGCAGTCAGCTTCTGCACCTGTGGGCTGAGTGATCTGGAATATATTTGCGTTTCCCGGTCACAGTTGGAACAGTGAGATTTGACCTTTAGAAGGCAGTGGTTTGTTGAGAGCCTGTTCTTAGTTCTTTTTAAATCATGTACACACTGCAAGAGCCGTACACCTCTGCCTACTGAAGGCTGAAGGAATGTGCCTTAAAGCCAAGTCTAGACAGAATTCCAGAGCAGGGGAGTCAGTGAGGACAGGGGAAATCGCCACAGGGTCCATGCCAACTTTCTGTCCTGCAGTTTTACCATTTTTGTGTTTCTGGATGTTAGCCAAAATGGGAGATCTTTTTGTGCCAAGAATGACCATAACAAGGTGGGTTGGGGTTTCCACTGGAGGTTAATTTAAATGTTCCACCTTCCTTCAGCTCCTAATTTTGGGTGCGCTACGTTTCCCGAGGCAGCCCCAAGATTTTCCAGGCCTCTGGTTTACTGAGGGGAGAGGCAAGGAGAGGCCAAACCATTCTCTGTCCTTTCTCAGTTCAGAGCCACCTGTAATCAATCATCAGATGAATGGGGATTTACAAAAACAATTGAATTAGGAAAGTACTAATCCCAACTGTCAATGTGATGAGTAAAATACAGAACGAAAGTGAAGGAGACAGGCACGATCTTTCTGCCTCACTTTCTGCAGCCGCCGATGCAGCTTGACAACACAAGCCGAGGCAGCCCTGAGCCACACAGCTGGCGCCCCATTCAGAGCTGGCACCCCAAACCCTGTGTGGTTCATGGCCTTTATTTTAAACTGCCTGTCCCCACTCATTTCAAACTCTGTGTTTGAAACATTCTCTGAGCATTTGACACTTTCTTATTTGGAGTCCACGCTCTCTCTCTTTCCCTCATCCCACACATCCATCAGCCATGAGGTTCTGCTGATTTTACTTCTGGCCCCATTCATATGCACATCCATGGCCATTGCTCTGGTGCAGGTCCCGCCATCCCTCACCTCCCCAGGGCCTTCTTCCCACCCTCCTACAACGAGCTTTCTCCAGCCCTCAGCCCCACTCTCCACACTGCAGCTGGTACCACGGATTGACGATATGAATGTGACCTTGTGCTTTCCTGCCTAACATTCTAATCGTTGACCTTTGTCATACCAGACAGTTTATAGTCCACCCACCACCCCCCCACACACACGCACCTGCTGAATCATGACTTTGTGCCTTTGCCCCTGCTTTGTTCACTTCCTGGGCATTCCCAATTGCTTCACTTAGGTAACATTCACTTCTGAAGATGTACATAGGTTGTATCTCTTAAAAACCTTCTCAAATGCATCAGCTTGGGTCGAAAATCCCTTCTTACTCTGCTTATAACTTCCCATGTAATTTTGAAGTTATTTCATGGCAACTTCTTCCTAAACTCTCAGATCCTAGACAGTGGGATTGTACCTACAATGCCCAGCCCAATACTTGAAATACAATATGGTCTCAAGAAATCTTTATTAAATAGAAGTGATCAGCCTCCCTTTCCCCTCAAACCAGTTTTCTTGGTATTGATCTGCTTGACTTGCTTTAGTTCCTTTCTTGACAACGGTGTAGACGGTCCCTCCAGCTATGCTGCCGCTGGTGTCTTGGTGAACAACCTCACTAATGCTCACCAGCTGCCCCTAGGAGATCATTCAGTGGTCCTGGAGTCCAGCCCTGGGGTCTCTCAGTGTTCTTTCTCTGCAATTTTCAGAGGCATTTTCAATGAGGATTTTATTCCAGAATAATTTTGAAACAGGGTGTGGTAGATTGAGAATATAGTCACTATTAAGTTAAAAAGTTGATCCATGATAAAGACAGAAAGGAACATAAGGTTACATGTAAAAGGTTACAACCTTATGACATTTTGTAGGTACAAAGGTTAGTCTTCTTATTTGGAAATTTTAGTAGCTCTAGTGACCAGTTGTTACTAAATTAGTATATTTTTTCTGAGAGCTGGTTGAAAATAAGCATCATCTGGGAAACTTTTAGAAAAGCTGATGCCCAGGTACAACCCCAAAGCTTCTTTTTCTCCTTCTTCTTTTTTAACACCTTTATTGAGGTAAATGTACTGCACATATTTAATGCATAAAATTGGGTGAGTTGTACATGTGATTGAATCAATGCAGGTAGAGCCTTGGGTACTGGTACCTTGTGGAAAGCCACCCAGTGATGTTTTGAGCATCCAGGATTGAGAAGGATTGGTCTGTAAGGAGCTTCTCTTGAAAAGAGAGAAAACAACACTACAAAAGGATCACATTTATGTTCTGTAACAGTTAATTTAAGTACTGATGAACATACACATGTAAATATGCACCCAATGTGAATGTAGCATACTGTGTGCGTGCCTCCACGGAATGTGGCAAGAGGCTCTGCTATGCTGTGACCTGCAGAAGTGACACATGTAACTTTATCTCTGACTTGGGGAAAGCCTGGAGACCAGGCTTCATAAATTCAGGTGAGAGGATGTCTTCCAGCTTGAGGGGGCTGCCTGAAAGACAGACTCTGCCATTACTCACAGTTTTGTTTTGTTTTTTATTTTCTTGTTTAAGCAGTCTTCTGCTGTTCCTGAAGCAAGATCAGCCATCAACTAGGAGATGAAAAAGTTTATCGACCCTTGGAACTATAACTTAAACTTCAAAAAAAAAATTTTGTTTTCCAACTCTTTCATGTTGCTACATTGGAGTTACAAGTACAAAATTTCTACGCTTAAATTTCTTTCGGTCCTTGAATAACATTCACCTCGAGAAAGAGGGAGGCCAACAGAGGTTAAGCCAGGGAGTTTGAGACTCACTTCGTACTCGTTTGGGAGACTGTAGATTTTATGACTTAGTGTTTGCAAAGCAGGTAGAAGAGTGCCTTGATAGCACCAAAACATACTTTTAAGGTTAAGGAAGGGAAGGAGGCATCAAAGGGTGACTCCCAGGTTTCTAGCTCTGGGCTTTGGACTTGCTCAACTAGGTGAATGGTCATGCTATTCACTCAGAAAAAAATGTAAAAACTTGCAAAGAAACATGTTTGAGGACGGTATTAAAATTATTTTTGTGGCAGTTTGAGAAGCCTGTTCTATACCTATGTGGAGATGACAGGCAAGTAGGGAGTGGACCTCTGAGCTTGGAGTTTCTGGGAAGGAGCAGGGCTAGGGACATCTATTGTCAATATGTCTATGTAAGTGATGTTTAAAGTGATGGTTTTGGTATCAGCTGAGGGTGAGAGAGGTAGGGATGAAGAAGATAGGACAGAGGGTGAGAAATCATGGTTCGGGGAGCCTAAATGTAAAGATGACAGGTAAATCCTGACTGAGTATCCATTTGAGATTTATTGACATGATATTTATAAGACCAGTCAGTATAGTTGGGTTTTGGTCCAGCAATGCTTAGCTGCACTGGGACAAAAGTCTTGGCTGCTATTATCAATAATAATAGTAGCTAGCATATATTTAATGCTTACTGTGTGTCAGACACTTTTAAAAGCACTTTATAAGTATTGTTATTTATTTCTTACAATTACTTTAGGATGTATGTGCTATTATTATAGGTGAGAAAAATGAAATAGGAAGAGTTTGAAAGGGCTGGAGCCTATTACAGATCCTGGAAATTAGACTCAAAAGGCCACATAATTCACACCTCACAGTGCTATTACTAGGACAAATGAGTTTATGGTATATAAAGTATCTACCACAGTGCCCTGCCCATAGGAGGCATTCAATGAATGTTAGCTATGAATAGCAGCATTTAGAGGATTATATTATCTACCACATAGAGTATTTATACAGTTTAAAAGAGCTGGAATATGTAAAATTCTGAGACTAGCACCTGGAGCTTAATAAATGTTAGTGCACTTCTCTACACCCTGCTCACCAACCTATACAATATTCTGACATCTAAGTCCTAAGTCTTTTCATTGTGAAGAACTGTGTTGCCATGGGAAACCACTAGGTGGCGCCACCAAAGAGCAAGCCCGTTCCCCTTACCTTCAGATTTAACTCAGATACAGGTGGGAGAGCAGAAGCTGGACCTTGACAACCAAAAGAAGAATTGTCATAAATAAATAAACAGATGGATAGAGAGAGGGATAGGGTTGCATTTAAAGCATATATTTGGGTAAGCAAATAAAACAAAGAGCATGTATATCCAAAGAGACTGTTAATTAGATAGGCAGGCAACAAGGGCCAATGCAAATTTCCTGTGCTTGCAAGCTAAATAAAACAGAAATCTTGCATACGTTCTCAAAACCAAGCTATACTCCCAAACTGTTAAATCCATGGATCAGACAAAATTTCAGTGGCATGGGCATATGTCTACCTACTTCCTTTTCATGCTCCAGCACAGGTAAGGGAGGCGCAGAGCTGTAACTCAGTAAGGGCTCTGTCCCTCCCCCACCTTCAGCCCAGCCCAGTGGATAATTTGATAATTTGATAGCTATTTCTCTAGCTGCTAAGCCCATCCAAGATCAACAAATGAAAACACCTAGTGTTCTAAGCAAAGCTGCCTCATAAGGAGACTATCCCAGGTATCTTTGTTTGTGCAACACCTGCATTCCAGGCAGTTCTCTCTGAACGGCAATGGTCAGAAACAGAATGGCATGCTTTTCTTATCTTTCTTTCCCTGGGAGCAGTGATGTAATGCGATTGAAATCCCTGCCTGTTCATTGTGTCATCACCCATAGCTTTATGACTCTACGGTATTCTGGAGAAGTACAGATATAGCTATAAACAAAAACGCTCCCCACCACATTCTCATGGCCTTTGGCTACATTTTCCAAGCTACACCCTCCCTATCCCTGGGCATCTTTATGTCTTTCTATTACTTCCTGGATTGCCCCACTAAGGCCATATGTATCTGCTTGTAGCCAGTGCAACTGAGCTCCCCAAACACAGATTCCCATGAAAACTGAACAAAAGAGGAGGGAGAGGCAGAGCATGTTAAATGTCTCATTAGGCCTTCTGTCTGATTCTCATTAGGCTCGCCGACTGCTTCTCATTAGGCCCATTGCCTCGACTTCTTTCAGGCCCTGAATATGTAGGCCAGTCTCATTGTCATGGTTGGTCGAGAAGATCCATTTCATTTATTCATAAATTGAATGTGGCTTCTGAAAAGTCCCAGGCAATTTCCTTTGGCAAAGTTAAGGCAGGCTTATTGTTATTTGCTATTTTTTGAGCAATCTTAAGTAGGATGGGCAGAAGAAATAATTTAAAAGACCCAGCATGAAAACTTCAAACACTGCAGCAGAACTGGGGTACTGGGAGATAAATTGTTTCAGCCAAGAGGCCAGCCTCATGTGCAGACATCTGCAACCGGACATCGTGGGCAAAGTCACAAATGCCACTGGGTCCAGAAAGTAACTGCTATGGATATAACAAGATGCCCAGTGGACAGGGTGTGGAAGAGGGTAGCTGTCAGGGATATTAGTAAGTTTTGACTCCTGTCCTCCCTGCCATTTGGAAACATGTACCCACCTACTGGGTTGAATAAAGAGCCAGATCATAACATGGAAAAGTCACTGTACAGTTGAATATTCTACAAATTATGCGTATAGTGCATTACCCTCATGAAAAGAAACCACTTACATCTCAATGTTCTTCTCACCACAACGAGTGACTGATCCCTTGCCCTGGGAAGAAACCTACCAAGATTGCGCAGGCAGTTAATGGAACTTAGAGATGATATGTTTATTATGACATCAGGGGACATGGCTCTGATGTGTCACATGAAATACGTATCTGTGATGGTAAAAATAAATATTGATGAGCATTTGCCCCAAAAGTGGTAAGCAAATGCATACTTTCTATATCCTCTCTTGTTTAATGTCTTGATGTTTGTGTGAACACGTATGGGTCCAACATGGCTTTGAGAGTCATCTGGTGCCTAAAACCAGAGAAGTGATTTTCACAAGGAATTACTTTTTTTTCCCCCTGGACAGTAAAGTTTGAGGGAAGATATTTAGTTATCTTTAGAAAGCCAATGTTTTCCCCTCAACTGAATGTATGATCTATGTTTGATATAGACTTATAGAGGAAGGTCAGACTGCCTAAGAAAAGCTTTTGTGAAACTGGATGTCAATATTACATTTGAAACATTCTCTCTGCCCCATCCCCTTTCCCAGCGGGCAGACAAGAGGTGTCTCCATATAAAGCCTTCTCCTCCGTCAGGAAGCAAGGCGGGTATTCCCCAAGGAAGGAGAAGAGCCATGACTCACTGAGGAGGCTGAGGGTGTGGTTCCTTCCAGACGTGCTCCAGCTGTTCCACAAGCCGGAAAGATATGGTAACTTCTCTGTGGGTTTTGTTCAAGTTTGCAATGTCCCATTTTGGAGGTAACACTGGGGAATTGTGTTTTTATCCTGTGCTATAGGAAGAATTTCTGTCTTGGTACATGGCCATATCAATGAGGTTACATATATTTTTAAGTTTGTTGCCTTTGTATCAGGCTGTGTGGTCAGTCTTAGAAGGACCTACATGGTGATTAGAAAGTAGAACTTGCTGTTATGAAAGTGCATGGTCACTGCAAAGATGCTTCCATGATTATTCCCTCCATCCCCAATGTTGACTTCTAAGCAAGTTTCAGCATCATTGGTGAGCTGCCCTCACCCTTTTACAAGTACTCTCACTTTGGAGGACTTGACGTCTGAGCATTCCAGGAAATGTGTATCCCGGACTGCGGCATCCATTCACAACATTCCCAAACAAAACTTGCTTTTCTCCCTGATTGGCTCACAGAGTACACTGTTGCATGAGGTCCTTCTAAGATGGCAGGTCTCTGTGCATTAATATCTGAAAGGGACGTGTTTATCGGTGCCTGCGAGACATGACTATGGAGATGGCATAAAAATTTTGGCTCCAAAGCTTTTTAGTAAAAAGCCCAGTTCAGAGACAAGCTAGAACAATGGGCTGAAAATGATCTTGGCCTTTCAAGTGCTTTACCCTTTCCAAAGTTTCAGCAAGAGAACCTGATCTCCCAGAAAGTATTTCTTTTATTGCCAACCATAGAGAATCACTGACAAAACTAATTAAAGAATTTGAACCTCATTCCCTCTTCCGTTAGCTGACCCTCAACCAGGGGCTGGACTCCAAACAAAGGCGCTCTGAGCCAACGAGATATAGAATGTGAGGCTCTCACCAGGGTAAAGAGGGCTGCGTGCTCTCTTTCTCCTCTTTGAAAGAGCTACTTGAGTGCAAAATACCTTGCTTTTTTTTTTTTTATAATGGAAAAAGCTTTGGGTTGCCATCAGAAATAATGAAGTTTGAAGTTCCTGAAAGTTATTCATTTATTGGACTCGACTTTCCACCCTTCCCTTGAATTCCAGGAGCCAGGTCAAGACAGTGAGTTCTCATGGAAAATTAAGTACTTTTGCAAAGGTGCTTAAAGAAATATGCTTGTTTCAGGTTTCAGGCTCTCCAGGGGATGGTGGTCATTGATTTCCAGGCTTAAGACAACGATAAAGACTTCCAGATAGGAACAGCTTATGTGGAATCCAGCCAGTCTACCTGAATGGCCTGTTGTAAAATACTCGGTCCTGTCTCGGATATTCACCCTTCTCCTTCTTGATCTTTTTCCCCACATTTTAAGATTGCTTCATGTGGCAGTCATCGTAATGATCACAGAGAATGGCATTTATTGACTGAATGCCTTGGCTGATTGAAGAATAACTATTTGAAGATTGTAAAATGATTTCTGAAAGTTACGTGATTACCCACTGAAGTGAAGGGCTCTATTATAACACATATCTTTGTTAGTCAGTTCTAAAGCTGAGATAAATTTAAAGAAGAGGGGTTTCAGGAAGGTCCTGGAAAAAAATTTTTCATTTCATTGATATGGAAAAATATTAGGCTTAGAGATTCACAATTTATTTTTAAAATCAAGGAGCAGAAACAAATGTCCTTGTACTTTAAAATGCATTTTTTTTTCCATCTTAACTTTGATGACAATAAAACAAAGGTTTGGGAATGGGAGCTATCATATGAAAATAAAGGATGGGTCTCCATTCTCCAGTTGCACACTGATCTGACTTATTGTTATACTACTGATTGGTCTGAATGATCCTGTTCAGTCGGTTGAGATTGCCCTCATTGAGCAGGCTTTTCCAAAAGCATTTTACATCAAGTCAAGGCCTCCTTAATTGAGAGTAAAGCTAAGTATATACAAGAGTGGCAAAATATAAACAAGGGTAGACACAAGTATACTCAGAATGGGAGTTCATGGGTTCTGCTCTGAATCTGGCCGAAAGGAGAGTATTGCTCCTGCCATGTGCTGGCCTTAGGATATCACCCAGGGAACTGGATGCAATGCTTTGGCACTTCATCTAATTCCCCCACTCTAGAGACATAGTCATCAATGCCAGATAGATTCTCTTGCAAATGACCAAACACTTGACTTTGAACTTTTGGTGAAAGGTTTAATGTGGGGTAATCAATGTGTGAAACTACATTATGCAATCCCAGAAATATGCAAAAAGGAAAAGGGAAATTTACATTCTTGGATTATTTGACCATGAGAGCATGGAATTTGCTTTCAGTAAAGGCTTCTATGACAATGGAATCTTGAAGGAACCACAACTGAGATCCAAAAAAAAAGGAAGAAGAAGAAGAAATAATCTTATGTATTTTTTTTTTAAATCGTTGTGTTCAATTGTGCTATGTAGAATCCACTGTTTTCTCTTCCCTTAACAAAATCTTGGGTGTATTCCATAACTTCCTGGTCACATTTGGTAATTAAAACTTAGTGTGGCTTAATTTAAACCCTTAATTGCATATCCAATTTAAAGCTAGAGCTGTGACTCTGGCTGCTTAGAAAGGGGGGTTGGGGGGCAAAATCTGGCTCTGGAGCAATGCTGTCCTCCCCCTCCCCTAGATCCAGCTCCTCTGGGGAGCCCAGAGCAGGGCTAGAAGACTCAGAGAAATCCTTTCTTAAATGGCCACTTGCCCTTGGGAGGGAGGTGCCTCTGGGCTTTGTTCTGATTTTTCCTGGTTCTGTCTACCTCTAGTGGTTTCCACATAGGTGGTGTGGGTGTGTTTTCAAGCTTTCCCCACCCTCCCCAACACAGCCTTGTCAGCCATCTGTCCACGGAGGGCATCCTGGGTCTTGACTTGGTGGCCGCTGGAGGAATCCTGTGGTCCCAGCACCTCTGCTATTGCCTCAGTTCCTTCAAATGGAGCCAATGAGAGTCTAGAGTCCTCTGTCACGTCATCTGAGCACCGAAGAAAACCAGGTGGGTGGGGGATCACCCTGCCCTTCCTGGATATTTCTGCCACAGTCCCTCCAAGTTCTGATACTCAGGCCTTCAGAAATCTCTAGACTGAAAGTGGGCCACAGCTTGTGTATTACTATAGGCCTGTGCCATAGCTCGGGGCTACACATCAAGCTCCCCCAAGAACTCTGATACCCTCTCTGCTATGGAAACGTCTTGAGTCTGCCGGCTTTAGAAGCTCAGGGGGCCTCTAGTGGGAAATGAGATGCCAGTTTCCCTCTGTGTAAGTCACTGTGAACGACTCTCCTGGAATCTCCTGACTTGGCTTCCAGGAGGGGAAACCGTCTCTGTGCCTGTCTCACCATGGAGGGACAAGAACAGACAGACGGTCACATGCGCTCTGCAATTTCCACAAGGCCGGTACTCAGCACCTCTCTTGCCATCGTCCCCAGCCTGGGGAAGCCGTGGTAGGATGGTACAGTGCTTGGTGGTCGTGGGGCCATCCTTTTGCCTCTTAGTAACTCTGAAGGAGATGTCTGGCCCTAATGTATGGTGGCTTCCTGATGGCTCTTGTTAGGATATGAAGGTATCTTTGTTTCCAGTGGCATTAACTAATATCCTGTTTTACTAGCAAACATGGATGTGGCTTAAATGTGCCTTATTTGGGGAAAATGTGGTTCTAAAATGACGGGCAATTGAATGAAAGATGACATTTCACACAGTCTATGTTTATTTGTCAATTGCTTATTCTCAAAATGATTTTTATAACTAGGGCTCAAAGAACAAACTGTTTCTCCACGAAAATTGGAGGAAGGAGACTGAACTAAGCCTACATTCCCAAATCATAGGCAAGGTGCCACAGGACAGGGAGAGTCACGGGCATATATATTGCATCATGTGCTTAGCATCCTCTTGTGAATTTGGTTGTTAACTTGAGCCCAAAATCAATGGGTCCATCCACGTGCCCATCCACCACCCATCCTTCCTTCCATCCACCCTTCCTTCTATCCACCCATCTATCCACTCACCTATTCATCCATCTCAGTGTCTTGACTGTTGTCGCTTAAAGGTTATATTACAATGTGTTCATTATGTGGTCCAAAGGCCAACTGCATCAGAATCATCTGGATGTGGATTTTTCACAAGTACCCCTATGAGTCTGACTTAAGTTTCAGAAGCTCTGGACTGAACTAAAGACTGCGGCAAGGTATCCTCTCATCAGTGAAATCTGGGATCCACTGCCTCAGTGATATTTTCCCAGGCATGACTGGCCTCACAAAAGACCTTTTCTGGAGATATGTTTGACATGCTGTATTCACATGCAAACTTTGATGTGCACATGTCAGTCAAGCGAGTGTACAAGTGTTTACTCAGGACACGGACAATTTTTTAAAGTGCATTCAGAGAGAGTATGATGTCTTCACACCACTCAATGGCACTTTTTCACCATCTGAAATTATTGCCTGTTTATTTGTTTATTGCTCATTATCCACCTTCCCAAAGCTGAATGCAAACTCTATGGTATTAAGAACATTGTTTGCTTGTTCACTGTTGATCCCCAGCTCCCGGATTAGTACCCAACACATAAGAAGCATACAATTAGTGTCTCTTAATGACTCAATGAGCCACATAAATATACATGAGTAAAACACAAATTTTTCCAAAATAGTCAGACAACATTGAGGTGAACTAGGGCTGTTAGTGGATTAAAGAATGGGTCGGGTTAATTTTGGAAACGTTCTTAGAGGTATTGATCTTGAGCTGAAATCTAAAAAGCCTTCTGAATGGTCTAGAGAATGGGAGGAGGGAATTTGTTCCCCCTCTGCAGACCAGCTCAGGAAGAGGGCTTGAGGCGGAAATTGAGAAATGGGCTCTGAAAAATAAGAAGCCCAGGCTGGCCAGAGCAGAGGGACCCTGGAGAGGAAAGTAACAAATGACAGTGGCGGCAGGGTGGTGCTAGATGAAGTAGAGTTGGAAGGCAATGGTCAGAAGTTTATATTCGGTCCAGATGGTAACAGCAAGCCACCGGAGGGCCATGTTTACACATTTTCAAAATCCAATTAGGATACCACATGTTTTTGTGGTCTAATCACCCATTTTGGACCCATTAAATAAATTAGTTGAAAGAGAAAAACAAAGGAAAAAAATGAAACGATGTGTCATTTGATAGCGTTAGGAAATCATGGGATAAATGTATTAAATTGGAATGTTTGACCTGGAATGAAATTAATCCAAATATGGTCTTGATGACTGAGTCTCGAACTGAACCAGGCCCACAGCTGATGTTTGAAAATATGAATGGTTAAGTGAAAAAAAGAAAAAAAAAGAAATGATGGTGATTTGGGTAAGGAAAATAGGCCTCTTGCTCCCTTTGAGTGGTTCAGACATTCACTGACTGAGAGCAGAAGGCAAGGCCAGCTGATTTCTCATGCTTGATTCCAAGCTCTAGATTACAGCAGTTCTATAAGAACACGGGTTGACATGCATGAGGAGGAAGCAGCTGTTTCAGTGGAATTCCCTCTGGAGAAGAAGGAAGTCCAGCCATCCAGATGGGATCCGGCAAAGGAAGGAGCATAGGAGAGAAAGCAGGGACTGGGAAGAGACGGAGACCAACAAGCATGGGGTTTGGTGCAGCACCTACCGTATATCCTTTCCTCAGCCTTGGCCACAAGTTAGAATACACAGAAAAGAGAGGGTACAGACACAGTGGAAGTGGGAAGATGGAGCCAAATGCTGTTTTCTTGGGAGAAAGTTATACTCCTCCTCCTCTTGTGCCAAAATCATTTTATTTCTTAGAACCCCACTATTCAAAGTGTGGTCCCCCAATGGGGGTATCCACAACCTCTAGGAGGGCTTGTTAGAAATGAGAAACTTATACCACACCCCAGACTTACTAAATAAGAATCTGCATTTTACCAATATATCCTACATGTTTCATAAGCATATTAGAGCTGGAGAAGCACTTTGTTGGAGAGTTTGGAGCAAACTAGATAAAATAAAATTAGAGGTGAAAAAGGATTCAAAATTGTAATCCCACAGTACAGAAAACCATGTAAATGGTTTCACTCCCTCCCAATTGAACCTGGATAGGTTCCAAAAATTGCTACAGACCTACCCACATATATTCAACCACAAAAACTCTGACTCGCAGGTGTACATCTGTGTATACAAATAGATGTCACTGGGAATGTACTGGTGGGAAAACTTCTGTTGTTACAACCCCAAATCAGCTCTTTTTTTTTTTTCTTTACATTGTGGCTTTGGAGCTACTGTCTTTTCTCTGAATTACACCCAGGTCCCTTCATCAACGATGGTTTATATTCATTCTCTGTTTCACTTCATATTTCACTGTCGTATCTTTCTTGAGTGCAGCCCCAGCTAAACCAATAACTGAGGAAGCCAAATGGAGACAGTTAGAACTGGAATCATTTGCCATTCAGCTGGAAAAATAATGATTCCCCAGTTTCTCAAGTGTGGAAATTTCCCGGAACCAGCCTCTTTCCAGGGCCTAGGGACCCTTCCTCATTAGTTCCGGTGAACGTTCCCTCCTCCTAAGTCTTTGCTTACACTCCTCACGAGGCTCCAGACTGGATTAGCTCACGCTCTGCTGTGTCTCTTCCCATCACATCTCAAACTCATTGCCTGTCTTTGTAGCTGTAGCCTCTGTAAAGAGCAGTGCACTATAGCGGCTAAGGGCAGCGGTCCAGTGTCCAGTGGGTCTGACTTTCAAACCAGCTTCACTATGCTCTGATCCTGGCCAAGCTCCTCAGTTTCTAAGAACTACAAACAGTTCCTTTACCTGAAAGATAGGAAAAATAATACCAGCTGCATAGAAATTTGTCATTATCAGAGAGACAGTGTTACCTAAAGTGGTCAGTATAGGACCTGCACATAACAAGTGCTCAAAAAATGACCAATGGCAGCTCTGGGGCCTTCAATGGTAAACGCATTAGGTAATCTTGGCTTATAAGAAACATTAGTAGATCCAAATGCCTCATTTATATTGTAATGACTTCAATTCTCTAGACAGGGCTGCCCTAAGATTCATGGACATTTTAGGTGAGGAGACTGCCACCCACACATCTCATTACACTAATCTTTTATCCAGAAATACTAAAAGAAAAATTAAAATAAAGCAGAAGAATGCAAAATCAGGAAATGTACCATGATAAACCTATGAGTATATTTTTCTACTCTCAGGATCTATGATGAAAAATTTAAATGAAAAGCAAAAGATCTTGACCTTGTTTAAATATTTCCACATTCAGAACCCTTGTAAATTTCTGTAAAAGTGAATTACCTGGTTACCAGCAATAACTTGCATCTGCAAGTCACCATTGATAATCCAAGTAAGAAACCACTGATAAAGTCATACGTGTGTGTGTGCGTGTGCGTGTGTGTATATATATATATATATTTTTTTTACTAAGAAGTCCACTCATATGTTTGCAGAAGGTTTTGTCCCACACAGTCTACTATACTGTTTCAGAACAATGATAAACACAAATGGCAATTCACTTCAAACTGCGGAAATAATACATGATTTTTGTTCCTTTGGCTGCCCCGTCATTTATCACAGGTCATTGACATAGATCTGGATGAATTGGTAAACTAATCACTGAGCTCTTTCATGTGGCGCTGTGTTCTTCTTAGTACATCATGTAAAATTAGTTTGATGATTTCAGTTCCTTCTCTTGGGATCCATAACCTAATTCATAGATGAACGCAAAAAAATTTGGCTGAACCCACCAGCCTGGGTCCAAATAAGGGGACAATTGTGTCTTGATGTTGGATTCGTTGATAGCCAGTGAGTCACTTCTGACTCCTGAGAAGAAGCTTTGGCTGAGGACATAGATAAAAATATACTAATAAAAAAGTGGCATACGTGTTCATTTGCACATGCATAAAAGTATGTGTGTGTGTATCTATGTGTGTATTCTGGATGCATGCATGTATATTGTGTGTGTGCATGCGGCTGTAGCGAATGAGCTGATTTAGGAGGGCAAATATTCTTACAGAATTTCAAGTAGCTACTTAAAGTTTTGATCATGACATTTTAGTTGAAGTATTAACTTTAGGGTTTTTTTCCCACTAATTTGTTTCTTTCCCTAATCTTTTGTGACAATATTTCTGGTCACACATACTCTTCAAAAACTTTGTTACCTCTCCATCAAAAGGTGAAGGCTAAACACCCTCTTGTTGATATTTTGTAGGCCTTTATGACTATGTCATTGACTAAAATATTGCAAATGTAAGGTTGTGTGACTTTGACTAGATCACAAAAAGCATACATTTTCTCTCTCTCTCTCTCCCCCTCCCTCTATTTCTATCTCTGTTGACCTCTCTCTGCACATGTCTTATGAATCCTGAGCTGACACATGAGAAGTCCAGCTTCCCCAAAGCTGCCATGCTTGGGGCATCCCAGGGAGAGGCCACAGGTGGAAGAGGGACATACCTGAGAAGCCCCAGCTGTTTGAGTCTTCCCAGCTGAGGCAGTGAACATGCATGTGATTTGGGGCATTTTCAGATGATTACTGCCCTCAACCCTCATGCTGTCAGAACCAGACTTTGAGCCATCCTGGCTGATATGGAGTGATCAGTGACCAAATGGAGCAGAGATGAACTGTTACCATCAAACCCTGCCCAAACTGCAGATTTGTAAGCAAAATAAATGTTGTTATTGTTTGAAGTTACTACATTTCAGGGTGGCTTACTACAGCAACATATAAGTGGAACATACATCATATGAAATTAGTTTGATGATATCAATTCTTAATTTGGAGAACCATAACCCAATTTAAAGACAAAACAATTGGATTGAACCCACCAACCTGTGTTCACACAAGGGGACAATTTTGGCTTAATGTTGATTCAGTGGCAGTCCATGAGTCCATTCTGGCTTCTGAGAAGGAGGTGTTGGCTGGAGAAGCAGATAATGAGATTCCTAAAGGTGTGTGTAACACAGTGAACCAATGCTGATTTCCTGGTTTTGACATTGCATAAGATATGAGGCAAAGTGGTTGAGGGTGTCAGGGGGCCTCTCTGTACTCTCTTTGCATCTTCATGTGAATCTAATTATTTCAAAATGTTTTCTAAAGTGGTTGTATATAGGTGTATTGTGTATATGTGTGTGCATGTGTGTGGCTGTGTGTTTCTGGTGAATGGACTAATTTGGTATGGCACATATTCTGATGAAATTTTTAATGATTACTTAATAAAAGTTTGATCATGACATATATTAGTTACTTTTAGAGAAACATCAAAGTGGATATTTTCATTAACTCATTCACATACACCCCATCTCACATTGAATTTAAGCAGTGAGAAGGGGCCTATTACAGTCAAATATGGAAAGACCACAATAAGTATTGATAAACAAGATCTAAAAATGGTAAAAGAACTCAGCCTCTCTGCTGAGTCCCAATTTCCCAGCATTTACAATATCTAGATGAACAGGTTGGAGAAATTGAGAATGAACAAATGGAAGCATGCAGCTTATGGGTGACACATGCATGGCATATCCTGGCATCCATTCATTTTCCAATAAAGTACCTGAGAATTGTGATCTTCTTAAAACAAATTTTAAAGAGGAACTATTATTGCAGGCAGAACTTTTGAATTAAAGATGAGATATACTTGTAGGCAGGAGATATTGATGTGAATCATTGACAACGAGATAACTTTTCCTCCCCAATAGTCTATGGTCAGAGAAGCAGTCAGGCGTGAAAAGAAGGACAATGGAACACAGGTGGAGACCAAATACAAGGCTCTCGTCCCAGAAAGAAGACTGAATAATTAATAGTGGAGTGAATAGAGGCTCTTGGTTTTTACTTTGCGTCGGTTTGATGATGGTGATGATGATGATGGCGATGTGCATGTGTATGCGTGTTGTGTGTACACACATTAATTTTAAGCAATTTATTGGGTGAAATAAATTAGTGTAGACGATTGCCCTGAGTGCTCATGGTCAGAGGTTTTCCAACTTGGCTGATCATTACCTCCTGTAGCATTTTAAAAATGTAGATTCCCAGGCCCTACCCACACTTTGTATGTCAGAATCATTGAAAGTAGAGCCCTAAATTCTATATTTTTAAGTGCTCTTCAGATGATAGTTAATATTACCTAGGTTTGTAGAATGAGGTAGAAATGAAGATGTTTCAGTTTTCTACCCTTCAAATGATAACTAGTATTGGGCTATTGGTATCCGACCACATGGAGGTAACACATCTTTCTGTGGGTGCTTCTTGGTGGAGGCTTTCAGACAATGAACTCTGTGAGACATAGCAGACCCCGTATGAACTCTCCCCACAGTGTGGGAAAGCACATCCAGAGTGATTTTATTTCTATATTTGTCTGTTTTAACCCAGGAATCCATTAACATATATCCCCCAAATATCTTTTCTACTTCCTTCCTTGAATGTCACTAGCTAGTGCATCACAAATGGTCAGAAGGCATGACGTTTTGGGGAGGTCCACCAGCCTGGAAGGACTTGTGTCGTTTCTATGGGACAAAAAGTGTACCTAGGGAAAGGTGGTTTCCTATCCAAAGGCCTCGTAGGGAGTATTTTTCATACTGAAGTCAGTATAGTTTAAATTTTGCCCTTTAGCTCTCTTAGCTCTTCAGGGAAATAAATTTTTGAAATTTATTTGTTATTTTTATTTTTATTGTTTGGTAAGTGCATTCAGGGTGTACATATATTAACTAATCTTAGAGACTGACACAAGCATAAAACAAAATAGAAATGTATTATTTTACATTGAAAAATGAAACAGCCCACAGGACGGCGCATTACGTCTGGGAGGGACTTGCCAAGGTAGAGCCCGTGGATTCCTGTATCCCTGACTCTCCTGATTCTGATTCATATTTTCTGTCTCTTGTTTTTCCTTTAAACCTAAATTTGCTTTTTTCCCCCTAATTACAACAGTATGGTAGAAAACCTAAGCAACGTATATTAGTTAAAAAAAACAATGAAAAAGAAAATAATGATCTTCTGTAATCCCACCACCCAGCAATAACTGCATTTAACATCATCCAGACATTTTAATATGTGCACTTATATGTATCAGCCAGATGTCAACCGGGTCTCTCTGCTCCTCATTGTCTAGATAAGATGCCTGGGTCCCTCATTTCATTGCTTCCCTCAAGATTTTGGCAATTTCCCAGGATCTCACATTCTAACGCTCACCTGCGATTCTGGCTTTCTGCTTCTTCTAAATTCCATTCTCCAATCTTCAGCCTACAGCTGTTCCTTTATTTTGCTTTGGCCATAGACCCGAACATGGAAATCAGGATCTTTCCTTGATTTAATAGTAATAACAAATCATCCGTATGAGGATTTTTGGATGCATAGTTGACTAAACTGAATGTTTCAGGATGTGAAGACCATTATGCTTGAATGTTAGACATCCTCTTCCTTAGAATCCTTTGGTCTTCGAGCCATGTTACTCAGCCACGCACTTGCTTGAATCTTACTGTTCTCTTCGTGCTTTCTTCCTCTCACGAGCAAAAATCATATTATTCACCCTTTTATATTTTTGCAAAGCAATACAGATGTCTAAAGACTTTGCCTACAAATTTAATTTCAGGAACTCCCTTTCTATACACAAAGTCCCCCCTGGAACTTTGACATGGTCATTATCAAAGGAGCCTGACTTATTGGAAAGGGCTGTCCACTTCCCACATAGGCGCAAAGGCTCCACTGAGGCATAGAGACGCAACACGTGGCAAAGACAAAGGGAGTTGGAAAAAAAACCGTGTGGTATGAATTTCAAGGACATATAAAATATCAGTTTCATGGGTCTTGGGCACCTCCCTCACAGCAAAGATATCAAAAGAACAAGACTGGAGATGAGGAAAGGTTTTAGAAAGATTTCCCTGGAAAGAGCAGTTAGTGACCTGTAAGACTCCCCATCCCAACCAGAAAGAAGTGGGGAGCAGGATGCTTTCCACTTCCCATCAAGGCAGAAAAGAGAAGCCTGAAGGGCCACTCAGAACTGATTTTCTGTGTGCTCTTCTCAGCTGGGGAGTCACAGGAGATTGGCGTATGGCTTCTGCTGGGAAAACCTAAAAGCCAAGATGCCTGCCCTCGGGACAAAGGAGAGTGGATGTTTCCTAAGGACCAGCTGTGGCTCCTGGTCAGGGATGCTGGTCATGCCATCTTCAATCAGCCCAAGAGGACTTCCTGGAGGGGTCTTGGGATGTACAGACATAGTCTCTGTTGAGTGGGCCGCTGTGAGGGGAGGGGCTGATTGGAGGGGATACATGACAAAGTCATGGGAAATGCAATCAAATGAGTTCAGTGGGGGAGATGGAGGTCCAGAAAAGCCACCAAAGGGCCTACCAGAGAAAGAGCTTTAACCTCTAGCCAGGCCTGAGAGCACGTGCCTCTCCTTGCAGACCAGCAAGTAACCTTCCTGCTCCTGACTTCTCCCCTTTCCCACTGGAAGCCACAGGTAGCAAAATGGAGGGAAAGGGGAGGAAACACAGCACGGAATGAGAACTGAACAACCACCAGCCCTTCTGGACCTTCACCTGAAGAAGGTCCAAGTTAGATAAGGAAAGAATTTTATCCTAAAACCAAGTTCTATGTTTTGACAATGACATGGTACTGGATACTTTAAATTACTGAGTTGAGACTGCATTTGCCTTGCACAGACTGGTAGTATTTAATTGCCTAAGAATGATTTAAAAAAACAAAACAAAACAAAACAAAACATGGGACTCCCTAAGTTTCCATCAAGTTATCTACTCTCCTCCTAACTAATAAAGTCTGAAGAAACTGTGGGAGATGAGAACACAGATGCTAACTGATGAATCGCCCTGTACCACATTAACTACTCTACAATATTATTCTGTAATTATTAACCGTTATTAACAATTCTTTAACCAGTATCATTGAACTTCGGTTACTTTTTATTTTTCCCTATAAACAACACTGATATGATTAATATATCCTTAAGTATTCCTTTAGGATACCCGTGAGTTTGTTGGATCCAGGTTTAGATCCATAATTAAAATTTTAGCTATGAATGGCCAAATTCACACCAATTTCCATGTCATCCACATGCATACTTGCCACAGATGTGTTAGAACCTTCCGGTCTGCCTCCTTAAGTGACTTTGCTCTCCTGACCCTGAATAGAAATCAGCCGTGGGTTGATTTATAACATAACATTCAAAGGACAATATTATTTCCCAGTTCTTGAGGTGGTGCTTCACACTCATTCACACACACATGCATTTCAGAAATCCAACCTGTTCATGTATTAGCAGCTGTCTTTATGTTATTTTTATGGCCTTTATTATTACAAGTTGCATGTGAAAATTCACCATTATTTGTATACCTTGTGTAGCTTACCTAGACTTGGGTTGGGAAAATGAATTCATTGAATCAAAGTTTTTCAACCCCATGTTTTCCTTCTGAGAAAGATGCAATTGCTTCCTGACCTCACAACCTCAGCCAAAGTTGTAATTAGGGTTGATTCAGTAAATACAGTTTCTTCCTGAAGGGGTGTTATCTGTAACAGCTCTGGCTTGGAAAGATGGAGGAAATCGGACTCCTGTGAGTTTTCTTGGGCTTTCACTGCAGGGAAAACAAATTTTTACAAAAGCTTAAGAAATATTTCAAAAAGGGATTTTAATAAACAGTAATTCCCCCTGTCTATATTTGATGATAAGGTACCATCCCATGAAATATAACTCCTAGCTGGCTGTCACTTGTCATTTTCCCTGTGTTCAATATCCACCAACATAAACGTCCTATTTTGCCAACTCCCGACACTTAATTTTCCTCCTCATTCATTTTACCATTTTTCCTAAAGTGAAAATAACACTCGATTGTCAAGGGGATTGAATGCATTGTAAATAACAAATGCTATCATACTTTCCGGAACTTATCTCATGCTATGTTATGGATTTACCAGGTCTCACAAAATATCAAATATATGAGCCTTAAAGGGGAAAAGTCTCCATACTAGTATATGAAAAAATTCCTAAATTCCAGAAGGGTGAATGAACAGATGGATACTTTTGGGACATGTGTGTGTGTGTCATTTTTGTTTTACATTTCCTTGGCTCTGCAAGAGAACGCGTTTTCTACAAAGTATGGTAGCTAACGGGAGGGATCATATTAAACTAAACCTGGAAACAAGAAATGAGAAGTAAATAGTTTAGCAAAAATGCAGTTCCATATGTTAATTTTGAAAAGTTTCATTATTGAAACCACAGATTTAAAATAACAGGGCCACAGACTAAGACACAAAAGATAAATACTGACTGATGTAATGCAGAATATTTTTCTTACTTGGAGGTGTAGATGCCATTCCAACTCATTCATATATGTACTTTCAAATTTTCTTAATTAAGGAAATTCAATGTTTTAATAAACTGTCAATAAAGTAACTATATATTGGTGTCCCCTCACCCGCCCAAGAGGTGATTTCTTACATAAAAAGTATAGCACTGGGTGGTTCTAGCAACATGGAGGATTAACCTATTGCAGACCCACCTCTTGCCACAAACATACAAATTCTGGATAAGTTATAACAGCACAACAGTTTATAAAACATATTTGAGAGGGAAAATAAATGAAAGGAATCTCCAGTTGCCAGAAATGAAGAACAAACTCCTGGCCAGAGCAGAGCTAATGTAGCAGCAGCCTGACATGGTTGTGGGGTAATTCAGGTTTAGATAGATGCCCTACAATTTATAGGCCAAAGTACTAGTGTTCACATATGGAGAAGAGATGTAGACGTGGCCCCTACGAAGCATGGTGCTTGAACCGAGACTGATATTAAACCCTGGAAGGGTTACTCACTCTGTGAAAACACTCTCATGGAAAAACCATCGTGACCAATCTGGCAAGCTGCAAGAAGCTTGCTCTGCCCAGGATTTAGGGGATAGTAGAAAAAGATGCAAATAAGTCTCTTGAGTAATTGAAACTCTAGCCTGCCACAAGCAGAGGAGTGACAATCACAGCCGTGAGACTAGCTAATGCAAAATCTCAACTCAGGAATTAACATGAAATCTGGTCTCGGACAGGTGAAGCCCTTGGTACCTTGAACAAACAAAACCACTAGGGATTCAGAGATAAAAGGACTCACAGAGAAAAAAGGGATTCTCTTTATTGTTCCTTCAGATATGTTTTTAAAAGTGTCCTGTTGTTATAGTTTATCCAAAATTTTTGTTTGTTTGTAGTTGAAGGTGGGCTTGTAATAGTTCTGTTCTACATGATGCTAGAATAAGATGACTTTTACTTTCTATATAAGAAATCATAATTCAGGAAAAAAAAATCCAATCTGAAAAATGTCAAGATAAGCTTACAAGAAAAACTACAAATGACATAAATAATTATTCACCATAAGAGAGAGCCAACACAAACTGTCAATGGGCATATTAGTGCCCCCTAAGAACTAGAAGTAATAGAGCATTCTGAAAAAAACTACAAAACAATAACATATAAAATTATTAGATATTTTATTTTAAAGGAATAGGAAACATGATGAAAGGCATGCCACTGTGTGTAAAGAATAATCTAATTAACAAAAAGAAAAAAACCAAATAGAGCTTCTTTCCACAAACAAAAAAAAAATTAATTAAAATTTCAAAGGATAAACTAAAGGATGCATTAAACATAGTAGAAGAGAGACTCAATAAACACAAATATAAAATCTGGAAAATAATGCAGAATGCAGGATGGAGTGATGCATAAATTGAAATATGAAAGAGAAGCAATATGCAAAATACTCTTAGACAGCCTAATAGATACCAAATTAAAATCCCAAAGAGAAAATAATAGGGTGAAAAGAAAGAGGCAACATTCAAAAAAGATAAAAGCAGAAAATTTTCCAGAATTGATCAGAGTCAATAATTCTCAGATGTAGGAAGCTCAACAAATCCTAAGCAGGATACATTAAAACCAAATCCTTACCTGGACACATTGTAGGAGAACTATGGGATGATGGGACACCAAAGACAAGGAGAAGGTCTTAAGAGCAGCTAGAAAAAAAAGGAATATTTTAAATAAAATTATAAAAATTAGACTGACAATGATCTTCTCATCAGCAAAAATAGAGACCTGAAGTCAATGGAATAATATCTTCAAAGTGCTGAATAACTTTATATTGAAAACAACTGTCAGTCCAGGGCTCTATAAGTGGCTAAACGTCTATTCAGGAGAGAAAGAAAGACAAAAACATTTGGGATAAGCAATGAGTGGGAGTTTTTCCTTGACGATGCTTGTTGAAAGAACATCTTAGGAGTGTAATTAGATTAGAAGAGAATTAACCCTGGAATGAAAAGTAGGATACAAAAATCAATGGTGAGTAGATGATTGTTGAAATGGTGAATAAATATAAATGCATTGACCGTTAAAAACACTAAAAACAACTATTTCAGAAGAGACTTAAAAGCCAGGTGGAACTAAAATGCTAGAAAATAGCAAAATGGAAGATGAGGGATGCTCCGTAGAATTAACACGTTTTGCATTCCTTAAAATGTTTGAGACAAGAGTAGAAATGGTGATTTGCCACATTAGATACACTTATTAAAATTTTCAGATAAGCATGTAAAAGTAGAAATAGCATATGTACTTTTTAATCCCACAAATGAAAGAAAAGGAAATAGAAAAATAAAAGCAGGGTAAATAGAAAATACAAACCATAAAAAAGAATGAAATAATGTCTTTTGCAGCAACTTGGGTAGAACTAGAGGCCATTATCTTAAGTAAAAAAAGGCAGGAATGGATAACCAAATACTGTATGTTCTCACTTACAAGTGGGAGCTAAGCTATAGGTACACGGGGGCATGTGGAGTGGTACAATAGACATCGGAGACTGAGAAGCGGGGAGGGTGGAAGGGGATGAGGGAAGAAAAATTACCTATTGGGTGCAATGTACGCTATTTGCATAATGGGTACACTCAATACCCAGACATCACCACTATACAAGTCATCCATGTAACCAAAAACCACTTGTATCCCTAAATCTTTTTTTTTAAATATCAGAATATTATGGGAGTACAAATGTTTAGGTTACATATATTGCCCTGCCTGAGTCAGAGCTACAAGCATGCCCATCCCCCAGATAGTGTGCACTGCACCCATTAGGTGTGAATTTACACATCCCCTCCTCCCCCCTCCTGCCTGCCCAACACCTTGTGAATGTTATTTCCATATGTGCACATAAGTGTTGATCAATTAGTACCAATTTGATGGTGAGTATACGTGGTGCTTGTTTGTCCATTCTTGTGACACTTCACTTAGGAGAATGGGCTCCAGCTCCACCTAGGATAATACAAAAGGTGTTATTTCACCATTGTTTTTTTATGGCTGAGTAGTACTCCATGGTATACATATGCCACATTTTATTAATCCATTCATGTATTGATGGGCACTTGGGTTGTTTCCACATCTTTGCAATTGTGAATTCTGCTGCTATAAACATTCGAGTGCAGATGTCTTTATTATAGGATGTCTTTTTTTCCTCTGGGTAGATGCCCAATAGTGGGATTGCTGGATCAAATGGTAGTTCTACTTTTAGTTCTTTGAGTTATCTCCATATTACTTTCTTTTTTTTAATTTCAGAATATTATGAGGGTACAACACTTTGGCTATATATATTGCCCATGCACTGGCCCTCCATATTACTTTCCATAAAGGTTGTACTAGTTTGCAGTCCCACCAGCAGTGTATGAGTGTTCCTATCTCTCCACATCCATGCCAACATTTGTTGCTTTGAGATTTTTTGATAAAAGCCATTCTCACTGGAGTTGAATGATATCTCATTGTGGTTTCCCTGATGATTAGAGACGTTGAGCATTTTTTCATATGTTTTTTGGCCATTAGTTTATCTTCTTTTGAAAAGTTTCTGTTCATGTCCTTTGCCCATTTTTTAATGGGGTTGTTTGATTTTTTCTTGCTGATTTCCTGAGTTCTGTATAGATTCTAATTATTAGCCCTTTATCGGATGTATAGCATGCAAAAATTTTCTCCCATTCTGTAAGTTGTCTATTCTCTCTAGTGGTATAAAAAAAATACAAAGTAGTCTGTATATCAGTATTCGTAGTAAATATAAATAAACTTCTCAATTAATATAGCTTCTCAAATTGAATTTTATTTCAACATTGCAAGCATCTGTCATGGCGGTTTTTAATACTGATCACTAAATTTTTCTTACCCTCATTCTAGACTCATGATTTTGAATTTCATGTGCCTGCCCCCTAGGAATGAGGTGTGGCTATATAACTTGTTAGGGCCAATTCGATGTGAGCTAAAGTCCTGTGTGCCACTTTGGGGTGGAAATGTCATCCAGTGATGACATCCAGCATGACATATCAAGTTTTCTCTTTCCTTCTGCTACAGCCACTAGAAGTGCTGCAGGGAGTGGCTTCTCTACACTCCAGGGTCAGGAAGTGGAGCTTTGAGGGACACACTGCCCAAGAGAGAAACAAATCCTTGTTGTGTTAAACTGGTGATGTGTTGGAGCTGTTTATTACCACCGCATCGCATAGCCCATCCTTATTGATATGTACAAGAGAAATATGTAAAACATGAAGAAATATACTTTGAAAGTAAAAGGATGAGAAATCTTTAGGGCAACAAAGAATTAATAAAGATAAAGAAATAAAAAAATAAAATATATCCTTACATTAAGAATAAAAGGAACAATCTTCCAGGAAGAGAACAATTCTCAATCTCTATACATCCAACACGATAGCCCCAAAATATATGGAGTCAAATTGGACAGAGGTATAAGGAGAGATGGAAAAATTGGCAACAATAAGCCAGTTCCTGTGATCTCAATGCCCTTTCCCGGCCACGATGTGTGGCTGCCCATGTCGCCTACAACTGGGCAATGGCACGTAAGGGGCAATTCCTAGCAGGGCTTCTGGGAAAGGAACTTTTTTTTTTTTTTTGATAAAAGGAAGATGACTTTCAAGCCATCACTCCTCATTCTGTCTTTGAAAGGGGTTTCATGAGATAGTATTCGTTGAAGTAGCAGCTATTTTCCTTTGGGCTTCTTATTAGATGATATTTTATAAAAGCCCATTTTTAAATATCAGTATTAATTGCAGCCCAAAGCATCCTAACAAATCATAATAAGTATGAGGGAGGATGTGCAGTGGGTAATTCTCAAATATTGATTGTGGGAGTGTAAATTGGTACAACTCTCTGAATGGATTTTGTCAAACTGCGCTCAACTTGAAGATGTTCAGACTCTACAACCCAGGTACATATCCATAAGAAATGTACCCATATGCATAAGGACCATATACCACAATCTGCACTACACATTATTTAAAAATAATAGGAAATAATCAGAAAGACACACAAAGATGCATGCATGAGGCATGGATAAGTTATTCTATATGCATATAAGAGCTTGCTAAATAGCAGTTAAAATGAATATCCTAGATCTACATGTACCAACATAGATATTCTGAAAGTGTTGAGGGGATAAAAAGCAAGTGGCAAACGCATTATATAATTTTGGTAAATTAAAAAGAAAAATACAATGCTCTGTATTTACTTATGTGTCAAAATGTAAAACCATTGATGGAAATGTTATAAAAACTTCAAAATTGTGGTTCACTCTAGTTAAAGGAAAGGACTATATGGGGACATTTCAAATATATCTGCAATAATTTCTTTCTTAAAACAAATGAACAGATCTGAAAAAAATATGGCAACATGCCAACACATTAAATCTGTGGTTAGATATATTTGGATGTTGGTATATTATTTTCAGTATGTCTGAAATGTAATTATTTTGCATATTTGAAATATAATGAAAGGATGAATATTTTAAAATAAAATGAGAATAATGAGTTATGTTAAATACAATAAATAAAAAGTTAAATAAAATGAGTTAT
Organism: Daubentonia madagascariensis; assembly: GCA_023783475.1. Lineage (NCBI taxonomy): Eukaryota > Metazoa > Chordata > Mammalia > Primates > Daubentoniidae > Daubentonia > Daubentonia madagascariensis. The sequence continues at coordinate 10,903,785 of JAKFHU010002658.1, forward strand.
GAATAAAGGTGAAAAAATGTTACATATGGTTGGAAGGAAGACATCCATTCCATTTTAGAATGGAAAAAAGAGAAGGGAAGAAGCATTAGGTCCCTACTCTGAGTCCAGCTATGTGCCCACAGCTTTGTGAAAAGCTCCTTGCCAAGTTGTCAAAGACCAGTGCAGCTGATTGCAGGTGCTCTGAGCAGGTTAGCTTTTTGAGTACTGGAGCAGTTGGAAGGGGTGGAGAGGCAGACTCCAGGAAAGGAAGCAGAGGCCAGCTCACCTTTTACAACCTCCAGACTGGGCCTTGTGCTGAGTTTAATAGCCTCACAAGGAGAGCAAGCTCAGGTCTATGAATGTTCTGCAGCTGCAGCTGCTGCTACCATCAACTTGGCCTGACATTCCCTCCAGGCCAGGGCTTCGTGGGCCTTGCACCTGAGTAGGCTTAGAAGGCCCTGCATTCAGAAGGGCCCTTGGTTTCAGGCTGCACTGTCCATGTCTTGAACCCCACATTTTCATTTTGCACTGGGTCCCTCACATTATGTAGCTGATCCTGCTCCTGCCAAAAACAGAGTAGTGATGGTCCCCTGCTGAAGTATGTTTGTTCATCCTCACGTGATCACCACCATCCCCAACACTTAAATCAAACCACTCACGCTACTTGCTAGACCCCTACAGACATCTGGTTTGCAGCCTTAATTTTACAGCTTGGTCCTGGCTGGTTCAACACATAACAGCACTGAAGAGTTCCTGGAGAAAAGTGTCCTCCAGCCATCAAGCCCTGTGAAACATTGCGTGTCCAGGGCAGAAGGCTGCATTCATCTTGACATCAATCCCTTGGTACTAATTCTACTTGTATTCAACGAAACCAACAGCAACAACTTAAAGTACAAAAAGAAATGCAGTTATGGTATCTCAGACATGATCGATTAGGTTGTATTTAGGTAATCGCAATCTGATTCTATTTGCATAACATTAACATACACACCTAGGTCAAAAGTCTTCCACAGTCTTTATACAAGAGGTGCCTGCCTAATTCAGACTTTCATGGATCTGATTGATCCTTAGCTTTTATACTTAAAAAAAAAGTTAAAGTAAAACAACACCAGATCTACATTATTTCTCAAAGCCAGACAGAAATAGCTAATTCATACATTCACTTTTGGAAGCAGAAGCAATCTGGAAAAAGAAGTCTAGACCTTTAGCCTAGGGCCTTTAACAGCCGGTCCTCTCTAAAATCTCCCAGCCTCATCTTGTGCTATTGCCTTCCACAGACTTCTCAGGGAATTTCAGAACAAGAGTTCCAAGGAAAGGATTGCTCTGGCTGCCATTAGTCGAGGCCACCAGCCCTGGAAAGAAGACCTTGGCCTTGGCAGGGCTGAGGAGAGATCAAGGGCTGTGGCTGCTCCTCTCCCCGGTGGCTTTGTGGTGTCCACGAGCAAAACTGACTAGGGCTGATGCTTACATACTATTGGGGGCAGTGGGAATTTTCCTATTAAAAGACTCCTTAATTCCTGGATATGCGTAATGTTCTGTGGTGTAAGAAGCATGCCAGGAATGGAAAGGACAAATATGCAGGAAGTTCGTCCATCTACTTTATACATACTATGGTTTGTGGTTATGAGAGAATCAAAGGTATTCAGGGCAATGACATTCTCATCCACGGCATTCCACTTGGCTCCTGGGGAACATAAACCAATCTTCTCATGCAGAAAATGCTCAAGCTGCCATTAGGAAAACATTAGGAAAAAATAGACATAACAGGGACATATTTGATTTTTTAACGATTGTCTGAAGACCACAAAGAGTCTGTGATATGAAAGACTTTCCAATTCCTCTTTGGTCTACTTAAGCTGAGTAGTCACTACGCTATCACAACATGCTGGGGCTCTAGGAGCCTAAAATGGTATAGATATCAGCTCAGCAGATGCCACACCTGCTGCTTCTGTGCAAGGTAATCAACCCCTCCAAGCTGTACTTTCCTCATCTGTAAAGTGGGGGTGATACTGGGATTTTCTGCATAAGGTTTTGAGGAGTAAATGATCATGCGGAAAAGAGGCTCAGCACAGTATCCAGCACATAGAAAGCCGCTGGTAGGTAACAAGGATGTATTGACGAGGGTGGGCAGGTGTTAAGGCAGCACCTCTGGTGTCTGTACCCTACCTCCTATCCCTAAAATCAGTAGTGACTATATATATACATAATATATATATATATATATATATATATATAGTCAAAAGTATGACTATAATGCAGACTCTTTCATGAGTTAATCAGGTCACATGTCAGAAAAAGAGTTGAATTTTGCAACATGCGGTCCTCTCTGTCTCATTTCAACTCATTTTAAGCCTTCAGAATCAATAAATGAATGTCAACATATGATACTCAACTCCACCTACGTGAAGTTTTAGATTATTTTTGTGCTTTAAGTATTAGAATAAATTGAATTATGTGAGATATTTATGTGCTCAATTTAGAAATGTATAAGCAAGTTTTCAAAACTGATGCATGTAGTGTTTTTTTATGAGTGAAATTATGCATAGAAATCAAAGTCTTGGGTAGAGGAAAGAAAATATTTGATTATTTGGCTTCTAGATCTATTGCATTATGGCAATAGATCTAGAAGCCAAGAGAAAGAAGGAATGTTTCAGTTCTTCTGAAGCTGAGACCCCAGGTATGTGGTGAAAACCAGCATGGAATAAAGAAAGCAGAATAGGTTTAAGAAAGGCTTCAAGAAACAAAACATTAGAATTTATTGTTTCTGTCAAACAGTAAATAATACCCAAGAGGACTAAAGGCATCACTGGCCATCCCAAGTGACAAACATGGAAAGCAATATACGGTCATGTGTCACTTAACAACTGGCATACATTCTGAGAACTGCATCATTGTGCAAACATCATGGAGTGTACTTACACAAACCCAGGTGGCATAGCCTACTACCTTCCTAGGCTGTATGGTATGGCCTATTGCTCCTAGGCCACAATTGCCTACTGTACTGAATACTGTAGGCAATTGTAACACAATGGTAAGTATTTATGTATCTAAACATAACCAAACATAGAAAAGGTACAATATAAATATAGTACTATAATCTTAGGGACCACCATCATGTATACCAAAACATTTTTATGTGGCAGGTGACTGTACCTACACATTCAGCTCTCCAGCTTTGGAGCCAGGCAACTCCAGCATGCCCTAGCTGGGTGCTGTAGGGATGTCACTCCTTCTCTGTAAGCCTGGGTCCCCATATCTGTAAAACTGGGATATCAATCATGCCTCCCTCGTTGGCTTGCTGAAGTGTTAAATGTTCAACCCTCAGTAGTGTTAACTGGTATTCTTTTTAATACATCCCAGAGAAGAGCTTTAGGGACAAGATGACAACACAGTCATATTTTTGGCATGTCTTTCAGACAACAGATCAAAGGATGATCGGTTCTGAACACTCACAGCCTGGCTTAGTCAGCCCTCCCTCGTGCCCTCCTCCCCTGATGTCCTCAGTGATGTGGGAGCCCTCGTGAGGACTCCTCAGCAAGCCAGCCTACATGCAGTGTGATGACCTGAAAACTCAGTCATCTGCAGACTCCATGACGTGGGCATGAGTCACCCAACTCTCTAAATGTGACACTCCACAAGGTGAGTGCTGCTTGTTTGTAAAGACAATGGGGCCTTGGCTATATCCGATCACGTCTCCTTGAAAATTCTTAGTCACATATTAGTCAGACCACCCCCAAATCAGAAGGGAGAGCCTACCTCCAGATTTTGCACATAACTTCTGGAACTTCCTGAGTCAGCAGTGTTTGGTCACACCCCCTCCACCTCTGTGGCTGGGGCCAGGCGCATGACTGGATGGATGGATGTCCATGAAACAGTCCCCTCCACCCTGTGTGGCCTTTTTCTCTGCCAGGCCCACTGCTGGTATCTGAAACTCACTTGTCTTCCTTCCAGGAAAAACTCACGCCAGAGACTTTTTTTTTTTGGTTAGACTTTATTTTTTTAGAGCAGTCTTAGGTTTTCAGAAAAATTGCTCAGAAAGTACAAAGAGTTCCCATGCACCCCCTCCCCCACCCCCAGTTTTCCTTATTATTAACATGTTGCACTATTTTGATACATTTGTTACAATTGATGAACCAATATCAATACATTATTATTAACTAAAGTTCACAGTTTACATTAGGGTTTACTCTGTGTGTTGTACATTCTATGGGTTTTGACAAATACATAATGTCACGTATCCACCACTGCAGTATTGAGTAGTTTCACTATCCTAAAAAACTCCTGGATGCCACTTATTGATCCTCCCTCTCTCCCCCACCCCAAACCCTGCCAACCCCTGATCTTTTTATTGTCTTTATAGTTCTGCCTTTTCCGGAATGTCATATAGTTGGAATCATACAGAATGTAGCCTGTTCAGACTGGCTTCTTTCACTTAGCAACATGCTAAGGTTTTCTCCATGTCTTTTCATGGCTTGATAGCTGAATAATACTTTTTATTGCTGAATAATACTCCACTGTATGGATGTACCACAGTTTTGCCATTTGCCTGTTAAAGGACATCTTGTTAACATTAATTTTTGGCAACTATGAATAAAGCTGCTATAAATATTTTTGTGTGGGCTTTTATGTGGACATAAGTTTTCCAGAGACTGTTTTTTCAATATTAAGATCTTCAGAGTGATTCAAGTTCTTCTGCTTCTATTTGGTTTTTCTTAGCAAGTGCACAAAATGGAGTTTTCATTTTGAAGCCTTTCTCATTTGACAGACGGGCCTGTGAAATGGAAAGCCTGGCTTTCATCCTTTAAGAGTTCATTTAACCTTTCCGAACTTCAGCTTACTCACCCACTAGGGTAATAACACAAAGCCTGGAAAATATATGTGAAGAGGATGGTTACATGAAAATAAGTGGCCAATAAATATTCATCCTCTTCATTTCCTTGCACTCTTTCCTTGCTCCTGTATCCCTCCCTTCATCCTTTCCTACTGAGAAATTCAGAAAAGTAGATTTCCAGATGATCTGCTGCTTGCATTTTCACACATTTTAATACAGTATCTAAGGATTTTCGATACCACCCTAACTTGCACCCTTGATTAATCACACATTATAAATTCTGAATGCACGCTGACGTTTCTGTTTGGTCTCTGCACTTACGATGAAGAGAAAAAATAGGTGGATTCCAAGGTGAGTCCTCTTTGGCTGGAAGGAAGATCGCTGCCCTCTTAGTTGGGGGAGGACCCCGGGGGTGGCGAGTGAGGAGAAAGTGAGGACATCGATCAGGCCACCCCCAAAGGACAGGAGAGTGAGGGGAGCTCTGGAACAGTTACTCGCAATTGGAGGACATACTAGTGCCTCATAGATAATGCAGTAGGCACCAATTGCCATAGGATTATTTAAGTCAAGGATTCTCTCTCTTCTATGCTAATAACTTATGCGAAGTCTTAACGGGATGGCTCCATGACTGATGGCCTAAGGTGTGACAGAACAGTGAGGACACCGGCAACATGGTCTGGTCTGTCTGATTTATAAATTTGGCAGCTGTGTCTATGCTGTACTGCCATAAAAGACTGGAAAATCAAATCGTCTGTTTCCCACCCAGTTGCTTCACCAAATAAGAGTAAAACCATTTAGAATGGAACTGTCTGAACTGATTGATCAACAGCAGTGAAAGCAGTCTTTTCCAGACAGGCTACCAGAATTGAGAGTCAAGATTACAAGATGACTGTCTGTGACCCTCTGTGACTTCCACTTCACGCCCCTCACTGGCTCCCTGTGCTTTCTGGACAAGGGAATCATGATCTGACCTTTGCCTCCCTCCTGTTTGCTTCTGCTTGTTTCATAGGATATATGTCACAAAAGTTTCCATAAGGCCAACATTCTTCCCCCAAGTCCTTTAGAACATGCTGACCATTTGTCCCAGAACATCCTACCCACTCATCCCCTACCCTCTTTCCCTGCTCCTCTCTGAGTAGCCTCCCTCGTCTCCAGTTGGTTGGATGCCTACCATATTGTGTGTCCCATTGCATCATTTGCTTCTGTTACGAAAACACTCCTCTCTCTGCCTTGCACTTACGTGCCTGTGCATCTCCCTCCCCCTACTGGAATGCCAGCTCGTGAGAGCAGGAGCCAGTCTCACTCCATCATGCCCATAGGGTCGAGCCTTGTGCCTGTCTCTTAGCTGGGTCTCAACAAATGAATGAATGGACATACAATTAGACTGAAGAAGCTTGAAGCACGTGTTAAAAGCTGTGGGACTACATGACAATGGAAGGAGCTTAGTATTACTGCTTATCACTCCATAGCTTTAAGTACTGTAAAACCAAACCAACAAAAAAATACATGTGACAAAAGAATCATGTTCCCCAAATAAGCCAAGGGCACCTGTCTAGGCCTGGGGCCCACAGTGCTGGTTATCTACTCAGTATCCATGTGTACCTTCTTCCTTGCTAATAGCATCCCAATTTTGTTCAAGGCAACAATATCCCACATTTTAAGACTGTCCATTTCCCATGTTCCCTTGCAGCTGGAGGTAGCCTTCTGACAGTTCTCATCGGTGAGAAGCAGAAAATTGCTGGAGATTTTGGGCAAGTTTGGTTTTCCTGACACAAGTGGTGCCTTTCCTTTTAGCTCCTTCTCTTACCTCTTTTTGCCTGGAATTCAGAGGAAAGGTCAGGGTAGATCCACTATAAGGACAAGACTACATTCTAAGGAAGGCAGATCAGAAAGATAGAAGAAGTCTCGAATCTTAAAAATATGATGGATGGACCCTGCCTTCAGATGTGTAATCCTCATATGAGGAAAATAAACTCACTAAGTCACAGTAGACTGCTTTGTGTTCCATGCAGAATGCAATCTCTGAATGACACAGAACTTCAACTCTAGGCTCCTGAAGTGAGCTCCTTTGAGTGGAAAAAAAGCAAAAAGCCCCAATTCGGGCTCCGGTTTGGTATGGCCTAATGTGTGGAAGGCAAAGGAAACTAGCAGGGCACAAACACATAGTCATTCAACAATCAAATTGTAGATGGCTCAAGCACTGTTAGTTCTCTCACTGTGGGGACATCTGAATGCCACATGTTTAGAAGTTGCAGTAAATCACATCAACAAGTACAAACTTTTTTCCCCTCATCTCTTCTCTCTTACCTCCCTTTCCAGCCTCCCTTCTACCACCTACCCCCTTTCCATACTCTCTCTCCTTTGTGTCCTTTGTATGATGAGGTTGGTCATTTAAACTTCTCCACTCACCTGTCGTCCTTTGCGGTGGGAGCCACCTGAGAAGCCTGCATACAGCAGGAACTCCAGTACCCAAACACGTTTATACATCTCCCAGCCTAGACCATCTCTGAGAGTTGTGTCTTGAAATTTCCAAGTCTTTATGGTTTACAAACTTCTCTTATGGCCTTACGAGGCCAAATAACTTATCTTAGTGGTTTTACAGTGTCTGTGGTTGGAGGGGGGTACATCACATATGCATGAGCTGGAATTTCCAGGAAACTTATTTTAAATGCTTATTTCTATTTCCCACTCCCAGAAATTGTGATTTGGAGCCCAGAAATTTGAACTGTTAATAAGCACCCAAGTGCTTCTGCTGCAGGTGGTCCCTGGGTCAGACTCGAAGAAATATTGACCTATGAAGGGCCTGAGGTGGTGGCTTAGTGTGAAGGAGCTGGTTCCCCATCTGGGAGGCAGGTCTTGAAGAAAAGCAATCTGGAATCGGCTTGGGGGGCCGAGTGAGTCAGGGATACGGGAAAAGAAAATGGACACAATCGAAGAGAAATGAGACTAAAATGTAATGATGAAATTGTCAAAAGGCAAAATTTCCATCTCTACAGAAGTTTGAACCTGCCATGCTGTCCTTGCATGGTATACAGTGACAGGGTGTATCAAATTGTTTCGTTTAGGTTACCAATTGCACACTGATTATAAGTTGTTAAACCAATACAACACAATAGGCACAAGCAATTTAATTATAGTTCTCGTTGTGTTTAAAGCATTTAAATTAGGAGGTGTTGGCATGGTCCAACTTCTCACTCAGAACCAGATCACTGGAATTCAGCATTGTGTGTGTGTGTGTGTGTCCGCATGCACGTATGCATGAGTGTGTGCACGGAAGATGGGGTATGAGGCATCTTGATTTCTGTAATATCTGTGTGGTCAAGAGAATTCTTATTTTAGGGAAAAAATAAAACAGATTTAGAAGAACAGTTCATTACCTCTGGGCCATAGTCTTTTTTCCCTTGGGTCAAACCAGTAGGTGTTTGGAGCAGAGTCTGAGGCTTGAGAAAACAAGGCTCACCCCATGGAGCGTTTGGACCCAGGAACACAATCTTAGCTGGGGTTGGAGGGGCCAGAGCTGCTTACATATAGCCCCACAGAAAGGAGCTAATGAGGACTAATTGGGGCTTCCTGTGCACCAGGCTGAGGGTAATTTGGTCCCTGGACACACTGACCTTTTCATTTACTCACCATTTAACATGAGTTCTTAGCAACTGTGCTTGGAGCTTACACAGTGGTACATTTAAAGCAGCAGCCACATTCTTCTGCATGTCCATCCTTCCTTCTTGGCTTCTTTTCTTCCTTCCTTCCTTCCATCTGCCCTTCTTTCTGGCCTTTTGAGGAGGGCGGAGTGGCCTCTGAGTGCAGTTGTTCTGCCAACGGAAGACAAACCTTACTTGTTGTCTAGCCCTCTCTCTGGGGTGGTGGGGGTCATCAGTTAATGAGGCCCCCAGCCTCAGAAATGGAGTTGAGAATTTGAATAGCGTGGCTCTGCTCCTGGTTAGCAGCTACAGCTATCCCCCCGCCCCCGAGACCCTCCCAGCATGGACCACACAGACTCCCTACCTCCCTGCCCCATGGGCTAGCTGACAGGCTGGGAAGCAGGCACTTGTGCATTGGGGGCAGTGACCTGGTCTCTGCCCCTCAGGGGCTTTTTTTTTTGCCACCAGCTGCCTGCTAACTCAATCTATTCCTTCAGCCAGTAGAGGGCTAACATACCCAATGCACACAGGCCAAGGCCTATTTGCATCGTCCGGACCTCTTATAGCTGCAGTCTTCCTATTGCTAAGATGAGAAAGTTCCTGAAATCATATCTCTGGCTATTTAGTGCAACCAGGTGGCCTCCGGGAATCCACATAAGATGAATAGCAGGTAGTTGTACATTTGCTCTTTTATGCTATAATATGGCCACTCATAATACATTGCACCTACTCCCAGAGTAGGGTTCTAGCCAACACATCTCATCCAGGAACCCCTGGGCCCTTCCATTCTGAAATAACAAGCAAAATACCACATGTGAGTTTGTGTGCTTATGCACACATGGTGCATAGAGGGGTTCCATTGTTTCCATTATGCTCTCAAAGGGGTCTCCAAGTCCCCCAAGTTTAAGACCCACCAATTGCTATGGTTTAGATATGGTTTGTTTGGCCCCACTGAATCACATGTTGAAATTTGATCCCCAATGTTGGAGGTGAGGCCTGGAGGGAGATATTTGGGCCATGGGGTCAGGTCCCTCATGAATGGCTTGGTGCCATTCTTGCAGGAGTGAGTGAGTTCTCACTCTTAGTTCCCACAAGAACTGGTTGTTAAAAAGGTTGGCACCTCTACCCTCTCTCTCTTGCTTCCTCTGTCTTGCCATGTGATCTCTGCACGCACTGGCTTCCCTTCGCCTTCCGCCGTGAGTGGAAGCAGCCTGAGTCCCTCGCCAGAAGCAGATGCTGGTGCTGTGCTTCTTGTACAGCCTGGACAACCGTAAGCCAAATAAACCTCTTTTCCTTATCAATTACCCAGCCTCAGGTGTTCCTTTACAGCAGCACAGACAGACGAAGACACCGGTCTACATTCTCACCCTATGCTTTTGTCTGGGGGGTTCACATCTTGTCATGCATATGACAGGTGGTTTATAAGATACACAGTTGAATTTTTTTTTTATTTTAATGTCTTGGGAAAAATTAATGACTACTGCATTAAAAGAGCAATTTTGTGAATTTTTCAATCGGAAGCTGGATTGTTTTTAAATGGTTGATTTAGATAAAAATAGCAATCAAATAATTATGCAGGTGATATGCTGATACATCAGAAGTCAGGAAGGGGGCAATTTTTTGATGATCAGGAGCTCACTGTAGCCCCTCGGACTCCCTCATGGTTCCACACAGCCCATGCTGTTCAGGCCTTGCCCCACAGGACTGGCCCTGCCTCGCATGACCTCCCATGCCCACTACGAGCTTACCTATCATGACACACCTCAGAGGACTCAGATCAGGGCACTTCGTCTTTGAAGCTTTGCTGACCCTCAGGCAGAGCAGCCCCTTGCCCTTGGTGCCCCACAAGGTCGTCTCTCACACCCTTTCCACAGACACGCGGACATCTTTGTTTAAGTACTGGTTTCCTCTGAGGCTGCAAGATCATTCAGGGAGGAATCAGGTGTCCTTCACATGTGAATCTTTGGTTACTTGCCTGGTGTGGGGCTTGTTATAAATGCTCAAGAAAGAAAAGTTTGTGGCATGAATGAGTGCATGAATAAGTGCATGAATTAGTGAATGAATGGATGAACAGCTCATATGTCCAGCCCCATCAGGAAAGTAATCAAACTAAGGCACCTTTCTGGAAAACTTTTATATGTATCAAACTTTTTGTAACAATTTGTGTTAGAAATGTTTCTACATCAGGAAAACATAATATTTAAGAGAATGATATTACAATACAAACAGACCTGGGTTCTGTTAATAAATCTGGTTCTAAGACCAACTAGTTTGGTGACTTTAGACAAGTTGCTTAACTAACCCTCAGTTTCCTTATCTGTAAACTGAAAGTAATGACAACAAATCATATTGTTCCTGGAAAAATGAGGAGCCTTCCTATATATAAAACTATTAGTGTAATACCCAGCACATAGAAAGAGCTTGAAAATATCTATTTAAAATTTATTTTTAATTATGGGTACATAATAATTGTATATATCTATGGGGTACATGTGATGTTTTGATACAGACATACAACGTATAATAATCAAATCAGACAAATTGGGGTACCCATCACCTCAAGCACTTATTTCTTTGTATTAGGGACATTCCAATTCCACTCTTTTTGTTATTTTTAAATATACAATAACTTATTGGTGACTATAGTTACCCTGTTGTGCTATCAAATACTAGATCTTGTTCATTTTATCTAACTATAATTTTGCACCTATTAACCACACCTACTTCATTCTCCCTCCCTGGTATCCCTTCCCAGCCTTTGCTAACCATCATTCTCCTCTCTGTCTCCAGGAGATCAATTGTTCTAATTTTTAGCTCCCAAATGTGAGTAAGAGCATGTGAAATTCATCTCTCTGTGCCTGGCTCCTTTCACTTCACATAACGTTCTCTGGTTCCATCCCTGTTGTTGCAAATGGCAGGATTTCATTCTTTTTTATGACCAAATAATATTCCATTGTGCATATGTACCACATTTTCTTTATCCAGTCACCTGCTGGTGCACACTTAGGTTGATTCCAAGTCTTGGCTATTGTGAACAGTGCTGCAATAAACATGGGAGTGCAGATGTATTTTCGGTATTTCCTTTCTTTTGGATATATACCCAGCAGTGGGATTACTGGGTCATATGGTAGTTCTATTTTTAGTGTTTTAAAGAACCTCCATCCTGTTCTCCATAGTGGTTGCACTAATTTACATTCCCGTCAACAGTGTACGAGGATCCCCCTTTCCCACATCCTCCCCAGCATTCCTTATTGCCTGTCTTTTTGATAAAAGCCACTTTAACTGGGGTGAGATGATATCTTATGGTATAATAGTTTTGATTTCCATTTCCCTGATAAATAATGATGTTGAGCATTTTTTCATACACTTAATTTTTTTTTATTAGCATACACATATTCCTGTCTTCATCTACAGGGGACATTGGGTATGCCGCACTGCACACTTAATTGTTCAGTGTTTTCAGTGGGAGCATAGTTTATTGACCTGTACAGTAATGCACTTCTCTGTCTTCTTTGGTGTTTTGCTATTTTCTCCATTGACATCAAGCTGGTGGATATTTTCCTGCTATCGTACCTGCCTCTGACAGCCTCCTGACACATTTCTTCCTTTCTGTCAATATCTTTCTGGTGGTTTCCGCAGTAGCTCCACAGCCCACTCGCCTATAGTCCCTTCTGCATGCAAACTTTCTTTAAAACCCTCCATCCTGAAACAGACCAACAAATAAAGCAAAATCACTTTGCTCACTTTGACTCTTAGACATTCATGGCTTAATTCTGTCCCTGCCTGTACAGCTTTCCTGACTATATTTGCTTTTTTTTTTTTTAAGCTTGGCAGTCTTCCTTGGAATGCAATATATTTGCTTTCTTCCCTCCACTTTCCTCATCACCAAGCTCTATTCTGTTCTTACCTCAAGATTCTACTAAAAGTCCTCTCTCTGACTGTTCTCATCCTAGGTAAGCTCTTGGCAGCATTTGTGGCACATATCGGCCCTGCTCGTTCCTTACAATCCTCCTGTCTCTTGATTTCCATGTTCCTCTGCTCTCTTACTATTGCGGCCATTCATCCTGTTTTCTCAGTCCACCTGCTGATTCCTGCCATTACCCTAGGATTCTAGCTATAGCTTCTTCTTTTCTCACCACACACCTGCCCAGAACAATCTCCCTCATGCTCACGCATACAACTGGCACCAATTTGCCCAGTGCTCTCCAATCTCTCTCCAAACTCTCTTCTAATCCCAGATCTTGACATATTAGGAGTAGAACTTGTTACCTTCCCTCATGACCAAAGCCTGTCTGCCTCAATCGAACACACACCTTGAGTCTAATTCACAGACTCTAACTTGCAGACTGTGAGTTAGATGCTTGAGTCCAAACTGTGCTTTACTATTTTATAATCTTGGACAAGTAACTTTGTCTCTCATTATCTCCGTTTCCTCACCTGTAAAATGGATAAACTAATCCTGAAGACGTGAAACCCATATGTATGTGTGTGGATGAAATATGATAAAGTATGCAGTTTGTTGCACATAGGGAGGCCCTTTCCTCTGGATTGGCTTCTTTACCTTGCCAACAAAGGACATTTGTTTTTTCTGCCCCGCTGGAGCAAAATCATGTTTTCCCCATGTGGACACTTGCACCCTTGAAGCACGGGCCGTGTATGTCTGTGGGTCTCTGTTTGCAGGCCTGTCTTTCCCTCTGGATTGTGAACTTGCTGAATATGAATTCTCACGCCAGGCATTTAACACACATTAGGTGAATTGTTTTAAGTTAAGTGAAGCTTTTTTAAAATGATATATTACATAATTTTCAGTAAAGTTCTAGAGAAAAAACAGTAAAATCCATGTGTTCGGACATTTTTTACTTCGAAGCACTGAGTTCCAAATAACTGAGTTTACTGACAGAACAGTGCAAATTTCCTAACTAACCTGGGAAAGTTCACTAATTGAAAGGGTTATTTCAGTAGTAATCCCAGAAAGCCTTCTGGAGTCAGCTTTGGTGTTCCTGGCAAATCTCTGAGGCAGGCCCTCCCTCCAACACATAAACTGTGGAAATGCTTTAGTTATCAGTTCACTGCCATGTGTGCACTTTTTTTTTTTTTTTGAAAGGTAGGTTTGAGTGTCCCTCCAGCTTTTCTTGAGAAAAGCTGAAAATATGGAAACTTCTTAAGTAATTGATTTAGCTTCCCTGAAGCTCCTAGTTCTTGGCAGGTCTAATGTCGGAAACTGCAATAAGATTCCTTTTTCTGTTGTGTTTTCAACATTTGGTTCTTAATCCATATAAAAGTGCAGTTGCTATGAGGGAATGTTGTTGGGTCACTCAGAACACAGGAAAGGAAAAAAATTATCTTATAACACATACACACCCTGCAAGGGGAGAAGAGTTCTTCTTATCCTTCTTTATTTTTTCCCAAAGAAAGCCTTGAAATGGAGGGGGACAGGGGAAGAGTTGTGAGAAGACCTTGGGAAGTGGGCAGCTTAGACCACCAGGTTGCCTGCCCAGGACTGGGACAGCTGGGACATGTGGGAGGTGAGGGTGCTCCTTTGCCCTTATTTCCTCCTCCTCGGTTAGTCCTGCGTGTAAGTAGAGGTTTGCTACAGGGCTGGGGGTGGAGGGTCCCTGGAGTCTTCTGACCTAGAGACTTGCAGCTGATGCTTGCCGTGTGTTGACTTTTCTCTTGTTCTTCCCTCACCCCTACCATTTTGCAGGTAGCAAACTATTTGTATGGGGGACATGGATGCTGCTCTGAACAGACCAAGTATTCATATTTTACTCACTATTAATTACTCTCTCCAAAGAAGGAAAACACATTAATCAATGAAGGCCAGATCTCTGCCTCCCATACCATTCCTCATAGTTTCCACTAAAGAGAGAATATTGGCCTCCATATCTCTTCACTTCAGTTGCATCATTGGCAAGCTGCAGATGGTAATATTTACCTCACAATGGGGTTGTTGGAATTAACTGAGATAGTACATACTGCACATATAAAGAAGAGTCTGGCAAATAGAAAGTGCTCCATAAATCGTAATTATTGTTTTATTTCTTTTATATATGTTGTCTTATTATATTTTTCTCCATGTGGACATATAGTTTCATTTCACTTCATTACATAATATTTTATTATTTTTAAATTTTTATTTATTTTTTAAATTTCAGAATATTACGGGGGTACAAACGTTTTGGTTACATGGATTGATTTTGTACAGTTTGAGTCCAAGTTATAAGTGAGCCCAACATACAGATAGTGTGCATTGTACCCATTAGGTATGAATTTAACCATCCCATCTTCACCCCCCCACCTGCTTGATTTCCGTTGAGTTTTACTTCCATATGTGCACATAAGTGTTATCAATTAATTCCGATTTAATAGTGAGTTCATGTGGTATTTCACTAGTGATATTTCACTTAGAAGAATGGTCTCCCGTTCCAGCCAGGTTGTTACAAAACGTGTTAGTTCACCATTTTTTTTTAATGGCTGAGTAGTATTCCATGGTATACATATATCACATTTTATTAATCCACCAATGTGTTGATGGATACTCGGGTTGATTCCACATCTTTGTGGTTGTGAATTGTGGTGCTATAAATATTCGAATGCAAGTTTCTTTTTGACAAAATGACTTTTTTTCCTTTGGGTAAATACCCAATATTGGGATTGCTGGATCAAATGGTAGGTCCACTTTTAGTTCTTTGAGGTATCTCCATACTACTTTCCATAGAATTTGTACTAGTTTGCAGTCCCACCAAGAGTGTATGTGTTCCCTTTTCTCCACATCCATGCCAGCATCTGTTGTTTTAGGACTTTTTGATAAAAGACGTTCTCACTGGAGTTAGGTAATATCTCATTGTGGTTTTGATTTGAATTTCTCTGATGATTAGAGACATTGAGCATCTTTTCATGTTTATTGGTCATTAGTCTATCTTCTTTTGAAAAGCTTCTGTTCGTGTCTTTTGCCCACTTTTTAATGGGGTTGTTTGATTTTTTCTTGCTAATTTGCTTAAGTTCTTTGTAGATTCTGGTTATCAGCCTTTTATCAGATGTATGGCATGCAAACATTTTCTCCCATTCTGTAGGCTGTCTATTTGCTCTATTGATTGTTTCCTTGGCTGTGCAGAAACATTTTAATTTGATCAGGTCCCATTTATTTATTTTTGTTGTTGCTGTGATTGCCTTTGGGGTCTTCTTCATAAATTCTTTTCCTAGGCTGATATCTATAAGAGTTTTTCCAACATTTTCTTCTAGAATTCTAATAGTTTCATGCCTTACATTTAAGTCTGTTATCCATCGTGAATTAATTTTTGTAAGTGGTGAGAAGTGTGGATCCTGTTTCAGTCTTCTACATTTGGCTTTCCAATTTTCCCAGCACTGCTTATTAAATAGGGATTATTTTCCCCAGTATAATTTTTGTCTGCTTTGTCAAAGACCAGATGGCAAGATGAGGATGGTTTTTTATCTGGGTTCTCTGTTATGATCCATTGGTCTATGTTTCTGTTCTTGTGCCAGTACCATGCTGTTTTGGTTACTATAGCCTTGTAGTATATCTTGAAGTCTGGTAAATTGATGCCTCCTGATTTGTCCTTTTTGCTTAAGGTTGCTTTGTCTATACAGGATCTTTTCTAATTCCATACAAAGAATAAAATTATTTTTTCTAGATCTGAGAAAAATGATGTTGGTAATTTAATGGGTATTGCATTAAATCTGTAAATCACTTTGGGCAGTATAGACATTTTAACAATGTTGATTCTGCTGATCCATGAGCATGATATGTTTCTCCGTTTCCATTCTCTGTAATTTCCTTCCTCAGTGTTTTGTAGTTCTCCCTGTAGAGGTCTTTCCCCTTCTTTGTTAAATATATTCCTAGGCATTTTATTTTCTTTGTTGCTATTGTGAAAGGTATTGAGTCTTTGATTTGATTCTCAGCTTGACTGTTGTTGACATAGAGGAATGCTGCTGATTTGTGTACATTGATTTTGTAACCTGAGACTTTGCTGAATTTATTTATCAATTCCAGGAGTCTCTTGGCAGAATCTTTGGGGTTTTCTAGATATAAGATCATATCATCAGCAGAGAGTGATAGTTTGACATCCTCTTTCCCCATTTGGATACCCTTAATTTCCTTCTCTTGCCTGATTGCTCTGGCTAGGACTTTCAGCACTATGTTGAATAGAAGTGGTGACAGTGGGCAACATTGTCTGGTTTCAGTTCTAAGCAGAAATGCTCTCAATTTTTCCCCATTCAGTGTGATGTTGGCTGTGGGCTTGTCATATATGGCTTTTATAATTTTGAGATATGTTCCATCTGTGCCTATTTTGTTAAGAGTCCTTATCATAAAAGGGTGCTGAATTTTGTCAAATGCTTTTTCCGTGTCTATTGAGAGGATCCTATGGTCTTTGTTTTTGCTTCTATTTATGTGGTGAATAACATTTGTAGATTTGCGTATGTTGAACCATCCTTGCATCTCCGGGATGAAACCCACTTGGTCGTGGTGGATTATTTTTTTGATGAGCAACTGAATTCAATTTGCTAGGATTTGATTGAGAATTTTTGCATCTATATTCATAATGGATATTTGTCTGCAGTTTTCTTTTTTTGTTATGTCTTTTCCTGGCTTTGGTAACAAGTTTATATTGGCTTCATAGAATGAGTTGGGGAGGATTCCTTCCTTTTCAACATTATAAAATAATTTCTGCAGTATAGATACCAGTTCTTCTTTGTAGGTCTGGTAGAATCCGGCTGTGACATCTGGTCCGGGATCTTTTTTTGTTGAGAGATTTTTTATTGCTGCTTCAATTTCATTACTTGATACTGGTCTGTTCAGGAGTTCTATTTCATCCTGATTGCCCTAGGGAGGTTGTGTGTTTCCAAGAATTTGTCCATTTCGTGAACGTTTTCAAGTTTATGTGCATAGAGATTTTTATAGTATTCAGAGATAATATTTTGTATTTCTGTGGTGTCAGTTGTAATATCGCCTCTTTCATTTCTGATTGAGCTTATTAGTGTCCTTTCTCTTCTGTGTCTGGTTAATCTAGCTAAAGGCTTGTCAATTTTGTTTATCTTTTTAAAGAACCAACTTTTTGTTTTATTAATCTTCTGTATGATTCTTTTGCAATTGATTTCATTTAATTCTGCTCTGACCTTAGCTATTTCTATTCTTCTGAGTTTGGGATTGGTTTGCTCTTCCTTTTCCAATTCCTTGAGATGATTCATCAAATTGATGATTTGCAATCTTTCTGTCTTTGGATGTAGGCATTTAAGGCTGTGAATTTTCCTCTTAGGACTGCTTTTGCTGAAATCTGAAGATTTTTATAATTTGTGTCCCCTTTGTCATTTACTTTGAAGAATCTTTTGATTTCCATCTTAATTTCCTCTTTGGCCCAATAATTGTTCAGCAGTAGGTTGTTCAGTTTCCATGATTTTGTGTAGAGTTGAGTGTTTCTGTTGGAATCAATTTCTAATTTTATTCCACTGTGGTCTGAGAAGATACATGGTATAATTTCTATTTTTTTAAATTTGTTGAGACATGTTTTGTGGCCTAGGATGTGATCAATCTTAGAGAATGTTCTGTGAACTGATGAGAAGAACATATATTTAGTAGTTTGGGGGTAGAATGTCCTGTAAATGTCTGTTAGGCCCATTTGTTCTAGAGTCCTGCTTAAGTCCATTGTTTCTTTGTTTATTTTCTACTTGGAGGATCTGTCCCGCTTTGTCAGTGGGGTGTTGAAGTCCCCAGCTATTACAATGCTCTCTAAGTGATTGCTCTGCCTTTTTTGTTCTTTTCTCTACCTCTTTAAATGATTGGGTTAGCTTGAGAGCCTTGTCTTCAAGCTCTGGGATTCTTTCTTGTCCTTGGTTTAATCTGTTGCTGAAACTTTCTGCTGTGTTTTGGGAATCCCTAAATGACTCTTACATTTCTTTAAGTTCTATTATATCTTCCCTAATTTTGTCTAGTTCTTTACTGACTTTTTCATTAATTTCCTGAAATATTGTTTTGGCTTCTTTTTGTTGGTTTTCAACTTTCTCTTCAATTACCCTCTTCTTATTTGTCATTCATATTCTGAATTCCATTTCTTTCATTTTGACAATTTCCTTGTATTTGGAGTTCACTGCTATAGTTCCATTGTGATCCCTTGGGGGTGTTGATCTGTTTTGATTTTTCACATTGCCAGGGTTCTTTTGCTGATTTTTTCTCATCTGAGACCTCTTTTCTCAACTCAGGGCTTATAGGTTTGCAGGGCTCCTATTCCTTGCTGAAAACTCTCCTGCTTGATTAGAGTAAGGTGAGGTCACTAGAGGTGCTCTTTTTTCCCCCTACTCTGGAATGTTGACATGTTAGAGGAGGGGCGTGTGCACTAGAAGCCTGTAATGCAGCTGTTTGTTCTGTTCACCTGTGATTGCCTCTGTTCAAGCCTGTGCTGAATGCTGTTTGGGTTAAGTGTTGGTAGGATGTTTGAGTTGGAAGCTGGGCAAGACCCTCTTCACTGAGGCAGGTGTTATGGGGATTGCTCTACCCAGGGTCTCTCCACAGAGGTAAGAGCAGTGGCTGGATGCAGTTGTCATGTGTTCCCAGGCTGTGTATATTTGCTTGTACTGGCAGCTGGAAGCTGGGGAGGTCCCTGTTGGGGCGTTGGACTTTGGAGCAGTTCTTCTGGCCCTGCAGTGGTGGTGGAGGCTCTGGGGTGGAGTCTTGGTGTCCAGGTGCAGTGCTGGAGACTTGGGGATGGTGTCTCAGGCCTGGCAGGGGTTCTGGAGGCACAGAGGCAGAGTCTTGGGCTCTGCATGAGAACCTCAGAGCTTGGACTGGAGAGGAGCCAGAAGCAGAGCTTCTGAGTAAGGCCAAGGAGCCAGAAGCAGGGCCTGGTTGATGGCAGGTCTGATCCCACCCGGCAGGCGGGGTCAGGGCCAAGCAGGCAGGAGGCAGTTGGGTCCTGGAGGGCAGAGTCAGGACCAAGCAAGTGGTAGGGCTCAGTGGCCCCACAGATGCCAAGTCAGGAGGGCAGGAGTCAGGTCCGGCAGGCGAGGGACTGTGGATTTCTCCACTCCCCACCCAGAGCCTGCCAAAGAGGTTGCCCAAAGCCTTTCAGGTTGGAGCCTGCTGTGCCCCCGTCAATTCCTGTGGTCAGATTCCACTGGGCTATAAGGGACAAGCGCTTGGCTTCAAGTCACTGGGTACGGCTCAGGGAAGCCACAAGTCAGTCTACTCCCTTCTCAGCCCAGGGCAGACCTGGCACGGTGCTCCTGAGAGCTCAGGATGTCTTTACCTGATGCCCCATCCCCACCATACCTGTTGTCTAGTGCAATGGCTTTGTGCAGACTCCAGGCAGGTCCCTGGTCTGACCAAACAGAGGTCTGTGGGGGTGGCAGGAGATGTCTTGTAGTTCAGATTGCAGTGCACCAGCAAAGCCGGTGCAGCACCCCAGTGCTCTATCCTCCTATTGTTCCCCACACGTTCTCTCATCTTGTTATATATATCATCCCATCACCTTTTTCCTCTACTCTGAGTGTCCTGCATTGCTTCTCTATGGTTTCACAATGCTGCTTCAGAGAAGAGCAATCTATATGTAGGCAGCTGCCTGTACTTTTCACTTCTTTCCTTGGGAGCAGCATGCTGACAGGCTGCTTCTAGTCCACCATTTTTTTTCTCCTCTTGTTATTATATTTTAATTTATCTCTGTCATTTCACTAATTTCACTGTTGGCAACTCTTTATCCAGCACAGACCCCTTTTCTAAATTCAAGTCTCCTATAACTCTCTGGTCTATCAACAGAAAGGCATTACACACTCTAAGAAGTGTTTGCCCTTGAAAGCCAATCTCTCAGTATTCTCTGTGCAAGGGATCCCAGACACTGGGGAGGGGGCTTTTTTGTGAGACCATGATTAAGATGGGAAAAGGAGAATCCAGTGTATGTGTGTGTGTGTGTCGAGAGTGTGTTTGAGTTGAGGTGGGAGGAGTTAGGGGCTTGGATAGGGAAGGTTAATTTAGAACCAAAGGATTTCTTGGAAGGAGAGACTACAGTGGTGATGATCAGGGAAGCCTTCTTGAGAAGGAGAGAGCTCCAGGTCATGAGAAGACTGATGGAGAGGAGGAGGCCTTCCCCTGCCCCCACTGCTGGCCTCACGTGACCAAAAGAAGCCTGGTGGGCCTCAGGACAATCCTCAGGGTCAGGAGTGGGACCCTGGGAAAATCTCTGCAGTCACTCTCCACAGAACGACCCAGGCTTATTTTATTCCCATCACTTGTTTTTTGTCTTCTTGCTAATGTTTCCTTGACTTTGGCATCACAACTGGTCTCCAGGCTCCCATGGACCTCTTGCCACTCTCTTCCAATGTGCTAACAATATTGTCTCTTCTCATGTTTCTTGTTGATTGTGTGTCTTTGCAAGGGAGGAGAAAAGGTTTTCATATCCACTCACATATCCAACCACAGCTTCTTGGATTGAAAGAGGTATTTCCTATGGAATTTGGTGTCTTTGTTCTGCCAGGCTCTGACCTTCTGCCACTAAAATGAAAACTGAAAAGGGAACTCCCATTGCTGAATGGTCACAGCCCTCTACGGGGCTTCCATAAATCTCATTCTGTTTACTACTGTTCGCCTTTGCTCTGCTGCTCTTAGACTCCTTATTTTGAGGATGTGAATATAGCACAACTTCCCATGGAAAGCAGCTCATTTAACCAAGAGACTCAGCTGGGAAGCGGAGAGGCTAGGAGAGTAAGGAATATGCAGGGGACAATGTGGGGCTAATTCTAAAATCAGTGGCTCTAACTGATGGAAGAGGGCACAATAGTCTCAGATTCTTATAAAGAGTGATCCCCTTAAACCAGAAGAGTGTTGTGGCATCTTTACTTTAGAAAGTTATAGATTAGATTTTGATAAAGAGCTCTTTTCCATTCTTGGACTTGAACAGCTTCTTCTTTATTGTTTTTTCTTTTCAAAATAGATATTCTAATACCTAAAGCACTGTTAAAAAAAAGAACAAAATTAAATATTTCATACTTTCTAATTTCAAAGTGCATTTCAAAGCTACAGTAGTCAAAATATGTGATACTGGCATAAAGACATACATATAGACCAATGGAATAGAATAGAGAACCCAGAAATAAACTCTTGAATACGTGGCCAAATGATTTTTGACTAGCATAGCAAGACCATTATGGGGAAAGGACAGTCTTTCAAACAAATGGTGTTGAAAAAATTCAAAGTAAGTTGAACCCTTATCTTACACAATATCCAAAAATTAACTCAAAATTGATTAAAGACCTAAAGGTAAGAGCTAAAACTATAAAACTCTTAGAAGAAAGCATGGGAGAAAATCTTCATGACATTGGATTTGGCAATGATTTCTCAGATATGACATCAAAAGCCCAGAAAAAGAAGAAAAATAAATGAATAAATTGGACTCCATCAAAATTTTTAAAACTCTGTGCATCAAAGGACACAATTAAGAAAGTGAAAAGGAAACCTACAGAATTGGAGAAAATATTTGCAAATTATATATCTGATAGAGGGTTAATAGTTAGAATATTTGAAGAACTACTACCAGATTAAAAAATGGGCAAAGGACTTGAATAAACATTTCTCCAAAGAAGATATACACATGGCCAAGAAGCATAAAAAGATGTTCAACATCACTAATCATCACATAAATGCAAATCAAAGCCATCTACCTCACACCCATTAGGATGGCTGCTATTTAAGAAACAGAAAATAACAAGGGTCATCAAGAATGTGGACATACTGGAACCTTTGTGCACACTGTTGGTGAGAATGTAAAATGGTGGAACCACTACGGAAACAGTATGATGGTTCCCCCCAAAATTAAAAATAAAATAACCATATGACCCAGAAATTCCACTTCTGGGTATATGTCCACAAGAATTGAGAGTAGAGTCTCTGAGAGACACTTGCACACCCACACTCATTGTAGCGTTATTCACAATAGCTATCATGTGGAAACAGCCCTAGTGTTGACCCATCAATAGGTGAAAGGATAAACAAATGTGGTGTGTACATACAATTGGAATATTATTCAGCCTTAAAAAGGAGGGAAATTCTGACACATGCTACAATATGGATGAACCTTGAGGACATTATGCTAAATAAAATAAGCAGTTAGAAAAATACAAATAACATATAATTCTTTTCACTTATATAAGATATCTATAGTCATCAAAGTCATAGAAACAGAGAGTAAAATGGTGATTTCCAGGGGATGGGGGGAAGGGAAATGGGCAGTTTGTTCAAAAGGTATAGAGTTTCAGTTTCACAAGATTAAAAAAGTTCTGGAGATTGCTTGCCCAACCATGTAAATATATTCAACACTCCTGAACTATATACTTAAAGATGGTTAAGATGGGAAATTTTGTTAAGAGTATTTTACCATAATTTAAAAATTTAAAAACCCAGATCTTTTGGTGACAGCAATGGTTGCATGCTGTTCTGCCTCAAACAAGCCCAGGTTCTGATCCTGGTCCTAACATTAAGCAAGTGGCCCAACCTTGGTTAAGCCCTTGTTTCCTCATCTGTTAATGCAGGGTGTGCATTTCCTCATAGGGTTGCTATGAGGATCAAATAAGCTATCATTATTGTAAAGTACCTAGCACAAGATCCAGTACTTAGAAGGCATTCAGTAAGTGTCGGTTCCTTTACTTACACATTCATGAGCACACATTGGTGAGGGCCCATTGGATTGCAAAGGAAATGAGGTTTCTATGGAACATCTCTTGTCAAGAAGCAGCAACATGTGCCTTGCAGTCTCTCCCTTTCTGTTTAAGAGGTTGATATGAAGCTCACCCCAGATTCTACAGGTCAGCAATGTTTTGAAGCTGTTTCTAGTGCTTACACGGGACTCTCCTAACTGATATACCTCCTGACCCATGCTGACAGGGAGGCCTCAATTCTTCCACATAGATTTGTCTCAGATAGACATCATATGCTTATTTTCCACTAGGGATGAAGGTTTGGGGAGGCAGAATTATTTACATATATGACCAACATACTGCTATTTCTTTCCACAACTGGTATTTTCCAATTCACCTTAGAAGTTGTCATTATGCTTTGTCTTTTGTCGGAAAACTGGTGGTTTCCCAGAAAAACTAGATTTCTTTTCTAAAGCTCTATTAAGAAACCTTAAGATCCTCAAGTGGAAGATGTGGGTTAGGGTTTTCTGTCCTTCAACCTTAACATTAAGACATTCAAGAGGAAACATCAAAGTTTGGAGAATGTATCTGACCTATTACGAGTGTCACCTCACCTATGTTTGGTTGGGTGTCAAATTAAACAATGCTTTGTCTATTGTAGAAGGGTCAGCCAAAGCTGTCCTTGAGTACCCAGTGTAGCCCTATCCTAGATAATGAGGTGGGTAGGGTTGGAGGATACAGAAAGAAGAGTAGATGAAAAAGGAACTCGAATTCTGTGATATTCATGGGCTAAATGAAGGCAGTGGCCTTTTCACTATGTTAGAAAAGTTGACTACATTTTATTAGCCAGGAAATTCTCAAATTTCCGAAATCACCTTACCAATATGAGAGGTACAGTTTCAAAAGCATCACTAAGTCTTTCTTCCCCTACATACTTTTCCCCTTCAAGACCTAAAGTGCCTGAAATAACTTCTACCATTTTATTTTTCTCATTTATGTTAATTAATAGGTAGTAAATTAATGGGTTATCTAAAACTTTTTGCTTGATGAATTTATTAACTCTCTCTCTTTCCGAATCTTGAGTTGTTTAGAGGCCCCCAAGTGAGTGTGTCAAGTGACACAGCAAAGAAAGGCAGTGTGCCCAGTGTGGGGGTCTTCGCAGAGTGGCCCATGAACCAGCAGCACCACCTGAGGATGCAATATTCAGGCCCTCCCCAGACCTAAAGAATCCGAATCTCTGGGGGGTGGGCCCAGAAATCTGTGTCTTGAGAAGCCCTCTGGGCAATTTTGATGTACCACCAATATCAGAAACATGCTTTTACTATCTATTATCCACAATTCGTATATACTGAGCACTTACTTTGTACCTGACTAGACTTATATATTTTATCTACTAATTACAGCAGTCCTCTGAGGCTGATATTTCTCTTGCCAATCTGCAGATGAGAAAACAGAAGATCAAAGCAATTAAATAATTTTTCCAAGGGATTCATTATATTTCATTTCTTGGAAACAAGAAGCCTGGCTATGTACCCTTCTTGCCAAGAGGCGGAAGGACAGCCTTGTGTTAAGCCAGAGGTTCGCGCTTTTCTCCCAGGACCAAATAGATGTAATGAATGAGGTGCTATCAGCTATGACTCTCAAGATCTCTGTGTCCTAAAAATGTTACCTATTTTTCTTAAGGCCCCAAAGTATAAAAATATGAGCACACTGTCTGCTTGACCCTTGCACTGATTGACACCACAAGTGATTAAGAGAGGATTTAGCTAATTAATGCACAAGATGCACTCAGTGTAGTGCATACATATTCTGGACACATTAAACTCTCCCCTATAATTCCCTCACCCCTCAAATTTTATTTTTATGCATTTTTAGGCTACTTTTCCTCCCTAAAATGTCATACCAGTTCCTACATATATAAAAGTTATCCATTTTTTTCAAGTCCAGCTCTACATCCATTAGAGCTTTCTTAAATGCTCACTTTGGAAAGCTCATCCTTCCCTCTGCATACCCATAACCCTCTATGTTTGCAACTCCATAAACCTCACAATACCCTCAGAGAGGGTACCTTGCACATCACAGGGAACCCAAATTGTTTGTTGAATATATAAATGAATACAACACTGAAAAAAAAATTTAAGGATTCTAGAAATACCAGTTTCTCTTATTGTTACCATATGAGATGTGAGTAATATGCAGACATTCTATTTCATATTTTTTCTCCAGGTACATTCAAAGACTCTTTATGGAGAAAATATTCTTCTCTCTAATACCTTTTAGGTATTTATTTATTTTATTTTTCATTGTCAAATTACTCATAAGAATAGTCTACAGATGCAAATGGCAAATAAGTTCCATTTTGTGTGCCACCCAAGCACTCTGTTGGGGAGGGCTGAGAGTCCTTTGCCATTTAACTCAACTTCAAAGACTTCTGTGGGGCTCAGTGGTGTCTGCCATGGATGGTGAGGAATCCATGAGCAGCCACTCGCAGATTCTGCGCGCACTGATCTTCCTGTGCAGTTGTCTCCATTTTCGTTTATTTACTGTGTCTTTACACCATCTTTCCTTTAACTACTGATCACCATTAGTTTATTCATAAATTTCTCAGTGGGCATTTATTAGGTGTCTACTATGTGCCAGAAGTTTCCTTAAAGCTGGGTTGGGGGAATGTAGGAAGAAAAACTCCGTGAATAAGGGCAAGAGGCATGAAATGACTCAAAGAGCTCTCCTTGCCTCTCACGGCTTTGCCCACTTACATGCTGGAAATACCTGCTCCTCCAGCCTCGGAAGCCTTCCTGCCGCCTGCAGGTGGCACTGACCACCTGCTCTATGCCACTCATATGCTTTCCAAGGCCCAGGTCACAATGCCACCGGAGGCGTGCGTTCATTTCCCAGTCCCCCCCACCCCGCCCCGCCCCTAGTCGGCTGGTCAGTTACAGGTCAGTGTCGGTCTCCTGGGTCCTGGGTCTTGCTGTGCCAGAGATTGGGCGCTTGGGTGTTTCTGAATGGATGGAGGGCTGGTTGCATAGATGAGTGAGTAAATAAATATCATAAGTTTTGGCCCAATGAGGGACAATATATCAAGTTACACAATTCTAACTTTATCTACGGTACACTTGAAAATAATGAATCTGAAGAATGGGGAGGTGGATAAAATGAGTGATTTTGATTTACTGGAGATTTTCTAAATCGTCTTATTTCAGCGACTGACAATTCAAAGGTCATCACAGGAAAACAAGGGGCTGGGAAAGCTGTCTCTGGCAACTCTTTATGCAACGTCAGGGTGGCCCAGCGCATAGACATGTATCATCAGGATGCGGCCTTCCTCTGGACGGTGGAGGGAAATAGGTGCTCTTAGAGGCAGGACTTGATTTCAAGGAGTAGCTGGGCCCTCAGTGGCGGTCCCTGGCCTTCTGTGCTGGGAGCCAGAGTTTTAGCATATTACGAGAGAGCAAGGGCCTGCGGAGTGAGTCATTTCCTCCCTCTGGCTCTCCGTGGGGTTGGCCTGCAAGGCTCTGATTTGGAATGAATTTGGAGTGACCCCTGATGTGTTCTCACCCCCCACAAAGTAGCCTTAATAAAATCTTTGTGCCTAACCGGACGTGAGTTAAGCTAAAAAATGACTGCATGCTAGCCAATAACGTAGGTCGTCAAGCCCAGGGGCGGGGTTGCAGCTGGGGAATGATGTTTGTGCTGCCTCATTTACCAAAAGTGCCTCTGGGGGAGGGGAGAAATGTCGAGGAGGACATCCTAGGAAGAGGGGCAAGCTGAGCCCCGAGCCAAAGTTTCTTCGAACAGCTACTGAATGAGGTTGTGTCACGCCAATTACCGCAATAGTGGGCCCCACGGGGAATTTGGAACCTTACAGAAGAGCCGGACACACACACACTCACACACATTCATATGCACACAAACACCCCACGGTGGGTGCATTTTGTAAAGGGATTCCTTTGCTGTCAGCACCTGACAAGTGCTGAACTTGAAGATTAGCAGGGTCACCCTGGCTGCATAGGTGTGTGTGTGTACGTGGCGGGGGCAGGGGTGAGGTGGATGAAAAAGCACCTGCCCCCAAACACATTTCTGCGGTGACAACAGGCCTCGGTGACAATGCGCAGGCTTCATCATCAGCTGAACATATCTGTGGGATAGGCACTGAGAATATTCCGGGGAGAAAAAGCCAGAGGAAGAGAGAGAGCCAGCTCTATTTTGCTAAAAGAGAGATTAAATTTCAATCCCAGGAGGAAAACAAAAAGTGAAAACGAAAAATGAAAAATGCTAAACCCAGGATTTCTTTTTGGCACTTTTTTTTTTAATGCCTACCTGTCTTTTAAACAATCGCAGAATGACAGATGCACATGCTGCGTCCCTGGCCCTCCTGGGTCTTGCCTGGCACAGCCGGGCATCTCTCTGACCTTTCCTTCTGGACAGAGTGGTGGCGAGGAGAAGGAAGCTTCACCCTCCACATTCTGTCACATCCAGCACAGCTGCATTTTCTCATTCTTGAGAACCGGACAAGTTTTCTGAGCCCTGGGTTGATAGACTGTACCATCTTTGGTGCAGCTGTAATTTTAACAAGGGGAGCCGACTTGAACCTCTCTAATCCTTACTCTAGACACCTCGAACTCCTGAGACTGGTGTGGATGTGTGCATGTGTTTTTAAGGGTTTTTCAGCTGTGCTTCTGAGAAAGTGGCTCAGTCCAAAGTTTAAAAAAGAAAAGGAAAAAAAAGAGGAAGGGGTTTAGTGACACATCAGTCTGATCCCGATCACAAGATATTTTTGTAGCTCTAGCATTTACAACAGCAAAAATAATGGTATTATTCTACACTCACCTACTTTTGTCTTTGAATTTCTATTTCCTCTTCTGGGGTCGAATGATGGACACTGTGTCTCCTCCTCTGCTTTGAACCGTGGAAGAATAATCCAGAATTAAAAGTATGAGAGGCGTGGGGGAAAGGCTTGGGAATCCATTGCAACTAGTCTCGGGATTGCACAACCAATTTCAGATTTTTTTTTTCTTACAACTTATATTTTGGGAGGAAGCTGTTTCACGAATGGATATAGGCCTGACACACGAAATCCATGGGGTGCGTCTGGGGGCCTTGTCTGGGTCCGCTGTGACATCTGGCTCTTCTGAATCTGGCATATTGTGACTCACAGATACACAAATAGTAATCCTTGATAGCGACCACTTGTGACTGCCAACAAACAATGTCAAATGTCAGGGAAGCTGCTGTGGCTGTCGGGCTGAGCCGTTCAGGCCCCTCTGCCCCGACACAGGGGAAGGCTCTGAGCTGCTGTCAGGGAACAGTCACCAAGCTCCTGGCCTTCTCTCACCGCGAGGACCCTGAGCAGCCTGGCACTGAGCAAGTCCCAGCCCTGGCAGTTCCATGAGCTCTCCTCCTCAGAAAGCCGGCTTGTAAGCGATGGCTCTGATGGCCGAAGGTCTGGGTTTGAACTCAGCTCAGCCACACCCTCGCCTGAGAATGTGACAAGTTGTTTAACTTCTCTGAGCCTCATCTGTTTAAAAAAAAAAAAATGGGGAAACCTAGAGTCATTAAAATAGCTAACATTTACTGAAACTTCCTATGGGTCAGACATTGTTCTAAGCAAGATACTGGAATTATTTCAGCTGAGATTTTAAAAATATGATGTGGTTAGTACATTTGCCAATGAGGAAACCAATGCACAGGCACATGGTTAGTAAGAGTTGGAGCCAGAATTCCCTGAGCCTTTTCTGAGACTCTAGAGCAGTAGTTCTCAACCAGGGGCAATTTTGTACCCCAGGGAACATTTGGTAATGTCTGGGGACATTTTTGGTTGTCACTACTGAGGGTGGGAGAAGAATGATACTGGTATTTTCCAGGCTGAGGGCAGGAATGCTGCTTAACACAGTGCACAGGGCAGCCCCCACAACCAACAATTATCCGACCCCAAATGTCAACAGTGCTGAGGCTGAGAAACCCCACCCCAGAGCCTGTCCTCTTCAGCACCACACTAACTCCCTAGATAATGCCTGCTGAATAAGGGTTCAGGGAGGATAAAGTGGGATGTCATATAAAGCACCAAGCTCAGTGCCTGGCACACAGTAAGTACTCAGTAAGTTCTAGCTGCTCTTGCTGCTGCTGCTGCTGCTGCTACAATTAAGCTTTTCATCCCCAATATTTTCACTCTGTTGTTAGTGATGTCCTGAAAAAATGGACAAACCTGGACCTTGGCGTACCCATTTCCTGTTGCCAGAAAGGCCTGTGAGGTATAGGAAGAAAAGACAGACTTCCTCCAGCTTTTTCCTTCCTAGTGCTTGCTCACGTTGTTTTCCTGCTGAATGGCTTCTGTGCTCAGACCTCCGTGGGGCACACGCCTGGCTTATGCCCCATGGGAACCTGCAGCCTGGGAGCTTGGTTGCAAAGGTGGCTCTGTCCTAGCCTTCATGTGAAGATCACCTGTGTAGGCTGGGCCTGACCAATAGCAGCCCCACAGCCAGTGATAGAGAACTAGATTCACCCAAAAATGGGTAATGCCAGTTGTATAAAGGGTTAGAACTGGTCTCATAAATACTTTTAAAGAGTTTAAGTTGTTCTGTTGAATTCTAGAATATCTCTGAAAATTCTCTTCTTCTCTGGAAATTGAGTGGGCCAGGAGGTTGTAAGAAAAGGAAAGATCTGAAGGACCAGCAAATGCTGTACAATAAAAGGTAATTTTAGAGAAACAACGTGTTAACTTTTCTCTCCTCTGCACCTTCTCCCAGTCAGGAGAGCAGTTCTGAGCCCCAAGTGGATATTTGTCATTGCTGACATCTACCCGAGAGCCTAGTCTGTGGCTACAGTCAGGGAGCCATCAGTGAGCCCAGCCTCAAGGTTCCAGGCCCCCAAGGACCACTCCGTAGTGCGGGAGTATGGGAAGCTGTAGGCCAAGATGCTTATGCAAGTAGATAGTAGCAACCACAGCCCCACAACTATAATGCATTTATTTAAAGTTACCATGTGCTTGGCACTGTTCTAGCCATATCACATGTACTAACTAGTGTAATTCTCATAATAACCAAAGAAGAGAGGTGCTATTTTATTCTTGATTTATATTTGGAAAAACTGAGGTACAGAGCTGCTAAGCAACTTGCCCCAGCACAAAGGTAGCAGGTGGCACACCTAGGAAGTAAACCCAGGCAGTGCAGTGCCAGAGGCCACACTCTCGACCACTGTGAGGAGCTGCCTCTACCTAGAAGGGGTCAGAGGTCATTTGGTTAAGATTGGCAAAGTTTCCACAGTTTTGCAAGTCAAGACCAAGAGACAGTGTTAATAACAGAAACACACCCTGAAGCCACCTATATTCTTTATG
Source organism: Daubentonia madagascariensis (assembly GCA_023783475.1). Taxonomy (NCBI): domain Eukaryota; kingdom Metazoa; phylum Chordata; class Mammalia; order Primates; family Daubentoniidae; genus Daubentonia; species Daubentonia madagascariensis. The sequence goes on from JAKFHU010002658.1 coordinate 10,934,203, forward strand.
AGCTTCTTTATATTTCTCACTAAGGGCAGAATTTGGTGAGTGAGTGCCTACGCATGGTCATGGATGAAGGAACTTGACACAGATGTTGTTTCCAATGTGAGGAGGACCAAGCAGAAGCTATCATCCTGGCCAGGGTATGGGGAGGGAATTTGGGTTCACAGAGAAGGAACGTGTTGATCAATACCTGTGAATGACATCTAACCCTAGCCAGGTCTTACAAATACACACCTTTGTGAACCATACAACACATAATTTTCTAAGTGCCTGCTGTGTGCCACCAGGGAGCCAAGTCAGCCCGCAGGAGTACATCAAGATAGAAGTACCACAACAGTTAAAGGGAGAACTTACTCACCGCATATTCCTTCAATTCAAAGGTGAGCCTGTTCAGAGAGATGGTTCCAAATACAGAGTTGCTCTATAATTCTGTCATATGTTAGAATTGTTTAGTCTATGTTGCAAAGGATTCAAGAATTGGACATACTGTTGGGACTGAGCTTGGTAGAGAAACTGAGAGTTGAACCAACATCCCTGATAAATCCCCTGTGCACAGGAGGCCCTGGAGTTCTGGCCATCTCTATCACTTCTAATCGATCTAATGCCTTCTAAACTCTAATTAAGAGACACTAAAAAAAAAAAAAAAGACAGTCAGCATTCTATTGCACTATTTGTCGCTGGGAAGGCTGGTATTACTCAATTACCAGCCTGCTACCCAATGGCCAGGAAAGGCTGGTGAGAGAACTTTGTACGTGCATTGATGTCCTCAGGACCATCATCACACATCCATCAATGTGCATTAATCCTTAAAATTCTTTCCTTCATATGTTGACATGAATGAGTCCTTTCACGTTCCTGGGGCACACATATCAGGCCATGTGCATCGTGTCTGAGAGGAGAATGCGACCAGGGACCAGTTCTCCCTACACTGCACATTTCCTAGGAATGCACGTGGATTTGCTGTCATACCAAGTCCAATGCTTTCCTGTTCCCCTTGTAACTAAGGGCTGTGGAACACCAGGATCACTGTGGCGCTGTGTGGTCACACTCACTGCCACGGCTACCTACAGCCCTTCACCAGCTCCCAAACCCTCCACCACTGTCTTCCTCCCCAACCACGTCACCGGGACTCTCTGGGAAGAGCCACCATTTTGCCAAATCTAGTGGACGAGTCCCAACCCTTATCTTCCTGGACGCCCCACTGTCTGACACGTCGCCCACTCGCCCTTACATCCCCTGTCTGTCCTTGGAGCACACAATTTCACCCACCTCTCCGACCAATCATTCTTCTGCCCTACCTTATCCTTTCCAGCAACGACCTCTCCTCTCAGCTTCAGACTTTTCTCCGTACGCAACAGCTGCCTGGATATAGGTGCCTGGAATTCCCAGAGTAATCTCCAGCTTAACCTGTCCCCAACAATTCATCCCATTCCCACCATGCCTGCTCCTCCCCGTGGATTCTGTATCTCAGTGGCTGTGAATGACACCTTGGCAGTGACCTGATCAGATTCCAGGGAGGGAAGCAAGACTGCAGGCGCTCCATAGTCCCCAAACCTGGGGAGCCGCCGAGTCTTGCAAACATGTCTGTGAGTAAATCTTGACTGTACTCTCTTCCCACAGTCCTTGTCTCCTTCGTGCCATTATTTTCTCACTCTTGCACGATGGCAGTGGTGTCCTTTGCTGCTTTTACTGCCTTGGCGACCATCCTCACCATGGACAGTCACGTCTGGGCTACGTGTAGTCTCTAGGTCAAAGGACCTTTTGGTCTAGATTCCAAAAAGTGTCATGTTGTTTAAGGGAAAGTATGGTCACAGTGTAGAATCTGAGGCAGTTATTTTGGATGCCTGTGTATCTATGTGTGTGTGTGTGTGTGTGTGCACATGCACACACATTAGACATACATATGCCTCACCTTGATCACACAGGATTTATAGTGTCGGCTTGCAAGTTTTTAAAAGCATGTGCTGCTTTTTTTGGGGGGGAGGGTACTGTACAGTACAAATTGAGGAAATCAGACAGGCAGTTACATGGAAATTAAATTAAAATTAAATTACATTAAATTAAAACATAAGCTCCTTTAAGACAGCTGCTCATGATCCCTTGTTACGCCTCACAACACTTAGCAAAGTACCTCATTAATGTGATTGGGTTCAGACCCAGGAAAGAGGGCACTTGCATTAATCAGAAGCAGATGGGGGTAGCTGAACCTCTACAGGTTAAATAAAATATGCCAGTCCTCGAGCGGAAAATGGAGTGGATTTCAGAAGCAAAATATTTGTGTGTAATGAGTCGGAGTTTGGGGAGGTTTTTATTTTTTGGCTTTTTCTTTTTTTTTTAAATGGAAAAAAAGAAGCCCAAAGGAGCCAAGAAGATGCTAATGGATGAAATGCTTTGCACATATGGGATGGAAAATTGTGCTCGGTTAAGTCAAAACGCAGCTTCTGAAGAACGTAATGTGGCTGCGGCTCACAGGTGCCTGACCCGCCGGCCCCACGCCATCCCTGCTCCTCCAGCCCAGCCGGCCATGGGGGAGGATCAGATTCAACGAGGCAGAAACTTCTAGAACTGCTTGGAACCGCTGCTTGTGCCAAAGAAGATTCCCTCCTTCTCACCCTTTTATCCACACACAGGAGCATTAAAGAACTAAACAGCTCTCATATCAACTTCCTCCCAGCCTTACTCTTGGCTCGTCCTCCTCTGAGGAGCAGCTGTTTTTCAGCTGATGTTTAAGCTCACACACTCTAAGTTAAATTACTCTATTTCTTCATAGAAAAAGAAGAGCTCCTTTTCTCTGGTTTGTTTTAATTCCTCCTAAATATCATTCCTACAGAGGTGCCTCACTTTACACATTTTTAACTCTCCTCCAGAACATATGGTTTATACACGGCAGTATAAACCCAATATTTGCAAATTGAATCAGGATTGAAATTCACCAAGAAAGAAAGCCATTTAAAGAAACCATGCGGGGAATCCTATTTTTTTTTTATTTTACATTTTTAAATTTTCTTTCTTTGTTTTTATTTTCCTGAAGCAAAGAGTTCTTTGATAATGCAAATGATTCGTTCCTTTCACTTTTTTTTTCCCCCCAGAAAACTCCACTCCATTTTTACAAGCTTAGTAGATTTTGATTGATGCGCATTGGAATTTCTCAACATGGGACACACACTTGTTTCTAGGCAAGCAGCTACTCATAGGCAGTGGGACTAGCTTTGTGAGTCTCTCCTCATTTTCTCAGCTTGTTCTTAGTCTTTAAAACATGGTAACGCTACAGGAATGCAATATTTAATAAAGGTATCATGATTATTTTGCATGCAGAGATATGAGCCCTTTCACTAAGTGGTTTGCTGTCTTATTTTATCCTTAGAATACTCCTTCCAATTCTTTTCATTACTTGCATTTGTAAGTGAGGAAGGCAGGTTATATCCCTTGCCCAAGGTTGCAGAGGTTATGGAGTTGTTGGCAAGGGGCTTCACCCACAAACTTTCCCCACCTCCATGTATGTAGCTAAGCTCAACAGAAAGAAACAATTGGGCCTCCCCTAAAGGAATGTCAGAATAGTGGGCTGGATCAGAGGTTTGTGGGAGCAGGGTTAGAAGTCGCTGAAATGTTATCATGCAAATCTGACTCTTCTTACTGGATCCACCCTCCTCCCCAACTCACGCACACACGTGCACACACATGTACACATGTGCACATGCACACATACACACATGAACACACGCACACACATGCACACATGCGCACACGCGCACAAAAAGCTGCTTCATAAAATAAGAGTTCTCACGACAAAGAAGTGATAAATGCATGACATGGTGGATGTGCTAAATACCCTGATTTGATCATTAAACAATATGTATGTATCAAAACATCAAATGGTACCCCATAAATATGCACAATTACCATGTGTCAATAAGGAGTCTTACAGAAATTTAGAATAAGATGAGTAAAATCCCAAGCCCTAAAAACAGCCCATCAGGACTCTCCTTCCTCCAGGAGGGGTGCTTTGCTGACCTGATTGTCAGGAGGTGGCTTCAATCCAGCCTCCAAACTGCCTGCTCTTAGATTTTTTTTTTTTCGGTATGGATTTGTTTGGGTTATTTTCCTACTTAGAAACTTACCAAGGCTTCCCATTCTTTAGTAAAAAACACATCCTCATTCCTCAGTTTGTCACCAGGGTCTTTTCCAGTCTGTTTCAAACTTAATCCTCTTCTTGCTCTCCCACCCTCCCCTGCCACCATGCACCCCACACTCTGTTTCCCTGGGTGATTTAATTAACTTGCAACATGCCAGGAACTTTTATTCCTTCATCACTTTGCCCTGGCTGTTCCTTTGGTTTCCATTTTTTTCAGACTATTGAACTCCTGTTCACTTACCAAGGCTTGGTTGACATGTGCTGCTTCTATCAGGCCTCCACCGATGTTCCACCCCAGATATTATTACATGACAATCCTTTAAGATAGAGGAATAGCCCAGCAACAGCCCCTCTGTTTCACTAAGTGTGTTCCAGGGCCTGCTTTCAGTGGTTTACACCTATTAACTCTTTCAATGCTCTCAACAACACTATCTTCATTTTATAGATGAGGAAGCTGAGAAACAGGTCATGGAACTTGCTCAAGATCATGCACATGGCAAGTGGCAGAGCCAAGAACAGAAGCTGGGCAGACAGAGGTGGCCTCACCCTCTTTCTTAGGTGCTCACCCCGTGTCAGCCAGCAAAAGTCTAGGGAGGGTAGGCAGTGTTCCCTGTTGGGTCTTGCAACTTGTAGCCCCTCATACAACATGCTTCCATGCATGCTTGCGGCTAAAAGAAGGGATCCTGATATTTAACACAAGTTTATTAAATAATTGAAGGAAGATTCTGTGAAGAGACAGATTGTTGCAGTTCCTGCTGCCTGAGGATGGTAGAGAAAAACCAGAGGGACACATGTTCTCCAGGATTAACTTGCATCTGGCATTTACCTTAAATCAAAGAAATTGTGATGATTCTTGGAGTCTATATCGAAACATATCTGAGAGTCAGCCTAGGGTAGATGGGGCATCTTTAAGTCCCGTTCCTTAATTTCGAGGTAGACCTCGCTCTCAAAGGCCAGCAGGACCCAAGTGTACTGTCAATTTTCCCACATACATGATGCTTACCTTGGCATTTCCAGGTGGCCTGGATCACAGCACAGCCTCCAAGGTTCACTTGGGCCTTTTTAGGAGGTTGTAACCTGGGCTGTGTTGCATAGGTGTGTGTTGTGTGGGCATGGAGGGGAATTCATCAGTCTTCATTTCACTGCATAGAAATAATCAAGCCAGAATATTAATTCTGTGGTAATTGCATCCCCCCTTCGTGTTTACAGAGAGAGAGGAACAGCTGGGGCGGTTGACATCTGAAACAGGAGCCGCTGATCGTTACTTGTGCAGCAGATGGGCTTGAGTTATGAATAAGCAGCAAATGTGAAAAAGAGATTCACAGGGGTGAGCCAGGCTTGCTTCCTGCAAAACCAGTTAACCCTTCCTTGCTGCTTGCCACAGGTCCAAGGTCTGGGTTGCTGGGCTGCTCCTTTTTATGGTCAGAGCTGTGGGACCACTGGGTGTGACAAAGAATGGCACAAAACTGGACTGGAAAAACGCACGCGAAGAGCCCATGCATGTTTGATGAATAAACATGAGATCAAAACACAATATAGACCCTACTATCAGTGAGTGGCAAGAAAGCCCCTCTGCCTGTATTTACATCCCCAGCAGGTGCAAACCTCAGGAGTGGGTCCTGAGTCGGCCTCGTGAGGAATCAGGAATCCATCTGATGGGGCTCCCGGACATGATGTGATCTGAGAGGTGTCATGAAGTTCCCATTTTCCACCAATACCTCCCGGACTAACTTCTCACTAATGCCTGCAATTTTATATTTAGGAGATAACACTCTTCGTGTTATGTAACTGAGCAAAGCTCATTAAAATGCAATGTCCTTGAGAGGGTGACATGTTGAAACTTATTAGTTTGTCAAATCCTTTCCAAACTTCATCTTTCCAAGCTCTCAGAGAGCAGTTCCCTGTGGGGTTGGACAAATATTCGGGGAGAGGCTAAACCAAATCGGGGCCCTGAGCATCATGATCACCTTGGGCGTCTGGTTTTCCCAGGCTCTGCCACTTACTAGCCATGTGACCTTGGGCCAAGTCTTGACCTTGGGGCACATAACCTAAGCTTTGGAATCCTCATTTGAAAAAAGTCAAAGTAGTAACAGTTACTGTGAATAAGTCATCAGAGGTTGCAGATCAGACTTGGCAAAGATTATGGGAAGCACTTTGACAGCTATGAAGCAATATACAAGTATCAGGTAGCAGTGGTGGGATGACGGTGGCTGGAGGGGTAGTGTGGGTCCTGGTTGGTTGTTCTCGCAATGGGAGGCGTGGCACTTTTCAAAAACTATGTATAATATTGGAGGGGGTGTAGAAGAGCTTGGAGTCTCTTTATGGCTCAAGCAACCAAAGCCGACACTATAGGAGGCTAAATAGGAGTCACAGTCATAGCGAGGATTCCAGCAGCATTACACAGAGAGGGGCATGGAGTTTGTATTTCTGCTTAATATTGAGGGATATTCTGACCTAACCCACGGGGCAGAATTTAACTCCTTCCATAACCTCCGCAGGCAGAGTACACATCAGGAATCTCAGCAGTAACCTGTAACCAAACAAAAAGAGGAAGAGCCAGGGGGAAATGGGAGAGAATGCCCAAGGACCCAAGCAGAATTTCCAGAATTTCCAATCAGTATTTCCAGATGGGAATGGTGGGAAGCAAAGCCTCATTAGCAATTCCTGATAAAGACTGTCCTTAAAATTAACTTTGAGCAACTTTATCAGCAGGAACTATGAGGGAAAGCCTTGATACAAGAAAATGAGGTCATGGGGCAGATCTCCTGGTGTTAAGAACACTGCAGAGGTGGAGGGGAATCAGCTGAACTTGAAGGACAGCACGACTCCGGCCCACGCGCCATCTATGAGCTCCCAACAGCTCCTAAATGAGGAAGAACCACAAATTCAGATTACAGCCTCTCTTTTAACATTGAGGATTTATGGTATATATTAATTTGCATTGATTTGTACTTTAAAATATCCTTCCCCATCTATTTTCAATAAATCCTCTTCTTTTATCTTCATAAGGTCTCAGGTTATGAAACACTTGCAAGGTATTTTTATAGGTGACATGTTACCTGGTGGGCTGGCTCGACCATTATAAACAAGATGTTGATGTCTGGAGTGGTCAGCAGCTCATGTAACAGAACATTGCCTCAGCTGGGCTGGCAACTCGGTTTGTTCCACAAGACACAAGCTTACAACCTGAATTCTCAGCCAATTTCAGCTCTAAAGTGCTTATTATTTTTACTTCAACCTGTAATTTGATGACAGTTTCCTTAAAACCTCACTCATGCTGGCTCCTTACCTGGTGTGATAGATACATAGACATAGACATACACATAGATGTAGATATATAACCACTTGGATCTCTCAATTGCTCTGGAAATAACCATTATTGCTCTTGGGTTGGGCTTTATTTTAGATTCTTTCTAAAATCCTGAGTGAATGGAATCTCAGAATTGACTGCTGATTTCTACACATTACAAAGCTGAAGTTCTTCTCCCTTAATTTTTCTTTCTTCCCCTGCTCCTTTCCTTAGGACTCTTGCATGTCCTTCCCCTATCACAGTGCATGTTTTAGTGGTTCCTCTCGTACCTGTGGTTTAGGGAGCCAGCCCTTTCCAAACGGCCTTACATTCAAGTTTGAGTTGTCCGAGGGTTTACATGTGTTCTCACAGCCAATTCCCTTTATGCTTCAATCCCCCGGTACCCTTCCTCTCCTGCTTTGGCCCCTTCAGTGTCACCTCTGTTACTTCTTCTAAGACTCACAAGAGCTGCACTCACCCTTGAGGTGCTGCCATCCACGGGGTGCCAAAGCTTAGATCTGGGTGAGTTTTCCGTGTGCCTAACCTGCTCAAGGTGCCTTGCAGAATTAGAAAAATTGCCTTCATGTTATTTTTGAGTCCTGCTAAGACAGAGGAGGCCCAAAGCCAAACTTTTGGAGCCTTCAATTATTTAGAGGATTTAACAAACCTCACCCCAGTCACTGCTTCTCCAGAACTGGGCAAACCATGATGCCCTGAGGACATGTCACATCCACGGCCCCATCTGAGGCCATGGGCCCTGACTGTTCCTCATATTCAAATCAAAATGGGTCACACCATGGGATCCCACTAGCTGGTCTCAGCTGAGGGCCAAGGATAGTCCTCTAGATGGAGGTAAGTCGATGGGCAGATTGGGGAAAAGCTCTGATCAACAGGGCACTCTATACTGGATAGTGACTAACTCACCATTCAAACCCTTCCTTGGGGAGTTTGAACCCAAGATACATAGTCACTGGATTACTTGATCACAGAAATAGGGAGGAGTTACAGCATCATTATGGTAGGGCCCTGGGGTAGAGAAAATCACAGGTTTTTGACCTGGGGAACATCAGGTGTTTCAGTCAGCAAGGTCTGGGTTTTGCCATATATATGGCAATCAGTCCAGGTAAAGAATGGACCCTTCCCTTCGTGTCCTTTTAAGAGGCAGCCCTCAAATAAGGTGGCCAGAGTGCATCTGCTCCTTGTGACCTGAAAGATGCTAATGACCTGACTCTTGTTCCAGTGTCAATGGAGGAAAGTGTCCTCCTCCCCAACTCTCTCCTGCTGGAGCAACACAGGATTAATATGTTGCCAACTGGGCTGCTCGTGGAAAAGAGAGCTTCTTTTCTCCTTAATCCTTTTGATACCAGCAATTAGAGTTCAGAGAGGAAAGTAGGCTCTGACACACCTAATGCAAAGCTAGGCCCAGCCAAGGTGCTGTCCCTACCCTCTCTTTGAAGGCAAAACTCCCGACCAAAGGAACTGAGTAACCAGGAACTTGGGGCTCAAGTAATGACTACAGAATTGGGCCCAAACTGAGTCAGCCGCAGCCCTTGGCATATCCCCAAGTGAAAGAAACAGCAGGTTGAGGGTTACTTAAGATATGAACTCTTTAAACAGCCTCCCGTTGGGAATGCTGACAAGCCAGCCAAAGTGCCTCCCTCCCCTACCCCTCCTCATCCCAGCGAAGGACAAAGTGCAGGTTGTTGCCTCCAGGTGAACACAGTTCTGAGGAAACAAGGAAAGCAAACAAACACAGCTATGTGGTTGAACGGTTCCCAGGCTCCATTTCAAAGGCAGTCCCTTATGGCTTTGTTGGCTCCTGTTTTTCCCAGCATAGGTGTTTGATATCACACAGAACTATTCTGAGATTTCCAAGAAGAGGAGTATTTAGTTTACAGTGGGTAGCCAAGAGTATCCTAGTCTGAAAAAGAAAATAAGTTACCTGTCCACCAGGTATATTTAAAAGCCCCTGATTGTGCTAGTATCAGGGTGCTGATAGGACATGAGATCGTTCAAATGGAGTATCTGAAAAAAGCACCCATGACGATGGCTTTTCTGAGACAACTTAGTGGAATTATCTGTCCTTAGTTCAAGGGCAGCTTCCTGACTGAGACATCAGTCCCCTTTCCCAACTTCAGGTGTGGCAGGAAACGGCCAGGACATCAGGTGATTACTTACCCAGGTACATTTGGAAAAGACTACATACATTTGAGAGTAAATAGAAAGTGTGGGATTCCTATAATATTCCACGTATCCTCTGCGGGTGTCTTGAAACTCTCAAAACTCTTCCCCACTTTTGCTCTGACACAGACATGATTAAATTATCTGGAGAACTTCTATTCTGCTTCTCTTTGCCCTAGCAGGTCCCCAAATGAACATGCATCAGCCTTTATGAAGGAATAAGGAAATCTGTATTCAACCACGAGGAAGAAAATTCAAGGGAGTTTTGAACATCTATGAACACATAGGAAGGGACAGAGATGACAGGGATGGAGCTCTTAGAGAGGGGGTTGGGGAGAGAGGCAGCTGCACCCTATGCCCTGTGCCCCGACCAAGCAGCCAGCGCCAGCCCTCGGGAACAGTGCCCGTCCTCCCTTCCCTCTTCACGGCTGTTCTTCACAGCTCTGTCAGTCAAGCCTGCTCTGGCGCATCATCCTCGGGAAGGTAAGAACAATAGATGGGTTGTAGTATATCTTTCAACAACCCTTTGAGTGTTTGCCTTTTCCCAGAGGAAGTGGTTTTCATCTCTAAATTCGTGAAAATAGTGCCTCAGCTCAAGGTCTTAAAAAGGGACTTGTAGGCAAATAAACCACATAGGCAATGGCACCCGCCTAAAGATTAGCTTAATTTGGGTGCTTGGTCCCTGGAACATAAGGTGACAGTGTTAACAAACCATTTTTTGAAAAAAATCGAATCAATTAGCAAACGTAATAAAGCCTTCCTTCTGTGGGCCCTCTCCCCTCACTCCCAACCCCATGCCATTTGCAGGAAAGGGCCCAGGCAGTGTGCCTGCAGGCCAGGGTCAGCCCTGTGCTAGCAGCTGACTATAGCACATCTAAAGTTTAAGGCCGTTCTAGGGCGTGATCAACAAAGGCAACCAGGGTGTGGATTGTCTTCACATGCACTGGACTTGTGTTTGAATGACAGACAATAGCAATGCGTCAAGTGTGGGAATTCCTTACCTACTATTGCTATCAATAAATGATTCACACAACCCACAAGGGAATCCATTTCTCATCATATAGCCAACCACCAGAACAGCTTGGATGGCTGCCTCTGCCCTGGGCAAGTCCAGGTCATGTTCTCCCAAAGTGAAACACAGCCTGGGCAGAGAGAGGAGACCATCTGGGAAGTGGCACCAGCCACAGAGTTGGCACCATGCTCCTCCTGCTTCAGTGGCCTGACTGTGGCTCTGCAGTGCCAGGGAAGCCAATGAGAGTCAGTACAGCACATGTCCACAGCACTTACTAGATGCCACACACTCTTTTTGGGGCTTCACATGTTTGGTTTTCATAATCCCCATTTACAGATGATGAAACCAAAGCTTAGAAAGGTTGAAGTATTTGCTTGTCTGTAGGTCTACACATATTGACTGAATACCCAACAGGGTACGTCTCACCGTGCCAGGTATTGTGAGAGAGCTAAAAGAATAAGAATGGCTCCTGATTTCATTGTTACATATTTTTTATTTTTTTCCCTTAGATGTTTTCTAAGTATGGTTACCAAGAGACCCATGAAGAAGAATATTTCCCCCCTGCCTCTTTATATAGTTAAGATGATAAGATCAATCACAATTCATGCACAACTAAACCTAGTGATCCTATTTCAGAATGCATCTCTGAAAAATAATTTTTTAAAAAATTTGAAGATTAACTTTAAATAAAATATATAAAATTAAAACTGTAGCTATCTGTATGTTTAATAAACTGCATTTATCAAAAGGAAAATGCATGTAATATAAAATCACATTTATGTATATTCAATATAAAATTTGATTAAGGAAATAAAAAATCCTGCAGTTTTCAGTTATTGTATTAATGAGAGACAATCTAAAATGACTAATTGCAAATTTGCCTTTCATTTTTCTTTCTGACCTTTCTTTTAAAAAGCAAAGTAAAATAAACTTTCATAATAAAAATAACCTGTAATTATATTACCTATATTTAATAAATAGTATTCTTTGTCATGTTCTAAAATTTATAATTTTCAGAATTTGTTAGAAAATATCTCTGTGATTTTTAAAATTAAAATGGTTGTATTATCATTTATTTATTCAGTTGGATCAATTTTTGCTATTTTACGTAAGACTGCTCTGAACAATCTTGCTGTTACTGGTTTGTTTTTAACTCTGATTGTATCCTCAGGACACATCCTAGAGCAGAATCACTGGGTCAAAAAGTATGAACTGCTTAAGGTTCTTGATGCTTATGACCTAACTGTTTTCCAGAAAGGTTTAAACAATTTTCTTCCCCATTAACAGATTGCTAGAGTGCCTGTTTCCTGTGTTGACTATTTGCAATTTTTTTCTTGCCCTGAGAATTATCAAACCATGTCCTTTAGATAGGATTTTGTTAGTAAATAAGTATTTTTCTTATTGAATTGGAAAAAAAGGTTTTCATAGTAAATATATCAATCTTTTGACATTTGTTGTATTTCTTTCCCCCAGATATTTATCTTCATGTTTTCCTAGGACATGTTAGGTATAGCTCAGGTAACTTACTAATCATTTCCTGCTTGATATCTTCCTAGACTTTCTCTTATTTTTTCTTTTTCTATTGCTTTTAATTTGAGAAAGTATGTATCCATTACAATATCAGTTAAATATTAAATATTTAATAAATAAAAGCTTGCTTTATTTCCTGCCAAATCATCAATTTTACAAACTACACTTATTGAACCATTCTACTGATTCATTGGTCAATTTTTAGGCCAGTGACATACTATTTGTATTATTGTTGCACTAAAATATATTTTAGTATCATTTAGAGTAAGTCTTAGCTGTTCTCATTGACATTTTCTTCCATGAACTTTAGAGCCACTTGCTCAAGTTCCAAGAAGAAAAAAGAAAAATAGTCCGGAATTTGTGCAAATATCAAATCCATAAACTGTCGATCTATCTACTTACCTATCTATAATAGTTTTGTGGCTATTTTTAATTAGAATGCCTCTAGTGTTTCATCACCAAGTATGACGTTTAAAATAGATGTTTCTGATCATGATAAGAAAGTAGCTATCCATTTCTACTTAAGTCTTTTGTTAAAAAAAAATCACATATGGTGTTGGAATCTGTCCAATGCATTTTCAACATCTCTTGAGATGATCATATGGTTTTCTCATTTCTCTCTTATATGGACTCTCACTCTAGTTAAATTAATCTGCTTGCTCATTTCAAAATTTTATGCTTTTGTATAAGTCACTTTTTTTTTAACTTGATGCTATTCTGTATTAGCCAAGATTTCTAGGTGCAAGTGACAGAAAACCAAAGTGCAACGAGCTGAAATAGAAAAGGAAAAAATCTGATTACTTAACTGAAAAGTCCAACAGCAAAGTAGATTCAGGAACCCAAAGGATGCCATCAGGACTCAGTTTTGCCTTGTATAGTCCCTGAAATTTGACACTTTCATCCTTACAGATGCAAGGCCAGGGGGAACAAAGCTGCTTTTTTTTTTCTTCTTTTGTCCCCAAATAGCTCTGACACAAGTCCTAAACCATTCCCTCTTTGGCCCAGAATTGATCATATGCTCAATCCTGTTCAGGCAGGCTGACTGGTGCAGGCTTGGGATACTTGTCCACCCCGAGGCTGAGGGTGGGCTGGACTGAGGGGAGGGGAGGGTGTTTCCACAGGAAAAATCAAGGTGATTTTATCTAAAGATTCCAGGTGGACATACACATTAAGTGTCTACTACACACCCTTAATAGCTTGAAACCTCCCAGGATTGAAAAGCTGAAGTAATCGGTTTTCTTATAAGCATGTTGTTTTTCTACACTGTGCAACTTCTTGGGCTTTCACCTCCTTTTACTGTGGTGGTAACTTTCTACCCATTACACTATGAAGCTGAGGGTCCTAACGCCCGTCAGCTCAGTCTTCCTTTAGCCGAGTTGGTTCTCTGGCTCAGAGCTTGCTTGGCCTTCCTCTTCTTAGAAGGCCTGCGCTATGACTAGATCCTTGGTGTTCTGTTGCTCACCACACAGGCTATGTCTTGGAGCATGGTCTCTCTGGCTTCCCCACTGGCGTTGCTCCTGTAGACAAAAACTTATGTTTACTGTAGACACAAGGGTCGTAAAATCAGAAAGAAGGTACAACGGTTCCCAATTTTACGAAATCCTTTCCATTGTGGTTCCTGATTCCTGATTCTGACTTCCTTGTTGAGATGGTAGGTTGCAGCTGTCCTGTTCCTTCTGAGCAAAGCCCCCAGAGGGAACTAGAACTGAATGTAGTGGCTCACAGCTCAAAATAAAAAGCCCCTGCTCACTCATTTATTACCGATTTAGGGCATTTCTGGGGATAAAAAGGGAAACCCACCCGAGGCTGATTGGGAACAACTTTCAGCCACCTGTAAGACATGAAAAAGTCAATTAGATATTGGTCTTCCTACCTCACAGAAGTGTTGCAAAAATTAGAAATTAAGATTTATAAGCCAAATAGTCTTTCTTGATTGATAGATAGATAAGCCCTACAGACCTAGGAGCATATTAAATGTTAAAACTGCTCTTTAAAAGAAATGGGATTATAACGGACGGCTGTGATGCCCCGGGTGGGGTTCCCAGTGATACGGCAATGGGAAGAATGCCGCTTTGTGTGGCTTTGGGAAGGGTTGAGGCCAGCGCTCAAGCAGTCTAATGCCTTCGGGCTGTGGGTGGGGAAGGCGGAGGACAGGGTTGGTGGAGCAACCCAGGTAAAACTGCCAAGGTTCCCAGCAGGGTTTGGCTGCACAGGCTGAGACAGCCTCAGTCTAGCCCTTTTCAAACCAACGCTAAGAAGCATGATTCCTTCCTTGTTTGTCTTGCACTGAAACCAGGAGAGGGATTTGGTGGCTCTCACCAGCTAGGAAACCAGTAAACATTCTGTACTTGCTTGGTTTCTCTTCTCTCTTTCATCTTTTGTCTCTGCTTTCCTTTTCCTGAAGGCTTGTTATACCTCAACAAGTCACCACACCCACCGGGATGAACTTAGGGTTGGTTGTAGGCAAAGCACAGTTCCCGTATGGGGCCCTGTGAGGTTCTCCACTGCTGTTTCCACTGCAGGAGGACACAGGGGAGGGAAAGGAGCGTCGCCGGACACCAAGCTCCACCTGCAGAAAAGAAGAACAACCTGAGTTGATTCTACACTGTTTTGAACCTGCTTGTGTTTGATCTGTCTTGCGACTAGACTATGTAGCATTCTCCTCTGTTGAGGAGGAAAATGCAGGGTCATCCTTTTGCACAAGTCAAAAATCTTTGGACATTTGGCTTAGGATGCTAGGCACTGTAAAGGATAGTCACAGAATATTTTATATCATTATCCAGCTGCCCAACCTGATTATTATTCATGTTTTTCATCACACTTGCAAACCAATAGACATCGTAATTGTTATTGTACTCTCTTAGGAAAGAAATGCTAAGGGAATGTGGCCTGAGGATGATAATAGCCCAGGCTATCTCAACTCTGCAAATGTTGGGCGTTTATCCATGGTGGTTCCTCTGTCCAACCTCATCAGAAATTGAGAACTCGGTGTGCATGGATCCCCGAGTCCCATCTGACATAACACCCTGCGCTCTTCTCTCCCCTCTCACTTTCTATAATATGAGAATGTGAAGATAACAACCATGCCAAGGCTTCTCTCATACTCGAAATGTATTTGGTTATTAGATGCCCTCAGATGCTTCGAGGTATTAGGTGCCATTGGCACAAGAAATTTGAATTGGTATGGAAATGGGCCACGGATTTCCTAAACTCCTAAACGCAGATGTTATGATACAGAGAATATTAAAATCACATATTGCCCTGGAAGACAGTTGTTAATAAAAAGTACATAGAAGTTGATCACCTTGAATCTATAACATTTAATAAATAAATAAATAATGTGTAGAGGCTAAATACTGTTCTCATTGAGACACTTGCCTTTGAATTATTCCAAGCAGCGAACACAGGAGGGATTATTACCCTGTAGGCTACAACCCCCTAGGAAGGCATAAAATAATCTCAATGGAAGGGAGATTTAGTTTGGAAAAAAACATATTTAGTAATACACTCCCAATTTATATTGGGGGGAAAAACCGTCATTTGAGCAATACAAATTTAAGAAAGTAAAGGGGGTCAAAATTATTTGACCTAGTGATGGTACCCAGAAGGCACAGGGATTCTCAGCCTGTGTCCTGGCAGAGTGCCAGGGGTGGTGGTGTTTATATGAGAAAGAAAGACAGAGACAGAGAGAGAGAAGTCTGTATGGATTTTAAAAGATGCTAAAATAGGTAGAAACTTCTATTTCCTTCTTTGAGTTGTTAACTTTTCTGGAACTGACAATAAGAAAGAGCTTGTGTTAAGATGTTTCTCTGGGAAAGGACATGTACCTATTGCATGTGATTCTGCATGTGTCCCCTACAGTCCTAAGTGGCTTATTTTACCAAGACAGTGTCTCAGGGTAAATTACTCTCTAAGATTATTTATAGACAGTGGTTTGAACCTGAGGGTTTCTTTTCCTTGTTTGGGTGATGGACACTTGGATATCAAATTCCCTCTGTACTGTTGTCCCATGAAAGCACTTGATTCTAGTGAACATGAACACAGAGCTTGGCAGTCCTTGATGAAGCATATTTATGAGTTAAGTCCAGATGAATCCAAAACATATGGATTAAATTTCCCTTGAAATATCTAAATTAAAGGTGGAAAGCACTTCAAAGAATGCACTGGGGACCTGTTGCTCCTCAGGCCAATTTTAAAGTCTGAGCTATTTTCTCCCAATCAAAAGAGCATCAAGTTTGCCCATGCTGCCTGGTACTTGAAGATCTCCATCTTGGTTCTGTCATGGACACACAGGTCAGACAGACCTTGATATCCACACAGTGACGCCCTACCCCCCACCCCCCAAGAATCCGAAAGGCTGTGCATTGGACTGAACAGGGAATGCTTTATTGAGTGATACAGCCTAATGTTTCTTTCAGGATCCTGCCTCATCCAAACCTGAAATGCAATTAATAGCAAATGTATAGGAATAAAAAGAGAGCCAGGAAGTCCTCCAAAAAGCATTTAGAGACAGAACAAGTATCACATTTACTCTCCCTCCTACAAGCCAAAGTCACAGTGAATGGAGCTTACTATTTTTTTTAAAGGAAAAACAAAACAAAACAAAACAAGAAAAGCTATCCAGTCATCATAGTTTATTTACAGATAAACCAAACCCTCTTAACTCTGGAACAATTATATGATAGCTGAACTTTATCCCATGATCTTGAAATTTTTTTTGCACTAGCCATCTTGAATTGTAACAGTAATAACGTCAATAAAGGTGCTTCAAATATCTCCTAAAATTTTATTCTCTCTCTCTGCTTTGTACATACTGAGTATATTTCATTATGAATATTATTTAGGTTACTTTTAAATTACCACAACTTTTTTACATAATCTGTTTGACTGCCTAGGCTTGGCAGAAAATTCTTCTTCTAATGACAATGATTGCATTAGTTTGTCTTTTTTACCCCACAATATTGCAATGATTTTCCCACTGGCCTTTGGTCTCCACCAGAATATTCCAATGAAGTTCAGGCCTGTCTACAAGTGAGTTGAATTTAGAAATTGACATCTGCCAATTTGCTCTATAAATGGTCAAACAAAGTGACTGTATTTTCACTGGAAAGAGTTTGATTTTCCTCAGACTAATGTCTCCTTCACTGAGGCTAGTGGTACTTCAGAATTCAATGTTCTCAAAATTTAATCATGTGAACATTTGAATTCCAGGTTGCAATAGTGTCTTGGGAATCAAGCAGGACTAAAGACATTTCTTGCGCACCCAAAATGCTCTTTCTTGTCAGTGCTTTGCCCATTGCGGTGCAACTGGCCCAAGGCAAGTGACTATAATTTTAACACATCTGAAGGAAAATAGATTTCTCCCACTCACGTAAAGGAAATGAGATGGAAATGCTGCACTTAGTGAAATATTTAAATTCATTACAAGAGATTTAATTTTATTCTTTTATACTTAGCACTCGTCACAGACAAATGTCCTCATCGTCGTGAACCAGTGCCAAATAAGTTCCAGTTGTCAGGCGTTATAAGGTTGTCATTGTTTTACTGTTCTTCCAAATGTTAACTCTAATCTTGGCCCTCAAAGTCTTTGTGGATCTACATACATGAATTTGGACGAGAAGTGGATTTTTAATAAACTGACATTGTAGAGGAAACAAATTTAGAAAATTTAGATCAAACAGCATGTTTTGTGGCCAGAACCATCTGATGTTGTTTGTATCCAACAAATGAGCAAGATAGTAACAGCTCACTGTTCCCTTCTTTGTGTGGTCACTACCTTTCTGTCTAGATTTTATCCTGGCCAACCTTGCATAGGGGAAAAATTATGAAAACATTGGAACAAATGACGCCCTTGTGACGTATTCTCAATGACCCTCAGGTAACAGTTCAGACTTCGGTCTAGAACAAATACCTCTCCTGAGTCTATGAGCATCCCCAGAGAGACTGAGTGTTTTAATAAGAAGAGGTCATCCCAAATAGAGACAAGAAATGTCTGATGACTGTTTTAGGGTGTATCTGTTCTGTGCAGATATTTCCTCCATCCTGTCATCATCTTCTAGGCTCTCCGGGCCAGACCTCCCTGTGCCTTGACCCCCTGGCTGTCTCCCGCAGGCTTTAAATCTGGCGCAATCTTGCTCTCTGACTGGAGGGAGCAGTGGGGGGAATCTCCATTAAGTATTAAAGACTCGACATCTGGCTTTCCCTCCACGCTTCTCGAATCCAGTTATTGGAAGCCAATTTTTAGTGGCAACTCGTTCTCAGAGACAGCACTGATATTTCACTGTTTCTCTGTGTCACACAGTAAGCCTTACCCTTTTAGACAGAGGAGGGAAGATAAAAGTAAATTCTTTTAAAACAACAAAAGGACTATTTTTGCCTGCACATTTTTACATGTAAAGGTGATTGTGAGGGCCAGTAAAGCCTGCATTTATACCTCCTGCCCTTTGTTCCAAGTACGTGGCATGTATGCACACATTTGTTATTTTTTGTGTGTGCCAATAGTACCAAACTTCCTTAATTTAATCAACATTTGAATGATTCATTTTATTAATATTTCAAGCAGTAAATTTCAATTTTGTAATTGCAGTTACAAAATCAACCAAATCAAATGGAGAGTAGTAGTATACAAGTAAAAAGAATAGACTGAAGGGTTTGTTTCTTTTCTTACACCTACTTCTTAAGACTCTTACTATGACCCAAACTGTCATATGTGATTCATGTGTGGACTTTCATGACATTATACACATAGCAGAGCAAGTATGAATGGCTCAGACATTGACAAAAAATACAAAGTTTCTATCTTGGCCAGTTTGGCTGTTTTTGCAAAGATTCAATGAGTTTATGAAAACAGGGTGATACAAGTTCTGTATCATTAAAGTTAACTACCATTGACCTATTTTTAGCCCTTAATAGCCTCCAGACAGCACCTAATTAACAAGTCCAATCAACTACACTGGCCTTAAGTCTGACTCACTGTGGCTGTGTAGACAACTACTAAGTAATTCATTCTTGAGAGTAATTGCAGTTACCAAGGATGCGGGGTTCTCGACTACTCTGGGAAGCATTATAGAATAATAAAGAGAGCCCAAAGAGACATTGATTAAAAGTCTGCCTGTATCTCTGACTAGCCCTGTGAGCTGCAGTGAGTTCTACTACTTCTCTAAGCCTCCATTACCATACTTGCCAAATGGGGATCATGACACCTGCATTTCAAAGTTGTCATGATGATTAAAAGAGACAAGATGTATAAAGAGCTTGACCCAATGTAGGACCCAACACATGTTGATTAAAATTCTCAGCCCCTGTGGACTAATTTCAAATGCCTCTGCCAATATGAGGCAGAGAGCTCAGGGAAAGGTACAAAATGCCTGTTGTTACAGAATTTATTTGATCTGCCCAATTTTACCAGGTACCAAGGATTATTTAGGGCCATATTTGTAGGTTTTGCCTGCCTTGATGGAGACAGGAACTAACATCTTTAAATTTTCAGGTCTTACAGAACTAGAAACTTGCTAAAGAGAATTGGAATGGGCAGAATCATTGCAAATGTTCAGATGTATCTTATACATACACAATTGTACTCTTTATAGATAAAGATCTTTTGACCTGCATATGTGCACTTCACAGGAAGGTAGTAGATACCAAATTGGCAGCTTCTTCTATTGTCCTAAAATAATTAAATGCAATTCCTAATATTATATATAGTCAATGGACTATTGTTTTCCCTAGAGAACAATTTCAATTCAAACTGAGTTTCAAAGTCCGTTGAAAGACTTTTGTGAACTTAAACCAGTCAGAATGCATTTAACCTGAAGCCATTTTTCTTCTTCCACTTGAATCAGCCCTATTTAGAATAAATAGAGAATGGTAAGAAAAACACTCATCCAATTCTGTACTGCACACCCAGTAACGTTATACATATCATATCTTCATTTTTCTTTGAACAGCATCATAAAAAAATGGGGCCAGCAGGAGATTTCAGGAAATATGGTAGAGAAGAAAGGGTCACATAATGTCTCTTTCTTAAAATCTAACAAAATGAACTCCAAGTGATTATACATCATCAAAGACACACACACACACACAGAATCCTGCAGAAAAGAAAAAGCACAACTTTAAGATCCTAACTTTGAAAAGTAATGAATCAGGAAAGAGAAAGACAGACAATTAATTTTGAGAACTGGTGTAACTCTTAACCATGAACCTCAGAATCGGTCTTGGGAAAGGAAGTGGACAAATCCAGACTAAAACTTCTGGATTAGTGTCCCCTAACTGAGGGAAACTTAGGCTAAAGGAGTATATATGTTCTTGGGCAGGGCATGGGGAAGAAAAGGAAAATTCTGACAATTGGAAACCCCTCTTCAACACCTCAAAGCTTTACCTGAGGCCAAAAACAAAAAATGACAAAACAACAGCAACAAAAACAAAACTGGGCAAGACTCCCACCCAGGTAATTAGAGTCACGAATGGAAAACAAGAGAAAACAAACAGAAACTAAGGGAGCACATTCTGAGGGACTGAGATGCTCTCGTAGAAGAGACACATAGAACTGCTCAGTTAAAGGCATGGCTTCTTTTACTTCAAGACTACTTGTGGCTCACAGCCCTGGGTTTTACTTATTTTTTCCCCACACTTACTGGGAGGGGTGAGGACAGATGCTTGAGAGCTGTGGGGGAAGCAGGGAAGAGGATCACTGGGAGCTAATTATATGGCTCTGCAGATCCACCCTGAACGGGGGTGCAAAGAAAGGATTTCTGTCCCTGAAGGTAACCCATACAGGATGAAGGGGTCCTCTGGACCGGGTGAAGTACACGCCAGCACACACCCCTTAACCTAATTGTTGAAGGCAGGGCCAAGATCAGGCCCTCCAAGCACAACTGCTTATTAAGGTAGAAAAGTGCTGCCTGCCTTCATTCCCTCCAAGCTCTTGGGGAAAAGAAGTAAAGTTCAAGAAAACTCAATTATCCTGGCTCCAAACTGTAGATTTAAGGAGGAAGGCAAGAAAAGGTGACAAGACTGTCCAGGGGAATTCAGAAGAACAAAGATCTAATAGACTCTATAGACTAGGAAAAGAAATACGGTAACTGGTTACATGGTATCTATATCTATAGCATGATGTTGACAGAAAAGAAGCCAAACTCTGTAAAATAATTTTAAAAGGTTTATTCTGAGCCAAATTTGAGGACCATGACCCGGAGCCACACCCAAGAAGTCTTGAGCAAGTGGACTTGCTGTGGTTGGGCTACAGTTTGGTTTTATACATTTCAGGGAGACAGGGATTATAGGTAAAGTCATAAATCAATACATGGAAGGCATACATTGGTTTGGCCCGAAAAGGTGGGCCATCTAGAAGCGGGGGTGGGGGGTGGGGCTTACAGGTTATGGGTGGGTTTAAAGACTCCTTGACTTGCAATTGGTTAAAAAATGAAACTCTGTGTAAAAACTTGGAATGTTTTTAGATAAGGAAGACCCAAGTCACCAGGCATATATTTGTTGTGTAAATTGAGGACCTGCAGGCTTGTCTTGCATAGCCTTTGGCCTGTTAAAGAGTTACAAAGGATATCTCCAAGAAGGGAGGGGGGCATGGTGAGGCATGTCTGACCTTCCTCCTCCTGGCAGACAATTTAGTTTTAGGATATCCCCTTGGCCAGAAGGGGGTCCATTCAGTCAGTTGGTGGGAGGGAAGCCTTTTATTTAATTTTAGTTCACAATGATAATTAGTAATTTGCTGGCAAGTGTTTTTAACAATAAGTTCTCAGGACAGGGGGTTGGGAGGAAGCAATTTATAGCATTCACTAACTTCCATGGTATAAATTACTCCCACCATAGATGATTCCAACCTACCAAAGTAGCATCCCTGAACGTGAAGCTGGGAAGAGATGCAAACATTTGACTCTTATGGACCAGCTCCAGCATACCACTGATGGTAACTTGCAACACTTTCACTGCATTAACTATGGGAGAAAGGAAGAGAATGCATGAGACAGATCATGCTTACATTCTGTAAGACAATATAAGCCAGGAAATTCCCTGCAATGAGTGTTTTTCTTTTTATAACTCAAACAGAACAAAAATTTTTAAAAATAAAGACTTCAAGAACAAAATGTTAAAATAACAGAATGCAATTTCAAAGCCAAGGAAATAAATTCAGGATCAAAATAAAATAATTACAGAATAACTAAATAAATGAAAAATATCAAGAACAAAATTGAAACTATTGAAAATTAGTAACCATGAAAAATGGCTTTACATCAATGATAGAATGCAGAAGAAAATGAGGTTAAAGCAATTTTAGAAATCAATGATTATCTAATATAAAGATAATTGATACATCTGAAATAGAAAACCCAACAAATAGTAATGAAAGTATACTCTATGGATCAATCTTATTTATAAAACATGAATTTAAATGTCTTAAAAACATTAGTAAATAAAAATCAGCAGCACTTTGAAAGAAAAATACAACATTATCTAATAGGTTTTTCTCAGGAAGTCAAAGATGATCTATTATTAACAAATCATATAGTTTATTATACAAGTAGATTAAAAAAGTAAAAGCTATTCATTTTGAATATATCAAAATATAATTTAATAAAATTCAAAATTGCTAATTTTTTTAAAAAGTACTGATATAGAATTCAATAGATAACTTCTTGGACACTGTGTGTGTACATGTATGTGCATATTTGTATATGTATAAATACATGCAATGAGAAGCCATTACCATGTTAGTGATGAAACACTGGAAACATTCTTATTAAGGATTAAGATGGAGAAGCCATTTATAACTATTATATTTAACATTGCTCTGCAAATACCAGACAATGCAATTAAGGAACATATATAAATAAGGTACAATAATTGGAATTCAGATGCAAAAAATTATCATTATTTGCATAATATATATTTGAATACCTAGGAAACTCAAGAGAATCAACTGAAAAGTTGTTGGAAAAAATGATAACATTTAATCAAGAGTTAGCTACAGAATTAAAATTAAACAATCAATAACCTTTCTATATGCAAACAATATTCAATTAAAATATAGATCAGAAGACCGTGTTTCCTTTACAATAGAAAAATAGGAATTATACATTTTTAGTTAGTTATTATATATAAAGAACTTGAAAGAAAATTCCAGTGTTACACTAAATCACATCTCAGGTAGGAACACTTGATTTTGAAAAGATCGCTTCATTTATTCATTCACTCCCTCAAAAACTATCTATGGCGGGCCTACTGTGTATCAAACACTGTTTTAGGCCTTGGGGAGACAGCAGTGAACAAATAGACAAAAGTGCCTGACCTGGTGGCGAGGGACTCAGGGAGGGCAGACAGACAGTACACACGGTAAAAAATACATCATATGTGATGGTGCTCAGCGCTGTGAAGAAATGTAAATTGGGGAAAGGAGATAAAGAGGGCGGAGGGGTTGAGTAAAAGTGTGTTTTTTTAAACGGCGTGGCCACGGGCTGGTCAGGGAAGGCTTCACTGATGGGTGACGTTCAAGGTTCTGACCAAAGGAAGTGAGGCAGTAAGCCAGCTGGCTGTCAAGGGAGAAAGCATTCCAGGCAGAAGGAACAGCAAGTGCAAAGTGCTTAAAGTGGGAGAGGATGCGGGTGTTTAGAAATAGCAGGTAGGACTGCTCACTTTAATCATGTTAATACCCAAAATATACAATTCGACTTACTTCAATTACTCACAGTTTGGTGTTTTTTTCTGCTAGGAAAATTAACAAAATGATACTAAATTTTATCTAGAAAAAATCCAATGCTCAAAATTATGCAGAAAAAGAGGAAGAAGGTAGTATCAGTCAAATCAGACATTAACCATATCATGAAGCTATAACAAAATTAATACATTTTGATACTGGAGTAGATTGTGTAAATGTGTGGATTTCAGCATTTAATAATTTTGGTATTCTAAATCAGTATTGAAAAGATAAAATAGTCAATAAATAATGTTGAGAACTGGCTAGACATTTGAAAGATAAATGAAATACTTGTGAATACCTGTGAGGTCTTATACCAAAATAAATTTCAGTTCTTTAAAAATATGTAACCATAAAAATAAATTCACAAAAGATCCAGAAAACAATATGAAGGAAATGTAAGTGTCCATACGTGTGTGCAGGTGTGTGTATTGGAGTGCAACATATCTTTACAAGCAGATATTAAAATCATGACCCTATTAAGGAAAAAAATGAAACAGTAAAATTAAAACTAATATACAGTAAAAATATAAAAAATGAAATTAAAAGATAAGAACTTGAAAAAATTAAAGCACACATTATTGACTATCTGAGGCTAATCTACTTAAAACAGTAAGAACATTTAAAAAATATATATGAAAAATACGTGATAGAAACTGAGATACAAACGGCAAATAAATATGCAAAAACTTGTTCAAATATACTTTTAAATTAAAATATCCAAATGAAAAAACAAAGATATGATTTTCTAACTAGTAGGTTGACAAAAATAACTAAAAATAATTGATGATGTCCAGAGCTGGGAGAGTATGGGAAAGTGAGAGTTATATATTGATCTGGCATTTCCATAATACACATTTCTATAAAATTTCTATAAAAATTTTAAATGTATTTGCCATTTGGTGAATTTGATAGATTTGACAAAAATAGAGTTCAAGAATAACAAGATACATCACTGAAACAGAAGAAAGCTTAAAAACAGATCCAGAATTTAATGTTACGGCAAATAGGCTTTCATTTCAGTGGGGAAAAGATGATTTATTTAATAAATAATATTTGCATAATTGATCATCAGTTTAGAAGAAAATGTTGAATCTCTACCTCATAGTGTATTAAGAATAATTCCAAACAGACTAAAATTTCAAATTCGAAAAATGAAAAAAAGTAATTAAAAAAAACTATTTTGACCATGCAATCCCACTGTTAGAAATTTACTGTTGAGATATATTAACAAAAATTTTCCAAGCATTGACCGTACTAGGAAAAAACTGGAAACACCCAAGTCAATTAAAGTCCAGTTGAATTTTAAAAATGTACATCCATGCAATAAAATGCTATGTAGCTATTTAAAAAGAATGAGGCAGATCTGTGTTTACATGGAAAGATCTTGTAGCAATTTTATTTGATGGAAAAAGAAGTTAAAAACAGTATGTTTAATATGTTTGTGTTTGTATAAGTTTTAAAATTGAGTTATACACAAACAATAATTGTTAGTTGTATTAATAATAAGAAAATCATAATAATATCCAGCACTTATTTAATTGTTATTATGTGCCAGGTACTATTTTAAACACTTCACATGCATTAACTCTCAACAACTCTAAAACATGGGTACTATCAATAGGCCCTCTGTGACTCAGAAAGTCAAAGTCAATTGCCCATAGTTTTAGTAAGTAGGGTAGCAAGGATTCAAAACCAGGCATTCGACTCCAGTCCTGCAATGTTAACCCTTCCTATGCTATGGATACACACACCATACACCATGCACAGGATTATTTTCTGGATACAAAAAATTATTAGTTGTAGTTACCTGGGGTAGAAGAATAAAAATTGGGTGCTCGAATATGGGACACTTACAGTTGTTTTATAACTAACTTTCTGTACTCATTTGATTTTTGAAAACCATATACAGGTTTTTACTTTTTTTAAAAAACTAAACAAATAAGAAAACTTAAACAAAAGGAAGGGAGGAAGGGATTTTCAGCGTCCTCAGGAACTCTAAGGAAAATGAGCCCAGCTGGCATAAACGTCTCTCCGTGGCACAGAGCAATGAAACTCGAAGTTGCAGAAGCTGAGAGCAGCAGGATCTTTGGCTCTGCGCTCCCTTTCCCAAGCTGGTGTATGGGACTGACTTGTTGGAGCAGAACCTGGGCGCCACTGTGTTGCATTTCCTATCAGCAAAGAGATCAGAGAAGGATGCTGTCCTCTTTATCATGTCTCTCCTATCGATCGATCAAGTTCTTTCCTTTTCTGTGTGCCTGACACCATGATACCCAGGAGCTAAGAGTGCTGTTGGACTCAGAACAAACAACAATGCTGGGGGATGCTCACTTATCATCCCCTGGGAAGGGAGGCCTGAGAGCCAGCACTGGTTGGCTAAGTCCCTGGCAGAGGGCTTGGTTTCTTTGGTAGGGAAGAAGTCACCTTATGTCTCCAGGCACCAGCTAGTGTGCTGCCTCCAAAGCAGGAGTTAACTGTGTTCCTCACTAGAGGACTCAGGTGTCAAGCGTGCTGGCAAGGTCCTGGCTGACACCTGAAACCTCCAGAACGCTACATTGTTCTTTTCCAGGTTCTGAGAGAGAGGGTAAGAGAGGAACCTGGCCATTATCGTTGGACCACAGAGAAATAAAATCAGCCCTTATGCCAACCTACTGTCGGTGTGAACTGATAAAGTACCTTGTGCAAAAGGGAAAAATAAAAGAACTTAGTGGAGTTTCAAATCTCTATTTCCCTATACACTTTTTAGTAGTGGTTTCCCTGAATCATACCTTAATTTCCCCAGGTGATATAAAGAATGGGTACAAATCAAGTCCTAACAGTGAGCCTTGACTCACAGAGTTGAGTGGTCAGAAAAGTTACAAGTGGAAAATACACAATGTTTATAAGGCTGTATGTGTTTGTGTGTGTGTGAGCACGTGTGCCTATACAAAGAAATTACCATACTATGTTCCAATAATGAGGCATCGGAGAGTGAAGGCATATATTTACAAAGTTAGGGTATAGGAAACAAAGTGCAAAGGCTGATTACATGGACTCAAGAAGAAGTATTTCAGAAAAAAAAAAATAAGAGCAGCGTTTTCATATAGAGTCATTATTCTGGCTGCTTCAAGAATTAGATTTCTTTTAAAAACAAAGTTAATCAGACTCATGTCAGAGTTTTGGCTTCTTTCTTTACAAGAAATTATTGGCATTGGTCTAGAACAGTGATTCTCAAACGTTTTGGTCTCAGGATCACTTTGTACTCTTAAAAATTATTGAAGACCTCAAAGAGCTTTTGTTTATATGAATTATATCTGTCTATATTGACATATTTTAAATTAAAACTGAGAAATATTTTAAAATATTCAATAACTTATTAAACTAACCCATCACATGTTTACATAAATAATAAATACTTATGAAAACAACTATATTTCCTGAAATGAAAATAAAATTAGTGAGTAGTAGCATTGTTTTACATATTTTCCAATATCTCTAATGTGTGCCTTAATAGAAGACAGCTAGCTTCTTATACCTGCTTCTGTTTTCAATCTGTTGTGTTATCATAGCTTCTGGAAAACCTTGCTGTATGCTCGTAAGAGAATGAGAGCAAAAAATGGCAAATAGTGTCTTATTTTTATTATTATGACAATAGTTTGGAGTGCAAAGACCCTATAAAAGAGTTTCAGGAACCCAAAGGGATCCCCAGGCCACAATTTGAGAACTGCCAGTCTCATTAATAAGCAGAAAATTAAGTAATTGAGATGATGTGTGGGAAAATTACTGGGATTATTGGATTGAATAGAATGTTACCAGCATTATTATTTCCACTACTGAGAAGCTACTCACTGAAAGATGAACGCTCTGGGTTTTGGGAAGGTCAATTACGATTTTGAAAATCAAGCCATGTGAGGTTGCGTTCTGGGGAAAGCATATAGGGAAAACACACATTCAGTTAAACAACAACGACAAACTAGCTACCCTTGTGCCTAAGCCATGGTTAATGTGTGGGCAATTTGGGGACTTCTTTTGATCTCAATAATTGAGAGTTTTTGAGCTTCTAGGAATTAGAAATCTAGTGGCTTTTTTTTTTTTTTTTTTGCTTAAATTAAATGTCATATTTGGAGCACTGTACCAAGGTCATTTTATTATAAATGGCAACTTAATTATAATTCAACCACTGTAAGTGGTTGCCAGGTTAGGGACAGGTTTCTTTTGGGTTTTTTTTTTTTTTTTTGGTTTTTCTCTCTCAAGGATTTGTAGGAAAATGATGAGAAAAATAGATGAAAAAGCCCACTGAGGAGTTAGTACAGTAAAACATAAGATTTACTTGTTTATTTCTCTTTGTTTGATTTTTGGAAGGGTCTATGTGGGAGAGATGCCATGTTCATGTCCAAAATCTGACCTTCAGGGAATATATGGACCACACAGGAATCTGACCTTCAGGGAATATATGCACCACACAGATAGTTGAAAATGGGAATAGGCAGTAAGAAGTTTAATACACTAAAATTCAATTATAATAATTTCTTACAAGGTCATGAATTCTGTAAAACATAAATTGGCTTATGGCAAATGGACCCAAATAAACTTCCTGAAATATCAGATTATTTGTGAGAGCACTTTCTTACCCCTAGTAACTACACAGACTACTATATATGAAGAGAACAGTGGATTTGCAGCACAATAATCCCAAATAATAAGAACACACACATGCACACACATATGAAAACATCCTGGGTGTAGGTTCCTCAATTGCATGGTTTGTCCAACCCCAGCCTTGCTACTGCTTCCAGGTTCAGAGTGCTGGGATACCATTGTCAAGATTTCTGATCAATGAGATAATATATGGAGAGACTCTAGCTCATTGCCTAGTTCTTAAAAAATACAGTACTCAAAAAAGTCACTTCATCCCCACCCAGTCCCACCTAGTTCAAGAGGACATAGCAATCCATAATTCTAAATGCCTCTAAACTTTGTATTTTGGCCTGAGGATTCTGTCTCCTGTGGAAGATGCCTTAATAGAAAGAGGTATCATTAAAATTCATTCCTTGGTATTTGGAAATTTGGCTTAAAAGTTAGAGAAGGCACTGCCTTTGGGTTTCAAGTGGAAGATGTTGTTAGAAAAATAACTTGTCAAGAGAAATATGAACCTGTCATGTAGTTGAGGGACGGGAGGGATGCTGAAACTGTAAATAAGCATTTGTAATTGGTGTGAAATGTAAGGTTAATTGTGAGAAAGTAAACCAGACTAAATTTGGGTGGGTTTTTTTTTCTGTTTTATTCCAAGAGTAGACTTTAAGATAATGATTTACAATGTGTGTGCCAAGCAATGCAAAAAAAGAAACATACATACAATTATTTAATGCTGGTGTAAGAAGGGACTTTAAAGATGATCTATGCCCATTTCCAATCATGGGGGTCCTACCCTCAGGCAATCTGGACCTGTGTGGGGACTGATCTGACACTAACTTAGTACCCGAGAAGGCTAGGGATACACAGTGTCTTGCAGTGTACCCCAGTAGGCTTGGAGGCCTAGTCTCACTCCAAATGCAAATAGCATCCCTTCCAGAAACACTGCCATTTTGGAAGAGTGGGGAGCTTACCTGATTTCCTATTTTCCGGAGAAGTATTTGGTGGAATTAGAGCTGGAATCTTTGGCTTCTGTGCCTTGGGGCTTACTTGAATAAATCTTGATAAAGATGTGTTCAGTATCTGGTGAATGAGAATAATTCTTACCCTTGGAATCACACAATATTTTATAGTTTTTTAAATACAGTAGCCTATTAATCATTCTCAAGATAAATAAGAATCCATTATTCTTATTCAAAAAATGTAAACAAACCAATCTCTAATTTTGGAGTTATTCCTTATGCAGTTACCTGCATGTTCCAGTTCAGGGTTTACTTTAATTTTCTAGGTTGTACAACAGAGACCTGTTAGCTTAAAACCATGAGAATAGAAGACATGAGCCAAGAAAAGGTTTTTGTGCTGCCCATAATTTGTATCTTGTTTTATATATTGCATATTCAAAAATAATAAGTATTATCTATAGTTTTGATTAATCTATGACATGCAAAGAGAAAAATTAACAGTATCTTGTTCATGCCAGCATTTCTTTGATTAAAATAGCTATAGTAATGATTCCGTGTTTTCAATTCAGCAAAAATCTGCTTTTCTGGGTCTTAATAATCTGAAAAGGGAGTATGTTTGGATAACACAAGAACATGAATGAATCAGGTGAATAAAGTCTTTGGATTATGCAAGTTTATAGATTAAAAACTGGGGCTCCATTTGCACCAACTCCAGTAGGATGGAATTAGCAGGACTGTCAGGCCCGAGGTGTCAGGGTGCAGGCCATGCAGTCTCCGTGGTCTGCAAGTAGTGTTTCCCATGGCTCAGTGTGGGGTGCAGGGATGACAGTTTACAATTTCCAGCTCTTTAATGGGAAGGCCAAAAGTGGAGACTCTACTGGTGACAAAGAAAAAAATAGACGTATATAATGTGTAGGTGGATTCTTCTCTTTGCGTGACATAGATTAATTTAAAATATAGGCGATTCTTACCCCTGACTAGCTAGAGTAGGAATTTATATTTTTATTTATTTCATTCTTTTTTGGGAGTTTAGCTGAGATTTCTTTCCTATAAGGGAAAGACAGGCTGTCATTTAGGTAACATCGCCAACTCTTGAGTTTCTTAGTATTGGATGAGGAATCTATGGATTGGAAGCCAGACATGACGTTCAGATTCGTGTTTTCTGTCCAGGTCACCTGTGCTTCAGTGCAGATAAGCACAACTCTCCCAGAGGCTGCTGTTTATACGGTTATATCAGTCAGAGCAGAGCCTTGAGGTAAGGAGTAGAGCCTTCCAAGAGCCCCATCTAACAACACATCTTCACAGGCACTGCACATGGCAGAGCACAGCAGATGACGGTATCACAATTCCAGGTTCAGAAGAGCACCAGGGCGGGGCTGCTCAAGCCCATCTTCGATTTCAGAAGCTTCTCCTTTATTTCAGCCTCTTCTTCCTCATTGTCTAGTGTTCTCTTTCCCTCCAGCGTCTCTCTTTTCCTGTTACTACCCAGCTCTTTTTCCATGTTGTTATCCTTCTGTGTTTTTCCTCTGTTCTCCCCTCTTCCCCTAATCTTCTTTATATTCTGTATTAACTGATCATAACATGAGATAAATATTTAAAATAGTAATATATCTCAATAGGGTATGCGCCCTCAATCTGCCTTTACACCAGTATGTTTGAATACAGCCTCATATAGCTCATGTGCTTCCCAATTAGTGCTTTTTTATTCCTTGGGCACTCAGCACATATTCACATATTTGAATATTTTGCCGGCATTGTCCTTTCTGACGCCTCTGCCTACTGATATATCACCAGCATTCCAAGGCTCAGTTTACATGTCACCTCTCATGAAGCTTTCTGGCATCCCCTTAGATACCTCTCTTTAGGCGGTCTCGTTTTCTCATTTGGTGAGCTAATCCCCTCTCATGACTTTATTTACTAGTTTGATGTGAATAGAACTCCAATCTGCAATTCTATACCTAACTTTGATTCTGAACTACAGGCTAACATGTCTATCAAACACTCACTGAATGTCTTCCCATAGATGACTAGTTTATCCCAGAGGATAATACATTCTTAAAAATATATTATCTCCTAAATTCACACACATGCATGCACACATGTGCATACACCACACACACCTACACCCCCCCCAGGATATCAATGGACACATTTTCCCATCCTATCCTTAAAAACAGTTTGAGTAAGCTGATGCATCAATTGTTTTTAAAAATTTGTATGTTACAGGGGCAAATTGCTGTTTTCTGAGCTTTTCTTCATGCACTGTCTTGTGTTCCCTTTTACCAAGGCATACACACATGATTCATGATAACCTAGTGCATCAGATCCCTGAGGTCCCTGCTCTCCGCAGGCCCTGAGAAACCTCTACCGGCCATTCACAAGAGCCTTGAGCCGTACATCTATTAAAGGAGGTAGGCCTTGGTAAGGCACAAGAGTGAAATGTGGAATGTTTTGGGATTCCTCTGAGACTCTAATATCCTGTCTGGAAAGAGGTCTGCTGCCCCATTTAAAAAATGTTCCTTATAAGCCAAACAATCAGAAGTACTATAGCCACAACACAGATGGGAGTTTGGTCCAATCCCAAACATGGGACGAGAGCAAGAGATCAGACCGATACACATTCCTAGCACCTTCCAGATAACAACAGAGAAAATGGGTCTCTGTTTACTGGAAATTGCTATGGTAGCTTCTACAAATAGTGGTTTGTATATTCATGTTTGTCTGTCTGTCTGTATGACTACCTATATTTTAAGAGGACTTGCAAGCCAAAAGGAAACCAAAACATTCTATTCTGTCCTTCTCCTTTGTCAAATAAATTAAAGTGAACTACAAATGGATTACTTACTGATCATTTTACAAAGGCATTTACGTTCTGTTTAAACCTGAAGCACTAATAGAAGATTTAAATTTTCTGTCTTTTGTCCATGCTTTGTAAATTTAAAGCTAACGATGAGTGGATGTATTTTCTTCAATTATATTAAAAATCAAACAAATACATCCTGGATGCAGAGATAGCAAAAAAAATTCAATTGTTTATAGATTTATTAGTTCGATCAGTGGTTCTCAAATTTTTAATGCAACAATTTATTCATAAGGAAGAAAATTTTAAAAAAAAACTTTGACTGATTTATATCATTAAGATATGTGAGGGGAAACAGCATCAGGATGTTTAGGGTGAGAAGTTTGTTTTGTAAACTCATGTCAAGATTCCTTACTGCCACCTCCAAGCTACTTTCTGGGTTTCTGAAAGACTCAACTCTTTCTTTCATGAACTCCCTACATAAACTGAAGCCTGACTGAGACACACTAGATATAACTGACTAGTTACTATTTTCAATGAAAATGTTAAATCCATCAGCTTATGTAAAAATTTATAGCTCCATAATAAAGTAATGGTTTTATTCTCAGTTTCCTTTCCTCCACACAGTAGAGAAGCCAATTTTATGAATAATTCCTAGCAATGCCCAAGTTAAAGTCTTCTGGTGTGTTGGAAGTTAAAACCACTGGTGAATCATCATCTTGATGAATGGCCACACAAATTCAGACCACACAAGACTTCAAGCTAGGCCTCGAGTAGGTCAAAGAATTGTCGAGAATTTGGATTTCCTTGTGAAAAAAATTGATTGTTGAATTAATATTTTAAATGTATAATCTGGAAGACTTGCCATGACAATGTCTCTTCATGGTCTTTTTCTACCTTCTGTCTCAATTAATGGTTGGATTCAGTTAAATGACTGATAATAGTTACTATAGGGTTGTTTTAAAAGTTAAATTTAAAAGTAAATTGAGTTTAAATGAGTTAATCTTTTTTCTTTCCTCAAAAAAGATTATTTAATAATACACCCTAAAACTTACATCATGTTGTAACATACAAGAAGGCTTTTAAAATGGTAGACCTAGCTATTGAGACCCCTAGTAATCATTTCTGGAAAGATGTCAGGGCTACGATTATTACCAACTTAATTTTGTATCATACTACTTCCAAGCCGGAAAACACTATTTGTAAATTGAGTTCTAAAATAATTGACTGTCATTCTTATTTTAATCAAGCGTTTGTGAATCAGAATATCAATTTTAATAAATCATACAGTTTGTCTCCATTTGTCATTTACACATACAAGGTCCAGTCACAACTGGGTTTATTGCTTTCTCCATGCCACCTTCCTCTGGTGAGCTATGTTCCAAATTTCACAATAGGGCAAATGGACACTGCCCAGTGTTCAAGAAGTGAGTCCCATTTCTCCTGACAAGGAAAATCACACATAACTATTTTTTACATAAATTTTATTTTTTGGAACAGTTTTAGGTGCACAGCAAAATTGAGCAGAAGGTACAGAGATTTCCTATGTATCCCCCGTCCTCACATAGCCTCCCCTACTATCAAAATCCTGATCCAGAGTGGGACATTTGTTACAATCCACGAACCCATGCAAAACATCATCATCAATCAAAGTCCATACCTTACATTAGGGTTGACTCTTGGGGTTGTACATTCTATGAGTTTTAGCAAATGTCTAATGACAAGTATCCATCACTATATGTCTTATGAAATAGTTCCACTGCTCTAAATGTTCTCCGTTCTCTGCCTATTCATCCCTCACTTACCTTTAATACCTGGAAACTACTGATCCTTTTACTGTATCCATAATTTTGCCTTTTCCAGAACATCATATAGTTAGAATCACAAAATATGTAGTCTTTTTGGATTGGCTTCTTCCAGTTAGCAATATGCATTGAAAGTTCTTCCATGTCTTTTCATGGCTTGATAACTCATTTATTTTTAGTGCTGAATAATATTCTGTTGTCTGGAGTTATCACAGTTTGTCTAGTCTTTCAAGTGTGAAGGACATCTTAGTTGGTTCCAAGTTTCGGCAACTATGAGTAAAGCTGCTATGCACATGTGTGTCGATTTTTGCACTGACGTAAGTTTAAAACTCATTTGGATAAATACCAAGGAGAACAATTGCTGAATCCTATGGTAAAAGTATGTTTAGTTTTGTAAGAAACTGCCAAACTATCTGCCAAAGTGGCTGTACCATTTTACATTCCCACCATCATGAATGAGAGTTCCTGTTGCTCCACGTCCTGGTCAGCATTTTATGTCATCAGAGTTTTGAATTTTAGCCATCTAATAGGTGTATAGTGGTATCTCCTTGTTTTAATTTGCAATTCTCTAATTATATATGAGTTGAACATTTTTATATGCTTATTTGATATCTGTATATCTTCATCATTCAAATGTTTTGCCTATTTTAATCAGATTATTTATTTTCATATTTTTGAGTCTTTAAGACTTCTTTGTATATTTTAGAAAACAGTCATTCAGTAGACGTGTCTTTTGCAAATATTTTCTCACAGTCTGTGGCTTCTCTTCTCATTCTCTTTACGGTGTATTTCACAGAGAAGGTTTTTAATTGCAACGAAGTCCAGCTTATAAATTATTTCTTTCATGGATCAATGCCTCTGGTGAGGTGACACAAAATTTCTCCTATGTTATCTTCTAGGAATTTTATTGTTTTGCATTTCACATTTAGGTCTATAATACATTTTTTGTTAACTTTGTGAAGTGTCTAAGGTCTATGTTTAGCTTCATTCTTTTTTTTTTTTTTTTTTGCATGTGGATGTTCAGAATATTTAGCACACTTTGCTGGAAAGAATATTATTTTCCATTGTATTGCCTTTGTTCTTTTGTCAAAGGTCAGTTGACTATGTTTGTGTGAATCTATATCTGGCATCTCTATTCTATTCCATTGATCAATTTGTCTATTCTTTTGCCCATTCCGCACTGTCTTGATTACCATAGCTTCATAGTAAGTCTCAAAGTCAGGTAATGTCTCGCCTTAAACTTTCCTCTCATCATTACTCTGTTGCCAATTCTGGGTCTTTGGCCTCTCCATATAAACTTTAGAATCAGTTTGTCTATATATACGGAAATAACTTGTTGGGATTTTGATTGGGGTTGCATTGAATGTATAGGTCAAGTTGGCAAGAACTGATACTTTGACAATATTGAATTTTCCTATCCATAACATGGAATAGCTCTCCTTTTATTTTTTTTAATTTCTTTCATCAGAGTTTTGTAGTTTTGCTCACATAGATCAGGTATTTTTTTTAGATTTATACCTAAGTACTTCATTTTAGGGGGTGCTAATATAAATAGTATTATGTTTTTAATTTCAAATTCCACTTGTTCATTGCTGGTATATAGGAGAGCAATTGACTTTTATATATTAACCTTGTATCCTGCAACCCGGCTATAATTGCTTATTAGTTCTAGGAGTTTTTTGTCCACTCTTTTGGATTTTCACATAAATAAACACGTTGTCTGTGAACAAATACAGGTTTATTTCTTCCTTCCCAATCTGTATACCCTATTATTTCATATTCTTTTCTCATTCCCTTGTCCTGTCTTATTGCACTAGCTAGGACTTGCAGCACAATGTTGAACAGGAGTGGTGACAGACAGAACATGTTTGCTTTGCTCGTGATCTTAGTAGACAATTTCTAGTTACTCACCATTAAGTATGATGTTTGCTATAAGTTTTTGTAGATCTTCTTCATCAAGTTGAGAACATTCCCCTTCATTTCTACGCTGCTAAGAGTTTCTGTTATGAATATTAGATTTTGTCAAATGTTTTTTCAGGTTATATTGATATGATCATGGGGTTTTTCTTTAGCCTGTTGATACGATGTATTATATTAACAGATTTTCAAATATTGAACCAGGCTTGAAAATGTAGGATAAATCCCCTTTGGTTGTGTGATATAATTCTTCTTATACATTGCTCAATTTGATTTGCTAATATTTTGTTGAGGATTTTTACTTTTATATTTATGAGAGAGATTGGTCTATAGGTTTCTTTTCTTGTAATTTTTTTCTGGTTTTGGTGTTAGGACAATGCTGACCTCATACAATGAGGAAATAATCCCTCTGTATCTATCTTTTGGAATAGATTGTACAGAATTGGTCTAATTTCTTCATTAGATGTTTCTTAGAATTCACCAGTGAACCCATCTTGGCCTGGTGCTTTCTGTTTTAGAAGGTAATTAATTATTAATTGAATTTCCTTAATAGATATTGACCTATTCAGATTGTCTATTTCTTTTTGTGTTAGTTTTGGCAGATTGATCTTTTAAGGAATTGGTGCATTTTACCTAGGTTATCAAATTTGTGAGCTTAGAGTTGTTCATAATATTCCTTTATTATCTTCTTAATGTTCATGGGATCTGTAACAATGTCTCTGCTTTCATTTCTGATATTAGTAATTGTGTTTTCTTTCTTTTTTCTCAGTTAGCTTGGCTAGAGGCTTATCAATTTCATTGGTCTTGTTAAAGAACTAGCTTTTGGTTTTATTGATTTTCTTTATTGATTTCCTGTTTTCCATTTTATTGATTTATATGCTTATTTTTATCACTTTTTTCTTCTGCTTACTTTGGATTAATTTTCTTTTATTTTTCTAGTTTCATAACTTGGAAGCTTAGATTATTGATTTTAGATATTTCTTCTTTTCTGATGTATGCATTCAGTGCTACAAAATTTCCCTTTAAGTATTGCTTTTGGTGCCTCTCACAATATTTGATAAGTTGTATTTTCATTTCTATTCAGTGCAAAATGTTTTTTAAGTTTCTTTTGAGATTTTTTTCTTTGATCCATGTGTTATTTTAAAATGTGCTGTTTAATCTCCAAGTATTTTGGGATTTTCTAGCTATCTTTCTCTTACTGATTTCTAATTTAATTTCACTGTGGTCTGAGGGCAGACATTGCATGATTTCTATTTATTTAAATCATTTAGATTTGTTTATTGTGTGTTTTATAGCCTAGAATATGGTCTATGTTGGTCAACGTTCCATGTTCAGTTCAACTATGTCCTTACCTGCTGGATTTTTCCATTTCTGATAGAGAAGTGTTGAGGCTTCCAATTATAATAGTGAATTCATATATTTCTTCTTGAAGTTCTACCAATTCTTGCCTCATGTATTTTGAAGCTTTGTTGTTAGGCACATACATATTAAGGACTGTTAAGTCTCCTTGGAGAATTGACTGTTTTATCATCATGTAAAGCCACTCTATCCCTGATAACTTTCCTTGGTCTGAAGTTTGTTCTGTCTGAAATTAAAACAGCTACTCCCACTTTGTTTTGATTAGTGTTAGCATGGTATATCTTTTTCCATTTCTTTACTTTTAAACTACATATGTTTTTATATTTAAAGTGAGTTTCTTATAGACAACCTATGATTGGATCTTGTTTGTTTTACCCACTCTGAATATCTCTGTCTTTTAATTGGTATATTTAGACCATTGACATTTAAAGTGATTATTGATATAGTTAAATTAATATGTTACTGTTTTCTATTTGTTGCCCCTGTTCTTCATTTCTATTTTTGCCTTTTACTCTTCTTTTGCCTTTTGTTGTTTTAATTAAGCACTTTATATGATTATATTTTCTCTCTTTTATTAGCATATTGATTATACTTTTTGTTCCCTCTTTTTAATGGTTGTCCTAGAATTTGCAATATGCATTTATAACTAATCCAAATCCACTTTCAAATAACTCTATACCATTTCACAAGTACTGCAAGTACCTTATAGTAACAAAATATTCCCGATTCTTTTCTCCTATCCCTAAATTATAGCTGTCCTTCATGACACTTACACGTATCATATATAAGCATATATACACATGAGCATACACAACTGAATTCTTTATTGCTATTATTATTTTGACCAAACTATTATCTGTTAGATCAAAGATAAGATAAATAAAAGGCTTTGTTTTGCCTTTACTTGTTCTTTCTCCAATGCTGTCTTCCTTTCTTTATGTAGATGTGACTTTCTGACATACATTATTTTCCTTCCCACTGAAGAACTTCTTAACATTTCTTACATAGCAGTCACAGGCAACAAATTCCCTCAATTTTTGTTTGTGAAAGTCTTTATTTCACCATCACTTTTGAAGGATAATTTTGCAGGGTAAAAAATTATAGTGGTTTTTTCTTTTTCTTTCTCACAACATGTTAAATATTTCTCTCTACTCCCTTCTTGCTTGTGTGGTTTTTAAGGAGAAGTTATATGTAAATCTTTGCTTCTCTATAGATAAAATGTTTTTTCCTCTGGCCTCATTCAGGCTTTTTTCTTTATCTTTGATTTTCTGCAATTTAAATATGATATGCATAGATGTGGTTTTTAGGCATTTATTTTGCTTAGTGTCCTCTCAGCTTCTTGGATCTGTGGTTGGTGTCTAACATTAATTTGGGGGAAATTCACAGTCATTATTGCTTCATATATTTTTTCTGTTCCTTTCTCTCTTTCTCACCTTTTGATATTTCCATTACATGTATGTTACATCTTTTGTCCCACAGCTGTAATTGTTTCACAGTTCTTGGATATTCTGTTCCATTTTGGTTTTTTAGCCTTTTTCTCTTTGATTTCTATCTGGAAGTTTCTATTGACATGTACTCAAGTTCAGAGATATTCTCCTCAGCAGTGTCCAGTCTACTAATGAGCTCATCAAAGGCAGTCTTCGTTTTTGTTAGCATTTTTGATCTCTAGTATTCCTTTTTGATTATTTCTTAGAATTTCCATTTCTGTGCTAACATTACCCATCTGTTTTTGCATGTTGTCTCTTTTTTAAATTGGGTCCCTAGCATATTAATCATCATTTTTAAAATTTCTGGTCTGATAATTCCAACAGTCCTTGCATATGTCAATCCAGCTCTGATTTTTGCTCAGTCTCTTCAAATTGTGTTTTTTGCCTTTTAGTATGCCTTGTAATTTTTTCTTGAGAGCCAGATATGATGTACTAAAAGAAACTGTGTAAAAGAGGCTGTGGTTAATAGTCCTTTTGTAATGTGGTGGTAAGTTGTGGGCAAAGGGAAAGCATTCTATAACCCTATGATTAGGTCTCAGTCTTTTAGTGAGCCTGTACCCCTGGAATGTGAACTTCACAATTGTCAGTTTTACCTCCCCTGCCTGCAAGTTAGAACAGGATAACTAGAGGGGGCTGGAGTTTGGTATTTCCCTTTCCATATGTGGAAGGTTAGAGGAAGCTGCAGCTAGATATTTTCCTTCCCCCAGGTCAGTTGGGCTTTAATAAATCCCCAATGGGTTAGACTCTGAAAAAATAGTTTCTTTTGATGGCAGGCCTTGCTAAGAACAAAATGCTCTTGCATATTTTAAAATGGTTACTTATCTCCTCCCCTTGCCAGATGGCAAACAGGATTTTTCTCTGATCTTCACTGTGTAAACCTGGTAGGGCTCCTGAAGGTAAAGCTCACAAAATTGTGAGGGCCTCCCCTGACTCGTCCCCCTGGTGTTTTTATCTTTTATTTCTCATGTTTGTCCATACTGAGCCACCAACAATTCATCAATTATAGTTCATGTTTTTCTATGCTGGCACTGGTTCCTGTGGAGGTTTCTGCTCTTAGGTTTATCCTCTGATAAATTGTGATTCTCAGTGTGCTCCTGTCTGCCTACAATTTTGGAGGTGACATTTTACACTGTGACCTCACTTCTCTGATGAATCTAAGAAATGTTGACTTTTCAGTTTGTTCAGCTTTTTACTTGTTAGAGTGGAATGACAGCTTCTAAGCTCTCTATATGCTGGACCAGAAACTGGACCTTTCACACATACCTTTTGAAATTGAATCTCACATGAGGAGGGAGGAGGAGATGGGGAGATGCTGGTCAAAGGATACATAATTACAGTTAGACAGGAGGAATAAATGTCAAGAGCTCTATCATACAGCAAGGTGATAATAGTTAATGATGATATATAATATTCTTAAAAAATGTAGAAAGTGAATGTTAAGTTCTTTCATCCAAAAAAAAAATGATAACTATGTGAAGTAATTTATTTTTTGATTAGCTAGATTTAACTTTTCCAGAATGTATATATACTTTAGAACATCATGTTGTGTATGATAAAAACATACAATTTTATCCATCAATTTAAAAAAAAAAAAGAAAGAAAATAATCTTTAAAAAAAAAAGAATTTAAATCTTGTGAAGGGCAGACACAGGCTTTAAACTCCAATGGCAAAAACTGATTTAGTTGAAATGATTAAAAGGTCTATAAATTAAGCTAATTAGTTTAATTAGGCTTCTAAACTAGTAGTGCTGACTATTCTCCATTTATTCCCTCTTCCCACTCCAAGATTCCTTCTCCATCCTTCTCTGCTCTTCCTCCTTCCAGGTGGTCACACTATGGACTGCATCATTCCACCAGCTTGCTGTTGGGTCTGGCCAGTGGAAGATTCCAGTGGGAATCAGAAGATGAGAGGACAATCAGTGTGGAATAGGTCCTCCCAAGTCTCTCCCTGCTTTAATGCTTCACTTCTGCAGGGAGCTACAGATCCTGTTGCGTGGACCCAAGTGCAGAGTTCAAGCTGTGGCTTAGGCACCAGTATTTCTTCCTTTTACACTTTCATCTGAGGAATGTTATTGGCTTCCCTTTGAAGATGGTCCCTGGGTGCCTCAACATCCCTTACCCTACTCACATCTCCAAAAATTCTTTCTATTAAATTCTTATCAGTTAATTCTTGTTTCCTACTAGGCCCCTGACTAGTAGACTATAATTCTATAAAATAAGTAGAAATATCCATCTATTGTGCATATAGAACCTGGTATTTTACTTTGCTAAACAAACAACTTCCAATTAGTAATGAATAACACCAAAAAAGTTGACACAAATGCAAAAAGTATGATTGGAGGCAAAGGAGACACTTGTTTTCTTTAAGGCCCTGGGATATGCTTTGTGGCATGCTCTTCCATGCTTTCACTTAAACTTGTTTAGTTGTGTATATTGATTTAATCATTATTATTAATATTACATATAGTTTTATAATTTAAAACTATTTTAATATATTTATATATAATACATATAATAAAAATATATATATTTATGATACTATTATAGCTCTGCTTTGGTTTATCCAGGTACCTCAACCTCCCCATTGCATAAGCTGAGCCTAATCTTTCTCTTCCAAACTTTCTTCTCCATGCTCTTTTTGTTTAGTTAGTTTTATTACCTAGTCATCTAACTTGGAAAAATGGTTGTCTTTACTTCTTCAGCCCCCAACACTCTATATCTAATTATTATAGTAACCAAGTCCTGTTAAGTATGTCCCATAAGTGTCTCTCAAATTCCTGATGTTCATATTTATCCTCATTACCACAGCCTTAATTCAAGCTCTTAAGATCATTTTCTTTGACTATTACAACAGCTATTTTGAGACCTTTCTCTCTACCTTTCCTCTAGATTATGTGGCTCTCTGTTTAAATACTTCATAATCTCCAAATCTTGTAGCAAAATTTTTCAAACTGTCAGCCATGACACATTAGTGGATCTTAAAATCCATTTAATGGGTGCATGCATAAACACGCACACCGATATACCTGAAACAACAGTTTGTGAACTAATACTAAGCCTTACTGCATGCATTGCCCTCTGACATTTTTGTTCTATACTTTTATATTTTATTTCATTTTTTAAAAATTATAGTCATGACCCACTAAGGAGTGATCTAAAGTGTGGAATATGAACAAATATCTGAGTGATACTTCACCACAGGCTTGGCACCAACATGCTTCACATTCTGTCCTCTGTTCACATGCATATGTCAGCTTCATCGGACTCTTTGCCTTTCTGTTCTTGCGTTTCATTCTTCTGTGATACTTTTGGCCAGTGCTCCCTCTTTCCTGTATCTTCTCTCTAAAGATTTGTGAATTCGTTTCTCAAGATCCAATTTAAATTCTTATTTTTATGGAGATTCTTAAAGTAAAACTAATCACTACTTATTTTGTGTGCATTTAACATATTGTATTATGAATTTTAAAAAAGAACCTTGATTTCATTTGTGTGTATATCTGCCTTCCTCAACACTGAATTCTGTGAGATTGAGACTTTTATTCATTTTTATATTCTCAATACCTAGCACAGTGCCAGATAGATAGTAAGTGTTTAATAAATTATTGTTAATTGATTAGTGATTGAATAATTGAAGTGGTATCCAATAACCCCCAGGAGCAAAGATTTTAAAGGAATGGTCACAGTTAAGTGTCTATCTACCCAGAGGAAGGCTTGTGCCTAGGGAAGACCACTTCAAGAAATTGAATTTCCTAAGTTTTGGCCTAGTCCTTTCATATTTATTGTTGCTGACAGGTAGGTGTATGTTTAACTTTTTAAGAAACTACCAAACCACTTTCCAAGTGGTTACACCATTTTACAACACCACCAGCAATGTATGAGGATTCCTGTTGCTCCACATCCTCAGAAGAACTTGGTAAGATCAGGCTTTTTAATTTTGGCCATTCCAGTGGGCATATAGTGGAATTTCACTGGGATTTCAATTTACATTTCTACAATGACTGATGATGTTGAGCATCTTTCCATGTGCTTATTTGGCACCCCTATATATTTTTTGGGGAAGTGTCTTTTCAAATCTTTTGCTCATATTTTATCAGTTTATTTGTCTTATTATTATTGAGTTTTAAGTGTTCTTTATATATTCTTGGTACTAATTCTTTGTTGAATATACATTTTGAAAATGTTATTTCCTAGTCTGTAGCTTATGTTTTTATTTTCTTAAGTGTCTTTAAAGAGTAAAAGTTTTTAACTTTGATGGGGTCCTATTTGCTAATTTTTAAAATAGTTTGTACTTGTGTTGTAGTCAATAAATCTTTGCCAAACCTAAGATCGCTAAGATCTTCTATTTTTTCTTCCTAGAAGTTACATGGTTTTAGGTCTCATGTTTAGGTATATGATCTACTTTGAGTTAATTTTTGCGTATGGTAAGGTATGGCTGCTGCGGCTGCTTTTTCTTCTTCTTCTTTTTTTGTTTTTGTTTTTTTGTGTGTGTATGCAAATGTTAATCCAATTGTTCCAGCATCATTTATCTTTTCTTGATTAAATAGCTGGCACTTTTATTTTAAAAAATTGAAAGCATATGAATGAGTCTACTTCCAG
This sequence comes from Daubentonia madagascariensis, assembly GCA_023783475.1. NCBI lineage: Eukaryota > Metazoa > Chordata > Mammalia > Primates > Daubentoniidae > Daubentonia > Daubentonia madagascariensis. The sequence goes on from JAKFHU010002658.1 coordinate 10,977,588, forward strand.
ACTCTGTATTTTGTTTTATTGATCTACTTGTCTATCTTTACACCTATACCACACTGTCTTGATTAATGTAGCTTTAAACTAAGACTTGAAATCAGGTAGTGTAAGTCCTCTAAGTTTGTTTTCCTTTTCAAAATTTTTTTGCCTCTTTTATGTTCTTTGCATTTTCATACAAATTTTCAAACTGCCTTGTTAATTTTTACAAAACAACCTGCTGAAATTTTAATTGGGATTGCATTGTATTTATAGATCAATTTGGTGGAAATTGACATCAAAATGATCTTTGAGTCTTTTGATCCATGAACATGGTATAGTTCTTCATTTACTGAGGTCTTTTAAATTTCTCTCATTAATGTTTCATACTTAATGTGGGTTTCTCGTGTGCAGGAAATAGTTTGTCTTGCTTTTTTTTTTTTTCCGGTCCATTCTGATAACTATGCCTTTTAATTGGTATGTTTTGACCAATTATATTTGATGTGATTAAATCAAATTAAATTTTATGTGATGTGGTTTGGTTTAAATCTACAGTCTTGCTATTGCTTTTTATTTACCCCATTTCCTCTTTTTATGCCTTCTCTTGGATTAATTGAGGAATTTTTCTGATGATTCCCTTTCATCTTCTATGTTGGCTTATCAACTATAATTTCATTATTAGTGGCTACTTTATGGGTTATTGTATACGTCTTTAACTGACCACAGTATTCAAGTACTATCATAGCACTTTAAGAATAGTATAATGAACTCACTTAACAGTATACTTCCATTTCCCTGCTCCTGGGCTTTGTGCTATTGCTATTTATTTTACTTCTACATGTGTTATAAGCATCATAATCCATTGTTATTATTTTTGCTTTAAACAGTCAATTATCTTGTAAACATAATTGTATAATAAGAAAAAAAAAGGCTTTTATATTTACTGGCAATACTGTCATTTCCAGTGCTCTTTATTTGCATGTGTATGTTCAGGTTTGTAACTGGTATCATCTTCCTTCTGCCTCCTATCAGTCAGGGTCTCTCAGAGAGAGAGAGATAAATATCTCTGTGTGTCTGGGTATAAAGAGATTTATTCTAAGGAATTGGCTCATGTGACAGGAGTTGGCAAGTCTGAAATCTGTAGAGCTGGGAAGCTGGCGGGCAAGCTGGAATCTCAGGTAAGAGTTGATGTTGCTGTTTTGAGTCTGAAATTCACAGAGTAGGCCCCAGGCTGAACACTCAGACTGGATTTCTTTGTTACAATCTTGAGGTAGAATTTTTTCTTCTCCAGGGAACCTCAGTTTTTGTTTTTAAGGTTTTCAACTGATTGGATTAGGCCCACCTACATTATTGAGGGTAATCTTTACTTAACAGTCAGCTAATAACTTGTAAATGTTAATCACATTTTTTAGAAAACCCTTCACAGCAACATTTAGTATTTGACCAAGCAACCCAGTGCCATAGGCTTGCCAAGTTGACATATAAAATTAACCATCACATGCCTAAAAGACTTTCTTTAATATTTCTTATAGTGCTTGTCTGCCGGTGATAAATTCTTTCCACTTTTATAACTCTTAAAACTTTTTATTTTGCCTACATTTAAAAAAAAATAACTTTGCTTAGTATCTGACTTTTTTTTCTTTCAATACTTTAAAGTTGTTCTTCTACTCTTTTCTTGCATTTTCCAACATGTCATCTACTGCTAATCTTATGCTTGTTATATAGGTTATTTGGTGTTTTTCTCTGGCTATTTTTAAGATTTTCTCTTTATTACTAGTTTTAAGTAATTTGATCATGATGTGTCTTGGTGTAGTTCCCTTCATGTTACTTGTGCTTTCATTAAATTTGAAAAATATTAGGTCATTATTTCTTCAAATTGAGGACACATTTTATATCCTTACTAAGTTCCCTTATTTTATGTATGTGATTATATATTTTATATATAATATATAAATATATATATATATATCTTTGTCTGCTAAGATTCTATCTGGATCTTTTTCCATTGATTGACTTGTCTCCTCATTATGGATCATGTTTTCCTACTTCTATTAATGCCTGGTAATTTTTAATTATATACTAGACACTAAATTTTTTCTTGTTAATTTCTGGGTATTTTTTTATTCCTCTAAATATGTGTAAGCTGTATTCTGGCATATAGTTAAGTTATTTGGAAACAATTCCATCATTTTAAGATTGATTTTTTAGATTTGTAGGTGGGACTAGCATAGGCTTTAGTCCAGTCCTCCTTTTCCCCCACTACTGAGGTCATACCCTTGTAAGTATCCAATGACTTGTGAACTATGAAGTTTTCCACTCTGGATGTGTGCTATCCAAGGATTGTTCTCTCTTCTTTAATCTGCTTCTTTCCTTGGCCTTGGGGACTTTTTTCACATGTATGTACTTAGCAGTACTCACCTGGAGACTTAAGGGGAGGCCTGTGCAGATTTCTGGAGCTCTCTTTCTGTGCAGCCCTTTCCTCTCTGGTATGTTGCTCTACAGATTCTAGCTGCCTTGGTCTCCTCTGATTCCAGGTTCAGGGAAATGTTGGTTCTTCTTGGGTGTCCCCTTCTTGAGCTGTTGCCTGGAAACTCCACAGGTAGCAAGCTGTGGCAATCGTATGTATCATCTGTATCCTCTCTATCAGGAACCACCGTCCTGTGATGCTATATATCTAATAGATAAAAGTCATTGTCTATGTAGCTTGTCTGTTTTTTATATGTTTCAGGTGGGAAACCTGTTACTCTATCTTGAACAGGAGTAGAAGTCTTTTTTACTTTTAAAAGAAAATTATTTTTATGACCTCAAAGGATAAGTTATATAAGGAAAATAATTTGATAATGAGCTTAAAATATTATCAGGGTAAAAATGTACAAAACTAATGTTGAGTTCTGCTACAAAAACTTGTGTTATCCAATATATTTTGTTGATTAAAGAATGAAATGAACATGCACTTATTAATTTATTCATTCATTTAGGTATTTATTTATTCTTCCAACAAATATTTATTGGGTACCTGCCTCTGTGCCAGCAGGATGTCGGGCACTGGGCCCACAGGGGTAAACTAGACAGGTAGTGTGCGTAGATCCTAGGACGTGAAATAGACACTAAAATAAATAAACAAATTAAAGATTTCATGTGTGCTGAGGGCAATCATAGAACCTTCTCTGAAGAGGTAATATTTGAGTTAAGAGCTGAAATTAGAAAATAACCCATTCATAGGAAGAACTATGGGAAAGAGTTTTCCAGGCAAGGGGAATTACAGGTCTAATGGCCTTTATAATAAGCTTGTTGTGGTACAGGAATGGAAAGAAGGTCAGTAGCTTGAAATGAATATAGGGGATCGTGGTAGAAAATGGGACGAGAAAGCCAAATCCAGGTTGGCTTTATGGGCCACGATAAAGAATTTGGATTTTATTCTGAGAGTAATGAAAAGCTATGGAAGTATCATGAACAGAAGGGTGATGCAATGTGATTCAAATTTTAAAAATAAAAAAACAGTTACTCAGGTGCCATGTGGAGAACAGACGTTGGAAGGTATGCATAGAAGTCACAGGGTGAATTAAGAGGCTACTGCAGCAGTCCAGGTGGGAAGCCATAAGAGGTTTGCACTGGATGGCAGTGGAAGTAGAGAAAAGATTTCTCTAATTTTGGCGAGACCATCTGGGTGTTTGGTAGTATATTTATTGAAAAATAAAAAAGTCAGCAGGTTAGGGAGTGGATGGAGGGGCATAAAGAGATCGGCTTACACACATTAAGTTTGAAATACTTATTAGACATACAAGTGAAGAAGACTAATAGTTAAATACACAAGTTCAGGTATTAATTTGAAAGACATCAGCATATAGATGGTATTTAAAGTTATGAGATAAGATGAAATCCTCAAGGCAGAAAATGTGGATAGAAAACAGGGGCCAGGCCTAAGCCCCAAGGAGTTCATCATTCAAATCAGGCAAGAGATTCACAAAGAGTGCAGGGGAGGGGGAGGGCAACTCGGTCAGCCTGGTATTAAAGACATCAGGACCTGTGTTCTGCCGTGTGCAACGCTGCTAAGAGGTTAGAGAAGGACGAAGACAGAAATTGTCAGAGCTTTACTGAATCCAAAAAAGAGATGTTACTTTGATGCAAATTAGGGCCACCTGTGAAGCATGAATAAATTACTGAAAAAATGGTCATAATAAAATATGCAAGAGAAGGAGACATACGGATTTTGATGAACCTTCTAAAAATGGCATCCTACATAGACACTCTTTTAAATTTTGTTCTCTGGAAGAATGATGCCTGGAGTTAGCAGGTACATTTAAGAAAGGATCTTTACATTTGCAAATGAATATATAGGGCATGCTGTTGCCTTTGGAAAAGGTTAATTTTTCGTTGACTTTTTCTAAATATAGAAAGGAAGGCAACCCCTAGGAGGAATACGGGCATTTTAAAATGGGTTCTTTCTGAATGCTTTTGCCCAAAAAAGATGATTTGTAATAAGGTGATGAAAGTAAAGAATTAGGCCCCTACAGAGGAGAAGACCAGTGGTGAAATTCTGGATGATGTGATGTGAAAAGACACATGGAAACATACCCTGATAACTGGCCGATGAGATCCCATGTGAAGAAACATCAAAATAATGAAGACAAGGTCAAAGTTCCAGAGAAAGGAACTATATAAAGCCTAGCCGCTTTAGGGGGGAGAGAGTTCTGAGGGACTGGAAAAATAAATTCCCAAGTTTCCAGCACAGATTGAGAATAAACAGTTTAAAGAAAAGACGGGAACCAGGAAGAGTCTAAATGAATGTAAATAGAAGGAAATGACCGCACACCTCTATAAGGGATTAATGGGGCTACATATAAATTGTGGTTAGAATTTCTTGTCACACTGTGATAAAAAGTGTGTAGAGATGGCGAGGGATGAAAAAGGGACCTGAGGTCTGTGCAGTACGCAGCCAGGTCAGGGAAAGTACAGCATCCTCCTGTCAGGGCTGGATCGGGGCAGCCTGTGAGTGCAGTGAGCAGGGCCAAAGGGCCACGTCATGCCCAGGGGAGTGTTTCTGTGGTGCTTTGGAAATTCTTAGGCGAGGAGGGGGGACAAAGAACCATATAATTGCGTAGCCTGGAGGGGGAGGGCAGAGGTGGTTGGTTTGGATAATGATTGCCTGACCCTTTTAGAACTTTCTAGCACTTTTTTACCTGCCTCCCTATCACCCCATCCAACCTGGGAATTTAGCATGTAATGTCTGTCTTTCTTACTGTGTTTGTTCTGTGTTATGGTTATTCAATTCCGTTGTTAAGTTCCTTGAGGACTGGAGAGTCTGCATACGTCGTGTGAATGTCCCCACAGTTACTGTTTGGGATCTTAAATGTAGAAGAAAATCAGCAGAATTTGTAAGTTCATACTTCGCCAAAATATGAGTGGCTTTTCACCGATGAGGTTTTCCAATAGCCTGGATGAAGCCATTTGAGGTTTTGGATGTGCTGAATCTACATTTTTTGGACCCTAAAAAAGTACAAGGTCAGTCTATTTTAGTCACTACTCAAGATGTAGTCATTATTATGAGACGTGTGTTTAAAAAGATATTTTCTAAGATTTCTTTTTGAATATCCATTTCAGAGGTGTGTGTCATTGTGGCTAACCAGCATTAGCATGACTGATGACTGCTGACTGCTGTTATTCTGTGTATGTGTGTCCTTATATGACTGTAGAAAGGAGTCCACAGACTGCCTAATTAATGCATTTAAAAAGCAATTCCTCCAAACGCAAGAAAGAACTTGTTCAAAATTACAAAGAAGTGATCTCTTAATACAAATACCAGCATTCCTTTTCTAAGCTCACTTAAAAAGTACATACATAAGATTGTGCCCTACAGAGTAGCCATTTATTGTACTTCCCAAATGCCAGTTACCAGAGTTGCTGTGCTGTCCATTTTCCCTTTTAATACTCAAAAGAATCTCAAGTTATTTTTCTCAGACAACAGATGAGGAAACTGAGGCCCAGAGAGGTTAAGTCCTTTGGGTAATACCGTGAGTTAGGTAAAGAGCTGGCATCCAAAGCCAGGTTTTCTGATACAGTTTGGTGTCAGAAACTGTATTGATTTTCCTTGTAGTAACGATTTTGTAACTACTCCCTGAATTCAATTCAACAATCAAAATATAAATCAGTATGTGAAAAGTCATAACCAAAATGCAGCCAAAATGTAACCAAAATGCAACTTCGCTTCATCTCTCCTTATTCCTTTAAAGTGTACTCAGGGGTGGGGGATTGTTTTTCCTACCACCAAGACTTTTCCAATCCATCTTGGGTCACAGACAGCCCTAAAATTACTTGAAATTACTAACCAGTCAATTGAGAAATCAGCACGTTCAGATTAAGATAACAATTATAATTTCAATTTTCATTCTAAAGTTAGACTCCCCCCAGCCCTTCCTCCTGTTAAGGTCTATATTAAGCAGCTACTCACAATCTGGGAAGGAGTGTGTTTAGCTTCTTCTCTCTTTCTCCCCAAGCTTTTATTTGGCCAGTTACCATACTGCAGTGCCTTGGCCCCTCCCCACCCAGATGCTGGTTCTCAAATGGTTCTTTCCATGCCCAATTTCTTCTGAGAATCCCCTTCCTTCCAAGCATACTCTTGAGTTGGACTTAAATAGCTCTAGGCCTGCTTTCCTCTGTGTGATCCATAGGAAAACTTATATACCCCTTGCCCTACCACGGATGAGAGATTAATTACTTCCCAAATGCAATCATCTATTCTCTGTCCTGCCACAGACCACTTTAAACCTTCTCAAGCATGAATAAGCCTCAATCCAAGATGGGCCCACATTTCTAGGAACATGCTGCAAGCTCTCCATCTGCTCTACACTTGAGGGAGAGTAGCTAACAACAACCCACTCCCAGACCCACCCCCCAACAAGTCCCCTTAAGTTGGAAGTGACTCACCCACAGAGCAGAGAATAGCAATTCTCTTGAAACCTCACAACTCTTTCCTTGCATACTCTGATCTTCCATTTTTAGCCTTGATTTGAAGAAGGCTTTGAGGGGTTGGTTCTCCACCTTTTCCTTTGTGAATTCTGCATTTTGGCGCAGCCCCTCATTTTGAAATTTAAAATTGTATTTTGGCACTTAAGTTGAAATTTTAGTTTTAACATCTTGTTCTACAAAGGATGTTTCTATTTTATTCTAGGGTAAGCTACATTAATAAGAAAGTGCTGTGGACCTGTTGACATTGAAGTAGAATTTAATTTAAAATAAGTTACTAATTGTTTTCATGGGATTATCAGCTCTAAGATTTGAAAGAGAAGTCAGTGTGGCAAATGAATTGAAAAGCGCCTTGAAATTACATTTTATTTGGTTATTTATCCAAGTCTACATAATAACTTGTTGAGTCACATCCAGAATTTACAAATATAAAAGGGGCTTGTTAGTAGAATTGATAAACTACATTACTGTGCTTTTATAAGTGGTAGGCAACTTCTAAAGATAAAACTCCTATACTTCTATATTTTCTAAAGAGATGTCATTTATTAGTATGGCAAAGTAGGATTGAAAAAGGGGACAAAATACAATTTCTGGAAAAAGGTACAGAATTTTCTTTCTTAATTAAAAAGCAAGTTGCAAGGATATTTCTGAGTCTAAAATGGGAAAATAAGTGCATTAATCTCTTCCTGCTTTACAGAAACTCTAAAGGTATTGAAAGTTTGAACATTTTTTTTGTGTGAAAAATATTCTGTGGCAAAACAAATTATTTTCTGTTTTGTTATTATGGAATAAAGCAAACCTCGGTTTCCACAAACAATGAGATGGTCTGTTCTTATATAAAAAAAAACTTGTTCAGTTGTTGTAAGTACATAGGGCTAATTAGAAAGACAACTAGAATTGAATTTTCTTGTTCCTCACACAGACCCTGAGATTGGATATCTATGTCAAGGTCAGAGGATACTCATCAACTTAGATTTTGGGGGTTTGAATGGTGCCATCAACAACCAACCAAATCAGCTTAAGGACATTAAACCCAAATCATCATGAGTTTGTCACTAAGACATCTGGAAAAAGGGGACAGAGTTAATTTTGGGGAACAATAGCATTTATAATACTTCCTCTCTGGAAATGTGGACATAGACTATATTTATTATGATTTATTTCAAACTGTATTCCTCAGAACACCAGAGTTCTCTAGAGGTTATATGGAACTTTCTTAGAGACCCCTAGACAGCCTCAAGCAAAATAGTTCTAATCTTATCTGTTTCATATATTTAGTTTTCAAATAAGATTTTTTTAAAAAGCATCCCACTGCTTTTAAAAAAAGTTCCATCAAAAACCACTTTTCTATTTGTTATGTATGCATGATTTTGCTGTTCGTGTACTTGGAACTCAAACTAATAGTTAGATACTGGGAACCTCAATACAAGTGTGATATATTCTGTTTGTCTGAGAGATTGAGTGGGCCAATCATGGTACCAGGTTCACAGGCAAGAGATCTTATGAAGTGCTGTGACTCCCTTCCCATCTGCTGTGCTGTGGAGCTTCAAGGGTGAGGTTATCTCATTGGGGGGAGTGACTCACCTGACCCTGAGGGGTCTTTTCTGCTTCAGGTACTAGAAAAAGAGGCAAACCACAATGGCACCATTTGGTTTGAGGTTTATCTTTGATGGAGCTAGCTTAGTTGACAATTTCTCACAAGGATTTACAAATACTTCCAGACCTCTGTTAAGAAGAGTCTATACTGCTCTGTTAGGAGGATTTTTGTGCCATTAATGTTTCTCCTGCTCTATGATTGAATGGAAAGAAAGTGAGAAAAGAATCTCTTAGATTTTCACATATAGGTAAACTGCATGGGAAATCCTGGAAATCTTTTGCTGTCCCTTTCAAATTTCTGATAATATTCAGGCAAGCAAGATCTGGAGTACATCAAGGTGGCAAGTAGAGGGATAGACTGTGTCTGCAGAACTACATTTTTTTTGGTTGATAATACAGTACAGAAGACATTGGCAGTGTAGAAGGACAAAAGGTCAGTTATAGAGTATGAGAATTAACAATACCCAACACTGACTGGTGTGGATATCAGAATTAGAATTGAGTATAGAACCGCACAAGGCCAGGGGAGCAGGATGACCTTCCTTAATTTGGAGAGACGATAACTTGCTGGTACCTGGCTACTTAAAAGGACAACATCCTTGCCTTCCTAGTAGTGCCAGGGACTACTTTTAAAGTACCACTCAATAACCAACAAGGTCAGAAATTACTAAAATAAAGGGACAAAGAAGAGAGACACAATGAAGTTAAAATTGGCAAGATGAAGTAATTGATTGCTTTAGGAGTGGACAGGAGGCAGGATGAATGAAAACAGACACCAAGATTTCTAATCCAGGTAACCTAAATGTTGGTAGAGTGATTAATTTGAGTGGGGAATTGCAAGATCTTGGCTACTGGGGGGAAGGAAATGTAGGTTGGGATATGATAAATGACAGGAAAGAAAGAGATGGAAATTAAATCCTGGAAATCAGGAGAAAGGGTAAATTTGAGAGTCCCAGTGTAAAGGTGGGACCTGAAGCCATTGTTTTGGGCCACTGATGGAGTATAAATGAGGAGAACAGAGGAAAGAAACTTAGAACTGGGTAGATGAAGCAAAGCAAGAGGAATTGAGAAGAAGGCAGGAGGGAAGGCAAGCTCCATACCTTTTCCAGCATCACAAAACACGAGAGCACAGTCCTTCTCTGTCACATTAACTAAAAATACAGTCACACTTCTACATGATGAAATATTTTGCATTACCATAATTGTTGGTAATTATGATTGGGTTTATAAGTTTGATATAGTTTAGATACTACTATGTCTAATATCATTCCTTTTATGCTTATTTTTATAACATAAGCATTTGTTTAGGGCATTAACATTTCTTTGTAAAGATAATAGTTGATGATTGCACAATATTTCACTGGAACTTTTTGAGTGTTCTTCTTCTTTAATTGACCATTGAACATATAGGTTGTTGATAGTTTTTCAATGTCTATATTGCAATGAACATCTTCATGGCTTAAATTTGTATCTGTTCTTTTTATTCTTTCTAACAATTTATTTTCAAAACAGAAATTATTATAGAAAAGGTTTATCTTTATGCGTAAAACTGAAAGAGTATTTGCTTTGAAAAGAGTATTCTCTGGGTAATCTGATCAACCAAAAAAATAAATGTAGGGATGTTGACATACTTGGGTTTTCACAACAAAGTGAAGCTTAAAGTCAGCAGGATGTCCCACACACTTAGAGAATACAATCAGCTTCTTAGTTTTTCACATTTATCATGAACAAAAACCCAAACTCTATCAGACTGATGAAAGTACTTGATATGTCAGAAAAGAAGTAACTTGGAAGAAAAAGACTATGCAGGGAGAGGAAAATTATGTTTATACTTATACATGTACACATATGCAGATATATATTCTCTATATAGTTGATTCTTATTATCTGTGGTACTTATGTTCTATAAAATCACTATGACACTGAATTAGAGAGTACTGGGCATTGCTCCTATGGGAAAATACACTGTTAGATTTCTGTGAGCCTCTGGTGACATTTTCTTCAACAGATCAATACATAACCAACAAAAAGCACAAAAATATGGCAAATGTGACATTAAATAGGCTGCAAAAAGTACACTTGTTTACAGTATGAAAGCTGAAATAAGAAGGCAGAGCATCACCTTGTGTGAGCTCAGCTGGGAATGTATGCATAGGTGACTCAAATTTTTTGCCATTCAACGTATGGCTATGAATAACTGTGAAAGAGTCACTATAGAATCTATGGTTAATGAGGATCAACTGTGTATATTTATACACAAACACACACACACACAGACAGATAGGAAGGTGAGCTTTCAAATCTATAAAAAAAGAACAGTGATATACACACAGTCATGTATCTCTTAACAATGGGAAGATGGTCTGAGAAATGCATTGTTAGGTGATGTCATCATTGTGCAAACACTGAAAGAGTGCACTTACACAAACCTAGATAGTGTAGCCTACTAGACGCCTAGACTATATGAAATAGCCTATTGCTCCTAAGCCACAAACCTGTACAGCATGTTACTGTACTGAATACTGTAGGAAATTGTAACACAATATGAAGTATTTGTGTATCCAAACATAGAAAAGGTAGAGTAAAAATACAGTATAAAAGATATAAAATGACAGTAACATAGATGCTTATTATCATTATCAAGTATTATGTACTTTACATAATTGTAAGTGCTATAATTTTATATGATTGGAAGCTCAGTAGGTTTGTTTACATCAGCATCAACAAAAGCTCATGAGTAATATGTTGTGATATGCCATTACAATGGCTATGACATCAGTAGGTGATAGGAATTTTTTTTAGCTCCATTATAATCTTATGGTACCACCATCATATATGCAGCCCATCACTGACTAAGATGTTGTTACACAGCACATGATTATATATATTAATATTCAGAGAACTAATAGCTCTTGGGAATTAAAAACAGACAGCAGAAACAAAAAACTCAATACTGGGTTAGAAAATAAAATTAAGGAACTGTTCCAGGAAAAAGAGAAAGTGATGGAAACCTGAAAAGAAGATTTAATAAAGTAAAGGACAAGACTCAGAAAGCCCAACATCTGAATAATTTTTCTCTCCAGAAAGAGACAACACACAAAATGGATTGAAGAAAATCATTAAATAAATAATTACTTTTTTTTTTTTAAGAATAAAGTGACATGAGTTTCCAGATGAAAAAGATTTCAGAGTGCCCAACACAAGATAAAAATAGATCCAGGCCAGGTGTGGTGGCTCACACCTGTAATCCCAGCACTTTTGGAGGCCAAGGCAGGAGCACCATTTGAACCCAGGAGCTGGAGACCAGCCTGGACAGAATAGGGAGACCCCTTCTCTACAAAAAATAGAAAAATTAGCCAAGAATGGTGGCATGCATCTGTAGTCCTAGCTACTTAGAAGGCTAAGGCAGGAGGTTCACTTGAGCCCAGGTATTTAAGGTTGCATGAGCTATGATTATGCCATTGCACTCCAGCCTGGGCAACAGAGCAAGACCCTATCCCCCCCAAAAAAAGAAATAGAGCCACACCAAGAATCATCATTGTGAGATTTCATAATACTGGAGACAATTAATCAATTTAAACATCTTCCACAGAGAAAAAAAAGAGTGTACACAGAGGATCAAGAATTAGAATAAGGGCCCCAATAGGCCCAGCAGAGAATCTAACAACAAAAGGCAAATGTAAGCATTAAAGAAAAAAAAGAATGAGAATAGAATCTGGTTTTTCTAGATCATACTGGAAACAAGAAAAAGATGGAGCAACACCTTTAAAATTCTGAAGGACAAAGAATTCCCTATTATAATTCTATACCTAGCCAAACTATCAATCAATTGCAAGGGCAAAAATGAAGACACTTTCAAACATGCAAGGTCTCAAATATTTTGCCTCCCCTGTACCTCTTTTCAGGAAGCTATTAGTAGATGTTCTCACCAGAGGAAGTAGTAATCTAGAAAGAGGAAGATACAGAATTCAGAAAACAGGATTGTCAATTCAGAAACCAGGAGAGTCAAGTCAGAAAAGAGGCTCTGATGAAGAAGGGAAATTCCAGGATGACAAGTGCCCCAGGGGCTGAGGGAAATAAGTCCAGATTGGAACATCATGACTCAAAAGACAGGAATGTTGACGGCTGTTATCACCAGGATACTATAGTTATAATCTGACAGAATGGCTAAAGGAATTGTTTCTTCAAAACAAAGAAGTATGTCATTAAAGCGGAATCCTTGAGACACAGGAAATGGAGAACCCAAACAAGGAGAAAAGCAAAAGGAGCTCCAACAATGGTGGAGAAAAGGAAGTCCCAGGATGGCAGTTATGGAATAGGCCTAGAGATGTCTCAAAACAAAACAAAAAAATAAACTAATAAGCAGTGAAAGGATTATTGATGCCATTTGTCTTGTACGAAATTAACCAGACAAGCTTTGGGAAGATGTTTAAGTAATTAACAATGCATATGAAGAAAACTAAATGAATTAAAAACAAGGCATGCATTAACTTCAGGATAAACTAAAGAAGGAAACAGAATCATAGTACACTGTAATGGTCAGTTGTGAATATTATTTTCATAGGCCTAATAATGCTAACACTAAATAGTGATGCAACCAAAATACAGTACAATTATATTATGAGTATGAGAGAGAACACAGAGAGGGAATGGCGGTATTAGAGATCTAAATCCTAATCTATCAATACTGGAAGTCAACAGATAATGTCTAAAATTGATGAATCAAAAGAACAGCAGTATAATATAATTTAAGAAATATGAAGATGTGTAAATACCAACAGTAAGGAGTGAGTTAGAAGTGGTTGCCTCAGAGCAAGAGGACTGTAGCAAACAAGGAGGAGTAGGACAAGAAACCTTTATGTTTTTAACAAGCCACTTAGTATAGTTTACCTTTAAACCTTATATGTATTAATAATAGACTTGAAAATATTGTACCAATGCATACTTCTTCCAGCAAAGAAATCATTTAAGATCGACACCTAATGACAGTATCATGGAAGTCTGGGTTGATGTGAGCATCGCTCACTCTCCAGGTACCACAGTTGTGCCTGCACCAAGGGTATAACAAAGGAAGCTTTCTGGAGCTGGATTGCAGCTACCCAGACCTCCCAGTATTTTGGCTAAGAATACCCTTCATTTAACAAAGAATTATGACCAGGATTGGATTGCAATAAGTTAACCTTTCATTTAATTTAGTTCTTAATGTTGGATTGGTACTAAAATCTATTTATGGGTTTTTCCCTTTTCTACTTTCTTCCAGGAACATTATCTGGCATTCTAAACTTAGAGGAAAGTCTGTATAAGGAACCTCTAAATCTTGGCAGAAAGTATAAATTGTTAGAGATCTCATGAGTAAGACCAAGCTGTGGGATGTCTCAGGATTGACCTTCAAGATCATCCTTTCCAACCCCCTCATTTTACATGTTACAGGAAAATGCAGCCAAAAAGGGCTAAGTGATTTATCCAAGGCCTTGCAGCTTGTTAATGGCACAGAAATGATGAGAACTCAGGTTTTCCTGGCTTCCAGCACAGTGGTTCTTTCACTGCATTACACCGCGAGTATAATGATACTGCAGCAAACTACACTACACTATACTACACTGCACTACCCTGTCTATATCACACCACGTGACACTATACAACACTATACTACACTACAACAAACTACACTACACGACATCACACAGTGCTATACTACTGTGTACCACACTACTTTCCCCTGTACTACACTATACTATAGTATACTACACTACGCCATACCACACCACACTAAACTATACCACACAACACTACATTATCAAGGAGATAACCTGGAATGACATTTAACCTCCTATCTTCTGGATTTAATCCACAGGAGTTCACTAATATCTTCACCCTGCAAGCTTAGCCCAGCCCCATTTCTTGAGTGATGCTGACTCTGATTGTGTCCCACAAGCTCCCTGCAGTCCTGCAGTGGCCTCTGGGATTCAAACATGTTCCATGCAGCAGACTGCCATACTCTTTCCTGATTTCCTGCATTGTGCTGGATGACCATCCAGGGTCACTGTCCCAGAGCTGATCCCTGGGTGCCTAGACGGTTATTTTCCCACTTGCATCGTGCCTCATTTTAAAGCCAGAGTCCTACAGATGACTCCCTCTTGTCCAGTTCCTTCTATGTGCTGCAGTCTATAGGCTAAGCTTTGATTTTGGTGCCCTTTCTAACAAACTGAGGAGTTCCTCAGCTCCTTCTTTAGACTAAGAAGATCACAGCCTTGCTCTCACTTTGCCCTCTCCCCTACCCCAAAGATTGGCGCTGTCCACCAACAATTTGGGCAAGAACATCATTCCCACTCTTAATGGCAGCAGAAGAGGTGGCAGCAGTGGTGGCAGCAGCGGCATCCTACTATGAGAGAAGAGTTAGATTATTGAGGGAGAATTTATATTTGGCTAAAATCTTGGACCTTGGAAGTTAGATCTCGATTTATCACTTACCAACTGGTGACCTATCACCTAAGAAATAGGGATAATAATGACACCTATCCCTTAGGATTGCTGAAAGGATTAAATGTAATTATGCCCAGCCGACTTTTTGCACAGTGCCTAACACACAGTAAGTGCTGAATAAATGTTTGATACTGTTTCATTGCATCCTTTAAGAAAAAGTCTTGGTAACATTATCTGAAACCGAGGTTCAGAAAGGTTGAGTAACTAACTTGTTCACCAACACACAGTTAGAAGGGGTGGAAATGCCACCGGAAGCCCATGTTCTAACCCCTTCCACATTCTGCCTCTTTGATAGTCAAGCCTCCGGCCAGTCTGGATTTCTGAACAATGCTCTGCCCACCTGTTGGGCGGCTCCAGCTTGGATCCCCCCTGGTGCCAGGCGTCTGCCTGAATCGTGACGAGAACATGTTGATCCCTCTTGGCCCTGTGCCTAGCCCACCCAGCAGAAACTTCCCCGCCAGCCTCTGCAGCAAGGACAGCTCTCTCAGCTCCGGTTCCAACCTACAGAGCAGAGCTGCTGCCAACTCCGCTCCCTGCCCCAGGCCTGTCTGGCTGTAGGTAGGCTGTTCTGACTCACCGGAGAATCCTGATTGCTGACTGATCCTTTGTCTAATGTCTTTTGCAGGGTCAACATTCCAGCCACGTGTGGAAGGAGAGCAGGGAAGAAAGGGAAGGGGACGTTTGTGTTTACCGTCAGCCCCGTGAAGTCAACGGGAAATGGCTCAGTGTACATCAGCCGCCATACTGCCCTGAGTAAAAGGGAATGACGATCTCTTCGGCGTGACTAAAGAGTTCATCACAACCAGGTCGAGAGTCTATCACGTAGAGTTCCATGTTTGAGTTTTGGAGAATTCCTTTTGTTTCATTTCAGCACATTCACTTCAGTGCCTGTGTCTATTTTAATAGCCTGGAATGCAATTCCCTTTGCCCCTATTCCCTTTCACTATGGGTTTTTCCGACCCTCAGGGTAGATTTATGCTTCTAGCTGAATGATTACTCAGTGAGTCTTCGCCAAGGGATGTTCTGTTCCAAGAATGACACATCTCTTTGGGGATGACTCTCTACCTAGCAGGGGTGGGTGGGAGGTCAGGGGAAGCCCCTACCCAGGAGAAAATAGTTTCTTTGTGTGCTTGAAGAAAAACACTCAGATGATGAACAGCCCGATTTGGGGGCTGTGTGTGGGTGAGCCACTCCAGTGAAGTCGTCCTCAATGCTCCCTCATAAGGAGAGATTATGAATTTAATGAGCACAAGAATTCTGACAAGCCTTAAAGCCAAAGGCAATTAGGGAAGGATGAATAACTTGAATTCCTTGCAGTTATGAAATCATTTCATCCTAATGAAATTATACACGCATATATCTTTATAACATATTTTACCTACATGTCAATATCACACATGAGACTGTATTGTAATCTTTTATTTGCATATACAAGCATTTCCTCCTGTGCGTTCAGTGGCACTCTAGCGCCAGGAGATGCAGCATGAAAGAATGCCATGGTCAAATCCAATTGGAAATGCTGCATGCTATAGCTCCATGATGTATGCACAAAGGATACTGGGATAGTAAATGTTCCGACAAATCCTATAATGAGGATTTTATTTAACTTTATTGACCCCAGCATTCCAAATATATTTGAACATGAAACCTTTTTCCCTTCCCTAACACCTACTAACATTCAAAAGAATCAATGCTGGACACAATACACTTTGAAAAATACTAATACACTGTAATATGACAGTTTAACTCTTACAGATCAGGCCAAAATGCTCACTTCTTCGATGATGCCAATGCTTAAAACATTTTGCCATTCATATTTTACAATTGCTTTAAGATACTATGTGATATTCTTTAGAACATTCTAAATAATGGTAAAACTTTGTTCTTTGAAGTGATTTGGTTTTTAGAAACTGTCTCCACTCAAACCTATGTCTGTTGAATGAGGTAAGTGACTGATGAAGCCAGGCTATTTATTATAAGTCAACAGAAAAATATCTTAGTATAACTAAAAAAAAAAAAAAAGCTTTTGAGGTCTTTATCGTCTCATAATTGGGTCATTAACACCAACTTTTGGTCTGGACCCCCTAACTCTGCTCTTCCCTTGCATTACTCTACATCACCACTGGACCAACCTCTCTAAATTCAATAATAAGCTGTCATTCTCCCCTGGGTCAAGTCTCTCTCCTGCATTGCCTGGTTTCAAAGATCTTCCAAAATTCCCATCCGTCCAACCTTATTTTCTTCCACTCTCCTAACCCGTGACATTGCCAGACTAGTGTTCTTAATATCTCACAATTTCCTGGGACCTTCCTGTCCTGCACCAATTGCCTGAAATGCTCAACTTTCTTCCTTCAACCAATTTATAATTATTTAAGACCCAAATTATTCCTTATCTTTTCTTGTAGCAGCTATTGAATATGCACATGTTTATTAATATAATTGTTCTCTAGATGTCTTTAGGATTTCCTGGCTATATCACTGGTGACTATATTTTCTAATCAAAAAATTTAAATGTTCAGTCTGATAAAAGGGGACTTATGGAAGAATGACATAAAATGTCAGAAATCATTATAATTGTGGAATAGAGGAGATATTCTGGAATATTTGAGATAGCCTTAAGGAATTTAGCAAAGAATTATTTACTTCCATACTACAAGACTTCATATTGCAGACTCTTGACAGCATTGTAAGTTATTAGGTGCCAAAAAGTCATGTCTTTTAGTCCTTCTGATTTCCTCTTGCACATAGCACATGTGCAACCTTCTCAAATCTTTCCTAGTATGAGGAAGAATAAAAAAATAAATTATAACTACTTTCCACAAATGTATTGATTATATTTCAGGGTTTCAATGGAAACAATGGCATTAGGAAGTTTCTGCTTAGGTTAATGTTTTTTCAATTTCTCCCTTTGCACATTCTATCCTATAATCAAACCATTCCCTCATTTATAGGTGCCATCCATTAGGGAGAGACACAGGGTGTCTTGTGTAATTCAGGAATCCACTTAAGTGGTACTTTCCAAAAAAATGATAAATCAGGATGAACTAAAGAAACAAGAATGCTCAGCCCCAATCCCTGTCTGTTTTAACACCCGGCTATAGCCCTTCAATACACTCACAATATTGCTCTGGGGGTGTGAGTTATGCCTGCTCTCTGAAAAACTCAGCCTTGTGCAATGAATGATTAAGCTACTGAGAAACAGTGTAGATATAGAGTTAGACCAATACTTAATGTAAGGAAAGTGCAGTACCTGTAGTTTGCCATAAATTACAGCACTATGGATCATGAAATGACATTTCTGACCCCATACTCCGTCTACATTTCATTGTTACTTTGCTAGCAAATTAGCTTTAGTCATTATTACAAAATTCTGGTGGACAGGCATATTATCATAATGGCAAATCCTAGGTTTTGCTCAATTGCCTTACATATTTAGAAACATTTCAAAATTGGAATAGACTTGTTTGATAATTTCTCTCCATGAATCTCACATTTCTCATTGAAGACCAGAAGTCATAGAATTTGAGTAACTTAGTCAGGACAAAAGAAACTCTGGAACCCATAGCACGCCAAAACCTGCAGGTGTGTTAAGATTAGAAATGAGTGAAACATTTATTACTAAAATGAGCACTTTGTTCCTACTGCATACAGCCTGACACTGACTAATACTTACTATTATTATTTATCATTGTGATTAATATTAGAATGTTTATATGACACTAGTATGC
Source organism: Daubentonia madagascariensis (assembly GCA_023783475.1). NCBI lineage: Eukaryota > Metazoa > Chordata > Mammalia > Primates > Daubentoniidae > Daubentonia > Daubentonia madagascariensis. The sequence continues at coordinate 10,996,328 of JAKFHU010002658.1, forward strand.
TGCCATGACCTACAAAACCTTTATTCTGAACAGTGTTTTCTCCAAACGATCTCTCAGGTTTCAGAGGCATGCACAGGGAGCTGGAAGCCACGGAGGCAGAAGACAGCCCCTGGGCTAGTTACAGCAGCCATCTGTAATGTGACAATCAACCGAGTATCAGAGAGCAAAGCCAGACTGATCTCTTACCCTGGTGAAAAGTAAAAAGATCACAGTTAGTCATTCGTCCAAACTTGCAGAAATTTGGAGAAGTCTATGTGATTTAAATTGTGCCCCACCTAATTTTAACCCCTCCATCATTAAATCCACTAATATAGAAAATGTAAAAACAAGAAAAATAAAATACTGCATATTTTTTCCTGGATCTTTACATTTAGGGTCACTATATAATTTACTGTGCAGATCAGGCCAATTTTTAAAAATTACTCATGATAATTGTACATATTCATGTTGTAAATAGTGATGTTTTGATACATATAATGTATAGTGATCAGATAGGGCAATTAGCATATCCATCATCGCAAATGTTTATGATTTCTTTGTATTGGGAAGATTCAATAACCTCCTTCCAGATATTTGAACCTATATAATATATTATTATTATTAACTATAGTCATTCTACAGTGATATAGAACACTAGAATTTATTCTTCCCTGCCCCCTTTTCCCCCTACCCTTCCCAGACTCTAGTATCCTCTGTTCTATTTTTCACTTCTATGAGATCCAACTTTAAGAGGCAAAGGGACCATTGTTAATACTTAACATTGGAACAACAGATATAAATTGGGACACTATATTGTCCTAAATTGGGATTTAAAACGTATCCTAAAAAGTTAAAATGCAGATGACACTTAAAAGAAAGCATAGGATGTAATAAGAGAAACAAAAATAAAATAACAAATAGATAACCAAAAAGTGCGTATCAGTCTCAGATGTTTAAAATTATTCCCTTTCCTTGAACTCAAGACAGTGAAATATTCAAAAACACTTCTTGTTGAGAAGCAATCTTGAGAAGGGCAGCCCCAGGAGAAGTGTGTGGTGTGCACAGATCCTAAGCTCCGGTGTTTTGCACACATAGGGTAGGGGAGACCCTGACTTTTACTCCAACAGGACCTTCCTTTCCTCCCCATTGGCGATTAGTCACTCCGTGTTTAAAACTAAAACGTTCATTTTAAATACTACAAAAATGTGGCACAGAGCGCAAGCAAGGCATCTGTTCCAGCAAAATGTTATGTTTTGATCATTTTCAAAAATGATTTTTCTGTTTTTAAAGAAAGTGTGTGGACATGGAGATGAGTCAGTCAATCTGAGGGGTACTGTATGCTGGGTTATTTTGAAAGCTGCAAAATTTAAAAATACATGGAAAGAAAATAATTTTCCTTAAATATTATTTCAATTTTATTCTTTGACTTAGTATTTTTTTCTTTTTTAATCTTTCCATAGCATCAGATTCATTGCCAGAGGAAAAAAATGCCATCCTTGAAGGCAGCTATAGAATCATCATCATATGGAATTCTAGATACAGGCCTACAAAAATGTTTATACTTGTATTCATAGATTTAGGTAATCTTTATTGGAAAACAATGGCTTATCTCATACAGAGGTGATTTACTTAGATATACAATTGCATTTATTTTTAAGACAGTCCCTGATTACTTACATATTACAAAAAAAATCAATCTATTCCCACAGTATTTGGAAGCCTTAATGTAGTACAGAGTAGAACAAAATTTCAATAGGATTTCTCTTACTTTTTGCTTTCTTCTTTTTTAGTCTTGCAGCACTCCTTTTCCATTGAGCCTCAAAAATAAGCTGTCGTACTCTGTTTCTGTGAATACTCAAGTGTAGTTTGGTCTCATTTTGCCAGCCTGATGCCCGACTGAGGAAGGAATCCACAAGTTCTAGCAGAGAATGAACATTGACTTGCTGTGTTTTCCAAAGCAAATCGCCTTACTTTTGGTGTTCATTTCTTTATCTAGATAAATGGAGAGAAATGACAATTATCTACCTCAAATCATAGATTTCTGAGTTCTGAGATGTCAGAGATGATTTGCATGTGTAAATCACTTATCAGTGAAAGTTTACAATTCCACCGTATTGATTGAGCCAGATCAGAAGAGCTACCTAACCAACTAATTTCATCTTGATCTGTTCATTTCGGCCATCTAAAGCAGCACAATCAATTGGACCAACCATTCTGAGATACAAATTGGCTGGTAAGAAAGCCAAAACACCAGATTGGCTGCTTTTTTTAATTGGTGTTTTTCACGATATGAAAATATTGGGTGAAAATGAAAAAACTGAGTCAAAGATCCAGATGTTTGATCCTCCCGTTGCCAAATAGCCACACATTTTGTAGCATTCATATTTGCAACTGAATTTCTCAGCTTTCACCAGAAAGCCTGTCATCATATAGATATAGACTTAGAGGAGCTGTAAACACGAAACTGATATGGTCCCAAGAAAAGAATCTCTTCTACCCAAGATAACAGTTGCTCGTGCATCTGCTGTTTTCTCCTCACTAGGCTGCTTCCTGGACAGGAAGGGGACAGAGACCATTGTTCAAAATCCTATAGTGTTCTTGTCTTTCTTTAGGCCTAAAGCTGCCTGGAAAGGAGAATACCAGTGTAAGCTGAATAGCAGCCATGGCCAGGAGAGCTCCTCTCCCGCACTGGTCTAGTTAGTAATTCAGATACACCTTTGTAGATGTGAAAACATCACTGCATCATTGCCAGGGGCATGACCCAGACTCACACCTTCTGAACTGGCTTCCCAAACTGACCAGGGTTTTGGAATAGTGTGCATTAAGCTATTCTATATATTCTAAGCCCAATCTGTCAACAAAACTCACATAGTTCAAATGAGCTTAGCAAAAATAAGTAATACTACCCTTAAGTGTGTGCGGTGAGGGAAGATAAAGTTGCAAGTTAGATGTATTGCCATGTTGCCTATTTTTGCTAGCTGACATTTGTTTGCATTGCTTCTTCTGCACCCAGGCACATATTAATTCAAAGCCACAACCACAGTATGTATTATCTGTAATTTTTCTTTTCTCCTCCTTGGATTCACTCCTCTTGAAATATCACATTTTAATTATGTGCATAGCAATGACTTCATTGCTTCTTAACTCAGCAGCAGCCAACTCATTTTCCCCCGATGGTATGATGACCTGTCCTGTGGGAGAAACCCATCTGTTTATATTCTTTAAGCTGCATCTACACAAGGAACAGGTTTTGTATGTTTTGAAACCATCTTTCCTCATTTCACTACTTATTGCTTGCCTAGAAAGGAGAAACCAAAGAACCAAGAGGAAATCACTGCATTCAATAAGCATTTCTAGCAAAACCAATAAAGTGAGCACACTCCCATAGGGAACATGGCTTAAAAATTATCAAAGGCCATGGACTTCACCCCATGTAAGTATTTGATCTCAGTGTCAAATGCATATATAAGCCATTTAGCAAAAGGCTTGATATACAATGTAATAAATTATAGCTATATTCTTCATCAGGATTACATATGAAAAGACCAACAGATAAAATATTTGACCCTTGGTAATGTGTGAATGTTAATGAAAATTCTTCTTGTAGACCTGGTTGTCTACCTGATGCTAATAATAGGTTTATAAAGGAAAGTGATTCTACCTGTCTGGCATGATTTCCTGGCTTGACAGTAAACATTGTTTGAAATGTACTTAATAGAGTGTCTTCAAAAGAAATTTTGTACTGTCAACTCACTTTTACAAGTAATTGGGGAAGATTGTTATCACCTGTCACAGGAAATCTTTCCATGAGAAAGATTTATTCCAGGAAGAATGAATGTTCATCTGTAGAATGTTTTGCTCATCCATATAGTTTCTGGGTCCCCCATGGGTGGAATGGTCTTGATGATGGTCCATGGTTAATTGTGAGAATTCTATACAATAAGATAATGTCTCAGATTTATATCCAGAGAAAACTCTAAATTCAATCCTGGGACAGGGTTGGTGAAAGATTGGAAAAGCTCTCTTCTCAATCTGTAAGAAAGGCACATCTTCATAGGGAAGAATGAATATAATTCTTCTTGTAGAAGAACTAGGTGAAGACCCACAAGGATACAAAGCATTGTCTAATCTAAGCAGTGTCAAATTTAGGTGAGTGGCACTTATGATAGTCAAGCACAGCCTCATTTGGACATAAACATGCTCAATTTTGGAACTAACATAAATTTAGATTAGCAGGATATTCTTAGGTTCCTCAGGAACAGTTAGGAACTGGAGGTAGTTTATTAGAGTCCCAGCCCTGAAGTCCGAGGGCTTGGAGGTGGACAGGATGCTGGGCGCCAGTGGGAGTGCACTGCTTTAGCTTCGCTTCCTAATCCCACTGCGAGATGCAGACTGTGTGGCTGGTGCTTTTGCCCAGCCATCATTTTATCCAACCGATTCCGTCATACATCTGTCCTCTTTCCTAGTTCAGAGGGATCTGAGCCCATCTATGAATCCCAGCCGCATTACATGGTATCTCATCATTATTTGGAAAAAAAGATAGAGAAGCCTAGTAAATGTACTAAGAGCTAAAAGGACAGAAAAATCACTTTGGGCTGGAACATTCAGAAAATGTTCTCAGAGGGAAGAGAATATGTGTTGGATTTTGAAGATGGACAAAAGCTGATAATAAAGACATTCTAAGAAGGCAAAAGATGAAAGAGAAAGGAAAATCTGAATTGCAGAGAACAGCCTGGAAGTGAATAATTACAACCAGAGCTTGGGAAGTTGATTTTCTTTCGTCTTTCTTCCTCAGTGAGCAGCAAGACGTAGGCACCTCTACGATTGTCCTCAGCAGCCTCATGAGGCCAAATTTCCAGAAGAGGAGACATTATGTTTACTGAGCAGCTACTCCTTTTCGGGTAACGTTCTTAGACTTTCGTCAATTATAGTCCCCAGATCCTGGTGAAACATGTTTCAGTGTCCTTACATATTGTGCCACTTATTAAGCTGTTGTCTGTCAGCTTCGGACACACCCTTCTACCATCGGCTTTGTGGTAGTGGGCCTGGGATTCTGAAAAACAGCTTCCTGTGGCAGGAGGGCACATATTAGACTCTGCCAACAGAGGGGCCGGGGAGACTACAGAGAGGGAGAGCGGAGAAGGACCTGCTTTTCCCTGTCTGCTTCTTGTTCCAGCAGGGATGGTCCCTTTCTGGGGCAGTGCTGAATCTAGCTGGCGGTTCTCCCCACACTGACAGAACTGGGCTCCTGAAATTCCCCTGAGAGACACTAGCAATAACTGAGCCTTCCTACAGACCTGCACCCCAGCCCTGCAAAGCTACCCCGCCGAGCTTCGAAGGGTTGAAAATCGCAACTTCTTCCCCTAGTTCCTTAGCCCTGTGGGTGGGTGGTGGCTTTTTCCTACAGTTGCTCTCTCCGTGATACCTTAGAATTCTCCTTTTACTCTTTCAGTTCTTCTATATACAATTAACAATTCTTTTTTTTCTTTTTTTTTTCTTAATTTCAGAGTATTACAGGGGTACAGACGTTTAGGTTACATGTATTGCCTTTGCTCTGCCCAAGTCAGAGCTACAAGCGTGCCCATCTCCCAGACGGTGTGCACTGTGCCCCTTAGGTGTGAATTTACCCATCCCCTCCTCCCTGCTCCCACCTGTTCTTTATAGGCAATTTTCTCTGTAAAAGAACTGAAGTGGCTTGTGTTTCCTAACTGGACCCTGACTGAATCACAGAATAAGAATCTAAAAATTAAATAGATTAATCAATTAGTTAACTTTTTTAAGCTCCCACACCTAACTTGTAGTGGTTGTAGTCTAGATATAGTTTATCCGACTAAATCTCTTACTCATTCAGCCCATACCATAATTAGCCTCCAGCTAGATACCTGTAGAGACAGTATTTTTTTCCCCAACAAATTGTAACTCATTTGGATTAGTCAAGACTCTTGTGGTTTTAGGTGATAAAAATCCAAATAGAACTACATTAGGCTGAAGGAAGAATTCCTTGACTCACCTAACTATACACTGGGAAAGGCAGGGGGTGTATGGCCAGGCCCTAGATACGTGCCTAGGATGGAGGGGTCTTTCCTTCTCTGCACTCAGCCCCCACCCCAATATGCACACATGTCCACACCTCTGATTCCTGTTCCACTCTTTCAGATTGCAGGAAACCCACCTGCTGGCTCGTATGTTCCAGTTTCACCACCAGAGAAAGAGAATGCTTGCTTTTTCTTTCACTGGCCCCAAGCTCAAAAATCCCAGGAAAGGACTTTGTTGGTACAATTTGGGTCAGGAGTCCATGTCTGTTCCAATCACTGATGATCAGTTGTAGGAAAGGATTGGAGGGTGTCACAAATGCTATTCCAGTTTGGATTAGGTGCCTTTCCCTGGTGACAATAAATAGTAGTCAAGGGGGAAGGATTTATAAACCAAGAGAAGCTCCCATTTAAACCCCAAAGTTAAAGTGGAAGAAGAGTTTCCCAGAAGAAGCTTGTATGCTAGTCTAGGCAAGCAAAACAATAGATGTCTAATGCCTTACTCTTGCCATAGACTTTGCATTCATACTCTGCATGTCTACAACACAATATTAGATCACATGCCTATGTGTTGTAGAAACAAACCATCAATCATTATTAATAAAATGCATGGATTGTTTCAGTAAGTGGCTAGTCCTACAAACACTAGATTTTGAAATGTCTTTCTTATTTTGTTTGTTTTTATAATTTTGCTACAAAGTCCTTCATAATAGTTTAAAGTGTTAATGAATCAATATACGGTCACAAGCCTCAAACACTAAAGATCTTGCAGTCAGTATTACTGGGGCCAACTCTGACATTCTTTAGGATGGAAAGAATTTATTTTAAAATAAATTAACAAATATTACGCACCATGTCCTTGGCACTGGCTTTGGAGTTTTACAAACATTCTATTTAACCCTCACAATGACCTTGTGAAGTGAGCACAATCATTCCCCCTTTTCAGAGGAGGAAATTAAGACTTGGTGAGAGTAAAGAACTTACCCAAATTGATGAAATTAGTAAATGGTAGGTTCAAGATTATAATGTAGATCTATTTTTTTTTTAATTTCAAAGTATTAGAGGGGTACAAATGTTTTTGGTTACATGGATTGCTTTCATAATGCTTGAGACAGGGTTAAAAATGTGCCTGTCACCCAGACAGTGTTCATTGTACCCATTAGGTAGGTTTTCACCCATCCCCTCCTCCCCCTGCCGCCTGCTTGATTTCCGTTGAGTTTTACTTCCCTCTGTGCACATGTGTGTTCATCAGTTAGTTCCAATTTAATAGTGAGTACATGTGGTGTTTGTTTTTCCATTCTTTAGATACTTTGCTTAGGATAATAGTCTCCAGTTCCTTCCAAATTGTTGCAAAAGGCATTAAGTCATCCTTCTTCATGGGTGAGTAGTATTCCATGGTATACATGTACCACGTTCTGTTAATCTGAATTAAGACCCCATCTTATTTTCACTACATCAAGGGTTTCCCCACTGAGCTCTGTAGCCTGCTGTTTTTGGCAGAGACCCCTCAGGGGCCATTACCTGCCCCAGTCAGCTGGGTTCATGCATCTGACTCCACATGCTCCCCACCTCTGCATCCCACAGCAGCTCTGTCTTCACGCTGTGTTCATTCAGGGCTTCTCTTCAGGCTCTTTAAAATAAATGAAACCATGGCAACTTAATATTAGCAGCATCCCTCTACTCTCTAAGATACCAGTAGCATTCCTTTCTCTAGTTATGACAATTGAAAATGTCTCCAGACATTGCTAAATGTCCCCTGGATGGTAAAATCACCCCCAGTTGAGAACTATTGTTTAAACCCCCTCTGTTTCTCACCAAATACGAAGGTGCTGGTAATGGGTTTTAAAGATTTTTCTAAATGGGTTTAAAAAATTTGGAACCACAGTGTCATCTCAGGCTGTGTCACATGAATACCTGAGCACAAGGGGCTGTTACACTGTGGTTTTTATTGCGCCATTTACCTGGGTCATCCCATTTTGAAATCTTTAAAATGCTACGGCCGAACACTGAGCAATTATCTCAAGTGTTAAGAAATTTGCTTCTAATTTGTGGCGTTTGACGTAGTTCTTCATTAATAACCACGCTTGTTTGGAGACTCAAAGCATCTTGGCATTGGAAGGAATGTTCAGAGATGATTTGCTGGGCTACTCTGCCTGCCACAAATCAACATCTGAACCATTCCAGGTTCTTAGTCCAGTGTTTAAGAGCAGGGAATTATGGGCACTGACTGTACTATCTAATTATTGCCAGAATGAAAAGTTATAGACAATATCACCTAAAATGAGAGCTCCTTAATGTTTAGCTGATATATTGGCAATCCCTTTCAGCAAACTACTTTATTTATTTAGGTTGGAATAATCCTCGAGAGCATACAAGAATTAGCTCGTGGTCGAAGTTAGGCGTCATACAGGTGCTCTGCCGAGGCTGTTTTGTGGCTAAGGTGAGCAACCCTTTCATTTGCCTTTAAACTTTGTAAGACAAATTATATTGATCACATAAATTGAAGAAATCTGGGACCTTAATGGTCCATTTTTATGTTTTAGAGAAGTTTCAAAAATTATTTTATAAGAATAATTTTTATCCTGCCAACAAGTTCCCTTTGTCTCACTTCTCAGGGTGGGGTGGTTTTTTATTTAGCAATGTGTCTTTGATAGGCGACTAGGTTTTTCTTTGGGAGATGCCGTTCCCACTCATCATCCATGGCTGGCTAGTGGAAGGTGTATTAAGACCTTTGCTTTTGTCCTTCACTGGGACCACAGACTATCTGTGTTCCAAGTGTATTAGAAAAACAATGGGTATGAGGGATTGCCTAAGGATGGTTAGTCTATTTCCCCAGAGATCCTTAAATTGTAAGGCCCAAATATTTTAAAAATCTTATGAACACCAACAAATTGAAAATGTAGGCAAAAATGTATGTTAAATTTGGGGAGGTCAGGAAACTGGAGAGTTTTGCGGACATCTTAGTCCAAAAATATTGCCCTTCTAGACCAAGTCAGAGGAACTAAGAATTATATTATACAATCTGAATCAGTCTTCAAATTATATGAACCAGAGGCCCCTACAGAATTGCTTTGACAGACTGCACTTTGCTAATATGCCATCAATCCTGCAGACACACCTTATGATTCTAATAGTTATTTCTCCCATGGAGGTGTTTGTTGAGGGTGTTTTCTGTTGCATTATACAGTTTATTCTTTATAAGCAAGCCCTTGGGAAAAGACTCTTTTTTGGTGTGAGTGTGAAGAATAGTTATGCATCCACTAACCAATTTTTTGGTGTTTTTTTAATGGGCAGAAGAAATTGTGCAACTGCCCACATTTCTTTCCCCATCTTGGCTGTAGGAAAACTTAATGTTAAATATGTGGCCCACTCATTAGCAACTATATGGGGCTCCACGCTATGCATGCTTGGTCAGTCCCATTCCTGGTTCCATTTTTTGTGCCTGGGGTTGTTTTATCTCTTTTTCTAAAAATCTTAATATTTATATGACTGTGCTATATTTTATAACTGTTTATGAGCTCTGTATCCATTTTTGAAATAAGGTGAACTCTAAATAAATACACCTTTATAATAATAATAGACAACTAAAACAAAAAAGAACAAAGAAAAATGATTAATGCAGTTCCATGGTTGGGGAAGAAACTGATAGTAAGAAGGACCTTGACTTATAGATAGGAATTCTTCCAATACAGAAAGAAGAGGAAGCATTGCAGCAGGGGGCTTGCAGTAACAACGGCATTGGATGAGCTTAAGGAGTTCATAAGAGACAGTGGCCCTGTTTGCATGGTTAGAGAGGGAGAGAGGAGGAGGAGGAGGAAGGTTTGAAAGCTAACTCAGATTCAGGCTATGAAATGCCTGGTGTACTGTGCTGTGGGTGTGGCTTCCTCTTGTAGACAATGGAAAATGACTAAGTGATTTAAGTCACAAAAGTGGTGTGATGAGGATGTGCCTTAGGAAGATAAATGTAGTGACCCCGCGTAGGAGGGAATGGAACTGAAGGAGAAAATGAAGGCATGAAGACCTGCTAGGGTCAGCCCCAGCCTACCCCAGCCCCATCTTGGCATCTATGATAAGGGTTTTTATCAGCTCAGAGCCTGGTTCAATAAAAACTGGACCAGGTGATGCACTAACAGCCTCTTTGCCTCCAGAAAATGAGGTCTAAAAACATTCTGGTGCCTCATCCTATAGTCTTGTGCCGATGGCAATCAAAAAGTCTAGTCTCCCTGCCTGCCTTCATCCACATGGCCCACGTGTCCCTGGAATCTCTGCTGTGGTTCTAGGTGTCTGTCTATTCATTCTCTTCTTTCCAGTCTTTGGTACCCATGTCATTCCTCCAGTCCATCAGCTAAGGACAATAGCTCTCCTGTTTACTTCTGTCAGTGTCTTCTGATCTGGGCATAGACCATGCATTCAGTATTCTCACATCTTTACTTGAATTCCCTTCCCTGGCTTATAAAGTCACCACATGCCAACAATACGTGCTGGTATCTGGATACCACACCCAATTTTTCCTACCTTCTTTATCCATTGATTATTGATCTTGGTAATGGTTGGGCCTAAATTTGATATACTTCCTCGGACTTGGTTTTGGACTGTTGGGTTGATAGACTAGGGGCCTCTTGGTCAGTTTTTTTCAGCCTTCACCTTTCTTAATCTTGTGGTCATGGCCTATCTCCTTGCCTGTAGGGAACTCCAAAAATGTAGTGAAGCAGAGGCCAACCTGTTCACTGAAGATAAGGAATCTACTGATATACAGTGATGTTTTGGTCAACAACAGACAGACTGGATATATGACAGTAGTCTCTTAAGATTATAACAGAGCTGAAAAATTCCTACCACCCAGTGGCATGTAACCGCTGTGACGCTGTAGTGCAATGCATTACTCACATGTTTGTAGTGATGCTGATGTGAAAAAAATTCCACACTGCCAATCATATAAAAGTCTAGCACATACAGTTATGTACAGTACATAATACTTGATAGTGATAATAAATGACTGTGTTACTCGCTATGTATTTACTATACTATACTTTTTACCATTATTTTAGAGTATAATCCTGTTTATTAAAAAAAAAAGTTACCTGTAAAACAGCCTCAAGCAGGTCCTTCAGGAGGTATTCCAGAAGAAGGCATTGCTATCATAGGCGATGACAGCTCCACATATATTATCAACCCTGAAGACCTTCCAGTGGGACAAGATGTGGAGGTGAAAGGCAGTGATATTGATTATCCTGACCCTGTGTAGGCCTAGGCTAATGTGTGTGTTTTTGTCTTAGGTTTTAACAAAAAAGTTTAAACAGTAAATTAAAATTAAAAAATAGAATAAATCCTACAGAGTAAGAATATAAAGAAAGAAAATATTTTTGTACAGCTATACAATGTGTTTGTTTTTTAAGCTAAGTGTTACTGCAAAAGAGTCAAAAAGTTTAAAAAAATCAAAAGTTTATAAAGTAAAATACTTACAGCAAGCTAACTTTATTATTGAAGAAAGAAAATTTTTAAATAAATTTGGTGTAGCCTAAATGTGCAGTGTTTATAAAGTCTGCACTAGTGTACAGTAATGTCCTCTGCCTTCACAGTCACTCACCACTCACTCACCAACTCTCCAAGAGCAGCTTCTAGCCGTATAAGCTCCGTTCATAGTAAGAGCCCTATACAGTGTACCATTTTTTATCTTTTATACCATATTTTGACTACCCTTTTCTATATTTAGATAAGTTTAGATACACAAATATTTACTATAGTGTTACAATTGCTACAGTATTCAGTACAGTAACATGCTGTGCAGGTTTGTAGACTAGGAGCACTAGGCTGTACCATACAGCCTGGGTGTGTAATAGGTTCTACCATCTAGGTCTGGGTAAATATACTTTGTGATGTTTGCACAACAATGAAATTGCCTAACGATGCACTTCTCAGAACATATCCCATCCTTAAGTAACACATGACTGTACTAGTAATAAATCAAGAGATTGAACAGTAACAGTAGAAAGACGGAATAGAATTGAGAGGTCTTTCTGAGATTCAGTTGTTAGAATTTTATGATTGGATAGTAGGGTAGAGTGATGAAGGGTCAAAGAAATGTGTTTTGTAGCTTAGCTGATGAGTATTGATGATGATGCTGAATAGCCTCATCTTCAGCCCTCTCTCCCTCCTCTGTCTGTCACTGCCAAGCTCCTTGGCTAGGCACGCTGGAGTGTCCCCTTAGCCACCTCCCACTTGGTCTTCACTCCCTCCAACCTGTGTCTCTCTCCAGTCTGTATTCGTCTTCCACTTCTTCATTGAAACTTCTTTTTCCAAGATAGTCAGAGAACTCCATGGTGCCAAATCATGGCTGTCTCAGCAGTGCTGGGCTCCAGTGATCACTCTCCTCTCTTAGAAACACTCCCTTCTCTCGGCTTTTGTGACACAATCCTTTCCTAGTTTTCTTTCTTCTTTTATGACCCACTCATCTTATGCACCATTTGTTCAGCAAATATTTATTGAGTCCCTGTTCTGCATTAGGCACAGTTCCAAGAGCTGGGATATGATAGTGAACAACAGTGGTGAAATCTCCAACCTCACAGAGCTTGCATTCTGCCCTGGGGAGACGAACAGTGAAATAAACACCTAAAATGTGTAGTATATGTATAGTATATGAGAGGATTATAAATGTCAAGGAGAAAAATAAAACTATGAGGTATAAAGAGGTATGAAGAGGTTCAACTTTGAGAAAGGAGGTGAACTTTGAGCAGTAAAGATGAAGGTACATGTGGATAAATGAGGTCTTTCTAGGAGGGAATAGCCGGAGCCGATGCCCAGTGTCAGGAGCATTCTTGGCTTGTTTGAAGACCAGCAAGGGAGGCATGTGTGGCTAAACAAGGTTGACAGGACAAGGTTAGGAGATGCAGTCTGGTGGTAAGAAGAGAAACTGGGGGCTTACTAGGCTTTATCAGGACTTTGACTATACTAAATGAGATAGAAATCTATTGAAAATTTTGAGCTGATGGGGACAAGATCCAACATGTCTCACAGAGTCATGCTGGCTTTTGAATTGGTACGTGATTATCTGGAGGCAAGGACAGAAACAGGGATGTGGCTGCAGCTGTCCAGCCATTGAACCAGAGTAGTTGTGGTGGATGTGGTAAGAAGCATCTGGATTCTGGAAATACCTGGAGTTACAGAAGATGGTATTTGTTGACCGGTTAGATGTGGGTGTGAAAAAAGAAAAAAAGAGAGAGACATCAAGGATGACTCCAAGGTTTTGACCTGAATGTTTTTTTTTAATGGAACGATATTGATTTAAATAAGAAAGATAACAAAACAAGTTGGGGAAAGATGATCAGAGTTTTTCTTGTAGAGATGGTGTACTTGTCTAACTGAGTATTTATTTGAGCTTGGGGAGAGTTTCAAACTAGAGAGACACATTTGAGAGAAACCAGCATAGGCATGGATTTGCAAGTCATGATACTGGATGAGATCACCAAGAAATAATTGGCTTTTGAAGACACGAAAAGAAGTGTGAGCCCTGGGGCACTCTGAAGTTTAGTGATCTGGTTGATGAGAAGAAAATCATGGGAGATTGAGAACCACTGACATTGAGGAAGGAAGTAAACTAAATGTGGTGCACCGAAAGTCAAATAAGATAAATGCATGAAGGAGAAGGGAGTGAAAACCTGTGTGTACTGATGCTGGTAGAGAGAGAGACTACAGGTGTGGGTTTGCCCAGGACAGTATTCAATGACACCTGTTGTCTCAGTATAGTTATTACTAGCAACTCCGTTCATTCTCATAAGTGAAGTGGTCAACCAACTGATAGATCAAGTAAGATCAACTGGGGATTGACCGTTATATGTAGAAATGTGAAAGTCATTAATGACTTTGATATAAGTAGTGGAGGTGAAGGCATGGAGGTAAAGGCCTGGGCGGAGGGGGCTCAGGATAGAATGTGGGTAGAAGAGTTGAAGACAGTGAATAAAGACGACTGAACCAAGGGGTTCTGCTGAAGGCGGGAGCGGGGAGGAGGGGATGGGTAAATTCACACCTGATGGGTACAGTGCACACTATCTGGGTGATGGGCACACTTATCACTTTGACTGAGAGGGTACAAAAGCAATTTATGTAACCAAAACATTTGGGCCCCTGTAATATTCTGAAATAAACAAACAAAAAAAGAGGTTCTGCTGAAAAGGGAAGCAGAAAGTAGGCGGTAGCTGGAGGGGGAATTGCTGTCAGTCCAGAGTGGTAGGTTTTGCTCGAGTGTGTTTTTGTTTTGGTAAGATGGGCTTCCCCATCTCCTATTTAATTCTTCCTCCTTTGTCTGCCCTCTAAATGTTGGGCTTCATCAGAGATAAGTCCTAAGCCCTCTTTTTATTCTGAATTCCCTTCTTTGGTGACCTCATCCATTCTCACGACTATAAATACAAGTTAATGTTGACAACTTCCAGACCAAAAGCTCTGACTCTGTTTTGAGCTCAAGATCTGCAAATGAAACTTCCAGATTCAAGTATCTTCTTGAGGGTGGGAAGGGTAGTGGGAAGTGGGGGATAAAGTGGGGATGGTTAATAGGCACAAAAATATAGTTAGATAGTTAGATAGCATGAACAATATTTGACAGCACAACAAAGTGACTGTAGTCAACAATAAGTCATGGTATACTTTCAAATAAATAAAAAAGTGTGACTGGAATGTTCCTAACACAACGAAATGATAAATGCTTGAGGTGATCGATACCCCAATTAGCCTGATTTGATTAATACACATGTGTGCCTGTATCAAAACAGCACATGTGCCCCATAAATATATACAACTATTATGTACCCATAATAATTAAAAATTAAAACTTCAAAATTAAAAAATAGCTTCTTGAATATACATCGAATGAGCATCTTAGAATTAACATCTCCCAAACTGAATTTCTATACTCCTCGCCACATCTCCTTCTGCCCCGTGCCTTTCCTGTGCTATCCATGGCACCCCACTCTGTACAGAGGCGCTCAAGCCAGAAGCCTGGCACTTGTTCTTGGCCTTGCTTCCCTGCTCATCTCCCCATATCCCACTCACCACCAAGTCATGTCAAAGCTACTTTAAAAATGCAGACATTACATCATGCCAGCCCTGGGTACTCAGATCCATTCTACATCTTTTCTCTTGTAAGTTCTACAACATGGGGGATTTAGCCCTGAAAGCTGTACTCCCCGGCTCCTGTGGGAGCTGGGTTCTGGTTGTGTCCCACCAATGGGGGGCATTCCTCAGATAACGGCAAGCAGGAGGAAAGTAGAGAACAGGGCACTTCTTCCTCTACTCCCTTGGAGGTTGTGTCTTCTCCACAGCTCCAGCTCCCAACCAGGTGACTCTAGGACAGAAGCTCCAGTGATGCCACCTTCTCACCTGGTCCCTCCAGCAGAGAAGGATGAAGCACGAAGGATGAAGGACCCTCTGCTCTTCATCCTTCTTGGTTGGAGGAACCAGGTGAGAAGTGGTTGTTTAATTTCCAGGCTGCCTCACCTTCCCCTATTGTCTCCTTATCAATTCCATCACCTGACTAGTAACCACAGATTAAATTCTCTCTATTTTCCTCTACTTTAAATAGAGGGCTTTCTAGTGGCTTTGTTATTGGAGCTCAAGAAATTCTCATACTCATTTGCTTTTCTCTGCTTCATGAATGACTGTGCTCTAAGGTAACATGACATCTTCCCCGAGCTTCTGCCCTCTAACTGGTCCTTCCCCTCCTTTAACCTCCTCCCTATATTCATATAGTTACCAGAGTGATCTTTTTTAAAAAAGCCTCAAATCATGCGATTTAATGGCTGTCAGTCTTATGGAGAGTAACAGACTCCTGTCTTAATCGGGCCGGCGACACCAGGCATACTTTGGTCTCTGTTTCTCCAACACCGTCTCTTTCCGTGCCACACCCTCCTCCCGACCTCCACCAGCCCCTATCCTTTTCATGAAACTCCTACTCACACATCACACAAAATTGGTCCCTTCCCTCCACCCTGTTATTTTCTCTTTTGGTTCTCTGGTCTTTTTCTTCATTTGACGCAACTTGATTTCGAATTATGTGTTTACTTGCATGTTTACTGTTTTTCCCTTTTCAACAAAGGCTTCAAGAGGTCAAAGAACAAGATTGTAACATTTCTCATCTTGTAACCAGTGCCAGCTTGACTTGTAGAATATATTTCTAGAGAACAGGCAGATAATGTCTGAATAAATGAATGAATGCACAGTAATTAACCACACTAGCATTTTCTTCACTGTTAGTTTACAATGGTTCTTCTCAGAGGCATAACTAATAACCAAGTCAGTGGTGAGTTAAATCTGGAGTCACCAAATGGACCAGGCCCCATTCTGCTAGATAGTTAGTGGCTTTATGCTGGAAGGAAAACTGGGGACTCCTTGGTTTGGGGAGCCATACCTAAACAGTCAACGATCCTTTCCCAGCCTACCTTCTCTTACCTTCTGTTAATCTTATTACTTTCTCTTATCAACTTTTCAAATGTGCTCTACTTTCCCAAGAAAAACCCAAAGTTCTAAGCATGACACATAAGGGTCCTGTTAATCCGGTGCCAGCCTCTTTCCATATCCAGGAAGTGAATGACCCCTCCTGCCCCCACAGCTTGTTCTGTCAGCATGGTGGTTTCAGAAGTACCACTGCCATGCATGCAAGTGGCTCTTCCACCCCTCCATCTTTCCTTCCACAGGATCACCCTCTCCCCCTTGTCATCTGAGAAATTCTAGTCAACTTCCTGACCCTACACTGCGCCTCCTCTTCTGCTGAGCTTCTCCTAACCTCCACCCCCAGTGTCAGTACTCCCTCTGGGTCCCTCAGCACTGGGTGTTTCTCTATTAGGCTGCTTGTCATATTTCATTTTAATTCTCTTTTGAAGGTCTCACCGTATACTAGACTACGAGTAGGCACCGAATCTTGTCCCTGTTTGCATTCCAACACACGGGGGAGGGTCTGAAAGGCACTTAATAAGCTCATGTTGAATGGATGATTGGTTGAATTATGATTTGGCTTTTGCACACTTTCATCAGCTCAAGAAATAATTTTGCCACAGAAACTTCTATTTGCTTTTTCTCTCTCCCTTTCGTTCCCGGACTGCCCTTCTTAACGTGCTGTTCCCCTTTCCTAAAACTCTTCATTTTGTAGCTAGGGGCTCAGCCACCACCTACCCATCTGCTCCCCTGCCCCTTGGCCCATTGACCTTGCCTTCCTCCCTCCTCGGTCGCAATTTTGGCCTCAGAGTTTCTTCTTTCTGCAGGGACAGGAAGAAGCTGTATGGGGACTGTGCTCCTGCTGCAGGGGGTGGGGGGGAAGGCACAGAGTGGCCCTGCCACCCACTGCCCACCCTCACCCCGTGTTTCTGGGCATGGAGAGCAGTCCCGGGGCTGGATGAGCTCATCCATCCGCCTCAACCGTGAGGTTCAGTGGGAGGAGACATTCTGCAAACCAAAGAAATAATCAGGGACTCATTTGCATGCACTATTGATTTTGGTTCCGGGAAATGTTAACCGCATCAGAGAGTGAGACCCTCATACCTCTCTATGCTGAAAAGCAACCCTTCTACTTTTCCATTGCAGCAGAGAACAGACTAACGAGTGACTCTGGCATTTAACTAGTGAGGATGTGCTAGGCCAGATTCCTCTTTGTGGAACGATGGTGATGAACTCTAACCTTTTCTAATAGGACACCCTCTTAGCTTCTCCAAAACCAATGCTTTTAAAAAAGCAGGCATAAAGCAGTGCTACTTTTTGTACGTGTATTGCTCTATTTCTATCACTGGTACCCAGAATTATCTGGTTTTTCTTTCTGCAGTATTCTTCCTCGGATGAAAGGATGAGGAGAAAGCCCTGCAACCCCACGAGTCCGCCCGTTTGTTGAAATCAGTTCAAGATCATCCAGGTCTGCAAAACTCGGCTGAAGCAGCTTGTTGCATAATTTACCAGAGAAAAGAGGGCCATCTGGAGAGCCAATCTGGAGAACTCGAGCAAAGGCAGAGTCTTTTTTTTCCCCCTCTTAAGTTATCCTGATTGAGTCCCAGCCTACATTAGGCCTCCGCAGTCCTTGGCCTGTATCCTGAGAGATGGAGGTCTGGGTCAAAGGCCTTGGCCCCCTGGCTTTGACCCTGGCAAAGCACTAGCCAGCCCACAACCGCTAGTAGCCCCGCCCATCATAGCTGTTCGCGGTTCTCACTCAACTCCCACCTGCCTTACCCCATGACACTGTGGGGGCCTGTGTCATTCCAAAGGACAGCTGGTTTACGCATATGCAGAGGAGGCAGCTACCCACAAAGGGATGTGGGAAAGCTCTACCAAATTAACTAAAAGAAATAAATAAAAAGAAAGAAAGAAATCTGCCTTAACCTTTAGTCAAGGAGTAAGTCATTTCTTCCACAAAGATTACATCTTTTGTGTTAAAGCAATTTATTTATTTTGCATTCAGAGCCTGCAAATGATTCTATAAGATAGTGAATGCAATAAACTATTATCAGAGAATAGTATTTTCTCAATGACTTAGGAGATTTTTTCAGGGGTGTAAAGAGTTCCTATAGAATTGTCTGCACATAGCGCCTTGGGAGGACCAGCCCCACCTGTCTCCTCCTGAGTCCCACCCTGTCCACTGTGCCCGGCTGCCCTAAGGTTCTAGGTGTTTCTTATGTGCTGGCCAGAGTTGATTTGCAGTGACTTCCTGAAATGTTCCACTGAGCACCTTTCTGGGCTGGGAAGGAAACAGCACATTTATAAGGTCTTCCACAGGTATGGAATGAGAGGAAGCGCCAAGAATTTTTCAACCCTGCACTAGTTACTTTTCTTAGCCTACATGTTCTTATATGATCATATACAAATACAGTCAATATCCATCGTAAGACTCAGCCAATTAAAAACAAAATACTTTAGAGTCTGACATTGGATAAGTTTCATAACTTCCCAGGCTTAATTTCCCATCTCTATATCAGAAATAGCAATGTTTATTTGATTAGATTTTTAAAACTCCAGTATATGTATAAGTCCTGCCGCATAACTATATGTCTGATTGCAAAGTGTTTGTTTTCCTTTCCTTTCTTATGTGGTTTAAAATGCATGGGTTTTACACGAACCAATTTTCCTGGCTCAGCAGTGTAGAATTTCCTCCATGTGTACCTTGTGGGTACTAAAGTTCAGGCTCCAGGGCTCTGTTTCTTGAATGGCAGGGTACCTTCAGCTTCCTTTCCTGCCAAAACCTTGAACTTGGGCGTGCAGGGCAGGGGGAGGATTTGTGCAGTCTTGCATGGACGTCTACGGTGCCTCAGCTGAACAATGTTTTAATTATGGCCTTTCAGTCTCAACTGCACCTGCCCATTTCACTATCAGGAAGAAAAATCTCTCTTTTCTTCCTTGCTTCACTGTTATTCTTTAGAACCATGATTGTTTTGCCGAAATAGATATTGACTAGAGAAGGACAAACCTCAAAGGGTTTGGATTAAGTTCTCTCTCTGATAAACATGATGGAGTTTGAATGCTCCAGGGAATCTTATTCAAGCTGTCTTAACTTTTGGGCCCAGGAAAACTGGAAGAAAACTTTCTTTCTTGCCACTTTGGTTTGCTACCATCAGAGGAGACCAAGTTGCAAGCACAGGTCACTCCAAGGCTTTTAGCTGCAACTGTTTTATAATGTGTTTTGAAATCCTAGAAAGACAGTGCTTGTATACATGCAAAATATGAATAATAAACTGATCCTTGGCGTACCAGGGGTTCTTAATCTCTTTTACCCTTTGGACTAAGTGAGAGTCTGGTGAAGTCCATGGACCCATTTTCTAAGGATTGTTTTTAAGTGCATATATTAGAAACACATAGGATTTAAAGAAACTCAATTACATTGAAATACAGTTTTCTGTGTGAGCAAATTAGTTTCTCTTGGAATGCAGAAAAATCTGTAACAGTTACATTTGCTGCCTTTTTATTATTAAAAAATACATGCTCATTATTCAGGAAAGGTATAAAATTAGAAAATTATAATAAAAGTATAAAAAAATTTAAAAATCACCTACGGCTCCAATTTCAAAAGAATCTTTGAACATTAATTCATCTCTGATATGAGGTCAGATTTCAAAAGAGAATTGTTTGCTTTTGTTCCATGCTCAGAACACAGTAAGTGTACAAATGAATAGTGAGCACAACCTTTGAGACCCTTTCAATCAATATCTAGTCCTGGAGTTTTCAAGGTAAATGGGACAGAGGAGCTCAGCTAATCCAGAAATACCAAACCTAGCATGAGTGTCTGATTCATCTTGGGAGACTTAAAAATTTGGATTTTCAGGTTCTACTCTAGGTCTCTTGTCCAGAGACAGGGTCAAAGAATCTACTTTTAAAGGCTGCTTGGGGACATCTGATTATCAGCAAGTCTTGGGAACCACTGATAATACAACCCCCCACTCAGTGCAGAACTATGTCCAACGAGGTCTCTAAATGCTTCTTCTAAAGCATATTTAGGTTTGGAGATGCAGCTCAAATGTCCTGATACAGACTGCCCTAAACTGGTATCATCATGGCCTATGACAGTAATCGAAAACCAAGTAATAATTCATGCTCTATAATCTTGATTGCTGCTTAGTTAGGTCCTCATCAAATAGCTCCTTTCTATTTCCCATGCCCAAGTGCACAGAAGAAGGGGGTGGGGGCGGGGGGCGGCTGGCTGGCTCCAACATTCGGCTGGACGGAGTAAGAACTATATTTGAGGGGGCCAGGATGGGAGGCTGATTCTTGGAGTGACTCTCTGGATCTGGATCGTGGGCTTTTTCATCCTCGTGAAGTCTACGTGCTGCGTTTTATTCATTAGCACCTACAAGGGACTAATTGCCATCAGGCATGTAGGTGGAATTCCTGGCAGGGAGCAAGAAATGGAATAGGTTTGATGACAACCAATGATCTGCCAAAGCCCTGTCAGAAGGAGAACAGAGTCTCTCTGTCACTCATCCACCCCTTTAAATTCAAATGAAGACGCTTCTGGGTGGGGAGGGGGAGGGGGTTGGCACCCATCCAACTTTGCATTGACGATACTGTACATTTTTACTGTATATGCGAAAGCCCCTGCTCCTGGTGGTGCTGTTTCTTAAATGAGGGGAAGAAAGAAAGAAAAGGAAAAAAAAAGAAAAGAAAAAGGAAATCTGAGGTCTGTGTCAGGCCACCTGCACTTGCTACTTTCTCTAATGTCAGTGACCAGAGGTGACTGAGGCATCCACCAACAGGCATTAAGAGAACTGCACCCCTCCTGTACTGGTCTGTACAATCTCCTATGCCTTATGTACATGTTTTCACAGTGCTTCTTATTTTCCCAAGAAGATTGTGCTCCACAAAAGATGAAGAACTACTGTCACAGAGTATCAAGGCTGTTGTGGGACATTCAGAGGTGACAGTCATGCAAACTGAAGCAAGATGCCCTGGCAGGAAGCATTTCAAGCTACCACTAAAGCCCCACTGATCCAAATTGCAGTTTTGCATGTAACAGCAATTTCATGAAGTTACACACACGAAGCATGAGCTGCCTGGGTGTGTAACCACATCCTCCAGTGACAGTGGGTAGTAGTAGCTGTGGGTAGCAGTGCTCATATATTTAAATCAGATCAAGTTATCTCTGATAAATGCCAAGCATGCTCTTAACTCTCTCCAGTAATAAACTTCCCCAACTCGGAGTAAAACTCAGCCTTTTCCACAGGGAATAGCCACCCTTTTCCTTCTCATTCTTGTAGCCCAGTCTCTCCCTGCCCACCCCCCACACACCCCCCTGCTATTTTCTGAGGCAGGGAGGGAGCAGACCAGTTCCAATCTCTGCAGCGAGATCAAAGTGAAGGCATGACTCAGCTACCTCGTGCTGATTTACTGAAGGAAGCTACAAAATCTCTGGTCTCAAATATATTTAGCAGAATGATAGGAAATTATCTAGCTTGGGTAGTTCTGTGGTTGAAGAGGAGTCGTTCAAGTAAATGACCCCATAAAAGTCTTTTACAGTTAATAATAAGTCAGTGAATATTTAAAATTGTTATCACGACATCCTATGTAAAATTGTGGGATTTTTTTTCAGCAAAAATGTTTTCAAAAACTTTGCCTTACTGAAACACTTGGCTATTTATTTCACAAGTACTTTGTTTTTCCATGCTTGGAATGACTACATTTTCTTAAGATGACTACAAATGTTATGCCAGTGACATTTGTAGGTGGAATCAAAACAGCGTTAATTAGTTTTATTGAAGAGTTCCCTGACTTTAGCCTGTGTGTCAGTAACAAAGACACAGTATATTTTTCTTAGCTCTCATGAGCTACTAGTCCTTCTTGGATCAACACGTTACCTTAAAACACCTCTACTTCAAACTAAAGAAATACATCAGTTACAGAGATTCTGTGCGGGAACATTTTACTGAGAGAACTGGTGGTTAATTAGCATGTTTATCCTTTTTCTGTTGGTAATGTTTTTATCCAGTTTCAAAATGGTGCCCATATGATTTATAGCAATTAAATTATACTAATCAATTAAAGTTTACACATTTTCAGGAAGGGGCATTTAAATATCAAATGTTAGTGAACCTTCTATGAATACATTGACTGCCACACTAGAAAAAAAATTTTTCCTTGGGGCCACAGTGTTTTATTATGAAAATAGAACAACAACTTCAAAAACAAAATGATCCTTTCTAATTTAATGAAAAATTTGTTATTTTTTATTTTTTTCCGTGTGTGAGTTATATGCAACTTGAAAAATAGTTCATGCGGCTCCCAGGGTGAAGACACGTGTGAGTTACATATGCTTCATGAGGCCCCAGGCTCAAAACTAGCGTGAGTTAAATACAACTCACGTGGCAGTTAGTGTGTTAAACCCACCAGGGTTAGTGGAGTTGAGTGAAAGACAAAGAGGGGTTCAGGGTGTGGACTTAGGAAAGCGGAGTTGTTTCTCCACACACTATTGTGTGCCTTGGTATTTGGAAAAGAACACAGTTTCAACTTGCTGTGTTGTCTGTGGATACACAGGCACAACCCACAATGTTGTGAAAGGGAAGGAGGTAGAGGGAGAAAGAGAATTTGAATCAAAGAGCAAAGGCAGGAGCAGTGCAGATATAAGATGACACCAAACTGGCTGCAACTGGGGCGCAACTGGGAGACTGAAGAGAAACAGGGCAGGAGCATGGAGAAATGATCCTTCAAAAACCTTCTTTCTCCTTGAACTCTTTCTTTTGGTCCATTTCCACCGAGTGGATGAACTATTCCTCTTCTTTTCAACTTAATGAAGGGTAGTTTGGGGTCCAAGCAGAGCCCCTTAATCTCACAATGGGTTGTATGAACTGAAAGAGCCTTGAAAAATGTGATTTTTCCAATATGTGTTCAGTTGCCCAATCCTAAATTCCTCTCCTTGGAATTCCTCCAGGTACCCATTGTAGCTCAGAGCTCACCTTTTCCCACACATCACAGGAAAATATCCCATCAGAATTCAGGCAACGTCCGATTTTTAATTACTCCCCAGCTAACTTTTCTCTCAAAATTCCCCTGTTCTCTTTCTTAAGCCATCAGCCTGCTCCTTTCTGCTTGGCTGAGTGTAGACACTGTCATCAAGTCTTTACATTTGACACAATAATCTCAAATGCCAAGTTTCTCTTAAGCCAGATTTTACTAATTCAAGTAAAAAGTGGTCATCTCCACAAAGCATCCAAGAAGGAAATATGACAAGTGGAGATTCAGAGATTGGAGGTATATTTTTGGGCAAATCTCTAAACATCTCCAAAGCATTAACCCCTTCTCATGGGGTTGGTAAATGCTGCTCCAAGGAAAGTTTGCTCCCCAGCCCTACTGCTGCTTTCAGGGGAACCTGCAGACCTGTTCCTCTAGCCAATCCATCATGTCTTGCTTTCCCACTTTAGTTAGGAAGCTTACTTGTAGATCTTTAGCTTTGGATTTGTTATTCTTTGCCCCCCTCAGTGGACATGATGTTTTACTTACTTTATCCTTGGTCCTAGTTGCCCACTCGTCCACTTAACCAGCCCACTTCCTTTCCTGACCCTGGTTTCTAAGACCCCGATTCATTGGGAAGTGGTGATTACACAGCTACATGTTTTACTACCCATCCAATTATATCATGGAGGGAGGGACTGATAGGTGTGCAGAAGGAAACAGTATTTAGTACCTACTAGGTGGCATGTATTTTCTGTGGATCACTTCAGAATTCTTACAACCACACCATGAGGCAGTGAAAACTAAGGCTCAGATAAAAATAAATAACTTGTCAAATTTACACTGATAGGAACTAGCAGAGCTGAGACTCAAACCCAGATCTATCTGATTTCAAAATATTTGCTATCTCTGATACATTAACTGTAGTCTCACAGAAGACACTTGACTGGACCCATGTGTGAGGATGAATGTGTATGCCATTGTCACCCAACTAAGCAAATCCTTCACTCATTCAAGAAACACCTGATGTATGAGTTAAGCATAGGAGTTATAAACGATACAAAGAATAAAAGAGAAATCATGGTCCCATCTCTTACAATTCTCAGTCTAGAGGAAAGAAAGGTAAATAAGTAATTATAATATGGAGGAATATAACAGTTGTCCACAAAAATGCTAAGGGGCCAGGACATAGCTAAGGAAGGATATATTCTGAAAGTTAGGATGATGTGTTCAAGGAAAGTTAAAAAAAAAAAAAAAGAAGCAGCAGCAGGACACTTTTGATCCAGACCCAATGCAAGGATCCTCCCAGAAAATAAGATGGCCCAAGGGTTCCAGATGGAGGGAACCTGTGAGGAAAGGTACAGGAGCAATCAGGTTTCTGGAATCAAATTTTTAGAACCTGTGGATAATCTGGTGTAGTTAGTAAAGTGCTTCTCAGATGTCTGTCTCCAAATACCCATAAGAATAGAATAAAAGATTTCATGCAAGATTTGAGATAAGGATGAAAACCACCTTACAAAAGTAGAGTTTTTTCAAGTTTTTGGATTTCTTTTAAAAATTAGTATCTGGCATTCCATTCCAAACTATACCTGCATTTGTTTATAAACAATGTTTTAAAATTGTTTGCCATGTGAATTATTAACTTTATCTTGAGGAATACTTGAAACCCCAGGAAGATGTATCAAGTTCATCTTGTGGTTTTGTGTATGTCCTGGTCACCTCATAAACTTTTGTGTGTGTCCTGGTTACCTTAAAAACTACTACCTCACAGCTGATGCCATTCTATCTCATTTGAGAAGCATGGGGCTCAAATACACATGAGTGTGGCTAAATCTTGTTTAGATATGAGGCAGAAAATGGAAGCTGGGTTTAGTTTATGAAGTATTCACATCAGTGAGGTAATAGGATCAGATTCAGATTTTTATAAATTTATCAAAATAATCTTTTCATGTAACATGTGCTCTGAGATAAAATCTAATTATGCAAAGCAGTTGTTTATATCAAGAAAAAGCAAGTTATTTTATCAACGTTTTCCTAGTGACGGTCTTTTCTCCTCCAGCCATTAATTTTCCCCCTACTTATGTCTTTGTTGCTTGCAGCCCCACCAGATTCAGGGATGCATGACCACTCTTTGACCCATGTCTTTGGTGCAGTTGCCTAGCCTAAGGATGGGCAAGCAAAAATGACGATCGATTACACCTCGAAAACACAGAAGTGCAGGGTGGTTTGCAAAATAGTTTGCCTAGATCAAATGAGTGTCTGTAGCAAGAAAAAAAATGAATATGAATCTGACTTTCAGCCTGCCAATTTTAGTGCAAAAAAAATCTATAAATCTAATTTTACCAATCTCATTCATATTTGGTAAGTTTAGTTCAGATTCCACCCCCCCCAACTTGCCCCCACCTTGGACTACTTGAGCACCTGTTGTCAAGGCTGGCCTCACCCCTAGGTCACTGGGAAGGCCCTCTGCCCCCTCTCCCACCTTCAGTGATGCCTGAAATACTTTAAGTAGGAGACCAATCAATCAATTTTGCCTCCACAATGTGAGTAACACCTAGACCTAAATTCATACAAAGAGATGAAAACTGAAATCAGACATTCCCTAAAGCAGCAAGTATGGGTCGACAGCAGGGAGGAGAGCACACAGGGGTGCTCAAGGCCAGAAGGAATACCAGCTGTACAAAATCTCAGAAAAGACAAAAAATAAAAAATAAAATAAAATAAATATATATGTATGTGTGTGTGTGTGTATATATATATATATATGAATAGCAAAGCTAAATGTTATCTACGCTTCACCCAAGGCTTGTGCTAATGAAACTCTACTGCCTATTCAATAACCCTATGATGCAAAACATGCCTCTTTTGCTTGCAGCTTGTGCTGTGAAAGGTTAAAGACATTAAAATTATGATCAAATATAAATTTCATAAAAATTCTAGCAAGAAGTTTTCATTCTGACTCCCTGCAATCCAATTTAAACCATCTCCAACAAATCAGCTGTAAATGCCTAGAAACATCCTTATGTTTGGTCCAAAATAATGAAAAGTCCCATTAAACAAGAAACATACCACAGTAATAAGAACTTACATAAAAACCATCTTTCAGAATGCAGGTGAATATGATAAGACTACATGCCACAAGGTCTCACAATTCAAATAATCTTGGGAGTTTTCTCCAAGTCCATTAAAAATGACAATGAAGAAAGGACATGGTTTTCATGCTTCTACAAGTAAGTGAAAAGGGTTAGTTGGATGAGTCTTGTAAAGGAGCAAGTAATTTGGATGTGGGATGATGTTAATAACTATAAGTAAAATTAGTGAGGAATCAAAAGTACTTTGCACAAGATACTTTCACGTTTTGAAGGAAAGAAAATTTAAGTTTTACAAAGCAAAGTGAGTTTACTTTGTCTACTGATGGTCATTTTCATTCTAAAGGCCATAAGTGACTCTTTAGAAAGAAAATACTGCTGAGGTGGAAAAAGGATATTTATGAGAAGTTAAAGCAATTATAAGACCAATGATGTATCTGAATGTATCACTAGTGTGCATTGTTTTGCCCTTGAACTTGTTGGAGTACTGTTTGCTACAATGTATATCAGTGGAGGAAACAGTCAACACTTGTATCAGTTTGTGATAGTCCCAGCAACAGAATTTCTGGTTTCCCTGAACCATAAAAAAATCGGGCATCCCAGCATCTATTTATATGATTGAGGCATCATTTTCGAATTCTGGTTTCAACTGGCAAGTGACCCACATTGTCACCACTTCTTTCATGTCTTTCTTTCTGGTACATTCTAGAAAGGACAACCACTGGCTGCTGTTTTGGTTCCCATGCTTCTAGCTGTCTCTGCACTTACTCTGCTCCTTTCCAAACTTTTCTGTTCTATCAAGCAAGTGTGGACTTGGAGAAAGAATAAAGCACTACACAGAGCCTCTTGGCTCTGTGTTAGCCGCAAAATGAAGAAGACAGTAGAAGCGGAAAGTAGAGTCATCGTCTGATCTTCTTCTCTTTTGGGTCACTGAAAATAGATGAAATTCTACACAAATGGAGGAATTGTTCTAAAATAACTGCACAAACTCATAGACTAGAATTCAGCTTATTCTGTCAAAATATTCTATATGATACAGATCATATAGATATAGATCATATCCCTGTACTTCCTGACTTAAAAAGGGGTAGAAAATATTAGGAAACACTTGCGTGAATGTTTTATGGTGTTTCCAGGTTAGAACCACAGGTATAAGATAGCTACAGAGAATGAACTATTGAACAGAACTGGATTTTTCACTTATATGAGGTTCACTGCTGTAAGCCAGCACTCCTGCCCCAATGCTTTTTAACGGAAACATCCTAAAATGTGTTAAGATTATTCTAACCATAATAAGCCTATTTCTTTATTGATACATAATTGTTGTACATATTTGTGGTGTACATCTGATATTGTGATATATGCATACAATATATAATTACCAAATCAGGGTAATTGGGATATTTGTAATGACTCAGAAAAAATATTTGTTCATTCAATATTCTGTAGAACATCCTTTGGTGTTATTTGCTCTTAAACTCAATGACCACATGCTTTTTTGAGATGTTGTATCTTTTTTTCCCTCTGCATGGTCAAGCCCCATTAGGTGATGACCTGACAACATCTATGTCTTCTGGCCCTACCCTCTTGAAATACATGAGGTCTAATTTGCGTGGTTTAAGAAAACAGGCTCTTAAACTTGCAGAATTGGATTCAAAATAACAGTAGAGAGGTTCTAAGTGGGGACGTGAAAAAAGCATATGGACTTCGTGGTCATTATTGGCTACCTTTGGGTTAACTTCAGATTTGTGGTCATATTCCAGAGATCTGAGCTATATTAAATAAACGACCCCTGGATGAGTGAGGTAATACAATAAGTTTTTGCCATAATTTAGATAAAGCACACATATTTTACAAAAACAATATTTCATTTATGTTTCAGGTGTAAAAGATACTCTATTTTATTTTATAACAATGATCTGCTAAGAATAATTACCAAATACAGGAATCTCATGAGTTTACAAGACTGGTTTTCCTACAGAGGTCAACCCTGTCTGGGAATATAACAGCTCTTTTAATCTTTCAGATGCCTGAAGCAATTAAAGGAAAACACTATGTTTGAATTTGCCAATGCTGTTTACTTCCCTGATGTTGCCATTTCATCATTGTTACTGGGAGGCATCAACAATACATTTTTTTTTTTAATAAAAAGTAATTTTCAGTTTTGGTGAAAAAGGATGACCAAACATCTGACAGTATCTCTGAGGTTAACAAGATGGAACAATGCCCAGTTTTAGGCCACAAAACAAGACAGAGGAATGAATGTGATATGTCATTTCTAATCGGGTAGGACTTTGAGAACAACCCACTTTTCTAGCTTGGTGTTGATTATAAACAGGAATTACAACTTGCCAAACTTACAAATATCTGAGTACTTGTACACACAAGCCCAAAGACAGACTATGTGACACTACCACAACATCTGCATGTATATTTGTACAACTGGTTTATAAGCCATTGCTTGGAAAAATCATTTGCATTGCCTAAGAATACTTCAGTTATGGATTATTAAATAAAACATCAGAGCTATTGTGGATTCTTATTTTTGAAATATCCATACAAACACAAAGAAATACAATTGAAATGAAGCTGTATTTTAGGAGAGCAGAGTATTATTTATTAGGCAACTAAAATGTTAGATATTTTAATTTCTGCAAAATAACTCTGGTTCGTAGAGAGCAGGCAGTCTGACCACCGCTGACATACTTGATCAAGGTTTCTATGCCAGTGGCTTCCTGAAATTTCTTTATATCTAACAAACACTTATATAGCACTTACTATGTATACCAGAGATTACTGTAAACCCTTTACAAGCATTAACTCATTTCATCCTCATAACAATCCTAGGAACTGTGTAATCCTAGTATCCCCATGTCCTAGGTGGGTCAACTGAAGCATGGAGAAGTAGCTTTCCCCAAATGGGTTTTGATTCTGGCTGCAGATTCTACACTTAATCACTGATGTACGTTACCTGATTAATTTGCATCCACATGGTACCTGGGGCTAAGCCACTGTTGCCAAACACCCCCTGTGCCAGCCTAGCTGGGTCACAAGAGCTCTCAGGACTCAATTGCCTGCTACACAGAGGCCAATTCTCCACAAAACAGGCAGGGCAGGCTCTGACTCTGGGTCCAGTCTTCAGTCCATGCTCCTCTCCTTTCATCATAAGATTCCCTTCTGCCATTCTTTTAGGTTGCGAAAGGATGAAGCACATGGGAAAGCATTGACTTCCTTTCTTGCCAATGATGGATCCATCTAAATCCATCAGAAAATATCTAATAATGTGGAAACTCAAAATAGAAGGAGTGCTGGTTTCAATTCATTTGCTCCTTGAAGGTCCCTTAGTCCCTGTGCAAATTCATACTCACCTCTTCCCAGCAACCACCTCTGTATAAAAGGGGTATCGAGAAGGAAACTATTTCTCTAGCTACAAAATCTGTGGTATTACACCTTTCCCCAAAGCAATGCATAAAACTTGCCTGCCATTTTTTTTTTTTTAATTTAGAAAGGTCACTCAAGTGATGCTTCTAACTTAGATCATTAACTTGCAAATTTTATGTCAGTTTCAATCAATCAATAATAGAAATTTAAAATCTGCTTAACCAGATAACTCTTCCCCAACAAATATGCAAGATCCAACAAGAAATAGTCTAGTTAACAATATCAGAATTCTCTTCAATTCCCATGGCCATTCATTCCTGAGCCATTAGAAAGCAAACTCGCTGTTTTTCTTCACTGTTAAGTTATATCTATCTTTTATCAACATGGCTATCATTTACTAATCCTTAGAGGATTGTTTTAGAAGGATAAAATAACAAAAATAATGAATTTTATTTGGGAAATTTTGATTTCAAAGTGCTTGTAAAAGACATCCATGAGGAATAACTCTGAAGTATTTGGAAATGTTGATCTTGAACTCACAAAATTAAGTAGCTTAGGGACATACTTAAGAGTTTTGAATCATTTTCATACATTTAAGTTGAAAAGTTCATTGAAAAAAAGTAACTTGTGGCCAGATTGTGAAGGATGTTAGGCATTTATTAATAGCAAGAAACATAATTATTTTATAAGCAAGGGACATGAGGCATATCCCTGCCCTCAAGGAGTATATGACTCTATCTATACTTTATTATAAGAAGACATCTGATGGTGTCCAAAGGATGTAAAGAAGGGTGTATAGGAAAGTCTGAAAAGAGACACAATAAAGTCTACAAGCACAATCATGGAAATGGAGATTGGTATATAGGAGAGGTAAGAACCAAGAAAGGAATGAAATGCCACTTATAAGAAAATGGAAATAATCTTTTGGTTTTTATAAGAGAAAGTTTTGCTAGTTTATCTAGTTTACTCTAGAGAGACAAAAGAAAGAAATCTGGGTGACATAGCAGAATGCTGGACTAAATTTGAAGAAATGGGAATTTTTATTAGCATGGGGATGTCTAATACCTACTTTTAAGTGGTTCATGTTGCTGTGATATTAATGTGGTGGATTTTAGGTTTGTGATTGTTTATTTTGTTTGCTTTTTTTGTGGCAATAAAGGAAATAGACTGCGTTTGACACAGATATACATGGTATATCAATAATAATCCATAAACCGAATACAATCAGCAAAATCCAAGCTCCTTCTGTATATGATTTAGGGTTTGATGTAGTTTCATCCTGCATCTCAAAGGGTAGATATTCTCGGCAGACCTGGGCTTCTTGAACTTTGGAGCAGCAGAATGATGTGTGCTCTTGGCTTGAGCAAGAAGAAGGAGAAATACATATTCTCCCATAGCCTCAAGAGCTCTCCGGCTAAGCTTGCCAAGCTGAGTACACAAACACCAGCTAGAGAAATGTAAACATGACACTAAACCTTAACCTTCTGACAAAACACAAATTTAAATGTCCAAACACTGGCTGCTGTCAGCCCCATGACAAACCAGTGTCTCCTTCCACCAACCCTCAGGCTGTAGAATGGCAGTGCTAAGGTACCAGGTGACCTCAGCCAGACACAGCATTCACCAGGGGCTATGGAGGTGAATAACACATAGTCCCTATCCCTGGGAAGCACATGGTGTACCGAGAAGGGGAGCTATTTTAATCAAAAAGCAGTACAATGGTGAAGATATGAACTTGGTGATGCAGAACACTCCAGAGGAAGGAACAGCTGACTCTTTGGAGGGTCACTATAATATTTGTTTCCCTTTACCCTTCCAGGACCTCCTCTTCGACCTAAGACATTCAAGAGATGAAGTTTTTGACTCCTGAAATTCCAGACATTAGATGTCTATGGATATTTTTGCAGATGATTCACACATGTTAAGGTTAGCACGGTCCTAGTGTAAAAAGGGACTTCAGCACTCTTCTAGCTGCTTTAGATGTGTTAATTTATGTAATTCTCCTGTCAACCGCATGTGGCTGTTAGTATTATTGCTCCTTTATAAATTAGGAAATAAGAGCACAGACGTCTACACCAGTAGTTGGAATTCAAACCCCTATCTGCCTGATTCCGAAGCTCTCACTTTGTCCATTCTGCCTAACTTAATCCCCTAACTTGGGGTTCTGACACATTTCTTCTTTGTAGTAGACAGTATACTCATTGTAACACCTGGCCTAAAATAAATATATACATACATATGTATCATTGTACATACATACACATATATAAAGCATCATTAGTTATTAGGCAAATTCTAATTAAAACCTCAATGAAATACCACTATACACATGGAATGGCAAAGAAAACAAAATGAAAACAAAACAATTAAAACCTGACAATACCAAGTGTTAGTGAAGATTTGGAATAACTGGAATGTGCATACGTTGCTGGTGGGAATCCAACAACGACTCAAACACATTGACAAAGTTTGGCAGTTTATTACGATATTAAACATGTAAGTATACAATCCACCAACTCCACTCCTAGGCATTTTACGTAAGATAAAAGAAAACATTTGTCCACAGAAAGACCTATATGTGAATGTTTATGATAGATTTCTTTATAACCGCAAACTAGAGATAACCCAAGTCTACCTGCTGATGTGTGAGTAAATGATTGTGGCACATCTTTACAATGGGATGATACTCAAAAGTAACAAGGGAAAGAACTATTGATACATGTAACAACATGGAGGAATCTCAAAAGCATTATGTTAAATAAAGTAAGGCTAGACAATGTATAATTCACTTACATGACTTTCAAGAACCGGCAACCTACTGGGGCAGAAACCAGATCAGTGGTTGCCAGGGCATGGGGTGAAAGAAGGGAATTGACTACAAAGGGACACACAAAAAAACTTTATGGAGTGATAGAAATGTTCTGTATCTTGATTTTGGTGGTGGCTGTATGACTGTTCATGTTTGTAAAAACTTGTACTTGCACTATAAACTAAAAATGATAACTTTTGGGTTATGTAAGATATACATTATTGTAAAAAGCATAGAACTGTACACCTAAAAAGTATGAATTTCTCTGCAAGTTTACTTCAATAATCCTTATAATACACCACACATACACACACACACACACAAATCTTTCTAGAAAAATGAATTTTAGTACAAAACCAAATGTTTATGTTTAATCTCTTTGAGCCATTCCTGCTTTGGCCCTTTTACAAATCCCACCCACAAGGTACCACTTTTGAAGGATTTTGACTTAAAAAGTAAGGAAACCAGAAAAACAATTAATCAGTGAAATTTGCCATTACCAGCACCTTTACAGACTAAAAAGGCACTGAGTGTGAAAGGATTTGAGCCTATTACCAAGATTAATGGAAACCCAGATGGGGGACTCCTCAAGAACTAACAGCTTCATCTGAAATCCAGTGGAAAACAATTGTCTTAGAGTCATGTGAAATGCTATAAAAGCTAAAACTTATAACTAAATCCTACTGCCTTCCGGGCACAGCTTGACAGCCTTGTGGGGTCTGAAAGCAGAGCCCTGAGAACAGAGATTTATGCCACAAATTAAGCTCCTAAAACGCCAGTGGAATATTTTGTGAACCCCTTGGCCATATGTAACTGCAACGCTGTCACTACAAGAGAACATTCTAAAAACGATGTGGGATGGGGTGCAGGACAGGGAGTATTTAATTGAAAAAAAAAACACCTTTGTCAAAATAAAAATAAATTTAAGAGCTATTTTGCAATTCTAAAACTTGCCTCATGTCCCAGTGATGTCTGAACATGCTTGGGGCCATCATTTAAATTATTTTTCTCAACCAGTGGGGTGTAATTTTTAAATTACTGAATATGTCCAAAGATTATCATGTTTTTTATCAGGACTTTTTCTGAGAATTTCTATTTGCCCTACCTATTACTCATTTTCTAAGTCAGCTAAGACCTTTAAGGGTAAGAGGCATAAATAACATAAATAATGACACTGAGAAAACTTAAAATGAAGAACAGGGCAGAACCAGAAATTCTGTACCAAATGTGTCTTAACAGAACCACGTACTATATTACATATTACTGAATAGTTTGTGTGTTTTCAATTCACTATGTTTTCCTCTGTGTTCCCAAGTTATTCAGCAGGGTCGTATAAGCTAGCAAGAGGAAACACTTATTTAGAGCACATTTAAAAGAGGAAGAACTATGAATAGTGAATAAACAGGTGGAGACAGGTATGTTACAAAACTCTATGCATTTTGAAAGTCTGTATCAGTATGAACAGGGCTTTCTCGCTAACCCCAGGGGCAAAATTTCAAAATACAGGCTTTGCTGGAATATTTATCTAGTTTCTCATCACCTGACTAAAGCCAAATCCTAACCACAATAATCGGTCCATTAAATTATTAAAAGATGTAGTTCTAGCAGCTCTAGCAAATGAATCATTCAGATGTACGCACACACATTCATGCCCCTCTTGGCTACACATAAGCAAACAAAACAAACACCGAGAAAGAGAACAGGTACAAGAAATTCCCACTATAATCAGTACCTAATTCTCCATCCTTAATATATACTAAAGGCTAAATTTATATAAATGGTTGTAAGAAGAGTCAAATATCCTGGGAACATACCTTGCAGAAAGATTAATATTTCCTTTGGGGCCTAAGTGAAGAGTTTCAGAGGAAATTGGGAGAGAGGTGCTTTTCTTTGTGCAATTCATTTCTGGGACTTACCCTACTGTTTATTTTTGCCTATCGGCCTTCTTAAACTTGAAGTGTTTTAAGTTTGAGGAGTTTAAAGTTTAACTTTTCCTTTCCGGTCGTTTTTATTTCTTCTCCAACTTTTTATAGTTTCATCTCATGATGTAGATTGTGGGTTATGATCAGGAAGCCCTTTTCAAGATACATCAATATTTAGTGTTCTCTAAAAGAGCTTTTGAAGAGAATAAATATAGATACCAAGGCGTTGGGGCCATGGACGAGGTCCGCAGTCCCCTCCACCACGGACTCAGAGGCCCGGGGCGGCGCGGGCAGCCCAGGCCCACCACGTCCCCACGCTGCAAGGCCTCACAACAGTCGGCAGTGGCGTCGCGCCACTGCCCCTAACCACGTCAGGGCCCTGGTGCGTCCTGCTCCAAAGGCCAATAGACTTGGCTCGAGGCTGCAGCTTGCACGCAGACCTCGGCTCCCAGCCACAGCCACGCCCGGGCGGCTCCAGGTCCTCCAGGTGGGAGGTCCGCGGCCGCCTCGCCCCGCCCCGCGCGCTCGCCCCGCCCTCACCTCCCCTTAGGCCCCGCCCCGAGGCCGCTCCCGCGAGGGCTGCCGGGTAGGGCTCCGACTTCCGACTTCCTGTGGACTCTGGCTCTTGTGGGCGCGGCTTCCTGGCCACGTGGAGTCGCCTGGCCGGCGAGAGAACGGGACATTTGGCAATGGGGACCCAGCACCACTGGCCCCTTGAAAGCAGCCAAATGGTTCTTGGTCTTTCTCTCACCGCCCTGCTCCGTCTAGGCCAGCTCTGCCCACTTGGCCTCCTCCCATGGTTTCTGCAGCTTTTTCTCGGATCTTGGGTGACACCACTGTCCTCCTGGGATTCACCTGCAGCTCAGAATCGTGACTTTAACGATGCCAGTAGGGGTGAACGAATATTTCAGGGTGACACAGCTAGTTCATGATCTGAACTAGGACGAAGATTAGACCTTGATTCTCTTCCGTCCCATACACAAGAGGAACAAGCCTGCTTGTCCGGAATTGAACACAATGCCAGTGCTCTAGTTTGAACCCCACCCGCATTAACTTTACTCGAGAAAGCGGCTCAGACTGTTATGTGGGTGAGGGGGCAATAATATATTTTATCGATGATTGTTACTTTTAAAATTACTTATAAATTGTGCTTTACTTGAAAATGAATGCAAAACAAGACTGAAAACACTTGCTGAACAGTGTCAGCCTGTGTGGAATAACCATGTCATCAATAAAAATCCTAATATGCTTGATTATTTTATTAATTTTTGCCTCAATAATTATCCATTCATAATAATTACACAAAGAGTATAGTTTTACTTGGGTTAAAACGACTAAAAATTTAAAGATTTTCTCTTTAATTTTTCTCCCATAATAAAGACAAAAAAATGTTTCTCTAGAGATGGCAAATAATTAACGTATTTTATAAGACTATGTCTTAATTTTGAAAGGGACTGCTAATGATGGGTGATAGAATTTTGTACACAACACAGGCTCCTTTTATATCTTTTCTGATACGTAGTTTCCTTTCTTCTGTCTGAATACCAAATGCTGATTGGATGAGAGTGGTAACAGGGTTCATGGGTCAAACTTGTCAAGAAGACTCAAAATTGAAGCTGGGAAGAAGGAAAAAAAAACTATCAAATATGAAGAACAAGGGAAGGACTGAATGGTAGAAAGTTAAAAGCAAAAATAATAAAGAAAGGTAACTAGGGAATTAGACTGTGTTTTTTTTAGTGTAGCACCTGGCCTCTTTTGGAGGCATGTATAACAGCTTCAAGGCATGATGGTGAACTAAACACTAAAGTGAAAATGCATGCTAAGTATCTCAAGGCATCAGACTTTGTTGGATAGGTTTGACATTTGTATTGCTGATGTAGAAATCTTTAAACTCCCCCCTTAAAATATTCATCCATTTTCCCAGTTCCATCTTCTGATACTCCACAGAACAAATCTATCTTCTGAACAAGTGAATATTTTAAATATCAAGATCAGCTGGCGTCTCTCCTTTTAGTATACTTCAATAAAATTGTACCAGGTCCATCATATATTTAAATTACAAAATAATCCGTAGAACTTTTAGCATTCTGGTCTTTTTCAGTTTCTCAGAGATTCCTTAAAGGCACAGTCCAAAATTTTACAAAATACGTTAGATGAGATTTGAAAACTCTGAGTTCCAAGAGTTCTATTATCTGGACCATGAATTTATACTAATATTAAAAGTATCTGCTATTATGTTCACTTTCTTAGCAACTGTACCATATCATTACCTCACATCAACTTGAGAGGAAAAATATATATATTTGTGGCAGGAGATTGCCCAAACTGATCAAGTAGGTCTTAAATTGGAAATTTGTGGAGGAAGGTAAATCACAACCTAAGATGTAGAATGGGACAGTACAGCACAACTTGCAGAAATGCTACAGGGAGAGTTCCTGAGCAGTACCTATGACTTCAGCTGAGCTCATCAGAATTCATACAAATCTTCTGTCACTAATGTTTGGTGGGATGAGTCTTAGGTTGAACGACAGCAGTAGAAAAGGAGATGAGATGTGTTTTAAAGAAAAGTGATCTAGTGTACAAAGTGGATTGTGCATTGAAAGTACAAGTTTGTGCATTAAAAGTACATTGATATGTTAATATTTAAAAAAATTTTTTATTTGCTTTTTTTAAAATTTATTCATTTTTTTAAATTTCAAAATATAAACAGTATTTTTTAAAGGATATTTACAAGCAGAGTGGAAAAATGTTGCTGAGAGATACAGACTGCTCAAAGAAAGAGAGGGAGGATACAACTGATGCTTTCCTAATATAGATTATAACTCTAGTACTCAGGCTATTAGTGTCAGAAACCTTGTCTTTCTCATCTTTGAATCCCCTTTAGATTTCAGCAAAATGCTTTTTGAATAGAAATTAGTCTTCTGTTGATAGTGTCTTTCTTCTCAATGCTGAATAGTTGATACATTTTTGATGTACCCAGAAGAATCTTTTATGATTCAAAAGCTAGAAGAATCCACAGGGGAATGGTTTATTCTGGCCTTGAATCCAGACAACAAAATAGGATAGAAGAGCTAACATTCATCAAACTCCTCCAGGCATTCTGCAGCCATCATCTCCTTGCCTCTTCATAAAATCTAATAGAAGTACAACTATTAGACCTATTTTTCTGATGAGGAAACAAAAGCTCAGATTAATAATTGTCACATAGGCAGTAACTATTAATGAGAGAGTTAGAATGAAAACTCTGGCTTCAGAGTCTGTGCTCCACTGGATCCACCATGCAGTCCTTCAGTAACTAGTGAGAAGAAAATGACAAGAGCCTTGGAAAACGAATGTTCATGTAGTCCTAGTGAGAAGAAAGCTGAAAGAATATTTAGGGTGTGTGACTTCTGGGAAAAGTTTTCTCAGATTTAAAAAAAAAAAAATGTGTATTTATCCAAAGAGGAAGCCTAAGGAGTGCCATGTAGCCCTAAGGATGGTACCAGGAAAAGCTCAGAATAAACTCATACTGACACAACTGCAAAACACAACCAAATAAATAAACAGATAAATAATATCCTTGCACTTATGCTTAGAATAAAAAAATAGGCAAAGGATGGATAGCCCTATGGTTTGGATAAGGTTGTATAACATTACACAATTTAAAGAAAAGATAATACAGTTTAGCCCCTATTTGTTTTTATCTTTTCCACTGAGTTAGCCTTCCAAAGTAAAATTACATAGGAAGCATTATTAAGAGGCTATTGTTATCCAGAATGCAAAAGAGTAGAATAACAGAGCACGCTAAGAAAGGTCTTGATAGAAAAAAAAAAACAGCACTAAGAAAGGTCTTGATGGGTTTTGCAATCAGATGTTAACAGAACTTGCAAGTGTGATTATGGAATCTTTCTCAGTATTTGTGGAGACAACATCAAGAACAAGAGTGATGCCTTAAGATGGGGAAAAGGGTGTGCTTAGGGAACCCAGCTGTACTTAGGGAGGGAGGTAGGGACAGAGACTTGGAACGAGGTCTTTTCTTTTTTTGTCATTCCCACAACACTGGGCATACTGCCTAGCACATCATGACATTTAATAAATGGGGTTTGGGTTTTTTGGGTCCTAAATGAGAATCATTTCCCAATTCAAACACATGTGAAACAAGTATAATATCATATAGTTGGCATGATTTATAGAGTGCTTGCAGTTTATGAGATGGTGTTATAAACCTAAGATATCAATGTAAATCCCAAGTGTTACTATTATCATCACAATTAATAATATATTTTCAGTCCAGCCAATATTTCCCATGGTTACCATTTTCCAGAGGCTGTGTAAAACACCAAGGATATAGAGATAAATGAAGCATTCTTTGTTCTCAAGTTTCTTATTGTCTTGGGGTAATAACAACCAGGCTGTGACTTAGCAGAGATCTTTGTCTTTAGGGAAACGTGTGTCTATGAACAGGCACGGTGTCCTAGGCAATAACTACTCATGGATGAATGTATGGATATTATGACACATAAAGAGAGAGGCAAGCGAGGATTTCGACGATGAATCCTCTAAAACATC
Source organism: Daubentonia madagascariensis (assembly GCA_023783475.1). NCBI lineage: Eukaryota > Metazoa > Chordata > Mammalia > Primates > Daubentoniidae > Daubentonia > Daubentonia madagascariensis. Next base: position 11,035,485 of record JAKFHU010002658.1, read on the forward strand.
AGGACTCTGCTTCTTAGAGCTGCACATACAGAATGAAACAAGGTAGAGAAAAGCAAAGGAAGATAACATTGAGTTCATTCTGTGCCATACGCTGTTCCAAGAGTTTATATGTACTACCTCATTTAATGCTCACAACAACCCTGTAAGGCAGATATGTTATTTTTATCCTACAAATCAGGAAACTTAGGCACACAAAAATGAAACACTTTGCCCAAAGTCACAAATAGAGTAAGTGGTAGAGCCTAGATTTTTAACCTAGGCAGTTTGACTACAGACCCCATAATCCTTTTACACTAAACCAAAATGTAGTTATGTTCTAAATAAGGAAAGCCAAAGGGGAAAAAATGGTGAGCTGGTCTCACTTTGAACGCTGCCTCCTTTTCCTTTTGTCATCCATCCTCTCCTCTAGGTATCTGGTACTCTGCTGAGAGCTCTCTTGCCTAAGAATCATAGTCTAATAATCTTATTCATACTAAATTATTTATGGTTTAATATTAGGTCTTCCCCAGATATTTGTATTTTAAAGGAAATCTCAAGGAGAGAGTAATGTATAACACAAAAAAATGATTCTTTAATAATGAAAATTTCCTACCTGAGAATGATCAATAGAACAAATATATTCAGGGAAAATTTAGAAGAACATTCTTTAAAAGATGAGCTTTGAACCTGGTCAGGATGGAAGCAATAGATTCAGACTCTCAGGGCAGGAGGAATGCGGCCCCGTCACAGCCACAGAAGAGCAAGAGCAAAGGCAATGGAGAGGAGAGTTTCTAAAACAAATTTACCTCTAAGGAGCCTGAACAATCCTACAATCAGTGAGTCCATCCTGAAACACATTTTCTGAAGGTAAAACAGGTGAATAATTAGTTCTCTCTATTATCTTCCTTTTAAAAAATGCCTTCTGTACGCAAAACAAATTGAGGTTAACACAAAAGTCGTATTTTTTTGATAATTTACCCTGGAAACTAACTGTTCTGCCTTTCAGTTTTAAAACATAATGCTTTATCTAGAAGGCCTGTACTGGACTCTGTCCAAAGGGACTTCATTATTAAAATCCCCAAATTTCTATCATATAGTTCCATTTATTAGACAAAAATTCTTTACAACATTAACACAAGACCTGTGGCATTTTAGTCCTCTTCATTTTTTTCTGGAAGAATTTCATGGCCTCACAAAAAAATTACAGAGTATGATTAATTTCAGAAATAGAATACTGCATGGTAACAGCACACATATAGGTAAGCTATAGTGACTTTCCAAGTACTTTATCCACTCTCCCTCTTAGTAAGATGGTAAGACCCTCTTGTGACTCATACTTTTTCCCTATTTTTCAATTCTTTAACTTTTGAAAGTTCCTCTGTTCTGGTGGTTGGGTAGAGAAGCATTCACCCAGAAAATGAGCTTGAAAGATTCTCCCAGGAGTTCTTGGTTCACTGTTTTGTTTTGTTTTTTTTCCATGTACGTTGCCTTGAAAGAAAGGCCAGAATGAACAAGACAAGCAACAGATAGATGAAACTAATTTTGCTCTATTTTTTCTCTAGAACATCGTAGGCCAGGAGATTAGTAAGTAAAGGGATTGTTTTTTATGTCTTTCTAAAAATGTTTTCTAGAATTGTTCCCAAAGTAAACATCTACATATCATTCCAAATGTGTGTGGTAGGTTTGGGAGAGAAATTAAGGATGCTTTTCTGCTTAAACAAAAATCAATACCAATATATCAATGTTTACTCTCAGTAAAGTAAAAACTTGATTAGAATAATAAAGAAGTATTCCCCCTAATATTCAAATGAACAAAACTGTATTAATTGTCTGTTTTTGTAGGTCAAAACTAGGATATTTCATATATTCCAACTTATAGATAGATTAAATGGTTAATTCCTTCTAACGTTCAAGGGATGGAAACAAGTGGCCATCCCTTTTATTCTTAGAAGAAAATGTGACAATTTCTTAAGTAATAACCTTCCAAAAAATAATTTGAGAAAATAGAGATAGATTTTGTTTATAAAAGTAGGCAAGGAAACCTTAAATGAAATATAAAGGATTAAGTGTTTTTACCATACACAAGAAAAGGTAACTATGTGAAGAGATGGGTGTGTTAATTAGCTTGACTAGACTAATCATTGTGCCATGATTATGTGTATCAAAACATAACGTTGTATGACTTATATAACATTTTAATTTAAAAATTAAAATAAAAAGAAAGGTAAAGGAGAATTAAATAATATAATAAAAGAATGATCCCCCATAACCAAGTAAAATATATCCAGTAGTATAGACATTTAAATATGAGACCCTATCAAGATAATATAATCAGCATATAGTTACTATAGAGTCCTTCAAAAATTAAAACTAATTCCTAAGAAAACAATGATTTCAGGAAATTAGAAAAGCACTTTGACACTTGGTTTTTAATTTAAAAAAATTACTTTTTGTAAGCTAATAGCCAAAATGATTTGTAGTGGAGAAATATTAGATTAAAGGTTTTCGACATGGAGGGAAAGGCACCTATCAGAAATACCTGGGAATAATTTTGTCTCTGGCAAGATAGTGAATGAACATAATCCTCTAATTCCCTTCCCGACCCAACATTGTAAATGCTGCATATATACTGACTCCATAGAAACAAGAATCTATTGCTAAATCTGGGAAACCCCTAGAAAGAGAAGGTGGAGTCAAGTGAGGGGTGATGAAGCAGCCCAGAGAGAAGAAAGCCCAGGAACCAAGGGCAGGGTAAGTTCTTTCCACTGTGTGTGTGTGGGTTTGTCTCTGCACACTCCCCTCTCATACGCGTCACTGAGTAAAGTAATCACTGCCCTCCTTCATGCCACTTTAAGACAGAAAACAGGCTGAACCTGCCAAGTCAGGCCAGGGATTGTTCCCTCCAATGTCTGGAGTTAGTAAGTGGGTTACGACAGCTACAGTGGGTCTGGTCAACTCCTCAGGATTCCCCCCTTCATTGTTCTTCATCCACTTCAAGGTCTAATTGATTACAAAGAAGAGACATTAGCTTTTGGAAGAATCAATGCCTGCATGTGATAAGGAGATTGTCTGTGGGCCAGGGTCATATGTGTGTTTAGAGTTTGGTCAATAAGGAATGATGGAACCCAGCTTGTCAGGAGAGGGTGTTTAGTCAATGAGGCCTGACTTAAACCCTACACTTTTAAGGAGAGGCACAAGTGAGGGTCTAGAGTCCCTCCCTATGGGTGCATTTTACCAGCTAAGGAGATATGAGATCCCATGGAATAATAACAAAACCTCTGAGGGCTACAACTCCTTTAAGAGAGACCAAAAAACTGAACAACCTATTCACCGTAAAATACAATTGTCTAGAGAGAATAACTTTTTAAAGTCAGCACGGTAAGTTCTCAAAGAGGTAAGAAGGAATATTTATTCAAAAGAAATAGGAATAAATAGTTATCAAGAACCAGTTTCAAAGATTAAGTATGAAACTACATAGCAGATTAAAAACTCAATAAAAAGGTGTTGAAAGGTGGAATGGATACAGCAAAAGAATGGATAAGTCGTCAGACCTGATGGATAAATTATAAGCCAACAAGAAGGGAGAAAGAAGGAAAATTATAAATAAAATTTAAGAGATATGAGGGATAAAGGTAGAAATATCAGCATTCATAAAATAGGAGTCTCAAAAGGGAGAGATAAAAATAAATGGAAGGAAGGAAATGATTGTCAAACTAGTTATAGAGATTTAACCATAATTTAAGAAACATGAAATATCTCAGGTTGAAAGGGCTGACAGTGTGAAAGAGCATTGTTAAGGAAGGGGAAAAATGTCAATGTCCAGATCTATTAAAATGAAATTTAGGAACATCAAAAATAGAAAAAAAGTAAGCAAAGTTATAGAATAGGGCAATAACATAATGTGTTTATAACTGATAGACATATAAAGAAATTTATATCCAACAAACAGATATTCCACATTACTTTTGAACACACGTGTAACTCTCTCCCACGTACGCAAACTATGCACCAGATTGTAAGGAATCAGTAACATACAGACTGTTTTCTTACCTTAACGCAATAAAATTAGAAATCAAGAATGAAATAGTAGCTTAAAAACTAAAATGTATGTTATTGAATAATTTTGTATTGTTGATACTATAGAAAAACTACAAAATTCTTAGAACTGAATGAAAAAGGAAACATGTCAAAACTTCTAAAAAGGTAGCTAAAGAAGCACCTAGGTAGCAACTGAAAGCACTATTAAATGATAAGAAATGTAGAAAGCAAATGGGCAAAGCTTTCAACTCAATATGAGAAAGAGTTTCAGAATAAACTCAAAGATATAAGAAAAAATATTAAAGATAGTAGCAGAAATTAATGACAGGATGAAAATGACAAGGAAGATTAATTAAAGCAAAATCTTTTTAAATAGATAAATAAAGTGGAAAAATCTGACATTGAGGGAAAAAGTAAAAGGTAGAAATATAAAAATAAGAAAAAAGAAAATATAGACAACTACACAATAATGAAAAAATAAAAATTCTATGAACAATTACATGTCAATACATTTAAAAGTCTTTTTAAACTATATGTTTTCTCTACCATAAAATTGCCATTATGACACAAGAAAAATAGGCAAACCATTAAAAAACTGAAATAGTATTCAACCTCTTTTTTTCCCAACACAGAAGCTCAGATGCCATTTTTGTATGTTCTTTCAAACTTTCAAAGATAGGATAATCTTTGTCTTATACAAGAGAATTTAAAAAATACATTAATATGGGAAGTTCTCAACTTATTTTACATGGCTCATATAACTTTGATACCAATGGTAAATACAGTTAATATAGGAAGATAAAGTTAATAAAAGAAACATAATGTAAGATCTATTTCACTTATTAAAATACATGCAAAAGCCTATGTAAGTGTTAGCTTATCAAATCTAATATTATATTGCAATATATTATGATCAAGTTTACTCCAATAAGGCAAGTATGTTTTGTTGTCAGAAAACCAATCAACATAATTTATTACACTAATAGACTATGAAAGAACATGTGATTATCTTAAAAATTTAGAAAAAGCATTTGATAAAATTTAACACATATTTATAAGAAAAAATTAAAAACAAGTTTAAAAAGAAATATCCTTTGAGTTAAGAAAGACTTTTATCAATAACTTGGATGAAACATTTAACTTAATAAGAAAGTTTGGATGAATCTACTTTACAATTAGGGATGAGATGAAGATGCCCACCATCATCATTATCATTCAAGATGTTTTCAAAAGTCCTAGACAATGCAATAAGATAAGAAAAAAAAAAAGAGGTAAAGATCTGAAAGGATGATGCAGACTCTAATTATTCTTACATCATATGATCATTTACCAAAAAAAATCCCTCAAAAGCAACAGAAAACCTTTAGGAAAAGCAAAGAATTCAGCAAAATAACCATATGTACAAGATTAATTTAGGAATATTGTGTACCCTTATTCCAGCAATAGTATCATAAGAAACAGAATAGAGAATATGATATCATAGTATTATTATAACGAATCTGTAAAACAAGTAAGAAATAAGCTGTAAACTACATTAAACAACAGAAAAGAATATCTGAACAATTATATTCATGATTAGAATGAATGAATGAATGCTGATTCATTATAAATTCATGTCACTTCTAATGAAAGCTATGATAGGATGTTTTTAAGAACTCTTACAAACTTACTGCAAACCTTTCAGGCAAAGTACAAAACCATATTACTAAAGAGTGTAATTTTGACACAGGAACACACAGTTCAATGAAAAGGATCTATGTACATGAAACTTCTTACATGAAGTGGGTAGCACAAAAATCAGCAGAAAAAAGGTGGATCATTTAGTAGATAGTGTTGGAAAAACTCACTTTATAGAGAAAAATAAGTTTGGATTCTTCCAATTAAAAAAAGGAAAAATACAGGAGGATTAAATACTTAAATACAATAGGTACAAGTATGAATCTATTAGAAAAATGTAAGCCAGTGGTTTTGTGATCTTGGTGTGAGGAAGGACTTTTAAAACACCTACATGCATCCAAATGTACAAACAATAAAGGGAAAAAGGATGTATTTGACATAATACTCAGAATTTCCATCTAATAAAATTATTATAGGCAAAGCAAATGGAAGCAACATACTGGAAATGGAATTTAAAACAACTAGAAATAACAGGTTTATGTGGAGAAAGAAATTTGGAAAATAAAAAGACAAAAATACACAATCCAATAGAATACAGGTCCATGAATAATGATAGGTGATTCATAAAAGGGGAGTCTTGAGTGACTAACACGTATGTGAGGAAGTACTCCGCCTTGCTTTTAGTAAGCAGCCAGTCTAGGGGGCAATCAGGCAATCCTAGGTGAACCTAAGTATGAGAAGTTTCCATGAGCCAGCATTCTCTCCACTCAGAATCCAGAGAAATACTTATTTATAGTTGTTTATGGTAATGGGTACTGGTAGCAACCTAGATTTCATCCCCAGGGGATAGAAACTGATAAATGAAATGTCATGGATGTGTGTACAGGCTATGCAATGGTACACAACCAATAGAAGCGATGAATGAGCAAATGAATTTCTCTGAATACACAACATGTGTAACTGTTAAAAAGCATTATTGAATTACAAAAGCTAAACAATTAAATTAAATGACATATTTATGAAAATTAAAAGCCCACAGATATACACAACAGTCTTAAATATTTTACAATAACTATACATATCAAAGAATATGGAATAGGAGTAGGCCTAGTGACTTGAAGAGGAAAAAAATAAATGAAACCAAACAAGGAGGCCTTACACAAATCAATAATGCTAATATGCCCTGAACTGAAGTGTATAATTGACTCAACCTTCTGCTCCTTAATTTCCCATTAAAAAAAAAGTCATCTGAAGAGCTTCTTCAAACAGCATCATTTCTTTTTCTCCACCCTCATCAGATCTTGATTCTTAAGCCCAGGGATGACCTTGAGTAATTTGTAACAGTTTTCCAGATGATTCTGATTAGCCCCATGCAGCCGGTGCTGCCACAAGGGAACTGTATGTGGGCGTTGGAGCCACCTGAGGGTGTGTGTTAAGGTGCAGATTTTCAGATTTCCAAAGGGTCTGTTTAATACCACTTGAATGGGACCCAGGAATCTGAATATTTGACAAGAATCCTTTTTGTTACAGGTGGTTCTTGGGTCACACCCTGATAAATAACACTTGAGTGAACTAGAAGTAAACTCTTTTTAAGGAGGAATCATATCAATTAGAAAAGAGGCCGCTCATTATTGCCATTATTTTTAATATCATTTTGAATGTTCTAATAAATGCAATAATATTTGACCTGTAAATAAGAAGTATAAACATCAGAGAGAAACAGTCACTATATCACTAAGGCATAACCAGGAAATTTTACAATGAGCTCAGTCTCTACCTCTACGCACACTCTGCCCTCTGCAACAGAGATGGTAAAGCCTGGCAGCAACATGGTCTGGGGTCAGTAATAAGTTTCTAGAGTTGGTTAGTCTAATGCAGTATTCAAAGGAATGTAAGAAAGCTGGTCTTTCTTCTAGAAGCCTCTCCTATCACAGGAGATCTGATGAGAGGTTGGCAATGAAGCAAGTGTTCCAAGGAGCAAGTCTGTATTATCATGGTTTCCACTGATGTCTCCTTCATTCAAGCAAGTCCCCAAGCAGCAGTCAGGGTATGGTAAGCAATATTCTAAAAAGTGTGGATCAGAATCACGTAGGGTGCTTGTCAAAATACAGAGTCAAGGCCCAACCCCAGACCTACTAAGTCAGAATTACTATGATTCAGAGCCAACAATCTGTGTTTCTTATGCATTTAGAAGGGACTACCTAATGCTAAAGAAAGCAACTTATTTGTGCTTAATGGCAGGCATTGATTGTAATAGGAAGACAAAATAGACATCTAAAATCAATTTTGGGACATAGTATTTGTGTGTGTGTGTGTGTGTGTGTGTGTGTGTGTGTGTGTGCAAGGAGGTAGTTCCCCAGAAAAACAGAAATGCAATGTCAGTATCTATTCATGTAAAAAACCTGAAGTTTCTGTGTGTGCATCATGGATGGTGGTAGAGGTTTTGCGGATGTTTTGCAGAGAAATGTTGTTTATGTTATTGCTGTTGATATGGGATTGTTAGTTTAGTTTGCATATGTGTTTGTTATTTGCTTGTGTGTGGTGGGAGGTGTCTCCTGGAGAAATGTAGGTAGCAGATGAGGGGGTACGAGGGAGGAAAAAATGGGAACTCTCTCATGGGAGAATTTGTGAAACTTTGAGCCTAAAGTTCTGTCACTTTGAGGACTAAGTGACAAAGAGTGATTCAGAACAAGGAGTAGAAAGGTGTCTTCCCACCTTCCCATCCAGCTGAGTTTCATGGAGAGTTTCCACTTTGGGAAACCAGGAGATAGCCTCCTAGACACTCATCCAGAAGGATCACTCAAGACATGCAAGCAGTCCAAGGTTGAGAAAAGCAAAGTGTACACGACAGAAGGGCAGCCTTGGAGTGACTAAGCAGGGAGCCCAGACTGGACAAGAGGCACCACCGGCAGGGCTCCTCAGAACATGAGTGAGGAGAGTGCCTGGGGAGACAAAAAGATAGTTCAAGAAGTAGAGGCAACAGCTGTGCGATCTACAAGCCACTCATGCTCAGAGAAGACAAGAATGTTTAAGCTCTTGGCGGTGTTGGGTCAAGATCCAGGATATGACTGTACTCATTAGAGGCTGTTGGTTACTGAAGTTGAAGGCCAAAGTGGCAGAGTGTGAACAGCAATGAGTCAGAATGTTAACTACAACGTTAAAGTCACTCGTGATGAGGGAAGAGAAGGGGCAGAGAAAAGGTGGTGAATCAGGCACGGAAATGGTTGAGGAAGGTAATGGTGAGTTGTGGAGGATGGTAGAGGGTGGTGAAGAGGCTTCCAGTGTAGAAAAGTGAGTGGAAGGGAGTTGATCAGTGGTTAGAAAGCAGCCCTGGGGAGCCAGGCCCGGACGTTCAGCGCATTAAGCACAGTAGGGGAATAAAGGATCCTAAGAGGGTTGAAAGTTCCTGGGTCATCAGGGCAAAGGCCGGGCTTCACCGTACAGCTGATGATTTGAAAAGAAACAGTGAAAAAAGATTTATAGATAAAAATTGCTCTTAAATGGTTGCTTTGTGGGGGGGGTCAGGAAGGGTGAAGCAGGAGCCCTAAGTGTGGCCATGAGAATGGAGTTTAGGGAGCTAAGGTTTCAAGGAGTGGAGAGTTGAGCACTTGGAAAATTCTAGCAGTAGTAATGCTCTGGGCGTGTCTGCTCTCCTCGTTTAAAATAATCATATTTAAATGAAAGAATCTCAAAGTTACCAGAAATCTAAATAATAATTTGTTTGATTATCTCTACGACAAAGATAATCTCTATGGCAGGATGATGACATTTGGTGATTTGTACTGATTTAAAATGAAAATGGTTACAGAACAGGAACTCATTCATCCGTTCTTTCCTCCATTTTTCCTGTGTAGATTGATTCATTAAACAGATCTCTACCAAGCGCCTATTGTGTACCAGGCACCATGCTAGGGTTTGAATGAACATTGGCGAATTAAATAGACTAGAAATTTTTAAATTAACCAGGCACAGACTTTGAATAAAAGAACAAAAATCTGTTAAGAGGGTAGATATCAAGTTAAGTGTTCTTAGTACAATAAAAGAAAATCTTTATGTATATATAAAGTATTTACAAATTATGGAAAGTGCAATAAAAGAACTAAATATGGTGCTGGGTGATAGGGAACCCCGGGGGAGGAGGAGCTTCTGTGGAAGAGTAATCAGAGAAGGCATACTGAAGATGGTGGCGTCCAAGCAGAGAACTAAACTGAATGAAGAAGGGCCAGGCAGTTAGACAAAGAGTATTCCAGGCATGTGTAAAGTCCCCAGGGAAGGAAAGAGCTGATGGATTTAGGAAATGCATAGAAGGCAAGGCTGGCTTGAGCCCACAGGAAGAGGGAGAGAAACAGAGAGCCAGACTATGCAGGACCTTGTCGACATGTGATTTGTGACTGGATCATTGAACAGAAACTAATATGTGAAAGGTGTAATATCTATATCTATATCAGCCCAGTGAAAAATGGATGCTTAACTACAAGCTAATACCTATTTTTTCCTACTAACCTTGGGTTATTAACATAACTAAAATCTAGGGGTTTTGTTGGGTTGCTTTTATCCCCCTGCACTTAAAGCATAGAGCTCTCAGTGTCTTACTATCTCTAATAAAAACTCATGTAGGCTGGGGCATATAATGTTGTTCCGGTTAGATTTTCTGTGGTTTAACACAGATGGGAAAAGTATTTTAAGAAGCTTAGCTATTTTGTTAAATGTTTATGACTTGTAAATTCCCAGCCTTTTAGGATTATCCAAATGTGTTGACATTGATGGTGAATTTGAAGGGAAATTAGCCAAATATGTTTTTGTCTAATTAACCAGTGGGGTCTAATAATAGCAGTCATGGTTGGCGGGTAAAGCAGGGCTACTTATTTGTTACACGGAGAAATGTTCATATTGTTTTCCTTTGAAGTTTAGATTTTCAAATTCTTTCCCACCACTTTCTGGAGAGTCATTGAATGAGCTGTCAGAGCATGAATCCCCAACCTCTCTTTTTTCTAAAAAAAAAAAAAAAAAAAGCCTACTAGTTTCATTTCGCCAGAAGTCTGAAGTCTGCCTCTTCCAAACTTCTATTTCTGTGCTTCTCATAAGATGCAGGAGGAGAAGCAATCACCTCACTTTTGGCTCAGTGGTCTTAAGAAATGAGAAAAAGTTTGAGTTTCTTGTCATAGTTTTTAATCTCTTGGGCTAATAGTTTTATAATTCAGCAATTACATATCACCCTTGCTTGAGTAATTGTAGCAGTGAGGTATGTAAAATTGGAATAATTTTGTCAGGCCACAATAGTAATATTTAGCAAGTTATTGGAGGACCTCCTACAGGGATTAACAGACATGAGAAAGAACGCTGTCTTTGAGTGACTATTACTTCAAATACTCTACCAGGTATTTTACACACAATTTCACTAATCTGCACAAAGCACTACACTATCTTTCATTATAAATTTGTTCGACATGTAGGCTGTGTTGGGAAGTGTTCATTTAGACCGCTGTATTTCAGATTCTGAAGTCTATGCCCTTTCCCCCTTTTATTCAATGTGAGCTTGTTATATACATGTCACCCAAGTGAAAATATTTTCCTAATCTTGGTCACCTGTGTATCAAGCATAGTATATTTTCTGTTTTTAAAAAAAATTTGAGGAGGAGGAGGAAGAGGATGATGTTGACTGTTCATATTTCTCGACCATCTACTAGGTGGGTCAAATGGTAGAATAATTCCATGTGAGTGGTATTACTTATATTTTGGGCTGTGGGGTGAAATAATAATGTATTAGTTGTCTCAGCCTACAAGTAATGTAAACAGCAGACATACCATAAATGTGGGCTTTTTTAAACATCTAACATCTTTTTATTAACCAACGCCCCCCAAATCTTGGGGCCACCCAGTATATAGTATTCTGTTACATCAGCCACCTGAATTCAAATCATTTTAACATTAGTCATTCGCCACTACAGACTGGCTAAAGGTTTTTGTACTGATTCTACCACTAATGACCATGGATAGCCTAGCTTTTCCAGACTTTGTTTCTTATCTTTAAAATAATGGATTTTAAAATTGTCTTTTGCATAAAATTCTTGGATTTGACTTGTACATATCATCTTGTAAATTAATCAGAATGGGCCAAAACATTAAGTATTTTTATTTTAATACTAAATACCTCCTTTTTCCATATAATGGTTGCTATTTTTTATGTTTGGAATTCATGGAGAAGTGCTGGTTCTGTATTTCTCTTTCAATAAAATTTTTTTTCTTTTTTACCCAATTCAGTATTTTCAATCCTTTAGCAAATTTTAGTTGAGAAAAATGCTGAATAATAAGCATACATGAGATGTTTTCTTTACTTCAATTTTGGTAAATGTATTTCAAAATCTGTAAGTAAGTTTGTTTTACTTATTTTAGTTTTTGTTTTTTAGCATTGCTGAAAATGCTACATCAACTTGGCCCCAGGACAGTAATTAACAACCCAGTCAGCGGTTGTTAGTAATTTCCCATTTATTTGGGAAGAAGATTTTATTAAATAAGTTGGAATTATGAGTATTAGCTAGAGAAGACTTTTGAAATTTGCTTTCAATGTAGTAGTATAGAAAAAAAGGAAATGACCAAAATACAATTAAAATTCAAATCTAGAAGTTAAGAAAATAGGCACTTTCAAAAGAAGACAATCCTTATAGAAAAGACTATAAAAGCTTTTCCTTTTGTTGCTTATTCATCCACTTTAACATGCATAGCAGGAAGTTAAATGTTAACTAAAATTAGTAGTGGAGTTGTAGAAATAAGTATTGCTCTAACTCAGAACATAATTGCAACTTAGATATAAATTGTGCGTGTTGTTGACCTCTCTCTCAGTACGTGTGAGAATGTGTTTCAAGTCTGGTTAGAAAACCAGATCAAAACAAAATGTAAACATCCACAATAATAACTGAAGAAGAGTGTAATATCCCTATTTTAAAATTCTGAGTGTGTTAACAGTCATATATTGATATTTAACTGTCTTCTCTATCCTGACTGTGTAATAAATGAAATGGGAAGAGAAGTATAACATGTTGAGTGAAAACAATGATGATAATGATCAGCAAATCACCAAAGCCTAAAGTACGTAGGCGTTTGGGGGATGTGACGCCCTGCTGAGACCGAGGCTTTACCGCAATAACGTGTTCTTACCTAGAATCTCGAGTGATAGCGGAGGATCAGCTGGAGGGCGGATTACTGGGTGATGGCAGCTGATTTTGGGGGGAAGCCTCACAATGATCTGTTAGTATGTCTATAAGAAGAATTCGCTTCGGTTGCTTATTCATTCACTTTAATATGCATAGAGGGAAGTTAAGTGTTAACTAAAATTAGTAGAGTTGTAGAAATTAATATTGTTCTAACTTAGAACAAAACTGCAATTTAGATATAAATAGAATCTTAGTTCTTTTAAAGAAAATCACATGAATGGAGTATGTCACGGTAAAATTTTGTTGATCTGTTGTGTTGAGATAAAATTCAGTAGAAATTTACTTGAAAGTCTTTTTAAAATTTTAAGTATTAGTAGACCCAAGGGCCATACTATGGACTGAACATTTATGTCTCCTCAAAATTCATATGTTGAAATCTCATCCCAAATATATTTGGAAGTGGGGCCTTTGGGAGGTGATTAGGTCTTGGGATTAGTGCCTTATCAGCCTCTTTTGGGCTCCAGAGAAGCCCCTTTGCCCCTTCTGCCCTGGGAGTACCCAGCAATAAGACAGCAGTCTACGAACCAGGAAGAGGGCTCTCACCAGATACTGAATCCTCTGGCACCTTTGTCTTGGACTTCCCAGCCTCCAGAACTGTAAGAAATAGATTTCTGCTGTCTGTAGGCCACCCAGTATATAGTATTCTGTTACACCAGCCAGAATAGGATAAGACAGGCAAAAAGCTAAGAGGTCATTGTATTTGCCTTCATACCCAGATACACATTAACCATTGGTATTGTAGAGATTTTACCTCAGGAAATCATCACTATTATATCTGTGTTTTCTATACTGAATTGCACAGGTCCTGTTAGTATGTTATAAGGAGGCATAAAGAGCCAAAGCTTATGTCTTATAGACATATTAATGTCCTACCCCAAAAAATTTATAGCAAAAAGCCTTTGACTCATAAAATATCAGAAGTAGAAGAGACCTTAGCAATCATCTAGATAAGGATCGGCAAACTACCACCTGGGGCCAAATCCAGCCTGATGCCTGTTTATTTATGGACCAAGAGTTAAGAATAGTTTTTACACTTTAAATGGTTGGGAAAAATTTTTAAAAAGAGTAATATTTCATTACCTGGAAAAATTATATGGAATTCAAATTTCAGTGTCTATAAATAAAGTTTTATTAGAACATAGCCACACCCATTCATTTAAGTATTGCCTATGGCAGCTCCAACGACAGAATGAGTGGGTGTGACAGAGATCTTATGACCCACAATGCCTAAAATGTTTACTATCTGGCCCTTTACAGACAAAGTTTGTCAACACCTGATCTAGGTAGCAAATAAATTTCTTTTCTGGGACTGATCTTTAGTTAGGGTTTGCCAGGAACCTGTTTGAGAAGGGTTCTGCTTGTGAACTGGGTACAAAAGTACACAATGATTAACAGGCAATGTCCACCTCAGACTGGGGCAGATGGTAGCAGAGCTCAGCATTTCCCAAAGTTCTTCTACTATATATAATCCACTATTTCTGAGTTTGTGTTAAAGCTCACAGAACACAAGATCATTACCCGATCAAGCCTTGTTTCCTTGTATTCCTGGTACCATATCAACCATCTAAGACCATCATAGCCCATATTAAGAATCATGAAGAGAACTTTTTAAAAATGCAACCCCACTCCACCCCAACACATATACAGAATTATGATTTTGTAAGTTTAGGGTGAAGCCTAGGGACTCCCATTTTCTAAAATGTTGAAAATTAAATGAGGTTTTTGTAGGACTGTGCTGTCCAATATGCTAATCACTAGGTACAAGAGGCTATCTTAATTTAAATTAATTAAAATTAAATAAAATTTAAAATTCAATTTCTCAGTTGCACTAGCCATATTTTAAGTGCTCGATAATTACATGAGACTAGTGTTTTCCAAATGGAACAGCTCAGAAGAATATTTTCTTCAGTGCAGAAAGATCTATTAGACAGTGCTGATCAAGGAGATTCCAGGATTCCAATTAATCTCAGAAGTTGACTAATAAGCTTTAAAATAACAGCATTAGTTCATTTTTACTGTCATAAATGTGCAAAAGGAAGGAAGGAAGGAAGCAAGGAAGGAAGACAATAATTAAGAGAAACAAGAAATTTAGGATAAAGGTGGCAATCTTCATCCACTATGTAACCCTCATCTACTTATTAAGATTGCTAAAAGGACATATAAATTGAGACAAACCCATAAAGTAATAAAAGTTAGGAGAAGAGAACACTTTTATGTCAAGTTCTTGGAGGAGCTTTTATTAGACATAATGTAGGAAAGACAAGAATGAGATAGGACTGACCAAGCTATGAGTCAACCGACATAATAGAGAAGTTTGCCTGGGCGAAAAGAATTTGATATGATGGGAAAACCCCATGGGCTTCAGGAAGTTCAAAACAGGTGCTGGAGGCAAAAGTGAGCCATGGAGAAGTCAATGGGCAGTGCTGATGTCCCTGAGAAAGTGCAATGCTGCTAGTCCACGGACACAGGGGTGCAGTGTCCTTTCCCAGGAAATGTGTGGCATTGACAACATGCTTTGTAACAAATGCTGCTTCCTACAGTGTTTAATAAAGTTAGACACACCAGTTAGAGAAAAGGGCTCCACCAAGAGTCACAGTGAATAAATCCTTGGAATAGTGTCGATGGACACTTTAGCCTGGCTGGATTTTCCTTATTGAACACTCCTTTCTGCCACAGGCAAGAGAAAGTCTGAAGCCACAGAATAAATCCACAATGAATCTAAACTTTTTTTCCACTCATTTGGTGTAAGAGTAGCACAATTCATTTTACAGTTACCATCTTATCCTCCTAGTATGGAAAAACAAAACAAAATAGAAGTATGTCAACAACCACAACAACTGTCAAGATGAGCGAACAGAGAAATGTGACCAGATACATGGAACATCCAGTAGTCCAAAAGAAGAAAGCCCATGGTGGAATAAATGCTCTCACAAATCTATGGAACAGATTTACTGCAAGAAATTAAAGAAAATCTTTAAAAATTTCTCAGACTCATGGAGCTATTGTGACTCCAAATGAGACACTTATCCTAAAGGATACCTTTTGGATGAAAAGGATGATTAACAAAGGTTTCTAATGGCACGAAAGCAGAAAACACGTATGGAAATTACAGAAAACCAAATCAGAGAATTACTATACCAGGTTGTGAAATTATCCCAGAATTTAAATTTAAAAAGGAGATGAATGTGGTAATCAAATATATGAGGGGCATTGATGACCAATTGAAGAAGTCAAAGACGCATACAGGAGAAAACAGAGTGACTACAGGAAAAGCAATTACCAAAGAAATATGGAAGGATGTTTTCTTGGTGGGGGGAAGTATGGAGACTCAAAACCCAGACAAAATAGCCTATCTAAAAATATGCTGATGAAAGTCTTAAATTAAAAAAAAAAAATCAGGCATAAAGATGACAGGAGAAAAAGTTTCTTTACAAGAGATAAAAAATTCAAGTTGACATCAGACTCTCTGCAATTTGAAAAATACTGAAGAGAAAGGAACACGAGACTCTTGACAGAAATATATTGAAACCCAAGAATGTTACAGCCAGACAGGCTGTCACTCATATTTGAGAGCAATAGAAAGATACTAAGAGACATGAAAGGACTCCAAAAGTTTTTACCCACATTCTTTTTCTGGAAAAAAAAAATTAGCAACAAACAAACAAAAACTTGAAAGAGTATTCCAGCTGACTGAAGAATGGATCAAACTAAAAAACTAAATAATGAGGATTATGTATAATAAAAGAAAGTATGGTAAGTAATTAAAAACAATTGGGATTAGATTAGATCATGTTGTAAAAGAAAGGGGAGGGAGTTACTAAAATCAAAGAATCAATATTTAAATCACTGTTTTTAATATAGTAAGAAGGTTAAATCAATAGAAAAACATTTAAGTAATTCTTCCAAAAGAAACTTCAAATGTTTAAAAAATGATAATATTCTGAATATGAAGTCCCAAATTACACCAGCAAAATCTTAGAGTAGGAGTGTGAATAATTGCTTGCAAAATCTTTCGTTTTATGTGTGTGGGGGGAATTCTCGAATTCATATATTTTATTTTTGAAGTGATAAATATGTATATAGATAGAATTAAATAAAGATATATAAAGGTATTTTAAATGTAAATTAACCATTAGTAGGAAAAATAGGATGCATGATTTCCAAATTATAAGAAGTAAAAGAAACAAAGAAAACTTGGATACATAGGAAAGAAATCTGAAAAGATACAAATCAAATAGCAAATATCAACAAAGCCAAAAAAGTTTTTTGGTGAAATTATTAAAATGAAACTGAAAATTATAAGTAAATAAACATGGCTAAAATTTGATGAATTTCTTTTCTCCTCACTCCCGTTACCAAAAACTAAATACAATGATCTTCTCCCTTAATTCTTTGGCAACCATTTGTCTTTACTTTAAACTTGATACACTTTATATTTACTTGCATTTGGAAAGCTTCTTAAAGGAAACAGAAATACATCACTTCCACAGTTCTCCGTAATTCTAGTTTCATTACCCTCCATGTTACCAGCAGCAGTCAAAAAGCCATAGATATTTTCGGAAGGATTTTTCTGATTTCATTTCTTTTTTATTTTGAAGTTCATGATGATCTTTTAGTTACTGTCCCAATCTTACTTTGTAAACTTGTACTTGTCCTACCTATTTCTAAAGGGTACAACGTAAGGGATGCTGGATATATGTTTGTTTAGATGTAACAGCCGTACATTTGGCAAAATTTTGCCTGGGATTGGGGATGAAATCCAGCCCTCAAGAAATTTAGAGACTGTCCAGAGTAATGTGCCAAATTATCATTTAAGGCCCTGTAGCACCTTTACTAGCCCACACCCCCCCCCAAAATGGGTGCCATGGGTGCTTCATTCCTGTGTATTTACCAATATCCAATACGAAACCTTTTCTCCAATTATTATTATTATTTTATTTATTTACTTTTTTTAAGACAGGGTATCACTCTGTCACTCAGGCTGGAGTGCAGTGGCCTTATTATAGCACAATGCAGCCTCAAACTCCTGGGTTCAAGTGATCTTCCCACCTCAGCCTCCTGAGTAGCTGGGACTACAGGTATGAGCCACCATACCTGGCTAATACTTTTATTTTTTTGTAGAGATGAGGGTCACGCTATGTTGCCCGAGCTGGTCTCAAACTCCTGGCTTTAAGCAATCCTCCCACCTCAGCCTCCCAAAGTGCTGGGCTTACAGGTGTGAGCCACTGCACCCGGCCTCTCCAATCATCTTAAACTCTTCTGTTTCCCCACTGTTTGATATTCTATTTGCTCCACCTAGTGTGTCTAGGGCCCTCATGGTGGTCACTCTGGGTTTTTTGGGTTTTTTTTTACAGTTATAAAAATGGATAAATTGTCACTTTCTTGGAGACATTTCCCATGACTGACCTGGAATAGCAACCCCTCAAACCACTATTCTTGAGATTTTGCTTCCAATATCACCACCATGAATGATATCTAACTCTTCCTGAATTTTTGCTTCATTCCCTCTAAGTCTGGAGTCTCTGGAGTGAGCTTTTGATTGGGGGAGCCTATGTTACTTGCTCTTAGCTTACCTGCCAAGGCATAGAGAGAGGGGCTGTCAGATTTAACCTTCTGGTTGGCTTCTTTTCAAATAGTGTTTGGATGATGAAAAGCAGCAACTGTTTTCTACAATGCATATACAAATGTCTTCATGTGAATGCTTTAAATGTATGTGTTTGGGGCCTATGTGTATGAATATAGAATATTATCGATGCATTTATTACTATTTAAACTCTCTCAAATCCCTGTTTCTTAAGGATTAAAAGAAGAGTTTAGTTTGTACATTTCATATCATGTTCTACAGATGCAAAAATGTTCCGTGGAAGTGGCTAGAAAATGACTCAACCTCACCCCCTCACCCCCGTGGAGACTGTTGAAGGACAGCTAGGTGTCTGGCTCCCCCATCATCACCAACTCAATGTGTGCAGGTATGCTTTCAGTTGTTTTGTCAGATTTTATTTAAAGAAAGTGTTCTGCAACTCAAAATCCTTGAATATCACAGTAAAAGATCCTTGCTTCTCAAGGACCTGCAGTATCAGCTTCACCTGGGAACTTGTTAGAACTGTAGAGTCTTGTCCCACCCTAGACCTTCCAAATCAGAATCTGCATTTTATCAAGATCACTAGATGACTGATCGAAAATTAAACTTTAAAGAACACTGTGCTCAATGATCCCTAAAGTCACTTTCAGCGGCAGTGTTGTGATTTTATCCACATATATAATATATATTTTCTCTCTCCTTATTTTGCATTTTTCTCCCTACACACTTGGTTCAGAGAAAAAGAAATCTATCAGAGATATACAGCATAAGAAGATTTTTGGTTGAATGTAGATATGAATATTTGAATTGAATTAGGTCCAACTTTATTTCATTTCTAGTGATGGTAACTATGGCAGATGAATGTTATCTGGCCTTGTTTCATTACAGATTTAAAGGGTAACTTTCAATTGCTCTGATGAGAAAAGCATATGGCTCCAAATACCTTACAATTAATGAAAAAGAAAAAGAAAAGAAAAAGAGTCTTCCAAAGATAGTCCAAAGGAGATTGGGAGAGTAAAACAGAAGCGTGCTAAATGTTGATAATGATAAAATCAAGAGAAGATGATAAGCTCGTACATTTGTAGAGTGTTTTAGAGTTTACTAAGCATTTGAATATTCAACAACTCATTGAGGTCATTATAACAATTCAGGGAGGGAGGCACAGTAGGTATTTTCCACATATTTAAATAAGGCCTGAAGTAGGAGTCTATCATACCCAAGACTGGCATGTCAATCTGTCCTGAAGATAGTCTCTGACTTTATTCTAATGTCATGTTAACACAATGTTAGTCCAAGCACAAACAGGCCACAGAGAAGGATGTTTTTAGTATGCTCACAAGACCTGAGGTTAACATTTTTCGAGTGGCAGAAATGTCCCTTTTTGGTTTCCATTTTACTTACGCTTCTCTGTAATGTTTTTCTAACCTTTTAATGTTCTCCTTCCATATTTTCTCACCAGGTTCTTCCTCCCTCTCTTTAACTTCGTCAGCATCTGTGGCCAGGCTCTGCTAATTTGCAATAACTGGCTCCGGGCTCAAGCATCTTCCCCATCATCCCCGGGCCCTTGAGCAGGTTCCTCACTTCCTATGTTCACCTGCCTCCATACCCTCCTTGCTGGGACACCGTGCAGCTCAGCTCTCTGCTCTACCTCCTCCTCTCCACCTGGCCCCACCACTGCTCCGCCAGCCTCCCTCCTGCGCGGGATGTCGTTATGGCAACCGACAGTCAGTGGGCCTGGGAGACACCAGACGGAGCCAAAACTGGCAGGGAGAGACATGGCGCAGCATCTGCGGGGGCGACAAGGCCAAAGTGTTGGGCTGGCCCCCTCCTGTAGGGAAAGAGGGAGGGAGGCAGTGAGAGCACGCTGGTGGTGGTCGATTACCAGGAACGAGTCCAGACCTGATGCGATAGCTGCAGACGGCTTCCAGCCAGGCCCTGGTCGAGTTCCATGTGACTTTCTGTTTTGTACGCCCCAGTCCAACCTTTTCAATCAACACCTCGGTCCCCAATGCTAATCTCACAACCATTAGAAGAAAAAAATGGAAATGATTCTAGGTTCTGTGTAGAAAAGTGCAGAAGGAAATAGTATTTGCTCTCTTTAGTACAACATGTTACTATTACTATTAGCTTTATCCAGATTGTTAGCACTGATTATAGTGGACAGGGGTAAATGTTAATTTTACATTTTAAAATGCACATGCTAGGATTTAATAGGAGTGTTCTTTGCAGCAAACAAAAACAACCATTAAAAGTGATTGCCTCATATTTCTAAAATATCTCTAAGTCCCAAACATGATGAAGGCTTTAAGGAGAACATGTCTTTGGCAATCATTCAGGATCACTTAGAAAAGTGGAATTAAAAATAGGGATGTGAAAACTCTGCTTCTCAGCTGCAGTTTCATTGTACATGCAACGCATGTCTATGTAATCGTCAATAACTTAGAAGAGGGATGCCCGACCTATGGTGAGTTGTATAATTATTTCATTATATATTACAATGTAATAATAATAGAAATAAAGTGCACAATAAATGTAATGCACTTGAATCACCCCGAAACCATCATCCCCCTCCCCGGTCCACGGAAAAATTATCTTCCATGATGAAAACGGTGCCTGGTGCCAAAAAGGTTGGGGACCAATGACTTAGAGTGTTAAGATGCTAAAGCTAGAACAGAGGCATACTGGTTAGTCTCTCAGTCTACAAATGAGAAGGGTGAGGCCCAGAAAATGGAAGGGCCTAGCTCTGGGCCCCACAGCTTCTGAGTTGCAGGGCCAGGCCCGTGTGTTGGTCGTAACACTTTGTCATCATTCCATTAATCTTGAATTCAGCTAAGAAAGAGAAAACAAACTTAGAGAAGAGTCTTTGGGATCCCAATGTTTGGGGAAATTTTGTGCATGCATTGGAGGCTTGTGTTCTCTTCTCATGGGCCCATCACCCTGCATGGCCCTGCAGTAAATCATCAATACACAGTCATAATAGCACAAATGCTGTTTCACTGGGCTTGAACTCTTAGACCCAGTTTATACACTGGCCAAGGAAGACTTAATTATGTTTATCAAAAAAAGCAAAATTTAAAGTTATAAAATTTAACAACAGAAATAATAAAATGAAGGCAAATAAAGGAGAAAGGAAAGCGACGTAGGAGGTAATTGTAAATAGGCTAAATTCTTTCTTTTGATTATAGAAAATCAACAAACACTGTGTCAAGTAACATTGAGTCACTCAAGTCTGTTATTTAGAAGTTGTAATATTAGCCATCAGAAAAAACCACAGAAACATTTTAAAACTGGTTATCAATTGGAGGAAGAGCAAGAGGGCTTAACTTTTTGTTTTAGACCATTTCATATGGTTTGAATTTTTAAGCATGTGTATGTACTCCTTTAAGACTAAAACACATACTCTCATCGGTAGGGATTTGGTTAAATAAATTATGGTACAACTATAAAATGCAATATTTGACCTCCATTGAGAAGAATAGAGTTGATCTATTTATTCTGACACAGAAGTATATCTGTAATGGAAGTATGACAGAAGAAATGAAGAAATTAAGTTATGGAATCACATATGGAGTATTATCTCTTTATAAAAATATACACCCCTATTTGTGAGTATGCGTGTACGCTTAGTTATGTTTCTATATTATAAAAACAGGTGTGGAAAGACACACCCAAACGTTTAGATTTGATGGGAAAGGAACTGAGGGATAGGAATTTTTTTTTTAAACTTCTGTATTATTTGAATGTTTAAATAATGTGCATATGTTAGCTTTTATAATTGAGTATTTTATTTTAAAATATTAAAACAAAAATTATAGAACTAAAAGAGAATCAGAAAAAAATTGTAGCTTCTCTTGATGAAATCTTTCATAAATATAATTTTTATTTAAATATAGCACAAACTCCCTTAAGTATAATATTACAAAGAGATAAAAAGCTTCCTAAATTATTTATTTAATGTATTACTGAATTTTTTTGGGGGGTGATAAAGTAGAAAAATAAGTGTATTAAGGAAAAATATAGAACAGTAGAATTCAATTTGAAAATAAACAGTAAGCCAGTTTCCTTTTTGGGAACCAATGGATTTAGAAATGGGATTATTTTGAATTTTTGCTTTAAATAGGTATAATTCCTCAAACCTAAACACCTAATGAGATAATTATAAGATTTTCTTTTCTCCTTCCCCAGTAATCCATTTTACTATTTTAAAAAGTTTAGTGAATGAAAATAAAGTCATAATGAAAGCTGTTATGATCACTGTTGTCTTCCATATTTACTAGTAGTTGGGCCAAATCCCAACTGGCTGTGCACCCTCTTTCTTTTCCCAAACCAGCTTTGAATGTCAAGCTCTTTGTTTAATTAGCTCAGTGGAAGCACAAAGAAAAATAAACAGTGAGCTGAAATTTCAGCTCTAAATTATGGAGGGGTTCATTTTTTTTTTCTTTTCTGATTTTGGTTTAAAGTATGACAGAAAAAGCAACCTCAAACTCCCTAAAGATATTTAGCTGAAGACTGACAATTTTTGAGCAAATGAATAGACCATTTTGTACAAAAATCAAACACTCAGCTGTATCCCTAATATTTTACAATATTCCCTCCATACAGTTCTTAAATATGAAAAAAATTAAGATGTACTAATTTTTCTAATTTATAATATGTAGTATAGATGGCAATTCCTTCAAATGGTATGAGACTTCAGGCATGTAGGATGTGCTCGTTAGCAAGTGTTTGCCTTGTTAGTTTTATTGTTTGCTTCTATTTGTATTTAAATATATTTCTGTTTATCTTTTGCATGGTGAAATGTCCTTGGGATTAAAAAGCAGAAAAAAAATTTGTTTTCTGCATATGAAAGCAGAAAATAATAAAATATAATTTTGTATACTGTCCCATGTCTAAATGTATTAATTCCTGTTTTAAAAAGAAAGTAAAGCAACAATTTATAGTCAAATTGTGCAAAATGAAGTATCAAACAAATCCTCATAGATGATAAAAAAGAAATTTGTTTTACTACCAATATTTTCTTAAAACATCTCTTTTCCAAAAGAAATTACTCAGAATGGGGTAAAGATTTTAATTTCTTTTACTTTGAGGTTTATGGAAAGACAAAGAAGAGGATTCAATATTTATTTTCTCCTTTTCTGCTTTGTATAGACATAGTGAATTTATGGTGCATGCCTGACATCTCCTAATATATATAATTGTTTGCATTTTATCTTTGTCCTCTAAATGTCAAGTCTTAGTCTTTCCTAGTGTATAGATCAGCTGATCCTTTGGTTTTATAGCTGGGGCTATGTATAGTTCCACACAAATTATCAAGTCACCACAGGTTTCTGCAAATGTCTGGGATAATGTCTAACTTTGGTGGTTTGGTGGCTCCACCAGCAGATGTTAGCACTTCCTTCAATAATAGCAATGCTATTTCCTAATCCCAGTTATTTCCTCACCTTGTCCCCTCACTTACCTAAACACACACCGCCACAGCTGTCCTAGTGAGATGCGATACAAACCTCCGTAACAGTGAATTCCCTAGACTGGAAGCAGAGAGCACACTCTGTTTCATTTCTGAAAGAAGAAGAAGTAAGATGATACAATTCTTCATCTGCATCTGTGCATCAAAATGTCTCTACAAGGGCTGTTTAAAAAAAATAAAAAGTGGAAGAGGAAGATAATGTGGGTCTTAAATTTTAATTTTAAGTGTATATTCACCAACTTCTTCCTTCTATCCCAGAGTCCCACCTGGCTCCTTGTTTCATGATGAGACTTGGACTAGACCAATATTTTCCCCGTTCTCACAGGATTTTCTCCCATTTGGGTTGACTTCACTTTAGTATAACAATATTTGATATTCACCATCAAATTGGTACTAACTGATCAATACTAATGTGCACACATGGAAATAATATTCATCAGGGGTCGGCAGATGGGAGGGAGTGGGTGCAGGGCGCACTGTCTGGGGAATCAGCATGATTGTAGCTCTGACTTGGACAGTGCATAGGCGATATATATAAAATTTGTACCCCCATAATATTCTGAAATTTAAAAATAAAAAATAAATAACAAATTAAAAAAGAATATTTTTGAGCAAGTATTTGCTACTTGTGAATTAGGGAGTGTGTAATATGTTCTGTTGTGATATGTGAAATGAAAAATCCTCAATTTCTGAAGATTTCCCTATAACTTTTATGCAAAGTATTAGGAGCACACAGATTTACTCTGAGTACAGTCCATCCCTCAGTATCCACCAAGGATTGTTTCCAGGACACTCCACCCCCACCCCCTGCAGTTACCAAAATCCTTGGATGCTCAAGTCCTTGAGATAAAATGGTGTAGTTAGTATTTGCATATAACCTACCAGCATATTCCTATGTACTTAAAATTATATCTAGATTACTTTTAATACCTAATACAATGTAAATGTTATGCAAATAGATGTTATACTATGTTGTTTTGCTATTTGTATTATTTTTTATTGTTGTATTATTTTTCATTGTTTTTTTTTCCGAAATATTTTCAATCCACAATTGATTGAGTCCTTGGAAACAGAACCTGCAAATACAGAGGACCAACTATATTAGGAGCATAGTGGATTTTTTGTTTTTCCTCTGTTTTACTTAAGCATTTTTTTCTAATATGAAATTAACATGTGACCAGTGTGCACAGTCTGAAAATAGAGATGTATTTTGAAATGAAATGAAAACAATAATTACTCCTTATCCCACCTAGAGGGGAGAATGTCTGTTAACATTTTCCCATATTTTCATGGTCTCTTATCTATATATTATTTACATCAAGTCTTTTACCTATACATTATTTAACTGACATCATACTATATAACAATTTTATAATGTGCTGTGACCCCCTCGACATTTCAAATTATTAAAAACTTGAAGTTGTTAATTTATTTAAAAAATTATCAAACAAAAATGCATTTCCTAGAAATGTGGAGATATTTTTAAAGAAAAATACATAAAATGCTACCTGAGGTGACTGTTGTCATTTTAGTACATTTCTTTCACACTTTTTTGCATATATTGTCCTTTTGTATAGTTGCTATGATTTTATATCCTTCCTTATAAAGTCCTTATTTTTGCTTTATATTATAGAATGTTCCCATATCATTAAAATTTTACATTAAAAATGTCTTCATAAACATTTTTAATGGCTGCATCATGGTATACCATAACTTAGTAAATTATTTGGAAGTTAATTTTTTAATAGTTGGTAGTGTTTACTTGCAAGTAAACTTTGAGAGGATTTACTTTCATTTGCCTGTTTAAAATGGGAATGATTTCAGAGGCAAATGGATAAAGGGTATGCCAGGTACCTCACAATGCAGGGGGAGCTCTGGGGCAGGGCCAGGCAGCCATGTGTGAAGGGAGGACAGCTGGGGCGAGTGCAGGGGGGGCATCTGAGTTCATCCAGCACGGTGAACTGCTGCGGGACTCCAATCTGTCTTCCAAGAGTTCTTGTGCCAACAGGCCACAGAGAGCTGAGTAAGAGCGCTCAGAATGGCTGTGTCCAATTTTAAATGCTGTTTTGTAATCTACAAGATTGCACGGTAAAGCAGGAGGAACTGACTTGGTCTATAACACCTTAACAAGCTGTCACATGATGACAACTGTTAAATGAAAGCTACTCCAGTGTTTTCCACAAAGAAGTCAACATAAGGTCACTCAAAGGTCAAGGCTGACTTTGGTTTGTTGTAAACCCAGAGGATGAATTTGGTGGATGGAACGGTTTATCTTGGGTAGTGTAATTACACATACAATAGTACATTTATTTTTACTATATCTTGCCCTTCAAAATATTTCAATATGACATATGCTATGTCCACCATTGTTTAACTGGCTATCAAACTATTCTCAGTTAGAAAAAGTTAATCATTGTAAATTTGCCAGTCACGTTGGTGTTTGGATAGCTTTGCTGTCTGGGTACTTTTCCCTCTGTCCCTCCCTCTCTCTCTTCCTTCTTTCCTTCCTTCCTTTCCTTTCTTTGTTTTCTTCTTTGCATTCATGGTATAAAATTCTTCTATTTAAAGATAATGGGACTAGAATATTAAAACTGACACAGAAATGTAGATTTCTGGTTCAAAATAATAATTTGATGCCACACATTGAATATCCTTTTCTCTAATATCTCCATTGAAATTACTAAAGAAATAGAAGAAAAATAAATTAAGATCTTGTTAGGCATGCAGAAAAACCAGGAAGAGTACCCACTATTCATAAAAAAATATCTGAAGGAAATTGCAGAATATAGAACCCAGGTGAGACCTAACATAGGTGAAAATCAACCAGCCTGACTTTTATTATGTGCAAAGGAAAAGTCTATGTAGGACTTAAAGGGACAGAAACCCACAGATACTCTTAACATAAGGAAAAGACAGGAGCTGGAATACACAACTGTGGGCTAAGGCCTTCCTTCTGTGCTAAGCTTTGCCTGGATGGTGTCCTGACTAAACAAGGACATTGACACAGAGAGCTCCATTTAAGGGCAATTGTTTACAATGGGAGGAAGGAAGCAATGCCTCAGCTAACTTTGGGCTACTGCAAGAAATATGATTATAAAAAATTTAGGGTAATTCTCTCCTTTAGCCAGAACTCAGGAAAGTGGCAGCTCTGCCTTTCACTTGGTGACGAAGTTCTGCTGAGTGAAGTGGGGATTTGCTGCAGCAACACGCACTAAGGTAGTCACACTGATTGGAGAAGCGGGTGGTGCCCCGCTACCTCTGGGCTCGCAGCATAAACATGGCATGGCAGTGGGTCCTTCTGGTCATGGTTCCCTCAATACTAATCACAAATGGAAAATGGACTGAGAATAAAATAAAGCTATGAAAAGTGAACACCTCTACTTTTATTTGGGACTGTACATTGTATAAGGGACCACTTCTGGTACAACTTATTTTACCTAACAGAACTAAACAAGCATGGATTTCCCTGTTAAGGATGAGTAAACTTTAAAGACAAAAACATCATTGTTATGAAAACATTTATTAGTTCCACACATGGGCATCAATCTAAGGAATTTAGAGTCAATATCCTCCCAGGAAATAAACCTACTAAAAGATTAAGAGGAAAATAGTTTTTAAAAAATATATCTAATTATTATCTTAATTCACACTTAACTACATCAATTAAACAAAATAAAACTTGCCTTCAGGTTGTTAAAATTCTCCAAATTAAAATGCAATGGAGGCAGTGAAGAGTAGATTTGACACTTCAGGAAAACAAGTCAGTGAAATAAAGTCCAGCTTTCAAAATTTTTCTTTAACTTAAAGAAAAAGCCTAAGATAACTTGATGGAAAAACTATGAGAGACAGGAGAAAAACCTAGGAGAAAAACATATTTATTAAAGAAATTCATATTATTCACAAGGCATTCAAAAAAGGAGCAAAAGTTATTCAATCATGGATAAAAATTCCCTCAGTTGAAAACTTGATTTTTAGGATATACCAGAGGAAAAAAATTAATGTTGAAAATTGGACACAAACGTATTTGCATCAAATATTTTAAATTATGATAATGTAAAAAAATCTGTAAGTAATCAACAAGGAAAAAATTGTTACTAAACAAAAAAAGGAAAAAGCCAGGTTAGGATGAGACATCTCAGTTGTGATAAACGCCATTAGACAGTAGGGAGTCTTGCCTACAGTTTTCCATGAAAAGAAATATTCTGAAAAGAGAATTCTGCCCCTGAAACTATCATTCATGTACGAAAGCAACAGAAATACATTCTCAGTCATGAAGGCTTCACAAAGTAATGCATTTCGGCTAAGTGATTACAAGCCAAATGCTCCAAAATAAGTAATTAGTTTTCTCATATACCAGCAATAGCCAGTTTTAAACTATAATAGAAAAAAGATATTTTTATTAGGCAAGAAAAGTATAAAGCAAAATATGTAGTAATACATTTAATGATAGGTGTGCACAATATAGTAGTATAATTCATTTAATACTTACCAAGTTCCCAACATTGGGAATGTAACTGAGGGACACATAAGAAAATTTGAGTAGGTAGGAACATGATGCTCCTAAATGGGAAAAATCAGCATTGAAACTATCAGTTCTTCCTCAAATCTATCAGTCTGTCTGTCTATCTATCTATTTCACTATTAATTAAACTCTTACATTAATAATTTTAGGTTGAGGAAGAGATTTGGAGAGATATTATATAGAAGATTAAATGAACATATAATGGGAAAGGTTTTTTAAAAAAAATAATAAGGCTAATTTTAGAGGAGGAAGCACAGAAAAATTTTTTAAATTATAGAACTTTGATAATTTAATTATTCTTATGCTGGTATAAGCCCAGGACAAAAGAAAAATAGGATATAATGAAGTTCAGAAAGAGCACTGTGTGTGTGTATGTGTGTGTGTGTATCATTCTAGTATTTGATTCAAGTGTTCTTTTAAAGTCATGAGGACAAATAATGTATTATTCACATGAATGATGCTAAAGTTTGGATACCTGGTTAAAAACAAAAAGATATCCAAATGTCAGAAAAATATTGGTAAATATTTGTCTAATCCCTGACTAGAGTATTCTATTTTACATGATCCTAAAGTTAAAAACCATACAGGAAAAGCCTGATGGATTAAACATCCGTGACAGTAACATCTGTCTACCAAGTGTCAACCTCCCTTTGCCATAGGATAGAAGGATCGCTGAGAAGCAATTGTCCAACCAGTGGCATTTTTGCCTTGTGAGTATTTCCTGGGCCAAAGTGACTATGAAGCTCCACATTCTCTACCCCTGTTAGCCAACTGGGTGACAGACATTAGGGCCCGGGGTATTTTGTGGTGCCACAAAATGAAAAGACTTGGGCCTTAAATCACTGCATGCAAGAAAGCTGCTCACTGACCAGGAAATTGTGGCATATCTACACAATGGAATTGGATTCAGCAATAAAATAGAATAAATATTTAATATGTTGTCATTTGTATTGATAGATCATTCCAAATGTCTATCAACAGGTGAATGAAAAAACAAATTGTGACACATCTATAGCTAAACAATCATGAGCCTTTCATGTAGAAACTCCTAGGCTTAAAGGAAAGACTAAGACAGAACCAAAAGCACTGCCCACATCTATTTACTTCAAATGACTTTATTTTATTTCCAAATGCGCTCTTATTGTCTGACAGGTGTAAGCCGATTGATTAGACTCTGGACAGGGGCCAAAGCAGAGGTCTGTGTTCCTTCTGTGACCCCAGTTAGCTTTGATCCCATGAGCATATGGAGATGCTAAACCTGTAGGGTTGATGGGAGGACCAGAAATAATGTTTATGAAGTAACTAGCACATCATAGACAATAAATTAAGTCAGACAAAATTATTATCATTGTTATTAGTGGTTATGACAACAACACTTTCTTGCTAGTGGATTTGAAAAATATTTTTTTAATATTGAGGGTATATGTACAAATCTTCCCTTCTCAGAACATTAGGCTTAAACTTGATATTGAAAGAAAGAATATTAATAAAATGAGTAACAATGACTTTCAGTTGATTCTTAATCTTTTTCTCAGATCTGTTTGAACAGGCGGTTGTCCTGGGTGGTCCACGTGCTTTCCAGTGGGGAAGGAAGTAGCCATCTCCTTTCAAAGGCATGGCCATGTTCCATAGTGGTTTGATTCACACCCACAGCTCAGAAAAGGACAAGATTACAGTGGGTGGGGTTGGGAATGGCTGTTAACATCGGAAGGACTGATGTCAGGGTCAAGGTCACTTCTTGCCCCAAAAATCTCTCAGTGTATTCTCCCTGACAAATGTTTTTATTCTCACACCCCTTAAATGACTGATGGTTATTCTAGCAACACTCAGTTCCATTTCGTAAGTGGATATGCCAGATTGTTGTAATCTCTGGAATAATCCTACACACATTAACTTCTCTTTCTATATTCTTTTTCTTTGTGACCATACCTGCCATTCACCTGGTCCTCACAACAGAAACACAGGAGTCAACCTTGCCTCCCTCTTTTATTTCCCCCCCCACACACATACACACACACATGCACATACACGCACACACATGCTTGCACACATTCAGTACTCACCAAAGTCCATCAATCCAGGATCTCTCCACGTCTGCTGCCCACCTCCAGCCTGTCCTCACTCCAGTCTGTCCTCCACACTGCAGCCAGAGTATTCTTTTGAAAATGCAAGTCTGATCATATCATTTCCCTGTCTAAAATATTAATTGGTTTTTTATTTCCAACATTAAAAAACATCAACACACTCAAAATCTGGCTGGCTAGCCACTCTGACTCACCCTTCACTATCCCCCCTTACACTGGGCCCACTCTTGCATAAGTATTTCCTGTCACCTGAAGACGCCGGCTCTTCGTGGCCTCTGGGCTAAGATGTGCTACTGCTTCTATCTGGAACACACTATTGTGATGGCCTAGGATGGGCACTTTGGTCACAGACTTCCATACAGATGTGTTTTAGGTTCCTTTAGCTGTAGGTAATGCCCAGAAACACTCACACACTTATTTTATTGCCAGCTCCCTCACCCAGCAGGGAGGCGTTTCCTGGAGTCAGAAGGCCGGAAGAAGAGGCACCACCCTTCCCTTCCCTGCAGCTCATTAGGCAGGTGTAGCTGTCATTCCTATTGGTCCACCCTAAGTGTACCCACAGGCTTACCTGTCTGCTTCAACCTCATCCGTTAATCATACACATTCAAAATTCAAAGTAACACTTACAATACCATACCAAACACTGAATTTTTTAAGTTCTATAAATTTCTACTAATGCAGCCAAACATCTGATGAACACCTAAAAGGAGTTTCTGCACATGGTGAGTAAGAGTTGAGGAAGACAGGTCCAGAAGAAATGGTCTCAGGATTCCCTCTGATTCAGTGTTCTCTGCTCCCCCATTCTTGACCTGGCTACATCTTACATATCCCTGGATGCTTAGTTTTGAAGCCCCTTTCTCCTGGAAGTTCTCCCTGACCCCATCCTTGCTCTTGTTAGGTTCCCCCACCAAGTGTTGCTAAATACCTTTTTCTTCCCTTAATAGTCTCTGTGCTAATACTGTTTCTAAACAGTACTCTGCAGTTCCTAAAGGCAAAGAGTGTATTTGTCAAGTTCCCCACTATATCTACAGAGCCTAGTTTATGGTGACTGCACAAAAAATACTGCAGAACAAATAAATAAAATAAATTGTGGCATGAAGAGAGATTGCATTAAAAGTTGATCTCCCTTTTTCCCCTTTATCCCCAGGAGACCCCATCCTCCAGAATTCAAAGAAGAAAGTTGAACCCTTCTCACATTAAGCCTATCTTAAAAGCTGCTTTTAGAAACTCCAGTGCACACTCACACACCATTATATGTTATTTCAGGCTGGTGTAATAATAAAACTGTCAATCCTATGAATAAGAACTGTTTCTTTACTTGGATTCTTGCTCATGTTCGTGTATATTTATGTATTACTAGAAAAGCAGCATTCTTAAGATTTCTTAGATTGTTTTGATAAGATATGACTCTACTTTTCCCAGCCTTTCTTATTATAAGAATCTTTAACAAGCTCTTTAAACAGTTCACACATGTTACCTTACATTTTTATGTGATGTAAAGTATAGTGAAATTCTTTTTTTTTTTGAAAAGGTTTTCTTAATATAATGTTTAAATAATGAAACTATTTCTGCTTATGTAATGGTATTTGTGCAAATAGATCAGTTTGCTTTTGCGTGGAAAACACACCATATCTTTAGTTTCTGGTGAGGAATAATTATCAATGATTATTATTTATAGGTCAGGGTTTTTTGCTAAAACTATATACCTTTCATTTAAAATACTTCTGTAATCAAGGGTGTTAACTACAGGAGCCTTTCATTGTTGTTTCTAGCAAAAAAAAAAAAAGTTCTGATGTTTGCTAATCTAGCAATTTATTTAATGCCTAAATTCATGTGACCTTTAAAAAAACAGTTTAAAACATTAAGTGAAGATGTGTGTCTCTACAAAGGGCAAAAGTCTTGTGTGACCAGTCCGTATCAGCCCTGTGGCCACCTCTGCCTTATTGATCTTAGCTAGAAAACTGGGCGAAAGGTAGGAGCTTCTACGGGCCATTGCAGGCCGCTTATTAACAGTGTGATTCCAGGAGAAAGTAGAAACAGAGTGCTTTCCACCTCCATTGAAAACTGAAAAACAGAATAGGAAAAAAAAAAAATGGAGACGATAAGTAGAACGTATAGAGAATTTCACACAACTGGTTGCATCTTGGGCCTCCCTTCCCAACCCACCCCACTGTCTTTTACGTGCCCTTCTCGCCCTGTCATGGTTAACTATGAATTCCTGTTTCATAAGTGAAGTCCCAAGGCACGATGGAACATACGCAAGGAGTTCTACACCACCCCATTCACTTAAATCACCAGATTGCCCCACAAGCACAGATTCCAGTGGACCCACAATGTGTGGAAATTCAGTGAGACTTCTAGTGGGTGCAAGGTAAATGTGCTGTTTTTACGACTAAGTAGAGGCACTGACAGCCCCAAGAGGCCATGCTTCCTGTTCAAACAAGAAAGAAGGCAATAGCATTCCAAGAAACACAAACAACCAAGGGTTCTTACCATATCCTTTCTTACTCCTGCCACTTCCCTCTAGTAACCAACCAATGATGATACAGAAAATGATACTGAAAATGATGATACAGAAGTAAAGGGAAAATAGAACAACCTATAGGTCTTTTTCCTTTCTGTTCTTTCTTACTCATCCATAAGACGATGGTGGAGAGTATTGGTAAGATATGCACATATCAAGAAATAAAGTAAAAATAGTTGAGTTAATTTTGTGCAGTGTTTCCACTATTCTAGTGAGAATGAAATACATACGCACATGCAAGGGATAGAATATGAATTGTGTAATTTTGGTGATTCCACAGAGGAATTAATGCACTTATATTCGTTTCTGAAACTTGCATTGCACAATGGTAAAATTCATGCTGATAATTAAAATTTTCATTTTTCTTTACTTTAGAACAACGTTAAATAGCAAATAAATAACAACATGACAAGTTGAGCGAGACCATGGAAGATAGAAAAAGGCTTCATATTTTAGTAACTTCAACAGCACATTTTCCTGTTTTTTCAGCAAGGTGTCCTGCATTCTCATTTTGCACTGAGAAAATCATGCAAAATCACAAATCATGTAGCTGGCCCTACTTGAAAGAAAAGAGGAAGGAAAAGTCAAGAGCTCCACTATGGTAGGCCCAGAAGTGAGCTGTAACTCTGTGGCTTCGATAGCATTTCAGAGTTCAGCTACTCTTTCCCGTCTCTTTAACTCGTAGCCTTGATTTTTCAGCAGCTCCTGAGCTCCTTGTCTCTTGGCCTATAGGGACCTACTTGCTTTGATGCTGGAGTATTCCCTCTATTTCTGGGACCAGTTGTTGACTTAGCAACTTCAAAGGGACCCAGAGATCTCTGGACATTTTGTGTTCATGTATTTATTCACTAAGTATACATAGAGAACCTGTGGATATGCCAAGCATTATCCTATGTCAACTGCTATGGACTGAATTCTGTCCCTGCAAAATCCATATATTGAAGCCCTAATCCCAATGTGATGGTATTTGGAGATGGGGCCTTTGGGAAGTGATGAGGTTTAAAAGAGGTCACGGAGGTAGGGTCCTCATGATAGAATTAATGCTCTTATAAGACGAGACCAGAAATCTCTCTCTCTCTCTCCCAATCTCTCTCATTTCTCTCTGCCACGAGAAGATGCAGCAAGAAAGCCCAGGAAGAGGGCCCTTACCAGAACCTGACTATGCTGGCACCCTGATCTCAGACTTCCCAGTCTCCAGAACTGGGAGAAATAAATATCTGTGGTCTAAGCCACTCCATCTGTGGAGTTTTTGTTGTAGCAGCTCTAGCTGACTAAGACATGAACACATGTGGTTCCTGACTTTGTGGGAACCAAATAAACACAAAAGTATATGTGAAATAAAACTGTAGAAAGTGCTGTGAAGAAAAATAACAGGGTGCCAAGGAAAAATGAGAGGGTGACAATTTAGATTGGGGTGTCATGAAAAGATGGTGATGATTTAGGGATTGGCTCTCCAGGCAGAAGGAACAACACGTGTGAAAGTAGGAAAGAGTTTTTGGGTGGAGAAAACTGTTTTAAGTGTAAACACCAGGGGAGGACTGTGGTGATCCTGTTGCACTTTTCTTTTTTAATTTCTGCTTTATTTCATACCTTTCATATACCTGGAATTGTGTGTGGAAAACTTTCTGGATTTCAAACGAGAGCACAAAATCAATCAAATGCAAATGTTCACAAGGCCCTTGACACTTCGTGTGTGATTTGGGGCAAGTAACTTATTCCATTTTTGCATCAATTACTTTCTCTGTAACATGTACATAACAACAGCCACCTTTAACACAAGAGAGTGCAACGCATCCCCTGGCGTAGGGTCTGACAAAGAATAGGTGCTCAAGAAACAATAGCCAATACTAATATTGTGAGGAGGTCTAGGCAGAATATTTGGAATCTAAACTACCTTCTAAGAGCCTGGATCAATAGTTATGAGCTTTTTAGCTTGTATAAGGCATAACTTGGTTAATACCGTATCTTACTGTTACTGAAGACCAAACACTACATGTTCAGTGTTGGGATATGCCAAGTATTCTCTTAAAAGAAAGAAATTTGGAAAGCATGGGTGTCATAAATTCAATTTCAAATATTAACACTAAGTAACTGAATCAACCCTACCTTTCTAAAACTTGGATGCCCATTGTACTTAAAATGGCTATTCTGGGATGCAGCGAAGAATCTAATGCCAATCAGCCAGTTTGATTTTATCAGTTGAAACAGTTACATTATTGAAAGTGGAAAAATGGACGCCCCCAACACTTGTGTTCATTACTGACCATCTGTCTAAACTGAGTCAAATTATTATAGAGGAATCTCTTTACAAATGGAAGCCTGGTGAGCTCAATGATGTCTATCAGAAACTATGAGAACTGCCCAAAATATTTCTTAAGTGCTTTATGTGGTAAATACAAGACTAATCCCTTCAGTCCTGTTGACTAAACTTTGAATGGTCCATCCATCTAGTTATCCAACAAATATTATTGGTTATCTGCCATGTGTTAGGTATTATTCTAGGTACTGGAGGTAGAACATTCATTATATTATCACTCCAAAAGAAGTACCTAACTTCTGAAAATACACTATCCTATCTTGGAAACTATAATACCGACTTCCATTAAAAACAAAGATTATGCTTCCAGAGAGTTCTTGACATCAGAGGCAAAACGAAAAAAATCAGAGGGCACTTTGGGCACATTTCTGATTCAGTTTTTAACAATACTTAAAGCTACATAATAATTTAGTGTAATAGGAGGGATTTTTTTTCACATAGCAGTGAAGACCAAGAGTTAACTCTAATGTTATACTTTAAGATATTGCTTTACAGTGTTTTCTATAGATGCCTGCAATATTTGTATCCCTCTTAACAACTTGGAAAACTCTTTTTTCTTTTAGAGTGATTTTGTGTCTTATTTATTCAGTTCAATCTTTCTCAGTTCCCTTAGCTAAAAAATTTCTCATTTAATCATATCAAATGATCTACTCCTCCTTTATAGAACTTATCATATTGCATTTGTAGAATAAAAGCCCCTTAAGAGCTTAAAGCCACATACAGCAGGGGTGGACTATGGGACTTTTTCTGGTCTGGATGCCTCCTATGAGCAGTGTCTAACGAAGACCAGCAGAGGCACACCTACTGGGATGTGTGTTCAAAAAGGAGCTCCCGTGGCCACTCGCTGTCCAAACTACAAGGTGCTAAGAGGCCTGGGGCCATCACTTATGACAAGCTCAGCCTACCTGGAGCACTCCATTTTTACACAGGTTGACATTCACGGCATTGAACCTAATTGACTTGAATTGAATAGATAGGACCCAGTCACTGATTAGGACCAATGAGTGGGTCTTCTGTCCTTGGAGGCAGTACAAAAAGGGCCATGCTTTTCTGTGGGGCAGGAGAAATTCAGATGGGACAATGAGTAAAATACTAAAGTGGTCAGGACTCTACCATATAATTATCTTTCCTTGAGCATGATCTTGGGTATTATGATGAAGGCGGGATAAATTGAGAAGAGTGACTCAGGAGCTCCTCAGTTCGACACCGTGAGAGAAAAGCTGGATATAATAATAGCAGCAGCCACTGCTTTTGTATTGAGCAACACTGAGGGTTAGGAACTCCACTGGACATTTTTCATATATTACTTTTTTCAAACTTCATACAAGTGCTGTGAAATAGAGATTACTCTCACCATTTTTATGGAAGAGGAAACATCCACCAAGTAGCTGAGCAGAGATTCACACCCAGGTCTCTCTGGGATCGGAGCCCGCATAGCTTCAGCTTCACCAGGCTGCCTGATTATATTTACAATTTAAAAACTGTGGCACTAGGAGTCAGGGAAGAAAACCATCCATCTGATTGTGACCCAAACACCAGAAAGGCAAGAAAGATAAAAATAAAGAGAAAGAAGGGAGGTAGACTAGAAGGCAAGATAGGCATCTGGGAACAGCTTTTACAAAAATAGAAGTGCAATTAAATTGATGTCTTCCAAAATGGTCTGGACTCACACACCTACAGCCCTGGCTGCTCTGTTTTATCTCATTAAACGCCTGGTTATGGATGGTCAGGCTTGCCATCTGTTTAAATAATAGTGTTCTGCTCTCCGTGAACTGAGCTGCAGTGTCGAGGACAATTAAAGCGTTTCCGCTGCCCTCTCACTCTCGGCGGGAACTCGGGCGTTGCAGGACCGTGGTCCACCACCACACTGGCGTGTGCTCCCAGCTCTAGCTCCACCACTTTCCCCCTAACTTTCCCACCAGAGGTAAACCTTCCTGGCCAAGGCGCAGGGTGTATAAGTACACATGCCCACTCAGGAAAGAACAGAAGACAGATTAGGAATCGTCCCAGCACCCTCCTTCTTGGCAACCCCAGAGTGATGGATGTGACTTCCTGTGAAGTCTAATGATAAGCTATTTTCAACATTCAGTTTTAAATTAGTGGGCAACAATGGAGTTTGTTTCAACAGTGACATGCTTAGAACTGGAACTGCTGGAGAAACCAAGTGGCTGCACCGCTGACAGAGGGAAGAGATCTCAGCTGTAAATTCTTTGAGGGACACCCTGAGAGGGGGACTGAGAAAGGCCCCTGCACCTGAGGGGATGAACAGAGGTGCATCTTCAGGGTGTCCCTTAGGAACGGGAAGATGGGCCCTCATGCCACTTGTTTTAAATAAGGAAAGCATCACACAGGGATGATAAAAATAATGGCTAATATTTATTGGGCAATAACTGTGAACCAAGCACTGTGCTAAGTACCTTATTAGTTAATGGCTGCATGCAATTATTATAACAACTCCAGGACATAGGAGTGTTATTATGATTATTCCCATTTTACAGATGAGGCAACTGAGGTTTAGAGTTTAATTGACCTGAGTGTGGATGAGGTGGAATTTTAACTCCAGTGGTTTGTCTTTAGATTCTGTATCTATTGGGTAACCAATAATTTGTAGTCCAAACTGGAATGATTTTAGAAGTAAGATGGGTACTACTGAAAATTATGCCAGGACAACAAGCATGAATTGGGACTGCCCTGGGCAGACTGGGAAGTACAGTCATCCCAGACACACTGCTTCTCTACCCTGTCACCCCACCCCTCTGAATCAGAGGATAGGTATATGTGTTAGTCAGGGACCTCCAGAGAAATAGAACCAATAGGATACATACAGATACATAAGAGGGGATTTACTGTGGGAACTGGCTCATGAGATTATGGAGGCCAAGAAAGTCCCAGGATATGCTGTCTACAAACTGGAGGACCAGGAAGGCTGATGGTGTAATTCAGTCCAACTTTGAAGGCCTTAGGGACCAGGGGAGCTAATGATACAACTCCCAAAGCCTGAGAAACTGGGATGCAGTCCAGGAGTCCGATGGCTGGAGAACCTGGAGTTCTGATGTCTTGATGTCCAAGGGCAGAAGATGGATGTCCCAACTCCAGAGGAGAAAAAGAGAATTCAATTTGCCTTTCCTATGCCTTTTTGTTTTATTCAGGCCCTTAAGGATTAGATGATGCCCCCCCACGTTGGGGTGGGGAGATTTTCTTTACTCAGTCTACTTATACAAACGCTAATCTCTTCCAGAAACACCCTCACAGGCACACCCAGAAATAATGTTCTACCAGATTTCTAGTAGCACTTAACTCAGTCAAGTTGATACATAAAATTAACTATCACGATATATCATGGAATATCTCAAAACAGTTCGCATTTACTGTTTCCTGGTGCATTGCAGTGGTCACAATTATTTTTTAGTAAATAATTCTTCTCAAAGATCTGACCTCTAACAATGCTTACCTCAGTCCAGGGCCTTTCTTGAGAAATATGTCTAGCTCCATTCCATTCCAGAAGCAAGGAAAAAAGTTCTGACAACACTGGGGAAAAAAAGAATAGTCCTTGACCCCCTTTGCATGTTTTCTAAGAATCGGTCTTTACAACCCCATAGAATAGTGTGTGTGTATGTGTGTTTCTTTAATATGTATATGTATATAATATATGTATATATTTACGGTACACATATATTAAGCAAAACAACATGCAGCAGATCCTTGGATAACATTGTTCCTTTCAACATCACTTTGTTACAACATTGATGAGAAAAATAATTAGTTTCATTATATGTCATTTCACTCAAAGTTGTAGTTTCTAAGAACCTATTGATAAATTTAAGTGAGGACTTACCGTACACATATATTCATACTTACATATTTTTAAGTGTTCTTTTTACAAAGTTTACCATGTTGATATTTCTCATTTCTAGGATATTTTAAACATGTTTGTTCAGAGTTCTTTCAACAAATTGTCCAATGGTGGTACTTGTTACTTTTTCAGGATTAAAGTTGGGTTTGGATTTAGTGTAGTTTCTTTCCTTCTGTGGTGGCTGTGTACCTAGTACATTCTACCCAAGACCTCTGCCATCCATAGAAGAAATCCCAGCGTCCCAGAGTGAGCATCCACTACCTCACACCATAGGAAACTCCTTGTGGTGAGGCCAATGGAAAAGAAATTGAAAGAGAGAAAATGACGCTATCATAAGCCTGAATGTTACAAACAGGTGTGCCCTGGCAGCACCTAGTTCCTACTGCCAAATATTAATTGGGTCCTGCAATTCCCTGGATGTCAGTGAATTTCCTCCCAGAGAAGAAACTGTATTTCTCAGAGTCATGCCACAACCAGTGAGACCCCATGAGAGGAATCAGGACAAGACCTTGAGGAGGAGCAACTGTCCCAGGTCTTCGCAGGTCTCTGGGCAAGAGAAGCCTGTTGTTCTCTAACAAGGGGAAAAGGCTGCTTCTGCTGGCCTAGAGCGTACAGGTAACCTGGAACTTCAATAGTTTTCAGGCTCGTCCAACCAAATATCCCCATTGTAGGTGTTAGGGTTCCACTCTTTCTTCTCAAGCTTAATTTTGACACAGGTGACCTATTGAGAAGGTCTATACAGTTTCTTGTTGTTCTATAATTAAATCCTCAGCCTAATTTTCAGGAGTCTGCCTTGCAGCTGCAAAAATTAGGGTCTCTTAAAATGCTACCATGGAGGACTTCTGATTTGACAACACGTTTTAAGTTGATTGTTGGCTATCTTGAACCATTTCATTTACATATTTTTAAGGTTTTCAAAGCCAGCCAACTCCATGATCCTTGTGATTATCTCTGCTCCAGTACCATTCGAGTGCCATAGGCCAAGGCGTTATTCTCTGTGTCTTTTCCATTTCCACCACCAGAGAGTTGGGAATTGTGCAGAACAGCCGTATCACCACTAGACCGACACCAACAATCAGGCTCTTCTCACCATCTAACTGGGAAGAGATCCTAATCTAGAATCCCATTCTGAGGGTCTGCTTTGTAAGGCCACTGGCAAAACGAACTATCTCAGCATGGGATCCCCCAGGAATCAGAGCTGGAACCAAGGGATTGTGGACAGGTAGTTGATTTTGGGAAATGATCCCAAGGAGCAGGAGGAGGGGCTTGGTGAGAGTGAGACAGGGTACGTTCAAGCCAACGCAAAGGGTTGGTCACCCTAGTGGAAACTGGTACTCCCTTCTGTCAGGACCCTTAGAGAAGCCCTGCCTAATGTGCCTCAGAATTGGCCACTTAAACCACGGAAGAGGACAGCATCTATCTATCCCTTTCACCCACTGGTCAAGAGCGTTGACTCTCTTGCACACCCAGGCTACCGATGTGTGAGTGCCGGAGCGTTTTCCTACAAGCAACTCGTCCAGAGATCAAAAGTCCCAGGGAAAAAGTGAGAGATTTATGGTACAGTGGAGACCAGGTACTGTCAAGTTACACCTGTTTGAAACTGGTTGTCCTAGCAATGGTTGCAGAAGAGGTAGGCTGCAAGAATGTGAAGTCTGGAACACCAGGTGTCCAATACAGATGGTGACCCCACTCTTAAAAGCTATGTAAGAATCCCTGGGCCAGGGACAAAGGAGGGAAAAAATTTGAAGAAATTTCTATAGATATTTCATGGAGTAGGTTTTGGTTTAATATGTAAAACTATTAGCCATTACTAAAACAATTTTGCTATCTTTTGTTAAAATGATACTCATATTATTCCTCAATAAATGCCTTGTGTAGAAAAAACTGAACCAGAATTTAAAAGTAATGAAATATCACTAATCCTCTGCAAACTAAGTCTATATATAATCAAATTAAAAGACAGCTATACTTCCTTAGAGCATTAAGTTGGAAAAAGATGAAAGAAATCCTAAGTTTACTTTGTTTGCAATATGTTTGAGTCAGGAAAACAATATCAACCTTTTTTATTGTATGAAATAATACTGATTTTTCTCCCTGGTCAGGGTCCATTTTCTCCTTTCTAGGCCTGAGGGTGGCCATCTGCTTCTTCCATGCTTCTGTCTAGCATTTCGCACAATCTAGTATAAATTCTCTGGATTCCAGAACCGTGAAGGTGATAACTTTGCACAACGCCGAAGGGAATCACATATTTGTAAATGCAGAATGAATTTTATACAGTGAAGTTTCTTGGGACTATTACATCATATTATTACATGAATTAATGCATTCAAGACATTTAGAGCACATAATAAGAGCTCAATAAGTATGAGCTTTGTCATGATTGTGATCATCATCATCGCTACTTAGAAGCAGCTGAATTTAACAAAACAAGCACTAGTTTAGGGGTCAGAAGACCTAGCTTTTAGTCCTGACTTTATCATTTATTAGTCTTGTGGCTTTAGTAAAGCCATTTAACTTTTCTGAGACTCAGTGTTCTTATCTATACAAGAGGGGTAATAAATTCCTTTTCACAGCATTATTATGAGGGTGAAATACAATAAGTGATTTGTGGATTTCAAAATTCTATACCAGGAGAGGCATTTCCAGTACATGGTTAGGTCCAACCAGCTCTTTTTCTACTATGAGTGGGGGCTGCTAAGAACTGGGGGTGTTGTGGGGGGGTGGGGTGTGATCTAGATTCTGCAAAACCCCAAATAACTCTATTGTACAAAATGGTGTTTTATTCCACAACATTTCTAACCCATGATTTTCATGTGCAATGTATACTTCTTTGAATTCCATTTACTCATTTGGCTCCCCCACCCCTCCAGACAAAATAACCTTATCTTTATTTCCAGAATTCCTCCATTCCCATTGAAGCAATCTGAGATTTAATTTAAAATAACCCAACAAATTAAAACAATTTTAACTAGTGTCTTTTCCTACATTTTAATTCTTTTTTTTTGTACTTTCCAAACTTTCCAGAATGAGAACGTAATCATTTATAATAAAAAAAATTTAATGAAAAAAAATTTTAAAGGCCAATAGGTATTTCACTCACATATACAAATTTCTGACCAGAAATTTAGAAAGCAATTGTTTTAAATCTCTGCAAATGCAATAGACACAGTATCATTTTTGAATGGCACGTGTCTACTGAACACCCAACAGGGGCATATTTTAGACAGACTTTTATTTCTATAAAGAAATGACTGTTAGAGTGAAATTGCAAAGGACATTTGGTTCATTTTCTCTGCACAATGTATAACTGAATCAGGCTGCTTATCACCCCCTTGGTAGTCTTTTCCCCAAGTTTTGCTCATGTTTTTAGATTGAATTGTTTTGGAATGACTCCTTTTATAAACCACCAAGATGAATGAACAGTAAATATAAGTTTGTAAAGACTGACCCACTTGGTTTCAACTGTCAACACAGGAAATATAACAAGACGGCGAATAATAGAAGATGAAAAGAAGGCTCTAGGCCTCACTCTGGGAAATATTGTACTCGTTAATGCGTATTGTGTGACCTTCACACAAGACAACAAAGTATTGGCTGATCAATTGAAATCACATTAAGCAGACATCCAGGCTCAAAATGAGGGCAAGTGAAGACAAGACATAATCCTGGAAAATCTGACTGGATTTTCAGTCAGTCAGGTCAAGGATCCATTTGAACCATAGCAATTATGAATAAAATATTCAGTACATGGCTGGAAGGACTATTTCCATTCAAACCTTGTGGGATGAGTTTTGAGACAAAACTATAAAATGATAGTCTTCTTTATTCATTCTTTGCTCATTGTATATTCAATTTATTTAGTTACTCTTTTGCCTTTACTACCAGACCTTTAAAACGAGAACAGCAAAAGCCATCAGTTTCAAATGACTATAAGAACATCCGATAAAGGGCTGATAACTAGAATCTATATAGAACTCAGGAAAATCAGCAAGAAAATATCAAACAACCCCATTAAAAAGTGGGCAAAAAAAGGCATGAACAGAAGAAACTTTTCAAAACAAGATAGACTGATGGCCAATAAACATATGAAAAAATGCTCAACATCTCTAATCATCAGGGAAATGCAAATCAAAACCATAGTGAGATTATCATTTAACTCCAGTAAGAATGGCTTTTATCAAAAAGTCCCAAAACAAATGTTGGCGTGGGTACGGAGAGATAGGAACACTCATACACTGCTGGTGGGACTGCAAACTAGTTCAACCTCTATGGAAAGTAGTATGGAGATACCTCAAAGAACTAAAAGTAGATCCAGCAATCCCACTACTGGGTATCTACCCAAAGGAAAAAAAAAAAAAAATTCTACAAAAAGTCATCTGTACTCCAATGTTTATAGCAGCACAATAATTGCAAAGATGTGGAAACAACCCAAGTGCTCATCAATCCATGAGTGGATTAATAAAATGTGGTATTAGTCCACTCATGGTTTGGATACCATGGAGGACTACTCAGCCATAAAAAAACAATGGTAAACTAACACCTCTTGTATTATCCCGGATGGAGCTGGAGCCCATCCTCCTAAGTGAAGTATCACAAGAATAGAAAAACAAGCACCACATATATTCACCACAAATTGTTACTAATCGATCAAAACTTATGCGCACATATGGTGTAACATTCATTGGGTGTTGGGCAGGTGGGAGAGGGGAGGAAGGGATGGGTATATTCATACCTGATGGGTGCAGTGTGTGCTGTCTGGGGGATGGGCACGCTTGTAGCTTTGACTCAGGCAGTGCAAAGGCAATTTACGTAACCAAAACTTTTGTACCCCTGTAATACTCTGAAATAAAAAAAAAAACCTTTGGAAAATGTGAATAATAATTTGCTTTTTAGATTTATCATAAAAGTACTTTAAAGAGTATTCTTAGTCATCTGATGATCATAGACTCTAGGGACAGACCTTGTGCAAATAAATTATTATTTTAAATCTTAATTTCCTTCTCTATAAAATAAGTATACTAAAAATATATATCTTGTAGCATTTCAGTGAATATTATATTAAATAAAATAATGGCAAGTGATTAAAATACCTAGTTATTGTTGTTATTATTTA
The DNA here is from genome assembly GCA_023783475.1 of Daubentonia madagascariensis. Lineage (NCBI taxonomy): Eukaryota > Metazoa > Chordata > Mammalia > Primates > Daubentoniidae > Daubentonia > Daubentonia madagascariensis. The sequence goes on from JAKFHU010002658.1 coordinate 11,079,791, forward strand.
CTTGGACAATAACCTGTTCATTGACCATTTCCAGATACTGTGATAAAGGCTGGGGATAAAAAGCCAAATAAAGGATAATTCCTGTCTTTAAAATGTTTGCTGCCTAATAGACCAAAACATGGAGTTATTTGGTGGACATATTTGCTGTAATTCCAAGCTATTGCTGTACAACAGCCATGAATGTGGTTATGTGTGTGTTCTCAAAAATTTATTTGTGTACTTTTGGGATACTATATGTTGGGGATGTGTAGAAACTGGAACCCTTTAGAGAAATTAGTTCCTTCCAATTTTCTTGTCACTTGCTACTTGAGAATTAGCTCCTTCCCAGTGGAGCAGCCTTTCCGATTTCAGAACTTCTTTGCTGCAGGGTCAGCGATTACAAGCTCTGTCCCAGGTTTTTCACCAACTCATCTTGTACCTTTTAAACAATGACCCCTTCTATGCTATCTTTCACATAGAATTCCATTTGAAGAACCAAATCAAACCCGAACAAAGCAAAGGATTATTTCAGTATCTTAAGATAAGGTGTTTATTAAACACCTCCTCAGGGATTGAAGTGGGCTTGACCTTAAGCAACCTGAAAATTTGCTGGAAGAAAACAAGTACATTCCACCAAGGATTTGTGAGATAGCAGTTACTGTGAATACTAATCAAGGTGCTACTATACTGATTCTAGTAGATAGTGTCAAATGACTAAGACAGATCGTATGCAAGGGTGTGTAGGTGGGTGGAGGGCGGGTGCGAAGAATTAATTGGGAAGTTAGCAAATGGCAGTTACAGGAGAAGAAAGAAAGATACTATGCTTGAGTTAATTCTGCAACCTTCAGGTGTCCCTGGCATCTTCTCCTGAGGATAATTTGAAAGGAGAACAAAATCAAGAATCTCTTCAAAGGATCAAACACCACACTGAATTAATGCCTATAAGAAGAATTGCTACTGTGTAGATTAAGTGCAAGTAGAAAGAAATATACCTGTATCTATTTTTAGGGACTCTGTGATTTCACTTATTTCAGTAACCATTGTTCATGTATAACCTTGCAAGAAAAATGAACATGGCCTCCCAGGAAGAAGTAGAGCTTAGTTGTCTCTTGTGACTTGTAATTAAAAAACCAGATACACACTCTCTTGTAGTTGAATAAAATGGATAGATTATTGCATTAAAATTAAAGGGTTAAATATCTAGCTAGTCAGGCAAATAAAGCCACTATAAGAATTTTTCTGTATAAATGCAGAAGTATATAGCTCATTTCAATGCCATGTTCTATTCTTAGAGTTAAAGCTGTTACAGAGTTGGAAATTAAGGGAAGGAGGGGAGAGGTGCTCAGAAAAAGTTTCAAGGATTTCTTTAAAGAACGTCAATCAATTTAACAGCTACACGACTAAATTGTGATGTGGAGTTTATAAGGGTCAGATCACAGAAAGGAAGGTTTCTTACTGATTTCTTCTAGTATCTGCCTCTTTTTACAGAAAAGAAGATACTGGGGTACAAAAATTAATGACTTGCTGAAAGTCACACAGCAAGAGAAAAACAGCTAGAGAGGCAGCCCTCTGGCTCATTTCCACAGAATTAAATGTCACATGCCCACATCCCCGTGTGCCTAGCACAATGCCAATCGCAAGCCGTGCTGCTTGCAGACTGGCTCCTAACATCTGGTCAGTCTTACACCAGGGCTCTTGGTATTCCTGGATCCAAAACCACATGGAGTGTTCCATCTGATGTATGTCAGGGTGTGGATCGCATTATTTTTATTAGTGCATTTTACTCTCTTTATTTCAAGATGCCCTTTTTCAAAGGGGAAATAATTATATTCATACCCAGCTGGGGGAAATATTATGGACTTTCCAAAGCTCTATTAGAAATAATTAACCAGGGTCGTTGGATCCTTTGTGGAAAGAATCAAGGCATAAATACATAACTTATTTAAAAATTTAATTAACCTCAACTAATGACTGTATCTGAGGAGCTACTTCCAGGTGATGCTTGCACTGTAACACACTTCGGCCATACTCTGCTTCAGTCAAATATACTGGGAGAATCTCGGGCCACCTCCCCGAAGTGCATTCTATGTTAAAGCCATAAAGGAAGCCCAGACGAGGGGAAAGAGTCCCAGGATAGCGACACCTGGACCAAGGTGGAGAGCCAGCGATGGCGTCTTGGCTCCGTCTCAATTCTGTTTACTCTGCTTGGTAGTGACTGCCCAGTGTGATGCTGAGAATGCAGAAGAACTCCTTGTCACTTAGAGAGGGAGGAGTGACAGTGTCCACATGAAGTGTGGCGTCTCTGGAGGCAGGAAAGACAGGGTGCTGGCGCCAGAGACAGGAGATATGTCCTGGGAGGCAGAGCTTGACATTCAAAATGTCACACTCCCTTCTTTCCAGAAGTGGTCAGGAGACCAGAGAATGCAGAGAAGAAAGCTAGAGAGCAGGTGACCTTACATAAACCATAAGTGAAAGTTCTGCCCTGAATAATTCCATACACAATTTTCTTTTCTTCCTTCCTCCCTCCTGCCTTCCTTCCATCCCTTCTTTCCGTCTATCTATTTGTCATAAGAATGTATTTCCAAACCACCTTGTTCTCAAAGGCTATGAGGCAGCTTACAAAGAAAAGGAAAATTAAGTAACTGAAAAAATTGGGCAACAGGAGGAGAGGGAGGGGAGGTGCAGAGGCAATAAAAGTATAACAGGAATAAAGATAATGATATGACTAACTTGTACTAAATGTTTACTGTGTTGCAGGCACAAAGTAATTAACTCATTCAATCCTCAAACAACCCTGTGAGGAAGGTGCTATTACTAATCCATTTTATAGATGGAGAAACTGAGGCACAGAGAAGCATCATAGCTAGTAAGTGGCAGAACTGGAATTCAAGCCAAACACACTCTGGATGCTGTGTCGCACAGCTTTGGCTGTCTGTTTTGAAATAGGGGTGGTTTGTAATCACAATATGTGATCTAAAGTTCTACACTCTTTTGTACAGGTAAGTCTCAAATTCTACTCTCATCTATTGGGGCAAAGAGAGGCAGAGCCTTGAAGACTACCAGCCAGAAGGCCACCACTGCAGTGTGTACATAACGGGTGAGGCTGCCTGGACATCTGGCCAGATGCAGACTTCTTGGGCTTAAGCAGGCACTTGGGGGCCGAGGCACCCTTCTGCTGGGTCGCTGACCCCTTCCATTCCTACTTCTTCTGGGCCATGCCAGCCTACTGCCTTGGGTGAGAATGTGAGTCAGAACCCCTTAGGTGCCTTTTCCTCCATGCCACTAAAGGATCTGCATGGATCAATGCTGAGTGTAGGCTGTTTGAAAAAGTTATGTATGATTCAAGTGGATGACAAAGAACATAAATGACATAATTTGTCCTTTCATCTTTGGGGTTGACTTTATGACAAAATCCAAACTATATGTTAACAGCATTTATTTTTAACTATTTCAATAATTATTTAATATAAAGGGTAGTCAATATGAGAACATTTATAAACTATTTGGCTCCAGGTGAATTTAGAATACTGTGGGATTGTTAAAAATAAAAAGACACATCTTAGTACTAAGTTATGGTCTAAAAGAAAAGGACAGGAAAAACCACACATTTTACAACAAATAAAAAACTGAGGGACAGAAACCTTAGACATAGGTAGATACTGCACATTTGATGCTTTACCTCTGAGGGGAAAATGGGCCAATAAGGTTATTTGAACAACACAGGTGTGTAGCTTGAATTTAGAATTTAAAGGACAATTGTGAGTTGGGAGCTTAGAATAACCTCGCTTTTGGCCCCCAGCAGGCCTAATACCTTAAAGCTTCCACCCAAATTCTCTTGGGACTTTCATGAATTTGTTCGACACCTCTAAGGAACCCACGGTGCTCCCGTGAGAGTGTCTTGCAGACACACTCCACTACAGCTCCTTCTAGAGTGAGCAGGATGGGAGAAAAGATTCCGCCAAGAAAAGAGCCTTCTCCAACCTGGGGAGAGCCCTGGGCACAGCACACAGGCTAATGATGGGGCTATAGAGTCGGTCAGAGGGAGGTATGACTTCCACATCTGCCGCTCACTGGAAGAGTGACTGGGGACAATTTATTTAAGCCCCATGAGCTCTCAACCATAAGAGGAACCTACTCACAGGACTATTGTGAGGATTGAATGAGCTGATTTATATAAATGCTTTGCACAAACATTGACACAATTAATAGGAGCTACTGCCATTTTTATTTCTCATTAATCTTGAATAGATCTTGAATCTTGAATAGATTGGGGATCTTGAATAGATTGTTTTATTCTTCACATTGCTTCAAATATTTGCATGGATGTTAATAACCCCTAAGTGTATTACAATGGGCCATGTGCCTTACAAATTGGTAGAGGATTAAGAAAATTAAAGAACATATTGCAGATGGTTAAAGTTAGAAAGTAAATTTTTAAAAAAATTATGATATGCCAGGATGATTAAAGAAAGAACAATTACTTATATAACAAATGTGAATGACCCAAATTAACCTACTTAAAGACAAATACTTTCATATTATATTAAAAATACATAATCTAATAATGTATTTTTATGAGACATTAAAAATAACCAGGCAATATTAAAAACAATTAAGTGGCAATATTAAAATCAGAACAAATAGAATTCAGGGATAAGTTAAAAGTGGATAAAACTCTACTTGCCAGAACACGAAACTCAAAACTTTTGTAAAATGCCATAAAATTCATGTTAATACTGGGAAACTTTTTAATAAACTTGCTTTTTTTACTTGCCAAGAAGAAAAATATATATGGTTATATTTAATATGAGTGATATAATCAGTAGTTTATTCAGGGGTCAGCAACTTTTTTCTGTAAAGAGCCACATAAAAAATATTTTAGGCTTTGTAGGTCACATAGAGTCTCTGTTGCAGATTATTCTTTGTGAGTGTATGGTTTTTAAACAATCCTTTAAAAATATAAAAACTGTAAGTATCTCAAGGGCCAGATAAAAACAGGCCCTAAGCCAGCAGGCCAGGGTTTTCTGACCCCTAAATTGTATATTTAATCTATGAAAGTATTCATGTATTTCATATTACATTTAAACAATTGATATTGCACTTAATTACCTTACAGGTATTAATATAATTTCATACAAGTGCCCTTTCTTTTTCTTCAAGAATACATGAAACATTTATAAAAATTGACTAAATAGTAAACCCAAAAGAAATCTTAAAATTTCCTAGATCTGTGATTCTCAACATGTGGTCTGGGGATTCCTGGGGGTTTCTATGATCCTTTAAAGTGGTCCTCAAAGGTCAAATCTATTTTCATAATAATATATGATGTTACTTGGCTTTTTCACTTTTAATCTCCATGTAGATATAGTGGAGTTTTCCAAAAGCTTCCTGACATATTACATCTCAACAGATTGAATGCAGAAGCAGACATGAGAATCCAGCTGTCTTCTATTGAGCCAGACAGTAAAGAGATTAGCAAAAATGTAAAACAATGCTACATTTTTTACACTTCTTTTTTTGTTTTGGAAAACAATAAGTTTCCATCAAAATATGTTACATATGTTAAGATGTATTGGGTACATTATTGCTATTAAAGGAATTAACAAATATATATTTAAATTTCTTAGTTTCTAATATGGTAAATATTGATAGATATAACTAGCATAAACCAAAGCTCCTTAGGGGTCCTTTATAATTTTTAAGGGTGTAAAGAGGTTCTGAGAACAAAAAGTTTGAGAACTGCAGTTCTAGAGAATAAATGTACAGGCCACATTCTTGTATTATAATACAGTTATGCATTAACTAGGTGTATTTATTCTTTTGATGGTGGACTAGCCCAGCCCTGAAACTTCTTTAAAAACCAACATCCCTTCTCACCACCAGACTGTCTGACATTCATCTAAGAAAGAAATACAAATAAATCAAATCTGGGGCAAAAATACCTCCCAGTATCTTTTCTCAAGAATTTCTGACATATTCAGTAGGGTTATTCTACATAGGCTGCAGCAGGGTCTTAAATTCAATTAAAGAAAAATGTCTAACTGGGCTGTAGAAACAGAATTCGGAGAATAGTAAATAACTAACAAGGGATAAAAGACGGCAGTTACATTAATTCAAGATGGAAAAGTGAAACCAAATGAAAAGCCCTAATTTCATTTTTAATTGGATTAAGTGATTTCTCAACAGTTGTGCAAATGATGTTAACTTTCATTTTCAAAGCTCAAGGAAGAGATATTTGTCTTAAGAACTAAAGTAGCTTTTAAAATAATGAATAAAAGGAAAAAACCAAAACCAAGACTACATGTCTCCAAAGAGTTTAATAACTTGGGAAAATGGTAGAAAAATATAAAAATAAATGACTTTTATTTTTCAAGTGAATTTTTTATTGAAGTATAGGAGATATATTCAGCAAAGTATTCAATGTATACAGCTTGTGAATTTTTACAAACTGAACATACCTGAATAAGCACCACCCAGAGCTAGAAATAGAACACTGAAACTCTCCCAGTCACTATGCACTCTCCTCCCCCAAATTTTGTGGGGATATTTTTCTTCTACTTGGCAAGAAAAAAAAAGCAAGTTTGTTAAAAAGTTTCCCATTACTAATATGAGTCCTATGATGTTTTATAAACTATTATCTCCAGTTCTAACATCATAGATTAGTTCTTCCTCCTTTAGAAATACATTTTAATGTCTGATTTTGCATCAGAAGTTTAGTTTATTATGTCGCAAACAGGAAGCATCACAATTAATCAAAGTATGCGCCTAAACTATCAATACAGTTTTACCATCTTCATGGTAGCTTGCTTATGCCAGCAGTGAAGAAGCCTGGAGAGTGAGTGGTGATGAAACCATGAAAGGCGTTTTCTACAGCTTGTTGAGAATTGAATATTTTTCATTGCAAGAAGTGGTCCAAAGCCTGGAAGAAGTGATAGTCAGTTGATGCAAGGTCTGGTGAATGTGGTGGATGACAGAGAGTTTCCAAATCCAGTCTCTGTAGTTTGAGCCTCATTGTTTGTGTGACATGTGGTTGAGTGTTGTCTTGCAAGAGGATTGGCCTGTCTCTATTGACCAATCTCGGCTGCTTAATTGCAAGCATCTGCATCATTTCATCCAACTGGTTGCAGTAGACATCTGCTGTAATTGACTGACCAGGTTTCATGAAGCTGTAGTGGATAATACCAGGGCTGGACCACCAAACAGACACCTTTAGACTTTTTTGATGAATAATAGGTTTAGGACTGTGTTTGGGCACTTCATCTTTATCCAACCATTGTGCCAAACACTTGCGATTGTCAAAAAGAATCCATTTTTCATCACATGTAACAATACAGTATAGAAATGATTCGCCTTTATGTCGTGACAGCAAAGAAAGGCAAGCTTCTAGACGATTTCTCTTCTGACTCTTGTTTAATTCATGCGGAACCATCCAGAGTCTTTACCTTGTCAATTCCTTTCAAATGGTCCAGTATTATTGGAGTAGTAACATCAAACCTTGCTGCTGAGTCACATGTGATTTGAGATGGATTCGCTTCCACTACAGCTTTCAGCTCATCATTATCCACCTTGGTCTCAGGTCACCCACGTGGCTCAATTTCAAGATTAAAATCACCAGAACGGAACTTCTCAAACCATCGACATACTGTGCGTTCATTAGCCACATCCTTCCCAAACACTTCGTTGATATTTCAAGCTGTCTGTGCTGCATTGGTTCCACAGTGGAACTCATATTCGAAAATAAGTCGAATTTTTGACATATCCATGGTTTCACAAAAATTGCTCTAAAAAAAAATTTTGAAAGATAATCACAAACCAAACCATGTGCTTGGAAGACTGAGGATGTACCTTCATGATAAAAATAAAACAAGAAGTGTCAAAGTGAAATGTCAGGGATAGCAACTGTCAAACTTAGTACTTAAGGAAATAGGACATTTCATATTTAAAAACCCAATATATAAATGGAATCAATCATTATGTATTTACATTGTAAATTTTAAAACTTCATTTTTTCCTGCAGCTTCAACATCCCCACAGACAGGCTATGAGTGCCTTTCTCAGGTGCACCAGTGTGGTAAGGCTGGCCCCTGGCACAAATTCCACTTTTTGCCCCTGTCCCAATGACTGACTGCGACCTAGTGACATTCAGATGCACCATTGAAATCCCCCTCAGCTTGTGCACTCTACCCTGGCCCCCAATAAAATCACCTGCCCACAGGTCCTTGCTCACTCTCCACTCCCCACCACTCCCTCAGTGCTCCCACATGTGGTCCCCTAGTGGGATGTGGTGACACCCTCTCTAGGACCTGTGAGTACAATGAACTTTGTTTTCCCTGTGCCTCTTTTGTCCCCTCTTGTGGCTTCACCTGACTGACTGTCTCAGGAAAGAATACACAAGAATATTCTTTCATATCTGACATTTCTGCTCAATATTATGTTTGTGAAATTCATCCATGTGGTTAAGTGTAGTGGTAATTTATTGGTTTTCATTAATGTCTAGTATTTCATTGAATGAATATTCCACAATTTATTATCTATTCTACTTGTTCGTGGACAGTAATGTCCGCCCCCCACCCGTCCGCTAGCTTTTGGCTATTACAAATAGTTCTGTTGGGTATATATCTAGGGTTGGAATTGCTGGGTCATGTGCATATTTAGCATTAGTAGATACTTTCAATTTTCCAAGTGGTTGCAACAATTTACACTACAAATAGTAGTTTGTGAACATTACACATGCTCCATCTTTCCCAACATTTCAGATTGTTAGCCTTTTAATTTGAACCATTTTAATGGGATGTAGTAGTATCTTCTCATGGCTTTGTTTTCCATTTCCCTTATGTTTGAGGTAGAGCACTTTTTCAGATATTTATTGGCAAATTAGACATCCTCTTTTGTGAAGAGGATATTCCTATTCCCCCTTAGTGCTATTTTAGAAATTCATACCATTCATTCCTTAGCGTATTTTAAAAACTGAATTGTATTTTTCTTATTGATTTATAGTTCTTCATATGTATATATTTTAGATGTCTTTTATTGGATATACATATTCCAATATCTTATACCCATCTGTAGCTTGCCTTTTCACTCTCTTAAGCATATCTTTTGATAAATAGAAGCTTTTCTTTTAACACAGTCCAGCTTATCAATCTTTTCCTTCGTGTTACTACTTTTTATGTTCTATTATATTTAAGAAATCTTTGCTTTCCTGATATTATAAAATAACCTCCTACATTATTTTCTAGAGGTTGGATTGTTGTACCTTTCACATTTAAATAAACAATGTATTTGGAATTGATTTTTTGTTTATGGTGTGAGGTAGAGGTCAAGAATCATTGTTTCCATTTGGAAACTCATTTGACCAAGTGTCATTTATTAAAAAGACTGTTCTTTCACTCAGAAGTGCCACTTTTGTCATAAATCTTGTATTCATATATGGACGATTTTCTGGATTCTCTATTCTGTTCCATTGGTCTATTTGTCTACCCTGTACCGGTACCATTCTTTCTTAATTATTGTTTACTTTATATTCATTTTTCATATGTGTTAGTGTAAGTACTTTAACTTTATTCTCCTTCTAGAATATCTGGGCTAATCTTGGTCCACTAGTTGCTGCTATATGGCATTTCCACAGAAATGTTAGAATCACCTTGTCAATTTTCATTGAAATAAAAAAGATGCTGAGATTTTTATTGGTATTGCATTGAATCCATAGATCAATTTGGGAACAGTTGGCATCTTTGAAATAATAATCCTTCTATAATAATTCATGAAGAGTGCATTTATTTCACGTATTTAGGTATTTTTTTCTATCTCTCAAAAATGTTTTGTGATTTACTATATAGAGGTTTTTTATTAGGTTAAATTAATTCCTAATATTCAATGTTTGCTGATGATATGTAAGTGTTAACTTTGTCTTTAAATTATATTTTCTAATTGTTTATTTAGGAGTGGTTTATTAAAAGTATTATTAATATCTGTATATTGTATCCAGCAAGCTCGCAGTATTCACTTACTGAATACAACAATGTATTGATGTTCTTTATTCACATCAAGTTCTCCACAAATAATAGTCTTATTTCTTTCTTTCCAATTCTTATACCTTTTACTTCTTTGTCTTGCCTTCTTGCACTAACTAGGATATTAGAAAAGTGTTGAATAGCAGTGGTGATGGGAGTATCCTTGTCCTATTCTTGATTCCAGGGGGAAAACTTTAAATATTTTACCATTAAGTTTAATATTTGCTGTAGGGATTTTGTAGATTTTTTAAAAATCAGTTATAGAAGTTCACTTGTTTCTGGTTTGGTAAGAATTTGAATTTGTTTTACCTAGAATATCATGAATGGATATTAAATTTGACCCACTTATAGAGATGATTATATGGTTTTTCTCCTTAATATTCTGAATGTGTAAAATGCGTCAATTCATTTTTTATATGTTGAATGAAACTTATATTGCTGGAATAAAACTTCTGAGTCATGATGTGTTTCCATTTTTATATGTAGCAAGGTTAACTTTACTAATATTTTCAGTAGGATTTTGCAACTATTATATATTCAGGAGAGACATAGGCCTGTATTTTCTTCTCTTGTAAATGTCATTTCAGGTTTTTGTATCAAGGTTATGTTGGCCTTATAAAATGAATTGGAAAGTGTTCTCTCTTTTTCTATTTTCTGTTTTTTGTAAAATTTGGATAAATTCACTGGTGATGCCATCTGGGCCTTGAATTTTCTTCGTAGGAAGGTTTTAAATTACAGATTCAATTTCTTTAATAGATACAGAATTATACAGATTTTCTACTTCTTTTTGTGACAATTTCATAAAGTTGTATTTTTCTAGGAATTTGTCTTTTTTTAAACTTTTCAAATTTATTGGCAAAAACAATGTAATATTCTCTTTTATCTCTGTAATGTCTGTAGGATCTAGTAATATCCCTCTTTTTACCCCTGACATCAGTAATTTGTGTTTTCTGTCTTTGATTTATCAATCTCACCAAAGCTTTAAAAATATTATTAATTTACTAGCGTTTTAGTACTCCTTTCTAATGAATGCTTGTTCTCTAATTTATTAATTCTTGCTTCCTTCTTCTTCCTATTTTTTCCTTATTCTCTGTCTCTTTTCTTATTTATTGATATCAGTTATGTGGATTCACTAGTATATGCTAATAAGTAAAGACATACACATCCCTCTAAGCACAACTTCAGCTGTGTCTTACAAGCTTAATGCCATGTTTGCATTATCATTCATTTTAAAATTATTACCTAACTTCTACTTGGATTTCTTTTCTGAATCGTGGATTATTTATAATTTTATCATTCAATTTTCAAACATTTGGGAATTTTCGAGTTATCTTTTGTTATTGACATCTTGTTTAATTTCACTGCATTCAGTTAACATTTTATAGGAGATTTTTCCACCACAGATAAGTTTTGTCTGTTCTAGAATTTTATACCCTTTAGTGTAAGGTTTCTTTCAATCAGTACAATGTTTCTGAGACTCATCCATGTTTTTGTGTGTGTCAATAGCTCTTTCCTTTGTATTGCTCAATAATATTCCATTGTATGAATATACCGCAGTCTGTTTATTCATTCTCTTACTGATGGAAACCTGAGTTGTTTCTAGTTTTTGGCTATTATAAATAGAGCTGCTATGAACATCTTGTACAAGTGGTTTTTTTATAAACATATTTTCATTTTTCTTGGGCAAAATACCTAGGTGTGGAGTTGCATATGTTTGCTTTTATAAAACTGTGCCAGAATATTTTCAAAGTTGTTATACCATTTTATATCCCCACTGGCAATGTTTGAGCTCCAGTCCCTGTGCAACCACACTAACATTTGGTGTTGTCATTTCCTTTATTTTTCATCATTCTGGTGGATGTGTTGTAGTATCTCCTGGTTTTAATCTGCTTTGTTCTGATGACCAATGATAGTGAGTACTTTTTCTTTTGTTTATTGACCATATAAGGGGTTTTTAAAATAAATATATATTGAAATCATTGGCCCATTTTTTATTGATTATCAAAATTCTTCATATATCCTAGATGCCGCTCCTTTGTCTGATATACATATATTGCAATATCCTTTCCAGTGTGTGGCTTGCTTATTATTTTTAATGGTGTTTTAGATTTCTTTTTTGATGAAGGCTAATTTATCATTTTTTGTGGATATTGTTTTCTGAGATCTATCTAAGAAATATTTGCCTACATCTAAGTGATCAAAATATTTTTTTCCCCTAAAAGCATATGATTTTAGCTTTTGTGTTTAGGTCTTTGATCCATTTTAAATTATTTTTGTGTATGGTGTGAGGTAGGGATTGATGTTCAATTTATCCATATGAATATCCATTTATTCTGATGCCATTTGTTGAAAAGATTTTCCTATCCTCATTGAATTGCTTTGGTGCCATTATCAAAATTAAGCAACATTTAAGTGTGGTTATATTTCTGGGCTCTTGATTCTGTTCCATTGATGAATTTGTCAATCATTATGTCAGTGCCACTCAATCTTGATTACTGTAGCTTTTAATAAATTTTGAAATCATGTACCATAAATCCTCTAACTTTGTTCTTCTTTTCAAGATCACTTTGTCCTTGGTTCTTCTTCTATTTCTTACCTTAGATATCATCATTTCTTCTACTTCCTTTGGCTTTACTTTGCTTTTCTTTTTCTAGCTCCTTAAAGTGAGCTCTTAGGTCATGGATTTTAGACTTTTCTTCTTTTTCTAACATAAATATTTAAAGCTATAAAAAGAATAAAGAAAAAAAAATTCCCTCTTATCACTGCTTAATCTGCATTCCACAGATTTTGAAATGCTATATTTTTATTATCATTCAGTTCAAAATACTTTCTAATTTATCTAATTATTTATTATTTTTCCCATGGATTACTTAGAACTGAGCTGTTTAATTTTTGAGATTTTCTTAGAAATTTTATTGCTATTAATTTCTATTTGTGGACAAAGAATATAATCTGTGTGATATCAGTCCTTTTAAATTCATTGAAACTTGTCAAGCATATGGTCCAGCTTGGTAAATGTATCACATGCACTTTTCTTTAAGTTATTCCTTAGCCCTAAGGTGTCCAAACCAAAAGCCTGGGAAAGAGCTTTGATTTTGACTTCCTATACTGGGGAGCCCACTGAATGCTCCCATTGTCTCTCTCTCTCACTTAGCCTCTGCACTCGAGAATCAGCAAATGCCCCAAGTGGGAAAGCAAACCTTACTGTTGGGCCCACTCCCCAGTGTGTGTAAGACCCTTTTCCCTAGGGTCATACTTTCTCAAGTCTTCTTGCCTTGGATGCCCTCTGATGCCTCAAGTACATGTTTTAAGATATTCTAGCTAGTTTTTCTAGTTGTTTTCCACAGAAGTGGTTGTATCTGATACAAGCTAATCTTCCATAGCCAGGAGTGGAATTCATAACTCTTCATTTTAAAGGTCAAAAATATCAGACTCCAGATACTTAAGTTTTCAGCTTTAAGTTTTAAGCGTTTTGTAAAAAGTTACGCAAGAAATAGTTTTGCTTATTATTTATTCATTCACGTTTTGGAGGCTATTGTTAGTAATTTGTAATAAAATGTTCCAACATGTTAAGTAAATTCTTAAAAAACTAAGACTTTAGTACTACATAACAAATAATTAAATCTTGTTAACAAGATTTTTTTCTTAAAAAATAGGAAATTATTAATGGTTCTTTGAATGGAGTATAACAATGAACAAAATAAATGGTTACATTGTTATTATATGTGTACTTTTCTCTAGTAATATACCCACAATCTGAATTCCATCTTTAAAATTGATTATTAATTTTTAGGAATAATTTTTTCAAACATTCTCCATTGTATTTCTGTTATATTTTAGGCTTCCACCCTTACTCCAGGTTCTCCAAATGCAAAGGAAATCAAAATCAGCAGTTCTTGGTTGTTCCTATTTCATCAACTTGATGATTCTAGTAAATTGGAAGTCAAAGAACAAATGTATGTCTTCCATCATGATCTATCGACCTATTTTTGAATAACTTGGTTTTTGCAATGATAGATAAGGAAATCTTCAAATTACCAGTTAGCATAAATAATTTCCATAAATTGAGCACCTGTACTTCTTAAAATATTAATCCCTTCAAAGTGGGCTTAACAGAAAAAATAAATCATATGAGATCAACTGGTATTCTTTCTAAGGCTATGTTATTATTTCATGATCTTCAAAATCCCTTTTGGCTTTATGCCTTTGACTCTAAAACTTTGTTTCTGATATAAATCTGTTTTAATTAAAAGCTAAATATGAATCTATGTGATGAACTATAGAAATTAGAAAGTTACACTCTTCATTTGGAGCCAGCCCATCTGTTTCTCATAGCATCAATTTTTAATTCAAAATATCTATTCCTTTATATGTTTTCTGAAATTATAAATACATTACCAACTACCTGTGAATTGCAGATAACAGTGACTTTAGGGTAACATCAGATGTGGCACTCTTATCCAATTAGATGATTTTTCCCCAAAGTTCTTTAAATGAAAATGAGATATAAAAAAAGCTTATGAGAATAATTTTGGAATGCGTATCCATTTCAATTTTCCACTGTGGTAGTGCAAGTGAAGTGGTCTTTCATGTTAATATGATGATCATCCTTTTATGTGTCTGCTCCTAGAATAATCTCTCACCTTTTACCTCCTTTTTTACACTTTTCTCTCTTTTGATCTCCCAGTGACATGAAGTCATGCCCAGCTTTTTCTCAGCCTGGCTGGTGCCCCAATAGGAAGAGAGAGTTACTCACCTTGGGTCTTAGAAAGTAAAATTGTTCACCTAGAGTCCTCCTCGGTTCTGCCTTCATTCTTCTGCAGTTTTGGCTTCTGGAGCCAAAAGTCCAATTCTACAAACGTTTCTTGGATCTCTGAGTGGAATTTAGCAGGTATCTCGTCCCTTCACAGGACATAGTACAGGACTCCCTTTGTAGGGCAACAACAGATCTTCGTAAAATAAGCCCCAGGTGCAGATATTTGGAGGTCACAAGTAGCGAAAGTTTTTTCCTTTTGCTAACTTGTTTCATGGGACAGTATAATTTCTGCCTTTGTGACTAGAGAATTTTATTATTTAATCTAATGGGAAGAGAAGGTTTGGCAATTTTGTGAAGGATCCAATCTTTCAATAAACTCAAGGGAACCAACCTTCCAAGTCTTGAGATTCCCCCTTTTGTGATTCCAGAGCAGGGTGTGAAATCTGTTGTATTGGAAAATACATAAGGCTTTTCCGATACAGTCAGCATGGGCGTGGGGATGGAATTTTAGCCTAACCTCTGGATTTCCTGGCTAGTTCTTTTCAAATTGACACTGGAGGTTAATCTTCCAAAGAGGATCCCACACTTTCTTGGAGTAATTTCTTATGTGTCTTCTGATTTAGGATTTAATATAGGGAATCATCGTTTTGCATGTCTCTCTCTTTCTCTCTCTCTCTTTCTTGGGGGGGGGTTACTATATAACCTTGTGTATACTCCAGGGTTCTAAGGAAATGATGTCACGTTAGAAGTTTCCTTAAAATACTTTCTTTTGTGATATGTATCCCCAAATCAACTATATACAAAATATTTTTGTCATCTATAGACAAACCTGTTCACAAGATGACCTTAAATGAAAATATTCCTATAATTTAAGCACATCACCTTGATCCTTCATTTCTCCATCTTCAAATTTTCCCTCTTCACAGTTTGGTTCTTGAGCAAATATGTTTTATTGAATCCATAGTTCAAGGATCAAGAGCCTCTTTAGTATACATACGGCAAGTTACAGTTTCCTTTGCTTTTGCCCCCAAAAGAATTCTATTCCCCAGAGCTAACATCCATCAACTAAACCAGATTTTATAGGAATACAATCTGTCAGTAGTGTGGAAATTTTCTCTTGTGGTTACCTCACTATTAACATTTTAGAAGTATGGACACCAATGGATTATTTGTTCCTGGGCTGACTTAATTCTACAGTGTCAGGAAACCAATGACTAAGGAACCATTTGTCCTCCACAATTTGCTGATTACAGGAGAGATACGGCACCTCAGTTTCTTGCAACTTGGCAAAACCTATTGCTTGAGTTTGAGTTATCTGGTCATTGGCATTGACACAGGGACTGTTGGAACTTTACAGGAGATTGACCAAAAAAATTGTTTATATAAAAATATCTTAATATTTTTAAATTGTTTAGAGAGGGGGGCAAGAGAGCTAATAGAAGTCACTGGGGGTGGGAGAGGTTGGAGAGTTTGATGAATAAAGTTCTCCCAATATGTCACTCTTTTCTTGTGACATTGGTTTTAGATGTGGAGCTTGAGTATCTTACTATAAAAAGGAAGAGAGAATTATATATTAAACAATAATGGGTCATCAATGTATCATGATGGCATGATGCATTTAAAATAATGCCATGGGAGAACAAAATAAGAAAGCCAGTTAAAATGAAATTCCTGGAGAAAAGTAAGAGAAAGGCCATAAGTCATGAATCGTATATAATGAATTAACTTCTCCCCTGTGATGGAAATAGTACTACTGTACACCATCTTTGGTAGAATTTGAAAAAATTGTCATTCAACTCATTTGCTGTATTCTGTGGTTCAGATGAGGAACTCTGGTTGAGAAGGATGATCTAAACTATTAACCATTTTTCAAGCTTTTCAAATGCAAATGTATTAACAGGAATTGAAAAATTCAAGGTGATTATTTTGTTTCATTAAATACTAAATAGCAAGCTCTCTGTTAATTGTTTTTTCATGCCTCTAAAGAAATTAAAATAAATTAAAGACGTATTAGATTTTCTGATTTCTTGTTTTTTTACTTCATTATAATTCATTATGTTGGTACCTCACTGTCTTAAATTATTTTGAAAGAAATAGTTATGGTGTTTCAGAAAAAGTCCAGACCTGTGTATTTTGAAAAGGCTGTTCATTTGGAGCTGAAGAAGGACAAGTGGATTCCTAAGAAGTTTGGAAAAAGTTGAAAGGGTTTCAGATCTGATTTTACGTCCTTCTGTGGGGAAGACAAGATATTTTATATTTAGTAACTTTCCTTTTCAACTGAAGCCATAGCCATTCTCCCCAGAAGGTAAAATGTAATCTTGATTTTTTTTTCTTTGAAACTTCTTTCATTTTACCAGAACTTTAGAATACTTGGTAAAATTTGACTATCTTGGATTGAGAAACCTGAGTTTTCTTTCCTAATCTCTCCAGAGCAGCAGGGCTGGTGGAAAAATCCTGGCACCTTTTTTATTAAACCACCAGTTCTCCCCTCTTCCCTGTTTCACTGGGAAAGGATGTCTGGGAGCATCCTTCAGAAGTGTGGGCTACTGCTGTGGCGCAACTTCAAACGTGTTCATACACTTTAATTTGCTTAGAAAGGTTAAAATGAATATGACATATTAAAAAGCTATTTAATCCTCTTGACGATTCTAGTAGTGTCTTATAAACTCTGAAAATAATGGGGCCTCAAATTTATTTCTTTTGGATCTCAAGCCAAGTTATGAAATGCTTGCATTGGTGACGTCAGCTACCTTTAACAGCCTGTTGCTAAAATGTAGGAAATTTAGTGCAAACCATGCAAGACCACTTGGGTGGTCTTACATTGCACTGGTGAGGTGGACGGTTCTACCGCGGATTAGCGACCCATCATAAGCCTATAGAAAGCAACTCTAATGTTCACTATAACACCCATCCCCCAAAGAAAATGCGATAAATTTATGTAGTAGTACAATAAACACACACACCTATACAAAACTTGGAATTCTTAGGAAAATAAGCAATTTCACTTAGTTGGACAGTCAGTAAGTTAGTGATTTTGTGGTTTGACCCTCATATGGTACATCAATCATGGCAAATTTCTTTCTTTCTCCATTCCAAGTAAAACCACGACTTCCCACGCAACATGTCATTACCATCACAATAGGATCTGCTCCCTAATAGAGTTTGGATTGGGTCCTTAACTTTAAAGCCCCATTTGAAATCACAGCTTCCTTCCTGTTGCAACTTAGCTTTAAAACAGACTTCTAGTGATCTTGGCAAATCACTGTTTTCCCTTCAGTTTTTGTTCTATTACCTTACAAGCCAGTTTGGATTTTCTGTTTTCCCACGAGAGACCAGAGTTTCCTAAAGTACACCATCATTTTTCTATTTCTTCCTTTCTTAAGATGAGAAAAGGAGTACAGGAAGAAAGGAAATAAAGTGCCCATGGTTCCACAGGACAGGAATTTAAGTGTACTACCCAACAGAAGCATAATTTGTACTTGTATAATTTTAGGCAACTTGATGACAACCCTATCCCAGGTTAAAGTACTAAATCATACAAATTAGCATCAAACCATCAGAAACACCTTGCGATAATGTTTACTGTCAGATTGAATATATAAATTTTAATATCAGAGGTGAATAAAATATTTTATATCTAATTTGACTTTTCAGACATCTGATTTTAAATTTGTAGTCAAATGAACTTGAATATAATCATAGCATAGCACAGTTACTCTCAAGGGGACCAAATACTTTCATATATATGAACAAACTTTCTCATAATGTTTGGCAGGTAAGCAGGGGGCAGCTACAATCGGTTCAATTTTACACAAGGAGAAATTTCACAACCGCAGTGGTATACTTCCTGGCAGGGTCCCAGTGGCTAAAAATACCTTCTGCCCTAACTTCTTTTTTCACTTCACTTCACTTTATTCCTAAAATTCCATTAATTAGATATTTATTCTGGTTAAAAACAAAACTTTTAAATCAAACAACTCCACCACGTTTCATAGCTTTAGAGGAGGCCCTTTAGAAATTCACACCTGTCAATGATCTGGTTCAATCAACTCCTTCTTCCTTAATACAAAATTAAGAAATGACGCTGACAGCATTAATTAAATTTTGCACCACAGCCGTTTTCACCTTGCAATTCACTTTTACATCAAAATTTTTTCCATTACGCATTTCACCCTAATCCTGCGATCTTAAAACCATCCACAACACTGTTCTCAGTATGTAAACAGAATCACAGGGCTTGACAGAGCACCAGAATTCTAAATTTAGTATAAGGTACACCCAAGAGTTGGACCCAGATCTGACGTCAGATCCCATGTGCTCTCAGCTCTAAGACAGTGTCCCCACGGACTTCGCTTTTGTCTCTAGTTGGGGAGCAGGGGTGTGGACGGAGAGAGGGGGTGCCTGACTCTGCTGTGATGGGCGAGAAGGGCAGATGAGCGTGGGGCACCACAGGCAGTCTCGGGGCTGTTTGAGGCTATTCCTGTGGGCTATGGAGAGTGTCAGATGGTTCTACTTTTTTTTTTTTTTTCCTATTCCAAAAAAAATTGCACCTGGGGAAGCAAAAGGACTTTTCCTCATTTTCTCTTTTTCCTCCTCATCTTCCCCAGGACCTCTTAACTCCGGGCACCTGACTTCAGTCTCATAGTCAGATAGATCAGCTGTTATTAAAGGAGCTTTTTGCCAACTAGCCTAGAAATCTAACTACCATTACTACTTAAAAATATATATATTCCCTTGGAAGATGAATTTTAAATTCTAAATAATTGATTTACATGAGAGTTTATTGATTCTTTCTTTGTATTGATACATAATAGTTGCAAAGGATTTATTTTTTTTCAAGACAGAATGAAGCTTCTTGTATATTGATTACTTCCACTTTTTACTTACAAATATCTCAGGAAAGATGGGGGGAAACCAAAATTTCCGAGTCACTTGTCACTAAAATATTTGCTCTTTTGTCTTTTTTTCATACGTGCTGGCTGACCTGAGCTGCTCGCATGACACCTGCTCCCATCTGTTCCGTGCTAAACTTTCAAATGCAGGTATAAATTACTTTCAACACATTTCTGCTACTCATCCTATGAAGTGCCCCAACCAAATATAAGTTTCTATTGGCCTAAAAATAGATCTCCTGCCATCTGGAGCCCCAACTTTCTGCATTTTCTCTTTCACCTCGGAGCAACTCCAGCAGTCATGAAAGAACTTTACCTGATGTAATTGTATATGCTTCCAACTGCTCCAAACACATTCTGGAGCTTTCGTTCTGAGTGAATAATTCTCCCTTGTTATCACCAGGCTTCCTGAAGGGATCAGATGCTCATTCATTTGGATATTTTCAAATCATCAAGAAAAACTTAACAAATCTCGGAGTTTGATTTCAGCCTTAGTCTTAGCATTTTATTAAATTTCTTGTACTATGCCTACAAAGACTAGCTCTAAAAGTTCTCAAATTAATCCAAATCTTCATCTCCCCACAATTCTTAAAAAGTACAGTAAGTAAAAAAGGTCAAGTAATGTTTTAAAGTTTTACTTTCCATTGAAATAGAGGAAAGTCAAAATACACACTTAAGTCCATCCTTGAATTTGCCTGTGTTTTTGAATGGAATGCATTATAGCAAGTCCACAAACACTTCAAATAACGTGTTACTATTTGACAGAATAATGGGCAAGAAGTACGTTGATGCCAGATTTTAGGAAAATTCCCCAAATTTTATGTATAGCAAGAATGGGAAAATTTATTTTGTCTCAAAATATTGAGTGCAGATATGTTTTATCAACATTTGGAAAGTTCCAGGTTCTGCAATCTCTCCTGGATTCCTCCCTGTAATTTTCAGGTAGTTCTTAGCTTTCCTTTCTTAGTTGTTTTTTTTTTTTTTTTCTACCTGCTCACAATATTTCCCTGGGAAATTTTATCCTCTCTCTTAACTTTCCTTATTTCTGACGTGTATATTCCTTAAACTTGTCCTTCTAACTCTTCTGAAATCCAGACACAAATTTCCAAATAACTTCTTGGACCCTGTCCTAGGGTGTGCTGAAGCATGTTAAAGTCAATCCTAATGCATTTGTGTTCACAGTCCCTTCCCCTTGCCATGGACCCACCCAAGTCCAGAGGGGCACCTGCTCCTGGGGTTACTAACTCAGTGAATGGCCACACACACACACACAGAGATATACCAGGCAAGCCACCAATGCTAAGACACAAAAAAAAACTACTCTCTTCCTTCCATTTTCCAAAGTCTGAAAGTCATGAGGCCCTGTCAACTGTGTGCCCTTGATGGCACTCCCATCTAATCCTGTTTTATTACTGGGGGGAAGGGGGCTTCATTTCATTGGCCTCTGGTTTCTTCCAACTCCAATCCACTGTAAAATACAGATTCAACCCTGCTTTTACCCATGAGCTAAAACAAATGAAAAATTCCTGAGTGTAAATATTCAGTCTTTTTATAATTTGGCTACAACTTCTTTTTCTTGTCTGGTACTCTAAAACTCTCCAAACAATATCAACTTTTTTCTAGTCTAGTGGTTGTCCACTCCAAACAGCCACAACTGCACCACCAAGAACTTGTTAGAAATGCAAATTCTCAGGCCCCACCCTGGACCTACTGACAGGTCAGCTACCTGATTAACAAAACACATGATCCTCATGCACAATAAATTTTGAGAACTACTGCTCTAAGCGTAACAGTTCATTTGTCATTCTTACAAACATATATCCTTTTCATATCCTTTTACACTCTCACACTTTAGTTCTAGAAATTTCCTAAATCTGGAATGCCCTTCTCCTTAATTATTAATATGTTCAAAATGCCTATTCTTCATTCAAGAATCATTTTAAAAGTAGCCACTTCTTATAACTTCTCCAATTTCCCCAGGCAAAATTAATTACTACCTTTTCTTCCCTCCAAAGTACTTTATTTATTTATACCCTTTCTATAGTATAATATGACTTGTAGTTAGTTAAAAATGATTACTCTTGCAAGCTCCAAAGTTGATTATCCTTACTAAATGCTAGAGGGGGAAAAGCTGTATCTTCCTCAACAATCATAAGTATTCAATAAAAAAGAATTCAATTAAAAAGGATTATTGATACATTTTGTTTTATGATAACAGATAGTAAGGCATTTACTAATTTAATCCCTTTTATATATAATTTTAGTTTTAAATATTCTCCTTTTCATAGGCTATTTTAATGAAAAAAAGAAAAACATCATAGGTAAAGATTGTTAATAATATGTGCAAGCAACTGATTAATAAAAAAGTCAAATAACATCAGCAGTAATTTCTGAACTAAGATTCATGGCCCATTAAATTAAACTGCAAAGAATTAGAACAGAGTCTCAATAATTCTCAAGATAACCATGTCATAAAATAGATAATATTTGGTAAACATAAAATTTATTTCTTCCAGAGGTTCAATTCTAATCAACTTAGATTTTATTTTCTTAAAATTGAAGAAACTCAATTTTTTCTTACAAATACTAAAATCTCTTTTATAATCATTTATTAAAGAAAAGTGACCATTAATGACTCATATGTGGGGTTTTTTCTACTATGATTTGTAGGGCACAGCTTTACAGATTAATAATAAACATTCTAGAAAAACATGAATTGGAGAGGTCATTATTGAATAATTATGTGGTTCAATTTTGCAATTACTTGGCTACATAACCTCACAATTGGGACCTTTGAAAATGATGGTGTCCTCACAAACCATCATGTTGTGAAAAAAAAATCTCATCTCCAACAAAGGCAAACATAGCAATGCCATATTTCCTCTCACATTTATAAAGCGATTGTGCTACTCACAAAACACTTTCACATGGTTTAACTCATTTAATTATTACAAAAGCCCTTTTAATATCAGAAAGCATTATTTTTCCTGTTTTATACATAAGTTAGTTCTGGTTTGAGTTCAAAGGTCTTGTGTAAAAGCCACATAGCTAGTAATTTCATTTATTCACTTGTTTATCCATTGCCTTCAAAATGTCTACAGAATATTTACTATGAACGCAACATTGCTCTAGGTACTGAACATATGACTGTCCCCAAGAAGCTTAGCATCTGGTGATGAACACAGGTCATGAACACACAGTGATGAGTGAGTACTCTCACAGGGTGATGCACAGTTTCCCAAGAATGGTAACAGAAGAGGCACATGACTCAGAGATGTGCAATTGAAGAAAGCTTCTCAGAAACTGGAGTTACAATTACACAGATGAAGGGAGGGGAACAAGGAGGAAGAGGTCCCCAGTGGAAGAAGCAGCATGTGCGGAACTTGAGCTGTGTGCTCCAGTAGATTAGTACCCTTAGAGCAAACTGTTTCCCTGTTCCTGCCTTACAAGGGAAGTAACTTTGAAATAACCAATTCATTTTTTGTTCTTTGTTTTTGCTTTCTTCATCCCTTCACTGTCTATGAAACCAACCTCCTCTGCCCAGCTCACTGGGACACTTATTCAATTATATGGAATGAAGTGTTGCCCTATTCTAGAATTGCAAATAAAGCCAATTAAGATCTTTAAATTAAATGGTTGTAATTTTGTCTTTGGACAGTAGGGAAGTGGATGCAATGTACAATAATTAGTACAGAGGGTACGAGGTGAAAGAGAATTGTGTACTCTGTTCCAAAGGCAGGGAGAAGATGGATTAGGGAAGACACCGGGTGTGGGACGGATGAGAGAAAGGATGGCATTACGGAAGAGGATTCATGACAAGGTGTTTATCAGAAAATGTCTTTATTTCACATTCTTAAAAATTCATTTTTTCTGGATACACAACTCTAGTCTGACAGGTATTTTCCCTCAATATATTGAATGATGGAAGATAACTATTCCACTGCTTCCAGAGTACAGATGCTCCTCAGCTTATGAGGGGGTTGCGTCATGATGGGAGTTACATAAATTGAAAATAATCTTAATCAAAAGTTTGGTTTTGACTTCAGATATTTTCAGCTTATGATGGGTTTATTCAGATGTAACTGTAAGTTGAAGAGCATATTGTTACTGAACCAAATTGGAGTCCACCTACCTGATGCAGCAAAGCCAGACACTGATGCCCAGAGTTGCAGTGGGAGAAAGAAGCATTTTATTGCATGGTGCCATGCAAGGAGAACAGGCAGGTAATGCTTAAGACTCAAACTTCCTGATGGCTTCCAAGAAAGGGTTTTTAAAGGCAGGGGTACATTTCAGGAAAGCAGAAGTTGCAGGCAAAATTGTAAATCAATATAAGGAGGCTATACATTGGTTTGCCCCCAAAAGGTGGGATATCTTGAAGTTGGGAGGGGTGTGGTCAGAGATTCTTTGAGAAGCAATTGGTTAAGGAAACAAGGCCTTGTCTTGGAAAGGAAAGTTAAGGTGGGTGTGACTCTTTCCAGGCCCCTCAGGGAACAAAGAACAGTGGTCACAGTGGTCACAGTTTAATCCTCAATTTCCTCTTACTTGCATTTTCCATCTGGTGGGGGTTTCTGAAGAACAAATCAACAACATATGTCAAGGTGTTATCTTTTAGTTTCCCCATAGTGAACTAAAGCACCTTGTGACTCTAGTGACTCTAGCTTCCTTGGAGAGCTATTGTTATTACTATCTTTTTGCTCATCAGGTTGCTCCTTTACTTTTCCAGGCTAGCTAGGTGTCTGGAATTTCCCTTGAAGGAATTCAAGATTTTTCCTTTATTTCCATGCTTGGGGGGCCCTGGCATACCCCTAAGAGGGGTCCCTGATCCATCTCAATATCACTTTAGTACCATGATAAAGTCGAAAGTGTTTAAATCCAGTCATCTCAAATTGGGGACTGTCTGTATATTTGTTAATCTAATTGTCATTTTGCATTGATGATCTGTTTTTTTCTCATAGGCTACTTTTAAGATATTCTCTTGGTATTGTGCTCTAATTTTACAATGACATAAGTATGGATGAATTTTTTTTTTTTTACTTGGGCTTCCTGTAGACATGAATTTATCTTTTATCAACTTTGAAAAAAAAATCCCAGCCATTTTGTCTTCAAAAATTGATTCTCCTTCATTCTCTCCTTTTGGGACACTATCAAAAATCTATTAAAACCTTAACATTCTCTCTTTAATGCCTGTTACTACCCCTCATTGGCTTACTTCTCTTTGCTACATTCTGGAATCTATCAAAATTTATTTGACAGTTAGCTCTAAGTCTCTCTTAAGCTATGCATAATCTGCTGTTTAAGTCATCAGGTGAGCTTTTGATTTCAATTTGTGTTTTGGTTTTAAAATTTCATTAGGGTTCTTTTTTCCAAACCTGTTTGGACACGTTTTTAGAATCTCTTCCTCCTTGCTCATTTGTTGAATCCCAAACTTCATTTCGTTAAACATTTCATAAACAATTTTATAATATGATACCTTATTTTATAATTTGAGTATGCTATGTTATCATACTTTTGTATTTTGCATCTGATAATCCAGAAGATTTTCGGAGATTTAGACCCATTGTTTGTGTTTTCTGCTGACCTCAATCACAGTGTCCTCTTTCATTGTGAGTGTTGAATATAATTTAGTCTGTGGGAATCTTGAGGCCTAACTTGTGGATGTTTTCCTGTAGATATGATTTGTATTTGCTTTTGCCAGGAGACAGGCAAAGCATCATCCTGGAACAATTTCAGCTCCCTTAGAAGATCTTGGCTTAGGGAAGAATATTCATGTTTTGCTTTTCCACCTTGAGGTCAGCAGAAGGCTTAGTCTTGGAGTCACGTCTCTGACCCAGGAAAGTGCCTGCACAGTCTTGCCTCTCCCTGTCACCCAGTGCTCATTGCTCCCTGCTCCCTGCTCTGGTTTCAGTCTTTTGTTCTTTCTTGCTTGTGCTTTTAGCTATAGGAGGTTTACTTTATTTTCTAGTGGACCCAGAAATACACTTCAAACTCTATAGGCAGTCATATATGCAGAGTATTTTTGAGGGGAGGTGTATCAGAATTGCCTTGGTATGTGTTGCCTCTGGGAACTGATTCCCTCAATTCTCCTGCCTCTAAGAATCATTCCCTTAAGGACTATAATGCCCACTAACTCTGTATTATAACCTATCTTTGAAGTATGCTGGGAAAGAAAATAAAAATGTGGGAAACAAGAGGATTCCTTGTACTTAACTTCAAGAACCTTTGCCATCCTGGGCATTTTCCATGACACATAGTTTGAAAATATGGTCAACATGTAGTTGTGTGTATGCATGCGTGTGAGGAAGGGGTCAGGGCAGGGGACATTTCATTGTTTTTTATTTTTATTTATTTAATTTTGTTAACCTGAACATATAATAAGTATGTGTGTATTATTTAGGTAAAACTATACTTACTTTTCTGGCAGCTGTGGTCCCCTATCAATTTAATGGAGTTCATTACCGTCTAAAATGCCAGGATTTAAAACATTTCACTAATAGTCCTTTGCTGCTGACTATAAGCAGTGTCACTTCTTGTGTTAGTTTAAATCTATCACTTTAACTGTTCTACATATGGTCAAATAATAATTCTGCCATTGCATAGTACATTTTCATTATTTACAAATATCATGAGAATGTTTGTCCAGTAGATAGATTTTGAACAACGTGTGACCAAATATAGAACTCCGCAACTCACCTCATCCATGAATTAATCAAGTCTCTCTCTACCCTGCTAACTTTGGTGTCAGCCAGCCCACAGGCCACCCTCTTATTGACAAGTGGATCATGGCTTTCTCAAATGTCATACTGAAAATTATGGTATGTAGCACTGAAGTTGTCAAATCTGTAATGCTTACATAAAATGAAATGAGGCTAACTTTTCCTAAGGTGTCATTGGGAGTGTATGCTTATTCCGGGGGTTCACTACCTTCTTTTCTTAATGCACATGAGCTGTCTGCTCTGGGGATAAGGACAGGTATACACTGTCTTTGTTTCTGCATTCTAACAGCTTTATCTTTTTCCACACAGAGGACCCCACAAAAAGACTCTATTTTATGTCCTGGAGAATGACATTATTTCCATAGAATCAGTACACCATATGCCAATTACTTTAATCTTACAAATCTGGTTCATTCTAATAATTTTTTTCATTCACTAACCAAACATTATTGGGCTTCGCTTAAGTAACAGGCAATGTGAAATATCATTTGACTTCAGGCTGTGTTAACTTCATTAATTTTAAAGTGTTCAGCTAAAATCTTCATAATTAAACAAAATAAAGTGTCAGAACATCTTTAAATTAGGCAACTGATAAAAAATTTCTTCATATTCATTCTCTAAATTTAAGCTTAAAAGATGGTTTAACTTGATTTGCAGTATCAGAAATCTTCCAGATTATTGCATGAGTGTAGAGGAGGGAAAACATCTAGAAGTTTGAGATAGTTAAAAAAAAAAATCTTACTTCCTGTTTTGTGAATTAATTAATAAGTATAGATTAAACTTATTCATTTATTATGGGAGAAGCCCACCCCTCATGCCATAGCCCGTGTCCCTCCAAAAGTAATGACAAAGAAAAGTGATGGAAATATTTCCCAATGCAATCCTGGCCTAAATACACAAGGCCCCGCAGGGTTGTCTCACAGCCTGGACAGTTAGGTGCCTATTATATGCTTATATGCCCTCAGTAAATCCAGTTATTGTCAAGACCCATGTTGTTCAAATAGCACAGGCAAAGAAAGTGTCTAAATAACTAAGGCAAGTATAAGCCAGTGCTGTTACTACTAGACGGCACTGAGGTACTGAGGCACTGGGTGCATGGGCAGACTCTGCTTCTGCTGTCATCTTTCTCCTACCCATTTATCTCTAGGTAAAGATCAAAACTACAGAACTATGAACCAACATCTTGGAAACAATGAGATCTAATCTGCCAGATAGAGGGTAGAATGGGAGTCTGATTAGATAAATAGCTTGCCATTCTGTCTTAAACAAACCTGCTCATTTGTAGTCCAAGAAACTAAAAGAGAAAGTCTCATTTTATATTACTCTGTAACAAGGGCCTATAGACATCAAGAGAGTAGATATACAATTGCTATTTTTATTGAGAATGCATTATACCACATGCTGTTTGAGCAGAACTGGAAGTGCTCCACTGGAGCCAATGAAAATAAGATGTTCTACACCTAGTTGCCATTGCTGTTGTGCAAAGCTTGTGTTGTGTAATGTTAGCAGGCTCCAGAAAGAGCAGGTTGCAGTTCTAGTCTTCTGCCCACAGGGATATCTCTTTATCATTTTAATAGCCCTGAATTTTTCATGTCTCAGTTTTCCTACCTGGTTTTTGGAGATAATAAAGATATGCATATCCTTATATGAAGATATAAAGATAAGTAGTCTCTTACCCTGTTTTGTCACTAAACGTTATAGCTTCACTGCTAAAGCTATTTAACCAAAGTTCTCGCTGTGTTTTTCAAGCGCTGTCTTGAGAGCACCTGCATCAGAATCTACCTGGGGTGTTTATCTAATGCACAGAATCCTGGCCTTGTTTTCAGGACCACAACATCTGATCTCTGCACCTAGTGGGGGTGGGGGTAGGGGTAGGGGCAGGGAATGGGTGAATCTCCCTTATTAACAACATCTTAGGTGATTTTTTTTAAAACTACAGTTCAGGAACCACTGTTCTGTAGTCTCTACATTTTATTGCTCATCTTTTGATTAATATGTAAACAATGAGTTTGTAAGAAGGGAAAGAAGAAGGGAGCTATCCAAACAATGAATAATTAGCCCTTAGATATTTTATAATTAACTATATACATTTTACTGGATAGTACTTGAAAAAGTTCAAATTCATTAAAAATCAGGAAAAAAAAACCCAAAGGATATGATTCCTGGGAAAATTCAAGCATGATACACAAGTAGGTAAGGAGATAAGATTCACAATAACTAGGGTTGTTTGATAAACAGGCTCAGTGTTCCAATAATGCAGTGAACTTTTGAATACCTTCAGCAAATCTTGGTTTGTACTTCTTGTTTGCCCGTCACATAGTCTTTTCAATTAACTCTATTGACATTATCACCATCCCTGTTTATTTATTCTTCTAGTGAGTTTATCTTTCTGGGTTCCCAGGACTCTTGAGACACAATGAGATGGGCTTAAGGTGCGCATCGTTAATGTTTATTTACTACCTAATGACTGGGTTGCCTCACATTACACTATGGGGTACAAAATATAACCTCCCCATAGTGACTGGAGGAAATATCAGAGTTCCCATTGATGAGACTGGCAACAATTCAAGCTCGTTTGCTTTTATTCTCTCTTCTTCTTCCCGCTTTACCCCAATAATTTAGGATATTATTTAAGAACATCCAAGGGACTAGTCCTGTTGCTTCTTGCCACTCAGGTGAACTCCAGCCATTCACACTTGCTCCCACTGAAGCAAAACTCCTCAACCAGTATTTGTCACAGCCATCACCAAGGACATTTCTGAGTCCTCGTGTTTGGAGCTGAGCTTCTGGTGCCTAACGCTGCCCAGGCCACAGAGTTGCTTCCTCTCAAGGCCAGGATGGTCTTGCAGGTGCAAAGGTGGAGCAGCCTTCCTCCCAGGAGCTTTGTCAGCCCAGGGTGCTCCGCAGCAAATTGGCCTGGGCCCCCTGGTGATGGCTTTCCAGGCTCTCCCACAGCCTTTGTCACAGGGACAAGCCAGCCCCCAGGAATGTGGGGTCATGATCACTCTGAAAACATAGAATTACTCTACCTCAAGGCCACAAGACTCAGGCAAAGGCCAGGTTGTGTCTAGGCCTCTATACCTTTTGTAAGTTTTAGAATCTTTATTTTTCTTTCTAACAACGTCTAATGATTTAGAATCAGAAGAGCAGAGGATAGGAATCTTGTTCTTTCCCAAACCATAAAATCCAGAGCCTTCTCTGATCCCTCACTCTCAGCAGCCTTTAAATTCTTTGTATCAATAGTAAATTCCTCGTATTAATCCCTCCTCCACCAAGAGAAAATTAAAATAAAATCCAACCCATTCAGATAGCTTACTACATACATAGAATACATCCTATGATAAAAAATACAAAAATGCAAAAATTTTTAGCAACACAAGCTAATAACACAAGCAAATAACACAATAATAAATATTCCTGTAATCTGCATACTCTATCAGAACAAAAAAAAATGCATTAAGGGAATTAACTCTCTGCATAAGACTGTGCTACGCATGGTCCAACATATTGTAAATGGAATTGAACAGTTTTTAGGTGAGTTGACTCTTTTTCATAATTTTGAGCTTCCCAAAAAATTGTACAAAGTTCCCCCTAGATTGCAGGTAAAAGAATCTGCATTCGGAAGAGCTAGAGGCACATTAGGCTTAGGGCAGCTCTAGGAGTTTACCCAAGAAACCAACCAATTTATTGTAGGGGGATGCTATCACTTACAATTTCTCTGCACCAGTGTTCTGTCCAGAAATCTATAATGGTCCCCTTTTGCTTAGCATTATAAGACTGAATTCATCTATGTGGCTTTCATTGGCCTTCACCATTTGGACTCTTCTACATTCCAATGTGATTGCATAAGTCACTTTTAATTTAAACTCTCCACCATGCTAGACAGTCTCCACCCACCCAACATTCTCATGAGACTCATTTCTATTTCCACGCCTTTTCCTAGGACACTCTCCCTTCTCCTCCGAGCCAATCTAAGTCTCACCTTGTAGGCTCTGTTAATGCTTCCTCAGTGGAGGTTTCCCAGAGACTATAAACCAGCCCCCCTCCACTAATGGGTGTAACATTTTGAGCACAATTTAGGCCTAAATATGATCACATTCGGGACAGTTACTTAACAATCTTTCAAGTATAGTGCTGATTTTATTGGGAATATAACAGACCCTTGGGATTCAAAGTTCAGCATTCTAAAGTTTATAGTGTCATGAGTGGCCATCAAGCCCTCCTCGTCCTGCAGGGATTTGTACTTTGCTAAGGCTGGGCCTGACGTGGCACGTGTTGAGGGAGGGGATTTCAGGGATGGGGCTTTCTCCAGTCTAATGAGTGGGCAGAACAGGGCAGGGCAGCCTCTAGATTCCCCCACACACCGCACTTGGCCAGTCTTTTCTTATCATTGCTTATGTAGTGACTCTGAAGATAGGTTTTACACTCTTCTTAGTCCTTTTTGAAAAAAAAAAGTTAATAAATTTAAATCTATGTTTATAGAATCACTAAGATGCCAAAGGTGTCCATTCAAGTGTTCATTTATTCCCTGCAGAATTTTATGGGGGAAGCGATATGCAATTTTTCAGGAAGTTCAACAATATGAACTCTCAACTCAGAATATTATATGCAGTGGATATTTTGCTAATTTAATGTGTGTGTATGTGTGCATGGGTGTGTTTAGCTACATGATTTTCTTGTAGACAGTTACTTTTTAAAAATATTCTTGTGTCATAAAAATGGCAAATCAGATTTCTTCTCTGAGAAATTATGAAGCAAATCTCTGAACTGGCAGTGAGAGAAGAAGCATATAAAAACAAGAGTAAGGAAATACAGAGAGGAATTACAGGGAATCATAATATATAGTAGAGTTCTAGAAATTATTAGCAAATTCCTGCCACTGAAAACAGAAGGGGCTCACCTGATCCTCAAGCCATCTGGCCCCAGTCTGCTGTCATTCCTTTTCTTCCATAAATCCGAGACGCTTGGCTTTCGCAAGCCTGGGTCCACAGGAATGAGATTCCTGATATCCTATGTCCCTGCCTAGTTATGTGAGAAACATCCCTTCCTGATGCAATTTTAGTGAGTCTCTTGCTTGTAATGAAAAAAAGCTCTAAACAAGAGTCATTTCTGGAAGCATCTCTCTTAGAAGATGGTTTTAGGACAATGATAAGTATTTTTGATTATATTTGTTTTGAAATAGTTAATAACCCAAATGTTGAGATGTTCATGAGTAATCAGCCTTTTGAAAAGCACGCTATGCTTAAAGAGGTTTACAAGAAGACATCTTCCTGTTAATGTGTCACTTCCTCTTTGACTCAAAGGAACCTGGTGGAGGACAGCAAGTCCCGAAATAAACCAATACCCCAAGTTCATCTTCACTAGGTAGAATACCTAAGTCTTTTGGGATGGGACCTTTTGATTCCTTATGACAAATGTGAGTTTCATTTAAACCCTGGGCGTGGGAAGGAATGACCTGTTCTGTTCCCTATTCTGTAGGGATTATAGGAAATGTTCAAATTTATGCTCGTGCTATTCCAATCTGGCCAAGCTTTAATACACACATACAGACACCCTCTTCCCTCCTCCCTTCCTTCCTCTTCCTCTTTATCTTCTTTCTTCTCTCCCTCCCACCCTTTTTCCTTCCTTCTTTCCTTCCCTTTATTTTGTTTTTCTTTCCCTCTCACCCTCCCTGCTTCAAAAAGTATGTACTAAAAATGTGCAGTTTTAACTTCCTGCTGAAAGATAATTCCATGAGATGAATTATTGTTATATTTTATAACAAGCCATAGGATTAATATGTGTTGTTTGGCCAAATTTGAACTGGCTTTTATCTCTGGCATTTCCTCTTTTCAGGGAAGGGGGTGTTGAAGCTCTTTACTAAAGCAACATCAGAACTTACCTTGGCCAGTTCTAATACAGACCCTCAGGATACAAGTGAGAATTTTTTTTTTTAAATGGCAACTAGGTCAGGGTTCAACCTTACCTTTGAGCCTAGCTATAGTTCAATCCTTCTGGCTTATTCCTCAGGACATGTTAATAGGTTATTTTAGAACTTCAGAATGACTTAT
The DNA here is from genome assembly GCA_023783475.1 of Daubentonia madagascariensis. NCBI lineage: Eukaryota > Metazoa > Chordata > Mammalia > Primates > Daubentoniidae > Daubentonia > Daubentonia madagascariensis. The sequence continues at coordinate 11,112,194 of JAKFHU010002658.1, forward strand.
GTGCTGCCAAAAATTAAATTACTACATTAGTCAAAAACTTGACCTCTATAGTAATGCCCCAAGGCTGCTGCTCCTGCCCACTCTCAGCAGGACAGCGCGTGTTTGCCAGGAGTAAATACACATGATCACCGAGAGCAGGTCACACGCTCTGCTTGGTCCACAGGAGCCTCCATGACCTGCTCCCTGCTCACCTGCTCAGTCCCACCTTCCACCCCCACCTTGCTCCTCCCATGCTAGTTTCCAGCCATGATAAATGACTCCCCGCTCATTCCCAGTTACTCCAGTGGCCTTGTTCACCTCATGTCCAAGCCTTTGCACGTGATTACTCCACTGCATGGGATGCCCCTGGGCACTCCATCCTGGTTTGCACTCTTTGTCCTTTGGACTCAGCATCTGATACTTCCTCTGACCCCCCCTGCCAGGTGAGTGCTCCTCCTATGAGTCTCCTACCTTCCCGACTGGCCAGATCATAGCACTTCTGCACGGTATTTAATTGCTTAGCTAGTTTGTCATTCTTTCCTACTAGGTTGTCCTACAGACAGGATCTTTAGTGACTTTTTCATCAGCATATCCCCATCTTTCACTCAGTCTTTAAGGAACATTCACTGAGTAAAAGCACGAGACATGAATGATGGTGTGAAGATGCTGCTTGTGCCTTCCACACAAAAAGCACTTGCCCCCTTCCCAGAGTGTCCCAGACCCCCGTATCAGCTGTTTTACTGGCCTGTTTTATCCGGCTTCCTAAGGACAGATAGTAGTGATGCCAAATCCTGGAAGGGATGATGCTAGGTCTTTTTGGAGGTAATGAAAATCCTTCCTCCTTTGACAGATGCCAGACCTAGGAAAATTTGGAAAGAGAAGATTTTATCTACTTCAGGTGGCCAGTTTCCTCCATTGCCTCTCCTAGTCTCTCTTCTCAGGCCCTGCACCCATCATTTGGATCTGTTCCTTAAAGCTTTACAACTCCATATTACTCTTACACTCCCATTAACTTAGTTCGGAATATAACAGACCATCCGCTGATGCTTTCCTCTGACGTTGTCTACCCAGTGGCCCTGTCTTCACAGCCTTGCTCTTGGTTTTCCTGGTAACAATGAATAAGAATAATAGTGATCATAATAATTAACATGAATTGAATCCTTTACATTAGGCATATTCCAAGCATTTTATTTCATGACTTCTTTTATCCTCACAAGGTAAATACAATTATTCTTATTTTGCTTTATAGGTGGAAAAAAATTGAAGCTTTGTGATATAAAACAAACTACCTAAGGTCACAAAGCTAGGGCTAGGTTTTCCCTCCAGCCCTACCTCACTGCCAACAAAACCAGGATATTTCAGGAGACCGAGCCCAAAAATAAAGGAAAATCTGGGTGAGAAGTTTCTAAGACTATGGCAGACTTATGAGGCAAATACATATTTGGGAAGGGGACAAGACAAGGGGACACCACTCCAAATGACTTCTATTTTTACCCTGTGGGTGCACATCGTGTCTTTGTCCAAACAGAGGCAAGGCACTAGCATAGCAGGGATAAAAGGCAGCCAGAGGCACCTTCTGGCTCCGTGCCCTCTCCCCCTGCAGTGGCACTAGAGCTGGCAAAGACTCTGTCTCTGCAGTCCTCATGGATGTGGGTTCTCCTCCCTCACCCCTGTGGGTTGCAAGTAGGTTGAAATCAGATAGATCTGAGTTTGAATCCTAGTTCCCCCCTCATTCTTTGTGTGATCTTGGGCAATTTAATTACATCTCTGAGGAACAATTGCTCTAAGTACAAAATAGTGATGATGATATTTATCCTTATTGCTACCAACATTAAAGAGATTTATTGTATGCAGTGTTGTGAAAGAAAATACTTAAAAAATGTTCATTCTTTTCCTTTTCTTCTCACGGTTTCCTCCCTCTCTCCGTCTCTCTGAACAAGTCAGTGGGCATTTCACAATCCACCCTTCAGATTAGAAGGCAGAGAAAGATGGGAGGCAAGGAGGTCAGTTTAAAAGGCCCATTTCTAGCACACTATTTATCCAAACAGATGGTACTAGACTAAACCAAGACTAGACCAAGGTGTGGGTCTGACTGAAGAATAGACAGACAAGTCAACAAAGCAGTGTAGAAAATCCTGGCACGAGTACATATACTAACTTAAAATACAAGAAAGGTGCATCAAAGCAGCAGGGGGAAATTTTCATAGTAAATGGTGCTGGGAAATTTAGCTATTTGGGAAATAGTGAAACTAGAGCATTACAATCAAAATGAATTAAAGAGTTAAATATAAAAAGTAGAACTATAAAATAACCAGAAGTAAACCCAAGTATTTTTGTCATTTTTGGATGCAATAAGGGCTTGTTTTGGCAAAAAATACAATTAGAAAACTATAAAGAAGATAGATTGATGGATTTAGGTACATAATTTTTGCATATCAAAAGGCCTCATTATCAAAAGGAAAATAATAAGTATATTTGCAACATAGTAACAAAGCCTTTAATCACCAAGAAAAATTGGTCAATACACTAGAAAAATGTCCAAGGATACAACCATATAATTGACAATACAAAACCACAAACTTTTATATATATATTTAAATGACCTAATTAGTTATCAAATACATGTAAATTAAAATGATAAGTAAAGATTTTAAATGTGATATAGTTTGGGCAAGGGTGTGAGGAAATGGACACCTTTGTATACCCTTGGGTAGATGTTTTGTATAACCAATGTGGAGCTTGACTGGACGATGTTACTCTTTTTCTTGTGTTTAGGACACCTATAACCATCTGACAGTATCTTTGTTGCTTACTGATTATCTACGTCATTTCATTAAAAACTCAGCCCCCAGAGTAGGGGCCCTGCCTATCTTGGTCACCTGCTCTTTCTATGTGTTTTATGGATTTATCTGTCTATTCTTCAGCCTAAAACATTGTTGGTATAACCAATCAAGATTTATTTCATTTATGTCTTTAGAATTTAGGTATTTAAATTTTATGCATCTATTTAGAATTATGTATTTATAATTTATGTTTAGATTTATGTATTTAGAATGTGTATTTTGTGTATTTATGTATTTAGAATGTATTTATATGTTATTTGTGTATGTATTTAGAAAGAAAATTCTCAAAATGGGCCTATACTGTACCTTACAGGAAATTTAACACCTGGAAATTGGTTTATAATGAAATGATCAGACATGTGTGCAAAGATTCTTAACATAGTGTAATGCATAATTGCAAAATTTGAAAAAAATACCTAAATATTTAGCAAAAAGAAATTGGGTAAATAAATGTCTATAATTCTGTAAAACCATTAAGGTAATGTAATTATTAAATTATAATAATTATTAAATATTTAATTTCATGAAGGAAATGATCATATTAAATTATTAAGTGATAAAGTAGTTACAGAGTTCTGTGTATGGTATGATCCTAATGCTATAAAATAACAGCAACAGCAAGAAAACTATGTTCCATAAGGTGTGCATGTCTATTGGCTGTGTAATAATAAGAAAAAAAATGATCAATAAAAATGTTTTTAAATCGATAGTTCTCATGAGAACCTTATCCATTCTTTTGTTTTTTTACACGTTCTTCACACATCTGTCATGCTGCCTACTGTGGCCAAGTGTTAGAAAAATTCTGACCATTTGTTCCTTCCCATTTTCCATTCCCACCCCAACATCTCCTTCCTGACCTTTCCAACTGGCCACTGTGCTCCCTGCCATTATTATTCGTGAAGACTGTCCCAGCCGAGCTTCCAAATGGAGTCCATGTGATGAGCAGGTAATGGCAGCCAAAAAAGAGTCTCTCCTGGAGAAGACAGCTCAGAGGAGTCTGGCTGAACTGGCAGTAGCGAAAAGCATTCCTGCATAATTTGCTGTCTGGAGTTTTTTCAGCCAGATACTTGCAATGGGCATTTCAAAATGTATTCTATCAAATAAACTTTATTCTCAAAATAGGTCATTCTCTCTGCAATTTCTCCAAGTGGTTCCGTTGTCATTAAAGGTTACTATTTTCAACATCCTATTGCAAGTTCTTTTCCAAATAAATTGGAAAGTCTCAACTTACATGCGTAAAATTTTCCTATTGCTAATATGGAGCTAGATACTTGCCTTACAGTAATTTCCATCATCCCTGTCATGCACTTAATATTTATTTATTTCAGCAAAGATTGCCATGAAACACTGTCTAGGGAAGTGCGGGACTGCATATTAATTTATCTTATCTAGACACGTTAAGATGCTTAGAGTTATTGGGTGGCACTCAAAGACGCAGTAGATCGATTGTGGTGCAGAATATGCTTACGGGAATATGTGTTGTGTCTGTCGAGAATCTCAGTGGAGAGACTGTTCCAGAGATGTCCCCAAGAATTAGAGTCAGGGAAACATGTGAATGAATGTTGTGAATGTGAAAGGAAAATTTCTTATAAGATCAGAGAAATAATAATTACATGGTAAAGAATATCAAAGTGAATATGAATCTCCAAACTTCCTACCACAGGAAGTGTCATTATACCTACATGACACTCTGTGGCCCGAGCCTGTCTCTCAGCACTCTTGCATGTCACCCGCACTGCCTCAGCTACTCTTGCCTCATTCCGGATCTCTCAACTCTGCTCCTCAGAGCCTTTACTTTTTGCCCAGGGAGCTCTTCCCCCAGACAGCTCCCCGATCATTTGTTCCCTGCCTGTGGGGCTCTGCTTGGAAGACACTAACTCCCCGGTCCTCCTGGTTCCCCTAGCTAAACAGCCCCTGCCCTCCCACCACTACACAACCTCCGGTAACTACAGCCACCCTTTGTTTCCCTGCCCTGAGGACACTCATCACCACTGTTGGTTGATATGCTTCCTTATTGATTATTGATGTCATTTTGATAAATTGTAAGTCCCAATCAGAGCAGGGGCATAAGATGTTTTGCTCACTGCTCTATCCCCCAGTGCTTTCAGTGGTGCCTGGAACAGTGTAGACACTTTTATCTTGAATGAATAAATCAATAAATTCTCTGTCATACCCAATGCTACTTCAGCATGAAATGGTGATGAAATAATTATACCATGTATCAAGTAACTTTAAGAAATTTTTATACTATAATTTTAGAACAGTTCTTTCTTATAGATTTTGTCACCTTCTGCCATTACTGTATATTTCCTAACAATTTCTTTCCTGTACCTTCTTCCTAGCTCCCTTTTTTCTTCCAACACACATTTATTGACTGCTGGTCTCACGTTAGGCCTGAAGATGCAGAGATACACATAAAATAATTCCTGCCTTCTGGTATTAATGCTGGAAGACTGATTTTAACAGAAGATAAATGAATAAAAATAAATAAATACAATAAGAGTGCAGGGATAGAGAAAATGGGAGCCTGGAATTACACACACAAACACACACACTCCTGTGGCTCAACACAGCAATACAGAAATTGTGACACTAGGCTGCAACAGCCTTGCCCTTTACCTTGTCTTTGCCAGGTCAATGTGGAGTAACTTCAGCAGTGTGGCGGGTGGTGGAATTCAAGCCCGTCCCTTGTTCTTAAGTGAATGCAGGGCTTCCTACAGGTGTGGAGACAACTTCCTTCCAGCTGAGCCTCAGAAGCTCTAGGCTGATTGCATTTCGTGAAGCGATGTCCAGAGCGTGGATGAAGAAGCCTGCGAAGGCTGGGGAGCAACACCTCGAGGGTAGGTGCATTCTTTGAGAAAAGTCTATGGAGGGCAGACTGTGTTAATACTTCTGATTTAATTCACAGGTTCTACTTCTTCTTTGTCATTATGTAGAATGAAGAAATTAGCTTGGCCAGCTCTGCCTTTTTGTCACCTTTCAATGGTTGCTCTTTATCTGGAATTCTATTTGGGAGTAGTGAAAGAAGAGAGCAAAGCTGAGTGGTTGAAGCTGTACCTGAATCCCACGTTTCTACAACAATCCCCCACTCGGTCGAACAGATGCTTCCAGAAAGCACTGAATAGATGAAAAATGGAATATTTTGCATGGATTTCTTTCCCCCAAGATTTTAAATTATCTTCGTCAACTTTGTGGAATAAGGTAGAGGGTGAAAAAATACAAAAGTGCATGGCAAGGAATATCAGCAGGTAATCTTGGCAGAATGTAAGTAAATATACATTTAGTGATGTAACCACAAAACCACGAGGATTTTTTTAGCAATGTGACTTGGGGAAAATGGCAGCTTTTGTCTTGTGATCAGTCTCCCATTCTGTAAAGTAAGGATGACAAATATCTACCTCAAGCGTTGCACAAGAACTAAATGAAAGAATGGTTATTAAAAAGTATCATTTTTTTTTTGCTTAGAGAAGATTAAATATAATTTGGAGGATATAGTCACAAAGGAACTTTATCTCCACCCCTCACATTTTACTTCAGTGATATACCTTAGGGGATGTTTTTCTCCTCTCTACAAGTGGTGTTTATAGCTTTTCAAAAAGGTTGAATTTAGGAAAACTGGATTTTCCCATTATTTTCCTTTCTTTGTATATAACTATGGACATGCACACTGTACAATTTTTTATTTTAATTGACCAACAGTTTTGGAGAAAATCTTCTATAAAATTTACATTTTAAATGGTTTTTGAGAGTATATAATCCATTTTTAGACAGACTTTAGTGATAAGGTTCCACATTTTTTTCTTGAAATATCTGAAGGTGACCTCAGACCTCTCACTGGTGAATACTTCCAGTGGTGCTGTTCTTGAGAGATGGGTCTTAATCAGTATCCATGAACCCACTGATATCAGCTCTTAGACGCATTAAGTATCATAGGATTGTGGGTCTTTTTTGGTAGCTTTGGAATTTTTACCAGGAGTGTAACAAAAATCAACTTCCCTCTCTCCCTCCCAAATCCCACGGTCTTTACAAACATTAAGCTGTGTTCTTCTTCACAGACACTGATTTGCTTTGTGTTCCCTTCAGTGTCTCCTACCCAGTGATGTTGACAAATGTGTTTGTTTTGTTTTGTTTAAGGATATGAATTACTCACTCTACACATAGCACACTGTTTTATCATGTGTTTTCCTAAAACATACTCTTTTAGACAATCAAAGCCTTGTATACACCCCACTACACACACACACACAAGTGATATCTATGCATCTCTGTTACTTTATCCTTATAAATATGACTCCCATTGGCTTGCAGAAGCAGAGAAGATAAGTATAAATCAGGTAAATCCTGACAATCTCAGAATGACAAAGGGAAGAGAAATTGTTTGCTCAAGGAACTGACTGTTAAACTTTTGCTTTCAAATTGACATGTAGTAGAGGCAAGAAGCTTCCTGAATGTTTTCCTGCTGCACTTTTCACTCCATCCCTGCTAGTAAAAGAAGAGCCTATTGGTGGCAACTTGCTTTCTATAAAAGTCGATAGCACTGAACACTGTTATAACCATGTGAGAAGATAAGACAGGCATCTTGGGAAGCAGGGTTGGATGCCCAAGGGAATAAAATCAATGTTGCCTATTTAACTTTGGCCAATGGACAAGTTCTTTGAAACTGAGCCTGCGTGTGGATTTTTCCATTTATACAGTCCAAAAAACGGACTTAAACCAGCGATCTTGGAGCATCGCAGTGGCCTCAGCATAGAGACTATGCTTAATTTCTCTGCTTATCGTCTGTGTTAAGAGTTTTAAGTCCTAAAGCACATGCCTCTATGTGCCAACATTGTCATTAATATACAATGTTTAAAACAGAGAAAAGCAGTAACAGGGAAACCTACCCATTTGACACTATGATGATTCTTATGCAAATTAAGTTTTTAAATGGCACCTTTATCACTGTCTGGGTGAGGGATAATTATTTTGCAGGGACTGCACTTCTGGATCCTTGTGTCCTCCAAGAGTTCTGAGAGTCACTTCATATCCGTGGTGAGCAATTTTCACGGGGCATTAAATCTGTGTGGAAATAGAAGAAGTATTTCCTTAATTAAAAATGAAGATAATTAAGATTCTTTCCTATGAATGACAGAAATATAAGTTATGAAAAATCTTGAGGGCTATTTCCAAAAATCTATGCTATACTTTTAAAGGGGACGATTCTATTCATTCTCCCCCCACGTGGCTTTACTTCAATTCTTGAAATCCTCATTTATGGATGATTGGGAAGCTATCTGATTCAAAGCAAGTTTGAGAAAAAGAGAAGGGTATTAAAATTAGGCAGTGGTAGAGATAAAGTATTGAGGAGATAGGAAAATCAGGGAGAATTAATTAATGTGTTTTCAGGAATGTAACTGAAGAGCTGCGACTTAGTAGAAAATGTATCTCTCTATGAATTGCCCCTTAGGTGGCCAGGAGCAAAGACAGGAAAGGTCACATTGCAGGTAAAGACAGTACCTCACATCTTACCTTTTAATACAGTCAAAATTCATAGTGTGATAGTAATGCTCTATCGTATAACAATAATTAAAATGTATTGTCTTCCCCGTATCCCTTTTTTTAGTAATGTTTTGGATCATTTGTATTTTATTGCACTTTATGTTTTACAAAGCACAATTGTTGAAGCCTCTATTTCCTTACCTCTAAAATGTATGTGACATTTTTACTTTTATAACGTTGGAATGTCCCACACAAAGATAGTCAAAAGAAGCTGCCTGGCCCCCAGCGAAAGGAGAGCGTTGCTTGAGACGTAGTTGGCACTGCTTGATTGCGTTCAACGCTGGGTAGATACAAGCTCTGATCACCTGATTGCAACCTTGGTGGGATTAGTTGCACTAGGAGAACGTATTACATTCTAATCTGTACCTTTGTTACTCATTGTCATTTAAAATATTGTGATGAGAAACAGCGTAATGTGCACACAGGTCACCAGCCTGACGCTGCAGCTGGACCGCCTGAGCGCGGAGTCCAGGCCACCCTCACCAGGCCCGCACCCTGGGCCATGCCCTTACTCTCTTGGAAATGAGGAAATGGACACCCAGCTCTTTCGGTTACTGTGAAGATGAGTGAATCTCTGTAAAGCCCTCCATTTTCTCATTTGTTCAACAGACATCCATGGAGTCCCTGCTGTGAGCCAGGGACTGCTCTGCCTTCTAGGGACGTAGATACGGATTAGGTAGATGAGATATGTTTGGAGCTCACATTTTAGTGTCTGCAGAGAGCAAACCCTCATGCCTGATGATGCTAAGTGCCCTAAAAACAAAAAGGAAAGGTGCTGGGTGACTGGACCTGGACGGAGCCACTCTCAATAGGGCAGAGTGGGGGAATAGTTCTTGGAGGAGGCAGCGTTGAGCTGAGACTTCTGTCTTGAGAAGGAGCCACCCAGGAACAGTGGGGGGGGAGGGGGGCCTTCCAGGCACAGGACTCACAGAGCACAGAGGATCACAATAGAAAGCAAGGGCACGGGTTTGGGATTTTATTCTGAGGGCACAGTGAGGTTATCAGAAGGATTTAAGCAGGAGAGTGATTTACGTTTAAATTACCATTTTGAATGACCTATGGGGAGCTGGAAAAACACAAGGAGGGAGGTGTTTGAGGAGACCAACAGGGTATTCCAAAGAGAAATGACGGTGGCCTGGGCCAAGGCAGTGGCAGTGGAGACAGGGAGAAGCAGATGACAAAAGAAACCTTTACGTGTTTGAGTAGCTAAAATAAGTTAAGCACGGCTGGGCCCATGGAAAGATGTCTTGGTCTGTTCTGGCTGCTAATATCATAAACTCAGGTGGCTTATAAACAACAAACATTTATTTCTCACAGTTCTGGAGGCTGGAAAGTCCAAGATCAGGATGCCAGCAGATTCGGTGTCTGATGAGGGCCTGTTCCCTGGTTCATAGACGGCTTTCTTCTTGCTGAGTCCTCACGTGGTAGAGGGGTTGAGGGACCTCTCTGGGGCCCCTTTCATAAGGGCACTAATCCCATTCATAAGGGTTCCTCCCTTATGACCTAATCACCTTCCAAAGGCTCCATCTCCAAATACCCTCACACTAGGGATTAGTTTTAACATATAAATTTTAGGAAACACAAACTTTCAGATCATAGTAAAAAGGTAACATACACACTGCAATGACCACCTTGTTGGAGTCCCACAGACTTTGTCTTACATCCAGGTCCTTCATGGAAGAAAGTTTGCTATGCTGTTCAAACAACCAAATTCTATCAATGGGCACTTGCTCAAAGCCAATAAGAAACATGGAAAATATTTGTTCACATGTGTGTATCAGCAGAGGAATTTAATGTGGGGGATTAGTTTCCTAGGAGGTGGAAAAGGATGACAAGCCACTGGGGAGGATGAGATTGGCAGCAGCAGGAAGCCACCTAAGAGGGAGAAAGAAGAGATACTAGTGGCCAAGGGCCACAGTCATCCCAAGGAGCCTGGAACCTACCAGGGCTTGTTGCATAGGAGCTGAAGCTAACTCAGGAAGAGGCATCTTCTGCCAGACTTGCCTTCTGAGGCAGAAACAGAATGGGAAACAGCCCCTCCTTCTCCCTCCCCTGCCCCTTCCCAACTCCCAGCAGTGCCCTGGCTCCACCCAGCTGCAAGACCCCTGGGAAGCCATGCAGGAGAATTACAGGAACAGCTCTGAGCACAAGCAGCAAGAGGCCCAGCAGAGCGTGGGTGGGTAGATGGGGATTGATGGCCTTTGGGAAGCCAGGGAGCTACGGCAGTGTGAAGAGGGGCCCAGAAAAGGGAGGTGGTCAGAGTCTAGCTTGGGAAGATAATAGGAACTAAATATGCAGGGCCTTGTACGAATTTAGACAGTTTGGAATTTATCCTCAGATCCACCGAGAGTCGCTGAAAGTTTCCAAGTGTGTGAGTGACTGATCAGGTGTGTGACTTAGACAAATTATAAAGGATACAAAATTTCGGTTAGACAGGAGGAATAAGTTCAAGAAAACTATTATACATCATGGACTAGAGTTAATAAACAATGGATTGTGTACTTGAAAATTGCTAAGTGTTCTCACTACCAAAAAATAAGTATGTGAGGTAATGCATATGTGTATTAGCTTGATTTAGTATTCCACAGTGTATACATATGTCAAAACAGCATGTTGTACACCACGATTATATACACTTTTTATTTGTCAATTAAAAAAATAAAAGAAAAATGACTTTGGCTACAGTGTGGAGGATGACTTAAAGCTGTACAATCCTGAAGTAAGATCTCAGAACCTTTCTGCAGGTTGTTATATTGCCTGTAATTACTCGAAAATACTTAAATAGTGACCTTGTGCATGAGCTGTACGTGTCTTAATTTGTGAGTGTGGTTAGCTGACAATTGAACTACCCTAACCAGAAATGCACAGTCACACTCATGGTGGTGGGGTGAGGTCATTAGTTAACATGTGAAAGACACTAACCAGCTACTACAAACTCTTCCATTGTGACTCTATGATCTGCCCAGGGAGTTGGCAATTAGCATAGGGGAATGTTGGAAATACATTTTCATTCTTGAAATGAGTTGCGTTCAAAATCAATGGGTTAGTTTCAAATGCCTGCCTTCTTGGCAGGCACAGACCTCAGCGATCTCAGCCTTGAAACCCTTCAGCAAAGGGACTCTCTGACGTGAACCTGTGTTCCCACAATTCCTGAGGATTCTCTTGCCTGACAGAGCAAGGTCCTGCCACTGCTGCATCTGCCTCTGGAAACTCTTTCATCAGGGAAAATTTAGGGGGCCTTGGGGACAGAGACCTGAGGCTCCACCAACCCCACAGACAGGTGGAATGGCCAGTTAGTGCTCCTGTGCGCTAATAAATGTTTGTGCGGGAGGCTGGATGAGACCAGCTTTCATAGTTACATATCTTTGGGTGTGATTATGCTCTTCCCTACTTCTAGCCACTGTGAAAGACAAGATGCGTCAGAAAATTAGGGAGATGATTTTATTTGGGCTATTGCAATAGAGAGAATGTTCCTTAACAAGGAACCTATATTAAAAAAAAAACAAAGAGGGGGAAGAGGGCGTGAGGTTTTATAGAGGCAAGGATACAAGGGTGTCACCTACTTCCAGAGTCTTGAGGAATGATGGAGACCAGCCTTACCTCGGAATATGGAGGGTAAGGTGGTCCTTCCAGGTTTCTTGGAACACAAAAGGGTGGGTGGATTGTGGGAAACAAAAGGATGAGGAGACTTCTTAACCATTCCTGTTTTCCAGGAGTACAGGGCTCAAGCAAGTCACACTGGCCTCAGTCATTCTGCAACATAAGGAGACATGATCCTGACCTATAGGAAGGACAAAGTGGTGCAAAGGAGAGAAGTGGGTGGAAGTGAAGGATATTAGGCGATAGCCCAGAGGGAATCTGTCACTGCTGGGGTGAAGGAGGGTGGAAGATAAAGCAGAGGTTTCTGGCTTGGAGAACGAGTGAATGACAATGCCATTTACTCAAATATTACATATAGTGGAGGAGCAGAGTTGGGAGGAAATGATGTTGGGTTTACTTTTAATCTTTGTTGGGGTCTATAATGTTTACCTCCAATGCCTCCGATGCCAGGTATGGTGCCTGACACATAGATGCCTCCTAAGCATTTGTGAAGGACTGTGGGAATTAGTAAATGCACCATAACTCCATAGGTGAGTGCAGAAGTTAGTAATAGACCAAAGATCACTCACCTTTCCTAATTTATGACCTGAGCTACTCACTAGAAAATACATAGATTAGAACACATCTTCCCTTCCGAAACATGTTAACAGTGGTGAAGGTGTCAATTAATAACTAAATGAAATCGATTGGTGATTTTCAAGAAAAGCTGGGGAAAAGAGTACCCAGAGTATTCACACAATTGAAAATCATACAAAAATGTAAAGCATAGATTTCCTGCTAGAAGAGTGAAAGAAATCTCTCAAAGTCCTTCAGTTTTGCTTCGTATGGCCTGGTTTTTCCAGAGTTTCCATTCTATGTATTAATATCTCTCTGCCCCACCTGGGAGTATGCATCTATTTCTGGGTTGCTGAGGGAGGGGAAGTCAGCCTACCTTCCCCGCATAAAAATGAAAACTCGTTCCTCCCATAAAACACACAATTCCTGCAGAACAGATCTTTGTGATAAGACTTGAAAACACAAACAGTTCAGCCTAAGGGCCTGACAAAGGAATTACAGGCTCACATTCATTAGCTAATTACAATAAGCCACATTAACTGTTACTTTTTAAAAAATGTATTGCCTGTTGAATGAGATTCTTGAGAACATTAGCATCTAATTTTCTGAATGACAATACCATGTGCTGGGGCTATGTCTACAATAGGCAATTTGTGGTGCAGTGTGAAAAGCGATTTTTAGTGCAGAGCAAAGGTATCTGCACCTAGGACCAGGAACTTCGCTTTTAGTCCTGGTTATAACTGACCAGCTTCATAACCTTATGCATGAGTTTTAACCTTCTGGGTTTTGGTTTCCTTGTCTCTGAAACAGAGGTTTTCAATTTTTGATTTCACAGTCCTAAGAATTCAGATTATTACAGTCCAGTCTATATTTATTTTTTAAAAAGGAGCTGAATAAATTGACATTGATGAACTTATGCTTTGAAATTTGAAGAGAATTATGCAGATCTATTGGTGAGGGTTGTATTAATGTGAGCACAGATGTTCACATATATTTTGGTAAAAGTTAATTATGGAAAATACACAAGTGTTTGGGAGTGAAAGGGAACAGGAGAGCTGGGTATTGCTCATCAATCTTTGTGTTCTGAATTATGTGTATTTACTGTCTGTCCTGACCCTCCCCTTCAATGGGAGAATTCCCCAGGCTTCCCTCCTCTTGATTTCCCGAAGCTTCAGCCAACACTTCCAGGTGGAGGATACCAAACTTGGAACTTGGAATCCCCAGTCCCTTCCTAGCTTTGTAGTTACTCAGCTACATCTGGGCTCCTGCTGGTTTCTCCATTCAATTTTTCACAAATCCAACTCACGGTCTTTTAAACCATTTCTTCTCTGTTATGTGCCTGTGTGCGCGTGTTGCACACAGGCCCAGAGCCCTGCAATCTCAAAGCCTGCTAGTCTGTCCCATCGAGCAGTGAGTGTTCTGTTCAAGTTCTGCAAGGTCTCACTCACATACTGTCCTCTCTCCTCCATTTAGAGTTTTCACAATCTTTGTTGAAGTCTTTATGACCGCTCCCCTCGGCACAATCACAATCGTATGATGGTTGCTCACGTGTCAACTTGGCAGGCTATGGCACCTTCTCATTCAGTTAAACGCTAATCTAGCTCTTGCTCTGGCAGTATTCTATAGGTGTGGTTAACGACCACAATCAGTTGACATTAAATAGAGGAGATTATCTTCAATGATCTGGGTGGGCCTTATCCACCTACCCAACTATCTACCATCCAACTACCAGTTCGAAGCCCTTAAGAGCAAAACTGAGGTTTCCCCGAGGAAGAAGAAATTCTGCCTCAAGATGGCAGCCTCAGCTGCAGTCTGAAAGTTTTGAGCTTGCCGGCCTGCCCTACAAATTTTGGGCTTGCTATACCCTACAATTGTGTAAACCAATACCTTGAAATAAATTTCTTTATATATGTAAAATCTCGTGTGTGTGTGTGTGTGTGTATACTTTCTCTGGAGAAACCTGACTGATTCCAGTGGTTTCCCGGTGGACTATATCCAGTCTCCCTGACTTCACCACCATTCTCCCTCTCCCTCAGGCTGCCATGAGATTAATCTTCTTGAGACGGTCTGTTCTTGTCATCCTCCAGCAGTCTCTGTGCCCTCTACGTGACTTTATTTGAGTTTAGATCCAGTTCATTCTCAGAACCCTCCTATTTCCTGTCCCTTTCTTCAGGAGGAAGAATTGAAGTTCTCAAATGTAGGAATAGATTCCCACTTTTCTACTTGGAACCAACAAACCCTGGGTTTCTATGGATCAGAGAGAGAAGAAAGAGAGTCTCTCCTCTCTTTTAGGCCAACAGAATTGCTGCATTTCAGGTGCCAGGACAAGTTCCACACAGCCGTGCTGAGCCTCACTCATTTTGGCAAAAAGTTCCTGTGATCCTCAGAGAGTCTAAATTAGGGACTAATGGCAGACCGAAATGTTGAGCAGGAATATCATTTCATGATTTTCTTTAATCCATCTGCTATACCCCATGAGGCTCAGAGAAGTTAAGTAAATTTTCCAAGTTTACTGGTTAATCCAAGATACATACCTAGGTTTACACGTCTTTCAATATTGTATTCACTCACGTGGTAAACTGAATAATGGCCCCAAAGATGTTCACAATCTAATCCCCGGAACCTGTAAATCTTACTTTATGTGTTAAAAGGGAGCTGCAGATGTGATGAAGTCAAGGATCTTGAAATGGGGAGATTATCCAGGATTATCTGGGATTATCTGGGTAAACTATTATAATCACAAGGGTCTGAATCAGAGGGAGGCAGAAGTCAGAGTTAGAAGGAAAAGGGAACGTGCTGATGGCAGTGCAGAGAAATTCGAAGATGCTACGCGGCAGACTTTGGAGATAAAGGAAGTGCCACAAATAATGGAACGCAAGAAATGCAGCTCTCACATCTGGAAAAGCCAAAGGCACACAATTTCCCGGAGAGCCTCTCAAAGGAGCAAAGCCCTATCGACACCTTAGTTTTTGCCCAGTGAAGACCATTTTGGACATCTGACCTCCAGAATTATAAGATAATAAATTTGTGTTGTTTTAATCCACTAAGTCTGTGGTAATTTGTTACAGCAGCCATAGGAAATGAATACAACTAAGAATACTTTAATATACCAATATCTTCTACCATGTAGCCACAGTTTAGCTTTCTAATCTAACACTTACCAAATATCTCTACCTTAAAAGAGCTGTGTCTCTACCTCACACAAATCAGCTTAAAAAATCACTGAATAGCTTGATTTTCATGGAAGACACTTGGGAAAAATTAGTTTCCTCCAACAGGGGAAAATGATTTAAATCCTCAGTTTCCTGATTCATACAAAAGAGTATAGCAGGTAAGAATCTTAGACCACAAACTGATTTATTCAAAAAAGGTAACTGCTTTTTATGCAAATGAACTTAATTTGTATCTGAAGCCCCTTTTCCACTAGGGATGGGAACCGACCACAGTGTAATTCAAGTTGGGCCTCCTTATTTTTCCACAGCGTTATGTCCCCACGTGAGGGTAACAGCTTAGGTGTTCAGAAGCCTGTGGGGAGGGGAGATGGTTGTCCTTCCTCCAAGGTAACATCCACTGAGATGCCTCATCCCTGCCTCCTCTGTGGATACTGCCCCAGGCAGGTGCCCAAAGCATCTTTCCAAGCACAAGAGGCCTCTCAGATGCACCAGCAGTCTGTGCTACTCTCGATCTGGAAGAAATATTGACATTCCCATTGCAACTCTGGAGTTCATGGGGATGCTGAGAACCATGCAAACATTGTTGTCACTATCCTGAGTGCAGAGAATCCAGGGTTTTGCCTACTCAGACAAGGGGGAGCAGAATTTTTCTGCTATTAAAACCCCAAACCTAATTTAAGGATTCAATATCCTCTCCAGCCCAGTCCCAGAAATTTTTATCTAGTCTTGAGTATAAGGGAAAATCTGACTCCAACTGATTAGTGTCTTTTATCTGCAGATTTTAACATGTGAAAACTCAGAGTGAAAAAAAAAAAATCTGACATTTTGTTTTCTGTGTCGTTTTGTTACCACCATCCTTTGCGGCAATGGATGACTTATGATTTTTTTTTGCTAATTTTCTCATAAGGAGAAAAAGCAGTGGAGCAGGGAAGAAGGGGTAAAACAAATTGGTTAAATCACTGGATATCTTTTGCTGTTCTTCTCAGAGGCACCCTGCTTCACCTTGCTATGTGCCCAAACGTTGACCCTCGCCCCTGGTTTCTGGTTGGGTTTAGCTGATAGGAGGCACTGGCAGGAAGACAGTGAGGTCAGCATATTGATTCTTGGAGCTGCCTCTTGGCCAGGTTGTGGAGAGGTGGCCAAGTCCCTCTACCGCAAGCTGCAGCTGCTGATAGGCAGCCTTGTCCACAGAGCTCCACACTGCCAGTTCCTCGAGGCACTCCTCACAGAGTGAGGACCAGCCTCCCAGAGCACCACACCACCCCAGTGAGTTTCTCAAAACTCCGCCCCATCTCTAGCTGTAGATGGCCCTCTTAGGAAACTCTCCTCAAATACCCCGTTCAGTTTTCTATTTCCCACCAAAAATGCAGATTGATAGGGGGAATATATTTTTTTAAAAAAAGCACTCCATAACAAGGAATTTACCTCACCTCCTTCACAGAGTTGGTGATATTATACATTTAACCATTAAATGGCATTTCTGGTTTAAATGGCTCTCACTATATAATATTAACATACCCTTGGATACATAGCAATTTTTTTTTTTTTTTTGGCATAGCACTGAGAAAGAAGAGAAAAAGGTCATTTATTGTCAGATTCTGGAAGATTCTGCCAGTAAATTCACAGAAGTCAGTTAAAACTCAAAACCCATGTCTAGAACATCCTTAGCACCTGAACTATGCTGATGAGTAATTTTGGTGGACAATTATTCTAACATGAATGTGGTATTTTTTTAAGAAGACTTTATTTTTTTGAGCAGTTTTACGTTCACAGCAAAATTGAGCAGAAAGTACAGAGATTTCCTATATATCCCCTCTCCTGACATAGAAACAACCTCCCCCACTATTAAAATTCCTGTCCAGAGTGGTACATTTGTTACAACCAATGAACCTACATTGACACATCATTATTACCCAAAATCCATAGTTTACATTAGGGTTCACTCTTAGTGTTGTAAGTTCTTTGAGTTTTAACAAATACATAATGACATACAGCCATCATTACAGCATCCTACAAAATAGTTTCACTGCCCTAAATACTCCTCTGCTTCACCTATTAATTTCTCCCTGCCCACTAACCCCTGGAAACTACTGATCCTTTTACTGTCGCCATAGTTTTGCCTTCTCCAGAATGTCATATAGTTGGAACCATAGCATATGTAGTCTTTTCTGTTGGCTTCTCTCACTTAGCAATATGTATTTAAGTTTCCTCTATGTCTTTTAATGGCTTTATAGCTCATTTATTTTTAGTGTGGAATAATATCCCATTGTACGTATATACTACAGTTTATTTATCAATTCACCTGCTGAAGGACAACTTGGTTGCTTCCAAGTGTTGGCAACTATGAATAAAGCTGCTTTACATATTTGTGTGCAGGTTTTTGTATGGACATAAGTTTTCAACTCATTTGGATAAAGACCAAAGAGAGCGATTGCTAGATCATATGGTAAGAGTATGTTTAGTTTTGTGAGAAACTGCTAAATTATCCTCAAAAGTAGCTGTACCATTTTACATTCCTCTCAGCAATGAATAAGAGTTCCTGTTGCTCCACATCCTCGCCAGCATTTGGTATTATCAGTGTTTTGGATTTTGGCCATAATAGGTGTATGGTGGTATCTCATTGTTTTAATAATTCCACAGTGACATGTGGTGTTGAGCGTATTTTTACATGCTTATTTGCTGTCTGTGATCTTCTTTGATGAGGTGTCTGTTCAGATGTTTTGACCATTTTTAATCAGGTTGTTCATTTTCTTATTGTTTATTTTATGAGTTCTTCATATATTTTGGATTACAGTCCTTTATCAGATATGTCTTTCTGCAATTTTTTCCCGTTCTGTGCTTGTCTTCTCATTCTCTTTACAGTGTATTTCACAAAGCAAAAGTTTTTAATTTTAATGAAATCTAGCTTATAATTTCTTTCATGGATTGTGCCTTTGGTGTCCTGTCTAAAAAGTCATCATCAAAGCCAAGGTCATTCAAATTTTTCTCCTATGTTACCTTCTAAAAGTTTTATAGTTTTGAATTTCACATTTAAGTCTATGACCCATATTGAGTTAATTTCTGTGACTGTTATAAGGTCTGCATCTACATTCACTTTTTTGCATGTGGTTGTCCAGTTGTTCCAGCACCTTTTGTTGAAAAGACTATCTTTTCTCCATTGTATTTATTCCTTTGTCAAACATCAGTTGACTATATTGATATACGCGTCCATTTGGTCTAGTCTTATTTCTGTATCCTCTATTCTCTTCCATTGATCTATTGATCTGTCTATTTTTTCATCAATACCACACTGTCTGGTTTTTTTTGTTTTTTTTTTTGAGACACAGTCTCTCTATATTGCCCAGGCTGGTCTCAAATTTCTGGATCCAAGCAATCTTCCCATCTCAGCCTCCCTACTATAGGCATGTGACACCAGGCCTGGTTCACACTGTCTTGATTACTATAACTTCATAGTAAATCTTGAAGTAAGGTAGTGTTAGTCACTTTGTTCTTCTCCTACAGTATTGTATCAGCTATCTGGGTCTTTTACTTCTCCATGTAAACTTTAGAATCAGTTTGTCAATATCCATAAAATAACCTGCTGAGGTTTTAAAAGGGATTATATTGAATCAATTTGGGAAGAATGGATAATTAGCAATATTGATTCTACCTATCCATGAGCATAGAATCATTCTCCATTTATTTAGTTCTTTGATCTTTCGTCAGAGTTTTATAGTTTTTCTCATATATGCATCTCTTATTTGATGTATACTATGTGAGACTTGTAATATTATTCAGGGTTTTTCTGGTAAGAGTTATGTAACAAGCGTTCATCAAATGTATATTTATCTTTTTTTTTCAATATTCCCATATTTAAGATTGACACGTGTAATTTATAATTCTGTATGTATTGGTATGATCATGTGATTTTTCTTCTTTAACCTGTTGATATGATATCATTACCTAAATTGGTTTTCAAATGTTGAATCGATCTTGCATAACTGGGATAAGTCCCACTTAGGCATGGTATATAATTATTATTATGCATTTTGGGGGATTGGATTTTCTAATATTGTGTTGAGGACTTTTCTATCTATATTCATAAGACATATTACCCTGTAATTTTCTTGTAACGTCTTTTTCTAGTTTTAGTTCTAGGGTAACGTTGGTCTCATAGAATGAGTTAGGAAGCATTCCCTCAGTTTCTACCTTTTGAAAGAGATTGTAGAGAATTAGTATAATTTCTTCCTTAAATGTTTGATAGAATTCACCAGTGAACCCATCTGGGCCTAGTGCTTTCTGTTTTGTGAGATTATTAATTATTGATTTTGTTTATTTAAAAGGTATAGGCCTAATCATATTGCCTATTTCCTATTGTGTGAGTTTTGGCTGATTGTGTGTCCATTTCATCTAGGTTAATGTCCCTCTTTATCCCTGATAACCTTCCTTGTTCTGGAGTCTGCTCTGTCTGAAATTATTAATAATATAGCTACTCCAGCTTTCTTTTGTGTTAGTGTTAACCTGGTATAGCGCCATCCCTTCCCTTGAAATTTACATGTATCTCTCTATATAAAGTATGTTTCTTGTAGATGACATACAGTTGGGTCTTAACTTTTGATCTACTCTATCAATCTTTGTATTTTAATTGGTTTTTAGACTGTTGACGTTTAAAGTGATTATTGATATAATTGGATTAATGTCTGCCATGTAGGTTACTGTTTTCTATTCTTTGCCTTTGGTCTTTTTTCCTATTTTTATCTACTACTCTTTTTTCTACCCTTTATGGTTTTGATATAGCATTTAATTTGATTCCATTTTCTTTTCTTTCTTAACGTACCAATTATACTTCCTTTTTTAAACTTTTTTTAGTGATTGACCTAAAGTTTGCAATATACATTTAAAATTAATCCAAGTATAGTTTTAAATAACATTACATCATTTCACTGGTAATACAAATACCTTATAAGGACAAAACACTCCTAATTCTTTCCTCTTGGCTTTGTATTGGAGCTGTCATTCACTTCATTTCTAAGAGATATATGTCTTGTCACTATTCTTGTTTTGAATAAACTGTTATCTCTTAGATCATATTAATCATAGTTGTTTTAAATTCCTGATAATTTCAACAGCTCTGCCATACATGAGCCATTTCTGATGCTTGCTCGGGCTCTCCGAACTGTGTTTTTTACATTTTATTCTTCCTTTTTTTTTTTTTTTTTTTTGGTTAAACATACATGAGGTATTGGGTAAAAGGAACTGCAGTCAATAGGCCTTTAGTAATGTGGTGCTAAGGTGTGGGATGGGGAAGGGTTCTACATAACCCACTGATTATGTTCCGTCTTTGAGTGAGCCTTTGCCTCTGAGTTGGGAGAGTCCCAGGGCTTCTCAGTTTCCCCTCCTCCCCCTGAGCCGGGACAGGACGGCTAGAGTGGGCTGGAATTGGGCATTTCCCTTCCCCCAAGTCTGTTATGCTCTGATAAAACCACCATCATTTAGGCTCTGGTAAAATAGTTTCTCTTGAGGGCAAGCCTTGTCATGAGGAACGGAATGCTCTGGCATATTTCATTGGTTTCTTTTCTCCTCCCCTTGCCAAATACAGGAGGGGATTTTTCTCTGATAGTCACTGGGAGACCCTGGTCAAGCTCCTGGAGGTAAAACCACAAAAAATGTGGGGCCTCCTTACATGATAGACTGGAAACCAGAAGTCTGAATGTAGTATTTTTAAACCACAATTTTTCATATCCTTCTCTTTTAAAGATACATAAAATTATCTCTCGTAATGATGTATAGTGAGAAGAACACTTAGGTTGAGATCCAAAGAAGCAGACTTTCTTCTTTGGCCTCCTCTGACTGATGCTGTGACTCAGGCCCAGGCACCTCACCTCTCGCATCTGTTGAAGAGATGTTTCTTTGTTTTTTTTAGATCCCAGGTACCTTTGAAGATTTGGTCCAGGCTATGGATACAGATTCTCTCCAGTTAAAGAAGACTGTCTATCTGTCCTGGGCCAAGTGGACCTAGGAATTCCTGGACCAGTCATCTAGAAAATCATCTATTATTCCATCTCTAAGCCTTTTGGACTAATTCCAACTTTCTAGATAGATCTAAACTCTATACTTGCAAGTATTTTCAGGGTCTGTAACATACAACAAAATGAGTAAATAACTAATATTTATTAAGCAGTTACTATGTATCATATGCCAAGCCCTTTGTATGGAATATCTAGTTTTCACCAAAGCTTTGGGAGGAAGGAACCTGAGGTCCCTGTTTTGCAGGATATATTTGATGCCAATTATGTGCCAGGAATGGAATCCTCCTAACAACTCTACTAGGGTTTGTATTAAAGTTAGCTTATAATTTATCATGCAAGCTGAGACACTTTTGAAAGTTGGAAGGACTCACTATTAATAATTAGACCTGACAACAAACATAAATAGAGACTCCCAAAGGCAAGCTGGGACATATGGTCTTTTTGGTTATTGTCCTTCTTTTGCAGAGGAGAAAACTGAGGCGTGAGAAGCAAAGTAGTTTCCCTCAGGCCATACCCTAGTACATGGGCTAGATTTGATTCCAGGGACTTGGGACTTCAAAGCCCATCATTTAACCACAGCATGTTGGGATAGACCAGTGAATGGCAGCGACGACAAATTTCCCAAGTGCCTATCCTCAAAGATATTCCTAGTCTGTGTCATCATTCTGCCCTTTAAAGGTAAATTCCCCTGTATTTGATCATGTACTAGCATCAGTCACTTTCGAGATAAGCTAATGCAAGCTAAAGATCTATGTAAAGCAGGACTATACTTCACTGGAAATGCTCACAATAGCAGATTTTTTTTTTTTCAAGGAGGAGAGCCTAATTACCTTTCGAAATTCCAAAAATGTCAAACTGATTACGGTGTATGCTTTTTTTATAACATCACATGCGCCGAAGTTATTTTGGGATAATGAGCAATTTTAATCTTGCTTAATAAAAGCTATTCACAGGGCACTTTAGGAGGGGATCTGCATATAAGTAGTTTTACTAAACCACTTTTCCCTTTCAGTGGCATTTATTCAAGAGTATGCTAATTCTTCTGAAACTGGCAACTACATTTAGAAACCAGAAGGGCACAGCTATGGACTTAATTGAGTAAATTTTCTGATTTTAAAGAACATATTTCATAAAAAAAAGAAAATAAACCTGAATTTTGAATTTCACGTGTCATCAGTGTGCTGATAAAAAAGAGATGTGCTGAGTTTTGAATTTGAATTTCAGTTTGAATTCAGGTTTACAAACCCTGAATTCAAAAAAAAAATAAGATTGGTCTAAGTCTTTTCAGTTTGTCTGATGAAATAAGAATTATCAAAAATTATTTTAAAAGAAAAACATACCTAGGGAAACTTTTTCTAAAGAACATTTTGTTTCATTTTTCGAGAAGGAAAGAATGGTAAATTTTTATGGCAATATTCTAAAAATAAAAGCAAGTTGAAAACAAGCATCTTAAATTATAAGAGATTACTCTTCCTGGCCAACTGCTAGGAACCTATAGAACAATCTAGCTGAGACAATTCAAGAGGCAGCTGACAGAGGCATTCTTATCTCGGCCTTTGAGATGGAGGGAAGTGGACTCACTTCAAAGTTTCCATGGCACTAACAAGTCTTCTTGAAATAGTCTCTGCCCACTTTCTGCTCTGGCTCTTCCCTTCCTGAAATCCTTCTGATACCAGCACTCAGGCTGACCTGTAGAGACAGTTTGGGGAAACTGAGGCAAGCAAAGGTTCAGATCTCTCTGTTCTGATGGAGGTAGCATGGAACATAATTATCTTTTGGGAATTGGATTATCCATCCTCTCTTCTGACAAAGATGTCTGCCTCCTCCAAACAGTAAAAACATAAACGTCCAAGCAATTGACAGTGAAAAGAAAATGAGGGTTTATCTATGACTCCCCGTCCCATAGTCTTTCTGCCCTTAGGAAACTCACTGTGGTTACCTGCCTGGTCTGATCATGTGAGATGTTCTCATTATTTTTGTCCTTACTTCTCCTACTTCCTTTTTATTTTTTCTGTATCTATCAATTTTAAGATAAGAGTCTGTTCTTTTTTAAGGAGTTTTGCTTATATTCAATGCGTAAGGTGTCTTGTCAACCGTCTTCATCCACTAAACAAGCATTTATGTTATTTATGTGTGTCTGCTGCACTGCACACTCTCTGACCCTGGGAAGCCATAAGGAACAAAACTATTCCTGCCCTCAATGAGCTTACAGTCCTCCACCTATTTCTTTCTGAAAGCTCTTCCCTTGCTTCTTTCCTTCCTATATGCACAGGGCTGCTCGGCTGTATAAAAATCCTTCCTTGGTCCTGACCCCCCCGCCACTCTGGTCAAAGTAAAACCTTTCCCTTAGCAGGTGGCTCTATGTAAGGACCTGGCATGCTTGTCTCACCAGCCTACTGCATTAGCTCCCTCCGTGACCAGTGACCTGTGTCTTGCCAAAAAGCACAGAATGATATTAGCTTAAAGTTGGTGGATCTGCTGATCCCTAGAGATCACTGGATCCTCAAAGTGTTCTACATGAGGAAAGTGAGTCTGTAGTTTCCCCATACAACTGATTACTGGTAGGGCCATTACCAGGGTTAGGAAGCTCCCACAGCCAGCACAGGAGCTCTCCCGACTATGCCTCAGATATTTTTTCTTGATCCTCTTATAACACTATTGGACACCAACTTCCACAAAGGCAGACATGACAAAACTGTGAAACTAAAATTGACTTTACAGATGACTTTGTCTGCTCTGTGGGTATGGAAACTGCAGCCTAGATCAGCAGAGTGATTGGCCCTGAGTCTCACAGTGTAATAGTGGGGACAGCAGAACTAGTCTCCAGGTCTCCTGAGTCTAGGGATTTCTCTCTCTCTGATTTGCATTCAGTCCTCTGTCTTGGTTCTTCCTTGGACAGGTATCCTGAAAATCTGAAAATATGGTACATTTCTTCTCAGTCCGCGATTCCTCTGCCAAGGCCCCTCACAGGGAAAGTGCTCCCAAGGAATGCACTGTGCTTGGTCTCAACTCTCCTGCTGACATTTCTTCCCTCAGAGAAATTATCCACTCCCTGTTTTCTCTGTGGCTTTTGTTCTTGAAGGCCATTGACCATACACACTCTTACTGGACCTCTATTTGCCACTGAGTCCTAAATTTTAGACTTCTGGCAAGATAAGTAAGATATTTGCTCCATATCCAAGATGTACAGAGGAGGAGAGGGGACTGCCACCACCTCCCCTTAGCACAGCAGTGATCTCAGAGACGTGCTTATGTTCCCTCCCTTGAGCTTCTAAAGAAGTCTGCAAGGGCACTGAGGTAGAGAAAGGGTAAGGACTTGTCTAAGATCTCACGGCTGCTCGGAAGTGAACTGGAATTTGAACCATGTCTTCTGTCTTCCAGTACAACTCTTCAACAGCATTGCTAGCAGGCTCTCTCCAACTGAAATTCCTTTTAAACAGTTTTTTGGTCCTCTTGATCCTCTCTGGCTAGAAGCAACTCGTGTAGAGGGGATCTTGTTTACTTATCTGACGAGTGAGATTCCTTAGTCCATCTCATTCTTACAACATGGCCTCCCACCCCCATTACCCAGGAAGAAGTGAAATGGCAAAGCCAAGAGAAAATGGTCAAACTCGTATCCTTTTTTCTTCTTTCTACTCTATAGAATGGTAATGGTAATACTTCCTGCGGTACAATGCAGAGGTTACATGAGATCAGCTATGTAAACGTATTTCACTGTGTGCCCAGCACATAGCACTCAGGAAGGATTAGTTTGATCGTGATCCAAAGAGGAATAGAGTTCTATCCATGGGAAAATAAAGGGTAAAAACTCCTCCAATTTGCTTCAATTAAAATTCAAAAATTATGATTGCAAGAATGCATTTTGATATACTTTGAAGTAGGGATCTAATAAAGAAAAGACAGGAGAACAAACTATCGGTCCTGCTTGTTTCTTTAATTTTTGACATAATTGTTTTCATTGTTTCCACTTATGAAAGCAGGCATGCTTTTTCTAGAAAAATTTGGACATTTTAGGAAAAAATAAGAACATGATATTATTCTCCAAAGACTGGTGATGTGTGGTGTACTCAGTCTTGACTCTTTATGTGTTATAAACAGTGTTGCCATATCTGGCTATGCAAGTTGTGCACTGTGTGACTCCAGGAAGAACCATCCACATAAACTGCTATATGATTGTCTCTCTCTGGGGTTGTGCACATACACATATCAAATATAACACATATCTGTAAACGTGCATTTTTTCTCTTTCATAATTGTAAAAACTCTCCATATGATACTGTATTTTACTAATTTCACTTAACGTGATAGTGTATTTTACATGTTTTAAGAACTGCTTTAAAGATATTTTTCAGAGACCAAATTGTATCCCTTTAAGTGGTTGTGTGATTTACTTAACCAGTACATAATTTTTAGAACTTTAGCATGTTTCCGAATTTCTGCTATGAGTAAAGTCATTGTGATGAACATCTTTGTGTAGAAAGCTTTCCCCCATATTTTGGGATTTCTTTAGTACATATTACTATGGTTAAATAGTAGAAAGTTTTTAAGCATGTAAGATATATTATCAGACTACTTTTCAAAAGTGTTGTATCTATTTATATACCTCATTCCAAAGGAGTATGAAGGCTTCGTATTAGTAGATCCCAATGTTTTCTTAAAGTTGACATTTACTTTAGCTTTTATCTAATTTTTAAGAGCAAATCTGGCTTGTCATCCCAACACAAAGAGGGAAATCTGCCGAGAAAAATAGTGCCAGTCATAGTACATCTGGCTTAAAGTAAAAACCCAAGGGGCATAAAAATTCTGGTACAAAGAGTTTGATTGACTTGACCAACTTTCCTCCTGTATTTGAGGGTTATACATTTGTAGATACAAGAGAAAAATAAATGAATAGCATATTTTCCCCAATGTTAATATTATTAAGACTTATTTACAAATACAAGCCTGCCTATGTTTGAGAAAGTTTTATTTGCTTTTTGGAGTTTTGGGGACAAATTCTAGAAGAGGCTGTAATAACAGGCACAAGCCAGGAGTGCAGTTTACACCCTTGCTACTCATAGTGCAGTCCAGGAACCACCAACATCGGTTTCACCCGGGGCTGGTTAGAAATGCATAATCTGAAATTCTACCTTAGACATACAGAATCAGAATCTGCATATTAACAAAATCCCCAGAGGATTCCTGTGCCCATGAAAGCTTGTGAAACACTGGTGTGTGTATCCAAGGGGAACTAAGCACAAACTAAAAGGCAATAAAATGCATGTTTGGAAATGACCTGGAATGTGCAAGTTCCCACTTTGCTCTGGGTTAGATGCCCCTCTTAGCTCATCCCAAAGTGCACAGATACATTTATGTTGTCACGTTGTATTATGTGATTGTTTTCTCGTTTGTATTTGTACTTGTATTTTTACTTGTTTTGTATTCCATAACTTTTGAAGGTGTTGCTAGATAAAAGTACTATAAACATAATACTCTTCCAGAGAACTGAGCTACATTTTTTTCCTTCTTTCCAAAAGTTACTTGGGAGAGAAAGTGCAATGAAAATTCTGGTGGTTAATCTCTTTATTATATGAATATTTGCTTCTCCAACTAAAATAGATCTGCCATCAAACTTCCCTTTGGTTACAACACAGTTAAATCTTATGCTCAATCACTAGCAAAATCAACTTTTGCTAATATTCTATTTCATATTTTAACATCTTATTTGACAGGTGTGGTTGAGTTACTGGCAAGCATCTAATTTATGTCAAATCTAATATTATTTTCCTAGAGTGGAAGTTTTCCCTGTCTTGTCTTAGTCCTAAGGTAACTTTTAAAAATTTTCTTTTTCAGAAGAAGATGAATTGTGAAAGCAAAGTTGAATAACATATGTTAAAAGTTGTGAGGAAGCACAGTGTATCATAATCACTTAAAAACACTTGAAAATATATCTCTCTCTATATATATATGTATATATTTATTCCAGAAATAACTTAAAAATGATTGAATATCAACTAAATATTAAATATTAAAGAAAAATTCCAAGCATTATATTTTAACTAAAATCAAATCTTCTGAGTAATTTGAGAGGGGAGAAAAATGGAGGCAGAAGCTTTTGCAGGAGAATATTTGTACTCAGGCCCAG
Organism: Daubentonia madagascariensis; assembly: GCA_023783475.1. NCBI lineage: Eukaryota > Metazoa > Chordata > Mammalia > Primates > Daubentoniidae > Daubentonia > Daubentonia madagascariensis. Next base: position 11,140,014 of record JAKFHU010002658.1, read on the forward strand.
TTCAAATTTGTCACTTCATTTAGCTGTATTACTATTTCCATAACTCTGAAACCTCAGAAACACATGAAGATCTTTGTGCTGACTACCCCAGATGTGGTATGGAGCTGTGATGGTAGAAAGTGGTGTTGTTAAAATGGAAGATGAAGCCTTTCAAGAAACCACAGAAGGCAACTGATGTTAACTGAGCACCTACTACCTGCCAGGCAGTGCGTAGCCATGTCTCGGGCATCCGCTCCCCAGAACCCTCCAGCACTGTATATTATAGCCTCCATTTTCACTGATATAATGCCTGATGATTAGAGAAGTAAATTGCCATAAATGTACACATTTTAAGAGGGAGAATCCAGAATTTAAAAAGCAGATTACATTAGTTTGATTCCAAAGCTCATATTTCTCTACTGGAATGCTACAAAAATTATAACATCCCTAATATTAAATGTCCCTGGCATTTCTATTGGTAACTTAGGAATGAATGAAAGTATGTTTACTTTATTTATATAGGAATAATTTTATTTACAGAGGAAACATTCACAGACTGCTAGGAACTCCAAAAAGACTTCTGGTTTACTGGAGCTTAACCAAAGTATCATCACTCATGATCTTAGCTTTTATTTGATGAGTTTTACCTTCCTAAAGGATTGAGCTATTCCTAGGAAATTTCCTCTAAATTTTAGCTTTTGCCTGCTCTGTGAAGTGGACTGTTACTGTTACAAGCATGGGATGACTGTGCTCAAGTTGCTAAAAAGCTTCCCTGGAGGGTGGCTTTCCTAGCCATTGGCTTATCATCTAGAAGACTAGAGGGTGTTGGAATTGAGGGGTCACTGTTATATTTGTCAGTGCTCGAGAGTTTAGCCCTCAGTAAATAGCAGCTAGTTAGCCTTTACAAACAAAGGCTGGGGGTATTAAGGCAAGATTTATTTACAGCTTTACAGATTTGGGGTTAAGTTAGGAGACCTTCCTAGTGCCAAAATAACTCTCCCTGAGGACTGTTCTCAGCTAGGAAATATTTGTTTTCAAGCCTTTATAACCCACTTGAATCTAATAGGATAAACATGTATTTGGTCAACTAGGGATTGTTTCTGCTACCCTTCTTTAAAGTCATCGGCACACTTCCAAAGTGTGGTCATTGAACAAATCTCCCAAAGAGTATCCGTGTTTTGCTTTTTTTCCTTTAATTTAAACCGAGGTTGTTCTCAGATTCAATTTACTCGACTTCACACCAGGTCTTTGCAGAAATGCCTTCTAAACACCCTTGCCACCTCTGAACTGTCTCAAAGAGGCAAGCCTGCCCCAGAGAACGATGTCAGTCTGCACCTCCTTTACAAATGGAGAACTCCAAACTTAGGTTAGATTAAATTACTAGAGCTCAGGAATGTGCCTCAAAAACTAAGGGATTGGTGGAAGAGTGAGTCTCAATTTCATAAATACATTACTAGACCCCTTCCAGGTTTCATTTTTATTCCCTTGGATATTGTGAATGTAATTAATGGTTAACCTTGGCCAAATTATTTAACTTCCCTAAGCCCTAGTTTTGTCATTGGTAAAAGAGGGATGATAATCATAGTACCTCATAAATTTATCATCATGATTAAATAAGGTAATCCACGTAAAGTACTTAGCTCAGTGCCCCAAGCAAACTAAGCAGCTGAGAGATGTCAGTTGTTGCCTCCCTCTTTGATAAGTATTATTCATGCTAACTTGAAGAAAACTTAAAAAAAAAATTTTTAGTAGCATCAGCCTTATTCTCAACTTGTCCCAGGACTGTGTTTCTGTTCACGAATGTGGCCGAGTGTCAGAATCACACCAGGACACTCTTCAGATTATATAGTCCCTGGAACCATCCCTCCTGACTCCTGCTTCTGAATATCTGGGCTGGGGCCCAAGAAGCTGGGCTTTCACAGTTCCTTGGAGATCTTAATGATCAGCAGGGCAGGGAGCTGCTCTAGAAGGTAGGAAGTGCTAGCTCATGGCTGTTCTCTCTGCAAGCAATTCAAGCAGGAACAAGGGGAAAAGCAGTTTAAGCATCTCCTTTCCCTTCCTCTACTTAAAATTGGTGCTTCTTTTACCCAAAAGTACTCAAATGAGTGTAGCCTGTCACTTTCCTACACATAACATGTTGCATGAAGCCATAACCCATCAATTCTGCACGTGGACTAGATCCAGCATCACATTTTATTTTTAGGGCTTTGAATGAATACCCAGTAACCTGCAAGTGCCACAGAGAGGGACAATTTGTGAGTTCTTTCCTTGTAGTTCTCAGTGGCCTGCTCTGGCAAGAGCAGAACTTGTTTTGCATCTGCAAAACAGGGAGAAACAAAACTCCTCGCTCATGCTCATGGAGCTATGCTGAAGATGGAATGAGTCAAGCCCTTAGCACAGCACTCAGAGTTTTCAACCTTTCAGGCAGCCTTAGTATTTTTAAAACTATAAAATGTTACCTAAAATGGTTACTGTATGCATTCGGGTTAATCAATTGATATAAACATCATATATTGTTTTTAATATAAATAACTTACAAGGTCAGCAAGTTTATATATTTTACTTTATTTTGTGCTCTTCACTCCCGGGACCCTGGAGTGGCAGTGCTCCACTTTTGTGATCCATAACGTTCTTTTTTTTTTTTTTTAATTTTTTTTTTTAATTTCAGAATATCATGGGGGTACAACACTTTGGCCATACACATTGCTCCTGTTCTGCCATAACGTTCTTGCTAAGTGTCCTGCTGCTTTCTCTTTTCTCTACAGCCCCTTCGCTGTTGTTTGTCTTTTCAATCTTTTCTAAACCCCAGGACAGACTCCCCCTGCCGTGGCCCCCTCCCCAGCCTTCCTTTGTTCCCTCTCATTGTGGTCCAATGACAGTTTGGCGGGTCTTCAAGTCCTTTAAGAGCTGCCTCCAGTGTCCTGAACGGAGAAAATAGGGGAAGGGGTACAAGACTGCAACTCCAAAGGGACGCTTTCTACAAAGTCAGCCGAGTCTTCAGGTTTAAGGGAAAGATGCTTTTTCCAGGTGTTAAACTTTGACTGTTTCTCATAAGAGTTGGTATTCTTTTTTCTTTTGCCACTGCCCTCAAAATACTGTGACAGTTTTCTCTCTGGCCTTGGAGTTGTCTTAGTTATTAATTCTAAAATTATAAATTTCTTGATCACCTGTTGTGGCAAGAACATAACTAATTTTGCATCTGTATTCTTTCCTCCCCAGGGACACCATATGTCCATTTCTGGCTTCTACCTTCTTTTCTAAACACAAGAGTGGAAAGGGTTGGATTTATTTAGCAAGTATCTTTTATGTCAGTAAATTATATATGTCCCTCTGTTGCAATCTTGGTTGTCTCTGCTTAACTCATGTATCTTCCATACTTGAATGTCTCATTTATTCTAAGCATTTATGAAATAGTGCTTTTAATTAACATCTTGTGTTCTTAGAAAATATATGTATACTTTATAATCTATCTTGGCTTCTTTAGTGTTGAACCTACAAACATAAAACATTCTTTCTCTTCTACCTGCTGTCAATAGGTTATTTGTTTATTGTTGTGGGAAAATGTATTGCATCATGTTCATTCTCTATCCAAACAAAGCAGTGACATAGAGTGCATTTAAAATTACATATGTGGCTCTCATTTGTGGCTTGCATTATATTTTTCTTGGTCTGCTCTATTCTAGACACCCAACACTTGGAGGGCAAATGTGGGAGGAGAGCAGTCAGCGATGCAGGAGAGAAGCAGGAAGGGAAGGTGGCATCACAGAGACCAAGGGAAGCTCTGGTCCCTTCTCCAAGGTGCTCATCTACACCAAAGTCAGCACACATGTGACCAATAACTGCTAACCAGTGATACCCTGTAGAGTGCTACATGCTCACCTCTGAACAGGGTGATCGCCAAAGGCCAAGTGATAGAAGGAAACTTTTGGGTTGGGCCTTGAGGATTGCTCAGGGTTTTGCTGGGTAAGGCCAGGTAGGAGGAGGACATGAGGAGGACATATTTTCTGGCAGAAGTCACCTCTGGCTCCCTGGTAATTGCCCATTTATGAAAAGGTTATTTCTACATTTGTTTCACTGGCCATACCTGTAATCTCACAGATCAAGATCTGTCTTTAAGGAATAAGGGATGAGGACATCATCCACAGTGCAGAGAAAACAAAAATCACCATCAAAGCAATACTTAGATTTTTTTAGTATTTGTATTATTAACTAAAATAGATAAAATCTATTATCAAATAGAAGGGTACTCAAGTTTGGAAGGATCTCATCTTAACAGAAAAGAAAAGTGAGTCCCAGAAATGGAAAAAGTGGAGAAAATTGACCTCTATGTGCCAAGTCCTGTGCAAGGAGTTTTAAACAGTTAATTTAATCCTCCACTGTGATGCCTCATAGGTGAGAAAACATGCTTGGAGAAGCATAAGGACGTCACCTAGACAAACATCTGGTTAGTTGGCAAAGCCAGAGCCAGGACAGATGTGTCTTTTTTTTCCCCAACAGTATATTCCCACCATGCCATATAGGGGGACCCTCCGCTTTGTGCTAAGTTGGTCACAAGTTGATGTTTTCAGATTCTACAACTAAAGCATTAGTTGGTTAGTTCTAAGTACCAGTAGATAACACCATAATTTTGATTAGAATGGGAAATGTCTAGTTTACTTGAGGGTGAGGGGAAAGGGAGGAATAACAGGATCTTTCAGTGGTCAAGAGACTTTGGCTACTTCCCTTATGTTAAAACTCCAGGCATATCAAAACTTGAAGATACACCAAAACAGTATTGTAAATACTGTGATACATTTTAAATGTTTACATTTAGCAAACTAGTAATTTCAAAAAGGAAATACATGATGCTATTCAAAAGATAGCCAGGACGTATGAAAATATTGACTATGAAAATATAGACATCTTCTCAGTGACTAAATAAATAAGCTCCTTTGCAGATAATATCGAAAGTCTAAATCAAGGGCTTAGAATAAAAGACCTTCCCTGCCTTTCTGTGACAGGCCCCTTATCAGTGTTCTTTCAAGCCCTTGCCCTCTGTGGGAAACCCCGAGTCCTTACTGGCCGCCTCTTTATGCTGGAGAGGCAGCGTCTGCTGGGGCCACATGGTTCAACATTCCTGTGAGTAGCCGGCATTGCACTGAGCTCACTCTGGCTGTTATCTCTCCTGCTCCAGCCTCCTTACCAGGTCAGGCTATCACACCTCTGCTCAATGCCTGGTGACCCTCATGTCCTTGCTTTCCTATCAGTGGATTGACTGTCCTCTCGCTGGTATCTCTTACTGCAAAGCTGTGCTGATAGAAAAGGGAGAGAAAGAGGTCAGCATGACAGAGGGACGCCAGCACAGCCGAGCAGCATCTGGATCGTGGGCTCCTTCACAGCAAGGCCAGCTCTGGCCTAAGGAATCTCCCCACCTCTCACCCCATGGCTGTGGAGAGGTGTCCCTGGAGGCTGTCCCCAGTGCCAAAGCTGGCATTTCCTTGGATGCTCTCCGGGAGGTAGGTGCTCCTGGTTGCCTGTGGCAGGCAGTAGAGCTGGAATATCGGTTCCTTCCAGAGAGAGCCTGTATGGATCAAGACCCCAGCCCCACAACGGGTTGCCACGTAGGGATTCCAGAAGTGCTTCCCAGAACATCCCCTGGGAAGGCCATAAAAGCACAGCAAACTTCTCCCCACACCCCCAACCTGGAGCTCATTAAAGTAAAATGAGGAAGGTGAAGTCTGGAGTCCATTTCAGCAGTGGCATGCCATCTGCCCTCTATTTGTGACCAGAAAGCCCACGCAAGTGGACTACAGAGTGCTAACCGTGTGTTAATAAACAGTTTTAAAGATGAAAGCGTTCCACTCTGCCTTTAATAACCCCCAAGCCCAGGCTTTATGGAAAGAAGCTGCATGTTAAAACCACCCTCCTTGCCCACCATCAGGTCAGCTTCAGTGATATTCAGTAGAAAATTTCAAAGTGGCCAAACATAACATTGCTTTTAATAGCCATCTTTTTCACAGCAACCTGATGTGCTTAATCTCTCTGTTAAAACACTTGCAGATTTAGATGGACTTGCATTTTCCAGGCTCACATGAGTAACAGCGTTGGCTCTGATGCCCCATTCCTGGGGTGCACTTGTCTGCAGAGCCCCTTTGCTAGTGTTGAGTCCCTGCTCCTCCCTACGCTGCTCTCCAACAGAGGCAGGATGGCTGCAGGGCCCCTGCCATTGGCATGCAGACAAAGGGGCAGGAGGGGAGTGAGGTCCGACCGGACCAGACCAGACTGGCCACCCCAGTCCCCCGCAGGCACAGTAGTGTACCAGCCGGCGGGCAACCCTGGTCGCCTGAGTCACCAGGCCCGGCCCAACAGACTGCCTTTGTTTTTATGGTGATTTTTGCACGCTCATCCCTACACCGTACACTAATGGGGTTGGAACGGGTCTTTGGCAGACAGCAGTGGCATCTGTCATCTCTGCTTCACCACGACTTCAGCTCAGCACCAGGCTGCCTCTGGTCGTGCGTTTCTTCCTTGTCACGTTTATTCCTGTTGGCTGGCTGGGTTATTAATCGCTCTGTTCTGCAGCACTGGGTGGGTTCAGCTTGGCTGCTCCCAGGCCTCCGCTTTAGAATCAATCTCCATGAGCCAAACTAAATTCCTCAGTAGTACAAAACAGATTTTAACATTTGCAGGAGGAAAATAAAACCACACTATAGTTGTCACCCAAACTACACAATGCAAAGGGTAAAGGTAGGTATTGCAGCAGGAAGTCTTTAGATATCACAGGTGGTTAATGGGCACATCTCCCAGGACCGTCTGTGGACCAGTAAGACCGTAAGAGCCACAGGTCCACAGGCCAAGAGGAAACCCTCTGCGTTGGTATTGAACCTCGATCTGCACAACTCAAATGGGCAACGCTTGTTCTGAAGTGCTCTGCATCACAATCCTACACCCACCCCTGTTCTGCACTGTCACCCTAGGGTCAGGCTCCTAAATTCTAATCCACCCTACCTGCCAAAGGGAGATGATTTTCCTAAAATACAATTCTAATCCTGTCCTGTGAATTTCTGATTCTACCACATTTGCACAATGGGGTTCAAATACCTTAATTTGATTTACAAAGTCATCCTCCACTTGGCCATAGCCCACTTTTCCCGCCTCAGCTTTGTTTGTTTTCTCTCGCAATAGGGCCCAGCTGTTTTTTATGGGTTTTTCCCCCCTCCTCAGATGTAGGGAACTCTCTCTGTTCTCCTTCACACTTCCAGGCCCCCACTCACTCTTCTTGCTCTTCTGTATTTCTGGAATGCTTCCACCTTCTCTTTGTCTAATTAACTACTGTTTATCCTGTGGATTCTAAATGCCACATCCTATTTAAATCCCTCTTTTATGCTTTCACAATACCCAGGCACAATTATCACAACATCTCACTTTGTTGTAATTATTTATTTAACAACAGTCTTGCCTGCCACGAGAGCAGCGAGAGCAACGAGGCCAGGGGTGGTATCTGCCTTGTTTTCACTGTATTCGCTGTGCCTAGCACAGCACCTGGCAAACTACAGGTGCACAGTGAGTGTGGGCTGGATGAAAGCTACATAGGGGGCCACTTGGCTGAAAGTGTTGCTCCATGGAATCCCTTAAATGCTTTTAATTTTCCTTCCTTTCATTCTGCTTGAAGTAACCACCTTCCATGACATCACAAACAGCTGCTCAGATATTCCTCCAGAATTAAGCTAAAACTTGTTCTTGCTGATGGATTGGTTGTTGCCAACCTCGCCATTCTCTGGTGATGAGGATGGGACATATGGTGCCCTGTCCATTCAGATGTGACCAACTGTTAAGATAGGAAATGAATTTAGGATAATTGGTGGACTTGAGGATATGAAATTTTGTTTTATTATCTCTCACCTAGCAGCTGGTGGCAATGGGGGTAATGTTTTAATCTTGCATACTTCTATCTCTATTTCATAGGTTGATGAGAAGTCTATTTAAATGTATAAGCAATACCTATCACCTGTGGATGTGTAGTCCCATTGAACTGCCACCACATACTGGGGACATACCCTCCTTATTTTTTGGAAATGAAGTGGCAGCCACTTCAAAACATGGAAGGAAAACATACTTATCATATGTTGGCTTGTTCAATTATTTCAGGCCTGATTCAACATCAATTTCAAGGAAACTGGAACCATGGGAGATAAAGTAACTTAATTTCTGTCTATTTCACCTTCAGACCAAACTAGAGTAGGACCTACACTCACCTGCGTCCTTCCTTTCACAGAAATTGTCCTCATCCTCCTTCCCAAAGCCAATTCCTCCACTGATGGGCTAGATCCCGTCTCATCACTGCAGCCCACTTCCCCCCTTTCCTTCTCTGTGGACTTTTCTGTCAATTACCTTGTGTATCTTCCACCTCTCCCTTTTCATTTTGTCTTTCCTCAGCTTATAAGAAATGAGTTACTTAAAGAGAAACTCCTCCAAACTCTTTAAGTAGCTCTTCCTCCTATCCCTCCCCTCTTCTGCATGCTAATGTTTTGCCAGCGTTATAGTCTTGGTCTTACTATTCTGTGTGCTTCCTGGGGGTGACTTTCAACTCTTATACTCTCTCATACCACTGTAGATGGATCCCAGCTCCATATCAGCAGACCAAATATTTCTCTGAGAAGCACAGCCTGATTTCCTTATACTTCAGCATCTATGTTTTTCCAGACACGTGCAATTTTATATGTCACTGGCCATCTTTCCCTGTGCACTAACCGATGTTCTGTATTCCCTAGCCCAGCTGACAGTATTTCCGTTCATCTTTTCTCTGAATTTAGAAAACCTAGACCTATAGTCAACTCTCCCTTTTCCTCTTCTCTCTACATCTTGCCAAATCCCAAAAGCTATCAATTTGCTTTGAAATGGTCCCCACATTTGTATCTCCCCACTTTAATATATGCCATTTGGAATGCCTTAGTTCAAGCTTATATCCTTTCTTGCTTGCATTACAGCAAAAGTCTCCTAACCGGAAGTATACCTCAGTCTGTTACCCTCACTGAAGATACACACATGGTCCTGAGAAACAATACAGTCAGGCTTCAGCTGACTATTCAGTGCCTATACTACTATGAACAGTATTTCCTAAAATTCATCCCTTGGAATATTAATTATAATTTTTTTTGACTATTAGTGCTTTGTAAGCAAAACAGGGGAGGTTAAATGTTGAAAAGTTAAATCTATGTGGGAAATACTAGGTGAAAGAAATTTAATTTCTTTACTGAAGAACTTCCTAGAAACAAGTAATATACATTGTGACTTTATAAAAGGAGATTGTGCCAGATCCACAGTCCTGTGGTTAAAAGTCCTCTAGGCTGGATGTGTTTAGAATTCAGAAATGTTCAGATATTTAGAAAGGCGATAAGGTGCATATACCAACTATTACATATCATTTCCTAGAAATCAAACACATTGCTATCTCTGTAGAAAAATATATGGCCGTCCACATTAAGTGAGATGAATAAATACTATAAATAGTCTTACAGTAGTTCGGGTAAAGTTTTGTAGCCTGATGAATTACAAAAATTGGTTTTCCAAGCTGATTGGATTTTGGAATTGTGTATAAGGAAGGGTTTGTGAACCAATAATATGCTGAATTTCCCAAACTTATTTGTCTGTGGAAGCTTTTCTCCCAAAGGCATCTCTCAAGGGTTCTGTACCATGGTACACATTTTTGGAAATGTGGACATACAGGCAATATCAGCCCTGTGCATCAAAATGTTACTCTTTTCCAGAGGACTTAACATTTGCCACTTGGTATTTCTTGCTGTTCTTTGATCTCCTTCTCCACCTGGAAAATGTCTATTCAACCATCAGATTCAAGTTCAAATGTCAGTTCACACTCTTATTATGGCTATTATCACGTTGCATGTTATCTCTTTACTTCTGTGTCAACTATTTGTCAAGAGGCTATTTCTTTTCTTGCTACTGAATCCCTAGTGCTTAGAATAGGTGCCTGGTCAATAGTAGATATTCAAGAAACACTAAATGAATGAGTGAAAACTAAATAATAGGCTAAAGTTAGTTTTGAAGTGTTACTGTTAAGAGTGGAACCAACTGTTCATTGATACTAAGATCCTATCTAAAATATTGGATAATGTCTAAAATCTTGTAGTAGGTACTGTTGGTGCCCCACACAGAATCACTTTACCAGGGTGGTGTTTCCATTTCCCCAGCTGCTGTGAGTAGTACTACAATATATCCTTCAGGTACTATCCTGCCAGGTACTTTAGGATGCAACCAACGTGGCCATGATAGGGTGCTTTTCCCCACTGGGTAGAATACATTGGCCCAGTAACCAAGGGTGGAAGTTGGAGTGGCGCCTCTCACCATCACTACCAGTGATGGAAAATTTGTACTTCTCATCCCTGCATCTTTACACTCTGTGAGTCTAGAGGTTTTGGTGCTCTGAGGTAGTTGCTTCTACCAGGAGACGCAGTAAGACTTCCAGCAAACTTAAAGATATGGCTGCTGTCTGTAGACCTAGAGTCAAAAAAAAGACTTTTCATACCAGCAGGGGTAATCAATCCTGATTTTCATGGGCATGTAAGACAGCTACTACAAATGGAGTCAGGAAGAAATAAGTCTGGAATCCAGGTGACCCACTGGAGTGTATCCTGGTACTCCTATGTTGCACTTCAGATTCTGCATATCAAAGTACAGCACTCAAACCTAATACAGGCATGGGATCTAGGGCTAAGGAAATGACCCCACCACCACCAGGCAAGCCACTTCTACTAGCAGAAGTGCAAGTTGAACTGGAAGGGGATCTAGAATGGGTAATAGTGGCAGGAAATGATAAATATCAGCTATGGCCTTATGACAAACTGCAGCAGTGGGGGCTAGAGTTTGTGTAGTTGACCTCTTCCATTGCAGTGTACTACCCAGAATCCTGGTGAAAGTGTGTCCAAATAAAATGAACTCAGTGGGAAAAGTGAGTGGATGTGAGCAGTGCAGGGGATGGGCTGTGATAGGTGCTTTGGGTGCATGATCCTGGTCCTCTTTACCAACGAATGCACTTGCCAGTTGCTGTGAATGTCGACCAGCTACAGTGCTGGAGAACTGCCTTTGACCAATGCGGATGCCTCATTGTGAGGCACTGTGCAGCCAATGAATGACAGATACTGGGACAGAAAAGCCCACCCCCCTTCCTCAAGGTGGGACACGTTTGTGGTATTACTCAAGCTTCTGAGCTCCCTTGCGACCAAGCTAATATTAGTTTTCCACTAAAACCACATCTCTGCTTGGCTTCTTCTGTCCTGCCAGGTTTCCTCACTTCCTCGTAGCTTTCTTCTCCATAGAGCACTTGTCAAGAACCAGTCCTCTTAGGCTCCACAGCTAGGGAAACTCACCTAAGAAAAAACAAGTGCTTGAGCAGTTTCCCACTTGGGTTTTTCTCGTTAGCCCAGACAATCTATTATTGAATAATGCACGTCTTAGTTTGAGCTGCAAAGTGTATTAAGGTTGTACTTTTTTCCCCTGGCCTGAAGAGTCACAGTCTTTGAGAAACATCATCTGCTTTACTTTAAGTATCTTCTTAGACTCGGCGTCTTTTTTTTTTAAACTACACCCGGAAATGTTATTTGTCAATGTCTGTGGAACTGAAGGTTGACTGACATGCAATATAGAGATTTTTCATTAGATGGATAGATGGTAGATAGATAGAGAGAGAGAGAGAGAGATAGTCACATGTAGAACTGGAAATCCTTACTTCTGCCAGGCAACTCAGGTTTGGGGCTTTCAGGATCTCAACACTTTTTCTTTAAAAGGAGTGGGTGCTGATCTATGCTAATTTGAGTGCATCATTTAAAGTATGTTATGTGGTGACATACACGCGGCTGCTATCTGCTTGTTCATGAAGTCTTATTCTTAAACATGACTCTAAGTAGAAACTTGTAACTTGTTTGAACCAAAGCAGAGAATAGTATCAGATGCTAATACTTGGAATAGTCTGATCTCTTTTCCCATGTTGCTGCCTATTGCCAATGTATGAATTCAGGTTCCCCATGGCAATTGCTCTTCTGGATGCTGCCATAGCTTTGGTGTCATTTCAGATGATCCTAAGCTGCTTCTTCCTCATCCTTGATTGTCATGATGGGTTCAAGCTTTTTGGTTCTAACCATGTAATTCTTTCTGCTTTATGAGAGGACATACAGCACTTATGGGAATATAGATTGGTAGCACCTTTTTGGAGGGAAATCTGGCAATATCAAAATTTTGCATGTGCCTCCCTTTGATTTAACAATCTTTTTTCTAGAAATCTTTCCAAAGGAGATAAGTATGTAAAGGTATACACCCAAAGAGATCCCGTCACAGTCATGTTTATAATAGTGAAAGGTGGAAGAAATCTAGTTGTTTATCAATTAGGAAACTAGTTAAATATATTGTGAAAAATCCCACACAATAGATTATTATATGGCTCTTAAACAAGATTGTGTGTGTGTGTGTGTGTGTGTATCTGTCTGTACACTGTCTTAAAAAATCTTTTTGGCATATAGTTGAAAAAAAACAGCTTGTAAAACAGCATGTATATTTTGATCCCATTTATGTGCAGATTATATACATATATGGTCATACATATATATCCATATATTATACAGCAAGCTTTGGAAGGGTGTCCATCAAATCCTTGACAGTAGCTGACTTAGTAGTTAGTCTTGGGACTTTTACTTTTCTCTTTCCTGTATTTTTAAGTTTACTAAAAACTGTCATTTTATCTTTGTAAGTAGTAAAACAGTATGAAAAATTACTTTAAGGTCAACATACAGTTATTTGTGATTCAAAGTCAGTTTGGGAACTTAGAAGCAAGTGAGTTACTCAAATTGTTAAATATATACTATTAAGGGAGGATTGTTGGAAGTTTAATGAATCTTCACAAAAATCCTGTGAGGTTGGTCTCACTATCTGAGTGAGGGAACAGTGGTTCTGATGTTGTTCTGGAGGACACCACCTTCATCCCGTTCAGTTTCTGTGGGAGGAGGAGGTCTGCCCTGGGAAGGATGCTCCCCAGACCATGACTTTGCAGCTGAGTGACGATGTCCAACAGTCCTTTGCATCTAGCATCATTTTTCCTGTATTCTAGCTAGAGATCCCTCCTTAGTGATGCTCTGGGGATGTCATTTATTGTTTTAATTTAGGATTGACCACATATAGATCAAACTGGCTATTTTACACCTTTTGAGTTGGACTGTTTGCAGCTCTGAACATTCTGGAGTGGGTGAACCCACCACACAGACCACATAACTTGTCTATGCGCCACCCTTGGTATCCCCCCAACACATGAGCACACCCACACATTATCACATGCCTGGCATTTTCCATATCACCAATCACTCCACTTCATGCCCTGGTTTCTCTTAACCACTCTTCTCCTGCCTCTTCTCCCCTCCCCCTGACCACCATGTGCAAAATCAGGAAGAGGGGAGGGAAGGGGCCCAATCTCTGAAAACACCCTCTGCCTGTCTGCCACACATACACATAGCAAAAGCCCAGCCAAGAGTTGGCTGGATTGTGATTTTGCTTACATACAAATTACCTAATTTTTGAACTCAAGTCTCTTGGAAAATGGAGAGATGTAAACAATTCTGCATCACTGCACAGGGGCTCTGGTGAGGTCTGAATTTTGCTCCCTTTTTAGGTTATTATGTGCAGCATTCAGACAGTCCTCTAATCATATGGGAAAATAGAGCCCGCGCTCCTTGCTGCTGCTAAGGGTTACTCCAACATTTCTAAAAGCCTTACTAACATCCTTATAGAAGTGAAATAAAGGATCCACTTAGGACTATTTAAAGTACAGGTGAAAAATCACTCCAAGATATTTCAATACACTGTAAGGTCTACTTTATCTTGCCGAAATAGGGCTAGAGTCTGCCTTATTTGACTACATGTAGCAGGTAGCACTCATAGATGAGGAACAAATGGCCAGAATACCAATGTCACTCTGAGCTGAGTGTCAGACTTCTGGTTTTATTGGACATACTACAAAATGTTATTCTTGAAATCTCTTCCTGCCTAGCTTCTATACATTTTAAAATACTGAAGTGATGAACTAATTATTTCTCTTGGGAACCTTTAAAAACTCTTACGTTCATTATTTCTAATAAGTTGTCTAAAATTGAAAAGAACACATACTGTAGAGGGATTTTTCAGGTAACACTCTCTAATGACTTCAACACCTTTTAAATTGCAACTCAGAGTGTTTCAAGATCATGGGAAATCACATTATCAGAATATAGCCAGATGATGTTACATTTATTTTGCATATCATTTATGCAATTTTCATGTCAAGACCGCAGCCATACTAACTGAACTTTAAAATAGCATCGGACTAAGAGACCCTGATATAACTCCTCCTGATATGCCACTGTGATAGACACAGAAAAATCACCATATTGAAAACTAAGACTGGCCAAAAACTTAATGCCGGAATTAGGTGTACTTCCTCTATAAATAAGGTCTAAGAAACTGGGCTGAGGAAAAATAATCAGTAGATTGCCTATGTTTTGGAGTAATGAAACAGGACAGTTTCGCTTTTCAGAATGATGTACAAAGAGTTTTATTGATCATCCACTAACTCAGAGGCCCAGGCTCAGTAAGAGCCAGAAGAGATAAGGGCAACTCCAGGGAGCTCCTTATTGAGGAAGTATTCTGTCCCTATCCCCAAATCTCTCATTTATCAACTATTATTTATTCACATGTAAAAAATAATTTGATAAGCATGGGTTTTCCAGAATATACAGAAACAAAAAGTATGTGACAGTATTAACTTTAGGAAAAATTATTTTAGGCCAAAAAATATGGAATGAAGACTATTGTTCCAGTGTACTGAGTATAATTTAGAATTAAAATGTAGCAATCATGAAGATGTGTGCACTGAAATGTAGCAATAAATATTTAAAATAACACATTTCTCAGATTCTGGATTTTTAAAATTTAATATAATTTAATTTTTAATTGACAAATAATAACTGTATATATTTATGGAGTATGATGAGATATCTCAATACATGTATGCATTGTGGAATGATCAAATCAGGCTAAATAGCATATCTGTCACCTCAAATATTTATCATTTCTTTCTGGTGAAAATATTTAAAATCCCATGTTATCTATTTTGAAATATACAATACATTATTATTAACTATAGCCTCCATGCTGTGTAATAGAAGAACACCAGAACTTATTTCTCCTGTCTAACCAAACTTTGTACCTGATAACCAACATTAATTATGTTCTAACACAGGTCTCTCAGCCTTTGAAAATCAACTAAGAGAGTCTGAAAATTACAATTAATAAATTTGAATAAACATCACAGAGACATTTCCTTCTTTTTGGTCCCTTGTGAAACATTTATGAGAGTTGATTGCATATTAAACTCAGAAAGTTTAATATACAGAAAAAACTCAGAAAGTTTCCAATACTAGAATATTTGTAGACAGATTCCTCTGAACATAATGCAAGAAAACTAACATTGAATAACATAAGTTTAAGCAATCAGTCAAAACCAACAAAAATCTAACCACTTTAAAAGGAGGAAAAGTTTCTTAAAATCTATTGTTCCAAGAAAATATTAAAACTTTGTTTTAGTTTCTTTCTAAAAGAAAACAATGCTTGGCACATGGTGGGTGTAAAATGAATAGTCATTTAATTAATTAATGATGATTATTTAGAACCATAATGAAAATTAAAACCGTATCTAGCAATATAGTGGCTCAAATTTATAGTCTTAACTATACTTACTGAAACATGAAAGAATTTAAATAAATGAACTGAGCATTCAATTCCAGAAGTTGGAGAAATGACAAGAAATTAAACAGAACAAATCAGGGGGAAATAATAATAAAAGCAAAATCAATAAATCTGTGGGACAAAGGAAAGAAAAGAAAAAATGACAAGGCTCTAGAAAACTTAATTTTAAAAACACAGAGAAAAGGGCCTCTTTACACTTTCTAGTGGCTCCTGGAGCACATGACATGATCCAGACTTCTTTACATGGCAGCCAGGGCCATTGCAATAAAAAAAAAAAATTTTTTTTAAATAAATAAATAAAAACACAGAGAAAATATGATGGAAGAAGCTGGAACTGATATAAGCCATATAAGCAAAATACAGATGATATTTTTACAAACACAGAGAATAGTATGTTATTATATAAATTTATGCTTATAAATTGGAGAATTTCAGTAGAAAGGACAATTTATTTTAAATTGCATAAGTGGAGAAATTGACTCATAAATAATCAGAAAGCCAGAATATATGGCATATCCATGGAAATAAATCAGAAAATAAGTTATCAAAGAATTATTTCCACAAAACACTATAGGACTTGATTGATCAAGCCTTCAAGGAGCAGGTTTAATGAATTGTTCCAGAACACAGAAAACGTTTGAAGAATATCCAGATTACTTTATAAAATAGAATAAAAATAAAAGCTGACATAAATAGCATAAAAAATTATAAACCAATAAAATAATTGCAAAGTGAATACAACCATATTTAGTAAAAGAAAAATCTACCTCCATCAACGGTATTAATGCCAAGGAGTAGAAGCTAAATATTAGACCATTTCCTCCAATAATATAGCACATCAAAAGGTCCAATTAGAAGGAAACACAGTTATAATCTTAGCAGATGCTTTTAAAGGTATTTAATAAAACTAAATACCCATTGCAGATTTAAAAATAGCAAAATAAACTTTTAGCAACTATGATTAGAAAGATGCTTGCCTAATATGACAGAGAATATCTATATTAAATAGTCAACATCATATTTTCAGCAAAATACTGAAAACACTTCTTTTAATAAAAAGGAATGAGAAAAGGATATGCCCTATCCTCATCATTATTTAACATTTTTCTGAATTCTGGCCATTGAGGCATGTAGCAAGATAGGAGAAAAAGAAAAGACAACATTTTTAATAATATACCTAAAAATCAGAGACATTTTACTACAAAATTCTTAAATTTTTATGGATGCAGCTGGGTTTAAGAAAAAACTATCAAAAAGACCATTTCTTTCTTACAGACCAACAGTAACTGAGTGGACAACACATTAGGCGAAATATTCATTCTCACTAGTAAAAATATAATAATGCCATAGGGGTAATAATTTTAACAAGAAATGTGAATTACCTAAATACACAAAATTATAAAATCTTTTTAAGAGAGATATACAGTGTTCATTTATAAAAGCTTAAATATTCCAAAAGTATTGTTTCCAAAACTGATTTATGGATTTAACTCAAGCTCAGTCACAGTTGCACTATTTTTACTCAATACAGTGATTCTCCAATTCATGTGGAAGAATAAATAAATGAGAATGATGCCTATGAAAATATTAACATAAAGAAATTGAAACTGCATTCGCAAATACTAAAATCTGTTAGGCATAGGCCTAATCACCAAAATGTTGACTAGGAAACAGTCAGTAATGAATAACACAGAATTTACAACTCACTAATAAATTCTAAAAAGAAAAGAAATAAAAGTTTAATATGTACTAAAGGACTCACCAAAATTTAATAAGAAGATAATAATGGATTAGACAACAAACAGTATTGAGAAAAATTAAAGGAAAAAAATTAAGGCAGAGCTCACTTAATGTCACATACCAAAATAAATTAATAATTAAAATTGAACCATTAAAATAAATTGTAAAGAAACCATAGAGAATATTTGAATGATTGCAGAATGGGCAAGAGATTTCTAAAGTGAAAAGTGATGGAAGAAATAATAAAAGTTCACACATTTCACTAAAAAAAATTAAAGCTTTTGTGCCTATCCTTATTGCATAAAAATTATTATAAGAAAAGTGTTTATAACACACCTAGAAAATAATGCAAAGACCATGAACAAGTCCTAGAATATCTTAATAAATATTTTTTAAAATCTTATAAACACTATAATAGACAAAGAAATATAAAATAAAAAGGATAATCATTTTATCTACCAAACTATTAATGACTTTAAAAAGTTATAGGCAATATTCATCAAAGTTCTATTAACTTTAAACATAATTATATGCTGTTAAAATTAAGAGTAGTTATGTATGTGTAGTGGAATTATTTTAATTTTATTTCTTATACTTTTTTATTTTTAGATTTTATATTGTGTGTGTGTATCTATCTATCTCTCTTCTATATATGTACATATATATAGAGAGAGGTCCATATCAATTAGTAGATAGTCATGCATACATATATATATAGATAAATAGATATATAGATAGGTAAATACATACATTATAAAACTACACAAACAAGTTGTGCAAACTCAGCTTAATTTTCATGTGTTCCTGGGGTCCAGTTTTGTTACCTATGAAAGAAGGAGATTTGACATGATTCTAAATATTCTCTTTGGATAAATAAAAATCAAATCAACACAGTTTTCTGTGTGGGTATGCATATATCTCTCTAAATACATACAAATGCACATAGATCAAATATATATGTATATTGGTGTGTGCATATATACACATACATATATAAGTATATATGTGCAAATATATATGCACAAAAATTGCACTAACTTTAAAAGTCAAAATCAAAGTAGACTAAATAGGATCAATGCTGACAATGCCAACAAAATGCAAAATGACTTTTAAAGAGTTTACACCAGTTACAATACCATCAAAACCAATAAAATACTTAGGAATAAATTTAGTCAAGGAGGTGAAAGATTTGTACCCTGAAAACTATAAGATGTTGATGAAAGAAACTGAAGAAGACACAAATAAATTGAAAGATATCCCATGTTCATGGATCGGAAGAGTTAATATTGTTTAAAATGTCCATACTACCCAAAACCATATATAGATTCAGTGCAGTCCCTATCAAAATTCCAATGGTATTTTTTACAGGAATAGAAAAACAATTCTAACAATTCTAAAATTCAACTTCACAAATCATCCAGGAAATGCAAATTGAAACCACAATGAGGTATCACCTCACATCTATTAGAAAGGCTATAATCAAAAAGACCAGAGATAAAAAGTATTGACCAGGGTGTGGTGAAAAGGGAATCCTTGTACACTATTAGTGGGAATGTAAATTACTACAGCCATTATGGAAAAAAGTATGGAGCTTCCTCAAAAAAATTAAAAACAAAACTACCATATGATCCAGTAATCCTGCTGGGTATAAATCTGAAGGAAACAAAATCAGTATATTGAAGAGATATCTGCATTCCCATGTTCACTGCAGCATTATTCACAATAACCAAAACATGGAAACAATCCAAATGTCTGTCAATGGAGGAATCG
Source organism: Daubentonia madagascariensis (assembly GCA_023783475.1). Taxonomy (NCBI): domain Eukaryota; kingdom Metazoa; phylum Chordata; class Mammalia; order Primates; family Daubentoniidae; genus Daubentonia; species Daubentonia madagascariensis. The sequence continues at coordinate 11,159,262 of JAKFHU010002658.1, forward strand.
ATAAAGAAATTATGGTATACATTGGAATATTATTCAGCCATAAAAAAGAATGAAATCTTGCCATTTGCAACAATATGTATTAACCTGAAGGATAAAATACTTAGCAAAATAAGTCAGAGAAAGACAAATACTGTATGATCTCATTTATATGTGAAATCTAAAAAAGTCGAACTCATAGAAACAGAGAGTAGAATTAGAATGGTGGTTGCCAGTAGTTAGGCGAAAAGGGGCATGGAGAGATGTTGGTCAAAGGGTACAAACTCTTAGTTATAAAATTAATAAATTCTGGAGATCTAATGTACATCATGATGAATACAGTAAAAAAATAAAATAAAAATAGTGAGCTTACACACAGCTCTGTGTATTCCTGGCAGGAAATTGATGCAGGCTAAGCAGAATGACAATGGTATTCAGGCAGATTCTAGAATACTGTGTCCACAAAATAAATTAATAACAACAGATTAATTAAAGTTTAAAAGTTATCGAACAAATAACAAAATATCTGTTTTGTTTACAGTAGTCCTTCTTATCCTTGAGAAATATATTCCAAGACCCCCAGGGGATGCCTGAAATCTTGGACAGTACCGAACTCTATATACATCACGTTTTCTCCTATACATACACACCTATGATGAATTTATAAATTGGGCACAGTAAGAGATTAAGAATTATAACTAATAGTAAAATAAAACAATTATAACAATATACTGTAATAGAAGTTATATGAATGTAGTTTCTCTCTCTCTCTTTGAAAACATCTTCTTATACTATAGTCACACCATTTCTTGTGGTGATGTGAGATAAAATGCCTATACGGTGAGATGAAGAGAGGTGAATGACATAGGCATTGTGATGTAAATGTAAAATTCCAGATATAAACAATTTGTAAGTTTTAAATTGTGTGCCTTTCTGAGTAGTGTGATGAAATCTCCCACCGTCCTACTTCGTCCCACCATGCTGTGAATGCTCTTCCTGTCCAGCATGTGCCCGCTGGTCACGCAGCAGCCATCCTGGTTGTCAGATCCACTGTCATGGTGTCATAGTGTTTGTGTTCAAGTCACCCTCATTCTTCTTAATAGTGGCCCCAAAATACCGAGTAGCGATGTAATATTTTTGGACCACTCTTGACCTTGGTACCTGATACCGCGGAAAGCAAAGCTGCAGAGACGGGGAGACCACGGTACTAAATGGAATAGCCCATATGTTTTTTCCTAGATTGATTCTTTCTGTCCTATTGATTAACACATGTGAATTCTCAAAATTGCAGAAGTACAAGGATAGTGTGACCAGGTGCCCCACTGTATTGGTTAAATTAACTTTACAAGAACTAGCTGAGAAGTGCCAATATAACCCTAACATTTGTCCAGTTATTTGTTTCACAAGAACCTGGGATTAAAGTGGGCAGAACGGGAGAAAAGAAGTCAGAAGATAAAATTATTGTTGTTTCTTTATTCAATTATCTAATTCCTTATAGCTTTCTCAATAAGTTTTCAATTAAGCCCTCCTTGCTACATGTAATGTTAATCCTAACAAATGCAGTGATTATATATATATGTATAAAAATATGATAAAATGTAATATATATTATTTAGCTTATAAACTGTATTTGTTAGGATTGACATATATACACATATATGTAATATTTATATATATACACACACATATATATCTGTCTTTCTGAGATTGAGTATGTGTATGTGTGTACTTGTATAACAAACCCAAATCCTAATCATGGTACCTTGCCTTTCTTGGCCATTTGAGGTGTGTCCGTTTATTGCTCAGGAAAATTTGTCACCAGCCTGTGTTAGCTCAGTACACATTACAGCACCTGGACAGTTGTCAATGGCAGTAGTTACACATCACGAACAAAAACATTCCATATTGAGTCATATGTATTAAAAAAAAACCTGGATCTCTGCCGAAATGTTGTGCCACTTGTAATTATAAAGTGCCAACTGTACTTGGTTTCTGTACATTCTTGTTCTATATTTTGTGTTCCAAATTCTTCGTTCTGATTTGGAGTTCCAAGTCATGAATCCTGGATATGCTGCATGCACAATAAATGTTGTGCATTTTATTAACTTGCATTTTTTTTAGTGAGCTTCAGCTAAAAGAGCAAGCTAATTTGTATGAAAACAGATCATTCAGCACAGTAAAATTAACTAAAGTTATTACATCAAAAGAGTTTTTTCTTTCTCTCTCTTTTGCTTTTGGTCATGGCCCCTAAACTAAATTTTCCATTTAACGAAATTCCTTCTTTTTTTCTCCCCACTTTGGAACTCTAAACTAGTGTCAAGGATTCAAAATGACTCTGTCTTATTTCTTCTCAGTCGACAAGGATTCTGGCTTGAGCATGAAGAGTCTCCAGTTTTTACTTTGTATCCTAGCCAGATTATATCTCATCTACTAAGGTCACCTACTGCACAGAATTTAAATAATGGTTCTACTGGGACTCACCCCTCACCCATTCTTATATTCCCCCAAACAATTCAATGATGCTTACAAGTAAAAGTTTATTTGCTGGTGATGCTAATAGCGGTCAGAAAAGTATTGACATGGTTAAGGTGCCCAGGTCAGTCTCGCAAAATGAAGAGAACCCCCTCATTTGCGCTGGCTCCTCCCTTGTGCAGGTAGATGCGTGTTGGTTGCCTGGCACACTAAAAAGCATAACACAACTTCCCCCTTTTTCCTTCATCTCTTCTTTTATTCTACTCCCCCAACCCCCTGCCTTTTCTCTCTCCCCTTCTTTCTCTATTGGCCCTTTCCCCTTGGGAAAAAGATGTGGTTCCACTAGGGTTCTTGATTATTCAAGTGGCAAACTGTTCATAGAATGAAGGTAATTTTAGAGAACAAAATATTTAAGAAGTCATTAAGTCCCGTTTCTCATCCCATGAAGGAACGCAACCACCCGCTGTGAATAACCATCCAAACCCCTGCTACCCAAAATGAGCTTCAATCCCAACTCACCTAGGAGGCTGATTAAAAGCTCTCTTGGCCCCCCTTACAAGGCCCTCCATGTGGCAGAGTTGCCCCTTGATTTACCCTCATTTGTAGATAGGTGTCCTTGATACAGGTTTCATGGTTTAAAGTATGGCACTCCAGAATGGGAGACACGCTCACAGGTAACTTAAGGCCTCTGGAGGTCACTTCCACAGGCAGGAAAGGTAAGCACGGGACAGGGGGAAATACCGCATCATTGGAGGCCTTGAGAGAGCTCTCACATAACAATTGCATATGCATTTACCCACTTCCCTTTTGTATATCATCAGCTCATCTTTAAGGACAAAGAATTGATGAGTCTCTTCTCATAACCTCTTTAGGAGTAAATCAGGCCTTGTCATGATGGCATAATTTTTGGATAAATGCTTAAAAAGGAAATTCTCTATCTTCCAACTTCAGTGTAAAATACAGTGAGCTTTGCAGCCAGGCTAGGCAAAGTTGTTTTCTTCAGCACCAACTAAGTTAAAGTGAAAATGTAATTATTGTGACTTCCAGATCATTCTATTCCTACTGCAATCTGCTTTTCTTACTGGCTTCCTTTCATACTTTTTGGTACTGCTGGTGTTTTCATGGACTCTTCTTTGTTACATAAGGTCTTTGTAGAAGGAAAAGACATGGTCAAAGATTGGGTAGTAGGTGACTAGAGGAACAGAATAAGCTGGAATCGCTGGTTCCTCTTTACACATCACTAAGCCATGTGGCATTCATAGTAAGTACTTTGAAAAATTGTATTCACTCTATAATTTTTAAAATAATACAAACAAAAGTATTTGAGAAACATTGTTTTATAGTCAACAGATTTTAATATTTTAAATTAATGGCTTCTCTATAAGTTCATAAACAGAACTGAATAAAATTATAGTTAATCAATATCCAAGCATGATATGCTTGTCTATTTATCTTAGTGGACTATTTGGTAATCAACTATAAGATCCAGATGTGTTAAAGTTCATTATACTGTGTAGGCCAACTAAAGATTTAAAGTTATAGTTACACGAAATATTTGATTTTCATTCAATTATTGAAGTCCATATGTTTTTTTCACCTGTCCCAAAAGGCTGTCTTCACATCATTAGCAGAAAGGTGTTAACACTAAATTTCTGTAAAGAGTTAGAGATGAGCTTAGAGGCATCTGCTCTTGCATTTGTTGACTCCTGTCAATGCACCTGTGGTCAGGCAAGTAAGCATAATACCAGGACAAAATTCGGTGAATTGAACTTTTTTGATCTTGGGCAGAGTGGTAGAGCAGATGGACTCCCTGTCTATAATCTGTGTTCTAGTCAGCAATATGGTGGTAAATGTTTTATAACCAGATTTTGGGTGTGTGAGGGGCAGAAACCGTTGATTTGCAGCGTTTGTTTGCCAATTTCTGTGTGTAAATACTCCCACTGCCAGTCTAGAGCCACAAATGTGACGTCACTGATGCAGAGTTGGCAAAAGATGCACGCAGCCAACTCTTACGAGCTTGCTCCAACACACCACCACCCCACTAGTTAGCCTCACCTCTTACTAGTTAGCTGAGAAATCCCAAGTCATACCTTCTTTGATATTTGAGTTTCGCATCTCTAAAATGAAGATAGACGTATCTGTGCCCCCGTTGTTTTACTTTTTTGTGAGGGCAAGATGAGGTGATAAATGTGAAATGACTTCACACATTCTTAGAGGACTGTAGGAGTAAGTGTGCCACCGGACTATAAAGTGTTCCGTGTGCTTCATGGTGGGGCTTGCGTACCAAAAGTCATGTATACATTTGTCTGTTTATTGACCAATCTAGCCCAGTGCTATGATTCTGCCCTTCTCACGTAGGGACACGGATTTGAAAGAAAATACCTCTAAGAAATGTTTTGTAAGCATCTACCTCTCATTGACATTTATGCACCACAGAACACTCACAGTTGTTTCTCCCTAGAATATTTATTCACACTTGTTCTCACCTGCTCTCTGAGAGGCTTTAGGTATATTATACACATTTTATCCATCTTGTAGCTTACATTTTACGGTCAACTCTTACAGGATTTTCTGTCTTCCTACAAACATTTCCCACCATTTCCAATTATTAGGATTCCTTTGCTATTGAGTATGTACCAAGAAACCAGAGTCCATGTTCACATTGTTGGCCATGATGTCAAGTCCATTTACCTCATTGTTAGATTTTTAACCCCTTTGCCAAGTAAGACTTCTCATTTACTGTGAAATTGCCTTCTGCTTATCCCTCAGGACATCATAATCCTCCATATTCTAAATTTGTTTAGCCTTTACTAACCACACAATTTATTTTGCAATTCTTAAACAATAATGAAACTTTAAAATTAGAAGGAATTTACATGGGCTAGCTGTAATAGCCTTTTAACATTTTAAATGTGAAAGGATGACACTGGTGAGGTCAGAGTATCACCAGAAGAGGCTACCAGAAGTGTCTACCAATAGGTCTCCCCAGGTGAATTTCACCTTCATCTGGTCACTAGCTTTTCTCTCTCAGAAAGTTGAATTTGTCAGCACACAGACACAGATGTATTTTTCAAATCAGACTCACACTGGCCAAATTCACAGGTTGGTATATAATCTCAAGTGCCTGTGTGTTAACATGCACTTGAACCTGAGCATTCGAGGGACATGAGCTGCTCATTTTCTCCTTGGTGTTCCAGGGAGGCCGTGTCATCGTCAGGAGGATGAAGGATGTTTGGTGAGCCCTGGACCAGGGCAAGGGATGTTGGTATTATATTTCAATTGTTCAGTCATTCTAGGCTGTGATTTCTTTGTGCTTTCATCTCAAACAGAGATGTAGTTCCTATATACATTGGAGTGCATGGGGTGGATCTCTCTACCCTGGACGGTGTTGGGATGAACCCTGACAACTCATGCCTCTCTGAATTGTTTTCTTGGGGCTTTCATGCTTAACCTAGCCCCTGAAGATTCCCTGAGAAGATCAGTTCCATTTGTCAAGTACCGGTCTGTTCTGAAAGCCATTCTTTCCATTAGAGTAACTTTGCACATTTCTGCTCTAATTCAATGTGTGTTGATTTTATAGTTGAAGCAGAGAACAACCTTATTCCCTAATATCTATGTTTCCCTTCATGGTGACTGTCAAGGCTGTTGCTATAAAATAAGCCACCCCTGCATTTAATGGCTTTATGCAGAATTCCTTTATTCTGACTCATATGAGGCTGGACATCTCTGTTTCAAGCCACATGTCCAGCTGGGATTGTCTCTGTGTTATAGGCTGGGGCTGGGCTCCAGTTGGCTTCATGTGTGCCTGACCTGGGGGTCAGCCTGAAAGGGATGAAACTGCCAGGGGAGCTCTTCCGGTGGCAATGGTAAGCAGCAGAGGACAAGCCCAACCACACACACACGTTCCAGGTCTATGCTGGTAACACGTCCGCTAAAGTTCCAATAGTCAAGCCAAGCCATGTGGCGAGACCCAGATTCAAGGTTCAGCAAAGTGCCCTGCACTCACCACAAGCAAAAAGCATGTCATGTGGCTAAATGACAATGAGACAGGGAAGCAAACTCCTGTCATGTTCAAAAATAATAATCTAATCTACTACCGTGGGTTACATATACCACCTGTATTTGAACAGTTTTAGGTACAATTGTAAATTTTCACCTTGTTTTATTTGTTAACTACAATATAACATCTTTGAAGGTAAAGGTTTGATAGAATAAAACAAAAAAATAAAACACACACACGTACACACACACACCCCAGTCTATTGAATATATATAAGAATTCAAACACCAGAATGAAATTGAACTAAGTCTGTGACATTTGAAAAACTATTTAATATATGTGAGTCAAGGTCCATAGATTTATTGTTTTGCATGTGTGCTTGATACAATCTTGGTGCCTAATAAATATTCTTTCACATTGTACCATCTATAACCCTAAAATAATGTCATGTTTGTAGTAGCTATTCAATAACTATTGACTCATTAGCTATACCATCTCTGTTATGTACAGTCACATCCTAGCATCTGGAACAGTTTCACAGCCATAGGGCTTATTAGCTTTTAACTATACAAACCAAATGCTTTTCTAATTTTTAATGTCATATCACTGTCCGATCCATTTTGAATTATACAGAGCAATTATTCTCAGCTCTACTGTCTGCAGATGCCTTTGGTCTTGCAACATATCATGTGGATCACCTACTCTGTCTGCTTCCATTCACCATGGCAAGAAAAATCCAACCAGAATTAATGGGCAACTGGGCCCCATTCTCATTGGGAACATCTGTTTCTTATTAAATATCATAAGTAACTTATTAATTCTTGCCAGAAACAAAAGTAAAGACATCATCATACTAAAAGCTTTACCAGTACAAAAGACCAGTCGGCAGAGCACCTGGAGGACTCACCCAGACAGCCCCTGGGGTGTCATTAATCTGGGGATGCAAGATGTCAGGTTTCTTCTGTTAGCTTACTGAGGAAGACTGTCTGAACTGCAGAGCCCACTCTTTTTTAGTTGATTTGTGTGGTTGGGCTATAATAATGATGGATGGGTTAGTAGTTGGTGGGATGACCACACAAAACCCATGGCAGATCATGGCACATCTCATAAAATGTGGATGCTGGAAAGGATGTGAGAGAGGACCGGGGCCAACTCAAGTATTTGCAGGCGTCAACAGAGATCCCGAAAGGTGAGGTGACTACCTCAAGGTCACGCAGCCAACTGGCGGCAAAGACAGCCTAAGAATCCTGATCCCCTAAAGGATGAGCAGTGTTCTGTGTACAATATCATGCAAAAGTGGGTCTTTTCCCTTTGACAGCCAGTTTAATCTGACTGGACAATCTGATTCATATGTATTCTCGGAGAGGATTTGAGGTTTTTGCAAAGCTTGTACCTTTTCTAATGCTTGGATTTTGGAAGGATATCAACATGTCTTTTCTCTAATGATGATGATAAAATAATAATGGCTTATTTTTTTAGTCATTGTACCAGGAGTTATTTTAAGTGCTTTGCATGCATTTTCTCATTTAACCCCAAACAACCAAATTAAGTACTTTTACATTTTCATTTTACAGATGATAAAACTGATGTTCAGAGTGATCAAATAATTTGCCCAGGTTTCACAGGAAATGAGTGTTGGAGCTGGGATATAAAACAGGTACAATGGACTCCAGTGTCTGTGATTTGTTCCCTACATTGTATTGTCTTTAGCCACATTGTATTAATATCTTGGATATTTTTAGCTTTTCTGAAGTTAATTTGTTTGTCCATGCCTACCAGTATATTTTGACTTCTTTGCTGTAGATGAAATATTTTCATGTAAATAAATTAATTTTATGTATTGATTTGTTTGTTTCCTAAGTCATACCCCAAACTATTGTATTTGCTTTTTTTGTTTAGCAGTTCTTTCTTTACCTTCAAACTTGAGCATGATTAAAATCTAAGAGGATTCATATATACTAGTTCTTCTTTATGGATGGATGACTTGATAACAATCCTGGGATACTTCTCTTTCTGATGGCCTACATTTTTCTACTGCCCCCCTCCCCGATCATATTGCCCTGAAACTAGACCATCACATCTAGATCCATGAAAGTAATTGAAACACATAAGCTTTATATACGAAGATAACTGCTATAACCTGATTATAATGTACTAACGTGAATTCGGGCACACATGCCTTGAGTGAAATGTAGAATATGATGAACTTTGATGGTTTACATATTTGGGTGGATTGCTTTTTTATGAGTGGTTCCTAAGTTCCTGCTCACCTTCAAAAGCATTAGTACCACATCCAGCTGGGTCCAAAGGAGGGAAGACTCAATGACCCATTTCATTTTTCTGCTGAGTACCTTGAGATCTGTTGATGGCAGTGCTACTGTTACTCTGACCAAAGTATAATCCTATTTCCTTTAGGACACTTGGGCTGTCAGATGATTCCATTTAGTTTTGTATGTCATCAGTCCAACACTTGGTCTTTTTAATTTTATAACTTCTAATACATGTGTATTGGCACCCCATCATAATTTCAATTTGAATTTTCTTAATGGCTAATAATGTCAAACATATTTTCATGTGTTTATTTACTGCCATCCTTGGTGAAGTATCTGTTCAAGTCTTTTGCCCCTTTTTAAATTATGTATTTGTTTTCTTACTAAGTTTTGAGAGTTTTAAAATATATATTAAAGTCCTCTGCCAAATATTTGATTTACAAATGTTTTCTCCCAGGCTGTAACTTATTGTCCCTTCTCTTACCAATGTCTTCCATAAAGCAAAAGTACTTAATTTTTTAAAAGTTCAATTTGTCTTTTATTTTCTTTTATGAAACATGCTTTTGGAGTCATGAACTCCTTGTCTAACTCTATTTCCCAAATATTTTTCCCTCAGTTTTTTTAAATTTCAAAATATTTTCCAATTTCCTTTGAGACTTTTATCTATTACTTAGAAAAGAATATTAAAGTCGCTGACAATAATAGTGGGATTTGTCTACTTCTCTTTTCAGTTCTGTGAGTTCTTGTTCCATTTGTTTTGAAGCTCTGTCGTTAGGTGCATACACATTTACGAATGTTGTATCTACTTGGTGAATTGAGCTTTTTTATTATAATGTAACATTCCTTTTTCTCCTTGACAATTTTCTTTCCTCTGGAGTCAACTCTGATATAATCTAGCCACTGGGACTTTACTTAATTAGGTTTTGATATAGTGCATTGTATCTTTTCTCATCCTTTCATTTTGTTGTTGTTGTTGTTGTTGTTGTTAGAGATGGGGGGTCTCACTCCATCTCTCAGGCTGGAGTGTAGCGGCACAATCATGGCTCACTGCAGCCTCGAAGTCTCGGGCTCAAGCGATCCTCCTACATCAGCCTCCTGAGTAGCTGTGGCTAGAGGTGTGTGCTACAACACCCGGATCCTACCCACCTTTATCGCTGTAGTGAAATTTAGTTCTTTTAGACAATTCTTTATTTTTAATCCATTCCTTCAATCTCTCTGCTTTAATTAATGTCTTTAAGCCACTTGCATTTAACATAATCATTATTATATTTGTATTTAGTTTTATCACTTTATTTGTTTTCCACTTTTTCCCTGTGTTTTTTATTTCTGTATATCCCATTTCCTGCCTCTTTTGGGTTATTTGAACATTTTTTAGTGTTTCAGTTTAAATTATCATGTGTTTTTGATTATATATCTTCATACATGTTTTAGTGGTTGCTGTAAAAGTTACAATATACATACTTAACACAGTCTGTTTAGAATCAATAATTTACCTCTTTACATGAAATGTAGAAACTTTGCCATGATAAATATCAATATACTGTCCCTTCTTATGTGATATTTGTCATATATTATTATATCTACATACATTGAAAACCCCATCAGGTAATGTTATTATTTTTGTTTTTACCATCAAACATTTTTTAAAGAACTGGAGAAGAGAATAGTCTGTCATAATTAGCCCAGTATTTATCATTTTTATTGTTTTTACCCATTCCTGATGTTCCAGGTTTCCTTCTTATCATTTCCCTTCTGTCTGAAAAACTTTCTTTAGCAATTCTTTAAGCAAATCTGCCAGCAATCAGTTCTTTCAGTCTTCCTTCATCAGAGAATGTCTTTATTTCACTTTCATCTCTGAAGAATATTTTCACTGGATATAGATCTGAGGTGACAGTTCTTTTCTTGCAACACTTGAAAAATATGCTGCTTTTTCCTGGTTTCCATGATTTCTGATGAGGAAATTACAGTCATTAGAAATCAATGTTTCTCTATAGGAGCATTAGCTCTATAAGTAATGCATCTTTTTTCCCTCTGGCTGCTTTCAAGATTTTTGTTGTCTTTAGTGTTCAGCAGCTTGATTCTGATGTGTCTTGGCATGGAATTTATTGAGTTTATCTTTTTTGGTATTCACACAGCTCCTTATGTCTGCAACTTTATGTCTTTGCCAAATGTGGGGAGTTTTCAGCCATTATTTCTGCAACTATCTTTTCATCACTGTATGCTTTCTCTCTTCCTTACGTATGACACAAACGTTAGATCTTTTGTTCTTGACCCAAAAGTCACCGTGGCTCTGTACATTTTTTGTTTCAATTTTTTTCTCTCTGTTGTTCAGATTGAATAATTTCTATTCACCTATCTTCAAGTTTACCAATTCTTTCCTTCTACACATGTTCCCTGTGGTTGACCTCATCCAGTGAATTTTTAAGGTTCAATTACTGTGTTTTCCAGCTCTAAATTTTTTCAGTTTGCTCTATCTTCTTTTCTTTGTTGAGACTTAGAAGGTTTGCAATTGCTTTCTGTAGCATTTGTATAATAGCTGCTTAAAAGCCTTCAATAGATAATTCTAATATCTGTGCCATTATGACAATGGTATCTGTTGATTGTCTTTTCCCATGTGAGTTGAGATTTTCCTGGTTCTTTATTTGCTGAGAAATTTTGTATTGTGTCCATGGACATTTGAGTATTATGAAACTCTGGGTCTTGTTTATATCTTATGGAAAATATTGTAGGCTCAGGTGGAAAGTTCCAGCATGCATTCTGTGGACTATAGTTCCAGTGACAGTTTGGTGGTCAAAGCCCTTGCAGTATCACATCTGTCTTTTATGTGCGCCACCCAGAAGCCAGTTTGGGATGTGGCCTAGGGTCTGTATGTCAGTTTAGTTCTCCAAGTCTTTGGTATACTGAATCAGATGAGATCTGTGTATGTGCAGCTGAGGTGGTGAGCCCAAGAGATCATAAACACCTTTATAGGGTTGCTTTCCTGTGTTTTTCCCTCTCTGTAATCTCTCTAGTACTGTCAGTTGCTTGGGGCACTGCCTTTTGTTCCTACAGCCAGAAAGCTAGGGCTTTAGTTATCCTGTTCTGCCATGCACTTCCACAGTTGTGCCCACATCTGGGGCCCAGTAGCAAGAGGCAACAGAAGTAAAAGCATGAGAGTTGCCCTAATACGTTGGAACCCATCTCCATGAATGGAGAGGAATGCCCTCTCAGAGTTTGGCTCCTACAGACTCACATTGCTGCAGGCTGCTGCTACCACCACAGGATTGCTTGGGGTCTGAGGCACAGGAGAAGAGAGGTGAGAGAAAAAAGAAAGAAAGAGAGAGAGAGAGAGAGAGAGAGAGAGAGAGAGAGAGAGAGAGTGGATTTCTGCATGTTAGATTGTAAGAGTTTCCCTTTTCCTCTCCTTGAACCGGAACTAGACTAGAGGGTTTCTCCTGAACCTCTCTTTGTCTGCACCCTGGTACTCACCTCCAGTGCATTGCGTTCAAGCCGGAGAATATTGGCAGAAACAAAAATTGTAAACTCATCATTGATTTGGTGGTATTCTGAGTGACAGCCTTCTTCCCAATCTACCCGCTACTATTTACTTCTGAGTGTTCTCCAATAGCTCTTTATGCCTTCTGTCCAAAGAGGGGACAGGATAGAACATGTTTGGTCCATCTTACCTGAAATCAGAAATCCCCTAGTCTAGTTAATACTTTGCCATTCTATGCTAATTTAAGATGCTCCTTTGTCTAATTTTAAAGGAATGGCTACTTGGATTTATGTGGACACTTAATAGACTTAGATCCCCACCCATTAGACTCTTAGACACAAAGGAGACACATCCTTGCCCCAAAGGAGCTCACAGCATTCTGTTTCCTACCAATCTTCTGGAACCAAATCTGCCCAACAGAATTTTGGCTAAAGAAAATTAAAACTGCCCTCCCTAGCAAGGGATATAGCCGTGAAGCAACCTAAGCCTGGACACCCCATTTTCATGTGTTGAGCTTGACTATGAATAGAATGGAAAAGGACAGTTGGAGCCACTTTTTTCCTATGGCAGTACCTGGATGCCTGGAGTTACCCAGGTTCCAGTCCTGCTTCTCTAGCCTTCCATTTGTTCTGGTGCTACCCAATATGTCCTCAATAAATTCCCTATTTCATTATACTAGGTAGTTACAGCCCTTCCTCTTTGACAAGCCATGCACTCTCATGTAGCAGCAAGAGAAAATGTTTGAGAAAGTTGAAAGACATTTGAATTTGGTGAGTCCTCAGTTGAAAATTGAGATTAAGTCTCCAATGGTTGAAGTTCTATTCACTGCTGGCAAAAAGCAGCTTCATGGTTTGGAAAAAAAAGACATTCAAAATATTCATACAGCTTCTTAGACATCAAATAACTTCTACAAAACAGCATTTTGATGAGTTAAGAGTAAATGAATCAGAAACATACGGCTTAAATTTCCCTTGAAATACACAGGGGCTTAAAAATTAAGGGAAAAAGTGCCTGGCAAAATGTGTTTTGAATTTTGCCAAATCCTAAAGGTTTAAGAAGCAGTTCAAGATGTTTTGCCAGACCACTCAAAACATTGCTGGGTTCTCCTATCCCTTCAAGAGCAGATCTAGATATTTTATTCCTTCTGGTTATCTGTGCTCCAGTCATAGGCAGTTGGGGAGAGAGTGGAGAGTTGCAGCACACGCTCACTGCAGCCTGCCTTTGTTTTCTACTGCTTACGTCGTAACATGGGTCCAGATATGTGCCTCTTACCATGCCCTCACTACCCTGTCTATACGTAGTCTCTTTTGAAATAAGGGATAATAATTTTTCCCTAAAGTTATTTAGCACAACTCTATAAAAACATATTCCTCCCATATCCACTAACATTGTTAATCTACCAAAACTTCTTCAAAAAGAAAAATAAAGGAAGTCTACAGGTGCTCAATAAGTAATTTCAGTTATATTTCACTCTGAAATTTAATAATAAAGTCTGAGTGAAAGTTGGAAATATTCAGCAAAAACTGAATATTTTAAAAATTAAAACAAATTAGGATGTACTCAAAGATATACTTTACTATTATATTTTTTATCATGCAAGTTTTCTAATGTACACAAAAATAGAGAGAATGGTATAATGAACCCCACGAAGCTTCAACCATCATCACCATGCTGCCATAAAGAAATATTTTTAGATCTTGGGATTTGAAATATCCTTTTTGAGTCAGTGAGCAATAAACAAATAAGACTGGTATCTGTTGTGTATGGGGAGTGAATGAGGTGATGGGAGTTAAAGAAATCTAAGATCATTCCCATGTCTTCAATGTCTATATTCTAGGTAAGGCAGATACAAAAAAGGTAAGTATTAGCAAGAGGAATGGGTTTGTTCCGTGTGGGGCACAGATTATAGGTGTGAAAAAGAAAGAAAAGCACTAAAGAGGGTGAATTTAGTGTAAATATTAAACAGGGTAAGCCCATATTTACTAGACCAAAAAAAAAAAAATCAAGACAAAAACCCCACCTTTCGAAAACTTGAGGTAGTGAAGAAGGCAGATAGGTAACTTGTTTTCATGATATTAGTGCCCTGAAAGAGAATTTTCAAAGATTGATTTGGGAGGAAGTATCCCAAACTCTTCCTACTAGGACTGAGGTACAAACTTTGGTTAATTATTTTTCAGTCTTGTGAAATGTTCTTCAAAGGCCTGTGGGAACCAGTGAAGCCCCTGGGTTTGGTAAGAAAAGGTCCTCTTAAGATTTAATTTCCATCAGGAGAGCTGGTAGCCAGGTGGCCCCCTTGACAGAGGAAAAGCCAAGTTTACCTTAACTATTTCAAGAGCTCGTCTCTCTTAGCTGTATACACAATTTAGTGCAACTAAACTCTTCCCTCTGGGAGATGGTGGGGTGGGGACACAAGACCCTATGGTTCAGTTTATCAGACACCAAACAGCCAATGTGACTATTGGATTTTATACCCTCTACTTACTTGGACCCTTGGGCCAAAGTAATTAATAATCCATGTATTTGGAGAATGTATAGACAACTTTGAATAAAAACACTTCTTTGTGCAAAGGGGCACCTAAAATATATAACTATGAGCTGAACTGTGTTCCCTAGCAATTCACATGTTGAAGTCCTAACCCCTGGTACTCAGAATGTGACTGTATTTGGAGATAGGATCTTTAAAGAATTTAAAGAGATAATTAAGTGAAAATGAGGTCATTAGGGTGGGCCCTAATCCAGTATGACTGATGTCCTTATAAGAAGAGAAGTGTGGACACAGATAAGATGGGTGTCCACAAGCCAAAGAGCGAGGCCTCAGAAGAAACCAACCTGGCTGGCACCTTGATCTCAAACTTCCAGCCTCCAGAAGTCTGAGAAAATAAATTTCTGTTGTTTAAATCACCCAGTCTGTGGTAGTTTGTATACATATGTGATTTTTACTATTTCTACTGAAAATGTGAGAATAACATTTGAGTAAGGGTATTAGCGGAATGTGTAATTTAACTAAACAAGAAATGTCTGTGCGATCCAGCTTATTGTATACAGGCTAAAGCGAGGGATCTGGGATGACAAGTTGTGCTCCTAGATTAACAGTTTTATCTGGTTGCATCTACTCTGATAACATTCTGGCCAAATAAACAGATACAGTTAAACCCAATTAAGTATATTCAATATTTGGATTTGAATATTTGGATTAAAAAATTAATGTATAAAAAACCTATCAGCCTATGAGGCACTGTTGACATAAAAAATACCTTTTTGACAAACATGGCTGGTCTGCCAAAGCACTGTCATATATTTTAAAACATAAGCCTAAAACTGTCTTATATACAGTGAATTAGTTCTGAGAAAGTTTTCATTATAACCCTCTGCTGAAAAACAAATTTTTATTTTTAATTCTCATCTAATGTGTGTATATTATATTCAGTCTATCTCATTTACCAAAAAAAAGAAAAATTTTAATCTTATAAAACTAAGCATAAGTAGCATATTATTTCGATGTATGTGCATGTGTGTATGTAGCTACTGTGTATGAACTACACTAACAGTTGTTTACTGTAGGTTAAAAATAAAATAATTGATATCATTTGGATAATTTTAACCTTAGACTAGAGTGTGTGGATGGCAAGAATCATTTGAGATGAAATTGTGAGGTCTTAAAAAAAAGAACAAATTTAGTTGCATTTCTGAAAACTGCTTGTCCTGTGAATATACAGCCCCTGTGATGGTCTCTGACTTTATGTCTATGAATCTGTGTGATGATATTCAGAAGGAAACATAATGCACAGCTTCATCACTTTACCACCCTAGCTCTCACACAATGCAGAGATTTTCCATTTGTACAAAAGAAATATGAAATGAAAATATGCTTTGTAAAATGTTAAGTGCAATATAAATATTTAATTAGTGCTCTTTTAGATACTTTAAATAATGCTGTGCTGTGTGGTATAATTGTGGTAACTCCAAGACTCTGAGTTCCCGAATGGAGGAAGAAGTTGCAAATCCCCATTAGTTTTTAACAAGGGAACAATGGGAGCACTTTCTGGAGGCCTCAGAATTGAGATTTGCTTCCATGTCCCTTTACTGCTACTCTGAATCAAGAAACCACTTCCTCTAAAAAAGATCCAGAACCTTTGAGATAATAGAAATCCAAGTTGAGAGAAAGCAGGATCTTTTGCTTTCCACTGTTGACTTTGTGTTAGAAAAGTGAATGTTGAAATTAAAGTCAGGATTCACTCCAGAACTACCTAGTCTTATTCCAGCTGGAGGGAAATTTCAGGTAGTCACCCCCTGGGGTGAGCAGCCGGCCCCCAGGATTCAGTGGGGTTGCTTGATGATTCTGGGAGCCCCAAGTCCTGTTCCACTTGCATGTTTCTGTGCAGCCCCGTGGGTAGACTGCAGCACCTAGAGCAAGGAGGATCTGCTAGTCCCATTAAATCTATTGCATAAATAAAGATACTTGCCTTCACTCTCCACTTTTGAAAGATCAACAGGGATACATTTCCTGAAACTCCAGGATCCCAGGAATATCCTTTTCCCTCCCCCACCACAAAGGCCTACAGTGACAGGTGAAGCCCCTCCATGACTGAGAGTCCTCAGGTAGTCAGAGCAGCCTCTGGATCTAATGCCTTTCCAGATCTCTGGCTCTGTGTGAGCAGCAGGGAGGAGGGGCGTGAGCCCAGAAGCAAAGTCAACTGCCAAATCTTCAGAGCGAGCAGAATTACAGAAAAATAAAATATTCTCCATTTGTATAGTTCTAGTACTGTGACTAAAATTAGAAGGAAAAAGAGATTATTGATCCATTGGTGAAGATTTAGAATTAAACTTTGAAGATGGATTTAAACAAAAAAAAAAGAAAGAAAGAAATGGAACAGAACCAAGAATAATTTGACAGCTTTAACCCTGCTGGTAATCAACCCCTAGAGTCATTAAGAAAGACAGGAGTGGGAGGTGAAACATCTGGAGAAATGTGAGCAGATAACGAATCGGGTGGGTTTTATGAAAGCTAAATGCTATCTGTAGGAAGCGAAGTTATAAAAAATTGTGAGGCAATAACCCTGAGGTTATACGGGGGTGAAGAGGGGACCCTGACTGCTGCCTGGGCAATTCTTCCAAGGAGACTGGCCGTTGAAGGTGTTCATTCTCACCATAGTGTCATGCAATGGTCAAAGGCAGACAGTCAAAAGACACCATCCAGAAAGGGTCTTACTACGTCCCAGGTCGGCTGGTCACACTGGCCTCCCCCACCCAACCACGGCACCCTCAGCCCAGGCACCTCAGACGGTGGCTACTGGGGAGTGGGCTGTGACACCATGGAGACAGTCTGGGCTTTGGAGTAACGGAGCCTATGATTCCAAAAAGTGCTGCTGTCACTTACTAATTACGGGACCGGAAGGAAGATATTTCTCCTCTAAGAGCCTCATTTTCCTCATTTGATGAGTTTGGATAATTGTGCCCACTTTACGTATTTTTGTGAAGATCTACACATGGCACATAATGGCTACGTGTTGACTCTTCTCACTAATCCCCGCCACAATCGTTCCTTCCATGCTAACTATGTACCCTGCGCAAGGCCCTGAGGAACAAAAATGAAAAAGACAACCCCTGTCCTAAATAAGGTCATAATTTGGAAAAAGATAGACATACACTGGTAAGTACAATGTATGATAAGTGTAAGTGATAGAAATTACACAGGGCACTACTAAGGAGCAGAGATGAGGAGTGTGCAACTTAGCATAGGATGGGGTGAAATCAGGAAGCCTTCCTGGAAGAGGTGGACCAGTGTTTAGCCCTATGGGGGTAGTACAAGAGGAGGCAAGGCGAGCATCTCAAGCAGACAGTATGCTCAAAGGCATAGTATAGCTCACGTGGGGACCTCCCACATAGTGTTGGGGCTGGAACCTAAAATGTAAAGCAGAGAGCAGTAACAGAAGAGAGGGTGAGGGTAGGCAGGGAGTCAGCTCGTGGAGAGCATGGCATGGCATGGTATGGAGCATGGAGTTCACCCCTACTTGTGGTGTCTGGGCCCCCTTGCTGCTTCTCTGCATTGGTCTTGCAGGGTGTTTTCTGACTTAGAGAAATCAACTGCCATAAATTATAAATATATGAGAGAATCCAAAGATGAAGTAGAATGTGGGCAATAAAGACCTGGATCATATCTGATGGTGTTACCTGGAATGACTTCTGCAGTTATTCTGAGCATGTCTTTCTAGCTTGTGATGCCATGCAGCTAGGTGAACTTGCAAAGAGTTTTGCATGAAAAGGGCCAGGATCCAGGGCAGCACAAACCCAGCCATCAGACCTCATATATAGGCCAGTATTTCAATGCAGAGCCTGTAACGGTCTTGGCGAGTCCAACCTGTAATGATGACATATTGCACAGTGCCAGATCAGACGACGCTTTATAATCTCTGCCCGCCTGTGAGTTGCAGGAGGGAACACTGAGGAAGACCAGTGTCATCCCTCGGTCTCCAGTGCTGCTTCTCCCAGGGAAACAATGTTTTTAAACAGCCTTGAGGCACCTCTGACTGCATCTGTCTGGGACAAGCCAAATCACTGAAGCTGTTTTACAAGTCCTCAACCTCTGGCCCCATAAAACAAGGGACCTACACAGCTCAACATTATTCTCTGCAGTGTTTCCAAAGCTTTCCTATGGATTCTGAGCCACAGCCTTGAGGAATAGCCCAGAAGTCCTGCCTCAATCCATGACACTATTAATAGGTTCATAATGTAGTCATTTCTCTGTTTTTAAGTCTAATTAATATTAATTAATATTGTATAGTTGAAAATCAGAGAATAAGTGGAATCATTCTGTAAGATAATTTTCTTATCTAATTTCAGGACTCACTAAGGGGTCTGCAAACACAAATCCTAATGGAGCCAAGCAGGAAATTTATTTATTCATATATTTTTCTTTTCCTTTTCTTTATTTCAAAATATTAAGGGGGTACCAACGTTTTAGGTTACATAGATCATTTTTGTAATGCTTGATTCCTGGTTATAGGTGTGCCCATCACCCAAATTAGGTTGGTTTATTTCCCCCCATCCCCCCTCCCTCCTAGATGCTTTGCACTGAGATTTACTTCCCTCTGTGCACTTCTGTGCTCATTGGTTACTTCCAATTTTATGGTGTGCACGTGTGATGCTTGTTTTTCCATTCTTGAGATACATCATTTAGCAGAATGGTCTCCTGTTCCATTCAGATTGTTGCCAAGGGTATTAATTCATCTTTTTTATGGCTAAGTAGTACTCCATGGTGTACATATACCACATTTTATTAATCCACTCATGAATTGATGGGCACTTGGGTTGATTCCACATCTTTGCAATTGTGAATTGTGCTGCAATAAACATTCGAGTGCACATGTCTTACTGATAAAATGACTTCTTTTCCTTTGGGTAAATACCCCGTAGTGGGATTGCTGGATTCAATGGTAGGTCTCTGTTTATGTCTGTGAGGAAATTCCATACTGTTTTCCATAGAGGTTGTACTAATTTGCAGTCCCACCAACAGTGTATAAGCATTCCTTTCTCTCTGCATCCACACCAGCATCTATTGTTTTTGAACTTTTTAATAAATGCCATTCTAACTGGAATAAGGTGATATCTCATTGGGGTTTTAATTTGCATTTCCCTGATGATTAGTGACGTTGGGCATTTTTTCATATGTTTACTGCCCATTTGTTTTTCTTCTTTTGAGAAGCTTCTGTTCAAGTCTTTTGCCCACTTTTTAATAGGGTTGTTTGTTTTTTTCTTGCTGATTTGCTTTGAGTTTTTTGTAAATTCTGGTTATTAGCCCTTTATCAGATGTATAGCTTGCAAATATTTTCTCCCACTCTGTAGGTTGTCTATTTGCTCTGTTGATTGTATCCTTAGCTGTGCAGAAGCTTTTTAGTTTAGTCAAATCCCATTTATTAATTTTTATTGTTGCCATGATCGCCACTGGGGTCTTTTTCATAAATTCTTTGCCTAGGCCAATGTCTAGAAGAGTTTTTCCTACATTTTCCTCTAGGATTCTCCTGGTTTCATGCCTTAGATCTAAGTCTTTTATCCATCTTGAGTTAATTTTTGCGAGTGGTGAGAGATAGGGGTCCTGTTTCATTCTTCTGCATGTGGCTGTCCAATTTTCTCAGCACATTTGTTGAATAAGGCTTCTTTTCCCCAGTTTACATTGTTGCCTGCTTTGTTAAAGACCAGTTGGTTGTAGGTACATGGTTTTACATCTGGGTTCTCTGTTCTGTCCCATTGGTCTATGTCTCTATTTTTCTACCAATACCATACAGTTTTGGTTACTAAACAAAGAGAATAAGTGGAATCATTCTGTAAGATCATTTTCTTATCTAATTTCAGGAATCACTCAATCAATCAATTTCAGGAATCAATCAATCACCTTGTAGTATAGTTTGAAGTCTGGTAATGTGATGCCTCCAGATTTCTTCTTTTTGCTTTAGATTGCTATGGCTAATCTGGCTCTTTTCTCTTTCCAAATGAAGCACAGATTTCTTTCTAGATCTGTGAAATATGACTTTGGTAACTTGATGGGGATTGCATTGAATTTATAAATCACTTTGGGTAATATGAACATTGTAACAATGTTTATTCTACCTATCCATGAGCATGATATGTTTTTCCATTTGTTTGTATCCTCTGTGATTTCTTTCCTCAGAGTTTTGTAGTTCTCCTTGTAGAGATCTTTAACCTCCTTGGTTAAGTATATTCCTAGGTATTTTATGTTCTCTGTAGCTATTGTGAATGGTATTGAGCCTTTGATTTGACTCTAGGCTTGACTGTTATTAGTATATAGAAATGCTACTGATTTATGTACATTGATTTTGCATCCCGAGACTTTGCTGAATTTATTTATCAATTGCAGAGACTCTTGGTGGAATCTTTGGGGTTTTTTAGATACAACATCATATCATTAGCAAAGAGTGATAGTTTGACCTCCTCTTTCCCTATTTGGATGCCCTTAATATTCTTCTCTTGCCTGATTGCCCTGGCTAGGACTTCCAGCACTATGTTGAATAGGAGTAGTGATAGTGGGCATCCTTGTCTTGTTCCAATTCTTAGGGGTAATGCTTTCAATTTTTCCCCATTTCAGTATGATGTTGGCTGTGGGTTTGACGTATATGGATTTTATAATTCTGAGATATACTCCTTCTATGCCTAGTTTGTTGAGGGTTTTTACCACAAAAGGGTGCTGGGTTTTGTCAAATGCTTTTTCTGCATCTATTGAGAGGATCATATGATCTTTGTTTTTGCTTTTGTTTATGTGGTGAATCACATGTTTTGATTTACGTATGTTGAAACATTCTTGCACCCCTGGGATGCAGCCCACTTGGTCCTGGTGGATTATTTTTTTTACATGCTGTCGTATTTGGTTTGCTAGTATTTTATTGAGGATTTTTGCATCTACATTCATAAGGGACATTGGTGTGTAGTTTTCTTTTTTGTGTGTGTCCTGTCCTGGCTTTGGTATCAAGGTGATATTGGCTTCATAGAATGAGTTGGGGAGGATTACCTCCTTCTCAATATTATGGAACAATTTCTGTATTATATGTATATACCAGGTCTTCTTTGTAGGTCTGATAGAATTTGGCTGTGAATCTGTCTGGACCAGGGTTTTTTTTTTTTGTTGGCAGATTTTTAATAATATTACTGATTCAATCTCACTGTTCATTATTGGTCTGTTCAGGAGTTCTATTTCTTCCTGGTTGAGTCATGGGAGGTTGTGTGTTTCCAGGAAGTTGTCCATTTCCTCTACATTCTCTAGTTTATGTGCATAGATATTTACGTAGTATTTATGAATGATGTTTTGTGTTTTTGTGGAATCAGTTGTAATGTCACCTTTTTCATTTCTGATTGAGCTTATTTGCATCCTTTCTCTTCTGTTCTTGGCTAAACTTGCAAGAGGTCTGTTGATTTTGTTTACCTTTTCAGAGAACCAACTTTTTGTTTCATTAATCCTTTGTATTATTTTTTTGTTTTCCAATTCATTTAGTTCTGCTCTGATCTTCATTATCTCTTTTCTTCTGCTGGCTTTGAATTTGGTTTGTTCTTACTCTTCTAGTTCCTTGAGGTGTGACATTAGGTTGTTAATTTGTGATCTTTCTGTCATTTTGACGTAGGCATTTAAGGCTATGAATTCGCCCTGAGGAATGCTTTTGCTGTGTCCCAAAGATTTTAATAGTGTGTGTCCCCTTTGTGGTTCCGCTCAAAGCATTTTTTGATTTCCATCTGAATTTCATTCTTGACCCAGTAATCATTCAGCAACAGGTTGTTTAATTTCCATTACTTTGTTTAGGCTTGAGTGTTTCTCCTGTGTATGATTTCTAGTTTTATTCCACTGTGGTCTGAGAAGATACAAGCAGGAAATTTAAATGTGTGCATTGGGGCAGATAGAAGACAACAGAGAATAAGAGTGGAAGAATGCGTGCCCCATCAGAAACATTCCACCTTTTCAACTAAAGCATTCATATTTGATCTAAAATAATATTATATTGGCCCAAAAATGTTGCTGTATGGATATGCTCCCTGCTGTTCCCCCATTTGTGACCCCCTGGTTGGTAGTACATGAATTTTATAGACGTGACCCATCTTCTCCCTGCATTTCCTCTGCTGTCACACTTGAACACCATCCGCGTTTCTTGACCTCTGAGTAACAAGCTATATTTATCACATCAACCCATGTTTTCCAAATTAGTCTTTTAAATAAATGCTAGTGATGCTTGAGTGTTATGCCACCATGCTTCTCCCTTCCTATTCTAGAAATAGTCCCCTCTCTGAAGGCCCAGGAGATGTTTCCAGTGACCTGTCATGGAGCTCCGACTCACCCTAAAAATAATTGTAAAAGGGACTATAAGGTAAGACTAAATTGGAAATTTAAAAATAACCATTTAAAGAAAAAATGATGGTGCCTTAGGTAGGGCTTTCAAGAGGCATACAGGTTATGTGCTGTGGCTTGAAAAGAAGCCTCCAGAAGTGCATATATTCATGAAAAGACCAAGCTGTCTGGGTTACGGAGAAGGTTTTGTAAATAAGGTTTATCACAAAGTGATAACCATCATCGATCTCAAGCGTTTATTCAGCAAAACGCTGAATGCTGTCCTATGATGACCTTATAGGAAAGAAAGACAACAAATCCCTCTCCCTACAAAAAAGGATTCACCTCTTGAATTCCTAAAATAGCAGTTCTTACTGAAAGGATGGTATAAAGTACACAACTGTGAATGGGGGCAGACAGAGAAACAGGGACTTCCTTTTTTTTCCAGGCTGCTTATAGGTTAGTGTTGATCAGAGCCGTCATTCTGAGGAGTCACATGTACAAACTGAGAATCAGTTTAGAGCCTAAATGTTGGCATCAGGTCGTTCACTTGGGTGATGACAAGTCTCCAGCACCTAAGGTTGGAAAGGTGCAGTAACTTGCCCAAGGTCACATCATGAAATCACGGGGGGCTGCACCCATTTCTCTCTCCAGTCCAAAGGATGCCTCTCTTTGGCCAATTTACAAACAGACCTTGAGTCATCACTTCCAGCTACTAATCATTTTAAGAACTGAAACTGGATCATTTTAAGAACCGGACCATCAGTTTGATCCAGATTATCCCTAATATTTGTGTTTGCCAACATACACTAAAATGTCTCAGTTGCTGACCAATTATTCAGCATAACATATTATAATAATTAAAATACTTATGTGGCTTTGGAAAATTGTAATCTACATTTACACATTTAAAACAATAGAGTTTGATGATAATTCTTAAGTTCTTATTATTTCTATTATTTTAGAAAATTAGATTTTATTTAAACAAGATAGAAATTGTTACCTAAATCTTAAAATACTAACTCTTTATTTCATTTGAAATCACATTCCGAGACATTATTCATATCCATTATGTTGTAGTGACAAAGTACATATCGTCTTGTATTTTTACTTAATGCCAAGTTATAAGGTTTGTTTTGAAAGTTTTTCTAGGACTTTGCAAAAGGGATCTTGATAAAATGTGATTTTTTTTCACAAATCAAATGGCATCGTATTCAGAGTTTAAAGCAGAAGAATGAGAGCTGCCTGTCAAAAATCAAAGTACAAACCCCAACCTTCTAATGAACCATGTGACACATTGTGTTGGTGCCACAAGGGATGGGTCTCCTCTCTAATGTTAGCCCCCGACTCTTCCAGTCACCATCACTGCAGGATAATCAGTAAGTAAGAAGAGAGGGGCACAGATAAAGCATGGACTGAGCAGGCAAAATAAATAAGATCAGCCCTTGCATTGGGACATTTTATCCTGCACATGATTTGTCCTAATATCAAAACTGTGATCATTATTTAGACAAATAATAATAAAACTAATAGTTAACAACGACTCTGATTTATTGTGACAAGGACATCCCTAAATTCTTTGCAGGTCTTTTCCCTGTTATTACTCTCAACAGCTCTCCGAGGCAGGTAGTAATCGCCTGCTGTAGAAATGAGAACACTGAGGCTCAGGGAAGTTACCACAGTGGACTTCTCAGCTCAGCTCTCTTGCTCCAAATCTTTCAAAAAATTCTGAATAAATGCCTTGTTTGGATGGCTTAAAATAATATTGAAAGAAGATATAATGTGGTTCAAGTCTGGAACCACGGACATTGGTAACTTCAAAGGTGTTAATAGGCTTTCTTGTGAAAATCACACAGGACCCCTGTGCTTTGAAATGGACTCACTGGCTGAACATTTTGTATGTTCCACTGCTGGGACAATAACAACAAAAAAAATCCCCCAGCCCTTAGCAGATGAGGCTATTTTACCCCCATCCTTCCATTCTTAACTCTTTATGGGTAAAGACTTTCAGTCCCACCTGACAAGGCTTAGAAAGGAGGGCCTGGCACGGGAGCCCCCACCAGCAGAGCTGTGCAGTGTGTGCACGCACCTGGCCAGCTGAGGGCACTGTGCGGGGCTCCTTGGCAGGGCTGCGTGGGAGGAGCTGCACGGGCCATGCTGGGGAAGGGGCCTATGGCCTCACTAGTTCCCAGCCTGTGCAAGCCGCCGGCTTCGGATTGTGGAAGGAGCTGGGGTATGTGGGATCCAAGGATCCTTGACACAGCGCCCAGCACCTGCAGGGTACAGCTCCAGAGCCGCCCACTGGGTCCAAATCCTTCTCCACACCAGCTTCTGCAAGTTAGTTAACCCCCCACCCCGGCCACCATTTTTTTTTTGTCTGTAACGTGGAACCAACAATAAAAACAACAACAACAACACCTTTTTCAAAAGGCTGTTGTGAGATTCAAATAAAATATTGCGTATAGAGCTCTTCCATCTCAGCCTCACATATAGGATACATTCAGTAAACATTAGCTATTTTTATAAATATTCAAAAGCAATTTTACAAAAGCATTTCTCAGAGCTCCTGGCTCACAGCAAGCACTATGTGTCAGTTTTGTTTCTCCACTTGGTGTTAGGATTATTTTCTCTGCCCTCACTGTCCCCTCTGGCTATCATGAGAGAGGGTGGAGTAATATAAACAGCGTGGACTTTGAAGTCAGACCAACCTGAGTTCAAATTCCAGCCTGGCCACTCACTACCTGTGTGAACTGGGGAAGTTACATAACCCTGGCAGTTTAAGGATTCTGATCTGTGCAATGCAGAGATTACCTCCTACCTCGGAGCACTGAAGGAGAGAGACCCACACAGCGTGGCACCTTGAAGGTACTCATGGAAGGTTAGTCCCCACTCAGCACCTGCACCACCATATTCACCTCTGCTGCTTCTCCCTCAGGACACACTGGCTCAGCAGTCACAGGCCTGGAGAATTTACGGGACATCCTCTCTTTCTCCTGCACCTGTGTTCCTCAGCTCATCTGCACAAGCCCTATATGATACAGTTGAGTTACAGTGATGCATCACTATATGATGAAATCACTACATGATGCACTTAAGACGCATTCTGTGCTTTTGGAATCTGAGGGTTAAAGAGGTTAAACAACTTACGCTTTGCCACACAATCCAGCTAGCAGCCCGCGGGGCTGGATTCCATTTCAGGTGTGTTGGACTCCAAAACCTTTGCCTTCTCACTATCCCGCACTGCCTTCCTGAGATTAGAATATCTCTTTTTTCAATACCCAATTATAACATTGCCTCCTGCCCCAGTTCAACTCCACCAAAGCAATTGTGGCCTTCCCCACTAGGAGAGTGAATAGCTTATTCTTGGGGTGTGCACATCCACACAGCCTGCAGTACAAGAGAATAAGGGAGCACCTGCAGAGTGTGTCACAAAAGGGAAACTTTCTGAATCCTCCCAACTCGCATAGAATCCTACAGGTAGTCCTTCTGTTTGAAAGAGAATGGATGATTCTCCTGATAGAAAATATTCCTTTTGCTCTATTGTCTTTGTGAGGACACTTTGGGATGTGAATAACAGAAAACCCAATTCAAACCAGCTTAAGAACACCCCAAGGGTAGGGTTGCTTTAAGCACAACTTGATGCAGGGCCTCATATGAGTAACCAGCCCCAAGATTTCTCTCTCCATCTCTTGGCCCCACTTCCTCTGGGTTGGATACATTTTAGCAACAGACTCTCCCTGTTTGAGGAACAGACTTCATGGTGGGTGACACCCAAAAAAATACTTTGGTGACACCAAAAAAATATCACATAGGAATCTCTGGAACTTGTAAATGTTACCTTATTTGGAAGAGTTCCTTTGCAGTTGTAATTAAGTTAAGGATCTTGAGATGAAATTATCCTATATTACCCAGGTGGGCCCTAAATCCAATGACAATTTTTCTTGTAAGAGACAGCAGAGGAAATGGCCATGTGAAGACAGAGACAGAGATGGGTGTGAGGAAGCCACATGCCAAGAATGAGTCGGAAAAGGCAAGGAAGGATTTTTCCCTAGAGCCTCCAAAACGAGCACAGCCTTACTGACACCTTGATTTTAGATTTCTGGCCTCCAGAACTGTCAGAGAATAGATTTCTGTTGTTCTAAGCCACCAGGTTTGTGATTATTATTATTTTTTTAATAGCAGCCTCAGAAAACTAGCAAAGCAGCATAGTCACAGTAGCCCTGAGTTCACATTCTCACAACTTTGAGCTACAAAGAAGAGAAAGAGTCTTCTGGGTCTTTCTACACAAGTTGTAAGACTCACTCCGAAGGGGTCAAGCTAGTTAAGAGTCCATCCGGACAGTCTCCGGCCAGGGTAATCCCAGTGGTGAGTAGATCTTCTCAACCCAGCTAAAGCCTTTCCCAAGCAACACGGGCAGAGTGAGGAGGAGGAGGAATCCCCAGAACAAGACAAGGGGCTGCTGCCTGCTAAAAGAATGACACTGGGGATAGAAACAACCAATGTTCACCACACACCTAAAACATGCACCCAGATGGAAATCATAGTTTGTCGGTTTTACTTTCCGTGTTTTCATTATTACTGTAAGCATACTGTGAATACACTATTGGGATTTTGAAACTATTTGTCCTTTTTCAAACTTAGGTATTTGACATCCCTTTTGAAATTCAGAAATTTTTTCTTCTTATTAACCTTTGCTCTGCCTCCCTGTGTAACTCCTTACTCACTGATACTGGATATTAAGGTAGGGGTCCCTCCACAGCTGAACTGCAACTGCTCGGGTCAATGCTGGGACTGCTCTTAGTTGCCACTATGTCATTTTCGTCTTGTGTCCAGAGAGTCTCCATGGTGAGGTGACGTTCAGTTGTGCTCATTTGGGGTGGAAACAGAGATAGCTCTTGGTAAGCTGGGGGTGGGGACGCATTAAGGATTTTGTTGAGTTTTCCCTGGGAATTTTCAAAGATCTCACATTGTCACTGCAGCCAGGCAAGTTTAAGTAAGGTAAGATTAGAAATCATAAGTTTGAATAATTTTCTGAGTTTTAGCCTCCCAAGCAGCCCTCTGTTCCCATGCCCACTAAATTCTGGGAGGAGACATTTGATATTTGTATTTTCCTCTAGCACATTTCCTTAGCACAAATGGTGTGTGTCTGTGTGTGGAGAGAGAGAAAAAGAGATGTTAAGGCATCTTCAGGGTGTCAGCCTTTGTGCTAAGTATTTGGCATAGGGCAAAGGACTTGGCACAGAGTAAGTATTTTGGGTGTTATTAATATTAATATTATTAATAGTTAATTTAAGATTCACTGAAACCTTATAAGATAAATATAGTTTAGCCCTATTTTACACATAGGAAAACTAAGACTCAGAGAGGTCAAGCAATGTTCTCTAAGATACATGGCTAATCAAACGGGGGACTAGCCCGAATTTGAATCCAGGTCAATCTGAACATTATGCTTCAAGCCCTTTCCTGTCTGTCCTCTGGCTCTCTCTGCATTCTGCATTCTGTAATTGCATTGTAAATTACTTCACAAAGAAAATGGTTTGGAATGCCAAAAAAAAAAAATCTACAAATATACTATTAAAACTAATAAGAAACTTCACTAAGCTTTTGGGGTATAATATTAATACACAAAACTCAATAGCTTTCACAGATACCAGTAACAACCAACTGGAAATGGCTATTTATAAAAGTTGCTATTTGCAAATAGTCACAAAACAGACAAGGTATGTAGGAATGCCTAACTAAATAATGACAAGGTTAACCAAAGAATACTAACAAAAGATGTGCAAGACAAATAGGGAAAAATATATATACACACATATATGTATATATACACACACATATACATACACCATGTTCATATATATACACACACCTTATATGTACACACACATACACTCACACACACACCATGTTCATGGATAGGAAGACTCAATATTATAAATTTGTCTCTAAATTAATCGACAGTAAACTCAGTTATAATCGAGATTCTGTTAGGAGTTTAAAATAGATTTGACGAGCTTAATCTCACATGTATATTGAAGAACAGAGATTCAAGAATAGCCAAGAACTTTTTATAAAATAATAATGATGATAAAAGGACTCACCATTTAGAAATCAAGATTTTTGTAAAGCTTGTGTAGGAATAGACAAATGGACCAATGGAAAGAATAGAAACCTGGGAAATAGGCCTCCCTATATATAGAAACTTGGTTTTTGAGAGATGTGACATTACAAATCACTGAAGGAAAAATTAAAGATTTAATAAATATACTGGGAAAATTAGCAATCCAGATGGGAAAAAAGTAAATTAGATCCCTACCTCATATCATACACAGGAATGAATTCTAAATGGTTTAAAGATTCAATTAAGAATAGCAAATCTTCAAAATTTTAGGAAAAAAATGCAGGAGAATTTTTTATTATTTCTGTTTTGGAAATTTTCTTGAACAAGAAAGAAAACATACAAACCATAGAAAAATTATTAATAAATCTGACTACATTAAAAAAAAAAGAAAACAACAGTATTAGAAAAGATACTGTGAACAAAGTTAAAATAAATGACACAAACAGGAGAAGTAATTTGTGACTAGTCTCTAGGTTATTTAAAGAACACAAAAATTGACAAAGGCATTTCACAAAAGAGGAAACCCAAATGTCCCCAAACACATAAAAAGATGCTTAACATCATTAACATTCAGATAACTGCAAAGTAAAACAATAACGATATATCAATTCTTACCCATCTGATTGGCAAACATGGAAGAGTCTGGTATTGAAAGCTGTGGATGGTGTGGGGCAAAGAAACTCATATACACTGCTAGTGGAAATTTGAGTTGCTTTAACCTTTTTGGATGGTCATTTGGCATCATCTGGTAAAGTTACAGATGTGCAGATCACGCTACTCAGCAATTTCACTTCCCAGGAAGCGCTGGCACACATGCAGAAAGGTCATGGCCAAGGACAACCTTATACAATGATGTCTGTAACAGGAAAAATCAGAAACAATTAAATATTTACCTATAGAGGCACGAGAAAAATAAACTGTGATATATTTTTTTAAAAAGCCAAGCTCTAATATTTAAAATGAAAAACTAAATCTATGTATAACAACCTAAGTAAATCTTGAAAATATGTTACATGGACAAAAAAATTGTGATAGGCTACTCACAGTATACTGTGAGTATACTGTTTAAACAAAGTTTTTTTTAATCACATAGTGTTACACATCATGTGTGAGCACAGACTGGAATAAAATTGTAACACTGCAGAGAAGGGTACACACCAACTCCAGGATGATAGCTTTTTCTGAGGTGGGAAGGAGAATGGGTTGGGAGGAGTTGGGGTACTTTGAACAGTTTTATTCCTTTTTAATAAAAAATTTGGAGCAAAAAGAAAGAAAATACATTTGGAGTAGTGGCCAGAGAGCACAACTTAGAACATATTCACAAGAAAAGAAAGTCTTACCCAGCAGATTTTCCAGCCAAATGTGCCTTTGGGTAAAGTTGAGGTCTTATGAACCATCTCACCCCTTAGTATCCAAGTATGACTGAGGCCTTTTTATCAACTTTTTGTTTGTTTTTCCCACTATGTCTGATTATTCTTTGGCGGTTTTTGTCTTTAAATTTCCTTCTCAAAAGTTGTTAGAGAGTAATTTTTGTTGTTGCTTTGTGAGAGAAGAAACTTCTGCCCATAATGTAAGTTTCAGGGCATCTTCAATGTGCCGGCCTCTGTGCCAATTACCTAGCAAAGAATTAGGTAAAGATTCACAGCAATTCTATAAGATAGATATTGTACAGCCCTGTTTTAACATAGGAAAATTGAAGCTCAGGGAAGTTAAACAATGTTAATCAAGGTTACATGGCTAATCAGTGGCAGGGCAAGTCAGGATTTGAACACAGGTCTATCTGACTATTGCTTGCATTCTGTACTCTTGCCTGATGCCTGCATCTTACCATTGGATTCATAAACCATGCTGTAGACCAGCCAGGGGGTACTTATTATTTAAAGCATTTGCATGGCACTTCATGTTTGCAATGTGTTTTACAATTGTTTTTATTACTTATCCCTATTTTATAGCTGGTCTCGGTTTATAGCATACTTTCTGCAGTAACAGTTGTAAAGAAAAGCAAACAAACACGGAGACTATCTGTGCATTGCTGGAGGGAGGTACATGGAATCTTCACGTGAGCACCAGCCATGCTGGAAGACAGTTGTCGGCGCATTTCTATTCTTAGTAGATAGGTCCTTAACACTCTTCCCATCTAAAATGGAGACAGGATCCACAATACCATCATCTTCACTGCAGGCAAAGCTCCTTCACTTTTTACCAAGTGTTCGGGCAAACCAAATGACTTAGATCACTTTCACTTCTTTTAATAAGGGACTTGTTTTCATTACAAAATATTTTAACGATTACTCTGGTCTTGGCTGGCATAGTGGGGGGCAGAGACAGGGTGGGGGTGCTGCAAACTCAGAAGTCTGAGTTTCCTTTTTTCTTTTTCTTTTCTTCTTTCTTTAAGTGCATTCCAGCCCTAGGTCCTTCTTCACAGAGGTAAAGACGAAGAAGAGCACGGAATCAGCGTGAGGATGACCTCTTTGAATGAGAGCCAGGAGGAACAATAGAACGATGCCTTGTTCTTCGAGATGCCAGGACCTTGCCCACAGTCGTGCTTGGGTTCCCTTTGGAAAAAGGCTCAAACTTTTGCTTTTTCCTCAAGACAGAAAGATGAGGGAAGAGAGTGATGGGTTTCTCTGCTTCCTCCAAGGTTGCGACCACCTTCCTTACCTGTGACATCATCGTCTTCACCCATGTCCTTATCATTATTCACAATGACTGTAGTTTGAGCAATTAATTTGCCACATCTTGAGCTGAACCTAAGGTAGCATTGGCATTTTACAGGTAAGGTTAGAAAACTGATTTCCCAAGGCTATCATTGTGCACACACACACAATTTTGGGTAGTGCATTTTAGGAAGAGTTTCCTTCCTGAGAATGCTAATTTTACCAAACAGTGTCAACAAAAGATTTAAAATATTAAATTTTAAAAATCAAACAAACGGAATAAGATGTAAGGAATTCCCTGATTTTCCAGCTTCTTCCATCTGTCCCCACTCTGTGCCTCCTTCAGCTGCCCCCGCCAGCAATCACTTCCCTGCCCTGGGCTTCAGCCCTCCCACCTCCCTCCCTGGCTGACTCTCCTGCCTCCCTCCTTCCCTATACAGACCCTCCCTCGTGACTGCACTGGGCCCCCCTGCACAATCCAGAACAATCTTCCCCTCTAAGATCCTTAACTTAATCACATCTGCAAAGTCTCTTTTTCCAGATAAGGTAACATAGTCACAGGTTCTGGGAATCAGGATGTGGACATCTTTGGGGGGCTATTATTCTGCCTACCACACCTGGTTTCCACATAGTTATAAAACTCTCTGGAACTCAACGGCACTTTAACAAAATAAAAAGGGATGATACATTAATGATTAGAGCAACAGCCAGTAAATCATAGCATTTTAGAGCTGGAAGAGATTTTGCAGGCCACCCCTGTTGTACAGATGAGGACCCTGAGGTCCAGCGAGGAAAGACGCCATCTGGGATGACACAGTCAGGTGGTAGCAACATGGCACCTGGACCCCAGACTTCCAGCTTCTGGCCGGCTCCCTGTCCAGTGCACCAGGAATATCTGCACTGGTTCCTAGAGGACAACAAAAGACCACTTATCTGTGTTACAGAATAGGCTAAGAGATTGGTGCAAAAATTTTTGAAGAGGACTGGGATCTTCAATTTATTGTTCTGAAATGGAAAAACTAGAAAAACTGTCCATAGGTTTCTTCCAGGAAATTATTTAATCACTTGTATTATCAGAAAAGTTATTAAAGAATTCACATAAGAATCATACGTTGACATTTTAAATTTGATGCAAAGAAATTAACAGGTATTTCTGTTTAGATGGCTCACCTTCCCTTGGAATTTGTTTATGCCGCTGGTTCTCTGAATGCCATGACTGTGATGTTTGAGGATGCAGCCAGGACAGCTCTGTTGGGAGCAGGAAGACAGGCACTGTTTGCTGACTCTCAGTGAGGGTCATACTAGTTAATGGCTGTCGTGTGTCTCTCTGGCTTATGGTGTTTCTTTCCTTAACAGTTTTCTTATGTTTATGATGATAATGACTTTAGGACATAAGTAATCTGTGTGGCCATTTATTGCCACACTTTTTTTTTTTGAGACAGGGCCTCGGTCTGTTGCCCAGGCTAGAGTGCAATGGTGTCATCATAGCTCACTGCAACCTCAAACTCCCAGGCAATCCTCCTGCCTCAGCCTCCTGAGTGGCTGGGAGTACAGGTGCACTCCCCTATGCCTGGCTAATTTTTCTTTTTTTTTTTTTTGGTAGAGATAGAGTCTTGCTATGTTGCTCAGGCTGGTCTCAAATTCCTGACCTCAAGTGATCCACCCACTTCAGCCTCCTAAAGTGCTAGGATTACAGGCATGAGCTACCATGCCCAGCTTTTGTCACACTTTTTAGTGATCAAGTTTTTTGAACATACTGTCAACCTTCTTGTGTAATCTTATAACATAACATGCTCTGTAACATTTCTCAAAAGTCTTTTACTGGAACAAAATTTTGGACCTGAAAAAAAGAAAGTTATCAATGTTGCATAGGTTTCTTTGAAGAGCAAACCCAAGGTTAACAGGATTTGAAGGATAACCTGAGGCCACATGAGTACATCTAGTTTTCTGTGCTAACAGGGAGGAGCACTGGGGAGGTATGTGATTGATAAAACCATGAGGATATTATTTATACTCTGAGCTTTTTTTCCTTACCCTGATTGGACACTTTTATGGCACTGGAAAGCAGTCATCACAAATGATCCAGGGACCAAGCTTATACATCTAAAGAAGGTTCTCTCTGCCTGCCATGCAACCCCATGGAAAAAGACCACCTCTTCAGCAGAAGTAAGTATCTCCCTCTCTCCCTCTCCTACTTTCCCTTGGGTCTTTGTGTCTCTGTGATAGTCATTCTCCTGTGTGTCTGACTTGTATCAGTGCTGCCCAGACAGGAAATCCCTGGAGGGCAGGGACTTGGCTTCACCCCTTTTGTGGAGACAAATGATGCTCATTTTGATGGATTTGTTGGGGTTGATTACAGATAATGTCACCAGGGGACAATGACTTTTAGTATTCTGATCTTTTCTTCAGGTTTTCTTGTGTTTCCATTATTAAAATTAGTTCAAATAGTTCTTGAGACCAGGGTAAGGTCATTTGTTTTGTGGTGCTCGCCGTGGCCACTCATTAAATGCTCTTTGCTCACTTTATTCTCTGTCATTGATACTTTTTAAAGAACAATTAACATAACAGAATCGAGTATTGGACACAGGACGTAATACTTGGAGACTAGCCTCTTATTTTGCTGCTAAGGAGCTGTGTTATCTTGGACAATCATGTCTCCTCTTTGGGCCCAGGTTTCCTGGTTACCAAATAAACTAAGTGTAAGTCAATAAGAAGACTGAGAGATGGTTCTAAATTTTTTGGAGTCATAGACTCCTTTGAAAATGACTTATGGACCCTTTCCCTAAAAACACACACAACAACCTCTGGACTAGATGCCCCTGAAAATCCCTTTCGGTTCTAACAACTATTGTCACGTAAGATGCTGGACACTGTGTTGATTATTTTTCATGTTCTATCTCATTTGCTGTTTATAATAAACCTAGAAATTAAGTGTCACTATTTTTTCCTGTTACTTCTATTTTTGGAGAAGAGAAAACGGAGGCGGAGGCAAGTTAAGTACCTAGACTAGGGCCAGCCAGTTAGTGGGCAGAACCTGACCCAGAAGCCCTTGCGCACAGGAAGCTTCTGTGCGTTCTGCGTGCAAGGCAGTGTGCTAGTATGTCGGTGGCCAGGAATGTGAGCTTAAAACCCAGAAAACTGTACCAAATTACATGTTAAGTTACAAAAAACAAGAACACTGTGTAAATACTCTTTTATCTATTTTAGTAATTTCAGCAAAAATTAGACTGGTGGATGACATTAGTACTTGGTTTGTTTTCATACGTCTTCAATCATTGAGCCAACATCTGACAGCCAGATTACCCAGGGCTTTCTAGATACGTCAAATAGCATTTTCAGGATGTTTTCCATAAATGATAATAAAGATTGATGGATTTTCATGACATATACAAGGAACAAAAAGAGAATGGAATATACGCAATAAAATAGTCATCCTTCCAACATTTTTTTTTTCTACAGAGATTCACTCTGGATTGCATTTATGTAATCACATATTTTAGAGCAATTTAAAATCAAAATAGCAATACATTTCCTGAAAAATTCCATCAAATGAGAGATGAACAGGGTCATAAAAGGAAGGTTGTTATCCCTATAGTGAACCAAAAACTTTGTTTGACTTTTCACTCAATTTTATGTTTCTCTTTGAAAAGTTACTAAAACTTGTGATAACTAAAACATTTCCAGATGTCTGAATTCTTTCCTATTTGCATGTTTCTCTACCAGGGACAGGGACGGAAGGATCAGAGACAGTGACCAAGGGGAGAGGTAATTATGGGAGCCTGCTTTCGGAAGAGTGGGGTGAGCAGACAGGGGCAGTTCCCTCCTTGCTTGCAATGACTGTCCCCAAGGAAATGTCTTCTTGTTGTTGTGTGTTTCTTTGTGTTTTGTTGTTGTTGTTTCGTGGGTTTAAAAAAAGTTTACTGAGAGTCTCAGTCTGTTTTATACTAAAGGATGATGGTGACCTAAGAATTATGACAGCTGGGATGATCCCTAGGAGATCTGTCATTTGAAGCCAGGCCTTGTTAAATCAGTGGCAGAGACGCCAACACCACCATTAGGCCCTTTCCTTCCCCACTTTGCTCGTTTGCTTCCTGCCACCTCACTCTGTAAATTCCCAGTGGATTACGCACAGAATCCTGGAGCTTCCTCAAATTCGAAGTTAGGATACACAAAGCTAGACCGTAATGAGAAACAGATGCCCGGATGACTCTGCAATTAGCAACATAAGTTAAAATCTACAAAATGGGTTTTCAACCAATGGCTCCCTGTGACCTGATTTGTTGGTTTGGGTTGACTGATGGGGAAAGTTCTACTTGGATTTAGACAGCTAAGAGTTTAACATGGGAAGAGTCACAGAAGCAGACAATACAGAAGTATGGCTTTTCATGTTATTGCTTAGAACTGGGAGAACTAGAATCTTGGGCCATTTCTCTCATAAGTTTCCTTTGATTTATTTATCATAAAGAAGCTCGATCCTCTGTCTCTGCAGCTACGCACCTGATCATCTAGTGAGGGTGTGGGCATGAAATATGAGAAAAAGGAAGAGACCATGACTGCTTCATCTTCCCCAATTCTAGTAGGACAGAAGCCTAGGCAACAGGGAGAATGAATATTCCTAACAGAATCCTTCAAACAAGGAAGGAACGAACGAACAAATGACGGAGGGAGGGAGGGACAGAGGCAGGGGAACTGGATTGTAGTGCCCACCTCAGAACCGCTCGCTCAGCAAATAAATTCTTCAGCTACTATTCAGTCAAAGTGGTTGCCTTCTTTCCCATATTTTCAGATATTTTTAGTCATATTACTGTAGCATAATGATGGTATATATTTTTATGTACATTCAAAAAAACACTAAAAGTCAAGAATATCTGTGCTTGTTGCTGGGGATATAGAAGTGGCTAGGAGACCATTCCTGCCCACAAAGGTTCACGGTACAATAGAGCAGGTAGTCAACTTAAATAACAATCATGCTCTGCACCATGTGATCATTGTTAGAATGGAGTTTCGGAAAGGGTGAAATATGGACACAGACAGATAACCTCACCTGGTCCAAGGGAAGAGAAAATAGAGATGTAAGCATAGATAACTAGAATATATAACAAAAAATAACACATCATTTAAAAAGAAATCAATATCTATAAAATATCTAGGAATTAACCTACCAAGATTTACTCAAGCCCTTTATGAAAAAATCTCCATGAATCTATTAGCAGATCTAAAATAAAACCTGGATAAATGTTTATGAATAGAAGGCCCTAACATTGAAAAGATTCAGTTGAAAAACACCAAATTAATCCATAAATTCAGTGATATTCCAAACACTATTCCAGCAGAATATTGGGGGGATGAAAGAGGAGGGCTTGACAAGCTCATTTTAAATTTTATGCAGAAGAATAAGGTCTATGCTATCTCCTACCAGATATTATGATATACTATAATGTCAGAGCAATAAATAAAAGGAGTGATACTGGCTATGGTGACAATACACCATACATATAAATGACTGGACCTATAATTAGCTTACTGAGGGGGCTGAACTTGGTAGAATACCATCAGGAGAAGGTTGTATTTCTCTCCCACCTCTGCCTTCAGACTCACTGGATTGTTACCTCCCATCCTGGTCCCCGATGATCTCAAACAGATCCCCACTTTCTGGTTATTTTCAGTCGTCGTTCAGATATTAACAAGTTATATGACCATGCTGCATCTCAATTAAAATCTCTATTTCACAGCCTATTGTTTGTCCTTTTCCATCTATTTCATGTCTAACGAATCCAGGCCTGAGAACTCACATGACTCGAGTAAAGTTCCCAGGGGCCCAGGCCCGTGAGTGAGTCCAGCAGGGCCTTCCTCACGGCCTGGATGCACACGCCGGGGGAGGAGATGAGTAAAGGTGTTGTGTGTAGTTGAAGCAGCAGGAAAGCATGGAATGTCCACACAGCACCATGCAACAAGCTGAAAAAACAGTAATCAGTGAAAAGGTAAGAAGTAGATTTAGATTTACACACAATACCATTTATGCACATTAATAATACATTCATGAGAAAGAGCACTGTATATTTTTCAAGAATACACACATATGTTCAAGGACATAATAGACCAGAGAGGGTGCTACGTGGGGGGGCTGTGAGTGGGAGGGCGGATGTGGCTGAGGAACAAAGAGGAGAAGGAATCACATAAACCAAGAGGGCTTTGCCCAGGCTGGCGATGCTGGTGAGACAGGAAGTGAGGAACCTGGGAAAACCAGCTCTGTGGGGGCAGAGGTGGTGCCTGATTAGAGACACGGAAACAAAAGGAAAAAGGGAACAGTTACGGGCAAGGGAATGGGGTGTGCAGTCAGAGGCAAGGCAGAAAGCCAAGCACCAGGCTGTGATGCCCAGAACAAAACCCACTGGGAGTGGAGGGAAAAGGCGGATACACAGCGTATAAGCGTGAATCCAGCTGCTCCCTCTGCACTGGTCCCCTGCACCTCTGTGGGGGGAGGGACATCTCTGTGCCCAGGTTCCTGGCTGCAGCCAGGCCTGGCCAGTTCTCTATGCACATTTGTCTGGGCTATCATCCCATTAGATCAGCAGGTTTCAAATCTATGAATCCCACAAACACCTGAGAAGTTTACTGGAAAATTCCAAAGCACTGGACACAACCTCAGAGGTTCTGATTCTGTACCTGGCCCAGGTATTTCATACAGATCCACAAGAACCTTAGTGCTTGGTCATTTAGGAGAAATATATACACATAGATGAGTATTTACTGTTTAAGAATGCAAGTGGCATTTACAAATACCTAGTTATTACATCAATTATTTAACCCTTAAAAAGCTATCTTTTTATATTCTCAGGGCCTTAAAATGAATATTAGCATTAGAACTGCCATAGGCAAGGGAGGCAGCAGAAGCCTGTGCCGACTTCCTTGTGGAAATCTCTAGTGTTTGTGGTAAAAACAAACTGTGTTCCAGACATATTTGATCTCCAACCATCCCTCCTTTTTCCAGGATGTGTCATGGAATTATTGTTCTTCAGACAATCCTTTGGGAAATATTGGGTCTCGTGAAGCTTCCCAAACACTTCTTGAAAGGCTCTTTCTTTTCCAACCATATCTCTTATTCCAATATTCCTCCGTGCCGAAACACGTGCAGGCTCTGAAGATGTCACGTTTTCTCGGGTCCCACTTCCTTTGCCTAATGCTGCCCATTCTGCACCTTCTACTGGGCCTTGCTGTTGTCAGCCATTTCTGCCGCAGTCCCCGGTCCCCACCCGTCCCCCGCCAGACCCATGTGTGGTGCATCTCCTCTGAGTGTCAGCAGCATCCTGTGCCTTCTCCTTGCACAGCACCGCTCACTGGTGTTTGCATGGCAACTGCCCCACTAGAGAAGTAGCTCATGTGATGACACAATTATAAAGCAAGATACAGTTAATTTCAAAAAGATTTTCAGAGGTTTATGGTAATGCCTACACAGGCAAACTTGTTAAAGCTATAAAACAAAGAAATAATTGACAAAGGATGGGGCCAATCTGAAAATTTTTAATAACAAATGAGGTTTGATTGCTCTTAAAGGTGCTGGCTCCAGTAGCTCTGTAGAGAGCAGCCCAGAATGGTAAGCAGTGCACTGGCCTAGGAGCCAGTGATCTGGGTTGTAATTCACTTTAATTCACTGTTACTAACTGATTGAGTGAACTTAGACAAGTCATTGACCTTCTGTGAACCATAAATACTCTCAAACATCTCCTCCTCCTCTCAAATTTTAATGACTCTTCAGTATTCTAAGTCCTTAGATTCTTTGTGATTTCACAGATCAGTTTAAATATTGGGGGAATGAGTTTGGACCCTGGATACTTCCATCCTGAGTCTTGGGCATTTTCACAAAGTGGATTCAAAGTTAAACCAAGCCAAGAACTATCTATAACAGTACACTCAGAATAAATTGAGAGAAATTTACATTCAAGGAACAAGAACAAGATACTATGAAAAAGGAATCCTCAGAAAATATAAAAAAGCATTTGGAATTTAAAAATATGATTGTGAATTTTTAAAAAGCCACAGTAAAAGAAAAAGAAAGGAAAGCTTTTGTCTACTGAAGAACGACATCTAATAAAAGAAGGGATAATAGAAAATCCCTATTTTGCAACACATAATGTAATTATTGGTTCAGGGGTTCATGTGAAGACCATCAGTGGATATCAGAATGATTGAATGCCAGTTTCTTAAGTAATAGGACATTCACATGGAGTCAATGCGTTATCCTACAGATCATTTACTAGTTAAAAGGAGGAAAAATCTTCTATAATGAAAAGGAATGCAGTTATTTCCTTAATAAAACAACCATACTTCACATCATGAATAGTGGAACAATCTGACATTATGTGTCTCTTGGTATAATTTAATATGAAGAACACAATCTCATTTATGAACTATTTTTGTCCAGAATATTCAACTTTGTTCTAATAAAGACCTTTTCCTGTGCTATACAGTATGGTACCCACTAAACATATGTGACTATTGAGAGTGTGAATTGTGACTAGTCCAAATTGAGATGTGCTATAAGTGTAAAATACACACCAGATTTCATAGATATAGTACTTTAAGAAAAAAAGGTAAAACATATTATTAACAATTTTTATATTGGTTACATGGTGAAATGATGTATTGTGCATATGGTAAGTTGAATTAAATATATTATTAAATTTTTTTAAAAATTGAGGGACCTAATATAAGAGTGACAAATTTATCTTTTGTTAAGTAAGGGTATTATAAAAATGCCAATCTACGACATTAATATTTTATTAAATAATGGACATTTTAACATCTCCCCTCAATAAGTAGGGAAAACTTCTTTTAAAATTAAAGGATAGCTAATATTATATTCGATATGTAGGTATATAGGTAAATATAGGTAAAGCTACTTATATATTGATTCTATTTTTTTTCTCAGTTTGCTACAGACCAGGGGGAATGTTGTCCTATCTGAGGAAGAGCAAGATTTGAAGGCGAAGGTGGTGAAGCCAATGGGAGGCCAGTCTTGGGGCACAGAGTCCGGGGGCCAGGAAAGGGTGAGAGGAATTGTTTACTGACCCCAGTAGGAAACTGGGGTCTCTTTCTCCTTGGGACATTAATTAGGTGACTTGGAAGAATTTTGTAAACGTCATGACGAAACAAGGAAACACCGTCCTACTCATTAAGCTTCCCCTATGAGTTGAATACATTTGTTTATAAAATCTTTAGGTAACACTTTACAGTAATTTACTTGGCATTCTAAAATACAGCAGCTTATGGTGATTCAGAAAGCCATGATGATTTGTATCAATTTTATTGTCCCTTTTGAGACTTGACATCCATGGCAAACATCTTGTCCTGCTTTGTTCCTGGTGGTTAGTATTATTGTATACATCCCATATGGGAGTTAGAGAGATTGTGGGTGTATGAATGAAAAAGCATTCAGCCTAATCTCAGGGGACAGAAATAGGGAAGGAATGAATCACAAGAGATTTGAAAGGTTTCACTGGGTTTGGAAAAAAGCCAAATCTGGGGGGAGGAATGATATTCAGATTCTTTAATTCCCACAAAATTTTAAGGCGCTTGGCTTTCTCTTGAGAATTTTGATACATTTGATGAAGGTTAGAAAGATGATTTTTGTATACAAAACAGAGTCTTGAATTGGGGAGTTGAGTGGCTAATTCGAATTTGAAGTTGTTTACCACTGGAAAATAATGGCTTCCTGTGTTTGACAAGGGAGCAACATCAAAAAAGGTTTACAAATGAAAATTAAAAGGTTTCTTGGACAGCAAATGCACCAGCAGTATTTTGAAAATGGTTCTAAGTGAATCTGAAAACAGAAAAACTGTCCCCTGAAAGGCACATGGGCTTGGTAACTAATGTGAAAATTGTTTAATAAATGACAATTTGGTCTAAATGCAACCTTCTAATGAAGGATAGGAATGTCCTCTAATAGCCAGCTCTGTTCATTCTGTTTTCAACTTTCAGTATAATACAAAATATGAGGTCAAGCTGTTTCCCCCATGACAGTCAGAGTCTTAAAATTCTATGCGCCTCTCTAGGGAAGGTCTAATTTAGAAGGTAAATACTAATGTTAGCTTGAATTTCAGGTGTTTGGTGCATCTTTGTATTCACTAAATGACCAATTTATGTCTGCCATTGACTAGCTTCTGAGGGTCACAGAGATGAACAAGACACAGTCTATCATCTCATGAAGTTCATGTTCTAGTGCAAGGGTCAGCAGACTCTGTAAAGGGCCAGATAGTAAACAGTTTAGACTTGCAGATCTTTGTTGCAATCACTCAACTCTGCATTGCACCATACATAAACAACCATAGGTGGTGTGCGAGCAAAAGGGCATGGCTGTGTATCGATAAAACTTTATTTACAAGAACAAGCAGCAGGCAAGATTTGGCCTCTGAGCTGTAGTTTGCCAATATTGGACTAGTGATGGAGACAGCTATGGGAACAGGCAATTACAACACAGACTAAAACATTCATAGTTAAAGTGCTGTGTGAACCCCAAAGAAAATACTCAATTCTGCCTAGGGGAGATATAAACAGTGCATTCAAAAGTAGGTGACATTTAGCTGAGTCTTTAATGATGAGCAGCCTCAGGTCCTCGGAGCCACTGCAGTTCCTGGAGGCTGCCCAGTGGTTCCTTGCCTCATGGATTTCTCCATCACGGCCATTCACTTCATCAAGCCCACAGCAAAGTCTCTAGCTTGGTCTGCTAAGACAGATTTCAATGTAATATAACCTAATGATGAGAGTGACATATCCTATTAGTCCCTGGCCATATCATATGAGTTAGAAGCAAGATGCAGGTCCTGCCTATACACAAAGGGAGGGGAGGGAATTAAACAAAGATGAACATCAGGAGGTAGAAACAATGGGGTGTCATCTTAGGGTGTGCCTGCCACAGAATGTCTGCCTTTTTGAGTGTGCTATGTTTGGCTTTCCTTGAGAGCAGAGGTTTCATTTATGAGCAGGTATAGCCAATGACTATAGAGTAGTAAAGAATACCAGCCCACACAGTGTGCCAGACACTAAAATATGGCATTTCCTTTTTACAAAAGACAC
The DNA here is from genome assembly GCA_023783475.1 of Daubentonia madagascariensis. Taxonomy (NCBI): domain Eukaryota; kingdom Metazoa; phylum Chordata; class Mammalia; order Primates; family Daubentoniidae; genus Daubentonia; species Daubentonia madagascariensis. The sequence goes on from JAKFHU010002658.1 coordinate 11,202,131, forward strand.
AAGTTGGGCTCACAGAGGTTAAGTAAGTTATGGGAGATAACACAGTCACTAAGAACTTTGATTTGGACAAGTTCTGACTGACTTCTAAGCCTCTCCCTTTCGTCACTATAGCACAGTGTTAAACTGTCTGGCCCTATCTTTAAGGTCACTATCCTGTCACTATCCAAACATCTTCAAATCTAGATGGAAATGCTCTGTCTAGTGCCAGTTCACTCAATCAACACAAGCCCTGAGAATGGGCTGAAACTGTTATGGACTAGTTCACATAGCAATGTGTTGAAGTCGTAGGTCTGCCTTCTCCTTGTGCCCAGATGTCATACCCAAAGGGATCCTTGTTCACAAAGGACATAGGAAGAGGATGTGCAAAGTCAGTGGACATCTGTTGTCATTACTCAAAATGAATTTTTATCACATGCAAATAAAGTATGAAGAGCATTATCCTTGTTAATTGAAGGTGGTAGTCTATAACTGAACTTATCCTTAAGTTTCCTATCTCTAAAAATAAATATGACAATGTGGGATATCATAGAGATTTGGCAGTCATCCAGCTCCCATGACTTGTCCTTCTTTTGGAGAAAAACCAAATTTGCCTTCACTTGGGAAGATCTGGGTGGGTTATGAATTGTATCAGTCAGGATAGACTAGTTCATACTATGGTGTCAAACAACTCCAATGCTCAATGCCTTGCAACCAAAGGTTTAAGTCTTGCTCACACTATATGCTTTTTGTGAGTCAGTGGGGACTTTAAACCTCATCCTTGTCATTCTCAGTGTAAGCTGCTCCACACTGATGCAACAGCCACTATCTGTAATACTACCAGCCACATGGCAGAGGGAAAGAGAGCTTTGAAGGGTCCCCACCAGCAATCAACTCTTGGCAGAGAAGGGACACATTTCATTTATGTTCATGATGCATTAGTCAAAACTAGTCACTTGACCCCACCCAGCCACAAGGGGGCCAGGAGGCACAATGCTATCACGGACCTAGAAGGCAGGAAGCTGGGTCTATACTGTGCACTAATGACTAACACATGTATCCATCCAGATTCTCTGCCTTCCAAATGAGAGATTTGGACAATGGCTGCCCCAACTCATTGTTTTATAGATAAATAAACTAAAGCACAGAACAGTTGATGTGTTCACAGGTAAATAATAAAAGAAGAACAAAGTGCTGATTCTCAGATTCTTTATTATTAAATCAAGAATTAATAAAAAATACTACAGGTCCTGGAAATTAATTCTGTTGATTTCTTGTAGCAACAGTGTCTGTAATCTGAATTTAAATTTCAGAGGGCAAACAAATGTGATCAGAAACAACGAAGAGAAAACAAATGCATGGATGACTTTGGATTCTTTAAGTCTGCTCTTAAAGTCAAACATGTCCACAAAGAACAAGAATAATATGTTCATGTCCAAATTCAAGAAATATTCCAGATATGGATGGTGTTCATTTTTAAAATGGACGTGGTGTTGGTATTAATCAGCACTAACACTAAGATGGTTTGTGAGGCTCTGGTTTTTGAAATGAAGCTTTTAAATTGCACTGGTTAATAACTACAGAGTGAGTCTGAGAGCAATAACATGTCCCCTTAATAAAACTTTATGTATGAGTATTTTAATGAATTGTTTCAGTATACAGAACCTTCAAAGACAGCCAAGTTAGTGGTTGAAAACAGAATAGGCTTCAGTCCTTACTAAGAAACTCAATCCTAACAACTGGTACAAGAATTAAAATAAAGAAAGGAGCCCGTCTTACACACTAGCATTTTTGGAAGCCATTCTTTTTAGACACTATGTTTTAGAATTTCCAGGCATCTGTCTGTTGCTAGAATACCTACACACTTTGCGGAAGCTTTATTTGAAAATGCTGTGTACCTTGTCTAAAGGGCCAGCTGGGATGCCAGAAATAGTATCGGCTCTATTTATGTCTTTGAAGTAATTACAGTGGAATTTAAAGACTTAGTTTATAGATCCAAGAAGAAGATCTTCTGTGTACACTAAAAGGATGAATCCTTTCCAGACAACTTCTCATTTGGCTGAAGAAGAGCCTGAGGAAGCATTTCATAACGTCAGCCAAAGTCGTTTTTAGCAAGACCTGGGTGGGATTCTTGCTGTTGATATCCAAATTTAAAAAAGCCTTGATTTTAATCTATCCAAGGTTACTTTGTTGTAGTTATGAAACCATGAATCAATTTTAAAGCTTTCAGGGATGAAAGGAGATATTGAGACAAGGGCCTGCTATCTTTTGTTGAATGGGGGAAAAATACGTTAACCAATTTCCTGATGGCTTCGCCTGGTGGACTTGACTTTTGTTTAGCTAATGTCTTTTTGGAATGCATCTCTGTTTTTTCCTATCCATGCCCTGCCTCTTACCAAAGGCCAGTGTGTTATGTGTTCGAGGAGAAAGATGCAGTGTGTGTGGTCAGTGTGCTTGCCTTCCGTTTATTGGATATAAGCTGGATTCTGCTCAGACATGATGGGATGCTAACTGACAGCAAAAGGATGGTGCTCCTTGAAGGAGATTACGTGACTCCATGCTTTTTGGATGAAGAATGAAAGCATGCTTACTGAGGGAATCTGTTGTGCTGACTCCCAGTTTTTTTAACTGTGAGAATTAAAACCCAATTCATTGTAAATATTTCCTAGTGCACAACAAAGCTTTGAGAAACTTCATTTTCATCAATCTCCAAAAAGATCAGGAAAAACTTCATTGGCTATTCATCCTCATAGTCCATCCATCCTCTTAAACTCTCATGTGTGTTTAAGAGACCCTCTTGCTATTATAAGCAGCAATAATAGTGATTTAAACATACTGTTTGCTTACTCTGGTGTCAGACACCTTTCCTCATCCAAGGGACTGCAAAGATGAATAAGCCAAACACAGCCTTTGTCCCCCGGATCACACTATGTACTTTCCCAATGTTGTGTCTGATCCTTGAGACAACAACACTTTATATCAGTATGTCAGCCCCATTTTATTGATGGAGAAACTGCAAATGAGAAAGGTTGCTTGTCTTTCCTAAGGCCATAAAGCAAGAAGGTAATCAAAATTCCAATCCAAGTCTATCTTACTGCCTAGTCATGCCTCTTTTTTTCCAACAGACTTGCTCTATGACACAGAAATCAAAATGGTTTTGGAAATATTCCAACTGAAAAGATCATGTGGCCTATTTTGCAGAAAGTGAAGTCTCCATCCTCAGTGTGCTGGTTCGTTCTATTGTTGATCTGGCTGATCTGGGCAATATGCTTCTCAGAATCCCGTTCCCTGGATGGTTCCACATTAGAGTTGGCAGTAGAGAAGCTTGTGTGAAATTTGGGAGGCAAGGGTAAGCAGGAGCCGTTACACTCTGAAGACCTTTCTGGGGTCCAATATGGTACAGAGAGATGCAGAGGTGCCCAGCGGCTGTGGCTGGACCTTGCCCTCCTCCTGCCTTCAGAGATAACCAACAGAGGCCAACACCCATCCCAATGTGCTGGCCTGTGGACTCACAGAGGCAGTAGTTACACAGAGATAATAGCTTCCCAGACCTTTCCACAAATAGTGCCTTTGAGAAGGGATGTGCTTCCAGATTTCCCTGCAAGATCCAAATTGTCCCCAGTGCTTCCAGTGGGCTGGAGGGACTTGCTCTTTGATCTTTCGACCGTCCCTTCCACGCCTTCTTTTACCAGATCCTCCCATGATTCTTTAAGGTCCACTTCCTTTATCGCAGAACACTTAGGGTGGTTCTTCTTCCCTGATGGAATCTTGAAGATACAATCATTTATTCATTTGCTGGGTCAAACCAAGTGTTTGCTGAAGGAAAATTCTGGCCCAACCTACAGGTACTCTCTCAGCTGAGTGTCATTTGAAGATGGTGGATCTTGGTTGAGGTAAATCCTGGTGCCACCTCGATTGTCACAAAAGTCTGTCATATCTGTTGTCAGCTCAAGTCATCGTGTATCTGTCCTTAACCAGCAACAGAAGCCTAAAATCTTTACCAGAGAATACCACTCTCACTGGTTTGCTGTGCAACTTTTATTAAAACCTCTATTAAGGGAATGCAATTCATAAAGGTTCGTCTTGCTCTGAAAAGAGTTTTGAATTGAGGGTTTTAGTTCATAGAGAATTGCATTGGCTTGAGGAGGGCTTTAAATATATTTGAAAGTGTTACTAGTGTTTAAAATTTGGGAGATTTCATTTAAAAGTCTGGATTTTGTATTTCTTTTTTAAAAATAGAAGCAGCCTGTGTCACTGGGCCCATATTCCTAAATTGCTCTGATGCACTTCATTTCTGTTTTTTGCTGGGCCCCTCAGGCACTTGAATTGGTGACCCCATGGAGAGTCTAGGTTTTATCACTGGAGCAAGGGTCACTAACACATACACAGTGGTGTGCTATAAGAAAGAGCTAGGAAGTATCCCCCCTGATGTGTTCTAAAGATGTTGAGGATGTTGTCACCTTATCACTGATTTCCAGGGGTCAAATGTGGAACAGAATAGTGCATTATTTGGGTCGCATGTCAAGATATGTTCAGCCTTCTCCAAGTTTAGTTAGAATGTGACAACACAGCTAAGGGGCTAGTATTCCCACTTGCTTTCAGAAGCCTGACACTACAGGTTACTGCACTCATTGGCTGCGTGCGTACCTAGGCCCAAGTGCTGCTGGCACCTCAGCATGGGGGATTACACAGCATCCTGCCCTGTTCACATTCAGGCTAGCATGGTCTGTCTTGCAGGTTTAAGCTCCAGGCTTGGCTGCAGAACTGGAGCGTTTCCTCCCATAAATGTATGATTTGCAACACTGTTGACTTTTGTTTAGCTTTCCTGTTTGTCATATCTTGCAATGCTTCCTTTCGGTTAAGAATATTTGGCAACTTTGTTGAAACAGGCTGGCTGCCTTAAACCAAAAATTTAAAAGTTTAATTTAGGTTGATTATTCTTTAAAGAAAAAAAGGGGGATGCTTTTCAGCATAAATTTTCACTTCCTCATTGTAAAAGATCTTTTTATCAGCTGATTTAGTTAATAGAGTTATCTACGAAGAAAATGAGGCCTTCAAATATACGTAGAAATGATGATATGTAAAGAATACATATAAACAGTATCTAGCACAAAGTTAGAACCCAATAAATATTAGCTATCATTACTATATGTACAATATAAATTATATAAGTGATTATGTTTCCTGTTTTACTGTGGCCTCCAGGAAGCTCCAAAGCAAATTTATTGCCTAATTATAATTACCTTATAAGAATTATATTTACGTCTAACTAATATATCTTTGCTCCTTGTGTGATATTTCTGTCCTACTCCCTGATTCTTCTTATTTTTTCCATTTAACTATTTTTTTTGTATTTTATAATCCACTGTAGAATAAGAATGATAAGGGATAAATGGAATAATTCAAATTTTTATAACCTAAAACCAGGGCTAGAGCTACAAACTCCTAATTGGTTTATTTTTCCTTCATTTCGGAAAAACTCCAGTTCAATTTACAATCTGGGATCAGAACTTTTTTTCCTAAAATACAGATTTAGGTGTAATTCTAACATAGTTTTAAAAGAATTATCTCCTAAAACGCCAAATCTAAACGTCTGAGCCTGGCATTGAAATATTTCTCAAAGCGACTTTCACCTGTTTCTTCAGCGTGCAACTCCCCCTTGAATCTTCCGCCATGGCCAGATCAGCCCTTTCACATCAGCCAGCAAGATGCGGGGCACACAACAGGGACAAGGAGGAAGAGGCCAAGTGTAAGATCATATAATTATATGGGCCAAACCCTTGAGAGCTGCACCATAACTAACAGGCCTCCCGAGTTTTCAGACCACTGGTATCCGAAGGGCTTTGATTCTTCTTGTTTTAGACACTGTTTGGGGGCAAACATGTACCATGGGGACCTTTTTCCAAATAAGAAAGAGAAAGTAAGAAAACTGAAAAAAAAAAAAAAGATTAAATTCATTTTGGCTCCATTTCTTGTAAACAACACAAAGCCCACTTAAGCTCTTTACTGACCCAGGAGCACATCTGTGTGGAAGTGTTTTGTTTTTCCTTTTTACAGTAAGGTCAATTTCCAAGCCTCGTGACTGTGTGACCTTCTTTCACTAGGCTTCATTTTTGCCTCTAGATAATCCTAGTGCCCCACTATATTATCTGTCTTCCCCTCAGTCATTCATTCATTCAGTAAATATTGACTGAGCCCTTTCTATGTGCCAGGCATAATGATAGGTACCGAGGACATCAGGGAAGAACGAACCAGGCAAGTTCTTGCCTTCATGCGGTAGGGGAGAGTAAAAACCAAAACCACTCATATAAAAAATTAAAAATTATAAGTTCAAATATTCATAAGAACTATGTAGGACTCTATATACCAGGGCAAGTGTATAATATTAAATGCATAAACCTAAGGGTTGGGTTAGGAGACGACTGTGCAGGGACTGTGTTAGGATGGCCACGGAGGCTTCTCTGGGGAAGTGACATTTTGAAAGAGGAAAGGCAAGGAATCAAAACCAGAAAATAGCTGTTCGCCCAATTAGATGAGTTTAGACAGATAATACAGTCAAAAAGACAAATTTTAAGTCATTTATTCATGTTTTAATTTTCTGTGATCTTACAAATTATATGTGATACAAATCCTTATCAATTAAGGAAATAAACTGACATTTTCCCAAAAAACCATTAAGTGTCTGCTAGGTCCCAGCATATGTCCCACAGGGGCACACTGAATGGTGAGAATCAGAGACACGGAGGGGGTAGTTTCCTGGTGACGTGGGGACACCTGAGGGAGAAGTAGAACAGCGAGGCTGCGGAGCTTGGAAGAGGCCCCTGGCAACCTGGTGCTTCAGGAAGAGCTTCCTGCAAGTAAAGATGCCTGACCTCACTCTAAAGGACGATTAAGAGTTAAACAGGAGAAGGGAGGACAGCACGAGAAGACGTGGAAAGGTGAGCAGTAGAGTGCAGATGAAGATAAAGGTTGGGAAGGCACAGCAAAAATGGAATTGGAGGTTGTCAGCAAACACATGACAGTTAAATCCAAATGGATGATAGTGCAAGGATCATGTATCCAGAGAAAATAGGAGACAGCCATCTATGTAGCAAAGCAGGACAGTTCCAGGAAGGGCACAGAGAAGAAATAGTTATTGAGGACCAGAGAGAGGACAGGCAAGGCAGGCAAGGGATTGTAAGTAGAATGACCTTTCCCTAGTATCAAAGGAAGCCAGGAGACCCAGCAAGACAAGCACTGATGCGTATTTTGGATTCAGAAAGAAAACGGTCTTTGGTGGCCCTTCCAAACGTAGGGAGGGCTGGAGGCTGACATAGGCTGAGGGGGTCATGGAGAGAGAGATGAGACTCGATGGAGGGGAGACTTGGCCACGACTTTCATAAGAAGTTTCAGTGTGAAGGGAAGGAGGTCGGAGGGACGACTCACAGAGGACACAAGAGCCCAGGGAGTTTCTCTGCTGCTGTTGTTTTGTTTTTTAAGTGTGCAAAGATTCAAACATTTATTTAGGCCAAGGGAAAGAAGCCAAGACAGAAGGGATGGTTGAAGATAAAACAGTAAATATTATATTTGATTGATCACGGTCTTGAAGGGAAACAGATGGGACCAAGGGCAGCACTGAAGATGTTGGCATTGGACATGAGACAGGGCGTCTTATTTTCTGACCATGGAGACAAAGGGGTAGGGAGGGGCAGAAGAAGATTAATTTTAAAGTTGTGAGGAGGGGCAGGAGGTTGTGGTAGTTCACGCCTGGTCACCTGGAAATGGAAGATAAGGTCACCTGTTCAGAGTGAGGCTGTGGGGTCAGCTGGCACAGCCTTCAGAAGACTCGGGCATGCTGAAGGTTTACAAGAGGCCCTGGAGACAAGAATGGAGCCAGCTCAGGCCAAATTCAAAGATTGGTGAACAAAGCTGAAGGTGGCCCTGCTGAGACTAATGACTATTAATGGAGTGAGTGGCAATCTGCCCCTTTGTGTGATTCTCTTCATCAGAGTTCAGTAATTTAGAAACAGAGAAGAGAAAATTAAACATGGTGGATCTGAGATTTTTTCCTGGATGGTATACCAGGAAGTGGGAGGGGGTCGAAAGGAACAAGAGCGAGGAGGTGGGGAAGGGGATCGGCCGTGATGTTGAACATGTTGGTGAAATAGTAGTGATGGATGTCACCATTTCACCTGGGCTGAACCAGGAAAGAAGGAAGACTGAAACTGGCTGAGGTTCTCTCTGAGACATAGTCATAGAGTAGGAGCAAAAGAACATCAAATATTTATGATGTGCCTGAGAATGGAGAGGAGGCACTCCAGTCCCAATATTTCATGTGTTTCCATAAATATTACTAAAACTAAATCAACTGAGTTGGGAACCCACTAAGGACCTATGAAGTTTCCTGAATTAATAAAACGTTGTGCTGATCATTCAGATGTTTCTTTCCATAGTATAAAGCTGGTGGCAAGTGCTGCATTTTCAGGCAACATACTATGCTAGCTAAAGACTTATTCCAAGATGGATTTGTTGGACAAGGATTCCATTGTCCTCCTAATCATGAAAACACAGGACCAGTAAGTCCACAGGCTACTCCAAGTGTGCACATGCCTCTTTCTGGTAAGTACCCTGCATTGACAAGAGAAGATGGTTTTATTCAACTTAAAATTAGGAGGAGGAGTCCTTTTAGAAAGATAATCAAAGTCAAAGCATGGGATGAAATTTTCATTAATTGATACGGACCACACATTTGAGGGATTGATTATTCTGAGGGGCACTGCTTCCCCTGACCATGCTAGTTTGCCTGCTGTGGCTCAAGTCCTCTGTGTGGCAGTAGAAAAGGCAGGTTAGTGATGATATTATAATAAGGCCTTCTTGGCTTTCTTACACAGCTTTCTAGACTTTGGGATTTTAACTTTTCATGAAGACAGGAAATAAACATCAGTGTATTTTCATCATTATTAATTAATCAAAATTTAGAGGACACTTTGAACTGTGTTGCTGTTTTGTGCACTGTGGAAAGTAAAAAAGAAATTACCTGGAGCAAAAAATCAAATGGTTTACATATTTTTATAATGTCTTCTTATTTTACATCCGAGTTGTAGAGGCTTGCAAAGCAAAAAGAACATGGAAGATGGTGCATGCTTTTACTCCACTAGGTGGATTATATCACATCTACTTCTGCCCACAGTAGTAGTTTGCAGATGTATGTTGGATTTCCAAAGAGCTGGGGGTCTGAAAATGCAACTTATGTTCTCACAGTAACAGACCCTCAGACCTGCTCCCCCGACCCATTGTCAATGCATGTATTTCAGGAGGGGGTTATAGTGCCATGCCTCATGCATGTGGTCAGCTGATAGGTCCCCTGGGTGTAGGGGCCTTCACTCATCCTGACACCCATCCTCCCATCAGCACGGGCAACCCCAGATGTGACTAGGGTGTCTCAAACTCCTCAAGCTGTTTTCTAAAAAACTTTTTTTTTGCTCCACCAAATCTAAACCATTCTCTGCCATTTACTTTTCCCCTTAATTTTTTAAACCCATGGGTATTTTAAAAGAAAATGTTATCCACATGTTTTTGATTCATTTACACTTAAATCATTAAAAGCCTGTTTTGTAAGAGCTTTTTGATGTCCAAAAAGTTTTTTCTGGGTCCTTTTTATAAGTCATTTAAAGCTGGTCTCCCTTCTCTTTTCCTCCTACTCTGTCCCTTGCTTGAGAAAGAAAAAAAAAAAACAAAAACAGAAAGTTGAATTTTGCTGGAGCAGATGATTTTTAACCCGAAGGAGGAATGGGTTCTGTTAAACCCTCAGCCCACACACATCCATTTGTTTCTAAACTGGGGTGTGTGCATTCTCCTGCCCCACACTCAGAGAGAGCAGGTATTAATGGTTCAATGTGGTACCTTTGTGATGAACATACTGTCATATATGTTCACAAAACTATGACCCTTTTTTTTGGCAATCTTTCTGCCAAAATAAATGATACTCTTCAGAGTCTATTTACAGTCTCCTCCTCCCACACACTTGGCAAGGCACACACCACACCTCCTGTGGCCATCCCTGCTGTCCCTCCGACCCCCAGGACCCCAAGCGCCAACCCATCATGTATAGGCTTCACGATGTTCTTCTTGGGTAGTGGACACTTGAACATGGTTCTAACTGCAACACCACTCACTTCGTCTACCCCACTGAGATTGTGCCTGTCACTGAAGAATATCAAGCAGACAATTGAGGTCTCTGAATTATGTCCTTAAATGTTAAGAAAAGTATGCTTTGGGGAGAATTAATTATGTGAAGAGTGTTATTTGTCCCAACCCTTGCCTTTGTGTAAAGGCACCCAGGCATTCAATGTTGTTAACTAATGACACATGGGGCTCTCAGGCTGGGTTTTCTCTTGCATCTTCCCACAGTAATGTTGGGCGTCTCATTCTGAGCCCTTTTGCCCTTCAGAAGATACCACATTATGGTGCTGAGAAGTTAATGAGCAGTTTTTTTTTCTGTACAAATATTTTACACCAACCAAAACTTGTAAGCAAAATATTAATGGTAGTACTAATGGGAAAATGAGTTCTCAAATTGTGAACTATTTTTAAATTAAATAATTGCAGATATAACACTATATAGCAGAAGCCAAGGAAATCTGCATACCCTTTAACTTACCCATTTGAGTTTCAGGAATTTATGCAAAGGGAATAATGATAGATTAGTACAAAGATTTAGCTGCAAGAATTTGTTTCTAATGGTGAAATATTTGAAATAATATGGAGAACTAACCCAATATAAATAATAATGGGACTGAATCAATGAAGCAAAGTGGTTCATAAAAAGCAATAAAGTGCATTCATTTATAATATAGTTGTAGAAGAACATGCAATGATGGAAGAAGTTCTTTGCAGTATATTGAGTGTAAAATGTAAATTTTATAAGGGAATTACCACATGATTCTACGTTGAGCCCAAGTATGGGCTAATATAAAAGCTAAAATTAAAGCATTAGGGTAATTTTAATTTTCTTTTTTTATTGTATATAATTTTTAAATTTTCTACAATGTGCTTGTAATATACTTTTGTAACATATTTTGTATTTTAAAAAGATTCACAGTGTCTTCTTGATGTTAAAAAGTGAGTAAAAAAAGATTTCCAGCACTTAATTCTTGATCTAGGGCATGTATGCCTTTTTCTAAGAGTATTCAATGTACAGACAATTTCTGATGGTATAAACTGGCCCAAATCTCTATACCAAATGCTAACCTTTCTCCTTTTCTAACTTTTGCTCAGAATTAACTATATGCTAATAATTACACGTTTCTTTGATCCAAGAACACAGTAGTGAGCCTTATCATCATATGGCAGCATCTCTTAGGTAAGTCATATATTTCCATCTATTGGGATTACCTTGGAGTTAGTGGTCCTCTTATTAAAAATACAGGATTTCTCTAGTGATATAAATAAGTACTAAGATCTTCATACCATAAAAGAGTCTTAGTGTGATCAGTGAATTAGTGACTAGGTAAAATTTCAAAGAGCAAATGTTATATTAAGTAGAGTTCTCTATAGCAGACTTGTGTTTTTGGTCCTAGTGATATTTTCCCTGAATTTTACTATAATTACAATCAATTTTCTAACTTACGTAATTCTGGTTGGTAAATTATTTCTCAGGTCCTGTTCATGGAAGCATTTTTCCATAGAGAAAACCTCTTATTGGGTGCCGCTTACGCCATCCCTCTGTCCTGCCAACAAGTCACCATCACCACCCCCTTTATTCTTCCTTGCCACAACAAACCTCAGAAATCCTAACCACTTCCACCAGAAAAAGGTTAAACACAACTGACTTTCTCAAGTCACACTCATCTTATTTAACCCTCATGAGAATTCTGTGAGGTAGACACTATGTTAGTGTCTCCTTCTTTTAGATGAGGAGACCAAGATACACAGAAGTCAGGGAATGTGCCCAGTGGGTTCACCCTCAGTGCTATGTGAATCCAACGTCCCTGTCCTTAGCTGATATGCTGGCCTCCTTTCCAGTTTATAAGTGACAGTGCACGCAAAATACTTAGCACAGTCCCTGGCACGTACGAGCACAGAATGCCTTCGCTCGCCCAGCCAAGTGGAATGCACTAGGCCTACAGGACAAAAAGGAGGGAGGTAAGAATCTTCTTCTCGAAGTTTTCAGGGTATCTGTATTAACTTCTTAATAATTATGCAAGCTGGAATATCAGCTCCATTTCATTTCCATATCCCATAAATTTGATATATGATTTCTGGCAATACAATAATTAGGATAAAATTCAACTACTATTAAAACATTTTGGAGATCCAATAATCCATTATAATAGACTTTGGCCAACAGGAAGGACAAATATCCAAAAAACTAATCCCACTACTAAAAGTGACTTTACATAAATTAACATGTCTCCTTTTGTTTGTATATTTAGATTATTTCATGATACCTTAGAAGGATAATTGTCTTAGCATATTTTTCATTTCATGACATCAGAGTTTATATTAATATTAAATATAAACACTTAATAGTACAGGTAACCTTCCTGTATTTTACAACCTCTTTCTTCATTACACTGTAGTAAATCAAGGACAAAAAAGGCAGAGAGCTAGAGTATATTGCATGATTGCCAGTTTTGAATCCTGAATTACATGTGATCTCTTCTGACCTCTAAGTGCATCAGGATTAATAAAGAATCCATGAAAAGTTCTTTTAGAACCTGAGATGGATGTGGTGCAGATTTTAGGTTAGGGCTATTATTAAAAATAACCACAGAAATAAAATTCTTCCATATCATTATTTTGCAATAAACATTAAATACATATAAGAACAAACTTCATATTTGAATAATACTAAAGTCTGAAACTTACATTTTCAAGTTGTTAGATCGACTTCCAGATTTCAGAGTTGTCCTTTTCAGGGTGGAAATGTTCAAGTGAACACAGGTCCAAATAAGTTTCATGAATGATTTCATTTCTTCTGTCTCCCAACATCCATTAAACTTGGAGGACACAACTAAGTCCTCAGAAAGTAGGTCAAAGCCAAACAATAGTTGACCAAGAATAGTCAATCAGCAGCAATTAAGTCAAAAAAAGTCTCCAAGAAAAAAAAAGCTACACTTCCTTTGATTGACAATCAAATATAACCTACACAGCCACACTATGTTACATAAACTTTATCATTATAGTATACAGATTTAGATGTCTTTTTACAGCCTCTGTTTTGCGTCTCTAGTGATACCAATTCTGTGGTTACAGACTGGCCACCACCCTACAATTCCTGTCAAACAACCATTGTCCAAAGAAGTCACAGAAGCAACGAGAATTAGCCTCCTAAGGGTTAAAGAAGTCAAGTCATTCACAAATAGAGGAGAAAAAGGCACAAAGGAATCTTGTTAGGGTCTGTTGAAGATTAACAGACCACCACACAAAAGCCCCAAAGCATCCTTCAACCTCCTGAAAAAAATGTGCTAAAAATGTTACCATGGGAACAACCAATTAAATAAACCAATAAAAGAGGACAACTATCTACACCTCAACCAAACTACACAAACAAATAATAAAAAAAAAGCACCATAAATCAATCAAGTTTTAAATGTTACCAGAAAGGTTGAGGTGGAGGAGGGTATAAGGAAAGGAAGGAAAGAAAAATCCTTAGCCCATGATAAATAAAACAATAGTAAAGTAGCAAAAATAAAATCAACAATAGAGCCCCAGAGTGAAAATAGTACCCATGTTGTTAATACAAATGCACTTTCTATTTGGTGATGTTCATCGGCTATTTATGATTTTGTCCTAAAAATGTGAATTTGCATTAGCAACATTTGGAAGACCATTTCTCTGGGAAATAAATAAAATAGGCTCATGGCCACACGATGAAGCCCTCTTTATGCTTTCAGATACTGTCTGATGGACCAAGAGATTTTGTTGTAGCTCAGGGACAATTTAGGCCCCCTTACCACTGAGAACAGGGCTTGGGGCCTGACTTTCACCTAATTGGGAAACCAGTTATCCATAGGCCAGGAAAGTAAATCCATCCACTCGACCCAATGTTTTTTGGATGCTAAAAGCCCTTTCCATCTTAAGTAGTGGAATTGTGAACGAAGGAGAGAAATCATTTACAGAAGAGTAGGACCAGAAATGGGTGAGGCAATTGACTGCTAGCATGATTGACCGATTTGAAGGGAATCTTTACAGAAAGATTCACTTGGTCTCTTTCATGTTTATCAATTGCTATCTCTGTCTTTAAAGGCTATTCACAGAATTAATTAAATGCATGCGTGCACATTACTTCCAAGTTAAATTTGAGGACAGAGACACTAACAGGGGACAGTTAACTCTTAAGCACCTGTGGAGAGCCATGTCCTTTGTGACAACTTGGGAAATACTTCTCTGCTAACAGCCACTTCTCAAAGTTAAAATGGAGCCCAGAAACATCAAAAGACATTTGATAACAGCTGTATACAATGCAAGAGAACCCAAATCTCCTTTGCTTCCAGGGGACTGGCTGTCTAATTGGCCTAGGTGAGACCAGGCCAGTCTATGTTTATTTTAGTTTGGGTGAGCACATATTGTTGGATTCCAGGAATCATAATTGAAGATGCTCAGTGACACTGGTTTCTGGATACAAATCATAGCTTGATCGTACCATTGTCATATCATCTGGATTCTTATTGGGAAATGTAATTTAGTCATTTCATTCTCTATTCCCCCCAGAGTCTCCATTTATACTTTTGCACTTAGAGATAATGCAAAATCATGGTATTTAATAACTGAAAATTTCCTTTGTGTTTTGGGTCCATTAGTACAAAAAATGTTCCATTTGCCTATTGTCCTTGGCATGGAATGTTACATATTTAGTGGCATTGTTATTTGCCAATTTTATGTTCCTTTAATCTCTAGGGCAATGGAGATGTTCTCAGCAATCTAAAGGAAGCTTCAGTTGAGAGGGACTGCCACACGTGTTACTGTTTCTGTGGAGATACCAAAGTAATTGAGTCTTAACTATTTATTCTTTAGCAACCTATGGTTCCTAACAGATGTTGTTCTGAGGTCTTTAAGCTTGCAGCGTTTGTGGTCTGAGGCAAAACTATTCTCTGAAAGGGTGGAGTCCACCTCTCTCTCTTTGTTTACCCATCGTGGGATTGGAAACATTACTGGGGCACTGTTCAATTAAAAATAATGGAAAACCTCACTTAGTTAGGAGGGCAGTGAGCATGCTTTAAGAAAGGATGGAAGAACTTGTTGGGCCAATTTTAGTTGCAGTGCAAATTTCAGAATCAAACCTAAATTCTTTGATGTTTTAGCTTCTTGCCACTGACAAAAATACAACTTCCTGCTTTTTAAAGAACAGACTTTAAAATATAAAAATTATTTTGAGATCGGAAGGCTATTAAATGATTATATCTTGATGACTGAAGTGGAAATAAATCAGAAACACACAATAAGTTGTGAATTTCTGAAGTAAGGTAGAAATCATTCAAAGAAATACACATTTCATTTGACTGGGCAACATGCATAATTATAATATTCAAAAAATTCTAAACTTGGTGGAAGTCGACCTATGGGACATTAGATAATTCATGGAGTGGTTCAGAATGTGAACTCTTTGCCAAAGTGTAAAGTACATAGTTATCCAGATGCTTCTAAAGTAGCAAATACTCTAAGGTATTGTTTTCATGGATAAGAAGGTGAGAAGCAGTGAACACAAGCATCCTCTTTGGTCTGATTCCACACAATTAAGGACCTAGGTAGTGGATGGGGGAGTTGCTTCTGTTCTATCTTCATGAGCACACCTGGGAAGGTCTACTTTGCTGAAATATTTTGCGCCTGTGTGATCCAACTACACACGTGCATAGCAACTACCGTGTAGAAGAGAGACACTTAATTAACCAAAAATTCATGTTAATCCTCCAACAAAACTATAAAAGACATCAAATGACAGCTATATCAACTCTGGTTTAATTAAAGCATTGATTTTCAAGTACCCAAGAGTCAAATAATGGAAAAATATTTTCCCACCTCAGGCCCACTCCCAAATCTGTCCCCACAGGCTCCTTACCCTTGACATTGTAAATTGTATCTCAGACACTCCCACACGATCCATCCTTGGTTTTTTTTCTTCTCCCTTGTTCCTGGGGCCCACAGTACAGAATTTAGATTGATGAACAACAATGTCAGTATGGTGAAGTACAAAGTACACAGCAGTAGAATATTATCCTTTTCTGTGACATTTACAGTGCCGGGACCAATGCCTGGCACTCAGGAAGTGCATGCTGGATGAACGTGTCATGAGCAGCAAAACTGGAGATCTTGTTGAATATGTCAGTGGGTGGTGCTGTATAATTTACTGTGTTCTATCTGTCCAATTAATTCCACATCAGCAGACTGTCTCTTTAGTTGGTTCCTTCAGTCTACAAGTATAGTATTGATAGTTTAGTTCCTACCGTTTGTAGAATATACCAGTGACCATATGTGATCAATTTCTACCCTGTGCCCACGTTACTTCACGGTCCTGGGTTACAGCTTTGGGAAAGTGTGCTTCCTCTTTAGAATAAGAAATGCAGTAATCTCTTATTTCTTATCTATCCTTATTTTATAACAACCCCATTAGTTCATATAAATGGAGAATAAGAGATTCTACTATTAACGACATAATCAAATGTTGGAAATAACTTACATTTTCAGGAAAGTGGACAGGTTGAATAAATCATAGTGCATTAGTAGGATACCATACTTTGTTTCCATTAAAAAGTAAATTTCTGTAATTACTAACATGTATCTATCTTTCAAAAATCAGAGTAAGTGAAAAAAAGGTGCAGAACAACATATGTAATATGCTACATTTATATTTTAAAAAGGCTCTATCCACAAGTGTGTCTATATATACACATACTTACATACTTATACTTTTGTGTGCATAAAATATCCCTGTATGAGGATTAAGCAAGGAAACTAAAAAACTGACAACTAACCTGTAAGTAGTGGGGAGAATTAGGCACTGTACCCCAGTAGAAGGGAGACTTATTGTTAACCATCTACCCCCTTTTTAATGATTTCATTTTATCAAGTACATATATTATTTTGTAAAAATAAATATTTTTGAAATTTTAAAATAATGTACAATTTTATTTAAATACATTTGATAATATGCCAGAAGCACTAGTTTTCTGGGAAAATGAAAATTATAAATTTGACAGAAGATGAAGCACCTCAATTTAGAAGAAAGTAAAATGGTATCAAAAAGCACCAGGCCAAGATTGTTTTGCATAAGCTACATCAACATTCAGGGACTTGTAATTCCCAAATAATATATATATATTTAAATTTCAAAGCTTGGAAAATGATAGGAAGCCACCCTGCTCAATTTTATATGGCTAGCATGTCCCTAAAAGCAACCTGGACAAAAACAACATAAGAAAGTAAATCTATAGGCCTGTCTTAGAAGAATAGATGAAAATCTCCTAAAAGACAAATTAGCCAAATCAATCCATTGGTATATTTTTTAGAATAATAATAATGTACCATCACCGATTAGAATTTATGAAGAAATGCAAAGAAAGTCCAATAGTAGAAAATCTGTTACTGTAATTCACAGATTAAATGGAAAATTTTTACCTTAATAAATGTCCAAAAGCATTTGCTTCTGAAGTTCAATGTGTGTTTAACATAAAAAAAAAAAAACAACCTTTGAAAAAGGGTATATACCAAAAGCACTAGCAAAAAATAAGGTTATTTTGGATTTTTCTATTACATGGTTTTGGAACAATTTATGAAGAACACTTTTTTTTAGAAAAATGGAATCCATTACATTAATCCTATTAGTCAGACATTAGGATAGATGCTGAGAAAATGCACAGGTGTCTGAGAGGTGCTGTGGTCCAATGTCCAGGCCTGTGCCGTGACTCCAGAGGTCAGCAGTGTCTGTGAGGGACAGGAGAAGAAAGAGGGAACAAGGAGAGGGACCAGGGGGTCCCTACTCCACTACTCCTGCTTTTCAACTTGGAGTCTTATAACATCTACCCTAAGGTGGCTTGAAGCATGGCCCACAGACCACCTGACTCACTTATTAAAAATGCAATTTGCTGGAATCCACCAATGAATTAATCTTCCCCGGGATGGAACTCATTAGTCTTCATTTCAGCAAGCTTCCTTGGGGCATTCTGTGGCCACTACAGTCTGAGACCCTCTCCTCCAATGTCCCCTTCTCCTCCCTCATCGCCTCCTGTAACTGTTTCACTTCCTTTCCAGCTGGCCTGACCCTTTGGGCGTTGCCTTCCTCACTCCTCTGCCCATACCCTGAACCTGAACCCCTTCAGCACACTGTCCTCTGTTGCCCCACCAGCAAGTCGCCACACTGTCTGCAGGCTGACAGCCTTCTTGGCTTTACAGCACAGACACCAGCCGTCACTCCCCCTCCCCAGGGAGAGAGGCAGACGCCCTATGGTGGTGCTGTGACCAATTGAGAATCTCTGATCACAGTCTGTTCCTCTGCATGCTTCTCAATAGCTCACCAGCTGTTTCCCCCATTCTGGACATTGGCTATTCCAAAATTTCAACCGCTAATTTGAAGGCCTCATGCTCATCCCGCCCACCTCTCTGGGGTCTCTGATGCAGTCTCCTGCTTCACCAACGACTTCTGGGCTATTAGACACGTGCAGCCTAAACATTCTGTTCTTTTACCCAAATGTTGCTGTGTCTTGTGCAACCTAGCTTCTGTCCCTATTCAAGGATAATCCCTCTGGCATGAGCCTAATTCCATCCCCTTCCACCTGCTGTGATTTCAGGATTTATCTTTAGATTCATCCCATTCTTAGTGTCATGGTTTTAGAATTTGCTGCTCTATTAGCACAAACCTCTATCTTCCCTATCTTAAAGACACCCACACACCCCCCCAAACAAGCAAACAAAACCTCCTCCTCCCCTGGTCCATGTTTTCTCTCCCATTCACAACAAAGTTCTTCAAAATAGAAGAAAATATTCACTCTTTAAAAACTCTATACATCCCCCTACAGAAAATAAAATGAAAAAATTTTTAAAAATTTAATTTAAAGAAGAAACAATGATCACTAAATTCATAATCCAAATACCTTTTATTTTACCTGTGTATTATTTATTTTGAGATCATATTGTATTTAACACTTTTTAGTCATAATATTATATATTTCAAAAACTAGAACATGATTTTAATGCCTGGAAAAGTCTATCAAATGTGTATAACATATTTAATTTAACAATTCTTCCTCTACTGAACGTGTAATTTTTCCCAGTTTCTTACTAGTATAAATACTGTAATTTACCTTGAACATAAATCTTTGTTTACATCTATAATTAATTCCTCATGATAGTTTTTTAGGAGTAGAATTCTGGGCACAGTATGAACTTGTTTAAAGTTCTTATGTGCTTCCAAAATATGTTCTAGAATGTATGTAGTGATTAATAATTTAATATCCACTTATTAGAGTATCCATTGCACAATGGTCTAATATTATGGTTCTTTAAAAAAATAACATTGCTAGCTTGGTAATGTTTGTTACTATTACAATTGTGACTACTATTAAAACTGTGGTCGTTATATCCTCTTCATTTCTGATCTATAAGCAAATTTTAGATTTGAGAATAATAATAAGAAATGTATGGAAATTCTATGGATGACCATGTTCAGCTTTTCTACTTGCTTCTGGGAAACTTATAGCCACATTGATACTTTTTGATTATATATAAAAATTTGTGAATTTATTGTACCATTCCCACTACCAAACCCATTTAAATTGTCATTATTTTTCTTTACTCTTTCATTGATTTTTAAACTGTTTTATTTTGTTATATCATACGTAAACTTCACAAACCATCTTAAATTTAGTTTTGGAATCAAATTAAATTGGTATCAAATTTGAGGTATTGCACATTCAGCCCTTTGCTAAATTCTTTTAACTTAACACTTTTCTTGATTCCAATTACCCCTCATCTTCTCAGTCCCTGCTCCCGCAAGAAACTGTATTCCAAGAGCTTTGTTAATGATCAAAAATGGGATTTACATATAAATTTACATATAAAACTATTTTCTTCCAGGGTTTTGCTGTTGTTAGATTAAACCTTTAACCTCTTTGGAATATATTTTGGCTTGATATGTAAAAGAATCTTATTTCTGTTTCTCCCAAAAATTACTCATTTTGCCCACAAGATCATTAAGTTATCCATGTCTTTCTCATTGATTGGTGAGCCTTTCTGTAATTTATACTAAGACCATAGGTATGCATATAGCTCTTTTAATCAGTTATAATACTTCCTAGGTAAATCTCACTATATTATTACTAAAAAAACTAGCAATGATAATTATTTTTGCCTGATTATTATTCAGGTTTAACTTTAGATTCAATAAGCCAATCATATGTATATATATAATTTTATTTGTAAATATGCTTACTACAAATGCAGTGCCCAATATTTTACTGGAATTGCAAGAATACTCTATTTGTAAATTTTAAGGGATAACATTAAACCAGTGTTTTTCAAACTTTAATCATTAAATCACTGTTTTAATTGTTATCATATCTGTGTCCAACTGTAGTGCTACTTAGTTAATATTTCAACAGTCCACATAAATGACTTGTATGAGTTAAGAGAGGAAGAAGAGAGAAAAATGTAAGAAAGGATTGGACACAGCCTGCTCTTCCACACCTGATCTTCTCACTGGTGATAAACTGAACTTCTTTCCTTTTCTTAAAATTCCTGGTACTTCTTAGAATGATTTCTCATTGTTGACTAGCTGTTGTTGAGCCCAGGGAGAACTCACAATGCAGTCGTCTCTGACTCCTGGGAGCCTTTCAGCTTAGATCCTCTGAAGCCAGAATTTGCCATAGCCATTATTATAGCACGTTTTACGTTGTGTTAGATGTTTGATCAATATTTTATTGGATCAAATGTTATTAAATTTTGAGAGTTATTGCTTTTATATTGTAGCATTGAATTAGTGCTAAGAGAAAGGGAGGTTTTGGCTAGCAGTCTTTAGTGTTGCCTTTAAACTCACGTCATATACGAAGCTGCTAAAGGAAAAATGGCAAATTGGTACCTAGGAAAGGAGCTTCTCATCTGGGATCAATCAGCTTCAACCCGCAAGGGCAAAATTAATTGTAATTAATTGGAATTTGGTCTAGGAATTCTTTCCACTTGAAAATAGAGAAGGAGAAAAGTGAATATGGGTGCCGTTTGTTTTCTTATTATGTAATTACTGTAGGGAATAAACATTTACAATACTTTGCAAAGATATGTAGAAATAAATATTCTTAACACTCCATGATTAGTCACTATTATAATTGCCTCAGATCTAGATCTCTCTAACTGCATTTAATCTGTTATTTTACCAGTCCACTAAGTTTTTAATTTTAGTCACTAGGATTTTTTATTTTACTCTGTTTCATTTGTTAAATTGTAATTCTATTTTTTTCTAAAACTGCCTGTTTTCTCATAGTGTCACATTTTTTCTACATATCTCTTAAATCATTTATAAACATACTTATTGTATAGTCTATTTTATTTATCTCAAAACCTTGGAGTTCTTATCCTCCTATATGCTGTATCCACTCCCTCCTCCTCATGGCACATTGTTTCCTTGGGTAGTTATAATTTTTTTTAATGAATTCATCTTCTGTGTGTGTGCACGTGCATGCACAATGTGGAAGTGGTGTTACAGAGAAGTTTTGTATTTGTTACACGAAGGCATTCCCAAAGTAGTACTTATCTGGGATGGGTTTTTACATCAATTTCTTCTACATTACAGAGAAAACGAAAATTTGAACTTCATACCTGTATTTGTTTCCTAGGGCTACCATAACCAACTACCACAAACTGGGTGGCTTAAAGCAACACAAATTAATTTTGTCACAGTTTTGGAGGCTAGAAGTCTGAAAATCAAGGTGTGGGTAGGGTCATGCTTCCACTGAAGGCCCTGGGGAAGAATCCACCCTTGCCTACACATAGCTTCTGGTAGTTGCTGCCAATCCTTGGCATTCTTTGGCTTGTTGCTGCTTCACTACAATCTGTGCCTCCATTGTCACATGGTCTTCTTCCCTAGTGTCTCTATATGCGTCCTCTCCTCTTCTTATAAGGACGCCAATCATTGAATTAAGTACCCGCCCTAATTCAGCATGACCTCATCTTAATTACATGTGCAAAGACCCTATTTCCAAATAAGGTCACATTCACACATACCGAGAACTTGGACTTCAACATACCATTTTGGGAAGTACAATTCAACCCACCCAACTCATGCAGGCAGTATCATGCTTGACAGAGATACGGTTTTAAGTTTCTTCTCTGGGCCAGTGGCAGAGGTTTTCTGGTGTCCATTGTATTTATTTCATTCCACAGTGTGTTTCAGTAACTTTCAGCTAAATTCTAAGTTACTAACCCCTTGTTCAGGAATGGGCAAAAGGTATACTAACATAACCAAAATGTATAATGATTATTCTGGTACCCTAATGGAAGCATCAGTGAAACCTTGTAGTTTTGTCCTTGTAGAAATGTGTTACGTCCATCTTGAAGTGTCTCTTACAAGCTGACACTCAAAAAAAGACAATTTTCCTTGGTTTGTCCTGAGCAGTTAAGGCCTTATTTGAATAAAGTCAATTTGAAAAATCACTTAAGTTGCAAAATGCATAGGTTTGCTACAATAAAACCTGAAACTGTACATAATATGTCAGCCCTTAAAGGGATTATCCCTTTTGGCAACATCATTAGAACTTATAGGAAAAGTGTCAGAATTAAAAGACTGTATGCAAAAAAAAATAAAACTCTTTTAAGAGAATTTAAATGTATGTTTACAAACGTGGATGGCCATGTCTAGAAATTACGTAGAGTAAGAAGTTGTCCGAAAACAAGAAAATGAAAGATGAGTTTGGCCAATTACCTGTGTCTAAAATATATTATGTATCAGTTAAAGGAAAAGATTTTTAAAAGCTAGTGATAAGCAATAAGTCTAATAAATCTCTGAAAAAAATATAAATTGTATTACAAACACTAAATATTTCAGAAAGGTCTTTGAAATTCTAATGGCCAAAACCAATTTCTCTTATAAACAGTCACTGTTGATAACAGCTTGTTTTCAAGAAAGGGCAGGAAGTGGCAAACCAGCTGCTGGGTATTGCTAGTGTCAACTTTGCCCAGAAAATAAAAATCACATTCTAGTACTTTCATCTCAGATATCTACAAGCACAAGAAACAGTGCAAAATGGCATTGTTTCTATAAGGGATAAAAAGAAGAATTATTAGCAAATTTATTATTTCAAGCTTAACACTTAGCTCATGGGAAAGACAGCAACTGAACAGCAGTTGAAGGCTAGGAAATTCTGGAAAAGGTATATGGTGTTGTGTCAAATGCTAAAGAACTGAAGATTCCATTCTTACAGATAAATCAGAATACCAAGAAAGCAGCCTCCTTTATATTTAAGTAGATTATATGTCAAATGTTAGGAAATGGTTGAGAACTGGTTGGATAAGATCAAGAGGTCTGTGTGGAAGAATTCAATAAAGGATGTTTCCAGAGATCCCTTCTAATATAATGAAACTGTGATACACCTCTATTCTAAGCAGTTCCATTAAAAAACAAACAAAATAGGGCAGAAAGCTGCCCTAAGATACAGAACAACAACAACAAAACCACCCAGCCACTGCATGTTCCTGCAGTTACTGCAGTCTACCATTCAATCAATTAAGGCTCAGAGTATAGAAAGTTCCTAGAGAAAAAGGTAGGAAGGAAGTGTACCAATTGCTGATAAAATAACTAGTCAGGCTAAACACCCTGTGCTGGAGCAGCCAGAGGTTGAGACAGTGTAGACACTGGCTACCAAAATTGGGGCTTAAACAAGAGCAAAAGTTAAGAACTCAGCCTGTGGAGTCAGACTAAGTTTCAAACCCCATCTTCTCCTTGTGAAGCTTTCGGTGATGTTGCGATAAATCAACAACTATTTACTGTTGATAAAATTTTCTACAATAATTCTGCTTCTTTTATCTCTTGCTTTATCTTTATTTATCACTTAACTTTGTCCAAGTCCCTCTTCCAGATTTACTGCATTAAATTATCAAAACAAACAACTAGTAAATGAATGAATCCATGGTTCCTTTTCAAGAAGTCTGGCTCTGAGCCCCACAGCTACACCTCTTTGCAACGTGGCCCTTGCGTAACCACTAAGAGAGAAGCCAGAAGGCCTGTGTGACCTTAGGCAAGTTTCTGAACCTCTCTGTGCCTTATTTCAATATGGGGATAGATAGTAATAGTGTTTATCTCATCAAGTTGCTATGAGGCAAGTAAAGTCATGCTCACATGCTATCAGCACTGTATCTGACACATAATAATCCACAAAAAGATAATTATTATACTTTTCTCCCTAACCATAATGCTCAGCTCTACCAGACCCGTGTGTAGTCCAGATTTCTGTAGGCCTCTGCAGTTTCTAATTACAGACAAAGTCACATTAGCCATAATAACAAAATCTCACAGAATCAGGGCTCCACCTCCTTTGCTGTTCACCTCGGCCCTCCGGCCCCCATCATTTCTTCTCTCCCACTCCTGGCTCCTCTAGTGATGTGGTCCCCAACTCCTGGGCTGCAGACCAGTACCAGTCCTTGGCCTGTTAGGAACTGGCCACACAGCAGCAGGTGAGTGGCAGGCGGATGAATGAAGCTTCATCTGTATTTACAGCCGCTCCCCATCGCTCACATCACCACCTGAGCACCGCCTCCTGTCAGATTAGCGGCAGCATTAGATTCTCATAGGAGTGACAATCCTACTGTAAACTGCACATGTGAGGGATCTAGGTTGCTTCTTGTGAGAATCTAAAGCCTGATGATCTGAGGTGGAGCTGAGGTGGTGATGCTAGCGCTGGGGAGCGGCTGCAAATACAGATTACCATTGGCAGAGAGGTTTGACTGCACAATAAATATAATGTGCTTGAATCATCCCAAAACCATCCCCCTCTCCCCTGGTCCGTGGAAAAATTTTCTTCCATGAAACTGGTCCCTGGTGCCAAAAAGTTTGGGGACCACTGCTCCAGGTTCTTGAGGGCATCTCACGTGCCCTCACTGAGAGACCTCTGATGTTTTCCACCTGGTCCCACAGGCAATGCTTAATGCCCACAAAGCAACCTTAGGGCAGCCCCAGCCCTTCCCCTCTGCCCCCAGACTCCCTGAGGATAAGGATATGGCCCGTGGTGTTGGCTCCCAGTGCTCACAAGCTACAGACTGGTAAAGGCTGAATGGTTCCCTCTGAATAGAAACAAAAATTGTACTTTTCTCTCCCAGACCCTCAGTGTGTCACTTTGGCACATAATTGGTCACATTGACTCCTTGATATAAAAATCTGTCCTTCAGCCTCTGTCTGCAGCATCTCTCAGTGGGGCTTAGGCCAAGTCCATGACGACATCTGCTAGTCAGGGACCTTGGCTAAACAAATGTGGGAATTGCCAATAACTGCCCCAAGCCAGATAAGTGTAAAATTGCATCACCTGGTCACCCAGTTTGCCTAGGATTTTCATGGTTTTGGCACTGAAATTCCCATGTCATGGGAACCCCTGGCTGCCCCGGGTCACCCTCACTGAGGAACACCCAGAAGACTTTGGGCAGCATCACTGAAATGGTCCACATGGTCCACCAGCTTGGAGGATGGCTGACAGGAGAGCAGCCTGCATGCTGAGCACAGCTCACGGGCTACATGAACGCTGCTTCCCACGACGTGTGCCCTGGTTTATTCCCTACCAAAATGTTTGTTGTGGTGTAGACATGTGCTTTGTTTCAAGTTGCTATGTCATAGAAGTAAGCCTATTCCATCTGGTTTAGACAAATTAAGATTATTTGAAATGTACTTTCTCAACACCCCCCCAATTCCTGTGTCTATCTCTTTTCTGAGAATTTCCAATTCTCCACTTCCTTTAACATTGTCCAGAGAGTCTGCCTTCTGTGTGTGTGGCCTGACAGTGTCCCACACTGCTGTTAATTGGGGGCTGTGGTTTATTCGCTCTGTATCATTTCAGCAGTGTTTCTTTTTTGGCCAGGAAGCCTTTCTACATCCCACACTTCCGATTACAGGAGTCTCAGTCTGGACCCATGTAGGCTTCCTGCTTGTTCATTTTTTCTCTCTCTCTCTCTCTCGCAAAATCAATAGTGTTTTGAAAAGAAGTCAAAATGTACCTTGGTTAGCCCCAAGGTAAGCTGCTAAAAAAGTTCTTTAGGTCTCATAATAAGGTTAAGAAAGGGACTTCATGGTTTTGGTACTTTCCAACCAGGTTGTTGCCTTATATCACATGATGTGCTCTGCACAGTTGGAGATGCAGCTAAGCAAGACTGCCAACTCCTCAGCATCCTCACCTCACTTCACCTGGCCTCTATTAGCAGGAGGGCTGGGATCTGCACGATCCCCTGCACTGTCCACTCCTCACCTATCTCCCTTCTGTCGCTGCCACATTTTGGGGGTGGCGGTGTTTCTTCCCAGTGTAGGGAACTCTCCAGGCTGGACTGCCCTCCCCGTGTTGTGTTCAGTAGAAGGGATCCAGCCCACTGGGCCAGAGCCTGCTGAATGTAAACTCTTCTGCTCCTCTGTGGCATCCCTGGCCTCAGGCAGGGCTGGGCACCATGGTCTTGCTCCTTGGGCAAAAGGTGACTTAAGGACCCTGGTAAGTTGCATCTCTTGACCTGCAGGTGCAAGGGATTCCAACAGATGGTGCAGGGGCTGGACTGGGCAGGGCCACAGGAAGGCGAGGTACTTAACAGGCACAATGAGGTCCTGTGATTTACAACTCGACATGATGGGAGAACTAGATTCTTTCTCAGAAATTCTTTGGGGAAAAATATCAAAACTTAGTGACAGTGTCAACCATGGTCCTTCATACTCTCCTCAGTCTGAATCCCAAACCATGACAAAGCTTTTAATTTCTTATCCCCAATCACTCCCCAGGTGCAGGCCCTGCCCAGAGGGGCCAGAGGTGGGGTCAGGTCTGATTCAGGAGGCTCCCACCTCCAGATTCCCCTCCTGAGAGGGGTTACTCTTTCATCTCAAGAAATCCACTGCTCTCCCACTGGGGGTGTGATTATAAAGAAGGTCACCAACAGGGATCTCAAAGTACCCTCCCACCTTAGGAAGGAATGCCATCCCTGGTTATTCCAAGGTAGGGAGGGGGCAAGGGATGGGGGTTTTTGCTAGTTTCTTAGCAGCCTCAACATTCTTTAATATGAGCAACCGACAGCTTCTCCATCTCATGTGAGGTGCTCTGCAAATGCAGTTTCCAGCCTCACCCTCTCCCACCCAGATTGGAGCCCTAAATTCCAATTACATTCAAATTCAGAGGTTGTCACTCCTTTCAGGTGAATCCCTGTCCCCACCTCCCTGTGATATTAGTGGTAATGCTTCTCACTACCGAAGTCCAGAACATCAAGTTCAACCCTGGCAGGCTGCCCCTGGATTCTAAATCAATTCATTATATTTTGTCTTCCAAAGTATTTTTTACATTTAAAACCATCTTTTGTCTGACATGCATTATTCTCATGAATCAATAATATTTCTGTTTTCATATGTATTATCTTTTTATGATGCTTGTCATACAATAAGGTTTCTAGAATTACTGGTCCAAATATTTGTTCCACTAAATTTGGACCCCCAGTAGGACAGCAGGCAAGTGCATTTTGTTCATTGTTGTATCCTTAGTTCCTTGAACATTTTTTATAGCATAGCTTGTGTTCGACAAATATTTGTTGGATGAATTTAAAAATTAAATGATATAATTTCACTACAGAAGAAATGGCTTGTTAATGGAAACCACATCACACAATTTAAAGACAATCTACTGATGGAGGCAGGGGAACATTTTGTGTTCTGGAGAACTGCAGACGTTGAGGCAAATACTTGAAGCAGCCAACTTGTGCTCATTGGACCCAGTGAGTGGTCAGGCAGGAACTTGCCTGGCAGGAGTTTTGTTACAGTGTTTATAAAACAGAGACCAATCATAAGTTTGGATCTGTAATTAGGCCTTTGATTTACTCTCTATATACTTCATTTCCTTTCTAAGGAAAATGAAAAGTAATAATATCAATTGTTCTTTTAAGTAGAGACATTTTTGACATTGTTGGAAAGGAAAAAGGAAATGAAGAACAAATTTATGGAGGAAGTGTCAATGGATTTCCCAATGGGGAGGTTCGGAAATCACTTTGCTCGAGTTCCACTGGCCTCCACGCTCTTCCTCAAACATGCCAAGCATATTCTTGCCTCAGGTCCTTTGCACATGCTGTTTCTTTGGCCTGGAAAGCTCTTGCCCAAGATTTCTGTCTCATGTTCTTATTTCTCAGTGTCTTCTTTTTGCAGCTCTTGCCTAACTCCCCTATGAAAAACAGACGCTTCCTCCCTGCCCATACTCTCTATCCCCCTTACCATTCTTCGTATTTTTTTGTGGCATTTATCACCAAATGACATGAAAGCTATTTCTTTTTTTAGTTGTCTGTCTCCCTCCACTAGACTATAAATTCCAGGAGGGTAAGAACTTTATCTGTCTTACTGACATATTTTTACTTCCTACAGCAGTGCTTGGTACATAGTAGGTGCTCAGTAAATATCTAAGGAATGAGTACTTGAATGAGGTTGAAGTGAGTGTGGCTTTCTTGCATAAACTATTTAGTTTAGCCCAAATGCTCATAAAAGTCTTCCAGTGTTGTTTGGAACTGACTCATAACAGCTCAGGAGAGCTGATTGTGCCCATTTCTTTCCAACTCTGCATTCATTAGTGTCATGCAGGCAGTTGTAAAATGGCCCTGGTAGGAGTATTTATACCATGGAAATGGGCAAACACTGTGCATCAGGCATTCTCTTTTCTTTTTCCCTGGAAAGTCAATGTTAAACATTTTCTAGTATACCATTGGTCTTACCCAGACATCTGCCTAGAAAATGGTAATGTCACATATGTAAACAACACTTATGTCAAGTATTCTGAGGCTCTGTGCTGAAATGTGCTTGTAAGACACATTAACAATTCAATCCACCTAAGAGGAAGGGGAATTTTAGAGCACTCAGGATGGAAGGCAGGCTTGATAAAATTGATGACAAGCAGAAAATTGGGATCTAAGGAAAGCTAAATTTAAATAATTTTGCAAAGAATAGTAAAATGGATTAAAAGTGTAGAAAATCATTGACCACAAGTTATGAGAAACTATGTATTATGTAAGATTATCGTTCTAAGTAAAAGATTTAAAATTATACCTGAGAACACAGGAAGATATTGGAGGTGTCTTGGGCTCAGAACCCCTGCAGTGTCTACCCAGGGCCTAGGTATAGAGTGTTTTATGAATAGAAAACAGATTGGGAGACTTAAGCACAAATCAGATTTGCTGTTTTCACTTGCAAGGTAAAAGACCATCAGTATCAGTACTCCTTCCTATGGGACAGAAAAACATCCTGCTCCTGAAAGTTGGAATCACTGGGAAGCCTCTCACATTCCCTGCCTGACCAAATTTTCACCATCTCCTTTCAGCATTGACCTCACATACTTCTACACTGTAATCGTACAAAGATGCCACTGCTCTCTCAACACGCCTCATTATAAGGAGCCCAGCTTTGGGATGGACGCAGTGGAGATTCTGACTCTGCCCCTTAGCGCTGTGACTGCACACCCTCCGGGAACCCTCTCAGCCCCGTCAGTATTGTGGCTTCCTTTAATATAGCTGCTAATATACTCTCCAGTTCCTCTGCCTGGACTGCAAATTTCTCTTCAACTAACACACACTTTCTCATTCTTCAAGATCCATCCCAAATATGGCCTCCGTTTGGAATTCTTCCCTGATTTTCAGTACTTTGAGGATCTAGGAGAAGTAAACTTCCCCATTCTTAAAAGATTTACAATATATTGATTAAATGCCAAAAAATAAAAGCAGGAAAATAAATGATGCAAAGAAAAGCATTTATAGTATGTGGTGTCCACAAAGCACATCAAAACAACCACCTTTCCATAGAGCCTGGGATGTCAGTGTCTAATCCTCTCCTTTGCTTTGTACCTGCTTCTTTGCATGTCTGTTGCCCACTGATCTTAAAATACATGACAGGAGCAGGTGCTCCTATTGTGTTCAGTGAAAACCATCCATGAACACGAGTTTGAATTAATTATAAAAATTCAAACAATATGCAACTATATTGCATAAAAGTTGAAAGTTTTCCTTCACGTCTAATTCCATTCTATTTCCCATAGGTAACCTCTCAAAACAGGGTTGGTGCGTCCTTCTAATTAGTATGCATGTGTGGGTTTCTGTGTGTGTGTGATTTCATAAACACATCGGTTTTTGTTTGTTATATAATGGAATTTTACTATATAAATGTGTTGTTTGATGAGCCTTTTTTTTTTAACTTCATAGGGGACCTTGGCAACTTTTTTGCAGGTACATAGTGCAAAGTGTTAAATAATATGTCATAATTTATTTTAGAAACCCCTTGTTAATGGATATTTAGTTACTTCTAATTTTTGGCCATTTCGTACAAAGTAGAAAAGACATACTTAAACACACATTTTTGGGTACATGTACAAGAATTCTATGGGGTAGATTTCCGAATGTGGAATCTTTGGGTCAAAACATAGGCACATTTCAGATTTTGCAACATGTTGTCAAACTGCTGTCTAAATAGAGTGATCCAAATTATGTTCTCACCATCAGTGCATGAAAGAACACAATTCCCCTCACCCTTGCTAACAAACAATGGATATTATCAGCATTTTAAAGCAGTAGAATGGGTTTAAGAACAAGCAACTCAACTACTCTCTGTTTAAGGCTAAAAGTCAAATCCTTTAGCGTTTCAGCTTTGGGTTTTTTTGGTGTATCTGTGAGCACGCGTGCATGCACGTGTATTTGTAAAGACATTTGATCCATAATTTCTGTGCAACTGCAGTTGTTTTCCACTCAGCATTGGGTGGTATCTTTGGCTTTTTAGATAGAACTGGGCTGGCCAAGGTTATCACACTGGATTCTGTTGAGACTACACCCTAGTGGCACAAGCTATGTCTGTGAGACCTTCCCTGGCAAGCAGCAGGTGTCCAGGGTGCTTGGGCCGCTGATGGGCATCTCGACCAGAAGAGGTCATTGCAGAAAGCAGAGGCTCCAAACAGGTCACAAACGGATCTGGTGGAAGCAGCCCAGCTCTCTTCGAGGGCCCAGCGTATTTAGTCTGGGAGGGTGTGGATGGTAGGCACAGACACAGCGGTGGCCCTTTGTGGTCCTCCTAGAAAACTCATTTATCAGGACTGGGACTGATTAAGTGTAAATGGCCAGGGTGTCAGAGGGCCAAGTGACACGGTGTGTGTTGCCCTGCACCACCGAGGAGTAAGGGTCAAGTGTCAGCCCTGAACACTCTCCAAGTGCCTTCTTAGGAGGATTGAGTGGCTTTCTTGTTTGAGAACAGAGATCTTTTGTCAAATACACACAGAGAATGCCAGTCACTCTACAGAGAGGCTGCTGAGGCAGGGCCAGTCCTACATGCGAATGCTCAGGATGTGCAGATACAGAGATGGAGAGCATGTGGAACACGGATAAATGTGGACAACTGCACACACAGCCCGTTCAGATACGCATGTGTTCCTATCGGTTCTATATCCCGAGAGAGGCCACAGGTACTCTGCAATTGAAGAACGACATAATGGAGTATTCAATTCATGAATGTAGCTTAAAGTCTCTTGGTTTTTACATTTTTTATTTATGTTTTTTAATTTCAAAGGTGTTTTCCTCATAGAATAAAAAGGGCAATGTTACAGCAACTTGCCTCACTTTGTGTCTATCTTTACGAACAGTGTGAGAAAAGTATATGTAAAAGATGTGATTCTAAAGTCAGTAGGCTTTATTTGTTTTTAAACATGGTTTATGAACTCAAAATGTTAGCTGTTATCTTTTTACTAGGGGAAAAAAGTATCTCTGTATTATTACAGGGATTCTGCCCTTGATTGAGAAAGTCAGGGCACAATGAAGAAGGTGTTTATTTAAAAACCCCATATCCCTTCGTACCCACACTTGTTTAAGCTGAGACCACTATCACTGTTTATGAAAGTAGAAAGAGTTTCCCAGCTGAAGGAAAGGGGGACTTTGCTCTTAACAGCATCCTGTCATCAAAATTGAGGGGGCCTGGGGGCTGCTGCTTCTGTTATGGACTTACACAGCACTCCTAAAGGAACTAAAAGTTGGAAAACATCTCCTAAAAAATAACATATGTTGTAAATGCTTTTTATTCGTATGTTGCTTTTTTCTTTATTAAGGTATAAATTTACATACAGTAAAATGCACAGATCTTAAAGTGTGCAGTTTGGTGTTTTGACATGTATATTTTTTAACATAGGACCATACTTCATACTTTCCTGCAACTTGCTTTTTTTTCTTCTCCTTAATAAACTTTATTTTATAGAGCAGTTTTAAGTTCACAGCAAAATTGACCAGAAGGTATAGAGAGTTCCCTTAAACCCCCCCTGCCCCCAAACAGGCACATCCTCCCCCACCATCAGCAACCCCCGCAGAGCAGCACATTTGTTACCACTGATGAACCTACCTTGACACATCATTATCACTGAAAGTCCTGCAGTAAATTTTTAAAAGTGAGCACATATTGCATGTCATTTATTCAGGCAGTGTTGCCATGCTGAACATAAATTGCATAGATGAATGCTTGTGTAACTTTGTTTCAGTAGATTAAGCAGCAGCTAGAAACAGAGAAGTAGAATTGACAGCCCAAAGGGGTGGGGCATTGGAAATATTGCCTAGTATCTCAAATTGTACTGCCTTTATTTGTTTGTTTATTTCATTTTGTTTTATTTTTAACCAGTACAAAAGTTCAAAGCATTGTTGGGGATTTTTTGTAAAGTCCCATTTTTTTTTTATTTAACTGAGAACCTAAGGGAGGAAATGTCTCCATACATTCTACAAAAAAAGATTTGCACCATTTGAGTTGGTTCCAAGGATCCCAGGTAGGAGAACTGATCATTTAGAGGCAAGGAAGTTGACAGGGCTCCCACCTACAGGGTCCCCTGCTGCCACCAGCACCCAGTCACATTTTCCTAATTGCTTTCTTGGTGTCCACTATCATTCCGTGCCTCTCTGCCCTGTCGCTTAGGGTTAGTTTCTCAAAACTCAAATTCATCATGTAATCCCCCTGTTTGCCCATAGGAGGAAATCCAATTGACCCTAATGCCTATAGGATGAAATCTGAATTCCTTGCCCAAAAAGCCTTACATCTTCTGTCACTCCCCTTAACGCCCCTTATCCTGCTGCCTTGCTGAATTGTACCACTGCTCCGCAATGTCAGGCCAGGCCTCTTCACAAATAGATGTCTTGGTACATTTTATTTCCATCCAGCACCATCTTCCCTGGAAAATTCTTCTTCTTCATCACTGAAGCCTTACTCAATCACCCAAACAGAGTTAGTTTCCAACCTCAGCATTACTTCCCTCTGACTGTAGCAGACCACATTTTTACTTATTTTTTGTACATATACCAAATCTCTTCACTAGGCTGCAAGTGTTCAATGGCAGACATCACTTTTTTCTCATTTTTTTGGTAACTCCATCACCTAGATATTGGCGCATGGTAGGAGCTCAACAAATGTGTTACATAAAGGCATAAATGGCTACCCTGCAGAGTGAAGGAAACTGGAGTCTGTTGATAAAGTAAAGGAAAAGCCCCAGCTGTAGTGATTGTGTTAACAACTATGCAGTGAATACTTCTTATGTGAGATATATCTGGGGCATTAGTTGAGCATACATATTCCTAGGGCCCTCCCTGGAGGCCCACTCATTCAGGATGTCTGTGGTAGGGCTCCGGAATGTGCGTATTTATCACTTGTGCGAGGTTCTCATGATTGTATACATCTGGGAAGCCCCAAGTCAGACCATCTCGCGGTGTTGTTAAGGCAGGTGGTATTGCTAACTCCCCTGGGCCACCTGTGACACATTAAGCATCTGCTTACGAAGTGCCCACAACAGGCCAGGCACCACCCTGGTGCTTGAAATTGCCCTAATCATTGGAAACTAGGCTCATGCCTTTGAGAACAGGCAGACCAATCCCCTTACAGAGATGCCTCTCATGTGAGTGAATTCAGAACAAATTTTACCTGATTAAACTGTATTCCCTTTTCATAAGATAAATATCCAATGTTCTCCTTTTGTGTTATATAAAATTGCTGCATAAAATAAATTCTATGGTTGGTAGTCATAACTTTGAATATCCTTTCTGAAACTCAACTTTCCCAGCCCACTCCCCAAAAGAAACTCCCCAGATCAAAATCTGATGCATCCCCTAGGCGAGCACACCCCACCACAGTTGAGCATCTCTGGTCAGATGCCAGATTCTAGCTGCACCTCACCTGCTCCATCCTGCAGGAGGTGATTATCCATGTCTTGGCGTGGTTGAGATGTGGCAAATATTCTTAATTTACATTGACTTATTAATACATTTGAGACCTTCCCCTGGAAACAGGTTTTGAGGCAGAAGAGGAGTCAAGACAATGGCAGAGATGGCAAATGGAGTGATGAAGATATCGGGTCAGCAGGGTTGGCCCCCGAGTGTTACCCAAAGGAGAAAAGGGATGAAGAAAAAGGCAAGTTGTATCAACGTCCCTATGGGGTCTGGAGTCCTAATTATGGGAATTGTGTAATCTCAGGATATTAGCAACCACTTCTGAGCAGCAAAACGAATCATTCTTAAACCCCACACCTATTCCTTCTACTGTAGAAGAGTGGAAGCATGCATGTCAGAGAGGCTGCTGACGCAGCTTTTTCCTAGTTCATACAGGGCAAAGTGCAGCATTTTGTCCAATCAAGGGTTGCAGCCCCACAACAGCCTTCAGGCAGCAGAGCCGAGTCTCCTGGAGTCTGATAGGTGGGTCTGGATGGATGTTTATTAAGACATCTACCACATCTTCTGAGCTTCAGTTGCGTGGTTTCCTCTTAACTATTACTTAAGTATATTTATAGTTTTTGTTTTACAGAGGCTTTATCCATGTGAAATTGTAGGGTCACGGCTCCAATCCCATCTCTTGTTCACTCATCTAGTTAGTTGTCATGTATTTAAATGGAATTCTTTCAGGAATTGAAAAAAGGTAAAAGTATCTTGATCATTTTCCAGGGGAAAAGAAAGAAAAAGTCCCTATTGAGTCTATGTATAGAAGCTGTTCTTACAGGAGCAAGGAGTGCTGTTCTGATAAGGTCAGGTTTCCCTGGGTTTGCAGAGGTTACATCAACCAAATGGAAATGCACAATGGGCCAGAAATGGAGTCAACTGCATCATGGAATTTGAAGTGGAGCTCATGAAATGGCCTTGCTCTTGCTTAAAGAGCCATTTGGTGTGATTCAAGGGTCAAGGAGGGATTTGGAAGTTCCATTCTTACCTGGAAATTATGGTATAATTCAGAGACTACTATAAGAGGTAATCCAGTAGTATATTTGTTCAAATATAGTATATTAGATTTGGGAGATCACATTTAATTGATAGAGAAAATGCCAAAGAAAGTAGTCATTTGCATAGATAAATTCTGATACAGGACTATGTGGGGAAACTTGCTTGGATTATGGCCTGAGTGGATGGGATGGAGGATGAGGTTCTTCTGGGCAGCCGGACAGAGACATGAAAATCATGGAAGAGACCTCAGTAGCAGAAGCCAGGCTGACTTGGCCAATTCAAAAATTACGTTTTAGTGTGGTCTGGTCATTCCATGTAGATAACTCCATGAAGGGATAATGAAAACTTTTAAGGAATCAGTAGCTCAAAAACATAATGAGCTGCTCTATGAAATAAATTTTTCATAAATGGAAGTATTTAAATAGGGACTGGACAATCCACTCTGAAATGTTTAAGGGAAAACTGACATTGAACAAAATGGCTCTCAAAGTTTTACCACAATGACACCTAGAGTTGTTCCTTTTTCGGTCCAAGCAAAGGCATTACGTTTAATGTCTTATATTTCATGTTATTCTGTTGTTCTCTATAATTTATCAAGACCATTTTTTAAAATCTAATTTTGTTGCTGGATACATTTTCTGACCCTCCCCATTTGATTTCTTCAGCAAATTTGATCAACCTGTTTCCTTTAACCAAGTAATTGATAATATTGTTAATTGTACAGAGATATTATATATAACCAAGAAATCAATAGCATTGTTGTCAACATAGTATTGTTGGTGATGTAATACAGATGTATAATATATAACTGAGAAATTGATAACATTGTTGAGAAAAGAAATGTTGAATACAGAACCAATTGTCACCTCACCAGAAATCTTAAAATATTCCCATTCATCCATTCACTGAGCCACTTTACAGAGCTAGCATCCATTTCATACATTCTTTTCTTAAAATTAAATACATTTCATTCATTTCCAGTCTTCTCATAGTTTCCCCATCACCATGATCCTTTAAAGATTATCTAGAATAAATCAACAATCTATTCTATAAGATTTCTTCATGCCCCATCCCTCTGTGTCCCTATGCCTCTCAAATAGATGATAATCAATTATTTGAGTTTTATCTTCAACAACTTTGTTGTTGTTTTCTGTGATTTAGGCAGGGGAAGCCCATGTTTATTTTCCACTTGGATCTTCCTAACGTAACTATCAAAAAATTACAAGATATCGTTATTTTTGATCCTGAGCCCAACCTTAGAACAAAACTTCCTAATATCTGAATTCACAACATACTAATTCACTTTCAACACCATTGATTTCTTGGGAGTAATAGTAACAACAAACATTTCAAAGAATTTTTTTACTTACAAGCATCTTTTATATATTAATTTTTTTTCACATATTTAGGGAAGCAGAAAATCTTCAAAATCATGGTGTTCTTTATAGGGCACCATGAAATATTTACTTCTGTTATACAAAGCAAAATTATTTGGCAAAAGAATACATTTAATACTATGCTTATGAAATGTCAGGTCATGTGCAGAAACACATGAGAAAATATGTATTATCAAGCATGTTTAACTATTTACAGATTTTTCTGTGAAAATTGATTTGCTACTTATTCCATTAAGCTGGCAAGAATTTGCAGGAAAACTGGAGCAGTTATGTTACAAATGTTTCATTAAAAATATTTAAGAAAATTCCATGAAAAGAAAACTAAAATTTTTCACATAGCATCCTTATTTTATGAAGATGTTGTTTAAGTCATACTGCACGACATTATTCAGTTTAGATCTTATCATAACCTGTTAGATAACTGATATCCTTCCCAATATCCAAGTGAGAAAACCAATGAACTGACCTGTTAAATGATTTGTTGCAATCTGATACCAGAGCCGAGATTCTTGCTACCCCACAGTACTGCTCACATTTCTTCTTCGTTGAGATCATTTGTGATCAGACAGTCAGAATTATGTTTCTCAGAGCTCCCTAGCAAGGATGGAAACCCACCTGTGGAAGTGGTTAGGAGCACAGACTCTGCAGTCAGGCTGCTGGGGTTTAACTTCCAGCCTTGCCATTTGCCACCTGGATGATCATGTGCAGGTAGCTTAATTAATCTATGCCTCTACCTTAGTATGGAATCATAAAACAATAGTAGCTACGTCATGAGCTTATTGTGACTGTTTAATGAGGTAATCCTTGTAAAGAATTTAGCACAGTCCCTGGCATAAAATAAGCCTCGGTTAAGTGCCAGTTCTGACAACTGAGTTGCTATTGTTTTCTGCCATGTACTATGGAATCCTTCTTTTTCTATTTTATTTTTAAATTTGTCTTTCTTATAAGTTAAAGTACAAATCCAAGTATATTCAATTTTTTCTTCTCTGGTTATCAAACTTTCCAATATACACGGATGAATACTCCCAGTTTTGATCCCCTGTGCTCTGCAGCCTCACCTTTCTGGGTTCCAAAGAGCAGCTCTTTCTTCTCCTAGCAGGGGCAAAGAAGAGCCCAGGAAGCCAAGAGCTGCTGGATGTGATGCTTTCACAAGACTAATGTTTCCAGGTGTCCTGACGGGCTCTGCATCCCTACTCAGCCTATTCTCTGTCGATTCTGTGTCTGCATAAAAACTACACCATCCATTGCTTCATTCTGTAGGTGTCACCTATAATATTAGTCTCACAATGACACATATTTTTCTTTATTTGGATCTTGCACATCTTTCCAACATGGAATTCTAATCTTGATGTTCATCCCACCCCGATCCAGACCTATCAAGAGTGCTGTGAAAGAATTTCACAGTGAGTGCGTATCTGAGCAGACTCTTTAGAATCTCACTCCTGGATATCTTATTCCTGGGTTCTGCCTACTGTTGAGATACTCCCTAAGATAAGACATTTTCTTTCTCACCTTGATGAATATTTCCCGTTAGACAGGACTACCCTCAGCCCCCTTTTCAAATTACTGTGAAATATTTCTCTACCCAAAATGGAACCAATGGTCCCAGGAGGGAATGGCTTTGTGATCTTTAAAAATGTGTAAACATAGAATGATCTTCAGATATGTAAGATGGAACAAACTTATAAGCTTATTCTATATATTTCCAAAAGGATCAATTAATTTCCTCACTCATTTGTGCATTCATTCCTTCATCCAAATACTACTCTCCCAGAAGTGAGAGAAGTCATAGTTGCTGGGAAAACTAACAGGCAGGAGTATAGAGTTTACAAGTAGTGACTGTTCAAATATGGTGCTTGAGGACAAAATAGTACAGAAGCCCTGGGTAGAGGAGAAGGTATAACTTCTTCCATGCCCTGCTTCCTGTTCCATTTCTCTTGCATCTTTGTTGGGGTTTGATTGCCCCTCCAACAGAAAATAGAAAAACTGAAAATTTAAACTTTATTTTTCTGTTTGTCTTTTCAAGAGCGTGGCCCAAAAGTAATCCTGCAAATGAAAAGTCATAAAATCATAGATTCTAAAAATCAAACAGATCTTGAGGGCTACCTAGTGTATGCACAGAAATGGAACAGCAAGATGCAATTTTTTTTAATGTACTTTTGGGGATTATTTAGAATGGGAGGTTAGAGTTTTGTGGGCATCCGTATGCTTCTCTCATCTTTAAAAATGGATTTATTCTGTTTTCTCCCTCTTTTTGTTTCTTTTTTTATGTAAAAATATTGAGCAAGGGGAAGGCCACTGGGTCTGATGTCAATGCTTCCTGCTGAACGATATCAACCTCCCTCTTTTAAAAGGATCAAGGGAGACCTTTCCTCTTAAAACACATGATATTTGATGAGCTGTCAGACAGTGGCAGCCATCGCTGGGGTCGTCAAGGGTTTGTGGGACACGGGAAGCCAACAAACAGGTGTCTGAAGGACGCAGGGAGATGAGTAGCCACTGCTGGAGGAGAGAAATGACAAGAAGAAGAGGCGATCACCAGTCAACTAACAAACCTAGCCCTGCTCTTCGGTTAAATTTAAACCAGTTGTGCCTCATTGAAAAAAATAACCAATTATCTGGTTCTTTATGAGGGTAGGAAGAAGAGCCTTCAGGCCACATTCTGATGTTCTTGTCTGAAGGGGGGACCCTATGGAAATCATAAATCAACAAATTTCATGGTTAAAAATATCTGATTTCATGCCTACTTACATTTATACAAATGTCATATTGAAACTATGAAGTGTGTGTCATAGCTGGGACACCCAGAGGCTACCCTGAAAAGTCTCCTTTGTGCTGTGTTTCTACTGATTTCTCAGACTGCTTGAGTCACGGCCATGGAAAATGCTATTGTAAAAATTTCCTAGTTGTTTTCGACTTTATATTACAGGTTTAACTATTTTAAAACTAACCTGCTACTGCTCACTTTGTGACACTGTAACAGAGAGCCAGCCCAGTGGGCTGCTCCCTGTGTCCTCAGCAGACTTTCTGCAGCCTGCGCTTCCCCAGCCCCTAGGGTGTGACCACAGTGATTCGGTTCAAGTGTCTCAGCCTCCTCTAGCGAAATTCCTTTAGCCCAAGGATGCTTGAGATCCCGCTGTTGGGAGTCACAGAGTTCTGTGGGATTTCTCACACACCTTGATGGATATGCAGAATATTCTGGTCTATTTCTTCCACCCCTTGGTATCCTCTATTTTCTTCATGAACCTCCAGGCACTGTTTGTCTTCTAATGAGATACTCTGCTCCCATCCCCTTGAATTTTGATGTTTCAGGGCACTCTGGTGAGGAACTAACTCCATTTCTTCTGTGTTGTTGGCACAGCGCTATTTCGTTCTGCTACAAATATCACAACTGTGACCTGGGTACCAACCTGGCCTGTTACCACACACACTAGTACTAAGACAGAAAGGTAAAGCCTGCTGCCTCCATCCTATCTCCACCTCACAGAGACTTGCTCTGTTTACAGGGCAGAGGTGGAAGGTAATCAAAAGTTCTTGTGTTCTGCAGCATTTAATGGTCTCTCCTCTCCAACAGTCCATCCCAGAAACTCCCTCTCCCCACCGTAAGCCTTTCCTTTCAGGAATGCTGCTGGGGAGAGCAAGAGGTGGCTGTTTGCCCTGTAGCCTCCTAGAATAGGTTCTGCATGAGAGTCTTCTCCACAAGGCTGGCTTGGGGATCAATATTGCAGGTTATCTCCAGGCTTAACCACATCTTCCAAGTACACCTGAGTAGACCTAAATGTAGAGGGCCAGAACTTGGAGAACTCTACCTGGCTTCCTGTTTGTTTGCCCATCCTGAAAAATTTTCTTAGACATGGATGAAAATTTTTGAATTTTTAAGAAATTATATTTGAAAGTCTTTCAATTATATTTTAATTAGCTGGGAAATGTCTCATCGATTTGCCACAGGTCCCACATTCCCCACTATTTACACCTTTTCTTTACTTGGCATGACTTGCTCAGTGACATTCTTCTGGTCCTTGAAAGCACTCCATTCCCACCTCTGGCTTAGATTCCTGCTCAGAAACGCTATTAATCAGCATCACCAATTTAGGTCAATGAAAGAGCACAGCATTTGGTGCATATAAAGTATTTAATGTATATTGATTGACTGAATTCATGAATGAATAAGACTTTTATTCTTTTAAGATGTATCTGTATACATATATAGATCATCAGAAAATAAAATGTCTTCATTTTTTATTGCTAGCAAGAGCCAGAAGAAAAATGTCAAATTTTCATGTAATTTCTAATGCCACATAGAGATCCAACAGAGAGAAGCCAAGCAGCTATGGTGTGGAAAGGATTCTGAGTTTAAAATACACACACACACACACACACACACACACATATACACCCCACCTGCATAGATTTCCTCACAGCAGAGAGCCACAGACCTTTTTATAGACCAAGAAAATAAGATCTGAGTTGTTGGGCAAACTGTGCTAATGGGTGTGGCTGGGATATCCCTTTCCCTGATCGGTCCTGAGCTTTGCAGGTGCTCCTCAGTCTGGCCTGAAAGCCATGGGATTCTGTGCTTTATAAGAAGCTTCTTCACTGTATTGGCCACGGGATCTTTCTCTGAGCCAAGAACTTCAGCAACATTGTGGGTAGGAGGGTGAGGTTGGCCAAGAAAAAGATCACAGGATAGGAGCTGTTTTATGAAGAGTCCTGAAACAATAGGAAAATTTCAAGGAAATAGACATGGTACTGTAAAATAAGTGCAATTTATTTTTGAATTTATTGAGTAGATACTTATGTAGTGCTTACTATGTGCCAGGCATGTTCTAAGCTCTTAAAAACATTAACATTTATCATCACAATGATCTAGTGAGGTAGGTGTTATGATTATTCCCATTTTACAGATAAGGAGATTGAAGAACAGAGAGGTAAGTTAACTTTCCCAAGGTCACACAGCTCTAACTGGTGGGGACAGGAAAGGAATCAGTGCAGTCTGTGTGCTAAACCAAGTCACCACACCATGTTCCTAGCGAAGGGCCAGGTCTGGTTGACAGGAAGCGGGGAGAGTTATGCTGAGGAGATAGATTCTTTTCAGGATAGGACTTGTTGACTTTCTGCACACTGCACCATTGTTGTGGCTCCCAATACAATGAGAATAGAATGTGAGAGAAGAAAGGGGACATGCTCATCTTCTCCCCGCCCCCTTTGCCTGACTCTTTGCCCCGCCTCCTTATTGGCTCCTCCCCCTTCTCTGGGGAGGTGTGGCCATGTAGATACCAAGGTAAACGCTTCTATTTGAAATATTTCAGGAGTACTGCAGGAAGAAAACTGGGCTAAGAATTATGAACATTGGATTCTAGCATTTCCTCTGCTCTAGCCAGCTGTGTGACCTTTGGAAAATCATAACCTCTCTGGACTTGTGATTCTTCATCTGTAAAAAGAAGAGACTGGACTAGAATAATGCTTAGCTTCCTTAAAGTTTAGATACTCCATGATTCTATGATATAAACAAACCAAATAGTTTAGCAAATGTTCCTATAGTGTTGATAAAACAACTTAAAATGACTGAGCTAATTTCAACTCTGTGCATTTCAAAAGCAAGATCTCTCCTCATTTTTGTTTTCACGCTTGTTTTTTGTTTATATAAATGTTCTTACTTGTTACCCCAGAAGGTGAGGAAAGCATCATACTTCCTGACCAGGTTTTACTTTATTTTATTGTTTTATATTATTTTATCACAGTTTGAATGTCATAATACAAATCAGAATAGTCCAAAATAGTGCAAAGCCTGTCAAGATTTTTTTGAGGAAATTCACAGGAACTTCCTGTATTTTCACAACCGTTTAGCATATGCCAGATGGGAAAAATAATGCATTGCTTCCGAGGAAGTGGGGCATTTAGTAAGACAGTTTTTCACACATAAAAATACTGTCTTTTATCTCTGAACCACCCATGGATCCATGAAGGGAAAAATAGCCTTGGATCTACAAGGCTTTTGTGGTAAGAAGAAGTCACCGTATGAATCAGAGAAGAACTTACGAAATTCTTAGGTGCAAGTGCTCTTATAGGTGTTCAGGGGGTTTAAAGAAGAAACAGAGGCCTCCTGCCCAGCTGAAAGAAATTAGGCTTCTAGGAAAACAAGTCGATGGCTGCATGGCAAACTGTGCAGTGATGGGAAGTTGAGAGCATGAGAGGGTGTTCAGGCCAGATCAGTAGTTTTGAGGGCTCCTTCACCGCCTGTGGCTGAAGCCACTGACACCTTATAAAAACTCAGGAACCAGACCTCTTGGCTCAGAAAATTCCTGTGGGGTTTGGCCACCTTCTACTTTGGTTTCTGATCTTCTTCTTGTCATCTCACCGTGCTGTGACAGGATGCTGCCTCCCTGCCCAGCCCTCTGCGTGGGGACGACCTGAGGTTGCCAGGCCTCCACTGGGTGGCCCTGCGGCTCCATTTGCAGAGGACCTCTCCTCAGCCCAACATCCTTCTCCCACAGCCCACATCCAATCCCCCAGGAAACCCTCGCCTTCAAGACACGTGGAATCTGACCCCTTCCCTCCACCCCTTCTGCTATGACCAAAGCCACCTTTATCCCCAGCATGGACTCCTGTAGCAGCCTCTAGACTGGTTTCCCTGTTCTGCCTTGCCCCCTGTTGCAGCGGCCTGTTGCC
Source organism: Daubentonia madagascariensis (assembly GCA_023783475.1). Classification (NCBI taxonomy): domain Eukaryota; kingdom Metazoa; phylum Chordata; class Mammalia; order Primates; family Daubentoniidae; genus Daubentonia; species Daubentonia madagascariensis. Next base: position 11,245,543 of record JAKFHU010002658.1, read on the forward strand.
ATGGAATAAGCCTTCCCTAAAATGAGTGTTTTAGAACAGTACTCGTTGGATTGTTTCTCGCAATGCTGTGGGGTCAAGTGGGGCTCTGCCAGGTGGGTTCCCCTTGGGGTCTCTCGTGTGGCTGAGACCGGGATGGAAAGTCCAGGACGGCTTCCCCCACAGTTGCCCCTTAGCACGCTTAGCTTGTCTGGGTTCACCGGGCTCAGCTGGGCACCGGGGCCTCGCTTTCTCTTCGTATAACCCCAGGGTCTCTTCCTGTCCACATGGCCTCTCCACATGAGCTCTCCAACAGGAACTTACCACTTGGAGTCTTAGGGCCAAAGCCGAAGCTACCAGGCCTTCTTAGGTGCGGCATTACCTTCACCAAATTCTTGGTTAAAGCCAGTCCCAGAGCAGCGCAGATTCAGTGCGGTGGGAGGGGGCGGGCAACTATCAAAGGTGTGAATGCTGGGGGGGGGCTGGTTCCTTAGGGTCACTTTTGGAATCCGGAGACCACATCCCCTACAGTCTGTTCCGTACACAACAGCAAGAAAGGTCTTGTTAAATGTGTGTCAGACCAAACCCTCTGCTCAAAGCTCTCCAGTAGTCTCTCATGCCACTCAGAGAAAAAGCCAAAATCTTGACAACGACATGCAAGGCTCACACCACCTGTCCCTTAGCTTTCTGTCCTCATGCCTTCCTTCCCTCATCCTGTCTCGCTCTGCTCTGGCCACACCTGACTTCCTGCGCTCTCTGGAATTTGCCAGACTCCACTCAGGGACTGGCGTCCTTCAGCTGCCTCTGTGACTTCCTCCCGCACCTCCTTTAGGGCTTCACTCAAACATGCCCTGTTCCATCCCCTCTTCCCAGGCTCTCCTGTCTAGAACTGTAGTGCCAACCTCCCTCTTCCCTATACCCTGTTTTGAGCTTTATTTTTCTCTTATTGACCATAACCATTAAACAAATTACGTGTGGGGGCTGTCCGGAAAGTATGCAGCCGTGCAACCATTCTCGTTATATTAACGATGGCCGGATACTTTCCGGACAGCCCTAGTATTTTACTTTTTAATCTCATTCTTTTGTTGTTCTTCCCATAATAGAATGGTAGGTTAAAAAAATTTTTTACAAAAAGTAACTCCGTAACAGCAGAGTTTTTGCCTGTTTTATTCACTGCTACAGCCTCAGTACCTAGAACAGTGCTGGCAAATAGAACAGGTTCAACGAATATGTATTGAATGAATGGGTGGATGGATGGATGGATGCTGGTGCCCACCCGCTCCTCCAACTCCGGAGCCTGCTTGTCTGGGAGCATGTAGGTGACTGCTCGGGGAAGCCACCTGCATTGGGCCTTGAAAGATCATGGGGTTTTCAAAAATTGATAGGTTGGTGAGAGGATCCCCCGCGGGTGCTTTGGCGCTGTTTTGTACAGCGCATGAGCAAAAGGGGGAAGAACCATCTAGGAAAGGTGAGCCTTGGTGGATGGGAACCCTGGGTTCAACTTGGGAAGATGTAGACAATCACACTGCCTGTCCAGGCCAGCAACTTCTGCATTCTAGAGTCTCTCAAACAGGAACCAGCCTTCAAAACTGAGTTTAGGGGATGGATTATTTACAGTAAAGGCTGTCAATTAGTGGCTGCCTATGAACCTGGCATTGTGAGATGCTTTCTACAGATCATCACCAATCCTCACCACAGTGTTCCAGGAAGGGATTACTACTCCCACTTTCCAGATGGGGAAACTGAGCCTCAGAAAATTTAAGTCACATAACCAGGTCAAGATCCAGAGAAACGTGGAATTTAATTCCTGTCTGCCAGTGTTCTTTATTCTGCACATTCTCACTGCCTAACTGCCTCCTTATACATTTCAAAAAAGAGACTTGATCTTAACCTTTTTAGACAAAGGGGTGGGAGAGCATAACAAATGGTTTGGGGATGGAATCATGAAAGAATCTATTTCCTTAATTCATATATGTATTAAGCTTCAGAAAATTATTATTTGAAGGTAAATCAGTGGCCTTAAATTATCAAGAAAGTAGAATTTACTTTCCGTATAGTGTTTCACCACTTGCTGCTTTGCTGACTACTGAATTTTTCAGAGTGTTTTAAATCCCGACTTCTAGTTTGAAAATGCTGCATTTGGCAAGTCAGAGAATCAGTTCTTTCATACAATAGTGAGACACCAATATTTTATTCCCTTTGGTCTGCCTGCATTCTTGATCTTTACGAGGGGAGGCCCATGGATTCCCAGAAAAGTGGTGCGTTCCGTGTAACCAAAAATTTTCCTCAGCAGAGTTGGGGGTGCTCAGGATGCCTGCGTGCCACAGGTGGCCAGGCTAATTGACCTCAATTGTCACTTCCAAATTTGAGATTCCATGTTTCTTTCTCTAAGATCTTGCTCAAGTGTGCAAAGTTTGTAAAGGAAATTGTAAATTATGTAGTTTATTTAGAGCATGAAGTATATGAAGTGGAGTAGTTAAAAAAGTAAATGGAAGGCAGAATAAAATAGTTTCTTTTATATATTTAAGTGAGAAAAAGGTATTGAAGACTTTGAACAGAAAGCAATTTTAAGCAATAAAAGCCATCAAGGAACAGGGGTGATATGATAAGATTTGGTTGAGAAATACACTAGAAATACCTGATACAAAGAAAGGGTGAGTTGAAACCTGATAACTTGGGATTTGGTTTTATCAAATTTCTGAGTCTACTTCCAGTATGGGATGGATCACATGAGAAGACTTTTAAGGCTTTAAGATCACATATTAAATGTGCCTCTGAGAAGACATAATGTCCTAGCCAAACTTTCAAAGTATCTGTTCAGGTGCTATAAAATAAGATCTTGCATTATAGCAACAAGAAGAGTACTAATTTTTCATCTTCACTTAGGAAATGTGAGTGTTTAGCAAATGTGCCCTGTTACACATCAGAGTTGGAGTATTGCTATGTGTTTCATCAATTTTTTAAACAGCTATATTAAGGTATAATTTACACACCATAAAATTCACCCATTTTAGATCTACAGGTCAATGAGTTCTAGGAAATTTAGACAGCTATGCACACTTACCACAATCCTCTTTTAGAATTACATTTCCATCATCCCAAAGGTTTCTTCTGTGCTTGTTTGCCATCAACCCCAGCTCCAACCCCTGACCGCTGGCAACAATTAACTCATCAATTGTTAATATTACTGCAAATGCACTGATAGAGAGCATGGTATTTCACAAACCATGGGAGATTATGTGTGCATGTGAGAGAAAGACTAAGACACACACACATACACAACAGAAGTTATGGGCAGCTGAAATAAGAGTCATCAAAACAATTCTGTATATTTACCTGTTTTTAGGACGTGTGCCTGCTAATATTTTCCAAAAAGCATCTACTTTTTCAAATGTTGTATAGGAAGGTTTATTATATTTTATTTTATTTTTTAATACTTGCACCGATTTAAGTGTTTAGGGAGTGAATTTCAAAGTTTTTTTTTTAATTTCAATAGAATTAGGGGGTACAAGTGTTTTTTGTTGTATGCATGAATTGTACAATGCTGAAGTCAGGGCTCTTAGTATACCTCTCACCAGAATAGTTGTACCCAATAGGTAGATTTTGTTTGCAATTAGCATTGGGGTCTCACTTTGCTAACAAAATCTTATAATTGGACCTCAATATATAAAACAGATTAAGCCAAGCTGCTGTCATGAAAAGGGGAAGGAGATCTGAAACACCAATTTCTTGGACTTTCCTTCCCAAATCCTCTGTTGTTTTCCTTCAGATCCCCTCCTACTTGCCAGGGTGCCTCTCTGAGAATGTCATTCACTCTGGTCTCCTAAAGTGTCTGCATTCCCTCCAGAGACAGAGGCCTTGCCCCTGGCTGGGTCTCATGGTCAGCTGGTTCCAAAGGTAGAGTGCGGGCAGAGGTGTCCTGGGTACACCTATTCCCTCCAGAAAATGCAAAATCTTCCATTTTGTTAATTGTAAGTCAGTGATGTCCTTTATTCACATATTGCAGATAATCTCTTGCTCTACTTTCCAAAGGGCTAACCATACCCATTATTAGATTTCATTTAAGCTTATTTCCTTAATACACAAATTCCTGATAAGTACCTGTCACTCTCAAGTACAACTAACATGATATTTAATCTCTCTCTCATGAGTGTATATATACACACACACATATATACACATATGATGTGTGTATGTGTGTATATATATATGGCCTTTTTTCAACTTCATGATTATGAGGTTTTTCTCTTTTAACCTGATGATTAAACGATGCTCACACATTCTTGTTTTCTGGCATAAACTTCACTTGGTCATTGGGAACTATTCATTTAATTCATTATTAAATTTTATTTCTGGTCTTTTTCTTAAATACTATGTATCTATATCCATGTTCATATTGTCTTTTTTATTATTTTTGGAAGTGTATGTTCTCAGCTTTCAATATAAGTTATGCTCACCAAGAACTGGAAAGCTTTCTCATGCTCTTTCCTTGGAACAGTTGAAAAGCGTGAGAATCACCTATTCCTTGAAAGTCAGAAAGAATCTGCCTGTAAAACCACCAAGACCTGGAGTCATTTTTGGAAATAATTTCTTGGCAAGCTCTTTTTTTATTTTTATTTTTCTTATGGTTATTGGCCCATCGGTTGATCTGTTTCTTCATGTTTTGTTTGGTGACCTACATTTTTCCAGAAAATTTTACTTTCAATAAAGTTATCAAATATATTATAGTAAACTTCACATTCTACTTTTTAAAAAAATCACTCTTGTCTATATTATATACTTTTTTTATTTGTTACTATGGGTGTGTCAGTGTCCCCTTTCTCCTTTTTCTCCCTTGATTAAATTTGTCCAAAATGTGTTTTTGTTTTTCTGTGAAGAACTGGTTCCCAGATTTATCAATTGATTGTTTTTCTATTATCTATGTCATTGAATTCTGCCTTTTATTCATTATTTTCTGTGTCCAATGTGCTTTAGCCTTATTTTGTTATATATTTTTAAATGTCTTAAATTTAATACTCACTTGCTTTATTTTATTCGTTCATTTGTATTAATGATACTATTAATTGGCCCTGAAAAAAGCTTTAGCACATTCCTGTTTTTTTAATTAAAAAACTGTGTTTTTTTAAAGCAGTTTTAGATTCACAGCAAAGTGGAGTAGAAAGTACAGAGTTCCCGTTTATACCCCATATCCTTCCTGCCCCATATACAGAACATTTCCCACTAACAACCCCCACCAGAGTGGTATAAGTTACACTTAGTGAACCTACATTGACACATCATTATTACCCAAAGGCCATAGTTCACACCAGGGCTCACTCTTGGTGTTGTGTATTCTATGAGTTTGGGCAAATATATGATGACATGTATCTACCTTTATAGTATTCTACAGAAGAGTTTTACTGCCATAAAAATCCTCTGAGTTCTGACTATTCATCTCTTCCTCTTCCCTAACCACTGGAAACCACTAACATTTTTACTATCTCCATAGTTTTGCCTTTTCCAGAATGTCATATAGTTGAAATCATAGAGTATGTAGCCTTTTCAGATTGTCTTCCTTCACTTAGTAGTATGTATTTAAGTTTCTTCCGTGTGTTTCCCTGGCTTGATAGCTCATTTCTTTTTATCTCTGAATAATATTCCATTGTCTGGATGTACCACAGTTTATGTATCCATTCACCGACAGAATGACACCTTAGATTCTTCCAAGTTTTGACAATTATGAATAAAGCTACTATAAACATCCTATGTAGGTTTTTGTACTGACATAAGTTCTCATTTAGTTGGGTAAGTGCTAAGGAGCATGTTTGCTGGATAGTATGGTAAGAGTACATTTAGTTCTATAAAAACAAAAAAAACTGTCTTTCAAAGTACAATGCTGTACCATTTTGCATTCCTACCAGCAATAAATAAGAGTTTCTGTTACTCCACATCCTCGTCAGCATTTGGTGTTCACAGTGTTTTGGATTTTGGTCATTTAATAGACAGGTAGTGGTATTTCATTGTTGTTTTAATTTTCAAGTCCCTAATGACATATGATGCTGAGCATCTTTTTATGTGCTTATTTGCCATCTGTATATCTTCTTTGGTGAGGTGTCTGTTTGGGTCATGTGCTCATTTTTTAATTAGCCTGTTTTAATCATTTTTTATTGTTGAGTTTTAAGAGTTCTTTCGTATATTTTGAATATTTTGGATAACAATCCTTTATCAGATATGTCTTTTGCAAATACTTCCTCTCAGTATGTGCCTTGTCTTTTCATTGTCTTGACAGTGTCTTTAACAGAGCAGAAGTTTTTAATTTTAATGAAGACCAGACAATCAATTATTTCTTTCATAGGTCATGACTTTGGTATTGTATATACAAATTCATTGCCATATCTAAGATCATGTAGGTTTTCTCCTATGTTATCTATCAGGATTTTATCATTTTACATTTACATTTAGGTCTATGACCCATTTTCAGTTATTTTTTGTAAAAGGTGTAAGTTCTGCATCTAGATGGATTGTTTTGCATATGGATGTCCAGTTGTTCAGCACCTTTTGTTGAAAAGACTACCTTTGATCCATTGTCAAAGATTAGTTGCTATATTTATGTAGATCTATTTTAGGGCTCTCTATATACTATCTTGATTATCATAGTTTTGAAGTAAATCTTGAAGAAGTCAGTAGTATCATTTCCCCAATCAACTTTGCTGATCTCCTTCAATATGATGTTGCCTATTTTGAATCTTTGCCTCTCCACATAAACTTTACAGTCTGTTAATATCCACAAAATAACTTGCTAGGATTTTGATTGGTGTTGCATTGAGTCTACAGATCAACTAAGGAAGAACTGACATCTTGACAATATTAAATCTTCTTATCCATGAACATGAAATATCTCTCCATTTATTTAGTTTTTCTTTGTTATCTTTCATTAGAATTTTGAAGTTTTCCTCAAATATATCCTGTAAATATTTTGTTAGATTTATACCTAAGTATTTCCTTTTTTTGGAGGGGGGTGCTAATGTAAATAGAAATGTGTGTTTAATTTCAAATTCCACTTGTTTGTTGCTGGTATATAGTACAGTGACTGACTTTAATTTTAATCTTGCATACTGCAAACCTGCTATAATAGTTAGTTGCAGAAGTTTTTTATCAATTGTTTCAGATTTTTTAATTTAGATGATTATGTCATCAGAAAATAAAAACAAATTTATTTTTTCTTTTTTAGTCAGTATGCCTTTTATTTACTTTTCTTGTCTGAGTTCATTAGCTAAGACTTCTAGTATGATGTTGTACGGCAGTGGTGAGAGGAGCCATTCTTGCCTTGTTCCTAATCTTAGCAGGAAAACTTTGAGTTTCTCACCACTAAGTATGATGTTAACTGTAGGTCTTTTTTGTATGCATTCTTTATCAAGTTGAGGAATTTCTTCTCTATTTCTAGTTTGCTGAGAATTTTTATCATGAATGGGTGTTGGATTTTGTCAAATACTTTTTCTGCATCTATTTATATGATCATGTGGTTGTTCTTCCTTAGCCAATTGATGTGATGGATTTCATTAATTGCTTTTCAAATGTTGAACTAACCTTGCATACCTGGAACAAATCCCACTTGTTCATGGTGTATAATTTTTTTCAGACATTGTTGGATTGAATTTCCTATTTTTTGTTAGTTTTTTTTTCTATCTATGTTCATGAGTGATGTTGGAGTATAGTTTTATTTTATTATAATGTCTGTCTGGTTTTGATATTAGAGTAATGCTGGTCTAATAGAATGATTTAGGAACTATTTGAACTATTCTCTCTGCTTCTATCTTCTGGAAGAGACTGTAGTAAGTTGGTATAATTTCTTTCTTAAATGTCTGATAGAATTCACCAGTAGACTGGTGCTTTCAGTTTTGGAAGGTTATTAATTATTGATTCAATTTCTTTTTTTAAAAAATCTGTACCTATTTAGACTGCCTATTTCTTCCTGTTTATCCAATTCTTGGATATTCTGTTCTTTTTTTTTTTTCTTATTTGCTTTTCAGTTTTGGAAGTTTCTCTTGTCATATCTTCAAGCTCAGAGGTTCTTTACTAAGCTGTGTCCAGTATCATAGTAATGTGTCAAATATATTCCTCATTTCTGTCACAGTATTTTTAATCTCTAATATTTCTTTTTCATTCTTCAAATTTCCATCCCTCCACATACGTTGTCCATTACCTGTTCTTTTATGTTGTCTACTTTTTCATTGAATCCCATAGCATATTAATCATAGTTGTTTTAAATTCCTGGTCTGACAAGTCCAACATTATTGACATATCTAACGCTGGTTCTGATGCCTTCTTCAGTCTTTTTTGCCTTCTAGTAATTTTGTAATTTTTTGTTTGTTGGTTTGGTTGGTTGGTTGGTTGTTGTTGAAATGTGGACTAGATATACTGAGCAAAAGAAACTGAGATAAATAAGTCTTTAGTAATATAGTGGCAAGGTGTTGGGGGAGAGGAATCATTTTATAGTGACATGATTAGGTCTTAGTTTTCTGTTGAGCCTCTACCCATGGACTATGAACTTCACCAGTGCTTTTCAGTCCCCCAATTCTACCCCCACACTGCCTTGCATGGGACAGGATGGTTGGAGGGGGCTGGAATTTTGTATTTCTCTTCCTCTATGTAGAAGGCTAAAGGGGCCTGGAGTTGGATATTTCTCTTCCTCCAAGTAGATTAGGCTCTGATAAAACTCCACAGGTTAGGTTCTAGGAAAATAGTTTTTCCTGAAGGTAGGCCTTGCTAAGAAGAACTGAATTTTCTGGTGTATTTCAAATTGATTCCTTTTCCCCTTCCCCTGTTGGAAGCAGGAAGTGATTTTTTTTTTCTGACATTCACTGTGAATACCTAGTAGAGCTCCTGGAGGTAAAATTCACAAAAGTGTGGGTGTCCCTTGTGACTGGGTCTCCCCACCATTTTTAACTTTCAGACTTGTCCACACTGAACAAGCCTCCAGCGATTCATCAATTACAGCTCTGATTTCCCTACCCCAGCACTGGTTCCTGTGGTGGTTTTAGCTGTGGGTTTTTGCTCTGGTCTAAGGTGTGATTCTCTCTATCTGCCTGTCTGTTTCTTCAATTTGGTGGGCAGTGGTTTTCCCTGTGACCTCACTCTTCTGACGGATCTAAGAAGAGTTGTTGATTTTTCAGTTTGTTCAGCTTTCTAATTGTTGTTAGAATGGAGTAGTGACTTCTAAGCTCCTTACCTGCCTGCTGAACTGGAAACCAGAAGGCCCCATGTGTTTTCATGTGTAGTGTTTTTATTTTTATTTTCTTCATTTTCCAAACAGTGGACAATTCTAATCAAGAAGTTAAAATTTTTACCATAGCCTAGCCTTGTCACTTTGATTAAAGGAATTTATTCTTTCGTACCACAGTGCAGTGTAGGAGTCTTTGCCATAAAACGCAGGTGATAACTACAGCCTCCTAAGTGTGCTTGTCTCCAGCTGTCCCTCTTTCTACTTGCAGACCAGTGACCTTGCTCTGTGACACAATGCGCCATTGCCTGTCTCCCTCCTCATTCCGCCACCTTTCGCTCGTGGCGCTTGTAATCTCCAAGCGGATAATGGAAGAAATGAGCTGGTGGATGAGGAGTTGCCATGGCTGCCTCAGAAAGCAGCTCTTTCACAAATTAGAGCATTTCTGTGGGTAACACTTCGTGTCTGTGAGATGGATCTTCTACATGTCTGTAAGGTGTAGGGATGAGGGTGTGAATGTCCTTCTGTCTGCTTCACATCATATTGTATGTTTTTCTCTTTCTAAAGGAACATGTGGAAGCTTCGGAAGGTTCCATAATCCCATACATCACTTATATAACTCTTTGTATTGCTTTCAGATGAAGGGAAATTGTAAATGAACTCTCTCAGGGTCTCTGCTGAGACAACTTTCTACCTCTATATAGGTTTCATGGACCTTTGATGGGGAGCTGAGAGAGAGTGAATTAGAACTTAGCTAGTTGGCATGACAATCCTCAACTCATAAAGAATCTGAAAACACATGTATTTAACTTGATAATGTCTTGAACTAACTTTAGAGCTTTTATGCCCTCAGAGGTAACTCACATCATATTTTCAGAGGGTCTAACTGCCCAGATTAACAATGATTCTGCCAAAACCTTCTCCTTAGAAATCCTGGACCAGTGAGATTGTATTTTCAATGGATTCTTCTTAATGATTTTTTTCATTTATTAAAGAGAAACATTTGGCCTAATATAATTAACTTGTAGTCTGTGAAACAAAAATTTTTGATCTACCACTAACAAAGGAAACAGTATTATGTCAAATCTTCAGTTATTTTGTAATAATACCCCCTACCACATGCTGGGATAAAAATCATCACTTCCTTTTTATTTTAAATGTTAATGTTCAACATAATCATTCCCAGATTTATACCTGAAAGTAGAATGTTTGCATCAGAACTTTAATGAAAACGAGAAAAATAATATTTAAACTCCGTACCACAACTCTTTATAGCCAACTATAAAACAAAAGATGAAAAAAAGACTAAAACCAATCCAGTCTGCCTCATGTGTTAAGCATCCAGGGCTCTAAGCAATGTAATTCGTGGTTTGATCAGCACAACAGTTTGAGATGAACAGAGTGAGGTGAAAGCTCATTTGTGTGATTAGGGTACAGACACAAGTTGTCGAATCTGATCCATTCATTGCATTTATATTCCTCAATCTCTTACGCTGGATTGGGTCTCCTTGCCCAACTCCATCCCTCCACTGTTTTACCCAATGTGGTCTTTTTCTTTTTTTCTTTTTTTTTGAGATAAGGTGTCACTCTGTTGCCCAGGCTAGAGTGCAGTGGCGTCATCACAGCTCACTGCAGCCTCAAACTCCTGGGGTCAAACGATCCTCCTGCCTCAGCCTCCTGAGTAGCTGGGATTTTAGGTGTGTGCCACCACGCCTGGCTAATTTTTTTTATTTTTTGTAGAGACGGGGTCTTGCTATTGTTGCTCAAGCTGGTCTCAAACTCCTGGCCTCAAGCAATCCTCCCACCTCGGCCTCCCAAAGTGCTAAGATTCCAGGTGTGAGCCACCGTGCCCGGCCCCTACCAATGTGGTCATTAATACTCTAAATTTTAATTTAATTTTTAAATTTGATTTTTAATTTATTATTCTAAGTATAGTAGCCAGATGATTGCGGTTGATAAAACCTAATTCCAATTATGTCTTTCCTCTGCTCAAAAACCCTCCAGTGGAGGACCTCAGTCAGGTGAAAGCTGAGTGCTTACAATAACTCACGAAGCCTTGCACATTCTGGTCCCTCTTATTTTATCTTCTCACCTCCTATTAGTCTCCCCGTCACTGCCTCCTTTCCAGCCTTCCAGGTCCCATGGCTGTTTCGTGCTCACAGTAGGTAGACACCTGCATCACTTGGTCTGCCCTCCTACTGCAAAGCTCTTTTCCCAGGAATTGACTGATTTTGCTTCCTCACCAATTTGGGGCCTTATTCAATGTTACCTTCTCAGTAGGGTCTTTCTTGAACATTCTATTTAAAAATTGCAACTTTCTTCCCTCAACACTATCCCCCTTCCTTGCTTGTTCTCTGTAGCACTTACCACTGTCTGTTGTGCTATGCACTTTAATGATTTACCATTCCTAGAGTGTAAACTCCATGAGAAGAGGGATTTTGTTGATGTCTTCTCACTGCTCTACTCCCAGTGCCCAGAACACTGCATGGTACATATAAATGCTCAAAGCTTTTGAGCTTTGGTCCACAAAGCCATTAATAGAAAACCACACGGAAGATCATCCATAATTTTACCTACTCTTTCCTTTTTTTATTTTGATCTAGATGGTTCCCCATGGGATGCTGGTAAGACCAGGAGGCCTGGGTTCTGGCAGCCTGGGTGAGAATTCCGCCCCCTTTTACCTCTCAGCTCTGCGATTTTTATCTCCCTAAGCCATAGTTTCCTTAACTGTCAAAGAATAACAACATACCCTACATAGCTCATAGGGTTTTTGTGAGAATTTGAGAATTAACTGAGATAATCTACATAAACACATAGTGCAGCCACGCGTTAGGGAGAACTCCCGACCATATTATAGTCCAGTCCTGGAGATGGTCTCAATTTTGTAACATAAAAATAACTTTTCATATCAGCCTTTAAGTGTACCTCTTACCCTCCAATCAGCTAAAAAAAAAAAAAAAAAGTTCTCTCTCTTTACATTTCCGCTTTTGAATCTATTTAACAGCATGGAATAGCTCACAGCAAATTTCTTGCCAGTTATTAATACAATCTTCTGTTTCAGTTTCTTCTTCATCCATAAATTACAATATAGTTTAAGTCTAAGACACCCAAAAGCATAGACAGAATGATCAGTTTGCTTATTGAGGCTATTAGTAAAGAATCTCTCCTACAGAGGGCTCTCTGGTGTTTAGATGATAGATGTAGTTTTATCAGTTTTTACTTTGTGTTATGTTCTTCTTGCTTCCAAAAGGAGAGAGCTGTTATGTCAAGAGTAGTTTCATCTATTTTTGACAATCTTTTTCCTCTTCCATAGATCTGTTGGGAAACACGCCCCTTTAATATCCTGGAGCAGATTCCTTTGCCTTACAATGAAGTGTGGCTCCCTGTCCAGTGCTGCCTCATAAGCGACTTTAATTCTATTCCGCCATCAGTAAACACATATTGTTTTTCTGCTCTCCATCTCACCTTCTGTTGGTGGACTGCTATCCCCTATCATGGATTTTCCAGGTCCTATTTTGTTCTTCTATTTAAAAAAAAAAAAATGAGTTAAGGATCCATTCTTACAAAATTGTGTCATTCTGTTTCTTTGTGATATTGTCTGTCTAACCATAAGTCTGGCATTTACAGTGATGTTGTCTTTTTCTGCTTTTTACCCATATCACTGCCCATTCATGTTCAAGTGCTCAGAGACCCACTCCAAACTGTCTGCAGGGCCTACCGCTTCCTTGCCTGAGTATTGAAATGCTCCCTTCTGGCCTCGACAAAGACAAGCCCAAGGAAGCAGAAGCGCTCGCAAGAAATTGTTTGTTTGTTCTGTCCTGATCTTTAGGTATCATCTTGTCTACAAATGTAGTATTTGTAGTCCTTTTTTCTGGCAGACAGCTGCTTGCAGCATGTGGTTGCTGGAGGAAAACTGAGCTGGCCTTTGTGATGAGGCTGATGATACAGAAGCAGCAGCTGAGGAGGTTCTCCCTGTCTGTCTGGAACAATGGCCATAGGACAAGCTTCTTAAACTTTTTCATCCTTCTCATTTGCAGCCATGGATGATTTTTTTAAAAAACATCTGCAGGACACTTCTGACACACAAGGATGTGTTTGAACATCGTAGTAGCATTTGGAAATGCCTGTTTCATTTGACAGAATTTGCAAATTACATTTTTCCCCCTCAGAATAACTCACAGTGTGGAAATGCTTCCATATGCTACAAGTTGTTCTCATCATTTGCTGAAGGGAAAACAAAAAGAACAGAACCGTAGTTGAGTTTGTGATTTGCAGAAAGCCCCAAGCTACAGCAGGCGTGCACTTAGCAGTGGGCTCCCGGTGGGTCCAACACCAAGCCACTGGACTCTTAGAAGCCTCACTGTCTGCTAAGGCCTGGTTAGTAGCTTTTCTTTTTTAAAAATCACCTTAGTACAAATTCATTAATAATTCTGCAAGTTATGACTGTATGTAAATGCTAATCAGTTCACTTATCAGTGAAAAAAAATGAGCTCTTCTGTGTATCACATAGTCAGGAGGCTCCACATTCCAATGGCCTTATATTTCCAAACTCTGGCAGAGAAAAACACTTTTTTTTCATATACTTGTACCCAGGTCCATTCCGCTAGGCATCATGATAAGAATATAACAGCTTCTAGGTCCAGAGTCAACAAGAATGTCAGGTAAATGAAAATTTGTCCCCTTCCTTTCATTTCAGAAAATGGCTGTGGCCCATTGAGGCCAGGGTAAGGAAGGAATTGTAATGTGCATACTAAAATTTATTAAACATCATTATGTAGAGGAGGGTTTCAAAGCATAGGTAGGGGATTAAAAACATGATAAAGGGTTGATTCTGCCCTCCATGTTCAGGGTTCTAAAATGTCAATATGATGTTCATTCATTCATTTACTGTTCCAGCAAAGATTGATTGAGCACCTACTATATGATAAGCCAGAGATACCAGATGAAGTCATAGTTCCCTAAATTAAAGATCTTAATTCTCAAAGGAAAAAAAATTAGAAAAGAAAATAGATAATGACAATTCATATTAAAAACAGGAGCTGTTCTACAGTACAGAAGACAGAGTGGATAATTCTACTTGGGTAGTCACGTGGGTTTCATGAGGGAATTACATCTGTGCTGAGTTGGGATGAGAGAAAGCATTTTCCTGGATGCAACACTGAAGATGAGTATTTCGGTCAGAGGGAAGAGCACATGTCAAGGCACAAGAGCTATGGTGTTTTCAGGGAGTGGCAGTGCGGTCCCCGTCATCAGAGCAGAGGTCCTGGGGAGAGCCTCAGGAAGGAGGGATCCAACCATGAACGCTAGTATTTGCAACAATCCTTCTTCATCAAGACGGAGAACTTCATGCGTGTTAATCATCAAAGCAACATCGTCGGGATTTTTATTGTAGAAAGTGGCTATAGAAGCAGCGTAAAGGACAAAAGTAGAAAGAAACAGTAGGAAGCTGACCAGCTAGGAGGCTGCCGTTAATCTGAATTAACTGTCCCATAGATTAGTATATCCCAGCTCTATATGGTATTTGTTTTTAAAGAATATGGCAACACTGCCAAATAATCTAAATTCTTTATTATAAATCAAATTGAAAAATGAGAATACTACCTAAATATTCTTCAAAGGCAAGAATCCATTTACCTTTGTTCATTTCTCTTCTGTGGAAATAAAACACAGACGAGGAAACTATATTTTAAAATAGCTACGTGTAGGTTTTTTTTTTTAAATAAAGACCTTTTCTAATAAATATTTAGTAGAACCATTTATTTTGGGAGTTTTGTTTTATTTTTTGTTTCTTAATGCAGTGAACCAGCAGTTGGGAATTTAGAAAACCCCTCCCTAGGAAGTTGGAGACATGGTTCTGGAATCTGACACGTCTCTCTGGAGACTCAATTCACCAGGCCAGTGTCCCTTGGGCAGTTTAAAAGGTTTTCTTTTAGGTTTGGGCCTATTATTTATTCCTTTTCGGAGCCCTGCATCTTTCCTATGTGTGTTGTTCTTTTTGATTTTGTGTGATAGATCACGAATTTGAGAAATTTTTAAAGGGAAAAAAGGAAGGAGCAACTGGGTGTTTTATTTCTTAATCAAATTTCATGAATCATGTCTGGGGTGATGGGTTTTAAAACAATTAAAATAAGGTCTCTATCACAGAGCATTTTTTGCATTTGAATAATGAGTTGTCTATTGCCCTAACTTATACTAAAAACAAAAGCAAACCAAAGAAAAACCTTGGCTATAACTTCTGAAGTTGAGGTGAACTTGCTGGGGAAAAGAAAAGCATTTCAGGTCCTGAGAGGGAATTTTCTACTTGTTTTCGAGCCAGGTCCCAGCATTAGTGACACGATTAAATTCTCCGAAGCTTGGTGTGCTATTGAGCAGGGCCTTTTCCCATTGTTGCTCACCTGGGTGTGCCCACGGGAGAAGTGCAACATGAAGCATCAGAATGATGAGAGATACTGACTTCAAGGGAAAGAGAAAGAACTAAATAGTGCTCTTTGTTCTCAAAGCACATGGCACCAAGATAAGCCACTTCATAAGCGCCATCCCAGGGCCTTCTCAGGACTCCATCCCCAGGCTGCGAAAGAGGACCCCAGGTGGATGGTGGCTTTATTCAGTGCAGAGAGCCACACCCCTGGACTCTGCTTAAAGCCTCTGAACTCTTTGACGTGCGTGGGCTGTGTCCCCATGACAAATCTAGTTCAGTCCCTGAAAATGATAGCAATTTAATTGTGTGATGTCATGCAAAGCCCAATCTAAATGGGTCTTCCTATGAAAGGCAACATCCTACAAGTGGCCGTGGATCTAAGGAAGCTGATGTCTGTCATTAACTTAAGTTCTCCTTCGGCCCCTTCCCTTCCCACTTGTGGCCCACAAATAACCTGAGGGAAATAAAGTGAGATTAAAGAAAAACTGCATGCTGCAATGGATGAGACAGAAGAACACACACGAGGATTTAGCACCCAGAAAAGAGCATGACAAACCAATCTGCTGTTTGTGAGCCCCCAAAGATGGCAAAAATGGGAACCCTTTAGGCTAAGTTCTCAGTAGACGTGACAAGATTCAGCCACACGATTTTCATTAACAGTCCTGGGAATCTTGCAGTGGAAACCTCAGCCCTGTGCTGAGAATTCTCTCTATTGTTTTATATCCCCCAAAGTCATAAACGGTTGTTATGTAAATGTCATGTTGCTTAATTCCCAGTGTACCTTTACTCCCTCTAATCCTCTGTTAGACATATACATATACAGCCAACGTGTCCGGATGTTGCTCGCAAGTAAAGCACACAACGCTTGCAGAGGGAGAGATGAAGGTTAATATCTGTATTTACCTCCCTTGTGCTTAGGGAGATGGAAAAGGCATATTGTGCCGTAAACGGCTGTGTGTGCTGCTGAGTCAGGGTGGCCTTCTGCAGTTTCGTTACGCAGGCCAGTGTCGCTCAGAATTGCCTTTCTAATAAAACCATCATTGAAATGAGCAGAAGGAAAGAAATAAAGACCAGTTCACCAAGCTCTCTCAATGCAATGCCCCAAAGAAATAAATATGCCATTGCCAAACAAAGATGTCAAACAAACAACAAACAAAAAAGGGGAAACAGACTTGGCGTAAGTTACCTGTTGTTGAATTGAGATTTTCCAGCAAAGATTCAAGCACTGACCTCTATTTCCAGATCACAGCCCAGCCAAGTGTTTCGGTCTTCCCCTGACTTCTCCAGGTGCGTGAAAGGGCATTGCTGCAAAGGGGCAAAGACACACATCCTGGAAGTGTCAGCCGAGACTATGCGGGAAACTAGACAGCTGTTGATGAGCAGGTGACGAGCCCTCCAGGGAGAGTTCTGCACTTTCTTCAAAGAGTTTAAATTAAATCTTAGACTGTTGGAGATGGTACGGTTGGGGAACGACAGGCAAAATCTGCCCTATTTCTTGCAAAGATATAAAACAATAAATCTTGAATGGTAAACCTAACACGACCCCATCCCTTGTTATAGAATGTCCAAGTTGGATCATGTAGCTTCAACCCTCATTTTCCAGATGGGAAGTAGAATCCCAGAGATGAAGAATGACCTACATGAAGTTTTACACCATGGGGGACAGAGTCAGGAATGCAACCACAATGTCTTGGTTCCTATTCCAGTGTTCCTTCCCATAACCTGAACACAAAGACTTTTTCTAATGTTTAAATATTAACCCATAATTGAACAATCTAATTCCCAAGTTTGGATGTACAGCTTTTTTAGTAAAGCCACAATTTTATTTATTTATTTTTAATCATTAAATTTGTAGATTTTTTAGTCTTATTGGATTTCTTTTTTCCTCTTTGGCTTTTTATTTCTTTCATGAACAGATTTTAAATCTTACAAAATGAAATGATATATGTGAATTTTTATGTGGAAAGTAGTTTGAATTATTTTTAAAAGATTATTTAATTCCATTACTCTGAAATAATTCCAATTTCTTATGATTAGAGTTTTTGTAACATCTGGCCTGCATTGGGCCGTGAGTGGAGGTGCTTGTACCTGAAAGACAAGGCTCTGGAGTCAGGCAGACTCGAGTTCAAGTCTTTGCTGTCATTTATAAACAGTGTGATCTTGATTGAGTTATTTAATTGCTTGGAGTGTCTGTGGCTTTCTCTATAAAATGAGGATATTAATATTGCCTGCCTTTCAGGCAGTTATGAAGACTAGAGAAGACACAAATAAGAGGCCTAGGCAAATCTAGAATATTTAGGTTCTAAACAAATGTTGGTTACTTTTGAGTACTAGTAGAAATGAGCTATGTAGTCAAACTTGCAAAAAGGCAAGATTTGTCCTAAGAGATTTTCTGCTTCCATCAGTTTATTACATATTAGCATTCTTATATGCCCTTCTGTACTCAGACACATGAACACACACTCATGCAAACACAAACACATACACTCACCTTTAGAATGGACCCCATTTTCCCTAAGATCTACAGGTAGGTACTACAACAGCCTTTGTCTCAGGGAGAAGGTGAAGACAAAGGTGGGTGATCCCAGGATGATTGAGCGATCCCAGGATGATTGAGCCTGAGACCTTTTTCCTCTGCTTTTTTGTATTTTTCTATGCACAACCTAAGAAATAAATAATCATATTTGTTTCTGAGGCTGACAGGAGAGAACTTCATTCCTCTCTTGTAGAAGTGATATAACAAAGTCCAAATCGGAGAGCATCTGGGGTAGCTCCCGCCTGGGTTTTCAGACAGGAGAGCAAATATAGCACACATCACAGTGTCTTACAGTAGTTAATGTTAGGTCATTCATTTTTGCTTATTTTGTTTGTTGGTTAGTTTTTGTCAAATCATTGCTTTGTCTTCAGGCGTGCTGGGTCCTGGGAGCCAGAGGAAGGGCAGTGTCCACGTGGCAGGTAGTGCAGGTATTGTTTGGGCTGGTCAGGAGCCCCTTGTTGGTTCTCAACATGCTCTTTTGTCTTTCAACTCCCACGCTTTGCAAGGCTAGATCCCTCTCTCACTTACGAAGATTCAGCAGCTAAATCTATAGTAATAAAATGATGACTTGCCCTAGGCTTGAGACACTTACTTCACGACATAGCACTTTTCTCTTTTTGTTCTTTTTTTTTTTTTTTTTGGTGTAACCTGTTCCCTCAGAGTTTCCCTTTCTCCATCTGTTGCCCACTCTGTGGTTCAACAAGAGTCAACACTTCTGATAGATTCTGAGTTGCTGAATTTTTCATTATTGGTATTCTTGTCCTTGACTTCACAAATTATACTCGATTAATTAAAGCATTTATAAATCCCAAAGCCACTTCAAAGGCTTACATGTTAGACGGATTCAGCTGAAGAAAGTAACACTGCGTGTGATCTGACCGTTCTGATCATGAGGTAGGTTACTTTCTCTTGCTTTAAATCTTAGCAAAATACAACGGGAAATTTTTTTTTTCTTGTTATATAACTTTTTATCACTGTGGTTAAAAATTCTATTTGCTTATATCCATATTTTTAAAAACCACGTCTATTCATACCTCCTCTTAAAATGAACTCAAACTGGATCATAGACATAAATATAAAACATTAAACTACTAGAAGAAAACATAGGAGAAAATCTTTATGACCTCAAGTTACACAAAGATTTCTTAGATACAATACCAAAATCACAATGCATAAAAGAATAAGCTGATACATTGGACTTTATCAAAATTAAAATTTTTTTTCTGCTAAAGACACTTTTAAGAGAATAAAAAGGCAAGCCACAGACTGGGTGACATATTTGCAAATCATAAATCTGATGAAAACCTTATATCTAGAATACATAAAAAAAGCTTTCAAAATTCAAGGATGAGAAAATAATCCCTCCCAAAATTTTTGAACAGATATTTCACCCCAGAAGATATATGAATGGCAAGTAAGCACATAAAATTAAATTAACATAGAGAAAATAAAAAAGAGATAAACAAACCAATTAGAAAGCCTAAAATAAGAAGACTGATCATACCAAGGTGAGAATATCTGGATTAACTAGAACTTTCATATCCTGCTGGTGGGAATGCAAAATAGTATAACCACTTTGGAAAGCAATTCAGCAGTTCTATACATTACCATAACATACCTATTATCCAGCAGTCCAATCCGGTGTCTACCTGGAGAAAGCAAAGCATAGTTAGTCAACCACTTGTACAGCAATTCCCAGTAGCTTATTGAAATACCAAATTGAAATCTCACACATGAACAATAACAGATTATGCATCCATACATGGATGCTACTCAGCAAAAAGGAAAGAACTCTATAAACACGAGCAGGAATGATCCAGATATTTATGCTCGTAAAAAATGCCCTACCAAAAACTAGGTAAATGTACGATTCATATTCAATTCTAGAATGCAAACAATTATAGGAGAACCAGATCGGGTAGCCTGCAGAGGAGATGATGAAGGCAGGAGAAGGAATTCAAAGTCTATAGACACTTTGGGTGTTTGGGGATTCATTTTCTACTGTAGAAGCTTCACCAGTAAAAAATAATGTATTCAAATCATTAGAATGAACGGTGATTATATTAATAGTCAGGTTACCATAGAAGTGAAAAGAGAAAAATAAAGCAAAAAAAAAATTCAACCAGCTTAGGAGTGAATCTGATAAAGGGATATGTGAAATCTTAGCCAAGAGCAAGTGGCTACCCCTGTGTCTTCACAAAGCCATGCGTGACTCTTAGACAGACAAGTAAAAGTTAGAGGTTGGAGAATTATCCCAGGTGCCCAGGCTCTGGCTGGGATCTCCTCTAACGCCAAGTCCAATGAGAGCTTGGTGCCTCTTAAAAAATTTTTCACAAGTTGTGAATAGATTGTAAGATTATAAAGTGGGTTCTTTTTTATTCCAGTGTTCTTGTCTCACTTTCTGGCTTCAGCCAATCGTCTTTTCTGGGGATTGCACCAACACTTCCACTGTGCTAGAGTTTCTTTCATCACCTTGCAGACTGTGGATTGGCTATCAGTAAATCAGTCCATATCAGGTTGACTAGCAAACAGCCACCTCATTGGCTCGCAAGTGCTTGCTGGCCTACCTTATCTTTAAACGCCTTTTAAACTTCATGTAGACACACAATCCTGAGGCAGGAGGGAAACGTTTTGGATTAAACAATTCAGCACAGTTTGTAAACATTTGCCTTATATAGTCCCTGGTATTATACATGGGGTACACTTTGCCCCTTTGTCCTGTGAAAGGGACTTGCAATACCCCTGAGATTTGAATAGCTTTAAAAGTTCATCAGTTTCTCAGTCATTACTCTTTTTTAAATTTAATACAGCAAATATGTCTTTAGGATAAATTTGATTTTTACCCTCTGTTGACTCTGAAAGTATGTTTTCCTGTTTTCATGTAATTTTCACTCTCCTTATCATCTTCCCTGGTGAGATATATTTTACAATGAAAACCTTTTCCATGTCTGTGAAAGGAAAATGATAACCTGAATGGTACCTGAGTATTAAGATTGCCATCAAAAGGTGTGAAAACTTTTTTTTTTGAGAACAAAGCAATCAGCAACCTCTGTTGTTGCTTGGGTAGAGGAGTATCACATACTCTTAGGTTCAAGAGAGAGAAAGAAACTTTGGAATTAAAGTGGTGATCATGCTGCACTTTGCACATAACAGTACTGCTACTGGCTAGCAATTAGAGCAAACATACCTGGAATTTCTTTCCGAGTAGTAGGAAGACATGGCTCCCAGGGACCAGTGACCCCATCAGGGGGTCAGGAGAGCTAACTGGCCTACAGTGAATCAGACCTATGACGTTGGCCTCGTTAGCTAGTAACAGGCTTTGAGCACTTGCACTACCCATACTGGGACAGACCGAAGTGTAGCAAGGTCAGCTGCAATTCAGCCTTTAAGGTTACAAGGGCACATAGGAATTAATCATGTCACTGACAGTAGCATTTATGAGCCATTTCTGACTGCAACTACTTCTTGTACTGTGCTTGATACAATCAGAAATGCAATATTTTTAAATAGTCAGCCTATCCAAATTGGTAGTAATGAAAAGATACAATTAAGATAACCATTTTTCTTTTTTGATTTCCTAAAGCCTTGGAAGAAGTCTGGGGAGAATTTGATTAGCCTGATGCTGGCACATAGGCAGCAGTTCTGTGGGTCTAGACTGGTCTCAGATTTTCCTGTGTGTGCCTTTCCGAAGAGCTATGCCCTTACACTGAGTCTTTCTTGTGAAACAGTAGGATTTGGGCTTCCTTCCAGGTATATGCAAGTATTTATTATTAGTTCTCATAATCATAATCACTATAAACATTAATGCATTTTAACAATCTGGCAGCCAGTATCTTAAATCCCCAAGAATCTTAGTTAAATCCCAAAGAAAACTTTGTAACAGTTGTTTGGGGGCATTAGGGGAAGCATTTACAAGCAAGGAAAGACCAGTTTTCCAATTTTCAAAACAGGCCTGATTGATGGTTCAGAATTGAACTGGCATTTCAGTTCCCTTGGCCTTTGGACTGTTGCATCATATGAGCACACAAAGAAGATGTAATTGGGGCACGTACAATCCAAAAACCTTCCAGCAGGATTTTTGATGAAGGGCCATAACCTGGAAAAGAAGCATGTGATTGTACCAGCGTCAACATGTTTGCGTTTGTTACAGAGTCTGCCAAGCCCACGGGCCATTTGAATTTCATGGATTCATAGTATTGGGCCTTTGCTGACTTCTTTGCTATTGTAGGTCATTCTCTCTTGGTTTAATCAACTTCCTGTTGACCAAAAAAAAAAAAAAAAAAAAGCCCCAAAGCCTTCTTGGACCTTAACAGCTCTTACAAAACAAATTATGATGATTTAAGTATGAATGATTCAGAAACATATGGATTAAATTTCCTTTCACATACATGTGGATTCAAATATTAAAGGGGAAAAATGCCTTGGAAACCTGTGCTTGGGGTTTTATCCAGTCTCATGAATTTGCATTACAGTTTTAAACATAACTGCATAGAAACAGTACACTTGAAACCACAAGGCAGGCACGAGCAGGCACTCCTTCTCAGCTTCCTTTACACGTGGACATGCTTCATTATAGCAATTAGCTATCACTATAACTGTTTTTTTCTATGAGACATGCGTTTCTCCAGGACAAGGACTCTGACTTCTTATCTTTGGATCGCTAGCACACAATACAGTGCTTGCTACATATTAGGAGACCATAATCTCTGTTATATGGAGAAATGGATGCATGGATTAATTAATAAATCAACTTGAGCCCACTTATCCCTTTTGCAACCTGGCCTTTCCATATCTGAGTTTCTGCTTCAGGTTGGTTCAATCACAATAAGCTGTAGGTGGCCAAAGGCACTGACTCATCAGGGGCTATACCACAAGGGTTTCGAAACTTTCAACAAACCACACTTAGGATTGAATTCTGGGTGGGTGACTCTCGCTATGTTTTCAGTTGTCAACTGTCTGAGACTATTTTTTTTTCCCAAAAGTTTAGGTCTGGTAAAACTCAGAACATGTTTTCCCAAGAACATACCCCCGCAATCTAAACCCATGTATATTTTAGGGGAAATTTAATCCATGTGCCCTCAGTTCATTCACACAGATCGTCAACATGCTCTTTAGTAAGAGCTATTGTCAGATTTTTGTGTAAATATTTGTTTTCATCTAACTATGAAGTTGCATTTTCCCAGTGATATCCAGGGCAGGTGATGTTGCTTGCCTACCCAATAGACTATATTCTTCTTCTGTAATTGAACTTCAATTCTATTCTGATATTGGGCAGCCATATGTTCCAGGCCCCTACTTCCCAGGCTGTGGTGGGGGCAGTGGGCTGGGGTGAGGGATTGGTATTTATTAAGCTACCCAATTATGCAAATTCCTTCCCTCTTGCTAGTGATTAGTTTTGAGCATGGGCATGGGATCTTCTCCTGAGCAGTGTGTCCTAGTGGACAGACTTCTAGCAACATTTTCTTCACTCTTAAACAGTGACCCATTACAGGCACTGGAGTCTTCCTGCCTTTGGACATTGTTTGTGAGGACATGGTTGTCAGACCTCTGCATCCATCATGAAACCGTGGGGGCAAGGCCAAGAGAACTGCAGAGAAACCAACCTGGAACCCTGACACTCTGGAAACAAACTACTTCTAAACATCTTTCCTGGTGAAATAACAAATCCCATATCATTCAAGCCATGATTAATTGAATATTCTATAACTCACTGCCAAATACATTCCAATTACATATGAATCTAAACAATGATTTTAGAATTCCTGGATTGCTATAGGAAACTATGGGACCCACTTGATATGAAATTGTTCACTCAATGGCAAAACTTGAGTTTTTACATTTTATAGTTAACAGCCTAGTGAAATATTTTTTGGAATTAAAAATTAAATAAATATAAACATTGGTAAACTGTGTGTGTGCATGTTAATCTTTCCCTCATTTGCATGTGTTCAATCGCTATTTTGATTTTTTTTAATTGAGGAAAATTGTGAAATAGTGTAACAAAGATGATCAAAAGTACAAAATTTCTTGATACTTCATCCTTACTTTTTCCTCAACTTGAATCTGGCTCCTATAATTTCAAGGAAGCAATTGGTAAAATAAGTTGAACTGTTTAAAGTATATTAAATTACTTAAAATGATAAAATAATAATTAATATGATTTAATCCCTCCTGTCTTTTTCTATGTGTTGCCTTTAGACTACATTTCCAAATGCTCTGACTTTTTTAGGATCTGCTTCTACTTGCTTGTTGACTCTCAGTTAAGGCAGATTCATCTGAAACAGTGGTACAGGTTTTAGGAAAACAAAAATCTTTTTCCTTCATGGAAATTACCTGCTGCATAAAGACACAAATCTAATTCTACAACACACTAGGCCCAGGGGATTTATAGGATAGTAATTAATATAATTATAGGTTGGCTGGTTTTCAAATGTAAAATCCTAGACTGTAAGAAGTAGATTGACCAATAGAGATCAAATTATCAAGTGGTTTTCAAAATATGCTTCTTGGTGCTTTAGGCCTTAATTGGTCTCTGCTAGGTGAACTGGCATTTATATTTGTAATGTAAAATTTGCATAAGGGTGACCACTGGAGAATAACACCAAACAAACACTTCCCTGTATCACAAAGCAACACATATCAGAAGAAATACAGCAGTGGGGCTCCATGAAGCAACCCTTGAAGAGCAGGATTGGATTAGATGGCAAAAAGGAGTAGGGAGCATTGGGCAGGGTGGAACAGCATGAGAAAAGCCACTGTGCACAAGCAGTCTGGAGCTTGAGCAGAGGCTTGCTCTACTATGGGGGCGAGTTGATGCTCAGAAATAGTAAAGGTTGGAAGATCAGGTATGGCTAGATTCTGAAGGCAGGTTAACCTTAAGGAGCACTACCACATACCAGGAATCTTGAATTAAAGTGTGCTGGTGAATCACTTGGAGATCTTGTTAAAATGCAGATTCTGATCCAGTGGTTCTGAGTGGGGCCAAGAGGCTGAATTTCTATAAGCTCCCGGGTAAGACCTATTGCTGCTGGTCCAAGGACACACTGAGTGGCTAAAATCAAGCCATTGTTGCAGAATCTAGTCAGGAACTAGGAATGCTCTTAAATTAACAGTGACAATAGAAAAGGAGGAAAAAAATTGAGAGGACTGGAGAATGAAAACCTAGTATTACTAAAAAAAAATAAATTAATAATAATAATAATAATGGTTTGTTTTCCTAAATTAGCAGCTTGTGTTCCTGAAGTGAATTTGCATTGCATGGTGTGTAGTGGAAGCCCTATAGGCCAGGGTTTGAGTCCTGTTTCTGACATTTCCAATCTAAGCTTCTCATTTTTCTTATCTATTGATTGCTGCTGATAATTGTATCATTCTTTGGCTGTTGGGATGATTATATAGATTTATATAAAATGTGTAGCACAGTGTCTGGTGTCCATTAGGCACCCCATCAAATTATTGTTTTAATTATTGTTATTATTACTATTTATTAATCCTATAAATCACTGAAAAGAATTTCTAAATATTTCCAAAGAGAGTGGGTACTTGCAGTCCTTAAGATACCTTTATTTCCTATAGCAAGCAGATTCACCTCTGCTGATCATCTTGGGGGAAACATTAGGTGATGATATCCAATAGAATTTCCTTGTGACTAGAAGAATCTGATTACTTCCATGTGCAGATCTGAGGTGAAAAAAACATTTATGTGTCTGAACCACTTGCTAATGGTCAGGGGTATAATGCATAATTCCCACCAGTAAATATAAGGCATAAAACTCACAAGTGATGAAGCCTGAAGTTCATTTATGAAGGTCCCTCTGCTCACAAGGGACATCAATGTGCTCTAGCCATCATTTTAAAAAGTTATTCAATTCCATTTTTTCTTTCTTTGAAAACTACGTTCTTCATGTTCCTTCTCAATCCTGTGCCCACCTCCCTTGCTCGGTCAGTGTACACGCCCAACCACACAGACACACTCCCCATGGCTTGTTCAGCAAACAGATGGAATGGCAGGCATTATGATCACAATGACTTAATTTTGTAAATGAGAAAATGGAGGAATTCAGATTTAAAATGCTCACCTAACTCACACAGAAGGTTCCTAGTGTTCTTGTGTTTCCAAGGTAAGAAATCTGGGGAACGCTACAAAGAAAGGAAATGGCACCATGTTTTATAATTCCTCTTGGAGAAACTGTTTTTCTGGTGTGCTGTTGTTCATAGACAGTATGAGGCAGTGGTTAAGGACGTGAATTCCGGCTGAGGCTACCTGGTTTCACAGCCACCTTTCCCTCTTGGTAGCCACGTATCGCAGGACAAGTTATTTAATCACCAGGCCTCAGTTACGCCATCATTAAAATGGGATTGATAACAATAGCTCGTACTTCACAGGGTTGTTGCCCCAATCAATCAAATTGGTTGGTAGATACACAGTGCTTGGAACAATACCTGGCACATCATGGCCTTTCTTTCTGAACCTAGACATTTGCTTGATTTGAGCCAATTGAACATGCTTTTTCATTGTGGTCTGGCTATTCTAGTGATTTAGTGATTCTTGTTCATTTTGTTTCAATATGTGGTTGTAATAACAAAGATGACTATATGATAGTTGTCCATGGAACATTCTTCAAATGACCAGAAAATCAAAATGCAACCATCATATAAATAATAGGCAAACTTTTTATTGGAAAACATCTGGCAGAGACTAGACTTTTAAAAGGCAAATATTATATTTAAAGAAAATGGTTTGAAGTGAAAATGTTTCTAGATACTGTCAACAGAACCAACTTGTATAATCCCACTTGCCTGTTTCATTATATTCCTTATTGTTAGTCCTACATCAAAAGCTAGATTGGATCTAGATTTTTTAAAAAAAAGTATTTCCCGAGTCTGCTTTCCATTATCCCTAGCAAAATCTGTTTCAATATTCAAAACTCATGAAAACAGTGAAAAGAAAAATGTCAGCATAATCCACTCTAGCTAAAAGTGCTTGAGGAGTTTGCGGTAAATCCTTGCTGAGAAAATTGCACAGGCATCATGCTCCTCTATTTTGCATTTTTAACCACCACCTGAGAAATGTCCTGCAGTTTCCTTTGGAGCCAGTCCTGGCGAATTTCCATGAAGGGAGATTTCCAAAGCTGAGTTCACTTGCTGCTACTCCTCCCACTCATGCTATCAGCCACGTTGTGGTAGGTGGGAAAAGGCAAGAAGTTGAGTTGATAACTATGAAAGCTGCCGATCAAAAGGCTGCATGATTATTCACAAATACTTTCTTCTTCATAAGTTTCTACCATCTGGCATTCAGTACAGTAGAATGAAAACACTTTTACCATGATATTAGAGCAAAAATGAATAACTAGAAAAGAAAAAAATCCCTCCTCCATCCCAAGGCCAGTGGAAAATCCTCTAAAGGATTGTCTAGATTTGTTTTGCTTTTTTTTTTTTTTAGAGAGAGGGTCTTGCTCTGTCACCCAGGCTGGAGTGCAGTGACATGATTATAGCCCACTGCAGCCTCAAATTCTTGGGCTCAAGAGATCGTCCCACCTCAGCCTCCTGAGTAGCTAAGATATAGGTACGTGCCACTGTGACCAGCTCTGACACTTTCTGAAATAGGATTCTTAAATGTCGTTAAATAATGTGTGAAGAGTTTGTAAAAAAAAAAAAAAAAAAACAAATGAAGACTCTTGTAGTTATTTAGTTTCTTCTCAACCCCAAAAGAACAGCCACTGGGGGCTGGGGATTGATCTTGCAAGGTTATCCCTCTTTTAATTCAAGCAAGACCTAGCGCATGGGAAGCTAGCAATTTGGGGGAAGATACGAAGGCAGGAAATTTTATGGCTTCTCTCAGAAGACAAGGATCTAATAATTTGTAGGGAGGGAGGCCATTTTTAGACTTTCCTTAATCGCCGATTTTTTCTGCCTTGAGGGTAAAGCAAGAACAGTAGGCATGAGACCTACTGCATAAACTCTTAGCCTTCTACTTCCCAGGCTGAAATCCCCCACATCCTTTATCTATCGATACGTGAAAAGAGGCACCTCATTCATTCATTCATTCATTGGCTCTGAGCAAAAGAAACATGGTCCTTACCTCGTGATGTTTCTAATCTATTAGGAAACTAAATCATCACAAAATACACAAAAATATGACAATTATAATGGTGACAAAAGCTGCAAAAAGGCTAACACAAAAATTTTAACAGTATTATTTAACTTAGGAGATGTGGAAAGGAGGGATATTGAAAAAATTTGTACTTCTGCCCTCCTTCTACATTGTTACTTACAAAACATTTTGCAATGGATCTGTCTCCTACAGAAATGCTATAGGGGTACTGTAGAAATACTCCTTTTAAATATGCTAGAGAAGTACTTCTTATAAATATGTATTACTGGCGTCTCGATTATAAAATAGGAAGTTTGTTCAACAAGTAGTCATTCATTCAAGAAATTTTAAAAAAACATTTCCTATTTGCCAGGAACTATTGTAGGCACTAGGGATGAAACAATAACCAAAATAGACAAAAACACTGTCTCTCATGGACTGTGCATTCAGGTAAGACAGACAGAAAATGAACAAGGTAAAAAAATAAACTGTAAAGTATGTTAGAAGGTGAAACAAGCCAAGGAGAAAAATGAAGCAGAAAAGAAGACCAGGAAATGAGGCTGTGTGTTGGGGAGGGGTGTTGTGACTTTAGGTGAGATGGCCAAAGACAACCTCACTGAGCAGGTGACATTCAAATAAAAACCTAAAAGCCGGGAGGGGGAGCCTTTTTGTATCTGGGACTGGGGCACGATAGAAGGCTAGGGATTTGGTAAAGTCCTGCTGGGCCATGTTCAGGGTTTTAAATCCATTGGGAAAGATAGGCTCAGACTTATATTAATATTTTTAAAACAACTTCTCTAGCTGTTGTGCAGAGAACAGACAGGATGGCAACAGAGGAACTGAGAGAGATCAATAGAGAGGCTGTAGAGCTATTACAGACAAGATAAGGGAGCACAGTGGGAAGGATGTTGAATCCCCCAAAATTCACATGTTGAAATCCTAACCTCCAATATGATGGCATTCGGAGGTGGGACCTTTGGAAGGTGAATAGGCCATGAAGGCAGAGCCTCATGAATGGCATTAATGACCTTATAAAAGAGACCCCAGAGAGCTCTCTAGTTCTCTTTCTTCCATGGGAGGATACAAAGCTGCAACCAAAAAGAGGGCCCTCAGAGAACCCAGGCCTGCTGGCACCCTGATCTCAGACTTCCAGCCTCCAGAACAGTGAGAAATAAATTTCTGTTTTTCATAAGCCACCCCATCAATGGTACTTTGGAATAGCAGCCCGAACTGACAAAGACAGGTAGTAACTTGGGCTAGGGTTGTAGTAGTGGAGATAAATAGACAAGAATGAGTTTGAGATGTTCTTGAGGGAGAATTCACAGGACTTGGTAGCTGTACAGATATAGGAGATGACAGGCAAAGCACACGTGTTTCTTGTGTGTGCTCCAGCCTGGTGCCAAGATGGCTCTGCTTGACCTTAATCTCTTTCCATGGTATGATACTTAAGGCTGGTCAATGTATATATTATATTATTACACTTTAGCTAAAAATTATTTCCAGTGGTTTTTAGCCAGGTACATACTCCACAAGGAGATGTCAGCAAGTCTGGCTGGGCTGTAATGTGAAGGTTTATAAACATGCCTGTAGAAAGGTGAAATGCAAAGAGAGTTTTTGTAAGGGCTGGAGCCCTCACTGGTCACGAGATGCTCACAGCATGCAAAGCAGTAATGATCTAGAATCTCCTGCTCAGCTAGATGAGGCAGGAGGCACAAATGTGCATATAGAAGAGCCTGCCAATGGTTTACTGGAGTGAAAAGAACTCCTCTTTCCCCTGCTACAACTGGAACTGTTAATGTGTAGGTCTCTTCCTGTAGATTTGAGTATGTGCTAGTAAACCTCACATAAACAGAAAGGAAGGTTTAATTTCAGTTGCTTGGTTTGGGCAAAAACCTTTAATATTAGGAGCCCAAAAAGCTGCCATAGCCCACATGTCCTGGGAAGGAATACTGTCAGAAAGGCCATTTCTCTTGGGATAATGGCAGTTTGAATAAAGCTCAAGCTTTTGTGATTAAGCTTAGCCGGCATGGCTCTTGTTCAGTCCCCAGGGGAAAAGGTATACAAGCTCCTGGGCATCCAACATGAGGCCTGTGGGCCCAATGGTGCCCAGGGAGATAATCTAGCAAAATGTGGGGAAGTAAATCATCTGACTTAACTGGGCTAGATTGGTAAGATCTGACCACTGTGCTGTGATGGTACTGAGGGCATTTGCTGGCAGGTTTGACCACTCAGATGAAATTGAAGGCA
Organism: Daubentonia madagascariensis; assembly: GCA_023783475.1. Lineage (NCBI taxonomy): Eukaryota > Metazoa > Chordata > Mammalia > Primates > Daubentoniidae > Daubentonia > Daubentonia madagascariensis. The sequence goes on from JAKFHU010002658.1 coordinate 11,276,009, forward strand.
AAGGTTAGTCTTTATCTAACAAGTGCCACTTAAAATTAACTCTACTAAAATCAAGAGAATAGGATGAATAAATTGTGATATATACATACGATGGACTTCAAGACTGCCATTAAAAATAAACTTACAAAAAAAGACCTGGAGAAAAAAATCAGGTGAGTATCTATTGGCCTATTCAAATAAAATCACTCACACGCATGCACACACACTTAGAGTAGAGAGAGAGGGACAGAGAGAAACAACAGAGAGATAAAAATGACTAAAAGTATATACATTCAAGTAGTCCTTCCTTTTTGAAAGATTTAGGTGAACTTTCTTCTTTTTAATACTCTATATTTTCTGAAGTTTTACTACCTTATAATAAGAAATAAGTATGTAAAATTACATCATAAAATCGGGCCACTATAAAAGATAACTACAAAAGTAAAAAATAAAAAAGAAATATGCATATATGTTTCAATCCATTCAATGTTCAGACCCTATCATGAACTCTCTTAACTCTTTTTGTTAATAGAACATTCACATGATCCATTCATCACCATTTTCTGTTCACTGAAAAAACTCAAACACCTCTCCCTCGGAAAAGGAATCTATTGTTCCCTCAGGGCCAGTCTTCCTAGCACTTTGCCCAGAAGTTATTATTTTTCATCTAAAACCATGGGGGAAAGTTGGCTGAGATCATAAAACTCTGAAGATAAGAGAAGAATAGCTCAGGTGGGCAAATCTCTGAAATGTGAGAGTCAGCATGGACACATTCCCGCTTCATTGAAGTGAGTCCTGCATCAGAGGCTGTTCCTGTCCCCTCCCTAGAAATGGAACGTCTACAGAGACTGAGGTCCCTACACTGAACAGGGCCAGGGAAGGCAGGGCAGACTCAACATTTGGAAGGATGAACTGGCAAGATCCCACATAGACTCCTTATAATCCTGAAATGTATTTGCATTCAGAATATAACTCAAGAGACCACAAAATCAGAGAAGGGATCATAAAAATGGTCTAGTCAGACCTCCTCATTTTAAAGATGAGGAAATATGAACTTACTTCCCCATGGTCCCATTATTGTCAGTGGCAGCACCAGCAGAGTCGCAAAGTTTTATATATTGCCTATTTTTAAATGGACTGAACCATATGTAGATGGAGTATAAGTAGTTCCTATAGCCAACATTCTTATAAGGAGAACATTCAAAGGAATAAAAGTTCCCAGAGTTAGTAAACAAGTAGAATGCAAGGAAAGTATGGTTTAAACATGGTTTTTTTTTTAAAAAAAAAGAACAAAGATTAAGGTGAGTCAAAGACTTACCCTCTGGCTGCCCATGGTGGGAAATTCTTCACTTCCCTTGGGAAGATTGGTAGCTACATTAGAATACACAATACTCACTATAATTACCTAAAGTTGTATGTGTGTGTCAGGTACTATATTGGATGCCTAATCCACTGTTTCTCAAGGTCCTTTTTTTTCTGATCACTTAATTCATAATTATCTGCTACAGGTCAAAACATTATTGATTCCTGGGACCTACCCAGGACCTGTGAATTAAAATCTTTATGGGTTGTTCTTGAGTGTCTGGAATTTACACCAGCTCCCTGGGTGATTCTTATGAGCGTAGAGCTTGAGAACCACTGATATAATCCACATATAATGTTTTGCTTATTTTCATTTTACTCATTTATATTCAAAAATGTTGAATCAAGCTTCCTGAAGATGAGAGAAGATAGCTCAGGAATTATTTGAAGACTTGCATACTAACTTATCACTTTATCACTATACTTAATTCCTGGACAGGAGCTATCACTGATCGAATCTTCTAGACCTGCATTATACCTCTATTTTCCAGCCATGGCCATTGTTCAAGGTAGTTATCATGCTGACCTATCTGTTCCCTGACTTCGAGTTCTCTCTATCAACTTCAAAACTTTGAATCTTTCCCCACAGCCAGGCAACTTCCAAGACCTCTGCAATGTCTTCACCTTCAATCTCTTGTTTCCATTCTCATCGTCACCAGTCTAAATCAGATCCTCAGTCTTCTCACCTAAACGACTAATAGCCTGGTCACTGGGGTACCTGTCTCTGTATCTTTCCAATTATGACATTTGCCAGGTTAGTCTTCCCACAGGACTATTCTAATTATGTTTCTCCTTGTCTCATGAGTTTCAATAGCTCATCGCTGTAAGAGCAGCTAAGTGAATTAAGACTCAAACCATTGACCTGGGTTTCAAGGCCCTCTTTTGTATGACACCAACCCAAATTTTCAGCCTTATTTTTATTATTTCCCTACTCGTATCCACACTGGACTTGACCTTGCCTGCCTGTATGCCTGTGCTTATACTGTTAGAATAAAAAAAACTTCTTTCCTCATTACTATGAGTCAAAATCTTAGCTACAGTTTTGGACCTCCTTCAAAAGACATCTGGTCTGTAAGGCTTTTATCATTTTCTCTAATTTAATATTCCCCTGCAACCTTCTGTAAAGCCTCTGCTTTTTGTACCTTTCTTAGGAGACTTTCACACTTACCTTTTAAAAGTTATTTGTATAATTTTCTCATCATCTATAACAACTGAGTGATCATGTTTGCTATGTAAATTTCCCTAAATAAACCTTTTTTGAAAGTAATATTTCTGGGTGACTTGTTCCCAGAGTATCTGGGAATTTCTGAGATATCAGATAAATTTTTCTTCCACTAATAACATGAAGGATTTTTATTGACAGACACAGTATATAACACACACATCAAACATTAGGGCACACTGCATAAAATGGCCCAGTCTTTAAAAGGTATACATCACACTTTTTACAAAACCTTGAGATACCCGTAGTCTTGAAATTCCAGCAAGAGCATTCTGTGGAACTCTGAGGAACTGACTTTGATTCTCTCTAAGACCTATTTTGGACACATATCCAGGTGGGTTGCTTACTCATTCCCAGAATAAGCCCTAATATTCAACATCCAGAAGAGCAGAAAACCCTGTCGAATCCAACCTGGTAGACTTGGAGGTCTCCTGGGGCTTGTCCATGATGTGAGGCTTGGCCAACTTTTGAGAATCTGGCTGGCTTTCAACATCAAGCTTCACGTCAGTGGAATCTTGTTTATTTTGCTGGGTATGACCTCCCTCCCTTCTTTTTGCTTTTATATCTTTTTTTTTTTTACATCATTAACATTTCTTATTTATTTTCTCCATAGAGAGCCACATTCAAGGATCCTTAAACTTTCTCTACTCCCCCCACATTTAATTCTGGTCCTTTAAGGACCTATCTTTAATCTACATTACTTGATGAAGGGCCCTATACACCCCTTCTAGATGGTCATCTTTATGAAGGCAGAGACTTTTATTGAGGTTCATACTCACTCCAGTGCAGAGCAGAGTGTTGGGATATATTTGTTCTTAACACGCATTTCTCAAACAAAATCTCTGAAGTTGAACATTGGCGTGAAGACTAAATAGAATAATTTATGTTAAGTGCCATGCCCAATAAAAGGTAAATAATGGAATCTAAAAATCAGACAGCATTGGCCCTCTCCTGTCCCTCCTATCCCACACAGCAGGCATATTGGCCCAAGCATCTTCTCTTCTCTTCTTTTTCTGGTGGCTTAAATTAAAAGCCAGCCCTGTGATTTGGCTTCACATCCCAGGAATCCTTATGACTTTAGAGTCATACACCCACTGGCAGGCTCATGGCTTGTGGGGTGGCATGACAGTTCTGTAGGTGAACATACTAATAAGACACAGCTGTGAACAGTGAGTTAATGCTACATACAGCGTTTACTGTACTGAATACACAGGAGCTGGGCAGACAGAGTTGGATGCCATTAGACAATATGTTAAGAAGAAGTTGCCTAAGGAAGCCAAATAGTTTATATTTCACTATTGTCAGACATGCCATTGGATAAAGCTTTAAAGAAAAGCTGATTCCTTTCCAAGAAATAAATCCTGTAAGTACTAGTGTCAAGTATTCTAGCTCTTTTATATGCAGGCTTGATATTAACTAACTATGGGAGAATGTTATTTGCCCTTAAAAACTTTTCTTTCTACATAAGCTTAGAAAATTAGGTAACTGCTGCCAGAAGGATTTTGAACATCCATCCCTAAGAATTTTCACGGGGAAAATATTCAGAATTCAAATATGAATACTTATACCTTAATCAAAACATGTAGGCAGAATATGCATTTCTTCAATGACCTTACAAGAAAACATTAACAGAAAAATCATTTCTTTTAAATAGAATGATATAAAACCACATTAAAATCTCATGGGCTCAATTTACCTCCAGGAAAGTGACACTTACAGTCTCAAAACAAAAACAAAAACATAAACAAAACCAAAAAAAACCACAAAAGAAGAATCCCAAATTCACAGGTGGTGTATTTAGCCTTATAACAAAATATAATATTCACTCTATTTTTATAGGTAATCTGAATTAGCTATGAATTATTCAGCTGGCTCGGTCTCGTTTGTTGCAATGATGGCATCTTTATCTGACCTAAAACTAACAGTGTGACATGTTGGATACAAACATGAACTTTGAATCTAATCTGTCTACATTCAATTCCCAACCTGGACCTTCACTAGGAGTCCAGCAAGTTACTTAATATCTCTTTCTTTCCTTCCCCTAATGCGTAAAATAAAGATGATCCTGATGATAATACCTACCTCATAAGGTGTTATATGATAAATGTTAAGATAGAAGAATTATTAGAATATATGAGGGACATGTGACCCATTGAGGTATTTCTCGAAAATCCTCCCAGAGGATTCAATGTAGGAACTAAATCTTGAAGAAGTGGTTAGGCAGGAACTGATCCAAGGAGAGAGAACTGCAAGGATCAAAGCAGCCCGTACTCGGGGATATGGCTGGGAAGAAAGGGTGTAAGCTGAGGGATAATGTATTGGAGGGGATTGGCCCAGCAAGTCATAATAACTTCTAATCTTTTCTGAAGACATGGAGTCATTGGAGTGCTCTGAGCAGAATGAGTCCACACTGCCATGGTAACTGGTGTCATCTGTAATCCATGCCCATGAACTTCAAGTGAAGCCTTAACTTCCTGACTATCATACCACGCTCCTGCGTATGCTTACTCTCCCACTTACTAGACTACTGTTCTGTGTTTCTCCTCCTCTCGACTTCCAACTCCTCCTCCTCCATCCTCCCCGCTTTCTACTCCCCTGGAAAAACAGAAGCAATGGGGGGAGAGCTTCTGCAAGCTTCCCCCTCCGCATCTGCTCACCTATGCTATCTGTAGCCTTCATCTCCGTTTCCCTCCTGCTTCCATGGATGAGCTGCCCGTGCTCCTGGGTTGGACCATCCCCTCCATTTATGCACTGGATTCCACCCTCTCTCACTCAGTCAAGGACATGTCTCCAGCCTTCCTCTCCCAGCTCTCCTGCATCAGAAATTTTTCCCTCTTCACCAGACCACACCAGAGCATACAAGCAGGCTGCCATTTCTCTACATCTTCAAGAAAATGCTATCTTGACCTCACTTCGTGCTCCATCCACCATCCTATTTCTCTCCTTCCTTTCACAGAGAAGCTCCTTGAAAGAGTTGTCCTTTGCTGTCTCCAATTTGTCTCCTCCTATTCTCTTGAAACCTGGTCCAATCAGGTTGTCACCCCAACCACTCCTCTGAAGCTTCTCTTCCCAGGGTGGTCAATGACTTCCACTTTGTTCAATCCCAACCACCCGTGGTCTTCTATCATCCTCACCTTATATCACCTAGAAGCAGCATTGATGCAGCTGCCAACTCTCTTCTCCCTGAAATTCTGTCTTTTGCGTGGCTTTCAGGACACAGTATTTGCCTGGTTTTCCTCCTCCTTCCCAGTCTCTTTTGCCAGTTCCCCCTTGTCTTTCCCAACATCCTCATGTTGGAGTGCTCCGAGTCAGTCCTTGGGCTTCTTCTCTTCTCTGTGTGTACCCACACTATCAGTAACCCCACCCATGTGCCATTTACCCCAAAATTTATATCTTCAGCCGAGACTTCTCACTTGAATTCTAGACTCACATATCTGCCTGTCTACTTGACGTCTTTGGTTATTTAACCACATTTCAAACTCAACATGCCGCAAAGGAAACTACTGATCCTCTTCTAAACCTATTCTTTCCCTTGACCTAGCCACCTCAGTACAGACAACTGCATTCTCCAGTTGCTTAGCCCAAAATGTTTGCTCCTCATCGATTCCTCTTTTCTTTTACACCTACATGAAAAACATCAGCATGTCTCTTTCACTTTTTAAAAACATTCCCAGAACCTGACCTCTCAATATCTTGTCATTCTCCACATTTGTTTTTACCTTCCCTTGCTTTACTCCCCTACAAAGCACTCGACACCTCCTGATAGAGTATATAACGTAATTATTTTATTTATTGACTTTCTCCCCTACTCATCCTAATTTCTTTTGCTGTCTGCTTAAAACAGAAGGAGTTCTTTGTTTCCTTTATTATGCTTTGTTACTCCATTGGCCTGACTCTACTGAGGGCTACCTTGTGCAATGTAGACATTCGCTAGGTGTTTGCTGAATGACTGTGCAGGGAGTGCACGTGTTTCATTTATTTTGTTGTACTCTTCCTGGTGATGCCTAGAATTATGTTGACCTTTGTATGTGGCTTCAGTACGCAAACCCGAGAATCCAGGAAAAAGTCAGTTTCTCTTAAATTCTTTCTCTGGTTTATAACTGATAAGTTGGTATCCATTATTTTATGAGTCAAGTTTAGACGACTTTTCTCTAAAGTCATTTCTATTCCATTTGCCCACTGAAGCATATCTAACTCTCTTCTTACCACCCACATAGGTTTTTAGTGTGGCCATCATTGGCTTGGCGCAATGCATGAGCTTAATGTCATTCTTATAACCGGAAATTCCATTTCGTGTTCCATCATCAAGATCTCCTACTAAAAGAGAATGATTGCAGCTCTAGAGAACTCAACCACTTACACTGTAATACTCAGGAACTTTTGTTTGTTTGTTTCCTTAGCATTCATTTTATCCAAATAAGAGAGTTCTCTATACATAATAAACCATAATGTCTTTTTATATTTACTAAAGTTTCAAATATGTAAGTCCTTCATATATCTTAAGCTTAGGCTTTGGTGTTCTATATGTTTTATTTCTATTACAAACAAAACTTTTCTACACCCTACTTCATTACTCATTGGTGTGGGAATTGGAGAGAAATCGATAGACCAGCCAGCAATCTATAAGGAGGCAACCATTGGAAGAGCCATTGAGTCAGTAGAGTGGGTTTTGACCCACTGCATTGCTGTTGGAGCCACTGAGCAAAGTGGCCATCGTGGGGAGGACTGGCTATTCTTCAGCACACCCTGATATATTTGCACAAGAAACACTAGAGCCGCAGTGACCAGAGGCTGTTAATTTTCCTCAAAGAACCTAAGAGACAAAATCACTGGCCCTTCTCATTTACTTATCTTTATTAATGCTAGTGTTTGGTTTGTTTGTTTATTTGTTTTTCACATTATTCTCTTAGACTTTCTATGTAGACAACCATACTGTCTGGGAGTAATAATACACTTGTCTCCTTCTTTCTAGTATTCATAGTTTTGTTTGTGTTTGTTGTCAAATCAAAGTCAGATGAGTGAGTATCTTTTCGCCCTGACTTTAATGGTAGCATCTTGAATATTTCATAACTAATTTTTACACTGGATGTGGGTTTGAGATTTAAATTTTTTGTCATATTATAGATGTATTCATGGATCTTTATTTGGTAATTTTAAAAAGATTGATGTTAAATTTAACTGAATACCTTCTCAGTATCAATTAAGATAATCACGTGACTTTTCTCTCTTGAATGAGAAATAAGATTAATTAATCAAGTTCTCAATATTAATTTCCCTCGCTGTTTTGTATAAATCCTATTTGGCCTTTGGGAGTATTATTCTTTTAATAAATTTCCAGATTTGGATTTTTAATAGGAAACTTAATATCTGTGTTCATTAGTAAAATTACTTTCAGGTTTTTTGTGTTTGTGCGTTTTAGTTTTTTCAGGTGTTTGTCTCATAAGTATAACAAATGAGTCATGACTTTTTCCTCAAATTTTGTTTTTTTATACATTTAATAAAGCGTTACAATCATTTGCCCATAAAACATTTAAAAGAACTTGCCTATGTCTCTATCTAGCATGGACAGAGTACTATTTGAGAGCACAAGGGCGGGTTACAAGAATACAATACAAGAAGATTTAGAACTTGCATTTATGTCATTGGTTTCTTATGCTTTCCACTTCTTGCATGACATCTGTCCTTACATACTGTGATTTTCAACTTCATTCGTTATCCATGAATTGAAAATTACAACAAAAGCCACATCTACAAAATTAGAAAATATATAATATGATTATTATAGAAATGTGTTTTTGTAGGTGAAAGTCATGTGAAATGAACAGCTACGTGCAGGGTTATGGTAGTATTAGTTTTCACAATTGTTTTCAAAGCTTTTTTGTAATTTTATCAACAACTCTAAAACAATATGTTTTCTGACCGAATAAGTTTGTTTCTTGGAATATATACCAAGGATACCAGCAACAGTAAATAAAGTGTCATTATATTAAAGACTGGACATAAGTCAAATACCTCATACAGGAATGATGAGACAAATTATGGATTATCTATTGAATGCAATGTTATGCTGACTCTTAATATTTATGAACAGTTTTCAAAGACATGAGAAAATATCAATAATATAACATTAAATACAAAAAAATGATAATACATATGTAACATTACCTCAACTTTTTAAAAATATGCATGACATAAAAGAAACTTGGAAAATTTTAAATAAAATGTTAACCATGTTATTCCCAGGTGGAAAAAGTAACTTTTTTGCAAAGGTTTAATATTTTTCTCAGTTTTTAAGCAATAAATATAATGAACACATGTACTTCTTAATTTAAAAAGTTTTCTTTACTCTTCCATATAAGAACATGTTTTGTATTTGAAAACAGTGATGATAACCATCCCATATCTTCTGTCCTTCAGAAGAAATAGGGTCATGTTCTTGCTCTCTTATTCACGAGTCACGGTATCCTATGTCCTCCTACCCCTAGACACCCTTCTGCAGATGCTAGCAACGTTGGACACTTGCCTCTGGCTGATCTTGTAGAAAGTGTACACTCCACTGCTGCCTTCCAGGTATAAGACCCTTCCAACAGTTCTTTGTGATTGGTCAACCTGACTTCAATCTTCAGCTTACTTTGTTCGTGGCCCATGCACCGTGCTCAGTGTGCCCTGTCTCCCTACCTCTGCCGTCATTAGCTAAAGATAAGTCTTGCCCTTTCCCTGGGCCTCAGATGGCTTGTCTGAAAATGAGAATGTTGACCCCTGCATAGGTCTCCTTGCTACCTGTCTTGGTCTGTTTTCTGTTGCTATAACAGAATACCACAGATTGGATAATTTATAAAAAGAAGAAGTTTATTTGGCTCATGATTCTGGAGGCTGGGAAGTCCAAAAGCATGGGTCTGGCATCTGGCGAGTGTATTATCCCATGGCAGAAGGCAGAAGCGAGGGCATGAGACACAGAGAAAGACTCCAGAATCTGGGCTCACTTTATAACAATCCACTCTTGTGATAACTAACCCAGTCCTGAGATAATTACATTAATCTATTCATGAGGTCTCTGTCCTCATGACCCAATCACCTCTTATTAGACCTCACTGTTGCATTGGGGATTACATTTCCAACATTTGAACTTTTGAGGGACACATTCAAACCACAGCACTACCATTCTATAATTTTCCCTGAAGCCCTCACACTGCTTCTGAACACGATTACTTCTATTTTCTTCTAGCTGTGTCCAGTCCCACCTCGCTTACTTGGCTTCTTCTTAGGTTAAAACCTAGTGCACCCAAGGGACTGTGGGTGCGTTTGTTTTCCTGTGCTGAGGCACCCATATTCTTCATTCCTTTGTATATCAGATCAGCCCCTAGACCCATTCCTCTTTCCAGTCTGTGTGATCTCTGCTCCTTTCAAGAAGACAATTATTCTACTGGTACAAGCTTTATTCTTGGTGGCTTCAGAAAGCAAAACTGGAATTTGTCATATTTCATATTAACATAAGGGAAAATGTCCTAAAAATCAAAGCTGTGGATAATGAAAAGAATGATTTAGCATTTAGGGTTGGGGGGGACCGGAGATGTGGGAAAGGGAATTTCTGCATCAGGTGGGAAGATGGAATTGACACATCTTGAGGGATCCCCAAATGCATTCCCTCCTCTGACATCTCCACGGCTCAGAGAGTGTCAGGTGAGGTGATCTCTGAGGAAAGTGCTTTGTCATTGTGTGGTCAGTCCCTGCTGTTACCAAGTGGGTGGGGGAAGCAATGCCTGAAGGGGATCTTGCGGGGACAGGGGAGGAAGGGAGGATTCTGTCACCCGTTCAGGACCATTAGAAGGAAAGGAAGAGCAGCATGAGGAGGGGCTGATGGGAGAGGATATGCAGGGGAGTCCAGTGAGCAGAAGTAGGTATGTTGGCCAGGTGCGGTGGCGCACACCTGTAATCCTAGCACCCTGGGAGTGCGAGGCGGGAGGATCCCTTGAGGCCAGGAGCTCAAGACCAAGAGTGAGACCCCATCTCTACAAAAAAATAGAAAAAATTAGCCGGGCGTGGTGACACTCACCTCTAGTCCCACCTACTTGGGAGGCTGAGGCGGGAGGATCGCTTGAGTGCAGGAGTTTGAGGCTGCAGTGAGCTGTGATGACATAACTGCATTCCAGCCTGGGCAACAGAGCAAAACCCTGTCCACCAAAAATAAAAAGAAGAAGAAGAGAAGAAGTATGGATGCTGACCAGGCTTTTTAAGGTTACAAAGAGCAGTTAGGCTTTTCCAGTTTAGCAGGGGCTGACTGTGAGGAGTGGGTAGAACGGAGGAAGATCAGAATCCAGCGACACAGGGGATTTTCAGTGTTGAAACCAGGAACATCCTGGGCAAACTAGGGTGGTTGTTCATCTGCCCAGGACTCGAGTAGGAATATAGGAACAGCAGTTGCCACCCAGACAAGGAGACAGCACTTAGGAACCTGAAGAATTTTTTGGATCTACAGACTGAGGTTACCCGGTCACCATTTCCTCAGCCAGTTTCAACTAACAAAATATATCAATATCAATATATGCATATAAAATTACATGTATACATACCTATAAACATATATGTGTATATGTATTCCATGGTGGAGCAGTGGGGAGTAAGGGTAAGAGCTTGGACTCTAGAGCCAGACTATTTGGGTTTATATCTCAACTTAGCCACTTCCTGTTCAGTGTTATCTTGGGCAAATTACTTAACCTCTCTGTTCCCCTATTTTATTATCTGAAGGATGGAGAAACCTCTTGGAGTTGTTATGAGGTCTAAGTGAGTTACTATATGTAAAATGCACTTAGGATAGGGCCTGGCACATAATAAACACTTAATAAATGTCAGCTATTATATTTACTAGTTCCATTTTATGCTCTCCCATTATATTGGGCCAGCTAATCCCTGCGCCTCTGCCTCTCCCTGTGTGTCTCTCAGCCTCTCTCTGTTCGTGCTTTCAACAGTCAACTCTCTCCACAGATCAAATTCCTGTTGTGTTAATCATCACCATCTCTGCTGGGCAGACCTTGGCACTAGACCACCTCACAGGGCTACTGCTTAGTTCATAGATTGGGCATACTTTTTGCCCAATCAGCACTGTTACTGATAATTGTTAAAACTTATAAAGAATGCTAGCAAGACTGGCAGGGTCAGGTGGTATCAGATGGGCAACCTCAGGTTTTCTACAATGTACCTGCATGGTATTCCATTTGTAATTAAGGGAAAGGTTATTTTAAAAATAGGGTGAGTAGACTATGACCCTGCCTATTACGAAAGGCCCTGGGCCCAGTAACTGCACAAGTCATGTCCTCTGTCCCTAGACAAGGCCAGTGTCCCGCAGAAGTGGGAGGCCATTGACTGAGGACATTCTCCTTGTGGACTTAACTGCCAGGTGCTGAGCTGGGACCCATGGAGCCTGTTCTCTCCCCTGGTGACAGTCAATAGGTCCTGTCCATTCTTCTACTGTGTTCCTCAACATCCGGCATTGTAACAATTTACATGTTTTTCGCCCTCAAGAGTTAATTAGCTTCTCAAATACAGGAGCTGTATTTGATTCATCTTCGTATCTGGAGTGTGCAGAACAGCGCCTGGCGCGAGGAAGGCACAAGACACCCACATGCTCAGTAAATAGCCACAAGCAGAAGTGCCCGGAGGCCTTTCTCAATGTGGACTTTTTGAAACCTTTCATTTACTTATTCATTGTCTTTTATTCTAATGTTATTGCTTTGTGCCCACGTCTGGACATACAAAAGTCTTTTGGGCTTTGTTTGTAAGACTTTATTGTTATATATGCCTGGGAATCTAATTCAAAAGGGGAAAAAAAAGGTCAAAACCCAACTAACTACCCTCCTATCCAACCACCCCAAGCACTCGTCTCTGTCGTGGGTTATAGATTTGATAGCAAATCTACAAAGCTGAGACCTCAAAGTAAAAACAGCAAAATGAGTGTGCTTATCCTTCACTAACAGAAACTTAGAAAAGTTACCCAGGGCAGCTCAGAGGCTGCTGGAGAAGGAGCTGCAGGGGGCGGGGGCTGGGCAAGGCCACAGCTGCTCCTTGGGAGTTTCAGCTTCATAATCACCCCACGGGCCACTCAGAACCCACCAGGAGTTTAACTGGTATCGGGTTGGCCAAGGCCAAGGTTTAGCTCTGCCATTTAATTAGAGCAGAATTTCCCCAATATATTAGGGTCATTGACACTTTCTCCCCTAATTGCTTGTCTATTGAAACTGCTATGCTAAGGAGGGCAAAAACCTATTCACAAAAAGGAAGAAAAAGCGGCATTGCCCTTGTCAAGCTTTTGACCCAAATATTTACACTGCATTTTATATATGTATATTTTTTACTTTCATTACTCTGAAAGGGATTTTGTAGTTTTTCTGACATATGCCAAAGCAGGTTTTTACATTTTACAAGTATGCAAATAGCAAATGGAAAAAGAAATTCTTGCAGATGCGTTCCCAGATTTTCAAATGCAGAACATCGTGTTATGCTGGTTCCAGAAGTTATAATTTCACTTAAAAGCCCTGCCTTGGTGTGGCATTCGGGGACTTTAGGGACTGCACACTAATTCATGTCTGACTTTGTAATCAGCCCTATTCATAAGAACTGGCTTATAGAAAACACATTTCTTCTTTGGAAGGAGAAGCAGTGATTAATGACAACTTCAAGGGTGCCTTCTGGGCCCTGTAGAAGCCCAGGAAATAGATGACACTGTAGCAATAAGCTAGAATGTCTTCCCCAGTCCCAAACTCCCCCTCTCGCTTCCTGAGAACTCTTTCCTGCTGCTACAGTGCAGATGACAATGTCTCCTCTGGGTCCGTACCTATTGTCCCTGTGTCCTTCTCTCCTTATCTCCCTGGAATCTCTTAGTAATCTACCCCAAGTGGTAAACTTTCAGGAATGCCCCCTTTAGGAGTCTTACAAAATGTGTAAGCTTGTATCATTCCTTTCTTCTTAGGAATAAAGGAAAGCTTTTGTAGAACTGGAAACATTTCCTTTTAAACAAAAGCAATCACATACTCCCCAGGGCTGGGCCAGAGAGATTCATTCCTCATCCTCCTGAGACCAAAATGGTGAAAGACATGTGTGTCTCCCCTTCAAAGAGTTCCAAGAACCTTGCTCTGGAAAGACACTCCCTCCAGAATGTCTGCACACAACCAGACAGACAGTAGCTCCAGCTCCCGTGTCATTCTGGTTAATCCAGGACATCTGGCTACCCCATGTGGGAACCCGGATTCTGTATGCCCTCCAGTGTAAGCAGGAGGGCATGTCCTATGCGTGAAAGATCCGGCTGCCATGGAAATAAAGCCAGTTAGAAAAGATTATAGTGATAGAGCTCGCTCATGGGCTGTGCTTGCTTTAGAAAATAATTACAAGGCAATTGAATTATCTTCAGTCTTTGCAAAATAATTTTCAAAACAGGCAGGCATTCAACTTAAACTTATAGATGTTTCCTTCTTTTTTATTATTATTATTATTTTTAATCTAGCAGTTCTGTTCAACCTGTTGTGCCGATTTACAATCCCTGTACTGATAGTTCTTGGAGGCAAGACATGTTCTCTTGAAGCCCTGGAGAAAGCGGTGGGTTCCAAGGAATCATCACTGGGTTCTGTCCCAGGGGTAATGTAGACCTCATCAAAGTCAAAGCCACCACCTAGCGTGGTAGTTTCAAAAGATTGCTAATCTAGGAGATAGAAGATATGGATTCTCTTTCTTCTCCACATAACTCTGCAATTTTAATCAAGTTACTTAACTTTCCATTTTCCTTAACCTTAAAATAAAATCATAGAAATTTTAGAAACTAGAAGGGACCTTGTTGTGGGGGAGAGGAGTATCCTAGTTCAGCTTTAATTACTTCATTTTACAGGTGAAAAACCTAATATCTGCCTTATCTAACTCCCATGCTGGCTGTGAAAGTCACCTGAAGTTTCAGCATGCTTAAAAAGTTTGAGGTTGTGCAAACTGTTATTCAAATGAAAGAGATAATAATTTTATTATTCACAATTTAAATCAGAAAATCTTTCAACGTTAGGTCCAAATGCATGTTACTAAATAATATTATTTTTATTATTATTAATAATTCCCATGTTTAACTAGACATGGATAGTTTTATTGCCCCTAAATTTCAAAAAGTTTGGCAAAGGGATGATTTTCTTTTCTCTGTATTCAGTGAAACCGTTACTTGTTCTCTCAAACACACACAGAATCTCCTAGCAGTGCTGTAAACTTACGCAGAGGGTTACTGCCAAAGCTTTCAATCCACTCAATTCAGAGACTGCCTATCTTGTAGTTCAGTGAAAAACAATCACACCTAGCTTTGCTTTACATTTATCTGTGCTTCGGCTTTGCAGTGCATGTAGGTCTCACACATCTCCTGAAGCGAAACCTCCACCTCTCAATACAACTTTTTGCCTTGGGTCATAACTGAGTCTGAATTCCCTCAAAAGCTGAGACAAAGGCTTGCATGAGAATAGTTTCCTTGAGAATGTGATCGCAGGGAGTAGATATGAGGGACTTAGGAGTGTATTAAGGGGGAGGAACCAATTCAGGGATGCAGGATCAAGTTGGGCACCTCGAGAGGCTGGTGCTCTGTCTCAGAGGACCTTCTAAGTAGCTTTATTGATGTGTGTCCAAGGACACAAGGGGAAAATGTGTAACCACTGGATCCCTGGACTTCACAGAGTTGTGCAGTCATGAGTGCAGGGTGAGATCCTGCAGTTGCCTCTGACCAGAGTGTCAGCAAAGCTCTGGGGAAGAAGCAAGAGGGTCTTGGCCCGGGTAAGGTGAAGCACCATCGTCCTGCAGCTGAACAAAGCTGTCTGAAGCTTGCACAAAGCAGGGCACTGCAGCAATGGCTGGATTAAGAAGTTGTGCTGAGAGGATTTAAGGGGGTGAGCACCTGCGGTATCTGATGCAGGTTAAAATCCAACCAACCTACACATGATAATTTTTCACTGATAACTAGTCTCTGGAAATCTCTGATTTATGTTTTGACCAAGCCTCACTTAATAGCTCAAACAATGTGAAGTTTAACACTGGGTACCTCTTTGCACAACTTGAGAGATAGGAAAAATGTGTATTTATCCAGGCTTGGCCAGTGGAGTATTTCACAGCAATTTTATATGGATGAACTTTTGCATAAAGTAGGTAAATTTCATTTAGGTATACCTCTGTATTTCTTTACATACCAGAAGAGACTAGCCACATAGAGATTTGGTGCCACACAGTGAGATCAAGCCATCTTAGCACAACTTCATTAAAATCAAATTTGAAGCATCTTTAGGCTTTAGGGCTGACCTACTAAGGCACAGATAGAGGTGAGTAGGTGATGAGAATGATTTACTTGAGGAAGTTCCTGGCAGTAATTCTCAGTGTGGAGACGTTGGACCAGTAACCTAAGCACCACCTGAGAACTTGTTAAAAAGGCAGATTCTCAGTTCCCACCCCAGACCTACTGAATCAAAAACTCTAGGGGTGGAGTGGAGCTGTCTGCATTTTAACAAATCTTTTGAGTAACCCTGAAGCATGCTAATGTTTGAGAACCATAGTCCAGTATCTGTTCTAGAGCACTGGACTGCCTCAGGGGGGAAAAGTCAACGGAGTAGTCAATCAGTTGGCCATAGATGCACCAGATTGGTGAGTACTGTTTAAGAACTTACTAGGAGCCAGTTGTGAGTCCCGGGGACACAAAGGTGAATAAATCACACGGCCCCTGGTCCCAGGGAGCTTTCTGATAGAAGAGACAAACAAGTAGACCAACAATAATAACATACTAGCAAGAGGAAAACCTAAGCAGGACCCCAATCCAAACTCAGGGAGGGAGTCACAAAAGAAGTGACTTCTAAGTTAAGCTGTGAAAAATCAAAGATGTGTTGGAGTGGGGTGGAAGAAAACTTCCAATAGATAAGAGAGATCATTCAGAGTCCTAGGAGAAAACAGCTATCTTAGTCACGGGCTTGCAGGGAGTAAAAGTGTCTGAAATGCAAGGTGCAGGAAGAGGGCAGGGAGAGAAGAGGTTGGAAAGGTATCGAGGGACAGATCATAAATGTTTAAAATGTAGAGGACCTTGCTTGGGTTTTATTCCGAAGGCTGGGAGGAGCCACTAAACCTTTTCTCAGTCTGTCAGAGGCTCCCTCTCACCCTAGACACAAATAGGCATGTGCAAGAGCTCAGCTGAGCTACCCCATCAAACTCAATGGTTTTAAATGCTGATCCCAAATCCACACACCCAAGCCTGCCTCTTCCCCAGGCTTCCAGATTAGCATCTCTACTCGAAGGTCTGGAAGGCATTTCAGACCTAACTTGACAAGAGTAGGACACTTGATTATTTTTCTCCCTTGATCTTGCCTCACTCAATCTTTCCTCACCTCAGGAAATGCCAATACCATCTACCTTGTTTTTCAGCCCCAAATCTAAAACATATTCAACAGTTCTGCCTTTTGTCATTACCTACATCCAAGCCATAAGAGTATCCTGTCAACTCAGCAAGTTTTGTTGGCTCTGCCTCCAAAAAGTATCCTGAAACTCTCTACTTCTTTCTAGTCCTTCTACATGCTTCCTTCTTGATGGCAAAATGGCAGCAACTTGAAGCCCATGATATGGTCAACTCTGTCAGCATCTTTTAATCTTTCCCACAGAAGCCCTGTGCTGGGTTTGATTTGCTTTGACTGTGTTTATGTTCGTCCATGAACCAATGACTATGGCCAGTGGGACAAACACTGCTTTTGCTCAATCCTGGGTCATAAGCCCAATTTTGCAGTTGGGGGTAGAGATAGTTTCATTGAAACCACACTGTGGCTAGGGGTGGAAGGGGCTGTACAGAGAGCGGTAAGGAAGGATTGTGGGGGTAGATAGTTCCCTAAGGGAATGAGGGGTGTCACCAAAAGAAGGGTAATGGATACTTGGCAAGCAGACAAGAGATTTCCACTAGAGTGGCAAACCAGAAAACCACGGAATGATGAAAAGTAAAGGAGTTTCTTTTTGAAATGTACTTGAATATCGCTTTTTCTATAAGTACTGACGTTGCATTACCAAGAGTTTAAATTTAAATCAAAATCATTTCACATGCCCTGAGCACTCATTCACCAACATTATAATTACAGCTTGGCTGCTTGTGATATTGGGCTAGATATTGCAATACCACTGGCTATGATTTCTACCTTCTAGTAAAATCTAACTCTTGTGCAAATTTTAAGTATCTGAATACTGGTTGAGTTCATATACTAGAGTGAAGGATTTATTTTCTATTCAACTTATGAGCATTACCAGGCATATATAGTATATAATGATTGTACAGGGCATATACAATAATAATTTTTAAAAATTAACTGCCTTTAGCAGTTTGAGAGGGGTATGTTGATGAAACAAGGGCAAAGCCAAAGACTTAAAAGTATAATCCAGTAGAAATTTGATGTAAGCGGTTTAGAAATACAGAATTCAACTTTTTCTCATTAAACATTTTGAACGCCCTTAGGAAAAGATAATTGTAATCACAGCTTTGAGTAAGAATGTCAACAAGCCATGAATGTTGTCTTTTCTGAGCAACCAACATGAGTAGCCACATCTATTTTCTAAGTAGAAGGATCTGGCATACCTTCTTTCCTTATAAGCAGAAAGAAAAGAAAATTCAAAGTTCTTTCCCAAAAGAACTTCCTTCTTTCTCCATAATCTCCAATCTTGTCCCCAAATAAAGTTTTTTGATTTTGAGATCCCTTTTTTCCTCTGCCTGTTGGTGTCATGAGAGTTGATCCCTGCTATTCTGACCTGGCACCTTCCCCCATTCTAGCATGCCAGATGCAACTAGTAGGCAAACACATTCTACCTTTATGGTGAGAACTAAGCTAGGGGAAAATTTTTTATTTTGAGAAGTATCCATTGCTCTCAAAAAAAAACAAAAACAAAAAACTGGTTGCAGTGTTCCCAACCCAAAAAACTTTTTGGGGGGAATTAAAAGGATAGAGTTACAGACTGAGGAGACAGTTAGAGGAAGACAATGGGTATTCACTTCCTTACTGATCTTATCTCTGAATGTGTTGAAACTACAACTGTTTCCTTTGCTTCAATAATGGAAAAATGGTTATATTTATGCAAAAGAGCTAAATCATCACAACAAAAAAGGGCACCTAAATGACTAAAGGCATAAATAAATCCGAAAGCAAACAAATTGATATGTCCCAACCACAAAGCACTTAATACTGAAGCCCTTTGACAGCTTTATTGGATTTTCCAGCAAAGATCACAATAGTTACGCTTGCAATTAGCTTTTGAAATTAACTCGGAGTGCTCTAAGCTTAGAAGTTGGCTTAGTAAGCAAGTATCATGTTTTTCTCTTTGTTATCCCTGACTCTCTGTGCCCTTGCTCTTGTTTGGATTTATGCTTTCTTTCTTTTTTTTTTTTTTTTCTTTTTCTTTTTCGAGATTCCCAGCACACTGCTTTATCATATCTCAGGGTCTCAGAATCCAAAACTCTGTGGAAGATTCTACCGACAGTGGAGCTCAACAATGTGACAAAGGCATCAATACATGGATGTTGTCTAGGATGCAGAAGAATTCCAATAGATAAATGCTGAAGCCTCTCTTTTGTTGTTTTGTTTTGCTACTTTTCCAAGGCAAGATGCCTGGGCTCTTCTTTCACAAAAAGTGCAAGGAAGGCGGACTTGACCTTTGCAGACTCTCTTAAATTTTAGGCTCTGTTTGTCAGCTGCTAGAGACCTCACCAAAGCAGTGAGCTGAGAAACAAAGTGAAACTGCAAACGCCGCCTGAGAAGGAAGCATTTGTCCTATCACAGTAGTTCTTTGTCTTGCCCGAATTTGGATTGGTTATCTGGTTTAGTGTCCAGACACACTAACCATGGACACCTGACTTTCTCAAGGATGAAATGGGGGGAAAAATGCAAAGGTGTTTTAGGGTCCAAGTGTGGTCAGATGGAATTGCTACAGTTATTTTTTGTCAGAGAAACGTGGGCCAGCTAGGACTAGTAATTTCTCATCCAGAAAGCTTCCACACATAAGATGACTTAGCCTCCCCCTTCAATCCAACCCAAATGATTCTTTAACTTAAATACATACAGCAATAGATGTTCCCCCAAAACGTATGAAAAGACGCATTGTATTGTGCAAGGGCCTTGAAAAATTGTTCGTATCCAAGATTTATAGTAAAAGAAATCAGAGTTGTTCTCATTTTTCTTTTTCATTTACAACCCCTTGAAACTACAGAATTGAAACAATTGAAACAATTATCTGCCTCCTGTTTGTCATTATACGAGCATCATCATAATCTTTTGGCCGTGCCATGACTGTTTTCTTGAGCAGTATATCCCTGAGTGAGGCCCAACTACTGTACAGAAGGGCTGAAATCTGAAAACGCCTTAGAATAACATTTCAGGGCTTCACTGCTGCTTGATCTGTTTCTTTTTAGCCTGTCCTAGAAACAGTGAGGCACTGCCACATTTTTAAGGTGGGGGTTGGGGGGCGGGGATAACATCTAAATTCCTCATGTATCTCAGAAATCTAAATTAAAACATTGAGGAAGCAGTTACTAGGTTGTTCTGACAAAGATAACAAGGCTGCGAGGATTGGATTTAGAAATGAACATTGCAGGGCTCTCTCGGTTGTATCCAATCTGGAATGTCACACTCAGACATACAAGTAGTTAGGACGAACTTAAATAGCCAGACCCCATAAAAGAAAAAAAAAAAAAAGTAGCATTGCACATTATTATGGGCTGTAAGGCTTGGTACCATTATTATAGAATGCTGTACCATTTTGTTTCAATTAAGGAACACAAATAAATCACAATAAAAAATCATTCAATAGGTTTGGAATCACTCTATATAGTCATAACAAAGCTACCACACTGTTTAAATCGCCCGTTGAGAACCATCATTTGGTAATGACTAACAGAGAGAGGGGACTAAGGGCCTCTTTCCCAACGTTCTGAAAACCACTTGGAGTCCCATTCTCTCCCGATGCCCCCTAACAGTGCTGAGGACTGTGTGAGAAGGAACAGAAGAATCCCAGGGTCACAGACAGGCTTGCAGCAGATACTGGGGAGACCAAGGCCATGGAGACCTTCCACATTGCTGCTCTGGAGACAGAGTCAAGATAAGCGGGTCTCAGCGCTCGTGTCCTTGTGGCTCTGGTCCACCTCCCTATCTCACGGCGATGTCTGTATTTCATGGCCTGGGTCGAGTTAGAGTGTCTCAGGGGCCTTCATCTCAGCCCGGGCGTAGCAGATTGATTAGCACACAGAGGCCTTGAGCACCAAGGGCGCCCTTTGCTTCAGAAAGCATAGTCAGGGTCCCCCCTGGAAGCCATCCAACTCTGGGCAGAGCTGATCAGACATCTCCTGAAATTTCCATTACATCAATATCATAGTTGTTAGAACAAAGCATGGAACACTCATCTGTTTCACAGAATTTATTTGCACTACTCATTCTGCCTTCATAAAGCAAGCTGAATGGAACGGGTGAACATATTCCCAGGAAACAGTTCCCTGATAACTTAGGAGCCTTTAAGTCTGCAGAGTGTTGCTCTAGTTTTCTGCAACAAAGACATGAGTGTTGGTGCTTCAAATAAAAGTTATTTTTTGCCCTATCCTAATTGAGGTTGACTGAATTTCCTATATATTTTTTTCCTTTTTGTTTTTCTTAATAAGGTGTTTTGCTGTTCATTTTCTTCTCTCTATTGTGACTGTGGATATTTTTTGTGGGATTCCCCTTGTTCACTTTTCTCTCTACCTTCCTGTGCGGAGGATTAAAAAATCCCACAGATTTGTTTTACTACTGTGTGCATAAAAAGCAGCAAGTTTGCATTTTGAACAGAGCAGAGATTAAGGCATTGGCAGCCTTGAAATAGCTCTTTCTCAACTTCCATTCCCATGAGGTTATCCACATAAAGTTGCTGTTAGTACAGGGTCAGTGTGATGAAATGTATTTGTTGAATCTCTCTGGTGCCAAAGCTTTTGCCAACAATCTGATCTACCTGATAGTGGCACTATTTCAGAAATGTCCAGTCAGTAGAGCAAATACAGTGCCTGTGGATTTTCAAACAGAGCAGTGATAACTGAGACTAGAGCAAGAAAAAATTTACTTTTTCTCTTTTTTTCCCCTTAGAAACAGGCATGCAGGAATGGGGAAATAATCAGTTTATACGGTGAGAATTTTTATTTTAGTAGGAAGCCCTAGCTGGATCTAAATTTCAAATACCACCAGGGTGGTAATATTCCTGACACAATCCTTTAGACCTCTCTCAGATCCATATATCGGGGCTCTTTAACAAGAATATAATATGCAAAAATGTGTAAAAAATAAAGGGGGGAGGTATTATGTTAAAAGTTGTAAAAAAGGGGTGTCAAGAAAAATGTACCATGTTAGAGAGTGGAAAAATAACAAAAACAACAGTAATAAGGTGACTAAAATACAAATGTTAGGAAGGTCATTGTAATTGACTTAAAAATTATTTGCTGTGTTAGGACATGGAGCAGTTATATTTTACTTACCTTTCCATTCCCCAATTTAAAATTCTCTGATTCAGAGATTCATGTATAAATCCAAAATATTCCAGAATAAAATCAGCATTTATTCAGATCTTTAGGCCCATAACCCTTCACAGCCTCACTCGGATCCCGTGGCAAACGTGTCCAGTGGAAGCATCCTATGGCAGGAGTCTTGAACTGAAATGATAGGCATGGGAGGCAGGTTGAAAAGCTAAGGGCGGCTCAAGATTGGAACCAAGAGAGAAAGGCAACTATTCACGGATAGGGCCATGCAGGATGGGTGTGCGTGTGTGAGTCAAGGCAGGAAGAGAGGATGGCAGTAGGGAGCAGGGAGCAACAGACCAGGCCTTACCATGTGGCTACCTCTCCTTGCCCAGCTAGAAATGCTAAATTCAAATACAAATTCTTCAAAGAATTCACAGATACCAATTAAAAATTATGTCCCTCTACAGTTTTTCCTCCTACCTCAAATATAAAAGCAATCTTAAAATAATTCACAGAAGCCTCTGGGATCTGGAATAGGGAAATGTATTGGCCTCCATAATGATACGTCCATATGAGTGTGATTTTTTGGCCAGTGGTTTCCAGAGCTCAGAATTCCACCCAGCTTCATGAACCCTGAGGGAGCCCCATGGTGTCCTGGCCTATCAGCTCATCTCATATCTTACTGAGTATGGGGAGAGACCAGAGGCTAAAAGGAAGGGATTGTCGAGAAGGATAAGAACGAGAAACAGTTATGGAAAATGGAAAAAGCCATGCAGACCTTGCAGGAAGGTGAGCTCTGCTCCTAGGGAGTTCTGAAGAGGGAAATAATAACAATGACAATAGTAACAATGCGTGTGGAGCATGTTTATTCACCAGGCACTTTTGAGAGTTTTATATGGAGTAATAATTCCATGTTTAAGATTGAAAAGTGAGGCTCAGAGAGCAACTTGCCTAAATGCACACACTTGTACCTTGAAAATCTGGAACTTGAAACTTGAACTAGGTTTGTGTGCTGTCATCTACCACAGGGAGAGGGGCCCCAGGGTGCGGGCGCTAGCTCACATGGTCTGATGGCTGATGCCAAAGGAAAAAGGAACTCTCATTTATTGAACAGCAATGTCTTCCCGGGTACTTTACAGGTGATCTTGCTCTATTTTCATCACAACTCTATGCATTAGGATTAGCATCCCTTTCCTAGAGATGGATTATTTTGGACTTTAAAAAGTTGCATTAGTTGATTTATTTATCCATTGAACAGGTAATTACTGAACAGTTATGATTCTACACAGCCATGTTGTGGCCATAGAATAAAGAGCCCCCAAAATTAATTTTTTATCCTCAAGGGGCTTGTTTTCTAATAGGGAAAAGGGAAAAAGTTAGTCAAATAATCACACTGATGACTGTTCAATTACAAATGTAGAAAACTCTCTGAAGGAAAACACACATTCCTGGAAGAGTAGGCAGTAGATGAGCATCGTGACTTACACTGGACAGGGGGAGGGCTGGCTGGGTGGTCCTAAGGGGGTACATCACAGAAGATATGATCTTGGACTATAATCCAAAAAATGAAAATGACCTGACTAGGCAAAGGGGTGTGTGTGAGTGTGAGTGTGTGTGTGTGTGTGTGTCTGTGAGCACACACACATTTGTAATGGGGGTGATATGAAGAGGGTTTCAGTCAGAAGGAACAGCAGGTGCAGCTCCAGCATAGCTGGATTTCCAGTGTAGCAGGAATGTAGACACCAAAAGGCCAGGGAGAGGAAGCTGGAAGCCTTATGGACTTGCAATAGTTGTGGTTTCTGCACTATATTTCTTGCTCCACTTCCCATCCCAGATTCAAGAGTGTGGGCCTTTCACATATATTTCTGAACATGGGCTAAAAACACGCTCCCCCATCTGACACAGCCCTATGTGGGTGTTCTTCCTTGTTTCCTGATAATGCATTCCAGGTAAAACACACCCTACCCCTTGCCTGAAGCCACTGCCCCCAAGTTGAGTACAGCAGCTAAGGAGCAAACATCAAATCCTGACTTGGCCATTTAATAGGTCTGTGATTTTGAGTAAGTCTTTTGACCATTCATAGCTTTGGTTATTCATGGTCTATAAACGTTTTCATGTAGGGAATAAAGGAGATCATGTGTATGAAGGGCTCAGACTAGTGCCTCACACATAGTGAGGTGTGCAAGCAATATGTGCCCTTATTGTGTGTGTAAATGGGCAGCTGGCATGCCCTGACCCAGGATATTGGCTGCCACTTCATAAAAGCTGGCCCTTCATCCTCATCGGGTTAGTGAGATATGTACCCGTTATATGCAAAATGCATTAATCTAGAAATATATTTGTTATATCCAAAATCCCCTGGGATGAAAGCATCAGTAAACTTGCTGGAATTTAGCAATTTAGCAATAATAAACAAATTTAACCAACTGACTTACAAAAAATTGAATTGAGGGCTAAGTGCCTAGCCCTGTGCTGGATGGCCCTATATGCGATAAAAAAGGAACACAAACTCTGTATGTGTCTAAGTGTTTCCAATCCCAATAGGGATGAAAAAAATTCTGGAACTTACAGAACATAGAAGAACTATTCAAAAACATTCAAAACAGGTTATTTTCAATTGCCAGAATTTGTAGATAAAACACCCTATAAATTTTCTGAAAAAGAAAGTCTACTATGGAGATGGTTTCTTAGAAAAGATTAGGCCTCCAAAAATGGGTAAAGTCAAGTCTAACATAGTGAAAAAATATATGGGCATTATAATTAGGTAGAGCTGGGTTTAAGTCTTAACTCTGCGAGTTATTCATGGTTTGACCTTGGGTAAATTATGTAAAGGATTTCAGATTCCTTAGCTGTAGAATGGGGGAAAGTATCCATTTCATAAATGAGAGAATGTAAGCAGAATATCTGGGACAGTAATAGGTGGAAGTTATTATTTTATTTTATTTTATGTGATTCACTAGTTTAACATCTTGGTAAAAATAGGGCACAGATGAGTTACAGCAATGGATCTATGTCCAAATCCTAACTCTACTACCAGCCCCAACATAGACATCAGGCAAGTTACACAGCCTATCTGAGCTTCATTCCTTTCTTCTCCAGATCTGATGGAGCCATACCCACCATTGCAGCTATTAGGAGATAGCATCTGTTAAGTGTATAGTAAATGGCCAATCATAATAGCTTTTTGATTTTTTTTATTGTTGTTATTATCATTACCATTATTATTTGTTAATTTTGGATAGGTGGAAGGAAAGCAAAGAGATAGAGCAGAAGAAAGTACAAGCAACAGCCAAAAATCCAGAATGAAATTAGTGAAGAGGCAGCTTTAATGTAGAAGATGCTTTGAGTCTGAAAATAGTGATAAAAGTGGAGAAATAGGAAGAAGACTGCTAAATGATTATTGGATCAAGGAGGAAATTAATATGGAAATCAAAAGATTCCTCAAACTACATGGCAAAAGGGAAACAAGTTATCAAAATCTATGGGATTCAGCAAAAGCTGTCCTAACAGGGAAATTAATAGCCTTAAAAGCCTACATCAAAAAGACAGAAAGATCACAAATCAACAATCTAATGAATCATCTCAAGGAACTAGAAAAGAAATAGCAAACCAAACCCAAACCCAACAGAAGAAAAGAAATAACAAAGGTCAGCTCAGAACTAAATGAAATTGAAAAAAAAAATGCAGATTAATGAAACAAAAAGTTGGTTCTTTGAAAAAATAAACAAAATTAATAGACCTCTTGCTACATTAACCAGAAATTGAAAAGAAATGACCAAAATAAGCTCAATCAGAAATGGAAAAGGAGATACTACAACTGATACCACAGTAATACAAAATATCATCTGTGAATACCACAAAAATCTCTATGCACATAAAATAAAAAATGTCCAGGAAATGGAAAAATTCTTGTAAACACACAACCTTCCCAAGGCTCAATCAGGAAGAAATAGAACTCTTGAACAGACCAATAATGAGCAACAAAATTGAAGCAGCAATAAAAAATCTTCCAACAAAAAAAGTCCTGGACCAGATGGTTTCACAGCCAAATTTTATTGGACCTACAAAGAAGAATTGGTACCCACACTGCAGAAATAATTTCATAACATCAAGAAGGAAGGAATCCTCCCCAACTTGTTCTATGAAATGAGTATCACCTTGATACCAAAGCCAGAAAAGGACACAACAAAAAAAGAAAACTATAGACCAATATCCCTTATAAATATAGATGTAAAAATTCTCAATAAAATTCTAGCAAAACTAATTCAGCAGCACATCAAAAAAATAATCCATCATGACCAAGTAGGCTTTATCCCAGGAATGCAATGATGGTTCAACATACCTAAATCCATAAATGTGATTCACCACATAAACAGAAACAAAAACAAAGATCACATGACCATCTCAATAGATGCAGAAAAAGCAATGGACAAAATTCAGCACCCTTTTATGATGAGAATGCTTAACAAAACAGGCATAGATAGAACATATCTCAAAATTATAAAAGCCATATACAACAAACCCACAGCCAACATCATAGTGAATGGGGAAAAGTTGAAAGCATTCCCACTTAGAAATGGAACAAGGCAAGGATGCCCATTGTAACCACTTCTATTCAACATAGTGCTGGAAGTCCTAGCCAGAGCAATCAGGCAAGAGAAGGAAATTAAGGGTATCCAAATGGGGAAAGAGGAGGTCAAACTATCACTCTTTGCTGATGATATGATCTAATATCTAGAAAACCCCAAAGATTATGCCAAGAGACTCCTGGCATTGATAATTAAATTCAACAAAGTCTCAGGTTACAAAATCAATGTACACAAATTATTGGCATTCCTATACACCAACAACAGTCAAGCTGAGGATCAAATCAAAGACTCAATACCTTTCACAATGGCTACAAAGAAAATAAAATATTTAGGAATATATTTAACCAAGGAGGTGAAAGATATCCACAAAGAGAACTGTGAATCACTGAGGAAGGAAATTACAGATGATGTAAACAAATGGAAAAAGATATCATGCTCATGGATTGGCAGAATCAACATTCTTAAAATATCCATACTACCCAAAGTGATTTACAGATGCAATGCAATCCCCATCAAAATACCAATGTCATTTTTTGCAGATCTAGAAAAAATAATTCTACACTTCATATGGAATCAAATAAGATCCTGTATAGCTGAAGCAACCTTAAGCAAAAAGAACAAATTGGGAGGCATCAGTTTACTAGACTTCAAGCTATACTACAAGGCTATAATAATCAAAACAGCATGATACTGGCAGAAGAACAGAGACATAGACCAATGGAACACGACTGAGAACCCAGATATAAAACCATCCACGAATTGCCATTTGATCTTTGACAAGGCAGACAACAATATACACTGGGGAAAAGAGCCCTATTCAATAAATGGTGCTGGGAAAATGGTGCCACATGTAGAAGATTAAAACAGGATCCATTTCTCTCACCACTCACAAAAATTAATTCAAGATGGATAACAGACTTAAACCTAAGACATGAAACCATAAGAATTCTAGGAGAAAATGTTGGAAAAACTCTTCTAGATATCAGCCTAGGCAAAGAATTTATGAAGACAACCCCAACGGCAATCACAGCAACAACAAAAATTAATAAATGGGACTTAATTAAATTAAAAGGCTTCTGCACAGCTAAGGAAACAATCAACAAAGTGAATAGACAACCTACAGAATGGCAGAAAATATTCCCATGCTATACATCTGATAAAGGGTTAATAACCAGAATCTACAAAGAACTCAAGCAAATCAGCAAGAAAAAATCAAACAACCCCATTAAAAAGTGGGCAAAAGACTTGAATAGAAGCTTTTCAAAAGAAGATAGACTAATGGCCAATAAACATATGAAAAGATGCTCAATATCTCTACTCATCAGGGAAATGCAAATCAAAACCACAATGAGATACCACCTAACCCAAGTGAGAATGGCTGTTATCAAAAAGTCCCAAAACAATAGATGCTGGTGTGGATGCAGAGAGAAAGGAACACTTACACATTCATGGTGGGACTGCAAACTAGTACAACCTCTATGGAAAGTATTGTGGAGATTCCTCAAAAAACTAAACGTAGACTGACCATTTGATCCAGCAATCCCACTACTGGGTATTCACCCAAAGGAAAAAAAGTCATTTTATCAAAAAGACATGTGCACTTGAATGTTTATTGCAGCACAATTAACAATTGCAAAGATGTGGGATCAACCCATGTGCCCATCAATTCATGAGTGCATTAAAAAATGTTGTATATGTATAACATAGAGTGCTATTCAGCCATAAAAAAATGAATTAATACCTTCTGTAACAATCTGGATGGAATTGGAGACCATTCCCCTAAATAAAGTATCACAAGAATGGAAAAACAAACACCATATGTGCTCACTATTAAATTGGAACTCACCAATCAGTACTGATGTGCACATATGGAAGTAAAACTCAACAGAAATCAAGCAAATGGGAGGGGTGAGAAGGGGATGAGTGAAATCATACCTAACAAGTATAATGTATACTATCTAGGTGATGGGCACACTTATAACTTTGATTCAAGCAGTACAAAAGCAATCCATGTAACCAAAACATTTGTAGCCCCCTAATATTCTGAAATTTTAAAAAATGGAATTCAGTGAGCCATCCTGGGTCCCAGCACGTCCATATAATTTTCAAGCCTTCCAAAAGACCTTTAGGAAATAGCAGGTTACCACCTTGTATAGTAACTCAACACATTTCTTACAACTCCTTGGATTTTAGGGTTTTCTTCCCTGGTTATCATAGGCTAGTTCTTTATTCTGTTTCAGGGCATGTGGAGAAGAGTCAGTAAACATTCCTTGGGGAATACAATTTTTGTACATTTTAAATATATTTATTTATATTATTGTCCATTTTTAAAAGCTGTTTTACTGCTAATTTGGCTGAGCAACTGATTTTTGGGGTCAATGCTGTGTCAGCAATAATCATGACACCATGGGGCATTCACTGTGTGTCGGCCACTCCGTACAGTGTGGCTCATTTCAGTCTGTTCATTTTACATGTGAGGAACCAGTTTGGAAGAGGTGGAATCACCTCTCACTTCATGTGACTGTGAGGGCCAGAGCCAAGGAGGGCCCCATAGTCAGTGTATCTGCATCACCAGCAAGGTTCTTCCTCAGTTTCCAGGGGAAAATTTCCTGTGGGGTTCCTATGGTTATCAGAGTCAGCATCACTTTTGATGAGGGGCATTGGCAATGGTGTGAATGTTTATGGTTCCCCAAAATGCCTATGTTGAAATCCTTGCCCACCCCACAAGGTATTAGGAGATGGGGTATTTCGGAGGTGATTGGGTCATGGCAGAGCCCTCATGAATGGGATTAGTGCCCTTATGAAAGAAGCCCCAGAGAGACCCCTGCCCCCTCCCCCATGTGAGGACACAGCGAGAAGGTACCATCTATGAACCAGGAAACAGGCCCTCGCCAGATGCTGAATCTGCCAATGATTTGATCTTGGACTTCCCAGGCTCTGTGAAAAATAAATTTCTGTTGTTTACAAGCCACCCAGTTTAGGGTATTTTGTTATAGCAGCTGGAAAAAAGTAAGACAGTTGAAGGTATATTAAAGGAGATGAAGATGTGTAAACAGGAACAAATAAACTCATTTCCTTCAGCTGTTTCTTCATTCAGTCATTTTTGTTTCTCACTCTGCCTGCTTTGTAGTATTTCCTCAATGCTTACCATATACTGCTCTCAGTCGGATCCAACTAGACCTAAATAAAAACAACAAAAAAAATCAGAATATTAGTGGAAAGAAAACTTCAAATAATGAAATCAAATCTCATTTTCAAATGCAATGTGTACCATAGAATGTTATTAATAATTTAATTAATAGGAAGAGCTATCTACTATTTACACATATACTCACATGAATGTCTATTTTCAGGTTATGATTAAAAAGAAAGCAAATATTCTCGATCTTCAAGAGGCTCTTCCACGTGGAGCAGAGTTTCTGCAAATTGATAGGCAACTCTGTGTATCTCAGGTAAAGTCTGAAATAGGGATAGAAAACACAAAAGCCTGCAAAGACAGGCTGCCAACAGCAGTGAGCAAAGCAGGAGGCGTGGTGCCTTTGCCACAAACAAATGCAACTCTGCGCATGGAACACACACACATCTTCCTCATGTCCACACAGAAATGGGCTCTAACTTTTTTTTGGGAAAAACATATTCTAGAAATAATCTTGTTTTCCCTTTTAATTTTTACTAAGGATACAGCTATCAAGAATTATTTCTTTACTGTGAAGGAAACAACAGTGCCAAGAGTAGTGAGCTGTGGTGAATGGATGAATGTATCATCCCCCTCCACCGCCAAGAAGGCTGCATTTGAGATTTCTATTTCTATAAACCCAGAATAAAAGCACTATAAAAATGTAAAAATTGCAATGATGATGAAGCTTTGTGTGTTCTTCCTCCAATTTGTCTTTGCTGTGTCATAAATACCCTGACAAACATAACTCCAGCTCCAATTACACAGGTTTCATTGTGATCCTTTGCTTAAAATATTTTTGTCCTTCCAGAAGGAGGCATTGGGAATATGTGGAAAAGAAGCTCAATATGGCCGATTGAACGCTCACTACAACCTAAAGCTTCTAATGCAAACAAATACAGATAATTGACAAATTGCTTTAGAAGACATACTGTGGGCCAGAGTCAGAGATCAAACCCACAGCAGGAAGCAGGTGCTCAAGGTCAGGAGGAACCTAAACCAGATCATTGCCCTTGGTGCTGGGGTCTTACAGCTGTGTGGGGACAGAGCTTGAGCACACAGTATATGTGGCGGGCACTCTGTGTGAAGCTGGGAGGTGGGACAAAGTTGCCTCTTTTGAATGAGGGCATGGGGAGTTCCCATGTTTAGGAATAGAAGCAGAGTTACCCCTTGAAGCCAGGACCCAAAATATATAACAGAAGGCCTGCATTTTTGCCATCTTTGTGGTGGTAAAGACTAAGCCATACCTTCTAAAGTCTATGGTGGCCATAGAATCAAAGCAACCCCATGAACTAGAAAAATCCCCACAGATGAACTCTAACATAAGAATTACTATACAAAGCAGTCGAGGAATCCCAGAGTCATAAAAAGAATCAACAGAGCCACCAAACCAAAAAATTCACACGTGAAAACAGAGATAATAGTACAATGTTCATTCATAAAATAAATACAATGTTCTCAAAGAGATGAAAGATGGAATACTATCCATGAAAAATGAAAAACAGAAACAAAACCAAAACAGGGGTTTACAAAAACAAAAACAGATGTATGTACCAAAAAACCAAATGGAAGTTTCATTAGATGCGTTAAACTGTCCTATGGGACAGAGATAAAGAAAGAAATTTTAAGATGGAAGGCAAAACTGGGAAACCACAGAAATCATTATAGAAAGATGAAGTTTTTGAAAACATGGAAGAAAGGCAAGAGACATAGAGGACACATCAAGCAGTTCCAACTTGCTACCTGATTCAGAAAGAAATAATAGAATGGTTGAGAAACAGTGTTCAAATAAATGATGGTTCATAATTTTCCAAAACTGAAAATAAGCTCTGATATTTTCCACTGATGGACAGTTGGGAGGATTAAAAAAAAAACTGTAGAGTCATCATAGCAAAAATGCACAATCTTAGGATAAAGACAAAATCCTAAAATCTAACAGAAAAGACAGATTACTTACAAACATATGACAACAGTAATATTATGTAACCTCAGGCAATAGAATACCGGCTTCAGGGTGTTCAGGAAAAATATAATTATATTTAAAATGTAATATTATGTAAAATACAGAAAATTATTATCATAAAAGAGTGAGAATTAAGAATATTTTGAACATAAAAAAATTTACTATTCCCAATGAACAATGAATTTAGAAGGAAAGTGTTAATGGTAACAAAAGCTTCCAAACTGGGGGAACAGAGATGGGAACAACAAAGCCAAATAAAAAATCACTTTAACAGAATTTAGAAAAATAAAAAAGAAATAAAGCAAGGGGAAAATCATAAATAAAAAGCATAAAGTATGATTGAAACAATAAATAAATAATGTATTAGCAAGCATAATAAATGTAAGTAGTTTCCCTCAATTCAAAGACAGAGACCTAAAGTTAGATCATTTAAAATCCAGTGATAAGTATTTGTAGATGTACATTTAAAACAAAACTATATAAAGTTCAGCATAAATACAAGGAAAAATAAATACAGGCCAGGCATGGTGGCTCACGTCTAGTAATCCTAGCACTCTGGGAGGCCGAGGCGGGAGGATCGCTTGAGGCCAGGAGTTTGAGGTTGCAGTGAGCTGTGATGACGCCGCTGCACTCTACCCCGGGCAACAGAATGAGACTCTGTCTCAAAAAATAACATAAAAATATGTAAGAGAAATATCACCCCCCCAAAAAAAAGAACAACTGTAACAATATTAACGTAAGTCAAAAGAGAATGTAGCTGAAATAATTACTTTGGGCAGGTCAGTTAGCAACTTTCTTCCTCAGTTTTCTCATCTGTAAGCTCATCTGTAGATAGCAATAGCAACTATCTCAAAGTTTTGTGAGGAGTAAGTGAGTTAACAAATATATAATGCTTAAAACAGTACATTACTTGATGAGTACAATGTATGTTATTGGGGTGATGGATACCCTAAAAGCCCTGACTTCACCACTATGCAATCTATGCATGTAACAAAATTGCACTTGCACCCCATATATTTATACAAATAAAAAAAAAGGAAAAGGAACAACAGTATTAGGCACGTAGCGTGTGCTTTATAAGTAGAAACTTATCATCCACAATCATCATTTTTATCACTGTTATTATTATTCAAGAATAACAAGAATTCAATGCAGATTAATGTTAAAAATACAAAAGTTTAAAAGCTAAGCCATATGAGTTTTGATGACAATGTGGAAAAATACACACACTTGGGCAGTTTTTTTTTTTTTTCATGAGAAGTACTTTTACATGGGTGAAAAACCAAACCAAAACAAACAAACAAAAAAACCCCAAAACAATATAAAACATAATAGAGAAATTTTGCTCCCACCTCTGTCTCAGGCTACTTCATTCCCCACTGCCGCTGTAGGTAACCACTTTGTTTCTTTCTTATTAAAAAAGTTCTTTATTCAGAAACAAGCAAATATGATTACATGTTTATATTTCCCCTTTCTGCACTTTGCTTTTTGTAGTGTATCCTGAAGATTTTTCCATGCTAGCTCATTAAGGATACTCTCATTTTTTATAGCTGTATAGTATTCAACTTTGTAAATATACCACAATTAATTTAGCCAGTGTTCGGTTGGTGGATAATTGGGTAGTTTCTAGTCTTTTGGTGTCATAAACAATGCTTCTGTGAACAGTCGTGCTCATATACAAATCAAATGTGTGTGTGGATGCTTGTAGGACAAATTCTCAGAAGTGGGATTGTGGGTCAAAGATTAGGTGCATTTGTAATTTTGGTAACTAGTAACAATTTTCTTTCCTTAGTGATTATTCCATTTTGCAGTTCTATCAGCAATGTATCTCATTTACTTCTGTTAGGAGTTTAAATTGGCATAGGGGTTTTGGAGAAAATTTTGTGGTCATCTAATAAAAATGAAAGTGTCTATGGAATTTCAACTCCTAAATATACAATCTAAAGAAAGTCCCAAATATGAGCACAAGGAGACATGTAAAGTATGATTTGGAATAATGTTCATTTCTATGGGAATAAGTAAAATAAAATGATATATTAATAGGGAATTAAACATAGCAGTTAAAAGAATTGAATTAGAGCTATATATATCAACAAGGCTAGATCCACCCACAATGGTCAGTGGAAAAAGGAAGTTGCCAAATTGTATACACAACATAATACTATTCATGAAATTTTTAAAAGTACACACAAAAACACTATAAATTGTTTATGGAGATACCTGTTTATATATGTATATGTATGCACACACGTAAGCATTTAAAAAACCTAAAAATCCACATCTAAAACTTATGGCAAGGCTTGCTCTCTGGATGGGGCGTGGAGGTATTCAGAGGTGAAGGAGAACCCGTGTGTGGTGAGCACTAGATAACACTTATTATTACTATTAATAGATCATATTTTTGTTGTTAGGAACAAGTAAGACAAAAATTAACAGTTGATAATTCTGGATGTGGTAATATCAGTATTTGTTATATTTTTTGTCTTATTCTGTGTATTTCATATTATAAAATATTTATTGAAGAGAACTAGGAAAGAAACCCTGAACTAATCAGCATAACTAGTTGCTGTGCAAGATTTCCCTCCCTCCTCCTTTCCTTCCTTCCTTTTCTTTTTTTTTTTTTGTGGTCAGTAAATAAGCATGAGAATCTCAAAACACAAATTAAACTGCCAAGTGTAGGGCCAGCTAGAATATAAATATTCAAGTATTTTTCTTTTTTTACCACCCCATTCCCCATTCCATTTTAGAGGACAATATCAGTAAGGGAGAGGCTTCAGGAAGCACACGGTCATGCGAAAGTCTCTGGATGACCGCCTATTCTTAGACAGCGAGAAGAGAGACACATCTTGACTTGAAAGCTGGTCTCTTCCCAGCACGTTTATTTTTCTGTTAAAAAGGGATAATGCAGGATTTCTTTTTGTGATGAAAATGATGAATAAATGATATGATGTTTTTAGAACTACTAAATGTTCTGTGTTTTGTTTCTGGAAACCCACAGCAATGGCAACAACTATATAGTAGTAATAGTTAATAGTCAGAGTACAGGACGCAGAGCCAGGCAAGGAACCCAGGCGTGGCTGACATCCAAGTACCTGCTCTAAGCCTTGTACCAAGCACAGCAAGAACTGTCCCCTTATCCACACCCACGCCCCACACCCCATACTATGCCTTCCTGGTATGGCTGAGCTGCAGCCTGACTTTCCTTCATCCTGGAAATCTACCCTCTTCCTCTGTCTCTTGAGAGTTTGCAACCCAGGGAAACGAGGAATGAATTTTTTTTTTCCTTGTTTTTGATCCAGAAGTCCTAATCAACCTTTAGGTTTTTCTCTTCTGAAAAACCACAAAAAGAAGTAAAACAAATGTGGCATCAGAGCATCTCTGTTCCTGGCTCCCTTCTGGCTCCTCCCCCTGCAGAACCAGACCACCTCCATGGCTTCAGGAAGGGAACTGGCTCTGCCCAGCGTAGGTCCCTGCTTCAGGCCAAGGAGTAACAAGTTGCAGTTGCAGGGACCCTTGGGAGAGGGCAGGGCCAGGCAGACACGCTCAAACCCCACAGCTGCTCAGCAGGATTCGAGGAAGCCACCACCCTGCAGGGGACCCGGCCTGGCCAGAGGCAGCCTTAGCAGTGTGTGGTTTCTCAGAGGCCAGGTGCCCTGCTCAGCCACTGAGACAAATGGTGAGAGAAGCAGCTTTAAAAAGAATAAAGGACAAAATGATGAGTCTCCGGGAGAATGTCACAACCATGTTTACTGTCTGGCTCCTTTTCTGAAGAGCATTGTCCTGGGAGCCTGCTCTTAGGCAGGAGATTGCAGGCTCAGTGTGTGATGATGAAACAGGACATGAGGTTGGGACAACAAAGAAAACTCTACTTGCCACGTGTGTGTGCTGCTCCTCACACAACTTTCTTCCCAGCCTTGCTCTTTCTCATGTGTGGGTCCTCCTCAAGAGCGGGGGTCATGCCTTCCGCATCCTAGCACCCTCAAGAGTGACTAGCAAAATGTATAGGGGTAGCAGGCTCTGGTTGAATAAACATCAATTAAGTGAATTCATTCTAAGCAGATGTTCCAGAATGTCCAGGAGTCAAGGCTAATGAGAGCAGAGATGTGCTGTGACTTTAGGAAAATGGGACTAGTATTCCTTTATAGCCAATGGAAAATGGGTCTCTATTGTTAGAAATGCAGAGGGAGGAATGCACAAGGCCGTGGTAGACGGAAAGAGATTTATTAGGGCATACGTGTACAGATGGGCTGAGTCCAAACAAATGGCATCAGCCCCAAACAGGCGGGCTTTTGGGGCTTTTAGGGGCTGGTTTGGGCGGGCCCTCAAAAGAGGAGGGAGTCTTAAAGGCAAAGTTCCCATGGAACTTCCCACTAGCCTCTGGGTTTAGCCTAACATCTATAGTTACAGCTGAACCAAGGATAATGGCCAAGAGATATATGAAAATATGCTCAACATCACTAATCGTCAGGAAAATGCAAATCAAACCACACTGAGATATCACTTCACACCTATTAGGCTACTATAAAAAAAAGATAAGTGTTGGCTAAGATTTGAAGAAATTGGAAACTTTGTACACTGTTGGTGGGAATACAAAATGGTGCAGCAACTATGGAAAACAGTATGGAGGTTCTTCAAAAAATTAAAAATAGAACTGCTATATGATCCAACAACCCCACTTCTGGGTGTTCATCCAAAAGAAATGAAATCAGGGTCCCGAGGAGATATCTGCACTCCCACATTCATTGCAGCACTATTCACAATAGCTAAGATATGGAATCAACCTAAATGCTTGTCAAGGGATGAATGGATAAGGAAAATCATGGTATATACATATGATGGAATAATATTCAGCCTTAAAAAGGAAGGAAATCCTGCAATATGTGATATCGTGTATAGACCTGGAGGACCTTATGCTGAGTGAAATAAGCCAGGCACAGAAGGACAAATATTGCATGAATCCACTTAAATGAGGTATCAGAAATAGTCAGACTCATAGAAACAGAGAATAGATAGTTAGTTGCCAGGGGCTGTGGGAAGGAGGAAATGGAGAGTTAGTTGCTATTCAAAGGG
Source organism: Daubentonia madagascariensis (assembly GCA_023783475.1). Lineage (NCBI taxonomy): Eukaryota > Metazoa > Chordata > Mammalia > Primates > Daubentoniidae > Daubentonia > Daubentonia madagascariensis. The sequence continues at coordinate 11,312,855 of JAKFHU010002658.1, forward strand.
TATAAAATTTCACTTATGCAAGATGAATTAAGTTCTAGAGATCTGCTATACAACATTGTGCCTATAGTTAACAATACTGTATTGTGCACTTAAAAGTTTAGGAAGGTAGATCTCACGCTATGTTCTTACCACAATTTTTTAAAAGGCAGATAGGTGGGAAATTTACTGGTCATCACTCTTACACGTGATTCAAGCTATTATATACCAGAATACACACACACTTGTAGAAGTATATGCATTCTACCATGTCCAAGTTTGTAATAGCTTCAGATTGAAGAAATCTCTCACCAAAAAGATGATAGTTATGAGTGGCCACACTTCTGTGTTTGATATCTGATGAACTCACTTCATATATGAAGCACTACACATAAAGACCTCTACACAGTGTTTGGCACATGGCAAATGCTCTCTAGATATAAGCTAACAATCTATCTAATTAGTCATAATGCTGTAGAAGAACGATGTTCTGCTGAGCCCGGGGACTGCAGTTCCATGGTGTCCCACACATTTAGGCTCCAGCTCTTTACCTGAGTTAGAAGAAAAAATACTTTAGCACTTCTGTGGGCACAGTTCAACTGTCTGCTTTCAGAGCTTGAGAGGCCAGCAGGGTGTCTCCTGAGAAATCTAGCAGGGAGGCATTTGTTTTCTCAGGGAACTTTCTGTGGTTCTGAGTGTAGTCCAAACTGACAGGCAGAGACATCTGACTCTGTGAACACCCTGATGATGCAGACACTTCTCTTGGGCAGATTGATGTATATACAAGAATGCCAATATATCAATTGCATGGAAGTCATTGTCACAGAAAGAGTTATTCTTGTGATCTGTATGACTCCATATGTGTACTATTTATCTCACTGTAATAATATAACAATATGAAGAGAGTGCCAATATGTGGATTTACAATGCAAATGACTCTACAGGCATTTCCATGCTCAAAGTCTGTAAGGTCAATGAAGAGTCACTCTGTAGGCTGAGTTTCCCAGGGAGGAAGGGCATAATCTGGGAGATATTTTGGGTGGATGTGGAACCAAACAAAGAAGAGTAATTTGAATGGAATGTGTGAAAGGATCAGGTAAATCCATTTCACCACAGGGTTGGCCTTGCCAAAGGCACAGCAGTCTTTGAACTCCATTGGTTACAATACCCTGCATCTATTTCCACACGAAGGGTAGTCTTGCCAGTGGAACTGGAATCTGTGAAGTCCTTTAGTTACTGTTCCATATCTCCACTGACTCCTCCAGTGGACACTGACTACGTTTTCTAGTAACTCCTTCCTTCTTTGCTGGCCAGTCTCCCTCATCACCCCTGCCGGATGGATTTCTTTTCTTTCCTTCTTTTCTGCTTCATTGTTTTTAGCTTTGTTGAGGTATAATTGACAAATAAAAATTATATATATTCAAAGTGTACGATGTGATGTTTTGATAAATATACACATTGTAAAATGATTTCCACAATCAAGCTAGTGACATATCTATCACCTCACATAGTTACCTAGTATGTGGTGAGAACACTTAAGATCTACCATCTCAGCAAATTTCAAGTATAAAATACATTATTATCAACTATAGACACCACACTGCACAACAGATCCAGAACTTATTCATCTTATAACTTGTTTGTACCCTTCGACCAGCAGTTTCCCATTTCCCCCCTACCCTCGCCTCCAACCCCTGGTACCCATCCACCCTCCTACTATTTCTATGACTTTGACCTTTTTAGATTCCACATGCAAGTGACTTGTTTTCTCTGTAGTCATGTCAAGTTCGTAAGTCAGGTAACAAGTTAATGAGGATGAGGTATTTCTCTTTAAGGTGTTTCTATAATCTCTGAACTATTCAACACTCCTTTTTCTGACGGCAGTTTAATTCCAGTTATTTCCAAGTTATTGCAAGATCTCTAGACATCTTCAAGTATTGAAAATGAAAACAAATCTTTCTGGAGTTTTCCTAGATTTTTCCTCTTTCATTCTCTTCCCATATCATCTTTACATCCTCTCTATTCTTTTTCTAAATCTCTCATGCACCAGGTTACAGTTCTTTGCAGGGCATCTCGGGCTACAGTTGGGTAAGAAATCGTCCCCCTCCTTAAGACCTTTCTCAGCCGTGTATGCACCAATAACCCCCAGAAGATCTGACATGCAGAAGAGCAGGTAAAATTCTTCCAACCAGCAAGTGTCATTTAGATTTCTGTTTTAGACAAGAATGTTAATTCAGGATAGAGACTCTGGCCTTATGCAATCAAACTTCACATTTTATCAAGTTAATAAATGAGTTAATCATGCGAGAGTGTAGGAGCGCAACAAAGATATCTGTACATGCCAGTAAGGGTTGAGAAAATGAGGTTCGTGTCGGAGGACATGCAAAGTCATCACAAATAAAATTCATGTTTGTATTTCCAGCTTAATTGTTCATGGTTAAAAGGAAAATAATAGAAACGAGGTTTTGTTTACATAAAGCATAAAACTTTGTCCTGGGAACTTTTGTCCTCTTAATAATCCCCAGCAATGTGGACATTGGAAGGTGACTGACTGTGTGGAGTTTTCACAGAAAAAAGCAAAGGGAGCCAATGTAGAAGTTCAGAAAATTTCACAATGCCAGTGCATAGTAATGATTTCCTCTTTGTTGCATCAAAAGTCGAGGCGCTGTGACTGCTTGGGGGATGCTGCTTTCATGTGGTCAGCATCTTCTTATTTGAAATTAGCCAAAATTTGCTCTCCAGGTAAAGCCCACCAAACATCCGCGGACTACCACAGTACCAGGGAACACCATTCTGCTGAAAAACAGGGTCTTCTAGAATACTGCATTTCACAGCACTGCATGGTACCGTAGGTTTTGGAAAATGATGTAATTAATAAATCCACTGAAATAACACCCTCTGTCAATGCAATTGTGTCTATGAAATCATCCAGCCCTCCTGCTCACATGAAGTGAACATGAAGTTTAGGCTGTGTGCTGTAAGGGTGAGGACAGCAGGTGGCCATTCAGACACGTCCCCAGATCAAACCCATGGCTGCCTCTTCCTCCTATGTTCTTCTCTGACACCTGGGATCACTCTCTCTACCACCTCAGCTTCCACCTTCTTGACTTTTTTTGGGGATCTGCTTCCAACTTGCTTGAAACTTCACTTTGTGTTTTCTCTTTTTGTCTTGTAGATTTCTTAGTAAACCATGCCTAAATTCCCCATCCACCTTTGTTTCTCTTTTAACCCTTTGCCCACTGTCCTCTCCCATCAATAACTGCAACCCCAAATCAACATCCACTCATCACTGGTGCGCAAAAGTGCCTTTTGCCTCCGGTGGCCAGAGATGCAGCTTTGCTCTGCCCTCCACTCTTAAGCTTCAAGGGCAGTCTATAGTCCTTCCCCCTACAGTTCGCAGGAGGTCTTTCAGAAAAAAGGTGCCATAGAATGTTCAGGATCAGTCAGAGATGAGTTTGAATCTTCTTGTTCCTTCATTAAGAACAAAAACAAATGCAAACAAACAAAGCAATGAGTTTGACCCAAATGACCTCAGAACTATTGTGAAGATTAAACGTCACCTATAGGAACTGGTCCAGTACGTACCTGGCACAGAGCAAGTGCTCAGCAGATATTTGTCCCCTGCACCACTTGATGTCAATTACTCTTTGAAGCATGAGTGTGTTACCTGTCATTTCTTAGAACTTTTCTCCCTTCTCCCACTGTGGGTCCAAGTGTCTTCTACCAAATTGTTTTATTTTCCCTTAATAAGAGTTCTGTACCCTACATCTCTTGCTCCCGCCAGCCCCTCAAGTATTCACCCATTGTTCAGTCAATGCATACCTTACATCTTTAAAGGGCACAGTATGCAATTCATTAGTCCTATTGTGTGTTTCATGGTTCAACATGTGCACAAAATAAAACAACGATCCAAGGAAAGCTGTAACTTCATAGAGAAAACAGCAAGGGACGCTAGGCCTGGGCTGGGTGGAAATACAGCTGGTAACACCTCCCCTTGCTAGCATCTCCACCTGCAGAGCCCACTGCATCCTGCTTTCCTGGGGTGGGGGTGGGGAGATTAGTAGTTTCCCAGAAAATAATTTAAACCTCATCCACAAATACACTTCAGACAGTTGATGCAACTGACATTGGTGAGCTCTTGCTCCACACCAGGCTCCCTTCTAAAGCTTAGTGATGTAGCCATGCTGTAATCACCACCACCCCCCTGAGGCAGATGCTCTGAATGTCCTCCTGTTAGGTTAGGTAGGGGAGGAAACCAAGGCGAGTTTGACAAGGTGCTCAAAGCCACACGGGAGACTTGAACTCAGGCAGTTCAGCCTTGAACAGCTGGGGAAGAAGGTGTAGAGAGGGCATCAGAACTACATGATAACTGGATCCTGAGCTGAATGAATCTGGAGAAAAATTCTACCCTGGGGGGAAAGAATGAGGGGTGATTAGCTAAGGCCAGGGCCGGGTTGGGAGAACAGTTATTTGGTATTTGGGTATTTGGTATTTGCCTCCAGGCAGATCCAGGCTTCCCACCCTTCCGCTTCCCCACAGTGCAGAGCCCCTGCGCTGAAAAAGGCCCATTTAAAGGAGGAGTGAATCTGCTGCAGGGAATTTGGCAGTGGTGTTGGGGGCTGGCTGGGCCACTGGGTGTCCTGCTTTAAAATGCGGTAGATTGTGGACTTGTGTTCCTACCAGCAGTGGATAAGAAGACCTGCTTCCTTGGACCCTTGCCCAGCTTGATAACATCAAGGATTTTAATTTCTGTCAAATTAGCATACAAAAGATAGTCTCTCACTGGTCATGTTCCCATTTGCTAGAAAGGAAGATCATTTTTCTTTATATGTATCTGCCATTTTTATTTCCTTTTCTTGATTTGTCTGTTTATACCCTCTGCCCGTTTTTCATTTTTTCCTCTGCTCCTTTCTGCCTTTTCCTTATCGATCTGTAGGAGTTCTTATAATTCTGGATCATAATCCAGAACTGCAGTGCATGTTGTGGCTTGTTATGGATGTTGCAAATATTTTCTCTCTGTTGCTCTTTTATATTTCAACTTAGTTCACGGTAGCCTGTGTTGTACACAAGTTCCCTAAAGAAGCACTCATTCATGTGGGCAAGGATATTTACCGGCAGTGTAACTTGGAATTGGGAGAAATCTCCTTCAGCAGTGGAATGTGTGATTAAATTACATCCTAGCCATTCTGTGTCCTGTTCCACAGCAGTTTAAAGGAACGAAGTGGATCTATTTTTGTTAATAGGGAAGCATCTTCAAAATTTATTATCGAGTGACAAAATAGGTTACAGAATGGTAGCTCAATATTTAACATTTATTAAAAAGACATATACATAAGTAACAATACTATATATTTCCTATGAGTGTGTATATGGAGGGAAAGAAAACAGAGACTGCGTGTGTGTATATATTCCTCTATTTGTATATTTATAAAAGTATAAATATACTCCTGTGAGTATCCTATGAGAATATTTTCTGGAAAAATATACACAAGTCGAAAACTGAAAATTGTGGCTACTTCTCCAGAAATGGAAAGGACACAATACTTGGGGTAGTAAGAGCTTCCGTCTTACTATAATATTTAAACGTCTTACCGGGAGATTGTTCCTGAACATTGTATACTTTAATTTAAAAAGAAAATAAGAAAGGGGAAGGCATTTCCAAAATAGCAGCTGAAAAGTTAAAGAAGGAAACTGGGAAAACTGGGAACACCAGTCAGTCAGTGGCCCAGTGATGATACCAGTAACATAAGCAACAGCAATAATGAACAGCAAATGCCTGCATAGCACCTCTGTGGTGTCTACCCCTGTTCCAAGCACTTCACACATATTACCCCATTTAATCCTCAGGAAAGTGTTACTATTTCCAAGACACAACCGGGCCCTGGATCCTACCATCTACATGAATTCTCATCAAAGAGTTTTCTTTCAGCAGGATAGTGTCTCCTCAGAGGAATTCTGGCAAATGAGATGTTCTCCATCTCTTAGGACTAACTGTTGTTTGCAGCTTCCAGGAAGCTTAAGGCTCTACAGGAGTTACCTGATAGGTCTGGACAAGGCTCTGAAGGCCGCACCCCTCCTCTTGTGTGATTGTGGCTGCCTCCCTCCCGCTTCAGACTTCAACCCAGGTCTGCTCTTGGCGTCTGCTCTGCCACTACACTGCCCTCTCCCGTCCCCTGGATGGGGGGATTTAGCCCCAATGCACACTTTCTCCTCAGTCTCTGTACCACCCTGAGAAAATGGAGATGGCTTCTCAGAAGCCCCTAAATTAGGCAGGCTGGCACATTCTGAATTCACTTTCTGTTACCTTCACACACCCTCTGAGGACAATGACAGTATCAATGTGCACAGATGAGGTCAGACTGACCATAGGCCGTCCAACCTACTGCTTGGCCATCAGCTCTTATGACAGAAACTGTAAAAGCACATAGGTCCCTTTTCACTGCATGCAGTGGCCCTGTGGGCCTCCCTTGATGGGATGCAGCACCCAAGGAGTCCCCACTTGCCCCTGCCGTATTCCACAGGGAAGTTGTTTCCATACTGAGTAGATCTAATTTTTCTAGGGCTGGAAGGGGAGAAAGAAGGGCCTTGGGCCACCCATTTGCTGCATGAGGCCAAGGGTTATTTTCTTTGAATGAAAGAAATAATTTTTTTTTCCTAATTTTGTTTGTAAATTTCACAAGTCTTGTATTTCTCTCTTTTTTCCCAAACCTCTCAGGACAGGTGAAAATGCAATGCCAACCACTTAGAAAGTTAGGAGGAAAAATAATTAGCATTTCACGAACTCTTACTTTGTTTCAGACACTGTGTTGAATAACATCTTATGAGTTAAAGCTCTATCAGCTAATGAAATCTTTACTCCTGGTTAACAGATGAGGAAGTTGGAGAAAAATAATTTAAGTTGCTTTCTCACTATTCAATACGATGCCTTGCCACTCACAGATCCTTGCCCGTCCCTGTTGCAAATCACCATTGTTGAGATCACTGAGGGTTCTGGTTTCAGAATTCCCTTTATAGACCTCCCTTGGTTCTGAGCAGCAAAGCCACTGGAGAAGAGTGTAGGGCAACCTTATTTCCAACTAGGATTTCCTTGAGCACATTCTGTAGATCCTTGCGGGCAGGCAGAACTCACTCGGTATGTGTCACTGCAGGCTGTATGCCACATACTCCAGAAATCAGTGGAAGAAGAGGAATACATCATGATCGGCTTCAGGAGTTAGAGGAAAAACAGAAGTGAGGGCAACAAAAGGGAAAAAGGATGCCACAGAGAAAGGAAAAGCCTGGCTTTGAGTCCATGTCAACTAGGCTGACACTGGAGGCTGAGGGCCTGTGGAAGGAGAAGTAAGGATGGTTTGGGTCCAGTCCATCACCTATGCTATGGGCTGTCTCTGTGTCCTCAGGCAAGTTACTTCACCTCTCTGAGCTGTCACCGCCTCAGTAGAAAAATGGAAATGATATTAACCCCAAAGCATGGACTGATAAGAATTGCACGTGAGGTATACTGTTCTACTCTGCCAGGAGGTAGGATCTCAACAAATACCTCCCACAATCCCCTCCCCAGTATAGTCTGAATGCTGATTTTAAAAAAAAGAAAAAAAGATGCCTTATGAATAAAGTGACCATGTCGTTCACTGTCCAAACCAGAATATTTTTGAGACTGAAGGGGGCCACTCTTAATAATCACATCAGGACAACACACATAACCTAGAATTGTCCCAGGAGAACAAGTCACTCTACTTATAGAGACAATTAGAGAAATTTCTGGTCCAGAAAATCCAGAAGGCCTTGCTGACAAGGGTGTCCAGAAGCTTCTAAGAGTAGATTTGGGTAGGAAACGAAGTCCACATACTAATAAAAAGCCAGGTTTCCTTAGGGGTAAACAGGGACTAAGAAAGAGAACAGTTTAGTTTGGCCTTGGGAAATAATCGAGTTAGTATCAGAAAAAGAAACTAGAGACAGGAAGAAGGAAATAAAGGCCGGAAGGATCCAGATCTTGAAATGAAACTATGCACCTACAATTTGCCTGTGCATTTTGGAGTTCATGATAATATAATAATCCATGTTCTTACATTCTAAACAGCTGGTTATATTTTATACTCTTGATGACTCATTTAGAAAAGGGGGCATGAAGCAAAAATATTAAGAAAAAAAGGTTTACAAAGGTGGGATGGTAAGTTCTGTGTTGTTAAAATAAAAACAGTTTTGATGCTGAATCCTTTATTTGTGCCATTTTTCCTTGGTACGTGCACACATGCACACGCACACACAGGAGTGTCCTCCTTTCTGTTCATTCTTATTCACTGTTTGGTTTCTTTCTTTATGTTGATTTACAGCTACCATTCATTGTGTCCCTGCCTTGCCAGACAGTGTGCTAGGAACTTCACACATATTGTCTTTAATTTTTTAAGAACACCAAAAGGTATTATAAACCGTTTTCCAGTTGAGGAAATCAAATTTTCAAGATTTTCTCCATGTTCACACAGCTGGTACATTTTTCTCTTCCACCTAGTCACTAAATTCCTTCTCCTAATTCGGTTCCTTCATCCCAACCTCTCCATCACTGCTGCCTGCTCTTGCTGGAAGCACCACACCTGCCTGCGTTGCGCAGGGACCTTCTAACTAGCCTGAGCCTCTGGTCTTACCTTCCTCCTCTGTGGCCAGAGTGCTATGCTTCGGATGTAATGGCAGCAGTGTCACCGACTGACTTAGAATCCTCCAGCCTCTCTGCGCCTACGAGATAACATCCAGCAGCGTGGCATACAAATTCCTTCAGGGTTTGGTCTTGGATTAGCACTTGGCCAATGTTTCTCCCCATTCTTATAATAATTGTATGCACCGTTCTTCCTTCCTGATGCCCTCCATCTCCTGTACCTGCCTTGCTCTTGAAGCTCACTCAAGACTCAGTTCAGATTACCTCCTTCCTTGATCTTTTCAGTCTGAGGAAAAGGAGGTATATGAGGAAGGGTCAAGAAAAGACACCTGTTTAAATTACATCTTCTTTCTTTATGGGGCTAAAATTGACCCAAAATATGGTAAGTGCCCTTAAGTACCATAACAATTTTTAGGAAAATATGCGGTTATATAGGTTAATGATCTTTCACTCACATTAGATAACTGGTCCCCCAAGGATAGGACAGCGGCTGCGGTGTCCAGCTCCTTAGATTGTCCCTATGTGTGGTCCCCCATCTCCGATCCTCCACATGAAATCAGGGTTGGTCTGCGGGACCAAGAGAACACAGCAGGAGTAATAGCACATGATGTCGTGGTTTCTGCCTTGCTCTCCCCACCCCTCTCTACTCTCAGCTCACTTGCTCTGGAAGAAGCCACCTGCCACATCTTGAAAATACTCATGCAGCTCCATAGAGAGGTCCATGTGGCACGGAGCTGAGGCCAAGTGAGTGAACCATCTTGGAAGCAGGTCCTCCAGCCCCAGTGACACCTTCGGACAACTGCAGCCCAGGCTGACATCCCACTGCAGCCTCACGAGAGACCCTGAGCCAGAACCTCCACACTAAGCTGCTCCTGGGTCCTTGACCCTTAGGTGCCATGTGAGTGATGTAGCTTATTATTGTCTTCAGGCACTAAGTCTGGATGTAATTTGTTCTGCAGCATTGGCTAACAAACACTGCATCCCAGATCTGAGCAAGATGCCTTTCACATACTTCTCACCCAGCAAATCTGTCAGGGACCTATTCCGGGAAGGGGCCTTGGGTCTGAAAAATTTCCGGAATGACTGACCTAAATGCACAGTCAGCTGCTTCACTCTGTTTGGACCATTGTGTTATATCCTAGTGATAGAAGCACAACCATAGATACCTTTTTAGGATGAGAAAATTAAAAAGAGAGAAAACATTTTATAAACGTCACTGCTAGAGGCCTGGTGGAGTGGTGGTCAGGTTTACAGACTTTGCCTGGGCCCCAGTCTCAGCACTTATTTCTCGTGTGACTGTGAGTGAGCTATTAAACTTCTCTTGGCTTTCTGTAAACAGGGTACAAATAGTCAGGACTGATGTTTTCCCTTTGATTTCACAGATTAGAAATCTGTGTCACTGAGGGCAATCGCCCCAGCTCACACAGCTCATTCAGGGCAGACCTGCTCTAGAAAGGGTGGGTTTATATCAGTTGTGCTCTACTGTCTGTCAGTAATAACACCATGTTGTGGTGCGCGTTAAAGAAGCTAATGCATGTAAAAACTCAAACTAGTGTTGAACGTAATAATCATATAACCAGTGTCAGTACTTTATTCATTTAACTCCACAGCTATTCCCTAACCTTCAGCCCCATAACCCTGTGGTTCTCAGGGACCTCCTAGGATTGGGGAATTGGCTGCTGTACTCTAGGATTATTCAGAAAAGACAAGGGTTAAATAAACTTGGGGAGTGAGTAGAGACAAGGCTCTACCTTCCTCATCACACTTTCTCTCCACTTCAAGCTTTCAAGTTCTCTGTCTTTGGAAGTGTCCCTGAGGCCCTATAATTTAAGGGGTACCAGTTCACCCAGAAGGAGGGCAACCAGTATGGGCTCCCAAAGAAGAAACCCTGAGGATGAGATGAGAAATTTGATTTTATGAAAATCAGAACTAGAAAGCAGAAGACAGGGTCATCCAAGCTAGACACAAAAACGGGAAATAGTAATGTTTTATACAAGTACAGTTTGGCTTTGGTTAAATTACACAAGATGTGAAGCCGTCTGTTGATAACCGACCAAGCAAAAAAATGTTTCAACATAACTTCAGAAACTTTTTCAATATTTTTACCCCCAACATTTGTTTTTTGCTGATTTTGTTCCTTCTGATTTATTGTAATGTTATGGTGAAAAGTTTTAGATTTGACATACTGAAAACTAGATGTGCATTCTAAATGTTCACATTATGTTGCTCATTATCCATAAAATCACAAAGTAACTTCTGCTTCAATGGGACAGTTCCTGGCCTGACAGGAGGTGGGGAGATGCAGGAGGATGGGCAGATCAACAAGAAGACTTTGGCATGTTAGCCGAGCTTGCAACCGGGCATTCCCTTCTTGGATTTCATTATTTGGAGACATCCCATCTAGCCCTGCCACTCATGTAATTGTTGATCTAGAATTATGAAAACTAGATGGGAAGCAAAAGGTGTCACTGATGACATAGAGGGATTACATAACGACAAGATTGATGGCAGCAATTTCCATTCAGAGGTTTTAAAATTACCACACAATGTGATCCCAGAAATGAGAGACAATTGCAAAAGTGAGATGGTTTAACTGCTGTTTTTTCCACTACAGGTTCTCAGCAGAAGACCCCAATTGTTACCCTACGGGGAACGATGGCTTCAGAATCACCAGTTTTTGACTTGCTCTAGAAACCATTCACTCCTTTTTTCCTTCCTTTGTGTCTCAAAATTCACAAGTGCACAGAGACCCAGGAAAGAATGCTTCGAATGGTAGTAAATATTTTTATACATGTGGGCCTTTGAATAAACAAGCGGTAACACCCTGCTCAGCTGCTGCTGTACTCACAAACTCTTCCAAACTGTTTAATGTAAGTCCAGTGTTTGATTACTCCAAAATATCCCCATCCGGGGTGCTAAAAGGGCATTGAATGACTGTATTGCAAAAGGCAAAAATCCCTAACTTGAAAATTCTAAAATATACTGACTTATTTATTTTTGATGGATCACATAACTGTGAAGAAGCTAAAACTTCTTTAAACAGATTTATGACTTTTCCACAATTCTAGCTTGATTACCAAATGTTTGGTCCTGGGCAAGTCCCCTTCACTGGTCACTAAAAAATTTAGTGTGAAATCTAGCCCCTATTTCATTACCATATGGTGAAGATTGCAAAGAACTTATGATGTTATCTGGCCATTTTGATAATTATCAAAGGTGCTGATAGGCAGTCCAATAGCAATTAAAATAGGAAGAAAGAGTTAAAAAGGTAAAGAAAACCCAAGAAAAAATGCAAAGTGGGCAGGTAAGAAATTTTATAGCATCATCCCCTGCTGGCATGCCTTAATAATATTTTTAGACTTCCCACACTTAGTAACAGATCACAGCCCAGTGTATTGTTTATTGAACCTGAAAGGGGTTCAATAAACAATAGCACTTCAATAAACTGACTCTGAGCTATAGTTAGTTGTCTTACTAAACGATGTGTAAGTCCAGTGTGTGTCTAGAAATGCTTCTGCTGAACATGTGTAGAGGAGACCAGATCTGGAGTGTTAGGTTCAAGTCTGAGTCACAAATATTAACAAGGATGTGGACAAACAACTGTCAATCCCATGGAAGGTAGCTACTAACACGACTAACATAATGAGGAGGTGGCAAAAAATTGAGGAAACTAGTAATGTTTGCACTGGAGAGAAGATGTAGAGGGGCCATGACAGCTTTCCCCAAACAGATGGGAGCAACCATGAATAAGAGAGGGTAACTGACTCTGACAGAGGCTCCAAGTGACATGACTAGGCACAGTGGGTCCACACGGCAGGCACTGCACTTCCAGCCCCATCTCAGGATGCATTCCCAAACAACTACACCTGTCGAACTTCAGAGTACACTGCCTCTTTAAGGAGTGCAAGGGAACGGCAGTCAACAGGCAATGCTGGCCAAAGGTGCTACAGAAGTTATTCTTGGATTGGGTGAAACAGTGAATATGGGATCACAGGTTTCCAGACTGAGCTCTACAGAGCCCTCCCTTCAAGGCCACTAAAAACTGGGTGGCACAGGAGAAATGGGTCCCCAAACCCCCAATGCTTCCACTTTATAGATTGTTGGTACTATGTCTCTGTGTAAAGTATAACTTGAACAAGGATCCCAGCTAAATAAAGCATTGTCAAGAAAATCGATTTTCCAAACTGAGCCCTTTCATGGAGCTGAGAAACCAGGAAGGGGGGCTCTGGACCTATTGCTTCAGCAGAGAAACTCTGATGTTTTCTGTTTCACAAATTACACCTCTGAATAAATTTCATTTGTATAAACATTTACATGGTTAAAAGTATTTAAACCACTGGCATGGGTCACGTCCAAAATCAGGTTCAGTTCTTAGATTTCTATAATTTTATGTTGCATGACTGACTCTAAACTCATAATTTCTTAATTTCTCTTATGATTTTTTTTTAAATTTTCTGTTTCTGAGATTGAAGCAAATCCTATGGGGGTAAACTGCCATTTCAAGAAATTGTAGAATTGAGTTCTAGGCCCACAAGCTGAAATTTGCTCTAGGATGCAGCATAAATCTTACGAAGTTGCTAGGATAGTAATTGAAACAAAGTAAGACTACTCATTTGTGTAGTGTTTTTTTTTTAATTTACAAAGGATCTTAATTTCTGTTATTATATCTGATTCTGAAAACAACCCTGTTAAGAAGGCTGGACAGATAAAATTATTTCCTTTATTCAAATGAGTAAACTGAAACAGAGAAATATATATTTTGTAAAATTAAGCACAAGTAGTGTTTTATGAATATGGGCCTTAAAACTAGGTTGTGAATTCTTGGTGTAGTGAATTTTCTATAACCACGATACTTTATGTAGTCAATCTTATAGTAACAGCTGAAAACTTTAGAAATCTTTTTTTCACATACTTCTCTTTGGAAGATAAACTAGAGCTTAACTTTCTTGCTTATAACATAGTATCTTCAGAGAACATTCTCTTTTTTGAAGGTCAGATACCGTTTGACATTTTTGGAATCTGGATTTTCATAAGAATGCATCGTATTATAATTTTTAAAAGATCTGGTATTCTGGTGGACTTTTGCTATCAGAATTTTTCAGCTTTTGGCCTTGAAGTCAAGTCCCGTTTTTAATTCCTAACAATATTCCATTAACCACAACAGTGTCACTAAAACAAAACAAGGCAAAATTTTTCAGAGCTTTTAAAAGAAGGCCAGAAACATTGTGTAAAGTGAATCTGCCATTGACACCTTGGGAATTAAAAAAATCTACCATTCTAAATGGAAAAAAGTAAAACAAGAGGGTCCTTATGTGTAAGCCCAATATACTGTCAGGGCTCATCCTTGGGGAAATGTGAACTAAGTAACCAGTGACTTGCATCTACTTTCTACTTGTCATCAAGCAGTAGTGCTTTACAAGTGGGCAATGGCCTGTGCCAATTCACTGTGAGAAAGATATTACAAGAGGGTCAAACTTTGAATTAATCTACTTTCCTATGTCTTGGCTGTGACATTTTCTTCAGATTATCAGAGGAGTTAAAAGGAAATGTTGTACAAAGATCAAACAGATGTCTGCAAAATTTAATGGCATAATAGGAGATATTTGACTCTTTCCTACCCAATTTCAAAAGAAATAATTTACCAAAGAACTTTTACAAGGAGGGAAAAGTAAAATTGCCATCATCATCATCATCATCATCATCATCAAACTTACTCCTAGTGTTGTAAATTAGGAAAGGTTGCTTTGCAAATGATGGAAAATTTCACAAATTTTTACTAGATGTCTTACAGATGGAATCAGGTTTTAAGAGGACACCCAGGGCTGCTATAAAACTCCTCCCCAGAAAGCCAAGAAAAGAATGTGGCTTCATAAGAAGACAACAAAGGAGATACTAGACCCCTGGAACACTCCCTAGTCTGAAGGACTAGGGCTGGTATTGGGATCAGGTACTATCATATATGAGATCTGTCCAAAAAGTATCCAGCCATTATTAATATAATGAGAATGGTTACATGGTAGGATACTTTCTGGACAGCCCTCATATTCTGAAATATGTACATATATTTGTAGCTAGTAGTAGTCATAGTGGCTGTAATAATAGTAGCTGAAAATTTTTACTTGGATTACTAGACATTGGTCTATATTTACTGTTTTACTGATAACTAGTGGGTTCTTTAAGTATCCAAAATCAGATCCTTTTGTAGAACAGAAGAGTGTTCTTTTATGTCTTTCTGTATTATTTCTGTTCTATTTTATATGGTCTTTTCTCCATGGATCTCTGTTGCTTATCCTTTTAAGCAGTCAACTTTTCTCTGATTATTGTTCTTTTCCTCAACATTCTGTTTCTCAACCTGGCCCTCCACATCACTAATTATATTTTCCAATTCCATGGATACTCCACGTGGATTCCAGATTCACTTGTTCAGGCCTCAAGCCTTCTAGGACAGTTGCTCCTGAAATCTAGCTGATTCTTTTCCAAGGAATATGCCCTACTATGCCAAGGAAAGTTACTGGCTTCCCTCCTTCCTTATTCCCCACCAAAGTAATGCTGCCAAAGCCCATTTGTTTCATGCAGTGGGTGAATACCTGGGTCCTGATGCTACTATCAGATCCTACTAATTAAAAATGTGTGTTTGTGTGTGTGTGCACATGTATGTATATACACATATTTCCTAGCTTTGTCCAATGAGAAGTCTTGGGAGCAGCAATACCTCAATCGTAATGAGCACACTTAGCACCCAGATCTTGGCTTCTAACTACCATTCTCCGCTAAAAGCTGCAGTCTGCAAACCCCAGGCTGTGGACCGGTACCAGAACTGGGCTGCACAGCAGGAGGTGAGTGGTGGGTGAGCAAGCAAAGGTTCATCTGTATATATAGCTGTTCCCCATTGCTCACAGCACTGCCTGAGCTCCACCTCCTGTCAGATCAGCAGTGGCATTAGATTCTCTTAGGAGCACAAACCCTACTGTAAACCATGAATGCAGTGATCTAAGTTGCACTTAAATCATCCCCAAATCATCCCCTCCCACCCTAGTCCATGGAAGAATTGTCTTCCACGAAACCAATCCCTGGTGCCAAAAAGGGGGACTATTGACTAAAAGCATTCCTTGGAGAAATGGCTGATCCAGGACTGAAGCAGGGAAAATACAAGATAAGTCTGAAATATCTCACTGTGCCAGAAATTATGGGCATATATCAAAAGGATACAGGTGCCAGTTTATGAGAACTCCAACTACCAAATTGGGGGGACAATTTGATCATTAAAGTAAATAATAGTAATAATATTTATAACCCACTGAATGAAATGAAAAACTATTAATCCATAGACATATTTAAAAGTAATTAATAAATGAATATTTTAATGAAGAATAGGATATATACATAATTTTGAAGTATCTCCCCACAAGATACTTCTTAAATACAAATGGGAAAAGTGCAACTTTACTGAGAAGAAGCCTGAATGACACCACTTTAATCAAGTGAACAAAATGAAGATCATTAGTAATGAGAAAAATAAAAATTTTGACCCACCTGATGGAATGAGTTATCTGTGATATTTCTGCCATTCCATGATAACAAAACATGGACTTCATCGTAGACAGTGAGGAAAGAAATTAAATCCAGAGCATAAAATAAGGTGACAGATAACCAAGCTAATCAGTTATGAAAATAAATGTAAGTAGGTTAAACTTCCCTATTAAAAGGTAGGTTGTGAGAGAGAGAGAGAGAGAGGAAGAGAGAGAGAGAAGGAAGTATCAACAACATATGGTTTATGCTGTGTTCGACAGTGATCCATAAACAAACTCAGGAAGATGAAAAGCAAGACTGAACAAAGCTCAAGAACCTGGAAAATATAAACAAAAATAAATCAGGGTTGCAAAATAGTGTTACTGTATAAAGTAGATTCTACTCGGAGAAAAATAACAAAGAAAGCAAAAACATTAGATGTATCCTTTCCCACAAATCGTGCACATACTCATTCGTAGCACCTCACCTGAGGGAGAGATACCAGGAATAAGAGGTAAAAATACCATTACTAAATATTATTATTGAATAGAGTCTCTTCCTGTAAAATTTGGGACTCAAGTACTGGTTTTATCACAGTGCAAAAGTGTAACCTCTTCTCAGATGCTGAAGAGGCAAGAGGCAGATGAACAGAGACAGATGAAAAGCAGTTAAGAAGACAAAGATGGTCTCTCAATCAATTGGCCTACCTAACCATAAGAAACCAGGAGGTGGAAAAAAGACTTGCTTGACCTTTTTAATGCATAGTGATCACATAGCCACCTAGTAGCCCCGGCCATCCACACCACCCTCCCCCACCCGTCACTACAAACCTATTACCTCCCCCACCTAATAAATATGGACAAATAGAGTTTTTGTTCTCTATTCTATCTGATTATCAATTGAAAAGGAAGGAGGAGAAGATGGGGGTGAGGAAGATGAATTCACAAAGGCCTGGAATAACAATAAAGATAGGAAAATTCCTCTTCCTCTTCCCTTGTTCTGCTGTCCCAATGCTAGTCATTGTACATATTCATCCTAAGACCAGTATTTTAGAGGTTGTTTGGGGGTCTCTGTCTGGTTGCCTCCCAAACATGAGAGAATCTTTCTGCTTATGTTCTGAGAAATACAATTTATAGACCACTTTCTAGTATCATCGGGAAATAAATTGAGACATCATAAGAAAGACATCATTTGGTCCCAGTGCCTGAGGTTTAACAGGCCTAGGACACATGGTCTGTGGCTAGGACTGTGACTTAGGCCAGTGTGTCACATGGAAGAAAAAAGAGGAGCAAGGACAGGGACAAATGTTCTCCCACAGTGAAGGATAACCATTATAATTACCATTCTTACTGATGTGTCTCAAAAGATATTTAATGCAATTCAGTATCCATTCTTGATTTAAAGGAGAAAACAAAACAAAAACAAAAGTAAAACATAATGAGGAGACTACTTCCTAAACATCACAAATAATATTTATCTCAAACCAGCCTAGGAGCCAATGAACTACCCCCACTCAAATTAGCAATATCAAAATTATGCCCTTTATCAACACTTCTGTTTTCCTATTTTCTAAGAGCTCAAATAATTTAATGAGAGAAAAACAGAATTAGGTAAAAGAATAGGATAAATAGAAATTTTAAAATGTTTGTGTATAAATATTTTCCTAATATACATCTGTGTATTATTCTAAAACTCTATGAAAGTGAATAAGAGTTTATTATAGCTTCTCATTACAAATAAACATATGGAAATTAATAACTTTCTTATACACCAGCAACAATAATGTATTTATATGTGTGAATGTGTGTTTGTGTGTCTGTGTATAACTGTATATATAAAAGACCCTCTTGGCAATTGTAAAAAACAAGTGTAAAATATCTAGAGATTTATCAAGAAATGTGCCTGACTTATGGCACATTTACAGAAATTTAATGAGAGACATAAAAATATATTTGAAGAACTAGAAATACATACCACACTCCTTGAAGGGAAGGCTTAGTATTGTAAAGATGTCAATTCTTCCCAAGTTACTTCATAAATTTAATGAAATTGAAGTGAAAGTCCCAAAGAGATGTTTGGGGGCAGGGTGGGTCTTGACAAAAAGATCTGAAGTTGAACTGGAAAAATAAATATGCTAAAGTAGCCAAGAACTCTTTTAAAAGAAGCAGAATTGAGTGTTGGTAGAGTAGGATACCATTTCCCCTGTATATAATAAAGCGTATTGTAACACTGCAATCATTATAATCCTGTTGCGCTGGTTTTAGAAGCAATAAGTGAAAGACAGTTAAAAACTTAGAACCCAAATTCGCTTCTCTGGAGGTTTTATATATATATATATGTATATGTCTCATATATATACACACATACATACACACACACACATATACACACATATACATAAATACATCTTATATATTTCCATATCTATAATACATATATAAATGTCAAAAATCTTTCCCTGGAATATCTGGGACTTGACCTTTTCCAGAATGAATAATATTTCTAAAATTTAGGTACCTTAACTCTAAAAGACTACAATGTTAAAAAAAAAAGATTTACCATTAGCACTCAAAAAATGAAATATTTAGATATAAATCTAACAAAATATGTACAAGATCTATGAGGGAAACTATAAAACTCTGATGAAAGAAATCAAAGAAGAGCTAAATAAATGGAAATATATTCCATGTTCATGGGTAGGAAGACTCAACGTTGTCAAGAAGTCAGTTAATCCCAACTTGATATATAGATTTAATGCAATCTCAGTCAAAATCCCAGCAAGTATTTGTGGGTATTACACAAAGTTTATATACAGAGACAAAAGACCTAGAATAGCCAGCACAGCACTGAAGTACAAGAACAGTGTCAGGAACTGATGCAACCTATCTTCAAGACTTACTATAAAGCTACAGTAATCAAGAGAGTCAGTGTGCTTTTTGTAAAAGAATGGGCCAATAGGTCAATAGAACAGAATGTAGAGCCCAGAAACAGATCTATATAAATATAGTGAACTGATGTTTGACAAAAGAGTAAAGTCAATACAATGAAGCAAAAATAGACTTTTCAATAAATAGTGCTGTAGCAACTGAACAACCACATGCCAAAAAAAAAAAAAACGAACAAACAAACAAGAAAAAAGTCTAGACACAGAACTAACATCCTTCATAAAAAGTAACTCAAAATAGATCATAGACCTAAATGTAGAATGCAAAACTTTAAAACTTCTATAAGATAATATAGGAGAAAATCTAGAAAACCTTGGGTATGGTGATACTTTTTAGATATAATACCAATGGCATGATCCATGAAAGAAATAATTTATAAGCCAGACTTTATCAAAATTAAAAACTTCCGTTCTGCAAGAGACACTGTCAAAAGAACGTAAAGACAAGGCACAGACTGGGAAAAAGTATTTGCAAAAGTCATATCTGATAAAAGACTATTATCCAAAATATATGTGTGAATGCGTGTTTTAAAGAACTTTTAAAACTCAACAATAAGAATATAAATAACCAAATAAAAAAAAATGAGTAAGGGACCTGAACAGACACTTCACCAAAGAAGATATACAAATGGCAAGTAAGTATATGAAAAGATGTTCAACACTATATATCATTAGGAAATTGTAAATTAAAACAACAATTGGATACTACTACACACACACCTGTGAGAATGATCAAAATCTCAAACTGACAACACCAAATGCCGACAAGGATGTGGAGCAACAGGAACTCTCATTCATTGCTGATAGGAATGCAAAATGGTGCGGCCACTTTGGAAGACAGTTTGGCAATTTCTTACAAAACTAAATATACTCTTATCATACAATCCAGAAATTGTGATACTTGGTATTTACCCAAATGAGTTGAAAACTTATGCT
The DNA here is from genome assembly GCA_023783475.1 of Daubentonia madagascariensis. Classification (NCBI taxonomy): domain Eukaryota; kingdom Metazoa; phylum Chordata; class Mammalia; order Primates; family Daubentoniidae; genus Daubentonia; species Daubentonia madagascariensis. The sequence goes on from JAKFHU010002658.1 coordinate 11,332,867, forward strand.
GACATAAAAACTTGCACGCAGATGTTTCTAACAACTTTATTCATAATTGCCAAACTTGAAAGCAACCAAGATGTCCTTCAGCAGGTGAATGGATACATATGATGTGGTACATCCAGACAATGGAATATCATTCAGTGCTAAAAAGAAGGTAGCTATCAAGACAGGGAAAGTTATGGAAGAAACTTAAATGCATATTACTTAGCAAAAGAAGCAAATCTGAAAAGGCTACATACTGCGTGATTTCGACTATATGAGATTCTGCAAAAGGCAAAACTATGGAAACAGTGAAAAGATAAGTACTTACCAGGGGATGGGGGGAGGCAAAATGAATATGAATAGGTGGAGCAAAGGATTTTTAGGGCAGTGAAACTACTCTGTATGATACCATGAAGTTGGGTACATGTCATTACATACTTGTCCAAATGCATAGAATGTACAACACCAAGTGTGAACCCTAAAGTAAACTATGGACTTTGGCTTATAGTGATGTGTCATTGTATGTTCATTGATTGTAAAAAATGTACCACTCTGGTGGGGGATGTGGGTGGTGGGGGAGGCTGAGTGTGGGGTACAGGGAATATATGGGAAGTCTCTGGACTTTCTACTGGATTTTGCTTTAAAAATAAAGTCTATTAAAATGCTGAAAGAATGAAAACACTATAATTTATACATAAATTTTTTTATTTACTCAGAAGTATTTCTGAGTAAAGAAGACCAAAGAAGAAAGTGACACAAACTCTTTTGAGGAAAAACTAGTGGTAGCTGCTTGATCTTTCTATAACTTTGCTTCAACATCTTTGTTTTTTAACTGGACATTTGGAGTATCTCTTAGTACTCAAAGATCTTTTCTGCTAAATTTTGAGATTTTTTTTTTCAGCCCGAGATAACATAAGCTTTGGACAAGATCTCCTTAGGACTAGCACACTTTGTTCATGTTTGCCCAGTGGGCCACTGTGGCAGCAACAACTATCCTGCTTATTTTAGTGGATGGCATCATCACCACATATGCAATGTATCAACTTATTCTTCAAATATTAAAGTGGAACAATGTTTAAAAGAATAATTATTAAATAATCAGAATCATCATTTGGTTATTTGAATATTTCTGGGGTTGAGAGACCCAGATAAATTATCTCCCAATTTATGCCAAAAGTCATATTTAAAATCTGGGGAGAAAGAACAGATTTTTCAATAAATAATGCCTGGTGCATTCATTTTTATTGCTGCATAACAAATGACCACAAGTTTAACGGCTTAAAACAATGCCCATTTTCTTATCTTTCTTTTTTCGTGGGTCAGGAGACTGGGCACAGTGTAGCTGGGTCCTCTGCCAAAGTCTCACAAAGTTTCAATCAAGGTTTTGTCCGGCTTTGTTCTCGTCTGGAAGCTCAATGGAAGAAGAATTCCTCGTCCAAGCTCACTCAAATTGTTGGGAGAATTCATTACCTTGCAGCTGTAGGACTGAGGGCCCAGCTTCTTACTGGCTGTCCACTGGAGGATGCCCCAGAACTAGAGGCTATCTGCAGTTCCCTGACATGTGGGTTTCTCTAGTATGGCTGCCTGCTTCACCAAGCCAGCAAGAGTCTCTAGAGTGAGTTAGTGTAGCAGAGTCTTATACAACATAAAGTAGAGTAACCATGGGAGTGACAGCCCATCACCTTTGCTGTATTCTATTGGTTAGACCCACCACACTTAAGGGAACAGGATTGTGAAAAGGCATGAACCCCAAGAGGTGGGAGCATGGGAGCCAATTTTGAGTCTGTCCGTCATAGCTGCTGAGCTTCAGGAGTTATTATGGCATATGCAATGCCTACCGAAAAGCCAAGCACATTAACAAGTATTTGCTGAATTAATCAATTTAAAATCTATCCTTAATATATCATTCACCAAAACAAACAAACGTAACAAATGACTTAAGAAATTGAAACATAAAAAACATTAGAGAACTGATAAATATATAACAAAATACTTATATAATTTGGGGTTTGAGAAGGTCATTAAAATTGAACACCAAAATACCAAAATTAGGATACATAATGAAAAGACTGCTGGATGGATTTAAATACAAATTTTAAATGTCTCTAAATATCAAAAATAACATTGCAACCTATGTGACAGAGTATTAATATGTTAAAATATAAAAGATACCTACAAATTAATAAGAAGGAAATGCACCAATTAAAACATAAGCCATGTACAAATAAATAACAAAAGGAGAAATATAAGTGCCTAATCAAAAGGATTCACATTTAAATTCTCTAGTGTCAAGGAGAGGCACGTTAAATCAAGGAGATTTGCTTTTTTGCCTTTGTGATGAGCAAAGATTGAAAAGACCATTAATGCTTCATTTTGGTTGGGGGTTGGGGAAAGAGTCACTCACATGTATGTTCTCTCAAAGGAGAAGTCATTGTTACTGCCTTTCCGGTGGGGGAGGGAATTTCATTCATTTACTAAATAGTTTCGGTTGTCAGCTCTGTGCCAGGGGTAAAATTTGTCAGTGGATATCAAGAAACTTTATAACATGCAAATCCTTCCCGGAAATTCCACTTCTAGGAACTTATCTCAAGGTAAAAATCACAACTAGCTATAAAACATGTCATCTCAGTTTGGTATTGGGAACTACCTAAGGAGTAGCTGCTTAAATAAATTAGAGCAGATCTATGGAATTTCATGCTATAATTAGTGATGTAGTAGCAATATGTTTTATGACTCGTATGTATGTTTGAAATGTATTAACTGAAAAACTCAGAGCACAAAATCATACTTATCATATATACAGTTTGTTTACAAATATTTAATTTTTAAATATTTATAATATTTACAGGCATGATTCCCAGTGAGTTTTTCCCCAATATTTTGCTTTCTCTGTATATTTTAAAAATTTGCTCTGAACATGCATTACTTATAATAAATGTAATACATTTAAAACAAACCATACATATAATAATATAAATAACTATGTTTCTATTTACCAAGTAGATCCATAAATCAACATGCCTTTGCTTACTTCTGGATTTAGTTATGTGGCTGGTCGAAATCAGATTGGTAAATCTTTGAAGTAGGTTATGCTGAGATTAATTATTTGTCACAAGTGATAAAAGCAGGTTAATTAGAAGAGCTACCTAAATTAGCATTTATATGTTTAACTGATCAAATCTATTTGGGGCTTGTGTCTCCTGTGATGAGATTCAAATGTAAGTTTCCTACATCATCAATTTACTGATTAACCAATTAGAAGTTTTTAAAATTGACTATCTATAGCAAATAAGAGGGGTGATTGGAAATGCTGATTAATGTATGAGTTACCTTCAGAAATAATTTTTCTTTATTTCAATGTATCCTTTCTGGTAATATTATGAAGAACTTCTGAAGAGCAAATCTAAAGTTATGCCACTGTTAAATGGTTTTTGGTGCTATGCTGATACCCAAGATTTGTTACATTGTCAGACAATAACAGAGCTACATTGTCTGAGAACATTTTGAACTTGCTCATTAACCTTTGGAGAACTTCACATGCTGCAGACACCATTTATAGAGTTTTCTTTCGTAAGACTCGGTTTAGTTAATCTTCAAACCACAAGGAAGGAGGAATTTTTGGTAATAATGCAATATAAATGGCATTACTTATGTTCTCTATTTCAATACGGTAGGAACTAGGCGTGGGTCAGGCTAGCCTCATCCTTGCATCCCTCAAATATCTTGAACTGCTGCTCAAATGTGTTGGGTTTGGCACAACCTGCAAGGCCCTGGGCCAGGCACTGTTTCCTCTTTGATTTTTAAGCCCCTGTGTATTTCAAGGGAAACTTAATCCATATGTTTCTGATTCATTTACACTTAACTCATCAAAATGTTGTCTTGAAGGAGCTATTTGATATCCAACAAATCTTTGGAGCCCTTTTTTAGAGGACTTTGAAAATCTTTATTTTGATCCCCATAGAAAAGAAAGTTACTCTTTTAGTGTGTGTGTGCACATGTGTGTGTTTAAATGAGCAAATTCAGTCACCCTAAGGCATGAGTTCAATCTAAAACTAACAAATAAGATGTCAGCCTGGATTTTCAACTTGGTCTAATGTCCTATGTACTAATTAGAGCCTCTTGGGGGGAGGGGGAGTGGAGGATTCTCACTCTGATCTAAACTAGTCCCAAGCCCATGAAAATGTTCACCATCTGTTAGCAATATAGGACCTAGATGTGGCTGACAGTCATTGCCCTGATTCTTTGGTCCCAATCCACACTGAACTATTTAGAATTATTTTGTTGTTACCATGTTTTTTTCTTAACCTCTGATGTTTTGGGTTAAAATTTTATGCCCTAATCTTAAAGAAGAAAGAAGAAATGTAGCTGCCAGAGTCTGATAGTTGTCTTGCCAATATCCTGGGTTAAGACTGCTTAACTAGCTTAATTTATACCCTCAGCATCGACCAGATTGTTGGTTTTAAATTCTCTTTCACTCAACTCTTTCACTGTTCATGGAAGTGGTTCATTTTTCCTTTCTCCAAAAATATACAGTATGACAAGTTGAGATGGTATTTTCTGCCATTCAAATCAGTGAAAGGGAAGCTGATGTCAGAAAGGAGAAAGCACTTATGTTACTATCTCCTAAGCGACAAGCACTTTATGGATTTATTCATTCAATACGCTATAAGATTTTATTAAGGACCCATTAACCCCCAGTGTGGTAGGCACTGTGATAGGTAGGAAGAAGCAGATGAAGGGATGAAAGGCCTCCACGTGCCGTGGGGCAGTGAGAAGGACGGAGGTGCTGACAGCCCTGGCGTGAGGGGAAAAGCTACAGGGTGGTGTCCCCTGGTAAGAACAGCTAGTAGTTATCAGATATGATATGTGCATCAGATGCTGTACTAGGTACTTTATAAGCATCATCTCATTGGATTCTTACAAAAACTTTACCCCCCTCTCCCATTTTAAAGATTAGAAAGCTGGCAAAGCTGCCCTCTGTGGACAGGCCGTATAAGCCCAGCATGTTGTACGTGACTGCTGCTCTGGTGTCATGCATTGAATTGACTGTATTAAGCCAGCCACTGTACTCACCTGTTTTTACTGAGGATACTTATATTTTCTCATAATCCTCACAACCACCTGTGAATTGGGTATGTTAATCTCCATTTTTTTAGATGAAGAGGCTGAGATTCAAAAGTTAAGAAATTTGTTGAACGTCATGTAAACAGTGGGTAGCAAAGCCAAGATTTTAACCATAGTCTGTCTGCCTGCAAATCTAGGACTCTGTTCCCATTACATCATCCTGTACACAAGTCACCTTCAAATGTATTAATTTTGCTCTCTGAAGGCACAGATTCAAGATAGAATGGGTTGGTACATATAACTTCCCTTTTGCTAGCCTGTTTCACAATTCACAAAATAGAAGATGAGCTGTGGCAAACGTTTTCCTCTTTTGTTTTCATTGAACTCATTTGCCAAGACCTCGAGGTAGACTTGCATAGCCCTTATAAAGGCCCATCCTTTCTGTGATTGTTTGTCATCTGTCTGCTGTCCCTGGTCACCCATGTTTGGGTTGGGAGGTGTCTTTTTCAGTTCATTTCATTTTGCATTCCTATCATCTGAACATAGAACTTTCCAGAGTCCCTTGAAAAATGCACCAAGGATAAGTCTTAAGACCTCATGGTGGTTATTAAATAGCACAGGCAGGATTCTGCCTTTTCAATGTGGGGTGTATAAAGAGAAGTCTGTAGGGAGAGAATAGTAAGCCTAGATACCTGAGCAAGGGTGATGACAAGCTCTGGGGAAGAGCCAAACATTTCATCCCATCCAATCTTGAGTAACACTGGGGCGCCTTGACATATTCCTGGCACAGCTTAGGGAGCCTTCCCCCCTACCTTGACATGCTTATGTGCAAATAAATTCAAGCATTGCCCAAGTATAATAATCACAGAGAGTTTTGTGTAATGAGGAAAATTGCCTGTAAATATCTGACAGCTGATTTAGGCTCCATTTGAAGTGGTATGAAAATCAACATGTTCCATGAACTTACTCTTGCGTCAGAGTCTCCTGGAGTAAAAGCTCTTCCCTAGTTAGAAGCCAGGCACTTCTGGAAGCCCTGTTAACCATTTCAGGGCCCAGAGATGAACAAAAGGATTAGCCAGACACATGGCATTCTAGTGGCCATTACCAGGCCATCCCTTTAAGACAGCTCAATCATTTCCCCTTTTACTCTGGGCCACACACAAAGCCAACAATAAAAGTGGAGAATTCTCAATAAAACACATCTTACTGTAGGAATGGGTCAAGTGCAGCCTTTTCCTTTTCTCCCATAGACACAACTCAGGCCTTCTAGCTCAGGTCTGGGAGCTACAAGGGACCTGCTTTAAATAGCAATAATTAGCAATAATTGCTGCCACACCTTTGCTTTCTTGTCTCCTTTGAGTCTGTGACACCAAACCCTTTCCGTAAAAGTTTCAGCAGAAGACTGCAGGAAATTGCTGCTTTTTTGTCCCCTCTGCTCTCCCCACCATCTTACGCTCATCCTTCCCTCTTCCCTTCTTGTCTTTTTGAAAGATCTCGTCTCTCAAGCCCCAAACTTCTTGGGGACCTTGCTCACCTTCCTTCTTTCTTTCCCGGAGAAGCAGCAAAAATCATTTATCTCAACCGGTTCATCCCTCTGGCTATTCTTGTTCTAGTCTTTTCTTTCAGGCTCAATTCCTGAAACGGTCAGGACAGGACATGAGTTTTCTGCTCACTGGCCCCCCATCCCGGCACCCCCTGCCCTGGCGAGTGTGCGTTGCGAAAGTCTCCGAGAGACTTCCTCGTGCTGAGTCCCAAGAAAGGCCTTCATGTCTGGCCGTGGTTGACCTGCTTGTGGCAGATCCTCCTCCCGGCCGCTGCCTTTGAGAAAGACCTTCTGCTGGGGCCTATGTGCTTCTGTTCTCCGAGCATTCCTCTCCCTTCCAGCCACCCTTTTCCCATCCCTTGTGTGGATCGGAGTCCCCTCCTTAAGGACAACCCATCATGGGCACACTTCAGCATCACCTGGTTGCTTGTGAAACATGCAGCATCCCGGTCTCTCCCTCAGACTCTTACTGGATGGATTTGGGCCTAAGCATTATATATACAGTCAGATGTATATTTGGGAAGAAACACGCCCACACAGTTTTGGAAGTTTGCCCAGGACAATGCTTTTTTAAACAAGCGCTGCAGTTCATTGTGGTGCTGGTGACCTGAGGGCCACACTTTCACAAACTCTACATGAAAGTCGGTACCTCTCAGGTCTTCTTTGTGATCCTCAGTCCTCCTGAGGGCAACCCTCTTTATGCCAGGTGACTTCAACTCCTATCTGCCCACTGGTGTCTTCTCACACTTTATTTCCAACTCAGATCTCAATCTGTCTCTCTCTCTCTCTCTCTCTCTTTGTCTTTCTGTGTGTGTGTTTCTCTCTCTTTCTCTCTCTCTCTCTCTCTCTCTGCATTCGTACAGGGTGTCCCAAAAGTCTCCATACAAAGGAAAAATTTTGTAACGAATATTTTGAAAGTAAAGGTATAGTTAGCTACAATTTCCCATTTTCCCTATGTAGGGCGACTTTTGGGACACCCTGTAGTTTGAGTTTCCTATTTGATATCTCTAAATGTATGTTATACAAGATACTGAACCTTAACGTAACCAAAACGGTCTCATTGCCTCTCAAACCAAACAACCAAAATCAGCATGATCAAAACACATACACACAAGCACACAAAAGCCCAGCTCTGTTTCTCCACCTAATATTCCTAACTTTTATTGATGCCTTGGCCATGAGTTAACGATCATCACCCTATGATCTTATGCCCCATGCCTGGAGCTTTCCCTCCCACAGCCAGTCATCTCAAGACGTCTTAACTCTATGTCTGTAACAACTCTAAATCAACCTCCCTTGCTGCCCATTCATGCTTCATTATTACACAATTCTATGCTTACAGTGATCTCTCAAACATCCCTCTCGTCTTTGTTCCCACCCCTCCGTTCGTCCTTCACATTTTCATCCAAGTGACCTTTCTGAGTGGAAATCAGTCACGTGGCACCCTTGCTGGAACACAGTCTCCTCCCGCAGGCTGACGTCACATGCAGTCCTTCCTCCCACTCCATCGTGCACCCCAAACCTGCAAGCTCCCAGCTCTTTTACAGCTCTCACTTGCCTCCCTGCCTTCTCACACGCTGTTCCCTGAAGCTGGAATGTCATTTTCTACTATTTTTTCCTTAGGCTCTCTCCTATTAGCCGATAATAATAATGATGATAAGAAGAAGTAGCATTTAATGAAAGCTTAGTGGGCGCAAATCACTGTGCAACATGCATCTTATTTAACCTTCACAACCTTTGAGTTAAATATTATTATTATCCTGATTCTACTGAAAGGAAACAACACGGAGAAGTTAATTAATTGTCTAAGAGCACACAATTAGTAATCTGTGGAGCCATAATTCAAGCTCCAGTGGGTGAACTCTAGAACCCGTTTAACCATGACATTAGGGCAGTATTCGTTTCCTCTAGGGAGCCTTTCCCTATAGCCTCTGCCACCCCTGCCTGGTATTGCTTTCCTCTGTGTTCTCCGCTGTCATGGCGCCCTGCCCTGGGCCCTGCCACTGGCTTATGTCACTCTGCTGGCAGCTCCTTGGCAAACCCACCTTCCCCTCACCAGGGCTCGGATTTCCTTCAGAGCAGGGACTGTGCCATTTACTTTGATATCCCCAGAATCAAATTTATGGTACATAACAGAGGCTTAATTAAATGCCTGTGACTGAACACTGAACAAATAAGAGGAAGAGAGAAAGACAGAGAGCAAGAACTTTGGGAGAGACTCTGTGTCCTATTCGTCTTTATACCCTCATCGTATTTCCCGCAATATTGTGTACAATATTGCCTCAAAAAGACATGTTGACGTGAACTGACACGTAGATTAGGCTCATGCATTCTTGGAATGAGATCATGCTGATAATTTGATTATGGGTCAATGAGTCAAATAGCCAGGTCTTCCCCACGGAGAGAGAGAAAGGGAGGAAGAGAGGAAGGAAGAAGAGAGAGAGGAAGGAAGGGCGAGCCATCTGTGAGAGAGGCTCTTTGCCTGTGGATCTTCGTACGCGGGCAGTATTTCTCACAACACTGGATACAATATATCCTCAAACTACCGGAAATAACTAGTAAAAAACATTATGCTTGCATTAAAACATGTATTGTATTAACTATATATATATAAATATTCTCTTTTGTGAACATTCATTCATTCATGGAAACACGACTGCTTTTTTAAATAATATCTTCACTTAAAACCACTGACTTCATAGATGTGTGAGAGTTTAGTCTTGAAGTTCTGAATAGATAAACATCCTTGTTCTCTTCTGCAAAATGCATGGTATTTTTTATGCTGCAGCCCTACTCTTTCATTATTTTTCCCTGATTACATCTTCCTTTTTTGAACATCTCTTCTGTTAATTAATTAAAGCATCCATTCATTTCCTCATTAAATACATGCTTAGTGCCCCTTCTGTGCCAGGCATTAGGAACACATTGCTGAGCAAACCAGGCTTGATCTCTGTCCTTACCAGGTTTACCATCCTGTGATCTACTGGGGGCAGACTAAAAATTAAACAGTTAGTAAATACCTAAATATATATTATTTAAAACCAAAAAAGTGTATAGGATGGAGACATCAGAGTTAATACATAAACTTATTATCTGTGCCATTCATTTGCATTCATAAGCAAGTGTTGCCTTAAATTATTATTTAAACTGTTTCATGTGCACCTGTTTTTCTCAAACTGATTGCACATATCTTCAGGACAGAGTGGAGCTGTAATTTCCCTGTAGCTAGTGGAATGAGTACATTAATAAGACTTTCTGATGAAAGTAGTCTTTCAGTTGTTTCTGGAAAACAGGTAAATTTGGCTAGTGGAAATCAAGGCTAAAGACAGTCCGTACTGAGAAAATAATGTAAGTAACGACATAGAGACAAATATTTCCAAGTGTGTTTTGAGGATGTGGCAAAGACAATGCTATGTGTTTGCCAAACTGTTTCATTTTCCTCTTGACCTCACAGGTAGACTTCATTCCCCAGCCCACCTATGGCTACATGGGACAATGTGAGCAAATTTTGGTCAATGCCATATGGGCAGAAGTGATGTGAAGCAACTCTATCCCTCATCATGGGACAGTCCGCATTCTGGCTTCCCTCCCCATTTGCCAGACAGGTGCAGAGGATCCAGTGGAGGGTTCTGGGTGCCCCTAGGATCCTGGAACCATGCAATGGGAGCCCCTTGAATGGCCATGTGGGAGGTCACTCCTTGGATACACAATTGGATTGTGATGTGAGGAAAGACTAAACCTTTTATTGAGCTAAGCATTGAGATCTGAAGTTGTTAAATAATGACAACAGTTAGTCTATCTTGACCAACATAGAGAACGTAGCCCTCTTTCGGGTGCCATATTCTTTGATGGAGAATGGACAAATTTCATTTAAATAATACTTTTAACACTATTAGCTGCCCTGCCAGGAGTCTGATAAACTAATTTTAACATGGCAGGATAGTCTTGAGCTGCTTCTCAGGTAGAGATTGGGTTCAGCTCTGTGGCAAAAAAACTTGACGAGAGCAATCTGACAAAATAGGTGCTGTTCACGCATAACAGGCAGTGGGGAGGTTGGTGTCCCAGGGCCGGTGTGGTGGCTGTGGGTGTTGTCAGGACGCCAAGCCCCTCTATCATTCCGTGTCCTCATCCTTAGTAGGCGGTCTTCACCCTCGTGCTTGTTGCTGCATTTTGCATGATAATTGCTTCGTGTCCAGTGCCGCGTCTGCACTCCGGCTAAGAAAAAGAAAAGGAAAAAAAGGAGAATGGGTGACCTTTTTCAAGAAAGCCACAACTTTCTTCCCAGGACCCCTATCAGACTTTAGCTTGTGTCTGATTAGCCAAGCCTGTGTTATGTGGCACCCTAGGTACAGTGCGCTCTAGGAAGTTGTGTTTTACCTGGGCATACAGCCTACCCGAGTAAAATTGAATTTCTGTTCCTAAAAATCAAGACAACAACAGATACTGAGTAAGCAATTCAGAGAGTTTACGAGGCCCATTCATGCATGCATTCGTTCATTCAGTGTAAAGACATAATGGCAAGCTAAAACAGACATGATCCCTGGGTTCAAGGGGCTAACATCTACTGGGGGAAAGTTGAGCATACGAATTAATACAGAATGAAATATGTTTCCCAGAGAAAGAATCTGGTCCTATGAATGTGCATAATAAAGCAACCTTATCTGGAGTGGAGCATTAAGAAAAGTTTCCATGAAAGAACAAATGAGTTGAAATCCAAAAGACTAGTAAAATTTAAGTATATGACAAAGTATATGAGGTGTACATATGTATCTGGAAACAATTTTCCAGAAAAAGGGAAGGGTATGTGAAAAAATTCTTATACAGAAAAGAGAGTGGCAAATCTAAGAAACTGAAAAAAAAAATATATATATATGGCTACAGATCAGAGAAGGAATAGACAACAGTGGCATAAGAGGGGAAGCATTTCAAGACCTTATAAGAAAAACTATCTAAGGATTTGAAGCAGGGGGTGGGGTAACCTTATTTTCACTGGGACCAGATTGCTCTGCTGCAGGATAAAGGGTCAGTGGGATGCACTGATAAGGAGATCGCTATAGTCTAAATGTTTATGTCCCCCCTACAAAATTCATAGGTTGAAACCGAATCCCCAATGTGACGGTATTTGCAAGCAGGCCTTTTGGGAGGTTATTAGGTCAAGAGAGTGGAGCCCTCATGAATGGGATTAGTGCCCTTATGAAGGAGACCCCAGAGAGCTCCCTTGCTCTTTCCATCATGTAAGGACTCAGTGAGACCACGGCCATCTATGAACCCTCCTGGTGGGCCCTCACCACACACTGAATCTGTCGGCACATTGTTCTTGGTCTTCCCAGCCTCCAGAATTGTGAGAAATAAATTTCTACTGCATATAAGCCACCCAGCCTATGGCATTTTGTTATAGCAGCAGAAATGGACTGAGGCAGAGAAGGACAGATCATGGTAACACGGGTCCAGGTGAGAGGAAATGGCGGCTTGGACTTGGGTGCTGGCAGTGCTTATAGAGAGAAATTAGAGCTTTATAAGGTATCAGGAGACAAAATAAATGGAACTTGTTGATAAATTACAAAAGAAAACTTCAAAAGAAACTAATCAAAGCATACAAGACATTGAATTCATGGAACAAAAATAGAATTTATTTTTTAAAAGAAAAATAAGAGAAAAAGATTCAGAAAACAAGAAAGCTCTTGGAACTTAAAAGTGTGATGGCAGACATTAAAAAATATTCACAGGGAGTATAGAAGATAAAATTGAGAAAATCTTTGAGAAATTAGAATAAAAAGATAGAAATTAGAAAAGAAAAAAAAAAACAGAGGTCCTAGCTACATCATCTGAGTAACAGGAATTCCAAAAAGAGAAAATATAGGAAAAAAAGAGAGGAGAATTATCAAAGAAATAATATTTTTAAAAACGCTGGAAACCAAACATACATCTCTAAATTTAAAGAACCAGAAAGTGCCCAGCAAAATGAATGAAAACGGATCCACACTAAGACCTGAGAAAGTTTAACACACCAGGTATTAAGTAAGAGAAAATTTTAAAGTTTCTGGAGATGGAGGCGGACGGCAGGCTGGGAAAAAGAAGAAAAGAAACAAACAGGTCACACACAAAGGATCAGGGGTCAAAATGATGCTGGACTTGCCGGCAGTCTCAGAGGCAACTGGAAGGCACTGGATCCATGCCTCATAATTTCTGAAGAAATGGGTGGTGCTTGGTAGTAAAACTTGACATTTTAAACTAGACATAAGAATTACTTTAAGAAAATATTTTTAAAAAACAAATAAATGAAAACAATTATATTGGAATTTATATTGAAGAATTGTATTGAAACTTAACAAAATTAGGAACACAGATGCCACGGATGTCCTTAGCAAGAGCTCTCTCTCCTGTGTTGGGGCTAACTCGGGATTAGAATGAGTTGTGGAGTAAGTGGGAGGTGGCAAAATGTAGCCCACAATTTTAGCCAAGGAGGGTTAATTAATTAAGTCATCAGTATAGAAAAATTCGGAGCATATTTAATACCAACAGAAATAATGCAGTTGAGAAGGGCAGTAGGCCCTGCAGGACAGACTAGAGGTTATGGCAGCATCCAGGTAGAGTAAATGGCCTTGTGTAAAACAAGGCCTGCTCCCACTGGGTGACAAAGGAGGGACAAAGCGAGGCTGGAGAAGACGTTGGCAGACTGGTTTGGGAACCAGTTAAAGGAGTTCTATCAGAGTAAGCTTGAAATACTCATGTAGACAGCAGGGGAGCAAAAGGACTGACACTGGATTCAGAGAACAGGTGAGTATCTCCCCAAAGGCTTTTCTTAGCTCTTGAACTCAGCCTGTTACCGTGAAGGTGTACGTATTTCTCTCGAACTGACCTGTCACGAACTGGGTTTGAAGATAGAGCCTCCTTTAATGGAAGTAAATGGAAAAAGAACTACCTAAAGAGGCGAGCTTTTCCCTGTTTGGGTTCGTAAGAGAATTTAAGCACATATGGCAAACTGAATAATGGTGAGCTTTTTGAGGGCAAGGACCAAGTTTCCTATTTTTGTGTCTTGAACACCTAACATTCCGAAAGCTAGTAAGTAACCACTCAATAAACGTATGTTGAGTAAATAAGAAATTGAACAATTCAGTGAATAGTCTCTTTTGCCTTCTTTTGCCTGTCAAAATCCCAGGATCTTTCTTACTTTGGATAACTGGAAACTTGGCCAGGTACTGGTAAAAGCAATGGTAAATGGACAGTAAGAGAAAAATACCTCCAAGAATTTAAGCCAGTGATGTCCAGTATGTAGACTTTGCAAAGACAGCTTCTTTGTCCACACTGAACACATATCAGACACACTGACCATTTTGCTGAATGTCCCAGAATCACGCCTACTTATGTTTAGTCCAGTTCATTTGGTTTCCAGTCAAATGGGAAAAAAATATTTATTATAGTGGCTAAAGATTTAGGAAACAGTCAGCTTCATATTTTTAGGCAGCAGAAAAGAATAGTGGTGCAAATAAACAGAAAATTTCTTTTTAAAAAATCACTTCTATTTTTATTTAGAATGCATTACTGATTGTTCTATTTATTTTCTCCCATGTTAAAATTGGCTTATATTTTTTCACCCACTGAAAGTCCATTGGGTGTCAAGAAGAAGTAAGGCTGGAAGTAGAGATATCTTTTGAAATATTTATTGAAGGACTAATGTTCCTGGATAAATCATTCCAAAAGTCTGAAGAATTCAATTCACTTTTTCTCTTATAATATAATTTTCTACATCAAATTGCATCAAACATGTGAGCTGCAATAAGCCAGAGTTTAAATTCCTTCACAAAAGGAAATGTCTTTAAAAAGTTGTAACTAAAATTAAGAAAGTGGTATGTGGGGCATGGTGGGATGGGAGGAGGGTCTGATGGACGGAAAAGATCAATGCTAAGGTCTTTTCAAGGACGATCACACAGATGGGGAGAAGATGCCTAATGGTCGCAAGCGGAGAAGGAACAGAGATGTGGTCTGACATGGTGGCTGTTTGCATGGTACAGGAGTGCTGGTCACACTTGACATAAAATTCTCCTAGGATATCCCAGTTGGGAATTCCATGGCAGAGCAAGAGTACGGAAGTTCCGGGCTGGGTGTTGACATCAGGGTGAGGCTACTGTTGGGAGAAGATGATGCAAGTGGGTGAAGCTGAGAAGGGAGGGAGCAGCATATTGGAACATGACTGTCCAGTTACTGACTTTGGGGACTTGTCTCTGGAATGCAAGATGGGTGGTCACAATAAACCCAAACTAAAGAGACTCCAGAGACGAGAAGGATGGAAACTGGCAGGCCTGAAACCCACGTTGTCACGGTCAGTGCTTGGCATCGATCACTCTCAAAGAGTCACATCTGTAAGAACAGCCCTGACTGCACACTCCTCTCCATGAATGGTGGGGCTGAGGCTCCCAACCAGATCCTTCTCCAACCCTCTGAGATTTCATGTTCTTTGCTTTATTTCTTGCCAATGTCGGAGTAAAGATGTGTTGAAGATGACTGTCTTGCTATGGAAAAGTGACTCTGTGAAGAGGAATTCAGTGTTCTCAGCCAAACCAAGAAGACCATTAATTTATACCATAAAACGGACAGCCAGAGAACACAAGAAGTGGCACCGCTCTGCTCAGGAGCTCCTTGCAAGTATAAACAAAAGCCTTGGTTGTTGCTGGTGACTGTCTGTTTTTCAGAATCTGACCACGTTTTTAGAATGGAAACAATCAAGCAGTGATGTCAATGTCCCCGTGGGGTCTAAACTTCTTTTCTAACCTTACTTCCACCCATCGCTTGGCTGTCTATATAATGGAATATAGCTTGATTTGGCGAAAACAAATTAGACAGAATTCAAAGCTATTCATACCCTAATTGATAAAGAATGGATTAAATATTGAGGGGTGGAGGTGTGTGGGGATGTGTCTCAACTCTTTACTCTGTGGCAAGGTTCCACACTTTAGTGGAGATTTTTCAAAAATAATCCTTACTTTGTATCCCGTGGTCTCACAAAGGTCCGCCACAGCTGCCAATATACTCACAGAGCTTAGAGGCCCATAAACATGTGGTTTACTTCCCAGGGTTCCCTACCCTGAACTTATTACCACTGACAATGGAGCCTGTGTTACAAAGCCTAAGGTTGTGGCTAATTCTCACATGTCATTAGAAAGAATATGGAAAAATAGTCCTTGGCCTTTAAATAGAAAGTTGTGTTCATAAACATAAAAAAGATGATAATAATGGAAATATGCTCTAAATTTGTGGCCTCCTAGAAATTAATAACCACTTTAAGAGCCACCAAGAAGGGCAACTTAGTGCAACTGAGTTTACTTAATGTTCAAAGATTGCCATGAGCTAATTTCTCTTTCTTTGATTGTTGTACTTTTCAGTGTGAAGGTTTTTTTGTAAATACACATATGCAGGGAACATACTAGACACATGAGCAGATGCACACCTGTATATTCCATACAGAGAAAACTCAGCTTGCCATGGGGTGACCAGACATCTCGGTTTGACTGGTGACCCAGTGTCCCATACAACTGGAGCCTCCTTCACTCTCAAATGCATCACAATTTAGGTGATAAATAATATGGTCACCCTCTTTAGTCACCTCTCTATCTGATTTTCTATCAAATACTCAATTCTTTGTGTTCTGGAGAAGGTTTTCACAAGATGAAGACAAAAGGGTATCGTGACAGCTGCCCTCAGACACTTGAATGCTATACTATCACTTCAGAGGTCCATGAGAAACAGATTTTAGCTTATTATCAAATAAAGTTTTATCAATATGACCTGACACAAAAGCAAAAGGGCTATGCTGATAGGTAGTGAGCATCTCACCCTTGAAAGCATTCAAGCAGAAGGCTGGAAGACCATCTCTCAGGGATGCCATTGACAGTTTGTGTTGGATCATTGGCTACGAAATCATTTTAAGATTCATAGAACCCACTGGAAAGCTTGAATAACCAGGCCTCATCTTTACAGATTCTGCTTCATTTGGCTGGTGTGGAGCCCAGGAATATGCATTTTTCTTCTGTTAATTGTAAAAATAAAATAAAATATACAAAATATGAAATAATATAAGAAAGCTAAGATTGCCTGAAATCTCATCAACATTCAGTGGCCACTCTGTCATACACTGATATACATATATTTCATATATAAGTAGTTTGACATAAACTGAATTCTACCAGGGAATTGGTTTTACTACCACTAATATTAATATTTGTGGGGTTTTTTTTACTTATTTCTCCTCATTTTACTTGAGTGTAATCACTGAGTATAATCAGAGTTATCAACCTGATATATGCTCTTTTATAAGCCTTTTTCCATTTTAATATAATCATATACAAAAGTACAAACGTTATATATATGTTTGTGAATAATAGTTTTGTCTTTATTTTCCAAAATGGAATTGTATTATGCACACTTCCCAACGTCTTGCTTTTTATCCCACTTAATGAATGGAAAGCTGCCAAATCAACTGGTAGTGGTCTCATTCATTTGCTTTAATGTCTTCAAAATGTCCTATTAATATCCCCCAAGTTATTTATTTATTCTCCTATTTTTGAGAACTCTACAGTTTTTTGGCACTATTCATAATGCTGCAATTAACATCTTTATACTAGTATTTAAAGTATTTGCTGTAGTTTCTATGGAATAGATTCCCAAGAGTGAGATTATGGGTCAAAGAATGTGTGTGCTTTTTATCTTAATAGACATTCCCAGATTGTTTTAGACACCAGCAGTGAATGACTGGACCCCTTTCTCCACATCCCAGCCAGTAGTATTGGTTTCCACTCTTTTTCATGTTTGCCAGTTTGGTGGGGTCTATATTTCATTTTTACTTTAATTTCCATTTTTCTGATCTGCAATGAAGTTGAGCATCTTTTCATGTGTTTATTGGCCTTGGACTTGCTCTTTGTGAAGAGCCTATTCATAGCCATTGCCCATTTTTCTTTTGGGCTGTTTCTAAGAGTTCTTTGTATATAACAGCAATAAATTCTTTATCCATCATATGTGTTGAAAATATTTTTCTGAGTTAAAGGTTTGTACTTTGTTTATGGTTTCTTTTGCACCATTGAAAATTTTATTTATATGTAACTATGTTGGTCTTTTCTTTTGTGGGTTCTTGGTTTGCTCTTTTAGTCATGAGTCAACTATTAGTCTTGCCACCATGATGGAGAAACTCTAGTCTAGAAGATCTCAAAGCTTCCTTCACACTGGTAATTTTATGACCATAAGTCTGAGATACTACAAAGAGTTCTCTTTCAAACTCAAGTGCCATAGAGTGGGATTTTTCTGTCAGACTTTTAGGTAGATAACAAGAGCATCAAATGAGAAGGTAGGTAACTCATGAACAAGCAGGAAAAATTTTAACACAACTTTAAGAAACCTAGTCATGTGCCATATTATCAGAATTCTATAGTGAATTGTCCCTAAGAGAAAAAAATAGCACTACCGGCCATAGAATTGGCTTTACATTCTTAGGGACACTTATGGCCAGGAACTCCTACATTCTAGCACTTTCTTCAGGCTTGCTAGGGCCATGCTGGCAACCAAAGACTTGTTTTTTCTTTTTGGCTCATAATCCTCTATACTCAGAATAGAGCGTGTTTACCTCAAAAGGAAAGTCTGATGTGAATGAAAACCAGCAAATGGAATCCCAGCTCTGGATATCATTTTTTCCTTAAAGAAGCCTAGAAGGTTTTACTTGCCAGAGTTTCATCTCTGGTGAAAAACATGCAGAGTTTAATTGATTCCTGCAGAATCTCTTAAGCCAATGAAAGGGATATGTCTCAGAGAAGCTTACTTGTTGGCTGTTTGACATGCATGTGCACGCACATACACACACACAGACACATCACTACCCTGAGATTTTAAAGCCAGACTCCCGAGCTCACCGACTTCCAAACCAATTGTGAGTCATCCGTTTTCTAGCCCCTGTCCCTTGGAATAATTGAGACACCAGTGGCCACCTCCTTCTCTCTATACACCCACCCTCAAAGTAATCTGTTTACTTGAACAAGTGCAATGAAATAGAAAAACAAGACCCTTCTGCTAAAGCTACTTAGTGGTGTGCTTTGGGAACCTGATCTTTCCCTTTTAAAAAAAAAAAAAAGTAGTGTAAATTTGGCTATGAGGACTTACACAGGGTAAAGACATTCTAAACACTACAACAGTATCTATTTCCAGTGTATGCACTTCTACCTAATGTTGTCTCCATGCTCTGTACAGATGAATAATGAGAGCTCACTATGTTTGTTTAAGTTACAGTTCCAGGTGCTCCAACTTCAGAGTTCCTGAAAACAGAGGGATTTTCACCCAACCTGGAATTGTCCAAATTCCTCCCTTCCCTGCTCTCAGAGGGAAGCAGCTAAGTGTTGTCTTAGGAATTCATAACTCTATGCAGATTGGGGCCACTGCAGGTCCGAGGTTACCAGTGCTTAGTTTCCGAACGAATGATACTTAAGAGTCCCAGGATACTTTTAAAATTCCTGTCCTTAAAGAAATTCATCATTTCCCCACTGCCACATTATTATATCTCCCATTTTCATGATGGTTGGCCTGGTTTGCCTAGTTATCCTGGGAAGCACCATGGGTAACTCCTGCTTTCTCAGCCCCTAGCGCCTCATCACCTTTTGCTCTCCCCACCTGACCTCTGTTTGGTCACTACCTCCAAATCTGCTCTTACTGTTGCCACCTTGGTTAAGGTTTAGCTGTCTATCACAGACTCTTGCAGCAACCCTATAAATGATTTCCGTATCCCCATGGTCAACTCTGTCCAAGCATGCTCAGTTCCCTCCATGGGAGGATTGTCCCAAAATAGAGATCTGCTCATGTGACTTTGATTCTCAAATCCCCTCAAGAGGACCCTGTCCCCACAGGATCTAACTTTGGACAACTGAACTTGACGTGATATTGCTACTCCCTGCCTCTCTCTGGCCTGTACCTTGTGCTTCAGCCATGAGGATCCTCTAGGAGTTCCCAGTGGCTCATGGTCTTTTTCCCCTTTGTGACTTTGAATGTGATATTTTAAAGTCTGGAATACACTTTAAATATTTTATTTTTTTGAAGAGAGATCGAATGCGTGCATGTATGTGTGCAAAAATATATTTGTTTATGCAAAATAGTTTTATTTTTCCTTTGAAGACTTTGTTGTTTGTCTTCTCACAGCTAGAAATAAGTTCTCTGAACCTCCGGTCTCTTTGAAGTCTGGTCACGCTTAGGGGTGACTGACAGTGTCATCAAAGCTGCTTTTTAAAGAAGGCTGCAGGAGATGTAGGAGACGTGAGTTATGGAGAGTCATTGAGAGTAGTTTTTAAAATATTGATCATCCAGCAAGCTCATGCCTGGCCTTCCACTCCCTGAGCCCTGCTCTCTCCCCCTTTCCTTTTCTGTCTTTTGTTTCTTTCCTCTTCCTCGCCATGCTCCTTCTTATTAATGTCACCGCCCAGTCTCAGCAACAGTATTGAAGGATGTACTAGCTTCACAAGTGAATTTAGCCATTTCACATTTTCCAAATAAACTTTAGAGATTTTTTCCTATATTGTCATAAAGTGATTCCCTTTAAAAATAAACTTTGTTCACTTGCACAATACCCCTATCTTTAGCAAATGACTGCGTGGCTTCCCTGCCTCTGCCGAATTTTCTCATCTTTCCTTGCCCACTCAGCCACCCCCACCACATCGCTCCTTACCCATCCTCCCAAAACGTGCAAAGAAAGATTCCCAGCTCCTGATAATAAAATCAGTGAGTGCATGTCTTATGAAATATACCCACGACAACCTGGGAAGCTGATACATGTTCCCATTCAACTCCCCATGAAGCTGAGCCCAAGGGAGCTCTGTAGGGTGAATGGACAGGCTCAAGCACAGCTTAGAGCCAGAGCCAACACCAGGAAGAAGGACAAAGCCTTGGCCTTTCTAAAAAGGTGAATGTCCTACAAGAAAACCTAGAACAGCTCTGCAACCCATGTGCCCTTATTATAAATAATGTCAGAGCTACTAAATGCGGTGTTCTTCTGATGCGCCAGGTAGTGTTCAGCACCTTGCACACATTGTAGAATTTAACACTTTCACTTTCTTGCGGGCAAACAAAAAGTAATATCTGAGGAGAAATGAAGTTGGAGGTGACTGCTAAAATCCTTCAATGGGTCCCCATCATCCACTGAATGAAAGCCAAATTCTAGTCTCCTATTTCCCCTTCTCAGATACACTCCATTCTGACCACAGGGACTCATTGGCACATGTGCTTGTTTCACAACTCTGGGTCTTTGCACGTACCTTTCCCTCTGCCTGGAATGTTCCACCAGTTCCTATTCATCCTGCAGGACAGAGCAGTAACCTCTTATTTTGAAGCATTGAAAGACTCCCTGGTGAGCTTAGGTCCCCCTTCCCTTTCAACTTCACTTTGTCATAGCTCTATTATATCAATGTCCCTATGTTACAGTACTTATTTAACTGCCTTGAAATCTTCCTAGCCAGGCTACACACTCATTTAGTCCAGGAATGTACCTCTTTACCTAGTAGGCAAGTGTCCAATAAATATTTATTAAAAGAATGAACAAACAAGTGCATAAACAGATGGTTCCTTGAGAGTAGAGGGAAGTCTTCTTCCCTCTTGTACAGTTCTCTTCATTTACGTGTCCTGGAGTGGCTGTCCCACTGTGGCTCTGTCCTGGTGAGGGACTTCCAGCTGGGTCTGCCCTAAGCAAACTTGGGGTGTCATGACCACCTTGACATGGAGCTTGCTGTCAACACATAGAGCAGTTTGTTTCATTGCCAAGGGCGAGAAGTAGCAGGACTGATTTATGTCTTGTTAAAGGGAAACCGCTGAAGATCAAAGGCTTGGCCAGCATGAACATGTCCCAAGATCACAAATTAAACTCTGTTTCTCTTATTGGAGAAAGTGAAGTCCCATGGATCCCAAATTGAGAATGAGAATAGATCCTGCCTGTCTCAAACACTACAGAAGATACTTATAAATGGGGCATCCCAGATTCTTAGTCTCATGGAGAAACTTGCTGTGGATAATTTGAGAGAAAATTTGACTGAAAGGATATTATGCACTTCCCAGAAACTTTGGAAAGACAGAAGAACAGATTCAAAAACTGGACACTGGGAAAGGACAGCTAGGCACTGTGACCGGAGCCAGAGTCTGGCCGCTGAGCCAGTCTCAGATCTCCTGCTGTTGTTTCCTCTAATCATGGGAAGCTGCAGCTTGCACTGTCCCCAGTCCTGACAGCTGACCCCAGGCACTACTTTTCTGCTCCTGAAAATTGGAAGAGGTTGCTACACTCAGAACAACTTTTGCACTTTGGCTCCTTCATTGTGCAGTAGCTCCAGATTCACAATATTGTGGGTGTGTCTAATTTGTATACCCATATCCTAACTGCAAGATGGAGTGAGAACAGGCCATGCTGCCTTTGCAGCTTCTAGGGTGGGAGGTGACTTCATAAAACAGGGCATCTCTGAAACATAAGATGGAGAATAAAATGGGAGCCAAAATGATGACTACATTATCTACTACACACCCCAAGCCTATCTTCACATTAATGGCTACGTGAAGGAAGTAGGGTTGTTTACTGTTTGCATTTCTGAATGCCACCTCCCATCATAAAAATAAGAAAATAAGATCATTAAAAAATCAAGAAATATTTTATTGAGCAGGCGTTTCTATGGGGTACAACAATGAGTTTGGTGTACCCTTGGCTACCAAAACCTTATAATCTAAAAATGGAAATTAAATGTTTACACAGATAGGAAATAAGTTGTAAGTGCCCTTTGAGCTGTAGAGCTCAGAGCAGCGAGCCATCTTCCTGGCCTCAGAAGGTTGGGGAGGCTATCACAAGCCCCAGGAATGTTACTGAGCTGAATTTCTAGTTTGCTCCACTCTGATCCTACATTTATACTCTATATTTCGTGACTTTCAGATCTTTGTTAATGTCAATCACTGTGCCTGGAATATTCTTTCCTGTCTTCTCTACTTATCTGCAATCTAATACATTTTTTAAAGCTCAACTTCAGAAAAAAGTGTGTGTGTTTTAGAAAACAGATATAGAGAGGTCTTTATGCAAAATAAAGTGACCTCAATTGCAAGGGAAGAATTCTGTTTTCTTTGTCTATACTCGTTAGCAGGTAATGACAAACCTGAACCACTTTGAACTGATACCCAAAATATAATTTCACATCTCCAGTGACTTACTGGATCTTCTAAATTGGGTTTCCTTAAACTCATGATGCCATATTTGTCATCTTTCCTGTCCTATAACTTCCTGTTAATAGAAACTCCAGTCCCCCGTCTTAAAGGCTGTAGATTAATCTTGACTTTCTCTGCCCGATGATCCCCGGGGATCAGTAAGTGGGCACACTCTGCCATTCTGCTTTCTTCACAAAGCCTCACGTCCTTCATTTCTTCTCTCTCGCCCTCTTCATGGCACCTTCACAGCACGCACTAGGCTGCTCGTGCCGAGTTCCCGAGGCTTCCCTGATGCCAGCCTTTCTTCTCTAGTGCACACTTCCCACCCCTTCCCAGGCCCAGCCTGCTCTAAGTGGTCACTTCACAACCTTGCTCTTCTGCTTAATTGGCTTGCTATTTCCTACCTAATTAGGCTGAATACCTTTGCCACCTTTGTAGAGATTCTCTATGGTGAAAGCACACGAACTCTTCAATGTCATGTCATAGGACTGTCCACGTGCAGACTCTGAGACTCTGGTAGACTTCTGCTGATCTCGCCACACTGTTGTTTAATTTTCCTTTTAGAATTGAAAGTACTTGAAGAATAAAAAATCAGCCTTTGTCCCATTTATACTTACCTGGGTCTTCCTTATTCTCTGAGCGTCTCTTCACAGTGTCCTTCCTCCACGTGGAATAGCTTCCCACCTCTGGGCATTCTGAAAGATGCCCTCCCCTCAAGGCTTTGCATCAACTTCTCTTTGAATGTCTATACCATTGAAAGTTTAGACTATACAATTTAGCATTTAAAAATTGTTCTATGAATCTGATCATTAATTCAAAT
This sequence comes from Daubentonia madagascariensis, assembly GCA_023783475.1. Classification (NCBI taxonomy): domain Eukaryota; kingdom Metazoa; phylum Chordata; class Mammalia; order Primates; family Daubentoniidae; genus Daubentonia; species Daubentonia madagascariensis. The sequence continues at coordinate 11,356,461 of JAKFHU010002658.1, forward strand.
GTATTAGTCTTGGCTCCCTACCTAGAGTTAAGGCTGCTTAAGTTTAGAGATCGTGTCTTTTTTTATTTAGATAGTCCAAACACCCAACTTAGTGCTGGCTGAACACATCATGGATGATCAATACATATTGATTGATTGATACCAGATCCTAAGCTCAGTTTTTCTCATGGGAATCTTAGTTCTAAGATGTCAGTCAACTTACCTTGTTAGTAATCATACCACAACTGCAGGATTGTTAAATGAATTCCTTGTATATTTCTGCCTTTTTGCACTTAACATTTTCAAAAGCACCTTTCAGACCAGGGAAAGGAATGGCCTTCTGATCTCAGCAGCCTCAAGTGCTGGGTCCTACAATTCACGGGGTGCTAATTCCTGGCTCTCCAACAATTCCATCAACTTGGCAATTACTCAAGATATCTTTAGTTATGAACTCATTCCTGATACACAGTCACATCACAGAATGTTTAAAGTACCCAGATGCCCACAGCATTCCAAATATCTGTTCTGGAATGTTTCTCAGAGGCTTCATCTTATAATTGCTCTGGCCCTTTCACTGGAACAGACCTGTCAACAAATATCAACGTGATTCCACGGCCAGATCTCAGGCTGCTGTGTCACTTACTCACCCTGGTTTGTCCTTCTCTCTTGGAAATCATCTGTCTCTGAGAAAATGCATATCTTCCCTCAACTGCTCTTTTTGTATCTCCTAGAAAACAATATAGTTTTCCTTGACCCAGTATGACTGTGCTGGCCTCTAACTTCCTCAGAGACGAAAGCCAGGAAGCTGTAAACCATAGAGCAAACGACTGTGGTCTGAGTGCACCTCTTCCTCTGAATGACTACAGAGCAACTGGGATGTCAGCAAATGATGAAACAAACAACCCATCATTGGCACTTGTGGGAGATCCTTTCTTTGTCAAAGTGACTTTCCATAGAATTACATCATGTGAGAAAAACCTGTGTAGAACCTCCAAATCACATCGAATGCTACTTATTAATATTTCTACAGAGTTTTAAAAGTTGGTTCTGAGCTAATGATTTTATTTTCTCTTAGCTTTCTATCATTAGAGGGATTTGTCATTTTAGTTTTCACAGACAAAATTAGGCCCCTCTAATTATTTGGTGGCAACCATTTAAACTGCTTGAACAGTGTCTAGGATACTATTTCTCAGCAGCCTCATGATAGCTACTGAGAGAAAATATATACAATTTTATACTCCACTGATTGGAATATATTAGCTATAGAGACAGGTCATGATTCCACTGGACTCAGCACTGGTCATATCTGAAATTCTAGTCCAGAGATCGTAGGAATAGTCACAGAGTGAAAGAGGGGGAGAGGCAGGATGGTGGAACTGTTAAACCATCAGATGAGGTATGAAGAAGTGACCACTTGAGGCAGAAGGTGGAAAATGGCCAAATGTAAATTTCTGCCAAAGATGACTTTAAATCTTCCATAGGGAAGAGGGACTAGACATTCCCTGTGTTGGTACAAATGGCAGGGTTAGGGCCAATGGAGATAGGTTATAGGAAGCTAGACAACTACTGAGAGTAATATAAAGAAGATTCTTTTTCAAATAAAATGTAGAGCTAGCCAATATTGGAATGGACCATGAGAGTAAGAGAATTTCCCATTACCAGTGTGACTTAAGGGACATTGAGTCAGTCTCCACCACGACATCTCAGGAGGGATTTCTGCACTGACTGTGGTGGGCTAAGCAGACACCAGGTTACCATTAATCAAATTCTTTTTCAGAGGGAGGGTTTTGCAAAGCTGTGAGTAGCTGACTGCAGTTGCTTCTTATCATGGTAAGTAGTCTTTACAAACGCAGCCTTGACTTTGAAACTCTGGGTGAAGGAGTTGCAGGTTCTCCAGATAATCCTCTTCTCCAGCCTAATTGCAGGAGAGCAGCACAGAAAAGCAAGGAGAGTCATTTTAGCCAAGATCTTGCTGAACTGAGCCGGCCAAAAAAGAGAAAACAAATTTTTCGGTGAATCAGCAATATATGCATTTTCCTTATACATTGAAATAATGGTGATTTCATTTCCTAGCCAATAATATGTTTTCATGAGATTTCAGAAAAGCACACTGGTTCTGCTTCTGCATGAGGGTCCTATTCCATTTGATTACCAGGTACATAAGAGAATCCTAGGCCAGTGCTTGCCATAGTGAGGTAAGCACAAACACTCTCTGTATACGTTGTATGCATTATAAAATTTAATAAGTAATGCTCAGAGTAATTTTTTTCAAAGACTAGAAAACCAAGGCATGACAATTATTAATAGAGATACTTTGGTGCAGCCAAATAAAATAGCTATATTAAAATATAAAAACATTGTATTTCTTTTATGTTACATTTCTTTTATATTGGTAATGTAAAATGGACATCCCAATTCTTTCCTTATTGCGCATGTTCCCTGGTGATACAAATGAGGTAGTGTTTTGATGTCATGCTTCTTTAGGCGTGGTCACTGTGCCATTTATGCGAGGAGCTAGGGTCAGAGGAGTTAAAGAGCTCAAACAGGGTCACATAATTTTGAGTGGCAGAGTTGAACTCTGCCTCCCTGTCTGCTGCCCTCTTGCCCCAACCTCACCCGCCACCATATTGCTTTTGAGAGCAGTTCAGAGCATAGGGCAGTAATATATAGTTTGATGACAAAAGGAGGTATCCCTGGTGTTGCTGAACAGACTGCTGAGGCTAGGACTGTTTCCACACCATGAGATGGTTTCCAGAGGTGGCAAGAACCTCACATGTGTTGGAGATGAAAGTGTGTTCTTCTGTCCACCAGAGAGGAAGACCACCCTAGCTCTTTGTATTCCATTGGTAGAGTAAATAGAATTCATTGTCCAAACCAGCATACTTCTGAGAGTGAAAGAGGCCACTACTAATAATTGTGCCAGAATAACAAGTGTGAACACAGAACTGTCTCAGTAGATGAGAATGTACAGTCACATCCCCTGGTTCTGCTCACCTTCATGCTGTTGGAGTCATCTTTTCTTCAGAGTTTTTCTTGGATATAAGCACAGAAGAACTACTTGCTAGCACAATTGTCTTTGATTATACAGTTTCACCAAACAGGATAAAAAAGGATTGCACTTTCTCCATCTCTGTGTAACTTCCCTTAAGATGTTCTGTTTCTGGAGCAATCATTCATAGTTATTCCCTGAGTTTAGTAGATGTCATTGATGCATTGCTTTTTCAGAGACTTATGCTTCTCCATTTTTTAAATTACAAACGACCTTTTTAAATTTTGGGGAAATCTGTGTCGTTGGAAAAAATCACTTTTTTATCTGCCTTCAGTGTGCAGGAGATTTCTGAGATTCTCAGCTGGATCCAATACCTATGGCTCAATATTCTTAAAGGGCTGTCATTCTCCTCCCACTCTGACTTCATCATCAGATTCTGGGTTTCATTTTGAACATTATAGTAGGATGATGTGGTGAATGTAAAAATAAACTACGGAGGGAAATAACTGTGTGAGAGAGCATGGCGATGGAACACACCCTGGACAGCAGAAAGCAGAGGGTCTGGGGTAGTGGACACCAGTCACCTCCCAGCACCCACACCCCCTGCATCTTTCTAACCCTGCAGCCACTTAAATTTAAATGAAATAAAATGAAAAATTCAATTCCCTCTTCTACTTGCCACATTTCAAGTGCTCAGTCACCGTATTTGGCTAGTAGCGACTGTACTGAACCGTGAAGACATAGAACATTTCCATCATTGCCCGCAATCCTACTGAACAGAGCTAATTGAACCTTTATTTGGCTCAATAGCTCCCCTCTCTTCAAAACAGCTAAAAGAGAGGATTTTACATATTCTCACCACAAAGAAATAACAAATATCTTAGGTGATGGGTCTGCTAATGAGCCTCATTTGTTCATTTCACAATGTATACATGTATTGAAATACCACATTGTACCCCATAAATATGTGCAATTATTGTCTGTCATATTTTAATTATTATTAATTTAAAACAAAACAAAATAAAATACATAATTCCCTTCGCCTTCGCTGCCCACGTTCTTGCGGGAGCTGACTCCAGGAGTGTTTCCTAATGAGGCAGCCACGACAGCAACCCATTCCTTCTTCCCAGGGACTAGTTGAGAAGCCAGGCTAAGGGCGACCAATGCTTGTGATCCCCCTGTTTATATTAATAACTATCTGTCTAAACGTGGTTAGAGACCCATGTTAGACCGGTCAGACTGAAGGAAAAGACTCTCTCCTGATGGGGAGGAGTAGTAAAGCATATTGTTCCTGTTCCTGCTGGCAGCCAACTTGTGACCATGAGGGAAGTTAGCCTGAGAACCAAGCTGACACTTTGGAGGAGGGCAGAGCAAAAGACAGGCAGAAAAATGAAGTAGGATCCCTGTAGCACCATGCGAGGAGCCAGCCCGGCTTCTGGATTTCTCCTTAGGTGAGGCAATAAATGTTTTTGTTAAGTATGTTGGGAACCAGGTCTTTTTTACTTGCAACTCAAAAGCCCTTTAACTAATTCATTTGGATTCTTGTCCAGTCTCTCCCACAAAACAATCCTATGACCTTGGATGACTCCTGCAACCTCTCTGGGCCTCGATTTCTTTGTGTGTGTTTCTTAGTGGCAGAGGCAGAGATCTGCAAGATCCCTTAAAAAGACTGTTACAACCCTCTGCTTGAGGTAAGGATCAGCATCAGGGAATTGTGACAATAATATTGCTCACCAGAAGTCCTTGGTGGCCCAGATGTGGGCTTTTGGTGTGAGTAGACTCCTGGCGACCCATGCCTCTTGACATGGAGTTTTGGGGGCTCTCAGGAGAGAAGTGCTCTCTCATTTGCCCACATGGATCCTGAATACATCTTGCTTTAGGAGATGTTGTGTCAAATGCTAGAGATATGTGGTCTCCTACGGTAGCTCTGAGATGTAGGCATGATGTTAACACATTTCAGTGTGATGCTTTTAATGGTGCCCTCCCTTTTTTGTGTTATCACATCAATTATATGTTCTCAATTGATTTTAAAATATATTAATGCCCTTGATTTTCCTCCCTGAGAGGGGCAGTTGACATCACCTGGCACTTTCATGACTCATTATCTTTCTACCTTCCCGCCTGACTCCTAGAGTGTTCATCCTCTGGTCCACATATCCTAATTTATTATCTACTGGATATCAAAGCCAAGTGTTTGGAAATCATCCTTGATTCCTTTGTCCTGCTCATTTCTACATTCAGTTGGTGATTAAAATTGTCTATTTTATTTTCTAAATATCTCTTGAATCCATTGTCTCTCTGCAGCCTCTCTGCTGTTGTCTGGATCCTTCAGGATTATTCATTACCTCTTAAAATCTCACTGCCAAACACATAGATCTCTTACACTAGAACATGCCTTCTAAGACCCGTATGTGACTATATTATTCCTCAGCTCAAACTTCAATAACTCTTTATTGCCTGAATGGCCCATTCTAAACCTTTAGCCTCACCCAGGAAGCCCTTCTCACCTCCACACCTGCTATTCACTCTTCCTGTCTTGTCCATCCACATGGTGGTTCCTGTCTGTCCATCAGGAGCCAGCTCTGCAAAGCCACCCCCACCTTTCCCTGCCAGCCAATCATGCACTCACTACGATCCCATTTCATCTCCTGTCTGTCTTGTCAGTGTCTCTACTAGGACAAGAGGTCCTCGAAGCCAAAGGTCATGTTTTAGAATCCTATACCTGACCACTTTATTCAACACTGCAACCTACCCCCCCATCTTTCTGTTCCTTCTTTTATAATACTTAGCACCTTCTCACATCCTATATAATTTTATTATGTATTATGTTTGGTGTTTATGGTCTGTGTCTATTTCATTCACTAATATAGCCCAAGTGCCTAGATTGATATCTGGCATATAGTAAGTGTTCAATAAACACCTACGATGCATAAGTGAGCACATTTGATATCTTTGGAGCCTGGCGTAGTTCCCAGAAAATATTAAGTGCTCAAATAAATATTTTATATTATCTAATTTTTATAACATTAATAACAATAGCTAATATTTGTTGAGCTCTTACCATGTGCAAAATGATTTACACACATCATCTTGTTAAATCCTCACAATGACCCTACGAGACAGGTTGCTACCTTCAGTTACAAGAAATTTGAGGCTTTGAGAAATTAAGCAATTTGCCCAAGGTATATAAGCAGTGGAGCTCAGATTCAAATAAGAAGTTTGGCTCCAGCACCTACAATCTTCACAAGTATATTGTTCCACCTCAAATAATTGATCTTATGTTCACTTGTCTTGTCATTATATACTCTTTCATGCTAGTATATTTTTAACCTCACATAGAAAGCAGTAGAAACAGCTGACCTCCAGGCATAGAAGACACCACTAGGGCAATATGGGTTAGAATTTTGTGTTAGATTTATTTCGTAGTTAAATATTTTGGGAGAAAGTAAAAACAAGGCTTGTGGATTGTTTGCTGATTACTTCGGAAGAAGCAAAGCCTTGAGGTGTGCATTGGCCTCACAGGCTTGGCACCATCTTGAAATGGTGCTCAACGTGGATGTTGAATGACTAATATCTTCACTTTTCCTCAGGAACATGTTAAGGGGGACACAGACAGAAGACAACTCCTCTGTTTCATTGTCTTTTCTCTAGCTTCACCAGAAATGAGGGGCCTCTACCTCAGCACATGTCAGTTACACAGCAGCATTTGGCAGAGTCACCTACAACTCCAGACACCCACCCCCAACACACACACACACACACACACACACACAGAGTACGTAACCAGGAACTTACGGGGGCCCAGATTCTACCCTCAAAAATCTTAGAAGAGCGAGTTCCATCTGCTAACGTTATTTTTTTTAGTGTCACTGCAATCACTTAGTGCAATAATTTGCATTCTTATTGGGTCTATTGGGTCACTACAGAGAATGGGTTACCAAATCTAGAGGAATGAACCTAACATATTTTGTAATTCTAATCATCTTTTACTTCACAGAATGTTTTTTAAAATAGCAGTAGAACTGTACAGCTCTAAAAGAAAATAAGATACATTATATATACTATTTCTATTAACACATTATATTTTCTATTAATACATTATGAGGTTTTTGCCCATCTTTGTCAATGTTCTTCAAAAATTCCATCATTAATAGGTGCTTTATGTGTTTTTTAAGAATACACTATTATTTCTTTAACCACTCTTTATGTTGGACTTTAAAGTTGTTTCAAATTTTTCTATTACAAATAATTTTTCAATGACTATCTTTGCATATAAAGTTTATTTGTGTTATTCCCTAGAAGAGAATTTCAGAAAGGAAATTAGTGGGTCTAAGGGAAATATTTTTAAAACTTGTATTACATATTTCCAAAATGCTTTCCATAAAATTTATACCAATCTAAATTCCCACCAACTGGGTATGGGAATGACCATTGCAAGACCCTCTTGCTAGCCCTGAAAAGTATCATTGTAAAAAATTCTAGGTAATTATATGGGGGAAATTTCCTTGTAAATTTATTTCCGTTTTGTCATTAATAATGGGCCTGAAGTTGTGGCCCATTTGTAAAGCTTGTGTATTTTTTGTTTGGCACATTATTCATGTCCTTTAGTCAATTTTAACAAAATTTGTATAAACTATTTATTAAGAATGTATTTATGCACTAGAAATATCAGCTCTTGCCATATTTGCTGCCAATATATTTTCTTAACTCGGATTTAATTTTTAACTGTATTTATGAGTATTTTTGTCATGCAAAAGGTTTTAATTTCAGGTAGTTAAATGTATTGATTTTCTACTTTTTTGTTATTTTTTTTAGGCATATAAATTCCTTCCCCTTTTCCGAATCAGTACTTGGATTTTTAAGACTTCTGAGTAGTAATATAAGCTGGTAAATTTTACTGAACCATTTTGGATTTGTTTCCAAATTATTGATCACCTAAAAGTCAAACTCATATTTTTCCACAATTACACTTTGAATTTATTTATTTATTTTGCAGGCATCAAAAACAAATTTTTGACATCTCATGGGCCCATTATTGATATTGTTCTTGCTTGGGGGCAGAAATGAGGGCACCACAAACTCTGGGGGACCAATGTCATCACCCAGTGAGGACCCCTTGTGCTGCTGAAGAGCCTGCCTACATGGTTGCTGTCCCCTCCCTTTCTCCTTTAAAGACATTGGTTGTGAAGCAAAGTCCAGGCTCTGGCTTCTATCCCCACCAGAATGCTTAAGCCCTTTTTAATAGCACACATCACAATATCACAGACTGCTGAGATCCAAACTCTTGTTCTTGGGCCGTACCATTGCTGGTGTTATCAGAAAGAAAAGGTCTAACTAGATGGCAGAGCCTGGAGAGACGCTCCTACTTATCAGCTGTTAAATTCTGCACAGGTTGTGTCAGAGCCACAAAACCAGAGCTCACCCTCCATGGGATGGGGGATCCCTGAGTGGCATGCCATTCCTTAGATGGGGAGACTGTCCCAGCAGCACAGGCCTGGCTAATCTGCAGGTCAGTTAGAGCGGGCTTTCAAAGGGAATTCTTGGATAAGGCTTTTCTGTAGATTATTATCACGAGTGTGCATGGGAGTGTGATTATATAAATGTACGTGCACAGGTACACACATACATATCCGGACAAACAGGAGCCTTCCTAGGCAGGGATAACTAAGAGCCCAGGAATCGGGCATTTTTTTACTTGCCATCCGTGACTTCAAGATCCTGCGGATTTCTCTGCACTCACATACAGAATCTTGGACAAGATAATGCCTGATGTTGGGAAGAGGCAGGGCCGTGCAGACACATGTGCAGATCCAGCCTAACACCTTTCCAGTGTGTTCCCCTGGGTAACCTTTCAGTCTCTCAGGCCAGAAACTTCCTTGTCTGCTTGGAATAGAATGATAATACCCACACCAAAATTTTGTCACAATGAATTTATTCTTATTTATTTATTGATTGATTGATTTTTGAGACAGGGTCTCACCAGGCTTGGGTGCAGTGGCATCATCATAGCTCACTGTAACTTCAAACTCCTGGGCTCAAGCAAACCTCCTGCCTCATCCTCCCAAGTAGCTGGTATTATAGGTGCACATCACCATGACTGGCTAATTTTTCCATTTTTTTGTAGAGACGGGATCTTGCTTTGTTGCCCAGGATGGTCTCCAGCTCCTGGCCTCAAGCAATCCTCCTGTCTCGGCCTCCCAAAGTGCTAGGATTACAGGAGTGAGCCACCACGCCCAGCCTAAAGATAAATTTAGATAAACGAGGTGTTTCTCTTTTATTAAACATGAGTTTATTTGTACTTAATAAAGATTAGTTTCCCTAATATTCATATCCCTTTTAAAAGACTGTATCTTTCACTTCTAGTGTTTCCATCTTGTCTTGTGAGTGGCATTGGCTAGCAGAGAGGTGAGGAGGAGTTTAGGGATCTCCATCCACTGAGTGCCTCTAAAGGACAGGAGCTGGGCTGCGTGGTGACATCTGGCTAACTTCACATTTTGATCAAGGACACAGCTGCTGCTAGAAGTCGGGGTTTGGCTTTGTGTAATCAAGGTCTGGAGTCCTCTCCCCAAAGAATCCCTTCACAATCTCTTAAATAGGTAGATAAAAGAGCCACAGAAAATGCTGTGCTCCTTTTGAGGTTAACAGGAAAAATTTGTTGCCAGATTTCTGGTGAACCCTTCCCTTTCAGAAAGCTTTTTCCCAGAGAGGGTCCCTAACTTTATAAAGAAGAAGTCCATGTGCCTCTGAAGTCCTAACTGGGCAGTTCCTCCTGAAACCCTGAGCTCCTGAGGGCTTCCTCCACAGGCCCAGTGCATCCAGAGTGCCAGGCTCGGCCTCGGCTCAGTCAGTGTGACTGAGGAATGGAGGAAGGGAAGAAGCCAGGTACGGAGGAAGAGAGAACAGGGCTAAAAGGGGACAGGAGGAGACAAGGGGAAGGAGAAGAGAAGGAGGGGCAGAGGGAGGAAGGAAGGAAAGAAGGAAGGGAGGGAAGGAAGGAAGGAAAGAAAGAAGAAAGGAAAGGAAGGAAGGAAGGAAAGGAAGGAAGGAAGGGAGGGAGGGAAGGGAGGGAGGGAAGGAAGAAAGGGAAGAAAGGAGGAGAGAGAGGAGGGAGGGAGGGATCTGCTTTCTGAAAAGGGAATGCATAATCTCAAGATCGGGCTTACACTGAAATGAATGGCAGTAGCAGGAAAATTGACTAAATTCTATAATAAAGCCCCTTGAATGTCCCATAAAAACAAAACTTGCCCCAGGGCTTGAGTCTCTCAGCTTGGAAAGCAGGGGGATGTTAGAAAAGGAAAAACTATTACAGCTCGATACCAGGAGGACAGAGACGTCTCTTATAAACAATTTGAACTCCTCAAGTTCAAAACCAGATTCCTTCCCCCAAGAAAACACGTGATTCTGATCACATTCCCCGTCTCAGCAGATGATCGCTGCAGTACATCGGCGCCTTTCTCTGATTCCCTTCTTTAGTTTGTTCGTATCCCTTTGACGGCTTAGCTGGGGCCTTTACAGTGTGGGGTGGGGGAAGACGGCAGGCACAAGTCCAGGAGGCTCGAGGAAAGAGCCAATAGGGACAGAGAGGGTCGAGGGCCCTCCGAGGGAGCCCCGCTTCCTCCGCCAGGGCAGCCCGCCCCGCCCCCACCAAGCGCAATCCTGGCAGTAGCCGCTGCGGGGTCGTTGGCTGCTGGGCCCCTCACCCGGACCTCTCTCCACCTAGTGCAAACGCGCAGCACGCAGAATGACCTAGGGTGGTGCCGGGCTCCCGCAGCGCTCCCAGAGCGGCTGCGATGACACGCTCGGCAAGGCCTGCTTCCCCAGCCGCCGCCGCGGCTCCAGCTCCCCGCGAGGGGAGCACGGCAGTGCCGCTAAGACCGAGGCTGAGTGTTCTATTCAGGCCGAACTTTGCCTTTGCAATCTGCTGGCTTCGCAATCGCTGGCAAGTCCTTACTTTCTTGCAGCTTCACGTCCTCGTCTATAACATGGGGCTGCTGCAGTGCTGACTGCGCTCCCCTCGCGGGGCTGGCCTGAGTGCTACACGGGGGGTGGCAGCAAGGCCTGGCATGGAGCCTGGTGCACCCAGGCGGCTCGCTGGTTGCCTTTTCTTTTACCACCTCCTCTCAGAGCCTGGCAAATCTCTCCCCCCACACCCCAGAAAATCCTCCAGGGCCCCATAGCCCCACTTCCTGGCCATCCCAGTTTGACATGGTGCTACTCTTCCATTTCATTTTTCCTGACATTGTACCCCAGGGATGCAGTCACACGCTCGCTCTCTTAGGGCCTTACTCAGACTTCATGTTGCGCCCATGGCAGCACCTCACCAAAGCTCTGGGAGTCAACTGGAACCACTCTTGCTGCCTAAGTGAAACCTCCCAGCAGCCCAGCCCTCCTGTCCACCTCTGGCCCCGATGCCACGGCACCCTCTCCCACGGACACTGCTTTAACCAAAACCGAGATGTTTCCTATGAGGATTTTTGTGACAATCTCAGCTTCCACCCCCACACTTTTTTTTTAGTTATTGTCAAAATTGTGCAGGATTGAGTGGGCCACCCTGCTCTCTCCGTTGTATTGTTTTAACCATGGCATCATTTGAGGGTGGACCAATTTAAGAAAATTATTCTTTTTTCTACCCAAAGCCTCTGAAACAGTAATGTAAACAAGGGGTTTTATTTATATACAAAAATAACAACCTCAAGAGAACAAAGGACAGTATAGAAAAGCTAGGAGTGCTGCATTCAGAACAATATGTGTACAGGAAACATGACGCAAATATTATTTTTGCTCTAGCAGAAAATTAACCCTACACCTACCTTGTGGTGGGAATAGATAATGAAGTTTTCTTATAAGGTTGTTTCAGCCAATTTTTGCTTTTCCTATTTATGGTTTCTGATACTCCATCCTTCCTCCTGGGCCTGAGTGTCTATGCTTCACTCCTGTTCTGCACGTCCAGAAGCAGCAGGACCAGGCAAAGCATTTAGCTTAACAACTTCCCTTCATATCTCAAAAAATACTAAACTAAAATTTTGTTATAACATCTGGAAGAGAAAACAGCAGGTTCTAATATCATGCCTTGTTGTGCCGGCTTTGTAAGGCATCGTTGTGGGTAAAAGTACAGCTTTAGAGCCGGAAGAACTGAGGTCAAGCCCCACATTTTCACTCTGCAGCTGTGGATCTCTGGGAAGGATGTTTATCTCTCTGAATTTTGGTTTTCTCATCAAAACAAGGAGTATAACAATACCTATCTTAGGGAATTTTATGGAAACTGAATATCATAATACCGTATGTGCTTAGGTCCAGGCACATAATAAGCACAGAGTTATTATTGGCTCTTATTTTTAATCTGACCAGTGTAATTTTATCCAGAGACTTTCTAGTGAAGGCCTTGGTAAATAAGAGTAAGAAATGGCGTAATTTACCCTGGGTTCATGAGTGTCCTTTTGTATGGTGACACTCATCTCCAGATTCAGTGGATTTATTCAGTCTGTCTTTGAAATAAGGGTGCACATTCCACAAGGGAGTAGGAGGTTCTCTTTACCTTTATTTATACCTGTGTGCCCATGAAAACCCTGGGCTCTGCTGATCTGGAATGTGCCTTGATGGCTGCTTTCTGTCGGGGCATCCTGACATAGGTCCTCGCTCTCAGTACTGGGGCATCCCACCTCCAGGGCAGCAGGTGATCTCATACCTGCCTGCACCTACAGTCTATGCCTAAAGCATTGTCAATGTCACCCTCCTGCAGTGTACAGTGATGCTCCTTTCTAGGTGATGCTACTCCCATACTCCCCCTGAGACCTTGGCCTGGTCAACCATAGTAGATGGGGCAGGCCAGGCAGGGGCAGGACACAGTCCCTGGGGTTAGGTTGGTCCTGAAGCTGAAACCCAAGCACAGATGCTGGGAGATGTCCTGTCTAGCAGGCAGAAGAGAATAGCTAGAGGGTAGCTAGAGAATGGCCCGAGCAGGCAAGTATGAGCAGGGTTAACAAGCCTGTTGGAAAAATGAGGTGTCCCTGCAAGTGAAGTAGACACAAGGATGGGGGATCTGGGGGCAGGTGATACTTAGAAAAATAGGCAGCCCTGGAAACTCTATGATCAGAGAACATGGAAGGGGAAGGCAGAGGCAGAACCCAACTCTTAGGAAGAGGTACGATAAGGACTATGGTGTTTCCCACTTGGGAAGAGTTGGAATAGTCGTGAGGATCAGAGACAGAGATGGCCTTGACCAAGAAAATGAAGAGGACACTTACTGCTGGGACTGGGAAAGAATGGCATGTCCAGGTCCTAAGGCCAAAGCAAAATGCCAGTTACCAATACAGAAGCCATATGTCAACTTATGGCTTATAGAAGTTTCCCTAAGTCCATTTTGCTGAAAATAAAGTTTGATCTTAAATATATGAACAGAGTTGAACTTTCAGGTGAAGGTCCTGGGCAGGCAGAGGAAGATGGCAGACTGGGAGAAAAGCAGGATCTGACAGGTAGGAACAGAATCTTTGGGCACTTAGCCATACTCTGTCGGTATATAACTAGTTCAACTAACAAAATAAGATCAATATCAATATAACTATTCAATAATATATGACTGTGTGCATTCTGTGTCTCTGAATATAAAGATATTTGTTAGGTTAACTGTAGACTAAATTCTCTCCCTTCCACCTGGTATTTTGCAGAGCAATTGAGCTAAAGAGCCTGTTTCAGGTGGGAATTGTGTTCTGCCTACTCTACACCAAAACATTATTTTCTCATGCCATAGACCAACAGCAAAGTTAAAAGCACAAATATCTGTCCACACTGTGCAATTATTAGGAATCACGTTGTTTGGTGACTGCTTGGAATTGTCCCTTGAGGGACATCCCCACAGCTGCAGGAGTACACAGCTTGCTGGTACTTTCACCCAAAGGAGAGCAGGATTCTCTGGCCTCCAGAGAGCCCACCAACCCACTGCTGCCACGACACACGGAAACCTCAAGACTTCATACAAAGCAGAAGCTTTCTGCGAAGGGCATTGCTGCCTGGCACTGTTTCCTGGGCTGTTTTTGCTGTTGTTATTGTTTATTCTTTGGCCATATTACAGAATTTAACCCATTTTGCTTGTGGAATCCTTCACAGAGTGAGAAAAGACTGCGAAGTGAACCACCAATGGTGATAATTAAATCCTTCCCTATGGAATTTTCTTGTCACACACATTTTGTTGACCATAAGACCTCTGACAAATGGGTAGAAAAAGCATTTTCTGGGCGAGTGACTGGCTGAACCACGCCCTGTTACCCTAGCTGGTGCATCTGCATGCTCATCTTTGGGGAGGTGTTGTGATGTTCTTACCCTCCAGGGTTGGGGTGGGGGAAAGGGTTAGGAAGTGGCCTTTGGGGGCTAACTGCTATCCCTGGCCTCTGGTTCCTCAGGGGTGAATCTCATTTCAAACCGTACACAGATGGCAGAGCTGAATGCTTGCTGGTGTCCTATTTTGCACTCTTTCCAAAAAAGTGAATGTCATGCAGTAAAAGAAGAGGAAGGAACAGAAAGTATCAATAGCAGCAGCAGAAGAAACCAGGGATGATGGCAAACGGGGCAACTCTTTCATTTATGATGAATGAATTGAATAACACACGAGCAATTAGTAAGTTGTGATCAGTAAAAATGCTTTTGAAAAGTTCCTGCAAAACTATATGTGAAAGAAAGCAACTTAACACTACTCAGCTAAACATGCCCACGTGAACTATAATTCGGCAATAAACGGCGTCACACAACATACTATTATGCTCAGTTTATAAGACACAGTGTCCAAAGAAAGTAGCACAAATTACCATGATTTCTATTCTACTAGGCCCTTGGGTGGGTAAGTTATGAGGAGAACTTAATATATAGCACTACTAAGCAAAGCATTGAAAAAGGCTGATTGAATTTTACTCAGGGCTCCTAGGTTTGGGATAATTCTTTCCTTTAAGAGAAAATGAAAGGGTATGTTCTGGTTCTTTTGCCTGGAGCGGAAAAGAGGACATTATTTGGGGATTTTACCAACCCTCCGGCCCCTAGTCCTTATGCATCTGCCTTCTGCCGTCAGTCCCAAACCACAAGCTTTTAATTTTCCCTGAAGATTAAACCAATATTTACCAGTAAGCCTGCATTTATCCTAAAAACCATTTACTGGAAACTATTGGTTTCAAGTAAACGTTAGATCTTGTTTAAGAATAGTTGCCCCTCCTTGGTGAAGCAGGCGGCAGGAAAAGAACACTGCATTTCTGATAGGAGAACTAAGAAGACAATTTTCTATCACTTCTATCAAGTGGAGCAGACCTTTTCAGTTTGTTCATTTTTCATTTGTTTTCCAGGATTTCTCATTATCTGTCCAATCCAGTCATTCCTAAATGTTGGCAAACAAATATTTCCTGTGGAGAACTTTAGTAGAGTCACATGTAAAGATGCAGAGAGCTCAATAAAAGAGTAAAAAGAAATCTAGTCTAATATAGACAGGCCAAGGAATATGAGATTTAATAGAAAGCATTCACAGTGTTCAAAAGCACTTGTTTCCAAAACGACTTATAAACCCTGTGTTTGCCTTCCTACCACTTGTCATTGGAGCAGACAAGTGTTCTTCATCCCTTAAGGCCAACACACTTCAACTTCCAATAACAGAAATACTGCAGAATATTCTTACAAATTTCTAACAAGGCTGTATGTTTTATTGCATTTGTATGAAATTTTGGCAATCAATGGAGTCTTCCACTGGCAGAATCCAAATAATTTCAATAGGAATCTAGACAAATGATGATCCAGGATCTAAGGGAAAAGGCCACACGTCATATATCATCAATACAGATTGCTCTAAGAATGTCCAAAGGAGCACATATGAGGTCATCTTAAAGGTCTCCTAGCATGTCTCAGAAGGGATGGAGCATCTCAGGCAAATCCCAAGTGAGCAGCTTACATGTGGCCCACCTAAATTATTCTCATAACTGAGGAAGAGAAGTGTTGGTCTTTTCTCATCTGCTGTGGTCTCTTGTGGGCCCTGTGGGAATCGGGTTCCATACCTTTCCCTTAAGGTAACTGCAAACAATCCTTCAGAATTAAGAAAGCTAGGAGAAGGATCTGTTCTCTTTTCTGATACCTTGCTCTAGTCTTAAAAACTAGGTTGAAATTAAAGATCATTTTTAGGGCACAAAGAATCTCAGTTGAAGTGTTCTTTGTTGGAAGGCTGCTCTACCAATGAAATAGGTAAGTCCACCCCACACTTCCAAAACAGCCTGGCTTAGGGCAATGAAAGAAAAGCCCTGTAGATTCCTCCCACAGACCTCATTTTCTGGGGAAGACACAGCTGAGCCTGAAAATGCAGCCTGGGCCAGAAATGCAGACTTCAGTGGCTACCATGACATTCTCCTTCTTAGCCAGATTGATGCTTCCAGACCTCGTGGAAGCTTAACTAAGAGACAATTGTAAGGTCTCTTCTTTGACCACGAGGCCCAATCCATGAGGACATGAATGGGAAAAAAGGGTGGGTATACCATGCAGTGAGGGCTGGGAGTCCAGAGCCTGAGTTCTAGTCCTGCAGGGATACAGGAGTGTGTCTTCATCTTTGAAATTAGGGATTGAGTGTATGGTTTTTATAATAGATTGTGTGATTGTGTTTTGTTTTGCTTTGTTTTTCAGGAGTTGAATCCTTTCCAAAATAAGATTTAGGAAGCTCCACTGATAGAAAATAACTAAAATCAATACAGCTTTAGAAGAAATTGAGAGGAGAACCCAGAGTCCCCTCCACTCTGATGGTTTCAGTGTTCCTTGGCAACCACTAGAAGGGATTTCACATAAGCCTACATGCAGGACCAATTGATCTTCAAAGACCCTTTATGCTCTAATACTGTTTCCATCTTGGTTACCCTTTGAATTTCCATGCTTTGAATTATCTATCTGGGCTTATTTCCTTCTGAGCAAAATGAGATTACTAACTCCAACAGGAATAAATAATCAGAGAACTGAACATGGAATCAGAAGAATTATTCCAACCCTGAGACTTCCATTTAATAAATGTAAGACCTGGGAAAAGTCACTCTCTATTAGTGTGAATTTATTCATCCTACAATATGAACTTAGCAAGGTACTAGTGAAAACTATATGAGATAACACAGTTATCAAAATTCTCACTCCCCAGACCCCAGGAACCAAATAGATTTGGAGAAATATTTGAAATATAAAGATTCCTTGTAAATTCTGAACATATAATTTTATTATTTTTATCACAAAACAATTATCTTTTTATCTGAAAGGATTTTTATAATGGCTTAATGAACAAAAAGATGTGAAAGTGCTTTAGAAGTTGAATTCTACCCAAATACCAATTATGTTTTATACCAATTATTGAAGGAAGCTGATATTAAGTCACAAATATGGCCAACTTCTGTTATTAATCCACACCACTTTATCAAATACTCAACTCAATACCTTTCCAGGGACCTCCCCATAACCTCCCTCATCTCTCTACAATCCCACAACTAAAGAGGTAATATTCAGCATGGGAGGGGTCTCCACAATCCTGCTCCCCTCTATGACAACATTTATCCTCTGGGGGTAATGCCCATGATATACGGTTAATTAAATATTTTGAATATCACTGCTGTTAGGAGTACTGGGTAGAGATGGTTTTCTAACCGGAGCACCAGCCTAACTCAAACCTCGGAGCTAAGTTATTGGCCTACTGGAGGCTGTATAGAGCATTTGAGTTTCTGGAGTAAAGAAGAATCATCTCTGCTTCCATAACTCTTTCTTCAAGATGGCAGGCCTGCATGGCCATCTATCCAATTAGCATAGGTTACCCTTGACCTTCATGTCTACGTGAAGCTAAGAGTTAGCCATCTAATTGGTCTGTCAGTCCCAAGAGTACTGTGATATGCCAGGTTTAGCAGTGAACAGGCATAATTCTTGCCTCTTGGATTTTACAGCCTAGCAGGGAAGATATGCTCTTTCTTGCTGTGTTAGCTTCCCAGGGCTGCTGTAATAGATTATGACTTGCTGTCTTAAGACAACAGAAATTTATTCCGTCACAGTTTTGGAAGCTAGAAGTACGAAATCCAGTTGTCTTCAGGGCTGCACTCTCTACTAAGGCTCCATAGAAGAATCCTTCCTTGCCTCTTCCAGCTTTTGGTGTTTCTTGGCTTGGAGCTGCATAATGCTAATCTCTGCATCTGCCTTCACATGACCTTCTTCTGTGCATTTGTGTTTATCTTAAGTCCATCTGCAAAAACTCTTATTCCAGATAAGGTCACATTCTCAGGTTCTGTTCTGGAGGTTAGGACATGGATGTATCTTTTTTGGGGGGCCACCACTTGCCCCACCATATTTGCCTTGAAAGGAATAGGTACAGGTGTGAGAAGTACTGGGGTAGAGTCTGAAGCACGGGTGCATCTCGGGAGGTGGCTTAGAGTTGGGGGACAAGGAAGGTTTTCCTGAGGTCATGTTCGTCAAGACCTGAAGGAGGCCAGGTAGAGGTGGGTGCAGGAAGAGCACCCCAGGGTTAAGGGGGGCAATGGGCATAGGCAAGAGGCCAGAGGTGTGGAGGGACATAGGACTTTAGAAGAATCCGTGATGAATGGAACAGAGAGAGCAGAGCAGGTAGGTTCTAAAATTTTTCCTAAGAGCAATGCAAGTTCAAGAAACATTTCAATAAGGGAAATGAAAAGATTAGATTGTGTTTTTAAAGTATCATTCCAGCTGCAGTGTGGGGAGACTTGTTTGGCAGGAGGCAAGAGAAGATTTGGGGAGATCCATTGCAGATGATTGCAGTATTTATGGGGAGAGATGGCAGGGGCCTAAGATTACTGTGGAATCAATGAAAATAGAGAAACGTGGGCTTCTTTGATGATATATAGGAAATGAGATGAGGATTCGGTCCTATTTGAATGTGGAGGTTAAAGGGAAAGAAAAAACCAAGACCAGGTTTCCAACATGAACAATTGGGTACCAAATATTGCCATTTACTGATATAGGAAACACTAAGGGGGTGGCCAATTGTTTCTTTGTTTTGACCAAAGAAGAGATCACCTAGTTTTCTTATTTCACGATGAAGAAGTGGAGGTGCTCACAGGCTGTATGAGTTAACCAGGTTAAACAGAAAGCAGGGCTCCTAACTCCCAATGCTCTTCACTGTGCATGGGGCTGCCTTCCCTTTCTTTTATTTAAATCTACTCTCTTTTGTGTTTTTATTTTGAGGCTCAAGGATTTTTCTAAGGACATAAAGCAATGTTTATTCTGTATAAGAGATAACCTCCATTTGTGATATTCATGAGTCTCACCCTTCCCTTGGAATTTCAAGTTCCCTTTGCCTGCTATCCATACTTGAAAGATTTCTACCTTGATGCATGTCCAGAGAAGGGGATCCGAGGGAGCTATGTCTCATTATCATTTCCAAGGAAACCTAGAATTAAGCATAATCTGTGGACATCTCTTCTTGGTGGATACACTTCGGTGTCACATGCCATTTCTCATACCTGCTTTGTTCAGCTGCATCTGTTTCCTGCTCCAACTTCTCAACTCATTTTAAGGATTGCTACTCTGGTCATTCATTTATGATACCACCTTTGATATTTTACTAATTCTCCCTGACAAAAACATTAAAAAAATAGAATCAGCATTTACCCAGAAAAATGACAATAACAAAATATGCTTGATCCACAAAAGATGTGGGGCTCTAGGTCAATGAAGCCTCATGTTTGGGTTGGTTCTTAATGAAAGTTGATCCATCTTTTTCTAATTGCTCCTCTTCTAACAGTTCATTGTCTCATCCTCAAGTGACAGAATCTCTGAAAAGTATTGTCTTCTGTATTCTTTTCTCAAGGGTCTGCAGTAGTTCTTACACTCCATGACTTTTAATAGCAAAACGTGTTCATTCTCTAAGATTGGATCATAAAGAATATTCTATTTGCAAGCCCTATTGCAATTAGGAAAAAGATAGAACCAGGTGGTTAGGAAGGGTTTCAAGGCTAAATCTAAGGAAGTATTACTTTATCTTTGGAAAGGAATTGATTATTTAGCTAATCATTGTCACCATGCTTTAAAATAATCTATCTTTGTGATTTGGTGGTTGTTGGTGTTATGTTTTATTTTAAAAGGGCTCCACTAAGAATATGGGAGGTAGTCATTCTGTCCAGAACACCAAGACTTATAATTTTGTAAATTCCTGAAGCCACTGCTATATAAAAATACATGTCTTATATTTACATTCATATCTGAATAGCCTTTACAACATTCGTAATGCAGTTTCTTGGTTTCCATTATGTAAGGCCAGCAGGGGTAAAATGACTTTAGGACAGCTTTTAAACCAAATTGTTTGGATTGCCAGATCATTACCAAAAACACAGGAAGATTTGAAAATTACATAGGGCCTTGCAAGGCTGTGGAGCATGAGCTCTGCCTTCGCTTGTTCTGTACAGTCAGAGAGCATTACTAATACATAAACCAGACTTAGGACTGCTCCAGGCTGTAAATTTTCCTTGCTTCCAGTTAGCCAGAGCAGTGGGATGAAGGAAAGAGAATTACTGTTCAACTCACATGTTTTGAAATAAGCCCACTTATGCTAACATTATTTCCTCCTACACAAAATAAAACAAACAAACAAAAGGTCTTGAGGAGACAATGAAGTCGAATCTTCTGTTTGGGTTTATTATAGAAAAAGCAGAATTCTGGTAAACTACATATGGCAAAGGAATAAATATGTTCCTTAGAGTAGCAGGACAGGGTGATATTAAAGATTATAATTAGATGATTTTCTTACCTAACACCAATTATATCTATGTCCTCACAACTTACCTACTCACTGAACCAGACTTAAAAGGTCCCAGCTACTCGGGGGGCTGAGGTCAGAGGATCACTTGAGCCCAGGAGTTCGAGGTTACCATGAGCTGTGGTGGCGTCACTGCACCCCAGCCTGGGCAACAGACAGAGACCATGTCCCTTAAAAAAAAAAAAAAACAGGTACTACGGTACTATGGATGCTTCAAGTACGCTCCAAGAAATGACCAGCTCTCCTCAAGTACACCAATTGCCACTTGGCCCTGCAATTTCTTTGATTCTGTGAATTGACATGACATTTTCTCAAATTTCCTTTTGTACTTTTATTTGGATTTATTTATTTTCTGTCATATTGATGTAGTGTCCATGATATGCAGGGCATCCTGTAGCTACAAGGAAAACAGAGATCATTAAGACACCTTCCTGGGCCATGAGAAACTTACCACCTCATAGAGAAGCCGTGGGGAGAACATGGGTGAACTATACCACACAGGGGGGAAACAAAACTGCCATGGGGGTCAAAGAAACAAGAAGCCTCCCATGTTGGGGTCACTGGGAAAATGTTTATGGATAAAATAGGACTTGAAATGGATCCAAAAAGGTTAAGATGATTTCTATAAGTGGATATTGTGTGGGGGAAAACGGGAATTTCATGCTCAAGGAACGTGGTGAGGCAAGGATGTGGTTTCACGGACATTTGGGGCATAACGAGGGCATATTAGTGGCCAGGTGTGGATGCAGTACTCCCCTACAAAAGTAGGGGAGTTGGGGCCTAAAAATCTGGAGAGGCTGCCCTGAGATCATATATGGTGGGGAATTTTTGAGCAGAGCAGGGCTGTGATCAGAGGCGTGCTTGGGTAGCAATGTCAAAGGGTCAAAGGGTCAAGTGAGAAGGACTGGAGGTCAGAACTAGAATGTTACATGGACATAAAAGTGGGAGAAGACAGCTAGGACCTATAGCGCTTGACAACTACTGAGAACAAAAGAAAAGTAGCCAAGTTATTTTGCATCTATGGCCCCGGAGGCAGGAAGAAGAAAAGCTCCTTTGGATGGGGGTCTGAGGTTTCCAGCTTCTGTAACGTCGTGAGTCTTGTTTCCATTACGAAAAAGAAAAAAGAAGAGAATCTGAGGCAGAGGCCGGTGTGGCCCTCGGCAATGATGTATATTGTTCTAGACATCAGTTTTGGAGCGCTGGTGACATACTCATGTGGGAATGTAGAAGAGGCACTCGTAAATACAGGAAAGGATAGCTGGATGGAGATCAAGAATAGAGACACAAATCGGGGATAAATGTGTATGTAGATTACGGCTGAAGCCGAGAGAGAGTGGAGGACGAGAAGGAAGACCACGGAAAGAATCTCAGCGAACACCTACCTGAATGGCGAGTCAGAGGAAAGGAGCCGGTGAAGGAAGCCAAAGAGGAGAGAAGAGATGAAGGAGAAGCAGACGCTCAGACAGCACAGAGGCCGAGAGCTGGAGGAGTGAAGTCCTGCAGACGAGGACCAGGACCATCGCCACCGCTCCAGCACGCTCCTGGCCAGCCCCAGCTCTCAGGAATGGGGAGGGCTGCAAAAGGTTTCTGCTTCCTCTGACTCCCCTCTCTCCATCTCCGGCCCACACCAACAACCACTCCCTGGTTAATTTTCTAAAACACTGTTTTCATCTTGTCATCTCCTGGCTGAAAAATCTACAGTGGCTCCCTCTTGCCTATGGAAATTCAGACATTGAGCCTGGTATTCGGGCTCCATTAATTAACACCATCTTATCGGCCTGGCATTCTCTTCCATTCATCTCCAGTACGTTCTGTTCGCGCCAGGCCAGGACTCTCGCTGTCACAACACAAGCCACACACGTTTTGACTACCATGCATACACTTTTTCTAGTTTCTCTGCTTTCAAGCCCTTATCCCTCCTCCCTGCCAAGACATATACTATGCCAACATGGAAATTGAAATAAAGCCTCTGCCTCACTCTCTTCCCTTATAGCTTGGAACCTGTTCTAGCCTTAGTGTCTATTCTTTTATTATATATTTTTTAATCATATGAGACTTTTTTTTGATTTCAAGATTTCTAAGGACAACAAACAAGTGCTTTATTTCTCTGTATCCTAAAAGTGCCCAGCAAAGCATGGATCGCACAGCATACATACATGTAAACCGGGGCTATTTTGACTTATCTGTCTAATCTGGTCTAATGCGTTGGTAATTGTCCAAGATATGATCTGAGGTATTTCCATTGCAAAACACCAACCCCACCATCTGCCACATTTGTGGATTCATTCATTCTGGTCATGAAGGCTTTTCTGCTGTGCTAAGACAGTGGTCTAATATGGTAGCCACAACCAAACATTTCCATTTCCATAGAATGCTCTATCTACCGGACAGTGTTGTTTTTCTGCATTCAAAATTTCCCTGTAGGATGCAAAAGCCCTTATAAGAAGTTAAGCCACATTAACTACCCCTTGAACAGAAACTGCAACAACCTATTAAAAAAGAGACTTAAAATATGGGGGGAAAACTGACAGGCAGACAGTGAGGCAGAGCAGTCAAAAAGAAACAGCAGAAGATACCTGAAGACCAATGTTGCCTGCTTTGAATTGTGCCTCCCACTGTCCTGGAGCCCTTTTTTTGCAGGGGAAAGTAACCATTTACACAATTCAAGTGTTCACGTTTGTCTTTCATTCTGTACCATCACGAACACTCTCGGGAAACAATATTGTGCCTAACTTTTCTTTGCAAGAATGGCTTCCACACCTGGACTGGCATCTTCAGGTAAGGCCTCAGTCTATCCCGAGGGAAAATCAGGGCCAAGATGTGGCTAGAGGGAAGCAGTGCCTGCTATACACTCTAGACATCAGCTGTGATCAGCACCTGGTTCCCACACGTGGTCCAGGTGAATAGCAGTGAAAGTTCTGTGTGGGACATTTTTCGAAAGACATAGTTTCCCTTATAGGCTCCCTAATGTCCAAAATTCAATGTAGTTAAAATGTGAAATTAACTAGCCAGTAAGCTGCGACTTTGACTAGAAAGGGTCCTTTGCAGGGGCCAGTGTTAGGTATGTGCAATAAAGAAAGCATATGATGGAGATTTAACCTCTGAGCCTCTTTCA
The DNA here is from genome assembly GCA_023783475.1 of Daubentonia madagascariensis. Taxonomy (NCBI): domain Eukaryota; kingdom Metazoa; phylum Chordata; class Mammalia; order Primates; family Daubentoniidae; genus Daubentonia; species Daubentonia madagascariensis. The sequence goes on from JAKFHU010002658.1 coordinate 11,380,305, forward strand.
ATGCCTTTGCTCTTCTATCCAATTCCTTCCTACTATGACATTCCACATGGAGGTCACGGAAAAGAGATGAAGTTGAAAAGATTTTTGTCAGCATGTGGGGGAAGCTGAAACCCCCTATTTAGCTCCAAGATAGATAAGACAGGGGAGGTAGATGCAACTCTCTCACCCGCAGCAGCTGGGAATCACACGAGTGAGTGCAGATCTCAGTTCAAAACGTGCAAAACATTCTGAAAACCCTGAAAAGGAGAAGAAATCCTAGAGATCTTATGAAAACAATCAGACCCATCCCAGCTTTGGTGCATAAATTCCAATATGGGAAGGGCACAACTCAGAGCAAATTGTTGAGGTGGGTGATGGGGGGGCTCCAGGACCATAGGTCACTCCCCAGTGATTGTACCAAGGACTCCTCTTTCTCAGAGAGCCCCTATTTGCACTTTAATAAGAACAAAAGCTCTTTGAATTTCAAAATTCAAAGGCAGGAAGAGAAACAGTATTTTCTGGAAGGGGATTTGCGCAGAGCTGCTCTTCCACAGCCTGCGTGGCACTAAGGAGTGCCAACTCAAGCAACTTCTTCGGCCAGTTGTTCTCCAAGAGTTGACCCTCGACCATCAGTATCAGCATCACTGGGCACTCATTAGGTAAATGCAGATTCTTGGGCCCCATCCCAGACCTGCTAAAGGAGCAACTCGGGGTGGGGTCAGCAGCCTGTGCTATAACCCAACTCCGGGACCCCTAACCTAGATGATGAAAGTAGGGCTCCTGCCTCTGACCTTCTCTCTCCCTTTCTACCTCCCTTCATCTTTCACCCCCCACCTGCTGAATCCCAGTGGCTAAAGCTTCCACAGCTTGGATGGGGAGAAGCCTTGGCAGAAGGAAAAGCATTCTTAGAATCTGTCAGAAATTTAGAAATTAAGAATTAATGACTGGAAAAGGAGAAATCAACTGGAAAAACATTCTTTCCAATCAATCAATGGGTTAAAGTCATCTGTGTGTTCCCACTGCAGTGTAGTGGTAGTGAGCACTGGCTCTGGGGCCAGAAGCCCTGGGTTCAAATCTCAGCTCTGACACCTGCTAGCTGTGTGACATCGAGCAAAGCATTTTACCTCTCTGTGAATATATTGTGATCTGTGAGATAAGGAGAAAAACACCACTTCATGGGGTTGTCATAAGGATTAAATGTGTACAGAGATGTGAAGTTTTTAGAATAGTGCCTGACACATACTAAGCACAAATTGTTAGTCCTAAAATCTAAAATCTTCATTATTTAAAGTTGGGCGACATTGTTAGCTTTACTTGACTTTGTCCACTCAACAAATTTTTGCTTAGAAATTTAAGATTGTGGAATAGCTGGGTTATAGTGGTAAAATGTAAAGAAACTGAATATTACTAGGTACTCAAAACCCTTCTTGAAAATGAAGGCCACTCCCTTTGTCCTGTCTCCCCTGAGATAGATCTTCGGAGAGCAGAGATATACCCTTCCCAGAAAGCACATAAGTGGAGATGGAAATTGCATGGCAGCCTACAGCAGGGGGAGGTTCTGGGAGGGAAGCTGTGTGGCACCACGAGACATCCACTGCAGGGCTGGAGTGGCTTCTACATTTTTTACTCACAACCCAGCATGGGAGGGCTGAAGAAACAGGAGGAGGCTAGAGATTGGGGTAGACAGAGGGAGGGTGGCTGTGCTCCAGGCAGTCCTCAGGGAGGAGCCACTGCTCCTTTGTCTGGACAATACTGACTGCAGGACTGTAATCTGAGTGGGCACCAGGCAGGGAACGCACAGCGCAATCAAAGGGCAAGGTCCATTCCCTCCAGCGTCAGTTTACTATGCGACTCCCTGGGGCCCCAGCAGGGGAATCAGATGGACATTACAGGGGGGATGGAGACAGTTTTTTGGAGACTTTGGTTTCTAATCAATTGTTCTAGCTGGCTGTGACTCTGAATATGCTCCTGCCATCCTAAATTTTCTTGAAAATGCAAGGCCATATTCTCAGTGGAGCTTTCTTATTTGGCCTCCACTGTTCTTTCTGGTCTCATTGTCCATTCAGCCTAGGACTTTGCTTCGGGATGCTGTCCTATTCCAGACAAATTGATCAGCAAACACTCTTGGTTTCTTCTCTATAAAGATATATGATACAGAAATATTTTATTTTATGCTTTCTTAGACTTCGTACCTTGTAGGCTAGAACCTCTTACAAACCACTTTGAGAGACATCCTAATTACATAACAGCAAATAATTGAACTTGGAATAAAGAGCTCTGTGAAAAGATTAGAGGCGTGAATTCTAGCTTTAACATAAGAGTTTGGGACAAACCACATGTACACCCGCTGGTTGGCAAACATTTCATTAACACTGCATTCTGGATTCTCCTGTATCAGATTTCCTTTGTGTATATACTGATGTACATCTTTAAGCAAAGCCACTTTGATAAATAGAAAGGAAGTCAGTTTCCCCCCTGCCAATCCCCTACTAAATACACATTTTTATAGCCTGTCTAATCTCATTCATTTTGTTATGGTTCTGGCAGAGATATCAGTGTCTGGAAAAATAAATTATTTAAAACCCAGTCTGAGACAGAGTCAATGCAACATCAAAATCACCCATAAATATGTCACTATATTACAGGTTTACACCTACTTCAAATTTTACAAGTCAAACAACTTAACTTCCCCTCGCTTTTACACATTGATGGAGAGTAGATCAATTAAACTTGTATCACCTCAGTTATGAAAATTAATGTCATGAGAACTCTTGGGCTTAGTAGACGTCTCTAGGACACCATTGCTGTAGGACAATAGCTCCCCCCTAAAGACGGAAACGTCTCGGGAGTATGTGGCCATACCATCCACGACATCCTCAAGCTGAAAATGCCCTCTCATTATTGGGTCTTTTACCCGCCTTATCCTCCCATTGAACTGAAAAGGCAGATGGATTTTACTCCCTAAATTTTTCCATAATCCATCCACTGATTTCCAATCTTACCACGCAGATCAACGCCTTCTTTCTCTGGAATGATTGTTCTCCCTACATCTAGGCATGGGTCTCCCATAACCCACATTTTAGCCTGTGATCCTGGTGAAAGGGAAATTTGGCCATGTTCTTCCCCTCCTCCCAACTCTCCATGGGGCCTGAAGATAAAGTCCAGGCTTCTAACCCCGTGTTATGTGGTGTTTCTCTTTCTTGCTTCTATTTGCCTTCCTAGTCTCATCTCCTGCCGCTTTCTGCCTCCTATTCTAAAAATCAGTTGAACTTCCTTCGGGCTTTCAACTGGGCTATATTCCCTCTACTCTGAATATTCTTGCATGTTCTACTTTCTACCTCTCTCCATCCCCCCACTTTCCCCTTCAGTTGAAACTTTTAACCACTTTCAGCTTAAGTATCATGACACCAAGAGGCCACCCGTCAATTCTGCAATAGGTTCCAGCCCCCAGCCACAGCCATAACCCTGACTTATGCCAGCCTGCCACTTTCTGTACTCTATTGTGTATTCTCCTAGCTTCATCATCTGTCTCCAGCTGGACCATTGCTCTGAAGGTGAGATCATATTTGTCTTATTTACTGTTTTATCCCTACCTTTAATCCTCTGTGATGGCCTTTTAGAACTTTTTGCATGTCAGGAGAATTAATCATGTGCACAACATTTCATCAATGGCATTGTTTGTGATTTTTAAACCCAGATTTTTCACATTACTGTGATTTTTCAACCCAGATTTTTTATATTATTGACTTTGAAGATAGAATTGTCACCTTCTGGCTACAGGACAGTCTGATTTCACCTTCCTTCAGTGTGCACAAGCAGAAAGGACTCCTAGCTAAAGCAAGTAGATATCTCTGTTTGCCATGACAATTCCAGTTTGTATTCAGTAGAATTGTTACTAGTGCCCTCTTGAATTCTTAAAAAGTTCCCAGATTGGATGATAAATTTTAAGGTCATAGCTCAAGTCCATTCCTTGAACATTCAGGCAAGTTACAACCTTACCACAAAGCAGTGATATGGGGCAAAATTAATTAAAAATTAATATCTTTTGGGCTAGTTCATTTTCTAGCCCACCAGAGCAGCCTCCTGAGGGGAGTCAACACTTGTCTTTTGGCATAATGTACACATCTTACCCTAAGTATCAATGCATACTTTAAGCTCTGTTTTTCAAATGTTTGGGATCTTTCTAAAAACACAGAATAAAATAAAGAAACAGGAGAGTCAGGATATACTGATGAAATCTGTACATGGGAGAGACTCCAGAATTTTCTCAACACTAAGGATCTCTTATTTACCTTTGATGCAGAGCCCAGGAGACGTTTGCTTTTTTGTGTTTTGTGTGTGGGTTTTGATGTTGTTATTATTATTTTGAAGGTTTCTTTGTTTTAGCTCCCCTGAGACCACCACTTTTGTCCTACACTGTCAACCCCAACTTCCACTCTACCCCATATGCTGCAATTGAGGAAAAATCTTTTAAAAAAATTATCAAGATTGGCTGCCTACTGTGATCAAATTCATTAGATAATAGCTAAATTCTACATTTCACTTGGTGCACAATGTTTTACTATTTTCTCTCTCCCTTTCTCTCTCCACTATTCACATGGAAATAATGCCATAGTTGTCTAGGGATAGATTGGAGGTACTCTCCGAGGACCTGGCATATTTCAGTAAGCACAGGCAGAGGATGGATAGGTATCTCTGGCAGCAAGAGAGATGGGGAAAGAGAGGATAGTAACTTCTTTTAAAAAATGTTTTTTTAAAAAACAATTATCACTATTAGTGATTACCCCTAAGGAACATTCTTTAAAAAAAAAATGGAAATAGCAAAAAAAGTATAAAACAGAATATGCTCTTTTTTTATAAAGACACACTTAATATTATATTCTATATATCCTAAAATTGGGATCATAACAAATAAATACATTTGTATCTTAAATTTTACATTATACTGAGGATAATTTCCAGTGGTGTCGAATATTATTTTAGAACAGTGTTTTGCAGTGAGGGTTTGCATCAGATCCCACTGAAGATTTTGTAAAAACTGACTTCCAAGTCCTGCACCAGAATCAGAAAATCAGACAGAGGGCATGGAGGATGGGAGGGGCAAGCCAGGAAGTGGGAGATTGATTGCAGGATCTTCTTGGGTAACTTTGATGTATAACCAATTTTCTCATTTTAAGAACAACTGTTAGAACCCATGCCTAGTAATGACATAGTATTCCGTGGGCAGATAGAGAGAATTTAACCACTTCCCTGTTATAAAACATTTGTGGTGTTGGATTTACTAGGCCCCAAGATTTTGCATTTTTAAAACTTCTGATTTATTGTACTCCAGTGTGGGAAAGCCCATCTCATTAACTTCTTTATACTTTTATATTTTCATATTTTATGTGAAAACACTTTGTCAATCTGATTGATGAATAAAGGTATTTCATTTACATTGCTTTGTTTTCTAATAGGTTGTATAATTTCCCTGTGTTTCTTGACCATTCTTCATCTTTTCGTTCTATTCAGTTCATCTTTTTTCCTATTAATTTGTAAGATCTCTATTTTTTTAGCATATGAGATTCTTTTTCTCATATTATCGTGACGTGTATTTATTATCTTCTTTCTTTAAATTAAATTAAGAGGCTTTAATTTCATTTACTTATTTTGACATGAGGAAGCATAGATTATATGTTATCAAATGTAACGCTACTGTTCTTTACATTTCTTCCTTATGAATATCCTCCTCTGGTTGCAGTCTGTTAAATAATCTTTTCTCTTTTCAGTTCTTCTATGGATTAATTGTATAATCCATCTGGAATCTATTTTCATGTATGATTTGAAGAGATCTGGTTTATTTCTTCCCAAATAGTTTATCAACTTTTCCAGTAACACTTTAATAAATAATTCATTTTTTAACCCCTCTAATCTAAATGTCAAAATTATCATAACAGGATGTTTAGATATAAAAGAGTCTTTTTCATTGTTTCCTCTTCTGTTCCATCAATTGTTTTCTGGCACTAATTTTGCATTTTTTAATAATTGTAGCTTCATACTACATTTTAGCATGAGAAATGCAACTGTTCCTTATTGATCTTGTTTCTCAAAACTTTCTCATTTAGAATTACTTTATTGAGTTTTGAAATATAGTTTTGTTAGGTAGATAGCAAGGGATTCTGGGTCTCCTAGGAATGAAAGTGGGTGCCTTGCCTTGGTGCAATTTCCCCACCTGGGAAGAAGGACAAGGGAGGGCCCCAGGCCCCCGTCTTGGTCCTGTCCCACCTTAGTCCTGTCCCAGGCAACTGCCATACCTGGGGTAGGAGGGAACACCCTACGAATCGGCCAATGAGAACTTAGCCCGCCAGCTGCAAAAGAATGCAGAGGACTCTCTAGCCCACGGGCCAAGCCACATAGGTATGATAGAGTCTGGAAAATGACCTAGAGAAACCCACATGCAAAGTAAGACTCAGATTACGTAACTCTCAACTGTCCAATCAAAGTGCATCCATGGTGACGTCTGAGCTACGAGGGAGGTCCCAATCCAGACACTATAAAACAAGACTGAGACCATAACCAAGCCCTTCCTTTTGCTCTCCCTCTTTTGCCACGTCAGTGGGCCCGGTCATCATCTCTGGCATATATATCACGCTCTGTAAACCTATGTCTTGCTCTTGCCCTATAATCCTATCTTTCTCTTCTCAATAAACCTCATTTTTGTGCTTGCCTTACTTTGGTACATCTGGTCATTCTTCGGCCATAAGCGTGCCAAGAACAACATTTCAGACCTCGAGACCCGACAGTTTGATTTTATATATAGTTTGATTTTAATTTCAATTGAAATTATATTATATTTAAAGAAATTTAAAGATAAATCATATTTTTTTGATAACTGGTTTTCCTAAGAAGGAAAATGTATTTTTTCATTTAATCAAATTATGATTTATAACACTAAATAGAGTTTTAATTTTCCTTACATAGATACTAAATAACTTTATTAATCTTATTGCTGTATGGTTTATATTTTGGTTGGCATCATTGAGTTTATTTTGTTCAATATAATTTTGAACTGAGGAATAGAAAAAACAGTTGATTTTTGTATGCTTATTTTGTAACTCACCACCTTTCTAAATTATTCCTAACTCTAACACATTTTAGTTAATTCACTAACTAACTTGTTTTATAGGTTGTAAATTGTACCATCTATAAAAAACAATAATTTATCTCTTTCTTCGCAAACATTATACTTCTTATGACTTTTTCTTGGTTTCATAATGATTAGACCTTTTATAAAAATCGTAACTAATAGTGGTAATGGGAAGCATACTTTTCTGAACTTTAATAAGAATTTTTTGGTATTTCACCATAAGCATGAGATTGGCCTTTGGTTTGTGATATCTACAGTATTTAAAAAATCAGATTAAGGAAATCTTCATTACCATACTGAGAAAATCCTGGCACTGTATTTATTTTATTTTATGACTTTATTTTGAACTATTTTAGAATTATAGAAAAGTTGAGAAATAGTGCAGAAAGTTTCCTTATATCCCTCTTCTAGCCTTCTCCAATTCCACAGCACATTTATCAGAACCAGGAAATTAACATTGGTACAATTCCATTAAGTAAACTAAAGACTTATTCAGATCCCACCATATTTTTTTCTTTTAACTAATGTCTTTTTTGTTGTTGTCCTTGTTCCAAGATCCTATTCAGTACCCCACATCCCATTAGTCTCTGGGAGTCTATAATAGTTTCTCAACCTTTCTTGGTCTTTTTAAACCATGATATCATTCAAGAGATCTGATAAGTTAATTTGCCAAATGTTGCTTCATTTGAGTTTGTCTGATATTTTCACATGATTGAAACCATGCATTTTTGGTAAGCATGTCACAGAAATTATGCTGTGTCCTTCTTCATGAAGCATATCCCGTCACATCACAGGGCTCATGATGTAACATTAAGGTGGTTTCTACCAGGGGTTTCTCTACTGTAAACTAACTTTGCAACTTAGCTAACAAATAACTTGGGGGAGAGAGTATGAGACTGCAAATCCTGTTTTCCCTCAAACTTTCACTCACTGATTTTAGCATCCATCAGTGGATCCTGACTAAGAATATTTTTTTATGAGAAATACATTTTGAATTCTAATTTAATTTTAATCATATACTTTGTCAAGTTTTAAATATGATGTTATTGAAATTTTCATTAGAATTGTATTGCATTTATTTAAAAATTCTATTAATTTTTGGTTTTGAGTAATTGATTTCTACATTGTGAATCATTCTTTGAATAAGATCTCTTGGTAATGTTTTCTTTAGCATACTGCTGGATCTAACTTGCTAGCATTGAATCCAGGACTTTTGCTGTTGGAATTATTAGTGAGATCGACCTGTGGGATTCTGGCTTATCTGTATTATCATTATTATTATTATTTTAACTACTCCATGCTTCATTCTCAGTGACCCAAAAACTGGGAAAGAAATGATACTGCTAGAGGGGGTGTGTAAAATTTTTCCAAGGGTTGCGCAGGCTTTTATACTGCTCAGTGTAATGAATTGCCACATTTTAACTTCTCTGTGATGTCTTCCCTGAAAATGATCTGCCTGAGAACCGGCCCAGGATCAAGTCAAACCATCAGGCTGACTCCTTCCTGCTTTCCCTTTCACAGTTGCTGTTCTTTGCATAAGAGAGGCAGAGCTCTCACCCCGCTGGGATCTTACCAGCTGCGTTGCCTCAGGGAATCGGAATCTCTAGGGACATTCACATCTCTAATTTCTAAGTAAAATTCAAAATATTACTGTGGGTGTTGAGAAAGTGAGTGATCCTGAGGCCTGGATAACAAATTCTTGTGCTTGTAGCATGGTTTCTAAGTCTTTGCTTGCGATAAAATTGAAGGAGGACCTAATGTAATTATCAGGTGTTAGATTAGTAAAAATATAACTCGGAAGGAGTTCAAAGAATTAAGTGACATTTCCACAGCAAAACCTATGCTGTTCCCAATTACTGCTTATAAGAACCAAGTTTCTCAGAGATTACAAATATAACAAAAGAAAATTAGGAACAGAAATTTCAGTGAACGCTTGTGACATTGTAATGATAAATATGACTCATCCTCAGACACATGAGCTTATAGATCCATTCATCTTAAGAGATAGTTTCAGTAAGATTTTGCTTTTCATATTTGATCAATGTCAAGCTGTACAATGTTTATCTTTGTGACCATTTGCTTACTATTATTTATAATAAGTTTTTTTACACCTAAATTAAGATATTTTAAATTTAAAATAATTAACTTTTTTGTAGAGATATATGATAGGTGTTGAATAAAAACTTTCAAACACAAAAAAATGTATTATAATTAAATCCACAGGGGAAGTGGAACAGAAATACACATTTAAAGGGAAGAAGGAAAGATGTAGAATTTTGAAATTTAAAATAAAGGCTATTTTCATTTATTCTTAAATGGATAATAATGGTTATCAAATTGTTATAATATTTTATTAGATAATTTTGAAGATTAATTTCATTTTAAAATTTCAATATTTACAATATTCTAGAAATTATTAATACATTCTTTTCAATAATTTAAAACTTGATGAAAGTTATCTAATTTGAAATTAGATGTCAACTTTGAAATGTATAAGGATACATAATTTTTGAAAATTCTTTTATGGGTACACAGCAAAAATTTGATAATCATTGCTTTACTTCACTGAGAAGATTCTACTGCATTCAAATGTGAAACACTCCATTAGTTCACTAGAAATACTAATCAAATATGTTGTTTGCAAAGATTAGCTGTCTATTTGAATGAACTACTGCATCTATTCAGGGAAAATTGTTTATCCATAACCCACACACCAACCTAATTCTAATTTATTGGAACTATCGCAGCGGCTGCGTATAAACTATGGCTCAAATTGTATAAGTTACATTTAATGCATATTATTATGTGAGCTACCAACTCTGATTTCTGTTAAAATATATATATGGGCTTTTTTTTCTAAGTTACAAGGTATTGGGTAACCTCAGGTAAGTGCATGAACCTGAGGTAGTCGGTTAACACATTCTAGTAAAAGACAGTTTTTATGACTTAAAATGTTGATCTGTGTTATGAATTTTAAAGTACTAATAAAAAGTCTTGGATCTATTTTTGACCCATAGAGAGGAAGATATTGGCACTTATAAAAATATTTTTGCAAAAACAAAATAAGAATATTTAAAACATACAGGAGACTTCCAATTTTCTGTCCGGCACATAAGGAGTTGGAAGTCATCACTTCCATCCTCACAGCAACAACAAAAATCTGAACAAATGGAAAATCATCCACTCTTCTTAGACTTATTGCTGCTCCCAACACTGGAGAGACAGACAGGTGAACACGGAATCATAGCTTACCTGAGCAGAAGCCCAGGAGCCAGCAGAGCTGGGATGAGTGTGGGAAAAATTAAACTGTAATTGACAAACTGCTGGAGGCGTAGTATGAACAAAGCTTGAGAGTTCCAAAACCTCTGGCAGGAAGTAGTCTTAGGGAGTTTTACCTCCAAGAGCCCTACCAGGTTCCAATAGCAAAAATTAGAGAAAAATCCCCTTGTGTTTCTGGAAGAGGAGGGGAAAAATTGCCATTTTGAAATATGCCCAGAGTGTTCTGTTCTTTTTAACAAGACCTGTACTCAAGGGAAACTATTTTACCAGAGCCTAACACACAGGAGTTTTACCAGGAATTTTATCAGAAAAAAACTCAAAAACAACCGAGAAGACAAAACAAAGATAACAAAGAAAATTGTAGTTCCCGAGACCTACAGCTACAGCAAACAATAAATACAACCTAACTTATAAACAGATAAGCATATAACCTTACACTAAAGGCTTGTTTGCCTCAGTTCCCTTTACCCAGAACCTCATGTGTAGCTTTCAAACAAAACTAATTCACAAAATATCACCTGCAGGGAGCCTGAACTCCCTGGAAATTTGAAGAGTTGAAATGAGGCCATTTGCGCTCGAAGGCAAAGGAGTAGGCAGACATGGACACGGAAGGCAAAATGACATTGTGAATCTGCTTGGTGACAGCAGCCAAGGAATTCCTGGGGGTGGCAGTGAGGCATTCACCTGAAGCGTGCTATCTTCATCACTCCTCCTAACACAGTTTTGTTTTGTTTATTTTCCAGCAGTGTCTGCCCAAGATCCAATAATTATATTCCCTGAGTCAAGGTTTGTCCCTCATGCCATCGCTGAGAATTACCATTTCTCTACTCTGAGAGAAATTTTGTTAACATGGATGAAGATTTTCTTTTCACCTGAACTTTGGTTTTTGCGTATTCAAAAAGTTTAGCTTTTATAGAAGGTAGAACAATTAAGTGGAGTTAAAAAAAATAATATGGTGTCAACATGGAGTAAAGGTTAAATTAAGCATGGGCATTGGGGTCAGACTTGGCTTCCAACCCCAGCTGCCCTGATCACAGTGGGAACAGTACTGTACTGCTCTGCGCTTAGCTTTTCTGTCTGTCTCCTTCCCGTCCATTCTCCACCCTTCTCTGCCCTGAGCTGGGCCGTGGGGATTGACCTCCACAGAGCACATTGCCTGAACTCTCTTGCCCTCTGGCTTTCCAGTTGGGTTGATGAAAGGGAAGCATCAGCAGGAGATTGGATGGTGGGAAGACAGAGAGGTAGGAGTATTTCTTCCTCCCGCTCCCTCCCTGGCTGGCCAAGGTTGGGGAGTATCTGAGTTCTTGGACAACTTTAGCTCCCACTGGAGCCCCTCTGACTGTTCCTTCAGGCCTAGGAGGAAAGGAAGTGGCTCCTTGAGGTAGCTAGTCCTTAGGGATTGCCCATCCCTTGGTCCCTTGTTTCCACCCAACTTGTAGGTGAGAAAAGCAAGCTTCAGAGGCGTTCAGCAGTCTGCTCAAGAGCACAGAGCCTAGATTCAAATCCACTCCTGTTTGACTCTGGAGCCCTTGCTTCAACTCCTTTGCTATATTATTAACTTCCCAATTCCTTGGAGACTGTTCACTTGTAGTGAAAATCTGAAAGACTTTGAGATTATTCATATTTCTAGTTCTCTAGCTACAAGCCAAAGTGAGAAAACAAAAAATTCTAAAGCCAAATCACTACAATTTATAGTTACCTTTTCACAGCAGATCTTTTTTGGTTGTTCCCCTCATCATAGCCAGAATTTTTGTATCCTCTGGGATTTTATTTTTGTATTATCTGTCAGTACTTAAGATACAATGTTTAGAATGTTATGGAATGTCATAACACCATAGTATATGTTAGGAAAGTACCTATCTGACAGAAGGCTGGCCAAGATCGGGAGGGCTGAGTGACAAAATAAATTAAGCAAATCTTGATTAGTAAGTTTGGTGCAATTTTCTGCTTTAGTTTTCATGGCCAGTCAACATATTAACTAGGCTTGAAAAAATAAATTCATTAAAATTTTACCAATGCCATGTCAAATATCACAGCTTTTAGCTTTGGGGAATATTTGTATTTATTGAAGATTTGGATTTGATTGAGAGAGACGGTTTTTGCTCTTCAGCTTAACTTCAGCTAGTTCACGAGAGGGCAGGATTTTGCCTACTGAGCGGAGTTAAATCTCCTGGTAGTTCACCCACCCGAAGCTCCTGGACTTCCTCATTAGTGTATGTGTGGTTTCCCTCTGAGAAACAGACTTGAAGAATCTAGACTCTCCTTAGAGTTGGGGAAAATCACCCCTCCTGACCCCAGCTCCACTGATCATATATATAGACTATATAAAATGGGTACCCATGACTTTTGGCTTGAGGAATGTGTCTCTTGAAGCCATGCAGAAATATTTGGGGCTTGGCAAACTCACGAACCAAACCAATTTTCCTTTGATTTTTGATACATGAGTAGTCTGATAGAAATAAAATAATTATAATCTGTGTGCTTTTGATTAATGTAAAAATAATTCATCCAAGTGCTATTTTGCAAGACAGACATTAGGTCCAAGAAGCCTATTTGGCCTTTTGGTCTGTTAAAGTTTTTAAAGTATCTCTTTTTTCATTATTATTGTTATTTCACTTGTTGGACCAAAAAGTTGGCCAAGGCTAAAAGGTTAAACGTAACTCTAACTTCAAAGGATTGGAATTATGCTTAAAACCCAGACACTTAGAAACATTTTCTCTCTTGTCTAAGTTATAGTGTCCATCCTACTTTTTGTTTTAAAATTAGATTCCGGGCAGGGTGATGGCCAGAGAGTCTCTGATCAGCTCTTGTGGTGGGATTGGAGGCTGGGCAGCAGCTCCACCACTGAATGTCACTCATGGTGTGGCTTCTGAGCCAAGAGGTAAGTCTAAGAACATGATCAAGGGGCCCAGGGCTGGGACAATTGTTTTTCTCCCTGAACATTGATGATATAAATTGTTTCTTCTTTTGCATCCTAAGACTCAATTAGCAATGGCTGACTTTCATTAAAAAAAGGCATAATTATTTCATCAGAGAAGTGATTGTCAAGGCTCTGGTCCGCATCTGTGTAGGAACCTTCTTTGTGGGCCTTTAGCATTAGGCTTCCACAGTACTGAAGAGGCGAAGCTCCCTCAAGCTGATGCATTTGTTTCCCCTCCTCCCAATTTGTAGCCTAGAAAATCTACCCTAGGGTTTATATCTCGGATGGTGCTGAGAATCAGATTTAAAGCCTCCTTCCTCCTAGCTGCAGTCAGTATATACCCTCCTCATAGTAATGTTTTCTCGATGAAGTTTTTAGTTGTCTCTCTCCCTTCTAAAAGGGAAGGCCTTTGAGGTGGGAATTTGCTTTTCCCTTTTATTTCCCTAAGGCCTTTCACCATGTTTGGCATAAATATGTGAGCAATCTTTTGGATAGGGTAATAAATGAAAAAATGGAATGAATATTTACATCCTTATGCAACTAATTGTTTTGGCCACAAAAGATCTCAGGTATGACCACTAAAATCTCCTAATATATTTCTTCTTAAACAATACCAAGGAACCTATCACTTATCCACTGAGCAAAATGTATTGAGTGCTTCCTCTGTGCCCAACCCCATGCCAGGTCCCGATGATGCTGTGCTCCGGAAAGCAGGTGTGACCCTGACCTCAGGGACTGCAGTGTTGACCATATCTTCCTGGAAAACCCTATGATGTTTGGAATTCCTCAGATAAAAATGTCTCCTGTAACTTTCTTTCTTCCCAGTCTATGACAGTTCAATTATAATTTTTATGGTTATTCTTGATATGACATTCAAACTTTCTAGATTTTCCTGGCACCTGCATAGCATTGATATTTTCATGGCAAGAATGAGCAGAGGAAGTCTCAGCTGGCCATCAGCTAGAGAACTTCTGCCAGTGTTTTTTTTTTACTTTTCTGGTTCAGAATTGCCTCTTCCCTCCCTGAAACCATGGATTATCCTCTCCCAGTGCTGCTCAGAGCCATTTGGAGGAGGAAAGAAGAAAGGCTCTGTGAGACTGAACACCAACTCTTCAAATGTCGGTTGGTCCTATTTCAATCAGCTGGTGAGGCCAGTGGCTCACAAAATGGTGGTGCAGAGATAGCCAAGTAGGAGATGTCTAGTGTTTGGACATTACAACAGGTTATGGAACGGAACATTTCCTCTTGTCTGGGAATTTTAACTAAAGCCTCAAGCTTAGCTTAATGGCTTTTTAAGAACTACTGCATTCCAAAGGGAGGCACTAGATTAGATACTAGGCCTTGCTAAGCAGTGTCTAAACCATCCTAAATCACCCTTGATAGTCTATAAAAAGTGAACAGTAGGGTTTCAGTAGAGAGGAAGGGAAGTCCTTTCTTTGAAGAGAGTCCAGAAGAATTCAGAGCATGGTGGCATTTTCCTTCTCCCCCGCCCCCACCCCCCATGCTTTAATCTAAGCAGTGGGCTCCTGGAGGCACAGTCGCACACAGTGGGGTGGTCTGTGAGGGGGAAGGTTTGTATCTCCTGCCAGCTGGATGTCTGAGGAGCACAGACCTCCACAGGTGTCCAGCCAGAGCAGAGTGACAGAGATGACTGATGTCCCCAAGGACTGGGGGGGGTGGGGTGTGGATAAAGACTGGATTGTCTCTTCTACAGGAGCCTGAGAGCCAGAGGTGGGGTCCGCAGCTCCCAGGAGCATGGAGAGTGACAGGGACAGTCTGCTGGAGTGAAGATGTGTGAGAGTCCCCTACCGGCAGTGGGTGCAGGCTCGAGTCACAGTGAAAATGCTCCAAAGGGCTTTCTGCTGTGACAAGAGGTGTAAAAACAGGGATGTCCTGAAGAGGACATGACTTTAGACGTCACTGGCAGCTGAGTCTGTGTGGGGCAGGGGAAAGGGCAGCTCAGAGGAACTTACCTATAATCCCCTCTAAAAGATGAGGGCACCGATACGATGGGTATTCAAAGGCCAAGGGAGGAACTCGAGTAGCACCAGCTAAGAACAAAGTCCTTTGCCTCTTTGTTCTCACCACCCACCAGAACCTCAGAAGAGCCAGAAGGGTAGTGGCAGGGTGTAAGTGAAGTCAGGAAAGCACAAAGACAGATTGTGTGCCCCCTCGCTACTGCGGGTGAGGAGAATCTCCAGTCAGGCCTTCACTGTGGACAAACAGAAAGTTTCCCATTGAACGTAAGATGAATTTATAAAAATGTAGTTTGTCCTAGATTTTATAAAACCTGAAAAGAATTGAAAATTGAAAAATAGTTAGTGTCTTCTAACTGTGCTGTCAAATCGATATACACGGACATTGACATGAGGAACTTGAAGGCAGTGATGGGAAAAAATAAAGGCGTTTCCAGATCTAACACTACTGTGTTCAGTCCTTTCCATAAACTGGTGATAGCCATGGAAATGGCTCAAGGCTGAACCTTGAGCTTTGCCGTGGGTCATTCCTCAGACAGCAGAGGACTGTCGTGCCTGGCCTGTTGGGGTAGAAAGTGTGGCGTAGCAGGTACTGTGGCCGACCTGCCCATGTTCCCTTGGCACTAACCTCTACCCAACCAAGGTCACTCACCTCCACCTCCAAAAGGTGTTGATTTTTCTGCAGAAGAAAAGTCCCATCGATACCAGCAGAAGTTTCACAAGAACAAAATTAAATTTAAAAGATTCATGGTTAAAAAAAAATGCAGGGGAGCCTCTCTGGTTAAATCCTCAGGTTTCATTATAGTCAGGTTTCTTAGAACTTTTCTGTAGATTACTTAGTATTGTGGATCTGCAAGAAAATGATAAGTATGTAGAGTTTCCCAAAGTTATTTAGCCCCAGAACTTTTTTTCCAGAGAGCATCCAAAGTGAACCAGATACCATGGAGCATACTGGGGGAAATTCTGCATTAGGGAATGTCTTAGTCTATTCAGGCTTCTCATAGATGTATTTCTTACAGTTTTGGAAGCTGGGAAGTTCAAGATCAGGATGCTAGCCGTGTCTGGTGAGGGTCTACTTCCTCATGGATGGTGCCTTCTAGCTGTGTCCTCACATGGGGAAAGGGGCAAGGTGGCAATCTGGGGCCTATTTTATAAGGGCACTAATCCCACTCATGAAGGGTCCACCTTATGACCTAATCATCTCCCAAAGTCCCCACCTTCTAATTCATCACTTTGGTGATTAGGGTTTAACATATGAATTTTGGGGACACAAACATTCAGATCATAGCAGGAAATGTGGGTAGGGAGAAAAATTCTTACCCAGAAGCCCATTGAATACTCCCTCCCTCCTTTCTGGTGGCTGTCCTCACTCAGCTAAAGCGATTTTCTACCTAGTAATACTATAGTCATTTTAAAGAAAAATATACCAGAAGATATTAGATGAAGTCCCTGAAGTCACATAGCTGGTTAGTTGCAGAACTAAGAATAGAACTGCATCCCTGGATTCTTTTCCTTCATGTCTTGCTTCCTGGTTAATCAAGAGTTTTCAAGATATACATTCCAGACCCGCAGTTCTGTAAGTGAGTTGAACAAAAGTAAAATGCATAGCTGGGTGAGAGTTTGCGGTGTAGTGTAAGGATGAAAATCAAGGCCCAACATTATGGCCTGTCTTAACATCTAGTGAATACAGGAGGGACTCATCTGGCTTAACTGCAAGTTTTCCTCCCCAGTCTGTTCATGTGGATAAGGGCCTGTAGCCAAATATTTCTTATCAAGGAAGCCAGGCACAGTTCATGCTTTACCCACAGTAATGGGTTCCAATTCCCTACCAGCCCATAGAATCATTCAAACAAGCCAATCACATCCTCCCACAGCAGCCAGGGGGCACCTCACCCTCCTGATACTACAAAGCCTGCCTCCCCTACCCTTTAGTTGTTCACTCTGTTCCTGAGTGTAACCTGTCAGTGGCCCTGTGTGGCATGCAGTGTCCTCCTCCTCTGGGCTGCATTTATGACTAATAAACCACTATCTATCTCACCTGTCCAGTCCCAGGTATCATTTTTTGGCCATCCACAGAACTCTAGGGTGGGAATCCCTCCATCACCAACAGGGGGAATAGGAAGTAATTAATACAGTGGGTTGTACAATGTACAGGCAATATTTGAAGTACAGAATAAGAAGGCATTTCAGTTATATATAGAATTTATAAAGATGAACTAATTTTGAGAACTTAAAATAAGTCCATATTTGGCTGTCTTCATAGACAGACATTAGTACCGTAATCTGAAGAATACTGAGCAGCTCTCTCTCAACTAGAAAGAATACTGAGCAGCTCTCTCTCAACTAGTGACTAAAGTGGTTTAAAATACATATTTTGGGCTCAGACTGAATGGGACTGAAATCTTAGCTCTGTCACTTAGAAGGTGTATGGACTTTGACAAGTTATTTAAACTCTTTCAGTCTCATTTTACCAACTGTACAATGGAGAAAAAAGACAACCTGCCATGTTTGTGTCCCCCTAAAATTCACATGTTAAAGCTTAATCCCCAATGTGATGGCATTAGAAGGTGGGGGCTTTTGGAGGTGATTAGATCATGAGGGTGGAGCTGTCGTGAGTGGGATTGTGCCCTTATTAAAGAGACATGAGAGAGCCTACCTCCTCTGTCTCCCTCCACCACGTGAGGATACAGCAAGAAGACGGCCTTCCACAAACTAAGAAGGGGCTCTCACCAAACACCAGATCTGCCAGTGCCTTCATCTTGGACTTCTCAGCTTCCAGAACTGTGAGAAATAAATGTTTGTTATTTAAGCCACCCAACTTATGGTATTTTTGTTATAGCAGCCCAAAGTGACTAAGACAATGCTCATATCACAGAGTTCTTATGAAGAATACATAATGCGAGGTAAAGTACCTAGTAAGTAACACAGCACATGTTAAAGGCTCAGTAATTGTTAGCTGGCTGCTGTTTGTATTTTTCAATTAAAAAAATAAATGTTTCTTGTAGAAAAGTAAATATCTCTGTAAGAAGTCACCACAAAACCATCATTTGTTTTAAACCAGCATGTGAATTTATTCATCAAAGCCTGTCCTTATAGTTAGAACACTTAATAAACATGAATTTTTTCAACTGGGGAATGGAGGAATAGATAAGGAGGAGCAGTATGTCTACACATGAAAACAGAGGCTGCCTGGAGAGGGCCCCTGGTGTGTTCTGAGCAGAGTAAGTTGTTCCAGGTAGGACCTTGATGACTCCTGTTATTAGAGTTGTTGAAGGGCAACAATTTCACTGGAGTCTTCAGGGCAAAGAGTACAGAAGAGTGGGTATTAGTTCATTGTGTGAAAGACAGCAGGGATGAGGAAAGAGGATGGGAAAATGTTCTCAGGTGCTAGTGGCAAGATCTTGAGAAATCACATTAATAAAGAATGGAGGGAGCACTAATTGGAGAGAAATCCAGCTTCAGCTAACTCTTGAGATGTTTACAGAATTCCAGCATAAGATCTAGAAACAGAGAGTCCAGAAGGTTAAAAAAAAAGAGTCAGACAAGACAGGAGCAGATACATCCATGATAGAAGCCCCTGGGATATTCCAGCATGTCCAGAGTTGAGGAGAAGACTACAAAGCAGTGAAACATTAAAGACAAGGCTGAGAAAGAATAAAACATGAAAAGTAGCCAAAGTAGGGAAGTAGAGTTTCTCTTTTTATTAAGAATCACCATTTGATGGAAATGAACAGAATCTTTTTTTTAAGAAAGTAAACAATATTATAACTTCGGAGAGAGAGAAGAGAAGGCAAGATTGGAATGGCATGAGAGTGCAGCTAACTAAAGCTACTGTGATTTCACGAGAAAGAATTAATGAGATTATTTCCAGTGTCCAAATATCCTTTCTATCTGACAGAGCCCAGAGTTTCTCATCTCAAAGTTTTCTTCTCTATCCGACGTACAGGATACCTGGGATGGTCACGCTGCTCTCCATTAAATGGTTAACAAGATTATTAATACTAGATGAATAGAACTGAAGTTAAGATGGTCACGAGAAATTTCTATCTGGCTCTAATACAAAAGAGCCACGTGAAGATGTCATTCAAATCACAAATAGTCACCTGTGGGGACGACCAAATCCTTCACTTCCGAACTATCGATCTGCTCTGTTCTGTTTGATGGTAACAGCCCTCTGGACAAAGGCAGGGCTATTTCATTTACAGACCACCCACCAGCTGTGTTTCCTATAACATATTCAGAATAAAACAATGTACTCCAACATGTTCTTAGATCACTGGTATACTATTAATAATAAATGTTAGAGTTTTATTAATATAATTCCTTCTGTTTCGTTATTATATCAGCTTTTAGCTCTTCATGACACTCAGAAATTATTTCTTATAGCAAGTGAAAATATATTTAAAGAAGTGAAACAAGTAGTTTTATGACATTTTTCATAGCATTTTTGTAATTTTCTTAAAGATTAAATTTGTACAGGTTTTACCTTGTTATTAAGTACACGCATTTCAACAAAAAAACAGCCAAACACATTATGAATTTTAAAAGTGTTTTGGAATCCCAACAGACTCAAAATTTGGTATATTAAATCCAGTTTGTTCATTGAATTTAGACTAGTTCTTGGAAACTATATGCTGTGAATTTAAAATCATGTCATGGGGCTTTCAACTCAAGGCCTGGGTAATGATGTATTTTGTAAATAATTCACAAAATGGTGACTTGGAGTCTTGGAAGAGTTGATTTGTCTCTCAGAATACAAAATAGAATCTGGACAGTAACTTGGCTATGACTGTTCCCTAATTTGAAAAATTGTTGTATTTACTGCATACCAAATTCTCTTTCACCTCCTTTATCATCTCAAGGAACAAGAGGAGTTAGGAGGTCACCCATTAGACCATTTCTTCACTCCACAGACATCTATCAAATACCTACTGAGTGCCAGGCACTGGGATAGGCATTAGGGATGTCCCCTCACCCCCTAAGGAATATGTTCACTGACCCAAGGTGATCGCCATTTAGTTAGGAATGAAAATACAATGTTAGGAACCCAGAAGGAAGAATGATTAACTCTATGTGGAGGAGCCTAGGAAGGCTGCACTGAGGGGACAGAATTTAAATTCTGGATGAAGGAGAAAATCACCAGTCAGAGAACAAGGAATAAGGCACTCATTCCAAGCAGAGAAATCTGCATGTGTGAGGCCCCAAAGTATGAAGGGCCAAGCATTGCAGAGCAGATGGGGTATAGGTGCTTGTGAGGGACAGGGAGGCAGGAACACTGGAAAAGAAGGTGGTGGATAGATTGCAAATTATTTGCAAGGGATTTCCACCCAGGGATTTTAAGTAAGGAAGTGACAAGATCAGATTTGTCTTTTGGAAAGATAATATTTGAAGGAAGTACAGACTCACATAATAGTAAGTAGAAATAAGAAGACAGAGAGGCTGTTGCAATGTTGTAGATAAAAGAAAATATTGCTGAACTAAGTCACAGTGGGGGGTGGACAGAAAGGAAGGAATGTATTAATATTCAATAGTTTCAGGAGAGGTAGACTTATAGGTCTTAATGAGCTATTGGATGTGGGGAGTAATGGAGGGATTATAATTTTGGCACCTATGAAGACATGAATGCTTTAACTGCAAAAATACTACAAAAACAGGAGATTTGGGGAAAGCCCAGAAAGGTAAAATGGGGAGAGTATTACTGGACTTGTTGAGCTTCAGATGATAAACACCCGTGTCTGGCAGATATGTGCAACAAACAGGATCCAGGGATAGAAAGAGCTTAGATATATTAACAAAATTAGGGATCAAGGGTGTATACTGCTATGGTCTGAATGTTTGTGTTCCCCCAAAATTCATGTCTTGAAATCCTAACCCCCAAGGTGATGGTATTAGGAGGTGGGGTCTTTGGGAGGTGAATGGGGTTAGTTCTATTCATTAATGGGTCTCTTTTACAAGGGCACTAATCTCATTCATGTTCCACCCTCAATTTTACTAATAAAATTGATATCTTCGATACTAATGAAATCTGATTGTATAATAAAAGGCTTATTAAAGATAATTTAAGTATCTTCTTTTTATAACTAGTCATAATCTTAGTATCTGTCAATTTCCAAAATATTTGTTACTGTCAGAAACAGTAAAATATAGCAAAATGAGCATAGATAAATAGATATATAGGCATAGATACAGATGTAGAGTTAACTCGAATATAGTTGTACATGTAGATATAACCCTAATTCAGTATTTGTCTCCACCAGGAGTTGTCTCTTCTAACGACTTAGTTTCCACTTTTCAATCTTGGTATTTTTAATTCTAAGATAATCAGTTTGGCACCATCAGGTAACATCCAGTTCATATTTGCCTCAACATTTCTAGCTTTGTTTATCCAGTGAGAGTGACTCATGCTCTTGACAAGATCTTTTAATTGCAAATATGTGTAGGCACTGCGGCAATGTCATTCTGACATGGTGTGCAGAGAATGACCTGTAGCAGAATTCCCAAGTGTATCAGAGACTGGAATGTGGAAGACCTTTTCAGCAGCATCATTTGGTTAGACTTACACACAATTGAGTTAATTCAGATCTCCTCAGTCAGTTGCCCAGAAATTTCCATTAACTGTGCTATTTTGGATGATTTTATTGCTATGACCCTGAACTGAAAATGGACGAGATTTTTATTTTACTCCTCTTCTCTCTTTGCCCTACAGAGCAGTATGAGTTCACGCAATTACATCGCCAAGCACACGGCCTAGGCAGATGTATATATGAGCCATCACATAAAATCCCTACACATTTACACCGTGTATTTGGATAACATACACACATAACAAAGCTTTCCAAAGATACTTTTCATTCTATGTTCTCACTTCTAAGTGAAATGAAAATCAGCGCAAGAGATCACTAGAATGTTTCACCCAGATGACATTATTGTCATATGTGCCATACCATAATTCATACATTAATATGTAAAAATGACATTTTTTTAATAAAATGTGTCACTTTAATTTAGAGCTGAAGGAGAAGACATAGGAAAATATTTTCCAATTCATTAGGCCACAGGCCCAAAGAAATAAATCCTTCTGATGAATCCTGTCATCACATTGTAATTCCAACACTTCAATATTCTGAAATTAACCAGACCCATGCCACCCTCTACTTCACTATTTCAGCCTAAAATGCTTCCAGAAAGTTCCCCAAGCGCTAGCTGTGAAATTACATCGTGTACTAATGGGAGTCACTAGGCAGGGGGTAAAAGAGGATTTTTTGCAGTGTGTAACTGATTTCAGATAAGCGGTGAGCTCATGTATCAGGAAAATGACTTGTTTCCTTTTCACATTTTACATAGTGTAGCAGCCAAGGTAATATTATAAGCAAGGATTTTGCTGTTGTCGTTATGATTGTGATTGTGCATAAACAAAAGCCCACTGCTGCAGCCACAAAGCCTTTGATGGTGGCACTTATTTGTCATCTTTGGAGGGCTTCTTCTCCCTTATGGTACCATCTGGCATAGGGTTTTATGGAAGCTGTTGATCCAGTCACCATTGCAAGAAAACAAATGAATTGGTTAGTTGGCTGTCATTGCCCTAACACTTTGATTCCTCAGAACTTCAGATTATACTCGCCTCTGGCCAGCAAAACGCCCTTGGGACTTTTCTTATAGGCATTGGTCTTTCAAAAATTTCCTGCTAACTATCTTCAAAAGACAGAGTCAGCTCTTTAAAACCAAAGGGCCCCCAAGCCTACTCTGTGTCAGAGAATGTTCACTATTGACTTTGAATATGTTCCTTCCAACATCTTACAAGCCTGGGACTTGGGGGGAAAAATTTAATTCATTTATAAAGCTTTGGTTTCTAGAGAAAACCAAAGTCAGCACACACATACTTCCATTTTCTAAGCACTCTGTCAACATATTCCTCCTGAATGCACCCAATAATGCTTATGGAACACCTACTGTGGGATAGCGTTGGGGATGTGTCTGTGAACAAAATGAGTATCTCTGCTCTCAAAAGTTTCCATGATGACATAGTTTGAGAAACCCTGTGTTAAAACCCTTGGAAATATGTCTTCCCTGTGGAGACTTAACAGAGCTCCACATGCTAAAAAGTATTGTGAAATTCTAAGAAGGGGCAGAAAAATCTGTAGCTTTCCCCACATTTATTTTAGCACAGAGTATTTTTTTTTTTATGAAGAACATCCATCAGGACTAGTTTTTTGGAACATACTGCTCCATGTCAATAACATTTTTCATTCCTATATATTCCTAGCTCTTAACCGTGTTCATTTATTGACTTCTAAATTTGAGTCCATCAACTCAGAGGCTAGGTCATTGTCTAACACTATGTTTATTAAGAGATCTAATTTACTATGGGCACTCGCTGAATTTTAAATGTCGTAATATTGACTAAAGTTGCCATTTACATTTTCAATGCTTTAATAATATAAAATTAATAAATAATGTGCTATTGAGGGCCACCATAATACACGTGTTAGACACTGCATTGAACAATTTTTGTGGACGGCTACATTCAAATCTTAAGACAACCAAGTGTGGCAGCAACTGTTATTATCCCTATTTTTCATGTGCAGAAAGTGAGACACACATAAGTAACTTGCCCAAGGCCACATAGCTGTGCCGAAGTGGAGCTGAGCTTTTCCCACAGACAGGCTGCCTCCAGAGCCAGGGCTCCGGCTCTCACAGTGTAGAAAAGTCACCTTCGGAGTCCTTGTATTTGCTGTTTATTTGATAAGATTGCAAAGGACTCTGCACCTTCTCCCTGTCCCTCCAGTCAATTAAATAGTTCTCATTGGCTCAGTAAACAGTAACTGTCTTTTAGGAAGAGCACTTTTTACATTTAGCTTGTTGATATGGATTTGTTGAATATGCAAAGTGAAATTCTTGTGATTTTTCTAACCACTGGCTTATATACTTTTGTGTTTATCAAATATGTCCCTCACACAGATCACGCTGTCCTGGGCTTTCTGAATTTCCTTTGACTTATTTTATCCAAGGGAGTAAAAGATGGTAGTGTCTATAGCAGAGAAAGGAGAGGGCAGAGCTGGTGCGTAAATTGTGTTCTTGTTTAACAAAGAAAGATAATGAGCAGACATGGAATGAGTCAATAAATTAATGACCAGCATAAGGTGGAGGAAGGAGGTTCTGCGGGGAGACAGGAAAGTCAGAAATGGGAATTCTACACTGATGTATCCCGAAATTTACAGGGAAAAAACGTGCTGCAGTGCTTTATTTGGAAGAGGAAAGGGAACACTCATGTGAAAAAGTAATTAGTGGTACTAAATATTTAAAATATGAAACTTGGGTGATAGAACGGATATGCATGTATAAAATTGCCAATAATTTCACATAGGCTGCTATAGGGAAATTAAAAACTCACACTGAAGAGTAACTACTTCAAAACATTAAGTTAAAGAAGTTTCAATAGGCCCTTATCCTACTGATTTTCATTCAGCATCATTCAAACACCGAAGAATAATGAAAGATTCTATATTTCAGAATAGCTATCCCCCCAGCATTTAATCCCAGGCCCGTTTTCTCTTGAAGCAAATTATCTATTGGACATCTATTCTTTGTTTACTCAAAATATATTTATTAAGGCCTCACTATACACCAAGCATACTGTTAACTGCTGTGAGGTCTACAAAGATGAATACATTAAGAAGAGCAACTTAAGTTGTATGCAGTGTGCCCGTTAGGAAACAGTAAGGAATGAGGTTTGCTCTGTAGGTAGAACAAAAACAAGCACAGGGTTTGCACGTAGATTTAACGTGGAAGAAAATAGGGAGTATTGAAGACTTTTGAACACTGGTGTAACCTTATGAATGCAGTTGTTGAATGAAAGTTATTCTGGCAATGGTGAGCAGGAAAGATTGGAACTGAACTCGGGAAGTTTTCTAGAGTCATCTGTAACTAAGATGATGAGGGCTTGGTCCAGGGTGATGAAAGACAGAGTAGAAGAAAGGAACAAATTCAGGACGTGATCCATTTAAAACAATCCAACAACCAAATAAACAAGAAAGAAATAGGACTCAGAGAACGACTTGCTAAGAAGGAAAATGGGGGAATTAGTTAAAGAGTGGTCTAAGTTTTAAGACTAGATGAATAGGACTCAGTGTCTCCAACAACCTAGACAGACAGGTAGGAAAGAGCCACTTTGCAGACTGAGATACCGAGTTCTCTAATCATGTCAGTCTCAGGTAATAATTTGATGTCAGAGCCAACAAGCCCATAGAGCAATTGCATACCCGGATGCAGAGTCCAGGTGAGGGGGCAGGATGGAAAGTCTTAAATTTTACACCGTCACACAGACAAGATCGGGCTGCAAGAGCAATGAAGCAAAACTGAAGTGTGTTTTACCTTATTGAATAGGGAAATAGTGTCCTTAAATCCAAGCTCCTAGACATCTTCTCTTCCCCTTTATCTTTGGCTTATATGGACAGGTAATTCTCTATTTATTTTGCTTTAAGTTTCTGCTACATAATTCCTCTATCCACCTGATTACTTTTCCTTTGGCTGCCACCCTAGCTAACCTCAACCAATGACTGGGTACTCCCTGCTATTTATGCTGGCACTTATATATCACCAGAATATTAGAGCTGAGAGATACTAAGCGTGGCATAGACATACTGCTCACAAATATTCCATGTGCGGTCCTGTCCTTCCCAGCCTCCCTTGTAGTTAAGTTAGGCCCATGGGACCAGTTGTGGTGGGTGCACTGTGAAATGAAGTAAAAAGTGTCCCCTTTCAGTGCCAGGCAGAATCTGTTTCCTCTTGTGACGACCTTGGAGGCCACATGATCCAGACATTGTTACTACAAGACGGAGGCAAGCCCACATGACCCACCCACATTGGACTCTGGGTAAGCAAGAAATAAGCCTCAATTGGGCCAAGCCACTGAAATATCGGAAGTGGTCTGTTGTGGCCACTGGTATTATTTAGAGTAACTTGCAGAGCAGCCTAGATAACCCTGATATTTAAGAATGAATGAGCTGTTTCTGAGAGAGAAGTTAAGAGTCAAAAAGCAGGACAAAGACTTCTTTAGGGAGGGGAATCTGTGCTTCCAGTATCCCAAATTTGCCCCCTCAAAGTCTGTATCTTGTTTCCCCCCACCCTCAAGCCATGAAGATTTGAGATATTTAAACAAATAAGAAGTGTTCTTGAGTAATGTTATCTACTGGAACTTAATGTGGGCAATCAACATAGGAAGTGAAGACCACCCCTGCTCACAGTTATTCCTTAACTTACAGTAAGAATCCACCAAATATTTGTTATTGCATATTCTGCTGTGCTTAAATGCTACGCCAAATAACATGTGAAAACACTGAAGAGACTTTACCTATGAACATTATATTGAGGACCTCATGTCGAACCAAAATGTATGTGCACACTATAATTTAACAATAATTGTTGTTTATTAATTACTTTAATTTTTGCCTGTTTTAATTTTGAATATAGTAAATCTCAATAGATACAACCCATAGAAACAAACAAACAAACAAAAAATCGTGCTTTCCCACTCTATAATGGACATGGAATGCTTCTCGGATAAAATTCAATTACTTAATGATGTTGTGGACTTCTTTTGTCTTAAACATAACTTTTTATTTTTTGGTGGAAAGTTATTGATGGAGACTTTTTT
Source organism: Daubentonia madagascariensis (assembly GCA_023783475.1). NCBI lineage: Eukaryota > Metazoa > Chordata > Mammalia > Primates > Daubentoniidae > Daubentonia > Daubentonia madagascariensis. The sequence goes on from JAKFHU010002658.1 coordinate 11,407,238, forward strand.
GTGCATACATGTGTTCTCCACAGAAACAGTTTCTTCAAGGGGAGTAAATATTGAGTATACAGGAATCATTGGGAAGTTTGAAGCTAGAACCTGTCTGCTTGAAGCCAATCATATTTTCTTTCCCAACCCCCATACATAGCTGAGGTTGCATAAGTGATGTGCAGTGTGATTAGGGTTTACTGAGTACAAGGCATAAGATATGTACAAAGTTTTGGCATGAAACACGCTCTATGCTAGCACTCTATACTTTTTCCCACATGAATCTGGGGAAAAGGGCATCTGCTTCCTTGTTTTGTTTGTGCGTGAGCTCTTCGCTAGTCTGTGGAATTCCTCTTCTGTTACAAGCCAAAGTCTCAAGCTATGATACACAAGAAGTTCAATTCTTTCCGTATTTAAGATCAATCATAAGACCATGTCTACACAATCATACTGCTAAGGTGGTTGAGTTGGTTTTTCAATTCTCAGAATTAGCTAATAAAATCGTCCTTATGGTTTAGGTAGTTGAGGACCCATCCTTTGAGATGACAGCTGAAAATAAGGGTCACCCAAGAGACAGTTGATATAGTCTCCAAAGGTAAATATGCAAGAAGCTCATCGTTTTGGAAGCTAGTGAGTTTAGCAAGATACAATAATTGGATTAGGAGGCAGGACAGGGGAGACGGGCTGCCAAAAACACCACAGTCTCCCAGCAGCAAGTAAGTGTTCTGAAACACAAATTGTATTTTAAAGCAAAATGCCTTGTTGTAAAAAGAATAGGAATTATCAAAGTGGGGCAAGGTTCAAATCTAACACTTAGTGATAGGATAGTTTTTATTTAGTTAGGAAAAAAATGAGTTAAAGCTTCTTTAAAATGTTGACACAGGAGGACTAAAAGGGATTTTACTTCCTAGTTTCTCACAAATTATTGATCTCAAAATAACACATACCCACTTGCTTCTAGAAGTTTACTCTTCTGCAGAGCAGTGATCTGGCCCACTTTGTTTCATTATCTTTCCAGCTGTCTTGCATCGCTCTCCAGAGCCATGTGTGTAGTAAGGGTCCCCCTTTAGCTCCTAGACTAATATTTATAGGGTCAGAAGGGATTTGAACTTAGTCATTCAGCTCAAGATAAATCCACACAAATAGTGGGTTGGGGTGGTGGAGGGAGGGATGGAGAGAGAAAAACTGATGTTGTTGGGACTCAGTATGTGACAAGCAAAATATTAAGTACTGTATAAATTGTTGCACCTTACTCCTCAAGACATCCCTTAATAAACTATTGTTACAGTTGCCCCCATTTTATTGATGACTATCTGAGACTTCTGGGGGTTAACTTCCTCCTTACGTAGAGGTGATAGGATATGAACCAGAATTGGAGCAGCCTCCACACACTTTTCTGTCCCCACCACCCTGCTTCCTTAGGCGCACATGCCTAACCACGAATTCTGAACACTTGCACATCCGTTTGCCACACCGTCCCTCCAACCACCTGCACACACTCACACAGCACACACACTCTCACACACCCCTACACACAATCTCTGAAAGACTCAGACACTCAGAATCCAGGCAAAAGTGAATCTATGGTGCCTGAGTATCACCTGTAGGGCTGGGTGTTTCCCTGAGTATTTCCTGCAGAACTGTATGTTTCCATGATTTCTTTCTCATTTGGGATGTGGCTTAACTCCAATATCCTCCAATTCTGGGAAAATGCCAGAAACTCTAAGCAATAACTGAGGCCCTGCCACCCAGCTCTGACTCTTAGCCCTCTGTCTCACCAGCACCCCATCCTGACACCTCCACCTCGACCACTAGCAAGAGCTATGCAGGTATGCAGAAACCATCTCTGCAGCCAGAATAATCCCCCTCAAGCCCACCCATGGCCTGAACAGCAGGTCCCCCTTCACCCCTGGCTCCCTTCCCCTTCCTGGTGTTCCCAGCATGCCCCACTATGGAGCTTACCCCCATGTCTCACCCACCCAAGGGCACCAATAAGTACACCCAGGAGCAAGTATGGAAGTATTCATTTGTTTTCAGTGATGAAAAATGTACAGGGGCATTCATTGTACCCTGGGAAAATCTGGCATTTCCTCCACTTAGGCCATTCCCACTTATATGGGAATGAGGTAACTTTCATTTATTTAAGCAATACGTAAAGTTTTGTAGATTGACTCCAAAGACAGCCACCAACAATTTCTCCCATGCCTCTCCTCTCAGTAAGAGGGGGAGTCTACTTCCCCTCCACTTGAATTTGGACTGGCCTTTTCATGCGCTTTGACCAATAGATACTGTGCCAATTTGGGGACCTGACATGTTTCTCTTTGTTCTTGTGGACCTCTGAGCTGCAGTACAAGAAACATAGCAACCGTGTTGGGTAGAAAGAGAGAGAGAGAGAGAAATCCAACCAGCCCCCAGCTGTTTCATTCACCCCAGATGAGGGGCCAGACATATGAATGAAGCTATCTTGGACTGTCCGACCTCAGCTGAGCTCCTAACTGAATTCAACATAACTGCCAGGTGACACCACCTAGAGCAGAAGGACCACCCAGCTAAGCCCTGCCAACCCATGGAATGATAAGAAGTGTTAAGCCATTGTTGTATTAAGCAATTGTCTAAGTGTTGGGGTGGTTTGTATGCAGAAATATATAACGGAGACAAGTGCATACCATGTGCATCCTACTAGCACTCAATATATATTTATTTCAATAAATACTGACAAAACATTGACCCCCATTGCTGATTGTAAAGGCACAAGAGTAAATACCCCTGGTTGACGATCTCCTGAATTCTTTAATTAACACTCCCCACCCCCAGCCTTGGAGCAGTTTCAGGCCAGTGGCTGAGATAGATTGCAAAGGCTCAGGGCCAGCCACATGCTTCTTTTTTGGAAGTGCCTTTTGCAGATGGAGAGAAGTAATTTGCAATCTAGCTCCTGACAGAAAATTGCCTTCTCAAGACTGGGCTCAAGAGTGAAGTTGCCTCTATGCCTGTTACCTAATAAACCAACACTACATTCTAGCTTATGTGAAATCAGGTACAAGCCAGGTACTTCCCACAGCCAGTTATTTGCCTTCAAATATTTATAGGAATTCCATGCTAGCCTGGCAGGACTTGGGTTTGGCAGTGACTCTAGCTGGTGGTTAACATTCCTTATTCTAAACACCATGGATTAGGCCATAGATTTCAAGAAATTCCCTGGTAGGTTGTTATAAAAAGAAACTTCCAAATAAGATAAATATGTTTATTTTCAGAGAGAACAACCAACAGTCATGTTTTATAGTCTCTTTTCATTTGTAGAAGGTCTTCATTGAAGAGTATATTTACTCTGTTTTGAACCAGCAAAAGACCCTCCATGGAAGCATCAAGCAGGCCCTTGGATAGCTCTCTCAGGCCACCAGCAAGCTTTGGGATGAATTGCTAAGTCACTATGCAGTGTATGATGGTTTGATGGCCCAGAGATCATTTGAGTCCCTACAGGTAGACAGCTGTTAACCATTCCTGAGCTCCTCTGGCTCCTGGAAATAAACAGAAGATGAAGTTGTTTGCAGCTGCAGTTGACAGAGCTACCATCTGCTTGGCTCCCTGGAAGCTCTCAGCCAAGGACTTTGCGTGTAACTGCTTCACAGCAGAGAGGGCAGTTTTCTGTAGGGAGCTGGCTTGAAGGTCACCTCTTTCCATCTCCAGAAAGCATTCCAGAAAGAAGCACACTGCAGCCTTGACCATCTGTATCTACTTCAGCCACCATTCCGAAACTGATCTAAGGACGGGGGTAGAGGGGTAGGGGTAGGGTAATAGAGAATTCAGGAGACTTTCCCCCACTGCTATTCTCTTTGGTACTCTGGCAGCGTGGCCACCTACCCCTACATGAAACCCTCTCTCCCTCGAAGTCTGCCCATTGGGTGTCTTTCCCTTTGGGCAATCACCTCTCTCAGCAACCCTTCCTTCTTTGACCCTCAAACATAGTAGCACCACAGGACTAAGTCTTCTCTGAATTCTCTGAATTTTCATTGTTTGGAGTATTTCTTCAGTCCTGTGCACTCCATCCACACCCCACGCAAACACACCCATATTTCAGTCCTACGTTTCCAACTTCCAACTGGATGTCTCCTACTAGACTTCCAACCTTTCCCAAATCAGTATTTCCAAAGCAAAATCAATCATATTTCTACCCAAATGATGACCAACTCTGAACTTCCCTATAATAGACAGCCTGTAAGCTACTGACCTACTCACTTCCCACGCCCAATACTACAACTAGAAACTAAGGACTTCACCATCTAAAATCTGGACACTTGCAATAGTTTTTTAGTTCTTTTCCCTGCTTCTATTATTTTGACCTTCTAAGCTACCCTGCACGCTTCTCCTAGAAGTGTCTTTCCAACACAATTCTTCCCACTTTATCTCTCTGCTCAAAAACCTCTAAGTGTTCCTCAAGTTCAATCTAAATGCCATTATACTGGCATTCAAGGCCTTTTCCAAATGGAAAAGATAGATAGATAAGGACCTATCTATCTGCCCTTATCTCCAGATCTTCCATGTCTAGAATTTATATAGATATATAGACTGAGCCATGGTGCTGAGCAATTCCAGAGGGAACTGTCTATATGAGCCACCATTTGAACATTACTTCACGGTGACTTGCAATGCACAGGACCTAGTCAGAACGTGGCACATACAGGTCGACCTCTGAGCCTTTGCCTCTTTCAGGTTCTTTGCCTTCTCTGTGCCTGTGCTTCCTTTTACTTCTTCCTTGTCTTCTCAAACTCCTGCCCGGTAGCCTTTCCCCTAGGAAGACTTCCCCCCTCTGCCCCAGTCTTTAACCCAGAGTCCTGGAGCAATTTACTGCCTTAAATCATTCTTTTGGCACTTGCCCCCCACCAGGCACTTGTTTCACTTTGATCACGCCTCATGTGTGTGATCTATTTCTGGGACTAGAATAAGACTTCCTAGACAGCAGGAACTGCCTCTGAAATTACGTGTAGCTTCAATGTTCATTGATAATGATGCTTATGATGACAGTTTCAAGTGTTCTTCTCACACACTGATCATAGCTCTAACTAAGAAATAATTCTTTTCTTTCTTGACATGTTGGGCCAGAAAGATTTGAAGAAAGAGATTGGATAGCTGTATTTCCCATAACCATATACACCACCTTTTTCTTTACTCTTAATATCTAATTTCATATTCCCATGAATCATGATGCAAATGCTACTCTCAGCCAGCTGGTTTCGGGCTGGTACTTCCTACCTTGTGGAAGGTATTGCTTATGGTGGATGCCACTGCTGGCCAGCTCCTCCCTTGGCACTGCCACTCCACCCTCCTGGTTTTCTTGCCATCCCTCCCTCTTCATCTCCTTGCTTGGGTAATTTTGCTTTTCTCACATCTTACCCTTAAACCTTTCCTTTTTGGCCCTCTTCTTTGCTCACTGTACTTGCACAAAGAGGATGATTCCCAAGCCTGTCTCCAGCAGTGATCCCTTTCCTAAGTGCCAGACACACATTTTCCACTGCCGGCTGGAGACCTCTCATTGGACGTTCTTCAGGCACTTCAAACTCAACACCACCCACTTTTCCCCCCTTCCTCCCCATCTGTCTTGGTCAATGGCATTGCCATCCTTGCAGGCTAAAAGCTCAGGGCCATGATTCTCCCTATTTCTCACTCTCAATGCCAGTCTTGATCTCCTGTAGTGTTCATCTCTTAAATATTTTTTTTTCTCCTTCCAGATCCTGCTGTTATGTCTTGGTTCAGGTCCTTTGTGTTCATCAGGATCAACACTAGCTGCTATAGCTGTCAAACTTGGAGCTCTTAGTGGCTGAAAATAACAAAGGCTTGTTGTTATGGACTCACCCAAATTTGATGCAGACTGAGGGATCTCCAGAGTGGCTCTCCTCCACGTGGTGACTCAGGATCCATTCTGCCTCCATTTTGTGACTCTGCAGTGTCAACACATGCCTCTGTGATCTCTAGTGAAAGAGAAGATGAAAAGAAGGGACAGAGCAGCTCTTTGCTACCTCAAGCAGAAAATGACACTAGTTAGAAGTGACAGTAGAAATAGCAGAACGTGGGCTAGAACTAGTCACATGATCTAACCTAGCTGCAAGAAAGTCTGGAAAATGTAGAGACACGTGGAATATATGGTGAGCACTAAGTATCTGGTAGATTTTTTTCCTCTGTCACTTGGACCAATGCTACTTCTCCTAACTATTTTCTCTAATTTCAGCTTTCTATTCTACTCTACCCATGTCCTTTCACCAGAGAGGTTTTATTAATTGTTATTATTATTTCTTTTTTATAAAACATAGAACTGATCATGTCACTACCCATTCAGAATCTATCAATGGATATCCACTATTTATGGAATAAAATTTATAGTCTTGCAAAATCTGGCTTTAATCTACTTTTCCAACTATACCTTCATGTCTACAAACCCTTAGCTAGAACCACACCAGACGAAATATTCTGAACATTCTGTTCATTCTCTCACTTTCTTGTCTTAGTACATATGGCACCCTCTTCCTGGAATATGTGGAAAATGTAATTTAAATGTGTTTTGACTTCACTCTGAATTGTTATGTTAATGTAAACATTGAATGTGGATCCATAAAGAAAAAAATATAAGTAAACAAACCCAATTCTTATAGTTCCCCTTATCTTAGGAAAACAGACCTAGGGCTTGGTTTACTTCTTTCCTCCTTAAATTAAGAATATAACCACACTTGGCTGTAATTCTTATTCTATGTGTGCACTAATCCCTCCAAAAGCCAGTGGTGAATGATGCTGCTTTTTTGAAGACAGGTTCCAGATCCCTAATGAGACTATTAGAGGAAAATTTGGAGATACTTAACAGCTGATGAATTTCATATAAGAATTGAAGTATTTCCCTTCTGGTCCAATCCATGACCACACCAGCCAGCTTTCTCTGCCAGGAATTACCCCTGGGATCAAGTTTATATCTGGATGTAAGGGAAGACAAGATCTTTGCTGCTGACAGCCTAAGCCATGAGGAGCTAAGATTATTCAAACACAGAATAAGGAAAGTTCCCTTGGGAAGCCAGGCTGCTCTAGCAATAGACCAAAGAATTAGTGGGAAGGCATTGTAGCCTAGTGGAAACAGCTAGGGTTCTGGAGATGGACAGATCCAAGGTCAAGTCATCTAAGGAGTCCTGTGACCTCTCGAGGTTGTTTAACCCCTCTAAACCACAGACTTTTCATCTACATTCTTTCTGGGAATGGAGTGATGAAACAAAAGATGTGTGGGAGATTAATTTTTGAGATGTTAATTTCTACTTCCTCTCTGCATCTCCCCCACACATATGCACACACTCACACACAGTCTAACCTTTGGATTTCCTTAAGTCAAGGATGTTTCACTGCATTAGAAAGGAAAGAAGGAAAACTCTAATTCTCAATAGAAATACACCTCCTGCCCCTTTTCATTGCCAAGTTTCACAGAAGAGATATCTCCCATTCAAGTACTAACCAGGCCCAACCCTGCTTAACTTCCAAGATCAGATAAGATCAGGCGCGTTCAGGATGGTATGGCCGTAGACAGAAGAGATACAGGAGTAGAGACGACAGAGAGGCTGGAGGCTGGAAGGTGAAAGAGAAATTAGTGGACTTTTGTGTGGCAGTGCCCAGAAGTGGCAGGACCTCAGAGGGTGCCTGAAGGAAAGTCACACAAAGGGCAGAAGGGCTCGCAGCCTACCCAAACATTTCTGGGCCCCCAGCACATTTCTGAAAGCCCAGATCTGCAGGAATTGGAGGTCTCTACAGCAACCAGTGCCACCTGAAGACAGAGGGCTGCAGATGCCTTTTGCTGCAGAGGATAAGCACAGTAATGACTGAGAATCAATTTCCCCACCACAAAGGTAGGATGAAGGCTGGGAATCTAATTTCAATTTTGTTTTTAAAAAACCCTGAAATAAGATGTCTCTTTCCCCCTGTACTTTATATTATATAGTTCATATGCTATCATCATGTTGTGGACTGAATGTGTCCCTTCTCAAATTCAGATGTTGAATCCCCAACCCCCAGTGATGGTATTAGGATATAGGTCCTCCTTGTAAGAAGACAAAGAGTCACCAGAGCTTCCTCTCTCCTCCATTTGAGGACCCAGGGAGAAGGTGGCTATCTGCAAGCCAGGAAGCCCTCACCAAAAACTAAATTTGCTGGTGCCTTGACCTTGGACTTCCTAGCCTCCTGTTCTGTGAGAAATAAACATCTGTTGTTTAAGCCACCCAATCTATAGCATTGCGTTATAGCACCTGAGTTGACCAAAACAGAGTGTAAAGCCCCTTACATTTGGAAAGCCTTCAGTAGGTGCTAGTGCCTTTCTTCCTCTCCAATGCCTCTATCCTGTCTGTGAACGTGATGGCGATGCTCAAGTGCATCTGCCTTGACTATCGCGTTAGCCCCAGCCTATTCTCTGGGAATAAAAGTTCTTTATTACAGACAAAAGTCTTTCAATCACAACCACAGTAAAAGTTTATGGTGCAAAATTCTAAAACAGCACAACTCCTCAAAAATTTCAGAAAGATAAAATAACAAAATGCATAGCCATTCCCAGGTTCAGTATTTCAGAGGACTTGGCATGCTTCTTTGGAGTTGGGAGACTTAAACCTCAATTTACCAACCTTGGCATTTTGCCCGAGGTTATCTTCAAGGCAGCCCTCCTGAAGGCAAGACTTGAGGGAGGTGGGTAGGATGACCCCCAGGCTGTCATTGCCTGCACTGTTCCTTTTAATTCTAGATCAGGGCTCAGCAAACCACAGCCCAGGAGTCAAATCCAGCCCTGTGACATGTTCTGTAAGTAAAGCTTATTGGAACACAGATATGCTTATTTGTTTACCTATTGTCTATGCCTGTTTCCCTGCTTCAATAACAGACTTATATAGCTGCTACAGAGACAGTATGGCCTACTAAATAAAAGATATTTACTACTTGGCTCTTTCCTGAAAAATTTGTTGACTCCTGTTCTGGATTACAAATGTGGTAGGACTGGTACACAGATGAAGCCAGACAGCCTTAACAACTGTACAGGAATATCACTGTTTACTATTTTTGAAGTAGGGCATGTTTCAGTGTGAGAGGACCCTAGAAACAGCCTTCTCTGTCCCTCTTTTACACTCTTCACTCTGTCTACATAGTCTCATTCCTATGGAATCATCGTAATTCCCTCCTCACTTTAACCAACATCCTCTGAGCACACACTATGTGCTAGGTCCTATTCAATTCAATGGGTACTTAGGAAAATGAGTATCAGACTGACCCTGGCCTCAAGAAGCTTCAGTTCACTGTTGGGAGGTAAACGTCAAAGAGATAATGACATATGTGATGCTTCAGGGCATTGGACCATGTGACTGCACGGTCTTTTCAGCCTGGAAGGTCTATATTTTTATGCTTCTAAAATTAAAGGGAGAGCACAACCTTCAAGTGGAAAGCTCCTCGACGTGAGTTCGCAATTCTCTGCTAATATAGATGATGCCAAGAGAAGAAAATAATTCTCCTGCCTCTTTTTTCAGTGTTCTTTCTTATCTATTTCTTGATGTGACAAGAATAAATCTAAAGAAGTTTCCTTCACACTTGGAGTGTGTGGAGATATTGTTACAGGAATAGCCAAAGACCTTCTACCTAGTTTTACACTACACCTGTTCTCCCAGCACAGCTGTGTTTAATAGTGCCCTCTTGTACTTCTCAGAGAGTTCTGGCTTGAACATTAAATCTCATGGCACATTTACCTATAACCCAAACCCTCAGCCTAGCCACCTATAAGACATTAGTAATATGAAGTTTTCTCCTTATCAGTTCAAAATTTCATTTAGGTTATTCTACAGCACCCACAACAGATGAAATACCTAGCAATTCTTTCTTCCCCAAAGAAAGTCATACTCAACTTGCTTCACTGATTGCACAGTTTAATGGTGAAATAAACCTCAAAAGACTTAGAATGTTCCCTGGCATATAGTAGAGAACGGTTAAGTTTGAAGTATATGAGACAATTTATTGTTGTTAATTGACAAAATAAAGACCTGAAAAAAATAATCTTTCCATTAAGATGTACAGATAAGTTGAAGGAGCAAGCTCCTTGAGAAAGCCTTCTCTGACCTACCAGTACTACTCAGCCCCCAGCACCTTTGCACAGAAGTCATTTAGGGCATGCCACATTTTACTAACCAAGTTGTTTCTTTTCTGTCTCCACTTGGATGGCTTGAATTTCTAGATAGCTATAATAACCCCAGGATTTAGTGCAATGTCTCACTCATAGTAGGTTCAACAGGAATTTCTGCATAAAATATTTATTGTCTGTTGACAAATTCCTGAGATATAAATAATAATGGTGTCTCAAAAATACCAGAAAAAAAACTCTACCACTGATATTATAATCATTGCTTTAAGTGTTTTCTTTAATGGGTGTTCTTTGCCCATAATACAGGCTCCCTAATGAAAGCCCTGCTCCAGAGCCTCACTGAAGGGAACAGCTAAACCATGATCCCAATCAGCCAGGAACCATACACTTTACAACCAGGAAAAGAATCAGACCTAATTTCCTCTTAGAAAGGAAAATGGTATCAATCATCTAATTCCTGGTTATTAACTAGACAGGATGGAGCAAAGAGCTAAATGTTGAAACTCGGATTTCAGCTATCCCCCCAACCCCGCACCCTGCAATATCCACCACCCAAGCCTGGGTCCTATTACTACACATTTTCTGAATAAGAGTCATTTAGGAGACAGGTTCTTGTCAGGGCATTAATCAAGGTCCTTTAGTAGCAGTGAGCATGAGACATTTGGCCGTCTCCTATGAGGAGGCATTACAGAATAAACTGGGAGCAGACAGACTTTCCTTTCTTGAAGAAGGAACACTGTCGGAACGGATGATTTGTAGAGGAATCCCATACAGAGTTGGCACATGTCCTGTTGAAAGGCATACAGCACAGGGAAAAGATCCACTTCCAGGAAGAATCTTAACCAAAAACAGCTGTCCGTGGAAGAAAAATGGTCCATCCATCCTTAATTGAATGGTAAGTGGTCAAAGATGGAGAGGAGTTTGCTAGAAACTCAGAATAGGTGCAGAGAGAATGCAAATTGTCGTAGAGATCACCCTTTAAATGTGAGTTTAAAGGAAGCACAAAATCAGAAAAGACCCAATGGTGGACATTCTTTTCTACACTGGCTAGGTTAGCAAAAAGCGGGGGCGGGGGGCAGAATAAAGTGAATGATTCCTCCCAGGCACATATAATGTTATAAAATGTTTTGAAATGTCTGCTATACACGTGACTATCACCCTCAGCTACAAAGCCCAGAGACATTTGTTGAATTCATGGACAAAAAGTGCATAACATGTCCGCTTTTTAAAGGCCATGCATTTCAAACTTATTGTATTCCTTAGGGCTAAGTTCAACCACAATTAGAAAAAAAATTGTGGTTTAAGCAAGTTAGAAATTTGAGTCATTTGATCACATAGAAGAAGAAAAGACCTACGGCTGGTCCAAGAAGAGCCCAGGGTTGGTCTGGCAATCTGTTCCAAAAAGTCTTCAGGGATCCAGGATCCTTCCAACTCAACTTTCTGCCATCTTTAGTAGGTGCTTCTCATCCTCATCATATAAGATGGCAACTAGAGCCACATTCCTAGCAGTGGGATTGGGAAAAGAGAAAAATAAACATTTGTCATTGAGGAGTCCAGCTCCAGGCCACGATCCTATGTGTGATTTTTTAGTCCCAACTGCAGGCAATTTGAAAGGCTTTACCTGGCAGGCCTCATAGGGAAAAGCTACCCTCCTCGCACCGGACTTGGTGTACAGCCAGTGCATTTCAGTTCTCTGGAAGGAGTTGCAGTCAAAGACTCAGATGCTCCCACAAGCCCCTCCCGACAAGCCCTGCTCATGTGCTCATAAGCATATCTGCATTCAGAGGCCTTTTTATTGGGGACCTCAGTGGAGGCACTTCCCAGATGTCTGTGCCAAGATCTCCTTTTGGGTTGCCTCAGCTTAGGCACTTTTCCCTAGAATGACTCAGTCTTTTCAGCTCCTAGTCCTTCCCCGTTTCCTTCCCCTTGGTCTCCCGTATCCATAAAAAGGCAGGAGCCTTTTATTAGTGGCTCCTCCTCAGGGAGACAATTATTCCCACCTGCTGCCATTCCATAGGGAAAAATAGGACACTGGGGAAGTGCTGCCCTTTCCTTTTGCTCTTGCCTGTACTGCCATGAAAAGCAAATAAAGCCTTGACTGTTACTTTCAATATGGCTTGTTATCCTCATTGAACATCTCGACACCAGGCAGCTTAACAGTTATGTGCCTGATGTCTTTTCAGAAAGTTTCCCCAAACTGCCTTACAACTCTTTTTCTTAATTCCATTGACAAGAATATAGTTAAATTGCCATAGCCAGCTACCAGGGAGACTGAAAAATGCATTCGGTGACTATTACTGTGGAGGAAGAGGATAAACTACATTGGGAGGAAGCTAGCAATGGGAGCAGCATCACAAGGAGAGCAGAGTTGAAGTCTCTGGCACCAACTGATTAAATCCTGTGACTTTGGGTAGCTCTCTGCATCAATCCCACATAACAAAATGGAAGTCCAAAGTATTATACTTTTGTATATTATCTGTACTCATTCTATTTTAAAGATGAGACCAAAGATTTAAAGACTTGCCATTCAAGCCTAATTTATGGGGTGAGAACCAGGAATGGGATTCATAATGGGGGAAGACCTCCATTACAGATTTTTTCCCCCCATTTTTTAGCTTCTGTCAAGGTTATTAAGCCGTTTTCCTGCCTGGTTTGTCACCTTAGAGGAGTGGCTTTCACTTGCAAATTGTAATTGAATGCCTTCCAGTTAAAAAGGAAGCAAAACAGGTTGTCAATCCTGAGTCCATCTGAGACAATACTGAACTCCAAGATGACTATAGTAGACATGGAATTTGGACTTCAAAGGACACAGTTGCCAAACTAAATGCAGAAAATATAACCTTAAAAAAGGATAATTCAGTAAGCAAGCAAAGATGGCAAGGTGACGTGAAAACATTGTTATCCACAGAATACTATGAAATCATTTCTGGGAGGAGTTCTCAAATTTTAAAATTTATTTGTGAACTTTAACTAGACAAGATGTTAATCCAAAGGACATGCAAGACCATTGCTCCATTAAGACATGTGCCTTGAATTATCCTCTGCTATTCTGCCATCTTTCAATTGAAGTTTTGGTAAGGCTTACTGAAGATGTCCATCTGTAATTTTCTATTCTTTTATAAATGAAAAGGAAGACTGTGATTCCCCAGGTCACATTTCAAGTGAGATGTCATGAAATACATTTTCAAAGTAAACTTCAGTTACATCAGGGTGATCTTTGGTAATTTTAAATTTACCTCTTTTAGAAACCCAATTTAAAATCTGTAATTTATTAATTTCATTCTGCTAGTTTTGTAGTGTGTTTTGTTTTAAGCTCTTTTCGTATTATTATAAAACACTCAATATTCCTTAAGCACCAATAATCTTGTGATGTTAAGGAAGTCATTTAACTGTGTCTCTGTTTCTTTGTCTATAGCACAAGGCGCTTGTAGCAAATCAGTGAGTCTCAGTGAGGACGTATATCAGCATATGTAGGGACAACGGATACACTTTAAAACTCTCTTTCCCCAGATTCTGTTAAGCATCCTTCACCCCAGCCCACCCCTCAACTCAGGTTAAGAATCATAACATGAGATGAACAAGAGCCCTGGCAATTTGCTATGACCTGCTATGTAAACAATTCCATGTTAGGGGAACGTGTTTCATTATGAGTCTATAACATCCTTTCTCCTATAGTATTTATTTAATTATTATTGGCTGAGCACTTATTATATGACAGGTTCTCTGATAAACATTGTGGCTTATAATGTGGTTTATAAAAAGCAATTTGTTTACAATGTTGAATAATAGAGATAGAGTTTTTGCTTATTTCAGAGACTATTTCTGCCTACTTGGTGTCTGTCCATTGTCCCTTCTTCCTTACCAACAGAACTCTACTTCTGTTAGGAACTAGTGCAAAAGCTTGCATTTTCCAGCTTCCTAACAGCTGGAAGAGTTGGTCTTATAACTTATTCAGGACAGTGAGATATAAGCAGAAGTCTACTGTTTTTGACTGCTGTTTTAACAAATGATTATTGTGTTTTCTTCCTTATTCTGCTCTATTCCTCCTCCCTGGAATGCAATTATAATGGCTAGAGCTGGGACACCCATCATGTACTCAGAAGGAAAAGTCCAGGAGGATTGCAGGATCCTCAGACTTCGTATTCCTGAGCAGCTGAACCAATGCCAGTATGCATATGCCTCTGGACTTTTCATTACTTAAGAAAAATAAACTTTCCTTTGGTTTCAGCCACTGTTGTTTAAGTTGTCTGTTATGTGCAGCCAAACTCAATCCCTAACAAATATACTGTTTTAAGAGACCTGAGTGTCTAATGGGGAATACATATACATAAATAGGTAACTATTGCATGATAAATGATATAGGCAGGAAGATCAGAGTAATGTGATTACACATAAGAAAGTACCTAACCTAGAGTTGAAGATTTGGCAAAATATTCCCATGTAGGAGTATATATCAGCCATGTAAAGAAAAGAAAGTCACCCCCCAAGCTGAAGGAACAGCATGAGCAAAAAGTGTAGAGGTGAAAGAGAGTATGGCTAGCTCAGAAGATGAAAGGCAGCCATGACTGGTGTGTAGAGTTTAAGATGAGTCTGGAGAGGGAATTCAAAGCCTCTGGAAACAGTCTTGAGGGAAGATAATAAATGAAGAATCATCTCTTCAAGAAATCTATAAAAGTTTGATAAGAAAGCCAAGAATCTGTGGTATTTGAACCAAGACTGGTCTCTCCCCAAACCTCCCATCCCAACTCAGTGAGGTGGAGACTCCACTACAGACCACTGCATTCAAAAACACAGGGCTCCCTCTATCCCCAGATCCCAGTCAGAGGGCTTTCCTGCTGGAAGAAGCAGGACTTCAGCATTTGACATCCTGCCCCCAGCCACCTGTTGCTGAGCTAACTCTTCAATGAGTGTAACGGACTCAGTCTCCACTCATGGAATAGAGGCTCCACCTTGGGTATGGCATGCTGAGAGTACTGGAGCTCTGATCACCCTTGCCCCTGCTCATAAGGTAGGGGTCCTGAGAGACAAGCTGAGAGCACCTCAAGCTGCCGCCACCTCCCACCAAGTGCTTAGATCCTAAAGCAAGAATGTCACTTGCTTGTCATTGTTCCCACCTCAGCTCCAGTGCCCTAGCTCAGAGATTTCCCTGAGGATAGAACAGGCAATAAAACAGATAGCTTTTAATCTCTTCCAAAAGAACTGATTTCATTTGCAAAAGTATATGGAAAAGTTCAAACCTAAGGATGCTCTCAAGAAGAGTGGAGGTTGTGGTGAATAGCAATTGGGAGGGGATTTGTAGGTTTAATGAAGAGATAGACAGTAGGCCAGTTAGTTTGCGGGAGAGAACTGGGAAATAGGACAACTGGGAGGATCCTTGGGCTCAGAACAAGGGTCAAAAACAGACATCAGAAACTATTTCTTCAAAGAACCTCATAATTTTACCAGTTTGTAGAGTAATTTATGCCCCAGCAATAGAGCAATCAGAGGGCAATTAGTTGAGTTTAAGATCTGGGTGTAGTTGGTGAAGGAGTGAGAGAAAGTCATATCAAAACTTTGAGTATACCCAAAGCTGAGCCGACCTGAGGAAGAGCATCAGGTGCTGAACATCGTGTGGGGGAAAGGGACTTCACTAAAATAATCCAGCCAGTCACTAAAAAGTAAACAATAAAATAATAATAACAAGCCTCATGGGGACTAATACAAAATGTTGTTACAATATATTATTTAACAATCTAGTGTCTAACACAAAATTACAAGTCATGCAAAGAAACAGGAAAATACGGCCCATACACTGGAAAAAAAAAAAGTGGCCATCAAAAACTGCCTGTGAGATGAAAAAGATGGCAGAATTAACAGAAAAATACTTCAAGATAGTCATTACAAATACGTTCACAGAATAAAAAGAAAACATGATTAAAGAAGTGAAGGAAAGTATGATGACAAGAAGGGAATATCAAGAAAGATATAGAAATTATAAAAAAGAACCAAGTGGTAATTCTGTAGTTGAAGAAAAGTACTGAAGTAAGAACAAATTCCCTAGAGGGACTCCAAAGTAGATCTGAACTGGTAGAAGAAAGAATTGTGGAACTTGAAGACAAATTGTTAAAAAGTATGAAAGCCAAAGAACAAAGAGGAAATCAAATGAAGAAAAGTGAATAGAGCCTCAGATAAGTGTGGAACATTATCAAACATCCCAACATATACTGGCATGTTACAAGGAAAGGAAAGAAAAATGGGCAGGAAAAAAAATTCTAAGAACTAATCGCAGAAAACTTCCCAAA
Source organism: Daubentonia madagascariensis (assembly GCA_023783475.1). Classification (NCBI taxonomy): domain Eukaryota; kingdom Metazoa; phylum Chordata; class Mammalia; order Primates; family Daubentoniidae; genus Daubentonia; species Daubentonia madagascariensis. Next base: position 11,423,624 of record JAKFHU010002658.1, read on the forward strand.
TTGAAAAATCATAATAACCTATACATGGAGGAAGCTTAAGGAACGCCAAGCAGTATTAACAGTAAGAGATCCCAAAACAGACACATCATAGTAAAAATGCTGAAAGTCAAACACAAGGAGAAAACCTTGAAAAACAGCAAGAGAGAAACAACTAGGCATTTGCAATAAGGTGATGCATCAGTAGACATGACAAAGGCTGCAAGGCAGTGGGATAACATATTTAAAAGACTCCAAGACAAAAACTGTCAACTAAGAATCCTATACCCAGCAAAACTATCTTTCTATTCAAAAATAAAGGCAAAATACTTTTCTCAATTAAAAAAAAGGGGAAAAAAACCCCAGAGAATTTGTTGCAAGCAGACTTGCCTTAGACAACATACTGAAGGTAATTCTTCAGATTGAAAACAAGTCAACCCCATATGGTAACCAGAATCCACATTTTAAAATAAACCAACAAAACCTTGTAAAAGTAATTATGTAATTATTAATATAAAAGATGGTATTAATGCATATTTTTCTCTTTTCTTCTCATAACTAATTTAAAAACAATAATATAAAATGATATGTATATAATGTGGTGTTGAGATACAACACACAGAAATGTAATATATGTGTAATGTATTTGCCAATAACAGCACAAAGGAGGGAGGTGAGAGCAAAGCTCCATGGGGCTAAGGAAACGTCTACAGATGGTAAAATAATAGTTATAACAATGCATTGTGAAGTTTGTAACATTAATAGATATAACAACAACACCACAAAAACAGGGAAAAGGGAATAGAGCTATATAGGATTAACATTGCTGTATATTACTGGAATTAAGATAGTATAAACCTGAAGCTGATTTTGAAAAGTTAAGATGTGTAGAGTAAACCTTAGAGCACCACTAACAAATAACTCAAAACTACAGTATACAGTAAAAAAAAAATCATTAAAGAAAGTAAAATGCTGTATTAGAAACACCACACTAAAGAAATTAAAATGCCACATTTAAAAATTTACTTATTGTAAGAGAAAGCAGCAAAAGAGGAATATAGGAACAAAAAGATATGCAATGTATAGAAAATGAAAAGGGAAATAGCAGACATAGGTCTGCTAGTTAATGCTAGCATAATCTTACTATATCCATAGTAACATTACATGTGAATGGGTTAAACAATCCAATCAAAAGGCAGAGATTGTTGTACTGAATAAGTAAACATAATCCCACTGTATGCTGTCTACAGGAGACACTCTAGATGCAAATTATAGATTGAACGTGACAGGATGGAAAAAGGTACAACACACAAGTAGTCACAAGGAAGCTAGTGACTACACTAACCTTAGACAAAATAGACTTCAAAACAAAAAAAAACGTTACTAGAGATAAAGAGGCATATTTCATAATGATAAAAAGGTCCATCCATCGGAAAGCTATAACAATTATAAACATATAAGTAACTAGTCACAGAGTACCAAAATACATGAAGCAAAAACTGACAGAAATGTAAGGAGAAATAGACAATTCAATCATAATAGTTGGGATAGTTAACATGCCACTTCCATGCTTTACCTGACTCTTTGGTCCGTTATCTCACAGCGAACTTTCTGACCAAGTATACAACGACCCAGAGGGCCTAGGAGAAGTGCCGTATAGATAGCAGTTTGATTTCAACGCTGAGCCACGTTGGGAACCTAGCTGATGATGGGGGGTTCCACCTCCCAACTTGTCCATTTTGTTGCATATTCTAAGGACCCAGACATGGGCTTGGTGGCCCGTCCCTTGTTTTCCCTGGTTTATGACTTTCGGCTTTGTGGCATACGGCTGAGATGGCAAGCAAGTGCCTCAGATAAAGTATGCAGCAAAAGTTGGAGTGAATATGATGACATGTGACAATGACATTGAATTGAAGATTGCACGTAACCACCCAAATGCTAAGGTCTTACTACATATTGCAATAGAAAATACTATTGGAGGTGAGGAGGGTAACATGAAGTTTGGTACTACACTGAAGAACTGTAGGCATCTCTTGGAATGTGCTGAGGAACTTGATGTCCAAATAATAGGGGTTGAATTTCATGTTTCAAGTGCTTTCAAAGAATCTCAAGTATATGTACATGCTCTATCTGATGCTCAATGTGTGTTTGACATGGCTAGAGAATTTGCCTTTACAATGAACATGTTAGACATTGGTGGAGGCTTCACAGGAACCGAGTTTCAACTGGAAAAGGTTAATCATGTTATCAGCCCTCTGTTGGGTATCTACTTTCCTGAAGGATCTGGCAATAAGATAATTTCAGAACCTGAAAGCTACTGTGTATCTTCTGCATTTACACTTGCAGTTAATGTCATAACAAAGAAAGTTGTTGAAAATGATAAATTTCCTCTGGAGTAGAAAAAAACAGAAGTGATGAACAAGCCTTCATGTATTATATGAATGATGGTGTTTATGGTTCTTTTGCAAGTAAACTGTCTGAAGACTTAAATACCATTCCAGAGATTCACAAGAAATACAAGGAAGATGAGCCTCTGTTTACAAGCAGCCTTTGGGGTCCATCCTGTGATGAGCTTGATCAAATTGTGGAAGGCTGTCTTCTTCCTGAGCTGAATGTGGGAGATTGGCTTATCTTTGAAAACATGGGAGATGCTCTGCTGTTAGAAGTTCACTGCCTGCTCCAGAGCCCACACACAGGCCTTCCAGGCTGCTGTTACTGGGATGGGGGTGAAGAAGTTCCCTCCCTCTTTGCTAAGCTCCAGCATAAAAACTTCTTGTGGAAGCTTCCAAAGCCACAAGAAGAAATGTGCACCCTCCACAGTTACCCCACAGAAGTCCCTGCAAAGTCCTTCAACCTCCAGGACATGGGAGGGCCATGGGTCACTGGTTAAATTTTATCTCTACCTCTGAAACGCAGAGGTACACAAAATGGTTTACCCTACCTGTAGGGGAAGAAGCCTGGGTCTGTAAAAAAAAATATTTGTTTCTCCCCTCTGAGGAAGACCGCTAGTCATTTATTTTCAATGTATAAATAAAAACAAAGACATGTTGATTATGCACAATATACTTAATCTAATTCTAGATCACAAAACAAGGAATATGCTTTATTTCCAAGTGTCAAAGTCTAATTTATAAAAATCTATACTGTATTAGGCCACAAAAAGTCTGAATAAATTTTTAAAAGCATATATTCTGTCTAGCAATGGGTTTTATAGTATAGACACATAATATATGCAATATGTAATGCATAATAATGAAAAATTTTTTAAATCTCCAATTATGTTGGAACAAACAAATGTATCCTAAAGAGCAGCGAGGTCAAATGAAGGTAGGAAGAATACTACAACTAAATGTTTCAAAGAAATCATTCCAATTTAAAGCTTATGGATCAAAACTTAGAAGGAATTACTACAACAAAAATATTTGAATATGTTTATTTTCAAAAAAGAAAAATAAAGGAATTAAATATCTGCTTAAAATCTTAAGAAAAAATAGAAAAATGCCCGTAAGCTAAATAGAAGGAAAGATTTAATAAAGGATAAAGGCCAGAACAAATAAATAAAAGGCATCAAAGCAACAAAATTAATAAATATATCTAAGAATTTGTTCTTTCTAAACACTAATGAAAAAAAAACCTGTTTGTGAATAAATTGTTTATCAGTAAATTAGAAATGAGAAAGTACATAGATGAACACATACTAAACAGGAAAGGAAAATTCCACTCACTTTTGTCTAATGTATATGAAAATTTCAAACAAATGTCTTCCTTCAAGAGAATCAAAAAGCCAAATTTACAAAAAAATAGTCCAAAACTAAAGACACCTGCTGATGAAGACACTGGAGAAGTGTATTAAAAAATTTAAACATGTTCCAGTCTGTTCAAACCTAAAATGCAAACATTTGGAAAGAAGAGACAAAGTTGACAAATAAATCTGGTTAAGAAAATCTTTAAAAAAAAAAAGCTATAAAATATAACAGAGATATGCATTAGATGATTTTTACCTGAGCAACACAAGGGAGCATTAAATAGGACACATACAAAGTTTTATTAATAAAAAGATGCATTTCCCAATGAAAATATGAGTCCTGAACCTTTAGGTGCTTAGTAAAATAGGAACAAGGTATATAAGCAAAATCTGTGGGATAGACAAGGAAGAATTGACAGAAATCAAATGTTGATGTAGATTTTTAATATTCTTCTATTAGCTTTTGGCATATCATGTCATCTAAAATAAATGAGGATATAAAGAACGCCAAAGGTATAATTAACAAGGTTGAATTAGACAAACAGATCTTTGCGTACTGAAAAGAAGGTAGAGCAATGCCTTATTTTAAAACTTCTCTTATCTGTTCACAAGTAGTATTAAATAATTTGTTAGATGATATTGGAATAAGCTGTCATATTTTATTGAAGTTATATTAAATTTATAGATAATTTTGGAAAGTTTAATATCTTTATATTCAAAACCATTCAGAAACATGGACTACATTTCCATATATTTAAATTGTTCTATATGACCTTTTAAGTTTATATACCATAAGATTAAACATTTTTATATTTACTTACAGTATTTTATAGTTTTTGTTGTTTTTTATAAGATTATTTTTATGCTTTTCTTTTGGTTTTTGCTGTTAGTGAATATCTTTTACAGATGAATAAGTAAGCTAATAACCACAACAAAGTTATTCTAAAGAAGAACCCAGGATATTCATGTATTCCTATTTGTTTAAAGGTGTTAGTGCAGAAAAAGGGGATTAATGATGCTGTTTTTCAGTGAAAAGATATTGTTGCTGCAAAAAACAAAGGAATACGTTTTAAATAACATACTTTCCAAATTTTTATGATCTATAAGACTTTATTATTCTGAGTCAGCATGTCACATTTTCTTCATTTTTTTTAAGGGAATTAGTAAATCATTCTCTAAAGTCTATGAACATGATCTCTAGGTATTTTGGTAAGTCTCTCTGCCAACAGGTCAAACATAGATGCTTTAGTGAGTGTTTTTTTCTCATTTGCTTTAGAGTAAATACACTATACCTATATTTATATAAAATGCATCAATTATATGTGTTACAAAAATTTCTTTATTTGCCCCATGTCATTTCATTCTTGTTAGTTCTTTTGTAATAACATTTATCAATATTTATCTTTGATAGTTTAAAAGTTAGTTTTTTCTGTAAGTAATTTTTATCTATAGTTAGTTTTTAAGAAATTCTCCTAGGATGTTTCCTAAAAGTTTTAAAATTTTGACTTTTACATGTAAGTAATTAATGAACCTGGAATTGGCTTTTGTTGTACAGTGTCAGACAAATATTCATTTTATTTCACCTACCATGGTGTTTATTTCTTCACAATGGGACACAATCAGTCTTGAGAAAGTCTCAACTTCATTTATTGATGATCTCATTCTTCCTCTATCATATATATGTGAATCTGTTTTTTAGCTTCTGTTTTTTTATTAGTCCATTTGTACATCTTTGCACCAATTCTATCCTTTTATTTACTACACGTAGAAAATAGCTTTTGCTACTTCAGAAGGCAAGTCTCCACAGCCTATTCTCTCTAGAAATGTCATGGTTATTCTTGGCCCTTTGCTTTTACACATAAATATTAGAATCAGACAGGCAAGATTTTAAAAAGACAAAATAAAAATAAAGATCCTGTAAGTAATTTTAAATTGCCATTGCATCGCATCCATAGGCAGTGTGGGGAGAGAATGAACCTCTTCATGACACTGAATCTGCCTTTATAAACATGGTGTACCTCTCTATTCATTGGGTTCCTCTCTCATGGATGCCTTAGATTTAATTTTTTTTGTTTTATATGAATGGTGATATTATATGAGAGCTTTATACCTGACATTATTATTGCTATTTTAAAATGCTATCTTTTGAAATTGCATTTTCTTTCTGATCATTACTGGTGTACAGACAGCCAGTTTGCTTTGTCAATTCTTCTAACTTTTTTGCCTGTCTTTTTGGGCTGGCTAGGATTTTCCCCATTACAATATTTAATAGAACACATGACATTAAACATTTGTGATCTTTAAAAATTTTTAATTAAAAATTAACTTTTAAAGATTCTTCAGATATTTTCCATTAAATACGATGTTTATTATAGGTATTTTTGTACATGCCTTTTATTTTAAGGATATTCACTTCTATTCTCCAGTTAGTCAATGTATTTTCTCATGAATAGATGCTTAAATTATCCAATATTTATTGTCTAATGGGATAATTATATGATTTTCCTTCTTTAATTTGTTAATGTGATAAGTTAATAATTTTTAATGTTGAGCCAACATTGCTTTCCTAAAATCAACGCAACTTAACTATAATGCGTATTATATATATCCATACTTCATTAGATTCAGTTTGTTCAGATCTATATTCATAAGTGATATTGATATTTAAATTTCCTTTCTCACATGACCTTCTCAGCTTTGATATAAATTTTATAGTAAATGAACAAAATTACTTCGGAGATATTCTCCTTTTTGTTACCATTGAAAGAATTTCAATAGGATTGGAATTATTTTTTGCCTGGTTATTTGAGAAAATTTACCTATAATTCTGGGCCTGTTGCTTTCTTTGCAGGATCATTTAAAACTACTGATTCAGTTATTTTAGATTTTTTTCAAAAAAATTTTACTCAGATGAGGTTGTATATATTTTTCTTAAAAAGTGTCCATTTCACTGAAGTTCTCAAGTGCATTGGGGTAAAGATATCTAGAGTATTTTCTTCTTGTAGTTTAAATCCCTGCAACACCTTTAATTATGCTCCTTTTCCCCATTATTTTTGTTGGGGTTTTGTTCCTGCTTTCTTTAGCTCTTGATCAGTTTGTTTCATTTTTCTCACTAAAGAATAACTGTTGCTTTGCTTTATTTTCAATATTATTTTTTAAATTAACATACAGTAAAACTGACTTTTTCTAGTGCACAGTTCTATGAACTTTAACACATGGATAGATTTGTGTGACCACCACCACAGACAAGACACAGAACGGTTCTATAATCCCTCAAATCTCTCTCTTGCTATCCATTTATAGTCATATATTCCCACTACTCCTATCCCAAAGCAACCACTGATCTGTTTTCTATCACTATAGTTTTATTTTTTAAGAAAGTCAGACCAACGGAATCATGCAGTATGTAATCATTTTTTTTTTTTAGGCAAAGTCTTGCTCTGTCACCCTGGGTAGAGTGCAGTGGTGTCATCATAGTTCACTGTAACATCAAATTCCTGGGCTCAAGCGATCTTCCTGCCTTAGCCTCCCAAATAGCTGGGACTACAGGCACGCGCCACCACGCCCAGCTGATTTTTCTGTTTTTTGTAGAGACAGGTTCTCGCTCTTGCTCAAGCTGGTCTTGAACTCCTGATCTCCAGCCATCCTCCCACTTCAGCCTCCCAGAGTGCTAGAGTTACAGGTATGAGCCACCGCGCCCAGCCAGTGTGTAGTCTTTTGAGACTAACTTCTTTCACTCAGCATGATTTGCGATTCATCCATATTACTGTGCGCATCAATAATTCTTTTTATTGTTGACTAGTATTTCATGGTGTAGATATACTATAGTTTGTTTAACCATGCATCGAAGAACATTTGGGTTGTTTTCAGTTTTTGGTATTTGTAAATAGAGTTGCTATAAACATTCATGTATAGATTTTTATGTGAACATAAGTATTTATTCCACTTCTGGGTATTTAACCTAGGAAAATTCTAGGTATTTAACATAGGAAAATTCTGATGTGTAACCTTGGAAAATTCTTGGTCTGTATCCCTTCAAAAATGGCAACGTTCTCTTACTCTGCTTCTGGGACTTCAAATGCACCTACAAGAGACATTTCTTCCATGTCTCACATGTCTCTCATGATAGTTTTGAGGTTTCTTTGTTGGATTGTTTTTGTTTAGATTGCTTTTCCTATCCACTTGTTTCTCTGTTCTTTAGTCTGTATATTTTCTACCATCCTATCTTCCAGTTCACTAATCCTCTATTTAGCTAAAACTGTTCTGCTCTTAATTTGTCTACCGAGTTCTTACTTGTAATAATTACATTTTTCTCTTCTAGAATTTCCATTTTAATCATTCATTAGAATTAATTGTCTACTAAATTTTTCCATCAATTTCTTGAACATATAATAATCATTATATTAAAGTCTGCACCTATTAATTACAACTTGTCAGTTGATCTTAGGTTTTATTCTATTGTCTACTTATTCTCTTAGTTTTTGGTCAATTGTTTTGTTTCATGAAATGCCTGGTAACTTTCTTTTATGGAAAGTCAAACATTATGATAAAGAAATAAAGAGATAAATTGAAGCTCTTGAAAATATATTTTCCCTCAAGAGAGGATATGTTTTCATTATTGCAGACGTCAGGGTAAAAGCAGATCACCTCCTGTAGTCTGATATTAAGCTAATTTGAAATGTGTCGTGTTCATTGTGAAGACTAGTCTTATTCCATCTAGACATTAATCCTAAAGTATAGCCCTTTAAATTTCTTAATTCAAAGTCTGGGACATTTTCTGGGGTTGCCATCCTTTTGGTAAGCTTTCTAGAATGACTAAAAGCTTCATTCAGGTTCTCAGCCTCATAGCCACTGTTTTCCCCACCACCTTTTAGGGTTTCCCAGCTTCCATAGATGTTTGAATTCTAGTTCCTATTCAATGAGTATATGCTCATAATTAGGAGTGTTCAGGAAAGACTTTTGTTTTTTTCCTCTGTTCCATCCAGAGCCAAGACTCAACAGCAAATATCCCTCCTATCAACATTTATTTTCCTGTCAATCATTGGGAGTGTCACCCTTCAGGTGTTTGACTTTCGTGCAGAGGTCTATAGCTATCTAGCTTCTGTCCTGTTCCAGCCTAAAGCTTTGTTTCCTGTCCCCAATGTACATAAACCAATAATACTTAGATTTTAGGCCACCAGGCTTTGGCAGATATCCCCAGGGTCAATACCAACCATCCCCAGAGAGTTTGCTTACCTTTACAGATTAAGGAATGCTATCCTTAAGGGAATCCATTTATCCTCTCAATAATTTATTTGAATTCTTTTTAACATTTAATCCAGAATTTTAGTTATCTTGTACCAGGAGATGTATTTCTGAACATCTGGTCTGCCATAGTGCCTTATGCAGAAGTTTAATCATGCTATTTCTCAGTCACATTAAAGACTCATCCCACATTTTCCCACTTCCAGGCACTGATTCTAATAATTCTTCTCAATTTAAGAGGCATTGCCATATGACAGTTAAGAGCTTGGCCTTTGGAATTAAACATTCAGAATTCAAGTATTTGCTCTATCACTCTTGTAGTATGTGACCTTGGGTCATTTACTTACCTTTCAAGTCCTCAGTTTCTGCATCTATAAATTGGGGCTGTTAATAGTACACCTCTTCCAGAGTTAAATGAGATCATGCTAGAAAAGTGCTGATACGTTTAACATATTGTATAAACATTCTGTAGCCAAATATAATAGGAAATAAATTAATGTTATTTACTATCATAATTGCCTAGAATGTCCTTTCCTTGAATATTTATTTATTGAACCCCTGTCCTCCATTTAACAATAAACACATTTTCTGCCTCCTTCAAAAATCCATTCTGATTTCTCTAATCAGCATTAAATTGTCAGATTTCCCCAGATTGACTTGTCCCTGTACTCTGGAACAGTTCTTCAGTGAGGTAGGTAACACATATGTAAGTTTGAGAACGAAGAAAGACGAAAAATTTTAAAAACAAGGTAGGGTTTTGTCTGAAAAGCTACCTCACATATATTATTTTTAATAGTCCTTACAACAAATCCTGGGTAAGGCTTTTAAGGAGTTTATCATAGTTTCCATTTTCTTGATAGGAAGATATATATCAATCAGATTTTTTCAAAATGTGCTAAAATGCAGATTTTCTGATAACACTACACAAAATATGGTTATGAAGTGAGAGAAGAGGCTGAAATGTCTTTGATACAGGAAGTTTTGAGGAAGCATACTAGATCTTACCCAGAGGAAGGTAAATTTCCAGGATAGAAATCGAAGGGGGAAGTCGAGTAGGTAGGACAAGAGATTGAGGAAATTCATGGCTATATTAGTCAATGTTCTCCAGAGAAATGGGACACATAGGATATAGATACAGATATATAGATGATATAGTTATAGAGAGAAACTCATTTATTTTAAAGAGTTTGCTCATGAAATTGTGGGGGCTGGCAAGTCCAAAATCTGCAGGGCAGGCCAGCAGGGTAGAAATCCAGAAAAGGTTCAGCTGGAAGCTCAAACCCAAAGGAATTCTGGAGGCAGAATTCCTTCTTGCTCAGGGGACCTCTTAAGGCCTTTAACTGATTGGATGAGGCATATTCACATTATAAAGGATAGTGTGTTTTACTCAAAGTCTACTGATTTAATTGTTAATTATACCTAAAAAAAAATACTCTCACAGCAATATCTAGACTAGTATTTGACCAAAAGCTGGGATCCATGGCCTAACCAAGTCGACACGTAAAATTAACCATCATAATGGTGAAGGGGAAGCTTTACCCACTCACAAATTCAATCTCTTAAATAGTTTCTCTCTTCTTTCACCTAATCATGCCCTTTCTCAAATAACACTCTTCCTAAATACAGTTCTGCTAACTGGATCTGGAAAGTTCTTACCAGCACTCTCAGAGATAGCTTAGCTTAGACTTTTCCAAGAAGACCTTGAATCAAAACTTAAAGCATCCTTTTCCCCCTTTCTTTAACCTCTTCCTTTCTTTTGTTTTTCTCTTGATTTTGGTAAAAGATGGTTTTATATAATCATCTTGGAATAGAAAAGATTTTTAGCAATTTAAGTGAAGATTAATAAAATGAAACAGGTAGAAGTAGAAAGTGGTAACTCTGAGAAGAACTAATAAGGTGAAAGAGGACTTGCAAATCTAAGAATGTCAACAAAGTCTTTCCTGGGCTGCAGTGTGGAAATGCTTCCAAAGCCTGGGGTGCCTCAGTGAACCCTGGCCCCGAGAGGTCCACAAGTCTTTAGTACTGTAATTTCTTCTCTGATAGTGTGATAGAAGGGACAATACTAGGGATTCTTAAATGAGAATTTGGCACATCTGAGAGAATTACTTAACTATTACCATATGAATTGAGAATATTTATTTACCTTTCATCAGCTTCTTTTCCTCTATGATTCAACAGTGAGAAGTCAGTCAGTTCTTCTGAGGACCTAACTCCCTATGAATTCAATGCCCCCATTTTTACAGTAAGTATCAACATTAAGAGCCACAACTAGACAACAAATCTTACCAACTTCCCTGAAAGTCATCGTTTTCTATTCTTTTCTAGAAGAACTTTTCACATTGTATCAACCAGGACCTTGATATAACACAGTTTGTTATTACCAAGGTATAGACATACAGGTTGAATATCCCTTATCTGAAATGCTTGAGACATGAAGTGTTTTGGATTTCAAATTTTTTTTTGGATTTTGGAATATTTGCTTATATGTAATGAGATATCTTGGGGATGAGAACCACATCTAAACACAAAATTCATTTAAGTAATTTAATACAACATTTTAAATAATTTTGTGCATGAAACAAAGTTTGAGTACATTGAACCATCAGAAAGCAAAAGTGTCAGGTGTGGACATATTAGAGATACTCAACCTGTACTGCCCAACAAATTAATCTCGCTCCTGTAAAAAATGAATTAAAACAAGTCTCATGTAATAATTATTCCTCAACATAGTCCTTAGGTGTAGCATTAGAAACTGTAAGTTAAATTGACCTACTTTTTTTTTTTGACTGTTTGCATATATTTTGCAATTCTCTACCAAGTGGTGGTTTAATTTGTGTTTGGACACCCTCCCATGGATGGGGAACCCCCTCTTCAAACAGCCCATCTGAGTTTGAGACACCATGACTATCACTTCTCCTATATATGGAATTGGGCTCTATCTTCCTGTGCCTTCTACTCACTGATCCTAGTTCTGATCTTTAGACCCAATTACAATAACCCGAACACCTTGGACTCAGTAAGTCCTTTAAATATTTGAAGAGATCTATCATTCCCCTCCTCACCGTTAATTTGGAGTTGTTTCTTCTTCAGAATAAACACCCCCAATATCTTTAACCATGTCTTATCACTTAGTGTCATACATGTTTGCTTTGCTGATTCCTTTCTTAGAACAGATCCAAAACTAGTCAATTGCCTTATATGAGCTGACCAGCAGACAATGGTAGGAAAAAACTTTTTTGAAATCTTTAGCACTTCTATTATTCCATCATCATATCTCTTTAACTTTTTGGTTTATTAAAACTCAACAGTCGTTTTATCACATGCTGCTATGCTACATCACTTCCAACCGCATTTGGGCAGTTGAGTTTTTGGACCCAAGTGTAAGATCTTATGTTAATCCCTGTTAACTTCTATCTTTTTAGAGATTCATCCCATTGCTACAGACTGACAAGATTTTTTTTGTTGTTTCAATTCTGGTTCTGACATACAATGTGTTCATTCTCTTGCCAGGCTTCATGCCATCTACATATTTGATAAGCATGCCTTCTGTAGCTTCATACAATTCAATCTATAGGATTATACAGTCATAATTACATCTTTTGAGAACTTTCCAACCTTCTAAAGTTATATTTCCTTTCAAAACTTCATGTTATGGAGTAATGCAAACTTTTCACTAAACTTTTAGAAGTTCTGCTTTTTGAATTTTGGAGTATATTCTTCCCTTCTTTGGATACCACACATTCTCAGATGATAGTCTTTCAAGTTCTCAAATATCATTCATTTCCTTAATCCCTAAATCCCTTTCATAGTCATTACCTACATGTAGATTTGTTTCTATTGTAGGTAAGACTTTGTTTCAAATTATATTCATTACCCATTGCTTCCATAACAAATGACCATAAACTTAGTGGTTTAAAACAATGTAAACTTACTGTCTTACATTTCTGGAGGTCAGAAGGTAAAATGGGTCTCACTGGTCTAAAATCAAGGTGTTGGCAGGGCTGCATTCCTTCTGGAGGTTCTAAGGGAGAATCCATTTCTGTGTCTTTTCCAGCTTCTAAAGCTGCCTACATTCCTTGGCTCATGGGCCCGTCCTCCATCTTTAAAGCCAGTGGTGCAGCATCTTCAAATCTCTCTCTCTGACTCTGACCTCCTCTTCTGCCATTCCAAAGGAACTTTATGATTACATTGGGCCTGCCTGGATAATCCAGGAAAATTTCCCTATTTTAAGTGTAGCTCCTTAGCAACCCTAATTCCACCTGCTACCTTAATTCCCCTTGGCCATGTAACAGAACATATTCACAGGTTCTGGGAATTAATGTGGGGGCATCTTTGAGGATCTTTATTCTACCTACCATAAAAATGTAAGCCCAAACTTTTTAGATACTGTGCTTTGTACCAAATAAATCATTAAGCATATGTGCAAATAGTCAAATAGTCAAAATCACTAATCATTACTTTATTTTGTTTTAGGATTAGACTTTCTTTATTTGGCTTAATGGCCTGAAGTGGACTCTTAAAATAATACCACTTGTTTTTCTTCTCTCCTTTTAGCCACATAAATAAGAGCTTCTAACTTAAAGTTTATGAATATTCCTGAAGATATATATTTCCTTGAGTAGTGTTTTATTTACCCTAGAGAAATACTCTTTTACCATTTCCCAGCCCTTGCTAGTTTTATCACACTTTTACTAATTCATAACAATTATTATAATTTATTATCTGAATGGAATTAGTATGATATTTAAAATAAAATGCCATATCTATTAAAGGGACATTAGAGCAAAATAGAAGACATTGGTCCAAAAGTAAGCTATTGGAAGTTTATGAAGATAGTAGGCTAAATTTTTTTAAAAGGTCACCACCTTTTAAGGGGGTAGAACAGGAACTCCAGGACTTGTTTGCCACTGAAATGAAACTTCTAGTTTGGATTTTGTATGATCACCTGAAAGATGAGACTATTAAGCAAAATTGAGTTCATAAGCTCAGAAGGATGGTGGGAAAATCAGTCCATAGTGTGAATCTGTGTCTGGGTACCTATTTTTTCTTTTCCTGCAGGGATCTTAATGATACTACTTCATATGAGAAACCACCAGGACAAATGAACCTGCCTTTGAAGAATACAGGATTGCAGTTGGCCAAATATAACATACCACTTTGAAGGTTTGAGGGCCCCGCATGGAGTACATGGTGGAGTTGCAATGCTTGCATCATCTGTGGGCTTTATTCTAAGTTCAAAATCTACTTAATTTTTTCTCCAAAGCTATTTGTTTTGTCATTAGTGGAGTTTTTCTTTGTTTATTGTCTAATGTGAGTCCTGTCCATTTTAGCTTATATTTATTGGCTTATTCTATCCAGACTTTTAGAACCAGAAATAATCCTGCCTCCTTCAGCAGTGCGTGGTGAAGCTTAAAATGGGTTTCAGACACAGGGCTCTGTTCCTAACGTGCTCACTGACTAACTCTGAGCTTGTGCCCATTTCACTCTCAGCCTCGATTCGCTGATCTGTAAAATGAGGGGACTGGACTACTTCAGGGTCAGTTGTCCCTGAATAGCGCCATGGAACTCCCCAGGTCTGTGGAGACGCCTCCAGCACTGTTAGCATGAAGTAGAGTGGGTGAGGGACAGAGGTGGAGAAGATGGGGTGCCTTGCGGCTCATCCTGTGGCATAGACAGCAGAGGTCTGATTATTTATAGAAATTAGAAGCTTAGATCATTAGTATTTATAAGGAATCTCTAAGCATCATTTCAGATTTTACCAAACTTATTACTTAAAAATATAAAAACTTAAGGCAGTATAAAAATTGGCATTCTTTCCGATTCCTAAACTATTTATCTCTGTCATGGTAGGATAATCAACATTTCTATAGTCTAAAAAGGGTTGTGGATAGAGAAAAAAATAAATCTACAATCTGCAAACTATTTAATAAATGTTGAGTAATTAAGAATTAGCCACATCTTTCTTTGGAGAAATAGTCTATTCCAGCGCTAGGTCATAAAAAATATAAGATGAACTTGAAAAATCTTGCATATCAGAGAGTAAAAAAGTCTTATAAAGGACGGGGGCTTGGCAAAAGGGCAAAGGAGCCAACTTAAAAGCTCTGATGGGCAAAGCTGGACCAACTTGAGTAACAAAATAAATAACAATAGTATTGGATTGTAATCCATAGACTAAAATAAATATCTATGAGTCCTTACTATCATAAATAATAATTGAATAAACCAATGGGGGAAAAGGGACAACCTCCTCACTGAAGAATTTTAACCTATAAATGCAGAGAGAAAAAGGGAGGTCACTATTAAAACACCACAGTAGGAATTGCTGCTGGCAAAATCCACCAATGGATGAGGAAATCATTCAGCAAAAGTTTGAGGAGAAACAACATAGTTTCATAGTGTCAGTGCATCACTCCCCAAGTATTTACTAATTACAAGAGGAAAAGATAATGACTTTACAAAGGAGAAACTTTCAGACTACACCTTTACCAAATGATCATCTTACATTAGAACAATGACTCAAATCACAATATATATGAATATTGTGATGAGCTCACTATTTCTCTAGTAAATAATGATGTTCAACATATTTTAAGCCAAAGTCTTAATAATATTGTTTCAGAACTTTGCTGACATAATTCTAGCATTAGCCTAAAAATTAAGGGGAAATATAAATAAAATTTGTATAAATAACATAAGAGCACTTTTCTACCAATTATTAAATCACATCATAAAATTATAATGATTAAAATAGTATCCTAAGGACACATGAAAAGAATAAATAACCTAAGATTATCTGTGAATAGAAAGATAGAATAGACAGATAAAATAAGTATTAGATGAATTTAGTCAATAATCCTAATCAATACATTATACTATACAGAAAATTGCTCTAATCTATTTAGATTAATAACTCACATTAGACAACCGATTCCAGACATCTTAGAAGATAAAAAGCAAAAAATGAAACCATAAAATACTTGAAGAAAACATAGGTGGGTCTTTAAAAGGTGTTTGGGTCAGGAAGGGCTTTTTGGGCAAGTGCATTTACAAAGGAAAAGACAGAATTAACTCCACTAAAAATTAAATTACTGCTCCACATAAAAATGCCATAAAGAATTAGCAGTCAAATGTGAAACTGACAAAAATATTTGCAATAAATGTTAACAGCAAACAGTAATAACTAAAAAGACCATGCAAAACCATCCATTCTTCATTCATTCAAGAAATATTTATTGAGCAACTACTTTATGCCAGGCTAGAATACAGCAGCCAATAGAACAACGTTCCTCCCTACATGAAGCTTACAAACTAGGAGTGTGGCAAAACCAATAAAGAGACAATATATAAGATCACGGGAGTGCTGTAGAGAAAGATAATGCTGGCCGAGGGGAATGGGAAGTGTGGGTGGGGGAAGTTATTTTGTGCCAAGTGGTCAGGGAAGGCTCTGGTGTCGTGTGAGCAGAGAGCTAAAGGAAGTAGAGGAGAAAGTTGGGCAGATGTCTGCAACGGGAGCCCCCCAACAATAGAAGAAGAATCAAAGACAGATCAAAGCCGTGAGATGGGGGCTGCTTGGCATGCCCCAGACTTGTGAGGAGTCCTGTGTCACAGCTGAGGGAGCAAAGGAGACAGAGTGTGGTTGGCTTGGGGACTGCGGTGGGGAGGCGGATAGGTAGCATCTCCTAGGCCATTACTTCAGTGTTCATGTTGAACAAAGTGGGAAGCCTTTGGAGGATTTGGAATGGCAAAATTATTTTCCTATATTCAGCAGGTATGTATTGAATGATGCCTTTGTGCTAGGTACTGTTCTGAGTGCTGGTGACAGAGCAGTGAATAAATCCCTGACCTCATGAGGTTTGTATTCTATGACAGTAAGGAAGACATGTAACAAACAAATAAAGGAGTAAAATATATAGGCTATGGGATGGTGATAAGTACTGTGGAGAAAAATAAAGCCAGCTGGGGATAGGGACTATCCAGAGAAGCTTCACAGAGAAGAAATGGCATCGTTTGACCTAGGCATCTGAAGGTCACCCAGCGTACATGTGGAGAATCTTCTGGGCGTGGGGGCAGAGGTTGAGGTGGGGACATCAAGAGATATCACGATATTCGGGCAAGAAGAGACGCTGTCCTGAAGGATGATAACAGTGTAGGAAGTGTGTGGGGGGGTCTCAGGTGGAGCCAACAGAACGTTTGAGCATGTTAATTTTGCAGTACCTATGTATTAGACATCCACACAGAGTCAAAAGCAGGAAAGCGGGCAATAGAATATGAGTTTTGACTGTAAGTGTAAAACCAAATATTGGTGCCCTGTATTCAGTGCTGGGAAAAGACACAAAGCAAAAAGTAAAACCA
Source organism: Daubentonia madagascariensis (assembly GCA_023783475.1). Classification (NCBI taxonomy): domain Eukaryota; kingdom Metazoa; phylum Chordata; class Mammalia; order Primates; family Daubentoniidae; genus Daubentonia; species Daubentonia madagascariensis. The sequence goes on from JAKFHU010002658.1 coordinate 11,440,941, forward strand.
TAAAATACTTGAAGAAAACATAGGTGTGTCTTTAACAGGTGTTTGGGTCAGGAAGGGCTTTTAGGCAAGTGCATTTACAAAGGAAAAAACAGAATTAACTGCATTAAAAATTAAATTAGAGACATCCCCAAGATCATGCAGATACAGAATCAGGGGCTTCCCTGGCTTCTTCCAATCACTAGACCATATTTTTTTCTTAGAATAGATTTAAATGAAATAAATGGGAACATCATATGTAGAGAGCTGGTATGTGTCTCTGAAAGTGTGGAAAGGGCAAGTTTCAGGTAAGAGACTCCAATTTTGCCTCAGCTCAGCATTTAGTGGCTTGGTGATCTTTGGTGAGTCCACACTCCTTCTGTGCCTCTTTTTTTCCCTTTTCTCTCCCTCTCTCTCTCTCTCTCTCTCTATCACATGACATTCCTGGCGGTCCATCACAGGTAGTCAGGTGAAGGAAGCGGTAATGATGCTAGCAACGAGAATCCAAGCATTTGTTTGTTTTTGTGTTTGTGTTATTCCTCAGGCCCACATCTGTTCTGGTAATGGAAAGGAAGCGCTTTTGCATATTTTGACAGAAAGTTTGTCCTCATGAAGACGAGCACACAAATTTCAGGAGTTTGTGGCCTTTGGTGTGCTTATGCAAACTCTCTATTAACCTTAAAGGGGGACTGATCATCCCCATTTGCCCTGGATCAGTCCATTTTTAGCACTGAAAGTCCCACATCCCAAAAAACTCCTTCCTCCCAAGAAAATAAGGAGAACCAGTCACCCTAGCTACTTACCACTAGCCAACACTACAGAAGGCATTTAAGGAGAGAGGGAGGGAGAGAGGGGAAAGATAAAGAATATTTTTCTTACATTACAAAATGTATGAGTTAGGATGCTTCTGGCTTTGTTTGATAGATCTTAAATCAAATTGACTTGAATGAGGAAATTTATTATTTCACATAATAGGAAGTCCAGAGGCTGGGGTAGGATTCAGGGTGGGTTGAACCAGTGCCTGGATGATGTACTGTTTCTTTCTGATTCTCTCCTCTGCTCACTGGGGCATCAGCTTCATCCTATCTCTGGTTCCTTTGTGGCCCTCAGACTGCGGTCAGCAGCAATGGAGGCAATGGGGTTTCCTGTCCACGTGGTGGCACGAGAGGCGGTAGGCGGAACCACTTTCCTAGCAGCCCAGATTAAACCTCTTCTTACATTTCACTGTCCCAGAGAACCTTCAGCCTACTCACCCCTGTACCAATAACGGCAGGAGGGATGACATGTCCTAAGTGGGCTTGGACCAGTTGCATGCAGTGAAGGGATGGCAGCCACCACGTCCACTGCAGAAGGGGGAAGGAAGTGGAACACGAGGAGAACACGGATCAACACTAAATGAGTGGAGATCAGCAGGTCAAATCTTCTCCTCGAGCAGTGAGACTTCTCAGGGCACTTAGGGGATGAAATGAAAAATTGAGTGTTCATCATTCAAAACAAGGGCCAGCATGGCGACTGCCTTACAGCCCGTTGCTCACCATATTAAGCAGAGTTGGGACGGACTGGACGGATCCAAGCTCTCAGTACTGGAGTGGACTCCCCACCTGGAAGCAACATTTCTATTCTAAGCATAATCAGATTCTGCAGCTGTGTTCTTTGAACGAGTCGTTTTACTTTATACAAAAATTCTAAAACGGAAAGGCAGCTTGGGGAGGTTTTGACCTATGTCCATTTGAGTGGTTCTCAGTTTGCTTCTTCAAATGTTCGTTAAAGTAACTGCATTGCCCCTCGTTCTCACTGGGTGGTGAACGACAGCCTGTGTGGTACAAAGGGGAAAGAGGATGGGAAAGGACAAAGGAAGCCGAGAGAAAGGAAGGATGGAAGGATGGAAAGAAGGACGGAAGGAAGGGAGGGAGTGACAGCGTGAAAGGAGGAAGGAAAAGGAAGACAAGAGGGAAGGAGGGACGAGAAGGCGGGAGGGAGGAAAGGGAGGCGGCCCTAGGAGAAAATGCATCTGAGCTCTCCTGAGACCCGTGGAAGGTCGAGGTCCAACAGAGGGAACCCCCCAGGTCCCCTCACGTTCCCGGTGTCCGCAGCGGCATTCAGACAGATGGGCAGCTATAAATTGAAGACGTCTAACTCTAAAACGGACGCTGACTGCTGTCTTGTGTAGCTTGAACCGAGAAGCCCCTTGTTGTTTTTTAAACAACACACAGAGAGCATTTCAGGGACTCCTCGGGGCTTCTGCAATCCGGGGCGATTGTGACCGCGCTGCCTGTCTCAGACATGCCTCTGTGGACGTGCCACTGAAGAGAGCTCGGAAAGGCCACCAACACAGGGATCTGTGCAAAGGGGAGCTTGTTGGAGACGTTTAACATAGGAAGTGCTGTGTGCCAACTCTACTGAAGATGAGAATACTTTAATGCCTGTTATAAATTGGTTTCAAATGGTTAAAATACATAATGACATTAAAGGGAGCTACGTTTTTCAACGTTTGGGGGAATTTTAGACTCACAACTCCTGTTTATTTGTGTGAGTGGGCTGTCTTGCTTCCCTCGGACCCCTTTGAAAATGAACCCCCGTGTGTTAATCTCATGTTGAGACAGAGGGAATTCATAACAGATTTCATCATAGAACCGACTTGGCACTAAGCCTCCTTGCCCACGACAACAATAGAAAGTGTTCTCATCTTTCCTGCCCTTTGGAGGTTAGTTAGAGTTTCTTCTTCGATGTCTCACAGCACTTCCCTGTACCATCATTTTAATTCCTAAATCACCTTCAAATGATGTTTGCTTTTTTTTCCCCCTATTTCTCTGTTGAGGTTCCTGTTGTTTTTCTTTTTGCCATTCTTCTTCTGTGGCCCTGTGCTCTGTCCCCTCGCTCCCAGCTGGCCCCCTCCCATCCGGCTTGCTGCTCACTCCCCTTCTGTGTCAGATGAGGCCCTCACTTTACAGCCAGAGCCTTAGCACCTCTGTTTGTTCTAGGAGTATATAGAGGAAAACGTGAAAGTGGACTTTTGCACGGGAAAAAAATCCAACAAAATGAAAAAAAAAAATGTGCATTGCTCACTTCTGACCGTACAAGAAGCTGTGCTCAGAAAACTGTTTCCATTCTACCAGGAGGAAGTGGTGACTGTTTTGATACAGTAGCAGCTCTAATGAGCAATTTCAAATTCCCATGCTTCCCCAAAATAGCTTTATCAAGAAATAGAATTTGCTTCTCCTGTGTTTGAGCCTCCACCACCTTCACGTTTGTTACTATTGTAGCACCTATAGCTTGTGATTTCAATTCACTAGCTTATATACCAGTCTTCTCCATATAATAGAAATTCCCCAAGAGGCTGTCTTTTTGGTACTTTTTTTTTAATCCCAAACTTTTGGTGTAATGCTGGGCACACAGTAGGTATCCAATAAATACCTGTTGAATTAATGAGTCATGTAATCAAGTAAGTAAAAACTAGTAGGGCTGGTGGACAAAATGGAGGTGCTCTCTTGAGAAACTTTATAACGGTCTACAACTCAAAAAGTTGTCTTATGGCTGGTCTTATGGCTTCTATTAGAGGACCCGGTGAAACTTATAGATAACATTGATCAATGTGCAGTTTGCACAAGTCATTTTTGGTTTCTATTACTTTCTTTATGATGTTTCTTCTTTAGATCATAACTTTTTACTTGTACATTTTAGGGTCTAAGCTTAAGTGTTTATATTATGTATATAATATTCTACATAATTATATGTATATAATTATGTACGTAATTAAATATAAATACTTTTTAAAGTAACAGAGAAAGTGTTTGGTCTTTCTAGCTGGTAACCCAAGTTCCTTGATATTTCTAACATATGTGAATTTCTCTAAGGAGAGTGCATTTCTTTCTAGGGAGACAGAAGTGCTTCAAAGCTGCAATCTTGTCATCAACCAAAGGATTTCTTTCATGTTTTATATATGTCAATACCTATTTAAATTACCGACCTATCTGGTTGATTCTGCCACGGGGCTCTTTAATTTCAGGATAAAATTAGTGAAATTAGCATTTTGACTCAATAGAACAAGCAAGAGGTCAAAGTGGTCATGGTGTTACACTTATCTGGAAGTGACCTTTTTATTTCTGCTTCTGACTGTTCTGTAAGGGGCAATAAAATCCCTCAGTTCAATGAAAAGAAAATTCAGAAGTTACTTGCTCAGTGGTTTGTTTGTTTGTTTGTTTCTAATAGCGTGAACATGCAGTAGTTGGTGACAGTCTCCTCCCCTGCCACCAGCAGTAAGGGATGAGCCTGAGAGACAGAACACAGCCCTAGCTGAGTCACTAGGACAACAAAACAGGCCATTTATCAGACCCTGCAGACCAAGCAAAGGCTGACGGAGGAGATGGTTTTGTAACTTCAGAAATGGTTGTTTTGATGGCACATCTTTAAAAGATAAAATAATGAATTAATACGTCCTTAGGGAGTCACTTGGCTAAGGATGAAGGACCAGACAAACAATTGTTTGAAAAGTGAAAGTCTGAGTGAGTTAACCAATTGCTTTTGTGTCCACAGAACTCATTTTCTCCTTCCTTTTTTCTCTCTCCCCCCACCCCTCTCTCTCTCTGTCATCATACCCACACCACTTAGGTCCTTAAGTGACCGAGAGTAACACGATCACAGGTTTCTCCCCTAAAGCTTATTTGTGCCTGAGCTCCAAGCTCCAACATGACAACATCTCCACCCAATTTCAACAAGCCACCCAACCATCGCTTTTGGAACCCCTGCCCCCACTCCTACTCATAACCAGAAACAGTGACAGGATTATCTTGAAAAGCAAGTAGCTGCCAGATACTGTTAAAATTTCCAGACCTTGAAAAAAATGCATGTTCTTTCCAGATTGTGCGTTCGGTTAACAGAAGCCTCCATGTGACCAGTTCCATGTGCTCGCTCAAGTGTTGAGACATCTGGATGACGCCTGCAAGTTTTTGGTGCTAAGCGCCCATTTCTTCATCATAAATACAAATTAACCATGTTATGAACTGAAGGCAGAGCTCTCCTTTACGGTCAGACCTAAGACAATGAATTAAAGTAATTAACTTTTACCTTCCCAGGTATGGGTTTGGGAAGAATATGGTATGCCACACCAAAGTGAATTAAAACCACCAGTGGACGAAAAATTGTTCTTCTCAAAGAAAAGTAACCTAGATGAGAGTCTGGGCTCAGAAATAAAGAACTGGAGGTTTCGAAACAAAGAGGTGAAACTGGGTCCAATTGCTTCCTGTAATGTGTCCATTTTCCCTTGTGGAAAATGAAGATTTCCAAACACAACAGTCTTTTCCATCCAAGAACCTGACTGAATATTTGTTTAACTGTTGTCTGAAAAGAGTTTGGCGTTCACACACCACTTACCACCCATGGCTTCAAGAGAGACTAAACAGGCTATTCAAATATATTCCAAGGTATAAAGACATAGATTTCAACTTGGTGACTTTTAATCCATCTTCCATCTAACAGTTGATATTCCACAAGTATCTTTACAAAGATAAGTCCCTTTCTAAAACTTCAAAAGAAGTTCACATCTAAATATACCAAAAATTACATTAATATACATGATATTTTCAATACTCTAAATACTCTATTAAAAAGAAAACCTTGTCATTTTTCTATTTTTTCTGATTGCAAAGTTTGTGACATCTCCTGCTATATTCAACTATGTTGGGACATATTCTGTGAAATAGAAAAGTTGATATTAGGAATAATTAGTCTATAAGTATTTACTTACCAACTGATTAAGGACTCACTCACCTTAGCTCCTTATTCTGAAATCTATTCTGAAAAGTGGAAGTTAATGGAGAGTATTAAACATTTATCCTGCCCTTTTAGAAGAAATCATAGTTCACTCCCCTTGACAAAAGAAGGAGTTTGTTTTAATAGAAGAATTCTAGCTAACAAATGGAGATTATGTAATTTTAAAATCATTAATAACTGAAGAAATCTGATTTTCTGACCTCCAATGATTCTGGCAAGGCGCATCAGTGGATGCTAAAACTATAAAGTGAAATCTGTTGGGGACTAGGATATTCACAGATGTCAAAGAAACTTCCCCAAGAGTACTTGCTAATCAAAAAGTGGGAAACGGACCTTAGAATGGAGAGAAGTCATCACCTGAATCAAGTAATCAAATTTAGCAACACTGCTAGAAGAGAAAGTAGGAATTCTATAGCTCTTGCTCTCATGCAATACAAGGTACATAGCCCCACCTTAAATATTCTCACTAAAAATATTTAATTTGAAGCTAATCAAGCTTTTATACACATCTAGTATCTACTTCAGAGGAAATACAAGGGATAGAGAAATAAGTTAAAGAATGAAATAAGAAAAAACAATTAAATTAAACCTCAAATGTGGGACAACTGGATTGATCTCTTCAAAAAAATAATTTTTAAAAAGTTTGAAGGACTGATCTAGATTTTAAAAGACTAAAGAAATAAAACAAATGCAATTACAATATTTAATTGGATTCTGGTTTTTAAAAAATCTGTAAAAATCATTTAGGGTATAATTGAGAAAATTTGAATATGGATTCACTATTAGAAGATGTTAAGGAATCATTCATCCTCAGGCATGATATTGAAATCATGGTTATGTGGGAGAACATCCTTATTTTTGGAGATGTTAAAATATTCAGGAGTGATAAGTAAAAATGTCTTCAAGCTACTTTCAAATGTTTCGATATTAATCATTAAATGTAGATTAGAGTTTCTTAACCTCATCATTACTGACATTTTGGGCCGCGTAATTCATTGTGGGGCACTGGCCTGTGCATTACGGGAGGTTTAACAAGACCCCTGGCCTCTACCTTTTAGATATCAGTGTCACAAACTGTCCCCCTTCCCCTAGTCGTGACAACCAAAAATGTCCCCTAAAGGGTGAAAATGTCCCTGGTTGACAACTACTGCTTTAGATAAAGGAAAAATATATAGTTAAATAATTTAAATATGGCTAAATATTAACAGTTGATGGATCTAGGTATATGGGTATATGGGTAATAGCAAAGTTATTCTTTCAGCTATGGTAAGTCTATGAATAATCAATATGATGTTCTTTCCACTTTTCTGTAAACTTTTAAAAAATTTTTCTAGACTGGGAGAAAAAATTATGTTTTGGCTTCACTCCCAGAGATTCTTAATTGACTTTAGTAAGAGCTATATATTCATATTTTTTAAAAGGCCTTCAGATGATTCCACCATGCAGCCAGGGTTGAGGACCACTGGATTTAAATGATTTTGTAATATGCCATCAGAGTTTCGATATGGCTTTAGGAAATACAAGAGGAATATGAAACACAATGTCATTTTATTTATACCTTCATGTACACTGAACAAGGGGAATACCTTTCATTGGTTTGTATCCACAGAAGAATGCAGGCAGTGATGTAATCCCTTACTGCTCAAAGTGCGGTCCACGAACCAACAGCATCAGCATCACTTGGGAGCTTGTCAGAAATGCAGAACCTCAGACCCTGCCCCAGACCTACTGAATCAGAATCTGCAATGTAGCAAAATCCCTACAAGCGATCCTATACACATTCAGGTTTGAAAAGTGTTATGTAATGCATCCAGAGATAGTGCAGCTAATTGTGTCTTTAAGGGGTCACATCACGGAGAGTTAAAGTAAAAGCCAAACAACCAGTTAAAAGGAATAAATAAATGAATAAATAAACCATGGTATATAAAATCTGGTTTAATCAACTGGCTGTTTTGGTGTTGTACAGAACCCAGTCTCAAAGCTGGTGCTTTCTTTCTTTCTTTGGAGTGGTAACCCTCTCTTTAGGTGACCCATCTCTTGTGACAAAAGATACCCTTAATCACTTTCATTCTCAGAACAGCATGAGTGCTGTTCCTTTATTCCCATAAACTATCCCCACTCAATATCAATAAACTAAAACTATAGTGCTTATTCTTCTAGAACCAGAAATACTAAAGGAAGGATCTGCTAAAGGAAACTAAGTAGCAGAAAAAGTGCAAAACGTTTATTTTTTCACTACATAAGGCATAGAAAGATTTCTCTCCACCGCTTCACATCCGAAGATTTGATCTCTTATGATGATGTGGCTTATGGCCTCTGTGTTGGGAAATGCCTTCTGTGTGCTATCACTCTCTCCACCCCATTAGTCGAGGCAGAAACAAAGGCCAGAAAGATGGATGATCTCTACTCTTTACCCAACAGAAAATGGCTTTAAGATATACTTTCTATTCCTGCATTCCTTTCTCTGTTAAATGTTTCAAGAGATGAAATATTCATTGCATCCCTTTGACTACTTCAGAGCACAACAGGCTTCTCGTTAGGAAATATTTTTGGTAACTCTAACAAATTTTTTCCGTGTACAATTCCATCTAATTATCTTGTACTACAACCATTTAGAGCACCCAAGCCAGCCCTTCTCCTTCTCTGTTGCTACACGGTCCAAATATAGCTCTTGTAGTCAGAGTCAGCTATAACAGTCTCTCTTAGTCATAACCCAGGTGCCCAAGACAAGTAGAATGCATCTGTCAAATTGAATCAACAATAGAAATACTGAGTAGGTGAAATACTCCTCTTTTCTCTTTACCTCCTACCTTTCATCTGAAAGTTGAGGGGGAGAAGAAATCTGTGTAATTTCTCCAGTAGAAAAGGAATTTACCTTTTACACTGCTCTACAGTGACTCAATATCTAATCTGCTCTTCCTTCTTAGGGATTTAAAGAATGTTCTTTTGTTAAAAACAGCATTCTTTAAATCTAGATTCTGCTCTCTACCCCCGGGCTTTTCAAGGAACACTGTCTATTGTGTATAGATTACTACACTATTGTTATTCAAGATACCGGCCATCTTATTTAGCTGGACCTGAACGTGTGCAGTGAGTGGTTTAAATACTCATCTCTTGGAGAGCTCCATTTTGTATTTTTGTTGCTATTGTTGTAATTTTGCCTGTTTCTCCAAGAGGATGCCCTCCTAGGCCTAAGGGGTTAATTTCCTTTTAGAATTGAAAGAAATACAAATGACGCAAAGCAAACAGAAGTAAACATTTAAATCTTCTGGTTGGAAAAGGCTGTGTAGTTAATTAAAAAAAGAGGAAGCCACCACTGGTTTGCATGAGAATTTGTGGGAAGGCTGCCCATTGTTAAATTAGGATCATCCATTCATTGCTGAATTTGATTTCACCACACTCCTTGCTTTAGTTCTTGAGTGGGAACTAAGCCAGTTTCGAGATTTACAGTCTTCCCCATCTGCTTGTGCCAACACATGGATCTTGGGAAGGTGTTCCTGGTGTTTAAGATGTTTTCAATAAGAAAAACCTGTCTGTGGGATAAGTTTGCTTTTTGTCCCCTCCTTTTAACTCTCATTTGGCTATGAACTTGGCTTCTTTGTTCTTTCATGACTAATATTACCATCTGTGACATTACATATCAACATAGCAATGTAACATATTAAGCACAGGAAAACTCGGAATGCTTGAGTCCATCCAAGCGTTTGTTGCTTAAAGTTCCAGGCCTGCTTTCTAGCCACCTGAAGAATTTCCCAAGTTCCTACCTACATAATATAATATAATTAATCTAAGCGTTTTTCTGTCATTAGGAATTGGAACCATGAAACCTCTGACATAGCAATCATTTGGTAAGCAGTCTTTCACAGCAAAGCAATAGTTTTTGCCATGATTGGCTTCAACAGCAAGGTCTCTCTGGAGTTCTGCCGACTCTCAGGAGAAGCGGCTACTGACAGAACCATCCTGGTTTCTCTTTAGAAATGAATCTAAAGTTCTACAGGATGATCATCAACCACGGGTCAGAACCTGGGACATCTCTCTTCGTGGATCCTGGTTCTATCCAAAGCAGGTCTCCAGACCAGGCCAGGAGATCATTAGGGAGGATTGTACCACCTGGGAAAGAAAGAAATGAGGAGTTAAAGATACAGAGTTTGAACAGTTACTATAATGAATCGATCTTCACGTACAGTATATGATCAAAATATTAATAGTAACCCACCTCGTATTTAGCTATACACCTACCTTTCCAAATAATGTCTTCAGTTTATACTTAATGTGACCTAAACCAATTAAGAAGTTAATCGATTTTCTTTTTCATATGTATATTTTCATAAGTATAAAAATGTGCCCTAAATTCTGCTGGATTTTTGCAAAGGCAGGGCTGTTTAGGAGGGCTGCAGAGTAGCCAAGAAACAATCAGTGCTTTATATTGACAGCAGGTTCCAAAGCACAGGATGCTGTATTGTTCCTGTGTTCTTATATAATACTAATGAGTTTCCGAAGTTATTTTGGTTTTGGTTTAGGTTTAGGTTTAGGTTTTTACTTGTAAATGAGAACATGATGGGGAAAGTTGGTTGCCATCTTGGGGAATCCCCCATATGGAGAATCACTGTTGGCTCTTACTGTAAAAGCAGGTGGATTACACATTGTCTTAGTCAGCTTGGGCTGCTATATCAAAATACCATAGACTGAGTAGCCTAAACAATAAACATTAATCTCTCACAGTTCTGGAGACTGGAAAGTCCAAGATCAAGGTGCCAGCTGATTCAGTTCCCCAATGAACACTCTCTTCCCTATTTATAGATGGCTGCTTTCTCTCTGTGTCCTCATCTGGTGGAGAGAGCTCTCTGGCCTCCTCTTCCTCTTCTTATAAGGGCACTAATCCCATCATGGGGGCCCCACACTCAGGACCTTATCTAAACCTAACCACCTCCCAGAAGTGCCACCTTCAAATACCATCACATTGGGAGTTAAAGCATCAATAAATGAAGTTTGAGGAGATACAGACATTCATCCCTAGCTAACACACACATATAATGAGACAGAGTCCTAATGCTGCCACTAACAAAAATTGCTAGGTTTGGAACATCCCTGAGCAGGGCAGACACTTGTCATCAAAAATTACTGTCCTGTATTGGCAATGAAGGAAAATCGCATAACCATAGGTGGCAGGCTAACATTTTCCATGACTGTACTAAATATTGCCATTGTTTTCTTTTTATTGTTTGTTTCATAAATACATGTTTTTATACATTTAATTTCACCTATGAACTGGTTATTTACTGTTCAGATTAATGTGGTTGTCTGGGGTAAAAAAGACCTAAATGATATTTTCTCATCCAGCCAGAAAAGTGTTTTCTAATCTATAGGTTTTGGTTCATTGGTGGATCATGAAATCAATTTAGAGAGCCTTGAACAGCCTTTTATAATGAAATAGAATAGATTAAAAAAGACCCATGTGCACTGCACACAACAAAAGTAAGTGACATTTTATGCAAATGCTTCATTTTTATCAATCCACACATTTTTTATATACATACACACATCAGGTCATGCTAAAAATGTATTTCTTACATGGGACCTTGGTCGTAAGTTCAAAAGCTACTGCTCTAAATTGTAACTCCTCATTTTTTCTTCATTTAACTGTGAGAAAATTTGTTTCAATGTATGTATGAATACACATTGTAGAAAACTAACCACAACCCAAACTGAGAGGTAGACTAGGTGGTCATATAAATGCCATTTAGTGAGTTGTGCTGCCGTCAGGCAAAACCATCCCAGACCTGAGGAAGGACTATAGAGTATATTGATCAGATAACTATTGGGTGCCCACTGCATGCTTGGCAGTGTGCTTTGAGCCAAACGCCTGAGATTATTAAGAAGAAACCAGCCCCACTGGCCCCTGCCCTGTGTTTTCAGTACTCAATTTTTCATTGGAACAAGAAGCCTCAACAGTCTAATCAGTCTCCCTTTTTCCAGGCTGTTCCTGACTTCCAAATTGCACCCAAACACCAGAGAAGGGTCTTTCTAAAAGACAAATCTGATCATTTCACTCCTGGTCTAAAATCCTTTGAGTTTCCATTCAGAGAGGTAAAATGACTTGCCCATAGATCCCCATCGCAAATGCCAGTTCTGTAGTCTGTTACAGTTTACTTTTAAAGTCTTTCTTCCTCCCATCTCAGGAAGAGTTTTTCTCTTTAAGAAGGCTGGAATACCTAAAGAGAGCCACTTCCACTGCTTAATCTGTGTGTGTTTGGTTTGAGGATGAAGGCCTTGGTGTCTGCATTTATCATCAGTGAAGTCAGCATGTTTTGGTTTTCCACCTTGTTTGATAACAGCATGGCAGAGGCTTCCCAGGACCTGGTTTTAGTTACGTAATTATAGTCATTGTCACTAATGTGACCAGTAAATGTTTAACTGTCAGCGGGGGTGGGGGGAGCTGGAGGAGGGAAGGAAAGCCTACTTAGTAGTATTTGTTAATTTCCGAGTATTAAAATGGCTGATTTTAAACTGCCAACTTGTTGTCACTGAACATGGAGTTAAGAAGAGATGCACAACAGCACACCGTTAGATAATATAGCCCCTGTACAGATTAAATCAATAATAGTAAAATGTAATAAAATGACTAGTTATGTGCTTTGACTATTCATTATCTTTTTCTCTAAAATAATTTACTTAATTCTAAATTTATATAGTTTAATTTTTAATAATGACTTGCAAAACTCCTTAAAGTGTAGTGAGTCCAACCCAACCCAGGGCACCACGGGATAATCATCACAATTAATGTTAGAAACTCCCCACTGAAATAGAAGCACCCATAAAGAGAGTCATTTAGAACATTGATCCCTTCCAATTTACTTTTTACATAAATGTATGAGTAGGAAGAATGTTATAGTCTATGAAACAAAAATCTGCCTTGTTTTAGGGCAAGTTTTGCTCATTTCTGTTCTCTGCTTCTCCTACCTTGTAATCCCAAACACACCCTGTTTTTAAAAAACTTGTTTCAGTTTAAGGGCACTTAGAAAAAAAATTTTTTTAATATTAGAAAAATTAGGGAGTCTTTATACAAATAGAGACAAATCAAGTTAATCTGCATATGTAAAATTAAACATACATATCATTCTCCCATTTGTAATTTCTTAGCCAAAATTGTTTAGATCCTTTTCTAATATATGATGAAACTTTAAAGGCAGTAGTAATTCTCTAGAATGATATTTCTCAGCTGCTGCCATGAAAAGATAGAGAGGATTAATGAAAAGTGATGTGCATACTCTGAGGTGTTAGATTAATGATTGAACAGGACTGTTTGTTAATTCTACCTCAGATAAACACCTGCCAAAATATAAGCAATGGGGAAACCTGTGCAGGTTAAAGTCAGAGATGAAACATTTGAGATCTTGTAGCAGCCTGGAAGTGCTTTTAGATACCTGCTGTCTCTGAGACACTCAGTTCCTGTATATAGTAGCATCTAAATCCCAGAGAGAGTGGCATTCCAGAAACCACTTGTCATCAGTGAATACAAGTAATCTCTAAGAATGGATCAAACTGCAATGCCAATTTCACACTTTATTCTGAAATATTTCACAAGTGAATCCATCAGATTCATGTAGTTCCACTAATTCTTATTGCACTGAAATTTGGAATAAATTCCTAGAGGACAGAAAAGATGCCTACCCTCTGTCTCTCACCCCCAGTTTGACATAATCTTTTCCTAGTCTTAGTGGGACAAGGACCCTGTGTGGGAGGGAGGGAATCTGTCCTTCCTTGATGTTTCTCCAAAATATTTTGTTTACTCCAGAGTGTCCTTAAATTTCCCTAAGCAGGGGTTCTCAACCTCAACCCTGTTGACCTGTTGGGCGGGACACTTCTTTGTTGGTGGGGTGGGGGGGAGTCTTTTCTGTGCATTGCAGGCTGTTTGGCAGTATTACTGACCTGACCCACTAGATGCCAGTAGCACCACCCCCTTCCAGTTGTGACAACCAATCCCCACCCATGTTCCACCCACTTCCACCCCAGTTGAAAACCACTGTCCTAAGGGCTTGGGGCTTGGGACGCCACAGCCTGAAAGAGCTCTGTCAGCTCTGTCCTGTCCCATCCATCCCCTGAGGCAATGTGTGTAGGACCAACAATTTTCATCAAATAAGAGAAGTGAAAAGTACTACTTAGAAATAAGAAAGAATTACAAATTAGCATTAAATCTTTCTAATATTTTTATGTGTCACTCATTCCATAATTCTATTTCAGTTGAATCATATAAAATTGTCAACATTGGACCTTTTTGACCCACAAAAATGCCAATTTCTTGTAGTCAAAACTGATATTTTATAACAGCACACAATTATGGACAAGTGTCTCTTCTGCCTTCTTCACAAACTAGCCTTGCATGCTGAATAGAAGGGGGAAAAACATAATATAAGAGATCATCATGCAAAGTGGAGTCCTTGGGAATGATATGTCACAAAAATGCAATAGTCATTAAAATCCAGACAAATTCAACAACTGTATATTTGGAAAGGTCAAAATACCTCTCTCTACTTTTTTTAAGCTAGACCTTATATGACTAGTGAGGGCAGCAGGAGTATTGGTGGGGACATAGCCTTGCAGTAGGTGGATGGTGAGACCGCAGAGAAGTCTTCTTTTTTTGCACTAATGCCTACTGGACTCAAACTCTGAATCGCGCCAAGCTGTGACATCCAGATCTCTGTAAGGTAGTCTATGTCCTCTGCCTCAGCCCCGTGCCTCCAACAGGCCCTCCTGTCTGTGTAGTTTGGCCACCTCCCACTAACTCTGCTGAGGAAGCTGAGCAACAGGGCCCTTTTTCAAGGACCCGCACCACCTCTCTGCACTCTTGTCACCCACTGACTCCAGGGACGGGTCCAGAAAGCAGTATGTGGAGTGCTGGCCCAGTTAGTGCCAAGGGGATCTAGCTTCAGAGGTCAGTGGGGCTAGAATTGAGCCCCTGACCTGCTTGCCCTGCTGTGGCCCTGGACCGGAGCTGATCCAGTGGGGGGAAGGGGTGCCTGAAAAAAACCAACCATCTTTCTAGAAGGAGCGCCTTTTTCTAATTTGTACAAAGTCCCTCCTTCCATCCATACAATGTCTCCAAAGACCCAGGAACACAAGGACAGGCGCACAACAAAAGGATGAGAAAACCTCTGATGAATTGGGTATCCACCAGCAGATCGGGTACACAAAATAGAAGTGAGTTGAGTTGTAGAAAAATAATAATTCGACTTACCATTTTGTAGCCTAAGATTTCTGTTCCCAACAGATACTAGAAACTGAAAGGAACTTGAGGTGACTCTAGTACCCTCATTTTACATGCAATGAAACTAGAAATCAGGAGACAAAAATTGACTTCTCCAAGAGAGCAGCAGGCTTGGGTACATTGACTCTGACCCAGTCTTCTTGACGTCGTAATCTCAAATCCTAGCATGTAATTGTGGTATCATTATTCTGAAGGCTCTTTAGTGTCTAATACTCTGATCACAGTGAAAACATCCCAGAGAGGAATTAGGCCTAAAGGCACTATTACAGAACCAGGTTCAGTTGAAAGAACATAACAATAAAGTGCTTGTGGAGAGGTTTCTGAATGATGGTGCTGTCTGGAGAAGGGAGCTGGTTGCAAAAGGAAGGGTCAAAGGAGGCTTTGCCGAGAAGGACAGGACATGAGGGCACTGAAGACAACCTGTTCCATCCACAGAAGCAGCAACTCCTCCAACTCCTCCAGAGCTCAGATCATGTTGCCTGATTGGCCATGGTATCCTCAGAGCCTAGGAGTAGCCTAAGCATGGGAAGGAGGTGGTAATATTTTCCTGAGTAGATCTGAATAACTTAAAAGGCATATCATAAGATAGAAAAAATAAAATCTTTCCAGTTATTATATAGGCTTGAGAGGATTACCATCAAGATCCCATAGGGATTTTTTTCTTTGTGGAAGTTTGTAAAATTTTTCCAAATTCTAAATCATTCTAAAATTCACCTGGAAGTTTTCACAGGAGAGATTCACTAAGAACATTTTGAAAAAGTAAATCGTTTGGAAGGTCCTTCTCTGAAAGCTGTAAAATATAAAGATACAATGATAGCCCTACTTACTGGAATGAAAATTGAAAAATCATTGAAAAAGAATTGCTAGGCTTCAGTGAGTTATATAAACACAAAAACATATTCACACACATGTGTATGTTCATATGGTAAAAAGCTCTTTTAACCAACTTTGCACAATTCAACATTCTCCGTTCCCTCTATTAAGCAAAATGACCAATTACCAGAACCTAGAACACTCAGGGATTAAACTAAATAAACGTGTGTGTGTGTACATGTGTGTGCGCACAATGCTTTTGCCACCAAAAGATTTATTTGCTTCCCAAGTCAGTGATGTCTCTCTACAACCTGTTTATGCAGTTGGTTTTTGTATTATAGTTACTTGATTCCATTATTATATAGAACCAATGAAATATGAGTGTTAAAGGGGAGTTGTTGATGAGTTGAAAACTACGTTGAATGCTATAGAAAGACTAGACAAAACTAGCCAGGCTCAGGGGTGTGCACCTGTCATTGCAGCTACTCTAGAGGCTTAGGATGGCCTGAGGCCAGAAATCTGAGGCCGTAGTGCACAGTGATCAAGCCTGTGAATAGCCACTACACTCCAGCCTGGACAACATAGCAAGACCCCATCTCTGAAAAAAAAAAAAAAGAAAGAACAGGCAAAACCAAGTCACTAAAAATGGCAAATACATATAAATTTAGAGCATAGAAATGATGCAATATGGATATAGTTTACATAAGAAAGGGGATTGAGAATTTCTATCGATGACATACTCAAAAAGGCCTTAGAACCACGTTAAAATATTGACAAATGAAATTCATACAGGAAAACATTCGAGTAGGCTAAGAACCATTTCTTACCATACTTTACTTTAAAATCAGCTTTCCCGATTTACCAATTAATTCATGGTATCAATAGAATTACATAAAAGGATTTCTCTCCCTCAAACACACATATATGTATTATGTAATAAATTACACATGACAAAATAATTAGGAAAGGATAAATTATTCACTAAATTGTTGAGGGGAATACAGCTATTAGAAAAAAAATCAAGGAAAATTTCATTTTAGACTTTATGCAAAGCTCAATTCCCAATCAATTTAATAAAATAAATGTAAAATTTAAATTGCAAAAGTAGAAATTGTACTTAGATGCCAAAGGGGTATTGAAAAGAGCAAAGTCATTATATAAGAGCACAGGAGGAAAAATTACTAGAATTTCCAATGTCTGAATAAGACTTAATAAACAAAATTATATTAAAAAATGACAAGCCAGGAGGAAAATTATAACAAATGGACAGGCAAAGGGGTAGTGTCTTTAATATTAAATTGCTCTTACAGGTCATAATGTAAGTATTGACTTCTCAATATAAAAATGAAGAAGGGACATGAAAAATATTTAAATAACAAGAAAAACAAAAACCTAACAAACCTATAGAAAAATATTCAATCAATTATAATTGTATATATTCAAATAAAAGCAACATGATAATATTTTTGCCCACCAAATTGAGAAGGAAGAAAACTAATAAATGCTATTGAGGGTATAGTAAGACATCTATTGTCATGACCAGTTAGTGGGAGTAAACTGGTATAACCAGTCAGAAAATTAATTTGTTAATATTTATCAAGAGCTTTCAAAAATGTCATATACTATCATTCAGTAAGTCTACATCAAAAATTATCTTAAGAAAATAATCAAGTATATGGGTGATATGTTTATGAACATGCTATTGCAAAATATTTATGAAAGAAAAACTGCAAGTAGCTTATATGTCCAATGAAAAGGGAATAAGCTGTCTAATCCATCATTAAATAGATCAATTCATCATTAACTCATGTCCCTGTGCTATATTATGCAGCTTTTTAAAGTCACATTTTTAAAGCCTGATATGCTCACTACTCATGTTATTTTTTTTATGAACACAAAATGTATAGACAATATGATCCCAATTGCACTGAAAAAGTGTGTGTGTGTAGAAAAGACTAGAAGGAAATCTTTCAAAACAACATTAATCATCATCTGAGTGGAATTATTAAAGATGGCTTTTTTCTTTTTCTTTTTAGTTCTTTTATATACTTTTAAAGCTTTCTTTTTTTAAAAGCATGGCTTCTAATGCAAGAAAAATGCAGTTAATAGTATATACTAATTAATTAATTTATTAGATAAAAGCACATTTATGAAAAAAGCAGAATCATGAAAATAGCTACAAAAGACTCTGAGAGATTGCCAAATTCAACATTGCTGATAAAGATGGTTTTATGTGGTAGTAGTAGTAATATTTTTGAGTGTTTATAATGTGTGGTACACTGTGCTCATTTGACTTTAGGGGTAGGCCCATGAAGTTCACCCATTTTCATAGAAAAGGAGGTTAAGCGAGGAGCCCACAAACAAGGTCAGTTCTAAGCAGCAGGACCAGGCCATGCCCAGAGCCCATTCCTTTCACTGTGGTGATATTCCTCCACCCCTGCAAAG
This sequence comes from Daubentonia madagascariensis, assembly GCA_023783475.1. NCBI lineage: Eukaryota > Metazoa > Chordata > Mammalia > Primates > Daubentoniidae > Daubentonia > Daubentonia madagascariensis. Next base: position 11,459,209 of record JAKFHU010002658.1, read on the forward strand.
TGTCACAGCAAAGGCCCTGGAGTGAGAACCAGACCAGCATTCTCATCTCAGCTCTAGAATGACCTCCTGGCCGACTTTATCCAAGTCACTCAACCCAAGTGCCAGACCACGGCCGCATGTCTGGTCTAATCCCTCCTCTACACTGAGGACACCAGCAGTCAGAGTGCTCACTGCCATTTCCCAAAGTCACAACATGGGAAGAAGCAGGAAGGGGACCCAACCCTAGACCTCTGTCATGCTCTGTCAGTATCCTCTGGACTACATTCCCAATCAGTATTCCACGGTACAGAAGGCCACTCTTTGGGACACACAAATGAAGTTTTAAAGTTAAAACAGCACAGGGTACTACCAGAGTTTCCTCTGTCCTACTGCTGAGTTGCCTTTCATGGATGGCTCTTCAGTCTAAGAACAAGTCCATCCTTTTTCTATATGCTAGACAAATTTGCTCCAAGATCAACTTTTCCAAACATTCTCTGTAGCAAATGCTCACTCAGCAAAGGCTCCAGTTCTGCAGCCTCACAATGTGGGTGTCCCTGCGTCATTCCCATGTCTGTCTTCCCAGCAAGGCCTTCAGTACCGCTGGTGTGTCTCCTTGATGCAAATCAGGGCCAAATTTAAAAATGCAATGAAGTCTAAAATCATGAGTCTCTGATGAGAAAAACAAATAGAGCTCAATATTGCTCTCATTTTCTCATTGTGTATGTGTGTAGAAGTGGAGTTGGGTGATAAAGGAAAAGGTTTATTTTAATATGTTTTATGTTTTATGTCCCTACACACGCATACACACACATTTTTCTTCTTCTTACTCTTCTCTAACCTGTCAGGATTAAACAATACTGGAGATCTATTATTTCTTTTGTTAAAAAGTCAAATATTTCAACTGATTATACACTATCAAGGTTTTCTACATTGATATTTTCCTGAAGTGCTCCTGGTTTGGGAAAGCACATTATATATTAAGCTCCTGGTACTGCAAGATGAATAGGTTCATGGGCCTAGTGGTCTGGCCATGTAATAAATCTGTTAGAAAGTGTAGGTGGGGGTCATATCCTTTCCCTTTGGAGCGTATAACATAACGTTAATGTAATATGGTAGCTGTTAGCAGAAATAGGTTGAAGAAGCCATAAAAAGTGATTTATACTTTATTACCAAGCAGCTAATAATTACGGGGTTGAATGGGGAGACTGGGAGGGCTGGTGGTAAAGGCAGAGTGAAAATAAGATGAATGTGGGAGACAACATATATATTCATAAAATATCGGGACTGTGGAATGTTGGACCAGACAGTGGGCATTCATTAATAAAGGAGCTAATGGGTGATGATAGTTGCGGGCAATCAGAATTCCCTAAACAACACACTGACTTAAAGGAAGGTATCAAGAGGGCATTAAAAAAAGTCCTAATGCGTGTGCATCATGTCCTTTCCTTACTACCAAACAGTCTTTACTTTAAATGACAGTCGAAGGTTGTTCTGCCAGTGAGGAAGGATTAAAGGTTGATTATTACCCTTCTGCAGCTTATATGGCCATGACAAGGCTGTCTTAAACAGAGATGCTAATTGCTCTGGGTCCTATTACTCACTGCATGTAAAATCATCAGGAATTGTACACTGATTATACAGAAGGTCCCCAACTTAGGATGATTGAACTTAGATTTTTTGACTTTATAATGGTGGGAAAGTGATATGCATTTGGTAGAAACCATATTTCGAGTATACATATAAGCATTCTGTTTTTCATTTGCATTCAATAAATTCACTTGTATTCAATAAATTACATGAGGTATTCAAATAGGCTTTATGTTAGATGATTTTGTCCAACTGTGGACTAATATACGTGTTCTGAGCATGTTTAAGGTAGGCAGGCTAAGCTACGGTGTTTGGTAGGCTAGGTTTGTTAAATTCATTTTCAACTTACGATGTTTTGAATTTAAGATGAGTTTATCAGTGTGCAGCACCATCATAAGCCAAGGAGCATCTGTACTGCCTTCCTTTACCAAAACGCATACGTTCATGAATTTAGGCTTCAGTTTTTCTTATGTGGAAGGTGATAGAGCCTTACTAAACTTATCTCCCTACACACACATACACACATATTTTTCTTCTTGCTCTTCTCTAACCTGTCTGCTTTAGACAATTCCCTTCTCCAGTTTTTTGTTCACATTGCCACCATAGGTAGAGATTGGATGTTGAAGATGGAAGACTCTACCTTTGGAAATAAGAAGAAAATTCTAACTTCAATAGATTAGATAGATGCACAGTGCTTAAGATCGTATCCAGAGTTCATGAGACTAAAGTGCTACTTGCAGAATAAGCGGTGGGCAAGACTATTGGCACCTTAGCATGAATTAAGTAGTAACACCAGACTATGTAGATAGTCATTCTACTTTTTACCACCATACACAATACAAAATACATATACATATATACCAATTTAAAATGTCCTTGATGAAGCAATAAAATTATTGTTATTACATCTTAACATTTGAATACATTTTTTGATATCCTGTATAACGAAATGGGAAGAATACATAAAGTCTGTGCTGCATATTAAAATACAGTAGTTGTCTCAAGGAAAGGATTTTTGTGCTTGGGTGTCTAGCTGAAGCAGCTACTTTTTTCCAGGGAATACCTTTTTTATTTGAAAGAACTCCTGAAAGAAATACAGTAGTTATTCAAACTTGGGTATATGGCAGGCATGTTCTCAAAAATGAATCTGTCATTTCAAGGAAAACAACTGACAGTATTTGTTAATGATAAAATTTGAGCTTTCAAGCAAAAAGTAGAATTTTGGAAAATGCGAATCTGCCACAGTGATCTAGAAAGTTTCCCCATATTTAAAGAGTTCCCCGATGAGATTTGGTGGTGATATTAACAAATGTGATTTTTCGATATTGTTTAATGAAATGTGTCAACATTAACTCAGTGAACCAATATTTTCCAAACGACCAACGCGTGATGACACAAAATCACAAAGGGTTAAATTCATTTAAAGTGTAAATTAGATCAATGGACTTTAACAGAAAATAAAATTTCATTGATACAATTTCAGATATCATCTCAGTTGCAGATTCTGCAACTAACTTTAAGAAACTACCACTTGTCAAGTTTTGGCACAACATCAAAGAAGAATATCCACGTGATCTGAAAAGGCTATTTAAAAACTCTTCTCCTTGCCAACTACATATCTATGGCTGGACTTTCTTCATATACTTCAACCAAAGCAACATATCACAACAGATTAAATGCCAAGAAGATATGAGATTCCAGCTGTTTTCTATTAAGAGGTTTGCAAAAATGTAAAACAATACCACTCTTCTCACTATTCTTTTGTTTTGTAAAAGTTATTTTTCATAAAAATGTATTATTTTTGTTAGCAGATAATGAGTTTCTCATTGTACTATTACCTGAACTAGTAAGTAAATTTTTTTAATGTCTCAATTTTAATTTCTAATTTGGTACCTATTGATAGACAGTGCCCATAATAACAAAAATTCTCTGGGGTCCTCAGTAATTTTTAAAAGTGTAAAGGAGTCCTGAGACCAAAATTTTGAGAACCACTGGGTTGGATGAATAAAAGCTGAAAATTGGTAGGAGGGGGTGAGAGATAAAAACCTTCCTAACGGGTGAAATGTACACTCTTCTGGTGACAAGTGCACTGAAAGCCCTGACGTCAGCATTTTATAATTCTATAACCATGTAACAAAAAACACTCATATAAAATCTACTTTAAATCTACTGATTTTTAAAAAAATGAAAAAACAGATGAAAATTGAACCTTGATTTGCTGTTATTTTTACTTCAGCCATTACCTGAATAAAATATTTAGATGAACCTAATTTTAAATTTGAAACATATTAATGAATAATAAATAAAAACAATAACTGTTTATTGAGCACTTATTTTGTGCCAGCTCTTAGCTAACAACTTTGCTTACAGCGCTGGTGTATGAGCCTCAAGACATAGCTGAGAACGTGTTATTCTCTGCCCATTTACAGAGAACAGACCTGTGGTTTAAGAAGGATGAATAACTGAGTGAGCTCAAAGCTGGCACAGCCACTTTTGAGAGCAGCACGCCTGCCTGACATCAAGGACCCTGTCCTAAACCATTAAGTCACACAGACAGTTTCACAGTGGCTGGCAGGCACTGACACCGTGTTGCACCTCTGTGCTAAAAGATGGCTACACTTCATCTCGTTCAATCCTAATTTTAAAGAGTGAGACAATTATTATTGATCACCTTTCACACTTCAGAAAACTAAAGCTGTAAGAGGTGAAGTGACCTAGCCATCAATACCACAGCTGTAATGGCTGGAGGCATAATTTGGATTTTTGGGGGGCTTTTGTGCCTCTGGTACTGAGATTTGAGTTGATCTTACCTCTCAGTATGTAGTACACTAATTATCAATCTAGCAAAATCCCTCTTTTGCTTTAATTCATTTTTTATTCAGCATTTCTTCATCCACATTGCCATTAATCTCCCCCTTAAAGCCACTATTCTAATGTATTTCAGACAGCTTCTTGGAGATACATAGATAGATATATTTCCTTGAAAAAATAGTTTTTTAATTTATGTCTTTGTCTAAATGCTAGTATATTACAGATAAAACTCTGATTTTTGTAACCCACATTGTTTTCATGATCTATCTACATGGCTGTAAATAGTTTATTGCTTCTGATCGCTGCATAGTATTCCATCATATATGTCCACTGCTCTTTACTAGATATTTCTACAATTCTCCAAATCCCTGCTACCACCAGCAAGCAATAAACAATCCCAAACATAACCTTTTATGGACCCAAGTGTTTTAAAGGTCTATTCTCAGGAAGGGACTTCTGAATCATAAGATATAACATTATCAATTTTATTAAGTACTGCTAGAGAGTTCTCCAGAAGGGCTATAAAATATGGACTCTTACCAGTAGAGCATGAGGACTTACATTTTCCCCATTTCTAATGACACTGGTTTTGTTACAACCTTCTAATTTTTGCCACTGTTATGGGTGTAAGTTTTTATCTAATCTTGTTTTAATTTCCATTTTGTTAATCATTACAGAAATTGAGCATATCTTCATCCACATACCAGCCATTTAAATTTCTCCTTTGTGTTGCCTATGTTTAAATTGTACCCATTTCTCTATGAAGTTTTTTGTCTTTTATTTGTTGATTTTTACTTTTATATTGCAATATTAATCTTTTATTTGTATTAAACATCTTCTCCTAATCTGTTTTGTCTAAACTTTCTTCCATAAAGAAGAATCCTTACTTTTTTTTGGGGGGGGGTGGGGGGTCAGGGTCTCTCTATGTTGCCAAGGCTGTACTCAAATTCCTGGGCTCTAGCACTCTTCCCACCTCAGCCTCTGGAGTAGCTGGGACTACAGGCACAGGCCACTGCACCCATCTAAAAACAATCCCTATTTTAAATGTAGAGAAATTTATAAATTTGTCCTTTTTATGGTTCATGAGTTTTGAATCAAATTTTAATCCAAAAGTCACAAAGTTTTTTTTGCATTTTCTTCTACTAAATTTTGTTTTTTCCTTTCACATTTAGGTTTTAATTCACCTGGATTTCCCTTTTGTATGTGATGGGTTTTATTTTTTTCTACATAGTAAGCCAATTTTCCCAAAAATTTCTACTAAGCAAACTATTTTTATTCACTGATGCATAGTGTCACTTTTATACCAGTTCCCATACATACCAGACTCTCTATTCTATTGCATGGGTTCTGTTTATTCTTGTGCCAAAAGCACATGATTTTTTAATAATTTTGATTTTGTAGTATTTTTAAATAATTTATAGAACAAGTGTGCTGCTCACCCCATCTCCAAACCCTGGGGTCATTTTTCTTTCCTTTCCTTTTCAAAATTTGGTTAACATAACTGACATATTTATTTTTCCATATACACTTTAGAATAACTTTTCAAAGTTTCTAAAAGAAAATTCTCCTTGAATTTTTCCTAAAACTGCATTGAATGTGTAGATTAATTTGGGAAGAATTGATATGAAAGCAATGTTGTCTTATCCATGGACATGGTCTAGACTGTCTATTCAGACCTTCTTTCGGGTCCCTTAATAGTGCTTCATATTTTTCTGTATTTTTACAAAGCTCTCTTATGCTTTTAAAATAGGTTAATTCCTAGGTATTTTACAGTTCCTATTGTTTGTGGGAAGCAGATCTTACTTTCCATTAAATTTTCTACTCAACTATTATTAGTATAAAAATGGGGTATTAATTTTTGTAAGTTAATCTTATTTGGCAACTTGATTTTCTTTTTTCTATAAGCAGTAAATTTGTTAATTACACTGGAGTTTCTGTAGAGATGATTATATTATTTGCAAATAAAATACTTCTGTCTTTTACTTCTCAATCCTTAAGCCTCTTATTTCTTTTTCATGTCTTATTTTAGCCAAGACCTTCAGGGTCCATGGTAAGAACGGTAGTGAGAGGAAGCCATCCATGTCCTGCTCCCTACCTAAAAAGTACATATATATATATATATAAAATATTTATTAATTAAAATTGGTGTTTATTGTGACTTTTAAAAATAAATAGATTAAATAAAATTAAGAAAAATATATTTCTAGTCTTTTAAAAAAATTTTATCATTAATAGACATTGAACTTTAACAATTTTTGAAGTAATTATTAAGATAATAATGAGATGTTTTTCCACTGACCCATTTTTCCACCTTGGAGGTGAGTTAAATTGAGAGCTTTATATTAAACTATATTCAAATTATCAGAATAAACACTTCTCTTTTCTAAAATTAATACATTTTATTTTCTTAGAGCAGTTTTAGGTTCATAGCAAAATTCAGCAAAAAGTACAGAGAGCTCCTGTATACTCCCTGTCCTCACACATATACAGCCTTCTCCACGGTGGGCCACCTGCACACAGTGGCACATCTGTTGCAATCGATGAACTTACACTGACACATCATTATCACCCCCATCCATAGTTTACATTAGAGTTCACTCTTATAGTTGTATGTTCTCTGGGTTTAGACAAATGTATAATGACATGTATCCTACCATTGCAGTGTCATACAGAGTAGTTTCACTGTGGGGGTGTCACTGAAGTGGGAAACTTGTAAAGTACAACCTATGCCCATGCTCTCTGCATTTCCCTTATCCCTAAGGAACTCCCCTTTACATTTGCCTGGGAAAGATGGCCTTTCTCTGCTATAAGCACCTACCCCTGGGTGGAAGGAAGACGGGACTGAGCTTCTTGTCCTCCGCTGTCCTCAGCTGCCAGAGCTGCTGTTTCTTACCCATCAGAGGCAGAGTTGCCACTAACTTTCCTCCCCTCAGCTTCTTGTTCCACTTCTACTACTGCCTGCTGTTTCTTTTCCTTTCCATATTTGTCTCTTCATGAATTAATTTTTCACACTTTTAAAACTCTGAGAGCAATCAACTCCTGTCCTGCTTTTGTTTCATCTCCAGAGTTGGTTTTGGCATCAAGGGTCAGCATCTTATATTAGTTCTTTTCTGTCAGGCAAAGTAGAGATTTAAACCTTAGTTCGTTTGATGCCAAAACCAATGCTGTTCGAATGTAATAAATACAGGACTGAGGGCATTAGATCAACTGGAATTCCAGATGCTATCTTGAAGTAAGAAGCAAATAAGCAATTGATTTTCCTAGAGAAATTTGAGGGCATGTATTTTTTTTCTCTCTGATCCAGATGTAATAAAACTTCACAGCAGAAAATTTTGAAAACAAGTTATTGTAAACTATAGATAGCTGCTATTTAAATTGTGATGTATTTCCCTCCAGTTTATTGGTATAAATTTTTCAAGGCATAAGGAAAAGCAATTTACATTTTTCCACTAAAAAACAGCATGAGGATAAAAGAAAAATCCTAGGACAGTTCAAAGGGACTCTAACTTCAACCTCAAGTGCAGAGGCATATCACACTGAGATCTTGGCAAAGATAGCATGCAGCGCCTCAGAAAAGTCCTATCTCATGCCAGTGATTGAACATGTCCTTCAAGACCCATGACCTATGTCAGTTCAAAATAAATTTAAAAGAACCCAAAAAGTTTGGCTACTGTTAGAAGGACCTTCTATTTTGTTCCAGAGTTGTTGGACTGTAGCAATTTTAGATCCATAGTCCATTGCTTTGCATTTTGAAGGTGATCTCCTTTATTGGGACCAAATTTCTCAGTACAATTGCACCAGCATTATACTTGGTTGTTTAATGGATAAACTGTCTTTAAAAAAAAAAAACTAAACAGTGGCTTGAGTACCTTTTTTTTACTTTAGGAAAAAAATCTGATTCAGTATCTAATTAAAATACAGAAGCAGCCACTATTGCTTACTGGCCATGACTTACATGGCAGTCCCTAACTTAACAAAAACTCAAAAGAAAACTCAGGTCTTTTCTGTATACTAGAAGGTTCCTTGCCAGCCTGAGGCTGCTGAACATCTTCTGAAAGTTTAATGTTGATTACTGTACATTGTACATACTTTTATACATTTTAAATGTATGTGGCCCCACCTTAATCTCCTCTGTGGCTATGAAATAACATAAGCAGAAAGTGAAGGACAGGCGTACAAGAAATAAGCCCCACAGATCAATAATTTTGTGTTAGGCTGACCTGTGTTTCTTGGCAGCGAAAATGACACGTAATAAAGTGATTTGACTGATGTAAAATTTGATAAGCTCCATTCTCATTTTCCGTGGGAAAATGAGTTTCCAGGGAGCCCAAGGCAAAGGACACCAACACCTACTCTTTATTCCATAGTTCTCAACTAGTGGTCTTAAGTTTGATTAATGAATCTCCTAGAGTAGCTCCCATTTTTTTCTTTTCCTTCTTTAACAGCTCTGTTGAGATATAATTCACATCTCATAAAATGCACCCACTCAAAGTGTATGATTGAATGGTTATTTTGTTCACAGGGTTGTGTAAACCATCACCAATGTCAATTCTGAAACATTTTTATCACCCCAAAAAGAACTCTGTACCCATTAGCAGTCACTCCCCATTTTCCCTAAACTTTCTCACCCCAACGGGCCAAGGAACTACTGACTTACTTTCTATCTTTATAGATTTGCCTATTCTAGATAATTAATATAAAAGGAACTGTAGAATATGGGGCCTTTCACATCTGGCTTCTTTCACTTAGCACAGTGTTTTCAAGGTTCATTCATGTTGTAGTGGGTACCAGTACTTCGTTTCTTTTTATTTCCAAATAATATTCTATTGTATGGAAATATCATATTTTATTTATCCCTTCTTCAGTTGTTTCTACTTTTCAGCTGTCATGAATAATGCTGCTATGAACACTCAGGTACAAGATTTTGTGTGTATGTACGCCTGCATCTCCCGTGGGTGCATACCCTAGGAGTGGAATTCCTAGGTCATATGGTAACTCTAAGTTTAAACTTTTAAGGAATTGCCAGAGCTCCCATTTGTTCATCTGGTTAATTCATCATCCTTCAAAAGACACTTACTCAGACATGTCTCTGCTTCCCAGCTGCTTTAGTTCCCCTGTTATGCCCTCTCTTTAGCACACAGTACTTCACAGCAATTGTTAACTTTGTGATTCTGCAGTTACGTGGATGTGGGCTCCGTGAGGGCAGAGCCTGGGTAGCTATGCGGCCTGTGGCACAGTGCCTTCCACCTGGTAGGTACTCCATAAATATGTACTGGGTGAATACAACGAGAACCACTATTTTCTCTAAACCTAAAAAGCTGATATACCAAGACATTTTGTATATTAGTCACACATCTGAATTTATTTTTTTAGCCTGAAATTTCCCAGTAATGACATTTTCTAGTTAATCTTGCTCTATAATTTTGGGGCACATTATACAGAAGTCATCAAATATACTGGCCTAGAAAATCAGGATGCATAAGGAGCATATCATGGAACTCGTGGAAGAGTGTGGCTCGCAGAAGACGAAAGTCTCAATCACAGCTTATACCTGTAGTCACAAACATTGACCCTGTCACACCTTGTGCCTACCTCTGGGATGTAAGAGAATGAAGACTATCCCATGTCATTAAGCTCTAACGTGGTAAAACAAGATAACTAGACACTATTGCCATTACATGTTGTAGTCATACATGGTAGATACTCATAAAATATTATTTGGTCTAAATATAATTTATCCATGTAACTATTTCTCTCATTTCAAAAATGAAGGTTCATTTGCTATTGCTTGCACTGATTGGTACAATATTCCTGGAGAGCAATTTGACTAAAGATATATTTTTAAAATGTGCAGATCTCTTGATCAACAAATCCACTTGATTTTGGGACTTGATTTTGGGAAGATAAACCAAGAAGTGTGTGTGTATCTCTATTCATATAACATTTAAAAATTTTTAATTTTAAAAAATCACATCATATTTTACTAAGAAAACTGCAGCACAACATTGTTTTATTAAGATGACTTTAGGAATTGCATGGTTTTATTAGCAAAAAAATCATGTGAAAAATAAGCATGAATTTTAAACTATGACTATATTTGTTACATAGATCATGTGGTTCTTAAAGCATTTCTCCTTCCTGATTATATCAGCAAGCTTTTAGACATTTCCAGAGATGCTTACCTGGCCGCTTAGAAAATTCATCTTTGATTCTGACGTTTTGTTTCCTGAGGAAAAATGATGTGTTATTTCTGGATTTCTAAATATAAGAATCGAGACAATTGTTACTGTTAGAAGTAGAATAAGGAATTTGTGTACTTTGATGATTTTTAAGTATCTGAATCTTGAGAAGACAGAATCCAAATGTGTTTTAAGTACGCAGCTGAGCTTTTCTGGCTGGATTGATAACTATAAGTTATGACAGTGGAGAGGAACCAAAGGCTTTGTTGTGGCTCCAATTACCCGACTATCTTAATTTTGCCCTCCAGCAAGGTGTGAAGTATGAGGGTATGATTGATGTTGCCTATAAGGGATTCATGGCAATCTCTAACTCCCAGACTTTCAGGCCCATGGTCAGTTTGTAGGAAGCAGAGGGAACATGTGCCATCAAATTCTTAGTCTTGAAAGCAGAACATTGGTTTGAAATGAGGCAATGAGCCCTAAGATTGTTCAAATGAATAGGAAAAAAAGGAATATTTGCACAATTAGGATCAATCTGAGCTCTCAGACATACAGTACCTAGAATCCATGGAAGCCTTCTGAATGCCTCCGAAGGAGATTTGGTTGGAAAATGGAAACATACGCTTTGACAATAGCAAATAGCATTTGGGGACTCACTGATTTGAGATTAAGTTGCCATTTAAATGGGCCCTTTACCCCTAAGCTATCAGAACAGTGCAGCCAACAAATTTGTCTGTGAGGGGGAAGCAGAGGAAATGTATTGGGTCATTTGAAATAAAATCCCTTGCAGCTGACCCATGAGAGGTGCTGATGGCTTCCAGATGGAGCTTTGTCCAGTTCCCATTGGCCAGATGTTTAAGCCTGTCCAGCAGGATTGTTTTGTATGTAGAGTGGGGAACCATGGAAATAGCATCAGGATTGACCACGGGCTTACCCCTGAAATAAGAAAATTCCAGGCAGAGGTGTGGTCTATAGCTTGACGCTTATTCAGTGCACTGACTGGCTTTAAACTCCAGCTCCATCCCATCAGAGCTCTGTGCCTTTGGGCAAATTGTTTAAACTCCCTGAGAATTAGTTACCTCATCTGGAAGATAGGGATAATAAGAACACAGCCTTGCAGAATTGGTGTGAGGAATACAAGAGGTGATCCATGGAACAGGCTGACTCAACAGCCCTTAATGAATGCTAGCCATTTGTAATTATTCATATCGTCCTCATCCCTGCTCTACAGACATCCATTGAGAGCCTGTCATATGCCTGGAACTTCATTGGGTGCTGCAAGTGCAGAAATGAGCAGAACGTGGGTGTGGCCTTCAGAAACTTCAATGATGAGAAAGGAACAAACAAATGATTAAATGCGCAAAGTGGACGAGTGCTAAGAGGAATATGCACACAGTGCTTCAGAGGCAGGGGGAGGAAAGTGATGTTTGCACTCCCCACCATTGCCACACACTGGCGTCAGGCTTGACAATGCCGTCTTACGGAGTTTAAAACAGCCCCATGAGATAGCCACTATTTCTCCCACTTAACAGCTGAGAAAACTGAGGCAAAAGTAGTTTTCCGAGTTCGCATAGCTACCTTATGGCAAAGCTTGGTTTGTGTGCCTCAGCCTGTCCCCACTCAGCCAGGCTGTCTCCTGCGCACCAAGAAGCCTGGATGACACAGGGAAAGGCACGGAGGGGCAGAAAATTGTTCACAAAAGAGGGAAATTTTTTTATTCTAGATGAATAAATAAGAATTCTCTAAATGAGAAAAGAGCAGGAAAACATCAGGCGGTGGGAACAGGATGTTTAAAGGCATGAAATTATGAAATATCAGTATAGCCAGAGAGCTACAGTTCCATCAGTTCTAGGAAACAGGCTCTGGGCGTGCGGGCGGGGTCTGCGAAGAGAGGGGAGAAATGAGTAACGAGACGGGGAAGGTCAGGGGCGACTAGATCACGAAAAGACGCTGTCGGAGATCAGAAGGTTTGACTTTCCACGCGGCGGTATGTGCCTTTCATCGCATCATCCCCTGCGCTTAGCGTGAGCCGTGGGCGGGCACGCAGAGAATCCCACTCCAGAGCGCAGTGGAAGGAGGAGCTGGAGTTAATAGGAATTACACAGAGTCTGAAGATCTCTAACACCTACACCTCCAGTTGCCCAGAGGCAAAGAAAAGTGCCCCGTCCGTGGATGTGTATGCAGTTATTCCCTAAATGCAGTCAACTCTCCCACTAGTGATTGAGCGCCGACTTTGTAGCATGCGCGGCTTTAGGTATCAAAGGGATGTATGCGTAGACAGAACAGACCAATCGCCATCCTCCTGGCCGAGCTGACACCTTAGCCGAGAGAGAGAGGCTGGACGACACAAGTGCAAGGTGGTGGTATGCGCCTCAGGAAAGTAGGGCAGAGGAAGGGGATGGATAGGGGTGGGTGGGGGGCAGTGGTCACAATTTTAAATGGGGTGGTCTGGGGAGCCTCACTGAAAAAGAGACACGGAAGCAAAATTTGGAGGGTATGTGGGAAAGAGCCAGATCTGAGAAAAGGCAACTCCAGGCAAGAGAACGAGCTATGCAAGGGCTGAGGGCAAGCTTGCACAGGATGCCTTCGAGGACCAGAAAGGAACTGTGCATGTCTGGGACAGAGGCACTTGAAGAAGACAGCCAGGAGCTGCAGGTCAGATAGGTGTCTGAAAGTCAAAGGGAGAAGCCATTGGCAGGTCCTGAGCAAATGAGTGACCTGATCTTAGGTGTGGAAAGGCTTAGGTTTAAAAAGGCCCCACTCTGTCCTCTGTGGTGAGAACAGCCATAAATTAGAATTTAAACCAAGAGTAGCTGGATGCCTCAAAGTTACCACTTGAATGTAAATCAATGGCTCTCATACTCTTTGACTGTGATTCATGGGAAGAAACACATTCTGTATGATGACCAGGATAGATGCACATACATATATAACTAATACAAAATTATATACTTATACTAGTTACGTCACACAGGATGGACTCTGATGTTTTCTATTCTACTTTGGGTTATTCTGTTTCACTTTTGAAATGTCTGATTGTCACCCAATAAATTGATTTTATGAGTGTATCAGTTATAAGCTGCAGTTTTAGAAACACTTGAAAAAGAATCTTTGCGCATAAAGTTGCATAACATATATCAAGGTGGTCAAGAACAGTCTTGGTGCTGGATACCCTGGGGAAGGCTGAGATTAATTGAGTTTAACATAATTGAAATAATATTAAGTTCAATATATTCTTGTGGTGGAAGCAACTGATGACAATATTTACCTCAGGTAATTCACAGATATACAGCCCCAAACTATGGATTAAGCTATCAGATTAGACAAACTAATGTCAACTATTAAATGGGAAGGAAATAAAATATAGTAGTAGTGCACATTAGAAATCATGTAATCATATGTAGATAAACTGGGTTAAAAGTTGAGTTAAAGAATGATATTTTAAAGCCGGGCACAGTGGCACATGCCTGTAGTCCCAGCTACTTGGGATGCTAAGGTGGGAGGATCGGCTGAGCCCAGGAGTTTAAGACGGGCCTGGGCAACATAAGGAGAGCTTGTCTTAAAAAAAAAAAAAGCAAACCAGTGAAATTTTAGCTTTTCCCATGACCATACCCAGCTAGGTATATATCTATATCCAACCAATTTACTGAATGCTGGTTTTCTTTTTTCTTTTTCTTTCACCATAGAAGGAAAATTTTCAATTACAGATGATATTTTTGTAGTCTTAGAACGTGCCTATTAAACTGGACACTACACCCAGCACTGCGCTACTGGAGACATCCAGGATATAGGAAAAGGCACTGCTAGCGTGGCTGGACCTGTAATCAGTCACTTTGTAATTTATGCTAGGAGTACATTATTTATGTAAGGTTGAGTGACCCTTTTTCAGGCTCTTAGCCACCCTTTGAACCTTTGCCCATGTATATTATCAACCTTCCGTTGATATGCTGAAATATTTGGATGCAGAGTTTATAGCAGGGACTAAAGCGGGGGGTGTCAAAACACGACAAGAAAGGCTTTTTCTTGTTTGATTTCTGGCAGGGATCAGAGTGAAAGTGATGGAAGGCTTGGGAAAAAGCCCAATCCTGTCAGTTATTCTAGCCAACTTGGCAGACTCCATAGGTTTAGAGAGTTCAGATGAGCTTTGTGTCCATAAACTTTTGAATACTTGTAGAGGAACTAATCTTACCGTCTGAAATTTTCTGAGGCTCAACACATCTAATTGCTCTGGAGCCAAACTTACAGCTACAACCAGATCTTCCTCGTTCCCCAAAACAACAACAACAAAAGGCATTGAGCTCTAATTATTCGTGCCAAACCAAAAGTCATAGAAAACGGCAAAGAGATGTTGCTAGAATATGTGCTGCACCTCACCTGGATTGCAATTGTGATTACTTTCTCTGCTTTTGTCTGTTTTTGTGTTTTTACAGCTATTAGAGCTATGGAAACTAAAAATGGCCTCTATACCACATAACCATTTACATGCAAAAATTTCTGCTTTCTCCCTGGAAGATTTAGGCTGATTTTTAGTATTCTTTCCAAGGGACAAGATTACTTACTGATTTGTGTTTTATAAATGAAGTGTGTGTGTGTATAAAATAACTTACGATCTGCCTATACTCTAGAGCTACTTAGTAGTTAAGAATTTCATGATTCAATTTTTTTTAGATATCTGTATTATAATTGCTCTAGGTAAACCCTCAGTGGGAAAAAAAAAAAACAAAAAAACAAGACTTTCCAGAGAAACCACACTATCTGGCAGAATGTAATACTGAGGAAAGAAGGAAAGGATCTAAGAAGGAATATGACTTTTTTACTGAATTCATTGTTTCTATGCTACACAGATCTTGGATATTCATCCTAGGGCTTTGTAGCAGTCTGTGCAAGTCTCCACGTAGATCTAAATTATCTCCAATACACACATTTCCTTGAGAACATTCTTATTGAAACCACATTTCCAACCTTTAAGTCCCTGGTGTTACTGTGCCTATGATGCTGGCTCAAGACCAGGAATATGTCTCACATATTACTGCCACATTTCCTGAGTGAATTCAGGGTTCCAGTTGTAAGCTGAATTTTCTCTGAACCGTAGATACATCAAGAAAGACCATGTCTTATTGTCAGAGAATAATAACCAGAGAATTCTGGCAGGCACACCTCCAGGAGGCATGTTTTGTGTGCCCAGTGCTACCATGGAGTCCTTTGGGTGTGTATCTCTTCCAGCTTGGTCGGCAGGGCACTTGGCATTCATTCCATAAGACATTCCAAATGTATAAGTAGGTCACCAGACGTGGCCCCTCATGGATAAAAGCACAAAGTATTTTACCGAGAGGAGAAAAGTAGGAAGGAGAGACAACTTACTGGTTGTTTCTGTATTCATGGTCCCTCACCCAATGTCCAGCACAATCTTCTCCTTTCAAATATTAAGAGTAGGAAAAGTTTATGGGAACATTCAGCAAGAATGTATTATGTTTCAAACACCTAACAGAAATCAAACCAAAGAATAAGAAATGCACTCTAATGCTGTATGTCTGCAAAACTGGGTTTTTTTTACCACTGCATCATTGCTTCAGCAAAAAGAGGGCTCCATTATACTGCAACTGTTCAGTATTTGTGTTTGTTTTCTTTTGTTTCTGCTTTGTCTGAGATAGCTTTCTAATGTGTGCACAGATTTTGACAATACTTGGGACTATATCAATAGGAGCTCACACATTTTAATTTCAATTTGAAATTAAATTCACCATATCAAACAAAATTGCAAAAATAGTTTCTCAAATCTGAGTAACTTCTGTAATTTCTAATGAATGCCAGTGTCCTCCACGTGTGGATAATTATTAGAAGATATTCAGAGAGCTTTGCTTTCCATCCTGAGAGTTCCAAGAGGCACTTAAAGAGGATCTCATGAACATTCATATTACAGCCACAAACAAAAGAAATAAATTAGAGCCCTCCCTTATATGAAATTGTATTTTAAAATCTATACTTACCTTGATAATGATAAACTCAGAACTTTCACTAGAAAAAAAGTAATAAGCACTCACCACATTCATAATTGAGGAAGCCTAAATTTTATTTCTATTGTTTTTTGCTCTCACCGAACTGAAAAATCCCAAGGATATCTACATATCTACATTTTATTGTGGGTAGGGGGTAATAGAGTGTTCGCAGACTATGAAGCCTTCTAGACCCAAAGGAATTAAACTTTAATGGTGCCATTTCTGAAACTGGGGCAGGCAGTTGGGCGGAGATGCTGGCAGCTCACATCTGCCCACTGGAAAGGTCAGCCGTGTCTGTTCTCTGGCAGAGAGGACTGTGGCTTTTTCTCTACCCCATCCCCATTCCATGGAACCAGAGCCAGTTCCTAGGAGCATACCAGGCACTTAATGAACAACTTCATTTTTCTTTCAGGAGGGCATTAGCCACAAATCTGAGGAGTTTGGAGAAGAATTTTCCTTAGATCTATTTTAGTATTTTTTCTTCCAGGCTTAAATGTGGATAGACAAGATGGTCTCGCATTCAACCAGAAGAATGCATGTTAAGCCACAGTGGAGCACTGGCGTTGTACAGTCTCTTCTTATGGGGGAACTCAGGTTGGAGAAAGAGAGCCATCCAGGCAAAGAGTCCTGCCCAAGGGAAGCCTGGCAAAGGGCTCTACCTTTCAGGCTAAAATCCTAGGGGGTGACTGATTTCCCTCAGGTTGTATGATGAGGAAACTCAGGTTGTATGATGAGGAAAAAGAGTCACTACAGTAGTTTTAATTCCAAGGACATGCCCATGTATAAAGAAGGCATACCTCCAGGAGGCATGTTTTGTGTGCCCAGTGCTACCATAGAGTCCTTTGGGTGTGTATATCCCAGAAGGAAAATGATACTGGGATTCTCTACAAGTGGCAAGGGTGTGTTTTCTCCATCTGCAGAGACTGACGCAATACAGAGACAACATCATAATAAGCAAGGGCTCAACTCCCACTGGCCTGATAGGGATCTGGCTCAACACACACCAGCATTCAGTTGTGCTGAGCATCGAGAGCTCAGGTGCACACAGCAGAGTACACTCATGAAACATTCCCAGACTCCCTGCTCTCGAGATACAGGCTTTCAGGAGAGACATAGTGGGCAAACTTTACTTCTGTGATTTTCCATTTTTAATTTATTTTGCTTTTGTAAATAGTGACTGAGAGCAAAAGAGGTAGATAAAGGGAAACACTGAATATGCGTCACACATATAACCTATTAATGACCTGTATTTATTTGGGGTTAGACTTGTCAACTACCCCTCACCTTATCTTATCTTGTAAGAATTTTGATTTTGAAAATATTAGGTATTACTTATTAAGTAATAACCAATAGATTTTCTGCATCAGATTCTATACCAACTATTAAGGAAAGCGAGAAAGAGGGAAAGAGAGAAAGAAGGAGGGAGGGAGATATTTTGAATACTTATAATCAAACAGAGACCCATCTCTTCAGTCAAAGTTCTCTTCCCACAACAAATGTCCTCTGCACAAGACAAGTTGGGGTGGACAGACGTGTGGACAATTCTGATCCTATGCTGTCCACTCCATCGAGTACCAGCACTCATTCAGCTGACCTGGTGGTCCAGGTGTCCTCTTCATTTTAGGATGGAGAGAGAGAACTACTCTGTAGAAAATAGATCCAGGTGGCCAAGAGGAAGGTGAACTCGAGGGCATGAGCAGGAAAACAATGAGCTTAAACTTCAGTAAGACAGAGAGGAAAGACTCCCTCATGTAAATGGATTAGAAAGGCAACAGAAAACTGGTTATCCAGGGGAAAAATGATGTCAAAAAGGTGATAATAAACTATGGGTCAAGCTCTCTGATGACATGACTGTGGCATACAACAAAACACAAAACTCTTTCTCCCAAGGGTGAAGCTGAGCTAACCTTAATAGTAGAGTTATTATGATTATGTAATTTTGGGAAATTACACATCAACCTTTTAAAACAAAAGTGTCATAAAAAGAAGAGAAAAGAATAAAAGGAAAAGAGAGACATGATAGGGGAAAAAAAGGGAAAAAAATAGGATATAAAATCACTTCCTGAGTTTACGGCAGCATTTCCCCTGATCTTCATGGTAGGCGAGTGATTTTTCAAACCCAAACAATGTTTCATGGGGAGTTACAACTCTGCCTCAGAGGACCCAGGGGAGGCAGAGGCGGGGTG
Organism: Daubentonia madagascariensis; assembly: GCA_023783475.1. Classification (NCBI taxonomy): domain Eukaryota; kingdom Metazoa; phylum Chordata; class Mammalia; order Primates; family Daubentoniidae; genus Daubentonia; species Daubentonia madagascariensis. Next base: position 11,477,947 of record JAKFHU010002658.1, read on the forward strand.
AGGGAACAGTGGGATGGGTCTCCAGGTCCAGGGCTCCACTGCTTCTCAAAGAACAATTCCCACTGTTTGGATAAGTGGTTCCCAGAAAATGATTTGGCTCATGGGGAATCAGACAGTTTGGAAACAACCTTCTAAATTATCATACCTTGTGGTGGCCAGTGAGCATGACCCTTCAGATGACACCCATGAGGGGGCCTCCTTGGCATTCCTTCAAGGCAAGTGAGAGCAATTAGAAGGCTTAATTCCTCAATCAACCTGTCTCTCTCATTCCCCGTAATACTCACTTACAAGAACACGTTAACCTAGGCAACCAGCACAGTGTCAATTTCCTTGCTTATCTTGGAGGGCCATAACTGTCAGTGGAAATTATTTTAGTTATGTCAGCTTTGTAGAGAAAAGTATAAGAACCAGTGACTCTAAATCCCTGAAGTTCTACCTTTGCCTCTCAGCTTGCTTCCATAAGAAATGATCGATGGATCCTTTTTATATGTCTGGTTCCTAAAGGAACCTTGCGCCACCACCAATTTCCCCTCTTTGCAATCCCTTTGTCTTTGCCCAGTCCCATGGAGCAGTCTTTTGTTGTCTAAATTCCAAATATAAGGAAAACGTGTAGGTATCTTCCTTTTATACTTTCATGGTCAATTTCAGGCATTGTCACAAGGATTCAGTTACTAAGCTTAGTTTAAATGAAAACATTTTTCATTTGTAACTCCAACCTAAATTGGTAAGACTTAGAGAACACATAAATGGAAATATTGGCCGAATCAATTAATGTGGACAGGGAGGGGAGTCTTGCAAATCTCCTTTTTGTGAAGTTATGTACACAAGGTACATAACTTCCTAGTCCCTTGTAGAACATTCCTAAGCCACTATGTTTAAGAGTGACTGAGATGTCTCAAGATCCTATGCATTCTGCCATTTCTAATTCTTAATAGATGTAGAACTTGTTTCTGTGCTATAATTAGAGTATTATAATTCTAAATCAAAACCATTCATCAATTGTTATGTCCTTGCACCAGAACGTCTACATATAATAGAATTGCTTAGAAACCCCTAGATCTATGCTAATCATATTAGTAAATTCTTCCTTGGTACCCTATCTTATTATGGTAACAACATGTGTTTCAAATTTCGGCCACTCACAAGTTATTTCTTACAGAAGAAAGAGTGCATTGCACATGTCTAAATGATGAGCATATGTTAGCACACATACGTACACATGAACATACTTCAAGTCAAAGTCTGCTATTGTGACTGTAACCCATCTGGCCAATGAAAGTTATAGATGTGCATTTGAGAACTGACTCTACTAATTCACGTAATTAATAAAGTATGTTTAAAATGGAGGGCTCATGTTGCTATATTTATTTATAGTGTCGCCATCTTAACTAATGGAGTCATTTACTGTTCCTGAATTCAAATTGTGGCTTTCTATGCCTTGGAAGTTTTCAGTCTGATCAATTGTGGCATGTGATCGCTATGCCACTGTGTGCCATAGTAGCTTTCATGTGTCCAGTTGCAATCTTTTTTTGAAGTATTGAAGACGTGCTATAAGAAGTTTCAATGAAGTTTCATCATTCCTTTGGATACCTGCTAAATTTGACAACCTGAAATTTCAAGGATTTTCTATTCTTACAAAATAGGAAATATAAAAAGATGACCAGGTAAGTCTAATCAGGACTTTGTTTGATTCTGAAATGAACAATTTATATTTAGCATATTATATGCCTCTGGTTTACAATTTTACAACAAAGGAGGAATATTTGTGTTTGGCCAAGGATGGTTTAAATGCAGGTGCTTAGTGGAGAGCAGACTCATACCACAACTGCTCATCCTGGAACCCAGTGAAGTCTATTTCTTCCTGAAATTCACACTGGCAACATCACTTTTGATAACCAACAGCCACTATGGTAAAAAAGGCCTCCAAGAGCCGAGATCGTTCACCCGGTGACAAAGTGTTGTGAGTTGAATTGTGGGTCCCCAAAAGTTATGCCCATGTCTTAATCCCTGTAACCTCTGACCTTATTTGGAAAAAGGATCTAAGCAAATCTAGTTAAGTTAAACATCTTGAGATGAATTCATCTTGGATTATGTAATTGAGCCCTAAATCCACTGACAAATGTCCTTATTAGAAAAAGACAGAGGAAGAGTGGAGACAAAAGAAGAGGAAGAGACACAGAGTAGAAGGCCATTTTAAGACAGAGGCAAAGACAGGAGTGATGTGCCACAAACCAAGGAATGCCTGGAGCCACCAGAAGCTGCAAGAGACAAGAAAAGATTCTCACCTAGAGACTTCAGAGGCAGCGCAACCCTGCTGTCATCTTGTTTTTGGACTTCTGGCCTCTACAACTGTAAGAGAATCAATTTCTGTTGTTTTAAGCCACTACGTTTGTGGAACATTGTTATGGCAGCTGCAGGAACCTAATGCAGCATGACTTGTTAGCCCTTCTGAAACAGCAGATAAAAATATAAGATCATTGAGTGTCAATAAATATTATCTTTCAGTTTAGAGAGGAAATGCAAGCCTGGGCTATGGGTATAAGGCTGGAAAGTGGAAAATGCTTTGTTGAATGATGTAGAATTGATGGTGTGGTAGGCTGTTCCCTTTCAAGCTAGGAGAAAATGATACATACACAACTGATGAAGAAAGCAAAGGGCAGATAACTGACTTGGAAGGAAGTTTAACATCATAAGTCAGACATATTGAGCCATTAGGACAGAATATTTTTTCTAGATGCATTGAGCTATAACTAAAAACACTACATAGAGCAAAATCTTACAAAATCTCCAGATACAAGATGTAATAAATAGCACATTTCCAAGAAAGTGTGAGAAGGAGTCAAGGGGCTCCCAGCGTGTCTTGATTTCATCCTCTAATAGGGTTTCCTGAGGTGGACACACAAGTTCCCTGTAGCTTGATCCCACGTGTATCTGCTCACAGACTGCACTCTGGGTGTTCTACTGATACAGACACAAACTCCAAAACTCACCATGTACTTTATTGTTTGTATTGTTCCTGTTAATTTTTTGAAATGTTGATTTTTAGTCCAAGCAGTTCTGTTTCTTATGACATACCATTATTTCTTATTAATTGTGAAACAGGGATGGTGTCTACCTGACACCAGTCTGTGAGGACTCACTGCCCAAGATACAAGAGTGCCAGCTTCCATTCTAATTGAGTGTGGGAAATCCAGGATCAAGCCAGGGTACCCTCTCTAAGAATGAGCTGTGGTTCCATCCTGTTGTCATTTTTGTCTGAGGAGACATCTTGCTTTGAATAGGTGCTCTGGTCTTCTCTGAAAAAGGTCAAGACACGTCACCCCTTGCCACCTTGGGCCTGGATTCTTTCAAGATGTTCCTTTTTTTTTTTTTTTCCTGCATTGCTTTGCCTTGAGTTTGAGCACAGGCCCTTGCCTCAATTCCCCAGAGTGATGGTAAAGACTGAGATCCACCTTTAAGAGATTTTACTGGAATTTGGGGAATAACCGAAAGAGAGAAACAACTTTTGACTGTGACTAGTTGTTCCTGGGGCTCCCAGACCAAGAAAGGAGGCATCGCTGCCTTGTGCCCAGATTTCCATCACCTTGAGTAGGCCAGGGGATCCCTCAAATGAGAATTTCTCCTGAACCTCCAAAACCGGGCTCCATAATGCAGAAAGAACAACCCCAGTCAAGTTCTCACAGTCCTCTCTATCCCAGTCTAACCTCTCCGAACAGAAGAAAAAAACATGTCGCAAGAAAAACATAACGTTTAGTTAAAGTTAATCTCATTTTGTGGCAACTCCTTCATCTTCCCGGGTAATCAGGCCAGAATTTTTCCAGAGTCATCACTGAATCTCCCCTTTGTTGCCTCTACTTTCAATATATATCCAGAATCTGAATTCTTCTCAGAACCTCCTCCTGTTACCACTTGTTCTAAGCACCCATCACCTTTTGTCTTGAAATTAATGAAGGAGCCTCCTAATTTGCCACCTTGTTTATACCTTGCTTTTCCTGCCCCTAATAGTATGTTCTCTATTCAAGAGTTAAAGGGATTCTGTTACTATTTAGGTCCAGTTATTTCACAATTCTGCTCAGAATCCTACACTCCTTCCTTAGTACCAGTCTCAGAGCCCCTGGCCTGGGCCCCACATTTTCAAGCCCCACTCTGATGCTCCTCTGGTTGACAGGTTGTCTTTGAGGGACAAGAGAAGTAATCTTTGGAGCCCCTCTCTTCTCTCCCTCCCCCTCCTGCTGCAAGCTGAGTCCCCCAAACAGGAATTCTCTGACCAAATGGCCTCAGACCACTTCTCCCTCTGTGAGGGCCTTTTCTCTGCCTATTCTCTCTAGGATAAACTGTGTAAGACTCATACCCCTGGGCTCAAAAGACAGCTAAGGTGTGGGGCAAAGGTGTGGTTGTAGATTTCTACCTTTCCTCTTACCCTAGCCCCAGAACTGTTAGAGACTGGTCTGTGCTTCCCATGTCACCCAGAGAAAAACTAAAGTCTTTTAAAGTCCTCCAAGGCTGTATAATATCTGGCCCCCATCCCCTTATGCTCTGTTCTAGACTTCGCACCTGCTTGCTTCTCCTGGGACACTTAGGTTTACTTCTCTAGGCCTTTCTATACAAGCAGTTCCCTCTACCTGGAATTCTCCTCCCTCCATCTCCTTTTCCTGCTTTATTTTTCTTCCTAGCACATATCACCTTATAATATGCCATATTAGATACCAGTATAATGTTTTATATAAATCTACCTACAGCATAATGCAAATGTATAGTTTGCAAAAATGTAAAATCATAACTCTCACACAAACATAAAATACAAAGTCAAGAAGTTTATTTCATTTACCAACTAAAGAATGAACCAGTAAGATGTTAAAACTGGTTCTCTGAGACTTATATTCTCTACTTGACAAAAGTAATTTTCATTGCCATGCCCAGGATGCATTTGCTTTGCTATGGATAGGAAATTTTGCATCCTGATCAGTTTCTACAACTTAAATTCTATCCCTACAGAGTTTTGAAATAGCCTAGTCAATCAAAAACAGTCCGAGGTGAACACCTTATAGATTCAGATAACCTCTTGAGGATCTAGTAAACAAGGCATTCCACCGAAAGGACATCCAGTGATTCCTTTTACCCAGGATCAAGCCTTGGACGTATTAAGTTCTGCCAATAACTGTATACTTATATTCTATATTAATATATGAATTAGTATATCCTATATATTAATATGTGACTAACTTCCTATATAGAATGTTAGTTCCTCAAAGGCAAACATTTTTATACTTTCTTTCACTGCTATGTCTCTTGTGTCTACAACAGTGGCTACGACATAGTAAACATTTAGTAAATTTCTGTTAAGTGGGTGAATTCACAATTTCACTAGCACATGCAATCACTACATAGGCATAGAGAAGTCTAAATCTACATAGAGAAAAATAATGGCTATCCCATAAATGCAACACCGTCTTCAAGATGTAGTTCATGCAAAATTTGCCATCACCTCATGTTATTATGTAGAATGCTTGACTGCAGATCCTCAGCCTTCTCCAAGACTCCGGTCAATTACCAAAACAATAAGTGGATTCTTACATTACATTTGCATAATAAATGTATCCATAGTTTTTTTTTTAAGGCCCCCAAAGTAAATTCAAGTTTCCATCCTTTGGAAACAAAAATTGCTGGCTTTTCCTCCCCACCCCTACACCTTCAAAAATCTAGAAGGCTACAGTGCCTAATTTCATAGAGGCTTTTTACAAATTTCAGGGGATATTGAGGGACCCAGGAAGTTTTTTACAAAGAAACTTATTATTATTTATTTTCAGCTGACCCCAGCTTACAAGACCATCTATCTCTATTAGAGATAGGACCATTTTCTTCCCTAAGAGAGTGTGAGAAAAGGACCAGTCTACTTTTTGACACATTGTATTTTTTTTTTTGGCCAGAAGCCTCCTCAGTTCAATTACCTGGATTCCAGGTCAGACCTTTTTCCTATTCTTGGGTTGTCTCTAGAGCAGACCAGCTGTCTTTACAAATCTCTTTACTAAGTATTTTTTAAAAGAAAGCAACCAACCAACAAACAAAATTTTCTCTCTAAAAATTCATCAATGTTCTAGCAACTTCAAAAACTTTTTAAAACATTCTTATGAAAAATGATCACAGCAAATTCATCACTCAGCTAAGTGTTGCTTATGCCTTCACCGAAAGCCAGACTTAAGGAAAAAGTCTGACCTTTCTAAGCTTCTACCAAAACTAGAATTTGGTAGATTGATTTCAGCCCCCAAAAAGATACGCTGAAGGTGATATGTGGGAAGAAAGGAAATAAATGTTTATGGACTGTTTATTATGTTCTATTGGTGTGCTAGTGATTTTCAAACACTTTCAATTTTTGCAATATTTTATGAGGTAATTATCATCCTCCTCCTCAACCTCATCACCATCTTTATATAGCAGGGTCTCGAATAGTTTCCTTTCCTTCAACGTTTCCTTATAATGTTGATTAGGAAAAAAATCTGATTCCCACCCGAGGCCACTGTCTGTGTGGAGTTTGCATGTTTTCTCCATGTGTATGTGGGTTTTCTCCAAGTCCTCCAGTTTCCTCCCACATCTCAAAGGTGTGCATGTCAGGTGAATTGGCATGACTCCATAGCCCCCATCTGAGCGACTGTGTGTGTGTCAGTGTGTCCTGCGATGAGATGGCAGCCTACCCAGGGTGGGTTCCCACCTTGTGTCCTGAGCTGCTGGGATAGACTCCAGCCACCCACGACCCTGAACTGGAATAATTGGGTAAATAATGATCTTATTTATTTTTATCAATCTTTCTTAAATGTATGCATAGCTTACATTTATTTCAATGTTTAATATTAGAAGTGTTTTGGTCTGTATTTAGAAGTTTGGTGATGTTTGTGTGACCAGAAATATGTCGTAGGAACTTAACTCTTGGGTATATCAATTTGCCTACGGGTGAAATTGGTTTCTTTATAATCATTTCGCTTAAAGTCATAGTTTCCAAGGAACTATCAATGAAGTGAAGTGAGGACTTACTGTATATGAGGAAATTGAGGCTCATAAGATCAAATAAATTGGCCAAAGTCACAGAGCTGGGAGGAACTTAGGCAAGATTCAGAACCAGGTGTCTCAGATTCCCAGTCCTTTTTTTTTCCATGACTGCAGGCAAGCTATAGCCCAAGTTATTTAACTTTCTTCTCTTTTAATCTGTGCATGCCTAAATTGGTAGGAAGGCTTAAAGTACTGCAGGAGGGAGAATTACAAAAGGAAGAGATTTTAATCATATTCATATTTAAAATATGCATTTTCAAGATATTATAATTATCCATTATCGATGTGTAGAGATGGTGTCCAGTGAACTTCAGCAGTGAACTCCAGATTAGTGCTAGAAAGGCTGACTGATGGGTGCCACCGTCAAAGGTTTCTTGTCTGGGAATTTCTTAATTCCTCTTGTTCAATTGAAAAGGGCTTTGCCAGTTGAATTTGTAATTCTATTGAATTTAACCTCTATTGATACAGCATTAAGAAGTTTCTTGACTTGCTTCTAAACAAAATAGCAACGTGGCGGTGGGTACCTCTTTTCTGTGTATCTCATCTTTTGCTTCAGTGAAAGAAGAATGATCATGATTCCTTCACCCTCCTGGGCAGGTGAAAGAACACAATGAGGTAGAAGTTGAGAAGATGTTTTCAAAAACCTGATCAAAAGTTAATTGAACAATGCCATAGTAAAATGTAACAGAACACAAAAATCAGTGTTTTGTACTTGTCCTCTTCTCCCTTCAGTGAGATGTGTGCTGCTGTCACTAAGTCTCCCACAGCTGAAGCTTCCTCAATGGTCCTCACAAAAACACTGAGAACCCAACAGTATTCCCATTTTATAGGTGAGACAACTAAAGGCCAGAAATCCCACGTTCATCTGGGTGAGAAGTTCATCTAGGTGAGACTCAATTTTGTACTGTCTGACTCTAGACCATATGCTTGATTTCCCCATAGAAGGCCTCACTCAAATGAGAGGGTTCTGGCAGTGCCCCAGATGGGGAGACCCCCACTGCTGCAGCCACACCTCAGGGAGAGACCCTGGGAAGGCAGTCCCTTGCATCTGGAAGGTATAGCACATTAAATCTCTGCCAGGCATTAGCTTAGCTGCTTAACTTAAGTGAGTCTGTCCCACTAGCTAGAGGTTTCCCACTGTCTCAAAGGAAAGAAAATGGGACATTTAGTTTATAATCACCAAGGAGTCCAGAAGGACCAGAATTTGGAATAAGCCCTAAACTTCACCTAAACCCTTCTCTTTCCTCAAGAGCCTATGTTCACTCCTGAAATGTACTAGTTCATGATTGTGATAGATAAATTTATAGGAAGATCTGTTGAGAAGGAATATTCTACATGAGACACTTAGCTGGGAATTGCTTAGCCTAGACTTTGAAGAAAGTTTGAAAATTTGGTTTGGATGAAATGAATGTGCCTCCTCAGAGGCAAGTGCCTCTTTCCTTTGTCTCAACAAATGAACCACATGACGCAACAAAGCAAAGATACCTCGAGTCTTGCTGGATATGATGAAGTGTCACCAGACAAAAGAAGACACTAGGAGTTGAGAGAAAATTTTTTTCTTTCATAAAAAATATAGACGAAACAAACAGATACATGAATGCAAAACAGTTGTAGCCATTGGAAAATCTAGTTTCGTCTATAATGCCTGTGTGCACAGAGCCACGTTTTAAAATAAATCTGAACATTTACCCGAGCCTCAATTGAGGACCCCTGTTATTTAATATTTGTTCTGCTTGTCTTTGTTGTGATTTAAGCTTCATATTTCATTGTGTGCAAGGAGTATGTGGCAGGCTAATGGTCTAAATACCTAAGTCTCATTTTATAAATATTTATTGCCAACTGCTGTGTTCATATCTTTGAAGTCACACGCACGGATCGCTGTTAGCCTGCGCTTCCCTCCCCTGCCCATGAGGAATAACCTAACAAGCACTCCTGGGAGTTCTCTCGGCTGCAAAAAGGATAGTTTTGACGCTGAGTGATTTTTTCTTTTTTTTTTTTTTGTATCTACACCTTGGCACAGCATCCATCTTTTCTTTGTTATTATTATTTTTTCCCTCTTTCACTTCACGTCTCTCGCAGTGAAGGCAGCAGTAATAAACCAAACGTGGTCGGTGCTGCCGTGGAATTACAGCCGTGGTGCGATGAGCTGATCGTTTGTCACCTGCCCGGGGTTGCGGCGAGGGGCCAGAGTCCAGGGGACAGAAACAAGCAAAACTCAGAGAAGAAACTCAGCATAAAAGAGGTGAGCATGAAGGATCTTCAACATCAAACCAAAACCCCTGGACGTCATTCTGCTGGCAGTGGAGAGCCATTAGAAGTTTTGAAGCCAGAGAACGATGTTGAGAAACAGAGCTTTGAGGAAATTAATCAGACAATGAACGTGAAGGACTGCACAGGCTGCGGGAGGAGAGACCAATCCGGAGGCAACGCAGTAACACAGATGAGAGGGGTGAAGACCTAAGACATCAATAAAGTTCTACCAGTATTTGGGCTCTGGATGATGACAGCAGAAACAGACAGGAAGGGTCAATGGGAGAGACGTCAGAACCATAGTATTGATAAAATGTGGAACTATTGGATGCAGGGCAAAGGTAAATAAACAATACAGTACAGCAAAAATGTTGAACTATAGTAAATAGGAAAATGAAGTTCACAGTAAACTTCAATGGTGCAAGATAATGTTTAGAACAGAAGATGATATGAATTATTCATTTTTGAACATTACAAATTTTAGGTGCTGCTGGAGCCTGTGCACGGCACCATCCGCAGAGGTAATGGTGAGAACAGCAGGCATAGGTAAGTATCTGGCTGGCTAAGCCGTGGCAGGTGAGGAAAAGAAAGGCATATAGAGTGGCACCTGGCTTCTGGCTGGATGGCCACGTGGCAATAACAACAGGATGGAGGAAAAGGAAGGGCAGTGTTGAGGAACAAGGGAGGGAGCCCGTAAGTTTATGATTAATTTAAGTTTCTCATGGGCTATCCAGGTGGAAACATTCAGAAAGGTGAATTCACTCACCTATAGCTCGGTGGACAGGTCTTGTTGAGCAATAAAGATTTGGGAGTAGTAACAAGAAATTTAAAGTACTGTTCAGGAGAGTGGAGTTCCACTTCTGGGTGGATGGAATAGACATACTTTCCCCCATTTCCTCCACTAAGTAGAACTAAAAGCCCTGGGAATTTTATATAAAATATAAAATAAAATAAACAGACTCTGAAAGGTGGAAAAAAGAATACAAACCTTTTAGAACCTTAGGATGAGAGGAATAACATGATGGTGAGTTCTCTGGGTCTCCTTTTTTCACATATATCTCAGACTTGGAGCTGAAGAAGTTGGCAACCTGGAAACAACATACACAGACAAAAATACCAACAAAGCCTGCTTTTTCTAATCAAAGGACCAGGAAAGGGAAAGCCTAGCAAGCCAGAAAACATTTAGACTGCTCAAAGTGACTACTCTACTCCATCCAGCAAAGCACCACAGAACAAAACTAGTCACACCACAACCCACGCTAGCTAAGGCCAAGCAGGGGAGCCTCGGTTTTTACCTTCACGAAGCTATAACAAGGTGCCTCAACACCCCCAACAGGTGGGGGCACAGAAGGCCAAGTAGGGAGCCAGAACTTTCACCCCCACCAGACACTACTGAGCCCCATCCAGCTTTGCAGTGTCAATGGCCACCACATGGGGAGCCTGGACTTCCAGCCCCACCTGACAGTAATGAGGCATCCCTCCTGCTACCTGCCAGGTAATGTCCAAGGAGGCCCGATGGAGAGTGAGGACTTTCACCCTCACCCAGCAGTAACAAAGAACTTGCACCTTGCATGTCAACAGAGGCTGAGTGGAGAACCTGGACTTGCACCTTAGCCTGGCGGTAACAAGATGGTGCCCCCTCTTCCCTTGCAGTGGGAGTCAGTGGAAGCCAGCAAAAGAAAAAAGTTTAAGTAAGATCCAGAGTCTCATAACACAGTATAAAAATGGCCAGGTTTCAATTGAAAATCACTCATCACACCAAGACCCAGGAAGATCTCAAGCTAAGTGGAAAAAGGCAATGAATAGATGCCAATAGCAAGATGACAGAGGTGTTAGAATTATCTGACAAAGATTTTAAAACAGCCATGTCAGATAAGTATCTCACATAATTCCATACCCATTCATGATTAAAATCCACAGGAAAAAACAGCAATAAAGGTGAACTTCCTTAACTTGATAGAGTATCTTAAAAACCACTACCTACCATTATATTTAGTGATGAAAGACTGAATACTTCTCCCCCAAAATCGGCAACACTCTTATTCGTCCACTCTTATTCCACTCTGATTCATCTCTAATTCAAACAGAGCTGGAAGTTCTAGTGAGTGAAATAAAGCATGAAAAGGAAATAAAAGGCATACAGACATAAAGGAAGAAATAAAACTTTCCCTTTTGGGGGATGACATGATTGTATACGTAGAAAATCCCAAGGAATCTAACAAAATATTCCCAGAACTAATACATGTATACAGCAAAGTCACAGAATGCCAAAAAAAATCAAAAATTAATTGTATTTCTATATAGTAGCAATGAATACTGAAATAAAAAATTCAGTACCACTTACAGTCATTCAAAAAAATGAAATACTTACATATAAATCTGATAAAACCTGCACAGGCTTGTATGCTAAAGAACATCAGAGAAGATCTAAATAAAGGGAGACACATACTGTGTTTGTGGTTTGGAACAGTCAACGTAGTAAAGATGCCAACGGCCTATAAATTAATACACAGATTTAATACCATATTTATCAAAATCCAAGTAAGATTTTTTTTGTAGATATAAACAAGATTATTCTAAAATTTATATGGAAAACAAAGAAACTAGAATAGCTAAAGTAGTTTTTAAAAAGAAGAATAAAGTGGAAAGAATTAACCCAATTTTAAGATTTACTATACAGGTACAGTAAATAAGATTGTGATATTGGCAGAAGGAAAGATGCATAGATCAATGGAACATAATAGAGAACCCATAGATAGATTAATAAAAATATGCCCAACTGATTTTTGACGAAGGTGCAAAAGAAATTCAGTGGAGGAAAGATAGCTTTTCAACAAATGGTGCTGGAGCAAATCCACAGGTGCTGCTCAACCTAAGTCTTGCAGCTCATATGACAATTAACTCAACATGGATTGTGGACTTAAACATTATAAAAATTTTTGAGAAAAAAACATAGGAGAAAATCTTCAGGATTTATGCCTAGGTAAGGAATTCTTAAACTTGAAACTAAAAGGATGATCCATAAAAGGAAAAATTGATTTATTGAGCCTTATCAAAATTTAAAGCTTTTAGAGGCTGAAAAGACAAGCTACAGAGTGGGAGAAAATATCACAAACCACATATCTGGAAAAGGATGCTCAAAACTCAAAAGTAAAAAAGGTAACAATACAATTAGAATGTGGGCAGAAAACATGAGGGGACATTTTATTGAAGCAGATATACCAATGGCAGATAAGCACATGGAAAGACATTCAATATCATTAGACATTAGGGAAATGCAGATCAAAACTACCATGAGATACCACTACAAAACTATCAGAATGGCTAAAATAAATACAATGGCAATACCAAATGCTAGCTAAGATGCAGAGAACCTGGATCACTCATATATTGCTGATAGGAATGTAAAATGGTACAGCTACTTTGGGAAAACAGTTTGACATTTTCTTATAAAACTAAGCATGCCACTAACATATGACCCAGAAATTGCACTCTTGGGCATTTATTCCAGAGAAATGAAGATTTATCCTCCCACAAAAGCCTATAAATGAGCACTTATTTGTAATTGCCAAAAACTAGAAACAATTCAGACATGCTTCAATGTGTGAATGACTAAACAAACTGTGGTACATCCATACAAGAGAATAATTCTCAGCAATAAAAAATAATGAACTATTGGTACACATACCACATGAATAAATCACCAGAGAATAATGCCAATTGAAAAAAGACAATCCCAAAATGTTACATCCTGTATGATTTTATTCATAAAACATTGTTGAAATGACGAAACTATAGAAATGGAGAACAGACTAATGGTTGCCAGAGTTAGTTACAGAGGGGCAGGGGTGGAGGAAGTGAGTGTCACTATAAAAGGACAACTGGCGGGATCATTGGAGGGATGGATACGCTCTGCATCCTGCCTATGTCAACATCCATAACCATAGTTTTACAAGGTGTTACTATTGGAAGAAATGGGATAAAAAATATATAAGATCTCTGTATTACGTCTTACAATTGCATATGAATCTCAAAAATGTCTTAAATTTAAAACTTTAATTTAAAAGATACCATGCAGGTCAAGAAAAAGCTCGTGTGTTACCTGGATATGACCCACTGGGTGATGGTTTGCAAGTCTCTGGTAAAGACTATACAGGAGATGGCAACCAACCCTGCACAGAATCCTGAGAGACACCAGTTTTTGAGAGAGACTGCAGGAAGAGGATCCCCAAAGGCGACTGAGCAAGGACTTCTCTTTAACGTGTAAAGCCAGGCAATAGCCAGAGAAAGAGAGAGAGGCTCATAGAAAGTGGGACTTAAGCTTATTTTGGAAGTATAAAATGGATAATAGTTTGCATTCAGCATGAATACAGATTTTTACTGAACATGAAGGAGCTGAGCTTACCGTCTAGTCAATTCAGTGATAGCTGAGGAAGCTGAGAAAGGATGAGATCAGAGCCAGGGGAGACCGTAAGAACACAACCAATCCACAGCCCCACTTCTCAATATTAACCACCACCTTGGGACAGTATTCAAGTCAATCTTATTTTGATCTCAAGAGGCAGGGAAGTCCAAGCTGAAATCCGGGTCAAAAGTTAAAATATACTAAAATCTCTCATTTAAGAAGCTATCCCTCATTTTCTGCCCTTCTCTTATGACTATCTGATGGCCTTTCTTCTCTAGACAGTCAAACCCATTGAAATCACACATTCACTGTACTCACCTCTTGACTTTCCTCTAACTTCTCCAACCAGACTAACCCGACTTCTCCCTCCACTACCACAGTGAAATGGCTGCGCCAAAAGTTACAGGTGACTTCCTTGTTGCTAAATCCAACAGATATTTTTCAGTCAATATCTTCCTTGGCCTTTTTATTTTCGTAGCCTTTGTGCCTTTCGAGCACGCCCTTCTGTACACTTTCATCCCATGACTTCTCCAACATTCTTTCCTAGCATTATTCCCAGGTCTATGACCCTCGGGTCATTCTTGGCCTCTTTGCTTTTCGCTCCTGGAATTCCGATCCTCCCTAGGTTCCTCTGCTCTTTCTCATCTCTCAGTCTCTCCTTGGAATGGCTTACAAATTCTTGATTTTATTACTCCCATGTCTACATTGCCCCAAGTGGGCACACTCGCATGTGGATCTCTCCTGTGTTCAGATCCACATATCCAACTCCATAATGGGATATGCTATTCATTCATCAACCATCCATTCATTCACTCAAGTATTCATTGAGATTTTTACGGCAGACATTCTTCAGTGTTAGGGCCAATGCTCTCAAGGAGGGGGACAGATTTTCTGCCCACTAGGAAGCTCATACTCTGTAGTTAATATGGGATTTATCACATGCCATTTCTGCTTCTCACTTGGGTTCAGGAAAATACTTTCTCTCCCTCTTCTTCCCTGATACCTCATCAAGATGCCTCCCTATTATCCATCCAGCCAGGCCCTCCCAGAGAGGACCGTCCCCACTGGACACAGCTGCCCTCCACTGTGGCCTGTCCCCTCACTCTCAGAACACCACAGTGAGCCACTGTTGGTGGCCAAGTGCAGGGGAAGGAAAATGGTCTTCTCCAAGATTCTGTGCCACTGACATCCGATACCTCTGCCCCAAGTCTTGAGGAGCATTCATCCTCTCTAGCTCACCCAGTGGTTTAAGTACACAACTAATTTTTACCACATTTCAGGGGATGTGCTCCTTAAAATGACCAGTCTCTTGATCCTCAGCTCCTAAGACCAAGTGCAAACATTCAGCGCTTCCTCCTGGGCCTGCCATAGCATCCCACGCCCCCCTTCTCTTACCCCTTTCTCTAATCTGTCACTGCCAGACTTCCTGCCTATCTTGCTAAACTCACTTCATTTCTACCGTCCAGTCATGATGAGCTCTTCTAACTTCCTACCAAACCCTGTCATCCGTTTTTGGCTCAATTTTAACAACTTTCACAGCCCTGACTTGCCTTGCTGCAAACCTGGCAGTCTTCCAGACTCTGGGTTCAAATCTACAGGAAGTCCCGGTTGATCTTTCTCCTGGTGATATATGTCGGAATCTTTCTCAATATTCTAATGAGAACCATTCATCCATGCCCACATATCTGGCTTCTCTCTCCTCGTAACCATCCTCCTGCCCCCCTCACATTCCACACCCCCTCCCCCTGGCTTCTTTCTTATTCAAAAGTCTTCTAGCGTGTCATTTTGTGCATTCCCTTCACTCTGAGTTGATATACACTATATTTATTTTATTCTTTCTCTCTCTCTCTGCCTAGAAGCATGCAATTCCATAAAGCCTGCTCTGTCTGTCCTTTAGCACTCTGTTTTATGTCACCATGCATCCCCTGGACCCAATTGGAGGTTCCTTCCTTGCAGGGGTCGCTGGCAGAGAATTACAGGGATTCTTGAAATCCACACAAATGTATGACAAAAAAGAGAAATTTTTACCCAAATTTCCTACCGGTGTCTATTTACGCCAGTGTATAGTGGGCAGATAATGGGTTTAACATGCAGATAGATCTGTCCTGGAGTCCTGTTTCTGCCACATACAAGCTGAATGACTTTGGCAAGGTTAAATATATCAACAATATTAATAATATTTAGAGCGATAAGATCAGGTATGATTGAGGGTCTACGCCTTGTCTTAAACTTTGTATTCTTTATATTTAAACTCCTCAATAACTCACAAGGAAGGCATTATTATCTAAGATTTATAAATAAGAAGTAAGACTTAAAGAATTTGACAGGAGGCTTCAGTTCCTCACATGTGCCTCTACTAAGGCCTCTCATAACACGGCAGCTGGCTTCTCCCAGAGCAAACTATCCAAGAGTCAGGAGAGAGAGAGAAAGAGGGATATAGAAGCCACACGGGGTCTTTTATAATCATAACTCAGAACTGATTTGCCTTCACTTCTGCAGCATCCTACTGGTCACATACCAACCTGATACAGCGTGGGATGTGGGAAGCAATTACACACACAGGTGTGAACACCAGCAAGCAAGGTTCAGTGGGGACATGCTGGGGGCTGGATGCTACCCCAACAAAATCGGGACCGGTAGATGTTCCTGTTTAATATTTTTATGAGAGTAAAATTTACACATCTTTTAAAAAATCAGAAACAATAAGCATATGATGAAAACAGCAGCCCCCTATAGGTAGCCCCAGTCTCCACCATAACAGTCCCACTTTCCAAAGACAAATACTTTTTACACTTTTAGCTTTTTTTGAGTAGTTATTCTAAAGTGCAAATGAATGTACCTTTATGATTTTTTTTTTTTTTGAGATAGAGTCTCATTCTGTTGCCCTGACTAGAGTGCAGTGGTGTCATTATAGCTCACTGCAACCTCAACCTCCTGAGCTCAAGCCATCCTCCTGCCTCAGCCTCCCAAGTAACTGGGACTACAGGCATGCACCACAACACCTGGCTAATTTTTTCTATTTTTTTTTAGTAGAAAAAAAAATAGCTTGGGATCTCGCTCTTGCTCAGGCTGGTCTCGAACTCCTGAGCTCAAGGGATCCTCCTGCCTCAGCCTCCCAGAGTGCTAGGGTCATTTATATGATTTTTGACTCATTAACTTTAGACACTGTCTAAAGTCTAAACGACTTAGTCATTGGATGAGGACTTAACATTCTGACTCTTATATCCTAAAAACCACTCCCTCCCCACCCCCAGCCACACACACACACACTTCTGCTGTCTCATCCTTCCAATATACCGTAAAAGTCTCCTTGCCTGATGTGGAGTTGGTTGGTTAATAGAAGTTAGTTAAAGAGGGTAATTATACAAAACATTAGGTTTTAACTTATAATATGTCATTGTACATTCATTCATTGGCCTTTTGATACAGAGCCAAGGTCTTTTCTTCTTCGAGAGTAGATCTGCTGATTGGAGGTTGCCATCATCTTTCTTGTCTAGATCACATTTATAATACATATTCTACAATTTCCAGCTTGGGATTCTTTAAAGTACAACAAGAACTTAAGATCCCTACAAAAAAAAGGGTCAATGAATGTACACCCTTCCTATATTTAGTGTTGTTCCTTTACTCTTTTATACTTGTCTCTCCCATGGGCTAATTTAGCCAGAAATGATTTAAGTGATCTTCCCTTTACTCTTAGAGAAACAATTAACTTGTTTGTTAGCTTGATTTTTGTTTTTGCTTTTCCCAGATTTCAAGTTTATATGTGATCTAGTCACAAACACAACTGGCATAAACAGGTTTGGGAACAAACACACCTGAGCCTTAGTAAGCATACAATTCCAACCAGTAAAAGCAAAAATGCACAGGTATAACACAGAGTGACCCACCAGTTACATATAGTCAATCTTTTAAGAGCATCAGACAATGTGTTTTATGCTGGTCATAGAGATTATCCATCAAGCAGGGTCAATTAAATAGGATCCATTAAGAGATTTCCTATAATATTTCCTCCCATAGCAAAGTAAAATTGGGAAGGGGATTACTGTCTACAAGAATTTACGTCATTAGCATCACAATGACTGAAGAGACAAAGCATTCAGAAAAGCAGCATAAAATTCAAAAGGAGCCAGGAACTATTTAGTCTAAGGGCAAACAGTTCTGCCCACATAAATAGAAACCACTGAGATTATCCCTGAATAATAATCTCTGCATCATCATCCAAAAATATAAATAAGGCAAAATTACATTCAGGGATGTCCATTTAAGGCTGTAGAAAGTAGGAACACTGTATAAAGAGTTCTATCAAAAATATTAAAATAAAATGTTGGCACTTGTGATGTCTGACTCCCCTCTCCCTGCCACCCCATTCACCCTATCCAATCCCACATTATCTAGCAGCCAGGCACTTTAGGGAACTGACCTCATTTCTGGAAGTTGGTTCTGATTTGTCTTAGTCAATCATGGCCTCCAGTCCCTATGATTGACCTGTGGCAACTTGGGCCAGAAAGTCACCAGGAAAGATTTACCAGTGAGTTCTGCAAAATTTTTTCCTTACTTTTAAAAGAAAGCCACAGTTAGAAATCTATGCCGCATGCATGCAAAGATGAATAACACCCAGGTTTTTGCTAAGGGCCTTCTGGTGATCATGATCCTCATGACAAAGTTGAAACACTGATGACTGGACTGATGAGAGAATTATAAAGAAATAGAGCTGGTGCCCTGATCACACCATGCCTGAAAATTTGTTCTTCAATTACATGAGCAACAAATGTCCTTATTATTTAAACCTGTTTGGTCAGATTTCTACTTCATATAGCCACACATATGCTATTGTTTTTCAGGATTTAAAAGACCCTTATTCAATTATATACAAAAAATCATTCTTTACATGAGACACTTTAGTTTCTAACAATTCAATGAAATTAGGTGCTACTTTAATTTATATAGAATTTGTTACCTCAAGAGGTAGACTAAGCTAAAATGGATAGTGATAGCAGGATTATTAAAGAAAGATGTTTCAGGGAGAGAAAACAACAACCACATCCCAAAACCTCCTGTGGGGCCACTGTCATAACTTGAGTCCTGGAATGCATGGGCCCAGGGCATGACTGAGGGAGGTACTTCTGATAATCCTTAGAGGTTGGGCCATAAAAATATAACGGAATATTTCTAGCAGGGGTTGGTGGTGAACTCACCATGTCAGACACTAAACTCTGCGATTTAGATGCCTTTCCACTTGAATTTTCCAAATAGCCCTGTCAAGTATATACATTTTTTCCCATATTTTAAGAGGAGGAGGAAAAATTGTTATTGAATTTAAATAATTTGCCCAATGCCACAGAGTTGCTAAGTGGCTAACTGAAACTTTGTATTATTTAACTGGGAAGCTATTCTCTTCATCATGTTATACATTTTATTTTATTTACTTATTTTTAAATTTGCTGGCTAAGAAAGAAATACTTGGAAGCCAAACATTACAGGCCACACATAACCGTAATGATTAGAAATGTCTTTCAACACTTTCCTCCACTGACAGTTTACTCAGCTTTGCTTGTTCTATAGCATGTACCCTCTCAATGGGCCTTTCCAAATACAAAAGTTTTCTGTGGTTGGTCTCTGGAAGGTGATAGTTCTACAATAAATGCATTTCCAATGACTTTCCATTAGAGTGATATGGTAAATGTGTAGCATTGCAATCCAAAGAGATTTTGAGATTGGCTCTACTTGAAAACATTATGGAAAAAACAGCTTTCAAAATTTAAAAATGTGCTGTCAGAAACACAGCTTAGCCAAGGCTGTGTTGCATGGTCACTAACATTCTTTAAAAGCTGTATTCAAACAGATTGTGTTTCTTTGTTTATAAATTCATCTCAGTGGTTCATTGAGGTGGTTTTGTGTACAACGTTAAATTATTGGATCAAAAAATAAAAATTAGAAACAAATTAATGGCCTGGGAGATTGTGTTTATGGACTAAAGAAATGGAAGGAGCATCTTCATCATTATTTTGATTCTTCAATCATGAAAGCAGTTTGACATGAGCTTACCCCAACAGCACCCCAGGGACATAAGCAAAATAAGTATCATTGGCTCCACCTTACAGAAGAATAAGTCAAGGATCAAAGCATCTAGTTCAAGGTCACATCACTGAATAAAAGGACAGCCTGGACCAAATATACTTAGTACTCACTCCAGGACTCAACTTATCTTCAGTTTCTTTATGCATAGACAATTTGTAACCAGAAGGGTTAGTGCCACATGTTAGCCATGTGTATAGAACCAAGTTGACTTTTCTCAGAAATGAGGTTATACAATTACTGAAATTGCCATCATGTTATATCTAAAGAGAAAACAAAAAGTGAGACTAAATCACTAAGCCCTATACATAAAATTTAAAACCACATCCATCTCTAATTAGATCATGGGTAATTATCTTTTGATGAATGTGTCTACTTCTGCAGTTATTACACCACACGCTCACACTTCCTATCCATGAACCTGGAAAAGAGTCTGAGAAGAGGAAATACTCAGATGTGGGCAAGTGTGACTTTTGGCCAGTTTGTGCTAATATACCATCTACTTGCTTCTAAAGAAGAACTCAGGGTCACCAATATGGTATGGCAGGTTACAGCTTTTCTAATTGGTCTATCTCTATCTTTTTGCAAAAACAAAACAAAAGAAAAGCCTCATTTTTACAAAGGCCTTCCCCTGTAATGACTTGTTGAATAATTTTTTAAATGGAAAGCACCAAGCCTATACTCTAGAACTTTCACAAAGTATAGATTCTCAGGTCGTATTCCTGATCTGTTGTCTCAAAATCTCTGGTGGGTGAAGCATGGGAATACGTATTTTTAATAAGGTTCCCAGATGATTCTGCACAATAAAGTTGGAGAATTTCTGGCCTAGGACACGAAGCCCCATTTGAAACGTTCTCTGTCTAAACATACTCTTAGTGACCTTCCCTTCTGGTTTTCAGAAGAAGCCAGAAAAATAATACTCTCTGGGAATATGAGAAATGATAGAAAAGAAAAAGAAGCAAAAACATACAATCTTTTGATAGACAGTGAAGGGAAAAGAGGTCAAAATCCATTGATGTGCAAAGTGAAACACAGATCCAGAAATATAGCAATGCATGCAAAAGACAGCCAACAGGCCAAGAGCAAAAAAGAAAGATGTATATAAACACATCTGTCTAATCACAACTACGAGTGAAACACATTTCATGTATCCAAACCTTGCTCTTTGCTTTGACCTCTTTTTTAAAAGCAACATGGGTAATAATAAAGTAATTTTTCTAGTCAACTTGGTTGAGTGGTTTTGACAATTGTTTTTCCACAAGTCACTTAGTCAAATATTTTACTGTTGTTGCTGTTACAATAGAAAGTACCTATTGGGACAGCAAAAACACAATAACAATCAATTAAAAAATATATCTGATGATTAGTTAGGTCCTTGTGGTAAGATCTGTTATGAAGGGAAATACAAGTACTTTGGCCAAAAGATTTGTGTCTTACCCACGTCTACTGCCTTTGAATTTTAGCACGTTAACATTGAAATACATTTGAGGGATTTGAACTCAGCCCTTTTCACAGATTTGAACATTGAAGCCCAAAGATATAAATGTGACTTAATATGATGGAATTATTTAGTGACTGAGGCAGGATAAAGCTTGGATTTCCTGAGTCATGATCCAGCATTCCTTCCTCATTAGTGCCTCCTGTCTGTAAATTACCAGCTGAGTAAGTAGTTAGTTGTATCAGCTATAAATATACAAACTCTATGTAGAAGCAGCAGAAGGTAGTTTTGTGTTATCAGCAGAATTAGAGATAACAGTAGCTGTAGCAGAGCACATGGCAGGAGGTGCAATGTCTGATGAAGAACCTCCCTGGGTTTGAACCCCAGCTCTGTTACATCGTAGGTGTTTGACCTTGGACAAGTTACTTAACTACTCTCTGCCACAGTTTTCTTCCCTATGAGATAGTGATTAAGGTCCATCTTTGAAAAAGTGGAGGCAGAAGCTCTACCTCATAGAGTTTTTGCAAGGTTTAAAGCATTGAGAACAGTGCCCAGCACATAACATCACGACAGGAGTTTTTACATTAAACATGTGGTATACCCATACACGTTGAAGATAGTTTCTCTCAGCTACTCTTGCCCAGGAGGCACTGTTTCCAAGTCTGGCTCTTAACTTTTTCCAAGTCCTTCCTTCAAGTAATACATAGATATTATTTCCTGGGCCTCCCTTCTTATACAAGATCTATTTCAAATTATCAAAAAATAAGTTACTCTTAAAGATCTTCATTAGTAAGACAAATACTTTTGCAATGTGTTTGAACTGGGGTTCAACTAACATTCCGTGATGTCCTACCACACTTTTCTGTGTCACTATATGCAATTCTAATGTAAATTGAGTTCCTTGCACCCTTAAAAATCTGTCAAAGCAGACAAGATTATACTAAATGAAATAGATCCAGTTTCATGAGCTCTTGCCTCACCTTCTCAAAGATGGACCTTAGTCAACTCCATTCTCCATCCCTATGTTTTATCCAGTCATGTCTGGGGACTCTCAGATATCTCATGTGAGCCATCACACTGCCACTACGTTCAGAGGCCACCTTGTGAATGCCAAACTCTGGTGAAGGTCCCATCTCCCAAGGCTCCCCAAACTGTTGGCCCATTTTCCATGCAGCATCCCTGGTGCTGTTTTCAATGTAAAGTCAGGGAAAATGTTCCCCTTTCCCATATGATATCACAATATAGTAATACTATATACTATATTGACAATACTATGCCATACAGTATTGTTACCTGGGAACCAAGGAATGCCTCCTTTACACAGATCCTTGCTGTCAAAAGATTCTCCCATTTCTGCCTGCACCCCCTTCTCTCCACTGGTCTAGGCCTAAGTCCTAGAAGCCTGACTCGTGGAGGATGCAGCCTTTCCCCACCCTAATTTCCCCTGGTACCTACTCCTCCTTCAGGAAGACACCAATAAGAAACCTCAAGCAATTTGATTCCTAAAGGCCAGCCCACGCCTTCATCAGATTACTCCCTGACAAGTCTAAATCACAGCTGAGGCTAGAGGGAGGCACCTGATCTTGCCCTCATCACCCTGGATGTCATCTACTTTCCTCTCATTCTTGATAATCTGAATGTCTGAATGATGTTTATTACAGTGATTTCTTTTGATAGAATTTACTTCCAGTGCTTAATCTATGAACCACCAATTCTAGGATTTCTTTGAAAAATCAGTGTTCCAGGTGATGGATGGATCTAGTCAGAATCATAATTGCGTATTTGCTTGACATACAATGGGTTAAGATTACATTCCCTATTTTGTGAAATGTTTGAAGCCCAAGGATAAAAGCTTTTTCTCTATTACCCTGTCACCTACCTGTGCTGCCTAGTTGCAGGAGTAAGCTGGAGTGGTCTGGTGCTGGGGTGAGAACTGGCTGTCTTGGGCAAAGGAGGGCATGCTTGTCTTGTTTCTCTGTACCTGTTGACACTTGGCTTGCTGGGGGCATCAATCCGGCCAGCTAACGTTTGCTGTCCACTCCTCTTTAAAGGAAGCTCAGAGCCATCCTATCTGCAAAACTTGACAGTGTTTAGCTTGGAGATCACTCTTGAGTCCTCTACCTAGACTGTTTTCATATAGTAGCCACATGGATGATTAAATCAACTGAATTAGCTAGATTTTTAAATGTAATTCATATCCTATTATCCAAAGTCCACAAGGAAAGGCCTCTATTTGCTTGTTCCATGTTTTCAGTCTGAGGCCATTAATGACTTCATGGCAGTATGGACTAATGATCTGATACAGACTGGTTCAAATTCACTATTTTGAGAACATAGGAGTTACTCGATTTCAGAATTATGAACCCCATGATATTTAGCATAATAATAGCCACTAAATGTATGCTGTTGGGATAACCTAAGCCATTTCATCTAGTTGGCAATTTGATTATGTTTAGGGTATGATTACTCTGATGGAAAATTAGTTTTATCTTTTAAAAATATCCTACTTAATAATAACTTTACTTAGAGTCTTTGAGGGATAAATAAATGGGCCATGGAACACAAACATTTGTTGTGGAGATCAATGGCAAGAAGCCTCCCTGGTTCCATTTAGAAGGGTTTGATGATGGTATTCAAAGTGCTTGGAAGCTCTAGCACAATAAACACTTTGAAGCACAATGCTTTGTCATCCTCCTGCCTTAGGCCTGCCTGTTTCTGGCATAGATTAACAGTGTTTGTCTTTTTTTTTTTTCTTCTTTTCTCTCTTTCTTTCTTTCCTTCTTTCACAATGCAAGAGTTTTTCCCCTTAATGACTGCCTTTATCCCATCTGAGTACCAAGCTTTTTCAAATGGCTTAGGCTGTGGTACTCAACTGTGTTGAGACAACTTCATTAATAAGAGGCGTATTCCATGGGATCTTTTGTTGCCACATTAGAGTATTTGTGTTAGAACATTGTGTCCCCCACATAACAGTGATGCAGGCACTACCACCACCATGACAGTAAAAATTACAGCAGCAAATTAACTCCGGCCTTGGGCAGCTTTTTCAATGTTCTTTTCTGACAATGATGGAAACTTCTCTCAATACTTCCTCTGACTTCCTTAGGAAAAATCAGCTAAAAAAAATTCTTCATCATTTTTCTTGAAGCGATTAGCCTAATATTTCCCCAAAACCACCTCCAGATTTTAACTGCCAAGTTTTCTGCAAGAAAAATGCTTCTCTGATGTCCATTGAGTGAATGTGAAGTCATGGTTGAACTTCTAGGATCGTGGGTTCTTCCTGAAATTGGATATCGTCAACTGGGGCAATTGCCCATTTCTAAAAAGTCTGAAACAGCTCTGTGGTTCTTTGCTTGTGGATAAGCAATTTGCCTTTCCTATTTTTCTTACACTAATTACATGACAATTAAAGAAAGCCTAAAAGAGTATAATGGAGAATTCTAATGAATCTTGTCTTTTCATGGCCCAAAGAGAAGACTCTAAATTGGATCAATACAGAAACACCAGAATTCTTTTAAAGAAGCTGGCACTTGATTTGATGCAAAAAAAGAATTATTACACTGCTCTATTTCCTGTTGTCAGTTTGGACACCTCGTCAGACAATTGTTTTCCATTTCTATATGAAATGGATTTAGATATTAAATGATAACATATTCTCTCTCATTCCCATGTGTGTATATATTCTATACATATCATATTTGTACATTTTAATTATGTATACATATGTGTGTATATATTATGTATACATATATATGCATATTCAATATATTTTTCTATACTTGACTCCAACTTTGGTTTTTTCCAGTTATTTTTGCCTTGATTATGATAATATCCATATAAATTTCATAACAATGTTACTCGTTTATAATTCAGTGGGATTTTTACTTAGTTTCTGATATGCATTCATTGTTAAACTTGGCAGGAAATAAA
Source organism: Daubentonia madagascariensis (assembly GCA_023783475.1). Lineage (NCBI taxonomy): Eukaryota > Metazoa > Chordata > Mammalia > Primates > Daubentoniidae > Daubentonia > Daubentonia madagascariensis. Next base: position 11,503,089 of record JAKFHU010002658.1, read on the forward strand.
GGCTAATGCAAGTGCTCACACGTGCACACAGGCACATACACACAACACACACACACAAATATCACTGGGCCCATAAAGTAAAGTACTTTGGACAAAAAGTTTCTCCTAGCCAAATATAAGACTAGAAAAATAAAATAAAGTAGTAAATATAAAGCAAGACTATATTAATTCCCATTTTCTAATTGTAAAAAATTGGAACTTTCCTACTGAAATAAAAAGGGTTTAGGATAAATTTACATGAACTTGGCATTTCCCTTGGAGATAAGTACAGGCAAATTATCTAGTGAGTATAAAGTGTCTGTGTTAAAAAGTTAGAAGGGAGTTCAACACCCAATCCAATCCTGCCCCCTTTTTTTCTCACTACATAAGGAAATTAACACAAAAATGGAATCATAGAAGAACAAAAAGAAAATTAACTTTGAACTTGAATATAGACACTGGGTTGGAATTTTCGTTCCAATTAATGTTACTTAACAGTGCCTCAGATTCATCTGTAAAAGCAGACATAACACCTACTGTGCAGGGTGGTTAAAACAATGATACGTGAATATTGAATGAAGTGATACACGGGGATGTTCTTGGTCCATGTGGGCATTTAAGGAAGTTACATTCTCCATATAACCTCTGGGATGGGCACAGGTACTAGAGAAAAGCCACAGAAGAAAAAGTTGAATGATCAGTTAATTCTTGACTTTCCTTTTGTGATTCCAAATTGGTTCTGTTGGTCCTAGTAATAGGATCAAGCACATTTTTCCCGTGGATATGGTTCTCTAGCTTTAGTCACTCCATGCATTTCCAGTTTTCTAGCCAGAAAAGAAAGGAGGAACAAAAAAGGGAAAGAAGGAAGGAGGAGGGAGGGAAGTAAGGAAGGAATATCTCTTTATTTGTTGTAAGTACTTGCCACTACAGTTGGAGAAATGGGAAATTAACAAAAGGAATAAAATATAAATATTGCTGGTCCAAGCAACTGCAGCCCGTTACCAGCCTCTGCCGTGGCAATGTCTATTCTTTTTCTACTTGAGCTCTCTCACTCCAGCTTTTGTTCCCTCTCCCACATTCAGTCTGTTTCTCATCCTCTTCTGGATAATTACAGTAGAAGCAAAATTATCAACCAGCAAAGGATGTGCCAGTATGTGTGCAAAGTTGATCTTAGAAAATCAATAAGTAAGACATGAAATAAAAATAAAAATAAAAATAAAAAATACATCCCAAACAGGTCTTTTTATTTAACATAAGGCCAAAGAAGCTATCAGGCGTTGCTGAATACTGTCCACTAACTGTACAAAATATTGACTGCATGCCTCGCAAACACCAAAATATCCGCTGGAATGCCATAGAAATAAATAACTTCTGCTATAAACACATGAAAACATATCAAACTGTTATCTCTTTAAACATATTGTAAATAAAAAAAATTACCAGTACTTCTACACAATAAATATTAAGAAACCATTGACATAGTTGAAATGCACTCATATAAATTAACAACTTTAATTACATTAGCCAAAAAGACATTGGTTAAAGAACTGCATGTAGTATGCAAAAAAACAAAACAAAATAAAAATAAAAACAAACAAACAAACAACATCAACCACAGAACATAAAAAGTTTTAAAACAAAACAGGCTTCAGATTATCTTGGCTTTCATAATTATATTTTTCTTTTAAAGAAAAATATCAACCCATTGTCAATGCACTGTTTTTCAAAGCATTTAAATAGAGGGTAAAACCCATTGGAAATTAATACAGAAGAAATGATTCACTTTATGCATAAAAAATAAATAATAATATAGCTGAGACATGTGGTTTGCTTCTGCTCTTGAAGATGTGAACAGCTTCTAAGCATTCATTTTCTCTGACCCATACAACAGCTTCTCAGTGATACAGGGTTTAATTTAAACACATACAATGTCCACCCCCAAACCTTCTGCCCACATCTACAAGTTTCATTTATTTTGTAGGTTTTCAGGGTGACTAAGTTTTTCTCTACATTGAAAAGGGAAGTTGCCAAAAGGCCCACAGGAAATCATTTTTTTAAGTGAACACGATAATTTGAATCTATGTTTAATACCATTGAGGCATATTTGTTCTCTGTTTTTTAGAGTCACCTCTTAAAGTCCAATCCCACAAGGGCGAAAAAAATGTACTTGTTCTACCTTTGAGGAGAATGCAGCAACTCTCCTTGAAAATGGAGTGTGGAATCAATCTTAAATAAATATGAAGTTTGCTGGTCTTCCAGGACAAGAAAATAACAACTCAGTGTGCTGGAAATTCACCTTAATTTTTGGAAAAAAAATAGAAAATGTCAATTCGGTCTATAAAGTATTTATTACTCTTAAAAGGTATTTGAAGACAAATGCTTTTCAGAGCTTCTATAATTGGCATGGGCAGGTCTTTAAGGGCCTAGAGATGAGACTTAGAGAAAGAGTGGAGAGAAAGTAAGATCAGAGTCACCCCCATTTCAGGAAAAATCATACTAGGAAGAACCCGATACAGTAGAATTTGAAAGCTTTTTCTTTTGGTCTGTGCTGCTATGTCAAAGAGTGGTTGTTCACAGGGCTCATATTTTCCAAGATTATTAAAGATGGTAAAATAATATCTTTCAATATTACTAAAGATGGTAGCAATTTATAATTCTATATCAAGGCCATATAAATTTAATGAAAAAAAATTAAAGTTTGTGGGTATATGATAACCCAATCATTTAACATCCAATTAAAATATTGTCATATGGAATTTCATTTCTCTGCTTCTAATTACTGTGGCCGCTAATCAAACTCCATATTACCCCCAACATGTCTAGGACCTAAACAGCTTAAAAAAGGTGGCAGACTTATTTGAGATGAATGGGACCACACACGGGTATCATCTGTCTTTGTAAATTCTTTTTCCATGGCCTCAATCAGCTCTGCCATTGCACAGTGAACTGGGATTTATTTCCTCACACTATGTCTATAGATTATTCCAGGATTATTTCCAGTACCAAAGAAGATGCAGTTCAAAAGGCCCTCAAAGTTTTCCATGAAAATTTGTAAAGTTGAACATGGCCACCCACTTTCCCCTTAAACTTCCCTCCCTACACCCACCTTCCCCACATGCGTGCTGTCCAAGGTCGATGGACCTTCCTGAGAATCCACCCTCACACTTCTCAGGCAGTACATGTTGTATTTCCTGCATAAAAAAGGGAGGGCCTCTAGAACGTACTAAGTGCATCTGCTCAGTAACGACATTAAAGTAACTTGCCTACATACAGCCTACAGTTATAGTCTACTGATTTTACATATTTTTCAAGAAGAGCTAAACCACCTTTTGTAATGTTTGGTTTCTCACCGGTATTTTCTTTTCCTATGATTGATTTCTTAACAATCTATGAACTGAAGCGCTAATAGCTTCAATATTTTACAAAATATTAATGAATGTGATTTTTCCCAATTATTAGAATTTTTTTTCAATTTTCAAAAATGTTTCCAAACTTCAAACAAGTCAGTGAAAATAAGGCTCTGTATTTTTAAAAACACACAAAGGAATAACTTCTTAGCTATTCTAGGCAAGCTAAATACTAGAATAAATTAGATTTAGCTTTAAGCATATACTTTGATATTCGTAAAACAAAGTTGGGTGTTTTTTTTTTCCCTTTTTGCATCCAAATCAATATACACCAACTCATAAGTCAAGAGTTTTAGCTGTCAATTAAAATATTAGAGACTTTTGCTGCTGCCTGCATCCCTGCCTCCTTTTAATTATTCTCTTCCTACTCTGCTTACTCTCTTCACACCTTCCCCCAAATTATGTATCTCTTAACTACTGACGACAACATTGTCAAACCCAATAGATACAAGTAATACTTCTCACAACCAGGCCTGAATCATTTTAAAAAAAAAAAATACACTCACCTCTTTTATTCTGGCCTAAAGATTATTTTTTTTCCAGAAAAGCTTCTGATTTAAGATTGATTCCAATAGATAATAAATATAAGTTGAAAAAAATCAGAGTTAACCAGAGTTTTGATTAACATCCTGTTTTCCCCACAGGGGATAACTTGTAGAAGAGGGGGCGGAGGGCAAGAAAGAGGAGGGAATTTGATCCCTGTACTTTTAGAGAGGGCCTTGCTGAATATTCACTGGAATTTCCAGGTTTTTCCCATCCAGATTTTTGAAATGTGCCCACCGAGTTCAGAGTAAAAGCAAAAACTATAGCCTATCCTTCTTAAAAATACTGTGTTTTGCACACAAACATTCATTGCTTTAAGAACATTAAAAAATGACAGCCTGAAGTGCTTAAAATGTGTATGGACATGGTACAATACATGTATATATACACACAGATATGCATATGCACAAGCAATGTATATATACACATACAAGCATGTAGTTTCATGAACTTGATTGAACTTGATATCTAACAGTGTACAACTACTGTACATCCAGTATGAAATGTCCTGTTTCATGGATGTAAAAGGAGTCAAAAAACCGAACTTCTCAGGTCTTTTAAGCCTGAACACAAGCCACCCTACTCAACCTTAATCCCAACCCCTGACTCAATGATGGTGAATGATACCAACCACAGACAGACTGTTTAAAGGCTCACACAAATGTCTTTGGTGTATGTGTCTATTTTTTAAGGTACAAAATAATAATAATAATTATAATTATAATAATAAAAATAGCTATTTTGTGTGCTGTAGCAGTTCTTTTATAGCTCACATTAAGTGCAGCTCTTAAACCCCACCCCCACCCCCACCCAAAGAAAATACTTGTTAAATAAGGATTAGACAGGTCAAACACCATTGTAGTGCAAATAGTAAACGATAAAAAAAAAAAAAACAACAACAACATTTACAAAATATAGAAATGTTTGGATCCAACAGATGGACAAACATATTCCTTTCAAGTATCTCTCCTTGAAGAAAATAAAAATTAATCAGATTACTTCCAATACAAAAAAGTCTCTCTTTTTGTTCTCTCTCAGGTAAACAGTTTCAAACCTATTAGGTTGCATAGTTCTAAGATCATAAGCACCTTAACGAAATGTAACTTGGTATTCTTTTTCCCCTGATCTTTCACTCTTCCCAAGCTTGTTCTCAATTTTTTACGTTGGTTTTGTTTTGTTTTGTTTTGTTGTCTTGTTGCAAAAGTGGTACAGAAAAAGAAAGCGTGACCACCCGCACACGACTGTTCTTTTACCAGCATGTGTATGTATGTGGCATGTGGAAACGCCTGTGTGTGTATGTGTGTGTTTTGATATACACAGAGATAGTGTCACGCAGACATACCTTATGACCTGGGTAATCGGGTGGGCAAGTGCCTGTGATGGGCCCTTTCAGACTCATGGCTTTCTAGATGCTATTTGGGTTGCGCTAGCCCACACTCTTGCAGACTAGACAAGTTGATTCAAGGCTCACGAGGGAACCGCAAGGTGGGAGGGGACAATACCCCCTTTAAACAACTGACGTCATCAGTTTGATTTTGGAAGAAATGAAGGGTACACTCTCCCTTTCCCCCCCCCAATTTCTGTCTCCTTCCCTGCTTCATGTCTGAGCCCTGGCTAAGGATCTTTTTCAACATCTTCCTTCATCTGTTTCATCAGGTTTTGTTTTTAGTTTACTTTTGTTTTTGTTTTTGTTTTAAATTTCTATTTTTCTGGTTGGTTCACTCAGAAACCTTAAAAATTTCTTCATTTTGCCACTGTCTTCTCTGGACAACGCTAGTTCCCTTTCCCCCGCGCCGGGTGACTCTATGAGCACCCACACTCCTCCACAATCATGTTCTGAATGTCCTTTTTGATGATGTTTTGACCATCATCATAGTACAACATGGACATGGGTCTCAGCTTGGTGGGCACACAGCACGATTTGAGGTTGGCAAAAGGGCTGTGGCCCCGCATGCGGTAGTGGTTGATGACCGTCGAGTGGAAGGACAGCGAGGACCCAGACGTGCCTGCTATGTGGCTTGGGCACTCACCCTCGCAGTAGTTGGCGTGATAGCCAGAGGGAGCAATGATCCAGTCGTTCCAGCCAATGTCCTTGAAACTGACAAAGAACTGTTTCTTACAGCAGATGTTGACCTTGCCGTCACACTCCAGGCCCCGCCGGCGCCGGCGATGAGGGTGGTCTTCGGACTGCCGGGCCTGCAGCATGAGGAAAGGTCTGTGAGACTGCTCCTTCTCCTCCTCTGCTCCCGCCCCTCCTTCACCTCCGTCCTTCCTCTTCCCTTCCCCTTCCTCCTCTTTCTTCTTCTTCTTGCCCAAGAGCACCAGGCTGGCGCCGCTCTCCTGGCACTGCTCACAGGCAATCCGAACGTCCAGGGAGCTCTTGCCCTGGTCCAGCAACCGCTGGATGCTGCTGGAGACAGGGAAGACGTGCCAGGTGCTCTTCCGAGCATCCACCACCTTTTCAGATAGCAACAGTTCACTCCTCTCCCCCTTTAAGCCCACTTCCTCGGCCTCCTCCCCCGCATCCAAGCTGCCCTGCGGGTGCTTCTGCTGCTGGAAGAGGCGGATGGTGACTTTGGTCCTGGTCCTGTTGGCCTTGGGGACTTTTAGGAAGAGCCAGATTTCTGCACGCTCTACCACCGACAGGTCACTGCCTTCCTTGGAAATCTCAAAGTGCAGCGTCTTCCTAGCTGTGCCTGAAGATGAAACACAGCACAAGAGAAAACGGGGGGACACCTGTTAATTCTGTCATTTGCACCTACTCCCAACTTGCAGGCAAGCATAAGTCTTCTGTGATATACCATCTCAAACAGAGGTCAATAAATTACGGCCCACAGGCCAAACCTGTTTCTGTATGGCCTGCAAACTAAGAACAGTTTTTAACATTTTGAAGAAAACTGGCATTTTGTGACATGTGAAAATTATCTGAAATTTAATTTTAGTGCCTGTAAACAAAGTTCTTTTGGAACACAACTATGCTTATTCCTTTATATGTTGCTTACAGCTGCTTTTGCACTATCACAGAGTTGAGTAGCTGCAACAGAGACCATCTGACCTAAAATATCTACTCTTTGGCCCTGTGCATAAAAAAAGTTTGCAGACCCTTGCTCTGACAATGAAGAGAGCCTGTGGGGGTCTATGTCTGTTGACTAATTGCTTGACCTCAGTTTCACCTTCTATAAAATGGGAATGGCATAATGACATTTAACCTATTATCTCACAGTTTTGGAAGGATCAAATGGGATAATGTACGTAAGAACACACTGTAAGCTCTGGCAAGCTATGGAAATATTATTCGCACACAAAAAGGCAGCCCCCGGCCTTGCCCTGCTATGTAAGTCTGTGTGGGTGGGACTCACTGAGCCAGCCTCCTCTTCCCTTGTCACAGCCGGCTTCCTCCCCACCACCTCATCTCTGGGCCACTGGAGCAGGCTTTTCTTTACTTTGCCTCTGTGACACTGAGTCAGGCCCCTCCCCAATCATTTCTCCATCAAGCAGCTAAAAGAATTGTTTCCAAAGGTAGATCTGATCATGCCACTCCTTGATAGTCCTTTACTGACTTCCTATTGCTCTCAATCTCCAACAGAAATCCCCCAGGACTTTGGGCTCTGCATATGATGTTCCTGCCATCAACGCCAGCTCTTACCCTGTCCTCTTATTCTTTGTGGTCCAGCTACAGTATGTTTCCTTAAGGTCCCACCCTCTCTCTCACCTGCAGGCAGTGACACCTGCTGCTCCTTCTGCCTAGAATACTCCTGCCCCATACCCAACATGACACCCTTAGTGACTGACATTAATAAGTTTTCAGATTGAACGACATTTCCTCTAGAAGTTTTCCCCCAACCACCCTCCTGCCAGTCTGGCTTAGGAGGCCTGAGGTCTGAGGTCACTGTCATAGTCTAGTGCTTAGCAGAAAGTAGGCAATTACTTGATTAGTTATTAACAAATGGAGGCATCCTTAGCATTGGCTTCTATTAAATTAAGAGAGCCACATTGTACCTCTGAATCACCCATTTTTGCCTCTGTCCCTTTGGCATGCAGCATAATGAGCACTAAAAACATATTTCAAATAGCAACTGCTGCTAATAGAGAGGAAATCCTGCCTTATCAGGGTAGCTGGATTCAGCGGCCACTCAGTTCTAGCCTAACTCTAAAATTAGAAAGTTGTCTATTTTCTTCTCTTCTCATAAGCACCCGTATATGTATTCATGCAGCAACAATTACTGTAAAAAGCAGGTGTCCAGACCAGGATTTTTTGATTATATCAAATATTTTCCCTCCCTTCCATTGTTACCACTTGGTGGTTTGTAGAAACACGTCCCCTTTTACATGTCTATGTGCCTACTTACAACTGTCCACTGTACGTGTAACCCACGTACAAATCTGGGACCAATCTTCAAGAAGTTCATCTTAGAACTCGCAACTCCCTAGGAGGATCTCCCTGCCTGGATTTCTATAGCTAACGGAAATCCAGCCATACTTATCACTCGAGGCCCTGAGATGTTTACGGTACTATAAATTTTAGGCACAGTTTCAAGTTCTCTGCAGCAGAAGGCAGGCTTTTCTGTGCATTGCGTACTGTAGATTCTGTTCTTAATTTAACACACTCTGCACACTGTGATTATGATAGTGGTAAATTCACTGAGGCCAGGGCCAAGCAGAGCTGCAGATGGATATGAAAGGTTCTCTGGCATCTTTGTATAGATTTGCCAGGATGCTGGCCATCATGGTGATGGTGGTGGTGGTAAGGGAGTTCCTTTGACTCCGACCTCAAGTCTCTGGCAAGAGTTGAAATGAATAATAAAGCTGGGTTTATGATGAGATAGAGTACCAGAGCAGGGAGCAGTTAGAGGCGGAAGCTTTCTTACTTTAAGAAGCAGAATGACTTTTTTTCTGAAATGTGAATCCTATATTGCCTTTTGCTGAGAACTGGTGGGGGTGTTTTGTTGTCTATTTTTTAAGAAAGTGAAAGAGAAGATTCCAGGAAGCAGAGCTTAATCATTTAAATCTAAAAGGGCAATCAGCAGCAGATTTTAAGGTGGTAGGGTCCTGTCAAGAACACAGGCTGACAGGGACCTTCAAAGCCTCTCATACCTGGCCTGGAAGAATATGCACGTCACCTCCAGCGTGCCCCGTGGAGAATGTTAACAAGCTACCTGCTGTTTCCCCTTCTGCCTCTATGTGGGACAGCCTCTGAAATCCTAAACTGCACAGGGTGTCACTCTGGAGACAGAGAGATAGTAGCTGCTAAATTAGAGAAGCCAGAGGGTACAAGGCCATGTTTTGTTTTTCTAGGAAAGGGTGTGAAACTGGAGTGTTACACCCTCACTGGGTTTCAGGTAACTCATCCGCACGGGCTCTGCTCTGCTCCCATCCACGCTTGACAGGAAGGGTCGAGGGTGAAGGTAGACGGATAGCAGTGCTGACCTGCACACACTGGACTTTCCATGAATAAAGTCCAGGGATGTCTGAAGATGTTGGTGAGGGGGAGGGTTAATCAGTCGACTGGACAGCCACACGCAAATTGCTTTTGTAGGGCCAGTGAAGCTGAGGCTGCTTGCTCCCAGTCACACAGCCTGCAGGACAGCCCTCATTTCATAAGAGCAGGTTTCTGATGCATGATCTAGCCCCACCCCTTCTTCACAAGCAGCTGTACTTGGAAGCAAATGATTTAGTGTTCCTGGGAGAGGATTGGACAAAGACAGTACTCATCAGAGGGGCTCAATCTGTCAGGTGCTGTTATATTAGGATCAGAGAGTCATCGCAAAATGACTTTCATGCTGGTCTTGGCTGATAATGAACTGTAAGGCATCGCCTGCATACTGTGGAGAGGCACTGGCGCTGATTTCTGCATCGGTTTAATTATCTGAACTGAAAGACTCTGCTCCCTGTATTTGCATCCTCTGCCTGCCTGCTTTATCTCTCCCCCATATTTCTGACATTTGGATTTTCCCCTACTAATTGACATGCCTGTCGCCTCCTTCTCCTGGTGTCCATTTCTGGAACTGCTATTTGTATACTGCATGATATTTTATCAGGAAAAAAAAATAAAACTGAGATCCAATTTCATGAAAATGCTGTTGCCATAATGCTCAGGAGAACAGGGGGAAGAGAGAGATTCAAGTCTTCCTAATGTCTGCCTTATATGCAGGTACATTTTACACGTTCTATTGTATTCTGACTTATTAAGCAGTGCATATTTCTTTCTTTTACATTAGCTCTCATCGCAGAAGGGGGTGGGAGCCGAGACTGCTGGAAGCTGACGTGGAATTGATGTTTATCAGGGCTGTAGGTTTCAGAAATATATTACAGCCCTCGAATGTCCTAGGTATGAAAAATATAATAAATACCTAGTCAATTTATTATATTCCCTTTATCTCTATATTACCTGAGAGAGATTGCTACACTGCAGTGACACTCTCAGGATGCCCTGATCTTCAAATCTCTGTGCATAACAATTTGAAAAATGGAAGTAGGCTGCCTAAGGCTGAGATGTTTAGGATCAATTTCTAATCAGTTTCAGGTTTGACTTAAATATCTCATGCTGTAAAATCTTGAAATGGAAGCCTTCCCATAATGCTTTGTGAGCAGGTACAGGTGCGACCTGGGTTCCTACACTATTACCTAGCTAACCAGATACAGCTGGTTGCTTTACTAACCTTTCATTACCTACTCTCTGATAATATTCTTTTCATCCTCTGTGCTATTTTTTCCCTCCCGAGGCTTGTGAGCAAGGCTGTATCACAGCCTGCTCTGCCTGAGTAATTCACTAAGAAAGTCCCACGCAAACCCATGTGGGTGATAATATTTCATCACTTAAACCTCTATGAGCTTGGTGGACACATACCAAAGAGAGAGAAAGAAGGCGCAGAAAAATGCATAGGGATACGTTTTGTACCTTAAAGGGAATACCTTTGAAATGTTGCCGGGTGGGAGGGATTGGACAGAGGAAAGACTGTGTAAAACGGAGGGAAAAATGTCTGAAAGGGTGTTTGCAGCACATTTCCCTTTGCTTTCAGAATTTTAAAAATCTTTTTAGTAACTCAATCATGAAGGCATGTCAAGGGTTAAGCAACCAACCCCCTTGTCGATCCCTTCCCCCAGCCTAAGATGCAAAATGCTACTTATCCAAAAGTCCAGCATCTCAGATTTGTGGGTGTATGAACATTTCCAATGAAATAAGCAATGCACACATGCAGTGTTTCAGTTTTGTTTTGTTTTCCTCACGAGGGTCCTGCTTAAAGTATGCTGCCTTTTACATATGGGCAATAATTATGTCTCTAATGTGAATGTGGAAAGCCTTGTTGTTTATAGAACATATTTAAACTCACCATGGTGGGTGGGGGTAGAAGGCTCGCTGTAAAAAGCATCTGTTACTTTAATTTTCCATTTTTCATCAAGGTTTCACTGTGCCTAGATATGGTATAGTCAACAGTAGCGGCACGCACAACCACCATTCACAGCACGTGTGTTCTCTGAAGCACTAACTTTGTGTTTGGACTGCTTCCAGGGGTTTCTGCAGAAAGCAGCAAGTGAGGTCTTACAGGTTATTCCTCCTTTGACCTACAGGAGAGGATCTTTCCTGTAGTAGAACTATAGGTTTGGCCATAAATTATCTTGATTAAGTTTTCAGCCTAACTATCTCTCCTAAGGATCCATTATTGCATTGCAAATGCTCACCCACAAACATTCATCATCCGTGCCTCTTTCCTTTAAATGGTGATGAAAAAGAAAGTTAAATATTTAGGGAGAAAGGGGTTTTAGGTTCCTAAAAGAAGTAGAAAACATTTTTAAGGTTCAAGCCACAAAATGTCAGAGACTTCTTCCAAAGTTCCTGAGAACTTTGACACTTTTAGCTTTGGACCTAGGAACCAGTCGAGTATGAAAGATTCTGAACTACAGCTAAGAGATCACGCTCAAGTATTTTTTAGCAGCAGAGGGGCCAAGACAGTATGTGTTTGCTAGAAAAGTGCCAGGGAAGGTATTACTCCAGTCCTCTAAATGTTGAATCTGACTTTCTACCCTGACATCTCTGTCACCCCCACCCCCAATACATCCCCTTCCCAGGCCGCAAACCACTCTGAATCTCTTGTCACATCTTTTTCCCACCATTACGCACCCTCGGTTTGGAAACAAACGCATCCTCCCAGGCTGAACACCGTGTTCCCGTAAGGCGTTAAAGAAATAGCCTCTTTCCTCCCTGTTGGGAGTCCCTTGTCATTTGTCGCTGGTGAACGGTGTTGATAAGGGAAGCAAACCAGGCAACAAAATCAGGGGAGACGGAAGATGTTTTTGTACAAACCGGGCGACCGTATTAGGGAGAGACTTGTGAGCAAATCAGCATCACTGATGATTCATGGTCACATTTTCTTCCTGCTCCGCTTTGTTTGTTTTTGAAATTTATCACTCGTCTGCCTTCCATAGAGCTCCGGAATGTGCACACGTATCACTGGCATTTCCATTTTCTTTCTTTCTGTGTCACTGAATGTGTTACAGGTAATCGTGTTTCTCCCATCCCGTAAGATCCTAACTTTTTCTGGAGGATGACAGGGAGCAGGAGCTAACTAACTGATCATCCCCAAAATTAGGGCGCTGTGGACAGGGGCTTGAGGAGGCACAATTGCCTTTCCCTGCAAGAGCAGCAGACAAGAAGCAAAAGTCTTTGGAATGCGCCCTCTTGTGGCCGATCTCTTCCCGCTACGCAGAGAAGCAAGCGTGTCACCCCTAAGGCATCGTCAGTGACGGGTGACCCACAGAAAAGTTCAAAGATGGGGGTGGAATGGTGCGAGTCAACTCCACTTTGAGATGGCTTTCTCGGGGTCGGGGAGATGAGGCATCCGAGCAAGGCTTCTTAGACCCCTGTTTTGGGCAGTGTAAATTTCTAACTCAAATCTTCTGTACATAGTACCTCCAAGAGGGGAGACTTGTATGTTGCTTTCAACACCACCTAGGCTATGGGAGGGTTATCCATTTCTGGGGGTTTCACTTGTCTTTCTCCCCGTCTCCTCTCTACAAGGGCTATCAATTGCTAAGCTAATTACCAGAATCCACATGCATCTAGGTTCAGCAGCGTGTGGAGACTCAAAGGTATATTGTTACTGTACATTGACTGACCAGCGACTGTCGTGAATCAAAATAAGATAAAATAAGCTACGTCAGCTGAGAAGGCCACTGATTTTAGCTTACTGACAGTCCTAGTGAGTTGGCTTGGCTTTACCTATCCCATCTACCTTTCCTTTGAAGAAAGGATGTCTCTTTAAGGCCTTAAGGTAAACATTGAAGATTTTGTGCCAGCTATGCAAAGAACACACTAACCTTGGTGAGCAAACTTGGGTGGCATACATAAAAAGAAAATCATTTTTGTTTGTTGGAATAAATTTCAGAGAGCCTTACAGCAATTCCCCGCTGTTTAGTCAGTAACAACTCACATCGGCTTTATAAAGATGGGGCACTTTCTACATAAGCAGAATGGGACAAACTCAGTTAAAAGAGTTTCAGGTATTTTTGTAGCCCCTCTGCTTCTGGGGCCATGCATTGGCTTTATTCAACAAGAAAGGAGAGAAAAAGCAAAAATTAAACATGTACCCCAAATTGAGGAGTCTTGAGGTTGAAAGGTGCATCTTTGGCACGCTCATGGTGACGGACACTTAGGGGCTAGTCTATGCTGTACAAAATAGTTTTATAAAGGAAAGAAAAATACATGTCTTTTTCTATTCTCCAAAAAATCTTGACACTTTACATAGTTGGAGTGTTATTAAAGTTGAATTATTCCAAAAGCAACAAGACATAGATCTTTGCTGTTCATTTTCATACGTTCGCTACAATCATTCAGATGATAAATATCTTTTCCTGGGTTAGCAAAATCTGCAGAAAATGCTCACATGGTACTCTACCTGAAGAGTAGATTGTCCAAATAGCAATCATTAAATCTGTGAAATTATATTAAATCAACTTGAACTTGATGTGTGAACTCCTTAGATGAGAAAAATAAGCAATTGTGATAAACCTCTTCTGAGAATCCAAAGTCAAGTTGTAAACTCAACCAGGAGGAGTTTGCCATTACAAATCTTAAAGTTTACTCAACGTGTAAGTCCGATGAATCGCTTTTAAAAAGTAGCTCATTTTTCTTTTAAACTAAACATCTAACAGAGAAGTAAAAAATGACAAGATCTCATATAACTGGGAGAAGACTACCATCGAGATGAAGGCCCTAAGTAAGAAAGAATGTAAATGGTCAAATTCTTTCACTGCCAAGTCTCTGCATGCCAAAAGAGGGATTTGCTACACAAGTCCAGTAAGTCAGAAAGAGGGGCATATTGCTAGCAACAGTGTGTTGTTAAAAGCGGTCAAAGGCATAGGTATACTTGGTCATATGATGCGTTTAAAGCCAATTGAACAGGGGCTGCCACTGAGGCCATCCTGTGTGGAAGTTGGTATATAAAGACATATACAGGGTCCCTTTGTGTCAGGACATGGAGCCAACCTCTAGACTGCTAGAATCCATTCCATATGCACAACCAAATGCTGTAAATGTTTTCTTTCTTACCTTACCACCATGAAAGGTTGAATAAATTGGGTGGCAACTTCAAAACTCCAATCTGACTTTTTTTCCTCAATAAGATTCAGAAGATAAAGTCCTAATGATTATGACCTTTGGGGCTGCATCAAGAAAGAGCTTTGGGGAAAGAAAGTAGGACTTTCCCTAAAGGAGAGAAGTTTCTAGTAAGACAGCCAAACTGCCTGGGAAGTTTGTGGGAGATCAGGGTTTCTCCTACATGGGGGAGCCATGAAACCGGCAGGCTATCTGTACCCCCAAAAGGATGCTTAGGTCTTTCATGGTTTTCTTGAAAACAGAACATCTGAGTCAACAGGTTTTCAGGATTGGAAATTCTGAGTGTTGCCTTAATTGTTTATACTGCTGCGGCAAACTTTTAAACAAAAATGCTGGGAGTCCCTGCACATACTTTACTGGCCATATGCTCTACCAAACAAAACAATGGCATTCCTTTCAAATGGAGTTGGCAAGGGATGCGATTCTTTAGCCTGGCATTACCATGAAAGTAACACAGTATTAACACATCTGTGTGCCCAGCGTGCATGGGCTTGCAGGCACCCAAAAGGATCTGTGTCACTTAACTATAAAAATAGTCTGGCTCCAAGTCTATGGCCCCATACTTTTGACAGGTATTTCTATTCAGCAACAGGTTAGTGTGGTCCTGGACCAGCGATTAGAATCTATTTATTAAAGTTCTTCCTCTTAAGGATTGAGTGAGAGTTCAGAGTAGTATCTCAGAGCAGTTTGTCAAGGTTGCGTTCCTTGGCAGAGAGCTCTTAGTAACTTTACATACAACAAAACTGTGTGGTTTTTTTTTTTTTAAGTTCAGAGAGCAAAAGTCAGTGTTCCAAAAGTGACTGCTGGTTCAATGTCAACTGTCCTCCAAAGTAGCTCTTTACTGCCTAGAATGTGGTGTCTATACACTTATAGACAGTTTCTAAAGGTAAAAATGACTGTCCCTAATAAATATGCCCTGCTTCTCTGAAGTGGCCCCAGATTGGACTTTTAAAGGGGAAGGTTTGTTTTAAGACAATGACTTCATCTGTGCCATTCCACCCCACCCCAGCACTCTTAATTCCCCCATCCCCAATAAAAACTTTGGATGGGGTCCGGAAGCCTCCTTTCCTCCCCAAGTCCCCCCAAATGCCCCGGCTTTCAGATCTGGTTTCACAGGCAGGGCAAGTGAGCCCCTCACAGACTGGCTTCCAGTTCGAGATTGGCCCAAGAGCTTCCTGCCTGTGTGACCCGCTGAGTTTAGCAAGTGTAAGCCAGTCATCTCCAGGCAGAGCTCAGCCGAGAATTCCATTTCTGTGAAGTGCTCTCCTCCTCCCCTGCCTCCCCTCCGCTGGTCCGCTACTATCACCTAATAACTAATAACCTTCCCAGGCAGTTTCCAGCTGGAAGGAAAAGAAGTCCCTCCTGAGACTGTCAAAGAAATATATTTTGCTTCCCCCCCACCCCCCGCACACCCCCCCCCCCGTAAATGCCAGCACCAACCTGATTCTGCAAACGTGATGATCTCCGAGGTCTGCTCCATAAGTTCATTCATTTCTGCCCTCCTTCCGATGTCATCCTCTATCTCCACATACCCGTTCTCTCCCACTTTGCCCACATGAAGCTTTCTGATCGCGTTCAGAAGCGCCGCCTTGGGCACCGGCTGGGTGACATCGGGTCTCTTCTTCAAGTGCAGCATGTTTAAAATGTGCTTCTTGACGGCTTCCACCATCTCTGGCTGAGAGTTGGGTACATCCTTTGGGAGGGTGGCCAGCGCACAGGACGGACAGTCGGGGGCTGCGCTGTGCCCCTCAGATCCTGGGGTGGGGGAACTCCTCACTATAATCCAGCAACTTGCCAACAGAAATCCTCTCAGCCAAAGCAGGGGCATCCTGGCAGCAAAAGTTGTTGTGATTGCCTTTTTAAAAGGCCCTGTTTTTCCTCCCCCCTCACGCACAGGTTTTTTTTTGTTTTTTTTTTTTGGGTTTTTTTTTTTTTTCCTTCTCCTCTTCAGCAAATTCTCTGGAACAAGAACAAAAAGTTTTCTGTGAAGTTTTGTTTGCAGGTTCCCTCTCTGAATGCAGTCAGTGCTGTAGGTTTGTGGCTGTCAGGGAGGAGAGTTCTGACTGTCTCCGAGTAAGAGAGAAGGAAGGAGGGAGAGAGAGAGAGAGAGAGAGGGACAGAGGGAGGGGGAGAGGGGAGAGGGAGAGAGAGAGAGAGAGAGAGAGAGAGAGAGAGAGAGAGAGAGAGAGAGGGAGAGGGAGAGAGGGAGAGGGAGAGAGAGAGGGAGAGAGAAGGGATTGGCCCTGAGTGAGTGAATGGAGAGGGAGGGAGTTAGTCTGTGAGTAGAGGCTGTGATGGGGAGGGGAGGGGAGGGGAGGGACAGCCCGTTTTCTGACAGGCTGCTCTCCTGCTCCTAGCTTCCTCACAGACACCTCTCTTCAGATACCACCCTTCTCGGGGGCTCTACTTTCCCTTCTAAAATAAATCCTCTTAATTTTGTTCACTTTTTTTTCTTTCTTTCTCTGCCCAGTCTCCTGGCTTCACCTTCTTCCTTTTTTGGAAGGAGGGGGGAAAAAAACGCAAACACAGTGTCTCAATCAACAGGGATGACTTGATTGAAAAAGTCTGTCCCCACCACCCGTCCACCCCACCTGGCCACAGCCCTAAGTGACAGAACGGCCCACTTGGCCGGGAGGTGGGGCTGGGGGCGCCAGCAGGTAGTGAAGGTCAGCGAAGAGGGACCCGGGGACACCGGAGCTGCTCTGCCCTGAGGTGATCGTTCCCGCTGGTTGGGGTCCAGAGGAGACGCTCCCTGTCCCCATTCATTCATATTTAAATGCTCAGGGTCATCAAAACTGGCGGGAGATCTAAGAGAGCTGAATGGAACTTTTGTTTGGGGTCACAAAACACACTGTACTTTTCCCAACTGCGAAATGCCTTGCTGGGCAGTGAAAGACCCTAAGCGCAGGCAACGTGTCACATGCTCATGTCGTATGAAGCACTCTCCCCTTGTCCTCTTCAGCCGCCCCCTTCTGCCCGGGACACACTCGCTCTCACACATTGCAGCCTACCACTGCTTGCCCCGACTTCACAGATAAAATGCAAAATTCACCTGGCCTTTCCCACATTCTTTTATAAAAAAGAGTGCACTCTTATGCCTTGAACTGTGGGTCCTAGGGGAAAAGATTCTCTAATATATATAGGCAAGTTGTTTTTCACTGTCACGTGTATAGTTTTTGCAGCTTGCCCGCTATCCTGTCCCGACTAAGGCATTCACGGACAGCCTCCTTGACTGCTTCTGTTTCCCTCAAAGGAACAGCACTGATGAAATCATCATGGATTTTAGTGTTCACAGAAAAAGAAAAATGTGAATTCTTAAACAATGCCTTTCTGAGGCTTTTTATTTAATTCTCCCCTCCTCCCTTTTTTTCATTTTCTGTCTTATTGCTTTTATCTTGCAGAAGTATCTTTAAGGGGTCCATCTGTTAAAGCTTTCCTTCCCTCTCGGTTTCTTTCCCACACATAAGCAAGCCCTCTTGGTTTCTGAAGATACAGTCAGCTTCTATCTGACACCTAGTGTACTCAGAGCATTATAGTCAAGCAATGCAATGCAGTTTGGGTGGAAAGAGTTAATAAGTATCATTACCCTAAGCATAACATTTGAGTGCAAGGGGAAGAGGGCAAGAAAATTATGACACTAAGTTAAAATTACAGTTTGCACAGGTAACAATGCTTTTCTGAATTGTATACACTGTCCCCTTTTCCAAAACAACTATTTGCAAGACTTTCTCTGTTATAAGTCACTTAACACCTTTGGGGTTTCAGCTCCAGGAACATCAATTACTCTGCTATTATTGTTAAAACTTTGTCAACATTGCCTAAAAAGCCTCATATTTTTAGCGGGGAGTGGTGAAGGGAATGAGGGCTGCAAGGGCATTTGTGTTATAATGGTTTAATAAAACATCTTTGTACTATAATACTTAACATCATCCACCTATTTGGAGTCACATATGCAGTACCCAAAGCATTTTGTAGTCCAATTAAGTTTTACAAGAGAGTCTGAAATAGAGCTAAAAGTTTAATGACTCCAAACAACTCAAGAGTCCTAATGGTAGCATTTAGATAAGTGCAACTTATCAATATTCGGATCCTCTCTGCATGTGAGTATGTGTGTGTTCCCTGAATTTACTGTTTGCGAATGTAACTCTTAAAAATAGCTTTCTCTTTGGCATATGTACTTGTATATATGTGCTGAGTGGGTTGTATAAACACATAATCTATTTGCATGCTCTCTAGGACTATTAAAAGCTGAATTAACCTGCCTGAATAATATAAAAAGGTACAAATCACAATGTGCATGGAAGTGCCAATTAGTTGTAAAATTCCTTCTAGCCATCCTTACTTTGAATGTGTAAAGAGCTCAGAAGTAAGAGTTAAAAAGCATTACCTTTCTGGTCCCCTCTCTTTCACCAGCCGGCTCTTGTATCATGTGGTAAGAGCTGTCTGAGTTCCTCTTCATGGTATTGGCACTGTGAAGTTTTATACTGTACTACTTATTTGTACACTCACACATTGGTACTACTCAACAGAGGAGGGCTGGGGCTTTGTTTGGGATTGGTTAGAATCAGCATGACATCAGCGGATGACTGGTTTTTCCAGTGTGAGACATTTCATAATTCACTATCTAATGGAAAGCCCTTCCTGGCTTCTGAGACACTACAGGGTGATGCATTGAGCCAGTGAAACCTCTGGCTGTGACTAGTCTACCTTTTAGAAAAATACTGGAATCAAACAGATACGCCTCAACGAGCATGTCCAACTTTCAACTTTTCTTTTACTACTCGCACACATACACGTCTCGTTATATTCAGGTTCAGTTTTATGTCTTCACATAAAACATCTGTTACTTCATGAAGTTGCCTCTATTTACAAAGTATTTTGTTGTTTCTTACAGGGAAGAAAGTTGGTACAGTTCTTTACAGGGATTCTAATTTTATTTTTTTAAATAAGCTATTTCATTGAGAAAAAAATAGGAAAATCTGTATAACCCTATGATGATGGTGTGCCTTCCCCTGACTTACACTATTATTTTACATCTTGAAATTGAATGCCTGCTTCATAAATCATTTATCACCAAGAACTTTGGAAATAGTCATTCTCTGCAAGTGAACTTCATATGTATCCTCCCCAGGTGTTTAGGATAACTAAAGAATAACTAGCAAAAACAAACAAACAAACTAAATAACAACAAGAATAAACCCCCCCAAAAAAAACTCATGCATCATTCTTCTTTACAAGAATTTCAAGTCCTAGGATTTCTAAATTGTTACAACTATAACATGAGATTTATGAAAAGAAGTGAACACTCCTTGAAATAGGGATGAAGTTGATCAGGTTTTTCTTTTTTTGGGGGGGGTACTGGCAAGTCTGGTAAATGAGGCAGAGGGAAGGAATCCTCAGACGAGAGTGGTGAGGGGCTGTTCGAAGGAGCATAGTTGAAGCATAAGCCGTGTTCTCATGACAAGTTGGATAAAATGTGCAAAATTGGGAGCTAATGAGAGCCATATGACCAGATATGTTGTTTTGTATGCAGGATTTAACATGCATAAAATAAACTTTTCACTGTGCCCACAAGCAAAATATAGAGGCTCTGGCCTCCTGATGTGTGGTTAAGCAGGTTCCATTAGGACACCAGAAGTTTTCTGTGTAAGAAGGTCTCTCTTGGTCAGACACAGAGAAAGTGCGGGTGCTGAGCGGCATATGGGGGAGGGAGAGGAGTATCCTAAGAACTGCATAGGCAGAAATGAAGTCAGAAATAAAATCATTAGGTTGTAGAGGAAGAGAGGGAATCTAAGTGGTAAAGACAGAAAGAGGATTAGTGATGGTGAACTCCAAACCTGCCCCTCCGTTTAGCATGGGCTGAATTCAAACCCTTTTTGCTGAGAATTAGTGGAGAGCAATGGCCTTCAGGGCATCTAAACTCACCCCCGTCCCACACATGACCACTATGGCCCCCAAGGTATCACGGGGAGCAAAAACCAAACCCGCATCAGACCCCGGTTCCCCTGCTCACTGACTATGGAAACTCAGGCCTCAGTGTTCCCATCCACAAAATGGGATCTATGATATTAACCTGCAAGGTCAAGTGCAGAGGGCCGAAAATAATAGGTGATATTATTTCTGAGAAGCCTGGTGGCTCTTTCTAAACATTTGTGACCCAGGAATCTGCAGCACTCTGACTAGAGGAGCCACCCCACAAGTGTGACTCCGACTCTGCAACCACATTGGCCATCTGATGCCACGGAAGTGCCCACCTGCCAGGCCAGGCCAGCCCACCAGCCCAGATGGAGCGCTCCACCCGGACCCCCGACCACCTGGGAGCTGAGCCACAGTGAGAAATGCCTCCTCACTCAGTGGAAATCAAGGTGGGGGGGGGGGTAGAGGAAGCAGGCAGGTTAAAGCCGCTCCTTTGGAATATTCTGGGCTGGGAATTAGCTTTTCCCTTCCCAGCTCCAGGGCCCAGGGCAGAAGCCGGTCAGCCCCGTCTTGACAAGAATCTCCTTCTCTGCGTCCGTTTGGTTTCTCTTTCACTTCCTGCCCCCTCCCCCAGAGCTTCCCCGCGCCCAGGCCCTTCGGTCCCGGCTCCTCGGCCCTGCTACCGTACCTTGAGCAACACCTGCTGGCGGCTTCCTGGGATCACGCCGGAACGCGGCCGCGGCTCGAGCCCAGCCCGCGGGACGCTGGAGTCCGGGCCAAGCCGCGCCGAGCGGCCGCCTCTATCTTTACCCCGGGCCCCGGCAAGGGCAACTTCTTTTAAGAGCAGCTCTTGATTTTTCCCCCCTTTTGGCAGCTAAAGAATTCGGGGAGGGAAAAAGAAAAAATGCCCTGTTCAGTGAGTGCGGCTGGGAGTCTCGGAACGCGGCCCTCGGTGCCGGGCACGGGAAGCACAGCGAATGTCAGGGGCCGGGACGGGCGGCGGGGCCGGCGGGCTCCCCGCGCTCGGGGGCGAGGCGGGAGCGCTCACGCACCCGCCGGCCGCCCCCTTGCTGGTTGTGGGGTCCGGTCCTGGCAGCTAGCGCGCCGGCGGCGTGGCCCGCTGCCACCGCGTTTGCACCTAGCGGAGGCGGCCTGATTTACTGGCTACTTCACAACCCTCCCAACTCCACGCCGGAGCATTTGCATGGCTCTGTTCTCGCCTCGAGGAGCAGCCACTAGCGAACCCGGTGGAGCAGCTTGCTGCGAGAAGGAGCCGGGAGGGAAACTGTGGTACCTTATTTTACTGTAATTGCAAAAGGAACGATGTGCCAGAGATTTATATTTAGAAGTTGTATGTTTCTACTTTTATGTAAATGGAGCAATTAGGGCCTGTCTTGCTGCTGCTAACTCCAATGCTTGTGCATTGCTGGGGAGCTGGTGTTTTCAATCACAATTAGTGAGCTGGTCAAAAAACAAAGTTCGTTTAAGGATAAGAGCTCAGTTGTGCGAACGGGGGAGAGGCCAGCGTTCGTGTGCCCGCCCGTGGCTTGCGGTGACACATACCTTAGGGGCACGGCTAACACTATAGTGGTGTTTTACCCGTGGCAGCAGCTGTCCCCGTTCAAAGTTGGCATAGAGGGAGAAGCAAGAATGTTCACTTTTCTTCTCAAGCAAACCGTATGTCCTTGAGCTTCCATCTAGGCTATTAATTGGTCTTTGCTCACTACTCCTGGAACAAGGAGACAGGCCCAGAAAAAGGGGCCATTTTTCATGGCTCTGTTACTTTAGCTGCTGCTCAGAGATTGCTGTTATTTGGTCAAAAATACAAGCCAGGAGAGGTGAACGCCCCAAGCAGGTGACTGGGAGGTCGTCCTCTGATTCAGCTGAAATGATACAAGGCCGGGGGTTCAGAGGCATAGACAAGGCTGCTGACAACTCAGGGTGTTTGAGTTCCTTCCTATGAAAAATCTGTTTTCAAAAAAGCATTTCTGGTTCATCCCGTCTGGGAAACTGAACATAAAACGTGACTGTGGGGAGAAATCAAAAGGACCCGAGGTGTTCTCAGCAGCTGACGTGTTATTCTGGGGCTTGGGCAGGAAAACCTGGCCTCGTTGGTAAGTGGTGACTCCCTCGAGAGGCAGCTATGAATCCAGAAAACGTGGGCAGGATCCAGAGTGATATTTGCTGCAGTGAAATTGCGGGAGTCTGTGATTAAGGGTCTCTCATCAAATGGTTTAAATCGAATATGGGATTGGCAAGCCCTGCTTATTTGCTGGACAGCCGCAGCCTGCACATAGCTTGGGCTGAATGTTAGGTAGAAAGATTTGGGACAAAGAAAGATGAGCATTTCACATTCAAAATTGAACTGGGAAGCTGTTTTGCTTTTAAGTTAAGTCAATGACTAGTTCTAAACAGAGAAGGAGAGGGAAACATTAAAATTCCTCTGGAATTCATTGAAAACAACAGGGTCAGAAATAGTTAATCCAAGGCTCAATTCCTAAACCTCACATTTCTTTCAGAACCACTGGAATATCCTGCAAGGCCTTCTGCTATGTAAGAGCACTCTGTTTCCAGAGTATTTGGAAATGCTGTTGTCTGAACCGAGGGAACCCAGATGCTAGAACTAAAACAATTAGGGAGAGAAGATGAAGGAAAAAAACCCAGTAAGTAAACTCATATCCTTCATTCTAGAGCAGTAGTTATCAACTGGGGTGATTTTTCTCCCCAGGGTACATTTGTCAATGTTTGAAGACATTTTTGGTTGTCATAACTGGGAGGGAGGTGCTACCAGCCCCTAGAGGGTAGAGGCCAGGGAGTCTGCTGAATCCTGCAATGTACAAGACAGTCCCACAAAAAGAAATTATCTGGCCCAAGATGTTAATTGTTCTGTATTTGGATACCCTGATTTAGAGTTACAATTTTAAAGTTTCACCTAATTCTCCTCTCATCCATGCTCCAAGAGGCCTTGGAAACCAAGAAAAATATTGCAACTATGCAAAATATTAATGATTCAAGCGATTCCACTTCCCCATGCATCCTGTGGCACCCAGTTACTGGAGACCACAGATACTTGAAACAGTAAGAGTTTCTCTCTGGCAACATTGTTGTTCCAACCAGCTTTCCCATATGGCCTCAATACATTTTCCTGCTGGCTTTTTGTTCTAACCAAAAGCAGAACCTTGGTGACCAGCAACAAAATGAGATGAGCTGGCCTACACCCAAGTTGTTAGGAGGCAAGAGACCCGCAAAAGAGTAAAGGAATGAACAATTGAATTGTTCATTTTAGCAATTCAGTATCAGATAAATCCACGCAATAGAGTATTCCCTGAAGTAAAATTCACAAAAGTGAGATTACCATGCCTTTCTCCTAGAGCAAACAAATACGATGTAGCATGATTTTATTTGTTTAATACCTTAGGGGAATGACTTATAGTCAATATCCGAAGAGATAAAGCAGAGTGCTTTGTAAATTCTTAATGCTTGTTGCAAGCAACATTGTATTTTCCAAACTTCCTTTTTAAAAGGAGGTGGTATGGCTGTTCAAGGAAGGCCATACCTGTGCAGGTGTCACTGTTCTGTGAGGACTAGAGAAACTATTGTGAAGGATCCCACATCATGGCAAATAATAATAATAACCAATAAATGTTGGTGAAACCTGCAAAAGGGAAGTTGTCTGCACCAAACTAGCTTAGATGGGAAATGCTGTTTTCCGAACAATGAGAGCCAACTTCCCTGGTTCATCACTTAGCTCCTGAGTGGCTTGGGCCATCCCGAAAGGAGAGGCCAGGTCAGAGGTCATGTTAAGATGGAGAGAGCCCTGAGGGGAATGTCTTAGACACTCTGACGCCCTGTCATCTCCTCCAAGATGTGAGTCACAGTCTTCTCAGGTAAATCGTCATTTTGGAACCAAAGGCCTCAATCAACTTCCAAATGACTCAGAAATGCCTGGATTTTTTCTCAAGAAGTAACAATATAGTACATGTAAAAAAATTCAATATTGAGAGAAATACTCATTTACAACCTCTATAGAAAAACATATATTGAAAGAAGAAACCACACTAACTCAGACTGAATAAATATGCCCTCAAAGTTCTTCCTGACCAATATATACTTCCAAATTGTTTATGGTAACTCAGTTCTAACCCAATCAGGAAACATCTGCTGTAACAATTGATCCTCCTGTTGCCCCAGAAGATGATTGGAAAATGCTCCCCAAAGGACATATAACAGATTGTCATAATCATTTTTCTCACCTGGATCCCCTCGGGTAATAAGTTCCATTGTGCTGACTTGAAGGCATAGAGTTTTAGCATATAGACTCCATTGGACTGATAAGAGCAGAAATCTTGATTCTAATCCAATTTTGCCTATCTACGAAGATACCCCCACGACGTAGCTTCAGAAGGGAAAAGCCCCACAGAAAAGCCTGGGGACAGTCCTACGTGTAGTTTTTTATCAGTGAATTGCTGCCTCCCTCATGTCCTGATAGAAGGAGTCCAAAGGTTCTGCCCCCCCACCCCGGGAGCAGCTCCCAGGCACGTCCAGATCGGCAGGACCTGAGTGCCGCTGTTCACGGCCACTGCGTACTCCCGTGTACACTGGCAGCGGCTCAGCTAGGTTAGTAAATATTTCCAGGTGCCCCATTCTAATTTTAGGAAGGTCAGGTTTGCAAAGGGGAAAGAGCAGGCAGGACTTCTACCACTCTTTATTGGGTTGGAAAAGCAAACTGTAATTAAGCACCATATTCTTGTGGAGTTTAACTAGAATCACTGAATTCCACAACTTGCCTTAAACTTGCAAAAAATAACTTACGACTACAGTCCGTTTTCTTAAGACTCATTGAATTCCTCTTGAAACATGGAGTAGAATGATGGATGAAGGAAGAACCATTATATTAGAAGGGGGGGGAAAAAAGCTCCAATAAACCTCTCTCCCAAAGGCCAGGGGTTAATTTGTGATCACTTAATGAAACAGGGGCAGAAAGCCAATAATGTAATTTTGGCCAACTCCAACATTATTTAACTATGAAATGAGAATAATTAAAATGGTATTCCCTGTAGAAAAGACTTCACCCAATAAGTTCCCCAAATTTCAAGGAGCTTTTGTTTTATTAGATGCTGTTAGCTTCATGTTAGTCACAGGAAAAAAAAATGCCCACATACACACGCACGACTAAATGTAGTCAGTTTGCTCAGCTGCTGCTGACGTCACTGCTGCCCACTAGGAGTGAGTTACTGTCATAACCCCTCTTTTATTAATCATAGGCTGGAGGAAGCACAAAGTGGGTGACATCATTAGGCAAAGGACTGGCTAACTCATGCTCCAATTTACTCAGCTTTATTATAACATTTCTCGAGTGTCATATGAAAGTGATTACCACTTCACACTTTCCCCCTCTGAGCAATCATCCCTAACCTTCAATTCAAACTCCCAGAGAAAAGCTTAGCTTTTCAGATGGAGGCACATGAAGGCCAAATCTCACTAAGGGTCCTTGTCCCAGGAAGGAATGTCCTTCTCAGAACTGCTTCATCCTGGGCTTTAAATGGAGGCGGTTTTTAGAACTATAGCATCCCAAATAACTCTCTGCTCGCTCTGAACCTGGTGGTGAGCTCCTACTGGAGAGGCCCCTGATGATTCAGATGAGCACAGCAATGCATGGCATCCTGGTGACTGAGGACACAGGCCCTGCACCCCGGGGTCCTGATGTGTGAGAAACACCATTTGAAGACAGGGTAGGAAGGTCGTGACTGATGTGTGGATCCTGCGGTCTGCAGACTGCCTGGATTCAAATTCAGGATTCACTGCCTTTGACCTGGAGGATACCAGGCAAATGACTTAGTTCCTCCGATTAATAAATGCTGGTAACATTAGCACCTCCTTCGGAGATAGGATTGTCATGAGGGAAAGAGGTACTGCAGCATGTGAGGCACATAGAACATGCCTGGTATGTAGTAAATGTTGCTTACTGGTATTATTTCTTTTCCTTTCCTTCAAAAGCTTTGCTGGCTGAACTGAAGTTTCTGTACAACATTGGAAAGATGGGCAGGCTGGTCCTAGGGAGACCCAACTACATGTTTGGCTCTGTCACTGGCTGGAAAGTTACAAGTCAGTCCACTTCTCTGTGGTTCAGTTTTCACACCTACTGCTATTTATCCCATGAGGAACTTCTGAAATTAAAAAAGGCGAGTGAACAAAACCAAAAGAAGACATCAGTTCAGAGATTCTCAAGAACTCAGCATGTTTCTGTTTCTTTTTGAATAGACAAAATTCTCAGGCTGTTCAGTAGCTATATGTGTGTGTGTGTGTATTTGAAAAAGGAGCATCTCCATAATGTTATATGCATTAGGAAAAACAAATGTTTTTACCACAGGCTGAGCTATACTTCATCGTCTTAAACTAGCATCGTGGGGCCCTAGCAGAAGCCATTTTATAGATGTCTTCACCCATCTCCTTACCTGCATTCCCATCCTGAGGGTATGTTAAGGACTCAAAATAAAGCTTACTTAGGTGTGTGTGAGAGACAGAATGATAGACCAAAAGAAAAGGCTGGGGCTTTGTAATATTTAGATAATGATGAAACTGACTCGGCCAATGCAGAGTACAGTAATTACATAGGATAATTTATTACTTGGGTTCAACTTTGCTCAGTAATGAATTATAAGCACCCTACTAGATGAGAAGTTTGGCTTCCAAAGTGATCAGCTGGTGCAGGATGGAACTGCCAGACCATGTCACATGGTAAATACAATAATAATATGTAGCAGCTTTAGGATTTCCAAATTGGAAGCTTCCTTTAGACAATAAAGGATGCCAGGATATCTGCTGCCCCCTAACTGGTACCATGAAGAATATCACATGCTTTTTAAGAGGCAAAGTAGGATTCAGGTACAGTTTGTTGGTCATCAAGTCAACCCTTTAGGATGACCAGACACAAGCCATCGACACAGAGTGTTTGTTAATTGCGTGAGTAGAGGGAAACTCTCGGGGGCGGGGAGGGGGTGCGGAATTCAAAACTACATATCCTTCTTCTATGGAAATTTCTGAGAAACTCAGAAAAGGAATGTTACAACAGAAAAAGTGAATCCTACTGACTTGTGGAGCACCCCAGACTTCAGAGGAAATCCAGCTATTGTGCCCGTGGGAATAGGCTGAGGCGCCCTCTTCTGGTGCATCTGTATAGAAAGAAACCCTGTGAAGTAGCCACCAGGGTACCTGCCCTCTGATCCGTCCGCTCCCTGTACCAAAATCATTGCTTTTTAAATGACATCCATCCTGATTTAAAAAGTAATACACATTCTTTGTATAAAATGTGGAAAATATAGATAAGTACAAAAAATGCAAATCACCCATGATCATCTCTCCCAGAAATAATCACTATTAACATTTTGTTTGTGTGTGTGTATAAAACAAAATTGCAAAACTGTAATATAATTTTGTAATATTGATATTTTTCACCTATCATTGTATGCTGAGTATTTTCAATGGTCACATTATTCCTTGAAAATATTAATGACTGGGGACTGATCTATCAAATATATGTGTCTTTATTTTTTAACCAGTCTAGTATTATTGTACACTGAAGTCATTTCCAAAATTTTGCAATTATACATGGTATTTCAGATATCTTTTTATATTTTTGACTGCATCTCTGATTATTTCATTAAGATATATTCCTACAAGTTGAATTATTGGATCTAAGATTATGGACATATTTAAGGTCTTCATCTATATTACCAGTTGCCCTCCTGGAAGTTTTTACCTATTTACATTCCAACCAATAGTGTTCTCTGTGTTTTGGCCTGTATATCATCATAGTTCCCTGCCCCCTGCCAAATATAGTATATGCTTTGTTTTAATTTGGATTTTAAAATTATTAATTAAGATAAAACATTTTATTGTCCATTTACACAACTTTCTTTTGAGTTGCTGTTCATATCCTATGTCCATTTACCTCTTTTATTAATAAGAACTCCATTCATATCCTGGTATATTTTAAATAAAATTTCATTACATATAAATTTATATTATATATTCAAATATATTTTATTATTAATGAGAACTCTTTTTATATTAAGGACCCTAACTCACTGTCTGCTACATATTATTATTATTTTTTCCCTGTTTGTTCTTGGCCCTTTAATTTCATTTATAGTGTTTCAGACCAAAAGAGAATTTAAATTTTTATGTAGAATAATCTAGGAATCTTTTTCTTTATGCTGAGGCTTCTCCATCAGAAAATCACATTAATATTCATCTATATTTTCCTCTAAATATTTTTTGGCCTTTTATTCTTTATTCCAAAATATCTGGAATATGTTTTGGCATACAGAACAAGGAAGAGCTATAACTTTTAAATTTTTTTTCAAAGATTGAATCAGCACTGTTTATGGATTTTCCCCTTTGGAATGCCATTTTTATCGCCTATTGAATGTGTACAAATATAAGCACTATATTTCATTCCATTGATGTGTTATCTGTTGTTAAGTTTTCTATCCCTTTCCATTTATATCTTCTTCCAGTTTTAACATTGTTCTTTTAACTCTAGTTCTTTCTTATCCGGGGTCTTTTTATGTATCTGACTCAAGTTCACACCCAACAGTTATCTTGATTAAAATATCATTTCCTAGTGCCAGGGCTTTATAACAACTGTACATAATTCTAGCTTTCTCTACCTGTAGTTACTCAAAGTTTATCATTTAATGATAGCATATCATTAAATGGTATTTTTAATTAAAATAAATTTTTTCTAATTGTGAAAATAATAGATGTCCATTTTTAGAATGTAAACACCATGAGGGAAAAAAGGAAGCATGTAAGAAAGGGAAAGAGGAGGGAGGGAAAGGGAGGAAGGAGAGAAAGCAGGGAGGGCGTGGGGAGGGAAGAGCCCTAAAATTTAATCCTCCAAAGAAAACCAGAAACAAAATTATGGTTTGTGTCCTTTTCTAACCTCAGGAACATTTTCTTCTATTGCATTTTTGACAAGTGTTTTTGTTTGTTTCTCAGATTTTCTTGAATGTGTAAGTAAATTGTTGATTTAAAGATTCTTTAGTTTTCGAGCGTGCCCTTTCGCTTTCTTTGCTCTTTTGTTTCGTTCCTTCTTGTTAGCTGCAGAATTTATTCATAAGCCCTATGTTGCTGTTTTGTTCTTTTCTGTTAACTTGTTTTTGAATGGGGTAAGACAACAGGTCCACTTGTTTGCCCCAAGATAGTATAGACGCCTGCTCATCTGTCCTCCCTTCCACTTCCCTGAGCATCGGTCGCATCTTGTCTTAGATCTTCAGCTGGAGGGCTGGGTGTGGATGACCTCTGAGGCCTAGGACGAGAGCTGAGGCCGTGCGCAGGAGCTGTCCTGTGATGCTGCAGCCAGGGCGTGTCCTGCCACTTTGGGAACGCATCCCTTTCTGTTGGAGGAATACCCTTTAGGTCTCAGCTTCTTCCCTGGCTTTGAAACTAACTGGGTTAGAAAGATGCTGCAATTTGCAACCTTTTCCTTTTGTGCTGCTACACGTATTTTATTCTTCATCATCCCTCATATTTACCAGTCTTGTTCCTCATTTTCTTTTTTCAACTGTGACAAACCCACCATTCCTCCATCCTTAGGGGTAAGCTTGTGCTACCACTGAGAAAACAGTGTGAGAAAACTAAAATGCCCTCATGCACTCCAGGCTTGGCAGATGCTTACCTCCAGCTCATGCTTTTGTCTTTGGGGCCTTTCACTGGCAGCAGCTGTGCTGTGGACAGTGGCTCCCCACGCCAGTCGTCTCTTACATGCAGACTCTCTGGGCATATCCTCTTCCCAGGCCGTCCTCTCGGGCAGGGCCTAAGCCAGGCCCAGGCCTGCCCTCCCTCCCACACAGCCCATATTAAGTCCACGGAAAACTCATGCATTTCTGGCCCACTACTGGTGGGAATATGGTTTCTTCACAAACATAGCCCCTTCCTCCTTTTATCCCCACCTTACCATGGGCCAATTTACATTCTTTCAGGCAGGAGTCCAGCATCAGTATGCAGGGTCCCCAGCTGCAGGGGCTGCTGTGGAAGCCTATGTTATCTCTTAAAGTGGAAGAAGCTTAACCCTACCCCCTTGGGGGAGGTGGGATTCCCACCTGGCAGGTGCTTTTTCTGAATCTCACAAAATCCTTCCCTTTCTCTCCAGTCTCTCACGGACTGTCAGGACTTTAAAGAATCGGGGAGCCTGTTCTCAGATATCTACTTCTTAAAACATTCCTTCATGGTGATCTACATCACCCTCACTCTGGCATCTGATGGCTGGTATGTTGGCCCCTGAGTTAGACTTTCAATTCTAAAACCCCATAGACTAGGAACATTTATTTCCTATTATTGCTTGAGTGAAAACTAGACTTCTATTAATTCTGAGGTGTCATCATTTTGAGATCTATTCCTTACAGCAACTCTTACCTTCCAGGTAAGAGTGGGGAATTAGAAACTTAAAGGCAGAGTCTTGGGAGGCTTTCTAGTTAAGAGGTGAGTGGAGGAAGATAAAGCTGTGGGAACTTTGAGAAGGAGTCGGATGTGTAGGAGAAAAGCAAGTAGGGAGCGTTGTCAAGGAAGCCAAGCAAAGTGAGAGCTTGGAAGTGTTGGATGACGCAGGATGGTCAAGTGAGACACAGACAGAAAAGTCCAATGGATGTGACAATACTCGAATCAGTGCCGGCTCCAGCCTGACCAGATCAGCCTCGTCACTAGGGGACGCATTTCAGTGGGACGAGAAGGGGACGAGAGGACTTCGGAGATGCAGCTATTCTAGACCACGCTGTCAAAAATTGTGAAGAAGGAAGGGAATCATGACTGGAGATGGAGGCATAGAGGATGGAGAGGAAGCCCTTTTAAGTTTTAAGATGTAAGAGATTTAAGCATGTTTCTCTTCTGAGAGAGATGAGCCAGTAAACAAAGGATAATTTAATGGTACAAGAGAAGGCAGAGAAGCAAGTTTCCTGCGGTGGTAAGAAATGACAGACTGACTTCAAAATAGACTCATGTTCAGAATACCTCTTCCTGCCTCCATCCCTGCCCCTCGGGCCAACCTGCCATCCCAATTGACCTGAATTCCTTAGCGCACCTGAGTTATTGCAACAGCCTCCTAGCAGGTCTCCCTACTTCCATCCTTACCACTGTAGACTATTGGGAATCCAACACTCTAAATGACCCTTTCTCAAAAATATGTTCAATGAGGCCACTTCTCTGCTCATACCCCGCCCCCATGGCATCTCCACTCGCTCACCCCTTACTGTGTCTGCAAAGGAGCCATGTGATCTGGCCGTGTCCCCACCCATACCTGCTTCTCTGCTACTCTCTACGTCCCTCCCACGCGATCTCCCTGCTAGCCCTCCAATAGACGAGCCCATGTATGCCCCAGGGCCTGTGCTCTTGACATTCCCCCTGCCAGGGGCGTCATCAGTGTCCACCAGGCAGCCCCACAAAACAGTCCCTGACTTTCTTGTCAGTTGTCTCCATCCAGATCGATGAGGCCTTTTTTGACCACTCAATATAAAATAGCAAAGGATTCCACCCCTGGTATACCCTAACACCCAGCTTGTTTTATTTTTCTCCATTATACTTATCACCATCTGAGATATTTGCTAATTGTCTAACTGACAACACTAGAATGAAGGTAGAAACAATTTTCCATTTACTGCTAAATCTCAGCACCTGAAACTGTGCCTGGCATGTAGTAGTTGCTCAATAAATATTTGTTGGCTGATGAATTAATCCTAAACCCAGGTGGAAGGATTAGTCTTGAACAGGAAGAAAAAATATAGTAGGTCTGTAGAAACATGATGATAACTGACAGAAAAGGGAGTTAAGAGATTTTTTCATTTAATTGAATTTGCAGGGAAAAAGACGGTAAGTTCACCTGCTGGGAGAGATGGCAAAGGTGGTGGCATGGAAGGCATGAGGAGACAGTTGAAAATTCGTAATGGTAGCAGAAGAGAGCAGGAGACCAAGGTAATTCCGAACATCTCCAGGCATCCATAAAGACTATTGAGATGGAACGCACTGAGCTTTCAAGGGGCACCTAGCCACATAGTTGTTCTGTCTTACCCAGATGTATTCTTCATCCGAAGTTGTGGAAGACAGAAAGTCCACTGTTCAGATAAAGCATTGCTGTCCAGTAGGACTTTCCGCAATGATGAAAATGTTCTATAACCTGTGCTGTGCAATAGAGTGGTCACTGGCTACATGTGCTGATTGAACCCTGGAGATGTAGCTATTGTGACTGGCTGCAGATTGGACAGCACACGGAGAGCGACCCAGAGTCAGGGACTGGCAGAGCAGGAGGCACAAAAGCACCGCAAAGAATGGGAGTAAGGGAAAATGTCGATAAAGAAACTGGTAACTGCACTCAGGACTCTGAACTTGGTGAAGATAAAAGTGAAGCCAGAAAGCGACTGGTAGCTTCTCATCCAGGAATCAGAGGTGCTGATGATGTGAAATGTCGGTATGTTTGGAGCATAGGGAGAGCTGACAGGAAGTGGTTCTCCGATGACAGTGGAATATTGAAGATTAAGATTTTAAAGGACAAACCATTGTGAATAGTGAAACAGTACAGGGCATGGCCATGGGCTGTGTTTCTTAGGTGGGCTGGTTGTGAAAGTCCTTGGTGTTAAGGAATAATTCAAAGGCCTGTAAGAGAGGTTTGAATGAATAACAAGTCCGGGGCGGGGTGGCAGAAGGTATACAACGGGCCAGCCAAAGCCTCAAGGCTGTTTTTATATGACGGAGGAAACGTGATGAAGGTGATGCTCTGTTAGTTGATGATCAAGGACTCGTCTCTGCTAGGTATGGTACAAGGTGCTTGAGATATGTGTAATACCCCTTTAAACCACCTTTTGAAATAGGTTTTCTTTTTTATTGCCATTTGCAGATGAAGCCATTAAGGCTTAGAAAGACTGTATAACTGTCCAAGGGTGTAAACTAAAGGTGTGATGGGGCTAGGATTTCAATCCAGGCAGCTTGACAGGAAAGCCCGTGCAGTCTAGCACCAAGCTCTGTTGCCTTCTTGCTCAGAGCAACAGTCCTTAGTGGCTCTTAGCCACCCCCATCCTCACCCACATCTCCCACATCTGGGAGCTGCAGGGAAATATGCATGCTTGATTGGAGGGAGGAGGTCCATGGAGGACTCAACTTCAGAGAAGATTAGATGGCGAGGCAAGCGCTTAGGGTGAAAAGTGAGAGTGGATGGCAGCTTATTCACAGTGGAATAAGGGAGATATTAGGAGGAAGTGCAGTGGGAGGAAGTGGGGGGGGGCACAGAGCCCATTGGACGGGATTTCTGGAAAGGATAGATCCTTGGCAGGCCTTGATTTGGGATGGTGCTAAATACTGCCAAGCAAACGTTAATTGACCAACATTAATTGACCTTGAACTTTCATACTTCAGATACAATATGTATGGCATGGACTATACTTGTTTCTCATACCATGAGAAAACTTTTAAGCATACTTTTTACATGTGTGAGTTAATACATTCTAATGAAGGGCACTAAAGATGAAAAATTTTTAAACTTCGGAGTGCAGGGTTAGCATGGTAGCATTCAACTGGTTATGGTCACACCTGCTCCCATGAGGACATTGCACAAGATAAAAACCTCCAGAAATATTGAAACAAGAATGGGGATGAATCTTAATCTACATACACAGGTGGTCAGGATAGATAATTTACTTTATTTTTCTGTGATTGCATTAAATTTCTACCATGAGCCTTCAATTTGCCATATGCTAGAATATGAGCATCACTCTGTTTGAAGTCTCCACATTTTTTTTGACACCAAATATCTGGGTTGGGGGAGGAGGACTGGGTAGTGCTGAGAGATGAGAGAGCTTGCCTAGTCACAGTCTCGGGCTGGAGAGCACAAAGTGTAGCTCATCATTTGTCTCGTTGGTATCCACTGAGGATCTTTCTTCCTGCCTGGTCTATGCAGGTCAAAGCTAAATTGTTCCTCGTTCTTAACTATGAGGCCTTTTATTGTTTTTCAAGTTCTAGTCAGTATAGTAAGGCAAAAAATAAAAATAATGAGCACAACTCAACAAAGTGGAGACAAAAATACCTTTATTTCTTGGTAGACGGTATGAGTGTGCTGCAGGAATGATTTTCCAGTGCACAAACTCGTGTGCAAGACACATTGCATCTCCTTATTCCTCAAATCAATGCAAATCAGTGAGAAGTCAAACCTCTATTAAGATTTTTTTGTCCTCCCCCCTTTCCAAAGTTCCCTGCGTCTTAGCAAAGGAAAGACCCTCTATTCATAGGTCCCCATTGGCTGGTAAATACAATAGCCAATATTTGTCAAGGGTTTTCATTGCACTAGAATCTGGGCTAAGGTCCTAACCCACAAGGTCCTGTTTTATTATTCTATCACTTTTTTAATGGAACAGAGAGGCTAGACCAGAGAAATATTTAGAAGGTAAATGGTTATGATGTGGTTATTGATTATATTTAGATGTGGGGAAGAGGAAATAGTTAAGGGGTAACTCTTGGATGATTGGATGCCAATAGCTGACATCAAAATTCAAAAGTAAAAGTTAGTTTGGGGAGAAAGAAATTGGTGCAATTTTAACAGGTAGAGTTGAAGTTACCTAAAAGATACCACTGCCACCACAGAGACACACTATGCCACGCAGACCACAGCAGCTAATCAGACGGTGGCTCTTTGGGATTGATACTCTTCGTGTGTCCTCTTTAGTTTTTCTTTCACATTTTTCATATCTTTGCTCTGTGTTCTGAGAGACTTCTTCAACTTTACCTTCCATCCCTTCTTTTACCTTTGCTTCAACTTATATTTTTAATTTGTGAAAGCATTCGTATTGTTCTCTGTTTCCTTTCTGTCTGTTTTGGGGTTTAATTTCTTCTAAAATAGACTTCTGTTCTGTGTCCTGAATAATTTCTGTTTTCTACATCATCAATTTTTCTGTTTGTTCATCTTTCATATCTTTGGTTTTCCTCATGCCTGGTGACCCCAGGTTGTCCCTTCATATGAAGGTGGAGCATGTTAATTGCCAGGGCTGGCATGTTAATTAGCAGGGCTAGAGTGGGTGCACTTTGCTGTTTCCTAAGTAGGTCTGTTTCCTGTCCTCTAACTCTTGATGATAGGAAACATGAGCACGTGATGTTGTTTGGTCCAGTTCTCTGTATCTTAAACCCTGGTGCCTAGAAGAGTGTCTGGCATATAATAAGAACCCCCAAAATAAGAACCCACTGTTACTGAAAGCCTTTCCCTGTTGTAGTTGACATCGTTAGTGGAATGTAAGGAAAGCTTCTAATGAAACACAGGCAGTAACCTAGTCCTGGAAAAGAAAGAGGAATTTATTTTAAGCATGGTCAACGCTTCAAGCCAATTTTCTTCCCCCCCCCCATTTTTATTATAGAAACTTTCTAAAATTAAATCAAAACAGAAAGAGGCAATGCTGATCTGATAACTCATGCCCTCTGCATTAAGAATTAGAAGATATGAGCCCTGATTCCATTTGTATTATTGAGACACATCACTTAACTCTCTAAATCCTAGTTTTTCTAAATATAGAGACGGTAAATCTTATCAGCTGCTTGCTTCCCAGGGTTTTGTGGGACTTTAAGTAAATGTCTTACAAGATATTTAAATCACCTTACAAACAATACATTTTACAAATATCCTTCACCAGCCTCCATTCTTAAACTCATAATTGTACCATAGCATATGTCTACAAGTAATTCTGCAAAAAACAGTGTGTGATAACACATTTTGTTAACTTGCACATATCAGAGAATGTGTTTCTGGGTTGTCACACATAAATGAAAGCTTGATTGAATCACATTTTCAGGTAGTAATCTTTTAATCCTAACACTCTATTATTGTTGTCTCTCCATGGTCTTCTGTTTGCCTCTGGAGAAGTCTGAGCCAGCCTGATTTTTTGGTTGCTCTCAAAGTTAGCTTGTTATTGCCCTTTTATTTCCTTCCTGGATGCTTGTAAGATCTGTTTTATTTTGTTTTGCTTTATCTTCATAATTCAAAAACTCATCATGATGGAATGATATGTGATACTTTTTATTAACATTTCTTGAAACATGTTTGACCCTTTTCGATCTTCATGCTCTGGTGTTTCTTTTAGCTCAAGAAATTTTTCTTATCATTAGTCTAGTTTTCTGTCCAATTCCTAGGTTAGCTTCCCATTTTATGGAAAGATGTGAACGCCATATCTTTCTTCTCTTAGTATTCATCTCTTGTTGTTTCTTCTTCTTACTGGAAGATCTACTGAAGTGTGTCACTCTTACCAGGGTTGAATTTTATTCAAAATCTATCTTGTCCTTTATAGCCTCTAGTACAAGTTTTAATTCTGTAATTGCAATTTTAGTTTCTTTACAATCCTTTTTTTTTTAAATCTCACTTAGCTCTTTGTTCGTCCTTTATTTCTTTCTAAATTGTTCTATTGCTTTTATCATATCGCCCTCTTGTTGCAGGCCACTTTTTCTCAGACTGTTTCAGGATACCATATTTCTAATATGTTCGTCTATTAGTAAATAACTTTGGGAAGGATGTTTTTCCATTGGCTGCTAAATATCATGGGTGCTTTTCTTTTTCAACCACTTAGCTCATATGTTGGTTTTTTTCTCTTTTTTTTTTCCTTTTCATCCTTTTCCACTGCAAAGAGAGTTACTCCTATTTGATGTTTGCAATTAGACAGAGTATATAGACTCTTTGGCTCTGTTCTCTGACTTCTGCAACCTGGTAAAATATCCTGGTAGGAAGGTAATTAGTAACTCCTAGAATCTGGCAAGCATTCTTCATAGGATCACTGACTCTGTGATATTCTGCATCAGTGGTATACATGAAAACCTACAATTCCCAGACACACTTTTATAGAGGTACTTCCAGTTCTAATCCTGCAGGATGCCTTACCAAGGGGATCGATGGCGTTTCTAAGATTCAGTGTGTCAGTATCTGTCCCCTTGTTTTCTGGAAGTGACAGTTCCAAGATTGATGCAGAAAGGTGAAAGAGTTAGAAAAGAGGTGAGAGAGGAAAAAGGGCAACATTTTAGCCCCTTTGGAAAGTCCTCCCCGTGCAGTGAATCAGGGGAGAGGACGGTCAGTTTTAGCTAGGAGTCAAAAAATTGGGAGGAGAGAAAAAATGCTTTCCTTTCTTCTTTCTGTTTTATTTCATGAGTCAATGCATAGATCGGCCAATCAGGCCCAAGGAAATCAGAGTTAATAAAATTATCCCCTAAATTCTTGGTCTGGTTGCCTGTCCGTATGGAAGGTAACCAAAAAGGGAATCAGTAGGATGGCTTTTCTGTGACACAATGAGACAATTCTAATATTCGTATGTTCCTATTTTCTATCCAGAAAGTGGTTCTAAGGAAAAGCAGGTCTCTATGCAAGGTTTTTAGGAAACATTTCACTGACCAGTTTTCCACCTTGTAATAAGATTCTGGACAGGAACAAAGGCTTCCCTAGACTTTTCCTACCTCTTTCTCTGTCTCATATACACTTTTGCAGCCCATTCCCCTTTAGTTTACCATTCTCTGTTGACCATCCTGTTTCTAGTCAAAATGAGGCAGTCTACATCAGTGCTTAGCTGCTACTCCCAATCACAACGTTCTCTATCAAATAACCGAGAAAAAAGATGCATCTGATTAGTTGTGTTTTAAAACATGATAACAAATTAAAAAGCACATAGAATTCTAGCTGTAATAAGTATTAGAATTACCTTTAATGATCACAACAATTTGAATGTGTTTGTGTTCACACCCAGCCTGAGACTCAGTTTTCTGAGCAGGAGGCATCTCAGAGTGTGTAAACTTGCTCCGGAGTCACAGATCCTGACCGTGAGTCAGGAGTTCCGCCACAGCCTGGAGCTGCCAAAATGCAGCTCTTCCCCACACTTTTCCACAGGAACTGGGGGTGCCTCAGCCTCTGGAAAGCTACTTCGTGCTCTGTCCACACTCAATAAATGCTGCTTAATAACGACAATGAGAACATGTGTTCCATCTCTCTTTTCTCCTGAACACCTCTATTTCAGGAGCCACAAATGTTTCCCCAAGTCATTTATTCCATTGCCTGATTGGTTGCAGAGTTGAAAAAATTTTTCTACTGTCTCCCTTGAATGTTTCCATTTTCTTTTTGTATCTCAGCCCATTCCTCCTTGTCTTGTGCATGTATGCTATCCCAAACTATGTTGGTGGTTAGGAAGTCATGCTGGGAGGACACTGCCTCAAATTTCTTGTTTCCAGATAGCCACGTCCAAGAATATGTTCCTGGATTCTGGGTATAAGCAGAGTTTGGTTTGCATCCATTTATTATTAGGAAAAAAAAATTCTCTACTTAGTTCTTTATTTTTAAATTTTGGAAGCTATGCTAACAGAGGACTGGGGAATCAAAGAGTTGTGTGGACTGGCAAGGGATAGGGACTGCCTGCCTCTGTGGTTGAATGATGGACACTGTCCCTGCTGATAACTAAGGGATCTGCAGGAATAATTAGCTGACTTTCCAAAGTCCTTTCTTCCCAGGGAATGCTCTTCAGACATTCCAACGAAAGCATCATGTGTCCATGCACATGAGCCCATGGAGATGGGTGTAAGTGTGTATGTCCTTGTGTGTGTGTACAAACAGTATACAGGCAATTTGTATTTTAGGGAGGCATTAAAATGCCAGTTAGGATCTATTTTATCCAGCAGCTCTTGTGCTTACTTCTCTAGCGTTAGTCCTCCCTCTTACAGCTGTGAGTAGGATCAGCCTTATGAGGTGTCTGAGTCAAAAACCGTTTACTTTTGACATGACCCCAAAAGTTCTCACTTCCCAAAGTAATAACCTCAAGGCAGGTAATATCTGCTAAGAGAAATTCACTCTTTTCGGTTTGAGGGACCACCTAAGTCAGGAGTCCCCAACCTATGGTGAGTTGTATAATTATTTCATTATATATTACAATGTAATAATAATAGAAATAAAGTGTACAATAAATTTAATGCGCTTGAATCATCCTGAAACCATCCTCTTCTCCCCCTCCACCAGGTCCATGGAAAAATTGTCTTCCGTGAAAACGGTCCCCGGTGCCAAAAAGGTTGGGGACCGCTGGCCTAAGTGACTTCTCAACATGACAATATAATATCCCTGGCATTAAAATTCACTAAATTCCTATTGATCATTCTACACTAATTCCTGTAGTGGGTGCTGGGAATACAGCTCTGAATAAAACAAGCAACCTACTCTTCCACATAGGGAGAAGGCAGACATTAACAGCTAATTCTTTGGTGACAATTGTCCTAAGTTCCATGAAGAACAGGGAGTTCATGGAGTCAGTGCTCACCAAGACAGGACGGCCAGATTTTCCTTAACAAAATGACCCAAGGGCTGAAAACCAAAGGAAAAGTGGGATTTTTCTCTATAACAACATCTTGTTATATTTATTCTCTGTAACAATAATAAATAAAAAATAATGCATCAAATGTGATTAAAGCTTGTAATTATTTCAAAACACTTACAACAAATAGGACCTACTTTGATTGTGATGCCAATCCCAGCCTCTCACTGTCACTACCATGAAGCAAGTGGGGTCGTGATCATTGTCCCCACTCCACAGATGAGGAAACCGGGCTTTGAGAAGGCTTCCGGGAGTTATCCATGGTCACACAGATGTCAAGTAAAAGAATAAGAAATTATAAGCAAGGCTTCTAATTCCAGGTCCAGGAATCTTCCTAGTACAGCCTTCAGAGAAATTGGCTGGGGAGAAAAGGGAACAGGAGAGAATTACCTAACCTCAGACATCTGGCTCTGATAGCGGACCTCAGTTTTATGAATAAATGCAGTTTTTTAAGAAAGTGTATAATGAGAGGGACCTGGACTTTGGAATCAGATCCAAGCTCAAATCCCAGCTCTGCCATTGATTAGCTCTAACCTTGGGCAAATAATTTAACCCAACTGTAATATGTGACTCCTTCTAAGCCAGCAGGAAGATTAAATGAGCTACTAGAAGACACAGTTTCAGTACCTGATACCTCATTAGTTCTCAGTAACTGTATGTCTTCTTTCTCCCTTACCCAGAGAAAGGAAGTAAAGCAAAATTGTTTATTTGCTACACATAATAATAATAAAACATCCCTTTACAGGAAAAGCACTGAAAAAAAACCCAAAACACTCCACATGGCCAACTAGTAGTGGAGATCTCAGTACCAAAAGGTGGCAGGAGTAAGATTGGACGAGAGGAGGGCACCCGTGGATGGACAACGTCTCCCCACTGGTTCTACCCCAGGACCCAGGAAGAGTTCATTCCCACTACAACTGAAGGAGACCTACGTAGGGTCTCTTCTAGAGGAAACATGAGGAAAAAGATAAGGAAGAGAAATTAGGCAAGTATTGATAAATGAAATAGATGGATTGACGACCCTCGTATGTGTTCTTCCTGCAAACACTTGTCCTATTTTTACCTTCTGTGCCCTGTGAGTGATGTACATAACTGCCATCATTTTCCTCTTTGGCTGACAGGGAGATTAAAGGCAGACTTGGGTCCCAGCACAGTACTTGTTTACCTGCACGTGGAGTACATTTCTAGTCAATTTCCTGCTTCCAATTTCCTCTCATCCTTATACTTCTTTTGCTCCAATTTTAACTCAGGCTACTTTATGCACCTTTATCAGACTCCTGAAATCCTTTTAGGAAAAGATAAGTGTAAGTAAAGAAAAATAAGAAGGCAAATAAGTAAATATATTAGATTTTAAAAGTTGTTTTTTTAACATTCCTACTTGCCATCCCTCAGGCTGTTTCTAAATTCAGTCTCTGAAGCTCTAAGCTTCTACTAGTTTTCAGGGCTATTATGGTATGCCACACAAAGTTTTGTTTAAATAAGAAAATCCTATAAAAGTTTCCAAGTTAAAACAAACAAACAAGATCTTGTCTTTTGATTTGAATCGCTTCCCTGTGTTGGACCTTCACGGTGGCAAGGTGTGGCCATCACTGTTAGCTGGCCCATAGAATTCCCAAGCCCATTCTTCCTTGGCCTCCTCCTCTATAAAGGCCAAGAAAATTAAATACACATCTTCCC
Source organism: Daubentonia madagascariensis (assembly GCA_023783475.1). Taxonomy (NCBI): domain Eukaryota; kingdom Metazoa; phylum Chordata; class Mammalia; order Primates; family Daubentoniidae; genus Daubentonia; species Daubentonia madagascariensis. The sequence goes on from JAKFHU010002658.1 coordinate 11,544,575, forward strand.
AGCTAGCAAGCCCATGTGACTCAGATCTGGGCAATGAAGCCCAGTCTTTTCTGATAAAAGTACAGATAGTTCCAGCAATTTGGTTTTTCTCCTCCTTTGAACACAGATGAGATGGCTAGAGCTGGAGTAGCCATCTTTTGATGCAGAGGCAATAAGCCATCATGGTGAGAATGGCAGAACCAAAAAATAAAAAGACCAATGCTAGGATTGTCTGTCTGCAAACATATTGTTAACTGAGAAATACAAGCCTCTATTTGGTTAAGTTACTATTAGTCAAGTTTTCTAATACTTGAAGCCAAAAGCTTTCTCAACTGAGATATACATAGGTACAGATATAGATATAGACATAGACATAGACATAGATATAACCCTAGAAAATCATTCTGACTCTTTTCAGTACTAGCACATAGGAAAATACAGCATAATCTCTCCACATGATGAATCAGTAGACTAAATCATCATCTGAACCCAAACCTACATGCATGGTGTCTCTGGGTTATTTCTTTGAGATACTCTGCAAAATAGTACATCTAAATCTATAGCAACAATAGGGAGACAGACATAACAAATTCCACATCAACTTATTTTTCCTGAAGATACAATTTAACTGCATGTGAACAATGATCCCTAAATCTAGAAATAATCTTGAGTAAAATGAGGTTAAAATATGAGAATAAGGGAGTTGACCAGACCTCAAATTACTCTGAACATTAATAGCTTTGGATCCCAAAGCAACCACTCTCAATTAAAAAAAAATTAGAAATACGTTCTTATTTTCATCACCACCATTCTCAAAACCCTGATAGATTGATGATGTAAACAACTTGAAGACTATTTTTATCCAAACTGCCCCTGGTGAAGCCAGACTGACTGATCCACATACCTAGCAGTCACTCAGTTTACCTTCTGTTGATTTGTTCCCTTGACCATGGTGTGCTTTCTCTTGCTTACACTGTCCTGGCTCTGCATTTTGGATTCAATTGCCAGCTGACATTGTTTCTGCCCTGCTCCTCTGACTGTTGAAAACATCGTGATTCATCCTCTGGTATGTTGGACTTTAGCTCTCTTATACCTTATGAGCTCAGTTGCTCTTCCAGTGTGACAAGCTCCTAGAATTCCAAATTGCAGTCACAGCTCAACCGGACTGAAATGAGGAGGAACTCTAGCCCCACCTTAGCAGAAAAGCCCCGTATCCCCTCCATCCCCAGTAATGACAGGATGTCAGACAAATACAGTGAAGCCAGAGGTTAAAGGCTAAAGAATGGGAGCCACATGACTTTGCTCCCGGTCATAAATTACCTCTGTTTTCACCTGTGTAATCATCCACATGAAAGGAAGAGAAGACAGAGCATCATGTTGGACATAGGCAAAACCATCCTGAATTGAAGAGGCTCCCGGAAATGTGAAGATGGGGAAATAGATGGTAAAGGGAAGATTCTGGGTCTTTACAGAAGGAAATTTTCCAACCACAGGGACAGAAAAGTCTGAGTATATGAAGTTCACAATTTGATCATGATGAGTTTTAGAAGAGACCCTACATTCTTCTCCCCTCCCGCATTGTCACCACTTAGTAAGGCTCCAGCAGTCATGAAGGACCAGATTTCCCCATAATCTATATCATGGAATGTCATTAGTTGCAGGGATCAGGATTCAATGAAGTTATAGTGGGTTTAGGAGATCCTGCCTGAGGAATTTAATATGTGGGGCCTTATGTGTGCTTACTTTGACCAAACTGTGAATATGTTCCAAAGAGGCTAATTTTCAAATTGTGGGGTGAAGAGGACAGTGTCTACCTCATGGAATTGTGTTAGTTGGATAGAAATATTTCTCATTTTGGGTATGAGTAAGTAAGTCTTTGTGTATACGTTTACATGCAAATATAGACTTTACATGCAGGGGAATGACAGACACTGTTGGTAACCTCCCCAACAGCCTCTGGCCACCACCCTTTCCTCACTGAACCCTGATTTTTGTTCATGTTCACCTCATGTTCCAGGGCAGGTTGGGACACTCTCCTGCCACAGGGGGTGAATGTTGATTGATCCAGGCTAACTATGATAGTTCTATTTCCTGGACCAGTGATTCACCCAGGGATAGACACATTGCACAATTCTGGCCAGTGAGGTGAAGTCTGGAACTTATGGAAAATGTCATGCCCTTAAGAAAATGCAAATAAGAAAACTACCTATTTTCCTATCTCTGAATGTCACTGTGTGAGGATGTGATACCAGGAACAGCCATCTTGTGATCTTGAAGAAGAAAAAGCCAAGATTATTGCAGGACAGCTGACGTCATTGAGCTACTGACTGAATGCCCCTGGAATTACCCTGTGCCTGTACTTCCTGCTAGGTAAAATCATACACACCTTTATTTATTAAGGCATTCTTAGCTAGGTCTTTTGTTGCTTGCAGCAGATTGCATCCTCAGTGATATAAAAATCATCCCTAGAGGCAAGGAATCTAGAGATTATTTGGTGAGGGTAGAGAAGAGGTAATTGAGACCCCTGGAGAAGAAATGTCTTGCCTAAATTATAGAAGCCAGACTTCCTGACCAGACTACTATATGTTTTGCACTCTATGTTACTGTCTTATAGGGAATTGCTTGTTAATTTTAAGGCCATTGGCATTCACTTTCACTTGAATGACTTTCTTATTATGATTATCGATGTCATTTTAAATAAAATATTTAGCTTGCCTAACCAAGTAATGGGAAATCTTTAGCCGGAGGGTTAGAAACTAGACTCAACCTTGTAATTTACTGCCTACAACTATAAATCAGGCCACTGTCAGAGAGCTGACAGAGAGCCGCCTGGTCTTTCCACGATGTATGGCAGGGCCAGACATGCCCAACAATTACACCAAGCCACAAATATACATTCTATATTTAACCCACAATCTTAAAGTTGTTTGATTTTCATTAGCGATGTGTGGACACCCTCAGGGCCTTAAATTTTAAATCCTTTATCTTGTACTGCCATGTTATCAGGAAAAAGGGGAAGTGCTTTTTTAAAAATTCCATTTTACATAGATTCTCAGACTTTTGCCCCGCTGATATTTGCATTCTGAGCAAAAGGGAGTTGATGCATCTATGATATGACCAAAGAATCTCAGAACTAAAGTATTCCTGAGATAGGACTCAGTTTCTGAAAGTTGGGAGGACTGTGTCTGGCAGGGGCAGAGGTCAGATAAGGGGAATTTGTAAAATCATAACATTTCAGAGTCTTGCAACCATTACTTAAAAAAAAAATCTGTTATAAATAAGTCGTAGCATAGTCTTTATAATGCCAGGGCCACCATCCCTGCCAAAGAGACTTTTTTAGAGAGAGACCTCTTCTCCCGTTAGCAGCCTGAGCTCTACCTGAGAAACTAATTCCTATGGGCAGATCACCACCACTGAAGGATACTGGGCGTGATTGCTATTTGCTTCCTGCAAATAATCTTCACTCCAACATAAGAAGTAAAGCCAAACCGATATGTCCTCTGTGTTTGGAAAAGCTGCCTTGTTTGGATCATAGCAGCCCCGTCATGGCAAAGACATTAGCTATAGAATCATTTGACCCCAGGGCCTAGCTCCTCTAGGAGAATCTTTGATGAAATGCTGACAGGAACGTTACCACTGTTCACATCGTCCACTGTCACTATGCCAAATTGGCAACCAAAGCCACACAAATTTAATCTTGTGCTTGGAAGATAGTCTTCCCTCAAGTACTAACAATGCTAGCATTTTCAGAACTCTCTAAAACATAAGGTCTTCTTGAAACTTTCCTAAGAACTTCCTATGGTGCTCATGGTGGCTGCAACCTCATTACTAGCCAGCTCGTTCATTTGTCGTATGCGTTTGCCAGAGGATGGCTTCTCTGGTTCCAAAGTCACTTCTGTCTTACTAGCTTTTTCTCAGATTTTTTTTTTCCATTGAAGGATATTTGTCCAGGAGCCCACAGGATTATTTCCAGTTTACTGAAAATCCTTCTCAAAAAAAGTCCAGATGGGAATGAAAAATGGAACTTGAGGATCAGGTGTCTTTTGCAGACTTGGCGTTTAGAAAGCCCATCTTGTTTCTCAGACAAGAGAGTTTCCTTTCTACTTTTAGTGTGTGCTGAGTGAAAAGGCAAGAAGCGTGTCTGGGGAGGCAGGTCCTCACTGAGACACTTAAAAGACCTCATTCCATTTTAGTGAAATTTACATGCATGACTAGTAATTAAGTTTCATTAAATCAGACTTTCTCTTTTTCATTTAAATATGAGTTTTAATTATATAAAACAACAATTGCTGTAAAAAATGATTGCATGCATTTATTTGAGCTTTGAGTGCCCTCTACTGGGACAGGAAAATAAGTGAAAAATCAATAGCACAGGTCTTACGTGGTTCTGTCCTGACTACCAACATGTTATTATTGTTAGGGAAACAATAGTAACAGTAAGAACTCAACATATCTCACTCACAGTGACCCGATAATAATAAAAACTTTTTCGAAAAATTACTTTAAAGCAGACCTAAGGGGGCGCATTTTGTGGGTTTCACTTCTATGAAAAATCCTGAATGATACTAACAAGGAGCCTGTCTCTAGCTGGTTGGCCTGGTCTCTTGTTTCCAGTGACTGCGTTTCTCTACACTGTTAGGTTTGGGTTTATAGCCAGGCCTCTGGAACAAAGTTGGATTCTGGATCAGTTTTCTTTTTAGCCTTTTCCTTCCAGAACTGTGGTTGATCTTGACTTTCATTTGCATGGGGCATTTTGTGTCTCAGCTTCACAGGCGTCCATCCCCTCTGCTCTCACCACTTTACCCCCTCTGCGCTCACCACTTGCCCCTCCTCTGCTTTAACCTCATCTGCAGCCACCCCTTGCCCTCTCTGCTCCACCACTGACCTCCTGCATTCTACATTTCCCTGTGAGGACCGCCAAGTTCCCTCTTGCCACCACCGCCGCCGCGCCTTCATGCCTGCTCTGCCCACTGTCAACGTGCCCAAGCCTAAACTCCCTCCCCTGTCTCTCCTTAATCAGACTCTCAGCCCCTCCTTATTTCAACTTATTTCCTAACTTGTCTGGACTTCATGGTTTATTATTCCCACCACACTGTCATCAACACACTCATTTCCACCAACCCTTTGATCTTCTGCTGTATGAGCCTTGTGAATAGTCTATCCTTCAGCAGCCTAATGATTCATTTTGACCGACTCCAATTTCTAAGCTGGGAAGCACTGCTGAAGAAAGTCATATTGCTTTGCTTACTGGCTAAAGACAAATTCTTAAGGACAACTTCAGGTGAGACCTCAGGAATGCTCAACAATGTTCTTTCTTTTCTGCTGTTTGCTTATTTTTCGAAATCCCTCAAGGATTATTCAAACCTTGACTACTTCCCTCACTCTTAAGACTGGGTTTACGGATAAACCGGTAAACTGGGGCTGCGGATCCTTAATTTCCTTATCCCAAACTATCAAATTTGTCTCTATTTGTTCTTCTCTTCGGCCATGGGACATTAGCCTCTTCCCCATTTGCTTTTGATTCTATTACCTCCCAACACTTCTTCGACTTTATTCCAACAATTTGTTCAACTTTTCTCTCTCTCTACAGGTAAACCTCTCTTGGACTCAGATTACAAACGTTCCAGATTCTCCACTATTCTGCACACCCCACCCCCTGAAAAGACACGCCCCTCTCCCAACCTTGATCTCCTACAAACTACTGCCCCATATCTCTGCTTTACTGTGAAGCTTCCTGAAGGAGTAGCCTGCATTCCTTGTTTCTACTTTTTGTCAACCACTTACACCCTCCACACAACCCAGTTTGGTTCCATTTTTCTATCACTAACCAGGAACTGCTCTCCCAAAGGTACCCAAAGGCCTCTCTGTACCATCAGGTTCCCAGGATTATCTGCCCTGTTGCTCAGACCTTCTTAGCTGATACTCCAGAGCCCAAGACAGCTGCTTACACTCCTATCCACTGCTGAGCCAGCTCCTGGAGGAAATGACAAAGAAAGAAACATCCCTTCCCTTGAAGGATGCTTACCAGAGTTGTGCACACCAATGCAACCTGCATCTCATTGGTTTGAATGCAGTCACGTGTCTAAACCTAGCTGTAAGGGAAAGTGGGAAATGAAAGCCTTTATTCTGGCTGGTCATCTGTCTAGCTAAAACTTGGAGATTCCATTACTAAGGAAGAAGGAGAAAACTGATATTTGGGCATTTTAAATTCTGTGTGCTAAATGCTAACCAAAGGCACAAAGAAACTAAAGAGATTGAAGTTTAAAAATGCAATAAAATGCATTTATATTTCTGTATAATTTTATGGAATTTTGATCTGATATTTTGTGCAATATCTGTTGTTTTAGAATTATTGAAGTTTTGTACCCTAATATACACTATATGTTTTCCAAATGTTTTATGAACATATAAAGAGAAGACATACTCTTATTTTTGAGTTAAAAGTAAGTAAATACACACTAACTTTTCCTTTTGAATATTATTATACATTTTATGTGTGTAAGCTTTTTTAAAAAGTAATTTTCTTTAACACAGTGTTAATGACTGTAACACTTACTCTTTCCTAATTTTTTCCCTGTATTTGTAAACAATTTTTGTGCAAAATGAAAGAGATGGGTTTTGTTTTTTCAGTTCACAAAGACTCTTGGCAATTATGTCAACATTAAGGTTTTCCCTTCTATTCTATAGTGATTTGCAACTCATAATTTTTTAAATTCCGCTTCAGTCTCTTTCAGTGTATCAAGCTACACATTTAAAGCTACGTGTCTCTAATTCTTAATAATTTTTGAATCTGACAATATTTGTAGTAAGGAATTTGGGACATTTTTACTACATCTACTCTCCATTTGTTCTGCTTCTTAATTGCTATTAATTGACCTGGAATATTAGATCCATTTTATTATTACATGATTAATTTCATAATATGTCATTATTTTTTAAAGAACTGTATTGACTTGTGCATTTTATTTCCAATCCATATTTACAATTATTCTATATAATTCTATGTACTTTATTGGTTTTAATATTTACCTTGGGTCCTTTTATAGGACTTTTTCATTTTTGAGTTATTGTTTTTGTTTTAAATGTCCACCTTCATCAGTTGAAGTACATCTTTATTTTGTTTTGTTTTGTTTTAGTGAAGGCATGCAAGAGTTCCATTTTTATGACTACTTGTATTGTGAGAATTTTTTATTGCCTAATACATAATATTACCCAATTGGGGTATAAGACTCTTGTAATACATCCCAGATACATTACTTAGGAAACTTAAAAGCATCAAGTGGAATAGTACTAGAACAAATATGGAAGTTTTGTAATGTGGTTTGTTCAGATATAAGTGTGTATCTATGGCCTTCCTAAACCACAGGAACTGGTTTGTTGAGAAGTGTCAACTGAGGCACTATAGACAGGAAATATTTTTTATTCTTTTTTCTTAATTTTCCCCCAAACTCTGCTTTGAATCATGCTATAGTGAATTTCCCACCTGTATATTTGGATAACATCTTGAGCAAATTCCACAATATTTTCTTTATTAAAATGGATCTAGACTAAAGGTTCAATCAGAAACTTGATTTAAATGACTTTTCTCTTTCCAACACAGGTTTGATCCACGTGCTAAGAATCTGAAGTGTGAAGTAAGACCTGGTTAGCTCTTTTAATTCCACTCTTCCCTCTGCTCTATGTATAGCTTTTTAGGCTTGCATCCAGCTATGCTAAAACTATAGAAGGTGGTTCTAGGCTTAAGGGACTAGCAAACAAAAATGTTCTGATGAGGTGAAGACTTTGTTGAGGTTCCAGGAACAATTAAAGGCCAAAGTAACTTGAGGTTAGTCAAAAAAGGGCCCAAAGTCATGAGATGATAGGCATGGGCCAAATCACAGAGGGTTTTGAAAGCCATAAAGAGACTTGAGATTTTATACTAACCACAATGGGAAACAATTTGAAACTTTTGAACGAGGGAGTCACATAATCTGATTTACATTTTTAAAAGGCATCTCTGGCCATTGTGAGACAAATGTTCTGTGAGAGGCAAGAGTAGAAGAAGAAAGAACAGTTGGAGAAGGATGGCAGAGGTCCAGGCAGGAGATGCCAGTAGCCTGGACCTGGGTGGTGTCAAGAGAGAGAATGACAGGGCGGTTGAATATCCAGACAAGAGGATTTGCTGATGGATTAAACATGATGTGGGAGAGAAAGAGACAGTGAAGATTAACTCCAGATTTTTGACCTGAGCGATTGGGTGAACTGAACGTTGGTGCCCTTTATAGAGGTGAGATGTGCTAGAGGAGGAAGAGCAAATACGATGGAAATGGGGAATCAAGGGTTCAGTTTTAGACACGTTTGCCTAAGATGCCTATTACATCAAAGTGGAAATGTTAAGTAGGTAGTTGGATACGTGGATCTGGAGCTCTGGGCTGTAGCTATAAAGGCAGAGCCATCAGGGTATACACATGGGTACATATGGCACATAAAGCTGTGAGAATAGAAGCAATCACCACGTGAGCGAGTGTATTCATAGGAAAGAAGGGATCCAAAGACTAAGCCTGGTGGTATCTCAACATTTAGAGGTTGGGAAGATGAGGAGGAAGGAGCAAAGGAGACTGACAAGGAATGACCAGTGTGATGCCCTGGGAGCCAGATTTAGGAACACTTTAGAAAGCATTTAGAAAGTTTAGAAATACTTTAAAAGGTGTTTCAAGAGTTGAATCAATCTCTTCTTTAGTTCCCTTAATTTTCTGGCTTTATCTCGAATGGGCAGCTTACTGACAACACCAGAAAAAATTTTTTCTGTTTCAATACCAAAATTATTTTTAGAAGCATGCTTTCCCTTTGCACTTCCTGGTGAATATTGCCTTTCCCTTGTGTGATATGAGTTTTTTCAAGACGTCACATATACCTGTCTCCCCTTCCCACTTTCAATGTGTTCATATCATATGCACATGTGGGGTGAATCTTTTTATTTATTTTTTTGCTTAATTTGTGTTATTTTAATTTTTTTTAGTTTTGGAAAACTGACATCAAACAACTCTGTTTATTTCTAGTTTTAGCAGCGTAACAGACCCATTTAAAATATGTGGAAAACTCTCACTGAATGGGTGCAGGGCGCAGAGTTTGAGGGATGTCCACGATTGTAGCTCTGACTTGGGCAGTACATAGGCAATATATATAACCAAAGTGTTGTACCCCCATAATATTCTGAAATTTAAAAAAATTTAAAAAATTAAATATGTGATATGAGACAAGCATATAATGGTCTTCTTGTTGACAAGGCAAGTTACTGAAGCTCAGTTTCCACAGGTGGACAAAAATGGGAAGTCCCTCTCTTTTGCATCTATCTGTATCAGCAGATTCCTATTAAGGGCCAAATGGCCATCTAGAAGGAAAGAAATGAAAGCTTTGAGGTTCTAAGCTATTAGAGGATGTCTGATGGCCTGGTTTTGTCCTCAATGAGGCCAACAGACAAGGCAAGGGGCTCCCAGGAGGGTTGGAGTTGGGCTCAGCCTCAGGGCTGTGTTGTTGATGGGGAGAGCCACTTCTGTCAAAGTAGGTTCTGTGGTCCCTCCTGAACCAGGGTCCAGGTACCATGATGCACCCTGGGGAAAACTTTTGTGCTTGCGTGTAAATTGATAGAACTATATCTTGGAATTTGGGCCTGGTTTGGTGCAAAGCAGCCATAGATGAGAATAAGCCTCAGAATGGAAGCCGTTTCCTCCACACCCTGGATTCAGAGGTAGGGCCAGGTGTGCTTTAGTGCGATGGAGCCTCTGGCTTTACCCTGGAATACTCCCCTTCTTGTCTTGGTGTCAACACCATGCTGTGGCAACAGCACTAGAGAAAGAGTCTCTGTTGGGGAAATGGCTAAACTTTACAGTTTCCTCCTCTGCAAAAGGTTATTAATGACCACTGATCTCCTTCCAATGAGAAAGCATATGTTAAGTACCTCCAGAGGCAGAGCCTTCTCCTGATTGGGAGGACAAAAGCTTGAAGTCAATACAATTTGGACACCAGAAGAAACAAGAACTTATTTTGGTGAAGTGGGTCCTATCTTCATCAGAATTTTTTGGGTAAAATCTGGAGACCGCTTATTAAGAAAGCTACCTTGTGAACCCAAAGGTGGTGATATTTTCCTTAACAGTGAGGGGGTAGAGCTTATGGGAAGCAGAATGCAATTAAAACTCATATCCAATATTCTGCTGCTCAACTGATGTCTTATTAAAAATGTGTGCTCGTGGCCAAGGAAGTAGGAGGTGCGCTCTCAGCTGTCAGGCAGAGAAGAGAGTGCCGTGCCCTGGATCCATGTTTAAAGGCCTGCACACTCAGATCCCTGGTCCACGAGGAGGGAGCCGTTTACATCCTCTTCCCACATGACAATCAAAATCACACCACAGACTTCACTTTTCTCACTTCTCCTACACAAGGGCTCATGGTTGGGCATAAGATAATGAGGACAGGCTCTGTCACCCACAGTGTGGCAAGATAAGATGTAGCATAGTCAGAGGAAATTATTTTAGGGCCCCCTCCCCCAGAATTTTCACTGGTGACTCAATTCATCCTCTATGTGGCTAAATGGGTGATATCAGATATGGGATCCTCAGATGCCCTAAGTTTTAATTCTGGCTCTACCACTGACTTCATTTCTGTAATAGGTATACTATTCAATGTCTCCATGCCTCTGTCTCCTTGAAGGGAAAATTCAACTGTAGCTCAGCTCACCAAACCATAAAGAACACCAAATAATTGTGAAGTCCTCTGTGATGTTCAGTCAAGCTTTGCATGATTCTTCAACCTGCTCAGCATCAGCCCCTCTGATGTTTTGTGAATAGTCACTCTCACAAGTAAATTGAGACTTACCAAAACATAATTGTAGGAATGTTTTAAAATATTACTCAATTTTAGTAGTGTTAATAATTATGACCACTAGATCTTTCTGGGAGTTCATTGTATTAAATCAAGTAATAGATTTCTTAGATTAGCCAGTAAAACCCACCCTATGCCTCATACAGTTCTTACTGTCCTTAATTCTGTCTTCAAGCAGATACTCATTAATCTTGAAGATGTAAGTATATGTTTCACATGGGAACTGAAAAATGCTTGGTGCCAATGAAGAGAATAGAAAATCTAAGTCCAAAAGAATGACCAGCGGGCTAATGGCATTGAACTACGGGAGAGGAGTAAGGAGGAAGAGAAGGAGGAGGAAGAGGAGACAATGACACAGGAACTAAGCAGCTACTGTTCGGGCCAACAGTAAATTCAGAGGTTGAATACAAGAAATTTCCTTTCTTCCTGTGGGGCATTCAGACCATTTGTGTTGAGTGTTAGTATTGATATGTGGGATGCTCTTCTGTTCATTGTGTTGGGTGATAACTTATTGTTTGTTTTCCCAATTGTGCTATTGTTTTATGAGACCTGTGAGCTTTAACTTTTGGGTGTTTTTGCACTGCTGGGTATCTATTATGCTGTTCCGTGTATAACGCAGTTCTGACCATTTCCTGTAGGGCAGGCCTAGTATTGACAAATTCCCTTAGCGTTTGCTTGTCTGGAAAAGACCTTATTTCTCTATCATTTGTGAAACTTAGTTTTGCAGGATACAAAATTCTTGGCTGGCAGTTGTTCTGTTTAAGAAGACTAAAAATGGGGCCCCACTCCCTTCTGGCTTATAAGGTCTCCACTGAGAAGTCTGCTGTTAGCCTGATGGGTTTTCCTTTGTAAGTTAGTTGTTGCTTTCATCTTGCTGCTTGTAGAATTTTCTCCTTCATTTTGACTTTGGCCAAGTTGATGGCTATGTGTCTTGGAGATGTCCTATTTTCTGTGAATCTTCCTGGTGTTCAATGACCATCTTGTGTCTGGATATCTGAATCTCCTCAATTTGCTTATCTGATAAATAGGACTAACAGCTCAAATCAATCTCACTTAGTAGAGATTTATGTCTTTACACAATTTATAACTACAGTTAGTATTCACTCACTACAAAACTATAAGTGCCCATTAGGCACATACACATAGCTTTCCATAGAAAATAGAATATCTTCATTGGTTCTTGAATAATTTAACCAATACATTAAATCTGTTTGAGGGTTATATTTTGTTGTTTGTTTCCAATGAAGTTAGAAATGTTTGTTGATTGCTGTAATGTCATATTTTTAAAAGAGTAACCTCTTTATCATAGTATTTACATATATAGGATTATTAACTTCATAAAACTCTAATAAATTCATGAAGAATTAGTAAAGATTTAAGATTTAAATATTAAAATTCCATGCAGTCACCAAATATTCCCAAAGAAATGGAAATACCTGGGAAGTATATAACCATGTTTTTTGGCCTTTTTGAATATAAAAGAAAGAGATGGCTTAAATGTCCATTTAATTACATTCCCAGAGAGTTTGTATATGAATCAAATGATAATAGATTATACATTGACTAATGCAAATTGTTTCCCAAAGTGAATATTAATATAGGGTCATGATTCCTGAACCATAACCCATGTGGACCGTACTTCAGGATTTGCTGTATTTTTAGAATGGTAATATAAGCACAGACTGTGTATTGTGTAACACCCTCATTGGAGGATAGGGAATCACTCAAACATGTTGAATTTTCTACACTAAAACACAAAAATACTCACACCAACTGGGATAAACACTATCAAATCATTTCATATCCATTCAAATAATTTTTAAAATAAGTTTGAAGAGTTGTGTCCCCCCCGCCCCCAGAATTGTGGATGATTATGGACCTGCATTCTTTCAAGTATTTGGGATGCTCTGTGGTCACCTGTGGGAAAGACTTTGAAAATTTAATGGATACCCATGGGAGGATATAATATCAAATATAAATAATAGCTGTAGGCTTGCATTTTTAGGAACTCACTAAATATGTAAGTCAGGGAATTCTTTTGCCTTGGTTCCCAGGATTGAAAGTAAATAAATTCCCAGTCCTGCCTAGATGGTGTTGCAAGTTAGGAGAAAAGAAGTTTGAGGGTCAGCCTTTGGAAGCAGGGATGAGAAGTTCACAAAGGAGAGAGAAAAGAACCTGCCAGGGACATGGGGGATAAAACACCTGAGTACGTACCAGTCTCAGGAAACGATCTCTTTTTTCATAGTAGAAGAAATTCAGTAATGGCCAGGTTTGCAAAGGCATCACATGTGCTGAGAACCAAGGCATCCTTCTGAACTGACGACCTTGGTAGCCCAGTCTGCAGCAGGGCTGGCTGCACAGGTTCAGCCTGGGCCCTTGGACAGGACCCTGTGCCCAGAAGGACTCACACTTGGGTTAGTGCTCTGCAGTCACTAACTTGAAGTTCATGATCATAGTTGAACGAGGGGCCCCACATTTTCATTTTGCGTCGGACCCCACAAATTACACAGCTGGTCGTGACTACAAGGAAGCCCGTGCCTGGAATGGAGTGGAGGACAATCTCTGCTTTCTCTTTTTGCTGGAAGTGGGAAGACAGGCTGGTGCCCCTGTGTGGAGGAGCCCACTGACCACCTGGCCCGGGAGGCCTCTGCTGTGGTCCCTCTCAGGTCTACCCCAGGCCCATGCACACTTGAGATCCAGGAATGATGCACGATGCCCTTTCTCTCCTTAGGAGGAGGAAGACTTTTCTCCCGGTAAGCTCCATATAAACAAGGGCATCAGGCGGAACACACAGTTTCCTGTGATGGGAGGAGTGATGGTGATCTTTGTTACAGCCCGAACCTTTGGCACGGGAGGCGTAAGGTGGGAAGTTTGAAGGCATGATCCAACAAGATTGGCCTAAGCTGAGAGTAATAACTCTTCATATTTGTTCTGCATTCTACAATATGCAAAGCAGGTTTACAGCCATTATTAGATTTAACTGATTCTTTTACTCATTAAACACACAAATGCATGCACACATGCACCCCACATACACACACCCCCCCCACATACGCACACATTTTTATTCTGCATCAAGCCCAAGCCAAAGAGCTGGAACTACTCCCATCTTAATAAGGAAATCTTTCCCCACCTCTTTCTTGGACACCGGTGTCCCCCCAGGCTCGCCACCCGCTTCCTTTGAGTCCCCCCACCAGGGCTGGTGCTGTCACTGCGATCCCACTGGCCAAGCCCTCACCCTGGTCTCTACTACTCATTGCAGCTCGAGGGAATGCTTGCCTCTAATGCCCCACAGCCACAGTCCTGCCACGGAGACACCCCACCTACAGGCACTTTCCGGAATCATGGAGGCCCAGATTTGAATCCTGGTACTTCTTGCAACAAGTCATGTGACCTGGGACAATATATGTAATCCCTCAAGCCTCAGTTTTCACACCCATAAAATGGGAACAATAATCATCCCTGCCTGCTACAGTTATCACAAAGCTTCTCTAATTTACTCGCCAAAAGTTTTGAGGACCTCCTATATGCTATGCAGGGGTAAACAAGACATACTAAAAATCCTCTGCCTTGTAGCACTTCTATTATGGTGTGAGACAGGCACTCAACAAATAAGCAAATGAATCATTTAATACGCAACAGTGACAGGAGCTATGCAGACTAAAGCAGGGCAAGAATTAATGACCCAGCAAATGCAAAACAGTGAGGAAGTACTCAGGAAAGGCTGGCGGGTCATCTGTAGTGTAGGTCCTCAGTCTGTTTCCAGCCTAGATGTCTCTCTTGATGTCCATAGAGACCTCAAACTTAGTATGTCTGAGGCTAAATTCCTCCTATTTCCCTACCTCCCCAATTTCACTTATTATTTTACTCCCCACTTTGATCAATAGCACTGAAGTCTCACCTGACCATCAGTTTTACTGCCCTAATGTCTGTTTGGGATTTGCTCCTCCTCTGCAGCCCCATACCCGTGTCCTGATTCAGGCCTTCAACATCCCTGGCCTGATCTACTGTGAGAACTACCTGAGTGCCCCTTCTCCAGGCTGTTCTCCACTCAGTCCTCCACCCAGCTGCTGGGATGGCACACTGGTCCCCTGCTTAAATCACATGTGGGTGTGCTGGCATCCTCCGTGGGTGTGGTTCAAGTTCCTTAGCCCACCCCCCTCCTCCAGACTCCTTACTGCTCCTGCCATAGCACTTCCCAGCTCTCCCCTTGCAACCAACCCTCTAGACTCCGGGGCACTAAGTGTGCGAGGCTCTTCCTGCTCAGTTTGCTGGCTGTTTTGCCTGTGTTTCCTTGTCCCCACCCCTACCCCCCCCCTTCCACACTTTTCTTTCCCTGCAGTGCCTTCCACACACCCTTGGATCTGGCTAACTATTGCTCACCATCAAAGACTCAGGGCCAACATCACCTCTTTCAAGCGTTTCCCGGGTCTCCACCCTACCCCTACCTTATTCCAACTGTTACTGAGTTGAGTATCCCCCTCAAGGCTCCCACATACTCGGCTCAAATCTCTGTCTATTTCATTACAATCACCAGGTTCATTTGGATTTTATTTTTGTGTCTGTTTCTACGAGATGCCTATTGAAAGAAAGGATTGAGTCTTAGTTGTTTTTCCCAGGTTCTTTGAAGAGCACCACCCACCCGCATTCTAATCTACCCACAGGCTGTGTGCTCATTTGTCCTCCACAGCCCATAATTGTCAATCATGAATTTGCCAAAGTCTGGATTTGTCAATCTTAAAAAATACCATGTAGGAAATACCAAAGGAGCAGTCTAAATTGGAATTAATGGAAAACTTGTCTCTAACCCTTCAAGGCCATAGTTTAGCCTCGGAGACACCCAATTTACATGATTAAACAGACCCCTTAACATCTCATGTTACGACATCTGCATTTGTATTTATGACTCTACATTTTTCTCCAAGAATCATGAAGTAATTCTTGCATTACTTCTACGTAGCCAGAGGGCCCAGTGTGCTTTTTGGAAATCAAGAGGAATCTCCAGTAAAGGAAACTACCAGGACCCAGAATGGCAATAAGTTCACTAAATCATTGAAATCCCCTTCCACTGGGCCGCTACAGCAGCCTGAGCACCTAGCATGGTGCTTAGCATCTAGAATGAAAACGAATTCTCTTTTCTCTTTTCCGTCCAAGCAATGTCTTCCTCTCTCAAGTTCAGTCTCTGCTCTGATGACCATTAGGAAACTCACTTTCTGTTATGTTCAAAACTGAACCAAGTTCCCATCTCGCCACCAGTCATCTTTTTGCTTCTCCTGAATTCACATCTTGGTTCATGCGCCAAAATTTACAGAGGTGCCCCGGGTCAAAACCTTCTCAGATATCCTTATCTCTTTCCTGCCCCTCCCTTCACAAATGTCATCAGTGCCCAGACTCTGTCATTTTATAATACCTTACTTAATTGTAGTGTCTGGCTGATGGATGCTGAACAAGGCTTTGTTGAGTGCCTGTTCTTATGAATTTGCACTCTCATCTTTACCTAAGCTACTCACATAGGTTCCCTGTCCTGGGAATCTTATTCCTCCAGTAGCCCTTCAAACTGTTTCCATACTTCAAGGCCACTCAGACTTTAAAGTCTTCAATATTATATCATCACCTACAGAACACATGGAAATCCAGTAGCATCTGAAGGAGTACAGGGAACGTCACTTTAAACTATGGCTCCCTGGTATAATGAGTTGTCAACCTGAAACAACGGAAAGGATTGGAACCCAGTTTCAAGAGTTTATTCAAGTGAAAAGCTAGGAATGGCCATCAGGGAAACACAGACTCCAGAGAAATGGGGGTCAGCGCTCCAAAGTTAAAAGTTAAGGTCTTGCCTATATAGGCAGAAATCAAAGAAATTTAGTAGGATTATAACATTTTCTATACAAGGCTGGTTTATGAGTTACAACAATTTAATTAGTTACAGTTTGTTTTCTTTTCCATACAGCTTGTTTTCATTTAAAAGAGTATATTTAATATTCTATCTTAGACAATTGATAGTCATAAAGTCTTTGTGTGAGAGAGGAAAGAGGGAATTTCATCTATAATGAAGATCAACAGTGAAGGGGGAAGGGGTCTTCCCTGGCCCCCTTCAGTCATTTATAACATTTTACAAAACAATGGAGGTAAGGAAGAAGACTAATCTATTAATCAGAGAAACAAAGGTTGCAGATGCCTGTCCAGTGACTCAGGCCACATAATCACATTCCTTTAAGGCTCAAAATAATTTAAAGTTCCAACAGCCTAGATTTTGAATTATTTATTTTCACAGATTATTTTGAATTAAAGACACTTGGAAATCAACAGACACCAGAAGAGACTTTTCCCCTGTCTACATGAAGACCAGAGGGACCCAACAAGGAGAACAGTTGTTTTTCCTTCCCTACCTGTTGTCTTATTATCTATCGTGGAAAAGAAGGCTAAGAATGTAACCACCTCTGAACAGACTCTTTCACAGGATAACGTCTGTCTCCCAAAATCATTCAATTTCCAAAGAGAGCCATCTACAATTTAATCTCTATTCATAATTCATTCATCCCTAGTAATCATTTATTGCCCTTCAATAGAATTGCCTATATAGCCCATATCCCCCCTTCCCTCTGAAATAAGGCTATGTAAATATCTGGGCCCCACTGGGATATTGGGTAATCATTCCGTGATTTTTCCCCTCCGTGCATGCTAATAAATTTGTAGGCCTTTTCTCTTATTAATCTGCCTTTTGTCAGTTGATTTTTCAGTGAAACTTTAGAGGGTGAAGGGGAAGTTTTCCCTTGGCCTCTATACATCACACATAAAAAGTTTTGTTCTCTGGCTCCATGTACCTTTCTACTCTCATCTCCTCTTATGCCCCAAAGCACAGTCTTTATTACACCAAACTATGGCTTTCTCAAAAGGTCATGGTTCTCCATGTCTCCTCATCTTCCCACCTCCTGCTTTTTTCTGTCCTGTACACTCCCTGTACTGATGTGCCCCACCTGGAGAACTCCTGTTCTCTTAAAACCCTGCTTAAATATCTCATGGGGTCATTATGACTCCATCCTCCCTTAGGTGGCCCTCCCTCATCTCCAGTGTCCCAACAGAAGGCAACGTTGGTGGTCTCAGAGGACTGTCCCCTAATTCTATTAGTAAATTTCACTATATTACATTTGCTTTTGCATTTATAGCACCCACTAGACTGGGAGCTCCTAAGAGCCAGGGACGTTATCTTCCCCAGTTTTTATTCTAAGTTTTGACAACAGTGCCAGGTTAGTTAACACCCAATAAGTGTTTTCTAATAAACAACCAAGTGATAAATATAGTAAGAGTCAGAAAAGCAAAGCATCCATCCATCTAACACCCCACAGACATTTTTTTTCTTTTGCTAAAGAGGAAATGGATGGTGTAGAGGATAAGGAGAAGCTGAAGTTTCTTATTGCCAAAATGATCAGGAGCTTATAAAGATGCCCATAGAATTTATGCCTGACATGGAGGAAAAGAGGGGCATTGATTAGCAGATAATGACCTCAAATAGAGAGGTTCTCAAGAGTTCTTTCGAGGGTGTACACAACTGCCGAAGTGAAGACCAGCTCACCTACTGATAACGTGAAGAAAGCCTCTAAAGGGCGAAGGACAGAGCAGTTATTTGGAGTAAAATATGAAGGGCACTTTTCATCAGAGGGCTTTGGTGAGAAAATGAAATGCTGGCAATGAGAATAAGGACAATAAAGAAGTGGGAGGGAAAAGGCACCAGGAAAGGAAAACAAATTCAGTTGTGATGTTAGAAGAGATATAAATAAGGGGACTATAAATAATCATGTGAATGGGCAACTATCATCCTAAGATTTGCTTCCTTAAAAATATTGTTAAAACAATGAGAAAAGCATTAATGAGATTTTTTAATGGAATCAAGAATTCCCAGCCATTGACTATAGTCTTTTACGAGCATATATTTAATTCTTTGTTCAGAATAAAAGTACTTAACTGAGATAAGGAACATCAAATTTGCCTAAGCACTTTATTTTCATAGGGAAAGGCAACTTGATTTGAGAAGGGAGGTCACTGGAGACCAATCTTGACAAGTCACAAACCTCCAGATGGAATTCTGAGTGAAATGCAGCCAGTAGAACTAGTTATTAAAGGTGTCATTAAGAGAGAATTGTCCTGGACATTCAACTTGCCAAACTTTAGATTCACACAAACAGCCCCTTCCACAGGACGCTGACCTACTTCCAGAAGATTTGCTTAGGAGGATGCTCCAGGGCCCTCTGTATCAGGGAGCCAGAATCCCCCAGTTCTTCTTTGGCAAATGTTTCTTTTTGGAGTCTGTTTGGCAGGGGATGGAGTGGTCCTTCCTTGAAGAACCACTGTGGCCTACCCAGATGCTGGTCTGCAATAGCACTGTGTTTGAAAAACTGCCACACCAGGAGCTAGGGCCTCTTCTTCTTTTTCTTACCCCCACTGTACATGGAGCAATTACTGTAAGACCAACAGGGGCATCTCCAAGGCAGCAAGGAATTGCATCAGACTGGGCAGGACCATTTGTGTTCAAGAATGATACTGAGTCATAGTGAAGAAGAAAGGACAACAGAAAAAAAGGCTAGTAGATTTTTCAGATTCTCCACTTATCTGTCAGGAAGGTTTTTAGAAGGAGCTCTGGACCCTTCAAACTAAGATTTCTGTAGACTGTTTTCATGAATTTGGGGAGGAAGTAGGAGAAAGCCCTGAGGTATTTCATGGGCTTCCTGGTAGGGGAGCATATTTATAGCTCCAAACTGTTTAATCAGAGAATATCACTAAGGAAAAGTTTTCAAAGCAATAAAATCACAACTCTTATATAGATATAAAATGAAAGTGTGCCAAAGATTTTTCAGTTAACTTATAAATTAATACAGAACTAGGAAGAAGTTAAAATTGCTTCAAATGAGAATATGATTTACAGAGACTTATATTTTCTACTGGACAAAATTCATTTGAATAGGTATGAATAAGAATAATTTGTATTGCTATGGAAAAGGACCATTTCCATTATGATTAGCTTTCTAGATGTTAACTTCTTCCCCTACAAGCATTGTTAATAGTTGACTCATCCTTATAAAATGAGATAATTCCCAGAGGAGAGTCTGATCTTCTGGGAATGCTTGGCACTCCACTAAAAGGACACCCAGGAATCTCTTCTTTTCTATTTCCAAGTCTTTAACATTTTTTCCTAACAGTCTAAAATCAGACATGATAACTATTTTTCTCCTCAACTGTCCAGCTGCCCCTGAGATATAGGATGCTCATCACTGTTAAGGGAATTTTTAGGCAAGAGAGTTAAAAACAATAAAAAACACAAAGATATAAATGTAGAAAAAAATTGTGAAAGACTTTAAAATGGACCAGAAAAGTTACTGGAGTTCTGTCTAATGGACCCAACCTGATTATCTTTACCTTTTATTGTCTTTGAGCTATTTTAAAATTCTTTACATTGTAGAAAATGGGTAATAATACAAATGATTTTTGCCTGTAGAAATGCAAATTAATTGTGTACAGTAGAATACAATTGATTACTGCCCTGTGGGTATACCTATTTTCCATTAGTTGTAAATTCATTTCAGCATTCCTTGTTTGCCTTTGTGTGTGTGTGTTTTGATGTGTTTACATATGTGTGTACTAATTTCCCTTTGAACTGGTGGTAGTATCTTACTGGTTCCCCTGTTCATTAATCAGTTAAATAAAATCATTGACAGGTGTTCATTTTATATCTGTGTTAGAGTCCTGATTTTACCTTCTTTTAAAATGTATTCTTTTACACAAATAAATAAGATGGGGATACTATTAACCCAATGGAGACCTAGCCCAAAGCCCACACTTCAGCTCCTGCTCTAGCAAATGATTCCAGGCTCAGTTTTGTGACTACATCAAAGGAATGTTCACAGAGAAATTAGTTTAATGTTAGTCTCTGAATACAAATATTTTTTTTTCAAGTCATTAAAATAATTTTGGTTTATGTTTAAGTGATCTAATGTTTCCTATTATGTAGTTCCTGGGCCCCTTACTTTACTAAATAAATTTGGCATAACGTAAAGTAAACTGAAATAAAGCAGAGATTTTTATCACCGGCAATAAGAGGACTCAGAGCCCTGAGTGGTTCTCTTGCTACAAATTCTATATTAAAAGAAAATTGGCATTGCTGAGCTGATAGATTGCAAAGATATCTCTAAGATGAAAACAACACAAAACAAGGCTGAAAACTGGCCTTTCGTTGTGAAGTACTCTGATGGAGCCTAGGATCTGAAAAAGAGACGAGGATTGTCTCAGAGTAGTAGTGTCCCAGCTGAATTGAGTGCAAATCCTCCCCAGATAAAAAAAAGAATCATCAATTTAGGCCTCCAAGTTTTCCACAAATTAAGATCAACCAAACACAAAAGGAAAAAAAATCAGAAGTAAAAGTTGGAAGAAATCTTACATAACACTAAGAAATTTAAACATCATAGAATTTTAAATATTGGAATTATAAGACAGAGTACATGAATTAATTGCACAAAATGTTTAAAGAAATTAAAGAGAATTATTGAACTGGAAAATAGATGTGAAGAAATTATTCAAAATGGAGCACAGAGAGACAAAGAGAAAGAAACAATTAAGAGGTTTGGAAGACAGAATGAGAAGGTGTAGCAAATATAACATTAGAGTCCCAGAAATTTCGTGAATAGAGAGAATGGAGGAGAGGTTACAGAGAAACCAGATCAATGAGATTATTCCTGGTCTTTGAACTCCACCTTCTTAGGGTCAGAGCCTGGGGGAACAGGAGTGATGTTTGCATCACCCCTGTGACTGTTAGTTGACAGTTAACTTCTCACCATCACTGAGGTTGGTGTGGCCTGAGGAAGCTAGTTACAAAGACATGGACAAAGGATTCCAGTAGAAATTCAGGGTAACATTACAGATATGAATCTGTAGGGGAGAAAGGAAAACTTTCTCTTTGCCTCCGAATGTTTGCTGAAGGATCAACTCACAATAAGGCAGATTAATGAGAGAAAGAGATTACAAATTTATTTATCATGTGCACGTGCACACAAGGAGAATCACAGAATGATTTCCCAGTATCCCGATGGGGTCCAGAAGTTTATATACACTCATTTTTGAGGGGAGAGGGATATAGGTAATTCTGTTTACGGGCAAAAAATGGTTACTAGGGAGGATGAATGGATACTTGAGAGGATGAATGGATGGGGAAACAGATTGACTTGCAAATGATTCTCTTTGGAAATTAAATTAATTGAGAGACAAGTATTATCTTTAAGATGGGTTGGGGCAGGCCTGGTTGCTGTTCTTGATCTTCTTTCCTTCAATATATTAAGATAACAGGGAGGGGAAGGAAAGACAATTGTCCTTCTTGATGGGTGGTCTGGTTTTATGCAGATATCGGGAAAGCCCCTTCCAATGTCTGTTGATCGCTTAGGGCCTTTAATTCAAAATACCTTTATACCAAGGAGTCATATTTTGGGGTGACATTTTCTGAACTCCTTCAAATCAAAGGGCAGATTTTAGGCCAATGGGAAATTTCTCATTTACCCCATGAAGTCTTTAAAAAAAAAAAAAAAGAATAGTCACTTTTCTTTTTACTTTTTTCTTTCTATTTTTATTATTTTTTTCTTATTTTAAGAGAAAGTAAGTTGTGTGTGTGTGTGCACATATGTGTGCATGGAATGCATATATATGGACTGAATGTTTATCTCCTCCAAAATTCATGTGTTGAAGGACTAATCCTGAATATGATGGTATTTGGAGGTAATTAGGGTTAGATGAGGTCATGAGGGTGGAGCCTCCATGATGGGATTAGTGCCCTTATTAGAAGAGGAAGAGACCAGAGCCCTCCCTCTCTTCACGTACGCACTAAGGAAAGGCCACATGTAAACACACAAGGCAGCTATCCACAACCCAGGAAGAAGGCCCTCAGCAGACACCAAATCTTCTGGCACCTTGATCTTGGATTCTCCAGCCTCTAGAAATGTTTACTGGTGAAGCCACCCAATACATATATAATACAGCCACCATTGAATCCTATCCAATCTCATGTCCCTTCCAGAAGATTATTCTATTATCAGTTTTCTGTATTCCTGTCTTGGACTTTTTCTATGAATTTTCATATACTTATGTAATGGCCCTTGGGCATGTTACTTAACCTCTGTGCCTCGGTTTTCTCATCTGTAATGTTGATAATAATTGTACACATCTTATGGAGCTATTTTGAGTTTTCAGTGAGATAGTATACATCAAACCATTGTTACAGGGACTGGCACATTGGAAGTTTTCAAACATTCTTAAATCTATATCTGTCTATATAGTTTGGTTTTATTTTCTGTTATTTACACAAATGGAATCATGTTCTTTGTATCTTTGTGAAACTTGTATTTTCATTTAGCACTATATCTAAGATATCTTTTATGTCTAAATATATAGCTCTTTCTTTATAATTACTGTGTAATATTTCATGGTATGACTGTACCACAGAAAATTTAACCATTCTGTTGTGTTAAAGTTGTTATCAATTCATTAGAGTGAAAGATAATACTTCAATGAACCCTGTACTATAAATATATGGATTCTTCTCCTGGATAGATATGGAGAAGAGGAATTCCTATGCGCAAGGCTATGGTCATCACTAATTTTAGTAGGCATTGTGGTTCTTAAAAAAACAAAATAAGTTAATTTGTACAAAAACAAAGTATGTCTTTTCCAACCATATGAACTTTGGTTTTTGCAATTTATTGTAGTGAGGTCTGGGGACACAGCTTGTAGTACTTAACGTGAAGCATGCAAATCTGGTACCAATGCGTATGGCCCATTTGCACTAACACTTTTTATACGCACTGCACTTGCAACAGTAATGTGGGGTCACACTCCTTCCTCCTTGGAGCCATGGCTCTTGGCCCCACCAAGAATCTATCTCAGAGAGAGGGCAGAGTTTGATACAGAATATAAAATTGGAACTCAAGTGGATTACAGACAGGATTCCTAAAAATCCCCAGGTATAAAGAACATAGTCATAGCAATCAGGATTGTTATTACAAGAAAACAAAATAAAATTTGCTGGGGGCACTTAAGCTGCCTTTTCACCCACTTCTTCCAGCCCACTGGGCATTTAGCAGCTGGTAACATTCTTACAGAATTAGAAGACAGAATGGAAGGCAAGCAATGTCTCTCATGCATGCCTTCTACAAGCCCGCACCAAGCCATCGGAATAAGGATGTTTCTCTGACACTGACCGTCTATGTTCAAACTCTCCAGCCTCTGCTGAGAGCTCGCTCTTCTATTTAGTAATTCTCAGTGTAAAGAAGTCATCGCTTTTCTACAAGAAAATTCAATAATGATGACCAAAGAAACAAAGACTGTGGCATATTATTCCCTCATTAAAGTCCTTCAAATGTTTAAAAGTATTTATTTTATTAACAATCAGACTTTCCTTCTCCAAATCATATCTTTTCATTTTTAAAACTCCTCAAAGCTTCTTTACACTCTTTATACCAGTTCTTTTCAAGTTTTCTATATCCCTTTTGGTGTGAAACTAAGAATTTTAAATCATCCAATCGGATACTACTTTTATGGAACATGGTGTTTTTTGGTTTGTTTTGAAATACTTTGGTGAATTCCAATAACAAGTTTTTAACCTTTGAAATGTGATACCATACTTACTGATTTACTGAGAACTTGTTTTTCAATTCTAAATGGTATTTTGCCTTCACAGTCCTATGTTTCCTCCCTAAAGTCATATCTTCAAATAAAGGAATACACAATAGATGGGAAAATGGAGCAAGCACTGAAGAAAAACAGGGAATGATAAAGAGATTGAAATGTTTTTTCTAAATGTCTCCCTAATTTTAACTAGTTTGGAATTAATAAATCACTTGGAGTCAGCCAACCTATTTGATTATACAAAGCACATTTTATAAGTTTAGCTTGGAGCCTAGGAAGTTTCATTGCTCAAAGATAGATATTCTTTTTTTTTTTTTCTTTCTGGCTTGATTTTTTTTTTTTTTTTTTGTTAAATGTTCAAAGTGAGTGTTTGCTTTCACATACTTTAAGAAGTTTAGAGGTTAATTGTAGACATGCATTATGGTTTATAACTATCTTTCTGTTGGTGTTTGGGGTCAGGGGAGTGTCCAGGGGGAGATTTCAATAAAGAATACCCTTCTTACCACCCAACTTAAACTTAAAATTGGAAATGTGGGATGACAGATGAAGAAGCTTGGTAAAATCAAAATGCTAGCTTTATTATTCCTAAAAGTTAGACTGGATAACATGGTTTAGATATGGGACAAATGGTCTTGCTAATTCTTATTCCCTGAATGAGGCAGACTTAGCCAATCACATGGCATGCTGAGCAAGAGCAGGTTTCCCCCATGGGGGACTACCCTAAAAACCATCTTCCTTAGGCTCAGGGCAGTCCAAAGGCAGAAGGAGGAAGGGACTCAGCCAAGGCTGAGAAGCCAGGAGCATAACTCTGAGGAAGTTCTTTCACATGACAACAGGCAGGATGAAAAAATAGTTGCTTGTTTCACCATACCATTTGGCTCACTGATTTTTTTTTAAATTGTGATAAAATATACCTAATATAAATTTCATCATTTTAATCATTTTAAAGTGCATATTTCAGTGGTATTAAGTGCATTCACAATGTTGTATAACCATCACCACTATCACCAGAACACTTTTTATCAGCCCAAAAGGAAATCCTGTACCCATTAAGTAGTCACTCTCTATTTCCCCATCCCCCAGCCTCTGGCAACCACCAGTCTGCATTCTGTTTCTATGGATTTATCTATTTTGGATATTTCATATAAATGAAATTATACAATACTTGGCTTTTTGTGTCTGGCTTCCTTCACTGAGCATAATGCCTCCAAGGTCTGCCCGTGTTGTAGCATGCATCAGTACTTCATTTGTTTATATGGCTGAATAACATTCCACTGTATGAATATACCACATTTTGTTTATCCATTCATCTGTTGATGGACATTTGGATTTTTTTTCACTTTTTGGCTTTTGTGAATAATACTGCTATAAACATTGGTGTACAAGTTTTCATTTGAACATCAAATGAAATGATGTTCAAATGAACAGCTGCCTTCAATGCTTTTGTGTATGTATTTAATATAAAGGAGTAGAATTTCTGGGTCTTATGGTAACTCTATGTTTAACTTTTTGAGGAATTGCCAAACTGTTTTCCACAGCAGCTGCATCATTTTACATTTCTACCAGCAGTGTATGAGGGTTCAGATTTCTCCACATGCTCCCCAATACTTGTTTTCCTTTTTGAAGTGGTATCTCATTGTGGTTTTGCATTGCATTCCCCTCATGACTAATGATGTTAAGCATCTTTTCCTGTGTTGTTGCTCATTTGAATATCTTCTTTAGAGAAATGTCTTTTAAGTCCTTTGACCATTTTTTAATGGAGTTGTTTGTCTTTTTGTTGTTGATTTATAATATGTTCTTTATATATTCTGGATAATAGACCCTTATAAGATATATATCTGATTTGCAGATATTTTCTTCCATTTTATGGATTGTCTTTTCACTCTCTTGATAGTGACCTTTGATGCATTAAAATTTTTAATTTTGATGAAGTCCATCCTAATCTTTCTTTTCTCACTTATGTTTTTGGTGTCATATCTAAGAAAACATTGCCAAAGCCAAAGTCATAAAAATTTACCCCAATGTTATCTTCTAAGAGTTTTATAGTTTTAGCTCTCATAGTTCACTGATTTTACCAAAAAAAAGCAAAATAAAACTTTTTCTAAACATCGACTTTATTGAAGTATAATTTACCTATGATAAAATGTACCCATTTTAAGCGTACAGTTCAATGAGCTTAGACAAATCTCTACCCAAATTAACCACCACAATATAGACATGGGCATTTCCATGGCACCAGAAAGTTCAATTGACCTCCTTGCCATCAGACTTCCCCACCCTCCAATCAATGCAATCCCTGATTTGATTTCTATCACTATAGATGAGTTTTATCTAGTCTAGAATCTCATATAAATGAAATAATACCTATATACTCCTTTGCATCAGATTTCTTTTTTCAGCATAATATTTTTAGAGTCACTTATATTGTTGCTTGTATTAGCAGTTTGTTCCATTCTATCACTAGTATTTTATTGGACTGATATGCCACAACTGATCTATCCCTTCACCTATTGAGATGAACTTTTTTTTTAAAATAAGAATAATGCTTGTTTATCCCCTTCATTATAAAGGCAAAACAGGTTTTGGGTAGAAAAATTAAAACATATAAACAAGAAGAAAGTAGAAAATTATAAAAACCATTTTTACTATGTAAACATTGTTAATACTTTGATGTATAACCTTTCAGAACTCTTTCTGGGAGTGTATATAGGTATGTTTGTATTTATAAGATATTATTTGGGACTTTCTCCACTGTCCCTGAAATTTACCCAAAGTCCCAAAGCTGAAATCAAGAAGCACTAAGGTCCCCACATGAGATAAAGTGTCAGCCACTGGGGCTACACACCTTATCCCAGGGATTAGTAAGAGGTAGCAGAATCAGTACCCTCATGGCCGGCCAAAATCCCAATACTCCTTCCTTTTGAGTTTGTGTCAGCAGAGTAAGAGGGAGTCATTGAGGTTTTTGGCTTTGTAGAGTATTTAGATTTAAGGTAGGAAGAATTTTTTTTTTTTTTTGTCTTTTCGTCTGTTGAGAGGGCCATGCTCTTCCCTCTTTAAAGTCAACTGAGGATAGCTCCAAGAGAATCACTGAAACAGATTGGGGGTACTTGCAACAAGGAGGGACTAGCACACATTCCAGTTGGATGTCTATTTAGGTGGTGGACTTGCTTAACTGACTCTGCCTAATTAGCAAAGGAAATGAACATAAGCGTGAGGGCAGGGTAGCAAGAGGTAGTGTCAGCCGGGTAGCTCGCATCAGCACAATGGCATTGGCATGTCCTGGAGGCATGTATCTTCTGTGTGGTCAAGTGGAAACCATAGAAGGTACCTGGATTGAGCTAATCCTGCCCCATTTAGCAAAGAGATCCAGGAGGAAAATTCATGTGATTATGCACGATGGAAACTGACAAAGAGTGGAAGAGTTGATCTATCACATCAGGGAAGGGTGCAGTTGGCAGGCTTGGTGAGGCTCTGCTAGGAGCTCTGGAAGAGCCTGCATTTGGATACCTAGCCCAGAGAGGGCAGTGCTGTCAACTTGTGTTAGCCAGAGCAGCAAAGAATCCAACAAGAAGAGGACTTTGACCATGGCCAAGTCATTAAGGAGAAAGTTCCTCCCTTCTTGCCTCCCCTGGAGGAGCAAAGCAGGCCCTCTCTTCACCTGCCAAATTTCTTAAGCTGACACGCAGAGGGCAGGTGATGATATTGGAAATGGATTTGAGATTGAAAATTTAAACTGGAGAATACTTATAATAATTGAAAGTGACTAGAAATGTATGGAATCTGATGTTAAAGGAAAAAGGAATAGGGGATGCAAAGCACTTCATGGAAAGCAGTATGTGGAAGGAAAAAATTATTTCATACTAAAAATAACTATACACATGCATAAGAACACACTGGTACTGTTTTTTACACTTGTCCTCTTTAATAAACTGTTTTATATAAGATTTAGCAATGTATAATGAACATTGACATGCCCATGAATATTCATGAAAATATCATGTTTAATAGTGGAATAGTATTCCATCACATGCAGGTAGAACCATTTAGAGTTGGGCATTTAGAGTGTTTTCTTTCTTTTTTCATTAATTTACAAAGTGATAGGATAAATATCATTATTCATTAATTTTTGCACACTTTCTTTAGTAATTCCTTAGCAGACAATCTAGAAATAGAATTGTTGGATCAAAGGATATATTAAATACATATATCGATCTATTAACAAAATGCCCAGCAACAAAATTATACTATCTTGTGGCCACTAGCACTGGCTAAGAGTGCCTTCATTTATCTTTTGACCATTTAGACTTCTTTTGTGAATTGTCCCTTGACCCTATTCCATTGTATTATTTGCATTAAGCAGTCTGGCTAACTACAAAGAGCACATGGCTCTGCACTTAATTAGCCACACAGAATATCTGTATTCCATGTTTAGTTATGGGATACTCGCAAATTCACTGTTGCCCTATACCTTTCAAAAGGTTGACCAGATAAACAGCAATTCATGGAGGGCTGATCCTTTCTTTACGGATACTTTAAATTTCATCCTTGGATTAAGCCAGCTTATTCCAGAGCCGAGTTCCTGAATAGGCATTATACCACCTATAGATCATTTTACCAAAGTGAAATCCATGTGATGTCACCATCCTACATTAAGAGAAATTATAAATGACCACTCTGTAAAATCTGTCACGTGTGTATAGACAGGTTATTGCCATCTCTTTATATGTTCTCTTTTTTATGAGGAATCCTAGGGAAATTATCTTTGGTCTCACTGTAAGAAATAGTTGTTCAACTAATTTTATTTAACCTTATGGATATTATAACACTTTAAAGACATTTTAGGAACATCAGATTTTGGCCAACATCCAGTAAGAGGAAAAGATTTCATGGTGTACATGCATGTAACTATTTCATTCTGGCTCTGGGCTACTTTGCTTAGCCTCTTATAAATATGTGTGTGTGTGTGTGTGTGTGTGTTTGTATATATATATATTTTTTAATCTTGAAATACAACCACATCTTTATTGTCCTCCTCAAGTCCTCTTTTAAGTAAGTTTGGAATAAGCAAATATTAATACAAAGTGGTAAAAA
This sequence comes from Daubentonia madagascariensis, assembly GCA_023783475.1. Lineage (NCBI taxonomy): Eukaryota > Metazoa > Chordata > Mammalia > Primates > Daubentoniidae > Daubentonia > Daubentonia madagascariensis. The sequence goes on from JAKFHU010002658.1 coordinate 11,574,158, forward strand.
GATAAATCCCTTAAAAATAAGAAAAACAATGCCATGGTAGTAGGCATCCTTTTTCTAGGTGTACAGGTGGTAGGGGCGGAGGTACCTGGTAAGAAAGGAGGTAGTAATTGGGTAAAAGGCATTTAGATGCTATATCATTTCAATTTGGGGCTTTTAAACTACAAAGATGAATAGCTTTGCTTTGCGGTTCTTTAGTTAAAGAAATCATAGGCTTTGTGATAAAGGAGCAGGGGCTTAAAAATTCCTATGTGCCTTTTGGCTAGAAAAAGCACGTGAGGCCCCCATGATAAGGGGCAGAGGTCTGGGTGCTTGGGACCAGCTAGCTCTCAACTCCATATTTCGGAAACAGAGTGATTAAGAGCCGCTCAGGTTTTTTTCTACACTGTTCAGTAGAGATAGAAGAAGGGGAAGAGCAGGACGAGAGGCAGGGAGGCAGGACAGGATTCCAATGGGCGTGGCTAAGGGAAAGTGGCTCTGTACGTGGAGTGCTCCTTGCTCCCTATGCGTTAGGAGTCATGGTGGCAAACACCAGCAGCAGGAACAGAACACCAATCTCACGTCATTTTCTCTCCTGCATTTGCTCATTTCCCCCCAGTCCTTGCTTTAGACCATTTCTACAATTGATAAGAGTGATTTTGTTTTTGATTTTTAATTTTAAAATATTTATTTGACAAATAAAAATCATATATATTCAAGGTGTACAATGTAAACATTTGATATATGTATGCACTGTGTAATGACTACCACAATCAGATTAATTAACACATTCATCAACACCGGCAGTTACTGTGTGTATGTGTGTGTGTGTGTGTGTGTGTGTGTTGAGAACACTTAAAATCTGCTCTCTTTTCAAATTTCAAGTAAAAAACACAGTATTATTGACTATAGTCACCATGCTGTACATTAGATCCCCAGAACTTATTCATCTTTTAATTGAAACTTTGTACCCTTTGACCAATATCTCCCCATTTCCCCCATACCTAAGCCCCTAACAACCACCTTTCTATTCTCTGTTTCTATAAGATCAATTCTTTTCCACATGTGAGTGAGATCATGCAATATTTGTCTTTCTGTGCCTGGCTTAATTAGCATCATGTCCTGCAGATTTATCCATGTTGTCACAAATAGCAAGCTTTCCTCCTTTTTTATGGCTGAATAATATTCCATTGTGTGTGTGTACATGCATATATATATATATGTATACACCACATTTTCTTCATCCATTCATCTGCCAATGGACACTTAGGTTGTCTCCATACCTTGGCTGTCGTGAATAGTGCTGCAATGAGAATGCATTGAGATAATGACTTCATTCCTTTTGGACATATATCCAGAAGTGGTAATTTTTAAAGGGATCTTCACATTGTTTTCCATAATGGCTGTACCAATCTACATTCCCACCAACAATGCACAAGGGTCCCACTCTGATAAGAGTGATTTTGGACTTACAATCTCTTTTCTAAAAGAAGGATTTCTCATTAAACACATATAAAATAATTTCAAAAGAGGGAGAATAAAGAAAAAAAAAGATTTGAGTTAAGTGGAGGGTGTGGTATGCATTCCCGGTTGCATATACACAAACACTGTACTTCTTACTTTACTCAGGATAGGCTCTTATGAGGCAGTAAAAAAAATCTCCAATCTCAGAGGCTCAAAAGATAAAGGTTTACTTCTCACTCATGCCACATGTCCAGGAAGATCATGTGGGCTCTGTTGCAAGATGTCCTCCATCCAGGACCCCAGCAGTTAGCGCAGCCCCAATCTGGGACATTACCCAGCATATTGGCAAAGAACACCAATGCCACGGTGAAGCTCAAACCAACTCCTAAAGGGCAGGCTGGAATTGGCCCTCACATCTCATTGGCCAAAGCACATCCCATGGCCATAGCTAATCCCCAGCAGGTAAAGAAGAGATTCTGTCCATCCAGAAGGAGAAAGAGCCAGAATATCTGTGAACAGCTCCAAGGACTATCATATCCTTCTCTTCTAAGCCACATATGAAATTATGTTATACTAGCTATGCCCTTCAAAGACACTCCTCCAAGTGTCCCCAACACTGTTGCAATAAACTTTGTCTTAAAGAATTGGGCCACTCTATGAGACCTCCTCTTGCCCCTAAAGGGCAACAGATCCAGTATAAGAAACTGTACTCCAGGATTGCAAATCTTCTAGATCTTTCATCTGGAAGAGTAAGTGGGTAAGAATAGCCAAGAACATATGAAAAAAGAAGAATTTGTAAAAATTAATTTGTAATGAAGACAATCACAAATTCTTCCTGAGTTAGGTCTCCTTATTTGCAAGATTCCCATCTGCCGAGGAAAGAAGACACAACATGGGAATCCCAGATGGACATGAGGGGAAGTAGAGGTGAACATGTCTCTGCCAGCCACAGAGTTCCTGGGAAAAGAAATGGGGAAGAAGGCAGGCAAAGCAGGGGCTGGGAAACAGGGGGGTGGTGTGATGACCATGGAGAAAGCTGAGGGCAGGGAGCATTTGTTCCAGTTTTAATAAAACTCTGGGAGGCAACCCTCTCGAAGGCTGCCTCCACATCCCCCCAAGCGAGCTGGTCAAAATAAACTGACAGTCAAACCTGGGAGTACCCTGTGATGCTGGGGGGATCCACGTTAGCTTCTCATGGCATGGACGGGGCCCAGATTGGCACAGGCACTGAGGCAGTACTTGAAGGCCAGCGGGACTGCTGCCAGGCCCCTGTGATGGGCGGTGCCCAGCACAGCAGAATCTTCTGGGCTGACCGCCTGGGTGGGAGGAAGACAGCTAGAGGATGATGTCACATTGGCTCTCAGGGGGTCCATGGCACTCGCACAAGCCAGGCTGGGGCTGAGTCAGTCAGGAGGCTGTCAGACCCTGACCACATCAAGGGTGGCCAAATCATGTTCCACTGGGGACCAGTTTGAGCTGCAGGTGACCAAAAAAGGACAAAAGATGTCATCCAAAGGACCCAACTACCCAGACCTGGGACACAGTAAGCTGTTTTCATCCACCCAGACACTATTTTAGGGAATGGAAAGAGGAAGGGTGTAACCTCCAAAGAATGGACTTTTGTGCAAAAGGAGCTGAATTACTTAGAGACTGTTCAGTATATGGGGTCGGACCGAGATCACTGGATGGAGATAGGGTCACAAGGAAGATCAGTTAAGTGAAGTAATTGTTCTCAACACTGGCTGCACATTGCACATTAGAAATGCCTGGGAGTTTGCAGAAAACACTGTCACCCACCTCCACTCACACTATTATATTGGAATTGCTGGTGGTAGGCTTAGGTCTGGGTGTGTAGGTGCATATGTATGTAAGGACTTCTATGTATGCAATTTTCCCAATGTTTATAATGTACGACTATGAACTATCTCATCAAAATAAACAGTGCCATTAAAGGGCATGCCCTGGCAGACATTCAGGGCTTGTGGAATTGACTCCAGGACTGTTGCTGTTGGCACCCATTCTCCTATGGGAGGCGCATAATCCCCGCCTTCCTGGCTCTGGCCTTTGGCTCCGGGCTCTGAATTTATGTCCCTTCTTTCTTCCTTTGACTCAGTCTCCATAAACTGGCGACTAGTTATGCCACCTCTGTCTTACTTGACCCAGCCCTGGAGCCTTCCTCACTAGTGTGGCCCTTACTGGCAACGCACCCTAGCCAAGTCAGTGCTTTGGATGTAAAATAGACAGATGTAGTAGAAAGAACCTGATGGATCTTTCTCAGGACAGGTAGTTACCCCCCATGAGGAGGAGGGCCACATGGAACTTGGCCGAGGCAGGAGTGTACCAATGTACACTCAAACAGTTCAGTGGACTGGTTGATTCTTGCTGTAGCAGGTGCTAAACGGTGGGCCCATGGACATCAGATCTTCTATGAAGGGAAGCCAGAATTCTAGATTTTTATCTGAAATATACTGGTATTTAAATATCAGTAATTAATTCATTTTTTAATTCACATTGTTTGTGCTGAAAAAAATAAACCAGTCTAAAAGTTAGTCTTGGTCAAAGTGTAACAGGGAGCAGGCTCTGGCTCCAGCCCCAGGAAAGCCTTCTGGAACAGTAGGATTGCTGGAAGAAGGCTCTGTGGAGGCCAGGGCTCTGCCAGGCCTTTCCAGTCAGGTGGGTCACAATGAGACATTTAATTGTTTGAGCTGGCTGTGAGCACATTAAAAGTTATGTTTCCCCTGGGGCAGTTTTATAATAAAGACAATAAAAACCACCAATTAAAAACAATGATGATTATAATTTAATTTTTGCATAGCTGCTGTAAAGAAGCTCTCAAACCTTTACAGAATCCTTTAACCCTTTCAACATCTCTATCGTGGAGGAATATGGCAAGTAATATCTTCACTTTATAGCTGGAGAAACAAATGTGGGGAAGAAAGAGCTACTGACCTGACCAAAAATCCCACATTTTTCTCGGAGGTGGAGAAAAATCTGAACTTGAGGACAGTATTTTGTTCATTATTTTGAATCCACTTAAGAACAGAAAAATTTCAACGTGGTTTATTCGCTCACATTATCCCTTGCAACTCCCATGTCCCTTCCACTCTTGCAGGCCGAATTCTGGGCTGAGTTCAGGGTCGGCTGCTGTCCATGGAACCTTGCCGGGCTGCTCCAGGCCTCAATGGTCCCTGCCTCCTTCCCCTGTATCCTGGCATTCAGGATGAGAACAATTCATGTAGCAATTAGTCATGCCCAGTCTCCAGAGAGATTTTATTGCTTTGTGTTTTTATTTAGCTTTTCAAATGCTGCTCAACTCCCGGTAACTCCTTCAGGGCTGGGATAGAATTCTATACAATGGTTTTTGGGTCTCTCTCAGGACCTTGCACAGAGTAGGCCTCAGAACATACTTCTTCTATTGCTTTCTTTATCTTAGCATCCACTATCAGTTCTCCAAAACAATAGAGTTAAGAAAACAGCTGGGTGTGAACCAGCTTATCACCAGTTGTATGATTCAGACAAGTCTCCAACTGCTGGAAACCTGAGTTTCCTCATCTGTAAGCTGGGATAATAACACCCACCTCCTAAGACTATGGTGAGGATAATAGGATTTAATGTACATAGGAATGCTAGAACAACACTGTAAAGTCTGTGAACATTATCTACACATTAGCTGGTATCTTGTTTGCTTTTTAAGTCTTGATATTTTTAGAGCAGTTTTAAGTTCACAGCAAAATGGAGAAGAAGGTACAGAGATTTCCCGTAGAGCCCCTGCCCCACCCCATGCCATGCATAGACTCCCATTATCACCACCCCCTACCAGAGTGGTGCGCTTGTCACAGCTGACCTACCTATTACATCGACACATCATTATTACCCAGGGTCCGTAGTCTATATCAGGGTTCACTGTTGGTGTTGTACCTTCTATGGGTTTGGACAAATGTGTAATGACATGTATCTGCCACTGCATTTTCATAGAGTAGTTTCACTGCCCTAAAAATCTTCTGTGTACCACCTGTTTTTCCCTCTTTCCCCCTTAATCCCTGACAACCACTGATCTTTTTATCATCTCCATAGTTTTTCCTTTTCCAGAATGTCATATAGTTGGAATCATAAAGTATGTAGCCCTTTCTGCTTCGCTACTTTCACTTAGTAATATACGTTTACATCTCTTATATGTCTTTTCTTGGCTTGGTAGCTCTTTCTTTTGTGATGAATAATATTCCATTGTCTGCATGTACCACAGTTTATTTATCCATTCACCCACTGAAGAACATCTTGGTTGCTTCCACATTTTGACAATTATGAATAAAGTTGCTGTAAACATCCACGTGCAAGTTTTTTCGTGGACATGTGTTTTCAGCTCCTTTGGGTTAATCCCAAGGAGTTCAGTTGCTGGATCATATAGTAAGAGTACATTTAGTTTTGTAAGAAACTGCCAAACTTTCTTCCAAAGTGGCTGTACCATTTTGCACTCCCACTAGCAATGAATGAGAGTCCTGTTGCTTTACACTCTCCCCAGGATTTGGTGTTGTCAGTGTTCTGGATTTAGGCCACTCTAGATGTGCAGTGGTATCTCGTTGTTTTAGTTTGCATTTCCCTGATTAAACATGACATGGAGAACCTTCTCATATGCTCATTTGCCATCTGTATATCTTCTTTGGTAAGGTGTCTGTTAAGGTCTTTGGCCCATTGTCAAATCTGGTTGTTTGTTTTCTTATTGTTGTGTTTTAAGAGTTCTTTGTATATTTTGGCTAACAGTCCTTTATCAGATTTGTCTTTTGCAAATATTTTCTCCCAGTCTTTGGCTTATCTATCTTTTCATAGAGCAGAAATTTAAAAATTTAATGAAGTCCAATTTACCAATTCTTTTTTTATTATTATCAATTACTATTAATACATCAGTGTAAGAAGATACTAAAAGTTGCCCTAGTTAAAATGCTGCAGTAAACTTTATCTTTTTATATCCCATGCTAATATTGTGAGAGTCTCATTTATGACATATCTCTGGTTTTGGATTACTTTTATTCACCTATTCTTTTTAAAAAATTTATTTAACACCTACTATAGGTCCAACCTGTGGGGAAACCACAGTGAATAAGATGGGCAGGGCTCCTTTGCCCACGGGCACTTGCAGTCTGCCAGGGAATAAGAATATTAAATCAATTATTACAGGTGGGATAAATTTTGTGAAAAATTTATCTGTATGCTATGTATGCTATGAAGAGCATACAGAGGGGACTAACCTAATCCAGAGGGTCTTGGAAGACCTCCTGTAACCTTCAGAAGTCACCATAAAATTCCCATGACACTAAATGGCCAATGGATATTGTTATTAGTAGAAAAGCTCATCTTCAAAGCTTGACGTCTTCTTTGAAAAAAATTGGCCCAAATTGAAAACAATAACAAGTCTAACAGCTTTTTCACTCTCACTGTGAAGTTTAGATGATGATAGAGGAGGAATTTGTTACAGGTCAGTGACCACCGTCACACATGCCCACCCCCAACCCCCACCATGGCCCTGTCAATTTTCCACCCGGGAGGTAGCAGAGATAGCACAACTACAGTGTTGCCCACATAGTTGCCATATATGATGCCTATGAGCATCAGAAGAACCAGGAATTCCCATCCTGGGCAGCTGTCAGAGTACAGAGACTTTTGTGAGTAGCTGGATACAATCCAACAGGTGTTCTCAGTACCCCACTTCAGCTTAACTCCAGTCCAAGCTCTCATTACAATCCCTCTGCTGCCCCCTTGGTACCTCAGGGCACTCACCAGCAATGACCAGAGTGGAGGTATCAGAATAGCCACAGGCATAGAGGAGCAAGGAGCTGTTGTGTTGTCACCTAGAAATGACTATGGGACAGATTTCTGCTCTTAGACCCTGGGACCTCACTTCCAATGTGCTTTGAAGCGCCCAGCCCCAGGTGAGTTGTGTATCCACCTTGAATACTTTACTGTCACTAACTAACTTGCCATGGCACCTAGGACTGAAACCCAAACTAAACATTTTTTGAGGTTACAAAACATTCCACTACCTTTTCTGCTATGTAACGTTTCAAAATGTCAGCACTTTTCTAGCTAGATTTTGGCCTAGAAATTGAAGTTCACACATGCTAAGGGAATGGCTGTTGGTTTAATAATTTCAGTCCTATTGGAAATACCAAAGTTATCTGGGCCTAGTTCAAATCATAATAATATATTGGGCTTGTTTTTGACATTTCATGTGAGAGTCTCCAAAAATCCATGGAAAACAAGAACTTATTAAACTTCTTCATGCCCTTAGGAAGGAAACGGAAGTTTTGAATTCTTTTCTCCTGGTTATAAATATTAATGTATATTCAGGAAGAGGAAATAAATTGTTGCTTCATCAAGGCTCCCTGGTTGCTAGGAGCTGGAGGCTGGTTGAAATGCAGCAGGGGGATGATTCGACATAAAACCGGACAGACAGGCAGGGCTAGGCCTCCCAAGGTAGATTGTGGTAACCGCCTTGGTCTAAGAACAAGGCTGAGAAGGGTTTTAAGCAGAGATTTGGCTGGGAATAATTTATCCAAATTTCAGTTTTAAGTGAGCACTGTGTCCTGCAGAAAATGAGCTGAAGATATAACTGAACACAGGAAAACCAGTAGGGAAGTGAGTGTAGTAGCCTGGGAGAGAGGTACCGGTGGCCTGGGCTGCGGCATCAGCTGTGGACATGCAGAGAAGGGAGTGGATTTCAGAGGACAAATCGCAGGGCTTGATGAGGGGTTGGCTTAGTGGAAGAGGAAGAAGAGGGTGTGGAGATGTCGGTTAATGGCTGGGAGAAGTGCCACTGGGAGTCCACAGAGGTAGGGAGACAGCCAAGGGGCACGGTGCCCTGGACATCCCAGGGTGGAGATGCGGCATTTCCCCACGAGGTCATGATAAGGTTAAGCAAGTGACTGCTTCCTGAATACTCTGTGGATGGGGTCTGCCCACTATGCCCTAAGATTAAATCAACTAAATAGAATAAAAGTTACCTTTTTAAGAGTCCTGATAAGCTGCCAGGCACTATACAACTTTGTTACTTTATTCAATATTCTAAAAGACAAACAACTTCTGTTAGGCAGATTTGATTATTAATCTCGCTTTCAGAAGGGGAAACTGAGGCTCTGAGAGGACATGCAAGTTGCAGAAAGCCAGTTGGTCAGTCACAACAGAGCCTGGATGCTAATCTAGACCTTTCTGTCTCCAAAGCCCAAAACTCTTAACCACAATGTTTTGCTGCTTCTTCATAAAGAGTCTAAACATGAAATGCCTAGGAATTTGATGGAAATAAATAATCTAGCTTCACAGAGGAAAAGAGCGATTATAAACTATATTTCCAAACCAACCAAGAACTCTACAGATACATGTTATTGGTCACTAGGGGTCTGGATGACGTACCGTGCCCGGATCAGCACGATATCATGTGCTGCTTATTCGAAAAATAACTCCCATCACCTCTCCTTCATCCGTGTGCTGTAGCATGTGAGTTACGAAGGACAGCACACACATCCTCGTGAGCAGATGGAAAAGTAATGATCTGCCTCATTGAGAGAGAACAACTTGCTTTTCCCCTAAATGAAATGTTATTATTAGAATTTGAAGTGCATTAATATAAAGGAAATGCATGGAGGAAATGCTTTTTGCAGCCCCTACATGTGTTGAACATCTGAGCAGTACCTCCAGGTAGCCCCAGCCCCAATTGTGACCAATTCCTAAGCAGAAGGTTTGCTTAGGGGAAGATGAACGCCGTAGTGATTGTATCTCAACAGCACGGAAAGCACAGATGAAAAGAACACAGTGAGGGGATGGAGCTTAAACACAAATTTAATTAAAAAAAAAAGGAAAACCAGTTCTTGAGGCAGCAACATTGGGTTGTGGTAATGGACTGCGTGGTAGGAAAAAGGTGGATCTTCCTTGACCTTTGCTATCAACAAGCATTTTAAATTCCGTGTTGCTGAATGGACACTAGCTCTTACCTAAATAATGTATTCCTTCTTTCATTGACAGAGTTAATATTCTTTGTCAGAGAGAGGGGAACACGGGAAGGAAAGGAAAGGCCATTGCACTGTGTGGACCATTTGTGGGCATTTCTAAGACAGGCTTGAATGGTGAATGGCAAGACTTTAATAACAAGAGCCTTGATTTGGATTTTCATTTTACAAAAGTGTAAGTCAGTGAAATTAACAGAGCAGGTGGTAGAAAGGGAGCAGTGTGGTGGGAATATAAACCACCTTGATATAGGATGGGAAAAGGAAATAAACCCGGGTGTTCCAGGTGCTGCTTCCAGTAATTAATGAGGCATCTAAATCCACCTCCACTTCCAATTTATTGAACTAAAACCTTCTTCCTGTTGTTTTCATAAGGGCTACATTTTTAACTCAAAGAGGACACTGTCCTCATTTCGTCCTCATCTGTTGAATGGCTTTGTCTCCTCCATAGTGGCATGTTGGGGTGGAAGAGGGTATTGACAATGTGAAGGGTCCCTTCTGGTAGAGCCATCATAGCATGTTGCATTCGACACAGAAATAAGCCTTACTATGGCAGAGGGCTGTAAAAGATGCTGCTTATTTGGTTTTGTCTGTTTTGTACAATAGGATTTTGACTGGGACGATGGTGAAAGTCTACTGACTCAGGTATTTGCATATGATAAGATTTGGAAAACAGACCCTTAAGTCTGAAATCAGAATTATAGCCATTTCTCAATTTACTCAAGGTTTATATAGACACACAAAAGCTATGTGTAAATTAAACACACAAATTATATTTTAAAATTCATATATATAAAGGAGTAAAGTGAGGAAGAAATTAATGCTTTTCAAAAATATGAATGCAATAATTTCTGAGATTTTGCTCTCTGAATGCATACATTTTCCCACTGTTTTTTATTTTGTTATCTTGTAAGTGAAATTAAGCAAGGAAAGTGTCAGTGAACATCCTTGGGAGGATCATAGATGAAAAGAAGCAGGAGAAAATCACAGTTCCAGTTAGAATGAAGGTTCTCAGCTACACTGAAAACAACAAACGCACACTTGACCTTGGCCTCATGCTTCACCTTAGAGAAAGCTGGGGAAGAGCAGGGTGTGATTGTGAAGTCACATTAAAGAACAAGCCTGGGCTATTGCTGAGTGCAACAGACGTTTCTTCAGCAAGAATGTCTAATAACGGATGGAGACCAACATCCAAATCCTTTTTGCTGGACCTGTCTCTGCCTATAGTCAACCTTGTTCATGACTTATTTCTCCTATAAATAAGCTTTTTAATATTCAATTTTCCATAAATAGTTGGTATGACAAAAAAAGACAACATATTTTTGGCAATCAATATATTTTTCTCATCTTAAAAATCATTTTAAGGTGTATTTTTTTTTAAACTCACTATTTTTTCATGATTCTTACGTCCGTACCAGTCAAGGCTTACTCAGTTACAGCCAATGCACTCTAGTGGAGATATGGTGGTTTCCGATATCAGCCTCCAGTTCCTTTGCACTCAGGACTGATACTAAAAGAAGGGGTTTATAGATGAGTTCTTATCTAGTCTAGACATTGTGTATCCTTCATTATTCATGACTGCTGGGCTTGGAGTGCTGGGAGGTCCCCTTCTTGCTTCAGAGACCAGATGACTTAATCTCTTGCTTAAAGAGGAGTCTTTCTCAATGGACTTTGATGAGCGTCTTTGCTGACCTCCATTAAACTTTGTCAATTTTAGCTTTACCTCTGTTGTACTACAGATTTCTACCTCTCGCTTGAGAGATCTGTGTCTGATTTCTCTCTCTGGGCTTGGAGTTCTCCTTAGATGATGGGAAAAGGTTATGGACTATGCCACACAGATGCAATAACTTACTACTTGGAGTCCTAACTGCAAATGGATCATCAATTGAACAGACATGTGGTTGCCAGACACCTTTTGTGTAATAATAAATAGTATTTCCCTTTCCACTCTGCCCCAAACAGTAGCTCTACACACAATGCTTAATCACTTCAGGCTCAATATTACATATTATGTCATACTAACATCTTTTAGTTTCATCCAAGGAGAGTGCAAATTCCAAGAACACTACCTCTTGCCTGCTCACATGACCTCCCCAAGAACATATCACTTCTACTTTAGATGCTAAATGAGACTGGTCTCTAAGCTTTCTTGAATGGTATGCCTGACATGGTCACATCATGTATGAGCTGTCGGCTTTTAACAGAAAATCACTCCTTGAAATGATTTATAACTGCCATAAAAAGCTTCCCCTCCAGCTAAAACTTGCACTTCTTTCAAGTTTTATGACAAACACACACAGACAAAGGCGAGGGTGTACTCGTGAGCACAGGTATATACATGCACATGCGCACACACCCCCCCAAACACTCCTACCCCTATTCTCTTATTTAAAAAAAAAAAGGAAAATGAATTTTTCAGAGTGTTATGAGACAATTTAAAGCAAGTAGAGGCCTTTAGCCACATAACATTAAGAACTGCCCAGCAGTGCCCACTCTGATTGCCAGCCCCTGTATTTGGGACAGGCACGTGGCACGGGCTTGATCATTCTTTGAATTCAATGCTGTTGCATTCAATCTTTCATACCTGACCTTGTTGACAGCAGTAATGTGGCAACCAATTCTAATTCCATTAAAAGAAAAAAAAAAAAAAGGAAGCCAACTGCTCAGTCCTGCCAAAATGTCTAGTCTCTCCTGTTCAGGCTTCTCTCTCCTCTCTCCCATGTAAATAAACCCCCTCCAATGTACGGTGAGACATTTTTCTGGCCCTGTTGCCCTGTGATTGTGAACTAACGGGCTACCCAGCAGGGACCTATTTGGCCTTGCTGTTACGATACTTACACTAGTTAAAAAGAAATATATTCATCATGCTAAGGGGCTCAGGCCTCTCAGACTTGCCAGACGCAGGGCTCTGGCCTCTAAATTAGTTTCTGAGTGGCTGGGCTGCAATTAGGACTTGTTACATGCTGCAGAGGTGCCTAAAGCCTCAGTAGGAAGTGGAAAGAGACCCCACTAGCCAACCTTCCCAAGCGGAGTTCCAGAGACCTTAAATGGCAAATGCATTTAAGGGGGAAAGGCAACATTACATAATGTGGACGAGCAAAGCACTAAAGGGAAGTTAACATTCTTGCAGGGTGACATAAATTGCAGAGGGACAGTGAGCCACATTCTCTTAGGGCATACATTACTTCCTATCAATCAGGAAGTTTGGTAAATTAACTCATTCCAATCAGGGTTCATTCAGTAAGCAATAAGACCCATTGTGCATGAATTTACTAACTGATTTCACTTTTGGTTTGCTTTCACAATTTCACTAATTGACTTCACTATTGACTGTTGATTTCACTGAAAGAATCCAGCTAATGACAATTGCTTTTTGTCATCATGAACTAATGTGCTCACCATTATGAAATGGTGTGTTCCACCCTGCCCCCATATTTCTTTTCTTTTATCTGGCTTAATCCTCATACCAAGGGTGAGAAGCATACTCTAGTTAGCACTGTCTCATTTGATAGCTTTATCTTGTAATATGACTTTTTACTTCTAATCCGGGAAGAATGAGCTATTTCCTATACTCTATTTCATTACTTTATGGTGCCACCTGGGTGGGAGAGGGGACCATATTTCAAGGCTAATATACTTGATCTTAGCCCAAAGGCCAAGATGCGATGGGGCTAATAGATTTCAAAGAATATGAAAGTTATCAGAAAACTTTATTAAACCCCAGGAGTTGGTAAAACATTATATCAGTTACCCAGGATGCTTGGCTGAAAAGAATAGATTAAAAACAATTCAAAAATCATAGTATTTATGACTTGAAAAATACATATTTGTGTTTATAGTGCTAAGCATTTTTACCCCTCCCAAGGATTCTGGAGGCAAACAAAGATTTCACAATAGTCTAATTTAGCCATTAGTACTGGCTTGACTTTGGATAAGTCATTCAATTATAACCACCTGCTCCACCAACTCCATTGAGGAAGTGGGAAAATACATCTATACCCTTCCTTACTTTAGAGATAGGTCATCCTATGCCACCTCATAGTAGAACTGCACAGGGTTATTTTGCATGTTAGTGTCACTTGTTCTTACAATATAAGCAGAATTTCAGAGTGCAGAGGAAGGTCAAGTTTGTAAAGGAACCAATTTCTCCATTTTGGTTTGTTCAATATCTTTATTGGAAGTGTTCATCATTCAACATAAATGAAGGTGCCCTTTGCAGGTGTCATGTGATAGGAACACCTCTCATTTAGACCTCAGCAAATCAAAATATAATGGATTAAAACTGTATCTGCCAAAATATTATTTGTAATCCAAGGGGCTCCTAAATCTAAAGCAGAACACATAGAGTGTGACTAGGATGGCTAAAGCTAGAATGCTAAACTGAATGCAGATGCTCAACGTGAAGTCTAGAAAAGGGATTCCAAAGTACCAGAATTTGTCAGTGTTGACTCAGGGAAGAGGCACATGAGGCCACATTTTGTTATGGAGAAGAAAGACAGCAACAGGCATCACTATATCCAGGACATCACGCTCACCACGGTGCTTTCCGTCTTACCAGGGACCCACACAGAGAAGGGGGGCCTCTTGCTCAGTGACCACCAACATTTAAGCAGATATCTCAATGTGTATGTATTTATGTATAAATTATGTTTACTTACTATTATTAGCTAATATCTCAGGGCACAATATATTCTTAGAGCCAGATCATCCTTAACAACGAGTCTTACAAATCCCTATCTAAAACGTTTTCTTAGTAATTATATGTATTCAGTATATATAATTATATATACTCTCTCTCTCTCTGTCTCTCTCTATATATAGTGGCCAATTTCTTAGATCAGAACAGATTCTCGTGTTCTTAACTTCGTTAAGTGGCAGAAGGACTTGAGGAAAGATGATTCCTCTGCCCTTTTGTATGCTTTCCACCTGGGCTTGCATTATTAGAAATATCTTCAATTCATGATTTCTTTCTTTGCAGGAACTTTTTAAAGATATTTGTGCATTTTGCTTAGTTTAAACTTGATAACATAATATAATAAAATATAATAACATAAGATAACAACATTATAGGCATGTAATGTGTAAATTCACTTGACACATAGACTGCAGTGCGTCTCGATGAGAACAAAGGCCTGAGGTCATGCCTGATGAGCCCCTGCCCTCACACCCAGCATGAAGAGGGTGCCATGAGACTCTGACTTGCACACCCTGAAGTTGTACATTATATGTTAGTAAAGCTTCATTTCTTACTTATTTTTACATTAATATGGAAACAGAAATTTCCAGTATTGTCTTCCCAGCACTCAATGGAAAAAGTCTTGCATAGCTCTGGGTGGGCACATCCTTTGACTAACAAACATTTCATTCATCATAATGATAAATCCCCTACAGTCAGTCAATAAAACCATGCCAGACAAGTGAACATACTGATCAGGGACTGAAAATATTTCAGACAAACTGATAGTTAGGTCTCTCATTACACAATAGCAAATTATTCCCAGATACAGTGGTAAAGGCAAATTTCTAGATCTGCAAACAGGCTTCCGTCCAGGGGTGTGGCGTGGAGATCAAAAGCATGCCACTGGTCACCTAAATGCCAACTGGTGTCCCAGGGCCCATGGGCCACCATGCTCTAAATTTCAACCATCCAGTTTGTTCTTTGCACATGCCATGTGACAGGCTCTTTGATCCATTAGCTGTAAAAATCAGGGCTGTATAAAGACCACAGAAGTCTTTACAGTTGGCACATTGGGATTGATTATTTCTGCTTAATGCTTTATAAGCATTTTGGGGAGTGCTACTGAGATGGAAAACTTTGGCTTGGGTCTCATCAGACCAATCGCTGTTTCCTGAATTAGCTCGTGTTTCCTTTAGTCCCCCTGGAGGAGGGCGCTGGCCCGCTTCTCCCTGTGCGACATTCCCGACCACTGGGCAAGTCAAAGGCAGTCTGAGCCACGAAGCCTTTCTTGTCTCTTATAAAATGATTTCTCCTGTCTCTATACTTTTATAGTACTTTGTACCTAGTACAGCTTTTATTACCTTTTTGTGAGTTTCTTTCTCCGTCATTCAAAGGTAAACTCCTTGAAAGCAAAGATCATGCTTTAGATTCTTCCAAACACGGGGTGCGGCACCTTGAAAGGCATGTGCGCAGTGGCCACTTGTAGAAATGTATTAAATTGACCATCAAGCTTTGAGGTTCCTTGGCACTCTTTTCTGCTACTTTCTTTCCAGACTCTTAAACAGTTAACGTTTTTGTTAATACTATAAAAGATCACATCGCCAAATACATGATAAGTGTATCCAAGATGACAGTCTATATAAACTGAATGAATTATTTGTGTTGATTTGAATTAGAATTTAAATTCTGTTCATTTTTGCCAAAAAGACAGTTTGGTCACTTCAAAGGAAAACTATTTCAAAATGTGCTTTTAAAAGTCAACCCAAATACTTTGGCATCAAAACAGACCTTGCAAAACAACTATTCTGATGAGTGAAGAATAAGCTAATCAGAACTGTTTGATAGCCTTTGGAATACAAGGGTCTCAAAAACAAAGGAGAAAACATTTTGGGTGTGACCAAAACTTCATTCCAGAAGTTCCAACAAAGGCTAATGGCCTCTGGGCTCCATGGTCCTCAGTTCTCAAGCATTCCTGGACTTCTACAACATGCCACTGTTTGGTGTTATAGAAACAGAAGCTTCCCCATAAAGAATATTGCCACGTGTAAAAGCTCAACACCACTAAGGGCTCATGGCCACCAGAGCCGAAGCAGTCCTGTTGGCAGAGGCCAGCAACTCCCTGGCTGGGATCTGGAGCCCAAGCAGTGCCTGAGTCTAGGGCTGACTCGCCATGCAACCCTGGGCAAACTACTCCACTTGTGTGTTCTTCCCTGTCTCCATTGCTTAAAGCAGAAGAATAATCATGACTTCGGATGGAGGCCCAGGGGATGGATAGGAAAATATTGGTAAAGCTGTCTGAAATCTCTACTAGAAAAGTGTGGTTAAAAGATAATTACACACCAGTAGATTTTCCCAAGGAAATTATGCAAGCAGGGAAAAACTGTACAGCCAAGAGATACTGTCTAATGCCAATTAGTCCATAACATATTCTAAGCGGAAAATATATTGTCCCTCTATTTTTCAGATTATTGAGGTAGAGCAACTTTTAAAAAACTGTTTCATAGTCTAAATGAAATATGTGAAAAATGAACCTTTTTAAAAAGGAGATGTTAATGTGTAATGTAAGAAGCAACTCAATAAAGACTGTAAACTGTTCTGTGGCTGAGATCTGGACTTAGTCACATGTCCCATGTAATGTTACTGTAATTCCTAGAGCGAAGAGTAATTATTAAAGAGAATAATAGCTTCCATGTGCATTAAAACAGTGGTGTAGTAGACTTTTATTTGTTTTGAGACTTTAATGATCAAAATGCCAATGGATACACAAAATTCCTTGAATAGAAAATAGACCCCCCCTTGTTGAGCATTAGATGACAGTCTTTTGCATAAGCCACTTTCCTCCCAGAGTTATTGGTGGTCACCACCAAGGTTCCTGTGCCTGCACTGTGCAGACCTTGACCCGACTCTTTGATGTAGTACATATAAATTCACTTTTCCCCTGAATCAGCGTGTGTTGCATGTTGGCTTCTTCTTCCCAAATTGTTTGGTTTTCTGCACAAGTATGTTTACTTTGGCTAAAGTCAAGATGTCCCACCTTCTGGATGGTCTTGGTCAGTCTGCTGGTCCCTGGGAGCCATGAAAGAGCAAGGAAGAATCTGGTTCCAAATTGATATTTTATTGTTATTTTTGGAGCTCTCAAGTAAATTACAGGAAAATTGATTTTCTTTAGTGACCTCCTGCACCTACTCAACCCCTTATGTTGCTATAACTTAGTTTTATTTCCTTCTATGTTTAGGGTTTTTGTATATGTGCCATGGAAAATTAATAGAGTTGATGGAAATCAGACTGCCAGAGTAGGGGAGTTTTTGAAGCTCATACAACGAAACTTCATTTCTTATCTAAGATCTACAGATAAAGAAGAGTTGCATTTCTTGCTGATGTAGCTTTGGATGTATTCACTTGTCATGAATATTTGAATTACCTTATCCTATTAAAACAAGGGAACTCTTTCTACTTGTCTCTGATTAGGATGGGTATTCACATAAAATGCCTGTTCCGAAATTGTCTCTTGTGTTTATCTAAACCAGCCAACTATACTTCATTTATAATCCAATTATCTAGCTTTACCATACCACAACTTCAAAATCATGGTTAATCTTGAACTCCAACTTGCCTGTAGAGAAATCTGCCCCTCCTCACTACCTACCATGGTGTTATTTTACTCATAGCCCGGCCCCTGCTGCTTCTCTGCTCTACCCTTGCAATAATCCTTGGGAGACCCTCACACTGCAGTGAAGTCCACTTTCTTTGAGAACTGGCCTTGGACATGAGCCCTGCCCTCCTAAACTCAGCCAATTAGTTCCAAGCTGGTAACATATTTTTCCTTTAAATCCTCATGTCACAACAGAGATTAAATTCCAACTTTGAGCAACTCACTAAAAACTTAGGTATTAGAGAAGGAAAGTTCAACCTTGGACCAGAAGTAGTGAGATTCAGGGCCCACAGTCCCAGACCTGTCTTCAGGGACCCTTACAATTAGTGTGTGTGCCCCCCGAGTCTTGCTCCCAGCTCATGCTGCCTCCAGGTCCTGTCACCAGTGGTCCTCTAAAGGGTTCCCTGTCCGCAGATTCCAGGCCCGTCTGCCCTCAGACCCTGAGGAGAGAATCCCTTCCCTCACCCAGGGTAACTTCTCTTCCCTCCTTATTTTTCAAGGCTCAACGTCAACCTATTCACAGTTAGACTGACAATGAGAATGTTCCTTTCCTTCAGAGGAAACCCCCCAGCAGAAAAACTACATCAGAGAATAATATTTAAGCCTCACGATGTGGTGGGTTATTCTGACAGACAGAGCCCTGTGTGAGACATGCCAAGTGCCTGGCTGAGTGGCTGTTCTATAAACGCCCTTCTCTCCTCAGGCCTCTGGTCTCAGCTCTGGAGCTCTGGGAAATAACTCCACACACAAAGCTACAAGAATAGGCAACAGCTAACAGTACAGTGCCCTTGAAATCACTCAGCCCTAGAAATGCTGGGACACGCACCCCCCTTTCTCCCCCAGAAAATTATGTCTCCCAGACAGAAGTTTGGCTCATTCTTTCCCCCAAATTTATGTTATCAAATAGAACACTTAACTTCTCAGTCTCAAACATCTGTGTTCAGGTTAATACTGACTTCACATTTCCCTCTAGTACAGTGGGTGAATATTTGATTTACATTTTTGTAAATAAATGGCAGACTCAAGTGGTTTTCCCAGACCAAAAGCAACAATTTGCCTCTGAGGTAAATTCATGTCCCTACCCTTAGAGACTGGAAATTACTTGCAGCTTTAAATGTTTTCCTTCTTTTCCCAGCTACTAAAGATCAAGTTTCTAACAATATCTTAGGGCCAGTGCCAGCTAGGGTAACCCACTGCATGTCTGTGGAATTATGAGAAGCATGGCTATTTTGGGGTCTCCACTGACTGTGCAATCATATACTCCAGTAGTTGTCAAATGTGGGTCCCAGATGAGCAGCATCACCTGGGAACTTGTTAAACATGTGAATGTTTGGGTTTTATCCCAGACCACTGAATGAGGAACTCCGGAGGTGGGGTCCAGCAGTGTGTGTTTTAGCAAGCCCTGCAGGTGAATCCGACCGCTGGTCTACACCAACCACAGCAAAAAGTTTCAACAGGAATGAATGGTTCAGCAGGCAGATGCATTGGGAGGATGCACATAACATCCTCCAGGCACAGTTCTGAGTTCTGGGGCTGCCCTTGGACAGGGTTAAGAGGGTCCCTGTCAAGTGTTCCCCTGATTTCATAAACTCTATAATAAAAGAGGCTTGATTTCCCTTGTCTGTGCCAAAAGATTTTTAAAAGTTCAGTAACTACTTGAATGAACTAGGACTATGGGAGAAGACAGTGTGAACTGAACAGAGCCCCTAGGCCAGGGAAGCAAGGGTGAGAGTGCCTGAGAGTGGGGGGAAGAGGGAAGGAAGGGGGAGGGGTGTGACCACCACCCCCACCCCTGCCCCAGGAGAGCAGAGCAAGTGAGAGACCCCACCACCCAAAGCGGGTGTCTAGCAGATATCTATTCTCTTCTTCCCTTCTACTTAGATAGTGTGGTTCTAGGAAGCCCTTAGAACTATCTAGAAATCCTGAGCCTGACAAGTGAGGCATACACGAAAGGTCCCCGGTCCTGTCTTCCTAGGAAGCTTGAGTCACTGGTCGTGCCAGGTTTACCCAGGACAACTCAGAAACCTTGAGCCTGGGCCCAGCTCCCACCCTGCTCTGCCTCAGGAGGCCCGTGCAACCTCTCAGGCTGAGGACAACAGGGCTGGCCCAGGGGAGAGCACTGCCCCCAGATCACATGGGCAATTCCCAATGAGCAGGCTGTAGGACCAGGGGTGGGAACACAAGGCAGGCCAGAGGTAGAGTTTGATGTGTAACTTTTAAATATTTAGGCATAAGGTATGTGCGCCTCCACTCATGCTCTTGTCTCAAGCCCTGAAAATGTTAAAGGTATGCCTAGAAATTATTTAGAAATTAAATTCAGCTCATTTAATTAAGCAGTGAGCACACACCATGTGTAAGGTGCAGTGACAGTTTTCATGGCACACAAAAGGATGAGTTGTGTCTGTCCTCAAGGACCTGACTACCTGGTAGTGAGGGGCAGCCATGAGCACTGTCAACTTACCACACACCAAGGTTTCGTAACAGCCACTCCAAGATGTCTATAGAGAAAGTCCTATAGAAAATCCATAAAGGAAGGGGGACTTTTGGCCTTGAAAAATCCAAGAAGGCTCCTGGGAAGTCATGGCATTTCATTAGATCTCTGTGCTACTTACCAATGTAACCTTTCCTCTAGACTCAGGAGCCACCTGGGAGAAATGTCTCATTTCCTGTCTTTGCTTGACCTAAAATAGTAAGCAGTAGAAAGTGGCTTCTAAAACCCAGTGCCTTTCCCTGGACCTGTGAATCTATCTCAGGCTCCAGAGAGGAGTTTGGAAGGTCTGGCCAAGAGTGAGAGCCCCCATCCTGGTGATCACTGCATTTGTGCTTGGCTCTTGCTGGTAGAACAAGGGAATTATTCTTCCATGCTAATATATAACATAAAACTTATTTCCCCAAAATACCTTTCTCATATGCAAGAGTCACCTTCTAACACACACACACACACACACACACACACAAAACATGCCTCACAAAACATTCTTTTCTGAAACTGTCTGAGAGGCTGAAATCTGGTTCCCATACTTCAGGGTCATAAACCAAATGAACTAACTCAGACATCAGCAAACTGTGGCCCAGGCACCAAGTCTGGCCCACCACCTATGTGTAAATAAAGTTTTACTGGAACACATCCACACCCATTTGTTTAAAAATGGCAGAGTTGATAGTTACAAGAGAGACTGCATGGCCCACAAAGCCTAAAATAATTGTACAAAAAACTTGATAATCCCTCACTCATGCAAAGTCAATCAATAAGCAAAAAGAAAAAGCCTTCAAATCCTCACTCACCAAACTCCCATCTCTGCTCCGAGTAGATTTGCGTATAGTTCAGGGTTGGAGAATTTTATAGCTTCAAACAAATGGAAGCCAGGAAGTGAGGCAGAAGGCAGGCAGCATCAAAGTCCTGGAAGAAAATAGAATTTCCCACAGATGGCTCAAATGAAGAGCCTTTAACAAAAGGGCCACTTCCAAAGTTTCGAACAAAATTGAAGGAACAAAGGACGTTGGGGGGCAGCCAAAGGCAGGCAACAGAGAGAAACTGTTACCACCCCTGTGACAGAAGGGGTGAGGGCAGGAAAGGAGGAGGAGGGTCACCCAATAGGAGCTGCAATCATGGAGGGACACAGCTGCCCACAGCAAGAAAGTTTCTAGGCTGGTGGGAAGGGGGAAGAAACACCTCAAACTCTTCCTCCTACATTCTAGTTGTGCCTCCCACTGGCACCCAGGTGACATAGTCCAAAGTGGTCAACCTTCTGGGGACAGAGAAGGGCAGAGAGACAAGATGGGTATGTGGGACAGGTGACTGAGCTCTTGAGTGTCGTCAGGGGGACCTCAGTGTTTGCATCTCCCTGCTCCACCCATCTTAACAAGGTCAACTTTATTTGAAGGCTGATCTACCAGCAGCAGTTAGGAAAACATGCCTCCTTGTTCACGTCTGGGGATGGTGAGGTGGGGGTAGACAGTGTGTAAGGTGTTTTCTCTCCATTCCCACCATTTTGAAGCGGTGTTTGTGTGGCCCTCAGTGACTATAGTGTGTAATTATACACATATATGTTTTTTTCTTTCTCTCTCTCTCTCTTAGATTTTTAAGCTATCCTGAACTCTTCATACATTTTATTGGCCCTGGTTGGCTTGACACTTTAGAACCAATCACTAGTCAGGGGATAAATTACTAATTTAGACTAGTCCTCTGATGGATGGAATGGATAGGAGTGTGGGAGTTGGGGAGTGTTAGCCAAGAAGTCCACTGTGTGAGGTATTATAACAACACACCGTATTATTATTATCTTCTTTCAGGTGTGTTTCCTTTGTCTGCATCACAGTGTCTGCAGGTGTTTACCGCTCAGACCTTCATCTGACACACGGGGCTCCTCCTGGCAACAGTGTAGTTTATACTGTGGGGTGGTGGTACCTGCTCCTGTTCAGAGTTGAAACATATCTCTTTACCCAAGCAGTTCATGTGACCCCAGAAAAAGATAACTTGTGATAAAAGAGTAAGAAAGTTACCAAGTCTAAAGTTCTAATTAGGCTTCCTCCCAAGTCTTTAGTAAATCACCCATCCTTTGTGGTTTAACTTCCTTCCACTTAATTAAGATATACAACGGTTGCAACCCCAGAGCAAGAGAAATTACATAATGTAGGCTCAGAGGGTTTCACAGCTGAAATTAATTTGAAAGCCTTTTAAGCGGTGCTAGGTGTTTTTCACACTTTTCTCTGCACCTGGTAGGTGTTGGGTCCCCTTGGCGAAATCTCCCTGTGGTCCTTGATTGGTGGGTTTTATGTAGATGTTGCAAGGCAAACTTAGGGCTTGCCTCCATATAGACTTCCCCCTTCATCACGGGCACTCTGTCACCACTGACCTAACTCTAACCTTCATCCTATCTAGAAATGGCCTGAGATTTTAATCTGGTGTATACAGGAAACTGTCAACAAAATAACTTACATATTGTTCCCAGATGTTGAGACACTAAACAGAGGCACTCTGAGGGTAGAGTATGATTAAGATGCTTGGCAGTTACTTGTCGATGGTACTTGGCTTTCTGAGATCAGTGACTACCAGAAGGGCAAAGCTGCCTGTTATGCAACAGGTTTCCCACTGAATGTATAATCAACTAACTTTGTTTAAAGCTTCATTGCAATTGGGAGACTCCTGATTTTTCCTACATATTTTTAATCCTTGGCTGGGCTGACAAAATTGCTGACCCTGGCTTATGGACCAAAATAGATTCCTTACTCATTTTAGGATTTAAAAACAAAATACCCATTACATGGACGGGCACAATGTCAAGAGTCTCAGCAGGTGCTGGAATCTCTATTTCCAACAGCATCCAAAGCACATGAACTTAATATTTCTTAGGACATTAGAAACTAAAGTCCTGGCTGGTAGAAATAAGTCATGACCTCAAATCCTTCTTTCAAAATCCAAAATTCCCCATACTAAACCCAGGCACATGTTTATAGTTTCCAAGTTATTTTTCTTACAAAAAAATTAATCTAAAACTTTGACAAACCATAGGATTTTTACAAGTTTCCATAGTGGCTTTTCTATACCCATTGCAGTAAATGCCCTGTGAAAATTGTTATGATATTAATGAGCAGTGACTCATTTAAAATTATAGTTTGGGATCTCTTATTTTTAAAAAGGTCCAATTTCATTTTTATCACTGCCCAAGTTTGTTTTTTACTTAAAATTCATATCACAATGCAGAAGAGGAAATGCCACTGGAAAGCTGTTTTTCAAAGCAAGACTTTTGTTTCCAAAAAGAAAGAATGAGAGAACAAATAGACATGATAATGCCAATAATTATGTGTTACATGATTTTTATAACAAGCAATTTATTACAACCGCTTTTGTGGGTGCTACAAAATATTTGAGCAGGTTTTCAAACCAGTTGGAAATTTATTAAATACTAGTGATTGTTATTACAGGTTGAGTTTTATGATCCAAGGTTTATTTATTTGTATGGAAACCAGAAGCACACATACCGGCTTAGTGCTCTGCCTTAAAAATGCTACCCAATGCCTGACTCGCCTTTGAATCACTTATTAGGGTAATTCAGGGCTCCACGAGGGAGAAGATGCTGAGAAAACAAATAAGTAGGTTTTAAGGGACTAGGAAAGGCATTTGAATGGTCCTTGCATAGTCAACTGAATATCTACTGACAAAAAAATAACAGTTCATATAAAAAAGAAAACTTAGGTGTACACATTTATGTTAATTTAGGAGTACCTCACTTAAGGAACCTTAATAAACACTTTAATCAAATAACGACCAACTTACATATGATGCTAAAAGAGCCTTGAACCCCCAAATGAATGGACTTAATCATTTTCTTCTCCTCATTCAGTAAAACTAGCACAAAAATAGATGAAGAGATCAATCACACAACAGGCAAAATTAAATTTGCCACCCTTTTTACTTCATCAAATACATTATTGTGGTCACAATAAGCAGTGAATAAAAAAATTTTCCTTAGCAACTCATAAAACTATTACCAAGTCCAGAATTTAGGAAAGTGTTAATAATAAGAGGATATTTAAACAATAACATGAATTGGTTGGTACTGACCAACTGACAATTCTTCAAAAAAGAGCTGATGACACAATCTCTTAGTCCCAGTCATCTTTTGGGAAGACCACTCTGATCTTAAACATCGTGTCAAGTATACTAATTACCAAGTTATATATTTGTCTTTAACTCAAAGAAAAACCCACTCTTTCTCAGAGTCTGTGAGTTACATGAGGGCAGAGATCATATCCATCATCCCCACATCCAGCAACAACTGCACAAAACAGCTATGCAATAAATATTTGTGAACGACATGACAGAATGGATGAATACCTGACCACCAGGCTGAAAGTACCCAAGAGTTTTCTCTCCCTCTGTCTCTTATTAACAGCCACAGAAACTTTGCAAGGTTTACCAAAGCA
Source organism: Daubentonia madagascariensis (assembly GCA_023783475.1). Lineage (NCBI taxonomy): Eukaryota > Metazoa > Chordata > Mammalia > Primates > Daubentoniidae > Daubentonia > Daubentonia madagascariensis. The sequence goes on from JAKFHU010002658.1 coordinate 11,598,846, forward strand.
TCACTCCAATGAAACCCTTCAAGGTAACAGCATGTTACGATCTCATAGGACCTGAGTCAAAGGCTCGGGTTTACAACACAAACATTCAAGAGCATATTCTTTCTGGGTACTTTGTCTAAAACAGACAAACAAACAAAAAACTAAACTAAAACTTGAGTATATCAAGTACAAGAGTGTGGCTCATACAGCCAGCACATAACTGAGAGAGTAATAAAATCTCTTTATATGCAACTACATTTTGATTTTAACAAGTATAGGAATGTTTATTCAGATAAAGCAATCTTTAAGCATTAAAACTCATAACTGTTCTCTTTAATAGCAGCACAAGAAATTGTTAACAGAAATATTTTATTGTTTTGTAGTTAAATGTATCAGTGTTTTTTCTTCTGGGTTTTGTGTTATGCTTAAAAAGGCCTTTCCCCTACCCGGATTAGTTAAAAATTCTCTTCCAGTATTTTTGTGGATTCTTATTTACACTTAATCTTGCATCCATTTTGTATTTATTTTAAAGTAAGGAGAGAGATAAGAATCCAATGTGACATCTTTCCCAGATAACTATTCAAAAATCCCCACACATTAATTGAAAAGTCCATATTTTCTCACTGATATACAGTGACATGCTAAATCCCCATATGTCTTTGGGCCAGTTTCTGGGCTTTCTATGCAATTCTATTGATCTATTTATTTATGGACTCATGCCATAATATTTTAATTACTGTAGATTTATATTGTTAATAGACCTAATATCCTCCAATTACTCTTTCTCTAGATTTTTATGTCATATTCTTTCAGTTTTTTTATGTGTGAACTTGAAAAAAAAGTTTATCTAGTTCTAAAACCATCCCAGTAGTACTTCCACTGGGCTTGTGATAAATTCATAGATTGACTGAGGTAGAATCGACCTCAGTAGGATGTTGAGCCTTCCTATCCAAGAACAGGAGAGGCCTTTCCAAGTTTTCACTTTTTCCTTTTCCTCTCGGTGATTTAGTTTTCTTCACACAGATTTTGTACAAATTTAACTTTCTTCCTACACATTTTACCTTTTCTGTGGCCACTGCATCTTTTTTATTGTATATTTTAAATGCCAGATAAACATTAATCAAAGCCATTTATAAGAACTCAGCAACTTTAAAAATAGAAATATAGAAAAGTTTTTCAACCCACCCAACAGCAGCATGGAAAGATTAAATTGTGAAATGGCGAGATGATGTCATTAGTGAGAAGTTTAACTGTGGATGAGATAAAGAAATGCCACGGACTCCCAGGCCACAGTGAATTTTGGGGACGTTTTCCACATAGTACCAGAACTTAGGAATCTAGAAGTTAGCTTTTATGTCATCAAAAACAGGAAGAGGAGTAAGAAGAGTCAGAAGAGAAGAATGAAATCTTACATGAATAGGTCGACGAAACATTTTCCTTACAATAAGGAAAATGACATTTTTCACAAGGAAATGAAGGAGAGAAGTTCTTAAAATCTACGAATGCATGAATCTGGGCTAGAGCATGATGTAAGCTTTCTACTAATCGTATGAACACTAAGCAATAGCAACAAAAAACAAAAGGACTAATACCTCTTATCCAGCTTGATGTAAAGAGGTGACCACTTTTTTGCAAACTTGTACCAGACACCCAAAAAAAGACCAAGCAGAGAGCCAAACCAAAAATCTGGACAAACACATTAAAAAAATGAATGGAATTTAGACAGCGACCCTTCACTCTACCATCCTTATATGTTTTACAAAATCTATAAGAAGGAATTAAAAGTTGTGGTCAGAATAATACTTTCTGTTAATTGTTGTATTCATATAATGACTCTTTTTGATAATAATTGATAATTTGTATATAGCCTCATTCCATAGTGTGGAACCCTCAATCAAATTTGTAGTTGTCTTTACAAAGTTCTGTATTAAAGAAATCCCTTTGTCTACTGGGATAAATAAATACTAACCTGTTTGAATCCCAACTGGCAATTGATTTAAGAATTATGGCTTCTATGTGATTGGTTAAGTAGTAGACCACACCCATAAAACAGAATGCCTTTTCACAGAATGTTGTTGTACCAGGACATATTTCTCCCTATATCTGCTGAATATTAAACTTTCATCACATGGAATGTAAGTACTATTAAGAGGTACAACAGACTTTTGTATATTGGTCTTATATCTAGTCAACTTGATGAGTTCACCTATTCATCCTAAGTAATTTATCCATATATGCATTTGTGTTTTCTACATAGACAATAACAATGACAGTTTTATACCCTCTTTTCCAAACCTAATGCTTTCAATATCATGTCTTATGTCGTTGTGCAAGCTAGGATCTACAACACAATGTTGATGAGAATAGTGACAGGGAGCAACCTTGTCAACTGCCTAATTTTAAAGAGAATGGTTTCCTTCCTATGGCTCCTCAACAAATACTGAAAACAAAACTTTAAAGAGATAACATTTACAATTTTCTATGTAGGCACTTTATTAGAAGAAATAATCAGTAGAAAACAAACTGTGCAAAATTAAAAAAAATAATAGAGCCTTTTAATTCCAAAGTATTATTCTATGCCATAGAAATAAGACAACATTGTTCAAAAGTTCCTAAGTCTGACATTGGAAAATTTTCCTGAAATAACAATAAAAGCTATTATCTCTTCTGGACAACTTTAAGCAGTTGCATTTACTTCATTTACTCTTTTAAATTTATGAGTACAGTAATCATGAGGCTTTACCTTCGAGGTCCAAAGACTATGAGCTTCCTATCTGTGCAGGTGTTCAACTGCTGGACAGACCCTTAGTTCCAAAATGTCAGTTCTTGAGCTGGCTGCATCAGAATCACCTGGGGAATTTTTTAAAACTTAGATTACAGGACCCCACCCACAAAACCATTGAATTAAAATCTCCAAGGTGGAATCAGGAATCTATTTTTACGGTTCCCAAGTGTTTTGGGTAAACATACAAGTTTGAGAATTGCTGAGTTCACTGGTTTCTGGGTTTTTGGGGTTTTTTTGTTAATTTGGACTTAGAATGGGAGGACTGACCTAAGTTGCACTTAATGATTCCTAAATTGTAATATTCTGTGGTTTAAAAAATGTTAAATAATTCACATATTATAGTACGGTGTGACTATCTATAGTAGTATAACTAACACCTATGCCAAGAAACAGAAAAATCCTAGAAGCACAGAAATCTTTGTTTGTACATTCCCAAACACAATTCCTCTCTCCCAAGGAGAAGTAAACACTATAATAACTCATATGAATATTATTTCCTGATTTTTCTTTATTGTTTTACCACCTATGTATAAATCCCTAAACAAAAGGTTATTTTTAAATTTTGTATAAACTGATTTATATTACATTATTTCTTTTATATCTTGCTTCTTTTTTTCCAAGTTATGCTTATAAGATTCATCCACATTGTTGTGCAGCTATAGCTCAGTCTTTTTCACTATTTAATATTCCATTGTCTAAATATAACACATTGATTCACTCATTCTTCTGTTGATGAATGTTAAAATTTTTGCAAGTTTTGGATATTATAAGCAACATTGCAGTTGGTGTTCTTGTCCTTTATCTTGGGACACATATGCATAAATTTCTTTTCAATATATATACACATTCATACATACACACACACGCACATGCACATGCAAAATCCTCTCTCTGCACAGTGCCATGTTAACTAAAACTTGTACGTATCAGCACTGTGTCCTGGCTTTGCAGATTCTGTGGTAACTTATCACTGTTACCTTAGTTAACATGGAACTGTACAAAGTGAGGAAATGTTTCCAATATGCAAAAGTTTCAATTAACACAGTATTATGTAAAGCAAAGTCTGCCTGTATACATATACCTAGGAGGAGAATTGCTGGATCATAGAAATTTATACCTCAATTTAATCAAATAACACCATACTCTTTTCTAAAGTGGTTGTACTAATTTTCTTTTTCTACTGGCAGTGTATCAGAGTGCCCATTACTCCACGTTCTTACCCACACTTGGTATTTCCCTTACTACTAGTGAAAGTGAGCACCTTGTCACATATATTGGCAGTATGTATTTCTCTTAGGTTGAAATGTCAGAAGAGGTGTTTTCCTATTTTCCTATTGGGTTGTTTTGCTTTCCCTTATTTATTTATATAAATCCTTTATATATTCTGATATGTTCTTTGCTATTTTCCAGTTTACGGTATTATTTGATGAACGGAAGTTCTCAATTTTACATGTAATTAAATTTATCAATATTTTCTTTTGTATTTATTGCTTTTCCAGTTTCTTAAGAAAGAACCTACCCTAAAGTCTAAAAGATATTCACTTAAATAATTTTCTAAAAATTTTAAGATTTTTGCTTTTGGTATTTAGGCCCTTATTTCATCTGGAGTTGGTTTTTGTTTATAGTAAAATTTTTTGTCTACTGTAAAAATTTGCTCAAGTCAATTTCACAAAAAAGTTTTAAACATAATTCAAATATGGGAATGAAGATTGAATTAGTTTCATGCACTAATTCGATGGCAGTCAGCCTCATGCAGATTTCTCTAGATCTTCTCTGAGTAACTAATCTTTACTAGAAAGATCAAGTGCCTTTCTCTAAGGATAAAGCTGTCCCACTAATTCAGCTAAGTGACTTAACTTCACTGTCCTCAGTTTATGCACCTGTAAAATCTGGATGATGAAATCTGCTTCCCAGGGGAGTTGTCAGGACTAAATGAGGTAACATATGTTAATTGCTTAGCTCTGTACCTGGCAAGAATTGACTGCACAGTGAGTGTTACCACTGCTGTGTCCCACAAAGTCCAGAGCATCAGTGGTCACGTGTCACAACTGGTGACAGAAAGGGATCCTCAGTCTGACTTGGAATAGCAGTAACGATAGTATCTGCACTTGAGCTGCAGGAGAAAGGGGTTGGGTCTCTGTGGTCATCGGTGCCACATATAAAGGAAATAATTATTCTTCTCTTGTAATGGAAATTGCTGAGACAATGTGGTGTGACACTTAGTCTCAAAGAGGGCACTCCTTCTGGTTCAAAGTGTGTGTGGGGTGTGCAATCTTAGAATCTCAGTTCCCTTGAATTCCTGGGATTCCATGCGGCAGTGAATAATTTCTCCCACATAAAAGGTCATGGAAGAAGCCTTGATCATTTTATACCCCATCACTATTACAGTCTTAATTTTCTGCCTCTTATTGCCACAGTTTGCTTTGCACAATACTATTAAATCTGACATGGCAACATGACCCACAAGTAATTATACTTCTAAGGATTTTTCTCACCCAGTTTGGAAAAACTAAATTGGTGTATAACTTCTGAAAACACTGATTGACCGCTTCTCTCTGGGACCATGCAGCCCACACTCTTAGATAAAGGCTGGGAAAGATTAGGGAGTGGAGAGGGATGTGTTTCCTTCAACATTTAAGAAATTCTACTTTGCTATGGCTGTTTTCTATATTGTGTATGCATATGAGTGTGTTCAGCAAAGCCCTTCCTGCTGAAATTGTGGCTTGTATTTCATATAAAGTCAGTTGAGATTTTATGCATGAGGGCAATTTTTAAATTTTCATGCCCCATATGTTCCTAATGAGGAACTGCAACTCTTCATTCTCCCGCCATCTTATTTTGTTTTATTTTATTAAGAACGCAGGGGCTTGCATCCTATAGGGTTGGGATACATTAGCTTGTATCCCAAGCTAGTGACAAAGTTTAGAAATAGGCAGCAACCTCCCGCCCCTGGTCCCATGAGAGAGACACAAGACCTCATCGGCCTCCTGCTTCCATCTCCTTTGCTCAGACTATTCTTTCACATCTTCTCCTTGACTTCTTTGGAAGAAGGTTGCCAGGAATGGTCAGGCCAGATGGAGAAATCAGCTGGGAACTTCATGCCTCATTGACAGGAGAGGAGAGGTGGGGAAATCCTCCCAACTGAAACGTTAACTCATTGCCTTTTGTGGTTACTTAGGACTGTCATCAGGAAAGTTTTAACTGGCTGGTAAGGAAGTGGGATGTTTTTCAGTTTTCATGCTTGTGCAATATGACTTCAGAAGAAACAAATAGAAAGCTGATGTGTGTGTGTGTGTGTGCGTGTGTGTTCAGCACAGAAACAAAAGATCCTGTAGAAGTACATGGGTATGAAGTGGGGAAGAAAGCAAAGGGGTGAAACATCACTGCATGCTGATTACCAAGACCCTTGGCTTTTTCTGTATTGTTTCTCTTTGGCAGTCAGTGGCCAACAGTCATCCCAATTGGCCCTAAATTGTGTAAGTCAAAAGCCAGGAGCTGCACAATCACATCTGAGTACGGGTAATGGGTTGTCAGATAAGGATGCACTAAGTGAATTCAGAGCAAATGATGCTCAGGTACTTATGGAAAACTGCGCTCAGTTGCCACTGCCAGTCTAGGAAATGAAGAGTCACTCTGGACTGGAGGCTGACAGAACCCAGCCTTTCTGTTTGCCTCCAAATGGCATGTGTGCACATGTACAGACAGAAACTTGAATTGGGCAGAAGTGAGAGGTGACAAAAGTCCTGCTGACTTCCATTTATTCAAAGTGGGAAGAAAAAGAGGCAGTTCTGGTCACGTAGAAAACTCCCTGGGTTAAAATGATTTGTCTCAGCCTTCTACGTGGCCCAGGATGTGCAGCAGAGTGACGACCAATCTGGACACCTCCAGGCTTTGGGGCCACAGGACAGGCACAAACATGGTGAAATCGTGAGTGAATGAACCCACGTGGGAAAGAGCTTAAATCAGTGGGAACCCAACTCACTGCCTCCTGACGCTGACCCCCCCCCCCAGCTCCACCCTCCTTCTTGTCTTCCCTCTTGCAGAATCTCAGCAAGTATCCCGTTTAAATAAAATAAGATTTCAACCACGTGTCTTTTTACTCATTCTTCTCCAGAAAATTCAATGAAGGCAAACAAAAAGAAAAAGGATAGGGTGGATTTTTGTAAATTCTGTTGTCTGGAGACCCTGACTACTCAAAATTTGATCCTTGAACCAGCAGCTTCTTTGCTGCCCAGGAGTTTGTTATAAATGCAGCGTTTCAGGCTCCACCCCTGCCTACCGAATCAGCATCTGCATTCTAACAAGACCCAGTTGATTCCTATGCACTGTAACATCTGAGATGCTCTGGCCTGTACATTCCTCCCGGGTCCCAAGTCTTCGTTGCAATGGCTAATAACTAGCAACTACAAGCTCCAATTACTTTTTGTGCCCATATTTTAAGCTCAGAGGTCCTCCTGGTTGGCTGTGTAGCTACATAAAGAATAGAGAAAGAAGGAAAGAGAAGTTAAACATCTCTTAGTTCCTGGCTACTCAAAGTGTGGTCCTCAAACAGCAGCGTCAGCATCCCCTGGGAGCTTGGTGACATGTAGAATTTCCACCCCAAACCTCCTGAATCATAATCTGCATTTTAACAACATCCTTCCCCAGGTTATGTGTGTGCACATTAAAGTGTGCAAAGCACTGGTCTAGAAAACAACAAGGTCATACATCCTATTTAACTTTACTAACGTTGCTTCTCTTCATTTGCATACACCTTCTCCTAGAAAGTTAGGTCGAGCAAGATGCATTAAGGGCACTTATGTAGTTTCAACTTATTTTCTCTGCTTGCCTAGTGCAGCTCTCACAGTTGGTGAGAGGAAAACAGTAAAGAAAGTATTGACTAATTAACCAGATAATTGTCACTCAGTTTGCAGTGGGTGGGTAGAATTATCCTTCTAACCAGGGTTATTATGCCAGTGCTTTGGCAGGGCCTGGCAGAGAAGCTAAAGATTTCCCCTTTTTCACCAAAATGTCAACTTTTATTTTTGAAAACCACCTCTGTTCTTTACTCTCTGACTTAGGTAAGTCCATAGAAATCACAAATGGTGTAAAAAAGATATCTATATAGTAAACAAGCTTAAGTTTTACCACTTTTATTTCATAAAATCTTTCTCTCCAAGTGTCTAGGTTTCAAGTTCGTTAATGTCATGCTGTTACGAACTCATAAAGATCTCATATGTAAACCCTGTATTCATGACAGTCAGATATATTCCTTTTCCTTGGGAGGGACTTTTTTAGGGTATTAAATATCCATGTATAATAACTCTGCTTCTAATGCTCTGTAGTTACTGGTAAGCCATTTGGCTACTTCAAACTACATTAATACCTAATGTCCCAAAACGTGAGAGACAGAGTTCCTGACATCCTGCTCCGTAGGCAGCCATAGAAAGTAGAGTAGGGAAAATCTCTATCTCACCTAAGTTAACTTTAAACCTAAAACATATTCACACATGTCCAAGCAACTCTCGTAGGGTTGGTAGCCCTTGGAATCTCCATATACTGTATAAGAAGCTTATTTACAGGGACAGAAGGAGGAGTTGATCTTATAAACAGAAATTTCTAAGAGGAATGAGGAAAAGTTATATAAGAGAAGCGATGACCCTCCAAAGCACAGGAGCCAAGAGGTGGAAGAAAGAGAATGGCCCCGAATTTCTACGTGGAACGCAGCAGGTGTTCCAGCGGTCAGTTGTCAACATTAAGCTTCTCTAGAAGCATCTTCCAAAAGTGCCCAGATTGGAAAACTATGTGAGAACGGTTGGCTAGTTCACAAAAGACATCTCCAAGAGCTTCCTGTAACAACTGGGTGAAACTTTGAAATGGGACTAAAGAGTCTGCATTGTGGGAGTCAGAGAGAACTTAATCAGGAATTAATGAAAAAGTATTTGCCAGTGAAAACTAATGAGGTCTAGGGAAATTCTGGTTCAAATCAATCCAGTGCGACTGTCCTCCCGGCACTCAGGTCATCAATTACGCGCTCTAGGTACAGGAGGCATGTGGGCCCTCGTAAGCTCTGCAAGTTCTTCAAAATAGCATGCTTGAAATGTAGCACCTTCCTGGTAAATCAGGGAGAAAGCTTACCATTTACCACAGTTGTTCATATGAGGAAAACAAAACTAAGATGTCAAGTAATTTACACCACCCAGACAACCCTACATTGTTTGGCTTGCTTAGCTTAGAAACTCATTTTCGGTGAAGTAAATTAAACTGAAAAGACCTCGTATTTGATTATAGAAAGGCAGCTATGCAATTTTATTTTATTTCATTTTGAGTCACTGTCAAGAAGACAACATTGTTATTCTCTTTTGGGTTAAGAGGATGAAAAATTTTCATCAAAATTATAATTGAGAAAAAGAGCAAGCAGAGGTAAGCTTAATCATAAGGAAAGAAGCTTTTTTTTCTTTTTCTTTTTTTTTTTTTTTCCTGAATCACCCATCTCCAGGTATCTAGTTCCTTAAACTATCAATACACATGATAGTGAAATAGGAAATGTCATTTCTCTTCTTGGAAATCGGAGCATTTCACAAAGTGTCAATTGGGAAGTTTAGAAAGCCTATATCAACACCTCTCAAACTGAGAGCATGTTGCTTAATTACAACAATCTTTTTCATAAAGAGGAAATTCCCATTTTCTAATCTTGGTCAAGGGGCAGTAATCGAGGTTCTTTGGCTAATTGAATCCAAATCATTCCCAGAAAGTAGGAGCCTCATCAACCTCCAACTGAGCACTGAAGGATTTCCAAGTAAAGAAATTTATATTAAATAAGCCTGTTGAAGACCTGACCAGCCTATAAAAAGCTACAGATTTCTTGGAATCCCAGAAGTCTAAGTGCCAGCATGTTTCATAAAAAACAATGTGACAGGACTCTGAGTCACTGTGTTTAGCTTTCCTTCAATTTGGAAATTTGTCCTTTCCAGATTGAAGTAATGACAGAATAGGGTCAGGGAGGGGAGGCGTGTGGCATAACAAAATGGTCAGTGGTCATGAAAATAAACTTACATGCTATCTTCTTTTTTCAGACATAATTTTACTATTGCAAAAAAAAAATTGGATACACTTTAATTACCCACCAGTTGAGGACCGTTCAATGTGACAGCACAGCCTACAGTGGTAGTTAAGAATGCAGGCTGTAGACTCAGACAGACCCTGGCAAGACCCATCTCTGAGCCTTAGTTTTCTCATCAGCAAAGCATGAGAAATCACAGCACAAGTTTCATAATGTTGCTGTAAAGATAAATAAAATAATGACTGTTAAGCATTTAGCAGAGTGCATCGCTCAGAGTAATCACTCAATAAATGTAAGCAATTATCAGAATGGTTATTATTTTTATTTTTGTCTAATGGAATACTATGCAAAAATTAACAATGATCATGTGGAATGTAAATCTGTATTTACTGATGGGTAAACATTGCTTCTACCACCATCACCACCATTACTTTTACTAATACGATAAAGATGGCCAAAATACATTTCTAAGTGGGAAAAAAAAGAGAACATATTATGTACATCTTTGTGTAGTATGAGTCAAAATGTATGTGTAAGAAGGAGTCGGTCCCTGGACCTAAGATAAGGGTGAATATTATTAAAAAAGAAGAAGTCCAGAAGGAAATATACCAACAGTACTTGTCTCTGAGAGGTGGATTTTAGTGATTTTGCTTTTTTTCTCTGTGATGTTGATGTTTTTTAATGAACATGAAATAATTTTTAGGGTCTATAACTAAAAAGGAATCAAGTTGCTATTAGAAAAATGCGCAGAATCCCTGTGCTATGCCAAGCCCTGGGAAAGGCTGACTCTGTGGTGAGCTTGTAAAGTGTCCCTGAGCTGACAGTGCCACTCCCTGTGGCCTGGTGGAGCCCTCGGGATGGGTGCAGGTGATGGGTGGGTTGGCATGAAGCGCACAGGATAGGCACCCAATCCTCCCCAGGTGTGTCAGAGACATACTTCTTCCTGGAAGAGGTGATGGCTGAGTTAAATTCTAAGTGTTAAAACATGGAAGGGAAGTGCCCAGACAAAGAGCAAAGGGGACGGCAGCCCATGGAGCAGGAGCAGCACGGATTAAACCCTGCAAGGGTGATGCACAGGCCCACTCTAGGAACACCACAGCTCAGTGGAATGGCACAGAGTGCCGGGTGAGGCCAAGAGTGGGGAGTTACGAGGGAGGAGGGTGTTATTGTCATGCAGGAGCGGCTGAAGCCTTTGAAAATTTGAAGGATTTTTAGCAGTGAGGTGGCAACACACAAGGTGCATTTTGGAAAGATCAATCTTCAGAGCTTCACTGGAGTCTAGTAGAATTGACTCTTCAAAGGAGTGTGCTGGCCTTCACAGAGAAGGGGTGCCCAGGCCAGAAGGCAGAGCTGGACAGCCCTTGAAATGGGAATGCTGTTTGATCTAAGGTTGAAAGATGAGGGCAAATTAGCGAGATGAAGGATGTGCCAGATAGAGGGTTGGGCCAGGGCAGCACAGCAGGCTAAAGATGGCATAGAGGAAAGACATGGGGCTTGAGAGAGCACAGCTCCTTAAAGGAAGAGCCACCGCCATGCAGTATGGCTGCAGTGAGGCTTCAGATCCAGATGCCGTCATGAGCCCAGCTAAAGAGCTTGAATTGCTTCCATGGTAGGGAGTGCTGGCACCTGAGCAACTCCCCCAGATCGCTTGTGTACTCTTCCAGCTTGGGGTCCAGCCAGGCATCACTGTGTAGCCCAAACCATGCTGTTTGGAGAGTCACTTTCTCCACTGACTACTCTCACCATTGAATGCTGCCACGGCTCTGCTCCCAGGCCCAGCTTCCCTGTGCATGCCCCGGCTGTGCACTCTAGGCAGGGTTGGAATAGGTAGGCAGGAGCGACCATTCAAGCTCATAGATCGGATCAACAGCAATGCCTCTCAACTGTATTTTCTGCTACTTTTCAAAGGCACATGTCCGTGAGGTCAGTGCAGGCTTTGTCATTGTCAGGTGGACCTGATTTGAATCTTACCTCCTCTGCTTCCTCACTGTATGAACATAGATAAAGCATTTAACTTCCAAATCTAAATTTCCTCCTTCACTATAACAATAAAACTTCCTTCATGTAAAGTATACTCGGTGTCTGAATCACAGGAAGTATTTGAGAAAGTACAGATATTATTGTTTAAATGTTTCATAGTAACTTTAAGTCATGATTTATTTTGCCAAATAATAGATGTTAAAAATATAAATATACTGTAATACAACTTTTTGTTAAAGTGAGTGCTCTTAATTAAAAGAGTTAAGACTGTACTTTAAAATCATTACTGTTGCAGCTGTGGTCCCTGCCACTGTTCTTTCACCCCTGGTCACAAATCATGTGCCACTAGTTTCCACTCTTCCACTACTGACCATTAATTCCACATCACTGGCTACCTGCTTCACACTGATACAGACTGAAGCTGCTCCTGTTTCTCCCAGATGAAGCTGGTTGGAGCTATAATGGACACATAGAGTGTGTCCATTACAAACACATAGAGTCTATAATGTTGGGCCATACTTTACATGTTCTGAGGACAGTCCACCACAAGACTGCCCTCACTTCAGACACCAGTCACAAATTTGGGCTTATTCTTCTATCAGGCCAACTTCTGACCAACTGGCTACAATTTAGAAGGTTCTACTACTGGCTCTACTATACTTCACTAGAATGACTCATAAAACCCAGGAAAGTACTACACTTAAAATTACAATTTTATTATAGAAAAAATAAAAAAGGATACAAATCAAGATCAGTCAAAAGAAGAGAATATAGCATGAGGTCTGGGAGGGTCCCAAATGCAAAGCTTCTCTGTCCTCAGAGAAGCATAATTCTCCTGGCACATTCATGTGTGACAATAGGTGGAGTATTGCCAATGAAGGTAGCTCAACTGAGATTTGGTGTCCATAGTTTTTATTGGAGCTTCACTAGATAAACTGAGAGTATCTTCAACAGCAGTCTTGGAATTGCAAGAATTTAAAGGGGTGCTTTTGGATTCTACCTCTCCCCTGTTTGGGAAAAACAAGCCTTCAACGTCTCTGCTATGGACAGGTTGCTTCAAGTCTTGGGCTCTAGGACTCCATCATGTCCCCCCACCCCCCTTGGGCTGGCAAACTCTTTTGCTGAGAATATTTGACTCAACAAAGCCTAAAAGAAATCAATTTTTGTATCTGCCTTCTGAGCAATAGTTAGACCTTATTCTTTAACTCCACTTCCCTCCTTCATTTTTCATATTGATACAACATAGTGTTTAAGAACTTGTTCTTCCACCAGTGTATGTTTTTGGAGACTTTACTGAAAATTAGTTGGCAATAAATATGTGGGTTTATTTCTGGACTCTCTATTCTGTTTCATTAGTCTGTGTATCTGTTTTTAAAACCAATACCATGCCGTTTTGGATACGATAACCTTGTGATATATTTTGAAGTCACCCTCTTCAATAAATAGTGCTGGGAAAATTGGATATTGATATGCAGAAGAGTAAAACTGGATCTTTATTCCTCCCCATATACAGAAATTAACTCAAGATGGATTAAAGACTTAAACAGAAGACCCAAAACTATAAAACTACTAGAAAAAAATATAGGGAAAACATCTCAAGACATTAGTCTAGGCAAAGATTTCATGGCTAAGACTTCAAAAGCACAAACATACAATTAGATAGAACAAATAAGCCCCAGTATTTGATAGCAGAGTAAGGTGAGTATAGTTAGTAGCACTGGGTTGTGTATTTCAAAGTAGCTAGAAGAGAGGGCTTGAAATGCTACCAACACATAGAAATAATAAATACTCAAGGTGATGGATACCCCAAATGCACTGACTTGTTCATTGCACATTCTATGTGTGTAATAAATACTTACATGTACCCCACAAATAGTAAACTATTTTGTATCAATAAAAAAGTGCTAAAATAAAAAAAATTTTAATTTGTTTTTAACACACTCCCTCCTAATTTTTCTTTGTACTGTATTTTTGGATCATTTTGATAGATCAGTTTTCCAGATTACTAATTCTCTCTTCAAAAGTATCTAATCTGGGGTTTAAATCAACCCCTAGATTTTTCATTTAAACAACCATAATTTTCTCTTTTGGAATTCCAGTTTTTTCCAAAAGTAAGTCTTTTCTTTGTTAATACTTCCTTGTTCTTTCATTATAATTTATTTTCCTTCTTTTCATGTTTTTAATTTAAAAAATATTTTCTATTCTCTTTCAAATTTTTCATTATCAGTTTAGAATGTTATTTTTCTATTTGCTTTATTTGTCATGTCTCTCCAATGGTGGTATTTCCCCTTATGGTTTATAGTATTTTATTATAGCTTGTCTTTTGTGGGGATTATAGTTCCTGTAAGAATTCCATCTGCTTTTGGTAATGTGTATATAAAAGGACTGATTCATCTGGGTCTCAGGAATTTCATTAGTTTATTTATTCATTTCTCACGTGGATTCTCCAACATGGGAAGAGTAAATGTGGACTTCTGCTCTCAGCACAGATTTAGAATCTTTATTTCTTAGTAATGACAATCCTTGTTGCTTCTCAAGTCTTATGGGTAGAGTTTTTCCCCCACTATCACAGACATGGCAGATCTTGAAGCTTCTAGTTAGTGCAGAGAAGCTAAAATCCCAGCTTCCTGATCTTGCAGGTGGAGACTTGTTTCCTGTCCTTGACTGGTCCCTAGATGCTGCCACAGCACCAGCCTCGGCTGTGCAGGGGGGTTGCTTTGTCTCTTTCTCTGTATATAGAAATTTCCCTTTCATCTTTCAACCAGGAAACATGTTAAATCTTTAGAGTAGAATATATTTTATTCAGCATTCCTATTTATGGAGGGAGGATGTCCCTTTGGCATCTGCAGGTCAGCTGTTTTGCCAGTAGCCCTCAGAAGCTCTGTGTGCATCTGTGCCTTGATATAGCTAAAGACACAGGTAAGTGAGTCTAGTTTCCCAAATCCATGAATTGTCTGGGTACAGCACAAATCAGCACGTTTCACGTAAACTTAAGTTCTCCCCTTCCTGGAAGTGCATCTGCCAACAGCTAGTTTCTACCTAAATGGGATGTAGTTGCCTACATATATGTGTGTGTGTGTGTGTATGTATACACATACATACACATACATACACACACACACACAGAGTCCATTCTCATTATTAGTGAATTCCATATTTGCAAATCTGCCTGCTAGATAAAATGTATTTTTAACCTAAAAATCAATACTCCCCGTGCTTTCGTGGTCATTTACAGACATGCACAAAGTGACGAAAAATTTGAATTGCCTGATGGGCATGATTCCAGCTAAGACTGAACAAGGCAGTGCTCTGCATTCTTATTTCAGCTCTTATATTGTAAACCAGTGTCCTTTTGGCTGTCAATTTAGTGCCACATTTTTTGCATTTTTGTGCTTTTTCTTCATGATTTCACTGTTTAAAACGTACCCCAAGCATAGCACTGAAGCGCTGTTTGGTGTTTCTAAACACAGAAGGCTGTGATGTGCCTTATGGAGAAAATACATGTGTTGGATAAGCTTCATTCAGGAATGAGGTCTAGTGCTATAGGTCACGAGTTCAATGTTAATGAATCAACAGTAGATATTAGATAAAGTGTCTTTAAACAGAAACACAATTAAAGTAATGTTACGCATTGATCCATTGGTGAGTATGTGACCAGAGGCTCACAAACTCTAACGCTGTATTTCTCCCAGGAGCAATGTCTCAATATTTGCTGATTCACTGTTTGCAGTGACTTTATATAATGGAACTACTGCAGATGATGAGACTCTACTGCACATTCACGCGAAGTGAGAGAGGGAAGGTGAGAGAGGATGATGGAGTGATTCCAGGCATCACACACATTTTTCCTTCAAATTTTTATTGTTTTTAATTCCCTTAGGAAAAGGGAGCAAAAGCTTAGAAAGAAAGAAAGAATAGAAAGAAGAATTAAATCACCAAAGAATACATCTTGATGATTCTACTTAGAGGACGTTTCGGGCCTTACACCTCTTACGGTTGAGAAGTTTCAGTTTACGCTGATCTCAGTTTCCTCTGTGTCTCCTTTAGGCGGCACAGAGAGTAAGATCTTCTAGGCCAGCACGCCAAACCCTTTGAATTACCTCCTCCATAACACACCTAGAGTGTTGGGTGATTGCAATGTTCCTTTGATTTTCACAAACTTTATAAACAATTCCCTGAAAGATGAATTTGGGAGCTCGTTCAGTCTGTGAAACACTCCCTCTCTCCTTGCAGCTATTATTTTTAGAGGGAAATGTCATTACTTAGGGGTTTTCAAATTAAGTGTCAGCGTGTATGGGAATAAAAATTAAGGTTCTTGTTTAATTATCCTTCTTGGTTAAGCTTCCAGGCTAGGTAGGGAAGGAAAATGAGAGAGAGAGACAGAGAGAGAGAGAGAGAGAGAGAGAGAGAAAGCACCATCCCCAGAGCTCGCATTTAGCCAGACCTCGGGACCTGCAAGACCTCAATAGCATTCTATATTTAGCCTACCAGATATTTTGAGTAGCTCTGAAATTGGAAAGCAATGTTTTTCCATGAATTCCCTATAATAATTTTTCCTAAGGCAACTCTAACCAAAATACTCCCTTTTCATTCTGTTTTTCCAAGTCTATGGCAGACCACAGATGTCCTCCCTCAAAAGGGTGGAAAAGACTGCTGAGTAGGGCAGCCCCAGTCTAGTCACCCCAACTTCCCCAGCCTTAATCCGTGGCCTGTGCGTGGACGCCGTGGACAGAGTCCCTCTGCTGAAAGCAATGGTAAGCCAGCGGATTGCGCTGTCACAAAACACAATGGGCTCACAGGACTTCAATCACACACTGTAGATGCACCTCCCTGGAGCATCCATCCTCCCAAAGGGAAGCCCATGACATCACCATCACTGAATGCCTTCATCCCATGTCATAACTCTGAGCACATCTGTTAGCACCACTTGCACATCCCTCCCCCAGTATATTCCAGGACCACAAACCCGTCAGCTGCTTCTCAGATATAGTTTTTGATTTCAGAAATCAAAGGCTTAGATTGAGAGTATTTTCAACAGCAGTCTTGGAATTGCAAGAATTTAAAGGGGTGCTTTTGGATTCTACCTCTCCCCTGTCTGGGAAAAGCACACCTTCACCATCTCTGCTACAGACAGGCTGCTTCAAGTCTTAGGCTGTCCCCCCACCTCCACCCCAGGGCTGGCTCCCATGGTAGCCAACCCTACCTGTGGCCCACACCCCACACTTGAACACCAGGGTAAAGAGTGTGTGTTCTTCCCTTACTTGTGGCAACTGAGGGAGGGTAGCAAAGGAACATTGATGAAGCCAATTACAGAGGCGATATCATGAAAAAAATGACAGGGTAACAGCTTCTTCTAAGCAGTGTGCCATCAACCCAGTGACAAGAGCATCTTGAGCCAGAAGAGATGAAACCAGAATACGGTCAGGGAGTTTTCTTTAAGTGTTGCAAATGACAGGCCACAGGAGAGCAGACTCCAAGAACTCTGATCCCAATGGCTCTGACACCACGCCGTTGTCTTTTCCAGAGCCTAAATGGGGAAGGCATTTATGTTGATAATCACAAATTTGTATCTGTCGGGTAAGGAAGATCTGTCTGAGACAAAGTGTTGCCATCAGTGCAGAGAAATATGGGTGTGCATATAGAATTGGAAGCATTTATTTCTGTAGACCAATAGGACTAACTTAAGTCAAATGAACAGAGAATTTGCCATTGTCACTAACTTTGTTCCAGATCTCTGCAGTTGTTATGGTAAAGTGGGCAGATTAGTTTCTTAAATGCACTAGCAGAATAATATTTAAATTATTTATAGTTTTCATCCAGCAACACCCAGATATCTTATAAACCCAATTAAGTAAATATGAAACTAGTTATATATTCTTGGGGGGAAAAACTGTCTTTGGGAACTTTCCTATAACACAGGAGTTTCCCTTTAAAAGGTACAAACTTTTTTTTTAACTCCTTAAAATATTGCTAGTCAAAGACAACCATTTGAAATTTAAATTTCCACCAGTACAACAAAAGGAAGCTGATGGCCTTAATCTAATTTATTTAGATTTAAGGAACAAAGAAGAAATGATTGTTTTTGCAGCCTTCTCGGGAATGTGTTTTCACAAAACATCCTTAAGAGGCTTTCCCACCACATGTTAGTTTCTGTGACTATTAGGCACTTGGCAGAGATGTATTTAGATTGGTGGCCTGCCAAGTAAGCTTCATTGGGTCTTGGTGGTACCCAATTTGACAGAAAGCACAGGAGAGGAAAAGATATTTTCAAATTACTATTTTCCTATCAAAAATATAAGACTCACAGTCTCTCTTGCAAAATGAAAAACTTTGCTATCTTTGCATTTTTCTATGATGGCCAATCCAGGCATCCTACCTTCACTTACACCTCCCCTGTTGTGATGTGAGCCCAGTGACTGGTCTGATGGCCAGGAAGGGAGGTGGGGGCAGATCCTAAAGAAAGGGATTTTAGGCAGAGTCCTCTACATTATCGTCAAACAAAAGGGGGAAATCAAGACTTTTATAGGGAGGAGTAGCCATTTCCATAGGCCCAGAGTGTCAGGGGGATCTGAAGAAATTCAACATTTTGAGTGCATCAACTTGAACATACCATCCTAAATTCTAGGGTCACATTCTTTCCCGATCAGATCCATGCCCTGAATGTCGCTGACTTGCCAAGGTTAAGACGCCAGCCTTCTTTAGAGCTCTGCTTGTCTTTTAATTAAGTTTGGGACTGATCCTAGGCTTTTTCCACCCTCCATCTGCAGAAGACAAGAGTCTTTTATATGCTGCCAATGAGGCCCTACAGTTTCCACATTTCACTATAAATTGCTTTCATTGGCTTACCCCAATATAAAATTCACTTGGTTCCATAGTCTTTATACTCACTACTTTACTTGAACCTCTGAAGCACCTGCCAGTGTATTTCTTTCCTATTCCAGTTCACTACAGTGAGAGTTTAAACAATTGCCCTCCTATTGCATCCCAGGGGCCGTCAGTGCTCCAGTCTCCCCTAGTGATGGAGTCTTCATTGCTGGCCGGCTTGTGGCTGATCTAGCTCCCTAACCCCATTTTAAATTACACCCCCTAGCCCCTGCCATCAACTGCACTAGCTCAGTTTCCTAAGGTAGTGAGTCGAATGGTGGTCCCCTCCCCCAAAAGGTATGTCTGCTCAGAACTGTGAACATGAACTTATTTGGAAAAAGGGTCTTGCCAATGTAATTAAGTTAAAGGTCTTGAGATGAGGTCATCCTGGATTACCCACGTGGGCCATAAATCCAATGACAAGCGTCCTTTTAAGAAACACACAGAGAAGAAGGTGACGTGAGGACAAAGGCAGAGATTGGAGTGATGTGTCTACAAGCCAAGGAAAGCCAATGATTGCAGGCAAACTCCAGAAGCCAGAAAAAAGGCACACAGGGGCTTCTGCCCCAGGGCCTCCAGAAGGAACCAACGCTACCAACACCTTGGTTTCAGATTTCTGACCTTCTGAACTGTGAGGGAATAAATTTCTATTGTGTTGTTTTAAGCCACCCAGTTTGTAGTAATTTGTTATTGCAGCCCCAGGAAATTATACTACCCAGAAAAACACCCTCTGACACAGAGATTTGCATACAGATAGTGGCAGGATTGGGCAGATGGACAAGATGATGAACACCAATGCATTTGCAACATTGGCCTCAGTTGATTCCACAGGAAGCTTGAAGCTGATCCAGCTCTTCAAAGATATCCTGAATGGAGGAAAGGGGGAAGGACCTTTTATTCCCTACATCAACCTTTCCTTCTCTGTATTGCGTGCAGCAACCCTCCAAGGGGTGACGCATCATAAGATAAGGCAGCTCCTTTCACCCAAGGGCAATTCCAGGGTACACACTAAATTGAGAGCAGTTGGTAGGCAACATCCCTAGCAGCTGGGGAAGTGAGGGTGTCCATCCATCCTCAGCAGGGAATGTGGGTGGCACTTCACAACAGCTACAACTGGAGGCTGCGATTATTGTCATCAGAGTAAGAACCATCTCAGAGATGGAGACTGCAGTGAAGGATCAACCAGGGCAGATCTTAGCGAGTTGTTTTTACAAAAACAAATGTTTTTGCCAGTGAATCCAGATAAAATACCAAGAGAGGCCTTGAAGGAAAAGGTTGCTATAAAGGCCACACACAGGTGACCTGAGAAGGTAGAGTGAAGTCGTGAGGAAAGGCTGTGGCAGAAACAGAGGCCCATTGTCCTCATCCTGGGGGCAGGGTTGGGGGGGAAGCAGTGGTAGCACATGGACTGACTCCTCAGGGTAAACCTCGGTCATTCTCAGCACTAGTGAGTACAGCAGTAGAGCCTCCTCTTCCTCTGCTGACAGGGAGGGGCCAGAGACATCACACAGTAGACAGCTTCTTCCCTTTTTTTTTTCTTTTATTTCATTTCAGCATATTATGGGGGTGCAACGCTTTGGTGATATATATTGCCTATGCACTGCCCATGTCAGAGCTACACTCCTGGACATCCCCAAAACTGTGCACCCCGCACCCATTCAGTGAGAGTTTTCCCATCCCCTCCACCCCCCTCCCGCCTGCCCGTCCCCTGATGAATATTATTGCCCTGTGTGATGTAAGTATTGATCAGTTAGTACCAATTTGATGGTGAGTACCAGTGGTGCTTGTTTTTCCATTCTTGTGATACTTTGTTTGAAGAATGGGCTCTAGCTCCAACCAGGATAATACCAGATGTGTTAATTCACCATTGTTTTTTATTGCTGAGTAATACTCCATGGTATACATATACCACATTTTATTGATCCACTCGTGTATTGATGGGCACCTGGGTTGTTTCCACATCTTTGCAATTGTGAATTGTGCTGCAATAAACATTCGTGTGCAGATGTCCTTATTATAGAATGTCTTTTTTTCCTTTGGGTAAATACCCAGTAGTGGGATTACTGGATCAAATGGTAGTTCTACCTTTAGTTCTTTGAGGTATCTCCATGTTACTTTCCATAGAGGTTGTACTAGTTTGTAGTCCCACCAGCAGTGTATGAGTGTTCCTGTCTGTCCGCATCCCCACCAACATTTGTTGTTTTGGGACTTTTTGATATGAGCCAATCTCACTGGAGTTAAGTGATATCTCATTGTGGTTTTGAATTGCATTTCCCTGATCATTAGACAAGTTGAGCATTTTTGTGAACGTTTGCTGGCCATTATTCTCTCTTCTTTCAAAAAGTTTCTGTTCATGTCCTTTGCCCATTTTTTAATGGAGTTGTCTGATTTTTTCTTGTTGATTTTCCTAAGTTCTGTATAGATTCTGGTTATCAGCCCAGATGTGTAGCATGCACATATTTTCTCCCATTCTGTAGGATGTCTGTTCACCCTAGTGATAGTCTCCTTAGCTGTGCAGAAACTTTTTAATTTGATCAGGTCCCATTTATTTATTTTTGTGGCTGCTGTGATTGCTTTGGGGGTCTTCTTCATAAATTCTTTGCCCAGGCCAATGTCCATAAGAGTTTTTCCAACATATTATTCTAGAATTATATGGTTTCACATCTTAGGTTTAAATCTGTTATCCATCATTAGTTGATTTTTGTGAGAGGTGAGAGGTGTGGATCTAGATTCAGTCTTCTACATGTGGCCATCCAGTTTTCCCAGCATGATTTATTGAATAGAGAATCTTTTCCCCAGTGTATTTTTTTTGGAATTTGTCAAAGATCAGATGACAGTACGAGGATGGTTTTATATTTGGGCTCCCAGTCCTGTTCCATTGGTCTATGTCTCTGTTCTTGTGCCAGTACCATGCTGTTTTGGTTACTATAGCCTTGTAGTATAGTTTGAAGTCTGGTAGATTGATGCCTCCCAATTTGTTCTCTTTGTTTAAGATTGCTTGGCTAGATGGGGTATTCTCTGGTTCCACATGAAGCGTAGAATTATTTTTTCTAAAGCAGTAAAGAATGATGTTGGTATTTTGATAGCAACTGCATTGATTCTGTAAATCACTTTAGGTACCAAAGACATTTTTACAATGTTGATTCTACCTATCCAAGAGCTTGGTAGGGTTTTCCATCTATTTACATCCTCTGCAATTTCTTTTCTCAGTGTTTCTTAATTCTCTCTATATAGGTCTTTCACCTCCGTAGTTAGATATGTTCCTAAATATTTAATTGTCTTTGGTGCTATTATGAAAGGCATTGCATCTTTAATTTCTTTCTTGGCTCGACTTTTATTGGCATATATGAAGGCTATTGATTTGTGTGCATTGATTTTGTATCCTGAGACTTTGCTGAATTCATTTATCAATTCCAGTAATCTCTTGGTTGAATCTTTGGGGTTTTCTAGATATAACATCATATCATCCACAAAGAGTGAAAGTTTGACCTCTTCTACCCCCATGTGGGCACCCCTGATTCCTCTCTCTTGTCTAATTGCTATGGCAAGGACTTCCAGCACTATGTTGAATAGAAGTGGAGATAGTGGGCAACATTGGATGGTGCAGGTTTTAAGGGGGAATGCTTTCAATTTTTCCCCATTCAGTATGATATCGGCTGTGGGTTTATTGTATATGGCTTTAATAACTTTGAGGTATGAGCCATCTATGCCTATATTGTTCAGAGTTCTTATCATAAAAGGGTGCTGGATTTTGTCAAAAGCCTTTTCTGCATCTATTGAGAGGATCATACAGTCTTTAGTCTTGCTTTTATTTAAGTGGTGAATTACATTTATAGATTTGCATATGTTGAACCATCCCTGCATCTCGGGAATGAAGCCCACCTGATCGTCATGGATTATTTTTTTCATGTACATTTGAATTTGGTTTGCTAGGATTTTATTGGGAATTTTTGCATCTATATTCATAAGGGATATTGGTCTGTAGTTTTCTTTTCTTGTTGTGTCCTTTCCTGGCTTTGGTATCGAGGTGATATTGGCTTCGTAGAACGAGTTTGGGAGGATTCCACCCTTGTCAATGTTTTCGAATAATTTCTGCTTATAGGCACCAATTCTTCTTTGTAGGTTTGGTAGAATTCAGGTGTGAACCCATCTGGTCCAGGACTTTTTTTGTTGGCAGATTTGTTATTACTGCTTCAATTTTGGTGCTTGATATTGGTCTGTTTAGGAATTCTATCTCTTCCTGGTTGAGCCTAGGGAGGTAATGTGTTTCTAAGAATTTGTCCATTTCCTTCACGTTTTCCTGTCTTTGGGTATAGAGATTTTTGTAGTATTCAAAGATGATGTTTTGTATTTCCATGATATCAGTTGTGACCTCTCCTTTTCATTTCTAATTGAGCTTGTTAGAGTCCTTTCCTTTCTGCTTCTGGTCAACCTGGCAAGTGGCCTGTCCATTTTGTTTATCTTTTCAAAGAACTAACTTTTTGTTTTGTTAATCTTCTGTATTGTTCTTTTATTCTCAATTTCATTTAATTCAGCTCTGATCTTGGTTATTTCTTTTCTTCTGCTGGCTTTAGGATTGCTTTGCTCTTCCTTTTCCATTTCCTTAAGATGATTCATTAGTTTCCTGATTTGTGACCTTTCTGTCTTTTGGATGTGAGCATTTAAGGCAATAAGTTTTCCTCTCAGGACTGCTTTTGCTGTATCCCAGAGATTTTGATAACTTCTGTCCCCATTATCGTTTAGTTCAAAGAATCTTTTGATTTTCCATCTGAATCTCCTCTTTGACCCAATAGTCATTCAGCAGATTGTTTAATTTCCATGTTTTTGGGTGAATATGTGAGTTTCTGTTGGAATTGATTTCTAATTTTATTACACTGTGGTCTGGAAAGATACATGGTATGATTTCTATTTTTTTAAATTTGTATAGATCTGTTTGTGGCCTAGGCTGTGATCAATTTTAGAGAAAGTTCCATGAGCTGATGAGAAGAATGTATATTCAGTGTTGTTTGGGTGGAGTGTTCTATAGATGTCTGTTAGGCCCACATGTTCTCGAGTCCTGTTTAGGTCCATTTTTTCTTTGCTTATTTTCTGTTTGGAGGATCAGTCCAGTTCTGTCAGTAGGGTGTTGAAGTCCCCAGCTATTATGGCATTGCTATTTATTATGTTGTCTAGATCAAGCAGTATTTGCTTTACGTATCTGGGTGCTCCTGTGTTGGGTGCATAAACATTTAGGATTGTTAAATCTTCTTGTAAGATTTTTCCCTTCACCACTATATAGTGCCCATCTTTGTCCTTCTTTACTTTTGTTGCTTTAAAGTTTATATCATCTGAAATAAGGATAGCTAGTACAGATTTCTTTTGGTTTCCATTAGCCTGGAAAATTTTATTCCATCCTTTCACCTTGAGTCTGAATGAGTCCTTGTGTGTAGGATGTGTTTCCTGGAGACAGCAGATACTTGGCTTGTATTTTTTAATCCATTCATCCAGCCTATGTCTCTTCAATGGGCAATTCAAGCCATTCACATTTATCGAGAGAATTGGTATTTGGGGTATATTTCTATTTATTCTATTGGGTAGTCTCTTGTTCTGTTTTACCTCTTGAGTCATTGTGAACTCTGCATTCTGGAGTTTTAGCTTTTGGGTAGTTTTACATTGATAGGTGTCTGTTGTGCTGGTTAGTGTACAATGCAGGTCTAAGCACTTCTTGCAGGGCCGGTCTGGACTTCGCAAATTCTATCAGTGACTGCTTGTCTGGAAAAGTCTTTATTTCTCCCTCATATAAGAAGCTTAGTTTGGTGGGGTAAGGAATTCTAGGTTGGCCTTTATTTTGTTTTAGAAGACTGAGCATGGGTCCCCATTCCATTCTGGCTTGTAAGGTTTCAACTGAGAAATCTGCAGTTAATCTGATAGGTTTCCCTTTGTAGGTTACCTGCTCTTTTTTGCCTCACTGCTCATAGCAGTGCCTCTTTTGTGTTTGCTTTGGTCAGTCTAATAATTATGTGGCCTGGTGAATGCCTTTTCACATTGAATCTCCCAGGAGTCCTGTGTGCTTCTTGTGCTTGGATATCTAGATTTCTGGCTAGGCCATGGAAATTTTCCTCTATTATTCCTTCAAATAGATTTTTCAGCCAATGCAAATTTTCTTTCTCTCCCTCAGGGATGCCTATGATCCTTATGTTTGACCTCTTTATATAATCCCACGCTTCTTGTATACTTTGTTTATGCCTCTTGTTTTTGTGTTCTTTCTCTTTGACTGATTTATTTAGCACATAGGAGTTATCTTCCAGCTCTGAGATTCTTTCCTCTGCATGATCCAGCCTGTTCTTAAGGCTTTCCACTGTGTTTTGTAAATCCTTGAATGCCTCTTTCATTTCTAGAATTTCTATTTGATTTTTACATAATACTTCTATTTCTTTAGAAAATTTTTCATTCATTTCTTGCATTTTTCTTGTGGTTCCTTTGTGCTGGGATTCAATTTTCTCTTGAATTTCACTGAGCTTTCTTATAATCCATAAACAAAATTCCTCTTCTGTCATTCTACCCATTTTATTTGAGTTGGTATCTGTTGCTGAGGAACTAAGGATTTCTTTTGGGGGTGACTTTTCACTCTGATTTTTCATGTTTCCTGAGTTCTTTCACTGATTTTTCCTCCTCTGGCCTCTTGGTCGAGAGCTGGGAGTGTTAGAGCTAGTTTATGGCCCTGTCTCCAAACCCCCAAAGTTCGTTCCTTGGCAGAGCCGGGGAGAGGAATACTGGTCTGTATTGTCTTAGGTGCATTTTAGCACGTCTGGTGGATCTTGGGTTACCTCTGACCTGTTGTATTCTCTTCATCCCAGTGGAGTGTAGTAAGATTGTCCTTCCAGCTTGAGCTTCAAGCTGGTGGATTGTACTTGAGGGTGTGAATCCACAGCTCCCTAATATCTAGGTATTCTGTTATATCCATGGCAGACTCTGATCCCCCAGTTGGGGTATGCGAAAGCCCCAAGCTTTGGGAGGGGCCTTGT
The DNA here is from genome assembly GCA_023783475.1 of Daubentonia madagascariensis. Taxonomy (NCBI): domain Eukaryota; kingdom Metazoa; phylum Chordata; class Mammalia; order Primates; family Daubentoniidae; genus Daubentonia; species Daubentonia madagascariensis. The sequence goes on from JAKFHU010002658.1 coordinate 11,624,500, forward strand.
AGCTCCTAGGCATTATTTTGACCCTGTTCCTCTGGAGGTGCAAGTAGAAACACAGTTGCTTTTGGCTGCAGAGTGAGAGCTGAATTGGGAAAATACTACACAGCTCAGAGGTTGCTTATCCAGCAGCGTGTGTCTGCCGCTCTCATGTGGGTCTCCACGTGACACTGGCTGATAGGTGGATCTCCAAATGTGCACCCCTTTTCCACCACTAGACCCCAAGGTGAGGCAGATGGGGGTCTCTATCCCCAGAAATCTCCACCAGGGGGACGTTCCCACCGGGGGGAATAGTGGCCACTGGAGGTACTCTTGGATTGAGTGAAATTCCCTTATGAAGTGGGCAGAGTTAGGGGGAGCAGCTCTGGTTCAGCCTGTGGCTCTCGCTGTATTTGGTTGCCATGAGAACTGGTACTTATACAAAGTGAGTCACTATAACCAGCAAACTTCAAAATGACTGACCTCTTGGGTAAAGGAGGGCTGGGACCTGAAGGGCGGGCACTAGGACCAGCAAGTAGTGGACTTGTAGGAGGCCAGAGCCAGGGTAGCAGGTCCGGATGGACGGGCTGCAAACTGTTTCCAATACACAAAGGTTCTGCCCCTATAGTTCCGGGATCTCGTCCCACCTGGAACCCACGGATGCAGCTGTCCCTGGCCACCAAGGGTGATGCCTGCCGCGCCCACGTGGAAGAGCCCCCAGGCCGGGGTGGGGTGGAGCTAGAGACCCGGCTCACAGCTCCTGGCGGGAAGCTTTAAAGATGGCTGCTGCCACCAGCCTGGTGCACAGCAGGGCTCAGATCACAACTGTGAACACAACTTTTGTCAACCAGACTGTGTCCCGTGGAGGCAATTGCCAGCAGCCCCTAAGGGCGTGTCCCACTCTCCATGCAACTACTGTGCCCAGGTCCCTCTGAGTTCAGTGGCACGGTGCTGGCCTGCGGGTTCCTGCACACTGTCCCGGGAAGCTGTATCTCAGCCCAGTCCCTACCCGGCTCTGAGAGCTCCCTATATAGTGCAGCTGAGAGTTCCGTATGGCTCCCACAATTGCTTCCTCTCCACAGAGCCTGCTGCCTTGAGCTACAGCTTCGCCCCAACTCTCGACTTGTCCCTGACTGAGTGGACCGGAAGTCTGTGGGGAAGGTGCATAACCACTTATAGGCCAGGTCGCACTGTGCTAACTAGGCGAGCACGTCCTTCCCGTGTTCTGGGCTCTATTGTACTCCCTGCACTCTCTGATCTTTGTGAATGAATCACCCAATACCTGTTTTCTTGGGCTGAGTGTCCCACGTTGTTTCTGTGTAAGTTCACAATGCTCTTTTCAGATTGAGCAATCTGCGTACAGGCAGCCGATGGCGTTTTCCACCTTCTTCCCTGGGAGCAGTAAGGTGGGAGGACTCTATCAGACCACCTTTTTTTTTTCTCTCATAAGGGTGTGTTCGAGGTTGAATTGTGTCCTCCTAAAAGATGTTGAAGTCCTAGCCTTGGTATCAGGACCCACTTGACTCCTGTGGCTTCTGCAGTTTGGGTTGACGTTGAGAAATGTCAGTGTGTGGGTGGGCAGGCCAAGGCCAGAGGAGGTGAAGTCCCCAGGAAAGGGCAAAGGTGCCTGGGTGGTTGAGAAGCAATATGGTGCTTGCTGTCTGACTTGAATCTGTGGGATGGGATGCACCCCGGGGTTCTAGGTACCTGGCTTTATGTCCACAGAAAGCTTCCTGCACACTGACAGCAGCTATCTCTGGGCTTGTATAGGTAGAAGGACTCTCCAGATGTTTGGGAGCGTGCAAGCAGGAGAGACCTTGGGTCAGGGGTAGGGTGGAGCTTGAAACTGCTTTTCCAAACAGGACCTCCAGGTGAAGTGGCCTGAGGATGGCAGCCACTGGAGGTGACCCGGTAGATGTCTTGGATCAATAGATGGCTCTCTGCTTCTGAGGCACCAGTCATTGGCTAAGAAAAACGTGGCTCTCCTGGCCTCTTGCAGAGCCTGAGAAGACTGGCTGCCCACAGCTGCTCAGGGTGGGGCCCGTTGTGCCTTGGCGTGCAAGCCCCTGGGCCAGGAGTGGGGTGGGGTCTGACACCAAATTTCCAAATAGGATCTCCAATGGGAGAGGTCTAAAGATGGCGGACAGCCCAGATTAATAGATTGCTAACTGCTCCTTAGGCGCCTGTCCTCCGCACAGAAAATGTGGCTCTCCCAGCCTCTCACTGAGTCTGCAGGAGCATCTGCTGGTGGCCGCTCTAGGTGGGGCCCGCTGCTCCCTGGCATGCAAGCTCTTGGGCCAGGAATGGGGTGGAGCCTGAAACCAAGTCTCTAAACAAGATCTCCTAACAAAGAGTCCCAAAGACGGAGGCCTCTGAAGAGCAGATTGCCCAAATCAAAAATGGCAGCTGCCAGAGGCAGAGAGCCTGAATCAGAAATGGTGGCTGCTGGATTGCAAGCAGCCTAAATCAGAGATGGCGGCTGCCGGAGGGCAATCGGCCCAAATCAGTAGACTGTAATCCGCCTCTCAGGTGCTGTTGGATCGGGGAGAAAACGTGGCTTTCCCAGTTTACCGCAGAGCCGGTGGCAGCGAGAGCTGGCGGCTGTTCAAGGCAGAGCCCGCCGTTCTCCCATCAACTCCCCTGTGCCCTGATTTCCAGGGGGAAAATGCCCATCTCCAAGTTCCAGCGTTCGGCCACAGGAACTTGCAACTCAGATTAGACCCTCCCTGTCCTGGTGCGACTCAGCCCACTGGAGAGTTTAGACTGCCTCCTGTAATCTCCTCTCCACAGAGCCTGTTGCCCAGTGCAGCGGCTTTGCACAGACTCCAGACGTGTCCCTATTTGTGTAGGCAAGTTAACTGTGAGGGTGGCGGGAGTCTTTCCGCAGTTCAGATTGCCCCACACCCTGGGCGTGACCCTCCTGCGCTCTGTTTTCCACTGATTTCCTCACACCCTCCCATCCTTCCAAGTATAACTCCCCTTCACCTTATTTTCTCCTGTGCTGAATGTCCCACACTGGTTCTCTGCTAATTCACAATGCTGCCCCTGGGGTTAGAGATCCGCATGCAGGCAGCCCTCCACGCTTTCCACCTTCTTCTCTGGGAGCAGTGAGCTGGGACACCCCCATTAGTCGGCCATCTTTCCCCCAGCTATGCTTCTTCCCTTCTTAATAAGAAGTTTCTGCTTCTAAAACTGATAGTGTAGATAATCAAATGGCCAACAAGCACATAACAAGATGCTCAACAACCTTAGTCATCAGAGAAACACAAAGTAAAAACAAAATGAGATACCACTGCACACCCGCAAGAATGGCTGAAATGAAAAAGATAATAACAAGTGTTGGAGAAGATATGGAGAAATTGGAACCCTCACATCCTACTGGTGGGGATACAAAAATGGTACAGCCGCTTGGGAAACATTATTTGGCAGAGTCTTCTGAAGTTAACTAAATGCCTATCATAAATACCAGCTGTTCCTTTCTGAGATATTTGCTGAAGAGAAATGAAAATCTATGTCCACACAAAGATTGGTACACAAATGTTCATAATGGTTTTATTCATAACAGTCCTAAACTGGGAATAGCTCAAATGTCCATGGACAGGTGAATGGATATACAAATTGCGGTACAGTCATACAATGGAATACTATTCAGCTATAAAATATACAAACTACATATATATGCAACTCAGGGGTGAATCTCAAAATCATTATGCTGAGTTAAAGAAACCAGACATAAAAGAATAGATATTGTGTGGTTGTGTCTATGCAAAACTCTAGAAAAGACAAATCTAATCTACAGTGATGCAAATCAGATCAGTGATTGAGGCTGGGGATGGAGGGAGACTTCCTGGGAAGGGTACAGAGAAACTTTTAAGGGTGAAGAAAAGATATTTTGATAGTGGTGGCAGTTATATAGGTGTATACATTTGTCAAAATTCTTCAAACTAGGAGCTTAAAACGGGTTCAATAAAGTTGATTTTTTAAAAGCTAACCACATGGAAACCTCTCTGCCATTTGTCCTGGAGAGACCTGGAGCTGGTGGGGGAGTGTGTGGGGGGGGTGAGATGACTATTCCTTTCTGAGCTCACACAGTGATCCCAGCATTACACATAGAGGGCTTTCTTCTTGTCAACACAAAGCCAAAATGACAGGGCTGTCTGCTGTGATGATGATGACTCCCCAGACTAAAGAAGCCACAGAAGGTCACACAAACTCTCACTTCCATTATCGTCGTGCATTTACCTAGGAGACCTCAGGGCCGGTACGATTGTGCTTCTTTTCCCCACTGCATCGTTCCTTTTCATTCATTCACTGAGACACTGAAAGGTCAAAAGTCTTACTCAGAGTTTGTGACAATGAGTCAGTGGTCATCATTCCTCTGTTCCCCAGCCTACGGTCTGTGCACTAACCTGCAGTTAGGCCTACAGACTAGGAACGTTATTTAGAATTCCCACCACCCCCGCCACCTCTCCATTTTTTCTCTTCCTTTCTTCCTTATTCCTGCCCTATTACAGAACACCCAAGAATATCCTAAAATAAATTTATTAAGAAAAAGTTAGCAAATACTCTGTCATGTAGTAAACAACTGCCACGAAACGTAACTGGCTTGTGGCCTCAAGAGAGTTGCTGAAGGTCTATGTTTTACAAATGTTTGAAATAATGTTCACCTGCGAAAAGAGACAAATTTTCATATTAACTTACCCTAAAAGCTGATGTGGTAAAAAAAACACCAATAGAATCAATGTGGCATCTTTGTTCAAGTAAACCTCTAAATTGCATCTACTATATAACCAATCGTGTAATTTTAGGGGTTATCAGATAGAACTGATGATCAAAATTTTGGGGAAAATTATCTAATTCTATATGGAAAAAATCAATTTAGTTGCCATTAAAAGATGTAATTGCTCTGTCTGAGCATTACATTGGTAACCAGACTTTAGAACACATTCAGCAATTAGAGGCAGAAAAGCAAAAGTTTCCTCAGCCCAGTTGTTCACAGTAATAGTCCATAGAGAAAAATATTTTTGAAAATACTGATTTCTAGGTGTCATTATGGAGCTCCTATACAATGGTTCTGGGGTAAAGCCCAAGAATATGTATTTTTTAAGTGTCCCCAAGGTGATTCTGATGTGCAGATGTGGCTCTCTGTGGCTTTTTTCTTCTTAAGTGCTGTGCTAAAGAACTCTTGTCACACATCACAGTCCACAGGAGTGGTACCCAAATGTTTTGGGTCTTATCCCTATCACTGAGAGCACACTTTGAATAAACAAGGTATATTCATTTAATTGTGAGTTCATGCATAAATGCATCATATTTCAGAAGAATTTATGTTTAACACCAGAAGAATTGACTCCCAAAAGTAAGCAAATAATTCACCTGATCTTCAGACATGGACAGCTCCATAAAAGAGAATAGGGACACCATGCTTACAGCCAACATCCAGGTGTATACTTTTCTATGACATGACACACTGCTGTCTTGTACCATGCATCTCTGTCATGTTGACATGACATTAATTCTAAGTGGAATTAAAATATTTCCATATAAGTAAAAAATTAATCAAGGTAACTGGGAATTTTTAACTTAATTTAATTTTAAATCTCAAGAGATTTTTTGTATTTTTGTAATTAAACATGGAAATACAAGAGATTAAAAATATTTATTTTATTGTATTACTTTAGTGACACGTCACTAAACAAGCAAGACGAGAATGAAGCAGAAACACAAACCATAAATGCATGCCTCGGTGTAACGCTGGAGAAGCCCATCGGATTTGGAGCCTTACAGCATCTTCTAGTATTAGGCAAGATCAGAAGGGGTTTCCATCTACATTTATAACGGCTCCTAAGTATGTGCCCTTGTAACAGGGTTTAAGTGCCTCAGAGTGAAGCAAGTGAACCAGAGCAAGAATTGACAAAATGTCACAGATAACCCCTGATGATATCTTTCCCCATTATAAAACTTCATCCATAGGAATAAGGAAGAACAAGACTCGGGAGCCCTTCCCCACCTCTCTGGGCAGAGCACACGGTGCCTGGGAGGCCACAGTCAGACTAAGGGAGCTACGGCAATGAGGGGGATGCCACGGTCTTTCTTTGAGAGACTCTAAAGGGTCCATATAGGGCTTCCTGCCTCCGTTCTAAATTTCCTTTTGCTTTTTTCTTTTTCTGTTACGAAAATACAATGGCATATTAAAAAATAAACAGTGCTTCCTTGCTACAGATTTCTGTTCTCCTTTAAATGGTCTGACAAGTACAAATGAGCCAAGAGTCCCTATTGCTCCCATCCCAGGACAGACCACTAGGCCCTCTTTCTCCTTCTCTTCCTTTCTGGCTGCCTGTTCCTTCCTCTCTGCTCCAGCTTCACCTCCATCTACTTTCCAAGTTTCTGGCCGGTTATCAGCCACTCTCTCCCTTGGGTGCTGCCCTCTGCCCTGGGTCTCCCTCAGGAATTCTCCTGGCCTCATTTTTTCTGTGTATCTCTGTTTCTGTCTTTTTCTGTCATCACTCTTTCTGAATGCCCCTCTGTTTCCCCACATAAATGCAAAACAAGCAGGAAAAATGAGCCACAGGAAGAACAAACTATTTGATTAGAGCATTTGTGCTGTGCAAACCTGGAAAAAAAAAATTCTGGTCCATCCTGGCTACATCGGCATCTTCTGTCACCGGGAAGCTTTTTGAGCAGCCTTTAAAGAGTTACTTCCTCTACACAATATTTGCATCTTTAATGCACAACGAAGACAGTCTTGGCATACATGCAAAAGCAATCTGTACTGTGTGGAAGATATGGTCTTTAACCTCAGGTTGAACTGAAAAGCACTGGAAATTTTAAGAGTTTGTCTTGACCTTTCAGGGTCACCCGGGATGGGGCTCTGCCTGGCAGTTGTTGATGGCGGTTTGATTGGGCTCCAATACTGTTTTTAAGTCTCTACGTAGAGTCTAGCCAAGTGAAACACATTTTCTTTTCATCTCTACCCTCAAGCCCAGCGTTCAGCTTCAGGTCTTTAGTCATTCCTTGGTTCTTCTCTGGATTTTTTCCAATTTGTTGACAAATCCTCCAATCTTCATTTAAAATTGCTTCTTAATTTCTTCTCGATAGTATCTCACAGTGTTTCCTCAAGATCAGCATTTTATTCTGTTCCTGCCCACACATTGAGTTGAACGTGGGAGCAAAAGTACAGAGAAGAGACCACAGAGCTGCTTGGGGATGGACCTGCAGGCAAGGCTGATGGGAAAGCGGATGCATGCTATTCTGGGCTGGCAGGAGTCTTTGCTTTTTTGAAAGTGGTGTCCTGTCTTGATTGTAAAACTCGTATAGATCATTGCTGAAACACACAAAGTACAGGCAAATAAACAGAAGAGTATAAAAATTGTGGGCTATCCACAAACTACAGATACTTACTGTTGATTTTTTTATGTTTTCTTCTATTCTTTATATATACATATTTTTTAAACAACCTTAATTGTATATTAAGGATTTTTCCTGTGCAGTTGTTTCCCACATTTCTATTCCAGTCTTCCAACTATCACTTTATGTGTTAGAACCACAATACTTTCATTATTGTAGTTTTTTAAAGCACTTAGAATTGGTAGGGTGAGTCAGTCAATACTTACTACATTTTCCACATTTTTTTACTATTGTTTTATTTATTTTTTCTTTCTGGATGAATGTTTGTTCACTTTCCTGGCATTTTGAATGGAATTTCACTAAACACAAAAGTTAATACACAAAAATAAAAGAGAGAGTTGACATTTACAATGTTCTCTCCTCTAATCCTGGGACATGGGCATCATTTGCTCATCATATCTTTTTGGTTTGTCAATAAAGTTTTATGGTGTTATTGATTAGATCTTTGATTTTTAATTAAACATTTCTAGTTTTTTTGAGCCATTGGCTTTATATATATATATATTTTTTTTTTTTTTTTTCTGGCTGCCTGCCCTATATATGTATATGTACTATGTGTGTGTGTCTGGCTTTACACTTTTCTAGTCTCCCTTATCTGTGGATACAAAGGCCTCTCATCCTTGTTTTAATTGTGGTAAAATATACATAACATAAAATTCACCATTTTAGCCATTTTAAGTGTACAACTCTGTAGCTTTAAATACTTTTACATTGTTGTGCAACCATCACCAACGTCCAACTCCAGAACTTTCTCATCTTCCCAAACTGAAACTCTGTGTCCATTAAACACTAATTCTCCATTTCCTCTTTGTCCAGCCCCTCAGAACCACACTTCTGTTTTCTGTCTCTATGAATTTGACTACTCTAGGTACCTCATACAAGTGGAATTATATAATATTCATTCTTTTGTGACTGGTTTATTTCACTCAGCGTAATGTCTTCAAGGGTCGCCCATGTTGTAGCATGTATCAGAATTTCCTTCCTTTTAAGGGTAAATAATATTTCATTTTGTGGATGTATCACATTTTGTTTATCCAGTCATCTGTTGGTAAACACTTGGGTTACTTCCACATTTTGGCTATTGTGAATAATGCTGCTATGAACATGGGTGTACAAATATCTGTTCAAGTTGCTGCCATCAGTTCTTTTGGGTATATACCCAGAAGTGGAATTGCTGAATCATACAGTAATTCTGTGTTTGATTTTTTGAGGAACTGCCATACCATTTTCCACAGTGGCTGCACCATTTTATGTTCCCGTCAGTGATGTACAATGGTTCCAGTTTCTCTGCATCTTTGCTAACACTTCTAATTTTCTGGTTTTTTGAAAATAGCCATCCTAACAGGTATGAAGTGGTGTCTTATCGTAGTTTTGATTTGCATTTCACTAATGATTAGCATTGAGCATATTTTTATGTGTTTATTGGCCATTTGTATATCTTCTTTGGAGAAATGTCTATTCAAGTATTTTGCCCAATTTCTTTTTCCTTTAGTAGACTTTGTTTCTTAGGGCAGTTTAAGGTTCATAGCAAAATTGAACAGAAAGTGCAGAGTTCCCATATCCCTCCTTACTCCAATATATACATGCAACCTTCCCCACTATCAGCATCCTGCACCAGAGTAGTATATTGTTACAACTGACACACCTATATTGACACACACTTTTATCACCCACCCAAAGTCCATAATTTACATTAGGGTTCACTCTTGGTGTTATACATTCTATGGGTTTTGATAAATGTATGAACAATTATGGTATCATACAGAATATTTTCATTGCCCAAAAAATCCTTGTGCTCTGCCTATTCATCCTTTCTTTCCCCCTACTCCTTGGAAATCACTAATCGTTTTATTGTCTCCATAGTTTAGCCCTTTCCAGAATGCCATAGAATTGGAATCATTTAGTATTTAGACTAAATATCATTTAGCACTTAGACTTTTCAGATTGAATTCCTTCACTTACTAATAAGCATTTAACTTCCCCCATGTCTTTTTATGGCTGGAAAGCTCATTTCTTTTTAGCATTGAATAATGTACCATTGTCTGGATGTATCACAGTTTATTTATCCATTCACCTACTGAAGGACATTTTGGTTGCTCCCACATTTGGCAATTATGAATAAAGCTGCTATAAACATACATATGCAGGTTTTTATGTGGACTTAAGTTTTCAACTCCTTTGGGTAAATACCAATGAGTCTGAGTGCTGGATCATATGCTAGGAGTACATTTAGTTTTGTAAGAAACTGACATGCTTTCTTCCAAAGTGGCTGCATCATTTTGCATTCCCACCAACAATGAATGAGAGTCTTATTGCTCTACATCCTCATCAGCATTTGGTGTTGTCAGGTTCTGAATTTTGGCCATTCTAATAGTTAGGTACTGGTACCTCGTTGTTGTTTTAATTTGCATTTCCCTGATGACATATTATGTGGAACATCTTTTCATACGCTTATTTGCCACTGGTATCTCGTCTTTTGGGAGGTGTCTGTTCAGGTCCTTTGCCCATTTTTAATCAGGTTGTTTGTTTTCTTATTGCTGAGTTTTACCAGTTCTTTGTATATTTTGGATAACAATCCTTTATCAGATACATCTTTTGCAAATATTTTCTCCCAGCCTATGGCTTATCTTCTGATTTTCTAGACAGGTGTTTTTCACAGTATATTTCACAGAGCAGAAGTTTTTCATTTTAAGAAAGGCCAGCTTGTCAATTATTTCTTTCATGAATCATGCTTTTGGTGTAGTGCAGTAGTTCACGCTTTCTGTGGGGGATATGTTCCAAAACTCCTAGTGAATGCCTGAAACCATGGATAGTACCAAACCCTATGTGTGTCTGTTTTTTCGTATACATACATATCTATGGTAGTTTAATTTATAAATTAGGCACAGTAAGAGATTAGCAACAATAACTAATAATAAAATAGAATAATTATAACAATATACTGTAGTAAAAGTTATGTGAATGTGCTCTCTCTCTCTCTCTCTCTGTTTTATTGTACTGTACTCACTCTTCTTCTTGTGATGATGTGAGATAATACAGTGCCTATATGATGAAATGAAGTTAGGTGAATAATGTAGGCATTGTGACACAGCATTAGGATAGTGTTGACCTTCTGACACTACGTTGGGAGCATCATCTGCTTTAAGTGATCTTGGATCATCAAGCCATGATGATGTTGATGGTTGGATGTCAGGAGCAGACAATGTTGACAACTAATGGGCAGGTAGTATACATAGCATGGATACACTGGACAAAGGGATGATTCATGTCCTGGGCAGGTCAGCACAAGATTTCATCATGCACCTCAGAACAGTGCAATTTAAAAGTCAAGTTGTTTATTTCTGCAATTTTCAACTTAGTATTTTCAGACCATTGTTGACCTTGGGTAACTGAAACTGCAGAAAGTAAAACCTCAGATAAGGGAGGACAATTGTACCTAAAAAGTCATAACCATACTCAAAGTTCTCCAATGTTACTTCTAGGTATTTTATAATTTCGTGTTTTACATTTAGGTCTATGATTAAATTTGAGCTAATTTTTGTGAAAAGTGTAACGTCTGTGTCTAGATTCATTTTTTTGCATGTGGATGTCTAGCTGTTCTAGCACCATTTGTTGAAAGACTATTTCTCTCCATTGTATTGCCCTTGCTCCTTTATCAAAGATTACTTGACTATTCTGTTCCATTATCCTTTGTCATTTAACCAATACTACACTGTCTGTTACTATTTGTATAGTTAAGTCTTGAAATTAGTGTTTCAGGTCCTCGATTTCATACTCAATTATTGAGTAGCTATTCTGGGCTCTTCGCCTCTACATATAAACTTTGATAGTTTGTCAATATCCCAAATACTGTTAGATTTGATGGATTGTGTGAATCATAGATCAAGTTGGGAAGATGTATGGTTCAACATATGACAATATTGAGTTGTTCTATCCATGACAATGGAATAATCCTCTTTATCAGTTCTTTGATTTCATCTCAAGTTTTATAGTTTTTTCATATCATTTGTAATTTTTGCTTTAATGTATCTAAGTATTTCATTTTGGGGATGTTGTAAATTAGTATTTGTATTTTTGATTTCAAATTTCACTGTTTATTTGCTATTTAAATTGATATGTATATTCATATTAATCTTATATCTTATCTTGTATCTCGCTTATAGTTCCAGGTATATTTCCGATTTTTTTTTTTTTCGATTTTCTACATAATTCATGTTTATGCAAACAAAACAGCTTAAAAGTTACTTTTATTCCTTTTCTTTTATTGCATTACTAGGACTTCCAATAGATTAAAAGGTGTGAAAATGGGGGACTTCCTTGCTTGTTTCTGATCTATGGGAAAGCTTCTAGTTTTTCACCATTAAGTACTATATTAGCTGGAGTTTTTGTCATGAATGCATGTCGAATTTGTTAAATGATTTTCTGTATTTACTGATATGATTATGTGATTTTTTTTCTTTATACTATTGGTGCAATGGATTATGTTAGTTGATTTTCAAATGTTGAGTGAGCCTTGCATACCTGAGGTGGTGTATAATTTTTTGAGGTGTATAATTCTTTTTATACACTGTTGGATTAGATCAGCTGATAGTTTGTTGACAATTTTTGCATTCATTTTTATGAGAGATGTTGGTGTGTAGTTTTCTTTTCTTGTGATGTTTTTGTCTGGTCTTGGTATCAGGGTAATGCTGGCGTCAGAATGAGTTAGAAAGTAGTTCCTCTCCTTCTATATTCTGAAAGAGATTGTAGGGAATTGGTATAATTTCTTCCTTAAATTTTTGGTAGAATCCATCAGTAACCCATCTGGACCTAATGTTTTCTGCTTCAGAAGGTTATCAGTTACTGATTTGATATCTTCAGGCCTATTCAGGTCTATTTCTTCTTGTGTGAGTTTTGGCAGATCGTGTCTTTCAGGAAATTATTTTATTTCATGTAGGCTAACAAACCTGTAGGCCGAGTTGTTCACAATATTCCTTTATTATCCTTTTGATTTCCATGGGATTTGTGGTGATATCCCCTCTTTCATTTCTGATATTAGTAATTTGTGTCCTTTCTCTTTTTTTCTTAGTTAACCTGGCTAGAGACTTATTGATTTTATTGATCTTTTCAAAGAATAAGCTTTTGGTTTCATTTATTTTCTCTGTTGATTTCCTACCTTCAATTTTAATGATTTCTGCTCTAATTTTTATTATTTCTTTTCTCAAGTTCACATGGCTATATATGCTTATTATCACGGTTCCTGTTATTAGTTCAGACAAACTGCTATCTGTTAGATCAATTAAGAATAAGAAAAGCAAAATTTTTAAATGACTTTCATTTGTTCCTTCTCTAATGCGTTTCCTTTCTTTATGTAGATCCAAGTTTCTGACCTGTATCACTTTTGTTCTCTCTGAAGAACTTACTTCACAGTTCTTTCAAGGCAACAAATTCCCTCGATGTTTGGTCATTGAGAAAATCTATTTCTCTTTCACTGTTGATGGATAATTTCACAAGATACAGAATTCTAGGTTGGTGGGGTTTTTTATTCAACACTTTAAATATTTCATGTCACTCTCTTCTTGCTTGCATGATTTCTGAGAAATGGAATATAATTCTTATCTTTGCTCCTTTATAGGTGAAATGGTTTTTTCTCAGGCTTCTTTTAAGATTTTTCTTTTATCTTTGATTCTCTGCAGTTTGAATATGCTATGCCCAGGTGTAGTTTTGTTGTTGTTGTTGTTGCTTCCCATTTATCCTACATGGTGTTCTCTGAGTTTTTTGGATCTGTGTTTGGTGTCTGTATTAGTCTTCTCAGGCTGCCATGACAAAATACCACAGACTGGGTGGTTTAAACAACAGAAATTAACTTTCTCACACTTTTGGAGGCTAGAAATCCACGATCAAGGTGCTGTCACAATTGGTTTCTGATGAGGCTTCTCCTGACTTGTAGGCAGCCACCTTCTTGCTGTGTCCTCACATGGTCTCTTCTCTGTGCATATGCAGAGAGAAAGAGAGAGAGAGATGGGATCTCTGATGTGTCTTCCTCGTCTTATAAGGTTAAAGACCCACCCTTGTGACCTCATTTAATTTATATCACCTCTTTATAGGCCCTATTCCCAAATGCAGTCACATCGGGGGGTAGGACTTCAAATGTGAATTTGGAGGGAGGGGCACAATTCAGTCTGTAACAGTTTCTGACATTAATTTGGAAAATTCTCAGGATTTATTGCTTCTATTCCTTTCTCTCTTTCTTCTCCTTCTGGTATTTTCATCACATGTATGTTACACCTTTAGAATTGTCCCACAACTCTTGGATATTTAGTCCTGTTTTTTGTTTGTTTGTTTGTTTGTTTTTGTCTATTTTCTCTTCGCTTTTCAGTTTTGGAAGTTTCCATTGATATATCTTCAAGCTCAGAGATTCTTTCCTGAGTCAACAAATGAGCCCATCAAAAGCATTCCTCATTTCTATTAAAAATAGAACTGGTTTTTAATTGCTAGTATTTCTTTTTTATTTTTTCTTAGAACTTTCATCTTTGCTTACATTACTCATCTGTGTCTACATTTTCCATTAGAGCCATTAGCACATTAGTCATACATGTTTTAAGTTTTCATTTGGATGATTCCAACATTGCTGCCATAGCTGAGTCTGGTTCTGGTGCTTGCTCTGTCTCTCCAAAGTGTGTTTTTTACCTCTTAAAATACTTCATAATTTTTTGCTGAAAGCCAGATATAGGGTACTGGATGAAAGAAACTCTAGTAAATAGACCATTAATAGTGGTAAGATGTGAGGGGAGGGGAAATGTTCTATAATCCTATGATTAGTATTCAGTCTTTCAAGGATCCTGTGCTTCTGGGCTGTGAACTTCACAAGAGCCTCTTAGTTTTTTTTCCTGTCTTAGGTGTGGCAGTATGGCTGGAGGAGGTTGAAGTTGAGTTGGATATTTCCCTCCCAGGACCGAGGCTAGAGGCTGTGATCTCACCCTCCTGAAAGATCTAAGAAAAGTTATTTATTTTCCATTCTGTTCAACTTTTTACTTGTTAGAATGGAGTATTGACTTCCAAACTCCTTACATGCTGAACACAAAGCAGGAAATACTCCTTTGTCTATTTTTTAATTGGGTTGTTTGGCTTTTTTGGTGGTTGTTGTTATTGAGTTATGGGAATTTTTAAAATATATTCTAGATATCAATTCCTTATTAGATATATGATTTGCAAATATGTTCTCCCATTCTGTGAGTTGCCTGTTCATTCTGTTGATAGTGTTCTTTGATGCACAAAGATTTTAATTTTGATGAAGCCAACTTACCTCTTTTTTCTTTTGTTGCCTGTGCTTTTGGTTTCATGTCTGAAAAAATCATTGCTAAATTGAATGTCATGAAGCTTTTCACCCATGTTTTCTTCTAAGAGTTTTACAGTTTTAATTCTTATTTTAGGTGCTTCATTCATTTTGAGTTAATTTTTGCATATGATCTAAGTTAAGAACCCAACTTCATTTTTAAAACACCACTTTATTGAAGTATGACTGATATATAAAAAGTTATACACATTTAACCTATACAACTCGAAGAGTTTGGAGACAAGTGTCCCCCATGAAACCCTCATTATGATCTATGATATAAACCTATCCATCACCTCCAAAAGTTTCCTTCCACCCTCTTATTTATTGTTATTATTTTTGCATGTGTGATAAGAACAGGTAAGATCTACCCACTTACCAATTGTTTAAGTACACAAAACAGTATTGTTAACTATAGCTACTAGGCTGTACAGTAGATTTCTAAAATTTATTCATCTGTAACCCAAAACTTGTATCCTTTGAGTAATACCTCCCTATTCCCCCAAGTCCTTTGGCCCCAAGTCCACCAAGCATTCCACTCTCTGTTTCTGTGAGTTTGATTTTTTTAGGTACATCATATAAGTGGTACCATGTAGTATTTGTCCTTTTGTGTCTGGCTTATTTTCTTTAGCATGATATCCTCCAGTTTTATCCACATGGCAACAAATGGCAGGATTTCCTTCTTTTTAAAGGGTGAATAATATTTCATTGTATGTATATGCTTTCTTTACCTATTCACCCATTGATGGACATTTAGGTTGCTTCCACATCTTACATATTGTGAATAGTGCTACAATTAACATGACAGTGCAGATATCTCTTTGAGATCCTGATTTCAATTCCTTTGGATATATACCCAGAAGTAGGATTTCTGGCTCATATGGTAGCTCTATTTTTAATTTGGGGGGGAACCTCCATGCTGTTTTTCATAGTGGTTGCACTAATTTACATTTCCATCAACAGTTTACAAGAGTTGGGTTTTTTTCCCCCTGTGGATATCCAGTTTTCATCAAAAATCATTTAACCATATATGCATATGTGTTTATTTCTTTTAACCATATATGCATATGTGTCTATTTCCTTGGTCCATATGTCTGTCTTTATGTTGGTCCACACTGTTTTTATTACCATAGCTTTGTAGTAAGTTTTAAAATCAGGAAGTATGTGATGTCCAACTTTGTTCTTCTTTTTCAAGATTGTTTTGGCTTTTCAGGGTTCCTTGAGAATCCATGTGAATTCTAGGATGAATGTTTCTATTTCTGCAAGAAAAAAAAAGTCATTGGGATTTTGATAGGGATTGCATTGAAATGTTAGATCACTTTGAGTAGTAATGGCATCTTAACAGTATTAAGTCTTTCAATCCATGAACATGGGATATCTTTCCATTTATTCATGTCTTTAATTTCTTTCAGCAAAGTCTGGAATTTTTCATTATACAAGTCTTTTATCTCCTTGGTTAAGTCTATTCCTAAGTATTTTATTATTTTAGATTCTATTGTAAATGGAATTGTTTTACTAATTTCCTTTTTAGGTTGTTCATTGTTAGTGTATAGAAACAACTTATTTTTGTCTCTCATCCTACTTTGTCATAGTTTGGATGAACTTGAACACAACCCTTAATCTCTCTGAGCCTCAGTTTCCTTGTTTAAACAAGAAAGGTTAGATTAGATGGGTTCTAAAATCTTTACCACTGTGAAATTTTATGATTCTGTCTGGATATCTCTGTCCTTTAACTCTCCATGTAAAGAAATCATTCCAATATTCAAGTCCTTGCTTGGACATCACACTCTTTTTAGCAAGACTTCTTTAACTCCTTCAACTCTCCTCTCTATTTTTGCATGAATTCTATTTCACCATAGCACATATTTCAGAGCAATATTCCAATTACATTTTCCTCCACAGCAACTAGAATGGAGCCTGGGCATAAGCAAGCAACAAACAGAAATCAATGCATGAACAATTGAATGAATATACATGACTGTCCTATGGCCTTAAACCATTATTAAGGCCCCCTAAGAAAGACTCATTAAAACCATAAAAAAATTCCTTTATACAAGAGGGTGGATTTAGATTTTTCTTTTATATGAGAAGGTGGACTTTTCATTTAGAACTGCAATTCAGGCTAGCATATAAATACAAACTAAATTTTTTTTTTAAAAAGGAGAGAGTACTCTTCAGATTTTACTTATGGTAGAGCAATGGAAAAATAGAACTGAGACATCAAATAGCCCCTAGATTTTCTTAATCTAATTTAAATGATTTTCAAGGTGATATATTCAGAATGAATCTAACGGTTTTATCTTTGATTCATTCTCTATTGTTATAGGACAGTTTCTGTTTAAGAATTTGTAGTTTTGTGGCTAGAAAGATTCCAAAGGAAACAAGACAAGAATATGGAGTTTTGTTACAGACTAATTTCACACATATTTCCTATTATCCACCCAGAATCTTGACATCATATTAGTAATACAGGTATTGGTGAAGTCTTGGGGTTAACCTGGAGAGAGTCATTTGTTTAACATATAATAACTGTTTCCAAATATTTTAAGGACTGCCATTTCGCACAGGAATTAAGAGTATTATGGAGGAGAACAAATCCAATGAGTGGTATTTGTAATGAAACAGCTTTGGCTCAATGTAAAGAAAGCCTTTCTGAGGATTAGAGCTATTCCAGCAGGGAGTTGATTGTCTCAAGAGAGGATGGATTCCCTGTCACTGAAAATACCTCAAGAGATAATGAATTTCCTGTCACTGAAAATTTTCAAAAGAAGCAGAGAGCTCACTGACCAGGTTCTTCAAGAGAGACTTGGGATATGAATTAATTAAATTGTCTCTAAACTTCCCTCCAACTCTGAAAGTATAGGATTCTATGATTCTAATACCTCTTCACAAGGATGTCACTGAAATATCTGAATGTGGCTCACATGTTGTCCTTCTCATTATTTAGTTTAAACAAGACATGTTTCTTCAAGCACTCCTCATGAACAATATTCTTTCTTGGTCATGTCCCTCAGACTATTTTTGAATATTCTAATTCTATTAATTGGGTCCAAGTCTACTTTTATTTTTTTCTGAAGCTACCTGATACAGGTTACTCACATTGAACTTGAAAATTCCAGTTTTGTTCACACATGTTAATAGAATACAGGCTTTGAAGTGCAAAAGAAGGGCTGTTGAACCTGGACAAATTCCTTAGTTTCTCTGAACAAAAGTCTAGTGGATACTGTGATGTGCCACTGAGATCCAAGATCTCACATTGAAGACGAAGGCACTGCTATCTCCCTCTACTGATGCTCAAAGCTTCTATTTCTATGGTATTGCCTCCAGCCAAAGGGAAATGCCTTATCCAGTTTATCCCCACTACCTAAGGGTAGCCCATATACAATGACTGCATTTGGAGGTACAAAGACCAGGCCCTCTTGCCTCAATTCAGAATATCTCTGAAAAACTATTCCAATTCTAGACACTCCTCCTGGAAGTAGACGAAGCCTGTGTCATGACTGCACTGCAGTTCGACTTCTCCCTCTGCCAATCTTGCTCCCTCGTTCCTTTAGGTGTTGTTCCTAAGAGCACTTTCAAGTAAATTACCTGCATCTCTGTCTCAGGGTAAGTTTCCTGGGGAACTTGACCTAACACTCATCAGCCTTTGAAATGAGATTAATGTTCTCCATTTCTTCATATTGACAACACTAAATGAGATTATAAATATGAAATTATTGACCACAGTGAGAAATAACGACGTACACTCAAGTTTCACTCACTTTTTTCTTTAACCCACACTTTCTCCACTGGACATTTGACAGCTGTCTTCACAAATGTAAAGGGTTTTACAGAGAGGAAGGAGACTCACGCTACTTTGTTCTATGGGGGAGAATTTTAGGCACCCAGAAATGCCTGGTACATAGTTGGTGGTCAGTAAATGCTTGATGAGTAGAGAATGGATGAATGGATGGATAAGTGGATGAGAAAATTAACATAATTTTAAAACTTTCTATTAATCACTGTTCATGCAAAATGCAGTGGGTTGCCACAACAGCCATTTAAATAATACTTAACTACTTCATCACTCTGTGTTTTGGCTTCTTCGTGTGTTAAATGGTAATGATAACGGTACCTGTCCTCTTAGAATTCTGTGGAATAAATGGAATTATGCACATAAAGTACTTAAAGTTGTTTCTCTTCATATACTAAGCACCCAATAAATATTACTTATTACTGAACACTAAATTCATGCTAAATACTAAATTAGAGTTTTTATAAATATTGGCTCCTTTAATCCTTACGCCAAAACTTTAACATAGGTATTCTTATATTTCAGAAAGAGAACTTGAAAATCACAGGGCTTAAGAAACTTTCCAAACTCCTTTTGTTCGTAATACTGTCTTACATCTCCTTATGCCTAATCAGAATTTATTAATATATTTATTTGGTCACTCCTATCAGAAAGCTGGAAATTATTCTAGACTATTCACTCTCTTTATCACCCTTTATTTTTGAAAAAAAAATAGATTTAAGGGGTATAAGTGCAGTTTTGTTACATGGACATATTGTATAGCGGTAAAGCCTGGGCTTTTAGTGTACTCATCACCCGAATGGTGTGCATTTTACCCAACAGGTAATTTTTCATCCCACACCCCACTCCTATCCTCCCACATTTTGGAGTCTCCAATGTCTATCATTTCACTGTGCATGACCATGCATCTCCGTAGCTCAGCTCCCAAATAAACTACTTGCACTCAGATCTTGGTCTCCAGGTTTGCTTCTCAGGGAACTCATTCAGATGTCTCCTCTCCATTTTCACTTTAGCTCAGCACTGCATTTCCTTTCACCCGAACAGTTGCAATAACATCCTAACTTCCCTCTCTCAGATTCAATCTTTTCCTTCAAATTCTTCCTTCAAACAATTATTTCTAAAACATAAGTATGACCATGATTTCCCCGGCATGAAACTCTTTAATGGTTCTCATTGTATGTAGGACAAAATATAAACTCCTTAGCACGTCTTATAAGGCCCTCCGTGATCTCATGTTCTTGCCCCTGTCTGCCTTTCCATCCTCACCTCCCACCTCTTCCCACTACCACCCTGTGCTAAGCTCATGTGGAAAAACTCACAGTCCTTCAGATGCACCATGCCATTCCAACCCTCTGCGGATTAACACAGACCTTGTGCATCCCCTACTCAGCCCAACGTCCAACCAGTGAGCTCAAATTCATCCCTTACTTCCTCCTCAGTGAAGGGCATTCCTTCCCCACACAAGTCACAGGAAGACCTCCACATATCTCCATCCTTGTACTAGTCAGACTGTACCCTATTTTCTGCAACGCCTATCTCCCCTACTACTCTGAGAGTAGCCTGAGGGCAGGCACCGGTCTCCAGGCTGAGTAAGTCCTCAGGACTCCACACACAGCAGGTGCTTTAGGAAAGTGTGTTGTAGTAGTAAATGGCTGAGTGCACAAATATAAACTATCTAACAGCTGTCAGAACTGGAATTCTAACACGGATGTGTCTAATTCCAACACCTGTGCTCTTCCTACCACAGTGTGCTCTCTAAGAGAGCAAGCCGGCACTGTGACATTCTGTTGCTGTGACACACAGGTTTTATTGTGAAGACACAATGGATTTGCGATCATCACACATTTTAATTCATAATATTTTCTCCTTCCCATGGACTGGAATAGTGTGATAGGATCTGAAGTGCCTTACTCCTTAGCAGCTTCAATAGGTCGATTTCCTCTTTTGTCTTGTATCAGGTCAACGACACATACAACAGAACATCCTTCACTTTTTGGCTCCATAAAACCTGTACTCCTTCTTTCTCCCTAATATGAGTCAGAAGAAAAGAGTGCCTTGGGAGAATAGAGCCAGGAAATAAGACCATTCTGAGAAAGTATCAGAATGGAGCAACTCTCTGGAGATGAGGGGCGGTGGGGAGTAGGAGGGAGGTGAGGAAGGAAGTTGGGAAGGAAGCCTGGCTTACCTGCTGCCTCTGTGAGCAAAGGTGCGGGAGAACGGAACCAGATGAATTTTCATGGAACTCAGGAACAGTGCCTTTGCATCTTAATCACATACTCATTGACTTGCCCTGTGTTAACCCGAACCTGATTTAAAACTACTGTTGAAATCACGTCGTTGATTTGGAATTCAGATAATGCTTTCACGCTAAGGTTTTGGAAAGACTCCTTCATCAGTTCTCATCATGGGCTTGGAGAAGGGAAGCAGGAAGACAGTTGAGGCTTAGCTAATGTTTCAAATGGTGATGAGAATACCACTGTTGCTTCCTCAGGCTCCTTCTTTGGGTGAAAACAATCTGCTTTTGGTTCCTGAGCTCTCCCTCCATAAACCCAGAAACTCTTCAGTCTCTCAAGACACCTGCCCCCAGACCTTCTCCAGCCAGCTTTCCAGCTCCCGCGGCCTCCCATGGCAGGCCCTGCTGTGGTTGGGAGTGGGTTTTTGGTTCTGGTGCCAAGATAGATTTACCTGGTACTTGAAAAAACACAACTGTTATATAATCAAAATGCAGCTTATTATTATAATTATTATTTACCTCTCACTCTCTCATTACAATTATTTAATGAGGTTACCCTCCATTGCTGCTACATGAATACTTTGATAGACCCGAGAATGTTCTGCTCGACCCTAGGTAATAGGCAGGTAATAGATATTAAGTCATAACTTTAGATTTGTGATTCTGAAGTCAAAATGTCCAGACCAAGATCTAATCCACACACAAAACTATTCAATGTCAAATCTCCCCTCCTTCATCTTGAGAGCTGTAGCCTTAAGGAAAGTGGTAGGTTCTTCTTTCTCCTACTGACTCTTCCCTCCCCATTGCCCCTGTGCTTGCCAAATGCTTTCTGATCAGATCAGAACAGGCAGAGGATGGCATAGAAAGAGGAAATTAAAGGCATTATGATGGGTACTGATGAGGGCTGACTTTGCAGTCTTGGGCCTGGCAGATAAATAAGGCCTACTGCTTCCCTTGTGGGCACTTTCTCTGTTCTCTGGAGTTTCTATCACCAAGGACTTCACTTGTGCTGTTACCTTGATCCTGAAAGATATAGCCTATGCCAGGTGGGAAACCCTAGGGATCTAGTGTCAACCTTCAGCTTCTTACTGAAGGGTTTTTTCACTTTCTTTTGGACAGCACCCAAGATGTCCAAAGGCCTGGCCTTGCTCTCTGCCTCTATCTCTGTGTCTGTCTGTCTTTATAGGAAATAAACCATGCCCCATGGGAAACAAACTAGCATCCCTTGACCCAAAAAGTGCCTGGATCACAGGCAGCTTCCATCACAGCAACCTACATCTTGTCGCCACAGGCTGACTCAGTGTTCTTGTCATCAAACTCAAGTCCTCCATGTCTCCAAAATGTGGGGGACACACTAAAAGCTTTCCAGTCACCCATGGAAGCCTCTCACTGGGCTTATGGTGAGGAAGGTGACACCCGCCCCCAGCACTCACACCTTTGGGGGGTACTCACGGCACTGCAATAGCTCCCTCCCAAGACATCTTTTCTCTCTTCCTCCCCCTTCTCTGTTCTCAATCTTTGTTTTATTTGAAGTCAATGAGCAGATTCAAAAAACCAGTAACCACTTTACAAACAATCTCTGTAAATTTTGCGAGTGGGGAACAGTCCGATATTCACTTTGGTATCTAATATTTCTTGTGTTCACACCCAGGCCAAAACTGTGGTATGAGGAAGCTTCTTTTAAAAAAAATCTTGATCCTGCTGCCAAGATTTAGGAGGACTCACTTCCCTCCAGTATCTGGGTTATTTTCTGATATTCTCTGTCTTCACAAATTATAAAATGGATGCTCAGAGAGGTTAAGAAACTGCTCAAGGTCGCTCAGTCATTAGATTAGAGGAGCTATCATTTGATACCCTAGACTTTCTGACTCCTGACCTGGCGTTTTTAACCTCTTGACTGTGATGGTCACTGTGTATTACATGTAAAGTGCTTCCTTCTGACTTTGAGGAAAGTACAAGAGCACTGATTTTCCCCAATATTATCGAGGCTACTTGTGTCCCACAGGCCCATCAGACATTGAGAGCAACTTTGTCTGCTTTTCTCTTTGATAGGAGGTATCAAACATAGTGTCCCACGCCTGACTTAACCCCTAAGTCTTTAACACTTTATTACTAAAATGGTGGCCCAACGGCCAGCAGCAGCATGTGAGAGGTCGTTAGAAATATGTTATTTCAGTGCCTCCCACCGATACACCCTGTCAGAATCTGCATTTGAGCAAGTACGTTAAGATTAAAGAAGTGCTGGTCTACACCATTGCTCCAAGGAGACCTAAAGAACCTTCTTGCACATCTATTTCCTGTTGTCTTCCCAGGTGTCCTCAAAAAGACATGGAGAGTAACTATTCCCCAGAATCTTCACCACATCTGTTATTTTATCACATCAAGATATGATAATAATACATCATTTTGTTACTCTAACTTTTGGGTTATGCCCTTTTCATAGTCTATCCTCTTGAAATAAAATCCTCTGCTCTTTATCTTGAAGGCTATAAACCTAATCTCTAGATTAAAAATAAATCTCCAACTAGCTGATTCATAATTTAGCCCAGCAGTGTAGGGAGCCATTGAGGCAATAGTGGAACAGAACTAGAGCTTGGAAATGAGCTGGTTCTTCCTCTCTCTTCATCACAGCCTGCCTGCCCCCACCTTGCATGCTCATACCAGGGCATGCACACACTCACTTCCTGAAATCACACACTCATTTACTATATGAGTCAATAAATATTTAGTAAGCAATTACCAGATGCCAAGCCCTGCAATGAGAGTGAGAAATTCAAAGACAGATCCCACACAGAGTCTATAGGAAGTTCATACCCTAAGAGGGAAGAAAAGATACATATACAAACATTGATCACTTAAGGTAGAATAGAAGACTGGTTGTATGCATCATCTTAGGATAGACTTAGCTTTGATAACACGATCACAAGTTCTCAGTAACTTCCAACGATTCTCAGGCAGTAAAAGTCCTTTATGGGTCAGCTGCACTTCTGCTCCATGTTGCCATAATTCCTGAAATCAAGCAGAAGAAGCAGCCCTTTCTCAGACATGTGTCCTCAAGGTAGCATCACCTGGACAGCCAGAAGTGTCACACGTCATTCTTCTCACATTCCACTGACCGAAGGAAGTCACTGGCCATGTGTGATGTCAGTGGGGCACCAGGGCAGGTTGCAGGGGTAGGCACAGTGGTGAGGGCAGCAAATATTTGAGAAATATATCCATGCACAAATCATGAGAGAGGAATAGATGAAGTGCTTTGGGAACTTGGAAACATGGAGAGTGCCTCTAGCTGAAAGAAAGAGACTGACTCTCTGAAGTAGGTGATGCCAACTGGGGTGTGGGGATGAGAAGGGGGAGGGAAATAGGACTGGGAAAATCTGAAGTCATGAAAGCAAAGTCCTGGGAAATGCTATGAAGATGGAGCAGAGGATGGGGCAGGAAAGGAACAGGAATAAAATTGAAATATTACTTTATTATGGAAGGCCTTAAATTCCAGCTGAGATGTCCAAAACGTCACTGTAGCAGCAATGGGTGGGGAGTGAGGGCAGACAGTGACGTGGCAAGTAACATTGATAGAGCCATCCTAAAAATAGATTCATCTGGTCTGAAAATAGTGCTTCCAGGACAGGGCGTGAGTTTAAGACTACTAGTTTTGCATTTTCCTTCTGTCTGTCTCCCTCTCTCTCCCTCTCTCACCTGCTCACTTTCTAATACTAGCTCAAATATCCCCTCCTTTGTTCCTGAAGAATAACCTAACCCTCTCATGAAAAACTAATTGATGTTTTTTCTTCATACCCAGAGTCCTTTTACAATTTATCCTAAATTTGTGTGTGTTCGTCTGTGCTTGTGTGTGTGTGTGTGTGTGTGTGCTCTTTACCAAAATATGAGGCTTCAAACATAGAAGTCTTTCCTTCTTCATTTGTGAATTTTCCGTTCCGGCTCAGAGCTGCACACAGCTTTGTGTGTTGAAAGGACAATTTGAATAAGGAAAGACACAGAGGCTCAATTTGCAAATTATTGCAATAGTCTATAAATGGAATGAAAATTGGAATAGAAGTCAGATAAAAATATACTGATTAATATTTATTAACATATATTAATGTTTGCATACCCTTTTCACTCCCAATACATTCTGAAGAGGTTTATTTTATATGTTAATATACCGCCCTTTGCATTCCAAAGTTAACACTGTATAAATGAAGCCAAATACGTCACACTTACCTAAGTCTGAGCACATGTGCTTAGTCCAACATTAACTGAAAAATCCTGTGGGAGTTAAAAGTACTCCAGCGAACAGAAACCCACTTCCCACAGCATGTCTCATGCACATGCACTATAGAATGGGGGCTATGGAGAAATTAAAGTAGGGAAGTCTCAAATCCTAAAACCCACTTTAATATCCACAAGGTCAATTAACCATAAATATTTTCTAACCTGAAATTCCCAGTTGCCACAAATTGCTCACTAACGATATTTCTCCAAGGCCTCCTGGATTTTGCAGTTCTCTGCTTCATTAGGACTAGGAACTTGTCTGATCCCAGGAAGAGCCTGAGTGGTGAGGTTCAAGAGGAGAAAATAAGTCTGGACTCCTCAGAAAGGAGACTACCGGTGACCTCATTTTTCAACATTCTTTCTCAGAAGAAAATAATAGGGATGGTGTAGATTACAGAAACCTAAGTCCTATATTTAGGCTGGAATGAGAGTCACTGAGAGAATTTCAGTCTAACTGGTATAGTGCAGAGGATGGTCTACATAATCATGGACAGAACCCATGACCTTTGTATGAGCAGATATACTAGTTTCCTGACCCTGCTGTAAAAAATTGTCACAAATAATGCAGCCTAAAACAACAGAAATGTATTCTCTCACAGTTCTGAAGGCCAGAAGTTTGATGTCAAGGCATCAGCAGGGCCATGCTCTCTCTGAAACCTCCAGGAGAAAATCCTTCCTTGCCTCTTCTGGTGGATGTCGGCGATCCTTGGCACTCCTTGGTTTGTGGCAGCATAACTCCAATCTCTGTCTTTGTCTTCCCATGGCTGTCTTCCCTCTTTGTCTTCTGTGTCTGTATTTTTGCCTACTTATGAAGACAGTACTCATATTGAATTTAGCCCCACACTAATCCAGTATGACCTCATCTTAACTTGGTTACGTCTGTGAAGACCCTATTTCCAAATAAGTTCACACTCACAAGTTCCAGGTGGACAGGAATTTGGGGAGGTACTATTCACCCCTGTATAGTGTGTATTTGAAGGAAGAACTGAAGTACAAAGGGTGAATGCTGTTATCCGATCAAGCTAAAAGCCAGCCTCCTAAAGGGCTAGCACTCAGTGGCTGGAGATCTGAAGTTGTGTGGCTATTTGACAAGGCCAAAGAAAAGTAGTAAGAACTGAATGCATATTCTCAACCTCTATCCTTGCATTCCTGTCATTGCGTATCAATGAATTCATGCTCTGTCTCATTCAAGTGGACTTGAAGTTGCAGAGGTTAGAAAGATTTTAATGTTCCTCAAGAAATATTAATTATTGCACAAGGAAACCAATATTCACTGCATAGATATTATGTACCTGGCACAGGTCTGGATGCTTTGCACAAGTTATCTCATTGAACTTCCCTGTGGCAAGTAGCAATTATTTTCCTGATAATACAGGTAAGGAAACTGAGCCTGAACAAATAATTTCCTTTTTTCCAAGGTTAGCTGTGTTCATATTTAACTATTCTTCTTATTCAAATGGAAGTAAATATAAACATTATTTAACCAAATTTATTTACACTATTTTATGCAAATTGTTATCTAAACTCACACTTTCTATGGGCAGTGGATCCTGATATTCATCTTGATATTTAGGTCACACATTATTTAGGGCAGAAATTTTCTCACACTTCTTTATGACCCGTGAAATCTCAGCACACAAAGAGCACACGGATAGCATTCCATGGTGGAATTGTAAATTGTTTTTATAAATCCTCAAATCAAGATTCATGCTTTAATTCCAAACAAACTGGAAAAGACTATTGGAAATCATAAAATCCAATTCTGGTCTGAAATCTGCCACATAATGATTATGCCATTTGGGGAAACTCAGCTCTCTAGTTGTCAATTCCCTCATTTGTTAGACCAGAGTGTGGTACTGATATATCTCTAAAGACTCTTTCATTTTATTGTTTTATGATTGTAAGCTTTTTCAAACCATGATATCTTTTTTAAGCTTTTATGCAAAAAGCCATAATTGGTTAGAAACACATGTTAATGCATTCTAAATTCAAATTCCTGTTTGATCACAGCCTGATTTCCTTCAGAACCATGTTAATTTGTGGGAATGTGTGGCACCATATTGGGAATAGGTTGACTATTACATTGTCTCAATGCCTTTTACTAATAGCATATTTCTTTACACTTGATGCTTCTTTCCTTCCAAATATTGTGTTCCTAAACAGTTAAAATTTTTGAACCTGTATACACCTGAGGAGAGAGTGCTTGCTGAAGTGTATTTTCTGTTCTTCGTGAGCGATGTTACTCCCTTAAACTGGCCATAAGACCTCCTCCCCTTGGAGAAAAACTGTGGGCCCATGTGTTTGGCAGATGATTAAAGCAAGCTCTGTTTACAGGTTTTTCTTCAGACCCAGTAAAATCAGAGAAAAGAGAAAGAATACACTAGTAACTTTCCTCTCTGCAAGGATTTTTCAACCTTAACAATGTGGACATGATGACTCCCGAAAATGAGCACTTTGGATGCCTATTGGCAAGCATGCCAGTAAATGGCATAGCTGGAGAGTCTGCCTTTAATAAGGCTGTGTTTTATTTGCAGTTCTTGAATAGATCTGCTTCTTAGATGTAGGATAAGATTTTTACAAGGTCTGGGGTTGCAAAGAATAAATTTTACCTCACCTTTGGGACCATTTGGCCACCTGGAAATCCCAGCAGAAATTTATCAGGTTTAAAAATGCATGAATTTAAGTAGTTCAGGATAGACCATCAATTTTCCATCCTTAATTTTTGAAAATATTCTATTAATTTTTTAAAAGATAAAGTTATGACTTTATGTAATTATCTAATAATTGTGTTATCTTCATCTGTATACATTTGGGGAGATGTATTGACCAATTACTTTTAAAATTGTTTTTGTTTGGAAATTAAATATTTAAAAGAGGAAAGCTACCTTATCTGTCTTGAGCCAGGTTTCTCAGGTGTTGAGATGTGCTTGTCACAAAGAAAAGACCCAACAGTTATAAGCATTCAGATTAGAAGAGAATGTTTGAGCTCATACTGTGATACACAGAGACATGCCCCTCAGGACCTGGGTGAGTCAGTTATAGAAATTGCTTGATACTTTTGGAAACTCAGAGTCTCAGGAGATGCCAGGCACAGGAAGTAAGAGTACATTTTTAATGTGAAATTTGTAAGCAATAATAGTATGGTCAACTCCATAGACAAATAATCAATTATAAGAATAAAGTAATTTTTTAAATCAATTAAAATAGAGTGGCCACAATCTGCATATTGAAGACAACAGGAATGAACAGGACAGGCCAGGGATTAGGTAGCTGGGAGAGTGGTGGAGGATGGTCAGTTGGGGAATTCTTAGTTTGTATAGTTAGTACTATATTAGACACCACCTGGGTGTCTGCCCAGCATCCTTGCCACCATCCCTTTGGCCTTAAGTCTTAAGGAGCTGGATTTTCAATTTTTTCTTGAATTCTAAGGAAGGCTCTGGAATATGTCTTTTAAAATAGCTCACCAGAATGAGCAAGTTTCCAATACTTGCAATAAAAACACATTCACTGGGATAGTGGGTATACACCATGAATGAGTTTCAGGAAGGGTGAGGGCTATGATGGTATTGCCCAGTGGGTCCTTAGTGGGAGTGCCCTTTAGCCACTGCGACAGGCAGCTCACTCATGGGGCTGACCCTTTTCTTCCAGTAAGAGAAAGTCATTCTTGGAAAACTGATTACTCCTAGAGAGGACTTGTCAGTTGTGACACCTGTTTCCTGAAAAAGGAGCTACCCTCGGTCAACAAAGACCAAGTGAGAGTAAGGATACGTGTTACTCTTTCCTGAGCATTTGCACTGGTGCAAAGTTAACACCACCAAATTTAAAAGGTCTTCTTCACTCAGTGTACTTGTTCTCATTTTGGTAACCACATTAGATGTATAATGGGCAGTTAAGATCAGTGCCACTTGGAGCTCATTTGGAATTTATGGCTTCCCCCAACTCTTGTTTTCTGGATTCAGACTCAATTTATGGCTTGGAACATAGTGTTTCCTACAGGAAAAACTTTGAAATGTGCAGGAGAAAAAAGGGCTCTTGGAGAATATTAAATATCTCTTACAAAACACCATGCTGATGAGTAAATGACAGTGTAAATGAATCCAGATAAAAAGTATTGCATTTCCACTGAAATACTCAGGGGCTTAAGAGTTAAGGGAAAAAGTTTTGTGTGGAAATGTGTTTTAGGTTATGCCAAATATAAAACGTGTGCAACAGTGTTTGAGATGTTTTTCCTAGATTAAGATGCCGCCACATTACCCCTCTCTCCGTAATTAGTAAATTAGACAAGTAAAATTCATGTGTAAATTCGATTCAATTCATGAGCATGAATAACGATCCCAAACTATAAACTGCAATTAAATACAGAATATTTGCAGAGTTGCCCTGGAGTAAATTCCAGACTCTAAAGCAGTTGTGAATTAGGCCATGAAGCAAGAGATGAAGGCATTGATTTGCAGGTTTTGATTGTGTTTTTAATGTGGCTTTTAAATTATTTTGAATTTAGTCATTCTAAGAATGTGGATGGGAGAATAAAACTGAATAAACTATTTTAAGCGGCACATGGGTCAAATTCTCATCCTTTATAACCCCAGAATGGGGCAAAAGCAATTGGACTTTGGTACAGTGCAAAAAAAAAAAAAATCAGATGGTGTTGAGTCACACTTGCACATCTGCAATTGACTGTGCCTGTTCCTTGACATTATGGAATACAAGAGATTCTTTGGTGTCTTGTTTTCCTTTTATATCATTACAGTGGGCACTTCTCTCCAGTGTATATAGGTAACACCATGGATAATTGTCACTTTGTCTTTAGCTGACCTCTGTTGTAATCTTCTCTGCAGCAGACACTGTGCTATCCACTGCGGAGATACAGAGATGAGTGGCCATGGCTTCTGCCTTCCAGAAGCTGACAATGTCAGAGACCAGAGAAGATGCACAAAAAGCAAATTAAATATATGACTATTCTGAGGGTTCCAAAATAAGGAAACAGCACCAGGAGGGTCTAGAAAAGGATATGAAAGAGAATTCATTGATTCTATTTCTTTGATAAAGCTTCTCTAGGAACTTTAATCTGCAATTATATTGTCCTCATTTTTCAAACCCTTTATTTCTCTACCACTTGAATAAAGTCTGTCAATAGTGCATTGTCATGTTCCATGTGCAAGCCTTTTGCATCTCTGCATTCTGGTCCCAACTGACGCTCTTTGGCTATAATATCAATTTCAAGTGTGATGCTTTTTTGAGTCCTCATCTATTGTTTGCACACTGTAAGATGGCACAATTGTGTCTTAGTCTGTTTTCTGTTGCTATAACAGAATATCAAGGACTGGGTAATCTATAAAGAAAAACAAAAATTTTTTCTCATGGTTTCGGAGGCTGGGAAGTCCAAGAGAATGGCAGCAGCATCTGGCAAGTGTTATCCCGTGGTGGAAGAGTTAAAGGCAGAAGCCAGCACACAAGACAGAAAGGGCAAAGCAGGCCAAACTTGCTTTTATAACAAACCTAGTCTCACAATAACTAACCCATTCCTATGATAATGGCATTGATCCCTAATCACCTCTTAAAGGCCCCACATCAATTAAATCCCAACAAAAGTTTTGGAAGGGACAAACATTCAAATGATAGCATTCCACTCCTGGCCTCCCAAAACTCATGTCCTTCTCACATACAAGATACATTCATTCCATCCCAAAAGCACCAAAAGTCTTAATTTGTTCCATCACTAACACAAAAGTCTAAAGTCCAAAGGCTCATCTAAATCAGATGTGGGTGAGATGCAAGGCACAATTCACCCTGAGGCAAATTCCCTCCAGCTGTGAGCCTGTGAAATCAAAACAAGTTATCTGCTTCCAAAATACAATGGTAGAACAGGCATGGGATAGACATTCTCATTGCAAAAGGGAGAAATAGGCAAGAAAAGAGAGGTAACTTGTCCCACATAAGTCCAAAACTCAACACAGAAAACAACATTAAGACTTAAAGTTGGAGGATAATCTCCTTTGATTCCACTTCCAGATTCCTAGCTACACTGGGGTAAGAGTTGGGCCCACAAGGCCAGGGGCAGCCCTGCACCCATGGCTTTGCTGGGTTTAGCCCACACTTCAGCTTTCTTGTGCACTCTTGAGCCTGCATCTTTCCCAGGCTGGCATTGTGCCCTGATAGCTCTACAGTTCTGTGGTCTGGGGGGTGTAGGGTGCCTCACTTCCATGGCTCCACTAGGGGGAACTCTGTGTGGCAAGTTTCTGCCTGGGCCCCCAAACTATTTCCAACATGCTTTAAAATCTAGGTGGAGAAAGCCATGCCCCCACAGCTCTTGCATTCTATACCCCTGCAGAATTTGCACCACATGGATGCCACTTAGGTGGACCACTTGTACCTTCTGAGCAGCAGGTGGAGCCTTACCTGGGCCAGCTTGAGCTACCACTGGGCAGGCAAAGAACTGTGCTGGAATGCAGAGCTGAAACTCAAGGTGGCTCTAGGCAGTGAGCTGGTGGAAGGCACCCTGACCCTGTCCCCCAAACCATTCCTCCTTCCTAGATCTCTGAGCCTGTGATGGGAGAGGCAGCCTCTAAGATCTCTGAAATGCCTTCAGGGTATTTCTCCCATTGTCTGATGAGTAGCTTCCTTCTATTTATGGTAATCCCTTTAGCAAACAATTGCTTGGCCACACCCTTGCACACTTTTATTCTTAACATTGTCAGGCATTTTCCAAATCTTTCTGCTCTGTTTCCCTTTTAATTATAAATTCTGCCTCTAAATTATTCATTTTCTCTCTAGCATCTTACTATAAGTGATTGAAAGTCAGGCAGCAGCCTGAATGCTTTACTGCTTAGATATTTCTTCCACCACATATCCTAGTTTGTCACTCTTAAATTCCACCTTCCATAAAGCCCGGGGACATGGATATGCTTCAGCCAAGCTCTTTGCTACATTATAACAAGTATGGCCTTGGCTCCAGTTTCCAATACCTTGTTCCTCAGTTTTATCTGAGACCTCATCAGAATAGCCTTTACTGTCCATATTTCTGTCAACATTTTGGTCATAACCACTTCAGTCATCTCTAAGAAGATTCAGACTTTCCCCAGTCTTCTCTTCTTCTGAGCCCTCACCAGAATTGTTCTTAACTCTTTGTTTATGGCAATATAGGCTTTTTCTAGTCTGGTCCTCCAAACTCTCTTACCTTCTACCCATAATTACCCAGTTCCAAGGCTGCTTCCACATTTTCAGGTATTTGTTATAATAGCAACCCCACTTCTCAATACCAATTTTCTGTCTTAGTCTATTTTCTGCTGCTATAACAGAATACCACACAGTGGTGTAATTTTTAAAGAAAAGAAATTTATTTCTCATAGTTTTGGAGGCTGGAAACCCCAAGAGCATGGCACCAGCACCTGGTGAGGGCCATCCAGTGGTGGAAGGGTGAAAGGCAGAAGGCAGCATGCAAGACAAAGGAGGAAATCAGGACAAACTCACTTTTATAACAAACCTAGTTTCACAATAACTCACTCACTCCCTGACAATGGCATTATGCACTCATGAGGGCAAAGCCTTCATGAGCTAATCACTTCTTCAAGGCCCCCCATCAATCAAATCTCAATATGACTTTCAGAGGGGACAAACATTCAAACCACAGAAAATTATTAATTTTTTAACAAAACAAAGGGGTATTGTGAAATATGTTCATGAAGCTTTATAAATTACTTTATTAAGTCAGATGTGTAATCTTTAATGTAATAAATTCACATTTCAAGAAGACTATTGGGTAAAATTCTCTCAGGAAAAGATGGAAAAATTTTACGCATGTGGGGTGAACTTAATTCTAACGGGAATCTAAATAAAATTGTGCATGATTTTATTTGGTTGGTAATGATAATTCCACCTCAAATGTTTAGCAAAGCAGGGTGATTCTTCCTATATGTCCTGGATACTCCTGGGAGGATAAACCTTAAATGAAAATCATACCCCTTACATTTTTATTATGACAAACACTGACTCTGACCATAATTTGCTTGCAGTGTTTCCAAGCAAAATGCAATTCTATGGAGGAACTGCAATGCAAAGAGGAGGTTCTTGCTAAGGCTTCTGAGAAACACAAACTTCACAGTTAGATCATTTTGCTTTGAGTTCTTATTCTAAACATAATCTAGTTATTTAGTGAAAGGAGTGGGTAAAGTCAAAACCAGAATAATTTTAGTCTAATACCATCAGCAAGAAGAAAGAGGTACTGGGATCTTGTGGGTGGGCTTCCAAATTGCCTTTTCAAATGGTTTCCCTGACAAGTGGCTGGAGTCCAAGTGAATACGCATGGCAGAGGTATCAAAATAGCACTTCCAAAAGCTCCCAAATGGGGGCTATTTATGGGCCATTCTGAAATGCTGTAGCTGACACCAATTACAAAGAGACCATGCTTTTGAGACTTGGCATGAGAATAGAATGTCAACCTTTAGTGTGAATTTTTAAGGGCTGAGAAAAGTGCAGTGATATAGAAGCTACTGCTCCCAAGGCAGAAGGTTCTTCCTAACGGGGTACTGCTGACAAGGTTATGAACCATTGGAAAGAAATCCCTTTGGAGCGGAAAAAGTGAAGAGATGCCATTTCCTTGAAACTGGGCAACTTCTTTGAGCTTGTAACTCAGATTGCCACATGTGTTAACAAGCCCTACCTTTATTCTTCATAATTTCTTAGAGAATGATCACTACACAGCACCACTGCAGTGCATCACTATTTTGTTCTTTGATTCAACACTCATTGAGCATCTTGGACATGCCAGACACTGTGCTAAACACTGGGAATACAAAGATCACTAAGATATAGACCCTGACATCAAGGAGCTTGCTGTCTAACTAAGGACACAGATGTCCCTCAAGATGACTATTCTAAAAAGATGAGTTCTGCCAACCAGGGTTTCTCTATCTCACCACTATTGGTATTTTGAGCCAGATATTTCTTTGTTTGGGGGCTATTCTCTGCATTGTGAGATGTTTAGCAACATCTGTGACCTCTAATCACTAAATGGCAGTAGCACCCTCCCAGTGTGATAACCAAAAATGTCTCCAGACTTCGTCAAATGTTCCTGGGAAGCAAAATTACACCTAGTTGTGAACAACTGTGCTAAAGCACATCCAAGGAATTGTGGAAGCATGAAAACTAGAGTTCTTATTCTATCTAGGGGAGTCAGAGAAAGTGATGTTTGACCTAAGTTTTAAAATTCATTCATTCAACAAATATATTGAGCACCTACTAGATGCAAAGTTGTAGATTATGCATGAAGGTAAATAGGAGTTTCCTAACAAAGGGAAGGGTATGCACACCGAACAGCACCATATGTTCAGGAAACTGCAAGGCATTCAATAGCTATGACCTGTGTTATGTGGGATGGAAAGTAGGAAAATGAAGCTAGAGAGCTAAAAATGCCCTACTTCAAGAAAAGCCTTGGGCCTCATGCCAAGGGGTTTAGGAGTTTGGGGTTTACCCTATGGGTAATGAGAGACACTGAAAGATGTTTAAAAAAAGGTTCTTTTGCATGAATCACATACACTGGGTGTACAGTTGGCAAAACAGTCTATTGAAAAGTCAAACATTCTGTCAACTACTGCCAGCCCCACAACAAATGACCATCCTGTCTAGGTCTCCTCACTGAATGAATCTCACAGGTGATCTCTCAGAACCGAGTTCCCTGAGTTTACAGCTCCTTAAGGGAAATTCATTTCTGCCCCTTCCTCTGGCAGACTTGCCTTTACAATAGCTGTGAGGTGCAGGATCATTACTATGTGCGCTAGAAGGACTGCCATCCAAGCTGGAAAAGGAAGAAATGTAGGTGGAGGAAAACCCCAAATGGATAAAGCAATTTGCAGAGCCTATTTTACAGATGCCCTAATTTCTAACTTGCAGCATATAAATTTTTCTTTTTGAAGAAGGAACTTTGCTGCTTGGATCTAGGTGGTTTGGGGCAGCCTGCCAGGCTCCCAGATTAAGTGAAAGTCATTACAAAATGTTTTACGCACATGGGAAGCACAGGGACTGTTTGGTGCTAGTTTGGCCCTCCACCATTAATTCTAATTATCTCAAAACGCAAACATGCTCAAATTTCCAGCAGATGACATTACTTTCTCCTTGACATCAGACATAAAAGAAAGAAAAATAAACATGGGACAGTGACAGCATTAAGCTGGTAGTCATTTTTCTTTAATATTTCAAATTCAATTCCGGAACAGATTCTCTGTTTTGTCCTAGAGATTAGGGTAGGAAGATTGTAACTGTGGTCTGATGAAAGCCTTGCCTTTCCAGTTAGCTTAATTAAGGGGAAAAGAGAGGCAGCCAGGAGGAGAACAGTCTGGTTTAGATCAGGGTTAGAGTCTTGGTTTTTACAAACACACCACAGATTTTTGTTGTTTTATGTTTTCAACATTCTTCTGGTTCCGTTTTCGAAATGAGCTAACCCCATGAGTCCAGTGACTTGGCACTTTTGTTAAATATTTGGTATTTCTGATGACAGCAGACCAGAGTCAGAAAGAGTCTGTAGGCTCCAGCACAGTCTCAAAAACCTGAGAGATGATGAACAGCTACCACGGTAAGCAAAGCAACACAAGCACCCTAGTCCTCAAAGTCTATAAATAGTATCAGAATTAGACCATTTATCAAAACCCTCTTAGATCATTTAAAAAATTACTTAATGTGTAGATTCTATCTGCTGTGGAGACTATGTTTATAACCTGGGTCTCTAAAATTTCAACTTAATGCTGGGTTTCTTTACATATTCATTGCTATATAATATGTTGGTTACTAAATTTACAAAAAAAAATGCTATATGTGTTCAGCTGTATGCTTAGGGTAAACAACTCATCCTGCCTTGTCTGGGACTTTCCTGGTTTGCCTAAGACTTTCCTGGTTTTAGCCCTGAAAGTCTTTGATCTCGGGAAGCCCCTCATCCCTTGCAAACCGGGATAGTCAGCCACCCTATTTCACTCTCCATTGCAAATTGCAAGCTGTGGGGAGAAGATGGTGGTACACTAAGTGTACTAAGGTTCATCTCCAGGGATTAGCTATAATTCCTGTTTTACAGTAGATATCAACAGTTATTTGGTGTTTTCTAATTTTCCCTCATTTGCACAATTTGTGAAACTATCCAGTCAATATTAGGCTGGACAATAATTTCCATTCACCATTAGTACTAGACAAGAAGCAATAGATTGAGGCCAAGGCAATCATATATTTCCTACTTTTAATATCCTATCAATAAAATCAAAGAGTTCTTCTCTCATGAGCAACTTTCATTCATTCCATAAGCATGCTTTGGGTACCTAGCACTGCAGTGGGCATTGTATCAGTGAACTTGCCCTTGAATGAGGAGACACTCACTGTCCATCCTATGACGGTGCGTGTATGAATATGTACATTATACAGCTGGTATTTGAAAAGGGCTAATTAATCACATCCCTCTCCTTTCTAATTATTCATTTATTCAAATATTTATTGAGCACGTGCTCTGGGTCAGCTACACATTAAAACAGGAGAATGATAATAGGGAGGGTGGGAAGAAGTTAAAATACTTATTTTCTTCATCAAGGAGATCAGTTGATACTGCTTAATTCTTTACATTGATAGTTAGAGGAATCAGAATTGAAAACGGAGTTTGTACCTTCTAATTATCTCGTGAAAAAAGTTATAAAAGGAAACACTGTTTATAACAAGAGCTAGAAACAAATTAAGTAGCACAGAAACCTTAAAAACAGAAAAGAAAAAAGAATTAAAATTAAAGAAGAAGAAGCATTCTTATTATGACCACAAATGTAAGGCTGAAAACTACAACTATATTTTATATATGACTGACACATTAAAAATAAATGTAAAAAGGCCTTTTTTTGTAAAAGAAATCAACTTTGTTGATATACAGCTTGTTTACAATAAAATGCACTAATTTTAAGTGTAAATTTCAATGAGTTTTGACAAATTTATACCCCACAGAAGTACCACCACAACCAAGACAGAGTACACTTCTATTATCTCAAAAGTGCCCCTTCCCAGTCAATTTTCCACTCTACCACCCCCGCAAAATTCTGTGATCAATTTTCTACTAATCATTTTGAAAATATCAATTGGGGAAATATTTTAAGACTATAATTACTGAAATAATTGATTCAGAAAGAAATAGAAAAACCAAAAGAACCAAAATAAGAAACACATTTTGAAAGTTGACAAACAATGTGAGATGGTTTAAAGGAACCTAATTTTCAGGCCATTAGAATTTTTATAATGCATAGGAAAGGATGGGACCATTCTCAATAAATTTTCTCCAATTAATAGTAAAATCTGACAATGATATAAATAGGGCACAGGATAAGAGAGAAAGAGACTGAAACTAAAAGCCAATCACATTTGTCAATTACATGTAAAAATTCTAAATCAAATTTTATCCATTCAATTTTAACAGTATGTTAAAAGAATAATACAAAGTAATCTAGGAGATTTAATTCTAGGAATTAAGGAATTATTACTATCAATTAACCTATGAGTGTAATATTAATATATACATCAATTTGTCTATTTTATGCCCCCAAATCTATAAACTTAATCCAATTTAAGTAAACTACAAATGGAATTTTTTCTTTTTTGGAATTTGACAAATGAATTCTAAAATTGATCTGGAAGAACAAATGGCAAAGATAGCAAACAAAATATTGGGGGAAAATTGAGAAGGGAGCAATTGATTTGTAAAATATAAGACTATAGTAATGAGAACAGTTAGTCCTGGTGCCAGAATAGAGAGATCAGTGGGACAGAATTAAAAGTCTCAAAGGAGAGGTACACACAAAAGGATGGCATTTTTCGTATTTCTTGCATCTAAAGGGGCCCATGTGACACATTTCTGGACCATGGATAAAGGAGGCCACTTTCAGGCCTGACCTATAAAAGGTCCTGCAAGACCTTCCACACTCTCTTCCCCCCACTTGCAGCTCAAAGTGAAGGACCAAGAGTACAGAGCCTTGTGATGGAAGGAGCCGGGGTCCTTGAGTCACTGCATGGAGGAGAGATGCCCAGCAGAGCCACCCAACAAGTGGTGGTGCGTTGGTAAATGTTTATCAACCAGCTTTTGGGTGAGGGGAAGGGGAAAGCTCCAATTGGTAGATTTGTCAGTTTCTATAATGTAAGTACTCCCACTATGGCTGATTTTAGGTAACCAACGTGACATCACTGAACACAGAGTTGGGGGTAGGTACACACAATCAGTTCTCATGAGCCAGGGTGAACCAGCCCTAGCACACCACTGTGCCTGCAGCCGACATCCGGCCGTCATCATTGATAAACAAACAAATGGGATTAATCCTCTGAAATTTGGAGGTTGTTTGTTGTAGCAACTAGCTAGTGTTAACCTAACTAATATAATCAAGTACTCAGAAAAATATGAGACACAATCTACTTCATTTTAGCATAGTTGTTATATCAAAATGTAACAATGTAACAGAGGGAAGAAAACATAAACATACCTTTGTAGACATGGACAAAAAATAATTGTTTTACTAAACTTAAACATTCTTAAACAAAACCCAATTAGTCAAAAACAACAAGGAACAAACAAATATTTGTGTGCAAGTTAAATTTATTTGTGTGCAAGAATGGTTCAGGGTTAGAAATTCCATTCATAACTTATCACAATAGGTTCAAGGAGGAAATCATATTAGCATTATAGTTAAGTCCCAAAAAAGCAA
Organism: Daubentonia madagascariensis; assembly: GCA_023783475.1. Lineage (NCBI taxonomy): Eukaryota > Metazoa > Chordata > Mammalia > Primates > Daubentoniidae > Daubentonia > Daubentonia madagascariensis. Next base: position 11,663,193 of record JAKFHU010002658.1, read on the forward strand.
CACCTAATCTTAATGTTAAAACAAAACAAAAAACTCTACTAAGAATAACTTGATATTTTCATAGCATGAGAAAGAATACAGTTACTAAATCAATAGCCATTATCATAATTCATGCTGAAATATGAGAATTCAGGGAAAAAAACATGAATGTCCATTCTTTCTTATTTTATTTAACATGTCTCTGAAGTCCTAGCTATGCAAATTAGACAAGAAATGGAAGTTAACATATAACTCTGGGAAGGAAGAAAAAAATTCCTTGTTATTTATGATCATGCATCCAGAAAACCCTAAGATTAATGGAAAATCTATTAGAACAAAAGTATAAGGAAAAAAACCCACAAATAGCTGTTATATCTTGCCCAGTTACTTTCAGGCCTGGAAGGAAATTTGAGGATGCAACATGATTTACATAAGCCTGCTGAAAATGCAGTTGGAGACCAGAATAATTACACGAAGAGGTGCCTTTGACTGATGACTGATTCTCTGCTTTCTCTTTCTAGCCTGTGCATCTTTCTCTCTCTCCTTCTCTCTCTCTCTCTCTCTTCCTTTTCCTCTTTCACAGATACAAACATACAGCCCTTGGGTATCTCCCAGATATGAAGAGAATAAAATTTTCTACTCTTTTCTCTTACTTATGTAAATATTTTAAAGGAAAAAAAAAAGCTAACTTCAAAGTTAGCTGGATTTTCCTATTTTTAAGGATAGGGCCTTTTTTGGTTTAGCAAATAGAAATTACATAAAATAATAAATTAAAAGGAAGGTGACATTATATGTAGATAGTGGGGCTCAGGTAGTGACCTAAAACCATCCTAGACTAGAGACAGGACAAATTTCATTTCATAAAAATGTATACTTTATGTAGAGTTTGATTTAAATTATGGTGATGCTAATTAATAATTGTGTCCCTCATTGGGGTGGCTTGTGTCACTTGCTTGCCCTCTCATTTGGGAAAATGGCAATTCTAGGCTGCCCCATATTGTCTGATCAAATGAACCTAAAGCCAAAAGATCAGTTTGCTTTTGTTCTGCCACAGACTTTGTGTTGTCCTAACACATAGGATACATAGATAAGTGCCCTTCCTTGCACCCACCACCACAAACAACCCCCACCCCACCCAAATCAAGAATGCCCCTCAAGTCCTTGTTTCTGCTGTAGCCTGGTCTACTGCTTCCCACCTTCTTCCTCCAGAGACATTTTTTTTATTCGGCTAAAAAATTCACCCAAAAACCATCCAGTGTGGCCACAGGAAGTGACTTTAGGGTTCAGTAGGCTCAAGAAGCCTCAGAGCCCTTTTGAACAATCAGTTAATGAAGGTTCTATACAAGGCATTGTGAGGGAACCAAAGCAGTACAGATACAGTCCCAGTCATGGAGGATACAACCATGTAATTGGACAACAGCAGACACACATCTGTGCAAAGGAGACTACCAGTGCAAGGAAGCACCAGTAAAGTTTCATGGACTGTGGGTGTCTAGGCAGAAGTGATGAACAGGACAACACACAGGCAGAGGGGACCAGGGAAGGCTTCATGGAAAGACGGCCCTTGAGCTGGACTTGGAAGGATGGGTAGGATTTAGAAATGTGGTGAGGAAGGAGAAGGGGTTCAGGTAGCAAGGACAGAGGTTGTGTTGACAGCTGCTTCCTGTGTGAGGGAGTCCCTGACTCTCCAGACGTCTTCTCTCTTTATCATGTTGAGCACATGGATCGGCCTTCGTTCCTGGAGAGAAGGCTCATGTCTCACTCCACACAAGATCCAAGTCCCAATATCTGTTGAATTACGGATGGTGGAAGTCCAAGGGTGGCCTGTAGCTGGGTTCCTAACTGATACGGCCGGCTCTCTCTTCTCTATGACTTTGTTTCTTTCTCTCATCATCTCCCCCAGTATGACTCCTGCCACATACTCTGTATAACATTGTTCTGGTGGAAGACACACATTTTGTATCAGAACCAATCAAAAGCCCCCTCTGCTTGTCACTGGTCTGGAGCCCCAACTATGCTCTCGTAAGCTTGTTGTATGGGATGAGATTACATGTTGTAAATCAAAAGAGAAGGCTACAAAATAATCAACCACTGACACGACATGAGTAAGGACTGACCAGAAAGGACCCCAGCTTGTACTGAAATGCATGAGCCACATATCAGACCTGTCAGTGCAGACACAACCAAGCCCCAGTCTCCACCCGAATTCTGCAAAGACTGAGCATTAGGTACTGGGGTGCTGTGGCTGTGACCCGCATGAGCACCAGTAGAGACTGGTTTCCCCCAAAAAAGCTCAGAAGGATACCAGCTACCCCAACCTTTCCTCCTGCAGCTCATTTCTTACCTGCAGCCTCCCAGGTAGTCTAGACACCTCACACTTTGTTCTGTGTGCAGTTTCTGGATCTTGAACTGAAAACACAGCGTCATGCTGAAATTGGTTTATAGCTGGCCAGAGACTACTTCCAGGTTCTAGGAAGAGTGTTTCTAAAGCCCTGTGAAAAAGTTCATAAAGCTTCTTGAACATCAAATAAGTCTTACAACACAAGGTTTTGATGTGTTATTGTAATTGCAAATGAACCAGAAACAGATGGATTAAATTTCCTCTTAAAATGCACAAGGGACTGAAAATTAAGGGGAAAAAAAAGTGATTGGCAAAATACAGTTTGGGGCTCGCCAAAGACCAGCCACTTGGAATAATCATATCTAGTATGTGTCACACCCAAAGCACAGCCAGGTCAGCTAGGAGGATGCTCTGTGGAAGTCCAGTGTTGGGTGGCAGATGCAGGTGAGACCTGGCCCTGTGGTGGAGGGATTCTGGAATAAGCTGTACACTGACACTGAAAAGGGAGAATACAGAGAAAAGGGGTGGAGAGGGGTGGGGTAGAGCAGGGACCTGTGTTAGGGAAGGTGCCAGAGGAGAAAGGGAAATACGGAACAGAGGCGGCTGACCTTGTAGAAGCGTTGGAGAGTAGAAGACCCCTCCTCACCCATCCCCAGCCCCACCCACATCCACCTGCCAGGTGTAAGGAAGAGTCAGCTTGTTCTTCAAAAAGGACACTGGCACGTAGAGGCAGGGCTGGGTGTCCAGATAGGTGCTTACATGCAGTGACCGAGGATAAGGCGTATGAGAAGGGATTTGAATAGAGCAATGGATTACCTGCAGACTTCTGCCCAGAAAGCAGGCAGAATAATAGAATTTGAACACCAGGAATATAAAAAACAAACATCAGATTAAAACTATGAAAAATGGTTTGTTTTCAAACTACTCTCCAAATTTTACAAAAAGAGCAATTTGGTTGAAGCAATGAGATTTACTGGGCAGATGAAACCATCATATTTGATGGAAGACATTGGCACCCAGGGGGTTAGCCCAAGAGAAAAAAAAACAGGAGGAACCTCCTCTAGGAGGATGTGGCTTAAGTTCCAAGCTAGGTTACCCCAAAATTTGGAAGTAGGAAAAATTTCCCTTTGCCTATTTGTCAGGCCTTCCTTCCCCTCAAAGCTACGTTGGTAGGAAATTCTCCAACTGAGGCCAGCCCGCCTGCTGTCTCTTGAGCTACTTCCTTGTAGGCTTGTTATTGGCTCTTGGTCCCTTAAAGTCCAGGATGTTGACAGGGTAAGCAATGCAGGTGGGTGGGGACCTAGCAGAACCATATGCCAACACCCACCTTTATTTGGTTAGCATATTTATTGCTTTTTAAAAGCACCGCACACATCTTAGCCTCACAATATCCATGCCATGCTTGTATCCCCAGTCTGTTTACCTCACACTTAATATATTCAATTGAAATAGTGGACAAATCAAAGAACGTAAAAAGGTAACATAAGCTCTATTCAAAGAAATAATGGATAAATAAGAAACGGATGGAAATGGTCACTTCTTGAACATTTTGCAGTGACTCTGTCCTTCTCTGGCACAGATTTCAGAATCTTAAAGGCCACTGTATTTGGGTTACATTTTATAACCTTATAATTAACATACTGAACATGCCTGTGTTTTTCTTCTACTCTGCCTAGCAGCTTAGTTTGGACAAGGGAAATATAGATAAGAAACTATTAATTATCTGCCAGAAAGAAAAAAAAATGCTACTTATCTTTTAAGGCAAAATAGATCTGAGCACATATAAGAGTTATAACTATTTTTGCATAAAATAAATAGTCTCTGTATTCTTGAGAAGGCATGGTAGGTTGTCATTTATATTATACTCCCAGCTTGCACTCTCAAGCCTACTGTAACCCTTAATACTTACAAGAGATGAAAGCAAGGTTGGAATTTTGTGGAGCTAGAAATTGGACTGTAGTTTTGTTGGAATAACAGTCAATGTCCTTGAAAGCGTTTCACTCTTGAAAAATGTCTGGGTTATTATGATTCTCTGGTATTTGACATTTGGTATCAAGTTCAGCTGGACAAAATTGTAATTGGGAAATTGTTATCTACCTGATGTCAGTCCTCCAGTGGCTCCAAAGCCCCCTTCACCTGGTAGGCATTTAAGGGAAACCTGGGAGTCCCAGAGTACCTCTCAACCCCAACTGAGCACAGTATACTCCAGGTAAACCAGCTTTCAACTCGATCTCATCTGTAAAGCTCTGGGTCTGGAGAAGAAAGGCTGGGGACAGGGTCTTCTACCTGGCTCACTCCTTGTGGTCAAGGTGACAGGACAGTGGCAAGCTTCCGCTTTGAGAGAAGGCACATCCAGGTTTTGTCCTTAGGACTCATCCCTCTGCTCAACTAAATGAAGTAACACCAGAGACTGCAAATTTGAGGAGTAGATTTATCTATGCAGATTTGCAGCTCTTGGGATTCCGGAGAGGAGCAATACTTGTATCCCTGTCCAGCCAGAGAAATTGGGGGGCTTCCCACTGACCAACTGGATATGGGGGAAGAAGAAATAAAGTTCATAACTTTGAGGATGCAGAGGAAACTATATTCATTATTCCCCAAAAAGCTAATCTCAGGAGAGCTCTGTAAAGTTGTCTAAGGGCATGCTTAAAGAATGATAGATTTAATGTTTGCTTTCTTTGGCCTGGAAGTTTCCCAGAGACTCCTTATATCTTCTCTTGATACATAATGTGCATTCTAAGGGAGGCAGGGGAGGATTGTAACTTGGCACTATCTTCTTTACATGTAAATCCCTAAACTAAAAGGAAAGATTTGATGATACACTCACACAGAGAAAATGAGGGGAGAGGAAATAGGGAGGGGAAAATAATCTGTAAATTTTAATAGAACTCTGATTTAATTTAGTATAACAGTCCTGTGACTAATTAAAGCACATGGTAAATAATGAAAAAGTGCTTGCTTGGAAGGGCTTTCAGTGAATATGGTAAACAATAATTGGCCTTTGCTTTATTATCATAAATGTTCTTGCTAATAATACCATCACATGAAATCAAAGAATATCTACAACTGCACTCACTGCTCCGTTTTGCCACACGTGTTTTGGACCCCTTAGTCACAAGTATAAGATGAAGTCTATTCAAAGACACCATTTCCTTGGCAGACGCTAATTAAGAATGGGGAAAATAATGAAACAGCCTTGATAAGTGAAGAATAAAGGAGGGACAAATGTCTCTCTCCAGGGCATCTCCAGAGCTCTGGCCTTGAACAATGGGGCAAAGCAGGAATGGCAGGAATTGGAGGTGTGAGGATCAGGGTGGCCGGAGACGTCCCATACCCAGACCAGGCAGCCGTTGGAGCGAGAGAACACCATGAGATGTAGACTAAGGAGAAAGCAGAAGGCCGGGAAGGAGGAAAGCAACAGTCCAGAGTCTATCCCTCTTGCTGCAGAGCTTTAGGTGGTGGGCGACTTTGGGATGCTTCATGGACTCTTGTTAACAACATGGATTCAGTACTTGTTCTGTGTCAAGCAAGGGGCCAGGCACCAGGTATATGCTGCAGACTTCCCACTGAGGGTCGTGATCTCAGCCCTTTAAGCCTACAAGGCTGGCTCACTGAGGCCGGTTGTGAACACTGATGGCCCCTCAGGCCACCCTGGCAGGTTTCCACCTCACCTGCGTGATTTTCTGCCTTTGCTGTATTTTGAAGGACAAATAGAAGTTTATCGAACAAACAAATACTGAAATAGTCCTTGCAATTAGAGAAACCACGTGGTCAAAAGAGGTGAAGAGCAGACAATGAGGCTGTGTGTCCCAGGAGTTGTAAGCTGTGCATGTAGCTGGTGCATAGCATGGGAAAGGTGGGAGGAAGGAGGAAGGCAGTGGGCACCAGTTGATGAAGCGTGAATGTCATCAAAGGATTCAAACTGGAGAGCTAGTCCCTGGTAGACTTCTGCTTCAAGAACAGCAGCCTAATCTGGGGGTGGTCAGTGGTTTATCCAGATTTTCTGGGGCCTAAATATTATACACTTTGGGGAGCACTTTTTAAGCAAAAGAATTCAAAACTAAGAATATATATTAGGTACAAGAGTGAGCTCTTAGTTAGAATGAGAAGACAAACCTCAAGAAAATACAAATTTTAGAATGGTAATAAATATCACATCCATAGATTAAAACATGGGAAGTCCAATAATACTCTTTTGCAGAATTCTCATAAAAGAGTAAAAAAGAAATTTATGAGGGCTTTATAATTGTATACACAGTATGTCATGCTATATTCCTGAAAGGAGAGAACTTCTGTTTTGACTAGCTGTCATTGAAAACAAAGTCCTCTGCTTACAATTTTACATATCTGACTTTGGAAGAATTTTCCATAGAGCAGCTTCCTGCTCTGTACATTCAAACTTTTCTTCTCCTTGAGTCTGCATAAACGTTTGGTGTCAAGTGTTGCAGGACACATTCACGTCACAATATGAGTGCTGGCCCTCTCCTTCCTGTCATGAGGCTGGACGTGTCAGCGCCACGTAGGAGTACTCCTGAAGCCATTCCTACATCAGGATGACGAGTAATAACTTAACTGCATTTGGAATCAACCACCAACCACGAAAATATCCCCTACTCAACCCAAACTAAATACATTCCCAACTTAACTTCCTGTTAGCTGGAGCCCCAAAGTGCTGGTGACTACACTAATACCCCAACAGTAGGAACAAAGAGGGGGAAGTTGAAACAGAAAGAGAAAACATTCTTAACCAATTATGGCAAAATATATCTCACTTTTAATACATTTTACAGAAGTACATGACCATGTGAGCACCTTGCTAGGGCTCCTCCGGCTCCTAGAAAGGACCTGGGCAACAGAGCCCCTGAGGTGGACTTTATTAGTTTATTAGCTACAAGGGGGACCCTTCTCTGAGGATCCACAGACGCGGTGGCCTGACTGTAGCTGAGGACGTCAATCTGGAGTGATCGGAGGCAGAGGCAGCTCTTGTAGTAAAAGGGATAGTTTTGAATGGTAATTAGCAGGTAAAATCAGGATGATTTGGTGATGATTAGAGATGGAAAGGGACAGAGAAAAAAGTGTGTGGCACCATTGCGTCTGGTACTTGCCCCTCTTAATTTATCCAAAATGTTCCTCCATGCTCAATTACGTGTGCTGGCATTGAGCTTGCTGTCATGCAGAGGAGAGTGTATGTGACGGGGGCTCTGGAGTCATGTTGACCACTGGCTCCAGCATCCTTTGCCGATCTCAGCCCTGGAGGATGTCTGTTTCTCTGGTTACTCAGTCAGCGTGGGATCTTTCTTTGTTCTTACAAATGAGGCCACCCAGTAAGCTGTGTCTAGGTACTTTGGCTCTGGAGACACACCCATTTATTGGCTCTTTTTGATCCAAGATACACGTTTTCCATCACCTGGTCAAACCTAGTCTCACACAGAGGTGGAAAGATGAATGCAATTTCAATTTGCAGTGGCAAACTGAGAGTAATTCAGTTTTTAAATTTTGACATTATATCTTTTTGGCCTGATTTCCCATTTTGAACCCCCAAATCAGCAAAAATACCAGCTGAATGCGGACAGGAAGGAGAAGACACGTCAGCCAGCCCATGGACAGGACCCTGGGACCCTGGAGGAAAAGAGAAAGCACTTTCCCATGGTTATGGCTGTGCTACTGCAGGATCCGTGCCCAAGAACACGAAAGCCGGGAATAGGGGAAACCCCGCTGAAAATTGGAGCTCTACAGTACAGGGATTACTCTCCCGCAGGCACTCAATCTTTGCACAAATCTTACAGCAAACATGCTCCTTTCACAGGAAGTCTTTGCTGCTTCTCAAATAATCCCGAAAGGAGAGTTGCTGGATGTCCCATAATGAATAAAACTGCTGATAGGAATGGAAAAAGTTTATGAAGGATTTGTAAACCCAAAATACCATATGTGGAGTCATAACATTTTATTTATACCTTTGCCTGATACTTCACCCACGCACACAGGATTATGGAAGAAATATATGGCCGCCTGCTGGCCCGGAGTTCTCTCAGGCCTTCCTCACTGGCCTGCAGGGAGCGCCGCTGACCCTGGGCCAAACGTGGATCTGTAGCACAGAATTCCTTTTCAAGTTGAAAGGAGAAGTAATAGACAGTAGAATTTAAAATAGCAAACATAGTCCCGTATATTTTGTTTCTGTTTCAGTCTACAAATAAAAATAAGCCTAAATGGCCTCTTTTGGCATAAGATTATAGGTTAAAAAATAAATCCACAAAATATTATATAATAAGATAAGAATAATTAAGAACAATATATTTCCTTTTAAAAACCTTGATGGATAACCTTTAAGATGTTTTTGAGGGTTGTGTTCAGGCCACACACATGATGGGCAATATTTTTTCTTCCTTTTGTACAAAAAAAGGAAAGCTAATTTTGCTTAAAATAGAAGGAGGTCTATAGGTCTTGCATTTGTCAAAGAAATAAGCATTTTTTTAATCACACAAAATTATCTCTAACTATTTCAAGGAAATTGGAACAAAAGCCAAACACAGCGGCATATAGGCGCATACACTAGTAATGTCTGTAGACAAAGAGAAGGAGCTTAGTGGGTCCTCGGTAGAAATAAAATCTTGTTTTCTGGCCTTCCATGATTCCAAAGCTTGTGTAGAATCAGAGCCTTGATGGGAGGGGGAGAGGGGCAGGGATGCAGGGGAGGGGGGATAAAATCTACTAGGAGCACAGAATTCGCTTCCAGTCTGGATTTTACCTCTGGTTCTACTCAGGAGTCCATTTGCAACTTTGACCTCAGCAAATTTTCATTCCTTCAGTCCCCTTATCCATGGATATGGAAATAGAACAAATGAGCAGCAAACAGCCAGCCTCTAGAAACGGTTGGCGGGGGGAGGTCCTCCTCCTTCAGGAGTATCCTCTCCACTGAGAAGGGTGTATAAGGAGCAGAAAATGTCCCGCACTCAGACTCTCTGCTGCCGCATGGCCCTCCTTTTGGGGAGAAGCGTGGTTGGAATGACAGTGAGGTGAGAAGGCAAGACTGTCTTCCAACAGGCAGCAATGTCATGGCTGTTTACCAGCCACGCTCTGCTTTAATCCTCACCACAACCCCTTGAGGTGGGCGCCATGCTGTCCCATCAATGTGAAGGGAACAGAGGCTGGGAGACCTTAAATAACTCGCCTAGATCACATGCTGTGGTAGCTAATTCCATGTGTCCGGTTGACTGGGCCACGGTACCCAGCTATTTAGTCAAACACCAGTCTAGATGTTGCTGTGAAGGTATTTTTCAGATGAGATTAATGTCTAAATCAGTAGATTTAGAGTAATTCAGATTACCCTCCACACGTGAGTGGGCCTCACCCAGTCAGTGGAAGGCGTGAACAGAACAAAAGACCGAAGGCCCTGAGGAAGAGGGAATTCTGCCAGCAGATTGCTTTTAGCCTTGAGCTGCAACATCAGCTCTTCCTGGGGCTCCAGACTGCTGGCCTGCCCTGTCGGTTTTGGACTTGCCAGCCTCCGCAACCGCGTGTGAGCCGATTCCTTGCAATAAGTCTCAGTTTCAGTCTCTCTCAATAGAGATAAACAGACAGACAGATCTCTCTATACATATCCTATTTGTTATCTGTCTACATCTCCTCTTGGTTCTGTTTCTCTGGAGAGCCCTAACGTACTCTGCCACTACTGGATCTAGGATTCAAGTAGAGTTTGATCTGATGCCAGGGCTCATACTTTTTCCCTGACACCTAGACTTTACCATGATTGCCGGAGACTTGTCAGCACTGCATTTAATCCCCTCCCTCATTCATTCAGGAAACATTTGTAAAGAACCTATTACGTGTTTGGTCCTGCACTAGATTCTAGAACGCAACAGAACAATATGAACGTGGCCCCGGCCCTCACAGAGCTTGGGAATGACTGCCAAGTAAACCTGTAATCACAAGGGTCAGCAGGGTGGAGAGGCAACGGGGCAATAACTGATCATGGGAGGATTTGGAAAGGCCTTTAGAGATATCTACGTGGAGACCTGGTGAATGAACTTGAATTAACCAAGTAAGAAAGAGAAAGGGTATTAAAGGCAGAAGGAACAGAGATGAGAGACAGAGAAACTGCAGGTGGCCCAGGTGCTGCTTTGAGGCCCTAGGTGGAGAAGCAGAGCTGGGTCTAGGAGGGGGCAGAGCTGGGTCTGGGAGGGGGCAGAGCTGGGTCTGGGAGGGGGCAGAGCTGGCTCTTCTCCTTTAGCCTCTCAGGGCCTGTTGAGGCTTTGGGCTTTGCCCTGGAGGCCAGAGGAAAATGCAGGGAGCGTTTCTGTAGGATGCCATTACAGAGACTGTGGCTGAGGGCGGGGTGGGGTGTGGGTGGGGGTGGGACACCCACTAGGTGGTGGTAACTGCAGGTGAGGGCAGACTTGGCCAGACCTGGTGATTGGATTATGGGCTTGGGGAGGGGGTGAAGGAGTCATAAAGGAGCAGCGATTTGGGGGATAAAGGCAATAAATGAAATTTGGGTTTGTTGAGTTAGGGACACAAGGAGAAAGCTGGCCAGACATCCCTCCTTCCTCCCTGTCTCTCTCTTCCCCTCCTCTCTCTCCCCTCTCCTGCCCCAGGAGCCACCTGGCGCCGTGGCTGACATCTGGAGATGGGCTGGACGGCCTGATCTCCTTGGCCTGAGAAGAACCGGGGCTGTGACAACATACGGCATGCTAAATCTCCACCTGTTCAATGGAAACGAACTCTTGCCCCAGAACTTCAGCTTTTGCTTTAGCTGAAGATTTATTCAGCTGGGAACATAGATGTTGCACAGAAATACACAGGCTGGACCTCACTCCCTCTATTTCACCAAGGGTGGAGCCCTGAGCACAACTGGCTCCTCCCGGTGTGTGGCTGAAGACCTGGAGCAAAGACCCTGCCACCTGCAGCAGGGATATGTTAAATGCCCCCAGCACAGCCCTGCAAGCTCCTGAGGCCGAGAAGGAGTATTCCAGACCCCAACCCCTTCTGTCTCTCTCCCAGCCTCTGGCCCAGCACAGAGCAGGAGCTTCATGCCCTGGAATCTGACTGACACTCCCAGCATCTCCAGGCTCAATCCTGGCCAAGATTTTGGGGACCACTGAGGGTATGCAGCCTCATAAAGGATGACTCAGATCGTGTGAGACCCCAGCGGGCTCTGTCAGGGGCTAAAAGCTTTTGTCAGTGGCTGAGGGGAAGCTGCTGACGCAGGCAAAGAGTGAGAAGAAGCTACTGCTCCTAGGAAGACACACCATGGCTTTCCGGGATGCCCAAACGCAGCAGGTTGGACCTCATTGGGGATGCTCTCTATGAACCCTTTCACCCTAGGGTGCTTCCAGAGGGCACTGTTACCACTTAAAACAGCAAGGGCTGTGTGTGTGGTGTGTGTGTGTGTGTGTGTGTTTACAACATAGAAAGTAAGAAAAGAGAGGAATAGAGGATAATTTCCTTCTCTCTTCCCTGTGCATTACAGTCAGAGAGCTTCCAAGATGGAATTAAAGGCAGGCAGCAAAGTCATCTTTTTCTGATCCCAAAACACTTTAAACAGAACAGTTCATATTTTGCAGGTGCAGATCCTAAATTGCTTCTGATGTGTTTGCCTTAGCTTCTGGATGGAGCCCTCATTTTCCCTGGCTCCTGTTCCTCAGCACAGCCTCCCCCTTGCAACACAGCCCCAGGAACTACTAACTACCCAGGAATGGGTATTGCAGAGCAGGCGGGCCTTTGGCTCTGGGCCCTCCAGGCCCGGGCAGTTTCCGAGAGCAGAGCCCGGAAGGCTCACACGCAGGGCTGCAAGCTGGGCTGGCCCCTGCCTGGCCCTGCCGGGAACGGCCTCCTTAGGGGCCACTTTCATTTTCCTGTAGGCCTGGCGGGCCGCCTGTCTTCAGGCGGGTTGGTGATCATCTGCTGGCTCCTCTGCGGGGATTCACTGACTACAGACCACCTGCGGTCTCTGCGGTGCTGCCACATCTCCCATCCCACCCCACCTGTCCCAGGAAAATGCTCTTACAATGGCAGAAGACTAGATTCCTTCCTCTGCCCTTCCTGTGGCCAAATCCAGGTCTTTATCAGGGATTCTTTGGTTTCAAGAGACAGAATTCTTCTCAATCCAGCTCTGCCATAATAGGAGAATCTTCCCTGGGGTACTTTTCTCCCTTGTGGATGCTACAGATCTTGTGACTGATTTTGTTTCCCTGTTCACGCAGTACGGTGCCAAATGTGTGGTCCATCTCCAGCAAATGCACAGGAAATTACATTATGCATTTTATGCAATAGCCTCACTTCTGGATTCATATTTCTCTCCTATTTTTATCTTGCCTTTGCCTTATTTCTTCACTTGTTTTAACCTAATTTTATCTTGCCGCTTTGGGTCCTTTTTAACAAGGCTGGAAAGTAGCCACCCGGTTAATCAGTCATCAGTCTTATCAGTCTTGTCCACCACCCACGGGCTCCCCACCCCACCCCGGAGCCTCTGCAGAGCGCCGCAAGATCCCTCTTCCCGGACTCATGTCTTTATAACCCTTTTTTTTTTTTTTTTTTCTGACCCTGCACTGAAGGAAGCAGATCGTGTTTCAGAAGACATATCTGAGGTCTGGAGCTGGTTGACCTTGGCCTGTGACTGAACTTGAAGCCTCTGATTAGGTTGTCATAAGCTACATGGAAAGAGCCAGGGACTGGGTCTGTCAGTCTCCACGTTTTTGGCAAGCTGCTCACCGTTGGATCCCCAATGTCTTCATCTGTCAAATGGAGCTACAAACACCACCCTCTCGAGCGCAGGTCTCTCCTGGCCGTAGTCCCTCCTGTAAGGTGCTTCTCCACCTCTCCTCTGCCTGTGCTCCAAGGTCAGGCTTGGACTGTGTCTCCTTTGTGAAGCCTTCTCTAATCAAGGGCAAATTATTAATACAATATTTACATAGGACTTTACAGTTTACAAAGTGCCTCATATACACAAGCTCTGTGCCTTCACTGGATCCTTCTTGACCAATCCAGAGAGATGGACAGATTTAAGAAAACACTTCAGTGATAGTCAGACACCCCACACTATCTGGCGGTTCCTTCCTTTTGTTGGTGCTCTCTATAGATGTCTATCTTGTCTTTCCAACTATATTCTAAACTTTTTTTAGCTAAAGATCACATCCTTTATTATCTTCCCCATGCCACAATGTCCACGTACAGAAATATACACACAAAAACACAGTTTGCCACAATTTCACACTCAAAATAAAATATATGTGCCAAGTCCTCAGTCATCTCCCTTCTAATATCGGGGCATCTGGTGGATGAGGCAACTCTCCTGAGCATTGATGAGGGGACAGAAAGTCTGTAAGAGGCAAGGAAAGGTTTCTTTTGTTCACTTTCTGGAACTTGAGATCATTGTCGTAGAAGCAGTAAGTAATTAAATATACAAGTGACATGGATCACCTGTTGTTATAAGTAGCTAAACCAAGAAAACCTACAGCACTATTTTTTGGAAAGGCAACTAATCCTCTCTCCTACTTTTAAGTCTTTTTCCCCCTGTAAAACTGAAAAGCTGAGTGACAGAATATATTGTTACTCTCTTCTCATAAATGAAAAACTGAGCAAGAAGTGGTAAGCCACTCCCCATGTCCTGACCAGACAGGGTCCAAGCTACCTCCTAAACCCAAAATTCCAGGCTTTAAATGCAAGGAACCTCAGCATGAAAATCTTTTCCTGCTATGTTCAGAGGTTGACCCTTAGACAGAGAAAAAAATTGAGAGTATTTTCCCAGGAAACACCCAACTAGGGCAGGGCAGACGAGCCCTCTGTTCTACTTGTGTGCATGGGACACCCTCTGCAGCCTGCAGATGTGAAGGCTCCCTGTAGACCATTTGCCATCAATTCTGGGCAAGTGGGGTGCTGTGGGCCAGAACTGCAGAGCACAGGCTTCTCCTGGCTAGAATGGGGCCCCTGCATGTTTGGTGCACATCAGCACACACAACAGGCCTGAAGAAACATCCATGAACCAGCTAACCAGCAACACCTCCTTCCTGTTCTAACATGTCCTCTAGGGTCTGCCACAAGCAAGAAAGCAAAGTTGTCAAAGAAAGCCTGGTCCCCCGACCCAGTGTGTTTCAGCACCCCTTCCTCTTGGGTTTCATTTCACACTGAGTGCACCCACCTCAGCTGTGCTGCACACTCTTCCCTTCCCATTTCCTGATTCTACCTGTGCCAGGCTTCCATGCACCCAGCAAATATTTACTGACTTAGGTATTAGTCACCTAGAAAACTTGAGGTCCCTCAAGGGACTCAGGAAAGAGCAATGGCCTTCCAGATGTTATGTCCCATCATCATGACAAAAACCACCAAAGTGGCTCAGATGGAGGGAACTTCAAGGCCAATGGAGAGGACTGTGGCACTAGACTCCAGTGGGGGAGAGAGAGCCTTGGGCCTATCTCATTTTCTTTGGATCCTCAGATATTAGCCAAGGATATGGCACAGAATGGAGGAGGAAACTGGAAATAATAATAGTAATATCTCACACTTATTGAGGAATCACTGTATACCAGATGCTGTGCTTTATATTGAAGGATTTGATCATTATAATAATGTTTTGAGGTTCATATTATTATTCTTACCCCTTTACAGATAAGAAAACCGAGGCACAGGGAGGTTGAGTAACTTGCCCCAAGCTGGTGTCTGGTGGAGCTGGGGAGAGAATCTCAGAAGACTGACTTCGAAGCTCCTTTTATGTGGTGGACACTGTTAGTTTCCCCATATCCATCCTCTCCTTCTTAGTGACAAAATACCCATTTACTCTGGAATATTGCCTCTTGCAGCAAAAGACGTTTCCCAGCCTCCTTGACAGCTGGGGTATGCATGTGAATGAGCTCTGCCCTCTGCCATGAAGTGGCAGAGTAATGTGGGAACTCTGGGAAGTTTCCTTGACAAGGAGGTGTGTCCTTCTTTTTCTTCTCCTTCTTCCTGTTTGAACATGAATGTGATGGCTGGAGTTCCAGAAGCCATTTTGGATTATGAGGTAACCTTGGGACTATCAGACTGCAGAGTTAAAAAGAGCTGATGACATCCCAAATCTCCCTCTCCAGCCCTGATGAGTCTACTTTATGCCTACGGATGGAAATCAGCTTTCATCTTATTTAAATCACTGCAGTCTGGAATCTCTTACAAGCTGATGAATCTTTCCTACCTAATAAACTAACTAATAAATTCATGCTGCCATGGTTACCTGATTTAATCCTCACAATCATATGAAATTTCTCATTTATAAATGGGAAGATGGACGCCTAGGGAGATTAGGCACCTCAACCCAGGTCACTCAGCTGGAAGTGGCAGGAGTGGGCACTCTGACGCCCAGGACAGTGGCTGCCAGGTAAACATGCACAGACTGGGGCAAGGCTGGCTACGTAAGAACCACCATGGGATTTGCAGATCCAGGAGTTCTGGGTGGAGCATGGGGGTCTGTCCTGGAAAGAACTTCCCACATGGTTTTAACGCACAGCTAGAATCACTGCCCTTTTCCATGTCTTATGATTGTTGGACAACCCAAGGGTGCATGCAAAAGTGAGATTAAAGTAACCAGAGTGGGAGCACAAGGGAGGATCCCTGTGGGTCAGACATACTCAGATGGGGGAGAGAAGAGAGAGGAGCAGCCTCTTGGGCCAGGTGGCTCCCAGCAGCCCCAGAGCAGGGGACAGCCAGAGTCCAAGCAGCTGATGTTCACAGCAGCTGGAAGGTGAGCACCCTGGCCAATTACAGGGATCCAGGCTGGGCAACCATAGCATTAGCATGAGATGTGTTATAAGGTACAAAGCCAAGTAGATGTGTGAGATGTTGTTATTGCAGTTAACCTTAGACAAGGGAGCAGAGGCTGCCTTCAGCTTCAGTCCACACTGTCCATGTGGTTCTGCCTGTAGCTGTGGTGTTTCTATGACCGTGGCCGTTGAGAGCCACTACTTCTGCAGATCTGTTTTTACCATGTGATTGGTAAGTAATAAAATTATTATGTGTTAATATTAATAGATGGAAGAAGAGAAAGAGTATCTACTTTCCTGTTTCCTTTCTCTCACTAAGGCTTGTTTTGCCAGTGATGAGAGATTAAACCAGTCAACAGTTGTCAATCTAAAATCACAAAAACCTCATGAATTGAGACTAGCCACAAGACAATCTAAAGTACAGGACTTTGAAAATGCCATTTTATTACCTACCAGCACATAAAATAATGTGCTGTATGTTAGGTATTTTGAAACAGGATGGTGGTAGCCAGGGATCCAGACCCTTCCACACCCACACCTTGTTCTACCCTATCCACACCCTCTCCTCTAACTCAGTCCCCCCTTTCACTTCCAAAACATTCCTGATACAGATGTGTGCACACAAGAAGAGAAAGAACCTCATCTCCCTCACTCATAGCCACTACCTTTGGACCCTATGGAGAAAGAATCAATCATTTGTGTTCCCACTTATTTCCATGCTGCTATGTACCCAACACTGCACTCAGGGCTCACAGTACAACCCAGGAAAGCCCATTCTTTCCTCCAAAAGCCCACAGTGGAATGTCCTAAGAGCCAGGATTTATAATGCTGCCCAATAAGGGTTGTACAGAAGTAGATACAGCATATTTTGGGAGCAAAGAGAAGGAACAAAAACTCCATCTGTGTATAGGCAAGGGCAAGAAGTGTTTATAAAAGGAATTCGTTTAAGTCTTAAAATATGAATAGGAATTTTCCAGGTTGGAGGGTGGGTGGAGTGGGGATTCCAGGAAGAGGGAAGCCGTGGGCACAGGCACAGCGACAAGAAAGCTGAGAAGGCGTCAGGACGCTGCAGATACAGGGCGTGCCCACTGCACGGTGAAGAACTGCTGGATCCGACGGGACGCTCTAATTTAAGAAAGATGTCTTTTCAAACAGAGAGGACAATTTCACCTTGAAAATATCTCCAATCTGCAGAGAGAGTTAACATTATATTTCAACTAAGAATTATTTCAATAAATGTAACCCAAAGTGTGCCTGGTCACTGGACACACATGTGGATCAGATTAATATTTATGCCCATATTTGAATGGTTCTAGGTCTTCCTCCCTTCTGACACTCCCACCACCCACATTACAAAGTCCCGCTCTGAGGGAGAAACTTCTCTTGTGACTAGTGTCCTCTGTTACGTCTAGGAGCCCCAGAAGGACACCCTAGATGTGCCCCCTCCGGGTTGTCTGCTGCAGCTTCTTGCAGCAGCCTCCGAGCCATCCACCTTCCAGGCTCCTGGGGGCATCCGCTCACATCTGGGTTCTACCAGGATGGGAGAGCGGCCTCCCCCAAACTCACCGCATTCTTTATCACCTCAGCCCAGGGAGGTGATTCTTATTCCCAAAGCCTCACCGCATGTACTTTGAAAACAGTTCTATCAGCTTCTAAGCTCCTCTCTCCCTGCAGAGTGGCCAGGCTTGTTTGGGGGGCAAGTCGTCCTTGTCCATCTTCTTCATTCTCCTCTGCCTCAGCCTGCAGATAGCAAAGAATAAAGCTTCCTGTGCACGAATGAAGGAAAGCAAATGCGGGGAGCCCAGGATGCTGTCCTCAGCAGCAGTGTCTCAGTGCCAGGCCAAAGAGCCACAAGGCCCATGAGGGCTGGAATTCCTGCTTTGAGTAAATGCAAAGGAAGACAAAATCTGGACTCCCTTTTCTGGACCTAGCAAAGGAAATGGAGACACAATGTAACAATGCAAATTTGAGCAGGGAGTTAAAATGGAGCCCAAAGCTACACAGGAAATATCTTGAGGAGCTACAAACTGGTGGTTTATTTTATTTTATATTATTTTATTGAAGAGAGAGAGTATGAGGAGATGCATTTTAAAGAATAATTAATTCATTTGTATTTAATTTTTGGAATCAGTCATTCACAGAGTTCAAAATTCCAAATGGATGAACAAGTATGCAGGGAATGTTTGCTGTCTCTGTGCCCCAAACACCAAGTTTCCCCCCAATAAACACTGGACATTAATAGTTTTTGCATATCCTTCAAGATACACATTCAAGCAAATGCTTATATGTAAGTTTCACTTTTATTTCACAAATGGGAGCATATTTACACAAAATTCTACACTGTACTGTTTCCACTTAAGAATGTATCTTGAATATATTCCCATACTGATTGCTATGGTCTGAATGTTTGTGTCCCTCTAAAATTCATGTTGAAATCCTAACCCCCAAGGTGATGGCTTGAGGAGGCGGGGCCTTTGGAAGATGATTAGGTCACAGGGAGAAAGCCCTCTTGAATGGGATCAGTGCCCTTATAAAGAGGCCCCAGAGAGACCTTCACCTTTTCCACCTCGTGAGGACACAACTAAAAGACCTCATCTATGACATCTGTTGGTGTGTAATGAAGGAAGCAGGCCTTCCTTAGACACCAAATCTGCCAGCGCCTTGATCTTGGACTTCCCAGCATCCAGAACTGTGAGAAATAAGTTTCTGTTGTTTATTAGCTACCTGGTTTATAATACTTTTTTACAGCAGCCCAAACAGACTAAGACCCTAATACATAAAGATGTCCTTATTTTCTTTTATGGCTGCATAGTATGACTTCAGCATATGAATGTCTGAAGGGTTCTTTAACCAGGCCTATTCATGAGTATTTTTATTGTATACAACCTTTTGTTAGGCAAATGATGCTTCCATGAATAGCTTTGTACATAGGTCAATCCAGTAATGAGTGAGTTTATCCCATTAATGAGGGATAAATTGCCAGAAATAAATGCTGGTTCAAATGGTATGTGTATTTGTAATTTTGATTGTTATTACTAAACTATCCTCCAAAAATATTGTTCCAGTTTATACTCCCACCAGCAATGTGAGACAGTGTCCCTTCTCCACATCCTGATTAACATAGTTTTCAAATGATTTACTTTTTCCCAATATGAAAGATAAGAAATGGTTGCTCAAAGTACTGTAATTTGAATTTCTCTTGTTCTGAGTAACACTGAATATCCTGTTTCCTGTTTCTATAGAGCCATTTTTATATATTTTTCTAGGAGAAATCTGTCACAGTCTTTGCTCATTTTATTGGGGTGTTGCTAATATTTTGTTCTTTTGGAGAGCTCTTCCACAACAGGAGAGACAGAAGCCCTGATATATAATATGAGATGCTAGTTTGGGGCATTCCTCATTTGACTTCACTTATGGGAAGTTTTTTCCGTACAGAATTTCTTTGGTTTAACAGGGTTGGTGGATTAGTCTTACTTTTGTGGCTCCTAAGTTTTGTGTCACAATGAACTCCTTCCAAATCCAAAGATATAAAATAATTCTGTCATGGTTTCCTCTAATAATTTTGTTTTGTTTTGTTTTCTGATTCTCCTAGAAATTTACCCTGTGTAGTGTGAGATATGAATCCAAATTTATTTTTATTTGAAAATGGGTAGCCTGTTTTCTTAATATTACTCATTCAATGATCCATATTTTTCCAACTGACTTGAGAGGATACCTGTATTCAATAATGAATGTTTATGTGTTTGCATATAATTCTGAACTTCTTTGTCTGCCCTATAATTCTATTCTGCTCCTGTTACATCACCCTTGTATTTTAATCATAGAGGTTTAAAAAATATTTTAATAGCTGGTCTACCAGTATTAGTCTTCTTTTTCAGAATTTCCTGAATATCTTGTTTCTTAATTTTTCTAAATGAAATTTACTGTCAATTTGTCAAATTAAAAATAAATAAAATTGGTAATATGTTTATTGTGCTAAAGTTAATAGATTAGCTTGGAGAAAACTGACATCTTTATGAATTGAATATTTTCTATATTAGAACATGGTATACCTTTCCATTTACCCAAGTTTCCTTTCCCATAAGAACATTTAATTTTTATTTTATACACACACACACACACACACACAGGTATATGAGCTTTTTAAGTGTATTACTAAGTATTTTACCTTAAGAGTTGCTATTATAAATAAGATCTTTTCTTCCATAATGTATTATAAATAGTTTTTATTTATTAATATGAAAGCAATTATAATAATTCTTATGTGTTAATTTTTATCTCTTTATCAAATTCTCTTGTTCTTTAGTATGGTTTTCCAGGTGACTCTCAGGAGTTTTCCTGGCATATTAGTTTATCATCTGCAAATAACAATCATTTTACTTCCTTCTTCCTAACTTACATATCTCTACTTTTTCTTTTCTAATTTGTTGACTAGACTTGCAGAAAAAGGCCCAATAATGATAGTGATGTGGACATTCTCATCTTACTTCTGACTTTCCTAGGAATGCTGCTAGCACTTCCCCTTCAAGTAGGAAGCTGGCTTTTGGGTTGAAGAAGCTATACATTTATCATGAAAAAGAAAAGTTCACCTATCTTCTTTTGTTAATACTTTTTATCAAGAGTGAATACTGTGTTAAAGTACTTAGGGGGCAATGTGCTGACGTCTGCAATTCACTTTGAAATGTATAAAAAATAAGATGGATTAGTATACGGATTTCAAGATGGAAAATGGATAGGTACATGATAAAGCAGGTAGCCTAAAATGTTAATGTAGGTGGTGGATATATGAGTGTTCAGTAAAACTCTTTCAACTTTACTCCGTGATTGAACATTTTAATGATAAAATGTTTGGGAAGAAAATAAAAGGTATTCAATTTTGTAAAATAACTTTTTAATATCTCTGAAGATAATCATATGATTTTTCTCCTTAAAGCTATTAATATGATATTTACTAATAAACATCCTAACATTGAACCATCCTTGAATTCCTGGACTAAACCCCACTTGATCATAGTATATTATGTTTTTAGTGTGTTGTTGGATTCCATTTACTAATGTTTATTATTTTGCACAATATTCATAAGTGAGATCCTCCTTCCCCCCTCAAGTTTTGTTATACCATTTCTACACTGTCTGACTCTATACCTGTCCCATTCTGTTTTATTGACTCAACTCCACATGAGTTTTCATCTTAGTGTTCCAAATAAATAGATTCAATTGTCTCTCTCAATACTTTTCCTATAGATTTTCCTCAAGAGCTCGTGAGAACAAAATTTTCCGAATATTTGTATGCTAAAAACTCTTTGGTATCTTTTTTTTTTGTATCTGAAAACAATAGTTTGACTAACTGTAAAATGTGTAAGTATTACACCTTGCTTGACAATTTTTGCGTGTTGCTCCATTACCTTCCAACAGTGGATGAAGCTGTGGAGGGGATCAAGCCAGCCATATTGGTCCTGTTATAAATAACAATGTGAGGGGGGCTGTTTCAAGCATGTGTTTGAAGCACAGCAAGTTTACCAGGATCTTGAGATGCTCAATTTTCCCTGTGATACAGAGTGCCCCTTCAATATATTAATTTAAGGCCTCTCCTTTTATGAGTTATCTTGAATTCTAACTTGAATATAGGTTCTGTTTGGTTATTTCTTAAGGTAAAATACTTAGTAATACAGTTAAAAACTCCTTCTTTAGGAGTTCCAATGAATCACATATGTCAGATCACCTTTTCTGTCTTCCACATCTATCATTTTCCCTTCAGTCTTCTGTAATTATTTATTTTCATGTCATTTTACTTGGTTTTGTCATTTCTGTTTCTGTGTCTCTTACCGTGATGTGAGCAGTGTCCATCTCCTTTGTGTTCCTTCTGGCTTTACCTTCATTTCTGTGATAGTTTTGATTTTGATTTTCTTCCAATTTCTTCTTTCACCTCCTCTGGTTTTCTTGCCATCTTTTCCCCAAGCTCTGGCATTTCAGCATTACTCATATTGAAAATTTTCATCTGATGCATGGGAAGGTGTTTTTATGAAATTGTTCTTTATCTACCTTTTTTTCCCAGTCTCTTTCCTCATTTTTTTTAATAGTATCTTGGTTTAGAACCCCTGATGGTTCCTTTATTATTATTCATCATTAAGAGATAAGATGTTCCTAAACAGCTACTTGCTGGAAGTTCACATGCATGAGGAGCCAGGGGCATGGATCACACTACCTGAAACATTTCTTATGATCCCCAGTTTTGCATGAGTTTGTTTTGACTTTACTCTTTCCCAGCTAAGGGTGAGAAGTAGCTATTGGGTTTTCCCACTGCAAAGTCTTTCTTCTCTAAAGCCACAGGAAAAAAAACTGCTTTCTGCAGATATGGCTTGTCAACATGGTCCTCCAACAGCCCAGCCTACCCTGACTCCCAGAACCAAGTGGGGAGGCAGAAATAGCTGCAGGCAGTTCATCCCATGTTCCCACTATTGCCACCCTCATTTTGGAAAATTAGGTTTCAAGATAACTTTTTTTGAGATTTGTAGCTCCAACGTCTTCTTTTTCCAGCATCTTGTCCAAGCTGTCTCCCACATATCCTCTGACAATTGATTGTCCTTGCTTTTGGCAGCACTTTCAACTATTTTGGCATGTGAACTTTTAGCTGTCTCAGAATCAATCTGAGCTTCCCTACCACTTCCAGGTGATTGCAAGATGTTGATGCTACAAGAAGAAAGGAAGGACAGAGGGATGGCCTCATTTTCAGGGACTCAGTGGCATGGATGAGGCAGGAGCAAACCCTTGCCTTCTTGAGAACTGTGGTACTTCTGATCCAAGAGCTCCAAATGCCTCTCTAGAGGTTTGTGATAACTCATGAAAAAGTTTGCAGTTGTTTGCAGTGCAATGAGAGATAAAAGAATACAACAGCAATCGAGGGATATTTTAAAGCTCTATTTATTCCATGTAAAGACCATTATGTTATTCCTTAATTATGTACTTTCTTAACTGGGGTGATAAAATATATTTTAATAAAGTAATGGTGATAGTATATGATGGGTTTTCATTGGTATTTTAATATTTGTGCTTTGCAAAATAAAAAAAAAAGTTGGTATTGCTGAATTCTAGGAGCCAGTGAAGTACACTGCACAACTAGAGTGGTGTTTTCCATTCTGGAAGCACATTGGAATGTCTGGGAAATGGAAACAATACTGATGCTCAGTCTCCACCCTCAATTCCATCAGCATCTCTGCAGGTGGGGCTCTGCATGGGTATTGTGCTCAAAGTTCTCAAGGAATCCTAATATGCAGCCAAGGTTGAGAATGGAAACAAAGCTCTCTCCTTCTCTGTCTCTGCTGCAAAGCGTTACTCCTTGACTGTTTCGTAGGCGTGAGAGGGCTCTATTCAGTTGATTCCTAAGATTCTAAGACGCAGATGATGATGTCTTTTTCATCTCTCATTAAATCCTGCTCCGCATCATAGATAATCTCTAAAGGAAGAGCAGGTCTTAAAAAATATTTCCGAAAGAATAAAGAAATGGCATGACTTTACAGTAATAGATTAAAGTTTAAAGGAGGGTCCCAAAAAACATTTGGTTTTTGTTTTCACAGAAACTGTTTCAAAAGACTGTTGAACTTCACAGAATATAAGAAAACCTAAGTGATAAGTAAGAGGGAGTGTGGAAAGAAAGAATGTTTTGGGACATGGAAACTGGGAGGGACGGAAAAAGAAACAAATAGACAAGCTAACAAGAAATTCAAGACAATATGGAAATCGTTACTCTAAAGCAACAAACAAGGTGCTACAGTGGCAGTTAAAAAACAAACAAGAACAAATTGGATGGACTCACTGAGCACTTTCCTACTGAATCATGTATTGCACATTTGTACGATTATCATAGACTTTACAAATATTATGATAATTTGTGTTCATTCATTCATTCCCTTTTCAACTCTCTTATTTTGCTCAGGGTCACAGGTGGCCAGAGCCTCTCCCAGCAGCTCAGGGTGCGAGGTGGGAACTGGCCCTGGACAAGACACCATCCCAAGGCAGGATTCGTTCACTTACACCCACACTCACTCACACTGGGACCATGTAGACATGCCAGCGAACCTAACGTGCGTGTCTTTGGGATGTGGGGGGAAACCAGAGTGCCCGGAGAAAACCCATGCAGACATGGAGAGAATGTGTAAACTCCACATAGACAGTGCCCCGCCCCCCCAGAAATCAATTTTTTTCTCATCAACATTTTAAGTAAAAAACATTAAAGAAAAGGACATTATTCAAGGATCTGCTGTGTATAATAGATTGAATTATCATCTCTAGGTTTTTTTTAACCCCTTCTTGTACCCATGGTCTTTGTCAGTCACTCCCACTAAGGTGGAGTATACTTCCTGGTCAACTGACTTTAGGCTTGGGCATGCGACAAGTTTTGGCCAGCAGAGTGTATGTAGAAGTGACAATGAGCTAGTTCTGAGTCTAGGCCTTAAGTGACTTCATGCCTGTCTTTCTCTCTTTCTTTTTAAATGTTTTTAAAGCTGTATTTTCTTGGGAAAAAAGAAGACAGGATCTACAGTTACTTAAAGAGAAAAACTTTCAATAAATAGTCATCATGTTCCAAGACACTTTTAGGAGGGAAATGCATTGCTATGATCTGAATTTCCTTTCCTTTTTTTTTTCCAAACACCTTTATTGAGATATATTCCTATGACCTACAATTCATTAATTTAAATTGTACAACTCAATGATCTTTAGTTTATTCCCACAGTTGTGCATCCATCACCACAATTACTTTTAGAATACATTCATAATCTTAAAATAAAATCCCATACCCTTTAGCAGTCACTCCCCATTTCACCCAAGAGGATTTATGTGTTTCTGTTTGCTCTCTTACACCCAGGTTAGCAGACTAGTTCAAGGAGAATAAGAGACATGTAGAGAAAACACAGAACCAACCTTCAGCTAGAGCCATGTAAATAACCCCAGTCCAGATGAGCCAAACCTCAGCCACTCACAGACAAGTAAGAGAACAAATGCTCTTGTTGTAGACTTCTAAGATTTTTGTAGGTTTTGTGCAGCAATAGCTGGTTGACCCAGGCAAGATATAGATGGAAAATATTTACAAAACAGATATCTGAAAAAGGACTCTCACAGCTCAATAAGAAGAAAGTTTTAAAAACCTAATTTTTTTAATGGAAAAAATATTTGAACAAATATCTCACCAAAGAAAATAGATGGGTGTCAAAAAAGTATATGCAAAGATGCTTGACATCATTAATCATTAAAACCACAGTGAGATACCACTACAAACCTATTAGAATGGCTATAATAAAAATCAATCAATCAATCTGACAATGCAAACTGTCTGAATCCACTTGGGCTACTATTAACGAACTGCCTCAACCTGGGTACCTTATAAACAACGGAAATTTATTTCTCACAATTCTGGAGACTGGAAAGTCCAAGGTCAAGATACCAGCAGTTTTGTTGTCTGGTGAGGGTCCACTTTATGGTTCATAAAGTGAACCATAGCTGTGTTCTAGCTGTGTTTTCACATGTAGGGAAGGGCAACTGGGCTCCCTCAGGCCTCTTTTATAAAGGCACAAATTTTATAAAGCCAGAACCTTCATGACCTAATTACTTCCCAAAAGCTCCATCTTTTAATACCATTACCTTGGGGGTTAGGATTTCAACATATGAATTCTAGGGGGACACAGAAATTGAGATCATAGCACCAACTGCTGGCAAGTATGCAGAATAACTGGAATTTTCATACATTGCTGGTAGGAATACAAAATGTTACAGCCACTTTGGAAACAGTTTGGCAGTTTCTCATAAAGTTAAATATACATGTAGCATATGATCTCCTAGGCATTTACTTGAGAGAAATGAAAACATATGTTCACACAAAAGCCTGTACATAATCGTTTATAGCCACTTTATAATGACCAAAAACTGGAAATAACCCAAAAGCCCATTGCTATAGACTGAATGCTAGTGTCCCCCCAAAATTCGTATGTTGAGACTCAATCCCTAATGTGATAAAATTTGGAGATGGGGCCTTTAGGTGGAGAATGTGATAAAAGAGACTCCAAAAAGCTCCCTTTCCCCTTCTACCATGTGAAGACACAGTGAGAAGACAGTCACCTATGAACCAAAAAGTGGGCCCAAAAAGCACACCCAAAAACCAAAAAGCAGGCCCAAAAAGCATACCAAATCTGCCAGTGACTTGATCTTGGGCTCCCCAGCCTCCAGAACTGGGAGAAATAAATTTCTGTTGTTTATAAATTACCAAATCCACAGTAGTTTGTTATAGCATCCCAAATGGACTAAGACTTGCATCAGCTGGTGAGTGTATTAACAATCTGTGGTACATCCATATAATGCAATTCTATATGGCATCAAAAAAGTAATGAACTGATACATAGAATAATATGAATGAATCTCAAAAGCATTATGCTGGATGAAAGAAGCCAGGGTTAAAAGGCTACATAATTGTTGTGAGTTTATTACCAGTCTTTCATTAGTCTGGGAATATTTCTCACCTTTACTCAAATATTTCTTCCCACATATGGTTTTCTCTCTTCTCTTTATTTACTCCAGTTGCTCATATTTAAGACTTTCTCACTGAATTCTCCATGACTTTTATCTTGTACCTTCCATCCTCTTTTTCTTTCAGTATTTCTTTCTGAATATTTTTGTCTTACCTATCTTACAATTCACAAATTCTCTCTTCAGCTGTGTCTAAACTGTCATCCACTAAGTTCCGAATTTCAGTTAATACATTTTCCAGTCATAGATTTTTCCAGTCAGTGACGTGTATACTTTCCAGTTCCTTGCAAAATAGGGCAAGAATTTCATCAGAAATTTTAAAAATTTGGTTTTTGATAACTGCAGTGTTTGTTGTCCTTTATGTGTCTATTTCTCCTGCCTGTTGTTTCTGCTTATTTATGTTCATGTTATCTTATTTCTTCTTGTTCATAGTTTTTTTATATGTCAGACATTGTATTTGCAATTTATTTCAAAAAATAAATTCATGTCTAGAATAATATAATCTTCCTCTAGAGGTGATTTACATTTCCTTCTATTAGGACCACCTCATTCAAATTTCAGATATTGAGATAGTTCGAAGTTGTGCTTCATTTCACGCAAGGACCAGTGTACTACTTCTAGTTTACGCTTAGTCTGGCTGTGCAAATTTCTATGGTCTCAACCCAAGTGAGGGGTTTCATTCAGTGTCCCCCTTTGGTTCCTGGACTTCAATCTCTGTCCCACTAACTCTGAGAGGCTCTCAGGATTTCTCAGCTTCCCAGTGGCCCATTCTGCAATAGGGAGAAAAGCTTTTTCCTTGGGGGAAAAGCAGCTCCCAAGTCAGACTCACCTTCTTGGACCTATATTCTTTCCCATATCCGGGCCTACTATTTCTTCATTATCTTATTTTCCCTATGGCACCTTCGAGCATATTTTATTAATATTTTGTCAAGCTTTGTCATCAGTGGCAAGGTTTGTTTGAGTTACTTATTTCACTATTAAGAAAAACACAACTTCCCAATGAGGTTCTTAATATGTCCAAAGCTGATCATCTGATGTCCTAACACCAAGACCTCCTTGATCTGCAGTCTTTCTCATCACAGGTAATGGCAACTCCATCATTCTAGTTTTTCAGGCCAAGTTTTAGTGTCATCCATAATTTCTCTTTTCCTTTCACATCCTCACTCAAACCATTAACAAATCTTTTGGGTCTACCATCAAAATACATCCAATAATGCTGTGTAACAAACTGCTTCATGGCACTTAACAATGAGTAAACTCTTATTGTCTTGCCCACGGGGCTTTAGATTGACTGTGGATTGGCTGATTTGGCTGGGCTCAGGATGGATCTCCCTCAAGCAATAGTTCTGGTTGGGCTTGGTTCCTCGCTTTTGGTTAGGCTTATGTCTACTACACATGTGCTCTCTGGTGACAAGTCTGGGGGGTCAGCAGCTTCCCAAGGGAAGTTCTTCTCATAGCGATGGCAGAAGCACAAGAGGGCAAGCAGAACCATGTCATGTCTCTCTTAAGGCCAAGCTCGAACTGGTAAACTATCATCTGCATTTACATCCCATTGGCCAAAGTAAGTCACAAAGCTAAGCTCAGACTCATGGAGCAGAGAAGTGCACTCCATCTCCAGCTGGAGGGGCTGCAAAGTCACATGACAAAGGGGTGGGTGGAGGATGGGATGAGAAATCTCATCTGGCACAGAGGCCCAACATGTCCTGGCCTCTAATTACCTCTCTGAACTCACCTCCTCATACTCTTTCCTGTACTGAATCTGCTGCTCCAGCCACATTGGCCTCCTTGGCATTCCTTGGCCATGCCAGGCGCATCCTTTAGAGTCTTCACATTGTCTCCTCCCTCTGCCTGGACATTCTCCCCCTGGTAATCCACATGGCTTTTTTTCTCATTTCTTTCAGGTGTGTGTTCAGAATTTGCCTTCTCAGTGAATCATTCCATGACCATGGTATTTAAAATTGCATTCCCTCCATTCTGGCACGTCTCTTACCCTGCTTTATTATCCTGATTGAAAGCACTTTTAGTTTTGAACAAACCGTACAATTTACTTACTTTGATTATTGTCTGCTTTCCTCCCACTAGAGTATAAGCACCTCAAAGTCAGGGGGTTTTGCTTATTTCATTTACTAGGGTATTCCTATTGTATGTCTGGCTATTCTACTGAATAGTTGCTTAAAAATACTTGTTCATAAACTGATATAATAATAGAAAACAATGCAAAAAGAAAAGAAAGATAATTAGAAATTTCAGGAAGGGTAAAAAAATCTGTATATTAAAAAATATAATTCATTGAATCCAGAGCAAGTAATATTCTGATAGTCATATTAATATAAATACCATTTATATTACTGAAGTTATCTAAACTCATACTGAATTTAACTAAAAACAATAATTTAACTACAATAGATGCTCTCTTAACAGACCTCAATATAATTGACTTGACAGATTAATTGGGACTCTTCATTCCACTTGCAAATTTTGCTGACAGATTCCCATGCACACTAAATGCAAGTGCCATTTTTTACCACTGCATTTTCTTGGGTAAGCATTAACCTCTCTTTGCTTTATTATCTTCATCTGTAAAATGAGATGTTAAAGTATAATTTCCAGAAAGATAAAATGAACCCCCTTAGCTGGGTGCAATGGTATACAGCTGTAGTCCCAGCTACCCAGGAAGATCACTTGAGCCCAGGAATTTGAGTTCAGCCTGGACAACATAGTGAGATAGTCTCAAACAAAAAAAAAAATCACAACTCTCATACAAATATAGAATGAATATATTTCAAAAATTGTAATTAATAAGTAAAACAGTAAGATGTTAAACCAGTTCAAAGAGCATTTGAGGAGGCATATATCTATATCTATATCTATATCTATATATATATGTAATTTAATCATTAGAATATTAGAATAAGATTGCCAGGTTAAACACAAAATTGGGAATGTTCAACACAGTTATAAATCATAGCTTTTGGGGTTATCTCTTCTTTCAAACATAAATTATTTGCATCTCTACCAGACAAAAATATATAAATTAACCTCTTCCTCTGCATGATTATAAAATAGCCCATTCAACAGAAAGCCAAATCCCAGTGTGGCACTGAAAAAACTCCAGGAATCTCTTTTGGCTATTTCCAAATTTTACATAATTTTTCTGGTAGAATAATAATAGGACTTATGGGGTAGGACTGTTAAGAGTTTTAAGTAAGTTAAAATGGGGCCGGGCACGGTGGCTCATGCCTGTAATCCTAGCACTCTGGGAGGCTGAGGAGGGAGAATTGCTTGAGGTCAGGAGTTGGAGACCAGCCTGAGCAACAACTGAGCAATCCCCCATCTCTACAAAAAATAGAAAAATTAGCCTGGCATGGTGGTGTGCACCTGTAGTCCTAGCTACTCAGGAGGCTGAGGCAGGAGGATCACTTGAGCCCAGGAATTTGAGGTTATAGTGAGCTACGATGATACCACTGCACTCTACCTGGGGCAACAGAGCAAGACTCTGTCTCAAAAAATAAATAAATAAATAAGTTAAAATATTTGCGCACTGAAGGCAGATCCTGGCACTTAGTCAGTGCTCAATAAATGCTCACTATGATAGTAGGAGCCTGAGTCTAAGACTGCACACTTGGTGCTCACTGGTGAGCTCTATGCTTCCCAAGAGTCTGTGGGTTTTATTTCCAAACCCATTTATTCCAGTTATATTTGTTATGGTTATTACTTGATTTTGTTTCATATTACAAAAATTAATGAAATAAGGGTGTGACAAAGAGTTTTTTGTAAGGAAGTTAAGTTGAAAGATTTCATAAAGACAAATTACTAAAAATATTGTTAAAAGTTAGACAGACAATTGTTAATGGCTAGAGAGAAAAATCCAAACTCTAGAAGCATGCCATACCCAGTTTGCCTTGCAAATGTTTTTAATTTCTTATGCCACTTTAAAGAGACCAAAACTGCAAATCAATCATTAAAGATGTGTTCTGGGTTTGTTTTTTGCAAGACTTATACTCAAGGAGAAGTCCTTGGACCTACTTCAAAAGATCATATGCTTTCTGTTATGATAAAATCATTAGAAAATTTTATATTTAATTTTTATGATTACCTGCTTTAAGCCACTTTTTCACGTAAAGGATCGATTACCTGTCATGACTATGTTGGTAAGAAGGTCTCCATAATACATGGGAAAGATGAGGAATAACATGGAGGTGATGTGTAATATAAGAGAGCTAAATCCTCCTCTATGGTAACAATTAGTAAATAGAAAATATCTCAAATTGATAAACCAAGAAATAATAGTAGAGACATATTATTTGGAGATACAGAGTTAACTTATATAAAGAATCAACACAAGAATTAAAGTGTTCACCTCTAGAGTGTAAGACTATTGGCTGGGGAGGCTTGGAGCAGAGGACACTTATTATCAAAGTTTAGCACTGCTTAATTATTTTAAGCACATGCATATATTACTCCAATAAAGCAATTCTTTAAAGTGACTGGGAGAAGAAGCTGTGGAGATAGCTTGTGTATCATCTTTTGTAGTCTTTAAATAACCAAAAATGTAATTCTTTCTGAAATGGGTGGCCTTGCAAATTTAATGGGAAAATATCTAATCCTCCAATTCCCTACTAACAGTTAAAGATCCATCCAATGAGCTCTGTCGCTAACAGGCACCCCTCAGGAGTTCTGTTTTGCACAATTTCTGAAAAGAGCTGAACAAACAGAAAAGAGATGTAAATCTCTCTCTTTCGAAATTGCTTTGAGAATCTGCTTTTTTACAGTCTGAAAAGTTCCTGAGTGAACAGTAGGGTTTGAGCTTCAGGCCTCAGCCATATCTCAAGGACAGAGTCACATCTGCAGTAATCCCATCTCCAAGGAAAGGTCGGGGAGCCAACTCTTGGGCTTTGACATCCTGCTGCCACTTCTGTTATCATCTTGCCACTGAGAAGAAAGAACGGAGCCAATGCAGCAGTACCCTGTTAATTCGGCTACAGCCATAAACCTTCTTCACCCCCTAAATAAAAAGCCTGAATACCTGGTTCTCTCTGCCAACATTCTCTACTTCCTTCACTGCTATGTTGGCTTTTTTCTGCCCAGGGAAAATTAAATAAACTTCTTTCTATCCTAATCTTTGTCTGAAGAAATCTTTCTCAAAACCTGCGTGCACTAGCTTTCTGACCCTACCACTTTCCTTATTTCCATAGGATGGCTTATTCTAATGCTAATCAAAGCTGCTTTCTTTTTATGCTTTTATTCTATTAAGTTAATATTGTTTGTTGTCCTTTAAATTGCACTATAATTATCTTTATTATTTACTACCTGTGCTGTTCTTAAAACAGTTCCACAAATTCTTTGATTTTCCTCTCCCCTTAAAATTGGGCTCTTGCTGACACTGAAGTATGGCAGAAATGAAGCAGTGTGACTTCTGATGACAGGTCATAGCAGTCATTTTGTTATGTCAGCTTTTATTCTGCCCTCTTTCATTCTGGAGGAAGCCAGCTGCCATATTGGAAGGACGCTCCAGCTGACCTATGGAGAATCTCTTACAAGGAACTGAGGCTTCCTGACAACAGCTGCACAAGGCAGCCTGGAAGCAGATCCTGCAGCTGTATTCCAGCCATCAAATGGCTGCAGCCCTGGAATCAGCCAGCTAAGCCACGTACCCAGAATCACCCAGCTTAACCACACACAAATTCATGACCCACAGAAACTGTAAGATAATAAATGCCTGATGTTCTAAGCCACTTACTTTTTGGGTAATTTCTTACACACAGTAGATAACTAATAAACCATGAGAGCAACATAGATCTGGTCCATCTGGCCTTTTCTCAAGAAGTACTCCAATTCCAGAGACATTGATATTAAACACCTTTGGTCAAGAAGAGATGATGAAGAGTTCCTCCTAGATTTAAAAGAAGGTTACCCCAGAAGCACAGATTATGCAAAGAGCACTACAAGAATACTTAACACTTGCATAAGATTTATTTTAGTTTATTCAGGCCCTAGAATCTTTCCTGAAGTCATTTGCAAGTTAAAATATAACAGCTTAACTGCTACTGGTGTTAAATTTTCCTTTTCCCTATTCTTTTGATTTACTTACTTACCTAATAGCCCATTGATCAAGATCCTCCTACACCTGAATTATAACCTCAAGGAGGAAAAATGAAAATTTGTAAGGGGTAGCAGTGCCGTAAGTCAGGAATGTCCCTCAGACTGTAGCTTGGAAAAAACTAGTACCAAGGCAGAACTTGTTGTCTGTGTAATATATAAAAAATTTTTTTGGTTGCTTAAAATTTCAACTCTCCCTTATAGAAGTTCCTAATGTTTACACAGTCTACAAGGGCCAAAAACAGACTATTAGGAGAGGATAGAAGAAGAATAGAGAAAGGTACAGAGAGATGACACAGAGGTAAATGGAGAAAGCCTGCCATGTCCCCATGTCACATGACAGCTAGCTCTCACAGCTAGTATCCATGGTAGACTCTGCAAAGTATGTTTCACATGAATGTCTTATGACTCATGCTACTTTTGACTGTCATCTATTCCATACCTCAAAAACCATTCTACTGGTCATTTCATATCACCGATTCATATGTTGTGATTCATTGTCATCTACTGTTCATTGCAATTACTTTGGAATGACTCTTTTCCCTACAAGTCTCTTTCCCATAAACTCAAACACTTCTATCCTGTTTCCCAGGATGTGTAGGTCTGTATTTTCCCAAATTTGATCCAGTTGTTGTATTGCCCTTGCATTTCTTCCCATGGACTAAGCATTACAAATGCTTATAATACAAAAGTATTACAAAACTGGCTGGTAATGTCTTTGTTAAGCCATATACTAACTGCATTAAATTTCAAGTGACAGAAATTTAACTCCAACTCAATCAAGCCTAAAAAAGACTTTATTTGCTCACACAACACAGGGGCAGGGGCAAAGGTGGGGACTAATGGGACAGAGGTCTTCACATAGCTACACTCTGCCCCCACCCCGACTTTGTTTCTCTGCTTGGGAACTCCATTCTCTCCTGCTGCCAAAGGGTTTTTTGCCATAAGGGTAACACAAAGAAAGCAGCTCAGGTGTTGCATACTCACAGGTTTTCTGGCAGAGAGAAAAAAGATTTTTAACCTCCGAACAGTATGAAAAATTCAGACGATGGGTTTCTACTGGCCTAACATGAGTCGCATGCCCTTTCTGGTCATGGAGGGATAGGACGCTGGGGAAAGGCTAAAGGAGGATTAGCTAGAAACTCACAGATGGAGGACAGGAAGGGAGAGTGCTGTTGTCAGAGGGGGCAGAAGGACTGGTTTGCAGACAAAAATCACATAGATATACTACACTAACTGTCCAGATCCATAATTGTATATGATCTATAACAATCAACTCAACACCCATGGAATTAGGGAAAATATTAGCAAAACATATATCTGATAAGTATCTAGTACCCAGAATATGCAAAGAGCTTTTATAATTGAAAAGTAAAAAGACAAACAATCCAATTAAAAAATGGGCAAAAGACTTGAATAGTCACTTCTCCAAAGAAGATACGTAAATGTCCAATAAGTGCATGAAAAGATGCTCAAGATCATTAGTCACTAGAGAAATGCCAATCAAACCACAGTGAGATAGCATTCCATACCCTCAATTGCTATACTTAAAAACAAACAAACAAATAAAAACAGGAAATAAGTGTTGGTGAAGATGTGGAGAAATTTTAGAATCCTCATTGGTGGGAATGTAAAATGGTGCAGCTGCTGTGACAAAACAGTTTGGCAGTTTTTAGAAAAGTTAAACAGAGAGTTTCCATATAATCCAGCAATTCCACTCCTAGGTATACACCTAAGAGAAATGAAGCCATATGTTCACACAAAAAATTGTACACAAGTGTTCATAGCAGTTTTATTCTTAGTGGCCAAAAAATGGAAACAACCCCAAAACTGATGAATGGATAAACAAATGTAGTATATCATTATAATGGAATATTATTTATCCATAAAAAGGGATGAAGTACTGCTACATGCTACAACACAGATGAATGTTGAAAACACTATGTTAAGCAAAAGATGCCAGACACAAAAGACCACATGTTGTATGATTTCATTATCTGAAATGCCCAGAATAGGCAAATCCATGAGATTAGTAGTTACTAGGGGCTGGGGAAAGGAGAATATAGAGAGATTACTAATGTGTATGGGGTTTCTTCTGGGGATGATAACAATGTTCTATAACTAGGTAAGGGTGATGATTGTACAACTTTGTGAATACACTAAAAACTACCAGTGTACACACTTTAAGATAGTTATTCGGGTGGTATATGAATTATACATCAATAAAAATAAATTAGACAACTTTTGGCACATTATAAGTATCATTTAATTGGGTTTTTTTTTTAGCATGATATTCTTGTATCTGTCCCAGTTTCAAGTCTCAGTACCAAATGATTTTGTGAAATGTATACACGTTAATTGTCTCTTTTCCTACAAAGAATCAAAAACAGCCTCTAAGAACTCTATTTTTAAAAAATATATATCCTTTCATGGGTTTCATTTGATTCATTCTGCAAGGTATTCCTGCCAACACTTCTCTTGCCAGACTCCTTAATCATCTATAGCCATGAACTCTAAGGTTATTTTTCCAAGCTGTAATAACGACATTATTCCAAAAGGGCTTCCCTGTAAAAATCCCGTTAAAATATTTGCAAAAAAAAAAAAAGACAGGCCCAAATATTTTGAATCATATAGCATGCTACTAGTAGGGAGGAAATTAGAAAATCCTAGAAATTAGGCAAAATAGTAAGTGTGCTTTTTACTACCTGGAATCAAGAGATACTTAAATACATAAAGGAAGAAGGGAGAAAGGAAGAGAGAGAGAGAAGGAGAGAGAGAAAGGGAAGGAGGGGGAGAGAATTCTGGCAATTATCTTGGTATAAATTTATTTTGACCAGAAAATCATCCACACAGGGGTTGAGATTAGCTATATATATTTTTTAAAGTTCAAACTACAATTTTCTCATTCATTTATAAGTAATTTAAAAATCAATGTGAGTACTAAATTATCAAAATTACCATTTATATTACTTAACCTAGCTCCCCCAGTGTACAAAAGCAGTGTTGAGCATTACTTATATAGTCTTCCACAGCCACTGTTGAAGTTAATGGTGACCAGAAATAGCACTGGTCTTGGACTGAGAAACTTAAGGTTGAAGTCCAAGTCCATCATGGCCTCACTATATGATCTTTGAGCCACTGAATCTCTTTAAGTCTCAATTTTCTTATCTACAAAAAGGTTTTTCCACAGTCCTTGCATGGATAGCTTGTATCATTTAGGTCTCAGGTTAAAATGTCCCCTGCTCAGAGATGCCTTCCTTGGCCACCCCATCTAAAATAGCTGCCCAGGTCACCTGTCTCACAGCCACCTATTTGAATGATCCAAATAGCACTTAGAACACTTCAATTATTTTTTCTTTATTTAATTGCTCATTATTTACTCATTGTTTCATTGTCTGCCACCCCTGGTGGAATATGAGCTTCAGGAGGGCAAAAAAACTGTCTGTTTGCCAGTGTATTGCCAGTGCCTGGCACAAAATAGGCACTCGATAAATAGTTGATGAATGAACAACTGAATAAATATGAAAGGGGCTCATACTAGTTGCCTCTCAAAAGCTCTTGTGAGGACCAGAAAGAGGAAATAGATGTGACTGTGGCTTTTGAATGGTAGAACACTCTACAAATGAAAGATTTTATTACTCTGATATTAGTTTTCCTTAAAGGTTAACCACCTATTTCTACCTATAACTTGATGAACTATTTTCATAGCTAATAAATTCTACACATGGAAAGTAAAATGACTCTCCAATTTTCTGAGACAATTTCACTCAGAAAAAATAAAACAAAACAAAATGAAATTTACAGGTCCAACCAATTCAGGGTTCATATCATTCTGAATTATGGTTTCATAGCAAGAGTGAGTTCAAATATCTTTTTCTCAATGGTCAATGGAACTTCAGGAATTGAGTGTTTTCCCACAGCATTCCAGAAGAGGTCACAAAGAAAAGAGAAGGCCAAGGATAGCGTGTCTGTGTGTATGCATGTGGGTCCCACCTTGATGTCTTCTCTGATGGCCTATCTTACTCAACTGGACAAGTGATGACAAAGTAGGTGGTAAGTCACAGACCTAACCTGATGATGCAACTCTGGCCTCTGGTCTTTTTCAAAGTTGACTACACAAAGTCCTGCCTCTTTCTTAAGGCTTCATGATTTATAGAAGACTTTAGAATAAACATCAGGCTAGAGTCTTGCTCAACATGTTGTCAGTGCCTTAGTATGAATTCCTGAGCCATTGAATCACTTGCTTTTCCGACTGGGGTTGATGATTTGGAGCACTTTGAGATGTCAGTGTGGAATCTTCTAAATCCACACAGCTTCCTGAATATTATGAAAACATAGTGGTTAAGATTATAAGCTTTGGAGTCAGCTAGACCTATGTCAAAAACTCAGCTCCCTCACCTATGACCTCTGTAACTTTGACCAATCACCTTACCTCTCTGAGTCTCAGTTTCTTCAACTTTAAATGGGGTGATAATATCAACTAACTTACAGAATTGTTGTTAGGATTAACTGAGAAAATGCATACAAAGCCCTTCACACAGTGCCTGCAACATTAGGCTTAACAATTGTTGTGAATCAGCACATATACAACTGTATATGCTAAAATTATAGATTGAGAGAAAAAATAAATGCTTCTAAACTATAATTAAGAATCCATGCAGGAATGAAGTTGCTACTTGACTGAAAGTTAGTTTTTAAAAATCTTTTTTGTTAGAGACTTCAGAAAAAATGGTGGTCTGATAGAGTCCTCCCACCTTACCACTCCCAGGGAAGGAGGCGGAAAACGCCATCGGCTGCCCGCACGCAGATCGCTCACTATGAAAACAGCATTGTGAATTTACAGAGAAACATCGTGGGATACTCACCTGAAGAAAACAGGTGACTGGGAGATTCATTCACAAAGATCGGAGAGCGCAGGGAGTACGATAGAGCACAGAGCGCAGGAAGGACACACTCGCCAGGTTAGCGCACTGCGACCTGACCTACAAGCGGTTACGCACCTTCCCCACAGACTTCCCATCCACTCAGTCAGGGACAAGCCCAGAGTTGGGGCAAAGCTGTAGCTCGACTCAGCAGGCTCTGTGGAGAGGAAGAAATTGTGAGAGCCATATGCAACTCTCAGCTGCACTATACAGGGACCGCTCAGGGCCGGGTAGGAACTGGGTGGAGATACAGCTTCCCGGGACAGTGTGCGGGAATCTGCAGATTGGCACCTTGCTGCTGGAAGTCAGCAGGACCTGTGCACAGCAGTTGAATGGAGAGCGGGACTCGCCCTTAGGGGCTGCCAGCAATTGCCTCCACAGGACCCAGGCTGGTTGAGAAGAGCTGCGTTCAGGGGTGCGATCTGAGCCCTGCTGTGCCCCAGGCAGGCGGCGGCAGCCATCTTTAAAGCCTCCCGCCTGGAGCTGTGAGCCGGGTCTCTAGCTTAACCCCACCCCTGGCCCAGGAGTTCTTCGCCCTGAGCACGAGGCTTCCCCCTTGGTGGCCAGGGACAGCTGCATCCGTGGGTTTCAGGCGGGATGAGATCCCGGAACTGTAGGGGCAGAACCTTTGTGTATTGGAAACAGTTTGCAGCCCATTCATCCAGTCCTGCTACCCCAGCTCTGGCCTCCTACGAGTACGCTACGTGCTGGTCCTAGTGCCCGCTCTTCAGGTCCCAGCCCTCCTGTACTCCAGAGATTGGTCATTTTGAAGGTTGCTGGTTATAGTGACCCATTTTGTATAAGTATCAGTTCTCATGGCAACCAAATGCCTCAAGAGCCACAGGCTGAACCAGAGCAGCTCCCCTAACCCTGCCCACTTCATTAGGGAATTTCACTCAATCCAAGAGTGCCTCCAGTGGCCACTATTCCCCCTTGTGGGAACATCCCCCTGGCTGAGACTTCTGGGGGTAGAGACACCCACCCACCTCCCCTAGGGGTCTAGTGGTGGAATGGGGTGCACAATTGGAGATCCCCCTATCTGCCAGTGTCACGTGAAGAGGCACTTCAGAGGGCCACACACACATGGCTGGATAAACAACTTCTGAGCTTGTAGAATGTTCCCAATTCAGCTCTTGCACTGCAGCCAAAGCAATTGTGTTTCTACCCACACCTCAGGAGCAGCAGGGTCAAAGTAACCCCTAGGAGCTACAAGGCCCCTGCCCAAGCTTGGGGCTTTCGTATAACCTACGTGGAGGATCAGAGTCTGCCACGGACACAACAGAATACCTAGCTATTAGGGAGCTATGGATACATACCCTCAAGCACAATCCACCAGCTTGGAGTTCAAGCTGCGAGGATAATCTCACTACACTCCACCAGGATGAGGAGAAGACAACAGATTAGAGGTAACCAAATAGATCCACCAAACTTGCTAAAATACATCTAAAGCAATACATACCACTACTCCTCTCCCTGGCTCTGTCAAGGAATGAACCTCGAGGGCTTGGAGACAGGGCCATAAAGTAGCCCTAACACCCCCAGCTCTCGACCAAGAGGCCAGATGAGAAAAAAATCAGTGAAAGAACTCAGGAAATATGAAAAATCTCACTGAAAAGTCACACCCAAAAGAAATCATCAGTTCCTCAGCAATGGATACCAGCTCAAATGAAATGGGTAGAATGACAGAAGAGGAATTTCATTTATGGATTATAAGAAAGCTCAATGAATTTCAAGAGAAAATTGAATACCAGCACAAAGAAACCACAAGAAAAATGCAAGAAATGAATGAAAAATTTTCTAAAGAAATAGAAGTATTACGTAAAAATCAAATAGAAATTCTAGAAATGAAAGAGGCATTCAAGGATCTACAAAACACAGTGGAAAGCCTTAAGAACAGGCTGGATCACACAGAGGAAAGAATCACAGAGCTGGAAGATAACCCCTATGTGCTAAATAAATCAGTCAAAGAGAAAGAACACAAAAACAAGAGGCATGAACAAAGCATACAAGAAGTGTGGGATTATATAAAGAGGTCAAACATAAGGATCATAGGCATCCCTGAGGGAGAGGAAGAAAATTTGCATGGGCTGGGAAATCTATTTGAAGGAATAATAGAGGAAAATTTCCATGGCCTAGCCAGAAATCTCAATATCCA
Organism: Daubentonia madagascariensis; assembly: GCA_023783475.1. NCBI lineage: Eukaryota > Metazoa > Chordata > Mammalia > Primates > Daubentoniidae > Daubentonia > Daubentonia madagascariensis. Next base: position 11,702,928 of record JAKFHU010002658.1, read on the forward strand.
AGTACAAGAAGCACACAGGGCTCCTGAGCGATTCAATGTGAAAAGGCATTCACCACGCCACATAATTATTAGACTGACCAAAGTAAACATGAAAGAGGTACTGCTATGAGCAGTGAGGCAAAAAGAGCAGGTAACCTACAAAGGGAAATCTTTCAGATTAACTGCAGATTTCTCAGTTGAAACCTTACAAGCCAGAAGGGAATGGAGACCCATCCTCAGTCTTCTAAAACAAAATAAAGGCCAACCCAGAATTTTTTATCCCACTGAACTAAGCTTCTTATATGAGGAAGAAGTAAAGACTTCTCCAGACAAGCAATCACTGATAGAATTTGCGAAGTCCAGACTGGTCCTGCAAGAAGTGCTTAGACCTGCATTGTACACTAACCAGCACAACAGACACCCACCAATGTAAAACTATCCAAAACTAAAACTCCAGAACCCAGATTTCACAATGACTCAAGAGGTAAAACAGAACAAGAGACTACTCAACAGAATAAACAGAAATCTACCCCAAATATCAATTGTGTCAATAAATGTGAATGGCTTGAATTGCCCATTGAAGAGACATAGGCTGGATGAATGGATTAAAAAATACAAGCCAAGTATTTGTTGTCTCCAGGAAACACATCTTACACACAAGGACTCATTCAGACTCAAGGTGAAAGGATGGAATACAATCTTCCAGGCTAATGGAAACCAAAAGAAATCTGAAGTAGCCACCCTCATTACAGATGATATAAACTGTTAAGCAACAAAAGTAAAGAAGGACAAAGATGGACACTATATAGTGGTGAAGGGAAAAATCTTACAAGAAGATTTAACAATCCTAAATATTTATGCACCCAACACAGGAGCACCCACATATGTAAAGCAAATACTGCTTGATCTAGACAACATAATAAATAGCAATGCCATAATAGCTGAGGACTTCAACACCCCACTGACAGAACTGGACTGATCCTCCAAACAGAAAATAAGCAAAGAAACAGTGGACTTAAACAGGTCTCTAGAACACGTAGGCCTAACAGACATCTATAGAACACTCCACCCAAATGACACTGAATATACGTTCTTCTCACCAGCTCATGGAACTTTCTCTAAAATTGATCACATCCTAGGCCACAAACAGATCTAAACAAATTTTTAAAAATAGAAATCATACCATGTATCTTTTCAGACCACAGTGGAATAAAATTAGAAATCAATTCCAACAGAAACTCACATCCTCATCCAAAAACATGGTAATTAAACAACCTGTTGCTGAATGACTATTGGGTCAAAGAGGCTATTCAGATGGAAATCAAAAGATTCTTTGAACTAAATGATAATGGGGACACAAGTTATCAAAATCTGTGGGATACAACAAAAGCAGTCCTGACAGGAAAACTTATCACCTTAAATGCTCACATCCAAAAGACAGAAAGCTCACAGATTAGTAAAATAATGAATCATCTTAAGGAAATGGAAAAGGAAGAGCAAAGCAATCCTAACACCAGCAGAAGAAAATAACCAAGGTCAGAGCAGAATTAAATGATATTGAGAACAAAAGAGCAATACAGAAGATTAATAAAATGAAAAATTGGTTCTTTGAAAAGATAAACAAAATAGACAGACCACTTGCCAGGTTGACCAGAAGCAGAAAGGAAAGGATTCTAAGCTCAATTAGAAGTGAAAAAGGAGAGGTCACAACTGATATCACCGAAATACAAAATGTCATCTTCGAATACAACAAAGATCTCTATGCCCAAAAACATGAAAACGTGGAGGAATTGGACAAATTCTTAGAAGCACACTACCTCCCTAGGCTCAATCAGGAAGAAACAGAATTCCTAAACAGACCAAAATCAAGCACCGAAATTGAAGCAATAATAACAAATATTCCAACAAAAAAAGGTCCTGGACCAGATGGGTTCACACCTGAATTCTATCAAACCTACAAAGAAGAACTGGTGCCTATACTTTGGAAATTATTCGAAAACATTGACAAGGGTGGAATCCTCCCAAACTCGTTCTACGAAGCCAATATCACCTCGATACCAAAGCCAGGAAAGGACACAACAAGAAAAAAACTACAGACCAGTATCCCTTATGAATATAGATGCAAAAATTCTCAATAAAATCCTGGCAAACTGAATTCAAATGTACATCAAAAAAATAATCCATCACGATCAGGTGGGCTTCATTCCCGAGATGCGGGGATGGTTCAACATATGCAAATCTATAAATGTAATTCACCACATAAATAAAAGCAAGAACAAAGTTATATGATCCTTTCAATAGATGCAGAAAAGGCTTTTGACAAAATCCAGCACCCTTTTATGATAAGAACTCTTAACAATATAGGCATAGATGGCTCATACCTCAAAATTATTAAAGCCATATATGATAAACCCACAGCTGATATCATACTGAATGGGGAAAAATTGAAAGCATTCCCCCTTAAAACCCAAACCAGACAAGGTTGCCCACTATCTCCACTTCTATTCAACATAGTGCTGGAAGTCCTGGCCAGAGCAATCAGACAAGACAGAGGAATCAGGGGTGTCTACATGGGGGCAGAAGAGTTCAAACTTTCACTCTTCAGGGACGATATATTATATCTAGAAAACCCCAAAGATTCAACCAAGAGATTACTGGAATTGATAAATGAATTCAGCAAAGTCTCAGGATACAAAATCAATGCACACAAATCAATAGCCTTCATATATGCCAATAACAGTCGAGCCGAGAAAGAAATTAAACATGCAATAATTTTCATAATAGCACCGAAGAAAATTAAATATTTAGGAACATATCTAACTAAGGAGGTGAAAGACCTATATAGAGAGAATTACAAAACACTGAGAAAAGAAATTGCAGAGGATGTAAACAGATGGAAAACCCTACCATGCTCTTGGATAGGTAGAATGAACATTGTAAAAATGTCTTTGGTACCTGAAGTGATTTACAGAATCAATGCAGTCCTTATCAAAATACCAACATCATTTTTTGCTGATCTAGGAAAAAATAATTCTATGCTTCGTGTGGAACCAGAGAAGACCCCGTCTAGCCAAAGCAACCTTAAGCAAAAAGAACAAATTGGGAGGTATCCATCTACCAGACTTCAAACTATACTACAAGGCTATAGTAACCAAAACAGTGTGGTACTGGCACAAGAACAGAAACATAGACCAATGGATCAGAACTGAGAACCCAAATATAAAACCATCCTCATACTGTCATCTGATCTTTGACAAATTCCAAAAGAAATACACTGGGGAAAAGATACCCTATTCAATAAATGGTGCTGGGAAAACTGGATGGCCATATGTAGAAGACTGAAACTAGATCCACACCTCTCACCTCTCACAAAAATCAACTCACGATGGATAACAAATTTAAACCTAAGACGTGAAACCATAAGAATTCTAGAAGAAAATGTTGGAAAAACTCTTATGGACATTGGCCTAGGCAAAGAATTTATGAAGAAGACCCCCAAAGCAATCACAGCAGCAACAAAAATAAATAAATGGGACCTGATCAAATTAAAAAGCTTCTGCACAGCCAAGGAAACTATCACTAGAGTGAACAGACAACCTACAGAATGGGAGAAAATATTTGCATGCTACACCTCTGATAAAGGGCTGAAAACCAGAATCTACACAGAACTTAGGAAAATCAACAAGAAAAAATCAAACAACCCCATTAAAAAGTGGGCAAAGGACATGAACAGAAACTTTTCAAAAGAAGACAGAATAAAGACCAGCAAACATATAAAAAATTGCTCAAATTCTCTAATCATCAGGGAAATGCAAATAAAAACCACAATGAGATGTCACTTAACTCCAGTGAGATTGGCTCACATCAAAAAGTCCCAAAACAACAAATGTTGGCGGGGATGTAGACAGATAGGAACACTCATACACTGCTGGTGGGACTGCAAATTAGTACTACCTCTATGGAAAGTTACATGGAGATACCTCAAAGAACTAAAAGTAGAGCTACCATTTGATCCAGCAATCCCACTACTGGGTATTTACCCAATGGAAAAAAAGACATTGTATAATAAAGACATTTGCACTCGAATGTTTATAGCAGCACAATTCACAATTGCAAAGATGTGGAAACAACCCAGGTGCCCATCAATACACGAGTGGATTTATAAAATGTGGTATATGTGTACCATGGAGTATTACTCAGCAATAAAAAACAACAGTGAATTAACACATCTGGTATTATCCTGGTTGGAGCTAGAGCCCATTCTTCAAAGCGAAGTGTCACAAGAATGGAAAAACAAGCACCACTGGTCCTCACCATCAAATTGGTACTAACTGATTAATACTTATGTCACACATGGCAATAATATTCATCAGGAGGCAGGCAGGCAGGAGGGGGGTGGAGGGGATGGGAAAACTCTCACTGAATGGATGCAGGGCACACAGTTTGGGGGATGACCACGATTGTAGCTCTGACACGGGCAGTGCATGGGCAATATATATAGCCAAAGTGTTGTACCCCCATAATATTCTGAAATTAAAGGGAAGAAAAAACAAAAAAAAATATTTTTTGTCGTTAAATATTTTTCACAAGTGTGTGGGTTTAATGCTTTGATGAGTAAATAGTAATCAGATATATAGTTTTAAATTCTGTTATATGCATAATAATTACATATACATATATTTTAATCTTATGAAGTGTTAAGGGTCAGTTTATAAAGTATATTAGAATCAGGAGTCAGGTCTTTAGCTCTGTTTTCCTCCTTGAATAAGACCTGAGCTCTCAGGAGCCTCTGTTTACTCCTTGTGATATATAGAGGTAAAACTAGATCATTGATCCCAAAAATGAATTCCCCAGAACATTAGTTCTGTGGGATGATCAGTAGTGTTCAATAGTCAAATTATATTTGGAAAATGCCAGGTAACAGATTTCTTTACCATAAACTTTCCCAAACGCTTTGAGGTCTAATTTGCTAATATGTATTTCAACTACATTCAAGGGGAATGTACTTTTCTGTATTTCTCAAACATAACCTATTAGAGAATGTTCTTTAAATAATTGAGCATCTTTCGGGACTAGAGTCCTAAGAAACATTTTATGAAATGCAAGGCTAGATAGCACCCAAGATTCTTTTCAGCTCTAAACTCGAAAATTCTAACCATACCTCCCTTCTCCATGGCCAGACCGGACTTTGCCAGACCCATGCTGCTGGCCTTCTCCTCCACGCTGCTTCACCAAGGCCCAAGCTGCTGGGCATTTGCCCCAGCATCCTGCACTTTTCCCTCCGTGCTTCATACAATAGGTCCTTGTATTGCTAGGGTCAATCAGCACATAAGTCAATGTGTGAAAATCATTGCTTCAGTCATCATGAAGACTAGCTGTGGAGAGATGAGACCATTGTCTGCAGTGGAGGAGAGGAAAGGGTGGTCTCTGGGCCACTCTGAAGGGTTCACTCTCACTAGGTGTCTATCAGTAATGGATTCCCAGGTAACACTGCACTTTACCTCTTTCTTGGAGGTTACTTTGGATGCTGCTAGAAAAGGAGAAATTGAACCATTTTATTTTAAAACCACTGGGTTTATAGCATTAACACACTTACTTGACCTCTTCGAGTGGCTGATTCATCATCTGTAAAACAGGAGTATAATAGGCTAGCACCTGCACAGAACCTGCCACAGTGCCTGGCACAGACCGTGTGCAAAGCACATGCTAGGTTCCTTCCTTCCTTCCTTTCTTCTCTTTCTCTTTCCTTTATGTCCTTTTATATTACTTAAAAATATGTTCTTTTCTCACCATAAATCTGGAGAAGAGCAGAAAATGGACCACCCAAGTCCTTTTTATATGTCACCCCAACAAGACCCCAAATTAGTGGATTCCAAGTAGTTTTGCCATGGTACAGGGCATTATGCTAAACAATAATGAACCATGAGAATTTCTTTCTCCTAAAATAAATGTTACAAAAGTTACTTCTGTTCAGACAGCTAAAATCTTTACACTATCAGGTTAAGCAAAGTATAACTGAGTGTTACGAATGAACATTAATTCCCATGAAAGGAACATGTGTGTTATTTATATGAGTCACAGATACTATGGGAAAAACTGACTGACCAGAAAAAGAAGGAAAGCCACATGCCCGTGACACATTCCAGTGGCTGGGAAACTCAGTAGGTTAGGATAAATGATGCCATGGCCAGAAATTTTCTGACAACACTCACTCTGGAGATCTTCCTTCTGGTGCAATCAATGACCTTAACTTATGTTCTAGATTCCACAGAGAGTCAAGGGAAGTGGCCTGAGACACGACCCTCATGACTTGAAATCTCAGGTTTATGAAAGAGGTAACTGGCTGGGCATGGAGCTGGGGGGAGGACAGGGCAGCTGCTATATTATTCAAACAAGTGTCAAGCTTGTACTCCTACACTCCTGTGTCCCAGGAAACAAGTCTCCTGTGAGGCAATGATACCTTTTCTGATATGGCATGTAGCTGGGAAGAAGTGCCTATATAATAATCCCCTAATCATCATATTAACTCAGAGAGAAAATGATAATTATCTCTATTTTACAGATGAGGAGAACTGTAATCCATAGAAGTTAAATAACTTACCCAAGTTCATAATGCCAGTATGTACAGACTTGAAATAACCTTGATTATTCTGTGTCATACATCTTATTAATAATCTTATTAATAATAAAATGATCCCTAAAGCAATCCTTGCAAAACTTATAAGTAGATCATAAATTTAGAAAACAGAAATGAAAAAGAAAAGCCCTGGTTTTTGCCATAAATGAATTCTGCTAAGATATTTCCAGAATGTAATCAGAGTCCCTCCAAGTTCTACCTTGACACAAAATAACTGTTTTCATTAAATTCCAAAATCATATTGGAGACACGGAGCTACTGAAAATCAGCAACCCAACGGTGCTAAGGGCTAAAGAAATTCACCTAGTTGATCAGCATTGAGAAAATGTTGAAACAGTGATAGTAGAAAACTGAAGCCAGAACTTCTAATAAACTCCCTCAAGAGCATATGTGCCTCTTTCTAATGGGCTTTTCTCCTTGTCAGGAGTCCTGGTTTGGGAGTTAAGAAATGTGGATTCTACTTCTAAAATATCATTCCAGTTCATCTCTACATCTCGCTGCTTCCTTTGAATTAAATTCACTTCTTACTGAAGTACATTCAGTAACAGGCCTGTGAGTAGTAAATTCTCTCAGTCTTTTTCCAAAAATGTCTTTATTTCTCCTTCACATAAAATTATAATATCACAGTGTGTAGAATTCTAAAATGACAGTTATTTTTCCTCTGCCTTAGGAAGTTATATTTCCATCAATTTGTTCCATTTTTTTAATGAGCAGCTGTTAAGTCTAATTTTCCTTCCTTTCTAGATAATGTATTCTCTCCCAGTTGTTAGTCTTTTTCTCTTTGGTAATTCTACAGTTCTGTAACGATACATGAATATGTGAATTTTTCTTTTTAATTCATCTTGGTTTTCATCGTTGAAGCTGTGGTTCTTTAATCTCGGTATTTATACATTCCTTCAATTCTGGGAAATTCAATCATAATCTCTTCAAATTTGCCTCTCCCTAACTCCCTATACTATTTTCTCTGAGAATTCCTACTAGCAAAACGTTGAATCTTTCTTCCCATACCTCTTAACATCCTCTTTCTTCATCTCTTTGTGATGTTTTCTGGGTGAGTCCCCCTGCTCTGTCCTTCAATTCACAAATTTTCTCGATAATCTCTATCATTTCACCTCCCCATTGAGGGCTTCAGTTCAATGACTATACTTTTCATTCCTGCTTCTATAAACAGACCTGTCTATTTTTAAGTGTCCAGTTTTTAAATTATACTTCTGTTCCCTCCTTTATTTCTTTAGTAATACTACTAGACTTGTTAATAATGTTGGGTTGGCAGGAGCATAGGTTGGGGGCATGCAGGGTGCAATGGGACATGTTGCTTGGCATCATGGGCTCTAAGGTTCAAGATCAGATGTCTTAAATGAAGAACTATTAAAAGGTTTTAGTAACAGACTGGTATAACCAGTTCTGCACTTTAGATAAATTTCTCTGACAGTAGTAGTCACAATGGCTCTGAATAGGCAGAGATTGTGTTCCCAGAGGCTCTTGTAATGCTCCAGAAAAGATTGATGTCTGGCAGTATCAGTGAGGTTAGCACAGTGGGAAAGAATGGCAAACAGACTGTATATGTCCCTCAGTTTAACTTCCTTGGAGAAAAAGAAACATTCAGTATCCTTATTATAACAGTTAAGATATATTTGAGATGTTTCTAAAGTCACTCAGCTTTTACGTGAAATTGCTCCAGTTGTTTGTAAACAGGAAGTTCTTTATTGTGGAATTTGCTCTTCTCTCTTCTTCTTCAGGCCAGTTCAACCTAGTGACAAGATAAAATTTAAGGTGAAGTTCAATGAAGTCCTCATTTCACTTGAAAAGGAAAATAATATCTTTCTCTGCCCCGCGGCAGATGGAGCATCTGACCCCAGGGACTGCTGGGGAGCATTTACAGCATGTAAAGCCCAAGGCACTTCCCGGAGGCCCTTTCCCAGCCAGTGCCCTGGCTGTCCCCAGCCTACTCTGACTCAAGGCAGGCAGCCTTGGCGGTTACGAGGAGGTGCTGGGGCTCTTCCTGGCCACTTGAGCAGGAGGCAAATTAGATATGCACAGACTCCAGGGCAGGGAGTATTGGCCAAGATTAGGCCTAAAATGTACTCTTGTGGGTTGAAGATTCCTATGCAAGAACAGTCCTTTTTGAGAATTGGGATAATTTGTTTTTGGCAAAACACTGTTTCTTTTTTTGAGGGTGAGAAGAAAATGGGTGTGGGAAAAGCTCTGGAAGTCTTGCAAGACCTCTTGGACATGGACTATGTGTTACAAAACACATTTTTGATGAGTTAAGTGTTAACCAATCAAAAACAGACAGATTGTCTTTCCTATGTTGGCTTCAAAATGCAGCAGGGGAAGTGTCATTGCTGAATATGGTTGAGAATTGCTGAACCCAGTCATTTGCAAAAGTGTGTCAGAGTCCATATAATGACAGGACAGTTGAGTTTGCTTGCTCCTTTTTGTGGGGTATGATTGCAACCTTCTGGGAGGAAAAAAAAATTGAACAATACCAAATCAGAAGCAGCTCCAACTGTCAGTGGAGGGTGGTCCAGAATAAAAATTTCAAGGAAGAGAGAGATTAGCATTAAGCCATAATGAATTCTCTTTGTCATTGAAAACTCATCCAGAAAAACATTTCATGACAACTTTTGACAGGCAATGATCTGGACGCTTGATATACAGAAACAGTGATTTCTTCCCCTCAAATAGCTCTTAAAGTCTCTCTGGGGAAATAGATTTATAAGCAGTTAATTACAATATATTGTGACTTTATAGAATTCAAGGGAGCAGGGAAGAAAGTGCTGATTCTGGTGAGACTGGGAAAGATCTTGCAGAATTGTTGGTTTTGAAGTAGGTTTCTAAATATGTTCAGGTATCCCAGGAGAAGGAAATAGCATACACAAAGATTTGGAGTCATAAAGGAATATTGTGACCCGACACTAAGAAAGGGAAAGTGTGTGCAAGTTGCATACAGTGTGGCCAGAGGCCTTAAGACAGATTGGAATGGTTCTTGCATGGTATTTTAAAAAGTTACTTAAGTCCTAATGCAATCCAATATTTGGATAAATAAGGGATTTCAATTTTCGACTTAAGATCTTAGGTGTTCAACAGAAACATATACTTTATTTTCTTGTGAAAAACATCACTCTCTTAGGATGCTGACAAGAGCACTGCCCTCTGCGTTTAATACGATTAAAATTAGAATACATCATAGAAAGACACAAGGTTAAAATTTATAAAAGATAGTCCAGCTCAGAGAGATGGAGGAAAATTTAAATACTCAACATGTCTGAAATGAGGAATAAAAATTCTTTAGATTAAAAAGTGGATTTCAAATACTAAGAAGGATGAATAAAGATGAATTCACACCCAGAAATATCTGTATCATTATACCACATTAAATAAAATAAAACAAGATTAAGAGAAAATCTTAAAAGCTTTGAGGCTGATAAAAGAAATCACCTAGGAAAGAGTGGTAAATAGATAGCAGCCTTCTCAGCGATATCTTCAAAGAGTAAAGGGAAAATAAACTTGGTGTTCATACCTAGCTAAACCGTAACGAAAGCGTGGGAGAAAAATAATGGCATTCTCAAACTTTTAGAGATTTTAAAGTCTACCACTCTTAGAGTCTCCCAAAAGAAGTACCAAGGAATTCTGAAAGAAGAAAAGCAAGAATAGAGATGTTGGAATGAAATTTAACAGATACCAGTGATCACGTATCTTCTTAAATATTTTTCTTTTTAACAATTTTTTGCATATTATTCTTGTTTATTATTTGTTTTGTGTTTTACTTTATTGTTCATATTAATGTATTATGGCTATGATCTTTTAATTTAAAAGAGACTAATTTTTAAAGGGCAAAATTAAACTCTAGACAAAAATAACAAGATTAGGGAATGGGAGGTCAAAGAGTGTGAAGGTCCTTGTAGAGGTAACTAGGAGAAGAGAGTACACTGAATAACGCTCAATTTTGCTAGAAAAACGTGTCGTTAAATGTATATGTTATAAATTTAAAGTAACCACTAAAAGAATAAAAATACAATTCCTATATTCGAATCCAACAGAAAGAGTAAGAAAAGCATATTTTAAAAAAATAAAACTTTTTCGTTCAATAGAACACAGGAAAGGAGAAAAAAGAGCAAAGAAAGAGAATGTTCTATAGAACGTATAAACTATATGGGTGAAATAAATACAGATATATCATTAATCACAATAAATATATACGGATTATACTTAACAATTGAAAGACGGAAATTAGCATGTTAGGTATCAAATAAAATAAAACAGGATCTAAGCTGCAACTTACAAGATGCACACAAAAAGCAAAAATATACAGAAAGGTTAAAATTAAAAGGAGAAACAAATATATTGTACATGAACTATAATCCAAAACAAAATGATATAGTATTAATACCAAAGAAAATTTACACGAAAGCAAAACATCTTAATAGGATAAATAGAGGACACAACATAATTGTAATAGAACAATCATCATGAAGTTATAGGAATCATAAATGTGTATGTGCCTAACCCCAAGTCCTCAAATATAGAAATCCTAACTAAACAAAATTAGAAGGAAATATTGACAAATCAAGGAAGAATTTAACACAATTGCATTAGAGATTGATAGCTTAAATCTATAAATCACAAGTAAAGACAGAGAATCTTTGAACAATTACATTAATAGATCATGGAGATCTGGTAGCCCTAATTGACCTAATATGGAACCCTACATCCAAAAAATATAAAATATGTGGGTGTTTTTTTTTTAACAATGCTTGGAACTTTTAAATGACATATCTTTAAATGAATATTCCTTGGGATATTTCTTCTTTTGACATATGTTTTCTCCTACTTTTCACTCAAATTTATTCTTTATGACTTATGTCTTCCATGTGTCTATTGAAGAGTCATCAAGCCAGTCAGATGGTGTCTGCTGTGGCTGTGATTTGAGACTGATTTGTCTCCTGGGAGCTTCCCAACTTGACCAATGTCTTCCTCTTCAGCCTTTGAACAGTCGTTAGTGAAGATTTAGTCACACTGATGTGAACTGAATTTAAACTTGTGGCCTTGACTTCAGAGGCGCTCATTTTAGTTTTCTGAAGAAGAAAGGTTCTGCCTGGGACCCTCCCTGCCTTTGGAGTAAGATGCACGAGTCCAACTGTTATTTGTGCCCTTTGGAAGTGTTCCTGAGAGATAGTGCAAGGAATGTAGAAGAATCAACCCAAAGATGATGAACATTCACCAGTGCCCTTTAATGTCGTCAGTACCTCTGAGTCTGCCAGCCTTTTATGGTCTTTTCCAAAGAGAATATAATTAACTTATCACAATGGGTCAGGGTAAATGTGTCCTCTGACCCAAGCCCATCACTCCAGGCTTCTGTTACTGGGCTGGGATGCTTCCTGTTTTTACTTTCCCAGTGACATAGAAAAATGAATATGCCGCCCCTCATAAGTGACAATGATGCTGTGGTCTTACTCTAGGCTAGGCATTCACTGTGCCGTGGAGACATAACAACCACTTAACATCCCCACACTCTTTCGCAATTTACCAAGCCCTTTCCTAAACTGGTTTCTTCTGATATTACCCAAAATCTTATTATATGGGCAAGAGAGGTATTGTTATCTTTATTTGGAGAATTTGAGACTAAGAGAATTTAAAATGGCATCCAGAATTTCACATGGCTTTGTAGAGGTGAAAAAATTAAAATCTACATTTTCTAACTCAAATTGTTGGACTCTTCTCATACTCTTTTTGGGCTCTGTCATACATTTCAAGCTGGATTCATGGGGTCAAGGCACACTGGGCACTCTTACTCAGGAACATATTTCACTCTGCTGAGTGAAATCATACACTTGGTGAAGAGCACACACTCTGGATCTAGACTGCTTGGGCTCAGAATCTGACTCCAGCACACAATCCACGCTGTGTGATCTTGGGCAAGTTTCTTAACCTCTCTGTACCTCAGTTTCTTCACCTGCAAAGTGGGGATATGAATTTTACCTAAGGTGGTTGGAGGATTCTATGAGGTAATAATACCTTCAAAGTGCACAGAATGGTGCCTGGCACATAATAAGTGCTCTACAAGTGTTTGCTGCTGTGATGTTTTTATTGATGTTGGTGTTATAGCATCAGGATCATTTGGCTCTGGCAAAAAGCTCAGTGTTTAACTGCTGTGACCTAAACACCTCAAACATGCCGTGATATAAGGTTAACTTAGAGGAAAGGGAAACACTTCCTCCGTTGACAAGGTGGAGAAGATTGTCTAGTTGGAATAATAAAGGCCAGGTGGGTTTGCCCGGATCAAAGGGTTAGACTAGCACTTAGTCTCGTGGTTGCTGTGTTCCCAAACACGGAACATCACCATTGCAGCCACAGTGAATTTTCTCCTGATTGGGGCTGTCTCCTCCCACCCCACACGCTGCAAGGCCACCAGCCCATGGCAGATCCTGCTGTGGGGACAGGAGTGCCTCTGAATTGGCAACATCAGAGTAAGTAACAGAGGCAGCCAACTCCCTTATCTAATGTAAACTGCTTCATCAGATCCTGTCCAGAGTGACAACAATTAAGAATATTTTCCCAGAAGAAGCCAAACAATAGGATATATTGCAAAGGTTTGCAGGGGGACTCAAAATGAGGGCTCAGGAACAGGGGTTCCTCATTTCAAAAAGGGGAAAGAGCCCAAAGACCCCAAGCTGCCCATTGCCTTCTTCCCCATCCACTGTGAGACCAGTGCTGGATAACCACGGTTCGGAGCTCCAGCAGGCGATGCGGGCCCTCACCGAACCTTCCAGTGTCTGTGCGTCCATGAATCCAATTGCAAGTTCCTGTCATATTCAGCATCCCTCCCAGCCCAGCCACCCCACAAACTTTGCCCCCCCCACACCTTCTTGCCATGAGAGCGATCCTCTGATATCAAAGAGCCCTCTCTAGGTCATGGGCCATACCAGGGATAAATGTGCCAACAGCCGGAGAGAATGGGAGACAAGGAGACATGGACCTGACCGGCTACACCCACCACAGCCATGTGGGTTATTTTGAGCCTCTGGTATTTGTCACAAACTCTGGTCGAGGTCAACAGTGTTCTGCTGATGAGAAAAGACCCAGATCCCAAAGTACAGCAGCGACCTCCTTGCTAGTGCTTCAGCTGTGTGACTTTGAGCATTTTAGCAAAATTCACTGTGCCTTACTTTCTCTTCCATAAAATGGGAATAAAAATATTAATAGTATTTATTGAATAGATGATAGTAGAATATTTATAGTAATAACATTTCTCACAGAATACAGTTGTACAATACTTATTGAATAGACAATAGTAGTATTTATAGTTAAATTGTCCAATGCCTTCAGTTTCTCACCTGCAAAATGGTGATAATAATAACACTTACAAAATAGAACCAGGAAGATTAAATGAGCTGATATCTGTAAAAAACTTACTTGGCAAATAGTAAATATTCGTTATTACTATGATCATTTCTACAGAACCTTTCTAATATTCTGAGTGTAAGAAAAAATTGGGTAGCAAGTAACAGATTCCCCCCTGAAATCTGGATCTTTAGTCTTAATCAGAGCGCCTGAGTTGGTGCTGAAATATTCCAAATGCAGTCACGAGGGTAACGAATCCTCCCCCCAACACGCACTTCTCCCCGTGTGAAACGGTGCAGCCAGAAGCAAAGAACCACGTGGCCCATGAGAAGGAGCGCGAAGAGACCACTACATTTCAGGAAAACTCATCTCTGACTTTTTTCAGATCAAACAGAGCTGTGAGCAAATTCTTCCTGGCTGAAAGGAGGGAACACATTCATAAGCTGAAGACACAGACCTATGAGGTGTGCAACTTCCTGTTTCCTTGGTGAATGCTTCCGAAAACATTCAGTCGTGCATTTTAAAAGTTTCCATTTATTGTCACCCTCCCAAGCTCACTGAAGGAGGGATGGGGTGAGTCAGGGGGCCGGTTTTGGGACAGCAGACTAGGGGGAGGCTTCCAGACTCTTCCTTGCTTTCTTAGTAACTCACAGAGACCAGTGACCTTTGCATCTGACTCGGCCTCTGGGTTAAGGGGTGTGACTCCGTAAACTCACACCCAAAGCGGAAAACCGTAAGGTACTTAGTGCAGGTCAATGACTCAACCATTCAGGGAAAATGGAACCCTATTTTCTTACAAAAATATCTCCTGGGAGAGTATCCCACTCTGATGGCTAATCCTTAAGATGTAACTGTTTATATAACTGTTTGAGTAACTCAAACAGTTTAGTTTTGACCGTTCTCGACCTTTCTGTGGTCTTTGACGATACAGGCATCGGCTCCATCTCGAAACCCTCCTCCCAGGGCTTCCCGTTCTTGTCTTTCTCGGTTTCTTTCCTCCTCAGCCTCTCTGCTAGTGGATCCTCTTTCACCGACTGCCCCCAACATGTCTGGAGTTTCAGAGTTTCATATTTATTCTTCTTCCCTTTTTAATTCAGACCAATGATTCTTCATATTGTCTGGTGACAGACCACTTTAAGGAATCTGATGAATTCTATGGATTTTCTCACTGTCAAATTCACGCTCTCACATCTGAAATGTTGCGCATGACTTAAGGGGCTCCCCGCTGAAATGACCCCCCAACATTCCAGAGGATCCATGTGAGAGAGGAAAAAGGCAGCCTGCGACGGCCAGGACGTGTCTGACCCTTAAAGCTGGGCCTCTGCTGGTGGAAGCTTGTTGGCACTCAAAGGAGGATGTATTGTTCTCCTCTCAGACCTAAATGATCTCCCCGAACGCCAACAGGACCAACATCAGACAAGATCACTTTGAGATCATGACAAAGTCAGACAAAACAAGGCCACCCCATAATTTTGTCTAAGCACAGACAAAAACAAGGTGGCTGTGTAACTAACGAAATACTGCACATTTCCCCTCTCAGCAAATATGAGTGACTTTTCCCATTATTTCTTTATCAATTACAGCCATATCCTTGCTCTCTCATGTTCTCTTTCTATAGAGAGGATTTATTTAGATACTCAACCATGGAATTGACTCTTTTTTTTTTGTATTATTTTTTGTAACGGCTTTATTGAGATATAATTTGCTTATCATATAATTCACCTATTTAAAGCATTTGATTCAATGGTTTTCTGTATAGTCAGAGTTGCACAGTCATCATAGGAACGAATTGTAGAACATTTTCATTTCCTCAAAAAGAAACCCTGCACCCCTCATCTACACCCCAAATCAGCACTTTTCCCCAGCCCCAAACAGTCACTAATCTACTTTCTGTCTCTGTATGTTTTCCCATTCTGAACATTTCCTATAAAAGGAATCTTATAATACATGTTCTTTTTGTGTATGTATATGACTGGCTTCTTTCAGTTGGCATAGTGTTTCAGGTTTATCCATATAGCATTTATCAGTACATCATCCCTTTTTATGAAAAAGAATTATTCCATCGCATGGATCTACCACAGTATGTTTATCCATTCATCAGTTGATGGACATTTGGGTTGTCCCAGTTTTTTTGACAACACCCAATCTAGAGTATACCTCTGTTTTCTTAAGCCCTCCCCCAAATCATCCAATTAAATCCCAAATAATGTGGCAGGTCCTTTGTAACACCATCTTATGGAGACACCCCACAGTTCCCTGTGGTTCATGTTCTCCCTCACTGCAGTGAGTAAGGAACACAGCTGCTTGGTGGTCTTTGGCTGGAGGACATTGACACAGGGATTCTAGGTTATGGATACTTGCTCCAGAATCAAGAGTCAACCCAAGAAGTCATGTCATTTATGTTCTTGGCTTAACAATCGAGGAAATGTTGTAAACAAATATACGCGGGCCTCATACTTCTCACTATTTATTAGACACATCTACCATGATGTCCTATAAGACCACAAATGCAAATGTCAAAAATAAAGTGTTTGTTCTAAAATTTTCTGATGACTGCTATCTTAGCTAAAGACACTACTATCTAACAATACACAATTCAAAATCAGGAGGTCACATCTAATCCCTCAACTCCTAAATCTGCCCTCCCCCATCATTCCCACCGAAGCTGCCTCGTATTTCCCACCCAGGCTTCTGCAATGACCTTCTTGCTAACTGGTCTTCCCCTCCAGCCTTGGCTCCTGCCTCTACACCACACTGGCATTTTTAAAATACAAAGCTTATTATGTCATTTTCCTTCTCAAAATCCTTTCATGGCTCCCATAATCTGCAGAATAAATAAACACTCTTTATTAGGGCACTTAAGAACCCCTTGTGTCCTGGCCCTGGGGCACTACTCCAACCACACCTTCCATTCATGACCTTCCTGTGTCCTAGCTATAGCAAGCAACTTGAAGGGCCTGGAATAAGTCCCTGTCTTTATCACCTTCTCATTTTAGCACGCTACCTCCATTCCACCCCCAGACTATTTAGCAAGATCCTCTTTCTGAGGTCTAGTAAACACTTAGTCACCTACTCCAGGAAGCCTTCCATGTTTGACTCTGTGTTTCCATAATGTTCTTTCATGCTATTTTTAGCACTTACCACCTGCTAAGATTCTTAAATATGGCATCCCAACTCCAAAGAGAGTGGAATTATGCTGCAATAATTATTGTATCCTTACCCCTTAGCAGTGTTTCACACAAAATGGACAGCCAATAAATATGTGATATACGAAAGAATAGTGTAGTGACCTGATGACCTGATGACCTGATGACTGGCCCAAGCCAGTGTCTGACCCTAACCACATGAGATACCCAGAGCAAGAACTCCTTAGCCAAGCCCAGTCAAGCCCTAGAGCTACGGGAAGACAGTAACAATGAAAGAGTGTTGTTTCACTCCGCTACATTTGGAATGGTCTGTTACACAGCAGTAGGTAGCTAGGACAACCCTGGAACAGCTATAAAATCTAACCAACATGCACTAACGGAAGCCAGGAAGCCAGGAAGGCCCAGATCCCAAGGGTGCTGGATCAAGGAGAATATGAGATATGGAAGAGTTTGTCTTTGTGAAGCCCTGTCCTGTGATACAGGATTTAACACCACAGCATGGTCTCTGGCAGATAATGCTGACATGCTGCTAGGTGAGCTTTTGGAAGCTTGGGCACACTAACTAGAGTAGAAATGTTAGAACTTTCTGGGTCAAGTAGTGGAGAAAGGGAATAAGATGCCCAGAGAAGTGGACGCACCAAGGCCTGGAGGTCATCCCACTCACTAAAGTAATCAATACTTTTATTGGCAAGAGGGACAACAATACCATTAAGCTCAGTGATGACTGTCCCCTGTAGGTGAGGCCTGCAGTAAGAGATGCTCACATACAGAAGCAATCTTTGGCTCATTTATGTAATAATTCCGTAGAGCATCACACTGTTCTTCCAGTGGGGTCAGGGCAGATCAGGACTCTGTAACAGTCTCAGGCTGCAGTGCAAACAATCCTTCCACATGGGCTATACGGCACCAAAAACCCTATGGTTTTAGTGGTATCTGTGATGGGAAATGCAAGTCCTTATAGGAATATCACAAGCTACACCCTTAAGTTTCTGGAGTAAGGCCATACCCTACAGTATACAGCTATGCACTGGTTGAAAAATAGCTCCTGCTGCTGGGATTTCTCAGAGGACTTGACCATAGGACATCAAGTGACCATGCAGCCAGAACTGCCCATCATGAGCTTGCTTCTGTTAGACCCATCAGGCCATAAGGTCAGGTGGGCTCACCAGCCACACATTGTACATTGGATGTGGCATATCCAAGATGAGCACAAACAGAGATGGAAGGCACAAATATATGACCATGTCACCCAGACCCTCGTGTCATTCACCACTATTGCACTGGAGTCTCTTCCTCAGCTCTAATAACTAACTGGCAGAGGAGGAATCAGGCCATATCTGCTTCACAAATGGGTTGGTGGATGCGTGGATGCAAGCTGAAAATGCAGCATCTTACAATGCAGCCCGACTCAGGTGGTGCTCCTGAGAATCACTGGGGAGACTAAATCCTCCCAGTGGGCAGAGCAAGGGTAGTGACCTGGTTATTTACATCAAGTGGAAAGAAAAGTAATCTGAGGTCAGAATATGTATGTACTCATGGTCAGTAGTGAATGGCTGTGTCGGTCATGACTCTGGAAGGAGAGATATTGGCAACTGGGAATAAGGAGGTCTGTAGAAGAGGCATGTGGATAAGTCTGTCAAGTGGGCACAAATTATGAAGATTTTTGTATCACCTTTTAAGGTTCACCAGAAAGCAACTACCACTGCAGAGCCAGTAAGCAACTGAGTAGACAGAACTAAGTTGACATCATCCAGCCTCTGTCACTGGCCACCTCACATCTATTGCAATGGGCTCATGAACAGAGTACTGAGAAGAGCAGAGAAGGGGGCTCTGCATGGGTCCCACAGTGAGGATCCCACTCACTAAGGCTGAATAGCTACGTCCTAACTGCCAGCAGTAGACACCACCGCTGAGCCATTGTATATGGCACCATTTCTCAAGGTGATCAACTACCTACTTGGTGGAAGGTTGATTACACTAGGCCATTTCTACCCTTGAAGGGGTGAAGATTCACCTTGGCTGGAAGAAATAGATATTCTGAGTACAGGTTTTCCTTTCTTGCTTGGAAGGTCTCAGCCAGCACCACCGTTAAAGGCTTGCAGAGTGTTTGATCTGCTGACATGGAATTCCACAGAACATTGCTTCAGACCAAGGAGGTGTGACAAAGGAAGTGTATCAGGGGGTCACAGGACCATGGAATCCACTGGTCCTATGCTGTATCACACCACCAGAAGTTAACAGCCTGACAGAGCACTGGAATGAACACCTGAACAGCATCTTGAAAATGATACCCTGTGAGAATGGAATGCGTCTTCCAGGTGCAGTGTACATGCCCAATCATACATGATGTTCTGACACTGAGAAGTAACAGATAGAGCCCATGAACCAAGAGACAGAAATAGGCATGACTGTTATTCCCAGAGATCCCCTTGGAGATTCTGTGCTTCCCATTCCTGAACGTCTAGGCTCCCCGTGACTGGAAGTCCTGACTCCTAGAAGGGATCACAAGAAGGGAACATCGCAAAGATCCTATTAAACTTTGAGCCATGTCTGAGGCCTGGTGACTTTAGGATCCTTGAGCCAAGACTCCAGCAATTGAGGAAGGAATCACCACACCTGACTTGACCCTGGCCATCAGGAGGAGGTCGGGCCGCTGTTACACCATGAGGGCAAGAAAGAAATGTGGCCACTGAGTGTTCCAGAAAGACAGCTCTCATTGGACAAGAAGTAGGCAAGTATAGCAGCCATGGCCTGAGGATGCTATGGCACAAAGGGCTCAGACTTTTCAAGAGTGGAGGCCTGAGTCACTCACCAGAGAGTCCCAAGCCCAGCAGAGGTGCTAGTCAAGGATGAGGGTCACCTAGAATAGGCAGTAGAAGAGGGGGTTGAGGAGTATACTTAGCCTCAAGACTGCTGCCGTGGGGGTACAGCTCCTCCCACCAGCTTTCTTCCTCTTGTAGGTTTCCTCGAGAAAGAGGTCCAGCCACAGTCCTGGAGCATCTGCTTATGTATGGGGATGAACTCCATAGACAAAGTGAATGAACGTGGGCAGCACGAGGGAAGGATGTTAGTGGACGCTGTGGTGCTGCCAAGATCCCCTTCTAGTGGGGGGCACCCATCCCCTGAGCCACTGGAAGAGTTGGGGTGGTGATGGCTCACAGATGACTCCCTTTCCCGAAGTCCCCTCAGCAAAGGAAACTCCCTCTCCCAAGGTTATGCCCCCTCCCTGGGGGCAGCCTGCACCCATGACTAGTCTTTCTGGGGTCACAAAGACCTGGCTCCCGGGCCTCAACTGGGACAATTCTTGGGGCCATCCCAGGTCCAGAGCTCCCTGCAGGCCTCTGTTGAAACTGTATCAGGAGTTCAACTTCTCCCTCTGCCCAATCCTGCTTCTTTCACTGTTCAAGAGCACTCCCCAGTAAATATTTCCCATGAAAAGCTCAGGGTCATGGAGTTGTTTTCCAAGAAACTTGAAATACAACAAATGGGTAAAAGAATATTAAAAACAAAAAAAAAGATGATCAAGTCCACCTAGCTCAACTGTCACATTTTCAAGGAAAGAAACTTAGGCTCTGAGAAGCTTGAGGATTTATGTTAAGCCACATGGTTAGTGATTTCCAAAGGGGCTGGGATAGAACCCCCGTTTCATGACTCTTAGTTCACTGCTTTTTTCTCTCTTTTCTTTGGGGGCTTTAACACTGTTTCCACTACTTACTTGCTGTGTGATCTTGAGAAAGTTACTTAACCTCTCTGAGCTTCACTTTCCTCATTTGTAACATGGGATATGGTAGCTACCTCTCAGGAAACTGGAAGAAATAGATGAAATTAATGTGCTTAGAGTCCTTTGCAGAGTAAATAGTTTAACATTTAGTATCAAAGACACACACCTCCCTGAGTGTGGAACTGCTAGTTTTAAATATGAAATGTCTTGATTTCTGTCAGCATTGCTTTTATAGCACTGTCCTATCTCCTACCCTTCTGTCTCCACATACAGAGCTTTCATGGCAGAAGGTTCTATGGAGACAGAGAAATCAGACAAGGACTGGTGTCTTAGTCTGTTTTGTGCTGCTATGACAGAATACTGCAGACTGGGTAATTTATAAAGAATAGAAATTTATTTCTCACAGTTCTGGAGGCTGGGAAGTCAAAGATTAAGGGGCCAGCCTCTGGTGTCTGGTAAGGGCCTTCTTACTGCATCCTCCAGAGGGGAGAAACACTGTGTTCTCTCGTGGCAAAAGAGCAGAAGAGCAAAAGGGACGAGCTCCCTCAGTCAAACCCTTTTTTAACAGCATTAATTTGTTCACAAAAGCAAAGACCTCATGATCTAAACACCTCCCAAGGGGTCCCACCTCCCAACACTGTTGCATTGGGGGTTAAGTTTCCACCACATGAATTTTGGAGGACACATTCAGACCATAGCAACTAAATAAGTAGAAATTTCTCCATTTGGCTCCTATGGGTGGGGGAGTCAGGGCAGGTTGAAGGAACATTCTCGGGGGTACAGGATTGGGATGTTCATGCTTATGGATGGACCACAGGCTGGGTTTTCCACTGGAGGTAAGAGTTGCCTTCGCAATATTGTGGGAAATTTACTTTGTGTGCCTGCACCAAGTTGCACAGGCCAGAAGAGAATGCTGAATGTTAGAGTAAGTGACTGAACACAGCCAACTTTAAACTCTGGGTGAAGAGAATTTAAGTAGGAATGGGAAAACCTGTCAACACAGTCATGACCCCTCCATGATTATCAATCCCCCACCCTTGTTCCAGACACTTAATCCACAAGGAGAATCATGAGAAAAGGAAATTTATCTTCTTGCATCCTAAAGTAATGCATACTCTACACTGGAAAGGCAGGGGAGATTGAGCCTCAAAATCTCTTGAGGAGCCTATTTATTGTAAAATGCAGATTCCTGGCTTCCAGCAATAAAGCCAAGGAATCTGTTTTTTTGTTTACAAATCAGCCCAGAAGATTCTGAAGCAGGTGATCTCTGGGCACCCTTTGACAAGCACTGATGTGGCATCTCTTGAAACCAAACAGGCGGCAGCCACAGCAGTGTGAGGCACCTCCAGCTCAGCTGCAGGGTGGATGCGCCGAGTCAGTGTCTTGTCCCTCTTCCTCGCCAAGGTGGCCCTTGAGAGCTGCCCTGTCCAATATGGGAGCCACGAGCCACATGGACTATTGAGTATTTGAAATGGGGGGGCTAGCATTTGAAATGTGGGGTGAGATGTGACATGGGATTTTGAAGAGGTGGCATGAACAGAAAATGTTAAAAATCTGATTATTAATTTTTGACATTACACATTGAGGTGACAATATTTTGAATATATGGATCAAATAAAATATATTATAAATTTGATTTCAGTTTTTAAAAATCTGTCTTAAACAAGGCTACTAGAAATTTAAAATTACGACTGTGGCTTGAATTTGCAGTTTGCATTCTATTTCCATTGGACTGCCCTGGTCTAGGCAATCCCTCCCACAGAGTGCCAGGCACTGCCTCCACCCTGTCCCCAGACCTAGTGCTGCCCTTAATTGATGAGGTCCCTTTGGAATCCTAATAATTATCATTTATTGCCTCTTGTGTGCCAGACACTGCACTAAAAGTCTCATCCATGTTATCTGATTTAATGTTCACAACTGCCCTCACAGTCCCCAGTTCCCAGATAGTGTCCCTGGCACTGACCTCTCAGTACTGCACTGAAAATGCCCTCCCCATGCAACACCTATGAGCTGCTGAGATTAGCTCCATTTGTATTTTAACTCTGGCTTCCTAGCACAGTGGTGCTCTGGGGCTCACACCAGATGAAGTGACTTGCCCACCCTCTGGATCACAAGGCGCCAGGATTTGAATATGATCTGTCTTTGTTTTAAAGCAAAGCCCATGCTTTAAAAAAAAAAAAAAACAACTCCACTTTATTGAGGAGTGGTTTGAGGAATGACTGGCATGTGAAAAGCTGTATGCTTTTTAACCACCACACAAGCCAACTCCCAGGTGGGCTGCAGTGGAAGAGGGGGAGGGCGCAGGGGGGAGAGCCCACTTCTCATTCTCTGGGATGTTTTTCCTCTGTGGGGTTGTATAGCCAACAAGTGTACTTATAGGTTGGCAAACACCAGAGCTGGTCCTTGTCATTGCCTGGGTGGGACGAACACTTGTAAGACCTAAAACACCTGGAAAGGAGGGTCCTAAGATAAAACGGAGCGCGAGCCCCGCCTGTCCTTTGGAGGCAGCCAAGGTGTAATAAATGCTCTCAGACACCAGGGGGCAATATGTGACCGCCGTTTCTCTTTCTGCTCCCTGCAGAGCCTCAAAGCAGTTTTGTCCAATAAAGCTGGTCTCTGCTTGGTGGGTTCTTAGTAGGACCTTTGTAATCTCTAGACAGGAATTCCCTTGAGTGATAAAACTGAACTTAGTGACATAAGCGCCCACCACAGCTGCAGTCTGAGCAATTCTTAATGGCAGGAAAATGTTTCACTTGCTGCCCAGACCACTCCTAAAGGGTGCAGAATCAAAGAACCACAGATCTTTAACCATCAGTGGGCAAGAGGTGCCTGATTCCCATTCCTGATGGCATTGCGTCTTGTTTGGGGCACTCTTTTATATTTCTTTTCTGTTTATTTCCTTCCCTCCACTTATAAGTAAATAATTTCTGTTTTGAGAAATCAATCAAGGCGATCGGAGATTAACTCTGGGATGCTGGCCCACAGGAGTTCAAATTCCCTGAGCTCTTGGACATTTTCAGACAGATGGGATGCTCTGCTCACCCTCAGCGTGCCCCCTCTGAGGCTCATCACCCACACGCGCTCTCCTAAGGGGCTCCACTCCTGGACACCCTTGTGCCTGGTAGCTTCCCTCTCACCCAGACTGTGCCCACAACCTTGCCCCCTTGCCCTGGCCCTGGCGTCCCCTCCCACCACTGATTCAGGCTCTGTGGAAGAGTCCCCTCCCCGCCGCTGGGTTTGTAACCCCTGGCCCACACTGCTCTCCTCTGGGAGGCAGCCAGTGAGTTGGTGGAAACAGGGCTCTGCCTTCACACCGGTCCTAGCTCTGTCACTGACCAGGCAGGCAGCCTTGGACACTTGCCTTAATCCCTCTTCCCTCTACCCTTCAGACCCCCTCCCTTCCTCATCCCAGGGCTTCCTCTGTGTATGCCCTGGCCACATGCAAAGATCCCTGGGCCTGTGGTCATCACCATGAACTGCCTCTGCCCTCTCCTTTTGGACAGCAAATTTACATACTTCTGGTTGTACAGGTGTCACCTATATCCATGTTTGAAGTGATTGCCTGGACATGAATATGAGTATAATCACCCAAATAGTTTCAGTAGTCACAAGGAATAAGGAGAGAGAGGCCCTTGGTGAGCAGTGTGGAGTAGGGTGGGATAAAGAGCAGACACGCCTCCTTTGATGCTTACAACTCCTCTACTAGGGAGAGACATACCCATTCCAAAGATGAGGAAACAGAGGCTCATAGAAAGTCCAATAATTTGTGCAGAGGCACTTGCTACTCAAGGGCTCGGGACTCAGAACATGGGTGTGGTTTCAAAGCCCATCCTGGCTCCTCAAATGTTCCCCCCTGCTTGGGTTAAGGGAGGCTGACAGAAGGCACTCTGTTTGTGCCTTCCAAAATCAAGGAAACAACTGTTTTAAAGAGAGAAATGAAATTATAAATATGCTAGGACGGTTTGGACCTACTGGATTCCATCACTGCTGGGACAGGCGACCCAATCAGTGGAGAGGCTGAGCACTGCCCTGGAGACATAACTGGGTGCACCCAGTGGACTCGAACATCAGACTCACACAGGTGCAGTCAGCAGGGGTGCCACTGTCACCGCACACCTGCCTCTCCAGCCCAGGTAGCTCAGGAATCCCTCTTGCTTATATTTAGTACAAAACAAAGACAGTGTCTGGCTCAGATCAAAGAAATCTACAGGAGCAGCCACAGAGGTGTCTCTCTAAAGACGTTTCATATTGATTCTAAAATTCAGAACCCTAAGTGTATTTGAACAGTTTAAAACCCCCATCTCCAAAGATGCTCTTTTTTACTCAGTGTCCCATCCTCCATCACCCTCTGTAAAAGGGAAACATTCCCGTGTGTTGGATGCACATGGTTCTTTCCCCTAAGTTCAGAGCCCGGGTGGCCGTGATTCCCGCCTCCCCCGCACGGTGGCAGCAGCAGCACAGGATGAAGGGGCTGCACACACAGCTCTGCGGGCTGAGGATGGTGTCAAGTGTCCTGCAAGTTGGCTGCTCCCCGAGCCCTCCACAAGTGTGGTGAGGGGCTGTGTAGGGAGGGAAGGCAGCGGGCGGTCAAGTCTTGGAAATTGTGTCCGATGCTAAGTGCCTTCCTTTCTCTCACAGACATAGAGAAGTAGCGATAGCAGTCGAGGGTCAGGAATTTTCCTCTTGCCAAGGCTGTGCAACAGGCTCTGCCTTTGGACCCCATACTCCACAAGGCCAGGGCTGTTCTTGTTGCATAGGAGGCTTCCTCACCCACAGCAGCTGTGACTTCTAGGCCAGGCATCATTGACTTCCCCTGGGCTGCTCCCTTTCCTCCTAAAATGCTGGCGGAAGCAGACTCCAACCCCAGCTCCCCGCCGTGTCCCCTCCAAGTCTGGGCCTCCAGGGCAAAGCCCGGATTCCTTTAGGGAGTTCAGGGCCTGTATATCCTAGGCCTTGAGTCTCTACTCCTCCCCGTCCCTTCTGTGCAGCCCCATCTGCAGCCACACTTGTCTCTTTCCTGACCCCCTCCATGGGGTCCCCTTCCCATCTCACACCGTCTCCTTCACCTCCCTCCCCACCTCTTCATCCTTGGGAAGGGCCCCTCCCCAGTCCCGATCTTTAACTCCCATCCTTAGAACCCTTCCCCAGTATCTGAAATATTAATAATATGCACCATTTCCCTGGTGCTTACGAGCATCGTGCAAGACTGAACTCAGCTCGTTCTCACAACGACTCAGTCATCGCGTTTGGCTGATGAGGACACTGAGGCCCCGGGATGTCAGCTCGCCTGAGGTCCCACAGCTAAAGGGGAGGAGATCGTAAATGACCCCCTCTGAGCAAGCGAACACACACCTGCCTCGGAACTCAGTGACTTTGCCGCCGCGTTCCTCTGTGACCCGTCGTGACCACACCTTGCTTCCCCAAACAGGAAACGTGGAGAAGCGGAGATGAGGGTCGAGATCCCTGTGCTGTCACTTGCTGGCTGATTTCAGGCAAGTAACTTTCTCTTTCTCTCTGTTTCTTCATTTTTAAAATAGTGGTAATAACAGTAGGACTGTTGTGGGACTAGAGAGAGAATATGAAAAGTGTCCGGTTTGTAGGAGAGTCTGCGAAGGTAGCAGCTACCACTCTAGCTCACTGAATCCCCTGTAGCCAGGAGCTCGGCTCTAGTCACTCTGTAAAAGCAAATACATGCAGCCAGACCCCAGTGGTTCTGTGAGGTTTCTAGTAAACACTGGAACTCAGAACCGTGTTGTGATTGGAGATGTTAAAACTGGAGAACTGAAGGATGAAAACTTACTAAGAAATATCAGATAGGGCCCCTTGTTTGGCCACACATCCCAAGTGAGGTCAGTTCTGCAGCTCTGACCCATGCGCATTGCCGCCCTGTCAGGAACAGATGAAAGGAGCTGGGGCCCAAGGAGCCTCCTCCCGTTTCTAGAGAACACCCTCCTCTGAGGGGCCCCGTTTCCCTTCAGCTTGCCAGCTTGCAGCCTGAGCTCAGGGTGTGTGCGGGCTCATGGTGACCCCTGACCTCACCGCCCTCAAAGCCTATGCAGAGGAAGGACCTGCCTGCAGCCCTCACTTGCATGATTCAACCCCATATCCTTGGCTAAGATGATGGCAACATCTAACCCTGGCTGAGCCATTCCTAGATCCCAGGAATTTTGGAATTGGGTAACAGTAACTCCCAACTAAGAACCTGGCCACCATCTTCCACCGGCCAGGCAGAACCGATCCGCTTGGAAAGATGCGTGACAATATGGATGGGGAAAAGCAGAGAATAAAGAGGGAGAGGGAATGTTCTCAGATTCCCAACAACACTCAGGCTCTCAGTTCTGGCCTTCCCGAGAGGGGATACATCCTTATGATACATCCGCCTCCCAGCACCACCGCTAACCTGGCTGCCTTGAATTGGCCTCTGTCCCTTGCCACTGAAGAAGTCCTAGCTATGACATGAAGCTGTCTTAGGCCAGAGACCCCAGCGTGCTGTGATGAAAAATTGCTGGGCACTGGTAACCTTGTCTTCTGCAGCCTCACGCTGTGCCTTGCCACCCCAAGTTTGTCACTCAGGCAAAGGAGAACCCCTTCCCATTGTTCTGCATGAAGAAAAACAGAGAAGCAAATGGCACTGGAGATGCCGCTGCCACAAAAAGCAGTTCCCCACGCATCCCTCCAGTTGGTCACGGGAGCCTCACTGTCTGGGTGTATTGGGCCACCTCCAGCCACCACACACCCCACCTGGAGCTGGGATTGTGACTGGGAGGGAAAGGACCCCGAAGCCTTCCCCGCTTGCACAGACTCTGAGAGTCAGGCACCTTCTCCGGGCCTTCTGCAGCGTCCTGCGAAGTCTGTGAAACCCTTTGCCCCCAGCTCAGGATTCTTCCTTGCGGGAACCCCCAC
The DNA here is from genome assembly GCA_023783475.1 of Daubentonia madagascariensis. Classification (NCBI taxonomy): domain Eukaryota; kingdom Metazoa; phylum Chordata; class Mammalia; order Primates; family Daubentoniidae; genus Daubentonia; species Daubentonia madagascariensis. The sequence goes on from JAKFHU010002658.1 coordinate 11,730,658, forward strand.
ACCCCTCAGCTGGGAAAGGCCCCCTTCTCAGCACCCCGTGCCTGCTGCTGTCCCCATACTTCCCACCCCCTCCTACAACTACTGTGTTTTTTCTTTCTTCCCATCTGGACTGTGAGGTCCTTAAGATAGATGTCATCTTGCTTTCTTTTTAGACACCTGCTGCTCAATAAATACCTGCCAATTGAATTTTCTCTTCAAAATCACCCCCTTTCTCAGCATCTCTGTTCTTCCAAGCTGAACTTCAGGATAGACTCGGCCTCTCCAACTCTCTTCCTCCTTCCTGTATCACCCATCCAGCCCTAGGAAGTACAGAGACCCTCTCGGTTTTGCACCATTTGGAGTGGGTCTCTTCTAGCATACAGGGAGGGAAGAAACTGTACAGATACCTGTGGTCTGCTTACCCTCACCGAATTCTCATAGACAGCTCTGAATCTTCTGGGAATGCATCCCCGCTGAGCAAACAAGCAGTGTTTTCACAATCACAGCTCTGAGTTCTAGGTCTCCACTCTCAGACTGGAGAGTTCTGGAAGTCCTGAGGCACCGGACCGACTGACCCTGTGCTTTTACCACATGGGGCCAAAGGCCATTTTGAGGCAGCTGTTAAAGACAACAATGTTAACATGTAGAAACACTACCAACATGTAGAAATGTTACCAAGTTAAAAAAGCATGAGGGTGGCACAGGAGTTGTGGATGGTTAGGGGTGAGCGACGGGCGAGGGCTGGAGAGTCTGAAATGGATATTGGTGGAATATGGGAAGGCGCACATGGGCAAGGACATCTACGGCACCCCTTAGCAGGTCATGTTAACATCTGACTGTGGCTCTAAGCCACCTCAAAATGTCTTTGCTATTAAAAGGCCCTGTGCCAATGTTTGTGTGACAATATTTAACACCCTGCAGACTCCTCCCCACCCCTCAGTCTCTTAGAGCTGCAATCAGAGGGCGACGTTGCAGGGCACCCAGGCATCACTCAAACACACTGTCTTGCATGACCCACACTTCGGGAGCCCCTCCAGCCAGAGTATGCCCAGCCCCAGAATCTCAGCTGTCTGGTCCTTGCACACTCTGACCTCCCACCACAGTCAAAACTTGGGGGCACAGACCTGGTGGAGCCAGAAAAGAAACAGAAAACCTCTCTCCTCGGACCAGAGAACTCCCAGTTATCTCGTGAGTTGACCTCAGATAATAGTGATGCCGATGGGATGATGGTTTTACCCCTGGGGAGATGGTCAGTCTCTCCCCTCTCACTGCCACCATGACTGTGAAAGCAAATAGGATGGAGCCCCGTCAGCGTGGGTCCCTGTATGACAGTGATGGGCAGAGCCCCTTCCTTTACCCACAGTGGGCGTGCAGCAGGAGTGAGAAATGCAGGTCACTGCTTCTAACCACTGAGATCTTGGTCTCCTTTGCTAATATTGCATAACCCAGCCCATCCCACTGACACTGTGCACAACTGACACTGTGTGCAACTGACCCTTACACAGCCCCTTCCACTTTGCTATTGTGTTCTCACATATCCACACGTGGCCTGCTACAGTAAGTTGAGGCTCAGAAAGATTAGGTGGCTTGTTCAGGGCTATGCAGCAAGTGCACAATGACACTAGTTAATATTTTTCAAGCACTTGCAAGCTCTAGGATCTGAGCTAAGTGCTCTACATGGATCATTCATCTTGTCCTCACAAGAAGCCTATGGTGCAAAGTTCATTTATCATCCAAACGCATCCCTGTCTGTCTCCTGCGGAGCTCGGGGACTGAATTGGAGCAGCCTAGAGAGTGTGACTAGACTCAATGCTGAAGCCTGTGCTCATTTGACTCCACCTTCCGTGCCTATAGTGACAAGCAAACTCAAGTAGAAAAAAAAGTATGCTTATATTATGCTTAGTTCTGAGAACTTTGAAGACATTCCTGCTTTTCTTAAACTAATGACAGCAAACTAGTCTTATTTACCAGATTTACCCAAATCATGTGATCATGAAGAACATTTGGGTTAGTTCCTATACTTCTGAAAGTTTTAGGGATATTTAATTTATTTATTTCTCTCTAAGCCTACTAGAATAGAACTCCTTTAAAGAATTTTATAAATTAATTTGGTCATACCACCCAAAGGTAGGAAAATATCACATATACAGTTGTTCCTCAGTTTCTGTGGGGGACTGGTTCCAGGACCCTCCTGCAGATATTAACATCCAATGGTGTTCAAGTTCCTGACATAAAATGGTGTAGTATTTGCATGTAACTTATGCAATTCTCTTAAATCATCTCTAGATTACTCATAATACGTAATACAATGTAAGTGCTATGCTGATATGCAAATACTTGTTATACTGTATTTTATTTTTATTGTTGTATTGTTATTTTTAACTTTTGTCAGATATTTCTGATCTGCGGTTGGTGGAATCCTATGGATGTGGAAGCCACAGATCTGAACGGCCAGCTGTACATAGCGTACACACATACACATACATACACCCACATACATACACATACACACATACACACACATACTTACATAAAAATATAGACAGACACAAATAGAGATCTTATGGCTTTCATTCTAAAATTTGCTACAAGTCAAGCATACATAGAGGAATAAAAAACTCACTGGTTTATGTTAGAGTCAGTTCTTGCCTTTGCCCCACTTTATAACTTAATCCAAATTGTGTTTCTGAAAGATGGAACCAGTTGAGATTACCTGCTCAATACAAGGATCATAACTTCCCATCAATATTTGTAGAGGAGACGTTTAAGATTTTCTATGCCCTGGTATTTAATCTCATGGGGGCTCTGGACTAAATTTTAGGTGAGGAACTGAGGATATGTCAAGTAGCTATCTGCATGTCTCCAAAGCCCATCTCAGTGAATAAAATATCACATCTGGTTCAGATTAGTCTTTTAAGCCTCAGGTGGTCGCTTTTTGGGGTACTTGAGTCTCTCAAGAGCTTCCAAGGGGGTAGATAAGGGCTCTAAAGTCCCAGTGACCACAGGGAGTTGAGAGGCTTGGAGTGGAAAGGAAAAGTCTTATTAGAAGAGCCAACTTGGAAGATCTCCAGTTTCTCAAAGAAGCCACTGAAGTTCTAAATTATCCTTCGTGAAGTCATGCCAACAAGAAAGGAAGTGGAGACAGCTGGCCTTACAGGGGTGAAGCATCACAGGGGCTTGAGAAGGGGGCTTCTGACCATGGAGAATTTCCCCTGGGAGAAGCAGGATCATGTAGGAAGAGTGGAGAGGCCTTGAAACCAAATCTAGGAAGAACTTCCAGCCCAACAGGTACCTTTAAAACAAAGAAGCCTGGGACTCTAATCCCACTTCAGAGAGTATACTCATTCCAAATGTGACTCACATAGATAAGCCTTTTTATACTTAACCACAGACACAAGAAACGTGCCCAAAGAGGGCAAAGAAAATACAGCCCTCCTGATCCAAAGTCACTCCCAAAGAAAGCAGAAAAGAAGGAAACCAAGTTGTCACAGGTCACAAAGGCAGTGGTAAAGGAAAGGATTTGGATTTGGACAACCCAGTTGTTGGTAGGAATATAATGCACCTCGTGTCTCAGGTCCTCAACCTGACCCCTAGACACCACCTCAAGACACAAATCCAGCAGAGGGCACCAACGGTAGGTGCAAAACTAGAGAGAATGCTCTGATTTCCAAAGCCAAGCTCTCAGGACACAAACTGAGATGGAAGGAGATCCTCATCTGGTTTTATTGGTGAGATTCTGCCCTGTGATTCACCTTCTTGGGGCAGACAAAACTTTTAGGCAGCACAGCACAAAACAGTATAAACAAATACACAATTGCTGTCTATAACAAGAGTCACAATATCCAAGGAACTAATTCTAACCAAAAGTGTTCTCCTGTAAATCTAAATTTTGAAAAAGAGAAATAGAGGCTCTTACCTCCCTTGCTTGACCAGCCCCTGAGCAGAGACCTTGGAATGTGACTAGTGAGGAAGCACAGGCCTCAGCTGCAGTCTCCGGAGTGAGTGAGGAGTCGCAACCACATCACCTCCATTGTCAAAACTGTTGGGAGGAAAACTTTTTCTCTACCATCTTGGGCTTAAAGGATTTGAGGCCTGTGAATGAACTGACAATAGATAGAGTAACAGAACAAAAGACAAAGTTGACTCCCAGGCATGCGGCAGCACTCTGCAAAGAGTAACTCAATGACCAGCCAGAGGTAAAGGTGTATAGACCAACTTAATAAAACGGAGAGTTTAGGGCTTCAAGGGATCGAAGGTTCCAATGAGGCTTGTTAACACCATTTTAAAAAAATGTCCTCATGCCCAAGGTCAGTCGGTTAGTCGCCACCCTGACTGGAGACTCCTCCTCGACTGGTATTGGGGGGGTCATGGTGGCAGCTGAGTCGCTTAAAGCTGTGCTCCAGTCAGATAGGGTAAGTTCAGATAAGACTTCTTTCTGCATCTGCTATTGGGAAAAAACAGAACCTAGCCAGCCTGCAGCTAGGAGGCAGGGGGTCCTTGGCACAGAAGCAATGGTCCAATCTCCTGGGTCCCCATCGCTGGTCTTCCCTTCATCTCACCCACTCCCACATGTTTTTGAATAATTTTTAATGACATGAAAAAAAATACTCATCAGTAAATGTTATGTGTAAAAGGAAGACCCAGAATTAGATCCCAAAATGTTAACAGTGTTTATTTCTGGGTGGTTGAACAATTGGTGGCTTTTATTTTCTTTTGGTGCTTTACTCTGTTTTTCACAAAGAGTATGTATTCAGTTTACAATCAGAAAATGAATATTATATGGAAAAAATGCATTAACAAAAAGAGTGGGAATAAACACACTAAAATATTGAGTGGTGGTTTGCATGGAACTATATTTTCTAATCACCAGACTTGTCACTGGGTCATGTTCTTGATTTCTATAGAAGATAATTTATCTTAAATTCAAAATACTTGAAACATCAAAACAAAAAACTTTGTGATAAAATAATTGTTTTTTTAATGGAACTCTTCATGAATTTGCATGTCATCCTTTCCACAGGGGTTATGCTAATCTTCATTCTATGAATGCTAATTTTATCATTCTAATATGATAAAATAATTGTTAAGAAATGATCACCCTTTTTCAAAACCACACCAATGAAATAATTGAAGATGAATTTGCTGCAGTGTTCTGTGTGGCAAAATATGGATTGTCTTTGAGTGCAATTCTTATTGCAGTGACAAGAGGTGTGGACTTTGCTGACTGGTATGGCAGGGCAAAGATTGGAATGGCTGCAGGGTGGGTTTAGATAGTGCAAGTATATTTGTGTCAGTGGACACACACACACACACACACAGATTGAGTATCCCTTATCCAAAATGTTTGGGACAAGAAGTGTTTCAGATTTCAGGTTTTTGGGATTTTGGAATATTTGCATATACATACTGAGATATCTTGGGGATATCCCCAAGTCTAAATACGAAATTCATTTATGTTCATATATGAAATATACACATATAGCTTGAAGGCATTTTATATTATACAATATTTTTAGTAATTTGTGCACCTGTCACATAAGTTCAGGTGTGGAATTTTCCACTTGTGGTATCACAAACTTCCAGATTTTGGAGCATTTCAAATTTCAGATTTTTGGATTAGGAATGTTTAACCTGTATTATTATACCTATGTGCACATATAGATATGATAATAAAATGTCTTTTAAAACATAATTGTACTTTTTTGTTATTTTAGAATTAAGAAATCTAAATTCTGCAATTACCATTTATCAGGAACAGATTATAGCTTGGACATTTGAGTAAAATACCATGTACAGTGTTTGCTTCTTTGGACTTTTTGATTCCTATAAGGTCAGTCTGGATGAAGATACCTTGATAGTGTTCTGTTCTCACATCTTAAAACACAAGTGCACAAGTCTGTCTGCCTTGGCCTCAGGCTCCTAGGAGCCCTCTGTCTTCCTGAATGCTGTGGGCCGCCTTTCCTGCACTTCAGTCATGTGTAATCGCTGCCAGGGGAAGGGAAAAGAAACAACAACAATAAAAACTTTTTTTTTTGAGACAGAGTCTCGCTTTGTCACCCAGGGTAGAGTGCAGTGGCGTCATCACAGCTCACTGCAAAGTCAAACTCCAGGGCTCAAGCGATCCTCCCGCTTCAGCCTCCAGAGTAGCTGGGATGACAGGCACACACCACCACGCCTGGCTGAATTTTTCTATTTTAGGTCTCACTCTTGCTCAGGCTGGTCTCCTGAGCTCAAACAATCCTCCCTTCCTCAGCCTCCCAGAGTGCTAGGATTACAGGTGTAAGCCACTGCACCCAGCCTAATAAAAATTTTCCTTGAGCACTGACTGGATGCTGCATGTGCTAAGCATTTTATATCCACAATCTCAAGTCTTCTTTTCCAGATGAGAACTTTGAAGCTCCAAGGAATAAGTAAGTTTCATATCTAGTTATTAGAGAAAGTGCTGGCACTACAACCAAATGCCAGCCAGGGGCAGCTCTTCTCCAGTGAGCTGGGACTCCATAGCTTTAGTCACACCTGGCTTTCATCCACTCTCCTTTATCAGTTCTGGACCTGTTGGTTTCCAAGGAGAAGCCCCATGTTGTAAAATAAGGAATTTGACGGACCTTTGTCCTTGGTTCCTGGGAAGGAGATTCTAAAACCCTTGGAATTTCCCCAATGATGGGAATGTCTTTGTTATTATGAGACTCTTGGATGGCACCTTAGTTTATGCTAATGAGGTGACTCTTGGTGGGCCCCTAGATAGCTTCAGGATAGGGCTGATCACCAGAAAGGCCAACCATGCGATTAGTGGGTTGGGATGCTGTGTTGAGCCTGACTTCTGGGAGGGGAAGGGGGCTGAAGATTGAGTCCATCATGTGGCCAATGATTGAACCAATTACACCTACATAACTGAGCCCAGTAAAACCTCAGGACAAGGAGACTTAGTAGACCTTCCTGGTTGGTGAACACATTGATATGCCTGCAGGGTGAAAGATCCAACCCCACAAGGAGAAAGTGTGGAAGCTCTATGTTTCGGGCCCTTGCAGACCCTGCCCTATGCATTTCCTTATTTGGCTGTCCCTGAGTTCCAGCCTTTATAATACAACTGTGGTAATAAGGGTGGTGATTTTCTGAATTCTGTGAATCGTTCTAAAGAATTATCAACCTGAAGGAGTCATGGGAACCCCTGAATTTGTAGCCAGTTGGTCAGAAGTTCAGAAGGTCTGGGGACCCCCTTAACTTGTGGCTGGCATCTGAAGTTGGAACAGTCTGTGGGGGACTGAGCTCTTAATTCCTGGGGTCTACACGAACACCACTGTCCAAGGGATTGGTGCCAGGATTGAACTGCAGGACACCAGTTGGGTTAGTGCCAGAGTACTCCTTTTTCTTCATCGCCTTTGCACTCCTTCTTAGAAGGGGGAACCTCGTGACCATATGAAGCAAGAGTTCTAGTGCACATGACTGGTGAGGCTGGATTAAAGTCAGCTTGTTTTCAAGAACCTTCCTTTTGGCTGAATGTTAAATCCACTTGATTTAGGATAGCTTCAGAATGTATTTCAAATAAGCTGGAATCATCACCATGTTGGAAGCTGTTGGGCATTCAGTCAGAACAGCGGGAAGTGATATTAAATTGTCTAAAACTGCAGAGCAAGTAAAGAAATCCTGTGTCAAAGCAACCTAAGGAAAGGTTGTTCCTTGACCTTCTGTCTTGTAGGTCAATGGAATGTTCTTCTCCCCTTTGCCTTGAAGGCTCATGATAGAGTGTTGTTTGTTACTGCCCTGTAGTGGGGCAGAGGCGGATGAGAAAGGGTCTGGGCTGTTACCTCAACTCAAGTGACACATTTATCTAAGCTTGAAGGGGAGGGAGCTTGCATTGCATCTTTGGTTTTTGTTCTTTGCATGAAATTCAGGAGAAATATTGTGATGTTTCGTGACTTCATCTTTGGAAGGATGTGAATCAAATGGGAGGTGTCAGGGGACCTGGGTTCACAGAGCAGTGAGTTTTTGAAGAGCAGCAGGATTAAAGAATGGCTGAGCAATGAATCTGTAACTTATAGTCACTCCAGGGAGCCTGAGATATCCAAGGTGCTGGGGAAAGAAATCTCTTATTTGGGAGACTATAGCCAATCCTTGAGCTATGACATAACACACTGGGATGGTTTGTTTGTTTTTTAGCCAATATTTTTTTTTCTTGCCTACCAAGTTTGCTGCTTACTAAAAAATTCCCTCTGGGCAATGCGTCTAGGTATATTTTGCATAAACATTTGGGGGCATCAGAATCATCTTCAAATGAAAATGCATGTATTTCTGGTCTTGACTCACTGGGGATACCAGCCACAGACTTCTTATCTTGGTAGTAAGTGAAGCAGCTTGGTTCCTTTTCTTCTTCCCCCACAGCCCTGGCCGGTGGCCAGCTCCCTGCCGCAGCGGGGGAGGAGGAGCAGGGAGGTGGCTGGCCGACTGTCTCCCTCCAAACAGCAACGGAATGCCTTGGCCTGGCTGCTCAGTAATCCTCTGCCAGCTGGCTGCCTTCCTTTCCTCTGGGAACTCAGTGAATCACACCTCCACAGCGCATTTGGCTCTTGCAAGCCCTGAAGGGCTGGAGGCTTGTGCCTGCCAGCGCCGAGGAGGAGCTGCAGCCCAACTTCTGAGCATGCATCATGTCGGGACCCTGGAATTTCTCAGCGCCTGAGGCTTCCCAGCTGCAGGGGAAGAAGCCCCTCTGGAGGCAGTGTTCAAAATGGGCTGGGCTGCTCACCAGGGCAAGCACTTTCTCTTTCCGCATCTCCTTAGGGAGGCTTCCAGGAGCAGAAGTTTTTGGAAGGTAGACAAGCAAAGAAACAGCAGAGTACTTGGTTCTCCTCCTGCATCTCCTCCCCACAACCTCAAATAAGGTAAACCTCCATTGCATAGTCCTCCAGCTGTCAGTCAGGGCATTAGCAGAACACCAGGAAAGATGCATGGGGTCATAAATACTACCAAATGCACATTAGGGGCTTTTATTTCAATGGTTAAGGCACGAGCCCACAGGAGGGAGCTGATTGCTGAGATATCCCTTTTACCATTGGCATTAGAAACACGCATTCCAAGGCTGGACCTTTTTCAAAAGCAGCAACGTGATCAGGTTTTAGCTGCCTCTAATTTAAGTGACTAGAGAGTCTTTCTTTACATAGGGCATGAGAAAGAAGCCCCATTAGACATAAGCTGCCCGGGAAGAGAGCAAAGCCAATCCATGGACACTCCCCTATCCCCTACCCCAGCTTGGCTTGGTGAATGCTTAACCAAGTCAGCAGCAGGCCTCTCTCCCACAGGGAGGACTCCGGGCAAGGCTGGCTGACTCTTCAGCCATGCTGATGCTCCTTCCAGTTTAGTTAGCAGACTTGCCAGGCCACCTCTCACTTCGGTCAGTCAGCCACAGCCTGGGACGTCTCCAGTAGGAGAAGGGAAACCCAGGAGCAAGACAGGGGTGTGAGCTGGGCCCACAGAGCCATGGCAGAGTGGGAAGTCAAAGTACCAATGAGAAATGAGCCTGTTACTTCATTAAAATATTCCTGTATAGTGAAAAAAAATAGCCCATATGCACTAACTGGGAATTCCACATGAAGTTTCCTGCTTACTGGGTGAAGAGCTAGTGATGGCGGGTCCTGTCTCTTGGTCCTGGCTCTCCCCAACACTCCACTACTGAGGTCACACTCTGCCTTTGCCTCCCAGAGGCTAGGAAGGAGCTGGGGAGGGAAGGACACAGCATTCCTCACCACTGCAGCCTCTCCCTTGTCCTGTCTTGAGCTCCTGCTTCCCTCCTACTGGGAGACAGGAGGAACCTGCAGACCGGGAGGGGGTCTGTCTGCTTGAGGGACCCAGGGCAGGGCAGCTGTGGCTCGTGTAAGTCCAGGGGCACCCTCCACTCTGCCTCCCCTCCAGCCCTTCCCCAGCACCCCCTTGCATGCCACCCTTCCCATCACTACCATTTTAAAAAACTTTTTTCCCTGAAAAGATCAAAATAATCTCCTCCCTGAGGCTTCCCCCAGTCAATCCCACCCAGGTCCTGCAGGAACTCAGCAGTGAGTGTTGACGCGTGAGCCTCAGCCTGCCTCATGCAGGGGCTTCGTGCTTCCTGCTCCCACCTTCTACCCATTTCCTCCCTCCCCATTCAGTCCAGGGACCCCATTCAGCTTCAGTGACCTTCCTGACACACAGCCAGACTGCTCTGTCTTCGCAGGTCTAAGTGCCTTTGCGTTTCCTCAGCTGCTTGACCTGGGGACACATGCCCTGCTCCTTACCACCTGCCCCCTTCCCCAGAAGGACAGGTGTCTGTCCCACGGTTGCAGGTAGGTCCCAGGTTTGCTCTGCCCACTGTGACATCACCCTCGTCCTCTCTTCTGCCTCCTTCCTAATGGCTGATTAGCACAGCCAAGCCTTTTGCATTGAGGAGGAGGAGAGAGAGAGAATAAGGGAGAAAGAGGAACAATTACAACAAAAATTCAACCCTTCCACCTCTCCACGTCTCCTCGACCCACGATCTCTTCCCTTTCCTTAGGAAATAATGTCTTTCATATCCTCCGAGGTATGCATTTTTTTTCCGCCTGGGTGACCACTGAAATTGGAGCATGTCTGCCAGAGGATAAAAAGCATCATGTCGTAGCTTATTTGGCAGTACTTGTTCTTCCTTAGTGGGAACATGGAGTAATGTGTGTCTCACTCTGGAAGACGTCTTGGATGGGATGGAATGGGGCATGCACTAAATTCCCCTTTGTATCGTGTATCACTTAATTCTCAACTATTGTTATCTGGCTTCTGTTCCCAACCTTCCCCAGTATCACTCAGGGTCTCCTAACTCTCAAAACCTGGATTTTTCAGTCCATGTTTTACTGGCCCTAGATGTTGTTTTTGATAATATTGCTTCCTGAAATTCACCTTCCTCTGTTTCAGGAGCACACCGTCTCCCCTGCCTTCCTCACGAGTGCCTGCCCCATCTCTTGGTCCCTGGGACCAGTGTTCCTTGGGGTTTGTTCCTCAGTCCTCTCCTGCTACCACTGTGCCTGGTAATGACACCTGATTCTTTCTTCCTCTGTTACCTGCAGACGACAGGCTCCTGAGTCTAGGTCTGTAGTGAAATCTCCCTCTGGGTCCCTGCCTGATGTACGTCTCTTCTTGTATTTTCATTCCATGAACCAGGGGCTCTCAACCTGGAGTGATTTTTTTCCCCCACGGGACATGTGGCAATGTCTGGAGATGTTTTTAGTTGTCACAACTTGCGGGGATGCTACTGTTATCCAATGGGTATTGGCCAGGGACCCACTAAACATCCTATAGCACTTAGGACAGTGCTCTACAATGAAGAATTATTGGCCTCAAATGTCAATGGTAGCAAATTTGCATAAGCACTTCAGATGGATAATGCCCCAAGCTGAACTTCCCCTTAAACATCTTCCCTTAGGACATGCCATTGTGTTCTGCATTTACATGTCTGTCTCTCCCACTGGTCTAGGAGCTTATGGATATACTATGTTTTATTCATCTTATCTCTAGTCCATATAAAAGAAAATGAATGGAATATTAGATATCTGGGTAACATGAAGTGAATCAGTCATCACTGACAAGTGGACCATTGTCATCATTGTATGTCCTCTTTCCCAGACAGTGCAAGTTCTTTGAAGGCAGGGGCCACCATAACCTACCAGTGGGTGTCGAGGAAGAATGGAAACTGTGTGTGAAGATTCGGGGGCAGGTGAGAAAGTCTGTAGAACCTAAGATTCCACACCTCTGCTGGGTGAGTATGGGCCAATGCCTGTGGCCACAAAATGCATGGGAAGAAAAACAAGCCTAAAAACAATTTAGATTCTATTAACTACTTCTAACAATTGTCAAGAGGTTGAATAACTAAGTAGAAAATGCATAAACAAGGCCTATGTTGGTAAAATGAGATTTTAAAAAACTCAAAGCTAATGTTAAAGGAAAGATGAGCCCAGATTGTGTTTGGAACAATAAATACACTCTAAAGTAAAACCAAAGGGGAAAACTACCAAGAAAATAAATAGAAAACCTTGAAGGAAAAAGGGATAAATTTTGGCAGTGGCTTAATTTTCCCATCTTGTTTTAGCATTCTCCTTTTGTAGTCTTGTTTGGGTAATATATAATGTCTTTAAATTCCCAAAATTACTTAAGGTAAATCTTTGTGAAATACCAAATACATTGTAGGTTTACCATTTTCCCTCACACTCTGCTTTCATGTTTCCTCCACAGGAGGTATTTTTAAAACACAGCTGTGAGTCGTCCCCGCTGCCAGCCCGCGTGGATGGAAGGGGTCACATTCCTGCGGGCATCCCGCTTCCTACTTCCCCTGTTAGTGTCATTTCTCTGGTAGTTTGACTTGCTCCATGGCATGTCTCTTTGTGAGCTGACAATTTATACCTGAGGCAGGATATAAATTCATATTTTTTATTTTTTTCTGGGTTCACTTGGACACTTTATATCAGAGATCTATTTATGAAAGCAAAGCATTTTGGCTGGATGGGAGGAAATTCTCCCCTGAGAATGAGGAAATCATGAAGCACCCCTATGCCTGGAGAAACCCTGCTAGAGGACAGTGAAGGAAACAGTCATTGCCCACAGGACATACGGCCCCCTGGGGATGCATGCTGATGCACCTGTGTTTGCGTGTACATGCACTTGTGCACACGCGTACACACGCATGTGCCCATCCTTGTAGCCCCAGAGATACCCACAGCCAGGACCCTTGCCCTTCCCAGAGACAACTACCCTCAGCTGGTGGTGCAAAAGACATGTGCTGCTACTCAGAAAGGGGAAGGGAAGACTTTGGGAGTCTTTTATGGTGATCTGGAGACTAATACTGCAAACTGACATGAAAAAACAGATGAGCCAAATGACTTACATTACTCACTGAGGTCAGCTATTGACAGCCACATAAAAGTAGGCTTCCTATTATGTCAGATTTTCTGTTAGCATGTGTTAAGGTACCTCTGAAATGAGCGGATAATGTATAAAAGAGGGATAAGTTAGACTATTACTGCCCTTCCTAAGAAACACAATCATGGTTACAATGGGTGTGTCTCCCAGGTGCACATCCTCACAATACCACGGACAGTACGTGCCAGCATGTCCTCCGTTTCAGGGATGAGGAATCTGGGTCTCAGGGCAAGAGTCCCCTCAGCTTATATGTGGGGGTTATGGATCCAAACACAGGCTCTGGACTTGTTCAAAGACAGCACGCTTTCCATTCAGCTGTGAGTTAAATAAACAACCTAATAAAAATTTCAGTACAAAGAGTTTTTTATTGACATTGTAAGAAACATCTTTTTCTTTGTTACAAAAGAACTAAGTGGTTCTGAAAGCAAAGGTAGAGTTCATCTGTGGCTGGGCTGCAGCCCCCCTGGGCTTGAGGTGGGCGCGGAGCATCGTGGTGGCTGCAGGCTTATCAGAGGGAGGCCCGGGGCCGGTCACATCCAAACACTATGCCTACAATACTTAAATGTATTTACATGTGTTTCTTTTAAAAAAGGATTACACATTTTATCCTTTAAAAATCTAAAAAAGGTGAAAAAATGAACTTGCATTTTTATCTTACACGTCTGCAGGGTACACAAGGGTAACTTGTCAGAAGAGAACATCCTCCTATCAGTTCAAAACGACACAGGAAACCAGGTGACAAGACGGCTTGGACTCGGCTGCAGTCGTGTGCTCTCTGGCTCATGCGGGCACAGCCTCGGAGCGCTGACTGGGCAACACCAACTGGTCCTCTCATTGACAAGATTAACATAAAATAAGGCACATACATCGCAAGAATCAAAACACTGTGGCTCAAACGGACGAGTCAATGTGTGAGGAGCAGGGAGTAGTTTAGTTCTTTAGAAGAATAAAACAAAAATGGTTTGAAAAACAAAAAGAAGTTTAAAACAGACGTGAAGCAGGAGTACCACGTGTGAGCCTGCATTTTTTATAAGAGGCAGGATGGTGACACTAGTGAGTCGGTGCTCTCTAAATGCATAGGTCAGAGAAATGGAGAGATGGCTGGAGCCTGGGGGTGGGTCCCAAGGTATGAGATGCCAGTGCTACAGAGATCCCATGGCCCCACAGGATACTTCCAAATGACCTCAAAAGACCTTCCTTCCACTGGACCATCGCGACAGATCATGGAAATCCTGCAGAAGTATACTTTCTTCTCCCCTCCCTCCCCTCCTCCACCCTTCTGTAATCCCCATAATGAGAGAATTGAAATATTGAGCTGAAACTTGTGTCTCCTGCAAATCTAAAAGCAGTAGCAAGGAACACACTACGAAAAGACAAATAAAGGGGCAACCCCAGACGAGAACCTGAAAACCAAAGGAAAAAGCAGAAGCACAGGGTGGCAACAGTGCTGGCCCTGATCGCTGTCCGTCCTTCCAGGAAGGACGAAGTTGCTACGGGAAATTATGGCAACTGAGAAATGATACTACAGGAAAAGGCCTCTGGTGGAGGAGCTCAGCATGGTGCCCAGACCTACGTGCCTTCCTCAGGGGTGGAGAACACCCGGGCCCCATTCTTTGAAACCAAGGGTAGGAAAGGGATTGGGCAAAACCATTAGAACGTGCAAAATAAGACCAGGGCCTGGAGATTTGGAGATTCATGGAAAAGTGAGATTGGATCTCTGATTTTGTGACAACATCATGACCTATTTCAGAAAGAGAGAAAGCCTTGCTTTTTCAGCTGAAAAGTAGTAGAGACTCTACTCTCCTGAGCTCAGATCAGTAGTTCTCTTTTGCTTTTGGGCTGTTCCAAAGGGGACATGTCCTTTAATTTCTAAGAAGGCATGGGGGAGGACGGCAGGCATGGGGGAGGGATTGCAGCACCCTTCTGCTGCTCTCAGGAATGTCTAGTTGAAAGCAAACCCGACAGTTTAAGCCAAAGTCCCAAATGGCAAATATACTTCTGTACTGAGATTCTTGGTCCAAATGAGAGAAAATAAACACGACAAAAACGGGTGGTCCTAACATTCTTTCTATTATCTAACACTTCATTTTACTTGATTTTGTCTTTCTACTACTAATTTAAATGGCATGAATAAAGGGAAAAAGCCCCACAATTGAATCATGAATCACTTTGGATAAATCCAACTCCAGGTTCAATGGGAAAGAATACAGCGGATAGTTTGAAATGTTAATATTTCTATTTTAGTAGTTCATATATTTGAAAAGCAATATGCTGGATAATCCACGTACTCTTTGTGCACACATAGTATGACTTTTATGTGTATCGACTGCATGTGGGGAGTAGCTGCACTTTTAAAATCTTTAAATGTTTTAATTCAAAACAAAAATACAGATACTAGTCCACATTAAGGACTAACTGCAAATAACATTTAACTTCTTGAATGGATGCAACAGTCAACAGACAGGGTGTGAAAAAAGGCATCCACACAGCTACTACATCTTGTCCCCAGTGCTTTCAAATACTAAAAATGATTGAAACAATTTATTCCTAATATCAAAGTATGTGAGCTTTTTCTTTCACAACTAAGTTTCATAAATCCCTTAAAATAGGGCATATAGAATAGAAATACTCCTTCACTATAGTGGAATTAATAAAAGTTAATGATATAGCCAGTTGTGGGGTTGTTTAAATGCCTATATACTTAGAGCTATATATAATCAATTCTCAGTTATCTATGATAATGGGGAAAGAGATGGAACTAATCAACAAACACAGCAAAGCCGTGAATATTCACCGAACTCATTCTACCCTCTTGCTTCAAACTACAATCTACCTAACTTCTTACCGGAACAGATAAAAGTAGCAAGGTGGTATCTGAGTGTTACCAACTGCCTATTCCCTCTCTCACAGCAGCCCTAAATAGCACTGAACAGAGGGAAAACAGGTGCAAGAGATAACTGAGAACTGACCATATAGACATACCCACCCAATGCACATGTATGGACACCAAGAGTTGAAAACCCAACTGTGAGCAACTACTTCATTTGCAAGAGCCCCAAGTTTCCACTTCTGTGTAACTGTCAAGAGTATGCCCTGAACTGAACTGGGGGTGAGGAGTACGTCCAAAAATCTGTCATCTATGCTGCAGTGCACCCACAAAAGAGTCTTAACTCATATTCTGATTCTTGTGCCCAATGTGGGAATTAAAAACAAAACAAAAACAAAACACGAAAACAAAACACTGAGCATATGCCAAGGAAAATTAAAAAAGCTGGAAGTGTAACCCGTTGGTTACAAGCACCCCAACTCCTATTTCCTTCGAGTAACAGAGAAACACGTCAAATCTTTTCATTTGACCGCTCTTCTAAAAGAAAGAGGAACATGCACATCACACATTTACGTTGGTTTACTAAAAAACGGGGTGGGCTTACAGTTTTAAAAAAAAAAAGAGGGTAGCTCGAGTGTAACAATACTGATTCAAAACTGAAATGGAAGACAGTTTCTCCCTAGAATACTTTAGGGTTTTTCAGAGTCCTTTTCCATAAAAGGAATATACTTGAAACACATCCCAGTTAGGTGAGATGAGACTGCTAAAATACACACAGAACTACAAAAACAGACCAGCCAAAAACGACGTCACTTTAACCTTTTCAACTCCTGTTAGTTTTACGTTGGTTTGCAGTCCTTTTTTCCTAAGGCCTACTGCATAACTGCAAGGAATTTGCTCTCTTCCGCGAGGGAGGTGAGCAGAGAACTCATGTCCCCGACAGCCATGTTGGTGGTGCTCACAGACAGTGCTGGGAACGGGAGGGACGCTCGCGGCGTGGTGAGGCGGGAGGAGCTATGGGAAAGGTTCTGAATGATACTTGGGCTCAGGGCCCCTGACATCAGGCTGGAGTGGTCCCCGTCGTCTATGATGGCATCGAAATCAATTTGCACCCCTTCCAGGTCATGGCTGTCGAGGCTGTCAACTGTGCTTGTCACCTGGTTAGCACCTGGAGAAAGTAACTCAGAGTTTTCGGCGCTGGCCCCCTGTAGCAGACAGTTGGCTCCTGAAATGGAGAATGAACCAGCTTTCATGTCGTGCTGACCGAAGCCCATGGTTTGGTCATAGAACTGACCAGAGTAATTCTGCATATTAGAACACAGTGCGTGAGGCTGTCCTTGCATCTCCATCTTGATGCCGTTCACCCTGCAAGTCTGACTTGTGTCACTGAGCTGTCCTTGCTGCAGAGCGAGGCTGCCCCTCGGCACAGCGTGGCGCCTGCTGCCCCCAAAGCTGGCACATGGCTGGTAGCCCCTGACGACTGCCAAACTTGATGGCTGGCTGTCTATGCCATGAGTCCCTGGCAGGCAGGTCTCCAGCCCTTGATAGCTGTTGATGTGTGAGGTAGCACTAACCTGCCCTGGCATCTGCTGACCCGGGCGGCCTGCCCCCTGGTGCTGCATGCTGTCGCTGAGTAGCTGCTGAGCCAGGTAGCCCTGGCCCACCAGGTCTTGGGTCTGCATGCCATTCACTGTGCTGCCAGCTGACTCATTTGGCGCCACTGACAGGCCAAAATGGCCCCCATTCCCTTGCATGGTGGTGCCTTTTAGCTTTGACCCTTGAATCCCAGCACCACAGGCACCATCTAGCGCACCAAGGGCCACTGGCTGCCTGTTGAGACAGTTCCCGTACTGTGGGGCCTTATAGGGCTGTTCGTGGAAGGCGTTTCCACCGGTGCCAGTTCCGCAGCCTCCATGGATCGCCAAGTGCTCTGGGCCGCTGTAGGAGCCGCTGTTCTCCCCCAGGGGCTGATATCCCCCAGGGGGCCCCGCCCCGTTCCTCAAGGGATTCTGTGGGTGGACGACCATGTTGTTGTATAACCCAAAGGCTCGAGCCTGCTGCACCGCGGACCGCTGGCCACACTTCAGCTTGGAGGAGGACAGATCTGCGCTTCCGGAGCTGACTTCGTTCCACTGAATGGGCAGGTCGGTTTTGCTGCCTTCGCCGCAGGCCTGCTCGAGGGTGTGGTACTGCTGGCCCACGTGGCTGTCCGGCAGCCCAGGCGGGTCAAAGTCCCCGGGCCCGTGGGGCACTTTGCTGTCATCAGACACGGCGCTCTGGAAGTGCTGCTCATACCCTGCTTGGTTCTGAGAATTTAAATACTGCACCACGTCGTCTGGCAAGAAATCCTCGTCGTTCAGGTTGGCATCGGCGTCCATGGTCAGGGACTCCAGGGTGACGTTCTCGGTAATGCTGGGAGGACAGGGGGACGAGTGGAAGGTTCGGGACTGGCCGCCCTCGGGCCGCGTGTAATTCTGAAGCACCAAGCTGCGCTTTTCCACGGCCGGGGGCAGCACCGGGGGGCTGAAGCTGCCGAGGCTGCTGAAACGCTGCACCCGGGGCAGGGAGAGGCCCTCCGGCAGCGTCCGCACAGGGTCGCTGGCTCGTCTCACGCCGTTCCCCAGCGCGTCGTGCGGCAGCAGGTGGCGCCGGCCGTAGCCCTGCGCCCCGCCGTCGCTGCGTCTCCGCGGAGGGTTGACGGGTGGCAGGGTCCCCCCGGGCTCCCTGCCGTCCCCGAGCAGGGCCATGCGCGTCTTCAGGCTCATCCTCTCCATGTTGGGCAGGGGCGTGGGCGGCGGGCCGCCCGTGGCCGCGGCGTACTTGGCCTTGAGGCGGTACTGCTGCGCCGGCGTGAGGCTCAGCAGGCTGGGCAGGCCGTCGCCCTGGCTGGCCTCGCTGGACCTGCGCGAGGCGTCGGTGGAGATGGGGTCGTACGAGTCGGCCACGCTGACGTTGTGCGTCCGGCCCTCGGCCTGCGACGCCTCGCTGGAGCGCCGGCTGGAGAAGCAGGGGGAGATGCCCGAGGAGCGGCGGCTGCTCAGGTAGGCCGAGCTGATGGTGCTGGCGCTGCTGTCCCTCCTGCCCAGCATGTTCAGCATGGTGACGTCCACCCCGGAGAGGTCGCTTCTGCTCGGGAGAAGAGTCATGGGCCCACCCAAACTGCAGTTGTTATTGGACTGTGTGCCTGGGGAGCAAGCGGAAAGAGAGAGGGAGAGGATGGGAAGATGAAGTCATTCCAAGGATGGCTTCAACCAGGTCTCGGCAAACTTTTTCTGTAAAGGGCCAGGCAGTGACTACCTTTGGTGTCCTGGGCCACACAGTCTCCCTCACAACTATTCAACTCTGCCGTGTGGCACCCAAGTGGCCACAGTGACCGAATAGGCAGGTGGCAGGCTGCATATAGCCCACAGGTTATAGTTTGCTGACCCTGGCTGAAACAAAACAACAACTCCCTCAATTCAGTTAAGCCACAGGCATAGTGCAAGGACAAAAAGAATCTCAGGATGTATACACAACGCTCAAATTCCATGCAAGTCCACGGGCAAAGGTATTCCAGGAGTTTCACACCCACACTCGGGGCTTCCTGTTCATCCCATATCCTACGAACAGGTAACACACCTGAGTTGGTGGAGTGGAAAGGTTCACCCTTAGGATGTGCTCATGGTATTCAGTGTAATCTCAGAAGCAAAAACTGATGCAGGAGCTAACAATGGGAAGGGGTGCTTGCCTTTCCTTGAGCTAGACAAGTATCAATAAAAGTGGCTGCTAACCTGGTTTTAAATTTTAGAAACCAGAGACAGTGTGCTAACTACAGATGCCTCTGCTGCGATTTTCTTACCCTAGTCTAACAGTTCTGATTTCACCGTCAGGGTAGTAGTCAGATATAGTCTTACTTTTTGTCTCAGTATTATCCTGTTCCTACCTGTTTTTAAAATACAGACCCTCCAGAAAGGCAACTCGAATGGATTCGATATTAATATGGATGTAATTAACATTAAAATTACAGCATAATTTTAGGACTGGTGGAGAAACTAGCAAGCTTAAAACTGAGGGCCCACATTTAAAAGAACAGAAAAACCCCAAGCAGATGCATGGTCTGACACGGAACTCACCATTTCCTATGAGAGGAGAGACCGCAGGGGCTTTGGGGGGTAGAACGGGGTTCAGTCGTGGAAGCATTCCATTCACTTGTTTTAGCCTTTCTAGTTTTACATGCTCCATCCATTTGGTCCCTGCCGGGTTTCTCCTGGCTTGCAAAGCGAGGGCTGTGGTTGCAGTGGAAATGGTCGAGTCCATAATCGGGGTTTCGTCGATGGCATTGAGGTCTCCTGCACCACCTCCATCGGTCAGAGGAAGCTCGAGCCCACTGTTGGAATAGTTGCTGATGGGGGACTGTTGGCTGCTGCATGAAGACTGACCACCAGGGCTTGGCTGAGATGTCTGTTGGGGTCAAGAGGAAAGGAAAGAAACGTCACTAGGAAGGTACAGGAAAGGGAGCCAGTAATGAGAGCTCATGCATATCAAGACCTTCAGGATTATCAGCCAGTTGAGTGAGAAGAAAAATATGTTTTGGTGAATGGAGGTGGGCTCTCTTGGCGAAAATGACTGATGGACCACCAGGCTGATGTGCAGGGGGAGGCAATGTGCAGCAGAGGATGCTAGCTGCAGGCTGACCGCATGGTATCCACCATGGAACCCTGCCCAGATGCCCACTCTGCAAACTCACTTCCTTGGTTCCAGTCTCACCTCCATGATTTTATTCTTTGGGCAAATTACTTAGCCACTCTTAACCTCAGTTTCCTTATCTATAAAATGAGGACCATTTATCTTAGGAATTGTTGTTGGGAATTAAGTGTGAAGCCCAGAGAGCGCACAAGGATAAAAAGCCCTGGATAATATTTGGCTCAGAGGGCATTAGCGATTATTCTTATTCTAGGTGGTTTTCGTCTTTGCGGTCATTTTGCTCAGCTGAAACTTAAACACAGGCATGCTCCATAAGCACACATTATCTCCTCTCCATCGAGAGCCCCTCTAAGCTATTCAGGCCTGGTTAGCCAAGCTCTTTGTAACCTCTCCTCCCTCCTTCTAAATTTTCTTGCTTTCGTAGAAACTCAACCAGGGTGTGGGTAAAGGCAGCTGCAAAAGGTAAAACTTTAATCACTTAGCTTCTGCCATACCCAGAGAGAAGACTGCAGATCACAGCCATCACGAGCTGTGGAATGATTTCACCGTTCCCTTTAGTGTGCCCCTGGCAGTTCACTAGGAGAATTAGGAATGATTCCCTAACCCCGACCAAGTGGACTCTGTGAGAAAATGCCACACTGAACGGGAACCTAATCTAGTCCCCTAGTTCTCAATCAGGGAAAGTACCACCTCCCCTACCCTTTCCCAGGGCTCCTGGAAATACAGGATGGGAAGCTTAGCTGCCCTAATATCTGGGAACGCTATATAAAATGGCCTTCAATGCACAGGGCAGGTGTACAACATAGAACTGTTCTATCTAAAATTCCAGTGGTGCCCTGGTTTAATAAACAGTCTAATCCTTTTTGTACAGATAAGAAAAGTGATGTTCTGAGAAGTTCAGTGACTGCCCAAAGTCACAAAGTTAATGGTATAACTAGCCTAGACTCCGAGGCTGGCTACTTCCATGCATCTGTGGCATCTTGTCCATTGTTACTATAAAAACTAGAGCCACTGAGAGCAGCCAAAAGGGAAAATTCCCTCGGGAGAGATAACTACACTCACTCAGTTACAGACTACTGTAGTCTCAGGTGCAACACACAGTCCCACCTGGAAGGAGTTTTTAAAGAGAGGTCTTTTCAGTAGAACCTGTTACACTTTCTCTGCTATCATAGTACATACACCCAAGAAAATGAACACTTTCTAAGTGAGTGCCACATGATACACTAACTTTGTCCTGGGCAACCAAGCAGAGCAAAATAAGATATACAAAATTGATCATGAGTATGTGAAGCCTTGCTTCACTTTTTTTTGCCTCAGCAGAGTCTTGGAGTGCCAGACCACCTGCTCCTACCTGAGGTACTTGTTTCCAGAGCTTTGGATGTCTTTTACTTTTGGATTGTCAAATCAGGGTATGTGGGGATATGAACCGGTGTGTATGTGTATGTACACACACACAGGCAGACACACACTTTCATAGAGTATGTAAGAAGGCACAAATACACTTTTAGAAAACTGCTTTGGTGAACTCAGGCATTTAAATAGAGATTAAGTTGCTAACAACAAATGTGTGTCCAGATCTTCCCCAAAGAAGGTGGTACATGTCTGGCCCAAGAATGAATTTATACTCATCAGTACAATAATTAAATAGTCTTTGAGAACATCTGCTTGGTCGGCCCCAGTGTGACTTACTATGAAAACCTAGACAAACAGAACAATGAATTTCACCAACTAACTCCACATTTTCCACATGCTGAATGTTCAAAACACATTGATTCTATATTTGAAGCATATCTGAGTAATGTTCACTACCAAAGATATCACAAAGCCACAAAAACTAAAGAAAAATGAAACAAAAAAGTTAAATATTAAAATGAAAACAAAACAAAAAGGACAGAGAAGACAAAATTCCCTCACCTTATTACCCACTGTCCTTAGGAAGTGAGAACAAGACATTTAGGAGCATTAGACAGAAGAGATGTTGCATTAATAAGAAAAGAGAAGAAAGAATTTAATTTATAGCATGATGATCAAATCAAAGACATGTTTTTAAAGAAAGAATATTAGAAATGTGCATTAGAAATCTCATGTGCATTAGTAAATGTCTATAAAGATATCTACTTATATTTAAATGTGTTTACACATACATAATCGTCTATTGTGGAAATGTGATTAACTTATTAAACTCACTGAACCTCAGTCTCCTCACCTGTAAAATACGGGGCCTAATCTCAACCTCTGTAATCTCTTCTAGTTCTGTTTCTATGATTGAATTACCTTAAAAAATATTCTACACATTGGGGCATTTCAATGTCACTAAGCCAAATTGCTATAAGTTTTTACTTCTACCAATTTTCTTTTTAAACAATGAGTGTTTGGAGAGAATATGACAAGTTTTCTTGAGCTAGGGATGTATGGTAAAGGTACAAGAGATTCTGGGTTCTTAGGCTGTTCCAAGAACATAAATCATCATCTTTCAATGACATAATCTAGGAGACCACAGATTTACTTTCCTTGTTTCATTAAACACTTGAGGATAAACTGTTGAATGTTCTGCACAATTATTATACAGGTGGACTTTATTTTAGGAATAGGTACATGCTCCCCTCCAAAAAAAGTACATAAAACACAGTTTATGAACTGATTAATTTTAAAATACAGCAATTGATCATAATACATATATAAACATTTTATTAAGATGCTTTTTAAAGCAAAGTACAGCTACCCACTGAGAAATAATGATAAATCTGGATAGCCTATTTACATTATGTTGGCTAGACTTAATGTCAATCTCTAAGACTCTTAAGAGTTCAGAGACAAACTCAGTAAGTCATTAAAATGCAGCTTCCCACCCTGCTGATGGTGGAATTGTCTGTGCATTATTTCCTGCTCATATGTACTGCTATACAGTGACATCATTCATGAGTTCATAGGATGCCAATCCAATTGTGAACTGCTCTAACTTTAAGAAAATTCTTCCTTTAACTGAGCATAAATCTGCCTGCCCAATCATTACATGCGTCCAGAACGTAAGCATGCAACTTCTATCAGGCACACTTCCTCCGCAGGTCAGGGTGACAGCCTAGAACTCAATATATTCACATAGTTCAATCCATTATGCACATGGCCAAATACAAATGTACTGAATCTCCTACAACATCCACTCCTTTTTCTTGTTGTCCTTTTGAAATTTTGATGTGTTTTATAAAAGCACATACATGAAGTCACCAATTGAAGTTTGAAAGAAGCTGAAAGAGTAGCAGAATCCACATATTCTAGTAGTCACCAAACCATGAAGATGTCTGCCTGCACAATCTTTCAAATCTCTCCCTTGCTCTACACCTCACTGGCTCAGGCACAACTGCAGCAATGGTCTCCAGTTTATCCAATCTCTAGACTGGTGCTGGAGTGGTTTCTAAAAAAAAAAACATCAACCCCAACGCTGGCTGCTGTGCCGTTCCCCACCTCACCCCGTTGTGTTCCTGCACATCCCCCTGGGCCCTCAGAGCTCATGCTCCTGGCCTGCCCCTCCTCCTCAGGTCCTTCCCGTCCCCTGTGGAGTGCTGAATCCACATCCTGTGGCCTCCTCTGCCCTCTGAGTACATTGGCAGTTCCTTCCTCTCTAGGATGCTCTTTACACAGCCTCATCACACTGAGCGGTAAGTATTTGTTTTTTGGTCTATCCCATTGGACTTGTAAACCCCTACAGAATATGAACTGTGCTTATTTATCTTGGGGTCACCAGGGCAAAGAAGACAGAAAGCATGTTTACGAAGAGACTTGACTCTAAAGAAGTGATTTTCTACATTCCAGACACGCTGAACAGTGTCTTCCTTCCATACCATGAGTGGTATGGTTCTGGATCGATTTTAAAAGTTAGTTAGGAAACCTGGAAACCCTTTTTCTCAGCTGATCAACTTCAAGTAAGCAATCTGGGTCCCTGGGCTCATGACCTCCTCAATTCAGAGACAGCCTGATACAGTGAGGACGGGGCCAGTCTTGTCCCTCTTTTAAATAACCCTGGGCCGGCTCTGGGAAGATTAGGAGAGCGAATGACATACCATGGGCTTCTCTGCCTTGACTGTTTTCACCTGGAGGCATTCTTCCCGCTTTGAGGTAGTGTTGCTGAGGTCCTTCTGCTCCCCCAGGGCTCCCTGAGTCGGCCGGCCAGGTGACCTGGACTGTGAGTGGCTGCCGGAATCTCGCGGGGGTGGGGGCCGAGGATGTATGTCCCCTCGCTGCTTCTTGGTGACGTGAGCCTCTGGGCCATGCACTGTCTTCACGTGTTTCCGGAGGGAGCTTGGGTCTGTGTAACGCTTAGTGCAGCCTGGGATTTTGCACACATACGGTTTCTGCCAAATGCCACAAGAATGAGTTAATGGAGTGTTAGAATGTGATTATGCCCCAGACCAACAGTCCTTTGTGGTTGCTGGTTACATTTTTCATTCCTTTCAAAACACTTTCACAAGGCTTTGAGGTGTTCAAATACCTCTAGAAACTAATGGTTAATTAAGGCCGTTTGAACATTATTCCGTGTCCGTAGAATCTAGCTTTAATAGATTATTATTTTAGAGAGAGCTCAGGGAGAACTAAGAACGTATAAATCGCCTTGATGTTCTTAGAAGCATTTATACTCTGAGTGGGAAGAAGTATCCAGGTGCCACGACAGGCACTTAATAGATTTGATGATGATGATGATGATGACAATGGAAGAAGGCTTAAAAGGCACCCATCATCTAATTAGGAGAGCGCTGCATACCTTTCAGAAGAGGTTGTGTGAAGAAATTTCTTATGGATGGATGTCCTGGTTCTGAGATCTAACATCACTCTGCCCACTTTGAGAATTCACTGTTTACAAATAGGCATAATAAAAAATTGCCTATAGCCTCTCTCTGTTAGATGTCACTAAAATGTGTTCCTTTGGGTAACATTACAACTGTGTGGGGATGTTTAAGGATCAAAATATCCAGAACCTTTCTGATATTAAACTCAGAAAGCCCTGTCGCAGACTGGCCATGAATGCTCGTCATAAACTGCAAAGGGCTGAGGCATGGTGTGCTGCGGCCAGGATTCCTGGTCTGTGCTCTTCTCCTGAGTACTAACCAAGGTCTATAAATTATTTCATGCTAATTTCATTTTCTATGTGGGTCAGTGATCAAGCCTGAAGTTATTAAAAATTACATAGATGCTTATAGCTGAGTATTTACTCAAATCATGGAACTGGCCTTTGCTATGAGAATTGTGATTTTTTTCACTTGGCATGAAATAAGATATACTCATAGATGCTTGTATGAGTATATATTTATATCTCTGTATACCAGAAGATGAGCTATTAGTAAGCAATCGTCATAAAAAGCATGATTAATATAATGTATCCATTACATTTAAAAAGATGCCATGTATTGTAGAATGCATGTCTAAAAGATGCTTTTTCACTAAAAGCCCAAGAACAGACTG
Organism: Daubentonia madagascariensis; assembly: GCA_023783475.1. NCBI lineage: Eukaryota > Metazoa > Chordata > Mammalia > Primates > Daubentoniidae > Daubentonia > Daubentonia madagascariensis. The sequence continues at coordinate 11,756,510 of JAKFHU010002658.1, forward strand.
AGTGCTGCCTAAAATGCTGAAATGTCCTAATGCAGTGAAGCATAGATCCAGAAAATTATCCTGAGAGGCTTCACCTCCAAATTTGAGATTCCTCTGGGTAGAATTGGTTCCCATTAACTATGAATTACGTCTATTCAGGAGCTTGTGTGATTTGCCCCATATATATATAATGAAGTGAGCGCATCAAATTCTATGCATTAGGGACAGAAGAATGGCTCTGACGATTAGTGCCATTACCTTACAGTGTTCTGACATCGGCCCTATACTTGCTCATGGCATTGCTGTGACAGGCTGCTCCATCAGCAGGCAGCCTGGGATGTATGGGGCAGGGGTGTGAACACCGGAAGGGGAGAGGGAACACAAAACTTGGCCACACTACATGTTTGAAGAGCTACTCTTCCTATAAATATATGCATGTGTATATTATGGGTTGGCCTAGAAATGAGGGCACAGCTAATGTGGAATGAGTACATAGATGTGCGTCAGTTCCTGCATTTCCAGGAACAACAGCCCATCCAAGTACACCTATGCCCGTGTGCCCTTGCGTGTGAACATATACGTTATCCATCCACAAAAATTCACAAGAACACCGTTAAGTTCAGGAAATCTATACTTCACAACAAAACATAAACAAAACGTAATAATCCCTCACATAGATTGCCCCTAAATTTTGTTGTGATCAATGCTTGAAATAAAATATAATTAGAAGCTAAGATGAATGTTGTCAGACTTACTGAGGTGCCCATTGTTCATGTCCTGGTTGTTCAACTTTTGGCATGGTTGTTACCTTTCTGACTCTCTACACTAATAGCCCTTTGTGAAAGTAGTTGATACTTTTTCTACTGACTTTGTGGAACTTATACAAATAAATTTTTTGATAAACCTTTAATAATCCCTATTATATGCAAGATTCTGTAAGCACAAAGTTGCATACAACAGGATTTAATCTTAAGGAATATAAAATCTGGTAGGAAAAATAAGATGATGTAATTGTCTACAGTATAAAGTGTGAATGCTATGTAAGGAAGTGGACAGAGGAGGGATCACTTTTCAGTTGGGATGATCACGGGAAGCATCGATTATTAAGATTCTATACCTGGGCATAATGCCAGGTTATGGGGCTATGGTAAGTGTTAAGTAAGATCATATATACAAAGTGCTCACCAGCATGAATGGAACATAGTAGGCACTCAATAAATGGAGCTTTTATTAGGAGGAGGCATTTTTGTTGGGACTTGAAAGGAGGCTAAGATTCTGAGGGATAAAAGTGAGGGCCAGAGGAAGTGTCCTGAGCAAAGGCCCAGCGGCAGAATCACTTCAAGCATGTAAGCAGGGCAGTCTCCAGCACAGGCTTCTGCGGAGGTTCTGTTCATGGTCACACTAGTGAGAGGTCAGGACTGGAAGGGCAGGCTTGGGTGAGAATAGGTGCTTCTACAAGCTTAAGGGGTCTACACTTTTCTTATAGGAAGGAGGGAGCCATTGGGAATTCAAAGCTTGGCCACACTACATGTTTGAAGGGCTACTCTTCCTATAAATATATGCATGTGTACATTATGGATTAGCATAGAAATGAGGGCACAGATAACATGGAATGAGTATACAGATGTTCATCAGCTCCTGCATTTCCAGAAACAACAGCACATCAAATTACACCTGTGCCCAGCTTTCCAGACAGGGAGATTCAACAGGATCAGAGCTTGATGAAACTTGTTTAGTGGTATCTTTGGGAGGAATGTGAACTGTGTGGTCTGGAGTAGGGAGCCTTATCAGCGGCCACTGCTACAGCCCAATGGCCCTCAATGGGCAGGAGAGCCTGAGGGATGCAACAGTGCCAGAATGGTTTCCCTGAATAGAAATTACTCCCTTCCTATTCTATTCCATATGCTTTGCCTCACCTAGACTAGCAAAGGGCCTGGCACATAACTAGCTATCAATATTTGTTTAATAAATAAATGGAGGTGCAAATAGAGTAAATAAATGAAAACAAATAACTTGATTTATCTAGGATTGTATGATTGCACAGAACTGGATTTCCTGGACAAACTTAATTTTGATGTATCAGAAAATGTCCATCACTCATATGCAAGGCCAAGCCTTGCATATGGAACAGAGAAATATGATTTACATGTTTGTGAGCAAAATTTTAATTATGTATTTATGATCAAGGTTAATTTAAGTAAATTGCTCAACCTTGGTAAATGATATTATTGACGAAGATATCTCTTAATCTCATAACAGATATTCAGCTCTCATATAGCATTGCCCTTTTTACCTCACAGAAGAACACAAGCTCAGCACACTTAAAGCAAACAGACATGCAAATATTCTAGGTCCATAAAAAGATAAAAAAGCTCAGTAATTATATGTGTGCATTCTAATCCTTACACATCTGCTGCTGAAATTTCTCCACAGTAACAGGAGAGAATGCTGGCATAAATCTATAGGAATGAATGCCCTCTAAATTTCTAGTCAAAATTATACTTAACTATATGAAATATAGTTAAATATATTAATTAAATTCCAAGTTAAGTCAGAACACCTTAAAATTTTTAAACTGAGAATTCACATGCGATAAAAGTAATCCTTTTAAATTACACAATTCAGTGGCATTTAGTACATTCTAGATATTGTGCAATCATCACACTACCTAATTCCAGAGTATCCTCACCACCCCAAATGAAACCTTGAACCCATTAGGAGTCATGTCTATTCCCTGTCTCCTGAGCTTCTGGCAACCACTAATCTACTTTCTGTCTCTATGGATTTGCCTATTCTAGACTCCCTAAAATTTTGTACAAAATAAGTACAACAGATTATACTGCAGCTATTGCACATAGTAAAAGCATTTTTGACATAAAAAAATGGAGATGTGGCATTTCCTGTAAAATGTCTTCAAACAGTTGTCAATAATAAGAGATTCCAAGTGACTTGAGTTTCCTTATTCCACCATGACCTTTTCAAAAAGAGTTGGTATATATGAACTTGCTTGTGAGAGTCTGTGTGTGAGTGTGCTTTTTGGAGAGTGTGGCTAATCTCCTTAGAGATGTTTTTGCTCTATCAGCTCAGCTGCAAGAAAATTTGGTGAGAACTATCTTTGCCACCTTATAGCCAAATGGCCACTGAGTGGAATGGCTCACTTTGTTTTCACCAGATTCTTTCTCCCCAACCCTCCATCTGAAAGATCATGAATGAGCTTGACTTGCATCTGGTGAGGTCAAATGACAGCCACTGTAAAGTCTTATGTGTGCAAAATGCTCCTTCTCTAACACCTTTCAAGCAAACTCATGACACACTTTGTGGGGCTGAACTATGTCTCATATTAACAAATTCCAGTTAGTTATCCTATTTCTACCCAAAATGTGGGGTATCCTTTTGTCAATCTCACATTCAAGAGAAGGTTTCATAGAGAAGCCAGAATTTGAGCTAGACCTCCAAGGAGAAGCTGGAGGTCTGTAGGCAGACGTGCATTAAAATGTGAGCAAAATGAATGTGGAATCATTGTCATTCTTATGCTTCCCTGCAATTCTGGGGGGATAACTACCTAAAAATAACAGAAACACAACAGGAACCACTCACTACCATGAAGCTTTACTCAGTATATCATCTTAAATAACTGACTAGAAACCCGTTCTGGGTTTCTGAAAATATCTTCCAAGATCCTTTGGAATTTAGAATGTCTGGAAATTGTATTTAGCCAAGACTGGTTGCTCTGTAAAAGTCTTTTTTGATATAATGCATTTGAAGATACCACCTGGAGAAAACAAATAAAAGTGGCTGTCTTAGCAGTAAGCTGCCAACATGCTGCTTCTGAATCCATCCTTGGTGCTTACAGGGTCATCCTTTGCATAGATTTGTGCTCTTTTGGGCAGAGCAAGTGGATTGAATTCCAAATTAAATGCTACTACTGTTTGACCGGTAGGTGGCAGTTAGGAACAACAAGAAACTAAGTAAGTTCACCAGGGGTTTTAAGAAGTTCCCTCTTCATCTATATTACTCACCAAATAAGGCCCAGTTTTCAGCCCCACCTTCACCTGTAGGGTCAGAACCCACTCAAGCCGGGAACGGCCAAGGGGAAAAGAAAATGGAACACGCTGCACCTTTCCATATCCATTACTCATGAGGGTTCTTTGTTTCTACCCACAAACCCTGGGCCCATGGAGGACACTTACCTCATTAGAATGTGTTCTGTTTTGGTGCTTGGCACGATCCGAGGCATTTGAGAAAGCCTTGTTGCAACCTTCGTGCTCACAGACGTATGGTTTCTCTCCAGTGTGAGATCTCAAGTGCGTTTTCAAGTTTTCTAGTCTTGAGTAGGCCTTTGTGCAACCTTCAAACTGAGGACAACAGGTAAATCTGGATTACTCCACACAATAGCAGTAGCAGCTTATGCCTAACACGTCCTCAAAGTTGATGAAAAACTGACGTTTCAAGGGTCAGCAGCTTTTCAAAACCAAGGAACAAAAAGTCCACTAAACTGTGCATTTATTGGGATTCAGATGTGGCTTGGTGCAGTTCAAGATAAAGCGTTTTCAGTGCCAGTAAAAGTCCTAAAGTTTTTTTTTTTTTTTTAATAGACCGCTCAATGGGGACAATGGGTTTCATTATTTGCTCATTGATCTCCTCGAATTCCCACTGATTTCAGATTCAGCACAAAGTTCATTAATATGGCTTTGTGTCCATACAAAGACTTTGGAATTTGGTCATGTTTGTAAAGGGACCTTTAAGATGTAAAGTACCAAGGCTGAGCAGTGCCCAGGGCACCTGGTGGGCACCTCAGGGGAAGAATGCTTAGCCTTGCAGCAGGCCCAGCCACTGCACAGTCCTACACTGTGCCATGGGGAGTGGCTAGGACAGCAAGGAAAAACGTTAAAACCAAGTATAGGGATAAGTTGTTTTAAAAGTCAATGTCAACTCTGTAAATTGGAGACTGGTACCTCCCTTTGCCATCCGAGTCCCCTGGTGCCATAAGCTCTTGGGCTGAGCAGGTGACAAGGCCCTGCTCAGTGCTGGCCAATCCCTGCGTCCTGCAGAGCTGAGCTGTCCAACATCGCCAGACGATGCTCCAGGCCTCTTCTCCTGCCTCCCAACCACACCTCCCTGCAGCTGGAGTCGTCAGCATGTATAGTTGCTCTTAAGAGTACAAGGAAGGACCCACTCAGGAGAGAGGACACCCCAAGTCCACTGCCTGCTTCCTTTTTCTGTACTCACAGTGCATTTGTGAGGCTTTTCGCCTGTGTGTCTCCTCATATGCACTACCAACATATACTGGGCTTTGAAGGGTTTCTGCTCTCTTGAGCAATCCAGCCACCGGCACACAAACTCCTTCTTCTCTCCATGAATATGGTCGTTATTTATATGCTGGGGTTTGGGAAAAGAGAGAGAAAAATCAAATGGAAATGTCTTCCTCATTTCTGAAAGCAACAGAAGGAAGTGCAAAAAATGCCGCAATCTTAAGTCCTAAAGATGAGAAGAATAGCTTTACCATATTACAGATTCTTTGTATTTGAGTTAGTATTATTTCTCAAGTAGATTTACTCTTCCTAACTGTGTAGGCATGCTTCCTAACTAGCAGGAGTGACACTGTTGGGAGGTGGCCTGGCACACAGAAAAAAATACTGCAGTGCATTGGGCATCTGAACAACAGAGTTCAGTACTGGGTTTTGCGACCAGCTAGGTGTGGAATGGGGTGAGCTGCTCCTGACCTCCCTCGGCCTCCGGTATTTCTTCTCTGCCAAGGGTCAAGGCTAAGCAGCTGCGGAGATGCTCTCCAGCTCTCACACATGCTAGGTCTTGGGTTACAGCCTTGGCTCAGACTTCAAAAAGGGAACACACACACACAGACACGCACACACGTGCACAATTCTGCAACAAGGAACAAGAAAACCAAAACCTCTTTCAAACTAAACTTTAGTTCAGGTTTAGTTGGATTTCTTCCTGAACAAGAATCATAAAGAAATGAATTAGATACTGAAGAAGAGGACTATGTGATCGTCAACAAATGACTTTAGTCTCTCAGGGCCTTAGTTTCCTTCATGTAGAAAATAAAATACTGGATTAAAGGCCTTAGTTTCTAAGGGCCTTTCCAGCTCTAAAATTCTATTAATCAGGTTTTTAAAATAAAGATGAAGTTCCCCAAATGCCTCACCAATTCCAAGTTTTAGAATCATTTTTTTAATCTAGTTTCTTGGATTAATATTAGGTTATTAAGTTTGAAATGTCTGATTTCCTTAAGTACTAGGTTTGACAGTTGACATCTCTGACATTTCACTTTGACACTTCTTGTTTTATGTTTATTGTGAAGGTACATCCTCAGTCTTTCAAACGCACAGTTTGGCTTGTGATTATCTTTCATATTTTTTTTCAGAGCAATTTTTGTGAAACCACAGATAAGTCAAAAATGCACGTTATTTTTGAATATGAGTTCTGTCATGGAACCAATGCTGTGCAGACAGCTTGAAATATCAATGAAGTGTTTGGGAAGGATGTGGCTAATGAATGCACAGTCCATCGATGGTTTGAGAAGTTCCAATCTGGTGATTTTAATCTTGAAAATGAGCCATGTGGGTGACCTGAGACCAAAGTGGATAATGACGAGCTGAAAGCTGTCGTGGAAGTGAATCCATCTCCTACACCTGAATTAGCAGCAAGGTTTGACGTTACTATTCCAACAATATAGGACCACTTAAAACGAATTGGCAAGGTAAAGAAGGTGTACAGATGGGTTCCATATGAATTAAATGAGTGTCAGAAGAGAAATCATCTTGAAGCTTGTCTTTCTTTGCTGTCACGACATAAAGCTGAACCATTTCTATACTGTATTATTATGTGTGATGAAAAACGGACCCTTTTTGACAATCGCAAGCATTTGGCACAATGGCTGGATAAAGATGAAGTGCCAAAACACAGTCCAAAACCAAATATTCATCCAAAAAAGCTAATGGTGTCTGGTGGTCCAGCGGTGGTATTATCCACTACAGCTTCACGAAACCTGGTCAATCGATTACAGCGGATGTCTACTGCAACCAATTGGACGAAATGATGAGGATGCTTGCAATTAAGCAGCCAAGATTGGTCAACAGAGACAGGCCAATCCTCTTGCAAGACAAGGCTCAACCACATGTCACACAAACAATGCTGTTCAAACTACAGAAGCTGGACTTGGAAACTCTGTGTCATCTACCGTATTCACCAGACCTTGCACCAACCGACTCCCACTTCTTCCAGGCTTTGGACCACTTCTTGCAAGGAAAAATATTCAATTCCCAACAAGCTGTGGAAAACGCCTTCCACGATTTCATCGCCACTCGCTCTCCAGGCTTCTTTGCTGCTGGCATGAACAAGCTACCATTAAGATGGCAAAACTGTGTTGATAGTTTGGATGCATACTCTGATTAATTGTACTGCTTCTTGTTTGAGATATGACAAACCAAACTTTTGATTCAAAATCAGACATTTCATATTTAATAATCTAGTATATCGAATACCCTACAATTGAGAGACACAAGAAATCTACAGCAGCACCAGAGGAAGAGGTTCTTAATCTGGGGTCAAATTATGATCAATTTCAATAAGTTGAGTACATTGTGTAAATGTCCAGCTATAGACTATTGAGGACATTTGTATCCCAGGTTGATGCTGTTGGTTTTTATTCTCCGGTGTTTCTATATTTTAATTGCCTTAATTTAAAGCTTTTGGGAGCACTTTCTTAAATATACGTAGAAATATATCACTAGAAAATTCACTTAATAAGAGAAAGCTCCCTTTGGTTCCATGTACTGCCTGGCAGTGACACAACCTTTAATTACTTTACTGCCAGGGCTCTGACTTGTAAAGGAGTGGTCTCTGGGGCCTTTCCCAGTTATTCCACTAGGTGGCCTATGGCTTTAGGAAAAAAGAAATAAAGTTTTATTAAAAAAATAGCTGTTTTGGTGCTGTTTCTGGACTTTAAAACTGGATGAGGGCAGAGAAAAGAAATTATCATTCTCTGTCCTCTCCTTGAGCAGCTTCCAGGAAACTTGATGAACAGAAGAGAGTCAGTGGCACATCGTGGCCCACAGAAAGACAACCAGGGTACCATCAGAAGCTCTAAAAGGGACAAGGAAACCAACGCAATCACTCATGTACACACTGGTAGAGCAACCCCGTGGCAAACAGATGTGGGTTTCCTATCAAAAGCCAAATGTCCTCTGTATGGGCGTTTCTTAAAGGTTCTGATGGTGCACACAAGTATACGAAGAGAGCAGATGTGCTGGGCAGGGAACAACATGCAGTCTTTAAATTTCTGCTTCAAACACACCTTTGTAGCCCATGTACATTACCCAGGGTTTTCCAAATGTGTTCCGAAGCCCAGCCTTGGAAACTAAGCCCACAGAAAACAGAGGGGTCTATGAATTCTCCTTTCCAGAGAGAAAAACAAGTTATCACACGAAAACCATGTCATAAAAATTGCTCTTGGTTCAGTTTTCCAAGTTATTGGAAATAAAGCTTGGGTCCTTGGATTAGTACACAAGGAAGGCAGGCAGAGAGTGAGGGAGAGAGAAAGGGGGGAATAAAGGGAGGGAGGGAGAGAAGAGGAAGGAAAAATTAAAATTGGGAAACTGAACTACAACTTGTGCTGAGCCGACCCCTTAAGGTCAGACCCATGTCTTTTCATACTCTCAGCAACTGATGGTGTCTTTGTACTTGGTAAATGTTTGCTGAACTGATTTGACTCGTGACAAACTAAACTTTCGCTGGGCAAAAGAAATTATACTTTATGCTTTTGTTTATCTTAATTCAACTTCATTTTACCTGGTACTTAGACAATAATAATTTAATGTAAAATATTTCATTAATTTTAAAATAATATACTTTCAAGAATGCAAAGGAATTTAAAAGATACCCACATGGAACCCCTCTTTGCCAGGTGGAACAAAAGGAATATACTGGGTTGCAACATTTCCTTTCTCTCTGATGCTTTTACAAGGATGTGCTGGGTGCCACTCATACCAGGCCCTGTGCTGGGGAATAGGACAGACATGATTCCTGCCCCGAGGAAATTATAGTCTACTGGAGGAAAACAGATAATGACTTAAATTACTATATAATTATAGTTGTGATAAGCGTTATGAAGGGAAATAACAGGGTTTGATAAAAACATATAACAGGGGGGTCCTAAATCAGCGTGGATCATCAGGGATGAGGGTCAGCTTCTCCAATGAAGCAGCAATTATAGCAGGACCTGACGGAGGAGTGGAGATACACCAAGTGTGCAGGGAAGGGACGCCACTGCAGACAGATGGCACAGAAGCACCTGCAGAAGGACAGAGCTTGGTGCCTTTGAGGAACAGGATGAGAATCATGCATGGCAGGAGAGAACTGGCCAGGCAGACACAGCAGGTACTGGGCATTGCCACTGCTGGGCGTGGTGAGAAGGCACGAGCTTTCTGTGGGTTAAGTGCATATCAGTTAGCCTGGACTAACTGCCAGGGCTCACCTAAAATGCAGCATGCTGGGTCAGGTCTCCAGCAGTGAGGATGTGGGGGATACCCCTAGATGGAACCCCATGAGAAAGCCAGCCCTTGCATGTCTGCCCCGGAGGAGGAGCCATCCGGGCTAACTGGTGCCACTCAGGGGAGCTGGGATGGTCAAATGGGGGAGGCACCAACGGTGGCCAGTGAAGTAAGAGACTCTCAGACTCTCTCTCTTCCCCTCCTATCTTGCCCAACACACTGGAGGAGCCAGACCCTAGGAAGAGAGGGAAGAGGCCTCCGGGAGGCAAACCTGCACCCTGGCTTCTGTAGGTGAGGTGGCACAGGAAGAGCCAGCAACCTGCTGGCTCCCTCGGGCAACACGCCTTACTGAAGACATGGAGGGGAGGCTCTTAACTGGCCGGGAGATTGGAGGTTTAAACTGGACACAAAGTGACCAGGAAGTTGTAGAATCTGCCTACAATGGTGTTGAGGGATCTGCCACTGAGCAGGGAAGGGAGAACTGGCAACGAGCTAAGGGGGGCAGTGACTGGAAAAGTCAAACTTGTTTCATATTTATACCTGGCCCAGCTTCATTGACCTTTGCCTCTGGGACAGTAAGTGGAAATCTGGCCGGTGGGAGTCCTGTACCAACTAGCAAGCGTGAACACCTTGGTGCTGTCCCCACATGGGGCGGGGGGGAACTTGCGCTGGACAGTTAAACCAACTTCTCTTTCAGAAAGTGATTCCTGGCATCTTGCTAATATTCACTTTCTGCCCCCTTAGACCTGAGTCCCAACTAACACGCTTTTGTAATTTTCTGAAACTGCTCTTGAGTTCAATTGAGACCACAGTTATTTTTCTTTAAATGAAATTCTATAACCTAGGAGGGTCCAGGTTGACCTTGCTCTTCTTTATAGCCCAAATGCTGCACAGAGGAGGTAATCAATTACTATAAGGAAACAGGAGACATCTTTCTGCGTGTTTAGGTAGTTCAAATGTGTTTAAGCTTAAAATATTTCCTAGAGCTGGATTTCAAGTGAAAATTAAAATTCTAAGAAATCCCAGACTTCACACGTCTGTGTGTTCTAAATATTTATTTTCCTTTCGAAAGCCGCATTGGCCTCTGCAGCAAGTACTCGTGGAGGGCTTATCTTAGGGCAGACCCCACACCACCGTGGGCAGAGTACCAGAGAGCATCAGAAGGTGCATCCCAGACCTATTTCTGATGCACTGTGTTCCTTTGGATAGGCCGATTTCCCCCTTTGGGCTTTAATTTTGTCATCTGTAAAATTAGGGTAATGAACTAGATCAGGTGTTGGCAAACGTTTTCCGTAAAAATCTAGATAGTAAATATTTTAGGCTTTGCGGGTCTGTGAGCAGCCACAGACAACACGTAAATGAACAGGTCCCCTGTTCATTTATGGACATGGAAAACATTCATGTGTCATGAAATAGTCTTTGAAAAATTTTTTTCTAATTTTTTAAAACCATAAAAACCATTCTTAGCTCATAGGCTGCACAAAAACAAGCAGCAGCCAGATTTGGCATGTGGGCCATAGAATGTTCCCCCATGAACTAGACGATGTCTTGTGCTAACATCTGTTAGGTTAACTCTCAAGCTGGAGAAAGTAAAATTAGAAGAAGGTGTGTTTTTATGCCCGAAAAAAGAAAAGGTGGTAGGAAGGACTAAATATCAGGATCCTGAGCTAAAAAAGGGAGCCCAGTGAATGGGGGGAGTCAGGCCAGACACACTTCACTGTCTGCACTGTGTTCCTCGGACTGGGTTAAAAACGTACACATTCTTTTTCTCACCAAAATCCAAGGTAGATAAGAAAAGTAATACACAGTGAACTCTTAACATTCAACAGACAGATTGATCCCATGTGAAGGTGGCCTGAAATTCAATGGGCATGCATTTATTTGTGGTTCCATTGAAAATTTGACTTCCTAGCAGTGAAAACGTTAATCAAATATATAAATAATTTAATTGGAGGGAAAATAATGCATGATTAAATTCCAAACTAATCCAACACATAGACGTGCAATTTGCCAGAGGCCTGAGAGTCAGAAAGAGATAGATGGTGTAAATTACGACGTCGTGTGCCAGCTCTCTCAGCACAGCCACTCTGAACTTTCTCTGTCTGAAAATACAGGACAGGGACACTGAGACCAGAAAGGCTGAGTCCAGCTACCCAGCTTCCTGGTGAGTCTGTGTCTTCAGTTTTCCAATTGGGACTGTAAGCATTTGCCCCAGGATACTGGTCGCTGACCCAGCCCAGAGCAAACCAACAAAGTGATATTTCCCACTTGTGATCATGTCTCTAGCAAAATGAGCCAAGACCCAGCATTCTTGTGTCTTCCACTCCTCTGGGGCTCTGGGAGCCCACAGAAAGGTGGGAGAAATCACCAGTTGCCTTGGCAATCAAGGAGGCGGAAGGTGGGTGCTTCTTCTATTAAGGAATTCTCTTTGGGAAGCCCAGCCCTGAATGTCCACTGAGGAGGCTTGGCAAGCTACAGGAAGAAACTAGGGAAAGTGAAGCTTTTCTTTCACTAGCGGCAAAATGGATGCCCACAATGGACTTCACTGAGCTAATCAGGGTCCTTTCTTCTCGCTTTGTTATTTCTCTATTAGCTCAGAGCAGGCAGTTTTCCCTCAGTCTGTTCCTAACCCTCCAGATGAAAGAGACACATGGAGTCCATGGATACAGAATGCTCTCAGCTCTCCAAATACAGCTGCCAGTCAAGCAGTGCATGAAGCTGGGAAACCCACTTCTGCTCTCTCCACCGATTACCACTCAGCACAGTTCTCTGGATCAGTAAGCAACCTTCATTCTAAGTGACTTCTTCAGAGGAGATGCTACCATGTGGCTCAGATGTGTGCAGGAGAAAGATCTGCTCACCCCCCCATTCAAACTCTGCCTGAGGTAATTCACTAATCAATAGACAAACACTTTGCTGCCTCCAAAGTCTGCCCACTCTTTCACTCAACCAGCTTCTTAACATCGAAAAGGCAAATTCCTTCTACTGTTGTAATGAAAACATTACCTTTAAGCATATCTAAAAACAGTGAAGTTAGGAAATTAAAAAAAAGAAAAAAAAAGAAAAACAAAAAAATGCTCACCCCCACCACAATTTCCATAGGCCTCCTCCCCTGTGCATATATATTACGGACCAGTCTCTCTGTCAGGATATAATGTTTCTCAAATAACACACAACTGTTTCACCAATTTAAAAGGTTTCTACAAAGTACTTTGCCAAGTTATCACAGCACAAGGTGCATGTAAAAGCAAAATATATGGTCACAGTTTTCAAATATATATGATCTCTCTCTCACACACAAACACTGATGTGCGCACACAAAAACACAGTATTATGGCCTTAATAGAAAAGCAAATAAGGGCTTGGAAGTAGAGTGTTTCATATATGAATATCCCAGGAAAATGGAACTGCATCACGTGCTTGCAGTTCATTGGGTCCGCTGGCGAGTCCCTGGCTGAAGGCTGGGGGTGCCTAACTGGACCCTCAGTTGTATCTGAGTCATGCCTTTGTTACATTTCTCCGTCTTGACCTACTGACATCCTACCATTTGATGCCATGACTATATTTTGAAAAGGAAGAAAACAAAATTGAAACATTTCCATCTTTGAATGTCAAACTAGAAATGTTGATACTTTCTAAATCTTTTCACATTGCTACCAGGTTAGCTCACAAATAAGGCCTGAGTTAATTAATACATTTAACAGCATTCAATAATTTGAAACTTCCATGGATTTGCTGAGGGAAGATGTTAAGGAAGCCTTCTATCTTGGCATAAGATGGGATATAAAGAAATAAACAATTTTAAGAAAGCTCAAGTTTCAATTTGCCTCCTGACTTTTACATTATAAGCCTATTACTATCTCTTTGCATAGTAGTCCAGAGATTATGTCTGAAAAGGAGAAAAAGGGAAAATGATTTAGAATCTATTAAAATTTAATTTACGTTAAAACTGATTTGCAAGATCGAAATGATTTGCCTAAAAAGAAAACTCTCCACAAGAATCCCTCAAAACTTTCCATCTGAAATACCTTGTTTTGCATATTATTTGATAAACATTTTTGAAAAGTTTTATAACTGTCATGACATGGATTACATTAGGGATACCTTGTAATTGGATTCCTAAAGGCTTCACTAAGCAGAAATTGAAAAAAAGCATGACTCACAGACTATCAGGATTGAAATAGGCTTTATATCTCAATATGCACTTTAATTTCAGATAAATAAAATAATTTAAATTGTTTTGGTGGCACCCATCAATCTTCCTAACAGATTATTTAAAAATCTGTAACAGCTTTGCTGTGGGAGGGATCTTCCCAACACTTCACAAAATGACCGTTTCAATTCAAGCAGGTTAATAAAAATATACAGGCATCTTTCAGTTTTCTGACATAACTATAAAATTATATGGGAAAATGTTAAAAAGACTCAAGACTTTGGGTACAAAACAGCATTTTCTTTATAAAAATAAAGCAATCTCCTATTTCTGATTTGTGAATATTATTAATAATTAGTGTGAAATAAAAAATAAAAATATGCTTCTTGGTTAAAAATGAATAAATAAATGGAGTCCCTCTGACAGTTATTTGAATCCTGTTTCTAGGTACAAATATGTAACACAACTATTTAACAGATGTTGGTGTGGATGGGAGAAAAGGGAACACTTACGCCCTGTTGGTGTGAATGTAAATTAGTGCAACCTCTACGGAAAACAGCAAGGAGATTTCTCAAAGAACTAAAAATAGAACTACCATATGACCCAGCAATCCCACTACTGGGTTTCTACCCAAAGGAAAAGAAGTCAATATATCAAAAAGATACCTGCACTCATATATTTATCACAGCACAATTCACAATAGCAAAGATAGAGAATCAACCTAAGTGCCCATCAACGGATGAATGGATAAAGAAATTGTGGTGCATATACACAATGGAATACTACTCAGCCCCAAAAAGAGATAATCATGTCTTTTGCAGCAATATGGATGGAACTGGAGGCCATTATCTTAAGTGAAATTACTCAGAAACAAAAATTCAAATACTTATAAGTGGAAGCTAAATCATGTGTACACATGGACATAGAGTGTGGAATTATAGACACTGGAGACTCAGAAGGGTGGGAGGGTGGAAGGGGGCTGGGAGATGAAAAATCACTTAATGGATACAATGTACACTATTTGGGTGATGGTTACAATATAAGCCCAGACTTCACCACTTGTACCACAAAACTGCACTGGTACTCCATACATCTGTATAAATAAAAAAATTATTTTCTCTTATGTATAAGAAAGGCAAAGTTCTTTAACAAGGTAAATGTTTTACCTGAACAAAGAGCTCTACAATGTTGGATTTAGAAAACAGAAATTAACTAGCTTAAAATATGATCCCTACCCCACCACCTGCCAAACATCACCAAGGAAAGGCGGACATACGTGTCACTGCAGTGGAATGCCATCAGCATTCACATCTAAAAACATAAGTGTATTATAAAAAGGAATGAAGGACAGATACATGTTACAACATGGATGAACCTTGATAACAGGCTAAATGAATGCAGTCAGTCAAGAAAGGACAAATATTGTATGATTCCATTTACATGAATGTACAGAATAGGTAAATCCATACAGAAAAAATTAGATTAATGATTACCTACAACTGGGGGTGGATGGAGAAACTGAGAGTGACAGCTAACAGGTATGGGGGTTTCTTTATGGGGTGATGAAAATATTATAAAATTAATTGTGATGATTGCATGACTGTGAATATAGCAAAACATACTGAATTGTACACTTTAAATGGGTGAATTATATAGTATATAAATTATATCTCAATAAAGATGTTATCCCACCCCTACCACCCAAAAAACCCCACAAAAGTGTACTTGGTGATGGGGTCTGGTTAGTGTTATTTATATTATTTAGGTAAAAAGAAAATATCCTCATTCTTGAAAGTGGGTTAAGGGCCCTGCTATGGTCTGAATGTGCCCCCCCAAAATCCAAATGTTGAAACTTAATTGCCAGTGTGATAGTATTAAGAGGTGGGGCCTTAAGGAAGTGATTAAGACAAGAGGGTGGAGCCCTCATGAATGGGATCAGTGACCTTATAAAAGGGCTAGGTGGCCTGTTTGCCCCTCTGCCATGAGAGGACACAGCAGGATGCTCCATCTATGAAGCAGGGAGCCAAGCCCTCATCAGACATCCAATTTGCTGGTGCCTTGATCTTGGACATCCCAGCCTTCAGAACTGTGAGAAATAAATTTCTGCTTATAAATTACCTAGTCCAGGGCATTTTGTTACTGCTGCAAGAATGCACTAAGACAGGCCTCTAATACCTTGCAGAAACCGTGTCCCTTCTCTTACGGTTTTGTTGTCTGAATTCTAAGTTATTTTACTCAAATGAAAATGTAACACCTCTCTTTTAAGAAGGATCTCTTAGAGTTTAATAAGGTGACTTCTGTTAAAGAACTTCTCAGAGTTTCTTTTCTGGAGGGGCCAGTATTTAAATCCCATTGTGATTTTACATAGAGATGTAAAGTGACTTCATCAAACCCTCCAACCATTCTAAGACTCTGTTTACATAGTTTCTACAAGTTCCTTGGCACATTTAATTTTTTATCATATCCTTTTAAGTATCAATTTTGTTTCAGCAAAAATGACAACAAAAACAGAAACTCTTTTAGGCAAATTGATTAGGGGCTTAATTACCAAACAGAAAGAGCAAAGAGTTAAGCAAGTAAGGATTTAGTAGTAGTCATTCTAGAAATAAGATGGCAAAGAATACTAAACCCGATAGGCAAGATAATTTTAATTGTGTAATCATGATATGAAATAATTTGGAAAACTGGTCTCCAAAAAGGCACTTTATATTTTGTCTCTTGGCAGTGAACAAATCCAACAAACACAGTAAGTACCAAGGTTTCTGATTTGAGCTCTGGCCCCAAAGGAGGTGTAGTTAAATACCCCTTTCCTGTTCCTCAGCTGGCTCCTGCACTGAGGAGAACAGTGAGGCCACAGGAGCCAGGAAAGCGGCTGTGAAATGCAACCTCTCCCAAGGACCAAATGAATTCGTCCCTCATATGTATGGATCATTCCCAGGAAGCCAGCATATCTGGAAAGCGTTACCATCCACAGCAACTGCATATATCTTCAAGTTCAAGATTTCAGAAGGCAGATTGTGTCCCAGAGCATTAAAATCCTCCCACCTTGTGGGCCTGGATTTCTGCTAGGAACAGAAAGGAGGGTTAATGGATAGTTTCTCTTTATATTATATATTAATAGCAGTTACACTGTCCAACCTGTTGTCAAAATAATGCTTACTTTGTTATAAAACTTTGAAAGGTAGGTTGGATAGGTATAACAATATTTATAATGGCATACCCTGAACTTTTAATTTTAGGGTGCTCAATGCTTACACATACATACACATACCCCCCACCCCATGACTAAGGACAGGGCAGACTCATTTTAAAGTCTCTCTGATTACAAAGATAGATATAAACTTTTCTTGTTTGAAATGAAAGAAACTAAGAGTACCCTTATCTAATATACAACATGTTATTAGCCTTTACTTCCTAATTTTTATGATCTTAGCCAGCCACAGGGAGCCTGAACCATATAGGTTTTGCTCTTTATAAAGGATCTGAACATATAGTGTGATTATGAAAAAACTGAAAATTTAAGAATAAAATAAATAAATGTGAATGGAAAATGAGATCTCACTTTTAACAGGGAGTCTCTGTCTTCATTTCTCTGTGAAAGCAGCCATACTCCCTCCACATCCACATTCAGAGTCTGATTCTGAACAGTGTAAGAGTCAGCCCTTGAACTTGCACACTGCTTTATAAATTCTAATATTGTAAGTTTGGTGACTAAAGTATTTGTTAAAATAATAACATACACAATGAAATATACTTGGATTTAAAATAGATTTGGATAGCATATTTTTAATACTTGGAGAAAAGTCAAGAATTTGTTTTCATGGACTCCTTTGAAGATAGGAGGTAGAGAAGTTATTCTGGTACCAGCCACAGTCCAAACCACATCCATGGCCATGACCCTCCCTGAAGTTCTTGTCTTCTGCCCATCACGTTGCTGAGGGAAGGTCTTGCATGAAAAGTGCTGGGAGAACCTTCCTTCAGCAGTTAAAAAGAGATTAAGGCAAGTGTGTGCGTGCGTGTGTGTGTGTGTGTGTGTGTGTGTGTAGAGGGGTAGTGACTACTGATCCTAGAAGCACAGGCAAATCTCAAGAACTACTGAAAGAAAGGAAAGAGGCAGGCAAGTAGGCAAAATTATCCATTTGGAAATCTGCCAAAGTCTCTGCTGAGCTGACTCATTCATTCATTATTCACTCAAAGCTTATTTATGATATGACAGTTAATGTGCTAAACACTGAAGGGGCAAGACGGAATAAGACATGTCCATTGGATCTTATCCAAGATTGGCTGTAGGAATGCAGAAAGGAATACTGTCTAAAAATTTGCCTTCAATTCATGGACACCTTTGCTTTTCAATTATTAATAACAGTAAGCTACTCAGTAGAATGCAGGACTCACTTCCTTCCCTGGTGTTCCCCATACCACAGAAAGCCAGCAGGCCCCTCGCCCAGGGCTTTTCCAGGTTTGTCTTAGCAAACCAAGGTGGAAAGGAAGCCCTTGGCCATCTCTGCTTCAGCAAGCTTTTCAACATGTAGAATTACAAACTCTACCATTTTTCAATCAACTCTTAACTTATTCACAAGCCACCCTGGTGTGCAGTACTCCTCCTATTGCCAGTATATCTAAGTATATAAACCCAAAATTTCCTATACAATAAAAGTATCTGCTAACTGTTCCATATCTGGATTGTAATTTTCTTTATTGTGTTAGAAGGCACAGAGTTTATAGAAAGAGCATGGGCCCAGATATTAGGCTACAGGGACTAATTCATTTGTATATTGTGGGCAAAACAAATAAGAGTAAGACACAGACACTACCTGAGAAGATGACAGTCTAAACGGGATGGATGGGAAACAAGAAGTTAACATAAAAGGGAATGAGTACTAAAAAAAGTGAAGAAGGGACGTCTTCACATGTAGGGTGAATGAGCTGAATCCAAAAGGAAGAAAGGAAGCCTGAGAGAGGAAAGCGTATGGTAGGGAGAGATACAGAGCACCAGGGTTGAGGCAGGCTGGAGAGAAACAATAAGGGAGTGTCAAATGCCCTTAGGCATCCAGATCCCAGGCAAGCAAGAGAAGGCTGTGAGCAAGGAAATGATCAGATTTGTGTTTATAAAAGGTAACTCTAGTAGTGTCACAGGGGAACTGAACAATGAACCCATTTAGGGAGCTGCTATAATCATCTAAGAGAGCTGTGGCCTTGAACTAAGGCAGTAGCTATGAGGATGGAGAGAAGGGCCTGGATTTAAGAAACATTTTGGAATAATTTGTGGATGATGATGACTTAGGCAGAGGAGTAATAGGTGATACTGAAGTTTCCAGCTTGAAAGATTTCCAGACAGTAACAGCATTGGAGGGCAAAGAGATTATGCTTCTGTCTGGGACATGACAGAGTGGAGGTGCCTCCAGGACATCTCTGTAGAGAGATCCGGCAGGAGATGAGCCTGGGTGTCAGGATTTGAGAATCTGAGACACACTGTAGCTCATGGAGGAGTGTGGCCCCTTCCCTCTCCCACGTTATCTTTGGTAACCCCAAAAGCAGTTATAAATTTTTAAAGATTTCACAAAGCCCAACTGGAAAACCCCTGACCTATGGAGGTTGTACAGAGGATGAAGAGGGACAGAAATTGGAAACGGTGGGGAGACCAGTGTTTGAAAGAGATGGGGAAATGCAAAGGGAAGTAAAGGAGAGAACCAAGGAGACACCAAATGATGGGGGTGGGACACGCCATCCTATGTGTATTTGGAGGAGCCCCGGGCAGAACGTCAACAGACTCCGTAAGGCAATGAAGAGTTCAGTTCTTTGCCAGTGGTAGCTTCCTAGTTCCAGTAAGTTTTGGGAGATCAGATAGGAAAGAGAGAAAATGTCTAGCAACATGGTGGAGAGTATGGGCTTCAGAAGGAAAACTGGCTCATTTGGATTCCCATGCTGGAAGGGACTGAGGAATTGTAGACAGAAACCAATAGCACTTGACTTTTAAGCTGTTTTGAACTAACTCTGTTTCTCCCAAGGTGTCTGCAAAATTCAGTTCTGTGTAACGGCTTTGAGTTGAGGAGGTGTGCAGGGAGCACAGGAGAGGGGCGGTCACAGCAGCGAGCTGACCACGCGACGGAGTGCCCAGCAAGGAAAAAGGTGAAACGAGAGTGAACTGGAGGACCAGCAGACCCGGGGGTGCGCCTGATTGCCCACGGAACACAGCAGAAACAGCAGAGCCAGGGCCTTACAGGAAAATGCCTCTTGAGGCTGGGCAACGTGGAGATCCACAGCTGGAGATGTTGGGTCACATCTAGGATGGGGTCACTGAGCCCAAATTACCTGACCTCCTGAACATCCTTCTTCAAAAGTCACCTCCTTGATGAGAAGCATCACCCCACTTAAAGTTCCACCTCCGCATCCCTGAACTCTCCACACCCCTACCCTGGTGCTCTCTCCTTACTATACCTGTGCCCCTGATCACTTCTAACATGCCATAATTTACTGACTGAGATTATTTATTATGTATTTTCTACTGCCCAACTAGAATGTGAATTTCACACAGGCAGGGATGTTTCTCGGTTTTGTTCAATGATGTAACCAGCCCAAGTGCCTGGAACAATGCCCAGCATATAGTAGGAACTCAATAAATATTTGTTGGAGGAATGTGTTATTAGAAATGTGTTATTGGAAATACAAAGTTTGGAGCCAATGTGGTCCCAGGCCTCAATATACTTCTAATCTGCTGCCTGCCTTAGTTTGTACTTGGGGAATCAGAAACCACAGGAAACAGAAGCAATTTCCTGTGATCTCTCTGTTCTCAACAATCTGATAAACCTCAACATCACAGATGCCTTCAGGGTCCACCAAGAAGAACTTCCTTTTATACTGCAATTGTAGATTGAGGTTTGAGTCAGTAATGACATAATTCAGAGCTATCTTGTTTCCTATTGATTATACATAAAAAGAATTCTAAAATTTATTTTTTGCCCACCTTGACGATGTTCACATAACTTTGGGGTAAGGGCTCTGGCATTTAAATGCTAATCCTAACTTTCAATGTTATGTCGCACTGGCTGTAGAAAGCAAATAATCTGATGTTTTACAATAGGGTTCTCTTGAAATAATTCAATAAAGCATCAGATGAAGGAGAAGGGGAAAATAGACCAAGTTACCCTAGCGATTAAGCTAAACTCTATCTCTCTGGAATTTGGCCCTTGACTATTGTTTTTGTGTACAGTTTATACAGAGATTTCTTCTAAATGCAATGCTGTTAAGTAACAGAAGACTGAAGGGCATATTTCCTCTTTAATCTGCTTGTCTAAATCTCATTAATATAATGGAAATTTTGCCCCCTACCATGACTAAAATGTTTGAAGAGACAGAAACAAGGAAGTAAGGTTGGTCCTGTAGAGTTTCCATTGGTGAAATAAATTAAAAAGGCACTTTACCAAGAAACACAGGTTTAAACTTGCAATTTAAAATAAATAAATAAATAAAGGTGTGTGTGTGTACAAAATGGTCTGTGGTCCTTCCAAAAGAGAACTGG
This sequence comes from Daubentonia madagascariensis, assembly GCA_023783475.1. Classification (NCBI taxonomy): domain Eukaryota; kingdom Metazoa; phylum Chordata; class Mammalia; order Primates; family Daubentoniidae; genus Daubentonia; species Daubentonia madagascariensis. Next base: position 11,777,673 of record JAKFHU010002658.1, read on the forward strand.
GAAAACAGCCCACCTTGTGCTAAGTATCATTATTTGCATGGTGAAATCATTCCTGGGGGAGAGTGACTTTTCTTGAATTTGAGCCATTTCTGCTTTTTTTTTTTTGCTTTGCCTTTTACCTCCCCAGCAAAGAATTTCATTCCTCAAGAAGTGCTAATTTATTCCCCAAAATATGCTTTTAATTTAGGGCTTGATTTCATAAAACTTATTTTTATAAGCACATTTTCTTGGGAATATTTGGCTAGTATATATTGCATAATCATTCAGGTTTTTAAAAGTTTCGTTTAAATCTTTCATTTGACACCTCAAGCATATGCCTGCAACATATATGTGGTTTTCATAATGGTCTCCACATTGCATATGAACAGAATATTAATATAGTGTGGTTATAATACCACCACAACTGGTTAAAAGTTTATACATTTCAATACTCTCTGGGGAATAAATAATGAACGTGCCTGCAAAACAAACCAGAGTGAAGCTAATTGAAACTCAATGTTGGGTCCAAATTTTGTCACCTGGATGTTTAACGTAAAAGTGTACTATTTGTTATTTCATCTAATTTACATGCAAAATGATGTCTGTGTATGTCATTTGTCAGGTAACACAAGCATAACACAAATACCAAGAGAATATTTTGCTTAGCAATGAGTCCAGATGGGCATTGTGGTTCTGGGCTGTCAGTCTCTAGGTCCTTCCCACCCATGAGGGACATGGACCCATTGTGCAGAGCTGTGGGAACATGGTGGATAGTGTTTTGCTCAACCCTGGTTCTCTCATCTGTTTCTAGTGACCTGATGTACAGGCTGCACACACTGTCCCTTTGCTCATGCCAACTTTTCTGCCCAGCCTGCCTGTGCAATGTCTTTCCACTTGGCTGAGTCCTGCTCATGCTTTACCTCCCACAGGAGGGGTTTTCTGATGCTCAGAGAGGTTCAGAAACTCACTCAACAGTGTACCATGAGTTCTTGGCATAGTTAACAGAATTCAGGGCTAAACTTTCCACCTATCACAAAGATGGAACTGAGAAAAACAAGGGATAAATTCAAGATCAAGAGTCTGCTCATTTGTCAGAAATAAAGAGTCAAAAGGCTCACCAGAAAAGAAAATTTCCTAGATTCCTTTTAATTAAATGCTACAAAATATGCACAGGAGAGGATTGTATGTACCCATTACAAAAAGAAAGTAAAGAAGATAGAAAGGAAGGAAGGGAGGGAGGGAACCACATGCATCCATGCAGACACACACAAACACATACACATACACACAGTGTACTGCTTATACTTTGATCATACTTTGAACATATTGCAAGGTGCTAGACTTTGAGGAACTATCAAAACCAATAACCAACATTACAAGGGTTAAATTAGTCATCCTTGGTTGGCAATGGCTTTGACCCCTGGTAACTGGTGGTCTGGAAGGAGATACCAAATTAAGAGAAATTCCCTTTTAGTATAAATGGTAAATTTGCTATTTTTGGATCCCAGGGCCTGTGGTTCAACTCTCAGGAGGGATGTGTTAACACTTCATACATCTGATGGAGAGAAAACTGCTGTTTTGAGGACATTCATTTTTGGTGGCTAAATGCTTTTTAATTATATGTACATACATTTGTATAAACTGTAATTTTTCTTTATTTCTGTCTTGAACCATTATTATTAAAATTAGCTTGGTAATTTTCCTCAATTATTTTATCATTGAAAAATTATTTGTTGGAACAATGATTTTTTTTTCCTCAAGACCGCATGAGAGAACAGGCTTCTTTTTCAGAGCCGGGGTCCCATCCACTTCCCCAGGGGTCTTCACCGAGCATCAGCAGTTCAAACATACCCAACCTATACCTTTAAAATGCTCAACACAGAAAATTCCCCATGGGTTAGTCAACTGCTGGCTCATATACAAAGAAAATACTGTATTTTGCTCTGAAGAGCTTTCTGAATCAATTTAAACACAGTGAGACAGACACAATATCCCAGAGAGAGGAAAACCTACCTTATTACATTCCTGACCCAAGAGAAAGGATTTGCCCTCAGGACATAAAAGGAATCCTAGAGGGTAAGGGGGAGAGTTATCTAATCCTAAACATAAAAACAGTTCATAATGCAGCATGACAATGCTTTTAATCGCTGACATAATTGTAATATGTATATATAATATGATACAAGGAAAGTAAATGCAGCTTGCTTTTCAGCCTTAAAGGCTTTCTTCAATATTCTACTTAAGGTTTTCTGGATTTTATGCATGCTTGGGGGAATTTTCAGGGGGAGGTAACATGATATTATAAGGATTCTTTCTCAGTAAGATCACATCTTGTTCTGATTTGATTTGATGCATCTGTATGTGGCAAGTGTGGTAAAGCAAAACTGAGCTCTGTGAATGCAGTGTTTTACAATTCTTCCTTGATTTCCTGTGCAAGTCCATGTGGCCATAAAACAATGGGCAGAAGAATTGGGATTTTTATTTCTTCATATGGGACAGCTGCTGAGAGAGACACTCCCATAATCTCAGCTGTGAGTGGTATAGGCATTCACCATTTTCCTTTTATGGCTATATAAAAGATTTTTTTTTTAAATGGGAGTTTATTTCTCCCCCACCCCCCGCAATGTTTCCATACATGATATAATCTAAGTCTAAGGTGCCATCTCCCAGGAAAGAATGGCATGCTTGACTTATTGGTTGGAAGGCTGATAAAGAAACCTGACATTTTGGAAAGTTCAGCTTTTTTTTTCTCCTTTAGCATTATTTATGGAAAGAATTTTACAACATCCTTAAAGTCACTATGTGGTGGCTGGACTTGGCCAACTTTGCAGGCTGACATTTTTACACTAGGCTTGCCTGGGACCCAGGAGTCTTTCAACGTTCACATTTTATTAAAGTGAATGGTATTGACAATTCTAGTAGAAGCCAACGATCATTCCAGATCCCAGAGTATCAGAGCCACTATTGCTCTTTGGAGTCATATGATTAGGTGAGCAAAAGAAAAAAAGCATACAAAGGAACACAAATTTAGAAAGAAAGAAAGAAAGAGCTAGTGCTCTGGCTGGACATCAATGTGTCCTAACTCCCCTGAACATCAAAATTGCCCAAATGATACCTTCTGCTTTGCATTCTAGTTGGGCTTATTTTGCATGAGCATGGCTTTGACCTCTCTTCTAGACTACTTCCTGAGTGGCGGGACTGCATCTCATTCATGCCAGTACCTCACGGGCTTCCACCGTGAGTTCTACACAGCAGGTGCTCAGGAACCAGTACTTGGTGGGACAACGTGAATACATAATGTGACCCAATAATCTGTTTCCTCATATTGCCCTGTAGCTGCAGCTAGGCTGTTTACCCACTCAGATGCACTAAAAAGACTGTCACAATATAACTCTAATATTGATGTTTTCTTGCTTTTTAGAGCATAAGGGAGGCTTACACTCTAAAGCAGAAGACATCTTCTAAATGCCTGCTGTACACAGAAACTTTTAAAAAGTCTAAAAAATTTATTTTATTTTATTTTTTTGCCACGGGCAAGGATCAGGAATTCTTTCTTGTTCAGTTGTTGTCATTAAGCTCACTCTACCAGGTCATTCTAGGGTAATGCTTGGAAAGAGGCAGTAAATGATGGAAATAGTCATTAGGGACTCAGAGGAGCCCAGAGCTGACTTCATTTATTTTATAAGTAAACTGAGATGGCTGAAGTAATCAATATATGGCACCTCTTCTAAGGTATTCACACCACAGGCTCAGATTCCAAGCATGTGACAGAGAGCACTGTATTTTCTTTATACATATTAAAAAAATAGCTCTTTTACTGCTTCTTATCTGAAGTGTCCAGAAAGCCTGTAAAAACCATTCAAAGGATGGCCAAGATTTGCTGCAACTGACTGCTTCCCACTGTGGCAGGACGTGGGTTATGTCAAACAAAGTGGTAATTAAACATTCATTAATGGGCCCTTCTCCACGGCCATCAGTTATATGATTGTTCCCTTCTATCATGCCTCAAAAATAAATTTCATTTCTAACTTTTAACACCTCTCATCAGACTATGAAGTACAAAATGCATTACTCTTAGCAAGAAAGTAAAATAATGAATTATAGCATTTCAATAGAATACTTAATTTTATTGGCAGAGACTCTGAATGGTGTTAACATAATATTGGTTCAGTACAAATTACACTCCACAGGCAACTTAATGCTCAAGCTGTGGATATTTTCTCCTCTACATTACTCACCAAATTATTCATCAGCTTTGGACATCAACAGTCAAAGGCCTTTTTGTTAAGTACAGCTGTGGAGTAGATACGAACTAACATCTTCAATTATTTCGCTTCATTCTCTTCTGCTAAAGGTATTATTAATATTTTTCACACTGATCTACTTCAATGTCCCGTTTACTTTTCTGTATTTTTCCCTCTCGTGGCTTTACAGCCTCTACGGACTGCGAAGGGCACATGGATTTAAATCTTGTTCAAGTGTATCCAATGTTTTCTACATTTAGTATCGAGTTACTTGAGAAGTTGGAAGTTTACTTAGTATGAAAACTAGATTACTCAGATGAGTGGAGTGTCTTGCTGAAGAGAGGGTAGCGTACCACTTTCTTCACCTTCCGTGGGACGTTACTGCATGATAGGAAGTTACTATCAATAAATGTATCTTGATACATGTATATGATTTCAGACGGCAAAAACTATTAAGAGAAAAATGAAACCATCTGGATTAACACGGGGGACACATGAAAATGACCTAAAACGTCTGCCTTTTTTGTTGTATGCAGAACAACAGCGCTTAAAACTCATACCATAGATTGACGTGCCACACACAAAGCGTTACATGAATCATGTAATGCAGCCCTTCGGACACATCTTCTGAACCAGAAGTCACAATTGTCCACAAGGACAGGAAAAGGCTTTGATTGATATTATTGTGTTTTGTTGGCTTTGCGTTACTGGGACTGGGCTGACCACAAAATTAGGCAAACACCCCCTTCCCATAAACCACAACTACTTTAAAGTCATCAAGAATGGTTTTCCTCCTCTCACAACCCTTTCTTTCAAACCCGTCAGACACTGCATCTCCAAGAATCCTAGATCACTGGTTCTGAAACTCTCTGTGGGGAAGGACCATTCTGCTCCCTCTGCCACCAACAGACACGTGGTCCTACTACACACGTCTAGAGCAAATGGGGGCCGTACATACTCAGGGGCCCACAAGCTAGGCAACACCCAAATTGGTCCATCCTCTGTTCAACGAGAGGAATGAATGATCGCACACTTAGATGCCAAACTGCCATTAAAGTTTCTAAACATGTTCTGTCTATTCTCTGTCTACGGAGCACACTCTGAGTCCCCCAGCCCTAGAGAACCAGAAGAAAAGGAGCGTCCGCAGCAACATGGTACGTCATGGACTGTGTCTCAGTTCCAGCGATGGTCTGAGCTACACGTCCGGGGACCCACACCATGACATACTGTACCAACTAGAGGCGAGCCAGGGATGATGTCTCACCTAGACAGGCAAAGGGAACATCCCACCTCAGTCCCACAGGGCTGAACACCTGCCAATCACTGAAACCGGTTCGGACTGACCCAAGCACACTCTTCTGTGCATAGTGTTACGTACAGAAAGCATGGCAGGAACCTTTTATCTTAAAAAGGAGATGGAGAATAAAAATTTATACTGTGTTAATGTAGCCATTAAGGAATTTCAGAAAGATACAGAAATTAAGGACAATCAATTTGTGGAGGGAGGTGAGAATTAGGCAAATTCGGGATAAAGAAAAAAGGAAGACTTCCATATACACCTTTATGGCTTGCTGGCGTTTTAACCACATGAGTGTATCTTAATTCAAAACTCTAGAAACGATGTAAAATAAATCAGAAAAAATGAACTATTAAGAAAAACCCTAAAATTTTGTGAGTTGAGATGGGAAATTTGCCAACACCAAATGGGATTATTTTCGCACACCTTACACATAGACAGTTGCCAGAAACATCACATGAGGCTCATGAACATTCTTTTCCTGCTGAGGAAGAGGGAAAGGACTGATAAAGACTCAGTAAAACTAGAGCTTGTAAACAAAACATTGAAAAACAATCAGAACAAAATTAGAAATATCTGTTTGCTGTTCCCAAATAAAAGAAGCCATGATGCCTTAAAAAAAAAAAAAAAAAAAAAAAAAAAAAAAAAAACCCACTCAAGTGGAGAAGCAGCACATGGGTAGAAGGCTGAGGGGCCCAAGAAGCAGGGTTAAATGCGCACACGCATGTAGTAGCAGGAGAAAAGCTACAGGGGAGGCAATAGGGAACTGAATGGAGACCAGGGAAATCAAATCAGATCAAATCAAGGTGCATAGTTTGAACCCGTATGTATCCTGAAAGAAAAAGGTAGAACAAAGTAGAGATAAGTTAAATCATAGGTAAATCAAATGTTCTTGGTATAAACCAGACCTGAATTTCATGTAAAAGACCTAGATATATTTGGCATCATTAAAAAATTTCATGAATAAAAGAGAAACAAAATATAGAAGTATCCTTCCAAAGAGGAAAACACAAGTTAACACAATTTTGCCACATACTAATCAGAAATAGGATTCTATCATCAAATGACATTAGAAGGCCAGCATCACCCCTCTTCCTCTTCAAGAGCCACAAGACATAGTAGTAGCATAATAAAGGCTTGCATAAGTCCTGCAGCAAGCAATGATTAACTTTATTTATCCTGGCTTTCATTTGCACCTGACACTTATCAACACCCTGCAGAGCTAGTGTTCTGCAATACATTTTGGAAAATGTTGAATTATATGGATATGAGAGAAAATAAAGTTTTCTCCACAAAATTCTTGACTCATTTAAATTGTAACTAACGTGGGAAGGTAGCATTTTTAAGTTTTTCCTATTGACAAAAAGATAGAAACAAAAATATTTCAGGAAAGGAGAAGCCATTGCATGAGACAGCTAAGCATTGAAGTCAATTAACACACAGGAAAAAGTATTAAAAAATAGTTGAAAAGACATTTATAAAAGTAAATATACAAAATAATAAGCAAGGGGGACTATGATGGTAAAATTAATCATTGTAAAATAATTGAGTCTATAAGCACTAACTAAAAAAGCAGAAAGAAAAGAAAGAGGAGGGAAAGAATATTTTAAAATTATAAATTGTCTCACGAAATAAGGTACATGTGTTTTTGGGGGGCAAGGGCTGACATTTATTTTTCCACAATTAGAAATTATGCATTTAATTATGTGTGTAATAAATGTATTGGCAAATGTACTAATATTTAAAACAATATGTTTACTTTCAAATTGACCATGGTAAAAATAAGGAAAATATGGCAAGACAGACACACACACACATACACACACAGGCAAGAAGCGAGAGAGCACACAAAAATTCACATTCAAAATAAATGACTCAAACCCACCAACTTTAAGGCAAAATCTCTCAGATGGTGATACATACAACCATAATCCTCATAAGGAAGTCATTAAAAACAAAATCATAGAGAATTGCTAAAAAATAAACAGATGAATATATTAGTGACAGTAATCCTGATATTAAACAAATTAGACTTTATGACAAAAAGATTTAAATGGAGTCACAAAAGTTGTAGTTGTTTTCTCTTGATAAAAGTATAATCGATGCCCAGTGTGGTGGCTGGTGCCTTGTAATCCCAGCATTTTGGGAGGCCAAGGCAGGAGGATTGCTTGAGGCCAGGAGTTTGAGACCAGCCCGGGCAACATACCAAGACTCTGTCTCTACAAAAAGTAAAAAATGAAAATAAAATAAATAAATTTAAAAGTATAATCATTAAAGAAAGGCAACACGTTTCTCCACCAAATAACAGGGCATCAAAATATATAAAGCAAAACCTGTTAAAATTAGGAAGAATATAGCTAGAACCATAATCACCTGAAAATTAATATACCAGTACCAGTTTATGATACAATAAGTAAAGAAATAAGTAAAGAAAAAACAAATTTGAACATCAATCATTAGGAAGGTTGAATGAATAGATGCATATAAATCATTATGGCCTGACACTATTTTTGTTTGTCCATAGAAGATTTAAATAAATGAATATATACCACACCATGAAAATAACCTGAATAAAATATTTAAGTATCTATTGTAAAATTTTAAAATAGTAATACAAGCTTAAACACTAATAAGCAAAATCCCACGTCCAGGGGCTACAACAAATCATGGTACACTTGTTGGCACAGTTATTAAGAAGCCAGCTTGGCTCTACCGTTTACTGGCAATGTGACAAGAGACATGCTACTCAAACTCTTAGTGACTTGGTTCCATTATGTGTAAAATGAGGCTAATAATAATATCTATCTCATTAGGTTACTGAGTGGATTAAATGAGTTCATACATGCTCTCAGAACAGTGCCTGGCACATAATACATGGCAACAAACATAAGCATTAGCTGGCTATTATTAAATATTAGTCTTAGAGGCTGCATTGTTACTGCAATGCAAGCTCCATGAGGACAGGCATCTTTGACTGCTTTGTTCACTGATGTAGTTCCAGAACCTAGAACAGTGCCTGGCTTATAGCAGCAACTCAAAAATACTTGTTGAGGAGTAAGAAACTAATTATCTACTGAATAAGCCATAAAACATGTAACTAGAGACTATTATGAAATATCAAAAGAAAGAAGACAGTCAAAATTTATGAGAGAGTCAAAGGTGAATTAAAGTTAATGTTATCATCTTGAAGTACATTTATTATTTAAAAAGAAGGACATGAAATAAGCATTTCATACTAGAAGTTCTGAGGAAAAAGCAAAAATCAGCTCAAGAAAACCATGCTAGAGAAAATTTTTTCTAAAAAGACACAATTAAAATTTAAACATAGTAAAGTTAATAACTAATTTCAGAAACTCATTCCTGGAAAAAAATGAAACAAATAAAGAAACCACTGACATACCTAAGCAAATGAGAAAAAAAATGACAGAAAAATGAACTAAAGAAGGTAATTCAATGAAACATACAGAGGGCATTTAGAAGAGTTTAAATAACTACAGCTTGATAGCACTAAAGTTAAAAATGTCAATGAAATTGGGGATTTTTTCTGGAAAAATTTAAAAAACTCAAATTAATTCAAATATGCCCCAAGTCATAAAAAGAAAATTTTAAAGAAGTTATTAAAGGATTTTATTCTCAAAAGGCTCTAGGCCCAAATAGCTTTATGGGAATGTTGTTTCAAATATTCAAATATTCAAATATTCAAGGAACAGGAGATTATGATGTTATGTAAGGCACTTTGGAAACAGAAATGATGGAAATGATGCGAAATAGTTTAAAAAAAAATCTAGCCATGACTCTGATATCAAAGCAGCACAAAAAAGAAAGATATAAATCTCAGTTATAAAAATTCAAAAGTTATAAATAAAACAAGACAACCTGAAACTAGCAACATATCCAAAGAATAACTCCCTGGCACATTCAAGAGATGCACAGATGACTTAAGACATAGAAATACATCATACCACATAGTCATATTTTTAGGTGGCAAAAAGTTAAGAAAGTAACTACAATCATTTGAGATAAAATTCTTAGAAAATTTAGCAATAGAAAAAAGGGTGCTTCATTCATATGCCCAATATATCCATCTTAAATGAATATTTAAGATGGATATATTAAATATTCTATTTAAATAGAATATATAAAGGTCGAAACACCAGAGGCATTCCCATTAAAACCAGATACAAAACAGGGGTTATGGCTACCAACAGAATTACCCAACACTATTCCAAGAAATCTAACTAATGCAATGAGACAGAAACAAAAATATGTATTTATCAGAAAGAAGACAAAATTATTATTACTTGCAGATGACAGGAGTGTATTATTACAAAACCCAAGATAATAAAATACAAAACCATTAGGAATATCAAGAGTATTCAGAAAGTTGACTGGACACAAAATAAAAATAAACAAAAAACCCAGTACCTTTCCTATTAAAAGCAATGATCAATTGGGTAAAACGTACAGGGAAAAAATTTCATGCCTAGGAATAGGCAAGCAAAGAAATATGAGATAATCATAAGAAGAAAAATAGCAAGCTAGGAAGCTCAAAAAATAAAAAAATACCCCATTATTACATGGGGAAATGGAATTTTTAGAGAATATAGATTCTTTTCAACTTAAGGCTTGAATAAAATTCCAAGCAAAATCCTAATGGTTTATTCTTTTAAATTTAGTTTAAATCATTCTAAAGTTAATCTGTTTAACTTAGTTATTTTGCTTTAAAGATTATATGTGAAGGGTACAATCCAAATTAGGAACAAAGAATTTTACACAAAAATATTAATTATTTCTGATAGAGAAAAAATGTTGGGAAAAACCATAAATGACAAATAACAATGATTAAATGATTATGGTATATTCATATGATGAAAGCAGGATACAAAATATAAATTCACATTCCAACACACTCAGTATAGACTCAATTTTTAAAAATATATCAAGACAGGAAATTTTAATAGATATCAAATTTTATTAAAGTTGCCTTTGGTTTTGCTAATTTGAAGGCATTATGGATTATTCTTGTTTTTTTAATTATTAATAGCTATCCAAACTTTAATGTTTCCCCATCGCTTTAGTAATCCTCATTACTTTCCCCCTATTTAATGTTTTAGTGAGTGTGGTCCCTTTAAGAGCTCTCTTCTTTATGTCAATATAATTTTCACCATATTTTAGAATGTTAAAGTCTATTTTAAGAATGAATGGATGGATAGATGAATGGGTAGCAAAGTGCTTAACTGGTTAAAAATATTCTTTAGCCTGAATTCAAACACATACACACACACACACACACACACACACACACACACACTTTTCTAGCCATTGTGTTAAAAGAAAAATCTATATTCATTCATTCATTCATTGATTCATATAACAGTCTATACACAATGCCTACTATATGCCAGGCTCATCTTGGTCTTGGGAATGCAGCAATGAGTAAACAAAGTTTTTAATTTCATGGTGCTTATAGCCTTGGGGTATAAGATAGACCCCAAGGCTTGGTGTATAATATAAGGATTTTAAAAAATGTAATGTTTTAGACTGTGAGATGTGTAAAAATTTAAAAATCCAGATGAGAGGACTGATGGAGGGGGCGTGGGTGTTATTTTCTACAGGCTGATCAGGGAAAGCCTCTCAGAAACATTGAGAACTTCAGCAGAAACCTGGATGAAGGTCTGTGGATTCTGAGAAGATTCATCTGAGCAGAGGGAATGGCAAGTGCAAAGGTCCTGCGGAGGGCATGGCCTTGGTGTCTGAGTAATAGTAAGGAGACCCACGGGGCTGGAAAGGATATGCAAGAAAAACAGCATTTGGGTTGTGAAAATTAATAGCAAGAACCATTATATACTACATTAATTGCATATGTTTAATTACCCCCCAAAACCCTGTTAGATTTTACACTGCATTGCAATTAAAACATTTGGAAAGAAACTTCCAGCATGTTGTAACCAACCAACTCTTTGAATTTAAATGCATCTATAGAGGCCAGCAGCATTATAACATTTTATGAGTCCAGACAAAGCACTCAATCCCAAAAGCCAAATCACAGATCTGAAAAAATCACGAGTGTGAAGGAATGAAGAGTTCCAGTGAAGCCAGGGAGCGTTGCAAACAAAATCAAATGTTAGAGATTAAGCCCTCATCGTCATCCTCTGTGATTATTCACTGCATTAACAAACCCTTGGTGGGAGGAACTGTGCTGTGCCCAGCCTGCGGACTGCACTGGTTATTTCTGTGACCTACACAAGGGCAGATGGTGCCTAATGGCCAAGAAGTCATCCTCAGAAGCAGTTTCAACTTCCACCGGGGCCCTCGCTGGGCCCTGAGGGCACCTTCCAATGGTCCCTGGAGTCTGGAGACTTTACTGTGATTCAGAGCCATGCCTGGATGGGCCTCCTTCAAGTCTTGAGGCCCACGGAGCAAGGACCGTGCGGCCCTTTCGTACACTTGGCAGGGATCAGCTGATACCTGTCCCCTAGAAAAAAGCCCCATTGCTCACCTCCACAGGCCTCCTGCTGTCCACTGTGCAGACACTGTCCAACTTGGCTCTGCCGCAGCATAAACCACTGGCTGGGGCGGGAAGGGAAGGAGGGGAGGGAAGGGGATGAAGACAAAGGGTGGATATTTTGCTATCTCCCCAGCTTCCTGTTCAATTTCTCTTCCCTTCTTTTGTTCATCTCTAATTCCGAATTCCAAAGCAAGAATCAGCTGGGGGCCCCCAGTTGGTGAGAACAGTTGAAGAAGGCAAGTGGGATCAGGCAGTTTTTAGGGTGTGAGGATGGACATCTCAGATCACTTCCTTGTCAAAGCCCTGAATTCAGCATGGTCTCCATAAGTGAAATGGTGTTATAATTCTTAGAACCAAAACAAATGCATGTTTCCACCATAAAGAATCTAGTTGTTTTACCACTAAACCCTAATTTGAATATATCATCCCTCAGAAGATTAAAATAAGTTTGGCAAATTATGCAGGGAGCAGATTCTAAACTAGAATACAGATTCCCCTGTACTTAAAAAAGTATATAAAGGACTCTAAAAGTGTGTAACGGAGCTCTAAGTGCCACATTGCCCAGAACAAGCCTCTCCAGAGTCTGCCAGGCTTCGAGCTCTGAAGGCATTTCAGAGACCCAGGGAGGGCAGCAGTTCTCAGATTTCTGTATGCACAGGAATTATTCGGGAGCTTGTTAGAAATGCAGATTCCCAACTCCTCTCACCAGGTCTGGGGTGAGACTCAGGAACAGGCATCTCCAGGAGTAGGAAGAGAAGCTGGGAGATAACTGTCCCTGGGCCACCACGTGCCAGCACAGGACTCTGACAAGGCCAAGGATTCTCTAGGATACCTGGCCCCCCTACTCACTATGCAGGTGTATTAGACAAGGTCAAAGTATAAAACATTTTATTTATTAACAGTTTTTTAGCTTGACTTATAGCTTCTAAATATTTACACAATGAGTACGTGAGCCTCCATGTGCATTCTTGCAGATACTCGAGAGCAGGCCTAAACAGCTCCAACAAGGACTAATAGTCCTAATTTTGGTGGCTAGGGTCAGTTAGGTTTATTCCCAATAAAATGTGCTATTCCAAAGGAAACATCCATTACTTCAAGTGAGCCAGACAGATGGAGCCCACGTCCCTCAGGGGAGACATTTCCGACGCGCGTGGACCCAGGACCCCTGAAGGGGACAGCCAAGGAAACAGCAAAGTACTTTCTCAGTCCTTAAAGAACAGGTCATTTTTAGTTGACTCTTTTTATTTATTTCTCAATTTCTCAACATTTTTTCAGGAATTTCTCATGATAAAAGCATCAGAAGGTAGAAGTAATAGTGGTACTGGGTCACTTCTCAGGGTTCAGAAGTGCTGCTGGGTTCCCTGGGTGGCAGGTGTGGATATGCCAAGTGTCCTCAGCTCAGCCCCAGCTTCCAGCCCGACACTCCCTCAAAAGCAAACCCTCACTCTTAACTCGAGATTCACAAAAGAGGGCAGGAAAAGGAAGGGCCAGTTAGCTGTTTCAGGGTGACAAGCACCACTGAGGGCCTCTTAGCTCTACCCAGAACACAGGTAATCCAGTGAAATGAACTGTCAAGATAATGAGGCTAAGGAAGGAAATGTTTTTGAAATAAAGGAGAACCTAACAGCCACATGTTACTACACAACAGAAAGGACCAGAAAGATCACATCAAAGCTACAAGTTTATTATGTAATCTCTCATGTGTTTGAAAATAAATACAAAAACAAGATGGAGGCTCACCCTGATGAGGACTGCAGTCTGGAGAAACAAAGTGATGCAAAAAACTCAGAATAATCAGGCTAAGTTTTATACCCTTCACATTGCATGACACTTCGACCACAGAGCCACAGTCCAAACCCAAAAAGGAATAAAAATTCCTCTTCTGGTATTCTAAAAGTATTTGATTATTTACTTCTCCATGAGCTTAGCACTAATATTTTTTATCTGAAAGGATCTCAGGAAAAAAAATTTATGTGATACAACAGTACTCAGAACACACGACTGATTTCTAAAGAAAATCTAAGGGTAATTTTCATATATAATAACCCCAGCAGGACTAGTCATATCAAAATAAAATGAAAAAAAACCCCAAAAATCTAAGAAGTTTTTGGATCAGAGGTTGCTCTGGTAGACAAGGAAAAACTCAGGCCTCATAGCACATCTGTTACCTGAGGGACTCAGAGGTTTGCCCTTCAAACAGTATGTCAGTCCCGCTTGTTTTACTAATTAGCAATATGTTTTATAATCAAAACTTTTAAAATAAGGAAAGGAGAATCTTGAGCTAGATGGAGAGGAAAGACTGCTGGAAGAATTATATATTAATATAAAACTGAGATGATGCCATTATTGTCAGCTGAGAACAAACGCCTCCTTTGAACGTAGGCACACAACTGGCTTGCAAGAAACTTCTACAGTATAAAAGAATTTCACTCAGGTTTGAGAGGGACTGAAAGTCATCTAGTCCAGGAACTCACTGCATCCTCTGATTACCTCTCTAATACCCTGTGCCCAGTGCCCACTGGTGTCCAATTTAAACATCTCACATTCTAGTACAGGAACTCCCTTTTCCCTCGGGCAGCATTTTGGCTGGTTCTCCTGGTTCAATCAGTTTTCCTTACACGAAGCCTAAATCTGTCTCCCTATGGTTTCCATGCATTGGACCTTTGATCCACACACCGAACACAAACCTGATCCAGCTTCTACAAGACAGCCATGCACCCTCAAATATTTGAAGGCAGTTATGCCTTCCCACTGGTTCTCTCTGCCTAACCGTCAACCCCTAAAATTTTTCTTCCTTGGTTTTCTTCTTGTTATTTATTATTTATTTATAATTTTAAAAATGTATTAACTTTTTTAGAGGCAGGGTCTCACTCTATCACCCAGGCTAGAGTGCAGTGGCGCAACCATAGCTCACTGCAGTCTCGAACTCCTGGGCTCAAGCGATCCTCCCGCCTCAGCCTCCTGAGCAGCTGAGACTATAGGCGTGTGCTCTTTCCTGGTTCTATCAACCACTCTTAACAAGGCACGCTTAGCTCTTTCTCTACCTGATCCAATGCCTATGTATCAGTACATCTTTAGAATGTGGAGTGCCAGACTAAGTGCTATTTTCCAGAAATAGTTTGAGCATGAACTTAATAGTGTACTTCTATTTCTATAGTTGAGAGTCACATTAGTCAGGCTGGTAGCAAATCTCTTTGCCTTGTAGTAGTGAACTTATAGTTAATTAAAGGTCTTATGGTATTATCATCATTTTTAATCTCCTTGGAGCTATTTCAGTTTTTTTATTTTTCAAGATCTTTGCGAACTCTGATTCAGTCATTAACTGGATATGAAAATTCCTCATAAACAACTTTAATGATAATTGTACTCCACCACTTTGTCCTGGAAACAAACATACCAAATTGTTAAGCAGCAAAACAAGGCCGGGGGCCAAGGCCAGCAGCACGCTTCTAGAAACAGCTCCCTTGGCTGGCGCCTCCAACGACGTTTCCTAATTGCTATTTAACACAACCGTCTTTCTCTGCCTTTGCCATGGTTGCTTATTAAATGTTTTGCTAAAGTTCCAACCTAACATATTTACTGCATTTTCCTAACCAATCAGTCTAACGATATGTCAAAGAAAACATTAGTCCAGTTTAGTGTGGTGGTTCTCTTGGTAAACCCAGAGGGTCCCAGTGATCACTATTTCATTTTGTAATAGGACAACAAACTTCTAATAATAAAAATACAGTTTTCTCTAGAATTGACTTGAAATCCTCCACTTGTAATTTTCAGAATTCATTTTCTTGCCCCTTTTGAAAGTACAGAATGACATTCACCACCTTCAATATCTCCCAGCACATCACCCATGTTTTATAATTGATCAAAAATTTCTGATATTGGTTCATAGTTACATTTGTTAGGATGTCAGTCCTCTGGGATCAGAGAATCCTATTTGCTCCAGAGATGTTGACACTCAACTAGCGTCTGATACCCTTTGCCAATCAAGGATCTTACTCCTGTTTCAGCTGGACAGACACTTTTCTCTACCTGCCTGCTGCCCCTAGGGGGTGGGAAGGCCCAGGAGGACAGGCCTCGTCAGAGTCATCTCTGTCCCCTCAGTCCCTCGTTCCAAATGAATAACGAAATGAACAAATAAATCTTCACTCAGACCAACACAAAAGACAAGAGCAATCTAGGAAGGGAGCTGTCTGCTTCCACTGCGATCTGTCAGTTGTAAAGCGTTCGTTCCAAGGAATGTGCCCTCCCTTTCCTGGACCCCCCAGCACCACTCTCGTGGCCACCAGCGAGCCTCAGCCCCAGTGGATTGGACACGGCCTGCTAAGTCTGTGTCACTAGCTCCTTTTTATTTCCACATATTGACTTTCTTCCCACCTTCTGTATGTATCTAACCTCACCAAAGAATTCCACTGGGACCTTCATCTTTCATATTTTGTGTTTTCTTTCTTAGACAATTTGTGATTGCTCAGAGTGGCTTCCTGAGTGACCTTCAACTCTCTTGCTGTCCTTTCTCCAGAGTCTCTTGCTATTAAACTGGGGCCACCAGGAAGCTTGGATTTACACTCTGCGCTGTGCCTCTGTAGCTGACACTGTGCCTACACGAGGTGCCCTGGTGCCGATCTGCTAGCTGTCTCCCCACCTGGACAAGTCTAATCATTGCTTCTCTCCATTTGAAGGGCTACAGCTTAAAGTGAAACTGGTAAATAACAGCAGGGTTGCAGGGTGGCAGTGGGGACCCGGAGCTTGGAGTTTCAAGTTCCAAAGGTTTTGTCTTCTCCACATGTTGCTTCCAGCCTTAAGTTTAGTATGATCAATAGTACTTATCCTCTCAAAAGCAAGAGACAGACACATGTTCTGGATGAGTTCATGAGTTTCCGCCTGTGTGGAGATGGTCTGTCCTAGAGGAGTACCTGATTTTCACCTGTGTTTTGACAAAAGGGTCTGAAGTGGCGACGAAGAGTTATATTTACTTTTAATGGTATTCAGCTTATAATAAACACAGAGAAAACAGCAAGCCTGAGGCAACTTGGCAAAAAATGCAGAGGGGAAGAGGACTGTCTTTGCTGGGGCAAGGGGTGAGGTGGGTGGAGGGGTGGGTGATAGAAGGCACAAATTTAACAGCTAAGGGAGTCTAAAGACCAAACCTTCATTACATGCACCAAGCAGCCATTAAAAACAATATGATTTGTGTATAAGTGAACTAATTAATCAGTAGCACACCACTCGCTAATGAGTTCAGTGGTTTCAAATAAGTTTCTTAGCCTTTCTAGATTTCATTGTAGTTGGTCAGGTCATTTTTAAGATTCTACAATTAGGAGGGATGACAACAGTAATGTCCAGCATGGAAGACACACAAACTAGCCAGGAAAGAGAATGATGTTCATTCCTACTGAACAGAGCATGAAATACATCCCCTTCCATCCGAATCACCATTTAGAAATAAAATTTGGTCAACCTAGCAGTCTACTTTACTTGTCTAAGCCCACTTAACCTAATGTCTTAAATATTCTGTCTCGGCATTTGTCTAAAACATTCTGACCCCGTTTGGGGGAAAAGCGGCCACAGTAGCTACATGGAGCTACTGGCTGGGTGATGCCTGTGTGTCCACAGATGGCAGTGCTACAGGGCACTCTACGGCCAGCCCGAGCCCGGCCTGGGGAAGAGTAGGCAGGACCCCGGCGAGGGGGCGCAGTGCTGAGGGAGGCAGAATGGAGAGCGCTTCTAGGAGCCTAATGAAGCTGGAGGTGAGACCACCTGAAAAGGCAGAGCCCGTACAAGACAGCTTAGAAGCCGCTGTAAGTTTGGCAGCTTCTCAAATAAGTTAAACATAGAATTACCACATGGCCCAGCAAGCCCACTCCTAAGGATTGAAAAAAAAATCTCCAAAAGAACTGAAAACAGGTGCTCAAGCAAAAACTTGTACATGAATTTTCATGACACAATAGACAAAAGGTAGAAACAACCCGGATACCCATCAGCGTACGTGTGGATAAACAAAATGTGGCACAGCCACGCGACGGAACGTTACTCGGCCATAAAGAGGAATAAAGCACTGACACATGCCACAGCAGGAATGAACCTTGAAAACGTTGTGCTAAGTGAAAAAAGACAGATACAAAAGGTTACATGTTGGACAATTCCATTTATACGAAATACCCAGAGTAGACAAATCCATAGAGACAGAACACAGATGAGTGGTTTTCTAATTAGGGGCCGGGGGTGGGAGGGGAACGGGAGGCGACTGCTTAATGGGTGCAGAGTTCCCTTGTGGGGTGATGAAAATGTTTGGGAAGTAGATAGTGGTGATGGTTGCACAATACCGTGAGTGTGCTAAATGCCATTGAACTGTATGCCTCAAAATAGCCAAAATGGTAAACTCTATGCAATGCATATTTGATCACAATGTTCTTAGTCTAGCCCAGGAAGTAAGCTGACCTGGGCCGTCCTTTCTCCTCCTTTCCTCCCCCACGTCCTGCCAGTCTGCTCCGCTCATTGCCTCCAAGCAGAAAGGATAAACCGAATAAGCCTAAGTGTCAGCGCAATATAAATTACAGCAAGGGAGAAAAAGAAACAACTTGATGCATGGCTGGGGATCTACAAGAGGAATGTCCACCATTGTTTGTGATTATGGATCACATCACAATCTAATAGCAATTTTTATTTAATCAATAATTTCCATGCTGAACAGACAGCCCTGTTACAGAGAATCGACAAGCAGGTACTGATAGCAACAAGCCTCGTTATTAATCTTTCCTCTGCCGGCTTATCAGCCAAACTACTGTAAAAGGCACCACCGAGATGGATTTTAGAGTCCACCCTTCTCCTCTCCTGCTCCCTTTTGTATTTTTCTCTCCCGTAACATTTCATGTAATGTAGACTCTAAGTTTATTTGAGTAACCTAAGGCTTGAGTGGCATAAAAACGCAGTTCACATTAAGCAATTTCACAAATCAGTAGGACCTAGACCATTGCTCAGGGTTAGCCATTATAGGCTAATAAATCATACTTTCTCTTTGAGTTGTCAATTGCCAAAAAGCTTTGTACAAGCGCTGGCATCTGTAATTCCGTAAAGGCTTTTCATCTTGAAATAAGATGCTCTGGACTGATAACAAGAATAATCCCCTCTTGATCAAGAAAGAAAAAAAAATCTGCATTTTACCAATTAAAGCTGCTGCCAGAAGCCAAATGGCTCAGTACAGAGATTCCAGTGAAGTTTATCTCTGCTAAACACAAGGAGGAAGACAGGGAGAGCTGGGTTTCATTTGTGGCTTGACTACTTTATCTTGAGGGAGAAACCCTGCCAGAGGAAGGTGTGAGAACTTTCCCTGCCCCCCAGGAAAAGCCACCAGGAAAGACCTGCTCTTCATGAACTAGGGCTCCCCCGCCCGCCCACCCACCCCAGACAGCTTCTTGGGACATGTCACATGTGCTGAAGCACAAGGTAATGCCTAACGAAATGCCATGTCTGTTCAGGTAGGTTGGACAAAGCAGGAAGCGGATGAGATCAGACTGGGCAGGTTATGTTAGACACAGGGCCCACCCAAAAAGCCCACCGTTTTGTGACTCTAACAGAAGACAGTGGGTGCAGTTTTGTTTTGCTGATTAGGAAGACATTTTCAGAACTCAAGATTGTGTATTCATAACTAGAAAATAAGGCATACCTTATTTTGCATAAAACAAAATAATGAAACAAGAAAAATGATGATAATCACAAAAAAAGCATTACTAACTGGCCTTAAAAACTTGACTAGCACTGTGGTAGGGATCTTCCACAAGTTGTCAGAGGTAATTCTCCCAACAAACCTGATAATCCTATTTGAAATAGAGATAACCAGCCATGCAAGGTGGCTCACACCTGTAATCCCAGTACTTTGAGAGGCCCAGGCAGGAAGATCGCTTGAGACTGAGAGGTGGAGACCAGCATAAGCAAGAGTGAGACTTGTCTCTACAAAATATGGAAAAATTAGCTGGTGTGGTGACATGCACCCGTAGTCCCAGCTACTCAGGAAGGTGAGGCAGGAGGATTGCTTGAGCCCAGGAGTTTGAGGTTGCTGTGAGCTATGATGACGCCACTGCACTCTAGCTCAGTCGACAGAGTGAGACCCTGTCTCAAAAATGAATAAAATAAAGAGAGAGAACAGAATCTTAGGACCCTTAGGTAAAGAGCCTGAGGTCACACAGCAGGAGACAGGGGTTCCATGGGCAAAACCACCTCCCAGGTGCTCAGCTAGCAACCCTGAAACTTCTGACTTCTCTCTGAACATCATCTACGACAACCACATCAGCTGCCAAAACTGTAATTGTAAAACATCTTTAAGCTATCCTCCCAAGTTTTAAAAAATAATTTAAAAAATAATTTCCACAGTAGAGTCTCACTTTTTGCCCTGCCAACCCCACCCTTGCCCTCTTCAATATATTGTACTTGCAACTTCTGGGGCTTTGCAAAGCTCAGCCCTGATCTCTCTAAAGCTCATGCTGGCTCCAGCCTTTTTTCTCATCAAAAACATTCAAGTCTCCTTACTCCATCTGGAATAAAAGTCAAACTTCTAGTCTAGCCATCACATCTCCCATGAAATGGTGCTACTCTGTCTTATAATCTTACCTCCCACTACCCTTCTGCCTCCCAGACACACTTTGGTTCTGCTCTAACTGCGTTACTTACCACTCCTCAGCCAAAAAGCATAAAATGAATCATTTTGTAATTATATTTCTCATTCAAAGACATGTCAAAAACTCCAGCCTTTTATTACATTAGCCACAATCATAGATAAAATTCTCCAATACCTTCTGCATCCTTTAGCTTCTTCCTGCTGTCTTCTCAACATAGAATCCCTAACGCTTCCCTGCAATGGTTTTCCTTGTTTAAATCCACCTATTTATTCAAGACCATGTTCAAACCCAATCTCCATGAGAACTTTCTGTCATACCTTCACCTTACTTGTTTTCTCACTGCCCTGCTTGTACATCTATAGTACTCAGAATAGCCTGCCCGGTACGTTCGCCTTACCCAAAGGGATAGACATAAAAGATGTGTGTGCCAAGTCTTATTCTTCCCACTTCCCCGACCACAGCTCCCTATAGCTGACTTGCGTGAGGCTTTTTTCTTCTAGACACTGTGCCTGCAATTTGTGTAGTGGCCACCAGGTGGTGGTGATGACCACCAGCAGGTAAGTGAGCACGCAAGATTAACAGCCTAAGCAATGGTATACTTATTACTTTTTTACATTTTCATATAAAATCTCCTTAATCTCTCCACTCTTCAATTAATTGGGTTTATTAGTACTATGTCCCAGGGATTCTGTTCTTCCTTAAGTTTGAATAATGCTTCCCAGTTTACAAAGCACTTCCATTATACGATCTTATTCTATCCTCACAAACAAAAAACAAATTTAAAAACCCTGTGAGAAACGTAGAAAGGATATCATTTTCTCCACTTTACAGATGAGACACTGGGGATTGAAGGTGCAGGGTGACTTAAAGTCAGAAACAGTTTTTGGCAGATGTAGAAATAAAAGGCAGATCTCCAACACACTATCCAGTGTTCTGTCCATTCCCCAATCACTGATTAATGCTTGCTTTACTGGTAATTGGGTGGGGTTGGGGTGGAGCTGGTTTAAGTTTAAGGCCTTGGCTTATCCATAGTCTCTTGAGGATATGCCACTGACAGTTCTCTTGCTGACATTAATTGTTCTAGGAAAAAAAAAATTCATCTGTGGTAGTATTTGGCTAATCCCAGAGAAGCCTAAATGTCCCTGAATCTCAAAAAAGTCCTTGCATTAGAAAATTGCTTTCTGTTCCTAGAACTCTGTTTTATGTCAAAGCAGGAGCCTGATCTCCAGCCCTGCTTGCCATGATCTCAGATGTTGGAGTCTGAGTGACTTCTTCGGGCTGCAACAAAAACAGTGATGGAGTTTCTCCACCAAGAATTAGGGCTTAGCTGGTTACGGGCCTTGCTGAGAACTGAGTGCCTAACCTTGGCAAATGTGGTTTTAAAGTTAAGCTCTACTAGTTTACATACATACACACCCCCCACACAGGTATATTTAAATAGCTTTTTGCTAGAGACATTTTAATGAGGTTATCTTTTCATTTTAATCTGAACATTCTAAAGTACATTTAAGCAGGAGAAACTTTTTCTTTAATCACAAACATATTTTTTGTTTTTCTTGTCTGTTTTTCCCCCACATTGCAAGAGGAAAATTTAGGGCAGAACTGGGGACAATTTTGTCCCCCAGGGGACATTTGACAAAATCTGGAGACATTTTTGATTGTCACAACGGGGAGGGGTGCTACTGGCATCTAAAAGTCAAGGATACAGCTAAGCATCTTACGACGCACAGGACAGAACCCCACCCCCCAACACAACACAGAATGATCTGCCCCTATGTGCTACAGTTGAGGAAGATTGGTTTGGGGTAATCACTAAGGACAATTTCCAAAGCGATTTAGGACACCAGAACACATGAACAGGAAGATAATGAATCTCAACACAGCCCAAGCCAGAGCAAGGAGGAAACTACAGTCAAATATTCCCAGAGATTTCTTCAGTTCTTCCCTCGTGGTGTTTCATGAACTTGGCACCTAGGGGACATCTTTATGCAATTATTCATTTCATGCTGACAAACCAACCCAAACACTGCCTGAACACCAACCTAACCCATGTTTTATAAGTGGAATGCATGGATAGAACAGCCTCTAAATATCTCCACATTTTTCTCTTTTCTAAGGAAAATCACTAACTTTTTAATTGAGTATAGTTTTTTTTTGCTAATCCCCTCACCATTTTATGTGGTAAATACTATTATTTTCCTTATTTCACAGATGCAGAAACTGAGGGTCAGAGGGGAATGTGATGTGGCTATCAGGGAGAACACGCCTTGAAGTCTAGGTCTGTGAGCTTTGAAACTCATTCACATTGTACTGCCACAAGGCAACAATGGTAAGCAAAAGTGATCTTTCAGATTGGGTGCTATTTCTTTCACATAAAAATACAAATAAAAATAACAGTAATCATCATCAGGCCTCATAAGTTACCTGCATGACTTGCTTTGACTCTAGCCATATTTCCCACCTGATTCCCAGAACGCTTTTCTTGTATCCCTCTTCAGAGCGTCTAGAAACTCAACTACACATTATGGCTCCATTATGTCCTGCCTCATATTGTTTACTATGCTTTTATGTGTCCTTACCTCCCCCGACCAGTTAGACTGTCAAAGTGTTTGAGAGTGTAAGTCACATACCCACACACAGCCAGGGCTGCGGGCACTACCTGGGCTCTGCACATCTCCTCAGGAAGAACTGCTAAGCAAATGGTTGGTCTGCTCACGTTGGCTCACACTCTCCCTAATCAACAGGAGGATACGCGATGCCAGCAACACCTGCTGTAGGCAAGTATATTCAAATGAGGGGTGCAGCCCAGCCCCGAGTGTTCATCATTCCCCTTGTGTAAACAGGGTCCATACAGAATATTCCAGGGGACTAATTATTGGCAGAATCCAGAATCTCACCTGAAGTATCTCTGAGAACCAATCAAAGGGCTTTCGATAGGAAAATGCTCCCCAAATGGCAGAAACAGTTACTCAGGTGAAGATTTTGGTGAAATATTTCAGGGGCTATATACACTGCCTCCTCCTAAACTCCACCTGGGACAGTCATCCCTAAGTGACTGTAGCGTCCCCACCCCAGCCCAGCCCCAGCCTCCCTCCCAGGCTGAGGACAGCACTCCACGTGGCTGCCGGCCACGAAGCTGGCACCTGGGAGGAAACCTGCCGGCCATCCCTATCCTAAGGACCACCCAACTCTATCTATGTCAAATCCTTCACTTGCTTTGACTAAAACTGAGGTTCAAGGAGGTGAAATGCCTTGGCTAAGTTCTATTCACAGACACACTGGGGAACACAAGGGGGTCTCCTGGCTTCAGTCAAGTGTTCATCCCAGTTTAGCAACAATTAACATAAAATAAGCCTTGGGGCTAATACACAGAAGCCACAAAAACCAACAGCGCCACAGCATTCTCCTCCCCCACTCAACCCGGCAAAACACACACACATAAAACAACGAGCGACGAGTGACCTCTTTCAGACCCTCTGTCTGTTTCTCATTAGGCCTACTGCATGTGATCTCTGCTTGGCCTTGCACGTTGGGGACAGCGTTTATTTTCACGGCTGTTTCACAGTATGATAAGTGAGAAAATAACATTCTAAAGGGTCAAATGGTTCCAAGGAGGTCATCCCAAGAGTCAGTGCAGAGATGGGGCTGCCACTCAGAAATCCAGCTGGGCCTGGGGGGCTTTAGCGGGTGGGCCACACACCCCTTATACACCCTCACACTTGGTCTGATCTCCCAAATGTCTCTTTATGGGAACAATTTCTGCAGGTGCAATTTAGTCAGCAACTTTAAAGAGAATGTGACCCTTAAGGCAAAATTGTCAAAGGATGGCTTTGAAGTTTGTAGTTCTTAGTCTATATTTTACATGCCATGCTTCCAAATAATTAGAGTAACTAAATTAACTAGCAACTCCATGTAGAGAAAATAAGATCAAAATCTCCACTCATTCGTTTTAGGTTTTATATGCACACAAAACTAATTTCTGCCTCCTATCTGAGACCCCTATCACATCTTAAACTCAATTTTCTCTTAGGTAAGGATATACAATGCAACTTTAGCAAAAGGATCAAAATTAGATGGAAAACATTTAAAATGCAAATTTAGGATCATGGTATTAATATGAAAATAATGTCTTCACATCCTAACTCTTCCTCCCGTTTCTACGGATACATCAATTCTTCACAAATTAGATGTGCTTTCTTTATATCTAAATCTGTATGATATTAAAAAGAAAGCCTTTCATTTTCATGCTGCTGATGTACAGAATTTGTTTCCAAATGGCAGCAAAGGTGATTATAACTGTATTCTTCTGATAAAGGAAACTTCAGCTTGCTTTTAGACATCAAAAATTGCAGCATATGAAAGCATTTAAAATCCAAGTAGGTGGTTAATCACTCTACAAAAAGGTGAATTTTTGACACAACGCTTAAAAGATACAAATGGAGGATTACAGAGACTTAAATGCCACCCAGTTGAGGTGGGGTGCTAATATAAATACATCTCAAGTTCTTTGTGGTTCTGCCCCACAGGTAAAAGACAACATGTGCCAGTGTGATTGCCACTGCAGGTCATTCTTCTGAGGAACGGGCTGGAGAACAAAACTCTTCAAAGAATTTGACTTTTTAAAGACCTTTGGGAAGAATATTATATGTGTTATTTCTTAGACAGAAACAGAGGGTTGCATTGTTGAAATCGAGGGTAAGGAGTTGCAGAGGCACAGTAAACAGGTGGACATGAGGTATGGTAATTATACTATTTTTATTCTTTCGATCTCAGCATTGATGTTTTCAAGCATAACTAGCCTCTCAGCAGTGATGACGCCACACTGAGATAAAAGTTCTTCATATTTATTCCTTTTCCTTTTTTAAAAAAACCTCTCAAAACATTGGTAGTATACACAATGTCATTCACAACCAGAGTGTGCAGGGTTCAGGGGACCCAAGACCACCTTGTGCTGCATGCCACACATAGTTCAGACACCTCAACCATCAAAGAACCAAAGACGGAACCTACTTCTAGGACAAAATTAAAGCAAGAGGGAAATGGATCTCAATAAGGATGGAAAGCACCCCTCATCCATGAAAGAAGCCAGGCTGAGTTGTTTTACGTAACAACACAAGCTAAACTGGTTAACATAAGCAAAAGCAAAAGTAAAAGCAAACCACACTTTGAGAACTGATATTCTACAACTCTCAGAAACACATTTAAATGTAACATTCATGTCTTTTGTAATATATGCACCACAACAAAAAGAGGGTTTGGTTAATTTAAAATCGAAGAAAAAATTTGCACTTTCAACTTATTTTGAGATGTTAGAATATGTGCCTTTCAGAGGTCAAGGGAAGAGGAAAAACTTGCATCTTGACAAATCAATAATAAATTTGGTCTTAATCAAATGTACTTGAAATTAATTTTTATTCTATATACCCCTCTTGCTTTCTTGTTCCCTTCTATTTTAACTGACACCAGGAAAGGGACAAAGTGCAGCAAAAACTCAGTTAAGAAAAATACGCATCTATCTTGTTAGCTTCTGGTCATAGAAGTAAATTTATGACAAAGTTAATACTAGCTTGAGAGTAACTAAGCCCAATTATAATTACCTTGCTGGGAAGGGAATTAATTAAACATCCCAGTGATAACGACCTCTGCAGCAAACCTAGAATAGACATATAATTGGAGAAGGAGAGGGGCTTGAAATAAAGGAGAGGAGAAGGGAAAGGTAATATTTAGCCCATCTGTTCGGACAGTAATGGACGAGGTAATCTTTTCAAAAGTCCACGGAGTGCATTACACTGCAAATGAGACTACCTGGCGGGCAAAGTCAGCCGAGTTCCTAATTCTCTTCTTCAACTTTGTGATTTGCTAATGTGAAACACATGTCTCCCTTCTGCACCAAGTTCAAATAACTCCGGAATTCCAACCGTGCAGCTCAGCGACTGAACCAGAACAAGGGGAGAACTTGTCAGGATTTAAGAGCTTTCAGCAAAGCCCTTCAATTGCAGCCAGCACCCTATTCCCAGGAAGGATATCAATTATAGATAGTGACTTGCTTTAGCAGGCAGTCGGGACTGTCAGACACTAGATAGACAACCATGAAGAATCATGAATCTTTCTATTAACTGTAAGAGGGGGAAAAGAATGGGTCATGGCTATAAATAAGGCAGAGCATCAGAATGGTTTAACACCTTGCCTCTTGGTTGTATGTGGCATGAAAATTCAACTAATTCACAAAATGTCCTCTTGCCAAGGAAAGTCACAGGAATGGAAACTGTTAATGCCTCCCTCTACCCCCCAAAATGTGGTTTTTGCAACTGGTATTTATTCCACCTGACAGCAAAGTAATTAGGTGGACTTAAAGTAGCTATTCCTTCAATCAACAAAATATAAAGCACCTATTCTATACGAGGCCACCACAAATGCTAACAGTTACACTCATGAGTACGAAGGTACGTGTATGCCATGCAATGTAAAATCAATTTAAACACACAAATTTGGAATTTCCACACTTCAGACAATGAAGGCAAAGGTGGAAAATAAGTGATATAAAGTAGTGTCTTTATTTATATTGTTGTAAATTATAATTTGTAATTCACTTAATTAAGTTTACTTACTCATAGAATTTGTCTCAGACTAAAATTAGTATCATAAAGGTAACACATTGCATTTTCTTCGGATCTTGACATGAATTTCTTCTAGCTAATTTGGAATAAAAAAATCCACTGCGTATGTGTGCATTCATATTTTTTAAAGATAGTTTCCACAGAACAGACAATATGGTGGTCATTTAGCTGTTAGTTTAAGTAGGCTTCCCTTAAAACTACTCAGGTCTCTCTTTTAAAATATCATTAGAGACCTTTGACCACTGAGATTGAATTCAAATACCTGCAATTTCACTGTTTTTTAAAAGCTCTTACATTATTTAGGCAGTAGGGGTTAAGTTACTACCACACCCCCAAAAATGTTACCTCAAACCTGGCCTCTTATAAGGAGAACAGTTCATTTTAAATGTGGATTATGGTCCTACATCATTCCTCGTTTGATAATGCTTGAACCAGTTCGCCAGCACTCCCTGGAAACAACAATGACTTATCCTCCAAAAAGGAACTATGAGACTTCGTCATCCCTCAGAAGGATACTTTTAAAAGCGAGCAGCACTGCCAATATCTTTTCTGTGATGGCAGCTTTTACACAAACAATTCTCTTCATGTATGTTGTTCACGCATTATATCGCTAAGGATATTCATAGCACATGCTACTATTTGGGAATATTTCCCCATATTAAAAGAAAAATTCCAAACTTTTTTTCCTCCTGAGTATTACAATGTCTTTGTGGTTTCCATTAAAACAGTCAGCAAGAGTAAAGGGCCATTAAGTCAGGCTTGGCTTAAAAATAACACTTGCAACAAATTAAAGAGAAAGAATCAAATTAAGTTCATGGAAAAATCTGGAAATTTACCTTAATTAAAAACATTTGACTTTCTACTTTTTTGCTGTGCTCAGAAATCTATAATTTTTCCTCTACAATTACAAGGAGACATGATTAAAAAGAAATTGGGGGGGGAACTCTGATGATGTCATGCTAAATCCTCAAAACATTCTGTATATAATGGATATCAAAACCTGGCAAACTGTATATTTAACACTATAATGTAACTGCATATATGTGCGGCGTATATTACATAGGATGGGCTGAGTGGCAGAAGACACACTTCAAAAGCTCATGCAGCCTATGACACATGTGGGATACATAAGAGGGACTTTATAATTTTAGTGTGCAAATGGAAGAGGGTTATCAAAAAAATATGGATCATCCAAAAATACAAAATTACTGTAAAACACAAGAAAATGGATAATGAAAGAGAGAGACAGGGGGTGGGGGGAGTGGAAGAGGGGAAGGAGGCAGTCCCAACAAGCACTGCTCTGTCAGATTTTCTATCCTATTAAAAGCTGAAGAAACTGCCAAAGTTAGCAAGCCACCCTTAATGCCTCCACAGGACCCTATGCTTCTACACAGAATTTGTAGGACCTGTATCTCTTTATTCTTGATTATCTAAATGCCCTTCCGTGTCAGTTGCTCCTGGTCCCACCTGCCAGAGAAGCTCCACTGGCCTTGGCGAAAGCGCCAAGCACTAGGGAAGGAGGTATGAGGGCAGGGGGTTGTGTGTAGACTGCATTATTTAGAATGATGCACAGGAGGGTCATTAAAAGACTTCTGAACCTGGTTTGGTAAGAAAGGGGGTGGTTCTCAATCTGGCCACACTGCAGTTTTCAAAAACACACATCATTAAACACATTTAAAACCATATATAACTTTTTCCATGAAACTACTAACCCACAAGGGCTGGCCTCAAGTCAAGGAATTGTGCTACCTACCTTCATACAGAGTACTAATGGCTGCATAAAATACTGGGAGATTCCTTAGGCTTGGAGGGTTTGGGAGAGGAAAAATGGAATCCCCCACCCCTACAATTTTTTCTATTGTTGCTGGGTCTTGGAAGGGGAATCAAGCTTGGTTAAAAGGTTAATAATAATTCATGTCCAGCTTACTATTACTCAATAACCATCAAAGTCGCTAACTCAAAATAGTGTTTTCTGGCTTACAGGATCAGAGTCATTACACTCTCTGTTGAAGACTTTATTGAATTTTACACTAAGCTTTAGCTGACTGAACAGGTCAAGCACTGTGGCTCGGAGTTTTCTTTATTCTCAGAAAGTCATAAAGCCTTCTCCAGTTTGCAATGCTGCTAGCTAAGAAACTTGACTCAGTGCAGGGTCAGAGAAGCCGACCTCCACGGAAGGGGTCACAGAGTTGTAAAGCCGAGTTCCTGAACACCCTCCACTCACGTGCACAAGCTGCTCCTGGGTGTCGAACTCCCTGGTGCAGCCTTCCCAGTGGCAGTTTGTCTCATAGATGACTTCAGGCTCCTGTTTGCTTTCATCTTTGTCCCCTTCCTCCTTGACTAGGGTCGTTCCTTCGGGCTGTTCCTGAAAGGCAGGGGGTGGGGGGAAGGGAACAGAGAGGGCGAAAAAATCAGATGCCACCGGAGGGAAGACAAGAAGAGAAAGTAAAAACCTAATTTAGATTTGTCTTCCTTCTAATGTAATGTTTCAATGAAAATAAAACGGAGTCCGGGTCTACCAGCTGAGTTTTATGTATGGAAGAAGTCAAAGACATGAGATCGTTTCTGTGCATTTTCTCAGATTTCCCAAATATATCTTCTGAGATTTTTAGCTCGTGATTCAAGATAACAGCCCAAGTCAAAATGATGAGAAAAAGTTGAGGCCAAACTTTGCTGCCCTGAATACAAAGCTGAAAATAAACTCCGATGTCATCTAAAAACAACAAAAACAACAACAAAAAAAAAACCCCAAAACACACAAACACAAGATAAAACCCATAGGAGAAGCAATTAAATTTTTCCCCAAAGGTCTGGTCTTTCTGTTTTGTTTACTTGTTTTAATTCTTTTCATTTCATTTGTTTATTCTTATATTTTATAATCCAGGGAAATGGCTTACTAGGACTTCTAATTCTATTTTCCCTGCTGTTGGTGACTGTGAGAGGCACTTTTGTGGACTTTATTGGGAAAATGCCCTCTGGATTCAACCTCTGATCTCCAAGGATACACTCACTGCCCAAGGCCCCAAAACAGCCCACAACACCTAAACCTCAGGGCACAGTCCTTCCTAGTCTTCCATAGTAGCTTTACAGCAATGCAAATACAAAGAATTTCCCAAATTCTAGGAGATAATTAGGTGTGTAGATTCAGGTCCTAATCTGGAGCTAGATGATACAAACTGTGCACCAGCACTGAAGTGTAATCAGCGAGATTGTTGTCTAGCAAAATGCAAGAGGAAGGAACCATTTCAGAACCCATGACACCAATTCATTCCATCCTCCAAGTTCTTGCTGAAAAGGAAGTTTGGGCTAAAGTAGCCTGATGACAGCAATGAACTTCTTCTCGTCAAGCATGAGAGCCCCATGAGGTGGTATTATGGGCATAACCTACACATTATTAAACTGAGGCCCAGAGAATTCATGTGACTACAAGCAGAGTCCAGGTCAAAATTTCTAAACTCCTCCTTTCAGGATTTTGGGTAGAGGACCAGAATCTAACCAGCCTTGGGTTAGATTAGTTGTGCTTTGATCCTTTCTGGTTCTCCAGGCTCTCCTGGCAAGTGGGAAGTAGCAAAATAAGAAAAAATAGAACGTGATCAGTGCAGGAAGCAATACTACCTCTGCCCCATCTCAGGCGTGGGGCTAGGCACTCAGTAATTCAGGTCCAAGATCATGGATGGGGACTGAAGCTTGGGCACACCTGTGGCCAGCAACAAATTAATCCAACTATTTCCACTATGAACTACAGTTGCCTATACTCCTAAGCTGCCTAAACTATCAAGAAGATATGTTCCACGCAGCTTCCTGCATTGCCTATATTTGCTTCTGAGCTACAGAAACAAATCTGGTCATTCTATAACTGGCCTTTTATCAAACGTGTTGAGTATGGCCAAGGCCACTAATGCAGTGGACAAGGAAATTCTGTGAAAAGACACCAGGTCTGGAGAGAAAGGAGGGAGCTGCCTTGCACAGTCTGGGTGTCCTACCTGCTGTCCCCGAGCCCCTGGGCTGGGAAGGTCTTCGTCAGGTTTGATCTTAGACCTCTTGTTATGCATCGGGTCGCCGGTGCTGCTCACTGCAGACTCACTCGTGGGCTTGTTCTGCTGGTTGCATTTGCAGGGCCAGAGACAAAAACCAGGTTTTCATCAATGAGTGGTATCAGAATGAAAACCTGCAACTTGGGACAAGCAGGCTTATTTGGCACTAGAGCAACGGCCCTGACAACACCCCCATCCCACGATAGTAGAGTTCAGATAATGTGTTCAAAACTGAAAAATACATTCATGAGGCAGCTCTTCATTTTTAACTCTTGAGTATAAACTCCTATGGCTTTTAAAAGCTAAATAGGGCTGGGGCCCTAGACTTTAACCAGCTCCAACAGTGTATTTCAAAAGAACAAAGTTGTGAGGTGGGTAGGAGATCAACATGAACCATTTGTGAACTTCTTTAATTAGAGCATCCATATTCTTATATTCTTATCCAAACAATATCAGTGTGGCAATAAGAACAGAGGGCAGAGCACAGTTTTATTCTTACTCTAAAGTGTCACATGATGCTGATAGTAACTGTGGTTCTAGCAAAGGGAACAGTGACCAAATGAGGACAATACACTCATTCATAGGATGCATCTACATGGGATGTGGTTTAAAGATGGCACCAGGGCAGAGTGAAACCTTATCAAGAGGCCTGCTTTTACACACAAGAGAAGATGACTCTGGTGGAAAGAGCTATTGTTTAATGAGGAGGATATACACAACACGTTCACCACAACTGAAGAACAGATCCCAGGGTTAAGAAGACAGGATGCCAGTATGGAAGCCAGGAGAGCACCAAGGTACCGGCATGGCGGCCTGGCCCTCCTCTGCTGACCAGCATAGACCGGCTCATCCACCTGTCTCTCTCACCTGTGAGGACTCAGAAGGGCCGGAGCTGACCTGGACGGGGTTCAGAACCGTAGGGATCCCTGGAATAGGCCTCTGTGTTGGAAAAGTTGGGGCAGGATGGATGAGTGGAGGGCTGTGTCCAAAGGCGGAGCCTAAGCTTTGCTGTCGGCTCAGGATCTGCTGATGCATGTGGAGAGAGACGGGCGCAGAAGGGTAGGTGAAACTCAAGGCAGGGCTGCGTGTGGGGAGATAAAAGAGAGATAGAAGCCATCACTTATGCCGAATCCGAGACAGGCACAGGAGACCTACAGCTTTCTAGCTATAATTTTACCATCCCAAATCATACATACAAATTGGCCAGTTTGTCCATTTATTTTTCAGTGTATAAGCCATTCATCAAAACACACAATGATTTAATGCCCCCCCCATCCTTTGGGTGTCTGCTTAAGTGAGAAGGTAGAAAGGATTATTGCCAAACATCTTGAAAACTTCTAGGAGAAAGATGACCGCAGAGACAAGACACACACGTGCGTGCACACATACACGTGGACCTGAAACAAGATGCAAAATGGAAATAAAAGGCATCAGCTCAATAATAACTATTTATTACAATAACAAACTTTATATAAAAAAGAGAATGGGTGACTACATGCTTTATAGTACTTTTATTGGCTCTTAGTTCCGTATGTTTTTGTGCATGGAGCAATTCCTTTAATCTTAGCTCACACCGCGTGCTTTCATATGTCTCCAGATCTTATTACAAGAGGAAAGAAAATCAATTGGTTAAATGTGTTTTGAACACCATGCTTGTCATATCACTCATTTGTTTGTAAAGATGGAAAGCTTGGTTCATCCAGAATGCCACCTAAAGAATTTCCATCAGTGCCGTCTGGTTACAGAAGCTGATGGATTAACCTCTCCCCACTGAAATCTGTGATCAATAAGTTTCGGTAGAGGAATATTCCAATGGGAGATCACAGCTCCCACTTCTAGCTAAACAGCATTAAATGTCTATTACAGCCCATTATGCATGCTAATGCCTGTCACTGCTTTATTACGCCACACTATTTCCCAGGATATAAGTTCTGAGGAAGCGGTGATATTACCTAAACATTTCTGGACTGGTTGGCAGTGCCAAATCACTCTTTGTGCCAGCATAGTTCAGGAATCAAATTCTCTCGAAAGAATGAAATGCTCTTGAGGAATTTGCCAACGGCTTAAAAATGTATGAAAAACTGGTAATTGCATTCATGGAAATTTCTTTTTAAAAAAATAATCAGTGAAAAAAAAATTTTTTTTATATATATGTATACATTTTCCCCATCCTGCTGTGTAATACCCAGAAAGAATCAGGGTTTCTTGTAACGTCAAAGTTAGAACTCATGCAAATTTCCAATCTGGTGGGTTAATTACTATGGCTGTTAAGCCGCATTAATGGAGAATAAAATAATTACAATAACAAAATTCAAACCATTTCAACAACTTTAAGTAATAATTCCAAAGATATACTCTCTTCATTAACGTGACTCTACATTTTGCCTATTTGACTAGAATCCATAACAGGCGGCTTCAATGGGATTACATTACTATTATTCCTACAGAGAACCTTCCATCACAATAGCTTGCCCATTTAAGACTGAATATCATTAAGAATACCCTAGGAGAATTTCACTAGACTTTGAGGAACTCTCTTTTCATTCTATATTGTATTTCTTTAATAAAGGAAGGCAGAAACACGGTGAAAACAGTCATTGTTCACAGTAAGTTAGGGAGAAATCAGTAATAATATTCCGTTTCTGCAGCGCTATAGTTTCTGCCAGTGTTTCCGAAAGCAACCATGAATGATTACGGCAAGACTTAGCTAAGGTAGCTGTGTGGATGATTGATAGGGCATTAATCAAAAGATGCATATCTGCCTCAGAATTTGTTCACAAGCTTTCTTCTAATAGCTGATTTCATGTTCACTGAGCTCTATGCCAGTTTGTCCAATTTATTTTTCAGTGTACAAGCCATTCATCAAAAAACACAATGATTTAAGGACCCCCCCTTCCTTTGGGTGCATGGGTATTACTAAGTGTAACTACCTCATTCTATTCATTAAATAAACAAAAACCAAAAAAACCCATTTCACGTATAATTACAACGTCACACAGACTTTGCATGTACCTCCACACACCTTTCCAGAGTTCTATCCGGCAGGGTTGGGGAGGAGGCACCAAAGGTCATTTACGCTTCTAATTCTGGGAGGCATGATATTTTGGGGTTTAAACAGTACCTAATTAAAAATCAAGACCATTAAAAATAAACATTTCACAAGGCAGAAAATGCCCTTGGTTTTATATATACGCAATTCACAAACATTAATAGCTGGACAGGGTAGGTACATTTTTAAAAAGATTTAGGAAGGAAGACAAAAATGACACCCCATATTCCCACCACAACTTCTTAGGTCCAGGATCCTCCCTGTCCTCGGGGTGCACCAGCAGGGGTTGTGAAGGCTTTCGACACATTTTGGTCACGTCCTCATTTGGGGCTGCCACTTTTTTGCTGGTAAAATCAGGTGACCGGAATAAATATTCTCTAAAATTCGCATCAACAATTAGACTGCAAGAGCTATGACAGAACACAGAATGGACGAGTGATCTTCAGCTTTCACAGCTTATTCATAATGGGCCAGCAACAGAAACACTCCATTTTCCACCTGCAGAGACCTGGGCAAGGGCATGTTACTGGAGGCCTTTTCTGCCTCCAGAAGAGCTGGCCCTCAGCCCTCAGCCCTTCTGCCGCTGCTGGCTCCTGCGAGGTGCCCGAGGTAGGAGGGCTGCCTTGATCCAGAGTACAAAGCCTGTTTAGAATTTGATGACAGGATTAAAAGTTCTTGGCTCTCTCACAGCATTGGTTAACGGATTTGGGAGTCCAGGCCCTCTGCTCTCACAGCACCGGCTGCCGAGCTCTCAGAGTGAGGGTGGGACTTGACTGGGCACCGCACATGGGATGTCAAGAATGACAGACAGGATGCCCTTTCTACTAAAACAATGCCTTCCATGTGCACCCTCAAACTCTTGGGCAAGATCAAGGTATGAAAAGAACCTGCTGAGGACTTCCTGTTGGGAAATAAGGAAACCTGAGCCACCACCACCACTGCCTCCTGGTCTCTAAATCTAAGTGGGGAGGGCCTTGGAGGAAGGGATTCCTGCATCCTAGGAAGCTTCTGCCTCAGGGCACAGCATGAGTCCCTCTGCACATCAGTACCTGCTGTGTTCCCCAACTGGAGCCCTTGGCTTCTAG
This sequence comes from Daubentonia madagascariensis, assembly GCA_023783475.1. Classification (NCBI taxonomy): domain Eukaryota; kingdom Metazoa; phylum Chordata; class Mammalia; order Primates; family Daubentoniidae; genus Daubentonia; species Daubentonia madagascariensis. Next base: position 11,813,095 of record JAKFHU010002658.1, read on the forward strand.
AGCTCAGCTGCTGCTTCCTTTCTGTCATTCCGGTTCCAGCTGAAAGGTCACCTCCTCCGAGAGGCCTTCTTAGACCAATGCCCCATCCAAACGAGTCCCTCTGCACCTCCTTGCCCACCCATTCTCTACTGTTTAATAATCCTGGTCTCACAGCAGCACACAGCGCTCTCTGAAATTACATTCTCTCGCTCCCTCTAGGAGGCCAGGTGAGCTGGCACACAGTAGGCACTCAATACCGACTCAGTGAGTAACGGAAACCCTTCCTCTGTGTAATAGTTTCCTGCAACAAATGACCATGAACTTAGTGGCTTAAAACCATACACTTTTCTTCATCTGGGCCAGCAGGGTTGCATTTTTCCCGAGGCCCTAGGCCATCTTCCAGAGGCTGCCAACACTCCTTGGCTCAGGGCTCTGCATCACTCCAGCCTTCTCCTCTGACTCCAACCCTGACCCTCCTGCCTCCCTCGTATAAAGACCCTTATGATTACTTTAGGACCACTCGGATAATCCAGGATAATCTCCTCATCTCAAGATCCTTCGTTTAATCGAATCTGCAAAATCCCTTTTGGCATGGAAGGTAAAGTAGTCACAGGTTCCAGGGATTAGGACTGGACATTTTGGAGGGCCATTATTCTGTCTGCCACATTTAGAACAGTCGCCTCAAAGAAAAATGTGTTTTCTTCTGAAAACTACAATTTGACAACAAGTCTATAAAACAGTATTGCATAAACAAAGCTAGTGTCTAGATTCACTTCTTTCTATAGCACTTCAGCTGCCCAGGACAGACTCTGCTGATGAGGGAGATCAGAATTAAATTCTACCTTTAGAGGCCCTAAGAAAAACTTCCTAAATAGTTCATGTATTCAATCCACCATTTCCTAGAAATATAAAGTATTAATATTGCTGAAAATTTTTAAAAATATGTTCCATCTTCTCTGAAGAATGACTGTCTATAGTCTAAACCTTGGAAGCCGAGCTCTCCCACCTCAAGGCCCCACGTTCCTGTTTCTTCTTTCACATGAAGAGATTAATTTTACATTCTGATTCTGAACTGTCTTCATTCAACAGTTAATAAAGTATTATTTTAAAAACTTATTTTTATAGCTTTCCCTTCATTTCTAAATAACTACATGAAAGAGAGGGTAATTTAAAACAACAACAACAAACATTTATAAAAATATGACTTGTACCTGCTAATCTACATTTAGTCAATAAGATCAGTAGAAAGAAAGAGTCAGATGGCCCAGATCTTCCCCAGCAGTGCGCTAACTCAGTTGTAGGCCTCCTGAGATAATGGTCTATAAGTATAATGGAGGAAAAGAAAAAAAATACCGAGGTCATAAAACCCTTGAGGAGTACAGCCCTCATGGGGCTGTTAATCCATGAAACGTATTCCAAATATCCCACCCCAGATACAGTTTGCAGCAGGATTTGGAGGAGCTTGTAGAGACCAGTGTTCCTCACAACACACTTTGAGAAACACTCTTCTAGGATGACAGTTATAGAGCCAGAATAAGTTAATTTCAATGTTAATTTGCCCTTTATTTTACTAAAGAGCAGAAAAGGAAAAAAATGTGGATTTTAGACCGCTGACCAATCAGAGTAGATTTATGGCAACTGCGTTGTTTATTTAAAAGGGCATTCTACTGGATGTGGTGATTCCAGTGCAGAATTCTGAGCCTATCTAAATAAGGACGGCTGCTCACAGTCACTGCTACCTTTATGCTCAGCTCTGAGCTGAGTTAAAAGAGATCAACAAACCGCTGTGTGAGTGGGAACCAGTTCTTCTGTTTTCCAAAGATTTAAATAAAATTCTCAAAGTCTGAATCTTGAAGAAAGGTCTGATGTGTATTTATTCTCTATCAAAAATCAGAGGTATAAAGTTTTGTCAATACTCTTTTACAAACTGATCAAATTTTGCAAACTGGGCCTTGTTTCTTAATATTGCAGTAAACAGCACAGTAACACCTAACTTCTGAAGTATCCTGTCTGGGAATCTCAACAACTATGCCCAACTGGGCTAAATTGGGGGTGTGGGTAGAAAGGAAAAATGTTAAGCAACTAAACTAAATGTCATAAAGTCCACACATGGCATGGCATTCATTCACTCAGCAAGTTTTAACTGAGTACTTTCTACATATCCCATTTATATTTCCCAAGAATTATTTGTAACCAGAAAGTTATATATTACAATCAAAACATAAAACTTTGAAATGCATGATGTTTGACTTTGACAACAAACATTATTTTTTCACACCAAGAAAGTGATGTGAGTCAACATTTGTACAGAAACACTCGTGATCCATTTGTAAATCAAATTTATATTTAGATCCTGGAATGATCTTTGAGGACACTGCCAAGTTCATATTGTAGAAAAATCAATCATTAAACATTTATTCAACCCTCCTATACATATAGGCTTTTCAAAGTCATTAATATTCAAATCAAATTGATAGAACTCAATTAAAATAGCATATGAGAAAAATCCATAACGTGATTTAAAAACGTTTCAGGAATTCTATACACAGCGGAGCATAAGAGAGTGGGGGACAGGCTGGATTCCTTAGTAACAGTACAAAAAATAAAGCAGTATAATGTGGCTTGCTGCAGCCCTTTACATTGGAAGGGTAAATAAGAGCTGACTACAATATTTAAGGGATTTGTTTGTACATAAAAAATGAAGGAAAAAGTTGCAGAAAAATAAGAGAGATATCGAGAGACTGTTTCACCCAGCCACTGCACATTAAAAGGTAAAAGCCGCTATTTTTTGTTTAATGATTTCAATCCACAGGGTATTAAACCCTTCCCTAAAATAACAGTTTTTCCTTAGAGTCGCCACGGAATATCTCATTTCCCCATAATCGCAGTGCCAGGGTTTTTGTCCCAGTGCACAACATACGTGGGGAAAGGGCAAGGGCGCACGTGGGGAACCGAGCAGTGAGAACTCCACACCTTTCATTTACATTTGCTTCAGCAGAAAGGCACATCGGTGTCCAGGTGCATCGCTGGAAGCTCTCAGTGATCTTAAATGCCCTGCACAGAGCTGGACAGACAGGTGACTAATTAGAGAACTAAACCAAATAGAGCCCTGGCGTGGGTGGGAAGCGCACTCGAATCATAAAGGCACCGTCTCTTAGTTCAATGTGAAGAGGAAAGAGTATGTAGCACCTTTGGATTTTGGGGAACTGTCTTGTTTTAAATATAAAATCAACTCTGTCTACCGGCCACCTATAAACACTTTTTTTTTTAATCGCCTTGATTGCTAAATTTCATTCAGGTTTGAATTTCTAAAACATCCTTAAAAGAAACTCATGTGATTCTATTAGGATGTATTACTTTAGGTTAGGGCACTGGGATTAAGAAACTTCATGCCACAATAAACCCGTTTTCTATAGGCTGAAGAATGCAATGAGGATATTTACTTTCCAGTATCCAATCTCTCCTAACCCTTTCATGAAACCAGTGTTGGAGGGAACCTCAGGCAACAGGCACTGCTGAGATAACATGAGGGCCCCACAATGTGAGAAACTGACTTCACGAAGAGGGAGGGGCACGAGAACCAAAACCAAACTTCCCAGCTACTTTGTGGCTGTTGTACTAACGAGGTCGTCCACTTTCTGGTTATAGCTGTGGAATTTACTGCACAACGGCTGCCATCCAAAGAACCTTTTCTTCCCAGTTTTGCAGAGAACAGGCCAAACACTATCATTATTTGTGTATAGGTAGGTATAGAGACATACATGCACGCATGTGCTTCTATTTGAGAGGAAAAAAATAAAGCTTCCACTTCCATCTATAAAAGTTCCTAGGGCAAGTTTATTGCAAAATGCAGCCCAGCCTCAGAAATAAAGAGCACACAAATAAAGACCCACATGCTTTTTCAACATTTACATCCAGGCATATGCACTCTGAATAATGCTTTGGAGAAAAATACATTAGGCTTTATATCATGAAAGTGATCTAATAAACTAAAAAGCTACTTGCCATTACACAGCCAAATAGATAAGACCTCCATGAACACGAATAGCAGTGACATACTGTGAGATTTGGCTGGAAGCGCAGCCCCGAATCACATCAGCACCCAAATCATGTAATTGGTCAGCCATGTAGGCATGGTTAGAAAAATCATATGTTAATATAAGCATAATCACTTTCTTCAGAACATCATCAGATATTATTTCTCTATTATAAATAGAAGTTCCCACCAATCCTTTTAGCCATGCCTCCCATTTGAGGATTTCTAAGACAGAAAGAAGTATGGCCTGGTGGAGTTCAGAGTTAGACCAACCAGGTTGAGTTCATGGTTCTGCCACATAAGTAGCTGAGTGCCTCTGATTCAGCCCACTAACCTCTCTGAGCATCAGTTTCCTCATCTGTAAACTTAAACAGCCTCACTGGAGGCCTCTAAGGCTTCCTATAGCTCTTAGATGACTGGTCCAAGACACTGTGCCATAACCTGGCCCCTGCCTATGTCGCCAAACCTGTGCCTTGGCTCAGACCTGCCCTTTGTTTACTGTCATCTGGTGCCCTGGTCTGCTGACAGTTCCTCAAACGCCCTACACTTCCCATCTTAGGGCCTTCACCTGCTCACCCCTCTTCTTAGAAAGCTGGAGAAAGCTCTTCCCCTGGTGGTTTGTCATCCTCCTACGGGTCTCTGGCCAGCTCACCTGCTATTCTTTCCTAATATCTGCGTCATTTTCTTTAGAGAACCGACCGGAATACTTACAAGTTCTTTCGCCCACTCATTCATTTGTTCATTCATTCATTCATTTCTATCTGCTTGGAGGCTTTTCCCTTCTGTGAGTATTGAAGACGGGGGTCATTTCTGTAGCCCCTATGCCCAGCACAGTGACTAGCACACAGTCAAACTTAGCTAAATATTTTGGGAATGAATAACTAATTAAATGAAGTACTAGGCAAAACTAATTACCACATCAGGAAGCAAATGAGAACTATTATTTTAAGGTAGTATTAATTACTTTCACTTATAATGGGGGAAGAGAAGTTGTCTCATAATTTTTAGAAGATGGAATCAGAGAATTTTAAAGACACCGGTAATTTGGCACTATATTCTTCAATATGTTTCTCAGTTCATTTTTCTTTTGTTTCTATGACATAAGCAAGGTGCTTACTCAGCACAGAGCTAAGGAGCTGTGGAGGCCGCACTGGTTTCTGCCCTGCCTTAGGCAGCATCGGTGGACCTGCCAGATACATCCTCACCCTGGAGTCCTGCTGTCGGAGAGGGCCGATGATACAGGAAACAGAAAACACAACTCACTCTCTGGTCATCAGTGTTGGCAACATAAAAACCTGCACTGACTTGTGAGGCTAAAGATCTTGGCACCCAATCCAGAGGGTGATGTGGAATGTGGAGATGTCATTTTCACTGAGATGTCTTTCCTGGCCATGCCAGACCTAACACTACTAAGGATACAAAACTATCTTCATTTTAGCCATTATACTGAAAGGCAGACAGCTATAGCTGGTGGGTTAGAAATGAATGGGCCACTCATTTCTTCACTCCATTGACATATGCCAGGAGACCACAGGAAGATGAGGGTCATTTTAAACACCTTCTCTTCCAATGGCAGCTCAATTTCTAGGGAGACGGTTTTAGCAAAAGTAAACTACTTTTAAATTACTGTGTTATTGGCTATTTATAACATTAGCTTTAACTGTATAGGGTGGGGGGTACAGGCTGTATTTGATAAAGGTGAATCACCTAGTCTTAGATGGGAGTCTTCAGGGTGATGGAGAAGTCACAGCTTCTTGAGACATGAAATATTTCATTAATATAACATCCTTCCCCCTGTGCACGGAGTTATTTTTCAATGATTTTAGTTACGAGATTAAAAGAAGACTTGTGATGTACATCTGGACAATATGATTGAAAAGGTCTGACATGATCAAGTACTATTATATGTTTAATATGCCAATGGGCTTTTGTGAATCAATAGTCATTTTATATGGTGTTTTCATAGCAGTCTGAATTATTAAGTAAATACATAAGCACAGGAACCACACACAAACTTAAGATGGACATTTGGTTTTTTTAACCCTTTATTTGACATCCATCCCTCTGTCTCTATGTATCTATTAATCTATAGGTATGTAATATAACATTAATACAGTCTGTAACTTTCAGAAAACCAGAATTATTCATCTACCACATAGAAACTTCCTTTAATAAGGGGGTAATTAGCATTCTAATTACTACTCATGAAAGAGTTCCTTAACTTATCCATTCAAGAACTATTTGTTGAATGGTGTCAATGTGAGAGGACACAGGTGTTGCAGGGGTGGGGACAAGATGTACACAGCCCTTAACTTCCTGGTGCTTGTGTTCCACTGGAGGGAAACAGACAGCCAACTGCTAAATGAGCAAATAAATATGGAAATTTCAAATAGTGGTAAACGCTATTATAGGCCTCTTTGAGAATAGCATTTGAACTAAGGCAGGAATGTGAAGGAGACAGCTATGGCATTTCTTAGAAAACTGGGTAAGTATCTTTAAACATTTAACAACATTTTTTGAAACTTAAACATCATTACCCTATGCACTGCCAATACTAACAGCAAGTTAAATGTAAGAAATCACATAAGCATGAAAGTCAAATGTGTTTGGGGTAAATTAACAAGCAGGGGATTGGCGTGCTGGCGCTGATGCCCACTGGGCATGGGACTTTGCCAACTTCATCTTGCAAAGACCCTGGGCTTATGTGTAAAACAAGAATAACACCACTTGCTTTCCCAAGCTGCTGTGACATGAGAACAGCAAAGTGAGCCTTGTGCCTACCCTGCTACATGGCATAGATTAAATGCACCTGAAATCCACATTGTCTTTTTTACCTTTCACTCTCGAGTAAGTCAGCTACCCGTCCCAGATGTCTTCTTGCTTCTTTCCTTTCCCTGTCATCCACTGGTCCTACCACTAACTGATTATTTCTGAAGTCAGTTCTTAGCTCTCACAAAACGAAACATAAAACAGGGGCAAGCAAAGCACCATTGTTTCTCCAGGTAATGAAATGACAAGCGGTGCCAATGATAGCAATTACAATTATTATATTATATGGCAAGCTGAACTCATCTTGGGTTATCTGTATTACCTTCTATGCATTAGATGCGACATATTATCCTAACATCCAGCAGATGTGTATTAAAGAGCAAGGGATCACACCTCGAGAGGGAAGACGCCATGGAAAGGCTCAGAGGCAAGAAAGAAAAATTAGTGTGTGATGGGCCCAGGTCACCCCACAGGGTCTCCTCAGACCTGACTGGTCTTTAAAGTGAATCTCTTCTTCCACCTCTAATGAGAATAAAGGGGTCTGATGTAGTCGCTCCTTGGAGGGAAGGGGGGAAGCAATTATTTCAAGTCAGGATATTGACAGTCTCCCAAGTACTAGCTTACCTGGGTAAAGGTGAGGAGACCGAGAAGTCAGGAAAGAGGCTGGGGTAAGAATAAATAAAGACAGCACCCTGACCATTTGAGTACCATATTCTAATCTATGTCCTTTAGACGCTGTAAAAAGTCAAGAAAGCTAGGCAGAGAGCAAGAGGGAAGAAAAATTAAAGAGAAGCAAGAGAAGTGAGTGTTCACAAAGTGATTTTTTGTGAATATCACTTGCATGAAGATTACCGTGTGCCATGTTTCTGTCACCCGGACGCTATGACTTCTAGTCAAGCCACATAATAATTGCATGAGGACCCCAGGGATATTTGCCAGGAGTGCAGGAATAGCAAGGCAGGGGTTCTGAGACTGGTACACTTCCTCAGGGCCAGACAGGGATGGTCACGAGTGCAGCACAGCCAGGCCCATGATACCTCCTTCTCCTGGATGGACTATCCCAGGTCAATTCTCCTGAGACTTTGCCCATGGGCAGGGATCACATCCTGCCATTGCAGATCCACACCAACTTTAATAAAACATGCCTTCTGCCTACAGAGTGGGTGCCTTATCTGTAGTTTACAAATGTGAAGACTATACTTAAGAGAGCTGAAGGATAAGTTAGGTTTGCCCAGCTGGGTGGTGGCAAAGCTGGAATCTGACTAGAGACATGTCCAGCTCCAAAACCTACCTTTGTGACTACAGTGGCTAATCTGGAAAACACCCCAGGACCCCTCTGTGTGTATTGACTGCTATCATGTGAGCACAGTCACCTCTCTCCATGTTTCCACACTTTATTGAACATACGAAAAGAACAAAGAAAAGCAGCCAAAAATGACATCTATAAAATTAAAATTTTATATTTAAACACTAACTCACCTGCCATAAAGCACTGCTGATAATTGAACAAGAAAAGAATTAACACCATGATGGAGAACATTACAGAAAAACAACGCTATTCATTATTTCCAGTAAATATGGGTATGTTACTACTGCTAACACTTTTTTTTTCTGGACTGATGAGGTTTCCCTAATATGTATATCTACCATGGAAGAACCATCAATGAACAACTTAAGCTACTGCCCATTCATAGAAATAAATAGACAAGTAAAACCTCACTTATTAAAAACAAGACTAGTGAAAACAGCCTTTAGTATGTACTTTTACAGCAAGGAAATATCCATGGCTTATAAAACTACTTCAAAAATATTAATTGAATTCTTAAATTACTGGTGAAAAATTTAGGAGAAATGAGAGCTAAAGTTTATAACTAGGATTGCTTAATTAATTAATTAGAATACTATCTAATTCTATGTATCAAATAACCATCTGCGAGCTAGCTTAGTTCAAATAATAAATGATTAGCTGACAAAAGCAGTGTTAACATAACTAAAACTCATAAGTTGGCTTACTTTTATTCCCTACTTACTGACATCAGCCCAAGGTTGATCACTAGCAGTGAGAAAGATTTCATATTAATCATGTGTACAAAAGTCTGTGTTTGTACCTTCACATAAAAGTACAGACATGATGCACTTCATGTAAGTAATATCAAAACGCTATCAGTCTACAGCAAAGACAGATGGTCGAAATGGAGATCTTTCAAATTAAAGCCAAAAATACTTAATAGAAAAACAAGGAAATATTCTCTTGCTAGATTTCCTCTGATAACTATGCCTTCCATTATCATCTGCATTTAATTTCCACTAGACTAAAAACCCTGTTTCTTTCTCCCTCCCAATGAACTCCTTTCCATTAACAGTTGGAGGACAAGACTTTTGCCATGACTGGTCTTTTTATTTCTGTTCCTGTTCTATCCATGTGGTCACATAACCAGGTATGAAGTCATTTTTTTCTCTAGAGGACTATTATTAGAGAGAAGAGGCCAGATGAACAGTTTTGCCACACTATCTCTAAGAAGTGGGTTTCATCGTATCTGAATCACTGCTATTCCTATATATAAGCTATTGACTAACATCGGCAAAAAATTTTATTTTGGTCCCAATTGCTGGTTTTGCAATTCATTGTTATGATATTTGACCTGCATCCTGGTATAGGCACAGTGTCATGCTGTTTTATTCTTCCTCATAGGCTGTCGGTACTGAAAATGCATCACTACAGATGCAGTCAAGTGCTGATACTTTATTAAAACATCACATAATGGATTCAGGAAAATACATACCTGATTGCACTTGCAGATAAGTGACCATAGGAGCCACTTGCTGAAGAGCTGCTACGGGAATTATTGAGAATCGTGACCAAGGAGTTGGGAGACGTCCTTATCATGGTCTGAAGGTCAAAGCTATGATCCGACAGTGGTGATATGGACAGTGTACGTTTTCGGCTTGGCCTGGCTGACAGCCTGGGGCTGGGGAATCTGGTGCCTGTTATATAAACAAAACAGAACCTGATTACCTGCAGTTGGACTCCATACCTATTATTTATTGCTACTTGCTTGTGTGGAAAAGTGAAGGAGAAAAAGCCAGCAACTTGTGGTGACAAGCACCTCTCCTCCCCTTGTGATCTACTAGCTACAATTGAGGAAATTAGGGAGAAATATTTATCTTCTAGGGGCTTACCTCGGGGGAACTCTGTTTATTAATGTGCAGGCAAAATGATAAATTGCTAAACAAAAGGGAGAGACTTTTATATGTTATCCCTCTCATTTCTAGTGATTTATGAATCTGACGGCTGCTTAGATATTCCTATCATTAATTCACCACAAGCGACAAAGACAGTGGTTCCCACAGTTACAACACGCCACCCTCCCCACCCCACCATACACCATTTTAAGGCAATGAGCCAAAGGAAAAAAAATGAATTCAAGTATGCTAAGATGAAAAAATTCAGCTTATTTATGCCCTCATCTACCAATGAGTTATCAGCTCCATGGTATACTTAAAGCCTTACTAAAACAACTTATAAATACATTACCCTAAATCAGTGGTGCTCAATTGGGGGCAATCTTGCCCCACAGGGGACATTTGACAACATCTGGAGACACTGGTTGTCACAACTCAGGGGGCTCTACTGGAATCTAGTGGGTAGAGTCTGGGATGTTGCAGAACATCCTACAATGAGCAGGGCAACCCCCCGACAATAAAGAATTATCTGGCCCCAGGAGCACTGAGGTTGAGGACCCCTGCCCTAAATTCCCCATAATCTAAGAGCATAAATTTCAAGAAAACATTTAAAACCTTGGGATGTTGTTTGTTTACAGATTTTCCAAGGTGGGGGGGCAACCCTGTAAGCATGATCTCATCAAATGAGATTTGATGAGCCTACAGGGCATTTTAATTCGTCTCTGGACCTTGCTTCTCCAGTCAGAACTAATAACGGATAATGCATTTATTAGATTTTTTAGCCTTCAAGAAGATTCCACTGATGGAGTCCTAATCCACAGGTTAGTAATGCAAACTTAAATGCATGCCAACTTAATTCAATGGTTTTTACCTGAAGAGTTAAAAATTAAATGTCCATTTGCATTCAAATTTGGTAGATATCAGAGATCTAAATTGCAGGGCACAGAGATAAATGTGGCCCACAGGTCCACTCCATCTTTTCGATGGTCACATTTACATTAGAGAGTCATTGCACTAGAGTTTAATGAAAGAATGAGAACATAATCCCACTAGGTAAGAGGCAAACCAAACATGATTAATTTTAAGTAAAAATGGAAGGTTTCTACTATTTCATAGCATGGGTATACCAGTTTACAGGGACATAGCAATTTTGCGGCAGCCAGAACACCAAAGTCGTAGGTGAGCCTTTATAGAAAAAAGTCCAGGCTCCAGAAAATTCACTGGGAATATTTTCTTCAACAGACATGGACCTTGACATGAGATAACAACCCAATAGGTTTTGAGATAATTTAATGAAATGGAATAGATGAATATGAAAGACTTGATTGCCCATATTATAGAAATAATTTAAAAAATAAACCACAAACTGGAACTTAATAAGTCAGTACCACCCATGTATAAAACTGGAAAAACGATTTGAATGACGAATGTGGCACCTACTCAGATTTTTCTTTCAGGCACATTTAAAATGCGTTCCTTCATTTAGAACAGTTTCCTTACCAGCCCGACTTAGGGCATGTTAGTACAATGGCAATTCCACCTATGCACTTATTTTTAGGTATTTAAATCAGCATCTTACTTTGATTATGGCGTCTGCCTTAAACGCAACTGTTCTCACATTTACTCACTATTGGAGGCCAATTTCATCATAGAAGTTTTTCAATGAAGAAACACACGCCATTTCCAAATAATTCCAAGGACAAACCAGATTTATCATCGACTTCCACAGAATCCTTGGACATAATCCTTCTCCACGGACTCAGTGATCACTGGCAGAGTTAGAAGTGACAGCACATGCTACATCCCAGTAGGACGGGTGTATCTCTAATTTTTAAAATCCTTGGAACAGCTCTAATTTTTTACATCATTAACTAGCAGTGATACAAGAGAAAAGGAGGCCATTTGGTGCGCTCCAACACCAGAGGCCTTATGTGCCCCTCCCATTGTCCAAAGACAGAGTCAGGGGCCTTGCAGGACCTTTCACCCTTTCCATGGAACCCTTCAGGTTGCACATGTCCTGGCTGGAACTTCTCTCTGTTTTTTCCTCAAAGACTGGCTCTTATTTAAGTCAGTTTCCATCAATATAAATAGTGTGGTTCTCAGGGGCCCTCATCTCTAGGATGATCCTTATGGGGATCACTTGCTCTTGTATCTTTCAAGGTCACTCTAGTCCTAAGAGGTAGAAGTAGAGCCATAGACAGACTAATTTATTCTAATGGGCTATACAAAAATACTGTATCCTACATCTTGCTGATACCTAGATATGCCCACTGTTGGAACATTTAAAAGTCAGGTGCTCACCTGAGTCCTCTTTATAGAGGTTTCTGCTAATCAAGGAGTCCTGAATATCTGTAACAATGATCAGAGTGACCAGCTGGATCTCAGTTTTGGATCTGCCACTGCAGATGTGTATCCAATGCAGGAATTTAAGATTCATGTTTCACTTCTCCATTGGAGATTTAAATTTCTGGGGACTCATCTTCTGATGTTCTGTCTAAATAAATAACTAAATGCTATTTCAGTTACTTTAGAGGAAAAGAAGACAGTGCCTTAAGAACTTTCCAACCCTTCAATATGTTCTTCCCAACTTCCTAATAACCAAGCTAAAAAAAAAAGAAGTCAGCATTTTGGGATAGTGATTTGGGATCCTCTGTTGAAGGGAGATGCTAAAACACAAGGTGAACATTTTCAAAACAGCTGAAAGAGAAGTAGCCAGTTATTCACTAATCACACCACTTCCTTCTTAAATATAAGCCAGAGTGTTCTTATTGTTCCAACACAGATACCTCCGATCTGGCTTTCTGCTAATTGTTTTGTTTCTCTATTCTAATAAGAAATTCTGACAAGGAAAAAGGAGGTTTCTTTTTATGTGATGAATGATAGGACATCTAAATTCCTACTTAATGACAATCAATTTACCATATACTCAGGCAAATTAAAATTCCTTTAATTAGTTTTTACAAAGTAAAAGGGTAGCTTCATCCTTTATTTAGATAAAAACCGCCACTGCCTGACTAAACACATTCTCATCAAATAGGGAAAGTAATGTAGGCTGACCTTCCAAGGATTCTCTCTTATTTTAATTCTTTATTTGCAGATTTTAAATAACTAATTTGCATAATAACACAACTTTTTTTTTCAACAATCGCTAATTGAAATGTGGTTATGATGAATCTGAAGTATAAGCTCCCTACTCTACAAAGCTGAACAACAAAACCCCAACAGAAGATGTAATTTCTTTTACTTTCTGTGTGGTAATGAGCTCCCCAATGGAAACCAGCGCAAACTTGTGTTCCTATGGAATACACTAAAGTAGTTCTTGGTGGTAAGGAAACTAAGGCTGCAGATTTTCACCCCTGTGTGAACAAATCACCTTCTCTCTATTCCAAAACTAAGGACTGAATTACTAGAGAGTTGACACAAATGCACACTGTCTGTCACAGAAGAAGCCAAATAGACTAAATAGAAAAGCATAAGTTAATCACGGCTACTAGGAAAAACAAACAAAATTCCAAGCAAATGCCCTACTCAAAGTCATATTGTCATCATATCCAAAGGTAGTAGCGTTCATTGATGTATGACTTGGGTGATGCTTTAGGTTCACTTCCTGGCATCTTGGCAAAGGGATGTGTACTTAAAGGATATGAAGGGAGGAGAGCTCTGGAATGCTCTGACAAGTGATAATCATTGGCTCGTCTGCCTATGCACCTACATGACTAACCCAAAGGAATCATCATAAGCCTTAAGGAACCCAAAAATAAGGGATATAATACATATCAAATGACCCCATTTTCTTTCACTGCTAGCTACTAAAAGTAGCCCCTTCTGATTTGGAAACGGTTTTTATTTTTCCTAGATGTAACTATTCTGATCCTTTCATGTATTCAGCAGCTATAAAAGGTTGTAGTGAGATATGTTTTTAATGTAAAGAAAACATATGGGGCAAAATAAATCATTTAATATAAAAATGTAAAACACAGGTCTTTTTTTAAAATTAATTTTCAAGCATAAATTCCATGAAATCAAGGAGTGACTGCACATCCATATATCAAACCTATTCCCTTATTTTGTTATCAAGACAATCAGCATTGGGATAGTTTTTTGACCAGTTGTATTTATATACTGCTGTCAAATTACAGGCACTTGCATCTGCAAGTTCACTGGTAACCTTGAGCTAAACAGGGAGACCCAAGATGTCCAAATCTGTGGATGCTTCTAGAAAACCAAGGGAACCAGAGCACCAAATAGTGGTGGTTCTACTTCCTCCTCAGGATTGAAAAGTTAGACAATCACCCAATCTTTGTATTTTCCTATCTGTTTTATAAATTAGCATTTGCCAAACTCCAGGACTCCAGAAAACAGCCCTGTCACTTACTATCCATGGCATGAAGATATTCCATGTGGATGGCCCCTGCGCCGGCAGTGGCAGCTGAGGGAATGATGTCTGCATAGGGGCTGCGCTGGCCGGTTAACAGAGCCATGTGATGATAGTATTCTGCCGGGCTAACTCCAGCATGCGAGGCTAGAAGAGGAGATAAGAAAGGGATTGGTTACTAGTCAGAAGAAGGTCAACAAGAAGCTTCTCTTGAGGCATCCCAAAGTCCACTTCCCATGCATTCCCATCAGCAATTCCTTTTACGGCTCATCAGAGTAAAGCTCCTTTAACTCAAATTGTGCTTTCACTGATGTCTTTTAGATACATTTTATTTAAAAATAAAACTGAAGGAAAGGAATAGAAAAAGCGAAATATATTACACAGTTTTTGATGTTGGTCTAAACAAATCATCAAGAATTCAGAATGATTAAAATGTATATATGTACATAACCATGTTTACCTCCCAAAATAAGATAGTTTCTTATATCAAATCATTGTATGTTCGCATTTCTTACAATAGTAGACAACTTGCACGACTATGATATCTTTCCAGACATACTTAAAATACTTTCCTAAGCTTTCTGACAAGAGTGTCTGAGTTAACTTTCACTAACATGAGGAGTCAGGGTTTAAAAAGTGGGAAAAAGGCAGCACAGCTTTAATAACACACAACTAAATGATAAGCTGCAATTTTGCATTTCATAATTTAAAAGCTCTCTTTTCCTTTTTTTCATTACAAAATCAAAAAGAAAATATACCTATCAATCTGGAGCAATTTACTGGCAAGAGTCAGCTTTCTAAGAGTAGGATAATAATCAGTTTCTACCTGCCAATTTATGTGCAGAAGCAGCAAGGTATCGTAGCAGTTCTGAGGGTGGCCTCCAGATTCGCAGAGATCTGGATTTATACCAGCTCCATGAGGTTGTTGGGAGCAAAAAATGAAATGATGCATGTAAAACGCTTAGCACATAGCATTCGATCAATAAAAGTTAGTTTTACAATTAGGAAACACCAGCACTCTAGCAATAGGTCTGTGGATGTTTTATATTTGCATCCATATACTTCTTATCCATGATATTATAAAGAGAAGATTTAAGGAAAAAAAAAACTTTAGACCACAAGAGAGAAATATTAGTGATATTATTATATTTGCTTATATTAACTGGATTCTTGAGAGACAAGAAAGTCAGATCAACCAAAGAATATTATGTTCATAATCATCATCAAATGCTATGGAAGCAGATGATAAACATGCTTTTCAACAGCTTAACTGGAGGTACCACTTTCCACTGGCCCCAATAGATTTCTGCAAGCCAGACATAATTCCAAGTTCATTGTTAAGCTAGCTTCCCTTTCTCTCTCTGTTCTCCTTGTTAGTCATTTCCACCAACTCCCAAGCACTCCAGGAAGAAGATGCTCCAGTTTTCCCACTAAAAACTCAAATCTGAAGCAGAACTAACTCATATTTGATTCTTATAGTTTTATTTTATATTTAAAATGTGAATCTTGCCCAAAGAGCAAAACTTATTCCTTTGATACCGTACAAGTGTATTCACTGCACTGAATCAGAAGAAAAAAATTGAACCAGTAGCTACTGCTGGAGGAAAGCTATTCCTGGAAACTCAATTGAGTGGATATTTCCTAAGAAACTTCATGCAGCTTCCCACCATGCACAACCAGCCTCAGGAAGTCATCTACATGGAGAATGTGGACTGTGCACAGAAGTCACATCAAGCACTCCTCAATGAAATGAGGTGCATGTGTTTCTCTTTTCTCTGAAACAAGCAGTGGCAACTTGTGATCTGTTGCAAAAAATTCACAACCAGTTACCTACAACTAATAAGGCTTATGTAATTCGGTACCTTAATTCAGATTCCAGCAAGTTTGGGCAAGTGAATTTATATATGCATGCATGAGATGGAAAAACTTTTCCTGAACCAAAAGAACAGTGAATACACAGCTCTAATTAAGAAGAGTCCTGTGAAAAGTAATTAATTGGGAGACTAAGAGAATCAACAGGAATTTGATCCTTGAGAATCTAAAATGAGCATCAAGTATTCTAGAAATAAAGTCTAAGCTTGTTTCTTTCCCCATTACATCTTTCTTCTAGTTTTCATTTGGGATGGCACAGGCAACAGGTCTGGACCATGATGTTTTCTAAGACCTTGCTACTCAGAGTGTGATCCATGGACCAACTGACATCACCTGGCAGGTTTTTAGAAGCCCAGAATCTCAGGCCCCACCTGGCTCTACCTGATGCAGAACTGCATTGATCAGTCTCCCCAGGTGATTCATATGCACACTTCAGTTTGTGAAGCCCTGCTCTAATAGACACATCTGCATGAATGTGCCTCTCAGACATACAGAACAGAAGAGTGTTTATCAGAAGGCGAGTAAAACACTCAGGTTACTCATGCACATGTGTGAATGGCTACAGGCCAGTCTAATCATATGTGAAGCAGCAAAACAGAATAGCAGTTAAGAGCAAGGATTTGGGAGTCAGTAAGATCTGGCTTTGAGTTCCACCTCTGCCACTTACAAGCCATGGGATGACTGGGTTGCAAGACACTTGACCACTCTGCACACTGCTATCCTTACCTGAAAATGGATATAGTAACACCAGCCGCACAGAGGGGTTGTAACGTTGAGATGAAATCACGCACGTAAAGCACTTAACACAGTGTCTGGCACATGGGAAACTCTCACTAAACATTAGATTTACTTTATATAGTGCCCCAGGTGAGGTACGGGGAGGAGGGGGCATGGTCTCTGGAAGCAGAATCAGTCTGGGTCTTACCGTCTGTGGGGCTCAGCCCCCGGGCTGCTGAGATCATGGACAGGGACGGGCTGCTGTGCAGAGACCGGATATAGTCCATGTAAGGGTTAATGTAGGGATTCGGGGGGCTGAAGGGAGACTCAGAAGCTGCAGCAGGGTTCCGGTGTGGGGAGATCCTAATGAAGGGCAGGTCCGAATACGTCGGGCTACTAGACAAGGCAGAAGACCTGGGTACAAAGAAAACCAGACACAAGAGGTATGCATGAGAGAAACATCTCCATAGGCAGAAGCTGTCTGTGAAAGCTGTCTTAAAATAAGTAAGATTTTAAGTGAACTCCAAGGTGTCTTGGGGAAAAAATATCAGGCAAATACATTTCCAGTACTATTACCTTAATATCAGGATGATATAATGCAGGTAGAAGGTTACTATACAATTATTTGGGCAAAGAAAATTGACCTTTGAGAAATTTCATAGCACTCCAAATATAGGAAAGTAAAGGTCAACCTCTGGCTTTCTCCATGAAAAGCTTATTTAGAATTTTCCGAAAATTCTAAATAACAGGCAACTGAGCTTAAAGTGGTTGCTATGATTGTATTTTCCATTTGACCCAAACAGTACTGTCACCATTTAAAACTTACCTCTTTCCATCATGGTGTTGCATTTAAAAAAAAAAAAAAAAAAAAGGCAGGCAAGCAAGCAAGCAACCCCAAATTTGTCTGGTCTGGAAGTCTGAGTATGTATGTGGTAGAGCTGCCCTTAAATAAGAAAGACTAATTGCAAAAGTCTGTTAGAAATGTGAAATCAACTGGGTGCAGTGGTGCACCCCTGTAGTTCCAGCTACTGGGGAGGCTGAAGCTGGAGGATTGCTTGAGCCGCATAGTTCAAGGCCAGCCTAGGCAACATAGTGAGACCCAGTCTCTAAAAAATAAATACTTTTTAAAAATTTATTTAAAAAAGAAAAGAAATGTGAAATTGGTCACTCTCCATATCCACGTACATGTTTAACTTCCAACGGTCTCACAATGGTGAGTAAAACCAGTTTTATAGATCTGGGTTTCACCGTTTTGAAGGCAACTTCTCTCTGTGAGGCAGCACTTAGAATCAGCTTTCTGCTTAAGTCGTTTTTCACGTGGCATCCTGATTAGCCACGTTCAGGGAGCAGTCAGTAACTCAGTACTCCAGAGGTAAGAAAGTTGGGAAAGAACGGGTTTTTTGATCAAGCTCCTGCCTTGGTTATAATGAGTTATGGTAGAACGTAAGCTTTTGGCTAATGAAAATAAATTCTAAAATACACCTCGCTACCACCACATCCTGATCCGTCTGCCCTGCCCCTGCCCCAACCCCCACTGAAGCCCCCAGACAGCCACGTCTAAAACAGCCAGTCTGTGTCCCCTCCCTCGCTACCTTGTTCCTTCTGTAATGGAAAACGGTGGGTGCGGATAATCCAGTGAACTGGCTATGACAGTCAAACACTCCTGCCCTCCCTTTCCCTCATTCACGGAGGGGACAACCATAAAAAGGAGAGGCCCTGATAGAGACAGATCAACCGAGAACAGTGAATTCCTCTTACGCTGCTGGCTTTGGAAGTGAAATGGAAGGGAAGGGAAACACATTTTCTCCTGGCAAAGCAAAGGCTCCCACATCGCCCTGGCCCCCCTCACCCTGTCGGGATATAATCTTGGTAGAAACCAGCTCCATTAAGCGCACAGCGCAGGACTGAAATAAATGAAACCAAAGATCAGATACTGAATTTTCTCTTAGTAGAAAATAAAAGATGCTGAAATATGGTGGTGGGGTGGATTTTTCTCACTTTCTCCTTCTTACTCTTTTTTCCTTTCGAACTCAGAAAAAAATGAGGTTTTTAATTTGTTACTCCGATGTTACTTCTAGTGAGGTAAAATGAAAATCTGGAGTTTTCTAAATTTGTATGTGGGAAGAGTAAGAAAGTCATCACCAGAGAAGAGCTATTTCTTTTCAAAAGAACTTAAGGATTTCATACCCACTCAGAAATTAGTAAAATTACTTAGGTGTTTAAATAGGAATCAGCATAATTTACTAGTCTATCTTATTTTAACTCTTTACAACAAAACGAGTTATCTTATTTTAACTCTTCACAACAAAACGAGTTAGCTTCTTTACAACAAAACAAGTTCATTGTTTAAATCATCCCCTAAGCTCCATTGAGACATGTTTGTCCTTGGTTAAATCCTAGATTCCACTAAGACACATTTGCCATCTTAGAGGATATGGCAGATGCTCCAACTCACTAATTTATTTTCTACCAGAAAGGACAATCCTTCTGATCTGATTCAAAAATATTTCTTACAAAACACAAACTTATTTATAGATTTATGCCCAGAGACTGTCGCAGCAGAAATGTGGATGAACAGTAGGCATTTCAAGAAATCCATGAGATGACACTTCCCGGACAAGCTTTTGTAATCCAAGCTTTTGTTCAATTGGTCTAAGCAATCAGAACTAAAAATCAGTGAAGGCAATGGCATTTCTCACTTTTTAAAAAAAATTTAGATAAAGATTGAAACCTATTATTTTGCTAAAACTCCAGAATTGAAAAGGGTAATAAGAATATTCCCAGAGGTCCAGATTCTATTTTGGAGAACCATACCCAGGAAAATTAATCAGCATCTGGAAAAACATAAAAATTATAGAAGTCAGGCTTGGGTGGTCACCAATCCCAAAGCAAGCCAAGGGAGTTCTTCTCTCTTCACAAAAGTGGGTGAAAAATCTGATGTCCATGTCAGAGCTTCACTTTGATTTGACCCTTTCCCACCAAGAGCCTGAAGGTAACTACTAAAGGAGCTTCCCAGGACCAAGACCCAGTCACACCTTCCCTGGCAAGAACACTGGGCTCGACAGTCCCTTCACACACTGGTAAGAAGCAACAGTGGGAAGGAGGCTTCCTCCAGGACTCGGAGACAGAGTCGGGGAAACTTGACCCCACTATTGTGAAAATCGTATTCAAACGTGCCCCTTCCAGAGAGATGCTGCCAAGGTGGGTGGTAGCACCTATTTCCAAGCAGGTCGGTTGGACAGGCCATCAGACCAGAATGCAAATAAGAAAGCTGTAAGTTAAGTAACTGCCCTAAAGAAACAAACCATACAGTAATCAAAGCCCATTGAATAGTAATAGTAAATGAATAGTAGATGAATAGGAAAGTGTTTAATAAAAAGGTTACTCAGTGAGGGGTCATCAGGAGTTCTGGAGAAAGGTGAGTCAGACCCTTGGACCCAACACAGGCAGGAGCCCAGCTCTGTGCTTGGCAGCTGTGTGACCTCGGCCGCCATGCCCACCCTCCCCTTGTTCCTAACAGTCCAACAGGGAAGAGATCTACCTCATAGTGGTCTTGGGAAGTTAATATACGCCTCATGTCCCGTACCTAGTATATGATGAATGCTCAATACATAAACACACGTACATATATACACCCCACATACATATATATACATCTATACATGTAAAATCACATGATAAATATATCACATACTATGCTAATATATACCACCCCTAATACATACACATATACATAAACCTATTTACATACATATGCATATATATACACACATATACATTTAAACATATATGAGGGCTGTCCAGAAAGTATCCAGCCACGTAACCATTCTTGTTATATTAGCAATGGCTGGATACTTTCTGGACAGCCCCTGTATACATGCATATTAAGGGTGGCAAATACAGCATACTATGTGATTTCAAACTGAAATAC
This sequence comes from Daubentonia madagascariensis, assembly GCA_023783475.1. Lineage (NCBI taxonomy): Eukaryota > Metazoa > Chordata > Mammalia > Primates > Daubentoniidae > Daubentonia > Daubentonia madagascariensis. The sequence continues at coordinate 11,833,957 of JAKFHU010002658.1, forward strand.
AGGGACTTTTTTTAAATAGACTTTTTTAAGGAGCAATTTTAGGTTCACAGCAAAATTGAGCTACAGTACAGAGCTTTGCCATATACCCCCTGCCCCTACACATATATAGCCTCCTGCTATGATCAACATCCCCCACCAGAGTGGGACATTTGTTACAACTGATGAACCTACACTGACACATCATTATCACCCAGAGTCCACAGTTTACATCAAGGCTCACTCTTGGTGTTATATAGTCTATGGATTTGGATAAATGTACCCACCATTACAGTATCTCACAGAATAGTCTCACTCAATCCTCTGTGCTCACCAATTCTTCCCTCCTTCCCTCACCCTAAACCCATGGAAACCACTGATCTCTTTATTGTCTCCATAGTTCGCCTTTTCCAGACTGTCATATAGTTGGAATAATACAATATGTAGATTTGTCAGATTGACTTCTTTCGCTTAGTAACATGCATTTAAGTTTCCTGCATGCCTTTTCAAAGTTCATTTCTTTATAGCCCTGAGTAATATTCCACGCCTGGTTGTACCACAGTTGACTTATCCATTCACCTACTGAAGGGAAACTTGGTTGCTTCCAAGTTTCGGCAATTGTGAATAAACATCCGTGTGCGGGTTTTTGTGTGGAGAAATCCCCTTTCTGAAGCAAATGTGCACATACCAGTCTGCTCTGTTCCCCTCCCTGACAGCACCTTGCAAGCACCTCCTTGGATTTTCTGGGACCCCCCCCTTAGTAAAATCATGAAGCCACATGAGGTGGTTAAGAACATGAACTCAGTAATTAAATGCAAGGGCTCTGAAGGAACGATTTGAATTCAGGCTCCATCCCTTACTCTGCCACTCAAGCATTAGTTTCCTTACACTAAAATTGGAACAATAATAGCCGCCTCCCAGGGCTGCCTTGAGGGCTGGAACTCACGTGTGTGAAGGTAGGAACGCAGTGCCTACCATGCTGGACACGCAGCAAATGGCTGTGGTTGCTGATGTTCTTGCAGAACCAGAAAACAAAACTTTTCTTCTGATTCTAAACTTAGCAAAAAAAAAAAGTCCAAATGGCGATTTGGCTTCCCAGCAGAGCAGCGGCTGGTGTTCTACTTTCCTTGCCTTCGGTTTCTCACTGACGGTTGGTAACTTATTAATTCTGTTTCCACATCAGGCTCTTGTGAGTTGGGTTAGCACGACATTTCTCTAGCGCCAAAGCCTGACAAAAATGAGTTTCTAAGCCAACGACACTGAACATCCAATCTTGAACTACAATGGCTCAAGCAGCCACCTGACATATATGTAAATACATACAGATTATAGTCTTTAAATAAAGCTGCTTTTAACGTTACCTAACAGAGCCACTTCCAAATTCTTGGCAGCTAGATCATTTGTCAGTTATTATGTTTTTAACTGTAAAGCAAATCTGAGAGAGAAGGTTAAGCTCCTTAAATTTAACAGGCAGATGTGTGCTCCCGGCTGTGTGGAGCAGCCATTCAGGATTGTGACCAGAGGAGGGGTGAATTCTATTGAAGGAAGAGAGGGGACATGTGGAGAAGACAGCCACAAAATTTCCCACATAAGTGACACATATTATTTTACAAACTTATCATATACTTGACCTGGTAAGTATTTGTCGAGCTTATTAAACACCTTCATTTGAGGATTATAAATTGTGCCAGGAAAAAATTATAGGTGTCTCTTGAGTTATATTTTTAGTGATACACAGGGGTGAACTAAAGATTACTGTTGGCTTCTCATCACTTTCTCTTTGTGGCTCTCCACCCTGTCTCTGTTCTGGGACTGTATGTGGCCCAGTTGTTGAAGGTGGGCACAAACCATAGAGAGAAGAGCCAAAACAACAAAGTGAAACTTAGAACTGGTCCAAGACATTCCATACTATTTATGTTCTAGCAAAAGGGTATAGAAAACTGCCTGTGACCTCCAAACTAAATCATACAAACTGCTGTCTGGAAACCAGAGATTCACAAACTATGGAGGGTGGCCTGGGCTGCAGGGCATGGTTGAGAAGATGAGCTGTTGCTCCATCATCTCTGTGTCTTGGAGAGCAAGGCCCCAGCGCTCCCTCCCGATACAACCCAATATAGAGATAATGTCCCTTATGTAATTTCCACCCATTTGTCTTTCCAAGGCCACAAAGACCTAATGAGTCCCTGGCATTTTGTTTCCATATTTTCCAATAGAAATTGGGCAATTGTACATGAAGTACAATTTCCGACAAGAAAGAAGGTAGGGGTTATTTTGATGTTCTCCCAAAAGACAATAAAACAATATACTGTAGTTTATGTTTGTTTGTGGAGAAAATTTGACTTCAGATTAATTTTTTTATAAGGTCATGAAAATAGATTACAATGAAGAGTAGAGGATTCTTATTAGAGCATTTTTAACAGTATACCACGATAAACTTAAAAACCAAAAAACACATTATTGCAGAGAATAACTAGACTTCTTAGTTAGAATGAAATATCATTATATAATCTAATTCATTACTGCCTTTTCATCTATCTTATTGGGTTACTAAAATGCCAAGATTAAAATCACAGTATTTAATCACTTGCATTACCCATTATGAGAGCATTAAACAAGGTTTATATGCCAGATTATTACAATTTGCTTTCACACTGCTTGAGACGCTGGAAATATACATATCTCTGTACATATACATCTCATGTACACCTTCGCATGAGTGCTCCAGCTACTGGAAGACTGAAATGTGTTGGTTTTTTACATAACAAGTTTTTTTTGTTTGTTTAGTTTTGTTCTTTACGTAACAGGTAGACATCCTTCTCCATAGCCACACAGTGGTCTAACAGAGAAAAAAGGGAGGTTATCCTTTATAATGAGTTTTTAACCAATTAATTAATTATTCAATAAGCACGGTTTTAATAAACCAAAATTTGTAATAAAAAATTTGCTTTCCGTACAGCAAAGAAAACGAATAACTAAAATGTCTATGACTAATACACTGTCAGAAATTTGCACAGTTCTACGCTTCTTTTTTTCCTCTATTTAAGGTAGGCTTCCAGATAACCTCTGCCCTAGAAACACCAGGTGACCCTGAAACGTGCAGATGGTTATGGTGGTTACCTTCAACTTTCCCCTCCTTGTCCCCACAGCCAGGGCACGCCCAGGGAGGCTGATCTTTAAGGTCCAAACGCGCTGGCTTTCCCTCAGGTTTCCACTAACGGAAGCGTGGCAGGAGTTGGTGGTGGGGAAACAAGTCAGGATATGTATTTCCCCTTTCTCCCTCTCTGCTAGCTATGCTTCCGCAGCATGGCACTGCTCCCCACTGCTCCTCATGGGCAACTCCTCTTCTGCTACTCCAGCCCTCACTGAATCACTTTTCCCTTCCAAAATCTACTAGTCCTGGGGATTTTACTATTACTTGTTCGTCACCTTAACCCTACCAATACCTTTGTAAATATTCACTCCATTAAACTACCAGGCCCCTAACTGATAAAATGGTTCCATTTCAAAACCCATTTTCATCTTTGTAGCTAAAGAATACCTTCCACAAATTTCTAATTGACTTACGCATTTTACAAATTTACCATTTTGGATTTTAATATTTATTTATTTGTTTATTTAGTTATTTATTATTTATTTATTTTAGAGACAGAGCCTTGCTCTGTTGCCCAGGCTAAAGAGCAAATGGCCTTATCATAGCTCACTGCAGCCTCTAACTCCTGGGCTCAAGCAATCCTCCTGCCTCAGCCTCTTGAGTAGCTGGACTACAGATGCACACCACCATGCCCGGCTAATCTTTTAAAAAAGTTTTTTGTCTCACTATGTTGCCCAGGCTGGTCTTGGACTCCTAGCCTCAAGCAATCCTCCTACCTGAGCCTCCCAAGGTGAGCCATGATTTGGCCTCCCAAATCGTGCCTGGCCGGATTTTAAGTTTTAAAAACTACAGGTATAAACTACAAAATGAACACTTCGATATCCTCATTGGACATACATTTTATTGGAAATCCATTTCCAGCCTGGTGTGGTGGCTCACACGTGTAATCCTAGCACTCTGGGAGGCCGAGGCAAGAGGATCACTTGAGGTCAGGAGTTCAAAACCAGCCTGAGCAAAAGCAAGACCCCATCTCTACAAAAAATAGAAAAATTAGCCAGGCATTGTGTCACGTGCCTGTAGTCCCAGCTACTCAGGAGGCTGAGGCAGGAGGATCACTTGAGCCCAGGAGTTTAAGGTTGCAGTGAGCTATGATGACACCACTGCACTCTAGCCAGGGAGACAAAGCCAGACTATGTCTCCAAAAGAAAAAAAAAAGAAAAAAGAAAATCCATTTGCTAAGAATCCACTATAATTTCTGCACTTGGAGAGATTTCAAGAGTCATAATATATGGTTACACAGTCCCTCCTGTCAAAGACTTTACAGTCAAATGAGGGGAAAGGCTACACACATAAGAAGCGTGTATGAGTGAATGTGATCTAATGAGTAGGTACAGCCAAAAGCACTAACAAGAGGCTTCCAGGATGCATCTTGGTCATGAAAAACATGGAACATGTACCAGTACAAAAGGTAGCTATGATTTGAATAGAAGTCGCCACTAAAGGTGAAGGTAAGAATATTGCTTAATGTACACATTAATGCTAAGGAGCTGGATATTTTCTTATGTGGAGAATTTAAGGGCTAGGGCTGATCTTTTTAAAGAAAGAGAGAGAAAAATTTGTTTTAATGGTGAAACATCATTGGAAGAGATTTTTGTGAATGACTTTCTTATTTTTATTTTCTATTCATGTCCAAGTATAAAAGGAGTTCATATCCATGAACGGAAAGTTAGGAGATTATTACAAAAAAAGAAATAACCATTCACTATATCCAAGCTATCCAGATCTAACCAATGTCAACATTTAAACATAATTACTTCCAGCATTTTTTCAGGCATTACGCACTTCTCACACATTCAAAATAAAAATAATATATTTTGAATTATACTTTCTCCCTTAATGTGATGAGGTTTTTCTAATATCTTTTAACAAACTGTCCATAAACATCATTTATAGTGCAGTGTACATTAAAACCATAGTAAGTTATCATCAAACATCCTCTAGAGTGACTAAAATTAAAAAGACTGACAGTGACAAATGTTGACAAAGACTCAAACCAATAGAAACTCTCAAACAATGTGAGCATGACCTAGCACAATCTCTTTGGAAAACAACTAGGTATTAGCTACTTGCATAGATTCGTACCCTATAACCCAGCAGTCCCTTTCCCTTGGTATGTATGCAACAATAATGTGTGCACATGTGCCATATGTACCAGAAGATTCATAGCAGCATTATTCATCCACTTAAAAATTGGAAATGACCAAATATCTATCAACAGTGGAATAGACAAATAATTCATACAATGAAATGCTAAACAGCTATGAAAATGAACAAACTATAACATAGAAAATCTCACAAATACAATGTTGGATAGAAGAAGCCCAGCACAAAAGAATATATTGTATGATCCCATTTACATAAAGTTCAACAAATGACAAAAGTCAACTTCGGTGCTAGGGTAGTCAGGACAATGTCTACCTTCTGATGGGTAGGGAAGCGTACAAGGAGGGCTCCTGGAGTGCCGCAATGTTCTACTCCTAGACTTGTTTGTATTTAGAAGTTTTCACTCTGTGACAATTCATACAATTCATTGAGTTACATGTATATATTTTGTGTACTTTTCTGTATGTCTATTATTCATCACCAATTTTTTAAAGGGATACACACATTTTATATGTGCCAAATATGCTGAGATTTCCCACCGCAGTTTCAACCATTTATATTAAATTCAGAAAATCAAATAGATATACACTTGTATTTTTCAAAATTTATAAAATATTGATGCTTTAAAAGTACCGTATAACAATATGATACTTCCTGCTATTAAACAGAGATAATCTAGTTGACACATTAGTCTAAATTAAAAGCAAATGATGGAAGGTAGGCATCTGTATACTAACCTGGGGTGGGAGCGCTGCCGCTAAGCCAGTGAAAGGAGCTTCCTCCTCTGAAGGGAGAAGCCAAGCATATATTCACAATAAGTTTTAGTCATGTTCTCCCAAAAACTGAAACATTATATAAGTATCACCGCACAAGAACAATGCAAATGTTTATAGCTAAAATTAATCTTATTCCTTCCAGAGAAGACTGCAAAGAACAATGTGCCAAAATTTGTCTCCATTCTGTACTGTAAATGTAACTATATTAATAGATTAAGATTCCAAGGTCAAAGAATTTTTTCAGAAGTCCATTCAACCAACTATAATGTGCAATGCACTGTTATTAAAAAGAGCTCTTAATGAACATACTACTATTGGTTCAAATAAGTACTTGGGAGCTAAATGACCGCATCTCATAGCATGAGTCTTCTTTCTGCCCCCAATAACCCTTGACTAAAGCAAGCTCAGTATGTGTGTCTCACACTTTAGAAACAAGGACAGAAGAGGGAAAACGAGTAGGTAAGAGAGTGTACCTGATCCAGATGGCAGAGGACAAACCCGTTTTTAAATAACATCAGTTTTAAATATTTTAGTTCCGTAAATGCAGATTATATTTAAAATGATTATTTTAGCAGACTTTTTTGTCATTCAAATGGAGTGCAAATATTGCACAAAGTATCCCTCTTTCTGCAATGTCTATTAAATGAAAGAGAAATTTTCTTCTTTTTCCTCTTCTCCTAATTACTATAGTTTGTAAGAAAGACAAAACTAGTAAAAAACTTAATGTTATGTAATGTTTAGAACTGTTAATATAATTGACATATAAAATATATATTTTAACATACAATTTATATCTTATATATTATATTGTAGAAATATATAATATAATTAATAAATACAATTAGTTTAATATAATTATAAATTATCATATATTATAATTATTTAATTAATATAAATTTTTTAAAGAGATAGGGTCTTGCTCCATCACTCAGGCTGAAGTGCAGTGGCCCGATCATAGTTCACTGTAACCTCAAACTCCTCAGCTCAAGTGATCCTCCCATCTCAGCCTCCCAAGTAACTGGGATAATAGGTGTGTGCCACCATGCTCACCTAATTTTTTAAAATTCTCTTTGTAGAGACAGGGTCTTGCTATGTTGCCCAGGCTGATCTCAAACTCCTAGGCTCAAGGCATCCTCCATCCTTGGTTTCCCAAAGTGCTGAAATTACAGGCATGAGCCACTGCGCCTGGCCCTAATATGATATAATTAAATAAATATGAGAATTCATTATTAGAAGAACTAATATGTTACACCCATCTTTACAAAGTCTGCAGAAATACCACCTTGATGAGAAAACAGCTGTAGCTGTCTAGGAGAGGAGTTCAGGTGTCCAGTCGTGATTCTTGTCCTAGCCTCTAGGCCATGAAGAATGAGGGATGGAGAGCTGCTCTCACTGGTTGTAATCTGGGACAGTTGGTGGAACCCTGTTTGCTAGAGAGCTTCTTAACTGGTTTGCATTAACAAAGCACACAGCCACTGTCCTTTTCCCTCTTCTTGCCCTGAGACAACAAGTAACTTTGAGTAGTTAGCTTTTTCCTTTGGATGCTCCCTCTTCCTCCAGTGGGACAGGCCATGGCAGAGGCCAATCCAGCCAGGCCTAGAGGACCAACATGGTCTCTCCTTCTGTCTCTCTCTTGTTCCGCTTCTCCCTGTAGTTGGAAGTACACATTTAATTGGCTGTTCTATACATCAATTGCAAGATCTCAGACTTAGATTTCAGAGTGTTGGGTAAACTAGATCTTTAAAAGCCTGCTTTGCTCTACAACTATTTAAGCCCAGATGGATAAGAAGTAGCACTGTACTATTTAATTTTTAACAGGAAAATATACAGAAAGCATTTAGCCAGGTGCCTGTCACATGGTAAGTTCTCAGTAAATGTTGGCCCCTACCAACAACACATTCTTGCTGCTGCTATCACTACTAGAGCTCTGGGTTGGTTAAGACCAAGGTCACCTGGCCTTCATTGCCTCCTTGTGTATTGATTTCCCTCTGGGACCCCATAGGGAGTGAGCTGTTTGGGGCCAGGGTGAGTTCAGCTATCGTGACACCTCTGGCATTATCTAGGCATACCCCATCTCACCACTTCTTCTAACAAAACAAATAGACTAAGTGATTTGATTTGACCTTAGTTAGACTGATGGAATTTTTCTCCCCAAAGTAAATTCAAAGGTATAGTTCTGCAGTTTTAGTTCAGCAACTTCATTGCCATGAGAAAAGAAAACTTTTTTTCTTTAGAGATAGAGAAAACAAAAATTTCAAAATGTTCGATTACTGTAACTTTCCTGCTCATTTTCCATCCATTCTATAGATCCTATTTTTTGAAATGTGATGAATTACCAATTCCATCCCAAAAACAGCACTCAGGCAAAATAATATCCTTTCCAAAAGAAAATACACAAGAAAATAGAAAGATATTGAAACACAATAGTGTGGAAAGGGTGGCTGTTCAAACAACTAAGTCCCACCTAAGTGGAACTAACAGTGTCTAGAAAATTCCTGGGAAATGTGACATTTGTTTGTCACTCCAGGTGTTACATTTTCTAAAAATGTAGAATCTTATCCATCAAAACTTCCTTTTGTAGAAACTTTTGAGCCATAATACACACCAAGTATAAGGAAAAAATGAAACTAAAGTACATACAGGAGATTCAGGTAGAATTGTTTATTTAAAAACAATCAGCCCACTTGTATCATTTACCTGGAAATTTCAACAATTTAAGGTAAACAGATATTTTTAAAATCTCAGGTGCACCCAGCCAGGATCTGTCATTTAAGTGAGAACTTTCCCAGCAGGAGGCTTCAGATAATGGGTAGAAGTAATTAACTGGAAACAGAAAGTTGGAGTCCAACAATTTAATCCTTGCTTCATGTTGCAACTGCTTGCAGTGTTACAGAGGATATATATACCGAAGACAGGATGCATCTGCAATTCTGAGCCAAGAAGAAGGTAAGGCTACCCTAAGAATCAGACAGAATAAATCCTTTACCAACAGCAGTCTGGCACACTGAGTTGAGGCTTGTCTTCTACTAGCTAAGAGATGGACTTTTTGTATATTACTATCATCATCGTAATCCTCATAATTATTATTATTGCTACTAAACTACTAACTAGACTGTTTTCTGGGTTGTCTCTTATGATCGTTGATACATCTGACTCCCATTTTCCCACATTCTTTAAATCATGCTTATTTTAAGTTATAATGGGAATGTCTAACAAGGAACTATTATTAATATTAATAATCTCAGTAACTCTTCTCCAGAATCAAATCTTCAAGGCTTGCTAGGGCCTCAGGTCCAAGAGAGGTGGAAAAAGTAGCTCCTTTTTCAGTGGTAGGCTTTTGATTTAACTGGAAGTAGAGTTTGCAGGACTGCTACATGTGACTAAGACTATATATACCCTAGACACTCTTCTTAATATTCCAGAATTTTATCACTTTTGACGGTGTTAATGTCTCAAAAAATAAATTAAATATGGAAAAGGAGTATATATAACATTCTGGTAAACAATTTGTCTACATTATTCAATATAAGAGAAGCAATAACTTCTACATAAAGAAATATTAATAATTTTCTTAGGAGTCTTGTTATCATGTCTTTAGAAAACTTTGCCCAAGACATAAAGAAATACATCATGGAAGACTGAAAATGAGTCTGGCTACTTGACCAGGAGCCACAAAGTCTCCTCCTACACTCCCTTCTTCAGAGTGAAAGCAAGTCTTCTGATACCACAGAGAGGAGAGATTAATCTGACTAGAGACATCTAAGTGATGTGCAGGAATTATTTGTTCATATCACCCTTGGAAAACCTGTGTGAAGGACCGCAATCTTATTGTAAATGGCTTTTTGGGCTTTACTTTTTTCATCTGTAAAATGAGAAGATTTGGAGTAGACAATCTCCGTTCTACCCACCAGGTTTAAAGTCCCTTTTGGTCCTAAAATCTAACGATTTCTATGATTCAAACTATTTGTCCCTGTCTGCCATTGATTAGCTTTGACAATTAACGTTCTAAAGTCTGTTGCTTGAATAAACTTTTGTTTAAAATTGAGTGACATGTGCCTTGAGTATCCTACAAATGAGATCTATTTTTCCTCTCTCCCTTTCTCTGGAACAGCATCACCATCATTACAGCGATTGGTGTCCTCTCTGGGCCACTCTGGTCTTCAGCTCTGATATTACTCCCAGGAGAAGCGATAGGGTCTGGCTTTATGCTAATTGGATTTGCATGGTGATTGATTAGAGGAGCATGCAACCACGTAGCCATGCAGAAGGTGCAGTACACAGCCACAGGCTTAAACACTAAAGGAGCTTTTACCAGTGAGTTCATAGCTATTAGATGTTTTTATATTAACAACATTTCTCCCATCCAGGTTTGTGCATTTTATCTTTATTCTTTCAAATCCTGAAATTGCTTGGATAAGAGAGGGGGTTTATATATTATACACACACACACACAGACACACACACACATTTCTAAGAGCAGCCTGAACTTTTAGGGGAAATTGAAGAGGCTTTGTGTCAAGTACAGCTAAATCCAGCCTTTCCATATCAAACCTCTGCTAGAAAATTACTGTGCAGATGATAAGGCAGAAAGATATAATAAAAAGTGACTCTACTCAATTTACACTGCAATATTGGTATGACTGAATATTTTTCATTCAGGTGCCTGATAAAATCGCTAAACTGTATTGCAGATAAATAAAGGAGGCTTCTGTCAAGAATAAACACCATTAATCATGAAGTCTTACCCTCTCAGAGCCTGTGCTATGCATCTGCACAAATACACCAGCATAACCAGCACATAACACGTGCTTTCCTCCTTTATACTGTTCCAGGCTGAAGATGTCCTCGTTTTTCATTTTGTAGGATTTAGGCAGCAATAACATTTTGAAACATTCTCTTTATATTTTTAACTTTACAGTCCTGCAACTAGGTCCATTATTGTAACATTACGGAAAATGCAGCTGGGCTCTTAGGGAAAAAAACTTGACAATGAATGGACTTTTTTTTGCTGAATACATAACTACACACATACAAAATACATACGATATATACTGTATTTCATCAACTTCCAGTTGTAACTGATTTAAAGATGCAACATTATTTTAGATACCACTAAAAAAGACAATACTTCCATATCATTTTTTATTTTTACTTATTAAAAGAGCTCTTTTAGACTTATTCAAACATAGATTTTTAAAAACATATATCAATCCAGAACATGCACAAAAAGGGAAATATAAGCAAAATAATTTTATTAAGAGATACCTGGAACCTCATCATGATTGCCATTTTACCAACAAGCAATTGTAAAACAATTAGATTGTAAGATACATCCCAATTTCAGAGATGCTAAAAGATGAAAAGGATGTACTACTTAGAATAGATGACTTAAATATGGTAATAGATATATATTATATTAAGCAATTTTGCCATTTGTCAAATATCTATGCTGTGACAGACACTGTAAATGATATATACATATATATACACAGACACACACACTCCTTCATTGAATCTTTGATATAAAATGGGATTGAATGACAAAACTAGGCTAGGAGAGATTAAGTAACGTGACAGTAAATATCTGAGATGGATTCAAACCCAGCCTACGCTTCAAAGTCTATGTTTTTAAACACAAATAGAAAACTATCCCAAGCCAAATATAAGTATGTGCACGTATGCTTAAATACACTTAAATGTTAACATTATTGAGGCTTTTAATGAACAGGATGGTATGGTTTTCTAGTTACCTTTCACTCCAAAGGGAACCTATTTAAATTGACATTCAAATTATACAGATAGTGGGTCTATGGGCTGGTGGCTGAGCTACACATAAAGTGTCACTCGGAGAGTACAAGGAATAATGAGGGAGGTATGACCAGCATTTGGGCAAAACTCTCTCAGCAGATCTTCTGTAAGGAAAGAGCAGGCAAGAAAGTTTATGGCTTAGGGGGGAAAAAATATGGCACATGAGCCTGCATGTGTAAGGGCCACGATGTTTTCAAAGAATCCCCTTGTAAGTGTCCACACACAAGGAAAAAACAATGAACAAATCTAAACTTTCCCGTAACCAGGAGATGTTAAAAACTAAAATGGACCTTAAAGATTATTTAATCCAACTACTTTATTTCACACATGAAAACAAGGCCCACAGAGGTCAAGGAAAGTGTTCAAGGATTCAGTTTAACTTGTGGCAGAACTGAGAAAAGGAACCTGACTGAGACCCACATTTATTATGAAAAGAGCTAATTAACTGGTTTTAAGAAGATGATCATCATAAGCAGTGCGTGGATAGCACTGTTTGAATTTTCTGGAATTACACGTCGAAACCCAAGCAAATAGCATTATCATGGGCTAGTGTAACCAACATGATATTGGGTGGGGAGGGGGTGGGCTCAGAGGTTATTATTCAGCCAAGCTGTAATCCAGCCCCACTCAGGAGGGATGTTTAATTGTGTTACACAGGAAGTATTATGGCAGCTATGTTTCAGCTCACCGGGGGATCTGTTTTCAGAGCCCACTTCAAGCAGGAAGTGCCTCTTCTAGCCAAAAGAGGTTTAACTCCCATCGTCCTGATAAGACCTCCCTGTGTGAAGATGAACCTTGATCCTGCACAGTGAATGTGTTTATTTGCCAAAGGGAGCACCGGCAGAGAGACCCTTACCAGAAAGTCTGTGCCCCTGCAATATATAGACACTTTGGGGGCTGAAAAAGATCAGACGCCAAGAGCGCCATTCACATCAGGCCCAGCAAGAAAAGAAGATACCATTGAGACCAAAACTGTGCTCTATTCATACTGCTTGGGACTTCCCCAGCTCTTTAAGGAAGATCTTCTGTGTAAAAATAGGAATTTGAGGCACGGTGGCTCACGCTTGTAATCCCAGCACTTTGGGAGGCCAAGGAGGGGGAGGATTGCTTGAACCCAAGAGTTCAATACCAGCCTGGGCAATATGGCAAGTCCCCATCTCTACAAAAAATAAAATAAAATAGCTCGGCATGCTGGTGTGCACCTGCAGTCCTAGCTACTCAGGAGGCTGAGGCAGGAGGATCGCCTGAGCCCAGGAGTTCGAAGCTGCAGTGAGCTAGGACTGCACCACTATACTCCAGCCTGGGCAAAAGTGCAAGACCCTATCTCTTAAAAAAAAAAAAAAAAAGGAATTTATACTGTATAATTTTCATCACATTTTGTGTTCAATCATTTCTGAGAAACTTTTTGGTCCTCTTTTTAGAAGCCCCAAATTAAAACTACTCCTCGGTACACTATCAAAAAATGCAGACTCCTGGTTAGCTACAATGCGCCTCAGCCGCTTGTTAGAGTCAAGATTCTCATGCACAAAAAAAAAAAAAACCATGAAAAAACAGTTGAACAGACCCCTTATAGAATTTTGCTCTTTAGATAGCTGAATTTTGTTGAGCTGTATCACAATGTTTTACCAAGAGGATAAAGAGGATACAGTGCATTAAAAATAAAATATTTACCCTTCATTAATAGAGGAGGTTAAAAAAACACAATTCATAAGCTTGTCAATGTTCATCTCTGCCCCAGTCACAAACCATACTTTAGAAAATAACACACATATACAAGAAAATGTATGATTTTATATGTCTGATTAAGATATCTGAATAACTTTTGGTTTTGTTCATTATTTCTATACAGATGGCAATGCATTTTGTGCAAATGATTATGCAATTCTTTAGAAAGGTAAATTTAACTTAAATGGAGCTCCCTCTCACCCTACACAGGATGATTTATGTTACTAAATTGGGCATGAGTATAAGAACCTGAACCACCCTCCTTCAATAGCCTTATTCACACTGAAAGGAAACCAAATGACTTAGTAGCCTCCTTCACTGATTTTAACGCTAGTAATGATTCAAGAGTAGCCATGTTATTAAACTGGAATGAAGCACTGCTCTCTTCACTAATGAGGTTAAAAAATGTCTTTAGGTCTCCACGTTAGGGGCACTTAGCAAGCACTCTGCCTGGCAAAGACCCTGGCAGATCGAAGCCATGGACTAATCACACGGGCCGGAATCAAATGGACTGGAAGAATTAGGAGACTTGTGGCTCCGAGGAATGTAATTCATGCAGAAAAGCGTTGTCAGAGCAAGGCCAGGGAACCTCGTGGGAAGAAAGCAAAATAAACAGTTCAACAAAGAAAACAAAGAAGGGCCAATAGGCTTTTCTAAAGCTTGAGTACACTGAGACTTCAGTGGGTGCCTAGGACAAAGACCTCATCAAAGAACACCCTTGCAAAGCAAACAGACCAAGGAAGGATGTTTCTCTCCAATACACTCGGGGAAGGGGTTGGACTCTACTTTTCATTCTTTCCACTTCAACTTCCACAACTCCCAATAACTCCCAGCTTCCAAATCCACTCCCTCCTCCCAACAAACACAGAAGCAACAACCAACAGTAACCTAAATAACTGAAAAGTCTTACTTTTGCCTGGGTTAAAAGATGGGGAAAAGTGGACAAGGTTACCACAAATTAAAACTGGTGCAATGCATCTTTGGATTGCTCTTCAGCTCACAGGAAGGCGTTTGGAAGCGTATGAACCACCTGGGTCAGATCCCCACAGCCTGCTACCCACGCTCCAGAGAATGAAGAGACACATAAAATGCCCAGGGACTCACACTTTGAAAACTCTCCCTCAAACATTGTATGATACCCACACCGTGTGACTACTCAGCTGGGAGAGATTCCCTCTAAGGAGCTCTACGGCAGCTTTTTGCAGGAGGCTGTACCTCTGCTCACAGCTCTAGCCCCACAATTCCCCTACTTCCAGTGGAGTCTTGACTTGGACTAGTCATCCCTCAATCCAATGACTACACATATTGCTGCAGTCCTGAATGACTTTGATCATTAAAGCAAGATTAAAATACTTTAGGCTGACCTTCTTTTCCCCTGTTGGCTACCTCCTTTAAGATGGAAGACCATGCAGTCTTTTACTGCCTAATCCCAAGGACAGGCTTGGATCACCACAGGGAAATGGACAGAAGTGGGTGCTGTATGTGTACATACACGTAACCAACAACGTAATAAAGACAGATAAAATAACATAAAATACTTACTTTAAATAAATCCAACATGGTATGTAATATAAGTATTAATACAATTCAACAGAATTCTACTACTCATCTGCTATATCCCTGGCAAATAAGATATGAAAAATCAGAGTCCCCTTTAGAGGTCTGATTACCTTTGTTACTGACTTACAATTTTAAATTTGTTTCTGAAAACGTTCACTAGTGTGCATAGTAGTATATATTGAAAACAACACAGACTAAGGATGTGGGGATTTTGTCCTATGGGGGAGCCAGAGATGACATGAATAGAGGCAAGAAGCATTTTAGTAAGCTGGCAATGCTTTCTTTAGATGCTGTCTTTAAAAGCATAAATCATAGTCAAGCATCATGGTTTGGGGATTTGCTCCACAAATGAGGCAAATCATTTGACTGCTAGTGTATCCCTCTCCCCATTCCCCCTCATATGATAGAGATGCTGTTCACTTATGATGAGCTTGGCAACATTTGAATACTATTTAAATGCATTTAGAAGAGTATTGGTGATTCTCCTGTTTATCAGCTAACTCATTCTCAGGAAGTGAGAGACAGACATTAACCTTGTCAGACCCCGGGGGATCATTTAATGCACTGAGTTAAAATAACCCCCTTAGGCTGAGCACTTGCTATCTGGGTGTGACTAGGGCCAAGGTAAGCACAAGGCTCCTTAGGAACAATTTATAGGTACTGCCTAGCAGTGAGGGACACCTCATGGGTGAACCTTTAAAAAAACAAAGCCTTAAATAAAAACAGAATGATTTCAAGGCTAACTAACTACACATACAACTTATTTTGGCATGGGTTCAGATTTTTAGGTTGGGGCTAAGCTTCTGTTCCCTGCAACATACTCAACTGAGAACTTTGTTTTAGTGAATCTGTAACCTCCTTGTAGTTGGATAAGAAAGTTTTAAATATCTATCACTTATAAACATGTGAGATGCTACATAACCCAGAACATTAGGTGATGGTATTTTAGAAAACCTATGGCTTTAGGTTATAGATTTTCACTTTTCTTTTTATTGGAAATGCCCTCTCGTGCTCTGAGGCAGGTCCTGGTACTCTTACCACTCTCCCTGCATTCTTCCCTCCGTGTGTGCGCATGCCCACAGAAAAAGAAAAGAGGCAGAGCCACCGAGTGTAGATCTAGCATTGCACTTGACATTTTTCAAGACCAGAGTTATAAGAATTGATGCAACGTCACCAATTCAACTAGGTCAGTGCAGGAGGTAAACCCAAACCGGTAAGCCATCTTAACTTGTTAATTTTTGCTAAACTGCAATGTAATTATGCCCATTACTGTTCTGTTCTGCCTTTTACAAAGATTACATCAAAACTAAACAATGGCCAAGATTTTTTTTTTTTCAAATTTCTTTCATTATAGTTATCTAATGAATGTTCTGCAAAAACATCCCCACCTTACTTAGGACTCGGCAGATGAGTTTCAAAACCGACCTCTCTCCTGGTATTTCCTTTTGAAAGTGTGCCTAGTTTGCTTGGGTCACCGAAGATGCAAACATCTAGCTAATTTGTTACTTAGTATTCAAAAAGTTAGCAAGCAGTTTCCTGGAAATATATCTGCTCACGTTTTATTTTTGCTATATGAATTTCCCTGGGGGCAGGGATGAGGACGCAACAGTAAGAAGAATGAATGACAGGCAGCCTTGTGTCATCAGCCTTTGTCCCCCAGGGAAAGGTCTGAAATGAACTCAGCTTGCGGTGTGGCTGTAGGAAATGGCATGTCTTTGTTTAGGTGAAAAAAAGTGGGTTCCGTTACCTAAGTGAGAGAGAGATGGCCACATAGGAAGAGCTGCAGGCAGCTTTGGTTTGGACAGGATTCATCACGTAAAACTAACCTCAAAGTGTCTTCTGGTTGGGACAAACTCTGTTAAAGTTCCATTTTCTCAAACGCATATTTTGAAAAATAAATAAAATGATGGCAGTAAATTTCTGTTTTCTTTGAAGCAAGGCTTAACATGAGTGGAAGCATTGTACTCAAAGAAAAAAGTCTGTTACAGCCCAGTACCTCCCAGGCCCCCGCAACAGGTTTGACAGCAGCCTCTATAGAGTCGGCGGCTTCCGGTTCAGTGAACGTGAATACTTCAGTCAATATCTGCTCCCGGACCGTGCTGCTGAGCACAGCACAAAGAACACAGGAATTTTATCCAAGAAGCTGGTGCTCAGACTCTCTGAATACCCACTCTAATCAGGGCCTGCTTTCTCTGTGACTGAGGACCGAATGCAATTTCAGTCATTAGAAATGCTGCGAAACAGAAATGAGTGTTATGCCCTTTGAGTACAACTGATATGTTTTGTGTTTGGTTCTTAATGCAAAGTAAAGTGTGTAGTGGTTGATCTGGATTTATGCTGCCAGCTCATCAAAATTTTAGAAGTTTAGGAATTGTAACTCAACCACATTTTCATAACTACTATGAAGGAACTATGTAGGTAGGTGGTCTAAGGCAGTTCTTGAGAATTTAGGCAGGTTTAAACTTTTTCTGTGAATCATGAGAAACGACAACTAAATAATAAGACTTATTTTATTTTTTGAACTGACGTGATACGCAGTGAAAAATGTAGGGAACAGCAGTAGAAAAGCATGAAAGTAAAAAACATGATGCATGGCATTGCTTTTAAAAAAGAAAGCAGAGAAAAGGGCCAAGAGTATGGCCGGAGAGGGGGTGTTACTTTGGATGAAGGGTTGGCAAACTTTATCTTTTAGGCTTTTCAGGTCATATTCTCTCTGTCACAGTTACTCAACTCTGTCCTTGGATTGCTAAAGCTGCTATAAACAATACTAAACAAGGGGTTTCATTGTGTTCTAATAAAACTTTATTGACAAAACAGGCCGTGGGATGTATTTGGCTCACAGGCTATATAGTTTGCGAATCCCTGTTTTAGGTGGTTGTTCATGGAATATCTCTCTGAGAAGAGGACACTGAGCAGGGAAATGCGTGAAGTGAGGGAGCAAGTCATAGCTATCTGAAGGAAGAAGGGTCCAGGCACATATACATTGTGATCTAGTCAAACATGGTTTATATCCTATTGGGTATACTGCTATACTCACTAATCATTATTTGCCTATGTTTTAATACAGTCTTCTCAAATGTGATTGTTAAGTATTATGCAACAGTTCAACCCATAGATGAATCACAATTTACCAAACCACTCCTTGTGGCTGAATATGTAAACTGTCCAGTTGTTTAGTGTCACAAATTCTACAGCAGCAAACACTGACAAGTATCTAAATTTTTTGGCTACAGACAGGCATATTAGGTCAAAAGCCCTGAAAGACAGCTTTTTATGGCTCTTCTCCACACTGCTACATTTCTACCTTAGGAATTTGCAAAAGACAATGACAGCCAGTGACTCTAAAAAACTTCCTAGCAGGTGTTGTTAGAATTAGTTGTGCTCATCCAGTAAGTATAAACTAGAGCAGCAAAGTCTATGGTCTTCATTTTCACTAACAAAACATGAAAGGCCAGACCAAGGAGTGTAAAGTCTGACACTTGGGTTAAGAAAATGGCACTACCTGCTCA
Organism: Daubentonia madagascariensis; assembly: GCA_023783475.1. NCBI lineage: Eukaryota > Metazoa > Chordata > Mammalia > Primates > Daubentoniidae > Daubentonia > Daubentonia madagascariensis. The sequence continues at coordinate 11,852,565 of JAKFHU010002658.1, forward strand.
TAAGCTGTGTTAACTTCTCTGTGCCAAGGTTTCCATATCTTTAAAATGAGGCTAATAATAATAACAACGCCATCATAGGGTTGTTGTAAGTATTACAGGGGATAATTATGTAAACTCTTTAAAATGGTACCCAGTCAATAGTGTTCTATTAAAAGTATTAATAGTAAATGAGCTTTTGTTTTTTGAGTCCTAGTTTGTTGGCATGAGGTGACACACTCAAACAAAAACAAAAGAAAAATGATGGTAATAGCAGTGACCTAACAAACAATGGCCCATTATTATGATTAAAAGTAATATTTATTTAGGAGCTACCATATGTAAAGCACAGCCTCAGCCTAATAAATGCAAAGAAATAGAGTCTTTATCCTAAGACATGCAATTATAATCTAGTTCATTTTTTTCTTCTTTTTGTTTTTTTGGGTGGGTTGGGGAGTGTGTTAGTGTTAGCTACAGTATTTGATATAATTTGAGATATCATTACACTTTACCAGTCTCAATAATGTTCATGGTAGAGGACAAACACTGGAGGAAAAAAAAAAAAAAACCTTTCCTTTGTTAATTTTAAATCATACTATCAAAATATTCCAAACTAGTTATGTCCCCAAGCATAATTACAAGGTGATATAGTTTGGATATTTGTCCCCTCCAAATCTTATGTTGAAATCTGATGCCCAATGTTGGAGGTGGGGCCTGATGGGGGGTGTTTGGGGTCATGAGGGCAGATCCCTCATGAGCAGGTTGTTGCCATCCTCACGATAGTAAGTTCCCACTCTGTTAGTTCCCATGAGAAATGACGATGAAAAAGAGCCTGGCACCTCCCTTTTCTCTCTCTCTCTTGCTTCCTTCCTCCTGCCATGTGATGCCTGCTCCCCTCTGCCTTCTGCCATGAGTGGGAGCTTTCTGAGGCCCTCACCAGAGGCAGCTGCTGGCGCCACATTTGTTGTACAGCCTGCAGAACCATGAGCCAAACAAACTTCTTTTCTTTATAAATTACCCAGCCTCAGGTATTCCATTATACCAACACCAAATGGACTAAGACACAAGGTTTTACTAAATCTCCTTATTTTACCAAGGTTTCCTTGAGAATGAAAGGAAATAAATCACTATTATGCATATGGGCCCATCACAGACTTTTAAGAGAGTGGCTAGACTGAAGGCTGTGTCTGAATGAATAGTATATGAGCCCCCAATAAGCACAGTTCCGGCACAAGCACGGTGTTGAATTCAGGAAGGAAGGCAGGGAGGAAGAGGGGAAAGGAAGAACTTGGTAGCATCTCTGGTCATCTACTACTATTTCTTTCTCTAAGATTTTACCATAATGATGCATCTTTTCTTACAGCTTTCTCTCTCTGGGAAGAAATCTATTTATTCACACTCCAAACTTGTCACTCACCTCCCTGTTTCCTCCCTAAAAGGCAGTCCTAATCATGGGGCTGAAGCCTCACTTATTTCCAGTGCACTCCATTTCACAGCGAATATTAACGATCTATGTGTTCTGAGTCCTCTCCCCAAAGTGAAGGGAGGTGGACCACTTATTGTGGGCAGAACAGCTCTTCTTACTTAGGTGGAATGATTCTAGAGAGTCAGGCAGCCCTAGGACAAGCCACACTGACTCAACGAAGAGAAAAAGGAGCTGTTGAATAGAACAGAACATGAGTGCTCATTTTTCTCCAAGACAGAAAAGACAACACTGGTTTTCTAAAATGAGTTAGTAAAGTGGATGGTGAAATGCAACAGCCTCCATGTGAGCTGGCTTGGGATGCAGCTTGGGGTGCAGTACTGTTCATATTCACAGCATGAGACAAGGGCAACTCTCAGCTCAACTGGCAAGAAGACGTGTGGGGCCTGAGTTTTGTAATGGATTCATAACTAAGGACCCTGCTTTGGAAAATGAATTGCAGATCTCGGTATGAAGCAAAGGGATGGACTGAAATTCATTTTATATTGGTCAATAAATGAGAAAACTTTGGCTCAGAAAGGTTTTATGTAAAGGATAGATTTTTTTTTCCCCAAGAAAAAATACAGAATAAATGAAATCAAATTGGAATTTAAAGCTACTTTATAATTTGGGTTTCTACAAATACACCATGTCTACTTTTAAAAAGAGATGAGTTGTAACACACACACCAAAAAAAGGGAAAAAAAAAGAAATGAGCACACACTGAAAATGCAAGAGAAAAGATACTTTTTTCACTAACATGAAAAGTAGTCACTTGAAAATATAATACAACTGTATTCTGGGGTAGGGGGCTGCAATATGCCAATTGTCTAAATTGCAAAATGAAATTCCAAAAACTAGTAGTAATTTTTAGCTTAGAGGGCTTCATTCATTCCCATAGAGTACAACAGTACCTCCTCGAGTTATGCAAGGATACAGCCCTGATGTCAACAATGCGTGGCAGGAAATACAGAGGAGACCAAGAAGTAAAAACATACACATAAAATTACTGCCTCAATTATGGGTATATACATTCAGATTATCATTAATGCTTAAAATAATCTTCGTAATAAAGGGGACTCACTCTGATATTTTCTCTAAAACATTGTACTTTTTGTTATCTGGCTTAACAAACATAGAATCTGTGGTCATAGCAAATGCTTTGAGAGAGAGAGAGAGAGAAACACTCCAATTATCTATTGGGTATAAGTCCTGGTGACTTTAGCGGAGGATAACTTTCAGAAGAAAATGGAAGATTCCTCATATCCAATGTTTCTTAATTTTTAAACTACTTGAATTAACCACAATGCAAGAATCGTATATTTTATAAGACAACATTTACGTGACAACTCAGGGAAAGGTGATACTTATAGTCCATGTCCTACTTATAAGTTCTTAATCTAAATTTATGATTTTGAGTTAAGAAAGGAAATACTAATAAATTTGAATATTATTTCCAGTTCTGTATTTGAATCAATTTAAGTTTCTATACTCTATCTACACTGCCTAACCATAAACTGGAAAACACTATGAGAGTAAGTAGGGTACACTAAAGGCATTCCATTTAACAAACTGGGTTCTTTAACACAGACTGACGTATTTCCGTACATATTTATGAGGCTCAGTGGTTATTATTAGGCTGTAATTGCAGTTGTTCTAACACCTAATAAGCCATGGTTGGAAAAACAAAGGCAGGTTAATTTGTGATTTCCTCTACTCATTCAGAGGCAAATTAAGTGTCAAACAGCTAATACAGAACATATTTCATTTTATGAGATTTTAATTTAATTCTGCACCATATCGTTGATGCCTTAATATAGGGTGGTTTATCTAAAAAGAGGAGCAATTTATAAACCTCTTTCAATAGAATCCTTAATGATAGGATATGATAGCATAATTATCGTAGTGCCTGCCCTCCTTCTAAACAGAGATCTGTCGGCATTTCCATCAACACAATCCTTGTTTTTAAGAAACTTGCAATTTAATTTTTAAAATTGGCACCAGAAGAACAATCATGTGTACAAAATAATGAGAATATCCCCAAATTTTGTCATCTTATAATTAAAAATATTTATTCTAAAAACTTCATAAGCACACCTGATCTCTTTTTTTATAAGACAATTTTATAGCAAGCATTTTGGAATTTAAGTTCTAGATGAAATCATTTTATTTTTTCCAGGTTACCTCTTTACCCCTCAGCAAAGATGTGCTTTTAAGATTTCCATAACAGAGCCGTATTTGCCTAGTTTACCCTCCACTTCCAAGAAGATCACAGGCATCTGCTTATCACACCTCAGAAGGTGCAAAAGCAACCCAGGGACTCATAACTGAACGAGGCCAGAACAGAAACTCCCCGTATTTTTCAAGCCCCCAACTGCCTCAAATGCTAACCCTCAGCATTTGTTTAGACCACTAGCTTTTCAGAGTGCTCTGAAAATGAACATTATTTCACTGAACTCTTCCTGCAATTTGAAGAACCGGGTAAGGCAGATGGCTTCATTTCCCCGTAATAAAAGCAATACACACGACACATGCAAGGGAAGTTGCCAGAGTTCACAGCACAAGTGGGAGGCAAGGCAAGAACAGGAATTCGAGATCTCTGACTGCTCCTGCACTGTCTCCAAGACTGAACTGGCAGTGAATATCCCCACAAAGTGCCTGGCCAAGTGCTAGGTGACACCCACAAAATTAGCAGGGGGCAGTGACCGCTAACAATAAATTACCAAGCAAGAGATAAAAGCACTACAATAAAGGGACATGGGAGGTGCTACAGAAACAACCTCTGGGAAAGCCAGTAAAGGTGACACTTGAATTAAGCCTTCAGAATAAATATAAGCAGGAGTTTGCCAGGCAGACAGGGAAGACCACCGAGGGCAATGCAGAAAGAATGTCATGTTACAAAGGCACAGAGGTGTGACTTGCCCTGCCTTCCTGGAGCCCACTTCAAAAGTTCAGTGTCCACCCAGGGCCCTGCTAGGATGCACCTAACAGCCCCAGGAGGCCACAGACCTGTTTTTCCCTCTCAGAACCTTCCAAGACCTCTCTTTTGAGGTTTAGGATTATTGACCAGCCTCACATTATGAATCTTTGGTAACTATACATGTAGGATGCTAGAGAACAATTTAGTCAGTTGCTGTTAAAGTATCCTAAAGTTTGAATGAAAAAGCAGGCAGTACTAAAATCTGTGGAAATCCCAGCTCAGCAGTAACACCAGAAATAGAGCTCCCTGCCACCCACCCTACCTACCAGGATTCTCCAAACCTGACCTGCCTTATCTTGGGGGTGTTAGCATTATGAGCCAATGTAGGTAGTGCAAACAGGGCCTACATAGTAGCAGCTATGTCAGGGTTTGCTGTTATTATAGTCTGCCAGAGAACCAAGACTTGGGATTTTTATGGATAAACTCATATTTGAATTTAATTACAAGGCAAACTATAGTGAATCCAGAGAAAATAGTTCAGTCTACCATATGAAGTCATTTTTAAAAATTTCTTGAGAACACGATTTTTGAAAGGGTAAAGAACTCCAAAATTCCACAGAAAATCTGATTTAAATTCCTACATCACAGAGACTCAAGTTTGGGAGGAATTAGCCACCCATGTTTCCAAGGCCTATCTGGCCCCTGTATTCTCTGTACCATGGAGCAGATCCTCATCTGAGAGCCACGTGGTCCCATCTGTACCATAAAACCTCTGTATAACAGGGTGAATTACATGTCATGTTTTCAGACTGAATCTGGAATTTCCTTCCCTTTGTATAGGGAATTTTAAATTGGCCTCTTGGTTTTATTTGAGTGTATTTTTAGCAGGCTTCAGAACCCCGTAAATACTTACTTGTGTTCCAGTGAAAAGTCAAAGAATAAGTCACAAGTTTCTGCATTCTCTCTCTATAAATACCCACTTCTCCTTTAATGCTTAGAGAAGTCTGCAACACAGATTTATTACTTACCTCCAGGCAAATCTGCTCTGAAATTACAATTCAGTAATGGGAGATGGATCCAAAAAACTGTTGGTAAAATATTATATGTGTACTTGGGCATGTAGTTAGGATTGTTAATATCAATTAATTCTGTTCACAGAGGAGGACTTGTTTTAAAACAACTTCATTTTTCTTTGGCATAATATGTAATTACACAGCTGTAACTAATAGCCATGGAGATGCAATCTACAATCTAAATAACCAGCATTATTCTTCAAAGTATTATTTGTGCTTTTCTAACTTTACTGTCTCAGAATGAAGGGTGATTATTAGATATGACTAAATGTATATATCAAGGCCATTAGCAAGGGACATCCCCTCCCAAAGAGTGGCTCCAATTATTATAGTACAGGACAGTTTTCTGAGCACTACTACAAAAGAATACTGTTTTAGTTTGTAAGTCCACTATCCCTATTGCCTCCAAACCAAGTAAGATGATATTTATTTCCACAAGAATTTCTTTTTACTTTCCTAATGTATGTTATCACCACTATTCTTTCCTTTTATCTTTGTGTAAACCATGTGCGCAATCACATTTGCCATTTTGTTTGGGTGACATGCCCATCAATCAAGTGACTGTTAGTGTGTGCACCAATGGGGTTATGAAAATTTACCATAAAAATTTCATTATAATTTGTTGTGATCCCCAGGACTGGACTTTCATGTAACAGAAATTTTAGCATGAAAATATTCCAACCTAATATTGACCACATACATATTCTGAGTGGTAACTTTCCATTAGGCTCTTACTTTTTAATTTTTTGTTTACAGCCCACAGAACATACGTCAGCAAAATATATAGGAAATACTTGCCAGCTAGCTAGTGTGACAGGCATTCCTCAGGAAGCAGCAGGGATTTGCTTCAGTGAATCTGGGAACAGACAGGCTTGCTATATTTCAAAAGTAAATCTTTTACTTCTAGCACATCTTCAAAGCCCAGCAGACATGCCATTAACAAAAATTCCTGAGACAGTACAAAGCGGGATGTTGTTGCATTTCATTAATGGGAAAAGGTTTAATACTTACACATGCAGTGGAGGAATAGGAGACGGATCATAGTGGTAGCGGCCCTCATGATGTCTTGCATCAATCGGTACAGGAGGATGGAAGGCAGGAAAAAGATGTGGAGGGTCTGAAAAAGAAAAGCAGTCCAACCTGTATCAAATGAACACCTGGAAACAGCATTCCAATTCATGAAGCAACATTGCCATCCTAGCTTCACTCCTTATGCTGCATCTACTAATGATGAGGCTGTATAAGGTACTACGGAGCTATGACTGAGTAAACAATGCCTGGACCTACCTGAGAAAGTAGAGCCTGTGATTGCAACTAAAACCCAGACAGGACAGCGAGAAAGAGACGGACAATACAGGCTCCCGACCCTGGAAGAAATGCCGGCCAGAGGAGGGGGGCTGAAGGAACCACACAACCAAGAGGAACAGACTGCAACACGCTTATTTGCAGGAAAAAAAATTGTATTTTCAAGTAAATATTAGACAAAGACATTGCAATGTAAATACTAGCTTCATTTCTCACCTACCCATCAGGCTTGTAAGGACCTGCTAGAATCCATGGCTGATATACACACACACACACACACACGTGTATACACACACACACACACTTTTTTAAAAAATTTAAATGCACATTCCCCTCCTTCTTGGCTTGGGTTGGGCCTCCATACTCCCAACAGAAAGGCAGCAGCAATCTGTACATCGGCCAGAGAACTACTATACAGCCTGGCTAGAAGAGAAGAGCTGGCCCACTGAGGCTCACAGAGGGAGATGGAGCAAAACTCAAGGAATTCCTGCCAAGGTGGCGTTAACACTCACCTTGAACCCAGACCCCCTCCCCCTCCTGCCCTTCCTCGGATATACTGCCCAGGGTTTCTGGGTTCCTGGGTTCCTGTGTGTGTGCCCTTCCTTAAAATAGCTCCTCTATCCACACTTACTCCTAGTAACTTATACCTGTTGTCTCTTGCAAATTTAAAAATAAACTTTTATTGTAAAAAAAAAAGTGATTCACTGTAAACATTGCAGAGAGTTTTACCAGATTTTATAATTAGAAGCAGGACTGATACTTAGTACCTGCGCTCAAGTTTTTCCCTAGTTTCAAGAAGCAAAATAAGAGTCCAAAACCTGGAGGTTTGACTCCATGGCTATGAGACTGATATTACAGCAAACACACTGGGACGTGCTCTTCAAATATTACCTATCCACACTTGGTCACCGTGGGAGCCTGCCCAGAGCCAGCATTGTGGGAATTGATATGTACACCAAACAAGCCTCACAGTGGCTTACAATGACTTTTTAAAGTCTAAAGATTTTGCACTGAGGGTTAGCTGAGGTCAGCAGGCTCTAAAGGCAACTCCAAATGAGGCACCCACTGTGAACATGTCCCGAGCAACCATGGAAGAAGGCACAGAACCTCTCCACGGGTCTGGGAAGCTATGCCAACAACACACAGACTAGGATGTGCACCGCACCCCCTGATGTGAGCAGCACTGCACCCCAACTGTGAATTTTCTTAAATAGAAGTGGATGACTATTACATGTATATACGTTGAGTTCAAGTGGTTTTGATTTCCTTCCCTACACATTTCTGTATTTTCCAAATTTCCTTCAACAAGCATCTATTACAATAAAAGCATAAAAAACATGTTTTAAAAATTATAATACATTACTTCCCTTGTTTTGAATTCTGCCCTTGCTGCCTTCCTTTGAGAATCTAAGACTGTGGTTATGGAGGAAAAAATAAAATAAGAGTGAAAAACTATAAGCATGGCATTTATAGAAACTCTGTGGTCCACCAGGGAAGGACTCAAAACTGCAATTCTATCAGTTTACCACCAAATCTAGAATCTAGACAACTTCCAAGGGTATTATTGTACTGAAAATGGCATTATTCACTGCATTTTCTACTTGTTGTAAGATTGGGTAGGGAGGGATTGGTGATATAGAAAGAAAGAAGGAATCGTTTTGTCATTGTCATATTATTGTCACTGTGATATCACAATATACAATAATGCTGGAAATTCAAGATGAGGGATATACTCACGACCTGATCATTTATCACACTTTATACATTTTATAAAGTCTATACAAAAGATCAATGATATTTTACCACTTAGGAATTAGTATTAAAAGATTCGGGAGTTAGTTCTTTGTAATGCAAATATTAACAGTTGATTTGCTAAATTTGAAGGTTTAAGTTGAACGTTTATCCAGCAACGTTGGCAAATTCATTGGTGCACGTAACTCTCTAATCCTGACAATTAAAAGCCACCCTCTGGAGAGCCAAAACATTCTACTTTATTTAACCATTTTTGATGAAAATTACTCATCCTTCCTAAAAAAACAACACAAAATCAAGCTATTTTCACTAGCTTGAAAGTCCTACACATACTAGTGAATTTTTCCTGATTTTAAATTTTGAAACAAACCCAAATGAGATGCAAATCCAGGTAAGTACGATCAAATATGGGGGGGAGGGGGCTTTCTTTCTCTTGTACTTCTTTTGGCTGCTGCTGCTGATGCAAGCATCCTTGCCTTCTGTAGACTTCTTACTTAACACATATAACCTGCTCTTGGAAATCAGAAAAATAAACTTGCTAGAACTGTGTGTGAATTAAGCATTCATAAAATCTGACCCACTTCCTAAGGGCTTCTCACATGCACCAGTATATATGGCTGTTTCGAGGGACACTGTGACCACTATGACTGTCAGAGATGGAAGATATTTTTACTTCTTTACTTCTTAGCTCTTGGCTGTGTTCTGTGTGATTAAATTCTCTCCACCAGATAAGTGGGTGTTAACTGTATCTGGTTTTCTCTACGTGGGTGCCACGATGAATTATGGCAAAGTACAAACCCACATTTTTCATACACACAAGGCTCAAAATGTGTGAATTTAATTCCACATTTAATATATACCTCATAGGTCCAGGAAATAACAGTCATTATCTTTTATATGAGTATTTATAATGAAGTCGCAGTGATTATGTGCACAGAGGTGAAGACCAACCAGTGAATCCTGTAAAATCAAAAGCGTGTACCCAAGGAGTATAAAAATCTCTTCCCCAAGGGAAACTTACAGTGCTGTCACTGACATTTAAAAGGCACTGCCATCTTTTCATTTTCAGGAAATTATCCTTTCAGGATTTGAATTCCCTCTCTCTCACTTACCCTCTCTTCTTGCAGAAGAAACACTGCCAAAATATTTGAGAGAAAAATATAAAACACAATTATTGGGGCATTTAGCAGTCATTTCTCGTAGTTGAGTCTGCAGTGTTTTGTGAGTTTAAAAGTTAATTCTGACTGAAAATATGTGATGCATCTTGTAACACTGTTTGCACACAGTGTTTATTTATGTCCCAAGGAAATTTATGAATTCTGCATTCTGGAATTAGGTTTAAATAAAGAACAGAGAATTAGTGGATGTGATCTGATTTGACCAAAGACATCTGGTTTTAGTTTAAGTGTTTTACTGTTTCTATGTTTCTCTCTTGATTAAATTTAAAATAACTTTTCCCGGGCTGCCAAAGTCTGTGGGAACAATTATACCTTGTGTTGGTTATTAGTGGAAATCACACCTCTTAAGCCACTTTCTGGGAAAATACAATGCAACACCCTCCTCTTCCAGTTCAAGACATGCTTAACCATAGCTTAACAGGATAAATGAAGACTAAAAAGCAATATGAGCATGTCCTTTAATATACGTGGCATCACATGACATTAATCCTAATGCGTTTCTCAAAAAATGTTCCTGAATCCTCAAACGTTGAGTCCTTGCCTTGCTCGCCTCTTGGTTTGTCATTTCTATGTGGATCAGCGGCATATTCCATCACGGGTCCAAAAAGCTGTCCAAGAAAACCCACATGACTAGAACAGACGCGTGTCGCCAGCAGCCACCATAATTATCCACCTCGCGGTTTATTATTTACACATGAGCAGCGCAGCTGTGGTGCATCATAACTCAAGTGTATGTGTAATAAGTTACCACACTGCAGCCATCTCCTGCCCTGGCCCTTGACAAAACACCACATGATGACTTCTCCAAAGTCACGCGAAAACTGCTGAAGCAGAAGGAAGTGCCACTAAACCTGGCTACCTCCTATTTATCATACGATTTCCTGACTGATGGTTCCACAAACCAGCTGCTAAGTGCTGTGTACTCTACTGTCAGCAAACTAACGGGCTAAATGGAAGACAGGGAGAATAATGTGCAGAACTGGTGGAATCAATTTTACTGAGGGAATTAAAATTCTACCACGTGGGGGTGGGTCTCTGGAGCAGCAGTAAGCAGTCAACTATACATGCTTATGGATGCAAAGATGATTTATTACAGACTTGCAAGAGGTTTGACTCTTGTACCTGAGTCCTCTTACACTAAAGAGAGATTCGAAGAGTGTGTACTCTCTGCGGCTTGAGTGGAATAGTCTTTAAACCCTATAAATATGTAATTGGCTTGACACGTGTTTCAATTGAAATGCATAGTAAAAATATTTGTGCTGGGTAGAGTTGTCAGTATTCAATTTCACACTGGCTGTCATCATACTGGGCATTAAGGGTCTCATTAGGAATGAGAGGCATTGATTTTTAGGTCTCTTCACAACAGCCTGGCTGATCATAAAACCTGTAGCCAGAGAATAACCGAGAAAGACACTTGGAGATTTATCTTCAGTTGCATCCTTCTCCCAAGAAATAGTTTTAGTATCCTCAGGCTATAAGATCTCTTGGAGGCCATCCTGGGAAACTGTCTTTTAAGGTTTGAAATTTACATACAAAAATTGTAGATTAAAAAAGAGAGATCAAAGTCAGCTCAGTTAGTGCCCTGAAGGAGTAATTCACCAAATGATACTTTTTCAGTGCCCGGGAAACAGCACAAGCGAAGTCCTCACAGCTGATTTAAATACTGAAGTCACCTGTACTCTGGCCTTGGGATTTACTCTAGATCAGAGCTAGCGATGATTTTCCTGTCATTAGGGCCAGCCCCGCCCATAGGAATGGCCAGTGCACTCAAGCTCATTCTATCACCTGCCGTCAGTAGAAATGGCCTTAAAACCACACGTGGGTTCCTCAGCGCAACATCCACTATGCTAAAATCAAAATAATCATCCAGCTTCTATAAAATAAGAGGTCTCAAGTGGGAGAGTAAGAGTGCTGGGGGTGGGGGGAGAGAGACCCCACTGCCAAGGAAGCCACTCCAGTGAGACGGTGGAGAAGCAGCCTGTGCGCATTGCTGCCTCTTCCCACCTGGGGACATCTCCAGCCATCATCCTCCTGCCTGCAAGACCTTTTCCAGGGCTCAGTGGCCTACGGGAGACATTGCCGTTAGGTGTAACTCCAAGACCCAGACTGACTCGCTAAATTGGATATCCCTGCTATTCCTGCTTTTGGACAACATGGCGCCAGGAAGGAGCTGATCCGGCCCCTCTGGGGACTCCCTGGGAGTACCTGACAAGGAGGGTATAGAGGAGCAGTGAGCCTGGAGCAAGGCAGTCTGAGGCCCTCCACGGTCTGCTGTGAGTGCAGTCTAAGGAATGCCACCCCACAAGGACCAGCTGTGGAATTACTGGGCATCCCTGTGCCATCATACCATGGAGCACCTCATGGAGCATCAGGAATTTTTCTTCTGGTCTTACAGGCATGTTATATGGACTTGGAAAGTCCTCCAGAGTCATTATTATGAATCATCTTGTTTATATGACCCTCCATAATGTGATGCAAGTTTAAAGAAACTGTGGTTCTAGTATGCTCAAGAAACCTTGCAAATGCCCTGCATTTAAAAAAAAATGTATTATTTTGTCACTTTACACATGGCATGAGCCTTAACTTAGAGCGTATACACCAAGGGAGGATCTGCAAACTATTGAACTTGGGCTGGTTTTTGTACATAAAGTTTTACTGGAATAGTGCCATGCTCATTTGCTTACATATTCCTTATGGCTGCTTTTGCACGATGGCAGAGTTGACTAGCTGAGACAGAGAACACGTGGCGAGCAGCAAAACCTAAAATATTTACTATCTGGCCTTTTATGGAAAAAGTTTGATGAACCCTGTGCCAATGTACCACAATAAAGTAATTTTCAGAAATTATCACATTTCAGAAAAACCCCACGTCAACTTTTTCTTTATGACACCTATTGTTTAAGTGGTAACACTGTATGTAAAATATTTTAAATGCAAACTTTCCTTAAATACCAACTTGTGTAATATAAAAATATCTTTACAGTAAGTGTCCATACTAACAATTAAACAATAAAGAGACATATCTAATTTTCACAAAACCTATAATAAGTAGATAAATTCTAAGATAAAAAAGATAATGGAAAAAATTTACCATAAATCTAGCAAATAATGGCATTAATGACTTAACACTTGCAAATTTAAGTTATCTTACAAGTTAAGTAAAACATACACAAATTTACATAGAAGGCTAATTAAGAACAAACACTAAGCTATTTCTAAAGCCCAAGAAGCTTTTACTTCTGGAAGCTACCAGTCTTGACTCCTGGTATATAAACTACCATGGACATTCCTCAGTACTCAAATAGCAAGCTTTCTATCTTTTTCTATCTTTTTTGTAAGCATATAGGCATATTGAATTATTAATATTTTAGACCTAAATGCTACTCACCACTACACTCTGGTCACACCAAAATTCATCCTTTTTTAAAACAATCCGATCCATGCCATGCTTCTTACCAAATGTAATTATGTGTTTTCCACAAGAAAATGACAAATGGCCCTCTGCAAGTGAACTGACAAAAGAAACCTCTGCCTTTACTACCTCAAATGTGTCCTGGGTAGTAAACAAACAATTGATCTCACCCCTTTCTGGACAATTCTAACTTCTTTTGTCAGCAAGTTTGAGTGTTTCTCAGCTAAAGATCACATCCCTTGGATGCCTGGTGGTGGAAAAAGAACCACATGTCCCACCGGCCAACCAATCATATCCTTCAACCAGAGTCTCTGGAATGTGTGTTGCCTATGACCCCACATATATGCATCCATGATATTTTTTGTTGCCAGCTTTCCTGCCGGGATAAGAGAGAAAAACTAACCAGAGGGAAAGGCAGCAAAGGGAAATAAGAGAAGGTTTACAGTCATTGTATCTAAACTGCAGAACTCCGAGGGAAATCACATGCAAACATATGAAGAATCACTACACTTACAAGTGACAAATCCCCATTTACTTTGAAAATACGCTAATGGTGTATTTTCAGTGATAATAAATAAGCTTGGAGATTAGAAGATGGAAATTAGTTACTAGTGACAAATTCTTATATCAATGACCATATTTTTTGGACAGCACAATGCAAAAGTGAAATCCATAACTCCAAAGATATACATTGGGATTCTTAATGCTTATGAAATGAAAGGACAGGATGAAATGTTTCCATGAAAAGTATTTGGTGTCTCAAATCTAACTACAGAAGCCTTGAAGTCAACGGACTCAGAAGTTGTCCTGGATAGTAAACCAACAACTGATCAGTGAAGGTGAGGTCTGGAAGTTATATTCTATCCAAAATAAATCAACTGACAGAAGGGCTTTCAAACATTTTTTTCAGTGTTGCAAAATTAGCAGAAGCAGGTAGTGAAATGTGAAAGCAAAGTAACACAGTACATTTTATAAAATATATATACATCTCCCTTAAGGAATCCTCTTGACAACCCTAAATCAGCATTTTCAAAGCTTTATTATTATTCCCCTAAGTTTTGTTTCCCTTTATTGCCTATTATCAAGACAATGCTGAGAACTAAGAAGGGAAAATTCTATGATCTGCTCAGAAAAGCTAAATGATCTACCCAAAGTTACATAAAACTAAGATCTGTGGTGCAAACTGGGTGCTCTTTCTATTCCAATGTCAGAGCACACTGGACGTGGCTCTTCAAACCTAATCCTTGGCTGAGTACTGGGGGAGGTTAGGTGGGAAATCCAGGCATCACTGTGGAGCCCTGCCTGGACTCTCAATGCTGATTCTGAAGCAGCAATGTCCAGTAGCTCTCGGGCAACACACACCCAGGCCCACCTGGAGATTGCCTGGGATGAGGCTCAGAGGGTCAGGGGGGTTACCTTTGTCTTCACAGTTGCAGAGGAGAATGATGCCACCAATCAAAGACAGCACCCATCAAAGACCACTTCCAGAAATATTTTGAAGTCCCTGGGAAACCAGCATTGTCTTAAGAGTGCGCTAGTTGGCAACTTTATAGCAATTAAGAAATGAATGAGACACATTCATTTTGCTCAAAATCAGACAAGAAGCTCTGAAGGATTATTGACTCTCCCCTGTGAATCCCCATCATCTACTCCATCTGTAATTCCTGTCAATCAACAACTAAAGGTCTTCCAAGGCTTGCCCCAGGATTAGTAATTAATAAGAATAATAAAAGCAATCATAAGCATAAGTTACAATTCACTAAATACTTTAATATGTGTCAGGCTCTGTGCAATGCCTTTTAGACCCACCTCATTGATTTCTTCCTACAGCCCGACCAACCTGAGAAGCAGGTGCTATGTGTGTGCCCGTTCTTACGGATGAGGAAACGGTTAAGGACCTTGCCCAGCGTTAAATGGGGAAGCAGTAGTAGAGCTGGATGTCTTTTTACTTCAAAACCAGGGCTCTTAGACACTCTATTTCTTAGCACAACAGTATCAGAGTTCAGGCTTTTTATTATCTCTTACCCCACACCTGCATCCCTAAAACCCAGACTGGACCATGTCCCTCCCTTCTTCCCAGATCTGCAGTGGCCCAGGACAGCCTGCCCACTCCAGCCCAAGCTCTTCACCATGACACTCAGGCCCCAACCACCGAGCTTAGTCCAGGACACTTCCCACCCGAGAGCCAGTGTCCCCTCAGGCTGCCATGTTCTTTATGGCTTATGGGGTCCCCTCAGGTGAGAACCAACTCCCTCTCACACAAGTCTTACCATCTCTTCAAGACGCGATGCAAATGCCACCTCCTCATCGAGCTTCCCAGAGGCTCCATGGGATTGCATTCTCCTTCTCCCCTTCTCTGTAATTCAGGTGAGCCGGGACCACAGGATAGCCTGTGGAACTCCATCTGCACCTGCACCACGTCCTGGCCACCTCTCTTGCTCAGCAGACGTGAGGCTCTCTGAGGGCCAGCATGTTCACACTCAGCGCTCTCCCTCACACAAGTACATGTTTACTCACACTGCCCACAGCACAGCTGTGAGCACAGGCACACCTCACTGCATTTCCTGCGTTCCGCTCTCCTGCCCCGGCACACACACTGTCAGATCAGAACTGTCTTCTTCCCCTCCCAGGCTATGTGGGATGTGAGGGTGGAAGAGGCTCCCTTACCCTTGTATTCCTAGTAGGAACTCAATAAATGTCTGTCATAGGAAAGGTGAATACGAGGAGGAAAGACAAGAAAGGAAACTGAGGCCACACCACGGCAGTGGTGGCCCAGGCCAGCCCTCCCTCCTGGGCACTGCGGGACACTCCATCTACCTAATGGGCCTCCAACAACGGTCGCAAACGAGGGGAACTCACAGGTATGGCCCCATGCAGGTTTTCACGTGCCTCCCATGTTCACAGCCTGCGCAGGGCTAACACCCAGCAGATGCCTGCACACCCTGGGCCAAATCTGAGCACTCTGAAGTTTAACTTCTTGCCCGGCCAGGCTGCCTGCTTCCTGCTGGGCAGCGAGTAACTTCATGTGGGCACCTCACCACCTACCCCACCCCACCACCTCTGGGAGGGCAGACAATGGCGGGCACTCGGTAGTAACATCCCACGTTGGGACCTTTCCAAGACTCTGAGTGGCTTTCCCGCCAAGGAAATGTTGATGCTTTGGTGAATTCAGGATACTTGAGCAGGCTGCTAACACCCATATGGAAAAAGCTCTTTGACACAAAAGGTTGGAGGTCAAAAGTTTAAAAGCTCATGACAGAAATGATAGGGGCTCCTTTGCCCCCACCTCCCCTTTTTTTGTCAATAACATCAAAGGCCCTGGCATGTTCTTAATGCTATTATTGTTACGCCTTTGGAATCCATTGAAATTCCAGCATGTTTATTGCACACTGGGAGCATTAAAAGGCTCCACTTTCTTGTCTCTCAAACTCTGAACTCTCACTATTTATGAAGCATCATTGTTTGCAGAAACACACAAAGCTTTTAAGCAAAGAGTTTATTTTAAGGGCTTCTTTCACCATGATCGTAAAATAATAAAGCACATGAAGTGGCTTCCCTGCAAGGATGAGCAAGGAAATGAGAGAGAAGGACAGAATCCCCCACTGCTTAGGGGGAAAAAAAAATGCCCTTCCCATTTCTTGGCTCGTGAGAATGTAAGTATGAAAACATTCCCCCCTTTTCTTACATTTCTCCTTTCCCTGCAATCCTGTACTAGCCACTAGCCACACATTTTACACACGCCCTCAAAGACGCCGGCTATGTGAGCATACATGAAATGGCATCATACCTCACCCGGGCCCCCAAGCCCACCATGCCCATAAAGGACAGAGGCCACTCCTTTCCTACTCTTCCCCTCCACATTTCCTACAGTCCAGACAAGCTACTGTGCTCGGAAAGACCGAAGAGGAATTCAAATGGCCAGCATTCTGCTTTAGGACTGGGGAGGATAATAGATTTCAGGGTGTCAACAAACCTTCTAGTCTGTTCAGCTGGGCACTTTGGGGACTCTCCTTCCTGGAGAGGTCAAGGGTCCTGTGACTGCTTTCACTGGGAAGAGGTTGTTGGTTGTCCGCTGCCCGAGCTTCCCCAAGACCTCAAGCTCTCCTGCCCACTTCCCCTACTGCTCCCTCAGAGGGCTTCTCACTGGCCACGTCCTCCCGAGGTACTTTCTCAGGCAGAAAGCCCAGGTTCTATATGATTTGTGATCTCCATCTGGGTCCTCTCCTTCCTTGCCCCAGAGTGACCCCTGGTTTCTAGACCAACTGCAAGGGGCTCCGCTTTTACAAACTATGTTTGGTAGGTATCTAAAGTCAATAATGCCCATTTGCTCCCACAGGCCCCTGAGAGAACGTGGTCTACTTCTGAAGTCCATATCTACACCTGGTACACCTGGGTCCACACCTACATCACTAGGGACTGCAGCCTCTTGGTAATTGTGGACACACCCACACAAAGTTGGCCCCACTCTGCACTTCCTCAACGAGCTTCCACTTGTCAGAGAGGGAAGTCTACACACATTTCTAGAGAGCAAAACTACTTCTCACACTTCTTTGAAGTACGATAATACAAGATCTTCAATGCATTTTTAAAAAGGCATTGATTTAATAACAGACACTAGGCAATAGGCCAAATCGATGGTGACCTACTGGTCATCTTGGCACCAATATATATTTGTACAAAATTTATCACCCTCTCGGTATGACCCCTTAGAAAAGCCATCCTTTCTACTGAGTTTCCCCTTCTCCAAAATCAGGAAAGGGCCAAACACTCAGCACACTGCATGAGCATGCTGCAACCCTTAGCTAGGTACACCCTTCCTGGAGCAATCCATCAGTTCTCTGCTTTGTCCAAGGCAGCTGAAAATGCTCCCCATTTCAAAACATATCTTATAGATTTCCATATAAACAAATTACAATAGTGACTGTAATCATAATATAGATTTTTTATCCATAAAATAAGATGAATAATATTCAACCCTATTTATTCCACAAAGTTGTTAAAGGCACCAAGTGGCATAGATGAAGGTGGTTCACAAATTCTAAAGTGCAATTGTATATCACTTAACGACAGGGATACTTTCCAAGAAATGGGTAGTTAGGCGATTTTGTTGTTGTGGGACGTCATAGAGTGTACTTATGGGAACCTAGATGGAATAGCCCACTATACATCTAGGCTGTATGGTATATCCTATGGCTTCTTGGCTACAAACCTGTACAGTATATTACTGTACTGAATGCTGTAGGCCGTTGTAACACAATAGTGAGTATTTGTGTGTCTAAACATATTTAAACATAGAAAAGGTACAGTAAAAATATTGTATGAAAGATTAAAAAAAAGGTACACCTATATAGGGCACTTACCATGAATGGAGGTTGCAGGACTGGAAGTTGCTCTGGGTGAGTCAGTGAGTGGTGAGTGAATGTGAAGGCCTAGGACGTTGCTGCATGCTACCGCAGACTTTATAAACACTGTACACTTGGGCTACACTAAATTTATTTAAAAAATAAAGTAATGGCACCACTATGATGTCATGATGCTACGACATCACTAGGCCATAGGAATTTTTCAGCTCCTTATAATCTTATGGGACCACCCTCACATGTGCGGTTCATCCTCGACCTAAAAGTCATTACGTGGCGCGTAACTGCACTCACATTTACGGAGTTTGTTTCTAAGTCCTTCTCTCTCAGCACAAACATCCCAGTTGACACGACAGTCTACATCTTGACGTGGGTCTCTGCAGCTTTGCAACTCACCTGAAGGTTCAGACCTGATTCCCTCTTGCTCTCAAGCCTCTGATCATGAGAGACCAGAAGGGTTCTCCGTATCTTTGTCCGTAAGTAAAGTCTGCAGCAAGGACCTAACTGTGGTCCAAACTTCAGAACAGCCATATGCTGTCCTCAGCTCAACCAGCAAGAGAGACAGAAAAAAGTTACAGCCGCAGATACATTCAGGTAATAAACGACTATAATTTAAGCACCAAGGACTACTCTAAACACTTTTCATATATTTTCTTGTTTTACACCACATGACAACTCAATAAGGTAGGTATTAATATCCCTATTTTATAAATGAGAACATGGGGATCAGCGAAGAGAAGAAATTAAAGTTACTCAGTTAGGGACTGACCGAGCTTGGCTTCAAGTGCAGCTCCGCGTGGCTACAGAGCCCGGGAAGCCAGAGCAGGGCAGGCTTCGCCCGGGAGCACTGGGCTCCTGCAGCCCCTGGGCCTGTGCTTGGAAGGGCCCAGCTCGGCTTAATGTTTTGCTCTTGCCACCTTGAAACTCTTAATAATTTTTCAAGGGCCCTTCTTTTTCTTTTTATTTTTTTCCACTGGGCCCCACAAACTGTGGAGCTAGTCCTGGGTCCCGCTGTGCTTCCCTCACAAGTACTCACACTTCCCACCTTTTCTGCTTCGCCCTCACCCACAACAGAAGTGGAAGCAGCTAAAAGACACTGTCACGGATGCACCTGGTTATCATGCACACCCCATCCTCACCCTCACCTGGAGGCCCTGACCAGGAACGGGGCCCCTACCTCCATGGGGGCCCCGCCTCAGCCTCACAGCCTCTGGTCCCGTGGCCCCAGTCCCTGAGACTCTTCTCCCAGGCACCAGAGACCCCGCCCTGCAGGCAGCGGCCCCCAGCAGGCTGGGTCTGGCCGGGCAGGACACAGGTGCAGTGGACCCCGTGATGACGCTCTCTTGCTGCAAGTGTGGCCTGCGCCATTACTAGCACAGTGGCCTTCCACCCACCTGCCGTCCTGAGGGTTAATTGGGCTTGTTTTAATCAAGACTGAATAAAGCAGAAGTCCCTCTACACATAAATAAATCACAATTACTAACTGCAAGAAGCGAGCAGCTCTCTCCACCCCTCGTGGCTGCTGGAGAGGAATTCCCAGGCCAGCCAGGCCGAGCACAAAAGCCCCAGACTGGGCTTCGGCAATATCCGCTCCTCGCTCAGTTTATTATTTAAACAGTTCCTTAACGACTCTTCCCGGAGGTGAGCAAGGCCAAGCTGGTTTCCTTCCCTCCACAAAGCAGATATGCATGGCTTATTTGAATGCCTCCAACGTTTACTTTAGTCCCCGGTTAAATACCTTCCACCACAGAGTCAAACAAACAGTTCACTTCATTAGAAAGGCAAACAATTTAGCAAGAAAATACTCCCAGCACTTGAGGGGAACCAAGCTGGGCCGAGAAACCCTCTGCCCAGGGCCTGAGCCAGCCCAAGCAGTAGCTTGTGGAGCTCACTTCAAAAGCCTTTTCACAAATACTTCACACATTCACTGGTAATTAACAGATAACCTCCGAGGAGATTATCTGCCCTGAGGCCAAGGGCCCTGGAGGATTATCCACACCACCCTTGAGGGAAGGCAGAGCCCAAGAGCACACCTTTCTCTCTGGAAGTGCAAGCTGATGAAGTCATCTGAGAAAACACCCAAGTGAGCAACCCTGCCCCTGCCCTGTTGAAAATAATGAAGCAGCACCATTGAAATAATATTCATTTTGGGAACAGCTGCAAATTGTGCCTGAGGAAAAACATAGGGGCCAGAGCAGCAAGCGGACATAGGGATAGAAAGTTCAGGACGGGGACCAGGGCAGGAGCACAAAGCCTGTGGTGTGTTCTCTCGGGATGGCAGCTCAGGAGTGGGAGTCAATATTTTTCCCAATAAAGATTTAGGGGCACTGAAAATACTGAGGGACAGATCGTGAGCAGGTTAAAGTCCAAGCCCCTCTTTGCAAGAGTCCCTGGAGCAGAGTCAACAGCCCATGAGGCCTAAAGCCATCTGTAGCCAGCAGGCAAGCCCTGACTGACTAGGCACTGCACTGCCCTGGCCCTGGAACCCTTTTGCAGGTGGAGACAGAGCCCTGTGCCTGTCACCAGCTTCCTCCATGCCACTGCATCTCAGGACCACACGAGGACCCACCAGTCCTCAGGTGAGCTCCTCAGGTGAGCAACAGATGCCATCCAGGGCACAGGAAACTATTTTGGGCTCATACCTTAAAAGCACAGAAGGGCTCCCCTCTCTTTTCTCTTTAAGAACACACATATACCCACCACCACCATTGTCCCACACATACACACATATCACAACAGTGGACAGTAACATCCAATAAAAATGGGGTGGGCAGTGCCACTGTCCCTATTATATTTGAATTTGGGGTTTCACCCATGCCACGGTTGTGCTGGACAGGGTCAGATTAAGCAATTCCAATACTCATGGCTGTTAAGAATTTGGTAAACCTCAAATGCCAACTGTAATAAATCATACAAGTCTCTATTAAAACTATAAATCACTCATGAAATTTAATACTGTCATGAAGAATAATTAAACACTAACGTAATAAATCTACAAAAGAAAAAAAAGAGACACATTAATGGGGAATCTTAAGAGTAAGGGAACGCTCCTGTATGGGAGCTTTAAGACAAAATCTTTGTGCCCAAACAATTAAGTCTATTTTCCTACCTGAAGCCAGTTGGTGGTCCTCAGGAGGTAAAAATCACAAAAGGGTCACAGTCCCAAATAAACTCGGCACTGACCACCAAAGACTAACTCCCTTCAATGCAGAAAGACAGTACCAGAAATTGACTTCAGTTCTGCATTTTCCTGTTAAGGAAAACAGAGATGAACTATGGAGAAGTTAAGTAGGACACAAGGAGGAGAAGCCGGTGCCCAGGAGGCATCTTGGGCTTTAAAGAAGTTTCGAGAAGGCATCACAGTAGTTCCCTTAAGGTTGCTACCTCACTTGTACTGCTTTTCAAATCATTGCTTCGTTGATAAATAACTGTTCTTAGCTTTTCACCTTCTCTGAATCTTAACATTTTAGATAGGACAATTAGAACTAGGGTTTATTTTCTGGGCTGCTTCAGTCATAACACCTCAGGACTAAGTAAGTGGCCGTCCAATACATGAATAAGTAAAAACCAGTTCACTGCACAGACCCACCCAGCACAGCCAGGTCGCAGGCCCCCTGGACACCCAGAGCCTGACAGGCAGGCTGCCCCAAGGAGCCCCAGAGAGGAGAGGAGCTCGTGGTCCCACCAGTCACAAAACCACCAACAAGCACAACAGCCCAAAAGTGTCCCAGGCCAAAAGTCTGCACGCAGAGGGCCAGTGGGCAGGGGACCAGACAGGGGAGGGAAGAGGGTCAGAGAGACCTCCTCTCCTGGAGGAAAGGCCTTGTTCGGCAAGATGCACCCAGAGTGTGGACAAGGGCATGACAGACAAGCCCAGGCTGCTCAGAGGCGAGGATGCACCTAGTGACCCCTGCGCGGCTCAGCACTGCCTTCCAGCAGTGGTCCCCCAGCTTCAGCTTGCCTCCACCTTACCTGGAGAGCTTGTGAAAATGAAAACTGACGGCCCCACCCCAGAGTTTCTGACTCAGTAGACCTGAGGGATGGGCCTGAGAATTTGCATTTCTAAGTTCCCAGGTGCTGCTGCTGCGGGGGACTCTCTGAGAAGCACCGCTCTAGGGAAGCACAGAAGAAAATGAGGCCAGACCGTGGAAGGTCTCCTACGCCATGCCAGTGGGATGGGAGGGTTTGCTCAGGAGACCTAGATGATCAGACACACCCTTTGGAAATATTCCTCTGGTGGTAACGTGGAGAATGGGTTGGGGTGGAATGAAGTTAAGGCGGGGAAGGCTGGAAGTCAGTGGGAACAGGGAGAATGGGGTGGAGGAGGGACTCTGGGTGAAGAAGAAGATAGGGATACAGGAGAGGCGAGAAGGGAAGGAAGGAAGGCGGGGCTGGCCCCTCGGGCTCTGGCCCAGGTGAGTGTTAAAGGGGTCCTGGGACCGAGGCAGGAACAGACAGGGAAGCAGGCAGGGGCATGGGAGGAGGGAGCGGCTGAGAAGGGTTCGGGCTGGGAGGTGTGGGCTTTGCGCTGGCCGCGGCCACCAGCTCCAGGCCTGGAATCCGAGAGCCAAGTCTGGCAAGGAGGTGGAGGCAGAAGATGTGATCACAAGGGCAGCTGGGGCCAGCAGAGAGGATGAAATCGGCCAGAGGAAGGTGCGGAAGGACAAGAGGACGCTGGAGAGAGGCCCGCAGTTAAGCGATGAGCAGGGGAAGCGAAGCTGTGCGTGGAGGAAACATCAGAGAAGGAGGCGGTTTCAGGCAAGACGCACAGCGCCCAGAGCGAAGGTGTGTGCACCTGCCCGGGGTCGGCTGGAGGAGCAAGCCAGGGAGCGCTGAAGTAGGTTGTGACACACCTCGGGAAGTCTGGCTGTGAGTGGAGAACAGAGGGCAGGGGAGGCGGTGGCGGCCAGAGAGTTCCAGGGCCAGGAGTTCTGTGCGGGGTCTGGCCTCTGTTTCTGGGGGAGGCATGGCAGCACCCCGACGTGCAGGCGCTGGCACCCGCCACAGTGAGGCTTGAAGGCTGCCTAGGGTCAGGGTCTCTAGAACAGGACACAGTTGGCTCAGAGTCACCTCCCCAGAAATAAATGAGAGGGAAGGGAGAACGCCTGAAGGGGAAGGGGCTGGCTTTAAAGAGTGTGGAGTGTCCAGTAAAGCGCCTGCTCTGGTCCCACCCCTACATGGCGGGCTCACAGGAGGAACTTCAAACCTGGCAGCATTGCTTAGTCAGAGGCGGCTCTTTTAAAACTGAGGCCATAATTTTTAAAAGGGGGCAGGAGGGGTGCTTCCTAGGGCACCCCTAGCAGTTTCAGCCTGAAGGGTGCATTCCGAGCGGTGGCACCCTTGCTTCTCACTGGCAAGGAGAACTGCTGAGTTCCACCAGACCATGTGCTCCTGGGTCCCTCTGGATCCCTGACCCTCCACCGTGCCTGCTTTCAGCCCTGGGATGCTCGCTGTGCGGCCACGGCCCCCTCTCCCTAAGAGAGGGAAGGGAGAGATTCCAGAAGCCAAGTCAGGGCACGGAGAGTAAGCCGCAAGGGCCTGGGGACTCTACCATGGAGATCAACCACCAACCCAGACTCCAACCAGGAGGAAGGTCCAAGGTGCCACCAAAGATAGGTTGTCTCAAAAGACTGTTGCCTAAAAGTTGGATGTGATCAACAGAGTCCTTAGGTTCAGGTTAGGCTCAGGTTTGTACCCCGGGGCAAGGAGACAGAGGCAGATGGGCGTCCCTGGGGGATGGCTACAGTGGCCAAGCCAAGCCAGGTTTTGCAAGTTCACAGCAGCCGCAGTTGCTCTGAGGCCAGCCGAAGGGACATTCGATAGAAGCTGTGCTCAGTTTCACCCCCTTCACATCCCTGAATTTGGTCCTTTTATTTATAGCCCCGGACTGGACCAGGCATGCTGTGGGAAATCACAGGGGCCAGGGGAAGGAGCAGGAAAGGAGACAGACAGAGACAGAAAGAGTTAACAGGCAACAGCTTTTAAAGAGTAAAGCCTTGCAGAAACAGGGAATTCACTGGCACTCCCTGCTGCTTTTATTGCTTTCGCTCAACAGCTGGAGAAAATGTTTGATCAAAATATTTGTATTATTGTGTTTAAGTGAAATGACATATGACAGCTCATTATCCCAAACTCAGAATTCCCACAGCATCTGTCACAGCCACCCTATTAGAGGCAGTCGCTCCCCCTGGAAGACAGAGGGGCGTGGGGTGGGAGATGAGACAGGAAGCAGCAGGCAGCAGGCATCAGACGGTCTCTCTCACAGGCCCTTGCCCAGGCTCCCATTAAACAGGAGGGGCACCACAGGAGGGGCTGCAGGTGAGGCCAGAACCCACCCCGAGAGCATCCCTCCCCTGGGCATCACACCTGCCAGGAGCACATGACCCGACCCACCCGGGGGGACTGCTTCCATGGAAATGGCCAGGATCTCTCCTCTTAGACATTATTTGGCAACTCATATTTTTGATCTAAATTTTAACAAAATTCTCTCTCTCAAGGCTTTTGCCTCCAGGCAGATTTGAAAGAAAAAAATACCTTTTAAAAAAATCATCATGCCATTTTCTCTATCCTGAAATGAGTAATGACATAATTCCATAGAACTTGTCTTTATGACCCTAAGGTTTCCATGTCAACCTTAGAGTAAAGGGTCTCGGTTCTGCTCTGGCCACGTTCTTTCAGGATACCCCTAGTGGACGGACGTTAGGATATATGTTCTACACCAGACAAGCAAGGGAAGGAAAATCGTCTATTGAGTGCTTGCTGTGTGCCCAGCATACTTCCGAGAACTTACAAACCTGATTCGAATCCCACAACAATCCCCGGACACACACGTTATTGTCTCCTCTTTACAGATGAGGATATTTATGCTTAGAGAGGTTAAGCCATAGGCCCAAAGTCTCACAGCTGAGAAATGAAAGAGCAAGGACTTGAACCCAGAACCTCAGGGCCCATACTGCATCTGGGTGCGACCACAGAGAGAAATGATACATGAATCAGCACGCTGAACAGCCGTCTGAAAGCTGGAATAAATGTGGATGTACCTGCATGTGCCCTCCTCATCACACATTTAACCAAATCCAAGACTTAGACCACACAAAAGTGCATTTCTCCCCCTCTGTCTCTGTGCCATGTACTAAGGAGAGACCCACACTAATGGAAAAAGAAGCTTTTAAGCCCCATCTCAGTCATTTTCTGAATGTGACCTCTGGGGCCTTCCCTTTTGGGGCTTCTGAGCTCCAATTTCCTTATCTCCCGGATCGGAAGGTGATGTGTTCCTGTTTCACGGAGCACCAGGCAATGTGCAGCAAAGAGCTCTGAGAAGGTTTCCCAGGACAACCTTGTACAGATGATTCCATTTCTCTGAACATCCAACTTCTCAGGTATAAAACCTGCCATACCCACCCACAGGTTATTTTAGGAATCCAAACCAAAATAAGATCATATCTATAAAAGTGCTCTCTAAACTGGAAAGTGCTGTGTCAATTTATCATCTGGAACTATCATGATGCCTTGTTTTCAGCAGTACTTTTTACCCAAATTAAAAATGTCCCTAATTCCCTCACGGGTCAGATTGCTCAGCTATCCCAAGAGAGACCTGAAATTAGCACAGTGCATAACACGGGGCCAGCACAGGACTGACTCTATGCTGCCTGGCCACAGAGAGGTTGGGTCACAATTGTCACAACCCCATGCCCATCTATTCTATCAAAGTGTTTTGAGGCTGGAACACTTAAGGTTGGGTGGAAAGAAGGGGTGATCCCTGGGACATGCCATTTTCAGAAAAACCAGTTGCTATATCAATAGTAACTTGATGTGGCTGATTAGCTTACGGCCAAAAACTAGGGTTAGGAAACACAAATACAAGCCAAGGTTTCAAACTCTCCCCATAATGCTAACTTTGAGTGATTACTTCCTTTTAATTCAATGCCATCACCCACGCGGGTTGTTTTTATAATTGAAAATCAATCCACCAACCAATCAATGACTCAATCAATCAATACATGAACTAGAGCAGTGGTCCCCAACCTTTCTGGCACCAGGGACTGGTTTCATGGAAGACAATTTTTACACAGGGCCGGGGGATGGCTGGTTTCGGGATGATTCAAGTGCGTTACATTTGTCGTGCAGTCAAACCTCTCTGCTAATGATAATCTGTATTTGCAGCTGCTCCCCAGCACTAGCATCACCACCTCAGCTCCACCTCAGATCATCAGGCATCAGATTCTCATAAGGAGCAACCCAGATCCCTCACATGCGCAGTTTACAGTAGGGTTCACTGCTCCTATGAGAATCTAATGCCGCGGCTGATCTGACAGGAGGTGGAGCTTATGTGGTGATGGGAGGGATGGGGAGCGGCTGTAAATACACATGAAGCTTCTCTAGCTCACCTGTCACTCACCTCCTGCTGTGTGGCCCAGTTCCTAACAGGCCACGGACCTGTACCGGTCATGGCCCAGGGGTTGGGGACTGCAGAACTAGAATATCCTTAAGAGTTTGTTTAAGTTAATAGTAACCATATTTGTTATTTATTAGATTTGTATTTCTCTGTAACTTCACATTTTTGGTATAACGTAAGATATTTTAAAATTTAAGACAAAACACATTTTCAAAACAGAGTCTGACATTCTAGAAGCTTCTGTAAAAGCGTGCTCATGCCAGGGTATTTTCTCTCCATGAGCAAAATGTCCACTTTAGTGCTAATCCGCTCTCCTTCTTTGTAACTGGCAGCAACACGTCTTTGTAATGAAGAACTTCTCACTCGATGATGTGTTTCAAGTCTGTGTCATCCTCATCAAGTCTAAACACAGGCAGCTTTCTAAAAACATGTGGATAGTTAACAAGCCACGTCAATCAACGCCAGTGGGCCCCCCAAGTGTTTTCTCACGAAGCTAAAAACAATGCTTTGGCTACCGTCCAGTGCAGCCAAAGTGCAAATAAGGGCACTTGATAATTGTGAAAATCTAGCAGGATGTGTCCTCCTTGCACACTGCGGAGGGAGGACCATAGTCGCTTGGTCTAGTGGGTTCAACTGTGTCCCCTGAAAAGATATGCTGAAGCACTAACCTCTAGTATGTATAAATGAGACCACATTTGAAAACAGGGTCTTTGCAGAAATAATCAGGTAAGATGAGGTCATTAGGATGGGCCCTAAATCCACACGCCTAGTGTCTTTAGAAGAAGAGGGGGACTTGTGCATAGAGACACAACAGACAGGCTGCCATGGGAAGACAGAGGCAGAGAGTGATGCTGCCACAAGCCCAGGATCACCTGGGGCTTCCAAAAGCTGAAAGAGGCAAGGCAGGATCCTCCCCTGATGTCTCAGAGGGCGAATGGCCCTGCCAACACTTTAATTTTGGACTTGCAGCTTCCAGAACTGAGACATACTACATTTCTGTTGTTTTAAGCTACCCAGTTTGTGATACTTTGTTATGGTAACCCCAGCAAACCTATATGCCTGGGTTGCCTTACAATTTTGTTTTCCCAAGGCCCCTTATATCAGTAACTTTTGGAGAGAAGGCCACATCCTCTTCTCCTATGGGTAGGAGCAGCAGTGAATATTTACAAGAAACAAAAAAACATAAAAATTCTCAGAAAATCTGAGAAGAGAAAAGCATGTGCCATATGCCCTCTGTCTTTTTTGGTTTGGGCTGTGACACATCCATTCCTTTTTCCCACAGAACTCTGATTTCCTTTGCAGAATTAATTCTCCCCTACTGTATTTAGGCTTTGTAGGAAAGTTAATCAAAAATCTATGGTCCTGATCAGCCAGGGCACCTGGCTCTGACAGCAGAAGGACTCTGCTGAGAACCTGAGTCCTGGGCAAGGAGTGGGGGGAAAGGAGAAGCAGTCAGAGTTCATTCCCCCAGGAGACTCTCACTCCTGCTTCCTACAGCACTTCCCTAGATTTTCTGACAGTTCCAAGTGCCTGATGTCACCCCGGTGATTCCTGTTGGTGCAAGAGTCGGAATCAGTTTCTGTTGCATGTAATCAAATAGCCCTGGCTGATGCAAGAAGAAAACCTCAACAGCCCAGCCACTGAGGAGCTGCACCAGCTGGGGTGAGTCACTTAACCTCTTGGACATCAGTGCCTCATCAGGAAAGTTAGGCCAAATTCCCTTCGTAAGCCTAGGATTAGAACATCTATGATTCTAAATATTTCTGCTTAAGAAGCAAATTATCCTAGGTTCAGAAATGGTGAATGAATTGCAGGTGGACAGCAATCCTGCTCTGGATTGAGCAGAGTCCTTTGAAACTTTTTTCCTTAAAAACCACCTGAATACGTGTATATGAGGATGCCGCCTCAGTTAACCAGCCACACCAGTGCAGAAATGCCTAACTGAGGCATACATTATAATGTACATCAAATTGAAAAATTTAAAGGGTTTGAATGCCATTCTGTGCATTAGCTGCAAATTATCTCACATGCAGCAGCTTAAAACAAATATTTATCATCTCCTAATTCCAGGGGGTAAGGAATCTGGGAGCAGCTTACTTAGTGAGGTGGTTCTGACTCAGGGTCTCTCTTTAGGCCTGACTGGGGGAGGGTGAGCTTCCAAGCTTGGTTCCTCACCCTCACCACAGGAGCTTCTCCATAGGCTGCTTGAGTGTCCGTATGACAGGGCCGCTGTCTGCTCCCAGAGTGAGGGACTCAAGAGGGAAGGCAAGAGAGTCACCCGAGATGGAAGCCACAGTCCTTTTATAACCTAATTTTAGATATCCTGTCACTTCGCTAGAAGTCAGCCATTAAGGGAAGAGAAATGAAGTCCCACCTCCTGCGGGCAGGAGCATTAAAAACTGTAGACATGTCCTTAAACCCCCCCACAGTGCCAAGGATAACAGAGCTTCTTAATCTCTAATTTATCCAGGGCCATGATTCAAAGATCAAATGCATCCTATTGAGAAGGAGGCAGGAACAGGAGGTAGCCAGAAGATTGTGACTTCAATTCAAGTTCTGATAGCCGTTCAACATGATAATCTGGGAAGCAAGACAAATGGCTGCCTGAGATACTTGATGCAGCATCTGAATCCTTGTTTCTCACCTGCAGACGCTGAGGCACAAAGAAGTTAAACAACTTATCCAAGATCACCTAGGGGCCAGGTGGGGACCCTCAATCTGCCTCTCAAGCTTCAGAGAGAGAATTGCACGTGAAGAGACTCCAAAGAAAGTAAAAAGTAGAAATAAAGGCATCACAATGGCATAAGGCATTACCACGAACCATAAATCATAGCAGAGTTAATCAAAGAAAAGAGAATGGCAGTAATGATGATGCTGATGATAGAAGTGTGTGCGTCCTGTGAGTGGCTGGCTAACATTCTAGTATTTACCATGCATCTCTCTTCTTTATTGTTCACTGTAGTATCTGTGAGGACTATGTGCTTTGTTCGGTGCCCTGTATCACGTCTGTGAGGATATTTATGACCTCCACTCAAAGGGGATAAAAGCATTGCATAATAAAATGGTGTCTGACAGGCCAGTTGTTAAGAATCTATCATACTCAGTAAAACCTTGAAGTTAACGTCTCTGATAGTCGACATTAGTCCAAATCAAAGACTGATGTCAGGCAAGGAGATAATGCATCACATAAAGCTTACCTGGATGTACTCAGTACCAGGTATCCTTTAATATTCAACCAAAACGTCCCCTGCCCTGGCTTCTCCACCCTCCAGCCTTGTTCACACCTCAGTTCTAGCATCCCCATTTCCCATTTTTATAATAGGTAAACAGACAGGGCAAAAAAATATGTATCTCACTAATCTTTGAACCCATAAACCCAGCAAGGAATCCAGCATATACTAGGCATTTCCAAATGTTCACTGAATTAATGAACCACTCCTGAGATCACCATGTTTGATGGTTATGAGATTATGAAACCATCATTTAATAAACACACATTTCTGAGGTCAAACTCCTGGCTTCCAAACATTTAAAGATGTAATTTTAAATGATTTCCTGAATTCATACAAGGCTCCTATAGACTGAATGTTTGTACCCTCCTAAAATTCACATGTTGAAACCTAATCCCCAATGTGATCATCTAGAGGGGGAGGGCCTTTGGGAAACGATTAGGGCAAAAGGGTGGAGCCCTCAGGAATGGGGCTCCTTATACAAGAGACCCCAGAGAGCTCGTTGGCCCTCCCCCACGTGAGGACACAGCAAGAAGACGGCCATCTGTGAACCAGGAAGCAGGCCCTCAGGAGACACCAAATCTGTTGGCACCCTGACCTTGAACTTCCCAGCCTCCAGAACTGTGAGAAATAAATTTCTGTCATTTGTAAGCCACCCAGTTTACGGTATTTTGTTATAGCAGCCTGAACTAAGACAAAGATATTGCCTGGGACTTTAATAATTATGACCTGAATTTATCCAAAGAAATGCTATGAGATTCTGTCTTCATTTCACAGGTGAGGAAACGGAGATTTAGACAAGAAAAATAACCTGCCCTGGGTCTTTCAGGGCCAGGCCTGAAGCTATGTGTTTTGAACTCCTAGTCCTAGGAGAACACACTGAATTCACCTTTGATGTGGACTGATAATCAGGCTCTAAATGGCTGATTTTTTTTCTCTGCTTCATATTGTACATGTAGATCTGGAGCCAGATTATATCTTTATCCCCCAAAGTAGTTTTTTCAGAAAGAATCTTATTTCTGAGAAGCATAAATTTAGTTTTAAGTATGTATTAAAAAATTACAGGAAAGTGAAACTCCATAAAAAAATTGTCCTGGCAGAGAGAGAGCAAGGGACAGGCAAAAGAAGAGGAGGGAAAAAAATGGGAGTTTGGAGACAGGAGGGGCAACCGGGAGGAAGAAGGAAAACCCGGGAAGATTAAAAAAGCAGATAGTATGTACTTAAGTAAATTACAGACGATAGAAAATCGTTTCAGGGAATGTATGTCTGAATTAAAAAACAGCATTCCTTAGTTCCACTTCACCAAACAGCAGAATTTGCAAGGTGTGAATCCTTCCACTTAGGGCTGGGCCTTAACAGGCTGTGTGTCCACAACCCGATCCCCACACACATCTGTTGAATGGAAATGAATTTTCCTCTAGCAAAGAGGCAGCTCTGAGCAGCTCGTGTCTGCAGTCACAGAGGCTGATTCGAATGAGCAAGGTGTGAGGTCACGCCCAGGTGCATCGGCTCATCCAAGGGGCCCAGACAGCCCACCAGGAAATCAAATTTCTCAGCTCATCCCTAAATGCAGAGCCTTCCTTTTGGGCCCTCAAGGTTTCTCTCACCCTTTTTACATTTGGTTTTCGGCCAAGCAGGCTCAAAGTTTGAAAAGCCAAATGAGGTGGGGGAGGGAGCAGCCGGGCAAGCAGGAAGAAGCATGTGTTTTTCTGGCCCCCATGTTCCCAGCAGTTCCAGTGTGTTCTGCAATCAAACATCCTCCTCATACAGCCTGCAGTTTCCATGCCGCAAACCGTAAATGTTTGATATCTGCACTTTCTCTGAGAAAGAAAAAAATCCACAGGTTGAGCATGATCATAGGCGCCCAGCACCTGAGCCTCGGAACTGGGCTATTCCCCAGCCTAAGGCCTCAGGGTCCAATCCCCACCCCACCTGCTCTGGCAGAAATCTGTGCTGCCCGGCCCCCGAAACCTCTCAGTGTTCCCCGAGCTGCCACCTCTGAGCCCACAGCAGCCTGAGCAACAGGACCCCCAGCCACAACAGGTTTTATGGCCACCCGAATGGGGACAGGGCCCTGGGCTAAGGCATCTGGTGGCTGCCTGCCCAGGTAAGGTGGGCTTCCTGGTGGGTTTTATATTTGTTTCGCTGCTAGAAGAAAAAGCTTGTTCTTTTAGAATCATTTGCAATAGAGGCCTCCAAATACTGGTTGGAAATCTCTAATTGTGTTGCATAAACAGAGGCAAAATGAGAACAACAAGAATAAAAGTGGTGAATGTTTCAGATAGCTAAAGTTATTCATTTTAAAAGAATGTCCTCTGCTCAATAATCTGTTCTCCCTACTTTTGGGTAACAGCAGGTGATGCTTTTGGTATTGTTTTCTGTTTCCTAGCATCCCAACTCATCTATCCCCAATGCCCTTATTTGGACAAATAAGTACTTGGCATCCCTATGTTGGTATCCCCCACAGTATTTTTGTTTTGTTCGGTTTTTTTTTATTTTACTGCCAAAAATCTGGGAAGTACTGATTTGTAGTAATTAAGGATAGTGAAGAGTTCTGAAGAGAGAAATGAAATACCAAAGCATCAGAGTAGCTAAAATGAAATGGCACCGACTCACGAGTGAACTTGCACAGCAGCAGACAGTGTATTAAGTTCAGGAGGCTTGGGGTGTCTGGGCGCAAGGAATGGGCCACAGTAGAGCAATCACAGGGCCCATGCAGAAGGCAAAGGAGAGCAGGAGTCCCTCGCTTGCTGCTGCCCGAGAATGGCACTGTGGGGCCGGGGAACAGGGCAGGGGCCAGCAGATGAGAAAGTGGAGGGAAGGTGGCTCTCCTCCAGGTTTTTTGTGAATGGAGGGGTGTGGAGTATTTCCTCCACATTCCAGAGGAGGGAGGAACAGTTACAAGGAGGAGGGTGGAGAAAGGCTTAAAGAATCTGTCTCTGGGGACACTTCACAAATGCAAAGCCACCTCTGTATCTCTGGATGCCTGTTCAAAGAACTGCTTCTCTGTATTAGCAACCCCAGGCAAGGCGTGTTTTATTTTCATTTTGTTTTACTGTTGTTGCAATTTTAAAAAATAACCAATCTTGCCCGTGGTGCGCTGGATTCTTCAATGTTCTTCTTTATCACAGGCACACTCCCAAGTTGGGTTAGAGAAAGTCCAAGAGCCCAAAGAGTTTTAGGTGTCTCAAATTCACAAATCCTCAACTGTTTTTCAACCAAATTTATTGCCCCTAAGAATTGAGGGTCAAATGGAAGAGTCAAAAGGACTCTCCTGGGCTCAGAAGGAGAATGCACAGGGCTATGTCCACACAATGTCACTGATCCAGATGAAAAGTGAAAACTTTAGCAAATCCTCTAGAGGCTTCCAAGCACCTAAATGCTTGGTAAGTCAGCAAAAATATTTGGATGCTTCATGGAACTTTGCACTATTAGTGGCAATGGTTAGCACTGTGTTTGTACAGCCCACCACTAAATTCACAGGTGTATCTAAGATTAACTTTGTCAATCCTGATGAACCAAGAATGAAATGTTATGCATCCCTACAGAGTCATGACCAGCACCTTCAGATTAGATTAGAAACAGATCTAATCTGACAGATTAGAAAACTATGCCTCCTCTGTGGAGACCCAGCCCCACTGGCACTCAGCTTTGGTGAGCCGATGGTATCTTTCTGCCAAATGGAAAGATGGACTCTTCCTTTAGGTAGATGCATAGATTGGTAAGCAGAGTGTACACTCATGTTTGCCCTCTTAGCTGGGTCCTTTGTGCAGTGAACAGCCTGCACAACTGTACGCAGACACCCTGACTCCCTCTACAGTGTCCAAACATAACTCAATTAAAAAAGTATGACCATTTCAAAGCAAGAGGATAGGAAATACTCCATGATAAGAATTTTTAGCTTGAGCCACAAAAAAAAAAGAAAAAAAAAATCCACAAACATGGCTCCAGAGGAGAAAGACAGAAAGATGAGAAGAGAAGAAAACAAAACAAAACTGCCCTCAAGTGGCTTACACCTTAGTGTAATAAAACCAAGAGATTCCAGAGCTGAAAGGCTGAAAAGCATCTTAAGAGTTATCTATCTATTGCAACCCTCCCTTGCAAGAATCCCTCGCACAGTGCCCCCATGCCCTCCCCACCAATAGTCATCCGGCCTAAACTGAAACACCCACCCTGTGTCTGAGAACTCAGCATCTGAAGAAACCACTCACCCCCCTTTCACACTGCTCTATGTACAAGTAATCCAGTCCCTCTGCACTGACAAGTCCACCTGTCTCTAACTTCTCAGCACTGTACTCAGAAGCCACCTACATTAAGTGCAATTGCTTTTCTATGCCACGGCTCCTTAAGTATTGGAAGTAACCATGCCTCGCCTCACCCCACCCCAAATTGTCGGTTTTCCAGACTAAATAAAAGCACCCTGCTTTAATCCAACCCCTCCTACAAGACTAAGGTAACTGTCAGTGTCCGTGAATGAATCTGCATTTCATCACAGTATCTCCAGAGCAGGTGAGAGCTGGGTGAAGAAAGACCTTGCTTTCACTGAGAGGCATTTCCATGTTTTGGAAAGTAGAATTCCTGGAAGTCTGGCACCTCGGGAAATTTAAGGAACACATAAACCCCCATTGGCTGTAATAAGATATTGCTGATGTTTTGGCTTACGTACAACAGAGGGCCCTGAGAAGAAAGTGGCCTAGAGACCGTAATGAACACCAGAACAGTGTCCTGCACTCGAAGCCACACAATTAGAAACTGAGATGACAACAGGAAAACCAAGGGGGCACTGGCATTTTCCAGTTGAGCATTCTCGGCTGACAGTGAAAATAATGAACAAAACACAACAGAGGAGAGAAATGGGCTTCATCCAGAAAAACTTGTTCGCTGGAACTGAAATTAATGCTATTAGACAAGAGGTTTCAGAATGATGAAAAATCAACAAATAAGATGAAGAGATGCCTACTGATAAAGATACAAACCCCATATCCTAGACATCTTGCTTGTGAAGAGAAGTAGAGTGCTCTAAAATTAGCGCAATTGGCCGGTACGGTGGCTCACACCTGTAATCCTAGCACTCTGGGAGGCCAAGGTGGGAGGATTCCTCGAGGTCGTGAGTGGGAGACCAGCCTGAGCAAGAGCGAGGCCCCATCTCTACAAAAAATAGAAAAATTAGCCAGGTGCTCTGGCATGCACCTGTAGTCCCAGCTACTCAGGAAGGTGAGGCAGGAGGATTGCTTGAGCCCAGGAGTTTGAGGTTGCAGTGAGCTACGATGACTCCACTGCACTCTAGCCCTAGCCAGGGCAACAGAGCAAGACTCTGTCTCAAAAAAAATAAAATAAAATAAAGTTAGCACAATTAGCAGTAATTGTAAACAATGGCTTTTTCACTCGAAAAACAAAAATTTTAACTTCACCTTGACATGCAAAAACAGTGACCAAGAAAGTTATGGATTCCTTTGTTACAGGATGCTGGCTAATCCTACTTTGGATACATTTTTTAAAGGAAATCAAGCATTACTTCTACTTTTCTGCGAATGGAATTAAATGTAAGAAATATGCAAATCTTTCTTATATAAGGCCTTGTTTTATTGTAACAGCAAGAATCACGTCTGATACCTGAGGGTAGCCACAGATATTGCCAAGAAAAAAATGAAGTGGTAAGTGGAAGAACCTCGCAAGAATTTCTATGTAACAAAAAGACAGGAACCAGCCTCTGTCTGAATCCTTTCTTCAAATGTTTCCAAAGTTTTTTGGTAGTCTCTCCACATAAATCAGTTTTCAGTTTTCTAATATGATTCAATTAAAAAAATTCCTTTTACGACTAACTGTTCTACAAATCCAACATCAGATACCTGAATGAACGTGGAACGTGCATCCCCATTCCTTCGTGCATTCATTCAAACTTGAACAAATACTGCCTGAGTAACTACTACATGCCAGCACCGTGCTGGGCGCTCAAGAGGCAGCATCAGCAACACAGACGAGGCCTTTGCCCTCATGAAGTTTGTCTTAAGATGAAGTTTGTCATGAAGATGTCTTTAAGCTATTACCAAAATAAAATTGTTTTTAATTAAAGATAAGTAGGCCATATTCCAGTGTTAAACAAGGCAGGGAAAAGGAGGGACTTGCAATTAAATGAATAAATCATTGCAAAGACATGTTTTGTTTCTTTTAACAGATGTGTTGCTAACAAGTAACATCCATCTATTCAGTGACTGCTTACTCGGAAGACAGTGGACACCCAGGACAAAACGGATCCCAGCTCTGGCTGGCAGCAAGTGAGCCTGCAGTGGCGGCGGAATGACAAGAGTCCAGAACAGCATAAGCTTTGGAAACCGGTCAGACTTGGGTTTGACTCTCACCTCTACCACAAATTATACAATCTTTGGAAGGTTATTCATCTTCTCCGAGCCTCAATTTTTCTCTATAGTTACTATCAGTCATAGTAGGAAAAGCAGTATTAAAGATTATTGAGGACTTACGACAGAGTTGGCAGAAACAAATAATGAATAAGTAACAACTTGAGTAGGCTCTCAACTCTTCTCCACGTGGAGCTCTGCAGGACAGGCTTCTGGGAGGAGCAAGACTGGTCTGAGGCCAAAACAAGGGGCAGGGTATGCGTGCAGAGCGCTGGCATCAGCGGACATTCCAGATGTGGACGATGGCAGAACTAAAGCCTAAGACCTAATTAGGGGAAAGCAAGTCGAGAGAGTTCTCATAGGTGCCAAGTGGCAGGGGTACGGATGATGTTGTCCCTAAAATCTTAGGGACATTTCCAGAAGATTAACAAGGCAGCAACACGAAGGACAGATGGGAGAGCAGGAAGTCTGAAGCCATTACCATAGTGCAAGCGTGCACAGGGCACCAGAAACAGAATGGAGCTGATGCTTCAGGAAACTACATCACTTTCTATGGGTGGAAGGCAGGAGCAGAAACTGAGGAAGGTAGAAAATGTTTGGAATAGCCACTGTCTGCGCGTGCGACACAGCAACAAGAACACCTAAGTTCAAGAGTGCACAAGCATCCGTGAAACTAAGCACCCTTTCTACAGGGCAAGTTCACTCAGCTCTGCTCTATTCTCAGCCCACTCTCTTTAGTCCAGGAAAAAGAGCATAGAAAGCAGGTGGGATGCTCTAGTTTTGTGCAGTCTCTGACGTGATCATGAGCACTGAGGGCAGACGAGGTGAGCTGGAAAGGCTCTATCTGGAGGACACACCATGGGCAGTGCACCAGCACGGGGGCCGTAAGGGCAAGATCCGGGGCACGGCCATCCCAGTGCTCCCTATCAGCATGGACTGCCTTGGAGATCCAGGAAATACGAGCCTGAGAGGGGATAATAGCAAATGGAGCCACCAAAGATGACTGCAAAGCCTGTGAAAGGCAAAAGAATGTCCCAGATGCTGAAGACACCCCCAAACACTGACTGGGGAAACTTCACCCTACTACTAACTGTGCAGCTGAAATTTCATCTGGGGTCTATGAAAACATCATGGACCTTTTCTGGAAACCAACCCTTTTTCCTCCAAATAGATTATGCCTCACAGTGCATATCTGGGCACTGGGAGACTGTGCCCACTATTATTATAGGTAGAAAGCCAGCCAGATAACTTCAGTTGTTGAGGGACAAGATTTGGGTTCAATTCCTTAGTGACACACTGAGCTTTATTTGGTTATATAACCACGGCATATACTTCTAATCCCAACTGTCTAACATTCTTTCAACTCATAATAATAATAATAATAATAATGTCTGTCATTTGTTGAATGCCAGAAGAGTCTAAGGGCTAGAAACATGTGAACACTATGAAGAAGGTCCTATTGACATCCCCACTGTACAGATGAGGAAACTGAGATCATGTATCCCTGCCTGGCCGGGAGAGAAGGCACATCCACTAAAATAAATAAATAAAGCCCAAGAAGAATGCCAGGGGTGGCAGTGTGATGTCTGCATCTCTGGTGAGTAAGAAATACAGAAGTACCTTTTTTTTTTCCTTAATTCTCCAGGCACATTCACAGAAGTGCTTTATTAACAGCAGGTATGTGTGAAGGATGGAATGGGTTATTAGGGTAAAGAGGTTTGAGGAAGAAAGGCGTCCTTCAGTGACTTCGGATGTCTAAATGACACATCTGTACCGTGCTGTGAAGGCCAAAGAAACCTAAGGTCACGTTGCGGGCTAGGAGCCCTTGCCCGAACACGTTCGCATTAACTCTTTCAGAAATCTACTGGTATAGATGTGTGTGTGTGTGTGTGTGTGCACGCACACATGTACACACTGGAGAGGGGCACAGTTAAAAAAATAAGAGTATTTGTGATAATGAGGAAATAAGAGAGGAAGGGAACAAAAAGGGAAGGACATAAAAATATAAGTCCCTCTTCTCGTGTGGGTCCCAAATCATTTCCCTACACTTTTGCAAACTTCAAATCATCCCACATTTTCATTTCTCCAAGTAGAAGGCTATACAAATCCTCTCTCTTCTTTTCCACCAAGCTCCTGATGGTTCAGGTGATGGGGGTGTTACATTAACTCCGTCGGGCCTCCGGGCTGCTCTTAATATTAAGCAACTTGTGATGCTTAGTTTCTACACCCAGTTCCCTACCAGCGAGAGTTTATGCCTCCCAAAGAGCCAGCCTTGCAAACAGCAGGGAGACAGCGGGGCCAGTGAATTGCTTGGGAAAGAGAAACAAAATTTCTTCTCTGACTGAGGTCATCTTATGGTGGTCACAGGTATACATAGTAAGTCTTACACCCTGTATTGTTTCTTATCCCACCTGAGAGTGGGAAGGAGTTGGCGCAGAGATTTTTATTTTCATAGCACATTATGTAATTTTGGGTTGGTGGTAAGTGCTAACAACTGTCATACTACCCACGACTATATTAAAAATAAGACTGAAATAGAGATTGTTGTGGGATGTCTTGGGTTTTCTGTCAAAAGTCCTGAGGAAGAAAGTACTGCAAATGAACACAGAGGGCAAGCTTCAGCTGATAAAGCAGCCCCAGCAACATGAACCACAGCCCAGAAATCTCTCCAAAGCAACTAGGTGGACACAACAAAAAATCCTTTCCATGAAACATTAATTTCTGCAAAACCTGCCTTGACAGCAACTACCAGGTCCCAAACATGTCACATGTATGAAAAATTCCAATTCAAATCAGGAGAAGAGCAGTCTTCACATGACCTGCCGTCAGGTGCAGGTCCCCTATTGAAGTGCTCAATGAAAACCTCTAAATTTTGAACAGCAGCACATGAGCTTATATGGCTTAATCTGGTGTAATCAAATGTGGATGCTGATTAAAATTCACCGAGGAAACAGAGGGGAGAAGCAAGATGATCAATTTATAAACTACACTTACACTAAGCGATACTGTGCCTTTGAAACTGAGTGAATAAACTAAATAAACTAAAAACCTTCATTAATACTCAAAGGATCAGGTCCCACTTTTAGATTTGCAAACAACTGAATTAAATTGAAGCTTTCCATCCCTTTTCTAAATATGTGGAGATCGTTTTCCAACTCATTCATAAAATTTATCCATTTGCTTTTATTGTTACATGAACAATTTAAAAAGTACCAAATAAATCACCTCTTGGGGGTCAGGGCCAACATTGGTTACCAGATTTGGCCAAAGCATTCTCCAAACCAAATTAGGTTTTTTCCTCTCAGTTATAGAGGTCATCTTGCCATACATTTTCTGGAATGTTAACATAACGTATATCAAAACACTAAAAGAATCCATAAACACAGACGGTTAAAAGCTCCATCACTTTCAACATCCCATAATTTAATGGAGTGGAGTCCATGGCCTCATAATACCAAGTGTGCCATTTTCAAGTCTCTTCCATCTTAGCAACTTAGAGCAATTCTCTTCCCACCAGTGTACAAAGTAATCCAAGTGCTCAGATTTACCGATGTTCAGCCATACACAGATGTCACTTGTGGACTAAAAAGTGTCTTTCCTCTAGGGGTGAGGCAAAGTCTACAACATGCTGATGCATCCTTTAAGTTGTGGGTAAATGTTCAACCTACTGCCAGACTTCCCTTTTCGCGGGCAGTCCCAGTTCCTTAATCCAATACTAATTTCTGGTGTTGGCATTTAAAAATTTCTGTGTCAAAGAATCTGGGTTGCTGGGA
Organism: Daubentonia madagascariensis; assembly: GCA_023783475.1. Classification (NCBI taxonomy): domain Eukaryota; kingdom Metazoa; phylum Chordata; class Mammalia; order Primates; family Daubentoniidae; genus Daubentonia; species Daubentonia madagascariensis. Next base: position 11,892,757 of record JAKFHU010002658.1, read on the forward strand.
TTTCACCCAATGTATTGGTCAGAAGGACAGGAGGGAGAAAGGCAACCAGCAGGGGAAGGAGAAGGGAATGACAGCCACAAAAAGGAAGGGCCTTTCAGTTCACGAAAGCCTTTTTAAGCAATGTTTGCATTCCCACCACCTAGGTGCACCCTTATATGGCTCCAGTCCTTTGTTTATAACACCACGGGCTCTCTGACAGGTAGTTTTACACGGTGCAGTACTGACCCCCAGATGACTTTCAGTAACAGTTTTCAGAATGACAAGTCACTTAGACACCGATTGCCACAACTCGGTTTTCACGAAAAATAACCAACTGAGCATTCCCAACGGGGAAGATTTCCCATACGATGGGTATGATCCTGACTCAGTGGAATGGGTGCAGGAAAGGACATATCGAGAATCCAAGCTTTAAAAAAGACCAGGACTCATTACTGAAAATAGTTCTGACTTGTTTGATGCCTGCTTTTGCTGGCAAATGGAACAAATGATGTTTCGGGTGGGAGCTGCTAGATTACATGAACCATTCACCAGTGTTCTGGTAAAGTGTGTGATCTCAGAGGCCATACATGTTCATTTACAGTAGAGTTTAAGTGAGAAATGTGGGTCTGGTGTACGTTTAAATGCCATTTTAAAAGAAACCCAAGCTGGGGCTTCCTTGTCCCACATGCCGCTGCAGATTCTGTGGTCTGGGAGACACTGTCCTGAGTGGCTGCTGCTGTCTCCGCAGCAGGTCAACATCATAGTTAATTAAATGTCCACTCTAACGGTAAAGTTCATTATCTAACACTGCAAGTGCAGTTATCAGAGTATACTTGATGGGCCAGAGCTGTCAGAAGGTCCTGTCAAACATGTAACAGAGGAAAAGATAAGATGAATTTACCTTTAATGCAGGGATTTCTCGTTTAACAGGAGCTCAAATTACCAACCTTGGGTTTGCAAATAGTCTCACCCCTTCTAAAGCTTAATAATCTTCATGAGATACATTTAAGAGTTTTTTCACCTTTCAATTATTTTTTGTTTCTTAACACATACGTTAGGTCCAAAATAGTTTCCACTGATTGCGACATTGAGCTCATAGAGTCCTAACTATGGACTAAGCAGTTTTTATATTTCCTACCTCATTTAACTCTTCACAGCAGGCCTGGGAAGATGCTACACTTCTCCCTAATTTCCAGGTGATGAACATGAAGTTTAAAGAAAATGATGCAATTGTTCAGGGTCACAGAGCTAGAAAGTGGCAGAGCCATGACTCAAAATGAGCTTTCTAATTCCACCAGGTTTTAAATAACACACGCCAGCTAGACACCCCTGAAACTTTACACTATGCCATGTCAGCTGCATGCAGGGGTCCCAGTGGCCTTTTGATTTCCACAGTTAAGTTCCCATCAGCCTAAGCATGCAATGACAGACCATCACCACTATTTAAGAGCTCCTAAAGTAAGTGGGATGGATATGGGTCCAAACCAAACTGATCACCGTTTTGAAACAGAAATGACAAACCAGCATTCTGAAAGTATCCTGAAACTCTGAAAGGAAGAACAACCACCTTGTGACCCTGTCACAGTTTAGCAAGGGTCCTTCAATCTACTCTCTCATATAAACCTCACACCAACAAGGGAAGTCAAGGTCTTCTGATGTCAGTGGTGTGTTCCTTCTTTTCGATTTCTATTAGGGAAAGGGACCTCGTCAATTAATTTGTCTAACGTCTACATTTCTATGTAAACAAAACAAGAAAACCAAAAAGAACATTTGAGGAAAGTAATTTTCAAATTAAGAAGAGTCCACACGCTACATGTTTTTCTCAGACTGGTTTTTGATTCACACAGGAAAATCCCAGAGTTTCCTTGGGATCAATGGTGGTGTAGTTTCTTTTCACAAAAGCAGAACTCAAAACTCTTAACCATCCCCGATCATATTTCCTAGCATCCTTGATAGTTTCATTACGATAAGGATGTGAGGCTGTCGAATTTGGGCCAGAATGAGGTGACCAGACCCACCCTCTTAAAGTAAGTGCTGGGGTTGGGGAGGTTCTTACCATGAGCATTAAACTTTAGGAGTACCTGGTAGTTTTCAGCTAGGTCCCTTTCCTGCCTTACACCACAAAAGTATTGCAAGTAGAATGGATATAGAACTGACATAACTTCCAATATCCCCAGATTTCCCATCTAAAAATGCAGTCATTTCTATAAAAACATCATGAGGGTGGTGGTTTGGCATGAGCATCTCTTATAATCAGCAGAAATCTACTAAATCCCTCCCCAAAGGTCCATTCTAAACAATGCTCTGCAGTGACACAGGGGCCTGATTTTGATTTCTGAATAATTTGACTAGGAGCAAGTAAAGTCACAACAACATTAAGTGCAATAACTCTCTACCCCCTTTTTGGTTCCCAACGTGAAATTTGCTGAAATAAAACTTGACAGCCCAAAGCTCCCTGGGATGTGTTCCAGATGAACTGAGTCATCCACACGCACTCACAGACGACACACTCACAGACACACACACACATGCCCTGAACCCTCACACGGACACAGAGTTTTGTTTCCATCTGTATTTGACAACCCAGTACCCTGGGTCTTGAAGCTGAGGGCTGCTTATGAATGCAACTTTAAATTTAATTTGGGGGGGTATGCTAATTATGGAACAGTGGGAAAATGTTGGCGACATTTTGACTTTCACAGCCCCACTTCCCTGATTAAAAAATATCAGCTTTCCATCTGCAAGACATTTCTAAGGTGGACTCCTTACAAATTGTTAAGGTGCAATTTGTGCACAGTTAGTTCTTTGTTTAATCGAGAAATCTGCCCGAACTCTGATTGGGCTGATTTCCCTAAGGCCAGAAGTGAAGGTTATTTCCTTATGCCTTTTGGGAGCAGCAATCTCTCTAATATGTTTCTGAATTATTCCAGACTATGCTGAGGCTGAACATGAGAACAAAGCCCTGGGTCCACAGCAGAAAGACTAACTGAACTCCCAGCTGGGAAGGTTTAGGCAGAGATTTATAAGTACAAACACTGAAGAAATTTGCAAGTAATTGCATGTATTTGCTTTCTGTTGTGGGATGCAGTAAACCAGTATTTATTAAAATACATCACCAAGGTACTGTTTATTACCCCCTCTCCTTGATGCCTTGTAAAGAGAAATAAAGTGTTTGGCTCTTTTCATTTCTTTAAATTAAGGGGCCAAAATAGTATTTCAAAGAATATAAGGAAGAAGCTGAAATTGGATACATACTCTGAATGGCTATTACCTCTTACTTAACTTGGAATTGAAGCATAAACATGGCTCTAGATCTGTTGTTCTGATTTAACCTTGTAAAGCTTAACTTTTTTTCTAAATTCCTAAGTTTCCGTGAATCCATTATTTGGGGATCAAGAATTATCATTTTCTCCTATGGAATTTCTGTTTTTGTTCTTGCATTGCAGGCTGCAAACCTGAGTGCTAAATATGCACATGTTCAAGGGATATAAAATGACAGGCTCAGAATATTATAGATTAACAAAGGAGTGACTTAAACAAACCACCACAACAAAAAAAAGACATTATGCTCACTGGCTCCTGTATCTGAATTCCTGTGCCATCACTTACTTTGGGTTTTAATTTGGCAGTAAGAGAAGGTCAGAAGAAACCAAACAGATGATAATCCTTCCTCTTTCACCTTTGATCACAGCCCTTTACCTGCTTCAGAGCTCCCCTTTTAATGACAGATTCAAATCATTCTACAGGATACTCTAACACAATGGGTCTCAGACTTCAGCTGCATCAGCCTCACCTAAAGAGCTCGTTTGCACAGACTGTTGGGCCCCAGCAGTTTCTGATTTAGTAGGTCTGAGGAAGGGCCCCAGAATTTGCATTTCTAACAAGTTCCCTGGGGATGCAGATGCTGCTGGTCTTGGGACCACACTTTGAGAGATGCTGGTCTACCAGGTAAATGGGCAAAAGTTCAGTGCAGTGGAGGTAAGAGGTAATCCTCCCCCCCACCACCCAAATAGCAAATAACGACAACCAGATTGCATTTCCTCCTCTTTCCTCATACGGAAGTCAAATATCAATGTATATTATTTTCGTCAACAAATGTCAATTGCTGCCCACCAAAATAAGTAGCTGACAACACTACCTGCAGCCCCTGCCCCTTCTCCCACATTGGTCTTTGCATTACATTTCCTTCCATCTGATGTCCCCGAAGGATGTCCCCTAAGGATCTTGATGGGAGCACCAAGCTCGGGAGCAAGAGCTTCCGGTTTGTGTGTTTGCTCTTCTAAGGACTGCAGGAGCCTCGCCTCCCCACTTCCTCCTCCTCCATCAGTAGAGCAGCCACAGTGAGCTGGGTGTGAGGATTACACACAGGGCCCCTGGCACCACACCTGGAAAGCAGTGGGCACTCACTGAATACTAGCCATTAATTCAAAAGGATAATCATTAAGAGTAAAATCAGAGCCCAATAACAGAAGCTGGGGTGTATGTCTCTGTTCTCTAGAGGCGGAAAACTCAGCATGGCAACTCCGATTATCTTAATTTTAGCATTTGTAATTAATAAGTCCCAGATCTTAAAATAAAGAGGTACCAAGTAGTCACATCAAGTGGAAGGTTTCTGAGACCAGCACTCACGATGACAGCCAGGCCCCTCTCCCCTGCTCCGAGGGCCTGCGTCCCCCCTGCATCAGCACCTGTATCTTTAGAACAGAGAACACAACCAAGTTATCTCCCAGTTTCTGTGACGTGAAGACAAATGAATTAGTGACCACAGAGGATATTGAAATGAAAAATGCTATTAGATAAAAAATAAACCAGGCAAGAAAATCAGATAGTGTACTTTTAAAATAAATAAACACACAAAAATCTTAAAATATTTTATAGAAAATGTCCTGGCTTCTCACATAGTTTTTCTAACGATAAAACCATCACCTCCAGATCACATAAAATCAGATTTTCTAAGATTTTTATTAGAGAAGAACCACGAGGTCTGTATGCATGATCACAAATTGGCTAAAAGTGATACTGCTGGGACAGGAAACTACATTGTTCTGTGCCTCAAGTGTTCAAACTTAAATCACTTAAGAGAGCTAAGAGCTTCATACCAATAACAACTCTTACGACCAAATGCCTATGTGTGCCAACATCTGAGCCAGGTGCTTCACAGACCCTCCCACAAGCCTCTGAAGCAGATACCTGGTATCAGTATGGAACTAGGTGTTAAGTGACTAAGACAAGATACACCAGCCAGCAAATGCCTGCGTGTAGAAGCCTGTCCTTTCTAATTCCAAAATCACCTGGTCTTCCTCCAAGCAACCTAGTCCACAGCACCCATCTTTTCTTTATTAAAAGCAAGCATCAAACCGGTACATTTTAAAAGATAATCTGCTATTAAAACTGACTGAGGAAACCCAGCCTTACTAATCCCCTAGGGTTGTACCAAATGAGGAATCAGAAAAGACACCTCATTTTTTGATGATCAGATTTTCCTAGAACCTAAATGGGGTAAAAATGATTGAATGTAGAATATTTTTACTAGAACATGTAAGACTGTCTTTCAGACCTTAAAAACAAAATGGACAAAAGGATAAATTTACATATTAAATACAAAAATTTGTACTACTTCAAACTTTTTATCCTATTCCACACCTCTACTCTTTTGTTGTGGTTATTGCAAATGTCAACAAAACATTAGCATTCATATCAAGGAAAATCAATTGGCAAGTTCATTATTGATATTTATTTTAAACGTGTATGTCTGAAGTATGTGTTATTCGTGTCTTAAATTAACAGCTTCCAATTGATTGGACCATTGGACAGACATGCCTGTATTTTCATATTTCTAGAGAGAATCAAGATCAACAAACATTCCTACATCCTGAATCTGCTAATCTCAGTAATAAGAATTTACTTTAAAACAAACGCAAAGTCTTGCCAAAAAAAGTAACAATAGAAAAATAATTCACAATTTCAGTGGTTATTCTAGCTAATGACAGCATTTTCATATTTAATAAAGTCTGTTTTTGTTGACAACACACATCAAAGTACATACACATTAAAATGTATACAAGGGTCTATATTTCTATTTCCTAAACAGAAATTCAGATATACAAAAATATAATTATACAAGTTATCCTTATTGCTTGTTAATTCAGTTTAGGAACCATACTTGGGAAGTAATAAATAAAAATTCTCCATAGCATCAAATAATTTGGTATCCAAACTTCTTTACCTATTAGGGAAAGAACTAAATTGATGCAATTAATATTCAAATTTGTACTTAAGTAACTCTCAATGGTAAAGTGTAATTCAAATAGGGATCTGATGTGCAACAATCAGGTGTGCAAATTTACAGGATCTTTTTAAGACAGAAAATCTAAGTGCTAACCAATTGGGAATTTTAAAATATTGAGATTGACATCTGACCTTTAAATGCAGTGGTTCTCACACTCTATCGTATAAAAACTTGTTAAAAGCACAGAATCCCAGATCCAGTTCCCAGAAATTCTGATTCAGAAAGTCCGGGGTAAAGCCCAGGATTCTACATGGTTCCACAAGGACCCAAAGGTGGTTCTGTTTCAAGAGCCATCCTCCAAAGCCCACCAAGTCACCATTCTGCTCTGCGTGACACCCCCACCCCAACACCTCACCCCACTGTCTTGCCTTCCACTGTTTATTCACTCATGGTCAGGGACGGGGGGAGTCACCCCCAGAAAAAGGCCATCTCAGGAGGGTGATTTTCCTTTTGATAATTAAGTGTCAATCAACTTAAACACACAACAAAACAATCCCTTGCAGAAGTTTAGAAGTCCAACACATGCTTATCTCTGGGATGGCAGATGGCCCACAGAACTACATCTTTTTCCTTCACTAAACTGAGTGTAGGAGCTTAGCTTGCTTCTGTTGTTATTTTAAAGATTATTTCAAATTTAAAAAGAGTCTGACCTGCACAAAATTAATATGTGGGCAACACTTACTGTGAGATGGATAACCATTTATGGTAGTCACTTCAATTCTAAGTGCTCCCCTTCCTAGAGAAACAGACTAAGACCAGAGAAGCTGAGCAAAAGTAGTCAGTTGGATGTTAATTACCCTTTGGTCACCAACAACAAAAAGTTATCCTGAACCACTGACAGAAGGATGAAAAGCCTCCATGTCTCATCCGTAATTCCCAGAACTATCCCCATCCCAAGTACAGTAAACTGAGTGTGGAATCGTGGAACTAAACTCAAATGCAGGTCTCAAAGTTCCTTACTTGCTCACCATCAAGTGCCATTTGAGGGTTTTTAAATGATAATGAAATTCTTTGTTAAACCAAAAATTGAAAGTGTCAGGGCAAAGGTTATTTCTGAAATTCGGAAGATAGTTTTGCTTTAAATGTTGCAGTTGCCACTGTTGTTGCTGATTTCATTGCTGTCTCATGTGTGTTGAATGAGTCAGAAATAAAATTTGCAGCTTTTCTTTTCCTAACTAATGGCATTTAAAAAAGCAAATAAAATTTAAGAGTTTGGTTTGCTCACTCAAAAAATACATTTTTTAAATGAAGTGGTCCAGATAGATGCAATGTATGCAAATAGATATTTTCCTTGGTGTACCTATGGAATCTTTCCTTACAAACCGCATGTCTGTAAGGACAATGGGTCCACAGCCCATTCTAAAGCCAAGCAACAACAAAATTTCTTTCTACAAAGAGATGGGGGCTGGGTGTGGTGGCTTACACCTGTAATCCTAGCACTTTGGGAAGCTGAGGCAGAAGGATTGCATGAGGCCAGGAGTTTGAGACCAGCCTGAGCAAGAGCGAGATCCCATCTCTACAAAAAATAGAAACATTAGCCGGGCGTGGTGGCACACGCCTGTAGTTCCCAGTTACTCGGGAGGCTGAGGCAGGAGGATGGCTTGAGCTCAGGAGTTTGAGGCTGCAGTGAGCTGTGATGACGCCACTGCACTCCAGCCTGGGTGACAGAGCAAAACCCCGTCTAAATGAATGAATGAATGAATGAATAAATAAATAGATAAATAAATACAGATAGGGTAGAAAGGGAATAGAGTGAGAAATGAATAAGAAAAAACCCTTAAGAGCAGGAGGGATAAGTAAAAGCTGACAATTTAGTGCTAATGGTACTGTTCATGCAACAACAAGAGCCTCCAGAGAACTGCTCAGCAATAACCACTCAAGCAATAGCAAAAACACAGCAATAGCCAGAAAGGGAAGCAAAGATGTTTACAGTTCTCATTCTAACAGATACTCTTAAAAATCAACAACTTGGAGAGGAAAAGAGGGAAAGAAAAGGCTGCCCTGGTGCCTTATACAGGTGGCCCCAAGGTCCCTGGCTTGGCGCCTGGACAAAACCATCTCATGTAAACCTTAAAGAGGATTAATCCTCAAGGAGCACTGTAATGAGACCTTAAAAGACTGAACAACAGCAGCCGACCACGGAGGAAGGCAGTCTCCTGCGCCCCAAAGTCTTGCTAGCAGAGTTACATCAAAGCAAACGGGCAGCAGATAGCAGGCTGCCGCGGCAACCCCTTATCTCGGCTCCAGCGGACGCCGCCGCTGTGATTGTCTTGAACTGCCACCTGTCCCAGGCATCTTTGAAGGCAACGCTAAGCCTCTGATGGATCTGACCTCCTTGAGCTGAGATCCTTTTATGTCTTTCTTCATTTTCTGCCCTGCGACATTCTTCCCCGCCATGCACACGACATGAAACAAAGGGAGTTCTCGCTCCTGACTCACTGTCCCCAGCCATTTGAGAGCAAAGGAAAACAATGTTCAGGATTATACTCTGCTCGTAATATGGAGCTGTCCTCAGGAGACAAGCCTCTCATTTTTGAGAATATAACTATAGACGGCATTTACGTGGAAGCACTTTACAATGGGGTTCGATGGAGCTGGGAGCCAAGATAGCAAAGCTGCGTGTCTGAGATAACTTGGAAACACAAGAAATGATGGTACAGGACTCAATTAATAATCACATTTTTTAACAGGGGGAATACAAGTACTAAAATATTAAAACATGCTTACCAAGTCACTGAACATTGGGACTTGAAAAAAGGATGGCAACAAGCAAATGTCCCTAAACCTGATTCAACTTAAAAGGACTTTTTTTTAAAAAAAGGTGATGGGAGAGAGAAAGACGCATAGAATGCAGGTGAGAAAAGTTTGAAACCTGAAATAGTACCACAGTTCCCTCTGGGGCCTTTCTCAGAGGCTAGAGGTCTCTGACATTTCCACATCATACTGGGAGACAGGACGGTGCCTGTATGTCTCTGAAAAATTCTGCTATTTAAGGGGAGAGAAAACCACTGCAAGCAAATTCATTCAACATAAGATTTCTCAACCTGCTTATTCTGTCACACAAGTCTGTCTCCACACATCACTTTAATAACACTCACTTATGTAACTATTTTTCACATCTAGTGAAATTCTAACACTCCTTACTGACTGATTAGGAGTGGTATTATTTTAACACTTTGCCTCATTTCACTAAAGATTTCAGGCAGCATATAAGAATTCACAAAGTAGAAAATGCTAACCAAACAAAAACCTGGTCAGATGGCCAAGACCTAGCAAAAGTTAAATAGAAACAGGCAGGGCACAGACCCAAAAGACTTGAATAACTGAGCAGCAAATTTAAATTGGAGTTTCCTGGTAGCCAAAGAGAAAAAGGAAATAAAATCAGCTACATGACATGTCTTGCCACCCTATCTTATATCATAGTCTTGTGTTCTATCTGTATAATATTTAAGTTTCAGAAAAATATATTCCTCACCTGAAATAAAGCAGCAATGCTCTAGCTGCCACCACAACATTCTTCCGGTCTGGGTTCCAAAACCCACTCATTCAAAAAAGGGTCAGCCTGAAGGGATGGGAAGCTATGGCCTTCTTGGTTCTGGCTTATAGGGCTGCCTCCAGACCAAAAGAGTGAGGGCCCCACAGAAAAACCCAATGAGGAGGATGGGTCCTGAGCCAGCTCTTGAACTGCCTACACCTCCTTACATCAGTGTGGCCTCACCAACTCTGGGGCTACTCCAGCTCTTTGAGTTTAGATTGTTAGCTTTCAATTTTTCACCAGCTTTCAGCCACACACACTTGTTCTCTGATCGACGGCCTATCTTCCCACTTCTAACATGGCTCTCAATTGAAGGCCGTCCTTCTAGTAACGAGCCTTTTCAACTCAGACCAGAAAGGCCCAGCAGTAAGTGAACCTCAGAGCCACTCCCAGGCTCTGGGCAGACAAACTGCCTTATGTTCTTCTGCTCAAGCTGGAGGAAAGATGTTTTTCTCTGACACTACAGCCCATTACACATTCTTCAGAGACGCATGATTTAGAAAAGGAACACATTGACATGTACTTCATGTGAGGTGGGCAGCGTGTATTTAAAGCTCATAAAGCTACCCACCTCCCTCTTCTCAATGAGATCTGGCTTGCAAAACTGTTTGCAGACTATGGTACTTTTTATACAGCACACATGCATCCCCACATCCCACTATGTCCATCTCTTACACACAGCCAGTTTCCACAGTGAAACAGCCTATTTTAATACAGTGCCAACTTAAAATCTTTAAGGTGTGTGTGTCCAAATATCTTAGACAGGTGGAAAATTAACTTTTCCAATTTAAAAACAAGAGCAGTTTTACATAGTATTATTAATTTCTCCAAGTTCATGATTTTTTAACTGTGCAGTGGGCATTAAAATGAACTATGTTAAAATATAAATTTACAACAAGGAGTACTAGTCAATTACCTTCAAATATACTCTATATGCAATAAAGAAATAAAATCAAAGAAAACAGACACACATGTAGGAAAACGAATATAGATGTTAGAAGAAAACCTTTCCTATACAGCCGGTCTGCAGTAAAGGGGCACACTCAATTTAAGACATAATTTGACAACATCACCAATTTTAATTATTATGATGTTAGCCAGAGTTGAACTATTTGATTTAAATTTCTATTGACCTACCATATATTTCTATTGAACACTAGCAATTGTTTGTTCATTTTAATCTACTGTGGTTAAAAACAATAAATAAACCAGGAGACACTTTTCTCAGAAAATGAAAGACTAGCCCTTTCAGTAGTAAGAAATAAGACTTTCAAGACTTTTTGTCTCAGATGATAGTCACCTTTTGGAAGTTGACTATTTAATCTTCAAACCTTATTCCATAAAATATGACACAAATACCATGTCTAGTTTTGACCTAGGCAAAGCTTTAGTGTTAAATTCATTTATTTCCAGGCTTTTCAAATTTGGAAAATCGTAAAGAGAATAAAATATATTCTAAAAACTAAAAGCAAAGGAAATTATAAAGAAGGACTCAATGGCATCAAGAGAGATCCTGAATGAGCAGAGGAAAGGACTGTTAGTCCGACAGCCCAAGATCCACCCTCTCTTGGTGCATCAGTATCTTCATTTAGCGTGAGGACCTAAGCATCAGTGACAGCAGAAAATTCCCATTACCACTCAGTGAGACCACCATTTCTGCCCCTATTTTAAAGATGAGGAAACCAGTACAGTATTCAAGAGCTTGCTCAAGGTCACATTGCCAGAAGGTGACAGAGCTGGGACTGGATCCTAAGTTTAATTGACTCTAGATCTTTTTGCAGTGTACCAAAAACTCCACATATTTAACCTATCATTTCTGGTTCAAGATGACAGGCTGGGCAAACACATTTCTCACCTGTATTTCTGAAGACCTCTGTGAAATAAAAAGATGAAGTGTACGTATTGTAGTAAAGACAAAAATAATACTATGAAATAATAATAAAATTTACTAAGCACTTAACTCTGTGCTAGGTACTTCTAAGAGCTTTCTAGGTACTTCTAAGAGCTTTATTTATATTCAAAAATTCAGTCCTCAAAATGCCTATGAGGTAGGTGCTACTACTGGCCCCATTGTATCAATGAGAAAACAGAGGCTCAGAAAGGCTAACTAATTTTCCCACAATCACACCGCTAGAAGTGGCAGAATCAGGATTTGAATCGAGGCAGTCTGGCTCTACAGCCCATACTCTCACAGTCAATGAAATAAATAAAATCAAAGCAAGAAAGTTCAACCTATTTCTGCAAGATGCAAAGTGGGTAAGACTGGAATTAAAAGTGGATAAGGCACGAAGAGAAGCAGCAGCCTAGAATATTCTTTAAGAGGGCAAAGAAAGAGGTAGCAGCCAGTACACCCAAGAAGCCTTGGGCTGGGCAGATCTTTACATGGAACACCTGTGCCAGTCACATGGCCTGCCTCCTGCCCATAGCACACAAGCACAGGTAGCTGGCATTTTCCTAAGCAACATCTTTATGCTTCTTCTTCAAAAAATAGAATGAACTGTCCTGGGAAAGCAAAGGCTTCAGTGGATTTTGAAGACTTCTCCCCACCCAGGTCTATCACTCAGTGTACTCACCATGACAGCCATACCAGCTCTAACTTCTAGTGTTGGTCCCAGCACGTTGGTATGACCCTCTGATTGGTCACATGTTCTTACAACCCCCTAGAATCAATCCCTCCTTGTTCCAGCATGTGGCAGGCACCCCTCTACTTCCCTAAAGAAAATCCTGCCAACTGATACACGTGGTCAGGATGCTCTTTCTAAGGCAAGCAAGCCTCCTTATGCCTGAGCAGAAGAAAACTATGGTAGCCATCCTTCCTCTCGGGTTTTAACATGAATCACAGCCAAGGATCAGTAGGCTTATGAGGAGATGGAAGGACATAAATGAGAATGACCAAAATCCATAAGAAAAAACCAACCCTAGAGGAAACTTTTGGGAGGTTTTGAGAAAGCATTACATACAAAAGGCAAGAGCAAGATGCTAAGGAAAAAGAGCAATAAAAGAATTTTTAAAAGCTCTTAGAAATTAAAATTATGGCTGCCTAAATTAAAATATCATAAGGAGCACTGAAAAAGAAGTTAAGGAAACTTCCCAGAACACAGAACCAAAAGCAAAGAGATAGAGAATGTGAGAGAAAAGATCAGAGACACAGAGAAGTTACCCAGGAGGTCTAACATCAAACTAAGCAGAATCCTAGAAGCAAAGAACGGAGAGCGAGGCTGGTAAAATTATTACAAGTAGAATAGAATAGACGTCATCTCTGAAGATAAAGAATACATCTTCAGGTTGAAATGGTCCACTAAGGGATGGGTGAAATTAGTAAAAATAAAGTAAAAATTAAAATTAAATTAAATTAAAATACTTACATCTATGGATCTGCTCTCACACCACTAAGGGAAAAAGATCCCAAAAGTTTCCAGAAAGGAAAAAATAAGCCATCTACAAAGGAATACAAATCAAACAGGCATCAGACTTCTCATCTACAACTTTGGATGGTAACAGAAAAGGTGGCAATACCTTCAAAGATCTCAGGAGGAAAGGCTTTTTAAGTTAGAATTTTAACTACACTATCAAACAAGAGCGAGGGCAGAATAAAGATATTGTCACAGATGCAAGGACTCAAATTGTTTCTCCTCTGTTGTTGGGAAGATACCTGATGTACTCCAGTAAAACAAATAAACTAAGAAATGACAAAGTCATAAGACTCAGGAAACAGTGGTTCCAATCCAGAAGATCATGACGGGATGTCTGGAGAAGCCGGATGCAAATTGCTCAAGACAATGAAGTATCCAGGAAAGAAGGGTGCTTTCCCTGAAGTGCAAAAGATATAATTGGGAAGTTAGGGGAAAAATATAAGCATATTATAAAAACAAATAACAGAGGAAAAGCTAAAGCAACTCCTAAAATGCAATATGACAGGTAGGTAAGCAATTAAGAAAGAGTAGGAATAGATAAACCACTTGTTCTTAATGCTAGACGAATCACTGTGGGTGATTTAGGGATTTAGAACACTGGGCTCACACAGAGAAGGTAAATGTGATCCTAACATTCTACTGGTCCAACGCGGAGGAAATTTCCACGGCCATAATGTTGTAGACGCTTCCTAGATTTTCAACTTTTAAAGTCAACCTATGTACAAAGACATAGCAGATGTGGTTATGACTGTAAGACTCCATGAAAATATTAACAACCTTGACACTATCATAGAAAAGCAGGGCTCCAAAAGACGGGATGTGGATGGCAGAGGAGGACCCAATACCCTCCTCGTTTGAACTGGAAAATCAAAAGTTACTATGAAAAGTTGATGAAGAAAAGAAATGGAGGTTTAAGATGCTCTTTAAAGTTATAAAAGTAGCCAACAGACAAATAATAACAGTAATATAATAACAATATTGAAAGGACAGGAGGATATAGTGTTTAGAAACTTAAAGATTAACTTTTGTATTAGAGAGTCAATAACCTGTACTGAGGAAAAAATACTAGGAAATAAAGGTATAAGCACATTCTGGATGTGTAATGGTTGTTTAACCAAAAGAAGTAGAACAGAATAGTGACAAATGTCCTTGTCAGTACGGTAAAGTACTGAAGACCTTGGAATGGAAAACTACAGGGGGTCCATCTTTCTCCAATACTTTACCATTTGTCGAAATGACCATGCGTTACTTGTACATTATCCTTGTAATAAAATACAATAAAACATTAAATCATAAACAGAACTTCAAGGTTTCTTTCTTTCTGGATCTTTCCTAGGAAAAATAACAAACTAACATTGGAGTAATCAAATAATCGTCATATATGAAAGAAAAAGTTCGGCTTTTACAAATCAGTTTCAAGGACAGAACTCCCCTTCTGCCTGGCTCCACTTTCCCATTTTGGAATAGCACTCTCGGGCGAGATCCTAGTAAAATCTCTTTGCAACTTGTAAGTGGATTGGAGACTCCCAGACTCACAAGTTTCATTCCATTCTGGTATCCTCAGAAAATTAGCTTCAATTGTTCAACTAAGTCTGACATCACTGGACAGAGAAGAACCAACACAAGGAGGTTGATTTTGTAAAGCACTTAGCAGAGCATCATCTTACGAAACATTAAGTCGAGATTGGAAAAAGATCCTACAAGGCAATTAAACATAAAATGAATTCTAAAGAACACAAGTAATCTTCACCTACCACCCTATCAAAAATCATTTGTTTTAACTGTTTGTGTATCACTGTATTTACTGTCACTAACACTTTCTTCCCCAACTCCAAAAACCTCCCCTACAACTTCAGAATACCAAAAGACCACCTTCAATATTAATTTCTAAAATAATACTTTTTTTAGAAATATTTACTTCAAAGAATAAATTTTTTAATTTTATTTACACACAAAACTTACACAAAAACATACTCCCTCCTGCCATCTGCCTTCCATTAGGGAAAAGAAAACAAAGCTACAATACCTCAAAACTTTTCTGTTTCTACCTTGGCTCTTCGTAAAACTAGGTTGACATCCAAATGTATCAAGGAACTCTGAAATAAATAAATACGTTACGTTGGTCCCAGACAGTATTAGCTAAATAAGGACAAGCGAGGATATGACACACTCCAGCATTAGGGTTGCCGACACCTCCAAGTTCATCAACTTCCAGAACTTAATCAGACAATGTAGCCTGTGGAGCTTCTCAGCCAGTCTGAATTCAGGCCTCACTCCTAACTGCACTGAGTCCCCTCCACACACTCAGGGCAGAAAGTTTATGGTACAGAAGGGCTGGCTGGCTTGTGTGGGGACACTACATCATCACCCTGTAGGATCTCAACTCTCCTCAGAGGAGGGACCAATCTCAGCTTTAATATCAAGCTCTGTGTAATAATAGTTTTTAATTGGAATCTTAACATTCTGGACAGAAGGCAGTAGAAAAAAATCTGTGCCTTGGAGTCATGAGCACCTGGTGGCTCATTATGAGAGAGACACTTCAGAAAATCTGAAGATTAATAGCAGAAGGGTGGCATCAAAGGAACAAGGCTGCACTGTTACCAAAAGGAAAGAATTTTTTTAAAAAAGAATATCCTATTGGAGTAGATTTCCAAAAAGGAACTATAAAGTGGGTCTCTAAACTCTTTTCTTATGGGGATGGGGTAGGCAGTCCTAAGGGATGACCACTCAGCTCCATCTTGACTGGGCTATTGCACAGTCAAGCAGTGTGACCGCTGCACTCCCAGACGTGAGAACACGTGATTGCCGATATGAAATATTAACTTCAAATAACCAAGCATGAAAAGAACTCATGTATAAGAAAAATCTAGTGTTAATAACCAAAACCTCAACATTTCATGCTAGAATCAGTTCCTTGTTACTGTGAACCACCAGAAGATGCAGAGGAGAGGAAAAGAGCATTTTTAGCAGCCGCTATGGTAAACAAAAAGTGCCAAATGAAGCTTTCAACTACCCTAGATCAGAGGGCATGCCTATAAAAACCCAGAAAGCCTATTACTTACGGGCTTATTAGATTTTAGGAGCAGGAACTATGTGCCAAATTAGACATGCTGAGGACACGCAGGTTTGATGAATCAGGTATCAGGCACAAAGTGAAAGCAACACTGACAAAGACTAGCTGTGCACCACCTTCGGAATATGACTGCATGTGCCAACATCATCACTGAAAGCCCTGAAAGGTTATTAGAGAGCAGTAAACTAACGTGCTTGGCTGAAACATTAGCGAGGGTCAGGATGAACTTATGTGAAATCTGCCCCCCAAAAGTCTAAGATTCAGGGGAGCATTTCAGATTGCAGTTCACAACTGCTCATAAATTAATGAAAGTCAGACATTAAAGTTAATAACAGCTGGAACGGATCAAGTGGAAAGAAAACGCAGCATCGGCGTATGTGTTATGTGAATTTCTTAGAGTCCATAAATTTGATATTTGGAAGGAAGAAGGGAAATGTTAATTAGGAGAAATTTCATACTGGATTTAAATTTGCCATGGAGTCAAAGCTCTATTGTAAAAAACCCCCTTGGAATCAGAAATCACCCTCACCAGACCTAGGTCCTGCCTTTCATCTTGCTATTTTATACTTGTTGATATGTGACTTAATTGTTTTCATGTGTTGTTTCTTGCTTTCTCTCCCCGAAATATAAAATCAAGAGCCAGGGTCATACCTTTTATTCTACTGTGTGTGGAGCTCGATTAACATTGAGAAACCAATAAAAATATCTAAGAAGTCATCCTCTGTTTTCTCTAAAAGCCTTGTAAGAATTTTCCATAATTTTTGGACTATTCTAGTTATAGGTACCTTAGGGGATCATAGTCACTTTTAAAAAGTCTCTGTGTTAACTTTTCTTATTTTCCTGATGTAGTGGGGGCACTGTTACAACATGTATCTTTACTACCCAGATCTAGATCTATCTTGGGTCAAATCAAGTCCCCTGAAACATAACTGTATACAGGTAAGAGCTGATATCTCACTTTTGTCTTTAAAGCAGACATCAGTCCTACTGAGGTCTCTGAGGCAGAAGGGGATTCCCCCGGTGCTGTCCTTGACATCTCATAGATTTTCCACTCAGGGCTCTCCGTGTCTGTCTCGGCCCTCCTCAGCATCTTATTTCTTCAAGTTATTGGCTGAAAGTTGCCATGTCTGTCTTCAGCCTGCACAGGCCCTGTTATCCATACACAGTCCTTTTCATCTTTTCTTATAAATTATCCCTCCAGCCCCTTCATCATGCTTAAGATTCTTTCAGTTTATCTGAGTTTATCTGAAACACCAAAGTCAGGAGACACAACCACCCGTATTAGTGGGACTGTTGGACACCAAGATGCCTTTGTGCAGAAAAGGTTTGTGTTCTCTCTCTCTCTTTCTCTCTCTGTCTGATATAAAGAGATATTAATAAATAAAGGGGGTGCTCTCTCCCTGCCACCTCCTCCCCTGTGTGGGGCAGGGCAGTTTGCTGTGCTATGTAGGGCCGCTTAGAGGGACAGCAAGGGATCTTGCAGTGGCCTCTATGCAGCTGGTGGAACTGGCCTCAAAAAGGGCCAAGGTAGGGCCAGCTGCTGCACTATCTGTTGATATGTGAAAGCTCCGGTCACTTACACAGGCTGTTCTTTAGAATCACGAGTTCACGTGACAAATCAAGATCTTTGATCCGTACAGGTAGCCTATGTACTGAAACCACTACACCATCAAAAGAAGAAGTTGGTATGGGGGCCACAGGAACACGGTGGGAAAGACAAAGCTTAATGAGATAGGTAAAAAAGCATGCACATAGGGTTCCAGCCATCAGTCCCAAAACAAAGGCCTGGAGCCCAACTCACACCAGCACCATGGGCAGGCCACATGATCTCTCCAAATCCAGTTAATTCAAGTGCTAAATGGGTTTGTGTGAAAACTAAAGATCATGTAATGAGGTCCTTAGCCCAGCCCTTGGCACACGGTAAATACTCCACATACGGGCTTGGGGTGGTGACTGCTACTACTTCCCAACACTTGTATCCCCCAAAACAGGGGGCACAGAGAGGACCGGAGGCCTCCCCATAACTAAGTTATAGATAATGTCAAGTTTTTGCAAAAGGATCAATTAATAAGAAATGTTTCATTCTCCCCCATGTAACAACACCTGGAGCACAGGGACCACAGAGGTAGCAATGACCAGTACCTGCCACTTCAACACTGGGATATGTTGGAAAGATGCCTGGGGACCCCTAAAATGGGGGTGGCAACCAAACCCCCTCCCAGACTCTGCGCACCCAAGCTCCAAGCCCCTGCCCATCGCAGCTGGCAACACCACCACCTGGGTTTCAGGATAAAGTTTCCAAGCACTCCCCCAGCTGGGCTGATCCTGAAACACTGCCACCCTTGCCAGGCCTTTGCACAGGTCTGGACTGTCATTTTGAAGTCTCATCAGTTATGGGGCATGGGTGAAGGATCTGAGCTCTAGAACCAAATTGTATGGGTTCAAACCTCGGTTCAGCCACTTCCAGATCATACAAAAAATGGGCAACTTAGCCCATAAATATGCATCCCACAGACGTGTGTGTGTGTGTGTGTGTGTATGTGTGTATGTAGACACATTAAATAGAAAGGTAAATGGCATGTTTGATCAAAAGGGTCAACACACTTGGTCAGGTTCATGGAGCCAAGCTGGGACCACAGAAGCCAAGTCAGATGCTCCGGCAGGAAGCGAGGTCACAGGAAAGCTAGCATATTGTGTTACTTTCCCCTCACCCGGGGACCTGGGGGTATGGGGGCATGACATTCCTTACAAATGGGAAACACAGGGATAAAGGAAAGTAAATGTGAAACTTGCTCAATTTGAGAGCAGGCTTATTCCACGAAAGCAAACCAAAAGAAAAAGTCGTGTTTGTTTCTTAGCATCCCCCACGTGCACTTCTCTGCTCCTCTCTAAATTACCTAGGAAACGGGCACCACCTTCTATGCCACTCCCAAGTCAGGAGCACAATCAGGATGCAGATTGGGGCCCCCCCACTGGAAGAGGTAAACACCCAGCCTCCTAGAGTGGGCTCCCTCTGACCCTCACCAATGTGCGCTGATTAGGCCTGCAGCTCCCCACAGAGAGGGCTTCAGCCTCCTCCTCTAGGGTCCCACCCTCTCCCAGGAAACTCTTTCAGACCTGGCTGGATTGCTGTGGGGCTCACTCCACTAATGCAAGCCTTTGTTCTTGTTTTTCCCCTGGCGGTGTTAGCTACTGGATTTCCCAGCTGAATTTTACTTTATTATTTCTGGACCCTACTCCAAACTCACCATGGTCCTGTTGCACAATTTCTCTAGCTTGACTGATGTGAGGGGACTTGGGAGTTTTCCAATAAAATAAAACTCAAGAGTTTTGTGTGTGTGTGTGCGTGTGTGTGAACATTATATGTTAAAGTTAAAACATGTCTTGATATACAAAACTTTGAATTCATTAGAAATGAAGCCACATTTATTTCCTATGTTTGGAATTTGTAGTTTGTGATCAAGATATTGTGGTTATTGGGGTTATCTAATACACATCAGCTCAGCAGTTGGAGAACAAGTAGAAATGGATTTTGTTGTCTTCAAGGGAATATATGACATGCTACACAAAGGGATGCAGTCGCACATCCTTGAGGACCAATGAGAGAGCAGCCAGCCAGAGAAGTGGGGAGGGGGCTGTGAGACAGGAGTCTCACACGGGCAGGTCGGAAGGCGGAGGTGAATTAAACTCTGCGACAGAGAAACTGTGGGTTAGTTACGAGAAATACGGTCACCCAAAGGTCTGTTGAAAAAGCCATGAAACAAGTCTTGGGAATCACACAGGACTCAGTGCAGAAGAGGGACAGAAGCCTGCTTGCCTGCACCTTGGCAGCCTATCTCCTGCCACTCCTCTCCTAAAATCTGCCCTCCAACCACAGAGATTCTTCTTGGGTCCTAGAAGGTGCCAAGTCTTCCTTTGCCCTCCGGGCCTTTGAGAATATTCCCTTTACCTAGATTACTCCTTCCTCACTTCTTTGCCCAGGGCTCAGTTCAGATGTCACCTCCTCCAGGAAGCCTTCTGGACTGTCAAGTTGGGGGAAGGCATGTCTCTCACCTGTTCCCAAAGGACCCTGCATTCTGTCTCTTCTGACATGTCCTCTGTATTGACTTTTTGAATGGGCTTATCCACTTGTCTCTCTGTCCCACTAGCCTGAAGCGCCACAGAAGAAGGGACTTGCTCATTTTGTTCAACACTGTCCAGTAAGTAGGCAACACTCAATAACACATGCTCAATTAACCAATGACTGACAGAATGAACAAAAAAGAAAAGAACAGCCAAATGGATCAAATGGAATCTTTCTTCATTCTGCTCCAAGAAGAAGAAACTCATCAAAAACCGAGGTTAATGGAAAGCCTGGGGCCCCCAAAAGAAGTGAAGACAGGAGGAAGATAAGACTTTATTTTAGGAGACACCAAAGTAAAGACCCAAATTTAAAACCCTAAAGAACTGAGGAAGTTGTATCCTTTTCAAGGAGTACTACGAGAATCCAAACTACATCAGAACATAGAGACAACAGAGTAAGGAAATGCCAGATTGCTCACTCTGTATGAATCCAAACTGTGAAAGGCACAAAGAGGGGAAGTGAAGCCCTTCCCCTAAGAAGTCTGAAGACACAGCACAAATTTATAGATACAAGATCAAGAAAGCTAAGGCAGGATGGGAGACTGCAGCTTTCAAGAGACATCAAAGGTAACATTCTTTAATTATACAAGAAAAAGGAGGAGGGCCAAGGATAATGTCGCCTCTATCAGTAAACGGGAGGGAAAGCTGTTAGCAGATGGCTACGAAATGGCAAGAGTTGCTGTGTTCTCATGCTTTACTCTAGGAAGGAAGAAAGGAAGGGAGGGATGGAAAGAAACCATAAGAAACTATTTAAAAAGTACTACCATTTGGGTGGGTACAAAATTAGAAACAGTAAATAGTTACATGGAATCTTTAAACAACTGGATTCAAGATCCTAAATCGAGCTGTAGATGGGCCTCTCGTTAATATAGTTTACACACATACTTGGACACAGACAGGTTGGGAAGATGTTACCAAAATATGAATCGCCCTAGAGGCTATTCAAGATAAGGTAAATCACTGAAATTTGGAAAAGGGAAAAACAAACATTATGCTCACCTTAATTACAAGGAAAATACCTACCTGTTCGATATTAGATGGCATCATGGAAGAGAGGCGGCTCTTCTTTTAATCCCACAGTATTTAAGAAGAGGATCCCCATCCGAATCTACGAATGAACGGCCAACTTATTCCAAGGGACCACAATCCATCTCTTATAAGAATCCTAGCAACTTTGAATGTGCTGCACGAGTGTGGAAGCAAATACTTTTGATGTTTTAAAAATGTAGAATTTATAAATGTATAAATGTATCATAAATACTTGATACCTTGCCTACTCTCAGGAAGGACTAGAAGACTAAGTTTGGATCAGAGGTTGCATGCAATAACCGAATAGTAAAATGGAAACAGAAGCAGTAATCTCCAGATTGCCAAGTAGCCACCTCTGATGGGCAGGCTGTGGACAAAGATCGTCTGCAACTTTATCTCTGGTGTGGCTGTGACCAAGCAAGCTAACAGCATTCTAAAGGAGACCTGGCCACTGCGTACGGGCAGCACAAGGAAGTAGCTGTGCTGTGTTTAAAGGTCAGAATTACATGACTACTCAGTGTCCAGGGTAAGAAAACATCTTTGTTAAGATGGTACTTAAAGAAGACTTTCAAAGGAAATGGGTCTTTAGACAGGCCATGAAGAATAAGTAGGACTCAAAGGCAAGGAGGAAAGCAAAGAACCAGTCCAGGAGAAATGACCATATAAGCAGGGCAACAAGGGCAGGGCCAGTCCCAGAGCAGTGGCCAAAGGGAGCCAGGGCAGTGGTAGAGAGGGCTGGACCAGGGCACCAACGAGCCAAGTAATTTTCTCTAGTAAACATGGTCTCCCTTAGTCTTTTCCTTCTCTTCCTTACCTGCGTGGTCATCAAGCTTCTCCCCCTTCCCTCTAGTAAGTTTATCCCCAAAATTCATGAATAAAATCAATAACTAATTTTTCCAAATCCTGCACTACTTTTCTCACCACTGGTTCCCAGTTTTCACTCACCATCTCCCAAGACCGAGATATATCACAGTCATGTCAGGCACCAAAGTAGTCAAGATTCATAGGCAAGAGTTCAAATCGGGAACACTAAGAATTGTCCCTAAATTTCTACCGCTTTATTCAAAGTTGCCTTGTAATATAGTTCTTTAAAAGTCTATGGAAGTGGCTCACTGTTTCTAGTCTTAAAACATTACCTTTAGGTTGTGGAAAGAAAGCCAGGTCATTACAATGAATTTCTAAGAGAAAGACAAGAATAAGCAGGGAGCTATCCTTAAGCTCATAAATAAGAGTTTTGCAGAGGTTCAGAGACTTGTTTGGATCTCTTCACTCCACCTCCCCTGTGAGTCAAGACTTACAGCTGAGGAAGCAAGATACGCAGCAAAGCCCCCGGTGTATGACCCAACATCAGTCTTTCTGGTTCAATAATCTGATTTTCAAAGGGGGGAGAAAAAAAAAGCCCAAAGCATTCCTGATTGGCTCATCAACTGTTCTCCAAAGAGGTAAAAGACAGTCTGGATGGGAAAGGAACTATGTGCTCAGGGAACTGTCACTGCCTTTGCGGTTTGGTCAACACAAAACTGTTCATTTGTGCCTTGTAGGCATTTCTGTCTCTCACAGTCTCAAGATGACACCCCGATAGTAAGAGAAATGTGAACAGGTGCACCTGTTAAATATGTAAAATATACATCTCCTCTTCGACTCACTCAGAAGATGTATTTCTAAGGAAAGTCACCTAAATATAAAGACAGGTAGAAAAAAATCGTATATGCAGTTTTTTTAGCACACAAGAATGCAAGTGGGCTCAGCACAACAGCTTTCCATAGAAAATAAATGCAAGCCAATTAAAAATTCAGTTTCTTTTCTTTAAGCTAATTCCTCAGGTTTTGCTAATTAGCAACTAATAGTTCTGTCATCTGAGCTGGGGAACATAAGGAAGAATACCAGGGGTATGTTTTCAATCAAAGCATTTGCATGAAGGATTGAATCACATTTTCCATGAGGAATTACTGCTTGGGAGCAGTTAGGGGCAGAAGAAAAGCAGTCTTCACACAACTATAAAGTTATAAAAGAGACCAGAAATTTTTAAAAAAGAGGCACCTTTCTGCCCCTTTGAACAAAACCAGCAGAGGCCCTATATGACATGGATCGTGAATCCAAGAAACTTTACACAAAGATCCCTGCAGGAATAGTTAGAAAGCTAGACTCTTTACACTGAGATGGAAGACAATGAAACACATGTTTTCTGTAAAAGGGAAGACAATAAAAGTTAAGTGTCGGCCAGGGTACAGGAATGCTTTAACTATTATGTCACCTGCCTTTGCAAGTTTATCAAAAAATGAACGCATGGCAGTAAATGAAAGCAGGGAGTGATGGGGGTTTGAAATATCTAGCTGCAGACGGAGCAGAGGCAGAAGAAAATTGCTGAGCAATCTTCAGGCAGGAGATGAGGGTCCTTACCCTGACTCTGGCACCAGCACATCAGGCCCCCAAATCCAGCCCCTCCCACGCTCTCCCAAATTATAAAGAGCTAGCAGTCCTGTGGCTGAGAGCCTGTCAACACCACGCTGTGTCTGAGCCATGCAGCCTGAACGTCTACTTTCTCACCCTGATATACAGCCCATCCACGGCAACCCCTCATGAGAGAATCCCCCCACTACCCCCTGGGAGGATTTTATTCCAAACATATGTTGTGGATGTTTGAAGTGCCCGCTATCCCTGGGTTTTCTTTTTTCTCTTCTTTTTATTTTTAAGTCAAACCCACAAAACCTAAAACACTTTGAATTCTGCCTAACTACAATTTGTGAAGATGCAACATTGCATCCCCAAGTGTAATAAAAATCTTGTGCAATAAAAATTTTACAGATGTCCTTCTGAAGGGGAAAACAAAAAACGGTTTTCCCTTTTCCGGTCTTACAGGAAGCCTGCCCACACTTTAGAAATACAAAGTTAGTATATATAGAAGCACAAATTAGGCATCTTGGAAAGTCTACATTTTCCAACCACAGAGAAACGAAGGAATTACTGTGAGTGTTCACACGGCCAGCTCGCTGGACTAGAAGCGTCTTCTCTCTCCAACAGCCCAGTGAAGCTGACAAACAACTTAAGAGAAAGGGGAACGGCCTCAATAGATGTTTCTGAACCTTGAGCTACTGAGCTCTGCTGTGCACTGTGTTACTGATGGTGCCGTAGGACTGAGACAAGCTGTACCCTCAAGGTAAACAAATATGATCAAAATTGTACATCTTACTTTAAAAGGGTGGTATTTTCTCATACACAAAAAAATTTTAGGAAATTTATCACCTTGAGTTTACATCAATCATTAGCTTTGCTTGGATAATTAAATCCATATGAGGTGGATAGATTTTATAATAAAGTATCTTAAAAATACTTGTGATACTGGTAGAAAAGCAAACAATCCAATAGGGCTCTAGAAAAAGTCAAGTTGTATCCTATCTGACCCTGAGGCTTAGTTTAGGATATCTTTAAATTATTTCATGTGAATAAGCAATACTGCACCTTTTATTTTCTTGCATTTGTTACATAAAACACTTTCTGCTAAGAATTTAAAATGTTAAGACTTCTCAAACTCATTTAAAAGCTTTATAATTTCTTCACTTACAAAATAGAAAAAAAAATGATAGTCAGTCTACTGAGGGTCACTGAAAAAGGATTATGTTTAGAAGGTCACAGTGCAGAATTCTAACTACACCAACCCTGTTTCTCAGGTTTACAGTCCCCTCAACTTCTAATTTGTGTTTACAGAAGATACTGTCTCAGGGAGGCAGATGACCAGGTCTGGTAGAAAAAAAGCCAGTCTACCCTGAACCAAACCAACTGCAATACTCACAAACGCGACTTATTTTGGAGAGTGAACTAATCACACGATGATGATGATGATGATTATGAAATAGAAGGAACAAAAGAAGAGGAGGAAGAGAAGAACTACCTTAATAATTGTGAGGTGCTTACTATGTGCCAGAGATTTTACTAAATACTCTATTTGCAGTGCCTCATTTAATATTCACAAGAACACCATGAACCAGGCAGTCATACTATCACTCCCATTCAACAGTGAGGAAATGATTCTTAGCAAGGTCAGCACACTTGGTCAAGGTCACACAGCTACTAAGTGACAAAGCTAGAACTTGAACCCAAATCCCCTGAGTCCTGAGCCAATCGGTACAATCTCTAGGACTCCCTGTCTATATTACCTATATAATAATATAATTTATTTAAGACCAATTTGGAGAGTACATTAAGATGGTAGGCCAAAATCACATTTGCCATTCGGTTACAGACAATTTAATATAGTTTATAAGTTATCACACAATTTTAACACTGATTAGCACAATATAATGTGAAAATCTAAAGAATAACCAACTTATGGGTGCTGTGCCCTCAAAACAGATTGACAATGATGAATACAAACCCCCCTGAGAGCTCTCCAGTGCCCGGTGTTAGTTAATATTAAATTGGAGGTCCAGGAGTTGAGTCATGCACATACCACCGAGAGAGGGTGAGGGTCCCAGGTGTGGAGGGAGTCCAGGCCCTCAAACGACGGGTACAGGATTTAATGGGGAAACCGTTAAAACAAACGAACCAAGAACAAGCTGCAAGTTGAATGGCACAGAGAGAAAGTTAACGGTTATCTGCCCACTATCATCAACCAAAAAAGAAGGACTCATCAGCTGTCCTGACTAATTAAATACCTCACTAATTAGTGGGCATCTGGAAAAGAAAACAAAACATAAATATAAGATGGGAAAAGTTTGTGTTCACACATAAGAAGAAAAACAATGCAGGGACCTTGTGGCTAAGAATCTAGACTGGATTTTTTTTTTTTAAAGTAAGTCTACTATCAGGGTATGTAACATAGGTAGGAAGTATGCAGAAGTCTTTACACTCTCTGCATGATGGCATTTAAAAGAGACAAATAAAAATACAATGTAGAAAACTTAGGGATGTGCTCAGAGACATAGCCTACCAACACTATTTTAAACTTCCATTCCTAAAAGAAAAGAAGAAGAAAATAAAACTGAACAAACCTTGAATGAGGGAAGGAAAGTGCCCGGTACCCCTCCTCCTTATTTCTGTATCTATAGAAACAACCACTGCAGCAGTAGGACTGATAAGCACTTTTTAAACAGAGAAGCTGTAGTCTTTTTAAAAACCTTAGAAGAACCCATAAAACCTTTCCCTTCACGCTTCTGACCACTTTTTAAAAATGGTCTCTCCACTTGAAAAAATAATGTATCTTCCATCTTTTCCAACAATATAATCTGGTGGGGCGGGGGGGGCAGGAGTTGCTGAGACTTAAGGTTGTGCGAGGCTCTTTGATCTGATGAGTGAGCATTCCCCTTTGCTTCAAGCTAACTAATGAAGGGATGAAATTAGCTTTTATCCTGGGCACTTTCTTGAGGAAAAAAACATGCACTAATCAGCTGTCCTCACTAATCAGTCATCTGGCTAATGACCTTTTGCCTTAAAACACTAAAATTTTTGAATGATGTGGAAAAAGGGAAACACAAACCAGTCCCCCTCTCTGGAGCTCAATGGATCATCTGGAATTGGAGCCGGGAAGGTTAAATGGCAAGTCTGTATCCTGGCAAGGTGATAAATCTGTAATCAAGAGCTGCAAGCTTTGGCACCTCAATATGAACTTCATTACTCCACAACCAAATTGTATTTGTTAACTAGAAACAGGCCAAAACAAACTCAACCCTTATACATTTTTCTTTATATTCTGCCTTTGGAGAAAACCATCATATACTTGTAGTCAAAGTCCTACTTAATTTCTTAAATGTTATGAGTGCTGAAAAGGAGCTTCCAATGTTTCTGGCATGTTGATTAAAAAGGAAAGTACAGTATATAGAAAAATCTTCCAGATCAGAGAATTCAGCACGGATTTGTTAAATGAGGTTTGTTTTAACAAACCATTAAAAATGGGAATAAATAGCTGAAATCATTAAATCAGAGATCATTAAAAATGAGAATAGCTGCTATTAAAGACTTCTAATGCAGCCCGCTTTAATAACTTCCCACCATCAACCAATTTTTCTCCTGCAGCGTCTACTTGGATGGAGCAACTCTGGTTCTAGTTCTCAGGAAAGGTCCATGTGGTTTAGCCACAAATGGACCACTTTCCTGAAGGCTGCCCCACTGAGGCCTGAAGTTGCTTAGAGATGGAAAAAAATGGCTCACTCTTAAAAAAAAAAAAAAAAAAGAGTGGACAGATAGTAAGAGAAGTGAAAAGCGGAAAGAAAATTAAGCATTTTTATAAATTATGCAAGCCAAATAATTCCTAAAGCTGTCTCTCTCTCTCTCACACACACACACACACACACAGCCTTCCCCGCGGCTCCTGGAACGAGTGCCAACTGGCAGAAAGGACTTACGGTAGTGGGGCTCCATGTAGCCATTCCTGGGGTCCATGGCAAACACGGTCCCACGGTAGGGCACGGAGGGCTCCGCCAGGTGCGGTAGGGATCCATGGATCTCCTTCTTGATCAACGAGGCCCTCTCGTCACTCGATGTTGAAGGTTCCTCACTGATTTTGCTGAGACCCTGGACACTCTGTGGCTGCATAGTGATTGCGTTTCTTCTCTCTCTGTGATAAGTCTGTCCAGGACTTTCATCCTCTAAAGAAAGAAGAAAAATGAAAGGCTCTGTAAGCCACTTTAAGGAGCAATTAAAAAATAGTAATTAATCAGGTCTCCCTCTCTATCCCTCCCCCCAAAATAGAAGCAAACCTCTTTCTCATTCATGGCAACTCTGAAAGCTACACACCTGTGATGGGATATTTGCAAGACAGAACTGTTTATGAACGAGGATCCAAAATACACAAATACACATGGAAGGACAAAAGGGAGCAGGAAATGGGCCTATTAAGCTGAGATATACAGGATCAGCAAATTAGCATCACCAGCTTCTAGCAAAATCTGCCAGTGAGGCTTTTCCTCATGGACTTGCCAATACCTCGGAGGTCCCACATGGAACTGGAGACTGAGTGTGCAGCAGCCCTTTGCCTACCTGAGGAAGCCGGGCCTCTGGGGCAACTACAAGTCCAGCTAGCCCTTAAGGCTCTGGGTGGCTCCAGGGGGTGTTGGGCTTTTGTTCCTCAGAAGATGACCTATTACAAAGTACTCCAAGAGCTTTCGTGTTTTTTTTTTTTTAAAGTTAGATTTGTAATCCACCAAGAGGTTTAACAGAGCCAGAAATGAAACAGAAAACCCAATGATGACAAGGGATAAAGGTGCCAATCATGAAAACCTACAGCCTCTTGTGAGACACTCCCAGCTTCTCCTGTCCATACAGCAAAGTTGAGAACTAAGAGGAAAACTGTGAGACTAAAAGTCCAGGTATGAGATGGCTCTGAAGGAAAGTACGAGGGATGTTGGTATCTGTCCATGCTCTGCTGGGGTCCATACATTTCTTCAAACATGTAAGAAAGAGCTCGACAAAATTCCACATATAGTTGATATTCCAGCTCCCTAATACTCCAGTCCTCTTTGATCTGTAAGAACTTTCCATCTATCCACTAGAGTTCTCTGCAAATGTGATTAGATGACCTTTCTATTAGGTAACAGATCAAAGAACTGATGCATAAAATTAAACCATACTGCCCATCTGAACCCACCACAAGTGGACTGATTCATCTGCTAGAATCATACACACACTCTAAACTACATACTTCCAAACAAGTTCTACATTTAATCAACACACAGTGCTCTGGTAGGTAAGTGCTGATGGAAACAAAGCTGTCCCGGCACCACTTAGACATCTAATTTTAAAACTGTTTCCTACTTCTTATCTTAAAAAAACAAAGAACAAAAACCATATTTGGGCATAAATAATAATATTGTGCATTTTAGATGAACAGATTTTGAACACATCTTATTCCATATATAAACTTATCTTCAAAGTAATCCATAACGCAGATATGACTAGCTAAGGAAGGACCCCAAAAAAGCAGAAAAATTATGCTTTAGCAGTTTCATAACTCTTTGTTCAAATTCAGAAGAAAGTAGAGTTATAAATACAGACAAGCATAAAAATACAATCTAAAAATAACAACTACTATTTGTGTTGACTAAGGATTTGAACTACCTAAAGCAAGTAGCAACTTGAGTCTTTTTCTGCCCCTGTGTAAGACTTGAAAAATAAGCAACGTGTTGTTTTAGCCTAGCAAATGACTTGCAAAATAGAACAGACAATGAGATATGTTTCAGTCTTTACAGTGAATTTGCTGACTACTACCAGGTAACTGTGAGATATTATTTTAGTATTGCTTTGTGCAGATCCTTACCCCAAACCCCATAATTAAGAGGTAAATTACAAGTTTAATCTATCAAGTAACAACTAAAAATAAAAAAATGGTGTAATCCCACATTTTCACATTGATCTTTACAAAAGCAATTCAAACCATGCTTTTGGTAATTTTAAAACAAACTACAAAAAAAAAAAACCCTTCATTTTTATTTTCCCTTCTGACTAACACTTTTAGGCACTAGTCTACCCTTGTACTTCATTAGCTGAAAAGCTGTAAGCTATAGAATAAGGATTTTGCAGTTATGAAAAAGCAAAAGGGTGTCAAAAACACTAAAACTTTGGTCAGTTTTATAAAAATTCCTATAACCTACAAACGGCCCAAGTCATATTTTCCACTAATTTGCACTCTGTATAAAGCCTTTATTTCAAATTTCAACCTGAAGTGAACTTCTAGCACTGAGGTGCAAATTCTGTAGAATGGGACCTTCATCTAGAGGCCAGAAAACCCTTACTCGGAGAGGCTGTGATGCATAATTAGCATTCTCTGGGAAAGATGAATAACTGAGCTCTGCTAATCTGTTCCAGGTTTAAAACAGGATTTCCTTGACTTAATCTTCCTAGAAGAAATTAACTTTTCTTCTCTTAAAACTGCAGCCCTATAATAAACTCAGCGTCTTAGAAACTATGTCTTTATGATGAGCATTTGAATCCAACTTCACGAATAATTGAATAATGAGTATGGTCTGGCCAGAGAGTCTTCCCACCCTTCCCAACCTCCTGAGAGAATTAAGTAGGGAGTATGATGAAGGGAGTGAGTAGAAACAGGGGTGCCTTTTAGCTAAATGATTTTCTTAATGAGAGTTAACCCAACAAGTGTGAATATTAAAGTTATAACAAGAAGTAATGAAAGTTCAAATATTCAATGCAGAAAAAAATTAAATTATTCCCTTAGTAAAGTTAAATGCAGGCAAGAATTTTTTTTAATGTGGACACTTTCATCAGGAGACTTAACTTATACAATAGTCGGTGCTACCACATTTTTACCCAACCACCCCCCCTTCCAAAACTCCAGCAGACAGATACTTCGTGACGTTTACCTAGTGTACTGAGTTGCTTCTGATGGGCATTCAGATGAAAACTTGACAGTACACACGCTCCAGAACAGAAACAGCTACGAGGCTTGAAAGCACACCGTATACAGTGAAAGGGAAACTTTCCAAGCAATATTCCTGCCTGCTCTTATAAATTTAGCAACCACTTCAGCAAGCCAAAAGAGGAAAACTGTCTAATCTTGTTCAGTCGAGCCGAGTTGTTCAATAAAGTTTGAGAGTCAGTGCAGACAGGCTACGCCAGGCCAAATTATTGACAGAAACACACTGTCCACCATGGCAACAAGCAGAAGTCTGCTGCAAAAATGTAAGCAAACAGCCCACTGCTCCAAGAGCATCTGCCAATGGACTTTAACAGCCAAACACAAGGCAACTGTTCGTGCTTCTCTATGTCTAACAGCTGCAAGCTCGGGGGTCAAACCGAAACATGCAATTCACTAAAAACTTTCAGGAAAAAATTACTTTAAATACTGTCATCATAATCCCACTTTGTACCTCCTTCTTTTTGTATACCCGTGCTCAAGTGGAAGTTAACAAATTCCTGCCCCCAAACAGAGAGTGCCCGGCACATCATATTTTAGAAACCGTCCCAGATTTCCCAAACTCATCCAAAAGCAACCAACGTTGAGTCAGACACTCTTAGTGCCAGAAGCTCAGAAAAATCAAGTCACTTCATTGCAAACAGTGCTTGGGACATTTATAATAAAGCAATCATGTTGCTGCATGAAGCAGGACTCGAACACACACTCTTGTGCAGTTGCTCACAAACTCCTGTACAATTTCTCTTGGTAACCGAAGAAACAAGTTCTTTTTCACCCAGGATTTGAGAGAAAAGTTTCAGACAATTCTTCTAATACAAAAACAAAACTCTGCCAGACATCACTAACTAGGGACACCTTCTGTCACCTAACAAAATAAGCTGATTAGGAGCTCATAGTACACGTATAAACCCTTTTCCCCCCCTTAACATCAATTTTCCACTGTTCCCCTAAATCCCATTTTAATACCATTACTCCTCTCTTGCCCCAAGACCAAGAAGACACGGAGTGTAAGAGAACAGACAATACTTACAACACAGTCCCCGGGCTCTGGCTAGCTACTTTCTGCCAACTCCTCTTGGTGAGCCTTCTCTAGCTGTGCAGACCCTCTAGGAACCTTCTTGGTGTCTCTCTGCCTCCCTCTCCCGCTCCCTCTCCCAAGCAGTGCTGCTCCCATTAGAGGAATTAAAAGTGGTTGGAGCCATGCTAAATTTAACAAGCTCATTAGTATTCTTTCTGAGTGCTTCCGAGTGAACTCTCCCTATTCAAGCCGCTCTCTCCAGCAGAAGGGTCAGGCGGCTAATCATTAAATCAAACTAATGTCACCCTATCACAATCAGCCCGAGAGAAGGAGGGTTTATTATTTCAGTTTATGCTAAATAAACGGTTTTACAAATGGTCCCCAAGCAAGGTCAACAGCAGCTTCAATTACAAGACAAACTTAACAAGAGTTGCTATAAACCAAGTACTCTGTATTGACTTAAGAACAGGCACGGCTCCACATATTGCCACTAGCAGGATTGTACAGGAATGCATATTGTAAAATAAAGGAAGGGGTGAGCTTTTTTCTTTGCCAGAATTTGCGACTGCACAGCGACTCCTCATTCACCTCTCTCCAACCAGCTAGCCGCTCAGCTCAATTCACCCCACACAAAGGCTGGAGCCCAGACCTCAATGGACCGAGTGAAACATGTTCAAAACTAGGCTCTCTATTGTGACTGAATTTCTTAACATCTTTTCAAAAAGCGGAGAATGCCTTGAGGCTAAAGGAAGAAACAGGCTAATGGTGAATTGGGAATTCTGAGCAAATTTCAGAGCCCTTTCCTCCTAGCTTTTGAGGTTGAAAGCAAGCTCTTTCCTTTCAAGTTTCAAAGTCCTTTTTCCTCCCGCAGTGTCACAGAAGGATTTGAAAAGAAGGTAATTGTGCTCGCAGTCTCCCTGATCAGAGCTTACGTCCTATTTCTGGTATTTCGGAATACTTCTTGCAATAATAGTGCATATAGCTCAATCCCTTAACCGGCCTGCACTCTGCAATTGCTCATTAAATGAACAATTGCGGGTATAAAATGCCTTTTATGTTCAAGGTCTGGATATAAGATAAGCATTCTAGGACTCTAAATTTGGTTTACTAAGGAAACTCTCCATCATTAAATTACAAAACTGAAGTCAGAATATCAGGCTTTCCCAGAAAAGTGGCACTCAGGTTGCAGTGCTCCAAAATGAAGGGCGGAAGGGGGGTGGGAGGGGGCAACAAGATGTTAAGGGGGAGAAAAGAAGGCTGGATACTCAGATTTCTGGCCCAATGGGATTCTAACAAGAAATTCACATTTCCGTATTTAAGGTCCGAGTTTGAGAAACCTCCTAATTTCTATATTGAATGATACAATAAAGTCATCTTCAAATGAATTAAAACACAGGACTGAAGCTCACTAAATATGTACATCACTAGCCCTGGCCCCACAGCAGCAAACATCTCCCTTGTCCTTAAGAAAAGAAATAGCCCTTTACCGTCACCACTTATATCCCCTCATTGGATCCTCACAATAGCCCAGTGACGGTGGTAGGTGGGACAGGGTACAGGCCCAGCTGCCAGATCAGAAACGGGCATCGTGTCCCAGGAGAGTAAGCGATGCAAAGAAAATTCCAACTACGCCTTACCAAATCCACCCAGCCCTGTTAACAGGACAAGAGGTCTATTCCTAGATAGGTTTTTGGAATGTTATCTGGATGCGTGCCCCAACCTCCACCACCACCACCAATAAAAGGGGAAAAAAAAGTAATTTCATATTAATGCACAGAAATTTTCAAAGCTCAGATACTATCCCATCAAGTCTTTGTTAACATAATCCTTCCCCCCCCCCCCGCCCCCCCCCCCCCCCCCCCCCCCCCGCCCCAGGAAACACCACATGGGGCCCAAATGACAAATCGATGGGGGGACATTGGCCCAGCATGGAGTGTCAGCACAGGTGCGACCCTCCTCCCACCTAGGGGTGAAGACACACACAGGCCTTACTCAGCACTGCCAATCCTTTCCACAGCACCCTGAGGATCAGCCAGTGGCTTTGTGTGTTTCTGGAGTTGTTAATGTGCTTCCAGAAGCTTGTGGTCCCGCCCTCCTGTCCTGAACAAGACATGGAGCATCATTTTCTTGTTTTCTCCCAGGAAATTGCCTCGCTGTGTTTGCAAAGGGCATTATTTCCTTTTTTTCCTATTATGCATTTGTTGCATCTTGTCAGCTTTTATTTCTTGGGTTATTTATACTTTGATGCTCTTTGAATAAAAACCAATGCAACCCAAGTTCTCACTTCCCAGTTTCAGAATTCTCCGCATGACTTTGACCAAGAGAGATCAGGGGTGAGAAAGAGAAGAGGCTGAGTATATTCATAAGCATTGTAAAATTATGTGAGGAAGGGGGAATAAAGTTCCTATAGTTTTTAAAGCAGAATATCCCCTCTTTCCAGCTAGACTGCAGTTCTGCCTAAGCCAGAGGCTGCTCCCTAGAATGTCTAGAGCTTGGCTTCCAAAGGGCGTGAGCAAACAATGCCTTCTCTAAGAACATTTCCAATACCCTCGGGGTCAGACATTGCCCTTGTGCAGCTACACATACATCTCCCATTGACAATGACGGATGACAGAGGGAGGGGCCCGGATGGATCAGGAGACAGCACTCTGCTTTGTTTGCAACCTTTAAACCACACTGCCAGGCCTGCAACATGAGAGGGCTGCAGCAGGACTTGAAGCCTTGGAGAAATTCAAGTGGTAACCCTCCCTCAAAGATTACGGGGTAGCTCACTCTTCTCCCTTCTTACTTTCATCAACCAGGAGGTCCCAGGGTGAAAGGAGAGAAAGTAGAAAATACCCTCCATCAGAGTCATATGAGTATCTTAATTGTGTTAACATTTCTACTGCTCTTCTTGCCAAAGAATAAAACATAGTGTAGACTGACCAACATCCCACTGGCTCCACTGGAAGCTGTTTGCTACAAAGAGCAGCAGGTTAGTACTCAAACCAAGGCTACATTCTTACCTCGCTCCCTAAATGCTCAGCTTACAGAGCTCTGTTGTACTTCAAAAGAGATCCCTGGGCTAGAAGGGAGTAGCCAAAGAAAGCAAGATGAGAATTTAGATAAATTAAATGCAAAACCTGAAATGGCTGTGTCCTCCCCCCTCCCCCCCACTGCAGCAGAGAGCTATGGGAGCTTTGATGGCACCAGAGCAAGCTACCGCCTGCCTTTTTAAACAGGTAATAACAATGATGAGCAGATAACACTATCAGCTTGTCTGAGGCCTCACCAAGCACGCTCTGTGGCCTATAGGGTTTCCATTCATTTTTCTGGTACCCCTGAGCCCTCACAAATAAGAGGTCTACAACCCCCTCCCTGCCCCTGGGAGGATGCTTCTGAACCACCGATGACAAGGACAGCAAAGATTGCTGGGACCTGGATGAACGTGACCCTGAGCACAAATTTAAGTCCAACCACAAATCAAGGGTACTAACTCACTTTCAAAGTTCCTGAAAGAAAGCACTAGCCAAATCCTGCATGCACCCGGGAAGAGGAAACTACAAACACAACAGTACCCTTGAAGGCCCCTGCAGGCTCTCCTTTAAAAGGGAGGAGGAGATCTTCCTTATTTTCAATGAGCTTGCAAACACCCATTCTTGAATTAAGAATCTAAAATGTCAGGAAGCTTCTTCTATTAGCCTGTTATTGGTTGCTAGTTGCTACTTACACGGAGTGAGTTAGTTAGTGACATCAAATGCAGTACAATAAATTCCCAGGAGGGTCAAAAATTTTGCCTTCTGCTTAATAGCGCATTTATGCCTATTCATCAGTAACAGTCTCGTGAACATCTAGGTATTAGAGATTTCTTTAAGAACTTGGTTTTAGTCTATTATAAGCAAAGAATGAAGAGTCTCTCTCTCTTACTTTGTACATACAGACCTGAGCAGTTAAGATCCATTATGAGATCCACAGCAAACAGTTTAACAGAAACAATGAAATGCCTGTTCACAAGGCCAGAGTGTCCAGGTTGCTGCTGCCTGGCTGCATCCTCCGATCCTATCACTCCAGAGATCTAGCCCAGCCCCTGTGTGGCCAGAGGACTTAGAGGCTGGTTTTCCTTTAAAGGCATGAAGAAATAAACTTCTCTGTGTAACAGCTTCTTCCTCTGGCAGCACTTTCGAATGGTGATTCCCAGGTCTGCATCCCTTCCCTCCACCCCAGCAAAGTCCCATTTCCTAACCTTTCTACCATTTTTTTAAACTGCAAAAGTGAACACAAACTTAATGGGTTTCATCTGGAGTGTTTATGTTGCATGTTTTTGTTTTTAGAAGATCATGTAATGAGAAGGCCTGAGCATATGGTGGTATTATTATATATTTTTAATAAAATCTTACAGGCCATGCAGAAATCAGATGCTCCTAGACAGTACATTTGAATATCAAGATAATACCATTATTGTACCAAAATGAGCTGGAAGCCACGTGCCCCCCAATGCAGGAGGGTGAACAGGGGCTCACCTATGCTGAATCAACCTCTGGGCAAAGGCCAGGTGCTACCTGTGGCAGGTTCCTGCAACAGAAACCCCCTCTAGCTATGGCCCACTCTGACCTCAAGCTATGAAATGTGCATTTGAGAAACCCGAATGAAAATACCACATTTTGATTCTTCACAATTTTACCCAGGCAGCCTACTTCTAGTTAGTGAGCCACAAAAGTCTGCAACTTTATAAAACTCTCAGATAATGGCTCTGATACTATAAGGGAAGAGGGAAGGGTCAGAAAACCTAATCTCTCCCAAAGCACATCTTCATGGTCACAGCCCAGACAGGATGCTTTGGGACCCCCCAGCTGCTCTCCTCTCGCCAGGTCACAGCCCGAGGCCAACTGGGCAGGGGAGACCTGGAGCAGAGGCAGCATCAACGTCCCAACAGGGAGATTGGGAAGCAGGACATAAACCAGACCTTTCTTCTGGCTTTGTTCCAGCTCTCCAGGCACATCCAGGAGAATTTAATGTCCCATGTATTTTTATTTTCAATAAATATCAATATAAGCGACTGAGGAAACAAAGACCAAGTTCATCTATCTTTTAAAAACACAAATAATTTGAGTCCACTCATTCTTTCTACCAATATCTTTATTCAAAAGCCTGCCAACTAAAATGTTTACAATGTACCAGTGAATGACAGCTAATATTTACTTACGATCAGGTAGGAAGTGCTTCATATGTCTCTTAATCTTAATCTTCAGTATACCTTGATCAGGAAGGCCCTGCCTTTGTCTTCATTAGCCAGGTGAGAAAACTATGGCACAGGAAAGGTAAGTCACGCCACTGGGTCGGGGGCTCCAGGTAGTCTGACTCTAAAGCCATGCATGTTTAAATATTTGGCTATCAGAATCAGACCTCCCTACTCAGTGCTAACAAATATAAAATAAATTTGAATTTTAATTTTGGTCAACATCCTAAAGCATAAGCCTGTAAACCTCACAACCACTCAACTCTGCTATTTTAGAGTGAAGGTAGCCATAGATAATATGTAAACCAATGAGCATGGCTGTGTTCCAATAAAATTTTACTTATATAGACACTGAAATTTGAATGGCATATAACTTTCCCCGTGTCACACATTTAAAAATGTAAGAACCATTCTTAGCTCTTGGCTATACAAAACCAGGTAGCTGATACAAAGTAGCAGATGTGTAAGATGATGGATACATTAATTTGCCCCACTGTAGTAACCTTTTTACTATCTATATTGTACTCCATAACATCATGTTTTATGCCTTAAACATACACAATAAAATTTTTAAAAATAAATAAAAAATTTAAATTAAAAAACAAACCAAAAAAAAAAAAAAGGGCAGCAGGCTGGCTTTAACCCCACCAGAGGCTAACTATAGTTTGCCAGCCTCCCCTCAAGAAACACACACCCGAAAAACAAGTAGGAACCTTACAATAAAATTGTTAAAGCAATAATATTGAGTGTTAGTAAGGATATAGGGAGACGGTAATTTTCAAACTCTATTAAAGGTATATATATTTCCATAATTGGCCAGGTGTATCAAGTGATTGCATTTCTAGGATGTACCTCAAGGAAAAAAAATTGCAAGGACAACGATTTATATTCAAAGATGTTTGTCGCAGTGTTATTTATAATAAAGAAAATAAGTTAAAATAGATGTTCATTATCTTATAGTATGATAGAATATTATGCCATAAAAACAGTGCCTTCATGGATCTCAATCAACATAGGAAAGTAAGTGCAAACACTCATCATATAGAACTTTACTAAGTTCCAGATATTGTCATAAGCACCTCATATGACAATCCTATGGGGTCAGTATGATTATAATCCTAATTATTTAGAGACAAAAAATTGAGGCATATTTGTCCAAGAAAACACAGCGAGAAAGTAGCAGTGCCTGGACTAAAATCCAGAGGCCACTCACTCACCCACTGGGCTACCATGTCCCTAAGTTTTTTAAGGATCCAAATTTTGAAGGAAGGAAAGGTGGGAGGAAGAGAAATATGTAATTATTTCTATACAAAATTCCTAATAATAAAAAAACACTTCCAGGAAATATACCAAAATAGTGTGAAATATTTCTATGGATTTCTTTAATGTTTCTATATTTCCCAATCACTTTAGAGTATAGAAAAAGCTGATTTATTTACTTTTATTTTTAATTACATTAGAAATATGACCTTTAGTATAATTCTCTAAAGAAGTCCAAATTAAGTACACACAAATTGAAAAATTATACCTAAGTTTATCTCCTGAAACCTTGCTTTAAACTATTTATTCCACCACTTGAAACTACAAGATATAGTTAAGACATGGTAGACTAGTGTTACACATATTAATAACACCTTATATTAGTATAGGGATTTATGAGATTTTAATAAATTAGCTTATGTAAAATTATATGATCATTTTAATTATTTCATATCTATATAGAATCGCCTTCCAAAATGCCAAAAATGTACCCAAAATGCCCTAAGGTCTCTCCTGAAATCTTGCCAACCCAGCTTTTACCAGATTGTCCCGAAAGGTCTAAAAGGGAAAATGCATTAGTAACACTAATCTCTGCCCCTCCCATTTACTGAGCATTTACTAAATGCCAGGCCAGTGCTAAGTGCTCTGTATACATTTATCCCACTGAATCCTCACAGGCTGTCAGGTATGCAGTATCATCACTCAGTTATTCAGGTTGTAAGGCTTAACAAGGGTTAAGCAACCTGCTTAAAGTCATCCTTCAGGTAACTGACCAGCTCGGCAGGACTTCCTTGTGTATCATCAATTACTAATAACCCCCAAAAAGTGTCTTCTGCAAAGAGTCACTGAAAGCCTGTAGGGCATTGATTGCTTGTCATTTTTCTGTCTGTATATGTGAAGATTATTTTCACTGTGAAAATTATTCTACGTCTTCCTCTAAAGGCTATTAGGAAAGGATACTTCGGACTTCAATCAAATGAACTTAATTGTAAACTTCAAGCTAGAGGCATGAAATGTGGTTCAGAAATGTCTCTGAACTTCTTATTCTACCTCTGTTGTTGTTATTGCCAAGTTTGGATCTTGGGCACAGTTAGCATCTTGCAGTGCAAATGACACCTCTCATGCTCCAGCTGAATTATTTTCTTGTCACCCTATTTCTCCCCACTCCTCCCTTATACCGTTCCCTACTGCAACCTATTATCTTTCCACAGAGTTTCCAGGATCTAAATAGCTATTTTGCAAAGGAATATTTAACACTGTCTTCTGGGGGACTGTGTTGCATGCAAGCTGAGATGCAGGAAGCAGTCCGAGTATTCAGTTTGTGTTGAACAATAGCTCCAACGGTTAATGCTGCACATAGTTCATTGAAAGGGGCCTATGTCCAAAAGTTAAAGAAGCATATGGTTTACAGAGAAAGGGAAAAACTTACACTGGGAAGCAGCTTTGCTTGGACTATTTACCAACAAATGAAAGGCCCTTCATGCTGCCCAAGAGTATAATCCCCTCCCACAGGCTGGAAAGGAATGTTGAATGCGTCAATAAAGTCAGAATCATACAACACAGAGACATTCTCCCACCCCACCTAAAGATGATTATCAAATTATAGCAAATTTAAGAAAGTTTTCTCTTTTTTTTTAAATCAAAAACAAAAGCAGACTACTTCTTAAAATGCACTATTAGGAATTGTAACTGTTCCTAAAAGTGCCAGATATATTTCTATCCATGCAATATTAAAACTAACAAGCGTCTTTTCAATTTCTTTTAATGATGGGGTATGCAATAAAAATACAGCAGTGCTTCATTTAGCCAAAGGAGCCGGAGCAAAAAGGACCTAAATAAATAAATAATAAACTTGCATGGGCCACTTACCAAAAATAAAATCATTTCATTCAACATTTTACAGGAGGCATATGCAGCATTTTGAAAGCAAAAATTCTCATAAC
This sequence comes from Daubentonia madagascariensis, assembly GCA_023783475.1. Lineage (NCBI taxonomy): Eukaryota > Metazoa > Chordata > Mammalia > Primates > Daubentoniidae > Daubentonia > Daubentonia madagascariensis. The sequence continues at coordinate 11,932,994 of JAKFHU010002658.1, forward strand.
ACAAACCTCCACTTAAAAATCACTGCCAAGGGCTGGAACCATGGCAGGATGTTATTTCTTTTTCAATTTATTTTTTAATGCTTGGGTATTAATGGCATCAACTGCCATGTAGTATAATAAGGCAGCATGGTATAATAAAAGGAGTTAGAAAACCTAGCTCCAAGACTTGCTTCTAGCACTTAATCGGTGCATGACCCAGGGTATGTTAAAACATATCAGATTGTCAGTTGCCTCCTCTATAAAAGTCAGATAATAAAACTTGCCCCTCTTAATTCACAGGGTTTTCTGAGGGTTAAATACAATAGCATATGAAAAGGATCTCTATAAACTGGCATTTATGAATGCTAGGTACTATCACCAATCTCATTGTCCATGTGATAATAACGCAAAGAAGTAAGATAAATGTGACCCGGGCCAGCATTGGGTTTCCAGGCCCCGTGCTACAGGTTGAGTATCCCTTATCCAAAATGCTTGAGACCAGAATCTTTCAGATTTTGAATATTTTCAGATTTTGGATTATCGGCATATACCTAATGAGATATCTTAGAGCTGGGACCCAAGTCTAAACAAAAAATTCATTTATGTTTCATATACATTTTATACATATAGACTTACGGTAATTTTATACAATATTTTTAATAATTTTGTGCATGAAACAAAGTTTTGACTGCATTTTGACTGCGTCCCATTGCATACGGTCAGGTACGGAATTTTCCACTGATGGTATCATATTGGCATTCAAAAAGTTTTGGATTTTGGAGCATTTCTGATTCTGTATTTTCAGATTAGGGATGCTCAACCTGTACTGCTAAAAAGGTTTAAACGTAGGCAAGTCATAGAATTTCTTTGGACTGTTGCTTCTCCTTATGTAAAACGGGTCATTACCAATCTACTCCACCCAATTTCTCATATATGTCCTAGGAAAAAATGGGATAGTCCCTCTAAGGAAACAAACCAGTATATGCCTTCATGAGACACTGGGCTAGAAAGCTGGGGAGAGAATAATCACTGTTTCACAACCAGAAGAAAGATCCAAGTTAATAATCTGTAATTACAACCGGTCATCTCTTTCACCACTTCTGTGATGTATCTTGGGTCAGGCTCAAAATCAACATTTTCCAGACAAGTATGCCTAGTTCTTCAAACTTCTGTTGAAAATATCTATCTCTTTTCCACTTTGTTTTCTACAATGACTTGAGATGCTTGAATTTTCCTGGGAAATTCATTTTATGTTTCTCCATAAATAATATTTACTTAAAAAATATTAAGCACATTCTCTTAGGGTGATTGTTGACAACCTATACCCATTGCCTGTTTTTGTATAGCCTGTGAGCTAAGAATGAATTTTACATTTTTTAATAGCTGAGAAATAATCAAAAGAGGAAGAATATTTCAGGATGCACAAAAATGATATGAAATTCAAATTTCAGTGTCCATAAACGCAGTTTTATTGAAACACAGCCAGGCTCATTCATTTTCATATTGACTACAGCTGCTTTTGAACTACAACAGCAGAGTTGAGTAGTGACAGAGACCAAATGGCCCACACAATTCCAAAAATATTTACTAGCTGGCCTTTTGCAGAAAAAGCGTGCTGCCTCCGTCCAACCTTATCTCACGACATGCTAAGAACACCCATTAGTAAAACTGTGAAACATATTTGGAAAATATATACCAAAGTAAAAAGGCAACTACCATTCCCAAAGTACTTAGTATTAACACTTCTAAACCTTAAAATAACTATGAGGTAGGTACTAATACCATCCCACTTTACAGATGAAGGAAATAAGCTTAGCGAAATTAACCTCCCCAAGTCACAAAGGTAGCAAGTCAGCAATCAAATCAGTTCCCTGTGATTCCAAACCTGACAATTATATGACCCAGACTGGCATATACATTTGTTAACAGGGATGGGGAAGGCACACCCAAAAATAAAGTTTCGAGACTTCCTGTTGCCATCAAATTGGGAATCTTCTGACCAGGGGCAGAAGCAAACATAGCAGGGTTCCAAGGGGAGTGTTTCTGTATCTTGTGAGGAACCTGGTGGGACAGGCTGAGTCAACACAAACAATACAAACTGGTCCAGGTCAGCCCTTCTCCACATTCAATTCATAGGGACACATCCATGTCAAGGGCTCGGTGTGTCCCAGCACAAACCCTGACCTTATAAGAGGAGTAAAAATAGAATGGCTGCTGCCCTCGAGGCCCCCATGACTGATTTTCTAGATGGAGAACTACCCTAGAAGGTAAGAAGAGGCTACCGGGTTAGCACAGGGTGAGCAGTGAGGTAAATGCTGGGAGAAGGCTATAGACAGGGAAGGACTCTTCTTCAGGTATTGAATGCGGAAGTATAGACCAGGAGGACCTTCTTAGAGGAGGTTTGAACAAGACCTCATTTGGGAAAGTTCCTATTTCAAATTTCAGTGAGGCTGGCAATCTCGACCTAATCCCTCAGAGACACATTCAACCGAATTGCAGGGTACGAATAATTACTCCGATACTCCAAAATATTGCACCTTTGGTTTAAGTTGAGAACAGCTGTATTTTTTGTGTTTTTCTTTATTATTTAATTTACACCTCATTGACACAAGTGGACATGTGCATTTCTTGGCAGAAAAGCTTTACGTTTAGAGGAATAATAATAGATATAGTTCACACCACACTACTGCTGCCAAGTCATTCAAATAAGAATTCGTTCATTCTACTCTCATCATCTTGTCCAGTTCTACAAAAGTCCTCAAGAAGAGTTGGTGAAGACAGCAACCAAAAGTCATAATCTAGGCTATTTTATTGTGCCTTGCAATTTCATTAACTCCACTGAGTCCCTCTAGTCTACTCTATGATTTACAGGCAAAAAGAAAAATCCTAGTATGGTCCATCTAGCAGATGTAACAGCCTCTCCTATAAGATGAATGCATCACATAGATCATTCAGCAGAATATTAGCAACCATTACAACTCCAACCCCTGCCTGGTCAGGGAGAAGCTGCCTCCCCTTGGCTCTGAAGTAGTTGGATCTTACAGAGCTCTTCTGCCAAAGGAAGCTCATTTTTGTTTTCTTTCCTATGCATTATTGGCTCTGGAGTCCTGGGGAGGAGTCATCCAGGAGAAGGAGGAGGAAATGCCTTTCTATATTTTTAACTTAATCTTCAAATCTACACCATAAACTTGTGTTTTCCTGTCAAATAACAACTGTAGTCCCATTACAGATCTTCCATTCAAACACCGATCCCTTGCAATACTGACCTTTTTCTATGATATTCAGGCTACAGTCTTCCTTAACAAAGGCCTCATAAATTACTCGGAATGAAACCAAGGGTCATCGATCTCTATGCACCTGCCTTTCTCTTCCTTCTGCTCCTCCTCTGCCCCACAGTAAAGAGGTTTCCATCTCACCTCTGCTTAGCACACCCCTCCGGACACCAGCAACGAATGCGCGTCCCCATCACTAACTCGCCTCTGCCCCGTAGCTGCCCCTCTCTGATTTGCCTTTTCTCCAACTGCAGGTGTCTCTGCCTTTTCACTCTAAGCTGTGGTTGGACTCACCGCCTACATCCAAGGCACCACCTCTATTCTTCACACATCACAACCACCGAGCACATCACGGATCCCCGACCCCAGTGTCTCTCCTTCTTGACCTTGGGTTGGCTTGCACTTGATCCCTGAAGTTTTCCATAATGTCTCCAAGGATTGTTCTTTGGCCAATTTCATGGCTTCCTCTCTGTGTGGACGCTTTAGCTTTCCACCCACTCTGTTCAAGTAATCTTTTCCTTACCTGTCCTTTTCTATCATTGAAATACAAATGGGTTTAAAACATGGATTTCTAGGTCTTTGTAAACTTTTCTACCTTTTTAATGGATCTACCTGGATAGATTTGAAATTCATTGTCAGGGGGAAAAAAAATCAAAGTTTGTGCAAAAATATAAGCTCTGATTTAATGGCATAAGTAGAAAAATAATCACTGAAAAACATCCTGCACACACCCCTGAGCTATGAAAGTAAGTTATGAAAGCTAGTGTTTTAATATAGTTGTATATGCCTATGTTTTAACCCACTTAAGGAATCTAAAAAGAGGTTTCAGTTTTATGTACTAAAATCCTTCATTCTAGGAACAACCTTATAATTGCAAAAGAAAGCAATAATGAAATAATGATGAAGGAAATAAGACTTTTAAATCACTATTCAACAGGTTGCACTCCCTGGCAGGTACAGAAAATCTGTTACAAATCTTCAGCTTTAGAGTATCCCTACTATAGAAACCATAGAAACCACCAAAAGTTTTGGTAAAATACTTCCTTATCCAATGTTAACTGTTTTACTGTGTTTCTGTTTGAAGGTTTTAGGAGTTCAAATAGTGAAAAAAAAATCAAGGTTTTCATGGGGGCTAGGAGGATTTTTATTTAAGTACTTTTTAAAATATCCCCCCCTCAGAAATGCATATTCCTGACACCCAAATATGGAGCCATTTTTCCAAATGGGCACTTAAACATGAGAAAAGAAGTAATGGCTTAGCTTAATTTCACTGATCATCAGGTCATGAAGATATAAATGTACCACACAATTTATCATGTCATTAAATCAAAATAGAAAGCTGGTGCATTTTGGAGACTCATTCCTCACTTGTGCTATGTCTAAGCCTTGTCTCATTGAAAACCAGCTGCTAGTAATACCAAGCCTTGAATTTCTTTTGTGTCCTGCTGAGCTGACCACAGAAAGGAACATCTGAAAAGTCTCTTCAAGGTGAAAAAGTCGATTCTGTAAAATTACTAAGCATATTAATACTCTAAAAAAATGCAATAAAAAATGTAGAAGCTAGTCTTGCAAAGAAGGTTCAAGTCACAGAGGGAAATCCAAAACAGTGGGAAACAAATGCTTTGGGAATCCAAAATTCACATATACTCAAACTTAATTTCAAGGGTGCAAAAGGAAACTCTTCATGGAGTAGTGAAAACTACAGCAACGTTCAGAGTTAGGTTAAATGTTAAAAGTGCCTGACACTCCCCTCCCTAAAAATCTTCTAGAAGCATACGTCACTTCTCTGCTCACAAACCTTGCATGAAGCCCAGGTGTCTACAAGACCAACTCCACATTGCTTAGCCTGAGTAAAGGCTCTGAGTGACAGGAAACGTCTTTAGCCCCTTCTGCCTAACCCTCTCAGCCTACTCGACTCTCCACCCGCTGTCTACTGCTGTGAGCATTGCTCACACTGTTTGGTAATTAGGTGTTTACTTGTATGTTTCCACCACTAGAATATAAGCTCCTTTCGGGAAGGGGCTGGTCTCTGTTAGCTGTGGTACCTCTTATGCTTTGTACACCACAGGCACTACCAAATTATTCGACAGATAAATAAATAACTAAATGAGACAGTCTGAAAGTGACAGGGCAAGTTTGCTGCTGTTGCTGCTACTGCTGTTTTCCAGGAGTGACAGCAACAGGCATCTTTCTGATTCGGATCAGGTTCCAGAGGAAAGAACACTGGGCTGTCCCTGTGGGCCCTGGCAATGGGGCTTCAAGAAACAAGATGCCAAGAGTAAAACCACAGCTCCAAACAGGGGAGGTGTGGACCTCCTGTGGCAGGTCTCCTTTTGCCAGGGTTTGGTTCTGATTCTTTATGCCCCTGTTCCTTGTTGCCAGATTATCACTTAAGAATATTGCTATTCATCAACTTCAGGCTAGCATCCTTTAATGGAAGACAACATGTTAAGGACAGTAAAAGCACTGGAAATGAAAATAAACAAACAGATAAAGGGCAAGAAAAATGGACACAAACCACCACACTACAGGCTTCCTGTCTCCCAGCATCAATTTTCCACCTGTTAAGTACTCAGGGGTGTTGCTGTGGAGATTAATATTTAGCCCGTGTATATGAGAGAAGAGGAACACGATTCATAGTTTACACAGATACCCATAAACATGGAAACACACCAGCAAATATTTGGCCCTCCTTGAGTTATTGACTTGTCAGTTCAGATGTGTTTGGGGAAGTATTGGTAACTTTTAAATAGATGTACACAGCCTTAAAAGATTCAAGAATAAAAATTTTAAAATTCAGCTTTTTCACTTTACATATAGAAAGAAAGAGAGAGGGAGAGAAATAAAGGTAACCCTGGCAATTTCTTAAAAAGGTAGTCCATTTTTATGTAGCACATGGATTTTTTTTTTTAACTATCAGCCTTTGATCTTGACGCTGGTGAGGACTGCGTTTGCCACAGGCTGATAAGTGGATATGGCAGAACTTCAAAACTCATGTCAGCCAAAGAATCGAGAGAGAGAGAGAGAAAAAAATCAGACATAAAGCTGGTTAAAGGCTGCTATAAATTTTTTAATGCCTTTTATTTAATTCTACCAAAAGATCACACAGCAGCGTGATCCAGATTTGGTACATCCCTCCATCTCAACTCATGCATGCACATGGCCAAAATCCAATTTCTTACCCCAAAGATGTGTTTTTCATTAAACTAGTAAATCTAAGATGGTTGCTCGTAAGACCAATAAGTTAATAAACTCCTTCCTCCTTAAGACAATTCAAAAGCCTTCCATTTACTAGGATGAATCAAGAAGAACTGATAAAGAAGAAAATAACAGGACCTAAGATGTAATTCTTCATTTAGAAATGATAGCCCAGCCTGAAGCCAACAGTCATTATCTACAATTTACATCAGAACTCAGTACCTTGTTAAGAGAACTTCATTACTCTCATCCTTACAAAAAGTAAAGCCAAGGAAAGACAAAACAAGAACACTATGCATTGCAAGTCTATGCTGTTCTTTACTTTGCTCAAGAGATGTCAGTGGAGACAGAAGAAAGATGTGAGCGCATGAAAGTTTGTTAAAAGGCCTATTCTACCCCCAACACCACCAAAAGACATGCACTAGAATATTCAGAGCAGCACCCTCTGTAATCAAAAATTTGAAACTACCGAATGTCCATCAGCAGCAGGAGGATGGATTCATAAATTGTGGTACAGTCATCACACAAAGGACGACTACACAGAAAGCAGAATGAACATCTACAACTACATATAATGTGGATGAATCTTGTAAACATAATGTAGAACCAAAGAGAAAAAGTCAGACACAAAAAGAAAACAAAATAAAATACAAAAACAGCCACAACGAATCTGCTGTTAGAAGCCAGGGATCCGGGGAAGTGGAGGTGTTAATGACAGTCTGTTTCTTGAGCCTGGTTCTAGTTTCACAGATATATTTGGTTTGTCACAAATCATCTGACTGTGTGTTTATGATATGTGTGCTTTTCCACATGCATATTTCCTTCAGTATAAAGTGGTATCAATTCTAAAAACTTCCCGACAGTCCTTAAATGTCTGCTTCAGATTCATCTCCCATGTGCCCATTCACAAGTACCATTATCTCTCTTAAATGTGCAACATACAGCTGTGCATTTGAGATAGCCTAATACAAATATATTCAAACACTTGTAACATATACCTAAATGTTACTCCAGAACTGAAAAAAACCAAAGTAGGGTCAGGGGAGGGAACATGAATAGCCAATTCACTGAAGAAGAAATTTAAATGTGCAATAAGGAAATGAAAACTACTTTTATTTCATGATATCAAGAAAAAAGTCAAATTGAAACATGACACTATTTTTTTTTTGCCTTGGTATCAAATAAGGAAGTGTTGGTCAAGGTTTAGTAAAGGAGCATACACTAGTATTAGCAGGGTAAACTTGGTACCTGTTGCATAGTCACCTATCTGTACCCCAGTTTGATGAGATGGATGACAAGTCTTAAATGGACACACCAGTTGGCCTTGCCGGGTACTTACCCAAAGGAGTAATTTAGGTTCTATGCAAAGACTTAGGTACAAAGATGCTCACTGAAACATTATTTATAATAGAGGGGGTAAAAGTCGTAAATGGCCAACAAGAGAAGATTAATAATACCCACAAAGCACAGGAAAGGAAAAGAGAAGAGTAAAGAACAGGAAGCATATACCAAAGCATTAGTAGCAATGGTTATCTCTGGAAAGTTGATTATTGGTGTTTTTTACTATCTTATATGTGTGGCATTTTCCTAATATTTCCCTAAAATTAAAAAAATTTAAAGAATGCTCAATTTAGAAATAAATGTGTTTTTTCAGAGCCGTTTTAAGTTTAAATATTATATTTCTTACAGAGAACTTACTGACTTTTTAAGAAAGTGCTTGGTCTTTTTGAAATATGACTTAAAGATAAACAAAAGAGATGCCAGCACTCTCACCACAATTGCCACAATCAAGTATGTGCTTGAGCATATTTTTTCTTTCCTAAATCCCCTGCAGGGGTGGGGAGGAGGTATTAGACATTCTGTGAGGTCATGCCCAGTTTTACCCTAATTCCCCAGATAAAATATAACCTGTGAGGATTCATTTGTGGCTTCTCCCTGCAGCAACGACCCAACTGACTCAGTACACAGTTATTTATTAATCATTCCGAGTGTAATTACAGGGTTCTACAACAATTGTGCAATGTCTCCCATTGCACACCCACACCATTTTCCAGCTCTTCTAACCCTATGTAGCTCTAGGAATTGCACTATCAGTTCACTCTGTCCTGCTTCTCACTTTAGCCCCTAATAAGTGTTAGATTCAAAAGCAGCCTTGATTGCAAAATTTTTAAGATTGTTCAGAAGTCTGAATGAAATGTGATCTCATAGCCTTTTCTATTATATAAGTAATTGTGTCACAGGTTTCACTAAATGGACATTTTGCTGTCAGTAAAGGAAAGAACCTTCTTCCTAAGTGAAAACTTCAAGATTTTAAAAAACCTTTCCTATGAAGAGAAGGAGATGATGAGTCTAAGTATGGACGAAGAGAATTAAAAACAAGAATCTCCAACTCCTTTATCACTATGTTGAAGCAATGTGAATGAATATATCCATAAGCAGCAAAAAGTGTACTAAAATGTCAACAGTTATCATCCACACATGATGACATGGAATAAGGATGATTTTTATTTTTTTTCACTATGTTCCTCAATATTTTTTAGATTTTCCATATTGATTATGTATGGCTTTTGTTATCAGAAACCATCATCAAATGCTACAGGACACAGAAAATGTGGTGTAAGTAGAAGTGGAGATGAGAAGCAAAGGCCCTGGGACTTGGGGCTCCTCAGAACTCACCCAAGTTTTTATAGTTTCCAAAGCTTCCTTCCGAAGGTGCATCAAAGCCAAGTCACCTGAGTCCTCTGAGAATCCCCTCTGTCACTGCAGAAAGTCCTTCAGCATAATGGAGGCTGAAGATACAGGGGACAGTAAAGAAAAGAGCTAAGACTGTGCCATGATCTGTTTGTATTTGTTTTTCTTAGGAATTTTAATGGTGCTTGGAGGGGAGTGCGGGGGGGTGTGTGTGGTTACACTCAACAATTGAACAGAGTGTACCCTCACACTGCTCTAAGAATAAAACAATGTGAACTGCTCCCAAGGGGTAGAGGGGGCGTCTAGGGGATTCACACACACGCTGCTCAAGTTCAAATATCTCACGTCGACGAGATACCCACTATGGGTTTTGAACGGAAGAGAGGGATTGCACATGTCTTAACTGCCCCAGCTCTATGGCAGAGGAAAAGGACACCAGTCGTGGATGGTCACCATGGACCACCCCCAGAGGTGGAGGATTTGGGTGGCCAGCATTTCCATCAACCAGCAAAATTAGATGGTAAGATGAGAAAGTGTAAACATATAATGAGTTAAATGAATGAAATGGTCTCAAAATCATCCCACACTGAGGTAAATGTATGGGTCTGCACACATTCTTTGAGGCTCCCTCCCTTCATTGTAGCCCAACCAAGAGGCTCTGTGGCCAAGTGATTCGTGCAGCAGCAGAAACAGACAGCACCAAAGCATCCCAACCCTACAGGTCCAGCCTCTGGCCTGGGCCTCCAAATGGTTGCCTGGGACGAGGGGAAGAGTTTTCAGCAGTGGGGCTGAGACTTTTCCTTAAGTAAAGTGAACACAATTCATAATTTACTATGAACACCTTCTATTCAACAGGACACTTCACAAGCCATAGACAACTCTGAAAGAGCCCTGTATTCACCCTCTACTTAATATCACTGTCACAGCAACCTTGTGAATTATGAGGATAACTCCACATTTTGCAGATATGAAAACTGAGGTTTGCAGAGATGAAGCATCTCACCCAAAATCCCATCACTGGGGAGCAGCAGTCAGAAGGACTGCATACAAAGTATGTCTGTGAAGTGGTGGGATTATCTTCCCTGCCTGATTTACATATGTTCAGGTTGCTACCCTGGAGTTGCACCCTGTGCACTTTTTGAGTCCATCAAGTTCCCAGAAAGCCTCTGAGACAAGTAGTCAGGTCAACTGACAATTGAACAAGAAGTCCAGCCCTCTGGCCCCAGTAGCATGATGCCAGACACTGCAGGTCCTACTCTCTTCCCTGTAAGTCGAACTGTTACGACAATGGTTATATTTTTATTTTGCATCCTCCCACAGGTAGATGAACTATAAGTGTTCATGAAATACTTGATGCCTGGCTGATTTGGAGAGATGGAGCCTTCATGAGCACCAGGGTGGGTTAGCCCAGCTGTCACTGACAGACACAAGCAAAAATGTTCTAAAGGAATCAACTGAAAAGTGTAAAACACTCATACAGAGATCTTTTCTCTCTCTCCATGTCCCCTCATATCTCAAGCAACTTTAAGTGACTTACTTCTAAAGCCCAAATCTGGCCCTAATTTCTGAAAAGGGATTTTTAAAAATTGCATTAATATTACTTTTTTGGTCTCTGCAATAAATCTAGCAGCATGAATGGATAAGTGTCCCACACAGCTGGGTAATGAGGTTGCAGTCTACTTTGGCTTTTATGGAAAACTACCCATTTATTCTGATTTAGAAGCAAATAAATATTATAATATTCTCCAACTCTTTTTTTTTTTTTCTGTATTTTCCTGTCCACCTTCCCTTTCCTTATGTGCATCCCAAATGAACTTGCCAGAGTCTGACCAGGGCATTCCAAATCAGGCTCCTTCCTGAGCACAAAGGGCTTTCTGAACCACTCATTCCTCCAAAGCAGAAGGAAGCTCAGAAAATTCTTTGGGAACATGATCAACTGCAATACAGCCACTGGCCCTCAGGAAGGGTCCATGTTCCCTCCAAGGGGGAAGTGACCCAGGGAAGATGAGGAAGAAAAGTAAAAGTGCTGAGAATCTAGGAACGGAAGCAGAGCTTGTCCATTTTGGTCCTTACAACTTTATATTTGGAGTCATTATGTGCTGGGCACACATTTGACCACTGCCACGTGGCTTTTGTTTCTGAGAAGTTCCTGAAGGATTACAGAAATCTTGGCCTGCTATAATTCTACAAAAATATCCTAATTTTATGTTTCTTTGAAAGGACCAAAAAGGCAATGGAAAAAAGATTCCTGGTGGCATTTGACTTAAAAAAAATAATAATAATTAAATGCAGTATGGTTTCATGTATTCTATGGGGTAAAAGACTCTTAAATATATACAAAGCATTAATAGTTAAAATATTAGATATAACATAAACATTCTAAAGTCAGGCAATGCGGTGCATGCCTGCAGTCCCAACTACTCAGGAGGCTGTGGCAGGAGGATCACTTGAGCCCAGGAGTTCGAAGCTGCAGTGGGCAATGATCACGCCTGTGAATAGCTACTGCTCTGCAGCCTGGGCAACACAGCTAGACTGTCTCTCCAGAGAAGAAAAAAATATATATACATATATATATATAAAAACATTCTAATTGTTCAAAAATTTCTGATGGCAATTTTATCAAATTTAAAATCAATTAAGGATACCCATCAATTGTTTATATCTGGGCCATTAATTTTTCTTTATCATCTGACTTATTCCACCTAAACCAGGTACCCTCAAAGATTTTTCTGGAAAATTCTTATCTATAAGAAATTGGGATTAACCTGCAAATTCTGATTTCCTGACTCTCGTTTACTTGGAACTCTGATTCAAAACTGGGTCAAGAGGTGTCTGCACTGTGGTGAAAACTTCTTCCAACTGAATTCACCTACCAGCCAGCCTCACAGACTTGGTCAGCATCATCCCAAAAGCCTGTTTGTTCATTTCCTGCCCTCGAAATGTTAAAAGCTCTGTGTTGTTAACCAGCTGGTAGCGTTGAGCAAATCCTCATAAATCAGCCCTTTGCCCGAGGAACTGGGAGTTCATGGTGGCTCTTCCCTGAACACAGAGAAAACAACTGAAGCACATTTCGGTTCACAAAAGAACATTCACATGTTCACAGACCTCAGCTTTCATCTGTCGGATCACAGTCCGTTTTTGATGAACTGTGTTCATCAACCGCCCCCCAGGGCCGCACAGAGGGTGATGGCACAGGCGCGGAGTCTGGCTGCCGGGGTTCAAGGCCTGGCTCCGTCACTCCACTCAGCTCCGGCTCAGGCAAGTCACTGAACTCCCCAAGCGCCATTTCCTCATCTGTGACACATGCAAGTAGCAGTGGGCTTGCCGGGAGGATGAAGTGAGGATGCACAAGGCAGTGTTCTATAGACCCGAGCTCTCAGCAGCCCCTCCGCCCCCACGCTGACACAAAGTATGTCTGTGAAGTGGTGGGATTATCTTTCCTGCCTGATTTATGTACGGTCAGGCTGCTACCCTGGAGTCGCACCCTGGGCAACTTTTTGAGTCCATTAAGTTCCCAGAGAGCCCTTGAGACTAGCTGATCAAAAACACACCACATATGTGGTACTTGGTCTGCCTGTGTGTCTGTGACCAACAACGTGATAAATGCTTTTTAAGTGCTGCCATTTACCATGACATTGACATGCATAAAAGCACATGGGGCAGTCCCCCCAAAATGCTCACCTTCCACAACTCAATCTAGTTGTGTAAGCTGGGAAAACAGACATCACCCCTTTGGGCCTCAGTTTCTTCATTTTGAAAAAGGAGAGTTACAGCAGCTTCCCTCATAAAAATTTGTAGGATGAAAATGAGTTAAGTTATATGAACTTATATAGAAACTCATAAACACAAAAAACCACAAACTCTATGTGGGAGTAACTGGATCCCAATTTGCACGTTATGTTATACAGTAACACTGAAAACAACAATAATAGCTATTGAACATCAGACTGTGCAAAACCCTTCACATCTCTGATTTCTATAAATCCTCACCACAAGCTTATTATTCCCATTTTTACCAGTAAGAAAATCAGAGCTTAGAGAGGGTAAGAAACTTCCCTAAGATCACACAGCAGAGTCAGAAATTAAGCCTGGGTCTACGGGATCCCAGAGTCCACATAAGTAACTCTGGGCAGTACAGGCCCCAGAACCACCCTCCTATATGTAGCAAGTCTGAACTTGTCAACTGAGCTCCACGTCACAGAATGATAGAGGAGGATGGCCATGGAAGTCAGGCATGGTGACCAAAATGGGACAGGTGTCCCAGCCAGCCTGTCTTGAAGCCCTATTTCAATTCGATTAACATTTACTCAAACTCCCTTACTTGCAGCCCACATACGCTGGTGCTGACCCAAGGATATCCCCAAATATCCATCAAGATGCCAGAAGGCAGCTGGGTTCCAAGCAAAGGCACAGAGAATATGCCCCCTCCACAATTTTGTGCAGTACTTTGCCCATAGGTCCTGACAAATCCTGTTCAGGCCCTTCAGAAAACAGATCTGTCAGCTTGGGCTTCTAAACCTTATCTTTTACCTACCCAGGATCAAAAACCAGTTCATGCATCAAGAATCCTTAGAGTGTGTTTTCTCTCCCTGCCCCCTCACAAACACATGTACAGATATTTAATGCCCTCGTTCCTCTCTCTCTCTCTCTGGGTGCCTGTTCTTTGTTCAGTCAGAAGAAATAGAACAAGACATGAATTCATGCAAACAGATGCCCGGAGAAGCACAGCCCATTGGCTGTACAAACAGCCGCACTGCCAAGCGAGTCTGGACTCTGCTGGACAGTCTGTTTCCCCACCTTTCACGTGTCTAAGCCAATCTGCTTCTTCAGCCCTAGGCTACTGAGGAAAACAAAAGGTCCAAAACTTAATTCAGTGAGTGTTTCCTCAAAGAAACCACTCCCTGAATCTTCAACTACTTTTGCTGCTGTCGTTTGGACGTCGGTGGAAGGTGGGACATCGATCCCCTGCTTCTGCAACCCAGCCCTCCTCAGGCCAGCACTGCCCGAGGGTCCTGGGAAACCATGCAATGCTGGCACCCGAGGGTGGGCACAGGAACTCTTTCCTCTCTCCTCAGGCACCTTTAAAACCTTTCCTCAAAATTTCCAGGCAGGGGCCAAGCTATTCAGTAGAAAGCATGCACTAAACTAAGGGGCCAGACTCGAACGGTAAGTGACCTTCTCGTGGAGCCGAGAAGGGATTTGGTTCATTTATTCATTCATTCCTGTGTGATTCACCTACTTACTGAGCACCCACCCTGTTACACAGGTGCTGATCACGGTGCTGAGGCTCCACAAGGATGGCGACAGTCAGCTCTTCCCTTGGGAGCTTACAGGTCTGTCGCAGCCCATATTCTAGCGGGGGTGGGTGAGGATGTCAGAAAGAGAGTGACCAGTGACCAGAGGTGGGGAGGGGACATCAGCAAAGGCCTCAGGGGACCCTCACTCTGAATCATGAGGAATATCCAGTCATGCAGAGATGGGAGAAGAGACAGAGACAAGGGTACAGTGTGGCACCAGGTCGCATATTCAAAGATCAAAAACATAAAGAGGACTGTTGACTTCAAATAAAGAGGAAGATTTCGTCACCTTGGCTTTTTGGAAGCCAAAGAAAGTGCAACTGAGATGCTCAAATAAGAGAAAAGAAAAATGAGGCAGGGTCTGTGATTATCACCAGTCTGCAGGTGAGAAAACTGAATCACAAAAAGGCAAAGAGCACATCTAGCAAATGGTGGTGCTGGGATTTGAACCCGGCCAGTCTGACCCAGAACTCAAGCCTTTGCCCACTGAGCTCCAGTTCTACATTTCTATGGCTTTAAAAATGGAGATATTTAAAATGCTGAATTTGATGGAAGGAAGATCATTAATACACAGTTTATCAAAAGGTTATGTGGACTGAAGACAAACTGCAGAGTAAGTCAGTGTGAAAAACATAGATCAGAGAAACAAGCAAGAGACAGTTTTAATAGAGCAAAACTCTCAAAAAACTAAAATAGAACTACCATATGACCCAGCAATCCCACTGCTGGGTATATATCCAAAGGAGGGGAAATCAGTATATTGAAAAGCTATCTACACGCCCATGTTTACTGCAGCACTATTCACAATGGCCAAGATTTGGAATCAATCTAAGTGTCCATCAATGGACGAATGGATAAAGAAATTGTGGTACATGTACACAATGGAATATTATATAGCCACAAAAAATAATAACATCCTGCCATTTGCAACAACATGGATGGAACTGGAGAACATTATGTTAAGTGAAATAAGAAAAGCACAGAAAGATGAATTTCACATGTTCTCACTCATGTGTGGGAGCTAAATATTAAAAACAACTGATCTCATGGAGCCAGAGAGTAGAATGATGATCACCAGAGGCTGAGAAGGGTAGTGGAGAGGGGGTATAAAATGGGAATGGTTAATGGGTGCAAAATTATAATTAGATAGTTAGATAGAATGAACAATATTTGATAGCACAACAAAGTGACTATAATCAATAATAAGTCCAGGAATACTTTAAAGTAACTAAATGAGTGGAATTGGAATGTTCCTAACACAAAGAAATGATAAATACCTGAGGTGATGTATACCCCAATTACCCTGGGTAATTCACATTGTATGCCTGTATCCAAACATCACATGTACCCTATAAAGATATACAACTATTATGTACTCATAATAATTAAAAATCAATAAAAAAATAATAGAGCAAAACTGATGCAAACTAGTGTGTGCTCCTCAGCAGGAGTGCACCTTGCCTCCTGGACATGGCTTGTGCAGTAGGACAACACTAGAGTGTCACATGCTGGTGGGATGCCTAATGTCTGATGTCTAGTGAGGCTTCGCTGTAGGCAATATCGCTCCCAACTCCATAAACACTCGCTCAACCCTGCTACATGTGGGGAGCGAGCTGGACACTGGTCTACTAAGGCAGATAAAACACTCTGCCTTCGTGGATGGATCTCAATGCCTACTGCTGAACTGGACATGGAAACAGATCAGCGCTAACACAGATCTCAGCTGCTGTCCCCTGAGAATCCGAGGGGTACAGTGGAGCCCTGCCTCTGGGCCCAAGGGCAATGAGGGCCCAGCTGTGTCCCAGCTGAGAAGGTGCTGGCCAACGGCAGCGCACAACAAATGTCACAACAGAAGCCACCCACACAACTCCTCTCCTTCGAACAGAAAGTTCAAGGGAAGACAGTCAGGACAAAAATGTACATCACCCAAAGAACTGACAAAGTTGTGTTTCATTCCTGCAGCTTCTGCTGAGACCCTGGTTTAGAGTCATGTCAATGAGAGCAAACCACAGGCCACCAAGATACAGGCGCTTAATGCTACAGTCACTGTAGAAGTTCCTTGGGCAGTGACCAGGACTGCAGAAGCCATGATACTGACCATTCTGGAAAATGTGCCTTCAAAAAGATAGCCCAGTCCCACCATCCGTGGAAAAACAAGAGAAAACTGAAAAGCCTTGCCTTTGGTCTCCAAGGAAGAAGACAGGAGAGCTATTCCCTTAGTATCACACAGAAGGGCTCCACCGGCCTGCATCAGGTCCCTTCATTCATTCAATAAATATGCATGAAGCTCCTAACTATGCTCTAGGTTCTAGAACCTAGTGATCCTGGTGGATTTTGCCGAAAAACCGACATCTGAGCACAGCCTTGAAGGAGATGAGCGGGTCAGCAGAGGAGGTGTGGAGAAAGACGAAGAAGGAAGCGCCAGAGCAAGAGGCCCTAAGGCAGGAGCTTCCCTGGTGTATTCAAGCAACAGCCAGTGTGCCGGCGGAGGGAGGGCAAGAGTGGGGAGGTGAGGGCAGGGACAGCGCTGCGGGCCCTGGGGGCTGCTGTAAGGATTTTGGCTCTACGGGAAATGGAGGCCCTTCCATGAGATTTGAGCAGAACAGTGACATAATCCAGCTTCCATTTACAAAGGCTCACTGTGGCGCTGTGTTTACAGAAGGCTGTAGGGCAGCAAGGATGGAGGCAGGAGACCGAGGCTCCGGTGCAGCCAGGAAAGGGTCAATGGGGGCTCCTAGGAAGGTGGTGAGCAGGGAGCAAATTCTGGTGGTTTATGAAGGGAGAGTTGACAGAGTTTCCTAACACGCTAGACTTAGGGGGGGTGTGTGTGTGAGAGAGAGAGAGATTATATGGTTCTAACGTTTGGGACCTGAACAACCAGAAGGATGGCCTTGCCATCACCTGGGCTGGAATAGGCGGAGCAGTCAGAAGGAGGACAGAGGACAGCTTAGTTCCGAAGTGTCAGATTTAAAGTGTCTATTAGATATCAAAACAGAAAGTTCTGCCGGGCAGCTGACATGCAAGTGCAAAGTGTGGATGGGAGCGAGCTAGGCGGGGGGTCCTAAGCAGATGGTGGTATTCCAATCCACAGAACTAGCTGATGTCTCCCAGGGAACAAGTACAGAGAGAGCAGAGGACCCAGGCCTGAGCTCTGGGCACTCTAACGTGAAGGGGCTGGGGAAGAAGAGCTGCCAGCAGAGGCGACGCAGGGCAGCGGGGGGAAGGCGGAAAGCAGCAGAGAGCCGGTCTGGGTGTCCCGTGGACACTGTGCCCTGCAGCGGAGGATGAACGCTGTGTCAACGCCAGGCCAAGCACGGCGAGGACTGAAAACTGAGCAACGGGAGGGTCAGTGGTGGCCTGGACAAAGCAGCTGCCGTGGAACAAGCGATACGGCCAAAAGCTCAAGTGGGTTCAAAAGACAATGGCTGAAGTGAGGACCGAGGCAGTGAGCTCCAAGAGCTCTCTGAAGGAGATCTACAGCCAAAAGGAGCACAGCACAGGGGTGGCAGCCCATGGGGGTGAACGGGGTCCAGGCGTGTCTGCTTCTTTTCGGAGGATGGATGCGTGTGTGCTGAGTGGGCGAGAGGGGAGAGTGGCTGGAGTGATGGTCTGGGGCAGGCAGGGCAGGGGACCAGGGTGCAGTGGAGGAACTGGCTTTAGACAGCAGCTGGGCGGCTCACCCGTGTGGGGCGGTGGGCACAGACCCTTGGGGTGAGGAGGTGCAGTTATAGGAGTCAGTGACGGTTCTCTTCTGTTGGCGTCAGTTCACTCAGTGAAAGCAGAAAGTAAGGCCAGCAGCTGGGAAATGCAGAGGAAGAAGGGAGGGTGGAGACCTGAGAGACAGCAGAAGCAGGAGTCTTCCAGGCAGAACGGGACAGTGAGGGAACCCGAGAGCACACTCCCAGAAACTACACTGCATCTTCAAGGGCCAAAAAAGTAAAATGTGTACTTACTTTTTCTATTGTCTACTAAATTGCATAGCCTCAAAAAATTTTAGAAGCACAGGGAAATCCCATGCCTACTCTACAAACCTTTTGCAAACCTGGACTACACAGATGTTTCCTTACTGGAAAGGTACTCCAATTATTCTCCCATTATCTGGGCTAAGGGCTGGGGAACTTTTTCTGTCAAGGGCCAAAGAGTAAATATTTTCAGTTTTGTAGGCCATTCTATTGCAACTCTGCAATAGTAGGGCTAAAGCAGCCACAGACTAAAATGAACAAATGGGTGGCTGTGTTCCAATAAAACTTTATTTACACAAACAGGCAGCAGACTGGATTTGGCCCTCAGGCTATAGTTTGCCAACTCCTGTATTCTAGAAAACACACATATTTTAAGGATTATATCAGAGTATCATAACTTCTCACCTAAAAATATTACTACCTAACAAAAGGAAGGGCCAAATGCAATGCAGATCATAATGGGCAACCTGATCTAAATTCCAAGCTGATGAAAAACTTCCAAAGCCTAGTTTATATAATTCTTTTAGTATAACTCTATAAATATCATTCACCCGTGATTTCAAAGTGTAATAAAAACATTCCGTTACCCCACAGTACATTCCTCTGAGATGATTATACCCATTTTGCAAACAGATAATGGCAAACAGATAATGGCCTAAGGTTAAAGTATTTACAAAAAGGAAAAAAGGTCCCATACATCTTACTAAACAAAATCAAGCATTAACTTAGCTAGAAAAATCATCCACATACCCCAGCTTTCCAGGAACTGGTATTCTGTCTATTGACTGGGCCAATAAAATAAGATTCCCACCTTCAGATTATAGGATTTCAACGTGGTCCTTTTAGATGGGGTGGCTTTGCTTTTCCATGTTTAGGCCCACCTGTAAGTTTCTCTGTTAAGAACCCTTTCTCTCCTAGGTTCCTGGGGCACCACAATTTCCTATGTGACTCCAAGAGTCCAAGTGTCTCTGAGATTCTAATGCTGTGAGCAGAGCTGTCCAGTAGCACTTTCTGTGATGATGGAAATGTTCTATATCTGCTCTGCCCAACATGTGGGTAGTGAGCGCTTGAAAATATGGCCAGTGTGACTGATGAACTGAATATTTAACTTTATTCCATTTTCATTTACTTAAATTTAAATATAAGTAGCCAAATATAGCTAGTGGCTACCATGTCAGACAGAACAGTTCTAGAGAAAAAAAATAAATAAAGCATAACCAGGTACTACTATTCCTTTCTTCTTTTTCTGTCTAAACTCTCCAAACTGTCCCAAAGACCCTACTTTATAATCCTTGCTTTAAGAATTAAAAAAAAAAAATTAATCCCTGTAAAGGTATGCTGTTTACCAAAAGAGCCAAACTTTCTCCCTAAACATTTTCTCCCAAAAAGTTCATATTTCACTTCCTACTTTCCAACTTTCAGTGGAAAACAAGGCCTCACACAGAATGAAAAACATAATCTCTCTATGTATAAGAATTTTTTTGGCAAACAGAGTCCCAAACAAATCCCTATTAACATTAGCATTATCATCCGTTCAGGGTATCAACACCACCACTCTGGTGATGCCAATCTCTGCAACTGCCTTTCACCACGTGCTGGCAAACAGCACGATGACAGGTGACAACAGGCTAAATGCTAAGTGGCTTTCATGTACTGGGATGTTCTAGGGGCAGAGGGATCAGGAAGGGGCCCGAGGCACCTCCTCATTACCTTATCTTACTCCAACCAGTCCCATAGCAAGGGCTTAGGACAATCAAGCTTTAGAAAAGTGAATGATTTCTGGGGACAGCAGGGAGGAAGGGGTTCCTGGTCAGAAATTCATGTTCCTTACAGAGAAGACAGTTTAGTCTTCCTTCCAGATCACTGAAGGACCTGTGACAGCCCAAAGACTTCTCCTAACCCCTATGTAGCCGTCAAATAAAGAACATACACGATGTCCTATATTCTATCTACGTCTATTTGATATATTTGCTCAAGTCAAAAAAACATGCTGCACCATGGGTTCCACTCTTCTCTCTATTTTTCACCTCTCACATCAGTCCAGCCTCAGCCCTACAACCCAGCTGAGTCCATCCACGTCCATCCATGTCCAGCCCTGAACCACCACCCTCTTGCCTGGACTTCTGCAACAGACTCCTAAATGGCCTCCTGGCTCTACTCTTGCCCACCTATGAACCAGGCCAAAGATCAGAGCACAGGGGCTCAAGAACACAGAATTGCAAGCCTGACCTCCTCAGGTCGGGTCCCCTGCTCTGCCACTTACAAGCCATGTGGCCTTAGGCAAGTCTGTACCTCAGTTCCTTCTTCTGTAATGTGGGGATATTAACAGTGCCCATTTGATAGGATTACCAAGGATTAAATGAGTTGCTCAAATAAAACAATCAAAATAAGATGAGCATGTCCTAAGCACTCTCCAGGAAGTGCCCTCTCTAGAAGAGCTCCCTCTTGCTTTCAAACCTGCCAATAACTCCCATCACGCTTAGAATAAAACCTGAACTCCTTGCCTCAACCTTGTCTCATTCTGCTCCTCCCTGCTCTGACCATTCCGTTTCTGTTCTGGAACACAGTATGCCTGTGTTCCCTTCCGGGCTCTGCCCAGCCATTCCCTCGGCCTGCAAAGCTCTTGCCCCAGATCTTCCCATGGCCGCTGGTATTTCACAGCCCCTCGATCACTGGCTGTCTCATCAGCCCTTTTATGGTCATCAGAGCACCCATTCCACCTGGTAGCTTCACATTCATTGCCTTGTTTACCAACTGTCTCCAAACTAGGAGGCAGGCCTGTTCTTCCTACAGCAGAGGAACCCCATCTGTTTTGTTCGACGCTCTATCTCCAGGACCTAGAACAGTGCCTGAGTTTACCAAGTGCACAATGAACATGTTAGTGGACTGCTTCTATGAATGAATGAATGAATGAATGAATGAATGAATGAAGCCATGTAATATACACTGTAGTGGACACTGTGATGCCCAACCTGGATGCCCCTTCAATGAACAACTTGTTGCCCCAGCTGCTCATGCAGACACCCTTCAGCTCTCAGCCCGTGCTGGGATTGCCTGAGCTGCAGAGGGGCTGCCTTGCACAAGTTCATGCTTGTTCCTGGGGCAGCCCTCACCCAATAACTGACTTGTGCAGGGGTATGAAGGCCTGGCCATCTCAGTCTAACTTGGGACAACTCTTACTGTCCATTCTAGCCACAGAGTTCCCTGTGGGGTCGGCCAAGGCTGGCACGGGTTGCATCTCAGCATCTCCCTGCACCCACTCTTGTTCCTTCCCCTCCCCTCCCCAGGTGCTGACCTCAAGGGTGCTCCCTAATAAACACCCTGTGCACAAAACTCCATCTCAGAGGCTTCCAGGAAGTGCAACCTGCAACACATATGATGCCTACTAAGGTGAATGCTCCCATCCCACCTAGGCATTGCAGGCAGGCAGGCTCAGGAGGTCTAAACACCTGGCGTCTTTCTGCTCTATGCTACTGGGTCCCTATTTCTGTCTGGACTGATGGCTTTTATAACTATAGCACCTAGGGCTCTGGGCTCACCTTACTGTGGGGATTTCAAAACCATGTTTCCTGAGGCCTTCAGAATCCACGCATCTTCAAATCCACAAGTGCCATTCTCACTGTAATTTAGCCATGTGTTTTCTTTCTGACTCATGGGAAGGGGTTCAGGGATCACCTAAAAGACTACTTCCTTCCCCCAGCTGCTTTCACATTCCTGATCACCCGTTCATGATCTCCTGCAGCCTTTCCAGCATCCATTCTGAGAGGATTCAAAAACGTGCTCAGATGCCTTCCAAGTGGTAGTAGGAACCCCACACTCTTAAACCATATTTTCCTTATAATTATGGCAGGATGCTCAGAGATATTTCTTATGTAACTCTCAGATACTACAGATGAGCTTTAGCTTCTGTCCCGCAGCTCTCAGGAAGTACACATATCCAAACACATTCGTGACATTCTGGAGCTGCCCAGATGTGTGACAGCTTCCCTTGTGCAATCCTCTGCACCGCAGATGTGTTACCACAGGGTGCATGTGCATGGTCTTCTTGACCAAGCAGTGAGTCTCTCCAGCCTGCAATGGGTGCTTTCAGAAGGAAGGATTGTGATTTAAGGGGGAAAAAACCACACCCTGGCAGTAGTATTCAGGACTGGCTCTCTTGGGTTGACCATCTATACCAACAGCAGCCTCTTGGAGCTAAGAGGCTTAGCCTGTCCCCGCAGTCACAGCGCACATGCCCAGCTCCTTCTCTGGGCCATAGCAGCCATTTCAGCAACACCTGGTGTAGACTGGGCCTAATCGGAACAGTGACTGAGAACTCAGCCTCACTGTCACCACACATTAAGCAAATGATCACACAAGCCTGAGCATATCACCAGCAGTCCCAGGTATGAAATTCAGCCTTAAAACGTGGCTCAGCACATCAGAACTAAATAGTGTCCTTACAAACCACAGGTTTATGCTACAGAAGCTGGTATCTGAAACAAAACAAAACAAAACAAAAAAACACAGTCAAATCTTAGCTCCTCCAGACAATGTTCCCTGATGAGCCTCCTCCAATCAAACAATTGATCATTCCTCCTTCTGTCTCCCCATAACACTTTTAAAGTCTCTCAACTATCATATCCCTTCTATGGTATTATAACTGAATTTTTAGGTACTGTATTTCACCTAACAAGTTTGAATTCCTTAAAATCTGTCCTCCCCATTTGGGTAGCACCCCTTGTGGCCAACACAGTGCCTGGCACAGGGCAGGCACTCAAGGAAGGTTTAGAGAAAAGACAATGAAGTTCTTGATTTTGCTGGGAAAAAAGTATTTTAAATGCCTTTTGACATTCTCAAGACATCATGTGCTAGCAAGAAAGCACAGAAGAGAGAAACCTGGAAAACCACATGACCACCCAGAGGAAACAGCTGTGGAATGACAATCACCCTGTTTAGGGACAACACCCCCGGCCCATCAATGCAACTGTGCTATGGAACGTGATATCCAAGTCCTTCAGCATGTTCAGCCACTAGAAGACCCATAACATTGACAGCAAATAAATCCAGTTGGCTAAATAAGCCTAGAGAAACATCATCTTTGGAAGTAATATATCCTAGATCTACACACCTGAATTCAGTTAATTCAAACAGACTTCACTTCTGGTTCTATGCCAGATAAGCTTTTAAAAACTACCACATCTTGTTTTCATGACATCTCTTTTTTGGGATTAAATAAAAGAATAGCTAAAGTGAACTTCTAAATGTTTTTGAGCTATCTAGAATAAAAATGACCAAGTAGCATTAAAGAACAGTATTAGTAAGAAAATTAAAAGGGAACCTATTCATACCATATCTAAGTAAACCCACAATAGGTTTTTTTAAAAATGTTACAGTGAAGTTTCATATCTAGGATATGGCTATTTGCTTTGTGTATTAATAAGGAAGAAGAATCAAGAACAATCTTATCAAGTTTATCACTGAAGATGATGCCAACATAAAGTAAGAGGAAAAGGTAAAAGTTATTAATCAATCATCATTATCATAATAATTAAAATTTCTTATGAAAATCTTGTAAGATTTTCATTATTTTTTTAACTGAATAACAAAAAAATAAAAACCAGGGCAATTGTAGGATTGAATAATGCCCCCCCCCAAATTCATATCCACCCGGAACCTCAGAATGTGACCTTATTTGGAAATAGGGTCTTTACAGGTGTAATTAGTTAAGACGAGGTCATATAGCATTAAGGTGAACCTTATGAGAAGGCCAGCAGACACACAGACACACAGAGGGGAGAACACAACATACAAATGAAGGCAGACATGGGAGTGACGTGTTGACAAACCAAGGAACTCCAGGGATAGCCGACAACCACCAGAAGCTGGAAGAGGCAAGAAAGAATGCTTCTCTAGAGCCTTCAGAGGGCGCAAGGCCCTGCTGACACCCTGATTCCAGAACTGGGGCTTCCAGAACTGTGGGAAAATAAATTTCTCTTGTTTTAAGCCACCCGGTTTGTGGTAATTTGTTACAGCACTCCGGGTAAACTACCTTAGGCAGAAAAGTCTCTATCTTTTCATCTACTGTATTATGAAAAACTAATAATATAAATACATACATTGCTGGAGAAAGGGTAAAGTTGGTTTAGCCTTTCTGAATATGTATCAAAGCCTTAAAATGTGAGTATTTCTTGATCCAGCAAATCTACTTCAAGGAATTTATATCAATAATCAGAG
The DNA here is from genome assembly GCA_023783475.1 of Daubentonia madagascariensis. NCBI lineage: Eukaryota > Metazoa > Chordata > Mammalia > Primates > Daubentoniidae > Daubentonia > Daubentonia madagascariensis. The sequence continues at coordinate 11,957,609 of JAKFHU010002658.1, forward strand.
ATAGTAACAAAAACTTAGGTACAAGGATAACTACCACGCTTTTTTATATTACTAAAAAGAAAAGTGAAAAACTAACATTCTACAGATATTTATAACAGGTTTTATTCAAAATTGTCAAAACTTGGAAGCAACCAAGATGTCGTTCAGCAGGTGAATGAATAAACTGTGGTACATCCAGGCAATGGAAGATTATTCACTACCAAAAAGAATGAGCTATTAAGCCATGAAAAGACATGGAGGAAACTTAAATCCATATTACTAAGTGAAAGAAGCCAACCTGAAAAGTCTACATACCATATGATTCCAACTATATGACATTCTGGAAAAGGCAAAACTATAGCGATCAGGGGTTGCCAGGGGGAGGGAGGGAGGGAAGAATTGGTGGAGCACAGGGGATTTTTAGGGCAGTGAAACTATGCTGTATGATACCGTAATGGTGGATACATTCGTCCAAACCCCTAGAATGAATGTGTAATACCAAGAGTGACCCCCCCTAATGTAAACAATGGACATTGGGTGATGATGATGTGTCCTTATAGGTTGACTAGTTGTCACAAATGTGCCTCTCTGGTGGGGGATGTTAATAGCGGGGGAGGCTGTGCATGTGTGGGGGCAGGAAGTATATGGAAATCTCTGTACCTTCCACTCAATTTTCTATGAACCTAATACTGCTCTAAAAAATAAAGTCCATTAAAAAAAGAAAAGCTAACACCCTAAATAAGCAACAATAAAGGACTGATAAAATAAATTTTGATCCAGCCAATCAATGGGATGTTTAGAAGGAAACGACAAACTTAGAATATGCAATGTACAGAAATCCTGAACAGGATATACACAACAGATAGATGGTGCAGAAAGTCACTCTGCGTAAGAACAAGATAGAAAACCTCTAAGGTGACCCGCCTAATCGAAAGTTAGCATTTCAGAACTCCTTCTTGTATTGAGCACTAATCATACCCTTCTAAAAGCAAAGGGCATTTTGTTCTCCATTTTTAAAAGCTAATCAGGAAAAGCTGCAATCATGCAAAAACAAAATAAAACAATCGGTGGAAGAAATAAAATATGGAAGGCTCAGAAAATCTAACACGTATCTTCAAGCATGTAAAAAATTACTAAGAACACCCACTTTGCTCTCCAATGGCTTTGAAGAATAAAGAAGAGGAAACAGGTTCAAAGCACAGCAAGTAAGACCTGATGACACACAAGTGAGAATATTTCTACCAAAATTTGAGAGTCCTGGAGTAAATTAGCAAAGATAACAAGAGTCTCTTTCCTCTTTGCTGATGATTAACAACAGGATGAACCATTTCCTTTCTTGGATTGTAAGAAGCAAGCCTGAATTAATTTACTCTTAAAGTCTTTGAAAAAGCTATCATATAATATTATCTTACATCATGATAGATTCAGGTATATCCTATAATGGACATTCATGCCCAAGTGACACATATGTGTGTGCATAGACACACAACACACACACACACACACAATTTCATGTTTTGCAATTCTATACAGAAAATTTTAAAATGTATTTACATTTGCAAACAATATTACCAACAGTATCATTTTACGCAGTAACAAAATTAGTGGCATGAATACCATCTTACTGTTATAAAATCCAACATAAGGAATCATTTTTAGAAGTTGAAAAAAATCAGGAAGAAGTGAAAATAATGATAATGAAAAAACAAATTATAAATTGGCAAAATGAAAACCATTAGAATTTATAAATATATCCCAAAGCAGGTAGTGTGGAGGGCAGGGGACACTACAAACTAAAACACCACTGTCTACATAAGATTAAAAGGATAGAAAATACAAGCACAATCCGAAAAGGGTGTATAAACATAGACAAGGAAGAGTTGTTTGCTCGTTTTTTTTTAATGAACTCCTAAAATTCTATGCAATTAAATTTTAAAATCTTGATTAAATATAAGTGGCCAAAATTGAATTAAGAAGTAAAAAATATGAAAGATCCAAAAACAATGGAAGATACTGAAATAGCTGTCCAAATTACTTTCAGTAAAGTCTCCAGACTTTGACCATGGGAGTTTTGTGTGTAAATTTATTCAAACTTCCAAGGCACAGATGATTTCATGTTATGAAAACTTTTCCAGATTAAGACATTTGGAAAAAATTGCAATTCATTTCAAAAACAAATGCAATCTCAATATCAAAATCTAATATTGTGAGGACAAAAAAGAAAAACTAAAAATCAAAACTATGTATGGACACACAGCAAAAATACTAAGATCTTAAATATAATATGAGCATATCAAGTCATGCCAAAAAGTCTAGAACCAAACAGATCTTATACCAGAAAACATGATTAGAAACATTATGAGAAAACATGCAAAGATCATCAGTTGGTTAAAGGAGAAAAATTACAAATCATAAAAAGAATAAATGCTAAACAGTATTTGATAAAATTCAATACTCATTCTTGATTTTGTTAAAGTACAAAACCCAAACTAGAAAGACACTTCCTCAACCTGATTTAAAAAAAAAAAAAAAAAAATATATATATATATATATATATATATATATATAAAGTAACAGCCAAGATGGTTATCATCACTATTAATTACAATTATCCAGGAAGTTAAAGCCAGTTCAATGCTATATAAACAGAAATCGAGTATACAGCACTTGGACATGAAAGAAAAATATTATTATTGGCAGACAGTATTATAGACTAATCTGGAAAGCACAGATGTAGTGACAAGAGAAATTATCAGAATAAAACATTTACCATACCCATAAAATTGAAAATAAATATCCAGAAGTCAATAGCTTTTCTATTTACCAGCAATTACCAGTGAATAAAAACAGATAATATTTTTTGAAAACATACTAACAGCCAGGAACGGTATTAAGCCCTTAACATATTATTAAATAACTCATTTGATTTTCACAACAACCCTATGTAGTAGAGACCATTATTATCCACCTTTTATTGGTGAGAAAGCCAAGGCTTGGAAGAATTAAGTATCTTACCCAAAGTCTCACCGGTAGAAAGTAAGAGAACCAGTAGTAGGTTCTGGCAGTCTGAATACAAAGTATTCCCAATTAAACCAATAGGTCACACAAGCAAAAATGCTAAGTAAGAATAAACACAGCAAGAAAGACATGTGACTCATATGAAGATATTAAAAATTAAAAAAACTTTATCAATAATCACAAAATAAAATCCTATTTGAATAGAGACATATCATATTTCACAATAGGAAAACTGCACTTGATAAAAATATCAATTATCTTCAAAATAATAGATTTAATGCAATTCCAATCACAATCTATGGAGACAGCATTTACTTTTTGTTGATGTATTTTGCCTGGAGAGAGACAGAGTTTAATAATGTGATTCTAAAGTTCATCTAGGAGTAAAAAATGTCAATATCCAACCAAGAAATTGTAATTCTGGATATTAAAATGTTAATCCTTTAAGATGCTAGTCACCAATATCTCCACGCTTGGGCCCATGCAGCTCCTCTTCCCCACCATCAGCTTCCTAATAGAGTTCTCTGTACACCTCAGTTTTAAGAAAGATAAAGAAAATACCAAAGAACCAACAAAACCTAGTAACAAGGGATAGGTGAGGAAGACTCAAAACTTAAAATAGCTCATTGTTAAAGTGATGAAATTTTGTTTGACATCTACTCTTTGGTCTTCAAACTTTCTTTATAGTTAAGAGTCATCATTAAAACTTAGAGAGAGAGAGAGATGAGGAGGAAAAAGAAGGATGACAAACAGAAAAACAAACCTAATTTTATAACATCCTTATATTGAGATTGTTTCATCTGGAAAAGCAAGGCTAAGGAATAATTCAACAGCTGTATTAAAACTCGAAGGGATCTCTTCCATAAACACACCTTGCAGGGCCACCTGGTCTACCAGGCTTCCCCTTTAGAGCACTACCTTGAGCTAGTGCCTTTGGCAGTCCCTTCTCTACCACTTAGCACCAAATCATCTGGCTTTGTGTCCTCTAATTATGTGCAAACAGGCCTGGAGGACCCAGTGAGAACTGAGGCTTGCCTGCCTCAAGCCCTGTGCAGACCACAGGCCAGGGAGCAGCAGAGCCCGCCCCAGAAAGACTTGCTGATTAAGAAACTGCAATTCAGCTTTGATGGCCCCCGGCAAGTTTAAGGTTTCAAAAAAGGGGGGAAACAGCCACATCAAAAAGGTGATGATTTTTTGACTCAGCTCCAGCTTTTTTAAATATTATGTTTCTAAATAAAGTAAATGGATACTCTAGAGAAATAGCTAAAGGAAGGTCACCAAGCAGTGCAACTACTTGAGACTTGATAAATCAAATAAACAATGAGGCTGAGCAAGGGAAAGCAGAGAGCACATTACAGACCCTCTTGCCTTTTTGTTTTTCCATTAAGGAGCTGTTCTTATAAACAATGAGCCCATTCAAAGGGAGTTTAAAAAATATCCCTGGAGGAAGCTTCTATCTCCTAGACCCAAAGAGCTGCTCTCCTTTTTCTCCTGCCTGTGAACACCCAGCCTCCAGGATGGCCATTCTGCCTGCACTTGGAAGGAAACACCTTTGATCAGGAGTTCCAAGAAAAAAAAATCCTGACTCAAATTACTCAGGAATTCTACGGGTAGCAAAAGGTGAAAATTAAAGGCCTCTATATAGAACTAATTTGCTGTCAGGTGGGACTTTTCTAACAGGCAGAGCAAACAGCAGAGGTGTTGCGGGGGTTTTTTGGTAACTTTTATACAGAACTATCTGAACATCCACATCCACCCAAGGCCAGGTTTCTGAACACAGCTCCCTTTTAATTCAGTATTACCGGTGGCTTTCATGGATTCTTGGAGCTACACCAAACAGGCAGTCGGCACACCATCCCATCTTATTTTGGTTTCTTTCAAAAAATTGTTTAATTATGAAATATTCCAAACATACAGAAAAGTGCTAATAATGATATAATAGTTATCCATGTTACCTACAACCCAGATTTAAGGAATGTTAACACATTCCCATAATTGCCTCAGACAGTCTTAAGAAAAATAAAACAGACATAGCTAAAGGCCCCCTCCTCCTCCCCCTTCAAAACTTATTCCCTCCCTCTCTCTCCAGAAATACAAAAACAGCAAGTCGCTTAAGTCATCGTTCATGTTTTCTGTGGAGTTTTTTTTTCACTTTTTTGCTCTCTCACGACAATAGTATTGATTTTTGCATTTTAAAAATGCCTAAATGACAGTCCCTTGCCCAATAACCAACCCAGTGTCAAATTCATACAGCAAACTGAAACTTTCAGCTCACAGCCACTCTATTTGACCCAATATTCATCAACCTCATCATAGGTGCATTCTTGACTACGCCACATCAAAATGAGGATAACAACCTCAGGAAGAATGAATTAAAGGAAAGAGACTTTACGCACTGTTGTCCCAAGGGGTTCAGGTCTACATCCACCTCTTCTTGCTCTGCTTCTGTGGCCTCATCCCTTCCCCATTACCATCAACATCTCCAACATACATCTCTTTCCTAAGTTTCTGAGCTTTATATCCAGCCACTTGGAAGCCCTCCAACTTAACCTGTCAAATTGAGGTCATAGCTGTCTCCAAACCTGCTCTACTCCTGTCTCAGTGAATGGCACCGCCATCTACCTAAGGAGCCCAAGCTAGAGACCTGGGTAGCATCTTTGACTCTCCCTCCTTCATCCTCACAGTCCAAAGCCCTGTCAAGTTCAAACTAATATATCTCTAATGTATGCAACTTCTCTCACCCCCAGTGCCACCAGTGGAGTCCAAGCCAACACCAGTCTACACTGGAGTTAGGGCAGGAACCTCCTAACAGGTTGCCTGTCTTTTGTGCTGCCCCTGTTAACCTATCACATATACTACAGCTAGAGCATAGAAAGCCAATACAAGCCTATCTCCCATCCTTGAACACTGTCATGTCTGCCCTTAGGATAAAATGAAACGGGGCTTCTCAGAGCTTCATAAGCTAGACCCTGTTTATTTAGCCAGGTTCATCAAAACTCACCACCACTCACTCCATTTCCTGGCTCCATTAAGGTAAGTGTAGTTGCTGGATAAACAGAAATCCCTTTCACCCTGGGAAGTGTCACCTACTGCCCCTTTGTCTAGAACAGAACCTCCCTGTGTACCTACCTCCTCACCCCCGTTTTTACCTTGCTTTCTCCAATTCTTTGATTTTATAGGTTTCAGCTGGAATGTCACCTCTTCCAGAAGTGTCCCCCAATGCCCAGCTCAAGTCCCAATAGTGTCAGTGCCCCTGCTGTGTGCTCTCATCTCCCCCAGATAATTGCTCTATTGTGGCAATTATCACAATTTATTAGGATAATTAATAATCAAATTTCACCACCAAACTGTATATTCCCTGAGGGCAGGGATTATTTGTTTAATTCACTTCCTCAGTACTTAGCACAGTATTTGGCACATAAGATGTTTTTGAAAAATATTTACTGAAGAAATGAATTAATGGATGGATGGATGGATGGATGGGTAAGTATGCAATAAATCTGGTTTGCTATCTTCCTCGCCCAGGACAGAAGGGCCAAATGAACAGACGCAGTGTGTCAGTTTCTATGTACTTGGCTTTAACCAGAATGCTACAATTGAATGTATTTACTTTTTTCATCATTTTTCATACACAACTTTGTTGCCAGGTTATCCAGGTGGAGTGTTTCCAGTAAAGCTAAACAAAGTTTAAACACAAAAATTAATGGTTAAAAAAGCAAAAACAGCCTCTCTTATCCTCAGCAATATCCAATAGTACATAAATAAATAAGGTAGATCCCCAAGAAGCTTCAGAAAACAGTGCTGGTTCCATTCAGTTAGTCATGATGAAAGATATTTTCCTGGTCCTAAAATAATGAGAAATATTTTTTAAAGGACCTACCTCTAAATGTAGATACACTGTAAATCTCTCTTAGCAAAAAGTGGTAAGGAAATACTGTCGGATTATCTAGGCTAGAAAATGCCAGTCAGCTCTTCCTATTTCAACTAACAATTCTCACCAGTATTAAATGAGAGCTTCAGAAAATGTGGGAGGGGCAGCAAATATACAAGAGCCTAAATATTTTCTCTTCCTACAAAGGAGTCCTGATTAACATTTCATTGCAGAACATGTACCTCCCAAGAGAAACCTTTTAAAAATCTACACTTAAATGGAAGAACAACAAAAATTACACAAAAGCATCCTTCAGCATTCACTTTTAAAGCATTAAAGATTAAATTTATATATAGTTTCAAAGAGGTCACCACCTTCACTTCAAGTTCACACTGCAGTTTTATCTTAGCTCCAATTTATGGACCTGGTGAAGACAATACTGTTTCTGACATGAGGATTCCAAATTTTCTCTAAAATCTTTGTTGGTACACTTGAGAGATCATGTTTTAGGTGGTTTCGTGTCTCATTTGAGATATTGGAGAATACTAGACCTTTCTAATTAAGAGGGAAAAAAAGGAAGAGAAAAAAGAAAAACAGAGAAAAGACGAGAAAGAAAGAAATCTATTTTAACATCGGTTGGCAGCATATTTACTCATGGAACAAAATGGGAATGAAGCCAGAAAGTGACATTTTCCAATAGAAGAAGGGACTTGAACAGGGAATTGACAATGATGCATATACTTCATGTACATCATTTCTGTTACTCCTGACAGTAATCCTTCAGAAAGTATTATTATCCGCATTTATGAACAAGGACATTGTGGCATACAAAGTACCTTTACTCAGGCCTTCCAAGTCCCTGCTACTTAGGGCAGAACCTGAACTCACATCCTGGTCTGGCTGGCTATAGAACCCCCTTTTACCCACTACGGTTCTTTAACATGTATGTCCCTCGTAATGTCATCAAGTTTACTTCACCCTTTCCTAGGGTCCCTAGAAAAATCAGGTCTGCAAAATCCACCAGTAGCTAGCCAAGGTCCATGCAGCTAAACGAGTAATATGTAACAATTATTCCATGTTTAGGTCTCACCTTACAAATACCAAAACAAGGTGAAGCCCAGTCAGGAAGATCCTTCAGCAGAAGTAAAGTCCTAAAAGAATGGTCCCTTTCCAGAGGATGCAGGGATCTTAAGTTGGAGGTCCTTTTCTTATTTTAATCCTCCGACCAACACAAAGTTAACACCGCTTGCTCATTAGACAGCAAAGCTATCTGACCACTGGACAGCCTTGAAGCCATAAGTTCAAAAGCCTACTGAGTTATTCTTCATTATGTAACTGCAGAGCAAAAATAAATGTCTTGCTACTGCAGCAGAGAGCCCCTACGCAGTATAGAGAAGGATGTGAGCCTTTGCCCACCTCTAGAATTCACCACTTTGCTATGTTCCAGTTAGCAAGAGGCACAGTTCACTACTTACACGCTAAAAGCAGTCTCAGGCTTAGTTCTCCCAGCCGCGACAGTAAGCGCCTGCCCATGTTTTCTGGACTAAAACAATCATCTGATTGGGTACTGCAGAACCTGTGAGAATCCCTGAAGATTTGGTCCATATTTATGGAAGACTCTTGATCCACATAATCTTCAGGAAGCCCACGTTGATGTTTTCAAAGAAACCAGTCAAAGATGGCAAAGACAGACTGGAGATGGAGAGCAGAGAATAGCGATTTTGGTACACACAGGCGTGACTGTCCAAAATAAATGGCACAAACTCTACTCTGCAAACTAAATGGAACCTATCTTAACCCAATGCTAAACTGTAGCATTTTATTCTTTAAAGGGAGTAAAAAATTCTCCTAAATCCCTCCAGGTGTGGTTAAGGTCATTTTTAAACCTACTCATTCATTCAACAAAGACATACTGAGTGCACTGTGCCCTCCCCTGTTCCAAGCACTGAGGCACTAAGTGAAGGACACAGGAGAGGCTCATGGTTCTTACGTCCTGCGTGGAGACAAAAAGCAAACATGCAAACACATAAAAAATAGAATGACAGCATAGAGTGATCACTTTTTTTTTTTTTTTTTAAAGACAGTCTCATCTGTCGCCCTGGCTAGAGTGCAGGGGCGTCATCACAGCTCACTGTAACACCAAACTCCTGGGCTCAAGCGATCCTCCTGCCTCAGCCTCCCAAGTATCTGAGACTACAGGTGGGAGCCACCACGTCCAGCTAATTTTTCTATTTTTAGTAGAGACGGGGTCTCGCTCTCACTGAGCCTGGTCTCGAACTCATGAGCTCAAGCGATCCTCCTGCCTCAGCCTCCCATAGTGCTAGGATTACAGGCGGGGTGTGAGCCACTGCACATCCAAGCAATCAGTTCTCGAAAGAAAAAAATAAAGGGAAATGTCATGGGAAGTGCTGGGTGAGGGTTGGGGAGAGGGCTTCAGAGAGGCAGTCAGGTGGCTGAGGATGGACCAGCAAGAAGGAATCAGGAGCACAAAGGAGAACTATGCTCACTGTGTGGAGATCTTTCCCAGTGCCACCACCTGCCTGGGGAACTGCCCTGAGACCTCAGCTGCAGAGGCAATCCTGGGATGCTCAGTTCCAGAGATGTGGGAGGATTGCATTACTGTACTCACAGGCCAGGGCAAGTTTTGTTTGTTTTCCAAAGATCCTCTACCTCATCTCATGGTGGTTTGGCAAGACCTGGAGTCAAGGCCTTCTAGGCAAACAGCTGTGGCCTTTTTAAAGATATCAAGACTTAGAACTTCCCTCAAGGGATTAAGTATCTAACATCCTTAAAAATCAGTACTTTCCTCTGGGGTGTAACTTTGGTACCTCCTTGAGACACACACACAAACATACATGCACACACACACACACACAGGTCACATACACAAATTAATTCTCCTGCAAAAAGAATATTAGACAGCTGCGCTTTAGAAAACAATCAGATGAAATGTAAATCGATGGTGTCAAAAATGCATAGCTTAAAATTCTCAAACCTCTTTGGGAAAGCTCCTCTTATTTTTTACTAAAAAGAAAAGGCTGGGGACAATCTCACTGCCAACTAGAATGACAAAGCATTTTTTTCCCCTAAATTTCCTATGATGATAGATAACAAATGGCATCTATAGAGCAGTCGGTCAATAACCAGAAACAAAAGATACATTGCAAATACTAGAAGCAGAGTTATAAAAATGCCAGTTAGACACGCAAGAAGCAGTACGACTTTGAAAACGTACAAAGCTTGATCCAAATGTTAGATGTGGTTTTAGCTACTCACCACAAAGTTGGGTTGCTAACATTTCTGAAATTTCTGAAAATGATTTTCAGGCCTCTAGCCTGCTTGGGAGCAGATGAAAATTTTCCATTGTTGATCCAAAGACATTAGTATGCAAGGTAAATAACAGGCATCAGGCAAGATATCTATTTCTAATAAGTTTACAGGAAGCACATTAAAAGCCCATTACAACTCTGATCTACCTCAATACACGCGGGCAGAGTCCCAGAGTCCAGGCAGACAAGTACGCCCCCACACCCACCAGTTCCACTGTCCACCAAGGAGGTTACCGCACCAGCTGGGGCAAATGGCTTCCTCTCAGATGTGCACTGGTTTTCTTGTTTTCATAGTCACAACTTAATGTCAGTTTTTATATGTGATGGCTGTCATGCAAAAGCAGAAGAAAGGTGAATAAAAGACTGTGTGTACGTGCACGTGTGCAACTTTGTAACTGGACAATATGGTGCGCTCTGAGGGCAGGGGCCGGTCATCTCAGTTTTATCCTGTGATGACGGCTGATGCTCAGGAGAAGACATTGAATAAAGACAAATATGAAGACCTATCGTTAGGGCCCAAAATTTACTACTCAGGTCATTTCCAGTACAGAGTGGCAGAAATAAGGCTTGGCAGCAGACAGGAAAGAATACCTGGGGAGACTGTTTTATGTCACAAAGGTCATGAAGAGTTATGGCTTACCGAATCCTAACTCAATCTCCTGCATTAACAGGAGTGGTTTGCTCTGCTGTCTTTCCACCCTTCCCGGCCAGCTTCCTGTGTACGTTCAGAAGGGACCTCATACAGTGATGCCTGTTCAGGCCAGGTGAACAGTGAACGCTCAAAGTCAACCCAGATAGGAAGAAACGGTAAAAGGAAGGAAGGAAAGGAGATCTTGGACCTTATTCTTCAAATACCTGTGGAAGAAGAATTAGCACTAATTCATGTGGATCCAGAAGGCCAAAGAATCATCCGTTCCTCCTATGCCCACTCTTTTAAAGTGCTTTGGAAGGCACCGGGGCAGCAAGGGGTCAGATAGTGTTGAAGTTACGGGGTGGGTGGATTTTTGTCCCACACAAGGAATAATGTTCTAACAATCAGAACTGTCTGAAAATGGAATGGAGACCTTGTGAAGTGCTTTGTCCCTTCTGAGCAGTAGCTGGGGCAGCTCATTTGGGCTCTTACCAGTGGATTTCTACATCAAAGAAAGGGCAGGCTCCAAGATCTATGAAGACTTCTCCATCCGCAGGAGGTCATGGTTCTATAAAGAATTTTCTGCCTTGGGTGTGTGTGCCTATATATTAGTGCTCTTAACTACTAAGAACAATATCCCTGTGGTAAAAACCAAAGAGAAGACAGGAAGGAGGGGAGAGGGGAGAGGGAGGGAAAGGGGACAGGAGAGGGAGGGGAGGGAGTGGGGAGGAAGGAGAGAAGAGGATTTTGTTTCTAAAAATTGCAAGTCAATTAGAAATTATTACTTGCACTTGTTTTTTTAAACAACGTTTCCAATAACGAGGTATAGTATGTATAAAAAGTGATGGTGATGGACTGATGAATTAGATCATTTTAAAATAAAGCCAGCAAGAGCTATTTCCTTGTGTCTGATAGAATGCCTCTCACACTGGACAAGCCAGCTGGAAAGTCAGGTTATAAGAGGAAGGTCAGGCCGCAAGTCCTATGCTAGCTCTCTCATGGCTTCTTGGGCACTGTGGGCAAATCACAAGACAGAAGAATCTCCTTTAGTCAAGACTTTTCAGGAAAATAAATAGACATTTATATCTAGATCAGTTGAAGATGAATCTGTCTGAAACACAACCGGGACTAAAATGCACAAACACAAGAACCATGTCTAGGAGAACAGAAAGCTACCTGGTCAACAACATATAGGACTTGAACGATAAGATAACATGCATTTTAGTGTTAAATAATGTTAATAAGGAAATACAGTAGTCCCCCCTTATCCTCAGGGGATATGTTCCAAGACACCCAGTGGATGCCTGAAACCACAGACAGTACTGAACCCTGTGTACACCATGTTTTTTCCTATACATACATACTCATCATAAAGTTTAATGTATAAATTAGGCAAGTAAGAGACTAACAACAGTAATAATATAAAACAACTACAACAATATACCGTAATAAAAGGCATGTGAATGTGTTCTCTCCCTCTTGCTCGCTCTTTCTCTCTCTCCCAAAATATTTTATTGCACTGTACTTACCTATTTTTGAGCCACAGTTAACTGAAACCACAGGAAGTGAAACTGAGGATGAGCTAGGACTACTGTAATAAATGCCCAAAACTGTGTTGGGCAATTGATAGAATCAATCCTCAGGTAGAAGCTGTTATTGTCACAGATAAGAGATAGGTTAAGTATCTTATTTTAGGACCCAAAGCTAGTAGGTGGCCACCAGTTATGATACGATATGACTGCACACGTATATATACATACATTAGTGAAAAGAAACCAGAAGTCACTCTGGGGCTGTACAGTCATTCATTGGCTTAATGATGGGGATACATTAGGAGAAATGCATCCTTAGGCAATTGCGTCGTCATATTAACATCACAGAGTGAATTGCACAAACCTAGATGGTACAGCCTACTACACACCTAAGTACATGGTATAGCCCACTGCTCCTATGCTACAAACCTGTACAGCATGTTACTGTACTGCATACTGTAGGCAATTACAACACAATGGTAAGTATTTGTGTAGCTAAGTATAGCTAAACATAGAAAAACGTACAGTAAAAATATGCTACTATAATCCTATGGGACCACCATTGTATATGTGTGGTCTGTCATTAACTAAAACATCTTTATGTGGCACATGACTGTATTTTTTAAAAACATTTAATATTTAAAACTTATAGTAAATCAGATTACAACAGGATTCCAAAGGCAGAGACATTGGCCCACCTTTGGTCAGTGTTCTTTTCAAAATCTTACCTCACCTGAAATTCACAGAATGTTGAACACACAGACCAAAGTAGCAAACGCCACAGCCTTGCCAAAAATTCCTCCCGGTTCAAAAACCATGTAAGACAGCAATTCCACTAAAAATAAGTGACATATGTCAGAGCAGCAGTCAGTATTGATTGTATTCATTTTATGTCAATGATCTGTTAGCATCACTGTGAATGAAGGCAAGGCTACGGGTCTCATCTCCACAAGGGCTACATTCGTAACTGTCACCTTGCACAAATAAACAACGAAAGCTGTGCTCCCTCCCAAACACGTGCATCACCAGGAGGGTGGGGTGAGAATACAGACAGGTAACCGCAGGGTCCTCCACCAGCGCCCTGCAGGCCCCCAAGCTGCCCATCCTGACCCTAGGTCAGCCTCCTGTCCTCTCTGCTCTGCAGGAAGCTGCAGTGCATGGATGGGGGTTTCACCGATGCCATCACCAAGTGATTGTGTCTGACCTCAGCAGGGGACCCCAACATCACTGGGTAATCCGACTCATGCAGACCCAGTGCCTTTTCCCATTCCTCACAAAAACAGTTCAAAATAGTCACCACTCCTAACCCCTTGTCTGCTGCTGTCATTTCAGCTTTTACAACCTCACTGTGGAGACGGGGTTGAGGGGGCATGAGGCACTCCCTGGGCCTGAGGGGGGAAAGGGGGCCCTTTGATTTCTTTTTCTTTTCCCCACATTTGTTTATTTATTTTAAATCGACAGATAAAATTGTATGCATTTATTATGTACAACGTGATGTTTGAAGTATATACATACATTGTTAAATCTACATAATTAAAATACACTTAGTTATCTTGTGTGTGTGTGTGTGTGGTGAGAACATTTAGCACTTTTCAAGAATATAATATATGGTCGTTAACTATAGTAACCATGCTGTACATTATTGCTGTACAATAATGTACAGTCTATTGCTGTACAATAGATCTCTGGAATTTATTCCTCCTGTCTAGCTGTAATTTTGTGTCCTTTGAATAATATCTCCCCAATATCTCCCCCAGCCTCTGGTAACCACCATTCTACTCACTACTTCTATGAGCTCCACTTTAATGTTAGCTCCACATATTTTACTTAATATATTGACCTCCAGTTCCATCCATGTTGCTGCAAATGACAGAATTTCCTTCTTTTGTAAGGCTGAATAGTACTTCACTGTGCATAGGCACCACCTTTTCTTTATCCACTCATCCATCCGTGGACACTTGGGTTGATCCCATATTTTGGCTATTGTGAACAGTGCTGCAGTGAACGTGGAGTGCAGGTATCTCTCCAACACACTGACTGCACACAATCTCCTTTTGCCCACCCTCCCAGGTGGCAGGTTCGCTGCAGCCTCCAGATCACCTCCATTTTCCCTGCTCAGAGCCGTCCTTTCCATTGGGGCCAAAGGTTTTTTTTTTTTTTTAACTTTAGAACATTACAGGGGTACAAATGTTTTGATTACATGGATTGCTTTTGTTCTGCTTGAATCAAAGTTATAAGTGTGCCCATCACCCAAATAGTTTACAATGTGCCCATTAGATATGATTTCACCCATCCCTTCCTCCTCCCTCCCACCTGCATGATTTGCACTGAGTTTTATTTGATCTGTGCACATGAGTGCTGATCGGTTAGTTCCAATTTAATAGTGAGTACATGTGGTGTTTGTTCTTCCATTCTTGAGATACTTCACTTAGGAGGATGGTCTCTACTTCCATCCAGATTGTTGCAAAAGGCATTAATTCATCCTTTTTATGGCTGAGTAGTACTCCATGGTGTACATATACCACATTTTATTAATCTGTTTATGAATTGATGGGCACTTGGGTTCATTCCACATCTTTGTGATTGTGAATTGTGCTGCAATAAACATTCTAGTGCAGGTGTCTTTTTGATAAAATGACTTTTTTCCCTTGGGGTAAATACGCAGTAGTGGGATTGCTGGATCAAATGGTAGTTCTACTTTTAGTTCTTTGAGGTATCTCCATACTACTTTCCATAGAGGTTGTACTAGTTTGCAGTCCCACCAACAGTGTATAAGGGTTCCTTTCTCTCTGCATCCATGCCAGCATCTATTGTTTTGGGACTTTTTGATAAAAGCCAGTCTCACTGGGGTTAGGTGATATTTCATGTGGTTTTTTGATTTGCATTTCTTTGATTAGTGATATTGAGCATTTTTTCATATGTTTATTGACCATTAGTCTATCTTCTTTTGAAAAGCTTCTCTTCATTTCTTTTGCCCACTTTTTAATGAGGTGGTTTGATTTTTTTCTTGCTGATTTGCTTGAGTTCTTTATAGATTCTGGTTATTAGCCGTTTATCGTATGTATAGCACGCGAATATTTTCTCCTATTCTGTAAGTTGTCTATTTGCTCTATTTGATAATTTCTATCCAAACATTTTTTTTAAAGCAAATGATAGCTCTTCACTCCCCTCTTCCCACCCGCCTTAAGGATGGAGCCCAAACTCCAGCATTGCCTTCACAGGCCTCCACATAAGGCCTCATACTCCTTTCCACTCACATTCCCGACCACCACCTCCCTGTCCCCAGCCTATGCCTACTTAATAAGCAACCTACATCAGCTGGTATCATGTTCCCAAATCACCAAGCCTTTGCTTCTGCTGCTCCCTCGACCTCGAATGTCTTTCTCCTTTATCTTATTTTCCAGCTCCCAGTCCCCACTGCTGTCTGCCCCTGCCTTCAACATTTACACAGAAAGGATCTAACTCACGTATTACCTCTTCTGTGAGACTTTCCTTCATACTCTGTAGATATCATTTACATTGCGCTTAAAAGGTGTACTGAAATTTTACTCATCCAATCATACATATCTTGAGAGCAGGCCCCATATTTTACTAATCTTCACAAATATATACAGTGTCTGGCACTTAGCATGGCCTCAATAAGTGTCTGTTGACTATGAGAATCACATCAGTAAAAAAGAACCTTACACTTCTAATTGCACAGAATGAGAAGCAAAGGGGTTCAGAAAACATGATGGTCCAGGGTTTTCTATATTTTATTTCCCTGAATTCCCATCCCCAGCCTCCTCCTGAGTTTGACTCCATTTGCGTATGCTTGAGAAAAAAGAATAGTTCTTAGTAGACAGAAATCCCCCAGGCAGGGTCTAGACATGAAAAGTTCTATTGTATGCGTGATTTCCCTGAGACGCTCCTGCAGGAAAAGAAGGAAGTTCGAATTTCTCTGTGGGCTGGCAAATTTTCTGTACTTATTGGCATGGCTCTGATAAATTTGTATCTCCCCAGACAAAAGGCCAACCAAATGCTGGATGATTTGAAATTTGGAGAATAAACAAGAGTCATGTCTCTCAATTATAATATTTCCAAAAGCTTTCAGGAGTGGGTTGTCGGCATGCTTTCAAGTGTATGAAGTTGAGGCTTAAGAAACTACTGGAATTACACCTTAGACAGCAACACTTCCTATCTTCAAAGGGATGTATATCCTGCTACTTGGCATTCTTAAAGATGTTTGTGATTTGTCTCTTTTTATAAGAATTCTGCTTCATACATATGCAACATAGCAACATATCATGTGCAGAACTGAGACCATATCCTTCACATACCTTTCTCTTCAATTTGGCCACAACCAGCATGATCTTAAGCCTAGTACCCCCAAGTCACTAGTTACCTAAGGTTACCTCAAAGTTACAGTCAGGTCAGAAATAAGAGCTCCAATATTCCTTTGGCCGTTTCCGCTGCTATCAATGTAACCCCAACAACAACAAACAACAAACAGCCTCAACTCACTGCTAATCCTCAACCCTGGCATTGATAGATTTTAGAAGAAAAGCCACCAAGTAATAGATACCACTATCAAAGAACATAGAAGGCAGCTGCTGAGACTTGATAAAAATGCAGCCTGATGTAGAGAAGCTGGAGAATTGTACTTTTCCTGAGAGAATACAAGAGGTATTTACATTAACCAAAGTACTTATCGATGTACCTGCAACTTTCAATTCAAGACAGATGAGACAAAAGTAAAACTAAATTGTTTCCAGAACATGTTAAAGTATGAAAGATGAAAATACAGCAAACACCTGTTAGGTCTTGCCAACTGTTATTTCCTACATATTTTCTTATAAGTGACAGATTAAAAAAAAAAAAAGAACTTCTGAAGATGAATGCAGAATGTGGACACCAAAGCAAGAGTTCATTTGTGTAGCTTTGATGTATGCCTGGGAAGAGAGTAACCTTGCGAGGATGTGACAGAAAAACAACTACAGCCAATATAATTACAAAAAACCCTGGATAAGTTAGCTTAATATAATTCCAAATAAAACGCCAAAAGGATACCTTTTAATCATGACCTAGTTCAGAGACTAACATAAGCAACATTCAGGTACCTACCACCCAGACTTAACACATCTTAGTATTTTGTCATATTCGCTAAAAACCTTTTCTCTTTAAAGAAATAAGATGGTACAGATTTAGTTAACCCCCCCATCTTATTACCTTTCCCCTCTCCCCAGAGGTAACCACTCTTGCAGAATTGACTGTATCCATCCATGGTTTTATACTTTTACTACATACACATGAATTCATAAATAACATAATTCTAAAAAGGTGTTCCTAAAGTTCAGTTAGAAGAAAATTGAATAGAAGCCAAGAACCATTTGAAAAGGAAGAATAATAAAAGATAATGCACAATCAGATAAAATGTATTACATGTATAACATCTGAAAGAGTATGGTACTGGAAAAAGAATGGACAGATAGATCAATAGAATAAAATAGTGCAGAAAAAGAAGCTGAAATATATATTAAGGCAGTGTGAGATTTAGGTATCATTTCAAGTCAGTGATAGAAAAATTAGTAAACAATTATCTATCCCCAAAGAATGACAAATTAAAAAAAAAAAAGACTTCAACAAACACTTCACAAAAGAGGATATACAAATGGCCAATGAACATCTTTTTAGATGCTTGGGTCCCTTAATCATCAGGGACAAATTAAAACTACAATTGGATACCACTACATAGCCAACAGAAGGGCCAAAATGAAAAATACAGAAAATACCTAGTGTTGGCAAGAATAAGAAGTAAATCTGTACAACCACCTGGGGAAACTATCAGGCGGTATCTCCTAAGGCTAAATACATGTACACCTTAGGATACAGTAATTCCACTCCTAGATATATACGTCATAGAAATGTGTACTCAGGTCCACCAAAAGACAGGTACCTAATGGCCAATTTTCCTGATAGCCAAACACTGGAAACCACCCAAATGCCCATCAGCAGTAGAATGGATAAACAGACAGAGTGTTTCTTTCTTGATCTGGGCACTGTTTACATGGTGTGTTCACTTTGGGAAAATTCATGAAGCTGCTCACTTATGTGCACTTTTCCATCTGTGTATTTTACTTCAATTACAAAGTTTTAAAAAAGAGGCAAGGTTTTCAGCTATCATATCTTCTTTAAAAATATTTCACCAATGTTGATAAGCGTTTCTGAAAGTGAGTACTCACATAAACAGTTGATGGAAATATAAGTTGCTACATTTCTTGGACCTAACTTGATAAGATGTATTCTAAACACAGATGTGTTTAGAAGGACTTTCATCACATCATTATTTACAATTGGAAAAAAGAAACACGTAAATGTCCAATGATAGCGGTTTGGTTGAGTAAATTACATAGCCAGTAAAGCCAAGTTGGAGAAGAGTGGTTCACCACACGGAAAATGCTCCCAGCAAATGGTTATCTGAACAAAGCCAGTAACAAATGAACACAAATGAAGCAAAATGTTAACAGATATTATCCAAATGGTGAAATTCCAGGCCATGCCCATGTTTTTCTTTTACGAATTTCTGAATTTACCAATGAGCAGATATTCCTTTTATAAAAATAAACAAAAACAAGTTTAAGACAGAGGAAAGCAGGGAATCATATGGATAGCTCTAAGGTCCGGGGTGTAGTGAGCAGGCTGCCTCGACGTTGGTTAAATTAGAGGTGCCCTGCATTCCTTGGCGTCCTTGAGGTTCCACTTTTACTGAAAATCTTTCTAAAATGACTTATTTTAATAATTACTATATAGTAAACCATCTCCTCTTCATTAGACAATGCAGCATTTTCTCCAGGTGTCCCTGTGAAGGCTCTGCACCCTGGTCTCTGTTGCATCTGAATACTGCTGCCTCACCTTCCAGTAACAATGCTCCCCAGCTTCCACCTATAAATTCCATTCTCAAGGAATAAATGACAAATATGGGTTACATGATAAGTTCAGTGTTTAGGGGTCTAGTAATCAAAGTTTATAGTACTCTTGGTTTTGTTTCTTTTTTCCACTCCAAAAAGTTTAAAGCAACTAAATTAGCATCAAAGAAATTTGCAAAAGCTCTAAGTGAAGTCATGATGAAATATAACTACATAAAACCAGATGCCAAATAGAAAACTATGGAAGGCACTCCCTGAGGATGTTCATGAGGTTTAAAAGAGGGCCATGGTCTGGGAGGAGTTAGTCACACAAAAGTCAAAATGCTCTTTGGAGCAGCCATACACATTACACCTGAGGAAGAAGAGCACTGGAATCCGGTTGGTAATGGGTGATACCAGGTCTAAATCAACAAACCGCACATCTCAAATTTCAGAGGATCAACTACTGTTGCGCCAACTGCCTGTAATTATCAGCAAATCAGCCAAAATTGGGGAAAAGTCTCCCTGGATTTGCACCTGAAACTGCTATCTGTAGACTACCCTTCAGAATACCTGGAATTGTCTTTGACTTAATAATGTGATGGCACATTTTAACCTAAAATAAAATATTCAGTGGCATTTAACCCTTTATGGGCCCATACATGTGATTTACACAGTTTAACTGAAAAAGAATTCCGAATTTCCCTTTCTAAACTTAGATTATATTAACTCGTTCTTTCAAGCTCCTCTGATTTACGTGACATCGTTCCTTTCATTTTACATTCTTCTAAATTCCTGTGAAACTTAGAGTGAATGTCATAGAGATAGAACATCAATGGAGAGAGGTCTTTAAATCATAGGACCCGAGTCCCTCATTTTCAGAGATACAGTGAAGTACAGGCAGAATGTTTTGGATTCTTGATGTGCAGCCCCTACAAAACTAGCTAGGTTACATCTATGTCATCACATCACACTGTATATGAAAAAGACTCAGTTTTGTGTTTCCTAATCACTGGGAGGCTCTCTTATAGATAATCATCCCTTCAAAGAGCAATTCTAATCATTCAACCAATAATTTCCCCTGGAGAAAGTTAGAGCTCCAAAACCTATCTGTAGATAAGAGCCTCTGGCAAATACCAGGTCATAAATCTCTTTAAGAATCTGAAAAAAGAGGGCATAGGCCCATGCCCATAAAATGTTGCATAAAATAATTCCAAAGTATTCACGCATTCTCTGAAGCCGATCCAGAAACCCCTGCTGAAGAAGATGGTTCATTTCTCTTAGTTCCCATATTGGGCTTGAGGGAGTTGCCACTGTGGTCAATGGTGTTTGTTTATAGAGGGAGGAGGTGGGCTTTCCTAGGGCTTGAAAAATGACATTACTTTCATGAGACAGAGTTTCTATAAAAATTTAACTCTTGGGCTGGGCACAGTGGCTCATGCCTGTAATCCTAGCACTCTTGGGAGGCCAAGGTGGGAGGATCACTTGAACTCAGGAGTTCGAGACCAGCCTAACCAAGAGCGAGACCCCGACTCTACTAAAAATACAAAAATTAGCCAGGCGTCGTGGCGTGTGCCTCTAGTCCCAGCTACTCGGGAGGCTGAGGCAGGAGGATCGCTTGAGCCCAGGAGTTTGAGATTGCAGTGAGCTATGATGATGCCACTGCACTCTACCCAAGTGACAGAGTGAGACTCTGTCTCAAAAAATAAAATAAAATAAAAAATTTTAAAAAATAAAAATTTAACTCTTCTCCCTTTTTTTAAAGCACATACAATCTCTCACTGCTATTCTAAAATGAAAGCATCCCCACCAAGTTAAAATAAGGTACAAAATTAAACTAGCATTTATATGTAAGATTTGCACTTGTACTATTAGTATACCCAAGTATTATGAAGTCTCCTTATTTAACGAACACTGACTTTCTTCCCGTTGCCAACCCACCCCCCAGCAGTTTGAAAGCCATAGATCTAGTCTAGAATGGTGACTAAGCAATATTTTGTAGTCTGGCCCCAGCTAATACAACCACTTCTTTATTAAGAAAGGGTTTTTCTTCTGTACACCTCACTCTCAACCCTGAACATTTTGAAAAAGTAGTAAACAAAAGAAATTTTTTTAATTATGCGGTTTTTTTCCCCAAAAAAAAAGGAAAGTGATAAGAGATTTGCAAATGTCCTCGGCCTCCTTATCCCTCCGGTTCCTTACGATTTATTGTTGTTGAAGAGAATCAAGGTATAGATACTTTGCAGGTACCCAGATTAAGACCTAGCAACAGGTACATATAAGATCATGTTACCCCCTTCAGTCTAAAAAACCCAAACCATACAGGAGTACTACCCCACGCTAAACCAGCACCAGTCTCTGGCAAGAACAAGCAACAATAGAAATTTTCTACTGTAACACTATACATTGTCACCAGCCTCTTTAATTTTTGGATTCCCCAATATTCAATCTGCATATATGCTGATATGTGTGTCTGAATACATATATAGATAGATATAGATATTTACAAGCATTTTTCCCCCAAGTCACCCAGTTTTTTGGATCAAACTCATGGATGAAAATATTCTGAATTTTTGTGAGATTGATCAAAGAAAGTGCTTTGATTTTATGTAAAAAAGTTTCCCATTAAGATGGTAGCTATTTTTTCAAGCACGATTCCTTTTAATTGCGGAAAAGAGCCGAAAGGCTTTGTGTCGAGGGGCACATGTTTTCTATAAATCAAAACATAAATAAACGAGAGATTATTTCACTGGCCATACATATGGTTTTTGCTAAGTAAACTCTATTTATAAAACATTGTTAGCCTACACAGGAACTGCTGTCAACATTTATAGGAAAGGAACTTTTCTACTGCTCTGAAACTTGCCAGGATTTGAAAACAAGCCCAGAAACATTAGTTTTTCAGGACAGATTTGATTTAAACTTAATGTGAAATGGACCACTGTGTGTTTTCTAGTTTTTAAAGGCTTGGAAGAAATCTTCAGTTGAATACTAGATTCATATTTTACCAGAAAATATTTCCAGTGCTGGAAGTTCCATTATTTTAACCATGCCATTATTCTATGCTTTCTACAAGTTCTCTTCTGGTTATAGGCAAGGGTCTCAGATTATTTTTCTGATCATTGCCAAGAGAACAAAAAATATTCCATGAAAGGGGAGTCTCTGACGTCCTTTCAAGATTAACATTCATAATCGCCACACCGTCTTCTCCCAAAAGCTCATTTGCATGATCTCTTCTCTTTATATGCTCACCCTAGACTATAAACAGATTTATCAGTCCTGCTCAGAGAGCAGTCCTGAAAACGAAGTTTTCTGCGAAAGGAATTAGCTATAAGCAAGCACGAAGCAAGAGTCCTTGACAACCAACAGCAAACCATAGAAGGTAACAGTAACCTTAATAACAATGTACATTCTCCATTTTCCATTCAACTTTTCTTTCTTGAGCTGCAGTGCTTTCCAAAACAGAATTTTTTCCGATGTTTTTGCAATCAATACCTACTCTAGGTGGATCTAAGCCAATGGTTACAGTATAGCTTTCAGCAGCTCCAGAAAGAGACCTCTTACTCTCCCTTGTTTTTTAATTTCCTTTCAAGTTGCATCTTCTGCAGTTTTAAGATTTGTCATCTCTTGGCAAGAAAGGCATTTGTTTTTATTTTTGATGATAAATATGCATGCAGAAATGAGTCATCCTCTTGAATGGCAGGGGGAAATGTTAGGTAGTTCCAAAAAAATAGCTCCAAGGATTTTCAAATCTGCATATGAAACTCCTAAATTTCCAAGTTAACAAAACATTTAAATATATTTAAGGATTACCTAACGTGGAATTATGTTTATGATTAAACTGCTTTGGAAACAAGGTAAAATGTCTTTACTCCCAAATATTGGTCCCAATTTATATGTAGAATTCCAAATACTTAACCCAATTTATATAGAGAATTCCATTTCTTTGCAGTATATTTTAAAAGAGGAAGGTGGCCTATAAAATGTAACCACGGTTCCAACAAGCTTCACAATAGTCACAGATAGATCAAGAAGAAAAACAAAGTATTTTCTGTATCATTCATTTTTGTAATTTTGCTGATTAAGAGCTGGCTCCCCTAATAGTAGACATTAATGATTTTGAAATTATAAGGAAAGGCTGAATTCTCCAGAACTTCTGCTCCTAATCAATCACCAGAGATCAGTGACATCATTAGCGCCTTTGATCACTGCTCCTCTTTCAAACTGGGAGGGGACCGGATTGATCCTTGCTAGCACAGAGAATGGAGAAACACCTAAGAATACAATTCACCATGAAACATGAGAAGCCATCAGCATCTCTTCCCCCCCTTCAAGAGGAACAGAAAGCACATTCCAGAGCGGCCCAACACCAAACAATAGAGCCACCTCATTAAATCCAAACCTAATTCTCTTCCCATCTTGCTAGGATTCCCAAAGCGCTTTAAGAGGGGAAGGGTTGATAAGCTACTTTTCTTTCAAAGAACTTAGGTTATGAACCCTTCAGTCTGGTCTTCCTTACCCAATATACCTACAGGGACAACCCCCAAATCCCCTCACCCTGGGGGGAGGAAAAGAGTCTGTGGATTTTTTTTCCATCTTCCCCATTACAAAGCACTTAAACAATTCAAACTTCTCTTTCCATTTCTGAATTTACTTAATGAAACAATTAAATTTATTTATTCATTTAAAATAATTTATTTATTTTTAAAATAAATTTTACTTTACTTTTTAAAATTTTTCACTTAATAAACTGCTAATTTACTCTACATTAGGCAAAAAGAAAGTCCTTGGATATAATGTTGGCTTCTACAATTTCAAGGTACTTGGATTGCAATCACTCAGAATGTTCTCATCTGAAATAGTCACTTTGGGAATGAAAACTTTTAATTGCCCTTTACTACTTTTGTTCCATTGTTGTTTTTTCCCCCCTCCTTATTTGTAAGACCAGTCTAATTGAGCTTCATGAACAGTGGTGGAATGTAGTTTATTATCTCCCTCATCAGGTGATCAATGATTTCATTAATAAGACAGATAACAAAACTGTCATATCATCGACACTGTTATGAAAGATGATCCTAGCTTCCCGCTCCATTTTCCAAGGTCTGGGGTTCTCTGTGGCAGCTCTGAGTCCATTCAATATTTTCCACAGACAGAGAAAAGTGAAAATCCATTTTGAAACCAATTTCAATTAGGATCCAGAAGCTGTTATCACAGGTGTCGCAGAATGGGCCCGTAAGTGGAAATGTCGCCTATCCATTCTGAAATGAAACCTTATCAGGGGCTACAAAGATGGCTGGGGACAGCCTATCTGTAAATTACTTTTCGTCCTGTGTTAACTCAACCTTAGTTCTGTCATATGGAATTCTTTCCACCCACTAGTAATAATCCAAAGACTAACTAGACACAGCACCCAAACGGCTGTCAGGCGGGCAGGGCTGTCCCCTTAAACGTGGGTACAAATGCAAACACACTCGGGCCCGCAGGCAAGCAAAAGGACAGGCATGCTTTAAATGATAGAACTAAAAGTTTATTATGGGAAATAAAAGAAGCCCGTCTCCACCCATGGCATTCCTGGTGATTTTTCAATTGCAAACTCCGAGGCCCCGTTATTTCATTAATGCAGCACCCAAGTGGTGAGGCTTTTCTCTCTCACATCTTTCAGGCTCCTTTTAGCAAATTATCCCATGACGGCGGATTTATTCAGTCAAAGACCTCGGACTTTGAGAGGCAACAAAAGAATCAAGAGACTTTCTGGTCCACCTGCCTGGCGAATGATGAGGCAGGAAAAGTCTCCCCCAGAGAAACCAATCAAACCATTGTGTGGCACAGTCAGACCTTTTCAACTGTCAAGCCAGAGAGCAGGGGAAGAGATGAAAGACAGCTGGATGAAGCCACCATTTACGGAACCATGTGGGAATGGTCTCCTCAGATTTAATAATTGGGATGGAACTCAACTTTCTACAACTAAAGCGGAAAAAAAAGGAAGAAACAGACCAAGAAGAGGAAAGACTCAAAGAAAGGGGGAAAAAAGAGCAAGAAAGAAAAAAAAAATAGCAGCCTAAGTTGTACTAGGAATAACTTTTATATAAAAATTGCCCCTACCAGAGTTGAAGTCCTAGCTGCAGAAGCCAAGGCAAGAGGGGAAAGATGCTTCCAAAAAGAGGGGAAAAAAACAAAAAAAGAGAGGGAGAAAAGAAGAAAGAAAGACAGAAAAATTTTGGGGAGCCTTTGATATTTTGTCTCTGGTTATAGCTGCATTAAATGCTCAGATTCTAATTTTCTCATGCAATGAATTCAGAGTAACAAAAACAACAACAAAAAGCCCTTAGTAATGTGGCTGCCTTATAGTTTTAACCACAAAATGGAATTTTCAATTGGCCTAAAATGTACATTTGACTGGACACTCAAAAAAGATTCAAACTGGCAGAGGCACTGGGTTGCGTGTTTCTGAGCAGTTTTCAAAAACATTTTAGTTCTACTACAAATTCAATAGGAGATATTAAATAGAAAAAAAACCTAACAGTAAATATTGCTAACAGGACCTTAAAAAATCATGGATTTGTTTAAAAACATGAAATAAACACAATGTCAGGCAGCTATTGCAGTTCCTACACTTTCTATTATTACTGGTGACTCTATTATTACTGGTAACGGTATGCATTACTGAGCTAAATTTAAAGCACAATTATTTGTCGAAATTTGGAGGGGATGCTGGAACTGTTCCGTGTCTTGGTAGTGGTGGCTATATGACCTTATGAATTTGTCAAAACTCACAGAACTGCACACCACAAAGAGTGAATTGTACTGTATGTAAATTTCATAAAATAAATACAAACTAAAGCAGATGTATTTGGAAACATTTCCATGTAAACAAGATAACAGGAAGTTTATTGCTTTTACCATCGCCCTGTCTCCCACAAGCTGCCTGGAAAAGCAAGCCCTCCCCCAACCTTGGGGGTCAGAGACGTAAATGGTGGGAGGGCACCAGCCACCTCCCAAAGGGAGCCTTTCCTCCCACAATCCCCGTTTTGCCTCTAAGCGTCCACTTTTTAGTGGTTTTTTCTGATTCTGACCAGCTTGTTTCTGAAAATTTGAAATACCCATGCCACTTGGTCACAAGTAATGAACAGCAACCCAGAAACATTTCACAAGCAAAACACATCATGCTGTGGCTTCTTTTTACTCCCAAGTTTGGAAAACTAAGGCAAAATGGGAGTGGTATTTATTTCTGATTTATCTGAACACACAGGAATTGTTCTTTTAGAGAAAAAAGCCAATGGCTATATACAAGAGGAAATAAAAGAGCCTCGCCCTTAAGGAAGCACCTTAGTACAAAACTAGTGATTTCATCCAATAATTTCAATGAGCACTTTAGAATGAGAAGTAGACCCTAAAAGCATTTGATTTGTTAAATCCCAATTTGTGCCAATTTCAGGACCAATGAGTTGGGTACTATTCCCTGATCCCAGCTTCTAACTAGCCTATTAAGCTAAAACCTGATGACCAACCACATGTAAGGATTTTCTGTTAGTCAATACCTTCTAATTGTATCAGATTAAAGCTGAACCATTTGTACATTACTAACAAATGATATTGAAAAGAGTGAGATGAAATGTATCAATGAATTAAATCCTGGCAAATCACATCCAGGAGAGTCTACTACTATTACCAATAATAGCAAACATGTTGGGGTACTGATTGTGCCAGAGTCTGAGAGGTTAAGTGTTTATTTAGCCCAAGATCACACAGCAATTATATGGCAGGACTAGGGTTCAAACCCTGGCTTCTAGCTGCACAACACTACACTATGGCTCTGTTACACATGCCCTGCCCCCTGTCTGAAAGTACTGGCAAGCATGTATTGTACTTTGCTGGCTTACTCAATATCTGCTGAGGCCCTCTCAGTACAAAACACTGAACTGGGGTGGGGGAGGTAAAAAAAAAACCAGGTGGTATTCTCAAGAGTTTAACTAAAATATAAAAAATAAATGTTATGGAGGAGAACAAGGGATAATAAGGAAGAGCATGTGGGATTTTTAGGGCAGTGAAAATATTCCATAGGTTTCTGCAGTGGTGGATACATGACATTATGCATTTGTCAAAACCCACAGAATTGTACAACACAGAGAGTGAACACCAATGTCAGCTATGGACTTTAGTTAATAATAGTGTGGCAATATCAGTTCATCAACTATAACAAATGTACCACCCTAATGCAAGATGTTAATAACAGGAGAAACTCGGGGGGGGGGGAGAGGGGGTGTATAGGGACTCTCTGTACTTTCTGCTCAATTTTCCTGTACCTAAAACTGCTCAAAAATACAAAGTCTGTTAATTAAAATAATAATAGTAAAAAGACGAAGTACAAAAAACCCTCAAATGGTACTAAATAATTCTCAAAAGGACACAAGATCACACAGGGAGAGAAAGAGACTGAGGACATACTCACATTTGAGAAGAATTTAAACAGACATTATAGTAGCAAAATACTTGTTCTACGGAGGAACATAAATAAAGGCAAAGAGCCCTTCCATTAACCTAAAGCAGAGGTTACAAGATGGGACAGTAGAGCATATCAGACTGGAATGTCCGACTGGGGTCAGATTTTGGAGGATATCTAAATATTAAGTTAAAGACTGTGAGCTTTATTCTACAGATAGCCAGGATTCGCTAAAGATTCTAGAGCAGGGCTGTGGCATAAGCAGAACTGTGATAAGATTAATTTGGCAGGAACAAGTCCCATGTATGAGAAGAGCAGCAACCAAAGGCAAGGTGATTGGATAGAAGGCCATTTTAACTGTCTAGGCATGAGGTAAGTCAGGGTTTAAACAGCATAGTGCATAAAGGTGGCCTGAAGGGACAACATATGGGTGAATAATTACAGACAAAAATCTAACAGGACCTCAAAGCTAGTAGGACACGGGAAGCATGAGAGAGGGAAGGGTCAAAGGTGATGGCGCGGTTTCAAGGCTGGGTGACCACAGGAAAGGTGATATGCTTAGCCAAAATAAAGAATACGGTGGTAACCGGAGTTCAGAACATTTGAGTTTGAAGCCCAGGAAAATCAGGGCTCTTAGGAGAATCAGATTATTCATCATCAGTTAGTCAGTTTACAAACAGGAAAGCTCTTTTAAAAGAATAAAATCTAACTCTAATACAGCACAAACCACCCTACAAATGGATATCATAACCTGAAAGGAAATAGCCCATCCCAGAAAAAGAATCAAGAAAAGGGATATACACATGCTGTTTCTAATGCAATAACCTATGATCCCTACAACATCAGTTTTCAAGGTTAAAGAAATTGAAACAAATTTTCTCCAAATTATCTTCCCTATTTTCTGATTTAAGAAGGCATTTAGAAGGAAGTTTACAGAAACTTTGCTTTTTTTATCTATCATTCCTTAAGATGTGCAAACTTGGTCACTTTTGGGATCTGTGAAACATCTTGAACTATTTTTCAGACATCTGAGTCCAGCAAATTCACCATTACTTTGGCAAACATATTTCTCTTAATTTGAAAACCTATATGGATTTTCAAGTAAACACAGTCCTTTTGTTTTGGTTGTACAACATTTAACTCATCAACATGCTTTGTCCTAATAGCAATGGCTAATGTTTGCAGAGCTCTTACTATATGCTTATGGCACGGTACAGGCATTACCTCACTTAATCCTCCCAGAAAGCCTGTGAAGTAAGTCTAATTATCATCTTGCTAAACAGATGAGGAAACTGAGACATTGAGAAGTTAATCTGCCCACGCTCATACATTTAGCCCTTTGAGTTGCCAGCACTCAACCCAAGCTTTCAGATCCCAAAACCTGTGTGTGCTCCAAACCAACATCCGTCTTATCTGAAAGTCCTTTCCACCCATCTGTCACGTGCCAAGAAATGGGACATGGCAAAGAAAAAGGGTTGGACCTCTAAAGGGACAAGAAACTGAAAACTCACAACCTGCCATCTATATGGTGTGAACTGCCTGCCCATTTCCAAGCAGAATCAGGCGCATAGACTCTTACCACAAAAAAGTTCTAGGAGACCAGAGCTCTTGGCAAAGAACAGTCAATGAATTTCAAACTTCCAGTGAAAGGCAAAAAAGCCATCTTGCTCCCAGCCAGGAGATCAACAGACATCGCAAGGAACACCCATGCAATGGACAGTTTAAAAGCAAATCACAAGGCTAGGAAGTAACCAAAAGTTAAAGCAAAAAAAAAATAAATCCCCTTAGGTTATGTAGACAACAACACTTTCCCCTTACAAACCTTGAAGAAATTTCTTTTTTAAGCAGAGAATCAAGTTCTTCTTTTTGAAAGAATCAAAGTGAACAGGGAACTTCCTCTCCATTATTAATCTATCAACTTTGGTATCACATTGCATCACCATTAGGATAATAATTTCTGCTTTCTATCACTTAAGGCATGTTCCCAATAACTATCAGATCTGATAAAAGATCCCCAAGATCATGGCCTACACACATTTATCGTTAGTTTCTTTCTTTTTTAAAGCAGAGTAGAAGATTAATAACAACTATCAGATTACTCCTTTTAAAAAAATTGTGGGCTAAAAATGAGGTAAAACACTTCAAATTAAAAAGTCAGTATTTGCAAGTCATTGAAGGAAATTTTATAGGATAATGAGAATGTGTAAAACATTAGAAGATCTACATTTAAAGACTCTTATTATTTAGAAAACATAACATGTAGCTCAGAAAGTAATGAATCCATACCAGAAACAAACTGATTATTAAGGCATTTTACTTTTAGTCCTGGAACATTAACAGACGTGGACATTTTCAAGTCAACTATGACACTTAATACCTGAATACATACTTTATATGTGAAAGCCACCATGTTAGATGCCAAAAACGATCACTTAAGTCGAAATTGCACTTAAATAATACAGAAAACTAAATGTCATCTCCTTTGTCATTTACGTATAAATATAACACTAAAGTTTAAAATCAAACTATGGGCATGTGAAACTATGGGTACACTGTAGTTCCTGCATAAAGACTACTGAAGGCTTTAAATGTTGGTCTACATTCTTATATGTTACAAAAACCGAATTTGGCTTGTCATTTTTTCCATACAAAATCTAGAACATAGTTTTTCACTTGTGTTATTTTAAATTTCAGTGTTAAGTGGCAAATGCTTATTTAAAATTCTATTCAAGGTTTCTGAACCATACATTTTAGTTGTGTGTATGTGTGTGTTTAAACAAAACTCTATATGAATGTTATTCTAGGAGCAGATACTCCTCTGAGGAAAGCACAAAAACAGATCTGTAAGGACATGCAGTGGAATGTGCTTGGTTTGGCTGGGAAGCTCACAATCAAGAACAAATTCCACCACAGAATGGCTGGAAAAGTTAATTAAGTCAACTTAACCAATAACTTAGCCAGTAACAAAACTTTTTTGTTCATTCCTTTGATTTTAATCATGAAATGGTGGACGGGACAGAAAATGCATACATTACATTCATTTGGTTCTCGAGACTGAACTCATTTTTCACTGTTCAGTTAAGAATGGATGAATTTCAGAGCTTTGGAAAGAAAGCATAAGAACCCCACCCCCCAACCAAAACAGTAACAATCAGTACTACCTGTTATAGTATCCAAATGATCCTATTTTACTTTTTGTAAATAGCCTCAGTGTATGTATCCAAGCATTTCCAAAATATTCATAGAGAAAAAAAGAAAAGACAGGAAGAGAGACAGATGGACAGGGGGACAGACAGAAAGACAAGGCGTGGCAATGGCAGCCAACGGCCAACACACACACAGTGCCCCAAACTTGGAGAGCCTGCACCCCACAAGCTCTAAACCCAAACAGGGTGCAGGACCAAAGCTCACACACCGGTCTATGTGACTGGGGCTGAGTGCAGCGGGGAGAGAGAGACCAGGTAAGGAGCTTGCAGAACAAAGAGGCTCTGCAGGTCCAGCAATCCATACCCCTCAGCATACTCCTGGGGCTGTAAAGAGGCTCTAAACTAGAGTACTTTGTAAAAAAGATCATTGTAATTATTAGTATTCACATAAACGAAAGAAAAGGTTTATTTTCCTTTCTTTGGCTTTTTCCTGTCTTTAAATTTGTTTGTTTTCCTGGAATCCACCTGTCAGGCTGCAATCCATGTTTAAAAACATGACTTCCATTTTTCTTGCATTTGATTGGATATTTATGTTGTCCCAAAATAAAAAGCAGTAAATCCCTTAGAAGAAACAGAAACACTAAAAAAATGGTCAGACCTCGCAGGATCTCTAGGACAGCTATCATTCAGGCATATGCCCGGCAAACTTGACTAATGAGTGTCTGACCCCAAACAGGACAGGATTTATACACCTTTAGGAGGGAATGTGGGCTTCAAGGGCACAGGCTGATCAGGGCAGGAAGCCAGTGTGGAATAGGGTTGAGGAAACAGATGTGTGATTAATTCAAACTATAAGACTAACTTTTGTAAATCACGACTGCTCCTTCTCTGACTAGTTTTCTGTGGCTTCCTGGCTGCCATGGGGCTAGCCAGGTTAATTCTGTTCCCAGTCACCCTCAACAGGTTCATGAAGGAAACCTAAAGTCAAACAGTGGCTCAAGACAAGCACAGCAGCAGAAAACTTCCTGAGCACGTGTCCCCATGTGGGAGGGGCAGAAGCAGCAGCATCTTCGTAAGAAGGAAGCCACTCTACTGAGATTCACAAACAGGACTGGCACTTCCGCAGGCTCCACACTGCAGCAGCATCTTCTACCAACCTGCACTTGTTCTCACCTGTTCTCATGCTCACACACTCACACACACTCATGCTCACACAATCACACACACCACATACACTCACACATACACATACCCACATGCTCTCAAACATACACCACACACTCACATACACATGCCTACTCTTGCGCACTCACACCCCACCCTCACACTCACACACTCACCCACCCACACCTGAACACATACTGACACACTCACACAAACTATAAAGATAACCAAAAGTTGATGTTTCCTGCAGTGTCATATGCAGAAAGTGTTCATTTCTACAAAATTAGTATTAAAATTACCAAATAACACTGCATGTACTGACTTTATTTCTGAAATAATAAATGTGCCTAATTTTTACAAATTCCAGAAAAAAGAAAGAAGGGTAACATTTTAAGAAGAAATATGCCTTCTGTAACCACAGTGGAAGAATAATGCAAATATTCTGGCTCAGTTAAAACAAGCTCCAGTCCTAACTTTAAATAGCACCAACAAAAGGAGAAATATAGACATATTTTCACATATATGTAAAGTAAATTCATTATTTTAACCCAGATATAAATATACCTCCCTAAGGATCAATTCAAAACTGGACTCATTAGCCAGTGGGTTTAACAGCCAGCTCCTTCTGTCCCCTGTGCAGTCAGCAAGTCACACTCAGGAAACTGGTGAACAAGAGCAGGTGAGAAGCACAGGCTCTCTTAGCAGACACAGGTGGACCCAAAGAGTAGTGGCCAGCCTCTTCGGGAACATCTGCCCTTAGAGGCTGAGGTTCTGGGATTCAGTTACCTTACAAAGCAGATTCTGACTCTCAGATGTAAAAAACTGTAAATCAATCTAGCAAAATCATTCTTGGAATAAAGAAAATATAAGCCCACAGGAAGGAAAGTAGCAGGTTGGCTCATGCAAATCAGTGTGCCCAGATTAGGCAGTGTCCAGGAACTAGGAGGATGGGCCAGCTCATTCTTCCTAAGGGCACATGGCAAAGTAGAGTGAAATTCAGGGAGGCCAGGAATGGCTATGAAATCTACAAAAAGCAAAGGCATTATGGCCTACAGCAGCTGAAAAGCAGGGACAGGTAGTGAAGGTTACCATTAACCTACTCAGTCTGTTTTTACCAGAGGGGGCTCTGGAATTTATTTTCAGTGCTCCATGCTTGGACTGAAATGCCTCTCAACACTTTGCTCAAAATTTTAAAATACAGCATATATAAACGGTGGCTCTATGTTATTTCTGAATACAATTAAGTAAATTAAATTTTTATAAGCCACCAACAAAACCTGCATCTCAGATATTAATGTTACCTTGAGGTTCAACCATTAACACATTTTAAAATCCTTTTGAGTAGACTATTTAAAATTGGGGGGTGAGGAGAGATCCTGTCACTAATATTTTTTTAAGTTAAAAAATTATTTAATTTTTGGTGAGTCCCTTATGATGAACTTTGGTCTTCCATTCTAATCATATATGTCACTAATCTTGACATGACAAGTTCGTGTCTTCTGTAATAAGCAATTATTCCAGCTAGTATAGACTTTCCATATGAAACACTAAGCATTTTGAACTCTTGCCAGACTAATCAAGATGATTTCCAAAATGCCAAAACAGGAACTTCCTATAATAAATAACCTATCGCATTTAAATCTCAAATTAGAAAATTTGTAAGTCAACGTGTAGACTGAGTGCCAAAACAGAGATTACTAAAGCCTGCCCATTCCACGCCTTCCCCCACCCTCTGTCCCATGTGCTTTCTTTAGTGTCTCCTAGAACAAACACTGGTCCAGGTGCAAATGCTCAATTCAGCAGGAATGCAGAGAACATAAAAATGACTGTAGGCCTGGCTGCTGGTAATCCCTGTGGCTACTCACCATTAGAAGTGGTGCTGGAGGCAACGGCTTTCTCGCTGACATCTGTTCGAGTGGAACATTTCACTATGGAATTCTCAACTTTTTTCTTCTCAGTGGTCGTGGTGTGGGACTGGGCCTCCATGACGTCTTCTCATCACTTCGGCTCTTTTCTACCAGGAATGCCTAAAGAAAACAACAGTGCCATCAACTTCAAAGGACCGTGGACAAAGAAAATCTCACTCAAAAGTCCACTTCACCTGTCACCTGAGAAAAGCCTCAAGCTTTAGCAAATTCAAAATCTGGAGGACACCTCTGCACAAGTTTTCTGGCAAAAAATGTCTCAAAGTTTAACAAGCCAGTTGAAGTCTATCTACACATCCAGGAGAATAGAGGGAAATGTCCATAACAATGCGGCACTTTTCCCAAATTCTTACTGGGCATTTGTTATCAAAATGGTCCAAATATCTCAATTTTCAACTGTGTCTATAGTGTGAAACTCAAGAGTCACATTACTCTTTAAGCCACATCTACAAATGTTATTTGTAGGTGGTCAACTTCATAGGAAGGGGCATTTGGACAACTTCCAAAGCAGGAGAAGATTTTTAATGATGAATCAGATGTTTCAAAGAGCCTCTGACAATTTCTAATATCCAAGGCCTACTTAAAGTTCTGAATGATAGAATAATTCAGGCCAAGCAGCCAGTGAGTTCTGTTTCTTCGACTAAGATAACTGAATTGCAATATGCCTCTTAATCCCAATTCATTCAGGTAAACCATACTCTTTAAGCTTTCTTAAAACATAAGAATATTTCAATTCATTTGATTTGCATTTTTAGGACAAAAGTAATAGAACATGCTCTCGATCCCACAAGGAAAAGTCAAAAGATCACTGATGACAAAGACTGGGCTCACTTAGAAAATATTTAAGCTGGCCAGGCACGGTGGCTCACATCTGTAATCCTAGCACTCTGGGAGGCCGAGGCAGGAGGATCGCTTGAGCTCAGGAGCTCAAGACCAGCCTGAGCAAGAGCGAGACCCCATCTCTACTGAAAATAGAAAAATTAGCTGGGTGCAGTGGTGCGCACCTGTAGTCCCAGCTACTCGGGAGGCTGAGGCAGGAGGACTGCTTAAGCCCAGGAGTTTGAGCCCCATGACACCACTGCACTCTAGCCCAGGGGAAAGAGCGAGACCTTGTCTCAAAAAAAAGAAAAAGAAAGAAAACCTTCAAACTCAGCTGAAAGCAAGTTCAGTGCTTCTGTCTTGCACTAGCTTCACTCACGTGCTAATCGCCCTGATTCATCATTCACCAACTCTCCTCTATTTGGTTCATGGTTTCTTTTGCAGACCATGTTCTGCACCTACAAAGAATATAGGAAAAGATGAAAAGTACCCTCTCTAGCATGTTTTCTTCAAGCTGTCTAGATTGCAACACTCATGGAGGGGATTTCTTAGGTCTAGTCATCTGCCTATTTTTCTGCACTTAGCAGACGCTGCCGTGTTTAATCAAAGTGGCGATTAATAAAATGAAATAAGCAACTGCTGAACAGACCAAAAAAGGTAAAATACCAGATGAAATATGGTTAGTCATCTTAACTAATATCTGCAAGGGAACTGCAAACTTATTGTACAATAAATCCTCCTTGATCTGGAATTCAAGTAACTAGAATGTTTAAGAACCTGAAGTTGCATGGCCCTGTAGCACCAGCTCTCCCACTAACTTCCATCTCTTTTCTGAGATTATCCAGCGTCATTCATGGTAAAACACACAAGTTATTTAAGAACAGCTTTTGTAGAATAAAAAAGAAAAAAGGAGCACTAAGTTAAATTTACATAACAATCGTTAAGATCCACTCCAAATTCAGAAACACCCTTCAATGGGCACTGGCAAAGTACAACAGGGAAGGGGCTGAGACTTCCCTTCCCAAGGTTGCCCGTGCATACAAGTCCCAAGGACAGGGCCACCTGGATGGCACAACCTCGGGCAACCTGTTGTCTATCTTATCTATCAAATGACAGATCAGACAGTGGAATTTAACCTTTCTCTTGGCGGGGGGGGGGGGACACAAGCCCTTTAAGAAAGTGCTAAAAGTTAAAGACCATCTCCCCGCAAAATACCCTTAAACACAAAAGTGCACATTTAATTTCCGAAGGATCACAGACTTTCCAAGCTTTCCCAAGAATCTGGATAAAGAACCCTTAAAGGAAAAATGGTCAACAGTCTCTTCTAGCTCTAACAATCTCAGAATGAATCTTTATTTTTTTAATGCTCCCTCGAAATTGCTTTAAATAGCATCTTTAAAGTATGCCACAAGTACAGTTCAATCCAATCCATCACTGTTTCTCAGCGTGGTACAAGAAGCATTTGTATCAGGGTTGCTACAGTGCTTGGTAAACATTCAGATTCCTGGGTCTAATCCCTGATGCAATGCATTTGCCTTGGAGGGAGGCACCCAGGAACCTTTATTTTAACAAGCACTACTAATTGTCAGACTCACTTAAGCTTTCCAACAACTGTTGTACAGATTTATTTTTGCTCACTGCCCTATACCCAGTGCCGTAGGTACTCTCTGAGGTCTTTGCTGACTGGATGAGCTAATGAACGAACTGCACCCCAGAGTACTGAATTCCAACAGCCTACACAAACCTATCCCAGCACTGTTAACAATGATAATGAACTCTCCTTCGTCTGGAAAAGTCTATGCTGAACGTCCATCTCCTCTCTCCAGACCACAAGCTCCATGAGGACAAGACTTCTACCTTCCCAGCACCTAGTACACCTTAGAATGTTTACTGAATAAATAAATGATCACATCGATGACCCTGTGACTTACATGATTCTGTAATGTTTTGAATTTCAATCACCATTGGTTTAGCTACATACATTTTCTGTTATATTCAGTGTTTCTATGAAAACTGGCAAATTATATAAAAACCAAAAACCTTAACAGGAATATTTTATCAATCAAAACACTCCATTCTTCACCATTTGGGATAAACAGGCACTTACTGTACTATAATTGTTTCCTTCAAAATACACATACAGTTTTATTGGTTGAATTTGGGTAAAGGATCTGCTAGGTTAAAACTGCAGGCTGAAACACGCAAATGGACCAGAAAACCCCATTAAGAGACGAGATTCCTAGTAAGAACTAAGTCTCTTCCTTAGTAGAGGGAGCTAATTAATAGGAGTCAAGAGACAAGTCCCCAAAATTCCTTGACAAACTTGGTTTTTGTGGAGTTGTTGGTTTTCCCCCCCAAGGCAAAGGACTTCATTTTAACAAAGCAATAAAACCTTACCAATACCCATCACTGCAGAGGCTCATGTGAGAAGAGGTAAAGCTCCAGGCACTGACTGAAATCACACTAATTAATGGTTTTAGAGAATACTAATTCCTACCCCCATCTGAAATGGATTTTTAAAAAATAGGCCCTTGGTCACTCAAGAATCTACCCCCTTCTTCTATTTTGACAACTTATTTTTGGATCTCATTAGTTAGTAACTAATTATTGAAAAGTGTGGTTTATGCTTGGAACGGGGCTATAAAGATGGCAACTTGCCAAGGCAGACATCTGCTTCCTGTACATTCCTATAAATTATATCAGCTTATTTTACAACTTTGTCCCTGTCAGTCATAAAAGAGAAAGTTTTAACATTCTAGACGCCCACACCTCATCAAACTGTGCATGAAGAGTCAGTGAGCAGAAAAGGGTGACTACTTCTAGGTGTGGTGGTGGATTTTTCATGGAATAGTAAGGGGAATTTGGAAACTAGTTCTGAATCGATCCCTTAAAGCATTAGGTACAGAAGTGACCAGCAGAAATTCCTGGTGGGATCTTGAAACATAACTGGGGCAGTGGCTCCATAGCACTCTTTTTAAAACCTAACTTATTTAGAACTTAAGTATTAACGGAAAATTTTAAGTTCTGCTTCACTTCAAAGACTTTTCTCTGAGGAAAACATGCCACTGTTTTTCAGATGTGAATAAAATGAGACTTCCCCCCCCCCACCCCATATAGTTTCTTTGCTTACAACTCCACACTGTTCTTCAATCCCTTTCACCACCGAAACATTACATGCAAGATTTGCTGGCATGCCCCTTGACTTTTCATGCTTAAGGAAAAAAAAAAAAAATAGCTGATGTTTGAGTCCCAGCAGCTTGAGTGTACAGGGGGTGGGGGGAACTGCAACCAAGGAAAACTGTTCTAATAGCATATGCCTCCTAAAGCTTGAAGTTTCATAGGTAAAAGGAGGGATAAACATTCCTTCCTGAAAGCAAACAGTCAAGGCTTTTTCCCATTCAACTATCCCTGAACCTTTTGTAATTTCCCTGAGGCCTAAACCCAGGGTACAATTAATTCCAGACCCTATTTTAAATCTAATCCCTCTCCTACTAGCAACCTGCCTGCAGGTGGATCTTTTCTTTCTAAATTATAAATCTGAACCTGCATCAACCTCCAACAAAACAAGGCATTTAAAGCTTCCTGGAGCCATTGACCTGGTGATGCTGTGGTGCTCCTTCGCCTTTGAAAGTGGGCAAGGAAGTACGGCAACATCTACCACACTGCAGAATTCTTGCAATGTAATACACAGCACTTGCACACAAAAAGCCTGGAGCCATCCCCTTTACAGTCGCCACTTAGAGCTGCAATGGGGGTAGGGGGGTAGCCCAAAACAGAAACTTCCATTGTTACAAAGGCAAGTCCCCATTGATTATGCTCATTGTTTTGATCAGGTTGGGTGGTGATGGCCAATTTTGTTTGAAAGCTCTCTCTGCGCTTTCCCTCCAGGTTCTGGTTTCTTCACACGGTGGCAATGGACGTTTTCCACCACTTTTCTCCCGCGCCCGAGCCAGTGCCCTGCTCAAGGTCCCCTCGGCGGCGGCCGCGCGGCGGGTTCATTAGCGAGCGCCGTGTCGCCGCGTCCATCACCATTACATCAGAGCGGGCCAGTCCACGCTGCGAGCTCCCGGCCCGGCGCGCCCCAATCAGGGCGCCAGCAAACCGAGCCGGCTGAATTTCTCCGAAAAGGCTGAGTATCTGGGGGAAAGGGGGTGCTCCCAGGCCCCACCTGGGTCCGCATTCCTGAAGCGGCCCTTCGGGAGACAATGCACCTCAGCTAGCCAGGCGCGGGAACGGGAAAAACACCCGGGGGCGGGGGGGGCGGGTTTCCAGTGCCCGCGGAGCCCAGCAGTCTCCCCTCCAGGGCAAAGAAGCGGCTCTTGTCGATCCCCATCAGACCGGTCACCCTGCTCCTCGGGAATATTGATGGGCATCTGCAAACTCTCTCTACAGTTAGCCCAGCAAAATTTCCAACAGACACTTGCAGGGGGCAGCCCTGGTTGCAGTCATACAGCTGTTTTAACCAGCTGAATTCAGGGAGGTGCGGCTTTCCAAGTACTTTGCAATGCAACACCCTGTGTGTTGCACTATAATAAAACATTGGGGAACACTTGAAAAGTCTTCAGGAAACCAATGGGTGTGTGCTTCTAACTCACCGTCTATTAACCTGGCCCCCAAATGTGTTTTTCTTCATTAGTTACCATAAATAGATCCAGGTGCTGTGAATGGTTAAGGCACAGACACATTGCCTCATTGTCTCTCAGAAAGGCCCTTAGTGGAGTCCCAAAGTTCAACCTTAACCACCAGAGGCTTTATGTAGTAAATAGAGAGCATGAAAAATCACAATTCTGGGTATATGTACAAAAATCAGCCTTTCCCCTTGCAGGTCTCTGCGGTGAAACCTCCCACCTCCATGCAAGCAGGATTCCTTTGTCGTTTCAACACTTAAATGTTTAAAAAGAAAGCACCAATGCTACAGCCAACGTTTAAGATGATATTTGAACTGAATGAAACGACTTTCTAATTTAGGGTGAAATGAAGCAGCAGTTTTAAACTGATAGTGCATCCTTTCTGAACAGGAGACTTCATTTATTTCCCTAATCCAGCTGATTTATTTTTAAGTTGCCTGAACTTGGGCAATAATAACTCTGATTTTTTTTTCCTGAATGCATTTAAAGATTTAAAACAACTAAGTTAAAAGCCTGATTAATGATAACCGATCAGTTTCTGATAGGCTAAAACAGCTACTGGCAATGAGAGATCAGAAACAGAAGACATTCCAGTAGTCACACGGCAGTGCTATTAACAACACCGTGATTAGGCCTTAAGTGAGAAGTTACTCAGTGTGGTTTAAGGAACTAGTGCTCTAAGGGAAGAAGGCTTTCTTCCAGAAAAATCACATTTATTTGCACCTACCTGTATTGATAAGCTCAGTGATCTCCCTGATGTGCTAATGTTTTAAATGCCCAGAAGAAACCAGCCTATGTGAAGATTTCTGAGGCAGTCTCCCTTGTATCACTGAAAAGGGACATTTTGCACTTTTATAACTAGTAGATCAGCTGCTACTTCAAGATGCAACTCTTGGAGCAACCATTTAGATAAAATTCCTATTAAAGATTTACTTTACTAGAGCTATTAAATAACTAATTTCCTTTAAAAAAATCTGTTAGAAAGACAAATTTTTTTTTTTACAAAATCAAGAAATACAAACTAATGCTGATTTTAACTTTTTGATCAGTTCTGGAAGTGAGAAATAGTCTTAAGTTTCAATGAGTAAAATGTAGGGAATTTAAAACATTTCAGTGGATTTCATGTCATCATGCACTGTAGAAAAGCTTTTATAGGTTTCTAATGTGGTTGACACTTCCTTGTGTTCAAAATATCTTTCTGAACTTAAAATCAATTAGATATGCATAACCTCTGTGACACACCAACAGTTCCCAAGATTTCTAAGGCTTCCTCTCCCTTCCCTGTCAGTATTGCCTTCCCTTTTCTGCAAGAAAAGAAGCCCAATTTCATAAGTTCTTAATGAAATCTTTATGAAAAGATTTTAACTATAAATTTTTACCTATAGTATTTTCATATACAATTATTTTACCTTTATATGATATTTTTTCATAATCAGGAAAGCCTAAAGCCTTAACTGCAAATAAGAAAGCTACTATCTGCCCAAGTTGCCATTGGTAGCCCAGAGGGTTCCCCAGATCTGCCATCTATTGTTTTCAGTCTTTCTTTCCTACATTTCTGATGCTCCTAATCTCAGATAAGCAGTATTCATGACAGACATCCCAAACTGGAATTACTCTAAGGGGAACTGAATTACTCTAAGGGGAAAGAATTGCCTGGCGATGGATTAAGTGAATTTGGTTTTAGTAAATTAACTACATCTAAACTTTTATGAAATTCATATATCTAACGTTGACCACTGAAAAGCTTCTTTGACATGAAGGTAATCATTGCTACTACAGTTAAAATCACAAATGACATTTTTGTGTGCCAGTTTCATTTTTCTGCCAGGTGTATTTAAAAGAAAAGATTATCAGCTACTCTTTCTCTGAAGCCAGAAGTACTTTATGAGAAACATTTGAAGGGAGTACGAGGTCTCTATTTAATACTTGTTACCATTTCTGAGTTCTGCAAAACTATAAAATACGAGTCCCATGTGCCTTGGTTAGGCACTGCAGGAAGCAGCTTGTGTAGCAGGTGCCATTAAAGAATGAGCAATAATGTGGAGCACAGTGCACCCCCACTTTGTGTGGGTTAGCTGGATACAAAGTCCTTCTTAGACAGAAAAGGAGATCTGTAAGTCAGTTATCAGTCTGTACATCAGCTAAGCTCATGAAAACTGTATTCCTCTTAAATCCACATATATCACAAAAACATCACGACTGATCAACTGTATCCCTTGTCTCACTTCACTGAGGCTTATAGGAATTAAAAGTTTTCACACATTTGTAGAAGAAAAAAATTTAATTATTCTCATAGAACTTTTATGACTTTGGGTTCCTAGAATCCTGTGTGTCTTTACAGTAAAGCTTAAGGGGGTACAGTGCATGTTCTGTGAATAGTAATTTACTTTTACACCATCACCAACATTAGATCAATAACCTGTTGCATGTCAAAATCATCTATAGGTATCCCAAAGGTACTTACTATATTTTCTTGTGATGTACTATTCACCATAGTTTATCTTCCTAATTTTTAAACTTTTGATTCTTGAATCTTAACTGCAATTTTAAAAGCAACTTTTTCAAAATATAAGGATTTTTAATTAAGGCTTATTCAGTAAAAATTACCCATGGTCCACTTATGCTATAAACTTTGCTTATTCACAGAAAGAATCCTTCAGTGGTCTTATTTTTCAATCCTTACATGTACAAAACTGCCAAGCCAACCTACACCAAGCTACATACCCTCCCAATGAAACTCTTTGGTGTGGAATTTCATTTCAGCATCCACAGTTCAAACAGCAGACATTGTCCTTCAGTGGCATGGCCTGAGCCATGCATCTGGCTCCTGGGTTCCAAGTCTGCATACATCTTAGTAATTAAGCCTTCATTCTTAAGCTGCTGGATGAGGTTTCTCTACAAACTGATAACTTTCTTCAGACTGCGTTATACTTTTTAAAAATATCACAAAATGAAATCAATAATAGGGTTTAACTGCCTCGTTCCTTCATTACTGCAATTTGAAACTTATCTTTCATCTAAATGGTGAGTTTTCGGTCTCTTTTTGTAAAAATCAATAGTTTGTAATGTAAGGCACTCTGGAGTCTTGTTAGGCATTTTGTGCAATCTTCAAAAAAAGTCAAAGTAGCAAAAGCT
The DNA here is from genome assembly GCA_023783475.1 of Daubentonia madagascariensis. Classification (NCBI taxonomy): domain Eukaryota; kingdom Metazoa; phylum Chordata; class Mammalia; order Primates; family Daubentoniidae; genus Daubentonia; species Daubentonia madagascariensis. The sequence goes on from JAKFHU010002658.1 coordinate 12,000,110, forward strand.
AAAAATTTCTGCATGAAAATAAGCAAATATAATGTCACACTGTGTTTGAAGTTTTTCCAAAAGAGAGTTAAATAAAATTGCACTTATCTCCCATCATTTAATTAATTTAATTTTAATGGCATAAAAATTACACAAACACACAACCAAATGCTTGTGGTCAAAATGTAGTCCCGTGCCACCCCCCACTCATCACCCCCTCCCCTCCAAAACACAAAAAAGTAAAGAAAAGAAAAGCCCCTCTAGCTGTTTCAGGCCAGCAATCAATCCAATTTACTTCAGGTACAATTTATATGTACAGTGCATGCCACAACAAAACCACAGTATGATGCCAACACGGCCCTTAGGAAAGTTTTCCCCTAAATCTCTGGAAAGGAGCTTTAGAAGAAAGCAAGGATTACAGTCAGCTAGAAGGTAGGGAGGGGACTTACCTCAAACCCAGCCAAGCGGAAATCAGAGCAGTAATTCTACAAGTCGACAGAGTACACTTTCAAAGCTATAATGGTGTGAAGAAGTGCTGGCCAGCCTGGCCTGAAGGCAGCACTAATACACTGATGACTAATGGCTGGGCCTGGGCAGACAATGAATTTGGGGCTTGAAAACTAACAGAAACCATGCAGTACTTTGACAAATGGGCTTTCACAATTTCATTCATTGAATAACCTTTAAGCACAAAATTGGCTTGGGTTCTCTTGGGAATTATATGACATGTCGTCGGACAATGATGTAAGTATTTTCTTTTTTAATTATGACTCTTATGCAAAATGCAAAAGCACCACATATGAGGACACAACTTTAGATACCACAGATGCAGACGTGGAACTCAGCACAATATTGCCTTTCAGGAGGGGGCTGAAATGTTCCAAAGCCATCTTATTAACTATGTAATGGCTTTTGCATTCAGCTTCTTTAGAAGGCCATAGATTTTCTGAGACATTTTGTCGGATTGAAATATACACACACAGAACAAAAAACACTTTCACGTTTAAAAAAACCAAAAAACACTCAGAGAGGTAATGAGTAGCTAAGAAACTCTGCACTAAATATAGTGCATTTAGAATTACAAGTGAATAAAGTCTAATTTTCAGGGGCCAGGCAAAAGAAAAGTGCCATAAAACAATTGAGACACCATGTAAAGTTTGCAATGAAATGCACTTACAAACACATTTAACATCCAATTTCTTTCAAACAGCTCTCCTCCTTCTTCCCTGAGTAACTAGCCTTTCAATTTAAAAATAATAATTTTGGCAATTTTTAAAAAGAGAATGAAATATCTAAAGTGTCTCTAAATTAACAAGTACCACTTACTCCAGACAGCATTGCCTTTAGCAGCTCCTAAAAACTTAAGAAAAGGATCTTAAAACAGGAAGCTTAGTGAGCTCATAAAACTGTTGTTGGAGCCAGGAACACATAGCATATTTAATCTGCAAACTGTGAGAGTCTACAGTGATTTCAGCAAGATCTGAGGCATGCCCTCAAGGTTTGCTGGGATCTGGGATTAGGGGGTTGATAAGAACCTCTACTGCCCATGGACATGTTTTTCTTCTGCAGTTAAACACAAATGCATAGAGACGTTTGACTGCTGCTTGGCATTACTGCTCAAGTTATATAAAAGCTTTGCAGCTCCTTTTGCTGTCAATATATCAAAGTTTAAAAAAAAATCATCAAAGTGTGAAATTTCATTTAAAGTCTTCGCCAGTCTACAGCTCTATTTCACAGGCCCATCAAATAAAAGCAAAGATGAAAAATACACTGAAAGTACTTGAAAAAGTTTGCAGCAGTACCCCTGCCCTGTTGTTGTTTATTCTGTCTCCCTTTATTTGCTTTGAAACTAGAAATAGATCAATTTTCATCCAGAAAAATGACAACATGAAGTGAAGGGCAGCATTTTCGAGGAGGCTTTAATGAAAAGACAACCTGAAGTCATTATTACAGTGGGATCTTTTGTTTAACAAATATACATATATATATATATGTTTCCTCTATAGTCATTTCAGCATTTTAATTGTCTCTTCATGATGTAAGTTGGCAGAAAATTTCTTGAATCTTCCAAAACAAATCAAACCGACCTCAGAATATGAATGCCAGCAAAACTAAAACCCCCTTCAAAGAATTCTTTAGCTGAGGATTTACAACAATTGCATAAAGAAGAAAAGTCTGACTTTTAAGATAATCTACTATAGTCTAAAAGCATTAACATTCCATTACTAAGGTTTTCTTGAGGATTTCATGACTCATTGATTCACTTTTCCTTCAAGACTGGTTTCTCTTAGTACATTACTGTCTCCATATAAGTGAGTGCATGCACTAAGGATCATTAAATTGTTTCCTTTCATGAGCTCCCAAACTCTATCCTCAAAAAAAAGGGGGTGGGGGAGCTCTCAGAAAGCAGGATACCTCACATAGAAGGAAGGACCTCTAAGTGGCTAAGCACAGAGGAAGTCTGAAACCCTTACAGCATGCAGGTAATTAAGGAAACTTCACTGGCCAAGAAACAAAGGAAAGCCCAACTTTTAGGCTTGGGCATCAAATTGATAAATTAACGATTCTTTCATTAAATAAGTAATGAAATAACTCAACTGAGCCATTTTTCATCAGTACTGAATTTTCTCATTTCTGTATGGGGTCCTTTGCAAATTAGATATACAACAGAAATGTGTTTATGTCAGGGTTCAGTCGGGGAATACAAGCATGTTAAAGGCATCAGGAATCGGTAGGCATCTGAGTTGGACCTACTAGCCTGTTAACAATAATACAATGTATATCTTTTAAAGTGTTTCTCTGCTTGTGTGAAATTTCACTGGACACCTCTCACATTGGACTCATTCATGCATCTTAAACCAAAGCTTCCCTAGGCTGACTTTAGGAATTACATACCCTGAAAGGATCTCCCCTTAGGCGGGAGTTTCTAATTAAATAGCTTTTAGTATAAAATAAACTCTCTACTCTGTATAAGCATGCTATTACAACTAATTTAAATGTTATTTCATGTTTGTTTTAGGTTTGAATATAGTCTAACTGGCCAAAGTGTTTGTGTACCAGGTTGTTAAGACCAATATTTCCTAGCACAAACAAATTCTTTAGATACTTCACAGAGTTTACATTGTTGAAAGCAATCACCACTGCTTTAATATATTCCCTTGACTGAAATACTATTATTCTGCTTTAGCAAAAAATATAGAGATTTTAAGGATTTTTCACTATTTTAAAACATAGCATTTTCCTCCTTCAAAATAATCTTGACACATGTAATTAGGAAACTGTCAGACTATTATTAATTTTTAATTTAAAACCTAAATGAAATAATTACAGGAATCAATCAATAAGGCACCTATTCAAATTACCGCACAATTACATAAATACTCAAAATTAATACTTTAGGCCAATTCTTGAAGATTTCGGTCTATAATATGCTAAGACATCAAACACCACAAAAAGTGTAACATGGGGAGGATGAATAGTTCCTGCCTTAAACAGACTGAAATGGGCTCATTTCAGATGGCCACGGCACAGGCGCCCCACCAGCCATGCCCAGCGCACTCAAGCTGGAACCCTTTTCTTTTTAAAAGTTAATTTATTTCCACCAGACACATATTTCAGGGATCTAAAAAATGGCCTCATACAAATTCTGTACAAAATCACATTGAGGAGGGAAAGGCCTAATTACTTGAATTTTCAGCGAAGTGTATATATTGTGCTCTGGCAAGACTAATTGGGGGGGAGAGGGAGGAGAGAGAAAGGAGAGCAGGAGGTGATTTTCAGAACCAATAATACGAGCCTGGCTAATGGCACTGCCATGTATTTGCACAGCGGCCAGTACTCCGTACCTCCGACTAAAGGGCTCTTTTACTTGGAGACGCGGACAGTCCATCATTTCAAACTGAAGTGGCAGCTGGAAAATGTGGAACAGCTGGCAAAGAGCTGGGAGAAAATGTTTTACATAAATATATGTACATACAAACTGGCACAGGGCCATAAGCACTGCACCCAAGGCCAGAGTCTATTCGGCATTCTACACCCGGGAGATGAGAAGTTGGGACCAGGAGGACCGTCAGCGGAGGAAACCTCCTTAATCCCCTTTCCACACGGGATCGGCCAGGGAAGCCCGGGCTCCAGCGCCTCTAGGGGGATGGCATCTCACTGAAGGAGGTGCAATCCAGAACATGAGCACAAAGTCAGGAAAGGGTAAAAGGCCGGGAGTGGAGTGGAGCGTCCGCTTCTGGCAATCTGCTTAGAAGTCGCTTCACAAACTCTCCAAGTTTGGGGACAATATTTACACCCTCTCCACCTCCTCCCGCTGCTACTCAAGAAAGCAACAGTCCCCTGCAGAGTGCTTCCTACCCAACTGTGCTCTGGGTAAATGCGGCCTCTTAAATGATCATTGCAAGGGCCACGGTTACTTTTGTGTGTGTCTGTGTGCGCTGCCCCTGGAAAGGAAAAGAAATAAAAGAGAATCCCAAATCATACACAGACGGTTACAACTTTCACTTTTCCTCTAAGACGACGGAGGCGCGCCTCTCTCCATCCCCCCCACCCTCCGAAGTGAAGCCCGAGCTGGAGAAAGCCCCCACGGCGACGGTCCCCGCGCGCACCCGCCTCGCCGCCCGCCTCCTTCCGCCCACCCGGAGGGCCGTGCGCGCCCGGCGCCGAGGAGCAGAGCGCAACAGCGCAGAGGAAGGAGCCGGGAGCTCTGGGGTCTAACGTAGTTCTCTTTAACCCTTTGGGTGGGGGTGGGGGCGAGGGGCGCCGTCGCCGCTGCGGCAAACTTAATCCCCCCTCCTGGATGGGAAATGCTCTAGTCCCGTCTCCGGACGGCCGATGGGTCAGACACTTGGAAAGGGACCTTCAAGAAGGAGGGAGCGAATGAAAGACTTGCTCCGACGACTAACGGGTGGCTCTCGCAATCTGAGTGCCTTTTGACAGCCATTTTCATTCCACCCAGTCCCCCGCTTGGGGACCACCTCTGGACCTGCAGGCGCGGGCGCGGCCGCAGGAGCGGGCTGCGGGGCCCGCGAAACAAAGAACTTCGGGCGGGACGTACCTGCGGCGGCGGCGACTGTCAAGTCCCCGAACTTCCCATAGACCCGCGCACTGGGCGCGGGCGGGCGGCTCCGGGCTCCGCGCGGCCGCGGGCGGCTCGGGCTACGGCGAGCGGCCGGGCTGGGCGCGGGGTGCGCCCGCCGCGGGCATGGTGCGGCGCGGGCGGCCGCGGGGCGCGCGGGGAGGGCGGGAGAGCGGCGCGGGCGAGTGGGAGCGGCGAGTGTGCGCGAGTGCGAGTGTGCGAGCGCGCCGGTGGCGCTGCCCCTGCCCGCTCCCTCCCGCTCGTGCAGCTCCGGCATCAGTTTCAGGGATCGTGTAATCCGATCCCTTCTGACTCACGGGCCCTGAGTGACAGTTCTGATTTGGTTCAACCGCGGGAGGGAGGAGAAAGAGAAAGAAAGAAACCCCCCACCGTATGCCTCTCCTGGCATCCAATCGACTTTCTGGAAGAAAGTCCCATCCCGGCCTGGAACCCCGCGCAGGGTGGAGGAGCCCCCCGCGCCGACCCCACGCCGCCTGAGCTACTCACGGGGTGGAAAAGTTGTCCCTCGGCTCTGCGCGTCCCTCCCGCGCGCTCCCTCCTTTCCGCCTCTCCTCCTCTTCCTCCTCCTCCTCCCCGCGCTCCTCCTCCCCCAAGTTTTAACAGATGTTGCCGGACTCTCCACTCTGCCTCGCGCTCCCTCTTCCTCCGCCCCCGCCCCCGCCCGGTCCCTTTTCTTTCGGCCACTCTTCGGCTAGGAGGGGACGCGCTGAGCAGCAGGACGCCTGCCGCCGCAGGGGGCGAAGTTGGGAAAACTTGGAGTACTGCTCGCCTTACTTTTGCTTTCTCGCTCCTTCCAGGCCGCGCCGGGGGCCCGCGCTCTCCCCGCCCGCCGGGTCCCCGAGCCCCGAGCGGGTCCCAGCTGCGCTGCGGGCGGCGGCGGCGGCGGCTAGGAGGCGGCGCGTCGCGGGCCGGGGTCGGGGACTGGGGGGGAGGCCAGGCGCCGCGAGCCACGCGCGCGCTCCCTCCCCACCCTCCGCCTCCTCCGCCCCCTCCGCCCCTCCCGGGTCTTCACACAGACACATTCATGCCTGCTCCTCCTCTTCCCCCTCCTTGACCCTGCGCCCGCCCGGCGCGCCGAGGCCCCACCCACCCGGCGAGGCGAAGGGGGCCCGGGTGTGATGTCACGGGCGCCCTCCCGCCTGCGCTCGCTGCGCAGCCGGGACGCCCCCAACCGCGCGCCCGGGCGCCCGGGCTGCGGCCGCCCGCGCCCGTCCTCTCCCACCCCTCCTCTCCTCGCCCCTTTCCCTCTGGCGCTCGAGAGTGGGACTCGCGTTCATTCTTTTAAGGCCTCTCAGATCACCACCACCACCCCCCTTGGCTTCCCCTTTCCTTGTTTTACATTCCCCCAGGCCAGCCCCGAAACTCCCTCTGTGGCGGGATGAGGCTTTTGGAAGTTCAGGGTTTTCCTCTCCTCCGGACTCATGTGCCCTTGGGACCAAATCTGGGAAGTGGGAACTCCCACCACACAGCCTGCTGTCCCCATGGGCCACTTTATAAAGGACACAAAAACAAAGACCCGGGACTTGGAGCGTGGATGCTAACGTGGTGCTTTTCCTTGAACTACAAAGTATCTGTGTCCCTGATGTATTTGCAGAGGCCCGTACTAGCAAAAATTATTTTCCCTCCTTCCTCAACCGGCCAGTCCACATTCATCGGCTTCCTTTCAATGTACCCAACCTGGACTTTAACTTAAAAGAGGAGTTCTTGGGGTTGGGGGGGGGGGACAAAGGAAGAAAAGGAAAGAAAGAAGAGAAACCCCTGTGACATTCCAGAATCTCTTCTTGTTCGGTTAAGCTGCTAGTCTACCCACCCAGCCAGCCAGAAGTGCCCCGGAGCTCAGGTGCGCTTGTGTGGAGTCGCTGAGTGTCTTGACTGCAGGAAGAGAGTGGGTGGGTGAATGATAAGCTGTTAGGATTTGAAGAGCATTTTGAGATTCAAATGCTTAAATGGAGGAATTTTTAAGGGAAGTGACAGTGTATTCACTATTTGTTTCCTGGGACTTGTTGCTTATCACAAAGGCATGACAAATGCAAAGACCAGTGGCAGAGGCAGAGTAGGGCTGAAGCCCCTGTTAGCCATTTGTTTAAAGATTTCTCTCTACTTTCTACTCTTTAAAAGAAAAAAGCAAAACACTATTTACTCATCACAGAGAGCAGGAGTCTCAGAAGACAGGATGGGAGCCCCAACCCCACCCACCCCCCAGTTACTGGCCTTAAGCCTGGGAGGATTCTCTGGGCCCATCTGTGGGATAGAGTTGGGAATAGCAGGCTGCACACCTCCCTGGATGGCTGTGGGTTTCCAATGAGATAATCCATGGAAAAGTATAAAAGGGATATGAATGTGTAAGAATTATTATACTTTGCAACTGCAGAGAATTCAAGCTACTCTTTCCCTTATATACTCCTCCAGCATCAGTCATAATTTTTTTTGTATTCAAGTACTGCTTCTGCCTCAATCACATGAATGCAAATAATACATCCTGATAGCCTGTTCATCCAATGGCAAAAAATAAATAAAAAGGACAACCAATAAATCAACAAATAGAATAAACTAGATGTTTTGACTTTTTTACTTCAAACAGTCTTCTGGCACATTTTGAATCGTGAAGATCTTGATTTTCAGTTCAACAAAGACAAGAATAAAGTAAAAGCAGCTAATCTAACCCCCATGCCCATCAGAATAGTTAAAAACAAAAGTAGAAGAATAATGCTGCGTCTCCTGGTGTCCAGCTCTCTGCTTTGATGGTAAACATAAATGTAAGTGGGCACATTTTGCAGAAACGATAGAGGAAGAAAAGGCCACTTTGCCTTAGTGTGAGTTAAATAATGCCGTAATGCAGTGACTTTCAGTCTGTGTTAACACCAGAATTCTTTTTTTAAAAGGAAAGATTCTCTGGAATCCCAAAATATAAAAGAGAGAGTTACTCTGGTTAAAGTCGGAGTGGGGTCTCAGAGCCCCACCCCCTAAGCAGCTGTCATCACCCACCCTCTTTTCTGCAGTGGCTCCTGAGACATCTGTAAAAAACCTAAAGACACCCTGAAACTCAGTATTGAAATCTCTGTTGCAATGATGAACAGGCACTTACAGGCTTATAGGACTCTGGGACTGCCCTTCCTTGATGTCTGAAATTCCACCATTATAGATTCACTTCTTGCCTTCTCGTCAGTTCTCTTTTCAAATGCAAATGTCTTGGGAGATTTTAATATAGTAAGTTCTCAGAAAAATTAAGCTTTTAAGTCTTTTTTTTTCCTTTCAACAATGAGGTAGGAGACATGAAGATTCTTGCATTTGTTTCCTAGGGCTGCCACGTCAAAGTACCAAAACCGGTGGCTTAAACGACAGAAATTTATTGTCTTTACAGTTCTGAAGACTAGAAGTCCAAAATTAAAGTGTGAAATTTTGGACAAAGAAGGACGTTCCCCTCTGAAACCTGTAGGGGAACATCCTTCCTTGCCTCTAACTGGCTTCTGGTGGTGGCTGTCAATCCTTGGTGTCCCTTGGCTTGCAGCTTCTTTATCCTAATCTCTCCTCTGTGCTCACATGGCATTCTCCCTGTGTCTCTAACTTCTGTTAGTATAAGAGCACAAGTCATATTGAATTAGAGGCCCACCCCACTCCAGAATGACCTCATCTTAACTAATTACATCTGCAAAAACCCTATATCTAAGTAAGATCATATTCTGAGGTTCCTAGGGTTACAACTCCAACAGTTCTTTTGGGGGGACACAATTCAACTCCTAACAACACTGGAAAGAGGTAGTGGGAGGAGGACGAAGGATCTGCAGCTGAGAGGACAAAGGATGGACTGAAAACAAACTTCACATGCTCCTCTGCATTGCATTCGCTGTCACGTGTGCTGTGTCATAAATACTGGTCTTGCCCTCGCTTACCATTGCAGCTCTTCCACCTCCCTGCACAGCAGATCCCAATTTATTGGGAAATTCCAGGAGGAGATTTCTTGCAAGTGACAAAATTCCAACTCAAATAGGCTTAAGTTAAATTTAAAAGGGGTAAGTATTTAATTGACTAAAAAGTCCAGAAGTATGTAGGTGGGCTTCAGGCAAGGCAGGATCCAGGGACTCAAACAATGTCTGCTGGGTTCTGTTTCCATCTTTCAGCTCCACTGTATTCACGCTTCATACAAACTTTCTTTAGGTAACCAAGGAAGGTGGCCAGAGCAGCTGCGTTTTACATAATCAACCTTAGCATTTGCGTTCCCAGAGAATAATCACCTTGTCCAAGAGAATCTAATATTCCTCTTGGCCAGACTCATCTCTTTAGGTTTCCTGCTGCCCACTCTCATTTTCCGGGTTGTCGTGGTTCTGTGTGCACAGCACCAGCCAGCATGCATGTAGGGAAAGTACCGGGGAACAGAGGTAGATCCCTGGCCACAGGAATCTCTCAGGAGTGCCCTAGGAAAGGAGACACCCCTTGGGGTAGCACAGAATGGATGGGCCTGAGCTTCCCCACGCTGACTGGCCGGCTGCCAGAGAGGAGGATGCTTTTAAGAGCACTGCACGCAAGGCCCTTCTGAGGGTCTCTCACTCAGCACCCGCGTAACTTGTTCTTCCATCTTCCTGGAACTTTGGGATTATAAATGTAACCCAGATGTCTTCTGTGTCCCTGTTCACCTTGCAGATGTAGCTAAAATTGGCTTGGGCCTCAGCCAATCCCACAAGTTGGGAAGATCTAAAACCCTCTCTTTGGATTTCTGCAAATTTCAGAACCCCTGTGGATGCTGCAGGACGTTGGCCCATACCCCATATTCAGACCCTTGCCTGCTGCACAGGAAACCCACTCACAGTGGGCATGGGGGAGCTTGGTAGATTTTACTGATGATTTGAGCAAACTGGGGATGATTTTCTCCATCCCTCCCTTTCAAAAATAAAAGAACCTTCTCTCAACCATCTTAAACGAAGCAGTTTAGTGATCAGTGTTTGTTTCTTGAGGTCTCACCTTCCTTTCGTAGGAGTTTATTCATGTGACCCTCTGGTTTCACTTGGCTCTTTGTCCCTCTTAGCCCAGTGTCTGCTTCACTACTTTCTTGTTCATCTTCCTTCCACCAGGCAGCAATACTCAGCCTTTCTTTGAGTTTCTCTAAAGCCGGGGTAATGAGCAGTGGCCTGTGGAACAAATGTTGTCTGCCAGTGCATGGTGTTGGGTGTGCATGAGTAAATTTGCGCTCCTTCAGATGGGGCCTGTCCTCTTCATTTGGCCACAGTCTCCACCACTCCCTGCCACCTTATACTTGCAGCTTCACTCGTTCACATAACCTGCCTCTCTCCTGGACACATTCGAGTTTGCTGTCTTTGCCCTAAATAATCCACTTACACAAACTGTAGGTTTTACTGAAATCTTTTCAAAAACAGCTTATAAAGGAGGAGATGTGATATCAAACACATCACAGCAAACAGCCCCAACATTCCCTGCTAGAATGTCTGTCCTTTGTTCTTTTTCAGCCATGCCCCCTCTGGGATATTTTTATTTACTCTGCCCTCTGGTCAGCGCCCAGCCCCGCTGACTTCTCTTCCCTTGGGCAGAGCAACTCACTTTTGTCCCACCAAGCCGAGGGTTCTGAGAGATTGCAGTGTGCAGCCAAACAAAGGGCCCTCCAGTTAGCAGGACCCATCTTCCTTAGAAGGTGGTTTAGAGCATCTTATACAAGTTGATTTTGTCTTTTGAGTCTCATCCACACCTACCTCCCCCCCAGCACACACACATCTATCTAGAAGTTTGTCAATGTATTTTTTCCAAACAAGTATAAGGAATTACTATGAGGAATTTTGGTAAATACAACTTACAACATCTTCTATTTTGTTACTTAAGAAATGGAGAAAACTGAGGCCTTGCACCTGGGAATACAATGAAGAATTGGGATATTTCAAGGAAAGACAAGAAGGTGTGGTCATGTGCTTGGGAGCCACAGTACTCCTGCTAAGAGGGCCCTCTCCCACTCCAGGAGCCCTGGGAGTCAGAGGGGAAGCTTTGAGATTAGCCTAAGGGGTTGACATGAATGATAATGGGAAAAACAACAACTCCCCAACACCTGCCCCCCCAAAACAACAGCAAAGCCAGCCAGGCCCAGCAGAACTGGTAACGAAAAGGGTGCTTACGGTGGCCGTGAGAGAACTTGAGTGAACACCAAAGAGAATGTGGGACCTCAGAGAACCCTAGCAGGGGAAGGGAAGGACGTAAGAGCTCTGTGGCACAGGATTCTAATAGCTGAGAGCTCAGAGCCAGTGGTTGTTTTTATACCTTTGTTAGTGTAACACCCCTGTTGTAGTCCAGCACTGTTGAGTGGCTGAGGAAGGAAGCACAAGTGTATACAGAAGGTGTAGGTGGGAGAGCATCTCCTATCTCTCTCTTTGTCTTTCTCTCTCTGTGTCCGTCCATGTGTAGCACATGATTCTACTTTTTATGATAATGACTAACAGTCTCACTGCTGTGGGTTTTTGATATTCATCGGAAGCATACAAGACAGAACAGAGCTGGATTTCAGTCCTCTCTCCATCATGACTAGCTTTGTAGCTTTGCCCAAATCAATTCACTCAGTTTGCTCATCTGTAAATTGGAAATAATGATATCCATCTCAGAGTTATTGTGAGAAGGAAATGAGAATAAAGGAGTGGGCCTGCTGTCTGCATTAGCACATCCCGAGAAGAACAAATTTCCTTTTCTCCATTTTTTTATGCCAGCTGAGCCCTGTGATACCATTCACAGCTTTTTCATTCTCAGTAAGGAAGACACTTGAGATGTAGGGAGTTAGGTCTCTGTTCTACCCCACCTGTGAAAGCGTGACTTATCTTGAGTAGTTCTTTCTAATGAAATATACAAAGTCACAAAATTATCTCAGGAGTCTATTACTCACAAAGAGCTCTTGGGAATCAAATTTCTCCCCCAAAGAAACAACTGATTTCTTTTAAATATCATCTAGAGAAACATATGCTCTACTTATTTATCATTTGAAATACTAAATAAAAAGAGTTCATTCTGCTACTTCTTAAGCACTACCAATATTAGATATGTTTGAGAGCATAAATATACACGGTTACATGTGGTCTCTATCGACAGAGTACATTTCAAAGAGAGGCACACCAAAGAGCACTTATGTATGAAGGCTGTAAGTAAAATCAAAGTTGAGCCTGAAATACAAATTTATTGCTGCCTTAGTTGCTTGTTAACTTGAATTAATAGTGCCTGAGCAACTGCAGTCAGACTTCATCTACACATGAAAAATGAAGTGGAGAATTGAGTAAATTATCTTTATATGGGCCAGGTAATTAGGGCAAAAAGTAGTTAGTTAGCCTGGATTATCCAGATTCTGCCCTTATCAGAAAGCTGCATCAGAAAGTCAGAATAAAACATCTTTCTTTTTAAAAATGTTAAGTAATCACAGTGTTGATTGGAAAGGTGCTGGGTAGATAGCCATCAAAGTCAAAGTCTCCCAAAGAAGGAGTCTGGCCATGAAGAACTCATTCAACCTTGCCCAAATAAGAGAGACTTGGGCAGTAATTAAATTCCTACATATTTCTCCAACCCAAAGAGAAGGTGTTCAGCTTCGACAAGAAACCTTTTACAACAGGTTATATTCTCCTCTCTTCTATTAAGGACAAGGTTTTAGGGTTTTCAGAGACTAACTTTTTTTTGTGTGTGTATTATCAATTATGCCATGCCCTGGAGCAGGAATGGGCACAGAGACTTATGAAACCCCGGAATTGACTCACATCCCAGAATCATAAATTCAGCTCCAGCTTGCTTTCCAGGAGCCTTCACAAAAGGCTCTACTGGTTTTTGCTGGACTGGGCTTTCCCATTCTTATCCCATTTCCAGAAGATCCCAGTGATGGAGGTAATGACAGGAAAGTATTTAGCCCATCCACTTCTGTCCAGTCACTATGGCAGCTCCCTGACCCTTAACATTCAGCTCGGTGTTGGTAATAAAGCCCCGGCCCAAAGAACGGCAGTAGATTTTAATTTTGCCCTTTCTTGGCCATATGTTTTTGGGCAAGCTACGATTCTACCATTTCTTAACTGTATTTTAACCCCTCTGAACTGCAGTTTCCTCACACCTAAAATGGTATTCTAAGACGTACCTTATAAAATAATTTAGAGAATTAAATAATATAATACTTATTCCATGCCTGGCACACAGACACTAACTTGCTTTCATTCCCCCTTATTTTAAAGATTCTTAGAGTATTTCCAGGGTAGGGTCTCAGTAAACATTTGAAACATTTGCTGAAAGAAATTGAGCCATGAGGAGAGATAGACCGTAAAGAAATGAAGCTGGATATTGTTCTTCTCAAACAGGAAATGGAGGGCTTGTGTGACATAAAAGGTCACCTCAGAGATCTGGAAAGATTGCTGTCAAGTATGGGTTGAATTAGATTGAGCAGAGGCCCATGAGAGGAAACTCCTAAAGACCACTTCCTCTGGTGCTGGGCACCCTCTTCTCGCCCTCAGCTCCCCCCTTGCCAGCTTGCACCTAGCATGGGTCTACAGTTGCCCATTCAAAGACATGCTGTTGATCTAATGAAACCTAGGTCCCTGGGATCCATGTGCCTGGGGTAGAGGGGCTATGCCACAGCCATTCCTCTCCATAGGAGAGTGGACAACCATGCTGCCAGGCCCAGATATCAGTCTACCCCTGACATGTTCATAGGGGTCAACCAAACCCACCTCCTGGTCCCAAACACTGCTTTCCAGTCTCCCCAATTCTAATTCTTTCCCAGCTTACTCTATATGCAGGAATGGTTTCATATGTGAAAGGTTGTTGTTCTCATTTATTTATTTATGAGCAATGGTATGCTTTCTTTCTACTGCTCAAGGCTATCTCTGAGCACTACACATGGCAGAGAGCAGGAATGACCGGGCATGTCATGGAGCCATATTGATTTCAGGAAGCAGAACTATACATATGGCAAAAAATAGAACGATATTGGATCTATGACTCTTGTACCCAAGGGAATCTCCGATATTATGTTCCCCTCTCTAAATTTTATCGTTATGGAGGCCCCACAACTGTTGAAACTGTTATCTTCAACAGTTGATAAAAGTTTGGTCCTTGGAAGTTAAAGGCTCATTGGATGATAAAAATAAAAATAAAATTTTAAGGGGCAATATCCTTTCTTCTGCGATCATTTGACAGAAGTTTGTGAAATCTTTGACACCTTCTGAGAATGGGTTTATATGCATCTTTTATCTGTCAGCACCTCAAGCAAGGCAGTCTATAATCACTGGCCTTTGAACATAGTGGTTCCTGCTGTGGCCTCTCAGATATCTGAAGTTGGCTGGACTTTATTTTCAGGTCACAAAAACCCAATGGCTTAAGTCAAAAAGATCGATTCGTTAGAAGGATAATGTAAGAGCAAGCTCCAGGGAGGGGAAAAATGCATATGACCTTAAAGTCTTCTCGGATGGGACTCTACCTCTTACCTCTGGATTGATCTAAGTCTTGGCTAGAGGGTATCACTGAGGACTGGTTTTCTCTAACCACACAGTAGAAAATCTGACCTCAGAGGGCAAGCAAGTTTACTACCTAAGCTTCAGACTCTGGAGAGATAATGACCTCCTCAGATTTATTGCAAAATTCTGTTGGGATGAACCTGACAAGCCCAGATGCAGGATTTAGGATGTGGTGTTTGGTTTGACTTCTAGGGTTTGAGGGTGGGGTATAGGTAATCCCCACTTCCTCACACTGATGACATGATGGTGGGGCACCAGTCTAATGTAGGGTACAGAACTGAAGAACGTGCAGAGGTGAGGAGAGTTGTGGGAGGCAGGGCAGGGAGAACATGTGCCATTTTGACATTTTGAGTTTGAAGTTTGGTGTGGTAATAAGAGTTAGAAATATTCTTAGGATACCGGATATACAAATTTGGTGTAGGGGCTGGAGGACAGGTTTGAGTTGGAGATAAAGACTTGGGAATTCTAAGTATATATTAGTGAAAAGTAACAGAAAAGATGGATTCACCAGGAAAAATGTATAGACCGAAAGGAGAAGACAGTGTAGAACAACCCTGGGTGATGACAACCCTTAAGTGGTGGACAAATGATGGTTGCCAAATCAGACTGAGAAGGTGAGGCAAGAGCAGTAGGAGGGAAACTGAGAGAGGAAGTATTGTTAAAGAATGCAGTGGTCACTGTTCAAATACTGAGAGAGGTTAAATGAGGTAAGTATTTAAAAAGTGTCTATTATATTTGGCAATATGGTTTCCTGAGTCAATATTTATTGAGCATCTCCTGTGTTCCAGGCACTGTTGTCAATGCTGGAGGAGAGGGAGGAAGGCGGTATTAACCCTGTGCCTCTCAAACTAACATGGGCTCCTGTTTCCACAGCATCTTGGTACTGTGCACAATCTGTTTCAGTAGGGTGGGGCCTGAGGTTCTGCATTTCTAAGCTCCCAGGTGATGTGGAAGCTGTTTATCTGCAGGTCCCAGTTTGAGCATCAAGGAGTTAGACAATATGATGTTATAGATTATTATAAGGAGTTGACTTTAGCTCTCAGTGAAATAGTGGGACCTATTGGTTCTGTTGAAAGTGGTTTCACAGGAGTGTGGGATTGGTTGAAAACTTGGGGTTGAGTGTTTGGGAGGTCAGAGAGTAGAGATGTATTACTGTGAGGTAGGGAGTTCGGGTTGGTAATAGTACAGCTGAAATGGGGACCTTTGGCTGTACGTGTTCCACTTTGGTTAACATAACAGCAGAAGATTTTCCAGATAACACCTTCTGTCTCTCAACCATGCCTTCCCCCGCCTCTTTGTTGAAACATAGCATGTGCCTTTTTTTTTTTTTTTTTTTTTTTTTTTTTTTTGAGACAGGGTCTCACTTTGTTGCCCGGGCATGCAGGCAGTGGTCTGATCATAGCTCACTGCAACCTCAAACTCCTGAGCTCAAGCGATCCTCCCGCTTTGGCCTCCCAAGTAGCTGGGACAACTCAGAGTAGTGTGGCACATGCCACCAAGCCCAGCTAATTTTTCTATTTTATGTAGATACAGGGTCTCGCCATGTTGCTCAGGCTGGTCTTGAACTCCTGACCTCAAGCAATCCTCCCACCTCGGCCTCCTGGAGTGGTAGGACTACAGATCTGACCCACCATACCTCGCCAGCATGTGCCGTTTTTTAGGCTCCTCTAGTTTTGATCAGGCATGTTGCTTAGAATTTGGTCTATCATAGCCACATAATTGTAAAAACAAAAACAAAAAAAGGTTGGACTTGGAATGTTAGCAAGAAAGATGCATTTGGGAATTTGGAATGTTGATTTCTTGGCCCAGTGACTTATATGTTGATGTTTTGGTGAATCTAAAATTATTTGCATCATAAATTGTGACTAATTCCATTAAGGTGGTTGTACAGGGGCAGGCCTAATGTCTGGCTTCTCAAAGTTTAAGGGTAGATGCAGTTGCTAACCTTGTTGCTTTGTTTTGTTTTGAGGGGGGTGTTGGCAAGGTGTTTAGAGGGGGGAGGAACAGGGGAGAGGACGAACATTTTAAACTGCTTTCTGCAACCACTGACGTCCTTGCTTTAGTGCCCAGCTGCATGGGGCTGGGGCAGTTTTAGCTTGCAGCCAAGGCCTCCCAGGACTGCTTTGGTGATTGGTGTGAGTTTCCAGGCTACCTGTTGATTAAAAACTTCTAACCATGACACTGTACAGTCATCACCTAGTATGTTGAGAGACTACAAGTCTTACCCAGCTGTAAAAGTCCTGAGATCTCAGGGGAAACAAAGAAAACAAAGTTAAAGAAAGGAAGAAGGCAAAATATTCCATTTCTTTTCTGGCCAGGTTTTCTACCTTCTTCTACCTTTCTACCTTCTACCTTTCTACCTTCTTTTCTACCAGGTTTCCACTTCTTATTCTGCTTCCACGTACATTTGTGCTACATGGTCCAGCACTTAATATTATAACTGGTTGATTTGAAACCCAAACTATTAGG
This sequence comes from Daubentonia madagascariensis, assembly GCA_023783475.1. NCBI lineage: Eukaryota > Metazoa > Chordata > Mammalia > Primates > Daubentoniidae > Daubentonia > Daubentonia madagascariensis. The sequence continues at coordinate 12,017,123 of JAKFHU010002658.1, forward strand.
AAGGAATTAGAAATCACTGACACTGTCTTGGGTAGGAGCTACACGATACTTCCACCCATTCCTACAACTCAGCTCTTTCCCTGGGGAAGGTAGGTGTAGCATCTTCCAGTCGGGAGCCTCAGCTGTAGTAGGCTCCTTGTACGAGGAGTTTATCGTTGCAGGCTATTCTACAGTCACACCAACCCCATCCAAAGGCAATGAACATCACAGCAGCAATGCAGAATGAAATGAACTTGCCCTAGGTAGAATTATAATACAATTCCGCTTTTGAGCCTTCCTATCTGTTCCATCAATCAGAATGGACCAAGAGGTCTGATAGAAATAGGTGCTGCTAAGAAATAGGAGGAATATTTGCTTCAGTGTTTGGATCTGTATGTCAATGGATGGAGCACTTTGGAAAAGGAATTCAATATTTTTATGGTCAATTTCTAGAAGTACATTATTTAACTAAAAAAATAAGTACCCATTTAAAACCCATACCAGCATACATTTTAGTCCTTTCCTAAAGTCCCCCAAATCTCAAATGGGTAATAAAGTAGAGAACTATAAAAGTTTATACAGTTTTCCCCTCAATGCATCCCTGGAAATCTTCTTGAGAAGCAAATCATCATAAAGTTGCTCATATTTTCCTATAGGGACAGTGCCATAATTGGGAGTTAAGATACTGACTCAGAATTTGGACTAAAATAAATCATAAATATGGCTACCAATCTACCATAAATGCAAAGCCATAACTGCTATAAACCTCAGTGATTACTTAACATTTTAAAATTATGTTCTAAGTCACAGAGGCCTATAATTTTATTACCATAGAGGACCTTAGGGATTATCTTGTCCAGTCCACAATTTGAAGATAAGGAAATTTAAATCAAAGAAGATTAAGTGATTTGCTTAATTTAGTTAGAAGCAGAGCCAGGAAAGGACTGTCTCCATCTATCCCCTCTGCTAAGTTTTTCCTTGACAACACCCTGCAAATTAAACAGGTAAATACTGATAAGAAAAGGGTAAGAATATGCATATGGGAAATGGAAAAGTTATTTCATCATGAATGTGACTAAATATTAATCTTTCTAATATAATATATTAATTTGAGATCATTTAATTATTCTCTTATTCTCCTTAGAATTTAGGAAAGTTTTATTTTATTTTTTTTTAAAAGACAGGGTCTCGCTTTGTCACCCAGGCTAGAGTGCAGTGGCACAAACATAGCTCACTGCAGTGCAGCCTCCAACTCCTGGGCTCAAGCAATCCTCCCACCTCAGCCTCCCAAGTAGCTGGTACTACAGGCTTGCATCACCACTCCAAGGTAATTTTTAAAAATTTTTGTAGAGACGAGGGTCTCGCTGTGCTGCCCAGGCTGGTGTCAAACTCCTAGCCTCAAGCAATCCTCCAGCTTTAACCTCCCAATTATAGGATTATAGGTGTGAGCCACAGTGCCCTGCTAGGAGAGAATTTTAAGGGACAAAATCATTCCTTTTTCTCCTTCTTAATAAACTTTCCTAAGCAACAATAGACTTTCAAAATCATTTCCTTAGTACAGGAGTTGGCAAACTTTTTTTTGTAAAAGACCATATAGGAAATATTTTAGACTTTTTAAGCCCTACAGTGTCTGTGTAACTACTCAACTCTGCCATCATAGCCCAAAAACAGCTGTAGACAATACACAAAAGAATGGGCGGGGTTGTGTTCCAGTAAATCTCAATTTATGGACACTGCAATTTCAATTTCATATATTTTTCATAATTTTCATGTGTCAATATTTTTATTGTCAATTACTAGAAGTACATTATTTAACTTAAAAAGAGTGCCCATTTAAAACCCATACTAGTGTACATTCTAGTCCTTTCTTAAATGTTATTCCTCATCTAATTTTTTGCTAATCATTTAAAAATACAAAAACCATTCTTAGCTTACAGTCGTACTTTTGTACAGGTGGAGGGCCGAATTTGGCCTGTGGGTTTGTTAATCTCTCTTCGTGGGGAGAAAAGGTGGGGAGAGGTTCAAGTTAGAAAGATTTAATTTTAAAATGTGCTCATGCCTTGAGAGTGTTACTTAACTTTTCTAAGTCTTAGTTTGTGCATCTGTAAATGCAGGTGATGCCATCTATTTCACAGGGTGCTTGTGAGGACAGAGTGAGTTAACATGCACAGAGGGCCCAGTGTAGACACTGAGAATAGCAGATATTTAATAAATGTTAGTTTTCTTCCCAGACTTTTCGTCTTCCTAACCCCCACACAAGTACACACACACGTATACACGCACGCACACACACACTTTTTACCTTTAGAAAAAGTTACTGTCTTTCCTTCCTATTTCTTTCCTTCTTCCCTTTCCCAGTTAACCCCTGTGGCATTGAAGTATGTGGAGGCTCACACAAGACTCGGGTTGTGATGGTTGGAAAATCAGTATTCTCTATAACATAGAACATTTGTTTTCCCTTTGCTGTTTTCATTCCTTAAAAGAAAAAACAAAAATAATACCAACAAACCACACCAAAAAACCCCCAATATCTTTAGGAGTCCAAATGTAGGAACAGATAAGTGGACTTGGGTGATGAATTAAGGCAAAAATGCGGAAGCTTTGACAAGTCATATTTCTTCCCGTAGATGGACTGCAGTTCGCCGAGTGAATCACAGCCCAGAACCTTCTGCGGCTGTGACGGGGAGTCATCACTGTGCTGGATGCACGGCCCAGCGCTTGCTGCCCTTTCTCAGGCCTCGACTCCGGGCTCAACCCAACCTACCCCCAAACAACCAGAGCCGTCGTGCATGACACAGCGTTGCCCTGCTGAAGCATTAAGAAGTTCCTGCCAAGCACAGGCGTGCGTGTGGCTAACACCAAAGCGCCCCAGCCTTCCTCTGACGCACCAACAACTATGAAGGGGACGTGAAGTGACAGAAGGGCAGCTGAATGGATTTTTATGGAAAAAAGGGTGCCATTTCCTTTGACGTAAAGGCCAATGGGGCGTTGGGACAAGGGAGAGTGAGCAGGAGAATATCATGGGTACTTACCTCTGTAATCGGACTTCTAGATACCTTTTAGGAAAGTTGTCTACTTCTTCCTGTCTTCCTAAGTCACTGCTACAGAAACAAGGGACAGAAAGGGGCTCCTCCATTCAGGCATTCGTCCGTGGACTAGTGCCAGACACCACGGGGGAGCTGGGTGTTCATGAGCTAATGGAACAGTTCCTGTTCTCGAGCTTGCTCTCATGAGGGAGGGGTGGTCAATAGACAAGAAAATGAAAATGACCATGCCCTGCGGTAAGTACTGTGATGGGGGTGACACTGGGCTCCACGAGCTCCTAAGGGAGTCTCTGGTCTAGTCTGACAAGGGAATGACATGTAAGCTAGTCAAAAGGAAATGCGAGAAGGGGGAGAGAGAAACAACAACTGGCATTTTTAGGGTGCCTACTATATACCAGGCATCATTCTGAGATATTTATAGTATTACCTCAATTATGAGGAGGTTACTATTGTTATCCCCTTTTTACATGGCAAAACAGAGAGGTTGGGTTACCTGCTCAGCGTCACACAGCTAGTAAGTGGCAAAGCTGGAATTCACATCAGGCATTCTGGCTCCAGGTCCTCCAGTCTTAACTACGACACAGAGAAGACAGCAAGAGAGAGTACGGTGCACTCAGAATTAACTGCAAGCTATCTAGTGTGGTTGAATGGGCCCACACCTATGAAATAAATGCATCAAAAAATGAATACACTTCACAGAGTACAGTGCAGAGAGGGACGTCCCAACCTTGCTCTTATTGTAGTACCCGCACAAAGTGGTAAGAGGAGTAAGCTGGACAGAATTCGAGGCACGTGTATGATGCTTGGTGGAAAAGTTACATTTTCTTTATATTATATGAGTATGACAAGAAAAAAATATGAAAGAAGATAATACTCTAAAATTTATGTGAAAACTCTAAATAATATCTTTTCACCATTTTTGGTGAAAAACTTGAGCTTACTTCCACGAACATAACTTTTATATAACGGGTTTTATGCTTCAGATGGCTATGAGGAACTTCCAGTCAAGAGTTTTTAATGCCCATCTCTTTAAAGTCTTGATAGTCACCATCAATGAGAAGCTTTGTTCACGCAAACAGGTAATAAAACATTTAAAATGTTTTATTTTGCAACCATTCAAAATTGTACAAAAGTTGAAAATATATTAAAATGTCTAAAAGCTCTTCTTTTTCTTTCATTGAAAAAAGTGGACATGAGAAGGGATTTCCAAAACAGTTTTAAACAAAGCATTTCAAGATAACGATGGAGCTTACAGTAGAAGAATCCACGTGCAGTATGAGGACAGTCACCTTGCAGCTAGCTGAGTATGCCTGAACGGACGTGCCAGCCACAAGTGGACAGACGTATTCAGTTATATGAAGACGGAGTTTCCTGCCTGGCCTCCTCCACTTCCCTGCCCCACAACTCTCAGCATCTTGGACGGCTCACTGTGCCCCTGGCACACCTGGCACACGAACTTCACCAGCCGCTCCAGGCGTACGTTGTCCACAATGCTCAGTGGCTTGCCCCTGTAGCTGCTGCCAAGGTAGACACCCAAGTTAAGGGTGCTCAGCACACCCGCAGCAGAGCAGCAGGCTTCAGTCAGGGCTCCCCATTCCTGCTTGTGAGACCAGGGGTTCAGCATCAGACCTGTTCTGCCACCCTCCGAGAAGCCCTGCACCAGGCTGCTCACAGCCTGAGGCCACCAGCCTGGCTGCCCCAGGGCTGAACGAATCAATTTCTGGTGGCACATCTGTAACTCATTCATGGCTTACCAGTTGGGAAGTTTCTGAATTAAATAGTGCTTAAGCATGAAGGCTCTGGAGCCAGACTGCCTAGGTTTGAATCCCAGTTTCTCCTCTTCCCAGCTCTGTGTCTTTTGGGTAAGTTAAATAAAATTTCCGTTTCCCAACTTTCTCATCTGTAAGCTCATAGGCTTTTTAATGTGTGTTAAGTGACTTTACACATGAAGTGCTCTAAACCTGTGCTCAGTACTCAATAGATATGAGCCATGACTATTGTTCTCAAATCCTTGAGTTGAGCATCACTTAGTTACTCAATTTAGATATGGGTTTAATTGTTGAAATCTTTATACTACAAGGCTTTTTCTCTTTTGTTCTCAGATAATCAGTTAATATTCATTTATTTATCCATTCATTTAACAAACATGTCATGTGGGCACGAATGTAGGGTGAAAGCCAAGATGGCCCAGTACACAGCCTGAACGCCCGCAGGCAGGCTGAATGCAGGGGAAGCAGGCACCAGCGAATGGGTGGCCAAAAAGATAGAAGAAAACCCTATTTTTATAGACTGGCCAACGTGATGACACAGGAGTGAGGAAAAGAGAGTATGTCCAAAGGATGGACTGGCCTACGGGGTTGAATGCTGCTGAGAGAACAGGGGAGATGAGCATTTAAATGTGCCATGGATTTGGCAATAGAAATTATTAGTGACTTTAGTCAGAGTGGTTTCTATTAGGTCATTAGATATGAAATGTCCAATTTCGAAGCAAACAAGAAGCAGTATGATTAATCAAAGTATGCGCCTAAACTATTGACACAGTTTTGCCATCTTAACGGTAGTTTGTTTATGCCAGCAGCGAGGAAGGCTGTGAGCGGCGATGAAATCGAGAAAGGTGTTTTCCACAGCTTGCTGAGGATTGAGTATTTTTCCTTGCAAGAAGTGGTCCAAAGCCTGGAAGAAGCGGTAGTCAGTTGGTGCAAGGTCTGGTGAATACGGGAGATGACACAGAGTTTCCAAGTCCAGCCTCTGCAGTTTGAGTAGCATTGTTTGTGCAACATGTGATCAAGCGTTGTCTTGCAAGAGGATTGTCCTGTCTCTATTGACCAATCTCAGCTGCTGGTTGTCCCCACAGAATGTTTTGAAGCATTGTGTAAATGACCCCTTAGTGTTGGACTATTTTGCCCAAAGTCAATCCTAATGCGTAAATTCGATGATTCTCTTCCCGTTTCCTTCAGATACTTTGCTTCCACATGCCTGCCCCTCATGCACTTCTCCAGCAAGGTAACAAGATTACCACCCTTCCTTCTCCCAGTTACTCCTTCCAGACACCTGGCAGTTATTCTTAACCCCTACCTCACCTCCTTATACACAACACCATTCCTGTCTGGGGTTCATCCAACTCGCCAGAGTTCTACCGCCAACCCTAATGCAGAACACATAGTTGTTCACTTGCCTTCTAACCTGGTTTACTTAACTCCAGATTTACATTTTCTCCAGCCCATTACCCATCTATAGCAGGGTTGGCACATTCTAGCCTGAAGGCCACATCCTGCCTACTATTTGTTTTTGTCAATAAAGTTTATTGGAACACAGCCAAGCTCATTTGTTTACACATTGTCTCTGGCAGCTTTTGCTCCAGAAAGAGCCCTCAGTAGCTGCAACAAAGAACATGCAGTCCAAACAGCCTGAAATGTTTGTTATCTGGCTCCTTATAGAAAAATTGGCTGACCCTTGATCTGTAGTAACAGGAATGATTTTCCTAAAATCCAGATACAACCACATTACTGTTTGTTCAAAATTTTTCAGTGATTTCTCTTTGCTGTTAAAATAAAATCTAACAAATTTCCTATAATGAGACCTAAATCATGGATCCATACTGACCTCATGCTTCCTCCCCGCTGCCCCTTCTGCTGCTCCATCCGCGCTAATGTTCTTCGTACTTCTCACAGTTTGCAAATCTCTCTTCTGCACCCAAGATCTTCGTGCATGGGACTCTTTCTGACTGGAATGCTACTCTTTCTTCCCTTGCTATCTTTCCTTCATCCTACTGTTAATGTTACACAGCAAAACCTTTGTCTTCTTTCAGATCGAAAATTGAATGTCTTTTCCTGGAAAAAAAAAATGATTTCCCTGATCCTCTTAGTCTAATTTTGTCATCCTCTTATACTCTGTCATGGTACTCTCAGCCTTATTATTGCTTTAAACAGCTTTATTAAGGTATAATTTGCATGCTATAAAATTTTCCCACTGTACTTATACAATTTTATAATGTTTAGTGAATTTATAGTTGTGCAACCATCATTACCATCCCATTTTAGACCATTTCCATTACCTTAAAAATCCCTCCTGCCTCTTTGTTTTAGTCCCTGCTCCTACCTCCAGGCTTAGGGCTCACTAATATGCATTCTCTCTAAATTTGCCCTTTAGTGCCATTTCACTGGCTTCCTTTACTTAAGCAATGTTTTTGAGGTTTATTTATGTTGTAGCATGTTTATTCTTTTTCATTGCTGAATAGCATTCCATTGTATGGCTATCCCACATTTTCCTTATCTACCCATCAATTGATGGGCATTTGGCTTGTTTCCAGTTTTTAGCTATTATGGGTACTGCTGCTATGAACATTCATGTACGTGTCTTTGGGTGGAAGTATGTTTTAATTTCTTTTAGATAGGTTACTAGTAGTGAAATTGCATGGTAATTTATGTTTCATTTTTAAGAAACTGATAAACTGTTTTCCAAAATGATGATACCTTTTTACATTATGACCAGCAATGTATGAAGGGTTCCAGTTTCTCCGTATCCTTGCTGACACTTGGTATTGTCTTTCTGTTTATAGTCATTCTAGTGAGTGTGCACTATCCCATTGTGGTTTTAGTATTTGTTTCCCTGATGACTAATGACTTTGGGCATCTTGTCATGTGCTTATTAGCCATTGTCATAACTTCTTAGTGAAATGTCTATTAAAATATTTTTTCCTATTTTTATTGAATCTTTTGTCTTCTTATTGAGTTGTGAGAGTTCTCTATATATTCTGGATACAAGTAACTTGTAAGATACATAATTTGCAAATATTGTCTCCTAATCTGTCACTTGCCTTGTCTTTTCTGTCTATTGAAGCACAAAAATGTTTTAATTTTTGATGAATTCCAATTTATCAGTTTTTTCTTTTTCTTTTTCTTTTTTTTCTTTTCTTTGAGAGGCAAGATCTCACTCTGTAACCCAGGCTAGAGTGCACTGGTGTGATCATAGCTCACTGCAGCCTCGAACTCCTGGGCTCAAGTGATCCTCCTGCCTCAGCCTCCCGAGTGGCTGGGACTACAGGCATGTGCCACCATGCCCAGCTAATTTTTTAATTTTTTTGTAGAGATGGGGTCTCACTATGTTCCCCAGGCTGGTCTCAAACTCCTGGCCTCAAACAGTCCTCCTGCCTTGGCCTCCCAAAGTGCTGGGATTACAGGTGTGAGCCACCTCACCCAGCCAATTTTTTCTTTTATGGATCATGTGTTGGTTTCCTATCTAAGAACTCTTTGTCTATTCCAAGATAATGAAGATTTTCTCATATGGTTTCTTCCAGAGGTTCTATAATTTTAGCTCTCAGCTTTAGGTTTATAATCTATTTTAAGTTATTTTTGTGCATTTTGTGTGAGGTAAAGTTCTAAGTTCATCATTCTTTATGTGATATTCAATTATTGCAGCACCAATTGTTGAAGACTATCCTTTCCCTTTCTAATTGTCTTGGCACCTTTGTTAAGCACTGATTAACCATAAATGTAAGGATGTATTTCTGGACTCTCAAGTCTATTCCATTGATCTATACACCTATACTGCATTAATACCACACTGTCTTGATTACTGTGGCTTTATAGTAAGTTTTGAAATTTTGTAGTATTTTTTTTTCAAAATTGTTTTAGCTATTCTAGGTACTTAGCTTTTCATATGAATTTTAGAGTCAATTTGTCAATTGCTACAAAAATACAATGGGGATTTTGATAAGGGTTAATTTCAATTTAAAGATCAATTATCAAAAGCTGCAATATTATTAATAGTGAATCTTCCAGTGCATGAACATGGAATGTCTCTCCGTTTATTTAGATCTCCTTTAATTTTTCTTTGCAGTGTTTTGTAGTTTTCAGTTTACATATCTTGCATATTATTTGTTAAATCGATCCCTAAATATTTTACCCTTTTTGATGCTATTGTGAATTGAATTTTCCTTATTTCATTTTCAGATTTTTATTTCCTAGTAAATAGAGGTACAATTGATTTTTATGTTTTGATCTTGTAGCCTTTTGATCCTGAACCTTGCTAAAGTACTAATAGTTTATTAATTCTAGTAGTTTTGGGATTTTCTACATATAGGATTATATCATCTGCAAATAAAAGCAGTTTTACTTATTTTCTAACCTATGTACCTTTAATTTTTTTTTCTTTCTTTATTTTCTTTCTTCCCTATTGCACTGGCTGGAATCTCTAGCACAATGTTGAATAGAAGTGGCAAAAGCAGGCCCTTGATGATATTAGGAAAGAAGCGTTCAGGCTTCTAACATTAAAAATGATGTTAGATCTGGGTGTTTTATAGATTTCCTTTACCAGATTGAGGAAGTGCCCTTCTATTCCTAGTTTGTTGAGTGTTTTTATTAGCTCATGAATGGATGTTGAGTTTGTCAAATGCTTTATCTACAGCTATTGAGATGATTATGTTGTTTTGTCATTTATTCTATTATTACAGTTTGTCATATCCATTGCTTTTTGTGTATTAAACCAACCTTGTATTCCTGAGATAAAACCCACTTGGTTATGGTGTAGAATCCTTTTTGTATGTTGCTGAATTTGGTTTGTTAATATTTTGTAAAAGAGTTTTCTGTCTGTGTTTATGAGGAATATTGATCTACAGTTTTCTTTTCTCATGATGTCTTTGTCTTTGGCACTCTATAATTCTCCTTTCACCCTCGATTTTATATATACACACACATACTATATATATACTGTATATACTAAGTTAATCATTATTTGATTAATGTGTGTCTCTCTAACTAGACTGCAAGCTCCATGAGGTCAGAGACTGTGTGTGTCTTGTACACTTCTGTGTGTTATACACACTGAAGTCATATAAACAGAAATGACATCCAAGGTACTACTATTTTATATCTTGATTTGAACATGAGACGAATATTATTACCTATATGACTTCATCATTTTTAGCTCTCTTGGTTCTTATTTAGCTCTGGTGAATATACTGTGATCAAGTTCAATTTTGTCTTTTTTATTTTTGATGTTTAAGTGTGAATGAAGGAGTGTATACATACCTCTGTCTACTCCTCTTTGTATTGACTCATTTTTTCATACTCTGAAGGTGGTTTTGAATTTGGAATCTGTTGCCTTCCATGAGTTAGTTGTATTATCTTCAAATTATATTAAATGCCTTCTTGGTTTTCCTATATATGGTTCAGATGTCACCATAACTCTTTGTCTTAGTCCATTTGGGATACAGTAACAAAATACCATAGACTGGATGGCCTATAAAGAACAGAAATTTATTTCTCACAGTTCTGGAGGCTGGGAAGTCCAAGATCAAGGTGCCATCAGATTTGGTGTCTGGTGAGGGCCCACTTCTTAGTCCATAAATAACCATCTTTTACTGTGACCTCACATGGCAGAAGGGGTGAGGAAGCTCTCTCAGGCTTGTTTTATAAGGGCAATGATCTCAGTCCTGAGGGTTCTGCCCTCTTGACCAAATCACCTCCCAAAGGCCCCACCTCCTGATATCATCACCTTGGGGGTCAGGATTTCAACATATGAATTTTGAGGGGACACAAGCTTTTAGCCCATAGCATTCTCTTTCCTGATTGGTACACAGACATTGTGTTTGTTGTTTTGGTCTGCTTCATTGTTCAGAATGCAGCTGAAACTTTCTGAACCAGTTTGTTGTTTACTCTTTTATGTGCTCTATCTCTGAGCTGGTGGGCCCAGTGAGAGACCTCCACCATATTGGTTACCTGTTAACATTACAGCTTCTCCAAGCTGTCGCATTATTCTCAACTTGTTCATCATCTTGTTCCAAGCTCAGCTAAAGAACCACCTTGTTGTTGTCTTTAGCACGTTCTCAAATATTCAACTCAGTCTGAGCTTCAACTATTGCAACATTCTTATAATAAATGCTACTATTTTGTGTCTGTGAAGTAGAATAAGAAGGCAATTCATGAGCTTATCTACAACACTCTGACCTCCAACAAATATAAATAGCTAACAGTTACTTTTCTTTATCAATAAATGGTAACATTATCTTTAGGGCTTAGAACCATAACCTTGTGTTTTAAGTGTTATTTTATAAAGAAGTGGTTAAGAATGTAGCTAACCCTGGTTAGACTCTAGCTCTAAGTCAGTTTCCTAATCTGTGAAACAAAGATGATAACAATTATAATTTATTCTTGGCCTAAGATAGAATGATATAACTTATATAAAGCACTAGTACAGTGCCTGACACATAGTAAGCCTACAATATATTATTGTTATTATTACAATATTATTGATGAGCAGTGTAAGCATGCTGTCTGCATTTGTAGGGATTTCTGTATGTTAGAAAACTATTTGTGTCCCCTTATGTGAGTAGTGAAGGTTTGAGATGATACATTTTTGATAAAACAGAGATGAACCTGCCTTTTTGTCCAATAAGGAATCTCTGACAATTAACATTACCTTCCAAAGAAAGACATTTAGGACCTAAGTCAATAACATATATGGTGCCTTCCCTCTCACTTTAGACTCAGAATCGCTTAGATTCAACTAACAGAATTTAATTTTTGTTAAATAATCTGAATCTGTAGGACCTTATCTTTTATTCATCACTTTGTTCTGCATTCAGGCAAAGCAACTTGGTATGTGGTACGTACAGTATTATATGCCTCTGCTATTGCAGCTTTTCAGGACTGTGGTTATGTCTGTGTATATACAGAACTACCCAGAAAGTTATCATGAGAAAATGCTGACTCACAAGTGCCTGTATCCTTTAAAAAAATATTTATCAGGAAAACCATTGTAGACACTTGGAGAGGAGTAACAAAATTATAGAACTCAATTTTGTAATGAATCATGTGGGCTACAACATCTCTAGAGCATATGGTAATTTCCACAGTGTGAGGAATAGCACACACAATGAACACCTACCTACCATTTGATGTTTTCTGCAAATAATCTCACTAGCAGAATCAAGTCCACAAATGTTCACAAAACTTTTGGGATTCCTACTGCTCCTTACACATGTTATACTTTACTTAAACAAAAGTAATATATAAGGTCATTCATTAATTTACTTATTTAACTGTGAAAATATTGAATAGCTGTTGCACTCACCTGGAAAGATGTCCATAACATGTATGCAGGGTATAATATTTTTTAAAAGTATATATGCATGGTGTGTACAGGTATATACGTACGTAGAAACAGGACAAGTTAGGAAGAATATGTATTAGATAATTACCTCTGGGGGATAGAATTTCAATGAGCAAAGTGGTGAGAATGTTAACTTCCTTTAGTATATAATTAACAAAACAAATGAGGTGTCTGATTTACATTTTTAAAAGTTTACCTACTAGTGAATGGAGGGCAGAGAATCAGAATGAAAGCAGGAAGGGCAAGAAGGTGTTATGTCAATGAAAGGTGATGTTGGCTTGCATCAGAGTGAAATGAAGTGGAAATTGAAAGAAAATAATGGATTTGGAGTACTTTTTGCATGTAGATATAATAATCTCTGTCTTTTTGATAGAGGGGGACAGGGTGAGAGGGAAAGAGTGGAATAAATGATGACTCTTCTGGTTTTTTTGGCTAGTTTGTGGTGCTATTTATGTATTCAGAGTCTAGTGCCATCAGGCAACTATAAGGTGTGCAGCATGGCTGGAGCATGCTATTCACCCATCCATCGTCAATGATCTACCGAGTGTTTGCTGTGTACAACATCAGGGTTCTAGGCACTGGAGATTCAGGAGTAACATAACAAACAAAATCTGAGTCTCGTGAAACTTGGTGGGGGAAGTTAAACGAGAAATAAACAAGTAAATATTTCGGCAAGATGGATGACTAGACACAGGCAGTATGTGCCTCTCCACAGACAGGAACCAGAGTAGTAGGCAGATTCAAACATTTCAAACAGATCATCTAGGAGAGAATGCTAGGATTCAGCAGGGAAGCAACAGGAAGCACCAAAAATGGGGAAGGAAAGGTTTCAGGGCAACTTGCCCAGCCAGTGGCTGGCTAACAGCTGGGAGAAGCTCCTGGATGTAGTGAAACAGTAAGGTGCCCCCAGGGCTCTACTCTCTGAAACAGGCTTTTGTGATCTTGACTACAAGAGAACCCCCCAACCACACCAGGCCTAACATAGGGAGCTTGGAAATTGCACAGAGACATTGTTCCAGAAAGGGAACTCATGCAGAATCCCACAGGCATCCAAGCCTAGAGCAGGTTGAGGCAGGTGCCATTCTGAGAGCCTGGACACTGGGGAACCACAGGTATGCTGCAGCCACTGTGCAGCTTCAAGGAGGGATAGAGGAGCCCAGAGTCTCCCACACACCCCTGGGAAGGTATCTACAGCCCTGCTGTGGGCTGCTTTTGAGACCGAGATGTGGGCAGACAGCATTTTCCATAGTTTCTCACTCAACCTGACTAAATGGGTGGGGCCCAGGCTTTTCTGGTCCCAGGTTCAAGTCTCCATGTTGAGAGTTTGACACTGGGCTGTGCCTTGCCCTCGGGCTGGGTTTGGGCTTGACATAGCTGCAGCCACTGCCTGGCTGGGGAGGGGCAGAGAAACCAGGCTTTCGAGCATGCATTTGGAACAGTGCCCACTGTCCTGCAGTCAGCTGTTGTAAGACCAAGCATTAAGCAAACTCACTCCCCACAGTTTCCTGCCAGTGCAGCCTGTCTGAGAAGGGCCCTACCTTCTTTGGTCACAGGCCCAGGGCACCATTTTGGGAGTTTGAAGGTGGGCAGTATCCTGGCCTTGGGCTGAATTCAGGCTGATGCAGCCCTACTCAGCTGAGGAATGACAGGTGAGCCTGAGCTGTTTTACGTACACCTAGGACAATTCCCACTGCCCTGTTACAGGATGCTGTGGAACCAAGTTTTGAGCAGATGGCACTCAATCCAGAATCTTGCCCATGCTATTTGCCTGGAAGGGGCCCCACCCTCTCTGGTCATAGGCCCGAGGTATTAGTTTGGGAGTCTAAAGCTGGTCAGTGCCCAGCCCTTGGGCTTAGCTGCAGCCCAGCCCAGATGAGGAAGATCAGAGGAGCTCAAGCTTTCCTACCTACTCCTAGGACAATTCCCACCACCCTGCTACTACCAGCTGTAGTAAGACTCAGATGGAACCAGATGGCACTCCACCCAGTGTGTTGCCCATGCTGGTTGCCTGGAAGAGGCCCCACCCTCTTGGGTCACAGGCCCAAGGCACCATTATGGGAGCTTAAAGCTGGGAAGCCCAGGAAAGGGATGTGGAGATGGGGACCTCCCCTCCTGAAACCACCCAATGCTGCAGACATAGCAGCTTCTGCTCCCAAGCATGAGCTTTTGGAGTGAGTGAGCTGCAGGGCAGCCTATTCTAGACATGCAGGGAAGGGTAAACCCCTAATAGTACTCTGCACACTGCATCTGGGTTCTGCACAGAGGAGGCAGCTCATTTCCCTCCTTTCACAGACAGGCAGTGTTTCCTGTCTTGATCTCGGAATATGAGCCCCTGGGTCTCTACACTGCTGGATCCATAGCCAACACCCCCAGCACTGACTTGGACCACAGCAACCTTGAATAAGTGGTGGGTCCCAGGGGAACTGTGGGTCTCCCAGAGCTTGCACATTGAGGGCAGGCCACTTACAGAAGAGAGGAGAGTGCAGCATGCCAGAAGGCCTCTTAGGACAAAGGGGACCAGGGAACCAGCTCCTCACTATTTGGGGGCCTTCTCCTCCTTCTCTGTCCTGCCCACTGCTGCTGAAGCAGTTGTGGCTGTTTCTGCTCAGGAGGGTTGAGGGTTCCACAGGGGATGATTAATCCAGGGGACTTGCAAATGGCTGCCCCACCTCTGACAGAGCACCTGTCATACCCAGGATACTAGGGAGCTTAGGGCTCACTCCTTTCCCTCTAAAAAGCTGCACAAGTGCTTTCGTGGGCCCCAAGGACAAAATATACCACCTCCCCTGAGGGGGTGCGGGGCTAGCTGTTCTCTCCCTGAGTGAGCTGCCTGTCTCTTCTGGGAGGAGCCTATCCTCCCTGGAGACAAGTCCCTGGCAAAACCACACCTCCTCCACAGGAGCATTTCAACCAGAGCCCACAGCCTGTCTGGTAGCCCTGCACAGAGTAGGTCGAGCTGCCTCCACTACCTCTGCTTCAGCTAGGTCAGGGTGGGAGCTGGGAATCTGGGATCATTTGTGCCCCTGGGGGACAGAGACTGCCGCCACTGCTGAGAGAGGGAGGTGTGAACAGCTTGTGGGTCCCACAGCTGCCTGCTGCTACGAAACTCATCAAGAGGCTTTCCCAGGCTCACAGTGCATCTGATCTTCTGCGTGAGCACGTCCAGAGCATATCACCCCACCCCTCACTATCATAGCCAGTGCCTGAACTCAGGGAGGCTTGAGGGCAAGTTTGCCAGCCTGGTCTTGGTTTGGTCACCCAGGACTCAAGCAAGCCACCTAGGGACCTGGGAACTGGAGATTACCTAACATAGTCCACCACTGGCACCTGAACACCCTCCCAGGGATCTGAAGTCCGACTGATCCAAATTTCCAGCAACATCATTGTGGGTACTGATCTGCATAAGCTGAAAGGCAGTGTACCTCTCCTTCTCTACACTGAGCAGCAGAGCTCCTGGCTGAGGAGAAGAGGTGAATCACAAAGCTATCTCTTTTGAGCAGAGGGAAGAGGTTCCAGATGAGAAGGAATCAGCATAAGAACTCTGGCAATAAGAAAAAATAGGCTCTTTCAAAATCCCCAAAGGATCACATTAGCTTTTCAGCAATGGACTCCAACCAAAAGGAAAATTTTGAAATGTCAGATATGGAATTCAAAATATGGATCACAAGCAAGCTCAGTGGAATTGATGAGAAAGTCAAAAACCAAGACAAAGAAACAAACAAAAAATAATAATTCAGGACATAAATGAAAAATTAGCTAAAGAGATAGATATTTTAATAAAAGGACTTCTGGAAATAAAAGAGTCACTTAGGGAATTTCAAAATGTAGTGGAAAGTCTTAACAACAGACCAAACTAAGCAGAAGAAAGAATTTCAGAGCTTGAAGATAAGGCTTTCTAATTAACCTAGTCCATCAAAAATAAAGAGAAATGAATCAAGAGAAATGAACAAAATCTCTGAGAAATATGGGATTATGTAAAATGCCCAACCATAAAATCATAGGTATCCCTGAGGAAGAAGAAGGAAAAGCAAAAAGCATGGGAAACCTATTTGAAGGAATAATGGAGAGAAACTTCCCTAGTCTTGCTAGATATTTAGACATCCAGATACAAGAAGGTCTATGAACTTCCGGAAGATCCTTTGCAAATAGGACATCACAAACTCATGGTTATCAATTTGGCAAAATCAAAGTGAAAGAGAAAATCCTACAAGCTGCGAGAGGAAAGCATCAAGTCATTTACAAAGGAAAGCCCATCAGACTAACAGCAGACTTCTCAGCAGAAACCTTACAAGCCAGAAAGATTGGGGTTCCATCTTTAGTCTTCTTAAACAGAATAACTGTCAGCCTATAATTTTGTATCCTATAAAAGTAAGTTTCATAAACAAAGGAGAAATAAAATCTTTCCTTGATAAGCAAACACTAAAGGAATTTGTTACCATTAGCTCCACAAGAAGTGCTCAAAACACTAAAAAGAATAGCTGATACTCACCAGTGTGAGTATCACTTTAAAACACTTGAAAGTAAAAACTCATAGTTCTTATAAAACAGTAACACAAGGGAGAATACAATGCAACTAAGTAACAATCGACACGATGACCGGGACAGGATCTCACTTATCAATGTTAACATTGAATGTAAGTGGTCTAAATGCCCCACTTAAAAGATATGGATTGATGGAATGAATAAAAAAATGCAACCCAAATATCTGCTGTCTTCAAGAAACCCATTTAACTCATAAAGATTCTCATATACGCAAGGCAAAGGGGTGGAAAAAATATTCTATGCAAATGGAAATCAAAAATGAGTAAGAGTAGCTATTCTTATATCAGATAAAATAGACTTTAAATCAACAACAGAAAGAAAAGACAAAGATGGTCATTACATAGTGATAAAGGGATTCGATTCAACAAGAAGATATAACAATCCTAAATATACATGCACCTAACACTGGAGCGCCTAGATTTATAAAACAAATACTACTAGACCTAAAAAATGAAATGAACAGCAACTTAATAATAGTGGGTGACTTCAACACTCCGCTGACAGAACAAGACAGATCATAAAGGCAGAACATCAACAAAGAAACACTGACCTCAAACAGGAATCTAGAACAAATGGACCTCAGACATTTACACAACATTCTACCCCAAAACTGAAAAATATACATTCCTCACATCAGCACATGGAACATTTTCCAAGATAGATCATATGTTAGGCCACAAAACAAGTCTCAACAAATTCAGAAAAATCAAGATCATACTATGTATCTTCTCAGACCACAGTGGAATAAAACTAGAAATCAATTCCAAGAGGAACTCTCAAAACTATACAAATATGTGGAAATTAAACAATCTGCTGCTGAATTATCTTTGGGTCAATGACAAAAATTAAAAATTAAAGATGAAAATTTTAAAAAAATTTTAATTGAATGGCAATTATGACAGAGGCTACCAAAATCTTTGGGATGCAGCACAGCACTGCTAAGAGGGAAGTTCATAACACTAAATGTCTACATCAAAAAGACAGAAAGATCACCAATTAACAACCTACTGTCACATCTCAGGGAACTAGAAAAACAAGAACAAATCAAACCCAAAGGTAACAGAAGGGAAGAAATAACAAAGATCAGAGCAGAACTAAATGAAATTGAGACAAAAAAAGTACAAAGGAACAATGGAACAAAAAGGTGGTTCTTTGAAAACGTAAACAAAATTGACAGATCACTGACTCAACTAAACAAGAAAAGAATAGAAAGGATTCAAAGAAGCTCAATCAGAAATGAAAAATGAGACGTTACAACTGATGCCACAGAAATGCAAAAGATCATCTGAGACTACTACAAACACCTCTATGCACACAAACTAGAAAATCTAGAGGAAATTGATAAATTTTTGGGAACACACAACCTCCCAAGCTTGAATCAGGAAGAAATAGAAATCTTGAACAGAACAATAATGAGTAGTGAGACTGAATCGGTGATAAAAAATCTCCCAACAAAAAAAAATCCCAGGACTAGATGGATTCACAGCCAAATTCTACCAGATCTACAAAGAACTGGCACCTAACCTACAGAAATTGTTCCACAACATTGAGAAGAGGGAATCCTCCCTAACTCATTCTACGAAGCCAGCATTACCCTGATGCCAAAGCCAGGAAAGGACACAACAGAAAAAGAAAATTACAGACCAATATCCCTCATGAACACAGATGCAAAAATCATTAACAAAATAACTAGCAAACAGAATCCAACAGCATATCAAAAAGCATTCACCACAATCAAGTGGGTTTTATCCCAGGGATGCAAGGATGGTTCAATATATGCAAATCAATAAATATGATTCACCACATAAACAGAATTAAAAATGAAAATCTTATGATCATCTCAATAGATGCAGAAAAAGCATTTGATAAAATCCAGCACTTGATAAAAAATCCTCAGCAAACTATGCGTAGAAGGAATATACCTCAAAATTGTAAAAGCCATATATGACAAACTTATAGCCAACATCATCCTGCATGGGGCAAAGTTGAAATCATTCCCCTTAAGAACTGGAACAAGACAAGGATGCCCACTGTTACCACTTCTATTCAACACAGTACTGGAAGTCCTAGCCAGTACAATCAGGCAAGAGAAAGAAAGGGCGTCCAAGTCTGAGAAGAGGAGATCAAACTTCCTGTTTGCTGATCATATAATCTTTTATCTGGAAAACCCTAAAGTCTCCTCCAAAAGACTCCCAGAATTGATAAATAAATTCAGTAAAGTCTCAGGTTACAAAATTAGTATACACAAATCAGTAGCATTTCTATATACTAACAGTCAAGCTGAGAATCAAATCAAGATCTCAATACTATTTATAGTAGCTGCAAAACAAATAAAATACCTAGGATATACTTAAGCAACGAGGTAAAACATCTCTACAAGGAGAACTACAAAACACTGATGAATGAAATTGTTGATGACACAAAGAAATGGATAAACATCTTATGCTCATGGATTGTAAGAATCAATATTGCTAAAATGTCCATACTTCCCAATGTGTCTTACAGATTCAATGCAATTCCCTTAAAAATACCAATATAATTTTTCACAGAATTAGAAAAAATCTTTCTAAATTTCATATGGAATCAAAAAAGAGCCCAAATTGCCAAAGCAATCCTAAGCAAAAACAAACAAACAAACAATACAACAACAAAAAGCAAGTTTGGAGGAATCACATTACCTGACTTCAAATTATACTACAAGGCCATAGTAATCAAAACAGTATAAAAGTAGACATAGATCATTGGTGCAGAATGGAAACTCCAGAAACATAATCATATACCTACAACCAAATGGTCTTTGACAAAGCAGACAAAAATATACACTGGGGAAAGGATGCCCTATTTAATCAATGGTGCTGGGAGAAATGGAGAGCCACATGCAGAAGAATGACTCTGGATCCCTATCTCTCATCATACACAAAAACTTGAGATGGATTAAAGACTTAAATGTAAGACCTGACACTATAAAAATTCTAGAAGAAAACTCAGGAAAAACTCCCCTAGACATTGGCCTAGGTAAAGAATTTATGACTAAGACCCCAAAAACAAGTTCAGCAAAAACAAAAATAAATAAATGGGACTTAATTAAGCTAAAAAGTTTCTGCACAGCAAAAGAAATAACAGAGTAAAGAGACAGCCTACAAAATAGGAGAAAATATTCACAAACTATACATCTGACAAAGGACTTATATCCAGAATTTACAAGGAACTCAAATAAATCAGCAAGAAAAGAATAAACAAGCCCATTAAAAAAGTAGGCAAAAGACATGAACAGATATTTTTCAAAAGAAGATATACAATGGCCAATAAGCATATGAAAAAATGTTCAACACCACTAATCATCAGCAAAAAGGAAATTAAAATCATGATATCTTACCCCCGTCAGAATGGGCACCATAAAAAAGCCAAAAAACAATAAATAAAAAGGGAACACTTATATACTCTCGGTGTGAATGTAAATTAGCACAACCTCTATGAAAAACAGTATGGAGATTTCTCAAAGAACTAAAATAGACCTACCACTTGATCTAGCAGTCCCACTACTGGGTACCTACCCAAAGAAAAATAAGTGTTGTTATATTAAAAGACACATGTACTTATATGTTTATCACAGCACAATTCACAATTGCGAAGATATAGAATCAGCCTAAGTGCCCATCAAGAAATCAATAAAGAAGTGGATAAAGAAAATGTGGTGTATACACCATGAGTACTACTCAGCCCTAAAAAGGAATGAAATGATGTCTCTCATAGCAACTTGGATGGAACTGGAGACCATTGTCCTAAGTGAAGAATCATAAGAACAGAAAAACAAATGCTGCATGTATTCACCTATAAGTGGGAGCTAAGTGATGGGTATACATGGTCATACAGGGTGGTATAATAGACTTTGGAGACTCAGAAGGAGGGAGGGTGGAAGGGAAATGAGGGATCAAAAATTACCTATCAGGTACAATGTATACTACTCCTGTGATGGGTACACTAAAAGCCCTGACTTTACAACTATACAATTCATCCATGTATCAAAAACCGGTTGTACCCCCTAAATCTATTGAAATAAAAAAGTAAACATTTCATAAGGCACATTATGTATTTTATATTTATGTAGTGGTCTTAGTAGGTGTTACTAATATATTAGGTATATTAGTTTGTAGAATAGTTATGGTAGGTCTTACTATTCAGCAGGCTATGGACAGAGAGGATGAGGCAGTGCCCTGCCAAGAGGTTTGGTTTTGACAAGGTATTCTTTGAAGTTAGAGATTTGAGTGCATTGAAAAGTCAGTCTTATTTTGGGTTGATACTGGCATCATGAGGTAGAGTCTTTGTGTTCTAACTAGTCAGTGAGTGAATTCAGAATTTCTGGGGTAGAATCTGTCAGTGGTTCAGCATGTTTAAGAGTTACTTTATGGCGCTATAAATTATGACAGTGTTTCTAAATAATGAGAGTGCAATATTTTTATAAATTAATTTAAACAAACTCACACATGGGTAGTAGTCCTTATTTATCAGCCCAAATACCTTTTTGTTGTTTTATCAATTCCTACAAATTCTGAAGAATCATTCCTAACATGACTTTTAAGTTATTCATGCTACATATTGCATATTTTATTTATCTTTATACCTAGGAGGGATTCCATTTTCTCTGTATTTCCTATAGACCGGCAGAAGATAGAACCCAGTGTTTCTCCCCAGATGTTGCAGTGCCTTGCAAGGCAAACCAGAATGTCTGCACCTATTTTGTTTTAATGATTAATACCACAGGATGTGGTCTTTGGCAAGAGCTAGGGAACTGAACTAGGGAGTGTTCTTGAGGTCCCTGGCCTGTAATTATCACAGGCATATATGGCATCATCGCTATTGTGACCTATGGCAAAGGCATCTCTCTCCTGGCAGCTTGACACAGCAGGTCCAGTGTAGCTGCTCTTGTGTGTACCTTCCCACTATATATATAAAATGAAGGAAACAAAGGCTCTTTTCTGGCCACAACAAGAGCTCAAAGGGAGTTTCTAGCATTTTCTTGTCTATTTATATAACAAGAAAGTGTCTCCCCATTGCTAATGACAAGATTATGTGATTATGTTAACCTAAAGGGAGGACTGCTATGTTTCTTGGGGGGAAGGGGTAAGAAACAATGTGTATATTCTTGCACCTTTGATTTTTCAAGAAAAATCTTCACAAAGATCTCTATGCCTTCTGAAATTCCTGTCACTACATGCTGAAGATGCTGCAAGGTTTCTAGTGGGCTTAGATCAGAATAATTTTTGTCCCGTGTATCAGTGTATTTTTCTGCTATAAAATAATAACAACAATAAAAACAACAATAATATCACCAAAACAGAGTAACTGAATAAAATAAATTACAAGGGTTATTTTTAACTTTCCTCACTAGAAATCTGGAGATAAAAATTTCTGGAATTAGTTAATCCAGCAGCTTAACAAAGGCTGCTGGGTCAGCTTCACTCTGATTGTCTTGGCTTTCTCCTCATGGTCATGAGAGGGGCTGCCAAAGCTTCAAACAGTACTTTCTTACCAAAAAATGTCCAAAAGCAGGAAAGAAGTCAGGAAGGGCCATGTCTCAGAAGCCCGTTAGCAGACTTCCCAGTGTGTGCACTGGCTCACCACGAGTCACATGACTCTCCGTAAACCTATCTCCTGGCAAAGGGCAATGGGGTTACCATGAATTCCAGTTAGGGTTCAAACCCTGAGAACAGTGATACCTGATACCCTAATAAAATTGGAGTTCTTTTGGCAAGGAAAGGAGGGTAGTGCCTATTGGAAAGGCATCTAAGACTGTCTGCTGGCTCCTGAGAAAGGACTGTTATTGAAGGCTTGTTCTTTGCTTGTTTCTGGCTGCATGTGGGGCATCTCACAAGATCCTATTAATTTTACCATTCTCCCTAAAATTATAAATCTCCAGTGATTCTCTGATCACCTGTTGTTCTTCTCAGTTTCACTCACATGTCATTAAGAACACACACACATAAAAACCCAATGGCCCTTCAAAATCGCTATGGGTAAATTCAAACAGCTAATTCTGCAATTAAGTTTTGTGCATTTATAGGTGTAACACCCTTGAACTCATTCATCCAAGCATTCATTTATTAAGAAGACCTTTATTATACTTCTACTGTGTGCCAGATGTGTTCTCTATCTCGCAGTAGCACATGGTCTAATGAGACATACCGTAACTATGTGCCTATATGGCAGTTGTCTTCCATGCAACTCGAGGTACCATAAAAACAAATTTCGATGCATCAAATTTTATTCAGATAAAGGAAGGGAAGAGAGCTCAAATAGGGAACTTGGCTCTCCCCCCGCAACCCCCCCACCGATGGAAGGCGGCGAGGAGGGAGAAAGAGAGAGAGAGAGAGAGAGAGATGAGGGGGAAGGTAAAGAGAAAGACAAAATGAGGAAGGGACAAGGAGTCTTTATAATTTTTATTTTCATTTCAGATGGGAAAGATTAAAATCAGGGGAAGTTGAGTTGTATGTGTTCTCTTACCCTCTTTTTGGGAGGTCTATTTTATGGACTGAATATTTGTAACCTTCCAACATTCTTGGGTTGGAGCCTTAACCTCCAATGTGATGGTATTTGGAGGTGAGGTTTTTGAGAGGTGATTGTGTTTAGATGAGGTCATGAGAGTGGGTTGAGTGTCCTCTGTCTGCCACTTGAGGACACAGTGAGAAAGTGGTCATCTGCTAGCCAGGAAGCAGGCCCTCACCAGGAACCCAATCAGCCAGCACCTTGATCTTGGACTTCCCAGCCTCCAGAATTGTGAGAAAGAAACGTGTTGTTTAAGCCACCCAGTCTACGGTATTGTGTTGTAGCAGACTGAGCTGACTGAGGCAGTCCAGGTTCTTTCAGGTTCCATTTTGCCAGGAAATAAACTTTGGTTTTCTGCAGGAGATGGGATTGGAGTCAGGTGTTCTGCCAGGTGCTCTGTTTCCAGCAGAGATCTCAGCCCAACAGCCCCTCTCGCAGAATTTGCTGGACAACTGGTTTCATGCCAAGTTAATACCCCAAGAACTACATTGCTTAGCTTCCTTTTCTGTTGTGTCTTTTCCTGCTCCCTTTACACTTGTGAGTTAATAGCTTCTAAAAATTCTTCACAGTTTACTGGGATTTTAGGAGGAACAGGAGTTGAATGTAAGTGATCACTCTGCCATTTTAAACAAGTTAGTCTAATTTTCTTCCCCAGTATTCTCTTTGTTAAACTTTAGCATCCAGGTTATAATAGCATCTGAAAATGAGTAGGCAACGTTAACTCTTTTATTGTTCTGAGAAGCAGTATGTATCATATAGGAAATATTAAGGACTACCTCTTTCTTAAAGGTTTCCTGTAACAGAGGGGTCAAACTACCTAGGCCTGATGCATTTTGCATGGAGGGTAAAGATTTTGTTTCAGTGATTTTATCTTTTATTCCTTCTATGTTTGTAACTTTATTTTTTCTTGATAATTGGTTCTAGACAGTTATTCATTTGTCAGTTCAGAGAATTGCCTTTTAGTTTGTTCAATTACATCTACTCTTTTGTTTTTTCTATTTCATAAACTTTTATCTTTATTATTTGGGGTTTTTTTGCTTTCTTTGGGCTTACTCTGTTCTTTTTCTAGCTTTCTGAGTTGAACACATAGCTCATTTATTTTCATTTTTTTCTTACTTTTTCACAAACATGTATGTAAGGAAAGAATTTTCCCTCTCAATATTGCTTTAGAACATGGTTCAAGATTTGCTTTGTAGCACTTGGATTGCAGTTAGTTCTAAATATTTTGTAATTTTGACTGTGATTTACTCGTTAACTCATAGCTTATTTAAAAGTTACTTTTTAGTTTACAAACTATTTTTTCCTCTCTTTTAGTTGTTGCTATCTAATTTAATTGTTTTCGGTCAAAAAATCTTACACATGAACATGAATTTCTTGGAATTCATGAGACTTCCTTTGTGGCTTAATAGTTGGTCAGTTTTTGAGTATGTTCCCAAAAGAAATGAATGTTCTCTTTTTCAGGGTCAGAGTTTCCAATCACATTTTTCAAATTGATTGTAATCTTACTCATTTTTTATCTTCTTGATCTATCACCCTCTGATTTCAAGAGATATACCTTGAAATCTTCCAATATAGTTGTAGATTTATTAACTCCTTTTATAATTCCTTTTTATATACTTTGAGGTTCTGTTTTTAGGTGCATTCAGCTTTTTCTTGGAAAATTATTTCTTTTATAATTTACTGTATGTCTCTTTATCTATCCTAGTGTTTCTCATCTTCATTTTATTTTCCAATATTGGTACAAACCTTTTTTTCACTAGTCTTTTGATATGTATTTTCCTGTTGCGTATTTTACCATCTTATTATTTTTGGATTTTTATTTGTTTTTAATGTTTCATTTAAGGAACATATATCTGGATCCTGCTTTTGTTTTTCCAATACAACTGAATGGTGTGTCCTTGATGGATGAGTTTCATTTATTCATATTCTTTATGATTATTGATGTATTCAGACGTATTTCTGCTCTTATTTTGTGTTTTTTATTCATGTTTCCCCCCTTGATTCTGTTTCTTTTCCTATTTTTGCGATTAATACAATTTTTTCACTTTTCTCACCCTGCTCATTTCAGAATTATAGATTGTCTTTCTGTTTGTAGTAGTTATCTTTAATTTTTACCATAAACATTTAACTTGGTGTTCAAAATAAACTATGAAGTAATTTAGTATCTGCATTTCCCTCCTGAGGAAAACTATTATAAACATTTTAGCACACTATAACTACTTTTCAAATTCTGCCCTCTGGTCTTTAATATTATTACCCTGAGTTTTAATTTTCTACCTTTTTGATTAACAAAAAAATTGGCCCTTACTCAGATTGTTATATTTTTGGTGACTAAATAATTAAATTTACCACTATATTTTATGGTTAGCTGTGCCTATCATTGCTGCTTGTGTCACACTCTTTCCTTTGGTTTATTTTTCTTTCTGCCAGATTTTATCCTCTGTACTTCTTTCAGTGAAGACCCATGGCTAGGAATCTGTTTTTGTTTTTGAACAACTGAAAATGGCTTTATTTTGTTCTCACTCTTGAATAATAGTGTAGTGAAGCATAGAATTCTAGGCCATAGCTTTCTTTTTTCTCCTTCTTCTCAACCCTTTAAAGATACTACTTCCTAAAGTTTTGGCCTCAGTTGTTGCTTGTGAGAAATCTGTTGTACCCGTAAGTACCATTTTTTAGTGGGTAATCAGTCTCTCCTCTCTGTTAGCTTTTAACATTTTCTTTTAATCTTCGATGTTTGCAGTTTCACCAAGATGGGTGTAGTTGTAGATATTCTTGGCACACAATGCATGCTTTCTAGGAAGGCTCGTGTCTTTCTTTAATTCCAGGAAATTGTAAGCTATTTTGTTTTTTGTTAAATCTTGCATCTCTGCCATTTTCCTTGTCGTATACTTCTGGAATTCCTCTCAGGTGAGTGATGGAGTCTCTTAAGGCTGCACTTCAGCTGCATCCGCCTATTTTCCCATCTGCTCTGGTGCTATCCTATCCTGCTTCCTTCACTACAGATTTTACCTGAGAATAACCCCTCTATAGAACACTTGCTTCTAAAAAGCTCTGCTCCTGCAGGGGCCTTCTGTGGACGGCTCTCTCCAGCCCTCCACGCTTACCCGACTGCTCAGTCCTGATGGTCTGTGGGCCTTGGCTTGGCCTGCACAGCTGGTCCCCTTCCCGGGGCCCCCTTCAGCTGCTCTGGCTGAATGTTGCAGCCTTGAGTCTGAGTGAACCCCATCTCCCCTGCCTGCCGGGGAGCGTGGGAGTCTGGTCTTCCTCCATCTGCCTTTCAGCCTCTTGTCCTGGCACAGAAGCTCTGCCCTCCTTCCCTTAAGGCCTTCTCTTTCTGGTTCTTAATAGCCTTTTCTTCTCTTAAAAACCTTCCTCTTGCATATCAAAAACTTGGGCTTTCAAAAGTATTGTTTCTGATCTGGGATCAAGAGCTTATTTTGGAAGTTAGCACTGAACACTATTTCTTTCTGTCTGTATTTCAACTGGGCTCATTCTCCTTCAGGTTCTGTGGGAGCTGTACAAGGAAGAGAAGAAAAGAAAAGCACAGACATTGTATTTCAAGATGCTTTCCTGCCATAGCATTTAGGATGCATGGGCACACAGCCTGGCACATAGTATGGATGCTGTGCATGGTATCAGTACATTTTTAAAATTATTGAGTGAGTTTCTTCAGAAGCATTTGCTGGTACAGCTTTCATTACCACAGATTTTTCTTTGTCTTGGTGAGCTCTGATCTCCAAAAATCCAACTACTCCACAGCCCTAATCTCTTTCTCTTTGTAGATATCCAGTGGCCTGGGCTATGGTTCCCTTTAAAATTTCTCCAAGGACCCTGGTGGAATTTGTACTAATGTGACTCCTGGGGACCCACAATTTCTGGAATAAAACCACTGCATCCCTGCAGATTTACCCTTCTCTGTACGTTGTTGTTGAATCACATTGAAATAAGCGTAAATGCTCCTCCCATTTGCTTGCGTCTATTATCTTTGTTTTATTTCTTTTCTTTTCTTTCTTTCAAAGATCTAGTATAATATTTGAATTTCTGTTTCAGAACCCCAAAATAAAAAGGCATAATGCGAATAAAAAATTACTCAACTACATCAATTTGAAGACTAATATCCCTGCCTTGTATTTGTGGGGTATGTTTGAAGACTTGCAAGACAAGAGTATGCAAAGAAGTACATATATTAAGTTTTTTCAAGTAATATTGGTGAGTTTCTGCTGATTTTACTGGCACTAGACTATACACTGGTGAGTACAAAGGAAATGTAAATCACTTGGTTGGTTTCCTGTAGGAACTCTCAGTTTCCATGGAGAATGGCCACATGAAGTAATTGCTGAACAATATTTGGTTAAGTGACAACTCTTGGCCACATACCTGCCACAGCCAGCCCCTCACCCTACTGCCCCATACACCAATAATATATCTAATGCCAAGTGAGCATTTACTTCCAAGCCCTTTGCACATATTTGCTCACCTAATCCCATAACTCTATGTACTAGATAGACATTGTTATTATTGTGACCATTTTACAGATGAGAAAACTGAAGCACAGAGGGTTGCAATAGTACTTGCATCTCAATTCTACTCTCTTCCTACTCTTTTAGTAAAAGTCATCATGTCTTACAACATATTCTTGTGATTTGGTGCCTCTCGAATTTTTGCAAGGCCTTCTATGCACATTTAAAAGTGCTCAATAAAATATAGATTTTCAGTAAACTTTGGGAAAGAGTTTTTCAGTCTCTTTGGGTTCTCCATTGACCTCTAGATTTTGAAGTCTTTAATCCTTTGGTACTACTTATTCTGCCTAAGACTCACCATCTGCAAGATCCTGGTTTTCAGACCTTCCAAGCTAAGAAGGTCACAAACCAAGAGCTTGCTTTAGGCTCAGCAGTTGGTTCTCCAAGCCAGGGCCCCATGTGGGAGTAGCTAGGGCTGAGTAGGTATGGCTGCTGCATGAGGGAAGAGGATAAGCAGCAGTCCTGGGAGCACGAGGGGACCTGAAGCATCAATTTCAAGGAAGCACTTGAAAACTAAAAATTGGATCCAAAACAAGTTGCCAACAGCATGGAATTGGTGAGCAGTTCGGAGGATGTGGAAGGCAGAACCTGGCAGTGCCTACGCGTGGGCATGGAGATGTGAAGGCTACTGAGCCCTCCTGCCTGGTCAGTGGTTCAGATGCACCCCCTGTGTTTGTGTAGTGGGGTGGTGGGGGGTGGGCCTGCCTGTGCTCAGCCTGCCCCCGTCAGGGCCTCCTGCACATGCATTTGAGCCCCACTTTCCACCCTGTTCCACTGCACGGTTCCATGGGAGGATTTCCATCGGTGAAGATGGGAGTCCAAGTGGGAAGGCAAGGGTGAAATGAATGGGGTCTGTTTTGAGATGTGTCTCCAAGCCAAAACGCAAAAGTCTCTCATTCTTATGGCAAATACAGTCACCTGATGGCCATAGTGTTTTACAATCTGGAATGGAACACTTTGAGGTGAAATATGTATTTTGCAATCTGGGTGTTATGTAGGTATGGAGGGGTTACTTTAGTCCTTACTTTCTCACAATTCATTTTGCTCATTGCCTATATATTATCTCTCCTTTTTCCCTCAGGACCATGGGCAATTTTTATATAAGGCAATCTGAGAGGCTGTGAAGGTCTATTACCATTATTGTTACGTGGAAATCTGCAGTTTCAAGTCATGGCATGCCAAAACCCCTGCTCATTTAATCCACAGGATTTCTGTTCTGGGACTTTTTGAAGAGGCTTTTTAGTCTTGTGCATTATATCTAGAACATTGCATCCACATGGTGCATAGATTGCTCTTAATGCATTAATTTTATTCTTGCAAGAATTTTTAGTTTAAGTTCTTTGGGGCTGTTTTTATATATATGTAGAAAAAAATTATTTCTTACAGTTCTGGAGGCTGGAAACTCCAAGGTCAAAGGGCTGCATCTGGTGAAGGTCTTCTTGCTAGTGAGAACCCTGCGGAATCCCCAGGCAGTGTAGGGCATCACATGGCGAGAGTTCTCACTAGCAAGAATAGATCCTGCTTACATGAGTCTGTAATATGATGAGTAAGAATGAGTCTAGTTATGATTTAGAAAGCATTGCTCTTTATGTACACAATACTCTTAGTGATCTTAATAATCAGTAAAGAAAATAATGTAGCGTTCTGAGATCAGGACAAAAATTTGGTATCTTTTTTTCCCTCTGCTTGTTAAATCATCAGAAATGTACCATAAATATCCATTGCTAGTAAGTATTCCATAAAATGGGAACTGTTAGGCGTGGCTATTAGCAATGTTAATCTGTGAAGAACTAGTTTTGGAAAGTATAATAACATGGCAGTGTGAACTGACCCTGCAGACTGCCTGGTGTGAGCATGGCCCTACCACACATCAATGGTGAGACTTAGGGTAAGTTACTTACCTGCTCTAAGGCTGAATTTCCTCTCTTGTAAAATTAAAATGATAATAATACCTAATTTAGAAGAGTTGTCAAGATTAAATAAAATAATGATTATTGTAGGGAATCTAAATTAAGCAACTAATCTAAGAATTAAGAGTGCTCGTGCAAAGGTGCTTATGTTTTACCATCACTCATTATTTAAAAATTTGAAAGTCAGTTAAATGTCCACCAATAAGAGAATCGTTAAGGTCATTATTGAATAGTTTGGAACTGGAATGTCTTGCAGCCATAACATGAACACTTATAAAGATTATGCAGCAAAATAAAATGAAGAGAAATCCTTAAATAACATAAATTGGAAATATAAGAAATAAAATTTATATATAGCATTATTAAAACATATAAATATAAATATAGAAGAAGGAAGAGAGCTCTCAAAATGCTAATAGGGTGGTTGAGTTATACATCTTTCCTACTGTTAAGTTTTTCTATTACATTATTACATTGTTTTCATAATTAAAACACAGTGGTATTATTAATACCTTCTTCTATTTATGAAAAAATACTTTAGAAAACATAGGCAATGCAGAAAATCATGAAGAATAAAATTAAAATCAACCTTAATACTGCCATTAGTGTTTTAACTTACAGTGTTCCGTTCTTCTTTATGCATTATATATAATATATATTATGTATATATGTTTATGTATAAGTATATAGACTTCTTCAAAATTAGCATTGCTTTGCTATCAATTTTACTCAGTCTGCTTCTCAGGCTGTTGGTTTAGCATTACTTTTCAATCTTCCGTCTTTCCATACAAGCCCATTCTCCCTTTCCCAGGAGCTTTAAATTCCTATGTCTTATTGGCAACACCAAGCAGCTCTTTTTTGAAATGTTCTCTTGTTTCTTGTTAAAAATAATTTTCAGAGCTGAACTGTGCCTCCGAAACTTCCACATAATACCCTTTTTCCTTGTGGTGCTATATTTCCCCATAGATACCGTGCCATTATTTTCATCATTTTCTTTTTAATTACCCTTTAATAAAGTGAGACCCACCCAGACCATTGGCCCCATACACCTGCACAGGAGTCTATGAAGACTTCTCCCAGACAGAAAGTAGGAGAGGAGGTCAATGCACTCAGTTAGCTCCCTTTTCTTACAGGCATTCATCTTGTTAGGTTCTTCTGGATTCAATTGGAATTTCATCTGGCCTCTGCCTAGTTCTCCCAGAATTAGGGAAACACTTACATTGTATGTAAGTAGAGGCTCTTTTCCATAGATACACCCAGAGAAAACTCTCAGCCCAGTATGCATTCTCTCAGAGCTCTTTCTATCTTGGCTCCCATCTGTAGCGTTTTACATGAAAGGAACTACCTATCATCTGTGGATAAAATTTACTCTCCTTTGCTTTTTACTTGGGCATAGAACACAGAGGGGAATGGGCTAGGTTCTTGCAGATGCCTGTGATTCATATTATCAGAGAATTGGCCGTAGGACTGGGTGGGTCTTCAGCCTAGTACCATAGCTGAACTAGAAACAGTGCCCCTTAAAAATGGACAGGAAGCTCTGCCCATGAAACAGAGCTGCTTCTCCATTGCGTTGGATCCTCTGGACTAATGCAGAAAGAAAATGCTAATAACGAGTGGAGTGCTGAATGGGTTTGACGAGCGTATGTGTGTGTCAGAAAGCAGTGCCTTGGCAGTAATGGCATACAGATTTTCATCTATTTTTTCCCGTCAGTTATAGAGCATGCATGTCCCAGCGAGGAGTAGATAGTGGGGGAAGTCTGAACCTTCTTTCTACCTACTTTGTGAAAGGTGATATTATGCTTCAAAGGGTAAAGCGTATAGAAACCTGCCCTACTTCTCAATCCAGCTCCAACTAAATATGCTTGGTAGTAATTTTTAGGTATACCTCTAAGAACTTTCTAAAATGTTGCCTATAATCCTGGTTTTCAGAGCTGCCTTAATTTTTTTCTGGTCAATGTGATGTGACTGTGGGAGAAGACACTTAAAAATGTCTTTTAGAATTGGAGGTCCCTGCTTTCAATTTAAATACTTTGTTAAATATAGGTTTTTTTTTTTTTTTTTTAAATCATGATGGCTAGCCTTTTCTAACCTATCACTAAACTTACCCACCCATCACCTTGTTAAGACATTGCATTCCTGCTCATAAAGTTGATGGAAGAAAGAAGCAACCCTCCTCTTCCCCACTCTATGACCCCTGACTCAGGGCCAGGATTCGACTCAACCAGAAAATCTGGTGGTCATCACTTTACTATGCGGGTGCCTTCCTTGCCATGAACTTCTATAATACATTGTTTCCTGAAACTCAGCAGTAATTGAGGGCAGACTAGCAGTGGTACATTTTATCCAAGGAGATACTTAGGTTTTTGGTTTTGCCTGTGATTCATGTTATCAGAGAATCAGCTACAGCTGTGGTCCCCACCCCCCAGGCTGAGGACCTACCAGTATCGCCTGGTGGCCTGTTAGGAACTGGGCCGCACAGAAGGAGGTGGGGAGGGAAGAAGTGAGTGAAACTTCACCTGTATTCACAGCCGCTCCCCATCACTCACATCATCGCATAAGCTCCACCTCTTGTCAGATCAGCGGTGGCATTAGATTCTCATAGGAGCTCGAACCCTACTGTAAACTGTGCATGTGAGGGATCTGGGTTGCTCCTTATGAGAATCTGATGCCTGATGATCTGAGGTGGAGCTGAGGTGGTGATGCTAGTGCTGGGGAGCAGCTGCAAATACAGATTACCATTAGCAGAGAGGTTTGACTGCACAATAAATGTAATGTGCTTGAATCATCCCAAAACCATTCCCCCCCAGTCTGTGGAAAAATTGTCTTCCATGAAACTGATCCTTGGTGCCAAAAAGGTTGGGGACCTCTGGGCTGCAGGACTGGGTGGCTGTTGTACTTACTACCAGAGCCCGACTAGAAACAATGCCCCTTACGAATGGAAAGGAAGCTCTGCCTGTGAAAACAGACTTCCTGCTACAGGTGTGAAAAATGGATTAAACCATCCACTAAATAAACTATGCAGGGAAAATCTTAGCATGCAGGCCAAAGTTAAGGTTATGATTCAGAGAGAAAGGCGTTTTGTTTTGTTTACAATATCAAAGATAAGAGGCAAGGCTGAGAATCAAAAATGGAGCAGAGAGCGATGCACTGCACCCGAAGGCAGCAAGAGAGAGCAAGGGTGCCTGAGAGGCCCCCTGGGACTCGATCCAGAACACAGAAGCAAGGAATTAGAACCGGGCCCCTAGGTGGGGAGGAAGCCATGCAGAGCATTCTGGGGAATGAAAATTCCTGCACTTTTTTGGCCAACAGAGAACCTCAGTCTGATTAAAATTACCCAGGGTCAGATGACCAGCCAGAGGAGTCAGGAGATTCCATTCGAAGGGCAACGGTATTGATTCCCACCTGCAGCATTTTATGTGAAAGGAACTACCTACCTGTGGATGAAATTTATTCTCTTCTGCTTCTTACTTGGTCATAGAGCACAGACAGGAAAAGTCCACTGAATGGGCTACCTTTTTGTAGATGGAAGTAAGGACAACAGAGTCACATATGTTTGGTTTGTTTATGAAGCTCACGAGCAAAACTATTTGGATGGGTCTCCATATCCACCACTGCTTTAGTTATAATGATTCATTCTGGAGAACAATATGATTTTGGTAACTTAGAAGACTACCTCTTTAAAGCTCCCTCTTTTTTTGTTAAAGACACCTTCCTTTTCTTGCCCTCACCCCCAACCTCAGCTCTCTTACCCTAACCCTCATTACCACTCTTTAATAGAAAATAACTTTGGGGTAACAAAGAATTAGAAGAGGATAAAATACACAAATAAACTCCATAGAAGCATATATGAATTGCTTATTATTTACTGTGTGGGAGAAAATTATTAGCTTCTGTGCAAGGTTTTATATTATGAAAGGTTTTATATTATGCTCTATAAACTTAAAAAATAGTCTAGTAATTTCATTACAGTTAATAGTATAAACAATGCAGATCACAGGCATGTACAAAACACAATATGGGATGATTTTCTATATATGTATTAGTGACAGAGAATGAGTCATGTTTGAATTGCAATATATTCATGTGTTAAAGCCCAGTAATTTCAATTTTTATGTCAGAAATATTACTGATGCAACTGTCTCACCATGCTATAAGATTAACCAATCAAGTCACAACACAAGGAATCAACAGGTTAAAGAGTAATTTATATTTAAAAAGCAAAAATAGCAGCAATTAAAAATTATAGCTAATTCAAGATAGCAAAAATAACAAACTAATAATAAAGTATTTATCATTCCCCCCAAATTGGAAATTTTACAATCTATATGTGCATGTGCAGTAGGATCTTTATAAAATCAGAGCTTTATATGATGGCCACATTTTAAAAAATATATTGATTTAGAGTCCTCCAGAAACTCAAGGAACATGCTAATTTTAGTCCATGAATACCAAATTTTAGTTATCTTTCATATATCAGTTAGTAAGCAATAAATAAATAGCTTTAAGCAGCAAGGATCTATGGAATTATGAGTCACTCACCAGTAAGAACTCACTAATGGACTTTCAGACCTGTTAGCAGGACCCTAGGACTATGCTTTGAGAACCATTGAGCTGGAATGTCCTCACCTTAGGAGGGAAGACAATGAAAGGCCTTGCTTGGAGTTAGTAGACTTGCTTGGAGTTAGTACCAACTTTTAAGGTAGGGAAAACCTAAGCCCTGGAGAATGATATATAGAATTATGTAATACTCCTCTGCCACAAGTTGAGAACTGCTCTTTAAAGCACCAGCATTTTTAAGAAGCATTTTTAATGGAAATTATTCCAAAGATGTGTGCTAATCATCTCTTTGCCTTTTAACTAGAGTATACGCATACTAATTAAGTGGTCTTTGTCATCGTTGTTAATATCACTGTTGCAAAACACTATAATAAAATGATACCCATGGGGCTTTCTAAGAGTAGGATGCTTGCGTCTAAATTACATAATCATGATCTGCTCCTTGAATCCAGAATCTTTCATAGTTTTTCCCCAGTCCCCTTTCTTGCTGTCAGCTTGTCAATTCTCACATTTCACTTCTCCAGTCCAAGTGTGTGTTGGATTTTGTGTAAGTAAAAATATTTAAAAATTGTGATTCTTTTATGAATATAATATAGGAAATTAGTGCCTGGAGTTTCAGGCATTGTTTTGGTTGCACAAAAAGGCCTTTTTTGCTGACATACTTAATCAGTTTTAGATTATTATTACTGATTTTAATAATAAAAATACCTTACATTTTTGTGATATTTTTCAGTTTGTAAACATTTTGAACCATCTTTTCTTGGAAGATCTTTGCCAAAATCCTAGTAGATAGGATGGTCATACTTCATTCATTCATTCATACAGTTAAGTAATACTCAATGATAGTGCATGTGCCAAGCACTGAGGAAACAAGAATTCTGAGAGGTTACACAACATGTAAAAAGCAAATGCCCAGTACGTCAGAAAGCTAGATCCACTTCTGGAGCTCTCTGTTCAGTGATCTTTCCCATGTAATATGGTGTCCTGTTGGTTGCATTCTCTGGTGGTGAAAAGTAATTATTATTTAACCATCTTTATCAATTTTCTACATAGGCAGCAACTAAAGCACACACAAGCTCAGAGCCTTGACTACTTATTTCAGAGCCAAGATGGTCAGCCCACTAGCATACTGGTGGGACATGATAATTGGCCAGGATGTGATCATTGTACAGTACTTGTCTCTTACATACAACATTTTAAAAAATCTTTACTATTTTTAGCTCTGAAAACTCCAAATAGGCAGAAACATCTTTTCCTAGTCACTTTTCTTGAAGTCAGTGGAAGCCTTTTATCTAGTAAGGCAGGTGGGTGGCTCCTTCCTAATGTGCAAAAACCCAAAGGCGTCCATGACCTTTTCATCTCATATTCTTTAAAATGTGGATCATCTGAACCTGTCTAGCTTGCTGGGAGTCCCCAGACAGAGATATTTTTAGAAAGCCTTAGATTTCCAAGTATTATCAACTTTTCTCCTGGAAGATGATTTTCCTTTAAAGGAATATATGCCCAGATCCTTGCTCAAATGTGACTATATCAAAATTTGGGAATAAATAAGTGCCCACAATATGCCCTTTCCTTCAAAGACAGAAGTCAGACTCTTTAAAAAGGAAAAGAAGAATAATAAAAAGTTCACTTTCATTCGTAGAATGGTTGAGGTGGCAGGAACCTTAGGGCTTGATAATTGAGAAGAGCAGTTCCTGTATTTAGTCACACGGTAGAATCACTCGGGGCACTTAAAAAGTTTTGCCCCTCCAGAGATTGGGTTAATTACTCCCCACCTACTCCTGGAAGTTGGGCAGAAGTGGAATAAACAGAGATGGGCCTGACTGAGAACTCTTCTTTCTGATTCTGCTACATCGACATGGTGGGATCACCGCTCAGAGTGCAGTGTGCCAATTATGAGTTGACAGAACACTCAGATGATGCTGGACAAAGATATTCCTGGGAGTAGAGGAAGGAAGATCAGGAATAAACTTTGTGTTTGGAAGAAAGAAATCGGAGATATTGAGTTGCACCCTCTTCTTTCATACGTTGAACACTGAAAGTAAAAGATATCTGAAAAAATCATAGATTCCCTGCATTGCCAGAAGATATGGGACATGAATAATAATTTGTCTGAAAATGTATGATTTGATTGAAAGTGTATCCTTAAATTTAACAATTACCAACTTATTTTTTTAAATTTGACAGTTATCATCCTGTCTCTTTTTATGAGCTAGGTGGTTTTAAGTGCTACATTATTAGCAATGAGGATTAACAATTGAGTATTAACTCATTTAGTACTCATTGCAAGTGAGGACTATGTAATACTCATTACAAATGAGTATTAACTCATATATTTCCCCAAAATGACACTGTTGGGGATTATTTTTTTCTCCCACTAAGGTACAGAGCAGTTAAGGAATTTGCCTGTGGTCTTTCTGTAAGTAATAGAGCAAAATTTAACGCAGGCCCTCAAGACTCCTAGACCTCAGTTCTTATGCACTGTTCTATTCTGCTTTCTAATTTCACAAATTATCTCAGAATTCTTGTTAGTTTGAAAAAAATCTCTTTTGCTTCCTAGCTTTTCAGAAAAAGCCTATTTTTAAAAATTATTGTAAAACATTTATTTAAACTAGTCAAAGAAACCACTTTTTCTGAAAACAGAGCAGGCTTTTGAGTTAGGCGAGGCATGAGAGAGGCGGGCGTCTGATTCCAGCATAGCTGCACGAGATGAAAGCCGACAGGCACTGGGGACTGGGCTAAGGTCTTGCCACTGCTGTGGGCTCCTCAGCTGTAGAGCGGAGAAGGGGCTTTTCCCAACTACCAAGAAAACACCAGGGAGGCAACTCAGCTATGCTCTCTTGTGGCATAGCGGCCAGGTTCATCCAGGTGGGTGAGAATAATGATCAAGCCAAAAATTTAACATTAAAAAACTACTGCAATAAGGTGGAGCACAGAGGATTTTCAGGGCAGTGAAATTACTCTGTATAATGCTATAAGGGTTGATACATGTCATTATACATCTATTAAAACCCACAGAAAGAACAACACCAAGAGTGAACCTTCATGAAAACTACGGACTTCGGGTGATGAGAGGTGTCATTGTAGGTTCATCAGTTGTAACAAATGTACCACTTGGGTGGGGGATGTTGATAGTGGGGGAGTCTGTGCATGTGTGGGGGTGAGGAGCAGATGAGAAATCTTTGTACCTTCCTCTCAATTTTGCTGTGAACCTAAAACTGCTCTGAGAAATAAAGTCTGTTATTAAAAAATACTGCAAAACATTATGCTAAGTGAAAGAAGTCAGATACAAAAGGCCACATACCGTATGATGGCATTTGTATGAAATATCTAGAATAGGCAACTTTATAGAGATTGACTGCAGATTAGTGGTTGCCAGGGGAGTGGGGGCAATGGAAAGTAACAGCCTAATGGGTGTAAAGTTTCCTCCTGGGATCGTGAAAATGTTCTGGAACTGGGCAGTGGTTCTAGTGATTGCACACTGCAAATGTACTATTATAAAAACCTTTGAATTGTCCACCTAAAAAAGGTTAAAATAGTAAATTGTATGTTATATGAATTTTTCCTCAATTAAAAAAACTTTTAAAATACTGCAGCATGAAAGAAGGAAACATCACTTTGAAAATTCAGGAAAAACCATGCTTCTAAAAATGATTTATTACAAAAGCTAGTTAAAAAAGAAGCATTCTCAATAACTTCAACTGAGTGTGAGAAGTTATGATCTCTTGAAGCAGGTGCAGAGAGATATAATGAGAATATTTTCTAAAGTTAAGACATTGGAATGATGTGAAATAGAAGTTATGTGAGATATGAAAAGCTTGAAACAGAATTAAAATTGCTTAGCAGAATTTAAATCCAGTTGAAGGTGCTCAAAGGCTGAATTGATGCTGTGGAAAAGTGATTCACTGATGCAATAGGAAAACTTGAGATGCTTTTGCAGAATGCAAAAAGAAATAACAAATATAAGAAAATGATGAGAGGGTAGGTAATAAATCCCAACCCTATGATCATTGCTCTGAGCTCTACCAGACAAGGAGTGGTAGAGCTCAGAACAACAGACTCAACGATCAATAATTAGGTTTTTTTCGATAATTTAGGGTTTTTTCTGAGCTAAAACAAAGGCCTAAAAATAGAGAGAAAATACAATATTTCATAAAACGTTGTTGAAAAGAAACTTTTTTAATATACTCCATGATTTTTAAAAAAAAGCAAAAAGAAGAAAGCGTCATATAAATATCAAAACAGGACAAACTGGTTGTCTGCAAAGAAACAAAAATTAAGCTAGAAACAGATTTCTCTGAGATAGACTATCAGAAAATGTTGGAAGAAATTCTATAGAACTTTAAGGAAAAACTATTATGAAACAAATATATTTTCCCAGCCAAGTTATATGTGTGAAGGCAACAGAGAGACATTCTGAGATAAGTATGAGCCCAGAAAACATAAATTCATATTTTTCTTCTTAAAATTGCTTGAATAAAATGGTATAGCCACTCTGAAAAACAGTTTCACAGTTTCTTATAAAACTAAACATGCAATTGCCATATGACCCAGCGATTGCATTTGTGGCATTTATCCTAGAGAAATGAAAACTTATGTTCACACAAAAGCTGTACATGGATGTTCATAGCAGCATTGTTTGTAAAATCCAAAAGCTGGAAATAGCCAGATGTCCTTTAAAAGGTGAATACTTAAACTGTGGTATCTTCATACCATGGAATACTATTCAGCAATGAAAAGGAACAAACTATTTATGCAACAACTTCAATAAATCTCCAGATTATACTGAGTGAAAAAAGCCAATTTCCCAAAGTAGTATACTATATGATTCCATTTATATAACATTCTTGAAATGAAAAAAGAAGAATGTTGGTGAGGATGTGGAGAAAAGGGAACACTTACACACTGTTGGTGGGAAGGTAAATTCATACAACCTCTATGGAAACAGTATGGAGATTACTCAAATAACTAAAAATAGAATTACCATATGATCCAGAAATCCCACTACTGAGTATCTACCCAAAGGAAAAGAAATCACTATATCAAAAAGACACCTGCGTTTGTATGTTTATCAGAGCACTATTCATAACAGCAAACATACAGACTCAACCTAAGTGTCTATCAACAGATGATTGGACAAAGAAAATGTGGTGCCTGTCCTACTTAAACTATTCCAAAAAATTGAGGAGGATGGACTACTCCCAAACTCATTCTATCAGGCCTATATCACCCTGATACCAAAACCAGACAAAGGCACAACAGAAAAAGAAAACTATAGGCCAATAACTCTGATGAACATCGATGCAAAAATCCTCAACAGAATAATAGCTCACTGAATTCAACAGCACATTAAAAAGATTATTCATATTATTCATCATGATCAGGTGGGATTCATCCCAGGAATGCAAGGATGGTTCAACATATGCAAATCAATCAATGTGATACAGCATATCAACAGAATGAAGGACAAAAACCATATGATCACTTCAATTGATGCTGAAAAAGCATTCAATAAAATTCAATACCACTTCATGATAAAAACTCTGAAAAAACTGGATATAAAAGGAGCTTACCTTAACACGATAAAAGCCATATATGACAGACCCATGGCTTGTATCATACTGAATGGGGAAAAACTGAAAGCCTTTCCTCTAAGATCTGGAACAAGACAAGGATACCCACTCTCACCACTGTTATTCAACATAGTAGTGCAAGTTCTAGCTAGAGCAATCAGACAAGAGAAAGAAATAAAGAGCATTCAAACTGGAAAGGCAGAAGTCAAATTATCCTTGTTTACAGATGATATGATCTTATATCCAGAGAAACCTAAAGACTCCACAAAAAAACTGTTAGAACTGATAAACAAATTCAGTAAAGCTGCAGGATACAAAATCAACATACAAAAATCAGTAGCATTTCTAAATGTCAATGGTAAACAATCTGAACAAGAAACCAAGAAAGTAATCCCATTTAGAATAGCTACAAATAAAATAAAATACCTAGGAATAAACTTAAAAAAGAAGTAAAAGACCTCTATAATGAAAACTATAAAACACTGAGGAAAGAAATTGAAGAAGACAAAAAAAAATGGGATGATATTCCATACTCATGGAAGAATCTATATTGTTAAGATGTCCATATTCCCCAAAGCAATCTACAGATTCAATGCAATCCCTATCAAAATACCAATGACATTCTTCACAGAAATAGAAAAAATAATCCTCAAATTTATATGGAACCACCAAGACCCAGAATAGTCAAAGCCATCCTGAGCAAAAAGAACAAAATAGGAGGAATTACATTACCTCACTTCAAATTATACTACAGAGCTGTAGTATCCAAAACAGCCTGGTGTTGGCATAAAAACAGACACATAGACCAATGAAACAGAATAGAGTACCCAGAAATAAATCCACATGTCTATAGTGAACTTATCTTTGACAAAGGTGCCAAGAACATACAGTGGGGAAAGGACAGTCTCTTCAATAAATGGTGCTGGGAAAACTGGATATCCATACTCAGAAGAATGAAACTAGACCCTTATCTCTTGCCATATACAAAAATCAAATCAAAATGGGTTAAAAACTTAAATCTAAGACTTGAAACTATGAAACTACTAAAAGAAAACATTGGGGAAATGCTTCAGGACATTGGACTGGGCAAGGACTTCTTGAGTAACACCCCCAAAGCACAGGCAACCAAAGCAAAATTGGACAAATGGGATCACATCAAGCTAAAAGTCTTCTACATAGCAAAGGAAACAATCAACAAAGTGAAGAGACAGCCCACAGAATGGGAGAAAATATTTGATTTGCAAACTACCCATCTGACAAGAGATTAATAACTGGAATATATAGGGAGCTCCAACAACTCAATAGGAAAAAATCAAATAATCTAATTAAAACATGGACAAAGGACTCAAATAGACATTTGTCAAAAGAAGACAAACAACAGGTATATGAAAAAAATGCTCAATATCATTAGTCATCAGAGAAAGGCAAATCAAAACTACAATGAGATATCATCTCATCTTAGTTAAGATGTCAAAAAGACAGGCAATAACAAATGCTGGCAAGGATGTGGAGAAAGGGGAACCTGCCTCATACACTGTTCGTGGGAATGTAAATTAGTGCAACCACTATGGATAACAGTATGGAGGTTCCTCAGAAAACTAAAAA
Source organism: Daubentonia madagascariensis (assembly GCA_023783475.1). Taxonomy (NCBI): domain Eukaryota; kingdom Metazoa; phylum Chordata; class Mammalia; order Primates; family Daubentoniidae; genus Daubentonia; species Daubentonia madagascariensis. The sequence goes on from JAKFHU010002658.1 coordinate 12,058,507, forward strand.
TAGAAGTACCATATGATCCGGCAATCCCACTGCTGGGTATATATCCAAAGAAGGGAATTCTGTATATCAAAAAGATATCTGCATTCCCATGTTTATTGCAGCACTATTCACAATAACCAAGATTTGGAATCAACATAAAGGTCCATTAGTGGATGAATGGATAAAGAAATTGTGGTACATATGCACAATGGAATATTATATAGCCACAAAAAGAATGAAATCCTGCCATTTGCAATAACATGGATGGAACATTATGTTAAGTAAAATAAGTGAAGCACAGAAAGACGAATCTCGCATGTTCTCACTCATCTGTGGGAAATAAATATTAAAAACAATTGATCTCATGGAGACAGAGAATAGAATGATGGTTACCAGAGGCTGGGAAGGGTAGCCGGGAAGGGGGATAAAGTGGGGATGGTTAATGGGTGCAAAAATAAAATTAGATAATTAGATAGAATGATAATGTGGTGGTGCCTTCCCAGCTCACTACTGCAACCTCGAACTCCTGGGCTCAGTGTTCCTCCTGCCTCAGCCTCCCAAGTAGCTGGGACTACAGGTGCACACCACCACACCCAGCTAATTTTTCTATTTTTTGTAGAGATGTTGTCTTGCTATATTGCCCAGGCTATTCTCAAACTCCTGGCCTCAAACGATCCTCCTGCCTCGGCCTCTGAAAGTGCTGGGATTACAGGCATCAGCCACCATGCCTGGCATTAATAGAGGAATTTTTTAAAACTTAAAGATAATATGAAATAGAATTAAAACAGCATATATACCTTTCAAATCACTGAGGGAGGATAAACAAGCATATAATGAAACAAAGAAAAGGAAGGGGAAAAGAGCAAGTTGGCATAAAAAATAGAAAAGAAGGTAATGAGTAAGGATGATCATTGACCATGAAAATAAAATTAAATAATTAAATTCCCTAAGTAAGATTTAAAAAAATGGAAGATTAGTTTAAAAACAATATTGAACTATGTGCTTTTTAAAAAGGCACACCTAAACTGTAATTATACAGAAAATTTAAAATAAAAGGTTAAATCAATATTTATGCAATAAATACATACCAAAAGAAAACATGGAATGGCACCATCAATTTAAGAAAAACAAATGTAGCCCCAATATTTGCAGGATCTGGACAAGAATACAAATGAAGTCTCACACAACATAGGTTTCAGTATTCAAAAGTTAAAAGTGAAGCCAACAAACTGTTGAATAAAATATGTTCTCGCCACCTACCCTGACACATAAACCTTCAAAGCAACCTGGAAGCTCAAGGTCAAAATATTGATAGAATTCCTGGATGCTTGTGAATTCCATGACAGAACATGGCAGCAAAGTGAGAGCAGCTGAGGCCTCAGCCTCCCGCCACCTGCCCCCTTTGTTTCCTGGGGGGCTTGGTGAGTGCTTATGTGAGCACCCCAACCTGCACATCTTCCTCCCCAAACCCCAAACCCCTGCCTTTTGTGTACCCACTGGGCCTAGGGATGTGCGCACACCTGGAGAAGATGACACTGGAAGATGACCTTGGAAAGAAGCTGCCCCAGTACACTGTGAAGACTTTTCCATAGTGTTCCATTTTCTTTTATCACAAGTGTCTTAAGATTGCCACCTAATTTCAGGTTGACATCCCTGCAGAGGGTGCCATGAGATATGGGGGAAGGCTTTTTTCCTACTTTGAGTTCAGACAGTGCAACTTTGCTTTTAGCTGCTTTATATACAGGGCTTTTGCTTCATATTTTGTTTAAAGACAGGTAGGTTCCTTAGCTAAGGGAAAAAAAGAGGCTTGTAAATTTCAGTTTGAATGACTTAACCAGTTCCCTATTGTTGAGTATTTAAGTTGCTCCCAATTTTGCTTTATTGTAAAGCACCTTCCCCATCTTATCTATTAGTCTATCTGACTAATTCATATTCTTCCTTTTAAAGTCTTTCTGGTGTTGCCCCATCTCCACCCCCACAGGAAGTCTTTTGTCTGTCCTTTTTTTTTTAAATTTCTCTCAACCCAGTCTAGAGTTTCTTGCCTGGTGTTCTAACAGAAGCATGTACATAGCGCTATCACACCACCCTCTGTTGCATTTAAAATACACAATTTGTCTCCTGATACGATCTTGAGTTTCTTTAGGAACTTTTCTTAGGACTTGTCTTTTTATATCTGCATTCCCACAGAGGAGGGACTCACTGATGCTTATTCGATGAACGGATCTTCTGTGCAACTCTTCTCTTCAAGTTCCATACCCACTAAACCAGTGGATCCAGCCTTCAGCAGACGTAAGGATCACTGGGAAAGTTTGCTGAAGCGTTGATCCCTGGGCTGTGTGCCCAGAGAACCTAATAAGCTTCCCCAAACTACTAATGCTGCCCATCTGAGGACACACTTCAGAGAGGTACTGCATTAACATTCTTTTATCCTTTTTCTTCCTGGGAGGATTTTCTTAAGAGAATAAAATGCTCTGATAGTTGATGGAAACATGTGAGTCTAATGGGATGTTTCCTTTTACCATACAAAAATAGCAGAAATTTTGATTTTTACAATCTTTTTTTTTTGTGAGTTTGGCTAGTGTGAGTTATTTTCCCTGAGTTTGATACTCTGCGGAGATGGAAAAATCCACTTTGTGTTCCTCGTTTGCTGAGGTCCAGCTCTCAGAAGATGTGGACCCCACTAAGAGGGTGGCATCCTGTGAGTCTCTCCGAGCAGCTGGCTGGCTGGTGTTCCCGCCAGGCCTCTCTATCTTCCGCCCCATCACCTCTGCAACAATTGAAATATCTGTTTCTTCCTCATCACTTCCAAAAGCTGCTTACAGATTTTTGTCCATTCACAGCAAAAGGCTGTCCTTCAACCATTGGCACTTGGAGGACTATTTGAAAAAGACAGAGTAAATCACAGTTGTGATCACAAGCAAAGAAGTTCAGGAACATAGAGGTGTCCAGGATGGAGGGGGTGCCTGGTAGGAGTTCTGTGCTTCCTGGAGGGTAAGTCACGGCAAAGATGTAAGGTAGGGGTGGTGTACAGGCAGGAAATAATTCTGAAGAAGAGGCTAATTACCCCCAGTGCTGGCTTGTAATGAAGGGCTGACTATAGCTGGGAAATTACCTTCTTTTGATTCTCATGCATTTAATGGTGCTACAGAGAAAGAGTCTTGGGTGCCCTGGCCCCTGTCCAGCACAATATTATTTAATAATAATGGGTGCTCAGTTCTTACCTGGTAGAGTTTGCAGGGTGGGAGGTTTGTTCACTAAAGCCCCTTTATGTTTTTTAGTACCTTTCATCCCCAGTGACTTCCCAACATGTTATTTATCTTCAGAGCCTGCTTTGGGGGGGATGTGTGTAAGGGAAGTGGGGGGCTGCGGGGAGGACCACAACTTCATAACTGGGGCAAAAGAAGCATCTGGGGAGCCTGTTATTCTCTGAAGTCCACACCAAGGGCTGTCAGGAGCTGCACGCCTTGGCAGCCCACAGAGGTTTAGATGCCCACTGGTTGGCAGTGCTTTCAGATTCTTGTCATGAGAATGATTCATTTAAATACAATATGAGTTCATGGTTTACATTTCCTCACAGAATTAAAAGAAATACAGACAACGAATACAAGCTGACTTCCATTTCTAAGAATGATTACACCCTCACCAAATGGCTTGGGTCATAGTCATTTTTAAAATTGTCATGTGTATTTCTGTAAGTTCTTAGGAAATTCAGCCAATCTAAAATAAAAGGAGACATTTCAAATGTTCTGCAACATGATAAGGAAATATTATACTATAGAACAGAGATTTGGAACTAATATGAACTCCAAGTCCTGAAGCCAATACTGAATTGTTGCAACAAATTTCTGTCCCAGGCAGATCTGTCAGCCCTCTCAACTCCTCTTTTTGGCCATTTAACTCACAGAGCCACTATTCCTCAGGTGCTGCTGGGGTGGGGGGGCAAGGAAGAGCATATCGGCTCTTCTCCCTCTCAGGAACTTGTGGGGGGCATTTAGGGTTAGGGTGGGCAGTGATTCAGCAGAGTCCTCAGGAGGTGTTATCTAAAGCACAGCTCTGCAGTGTTTCCCATTCTGTAACTGGGGTAGTGCCAACTTCCTACCTATATCCTCAGAGCTTGGAGAGATGATAGCTTCTCAGTAATAATTCATAGGAAGGGGTATGGAGATCCTTCTTCATTCCAATTAGTCTCTCAAATCCCAGGTGCAGACTCCAGCAGCTCTCACAAGGGCATCCACACCTACCTGTTAAAGATAATCACTTTTAGGTGGCTGGAAATAGACCCTCCTCTTCACCCATCCATCTGCAGCACAGCTCCTGAATCAACCAACCAACCAACCAACCTCACCCTTCAATTCCAAATGCAATATTTCTCCTAACAAGTGCCTGAAAGGCTGAAGCTCAAGGGTGAGCTTTGTTTGAACATTAAATTTGAATGACATACTGACTGTCTTTACTATATTGCTCTCAAAGTCCTGTGACTACCTGGATGAAGGTGTCAGCAATGTTATTCACTACCTCAAGGTCAGGGCAAAGCTGGAGCTATGTGAACCTCCAGGCTGGATAATAATTTGGGGAGCCTTAATAGATCTTACGAAGGGGTATTGGACGTCCAGTTAGGGGAGAGGCTGAGTGGCTGCAGGGAAGTGCTGAGAAACACCCGGAGTGTGCCCCGCCCAGGAGAGAAGAAAAACTGGCCATCTCCCCGTCTCTAGTAGGCACTTTATAAACTGTGGTCACTGGACGTTCTTTGTTATTTTTGCCTGAGAAATTTAGCCCCAGCGTATCCTTTAAGAGGCCCATTAAAATTCTTCCAATCACATACAGTTTTCTCCATAAGAAGAACTCTATGAAATAAGGTTTTCTCTATTCCTTTCTATTTCCAGGCTGGTTTGAGGTCACAGTAGTGTTTTTTTGTCCACTATAGACTGGAACCCTAGCTACATCATGGCCTGCGCCGTAGTCTTGCTCGTTAATGGTAAGGCCAACTAAAAGCCCTTGTAAGCCTCAGTCCAATAAATTTAACCACATTTTAGATAGAGTCCTCAATCATAAATACTGGTCCAAATACAAAACATACCCCTTTAGCCTGAGGTTCAATGTCCCCTCATCTAGTTAGAAGCACTTCGTTCTATCTTATTTACAAAAAACAAACAAAATCAAAACAGCCAAAAGACACCTCAGATGTTATTTTTGACCCATGAACACACAAACGCATTGCTGCTTTCTGCTTTGCTGTCTTGCTTAAGTGGTGAGAATTTTTTATCAAAATATAAACCACTTTAGTAATAAAACTGACCAACAGCCCTCTTAATTAATGTATCACCAGGGCTAAGAACTTGGAGTCAGTGGAGCAAACCACACTAGATTTTTGTGGGGAATGTCAGGCCTTTAATTTAATTACCAACAATTTATCAAGGAATAGCATAGAGGACATACAAAAGATAAACTTGCCACTAGAGTCTAACTTGTAACTTGGAGGTTAAAAAAACAGAAACTAAACAGTCACCTTAAGCTTAGTATTATATGAGGATGTTTTTATAGGAATCATAAAAGCCAAGCTATAATGATAACGATAGACTCACTGATTATTTACTCTAGATAAACAATGTAATGTTTAGGAAATCCAATCGTCTACTGTTTTAGAATTCTTTTAAGTATTTCTGCAGGTTATCTGGGATGTTATCTCTTCTACTTTTGATCTGTTTGCAGAAAGTTTAGAGAGAAGGAACTTCCTTCTTTCGTTTCCAGGCAAAATTACTGGGGCTAGGAACACAAACTACCATTTTCTAGCCTGTAGTTAAAAACCTACTATCAGGCATCACATACAAAAATTAACTCCAAATGGAACATAAACCTAAATATAAAATCTAAAACTATAAAACATGCAGAACAAAACACAAGACAAAGTTTTTATAACCTTGGGTTAGGCAAAGATTTCTTAGACATGATACCAAGAGCACAAACCATAAAAGAAAAAGAGGTAAATTGAACTCCATCAAGATGAAACACTTCCATTTTCTGAAGGCACTGTTAAGAGAATGAAAAACAAGCCACAGACAAGGAGAAAATATTTGCAAAGCACACAGCCGACACAAGCCTTCTGTCCAGAATATATAAAGAACTCTCAAAATTCAATCATGAGAAAACAACCTAATTTAAAAAAAAAGGAGAAAAGGTTTAAATAGACACTTCGTTCAAAAAAACATATGAATGTCTAATTAACACATGAAAAGATGCTCAACATCATTAGCATTAGGGAAATGAAAATTAAAACCACAGTGAGATACCACCATACACTATTAGAATGACTAAAAACAACAACATCGACCCCAAATAAAACAAAAATCAAAAAAGAAATAGTGACAATACTGAGTTCTGGAGAGAATCAAGAGCAAATGAAGCTGTCATTCATGGCTGGTGGGGATCCGGAATGCTATGGCCACTTTGGAACACAATTTGACAATTTCTTATAAAGGTGAATATATACTTACCCACTCCTAGGTATTTACACAAGAGAAATGAAACCTAATGTTGACGGAAAAACCTATGTGTATATATTTGCGACAACTTTATTCATAATAGCCCAAAAGTGGAAGTAACCCAAACATCTTTAAAGAGATAAATGGATAAGCAAACAATGGTATATTTATACGATGTAATACTACTCAGCAATAAAAAGGATAAAACAATTTATATGTGCAACAACATGAATGCATATCAGATACATTATGACAAGTGGAACAGGCCAGATTAAAAAACTACGCACTGAATAGCCCCATTTGTATGACATTCTGGAAGGCCAAAGCTATAGGGACAGAAAGCAGATTGGTGGCGTTGGGGGTGGGGAGAGGGATTGACTGCAGAAGACTTTGAGGAAATTTTGTAAGGTGATGGAACTGTGCTGTGTACTGAGTTGCAGTAGTATCTGCATTTGTTGAAATTAATAGAACTGTTCACTAGAAAGGGTGTGTTTTATTACATGAAGTTATATTTCAATTAAAATTACCCTAATATCAATTACTCAAACGGGATAGCCTTAATCAATTAAAACAATGTTTCCTCTTAATATGTTACTTCACCATAATTGGCAAAGACCTGGGCTTAGGCCGGGCGCGGTGGCTCACGCCTGTAATCCTAGCACTCTGGGAGGCCCAGGCGGGAGGATCACTTGAGCTCAGGAGTTCGAGACCAGCTGGAGCAAAAGCAAGACTCCTGTCTTTACTAAAAATAGAAAAATTAGCCAGCTGTCATGGTGGGCGCCCTTACTCCCAGCTGCTCGGGAGGCTGAAGCAGGAGGATCGCTTGAGCCCAGGAGTTGGAGGCTGCAGTGAGCTACGATGACTTCACTGTACTCTATCCAGGGTGACAGGGTGGGACTCTGTCTCTAAAAAACAAAAAACAAAAAACAAAAACAAAAAAAAAGAAGAAGAAATCTGGGCTTATAAACACAGCCCTGCCTTAATGAATCATCTCAGAGAATTTTCCAATCAGCCTTACCTTTATTCCCACTCTTCTGGCTTTGTTCAGGCTCTTATCATCTCAGGAAGAGTATTGCAATCATGTCCTAGCTGGCCTCCCTTCTTCTATCTTACCTTCTTTGATTCATGTTCAATTTGATCTTCCTTTCATGGCAATACTATCATTCTACTGCTCCACCTAAACCCCATTTACCGCTTTCCCTTCCCTGGAATAAAGTCTGAAGTCTTGAGCCAGGTTAATGACCCTACTCGCAACCACACACTGTTCCCCGCAGTCCCTCAGATACGACACACACTCCATCCGCTTGCATTTGGTCACATTTCCATGCCCTAATACTGCCCTCTCTGCCCATGATTCCTTTCCATATCTTGCTTCCCTGGCCAATTCCTACTCATCCTTTAAGATTCAGTCAAAAGCAGAGTACAGATGCTTCCCATTCCTTCCATAGCATTCTGGGCACGGAAAATTTATTATAGTTGTAATTTTGTATGTATTTATATTGTTCTGTCTCTGAAACTTTATTCAAGCTGTCCTTCTCTCTCCCGCTCAACCTCCCAACTCCTGATCTCACCCAAGGTCCATCCAATAGATGCACTTAAATCATTTACTGTTCCCTTATAGAGCACCGCCTATGGGAGAGGCACGCATCGTGCTAGGCAACTGGGATGAAGTCCCTGTCCTGAGACAATGCACAGCCTAGTGGGAAAGAATTAAAGCAAATTAATGATAATGCATTCTGAGAAGCATATTGGTAGAAGTATATGCACACAGAGATATCACAGGGCAGTGATTAATTGCTAGTATTAGCTGTTGAGAGCCTACTGTGTTCTTTGAAACGTTCTAGGACCACATGGTGAACAAGAGAGAACACCTCTCTGCCCTTATACAGCTTTATTACCTTACTGCAACAGAAGACAAAATGTTTATTCTGCCAGTTCTTTTAGCAATTCTGAAAAGTAGGTTTTAAATTTGTCATTCTACTAATTTGGAAATTGGGAATCAGAGAGGTTGACTCATATAACTGGATCTCAAAGCAAGTAAGGAAAATGTTTGGGGTTGGAACTGGGAATCAAAGTCCACGCTCTCTTGTCATCATATTCTTGCCCTTAAACCTTGTTACTTTGGTGCTTCATCTCACTTTAATTTTGTGTTCTATTCCTGTGTCTATTTAGCTCCTGACTTCACCTTTTCTTTTATTTTTAAACCTTTGACTTCTCTTTTGATTGACACTTTGCTAAGCCCAAGGCCATAGCTTTTCCTATTCCAAGCTGCTTTGGGTAACCAATGCCAGTGTCGACTTTCAAGATACTAAAGGCAAGTACTGCATGAGCACCAACCATTCAAAACAGACACTATTGGATTAATCACACAGGTGCCTACTGGCCTTGGAACTACTCCTCTGACCAAGCTATGGTCCAACATCCACACCTTACATACCCTGGCATTCACCCACTTGATCAGAGTTCCTGCCAGCCTGGTCCAGGCCCCTGGAGGAGACTTGGAAAAAGAATCTCACCATTTAGAAGGTTTGGTATTCTTGCAGACAATGGCGATCAATATCATACATGTTCAAGTGGAGACTTCTGTAAGATATGATGAAAGCCAGAAGAAAGGTTGGCTAAGGCCAGGGAGGAAATTAGGAAAGGTTCACAAGAGATATAACCCTGGAGTGGCTTCACGAACGAGCAGCTGTATTCCTGTGTATGATCGGGGAGGCGGGAGGTGCTACTCACATAGAAACGTGGTGGTGTGAGCGCACATGCTGCAGTCGGCCAATCACTCAGCATGACAATGTGCAGAATACACGAGAACCTGCAGTGGGGTGAGGGGCTTGATTGCCCCAAATGGGAAGCATCTTGATGTGTCATCCCATGAAGTTTGCTTGATACACTTACCCTAAAGACCTTCAAGCAGGAGAGTAACAGGCCTAGATTGTCCCATTGGAACGCTTTGGTAGCACTGGGAAAGACCAGCTGCTGATTCTCCCCAACGACTTTGCCAGAGTGGGATCTCTCAGAGGCTGGTGTGGCCACAGAGTTCATTGTATAACTGCCTCTTCACTAAGATCTCCAAGCTTGCGTGTTCAGATGTGAAGTTTTATCAGTTCTTCTCAGGTTAGCAGACCCTGATCTTATGTCTCAATTCTTAGAATATAGTTTTAACAAACTGAATATCAACTGACTTACAAAAGAATGTTTATCTGTCCTGTAAAATGAAAGCATTCTTTGTCTGCTATAACATACCTATGAAAACAAATTAGTTATCAAAAATAAGAGACTCGGGAACTAGATGGTATTGTACATTTGCATATTTCTCTAAGTTTACAAAAAGTCTTCATATCCAATATCCCACTGGCACTTCACAACATCTCTCTGGGGAAATAAGGAAAAATTAAAAGCTAGAAGTAAAGGCTGAGTTAGTATCAGCTCCAGTACAGACCAGAGTGTGTTCTCTTGAAGTGAAAAACATCCATGCCTGGCATATGATCCAGTTCTACCACATATTTTTGGTAGCAAATAATGCAGATCCACTTGAACCAGCTTATGCAAAAAGGGAACTTAATTATCAGCATACAGAAATACCCCACAAATTCTGAGGGCTGGGTACAGCTGGGCTTCAGGAATGGGCCGAAACCTGGGAATACCATCAGGGTTCCCTTTTCCTTTTTTTAACAGATTTATTGGGGTATAATCCACATGTCATAAAATTTATTCTTTTAAAATTTGCAATTCAAAAGTATCTAGTATATTCACAGAGCTGTGCAACCTGTGAATTTTAAAACATTTCATGGCCCTCAAAAGAAGCCCCATACGCCCGATGGCAGCCACTTTCCATTTCCCTCCAAAGCCACCAGCTCACGGCCAGAAACCAATCTGCTTTCTGTCTCTACAGATTTGCCTGTCCTAAACATTTCATTCTAGTGAAATTACACAATTTGTGGCCTTTTGTGTCTGGCTTCTTTCACTTACCACAGTGTTTTTGTGGTTCATCCGTGTTGTAGCATCTGTCAGTACTTTGTTCCTTTTCATTGTCAGGTACTATGTCATTGTATGGTCATACCAGTTTTATACCCATTCATCAGTTGATGGACACTTGGGTTGTTTCTACTTCTTGGCTATTATGAATAATGCTTCTATAGACATTTGTATACAAGTTTTTGTGTTGACATATACTTTTATTTCTCTTGGATATATAAGTAGGAGTGGAACTGCTGAATCACATGGCAACTCCACATTTAACATTTTGAGGAATTGCCAAACTGTTTTCCACAGTGGCTGAATCATTTTGTGTTCCCACCAGTATACACAAGTGTTCCAATTTCACCTCATCCTTGCCAACGCTTGTTAGTTTTTGCTTTTTTAAAATTATAGCCATCCTAGTGGGTGTGAAGTAGTATATCATTGTGGTTTGATTAGTCCCTGATGACTAATGATGTTCAGTATCTCTTTCTGCATTTGTATGTCTTTAGATATATTCAGATCTTTTACCTATTTTTCAATTGGGCTGTTCTTTTGTTGTTGAGTTATGGTTTTTTGATATATTCTGGATGCAATTCTCTTATCAGATATGTGATTTACAAATATTTTCTTTCATTTGGTGAAATTTCTTTCATTTTAACTTTCTGATGTCCTTTAAGGCACAAAAATCTTTAATCTTGATGAAGTCCAGTTTATTTTTCTTCTGTTGCATGTGCTTTTAGTGTCATATTTAAGAAGGTGCTGCCTACCCCAAGGTCACAAAAATTTACTCCTATGTTTTCTTCTAAGAATTTTTATCATTTTAGCACTTCCATTTAGGTCTATGATTCTTTTTTTTTTTTGAGACAGAGTCTCGCTCTGTTGCCCCTGCTAGAGTGCAGTGGCATCATCGTAGCTCACTGCAATGTCAAACTCCTGGGCTCAAGGCATCCTTTTGCCTCAGCCTCCTGAGTATCTGGGACTACAGGTGTGAGCCACCACACCCTGATAATTTTTCTATTTTTGGTAGAGATGGGGTCTTGCTCCTGCTGAGGCTGGTCTCAAGCTCCTGAGCTCAAGCAATACTCCTGCCTCGGCCTCCCAGAGTGCTAGGATTACAGGCATGAGCCACCATGCCCAGCCGCAGGTCTATGATTCATTTTGAGTTAAGTTTTGTGTATAGTGTAAAGAAGGGGACCAACTTCATTCTTTTGTATACAGATAACCATTTCTTTTTATTTCTGGTTATCATCTTATTATCTTGTTTCTGCAAACTAGTTTTTCTGTTTTGCTTTTTGATTTTTTTTTACTTTTTTCATGCTAAAAGTACATGAAAACTAATAGCATCCAAGTTTACGTGTTATAGTTTTAGCCACCCGGGGAGAGGCTAAATCCTACTGGAGTCACTCATGACTACCAGGAACTCCCTATTAACGATGCAGAGCTGGAGGAGGGAGGGGAGCATTCACAGGAAAGCTGCAGGGGCAGGAAAGATGCTCATTAGGTGTCCTGTGCAGAACTGTGCTTACTGCAGAAAGCATCAGAGTTATCAGGTGGAAGGAGAACATCACAGGCAAGGATCATTCTCACGTACAATAGTCTTTCAAAAGACAAGACACACAGCAAATAGACCTGGTGAGGCTAGCTATGTAAATGAAGAATCATCGAACACATAGACACATTAAATACAGAAATTGCTTAAATATTGGTCAGACTTTTATGGCAGATTTTAGTCCCCAATTAAAAGTTCAAAAACAACCTGGTGTAGTATGGGGGGGGATGAGGGGGCGTTAATTCAGGAGGCAGTCTGGGTTGGAGACCTGACTGTAGCACTTGCCAGCCATGTGATCCTGTTTCTCACCAGCAAACCATGCTAATGACTTATCTGCTTCACAGGACTGTCATGAGGATAAAATTACAAAACGCGGGTGAGAACATGCCAAACACCGTGAAGCACAATACAAATGCCAAGTATTAATATGGAAGCAAAGGGGCATGAGGCCAAGACTTGACAGAGGACATTGTATTGTGGAGTGGTAGTGAAATGGTAGTTCAGGAAATTAAAGGAGGGGGCAGGAAGCAAAAGATGGAAAGATTAAAGAAGACACAAACTGATATAAACAGTTATTCTACATTTCTTGGATTTTAAGAGAGTGTAGTCATTATGCAGTAGTGCCTCTAATGTGAGACCCATACATGGGTAAAATATTTCTATTATGTGTAGGGCAGGTTTCTCAACCTTGGCACTATTGACATTTGGACTGAATAATTCTCTGTTGTGGAGCTGTCCTGTTCATGGTAGGATGTTTAGCAGCATCTCTGGCCTCTACCTACTAATGCCTATAGTACCCACCAGCTGTGACAATTTTGCCCCTGCACCCATTGGCGCAGAACCACTGGTGTAGGGTAAGGATGGGAGAGGTAATTCCTTCTCCACACTGGCGTGTAAAATGTGATGACCTGCAAAATCCCATTACAGTGAGGTCCTAGTTGTACTGTGCGTTCAGTGTGTCTGCGTCACTGGTGGCCCTTGGTGTTCTCCTAGGTTGATTGCATTATCTTCCTAGGTGGATACTTGGTCACTAGTTCCTTTTATTTAAATCCATCAGGGCTGGGTATTGCTGATATCCCAAATGCTTTAGCAATTTGGGCCTTACTTACCTCTTTTCCTTTACCTTCTCTTCCTAAACACCTTTGCCTCTAAGACTTCCCAGGAGATGCTATGTCCAGATATGACTCTGCATTTATACACACACTGTTCTCCCAGCCAAGAATGCCTTTGTCCACCTCTCTGCCTAGAAAACTCCTATAAATCCCTTTTAAGACCTAGCTCAAATGTCATTTCCTCTGAGAATCTCTTCCTGACAACTTCAGGTAGAGTTGGTGGCTCCTTCCTCTGAACTTCTAAAGTACGCAGTTAATATTTTTATTGCAGAACGTTTTGTACTGGATTTTAATTATCCACTTTAATTATCTGTCTCTCTTATCCATAATAGATTGGATTCCTTGAGAGTAGGAACTGTGCCTACTCCACTTGTCATGTCCTGGGCTCCCACCACTTTGTCTGGAACATAGTAGGTGCTTAATACTGATCAATATATGAAGATTAGATGAAGGAACTAATGTAAAGATAGCCCCATTGAGGCATTCATAGTCATAACTGGATGGTCAGTTTGGAGAATTAGTTTAGGAGTTTCTGTTCTCCAATAACTGATGAAGTTCTTTGACTAGGAGTTTTAAAAAAACGACAAGATTTGAGTTGAGCAGAACCAAACAATCCTATGGGCAAGGCACATATAAATCTATCTCCTAATTAATTTAAACATGCACATAGTTAATTACAATATGCAGAGTGCAGGTAAGATCTTGTTTAATAACTAATCCCTACTGGTTAATCATGGTGCCTAGAGGCCACGTCTCAGTTGGGATCCTGGTGTGGGACTAAGTCCCACCCTCAGTGCCTGACTCACTGTTCCCACTGTCTGTTCTAGAATCTCATGCTGCTCTGCATTTTCTCAGTGCAAGCCCCTGTCCCACTCCCACAGTATGTTTTGTGCTTCTCTGGCCTCTGCTAGCTTGGCATTGCATCACCTTGCACCCAGGCAAAGAACTGGCGGCTGCCTTCGTGGGTCAGAATTCTGCTTCCAGTTTGCTGGAAGTGCTAACTGCTAGCTACATTCTCACTTGTCTGGCCCCAGATTGACCATCCTTCATCCTGCTGCTGTCTAGGTCTCCCATGTCTGTGCTGTGCCCCTCTTGATGTGCTCAGGTCACTGCTGTACATCTGCCGTTTGCTTTTTTCAGAACTTTGGGAGGGGCTGTTTATCCGGTCCTGTGGTTTCTGGTGGGAAGAAATAGCTTCAGGGCAGAGCCTTATGGAAAACACTTCTTAGAAACAGACCTCTTTCTCCTGGTTTCTTCCTGCCATCCACATTTAAGCCTCCTATGCTGTATCTGGATGGTAGAAATTATTGTGCCTCTTGCATGCTTCTACTTGGTCAGCTGGGATTGAGGAAAGCCTCAGAAGTCTTTGGAAATCTTTGGCTTAAGTACAGAAGAATGTGTTTAGTGAGCTACCATTTGGGGGGAAAAAAAGGGAAACGTACATGTACACACACACACATGCACACACATATGCATATATTTGCATCCTTATGCATAGAATTTCTTTGTAAGGGTACACATGAAAGTGATGGAATCAGTTGCTTATGAGAAACGGGCACAAGCTAGTGGGAAGATGGGATGGGAGGGATTTTACTGTGTCTTATTTTGTAACTTTTGACTTCTGACCCAAGGAAATGCATTATCTATTCCAAATATAAGTGGGCAAAGGCTATAAATGAACAGTTTACAGAAAAAGAAATACCAACATTTATAAATATATGAAAAGATGCACAAACTTACTTTTAACAAAAGGAGTGTGAATTTAAACTAGAGACCAAATTTTACATGTTCAATTGGCAAAGATCAAACCATTACATAACACAGAGTATTGAGGAGAGTGTTGGGAAACACCAAATGGTAGGATACAAATGGATTCAACATTTCGGAGATCGGTAGCTATCAACATGCCCTATGACCTAGCAGTGTCTCTTCCAGAAACTTTCCTACGTGTATTTTTATGTATCAGTGCAACTCATATAAAGATGTTCATTGCAGAGTTATTTGTATTGGCAAATGACTGTAAGCAATGTAAATCTCCATCAGTGATGGAGAAATTATGGTACATTTCTGCAGGTGTAATATTGTCATTAAAAAGAACATGAGATATAATATGGAAAAACCTCCGAGATATTTAGTTCAATGAAAAAGGTCTGATGCAGAGCAGTGTGAATACAGTGTTTGTCTTTGTATAGTGTGTTTCTCCTTTAGAACATCTCTCTCTCTCTCTTTCTGTCATCTCTATGTCCTCCATTCCTTCCCCCTCCTTCTTCCCTCCCTCTTTCCTTATAGTCTGTCTTCTATCTCTTTCCGTCTCTCTCTCTCTCTCCATTTGCTTATGTATAGAAAAACTTTGAAAGGATAAAACCGCAGTTATCTCTAGTGATAGATCCTTTCTTTTCACCATATACCCTTTCGTAATGCTTGAACTTTATCATATCAAAAGCATATATCACTTCTTATTTTAACGATTTTATTGTGAAATAAATTACCAACTCTGTACACCTACTGTTTTCTTTTCTCAGCAGAACTTGCACAAAACTGAAAAAAGTACAGCTCAGCCATGTATTCCAAAGCGAGCAGTCACACAGCTACCAATCAGGGGCAAAAAAAGAACCCTGCCTGTCCTCTGCACCCACCCAGACACTACCCTCCTCTCCTCCCAGAGGTAACCATGATCCCAACTACTGTCAGAATCACCTCTCTGCTTTTCTTTCCCATCAAAGCATTGCAGTTTAGTTTTACATGTATTTTTAACTTTACATACATGGTTAATATCATAAGATATACTTTTGTGTGTGGCTTCTGTTGCTCAACAGAATATTTGTGAAACCCTTCAGTGTTGCTGCACATAGCTATAGTTTGTTCCTTTTCATTACTGTATAGAATTCCAATGTGTGGATATATTACAATTTTTATATCTTCTGTTAAAGGATATTTAAGTTTACAGTTTAGGGTCATTATAAACAATGCTGTTATAGACATTCTTGTACATGCCTCTTGGAGTAACATTTCTGTTAAATATTAATCAAGAGTGAAATGTCTTAGTCATGGTGTGATGTAGATCCAGTTTTAGTAGTTAACGTCAAAGAGTTTTCCAAAATAATTGCACCAACTTGTGTTCTTCCCAAGCAATATATGAGAGTTTCTGTTCTTCCACATCCATGGTAACACTTCCTTTTTCTGTCTTTTTATTTTTTTTTCCATTATAGCCATTCTGGTTAATGCATAATGGTTTATTGTGGTAATTTTAAATTTTTAAAAAAATGTATTTATTATTAGTGAGACTGACCATCTTTTCACAAGTTTATTGGCTGCTTGAATTTTCTATTTTTGTGAAGTACGTGTTCAAGGATTTCGTCCATTTTTCTCTTGGGCTATACATCTTGTCTTATTGATTAGAAGTTCTTTATATATTTTGGGTAAAAGCTTCATGTGGTTACACATGTTACAAATATTTTTTCTCATTCTGTGGCTTACCTTTTTACTCTCTTTCAGGTGTACTTTGTAGAATTCTTTATTCTGAGAATTTTTTTTGTTTAATTATCCTTTTTCATTTTTGGTTAGTGCTTTCCATTATTTTTAATATTTTCCATACAACAGTTATATTTTTTAGTTTGATGAAGTCTATGAACATTTCAGAAAAAAATTTTAAATGTATAAAATGGAATACATAAGATTAAAAAGAAAGCCAATATTATTGAAATATAGTTGTCAAAATATTTTGAAAAGCAGTTTTTATGTAGTAATTTATGTGCTTTTTGTTAATACTTTAAATGCCATATTCTAGCAATGGGCCTAATAGCTACAATAATTTTGAAGTGAAATTGAGCACAAGTAATATATAAGGACATCTGCAACATCTGTAGTATGAAATGAAAAACCTGTGCTTGCTGTTGGTGCCAATTTGACAAGTACTGCTAATGCTACTGTGGTTTGT
Organism: Daubentonia madagascariensis; assembly: GCA_023783475.1. NCBI lineage: Eukaryota > Metazoa > Chordata > Mammalia > Primates > Daubentoniidae > Daubentonia > Daubentonia madagascariensis. The sequence goes on from JAKFHU010002658.1 coordinate 12,075,523, forward strand.
TGTGTATATTCATAATTGAAGGAAATAATGCATTTGAGTTATAAGTTAGTAAAAGTAAACATACTTTTTTCCCACACAAGTTTATGGACTTTTTGAATTCTAGCTATGAACCCTTTGGGGGCCTACAAGCACTAGGCTAAGACTCTTGTTCTAGAAGCTCTATTACTTTACTTTTGGCATACAGTTCCACAATCCACTTGGAACTGGTATTTGCTGGTTGTGAGGTAGGGATTAAGTTTCATTTTTTTCCCCACATATATTTCCAATTTTTCTCAGCACCACTAAACTGAAAAGAACCTCTGTCTTCTACTACTCTGCAGTGCCACTTTTGTTGTTGTCAGTTAAGTACAGGCTGAACACCCCAAATCCAAAAATTCAAAATTCAAAATGCTCCAAAATCTCAAATGTTTTGAATGCCAACATGACACTCAAAGGAAATGCTCATTGGAGCATTTTCAATTTTCATATTAAGGATGTTCAACCAGTATACATATATATGTGGGTCTGTTTTTGGACTTTACTTCATTCCATTGGTCTATTCATTTTGGCAAAAATTCCACACTGTCTTAATTACTACAGATTTAAAATACAACTTCATCTCTGGTAGAGAAAGTCCTCTAACTTGTTCTCCTACGTGAAGATTGTCTTAGTCACTTTTGACCCTTTGCATTTTTACACAGATTTTAGAACCAGATTGTGAAGTACCACCAAAACCAAACCAAACCAAACCAAAACAACCTCCCCCACAAAAACAATGAAGACTGTTGGGTTTTGATTGACATTGTCTTGAATCTATAGTTCAGTCTTAATTCATAAATATTTACTTAGTTGTCTTTATTTTTTCCTCAATAATTTTTTAAAGAATGAATAGATTTCATTTTTTATAACGGTTTTAGATGTACAGAAAAATTGAGCAGATAATACAGAAAATAGCCATATCATCTGCCCCCCCCATACACAATTCCCCCATCATTAACATCTTGCATTAGTGTGGGGCATTTGCTACAATTAATGAATCATTATTGGTACGTTATTATTAGCTAAAATCCAGACTTTCATTAAGATTTGCTCTTTGGTCTTGTGTAGTTCTAAGGATTTTGACAAATGCATAATGTCCTGTATCTACTGTCACACTGTCATAAAGAATAGTTTCACTGCCCCAAGCATCTCAGGTGCTTCACCTATTCATCACTCCTTCTGCTCCCCAAAACCCCAGGCAACCACTGATACTTTTAATCTCTATAGTTTTGCCTTTTTCAGATGTCACACAGTTGGAATCAAAGAGTAGCCTTTTCAGACTTAGCAATATGCATTTAAGGTTCCTCCAAGTCTTTTTGTGGCTTGACACTTCATTTCTTAATTGTTAAAAATATTTCTTTGTATAGATGTCCTATCGTTTGCTTATCTTTTCACCTATTAAAGTACCTCTTTGTTGCTTCCAGGTTTGGTCATTTTAAATAAACCTTCTATAAACACTCATGTACAACTTTGTAGGTGAATGTAAGTTTTCAACTCATGTAGAAGTGCAACTATTGAATCATACGGTAAGACTATGTTTAGGTTGGTAAAAAACTGCCAAACTGTATACCAAGGTGACTGTCTCATGACATTTTATATGGGTACTTCAAGTATTATTTCTAATAATTTATGTGTAGATTCGTCAGCATATTTTACTTGTGCTATGTGCAAATAATGACAATTATATTCTCTTTACAAACTTTATATCTTTTTGAACAACTCTTTCTTGCCTTACAAAACTGGCTAGGATCTCCAGAATAATCAAAGTAAGGTGGTGATAGTAAGTATCCTCCTGTCATTCTTAAACTCAAAGGAAAAGCCTCCAAAGTTTCAACATTAATATGATGTGTACTGTATGTGGTACATTACAAAATATGGTCACAAATTTCGGTCATCTCTGTACATATGCTACTTTGCAATGTGGCTTTTTTACTGCCATGACGGGGGAGGGTCTATTTATTCACCCTCCCAGAATCAGAGCTGGCCTCGTGGCTTGCCCTGATTGAAAGAATGTGGCAATAAATGGCAATGTGTGAATTCCACAGGAGAAGCCTTGCTTCTGCTCTTGCTTTCTAGAATATTGCTGTTGTCCTGTCCAGAACCTGTGGCTAGCCTCCCTGAAGATAAGACACAATGGAGAGAGAAAGGCCCATCTCTCTAGCTGTCACTGCCAGCACCAAGTGCGAGGCCTGAGAATGAGACCAACTAGCCCTTACCGAGCCACCAGGTGCAGCCGCATGAGTGACCCTCAGCAACACCCAAGCAAGCCGCAAACAAAAAATAGCAAGGATGACCCAGCCCAGGTGGTGGATCCACCAAATCTGGAGTAAATAAAATGGTTTTGTTTAAAACCATTAAGTTTTGGGGTAGTTAATTATGTAGCAAAAGATAACTGATGTGCTGTCGGTTTTGTTTGTGTTACCTTTTATTAAATTAAAGAAGTCTCCTTGATTACAGGTGTGCTAAAAAAATATTCAAGATAGATGCTAATTCTATTAAAAGCTTTTTTCTTCATCTGTTGGGATGATCATATTTTTTTCCTTTTTCTTTTTATATGACAAATTACATCAATTGATTTTTCAATATTAAGCTAACTGCATTCCTGGATTAAACTGAACTTGGTTGTACTCTATTATCCTTTTTATATATTGCTGGATTCCCTATTATAATAGTTTGTTCAGAATTTTTGCACGTATGTTTATGAATGAAGTTGTTTTGTAATTTTCTTTTCTGTAATGTGTCAGGTTTTGTATCAACATTACGCTGGCCTCAGAAAATAAATGTGGAATGTTCTTTGTTTTTCTATTTTCTACATGACTTTTAAAACAATTGGGATTATTTCTTCCTGAAATATTTGTAAAAATTCGTTAATGATGTCATCTAGGCCAGGAATTTTTGTTATGAAAAAATGTTTAATTTCCAGTTATGAACTTAATTTCTTTACTAGTTTCAGTAAAACTAAACTAATTGGCATTCTTGTGTCAGCTTTGGTAGGCTGCATTTTTCTAGGAATTAGTGTACTTTAACTAAATTTTCAAAATTTTTGGCAAAAAAAATTTTCACAATTGTGTTCTTATTATCTCTTCCCACCCTCAGCTTTATTGAGGTAAAATTGGCAAACAAAAATTATTTACATTTAGGGTCTACAAAGTGATGTTTTGACATACATATACATTGTTCTTCTTATCTTTTTATGTTTGCAAAATTTGGAGGGATGTCCCCCCAGCCCCATTTTCCTTTATTGTTGACATTGATTTTTTTGTTTCTCTTTTGCTTTTGCTTAAAAAATCTTACAGGGAGTTATATATTTTATTAGTCATTTCATTGCTTTGTTGATCCTCTCTATTGTATGTTTGTTTGTTTTCTATTTTTATTAATTTTGCTCTTATATTTATTATTTACTTTATTCTACTTTATTTTAGTTTGATATATTTTTTTCTAATCTTTAATTTGTTGATTGTCGGCTTTTTTTTCCTCCCTAAGATACACATTTTAGGCTATAAATATTCCTTTAAGCTCAGCTGCATCCTACAAGTTTTAATACGTTTTAATTTTCACTGCCATGCAATTCAAAATATTTGCTTACGACAGTAAATACTGGTCGTTTTAAAAGTGTGGTGCTTCATTTCCAAACATATGGGGCTTTTCTTATTGATTTCTTGCTTAATGCATTATAGTCAGAAAGCATACTCTTTGTATTTTTCATCTTTTGGACTTGCTTGTGACTTGCTTTATTCACCAAAATATAGTCAGTGTTGACAATATAGTAATTTCAGCTGTTTGTTCACAGATTATATTTTTACTTTGAATCTTTCTATATCCTTAATGTTTTAGATACATTTCTGGTAAATAGCAGATGGCTGTTTTAGATATTTTTAAATCCAATCTGATCATATTTATCTAAATTGGAGCATTTAGTTCATTTACACTTGTTGCAATTACTGATATATTTACATTTAAATTACTTACTAAATCCTTTCTATTTGTCTTGTCCCTCAGTGTTCCATTTTTTCTTTCTTTCTTTCCTCTTTGTTTTATATATTGGGTGCTTTTTATTATTCCATTTTCCTTCTATTAGCCTAGGAGTAATACATATTTTACTATTTTCCTGGTGACCTTAGAGACTGCAGTGTGCATTCTTGACTTACCGGCGTTATCCTGGACAATGCAAAGACTTCAGAACAAACTGGAACTCCATTTACCAGCCTCTTGCATTCTTGCCTTTTGTGTATTTTCATTTCATAGGTGTTTTAAACCAAATAAGATATGATTGGTTTACACAGTAAATATACATTTTCATGTTTATTTTTCTTTATTGTTTCCTTACATCCAACCTTCTATGGGAACATATCTTCCCTCTGAACACAGTTTTAGTATTTCCGTTAGTGTGAATCTACTGGTTAAAAATTCTCATGACTTTTTGTGTCTACAAGTGTTTAAATTTCCCATTCATTCTTAAAGAATATTTACACTAGGTAAAGAATTCTAGGGTACTGATTATTCTGTTCTTTTCATTCCACTTTTTTATTTCAAAGAGTTTTAAACATACCGAAAGAGTAGCTGTGCCATGAATATCCACACATCTTCCACTTACTTCAGCAGGATTTTTCTAAGAAGCCTACTGCTCAGAAAAAAAGATTTCTTTCAAAATATTACTGCTCATTGACAATGCGCCTGGTCACACAAGAGCTCTGATGGAGATGCACAAGAAGATTAACGTTTTAATGTCTGTGAACACAACATCCATTCTGCAGCCCATGGATCAAGGAATAATTTTGACTTTCAAGTGTTGTTAAAAAACTACATTTCGTAAGGCTATAGCTACCATATAGTGATTTCTCTGATGGATCTGGGCAAAGTAAATCGAATACTTCTGGAAAGGATTCACCATTCTTGGTGCTATTAAGAAAATTTGCAATTCATGGGAGGAGATCAAAATATCAACAGTAATAGGAATTTGGAAGAACTTTATTCCAACCCTCATGGATGACTTGGAGGGATTCAAAACTTCAGTGGAGAAAGTAACTGCAGATATGGTGGAAATAGCAGGAGAACTAGAATTAGAAGTGGAGCTTAAAGCTGTGACTAACTTGCTGCAATCTCATGATAAAACTTGAACAGCCTTTAATCCCTCTTGAGTTAATTTTTGTTTATGGTGAGAGATAAGGATCCAGTTTCATTCTTCTGCATGTCACTCTCCAATTTTCCCAGCACCATTTATTGAATCTTTTCCCCAGTGTATGTTTTTGTCTGCTTTGTCAAATCAGTTGGTTGTAGGTGTTAAAGACTTAAATATAGGACCTAAAACCGTAAAAATTCTAGAAGAAAATACAAGGAAAACTCTTCTAGACATTGGCCTATGCAAAGAATTTATAACTAAGACCCCCAAAACAAATGTAGCAACACCAAAAATAAAGAAATGGGACTTAATTAAATTAAAAAGTTTCTGCACAGCAAAGAAATAGCCAACCTACAGAACAGAAGAAAATATTTGCTAACTATACATCCGACAAAGGACTAATATCCAGAGTCTACAAAGAACTTAGAAGGATAAGCAAGGAAAAAACCAAACAACCCTGTTAAAAAGTGGGCAAAATACATGAACAGATTTTTTTCAAAAGAAGATATACAAATGGCCCATAAACATATGACAAAACGCTCAACATCACTGTTCATCAGGGAAGTGAAAATTAAAATCACAACGAGGTACCACCTTACTCCTGTCAGAATGGCCGTTGTTAATAAGTCAAAAAACAATAGATATTGGCATGGATGTGGTAAAAAGGAAATGCTTATACATTTTTGGTGGGAATGTAAATTAGTACAACCTCTATGGAGAATAGTACAGAGATTCCTCAAAGAAGGAATCTCTTAAAGTAGATCTACCATTCGACCCAGTAATCCCACTACTGGGTATCTACCCAAGGAAAAGAATTCATTATATCAAAAAGATACCTGTACCCAGATGTTTCTCACAGTACAATTCACAATTGCAAAGATATGGAATCAACCTAAGTGCCCACCAACTGATGAGTGGATAAAGAAAATGTGGTGTGTATATATGTGTGTGTGTTTACATATATGTACACACACACACCATGGAGCACTACTCAGCCATAAAAAGGAATGAAATAATGTCTTTTGCAGCAACTTGGATGGAACTGGAGACCATTATCCTAAGTGAACTATTTCAGGAATGGAAAAACAAATACCATTTGTTCTCACTTATAAGTGGGAGCTAAACGATGCGTATATATGGTCATACAAAATGGAGTAATGGACATCGGAAACTAAGAAGCGGGGAGGGTGGCTGGGAGGTGAGGGATCACAAACTACCTATCAGGTATAATGTACACTATTCAAGCACCAAGTACACTAAAATCCCTGATTTCACCATTATACAATTCATCTATGTACCAAAAAACACTTGTACCCCCTGAATCTTTTGAAATTAAAAAAACTTAAGAAAATAAAACAAGACTTGAACAGATGAGTAGTTGCTTCTTATGGATGAGCAAAGAAAAGTGGTTTCTTGAGGTAGAATCAATCTACTCCTGGTGAAGGTGCTGTGAACATTGTTGAGAAAACAAAGGACCTGGAATATTATCATACATAAACTTAGCTGATAAAGCAATGGCAGGGTTTGAGGGAATTGACTCCAATTTTGAAAGAAGTTCTACTCGGGGTAAAATGCTATCAAACAGCATCACATGCTGCAGAGAAATCTTTCATGAAAGGAAGAGTCAATTGATGAGGCAAACTTCACTGTTGTCTTATTTTAAGAAATTGCCACAGCCACCCCAACCTTCAGCAAGCACCACCCTGATCAGTCAGCACCATCAACATCGAAGCAGGATCCTCCACCAGCAAAAGATTATGACTCTCTGAAAGTTCAGATGATTAGTAGCACTTTTAACAATAAATTATTTTTAATTGAGATATGTACAGTAGTTTTTAGACATAATGCTATTGCATACTTTAAAGACTACAATATAGTGTAAACATAACTTTATGCATTGGGAATGAAAAAATTAGTGTGACTCACTTTATTGCAATATTTGCTTACTATGAGAACCAAACCCACAATATCTCCAAGGTATGCCTGCATTTTTTTTCAAATTAATTTTTAAATAGTTGACACATAATATTTGCACATATTTATGAGGTACAGTGTGACGTTTCAATGCATGTATACATTGTATAATCATCAAATCAGGATAATTTTAAACATACACCATTTCTTTGTGGTGAAAACATCCAAAAGCATCTCTTCTATAAATAGCTATCTTGAAATGTACACCACATTATTTGCTATAGTTACCCTACTGTGTCAGAGAACACCAGAACTTATTTATTTCTTTCTTTGTCTAACTGTAACTTTGTATCTGTTGGCCTAACCTCTGCTGGTGCCTGCCTCCCCTACCTCTCCCGACCCTCCCCACCTTCTGATAGCTACTGTTATACTCTCTACCTCTATGAAATCAACTTTTTTAGATTCTACATATGGGTGAGATCATACATTAGTTGCCTTTCTGTGCCTAGCTTATTCCAGTTAAAATAATGGCCTCCAGGTTCATCCAAGTTGCTGCATATGACAGGATTTCATTCTGTTTTATGGCTGAATAGTATTTCATCATATCTATATCTATATCTATGTATCTATCTACAGATATCTTTATATATCTTTATCTATTCATCTGGAGTTGGGTATTTTTGTTGATTCTATATCTTGGCTATTGCAAATAGTGCTGCAATAAACATGGGATTGCAGAGGTTTTCCATAATGGTTGTACTGATTTGTATACCCACCAACAGTGCATAAGCATTCTGCTTTCACCACATCCTTGCCAGCATTTGTTATTTTTTGTTTTTTTGGTAATAGCCCTTTTGACTGGGGTGAGGTGATTTCTCATTGTAATTTTGATTGGGATTTCCCTGATGATTAGTGATTTTAAGCATTTTTTAAATATATCTGTTGGTCATTTGTATGTCTTTTTTTGAGAAGTGTCTATTGAGGTGTTTTGCCAATTTTTAAATCAAATTATTTGTATTTTTTTGCTATTGAGTTGTTTGAGTTTCTAATATATTCTGGATATTAACCCCTTGTCACACGCATAGTTTGCAAACACTTTCTCCCATTCTGTAGGTTTTCTCTTTACTCTATTGATTTTTTTTTTTTTTTTTTTGCTGTTCAGAAGCTTTCCATTGTGATGTAATCCCATTTGTCTGTTTTTGCTTTTGTTGCCTGTGCTTTTGAGGTCTTATCTGAAAAATCCTCGCCCAGTCCAATTTCATGAAGCATTTTACATTTTCTGCTAGTGGTTTAATAGTTTTGGGAGTTACGTTTTAGTCTGTAATCACTTTGAGTTGATATTTGTTTATGTTAAGAGACAGGAGTCTATTTTCATTTTTCTGGATATGGATATCCAGTTTTCCCAGCACCATTTATTGAAGAGGATGTTCTTTCCTCAATGTGAGTTCTTGGCACCTTCGTCAAAAATTAGTTGACTAAATGCATGGATTTATTTCAGGGTTTTCTATTTTGTTCCATTGGTCTATGTGTCTGTGTTTATGCCAGTGCCATGCTGTTTTTGGTTACTATATCTTTATAGTATTTTGAAGTCAGGTAGTGTGACATCTTGACATCGCCAGTTTTTGTTGTTTTTTTTTTGAGACAGAATCTCATTCCATCACCTGGGCTAGAGTGCAGTGGTGTCATCACAGCTCACTGCAACCTCAAAGTCCTGGGCTCAAGCCATCCTCCTGCCTCAACCTCCCGAGTAGCTGGGACTATGGGCGCCTGCCTTGACACCCAGCTAATTTTTCTATTTTTGGTAGAGATGGGGTCTCGCTCTTGCTCACACTGGTCTCAAACTCCTAACCTCGAGCATTCCTCCCTCCTCGGCCTCCCAGAGTGCTAGAATTACAGGTGTGAGCCACCGTGCCCAGCCAGCTTTGTTCTTTTTGCTCAAGATTGCTTTGGCTATCTGGGGTCTTTTGAATTTTCATATGAATATTAAGATTGTTTTTTCTATTTGTGTGAACAATGTCATTGGTATTTTGATGGGGATTGCCTTGAATCTGTAGATCACTTTGGGTGATATGGACATTTGAACAATATTAATTCTTCCAATTATGAACTCTGGATATCTTTACACTTATTTGTGCCCTCTTCAATTTCTTTCATCAATATTTTATAGTTTTCATTATAGAGATCTTTCACCTCCTTGGTTAAGTTTATTCCTAGGCATTTTATTATTTTTTGTAGCTATTGCAAATGGAATTGCTTTCCTGATTTCAGTTTCAGATAGTTCGTTATTGGCATATAGAAGTGCTGCTGATTTTTGCATGTTGATTTTGTATCCTGAAACTTTACTAAATTCATTTATTAGTTCCAACAGTTTTTTGGTGGAATCTTTAGGATTGTCTATGTATATAATCATGTCATCTGCAAATGGGACAATTTGACTTCTTCCTTTCCAGTTTGGATGCCTTTTATTTCTTTCTCTTGCCTAACTGCTCTGGCTAGGACTTTCAGTACTACGTTGAGTAAAAGTGGTGAAAGTGGGCATTCTTGTTCGATATTTTAGAAGAAATGTTTTCAACTTTTTTCCATTCAGTATGACATTAGCTGTGGGTTTGTTATATATGGCCTTTACTTTGTTGAGGTAAGTTCCTTCTGTACCCAATTTGTTGAAGAGTTTTTATCATGAAGTAGTGTCAAATTTTATCAAGTGCTTTTCAGCATCTATTCAAATGATCATATGGTTTTTGTCCTTGATTCTGTTAATGTGAAATATCATGTTTATTGCTTTATGTATGTTGAACCATCCTTGCATCCCTGGGAGGAATTCTACTTGATCATGGTGGACGATCCTTTCAATGTGTTGTTGAAATTCACTTTGTTAGTATTTTATTGAGGATTTTTGCATCTATGTTTATCAGGGATATTGGTTTGTAGTCTTCTTTTTTGTTGGGTCCTTGTCTGGTTTTGGTATCAGGTTAATGGTGGCCTCATAGAATGAATTTGGACGTATTCCCTGCTCTTTAATTTTTTGAAATAGTTTGAGTATAATTGGTATTAGTTCTTTAAATGTTTAATAGAATTTAGCAGTGATCTGTCAGGTCCTGGTCTTTTCTTTTGTAAGAGACTTTATATTACTGCTTTAATCTCTTTACTTGCTATTGGTCTGTTCATGCTATTTCTTTATGATTCAATCTTGGTATGGTGTGTGTGTCCAGGAATTTATCCATTTTTTCCAGGTTTTCCAATTTGTTGGCATGTAGTTTTTTATGGTGGTTTCATAATCCTTTGTATTTCTGTGGTATCAGTTGTAATAACTCCTTTGTATCTCAGATTTTATTTGAGTTTTCTCTCTTCTTTTTCTTGGTTTAGTTAAAGGTTTGTCAATGTTGTTTACCTTTTCAAAAAACCAGCTTTTTGTTTTATTGATTTTTTTTGTATTTTTTGTCTTTATTTTGTTTGTTTCTGCTCTGATCTTTATTGTTTCTTTCCTTCTACTTATTTTGGGTTTAGATTATTCTTGTTTTTCTAGTTCCTTGAGGTATAAGGTTAGATTGTTTGTTTGAGATCTTTCTACTTTTTTGATGCAGGCATTCATTGCTATAAACTTCCCTCTTAGAGCTGCTTTTGCTGCATCCATAGGGGCTGGAATGTTGTGTTTCCATTTTCATGCATCTCAAGGAATTTTTAAATTTTAAAAAAAATTTCTTCAGTGACCTATTTGTTGATCATGAGCATGTTGATTAATTTCTATGTATTTGAAGAGTTTCTAAGGTTTCCCCTGTTATTGATTTCTAGTTTTATTCCATTGTGGTCAGAAAAGAAATTTTTAAAAATTTATTAAGACTTGGTTTTTGGCCTAACATATGGTCTATCCTCTAGAATGTTTCCTGTGCTGTTGAGAAGAGTATGTATTCTGTAGCTCATAGGTTGAATGTTCTGTAAATGTCTTTTGGGTACATGTTTCTTATTTATTCCTTTTTGCTTCTATGTATTTTATCTCTTTTTGGTCATTATAATATGTATTTTCATTAGTTATTGTTTGGATATTTAAAGGTGTTGATTTTTTGGATGTTAATTCTATAACATGATATCTTTTTGACTTCTTTTTTATTTGTTTTAGCTTGTTTTATCATTTATTCTTCTGGGTTTTCCAGATATACAATTATATATTCTGCAAACAGAAAATTTTACTTTTTCCCCCCCAACTCTTAATGCCTTCCATTATTTTTTCGTGCCTAATTGCTTTGACTAATGTACCCAATTGAATGTCAAGTAGTAATGGACATAATATGTCTTTTTTGTATTTATTACCTTAGTAAAAATGCTTTTGGTGTTTTCCTATTAAATAACATGATGGTTTAGAATTGAAAAAGTTACCCAGTAGTTTTATTTCTCTGTTTTGTTGATTTTTTTAGTTCTAAAACCATTATTTTATATATATTTATTTGTTTGAAATAAATGATTATAGAATATTATCTATCATAGGCTTTTTCAAAATACGTTTTCATGCAGATAATTATATGTGTTAATGTAAGTTAAGATATATGAGTAGATTCCCTTATATGAAGCCATTGTTTTTTTTTTGTTTTTTTTTTTATATATCAAGCCATTGTTACATATTTGGAATAAATTTTATTTTTTCATGATACATTAATATTTTAATATTTTGTGGATTTTTTACTAATTTTTTAAAGGATTTTTCATCAATATTCATAAGGTAGGTATATAAACTTCTTTGTTTATGCTATCTTTATCAGTTTTAGGTATCATTGTTGTACTAGCTTCATAAAAATATTTTAAGATTTTCATTTTTGTCCTCCTATTTTTTGTTCTTGTTCTTGTTCTTCTTCTTCGTCTTTTAATAGAATGTCTGTTCAGCATTCTAACCTCCTATTTTTGGAACAATATAAATAGCATTTTGATCATCTGGTTTTTAGATAGTTGGTAGACTTCTCCTGGGAAATTATCTGATTTGGGACTTTTTTTTATTGGACAGTTATTTCACAGCCTTTCAATGTTTTCTATGGAAATTGGTTGGTCTATACTTTCTTTTTTTTTGTTTTCCTTGAGATAAGGTCTCACTCTGTTGCCTTGGCTAGAGTGCAGTGGTGTCATCATAGCTCACTGCAACTTCAAACTCCTGAGCTCAAGTGATCCTCCTGCCTCAGCCTCCCGAGTAGCTGTGACTACGGGCGCATGCCACCATGCTCAGCTATTTTAAAAAAATATTTTGTAGAAACGGGGTCTTGCTATGTTGCTCAGGCTGTTCTCAAACTCCTGGCCTCAAGTGATCTTCTAGCCTCAGCCTCCCAAAGTGCTAGGATTATGGATGTGAGCCACCACACTTGGCCTTAGTTGGTTTATATACTTTCCATCTCTACTTAGGTAGATGTTTATAAATTGTATTCTAGGAAAATATGCTTACCTTGTTTTTCAGATTTATTTGCATAGAGTTGTGCTAAATATTTCCTATGGTTTTGGAAATTTCATTTATTTTAATGGTTATTTTTCCTTTGCTATTTCTTATTTTGTATATTTTTTCTTTCTTTCCTTTTCTCTTAAATAAATTTCCCAGTAGTTTGTCTAAATTGATGATTTTTCCTCCATGAAACAGCTTATTGATTTATTTATTAGTTATATTTTTTCTTTATTTTCTACCACATTCATTCTGCTCTTACTATTTTCATTCTTATCAGTTTGCATTTTTCTCTAGTTTTGTAGAGGTTATAATTTAATTCTGATAATTTTATTCTGTAATTTTTATTATTGTAAGGCCATTATTCAAGGCTGTTTTTCTTTAATTATTTAATTGTATTTTATATATTCCAGTATTTAGTGTTATCATTATCATATGCTAGACATTCTGTAATTTATTTCTTTTTTTACTTTTCACATGAGTTGTTTAGTAGAGAGATTTTTTTATTTTAAAAATTTCCAATGGATTACAAATTTTGCTATTAATTTCTGCTTAGAACTTCCATAGAGCTTACTGAGATTTTCTTGGTGCTCTCATAAGATACAGTAAATTTCTGTGAATGGCCCTTTTATGCTTGGGAAAAAGTTGACATCACTGGAAAACTTCATATATGTATGAAAATTTCAGTATGTACCCCAAAGAACTACCTTAACAATTATAGTTTAGGACTTTAACATCGCTACTTATTGTCTTAGTTTAGGGTGTGTCTTAGTCTATTATGCTGCTATAAAAAAATGCCATAGACTAGGTAATTAATAAATGAAAGAAATTTATTTCTCCCAGTTCTGGAGACAGGGAAGTCTAAGATCAAGGCGCTGGCATATTTGCTATGTGGTGTCATGTGTGTTCTATGGGTTACATTATTACTATTATATTATATAATGTCTTTGGTATTTAGTTTTCCTTACTTGGGCTTCAACAATTAAGTTTGTCTGTTTTAAATGATATTGTTTGACTCCCACATATTATCTCTGCATAGTCATTAGGGTTTTTTCTAATTTCTTCTTTTTTTCTCCCTTGTCTTTCTATTTACTTTAGCTGTTCCTGCTTTGTCATAACATATGTGATTTCCATATTATGCTTCTTTCTTTGTCCTCATCTTTGTTTTAGCCTTAGATTTATAATTAAATATATTCAATTGTCATCACCCCTTTGCTGAAGTTTGTCTGGCTATCTATCTCTTGATTATATATAGCTAGTCCTCCAGTAGCTTTGTTAGGAATGGTTTGCGAGTACATTTCCTGAGATTGTGCATATATTACATAGCCTTGGTATTTCAAGGACAGCTGGCTAGATATAAAATTCCTCATTCACACTTCCTTTCCTCCTTTCTTGAAAATATTGCACTACCAATGTCTTGCCTTGTATATTTCCGTTGCAATATCTTTTGTTAACCTATCTGTCTTTCCTTTGTAATTCCTTTGGTCTTTTGCCTACAGGTACAGAATCACTTTTCTCTTTTAAGTCTAATAATTTTGTAATGAACTATCTTGGAGATGACCATTCCATGTTAATTTTTTCAGGTATATGTTGGTTGTTTTCAATATGTGGATTCATATTTTTTTTATTTCTGGAAATTTTACCAATTGTGGTTTTAAAGATTTATTCAGTTCCATTGTTCCCATTTTCTTTTTTTCCTGGGGACTCCAATTATGTATGTTGGATCTTCTTTGCCTGTCTTTTATATCCAATTCTTTTACTCTGATCCTATTTACTTCTGACATTATTTTGTTGTTTTTGTGCTTAGTTGTTTTCATTTCTAGCCTCAATTCCCCTTATTGTATTTTCAATTGAATCTACTCTCCCTTTGACATCTTCTCATTTTATTTTTATTTTTCAGAGAATTCCATCTTTTTAAAAAGTTTCTTCCTGTGTACTGTCAACTCTTTTTCACATGGTTCTCTTTTTATGTCCTTCCTGCTTTCTGATTTTAAAAATTTCCCACTAGAACTTAAAGACCTGTAAAAATGCTCACTTAAAGATATGTATTTCAGTTCGAGGTATATTTTATGGTTGTCTTATGGTGATAATTTTCATCAGCTGAAATATTTGATTCTTTCTGCTTTTACCTAATACTAATTTGTGTAGATGTTGTTTGCTATATTTTGTGCATTTTAAAATATCTTATTTTTTTTTCCTGCACAAACAATAGCAGGCAGATATGATGGATTTGGGTGGCTTACTAGGTTTCTTAAGAACATCCTTTTCTTTTGGTATAATAAAGTGCAGCTTAAAAAAAGATACTGTCAATTGTGCTGCTATAAACATTTGTGAGCAGATGTCTTTATTATAAAATGTCTTTTTTTCCTTTGGGTAAATACCCAGTAGTGGGATTGCTGGGTCAAATGGTATGTGGAAACAACCCAGGTGCCCATCAATACACGAGTGGATTAATAAAATGTGGTATATGTATACCGTGGATTATTACTCAGCAATAAAAAACAATAGTGAATTAACACATCTGGTATTATCCTGGTTGGAGCTAGAACCCATTCTTCGAAGCGAAGTGTCACAGGAATGGAAAAACAAGCACCACTGTTACTCACCATCAAATTGGTACTAACTGATCAACACTTACATCATACAGGGCAATAGTATTCATCAGGGGGCGGGCAGGCAGGAGGGGGAAGGAGGGGATGGGAAAAACTCTCACTGAATGGATGCAGGGAGCACAATTTGGGGGATGATCGTGATTGTAGCTCTGACACGGGCAGTGCATGTGCAATATATATAGCCAAAGTGTTGTGCCCCCATAATATTCTGAAATTAAAAAAAAAAAAAGATACTGTCCTTTTTGACAAGGATGGTGAAGTTTGTATATCTTAAATTTGAGATTTTTTTCTGTAGGCTCTTAATTTTCACTGCTTATAATTCCTTCTTTCCCATGACCACCAGGACTGCAAAGTACCACCACCACTTCGAAATTAGCCCTCTCTACTCCAAAAGGAGCATCTCCCTGAGAACCCAACCCTGATCCTGCACTCTTTCCCCTTCCTTC
Organism: Daubentonia madagascariensis; assembly: GCA_023783475.1. Classification (NCBI taxonomy): domain Eukaryota; kingdom Metazoa; phylum Chordata; class Mammalia; order Primates; family Daubentoniidae; genus Daubentonia; species Daubentonia madagascariensis. The sequence continues at coordinate 12,091,042 of JAKFHU010002658.1, forward strand.
TATTACCTTCATGTCAAGAAAATCTGCTAGGTCTCAGACCTCTTCTAAGTATTTCTCCCATCAGGGTTGAACTCATTTTTGGGAGGCTGTGTGATTTAATCCTTATTCATCACTGTTAATATCATAATGTACTTTATTGATTTATTTGTTTTTTGAGACTTCTTTTGTTGCTGCCCCAGCGTGTACACTGCAGCTGGCTCTCCTGCTTTTGAAGTGTTTGTTTTCCAACTCACATGGAATTTCATATTTGCAGTATTCTTTGTTGCTTAGACATACTCTAGGCATAGTTACATGTGGTTTAATTTGCTCTCCTTGTTGTTCTGTATAGTTTTAGAAGGATTTATTAAGAGATTCAGATTTAGGTGGCTGATGCTATCCTATAGATGTCGTGGAGATTATTCTCTTCTGTTTCTTCAGGGATGTATTTTTGTTGTTTGTGGATCTTATTGTTTCTATTTAGAAGTTAGATGTCAGTCAAAGTGTCACTCTATTAACAGTACGTCATCTCTAACTTTCCCTGGCAACTTTAAAGCTTTCTGTTTTTTCAATCTATAGCTTAATTTCTTTAATCAGTTTTGAAATATTCTCAGCCATTATATTTTTAAATATTGGTGCTGACCAATTTTTCTGTCCTCCTCTTTTGGAACTTAAATTATATGTATTTTAGTTTCTTCTGTGTATTTACTATCCTCTCATTTTTATTTTCTTTCCTTTTGTCTTCCTTTTGGATATTTTCTTCTTTATAGATATTTTATTCTGACTTCTCTTTATTTTATGACTTTTCTCTTTAGTGTGTCTAATGTGCTATTAAATCCATTTATTGAGTTCTTAATTTCAGTTATTGTATTTTTCATTTGTAAAATTTTTATGTTCTTATAGTTTCCAGGTTTTTGCTGAAATTTTCAATATTGTCATTTCCAGGAGGATCAACCCTCTTGGTTTGCTAGGAATGGGGGGCTTTCTGGGACACAAGACTTTCAATACCCAAACTTGGAAAGTCCCAGACAAATCAGAATGAATTGGTCACCCTACTTGTATCTCTTTATGCATTATAAGAAGTACTATTTTAGAGTCTGGTTTGCATAACTCCAACATCTAGAACCTATTTCTATCATTTTTTTTTCCCTGCTGCCTCTCTTTTATGATATCTTGTCTTCTTGTGTGTTTGATTACTTTTAATTGTGTTGGAAAATGTGTTTTCAAAGTATTTCATAAAAATAATTTGAAGCCTAGTATGCATTTATTCCTCCCCATTGAGAATTTATGTTTGTCTGTACCAGATATGTGAGGCCACCATCACCCTAGGAAGCCTGATACTTTAGGAAAATGGGATCATCTTAATTCAATGATGATTCCAAGCTGAGCTGAATCCCCTGCAAGAACCTTACTACATCTGTTTATTTTTAATTCTAGTATCAACAGTTTGCATTCCCAAGCAAAGCTTTGGAAGTTTGCCAGGGCCATCTCATTTTGTTGAGCCCTAGAATCCAATCTCTGTTCTGTTAATTCTGTAAGACGATTAAAAATGCTACGTAACCTTTAAGCCATTCCCTCCATTTTCAGCAAATACCCCCAGGGAAAAAAGGTCCCAAATGTTGGGCTTATCTTCCTCAGTCTTCCTTCTCCTTTAGATCTTGGCATTATAGTTCTTTACTATATTGTTAGCTCTCTGATGCTTTCAAATATATTCTGAATTGCTTTTCTAATTATTTTCAGCAAGAAAGTTGGTCCAAATTACCTATTTTTTCATTATTTGTGTATTACTTTAAGAAATATATAACAGGTTAGGTAATTCAAAAATTTCTTAGCTCCCTTCCCCTCTTTCAGTGTTCCATAAGCAAGGTGGATGGAGAGCGAGGAGGGAACCATTAAGTCTGTATTCCTAGAAATAAATCACTCACAAAAATAATCATCTGTTCTTTAGGTCTTGGTTTTCTGTTGCCAGAAAAATCTCCACCTCTCAGAGCCATCACTTTTTGCTGTAGGCAATTCTCAATGCTGCAAAGAAATACATATAGCCAAAGGAGGAGAAATCTGATCATTGCCTTTCTTGGGCCAACGCTTGCATTCTCTTTAGCCTCTCATTGCTATAGGGATTGGGGTAGTCATGAAAATTGTAGCTCCCTCCTTGGAAGCCCTTCACCTCACAGATTCAAGTTGGTCACATTTCCTGTTTATCCCCTATTGTCTGAAAGTTACACTTCCTTAAGGTAAAAGAGGCATATTATGGGAGTGGTTTGGTCTGACTATTACTGGTATCCTCTGCTAAAGAAAGTGATGAATCAACAAAGATTCAATGAACAAAGATTAATCCAATAATTAGAACTTGTTGGAGAAGCTTTGCCTCTCAGCCATAGCTTGAGAAGCAGCTGAAGTTTTGGCAAGATTAGAATAATGGACATCCCTTGAGGCAGCCACGGATTTCTGAAATATCGAGAAGTCTTCTTTCCTCGAGGAGTCTTTCCAGGTAAGTTCTATGCCTCTTTGCAGAAGGGAAAGAGGTGGTTTGATGGAGAAGATAGTTCAAAGGAGTTGGTTTAGACTTGGAAGAATGTGCATTTGTTTTTGTAATCTCCTGGGTTCTAGTTATGAATTAGAGAGACGGGAAGTACACATTGTTTTTAAGCTTTCTGTAAGTAACAACCACAACTCCCAAGTAATAAAATCGTCCCTTGTCACATCATCCCACTGGTACATGATGATTCTTTTGCATTTATATGTTAGTGGAGCCTCCTATAAATGATTGTTAGTTTTGATTGAAAGATGTTTCTGTCCAACATTATCTCCTTCCCAAATTTATTTATTGATGTTGCTTAAAAATGAAATTTTGTTGAAGTCTCTTCTTTAGTGATCTCTGGTTTTGTTTTATGTGTGGGTTAATTTCATTTCCCCCTTTCCTTCTGCTGTTTAAAAATTAGTTTATTTAAATGCAAAGAATGCTCTGTTTATTCTACCAAATGATATCTTTATGTGGAAAAGAAAAAAAAAATCCAGACTGCTTTCATTCTGCTCCACTGTCTAGCTAACATTCATGTTTGTTTTTATTTTTTGGTGATTTTACTTCAGCTTGCTTGTGCACGATAAACTGCTTGGTGAATCTTTGGTAACTACGCTACTAATGTTCATTGACAACCTTTCTCATAACCACCTTAAATGAATAGATATTCATGCTCTCCTAAAAAACTTTAACACTGATTTTCCTTTAAAAAATTTTTTTGGATGTGTGCTTTGAGTTTGTTTTGTTGGTGAGAAAGCATAGCGGGGCAAAATTTTCTTTTGTGTTTCTACTGGATAGTTTGTTTTGTGCAATTAGTTACTTTTGAATTCTTTGGGGGTTGCAATTTTGTCTCAGTCTGTTTGTTTTTTTTGACAAATAAAAATCATGTATATTTATGGTATACAACTTGATTTTTAAAATTTTTAAATTTAAAACTTTTAAAAATTGTTCAGAAAGGTTGTACAACCTGATATTTTGATATGTGTATACCTTGTGGAATGGCTAAATCAAGCTAATTAACATATGCATTACTTAGCATATTTTGTGTGGTATAAGCACTTAAATCTATTCTCTTAGCAATTTTTATGTATATAGAGTACATTGTTATTAACTATAGTCCCCATGTTTTCAGTGGATCTCTTCAACTTATCCTGCCTGTCTAACAGGAATTTTGTACCTTTTGACCAACATCTCATCAATCCATCCTCTACTCCCAGCACTTAGTAACCACCATTCTACTCTACGCTTCTACGAGTTTGTTGTTTTTAGATTCCACATACAAGTGATATAATGTGGTATTTGTCTTTCTGTGCCTGGCTTATTTCACTTAATATGATGTCCTCCAGGTTCATCCATGTCATCCTAAATGACAGGATATTCTTTTTTAAGGCTGAATAGTATTACATTGTGCATATATACCACATTTTCTTTATCTATTTATTCATTGATGTATACTTAGAATGATTCCACATCTTGGCTATTGTGAATATATTCATGTTTATGCATTTGGATGTCAAATAGTATAGTAGTTTCAACAATAATTGATTGCTACATTGTATTGCCTTTGTTCCTTTGTCAAAGATCAGTTGACTGTATTCATGTGGGTCTGTTTCTGGGCTCTTTATTCTGTCCCATTGATCTATTTGTCTTTTTTTTTTTGTCACTAATACCTCACTGTCTTGATTAATAGCTTTATACTAAATTTTTTTTTTTTTGAGACAAAGTCTTATTCTGTCACTCAGGCTGGAGTGCAGTGGCATGATCATAGCTCATTGCAGCCTCAAACTCCTGAGCTCAAGAGATCCTCCTGCCTCAGCCTCCCAAAAAGCTGGGACTACAGTCACATGTCACCACACTGGTTAATTTTTAATTTTTTTTTGTAGAGGTAGGGTCATTATGTTGCCCAGGCTGATCTTGAATTCCCGGCCTCAAGCAGTCCTCCCACCTCAGCCTCCCAAAGTGCTGAGATTACAGGCATAAGCCACTGCACCCAGACCTATAATAAGTCTTAAAATTGAGTAATGTCAGTTCTCCAACTTTGTTCTTCTCCTTCAATATCATGTTGGCTAGTCTGGGTCTTTTTGCTTCTCCATATATGCTTTAAAATCAGTTTATCAATATCCACAAAGTAACTTGCTGGGATTTTGATTGTGATTGCACTGACTGTATAGATCAAGTTGGAAAGAACTGACATCCTTGTAATATTGAGACTTCCTATCCATGAACATGGACTATCTCTACATTTATTTAGTTCTTTCTTTCATCAGAGTTTTGTCATTTTCCTCATATAGATCTTATACATATTTTGTTAGATTTATTCCTAAGTATTTTTTGGGTCCTAATGTGAGTGGTATTGTGTTTTCAATTTCAAATTTCACTTGTTTATTGCCAATATATAGGAAAGTGATAGACTTTTGTATATTAACTTTGTATCCTGCAACCTTGCTATAATTGCTTATTAGTTCCAAGAGGTTTTTCTTTTTTTGGTCAATTGTCATCAATAATCATGTCATCTGTGAGCAAAGAAAGATTCATTTTTTTCTTCCCAATCTGTATACCTTTTATTTCCTTTGCTTATTTTATTGCATTAGCTGGGACTTCTGCTTAGAGGGGACATCCCTGTCTTCTTCCTGATCTTAATGGGAAAGCTTCTAGTTTCTCACCATTAAGTATGATGTTAGCTGTAGGGTTTTCTTTTGGGGGGGTAGATATACTTTATGAAGTTGAGGAAGTTCCTCTCTATTCCTAGTTTACTGGGAGCTTTTATCATAAACGGGTGTTGGATCTTTCTTAATTTTTTTTAAAAAATAGACTTATTGATATATAATTCAGCCTGAGCAAAAGTGAGACTCCATCTCTACAAAAAAATAGAAAAATCAGCTGTGTGTGGTGGCACATGCCTGTAGTCCCAGCTACTTGGGAGGCTGAGGCAGGAAGGATTGCTTGAGCCCAGGAGTTTAAGGTTGCAGTGAGCTGATGACACCACTGCACTCTAGCCCAGGTGACAGAGTGAGACCCTGTCTCAAACAAAATGAAACAAAACAAAACATATAATTCATATGCTATAAAATTCACACATTAAAGCATGCAGTTCAATGTTTTTTAGTACATTCACAGAATTGTGCACATGGTAATTTTAGAACATTTCTTCACCCCAAAGAAACGCTGTACCCATTAGCTGTCATTCCCCATTCCCTCCTTTCCCTAACTCCAGACAACCTCTAATCTACTATCTGTCTTTATTGATTTGCCTATTCTGGACATTTCATATAAATATAATGATGCAATATTTTGTCCCTTGTGTCTGGCTTCTTTCACTTAGCATAACATTTTCAAGGTTTATCCATGTGGTAACATGTATCAGTAGTTCACTTATTTTTATTGCCAAATAATATTCCATTCTATGGATATGCCACATTTTGTTTATCCATTTGTCAGTTGATGGATGCTTGAGTTGTTTCCACTTTTTAGCTATTATGAATAATACTGCTATGATCATTCATGTGCAATTTTCTTTGTGGACATATTTCATTTCATTTTGATGTATATCTGAAAATGGAATTGTTGGGTCATATGGTAACTCTGTTTATATTTTTGAGGAATTGATAAACTGTTTTCGAAAGTGGGTACACAATTTTACATTCCCACTAGCAATGTATAAGGGCCACTATGTCTGTATATCCTTGCCAACCCTTGTTATTATCTGTCTTTTTGATTATACCCACCCTAGTGATTGTGAAGTGGTTTCTCATTATAGCTTAGATTTGCATTTTCCTAATAGCTAATGGTGTTGAACACCTTTTCATGGCTTTATTGACCATTTGCATATCTTTGGAGAAATGTTTAAGTCATTTGTCCATTTTAAAATTGGGTTATTTGTTTTTCTTCCTTTATTTTTTTTCTAAATTTTCCGTTTTGAAAAGCTTTTGAGTTGTCCGCATGATCTAAAGAACATTCTTGTTCACAGTCTTCATGATTTTCTTTATACCAATCATTTCACAATCCTTTTAGTCTATCTTTATATAAAGGCCCTTCTAGCCCTTTTGTGACTTTAATTGCTTTTTCCTGGTCTTTCTCTGATTTTATAAAGTTTTTCTCGAGGTATATGGATAAGAACCGTAGAGAACATTTTATTGTTGTGTACAAAGGAAGGGAAATATTTCTTTCATCTGAGGATACCCCAGCATGAGCCGTACTGGGCTTCAGGCCTTCAGAGAAGTGTTTGAAATGACTTTTGTGTCTTTCCTCAGTCATAATTGAAACCTCCCTTGTGCTAAATTAGGTTTTTACTTCCCTAATGCAGGTGGAATGGAGAAGAGAAAACCCAGAATTTTTAATAATAATAAGCAGGCCTGTTTCAGAAGGCTGATTCTGCTGCTTACAGTTTTGTGACCTGGGGCAAGTTACTTAATCTCTTCATAAGTAAAACTGGTATAATCATAACCACCTTATAATATTGTTGTGAAGATTAAAGTGATAATGACTGAAAAATAACTCATAAGGTAACTAAAAATAAACCATAAGTACTCAACAGATATTAACAATTTTCTCGTGGGTCTACATGGAAATTCTTATTAGCTTTCCTTCCTGCTTGTTGCTTTTGTGTGTTATCATGCCATTTAATTTTCTTAACACTTTAAATACATTTTTTAACCGGCAGGTTTTACATTCCTTAAAGGATATTATAAAATTTGCAGATTAAACAAATCCTAGCACTGATTCCCCAGATCCATTTTGCACATTCTCTTGCTATTCTGAGAAATACATACACACGTACTCAGGTCTTTTCTGTCCTGATTACCAAGCAGTCCCTGTCAGTGAATGTTACTTGTTAAAAATAAGCTTCTGGTGGCTAAGCATGGTGGTTCACACTGGTAATCCTAGCACTTTGGCAGCAGAGATGGGAGGATTGCTTGAGGCCAGGAGTTTGAGACCAGCCTGGGCAACATAGCAAAACCCTGTCTCTACAAAAAATAAATGAAAAAAATTAGCTGTGCATGGTGGTGTGTGCCCTGTAGTCTTAGCTACTCAGGAGACTGAGGCAAGAGGATCACTTGAGCCCAGAAATTTGAGGCTGCAGTGAGCTATGACCACCCCACTGCACTCTAGTCTGGGTGACAGAGCAAGACCCTGTTTCTAAAAAAATAAATAAATAAAAACCTCTGGGCATATCGTGTTTTTCTCTCAGCTTGTTGAGTGGAATTCATTTGCATCTTTTCAGGGCCTGTAGTCTTCATTACCAGTTTTGACTGACTGAACAGCTGTTATCTGAAGATTTCTTTTCATTTCACTTCTAGCATAGTTCCACTCTTTCTTGGATTCCATGATTTTTCTTTTCAAGATCCCTGTTTCGTTTTTCCACAGCACATCCACAGTAACACTTTTCAGAAAGGGTGTGTATAGAAAAAAATGCGACTGTTGTGCTGACCATAGAACTTTAGTTGCAAAACTCATATCCCTTAGAGCTTGGCGTATTCCCATCTAGCATTCTCATAGGAGCTCTACTATTCGGACTCCTGTTCATTTGTAAATAAACACTGCCACTAACTACACCCCCTTCTGAAGATTCAGGACATTTTTTCATTTTTGTTGTTCTAGGTCTAACATGTGTCTGAAAGTGGGATTTGACTTTAGTTTGAAGAGCAGTACCTTCCTTTATAAAAATTATTTTTCCAGCTTTATTGAGGTATAAATAAATAATATATAAATATTATATATAAAAATTATTTGTATATTATTTATATATATATAAAAATATATATATTTATATATATAAATATTATATATAAATTATATATATAAATTATTTGTATATTATTTATTTATATAAATATATAAATAAAAATGATTGACAAATAAAAATTGTATATATTAATATTTAAGGTGTACAATGTGATGTTTTGATAGATGTATATATTGTATATGATTACCCAATCTAACTAATTAATATATCCATCAGCTAACATAATGCCATTTTGTTTTTTGTGATGAGAACACTTAAGTTCTGTTCTCTTAAATTTCAAGTACACAATACAGTATCATTAACAATAGTCACCAGGCTACACAGTAGATCACCAAATTTACTTATCTGAAAACTGAAACTTTGTACACTTTGACTAGCATCTCTCCATTGCCCCTACCCAGCCCCTGGACACCACCTTCCTACTCTCTGTTTCTATGAGTTTGATTATTTTAGATTCCACATATAAGTGAGATCATGAAGTATTTGTCTTTTTGTGTCTGACTTATTTCACTTAGCATAATGTGCTCTCTAGGTCCATCCATGTTTTTGCAACTGTCAGGATTTCCTTCTCTTGTTTTTAAGGCTGAATAATATTGCATTGTATATATAAATCACATTTTCATTATCCAATTGTCCACTGATAGACATGTAAGTTGTTTCCATATCTTGGCTAGTGTGAATAATGCTGCAGTGAACATGACAGTGCAGGTATCTTTTTGAGTCCTTGTTTTGATTCCTTTGGGTGAACACCCAGAAGTGGGATTGCTGGGTCATAAGGGTTCTATTTTTAACTTTTTGAGGAACCTCCATACTGTTTTCCATAGTGGCTATAACAATTTCCATTCTTACCAACAGTGCGTAGGGGTTCCCTTTTTTCTACATTCTCGTCAACACTTGTAACCTTGTGTTTTTTTGATAATAGTCATTCCAACAGGTGTGAGTTCTTATCTTATTGTGGCTTTGATTTGTCTTTCCAGAAGATTAGTGATGTTGAGCATTTTTTTATATACCTGTTGGCTATTTATATGTCTTCTCTGGAGAAGTGTCTATTCAGTCCTTTTCCATTTTTTAAATTGGGTTATTTGGGCTTTTTTGCTATTGAGTTGTAGGAGTTCCTTATATATTTATGATATTAACCCCATATCAGATATATGGTTCGCAAATATTTTCTCCCACACTGTAAGGTGTCTCTTCACTTCGCTGATTTTTTTCCATTACTTTATGGTCAGTAACTAAAGCTTTATTATTTTCCTTTGATGGCGTCATGTTTTCTTGGTTCTTTGTGATCGATGTGGAGTGGGGCTGGAGTCAAGTCATGGGACTTGCTTCAGGGAACACAGTTGGGTCTGGAGTCTGCATGCCTATTACCAGGGGTGCCTATAGCCTGGATACTCCTGGGTCCCGTGGCTGGGACCCCGGGTAGCAGGACTGCCTCGAGACCTCAATAGAATGGGGTTAGAGCCAGGTCATGGGAATGTTTCAGGGACTGCCTTTGGGTCCAAGGTTGGTGGGCCCTGTCACCAGGACTACAGATGGGTATGGATCTTCCCTTTGGCAGAAGGGGCTGGTGGCGGGACCATGAACAAGTGTGGCTGGAGCTGAGTCCACAGGGGATGTGACTTCTCCTGGTCTGCACCCAGGACCATGGCTGGCAGGCCTGCCAGGGGTGCATGGGCCTGTTTAATCAAAGGGGCCCTCTTTGGTCTTGGGGTCCGTTGAGGTTTTACAACCATCTACCTGGATCCCAGACCTCCCACAAAAGCACTTTATTCCATTGATGGCAGCCAGATATTTGTTACTGTGGTAGGACATCAACTGGGGACATCTTTTTCCACCGTCTTACTGATGTCACCACTTGCATCTTTCTTAAACTTTGGGAAATGTTCTCATCCTCCCCCCCCTTTCTTCTCTTCATCCTTCTCCTGCTTTGAGTTTCCTCCTCTCTGTTTTCTTTTTCCGGAGTCTCCTATTAGACAGATGTTGGATTTTGGGTTTTATCCCTAATGTTTCTTAATCCTTCTGTTATATTTTCTATTTCTGTTATTTTACTTAGACTATTTTAGTTTCAGGGTAGTTTCTTTGACTTTAATTTTTAGAACTTTAACTAAGGTATGTTTAAGTTTTTTGGTTTTTGTTTTTGTTATTGTTTTTTTGGAGGGAAGGGAGGGATCATCCTTGCATTTCCATAAACTTTTTTTAATACTCTGATGCTCATTTTAAAAAATGAAGTCTCTTATCGTTTTATAGACCCATTAGTTTGACATTTTCTGATGATATTAATCATATTTTCTGAAAAATTTTCTTCTTGTCAATTATTGCGTATGATTATCTGTCTTCTCATTTTGTATTTGATTTTCGTTAAATATCTGGTGATCTTGGCTGTCCATTTACACTGATGAGTATATGGCTGTTGAGATGTTTTTCCCCAGTTGTCATATCCCCTTAATTCTCAACTTTTAGTTCTGTATTTGTGGGCAGGACTTACCTTTAGTCTTAGCTCTCAGGAAAATATTTTTAAGATATACCTCAAAAATAGATTCTATTGGCAAATATGTTTCAGAATGGGTTCATTAACATTTCAATACCCATTAACATATTAAATGTTCAAAAAAATCTCTCAGCAAAGAAACTTTTCTACTTTATTCAATTTATTATTTCTTAGACTTTTTTGTGTGGTCTCAAATTGGCTGTCAATTTGTTAATTACCTAAACTCTGACCATAGCTTTGGGTTTCCAAAATTCAAACTGTTACTTTGAACACAGAGTTAAGGGAAATTTTCATAATAATCAAATTCAAAAGAATGAGTATCCATAATCTAAAGATAATATGCCATTTTCAGAAGTTGAGATAGCAAAACAACCCGATGAAATTATACAAAGCCGGCTCAGGTGCGGTGGCTCACACCTGTAATCCCAGCACTTTGGGAGGCCAAGGCAGGAGGATCACTTGAGGCCAGAAGTTTGAGACTAGCCTGGGCAACATAGGCAGACCCCTTCTCTATAAAAAATAGAAAAAATTAGCAGGGCATGGAAGTATGTGCCTGTAGTCCCAGCTACTTGGGAGGCTGAGGTGGGAGGATCGCTTTAGCCCAGGAGTTTGAGTTTACAGTGAGCTATGATCATACCGCTGCACTCCAGCCTGGGCAACAGAGCGAGATCCTGTCTCTAAAAAAAAGAAAAAATAAGAAAAGGAAAAAAAAAGAAATTATGCAAACCCAAAGGCTAAGGAGACTTAAAGCCTAGACTTAGAACCTGCTGTTTCTAGTGATCAGGTTTTCTCTGGAAATAAAGAAGGGATTAGGGTGATTTGAAAGATATGACCCAGTTTTACTGTGAAAAGAGTGTTAACGGGAGAATACAGGACATCTTTAGGAGGATCAGCTAAGCTGAAGGAGGAAAGAGGGCTTAGATGGGAGGCCAAAGGTGATCTTGGAGGTTAGGGTTAAGCAGGTTTAAAAGATATTAAGTAGATGGTCTTAGGATCTAAAAAATAAGAGAAAGAAAGGTAGGATTCCAAAGAGCACCTCAGATTGATTTCTTTAGAAAGATCTAGGACCCAGGAAATAATTGCATAAAATATTCTTTAAACTGAAGATTAATTTGAGAAATGCCCCTTGAAAATTGGGAAAACTATATCAAACTGTTAGAAATAATCTTTATAAGTTTCAGGAAAAAAGACCAGGAAAGTCAGCACAGGACACTTCAATCAGTTGAAATGAGCTTTATGGGGATGCTTTTGTGGAAACCGAAGAGGTCGAGATTTACCGAGTCCCAAGGCAATGTGCCTAGGAAACCTTTGGGACTGTGACCCTAGGGGCTGGCAGAGGAAGGACTAAGCATAGGGAAGGGGATCAAGGAAAGAAAACAATAGCTGTCCAGTCCTAGGAGACATATTTGATCTCATGGGAGAGTACTTTCTATATGCCATCTTCTAATTCAAGGAAGTGAAGAAGAGCAATATTTGGCTTTGGCAGATTCAGACGTCCTTGATCCCCTTGTTCTCATTTTGGAGGACCTCTCACAGCAACAGCCAAAGGAGAGTGTTTACAAACAAACACACAGACAAGCAAAAGACTATTGTTTCAGTCTGATAGCAAAGTGAGAAAAAAGAGAGAAATAAAAACTCACTCAGATCCATCAAACAATGCGAATTATCGATATGGTAGAGAAAAGAGAGCAAAAAGAATATAACTGTTTAAATAAAGTTCAGCCCAAAAGATAATGGAGAAATTGAATATACAGGACTTTATTGCGGAAAAAAATGTAACAGAAATATTTGTGATTTAATTACTGTCACTTTTAAAACTGAGGGGCACAAGGCAGAGATATGTCATGCTCAATCTACTCTAGGTGTCCAGAGGGACAGGTTTCAGAAACACTAATAGCAGCTTCAGTTTAAGAACCTGCTTAGGCGATTGACCAAGTTGAGGCAAATGTAGGAACAAGCACAAGATTATCCCAGGAAGCAGGCTTCGTGGACCTAAGTAAACCCAGAGCACAGGCAGTAAGGTTACTGGATAGAGCCTGCACTCAGGACCAGAAACACAGAACTGACAATGGAATGTGCATTAATGGTCTTGAATTCAGTAGGTGGGAGAGAAAGACATCACTATTACAAAGTTCTGAATTGTGTAAGAAAGCAGCATCGTATCAGTTTCCATTTTCTGGGAGAGTAGCATAGAAGGACTCCCCCACTGCCCAGATATGGTAAACACAACTCCACAATTAACCTCCTTACTGTCCATCCTGGACAACTGGCACTGATGTGCCTCTGGGTGGGGCTGAAAGTCTTCCCCCTAAAGCCCCAGCTGGTACGTGTGCCCCTAGCTGCATTGAGGCCTTGTGCTTCTTTCCTTCCCTAGCATCCAGCGCAGGTACAGCACAGAATATGTTCTCAGTATAGCTATTAGTTCTGGACGTTATTGTTAAGTTTTAACCCTTTACTTTTAAAATGACTTACCAACATAAGCCTAATAAATAAAATTAGTTACATAAGCAAATATGCTAAGAACCATATCATGATAGCCCAGAAGAGAATGTGACCTCAATCATTACAACCATGATTATATTAATAAATTACCAAAATTATATCATTCAAAATTGAGTGACTTTATTGGTCATTTCTGATAATTAATTTTTATGCCAAGAAATGTGGGCTCAGAATGACAAAGGGTCTTGAGTTCTCAGGTCACAAAAAGTTAACATAAGGCCCTGAAAAGAGGCAAAGAAAGTCAACAGGGTGTTGAGTCTGTACCTGAAACCTGTCGTGGGGAAGTGTGCAAGGGGAACAAAAATGGTGGGCAGGGACTATGTGAACGGGACAGAAAATGTGTCCTCAGAGGTTAAAGCGTTAAGGCAAGTGAGTGGGACTTATCTGGTAAGACTTCTGGGGAGACAGTGTTGTTGGATTAGGCTCTGATCAGCGTGTGGGGTTAGGCCAGCACAAAGAGGTTGAAAGGAGTCGAGAGTCTCATCCACAAAGACACAGGGTGGGAGGGACGAGGCATTTGCACAGTTTGGGGCGCAGAGGTGGGGGAGGATGGGAGCACAAGCTAGCGTAGATTAACGGAAGAAAATCACATCCTTACATTCCAGAGGGAACTTTGTTCATGAAGGCAGTGTTTTGTAACTGCTACCACCAGCTTGGGAACCACAGGAGATGAAGAAAGTATACCCCCAGGTGCCAGAGATCAGGCCAGAGATGTGGGCAGGGGCCGGCTTTGAAAGGCCTTGTCTCTGATCCTGGGTTGGTTTCTCCCCCTTCTTCACCATATTATTCTGTATTTTTACTTATTTAAAACCAGTTGCTCTAAATTCTAACTTTGCCCTCCAGAATGATCTTGTAGGTAATTCAAGTGACTGTGCTGTTTCTTCCACCGTGTATGTCCTGGAGATTAGGGGAGGAGGATGGAGGCAGGTGACTGATAATTATCGGAACATTCGTAGAAGTGACCTCCTGTGTTGACTTTGACCCACTGGTTTACAGGTCTGAGAAGGTGCCTCTAACACAGCAGAGCACAGACTTTAGACGCACTTTAATTAAATAGTCAGGAGTGTTATTTTTTTCCTTCCTCAGCATTTAAAGAATAAGCCTATCCATGAAGAACCCCATAAAATATTGTGTCTTTTTATTTACCTTTTAGTTCTTCAGTGCCAAGAAAATAAAATTCCTTTGATCCAAAAGAGTTGGGAGGTGAACTTTTGAAGTTCTCTTCCCACCTTCTCTGGAATCTTTAATCTTTTGAGATCATGAAAGTAGAAGAGATTGTTGTGAAATCATCAGCTGAATCCAAACAAACAGGACAGCGGGCTTTGTGGAAGCTCAGATGTGGGTGGAGAGCATGGACTTTGCCTGCCACAGACCCTATCTTTACCTTGTAGTTTTTCAGGCTCTTATCCTGGCTTATTTCTCTGGGTGCTGCAATATCCTGTTTTTCCTTATCTCCTTTCCCTACCAAAAAGAGGATCTGATTCTTTCAGGGTCTGGTTCTCTAAAAGGCAAAAAAAACAAAAGAGTAAAGGAGCTGCCTATGAAGAATCACGTCTATTGCCCTATGCCTACATGTCATTTAGGGAGGCAGAAGTATAATGGGCAGTCCACCAGAGCTAGGGTCAGCTCCTGCCAGTTCTACTTGTCTCTTAATAAATAGGTATTCATCATCTTTTATGTGCTGGACATTTTCTAGAAGTGTGATTTTATCAAATCATTTAACTTCATATTTCTGATTCCTCACAATGTTGTTGGAAAGATGAAATGAAATAACATGTGTCAAAGGTTGACTAATATGTGGTGTGATGGAGACTCAGCAAGTGTAGATGTGCCTTCCTCCTTTTCATTGACTTTTGCAGGTTAATGTTTAAATATGAAGACTATGAAATCAAAAATTCCTGGTTCTTATCTTACATCCACCATTTACTAAACTTGTGCAATTTTACATAACTTTTTGAGTAATGGTGTAACTCTTTGAGAACAGGATTATGGATACCAACCAGGACTGTGTATTTGTGAGGATTTAGTGAGATAACATAAATATAGGCCTGGCCTGAAGGAGATGGGAGAGACTACCGCTCTTCTCTTCCCATGTATCACTGTGCCTTAACCTAGGGACTCTAAACTACCATATGAAAGGGAATTTCTAGCTCTAGGAAGATCGAAAGGAGAGAACCTTTTAGGTAGGAAGGCTTAAAGGTAGGTACTTCATATATATATGTGTGTGTGTATATATGTAAATATTTATATATAACATATATAATTATATATATATATTAGAAATCTATAATTCTTCATATGTGATATTTTCATAGCAGACATTAAATTAAATTAAATTAAATTACCATTTTACAAGTGAATCTTACTCAGTGTTCAGCATAGAAAAAAAGGTAAAATATGCTTTCACAGAGTGAAAATAAAATAAAAATGTGTTAGAGAAGATTTGTGTGGGTAAGAAAAATGCCAAATCTATTAATCAAACCATTATTAGTGTTATTAAGTGAGGAACATGATTAAAAGGCAGGACCAAATTCTTAATTATATATTTTATATTATTTTATTTTATTTTATTTTTTTATCTTTTACATCTAAACTACCAAATCCTGCTAATTCTTTCTTCTCAGTGTCTCTGAGACCATCTCTTTTCTGCACTCTCATGCAAATCTCTATAATTTTGTTCTTTTCATGATAATATAAATCCCTATACTAACACCTCCTTTTTTTTCATCTTTTGCATATTTGACCAATTTCATTACTCATTTCTCTTCATCAAGGATGCTCTTCTGCAGACATTTTAATCTGCTTCAATTTCCCTGAATCAAGTTGTGTTCTTTCCTGGAACACCCTTCTCTTTCCTTTCCATGAATACATGTCTCTTACCCTTTCAAAACTACTTCAAAACTTTTTATTTATTAATTTTTTTTTAAATTTCAGAATATTATGGGGGTTCAAAACTTTGGCTATATATATTGCCCATGCACTGCCCGTGTTAGAGCTACAATCGTGGTCATCCCCCAAACTGTGCTCCCCGCATCCATTCAGTGAGAGTTTTTTCCATCCCCCCACCCCCTCCCTCCTGCCCACCCCCTGATGAATATTATTGCCCTGTGTGATGTAGGTGTTGATCAGTTAGTACCAATTTGCTGGTGAGTACCAGTGGTGCTTGTTTTTCCATTCCTGTGACACTTCGCTTCGAAGAATGGGTTCTAGCTCCAACCAGGATAATAGCAGATGTGTTAAATCACTATTGTTCCTTATTGCTGAGTAATACTCCATGGTGTATATATACCACATTTTATTAATCCACTCGTGTATTGATAGGCACCTGGGTTGTTTCCACAACTTTGCAATTGTGAATTGTGCTGCTATAAACATTCACGAGCAGATGTCTTTATTATAAAATTGGGTAAATACCCAGTAGTGGGATTGCTGGGTCAAATGGTAATTCTACTTTTAATTCTTTGAGGTATCTCCATATTACTTTCCATAGAGGTTGTACTAATTTGCAGTCCCACCAGCAGTGTATGAGTGTTCCTATCTGTCCACATCCCCGCCAACATTTGTTGTTTGGGGATTTTTTAATATGAGCCAATCTCACTGGAGTTAAGTGATATCTCATTGTGGTTTTGATTTGCATTTCCCTGATGATTAGAGAAGTTGAGCAATTTTTTATATGTTTGCTGGCCATTATTCTGTCTTCTTTGGAAAAGTTTCTGTTCATGTCCTTTGCCCATTTTTTAATAGGGTTGTTTGATTTTTTCTTGTTGATTTTCCTAAGTTCTGTATAGATTCTGGTTATCAGCCCTTTATCAGAGGTGTAGCATGCAAATATTTTCTCCCATTCTGTAGGTTGTCTGTTCACTCTAGTGATAGTTTCCTTGGCTGTGCAGAAGCTTTTTAATTTGATCAGGTCCCATGTATTTATTTTGGTTGCTGCTGTGATTGCTTTGGGGGTTTTCTTCATAAATTCTTTGCCTGGGCCAATGTCCATAAGAGTTTTTCCAACGTTTTCTTCGAGAATTCTTATGGTTTCATGTCTTAGGTTTAGATCTGTTATCCATTGTGAGTTGACTTTTGTGAGAGGTGAGAGGTGTGGGTCCAGTTTCAGTCTTCTACATATGGCCATCCAGTTTTCCCAGCATCATTTGTTGAATAGGGAATCTTTTCCCCAGTGTACGTTTTTTTGGAATTTGTCAAAGATCAGGTGACTGTATGAGGTTGGTTTTATATTTGGGTTCTCGGTCCTGTTCCATTGGTCTATGTCTCTGTTCTTGTGCCAATACCATGCAGTTTTGGTTACTATAGCCTTTTAGTATAGTTTGAAGTCTGGTAGATAGATGCCTCCCAATTTGTTCTTTTTGCTTAAGATTGCTTTGGCTAGATGGGGTCTTCTCTGGTTCCACACGAAGCGTAGAATTATTTTTTTCTAGATTGGCAAAAAATGATGTTGGTATTTTGATAGGGACTGCGTTGATTCTATAAATCACTTTAGGTAGCACAGCCATTTTTACTATGTTGACTCTGCCTATCCAAGAGCATGGTAGGGTTTTCCATCTGTTTACATCCTCTGCAATTTGTTTTCTCAGTGTTTCGTAATTCTCTCTATATAGGTCTTTGACCTCCTTAGTTAGATATGTTCCTAAATATTTAATTTTCTTTGGTGCTATTGTGAAAGGTATTGCATCTTTAATTTGTTTTTCAGCTTGATTGTTATTAGCATATATAAATGCTATGGATTTGTGTGTATTAATTTTGTATCCTGAGACTTTGCTGAATTCATTTATCAATTCCAGTAATCTCTTGGTTGAATCTTTGGGATTTTCTATGTATAATATCATATTGTCTGCAAATAGTGAAAGTTTGACCTCTTCCGCCCCTATCTGGACGCCCCTGATTCCTCTGTCTTGTCTAATTGCTGTGGCCAGGACTTCCAGCACTATGTTGAAAAGAAGTGGAGATAGTGGGCACCCTTGTCTGGTGCCAGTTTTAAGGGGGAATGCTTTCAATTTTTCCCCATTCAGTATGATATTGGCTGTGGGTTTATTGTATATGGCTTTAATAGTTTTGAGGTATGAGCCATCTATGCCTATATTGTTAAGAGTTCTTATCATAAAAGGATGCTGGATTTTGTCAAAAGCCTTTTCTGCATCTATTGAAAGGATCATATAATCTTAGTTCTTGCTTTTATTTATATGGTGAATTACATTTATAGATTTGCGTATGTTGAACCATCCCTGCATCTCGGTAATGAAGCCCACCTGATCGTGATGAATTATTTTTTTGATGTACATTTGAATTCGGTTTGCAAGGATTTTATTGAGAATTTTTGCATCTATATTCATAAGGGATATTGGTCTGTAGTTTTCTTTTTTTGTTGTGTCCTTTCCTGGCTTTGGTATCAAGGTGATACCTTGATACCAAGGTGATACCTGGCTTTGGTATCAAGGTGATACCTGGCTTTGGTATCAAGGTGATACCTTGATACCAAGGTGATACCTGGCTTCGTAGAATGAGTTTGGGAGGACTCCATCCTTCTGGATATTTTCAAATAATTTCTGCAGTATAGGCACCAGTTCTTCTTTGTAGGCTTGGTAAAATTCAGGTGTGAACCCATCTGGTCCAGGACTTTTTTTTGTGGGAAGATTTTTTATTACTGCTTTGATTTCGGTGCTTGATATTGGTCTGTTTAGAAATTCTGTTTCTTGCTGGTTGAGCCTAGGGAGGTAGTATGTTTCTAAGAATTTGTCTATTTCCTCCACGTTTTCGTGTTTGTGGGCATAGAGATTTTTGTAGTATTCAAAGATGATGTTTTTTATTTCCATGGTATCAGTTGTGACTTCTCCTTTCTTATTTCTAATTGAGCTTATTAGAGTCCTTTCCTTTCTGCTTCTGGTCAACCTGGCGAGTGGCCTGTCTATTTTGTTTATCTTTTCAAAGAACCAACTTTTCATTTTATTAATCTTCTGTATTGTTCTTTTGTTCTCAATTTCATTTAATTCTGCTCTGATCTTGGTTATTTCTTTTCTTCTGCTGGCTTTAGGATTGCTTTGCTCTTTCTTTTCCATTTCCTTAAGATGATTCATTAGTTTACTGATTTGTGACCTTTCTGTCTTTTGGATGTGGGCATTTAAGGTGATAAGTTTTCCTCTCAGGACTGCTTTTGCTGTATCCCACAGATTTTGATAACTTGTGTCCCCATTATCGTTTAGTTTGAAGAATCTTTTGATTTCCATTTGAATCTCCTCCTTGCCCCAATAGTCTTTCAGCAACAGATTGTTTAGTTTCCAAGTTTTTGGATGAAGATGTGAGTTTCTGTTGGAATTGATTTCTAATTTTATTCCACTGTGGTCTGAAAAGATACATGGTATGATTTCTATTTTTTTGAATTTGTTTAGATCTGTTTTGTGGCCCAGGATGTGGTCAATTTTAGAGAAAGTTCCATGAGCTGATGAGAAGAATGTATATTCAGTGTTATTTGGGTGGAGTGTTCTGTAGATATCTGTTAGGCCCAAATGTTCTAGAGTCCTGTTTAGGTCTTTTGTTTCTCTATTTAATTTTTGTTTGGAGGATCTGTCCAGCTCTGTCAGTGGGGTGTTGAAGTCACCTGCTATCATGGCATTGCTGTTTATTATGTTGTCTAGATCTAGCAGTATTTGCTTTATGTACCTGGGCGCTCCTGTGTTGGGTGCATAAATGTTTAGGATTGTTAAATCCTTTTGTAAGATTTTTCCCTTCACCACTATATAGTGTCCATTTTTGTCCTTCTTTACTTTTGTTGCTTTAAAGTTTATATCATCTGAAATAAGGATGGCTACTCCGGATTTCTTTTGGTTTCCATTAGCCTGGAAAATTGTATTCCATCCTTTCACCTTGAGTCTGAATGCGTCTTTGTGTGTAAGGTGTGTTTCCTGAAGACAACAGATACTTGGCTTGTATTTTTTAATCCATTCAGCCAGCCTATGTCTCTTCAATGGGCAATTCAAGCCATTTACATTTATTGAGAGAATTGATATTTGGGGTAAATTTCTGGTTATTCTATTGGGTGGTGTCTTTTGTTTTACCTCTTGCATCATTGTGGAATCTGGTTTCTGGGGTTTCAGCTTTTGCGTAGTTTTACATAGGTGGGTGTCTGTTGCGCTGGCTAGTGTATAATGCAGGTCTAAGCACTTCTTGCAAGGCTGGTCTGGATTTCACAAATTCTATCAGTGATTGCTTATCTGGAAATGTCTTTATTTCTCCCTCGTATAAGAAGCTTAGTTTGGGAGGACACAGAATTCTGGGTTGGCCTTTGTTTTGTTTTAGGAGACCGATGATGTCTCTCCATTCCCTTCTGGCTTGTAAGGTTTCAACTGAGAAATCTGCAGTTAATCTGATCGGTTTCCCTTTATAGGTTACCTGCTGTTTTCATCTTACAGCTCTGAGGAGTGCCTCTTTTGTGTTTACTTTGGTCAGTCTAATAATTATTTGGTGTGGTGAATACCTTTTCACGTTGAGTCTCCCAGGAGTCCTGTGTGCTTCCTGTACTTGGATATCGAGATTTCTGGCTAAGCCATGGAAATTTTCCTCTACTATTCCTTCAAATAGATTTTCCAGCCCATGCGAATTTTCTTCCTCTCCCTCAGGGATACCTATGATCCTTATGTTTGGCCTCTTTACATAATCCCACATTTCTTGTATGCTTTTTTCATGCCTGTTGTTTTTGTGTTCTTTCTCTTCGACTGTTTTATTTAGCGCATAGGAGCTGTCTTCTAGCTCTGAAATTCTTTCCTGTGCATGGTCCAGCCTATTCTTAAGGCTTTCCACTGTGTTTTCTAGATCCTTGAATGCTTCTTTCATTTCTAGGATTTCTATTTGATTTTTCCATAATATTTCTATTTCTTTGGAGAATTTTTCATTCATTTCTTGCATTTTTCTTGTGGTTTCTTTGTGCTGGGATTCAATTTTCTCTTGAATTTCATTAAGCTTTCTTATAATCCATAAACGAAATTCCTCTTCTGTCATTCTACCCATTTCATTTGGGTTGGTATCCATTGCTGAGGAACTGATGGTTTCTTTTGGGGGTGTCTTTTCACTCTGATTTTTCATGTTCCCTGAGTTGTTTCACTGGTTTTTTCTCATCTGGCCTCTTGGTTGAGAGCTGGGGGTGTTAAGGCTAGTTTATGGCCCGGTCTCCAGGCCCACAATTTTCGTTCCTTGGCAGAGCCAGGGAGAGAAGTAGTGGCCTGTATTGCCTTAGGTGTATTTTAGCAAGTCTGGTGGATCTTGAGTTATCTCTGACCTATTGTCTTCTCCTCTTCCTGGTGGAGTGTGGTGAGAATGACCTCCCAGCTTGGGCTCTGAGCTAATGAATTGTACTTGAGGATATGAGTACTCCACTCCCTATTAGCTAGGTATTCTGTTATGTCCGTGGCAGACTCTGATCCCCCAGTTGGGGTATGTGAAAGCCCTGTGCTTTGGGAGGGGCCTTGTAGCTCCTGGGGGTTACTTTGACCCTGCTCGTCCTGAGGTGCAGGTAGAAACACAATTTCTTTTGGCTGCAGTGTGAGAGCTGAATTGGGAAAATTCTACACAGCTCAGAGGTTGCTCATCTAGCCACGTGTGTTTGCCCTTCTGATGTGCGTCTCCGCGTGATACTGGCTGATAGGGGGATCTCCAATTGTGCACCCCTTTTCCACCACTAGATCCCAAAGGCGAGGCGGGTGGCCATCTCTATCCCCAGCAGTCTCCACCGGGGGGATGTTCCCACGGGGAGGGGGGAGTAGTGGCTGCTGGAAGCGCTCTTGGATGGTGCGAAATTCCCTATTGAAGTGGGCAGGATTATGGGGAGCTGCTCTGGTTCATCCTGTGGCTCTTGAGGTATTTGGTTGTCATGAGAACCAGCAGTTATACCAAATGAGTCACTATAGCCAGCAACCTTCAAAATGACCGATCTCTGGGGTACAGGAGGGCTGGGACCCGAAGGGCAGGCACAAGGACCAGCACGTAGTGGACTTGTCAGAGGCCGGAGCCAGGGTAGCGGAACCAGATGGACGAGCTGCAAACTGTTTCCAATACCCAAAGGTCCTGCTGCTACAGTTCCAGGATCTCCTCCCACCTGGAACCCACGGATGCAGCTGTCCCTGGCCACCAAAGGCAAAGCCTGTCTCGCCCCAGAGGAAGAGCCCTGGGCCGGGGCGGGGGGAGCTAGAGACGCGGCTCACAGCTCGGGGGGGTGGGTGGCTTTAAAGATGGCGGCCGCCGCCAGCCTGGCGCACAGCCGGGCTCCGATGGCGCCCGGAGCGCAGCTTTTCTCCGCCAGCAGTTGTTAGCAACCTCTAGGGGCCTGTCCCACTCTCCGTTAAACTCCTGGGCCCAGTCCCGCTGACTTCTAGTGGCACAGTGCTGGCTTGCGGGTTCCCGCACACTGTCCCAGGAAGCTGTATCTCGGTCCCCCTTAATTATATATTTTACAAAGTAGATTTGGTGTAATTAAGAAACACAGATAACCACAAAAGTTCACTCTGGATCCTGGACCTTAGATATGGCAAATAAAATATTCTGAATCAAGCTTATCTACAAAGGGCACAACCACCTCTATTATCTTGTCCTACCCTTTTAAAAAAAATTTGCTACTTATAATTTCCTAATAATAAATTAATATTAAGATTAGATTAGTAGATATTTGAAGTATCCTCATCATTTTATGTTTGCATTTATTTATTACCCTTAATCCCATAAAATATTTACAAAGTCATAATGAATAAGATTCCTTTTAAGATTATAAATACAGAGTATTGCTCTCTAAACCCAAAGGGGACCACAGGAATACTTGCCAATATAGAATCCATTGAAAGGCATTGAACCTTTCAGTTATTAAACAAACATGGTAGTGTGCTACATATAATCAAAGACAAATGTTTTATAAATATGTGAAAAAAATTCCATTGTCAAAACAAATTGGCCCAAATGGCTTCATGATTTAAGAATGACCTTGAGGTTGTCATTAAAAATGGCAGAATAAGGACATTGGAAAATCCTCTTCTCCACACAAGCAATGAGAACACCGGTAAAAATTGTCAAAATGAACTTTTTCAGAACACCAGAAAATCAGCAGCCTAGAAGATACTGGAGGGGTCAGAAAAGAGTTGGAGACATTTCAAAGCCTCATTTCAGAGCCTTGTCATTATTTGACCCGTAGGATAGTTCCCCTGAAACTCCACTGACAAGGCTTATCTTCACTGCAGCCACCTTCTCCATGGGGACATTTGTCAAAAATAATCAGTAGCAATTGTCTATCATCACAACTACTTGAGGTAAAGGCAACATTTGGGGCAAACAACAAGCAAACCAGAAAACTTGAAAAGAAAAGCTGGGTTGTGAGATGTCTATAGGAGGTTTTGAAAAGCTCTGGTGTATTGCTGGGAATTTAGAAAGCCACATGCATGTGTAGGACTGGGTGTGTGCTCGGGAAATATCTAAAAAGACCCTAAGATCTTAGTCCTGGCTAACCTTCAGGCCCTGCCCAATCAGGAAGTGAAGACTAAGCCACAATTCTAAACTGCCTAGATAAATATTGAAGGTTTACCCCATCATACACAGAGGCCCTTGGCAAAGCCTGGGAGACTTATTGCTTCTAGGCATTTAAGGAATTATCATTCCAATCATTAGCTAACTACTAAATCAACCAAGCAAAGATTTCAGTGGCATACATGACAAAGAACACAGAATTTACAGAATTCATTCAAAGAATTCACCAAAAAACAGCAAAGCAAAAACAACAATAAACAGAAAACAGCAATGGTGACAGCAACAACCCAGAAGAGAGAGAAGAATCTGATTTCTAGAGTTGCCATATAATGTTGTTTAAAATGCCCAATTTTTCAACAAAAATTATGTGATATGGAAAGAAAAAGAAAAATATGGCCCACACATAGGAAAAATAAAAAGCTATCAATGGAAACAGTCCTTGAGGAATTCCAGACACTGGACTTACTAGACAAAGACTTTCAATCAGTTATTTTAAATATGTTCAAAGAACTGACATAAATAATGTCTAAAGAACTAAAGGAAAGTATGAGAATGATGTCTTACTAAATAGAGAATATCAATAAAAAGATAGGAATGATAAAAAAAGAACCAAAGGAAACCTGGAATTGAAAAGTAAAATCATGGAAATAAAAAATTCACTAGAGGTGCGTAACAATGGCCTTAAACAGGCAGAGAAAAGAATTGGCAAATTTGAAGATAGGTCAATTGAGGTCACCCTGTCTGAGGAACAGGAAGAAAGCAAAGTGAAGAAAAAGGAACAAAGCCTCGGAGACCTGCGGGACACCATAGAGTACCAAAATATGTATGACTGGAGTCCCAAAAATAGAGGCTAGAGGAAAAGGGGCAGAATGAACAACTAAAGCAATAATGGCCAAAAACTTACCAAATCTGATGAAAAACATTAATCTATGTATCCAAGAAGTTCAATGAACTCCAAGTGAGATAAAATCAAAAGATCCACAGCTAGACACATCATAATCAAATTATCAAAGAGAGACAACGGGAGAATCTCGAAGGCAGCAAGAGAGAAGCGTCATGTGTCGGGAAGTCTCAATACAATTAACAGCTGACTTCTCTCCCAATATCATGCAGGACAGAAAGCAGAGGGATGATGTATTCAAAGTGCTGAAAGAAGAGACCTGTTAACCCAGAATTCTATATCAAGCAAAACTATCCTTCAAAATGACAAGAGAAAAATGACAGAGATGTCCACTCTCATCATTTTCTTTCAACACTGTACTAGAGTTTCTAGCCAAGGCAATTAAGCAAGGAAAAAAATGCATTTGAATTGGAAAGGAAGTAGTAAACTACTCTTTTTTCAGATTATGTGATCTTTTATCAAGAAAATCATAAGGACTCCATAAAAAAGACTATCAGAGCTAATAAATAAGCTCAGCAATGTTTCAGGATACAAGACCTAAATATCAAAATAAATTATATCTCTCTGCACTGTCCATGGACAATCTAAAATATGATTTTTAAAAATCCTTTTAAAATAGCATTAAAAAGAATAAAATATTTAGGAATAAATTTAGCAAAAGAAATGCAGACTTATACACTGTAAACTTCAAAACTTTGTTGAAAGAAATTAAATAAAACCTAATGGAAAGACATTTCATATTCATGGAAAATTTGATATTGTTAAGATAGCAACTTTCCCCAAATTTATCTATAAAATCAATGAAATCCCTAGAAAAATCCCACTATACTTTTTTTTTAGAAGTTAATGACTGATCCCCAAATTCATAGAGAAATGTAAGGGGCCCAGAATAGCCAAAACAGTTTTGAAAAAGAATAGTTAGAAGACTCACACTTCTTGATTTTAAAACTTCCTACAAAGCTGTAGTAGTCAACTTCATAAGAAGACGGTGTGGTATTGGCATATAAATGAATGGAATAGAATTAAGAATCAAGAAACAAATCCTTACATTTATGATCACTTGATTTGCATCAAGGGTGCTAAGACAATTTAATGGGGAACAGTCCTTTCAACAAATAGTGCTGGGCAAGGGGATACAACATACAAAAGAAAAAGGTTGGACCAATACTGCACACCACATATAAATATTAATTCAAAATTGACCAAAGACTTACATGTAAGAACAAAAACTATAAGACTCTTAAGAAAACATAGATGTAAATCCTTGTGACCTTGGATTAGGCAATATTTTTGGATATGATTTCAAAAGCACAAGCAACCAAAGAAAAAGTAATTTGCTTTCATCAAAACTATAAATTTTTGTGCATCAAGGGACACTATCAAGGAAGTGAAAAGACAACTCATAGAATGCAAATTATCTATCTGATAAAGGGACTTGTATCCAGAATATATAAAGAATGTTTACAATAAAAATACAAATAACCCAATTTAAACATCAGAAAAGGATTTGAATAAAGATTTTGCCACAGAAGATATGCAATGGACCAATAAGCACACGAATAAGCTTTAATCGTTAGGGAAATGCAAATCAAAATCACAATGAGATACCACTTCACACTCACTAGGATAGCTCTAATTTTAAAAATGGACAATAACAAGTGTTGGAACCTTCACACATAGCTGATGAGAAGTAAAATGGGTCAACTGCTGTGGAGTACAGTTTGGCAGTTTCTCAAAATGCTAAACATAGAGTTACTATATGACCTCCTAACTATATACCCAAGAGAAATGAAAACATATGTCCACATAAAAACTTGTTCATGAATTTTTATATCAGCTTATTAATAATAGCCAAAAAGTATAAACAACCCAAATGTCTATTAATTAATTAATGGATAAACATCATATATTTAGTATATCCATACAATGGAATACTATTCATCTATAAAAAAGGATGAACTATGCTACAGCATGGATGAATCTTAAAAACATGCTAAGTGAAAGAAGCCAGATGCAAAAGACCACATATTGTATCATTCCATTTATAAGAAATGCTCAGAATATGCAAATCCATAGAGATAGAAAGTAGATTAGTAATTGCCTAGGGATGGGGTGAGGGAGAAATTGGGTATGACTATTAATAGGTAAAGGGTTTCTTTTTGTGGTGATGAAAGTGTTTATAAAATTGACTGTGGTAGTGGTTGCACAACTCTGTCAACGTACTATGAAAATAACATCTCTTTCTGAGCTCCAGAGGCAAAATATCCAATTGCTCACCTGAAATCTCCTTTTGAATACCTCAAAGGTATTTCAATGACAGTATATTCAACCTGGATTCGTGATCTACCCCTTCCCCACTTGTCCCTCTTTCAGAAGTCCCATCTCAGTTGTATGAATCAGTTCTCATTCAGTTGCATAGAGCAGAAACCCAGGTGTCTCTTTTATCCACTTCTGTGCATCTCTACCACACCACTATAGTAAATCAGGACCATTTTAACAGTCTCCTAACTAATCTTCCCATAGCCAGTCCTGGTTCTTTCAAACCTGTTCTCCACATTGACTCAGGGTGCATTTTCAAAACGCTAATCCAATCAATCACGTCACCCTCAACTGAACCTACAGACTCAAACTGGGGGAGATCCTACATATTCTGGTCTCTTTCTGTTTGTTCAACCTTTCACACCTGATTTCTACTTTTTAAAAAAAAAAATCAACAAGTGTTATAAGTAGAAGACAAAAAATTTATTAATGAGATTATGTATTTTAATGTCTTAACAGTATCTATACATGAAGCATAGCAGTATTCAGGATTACATGAATAGGTGGGTCATTTATAGTTACCATATTTAAAATAAAATTTTCAATAACATCCTCAATGATAATGCTTGATAGTATTCTTTTAATAACTTTGATTATAAATTCATGTTTCAAGGAAAGAGATAGAAGCCCAAGTCTTCTTTTTTCATTTTTCTTCCCATTTTCTGAAAGCAGAGGAAGCCCTTCTTCAAATGGAATCTCATTAGAAAGTTCAACATGAAATAAGAAAAATTAGTTCCCCGGTTAGGGGTAGTGTAACCTGGTGAGTCAGGTTGATTCCTTTCTTGGTGTCTAACCTGGATTCCAAATCATCTAGGGAACAAAATCGAAATCCACTGGTTTAACCTGTCAGACATTGCTTACAAAAAAGAAAAAAAGTGTGATGTCATGGCCTTGATTTTTCTATCTGCGTTAAAATTTGTACTAAAATATTCATTTTTTGGAATCTTTCACGTACCTATTTTTTACATCATTGATATTATCTCCATTCCTCATTTCTCCTTGTCATTCCTTTGTGTTGATTTATGTTAATTTCCATTCCTTTCCTGGCCACCTGTACTGTATTCATTTCTCCCGTGAGAATCACCTCAAGGGTTCGCCACGATGGTTTATAGAAAAATTCATCATTTGAGATGCACTTTTTCATTTGGTGAGATTAATGGTGCTTTCGGAAGCATTGACTGTTTACCCTTTCACTGACCCTGTAAATGCCACTGACGCGCCCATGGAGCACACCGGGATGAAGACATAAATACCAGTCCTCACATAAAGTCTCACTGTCCTCTTCCCCTCAGATGACGTCTCTTCAAATGTCTGGCTTCCACCTCTTCAACTTTTTCCATGCCTCAAAGTAATACTGTCTCCAGTGGAGTGCTGGTAAATATTTAATAACTGGCTCTCTTGGGGGGAAAAAGCCCTGATTTATAGTGTTTGCCTATTTCAGTGTATTTACACCTTGGCCAATTTCAAACTACCAGTGTCACCACTGAACGTGGCATGAAGATGAAAGCGCAGTGGCAGAGCGTTGTATAGTATTTCTACCAGACAGATACCAGAGATGTAAAGAAGCCCAAGCACTTAAGTTATAGTAAAATAATTAGGAAGTTGTGAATTTTGAGTATTCATTTTTCAAAACATAATTTATTTAATTTTAAGTTTATGGAATTGTACTCTTAGTGATGGCCGTGTCTGACGACTGTCTTGCATGAGTCCTGAAAATACAACACTCGGCCCCTGAGAGGGGCGAGGAGCCCGCTCCACCCAGCACAGTGCTGACTATCTCACCAGCAGCCAGCCAGCAACCAGAGGTGGTAGAGATGTGAGTGCTTTTCCTGCACGTCAAAGAACAGAATGAAACAGGGATGGCAACTTGGTTTACCCAGTTGTTTGTAACAGGATGGCTATGTTCAAAAGAATCCTGAAACTTTGTTATGCTGAGTCCTATAGTCTATTAGCAATGTCAACTGAAGGCTAAGAAGGAGGGCATATTAGACTTAACACACATATTTTTCATCCACTTCATAAGCATATTTTCCCACCTAAGCAATAGAGGAGTAATACAGGAGCATGGATCTGTTTCACTCTCCTTTGACCTCTACGTACCATCTGCTCATGCCCCAAATATGGTTCTGTGGTCCTTCCCAGGTACCAGAGATACCTCCCCACTCCCAGCTTTCGGTGCTTGCTGCTACATCCGACCTTGCCCTCCACACCCCAGCCTGGCCCTCAGCACTGGTGGCCATGGTGGGGGACTACAGGGGATCACCCAGGGCCCTGGCTGACAGTCTGGAGAGCTGTAGCACTCGATTCCATGACCTTGCCTTCTTTGCCTTCTGGTCCTTGGCTTCGGACGTCACCCTCTGATATCTGCTCCACCCCCTCCATTCGGTGGCTCAATTGGCCACCCTTCTGTGCGTCACACACATCAACTTCTTGTTTTTCCTCTCAGCTCAGCCTGTGGCAGGCTCCTTAGGCCATGAGGAACAGACATTCCCTTACCTAACCTGAAGCTCAAGGAATCCTTCCTGACCAGTTGAGGCTTCCTCTTGTCTCTACCCCCTTTCGTAGTTCCCTCTTTGCTCCCTGCTGTAGCAGAGGGATTCAATGCTTATTCACAACTCCAATGAGATATTTCTTTTTGAGATTACCCTCACAGAACCTGCGACACAGTTTGTGATCAAGTGTTAGTTCTGTCATCTTCTCTTCAGCCTATATAGTCTCCTCCTAAGAGCATTAAAACTTGGGGACAGAAAAATCAATCAATTATATTGCATGTAATTCCCACAACCCTTAGAAAATATACTTTTTTATTGCTAGAAAATGGTGACCAGAAAGATTAGAAATCAAGGTCACCTTCTGATGGCTTTCAAAGGTTAAATTTATTTGAGAGAAACTTGTTGGTATTTTCATAACAACTAGAGGCTCAATGATTTCCCTTTATTATGCTAACCCTTGGCTTTAAAAAATAACTAGAAGTTGTCTCGTACTCACCACTTAGATGACGAACTGTCCTTCACCCTGAAAGGGGCTGAAATGTGGTTACCACTCCTGACAGGAGGGGTTCTCGTACTTTCAGAAAGATGAGAAACAATCAGAGACAAAAAGAAAAAGCAGCTGCCAGAGCTACTGCCATTGGATAAAGGGGAAGAGTTACACATCTTTGCTTTTTAGTTCTTTATTTTTTAAACATCATTGAATATACTAGGGTGTTGGTTTATGAACCCCAATCCTGACCTCCCAGGCGTGTCCTCCTTGGTGCTCACAAGAAGTAGAGCAGAGGTCAGAGGAGGCGAATGGGCTGCAGAAGTCACACAAGGAGAAACACTAAAGAAATAATACTTAAAAACAGCTCTGTGAATTATAGAATGTAAAGGGTTTTTAAAATGCAAATTTGGTGAGCACCAAGACACTGGAGCTATCTGGAGTCTGTGGAAAGGGTGGATGGTGATTTGAACAGTTATATTTACAAGCTGGCTTTTAACTAAGATCTAAGTTCTTAGCCTTTGAATGCTGGGGGAGGGGCAGGGAGTATGAGATATAAAGTTTCCTCAAGAAAATGAGAACAAAGGTAAAGATGATGAAATGAGACCGCTTTACGAACACGGCATGCGGGAAATGCCCGGGACGAAGACAAAATGGAAGTAACTTCTGCTTCTTATATGCAATTTACCTGAAGCATGTTTTAGCGTAAACATATCCTTCTGTGTGCTGTTCTCACTATCCTCATTAGGACATTATGCGAACACTTGCTTAGTTTAAAATCCTTGCCTTTCATTACCTCAAGACTCATCAAGTGCTGGATTAGTGTAGAAGGATAAATAATATTGTAAAAGAACTTTTTCTTTAGTGAATCACAGGGAACATTATTTTAAAAAAGTGTTCTTAAGGGAGAAAAGGTCTTTTCACAGTGGTAACACTTCATATTTTAGAAGAAAATGTGCATTTAATTAAAATTCCGTATGCCAATCATAGTATATTATTTAAATACCAAATGATTATTAAAATCACATTTAATTGTGGTCTAAAAATATAAAAGATATGTACCCATGAAACAGCTGTTAAACATCACCAAAATTTCCTTGATCAGCTTTATTTTTCTTAAGCATTTCCCAGTTACAATTAGCCTGGTTTTAAGAAATATTTCTTATACACACACACACACACACACACAGATGCACACACACATCTCATTAATGTTAGGACAGGAAATTTTGTTGAACTGGATGACAATTTTGTGAGGGTTATCAGTGATTCAAAAATAATAGCAAAATAAACCCTGGATTTTCCATGTCTGCATGGGTATCTTTACTATGATGTACCATATAGAACCAAAGACCACCTAGAGAAAATCAAATATGTGCCATGTTGAAGATGGAAAAGAGGAGAGATCTGTAGATCTCAGATGAATATTAACACAACTACTACAACTGCATGGCTCAGTATGCTATGTTCCAAAGGGTTTTGTGGTACTGACTCTGCCACCACAAAACTATGGTGGTATTCTGTGAAATCTATACGTTACTTTGAAAGCATTTGACTATCCCATATTCATTTTCAAAATAGCCAATGAAATTAAACACTCCAGAAGGAAATGGTTTATATGTAGCCAAGCACCTAAGTGCAATTCATCAAGGTGACCCTTTGATTCAGGGGCTGCAAATGAGGCAGTAGAGACCACCAGATTTGTAGGAAAATTGCAAAGAGGACAAAATTAGACTTTTCTTCCCTTCCTTTTAGTTTTTGGTGCACTTCACTCACTTTTGGCTCTCAGTTTGCCAGTTATCTTGACTCCAGATTCTACAAGTCCTTAATGGCAAACCACTCCCCCAACCCCGCACTGTAGTATCATACCTGAATCTATTCTTCCCCCAGAAGTCTGCTATTTTCCAACTATTTTCCTTCCTGCTTCTAATTCCTTCCCCACCAAATTCCCACCATTAACATCTAGGCAAATGACCAACTATTTAAAATAATTCACACTACAAGACAAACTTGCAGGGAGTTATCAGCCACGAAGGGGGGCTTCACAAATGGGTCTTTCTCTCCCCCCAGGCTCTCTCCCTTCCTCCTTCCTCCTTGCCTTTCTCTGCCTCTGATTTTCCTTTGTTTTAGACAAGCAACCCAGGACTTCTGGGCAAGAATGTGATGTCAGCACAAGTGTCTAATTCCTCTCCTTCCAGATCCCCATTAAAATGACCGATAGATATAAAAATAAGAGAAAAAACTGCACCAGTGCTGATGCTTGGGAAGGCTGAAATGTGTACACGAAATCTCCAGGAATTTCTGTTAGATGAGAATGAATTGAAAGAAAAGGCAAACTCATGACTCACCCTAAATGGAAGGGAGCAGTGTGCAGACAACGTGAGTGCAGAGACACAGGCGGACCCCCGCTAAGAGCCCTTAGGTTAAAGGAGCAAGGGCTGGACATGAGGTTAGACCATCAGGAGGTCAGGAGAACATCTGGATTTCTTCAGTGTGTTTGAAAAGTGTGAGCTGCTCCCTGGGGAGCGGGGGAGGGGAGGGAAGCTGGTGCAGTGGGGCTTACCGCAGCCCAGCCTCCTAACCCTAACCCCAGCCCTAACCCTAACCCCAATCTAGCCATGCCATGGGGATGGGGACGGGGAGTGATGAATGTTTTTGTGCTCAGAGCCTCCAATGCACTCAGCTTATTTCCGAAGGATACACTCTTGGAAAGAGAATTACCAGGCCCAAAGCTGTGAACATTTTTATGATTACTGATTAGAAAGTTGCTCCATAAAAAGATTGTACCAGTTTACACCTCCACTAAGCAGCAAACTGCTGTACCCTCTTCACCAACTGTCACCAATTTTGGACATTAACAATAGATGAAAAATGACAACTCATAGTTGTTTAATTTATATTTGAATATCAACAATGTTGAATTGTTTTCTCTTTTAATGTGCTTTGGACATTTGCATATATTTCTCCTTTTTTGAATTGCCTTTGTCCATTTTTTTTCCACTTTGGGACCCATCCATTTCACATTGATTTGGGAGATTCCTACCTATGAGGAAAAGCAACACCTTCAGAGAAATAATGTGATTCCAGTTCTTTATTTCCATGTTTTAAGGCAGGAAAAAATTGGCTTCTAGGGATTGAACAATAAAAATGCACCCATGTAAGCAAACCTAATCGTACAAATTTACTGTTATAATTTGTTGCCTTCTTCGTTTTCCTTTTCCTGGGTCTAATTGTTTTAGGAGATGCTTTGATTTCATGCTGTTTTTTGTTTAGCTCTTTTTGTTATTGTTTTTAATTTTTTTTTTTTTAGTACAGGGTTCTGGGTATAGGTACAGTGGCCATATTTTGTGAACCTCAAACCAAATCACCTTGTCTGATAAATGGGGAGAACAGGACACTTAAAAAAAAAGCAACAGAAATTTATTTTCTTACAGTTCTGGATGCTGAAAGTCTGACACCAAGGTTGATGGGCTTATAGATTGCCATCTTCTTCCTATGTCTTCACATGGCAGGACACTTTTCTTTTAGGGAATGTTTCAGAAAGAATAGGATGATGCTTGTCATATGTACATTTTTTATTTCTCCAATAATATTAGCAAAGGCTGTTTTTGCTTCATCTTTTTATCCCTCTCTCACACCCCGCCTAGCAAGGTATCACAAGCTGGGTGCTTGATATGTAAGCGATTGGAAGGTAATTTTTAAGAGATTGAGGAGCTTGACCCTAAGCGATGTGGACAAATGAGCAGGGGACAGGAGGGCCCCCAAAAGGAGAGTATTCTGGCAGTAAGAAACCATAGGTAAACATTTCCTGTTTTATAGCTTTGCTTCAGGAGACTTAAGTTTCAGAGCAGGCACAGCTAATTCGCCACTGATACAAATATATTCTATATGGTTACAAGGAGATTTCACAGTTGTCTCTTGCAGCTGAACACTACTCAATTTCCTATTAATACCGCACTCAAAATGGTAGTGTGACTCACTCTCTGGAGCCTGTGACTTTAAAATGCCTGATGCTGGCTGAGCACAAGACTGTGGCCAGTGTGGCCAGGGAAATCTTTATGGCTCTTAAGGTTGGCTAGCTTCTGTTTTGTTTTGTTTTGTTTTTTCTTTTTTTTTTAAGGTAAGCTGATTGTTTCTGTGATTTCTTTCTGAAAAATGGGGGGAAAAAGTAGCTTGTGCAGGATATCTGGATATTTTACTTTTTGCTTACTACTACCGCAAATGCTTTACGGATGATCCTCCACTGTGAGGCTGCCAGAGGTGGGAAAACTCCTTCCCCAGAGGCATTTCTGTCATCCCACTGAAGACCCTGATGAAATGGGCTGGTTTCAGAGCTGCAGCAGCTTGCGGTTCTCCACTGTTGAATTCCACTCGCTAATGAGTTCCCCTAAATCTGCCAGCAGATGACTTTATTGACTTTCAGATCATAATTAACCAACACTCACTTTTTGCAGTTATTTCGACTTTTTTTTTCCATTCTGTGTTTGAATGTCTGGACCCAACTTGAGTCATGTTTTCCAACAGATATTTAATGACCAGACACCAACAAGGGACACTGTCTTTCCTTGTCACTTCTGAAAGAAATATTACAGGGGTGGGAAGGGTGGAAGCAGCCTAGAGTATTTTCCAGAACCACTTGATGTCTTAAAAGGTAAATAGGAGGAAAGCGACCCTTCAATGGGTAATTGACACTGTTTGTGACGTTTTTATTACTTTTCAATTAGGGGAGGCGATAGAACATTCGGTTAGCAGAAAGTCTTGGCTTCATTAGAAGCACATGCTGGTTAAAGTTGTAGATGAACAAGCCTAAATCAGTTACCACTTTTCCTTTTTACTTGTTGGCAGACTGAGATACAATCTATGAAAAATGAGCAATTAGAAAAAGATCTCATTGTTTTTTTCTAAAGAGGTGTGTTCCCTAAAGCTTCTCCCATCATTTAAATTGTATTTCCAGACTGTCCAATACACTGCCTGAGTTGGTAAACGCTCTTTAGATACTGCATTTTAACCCACGTGCACACGCACACACGTCACACAGCTTGTATGCCTTTTGTAAAGTGTTCTCTGTAATATGGAGCAGTTAGATTTAAGTGCTTCACAATTAAGAGTCGGAACCTTGCACCTAGGGGATATAGATGAGCCAATTAATTAGTGAGGCGGTCTTTATTGGGCAGAGCAATGAGTCCCATTTTCCTGATGGGAGATTTGTGGCCCAGAGGAAATTAAGATCAGTTCAGCATGAGGGCTAATTGCACAGATGTCACTTAAAGGCAATTAACATCCTTTCTTCTAAACCTGGGTTTTTGCTTTCCAGCCCTCGTTTCCTAATAATCACAACATGTCCTTAGTAATCCCTGTCCCACCTTGCATTGCTGTGTATTCTGGGGCAATTTAACTTCTCTGAGGCTGTTTCCTAATTTGTACAATGACAGATGATGATATCTTCCTTGCAAGGTTTTTGTGAAGGTTAAATGAGGTACCTTCGGTAAAGTGCTTACTGCAATGCTTGCTGGCTCAGAGTAATTGTTTAGTACAGGAATGCAAATAATAAACAATAATATGAAGGACGATAACCAGAATTTCATGCTGGCAGATGAGAAACCCACTGGGTATGTTGGTCCCAATGGGGACCCAGCCAAAGTACCCACCTTGCACCCCCACCGCCTGCTACCAGAGTTCCAGGGCAGACGGCAGTGCAGGAAAGGAGAACCTCGAGTTCAGGCCTCACTCTGTGTAATGTCTGTGCGAGCAAGACAGGGCTCGAGGGCCTGGCCAACACACATGCAGACCTGGCCACTACCACTCTGGTTCGGATTAGCTCAGACGGAATCTCCGGGCAACTTCCACTCTAAATTTGAAGCACACCTTGAGGGCACTCATGTTGAAGTTCAAAGGAGTCTGGTAACTGATTAAAAATGTCTTTCCTAGTTTGTGGCTCCTTCTGTTCTCTCTCTAAACAAGAAACTGGCCTAAGGCAGACAGCCTCAGGGAGGTGACAGGAAAGTCAGCCCAGGAGTGGGGTGGGTGGGGGTGGGCAGCGTGTATATTTTAGCTCAATCTGAGCCTAAGAGGGTTGTAGATCTTCTGGGCCCAGGGCCTATTAGCTCTTTGGTGTGGCCACACGTGGCCTGGGTCAATGCCTGAGGCTGGGCACTGGAGGTTTAAAGATGTGTCTGTGTCCTACTGTTGAATGGAGACATACTGCTTGCAGTTACTTAAGTGATTATGATTTAAACTATTTCTTTCTTTTTTTTTTTTTAATTTACTTTTTAATTTCAGAATATCATGGGGGTACAACACTTTGGCCATACACATTGCCCCTGTTCTGCCCGTGTCAGAGCCACAATCGTGGTCGTCTCCCAAACTGTGCTCCCCACATCCATTCAGTGAGAGTTTTTCCCACCCCTTCCACCCCCCTCCCGCCCGCCCGCCCCCTGATGAATGTTATTGCCCTGTGTGATGTAAGTGTTCATCAGTTAGTACCAGTTTGATGGTGAGTACCAGTGGTGCTTGTTTTTCCAATCCTGTGACACTTCGCTTCGAAGAATGGGTTCTAGCTCCAACCAGGATAATACCAGATGTGTTAATTCACTGTTGTTCCTTATTGCTGAGTAATACTCCATGGTATACATATACCACATTTTGTTAATCCACTTGTGTATTGATGGGCACCTGGGTTGTTTCCACATCTTTGCAATTGTGAATTGTGCTGCTATGAACATTCGAGAGCAGATGTCTTTATTATAAAATGTCTTTTTTTCCTTTGGATAAATACCCAGTAGTGGGATTGCTGGGTCAAATGGTAATTCTACTTTTAATTCTTTGAGGTATCTCCATATTCTTTTCCAGATTTAAACTATTTCTTGATCAGCATTGGTGTGGCTGGTGTCTCAGGTCTGGAGCTGGTCTCCTAGAGTCATCTTGCAGCCACCTAGAGCTCCTGAAGGCTGGAACTGGGGAGTGGAAGTCTGCCCAGGCTTGCTGGAGCCTGGCTGACCAGGGGTGCTGCCTAAATCAGGTTGCTCTTTTGGAATTAGGAAAGAACAAAGCTGTGCAGGTGTATTATTAAGAGAAATTTTGCGCTGTGTCAAAACAGAGTCATGTGTGCGGCCCTTCAAGAGATTATGATTGTGAACGATAATTCTTTGTTGGTCAAATTATTTCCAAAAACTCTTCTGAAATGTGGAACAGCGAATACATTGCGAAGACTCTCGGTTGCTCTCCATTTGGAGAAGTACAGGGGTTAACAGCCTGCAGCTTTGCAGCCTCTGTTAAGTTTTGTGCTTCTATCTGAGCGTGGGGTCTTGGGAAAGATACATTATCTTTTCAAGACTCAGCTTTCCCTTCTATAAAATGGGAACAATAATGCTTATTTCAGGGGTTCGCTAGGTGGATAGAAACAGGTACTGCAAGTGTCAGTGCACAGAGACAATGAACTCAGTAAGTGCTCAGGACAAAGCAGCTGTTGATGATGTTGATATTAACACTTTATTAAATGATACAATTGGGATAAAGAAGAAAAGTGGTAGAGGCTTGTAGGCCATCTGGGTCAGCAGTGTTCTGGGCTTAATGTACCTGCCTCATTTGATCCTCACCCCATCCTGCCGGCTGGGTGTCATTAGGCATTTTGTGCAGGGAGGAAGGAGCCGCACATAGGTTGGGTGCTTACATAGTCAATATGCTGGCAAGCAAAAGAGCCAGATTCAGACCCAGGGCTGTCTGACATGACAGCTTATGCTGTTTCCTATCAGAGTGCAGCATCCGTCCCTTTCTCAAGTCACACAGAGAATTAGCCCTTCAGCCAAAGGGTGGCTTGTTCCACTGGGTAACCTCTAGAGACTGTACAACCTCCCTTCTGGTTTAAGCCCCTGCCTTTGCTCTTGTTTTCCAAGCATGTTCTTCCCTCTCCCCATATTCCTTCTTTACCTGATTGAGATGTACTCATCCTTTCCTAAGTGAGTTGAACTATGTTTTTTTTTTTTTTTTTTTTAAATCATCAGGGCTGGGCTAATGGGCCTTTTTGAATTCCCGAATCCCTTGCTGAGCACAGTTCCGTCATCACACCTGCCCCTCTGGCTTGGAATAATCTGTTTGTAGCCCTGTGTTCCCACTAGACTATAAGCTAACATAGGGCCTGACCACAACAGAATCTCAATAAGTGTGTGTTAAATTAAGCTAAGCTTAACTCAACTTGGAGATGTAGTCTTGAAGCTCATGCTGCTCTATTCCTTTATCTAGAAATGGCAAAAAGCAGTGAGGATGATTTTGTTTTGATTATGGAGCAGCGCTCATGTGAACATACTCCATATCTACTTAATAAGAACTTTGTTCCCAAATTCATGGAAAGAAATAGGACACATTGACCAAATGTGGCCCCCAAAAATGTTTAATTAAAAGTTAGATTTCTAGGCAACACTTCAAGTTTTCCACAGTTTTCATGTTAAAAAAAAAAAAAGTAAATCCCACTCTGAAAAAAACCGTCGAGTACAGGAACACATAAACTAAAAAACACTAACTCCCTTTCTTCCACCCTGTGGTCTCAATTTTTAGAGATAACTGCCACTATTAATCTGGTGTCTATACTTTTATTTTTTATTTTTAGAGAGGGTCTAGAGACCCACATCATCCAACAGAACTTTCTGCAATGATGGAAATATTCTATAGCTGTGCTAATACCTACTAGCCATTCATAACCATTGAATACTTGAAATGTAGCTATTGAAGAATTGAGCTGTTAATATATTAATAATTTTATTTTAATGACTTTAGATTGATATGTAAATGGATATATGTGGCTAGTGGATGCCACATTGGGCAGCACAGGTCTATATCTTTTCTTTGTGCAAGCTTATATGTTCAATATAAATGTATAGACATTTTAAAAACACATTTTATTTATATTGGTCAAAAGGTAATTCCTGGAAACTATTAGTACCAAGAATCTGGGAGCTTCACTCACCAGGGTTTGTTTGTGGTACTAAGTAACAGTTTTGTCATTTTGTTCTAGGACTGCAAGGGAATATGCTAAGAAAGATGTGCACTAACAGGTGTGACATTGGAAGTGGGGGTTGGGTTGTGACCTTCTGTTTCCCTTTTTCTTTTTAAACTCACAGTACAAAGAAATCCAGTCAGGTGGCAGGAGAATTTCCTTACTGTGAATGCTTTTAACTATAAGTGACATTCTTTAAGAAGGTTATAGAACTCTTTTCTCTAATGCTTATTAAAAATACCATAAAAGTCTTAATAATCTGGGGTGTTTAAGTATTAGTCATGCTCATAGTGGGCGGATGGGCTACGGAGTATCTCCTACCAGCTTGATTCTGATAAATACCATATTCCATTCATAAATCCTTAGCAAGGTTTTTTGGAAAGAAGCATTTTTCTCTTTATACAATAGTTAAAAAGTTCGTAAAAAGAAATATATATTAAATGATGACTGTTAAAAAAAATACCATGGTAAGAGGAATAACACAGTCTGTATTGTCAGAGCAGGAGGAGAGGAAGGTCTAGACAGCTGTATAAAACCAGCAGATGTGGTTCCATGCTTTACGGAATGGGTTGAGCAATTGTGTGTCACATTTGGGTAGTGTTAAAAACCATATTTTTAGCGCTCTCATTTGAGGCCATGCCTCAACTGAATTGGCTCTCACTGTTAGTCACATTCATTGGTCAATGGTGCAGTTGCTTTACCAGGGCTGTTCTAATGAGTCCCAGTCAAGGTTTCAAGCCTTATTTGGGCTGGTACCAGAGCACAGTTAGCAGCTCTAACCTGAGCCAGCCCCCTCAAAAACACACAGCATTTGTCATGAAGAGATCTGAGTACAGAATATGGCAGAGGCACAGAGCTGAACACTCACCTGCTTCCCACTAAAATCTATTCCTTTGAATGTAAAAAAGGGTGATGGTGAGTGACGATTTTGCTGAATACAAACTTGTCCCCCCATGACCCCCACAAACTGATCAATTGAGAGAGTGTGAATTAAACATTGCCTAAGAAACAGACTTCATTTTTATTCCACATTTGAAATCATTTTAGAATCACCTTCACTTAATCACAATTGCAAAACACCCCCGAGTCTACAAGAGAGGTTCTCTAGGGTTCCCATCAGAAAGAGAGGGGAAGAGGATATAATTACTTTGCATCTCAAGGGATAAGGGGTCAGTGTCCCCTGGATGACCTGATGAGGGTCAAGTATCTCTTGGGCCTTAAAGTCCCTGTGGCCTCTGGTGCAGCTCTGGTCTGACCAGAGCTGATAATTCACCTATAGCACGTGGCTCAGAGGCCTGTGGCAGCACAGGGCCTTGCTACTCCAAAACATGGCCTTTGGCCCTGCAGCCTCAGCATTATCTGAGGAAATGCAGAGCCTCAGGACCCACCACTGCTAGAATCTGCATTTTAACGAGACTGTAGGTGATTTGTATGCACATTAAAATCCGAGGGACACCATCTCAGGTGTCTGAGCTTTTTGTCCTAAGGGGATCCTGATGCACAAATCTGGTTTGACCTCCAAGGTCCTTGATTACAGAATTTACCTTACAATCTTTCTGATCTAAATCAATTTTTCCGTTTGTATTCCTGCAAGGACTGCCATTTGCAAAGCATTCCATTTCTCTGCTTTTCTCAGTTTTCTGCCTGGAGATTTACTGAAATGCTGCCGGTCTTGCTCTGGAAAGCCAGGTGGCTGCATTTGAGTCAAAGATTTGCTGTAAGTTGATTACCATCTATGGCTCTGAAAAATTAAGTGGAAACATCTGTTCTAAGGTCAGGAAGAATTTAGTTGACACTCAGGATAGATCCCTGCAATCCCCACACAACATGGGGCCAGAGCCTCCTTCTTTCAGGGCTGCTGTAAGGCATGGTGCCTCTGCCAAGCCCACAATGGATGTTAATCACGTCTTGGTGGCTGGGTTTTCAAACACTAAGGGGACAAGCTTAGAGGACATGCAACGGTGTGGAGGACTATACAATTTTGCACCTAGAACATAATACAGTGGGAGAGATGTGCTCTCTGAATTCCAGTTCTCTTCCTTGTTTCAGGGGAAAAATACATTCTGTTGGAATTTTTTATTTTTTTTTTGATACAGAGTCTCGCTGTATTGTGCGGGCTAGAGTGCAGTAGTGTCATCATAGCTCACCGCAACCTCAAACTCCTGGGTTTAAGTGATCCTCCAGCCAGAGCCTCCCAAGTAGCTGGAACTATAGGTGTTTCTATTTTTTGTAGAGACGGTGGGGAGTGGGGAGGGTCTCATGATGTTGCT
Source organism: Daubentonia madagascariensis (assembly GCA_023783475.1). Taxonomy (NCBI): domain Eukaryota; kingdom Metazoa; phylum Chordata; class Mammalia; order Primates; family Daubentoniidae; genus Daubentonia; species Daubentonia madagascariensis. The sequence goes on from JAKFHU010002658.1 coordinate 12,132,236, forward strand.
CAGGCTGGCCTCGAACTCGTGACCTGAAAGGATCCTCCTGCCTTGGCCTCCCAAAGTGTTAGGGTTATAAGCATGAGCTACAGCACCTGGCCTGTTGGAACTTTTAGAAATCTTTCTCACTTCTAAATGGCTGTCACCTGGAATTTGACTGATTGCATTCCTGCCTCTGGTTCATAAGAACCACCTTACATTTCTCAGATACCACACCAAATCTACAGAATCAAATCTCCACAGGTGAGACTCGGACACCTCTATTATCACCAGCCATACAGGTAATACTGATGCACAAACCCAGTCCATGGTTTTGGACTGTTCTGGGGTGTCTTATTGGAGCTCAGTAAAATTCTGCTGGAGATAACTCTGCCAATGGTCATTGTGACGAGAGACCAACTCTACAGCAGGAGCTGTAGAGTTTGAACTACAACTTGAGGCTCAGTGTTTGAATCTTCAGCCAAAATGCTTATCCAGAAAACCAGCCCAATCTGTGAAAAAAGAGGCTGAGTTAAAAAAATGTTTGCCTAGGTGCTCTGGTAAAAGAAAACCCAAGAACCGAAAACCAGCAACCCTAGATTCGATGGGGTTCAAGGAACATCCTCAGGCCAGCAAGGCATTTTAGGCTTGGATTGCTGGGGAGAGCAGTAAAGGGAGAAGGTTGATGAGATGTACCGGATGTGAAGAGTCTTAAATGCATTACTTTGCTCAAGTATATAATTTCAGATATTTATTGATCACTTACTATATTCAAGGCACTGAGTCTCAGGGAACGCTGCAAGGAGGATAATTCGACATGACTTTTATTTGTACTGTACATGTGGGTGAAAAGGGCCATTTAGGAGTGAATTTCAGAAATATACAGAGTGTACAGAGGGTCCCTGAGCTATGATGGTTCAACTTACAATTTTTCAACTTTACAATGGTATGAAAGCAATATGCATTCAGTAGAAACTGTCCTTTGAGTACCCATACAACCATTCTATTTTTCACTTTTAGTATTCAATAAATTGCATTAGATATTATTCAACACTTTACTAAAAATAGGCTTTGTGTTAGATGATTTTGCCCAACTATAGGCTAGTGTAAGTGTTCTGGGCATTTTAAGGTAGGTTAGGCTAAGCTATGTTTGGTAGATTACATGTATTAAATACATTTTTGAGTTATGATATTTTCAACTTATGATGGGTTTATGGTAATATAACCCCATTGTAAGTCAAAGAGCATCTGTATTAGGATGGGCCTTTTAGGCACCACCTGGTGCTTGGCTGAGCTGACTGAGCTGAGATTCTGATCACAATCTTACTGGCTGCTCATCTGCCCTAATTTTGGACTTCAATTCTGATGGCTAGCTTTGGGCCAGTCGTAGGGCACGGAGGTAGCTTGTGTGTGTGTATGTGTGTGAGTAGGGCTTTGGTCCCCTCTCTTTCACTAATTACTACATTTTTTTATATGGAAAATTGTTATCAACCTTATGTAAAGTTCTATGCAAACACTGTTTCAGTCTTTGGTTGCCCTTCCAACCAGATTGCCTTCCCCAAAAACACTTTATATAGAAATTCTGGAATTGTTGCTGGTTTGAGCCTGGTTCCTGAACTTAGTTGTTTTTCTGCATGGACTTCTTATCCCAGTCTCTGGCTTGCAATTGCTAGTCTTCCTTCTGTAGAGTAAAAATCTGAGCTTGAGTCCCATGCTGGTGGCTACAGTCCTTGCTGATGGACATCCATGGTGGCTCTTGCCTGCTTGCACATCCGTGTATCTGCCATTCCCAAGTTCTTGGTTGTACTGTTCTACCCCATGAGAACACTTCTTGTTAAACCCTCTGAAATTGACTATTGGCCTTTTCTCTTGCATCTCTCTTGGATATTAAACTCTGCCTTTTGGGCTGGACTTCCTCCAAGCATCAGCAGCTGGGTCAAGCTGCCTACCACCTGTCCCACCCCAGGAGGGAAGGACTGGTGTAAGGTCCTGGCCCCTCTTCAGTCCCACTGTCTTCAAGCTCCTCAGACTACTCAATTAATTGAGTCATGCCTGGCTGTGTTCCAATATACAGCCCAGACAGGGGGAGAAGTTGCATTTAGTTTGCAGGAGGATGGCTCTGTGACCAGCCTTGCATTACAAGGACCCTTGTAACAATCAAGCCACCATTCCAAGAAGCTTATCTGACATCTCAGAAGAACTCCTCATACATTAACTCATACATGTTGTTGCCATTAGGCCCTCCTTCAATCTTGATGATGTAAATATCATCAGTATTCCCATCTTATAGGAAGGAAAACGATCTAAAGCTTTTCCACTGTTAATCACCGCCTGAAGTTTATTTTACTGCATTTCAATTCTCAGATTAATCTTGTCCATGCAAAGAAGTAGTCATTTTTACTAGTGGGAGACAACCAAACGGAGATCTTTTCCCAATCCTGGGCATACATCGTGTAATTAATAACAAACTGTTTGGGTATGCACGGTTCTTTTCATTCCAAAGATTCCCAAAGCACTTTTACAAGCTTAACTTGGGCTAAATATCCCCATTACCTCATCCAGCTCTGAAATGTAGCAACCTCTGGGGGAAATTGTGGCAGCTGCTTAACGATGCACAGACATACTGTGCCGCAGCGTGAACACAGGAGGCTGCTGGGCGCAGAGCTCTTTTTTATTTTGTATGGCAAGAGATGCAGATCAAGAGAACAGCGTCAGGGAATTGCCTGGAAGCACTATTACATTCCGTATGAATGTGCCTTTCATAGAATCTTAGAGGAATAAAGCATTTGTACCCACGGCATACATCCCAGCCACGCAACCCTTCTGAAGCTAATAGGCAAAGAGGGAAAGGATTGGACAAAAAGGTGTTTCTGGGAGGTGGCCTAGAAGGGTAGCACTTTATAAAATTTTCTGGATGTTGAGAATTTAAACTCATCCAATTGGTTTGTGTGTTATGGGAGCTGGACCATTTCCACACTCCCCTCTGGATCTGTCCTACACTCTTCCACTCTGCTCGGTTCTCTGAGAGGCTGACCTTTATGGAGTGCCTCCTTGTGATTCACCTGCCCTCTGGCTTCTGGGCTCAGCCAATGGTTGGAGAACAGTGCTATTGGGATACTCATTTCCCCTGTGGCAGTGTTCCTTCACCAAAGCCTCAGTTCTTATGAGAGGGCTCTCTCCTCCAGGTGCAGCCTTAGGGACAAGAGCTCCCAAATGTTGCTAGTCCCAGTGGCATCGTCTTCCCTTGTTAGTTTCCCTTAACCCCTCCCCACCCCAAGTCACCTTTTGCAAAGAATCCATCCATTACTCTCCTTAAATACTCTGTTCAACTATGCTGTCTCCTGGGACCTGATGATTCATGATAGGAACATGTATGAGAAAGCCCCATGAAGACTACATATTAATATTAATAGTTAAATGGATGAACAGCTACCTTGGGCTAAGCAAGGTTTACCTGGTTTACAACTGCAATCCCATTTAGTTTATTCTTCATTCAACATATAATTTGATCACGTCTCCATATCAGGCATACCTCTGGGCTTTGAAAACCTAGTGCTCAAAAGAGAAAACAATGCTGAACACATGAAGCTTAAATTATACTGGAGGGGCTCAGAAAGTAAACTGTGAATTCATACTATATTCAGTGTTATGGGAGAAAAGCTGGGTAAAGAGAGTAAGGGGGTGAGGGGAGGGCCCTGATTTCATGGGATGGTGCCATGAGAGCTGAACTGTAAGAGGTGGGGAAGTAAGCCCTGTGGGGATCTGGGGAAAGGCAAGTGTAATTATTATTTTTGTTTGATGAATTTTTAAAAATTAGGTATCGAAGAGTTGACTTGGTGAAGGTTATATAGGTAAAAACTGGTAGGGCCAGGACAATCCTATTAGAAAGCCAAGCACAGATCTCCCTAGTCACCCAATTCAGGAGAATAGTAATTCTCCATAAAAACTTGTTGAAGGAATGAGTGAGTGCAGCTCCAAGGCTGAGTCACAACTAATCATAACTAATAATAACTGATATGTGTTCATAACTGATCTGAACACTGTCCTCCTGGGAATCAAGGATGGGACTTTTAGGTTAAGCAAAAGGCTGGCAATCTCTGATATGCAAGATTGGCTCAATATTAGAAAACCAGGTGATATAATTTACCATATAAAAATACAGTCAGATAGAAGGAATAAGCTCTTATTTGCTGGTACAGTAGGAACATTATAGTTAACAATAATTTATTATATATTTCAAAATAACTAGAAGAGAAGAATTGTAACATGCCCAACACAAAGAAAAAGTAACCATTTGAGGTGATGGATATGCTAATTACCTTGCTTTGATCATTACACATTATATACAAGTATCAAAATAGCACATGTACCCCCAAATATGTACAACTATTATATATCAATGAAGAAAACGTAAAAAAACCATATGATCCTCTCAATAAATGCACAAAAGGCAGAATTTAAAAGCCCTTTGTGATAAAATTCTCAATAAATTGAGAATAAAGAGACTATGAACAAAGAAAGGCTATTTGCTCTCACCACTCCTGTTCAACCTCTTTAGTGGAGTTACTAGCCAACACAACAGGGAAAGAAAAAGGAAAAAAAAAGGCATATAGATTGGAAAGGAAGAAATAAACCTGTCTTTATTTGCAGATCACATGATGGTCTCTGTTGAGAATCCTAAAGTGTCTACAAAAAAGCTCCTAAAACTAATAGGTAAATTTAGCAAGGTCATAGGATACAAAATGAACATTAAAAATATCAAAATATTAAAAATTTTAAAGTATATTTTATAAGAAAACATGAAATTATTAATAGTTAAATATCTAATACTTAATAGAAAATATGTGTAAGATATGTATAATAAAAACTACCATTCATGAAAGAAAGCAGATTTAAATAAAAGGGAGAATATATAATGTTCATGGATTACAAATCTTTATGTTATGAATATGTATATTCACCCCAAATGATCTATAGATTCAGTGTAATCCTAATCAATATCCTTTTTTTTTTTTTTGTAGAAATTGATAAGCTGATTTTCCATGGAAAAGCAAAGAACTTAATATGGCCAAAACAATATTGAAAGAGGAGAACAAAATCGCAGGGTTCACACTAGCTGATTTCAAGATTTAATATAAAATCACCATAATTAAGAAAGTATGGTATCAATGAAATAATAGACAAATACATCAATAGAATAGAATATAAATCCCAGAAATAGACCCACACATGTACAGTTGACTTTTGACAGATACCCCAAGATAATTAAATGGAGAAGGAATAATTGTTTCAACAAATGGTTGTAGAACAGTAGATATTCTGCTGATAGTTTACATATTGTTATTGACTATAACAGGGGATTAAAATAATAACGGGTTGGCTTGTAAGAAATTAAAACTCTAAAGAATAGAGGCACAGCATCTATAAAGAGCAGACACTACCTTCAAGGTTGAGACAGAGTGTTCCAAAAGAGTCCCTGTCCCCAGGGCCAAGATCTAGGTCTTATTGGACAGGGCATGCCTGTGGCTCCCTGAGTGGCAAAGAAGTCACTGTGCTGATGGAACATGCTGGAAAAGTGTCTCTAGAATTTATTTATGAGGCGGCGTTTCACTGGAGGCACCCTTCCTTGAGGCACTCTCCTACACAACTGCCCAGGGGAGTACCAGGGATGTCTCTCTAGTACCTCTCCTGACAAGGCTTCAGTACCATCAGGCAAAGAAAATATATTTAATGGTCCCAGGTCCATTTTCACAGAGTGGGCAAAGGGGATGAATTTGAAGTTGAGAGGTAACAAATTTGAAGCTGAAAGGTTAACTAACACAGACCTAACATTTTATCACTTCTAGAAGAAAACATAGAAGAAATTTGTGTGACTTTGGGTTAGCCAAAGGTTTCTTAGATTGGGACTCAGAGAGCATAAATCATAAAAGAAAAACAAAGAGAACATAAATTTGACCTCATTAAAATTAAAATTCTTTGCTCTTTGAATGGCACTATTAAGAAAATAAAAAGACAATCTATGGACTGGGAGAGATTATTTGCAAAACTTGTATCTGAAAAAGGGCTTGTTTTCAGAATATATAATAACTTTTACATATTGGTTTTTTAGAAATCAAACAACCCAATAAATAATCAGCAAAAGATATGAATAGTCACTTCACCAAAAAAGATTTACAGATGGCAAATAAGCACATGAAATGATGCTTAATATCATTGGTTTTAGGCAAGGCAAATTAAAACCAAACTGGTACTATACATCTGCAGTTCCCAACCCTGGGGACTTGGACTGGTAGTGGTCCATGGCCTGTTGGGAACCGGGCCGCACAGCAGGAGGTGAGTGGTGTGAGCGAGCCAAGCTTCATCTGTATTTATAGCCGCTCCCCATCGCTCACGTCACCGCTTGAGATCCGCCTCCTGTCAGATCAGCAGCGGCATTAGATTCTGCATTATGGTGAGTTGTATAATTATTTCATTATATAATATATTACAATGTAATAATAATAATAGAAATAAAGTGCACAATAAATGTCAGGTGCTTGAATCATCCCGAAACCATCCCTGCCCCCTGCCATCCGTGGAAAAATTGTCTTCCATGAAACCAGTCCCTGATGCCAAAAAGGACCACTGCTATCCATCATTTGGAACAGCTAAAATTAAAATAAACTGACAATACCGAGTATGAGGGGGAAGTAGAGCAAGTGGGACTCTCATTGATTCCTGGTAGTAACGCAAAATGCCACAACTGCTTTAGAAATGGTTTGGCAGTTTCTTACAAAGTAAATATCCCCTTAACTTACGACCCAGCAATCTTACTCCTACAGATTTACGTAAGAGAAATGAAAACATATGTCCATACAAACACTTGTATGAAAATGTTTATAGCAGTTTTATTTGTAATTTCCCTAATCTGGAAACAACTCTAATATCCATCAACTGGTGAATGGATAAACAAAAGTGTGCTAAATCCATATAATGGATTACTATACAACAATAAAAAAGAACAAATTATTGATATGTGCAAATGAATGGATCTGTAAAGCATGCCAACTGAAAGAAGCCAGACACAAAAGTCTACATGAAGTATGATTTCATTTATATGACATTGTGATAGAAACAGAAAACAGATCAGTGGATGCCAGAAGTGTTGGAGGAGTGAATTGACTATAAAGAGCCATTAGGAAAACTTTTAAGGTGATGAAAATATACTATAACTTGATTGTAGTGGTGTATTTGTCAAAATGCACAGTACTGAAAAAAAGGAAAAATTTTACTATATGCAAATTGTTCATCAGTAAACCTGACTTTAAAAAATTTAGATATAAAAATATTTATATACAGTAAAATGCACAAATCTTCAGTATAGGTACCACCCAGATTACAATTAGTTTGTCCATTCTTTCACTAATGGACATTTTTTTAGAACTTCAGTTTTTTGCTGTTATAAAAATAGCTCTATGAAAAAACTTAGGCACAAGGCTTTTTGTGAAGATATGCCCTTGAGTCTTTTGGAATTGGAATCTACTCAATTCCTAGGCTGGGAATTGCTGTTATAGTCTATATGTGTTTGGTAGAAACTACCAAAAAATTTTCCAAAGTGGTTGCAGTGCTTTCTTATCCCACCAACATATATGAGAATTCTACTTGTTCCACATCTTCTGTAACAATTGGTATTGTCAACAGAAAAGAAGCCAAACTCTGTAAAATAATTTAAAGAGGTTTATTCTGAGCCAAGTTTGAGGACCATGGCCCGGAGCCACCTCCTAAGAAGCCTTGAGCAAGTGGACTTATTGTGGTTGGGTTACAGTTTGGTTTTATACATTTCAGGGAGACAGGAATTGCACATGAAGTCATCAATCAATACATGGAAGGTGTACACTGGTTTGGCCCAAAAAGGTAGGACATCTCAAAGCAGGGGTTTACAGGTTATGGTGGGTTTAAAGACTCTTCGATTTGTAATTGGTTAAAGAAAAGAAGCTTTGTCTAAAGGCTTGGAATGTTTTAAATTAAGGAAGTCTGTTAATCAGAGACAAGCCACCAGCCACATACCCAGACTCAAGTGGTTTGTTATATAAATTGAGGACCTGTAGGTGTAGTTTAAGCTTTGTCTTGCACAGCCTTGGGCCTGTTAATGAGTTACAAAGGATATCTCCAAGAAGGAAGGGGGGCATGGTGAGGCACGTCTGACCTCCCTTCTCAAGGCCAGCAACTTAGCTTTAGAGTACTTCTGGTGTGCCCTTGGCCAAGAGGGAGTCCATTCAGTCACCTGGGGAGGGTTTAATATTTTATTTTAGTTCCCAGTATTTTTAGTCTTTAAAAAATAACAATTTAAGCTGGGGGTGGTGGCATGCACCTGTAGTCCTAGCTACTTGGGAGGCTGAGGCAGAAGGATCATGTGAGCCCAGGAGTTCTAGTCCAGCCTGGGCAACATAGTGAGACCCTGTCTCCAAATAAAAAAAAAAGTTTAAATAACAATTAAAAGTTTAACTTTAGCCTTTCTGGTGGGTCTATGGTAGTATCCCATTTTGGTTTTGATTTGGATTTCCCTGATAAGAAGTGATGTTGGCTATAGTTCCATACACTTCTTGGCCACTTGGATCTCTTCCATGAAATACCTTTTCATGTCTTTTGAATATTTAAAAAATGAGTTGTTTTTCTTTTATTCTTATTGATTTTAGGAGTTATTAATACATTCAGAATAAGATTCCTTGTCAGATATAGGTGTTGAAATTATTTTCTCAGAGGAAATTTTGACTAATTATAGTTTAGATAAAAATATGCTGAGAAATACCATCAGTGGTCAATGCACATTAATCTTTTAAAAAATAATAGCTAATGTTGATGGGAGGTCTGAAGTAATGGACTCTGGCCAGCTGCTGCCGTCTACTCTTATCTTGGTATAACAGAAGCTGCTTCGATGTTCACCAAACCCATTTCTTTTTCATCTCATCAAGATAAAAACTTCATTTCCCAGTCTCCCTTTTCATTAGCTGGGGCCATAAGACTGAGTTCTAACTAAAAGAATGTGGGTAGAAATAATTCATCCTGCTTCCGAGTTTGGTCCCAAATCCTCCTGCATGGTTCTCTACTCTCTCTTTGCCACCCCCTGCCCCAATCCGCTGAGGAAGGGGACAGGACTCTGAAGCTCTAGAGGATGAAGGAACCACAAGGCGGAGGGGGCCTGGCTCACCGAGAGACTGCATGGAGCAGAGCTTCCCTCCCTGCTCTCACCCCCACTGAACTGTCAAACGGACTTGATGTGAGTGAGAAACACCCTTCTAATGTGTTAATCTTCTGATATTTTGATTTTATCTCTTGTCACAGCTGATATTACGCTAATGAATATACTCAGGTATTGAAATCTCCACTTCTATAAAAATAGTACCTGTACCTTCCTGTGAAAATTCTGCTTTCCAAAGCAGTGGGAGTTATTTTATCCTTCCAATTCCAAGCCATGGTTATCATCAGCACCTCTGTTTCTACAGTTATTTTGAGACTATATTTTCCATCAGTGAAATCAGCTGGAGGAGGGAGAAGGGGAGCAAAAAAAAAAAAGATGGATTTAATCTGCCCACACTTCCTCATTGTGGCCACCAAGGCTGTTTAGGGAAGCTGAGAGAGGCGGAAGGGGTGGAATCCACCTGCACTGAGTTCTGATTTGCACCTGCAAAGGAAGCCCACTTCCAGGTCGAGAATTGTGTAGGTGCTGCGGCAAGGCAGTTGAGGATGTCACCTGCCAGACTGAGAAATACTGCATTTGTTGTAAGAGCACCCTCCTCTGTGGTTTCCTGTGACAGGAAAAATTCCAATTATTCCAATTATAGAATTAAAATTGGCAGGAATCTGCCTTCAGGTCTTATACCAGAAGACATAATAGCCATAGAAAAACTGTTCTAAGAATGAAAGCAATAGGAAAACAAAACAAAACAAACAAACAAAAAACAAAGCCAGCTATTGATATGTTAAACAAATAGTTTAAAATGTGTATCAAAAACACCATACTCTGAATCATAAAACAAGTGTTTGAATTTCAGTTTCCACTCTGACATGTAAGGAGGTTGGAAGTTGTCACTCCATCCTATCAACAAGTGAAAAGCTGAACAAACTAAAAATCAATAGCTCTTTTTAGATTCATCAGTGAATTGAGGTCACAGGGCAAACCACTGCTCCTAAAATTGGCAGATACAGAGAATCACAAGTTATCTAAGTGGAGACCCATGATAAGAAACCTCCATGGGAACCAGCACCGGGGTAGGAACACCTGAACTGTAAGTGACAGGTAGCTGGAGGCTCAGGGCCGGCAAGCCTGAGAGTTGGGAACTCCAGAGGGGCGCGGTCCTAGTGGGGCACAGCCACACTTCTGTGAGTTTCATCTCCAGGAGCCCTACCAGGTCCTCATAGTGAAGATCAGAGAAAAATCCCCACCCCCGCCCTGTGCCTCTAGCAGGAGAGGGGATAAGTAACTATTCTGAAATATGTCAGGTCATTCCATCCTTAACAAGGCCTGCGCTCAGGAGAAACTCTTTTACCAGAGCCTAACCTTCTGGGATTTTATCAGTGCCTGACAGACACGGGAGAAGGGAAACACCATCCTGTCCCACCTAAGGTGGGGTGGGATCCTGAGAAGCACTGTGGAGTTCACAGTCCAGGGGCAGATTCACTACAAGACAGAGACCTCACGTAACGGCCAGGATGCGTCCCCTGCCCCCACCTTTCCACCACATCACTAAAGGCCTGTTTACCATGGTTTCTTATATCCCCTAGGTCATGTCTGGTTTTCAGCAAAAAATTACAAGGCATATTAATAAAAGGAAAGAAACATTCCCTATTCGCCTTCCAAATCTCATCTTAACCCTCATTTCCAAAGGGTTTTACGAGAGTTTCAGTTGCTGCATGTCCTCACCAACACTTGGTATGGTCAGTCATTTTAAAGTTAGCTGTCTCATGATCTCATGGTAGTCCTTTTTGCTTTTCATTTTTTTAAATGCACAGTGGCTTAGCTACCTCTTCCCTTCATTTGTTCAGAAGGGGATCATATGCTGAGATTTACAGGGAACAATACCAGCTTATGTGTGTTGTTCTAGTGAAATGATTAACAGCACCCCCTCTGGCCCTCTAAAGTGTCAAGGTCTGGCTAATAAAATATGTGATCCCTCTACCTCTAGCCCAGCTGGCCACCCCCGCCAGCAGGCTGTCCTTGTCGGCAATGGCCCATCAAGGGTTTCTGAAAGAAAGAATTTTCCTGCTTTACTTAAACATTTTTTTTCTTGACACAACAGCATTACAGGAGGAAAGGACTGGCATAGTGTAGCCTAGTGCTACCTGGGAGCTATTCTTGCCATCCAGTGGGAAGAGCTTGCCTGACAGTGAAACCAAGAAAAGGGAAAGCAGAATGGAGAGGTACAGGGAGTCAGCCCACGTCCTGATGACATCATTTGACCTTGGGGTCCCTGTACTTTCCACAGTCTTGTTGTGAACCTAAAATGGCTCTATGATATAGTCTATTAACAAACAAACAAACAAACAAGTGTTTGCACAAATTCAGTGGGTGTGAGCCAGTGATCTGGCTGGCTCATAGGAAATCTACCCTGTTGGACCTTAAGTATTTTTCCATATGTCTTTGCGGTGGTGTCAGTGAAAATATCCACCATCAAGTCCAGGCTAGCGTGGTAGTCCCATCTCAATTCTGATTGAATAGGTGGAGCTGAACATCCAAAAAAAGAGAAAAAGCCATGTTAATTGGCCTTATATTTGGTCATTTTTTTCTTTCTCACTTCCACGTACTTATTAACTCTGTCTGCAGTGATTCATAATTGGAACCAGAGTTGGATGCAGAGAGATTCTCGAATCTTCCAATATTTTACATTTTGAGCTTTGCTTTTGTCGTAATGCTCAGAAAGAATATCTCTGTCCAAGGTTATATTAATATTATTATGTTAATATAATAGTTCCCTTTTTTCTTTTAGTGATTTAAAAATATTTAAATATTTACTACATCAGAAATTTATATAGGAGGGTCTGTCCAGAAAGAATCCAGCCATTGTTAATATTACATGGCTATTACATGGCTATTTTCCAGACAGACCTTGTATGAATGTGTGTGTGTGTGTGTGTTTATGTGTGTGTATACATATATATATATTTTTAGAAATAGGGTGTCGCTCTGTCACCCAGGCTGGAATGCAGTGGCACAATCATAACTCACTGCAACCTTGAACTCCCGGGCTCAAGAGATCCTACTGCCTCAGCCAAGTAGCTGGGACTACAGGCTCATGCCACTGTGCCCAGCTAATTTTTAAAAAAAATTTTTTAGCGATGGGGTCTTGCTGTGTTGCTCAGGCTGGTATTGAACTCTTGGCCTCAAGCAATTCTTCCCACCTTGGCCTTCCAAAGTGCTGGGATTACAGGCATAAGCCACTGCGCCCAGCCCAATTAATATATTTTAAAGTCAATATGAACAGATTGTTTATACAGGTATATGCAGGAGTTGACCCAGCAGTTTGACCCAGGAGTTATTTAGAAGACTATTGTAAAATTTCTAATTGGAAGAATTCTTTATTTCAACCTTTACTATTACTTCTAATTTTATTTTATTGAAGGCAGAGAATGTGTTTTTTCAAATACACTGATATTTAATTTGTGGCTTAAAATAAGATCATTTTCTAAAATCTAATAGACACTGCAAACAAATGATGATTTCTGTTTGTAAGGTAAAAAGTCAAAAATATATCTTTTAAATAATTCTTATTCACTACATTGGAAGATAATCATAATATAATCATAATCCATAAAGAGACAATCCCAAACACCATATCTTGAGTGTTAAAATCCTGAAAGATCAAAATCCCTAAAGTCTAAAATCTCAAAAATCACAATCCAAAAATATCAAAAAAAATGCAGAAAATATAATTATGGAAATAATTTTAAAAATATTTTAAAGATGTTTATTCATATTTTTAAAAGGGGATTTATTGAGAAACATGGAAGCACAACAGAACATTTCATAGAATACTTTTCCCAATAAAATAGGTAATAATAACACACATATTTTTACAAGCATAAACACTCAGGTATACTAATAACAGTTACACAGGTATAACAGTTATAAACAGATGAACTGTATTTATAAAGAAACAGATCAAAAAGCAAAATGTATAAATGCATATCACTATAGTTGGTAATTGTGTGAACTCAGCTTTAAAGCTGCAGTCATCTGAAATACCATGATGGACAACCTAAGTCACGGGTGGTGAACCTGTGGCCTTAAGGCCACATGTGGCCTTCTAGGCCCTTAAGTGTGCCCTTTGGACTGAATCCAAATTTTACAGAACAAATCCTTTCATTTTTATTAATCCATTTTTGTCTTTTATATTTTATTTTATTTTTAAAATGAATGTATTTAAAATACCAAAGAATAAAATAAGTTTCAACAAAATAATTCTCCCAGATTGACTGGCACAATTAGAACATTAATAAGCCATAGGGGCTAAATTGACAGCTGCTACGCTCATGATTTATTTCTAACTTCCCCACCTGACTGGCACCCACTACTGTATGAGGCTGGTTGACGGGAGTTTATGGGGTTTGACAATGGTGCACTGTGTTTCTGTTTGAAGTGGAATTTGTGAATAGTTGCACAGCTCGACAGTGTTTTTTAAGTCTGTCTGCTTAACAGCCCACCCATCATGTTAAAGAAGACCAAGAGAATGCTGAAGGAAGAAAACAGATTTTTAAATGAGGATTGGGAATTGCAACTGGGAGTTATCTTGTTTCTGCTAAAGATAAGATGATTTGCTTACTTTGTGATACTGCAAAATCATCATTAAAGAAATTCAATGCTCATCAGCATTATAACACTCATAAGGACCACAAATACTTTAAACTAGAGGGAGAGGTGCGAAAGATTGTATTGCAGAAATCAAAAGATGAAAAGCAAAAGCAAAGACAATTCTTTCAAGCAACAATAAGATCTGGAAATAATGCCACTGAAGTAACTTATTAAGTAGCTTATATACTTGGGGAAAAAAGAAGCCATTCAGTGATGTAGAAATTGTGAAAGAATATATTGTCGAAGTTGTAGGATGTTTAAACTCCGCTAACGTTTCAAAGTACAAACTACTGCCTCTTTCAAGGAGAACCATAGCTGATCGGCAGCATGAATTAGCCTTCAACTGAACAATTTCATGCAATACTTCAAGAGGAAAATATATATTATTCAATCACTTTGGATGAATCAACTGATACTACTGACTCAGTTCAGGTTTTATACCACATTTGGGTCATAACAGAAGATTTTCTTTGCTACAAAGAGTTACTCGCTTTGTGCACTCTTGCAAACGGAACACAGGGAATAGATATCTTCAACAACTTTCAAGATAAATGTCATGAAGTTGGATTGAATTTGGTAAATATAGTGAGTGTATGTACAGACGGTGCACCTTCCATGACAGGAAAATATGAAGGGTTTATTGCACAGATTAAAAAAAAAGTGTTAACACATCTAGATGCTCTCATTTCTTTTCTTTTCTTTCTTTCTATTTATTGATTGATTGATTGATTGATTGTTTCAGAGACAAGGTCTCACTTTGTTGCCTGGAATAGAGCACAGTGGCATCCTCATAGCTCACTGCAACCTCACACTCCTGGACTCAAGTGATCCTCCTGCCTCAGCCTGCTGAGTAGTTGGGACTACAGGCATGCACCACTACACCTGGCTAATTTTTCTATTTTTTGTAGAGACGGAGTCTTGCTCTTGTTCAGGCTGGTCTCAAACCCCTAACCTCAAGTGATTCCCCCTGACTTGGCCTCCCAGAGTGCTAGGATTACAGATGTGAGCCACCTAGCCAGCCACTCATTTCTTTTCATTGTATCTTGCATTAGCAAAATCTCTATGCTAAAGCTACTATTTTAAGTGACATTTTGCAACAAGTTATAAGTATTGTTAACTATATTTGTGCAAACGCAACACAGCATCGCCACATGCTAAAGTTGAACCATGAGGTATTCAGTGTGGACTTGCCATATCATTCTAAAGTGTGTTGGCTATCACAGGGACAGGTATTAGCCAAAATTTTATCTCTGTGAGAACAGATAGTTAAGTTTTATGAAGAAGAGAATCAACAATGTGAATTATTGAAAGATTTCTATAGGAATACAGCATTTCTGTGTGATATCCCATAAAATCAAAACAACTTGAATATTTCTTTGCAAGGTAAAACTAAGTCTATATATGATATGTGGCAAAAAGCCCAAACATTTTGAGAAAAGCTATCTTTTTTCAAACACTTCTTCAAAAGGAAATTTTGGATGAACATTTTCCCCCGTTAACAAAAGTCATTAATGAGCAGGATGATATATGTGAATCATTTGAAGACTACACGGCTGTTATAGACCTATTAATTGGAGAATACAATGAAAGGTTCACTGAACTTGAGTATCATGACATCACACTCAAATTAGCATTTCAGCTTCACCTAGTTGATATTACCAAGGCACCTAAAGAACTAACAGGTGGAATTGATTGAGCTCTCAGTAGATGACATTTTAAAGTCATTGTTTGGTTCTAAGAAAGATCCAGTACTATGGAAAAATGCAGAATACTCATGCTTTTGGCAACATGCCCAAAAAATGCTTTCTTACTTTTCAACCACTTATTGCTGCGAATCTACATTTTCCTACCTAACCCAAATCAAGATGCCCTTAAGGTCACAAATGACTGCTACCCATCTAGAGGATCACCTGAAACTGTGGACCTCCATGCTGCAACCAAATATTCAAATGCTTTCTCACAAAAAGCAGACACAACAAAGTCATTAAAAGATTAGTTAACTTTAAAATAAACAAATAGTTTTCATTTTTTAAAAATTATTAAGTACATAGTAGTTAGATTTTTAAAAAATAATGTACATTTTTAAGTATATCTAATTGAAGTTTCTTGAACGGGGCCTTATTTGATGACAGCTAAATTAATGCAGCCTTCTAACATGAAAAGATTCCCCACCCCTGACCTAAGTCTTTTGACAAGATTGACCAAAATACTGTGATGGGTCACCACTGTATCACCACCAAACAAGTCACACAAAGAACCAAGATCTTGAGAAATTTTGTCTTGCACAAATGCAGATGTACAAAAAGGATATCTCTTCATTTATTGAGGAAGTGTCAATGTTTTTAGGTACACACACAATGCTTGCACCCAAGTCAACATTGTGATAATGCACTTTCATGGAGTCATGGAGTCACATTTGCAAAAACTGCATAAAACAAATCAGAACTCTTATCTGAAAGTCTTTACACAATTTATACCTCCAGTATTGGACATGATGCGAAGATGAAATACATAGCATAGCAAATTGTAAAAAATAATGCTGACAATTTAAAATAGTGAAAATAAAAACTAAGAAAAGAAAAAGAAAAAACTAAAAAGAAAAGTGTATCATATGTATAGATTGTGGGCAACTGCACAAAAGAGGAGGCTGGCTTTCACGATCATTAACTATATTTTGAAGTCTTGTATCACAATGAATAGCTGCTTTTCTTTTTTTAGGACATGGCTCTCGTCGGAGAATATGTTCACATTCATTTCCTACATGGTGCTGCTTTTTGAAATTCAATATAAACTTACATGAACATTTCCTATAGAATTTTTCTATCTTCTGTGCCATGTGTCTATGTTGTCTTGGGTGCACAGAAATCCATTCACACGCACTCATGTACAGATCACAAATTTGGTGGAAACAATACTGGTGATCAAACAGTAACACCACTGTGTGTCTTCTTACCCTACCATGAACATAATTATTTTCAAGGCAGCTTTGCTGGCTTTTCAGGCAAATGCAGCTTCAATTCATTAAAAGCTCCTGGAATGTCATCAGCTGGAAGGAATGTCAATGCAGGCAAATGACGCATTTTTAAACTGAAGTTTTCATCATTGCCACATGGCATGGCCAATCCACTCATCTGAATTTTCCACCAAATGCATTGAGCTGAATGGAAAAAGCAAACTTTATTGGTGACACCTTGAAATTTACTTTTAGAAGCCTTGATCACACCTAATTCCAAATCTATCATTATGGTTTGGGGATTCAATTTAAATCCATTTTCTTCTACATAACTATAGTAACCTGGTAATAGATTTGCCTAACATGATGCAACTATCCCGTGATTGTAACTTTTGGGATTTTACACATTAGGAATTTTAGACTTTAGCAATTTTGTTCTTTCAGGATTTCAACATTTGGGATTAAGGCATTCAGGATTGTGTCTTTCGAGATTATGATCCGGACCCATTACATTAATAAAATTTATTACAATGATTTAAAATATTTTTCTTCTTCATTGACAAAGGCTGAAAGATGTGTTCATTTCTTCACTATTATGGTTCTCATATTTCCTTTTATTTCCATTTTTATTTCAAAATACCTTCACATAGGATTATTGTCACATAAATCTTTATAACTAATATATTTTTATTGTGAATTGTACTTTAACAACATAAAATGATCCCTATGTCTCATTACTACATGTAACATAAATTATACATTGGAATTATTATTTGACCTCAGATTTTTATATTGCTATTTATATTTATCTTGTATGCATGCTTGACATTTTTCCTTTGGATTACTTTATTGACTTTTTTTAAGGTGTCTTGTGAATAACATAGAGTTAGGCTTTATGTTATTTCTCTATAAATTCATGTGAGAGTTTTTCTTTTAATAAGGAGTCTAGACCATTTATATTCAGTGACCTATTTGGTAAGTTTGGTCTGATTTCTATTATTTTTTTTTCTCTTTACATATTCATTTCCTTATTCTGTATTTTGCTGTATGAATGATGGTTTTTATTTCATTTAATGTTATTCAGTGTTTTGGAGCACAAAAATGGTAGACAGCTTTTGGGATACCTTATGAGGCCATGCCCCTTTGCCAAGAGTGTTCCTCACACCCATATGGGTGAGCACTTGGCAACCATGTTTGTATAATATGACCCTACAACACTGGCCTTGGTCAAGTGAACCAGAGGGAGACATTTGACTCCACCTGGGCTGATCAGAATCTCTCAGCCAGGGATTTGTAGTGGGGACCTTATATGTGCTAGTCAGTTTGGGCTTCTGTCTAGAAGTAAGACAATGTAGAAGCTGGAGCTGTGTCTGTGCACCATTCACAGTGGAAACCAAGGAGAAAGAAAAAAATGAAGCCAAGGCGCAAATATATCCAAAAGTATCGTGGAAGGTAGAGAGGGCCAGAGGGCTGGGGAGAGGGATAAAACAAGGGAGAGGGAGTGGGGAGAGAGACCTACCTGAGCTCCTAGGTTACCTGTGGCTCTTTGGTACCTGAATCCAACCCTCCATGGGTTCTACTGCATTTCCTGTCCTTAGATACTATGAAAGACCCCAGTCATATTTCAGTGGCACCAACCTGGCATTGGCTTTTGGACATGTTTAAAGTGGCTCTTTTTTTTCTGAGAGGTGACAAGTGGGTGCTTCCAAGAAGACGCATCATTCCTGCAGTTCACTGCCATGGATGATGCATCCTCAGATGGCCTCCTACACCTTTCCCTTTGGCTCCTGGCTCTCTGCAGTTGGCAACCACTCAGATCCTCTCTGTTGAAGTCCCATCACCTTCCCTGATGACCCAGCTGGGGTCACCCTTTAAGAAGATGAAGATACCAGGCTGGATCTTTCCCTTGCACACTCCTGGCCCACATCTGGACCGTAGGAAACATGTACCTTTCACTCAAGGCCTGCCACCATCCAAGGCTGCTGGAGGATGCCCTGAGCGCTCTCTGTGGGTTTTCTTGCATCTTCCCTCACTAGGCTTGAGGTTAAGGGAAGCATCTCTCCCCATGGGAGAAGCATAAATCACAGCACCCCTGACAACTTTCTGTATAGTAATAGTCTCTGGAATTTGCAGCCTCAAACATTTATGAGCATCAGCAGAGTGTTGAGCTAGGGGTCATATAATTAGCTATTGGCCACCTCCTCTACAGATTCTGCTTAGGAATCCTCCCTTTACTTTGGAACGTGGGAGTAGAAGGCAACTATTGCCCTAGGGCTACAGGCTAATGGAGCAGATTTCTATTTCTACAAATATAATAGACACACATGCATGATATTTTCTAAGTCCTATGTACTCCCTCAGAATAAAGGATCATTATTTATCTGAAATACATGTAATGAATAGATTCAGTTGGAAATCTTTCAAAACTCATAATGATCTGAGTGGTTAAAAGATCGATTCATTCTTTTTTGACTGTTTTTCTCTTACTTGGCCTAATATTTCTTTTAAGATTAAAATGAATAATACTTAATGACAACATCTTCTACTTGCTTGTTCTTTAGAACATGATTTCAAATAATTTTATTTTATCTTTACAGTAATCCTTTAGGGTTAACCTCACACCACAGAGAGTAAAGCTGGTACAAAGAGACGTTAATCCAGATCTATCGGCTTGAAGTTCAGTGCCCCTTATTTTATACTGCTACTGTGGCTTCAATAAATACATAAATACAATTTAAAACAACAACAACAACGACAATGGAGATCCTGCCTGAAAAAGAGATTCCAATTCCCGGTCACGTCTGTAGTGGAGGGGGCTATTACTCACAGTCCAATCTCAGCCACAAGTGTTGTGGCCGATGGCAGTCTGCAGGGAGGCCAGGAGCTGAATGGATTAAGTGACCCTCTTTATGCCAATGGATCAGGCTTCCTGGTGAGGTAGGGGCAGGGGGGAGGGAGCATGTAAGAATTTTCTTTCCTGAGACCCCAAAACAGAAGCATCTGTGCTGGTAAAATGTCTGATCTCTAATGCTCTGCAGGTCTGAGAAGTTGTGAAGACCATGCTCACCTCAAAGTCAGCTAAATAAGATACAAAACTACAAAACACAAGCGTCTTGACTTCCCGGCATTTCAGGTTCATACTCTTCCTCCCGAGTGGCAGATTCCCACCCCGGTCCAGTTCTGATCCCACAGGAATGATAGTGTTTACAACACCCAGCGTCTCCTTTGCCCCATCACTTCCAGCTGCAGTTTCCCACCCAACTGCTGTTTTGAATTAAGATTAATAAATGTATTTGAAATTGAAATAATCTTTTCCCCCTGGCTCTAAATTCCCACCCAAGTCTCAAGGCATGATACATACATATATAATGCACGTATGGAATAAATTTAACTTCTTTCATTGTATTTTTTCCATCTGCAACTTCCTGGTGCCTTCCAGCTTAGAGGGAGAATTCCCTGCCCACTCTCCTCCCACCCAAGTCCGCGAACAGTATGTTTTGTCAGTTCCTCCAAGTAAGCTGATAAATGTCTAACTGACTCTTTTTATTGGTTGTGTAAGATTCTATTTTGCTGATATTCCAAAATTGGCTCAACCCTTGCCTGCAACAGCACATGCTCTTTCCATGATTTTTGTCCCTGTAAACAGATCTGTAATCAGTATCTTTGTCCTATTTTATTTTCCATGTTTATGCTTCTTTTCTATGGGATAGATCCCCAGGAGTTAAATGCTGAGTCACAGGGTATGTCTATTTTCAAGTTTCATGGGTGTTGTCAAGTTGCTTTCCAAAGTCGGTTAAAACAATTTATATTTCCAACTGCAATGGGTGAAATTCTCTTTTCTTCTGCATGCTTGCCAGTAGTAGGTATTATCACCTATTAATTTTTACCAGTCTGATGGTTATAGGTGATAGCTGGTTGTTATCTTAATTTGTAATTTCCTTGACTATGAGGGAGGTGGAGAATATTTTCACATGTTTAATTGGATTTATTATTTGCTTTATTTGGATTTACTCTTCTATGAAGTATCTGCTCACATTTTTGTCCATTTCTAATTAGAGTTTTGTCTATTCATTATCAACATATAAAAGCTCCTTTCTAATGTTGAGATTAACCTTTAACCTGTCATCCACATCACAAATATTATCACTATTTAACATTAATCTATAGACTCAATATATACTTTCTATTAAATTTTTTAAATGTTATTTGTTTTTTATTAAAACATGTTCTTCTCTCCTTGATGCTATATATATTTTTAAACATTTATTTGTTTAATCAACTGGGATTCCTTTTTTATATAAGATGTGAGGTAAAAAGTCACTTTATTTTTTCGAAAGCTTTAAATAACTTCTTAACAGCATTCATTGAATCGTGTTTTCCATTCCCACTAATTTACAATAGTGCTTTAATTATATTCAAAATTCTTATGTGTTTTAGGGCCTGTTCATGGGCCATTATGACTCAGCGGGCCAGCTATTTTTATAACAAATTTAAATGTTTCAAATTTGGTAGAATAAATTCTTTCTCCTCTCTCCCACTTCATCTTTTAAAAAAAGATGTGGGAAATTCTGGTGTGCTAATTCAGATGAACTTTGGAATAGCATCTTCAAATTTCATGAGGCTTTTGATTAGAATGACATTACTCATATACAGTAATTTAGGTACCACCAGCATCTTTAGCTGTTAGAAACAAGGGTAATTTATCAGACAAGTCTGTATTCAGGCATCAGTTATTTTTATTTAGTTCTCTTTATATTTATCATTAGAACTACTCATATATTTTATATTATTTGTGGCCTTTGTGAATCAAATTCCCTCACTTTTAAAAATATGTCTAAACATACTTTAAATTTCAAAGAAAAAGGTATCAATAATTCTATGCTATGAGGCTATGGAAGGAAATATGACTCAGAAGGGTTTGGGAAGAATTAAAAAATGAAATTCTTTGAAATTGTAATAAATGATTCCAACGAGACATCTGTTTGAACAGGGCAACTAGCTGGCAGCCTACAGTGTATTCTCCCTTGATGTCTCCCTAAAATATCAATGAAGACACAGGAAAGGTTGAAAACATAAAACGAACCTGAAAACTAAGACAGGCAGCTGACCTAATGTTAGCTTCCGAGAGGAAGTGACACTAATTACATGTCAGATGACACGAGACTGAGAAAAATGCAATCAGGGTTTATCTCGTGGAATATTTTGGCTTTACTTAATGAAGCAGAAACTGCGTGAGCAAAGAGAGGAAGGTGCTTTGCATCTCCCCCACCGTGTATACCAGGAAGCAAGGATTTAAGGCTTGTGCCAAAAAAGGAAACAGTGCAATCCTTCTCCTGCCTCTAAGATGCCGATTGCAGAGTTGACCAGTAGGCTGTCTGCTCCTCTGCTTCTTTCTTTGTCTCTCTTGTTTTTGTTTATCTACTTATTCAAAGACCTAGAGAAAGATTGAACCAAAGCACAGGAAAACAAGCTTTGCTGATCCTCAGCTGCCACTTTGTGAAGCAGGGAGAATGCTGTTTTAGCATCGCTCCAACCTATTACGGCCATCCCATCTCTTATGGCCATCTTTCCACGTTCCAGCAGAGACACCTTTTCTGTGTTGTGGGGCAACAGGTGCAGAGCGGTGCGTTCCCGGCACACTCACATGGTTGTCCAAGCAACCTTGTTTTACTGTTTTACTTGTTTATCCACCTTTCCATTCCTCATTCACATTCCTGTTCCCTAGAGATCCTCTTGTTTTGAAAGGAAATTCTGCTATTTAAGATAAAATATGTCAAATTTTCCCTATTGTTTATGCTTTTGGCATTGCATCTTAGAAGGCCTTTCCACACACTTGTTTCAGGTGGACCTGCTATCAACAACTATATAATCTGTAAAAAATCAAACAACTGTTCACAGGTGTTGGGCAACAACCAACAGAGGGCTATAATTCTTGAGAAATGAGAAGCATGTGAGGTGAGCTCCATATTTACTCTGGCTTTCTCCCTATGGGCGTTTTCCAAACTGTGGAAAAGGAACATGGAGCCCAAGCATACAGTAGCATCTCACATGGTGGAAGAAACAGACATGGGAGTTTGGGATTGCTAAAGTGGCTGGGATTTGGGTGGCAGGGCACTGGAGAAGAGAAAGCTTCAGAAAGGAAGCTCAAAGAATCTGTTTGAAAGTGTTGCTTGTTTCCTTGGTCAACTCCAAAGCTGTGCATGCCGAAGAAGAGACTTGCAGCTGCAGAGAGGCCAAAAGCTGAATAGGCATTTTAGAGGTTACAGAGTGGGGAGACATTAAATTTCTGGCTCACTTGGAGTGGAACGACCTTGGCGAATACCTTCGAGAGCCCAGAAAGGCCATACCCTAGGAGAAAGAGCTATGTCCTAGGAATAAAACAAGCTGCTGAGACCAGGGCAAAGTAAGCGAGGTGACTCAAGGCACATGACCCTCAGAGTGAGGGCCTCTTTTAATGCTGTGCTCTGAGTCCCTCACTTGCCGCATCCTAGTTTTGGCCCTGCAGGGAAGTATTTCAGATAGTTGTAAGTAATATGCTAAAGAAGACACAGGAAAAGATGGATATAATGAGTGAAAAAAAGCATATTTCAATGCAGAATTAAAATTCTTGAAAATAACCAAGTCAACATTTCAGGATTGAAATATCCGAAATTTAAAAAAAAATGGATGAATAACAACAGGATGGTGGGACAGAGGAAAAGTCAGAATTACTGAATTCAAACACTGCTTGATAGGAAATAGGCAAATGGAATCATAGAAAGAAAAAAATGAAAAACAAAACACCGAAAACCTAGAAACAAAGGGTAAGAGCCATGTGAAACACAGTCAAAAGATTTAAAATACGTGTAAGTGAAGTTCTCCAAAAAAGAGGAGAGAGAGACTGAGGAATTAAATTAGAACTCAAAACCAGGAATATAAATAGAAAATCTCTCAGAATTTTTAAAAACAGTACACTTATAAATGACCCATATGCCAAAAAAGCAATTATAATGGAATTTAGTAATTATTCTGAGCTGAAAAATTATGAAAATACATTTCAGAAACTGGAGGATGCAGTTGCTTAGAAGGAGTTTATAAGTTTAAATGCATGTATTAGAAAAAATAAAGTCTTGAAAACAATGACCTAAACATTCAATCCAAGAAGCTAGACAAAGAGAGCAAATTAAATCCAAAGAAAATACAAGAAAGGGAATAATAAAATTGAGAGTAGAAATAAATGAAATAGAAAACAGACATACAATAGAGAAAAGCAACCAGGCCAAAAGTTGGTTCTTTGATAAAAACATTGATAAATCACTAATAAGACTGCAAGAAAAAAAAAAAGAGAGAGAAAGCACAAATTACCAATATCATGTGTGGAAAGGAACATTACTATAGATCTTATAATATTTAAAGAATGACAAAAGGATACTATAAAGAACTTTGTGCTATTACGTTTGAAAACTTAAATAAAGTGAACAAATTACTTGGGAAAAAACTTACCAAAAGAAACATAAGAAGAAGTATAAAAATTTAAATATTCTATATCTTTATAAAATGAATTAAATATCTTCCCACAAATAAAGCTTCTGGACCAAAAGGCTTTACAGGTGAAACCCTCTATAGATTTAATATAAATGTCAACCTTACACAAATTCTTTCTGAGAATGAAAAAGAAAACACCTCTTCATCTTAAAAAGCCAGTATAATCTTGATAATACAACCATATAAGGAACAAAGGAAAATAAGAGCCAATGTTTCTCATGAACATAGGTGCAAAAATCCTAAACAAAATAACAGCAATATAAAAAAGAGATAATATTATACATTATGACCAAGTAGAGCTTATTCTAGGAGTGAAACTTCCTTTTAACATTCTAAAATCAATGCAATTCCCCACATCTACAGATTAAAAGAGAAAAATTATGAAATTATCTCATTTGATGCAGAAAAAGCAATTGATAAAGTTCAACACTGATTCATCATAAAACTCTTGGTAAAGCAGGAATAGGAGAGAACATTCGAATTTTGACAAAGACTATCTATGAAAATTACAGATAATGGTATACTCAATGGTGAAATATTGAAAACTTTCTCCCTGATTTCAGGAATGGAACAAGGATGTCCCCTATTACCCCTTACATTCAACATTATAATAGATGTTCTACTCAGTTCAATAAAGTGAGAAAAGAAACAAATATATAAAGATTGGAAAAAAGCACAATAGTCTTTATCTCAGATAACATGATAGGACAGAAAATTCAAAGGAGTCTAGAAATGAACTATTATAATCAATAAGTACATTTAACAGGATTTCTGAATTCAAGGTCAACATAAGACAATATTATTTCTATATACTAGCAATAAAAATTAGGAAATAAGATAAAATGCCATTTATAATATACTGAGAGATACACAAGACCTCTATACCAAAAACTGTGAAACATTGATGATATTAAGGAAGACCTAGATAAATGGTGTAATATTTGTTGCTGTGTATGAAATTATCACAAACTTTAGTAACTCAGCACATATTCATCATTTCACAGTTTCTGTGGGTCAGAAGCTTGTGCACAGCTTAGCTGGGTTCTGTACTTTAGGGTCTCCCCAGTTTGCAAACCAGGAGATGGCAGGCAGTGATCTCATCTGAAGACTTGACTGGAGAAGAATTCACTCCCACACTTACTTAGGTTGTTAGCAGGATTCATTTCCTTGTAGTTGTAGAACTTTGAGCCTCTTTGCTGGCTATATCCTGTAGGTCATGCCCAGCTTCTACAGGCTGCCCACTGTTCCCCGCCATGTGACCCTCTCCTTAGGCAGTTTACAAGGTGGCAGTTTGCTTCTTCAAGGTCAGGAGGAAAGCAAGAGTAAATCTGAAAGCAAGATGGAGTTTTATGTAATGCAATGTAGTCATAGCAGTGACATCCCATCACCTGTGTCATATTCTATTGGTTAGAAGCAAGTTTCAGGTCCCACCCACATATAAAAGAAGGGGATTATAGAAAAGGATGAATCCCAGGAGGTGGGGATAATGGAAACCATAAATAATGATACATACCATGTCCATTGACTGGAGGACTTAGTATTGTTAATATGGCAATTATTTTCAAATTGATGTATATATTCAGAACATCATAATTAAAATCCTTGCAAGTTTTTTGATGTTGGCAGATTTCTAAATTGTAAAATTTTAAAATTATAGGTAAATGCAAAGCATCTAGAAGAGGCGAGGCAATTTCAAAGAGAACAGACTTAGAGGATTTTCACTACCAGATTTCAAAACTTACTATAAAGCTACAGTAATTTGGATGCTATGATATTAGCACAAGGATAGACAAATATTCCATTGGAATAGACTAGATTAGTCCAGAAATAGACTTGCACATATCCTGTCACTTGATTTACAACAAGGGCACTGCTGTAATTCAGTGGTAAAAGGAAGATACTCTCAAAAAATAGTGCTGAAGCAGTTTTGTATATCCATATGAAGAAGAAAATAAGCTTTGACTCCCTACTTTACCCCATACTGAAGAATAAATTCATGGTGGAATTAATCAAATAATACTTAGGTCTTCTCATAGAAAATATAGAATAATATCTTCACACACTTGTGGCAGCACAGATATCACAAACAGAATCCTAGAAGCATGAAATATAAAGGAAAATTGTAATTTTGACTTTGGTTTAATTGTGAAGTTATGTTTATCACACGATGTCATTAAGAATGTGAATAGGCAATTCAAAGACTAAGAGACGATAATCACAATACATTTATCTGTCAAAGAACTTGTATTCAGATTATATAAAGAATTTCTACAATCAAAAAAGAAAAGACAGGTGTTTATTAAGAATGGAGAAAATCTTGATGCCCAACTTTACTGGTCATTAAGGAAATACAAATTAAAACCACAATGTGGTATTTCTACGCATCCACCAGAATGTCTAAAATTGAAAAGGCTGAAAATATCAAGTGTCAGTCAGGATGTAGAACAATTGGAACTGGTCACTCATGGTTGGTGGAAGTGTAACTTTGTTCAAACACTTTGGAAAACTGTTTGGCACTTTAATCACACTAAATGCATGCCTACCCTATGGCCTTGCAATTTTACTTCCAGATATAAACCTTATAGAAATAAGTGCACATGTCCACAAAAAGAAATGTGCAAGAATGGCAGCTTTTTCCTTAATGGCCCCAAACTGGAAAAAAATCCAATGTTAACTAGAGAAAGGATATGTATATTGTGCTATATTCATGCAGTGGAATACTGTACAACAATAAAGAAAACAAACTCTGATACACACATAAGTGAATACCATAGACATTTTGCTAAGCAAAAGAAGCCAGATTCAAAAGAGGATATATTGCCTAATTACGTTTATATAATGTTCAACAGTAGTCAAAATTAATCTATGGTGTTAGACATCAGAATAGTGGTTGGGAATTTTTTTTCCTGGGAAGTAGCACAAAGGAACTTTTTGGGGTGGTGCAAATATCTATATTTTGATCTTTGTGGGGAGTACACAGTTGTATACATGTGTAAAAATCCATCAAGCTGTACACCTGTGATTTTGCACTTTATGTGTATTATATCTCAATTAAAAATAGAAAAAGCCAAAAAAAATTGAAAAGCATTCTATACTCAGATTTTGCTAAGTTCTTACTCTAAAACAATTAATTTTAGACAGTTCTAAAAAGAGGTATGATTTATTTAAGAAAGCACATAGAACTCCACTCAGCAGAAACATACACAACCAAAAGACTTGGTCCTATTCCAAAATTTTGGCTAATAATGTACATTTATAAATTTGAGTAAAATACTAATTTGTGGTATTAAAAACAAAAAAACATTTTTCTATCCACAGGGCATAAAGATATATTCTATTAATATTTTAGTTCTATCTTCACCTCTAGGTCTTTTATCTACCTAGAGGCAACATTTGTATATGGTTTTAGGTTAGGATCCAGTTTTATTTTTCTTGTATAGTGATCACCTTATTCTTTGCTCCTTGAAATAGTTTTCTTGTTTATAATGCATTAAATTCCATTTACACATGGATCTATCTTCAAGTTTCTAGTTCTATTTTATCTGTTTCCTTGCTGAGGCTCTGTGCTATGTCTTAATATCGGGGTGAATAAGTTCTCTGTCTAAAAGTTATCTCCTAGTTAAAAGTTAACTTAGTTATTCATAGATCTTTATTCTCAATAGATGTTTAGAATAAATCTATCAAGTTCTTAAAACTTTCAGCCAAAATTTTGATTGGGATTTTATTGAATTATGTTTATAATTTTAACTCCATATATTTTTCATATTTTATATTTCATTTGGCTCTTTTTATGACTTCTTCCTGCTTCGTATTAGTAATATGTCCCCTTATGCCTTAGAGGTATTATTATTAATATTCTTATTTTAAATTCATTGCTCAATGATCCAATAATTTTTGTTGTTATAATACGTTTTTTGCATTTGTTATTTTTGAAGTGGCTGTGTTCTTCTCTTATCTGTTCTTTTGGCCTATGACTTTAAGTTTCCCTGGGAATATCAGCTATCTTGTAATGTGCACAGGGGAAGAGCCAAAACATACTCTCTAGTTCCCATCATAGTAGATAGTTTAGGGGAATGTAAGGGGTGAACCCACAGAATGCCACTGATCACCACCTCTTTGCTGCCACTGCACAAGTCAACCCTTGGGCCAGGAAGTCATCTATAAACTCATCCAAAGAAACAGCACCTCTGGATGGCCACATGTAGAAGACTGAAACTAGACCCACACCTCTCACCTCTCACAAAAATCAACTCACGATGGATAACAGATTTAAACCTAAGACGTGAAACCATAAAAATTCTAGAACAAAACGTTGGAAAAACTCTTATGGACATTGGCCTAGGCAAAGAATTTATGAAGAAGACCCCCAAAGCAATCACAGCAGCAACCAAAATAAATAAATGGGACCTGATCAAATTAAAAAGCTTCTGCACAGCCAAGGAAACTATCACTAGAGTGAAAAGACAACCTACAGAATGGGAGAAAATATTTGCATGCTACACATCTGATAAAGGGCTGATAACCAGAATCTATACAGAACTTAGGAAAATCAACAAGAAAAAAAATCAAACAACCCCATTAAAAAATGAGCAAAGGACATGAACAGAAACTTTTCAAAAGAAGACAGAATAATGGCCAGCAAACATATAAAAAATTGCTCAACTTCTCTAATCATCAGGGAAATGCAAATCAAAACCACAATGAGATATCACTTAACACCAGTAGGATTGGCTCATATCAAAAAGTCCCAAAACAACAAATGTTGGCAGGGATGCAGACAGATAGGAACACTCATACACTGCTGGTGGGACTGCAAATTAGTACAACCTCTATGGAAAGTAATATGGAGATCCCACAAAGAACTAAAAGTAGAATTACCATTTGATCCAGCAATCCCACTACTGAGTATTTACCCAAAGGAAAAAAAGACATTCTGTAATAAAGACATCTGCACGCGAATGTTTATAGCAGCACAATTCACAATTGCAAAGATGTGGAAACAACCCAGGTGCCCATCAATACATGAGTGGATTCATAAAATGTGGTATATATATACCATGGAGTACTACTCAGCAATAAAAAACAAAGGTGAATAAACACATCTGGTATTATCCTGGGTGGAGCTACAGCCCATTCTTCAAAACAAAGTATCACAAGAATGGAAAAACAAGCACCACTGGCACTCGCCATCAAATTGGTACCAACTGATTAATACTTATGTCACATATGGCAATAATATTCATCAGGGGGCAGGCATGCGGGAGGCAGGATGGAGGGGATGGGAAAACTCTCACTGAATTGGTGCGGGGCGCACAGTTTGGGTGATGTCCATGATTGTAGCTCTGACACGGGCAGTGCATGGGCAATATATATAACCAAAGTGTTGTACCCCCATAATATTCTGAAATAAAAGGAGGAAAAAAAACAAACAAAGAAACAGCACCCCATCAGCTCTGCAATTTGGGAGGGGGATGGAGAATGGCAAATGCCAAGGGCCAGAGCTGGTTGCCACATCTGGTTTCCTTGGCTCTGTAGGCCTTTCATGAATCACTGATATTTCCCTGTGAATATGAGGTATCCTACGGTAATAGAATCTGCAACAATCTTCCAGCTGAATTGGACAAGCAACAGCAGAACTTACCCTCTTCTTGATATTCTATATCTTGACTGATGTGTGGTTTATGTGGCATATACATTTGTCAAATTCATTGAACTGTACACTCAAGATCTGTGCATTCCACTGTATGAAAATTATAGGACACCCCCTACAATCATCCTTATTTTACTGTTATTGAACATTGACCTGGAAATGCTATTAAGTTGTAAAACTAAATTGGAATTATAAATATTAGAAATATATAATGTTATTTCATGTGTTAGCTCTTATATTTTTCCTCTGGAATCCCCAAAAACTCATTGAAAAAAAAAATGAGAATTACTGAGAGTTTAGTAAGGTTGCCAGTTAATCAATAACCCCACAATGATCTATAACTGGGGTCACAGTTCACATGCTTATAGCGTTTTCACATAATGAAAATGGACGAAAAGAAAATAAACTGTTAGGAGGCAATACAAATTTTTCCTTTTATTCAATTTTGGTTTAAACAAGTGATATAAACATCTGTGATACTGAAGATTATATTCTAAATTTGAAATAGAAAAATACAAATTGATAAATTAGAATGATTTTATTTTATATTTTTTTTCTCACTTGGGGATGCTGATTTGAGCCTGAAAAAATGACACGTTTGTATTAAGATATCAATACCAAGTTTTAAAATTTCCATTGTAATATGCAGAACAGAATTCAACCTTGAATTCTTTAACTGGGAGCAATATTTTGTTTTATATAGTTTCATATTTCACAACTGAAAACAGCTGCTCACAAATTTAGGAAATTCCTAACCTAACAGAATCTCTATACAGTGATTTTTCTATTCAGTGCAATCACACCCTGGATATTTGCAGAATTATGGAATTCTGATGTAATGATGCAAACATGTCCCACAGCATTGTATTTAGCTCAGAAACTTTCATCTGTAGCTCTTCATTCAGTCTTTTTCTGATAAAGATGAAAGGATCACTGCTGGTTATTTTTTCAAAATCTGAAGTTAGGGCACAGTAGACTATATTGATGGTATGGTTTCAAGGTTAAGAGCGGCACTGACTCTGCAGCCAGACTGCCTGCATGCTATCCTGACTCCAACACTTAGGAATTGTGTCCTTGGATCAATTTCTCAACCTCTTGAGGCCTCAGTTCATCATCTGTAAAGTGATGGTAATAATAGCACCTACATCAGAGGGAGGATTAAATTGCTTAATATATGCAAAGCTCTTAGAACGATGCCCCGTGCATGGTAAGCACATTGTATCAATTATTAGGGAAAACCTGGTTTTGAATTCAGTCTTAAACCCCACTATTTAGAGAATATAGTTCATGCTGGCATGTTTTCATTTTTGGAATGTAGAAAAGTGAGCCAGAACCAATGTCATCACGTCTAAGGGTGCCAAGTCACAACTGAATAGGTCTATATGCTCTCTTATAGAATATTTTCAAAGTATGGAGGACTATTTGTCAAAGCAAAGGCCAAGTCTTTGATGGAGACTTTGTGAGCTGAGGTGGGGCATTTTCCTTGGATGACCTTACAAATCAATTCATTTTCAGTCCACTAGTAAGTCACAACCCTCCATGCAGGACAGCAGATTCCGGTAATATGTATTAAAGTCATCAAGCACAGCAATGAACTTTCTGCCAAGGGTCAGGCCACTTGAATGTATCCATGTTATGGTGTTAATTACCCCAGATCCATGCTATATTCCATTTCTAATTCTTTAGCTCAAAATATATTCTAGTAAATGAAGCAACATGTAAAATAAAAAGTCACCATCTTAGATGTAGATTTCCGGACAAGTAGGGTGCTAACACCCAGCATGGAAGAAATGCCATCTTTAGGTAGACTTACCAATTTTGGCAGATTGTATTAAAATTCTTAAGACAGATGTCAACACACAAAAATAAGATATTTTCTGATTTTGTGTCGTCATGGACACTGTGTCCGAAATTTCTTCTGATGCATAAAATTTCTCATTGACACCATAAATTAAAATAGCTAATGAGGTGGTATTATTTTGTGTGTGTGTGTGTTATCAGCTCTGAAAAAAAATGCCAGAAGTGATTTAAAATCTCATGCAACTGGTTTTATAAGTTCTTAGCCATATAGTCAACGTACTAAGGGGATTGGGGCAAAATTTAAGCTTCTGTAACAAAGAGGCCCCAAAATACAGTGGCATGAAGGAAAATAAGTTTATTTCCCTATCACGTAATAGAGTGAATGGTGTGCAGGGACTAGGTTGTTAGGCTGCTCTGCTTCATGCAGTCATTTGGAAACCCAAGTTCCATCTTTTTGTTTTACTTTTTCTGGGGGTGTTTAACTTGTCCACGTATTTGAAGTGGTGTTCTGGGAATCTGTTTGCAGAAAGGGAAATTGCTGAAGTACAAGGAAATCATTTTTCTTAGCAAGTGATACAGAATTAACATCCATCCCTTTGCTCACATTCCATACATTGACATATTACATAGGTGTCACTTAATCACATGGCCAACATTGCCACGAAGGAGCCTGGGAAATGAAGTCTCTAGCCTGGTTTCTGCATAGCTTTTGGCAGAAAACTATCAAACTCTGCCTGTCAGAATAACAATATTTCCCAATACACTTAAATTTGTACATGCTTACTTGTTAGAGACATGCAATTTTTGCTGCACTGAATAGGTACTCTTAGATAAATTCATTATCTAGAAAGTGTTTTGATACCCAAGCAATTTTTCTACTTAACATATGACTTCATTTTACTGTAGCACAGTTTTATTAAAATTATAAAATCAAATTTATGTTTTTTATTTCAATTTATTAAGATTTAACTCATTTGTCTTTTCCAAATATAGGTATATATTAATATATTCAAACTCTGGTTGGTTATAAAATGACATCTTAACTAAATTTGCATATTACACTTGAAATGACATTCTTCCTTCCAAAAATAATCATTCTCTCCTTTTTTTAAAAAAAAAAAAGTCTTACTCTTCTTAGTCTTTCATTTTCCCAGATTTTGACAAAGATACAGATATGAGAATAGTTAAGTTTCACATAACTTTAAAATACAAAAAACCAATATTACAAGTGAAACAGTAAGTGGCAACTTACATTCAACCTCAGCATCCAGAAAGCCAGAGGAACAGCAGGCCTGTGCTTTTTCGGAGATGGCGGGCTCCACCCACAAAGAGCCGTTGCCGCAGAGCCCGGACTGGGTGTTGCCATGCTTACAGGCTACTGGTTTGCTTCCTCTGGCCTATAGCTTTCTTATGCTTCAGCAACAACCTATGAGCAAATTTAAGAAAATAAAAGTGTCACAATCATCACGATGACAAAAATTATTAACTACTTAGGAATAAACTTTACAGGAGTCAGGCCAATAAGGGAAAAAAAATTATAAAACTTTATTGATGGATATAAAAGAAGATTGGAATAAATCCCAATTATACCACATTTCAGTAAGAGAAAACAAAATCTTATGGCTATTGTGATGATTAATTTTATATCAGCTTGGCTAGACCATGGTACCTAGTTTTGGTCAAACACCAGTCTAGATGTTGCTGTGAAGATATTTTTTAGATATGATTAACATTTAAATTAGTAGACTTTGAATAAAGCAGACGACCCTTCATAACGTGGGTAAGGCTTGTCCAATCAGTTCAAGACCTTAAGGGAAAAGATTGCGGTCCCCAAGGAAGAGGGAATTCTGTTCCAGACCACCTTCGGACTTGACACTGCAGCATCCAGTCTTCCCTGGGTCTCCCGCCTGCTGGCCTGCCCTGCAGAGTTTGAACTTGCCAGCCCTACAATCTGGAGAGCCAGTTGCTTAAAATAAATCTCCCTCTGCATAGACATACACATCCCATTGGCCCGGTTTCTCTAGATGTCCCTGACTAAGACAGCTATGTCTATTCTCTTCTCGTTATTCTAAACATTTAAGATAAATACAATGAAGTAAATACTCACCAGGTTGAAAATGATGACAATTATTAGGGGGAGAAGGAGGAGGAGTTGAAGACTTTTATGTGTGTGGAAGGACCCAATGCCCTCATGACTTTGAAGGTGACTTGGAAAAATAAATAAATGTAAATATCAAAAGTAAATATCAGAGAATAAATGCACAGAGAGGAAAACTTGCTGTACGAAGACCATAACATACACTTATAAAGCCATAGGAATTAAAAACAGTGTGATACTAGAATATCAAATCAAAGGCATTAACCAAATTTGAAAAAAGATCAAAATATATTTAAGAATTTAATATATGATAAATGTAGAATTTCAAATAAGTGAAGAAAGGATACATTTAATGAATATAAGGTATTGAGACAACTGACAAGGCATTTTGAAAAATATGAATGTAATTTCCTGATTTAGATCATAAACTACATGGATTCCAGATAAATTAAATATATAAATGTAAAAATTAATATATAAAATATAAAAGAAAATACAGATAAATACAAATATAATTTTGGGGTAAGGAAGACTTTTTAAAGTATCACCCTAAGGCAGGAATTATAAAACTATTGATACATTTTAGCATATTAACACTGAAAAATGGGATAAATTTGCAAATTATAGAAAAGGAAATTATGTAGAAATCAATAAGAAAGGCACAATTATCCAAATAGGACAATAAAAGAAAGACAAGAAGAAATAATTTATGAAGAAGAAACAAATGGCCTGTATGTGTTTAAAAACATTTGACTTTATTAATTGTAAAAAATTGCAAGTAAAAGAGCATTGAAATTGAAAAAAAATAGTAATTTTTTACCTAAAACTTTGGAAAAATGATCCCCTTGCTAACGGATGTAGAAAATGGGTATAGGAACTGAAATTGGTAAAATTTTTTTGGAGGGCAGTACCCAAATATGTTTGTGTATGTCCTGCAGATGTAAGTGTGGGCTGTATGTGTGCACATGTACATATGGATATATTCTCCGTTAATGTTTTTATTCACTTGGATCCAGCAATTCTTCCTGCAGGCGTATATCATAAGTGTGCATTCATTATCATTTCATTGTCAAAACAAACAAGCACCAATCAATAAAAACAGAAAAACCAAACAACAACCCAGAAACTTACTTGACCCAATAGAAGGGAAATTTATTATACCAAATCAATATCTTAAAGAGAAATGTATGAGGTTGGGTGTGGGATGGATCCTTGAACTGGGAGGCTTCAGGAACACGGGCAGCTCTTGGAGGCCCCATCCTTTGCTTTACCTGAGGGTCCATGGGAGCAAAATCTCTGAGGAGGGGATGTAGAAAGAGCTTCTAAGAAGTGAGATCTAGAGGTAAAAGCAAGCTTTTCTTGTGTGCTAAAGAAATAATCATGGATTGTGCAAAGGGGTATCTAAAAAATTTGTTTATAAAAAATAATATATGCCACAAGCATGATTCATTGTCTAAATTATATTAATAGTAATCCCACATAATGGCAAAATACAGAACCCCTTAAATTATGTTTGAGAAGAATATTTAATGATATAGAGAATCATTTACTATATTACCTGCTATTATGAAAAAAAACATAAATTTCAAAAAAAAAACCCCAGTAAACGTGGTATGAATTAAATTTACATTTAAATTATGAATATATCCTGCAAATGACCCGGCTTCACCAGCATGTGACTAAAAATTAAGGGAACACTTCCTTTTCATGCCCAAATAACAATTTAGCAATGGCTCAAATCCCCCATGACTACTCTGACTACAGAAATTTCAGCCCTTTCTGAGGGTCACTCCCTGGGTGTTTTGGGGGGACTCCTGGTGGTTGGTGTCAGCAGCTCAGCCAGCAGTCTGGGTTCACATGCTGTTCTTGTCATTCCAGGGACACAGCTTGCTCTCCTACAGGTTGCCTCTTGCAGTCTCAGGATCCCTTGCCTCATGCTTCCTGCTTCCTGCTTGCTACTACGTTTCCATTTTGGGCATAGACCCTTTACTCCATGGCTACATTGACAGAAAGGCTCAGACCTTTCTATGACACGTTAATTAAACTTTGTGAATAAATAAAGGTAACATCTGCTAGATATAGACGTGCAAACAGCCCACCTACCAAAGCTTGGTTTGGGTGGCCCTTAAAGAACATGCCCCCAGCCCATACTCTGGCCAACCTCCACCTGGTCGCACCACACTTGTGCTGAGCACTGGCAGAATTTTGGGGTTCTCCTTGCCTCAGATCCTGGGCCTAATCTCTAGGAAGCTCCTAGGGAAAGACCCCTCCCTCCTCTTATTCCATTCTATAATCTGCACTTAAGAATTTTTTGAAATTTATTTTATTTTTATTGAGATAGAATTCACATACCATAAAATTCACCATCTTAAGGTATATGATTCAGCATTATTTGAGTAGATTTATAGAGTTGTGCAACCATCACCACCATCTAATTCCAGAACATTTTCTCTATGATTCACTTGTTGATCCTCATTTCCTATTCCTGGTACTTGGGTTTGAAAGGGTCCAATGCAATATGCTCTTCTTTGCTGCCTAAGTTCTGAGTTATTTGAGAAATTAGACAAAAGTATCAGCTGATAGAAGCCAAAATATCATCTCTTTTTACTGATAGTGGACAGTGAAGAATGTGGCTTCCATCTGCAGCCAAGTGCGTTTCCAGTATTGAGTTCAGCACTGGAATCACCTCTTCAGCTGTGCTAGCCTCAGTCAGGCGTTGCTTCTGTAGGAGCAGAGAGGTGGTGGGCAGAGCAGGGCCTAGGCTGGTGCACTGACAGCTTCTCTCAGGGAGGAAACATCTGCATTTGGGAGGAGAAGCATGGCGCCCCAGCCACCCTTCCCCACACCCAGGCTCCCTTCTTCCCAGGGTGATCCGTGGAGGGAAAGT
The DNA here is from genome assembly GCA_023783475.1 of Daubentonia madagascariensis. Classification (NCBI taxonomy): domain Eukaryota; kingdom Metazoa; phylum Chordata; class Mammalia; order Primates; family Daubentoniidae; genus Daubentonia; species Daubentonia madagascariensis. The sequence continues at coordinate 12,168,943 of JAKFHU010002658.1, forward strand.
CCCTTTCTTTCAGGAGACGCCCAACCCCTGCTGCAGGTGGAATTTTGTCCTAAGCCTCTGGGCAGATGATCAAGCCTATCGTCATGGGTCTTCTATTGTCAGGAACACCAGTGTAAGTGAGGACACGATTCCTGGCCAGCTCTTTCCCCTGTCACCTCTGGCGCAAAGTGAAATGCACACACCTTCATGTCCTCCCTCTGCCCTCAGGGTCTCAGCTCTGGAGCTCCACAAACAACTGCTTAATGTCCCAAATCTAAGTGCTACACATTCGAGAAACAGCTCTCAAAGGCTGTTTTTATAAGCAGAAATATATTTTAGTTTATGTCACAACAGCTTCTCCTATTACCATCCCTCTTCCTGAAGAAGATGTTGGCTTTGTAGCAGCGCTATTAAATGTTCTGTTCAAATTACACACACACACACACACACATGCACGCGTGTGCACGTGCACACACAGAGGGAGCCAGAGAGAGAGAGAGTTAAAGCTGCAGCTAAAAGCATTGCAGTTATCCATACGCTGTCTCATGCACCATAACTAAAGGCTCCTTGAGAGCCAGAGGCACCTCTTACCTATGTCTGAATTCCCAGAATTTAGTGGTTATCTAAGAGTAGTCATTAGGTTATGGGTGAGTCATTTTTGCTAATGATACTCTGATAGAGATGACCATCCATTTGGAGTAGTTTAAAGGACACAAAAAGTGGCCAGTCATCACACCTCTGACTGCTGCAATGTGCAGAACATGCATCAGGAGATGCTCAGTGGTCCCTGACATCCCCCTCACACTCACTTCCCCTCTGCTCCAGGGATGTCCAAGACCACTGAGCATCTCCTGATGCACGTTCTGCACATTGCGATGGAATTTGGAGAATGTGCAAATGTGATTCTGTGATGATCATCCAGCCTTTCACATCTTCCTGAGGGGATGGAATTTGAAGATGGAGAAAAGGGAGGGAGGAGAGGTAGGTGAGTTTGGAGTATGTGGTATCTTGAGGAAATCCACTCTCAGGTTTGGTAGGGAGCCACGTGGTCCCAGGAGAGCCTGGGAGCTCTCAGCCTCTGTGCACAAGTCCCGAACTCAGGGAGGGCTGTGCAGAGAGGGTGTGGCTGAACCTCCGTGCCCAGCCCTGGTCTGAAGCTGCCCTGTCTCCCTGGGATGTCACTTCCCTCACTGCTGCTGCCCCCACCACAAGGCCTTAAGGGGAGGGTCACTGCCCCATCACACTGTGGCTTAACTCCCTGCCCAGGCCCAAGAAGGAGAAGCCCAGAGAACGACCCGTGCCTGGAGCCCCTCTCCACTGGCCAGAGTCCTTCCTTCCAAGCTGCAATGTCATCTCTAGAGACCTTCTCCCCCAGATGACTAATAGCCTGGGGATACCTGCCCAGTCCAGAGGAGACCCCCACTTTTTGCTCACAGCAGCCTTTCCCAGGACAGCCTCACCAGAACACAGCCCAGGAAGTACAACCTCTGCTGAAGACAGTATGCATGTGGAGGAGATCAGGGCATGGGGAAAGTAGCCCTTTTGGGGGAAGAAAGGGAAGCACCAAGTTGGAGGGAGCAAGAAATGAAAGGCATGTGACAAGAATCACCATGATTTGTCAGTTGTGGGGGGAAGTGCAGTTGCCTTACTCTCCGGAATCCCTTATTGCTGCCCTCCCACCAGTGCAGAAGAAAAATGAATTCAGTCTGGCCCAGTGGGTCCCAAACTTGTCTGCACATCAGATTTCTTGTGAGCTTAAAAAATTCCAGAGTCCAGGCCACACCCTTGGCCGATTACATCACAGTCCCTGGGGCTGGGACGCAGGCATCAGGAGACTTGGAAGTTACCTGGGTGACTCCAATGTGTGGACAAGTTAAGAACCTCAAGTCTAGACTGGTGGTTCTCAAAGTTCAGCGTCGTCAGAATGCCCTGAAGGGCTGTGCGCCGGCTGCGGGCACATGCCCAGGGTTTCTTATTCAGGAGGTCTGGGCTGGGATTCGAGAATTTGCATTTCTAACAAGTTCTTAGGTGATGCCAATGCTGCTGGTTCAGGGATCACATTTTGAGAACCACTGGTCTCCAAATACAAAAACTTAGCTTTAGCGGATGATTTAAATATCCCTCTAAGAGTTAATTCATCCACTAGAAGGAAAACTGTTCCCTCTTTGAGATTCTTCTCTTGGATGGAAGATGGAAATCTGTGGGTCGAGGAAAGGCTCTTGCCTCTCTCAGGGTTGGGGGCTCAGAGGCTGCTGCCCTGCACCCATCCCAGACCGTTTCGCTGATGTCCAAGGCTCAAGTATACAGGTGTTGAACTTGGGGTCGGTCCTGGACTCATTCAGAGTGTGGTGGCTGCACCTGTGGACTTGGTTTCCTTTCAGCTTTCACAGGTCCTACACATCTTACTGGACTCTGGCCCTGCCTATGCTGTGGCAGCACTTTGTCCCCACCAGCATGGGCCCCATGGCTGGCCCACAGGTTCATAAACCAGTGAGCCTGCCATGCAGGAATGAGGCATGAGGGACTCCAAGTCAGACCCTCTGTCTACCTGCCCACGCTGTCCTGCCTCTCAGCTCTGCTCAGCACCTGCACGTCAGATTCCTCTACAGAGCGTACAGGGAGGATGACAAGGCCCCTTGCCTCAAGGTTCCCCTGGGGTTTGGTCCCCACAGTGGGGGAATGAGAGCACCCGCTGACCATGATGAACCTGGACCTAAAAGAATCTCCTTCAGGGGCTCCAGGGCTCCCACTTGGAGGGGTCCGCTGCAGCCTGGGCTGGGGCTGGGTGGGATGCCATCTCAAGGGTGACCTCTGCTATCACTCACAGCAACTGCATGACAGATCAACTCTCTTGGTTTGACTCCTTCATTAGCTCTTGCTCTACTTTTGGCTTGAAGGTTCTATGACACATTCCTGTTTCCTTTTTTACAAAGTGCCTCTTGGAATCAATGTCTATTTGCCCATCAGACTGGTAGGTGGTCTGGGGGGTGCATGCATTTGCAACACCTGGGGTGCTTCTGGGTATCTGGTTGTTAAGCCATACCCCAGAACTACTGAATCGGACACTCCAGGGATAGGACACAGAATCAGCACTTTAACAGGCACCCTGGATGATTCCTAAGTACACTAAATTTGAGGATGTCTGCACTAGGAAATTAACTTCTGAGGACAGCTGTATGTTGTTGACAAGAATCTCTTCACCATCTGCCATGGAGCCCCATACACAGGGTTAGATGCCAGAGCAAGCGGGTAAGGAAATAATCAAAGGTATGGGAGCATGATGCTAGCTGATCCCTAGGAAGGCCTCTACTGTGTGTGTGTGTGTGTGTGTGTGTGTGTGTGTGTACTCTCAATACTGCCTGAATTTTCTTCAGCTTTGGAACAAACAGACCCTTGCTTTTGCTTGAACAGTGGTCACCAGAATCCATGGTCATGCTTTGCAGTCGGTTGCTCACCTGAGGAAAGCTCCACGGGGACTGAGGCCCGCTAGAAGGAAAGCAGGTGTCTTTCCCTTCCAGATTTTCCAGTTCTGTCCGGGACAATTGCTGGTGCAGTGAACAGCTGGGACTGTGCCATTTGAATGGTTCTCTCAATCTGGATAGTTGCATTCCCGTATGCTAAAAGCGCATGTTACATATCTCCACTGTAAACACAAATACATGTTTGTTGAATGAATGAATGGCCCACATAAATGGCAGTTCATGGTCTGTAATGAAGCACTTATAATAAATAATAATTGCTATCATGAGTATACTACTGTTCATGGCCAGGCCCTGTTCTAAGCACTTTCCATGTGTTACTCATTTAAACCTCTGACTAAAGAATTTTCCCTTTCTCCAGAAGCACAGACACAAAGAGATAAGTGACTCACCCTAGTTCACAGACCCAGGGGGGCAAGGCAGGGTCTGAACACAGGCAGTCAGCTCCAGAGCCTGAGTGTTCAGCCACCTCCTCCTTGTCTCTCTGAATGTGCATTTCAGAAGATTTGGGGGTGGGTTTCTGAAAGTGTTCCTCAGCTCAGGCCTCTGTCATGAGCATACATTGCTGTTCCCTTGAATCCAGCCAAATGGCAAGACCAGGCACAAACATTTCTGAAGTCAGAAGCCACCTTACAGGCTAAGGTATGTTTTCTCAAGCATGTTTTGTGCCTATGAGGAACTGGTAGTTGGATACATTGAGATAACTTTCTTTGTATTTGAAACACACACACACACAAAACCCGTAACTCATATTTAGTTTGCTTCCTCCTGCACTTTATATTATGTTGAACTCAGGAGGGATTTTGATGTTACAAGTCCTTGTAAATTTTATTGCTAAGTAAATACCCAAATTGCAAGCATTACTCTGTATTGAGAGTTGGTGTGAACATGGGAAGACTTAGTGAAATTATGATAATACCTAACTGTTTGTATCTCAAGATTGTAAAAATTCTACTTAAATAAAGTGGTATAACCAGCATGACATTAAATTATGTTATATAATAGTCATTCTGTGACACACACATGATTTGGGGGCATTCCACTGATAATGATAGATAGTTTCTACAATTTGTACCTTTTCTAACAAAACTAGAGAGTCTGTTTTGCTTGTTAAAATGCACAGTGATTTACAATAGTCGAAACTACATTTGGCAGCAAGTTATGTTGAAGACAAGATAGGTGGGAAATATTTTCTTGATTAGATAATGGTTGGTTGAAATTCCTTCCAGCTTTTGTGCAACAAAAGTTAGCAATTGAAAGCATATCAGATGATGCATCAATTTCCCATAAACAGAAGACTGTGCAACCTACTTTATTGAAAAACCTTTATGCGGAGCTAGATTTAATCTCTCAATTTGAGAAGCAGTGCCATGAAATAAGATGTTTGCATGCAAAATCTCCAGATTTCCAATGGAAATATAAAACAAAGAAGCGCTCCGTTCCCTTGGGGTTGGCACCTGTCTTGGATTCGTTTTTTCTCTGATGTTCTTGCATGGTTTTATCAGTGGCTTCAGGGAAGTGAAACAGCAGTTTGCTTCCTTAAGAACAAAGGCTTGGAGAATTTAAAAAAAAGAAAGATATTAAAAGTACTTTCTCTACTGTTCTTTTTATTTGTTATGGATTTCCTGAGGAATAATCATTGTTTCAAATAATTTGTCATATAAAGATTTTAATATTTAATCTGACAACTAAATATGACCTGAGTTTATGCTTTGCTTTCTGTTTTTTTGTTTTACTAAATCACACATGAAAATATTTATTGAAGTAGGCAAGTTTTAACTATATAAAACAAAAAAGTATGGACTTAAAAAACATACAGAGCAAGCTATACATTTCCCATAAGCATAGCTTGTTATTCTCCGCCCCCCCCTCCAAAGTGGAACTTTATTAACATCTTTAAATTTAGTTGGTAATAAAGTATTTAGCACATGGTGTGTGCTTGGTAAACGACTGAATGACAAATATGGTGGGCTCCCATAGTCAAGATCCAGCAATATAGTTGTGCACAACTGGTATGCACTGCAAACATGATGCCCAGGGAGAAGACACATCCCTTCCAACACGTGCACCTTATGGCTAATATGGCAACCATGTTAGTTTCTTCTTTTAGTTTTTATAACAAGACAATCATTTACATTCTATAATATAGCTATTTACTGATTTCTATTTTTTATTGCAAAATGTTCAAAAGTTTTACCTATTTATTTAAAGCACTGCCACAAAAAATGTCAAGATTATTTCACAGTCTGTTTTCACAAAGACATTTCTCTCCACATATTTATTAACAGGTAATTGTAAGTAAAGTTAGCATAATTAGTTACCAAGGCAGTTTAGCCAAACAACAAGTTAATAATCTGAAGCTGTAAAATTATGAAGTGCCTAGATTGTTTTCTCTAAATACTGTTTCCTATGTAAGGCAACCAGTCATTCTTGGAGAAATCACCAATTCCAGATCTGACCCCTGCATCTAGAAATGAACAAGATAAGCCTGGATCAACTTGAGAATGTGTCAATAGGACACAGGGGATCTGAAGAGACTTCCCTAGCTAAAAGTGGGGTGCTTTCAGCATCAAAAATAATAATGAGTGTAATGGCTTGAAACATTTTAAGTATGTAAAAATATGTGATTTCAAATGATGCTAACAAAATTGGTCACCTTTGGAAATTTCTAAGGCGCCAAATTATTATTCCAAATAAATAGTAGATAAAGGTATAGAGAATTTATACTTTTTTGAGGGACAGATGTACATACTATATTTTCAGAGTGACATCTGTAGAAGATTTCCAGCTAATAAATATCAGAAGGGATGATAGAATTAGGTAATCATTTTGCAGCCCTCATGAGAAGAAGCTGTATCTAGACAACTATGAAAATTGCCTGCTCACACCATTAAGTGAAAGTTGATGGGCAACTCTCGAATGGTTAGGCCAAGCTGACCACACTGGAATCTATTGACTCAATCCTAACATCTAGCATCACCTAGAAAGGAACATCTATGATGTATTTTTGGCAAAAAAAATTTGAACCAGCATCTAATCAAATCTCTTCATCCAATGATCAGTTTAGAAGAAATATGGAGAGTCAGGGAGTGTGTGAAATGATACCACAAGGAAGCAGTCAACCAAATCTAGGATGTAGGAAATGCAATAGGACAAATACTCTGGTTATTTAACAAATAGATGGCGTAAAAGAAGATGGGGGAAGGGAGACTGTTAGAAATTAAAAGAACCCTTAGAGACATATCAACCAAATGCAATATATGGAACTTATTTGTATCCTAATTTAAATAAACTAACTGCATGATGTTGCTTTTGAGATTATCATGGGAATGTAAATCCAAACTAAGTATTAGATGATATTGAGGAATTGTTCATTTTGCTGAATGACATGGTTGTGCTGTGGAGATCTTAAAAATAGTACTTACTGGATTAGAGAATGATACAAAGTATTTATGGGTGAAATGATATAAAATATGGGATTGCCTTAAAATATTCTAGTCATCCTCTCAAAAAAGTATGTGGGTAAAAAATAAAACAAGATTGTCAAAGTGTTGATAATTACTCAACCTAATTTGATTAGTGCTTATATGTCTGTTCTCTCTGCTTTTGAGTATGATTCAAAATCTTCAGAATAAAATGCTTACAAAATTTCTAAGGCATTGAGCAAGCAAAAGCAAAAATTAATTGGATTAAATTTATTTGTTTAATTTCCCTTTTAGTAAGGGAAATATCTTAAATCCTCCTCTTTTTTCCACTCTGAGAACTGGGCATCTGCTCTTGCATATCTTGATTTATCACCCAGTGTATATGTAAGACACCTTTAAAACTAATAAAACCATACTCCAAACACCCAACCAGACAATCCACAGTTCCATGCTTATAATTGGCTCACAGGTAAAGGTAGCATGAAAATTAGGGACAGATTCCAACAATAATGAAAGCATTTCTCTGTTCACTGCTGTGGCTTCATTGACTGTGAGTTTTTCCATTTCTGTAAATCACATCAGTAAGAGCAGTAGAGCCAAGGGGTGGAAAGCAGGGGCTCTAGATCAGGAGAGACCAAGCTTCTAGCTCTAGCCCTGTCACTGACAGAGAAGTTTCTCTGTAAAGGATGGAGAAGCACAGTGCCTAATGCAGAGGGTTATTGCAAAAGGTAAAAGAAGCACATTTAACTTAAAGCCTGACACAGAGTAAAAGAGCAAGGCATAGGGATATACTAATGTGATATAATCTGAGTTTTACTAATTTATAGTGTCTCTAAATTCATTTTTATACTCCTCCCAAGCTCATTTCTTCTTTGTGATCAAATTTATTGTTCTGTTTTGGAAGTCAAATTTCTAAATAACATCAAGTTCTTTATAAAAGAGAAGCTACCAGTTTAAACTGATTCTTAATCCAATACTTTTGACTCAAGAAAACATAACAGAAGCACACTGTATTAATTAATTTTAAATTAAACTTTTATTTTGAATAATTTTATACAGAAAAGTTGCAAAGATAGTACAGAGAATTCCCACGACTCTCTGCAACGTGTATTTTTAAAACACAAATGTGAACAATGGTTACTGACATAGGTAGTACCTGGACTATTTTGAGTGAAACAAAACTGCATCTCTAATAGAAGCCAATGAAACTATTCTACTGCATGAACTTCATACATTTCCACCTACTCACTAGACAGTTGCCTGGAACAGTGCTTGGCCCATGGTAGACATGCAGTAAATTCATGTGCACTTGAAGTTGTTGTTGAGATTATTGATAGCTCTTTGTAACCCCTTACTATGGCATGTTTATTTGGTGACAGAAATGGTTTCTGGCTTCTGGTTCAAGCAAAATGGCAGAAATGGAAAAGCTGAAACCTCAGAGATGGTGAATAAAATATAACTAGATTATTTCAGGCAGTGGTTTTAAAAGTGTGGTCTAGGACCCCTTTTCAGAGTCTGTGTTAAACTATTTTCATAATAATATTAATGAAATTGATGGTGATATTAATAAATGTGTTTTTGATACTGTAGAATGAAATGTATTGGCATTTAGAAGATCTGCAAAACTCAGTGAACCAACGGTTTTTTTTTGTTTGTTTTTTAAATGTGTAAAATCATGAACGCAAGATCCAATCCAATCATAAGGTAGACCAAATGTGTTTTAATGTAACAGAGTACAAGAAGAGTACCATCATCAGAGTTTCAGATTCCATATTGCAACCAGTCTCTAAGAAACTACCTCCTAAGAAAAACAAAAACAAAAACTATCTCTTGTTGAATTTTGGTATGGTATGAAAGAAGAATATCTAAAGTTGTCTGAAAAGTCTTCTAAAATACTCCTCCCTTTTCCAATTACCTATCTGTGTGAGACTGGATTTTCTTCATGTATTTACCAAAACAACATATCACATGCAGAAGCAGGTAAGAGAATCTAGCTATTTTTCATTAAGCCAGATGTTAAAGAGATTTGTAAAAATGTAAATCAATGTCATTCTTTTCACAAATATGTTTCTTCTGGAAAACATATCTTCTTATAAAAATACACTATTTATTTAACATTAATGGTTTTTTAATTGGTATTTTAAATGAATTATTGAATTATTTTATTTTGATTTCTAATACAGTAACTATTAGTAGAAATAACCCACTTGAATAAAAGTTCTTTGGCGTCATCAATAAATTTTACAAGTGTAAAGGGTTGCTGAAACCAAAAAGTTGCAGGTTTCTAGAAGACCTGCAACTCAGGAGAAGGGGTAATAATAAATTCCCTTTGCAGGCTGGAGGGATGGCAAGAAGCCCACTTACGTCATGAAGTTGACATGGAAACACAAATTCTTATGAGAAACAAAACCCCGAGCCCACACCTAAATTGGAATCTGGACCTTCAAAGGGTGAAAAATCACAAACCAAGGCACTAATACAAGAATTGGTTCAGAGTGTTTCTTACTCACGGGGCACCTAGGAGAAGCAAATACAAAACCTTTTCAGTGAAGCTCTTCAGTAACTCAGTCTCCATGAGATTCAAGATGGTTTTGGGTAAACTGGGTTTTGGTAAATTTAAATGTTTACAGAAGACTTTCTCTTTTTTCCTAGCAAGTATGATGAGAAGGGAACTTTCTTAACTTGATAAAGTATCTAAAAAACACAATCACTGACAATAAATACACATAAATATGAAACCTTAGAAGTACTTCCTTTAATATCTGGAAAAGGACAAGGATTCCCAGTATCAGTGTTTCTTTTCCTCATTTAATTTGAGGGTCCTAGACAGTGCAGTAAGACCAATTATATTAAAAAAAAAGGAGAGAAACAAAGTTGCCTTTTCTTACAGAAAATTGTCTGGAATAATAAGGTAGTTCAGCAAGGTTTCTAGATACAATAGCCACATGCAAGTATCGATGATATGCCTATATGCCAACAACAAACAATTACAAATTCAAATAAAAAGATATAATTTATACAGAAATGAACAAAAGCTGTAAGGTAATGAAGAAGAAAAGTTTGTAAAAAATAAAGGAAACCTAATAAATGGAGACATATACCAGGTTTTATTTTCAAAGAAGGAACTACTCAATGGATAGTCTCCCAGAATAAATTTACAAATTCAATGTAATTACAAATAATACTCTGGCATGATTTTTCACTTTATAAGTTGATACTGAAATTCATACAAATAGTACATGATCAAGTATACATGGGGCAGTTTTGAACAAGAGTAAAAATAAAGAGGGACACATCACACTAGATACGAAGACTTATTCTAAAGCAGGAATAATTAAAACAGTGTAGTATCAGTTCTAGGTTAAAACAATAAACTAAGGGAATAAAATAAAGAGCCCCTCTAAAACCCATATATGCATGTTTGAGAAACATATGAGGCAGGTAGCATTATAAATCAGTGAGAAACAAGCTGACTAACCAATAAAATATTGGGCTTTGTACTTGGAATAAAGATAAAATTAGATCTTTCTTCATTTTACAAGCAATACTAAATTTTAGATTGAGCAAAACAATAAAACCCTTAAAAGAAAGTATAGGAGAGTATCCTAATGACATTAGAAGGGAAAATGATGTATTAAACTATATACTGAGAACAAAACACAAGGAAAAGATTAGAACACTTTTACCATGTATCAAATAATCCCCCCAACTCATGGCTTAAATCACAAAGGTATATCTTTTCCTTTAAGGCTTGGCAGGGAGCTCTGCCCATTGTAGGCATGCAAAGGTTTCCATTGCCAGAGCAGCCACCCCCTTGAGATTGTCAGTCCCTAGTGAGCAATGCTGAATGTGCCTTTGCGTAAATTCTTCATGGTCCAAGCAAATAGTACATTTACACTGAAGATGAGCACCACAGAACCAACAAATCAGGTGAAAACCCAGAAACTCTGGTTTGGCTCTGTGAAATTTATAGTAATAAGAGCCACCTCTACAAACTACTATACATTAATGATTAATTATTGTGCTTAAAAATAACTGTGAATACATTTAAGTAACTGTAAGATTGTTCTTTCTCTACACTTTGATTTGATTTGATTTGATTTGACTGAAACACAGAACTCTATACTAACGACTTCAAAAGAAACTGAAGGGACCAAGATTTTCATGTAATTCTCTTCTGAGTCTTTGTGCAAGTGATTTTAATCTCTAGACTTGACTTTTTCATTTGTAAACTGAGAACTTTGGGCTGGATTGTTTTTAACATTCCTTCTAGGTTGTGGATGTCCCTAACTCCTTATTTCCACAACAGAGCCAAGGAAGTGCAGTATTAAAGATTAATTCCATCATTCTAAGCCTGTGGATTCACTTTCTCCCTGAAACTGGCAGCATCAATTTCTTTAATATCTTAAATTCATTTTCTCCCTTTTCAGTCATCTCTGAAAATGGCTTTTGATTAGCTTAACTTTCCTTCTAGCCAAGCAGTGATATCATTCTTTTGTAGGCTGCAATTAGTTGATTGAAGAAACCACCAAATGAAACCATTGACTAATTATGGAGTGGAAAACTTGGTTTATGCAGTTTTGGTCTACTGATGAGTTAACAATACATGTAGTAAAGATTGCCAGTCAAGAATCCTCTGGGCTAATTTAGGCATCTTGTAAGCACCACACAAAAGCCTAAACAGAATGTTTTCAGAGATTGCCAATTTTTCTTTTATTTCCAAGGTGAAGGGTTAATGAGGAACTGGAAGTGAAATGAAACCTAATGGGAACGAGTCCTCTTTCTGAGCCTGAGAAGCAAACCATTCAAGAAAAGCAAAATGTAGGCATTAGCAGAGGTAATGAAAGTACTCTGTGGGACCCAGAATAAAATCATTGCCGACATCATCTCTATATTATTTAAATCTCTTAAAGTCATCTGCAGCTCTTGTTAAGGTACAGCTAGCAGTGTATAAATTGTGTCTTTGGAAGAACCCGTCTCTCCGGAATCCACTTTCAATGTCAAAGATTGTATAGAGAAGGAGACGAGGCCCATACTAACAGAATTTGACACAACGTTATTTCTACTCATTAGATAAATTCACATCTATGTGCAAGATGCCCTCAATATGGTATCTCATTTACAAGAAGGTGCAAGTAGACCCATCATTTGCGAATGACATATTTTCATTATTTTCCCTTGTTTTTTAAAAAGCACAGATGAAAGAATGTGCACATTTTAATATAAAATATGCCAAACCTATAGACCTCTCAGATATTGCATGCAAGGCCTAATCATGCTTATGTGTTAATGAAGCCTTTATTAGGCATAAAATTCCCAGCAGCTGCAGGACAGTAGCATCAGTCTCCTCTCCAGGGGGTGATTCAAGTCCATATGGCGGCCAGAGAAAAAGACTTATTCCAGGAGAAAGCCAAGGGGTATGACTTATTAACATGCCCCCTGCTTGTTTTGTTGGGCCGGTGTCAGCATCCTCTCAGATCTCTGGGCTAGATTAGAATTACCTGAAGCAGGCATCAAACAGGAAAGCAGAGAATCCTCTGGAGAGATCCCAGGAGCTGTTGGCAAAAGCCTACCCTTAGACAGATCTTGAGTGATAATGGTTCCTGCTCTCAGTGTGGGTTGGACAGAATCAAATGGAGCTTTGCTTTGTCCAATGTTCAAAAAAAGAAGGCGGTGTGATAATTTTTCCAAAAACGTTAAATATGTATGTAACTTCTCTTTTACAAAGTTGCATATGTATGAAGAGGTGAGGGAAGAAAAGGACTAAGTATCTCTCTTTTTCAATGGTTTGGTGAAGAAGAATGTTCTCTGGTTTGTTTTCTGCTACCTACCACAACCAGCTGAGGGAAGATCACAGAGCTTCCTCCTCCTATTTGGTAGGTCCACTTTATGTCAAAGCTCTTTTAAAGCCTGTCTGAGTTCTAAGGTCAGTTGATCCTTGTGGTCTGAACCTATAGATTCATTCTTGGAAATCTGCCTTGAGAGCAACAATGAGGTTGAGCTCTGTTTCTATCCTAACTATTGCCCCATGTACATTAATATCCCATTGAAAGCTCTTTTCCACCCCAATTCTGCTAAATGTAGGTTAGTGTACCATGTACATGTAAGTCACGTATGTGCAAATCCACTGTGTTTGGTAGATATTTGTGTATAGTCCATAATAGAGATTGACTCCCTTCCTGTTTGTACCAGCCTTTCTGCAATGGCCAATTTCAAAAGTAGAATATAGAGTGCAGAATTCTACAACAGTCAGATCTGAAAAGGAACACTCTATCTCCTTATGCCCAAGTACCTCATTTTAAGTTTAAAATCAATCATGAAATTAGAAGCTTTGAAAGATGGTTATCAGCCATGCAAATATGATGTTGCTCTTCCCAAGGATAAGCACAGTGAACACAGCCATTACATGCAATAGAGAAAACTTGCCAAGAAGGAAGTAGAAAAGCAAACATGGATATTCCAGGGGGAGGGTTTTCTTTTTTTAATCTCTAGTAATACATTGTTACTTGGCTAAGGCAAAACAAAATAAAACAGCAATGATAACAACAACAAAACCAACCCAACTCAATCCAAATAAAATAAAACAAAAACATATCAGAGAATGTTGAATGGGATCTTCCCTACTGGAAGGAACCATAGGTAAAGCCTCAAATTATGAACAAATGGTACTAAGTTCCTGCGATTCAGAGTGCTGCCAGCAGTTTGGCCAACTATCTCTCCAGAAGGCTGTCAGACAGTTGGCAGGACAGAGGGCAGCCCTGCCACCCACCACCCTCACCATAACTGTAAGGGAAGGTTTTGGAGAAAGGGGCAGATTAGAGGAATTCTGACTTTGTGAAGAGAGATTGTTTTCTCCTCTCAATCCCTGCGTTGGGAACGGGGCTTGAGTCGCTGCTAATTCCTTTCCTGTAAATTTGGGAAGGAGAAGCATAAGAATTGCTCAGAAAGAGAGTTCCTACAAGATAGGGAGACAAAACATCCAGTCCTGGTTGCAGTGTTTAGGCAGTGTACTTCCTCATCTGCCCCTGGACTACTATGGCTGTGGGAACCTAAAAGAAATTGAAAAGAGCCTGTAATCCCAGCTACCGGGGAGGCTGAGTGGGGGAGAATTGCTTGAGCCCAGGAGTTCAAAACCAGTCTGGGCAACATAGAGAGACCCTATCTCAAAAAAAAAAAAAAGAAAAGAAACTGAGGGGAGATGTCATTTTGATAGACTTCCCAGGTACAGAAAAGGCCAGAGCTATAGAATTGGGATTCTGTTGAAATAAGCAGTAGATGGTAGAAGTTTGGTGTTCAGGGGACTAGTCCGAGGAGTGGTATGATGCCCCCAGTTAGAGATGCAATCCAATCACCAGGGGTGACCGGTGCACAGGACTGAGCCTTTTATCTTTTAGACCTATTGGGGCTGCTGCCTGTCTCCTCAGGCATAAGTGAGGGACATATGCCTATTCCTCTCCCTCTTCTGCTTCCCACAATTAGAGGAGCTTGTGACAATAACAGGCTGAGGGGGAGCCTGGTCCTGCCCCAACCCTGACCGCAGCTGTAGCTTCCATTAAGCAAAGGAGAAGAGAAGAGCGTCGAATTCCAAAATCAAGTCTTGTTCCAATGACATTAAGTGGCTGGAAAACACATAGAGCTGGGCCAAGCTCCTGTTAAAAGGGTCATGGAATGGGGAAGGGGGTGAGATACAGGACAGTATTTAGCAGAAATAAAACTGTTGCAGATTCTATTCCTCAATACACCTGTTGTAAAGACCAGACTTCAAATCTAGTCTATCCTCTCAGAATATGAAAAACTCTACCACCACCCGGTATGGAGTGAGCAACCCATGTTGATGAGGTGGAACTTAAAGGGAACCATAAATACTTAGTTGCACTGCCTGCTTAATTGAGCTGAGACTTGAAAAGATGACAGCCCCAAAGAATTTATTTCATTTTTTAGTTTTCTATAGAAAATTGAGCTTCATTTGCATGTCACTTCCAGGGACTGCACACTGGAAATAATAATGGAATTTGCTTGTAATTAAAATGTAGATATCCTATGGAGTCAGTTGTAATGGGCCTGGTCATTGGAATATCATGGGTCTGTGCCACTCCAGGACTGAGGTACTCATTACCCCAGTATTGAAAGTATTGTAGATCAATGGTCCCCAACCTTTTTGGCACCAGGGACCAGTCTCATGGAAGACAATTTTTCCATGGACTGGGGGTGGGGTAGGTGGGGTGGTTTTGGACAAATTCTCATGAGGAGCATGGAACCTAGATCCCTCGCACGCACAGTTTATGATAGGGCTCGAATTCCTATGAGAATCTAATGCCTCTGCTGATCTGACGGGGGTGGAGCTCAGGTGGTGATGCCAGCTATGGGGAGCAGCTGTAAATACAGATGAAGCTTTGCTGTCTTACCCGCTGCTCACCTCCTGCCATGAGGCCTGGCTCCTGACAGGCCACAGACCGGTACCTGCCCGCAGCCTGGGGGTTGGGGACCGCAGTTGTAGATGACAGGTCTCAGTTGAGTCCCATTCTGGGACTTGTCCTGTGCTGAAGAGAGCCACCTTAACCAAGGTCATTCCTCTTTCTCATGGACATACAACTTCTAAGGCCCCAGTTCAGGGGCAACTTACCCCTGACCCAGGCAAATCTGCAGGGCCGTTCCAGCTCAGGGGCTCCCCAGGGAGAGGGAGCCTTGAAATGGATTCCATTTCAACTTCTCCTCAAAACCAGGAATCAACAATCTACATCTCTCTGGCCAAATCTGGCTTGCTGCCTGTTTTTGTGTGGCCCATGGACTACGAACAGTTTTTACATTTTAAAATTATTGAAAGAATTCAAAAGGAGAATGATATTTTGTGACACCTAAAAATTCCATGAAATTCAATTTCAGTGTCTATAAGTGAAATTTGACTGGAACGCAGCCAAGCTCATTCATGCATGTATTTTCTGTGGCTGCTTTTTGTGATGTAACAGTAGCGTGAATAGTTGCCACAGAGATCATATAACTCATGAAGCCTAAAGCACTTACCATTGGGTCCGTCATAGGAAAAGTTTGCTGAGCCCTGTCTTAAACCCAGCCTGCCTCTCTCACTTCCGCAGGTATTGATCCCGAGCTCATGTCCTGATAAGCTTCTAGCATGCAAGCCTTCATCGCAGGATCTGCTTCTGGGACGCCTGACTGGGGATGGGGTATCACTCTTGGTTATTAAGGTTCTCAAAGATAGGGTACTGTATTCTGCACTCTTGGACACCTCATCTCAAGGAGTATAGAACAGTGATTTTCTAATTTTCATCAGATATGTGGCATTTGTTTAATAATGATAAAAAAGTAATACTTATTATATAATTATTACTATATCACTGAAATATATTGTCCTGATCTGCTTAGCATGCATTTTCCCCTCTGGTGACACATGCTGATTTTCCTCTAGGCCTCTCCACTCCAGGTGGGTTCACGTGCACCCACCCTTGGCACATCGAGTGGGCACATAGCCTGGCTGGCCAAGGTGGACACCACAACCTCACACCCCTGAACCTCAGGATGGGCGCACAACCCCAGCTAGGCCTGCTAGGGCCCAGCCCAGAACTTTGTCCTTGGCACTTTTGGAGAAGGACACTCACTACACTGGTGGGGTTTCAGCTTGCAAATGCTGTGGGATACCATGACCAAGGCCTGCAGGAGCTGGATAGAGCTGATGGGGTCCTTCCGGCTCCCTTTCTCTGTCACGATTTGTGAACAAATTCCGTTATTTGTTTCAGCCATGTCAGTTGGCTTTTGGTACTTGGCAGCCGACAGTCCTCACCAATGCAAGGATTTACGTCTGTCCCTGGGGTTTTCACACACAGAGCTCCCTGATCCTCACAGCACTCTGACGGAAGTATCTTCACATCTGAGGACACTGAGGCTTGGGGAGAAGTAAAGTAATAGTAAGTGATGAATCTGAGACATGAACCACTGTTATTTCACTGTAAATCCGTGTTCTTCCTGATGTATGATGTACGTGATTGTTCATTTCTCAACTGCGTCTTATAAAGCAACAGAGAAAAATGCTCTCTGAAATTCACAAAAAGAAAAAAACCCTTCATATTATGGCTGACAATGTATGGTGCTAAGACTCATTTATCTTTATTTGTCAGTGGAAATGTAAAAATTATTTTAAGAGAAGCATTTGAAAGACTTCAAAGATATCAGAGAATACTCAAAGAAAAGAACAATTTGTAGATTTCATGCTAAACAATTTAGGAATACACAGATCTAATTTTTTAAAAAATCCCCAAAGTCTTAAAGCTTAAAACAGAGAGTCCTTGGCACGTATGAGTTTCATTTTGTTTTGCTTTATTTTAGGTCTCACTATTTAAGCTGCCACTACTGGCCCAGGGTTCCTTTCATATAGTAATAACAAATCCACCCACCACAAAGACTGTATTATTTTTAAAAATTAAAATTAAAACATTAATTTTTCTGATTATCTGAATAACACATGCTGATTATAAAATAAGAAAATGAACAGAAAATTAAAGAAGGAAATAAACATTGCTCAACATCTTTGCCACCCACTGAAAACCACTGTTAGTATTTAGATGACACTTTTCAGACATTGGAACATCTCGCTCCCTGTTTTCTCTGAGGAGGAGCGTCAAACCCCCTGACACAGACTCTTTTCCTTCTACTTCCCAGCTTCCAGTGATGCAGGCCTTTAAAGTACAGGCATCCTCCCTCTGTGCTTGTGCATGCAATCAATCCATGATGACCTCTGTGCTTCCCACATCTTTGACATGAGGATCCTCTTTAAACATCAGAATGTTTTGTTGATCCTCATATG
Organism: Daubentonia madagascariensis; assembly: GCA_023783475.1. NCBI lineage: Eukaryota > Metazoa > Chordata > Mammalia > Primates > Daubentoniidae > Daubentonia > Daubentonia madagascariensis. Next base: position 12,186,642 of record JAKFHU010002658.1, read on the forward strand.
GTGCAAATGTCCTTTTAAGTAAACAGTGATTGAGAAAGTCCTATACATCCACTAATGATTTTTAAAAATTATTTTAAAAACTGATCAAAACTGTATCTGCATATATTAGGATTGGTAGGACTATGTGGGAGGATATCATTTATTTGGTCTATAAAATTATATGCTTGCTTGCTAATACTCACGCACCTATCAATAAAATAGATGGTGTTTTACACGCAAAGCCCATTATTCATGCTGCATATTTTCTTGGGTTTAATAAGAACCAAAATGGTAATACTTGTGTGATATGGACTGGAGGACTCTATTCACTAATTTGTGGATTTCTCAGTGGTCCAAGGCCCTGAGGTTGGGAAATGCTTCTGAAGGAATGTTTTGTTGAAATCTCAACCCGTCTCTTCCATACACAATAGTTAGTTGAGTTGGCGGGGGCGGGTAGGGGGATATATAAGCTTTATTTAAAAAGCTAAGTCATCCACACCACACAAGCTTAGAATTTCCACATTTTTCTGAAGTCTTTTAGATACCACAAACTCTTCATTCTGAGTAGTCAATACATACAGTGGAAGAAATCATCCATTTCCTTTTTTGATTTAGCCCATGCCATGGTACTCCCCAACACAACAATGTTACTCTGATAAGTCTATATAAATTTTGAATATCCATTTGGAACCAAAAGTAAAAAGTAGTAGAATCTAAACCAGATATGCTGTTGTCTCCCTGCAAAGTCTTCCTGTGACAGAGCCAGGTGGTGGGTTTGTCCTTTGCTGTACCCCAGCACAGTACTTGCCATCTCCTAGGTTGAGGTGATGGTGCCCTAGCTCAGGGCCTCAGGTTTCCAACCTGCTGCTCCTGAGTGAACTCATTGTGTGAATTTCATAAAGTAGTTTGTACTCAAGTTGTACAGTTTATTGAGCAGCTCTAAAGCTTAGTGAAGTACAAATACCACTAAGTGATTGACTTCGTTCTAACCTTGGCCTTCGACCATGAGCTATGGACATTTCCTTTTCCACCTTCTAGGTGTGTGCCTTAGGCAAATCCCATTGAGTCCAGATCAATATGAAGATCAATATAAAATTTTTACAGATAATTCAAAATTTTTAGTCTTGTCAACCCGAGTAAGTGACTGAGGCAAAAATCTCAATCAATGGAGGTTTATTAAGCCAAGACTTTGTGGATGCATCTGGGAGAAAACACAAACTTCAGACAAGCTGTGGCTGTTTTTTTCTGAAGGGGAGGTTAGAACCTCCAGCATGTTAAAGGCATACACAGAGGAGGGAAAAGGCAGGGGAGGAGGGCTGATGAGGTAGTGGCTACATTCTTGTGAGGCCCAAGAAATCTACGTTTTATACAAAATAAGGGAGTGAAGGAAGCATCAATTATGTAGATGTCCCTGGGTAGGTGGAAGAATGTCTGATTCTGTCTTGTCTCCAGTTCTGTTACCTATAAGATAAACTTGTAATTCATTATTAGTGTGGAATCTGATAGGCTTTAGTTTAAGATGCTACACACAGGTACAATTTGTATGTCCTTGCTTATGGGAGGTCAGCAAGGAATTTCCCTAATGAGTGGTCTGTGAGGCCAGCCCTTCACAGGTGCCTGAGACTGTGATTTTCTTTTTACAGTCTGGAGTCCCTACCTTTTAGAGATATACACTGAACTACTTACAGATAAATGAAATTATGTCTGGAATTTTGTTAAAATTAATGCTAATGTTGCATCATAGTCTGTTCTTGGTTCTTGGTGTGCTCTTGGCTGAAGAATGACCAGACACACCAAAAGCAAGGTAAATGTGAAACAAAGTTTATTAGGGAAGGACAAGATAGGTTTATAGAGCAAGAGCAAGACATAGGTTCACAGAATAAGAGCAAGATACATTCACCACAGATGAAGAACGGACCCCTTGTCATCATAAAAGGGCCTTGGTTATGGTCTGGGGTCTTGTTTTATAGTGTCTAGGCTGGGCCCTCCTTGTTGTTCAAATGTCACCATCAAACCACTTTGATGGACAGTTGGGAGTTATATAACCTAAGCCTTACTACGCATGTGGATTTCCCATGAGTCTCTCTGAAAGCCCATTTGGGCAGTGATCTGCAATGTAGATTTAAGCTAATGACATGATGACTGGAGTAAGGAGGGGGAAGGCATCAGGTGAGGCTGTGAGTGAGGTTGAGCTGGTGTCACCTGGTGATGGGTGAGGCAGATGGGACACGGGGGTTTTACATATTCTCTACTTCTGAATGTGCTTGAAAACTGCCCTAACTATATGCATACTAAATTACAATAAAAAACATTAGAAATAAAACAAAAAAATAAAAAACCCTTTATTTATTTTTATTTTATTTAATAAATAAAACAAAGATAAGCACCGATGAGAAAATCCTTCAGGATCTTATTCGCCTTAACAGGTAAGTGCGCCCTGCCCTCTGGGGGCAGCTTCTCCTTCCTCCCGCTCCTGCATTTCTAGATCTTTTGGTGTTGGGGCGAGGAAGAGAGAGTAGGGGGGAAAGGGTCACACCCTCTCTTGGGTACTTCTGCTTCTGAGTCGCTTGCTTCTCTGCTGGACCCTGACAGATGTGCTGCCTCTGGGTGGCAGGTATCCGACTGTGGCTGGTGGGGGACAGTTGTCAGTTGCAGGGGGACTTGCTGCAGGGGCATCCCTCTGCACGTTTTGTTTGCATGGCAGGTCCCCTTCTGGCTTCATCTTGCTGACGCCTGCTCAGGCACTGTCCCTGACGGTTAACCCCACAGAACCCGCAGGACACTGGTGGGTCCTCGTCATGCTCTATGTGTGTGCAGGCGTCCACTGCCATCCCTCCCTCTGCCTGGTGTCTCTCCTCTCTCTCCCCCTGCTTCTAACAGGAACTGCGGGCAGTGCAGCAAGTCTGCGGCACAGCGGGGGACAAACCTGCCAGCATGAGATGCCCATTCTCTTTCTCTCCTTATAGCGCCATTATTTGTTGATTATTGTTACTGTCTTGTGTTATGATGGGGAACAGCCCTGCACCTCCCCATGAGGAGGGAGGGGAAAGGAAAGTCGCACCACCCTCCACCGGGCTCACTCTGAGTTTGGCCCGGGAGCATCGCCATTTCTTGTAGGTTTGCTATGTGTCCCCAGGGTGCCCTGAGGGGGCAGGACTGCGTGGTGATTGGGGTAGGAGCAGCGCACGTGACTGCCTCTGGTCCTCACTGCAGCCTCTTTCTCACTGCTTTGCTCCTGGTGGCCGATTCTGCACCCACAGGAAATTTTCACTCAAGCTCCTCTTCCACTGGCCTGAGTGTCCTTGCCAAAGACCAATTGCCTGAAGCTAAGCTCCTGCCCTGAGTTTGCTGTCTTCGAGCATCACCCCCCTGCTGCCCTCACCTCTTCCTGTGAGTCTTATTCTGGTGGCTCCATTTCCCAGCGAGGGTTTGTTACAGCACATATTATTAATCATAGATGGGGACATTGCTCCGCCCTGACCCTGAAGGGACCCCACATCCATGGGGTTCCCCCATGTCAGTGACAGTGAGCCCCCTTGCTTTACTCAGCTGCATCTTGGGAAGGGGATGAGGTTTTTCTCTTCCACATCTCTAGTCAAATTGTCCAAAGCCCTCACCTTCTCTTCAGAATGCTGTCCGAAGGCAATGTCAGTGGGGTTCACGCCAGGGACAGCTGGCTCCTGATTCCCTTCTCCCTGCTTCCTGGTCCTTTGGATAGTAGCACCTACTTTTTCCCCACTTCAAAGACTCTGCCCCTTCCCCATCTTCTGCTGTCACCCCTGTGGCTCCTTCCTTCTGTCAGACGCGGGTTTTTATAGTCAGTGGAGGCAAACGAGCATCTGTGAATGTGTAGGTGCCACCCTCAGGCAGTTTCTCTGCGTCTGTGTTCTCTTTCCATGTAGAATGGAGGAGGGAAGAGACAAGGTCAGCCAAAACTCTGCCATTTATTCTTCCTTGGCAAAACTATAAACTAATTCATACTCAAATGACAAGGGTTGGGATTTAATACATCTTCCCACTAGTATTCTGCAATTGGTCCCAGAGGGTTTCCACCTCGGGGCATGAAGAGGAGCCCTAAAGCTGACCACAAGAACTGGGTCAATTCCCAGAAGCATGAAAGAAGCAGAAAGACGCAGAGGGACACTGCATAGTGACTAACCGTGGATTCTAGAATCCGAATGATGCTTGAGTCCTTGCAGTAGTGTTTACTAAGTACCAAATACTTCCATGAACCCCAGTTTCCTTTTCTATGAAAGGAACTAGTACCCTTCTCCTATTGTTGCTATGGGGAATTAATTGAAATGATACATGTAAAAGAGCTTTGGAGACTGCAATACACTTATGCAAATGGAAATTATAAAACCCATGGGGGCACCGAGATCCAAGATATTATTACCTTGGAGCTGGTTTTGCTTAGCTAAATCAAAAGAAGTTTTGAAAGTTAGCAAGATATGTAATTTATAGACTGCCTTTTGTGGCCTTGATCCAACTATTTTATACTTATCCTAACTCAGCACTTCTGGGACTTCAAAGAGGAATCTACTCACAGAAGAGGTGCATGGATTGGGCAAGAGTCAGTAAGCTTGTGACCTCTTACCCCCTCCATGCCTCAGCTTCCCTTCCCTGCCTCAGCTTCCCTTCCCTGCACAGGGATGAGCTGGGCTGGCCCTTCTCCTGTTAGATCCTAAGGTAGGCCAGGACTCTTCCTGGGAGCTTCAGGTAGTGGTAGCTGAATTCCACCTGGTGCTAGCTTGTGACAAACCAAAGGCAGACTTTCTTACTTTAGCTGGGTCAGGCACCCAGACCCTTTGTGTCATTGTTTATTGTCACCTGGCACTAGGGCTTTAGTAGGGCATATAGTCTCTTCTCACTCCCGTTAGACTTGGAGCCACGGACTGTATTACAGGCCCTTCATTGCCACCATAGCATACCATTGCATTTGAGTGGAAGGACATATGCACACATCTTTTCTCTCTACATTTTATGTAGCAACCACAAAACTACTTCAATAGTGTGCTTTGGACAAAAATATACCACTTGGCTTGAATCTTAAGGTAATGCTCTGGTAATGCTTGAGCAGTTGAGGGGATAATATTCTCCCAGCAGTGTGCGATAACTGTGCCTTTCAGAGTGGACATTCATTTGTTCTACAAATTCCTTGCAAACTTCCACCATGTGGTCACCTTGGGGTATGTGCTGGAAATATGACTGTGACTAAGACCAAGAGAGTCTTAGCCACAAATTTTCAGGAGAAGACAGACTTTAAACAAATAATTATAGAAATGCATAATTAATTACAATTATAACATGTACTATGATTAGAGTTGCCAGGTAAAATACAGGACACTCAGTTAAATCTGAATTTCAGATAAATATGTGCAACTTATTTGTACTAAAAGAGTATTTATTGTTTGTCTGAAATCCAAATTTAATTGGGTGCCCTATATTTTTAGTTGCTAAGTGTGGCAACCCTAGCTATGAAGGGCTGCAGGATGCTGTAAGAGTGTACATACAGTAAGTCCTCGACTTGTCTGACGGTGGTGGTAAAGTGGACAACCTGGCGGTTGGGAGTAAAAGTTGAAGAGCCATTATCAGTTAACTATAATTTAATATTTCAAAGAGGGAAGTAACCCTCATACACAGCTAAAGAAAGAACATAGACCAGGTTCATTCTGGGAAGCTGATTTTTGAAATTTAATATTGCCATACAGGGTGATTCATGGAGGGCACGGTGGGACGGCTTTATGGGAAGTTTCCATGCAGAGCTCCAGCGCTCGGGGCAGGTGCAGGACTATGTTCCAAGAAAGTCAGGAAATGCCCACCCTGACCAATTACCGCAAATCCTCTGCTCACAAAGGAGTCCTTGAGAAAGAAAGAAAGGCAGGTGGAAGCATACCATTTTCTCCAGGCAAGACCGATAACCAAAAAAAGTAAAAAAAACCAAAAAACCTTAGCAGGGCTGGCTTCCGTGGAGGAATGCCTGTTTTGCAGCGGGTGCACGTTCCTGTCTGCAGCCCCGCGGTGGGCGCCACCTGAGTGCAAAGCCCCTGGACGGCCGATCTCAGGAACAGTCTGAAACGCAGAGGCGGATGAGAGCAGAGGTTTGCTGGGGTTTTCGGGGTGATCCCCACACCATTCTCCCTGGGAAGGCCTGGAGCACACCCTCCTTTCGCTGTTGGCATCTCCTCCACAGAGCTCTCTCCGTGTCCCTAGGCCCCTCTGCGTTTGTACTTGACTCTTGCTTCTTTGGTTTTCCCCTTCCCTTCGCTGGTAAACCTAAGAAATTGAAGTATTTAACACATTACCTGCTTATTGATGGAGGAAAGCAGCATTACTCATTTTCAACCCTAAAAAAAAAAGAACTGAACTGTTCTATCCACAAAACCTATAAATGAAACTATTTGATACTTAGGTGTGGCCCTTAATTATTAGCTGTAGTTTAATTTTTTCTCTGTGAGTGGTCCTCCATAAAAAAAATTACTTTTTTTTTCCTGTTGTAGATAAGGTCTAAGACCTAATGCAGAGTCCAAATCACAAGGGAAAAAAAAGTCATTCAGTCATTTGTATAAAGGATGGTTGTTCTTTCTGCCTCAGGACCTGTTCATTTTCAAAGCCCGGATCTTTAGTTTTTTGTCAATTCTGTAATACCAAATATGCTTCCGATAAACCCTCTGTGCTAGGGGTTCCCAATCTGTGGTGAGTTGTATAATTATTTCATTATATATTACAATGTAATATAAATAGAAATAAAGTGGTTTTTTTTGAAAAGTTTCTGTTCATGTCCTTTGTTGTTTGATTTTTTCTTGTTGATTTTGCTAAGTTCTGTATAGATTCTGGTTATAGCCCTTTATCAGATGTGCAGCATGCAAATATTTTCTCTTATTCTGTAGGTTGTTTGTTCACTCTAATGATAGTTTCCTTGGCTGTGTGGAAGCTTTTTAATTTGATCAGGTCCCATTTATTTATTTTTGTTGTTGCTGTGATTGCTTTTGGGATCTTCTTCATAAATTCTTTGCCTAGGCCAATGTCTATAAGAATTTTTCCAACATTTTCTTCTATAATTCTTATGGTTTCATGTCTTAGGTTTAAGTCTGTTATCCATCGTGAGCTGATTTTTGTGAGAGGTGAGAGATACGGATCCTGTTGCAGTGTTCTACATGTGGCTATCCAATTTTCCCAGCACCATTTATTGAATATGGATTCTTTCCCCCAGTATATGTTTTTGTCTACTTTGTCAAAGATAAGATGATAATAAGGGGATGGCTTTACCTCTGGGTTCTCAGTCCTGTTCCATTGGTCTATGTCTCTGTTCTTGTGCCAGTACCATGCTGTTTTGGTTCCTATAGCTTTCTGGTATAGCTTGAAGTCTGGTAGATAGATGCCTCCCAATTTGTTCTTTTTTCTTAAGATTGTTTTGGCTATACGGGGTCTTCTCTGGTTTTACTTGAAGCATAGAATTATTTTTTCCAGGTCTGCAAAAAATGATCTTGGTATTTTAATAGGGATTGCATTGAATCTGAATACCATTTTAGGTAGTATGGACATTTTAACAATATTGATTCTGCCAATCCATGGACATGGTAGGGTTTTCCATCTGTTTACATCCTCTGCAATTTCTCTTCTCAGTGTTTCGTAGTTCTCCCTATATAGGTCTCTCACCTCCTTAGTCAAATATATTCCTAAATATTTAATATTTAATTTTCTTTGATGCTATTGTGAAAGGTATTGTGTCTTCTATTTGATTTTTGGCTTGACTGTTATTGGCGTATATGAAAGCTACTGATTTATGTGCACTGATTTTGTATCCTGAGACTTTGCTGAATTCATTTATCAATTCCAGTAGTCTCTTAGTTGAATCTTTGGAGTTTTCTAGATATGATATCATATCATCAGCAAAGAGCTATAGTTTGACCTCTTCTGCCCCTATTTGAATACCCTTGGTTCCTTTCTCTTGTCTGATTGCTCTGGTAAGGACTTCCAGCACTATGTTGAATAGAAGTGGAGCTAGTGGGTAAACTTGTCTGGTTCCAGTTCTAAGTGGGAATGCTTTCAATTTTTCCTCATTCAGTATGATGTTGGCTGTGCTTTTTTTGTGTATGGCTTTAATAATTTTGAGGTGTGAGCCATCTATGCCTATATTGTTAAGAGTTCTTATCATAAAAGGGGCTGAATTTTGTCAAAGCCTTTTCTCCATCTTTTGAGAGGATCATATTGCTCAACATCTCTAGTCATCAGGGAAATGCAAATCAAAACTACAATGAGGTATCACTTACCTCCAGTGAGAATGGCTTTTATCAAAAAATCCTAAAACAACAAATGTTGGCATGGATGTGGAGAGATAGGAACACTCATATGCTGCTGGTGGGACTGAAAATTAGTACAACATCTATGGAAAGTAATATGGAGATACCTCAAAGAATTAAAAGTAGAACCACCATTTGATCCAGCAATCCCACTACTGGGTATTTACCCAAAGCAAAAAAAGACATTCTATAATAAAGACATCTGCACTTGAATGTTTATAGCAGCACAATTCACAATTGCAAAGATGTGGAAATAATCCAAGTGCACATCAATACATGAGTGGATTAATAAAATGTGGTATATGTATATGATGGAGTACTACTCAGCCATAAAAAAACAATGGTGAATTAATACCTCTTGTATTATCCTGGATGGAGCTGGAGCCCATTCTTCAAAGCAAAGTATCACAAGAATGGAAAAACAAGCACCACACGTACTCACCATTAAATTGTTACTAATTGATCAATGCTTATGTGCACATATGGAAGTAATATTCATTGGGTGATGGGCAGGTGGGAGGAGGGTGGAAAGGATGGGTAAATTCACACCTAATTGGTGTGGTACACACTGGGGGATAGGCATGCTTGTAGCCCTGACTTGGGTGGGGCAAAGGCAATATATATAACCAAAGTGTTTGTACTCCCATAATATTCTGAAATTTAAAAATAAATTTAAAAAAAAGAAATAAGGTGCACAATAGATGTAAGTGCGCTTGAGTCATCCCAAAACCATCCCTCCCCTCCCTGGTCCATAGAAAAATTGTCTTCCATGCAAACGGTCCCTGGTGCCAAAAAGGTTGGGGACTGCTGCTCTATGCCTTTAAGATAAGCAGAGTTTATTTATGTTGCTTGCAATAAGAACTCAGACTGATTCACCTACTTAAAATGAAGTCTGATTTGTTCTTCTGAATGTCTTGAAAAGAGAGAAATTTAGATCAACCCTCTGCAGCATTTTCCCCATTTTACTTTTAATGGTTCATTTTATTTTTTGTTTTAATTACACAATTAATAACCAACTTCACATTGTTAACACATTGACTGCCATGTTAGCAAAAAAAACTTTCCTTGGGGCCATGGTGTTTTATTACAAAAATAGAATAAAAACTTAGAAAACAAAATGATCCTTTCTAATTTAATAAAAAATTTAATGAAAAATGAAATTTATTGACTTCTATTCATTTAATTCACATTTTAGGATTAATTTGTCAATATTAATTGTAACAATAAGAACATCAAAAAGTAAGATTTTCATGAACCAACTGCAGGGTTTTGCCCAGGTTTTGCTTCACGAGGCCCCAGGCTCAAAGCCAGCATGAGTTAAATACAACTCGCATGGCATTTAATGTGTTAAATTAAAATGATCAGATGTAAGCAAAGTTCCTCTTTACTGGCACTCTTGATTTTAGGTCTCTTCAGCAGTACACTGGAACCAGCTCCTACCAGCTCCTGAGAACTAATGTTGAATTTTCAGAGATTTTTGTGAGCTGGTTGTGAAATACAGTCATTACAGTGGGAGCCACAGTGGGAGTGTTTACACCACAGTAATTGGCTAGTGGAACTCACCTATTTTTATTTTTGTCTGTTTCATGAGAGTTGTATGCACTATTATATTGTGCACATTGTCCTCCAACTTCTTTTCCTCACATAACCAAAATGTACTGTAACACTTTTCCTGTCACTACACATAGTGTTACTTCCTATTCATCCCTGTTACCTAGAACAGCAGTGCTCAGAGTGTGACCTGAGACCCCATTGGAGTCACTGAGCATCTCAGACTGCCCGTGAGGTCCTCACTTTTCCAATGACATGTGTGTGTGGGAGGGCAGGATTTTCTTCATGTACTTTAATTAAAATAATATATTACAACAGATTGATGCAGGAGCAGAGATAAGAATCCAGCTGCCTTCTGTCAATCCAGACCTAAAGAGACTCACAAAAATGTAAAACAACATCAATCGTCTTACTAAATTTCATTTATATAGTTATTTTTCTTTCATATAAACTATGTTATTTATGTTAAAGTACAATGGGTCTATTGCTGTTATTTGTAAATAAATAAATATATATTTTTTTCAGTTTTAAGTGTTAAACAGAAAATATTGACAGTATAACCTATATAACAAAACAAAAGCTCTTTGTGGGCCTCAATAATTTTTAAGAGTAAAAAAGGGTCTTATGACTAAAAAGTTTGAAAACTACTGCCATGATCTTTTGGTGTGGCAGTTGTCAGACACTGCAGATGGCCTCATGTTTATAGGGCAATTATCTGAGTAGAATCAGGTCTTACAGACTGTAAAATTCCCCATCATGTTATGGTGGACCTGAGGTCACCAGGAGTCTTATATGAGATGAAGGGATTGATGAAAGCTTTGCTGTCTGGTTGTGAGTACACCTCTCTCTTGGGCAAGGACTACATCCCAGGCAGGACATTCCCCCATGAAGGGGTGAGCAGTGTCTCTGAGATGGAGCAGCCCATTGGGTAGAGACGGAGACCAAGTGCTTTTAGCCCATAGCACATCACCCATTTAGGCTGCTTTTCAAGGGTCTGTGAAAGTGGCTGAGACCTGAAAGTCATGCTAAATATGAAAACGTGAAAGGAAAAGACAAAATAAAAATAACAATAACCTGAAAATCAAACTCATAAAAATGTGTCCATATTTGGGGCAGAAGATGTATATGGGATGTGTGTATCTTTCATGTTTACTATAATGCAGGATAGGGCCTCTGAAACTAAGAGTGCTTAAGGTTTACCAAAATTTTTGGTAGTCCATGTGCAGACTCCAGGTAAAGTGCTATTTTGCAAGATGCTCCTCTGCCTGTGATTCATATCATTGCTGTGACTTATGGGTGAGGTGGAGGTGCTTAACCTCGGTTTTCATTGACAAACACCTGGGCTTGCAGGGTCGCCTAAATGTTTTTCTTTTCCTAAGATTTTTCCAAAGTCACTTTTTAAACTCTGTCCTGAGGATGGAAAGTGTAAGTACTTTTAAAAAACAAACGTGGAGAGCAGAGGACCCACCACACCTGCATGGCACAGCTTTGGTTCACATGTAGGTACTTCAGTCTCTGGATGTCATCTTTCCAACACTAATTGTCTTGCCAGTTTCAAGAGCCTCCTTGCTCTTCCTTGGACACTCCTGCTATGGGCTTTCCACTTGCTATTTATTCCATCTGGGATGCTCTTCCCACCTCCCCACCTACATATTTCATCCCTAAACTCATTCAGATCTTCACTAAAGAGCCTTCCCAATGAGGTCTTGCCTGGCCACACTACCTAAAATCAATTCCTCTTTCCAACATTTTCTATCCCCTTTTCTCCTTAGTTTTTGTTGGTGACTCTTATCACCATATGGAATATTATCTACTTTCTCTTATCATCCTCTGTCCCACCTCCTACTAGTATGTTCCCACCAAGAGGGCAGAGATTTCTGCCCTCTTTGTTCACTGTTGCATCCCCAGCACCTAACATAATAGATGTTCATCAGATGGGTTGAATAAATCAAACATTACTAGAGGATATTATTTTTTCTCAATGGTGTATTTCTGCTTTTAGGGGAAATGAGAAAATAGAATATGAAGGGCCACATGGAGAACTTGGTCTCCATCCATGTTGATGTCTCCAGGTTCCATAGCTAATAGGTGCTGGGAGGAAATGAGGGGTGCAAGAATGGGGAGGAGATAAAATGTCTTCACCTCAGGGAACACTGGAAGTGATGATTCTTCTCTAATAGTCTGTTAGCGTGTCTGCGAAGGCAGAAAATGCTCCTGGTGATGAATGTTTGTCAGCCCAGCAGCCCCTGATGGTGAAGTGTGTTCATGTTCCTTCTAGGGAAAAAATGGATAGGTATCTTCTTTCTGTATGTCCCTGCTTTGGGGCAGCATCAAATTATGTCTTAGAAATTTTGACTCCTACAGGTGCTTTCTTGGGTCCAAGCAGATGTGGCATGGCATTCTCTTTATAGGTGTGTCAACAGATATCAATGCAGTCCCTAGCTTATCTGGTTGCTATAGTTCATGGCCCTAATTAAACTGGCAGCATAAAATAACTGTCCTTGATGGCTAATGTCAAACACATAGATTTTCAATAGCTATCAGAAGTTCAGTTGAGAGAAATGGTATTTAGGGAGGACTGTCTTAGTAAATCATCCCTAGATTCATAGTTGTCAGCCTGGGGTGGGTATTGGATCACCTGAGCATTTATAAACATATAGATGCCTGGGCTTCTGCCAGGCTTTGATCGGGATTCTGATTCAGCAGGTCTAGAATGTGACCCAGATATCAGCATTGTTAAAAATCTTTATGGATGTTTTGGTTGCAGAGTCAGCATTTGTAGTCTAAAAATTGATCACAAATTAAAATGCCCAAGGGGGCCAAGAGGTAACATAAACTAATTAAGCAGACTGGTGAGGACTGTTGAAAATCCACTGCTCATCCCTTGTCCGAATGGGGCAGATGGTACTCAGTGCCAACTAATTGTCACCACGTGAATCTAGTGTTGCCTCACCTTACAATTCTTTAAGGAAGGCTGAAATACCTGGATTTTTATGTGCAAAATAAATGCCATGGGGGCATCCCTTGTTACACTGCTCTGTGCCACCTTTCTAAGGACTCGGGGGGAAATTTATTCCTACCCTCAGTACAAGGATAAGCTGAGGTTCTCCTGAGTGGTTGATTTGTACTGTCCTAAGGACACTGAATGGCATAACTGATCATGCTCCTCTTTTCTTATTGGGTTTAAGAATTCTTGGCGCCAAGCTACATGTCCCAATTTTAGCAAAGATATAAAATGGCATGGTATGTATTTTTCCCATACTAACTGAATTCCTGTTTTCACTTTATAATTTAACCTTGTTTTTCCTCATTGTTGTTAGTCGTGCTTGTGTCCTATCTTGCTTTGTGTCCAGTTCCTTGATTAAATATCTTAGTTTCTTTTTGAGTGGATGAAGAACAGGTAAAAAGTAATGACTATGGAAAAAAAGTTTTGCTTTGTCTTGTTTTAGCAGAATGGAAATATCATTTGAGGTTTTGAGAGAAGACAGTCATGAAACAATACCTCAGTGTCCAGCAGAGCTTAAGTCGTTCTATATTACGCACAGAGTAAAATGAAAGGATCTGCAATAACTGTGTATTTTCACACTACCTACATTAATTAGAATCTGTAGGACTAATATGGATTTAGCATCACATGGGGACTTCAAAACCTATTTGTAATTGAGTTTTAAAAACAACCATAACATTTTTTAATGTCTCAAAGGAATACATATTTAAATTTTAGTACAACCTCTATGGAAAGTAATATGGAGATACCTCAAAGAACTAAAAGTAGAACCACCATTTGATCCAGCAATCCCACTACGGGGTATTTACCCAAAGGAAAAAAAGACTTTCTATAATAAAGACATCTGCACTCGAATGTTTATAGCAGCACAATTCACAATTGCAAAGATGTGGAAACAACCCAGGTGCCCATCAATACACGAGTGGATCAATAAAATTCGGTATATGTATACCATGGAGTATTACTCAGCAATAAAAAACAACGGTGAATTAACACATCTGGTATTATCCTGGGTGGAGCTAGAGCCCGTTCTTCGAAGCAAAGTGTCACAAGAATGGAAAAACAAGCACCACTGGTACTCACCATCAAATTGGTACTAACTGATCAATACTTATGTTACATATGGCAATAATGTTCATCAGGGGGCGGGCGGGTGGGAGGGGGGTGGAGGGGATGGGAAAACTCTCACAGAATGGGTGCAGGGCACACAGTTTGGGTGATGTCCACGATTGTAGCTCTGACACGGGCAGTGCATGGGCAATATATATAGCCCAAGTGTTGTACCCCCATAATATTCTGAAATAAAAGGAAAAAAAAATTTTTGAATGATACTGCAAAATAGCCTTCCACAATTTCTCTCCAGCTCTCTCACTCCGTAACAGAGCATGAGGATATTTGCTTCAGACTTGTCTTCTCCCACACTGAATAGTATCAATTGCTAAAACATTTTTCACAATGTAATAGGTGATAAGTTGCTTTAATTTGTTAGTGAACTTGAATGTCTTTTCATAAGTTTGTTGGCAATTTTTATTTCATCTTCTTAGATTTTCTTTTTCAGATATTTTCCAATGGATTGTTTTTATAGTTTTCTTAGTGAGTTGTATGTGGCTTTTTTATATTACAAAAGTAAATATGTAATTGATATATATTGTAAACATTTCTCTCTTGGGCACTTGTATTTGAATTTTATATAACAAAAGATACCACAGAGTTTTATTTTTATGTTGTCAAATCCAACAACATTGCTTTAATTCTGAATATTTTGCCCAGCAAAATCATCCCCAATATAGTGGACAGTGGAAAAATGTGATATTCTCTATTTAAAAATTTTACTTATAAATACAAAATTATATGTTTGTGTTTAGCTTTTAGTTTGGAATTTATTGTTGTATATGGTTATGAGTGAGAGATTTCTTTTCCAGTTTGATAGTCAATTGTTCTAATGTTATTTATTGTTCCTTTGAACTGGTTCAGTTATGCAGAAGAATGAAACAGGATCCATATCTCTCACCACTCACAAAAATTAATTCAAGATGGATAAAAGACTTAAATGTAAGACACGAAACCATAAGAATGCTAGAAGAAAATGTTGGAAAAACCCTTCTAGGTATAGGTCTAGGCAAAGAATTTATGAAGATGACCCCAATGGCAATCACAGCAAGAACAAAAATAAACAAACAGAACTTGATTAAGTTAAAAAGCTTTTGCACAGCTAAGGAAATAATCAACAGAACAAATAGACAACCTACACAATGGGAGAAAATATTTGCAAGCTATACATCTGATAAAGGGCTAATAACCAGAATCTACAAAGAACTCAGGCAAATCAGTAAGAAAAAAACAAGCCTATTAAAAAGTGGGCTTCATGAACAGAAGCTTTTCAAAAGAAGATAGACAATGGCCAATAAACATATTTTAAATTTAAGTAAATATAAGGGGCCATATTTAATGCATGTATATATAAGTGTGTTTGTGTATATATGTCCTTAGTTTGTTCATTTTAACTTCTGCATAGAGTCCAACATATGAATATGAAGTTATATAACCATTTCCCTTAGACTGTTTATAAATTTTTACTGTTACAAAAATGCTATACATTCTTGCCGCTATCTCCTTGAATAATTATGTGAAAAATTCTCTAATACACATAGCTAGAAGTATGTAATGTTGGGTATTAGGGAATACGCATTTTCATCTGAAATAGACATTGCTAGATTGCTCTCCTAAGTAGTAGATGTTACACTGAAGTAATGAATAACAACTCATTTCTCTAAACCCTTTTTAATACTTTATACATTTTCACATTTTTTTTTGCCAAACTTAAGTGTCTGAAGTAGTATATCACTGTTGTTTTAATGTGCTTGTCTTTGCATGTGACGTTACATATATTTACCGACCTTTTGGTATTCTGCCACTAATAAAAAACTGTTCATATTGTTTGTTTATTGTTCATCTTTTTTGAGGTATAACTGGCGTAAAATAAAGTGCACATATTTTAAAGTGTACCATTTAATAAGTTTTGGTCTATGTACCTACATGTGAAATTATAATATTACCACCCATGAAATCAAAATAATGAACACACCCATCACCTCCATATATATGTATGACCCATCACCCACAGACATACTGTATGATTTAATTTTTATAAAATTCTAGAAAATGCAAACATGTAGTGACAAAAAGCAGATCAGTGGTTGCCTGGGAATGGCAGGGTTTGTAGGAGTACTGACAGGAGACAGGGAGATGACAAAGGGGCACTGGCTATTTTCTCTTCCATATAAATTTTAGAATGTCATTCAAATGTCAGAAAACTACATTTTTGTAATTTTGATGAGAATTATATTGAATTCACATATGAGTTTGGGGAGATGCAAACTCACCATGCAACATTGATTCCTTCCATCCATGAATGTTCTTTTCTGTCTTTCATCAATATTCTATAGTATTCTCAATTAAGATCTTGAATACAATTTTTAAAATGTTTCCTAGGTATCTTTTAATTTTTGTTTTTATTGTGAATAGGATTTTTTTTCTGTTCCACATTTTAATTGGTTATTTCTGATGTATAACAATGCTATTGATATGTGACTTGGCTCTTAAAACCAGAAACATTAAAAACCTATTGAATTTTAACTGTTCTATATTTAACATATTCTTAACCTTTCTATCCTAGACAATCATGTTGTCTGCCCTAATGACAATTTTGTGCCTTTCTTTCAAATCCCATACTTGTATGGTTTTTTTTCTTGTCTTATCACATTGGCTAATACTTTTGGTACTATATTGAATAGTAAGTTTTTCTCAATTTAGAGAAGATGCATCTATAGCTTCACCAAGATCATAAATAACACTAGATAAGACTCAGTTCAAGTTTGCTTTCAACTTTAGTTTCCTATAAAACCAGAAAATAAGCACTCTGCAAAGATAAGGAACCCAACTAAGTGGATGCAGATTCCCAATGACTCCTTTATTATTCAAAGATCCATGCCTAAATTGGTGGTTAACTCAGCTATGAGAAGTGAGAAATCTACATGTCAAAGGAACTCAGAGTCATGAGTTCAATGCTTTTTATACAATTAGGACAGGAGAGGGATGACCTTAGGGCAAAGATGTAAGAAATTTTTCTTTCCAAGCAGTCTGTTTCATTCTTCAGCATTTTATTTATACTGTGTCATCAGACCTGAAGCCGTGGACTACTATATTAGGTTAGATATTTTATTTTATTCATAATTTGCTAATTTTTTCAAAAAAATTAGTGTTTGCATTAAGTAATATTTTAGATATTGAAATGAACATATAAATTGTAAAAATCTATTAACGAAGTAAATTATCTTAACAGGGTTTTTAATGTTGAACCTGCCTTGCATTCCTTGGATAAACTTTATCTGGTCCTAACATGTTATTTTTCTTTGTACTATTAGATTTGATTTGCTAATATTTTAATAAGATTTTTACAGCCTGTAACTTTTAGATGATACCAGTTTATAATTTACCCATATTTTTTAACTGCTTTTTTCCCCCAATTCTTTTGGACACTAATGGTTATGTTATATAAATATGTAGCTGAATTTTGTTGTAGCTACTGTTTTAATCCTATCTAATTTTTTCGGTCTAAAAATAGTCAATTTTTTATTTGATATTTTTATATTTGTCACTCTTGCCAATAGTTGAAATTATGTTTACCATACTAATATGTATTTCCTAATTATTGTGCCTTCTCTTTGCATCTTTCTTTCTTCTTCAATACATTTTTATGGATTGATGAGGTTTCCTTTATTCCTTCTTATTACTAATTTATAGGTTATATATTTGATTTCCTTTCTTTTAGGATTGATCTTACATTTTTTAAATTGTTGCTTAAATTTCAAATTTTATAACAATGTTTAAGATTATTCAATATCTCATATCCTCTTGTCAGACAAAGTAACTAACATGTTTTTACTTTATTTCAAATTCTACCATTCTATTATCATCTGGTATTTTAGTTTTATTTTTAAATAATGAGAATTATTAATTATTTTTAACATTAACTGCCAATACATATTTAGATTTATCATTACTTTATTGTTTTCTTTATTTACTTTTTTTGTTTTTGCTTTCCACTCTGTTCTTTAGTAGTTTATTCAGTGGATATTTGTTGGAGTGAATTCTTCATTTTTTATATGCCTATTGATGCCTTTATTTGCTCTCAATATTGAGTGATGTAATTGCTTGATATCTTTGACGATATTATAATTTCTTATGCTGTTACTAATTATTAAGAGAATTCTTCTGTTACTTTGTATTCTTTGGTATATAATCTTTTTTCTTCTAGTTACTGGACAATTTTCTCTTTGATGTTCTACAATTTTATTATGGTATGTCTAGATGTGAGTCTAACTTGTTTGAGGAATGAATTTCTGCATCTCTCAGAAATTGTCTCTTTCAGTATGTCCTTTCTCCTTTTCCATCTGCCCTTTCCTTTTGGAATGCCTATTTGACATATATTGACCCTCTCCTATATTCTCCATATTCTTTAACTTTTTCATATTTCCTAGTTTACTTTTTTATTATACATGCTTGGTAACTTACTCAGCTCTATTCTCATATTCACTAATTCTATCTTAAGCTGTATCTTTACTGTTCAACTCCTCTATTATTTGTGCTTTTCATAAAAATATTTTTTTGCATTTATAGAATTTATAAAATATGTCTCTGGCTAATTTTTTTCTAGTAGAAATTCTTTTGATTTTTCATACTCTCAAATCATAGAATGTATGTATCTTTTAGTACATTGTGTCAGATACTTATATAAGAAAAAATTACATTTTTTCCCCCAAACTCAAATACAGCATGTTAAAGAAAATGATGTGCTGGAAAATTTTCAAGTTGTATTCTAAGTATAGGTAGGTAGAATGTCAGAATCACATGTGGCTGTTTTGGGAAATACACCAAGTGTTGACCAAGGGAGTCTACAGTAAATTATTGCATATGAAGCTGCTGTTTAATAACAAGCAACTATTAAAATTTTTTTGGTTATCCAGAAGCAATGTATTAACCACTTCCCATTCTAACATGATAGTTATTTATATAGGTGTTTTCTTGTGTTTTAGTTATGTTTTAAGAAATTTATTGCATTTTACCAAAAGTTAGAAATGGGTCCACAGACTCCAAAATATGCACAAGAATGGTCAAAACCAGCTGAGATTGAGAAGTAGCCACAAGTAAGGAAGTGGGGAGCTCCCTTTCTTATTTCCTAGAGCAGCCACAAATTTGTTACTTTTTGAATGAAATTATATTTTCTATAATTCTAAAGTATTTTGGGCAGAAAGCAAGAAGGAAGGAGGAGGAGAGAGAGAAGAGAGAGAGGTTTGGTCATTCTGACTGGTTAATTCAATCTTATGCCATTTGGTATAGAATAATGATAATAATAATACTTAACTTTCATTGAGCATTTATGATCTTTCAATAAATTCATACATGCTTTCTCATTACATGCTTATGAGGCAGGTGTTATAAATGTGTCCATCATAAAGATGAAGCTTTAAAACTAAGGCTTAATTAAAGTTATGAAATAATTTGTCCAAGATCATATAAATAGAAAATTTTGGAGCCAAGATACCAGTTTTCTTTTAAATTACATGTATATAATACAAAATACGCATGTAAAATGTAATATATATGCTTATAATTATCTATTTAATACTATATACTACCACATATATATTACATATAGTAAGTGTATCATAATACCTGCCAAGTTCTTTATTCTAAATGACTAAATTAAACAATGTCCAAGAAAATGATTTCCTTCCCCTCTGCAGGCAATGTTAAATTCTTTGATTCTGGGTTAATTAAAGATGTAACTATTTTATGATGAATATCCAAAGAAACAGAAAAAAGAATACCCCAAACATTACAAAATATTTTAGTGTGAGGTAGAGCAGAAGCTCCTCTGAGTCCTTATTGAGGTGCAATCAGTCATTCCGGATTAGAATTAGGAGAACTTAAAATGACACTAAAGTCTGTAATCATTGTTAGTGGTGACAACTTTTAATGTTTTACTCCATGTACTTTTCCTAATTTCCTTTTTACCTTCTTATTCTCTCTGCCTTTCAGGAGAACATTGAAAAGAAAACCTTTACTTGTGGGGAGAAAAGATACCTTATAATTCCTTTTCCTGGTGCTCGTATTATTGCTATGATTCTGACCACAGGAGACCACAACAACCCACTGCCTCCTTGCTCAGGCCCTGCCCTCCACTCCCGCCCCTTCCCTGCACTCCTGAGCCGCAGCATCACCCCAGCAGGAACGTGGGGTTGAGATGATCTCTCCAGCGCAGCCTCTGGAGCCCAGACCACGCACACCATATGTAGCACCAGGAGAAACTGCAACAGTTCGAGGCTTGGTGTTCTTTTTCTCCGACAGCCTTCTGAGATGCAAAGTTGAAGGCTGTTCAAATCACCTTTAGCAGCATCATATTCCACCTTTAATCACTTTTTTCCATGGAGATCAGCCTGATCCTCCACAGCTTCCAGATTTTCTGGTCCACCTACAACTTTTTTTCCTTCTACTCCCATGCCCATGTCCAGCTCTGATGAACAGGAGTGGGGGCAGAAGAGCTGCTTGGTTCCCGCCAGCGCTCTGACCTGATAAAATGGACCAGGAAAGCACATCAAGGGAAATGCCTGCTCTTTCCTGATCTCTCACTCTATGCCAGGCATTGCCCAAATGTACCTTTCAGAGAGTGAGGGCTGACTGGGACAAGTGTCTACCCAGCAGTCACAGACATTTGGATTGAAGGGAATATTACATTGACAAGTATTTCTGAAACTGAAGGACACAAGCCAAGGCAGAGTGAATCAAGGAAAAAAGAGAGATTCCTAATGGAGGAAAAAGAGCTAAACCCATCATGTCTAAAGGGCCATGGGCAGAATTTGTCTGGGGTTGGGCATGATGGCTCAAGGAGCCCTCTCAGCAACTCTGTGAGTTAAGCGTTATTAGCCTTAATTTATAAGTGAAAGACCGGTGGATCAGAGTCCAAAGTACTTCACACTTTGTTGCTCTAGGCCAGACTCTCCCCACACTTCCGACTTGATATAGACATCTCCACTTGGAAATCCCACGTGAATAATAAATGCAATATATTGCAATATATAAAAACTGAGCATGCCATCTCTCCCAGGTCTGCTGTTTGCCTAGTCATTCTGGAGTCTTCCCTCTTCCTCTATGAGCACGTATAATCAGACACCAAGTTTTGTGACTTTACCTTTCGCATATTTTTTGAAGCTACCCTCTGTTCTAGCATTGCTTTCACCGACCTTGTTGACGGCCTCATCTTCTGTCATCTGCCTACTTCAGCAGCTTCCTAATTAATGCCCCTGATTTGAGCATTTCCTCCGCACAACTGCCAGCATTATCCATCTAAAACCTAAGTAAGAACAAGTAAGTCTCCTTCTTACAACACCTCTATCTTCCTCTGGGCCACTTGATCTCATTGTCTAAGACTTGGTTAGGGCCCCTATTCCTTCAGGAAACTTCCCTGGCCCCTTTATGTTTGTCTTTGTTTCTGTGCATTCCCATATTACCCAGGGCATGTTGCTGTCACAGCCCATGTGGATCCCAAGTGAAAATATTGAAGTAAAAGGGAAAGGAAGAATTATCCCAATGATTCAGAGGCATGGCAGATCGCCCAAAATTAGTTCATGTAGGAAACAGGAAAAATAATTAAGAGAGAACGGGCTGAGAAGGAAAGGCAGCAGGCTGAAATTTAAGTCTAAGAAAGGGAACTGGAGAGAAAAGGAAAAACTTCTGGGGAACCAAAGATGACATAGAAGAATAAAAACTAACATTGGAAGCAATACAGAAGAGAACGGGCATTGCAAAGAGAAAATGACAATTTTTGAGGATAAGCTGGAATCCGCTGGGGCTGTAGAAGAAAAGGGAGATGATGGATTTAGATTGTTTGGTTTGTCATTCATAGCATAGGAATATCAGCAGTTCCTCAAGAAACTGGGAAAAATGAGAAAGATGTGTTAACTAAACATATGTATAACAGAAGAAAATTTCCTAAGCTGAGTAAAGAGCTACATATGTAGATTTAAATTGATTTTTTTAATAATATAAGGCAAAGCTGATAAAAGGAGGCTTGCATTTGGACAATCTTGGCTAAAATGCTTCAATTATTTAAAAAAAGAGTAGGGTTTTTCTGTTTTGTTTTGTTTTTATTTAAGAAAAGTAGTTAAGCTGGTTTCAGACTTATTTGTAACTCTGAATGCCAGAACATAATGGAAAAGACTATGGTGTATTGGGGAAAGTTTGTGCCCCCAAATTGTATATTCAATCCAAGCCTTGATATATTGGAAGGCAATAACAAAATTAACAGTTTTAGGAAGTATAAAAAAATATGTATATATATATGAACAAAAAACCAAACAGAAACATTGCTACACAGGAGGAATACCAATATAATTGAGAAATAAAATAACATTAGGAATTAAGAATTAAAAATATATGTGTGTGAATCATATATGACTAGTATGACAATGAGCACTGAAATCTGTTAAGCATGGGTTTAAATATTTATTTTAAATAAACTTAAAAACTAGATACCAATTGATTTTTGATAAATGAATATGATGAGATGGAAACACCATCAGAATCAATAATATTTCTATTTTGAAAATCTCAAATTATGTCAACAAAAACTATAAAGTGGATGAGTAGGGAGTAAATAAATAATAAATTTATCCATCTTATTAAGGGAAAATGAAAATATGCATTAGTTTTTCACTCAGCTAATCAGATAACTATAAGTCCAAATATATTTTTGAAAATATTACTATTACCATCCAATAATAGAATCTATACCTGCATAAAAATCACAAATAAAGCCTCATATATAGAGTAAATGCAACGTATAAAGAGGCTAGAGACTCAAATGTGTTTTTAAAAAAGACAAAATTCAAGCACAAGGATTCTATCAGCAAACCTTATTTTTTTTTAATGTCACAATTAAGAAAAAAAGTTGTTTGGTCTCCATGTCAGAATCAGGGCCCTGATAGAAATGGGTGGGGCCTGGAGACCTGGGATGGTACATCTGAGTAGATGAGCCTGCGAATCCTGAATCTCAAACTTCCCCTTGAGCCCTTCGGGCTGGCAGCTGTAACCTCCTTCCCCTTGCTGGAGGAGAACACTTTTACCCTGCAAAGACCTCAGCTGAGGCCAAGGCCTTGCAAAAGGATGTCTGGTCCTTCAAGGAGACCAGCCAAGCTGTTATTGGCAGGTTGATTCTATTAAATCCCTTCTACCTAGGATGTAGGTATGTCTTCTACCCCAGATGGAGGTGTGTCTCCTTTGACTCTGCCATCACTATAACCCAATGGATTACAGAATAGCAGATGTATCAGCATGGGATACCACATAGTGCCCAGGACCAAGAGACTGATTTCAATACAAAGGAGTTGCAAAAATGGGTATGTGACCATAGGATCCACTCATTGTATCTCATTGCCCAGAATCCGCAAGATTTACAGACTGTTAAAGGTTCAGCTAGGGGTCTGCTTGAGGACAATACTTAGCAGATTGGACACTGTCTCCCATGTTGCAGTACATACAGTAAAGCAATGGCTGATCTGAGGTGCTATAAGCCTATCAGTTAGAATATATGAGTCCAGGAACCCAGAGGTGAGTTTAAAGTGGGATTGGCTCCCCACTTGCAGAATATTATATTGCTAGATTAGATATCCTGGATCCCCAGGTCAGGTGGAGGGAGACACTTCCACCAGGAGGCAAATTACGGTGTTTCTTTGAGCTTGAAGCTTCGACTACCATTGGATCACTATGGGCTGGGGGTAGGTGACCCTGATTGCCATGTAGAGCTAGGGTTGCTGCCCAAGGTGACTAAGGACACAGATACATGTGATGAAGATCTGGGTCACCCTACTTACCAGCAACCCAGACCAGCCTAAGTGCTGGCCAAGGGTGAGAGAGGTGTGGAGTAGGAGTGGATGAGGGAGAGGACGCATGGCTTTGGGACCAGCTGCAGCACAGGGGACTGCAGCCCACAGCTAGTTCCACTAGCCCCTTCATATTCAGTTTTTGAAGAGATTGAGTTGGACCCCATCCTGAAGGGGATTTTGTGACTGAATAAATTTAATGGAGGGCATGAAGAGATGGAGGGATTCAAAGGGGTAGATTATGTCAGACACCTTGTACATTACTTCATATCCTCTCACCCCTAACTGCTGACTCCAGCCACCTCTGCAACAACCAGGTCTACACTGGCTTCACCCAGGAGCAACCTTACAGCACCGCACCATAGAATATCTGCCAGGTGCCTCTTGCTTCCTGCCCTGGGGCTTTTTGGACACTGTAGCATGGGGTGCTCAGGGGAACTGGATCACTACTCATGCTCTGGCAAGCAGAAAACGCAGGAGGGCAAGGTCTACAGAGACAACTTTGACCAAAAGGGAAGGAAGTTAAGGGACTGATGCTTTCTGCCTTTCATGGTCTGGGCAGACAGTTCTGAAGAATACATTCATGAGCTGCTTAACAATGGGGATACATCGTTAGGCGATTTCATCATTGTGCGCGAACCATACAGTGTACCTACACAAACCAAGATGATGTCGCCTACTGCACACCTAGGCTCTATGGTACAGCTTATTGCTCCTATGCTACAAACCTGCACAGCATGTTACTGAAATGAATACTATAGGCAATTGTAATATAATAATATTTGGGTATCTACACATATCTAAACATAGAAAAGGTAAAGTAAAAGTACAATATAAAAGATTAAAAATGGTGCGCTTGTGTTGGGCACTTACCGTGAACGGAGCTTGCAGGACTGGAAGTAGCCCTGATGAGTCAGTGAGTTGTGAGTGAATGTGGATATTACTGCACACTACTGCAGACTTTATAAACACTGGACACTCAGGCTACACTAAATTTATAAAAACATATTTTTCTTTTTTCAATAATAAATTAATCTTAGCTTACTGTAACTTTTTTACTTTATAAGCTTTTCAATTGTTTTGAATTGACTTTTTTTGTAAATAACATTTAGCTTTAAACACAAACACATTGTACAGTTATACAAATTTTTTTTTTTGAGACAGAGTCTTGCTCTGTCACCCGGACTAGAGTGCAGTGGTGTCATCATAGCTCACTTGCAACCTCAAACTCCTGGGCTCAAGTGATTCTCCTGCCTCAGCCTCCCAAGTAATTGGAACTATAGGTGCGTACCACCATGTCCGGCTAATTTTTCCATTCTTTGTAGAGACGGGGGTCTCACTGTGTTGCTCAGGTTGGTCTCGAACTCCTGGCCTCAAGCGATCCTCCTGTCTTGGCAGATTTAGGGGGTGCAAGTGTTTTTTGTCACATGGATGAATTGTATCATGCTGAAGTCAGGGCTTTCAGCGTACACATCACCAGAATAGAGTACATTGTACCTGATAGGTAGATTTTATCCATCACCCCCTTCCCACCCTCCCCCTTTCTTAGTTTTCAATGTCCATTACATACATTTATGATCATATATATTACTTGTTTAGCTCCCATTTATAAGTGATAAAATGTGGTATTTGGTTTTCCACTCCTCAGATACTTCACTTAGGATAACAGTCTCCAGCTCCATCCCAGTTGCTGCCAAAGACATTATTTCCTTCCTTTAGATGGCTGAGCAGTGCTCCAGGGGATACACACCACATTTTTGTCATCCACTCATCTGTTGATGGGCCCTTAGGTTGATGCCACATCTTTGCAATTGTGACTTGTGCTGCAATAAACATTCAGATGCAGGTGTCTTTTTTATGATATGACTTCTTTTCCTTTGGGTAGATACCCAGTAGCGGGATTGCTGGATTGAATGATAGGACTACTTTTAGTTCTCTGAGGAATCTCCATACCGTTTTCCATAGAGGTTGTACTAGTTTACATTCCCACCAACAGTGTATAAGCGTTCCCTTTTCACAGCGTCTGTGCCAACATTTACTGTTTTTTGACTTTTTAATAATGGTCATTCTGACAGGGGTAAGGTGGTATCTCATTGTGGTTTTAATTTGCATTTTCCTGATTAGTGATGTTGGGCATTTTTTCGTATGTTTATTGGCCATTTGTCTGTGTTCTTTTGAAAAAAAATATTTTCATATTTTTCACCCACTTTTTGATGGCGTTATTTTTTTCTTGCTGATTTGTTTGAGTTCTTTATAGATTCCAGATATTAGCCCTTTGTCAAATGTATACTTTGCAAATATTTTCTCCTATTATGTAGGTTGTCAATTTACTCTTATTTCCTTTGTGGTGCAGAAACTTTTTAGTTTAATTAAGTCCCATTTATTTATTTTTATTGTTGCTGTAGTTGATTTTGGGAACTTACTCATAAATTCCTTGCCTAGGACACTGTCTAGAAGAGTTTTTCCTACATTTTCTTCTAGAATTTTATGGTTTTAGGTCTTACATTTAAGTCTTTGATCCATCTTGAGTTAATTTTTGTGCATGGTGAGAGACAGGGATCTGTTTCACTCTCTGCATGTGGTTATTCAGTTTTCCCAAAACCATTTAGAGAATAGGATGTCCTTTCCCCAGCATGTCTTTGCCTGCTTTGTCAAAAATCAGTCGGTTGTAGCTATAGGGATTTATTTCTGGGTTCTCTATTCCTTGTTCCATTGGTCTATGTGTCTACCTTTATACTAGTACCATACTGTTTGTATAAGCTTTCTAGTATATTGAAGTCAATATATGTGCCCAGATTTGTTGCTTTGCTTAGGATTGCTTTGGCTATTCCAGCTCTTTTTTGATTTCATATGAAGTTTAGGATTGTTTTTTATAGATCTGTGAAAAATGACAATGGTATTTTCATTGGAATTACATTGAATCTTTAAATCACTTTGGGCTGTATGGACATTTTAATAATGTTGATTCCTCCAATCCATGAGCTTGGGATGATTTTCTATTTGTTTGTGTCATCTATGATTTCCTTCATGAATATTTTGTTGTTCTTGCAGAGGTATTTCACCTGATTGGTTAAGTATTTTATTTTCTTTGTAGCTGTTGTAAATGGTATTGAATTTTTGATATGACTCTCAGCTTGACTATTATTAGTATATAGAAATGCTACTGATTTGTGTACATTGATTTTGTAACGTCAGACTTTGCTGAATTTATTTGTCAATTCTAAGAATTTTTGGTGAAGTCTTTAGGATTTTCTGGATACAAGATCATATCATCAGCAAACAGGGATAGTTTGACCTCCTCTTTCCCAATTTGCATACCCTTTATTTCTTTCTCTGCCTAAAAATGGGACTCCAATCCCTTCTGGCTTGTAAGGTTGCTGCTGAGAAATCTGCTGTTTATCGGATGGGTTTTCCTTTGTAAGTTACTTGATGCTTTTGTCTGACAGCTTGTAGGATTTTCTTCTCTGCTTTGACTTCGGCCAGACTGATGACTGTGTGCCTTGGTGATGTCCTATTTGCCGTGACTCTTCCAGGTGTTCTGTGACCTTCTTGTATCTGGATATCTAAATCTCTAGCAATACCAGGGAAGTTTTCCTTAATTATTCCCTCAAAGAGGTTTTCCATGCTTTTTGTTTTTTCTTCTTCTCCCTTCTGGTATACCTATGATTCTTATATTTGTTTGTTTTACATAGTTCCATATTTCTTGAAGGGATTGTTCATGCTTCTTGATTCTTTTTTCTGCATTTTTGACTGACAGGGTTAATTGGAAAGCCTTGTCTTCAAGCTCTGAAACTCTTTCTTCTGCTTGGTCTAGTCTGTTGTTAAAACTTTCTATTGTTTTTTGAAATTCTTTCATTTCTAGAAGTTCTGTTATATTTTTCTTACATTACCTGTCTCTTTAGTGAATTTTTATTAACATCCTGAATTAATTTTTTCATTTCTTTGTGTTGGTTTTCAACTTTAATCATTCCCATTGATTTTACTTGCCATCCATATTCTGAGTTCCATATCTGACATTTCAACAATTTCCTTTTGGTTGGAGTCCGTTGCTGGAGAGCTATTGTGATCCTTTGGGGGTGTCAAAACAGCTTATTTTTCATGTTTTTGTAGTTCTTATGATGGCTCCTTCTCCTCTGAAACCTCTTGTCTCAGCTCAGTACAGATAGGTTTGTGGTGCACCTGTGCTCCTCTGCTGGGAGCTCTTTTGCTCAGGGGAGACAGGGAGGTGTCCCTGGATGGTGTGCTTGAGTCCTGCTGGGGAAGACTGACCAGGCAGAAGAGGGGCAGATGCATCATGAGCCTTTAACACTGCTGCTGTCCTGCATCTCCCCTTCCCCTGTGTTTGTCCAGATGGTTGACATGCCACAGGTGCACAGGGGGTGGGGTTAGGGGGGTGGGAGTGGTGGGTGCACTCTGGGACATGCAACAGGTGGTGGGCAGGTACAATGTGAGTGCTCACCCCACTCAGGGCTGTTGGTGACAGTGGGTGGTTGGCGCATGGCAACGTGAGGTTCACCTTGCCCAGGTCCCTTGGGGGGGTTTTACCCAAGTGATGGCAGTGGTGGCTGCACCACCCAGACAACAGTAGCAGGCGTCCAGAGCTACGGATACTTTGTCTGTCTGGGTCCCACAGCCACTGTGGCTCAGCAGGGGTCCCTAGGTGGCAGCAGCAGGTGCCAGGTCTGTGGAAGCCTGCTGTGCCTGGGTCTCCTGGCAACAGTGGGGGTGCATGGTACCCACTCACATGATGTGCAAGAGCTCAGCCTCCCTACTCCCTCCCTGGCCCAGCAAGGGTGATGGGGAGGCAGCAGCAACAGATCTGACCCCCAGTAGATGCAGCTTTCTAAGGCTGAGACCTAAAAACGGGGTGCCGCAGCTCCTAGGGTTCATCAGCCAGCGGGATCCGCTGTGCCTTCTCTCCAGAGCAGTGCGGCACAGTCTCCATTCGGCTCCCTGTGTGTGTCCAGTAGCCTGCTGCAGTGGAGAGGCCCTCCCGCAGCTCTGATTGCAAAGTCCTCGGGAGAAGTGTGGCACCCGGCGTTCTCCCCTCTGTCCCTTTGTTAGGTTGGGACAAGGTGGAAGGAGAATAGATGCTTTGTTTGGGGGGAGACTCCATTGAGAAATAGCTGGCACTAGGAGATGCTTCTTCTATTAGGAGGAACAAATTGACCAGAAGGGGGGCTTCCAAGAAGGAACAGATGATGTGTCAAGGGGTTCCCAAAGACTGACCAGATATTTGGTTTATGATAGGGGGTCTCTAAGGCCTGACTAATCAGAAAGAGGTAGAAAGGCCACAAAGTGGAGACATGATCAAGGCCACAAATTAGTGTCTGTGGAGCATGTGTACAAGTAAGGTGACAGTATCTTCAAGAGACCTACCCTCATTAACAGTAAAAATAATACCTACTAGCGCCATGACAGTTTACAAATACCATGACAACCCCTGGAAATTGCCTTACAAGGTTAAAAATGGAGTGGGTTCCCAGTTCTGGGAATTCTCCACCCCTTTCCAAGAAAAACCATGAATATTCCGCTCCCCACTTAACATAAAATTAGGGAATCAGCATAAAAGGGAAAATCTTGTTAAACTCAGGGTCTCCACTCGCAGGGGTTGAACCATTCCTTATCTGGAATGTACTATGCTTTAATAAACTTTGGCATTTTGCTTGCTTGCATCTGCTTGGTCTGCTCATTTGCTCTGTCAACTGAGTACCGGTAATCATTCTTCAGTACTGGGAACCAAGAACCAGGGAACACAGACCCGACATCTGGTCCCCACACCTGACACCTTCCTCAAGTGCAGGTGCCTTCCCCGTGTGCCAGCAATCCTGCTGAGCTGTTGCCCCACTTCCCTGTCCCTCAGTTTGGGAGCCTTCCGTCACCTCCCTGTTGATTCCCAATGCTCTCTCCTAGAAGATTGGTCTGAAGGTGAGTATCCACTCTATGCTTTTGATCCTCTCTGTGAAAGTGGCATGTACAGGCTACTTCTAGACCCGATATTTTCTTTCTTTATATCCTTATTCTGTAAGCTTTTTTCTATTTTTAAATTTTTTAATTATTTTTACTTTTTAAACATTTTTTTCTTAAAAAATAAGACAGAAGCATACACATTAGCCTAGACCTACACAGGGTCAGAATCACCTGTCTTCCACCTCCACATCTTGTCCCACTGGAAGGTCTTCAGGTGCATTAACACCCATGGAGCTGTCATCTGCTATGACAACAACACCTTCTTCAGGAATACCTCCTGAAGGATGTGCCTGAGGCTGTTTTACAGTTCATTTTTTGAGTAGGAGTATACTATAAAATAACTATAAAAAGTATAGTATATTAAACAGTAATAGGCATTCATTATCAGTATCAAGTATTATTTACTGTACATAATTGTATGTGCTAAACTTTTATATGATTGGCAGTGCAGTAGGTTTGTTTACACCATGTGTTGTGATATGACACTATGAAGGCTATATATATTATAATGTCACCAGGTGACAGGAATTTTTCAGCTCCATTATAATTTTATGGGACCACTGTCATATATGTAGTCTGTCATTGACAGAAATGTTAAGTGGCACATGACTGTGTTTCTTTCATAAAGCTGAACAGAAGCTCCGATGGGATCCCATGAGAGTGCTCAACTTGATTGGTTTTCTTTCCCTTCCTGTTCACTAGCTGTGTCCCTCATATTCCATTGCTAAAAAATACCTGCACACAAGTCTTTATCCCAGGCTGTGTTTTCAGACTGAGACACTTGAACTGTAATCATTTTATTCAGATATACAATACAACAGTTCTGAAGATGTTGGTATCAGAACACTTTAAAATTCTTTTTCAAGGATCTTTTTCTGAGAATTTTGGTCTCAGGATTTTACTTTAATATTACAATCTTTAAAATTGATAACCCCAAAGAGCTTCTTAATGTGGGTTATAGCTATTGACATTTACAACATTAAAAAAGAAAATTTGAAATTTTTACATTTGTTTATAAATTTGTTTAAACATAACATTAATGAATTAATTCCACATTAATATAAATGACATTTTATAAAAAATAATTCAGTCTTTGTGATATGTTGTTTTAGTTCAAGTATCTCAAAAAACTTCTGTCCCACACAGGAGATATAGTTGGAAAAGGTAGGAGTATTCAATAGTCTTTTCAGATAATTGTGGATATTCTTCTTTAACATAACACCAAAACTCAGTAAGTGATAGCTTCTTAAAGGTTAGTCGTAATGTGAAATCTGTACTTTCATCAAGGACATCTTTTGTTCTCTGTTGTATTAAAATTCATTTATTCTATCTTACAATGTGGATGGATCTCTTATGCATATGTGATTTTATAGCTCATGTATTGGTCATCTAGTCAATATTGGTCCACTAAGCTATGCAGATCTTTCAAATATTGACACATTTTATTATACAGTATCAAAAAGCACACTTGTTAAAAATCCACTGCTTGAATCAGAAAAGTCTTTAATTATTGGGAAGCTGCCAAGCTCACTGTGGTGGGTATAACTTTTCCAAACTTATAATTTTTGTTTGAACGTGTTAACTTGATCATTGGCAACAAATACCATCAGTTGTTTTTCTTGAAGTGACAAGCTCACCTCGTTCATTTTCAAGAAAATGTCTGACAAATACCTAAGTCTGGATAATTACAGTTTTTCAGTCGTTCTTTCAAGTAAAAATGATGCTTCCTGAAAAAATTGGTTAGTTCATCTCACTCACGACTGAAGAATCTCACAAATTTTTCCTCGAGAAAATGTTCCTACTCCTGTGGGCAGCACAAGTGCTTTCTGCATACCTCCTGTGTCATCACAGAGAATATTGAAAAGAATGATTCTCCAGGGCAGGGATTAATAAAATTAATCTTTTCTACTGCCTCATCAAGAACATTCTTATGCACATCTGGCCTTTTATTTTTTTCATTGCAAGTGTATTGAGGTGGGGTGACTCCTGGTTTGTACCACGGCCTTTGATGCGTTCTCACCCACCACTTCCCGTGCAAAATCAGAGCTCATGTTCACACTGTGAGAGGAACAATGATCACTGATTATGAAAATAGTTTTGAACGCTTAGACCCTCTGAAAAATTTGGGGGGAATCCTAGGGGCCCATGAACCCTATTTTGAGAGCCACTGATCTAAAATATTGTCAGTTTTGTTTTTCCTTTGCCATACTTTCTGAAAGCCTAGTAATTAAAACAAAACAAAACACATGAAAAACCTATTTTTAATGCAAATCTAGTTATTTGGCCCGCAGAATTTCCAGTCAGCAATAGAGCCAGAAACAGAAGCCTCTGCTCCATTCTCTATGATGGCCGGAGTTGTGCACCTTTCAGGAAACAAATCTGATATCGTCCCCCTGTATAAACCCTTCTTGGATTTTCTGTTGCACCAAGGACAAAATTAAAACTCCTTTTCATGGTTTGTAAGGTCCTTTAAGCAGCGGTCCCCAAAGGACCAGGAACTGGTTTCGTGGAAGACAATTTTTCCATGCACTGGAGGAGGGGCGATGGTGAGTGATAAGGAGCGGCTATAAATACAGATGAAGCTTTGCTTGCTTGCCTGCCGCTCACCTTCTGCTGTGTGGGCCCAGTTCCTAACAGGCCACTGACCGGACTGGTACCGGTCCACAGCCCGGGGGTTGGGGACCGCAGCTTTATGGGATTCCTGAGCACCCTCCCAATGGTCCTCTTCCTTCCCTTGTAATCTCTGCTCCATAATTAGTTTCCCTGTGCTCCAATAATTGCCGTCCTTCTTCCAGGTCTCAACTTTGATGGCTTCTCTGGTATCCCCAGCCTGATGAGAGCTTCCAGGGTCCTCAGCTTGTGACGGATTTCACAGTGACTTGTGATTTCATGTTTAATTATCTGTGTTCTTCACTACTCTGTTAGTTTATGGAGGCAGTGATCTTGTCTTTTGCTCATGATGTATTCCCACTGCCTGTCAGATTGCCTGGCATAGAGGAAGACCTGGCTTCTCCCACCTCCACTTGGATGAGGAAGTTGGTACTGGGGGCTGGGCTGGGAGCAGGGATGCTGTATGCATCACTTGGATTCTATAATTTCCAAAATATTTGTCATGACTAAATAAGTAATACACACTAATTGTAAATAAAACAATATATATTACATATATATGACAGTCACACATATATTTTTAATAATGCAATCATAATTGCAGAATTGTGGTTTTCATGTCATGCTTAAAAGGACTCTCCTCATCCAAGAGTGAAAAACATTCTCCTTTGTTGTCTTCACAGACAAGACCATTAGGGTCATATGGCTCACTGTCAGGGTCAAGATGTCCATCTTCCCTGGTCCTTGTGTGATGCTTCTTGGAATGGCCAGACCAATCAAAACCCTCCAACTTTATCAAAAACACCTGCTATGCCTTTAAGTCAAGTGCATTCTCCTGTCAGGATTGTTCCTTATTGTTTTTGGTTGGGAATTGAGCAAAAATGTTTTGGTGGAAATTTGGGAGGAAGAAGTCACACAACAGGAGGCTTTTAACAACTTGAAAACATCGTATCTCTCTATCAGGCATCAGGCAAATGAATGTGAGTTAAATCAAGACGAATTTTGAATTGTTAGATTCATTTTACAACAGCTTCTTTTCGAGAGATTTTTGAGAAAAAAAGCTTCACCAAACTTTTTTTGTTTGTTTCTACTTTCCTCCCTTGAGTTCTGAAATTCCTTGCATTCTCAATA
This sequence comes from Daubentonia madagascariensis, assembly GCA_023783475.1. Taxonomy (NCBI): domain Eukaryota; kingdom Metazoa; phylum Chordata; class Mammalia; order Primates; family Daubentoniidae; genus Daubentonia; species Daubentonia madagascariensis. The sequence goes on from JAKFHU010002658.1 coordinate 12,220,133, forward strand.
GCTGGAAACAGTGCTTTTCACCACTGTCATCATAATTAAATATAATATGATAATGGTTAAGATTATGAATCACTGCCTGATGAATGGTTATTATGTTGCTCATTATTATGGTGGTTGCTATGATTATTATTTTGGGATTATAGACCATCCAGAAATGGCAAGTTCTTCCCTGAGATAATTATTATAAATAATGACAAGGATGCCAACAATAATATAACAATAGATTTCTACTTTTTTGGGCACATACAACTACTTTACAGGTGAGACTCCTTAAAAACTCACCCAGTACTTCTTGTACAGAAGGCAAGGTAAGAAATGCTGAATAAGAGTGTGATGTTTCTCAGTACCTAAAAACCCCTGTATACCAAAGCAAAAGGCCAGAAAGTTTTAATACTATAACATTAACTTATCAAATGTCCATCTATGAACTACTCTTTGTGATAAGTGCTGCAGGTCAGAGGTGTTCAATTTCAAATTTCTTGTATGATGGTGGTATGGGTGAAATTAAAAAAAAATCTAAAAATCTGCAAAAGAGGACAGAGCATGTCTGGTTAAGTGGGGGTGCAGAGTATAAACTCCAATGAGAAAATATCAAATTACATCTCCAAACAAGGCACTTTAGTCCAATACCCCCATCCTTCCTTACACTCCTGGGAAATTATGCATTTCCCTATGACCCGCGTGAGATAATACAGACTATTAAATTTTAATTTACTTAAGCAATGGGTAACAGTGACCTATTTCCCTTGATAACTCTGCCCAAGGGTTTGAAAATACGTCCATTTTTCACAATTTTAGTAAAGATGACTGGTATTAGTAATAATAATGACAATAATAGACCTGTATAAAAAGATGCTGAGAAAATACCCATATTTCATTGAAAATATAGCTCAGCTCTCCTGTTTCAAGCTTGAAATATTGTAATGTCTAATATTACAGACAGGACACCAATTCTTATTTAGATTTACATAGAAAGTGAAAAACAAATGCTGGAAAAAGAAGGAAAGTGCTCCAGTAAAAAATACGAAGTATAAAAATCATCAAATAAAGTAGAATGAGCACTAAGAAAGACTGGATGATGTCAGAACCCCCTGAGCTTTTAAATACAAGCCAAGTGAAATAAAGAAGTCTTTCATGGAAAAATAATATTAACACTAGTTTATAACAGCATTGTGTTTTGTAGTTTACATAATTTCATTGGTGACCCTGTAAGTTACGGATGGCAGATACTACGCTCTCCAATCTGCAAATGGGGAAACCAAGACCCAGCCCCGGCATAGGAGAAAACAAGTACGGAAGCACAGGCCTGTTGCCTCGTTGTCGGTCATTCCTCCCAGCACAGCAACCTAGTCCAGTAGACTACAATCTTGTTCCCAAGAGTAGCTGACACATAGACGACATTTATTTGTCCTAGCCACTGTTCTCATTTCGTTACTTATAACTCTTTTAAATCTCACAAACACAAAAGGCAGGTATTATTATCTTGTTTAGCATATGAGAAAACTTAGGTCTACAAAATTTAAGCAACCAAAATCATATGACTAGTAATTGGTGGAGCCAAGATTTAAAGCAAAGACTTTAGCACCAGAGCTCCACTGCAATGCTGATGAATTCTTAATACCTGGCACAATATCTGGCACATAGCAGGCACTCAATAAATATTTAATGAATAAGTTAACAAGTGATAGAAATCACTTGATGAAGATGTTTATTGCTAACAGCATAATTTAGGGGTACATGTAATCTATGTCTGACTCTACCTCACACTATTCTGTGTGTTTGTTTATTGATTGATTTATTCATTCATTCAACAGACATTTATTATATACATCCCCTATTTGGGAAATATGCTAGGCACTGGGAAGACAGAAGTAAGCCAAAATGATGTGATTCCTCTTTTTATGGATTAGATACTTTACTGGGAACAAAACCCCCTATATGTTCAAACATATATAGATACAAATTCTGAGAAGTTTAATGAAGAAAAGGTCTAAGCATAACATTGGCCATATCATTGATGAGTGGAGGGGGCAGTCAAGGAAGGATTGTGGGGAGGTAACATTTTATGTGACCTGTGATGGAAAAGTTGGCAAGGCAAATAGGGTGAGGATGCCACAGGTGAAGAATACAGCATTTGAGAAGATTCCAAAGGGTGGGGCAGTGGGGGGGAGATCTGGTACTTTCAGGAGAATACTTTTGAGAGCCAGTGTGACCGGAGCTAGGGAACAAGGGGGCTGGTGCCCTGAGAGGAGTTTTGACTGGTGGTCCATGGATGGATGGACACACACAACCTCATAGAATTCAAAATTTATCTGAAATGGAAGAAGCTGTTCTAGAAGGTTTTAGGTAGGAGAGTTGTGTGATCCAATGTGTATTTGAAAACATGGCTCTTCTTCATTAGCTACAGAGATCATGAACAAACCTCCTGACCTCAGTGTTGATAAATCTGTGAGCACCTCCTCTAGAGACAAAGTTCTAGCAGTTAAATGTTCTTTATAGATGTTGCATTGGCCCATTTTAATCAGCCCAAAACACTAATATTTCTGAGGATAAGGACTAACTTTTGTAGCTACTTGCAAATCCCTTCAGGCTCTGATAGTAGAGTTGAAAGCGTAAAATAGGAGTTCACTTAATCTTTGTGAATTTTAGTCCCTTACAATATATTAAAAATGCACATGTGTGCACACACACACACACACACACACATACACACATCAGGGAGATTGAGGTCCTTGGTCACATTTCTAGAAGATTCTTCAGAGGGCTCACACACAGGCAGTGCATTTTATGGTCCAGCCCAAATCTGTCCCTGTGAAATTCCCACCCCTGTTTTATAGACTCAACTTTGCTCCATGTTAAGATAACCATCTGAAAAGAATGGAAACACCTGTCCTAGGCTGAGGCTTACGTTTTCACTGGCTGTAATTCTAGCCTTGGCTGTAAAGCTTTCAAGAATGAGGCTTTCTTCTGACAGAAGCACCTGATTGAAAGTTCATAAGGCATGATGCTTTCACCTGGGAATTTCCTTTTTGTTGGGAAAAAGAAAATCCCTACTTTGCAATTTTGAACTTGCAAAAACTATCTTAGCAAGAGACATTAAAGAGAAACCCTGTTAATGAAGACTTCCAGTTAACTGAGATAGTTTGCTCTACTTCATTGTTAAGGAGAAAGAAGCAAATTATACACCTCAGACTCAGAGCCACAGCCATCACCACAATTCTAGTACTCTGTAAGGAGAACTGGTGGTTAGACCGAGAAAAACAAGGCAGAGAAAGGATAAATTTTTTGTGAATGTCACGTGTTAATCCTTGGTAAACTATAATGTGGACCAATGATCTTAGAAGGATTCTTAACAAGAGTAAAATAAAAGGATTTGCCATCAAAGCCTGAAGTTACCAGTAAATTCAGTCAACTGGAAGGAATATCCTACTCTCAAGCATTTTGATTAATTGGAGGTATACTACGCATTCATTAGATTCTGGTGCGTGTACACTAAATATGACAATCATAATTACGTAGCATTGATTGAATCCCCTAAAATGGGCAAATTATTACATGAAACCAAATTAAAGTGGGCTACATATTCAGAAAAAACAGGCTCTTCAAAATATGTAAGACAAACTAAAGTTTCATTGCCACAGTTTTCTATCTGATTTCTCTGTAACCAAAATTTTTGATGTATATGTGTTATATATATTTTTAATTAAACCCTGGCATTAAGAGGGTTTTTTGTTAACAGTTAATTGTAAATGATCTCTAGAATTCATTGCAACATGATTTACTAATAGATTTCACATAGATCTAAAAGAAAAAAAAAAAACAGCCCCAGAATGCATTTTATAAATGGATCAGACATATAGCAATTTATTTGTGATTCTAAATATCAAGAATTTAGTTGTTCACTTATACCATGCACATTTCAGCAAACACTACTTCTTTCATGAAAACATACTTTCAGACAATTTTTTTTTTAGGTCTGAAACCTACAGAATATTGAAAAAAAATCCAACAACTGGAAGAAATACACTGGAAGAAATAAATTTGCGCTCGAATATTACTACTAGCCAGATAATTGTGCAAGATTCGCACTAGGTGTGACCAGCAGGAAAAAGCTTCATCTGTCCACCCTACCCCTCATCAGTGCTCAGGGGTGCAATTCATAATTGGGATGATTCAATAGGTTAAATAAGTGGACTTAAAAAAACCTGTTATTTCCAAACACAGGTGTCCCTGTGTCTTTGCTGGAACTTCATAATGTATTTGATGAGGAGACCCAGTGCTGCTGAAACTCCTGTGGTATAATTGCTCTCTGTTCTCATGGGGGATGCAGTTCTTACAGGGACTTAAGATTCATATCACAATGTGGAATAGAAGAGATTTTGCCATTACTCTTGTCATTTTAACCTGTCTAGAAAACACATAAACTGCACATGTTTCAAAGGCTTGCGGGTTGGAATAACAGTACTTTTCCTAGAGGATGTCGTATCATACTTGTTTTGTGTTAACTGTAGAATCCAGCATGGAGTCTTGCATATGAAGGTCCTCAAGACACATTTCTTGAAAATTTGCTAACTCTCTTCCTTTCTCTTATGTCCACATATGTTGCAGCAAAGAAAGAAAGACGGAGCGTATTACTTTAGCCACAGTCTCCCTAGGATAATGACAATTATGTGGCCTGATTGCTAAGGACCCAAATTAAAAAGACTTTATCTCTGTCGCTAACAGAGACACATTTCTAGGGCCAAAGAAAGGAGAAAGGATGATTCTTTGCCTATCTTTGTGAATTTGTGCTTACATTCATTCACTAAAACTAGAACATAGCATACCCCAGTGATGGCAATCACGTGGCACAGGGGCTGTCACCTGCTTTTCCTGTTCAGGTGGTCAATGACAAGTGACCAACCCCTCTGGAAACTTCCAGATCCTCAGCACAGCACCCCAGGCAGCCACTGCTCTATGGACCTTCACACAACTTGGACCATCCATTTTACCATCATTTGTGTATACAATAAAGTCTTGATCACTGGCAATAAATTAGCCTTTAGACCTACCTGTTTTCATCTTAGCATGACTTGGTGATTTGAGTTGCCCTTTTGGTAATGATCAGCTGCTCTTGATCCTTACTATTCTGTCTCCTTCCTTCTCTGGCTGCTTTCTGAGGGGTGTCTGTGTGTTTGGGGGAGGTGGGCTGGCTTGTTTGACCATGTGGCCTTAGGTCTTCTGAGGTCCCTCCATTAGTTGTTCAATATCCTTTGTATATGGGTGGCCCTGGCCTTGTTGCCACCTAAGCCTGAAGTCTACAACTGGTGGATCTGCAGTCTGCTGTTTTGGCTCAGCAGATGCTCTGTGGGGGTCATCAGCCATCTGCCACTGGCTGACGGGGTCTCCTTTCTGATGTTGGTGGCTGTGGAACACCAAGTCTCTGCCACACTGTCATCCAGTCCTGTGTCCTGCAGCCCACCAGGTGGGTCACCTGATCCCCATGTTATGAGGACCCACTGCAATCCTACTTCAGGAGCTAGAGAGAGCTTGAGGTGCCAACCAGGGCTTTTGTCTGTGTCACCCTGCTCTTCTGCTCTCTTATCTAGGCTAGAATGCACCATGTCAGCATGGGGCTCTGAGTACGGATCTTTAAGAAGCACGGGTGGGGAATCTGGGGACCTGATTCCTCCCTCTGCCCTCTGAATCATCCTAATGTGTCTGATTCATTTTAGCTTCTTTGGTTGAACTTGAGAAACAGGAAGATTGGGACATGTATTGCTGCTCTGTCATTTCTACCTTTCCTCTTCTTGTTTCCTAAACATTCCAGAAGAGAGAAGAGGCAGGTCTTCCTCTCCCAAACCAGACTCTCCGGGGTAGGGCCTAGGGATCTGCAGTTTATCAAAGTAGCCAAATGATTCTGATGCAGCTAATGATTGAGAAGTACCAATTGAGGTCATCTCCTCCTTTCTTAATCCTTCATGGCCAGGCTTTCATGGAAAATAGGTAATTTTTTCCCTATAAAGAGAAATTTATGGCTAACCCTTAATGTGGTAAAGGGGGAGGAAAACAATTCTCTTGAATAGTCTTCATATTTTGAGGGCCAGAGCTCAAATTTCAAATTAATTCTGTAACACATCCTAATCTCTCTACATCTTCCCTTATCCCCCCAAGCAAGTGGCTAAGTAAGTAAGGAAGTCATGAGCTTATTAGGTCATTAAATATGAAATGTCTGGTTTCAAATCAAAAGTGTAGTTTATTATATTTCAAACAAGAAGCAGTACAATTAATCAAAGTATGTATCTACACTAATGACACAGTTTTGCCATATTAACAGTAGCTTGCTTATGCCAGTAGCGAAGACGCCTGGAGAGTGAGTGGCGATGAAATCACGAAAGGCGTTTTCCACAGCTCGTTGAGAATTGAATATTTTTCCTTGTAAGAAGTGGTCCAAAGCCTGGAAGAAGTGGTAGTCAGTTGGTGCAAGGTCTGGTGAATACAGTGGATGACAGAGAGTTTCCAAGTCCAGCCTCTGAAGATTGAGCAGCATTGTTTGTGCAGCATGTGATTGAGCGTTGTCTTGCAAGAGGATTGTTCTGTCTCTATTGACTGGTCTCAGCTGCTTAATCAGAAGCATCCTCATCATTTCATCCAATTGGTTGTAGACTGAGGGTGTACCTTCACAATAAACATAAAACAAGAATTGTCAAAGTGAAATGTCAGAGATATCAACTGTCAAACTTAGTACTTAAGGAAATCAGATATTTCATACTTAATAACCTAATAGAAAGGAAAAAAGAAAAGCACATTCATTATTTTCCTAACTATTTTTCTCTTACAATATGCAGCAAACCACATGTATCCTCCCATATGACTGACTTCAACTCCCATTATTAGAATGTACTTGGTAACAACTTGGCTGGGTACCATTAAGGTGAATGTTTCTATCCAATGCAGCATCCTTTGGCTATGGACCCTGTTTTTTATGCCCTCTGAAGCCTTTCCTAGATGTGGCAGGAAACCCTTAAGGTCACTGCCATTATCTTCTCCTCCTGGTGTCCTTGTGCATAATCCCTTCTCACTAAGTGTGGTGGGTCCTGTGTCTGGCTTCTGAGCAACTGAATATGGCAAAAGTGACAGGAAATCACTTCTGAGATTATGTGATGTGAGACTCTGTCTTGCTGGCAGATATGCTCTTTTTCTCTGTTGCTGTCTTGAGAAAGCAAGTTGCCATGTTGTAGGAAGGACTGTGAAGGCCCCACAACAAGGAAATGTGGGCACCTTCTAGGAGTTGTGAGTGGCTTCTTGTTGCTGACACACAGTAAGAAGGCACGGCCTTTGGTCTTACGGCTGCAAGGAATTGACATCGCTGGCATCTGAGTGAGCTCAGAAGTGAATTCATTTCTAGTTCAGACTCCAGATGAGAACACAGCCTGACCAGTACCTTGATCACAGCCTTGTGAGACTCTAAACAGAGGATCCAGTTAAGCTGTGCCCAGACTCCTGACCCATATAAACTGTGAGAGAATAATATATGTTGTTCTAAGTGACTAAGTTTTTGGTCATTTGTTGGACAGAAAAGAAAACTAATACTATACAGTCTGTACACTGGAATAGACAGAGGTAACCCCTGGCAAGTGAAGAGTCAGTGGATCATGTGGATCATGTCTCTTTTTTGATTTGAGCCTATAATAATAAAGCTACCATTTATAGGGCATGTTCTATGTGCCAGGTATCAAAACTGTCATAATGTTTTATATTCATTGCCTTCTCGAATCCTTGAAATAGCTATAAGCCCATGGCACATACAAAGTAATGGAGGCCTCAAGAGGTTAGATATTCCAGAGTTAGTAAGTAGTAGGGCCAAGACTGAAATATGTATTTGCTACCTCCAAAAGTTATACCTTAATCACCGGTGCAGGGACACCACCGTCAAGTGAAGGTGGACATACACTTGGGGCAGTCCAGGGTTCACCAATAACAGCAGTCTCCCACTGATGACTGTGACTTTCCCTGTGCAGGAGCTACCTATGGCATGGGTTTGGGAAATAGGAAATGAGAGCAGCCACACCCAGAGTTTTGTGTTCATTCAACCTACAATCTATCCTTGGGGCCCTGCTGACCTCAGAGTGTCTATAATTTACCCTGCTATTTCTTAAAGTGGAGATACTACCTTCAGAAGTTTAGAACACATGGAAAGAAATAGGGCTTGCTGACTTTAACAATAAAAAACACTTGAACAAAAACATTTAAAATCTGGAAAACACAGTGTTTGACTAAAGCATTCATCTACATAACATAGTTCCCTTAATTTTGCTTGTAAGGGATGGATTCTGTACATCCATGAGCGCAGGGATGAGAATACTAATTTTAAGCAGACCCACGTGGTTGTGACCACATTCATAACTGTCTCATTTATGAATCTCAGCACACCCATTGAGTTTAATGAAGTAGAAAAATTAGGAGCTCGGAAGGTCATTGAGCTCTCTGACTGTGTGCAAATACAATTAATGCACATCTCAATAATGGGTGTCCAGGAAGTGTTCTCACCTAATATCCGATTCAAGACAACCAACAGGACTAACCCAGAGCTTTGTCTGAAGAGACATCTGAAATATATCAAGGAAATAAATTAACTGTCAAAAACTTCATTTATTCTACTGAGATTATGAAATGCAGCTGGAGAATTAATGTGAAAGATGGCTGCAGGAACTCCGAGGGGAGTTGCGGTAAATACCCACCGCAGAAGGTCTCTAGGCAGCTGAAGGGAGGAAGCCAGGGACGAGCGGAATGCGGCAGAACCGGCACCCCTATGCAGCTCCAAGAAGCAAGTGACCCGGAGCAGTGCACTAGGGCTAGTTATGGCCAGGGCTGATTTAGCAGCACAACCAATGTGGTCGTGGTAAATTCCTCTATTCGGTTTTTATTAAGGAAATAAGCCATACTTTGCTCAGCTCTGTCAAAGTTATCTATCCTCTCCTCCCTTTTTTCTCCAAGTTTATTATTTTGTGGGTGGTGTGTCAGGAGAAGGTGGGGATAAGCCAAAGGTTCTGGGTTAATGGTTTTCTTTTTCAAACACTGGAACTTTACGTTGCAATTGCTCAGGGATAAAACCAAACAACAGGCCAACTAGGTGAAGTGGTTCATTTTGTTAGAAAATGGAATAAGCCACATGTGACAGATGGAACCCATGAAGATTGGGCTGTATCATGAAAAAATGGGTGGTATTAAAAACAGTGGTGCTTTTACACCACTTACACACTTGTAGTCTTATATCAACAACCCCTTCCTCCATCCTCCAAAAGAAAGAGATCTGTCCTCTCACAGATGTTCAAGACTCTGTCCCTTGTTCCTTCCTCCAATGCCTCAAATCATGGAACATTAACCAGGTGAGCAGCTAATACCTGCCACTTGCCAGTGCTGAGTTGGCATTGTCTTCCCTAATCCCCTTAGTAACCTTGTGAAGATATAATATACCCATTTTGCAGACAAAAAAACAGAAGCTCAGCAGGTCTAAGCAGCTTACCCAGGGTCGCCCAATTAGTAATGGTAGCGCTGTGGCTTAAAGAGCATAGCTGTTATGAAAGAATAACTAAAACACTAGAATGGCCTATTTGAATTAAATTGAGACATCTTTACAAAAGGAGAATGGACCTTTTAAATTAAATTAATTAAATGGATGTTTAATTAATCTTGAGAATTAATATTTGTGGAGAAAAATAATGAGAGTAATGAAAAGAAGCTTCCAGAAAATATAAGACAAGTAGCATGTATGTAAACGTGCATATAGGGGCAAAGATGGAGGGAAACAAAATATTTCAAAATGAGATAATATTTTTCATACACTGACTAGAAATAGGGCAAGGGATGGGGGAGAGGATATGAAAGACGCAACGTGGGAAAAAGATTTGGGTGGGAATTGAGGGACCGGGCGGATTGAGGCTCAACCCACTTGGTTTTCTGCCTTTGAAGCTTTGCCCTCTGGGATTCGGCTGAGGCCCTCAAAGCAGACATCCCACAAAAACCCTTCTTGAGGTAGCTCTGGTTCAACTAGAAGCAGGAAGTGCCAGAAATCTTGCAAGGAAGCTGATTCTCTCGACATTTCCTGTCCTGAAGATCCAAGGGGCGTCTCTGAACCTGAGGAAGCTCCCGTGAACTCCGTGAGGTTCACCTAGATCCAACGGGCTGACAGCAGCTCTCACCAGCCACAAGGATTTATGTGCCACATTTCAAAGGACATGCATTTTAAGGATTTCTTGCTGTGTGAGAAACCATTGGGGCAAAATGGAGTAGAAGAAAAGTCCACCTGATTGTAATTAATGCTGACAGTAATCTCCAGCTTTCATTCTGAAAACAGCCAGATGGGAAAGTTGGAACTGTTAATAATAGAAAACGTTGCCATCCACAGTTCCTGGAGTCATAACTCTTTAAAGACTGTTTGGATTCCAGATCTCTGCAGACCAGCCCGAGCCAGATGCTGCTCAGACTCTGGCTGCCATGGGCCGTGGTGGGCCCTGTTAAAGGGAAGGAAACAGAGAGAGGAAAGCTCTGCTCTCAGACCCAGGCTCTGATGAGAAATCTCGCAGGGGAGGCCCGGAGCTGGGGAAAGGAGAGGAAGGCAAGGAAGTGCCAAGGACCTGGTGTCAGACTGTGGCTCTGAAACATCTTAACCAATGGCCTTGTTGCACGGGCATCAGCAAGGGAGGAGCCCATGAACTGAGTGGGGTCTTAGCCCAAATGAGATTTAAGAAGGCACCTTGGAGAAGGATATCATTCTCCACCAGCCTGGTCAAATGTGGCCCAGCAGAGGGCAAGGGGAGGTGTGGGGGTGGGGGCACAGCAAAGTTTTAGGCCTGGAAGGAAGGAAGGCCAGAGGAGAGAGCTTCTCAGCAAGTCTTGTCTCTTCCAGAAGCAGCAGCCAGGAGGTCATCCTTGTCCCTCTGGGGGATTTGCAGCTCTGCGGACCTGGCTGCACCATCTACTGCCAGGGCGCCCAGTGCCTCGGCTGTGGCTTGCGGCAGGGAGGGGAGCTAAGAGAGCTGCAGGGGTCCTCAGTGGACAAGGCTGGGTCTAAGGCTTTCACAGCCAGTGAATTCCCAGGTGGGAGATGACAAAAACGCTGGCCTTCTCTGGGGTCCTGGCAGCCTTAGCCCAGGGAGAGTCCTTGGTAAACCCTGGCATGGAACTTGCTGGGACAGCGCCCGGCAGCAGCTCCGGTCTGTTTTTTCCAGAGCACCCCATGGGCCAGCATCACGAAAGCCCTGCTGACGCTTAAGGACACTCGCGGAGGGTTCACGGGCCTGCTCAGCACTTCCAAAAGTTCTGAGGGACCCACACCACGCGGGAGCAGGCGCTGGGAGGGAGGGAAGAAATAGGCCGGTGGCTCTAACTCTTTGGGGCTTAGAAAGAAGCACTTAGGCTGGGCTCCAGAGGCACCACGTGGCTGGAGGTTAAGCCGCAGGAAGGAGAGGAGACAGAGCCGTGGATGGCCTGTGCTTTCCTCCAGAAGCCTCGCTCAGGACGTGCATGTGGGAGCTGGGCTGGGCAAGGCTCTCTGCAGGCCCCTGCCAGGGTGGGAGGGGAAGGACAGTGCAGAGAGGGAGGGAGGCGTCCACCGGCAGGGAATTCTTTAAAAATGAAACTCACAGCGGAGCAGACAGAGGGATAAGCTTCAAGAACAGGGCTGGAAGCTCTGTGAGGCCAGCGATTTCTGGCTTGATGCTGGGTGAGGTGTCAACATCCTGGCTGGGCTGGTAGCGATTGGCCCGTGGAACCGTGGAGAGACTAAGGAAAACACGCTGACAGCAACAGGAACGGGGAAAATCCCAACAGATGCTACTGACACCCCCCACACTGAAAGGTGGAATTCTGTTTCTACCAGGTAACCAGATTTTTTTAAAAAAACAAACCATACCCTTATTTTACTCCCCTAAGTACATTCTGATAATTTTCACCTATAGTTAAGGGAATATGAGAGAAAACATGGGGAGTGAAAATCTGGGCCTTGGGGTAAGCATGTGAATGGAGATGCTCAGAATGGGGACAGCAGATGTTAAGAGCAAAAAGGTCTCAGTGCTATTTTAACCTGTTCATTTTCACACAGAAGAAATTTTCCCCCTCCTCAGACACAATCTCACGGGGAACCATAAATGGATAATAGTAGCATGGATCTGATTGAAACAGGGCTGGATGCCCAAGACCCCTTACCCCCACCCCCCACCCAGTAGGCTTCCTGCTGACCCATGGAGTGGTCGTGTAGGGTCCCCAGAATAACACGAGCCTGAGGGACTATTCTGGCAATGGTTGAAAATGAGAGGGGAGAAGCAGATTTGCCAAGAAAAAAGGGGGAAAGCTAACTCAGAGGCTGCCTTCCACCTCGAGTGGTGAGAACTCCTTAGGCACCCCCCCACCCCGTCCTCTTTCCAGGGCCTCAGCCCCGGCTTGGGAAAGACAGACATCTGTTCCCTCCGCATGGGTGCTCGGACCACAGGGAGGAACTGGCATGAACTTGTCTCATGGGTTTGTAGATTCTCCTATTAAAGTCGATTTCCACATATTAAAAATCTGGCTTAACCCTCTCATCCTAAAGTCAGTCTCACAGCAGATACGCCTGGATGAACACTCAGGGAACATGTTGTGAAACCCTGTCGGGGCCATCTGGCTGCCTGTGTCTTCGGATGCAGCCTTCTGAGCAAGTGCCCTATAACCCAGGTAATTACAGAGCCTGAGCCCACTCAGGGAAATTAGATGAAGCAACAAGCTATTATTTCCCTTGTTTGCAGAAATAATAACATGTAGTACCTCCATAGCACCTTTCATCAGGAGACTTCAAGGTACTTCCCAGGCATTGTTTGACTGTAAGTTCTTTTACCACAGATCTGCAATAAAGAAAATGAAGAAGAAAAGTCACTAGTCAATGAACAAGTACAAGCCCGGTCGCAGGAGTGGGGATTGCCTCTGGGATACAGGTCTTCACTTCGGCTCCCACCAAGACAAACTGAGAGCTTACACCTGGGCAACAAGGGCAGAGGCTGCGACTGTGTGGACGCAGATGGAGGGTGAAGAATGCAGACAGCAATGCTGGGAATTGCTAGAAAGATTTAGCATTTCCACCATGCCTCCTTAGGTCAGCCCCACCAGGCTCTGGGTACACAGAAGGGGAGCTGAGGGAAACAGGAGAAGCCCCGGGGATGTTTAAATAAGTTCACTGAGTTCAGCAAAGGCCCCTACGGAGATGGGATGACTAAGACCAATAAAGCCATGGTTTTATGAAGGAGTCCATGGGGACAAACTAGGAAACTGCAGGCTAGTTCACTTGACATGAATTGTGGGCCACTTTGAACTTCTTTTAACAGTCAAAGAGGGGAACATTTGGACAGACCCAGATTGGGGTGATTGGGTGGCTTCAGGAAGGAAGGGCATTGTATTTCACTAACTAAGGGGATTCTTTATAGGTCTGGCTGGTCTGGCTGACAGAAGGGAGCAAGCCCACCTCCTGGAGGCAGGCAAGCAGGGCCCATCGTACAAATGTGCTGAGCAAGTTGTGATGAGAAATGAACACACGTATAACACACAGGAAGGATTTTAAAGATTTCTCTAGCATGCACGCTCTGTTAACCTTTGCCATCAGTCAATTCAGAGAACAGAGATGCACGGCCCCTTGTCCACAGTTGCATTTCCTAGACTGTATTCCTCAGAATCCTGATTGTGTGTTATGGCCCTTGAAAATCGTGCCTTGCTGAAACAAATTTTGGAAACGCTGCAGAGTGCTTTGATTCTTCTCCTGAAGACGGGCAGTGCATATTAGCTTATGAAACGCCCTGAGAAGTCTTATAGGAAAGAAATGCTTTAAACTGTCTTATTCCCAAAACATATATGGCCACTTTTCCTTTTTGCAAGCACTTGTTAATGCTTCCCAGAATGAATACTCCTCAGAACACTGTTGGGAAGTACGGATGTGGGAAGATGATGCCATAGCCCATCTAGCCCTGCTTTCTTGTGGAAAGGGGCAGAAGCTGTTGCTTGAGGCCTGCTGGAACCAAGTGGCAGCACTGGGTGGGTAGAGGACATGGGAGCCGGGAGGAATCCTGCTCAGAATTGCAGGGGGGTGGGTCATAGAATGCAGCCCAGTCACAGAGGATGGCTCCAGCCAGGACAATTGAACAATCATTAAAACAATGTTCAGAGAATGGCATAAACTCAGGCATGGGAGGGGCAAGGGCTAGCACATGGGACCCTGTAGGCAGCAGCCAGTTGCTGGGAAGTGCTGGGCAGAATTATCATTGTCTGAAAGAGTAATAGAGCTATATGTTCACCACGTGCTTGGAAACTTTCTTAAGCACTTTATACACCTGAATCTCACTTAAGCCTTATCAGGAGAGCATGATGTTGCCATTTAGTAATTTATCTTAGAAAAGTCAAGTAATTTGACTAAGGCTGCACAGCTAGGCAACTGTTGGAGCCTGAATTTGAACTCAACCATCCATCTTCAGAGCCTTCCCTTTTAACCTCTATGCTAGGAGTTGGCAAACTATGGGCCATGGGCCAATTTCAGACCACTGCCTGGTTTTGTAATTAGTGTTTTATTGGAATACAGCTACACCTATTCATTTACTCATTGTCTGTAGCTGCTGTGGTAGTGCAACAGTAGAGATGAGTAGTTGCGGCATATGGTCCACAAAGACACTTACTACCTGGCCCTTTGCAGAAAAGGTGCACTGTTCCTTGCTTTATGCTGTTCTACCTCTAGTCGGGGGCCAGGAGCACGTGGAGTATGAACCAGCTTTTAGGAGAAGAGAAACAGTTTATGAAGGCCTTAATGAAATAGCCTATGGTTTAGGAAAGGTCATCTGTCCTAGAGAAAACAGATAACTGGGCAGGCCACACAAAAGCGGGAGGCAGACGCCTATCCCACACCTTGGGCCACCCCACGGCGGGGAAGAGGGAGGTGGTCTGCGACATGGAGCACCATAGCCTCCTTCATTGAATGGCTTTTTATTGGGCGTTTACAATGGACCTGGCACCATAGGCGCCACAGCCAGGAGATCCCAGGTGTATCTCAGGAGAACTTAATTCTGTGCCACACCAGAAGGAAGGTTTAGGCTGCAGATAATTTTTTGATCCTCTCAGAACTGCTGAAGACTGGCGCTGTTCTGGGCCTGTGACTGTTTTCTTGGCTGTATCACACGTGGCCTGCAGCTGGCGCCTCTGGACTAAGGGGCTGGGAAAGGCTAGGCTGTGGGGACCTGGTGGGGCTCTGGCTCCGTCCTCAGCCCCTGTGCCTGTGCTCAGGGGTGAGCTGGTGCCCTCAGCCCCAGCCTGTGGGAATGGACTAACGAGGCAAGGCTGTTAGCACAGCAGGTGAGGAGCTGGGGATTAGCGCCAGGGGGTGATGAGCCCCATACCGAACTAAGTGGCATCTCAGGATTGAGCTTACTTTGTCCTGTGTACTCTAGGCCCTGGAGACCAGACTTTGATGTGGTGGCCTGCGCAGAGGCTGGGAAAATAAAGGAAACCTCTGCTGAGATAGGCTTGCATCACCTTTCCTCCCTTTTCTGGCCCTCTCTCTTCAAATCAGGCTAACCCCCAAAGAATCAGCTACACAGACCTAGGGAGGGATGCAGGAATCTGCATTTCTTAAGCACTTTATATGCATGGAATTTAGGTAAGTCTTACACAGTTGGACCACACTTTGATATTTTCTCTTCAAAGCAGCTGGCTGCAGCCCCCCTCGCTCTGGCACCACCTCCAGCACTGGCTTGTATGTGCCCCCATCTCTCTGAGCCTTGCTCCCAGACCACCCTGATGGAGAGGATGCTCTGGCCTCTGGCCTGCTGGGACCTCCAGTCTGGTTGTCCGGATTGTAGGACTCCAAATGCCTAAGACTTTTTGTGCCATCCTCTCTCACCCCAAGTGAAAATTCTTGCCTTCAGACCCCGGCTTTGTAACACCCTGTTTCCAGGTTCTCCCGTCGCCACATGTCCTGTGAAAGGCAGTGGACATGGGCAAGTGGTCTAGGGTCTACAGTAGTCCTCCCTTCCCACCACCCAATGGTGAGATCCTAGCCGTTTCTAACTTCTAACCTGAGCAGTACACCCACCCACCGAGTGACGGACAAAGAGGCAGGCACTGGCCTGTCCAGCTCCCTGGCCGAGGCACTGCCAACTTTGCCCTGTGTTCCCTCCTAGAGAGACATGGGGTGAGTCCCAGAAACCTGGAAGGACTTCTCCTGCAATGGCGGCTGTGGACAGCCATACAGGTTTGATGTGAAGGTTGTAGAGCAAGTGTGGTCTCACATCGACTCCGTCACATCTCTTGTGACAGTGGGCAGGGACTCTGACCAGGAGGCAGCACATGTTTTGCAACTGGGAAGTATCTCCTTTTGTGGGGCGATTTTGGGACCTCCGGTGGCCTGGGAGCATGGCTGACCTCACTGGCAGAGGTATGACAAAAGCATTTCTTTCAGGGGAAAACGGATTCCCTGCAGATTTCTGCTCCAGTCCATCGGGAATGCAATGGCACCAAAGGTCCACCGTGAGGAAGGGCTGTGAGGGGCCTTTAGGACAGTGCCTTTCTGTCGGCCTCTACCGCCTTGGAGAGCTTCCAGGCCACCCAGTGTTAAAAGATGTTCTTCAAACTGCAAATGGGTGTCACTTTACAGAGACATGTAGCAGCTGAATTGTTGGCCTTTCTTTCTTGAGTCATCAGCCAAAAAGGTCAGACTCATAATCGTGGTCATTTGGGAGGTAAAATGTAGGAAGTTATTAATTTAGGATGTATATAATACACATTCCGTTGCAAGAGTCATGTATTTTTTTTAAATATGACTTTTACTTGGAGTGAATTCAGATCGTATGATGATAATAGTCACATTCAGGTTGTCTATCATCTCCTTCCTTGCAGTGACCCAGCAATTCCCAAATTCACAGTTTTTCCTTGTGACGGTTATGGTAATTGCCCCTTTGGATGCTGCAGCAAGCTAATAAAAAGGCAAAGGGGAATAATTGGAATATTTGGAATATTTTATTCTTTCAATTACTTCAATGCTCAGTAACTGCTAAGATCTGATCAAAGCAGGGTGAGGCTTGGCCCAGCCACAGATCCTACGCAGGCTCACCTGGGTTTCGAGCTGCCATTGGATCTCGCTGAGCCCTAGAGAGAGTCACCAGGGCAGGCCCCTCAGTGTCTTCCTTTCCCTCTAGCTCAAGCTCACACTCTGACGTGAGTCCTGCTGTGGGAAGCCCCCCAGAACCCTCTGTGCGGGTTTCCTTTCCCAGGCGCGGGGCACTGCGCTCCTGCCCAAGGACTCTGGCAGGTGCGTGGTCAGGGTAGGGAGTGGGAGCTTCCGTTTCAGGCCAGCCTGGACTCACGCTGTGGCTTGGACACATGCTGGCCCAGAGAGACTGAACACATCACTTAACTCCTCTAAGGCTCAGTTTCTTCATTTCAAAAATTGAATTTTTGGTGAGAATTGTAAAGAAAGTAATATATGCAAAGTAGCTCACCAGGACCATTTAAGGTGCTGAATAAATAGCATAAGCTATTGTTTGGGACACTAGTATTGTGACTGTCTACCCAGGCTTTGTCTCCGCTTTCATGCTCTTCTCTGGTCCGGGTTTGTCCTGATCCTACTGTATTCAATTAACAAATATTTATTAAATGTCTGTTATATACAGGACTCTAGGCTAGATACAGAAAATACAGCGATTTCAAGGGAAATACGGCAATATTCCTGTCCTAAGGGAGTGTGGAGGGTCTGCAATAGACCACTGACTTCTAGCCTAGGGCTTCTTGTCCCTGCAGCCTCAACGGTTCTCCTCTCCCGAGTCTGGGCTGCTGGCCCTCCAGAGCCACTGGGACGTCGGGGAACTAACAGTCCTCCCTCTCACCTGCACCAGTTGCTCGAGGATGTATCTACTAGCTGTTCTCTGCCTTGTCTATATCCGATCTCTCTATGTTTACGATATGTGGGTGAGGATAATAATAATAGTTAACATTAATGAGCCCTCACCACGGGCCAGGCACTATTATAAGCATTTTGCATGTATAATGTCATTTTTTCTCATAGCTATCCTTTGAGATAGGTACTAGCTTTAAAATAAGGAACCAGAAGCATAGACATGTTTCTGTGCCTAAGGTGCTACAGCTTGTCTGCCAGGAGAGCCAGGATTTGAAAACAAGCAGTCAGAGGCCAGATCCCGTGCCCTGAACTTGGCTCCACTGCCTCACACTGGCATTTGGCACTCCTTCTTAGACAAACAGCCCCTGCCAGCAGCCCCTCTGCTTTGTCCTCAACATCCTTGGTTTGTTAGAGCAGCTGTTGCTTTGGTTAACTCTTCTTTGTTGAGAAATGCCCTTACCGTGAGATGATTACTTTCCCGAGGCACTGATACTTGCCTGCTTTGATGGTCAGTAGAAAGGGGCAGGATCATAGAATCAGTGTCCTATTTTTGCCTGTTATTATTTTTATTTCATTTTACACAGGTCATCACCATTGTAAAGAAAAGTCAAGAGGGCAAACTTTTCCTTCAACATGGGTTCCGACTAACATTCCTTCTGCCGGTTCCCTATGAGGATGGACTTCCCGCATAAGAAGGCAGCTAGGTACGGGCATGTTATACGCCTTCCCAAATTCTTATTGAAGTAATTATGGCAATGGAGTGAGACATAAAATCTTCTCCAGTACTGGAAATTAGGAACACAGACTAATGATTTGCTAGATGCCAGGAGGAATTTCTACCAGCTAAAGCTTGGATGGGGCCTGAGGTAGACAAGCCGGATCAAGCAGAAGGATGTTAGGAAACTTCCACCCGTCTTAGTGAGTTATGTATTCTAGAATTCTGCAGCCTTCACCGATCAAATGGTGAGGTGACTGCTTTCTGTCTCGGCTAAGGTCATTTTACCCAACCAAAGCCTTTTATTGGCACTTCTCTCTTGATATCCATTTGAGGAATAATGTTTGGATAATGCAATAGGCCAGACCAGTCAGAATACAGGTATGGGACAGTGGCAGGGATTAGTGGGGGAGGCAATAAAGTAGTGAGAAGAGCATGCTGTGGGAATTGCAGCGTAGGTCTTCACGTGAAAAGGAAAGGAACACAGACCATCGCATCATCTATGAATAAATTGTGTTTCCCGGTAGAAGACAAGCAGCCTGGGAAGCCTCATCAATTCCAAGGGCCCATCCTATGAATTGATTTTTAAAGACTGAAAATTCAGATGGAGCTCCACCAATGAAGCCACCTTCCAGTTTGGGATTAGAGGAAGATTCTGACAGTGTTCTTGTAGTTATTGATGGGAACCAAGTGACTTCCTGCATTGTAAATATTGACAAACTTCAGGTATGGAGAACCCTGTGATCACTCAAGCATGAGTAAATAGGAAGAAAGGTCCTTTGTAGGGCCAATGGAAAAAGAAAAGGAATGGGCCATTACTGTCAAGATGTAGAAGGAAGAGAGACTTCTGAATAAAGATTTACTACGGGAAAAGGAATAGCTCATTAATAAACTACCCGTATGTGTACTCAAAGACATGTGGCAACTGAGCAATAAACAAGTTAAAATTAAACAGCCAAAAGTAAGGAAGTAGTGGTATTATGGAAGCTAGATAATATTAAGCCTAATTGAGTTAAATCTAATAACTGTTGTTGTGAATATGATTTAAAAATCGAATGGAAGTGTTAAATAAGGAGGGGGAGCATATAAATAATGTACCTAACAATGACAATTATAACGATCATCATGAACACCAGAATCATCGTCTATTCCAGGGGAACTGGGAAGGAGGAAAGGAGAGACAATAAAATAGAATTCGTTTCTTCATTTTATTTGCTGGGTCAAAGCATCAACCATCCTGCTTCCTTTCTGAAAGAGCAATGTACACTTGAGCATTTTAAAATTTCTGTTTGAATTAACTATCAGTATAACTAAAAACAGGATATATATCTTCAAAATTATCAGGTTGCAAAAAGGTTAGAAAACAGTTTCCCCATAGCAAAAGACTGAAAAACAAAAAGAGAACAGTCATGAAGTATAAAACACATAAAGCACAAAGCAGGACATACTACACATTATTAGTTAGTACAATAAATGTAAATGGATTATGTTCAAATATGGACACATGTACAGGATGTGTAATAAAAAAAGAAACTGATATACATAAAATTTAAAATAAAAATAAAAACGAGATAGATAACTATTGCGAATCAGAAAACTTTTGTGGGGTCTGCTTAGAAATTATTCAAACTTTAAACGTAACTATTTGTTCCATTACCACAACATAGTGTTGTCTTTCTGACTCAATTAATAGGTGCTATCTTAAAAAAAATCAAGATTGAATACTATTTTCTTTGATATGTACTCTATTCTGTATCCCATAAATGAAGCCTATGAAATTCCTTGAAGGCAGGATTTCCAATCTTCTTCATGTCTCATCAACTGAAACTTAAATTTTATTGTCTATGACCAAGAGTAAAGTGGGTTCTAATAGTCCAATTTACCATTTTATAAGTTCTCTTTTGGATAATGGTCTGGTGAATTGTTCAAGATCAAACCTTGGTATTGTGACTAAAACTAAGTTCACATTAGAGCAATTATATGGTTATTTGCACCCAAGATGTAATCATCCTAGACAAAAAGTCCTACACAAGTAAAAATGTCAGTCATCATTAATATTATTATGGTGTGAAGTGAATTGTGCAAGTTAGTATTTCATATACTATACATTGTACCCTTATTTCTGTTTTAACATAATCCTTTTAGGCTGAATAAATCCTTATATGAGCTGAATCTCAGAGTGGTTGTCTTATGCATATGTGAGAGTGAGTGAGTGTTGCTATTGTTTATTTGAATACAATTATTTGAATTTAATCAGTCTTATTATTTTTAAAATAAGTTTTAGTGGTCTAAAGTGCATCTCTATGTGCAAACATTTTAAAACATAGCCACATGCCCAATGTTAAAATGATATTAGTTCTGATACTCTTGAGAAATTCTCTGAGTAAGTCCTAAGCTTCTATTTGCTTATGATCTGAGTATTAGGTTTAGGATCCCTACTGGTGTCCTTAGTAGCAGTTAGCAGTACTGACATTCACTACATGTTATATAACTGTAGATTGGGATATACATTGAATTTGATCACACCATATAACTTATTAGGGACACAGAATGGGTGTGACTGAAGCAAAAGACATTTATTCACCAGTCATGTGTTGAGTACCTACTATGTGCTAGGTATAACCAATGAGTTTTGTACTTTAGGTATAAAGAGCTATAAAGTCATAAAGAAAAGAATATGTACAGGTAGAAAGTAGTAAGTTCCCTTAAAGAGGTTCATATAAATGACTGTGAGAATTAGGAATGAGTTTAGTCCTACACAACTAAGTTCAGGCCCCCCAATCTAAATAGCGTAGGACCTCTGATGCACATCCAAGCTATGGTTGGTTCAGGGGTCAAATGGGCTGACAAAGTCAAGGTCTTCAGTACATGCCACTGGCTAGGACTGGAGAGTCGTCAAGGATTGTATTTTACAACTTAGTGTTTATTTCGTTATTTTCCTTGTTCAGTTCAAAAGTCTCACAAGCATTTAGGAGTTGTCTACTGAATGTTGGGCATAAAGTGATGGCATGGAGTATATACAGAATTGAATGAGACATGGTGTTAACTTTCAGGAGTGTGGGGGACATGCACACACTCACAAATAATTTGAATGTGTTTGGTATATAGAAGACACTGAGCAGAGAGGAGGAATAGTTAGATCAAGCTTGTTGTTTACGGATGGTCTCTGGCTATACTACTTTGAATTGATTGCTAAATTGTCAAAACAAGATAGCTAGGTGAAGAAATGAGGGAAGGGTGTTCCAGGCAGAAGGAAGAGCAAGAGCAAAGGCAAAGAGCTAAAACTGCGTGATGGACACGGATATTTGCCTACCAACCCCCAGAGCATTGCCCAATCTGGGTGGGCCCATGAGGAAATACAGTGGGCTTGCAACTGTGGTCCATGGAGCGGTTAGGGAGTGAATCCGTATGTATGAGGATGGTGGACAAGAAAGCAAGGGAAGTCCTTAGTATCATCTCACAATTGAGGGAGGGACGGAGCTTAGGAAGAGTCTCAGAGGTAGTCAGATGCAAACTGTGGGCATCTTTTGTAGGAAACAAGGAGGTGGGTGGGTCTACAAAAAGTGCTTCAGGACACAGCGCTGGGTGACATGGAGTTTAGAAAATTGTGAGTAGTTTAGACTACTAAAGCACAAACCAGCAAGAGATGAAGCCAAGAAAGAATTTGGTTATTAGCGTGTCCTTTATTCTGTAGGTAATGGGGAGTTATTTATTAAAATGATCTAATCAAACCTGGTTTTAGAAAGACTCTTCCAGTCCAGTGTGGAGAGTGGATTAGAGGGGAGGCGGAGGCCAGCAGACCAGTAGGGGGCCTCTGAGCTAGGCGGGATCTGAGGGAAAGAGCACAGGCTGTGCAGATGTGTCCGTGCATTCTTCACATCAAGCAAATACATGGGTGGGCTTCCTAGTTCTGTTGCCACCTGGGCCAGAATGTGGCCTGCCATGAGGTAAGCCCCTCTTAAATGGCAAATTAAGCATCCCCAAAGTGGAAAGGTGCATAAAGTTTAGTTCTATCCTCTACTCTATATACACATTCCTAACACAACATTTCCAACAAGTGGTTGACCAGTTGCTATTAATACTTGAAAGCGTCTCTCTCCAACATCGATTCCTGGGATTCTCCTTAACCAGTCTTCTCCAGATGGACCAGGAGGGGGCAAATCTCTTTCTACCCTAGGCCGTCACACCTGCTCTTTCCCCTTGCTACAGCTGCCAGGTCTGGATAAAGAATCACCTCCACAGAGAAGCTGTCCCTGTCTACCTTTGTAAAGCACGTTCCCACCCTCTTTACTATGTACTCCCATGTCATGCTCCTTTACTCATGCCACTTGCCATAGTTGAAAAACATGATTTACGTGTCTTTTATGCTCTTCCCGCTCAAACTGTGAGCTATACAATGACAGGTTGGGTATCTGTTTTATGTTTTACTGAATAGTCAACATTTTTCTACAGAACCTCATTGTTCAGACGTTCTTACACATGAACTTAAATACTGTTCCCTCTCGTGTCTAGATCTGCTTTTTGATACCTATTTGAAGACAACTCTTGAGCCCTGCCAAGGAGTCCTTAGTTCCTGGCCAGAGGAAAAGCCCACTGGGCAGTGTGAACTCTCCCGTGGTCCTAGCACCGTGGGATGGGCAAGCAGTGATTGGAAGCTACCCTGGACTCTGGGAACAGCTCTTGCTAATTTACATCAAATTTTTGCCCCTCAGTAATGGAACTTTTTATCCATTAAAAGATGCTAAGCCTCCTAAGGAAGAAGATTCTGGCCTATTACTTCCAAATTCTCTTTCTGAGGATATATCCAAAGTG
Source organism: Daubentonia madagascariensis (assembly GCA_023783475.1). Lineage (NCBI taxonomy): Eukaryota > Metazoa > Chordata > Mammalia > Primates > Daubentoniidae > Daubentonia > Daubentonia madagascariensis. The sequence continues at coordinate 12,243,538 of JAKFHU010002658.1, forward strand.
GAATTGCTGGAATAATGAGGGTGAATACTATAATGTTTAATTATAGCTCAATAGAACTATAAATAAGATTATCAGTCATTTCTAATCACCTCTTGATCTGCTCCTTCCGGACAGGAAGGAGTGAACTATGCTCCCTTTGGAGGCGAGTTAACCCTTTTTGGCTCCTCATTGCGTTAGAGCTATAATTTTCTAAGTGCAACGCTTGCAGCAAAACAGCTCAATTATAATCCAGACACGGGCAATTTACTTACTGGTAGGATTAGTGTCCTTAGTTCATATTTAGGAGGAGTCAAACATCAAATGGAGGCTCTCTCTGTGCTAACCACCGGGTGGCCAACAATATTGGAGCAGAGTTGAGACTTGTTCAGGGTTCAGCGTCTCTTATAAGTGAGGCTCATCCTTCAGGACAAAGCAGCACAGTGGGGACGGCCCCGCACTGCTTGCCTGCTAATGGCTCGGAACCTGCAGCTTAGAGGGCCCAGGGCGCAAAGCTGCTTGCTGTGCTCCTTCAGTCCAAACCTATCGGGCCTCTAAGAGCACAGCGTAGTGCTCCGAGAATACGGCTCGTGCACCTGTGGTCATGGCAAGGCCTGTGTCTCCCTGGAGGCCGGCACAGATGTGTCCTGGGAGACCAGTGCTGTGGACTCTACATGGTGAGAGGAGGGCTGGGGGCCCAGGCCGTTTGGCAAAAGATGAGCCATGTCAGAAAAACTCCTTTAAATACAGCAAGATTTTGGGATGGGGACCCCACAGGTCATCAATCTAGTGTTTCCCGTCAACATGCTGTGACATAGCCTCTAACTGCGGGAAAAGTGTGCTCAATAACGGTGTATGGCCACCTGGAAAAGGGACAGTTGTCATGGAGCCCGGAACCCATCAGGGCAGAACATTCAGCTTCCCTGAAAAGTGACCTTCGGTATTGCTGGGGACAGCACTGTATAGTTTTTTCCCATTTTCTTTTAATTCTTATTAGAAACGCAGATCACAAAGTGCCACTATAGAAAGCAAGGCCATCACCATGCCTTCGGTGTTGCAGGGAGACAGTCGGGGGTGACTTGTGGCCAGGCATGGAACACCACAGCTCTGTGAGGGCTTAATCTGGCATGGGTTACTGTTCACTCCTTTCCAAAAGGCCCCGACTTAAGTCTAAGGAATGTGAGTTGAAGAAGCAGGAGCTGGGGGTAGTGGGTCATGGTCTCGGTTACTGACCCTGCTGCTACCTTCTCCCGATGTGGCCACACCTGTCCTGACCATGCCACGTGCCCCTCCTGTGCCCATCTCTCTGGGAAGCTCCCTCCTCCTGGAGCAGCCAGAGTCGTTGGGTGGCCTCCTCTGCTTCTGTCCTCTCCAACTTCCTGGCTTCTCCAGGCATCTTGTTACTCTGGGGACCCTGTACTTCCTTACTCCTTTTTCATATTTTTTTAAAGACTGCATACGGGTGTTCAAAGGGGAAAAGGACCCCGAAATCACACGTGGAATAAGGCGCAGATATTTGAGGGAGTGTGATGCCTTTTCCTTCTTCACAGACATCCCTCCTCTCAGGGCGCCTCACCTCATGACACCCTCGTCCTGGCCAAGGGATTTTTTTAGCTCCTTATTTGCACGGCAAAGGCAGCTCGGCAGGAACTGTGACCACATTCCACTGCGATGCCATCAAAGGACGCTTTGCAGCAGCGTTTGGGAGGAACTGAAGACTGTGCTCCTCCTCTGTGCGTGCGGTGGCAGTAGCGGGCAGAACCACACGTCCAAGATACGGACAAGAGACCCTTTCTGCTCTCCCTTGAAGGAAATGAGTTCTAATGAGACTGAAAGTATGATGGGAGGAATCCAAACCCACAACGTGTTTGTCCTTCTGGCCTTTTCAGACTCTCCTTTCTCTGGAGCATGAAAACAAGGCTGGGAACAATCCCCTCTCTCAGCCACGGACACTGGCACCAACCAGATTCCCTCAGGTGGTGGCCCCATAGGAAAAACCGTGTGATGAAATGATGGGCACAAAGTGTAAATACTATTATTTTTAGCTCTTCCATTCCCCGTGGACAAAGTACTAAAGTCAGAGCAAATTCTTCTTGAAAGTAAATCTAGAGAACTGAGCTTCCTCCTCAGAGTTTTCATGTGTCCATAGGAGGCAGAGACTGTTACCTGCCCTCCGTCTCCTCCTGGATGACAGAATTCCACCTGCATTCTACACATCCGTGTTCCCAGCTAGAAGACTGCAGCTCCCAGTTCCCCTGGCAGCCAGGTATGGCCACGGGACTGGCCAATGAGATGGAAGCTGTGATGGTTAATTTTAGGTGTCGACTTGACTGGGTCATGGAGTTCCCAGATAGCTGACCAAGATTATAGTAGTTGCCCTTATTTGTGAGGGATGCCTTCCAAAACCTTCATTGGATGTCTGAAACTATGGCTAGTACCAAACTCTATACACTATGTTTTTTCCTATATATGCATAATTATGATAAAGTTTAATTTATAAATTAGGTACAGTAAACTATTAACAACAATAACTAATAATAAAATAGAACAATTAGGACAATGTACTGTCATAAAAGTTATGTGAATGTGAGTTCTCTCTCTCAAAATATCTTAATTGTACTGTACTCATCTTTCTTTTTGTGTGATGATGTGAGATGATAAAATGCCTACGTGATGAGATAAAGTGAAGTAATTGATTTAAGCATTTTAATGTAAATGGAAAATTCCAGAAATAAGCAATTTGTAAGTTTTTTTAAAATTTTAAGACATTAGGGAGGTACAAATGTTTTTGTTACATTGATACCTTGTATAATGCTGAAGTCAGGGCTTTTAGGGTGTCCGTCACCAGAATAGTGGTCATTGTACCCAATAGGTAAGTTTTTACCCCTCACCCACTCCCACTCTCCCCTCTTGTTGGTTTCCAATGTCCTTTACATCTCTTTGTGCCCGTGTGTGCCCATTGTTTAGCTTCCAATTGTTAGAGAGTGCATGTGGCATTTATTTTTCCATTCCTGAGATACTTCACTTAGGATAATGGTCTCCAGTTCCATTCAAGTTGCTGCAAAAGACATCATGTCATTCTTTTTATGGCTGAGTAGTACTCCATGGTATACATATGCCACATTTTCTTTATCTATTCATGATTTGATGGGCACTTAGGTTGATTTCACATCTTCGTGATTGTGAATTGTGCTGCAATAAACATTCAAGTGCAGGTGTCTTTTTGATAAAATGACTTCTTTTCTTTTGGGTAGATACCTAGCAGTGGGATTGATGGATCAAATGGTAAGTCTACATTTATTTCTTTGAGGAATCTCTATGCTGTTTTCCATAGAAATTGTACTAATCTGCAGTCCCACCAACAGTGTATAAGTATTCCTTTCTCTCTGCATCTATGCCAGCATCTACTGTGTTTTTTGACTTTTTAATAATGGCCATTCTGATAGGTGTAAGATGGTATCTCATTGTGGTTTTAATTTCCATTTCCCTGATGATTAGTGATGTTGAACATTTTTTCAAGTGTTTTTTGGTCATTTGTACATCTTCTTTTGAAAAACTTCTGTTCATGTCTTTTGCCCACTTTTTAACAGGGTTGTTTGTTTGTTTTTTCTTGCTGATTTGTTTGAGTTCTTTGTAGATTCTGGATATTAGCCCTTTTCCAAATGTATAGTTTGCAAATATTTTCTCCCAATCTGCAAGTTGTCTATTTACTCTGCTGATTATATCCTTTGCTATGCAGAAGGTTCTTAATTTAATTAAGCCCCATTTATTTATTTTTGTTACTGCTGTGTTTGCCTTTGAGGTCTAAGTCATAAATTCTTTGCCTAGGCTGATGTCTAGAAGAGTTTTCCTATGTTTTCTTCTAGAATTTTTATGGTTTCATGCCTTTCATTTAAGTATTTTATACATCTTGAATTAATTTTTGTATATAGTGAGAGATAGGGATCCTGTTTCATTCTTCTGCATGTGGCTATCCAGTTTCCCCTGCACCATTTACTGAGTAGGGCTTCCTTTCTCCAGTGCATGTTGTTGTCTACTTTCTCAAAGATCTGTTGGTTGTAGGTAGCCTTGTAGTATAATTTGAAGTCAGATAATGGGATGCCTACAGATTTGTTCTTTTTGCTTAAGATTGCTTTGGCTATTCAGGCTCTTTTTTGGTTCCAAATGAAGCATAGAATTATTTTTTCTACATCTGTGAAATATGACATTGGTATTTTGAGGGGGGTTGCTTTGAATCTGTAAATCAGTTTGGGCAGTATGGCCACTTTAACAATGTTAATTCTACCAATCCATGAACACGGCATGTTTTTCCATTTGTTTGTTTCATCTGTGATTTCTTTCCTCAGTGTTTAGTAGTTCTCCTTGTAGAGATCTTTCACCTCCTTGGTTAAATATATTCCTAGGTGTTTTATTTTCTTTGTGGCTATTATAAATGGTATTGAGTCCTTGATTTGACTCTCAGCTTGACTTTTATTAGCATATAGAACTGCTACTGATTTGTGTACATTGATTTGGTAACCTGAGATTTTGCTGAATGTATTTATTAATTCTAGGAATCTTTTGGTTGAGTCTTTAGGGTTGTCTAGATACAAGACAGATTGCTCTGGCAAGGACTCCCAGCACTATGTTGAATAGAAGTGGTGACAGTGGGCACCCTTGTCTTGTTCCAGTTCTTAGGGGGAATCATTTCAACTCTTTCCCATTCAGTATGATGTTGGCTGTGAATTTGTCATGTATGCCTTTTAGAATTTTGAGGTATGTTCCTTCTATGCCTAGTTTGTTGAGGGTTTTTATTAAGAAGCAGTGCTGGATTTTATCAAATGCTTTTTCTGCTTCTATTGAGATGATCATATGGTTTTCGTTTTTGCTCCAGGTTGTATGGTGTATGTCGAACCATCCTTGCATCCCTGGGATGAAACCCATTTGATCATGGTGAATTATCTTTTTGATGTGCTGTTGAATTTAGTTTCTTAGTATTTTGGTGATGATTTTTGCATCTATGTTCATAAGGAATATTGGCTTGTAGTTTTCTTTTTTGTTGTGTCTTTTCCTGGCCTTGGTATCAAGGTGATACTGGCTTCATAGAATGAGTTAGGGTATTACCTCATTCTTGATGTTATGGAATAATTTCTGTAGGATAGGTACAAGTTATTCCTTGTAGGTCTTGTAGACTTTGGCTGTGAATCCCTCTGATCCAGGGCTTTTATTTGTTGGTAGATTCTTTATTACTGCTCCCATCTCACTGCTCATTATTGGCCTATTCAGGATTTCTATTTCTTCCTGATTCAGGCATGGGAGATTGTGTGTTTTCCAGGAATTTATCCATTTCCTCTAGATTTTCTAATTTGTGTGCATAGAGGTTTTCATAGTATTCATGGATGGTCTTTTGTATTTCTGTGGTGTCAGTTATAACATCTCCTTTTTCATTTCTGATTGAGCTTATTTGGGTCCTATCTCTTCTATTTCTGGTTAATCTAGCTAAACTTCTATAAATTTTATCTTTTCAAAGAACCAACTTTTTGTTTCATTGATCGTTTGTTTTCTTTTCTTTTCTTTTCTTTCTTTCTTTTTTTTGTTTCCTTTTCATTTAGTTCTGCTCTGAGCTTTGTTATTTCTTCTCCTCTGCTAGTTTTGGGTTTGGTTTGTTCTTCTTTTTCTAGTTCCTTGAGGTGTGACATTAGGTTGTTAATTTGTGATCTTTCTGTCTCTTTGATGTAAGCATTTCAGGCTGTGAATTTCCCACTTAACACTGCTTTATGCTGTATCCCATAGATCTTGGATCCTTGTGTCATGATTGTCATTCAGTTTGAAAAATCTTTTGATTTCCATCTTAATTTCATCATTGACCCAAGGATCATTCAGCAGCTGCTTGTTTAATTTCCATGACTTTGTGTAGATTTGAGAGTCTGCTTGGAGTTCATTTCTAGTTTTATTCTTCTGTTATCTAAGAAGATGCATGGAATGATTTTGATTTTTCTGAATTTGCTGAGACTTGTTTTGTGGCCTAACATATGATCTATCTTGGAAAATGTCCCATGTGCTGATGAGAAGCATGTATAGTCTGTAGTTTGGGGGTAGAATGTTCTGTAGATGTCTGTTAGGACCATTTGTTCCTGAGTTCTCTTTAAGTCCAGTGTTTCTTTGTTGATCTTCTGCCTCCATGATCTATCCAGTTCTGTAAGTGGAGTGTTGAAGTCCCCAACAATTATGGCATTGTTGTTTATTTATTTGTCTAGATGTAGAAGTATTTTATTTATGGATCTGGGAGCTCCTGTGTTAGGTGCATATATATTTAAGATTATTATATTTTCTTGATGAATTGCTCCCTTAATCATTATATAATGATCATCTTTGTCTTTTCTTTTTTTACCATTTTTAATTTAAAGTCTATTTTATCTGATATGAGAATAGCTACTCCAGCCTGCTTTTTGTTTCCATTTGTGTGGAATATTTTTTTCCCATTCCTTTACCTTGAGTCTATGAGTATCCTGCTGAATTAGGTGGGTTTCTTGGAGATAGCAGATACTTGGGGTGTGTTTTTTCATCCATTCAGCCAGTCTATATCTTTTAAATGGAACATCAGGACCATTTACATTCAATGGAGAATGTAAATGAGACACTGTTCTGTTCATCATGTTGAATGATACCTAGTTGCTTTGTTTTCTCCCTTGGGTTACTGTTTGGTAAAAGCTATGAGCTTTAACTTTTGGGCGTTTTTATATTGATGGGCATAGATTGTTCTTTTCCATGTATAGAGCACTTTTAAGCATTTCCTATAGGGCAGGTCTAGTGGTGAAAAATTCCCTTAGTGTTTGCTTTTCTTGGAAATACTTTATTTCTCCTTTATTTATGAAAATTAGTTTTGCAGGTTACAAAATTCTTGGCTGGCAGTTATTCTGTTTAAGAAGACTAAAAATGGGACCTCAATCCCTTCTGGCTTGAGAGGTCTCTGTTGAGAGGTGTGCTATTAGTCTGATGGGTTTTCCATTGTAAGTAATTTGTTGCTTTCATCTCACAGCTTATAGGATTTCCTCCTTCACTTTGACTTTGGCCAGACTGATGACTATGTGTCTTGGTGATGTCCTGTTTGCTATGAATCTTCCAGGTGTTCAATGACCATCTTGTATCTGGATATCTAAACCTCTGGTGATACCAGGGAAGTTTTCCTCTATTATTTTCTCAAATAGATTTTCTATGTTTATTGCTTTTTCTTCTACTTCCTCAGGATACCTATAATTCTTTTATTAGTTTGCTTGGCAGAATCCCATATTTCTCTCAGTGATTGTTCATTCTTCTTTGTTCTTTTTTCTGCATATTGTACTGACCGGGTTACTTCAATATCATTGTCTTCAAGCTCTGAAATTCTTTCTTCTACTTGGTCTAGTCTGTTAAAGCTTTCTGCTGTATTTTGAAGTTCCCTAAATGACCCTTTCATTTCCTTAAATTCTGTTATCTCTTTTCTAATGTTATCTACCTCTTTAGTGAATTTTTTGTTCATGTCCTGATTTTTTTTTCTCTGAGAAGTTATTCTACCATCTCCTCTATTTCATTCATTTTATTTGCCATCCATAATCTGGATTTCATATCTGTCATTTCAACAATTTCTTTTTGGTTGGAGTTCATTTCTGGAGAACTATTGTGATCCTTTTGTGGTGTTGAGACAGCCTGTTTTTTCATGTTGCTGGAGTGTTTATGCTTGTGCCTTCTCATCTGGGGCTCTTCTCTCAGCTCAAAACAGATAGCAGAGAACACCTGCAGGTACAGATAGCAGAACAGATAGCAAGTACACCTGCTCTCCTCTGCTGAGACCTGCCCAGGGTGCCTGTGCAGGACGGTATGGATCTGAGGCATGTAGACCACCCAGATCTAAAGGCCACAGTTGCCTTGGCTTTCATCCCTATCAGAGCCTTTCAGGCAGTGGTGGCAGCAGCAGTGGTCCAACTGTCCCAGGAGTGGGCAGTGGGTGCTAAGGGCTATAGGCATGTGCTCTACCCAGGTCTCATGGGAAGTACAGCTGAGCAGGATTTCCCAGGCCACAACAGTGGGTGGCAGGCCATTGATCTCCTGCTCTGCCCAGAGCCCCTGGGGGTGGTGGTGGTAGGGGTACATATCACCTGCCCATGGGGCAAATGTGAGTGCTGGAATTTCCTACTCTCTCCCCACCTTGCAGGGGCAAGGGGGAGGCTGCAGTCATATATCTGACCCTTGGGCAAAAGTAGCCTTCTAGGGTTGGGATGTGATAATGGTGCCAGCTACAGCACCTGGAGCTCACAAGTCAGCCATCCCTTCTCTCCAGAGCAAGGCAGCTGCACAGCCTAAAGTAAGGTCTCTGTATCAGTCCAGAGCCCTGCTGCAGTGGAAGGGCCCTCCTACTGCTCTGGTTGCAGTAACCCTCAAGGGGAAGTGTGGAGCCTGGGATTTTTCAATCCTCTCTGTGAGAGCAGCATTGTGCAGGCTGCTTCTAGTCCACCTTCTTGGCCTCCCTGCAATTCATAAGTTTTAAATTGCACACCTTTCTGAGTAGTGTGAAGAAATCTCATGCGGTCTTACTCTGACCCGCCTAGATTGGCAGTAGTCACTTAACCTTCTTGGTGATCAGATTGATTATCAAAGTATTGCAGTGCTTGTGTTCAAGTAACCCTTACTTTTCTTAATAATGATGCCAAAGCACAGGGTAGTCATGTTATATTTTTGGACTGAAGTTGATAGTAACTGAAATCAAGGAAAGTGAAACCGTGGATAAGGGGGAACTACTGTATTTCTGGATATGTCTGTGAGGGTGTTTTTGGAAGAGATTGGCATTTGAATCAGTGGACTGACTAAGGAAGATTCACTCTTACCCAGTGTGGGCAGGCACCATTCAATTGGCTGAGGGCGTGCACAGAACAAAAAGGCAGAGGAAAGGTAAGTTCTCTCTCTCTTCTGGAACTGGACTACTCATCTTCTCCTGCCCTTGGACCTTAGAACTCTGGGTTCTCTGGCTTTTGGACTCTGGTGCTTGCACCAGTGGTCCCCAGGTTCTTATGTCTTTGGCCTCAAAGTGAGAGTTACACCATCAACTTTCCTAGTTGTCAGGCATTTGGATTTGGATTGAGCCACACTGCTGGCTTCCCTGGTTCTCCAGCCTGCAGACAGCTGAGAGTGGGACTTTTCAACCTCTATAATCATATGAGCCAATTCCCATAGTAAATCTCCTCATCTATATATCTCTCCATCAATCTATCCATCTAATATCTCCTACTGGTTCTGTTTCTCTGGAAAACTGTGACTAATGCAGAAGCTGAGGAGTTAGGTGGACTTTGACTCAGCTGGGAAATACACTTTTTGCCACTTGGCTTTATTCCTTCTTTTAGACTGCAAGTGGGAAACAATGGCTGGAGCTATAGCATCTACCTTGGGTCACGAGGTGATGTTGTAGCTGGAAGCCATATGTTAGGTTGACAAAGCAGAACACAGGAGTCTGGGACCCTGAAGACTGTGATGCCACCAAATCAGTTCTTTCTTTGGATTTTTGCATGAGAGTGAAATAAACAAATGTCTATTGTGTTTAAGCCATGGATTTTTTTAAACGTCTTGTTTTCTATTCTGTATGCCATTTGTTCATTTAAAAGACCTGGTTTACTGTGCAAAATCAGTTAATAATTTGTTGGGATATTGAGTCCATCTGATTGTAACCAATCTCATTTTACTCTGACTGGGGGAGTTAGCAGTGCTGTTTTTTGGGAAATGACCAATAAAATAACCCTGTGGCCATTCCTTGCTGTGATCTGTCATTTCCTGATCCAGCCCTAACTGGGAGAGGAGCTTCTTACAAAAGTGCTAATCAGGAGTATCAGTTCCCCCTCTCTCTTTTTTTTAAGACCCTTGACTTAACTTCTTCAGTTGCCAAAAGCTAGGCATCCTTTATCATCCATGCATCTCAATATTGCTGGCATGAATAATAAAAAAAGCAATAATTATAAATTAAAAATCCATGCCAATATATTTGATAAAGGTGATAGAAAATTCCACTGCTAATGAATATTTTATCCGTGACCATGGTAATTTAGCTCAGGGGTCAGCCAATTTCTTCTGTAAATGGCCGTGTAGTGGACATTTTAGGCTTTGTGGGCCATGTGGTCTCTGTGACAACTACTTGATTCTGCCATAGACAATATGTAAACAAATGAGCATATCCACATATGTTCACATTCCAACAAAACTTTATTTACAAAAATAGGTGACAGAACTGGATGTGGTCCACAAAGAGTATGCCAACCCCTGATCTACAGGACAGATTCTAAAGCAAGAGGCTAACTGAATACTCTGGGTGCTTCTTGAAAATTGAAAAAAGACACCTAATTAAGATACCAGAAGGGTGTCCATGTAGAGACTGAGGCGCTGTGTGGTGCTGTGAACTACTGTGACTGCTGCATGCTCTTCACTTCAGCAGTATTGGGTCTACTGTAAGTGGGGCATGGAATTTTTTTGGGGGGTAGACAAGTGAAGAAATAATTTTTTTTTCTGAAAATAAGAGTAAGAGCTTCTGCAAATAAAGGTATGACTTTGCTCACAGTTACTCTCTTCTCTCTGCATGTGTCAAAGAAATCTTAGGCACTTACCATTGAATAAGAGTTGCATAAGCTTGTCCTCTGCAAATCACACTGTGCTAGGAGCTGGGCTCCTCCCCACCTGGTTGGAAATATAATGAATACAGAGAGAATTGGTGTAAGTCAAAGCAGAGCTGAATACAATTTTTATTGACATGGAAAGTCCTGGGCAAACCGGGGTGCGTGGATCACCTTACTCTAGAATAAAATACTAACCTTTCTTCAGGGGCCTCCACCTTGGTCCTAAGACCTAAACCAGAATGGGAAGATGGGGGTGGGGTGAGAAATGACTTCAGCCAAGTTAATATCCTTATGGTACTATTTAAAAAGAGATCTGAATGTATCTAGTGAAAAAGACACCAGCCTAAAAGTCAGGGGACTAATTTCCTTCTCTGTCTCGACTTCTAACTTACTTTGGGACCTTAGACAATTTGCCTTTTCATTCTGGCTCACATTCCCTCATTGGAAAAATAAGAAAGGTGGATTTGGTAATTTCTGAGAACCCTTTTAATTCTCAAATTCTAGTACCAGATGGTCTTTACAGTCCCTTAACACAGGAGCCTTCTGTGACTGTGTAAATCTATGGTTAGAAACAGGTAATTCTCTTGTAACCCATAAATTTTTAGATAGGGATGCAAGTTGATTGTGGCCATCAAGAAAGAAAAAATGAATTTAATTATGAAATTATGGTTTAGATTGATGATCTATTAAAAGTCACAGCAAGATTTCAGTGGCTATGAATGAACAAATATGGAAAACCTAAGGTGACACATTTCCCTGCCTTATTGTTGGCTTCTTTCTAAACTCTACCAGAACAAAATTATCCCTTTATTGGAGTTATAGCTTACTGTCTTTATCAAGTATTTAATGCTTAATCCATATACTTTATATTATATTTCTAGCTTTGTTGTTTTCAAGAATATTATATTTCTAGCTTTGTTTGTATACATTAGTACTAGGCTTTCACTATGAGCCTGCAATGGGCTAAGAGCTATGGCAAAACCAAGAGGAACACCAGGTTGTTTCTAGTCTCAAGGAATTTATGTGGTGAAGGAGCTAAGATTTATGCATGTTGAAAATAGGGAATATAGAGAAGTAAGTGTAAAGGTACAAAAAAAGATATTCAATGAAAAGAAAAACTGTATGTGCTATGAGGACTAAACACACATTCTGTATTTTCAGGGACAATCTTGTTTTCAAACATTTGATCCCTTTGTTTCTACCAAAATATTCCAGGCATAGCAGCATTTTTGGCACTAGAGCTACAATTTCATTGCTTCCCATATCCAGAAGTAGTAAAAAACATTTCTCTCAAATTGGGTCTTGATGTTTTGTACTGAAATATGAACTCGATTAAGAACAGAAGCAATCAGTATTGGCTAAATTTATAGGAGTGTCTTCACGGAAGAAGTAGGACTTAGATTTAGAGAGTGCTAGACCTGGTTGAGACTTCAGAAATCGTGTAGCCCAACCCTTCTTCGTACAGGCCAGAGAGATGAACTGACACGCCCAGGCATAATTCTGAGGCATCACAGAGCCAAGGATGGAAGGCAAGCTCTTGACTCTCAGGAGAGTCTCTCCACTACGTGCAGAGGGGCCATTCCTGGAGTGGGCTGGCTTCATTCATCAAGATACATTTAATCTGTGCCTACCACCCTCCTAGTAGGATGAGTGATGGGAACACAAGCTTGTCCTTGCTCATAAATGATGACAACATGAAATAACACATGCTAATGGCCAAAATGGTATGTATTGGGAAGATCAGGAACTGGGAATGAGCAGTGTTTGACAGTAGAAGGATGTAGTTGGGCACAGGTTCAGCAGAGAAGAGGGATAGTGGTGGCAGACAGTGTCAAGTAGAAAGGAGGAGGTTTACCCTGGATAGCCTGGAATCTGGCACCAGGAGCTGGGACTGGCTGACCGGCTGTCCTAGGAAGGGTAGGGAGGGAAATTAACATAAAGTGGAGGCAAATTATCAGGGTTCAAGTCCTGGATCTGACCGTGGTTTTAAGATCTAGTTTGCTCATCCATACACTGGGTACAATAATAGTATCCCTCCAGAGGAGAGTCATTAATAGTACATGTTCTTGAACAGAGATGAACATGACAAAGTTGGTGTCATATATTGGAAAGAGGTGTCTAAAATGAAACTGTCCAGCTGTTTGAAAGTGTTTCTTAAGAGAAAGTTGGAATAATCCTTAGGAAGAAGTGGTATACAATGCAGGAATCTGAAGATCCTGTAAGCGCCAAAGTGCAGACTAGCGTCCCTCCATGTGCGTGAGACGGTTGAGTAGCATCAGGTGATGTGCAAAGGAAGATACAGGATAAGGTGAGGTACACCAAAGGGTTGGTGAGAGCCTGGGGCTTCTGTGTGGGTCTGTGCAGCGCCAACCTGTACATTGCACAGAGACTTGCAAAGGACACACAAGCTCAGCAAGGAAGACTGACCTTCGCAAGGGTTTGGGGCAAATCATCAAGTAGATTCTTGGATTAGGGAATAAAAGACAAAGTGGTCCACTAAGGAAATAAAACTCTGAGGTCCAAGTGCCTGGGATTGCGTGCATTTTCCACCAATTAGTCACAAAATCCCTGGTGGCTCTTACTAATCTAGGGATTTCCCCAAATCAATTGTGCCTAAGAGACACATAGAACCTTCATTTGCCACACAGATTCTGGACTCCAGTGCCATAGCTCTTTGGCGAGGCCCAGGAGTTTGCAATACAGAAAGGCCCCACGTTGTTCTGCTGCAGGTACTTGCTGGGCCAAATTTAGAGAAACCTGCTTAGAGAGACTCACCTGCTCTGAGTCTCACAAGATCCTCATCTATAGTATATAGGTAATAAGATGACAGCACCCTATACCTGTGTGGATTGAATTGTGTCTCCCAAAGAGATATGTTCAAGTCCTAACCCCTGTGAATGTAACCTTATTTGAAGATAGGGTCATTGCAGATGTCACCAAGTTGACATGTGGTCATGCTGGATTTGGGTGGGCCCTAATCCAGTGATAGTGTCCCTATAGGAAGAGGAGAAGTAACACTGAGGGAAGGCAGCCACATGACAATTGAGGCAGGGATTGGAGTCCTGTGTCTGCAAGCCAAAGGCCACCAAGGATTGCCTGCAAGACCAAATACTAGGACAGGCAAGGAAGAATCTTCCCCTCGAGCCTTCAGAGAAAGCATGGCCCTGCTGACACCTCGATTTCAGATTCTATCCTCTAAAACTGTGAGAGAATAAATTTGTGTCGATTTTAGCCACTCAGTTTGTGGTCCTTTGCTATAGCAGCCCTAGGAAATAAATATAATACCTCACAACATTGTCAAAAGAATCGCCTGAGTTGTTATGATAGTAAATTGGTACATCACAGCTAAGATTTTAAGGAAAGAAGGTGGGAAGCATGTGTTTATTTACTTGTCACATGGTGCCCACTTTTACGTGGTATTTTTCGTGCATCTTGGGTAAATATTACTGGAAGGTTTTGCACAATGTCATAATGCAGAATGACAGGAGTTTTGAAAGAACATTGAAATAAGCACGTGAAGATTCGCGTTCTAATTCATGGACTGATGACTGTGACCACATCAGGGAAACTTCTGCCTCTCAATTTGCTTGTGAAGATGAAGAAATGCCCTCTTTCTAGAGCTGTTGGAAGATCAAAAGATGTAATAAATATATCAAAGATCTTAATAAACTCTAAAATGCTGTACAAATCTAAGAGACTTGTTGAATTTTGTTTTGTTTTGTTTTCAATAGGTTTATATTTGGAAGTTTACTGAAGGAGTCACTCTAGAAATACTGCTTGATCCAGACCTTATGAATCATGGCTCTTTCATGTGAGGAGAAATCTCAAAGTGGGCTGATTATGAACCACGAGGGTTTTGTGGGTGACGGGAAGGAAAAGAGAAAGATTTTGTTGGTGAAAGAGCACTTGTGCCCTTGAGGGGAGGGCTTTTGAAGATTGCATGGCATCTGTCTCTGAGGCTACTCCAAGGACTGTGAGGAGCTCTTAGAGAGCCTCTACAAGCAGCAATGGCAGGCCGGATGCCACCTTTGATCTCTGAGACGTTGGGACCTGTAAGCCGGGGTGTGGCACCATGGGGCAAGGGCAGGACTCTGCCCACTCCCACAGAGTGGCTTTGGCATGACACATCATGAGCACAGAGCACTCAGGGGTGACCCGCAGGAGGCAGCAGAGGGGACAATGGAAATGTGCCTACACGCCAACCCGTGAGGCCTAAACAACCAAAGGGTGCCAGATCAGAACAAAGGACAAAGTGGGTGGTTGACACCACATTGTGGCCAAAAGACTTGTCCAGGTACACTTGTGACCCTCAAGTACCTTTCTAGAAAGGGTAGAGGTTTGGGGCAGAGTGTAAAGTTGGGTGTGAGAGAGCCAGACAATGCTGGGTCTCATTCAACAATTCTCTCTATATCTGCTTGTTTGGGGCTGAACTGTGTCCCCTCAAAATTCATATGTTAAAATCCTAACCCCCAGCTCCTCAGAATGTGTATGTATTTTGAGTTAAGGCCTTTAAAGAGGTAATCAAGGTAAAATAAAGTCATATTGGTGGGCCCTAATCTAATCTAACTGGTTTCTTTAAAAGAAGAGGAAATTTGGCTGCCAGACACATGTTGTACACAGAGGAAGACCATGTGAGGACACAGTGGGAGGGTAGCCATCTGTAAGCCAAAAAGACAGGCTTCAGGAAAAACCAAACCTGCCTACAACTTGATCTCAGACTTCCAGCATCTAGAACTGTGAAAAAATAAATCTCTGTTGTTTAAACCACCCAGTCTGTGGCATTTTGTTGTGGTAGCTCTAGCAAACTGAGATACCGCGTCATCCTCTCTATTCTCTGTTAAAGCCTGAAGGAGATTTTCTTCCTGAAGAAGAGACCCATTCCCAAACAACGAGACCAACCTCCTCCCTTTCCTTCCAGAGTCTCTGAGATGCCACCGGGAACTGTTGGTGTCTCTGTAGCTTGTAACCCATCCACAGAGTGAATATAGAGCTCCAAGCACCAGGCCCCAGTGGGAAGTGGCACCCCGCAGTGAGCCACGGGAAGCTCTTCCTGATTTGGGAATAATTTGCCTGATTCTGAAATTAAGAGCAGGAAGGAATATCATGGACACTTTTAGAAAGACATATCTCTTACCCTGTGGGATGTATGCTTTAAATTTCATCCTCACATTTGTTTGTAGTAAGAGATATCCCTGGTTGCCTATTCTCTGAATTAGCCACAATTAGGAAAGGGAGCAGGTGACTTTTTCATCTGACTTCAAGAATTCGGAGCACCTTTTTCTAGCTCCTGTGCTAATCAAACTGAAAAGGGACATAGGATCTCTCCTTTGGGTTTCCACCTTAGAAAGTTGTACAGGAATGCAGCTTTGAGCTTTGAGACTGGAAAGATGATACCAGAATGTAGATGTGAAGGAGTGGGGGAGGGTGACATGGCAGGGAGAGGGTGTGTGCTCACTGCTGTGCCCAGCTGGGCTTGATTTCTCTCAGGCCCTCTTAGAAGCCATATGTAGAGTCCACCTCGGGACTGTCCCACCAAAGGGTGGGAGGTTGGGCACTTATTCACCAAATCCCATGCTCCACTGAGTAGAAATGCCACTGGCATATTACCTTCCCTGCTGGTCTGGGTGGCACCTGTCCTTGGGCTCTGTGGCTTTCTGTGGCCTCAGAGAAAGTCCTCACAGTAGCCAAGCAGTGGGCTGCATTGGCAAGCTCATGATGTAGGGGGGGCAACGCTTGTGGAGCAGCCCACCAGAGCTGTGCTGAGATCAGGTGGGCTATGGGCATGGGGCCTTGTGCAGAGCATTCCAGGCAGCGTAAGCAGCCAGTGCAAAGGCCCTGAGGCAGGAGCATGCATGACGTGTTCAAGAAACTCACGAAGGCCAGTGTGTCTGAGTGGAGTAAGACAGGAAGGGAGGAGCAGGGGTTTCAGCCAAGGAGGCAGCGAGGGGCTGTCCTGTGGGGCCTGAGTAGAGACCACTGGGAGGACTCTGGCTCTTACTCTGGGAGACTTTGCGGGGGGTCGCAGAGTGTAACATGGTCTGATTTCTGTTCTGAAAGGCTCATTGGCTGCTGTGCTAAGAATGCGCTTGGGTTGAGGGAGAGGTAGAAGGGGGAAGGGCTATCGTGGAGGTGATTTCAATAATCCAGGTGAGAGATGATAATGGCTTGTACGGGGTGGAAATGGGTGAGGGCTGAGAAGTGACGGATGTTCTTTCTGCTTCTCTCAACAACTCAGCAAGAGGAGTTGTTGAATCCTCAGGGTTTAAATTCTCTGAGAGTTTAAAATGTCTCAGCATTTATAGATAAGGGAACTGTGCATCGTACAGAGTAGGGAACTCAGGCAAGTCTCTGGGTTTCCATCAAGGCCTCCATTCATTCTGCCCCTTTCCCCAGTGATCTCAGGGAAGCTATTTACTCCTAGCCTCCCGCATCATTAGCCGTGAGCCCGGACACACTTACTGACAAGCGGCAGAGGATGACAAGGGTAAGTGAAAAGAACAAAAAGTCCACGTGGTTTTCCTAACAGAGAGCCCATTTTTCTCATCACATTCCAAGATGCTGAACAAACTAGATGCAAGACTTCAGAAACTATATAACAGCAAATTATTGAGTTGGGAAGCAATAATTAGAAAGGAAATGAAGAAAAGGGACGTTGGGGGCCTTAATGTGAAATATGACATTGATAAATCAAAGGAAGCCTTGAATTAGAGATGTGGCTATTTCAACTGATTATCCAAGATAACTCACATCCTCCATTAACCTCGTCTGTCTTGTTTTGCCTTTGTGAGGACAAAGAGTATCTTTGCAAATTGCCAGGCCACAGGATCATGTCTCCCAAATGTTTATTCAAAGAGGGCGGGGAGGAAGGGGATGAAGCAGTTGAAAAATAATTTGCTTGTTAAGCAGCCCAGAGGAATGTTCTCCTTCCCACTGAGTCTGGTGTATTTATGGGAAAGATAATAAGAGAAGCTTATGATGGATTTGACAGTAAGGCAAAAGTCAACAATAGGTCCAGGCTAGAAACAGTCAGACTCACATACCTTTACTTTAGATGCTTATCCTAATAGTATAAACAAAGTGCCACATGACTGCAGAGGAGAGTAGAAATTGCTCAGCTGCCTGCTCTTTCCTGATGGTTCCAAAGCAAATGGTGTTTATTTAGGGCACTTTGTTTTTCTGCCATTTTTTCCCCGAGAAAGATGCCACTAGGGACAAAAGGCATGTTGGGACATTAGTATAACCATGTGTGTCAAGATTGTTTTGATTCATGTGATGATGTGATGAGAGTCAAAAGGAGACCACAGAAGTGGGAACAGAAAAGGCCCGATTGGATTATTCTGTTTCAGTCACTCCACCCTTCCTGGCAGGGCAGAGTCCCTCGACAGAAGATGTAACACCCACCTCAGCCAAATGTCCTAGTAGTCTGGAAAGTCTGACGATATGACAGGAATTTGAATAGGAGCCATGAGACACCTCACAAAAGCCTGTGGGCAGAAGAAGGGGGTTGAGTTTTGCACGTGTGTGTTTCTTGGATGTTTCCTAAGTGCTTTGGTGCTTGTTTTATGGTGGGTAACCTGGGGCAAGTTCCCAGAGCCTCTCTTCTGGCCTTGTTCCAGACCTGGGACTGCTCCACTGCTCCACGGTCAGCGGTGGCTTTTATGCATAGAGCTGACCAGTGCCGGGGCTCACAGGAAGTTGGTCTGGTTTTCCTAGTGACCCTAAATGATTCAAGAGTCTTTGTTTCTGCTTAGCTCAGGGTCTGATTGTGCAGTAAGCCTGAAGGCCTGAGCTCTTCTAGAGCTAAGATTATACCACCAGAATATCTACCTGCTGAGGGTCAAGACTCACCCTCAAAATTCGCTCTCATTTACCCCCAAACAGCCTCCTTTCCACCCCCTGCATGTTCCCTTCTTATCTCCACTTCCCATCTTTGAAAAACTGTTCCTGTCATCCCACTATCCTAAATTGCCCTTCATTTTCCTCCTTATTATTTAAAATCTCACATATATGCATCTCCTGCAGAATTGTTCTACATACGTTTTATGTAAGTTGAGAATTATGTAACCCATAATTTTTCCCATTCTTACCTTGGTTGCTTAAAAATAGAAAAATTAGCTGGGTGTCATGGCACGCGCCTGTAATCCCAGCTACTCAGAAGGCTGAGGTGGGAAGATCGCTTGAGCCCAGGAGTTGGAGGTTGCAGTGAGCTATGATGACGCCACTGCACTCTAGCTGGGGTGACACAGCAAGATGCTGTCTCCAAAAAAAATAAAAATCAGGACTAACACTAATGCTTGTTCTTAGAGTCCTATAAGTTTTTTGTTGAAAAAACTTTTGCTTTTTTTCTTTTTACATATTTTCTCCTATTTGCATTTTAAGTTTTAGATATGTACAATGCACATCACTTATTATAAGCTTTCTTACTTTTTTAAAAAAATTGGAAGCAGGGGAGAAATACAGCAAAAACAATGACATGATACGGTGTGCTTTCCTCAAGGCTCACCTAGTGAGATCAGCCCCACCAAACGAAAAGCATCTGTGATGTCTTACTGTGAGCAGCCTTGACCACCTATAGCACATATGTGTCCACGGCAAGAGGAGGGCTGCAGTAAGAAGACACGTGGCTTCCTCCACCATGCTGCTTGGTGCACCTGCTAACCCCATGGTCCTCAAAGTATGGTCCCCAGGCCAGCAGTATTAGCATCATCTGAGAACTTGTTAAAAATGTAGATTCTCAGGTCCTGCCCCAGAATTACTGAATCAAGATCTCTGGGGAGGGGTCTAGCAATCTGTGTTTTACTGAGCCCTCAGGTGATTCTGATGCACACTCAAGTCTGAGAACCACTTGCCAACCCACACATTGCTAATGCCAATGGAGACCACTGGAGAAACCTCCTTTCTTATATTTCTGCCCAGTTTGAACATTGATATAGCCAGAAGTGAATACACAAATTTATGTCTCCTTGTGTTTTCTTGCTCAGTTTGAGTCTCATTAGCTTCTTTTCATTCATTTAGGGGTCATTTCTCCATGTCCCTTCTGCTTGGCCCGAGTGATTAGACACCGACCTAAAGTATCTTGTTGGATACAGTAATTTGCCTGTTTCCTTCAACTTACACACATTACTAAGACTCCGACTGGATTCTTCATTTCTATGCACACACATCTCAATTATTCATTCTCTGGTGGCCCTGCTAATATATACTATTGCCACTCATAGTTCCTGGCATTTTGAACTTTAACAGAGAGGTATGGACAGGCTTCACTTCTGATGCAAGATATCTGAGTAAAAGGACAGATGTGCTAAAACAATATGCAACCACCTAACTCAACTTCTGAAAGATATTCATGGACATGCGTGTAGATGTGTGAATGCAGGAAACTTCCATGCAAGTGGCTATGAAACAATGAACAGCAAAATTCCAACAAAGTAGGAAGTAAGAAAAAGTTAACCTTGCCTTGTGCTGGCACAGGGCATTTACTGTGGGTGCAGGAAGCAATTCTTGAATAAAGGATTTCTGAAAAAAGGGGAAGAGTCAAGTAGCATTTAACCTTGAAGTTAGCTCTTTCCTACCTAAAACCAAAGATATTTATAAGACCTTTTCTACCACGTAAGTGCAAAGAAGGCAGTTTTATTTTTCTAAGCAGACGTTTGACAGAGAGCACCCACAATTGGAGAGAACTACATTCCCCACTGTTCATGCATTTCTCAAATATGTCAGGATGCTCATTACTTTATTTGGGGTTCTGAACAAATAGGCATTGATGACTGAGTAGAATTGGTGACCGAGGACAGAGACAGCTGAAGGCAGTGAGACGCGAAGCTTGCTGCTGTTTGAATGTATTGCCATCTTGTAATGTGTGGTATTGCGTGTCCCCCTCTGAGCTTCTCATCATGGGTGCCTTCCTCCCCTTCATCAGGTAGGTCCCATCCCTGCTAGCATGGGCCACAGTATTCTGAACAACTTGATGCCAACTCTACTGAGAGGACATGAGAGTTATAACACCTAGTGTTAATCTACAATTATCAAGTAGAGGAGTAATCACAGCTCACCCCTGATTAGGCTTTTTAATGGCTAATGCCCTAAGCCTCAGTTTCCTGAGACATTGCAAACACCACACCGAAAGCCCGACATTTTTATAAGGTTGAAATGAGGCAATTTGTGTGAGAGGCACCTAATACTGTGCCTGGTATAGTATATACTCGATAAATGTGAAATATTTTTCCCTGAAATCCTCAAGCATCAAACTACAATATAAGTATTTCTTTACCAGGCTATGAAAATAACGCACTCATAGGGGCTGAGGGGCATTTAGGACAGCCAGTCCTGCTAGGGATAGAGCCATTAGGGCACATTTCTTTTGCAAAATTGGCATTGCCCCACCAGCACGGCCATTTTTTCTCTTTCAACTATTTTCATCCTGCACTCTTAGCTCAACAAACACATCTTAGGTGCTAAAGGCATCTTTTATGCTTACAACTTTGCCTAAAGCAATCTAAATAGTAGTGAAAATGAGAAAGAGGATGCTCATTATTTTATTTCGGGTTCTGAACAAATAGGCATCAGTGTCTT
The DNA here is from genome assembly GCA_023783475.1 of Daubentonia madagascariensis. Classification (NCBI taxonomy): domain Eukaryota; kingdom Metazoa; phylum Chordata; class Mammalia; order Primates; family Daubentoniidae; genus Daubentonia; species Daubentonia madagascariensis. The sequence goes on from JAKFHU010002658.1 coordinate 12,264,696, forward strand.
AAGTAACTAATGTAACTTGTGTCTAGGCAAAATTGTGCTTAAAAAAATATAGGAGTCTGGATGCCACCACCCCCTTTGTTGTTATGATCAACATAGGGAAAAATATATTCTGGTTTTTAGCTAAATATGTTAATCACATATTTTTTTCTGTACATAAAATATGCATTAAATATTTGTTAGCAAATAGGCAAAACTAGTTTATACAGCCATCCTGTTCTGTGGCTTGATGTTGATTTGACTTGAGGTAGACATGTCAACATGCCAGAACTGTGATTCTTTACCCTAAATGTTCATCAGGCAACCAAAACTATTCCTCAATTAATGGCTGTTCACAGGATTTTAGGCATAAAGCCTCTGGCGCCATTCTATGTTATAAGTTTTTTTTATCTCTTTCTTTTAAATGAAACCACTTAGCCCAAGATCCCTTCCCAGTGGGAATTCATGGGTAATATTTTTGTTTCCTGGACGAAAAGAGAATATGCGAACATTGGCCTGTCAGGGGCTTATAAAGTGGTTTACTGTAAATGGAAGAGTGGAGACCCTTCAGCTCCTTCTTGAACTGGGAATAGAGAGAGAACGAGGCAGCTGGTGATGCGAGCTGATGCTCACAGAATGCCATGAAGTACAAGGAACTTACAGTGGCCATAGTGAGCCATATGCAGACTGAACTGACCTGGGACAGAAACAAGATATGCAGTACAGAAAAAAACATACAGTAGAAGATGGTAGAAGGCAGTTGGTACCAGAACAGGAAGAAACAGACGCTTTGAATGTTTGAGTTGTATTAATACAAGAGCAATAGAACAGAGGTGTGGATCATTGCTTCTGAAGTCTTTAGAACATCCTTAGACTCAGGACCACCCTTCAGGCCTGGTGTCCACGAGACTTTTTCACTTATATTTAATAGCTCCTTGTTGTACCCACTCCTCTCCTTATTGCCCCCAAAAGATTTTGTCTCTCGTATCCCTCCATGTGTATTCTTAACAAGGGGTTCTTTTAATTGAACTAACTTGAGTCTCTGAAACTTGCAACCAAACATGTTGTCTACATTTTATTACTTAGCTGTGTGTTTTGCCACATTCAAATACCAAATTTTATCACAAATTTAGGCTCTGAACTTTTTCTGCCAAGCAAAGAAATGATGCTTCCCCAGCTTCTAGAAAGCAGCAAAATGAAATAGTAACTGGAAATTCATTACAAGTTTTTTGACTTTTCACAAATAGTAATCACTGTTTTGTTATTCTGCAAATTTGGCTTCATGATTTCAAGTTTCCCTTTCTCAGCTCTGGTTCTAGCTGGCCCACATATCTTATTATGGTAGCTCAGAGCCCCTCTGTTCTCAATGTCATGTTCACCCACATGCAAAAGGATTACAATGAAGTCAGGTGCTGCCTTGGGATTGTCATCTTAAAAGAAATTTTTTATAGTTTTCTTATTATAAAAGTTAAATTTGCTTAGTGAAAAAACAGGAGACAGCAGAATAGTAAGAAGAAAAAAATCAGCTATAATCTCAGAGAAAAAATCATAGTTAAAATTTACTTATGATATTTTATCCTTATTACTTTGTACGTGTTAAGAAATAGTTGAGATCACATGGCATATATGTTGCTGAAGCCTCATAATTCACTTAGCAACATAGTATAATCATCTTCCTGAGCTTTAAAAAAAAAACTCTTTGTAAACATCAGTTTTAATAGCTGCACAATAGTCTAATAGTCCATCAGATGGAATTTCATTACTGGAAATATGTCTAATAATTCCACAGTGTTGAACATTTGTTTATAATATTAGGCTAATATAAATAATTATGTAATGGATATTTAGTCCATGTTTTGGACGATTGTTTTCAGATGGATTTCTGAATGTTCAACCACTGGGAAAGAGTGTGCTTTAGCATTTATGAGGCCTTTTAAAGACTTTTTTCAAACTTAGAGACTTTTAAGATTAAACAGTTTGTACCCTATGGCATCTAATCAATTATTATGAACATTCAGTGGCTGGATAGATATCCTGAAATCTAGATGTCAGATCCTCTGATGACTAAGCCTACTTCTACCCCACTGAATTTTGTGGTTTGGGAATGTCACACAGTTATAACCTGATTTTCTACTCAGAAGGCTTGACTAGATGAGTAGTCTTGGCTCACCTCAAGCAGGAGTTTGAAGAATTAGATTACTGTGTTGGATCCTGAGCAGATTGTCATCAAAAGTGAAAAAAAAAAAGTATCAGAAGTGTATAAATATACATATATAAAATAGCCCATCACATCTTCAAGGCCATTTGTGCAGCAGGGGATGCGAGGGGAGATAGGATTGAGAAGCACAATCTCTGATGAGACCCAGTCTCACCTCTGCTTCCAGGACAGCGACCCTGCCTTCTCTTCTATGTATTTGCCTTCTGATGAACTGTCTTTTGAAGAAACGATATTTGGGAGCTGAAGGGAAGAATTCAGAAGCATCAATCTCAAAGATAATACAAGTTTGCAGAAGAGAAGCTGAATAAACAGCCTCCTTTTGAGTTTTATCGGTAGTATGATTTTGAAGCACACTCCATTTTCAAACTATAAAAAATATGACTTTTAGTGCATGTATCAAAATACAGGAAGAAAAATACAAATGATAAGAGGATTTATTTTTTGTCATTTAATTTCCTTTTCAACATCCATATTTAAATGATATTAAAAATATTCTGTTATGGACGTGAGCCCTTTAAGTGTAAACGTCTAGGAATTCTATTACTGAGGCGTTGTAGTACTTGTAGTCATCTAGATCTGCTCCTAAAACAAACAAACAAAATCAATGAATATAAAAGGACACAAACCATCAATGAGAAAACAACAGCATCCCATAGAAAACAAGTTACAGAAGCTGCAGTTGCTCATTCATTCACTTGACAAACACATCTAGAGGACCTCCTATGTACTGTGTGCAGTGCTAGATGCTGAACATACAACATTAGCCAAGGCCCAATTTCTGTCCTTGGGAACTTAAACAGCCTCGTGAAGAAACACGCACACCAAAAATGAAAATACCACAGGGTAACTGTTAAAATGGAGATATTTGTGGGGTGTTGTGGCAATAGAGAAGAAATTTAAATCTCTTAGAGGGGAAATAGAACAAATTTCAGAGGAAGGGAAAATTGAGCAGAGGATAGGATCAGCTTCACTGGCGTGCGCAAGTTGCCCAAAGTCTACTCTTACACTGCATCATGCCTGGCTTAAGGCTCCGCTGTTGCCATCTTGAAATTCCTCATTTTTTTTTAACAAGGGGCACAGACTTTCATTTTATACTGGGCCTGCAAATCAAGTACAGTAGCTGGTCTTTGCTGAGTGATTTGTCGGAGAATGAAGTGGGAAGAAGTGTTTCAGGCAAATGGAGTAGTGAAAGACAAGAATTTGAAAGAATAGGAAATGTAAAGTCTACAAAGAGTTGTACAGTTTGACTAAGTTACATGGTGGCGTGGGATTGGGGGTGCAGGGAAGGTAAGGTAAGACAAAGCATAGCACCTGGATCTTGAAGGGTCTTGGTTTTGTTTGCAAAAGAGCTTAGATTGTATCCTTTGAGTGATACAAAAGAGCTCAGAGTAACCTATGAGTGATACAAAAGAGCTCAGAGTAACCTATGAGTGATACAAAAGAGCTCAGAGTAACCTATGAGTGATACAAAGTCATTCAAAATTTTGACCGAGTGAGTAGCAAGAGAATACAGAGTGAGAAAAGTAGCAGGCCTAGCCTTGAGCTCTGTAGAAAATTAAAACCAAAGGCTCCAGTAGGAAAATTGGAATCCATAAAGTAAAATCAGAGAATGCACGAAAGGTAGCACTACCCAAAGAGAGTGGAACATGCTAACCAAAAGAAGAACACATTTTAATTAATTATTTTTAAATTGACAAAAAAAATTGTGTGTATTTACCATTACAACATGATGTTTTGAAACATGTATACATTGTGGAATGGCTAAGGAGCTAAGTAACATATGCATAACTTCATATACTATCTTTTTTTTTGTGATGAGATCATGTAAAATCCACTGTCTTAGCAATTTTGCAGAATACAGTACATTACTATTAACTATAGTCACCATGTTGTAAAACAGATCTCTTGAAGTTATTCTTTCTATCCAATTGAAACTTTATATCCTTTGACCAATAGGTTTCAGAAAGGAAGGGGTAGTCAGCAATATCAGGGCAGGGGAGTTTCCTTGCTCTTCTCTCAGGCCCAGGGACTTTGTCTTATTTGTCAGGGTATTCTCCCTGGTCCTCACACCTTCCTTTGTTCCCATCTTGTGTTGGTTTCCCTGTACAATTCCAAAGTAGCCCCATACATCCTGAAGGCATTCTATTTGGCACTAGTTGGGCAAGAATAGATGACAACCCACGGTGGGGATTGACTGACCACTGGTTTGTCATGACACCATGACTTTAAACCAGACCAAACCACCCATGTACATACCATGCTTTGGATGTCAATCAAAATAAGCACCTGGCCTCACGCTTCTGTGCCTTCATGCTGCTGTGTTCAATTCTCTCCTTTCACCTCATACCCTGCTTTGCTTCTGAAGCTCCCTGCTTCCTGGGCCTCCTGGTCTTGACACCTTTCTGCATCCATACTTTGCCATTGGACTTGGCAGAAGCAGCCTCCTTTGGTGCTCTTGAGGACGTGCCTTCACGTACCTTATGGTTCCTTGCATTCTTGGCTTGCCTGACCCAGGTCTGAGGCCTTGGATCCTACTGGAATGACTGCTCACCCAGCTGAAATGCCCCACTGGCCTACCACCAGGAAACCTACCCACCATAATGGTGACAGACACTGTCTTGTTCTTGCAATTTTTCCCCCAGAGTCAAGTCTACCATTTCAAATCAATAATACAAGAGCTATGGGATGTTCCTTCTTTTTTGCACTTTGACATTCTCCACAGGAAGGTGGAGAATGAAGGTGGACTTTATTGAAGTCCCTTAAAATGACAGCCTGAGACTGAATGGAGGGTAGTGAGGCTGTCCTGAGTGTAGGTGGTGAGGGTTGGGGGGTGGGGAGATGCTATGTAATAACTATCAACGTTGTCTCCATTTACTCTGTCATCTGAGTTATTGTGCGATTCTGCTGGGTGGATTCCCTGTATAACATAGGCTCTTGCACGAGTCATTTCTAAAGCAAAAATTCACTTCTAATGGCTCATTTTCAAGCTGTATATAACATTTTAAGCTTTATATACATATAGATAGAAGCTTATACAATACACACACATATATGCTTTATATGTAAAGTAGATAATTTCAGAAATCCTTAAGTATTTCTCACATACTTATTTGGTAGTAACATTAAGGGATTATGCAAACATTTTCATCAAACATAGATCCAAATAGAAAAAATAAAAAGGAAAAACACTATAGGAAATCCTGGCCAGGCGTTGGGTAGCAGGTGCCTGGTATCCATCTAGTTAGACTAGTGCGTACATCTGGATGTGATACAAGTTCTGCCTTCCTAAAAAAGGTTTGGAACTTTTTCACTAGGAAGGAATGCGGGGCAAGATCTTGGTTTCTTGGTTTGGACAAGCTTCCTGTTCAGTGGTTGGGGCTGTGCTCAGAAGCTGTTTTGAGAGTGTGCACGTGTGCAGGAGGGTAAAGGGCCAAGGGGCGGTAGAGGGACTGAGGGGCAGCCAGAGGTTAGGACAAGGGGAGGATTCACAGGGCCTGGCCTCGCCGGGCCTCAGCAGGTGCAGCCTCCAGATGTCAGGTTAGGGGCATCTGCTTCACTGGATTTAGAACAATAAAAAAGCTATACTGTCTTGATAATTACTTGCCTTACAAAAAAAAAAGGGCTAAATCCTGGCTCTCAAGAAACAGTATTATCTCTACCTCCTAGTTCTTTCTATGATATAAAATATAAGGCAACATAAAAGAAAAATCCATCCAGATTTCCTGCAGCCTGAAATGTTTTGCCAATTGTAACCATTCTCAGAGGCTTTTTCTAGTGGCCACTGGGCCAATTATGGTGTCTGGGAAGTGTATGTGGGAAAAGCTGGCAAATGCCCCTGGAGATGTGTATTGACTCCCCCCTCAGAGACAGCAAAGAGCACATCCCTAACCCTGAGTCTCTTACTGCCAAACTCCCCTGGATGCCGGTGTGATAGACAAGGGCCTGATCCTCAGGGTGTGGGCATCTGACTTTGCCATCATTCCCACCGTCCTTTCAGTCATGTGCTTTAAGCTGCTAATTTTTTTATTATCTTGAGTAGTCTAAGGAGAAAACTGTGTCATGTATGAAAATGATAATTGGTATTCTTTTGAGTAGTCTTTTATATAATGTCTACATAGCTATATAATTTATATTACATATATACACACACATACACACACACACATAGCTGATAGAGTTAGCCTTCCTTTTTGTTTACCTGATTTAATGGGAATGCTTCTAGGATAGCATATTCCAAAAAGGTGTCTATTAAAGATTGTTCAAAAAAATTTTTAATATGAGTATTGTGGAAAAGTGTTGCATACTCAGATAAAAGTTGTGGAAAACACTAGATTTAAGACTTACACTTGGTCTTTGGATTTCTCAGAGACTTTAATATGCTAATTTAAGACTTTAAAGGTGAATCTCCAAGGGGAACTGGTCTGAGTGTCCTGCAAACTTGTCCTTGACTTCAGGACATACGTATGTAAAACTGTTACGTATTCTTTTTCTATGTAATTTATCATGACCATCTTCCTGCATTGTTAAATATTCTATAACTCTTTTCTAAATCGAATATATGGAAGCTGCTAACTTCCTTACATTTCTAACAGTTTTTGCTTTACATGTCTTCAGGGGCAGATTCAGATTTGTGGGCCTCATATTTAAGAACAAAGTTTACAAAATTATAAGCACAAATTTTTTAGTATTCCTATATGTTTTCCACTGTTATATCTTCAATGCAGATATTGTCTGTACTGAACACAAAAATGACCTTCTATATCCCTCCCTCTTAATGTCTTTGCTTTATTTGATATTAAAATTAATCTCCCTGATTTTGTTTTCCTTTTACTGAATATCTTTGCCTTAATTTGTCATTTTGTCTTTGTCAGCTTCTCTTGTAAGTATTTATCAGAAAAATATGAAAACCAAGAGGACTTGCCTTGTAATAAGTCATGAAAAGCTAATATAGTATGCATGTGAATGTGTGTAATGTGTACTATTTAAACTGCTTCTGAAAAGGTTTCATGTCACCCACCAATTAAAAGCTGACTCCAAAAATTTTTCAATAGTAGCAGTAGTATTTATAGAAACAAAAATTATAGTAATAACTAACATCGAGTATTTACCATGTGCCAAGCATTGAGTTAAGCACTTAATAAGGATTATGTTTTTAAAAACAAAAGGCCTATAAAACAGGTACTATTAATATTCATGTTTCATGGATGAGAACACTGAGGCATGAAGTATTAAACAGCCATGAGCGTGGAGTCAGATTCACACTAGAGAGCTTTGGAGTCTGGCCTCTTAATAGGAAGCCACCTTACCTCTCCTCAGTGAGACATCCCAGTCTGCAAGGCCCATGCCAGGGATGTTACTATGCACATACAGGGAAGCCCACAGATTACAAATATGATGACAAAATGGAATATTTTGTATAAAATCTTGGGTATTTTAATGGGAAATGTACAATTCACACCAGGAACTGTTAGCACAATGCCATGTGATTCCAATGCCAAGTGAATTAAAAAAAAAAAAAAAACAAAAAACCTGTGACCTATAAGCATCCAGATGGAGGGGAGTGCTCTGTGGACAGAATTTTAAAAGTTTTCTCAAATAGTCTCCATTATGTATATATGCCACATTTTCTTTATTTAATCATCCATTGATGGACATTTAGGTTGATTCTACATCTTTGCTACTGTGAATAGTGCTGCAATAAACATACAAGTGCAGTTATCTTTTTGATATAATGATTTCTTTTCCTTTGGGTAGATACCCAGTAGTGGAATTTCTGGACCAAACAGTAGTTCTATTTTTAGTTCTTTGAGAAAACTCCATACTGTTTTCCATAAAGGTTACACTAATATGTGTTTCCACCAACAGTATAGAAGTGTTCCCTTTTCTCTGCATCCTCTCCAACATCTGTTATTTTTTGTCTTTTCAATAATAGCCATTCTGACTGGTGTAAGATGATATCTCACTGTGGTTATAATTTGCATTTCTCTGATGATTAGTGATGTTGAGCATTTTTCCTATGCTTTTTGGCCATCTGTATGTCTTTTTTGAACATGTATGTCTATTCATGTCATTTGCCCACTTTTTAATGGGATTATTTGGTTTTTGTTTGTTTGTTATTGTCAGTTGTTGAGTTGTTTGAGTTTCTATTAATCCCTCATCGGATGTGTAGACAACGGAGACTCAGAAGGGTGGGGGGATGGGGCGGGAGGGGATGGATGATAAGAAAGTACGTAATGGGTACAATGTACATTATTCGGGTGATGGATATACCAAAAGCCCTGACTTCACCACTACGCAATATATCTATGTAACAAAATGACACTTGCACCCCTTAAATTTATACAAATAAAAAGTCTTCGGAAACACTGCATTGATTTCAAGGACAAGGCAAGCTCCCTGTCGGGCTGAGATATGTGGATGCCTGACAGCATCAGCAGGACCTTTTTGGAGAGGGAGGAAGCCCGAAAACATGCAGTCTGACGGGGGTTGTGCCTGAGGCCCACAAGGAGACGCCGAGCAAGAGCCCGAGCAGGGACCCACCGTGGGCGCCCACTCCCCGCGGCCACTGCCCAAGTTTGGGCTCCCTGGTCAGTCGCACAGCACGCTGCGCTGTTATTCAGAGAAGAAGGAAAGTAAAGGCCTGCGGCTGCTCTGCCGGCTGCTGGGATGGTGCCTGGCAGGAGGGGCTGTGCGTCTACACCATTTCTAGGAATGTCCGCCCTCTGGGAAACCAGCCCCAAAGTGCTCCGAGAATGAGCCATGTTTACGGAAAACCTCTGTCATGCTCCGCATTCTCCGCTCCGGTTCTGACCACAGCAAGCGTGGACGCTGTCCAGGCCAGGCTCTCCCCGTCCCAGTTCAGCCTTGGAAACTGTGGCTTCTGGGAAACAGTACCAGGCAGCCATTCTCATCAGGGCTGCAAGATCTTTCCCCCTGAGCCCCCCAGGTCCCTTCATCTCCTCTCAAGGGCTTAAGCTGCTCTGGTCCCAAAAGGCACGCACTAGGTTGCCCCCCTCTGCAGAGTAACCCCTTCCCACCCTGCCGAGCAGAGCTGCCAGCCACGCCTTGCAGGGGACTCCGAGAGGACGTTCCTTCTCGCTCTGGCTAGCTTTCAACGCCCCAGGTCGCACCGACCGAAGGCAGGTGGCTCTCCCTGGAGAGGGGAAAGGATTTATTGAGGGGCATTTTGCGTGCTGCTCAATGAGATGAATGCAGGCTTTGAGAAAAAATTCAGCTTTTCGTTTGCCCTATTATCTTCTAAAGTCTGACGATTGCATCCACAAGTAGAGCACTTACCTGGACATTTTCAAATACTTCGGATCTTCCTGGCCTCTGTGCGATCCCCCTGATGAACTCCGAAGCTCTCTTTTTCATTATGTCTGGGAGCAGGCAAACTCCGGTGAGCCCCGGCTGGCTGGCGACGCTTCCCATCAGACGACTCTGTCTGGAGCCACCATTTGAAAATATCCCCAAGGCTATTGTATTCAACCTTTACTTAAAGATCATTTCTATGAGGCATCCAATTTCTGCGGCTCCCCTGGGCTGCGGTTTAAGACAGGCTTCACAGTATTTACTGTTTATAGTTTTGAGCTGACAGCTATTTAAGGGCAAGAGATTTCAGCTGCCACCACCTCTCACAGCTTTTGTCACCAATGCATTTACCAGACAGAACAAGCAGGATCTTTGTGAAACCAAGGAAGCAAGTGTAATATGGTACAGGGAAAAAGTTTAAACTTTGGACTTATTTTCTTGCTGATTTTTTCTGTGCACTCCATCACATGGAATTATGGGGAGTTGGTATATCAGTGGCATCTGTATGGCTTACAGTAATGATCATTTATTCATTAGGCAACTAGGGTGGTGGGCTCTGCTGATCTTGGCTAGGGTCACCTACCCTCGTGGCTGGCTGTTGACTGGGGTGACTGGGATACCTTTGCTCCCCATGCTACTTATCCTCCAGTGGGCTAGCCTGGGCGTGTTATCACAGTAAAGGTAGAGGTACAGCAGAAACACTCATGGCCTCTTGAGGCCTGAGCTCAGAACTGGCACACCGTCAAGTCCAAAGAATTCTATACACCAAAGAAAGTTCAAGGTCAGCCCATTTTTAAGGCATTGGGGAATAAACTCTGAAAATAACTGTAAAGTCACAAGACAAAATGACTGGGCTCAGGGAAGGTTGAAGTATTGGTACTATTAATGTGATCCACCACAGCTGTATACATGCCTTTCTCCTCTTCCCTGGAGTTCTTTCACTGTGTTTTATTTATCTTTCTGTCTGCCAGTTCCTGGGACAGCACTTGGCATGGAGTCAGTATTCACTAAGCAACCTTGCGTTGCTTTCAGCATGGTGGTACATAGAATAGGCTCTGATACGACAATAGCATCCTACGCTTTTTCCTGGAACAAACACATCAGTGTTAGAGATGCATCATGGTACTACTGCTCCCAGCATTTACTCTTTACATTTCTCTATCATGTGTCTAGATTTGGATTTTTAAAAACTTATTTACTCAGCACCCAATGGGGCTTTTCGTATATTTCCTCATTTCTGGAGAAGATTTCATCATTTTCTCTTTGATTATTTCTTCTCCACCATTCTCTCTGTACTCTCCTTCTGGAATGCGTCTTAGGTATATGCCAGACTTTTCTCATTATATTCTTCATGTTTCTTAACTCCTCTTGTAAATTTATCATTTTGTCATCTCTTTCTTCTTTTCTATCTCAAACTATCCCTATTTTTTCTGTTGTTGTTGTTATTTCTCTCTTTAGCCATATCTAGTGCGTTATTTAACAAAGTATTTCACGTAGAGGCTCCAGCTTAGAATCACCCAGCAGATTCAAAAAGTATATCAATGCCTGGTCCTACACCCAAAGTTTCTGGTTTAATTGGTTTGGGTCAGGGCATGGATATCACTGACTATAATGTGTAACTAGGGTTAAAAAACATTGATTAAAGTATTTTTTTGGAATTTTTTTGCTCAATGACTATATTTTTCATCTAGCATTTCTAATTTTTTAAAAATTCTGCTGGATCTTATTTCATAAACCCTGTTTATTTTTTATGGATGCTATCCCTTCCTTAGAACATTTTAAACATTCATAATTTGAGTCTCTTTGAGACTGTTCTATTATGTTTAACTCCTAAAATGTAAATTCCCGCATTGGTTGAATCTGCAGATTGTCTATCATGGCATTGAACTTCCTCCAAGCTTTGTAAATTTTGCATGTGAATTCATCTTACACCTTGTGCCTTGGGTTAAGAGGACTTCCTAATGGGCTGTTTTCACACTTGCGTGTGCCTGGTCCCATGGATTTCATTGGATCCCAGTAATTTTTTATATAAATGCATCTTCTCAGGGTTCATACTGCACATACAGCTCAAATTCAGGGTTTGTATCTAGTCACACATAGGCTTGGTGTTCTGAGCTCAAGCAAGTAATGCATTTCAGTCACTACCTAGGGCAAAGGCTGATTTCCACTCTGCAAGATAAGGATATCTGGATTTTCACTTGTGAACTTACAATATATTCCTAGATTCCTGTTCATGAGGGAAGCCCAGTTCTGGCTCCTTGCCTGGTATTCCTTATTGCGCATCTTTATGTCCAATTCCTGGCTTGGCACCCACTTTAGCCACATATATTTAGCTCCTGTGCACTACTGTGGATTTCTTCTCCATTTCTGTCACATGGAAATTTCCCTTTCTTGTTTTTAAGCTAGTATGTGTATTTTCTTAATAAAATTTTTATTTTAGCTAGTTTTAGATTTACAGAAAAATTGCAAAAATATCACAGAGAGTACTATACACTCTATACCCAGTTTCCCCTGTTGTAAACATTGTATATTAGTATGATACATTTGTTATAACTAATGAACCAATATCGATATATCATTATTACCTTAAGTCCATATTTTATTCAGATTTCCTTAGTTTTTACCCATGCCTTTTTTTCTGTTCCAGGATACCACATTGCATTTAATCATCCTGTCTCCAGGGCTCCTCTTGATTGTGCCGGTTTCCTGGACTTTCCTTGTTTTTGATGACCTTAACAGTTTTGAGGAGTACTGGTCAGATATTTTTATAGAATGTTTTTCAATTGGGAATTTGCCTGATATTTTCCTCATAACTAAATTGAGTTTTTGGAAGGAAGATCACAGAGATAGAGTTGGCATTCTCATCACATTGTAGCAGGGGGATATGGGAAGTGAAAACTCTCTTGGAACATTTTGGGATGAAAGTCACTATGTGTAGCCCACACTTAAGGAGCAAGGAATTATGCCCCATCCCTTTGAGGACAGAGTATCTGCATAAATTATTTGGAATTCTTCTTCACAGAAAAGTTTGTCTATTCTTCCCCATTTACTAATCTGTTTATTCAATCACTTGTATCAGCATGGGCCCATGGATATTTATTTTATACTTTAGGTTGTAATCCAATACTCCCTTGCTTATTTTGTTGCTCAAAAAACTGTAGCTTTGGCTATTGAGAGCTCTTTCAATTGGCTTCTGTGTCTTTTTGATCTACCCCTATCATTGTGTTTATTTTATTTTTTTCCCTTTTGAACACTTACATTCGGCACCACAAAATGCTTCAGACTCATGTTATATATTCTCTGTCTTAGTCCTGGAACCAACCATTTCCCCAAAGATTCCTGACTCCTTTTACTGGAAAAGAGTAGTGGAAAGCAAGGTCTGGGGTGCTGGCTGTGCCTGTTGCTAATGTAGTTTGTTGCTCGTTGGCTGTCTCAGTTTACAGGAAATATAGGTGTGTATATGTGTATATGCACATATCTATAAATATTTCTGAATGTATCCATCTCTATCTATTTTAACTACGAGTTCATACTGCATGCCTCCAACTCTAATCCATTCTTTCACAGATCGTTCTGGCATCCTCTTGCATGTCTGTACCTCCTGGCTGGCTCCTACCATCCACCATTCATTTACTTAATTGTACAGTTCCAGCAGACATACATAGTGGTTTCTGACTTGTTAACCCATATCCTCATGGAAAATAACTTTATCAACTAGAGTACAGTACATATGTACAGTTCCGTTGCCTTCAGTCTTATGTAGTCACCACTCATTTCCAAAGTTACTTAGGTCAGCACATTATCCCCATCTCCTTTAATGAAGTTATTTCATATATTCATATGTAATAGAATTAGATTCTTATGTCACAGTTTGCATCCTAGACCTGGATCCCAGACCTTCTAAAGGTTTTTTAAAAATTGCATATATCAAGGTTCTCTCTTTTTTTCTTTTTATTAATATTTTAAAATTAATTATGTATTTTTAAATGGCAATTAAAAATTTTATATATTTATGGTGTACAACGTGATGTTTTGATATATGTATATGTTATTAAATGGTCAAACCAAGCTAATTAACATATGCCTTATTTCATGTACTTATTTTTGTGGTGAGAACACTTAAAATCCACTCGGATTTTGATAAATTCATACAGCCATGTATCCACCATTATAGTGTCATACAGAATAGTTAAAATCCTTTGTGCTCCACCTATTCAACCTTTTTCCCTCCCCAAGCTGCTGGCAACCACTGGTCTGTTTACTGTTTCTGTAGTTTTCCAGAATGTCATATAAAAGTACTCATACCATGTGTAGCCTTCTCAGACTGGCTTATTTCACTTAGTAACATGTGTTTAAGATTCATCCATATTTTTGTGTAGCTCGATAGCTAATTTCTTTTTATCAGTGGATAGTAGTCCTTATCAGGGAATAGATGCACCACAGTTTGTTTTCCATTCACCTATTGAAGGACATCTTGGTTCCTTGCAGTTTTTGGCAATTATGAATAAAGCTACTGTAAACATTTATGTGCAGGTTTTTGTGTGTATATATATTTTTGAAATGTATATAGATGTATATTTGTTTTATAGCATTTGTATATGAGTTTGTAAAATGTTGTCCTGTGTTCAATCTAGCATTTTGATTCAAAGTTCCTGAGAACTCGTGCAACATACAGATCTTGAAAGCTTAAAAGGGGTTTCATAGGCCATAACTAATTTAACCTACAGTGACAGAGAGTAAATGTTTTACATATGGAGAGCCACACTTAGAAGCTGAAGTTGTCATGTTGTCACCCTTGTTAGCATGGTCATGTTGAGCAACAGATCTGTATACTCAAAGCCGCTTTCTAGACATACAAAGAAAAGCAAGACACAGAAAGGAAGGAGTAGAGAAGGCATCTCTGTTTCAGTTTCTGATTAACTTTCCAATTCCCGCTTTATTTTCTGTGGCATCCTGCTATACTTTCTGTTTGGATTCTACGAAATTCCTTTTCATTGGTTTAATAACCTTTCTTCTTATTTGAGTTAGCTTGTGTATACTTCTGTTCCTTGCAACTAAAGAAAACCCTAAAACACCACATGACAAAAAAATAAACAAAAACCTTGAGAAGATTTTGTTTTGGATTAACAAAAGAGATTATTGGAACCCCAAATCCCCAAATCATTACCAGAGGCTACTGGGGTTATAGCTTCCCCACCAGGTCCCTGACATAATCTCAAGAGATTCCTTTAGGAACACTCTTAATAAAAATCAAAGCACTGGTCATGAATGCCTAAGTGGTATTCTTCACTTTTTATTTAGGTTGGGCTACTGTTGTACTTCAAGAAGCTGATTCACATACCTGCCCCAGGCCTCCGTTCTCCTACCCCCAGATTAGTCCTGTTGGAATTCTATGGGTAGGGAACCCTTTTTCCCAGAGGCCCTAGTCCCTAAACACACACACAGCTACATAGGAGCTACAGGAGTGAGCAGCACAAGCCAACGAAAGGAACCAAGAGAAAGAAAAGATTTTTACGTTTTTGAGCTCCTGTAGTACTCTCCAACCCCTGAATACATCCTACTCTTTCTTTATTTTATTTTATGTTTCTTTTATTTTCTATTAAGGAATAACTTACATTAAAAAGTGTAATAATCTTAAGTGTACAGCTCTGTGAATTTAGACCTACATATACACCAATGTAATCACCACACAGATCAGATTTAGAAAGTTATTATCACTCCAAGAAAGTTCTGTGAATTTCACATAAATTGAATTCTGTAGTATTCAAACTTTTGATATTTCATCCATGCTGTTGCACATATAAGTAGTTCATTTTAGTTTTGGGCTATGCAATATTCTACTATATGAAATACCACAATTTATTCACCCCTTCTTCAGTACTTGCACATGTGGCCGTTATGAATAAAATCGCCCTGAGTACTCGTATACAAGTCATTTTTGTAGATGAGTACTCAGAACAATCATCTGTCTCGTATCATTTCTTAGCAATCACTTCTCTTGTATATGTGCCTAGGAGGGAAATTGTTGGGAAGAAGACAAGTGTATGTTTGCTTTATTACCAGTTTTACAAAGTGGTAGAAGCAGTTGTATACTCTTACCCACAATGAAAAAAAACATACAGTTGCTCCAGATCTTTGCCAATATTGTTACTGTACATCTTTTAAAGTTTAAACAATCAAATAAAGCTAATAAATGTAATGCAGTTTTAATGATTAAACTTTTGAAAACATGTATTAAATAATCATGGCTTTTCCCTTGAATTCCGATTGGTGTTTCCAGCATGTGCCTATTTTAATTAACACTTTTAGATGTAATATTATGCATAAATGAGGTAATATTCTACAGGCCTTCAATATTCCCAAGGGATAGAACTCAATACCTTTCACAAATACAGAAATTTGTGATTTGGCAGTATATAATTCTTTGGGTTTGTTGTTATATATCAAATCTTTGGGTTTGTTTCCAAATTACACTTCTTGAGGCTTTTTACTCATATTTCACAACGTGGCTAAGCCACATTTTAACTTTGGTGATGAAGTTTTGGGGGGAAGGTGTTACATCATGGCACAAAATTATTATTATTCCACAAAATTCATACTATAAGTGATAAAGAGTGGACAAAAGCAGATTCTGGATGGTTGATGCTTACTCTATCTACCCACCAAAAATATGCAAACGCATGCCTCAGGAAATTTAAATTATTACATTCCTAGAAATATTTGTTGAATGAAATAGTGAAAAGTATCCTTAAGGACTTCTGCCAGGCTCAGACACAAAGGCCCTGAGATACCCAGATGACCTTATCCTGACATCTCCCTTTCTACAGCTGATTCACATCTTTGCAGACACAGCACAGTTCCTCCCTGGATCACGAAACCCATCCCCATTTATAGGAGGTACTGCTACATTAATCATATAGCAAAATTCCCACCGTATGGGGTTTGGTGCATTTTTCTGTGTTGTTGTGAATTGAAATAATAATCCCTCCAGAGACTGAAGCAGCTCCTTGTATCATCTACATCTTAATTATGAACATGTAATATTATAGCATCTCCACAATTTTTCTTGGCATAAATATCATCTGAGTAGCTTGATAAAAACACAGATTCCCATTTTCCTCCATAGACCCATGTAACTGGGCTGCCATAAGAAGGAAGCTGGGCATCTGTGTCTCTAACAAGCATTCTAGGTAACGGTTATCACATGCTGAGGAATTAACCTTATAGTGGAAGGACTATGATTTTTTCCACAGGTTTTACATACAGTACATTTGAATCATGATTCTACCACTTTTTAAAAACAGTTCTCTACCTATTGTCTTTGTTTTTATCCCTTCATCTGTCAGTGCATCCATCCACTCATTTCTCCATTCAGGCATTGTATGTTTATTTAGTGTTTTAATCATTTAGCCATTATTTTACTGAGCAGCTAAATCAGCCTTGACAATGGATTTGGGTGACTTTGGGTAAGTTAGCCTCTTGTGCCTCAGTTTCCTCATTTGTAAAATGAATATAATGAGAATATTTACCTTCCAGGTTTATAATGATGGTGAAATAAGAAAGCATGGGGAGATGATTAGTACAGTGTCTGGATCAAGATAAGGGTTCAACAAATATTAATTCCTTATACTTCCTTCATAGAAGGACTATCAAACTTTACAGAAGCGCTTCAAATAGTGGCCCACATTTACTATTGAGGTTTTTTAATATTGACATTTAATGTTAATAAATTTTCCTCTAAGTATTGATTAACTGTATCCCACAGAATTTAATATGTTGTATTTTATTTTTGTTCACCTCAAGAAATTTTCAATTTTTCCTTTTTTCTTCTCTTTAACTGAATTTTTTAGAAGTATTGTTCTATTTACATGTATTTGAAGATTTTCCTTTTATCATTCTGTTATTGAGATCTGGTTTAAACATTTTAAAGTCAGATAACATATTTTATATGATTTAAATTCTTTTTATTTTAAATTATTTTAAATATAAACACTTTAAAAGAATGTATATGCTGTGTTTAGGGGTGAAATGTTCTATAAACATCAAATAAACCCAGTTGGTTAGTGATGTTTTTCTTATCTTCTATATCCTTGTTGATTTTCTGCCTACCAGTTCCATCAATTACTGAAAGAGTTGAAATCTCCAACAGTAATTATGAGTTTTTCTATTTATCCTTTCAGTTCTTTTAGATTTTGTTTCATTTTTAAAAAGCTCTCTTGTTAGGTACATACATGTTTAGGATTTTGATGTCTTCTTGGTAAATTGACCCCCTTTTTTTTTAGAGGAAAGCACGAACACAGTCCCCCACTACCACAAATTATGCAGTCAAGTTTCCCACATTTGGGGAAATTAGAGGGGTCAGCACATCTGGTGGTAATGGATAAGCCTCACCCTGGGAAAAACACCTTCATGATCATAGTATCTCCCCTGCCAGGTAAGGATGGTAAATTGACCCTTTTATAAATATGTAATGTCCCTCTTTATTCCTGGTAATTTTCTTTGCTCTGAAGTTTAATTTGTCTGATATTAATACAGTTATTCCCATTTTTTTGGTTGGCGTTTGCATGGTATACCTTTCTCCATCATTTAACTTTTAACTTTTTGTATCACCATATTTCAAGTGAGTTTCTTGTAGAGAGCATATAGTCATTCTGACAGCATGTCTTTTAAATGATGTGCTTTGACCATTTATATTTAATGTAATTATCTTTGGATTTATGTCTACTGTTTTAATATTTGTTTTCTGTTTGTTCCTTTTCTTTTTAGTTGCTTAGTTTCCTTTTCCTGCCTTCTTTTGGATTATTTTAACATTTTTAGTACTCCATTTTTAAATTTATTTATATTTTTAATTTATTTCTTTGCATAATTTTTAATGGTTGTTATAGGAATTGCAATATACATATTTAACTTTGAGGGATCTACTTAGAATCAATTTTTACCACTTCAAAAGGAATATAGAAAATTTGACAACAATATAGATCCCTGTATCCTTCCCATTTTATGTTTTAGTTGTCTTATATATTACTTAATACATTTACATACATTGAAATTCTGTCATATAATGTCATACTTTTTGCTCTTATAATTAAAACATATTTTAAAGAGTCTTAGAAGAAAAGTATAGTCAGTCATATTTACCTAAATATTTACTATTCCTGTTCCTCTTCCTTCATTACTGATGTTCTGGTATAATTTCTCTTCTGTTTGAAGAAGTTCCTTTAGTAATTTTTTAGAACAAATTTGCTGGCAATGAATTCTCATCGTTTCCCTTATCTGAGAATATCTTTATTTCACTTCATTTCTAAAGGATATTTTTGCTGAATATAAAATTTGGGGTTGATAGTTCTATTCTTTAAACAGTTTAAAACTATTACCTCAATTCCTTCTGAAATAAATGGTTTCTTATGAAAAACCAGTTTTTCAAATGTTGTCCTCTTATCAGTAACGTATCCTTTTTTGAGCCATCTTCAAGATATTTGCTTTGTTTTCATGGATTTAATTATGCAATATCTGGGCATGGTTTGTGTGTGTGTGGTCTATATTATTTGGGGTTCATTCAGCTTCTTGAATCTTTGCACTTATATCTTTTGACAAATTATATCTTTTGACTTTTAAGTCATTATTTCTTTAATTTTTTTTTGCACTGTGCTTTTTCTCCCCTCCTTCTGAAACTCCCTTGACACAAAGGTAGATTTTTCAGTATTTTCCTGCAGCTTCCTGGAACTCTGTTCACCTCCCCCGACCCCCAGTCTTTTTTATTTTTTCCTCTGTGCTGTTTAGACTAGATAATTTCTATTGATCTATCTTCAAGTTCACTAACGTTTTCTTCTGTCATCTCCATTCTGGTACCAAACTCACTCACTGAGTTTTTAATTTTGATTATTATATTTTTCAGTTCTACTGTTTCCTTTGGTTCTTCTTTATAGCTTCTATTTCTTTGCAGAGACTTTTTAATCTTTCCATTGGTTTCATTATTTCTTTGAGCATTTTTATAATAGTTATTTGAAATCTTTGTCGGATGATACCAACATCTGTGTCCTTTCTGTGTTGGAGTCTGTTGATGGTCCTTTACCACATGATCGAGATTTTTCTGATAGCTTTTATGATGAGTAATTTTGAATTGTGTACTGCAAAATTTGAATATCACATTTTGATATCTGGGCTTTATTTAAATCCTACGGAGAATGTTATTTTTTGTTTTTGCAGGCAATCGACTTTATTTGGTTTAGGCTGAAAGCTATTACCAGCCTTCTGTGGATTATGGTTTTAATGTCCACTCTGCTTTTAAAGCCTTGAATTCAAATTTGTCCCATGTGCACCACTCATTGGCTAGTCTGGGACCTGTTTGCTGGTATATTCCTTAGTGCAGTTCTCAAAGTATTTGGTAAATGGTTTCGATCCACACACATACAATTCCAGGGTGAACCCAGGAGTTCATCAACAACTTCATGGGGTCATGTTTCTGAGGTCCTCCCTCTCCATTTTCCAGCTGGTACTTTCTGCTTCCCTGGAGCTCTCTCTTTTAGTCTTCCAGCCCAGTGAACAGAATTTCAGTTTCATTATTTTGATATGCGCTTCCTATGACTCTACCCATGTGTAGAGCCAAGCAGCAGGAGGACAGAAAGAGAGAAACAGCAATGAATTTGCCTGACACTCTCGGAACCACAGTTCCTCTCATCACAGAGGAAGATTCCTCTCCTTTAGAAACGTAGGGTCTGTGGGCCTCCACGGCTACTGCTCTTGCTACAACTACTGCCATGACAGAAAACTTGACAGAAAATCAGGGTTCCCTCCCCCATGTGCTAGAAGTTCTTTTCCACTCCTCAAAGCAGAACCAGAGGGCTTCTCCTGGAGTCCTCTTTGCTTGTATCCTAGTACCCCCCTTAAAGTTTTGAATTGTGTTGAGATCTGGTTGTGAAATACTGGAGGAAAAAAAAACAGTTAAACTCAATGCTGGTCCAGGTTTTATAGCTTCATTCATTGTGAGAGACAAGGTGCAGTGCTCTTATTCCACCTTAGCCTGAAGAAATGCCAGTTTTATTTGTATCACCTCTTCTTTCTTCCTCCTGCCATTGGTGAGGTACCCCATCAATCAGTGCTTGGACAGCAGCCTCCTTTCTCCAGTTGTGAGGACCTTGGTGGTGGCAGCCTTAGTGACAGGTGGCAGTTGGTAGTAGTTCATCCCTTTATTTTTAGCCTTTCTGAAAAACTTTGTTTAAATGAGTAACATGTATGCATCATATAGTTGGGTCATGTTCTTTGAGACGTTGTAAATCTTTTTCTTTAAATTGTTTAAATGCCATTCACCTATGTTAATATGACATTGTTACAACATGTAACACACAATATGGAACATATAACATTATACTTTTATCCTCATTTTTTTAAGTTTTAGATCTAATATTAAATGCTCATAATTGGTTTTTTTGCTTTGTTTCCAGCGATCACTTGGTTAGATGAAGTTCATACTCCAGTAGATTGTTCATGAAGGGCTTGCGGTTGTAGAATTCCCTAACTCTTTGCATATTTAAAACTGCTTCTCTATAGCTTTGATACTTAGAATATACCTTGACTGGATATAAAATTCTTGCTTCATACTTTATTTCCTTGATGTTTCTTTTAATGCATCTTTACTGTTGCCTTGATTGTTTTTTAATTTTGTTTTTGCTTTTTTTTTTTTTTTGAGAAGCAGGCTTTGAGGATTTATTCTACTTAAGATTTAGTGGTTTTACTAGGATATACCTAGGGATTGACTTTGTGGACCAATTTTTCCTGGTATATGGTGGGTCCTTTCGATATGTTGGTACATGTTTTCTTTTATTTCTATGATGTGTTTTTGGATATCGTTTTAAATATTACTTCTTTTTCATTATTTTGTTTTTTCTCCTTAGGGGTTCAAATTATGCATAAGTTATACCCCCTTTCTTTGTCTTCTACTTCAGTCACTTTCTCTATGAACCTCTTTACTTTTTCCCTATTTTATGTTCATCTCTTGGTCATGTTTCTGTTTTGTTTCTATGCCCTTTATTAAATTTTCCTTGAAATTTATTCTTTCTTGAGCACCTTATAGTTTCTTCTTTATTATTTCATAAGATTCTGAGTTTTTTCTATATCTTTTAGGAGTTTATCAAATCTTATTTCCTTCCTTGCTGCTTGTTGTCTATGTATTTTCTTGGTTTTTAAATTTCTGATTCAAGGTGAGTTTTAATATTTCCAAATGCTTGTGGGAAGGCACTTACTTCAATTTGAAGTGTTGTATTATAGTTTTCTTCTGCTTTGTTATTGGCATTGTTTGAAGGGGAGGAGGAAGGGTTCATCAGCTGAAAAGCTTTGATTCTCCTTTCTATTATATTTGATTTTTGGTTTTGATTTTAATTTTCTATTTTCTTTTTATATTATTTTTGTAATAGATGAATATTGCTTGTATCTACACCTGCATTTTGAGTTCAGGTCTGTTGGTATGGAGTGGTCTACAAGATTGCTAGTTCACAATCACCCTCTTTTGTCAGAAGAGCAATATACAGTTTATCTACCTAATGGCTAATGAGGTGGAAAAGGGGAAGGTCCTATGTCTTTGGATATTTGATATTATTTTGTTTCACTGGATCCTAAATACGTCTTTCTTACCTCCTTTTCCCTTCTCTGCACAGTTTTCAAAGGGATTCTATTGTTTCCATTTTATCCTTTTCTCTTCTTTTCTGAAGTATTGCCTTTGCAAGAGTGCTTCCTTGAGTCTCTTAAGCCTCCTTCCCCGTAGTCTGTACTCATCAGTCAGAACACTTTTTCAGTCTGAGCACACTTAGGGTACACTTTCTATTCAGTCAGTAATGGTACATAAACCTTGGGCTTTCCACTATCTCCCCTCCTATTTCTTGTGCACATTTTTTCCTGGACTTCCCTTGCTCTCCAATAAGGATCATCGTGGAAATATCACAGATAGTCATTTTTCCTCTAATTGATCTGTAGATTTAATGCAATAGCAATCAAAATCTCAGCACACTTTTTTTAAAAGTTGGAAATGCAAAAACCTAGAATATTCAAGACAAGCTTGATAATTAATTTCAAAATTGGACGATTCATTCTACCTGATTTCTTATTTCAAAACTTAATATAAATCTATAATAATAAAGCTATTAGCAATAGCATGCTAATATACTAAAGATAGGAAGATCAATACTACAGAACAGAGAATCCAGAAATGGAACCATATAAATACTTTTAACAATTTTTGACAAGGTACCAAGGCATTTCAATGTGGTAAGGAATGTCTTTACAGTAAATGGTATTGGAGAAACTGGATAAATGTAGGCCAAAAAATGAACCTTGAAACATACCCCACACAAAAGTTCATTCAAGATGGATCATAAACCTATAAGTAAAAATCTAAAATTATAAAGCTTCTGAAAGAAAACAGGAGAATAAGTAAATGAGTTTGGAGAAGACAAAGATATCTTTAAAGAACACAAAATGTAGTAAATATTTAAAAATTTGATAAATTAGACTTCATGAAAATTAAAAATTTCCACTCAGCAAAATAAAGAATTAAGAAGAACAGGCAAATCACATACTGTGAGAAAATATTCATGGTACATATATCTGATAGCAGTCTTAAATCTAGAATATAAAACAACTCTTAGAAATTAATAATAAAAAACAAATACCTCAATATAAAATGGGCAGAAGAATTGGATTCTTCACAAAAGAAGGTATAGGCAAATAAGCACATGAAAATTTGCTCAATATCATTAGTCATAAGAAATTCAAATTAAAAACCATAATGAAATATCACTTTACATCCACCACAATGGCTAAAATAAAAAAGACTGAAGACACAGAATGTGATGAGGCTACGGAGCAACTGACAGTTTTCCATGCCATTCCTGGGAGTGTAAAATGGTACAATCATTTTGGAAAGTTGTTTATTCTTATAAAGTTAAACATACACCTATGTCAAGAAACATCAATTCCACGCCTAAGTATTTACCCAAGAGAAATGAAAACACATGTCCACAATAGACATTTACATGAATGTTTACATAAGATTTGACCATAAGAGTCTCTAGCTAGAAACAACCCAAATGTGTCTCAACAGAAAAATGGATAAACAATTTGTGGCTTATTCTTACCATGGAATACTATTGAGCAATAAAGAGGAATGAACTATGGATACATGCCACACAGATAAATCTCACATACTGTTGACTGAAAGCAGCCAGGCACACAGGAGATATAATGTACAATTGCATTTATATTAAAGTCAAGCAAAAGCAAAGTTAATCTAACATAATAGGTGTCCAGAACTGTGATTGCCTATAGGAAGTGAGGAGTGCCTGGCACAGGAATGAGGAAACTCTCAGAGGTGATGACAATGTTCTATATCTTGGCTGTGGTGGTCGATACAAAGGCGTACACATTAATCAAAACTCATTGAATCATTCACTTGATACTTGCATTTTTTCAGTCCAAGTAAATTTTATATCATTCCAAAAATCAAAAGTAAAGCAAAAAAATGGCCAGGGTGAGTCCATATATCAAAGAACTTTAATGCCATCAATAAAGACACAGCAGCAACACTTACAGCTGTGTGACCTCATGCAAGTTACATAACCACTCTGACCCTCATATCCTTCTTCTGTAAATCCAGGATAAATAAATGAATAACTATCATGGGTTTAAGAGAATTACCTATGACAAGAAATATATTTCCTGGAGGATTGGGCACATAACGAGTGATCAGTATGCAGTCGATAAAACATTCTGCCTTAGAAAGTCTTTTACATTCTCAAATTGTTGAATATAACACTGTTTAACAAAATGCTTTCTCATTGTCCTCTATTTCTGCATCTGAATGTACTGCATGTGCTTCCTCTCATCAACCCAGGTGGGAAGCCAAGCCCTTCACCAGTTTCACAAAGTTCTCCTCCCACGAAACATTTTGTAAATTTGGTAGTATTACTCACCTCTTCTACTCCTCCTTCTTTTCTTTCCCTTCCATCTTTTTTTATTTCAAAATATTAAGAGGGTACAAATGTTTTTGTTACATGTATAGCTTTTGTAATGCTCAAGTCAGGGCTATAAGTGTGCCCATCACCCAAATAGTGTTCATTGTACCCATTAGGTAGGTTTTTGCCCCTCCCCTCTCCCCTCTGCTTGATTTCCAATGACTTTACTTCCCTCTGTGCACGTGTGCCCCTCAGTTAGTTCCAATTTATTAGACAGTACATGCGATGTTTGTTTTTCCATTCTTGAGATACTTCACTTATGATAATGGTCTCCAGTTCCATCCAAATTGCTGCAAAAGGCACTAATTCATCCTTTTTATGGATGAGTAATACTCCACGGTATACATATACCATATTTTGCTAATCCAGTCATGAATTTTTGGGCACTTGGGTTGATCCCACATCTTTGCAATTGTGAATTGTGCTACAATAAACATTAAAGTGCAGGTGTCTTTTTGATAAAATGACTTCTTTTCCTTTGGGCAGATACCTAGTAGTGGGATTGCTGGATCAAATGGTAGGTCTACTTTTAGTTCTTTGAGGAATCTCCATACTGTATTCCGTAGGGGTTGTACTAATTTGCAGTCCCACCAACAATGTTTAAGCATTTCTTTCTCTCTGCATCCATGCCAGCAATTATTGTTTCTGGACTTTTTAATAAAAACCATTCTAACAGGGGTAAGGTGATAGCTCATTGTGGTTTTAATTTGCATTTCCCTGATGATTAGTGATGTTATGCCTTTTTTCATGTGTTTGTTGGCCATTTGTCTATCTTCCTTTGAAAAATTTCTGTTCATGTCCTTTGCCCACATTTTAATGGGGTTGTTTGTTTTTTTCTTGCTGATTTGCTTGAGTTCTTTGTAGATTCTGGTTATTAGCCCTTTATTGGATGTATAGTTTGCAAATATTTTCTCCCATTCCATAAGTTTTCTATTTGCTATGTGGATTATTTCCTTAGCTGTGCAGAAGCTTTTTAATTTAATCAAGTCACATTTATTTATTTTTGTTGTTGCTGTAATTGCCTTTGGAGTCTTAGTCACAAATTTTTTGCCTAGGCCATACCTAGAAGAGCTTTCCCTACATTTTCTTCTAGAATTTTTATGGTTTCATGCCTTATGTTTAAGTCCTTTATCCATCTTGAACTAATTTTTGTGAGTGGTGAGAGATAGAGGTCCTGTTTCATTCTTTTGCATGTGGCTATCCAGTTTTCCCAGCACCATTTATTGAACAGGGCTTCTTTTCCCCAGTGTATGTTGTTGTCTTCTTTGATGAAGATCAGTTGGCTGTATGTAGATGGTTTTATGTCTGGGTTCTCTGTTATGTTCCATTGGTCTATGTCTCTATTTTTGTGCCAATACCATGCTGTTTTGGTTACTGTAGCCAGGTAGTATAGTTTGAAGTCTGGTAATGTGATGCCTCCAGATTTGTTCTTTTTGCTTAAGATTGCTTTGGCCATTCAGGCTCTTTTCTGGTTCCAAACAAAACATAGAATTATTTTTTTTCTAGACCTGTGAAAAATGATGTTGGTATTTTGATGGGGATTGCATTGAATCTGTAAATCACTTTGGGTAGTATGGACATTTTAACAATGTTGATTCTACCAATCCATGAGCATGATATGTTTTTCCATTTGTTTGTGTCTACGACTTCTTTCCTCAGTGTTTTGTAGTTCTCCTTGTAGAGATCATTCACCTCGTTGGTTAAATATATTCCTAGGTATTTTATTTTCTTTGTAGCTATTGTGAATGGTATTGAGTCTTTGATTTGATTCTCAGCTTGACTGTTGCTGGTGTATAGAAATGCTATTGATTTGTGTACATTGATTTTGTAACCCGAGACTTTGTTGAATTTATTTATCAATTCCAGGAGTCTCTTGGTGGAGTCTTTGGGGTTTTCTAAATACAAGATCATATCATCAGCAAAAAGCAATAGTTTGACTTCCTCTTTCCCAATTTGGATATTCTTTATTTCTTTCACTTGCCTGATTACTCTTTTAGGCTAGGACTTCCAGCACTATATTGAATAGAAGTGGTGACAGTGGGCACCCTTGTCTTGTTCCTGTTCTTAGTGGGGGATACTTTCAACTTTTCCCCATTCAGTATGATGTTGGCTGTGAGTTTGTCATATATGGTTTTTATAATTTTGAGGCATGTTCCTTCTATGCCTAGTTTGTTAAGGGTTTTTATCATGAAATTGTGCTGGATTTTGTTGAATGCTTTTTCTGCATCTATTTATATGATCAGATGGTCATTATACGACACATCTTATGGAACTAGAATTGCAAACCAAACCCAAAGCCAGCAGTAGAAAAGAAATTACTAAAGTCAGAGCAGAACTACACTTAATGGAAAAAATTATATAATGGATAAACAAAACAAAATGTTGGTTCTTTGAAAAGATAAACAAAATGGTAGACCTCTTATTAGATTAACCAGAAGTAGAAGAGAAAGAACCCAAATAAGCTCAATCAGAAATGAAAAAGGAGATATTACAACTGATACCACAGAAATACAAAATATCATTCATGAATAATATGAAAATCTCTATGCATATAAACTAGAAAACACTGAGGAAATGGACAAATTCCTGGAAATGCACAACATCCCAAGACTCAAACAGGAAGAAATAGAACTCCTGAACAGACCAATAATGAGCAGTGAAATCCAAAACAGTGATAAAAATTCTTCCCACCAATAAAAGCCCCAGACCACACAGATTCATAGCCAAATTATACCAGACTTACAAAAAAGAGCTGGTACCCATACTGCAGAAATTATTCCATAACATTGAGAAGGAGGGAATCCTCCCCAACTCATTCTATGAAACCAGTATCTCCTTGATACCAAAGCCAGGAAAGGACACAACAAAAAAAGAAAACTACAAACCAATATCCCTTATGAATATAGAAGCAAAAATGCTCAATAAAATACTAACAAACCAAATTTGACAGCACATCAAAAAATTAATCCACGATGGCCAAGTGGTCTTCATCCCAGGGATGAAAGGATGGTTCAATATACCTAAATCAATAAATGATTCATCTTCTCCACCTTTGAAGGAACCAGGAACTTTCTTCTCTCTGTGATGTGCACAGCAGTTCTACCCACACCAGGATCCTTGGAATATCACCTTTTATTATCAAGTGGGTGTGTATGTGTGTGTGTGTTTTATAAAAGTAGTTTTCTTCTTTAGAGAAATATAGCATCCTTTAATTTAATTGTACTTTCTGAGCAGGTGGCACCTGTCTAATTATTTCCTGCAATATCTATATTCCCATGCATCATACTGTCTTTCTCTTGGAGAGGCCATCACACTGAGTGTCTGACATGCCATACCCAGTCCCTACTGACTCAGCAAGCAACACAAATAGTTATAGCAAGGCTGTAACCCTGCTGCCATGGCTGGCCCCCATTGAATGGGCAGGATTAGTTACTGATGGTGCTAAACTTTCCCATTGAGTGTTCAGATATTCACTTTAGAAAGTTTGAATAGTATACTCTAGAAGGGAACAGCAAGTGATAAATAGAAGAGAGTAAGTGGAAGCCGCAGGAAGCAGAAGCCCCAAGGTGAGTGGAAATCAGTTCATGTGTACTGACCAACAAAGAGCTGAGTGCTAGAAAGGAAGGGCATGGAGATGCAGTGACTGACAACAGCTAAATAGATCACTGGACATCCAGGTTGCTGGAACTGGGTGAATCTCTAATGATGTTCTACTTCTCTA
The DNA here is from genome assembly GCA_023783475.1 of Daubentonia madagascariensis. Classification (NCBI taxonomy): domain Eukaryota; kingdom Metazoa; phylum Chordata; class Mammalia; order Primates; family Daubentoniidae; genus Daubentonia; species Daubentonia madagascariensis. Next base: position 12,292,924 of record JAKFHU010002658.1, read on the forward strand.
GAAGGGCTGATTTCCAGTTGTAAGTGCATCTATTTCTCTGTGAGACTCAGCTCTAAATCTGTTGCCTTTATTTATCTTACCTAATATCTTCCCAATGGCAGTGTCACAGGAGTCTCTGTTTGTCCTTTGCAATAAGAAAAGACCTAATTCAGGCAAGAATAGAAGAGCTACTGAGATTTAGGAATTCAAAAAAGTCTGTCCTAGTAATCCTGGTTTAGCCAAATGGAGGATCTCCTCCCTCCCTTATAAGCAGGCTCTTTCCCCTTAATTTCTTAGGCATTTCCTCTGTGGCCAGACATGATCAGAGTAGGCATAGCCCCTTAATGCTGGGCAAAATCTCTTCCATCCTTTGCTGAGTACTTTATTCCGCAATAGTTCAGGCTCAAATGGCCAGGAAGCGAGCATGAGCTCTGACAAGGCAGAGCCAACATTCTTCACCTTGTGCTTTTCTCAGAGCCTTGGTGCACAGGCCCCCGCTTCTGCTTCAGGATGGGGCCTTAGCCTTCTCTATGTCTCTGTTGAAATGGGGACAGGGAGAGCATAAATGTTCTCCACACTCCCTCGATGCCCAGACACTCCGTGTGCACTCAGGCACACCCATGGAGGTCCAAGACCCCGTCACTGCAGACAAATGAAAGTCTCAGTGCAGATGTTCTCCTGTGTCCTTGCTGTTGCGTCTTCTGAAGCTACCGTAGTTCTGCAAAGCTCTGCTCAGACCTGCTCCTCCTTGCCTCCGGCCCTGCTGCTATTCTGTGACATCCAGGAATATTTCCCTGGGACTTCCTGCTGACTTAAAAATCTCCAGCTCTGCTGGTGCCTTTCATTGCTCCTGGGCCCATACAAGGCAATCCTGCCCCATGGTGACTGGACTTCACTGGGGACTAATGACTCTTTCAGACAATTCACTTAAGGCCATTACTTTTACATGGTCACCCGACTTGATGCAATGTTCCATGCCACTGGGATTTCCAAGGAATGTTCCCCCGCATTGGCTTTGAACTCTCTAAGTGAGAACTAAGACTGAGGTTCCCTCAGCAGCAGCCTCTAGGAAGTGTCATCCCCCGGTGTGTGTGGAGTAGGGTGCAGGCCTATTCATTCAGATACGTTTGCCAAGTAGCTGATGTCCTTGGGACTATTTTTTTAAAACATTTGCTACAGTTCTTCCTGAGGTCGGGGTCCTATATTTAAATGAGCCTCAGTTATCTGATTATGACCTTTCTCTGCCCTTTTCTCTGAATGGCTGGTATGTTTAGTTGTGTCAGGACTGTTTATTAATGATCTTTTCCCAAGATTCCACACATAGATGGATTTCACATAAATCTCTAGTACAACTCTAGTTCACAGAACATATAAATCCTGTGAGTTTTCTCATAAAAATTTTTTTTCACATAACATGAAAAAATAGAAGAGCTGTAAAGAAAAAAAATCAAGATTAAAACTGGTCAAATGTGGCTAGAAAAGTTTCTGTAACACCACAGGAAAATCACTGCATTGTCCCCTCCCACCGTAATTATTACCTTCCATTTTACTACAGAAGCTAAATTATTGTTGTCACACCACAGGACGTTGAATTATCATTGGAAGGTAGCCAACTAGGCAGAAGTTGGAGTCTGGTTGAAACACCAAGTGAGTTAGGATTCTAAGCTTCAGGAAAAGCAAAGGCAAATGTGCAATGAAGTAAACTTGAGTCCAGGCATGTTTATTTTCACTGATGGTTTGTACGGAATGGAGAGAGATCCATATATGGGTCCTTCTCACTGCCTGAGTACTGCCAGCCAAAAGGCAGACCATGCTAACTTGTCAGACCACAGACCATCTTTAAGAGGTGTGGGGAGGGAGTGCTTTAGGAATTCCTTATGCCATTCACTCCTTCAACACCAAGCCATGACAGCAGGGTTTTAGACCTGCTCTCAGATCCAGACCTCATAGGACTCTTCCTAACAACTAGAACACCAGGTACTTAGCTGATTCCTACTCATTTTTCAGGTTCCAGTTGAGATGTTCCTTCCACCAGGAAGTCTTCTCTGACAACCCCAGCCTGAGCGAGGGCCCCTTCCTATTTGCTGTCTTATGCTCATGTATTTTTCTGTTCATATCAGGTATCATAGCCCTATTAAAATTATGGTTGCAAGTAATTTGAGGTTACAGACCATGCCTGTTGTATTTATTGTTACATCTGCCATGCTCAGGCCAGTTCTTGGCACATGGTGGGCACTTTCTATTCCATTCCATTAAAAAGGGGCTGAATATTATGACATATCTGTTGTGAGTATTAATGTATCATCAGGATCAGAGCATGCAACACTTGGAGGGAACACTGGAGGGGAGGGAGGAGTTGGTATGATGGAGAAGGGAAGGACTTTTCTAGACTACTTATCTGTGCCAGGGAGCTTGCAAGATTCTTTATTCATGTTGTCTATTTATTGTTTACAGCAACCTTTAGAGGTCATCTCATCCAACTTTTCACACATGAGAAATTGAAGAGGAAAATCCAGGCAGTGACATGAAGTGTCCTATTCATGCATGTCCTGTTGCATCACAGCCAGAGCTTTTGTAGCTTCCTCATCCGTCATGCCCTTCACAAACCAGTCACCTCACAAACTTTATCCCTGAAAATCCAGTCCAAGCACTTCCTCCACATTAAACTTTTCTATGAGTGGCCTTTCTCTGGCACCACCAATCCTTTCCATCAGAATTAAGGATTGCTTCCTTTGGACCTCTTTTGAACCCATGTTTCTGTCAGACACACAAGTAGAGTTATTCAACACAGGGGCTTTGCACTCAAACTCACTGAGTTTAAATTATCCTCCGCCACGTATTAGCCCCATCACCTTGGACAAGTTACTTAGCCTCCTTGGCTTTGTTTACTCACCTATTATGTAAGTCAAGGTTCAACCAGAGACGCAGAGTCAGTAGGAGATACGTGTTAAGAGATTTATTGAAAGGAATTGGCTTCTGTGATTGTGGGTGCTGACTATCCAAGTCTGAAATCCACAGGGCAGGCTGTCAGGAAGGTCAGATGAAACTCTGGGGCATGGGGAGAAACTGTTGTTCAAAGTTAGAATTTCTTCTTTTGCAAGGAAGCCTGAACTCCGCTCTTGAGGCCTTTCAACTGTTTGAACTAGGCCCACCCAGATCATTTAGGATAATCCCCCTTACTTAAAGTCAATTGATTATGGACTTAAATTACATCTACAAAATACTACCATGGAAACATTCAGATTAATGTTTACATAACTGAAGACTGTAGCCTAGCAAAGTTGACACGTCAAAAGTTTGTCAAGCTTAATATGAAGGGGGCGGGAAATAATAGAACCTACCTCATAGGGCCATTATAGAGATTAAATGGGTTTACCCATATCATACATTTAGAATAGTGTTTGGTAGGTGACAAGGCCTTAATAAGTGTTGACTCTTAATACAGTGTTTATCACACTCTGCTAAAATTATTCTTACATGTCTGCTTTCCCTACTAGATTTTGAATTCTATTATTCAGGTATATACCCATAGCTTTGTATAGAGCCTGACCTACAGTATAGATTTGTTAAATTCTTTGAATGAATAATTTTCTTTCATTTTTGAAATGGTTCACAAGCAACCTAGAAGAATGTCGTATGAGTGATCCATTAATGAAGACTACCCTCTTTGTGAAATTTTTTCCTTGCCCTGCAAGACTATGGAGATATAACATTTTGGGCCATTTTCCAATGAAGGAAAAGGCATGATGGTATCTGCCAACTGAGCTCCACAGCTTCCTCTTTAATATTAGTTTTTAATGGTGTCACAGAGATGCTATAGTTTGACAGAGGCCAGATAGCAGAAGGTATACTAAATGGTCTAGAGATGTGTTAAGTCTGAGACAGTAAGTCATTCGATTTTCTACAGAATTACCATGTAGGGATTACAAAGGGATATCAGCAAAAAGTGGTTAACTTTCTTTTACGTTTTAGGAAGAAGTTCATTTTACCTATATGTTACACCACAATGAAGGAATTTTCATTTTGCAAAGATTCAAATAATGACTTAGGTCTAAGTTCATATATACCCAAGATGAGGAAATTGCATTCAATCCATAGAGGTGCCCAAACCTTGTGGAATATCATTTCCTGAACCCCGTCTGTCCACGTCTTGGGGGTAGATTTGTTTCACATAGTGTAACCCAATACAGTGGGAAGCTGACACTCTCCAGTAATTTCTTCCTTTGTGTGGTGATGATGTTGCAATATCTAAGATCCAAAAGAATATGGACACAGGGCTGGGGATTCACATTATTCTTCATTTTATCTTTCTTTGGACTTTTTTTCATCAGTAGTAGTTACTTTGACATAGCACTTGTGTGCAAATATCACCCTTAAGCACAGTTGCAAAGGAAAGCTCACTGGGGTGGCTTTAGAATGATCCTGTTTGGAAAGCTAAGTGTAAGCAGTGTTGAACATTTAAGAAATGAAGATCAAATTCATGTGCTGGTAAGCAGTGTGTGTGCCTTACTTGAGCTAAAAGATCAGATCAAAGTATATTGTTAACTTTTCTGTTTTATTATCTGACATTTTTATTCAGTTCAGATTGCATGCATATGTTCTATATCAATTAAAAATAAATTGTCACTAAAGGTTTGAAAGTAAGCATCAATCACGTTTACCCAATTTCATGTGTAAACTCCATTCTTCATGAAATCTTTGCACATTATGTGTCAATAAATAACCAAATACATAAAGTAAGTGTGACATAATTCCTAATTTCCTTTGTCTTAAATTAAATTGCTTTTAATCAGAACATTTTCAAGGTGGCCAGGTTTTTATTAAAAGTTGTTTGAGAAAGAACATTCAGGAAGACCTAAATTTGTTACCAACCAGATGAACAATGAATCATTCATGTACTCATTTATTTTGAGTGCCTGCAATGTGCAAGGACTATGGTAGACATCAATAATACAAAGATAAAATAAAGAGTCCAGTCTAGTAGGCAAGTTATCCAAACAGTGTTGTGTACCATGTTAGGGAAGGATGGATGCCATGGGAGAGCAGGAGAGGGGTGTCCAGTCTTATAGAAAGCTTCCTTGAGTAAAGGACATCCAACTGAGACCCGAATGGGTTCACCAGATAAAGTGTGTGCCCACGTGTGTATGTGCATGTGTGTGAGCATACACAAATATGCAGGCAAGTTCAAACTCTTGCAGACAAAGAGAGCAGACTATGCAAGGCCTGTAGAAGCACAGCACGTGGCCACTCTTCTGCATTCAGTACAACTAAAATATAGACTGTTTCCAGCATGTTTGTTACAAAAGCAGAGGGTATGAGTGGCAAGAAGACTGAAGAAGTAAATAGAGGCCTGACAAAGGACAGTGGCAGATGGATTCAAGAGATATCCAAGAGGTAGATTATCAGAATTTTATTAAAGATAGTATTTCAATGGTGAGTATTTCAAAGATAGTATTTCAAGGATGGCACTCAGAGTTCTGACGTGGGCAAGTGGCTAGAGGATGGTGTCCTTTAGTTTAAAAATGAACACAGGAAGGGGCAAGGTTTTCAGGGGAAGATGACATTTTGCATTTGAAGTGCCTGTGGAATATCAAGTGGAAAGGCCCAGTGAACAGTTAGATATTTGGCTCTGACTCCCAGGAGGCCCCACTCGAGAAACAGATTTGGGATTCATCATCATATAAATGAGGGTTTCTCAACCTTCACACTACTGACATTTGGGGCCAGATTCTTTGCTGTGAAGGATGTCTAGACCACTGCAGGATGTGCAGCAGCATCCCTGGCCTCTGCCCATTACAGTCCAGTAGCCTATCCCCCAAGTCATGACAATGAAACCTGTCTCCAGACGTCGCCAAGTGTCCCCTGGGGGACAAAATAGCCCCCAGTTGATAACCATTGATATGGATGGTACCTAATGCATGAGTGTAGAAAGGAGAGGAGAAGAGGTCTAAGAATCAAACACTGAAGCACACCATTTAGAGACCAAGATGAGAAAGAAAACCCCATAACAGAGACTGAGAGGGGGTCAGAGGAAGAGGGAAAAGATACAGAAGCCAAGGAAAGAAATGTTTCAGTGAGAAAGATGTGATCACTAAAGGGAAATGTGGCTAAGGGAGCAATTAAAACAAAACCTAAAAAGTAGCCTTCTGTGTAGCAGCAAGAATGTCATTGATGACCTTAGTGAAAATAGTTTTCATGGAGCGGTGGGGCGGGGGCCTGAGGGCGGTTAAATGAGAAGCAGATGAATCCACGTTGCATTGCTGCATTATGTGATCCAGCCAGACAGGACAGCCTAGCTAGAAGGATGAGGACAGTGAAAACGATCTTGGGTGGGGGTCTGGAAAGAGAGTTTAAGAAACAGCCCAGTGCTAAATGGAAGCTGAGGATATTGGCAAGAGCGTACTTGAAGCGGAGGTCATGAAACGTAAACGGGACAGTGACAGGGAGGAATGCAAGAGAGAACTGATGGGTGTAGAGAAAGCAGAGAGCTTAGCGTCAAGGTCTCCACAAGTACGAGGAGGAGGTAAAGTGAAAATTACTACAGAAAAATCTGGAAGTGCATCAGAATAGTCCCCCATCCAAACTGGGCCTTGATTTCTTTATTTGTAAGTTCAGGGAATTAACCTAGATGCCCCCATATCCCTTCAGACTTGATTGTTTTAGGCCACAAGGGATAATAACATCTTTCTGATTCTTAGGCGATAGAAATACGACTCTAGGAAATGACAGACATATATGTATGTGAGTTTATGTCTACGAAAGCATATTAATGCCCAAATTTTCTTTGATAGGCTTTGGATTTGGGGCCATCCTGATTTTGACACTGTGAGTTCCCTTTAAGGTATTTTATTCCCAACAATTATGTCGAACCAATTTTGATTGATTCTTTAGTTTAGAAAGAGAAAACTTTGGATGTATGAGATAATTTGTGGTGGTTCAGTGGCTTTACTTTGTACAGAAGCTTTAGTCCTTACGAAAGACAAAGATCAAGGAAACTTGGTTTTTGTGGCTCTTTCTTCCCTGTTAGCATTCTTTTCTTTTGCACGGTTTCCCTCTTCCTCCTAAGGTCTTTTCTAATAGATCAGTAACAATAAATGCTTGAATGGTTGTGTCTTACAGGGAAATGAAACAACTATAAAGCAAGATCAGATGATATGGGGGGCCCACAGCTCTGCTTTGCCTTCTGACATTCGGGGCAGACGCCACTAACTGATTCCAGCACTCCCTCCTCCAGAGTCCGGACATTTGCTTAAGCCATGATTTTTACCTCTGGCCAGGCCTCGGAATCACCTGTGGAAATTAAAACAAAATAAAGTTCCTTACGCCTCATCTTAGACTTATTCAATCAGCATCTTCAGTGATTCTGATGTATTCTGCTGAAGACTGATTTTCTATGCTTGGCTCCAGGCAGACAGATCAGAGTTGGCACCTGAGATGAAAGATACATTATCTCAGCTAAAGAATAACTGCCTGCACTCAACCTCCTCTCTCATTCCTGTGTTTCCACTTTCCAAAGTGGAGATGTATTTCATGTCAGAAAGTTACCAATTCTAAATTAGAACAATACTTAATAGCAAAGCTAGACCCAGACTTGGGGTAACACTGGTCAGCACTTCCCCCATCTGCTATAAATGCATCCTTAAAGATAACAGCACCAATGAGCTCATGGAAGGATTATTCAACTGAGAGTTGAACGCTGATTCATTTATTCCAAAAACATTTATTAAGGTCTGGCACATTCAAAAGGTGGCATGTATTTCAACTCGTAAGCAGAATAGGTGATGAAACCATATCTTGAAGCAATTCATTAGCTGTTGCTTACATGTGCTTCCCCAACAAGCTGGGTCCAACAGAACTTTCACTCAAAATACCAATCATCAGGGTTTCCCCAAAGGAGGGTCATAGGAAAAACAAGAGCAGGAAGAGTGGTAAAGTCGGCTCGTCTTAGGCCAAGTTCCAAGAAGACTTTACGAGTGATGTCATGCCCATGCTTCTAACAGAGACGCCCCAGAGAAGTCAGGATGACAGTGTTTAAGTCCTTCTGGCTCCTTAATTCATCTTCCCCAGAATGGTGTCTTTTTGTTTGGGGTATTAGAATTTCCAGTGCTTTGCTATGAAGAGAGGCCAGTGTCCATTTCCTGATGAGTTTTAAAGTTATACTTATACCGGCCCCTCTTCTGTACTATCCTTCAAATCTTTCACTAAACTTTTTGCTAAATTGACAAACCATAAGATCTTGTTCTCAGCAAATGTCTCCTCTGAGATAAACGGTTATTTTGTTTTAGTGTTTCAACTCTTTTCTGGAAAAAGAAAGATGAAGCAGATTTGACAAATGGTTGGCCGACAACTCTACCAAGCTACTTGGGTTGGAGGTGGTGTTGGAGCCTTGGAAGGTGGGAGACAAGAGGAATCAGAATGGGCTGGGATTCAGGGGTCCCCAGTTCCACTTTACCTGTGGAAGCTCTGGTTTATATTTTATCTACTAATATTTCAAATGAAATGTGAAAAATATTTGCTCTCCTTAAAACATTTGGAAAAGCAAAACAAAACAAAAATGCTGGAGTCTTGAAGCTCAACAGAGAATATCCTAAAACAAAGGTGATCACGCTTTAGCTGCATCAGAATCACTGGAAGGCTTGTTAAAACCCAGGTTTCTGGGCTCCCTTTCTAGATGTTCTAGGTCTGGGGTGAGACCTAAGTATTTGCATTTTAACTAGTTCCCAGCTGATGTCTTGCTGCTGCTTGTTCTGCAAATACACTTTGAGAACCACTGCCCTAGAAATATGCAGATGTAAACTGTACCAAACTTGTGCTCCTGTTGTTTCAGCAACAGATGTCTTTTAGGGCCATTTGAGATCTTATTGATAATATGCACAGACTTATTATAACTTTAGCCCTGCCAAACACAAGTTGTTTACATTTTAAAAATTAGATGCCATTATGTTCTTATATTGGAAGATTTCACATATAAATCTGGATTTCTAGCTTCCTTTGACAAATCAGAATAACTGGCACCACCGGGCTTGCTTTGCCACCTGGCCTCCTCTGCTGGAGATAAGGCAGCTGCCACCCCCTTTAGACAGGCAAGTCTGCCCCTCCCTTCTGTTTCTCTTGGGCTCCCTTCCTGCTCAAGAAATCAGACACACTCAAACTCAATCTGAAAGCCTATTGGAAGAATTTTTGGCGTTATACAACTAATTATTTAAGATTAGTCCTCCCTTGCTGCCATGGCTTGAAAGGCCTTTGCTGTAACACATAGAATGAAGACCATTTCCTATCAGGTTTGCCATCTACATCTAAAATGGTATATTATAGTGTTAAATATGGATATATTTGCAGGAAATTGAGCTTACTGTAAATTTACATGAAATATATTATTCTAGATGAAAACAATACTCCAAGACCCCCACCTTGGCTTGGAAGCCTTAACTAATACCTGATGGAATACTTCACTGAGGCTTAAAAAGGAAATTTCACTGAATTTTACTTATCTGCCAAGGCTGGCTACTTTCTGAGTTTATATAAAAAATGAATCTGTAGCATGATGGCTGGAAAAATAAACACATTTAAAATTCTTAGACTCTTTGGAGAGTCTATTGCTGCTTTTGACTCTGTGATATTTCTCTAAATTCTTTGGAACAAAGTCCCAGCCTTGTCTCTTTCAAAGAAGGGATTTGCACTAAAACCAATACTCCTAGTCCACGCTCGTCAGGTCAGAGGCTGCCTTTTCCATTAAGATCCCTCAATATTCACAATCATTTCACAACTTAATTGGGTCAGTTTCCCTAAATTCAAAGGCGGAAAGTCCCATAGAACTTGCTTTGTTTAACAAAGAAGGCTTTCTTTCCCAAACCCCTCTGGCTTTGGTGACTTGGAAAATCTTATTAGCCAGATGAAAAAAAGAAAAAAGGAAAAAAAAAAACCTCCACCACCAACTCTGGGACTCAAATAGCTATTTGGAGGCTTGTGAGGAGCAAGAACCCAATTAAGCAGCTCAGCTGCACAGGCCTGAGCATAGCGTGGCGGACCCGGGGTGCCCTCGCACAGTCTCTTTGACTCTGCCTGGCTGAGCTGCCTTTAAGCTCTCTGTCAAAATGGCATGAGTCTGAGCGATTCATTTCCCAACCACAAGACACTAGTGGAGGGTAAAGCTAATGCAAGCTGGGAGTAGCTGGATCAGGGAGATAGGACTCTGATATCTAAACAGGGATTTGGATGGAGCAGAGGCAGGCTTAAAACAACTTTCTCATAACAAAATAGAATGGCTAAACAGAGCTGCAAAAGCATTTTCTCTGACCCTTTTGTCCTTAGTTTCAAGAGGAGCAAATATGTTCTACCTTTTTCGCTTGACCTCTTATCTAAGAAAAGAGTAACTCTTAACCCCCAGGAATGGTGCTGACAAATCTGTTACAGGTCTGGTGGTATGTCTGAAAGAAATGAAGCCCAGGTGGTGGTTGAATCTTCAGAGGAATCTGTGGAATTTTAGGATGCCCCTGTGTGGAGGGCCCACGATAGGCCAGGAGGTGTTTCCTGGGTAGAGTCCTACAGCCACATGGGGGGACACAGAGTATTGAACCCCTAGGGTCCAACAGACTGAGGACAGAGGCTAGCCAATTAAAACAGTAGATTTCCAAGTGATCCCTTTATGATAGTGTTATCTTAGAAAACATTGTATAAGCTATTTTAGAAGAAGGGCCACACAACACTTTCTTAAAACTAAAGTTATGTGAAAGTAAGAGTTTCAACACTTAATTGATATCAAAGTTCATTTCTCACCCAAACTGAGCTTCTCAGCCAAATCAAATGTAATGTAAACACTAGTTATTTTATAACTTGTAGGTTTGGAGAGATCCCAATTTTTACGATTTTTGAGTCTAATTATCTATTTTATTTCCATTTATTATGTGGTTTTCTAAGTTTTGTTCTGAATGGATTCATCAAATAATTTCCGCACCTGTATTCTCTTTTGCCCTGACATTTAGCACTGAGTACGTGTCAATAATCTATTAGGTGCTCTTAGGCAAACAAAACCAGGGGTTTTTTTTGTGAATTGTTTTGTTTTGCTTTTCCCTCAAATGGATTATAATTTATTTAGGGAAATAAGTCTAAACATGGAACTGTTAAGAAAATGTACAGGCCAGAAAGAATTTCCTCTTACATTTTAGTGTAATTCAAAGTTCTATTCTTGGACTCTTTGGTCACTCATTTACCTGATCTCTTTGGAGGACCTCAAATGTACCCTCGGATGTCTCCCTAAATCACTATATTCACACCAAAATTTCCTCCTGCCATGCAAACATTTATTTTGTACTCCCTCCTGGAAATTGCCCCTAGGTTTCCCACAAATAGTTCAAACTCAACATTTTCAGAATCTTTCTAGTCATTTTCCCCTGATGCCTATTCCTACTCAGGTAACTTATCCTCACGGTGGCATTGCCACACACCCAGCTGGCTGAGCAGATACTAGAGAATTATTGCAGGCTCCTGCCTCTGTCCCCTTTCTAGATCATCACCTAGTCCATCAAATGACTAACTGTATCAATTTCCTCTCTATTCCTGCCATGCTTAATGTAGTCCCTTCGTACCTCTCATTGCACCCACGTCGATGGGTAAATCACCATCTAAATGCTGAGACTTGTCAGATCTTCATTTCAGTCCAGGTCTCATTCCTGAGCTCTGCTTATATGTTCAAATTATGGGTCTCCTAGTTTTGGAGACTTCACAGGCAACTTCTGGCAGAGGCTGCTAATTGTCCACCCAATATTCCTAACTAATAAGACCCCAGTGTTTTTCAGCATGGCAATATTTTCAAAATGCTCATTTTCTCAGATTCCTTTGCAGGTAGGGGGATGATAAGAACCAGTTCTGGCCAATGAATTGCAAGTGAAATTTGCTGGGTGGGGCTTCCGAAAAGAATCATAAAGGACAAACCAAACTCAGCTGGTTACATTTCAGTCCTTTGCCCTGCGCCCTCTTTACCCACCCCCTTCTTTCTGTCTGTAACCAGTCGATGGAATATGCATAATTTGTGACATAATTAAAGTAAAATGATTTTTTTTTTGAGACAGGGCTTTGTCACCCTGACTGGAGTGCAGTGGTGTCATCATAGCTCACTGCAACCTCAAACTCCCGGGCTCAAGCAATCCTCCTGCCTCAGGCTCCCAAGTGGCTGGCACAACAGGTGCATGCCACCACACCCAGGTAATTTTTTATTTTTTGTAGAGATGGGGTCTTGCTGTCGCTCGGGCTGGTCTCAAACTCCTTACCTCAAGCACTCCTCCCAGTTTGGCCTCCCCAAGTGCTAAGATTACAGGCATGAGCCACCATGCCTGGCCTTAAAATGGATTTCTTGTCTTTTGCTACCCCTATAAAATTTATTCAATGGGGTACACTTCTCCTATGTTTTATTGCTAACTGAATGGCATCACAACCTACTCAATTGCTCAGCACCTACAACTTACTCCATCACCCTTTGACTTCGTATTCTTTCCCACCTCTGGAGTACAGTTTCCAAGTTCTGTTACTTCTACATCCTGAATGTCTTCTGGATGATTCCACCTTTCCCTGTTTCTGCTGCCTCCTCCCCAGTGGTGCCACTATTCATCTCTTACCTGGATGACAGTCCCAACCTCCAAACTGCAATCCCTGCCTTCATTTCTTCCCACTCCAATCCCATGGCCATTCTTCAGCCAGAGGAATTTTTCCTAATTTATCATTTGGATAAAGTCACTCACCTGCTTAAAATCCTGCAATGATTTACTACCTGTGGGCTGCAGCATAAGTCTGTTAAACCTGCAAAAATTTTCCAAGACCCTTTATGATTTGAGACAACAGAGAAAAGATACTGGCTTGGAGTTTTTATGGTAGGTAGAGTGTGGGGCCAGGGCAAGGATTAATTTAAAACTCAAACAGTGAAAGGCATTCCTAATCTAGTCTTATGGTATGCTTGACAATCCAATTCCCTCTAAAACTTAGAAAACTTCTGACCTGTTTGCTTCTGGTCAGTTTCATGTGTTAATAACCACACCTACCATTCTTTAGGATAAAGTCCTCAATCCACTTGATGCTGTCTCCATAACAAAAGTGCCAGATGAAGCAGCAAGTGCTGATGTAGAAGTTGCAGCAAGTTACCCAGAAGACCTAGGTTAAAAATTGATGAAGGTGGCTACACTAAACAACAGATTTTCAATGTAGATGAAACGGCCTTCTATTGAAAGAAGATGCCATCTAGGACTTTCATAGCTAGAGAGGAGAAGTCAATGCCTGGCTTCAAATCTTCATAAAACAGGCCGACTCTCTTATTGAGACTAATGCAGTTGAAGTTGAGCCAGTGCTCTTTGACCTAGGGCTTTTAAGAATTATGCTAAACCTACTCTGCCTGCACTCTATAAAGGGAATAACAAAGCCCAGATGACAGCACATCTGATTACAGCATGATTTAATGAATATTTTAAGCCCACTGTTGAAACCTACTGTTCAGAAAGGAAGATTTCTTTCAAAATACTACTGCTCATTGACAATGTACCTGGTTACCCAAGAGTTCTGAAAATTAATGTTGTTTTCATGTCTGCTAATGCAACATCCATGCTGCAGCCCATGGATCAAGGAGTAATTTTAGCTTTCCAATCTTATTATTTAAGAAATACATTTTGTAGGGCTATAGTTTCCATAGATAGTGATTCCTCTGATGGATCTGGGCAAAGTAAATTGAATACCTCTGAAAGGATTTACCATCCTAGATGCCACTAAAAATATTCTTGATTCATGGAAGAGGTCAAAATTGTAAATTTCTTGAGAGACACACTGTACCAAAGTCTACTCAAGAAGAAATAGATAACCTGAACGGTACCATATTTATTAAAGAAATTGAATGTATAGTTAAAATCTTTCCCACAAAAGATAGATGATAGATAGGTGATAGATAGATAGATAAAATAAAAACTCAAGCTAAGGAAACTATACTACTGATTTCTACAAAACATTTATAGAAGAAATAATATCAATTGTAAACAATTTTTTCCAGGCAATTGAAGAGGATGAAACTTTTCCAAACTATTTTGTGAAAGCAACATTGTGCCGAAACCAAAACTATACAAAGACATTTCAAGAAAAGAAAGCTCCTGACCAATATCTCTCATTAATGTAGATGCAGAAATTCTTAGCCAAATATTAGCGAATTGAATTCAGCACTGTATACAAAGGATAATAAATCATCACTAAGTGGGATTTAGTAAAGGAATGCAAATTTGGCTCAACTTTCAAAAATAAAACACTGTAATTCACCACATCAACAAAATGTATATATATAGTATGTCCTATGAGCAGCAGCAATCAAAAATTGAAATTTTAGAAAACGACTACATTTAAAATAGTGTCCAAAACATGAAATACTTAGGAATAAATTTAACAAAAGATATGCGCTGCTTAAACAATAAAACATTGCTGAGGAAAATCAAAATAGATGTAAATAACTGGAGTAACATACCACGTTTACAATTTGAAAACTTCCATATTATTTAGATGTCAGTTCTCTCTCCAAATAACTTACAGATTCACCACGATCCCAATAAAAATCTTAGCAGCCTATTTTGTACAAATAAATTGATGGCAAGTAAGCACATGTGATGATGTTCAAAACTGTTAGACATTAGAAAATGCAAAATAAAACTACAATGACATACCATTGCACACCCACTAAAATGGATAAAATTAATACAATTTATATTGCTGGATTTTGATAAGTATATGGAGCAACTGAAAATCTATATATTGCTGATGGGAATGCAAAATGGTACAACCACTTTGCAAAACAGTTTGTCATTTTCTCATAAAATTAAACACGCACTTACCATATGACAGCCATTCTGCTTCTAGGTATTTATTCAAGAGAAATGAAAACATATGTCCACACAAAGATCTGTGTGTGAATGTTTACAGCAGCTTTTTCATAATAACCCCAAATCTGGAAACAACCTAACTATCCATTAGCTGATGAATGGATAAACAAACTGTGGTCCATCCGTACAATGGGATACAATTCAGTAAAATAAAGGAATGAACCAGTGATTCACGTAAAAACATGGCTGAATCTCAAATATGCTAAGTGAAAGAATACAGACACAAAGTCTCTATACTCTATGATTCCATTTATATGACATTCTGCAAAATGTAAAACTATAGGGGCAGAAAGTGAATCAGTTGTTGCCAGGGGCTAGGAGTAGAGAGAAGGGGATGTCTACGGAGGGCCATGACTCATGAGGGACTTTTTCTGCAGTGACGGAATCGTTCTCTATCTCGATTTTGGGGTGGTTACATGACACTACACATTCATCAAAACTTATCAAACCATACACTTAAAATGAGTGAATTTTATTGGACATAAATTATACCTCAATATATTTGAGTTAAATAAAAAAACAAGGGAACAATAAACTCAAAATTCAGGATAGTTGTAAAACATATTTGACACTATCCAACATTCTATCTAGGTAGGCTATTTCCTCTATCTTAAGCTTTAGTGATTCCAGTTAAATCATTTCTTATCAACACCTTCCTACCCTAAAGAACTCAAAGCCTAAACAAATAAATGTATTATGTTAGGACTACTACTAAGGTAAGACTATATGGGTCTGAGGATATGGGGACAAATTCTAATCTGAAGTATTTAAACTAATGCTAATATAAATATAAATTGCTGAAAAAATGTACAACCCTCTGCTGTAATAGGAAATGGGCAGGGAAGGATAAAAAGAATTAAAACTGAGAAATATTCACAGAGAGAGCTGATTATTAGAAATTCTCCCGCCCCCTTAAACCTAAATTGAGTGTAGAGAGGGGTGCCTTAGAGAGAAAGATTGGTACACCTTTCTTGGCTGTGGGCATCAGGCAAAAATTTATCTCAGGGGAGAATGAGTCAGAGAGATCTTAGGGAAAAACCTAGGAAATGTAGGAGGTGGGGGTATAGACACAGGCAAAAATATAGCAAAAGTAGAAAGAATGTTTTTGATAGAAGACAAGACTCAGGTGCAGAGATACAAGAATTAGGAAAAATGATATTGAAACAAAGATAATAAAGAGAATTCTCCAAAGGAAACTAATTTATGTTTTCAACATCATGAGGATTATCTTGTGCAGAAAATTGGAGTAAATCTACTTAAAATTTTTAAAAGAAATTTCAGATTTTTTCTTGATCTGAAGACTCATAAACTCATTTCCTGGTGTGAAAAGCATATATTAGCAAATCACAAACTTTCCCAAAAGAATTTTTTTGGTAACTTAACTTTTGTGATGGCTGATTTTATTTGTCAACTTGACTAGGCCATGGAGTGCCCAGATTAAGCATTATTTCTGGCTGTGTCTGCAAAGGTGTTTCCAGATGAGATTGTCATTTGAATCAGGAGACTCAGTAAAGTAAATCGCCCACCCCAGTGGGGGTGGGTGTGTGGAAAGGATTCGATCCCCTTCCTGCCTGCCTGCTTTCCTGCCCTTGGCCTGGGATTTACATCATTGGCTCTCCTGGTTCTCAGGTCTTCAGACTTGGACTAGAACCATATCACTCTCCTTCCAGAGTTTCCATCTTGCAGATAGCAGGTCATGGGACTTGGCCTCCAAAATCTCGTGAGCCAATTCCTCATAATACCACTCTCTGTCTCTCTATACACGCGTGCACATGCGCACACACGCACACACACATAGAATTGTGCATCACATAATAACATTTCGATCAACGCTGGACTGCATACACAGTGATGATCCCATAAGATTATAATGGAACTGAAAAATTTCTCTCATCTGGTAACATTTTGATGATCCTGACCCTGTGTAGGCCTAAGTTAATGTATATGTCTGTGTGTTAGTTCTTAACAAAAAAGTTTAAAAAGTAAAATAAAATAAAATAAAAACTTTAAAAATATAAAAAAGCTTATGGATATAAAGAAATAAAATAATTTTGTACACCTGTACAATGTGTTTGTGTTTTAAGCTAAAACGTTATTACAAAATAGTTAAAAAGTTAAATTTAAAAGTTTATAAAGTAAAAAAGTTACAGTAAGATAAGGTTAATTATTGAAGAAAGAAATAATTTTAAAATAAATTTAGTGTAGCCTAAGTGTACAGTGTTCATAAAGTCCACAGTAGTGGACAGCAATGTCCTAGGCCTTCACATTCACTCACCACTCACTCACTGACCCACCCAGGGAGTTTCCAGTCTTGCAGACGCCATTCATGATTAGTGCCCTATACAGATACACCATTTTTTATACAATATTTTTACTGTATCTTTTCTATGTTTAGCTATATTTAGATGCACAAATACTATTGCATTACAATTGCCCACAGTATTCAGTACAGTAACATGCTGTGCAGGTTTGTAGCCTAGAAGCAATAGGCTGTACCACACAGCATACCTAGGTGTGTAGTAAGTACTTCCTGTGATGTTCACACAGTGATGCAATCGCCTAACCACACGTTTCTCAGAATAATATCCTCATCATTAAGCGATGCGTGACTGTGTATTCTACTGATTCTGTTTCTGTGGACAACCCTGACTAACACAGATTTCTTTTCTGAAGTACAAATTTATCCAAGGATATGTCTGTTATTGGCAAAAATAAAGCTTGAGATGGGTAAATCTGCAATCTTAAAATACTTTTACAAAGACAGGTAGAATTAAAATTGCATAGGCAAAAAGTCATTCATATCTCTATCATTTCTGCTTTCTCTAAAATCATCCTCCAATTTTTATTTTAAAAATTTTAAACCTACAGAAAAGCTGAAAAAAACAAAACAAAACAGAACAATGGATACGTATATCCTTCACCTACATTTGCAAATTCACAAATTGCTAACTATCTCCAGATTCTACTTCTCCCAACCCCAAATAGTTTTTTTAAAAAATTGGAGTGGGGTGAAAGACTTTTCAACATTGTGACACTTATTTCTTCAATATTTCAACACATATCTCTTAAGAACAAAGGCATTCTCCTAAATAACCACAGTATCACTCTCACATCCAGTAAATTTAACTTTGATGCAATAACATCATTTAACAGAGTCCATATTCAAATTCCCCAATTGTCCCCAAAATATACCTTTATGGTTGTTTTTTTCTCCTTTTTTCTTTCTTTTTTAAGATTCCGGATGCAAGCAGGGACTGTCCATGCTTTGGGTTGTCATGTTCTTCTAGTTTTCTCTACTCTAGGATAGTTCTCCTTGCTTTTTGTTTGTTTTTCATGGCATTAACATTTTTGCGGAGTCTAGGTAAGTTGTCTCATAGAATGTGTCATAATCTGGATTTGACTAATTGTCTCATAGTCAGATTCAGATTAACTATTTTTGGCATGAATACCACAAGAAAGATGTGTATGTTTGATTTCCTCTGGTTTGTAAGAACCTGATCTCTCAAATATCAATAAATTAATTCATTGGTGCTATCCTACAATTCATGCAAAACAGTTTCAGCATTACCTCTACCAACAACAAACTTACTAAGCAAAGTTCTAGATTTCTTCTTTGTTCCTAAAATATATCCTACTATTTAGGCAGGAGAATGCCTTTGTTCTTAAGAGATATGTGTATAATTAGAGTACCACGTATACTATATAAATTAATTTTTTTCCCCATGGGATTAGGTTGTCCACCTGATACTAAGTTGATTTCATTTTTTTCTGTTTATATTCAATTATAGAGTTTATTCTTTTAATAATCATTTTATTTTGAATATGAAGTTTTTAATGGTTTGAATTCAAAATTGTATCAAAATATATACTAGAAAAGTCTCATGTCCCTTTCTATCTCTTTTACTTCATTTCCACCCACCTCCTATAGGTAAACATTTGCATTCGTATCTGCTTTATTCTTTCTATGTTTCTTCTGGCAAAAACAAGTGTGTGTGTGCCATTTATATTTACATATTTATGTTTTTTAGTTATGTAATATTTAAATATTTATGTGCCGTTACTCTTCTTTCTTTCACAAAAGATAGCATACTATGTACATTCTTTCACATATCAAGATTTTTTTCACTCAACCGTATATCTTTCTAATTATTCCGTAACAGTACAGAGCGATTTCTCTTACTCTTTTTTGTGGGCGCATCGTACTCCATTGTGTAGATATATCATTGCTGATTCAATCAGTCTCCTAAGGATAGACATTTAGGATGCTACCAGTATTTTATAATTAAAAATAATGCCACAATATGTAATTTTGTACTATGTGAGTACAGACTTCTAATAATGGCTAACAATGCATTATCAATAAAAAAGGTATGTTTGACTACATAAAAATAAAATAAAAAACTTTATCATGACACAAATTAGCAAAGACCAATGGAGAGAGGACAAATTGAAAGAAAATTCTTTGCAATCTACATTACAGACATAGAACTAATCATCTCCCCAATATTCAAATATAATCACACACTACTTAATGATAGGGATACATTATGAGAAATGAATTGTTAAGTGATTTCATCATTGTGCAAACATTATTGTGTGCACTTAAACAAATCTAGATGGTATAGCCTACCACATACCTAGGCTAAAGGGTACAGCCTATTGCTCCTAGATTACAAACCAGTACAGCATGTTACTGTACTGCACACTGGACATTTGTGTGTCTAAACATATCGAAACATAGAAAAGGTAAAATAAAAATATGTTATATTATAATCCTGTGGGACCACCATTGTATATGCAATCCTTTCTTGACTAAAATGTTGTCTGTCATGTGGTAATTCTTGTCATTTAGGGAAAAAAGGACCAACACCAAATAGAAAAAGGGCCAAAAGACATAAAAAGATAATTAATAGAAAATGATGTACAAATGACCCTTAAATGTATGAAAAGATGTTTTCAGCCTATCTTATACTAACAGAAATGTAAATTGAAACTACACTGAGAAACCATTTTTCACATATTAGGCTGGCAAAAATTCAAAAGGTTTGCAACACAATCTCATGAGAGGGCTGTGGGGAAGCTAGTATTTTCATACATTTTTCAGGAGGAGCAGAATGACATATACTTTGTTGAGGGAATATGACAATAGTTAACAAAACCATACATGTATTCACCTTTTGGCTCAGAAATGTCACATCCACGAACTTATCCTGAAGGCTCACCTCCAGAAACATGTCTTAAAATTTTAAATATATTATTTAAAAATTATTACCAATATTATTTTTAAGCTGTGGAAAATGAACACCATGATTCTGTTGAGTGAGTGCTGTTTATTGTCTCTCAGTTAAAAAATTGGGAGAAATTTTCACTTCTGAAGGTAAGAATGGGAAACACAAGTATTTTAACTTCCTTCAAATACATATTTTAGTGTCCAGCTTTCACCAACTGATATGAAAAAATGAGTTTAAGATCTTGGATTACCATGCACCATTTTGAGCACTGCATCCAGCCAGCTCATGAAGCAGGTTGCATGCATCCTTCCAGTGAGGGCAGATCTCATGACTCACTCCTTCTTCAAGGACCATGGCTCATCCGTACTGTGAAGCATGCAACTGATTGCAATTTGTTGTGATCATTCTTCAGAAAATGCTTTTATAATTTTGTTTCCACTTTAAAAATATTAGCCTCATAGATATTTTAATGAGAATAGGGGACCAAATTAATCTTTTCAAAGTATGTTGTAACATACAAAATATGACTGTGTTGGTTGTCTATTATATCTGTGTAACAAGCCATCCCAAAACTTAGTGGCTTAAAAGAACAATAATTTATTTTTCATGATCCAGTTACATACATATTTCTCATTCCTCTGACTCCAGAACAGGGAATGGCTTGGTTAGGTCCAGTTTAATTTTATCCATTGCTTTCTTCAGACCTTGATTCTGCCTTCTACAAATTTCTGCTTTAGCTATCTATTCTTGTAAGAAACTACCCCAAAATTAACGGCTTAAAATAACAACCATTTATTTGCTCATGATTTGCACGTAGTGTAAGGTTTGACTGGGTTGGATCATCTCTGCCCCATATGGTGTTGGCTGGTCGCTGATGACAGTGGAAGACCCAAGATGGCTTCTCTTTCACGTTTGATGCCTCAGCTGGAGTGGCTGAATCTAACTGGGCTTCTCTCCCTTTGTAATGTCTCATTCTCCAGAGCCTCTTTGCCATGGCTCTTCTCTCCAGTAGGGTAATTATACTTTTTTACTTGGCCAAAAGGGCAACACAAAAGCTATAAGTCTCTGAAGGCCTAAGCTATGGAATTGGCACAATGCCATTTCCAGAACATTCTATTCATCATAGCAAGACATGGGGCTAGCCCAGATCCCTGCTCCTCCCCACCAGCTATATGATATCTAGCCAGCAACGTCCACTCTATTGAAAAGATTAATTTGGTCCCCTATTCTCATTAAAATATCTATGAGGGTAATATTTTTAAAGTGGAAACAAAATTATAACAAAGGAGAGGACATGGACTCCATCTCTTGGTGGGAGGAGTAGCAAAGAATTTGTGGCCATTTTTAATTCATCATAGTTATTAAATACAGTTAGTCTTAGGAATCGACTCTAAGTTCGTGTTTAGTGTATCCATCATAAACTCGTAATCTGTGTAAAAGGATTGCAAATCCTAAAAGATTGAATCCTCTAGTCATTCAAACTCAAAATCAATTGCCCCTAACTTTGAGTTGGATTCTTAGTCCACGGCCTACTTCTGAGAAGCCTTTTGTTCTCTTTTCCCTACCATGGCCCCTAACACACCCCCTAACACATGAATATTTCCTATTAAATTTTTCTATCTTTTGTGCCATGCTTCTGTGTTGTTTTGGGTGCACAGAACTCCATTTGCAGGAACTCATATATAGACCACAAATTTGGCAGAAATGATACTAGTGATACTGTGGGTTTCATCGTTGGTTTATCTTCCAGTGATATACAAAGACCTCTGGGAAATGCAAAATTAAAAGCCACTTCAAAATATCATATGACCATTAAGATGAATGGAGCTGGATAGAAGTGTGGGTCCCATGGCCATGTAAATGCATATTGACTAAACATAGCAAATTTTATTTGATCTAACATTATGGGCAATAACATTGACTTACATATTTTACAATTTACATATTTTCAATTACATATTTGACCCTTGAACAATGTGGCGGTTAGGGGTGCCAACCCCCCACACTGTCAAAAAGTCTTCGTATAACTCTTGACTCCCCAAAAACGTAACTACTAATAGCCTACCATTGACCGAAGCCTTACCGGTACCATTGACCGAAGCCTTACTGATAACATAAACAGTCGATTAACATATATTTTATGTGTTATATATAGTTATATATACTGTATTCTTACAATAAACTAGAGAAAAGAAAATGTTAATAAGATAATCATGAGGAAGAGAAAAGATATTGACTGTTCATTAAGTGAAAGTGGATCATCATAAAGGTCTTCATCCTCATCATCTTCACATTGAGTAGGCTGACAAGGAGGAGGAAGAAAAGGAGTTGGTCTTGCTGTCTCAGGGGTGGCAGAGGGAGAAGAGGTAGAGGAGGTGGAAGGGGAGGTAGGAGAGGCAGGCACACTAGGTGCAACTTTTATTGAAAAAAATAAAGTAGACCCACACACTTCAAACCCGTGTTATGCTTTAGTTTGCCTGGCTACCTCACCAAGACTATATAAGGTAGGTACAAAGCATTTTCATGTGGCCATTTGATGTGGAAACTTTTTAACATGGCCAAAACCAAATCATCAAAATTTCAGCTTTTAAAAAATGACCACCCAACCAGTTTAATAACTAGATAACTAATTACCAATGAATTATAAAATAGTTTAACAACTAATTTCATAGAGGATCAGGAATGGGGTGCATCATGGGTGGAATTCAGAAGTGGGATGAGGAGTGGGGTAGGTAGTTACACTAGGATGAGGGATCGGGCTCAGAGATGGGGGTGGATAAGGTGAAAGGTGGTTCAGGGAGGGCTGAGATTCAAACATAGGATAAGAAGCAAGGAGAGTTATACAGATTACTGTGTACCAAATTATTATTATTATTTATCATAAGTAAAAAAAAAACACTTAAAAAAACTCATCAGAATAGTTTTAAAATTGCTCTTCTTCTACGACTACTCCCACTGTCCTGCACCTGTGTCCTGTTCCTCTCCATGCTAGTGCCCTCTTTTGTGCGTTTCTGGAGAGCCACCCCTGCTTCTCCCCACCAGCTATATGATATCTAGCCAGCAACGTCCACTCAGATGCTAACCTTTTAATGAGCTTTCCTTGGAGGCAAATCCATACTCAGTGCCACTTTTAACAGACAGATTCAGTACCATTTCATTAATGCTGGCCCTGTCTGAAACACACAATTTATCCCATCAATATTTATCATGATGCTACATAAAATGCAACATATACTGCTGCCATATTTCCTTATGATGCCATAAATGGGATCCCTTTATCTCACTTAGATTAGGAACTGTTCCTTTTGGCTAGTAGATGTTCTACAAATACACGTTTGATTGAATGGTATTTAATTGTTACAAAGAGAAAATTCTTTCCATTTGTGTGCCATGCAATTCTAGTTCTCCAATTAAAACATTATAATTGCAAAAAAGCAGAGTGGTAGGAAGAACATAAAACCAAAAACAAAATAAAGAACTCAACGAGTTCTCAGAAGTCCCAGGTCCTCACTCTACCACCCACATTTACAATCTTTGTGACTATTAACCACTCCTGACCTCTCAGATTTTCTCTTTTCAGCAAGCCAGTAATAACACACACCCTGGCTTCCTCGCAGGGATACATTAGTAATAAAACATATTGGTGCCCGTGAAAGAACTCTTAAAAACTCTAAAACCTTATGTATTGTCACGTCACTTGAGGGCAGGAACCTTTGTTTACCCCAACATTGTACCCAACTTTGTTTACCCAAGCTCTCAGCACAGTATAAGGCATACCATTTGGGTTTTATAAAAGTTGTTTGAATCGAATTTCTATATAATGGATGTCTAGCTTTTTCTGATCCTCATTATTTATTCAGGCTCCTAAGTTAAGGCCAAAAAGTGGTAGGTCTTCAGGGAAGACCTGCCTTCTGTCATTCATAGTCTTAATCCCAAACCACTAGCCCACTGGCTCAGCCACAGCCTCCCAGAAGCCCTCACTCTTCCTTACTGTCTGCCATCTTAGTGACTTGTTCTCATATTTGGGGCTTCATCTTGCTCCTCAGACCAGAAACTTGAACTTGGTTTTTCTCAGTACAACCTCAGTATTCTTCTTTAAGTACAATTCAGATAAGGAGCCAATCATAATGTTGAAATCCCCAAAAATCAAAATCCCCCAAATATAATTTTGAAAAAATAATTTTAAACATTCTTTAAAATATATTTATTTACATTTTTAAAAGGGGATTTATTTGAGAAACATATAAAATCACAACAGAACACTTCAGAGGCCACTTTTCACAACAAAATAGGCAATAATAACATACACATTTTTTGCAAGCATAAACACAGGTATACTAATGACAGTCACACAGGTGTAACAGTTATAAGCAGATAAACCATATTCATAAAGAAATAGGTCAAAAAGCAAAATGTATAAACACATGTCCCTATGGTTGGTAATTGCGTGCACCCAGCTTTATAGCTACTGTCGTCTGAAATATCGTGACAGACAACCTAAGTCTTGAGGAGATCGATTAAAAACCACCATGGGTCACCACTGCATCACCACTGCACCGGTTGCCCAAAGATCCACAATCTCGGGAAATTTTATCTCTCACAAGTGCAGATGTACAAAAAGGACACCTCTTCATTTACTGAGGAAGTTTCAATGTTTTTATGTACACACACAATCAACACACAAAGGCAACATTGTGATAATGTACTTTGACGGAGTCGCATTTGCAAAACATGCATAAAACAAAATAGAACTCTCTAAAAGTCTAGAGATTTATACAATTTATACCTCCAGTATTAGAAATGATGTGAAGATGAAATACACAGCATGGCAAATTCTAAAAAATAATGTTGACAATTTAAAATAGTGGAAAAAAAACTAAAAAAAGAAAAAGAAAAAAATCTAAAAAGAAAATTCAACATATGAAAAAGTATATTATAGGAATAGATTATGGGCAATTGCACAAAGATAGTCCATAAGAGCTGGCCAACTTTCACAATCATTGGCTATATTTTGAAGTCTTGCATCACAATGAATAGCTGCTTTTTTCCTTGTGGGACATGGCTCTCCTCGGAGAATACGTTCACATTTACTTTCTACATGGCACTGCCCTTTTTGAAATTCTTCTATGATTTGATATACACAGACATGAACATTTCCTATTAAATTTTTCTATCTTCTGTGCCATGCTTCTGTGCTGTTTTGGGTGTACAGAAATCCATTTGCATGAACTCATATATAGACCACAAATTTGGTGGAAACGAAACTAGTGACACTGTTGCATGTCTTCTTACCCTACCATGCACATAATTATTTTCAAGCCAGTCAGTAACTTAGCTAGATCCTTCAGACAAATGCAGCTTTGATTCATTGAAAGCCCCTAGAATGTCATTAGCTGGGAGGAATGACCATGCAGGCAAATGATGCCTTTTTAAACTCAAGTTTTCATCATTGCTGTATCGCATAGCCAATCCATTCACCCAAATTTTCTGCCAAATGCATTGGAGTGAATAGAAAAAACAAACTTTATTGTTAACACCTTGAAATTCACTTTTAGATGTCTTGATCACACCTAATGCCAAACCTGTCCTTATGGTTTGGGGATTCAATTGAAATCCATTTTCTTCTGCATAAAGACATTAACAAGGTGATAATAGTTCCACCTAACATGATGCAACTACCCCGTGATTGTGATTTTGGGGATTTTAGATGTTAGGGATTTTAGACTTTAGGGATTTTGATCTTTAGGAATTTCAACGTTCAGGATTATGGCAGTGGGGATTGTGTCTTTCGGGATTATGATCCAAACCCAATTCAGACATATCCACATGTAATTTCCCTATCTCATGCTGCCTCTCGCCTCAATGTAGCTAGCTGTCATAATTTGAATTCCCCCAGAAGGACCTGGAGACAATGATTCCAGGTGCTCCCAGGACTGGGAGGAGACAGTAGGGAAGTGAGACAAGAAAGGGTATGTTCTCAAGCCCCCTGTCACTGTGGTTGATCAGAGCACAGTCCCACAGGGGAACTCTGGGAGGGCAATGTGGGACACCTGCCTCAGAGTTATCCCACCTGAGGGATACGGGAATTGGGCCATTTATTTGCCCACTCCCTTTAGTCCATTATGGAGGGCTGCTTGGTGGGGTGGGGGGACAGGGCAGCAATGATATTGGTATTTTCTGGAACTTCCAACTTTCTGTGCCCTTGGACTAAGCAGAGAAAGGCAATTGGAACTTGGGCTGTTGTGCAGTTGTGTACAAGGGCTACCAGGATACAGGTGGGCACCTAATGCCTCAGTGGTACCACCTGCCTCTGCCCTGGAGCTGGCCCTGGCTCTAGGAGAACTACTGTTTGTAGGCTGTGTACTCCATCTCCTACAAAAACCCACTTAGCATGGCCCACCTTTTACTGAGATGGCTGTGCTTTAATATCACCTCCCTCTGCTCCAGCAGAAGTATTTCCCCAATAGATAATCCTCAAAAGAACCAGCTTCACTAAAGACCAGTGAAAACATGTGTGTTTGCCTTGAGATTTAGATAGAGTAAGCAGTAACAAGCTCTGGCAGAAAAACAAGCGGCTGTGCTTGATAGTATGGTCTTTCTCCCCTGATCACTATGCTACCAACAACCTGTTTTTCTTCTCAAGCATAAGAAAAATGAGGCATTTCTGTTTCTCTCTTTTGCTAAACATTTTTCTCCAGCTACAGTATCATTCTTGTTCTTTTGCAGGTCTCTTTCTGTCAAAGATTTCTACATGATTTATAAACAGACTCTTTCTGACTCCAATCCAACAGGCACAGCTTATTTGCCACATTGCAGTTGTTGCTCTTTAGTTACCATCTTCCCTGGAGATGGACATTTCCAGGGAAATGGAATTATTGGAATTATTGCCAATAATTCTCTTTTTACACACATCTGACCAGCTTCCTCTGTGATCCTGGTCTTGCCTCCTCTATCCTACACTGCCTAGTTGGACAGCCAAGGCCTCCTTCCTCCCGTTCTTCCTAACCCCACCAATATATCTCTGTTCTATAGTCAATCCTTTATATGATGGCATATTTCTGACAGCAAGGGTCAGAAAACTTCTATAAGGAACAAGACAGTCAATATTTTGTTTGTGGGCAATATAGTCTCTGTTACAACCACTCAACTCCGCTATTATACCAAAAGAAGACACAGACCATACGTGAATGAATGAATGTGGCTGTGTTCTAATAAAACTTGTTTAATAAAAATGGGCAGTGGTGCCGATTTGGCTTGTAGGCCACAGTTTGTCAACCCCTGCCTTATAACATAGTAACAACTTTCTTTTACAGTGCCTGGTACATAATTGTTCAATAAATATTTGTTAAAATGTTTTGAGACACGTACAGGAAAACAAGTTAATATTCTTATCTCAACTGAGATGTTTGGTGGAGATGATAGATTTCCAGACTAATATAGCAGGTCCTCAGATAACATTTCCTTTAAGGTAGTTTCATTATAATGTTGATGAGAAAATAAATCAATTCTCAGTCAGAACCCCCTGTCTGTGTGGTTTCCATGTTCGCCCCATGTCTTCCTGGACTCTCCAGGTGCTTTGGTTTCCTCCCACATCCCAAAGATGTGCACGTTAGGTTCATTGGCATGTATCCATGGTCCCAGTTTGAGTGAGGGCAGGTTATGTGTGAGTACGCCTTGCAGGGGCATGGCGATCTGTCCAGGGTGGGTTTCTGCCTTGCACCCTGACCTGGGAGAAGCTCTGGCCACCCATAGCCCTGAACAGGGATAAGCAGGTTGGAAAGTGAATGAATACAAATGATTGTAAAATAAAAATTCATAAAGTATATGATAATCATAAAAATGCATAAGAATAAACAATGCAGGATGAATATACTCAGAGAGCCCATCATATTTGTGATTGTTTTTAAATTGCATGGCAGTAGGAGATGCTCCTTACAATTTTTAATTTGCAAACATTTATTGCTTGATGTAACCCACCAACACTACAACCTCTGTCATTCACTAATTCACTAAAAATGGGGTAAATAATTATCTTACTTTATTAATTTCATTACTCTTTCTCAAATGTATGTATAGCTCACATTTATTTCAGTATTTAATATTAGTAGTGTTTTCAGTATTTATTTAGAAGTTTGGTGATGTTTTTGTGACCAGAAATATGCTGCAGGAGCTTAACTCTTGTTTATATCAGTTAGCCTATGCTACAATTGGTTTTGTTACATGTCCTTTTGCTTAAAATCACAGTTTCCAAGAAGTTATTGATGGTGTTAAGTAAGGATTTACTGTACATCTCCTCCATCTAAGTGAGCAACTAGCACGTTATTATTTTAAACAAAAGGAATCATTATATATAATTGCACTTCTTCAGCATTCTCGTGATTTTTAAAATCTGAACTATTCAAGGTAATTATCAGGGTGAAGAGCTCCCTAGATTTTTATACTCACTTCTTATAAGGGTGATGAGTATCTCTAAAATATTTTTGCCAATCTCATAACCTAAACACCACTGATTTCATCTCTAAGAGTCCACTTCCTAGTCTGCTGTGCTACCCAATATTCCATGAGCTTCAACAGTGAAAAAATATTTTAACATTCACTATGCTACTTAGTAAACCTTGGTGTTGAACAAAGATAAAGATAACTGAAGTGCTGATAGCAACCAAAACCTAGAAAGCTAGCTAACCATCCTTGCATATGAATTCTTGTTCAGATCAACTGATTTCACATCTAGTATAACATAATCTAATAAACGGACGTATAATAATTCATGTTCTACAGTAGAGTACTTTAAAGTAAATTTTAGATGTCATAGTGGAGATAATTCCTAAAAATAGAGAAATCTTTTTACCACTTCCCTCCTGAAACACAATCAATCCATATTGCTGCCAACCATTTAAATTTCACAGGGCATAACAAAAAGAAAAAATAATCATGGTAACATACCACCATGGTCTCACTTTCCTATTTCCTATTTCCTACTCTGAAAAAGATTTTTCACTTTTATTTCATCAAGTATTTACTGAATATGTATCACATAGTAAGCCCTGAGCCAGGTAAATTCTGATACCCAGAAGCATACCTGGAAATACGTGCATAGACATTTCACATGGTGCCTGGCATGGAGAAGTCCCATATATAGTTGTTGAATCTGCTATGGATTGACCAGCTCTGCAACTATAGCACCTAGAAATAATGAGACTAAAGTGCCTCATTAAGCTGAATGCCTTCCTGTTCCTTTTTTTTTTTTTTAAGATTTAAGGAACAAAATAAAGATTTGAATTCTGATTTACAGTTCCTTCCTTTGCAGTTCAGACATCAATAGAATCAGTAAAATAACAGTGTGTAGACGGGCAGGACTCTTAACAATACACACACACATTCAGTTTTTAAGGGAGCTAGAGCAAAAACAAAAAGGAAGGTGACACCCACAACACACTAAAACTCAAGGCCATATCACATTATCATTTTGGCATATGTTAATTTCTTTCATTTCTCCCTCATTTCTCTGCATTGTATCGGTGGGGTTATTCTCATGGTTGTAATCAAGTACTAGTTCATTCAACACATATTCACTGAGTGACTCCTATGCCAGACTCTGGGGATTCAGCAGTGAATATAATAGACAAAATCCCTGCCTTGGTGTAGCTCACATGCAGATGGGGATTGAGGGAGGGAAGGTAGTCAATAAATAAACAAATACATACTACAACAGGTGGTGGTATCTGCAAAGGGAAAAAAATACTTTAGGTCATTAGATATGAAATGTCTGATTTTGAATCAAAAGTGTAATTTATTATATCTCAAACAGGCAGTACAATCAAAGTATGCACCTAAACTATCAACACAGTTTTGCCTTCTTAACAGTAGATTGTTTATGCCAGCAGTGAAGGAGCCTGGACAGTAGTGGCAATGAAATCGCCAAAGGCGTTTTCCGCAGCTTGTTTAGAATTGAATATTTTTCCTTGCGAGAAGTGGTCCAAAGCCTGGAAGAAGGGGTAGTCAGTTGGTGCAAGGCCTGGTGAATACGGTGGATGACACAGTTTCCAAGTCCAGCCTCTGTAGATTGAGCAGCATTGTTTGTGCAACATGTGGTTGAGCGTTGTCTTGCAAGAGGATTGTCCTGTTTCTATTGACCAATCTCAGCTGCTTAATCACAAGCATCCTCATTATTTCATCCAGTTGGTTGCAGTAGACATCTGCTGTAATCAATTGACCAGGTTTCAAGAAGTTGTAGTGGATAATACCAGTGCTGGACCACCAAACAGACACCATCAGCTTTTTTTGATGAATATTCAGTTCTGGACCGTGTTTCAACACTTCATCTTTATCCAACCATTGTGCTGAATGCTTGTGATTGTCAAAAAGAATCTATTTTTCTTCATATGTAATAATGTGGTAGAAATGGTTTACCTGTATGTGACAGCAAAGAAAGATAAGCTTCAAGATGATTTCTCTTCTGATGCTTGTTTAATTCATGTGGAACCCATCTATCCATCTTCCTTATCTTGATGATTTGTTTCAAACAGTCCTTACTTCATTACTTGTTTCGTTACTATTCCAAATATTGTTGGAATAGTAATGTCAAACCCTTGCTGCTAATTCACATGTAGGTTGAGATGGATTCGCTTCCACTACAGCTTTCAGCTCATTATCCACCTTGGTCTCGGGTCACCCACATGGCTCATTTTCAAGATTAAAATCACCAGAACGGAACTTCTCAAACCATCCAAATACTGTGCGTTCATTAGCCACATCCTTCCCAAACACTTCATTGATATTTCGAGCTGTCTGCGCTGCATTGGTTCCACGACAGAACTCATATTCCAAAATAACTGAATTTTTTACTTATCTATGGTTTCACAAAAATTGCTCTAAAAAATTTGAAAGATAATCACAAGACAAACCATGTGTGTAAAAGAACGAGGATAAAATAATAAAAATAAAAGAAGAAGTGTCACAGTGAAATGTCACAGATACCAACTGTCAGTCTTAGTATTTAAGGAAATCAGACATTTCATACTTAATAACCTAATGACAGTCGGAAAGGGGAGCAGGGAGTGTTAATAGGATGCAGTGGGGCCACAGTGTACCCTGCTGATTGTCTAACATTTAAGAAGAGGCCTGAAGGGAGCTAGTGAGAGAGCCATGTGGATATCTAGGGAAAGAGTGTTCTAAGAAGAAGCAACAGCAAATACCAAAGTCCTTGGTGGGTGTGATGGTTAATTTTATGTGTCAGCTTGACTGGGCCAAGGGGTGCCCAGATATTTGGTTAAACATTATCCTGGGTGATTCTGTGAGGGTGTTTTTAGATAAGATTAACATTTAAATTGCCACACTGAGTATAACCGATTGCCCTCCCTGTGAGTGGGCCCCATCCAGTCAGTTGAGGGACTGATAGAACAAAAAGCTGACCTCCGCAGAGGAAGAGAAAATTCTCCTGCCTTACAGCCTTTGGACTGGAATATAGACCCTTCTTGGTTCTATAGTATCTTTCCAGACTTTGGACTTGAACTGGGACATTGGCTCTGCAGATTTTGGACTTTCCAGCTTCCATAATTGTGAACCAATTCCTTATAATAAATCTGTCTATGTACATACGTATGTATGCACCTATCTGTCATCTATCCTATTGGTTCTCTTCCTCTGGAGGACGTATAGCAACACAGCGAGGAAGTGATTGGGTGTTTGGCTGTTTCGGAGAGAGGATGAAAGAAAAATCAGAGAAGGACTGGGAGGGTCAAAGCATGTAGTACCTTTTAGGCCATTACAAGGACTTAGCATTTATTCAAAATAAGAAGATTTTTGGAAGGTTTTGAGCTAGAGATGACTTACATTTTAAGAGGATCACTCTAGCTTTTGTGTGAAGAATTGCCTATAAAGGGCAATGGAAAGAAAGGAGAAGACCAGTTCAGAGGCTATTCCGAGAGTCTAGGTGACTAAAATTATGGTGCTGTTCGGGGAGTTGGTGAAAATTTGCCAAATTTTTAATATAATTTGGAGATAGATCTGACAAAGTTTTCTCAGGGATGTGCCTTGTGGGACATACAGAAAATTTATGGTGGACTCCAAACTTCTTTTCAGAACAACAGTAAGAATGGTGTTTTCATTCACTGAGATGGACAAGAATGTGGGAGAAGCAGGTTTTGTGGCCCAGGGCATATGAGCAATTTGAGTGGGACCATATTAAGTCTGAGATTCCAGTTAGACATTCAAACCAGTGTATACAGCGGGATATACAAATATGAAGTTCTGGGAAGAGATCTCAGATATAAATTTGGAGGCATCATAATTTAGGTGGTATTTATTGCTATGAAACTAGATGAGATCACCACAGAAGGGAATGTAGACAGACAAGGAGCCCAAGGACTGAGTCCTGGGCATCCAATACTTATGGATCTGGGAGATAAGAACCCGATAAAAAATTTGGAGAATGTGCTGACATTGAAGTGAGGGAAGAGTCAGAAGGGAATGCAGTCCCCAAAGGTTCATAAAAAACTACTTCAAGGAGGAAAGAGTGTTCAATGCTGTCAAATGCCACCGACAGGTCAAATAGGATTAGGCTTTGGACTGACATCTAACCACTGGGTTTGACAAGGCAAGGGTGAAGGAGAGTTTTGAGAAGGGCTGTTTTGGCGGAGTAATGTATGGAAAAGCTTATTTGGGATGGGTTCAAGAGAAACAGAACATGAAGAAATGGCATCAAGAAAGCAACATAATTTTTTGAGGAGATTTGCTGTAAAGGGAAGTGGAGAAATGGAATGCTAGGAGAGGAAATATTATGCAACATCTATTTGTGTGCTGATGGGAATGATCTGACAGAGAAGGAAATTTGGTGATGTAGGAAGAAAACGAGGGATGTCTGAATATACAAGAGAAGATGGAATTCAGTGTGCAAGGGGAAGGGTTTGCTTTGCATAGGGAATCAGACCATTTATTTGCAGTAGTAGTAGGAAGTAAGGCAGCGAATATGGACGGTGATGTAGGTGAGTGAGTGGCTGTGTTAGCTGTAGTTTGTGGAAATTCTCTTCTGATCACTTCTGTTTTCTCAGAGATGTCAGAAGGAAGGCCCTCAAAAGAAAAACAGCAGGAGAGGAAGTGTAGAAGAGTGACTGGACCAGGGAATTGTAAGATCGCTGGCAACTCTGATTTCTAGCTTCAGGTTGCCAGTAATAAATTTAAAGTGCGATCAGTAAGTATTGCCATGTGTTTTCCCCTAGCTGTGTTCAGCTCTAGATGCGAATGTGCAATAGGCAGAGGGCTGAATCAACCAGGCAAGTGAGCACCAGGTGAGTACAGCGGAGGGGGAGTGACACAAGGGAGATAAGTATGCACAAACGAGTGTTTGTAATGATGGACACAAAATCTCTGGTATGTAAGAAGGAAAATGTGGGCATGAAGGAAGGTAAAATTCAGCTTTAAAAGGTGGTGGGATCACTGTATTGTCAGTCTTGGTGGATTGAAAAATTGTTGAGTAAATGTAGTGAGCTTTACTCCCCTTTCTCTAATTCACATCCAGTCCATCAGCAAATGTCATTGACTCTACCTTCCAAATATACACAGAATCTGAGCATTTTTCACTTTTTTATAGATCATCACCTTGGCCCAAACCATTGTCATCTCTCACCTTAATTATTACAGTAGCCTCCTAACTGAGCTTCCCACATCCACTCTTATCCTACCTACACACTACCTATGTATTATTTTCTGTAGAATTCCTGGAGTAATTCCTTTAAAAGATAAAAGAGATCATTTCTTTTGCTCAAAACCTTCCAATAACTACCCATCGCCCTCAGAGCAAAGACTAAGTGGCCCATAAGGCCCACAAGAACTGTACGTCCCTTGTCTCCACGACATCAGCTTCTACCCCTTTCTCCTTACACCACTCCAGCCACCTTCGTCTTTCTGTTGTCCTCAGAGCTTCCATCAAGTTCTCAGGGACTTTGAATTTGACCTTTCTTCTGCCTGGAGCACTTTCGCTAGCCATCTACACGGCTTGCTCCCTTATTTTAAGTCTTTGCTCAAATGTAATCTTATCAATGAAGTTTTTCCTGGCCACGCTGTTTGAAACTGAACTTTGGGAAAGTTGAACAGAGACATGCAATCCTTATGTTTTTATTTCATTTAAGTCACTGAAGATGTGGATTCTCTTTATTCTCTAACAAATACGTGAAATAAGCTGGCAAATGGAAAAACAAAGATGAAATTTTTAAGAGGAATATTGCAAGCATTGTATGTGTTCCCTTTTATTCTTGTATACTTTGTTGTAACATGTAGCTAGTATTCTGGAGCAAAAGCATACAGATATTGGCATACATGGCTTAAAACAAATGTTAAAATTTATAAACTGTATTTGCTTCTCCTAAGGAAAAAAAATGTCATTTCATGGTGATGTTAGTGGATCTTAGTATTTTTTCAAGGGTCAATCATTAAAACTGTGTTTAAGTTTTTAGGTTACTTTCCTTTTTTCAGAAAACTTTGTGAAATTATTCCATTGACTTCTGATGATTTTTGTTGTAAAGGGAAATATAAGGTCAGTTTTATTTTTTTCTCTTCTGGGTTTTATGTGTTCTAGGTTTTCTTATTATCCTTGTAATTTAGAAAAAAATTGTAGGATTTACCTGACAGTGATTATATTTGCATTTATCTCATGTATGTTGACATTTTTAAATTTGTGTTGTGGGTTGTGTTTTTTCCAGCTCATGAAAGTTTTCTTCAACTGTATTATCTTTAGCTATTTCTGTTGCAATTGCTCTGGAATTTTCCTTAGAAATATCTGTAATTCTGTAGTTTGTATCTCTGATCCTTATTCTCTGTTGTCTATCATATTTATTCCTTTTTCTTTTGTTCCTTTCCTCTGAATTCTGGGAGATCTTTGTCTTTGACATCAATAATATGATTTTTTACGGTGTCAATTTTGTTCTTTACTAACTCCAATAAAAATTGTATTTCTATCATTATATTTTTAGTTGCCCAATACATCATCCCTGTCTCATATATTTTCCATCTTTTCTTTGCATGTCAGCAATATCTTTATGTCTTTAGACTCCTGTTTCATGGAGGTAGTGCAAAATAGTTTCTGTACATTTTTCTCTGGTTTCATTAATAAGTGAATTTTAGAAGTCTGTGCTTCTGAATTGTTGGAATAACATTTCCTTTCTGTGGTTCCACAGTATTGGTTCAGGAGTCCTATTATTACATGTTCTAATGCTTATGCTTGATGAGACATGACAAGATCTTTTCCTCCATGACAGCAGATCAAGTGGGTTGCCCTAGGCTCCATGTCTGGTCATTTTGTGCTGGGTGGACACATTACCTACCTGGCTTCATTCCCATTGTCTAGGAGGCCCTGCTGGCTCTGAGCTGGTGTTGAAGGGCTTGTCAGTGCTCCCTCATACCCTCACGCTCCCCTATATTTCTCAGCTGCCCTTGTCTAAGGTTGACAGTGTTACTGAGTTCTGGTCAACAGCGTGTGAGTTGAAGAGATATGCACCACTTTGAGGCCTTACTCCTGGCCCCAGGCTCATGTCCGGGCTCTCTTTTGCATACATATGCATGTGTCTGAGAGGCTAGTAGAGAAAATAGTGGGGCCACATGACAGAGGGAGCTTGGATCCCTGGATCATCACTTGGAGCAGCATGAAGAGCTGCCTGACTTACATCTAACTATGATGTTAGAAAGATAATGATTTCCAGCACATCATAACATCATATTGGGGCAGGGAAAAAAGGAGGGAAAAGGTAATTATTTTTGTGTGTATATATATGTATATATATACACTCACACACACACATCCATCTGGATGGAATCTTCTGGTTTTTCAGTGTGGCTCCCTGGTCTTTAGAAATGCTAAAATGCACAATGAATCGAATTAAAATCCGCAGTGTGGGTTTTCTGGGCACTTTTGTTTTGACCCCCTTCTGGGAAACTTTGTCTATGTCCTTACCCTCCTTCCCTCTCTCCTTCAGTTTGTTGCTGATGTGGAGTTGCAGGATTTCTGAGTATTGAGAGAAAGGTAAAAACGGGGAAAGGGGGGAAGAAACAAAGCTGTAGTTCTAAGTAGTCAAAGACTACTTTGGAGGCTTTAGATTTTGCCTTTCTGAATTGGGCAACAGAGATAGAGTTTCTTTCTACCAAATTTTAGGTAGACTTAGGATAGAAGCACCACTGAGTATGTATTCTAGCTCTCTCAGGTTTTTTGTACCTTCATAGGGATTTTTTAGTATTCTTGTAACTACTTTTTTTAAAAAAAACCACTTTATTGACATATAATTGACATGCAAAAAGCTGTTCACATTTAATATATACTTACAGAGTAGTTGCAAGAATAGTACAAAGAATCTCTGTTCATAGATTTCCCAGTTGTTAATACTTTTTCACATTTGTTTTATCATTTGCTGTCTATATCTACGTACAGTATTCTTTTGTCTGAACCATTTGGAAGTCAATTACAGTCATCATTCCCCTCTACCCCTGAATCTGCCTTGTGCGTTTTTTAAGAGCAAAGACATTTGCATACATAAATACCAGAGATTGTTAAAATCAAGACATTATCATCAATATAATGCCACTATCTGATAAGAAAATCTAATTCATTTATTTCCAGTGGTTCATATTTATAGCAAGTGTGTCTGTGTGTGTGTGCATGTGTATATATTCCTACCCACTTGCCAGTTCTGAATACAATCCAGGATCAAACATTGATCAAATCTTTGCATTTAGTTTTCATGTCTCTTTAGTCTCCTTTAAATTGGAACAGTTTCTCAGTCTGTCTTTCACAACCTTGACAGGGCAGTTATTTACTAGACTGTCCCTCAATATCAATTTATCTGATGCTTCCTTGCAATTAGATTTAGGTTATGCACTTTTGCGAGATTACCATAGAAGTGATGCCATGCCCTTCTGAGTACATAATGCATGTGCTGAAGGTTTGTCTCAATTCTGAAGATGTTAACTTTTATGGTTCATTTTGCCTGACTCTGAACTTTCTAAAAAGGAAATATAATCTTTCTTTTCTGATATGTATCACTTACCACTTTATTTGTGAGATTCATTTATTATTCTTTGTGTGTATCTGTGTATGTAGCAATAGTTTGTTTATTCCCATTGCTGTAAAGTATTCCTTTATGTGGATATATAACATATTTATTCACCTTCTCTTAATGGACATCTAAGTAGTTCCCAGTTTCTGCTTATTACAAATAATGCTACTATACACATCCTCATTTGTGTCTTTGGGTGCATTTTAACATTTTTGTTGGGTATAATTTTGTTGTAAGAGTTGATTACCTGCATTATTTGATATTTATAAGTTTAACAAGTTTTTTAAAGTACTTGTACCAACTTACATTCCCACGAACAGTATCTGAGTATTCTCACTGCTCCACACCCTTGCTAACACTTAGAATCATCAGTTTTTAAGATTCAGCCATTTTGGGCCAGCAAACATATAAAAAATTGCTGAACTTCTCTAATCATCAGGGAAATGCAACTCAAAACCACAGTGAGATATCACTTAACTCCAGTGAGGTTGGCTCATATCAAAAAGTCCCAAAACAACAAATGTTGGCGGGGATGTGGACAGATAGGAACACTCATACACTGCTGGTGGGACTGCAAATTAGCACAACCCCTGTGGAAAGTAATATGGAGATACCTCAGAGAACTAAAAGTAGGACTATCATTTGATCCAGCAATCCCACTACTGGGTATTTACCCAAAGGAAAAAAAGACATTCTATAATAAAGACATCTGCATGTGAATGTTTATAGCAGCACAATTCACAATTGCAAAGATGTGGAAACAACCCAGATGTCCATCAACACACTAGTGGATTAATAAAATGTGGTATATGTATACCATGGAGTATTACTCAGCAATAAAAAACAATGGTGAATTAACACATCTGGTATTATCCTGGATGGAGCTTCTAATAGATTTATAAGAATTCTTTATACACCCTGGCAATGTGTGCTTTGTCAAATATATGTTTTGTAAATATCTTCTGCAGCCCGGGGCTCACATTTTCACCTCTTAATGATGTATGTTGATGAATAGAACTCTTAATTTTAGTAAAGTCTAATTTGTCAATTGCTTTTGTTTAAATTAAGATTTTCTATCTTGTTTAACCAATATTTCTGTATGCTAAGTTTATTAACATATCTGATATATTTTCTTCTAGAAGCTTTATTGCTTTAAGTTTCACAGCCTAGCCTACAATTCATCCAGAATTATTTTTGTGTGGTGTGAGGTAGGAGCTAACATTTTTTTCTTGTGTATCTCCAACAAATCCAATACTATTCACTGAA
Source organism: Daubentonia madagascariensis (assembly GCA_023783475.1). Taxonomy (NCBI): domain Eukaryota; kingdom Metazoa; phylum Chordata; class Mammalia; order Primates; family Daubentoniidae; genus Daubentonia; species Daubentonia madagascariensis. The sequence goes on from JAKFHU010002658.1 coordinate 12,331,336, forward strand.
TGGATGATGCCTTATGTGTGTTATAAATCTGATTACCTATGTGTCAGTCTATTTCTGGACTCTATCTAATTTACTCGGTTATAGTAATTAACTAATTACTTAGCTTTATAAGAAATCTTGTTATTTGGTAATGGAAGCTCTCCAATTTTGTTTTTTTTTCTTCAAGACCTTCTTTACTATTTTCAGTTCTTTGTGTCTTCTAATAGATTTTAGAATAACTTTTTGATTCCATATTGAAAACAAAATCCCTGCATTGAACCTATAGATTAATTTGGAGATAATTGATATTGTTAGTGGGTACTCAGGTGTCCTGTAGAAATCTCTTTTACTGGGCTATTGTGCTCATTACTCAACTGTTTTGAGTGTTATGGTATTAGTTTCCTAGGGCTGCCATAACAAATTACCACTCATTTGTAACCTGTTTAGGCTTGCTTTATATACCAGCATATAACCTATATTGGCAAAGTTCCACGTAAACATTGAAACAGAATATATATCCTTAAGGTATGGGTGTAGTGTTCTATATATGTCTAATAGGCACACAAACTTAGGTTTAAAATTTTTTTTGCTAAATTGATCATTTAATCAAATTATTTTCAAATGATTTTTTTCCTTAAAGTCGATTCTATGTAATATTAGAATAGCTTACACCAGATCTCTGTGGTTAGTATTTGTATGCCATATCTTTTCCTATCCTTTTATTTTTAACCTTTTTGCTTAAACTTTAGCCCTTGGGATTTCCTGTTTTAACTCAGACATGTTAAGAGCTGAAAAATAGAAACTTCTATCCTTTCAACAAGAAAAGAGCTGTACAGAAAGTAAATTAACAACTTTTTGTGAAACCTCAGGGAATTGAGATCACAGGACAATAGCATACTAAAGAGAAATGTGTACCTTATGGCACAGGTTAAAAAAAAAACCACAAAAATCTTTTCTTTCTACCCTTCTAGGTTTTTGGCTAGGTCCTCTGTTACAAAAGACTGATTAACAAGATAAAAATAAACAGAAGTTTATTAGCATGTATATCTTATATATACTCAGAAGAAACTCAGAGAAGAGTAACTTATAGAGGTGGCTAGAACATGAGCTTAAATACCATCTTCAGCGAAAACAAAGGAAGAAGGGTACAGAGAAGGTAAGTTATGGAAAGGTGACCAGAAAAAGTATGGTAAATAGGGTAAGGTTTTTTATGTAAATTTAAATGCCTTCTCAATTAATAAGTCTCTTGTGATTTCGAATCATCTTTTTCTTCTTGGAAAAGACAGAAAAATACCCTTATAAATGGAGATTTTCTTTCTAAATGTCAATTTCCCTCTCAAATGGATAACATCCTCTGTTTTCACAGCTTCTCCTGTGTCTGCTGTTTCTCAAAATTATCAGCTCAAAATAATCCTTATGCAAAAAGAGGCATATTTAGGATAGTCTATTCTGGTCTCCTACAGCCATATTTTGGGGTGGCATATTCTGGTCTCCTACAACTTGCGAGAAGACACAGACCTTCAGCATTTGCTTACCAGGGACAGAAGTTGCCAGATGCCATATAAGCAGGTAGGAATATTAAACCACAAATTTTGATGAATTGCTGGAGGCTGAAAGTTGGATAGCATGAAAATGAAAAGCTCTTTAGGGCCAATATATTGGAGAATTCCCACCCTTTTGTAGGCTTTTCCACCAGTCTATTGTAGGGGGAGAGAGAAAGCTTCCCTTGTGCCCTCTCTGAACGTTCACTGAAATGACTGACAACAGACAGATTAATAGGAGAAAAAGGCATACAAATTTATTTATATGCACATGGACCCAAGAGTCCTACAAATGTAAAACTCAAAGAAAGGTCACATGGCTGAAGCTTAAACAATCTCCTCATAGGGGAGAGGAAGGGGGGGAGCTGTAGACAATTTTGGGAGGGTAGTAAGTAAGTTTTAGGAGAAATGAGTGGATCTGGGAGGCAGATATTATCTTATAAACGATTCTCTTAGGAAACTAAATAGGACCATCAAGTTACAGTTATGGGAAGGTAAGGGATGGAACTTTGTTGTAAACAAAGGTTGTCTTATCATGCAGATAAAGCCTCCTAAGTAATTTCTTGCAGCTGATTTCAAAAGAATAGATGAAAAGTTTGTCAGGGCATGGTGACAATTTTTAGTCTCTTCTCTCTTCAGTGGTTAATATTTCCTGGTTATTTTATGAGATTTGTACGGAGGGGGGTCTTAAGACAATTGCACTTCTTTTGCAAAGAAGTTTCCTTAATCAGGTAAGAAAACTCCAGAGAGAGTCCCCTTGGCACTTCACGGGTGGAGGGAGGGGGAAGAAAAAAGAGAAGATTAGAAAGTTTTTGGTTTTGAGGTAGCTTCTAAGGCCTTCTATTTTCTTTTAATGCAAAGTGCTCAGGATGCCAAAGGACCATACTTTGGGGCATTGTTCTCTGCACCTCAACACTATCACAAGAAGGATCAAGAAGAATTCAGAGGAAGCTGTCTCTGTGATGCTGGCTGGCAGACAGAAAGAGCTGTCACTGTGAAATCTCCTTAGGCCCTTTGCCACTATGGAACAAAAACCTTAATCTATAGGGAGGAAGATATGGTGAGAGGGCACTTGTGAAATTCCATGCAACCAGGAGCTGCCCAGTCCCAGCCTCCTTGTCTCAGCTAAGGGGAAAAAAGCCATCATTTTCAAGGGTAAGGCACTTGAGGAATTAACTAAGAATACTCAGGCATAAATGCTAAAACCAGGAAGAAAATAGTAGGTAGGGGTAGAAATCTCTCCCAAAAAGAGGGACAGAAACACTTGTGGACAGCACACTCATGAGACATAGAGCCACCATGCACTCCAAAGATGAGACTTAATCATATGATTAGAAATGCCCCATCTCCCAAGCCCTACTACAACAACAAGCTTCTATTAATAATTACAGTGGATTACAGCAGAGAACACTGCAAGAGACAGACTCTCTGATAAGCTTCACAAAAATAAACCCCAGAGCCAAGAGTGGAGACAAAACAAAGTCACTATAGGAATTTAAAGCCACTGATAAACATAAAAACAACTAATATCAAACACAGTACAGCTCTTGGCCAGATCAACCTAAATCTTCACACTAAAATCTTATTTACCTCAGTATCTACTGCCCTATACAACAAGTCTAGCTTTCAGTAAAAAATTATAAGACATTCCAAAAGATGAGAAAAAAATATAGTCTGAAAACACAAAGTAATCATCAGAACCAGACTTGAATCTAAAACAAATGTTGGAATTATCAGACAGGGAATTTAAAGTAACTATAATTAATATATTAAAGATTATAATGGCAAATATAAACAACATGGAAGATAAGATAGGTAATTTCAGCAGAGAAATGGGAATTATAAAAATGCAATCAAATGTCAATTCTAGGAAAAACCCCACAGTAACAGAAATGAAGAATGCCTTTAATAACCTCATCATAGACTTGACAGGGCCAGAGAAAAAAATAAATGAACTTATTTTTGAAGTCCAAAATAGGTCAATAGAAATTATCTAAACTGAAATACAAAGACTAAAAAAAGAATGAAAAAATTCCACACTGGAGCAGAGCATCCAAGAACTTTGGGACAATGTCAAACAGTGTAATACACGTTCAACTGGAATCTCAGAAGAACAAGAAGTAGAGAAAGTGTCAGAAGAAATATTTGAAGAGATAATAGCTGAAATTTTTCCAAAATTAATGACAGACTTCAAACCATACAAACTGTAAAAGAAGTTCAAAGAACACCAAGAAGGATAAACAATAATAACATCAAAAAACCAAAAACTCAACAAGCAAACAAAAAACTACTGGGAATATCATATTCAAACTGCAGAACAACAAAGACCAAAAGAAAATCTTAACGGCAACCATAGGAGAAAAGAACAAGAGTAAGAATTATGGCAGACTTCTTAACAGAAATCATGCAAGCCAAGAAACAATGGAACAGTAGTTTTCACATGTTGAAAAAATGGAAAACATCTGTTAACCCAAAATTCTACATCCAGTGCAAATACCCTTAAAAGTTAAGGAGAAATAAATAACTTTCTCAGATAAACAAAAAACAGAGGTAATTTATTATAATACCAGCAGACTTATCCTACAATATACAGTCATCCCTGAGTATTCATGGGGGATTTGTTCCAGGACCCTCTGCAAGTACCAGAATAAACAGATATTCAAGTCCTTTATATAAAATGGTATGGTATTTGCATATAACTTATGCACATCCTCCCATATACTTAAAATCCTCTCTAGATGACATATAATAACTAAGACAATGTAAATGCTATGTAAATAGTTGTGATACTGTATAACTTAGGGAATGATGACAAGGAAAAAAATCTGTATGTGTTCAGTAACAGATGTAAATTCATTTTTTTTTTCATCCACAGTTGTTTGAATCCATTGATGCACAACCTACAGCTATGGAGGGATAACTATATGCTAAACAAAGTTCTTTAGGCAGAAGGAATCTGATGAAGGTCAGAAACTTAGATCTACACACAAAAATGAAGAACATCAGAAATGGAATAAATAAAGTAAATATACTCTTTTTTCCCTTATTTTTAATTTCTTTAAGAAATAACTGTTTAAATCAGTAACAGTAAAAATGTGCTAGGTGTTTATATCATATGTATGACAAGTGAAATGTATAACAACACAGAACAAGAGGAAGGAACCAGAAGTACTCTATTATAAAACATATCTTATCTATTTTAACTTAGTTAAAAATGTTTCTTTTAAGTAGGAGTAGTTTAGTCTAATTACATTTAGTGTAATTACTAGTTTTTGCTGAAATGTGACAGTAGTAAATTTTTTTATTTGTTTCATTCATTCTTTGTGAGATTTTTCTTTTTTTGCTCCTTTCTTATCTTTTTTTCAACCATTCAAAATATTTTAGTGTTTCATTTCTTTCATCTAATATTTTAGTAAATAATTTGGTCACTAACATGTTAAAGTATACCTCATTTCAAACAAAACATGGAACTTACAACACTTCAACTTCATATGGCATTCCCTGCCCACCTTTCCTGCTTATTTTTGCTATTGTCAGAAACTTTGGTATTATGTTACTTAAAATTTTACTGGACACTATTATTATCATTGTTTTAAGTAAATACTAATTTAGATTTATCTACTTAGATGCCTTTCCCAGGGTTCTTTATTCCGTCTTGCATTACCATGCTCCCACATGGGCTTGTTACCTTTTTGCCTGAAAAACTCTACTTTTTCTCTTCCTCTTTCCCTTTCCTCCTCCTCCTCCTTTTCATTCTTTAGTGCAAGCCTGCGGGTGACAAATTTTCATGGGTTTGGTTAATTGGTATAATTTGTTATTTTACCTTTACTTTTGTTTTTTTTTTATAATTTATTTTTTTAATTTGAGAATATTATGGGGGTACAACACTTTGGTTATATATATTGTCCATGCACTGCCCGTGTCAGAGCTACAATCGTGGTCATGCCCCAAACTGTGCTCCCCACATCCATTCAGTAAGAGTTTTTCCCAGCCCCTCCACCCCCCTCCCGCCTGCCTGCCCCCTGATGAATATTATTGCCCTGACACTTTGCTGGGCATAGGAATCTAGAATGGCAATTATTTTCCTTTAGCACTTTTGTATTGGTTTCCTGGTGTTGCCATAACAAAGTACCACAAACTGGGTGGCTACAACAATCGAAATTTATTGTCTCACAGTTCTGGAGGATAGAAGTCCAAGATCACAGTATCGGCAGTGTGAGTTCCTTCTCAAGGTAGAGAGAGAGAATCTGTTCCTTGCCCCTTGCCTAGCTTCTGTTGGTTGTCTGGCAATCTTTAGTATACTTTGGCTTGTAGAAGCATCACTCTGATCTTTGCACAGCATTCTCTCTGTATGTGTGCCTGTCTCAAAATTTTCCCTTTTAATATAAGGACCACAGTTATATTGGATTAGGACCACTTTAATAATTTCATTTTAACTTGACTGCCTCTGTAAAAACCCTATCTCCAAATAAGGTCACATTCAAAGGTACTGGGAATGGGCGTTAGGACTTCATCATATGAATATGGGGGAAGGGACGTTGTACAACTTAACTCATAACAACTTTACAGGTGTTATTCTATTTCCTTTTGTTTCTATTGAGAATTCATCCATCAGTTTTATTGTTGTTCCTTTCAAGGTAAAATGTCATTTTTCCTCTGAGACCACTTTTAAGATATCCTCTTTGCTTTTGCTTTTGGTAGTTTATTTTAATGTGCAGAGTTTTGTTTCTTATTTTTTTTTCAAATTACACGTTAGACCTTTTCACTAAACTGCATATGTCTCTTACACTCTTTACTGTATTTTTCATCTTCTTTTTCTCCTTGTGCTTCAATTTGGATGCATTCTATTAACCTTCCATCCAATTTACTAAACACTCCCTTTGCTGCATCTACTCTGTTATGAAGCCCATCTATTTAATTCTTAATTTCAGTTGTTGTATTTTTCAATTATAAGATTTACATTACATACTTTTTATTGAGTATAGTTTTCTGGTAAAATTATTCATGTTTTATTTCTTTTCTTTAATATTTTCATTCCAGTTACTTCCAAGTCCAATGTCTAAAAACTCAAATATATGAATTGCATGAATGTGTTTTAACTTTCTGCTTTTTTTCCTTTTTGGCCACTTGGTCATGTTTCCTGCAATGCCTGGTAATTTTTGGTTAAGTGTCAGATATTTTTAATGAAATATTATGGAGACTCTGGATAATGCTATCTTCTTCTATAGAGTAATTTTTACTGTCAAAAGTAGAGTATGAGGACCTCAATCGAATCCAGTTGATACTGTTATATAATTGCTACTTCTTACTCTTTGTCATAACTCTTTAGGTGGTTTCAACTACACCTTGTGTTCTTGACCGAGGCCCTCCAATTTGGGAGGCTCTGGACTCCAGTTTTTAGTTTCTCAGCCCCTTGAGAATGCTGAAAGTTTTAATCCTCTTAAGTATCTATGTTTTGCCTGTTTTTTCAGAGTCTCTCTCTCTCGCTCGCTCTTTTTCTGAACTTGCATATTATAAGATTTAGCAAATATCTAGAGGGAAAGTTGCACACAGGATATCCGAATATCTAGCTCCCTTGTCTACAGTTCCTTTTACTCCAGGATCCTGACACTTCAAGTCCTGGGTGTCCTTACAGCCATCACAGCTCCGTGACTACTACGAGCTCTAGACCTGTGCTGTTTAATGTGGTAGTTACCAGCCATATGTGGCCATTGAGCACTTTAAATATGGCCAGTTGGAATGGAGTTTAAGTGTACAATACACACCAAATCTGAAACTGTAGTACAGAAAAATGTAAAATATCTCGTTAATGCTTTTATATCAAATACATGTCAACATCATATTTTGAACCTATTGGATTAAATAAAGTATATGATTAAAATTAGTTGTGCCTGTTTCTTTTTACTTATTTTAATGTCATTACAAGACATTTAAGATTATGTGGGCTTTTATATTTCTATTGGACAACACCGCTCTAAACTACTGCTTTCTGTATGGCTTCCATGTCCCATAATATGATTGGCAATTGTCCCAAAGGGATAAGGTGACTTAAAATGTAGGGCTTATCTTAACGTGCTCCTCTCTTGTCAAAAATCTTTGCCCCTTAAATTCTAGTGACCCTGGTTGTTCTCCAGTGTCATTAATCACCTGTTTTTTTCCTTTCTTTTTTCTTTTTCTTCCTTTTTTTATTCTTTTTTTCTTCATCTTTTATTGTTTTTCTTGGCAGTGAAGCAATCTAGTATTACTCATATGTCACAGCCTGAGGCCAAACTTCTCCATTTGAATATTTTTAAAGGTTTTTATCAGATGATATCAATGCCACCACATACCCCTTGGACATCATTTAGTTTGGTACAAATTACTTCTAACTGCTGGTGTCTGCCTTTCTGTGCCTGCAGACATTTTTATGGAACCATAGACTGTTTCTTTTCTCACTCACATGGAAGGATGGAAGTGTCCAGAAATTAATAATCTATGCGAACAGCCTCAACCAGACAATGGGAGCAAGGTACACAAATGCTCCAGTTTCCTTTCCCCCAGGAAAACACACTGAGACTTGTGTTTCGCACTGTTTTCTAGGTTTCCCCAGGAGATTGGGCTCTAGTTGTCCAGTGTGGAATCTTTTTCAAAACACACCAATTATTGGCTGACTTCCTGACCCTGTTTTACTTCCCACCCCCTTCCCGTGTTCCCTGAACCTGCCATGTAAATGACTCTAATTGAATTATTGTCTCAAAATGTGCTTTTGTGGGAACCCAAATTAAAAGAAATTGGAAGTAGTCTTCCAAAATTTACCTTCTTGTCTTTTAATTCCTTGAACTTAATAATTCTACTTAAAGTTTGACATTTTTAAAAAATTGAGGTTAATTTACACAAAGGGCAAAGCAAATATCTTAAAAATACAAATGGAGGCATTTGTGCAAATTCATGCACCTGTGTAATCAATCCGTAACCCAATTAAGATACAGACCATCTATCATCCCAAAAAATTCCCTTATGGCCCTTTTCTAAACTCAACTATGATGATAGAAATTAGGATAGTTCATACTCCATGTGGTATATATTATTTTGTCTAGCTTATTTCTCTTAATGTGGTAACTGTGAGATTCGGTCAGGCTTTGTGTGTAAAACTAGTTGTTCTTTATCACTGCTGAGCAGTATTTCACTGTCTGAGTGAATATGCTACAATTTGGTTATCCATTGTATGAGGCTTTTTGAAAACATATGTTGTTGTTCTCTTAGATAAATGCCTAGAAGTAAAATTGCTGGAGCATAGAGTAGATATATGTTTAAATAAATTAAAAATTGTAGTTTTCCAAAGTAATACATGAGGTAAGCTATTCCACATCTTTACCAACATTCACTGTTGTCAGTCTCTTTAATATTATCCATTCCAGAGGATCTGAAATTATTTTCATTGTGGTTTTAATTTGTATTTTCCCAATGGCTAATGAGCATCTTTTGTGCTCATGTGTGTAATGGCAATTTGTGTATCTTATGTTGCAAAGTGTCTGTTCGAGTTTTTTCCCTATTTATGAATTGGGTTGCTTGTATTTTAATTATTGATTTGTAGGTTATTTGGTTCTTTTTATATTCTGGATAGAAGCTCTTTGAGATTACATCTATGCTGTATATATCATATGTATCACATATGAATATATGTGATTACATATATATACATACATATGTGTATATATGTGTGAATATTCTCTTCAATCTGTAGCTTGCCTTTTTACATTCTTAATGGTGTCTTTTGATCAGCAAAAGTTTCAGTTTTCATGAACTCCAATTTACTTTCATTGTTAACGCTTTTTGTATTCTGCGTAATACAAACCTCAAAGATCATGAAGATACTCTCCTATGTTTCCTACTAGAAGATTTATGTCAGATCTATGTACCATTTTGAATTAATTTTTGTGTATGGTGTGGGATGAGCACTGAGGTTCATCTTCTCCATGTGGATATCTAATTGTTCTGAAGCTTTTTATTGGAAATATTTTTTTCCCCTATTGAGTTCTTTGGCACCTTGTCTTATAAGTGCAGGCACGAAAGTGTGGGTGTATTTCTGCACTCTGTCCTTGTTTATGTAGTGTAAGTTCTCTAATTATTTTCTTTTTCAAAATTGTTTTGACTATACTAAATCATTTGCATTTCCCTATAAATTTTACATCAGCTTATAAATTTCTATTTAAGAAGTCCACTGGTATTTTGATTTGGATGTTGTTGAATCTTTTCATCAATTTGGGGCAAATGGATATATTCAGTTTTCCCTTTCACAAACATGGTATATGTGCATAGTTATTTTAATGCCCATATCTGACAAATCCAATATCATAATTTCCTACTGATTTATTTCTATGATATATTTTTCTGTTGTACTTTGGTTAATTATTATCTTCTCATATGCCTGGTTACTTTGGTTTGAGTAAAGACATTGTGTAGTAGAAAATATAATGGAGTTTTAGGGTATTATATGATATTCTGTTAAGAGTAATAGGATTTACTTTTGTTTCTGGCACACGGCTAAACTAGAGTCAGATCACATTAACCTAATAGAAATTTAAAGGACTCAAGTTTTGGTTTCAGTCTTTGGGAGGACTCTTGTTTCCATTTTACCATTACTTCTAAGGTGTAGCCCTATAGGATATTAAGCGAAGAGCTGTCATTTTCACCAGAGCCTTTCCTTCACAAGCCCTAAACTTCAACTTTTGTCTTTCTACCTCAAAGCGTCTGCCAAAGCCCTGCTCAGTCTCTTGGCCATTCAGTCACAGCTTTTGGTTTTGAAATTGGCAATCTCTTGATTTCCCTCTTCTTTCAAATCTTGACCTCAAAATATCACTCCCTTGATGGCCTTTTGATATTTTCAAGAAGATTTTTAAAAATATTTTGTCTATTTTCCTACTTGTACTCTGCCTGATTATTGATCTGAAACAACCTATACTGGTATCGCTCTCAGTGGAACTTCTCTTTGGAGATATTTAGTAGGCATTTGGGAGAAGCTTTGTCAGGAGCCACCGTCAGGGATAACTTCAAACTGAAAGTTTACGACATGATTTTTGAAGGAGAAACCTAACGTAGAACTTTTTATTCTAACCCGTTAAGGCAACACTTCATAATGCTAATTAGTGTAAAAATTGAAAATATTCCTAACTATTATATATACCAATAAAATGCTGCTAGGTTCTTCCACCAATCGTTTAACCTAAGGAATATGTTTCTTTTTGTTTCTACGCACACTTTTGCATTTTTTACTGCAATAGTGCCAGTGTTGGCGGGATAAGTAAAGAATATCTCTCGGATACCCTTAATCTTCTATCAGATCAATTTCATTAATTTTCTTCAGGCAAAGTAGAACAAAAACAAAACTTCCATTGCATTCTATGAATTGTATGTTTTTAGTAATGACTGGATAATATGTTCATTTGTGAAATACCATACCAAATATCTGGTGAATGTTCTTGTTCAAAACCTATTGTTGCTATTGCACAAACCTTATTTTCCTTAAAAGTCTCTAACTTGAAATATTTCCCCATTTCTTGATGTTCTGTGTTGCTTTAGGTAGGACACTTTCCTTTTCTTCCTTACAACCTCATGAAGTCTAATCCCTGACACTCACCACTTGGCTGGTGGCCTAATCAAGTTCCCCTTACTTCAAACTAGTTATCTCATCCTTGTAATTAGTAGAAATTTCCCCCAGATTCTGGCAATAGCTATTTGTAAGTTCCAGTTTTCTCTGTTGTTATGAGTGTTTATGTTTTTCTGGGCCTTTAATAAGTAATTTAGTAGGAAATTGGGAAAGGAACTACTTTTAAAAAATATATATCTTTAATCAATATTGTTGATATAAAAATGAAGGGAGATGATTAGATTAAAAGAAATGACCAACTGTAACTCAAATTACAGTGTATTCTAACCTAAAAATGCCAGGCTCTTCCAATGAATATTTTTAGGCAATAAGTGACTTGCCCCAAGTCATAAATTAAATAGATAATTATCTCCATTTGTTTAGGAAAAAATGGTCACCACTGGAGACCAAATAGCTTGCTATTTTCTAGCTTGTGGTGAAGTAGACTATTCTGTACTCTTTAAAACACACGCTGCAGAGTTCAACCTCTGAGGTTGAATGGCATATCCATCCTTTAAAGGTCAATTGCTACATTCAGGATATCTTCTGTGATCTTCCTAAGGCAATACTGCCTTAGAAACTAAGTAAGTTCTGCTGCCTTTAAAGTATAAACAGAGGCTCGAGATTCTGTAAACAGAAGATGAATAAACCAGCTAGGGAAAAAAGAGAGCTTGCCAAATAACAAAGCGAGGCCAACTCTCAAAGAGCTCAGCCTTCATGAGTATTTGTCCATAGCCATTCTGTATGCCACTTCTTTTGTCATGAACAAATGGATGATTTTTCTAAATCCCATTGTAATGAGAAGTTGAAAAATGCAGGCATTTCTTAGTAAGTAAAAAGTTCAGATTTATAGTGTTTCTTAGTGGGGCATTTCCAATCTGTAAGAAATAATTTATGGCAAATTCTAATGGTGTTTCTTGTTATGGCAAGAACCATTTTAGAGAAAGAAACAAAAGCAAAGAGGGGGTCCATTGTATGTCCAAAGTCCATGGGATATAAAGTTTGGAAGCTGAACTGTGGCCACTGGATCTAAAGCAGGTCCCTCACTAACCACCTGCTATCAGCTGTATCCACAATTTAATCTTTTGGAACCTTTTTCCCAACATAGGTTTAAAAACTTCCTAAAGACTAGAACCATAAATTAGAACAGTACTAAGTGTGGGTGGCTTCCTCTAAAGATTTAATATGTCTCCCAAAGATTTGACATGATGCCTAAAATTAACATACTGCTCAGTAATCTGATTAAGGCACTGAAGTTACCTCTCAAAATGCAAATATTTTCTGGGAGAAGATAATATGTGAAATAATAGTGAGCATTAATACTCTAATGAAATGATTTTTCAGAAATTTAGATAACCATTCATTTAGCAGAGCCCTGAGGAAATGTAAATTAAACAGGTAGTTTAGATAAGAGAGAAGTGATTGAGCAAGACTGGAGATGTGGCTATAAGAAAGGATTTTTGCTTGATATAGAAGTATTAATAATTTATTTGCTACTGTATCTTTGCTAAGTTGCCCCAGTCTTTTCTGTCTATTCCTTTTTGTGTTTATGTACTTTAACCAAGAAATCATGAGATGGGCCAAAAGCTAGAATGCCATGGAGTAAAAAATCAGGAATGGAGAACCCAGCAGGAATCATAAAGGTCTTTTCATTGTTTCCCAGAGCCCCGATGTTGTAAATTGTAATGCAAAGGACAGTAACTGTCAGGAGTTTGTTCTCTCACAGTGGAGACTGTAGGAGAGGCCTTTTCAGAATGCATGCCTGCACCCAAAGTTGACTCTGTGCACATATGTGGTCTAAAATCTGTCCCCAGAGACCAGTCTATTGGAGAAACTGAGGTGGCCTGGCATATGCCCACTGGTCTCGGCACACTCACAGGGGAAGTGGCTACAGGTCAGGCATCACAGGGGAGGAACCAGAGGATCATAGGGACGCTGGAATGCACTGGGAGATGAGGTGGACACAGGCCTTAGGCAGGAAGGGGGACCAAACAGGAACAAAGATGAGCTTTGCAACTTTATGGTTTGCTATGGCTGGATGACAACCCAAATGTACACACTGCCAATTGCCCACTGAAGACTCAGTCAACAACTGAGTTAAAATAAAAACTAAACTAAAAATTAAAAACTTTAATTTTTTTTTGATATGGTAGAGGTTTGTTATTCAAAGACAATCATTTTAAAATATCCTAAATGGAAAACAACTTAATCTCAGTTTAAAAAAAAAATTAACTTGCTCTTAAAATAATAAAAATTCTAGCTATTCAACCAAACATATGTGCTCAAAGGCTCATGGATAACATGCTTTAAGGTTTCCACCCTGAGATTCTGTGTTAACTTCTAAGATATTTTCCAGGTATAAAATTATATGTCTATGAGATCTAAATATATAAATCATCAGAATCAGAATCTTACTGCTGAGTTAGAAAGGACCTTAAATATCATTTAAGCAGACCCCTCCATCTGATGATTTAATCCAATCCACACTTAGATAATTACAGTGCAGTGAACCCACCTCATCCCCTGACTTCTGGGGATAAGCTTCCTTCTCAGGGAGGTATAGTTTGTTTATACCATCCATTCATTAGTCTTAGGTCTATGCCTTGGTTGCATAAAGATGATTCTATTTCTTCTTTTTAAATATCTAAAAATCGGTTATCAAATTCTCTGAGATTTGAACAGTTCCTTGGATGAAAAGACATTGGTGTAATTTTGAGTCATTTTCACATCTATCAAATTTTCTTTCTGAAAAATTATGCTTTTCATGTATTGAACTTAATTGGACAGTTTTTTCAAAAGACTTAAGACTTAGTATGAAAGATTCCAACTACAAAACTAAAATGCTTTTAAAAGTGTAGTCATTTTAAGTAGGTTAATATTTATCTTCAAGAGTATGATTTCCTGAGCAAAGCTAGTATTAATAATTATAGGCAAATATTTAATAGGTTCAAAGCAGACTAGCTTATTTATTCATTCAATAAATAGATCTTCCTTCTTCCAAGTCCTGTGTTTTGTCTTGGGATACAGGGGGGAAAAAAGGCATAGCTACACCATCAAGGAGCTATTCTTGGGGAAAATGACAGGAGAAAAGGCGATTAGAGTACAGTGCACTAAAAGCTACTAAACACGTCCTGTAGGTATGGTGACAGGTGTCAGGGGAGGGGTGTGTAGGACGTAGCCTGATGAAGCTGGCCATGGTGGCGCTGCACTGGGCAGAGGTGCACGGGGTGGAGGAGATCTCCCAGAAGAGGGATTATTGGGATCAAGTTTTGCAAATTAGAGAAATAGGATATTCAGAAAACGGCAGTTGCTCACACATGCCCTTAAATGAGGGTGGGAGGGAGGAGGGAGAGAAGGGAGAGGAGGATGAGCGGGACAAGAGGAAGGAGAACAGGAGGGAACCGGGAGTCAGGGTGGGGCATGAGAAGAAACTGAGGCCTGGGACAAGGAGCTAAGTAGGGCCATGTGGTGACAGACCTTGTAAACACGTTAAGGACTTTAGACGTCCTCTTAACGGCAACAAGGGAGCACTGAAAGGTATTAGAAGCGTTTGCATTTTTGGAAGGAGCCCCTGGATTGGAGTGTGGACAAGGGCCGAGGAGGATGGAGGCTGGGTGCAGGCGCGTCGGTCGGGAAACCGCAGGAACGATCCAGGCGGGGGATGACAGTGGCCCGAACCGAGGTCGCAGCCGTGAGCTGGAGAGACGTGGGAAAACGCAAGGTGCACTCTGAAGAAGAATGCAGGGAGGAAGAGACAAACACAGGAGTGTCAGCGCTGACATCCGGGTTCTGCTTGAGCAACCAGATTGACTGAAGACACAGACGCAGGGAAGTGTTGGGCTGGAAAGAAGCAGAGGTTGTTTTGGTTGTAGTTGTGTTAAGTCTGATGTGCTTTGGGGAAAATCGGAGTGAAAATATATAGCAGTTGTTTAAATATAGGAGTCCAAAGCTCAGGACAGAGTTTGGGGGCAGAGACAGCTTTTGGAATCATCAATTTTTGAGTAGAAATCAAAGCCCCATGTGCAGATCTCATTGCCTAGGAAGAGTACGAACACGATCAGAACAGCATGAGAGGATCAGGGACCCAAGACAGGATCCCTGGGGGGGGGAGGTCAAAGAAAGGGGAATCCTCAAAAGACTCTAAGAAAGACTAGCTAGGGAAGTAAAGAAAAATGCACCCCCCAAATGAAGTGGCATTAGCCAAGGCAGAGGGGGACACAGCAACTCTAACTTCAGCTCCTTGCAGCATGTCCACCAGCTTCCGTGTGGCTCCGGCTCCCACCACGGGGGCCCGTGTGATTGTAGGGCCCAGCGCAGGTCCCTGGCAGCCGGCCTCGGGTACCACCGTGTCCCGACGCTGGCCTGGGAGCAGCTTCCTGCTGCTATTAATCTGATCGCATCCTCCTCCTCTGCCTCTCAGCTCTTCTATCGCTTGTGCAGCTGGTTCCGGGAATCACACGCCCTGTGTGTGAAAGACTGGCCGTGGCTTCTTCTTTCCCGGATGGGCCACAACCTAGAGACACCCACGCTCACAGCACCCTTCCCAGTCGCTGTCTTCCTCCAAACCCTGAAGATGCTTATTTATTTTGTTTTGCTTTGCGGTCTCACGCCTACACTAACTAGAAGCAAGAAGTACTAGAAATCTAACTAGAAGGCCTCGTTCCAGCAAAAAGTTAAAATCCAGGGTTTCAGAAGCGGCCCAAAGGTGTGACTGTAATGCAACAGCCACTAAACTCCGGCCCTTGTGTGTTCAGTGTGTCTTGGCGACATTGCTCACTTCCCACAATATCACCTCTGCTCACTCCTCCCCTAGGGGGCAAAGCCCATCTTGTTCCTTTCTTGGCCCTTTGGTACTGTAGGACCCAACTTGTCTGTGAAAATACACTGAGAAATAATGACCTTGTGCTCACTACATTATCTTCACAACTATGTGCATTTGAAAATTCCTGCCAAGTACTCCTGGCTATGCGGTGTGCTGATTTTTACCGGGGCACAAGAGAAGGGTAACTTTTTCTCCTATTACAATCAAAGTCTGGAAGGAAGAAAAGACATGCTCCAAATAATGGGTTCAGCTCTCAAATACAGGATCATTCTTGGGCCCACAGGAAGTGCAGGGAAGTGTTTACTTTCTCTATTACTTTTTATTCCTTGTGTTTTCCAGTGGGATAGCTGTGCGAGGTAGAAAGCCATGCTTCCACCCCAGTATGATTTGCAGAGCCATTCTGCAGGGGCCCTGGGTTATGGCACCCACAACCTGGCAACGCAGCCAGTGGCCTTCCTGCCTCCTGCTTGCTAGCATCGCTTGTACTGTGGCTTGTGTGCCGGCAGCACCTTTGTCTAATTCTCTTTTAAGAGGAAATAATAAAAGGAGGGGAGGATATTCATTCAGTGGCTTGCAGAAAGGACCTCAAAAACCTATTTATTATGCTGCGGTCTACAGGGAATTTGCTTCTGGGGTTTGATTTCAACTAAGATAAACTAACTAATGAAGGAAAGTAAGTTTCAGAATCAAAGCTCCCTCCCTCATTACTACTAGTCTGAGAAATGTTTATAAATTCTCTACAGTGTTGATTTCCGACTAGGGTTCCCTCTCCCTTCCCCTCCCTCCCCCTCCCTCCCCCTCCCTCTCCCTCCCTCCCTCTCCCTCCCTCTACAGACAGCTATGTGAGGTAGAAAGCCATGCTTCCACCCCAGTATGATTTGCAGAGCCATTCTGTAGGGGCCCTGGGTTATGGCACCCACCCCTCCCTCCCTCTCCCTCTCTCCCTCTGCCTCCCTCTCCCTCCCTCTCTCCCATTCCCATCAAATTCACGATTTCTCTGTTTATGCTTTATTCTTTTTCTCTTTTCTTTGGCTCTTGTCTCTTCTTTTTGTTCTCTTTCTATTCTACGGTCAAAAAATTAGCATTGCTCTTAGGAACCAGGAGTGCCTTCATGTGACTCTCTTCTACCAGAAGCTCTTTACAGCGATTTTCCCCTCTTCTCCTCGTGATGGTCTTTTAGTTTCTCCCCACAATTAGCTTTGACCTCTTCTCCACTGTCTTTCTTCCTTCAGCATCTCCCTGGCACCATGACAGTGACTCACATCCAAGAGTACAGTGATTTTCTTGAACCTATTCCTTTGTGCTTCATCCTTGAGTTTGTGTGTTTCCTTCATCATAGATTGAAGGGGCTGGGATGGATTGTTGTGATCATGGCCCCCCAATGTGTTCGTATTTCTCTGTGTGCACGACACTTTGCAACGTAACCTTGCTGCTTCTCCCACGATGGGTGAAGTCTATTTCTCTATTCCTTGGCCAGTGACCTGTTTTGGCCAATGCCTTAAGTGCTGGCTGGCTGCAGGGGGAGGATCTGGGGGAGAGAGTAGATCAGCCAGCCCAGCTGACCCCCAGACAAGGGGAATCTACAGAATTATAACATGAGCTCTCAGAGATATTTTCGTGTACTTTCAGTCTTCTCTTCCTTGGATATTTTGGAAAATTTAAAAATAAAAAACTTTAAAAATACTGTTTAGCGTCATTTCTCAATGAAATTACATTCTTAATTTCTTGTTGATAGATTTCACTTTAAATCTCCTTCTTGTAATTTCACTAGCAGAATAACTGGTGGGATATATTTGCATATAAGCCCATTTTTGCCTTTTAATGGTGTATAAAATCATGAAAATAATGTTTGTTGCTCTAATTCACTAAGCTTTGGTGTGGTTCACTAGGCAGCACAATCTAACAGTGTCTAAGTGAGATAACCCATGCAAAATGCGGGGCACACTGGATGCTCCTTGCTTGTTTGTTGAATTACAGCAAGGATATCTGATTCATTCTTGAAATAGAAAGTGAAATATATCTCCCACCTGGAGATCCTCTTATGTGAAACTATAGTGTACCTGCATTTACTTCTTTGTATCTTTTTCATAACTGAGGTAAGTTAATTTTGTATGTGCACAGATTTTAGACACTCATTAAAGGGATGATTACAAAAGAGTGGAACTCAGGATGGGAGAAAAATGCATAGGATAGAAGGCAAAGTAGGAAGAAGTTTTTATAGTGCAATCTTGAGTCAGCTACAGGAAATGGATACAAAATAAACTTGGCCTTAAAACTACACTCAGAAATGGGTTGGAGTGAAGGAGCCGATAGGCATTTAAGAACGGAAGGAGTCAGGTACCTCTGCTATCTTTTCATGTGCGCATGAGGTAGAGTTAAGGCTGTGTTTAGCTGCTGTATTTGGGAGAGAGGTTGAGAAATACCTACTTTAGCTCTGGCAATATGACTGAGTTAAATAAACATTACCCAGACTGTTATATCTCCAACTTCCAAGTTAACCACAATTTGAGCCCTTAACGGCATGTTTCAACAGCTCCTAATTATAAAGCACTGAACATTTGAATGGAAGACCAATAACAACAACAACGAAAGAAAATATCAATCAAATGCTTTTTTTCAATATGAGTATCAACAAAATGAATTAAAATCATTTCATTTACACTTCAAAGAAGGAAGATCTCGAAATATTTCTATCATGCCAAACAGAGGTTGGCAAACTACAACCTGCAGACCAAATCTAGCCTGCTACTTGTTTTTGTAAATAAAATTTTTTTGGAACACAGACATGCCCATTCATTTACATATTGTCAATGATTGCTCTTGAGCTACAATAGCAGAGTTGAGTAGTTCAGACATAACTCAGATGGCCTGCAGAGTCTAAAACATTTGCTACCTGCCCCTTTACAGAAAATGTTGTTCTAGCCCCTGACATAGAAGGTAAATGGTAACTGCATACATACATCTCTATGACTACCACTCACTCAAGACGTGTCAAATATCACTGGTATTCTTTCTCCTACCTTTGCTGTCTTTGTTGTTTCATTTTAGTGACTTTGTAGTGGGTGCTCCAGCTTGAATTTAAGTCTCAGGTATATCTAGGCAGGGGAAATGAGAGCTTCAGAAACCCACTTGGATGGGGACTGAGTAGCATCTTTGGAGAACTCGACATGAGACAAGGCCAAGTCAGTAACACTGGGCTCACCCCAGTAAGAAAGTGTTGGCTGCCACCAAGGGGCATTTCTGAGTACAGCTCAGTTTCAGTTATTTGAATTTGTTTTCCGATCGCAACTCCATCAAACTCACCCCTTCATCCTCATGAAATCAGGGACAAAAATTATTCGGAATTATTTCACTGAAGTCTCCTTAAGAGATCAGTCATGTGCAGTGCTGCTTTGGGATCCTTGTAAGGGGAATAAGCACACACAAATGAAAGGGAACGAGGCCTCTCTCCCCGCAGGGCCATGTAATCAACATCACACCGTTTTGGCAATGTGCTGACTCTGGGGAGGTTTTGGTGTCAAGGAATGCAGTGGCCAACACAGCGGACAGCAGTAGAGATCCAAATGCCCATTGAGTGACGCTTGCTTCAACAGAAAGGTTGAACAGAAGCTGGAGCTCTTGGAGCTTGGTGGATGCTGCAGCATGAGAACTACAGAGAGAACCTAAGTGCTGGCGGAATAGCCTGTGGGCTGGGGACCTAGCAGGGCTGGGTGATGTTTAGAGACCATCACTCAGCATTCTGGCCTCAGCCAACTTTCTGACTTATGCAAAAGGCAGACCCTGACCACATTGGAGTGAAAGAAATGAATATTTTTTCTTATCAGAATTATTTTTCCATTTGTTTAATAGTAGCTGAGTGAATCAGAGTAGATGGGACTCAGAGAATTGTTCTTGGACCAGCAGGAATATAAGGAAAAGAGAATGTGTCTCTGGTTAGCTCTTCCTCCTAACCTCGATCCATGAATTTGTTCTTCCATAGAAAGCGATGTCCTCCAAGCTCATGCGCTTCCCCTTGTGGGTTTACAGAGAGCCAGTGCAAGAGCCCCTTCACCATACTGGAGGGACTTTGAGGCCAAACTCCAAAATTGCTATCGAAAAGAGAGACCAGCTGCTTTGAAAATATAGGGCTCTTCCCAAATCAAAGAAAGACTTTTCTGTCTGTAACTTTGACCCTTTCATAGTCTAAGCTATGAAAAAAAGTAAAGCACTAAAGAAGTGGAGCTATTTATAGAGAGATTCTTCCAGGAAAGAGGCCCCATGCCTTTTATTTTCACAAAGTATTTATTCTGTAACAGGTGTAATGTGTTTTCTGGAGGAATGGTTTATATGTAAGAGTAATACTTCATCTATAGGCCATTATAAAATGGCCTCAAATTCATCACAGAAGTAAAATGAAAGCTACAGATGTTGGAGAGCCAGTTCCACCAAAAATTTTTTTAAAAGTCTTTGTGGTCAAATATATTAGGGAAATGCTGGATCAGAAAAAATTAAATGGTTTATTTACTTCAGAACCTTTCAGGTTCTTAAAAATACTATGTGAAATGCAGTTTCATGAGAGGGATATAATTTGATGTATTACTGAAGGTATTTGACCACTGGGACCCTTTTTGTGTACTATAGTGTCACACAAAGCACATTCTTTGCGAGTTTTAAAATCTCGATTTATTATGGGATAGGAATTTGCTTAGGATGGTAGAAACCTGGCAGTATGTATTGTATTAAGCAGAACTCTTAGGGTTGAAGGTGATAAAAATTCAATGCAAAATAGCTTAAGTAAAGACGAAACGCTCTGGCTATGTCACTGAGAAGCCAAGTTGGGCAGAGCTGCGGCGAGCGTGACTGAGCTGGTGCCCAAGCGGAGGACTTCACCTCCTGCTCTCCTTGGTCATTTCTCTCTCTCCTTCCACCTTTCAGCTCTGCTTTCCTCTGTTTTTGTTTGATTTCCTTTTGTTACTTTGGTTTTGTTTTTTTCCCCAGACAGGCTCTTTCTACAAGGTGGCAAGTCTGCGATTTCAGAAGGAAAGGATGCCTCTTTTCTGAGAATCTCAGCAAAATCCAGAGAGATCACTCATTGGCCAAAGTGGGTGATATATCCCTCCCTAATCCGGATGGGGCGGACAGGGACATGCAGGATTATGATAGGTCAGGCATAGGGCCACGTGACCACCCCATAATGGAAGTGAAGAAGAATTATTTCCATTCAAACTACACGTAATAGGTTCTTGATAAGAGAAATCTTTTAATAGAAGACACAAGAAGAGATGCCAGGCAGGCAAAAAAGTCAACAGATGTCCACTCAGTTTGTTCACGCATACATGACGTCTGGTGGGTGCCTCCCTGTTCAGGCTTTTTACTTGTTAATCTCAAATCACAGTCATCATCTCTGGTTCTCTACTAGTCGTCAGATTGACCAGGTAAATTCACTTGGAAGGAAACACGTCTGCGATGCTCACACTCTCCTTTACCTCGTACCAGTTATTAACTCTGTAAGCTGAATGGTAAAGAGATTCTCTTAAAGAGTCATTCTCAAAGTGCAGTCCTACAACAGTAGCATCACTATAAGCTGGAAACTTATTAGAAAGGCAAATACTTGGACCCCAGCCCAGACCTACTAAATCGAATCTCTGACCCAGCAATCTGTTTTCTCAAGCTCCCTAGGTGATGCTGAAGCACACACACTAAAGCTTGAGAACCCCTGCTCACTAGAGATAGGCAAGATCCACTTGACCTTGGTCACTTCAGGACCTCAAGTGGAAGCCTTCTGTTAATCTGTCTGGGGGGGCGGCTCTTCTCTGATCATTTTGATATGACAGATCTGGGAAGGTGCTTGTTCATCTGCATTCTACCAGAGTCCCACAGGTAATCCAAACGCGTACTCAAGCTTGAGGACCACTGTTAGAAAAAAGCAAAATGTTTAAGAGAAGGCAGGTGGCTAAATTTCAAGTGTGTAGGCAGTCACCATAATTCAAGAACAGCCCATTAATTGGGACAGAATGGAAACTGAGTGACCCCAGGATTTGAAAGCAGCTATTGCAGAAAGAATTCAAGCCAGGCAGGCTAATGAAACGTGAGGACAGTGAGGGAAGTCCTTTCCAATGATGTGGTATAACTGAGAAACACTCAGAAACCGAAGAAGAAAGAGGTTTCTGCAACTAAGTGATCTGGGAGATGTTTGGAGGGGACAGGGCAGAGAACAAGAGGAGAACATTTGAGCAAAGGCATCAGGCAATCTTGCAAAGTCGGGAGGCAGAGCTCTAAGCAACAACAGTTTCTGCAGTCAGGCTAAGGACAGTATTCATATAGACATTTTCCAAAATTGTAAGTCTGTTATTTCAGCCCTCCTGACACACATGGAAAACAACTCACCAGCAGTGTCATCTTGGAATATGAAAGGCAAAGACATACACCCTTCAACAAGAATCTTGGCAGTGTCAGTATTCTCAACATGTATTAAAAATACCAGCAGCAAGTGCTTGATTTCCTGAGGGATAATTACACAGAGAAGGGTGACCAGCTGTTCTGCCTCTCCCAGACGATGTGGGCTTAAGTGGCAACACAGGGGATGCAGGTCATTGTAAGGAGATCCTTTCTGACAGGAAAGTCTTGAGATTCAGACAGCAGAATGGATTAACACGAGAGGCTGAGGAAGGCCCTTCCCCGGAGAGAGCTGTCTGCTGGGGTGGTGCCCGCTGCACTCGGAGCTCTTCTTGCTTCCCTGAGATAGTCCCCGAAATCTCTGCAAACGCCATCCAAGGAAGCAGGTGTGGAACAGTTTCTAATACATGGATTGCCAAAACCTGGAGGACTTGAGGGAATGAGGCAAACAGAGCCTGTTAGGTTTCAATAATCCTCTGAAGGCTCCCCTGGGAGCTCCCTGACAACCCAAATTAGAGCACACAAGCAGTCTACTCTCGATTGTTTAATAAGGAATGTTCCAGTTGGTGGGTTTCAGTGGCCCTTTGCTTCTTTTTTCTACCTGCTTTCAATCATTTCAGAACTTCTACCAAGTGCTGATGATGGATTAAAAACTGGAGGGAAAACTCAAGTCAGTTTTGTTGTAGGTTCGCAGCTCTGCTCTACGAAGTGGCCTCCTAAAACTCAGAGGGACGCCAGAACCTTCTTAAGAGACTGCAGTAAGGGGAATGGCATCTATTTGGAGTCTCCAGATGGCACAGGGTGGATGGTGGGTCAGACTTTGTTCTCTTACAGATTGAATCTCTGTCCATTAATGGTAAGGTTGAGATAAAACCACCTACTTCACAGGGTTCTGGTGAGAACCAGATGGGCTGATGAATGCTCAGCGTGGGGCACTGTCTCCTTGTGCTGTCAGTGCTGCCAAACTGTGGAACCCTGGCTCATCCCCTAAACAGGATCCTGGAGGATCCTGAAACAGGGTTTGGAGAGAGGAAAAAGAAATAAGAGAGGAGAAGAAAGAAACAATGAGAAGCGAAATGTAGGAGCTGAGCCAATAGCACAGACCCCCAGGGCTGCTGCTGCATCTCTGAAGCTACTGCCTGCTATTGCTACTCCCATCAGCACCACCACGCCTCTTATCTAGAGTTTATAAAGGACTTGCTGTATGCCAAGGAGTCAAGTACCTTGCCACTGATCATCAATTAAGTGGCCCATTCTGGATCTAAACCTAAATATACCTAAATCCAAAGCCCACACATTTGTTATACCTTGGATCACGGTGAACAAAGACCAGATCCCAGTGAGGTAAGGCTATGTGTTTGCCAACCAATCTGTTCTGTTCTGTTTTTACTGACTTTTGTTTTCTTTTGTACTCCCCATTCAGACTCTCACCAAGTGAGGTTCCCTAAGCTTGCCCTTATTCCTTGAAACCTGACAGAGCCTGAACACACACTTGGGCTCCTCCATGTGTCCGCTGCAGACCTCCATCTGATACAGCAATCAGTGCCTCAAGCAGAAACTGGCTTTTGGATATCTCTGCCCTAGGATGGTTATTTAATGTTATGAATCTCCCTCTGAGCACTACTTTAACTGCATCCAACAAATTTTTATATATTTTCTTTCTCTGTTCCATTTTTCTAATTTTCCTTTAGATTTTCTCTCTGACTTATTGATTGCTTAGATGTGTGTTGTTTCATTTTCAACAGTTTGGAAATTTTACTGTTATCTTCCTGTTATTGATTGTTAGGTTAATTCCATTATGGTCAGAAAACATACTTTGTATGATTTTATTTATTTTAAATTATTAAGTTTATTTTATGACCAAGAATGTAGTCTATCTTCATGAATGTCCATGTGTACTTGGAAGGTATATGAATTCTGCTGTTGTTGGATAAGACATTCTATAAATATTATATCAGTAAAATCCATTTGGCTGTGGTGTTATTTTGTTCCTCTGTTTCCTCGCTAATTTTATTTCTACCTGTTTATTTATTACTGAGAGAGAAGTGTCAAAGTCTCCAACTATAATTTCCCCTTTTATTTTTGTCACTTTTCCCCCCTTTGTTTTGAAGCTTCATTGTCAGGTGTATCAACACTTAAGTTATTATGTTAACTTGGGATTTTATCATTATGCAATGTTTCTCTTTATCCCTGGTAATTTTCCTTGCTCTGAAGTGTACTTTATCTGATATTTATACAGCCACATAAGCTTTTTTTTTCCATTATTGTTTGCACTGAGTTATCTTTTCCATTCTTTTATCTTTATCCTATCCATATCATTTTTTTTTAATTTGAAATTTTTTATTTAGAGACAGGGTATCACTATGTTGCCCAGGTTGGCCTCAAACTCCTGGGCTCAAGTAATCCTCCCACCTTAGCCTCCTGAGTAGCTAGGATTACAGGCACATGCCATTGTGCCCAGTTTATCCATTTGATCATTATTTTAAAATGGGCTCCTTTTAGATAGTTTATGGCTTAGATTTTATTTTTATTCATAACAATACATACCTCTTTTAATTGGTGTGTTTAGATTATTTATATTACATGCAATTATTTTCATATTTGGATTTAGGTCTACCATTCTGTTACTTGTCTTCTGTTTGCTTCCTATGTTGTTCATTCCTCTTTTTCTGCTTTTATGCTTTCTTCTTAATTATTTGAAATTTTTGAGCATTTCTTTTTAATTATTCTATTCAGTTTAGACCATATTTCTTTGTATAGTTTTTTTTTTTAGTGGTTGTTCTAGAGATTGTAATGCACAAACAGCTTTTCACAATCTACTTAGGGTTTAAATTCTACCACTTCACATGGAATGCTGAAACCTTCCTGTCACATAGATCTATTTATTCTCCCCCATCCTGCATTGTAGTTGTCATATATTATGTTCACATACTTTTGAAATCTCTTCTGACAATGCTATAACATTTTCTTTCAACTGCTCAACTTTGAACATAAAAGAAGATTAGTTTATTATATTTATCTATATATTTAGCATTTCTTTCACTCTTCCTTCATTGCTCATGTTCCAGGTTTCTCTCTGGGATCATTTCCCTTCTGTCTGAAGAACTTCCTTTAATATTTCTTTCATAGCAGGTCTACTAATGACAGATACTCTTAGTTTTCCTTCATTTGAGAATATCTTTATTACATCTTTGTATCCAAAGAATATTTTTGCTGGCTATAGCATTCTCAATTGATAGTTCTTTTTCTTTAGCACTTTAATAATATATTTGTACTGCCTTTTCACCTCCCTGGTTTCCAATGAGAACTAGGCAGTCATTCTAACCCTTGTTTCCCTGTAGGTAATGCACCATTTTTCCCTAACTGCTCTCAAATATTTTACATTTCCTTAATTTGCAGCTATTAGATTATAATGTGTCTTGATGTAGATTTCTTTGAACTTATCCTTTAGGGGGTTTGCTGTATGCTAGAGTCTGGTTTGTTTGACCCCTTCAAATCTTGTGTTGAAATTTGATCCTCAATGTTGGAGATGGGGCCTAATGGGAGATGTTTGGGTGGGGGGCAGGGGAAGGAGGTGTGGGGGATGTGGGAGGGTGGATGCCTTGGTGCCATCCTCATGGTGATGAGTGAGTTCTCACTGTATTAGTTCCCACCAGAGCTGGTTGTTAAAAAGAACCTGGCACCACCACCCCCTTCTTCCTCTCTCATCATGTGATCTCTGTACACACAGGCTCCCCTTCACCCTCTGCCATGAGTGGAAGCAGCCTGAGGTCCCCACCAGGAGCAGATACCAGCACCATGCTTCTTGTACAGCCTGCAGAACCACAAGCCAAATGAACCTCTTTTTAAATAAATTATCCAGTTTCAGGTATTCATTTATAGCAACACAAATGGACTAAGACACCGTACTTCTGTAATCTATAAGTTTACGTCTTTTGCCAAATTTAGGAAATTTTTAGCCATTGTTTCTCAAGAAAGTTTCCTGTGACACACTCTGTCCTCCCCTTCTGGAACTGTGATGACATAAATATTGGATCTTTTGCTTTTTCCAGAGGTCTCTGAGTCTTTGTTCATTTTTATCATTTTTTCCTTTCTGCCATTCAGACTGTATAATATCTCTCTTCAAATTTATTGACTCTTTCTTTTGTCTTTCTCATTCTACTATTGACCCCATCCACTGAATTATTCATGTCGATTTTAAAGATTTTTTAGTTCTCAAACTTTCATTTGCTTCTTCTTTATATTATCTATTTCTTTGCAGAGATTTTCAATCTTTCTATTTGCTTCAAGGCTGTTCAGCCTTATTCTTGGAGCATGATCATCATAGTGGCTTTTGATTGCTTTTTCTGCTATGAGTTGAGATTTACATATGCTTTCATTTGTTGAGCAATTTTGGATTGTATCCAGGACATTTTAAATATTACATCATGAGATTGTGGGTCCTGTTTAAATCTTAAGGAGACTGTTGATTTTTTTGTAAGTTTGTTTGTGTTAGCAAGCAAGTTACCTGGTTAGTTTCACTCCACAACTTCTGACCCATTTTATTCCATACACTCATTACTCTAGGTCTTTTGGTGCTACTTAGGTCTGTTTTATGTGTGCAATCCCAGTGGCCAGTCTGAGACCTAGCTGGAGGTCTATCCTCTAATGAAGTTCTGAAAGACTATAGTATGCTGTTCTAGATTAGATACACTCATGAACAGCTCTCAGATGAGCCTAGGAGTTCATAAACAACATTATGGGATTTATCTCATAATCTCCCTCCTCTCTGCAATCTGTCTGATATTTTCATGATCCCAGATGCCACTCCCCCTTCCCACTACTGTAGTCAGAAAGTCAGGCTTTATTTTCTCTGTTCTACTTCACAGTTCCCATGATGACATCTGTATTAGTACCAAGAAGCATGAGGTCAGAGAGAAAAACAGCAATAGGAATGGCTCTTTCTTTCAGCACTTTAATAATGTAGTCACCCTTGTGACTGCAGCTCCTCTGGTCAGAGTGAATTCTCCTCCCTGAGAGTGGTTCCCTAGGGCCACTGCTGCTGTCATCTTCACCTGTACTATGCCATCACAGTACTGTCTGGGGGCTGGGGTGGGAAAGAACAGAATAAAAGGGGGTTCCCCCCACACACTCTTTTTGACACTTTGACACTTAGAAGTACCATTTTCTGCTCTTGGACCTGTAAGAGAAGGTTTCTTTTGGCACTTTTCCCATCTCTACCTGCAGTGTACCTCTGGGTTCTGGCTGTTATTTTTCAAAGTTGTTGACAAATTTTATTAACTGAAATTACAACTTTTTTTCCCCAAGAACCATTAAGACCTACTATACTGACAGATTTCTGCTGGATGTACAACCAACCTCAGGACATAAAGAACTTTGAGAAAATGTAATTCAACTAGATGATCATATAGTACCATCATATCCAAAGAGAGTTAGCATCTTTAAACAAAGTGACAATTCAGCTACTTACAATGGAACAGGTTGAATAAACAGTAGAGAAAGGAGAGGAGGCTCTGTTTTCCAGGGAAGCTCACATCAGATGTGGTCAATAGGCGGTCCGACATTCTGAGGATGGGACTCAAGGTCTGTACTACAGAGGACTGGTAGATCGGAGGAGCCAGAAAAACCTGCGGTGTGTCCTCTGATACTATAAAAAGGAAGAGTAGAACCTCCATCAGATTAATGTTCAAAAGGGATTTTTTAACCATTATGTGAAACAATAATTAATGCATAAGCTTCAGAATCCCCCTCCTACACATAATGTCCCATTTTACACCCAAGATTTTGAGCTTTTCCCCATGCTCCTACAAACCAAGTGTCAGGATAATTTTTGCATTTACTTAGCCCAAAATAAAATTTTGACTATATTCATATGCATGGCGTCAGATTTTTTTTAATGCCAAAGATTTTTGATTACCTGAATTTTCTTGAAACTGTTTACATTGTGGTAAGCAGATGAATAATCTTCCACATTCAAAATGTGTCCCAGAAATCTATGTCTATAAAATCAAAACAGAATTGAGAAGCCTCTTTCTCATGGGAACCCTGTTTGCAAAAATAAACACAGAGCAGCCTAAATTACACATAACAGACAACAAGTGTAAGCAGAATAGTAGCCCCCCAAAGATGTCTGCATCCTAATCCTTGCAACCTGTGAATATGTCACCTTACATGACAAAAGAGACTTTGCAGATGTGATTAAATTAAGGAGTTTAAGATGGGGAGATTATCCTGGAATATCCAGGTGGACCCAATGTCATCACAAGGTCCCTTATGAGGGACCGAGGGAGGCAGGAGAATCAGAGAAGGGGCTTTGTTGACGGAAGCAGAGGTTGCAGTAATGTGGCCACGTGCAGGTAGCCTAAAGGAGACAGAAAAGCAAGCAATGGATTCTCCCCTAAAGCCTCCAGAAGAAATGTGGCCCTTGATTTTAGCCACATACCACCCATTTGGGATTTTTAAACTCCAGAAGTATAGAATAATTAACTTTTGCTGTTTGGGGCCACTAAGTTTGCAGTAATTTGCTACAGCATTTATAGTAGTAATTACAGTAGTAATTTTTCTACACCAAGATATGGGGGTAGAATCTATGAAGGAGAACCACAGGCATCACAATGAATTTGCCTGGACCTAAGGCTCATTCGGAATCTATGTGGCGGAGCAGGGAAGAGAAAGGGCAGAAGGAAAGGGGAAGAACAGGAAAGACAGGAGATAATCTTGTCAAAGCCCAAAGGCCAGGGGGAACTTCAGGCCCACTTTTTATTTTACCTCTTTCTCTAATTTGTGTATGAATTTTCTCTCTCCTGTATGCCCTTCTTTTGTTGCCTGACCGTTGCTTCAAAAGTCAGGAATGATATGTCTTGATTCCATTAGTATTATAAAACTCACTCAGAATGTCTCAGGTTTACCTAAAGAAGCAAAGGCAAAGACTACCCGTGAAACTTGCTTCCACTAATCAGCGAACAGGTCAAATTTGCCTCAATGAGACTCCTAATTTAAATGATTTTTTTTAGTTGAATAGTTTTGCTTTCCTTCTTTCATGATATTTTAAAGTAAAGACAGACTTCCAGAGAAGAATAGCTAAAAACACAAATATATAATAGGTTCGACTCTCAGATTTTTATTTAAATGATAAATGGCAATGAAAATTGAGACAGTCCTCCCGGAGGCTGGGATGTCCTCCACACAGGCGCCTCGGGGAGCAGAGTCAGCAGGAAGTGGTATAAAGCAGACTTCTTTCCTGAGAAGGAGCAGCTGCCTGGGAAGTAATCAGAGAAGATGCTAATAAAATCCTTCTCAGATCTCCTGATTCAGAGAATTAGAGCGAGGGGTGAGGAAAGACCACAGGACGTGGGGAGCCCTCTGCCACCTGGAAGTCGCTGGATGTGCCGGAAAGCCATAGGTGTTTGCGGTGATTATGGCGTGAAGCTAGAACAGGAAGTCTCCTGCCAGGGCTTATTCCTGGAGTTTGGGCTACACTAAAGAGAAAAGCCAATTACCGGGACAGTTTGTGTCCATCTTTGTGTTTTTTCAAACACAGTGAAAAAAATATCAAAATACTCTGGGAGTGTAAACTGACTGCCTACCCCCTTTGCCCCCTTTGCTACCTCTCTATAAACTAACACAAAAGTACAATAAACGTCATCTTATTTATTTTTTTTCTGGACTTAAAAATTTCAGGAAGGTGATTATCTCTTGGAATAAATATAATTCATATTTAACTATCAACCAATATGTAAAGATGAGCAAAGAGAAAATAATCATCAAGCCTATGCAAAGACACTGCATGTCAATGGAAGAAAAATTCTGTAGGAAACCAGAGGAATTTGCTGCCAGGAACAAGAGGAAAATTTTGAGAATTTCTCTCATTTTCAATTCTAAATGATTGAAGAGGAAACTTTATCTTTGAAGCAACTTTGAGCAGTTATAAAAAGAGCCTAGGGGAGTCTGCATGAAGAATAAAAATATATATTGACTGGGTTGGGAGATTATAAACAATACAGGTGGAGTGTGATAGATGAGCTTTTGCAAAAATCACATTGGAAAAATAGTAGACATATATAAGTAATTTAAAAGTTACATGGAAAAGAAAAAAGAAGAAAATAAAAAATAAAATTAATTTTTCCTAGTAGTTACCTATACTATATAGTTGACTGATATATCTGAACAGTGCTTTAAACATTACTGTCCTGTTAAATGATTCAACAACCGACTCTTCAATAAAAGGAACAGAAGTGACTAATGTAGTGCAAATACAGACAGCATGCTCTGGACAACCTCCCAAGCAGCAGAATCTTGGCAGGGGTGAAGATCTGGATATTAAGGATGAATGTCTTTGGCTTGCTCTTGATCAAGGGTAAAAAAGAGTTTAACCATAAAACATACACCCAATTTGATGACAATAAATTTATTGGGAAAGGCAAATTGTGTTATAACTCTACCTTTCAACTCACGGTTGAATTGCAACCATAGGTTGGCTACAAATAGGAAAATTTGACAAAAATCAATGAAAATGTTCTGTGAGAATCAATTATCTATATAGAACTTACAATAAAAAGTACCGTACATTTTTTTTTGTAAATTGCATACTACGATCCTTTATATAAGCAAAATTTGTAATAAACCCGTGTGTATCAAACACACACACACACGTTTTTCCAGAGCCAGTTATTAAAGATTGATGAGCACATCACTGTTTATAGATGATGATATTTCTTAAAAATCAATTAGAATTAACTGAAAAATTAACTGTATACAACATAAATATAAAAATGCTTATGGTAATTTTCTAATTAATAAAACTGATAGCAGAGTTTGATTTGTTAATTGAAAACAAACTATTAAAGGAGAAAATCATTAAAAATCATACGTATATACCCAAAAAATATAATTTCAACTTAAACAAGTATTTATGGCAATTTACCAATTTGAGGGGTATAAAGCTAAGGCCATAATTTTAGCAGGTATGCAGTCATTAAAATTCCCTTTTGTCTCTCTTACATAAATCACATCCATTAATGCAAGACTTTGAGGACATGAACCGATCTCCAAAACCTGTCCAAGATCGCAAAGCAGGTAAGTGACAGAACTCAGATTGGACCCCAGGCAGTGTGGGCACAGAACCTGTATTCTTAAGTAGTGCACTGCCCTGACCCACCCTATGTAGATGCTGGAGAGCAGACCATCTGCCAAGGGTGGTCATTGTGCGGGAGGCATCAGTCAATATGTCTGAGAGAGACACAAGAGGGCATTGGTCACGGGAAAATCTGTTACAACAGCTTAATTTGATAACAACAATAACTAATTTGAAGGTATCATGAAACTCTCAAATCAAAACCACAGAGATAACACTTCTCACACACTAGGATGGCTAGAATAAAGAAGTCAGATAATATTAATAATAAGTGTTGGTGAGGATGTGGGGAAATCTGAACTCGTACACACTGCTGGGGGAATGCAAAATGGCGTAGCTGGTGTGGAAAACAGTCTGGCAGTAACGCAAATGGTTAAATATAGAGTTACCATCTGAGGCAGTAATTCTACTCCCAGGCGTCTACCCAAGAGAAATGAAAACATAAGTCCACACAAAAACTTGCACACAAATGTTCATAGAAGCATTATTCACAATAGCCAAAAAGTAAAACAACTGTTTAAAAATCCCAAGAAAAATATCAAAATACATGTTAATATAATATGAAATACACTTGTTCTCAATGAAAAAAGTATTTCAACTTTGATGAGTAACATAAAAGAAGACTTGAAAAAAAGAGAGATGTGTATTTGTGTAAACAGAAGTTTGTGCCATGAGTATGTATGATGTGTTGGATAACTCAATTTTATAAACAGAGTAATTAATCCCAAGTTATTTTTAAATTTAAGTAAATTTTTAAATTCAATGGAAATCTCACCTTTTCCCCCTTTGTATTTGTTAATAGGATTCTAAAGTTTACTTGAAATTTAAAAGCTGATGAGAATTGTCTTGAAATTTAAAAACTAAGAATAAAAAGAACAGATTTACTTTGATACAAGGTAAGATTTAGTTTCAATACTTGTACAGATATGAAGAGGCAGATATTTTAATTGAACAGAAGGGACCAGGAACAAAATAAATGATTAAATTCATATACAAAACAATTGAGGATAAAAACAATTATTGAATAAATTGTAAGAAGACAATGGGTAAAAGATGTAATTCAATTTCTATCTCATACCTTACATTGAAATAAATGCACATGGATTAAAAAATGTAACCTACCTAAAATATAAAGCCATAAAGGAACTAAAATGAAATAAATACAGGTGATGTCAGTTGAGAAAGAGCATCCTAGAAACAAAATCTATAAAAGAAATCACAAATTAATATGCTGACATAATACAAAAATGGAAATCTCCTATATGTCAAAAAACATTATAAAATTTAAAGTGAAACAGCAAAGAGGGTAAGATGTGTGCAACATATAAAAGCTTCCTATATGTAACATAAACAGAACTTTTACAAATCACTAAAAAAAAGCCACAAAAAACTGTAAATCACATATGCAATTAATTATTTAATTTTAAAAATCCACTTAGGAAAACACTTTGCCGTGCACAAATAATAAATTGGTGCAAAATCACAGGAAATGAGATATTATTTTTTACACAGATAAAATTTAAAAGAATAACAACCACTGTTGTCAAGAGTGAAATGAAACATTCTTGATAATTTTTAGTTGGTCTATAAATTTCCTTAAGCATTGGAGAGAGAAATTATCCTAAAGAAATAATTAGTTGTGTCAAAAGTTTAACGCATAAGGACATTCATGTTTGTATTATTTATTTTTACCAAAAATAACTAAATAAAAGTGCCCTTAATGGCCCCAAAAAGGGTGCATGCCCAACAAATTTTGGTACATCCATGTGATTGAAAACTATGTAGCCACCACCAATCAGAGTTTCAGAGAATTTAATTATATGAGAAAATGCTCCTGATATGTCAAGTCCAAAACTTAATGTACACAATTCCAATTATTTTTTATGTATACACCCTCCCCACCCCCCACTAAACCATGTTTAAAAAAACACTCATACATAAACTGGAAAAAATGTTTATGATGTTAAAATGTTTATGATGATGATCTCTAGTTAATGGTATCCCCTCCAATTTCTATTTTCTACTGAAGGTTTTAAAATTTTTCTAAATTTTCTATAATGGACTTATTTACTTTTGTATGTAAGAGCTAAGTTATTAAAACAAAAGCATAAATTTTAAATTGAAGGTATGCATAAATTTTTAAATTAAATAATAAATATTCAATCAACAAACATTTATTGAACATTTACTATGTGCCTAGCATAATTCACAGCAGGGCTCAAGCAAATTTTTAGCCCTCCAGGACTTTACATCCTAGTAAGAAATCACACAAAAACATCTCCCCCAGACTCTGCTGCCAAAACGAATATGTTTGGGGGCCTCAAAGAAATTAGCACTGAGTAGGGAACCATGAGTCTCATGTTCTTATTCTGACTCAACTAACTCAGGAGGCATTCTTTAGCCATATGAACATTGGTTAACTGTGGACCCTTCATAGGTAAGTCACAAATTTATGTCAGAGTGGTCAGGTACCTGATGGCATAACAGAGATTGTGCATGGCTTAAGTCCAGACTCAATTCTCGGTCCTAGAATTCAGAGGTTATAATCCTGTTCATAGCTTTTCTACTACATGGTTTGTGCAAATTCATTAGTAATCTTAGATCCACAAAGACATGCCTATTTACAGCCGATGAAGGAAAATATTTATTCTGTTGGCTCTGTCATTTAAACAAATTTAGTTATGTCCACATTCTTCCATCCACTTTAGATTCTAAATTTCTGGAGGGCAGAAACCCTACAGGATACTATGAAATTTGCAGAGACACTAACTTAAACACATTAATTCTTAATAAATACTCGAATGCTTCAGGATGATTAACACTGGGATATTCAGTACACAGTAGAACTGTGCACATTATCTGATTAATGACATACCTGGGGTGGTGTATAAATATGCTCTTACAAACTTGTCTATACATGCTTTGCTTGCTGTGATAAAAATCATGTTTCCAGACTATTTACACAAAATTAAGCTGACACTGCCAAAAAAGTGAGTTACTCTTAGTTGAGAGAATGTATATCCTTTTATAGGAGTCTGTGTTACTGGAGGGGCCCAAAGAATTATAATGTGTGTTTCTCTCTTGTGCTACCATATCCATGGAAGGAGAATATTGCCAGGCTAGATTATTTTTACATCAAAATTTATATTGAATCTGTGAAGAAATGGCTTTTGGCAACCCCATATTTTATTTGTTCTATCTTTTCCCTTCCTGGGAAGAAAGATTTTGGCTCTACTAGTACATTCACTATTTTGCTTATTTAAGACATATGCCTAGTTGTTAGGAGATCTAAGGAAGGTCCCCAAATCTGCATAGAACTCAGAAGAAAATCATCATATGATTTCCTAACACCTGCATTTTAAAACTTTCATGAGCATCAAAATACCCTGTAGAGCTGTTACAACAATTTCCTGGGCCCCATCCTTCATAATTACAGTTTTAATAGATTTGGCTTGAACCAAGAATTGTTACTAACAAAAAAACCCTTACACAGGTGATTCTGATATGCCTTAAAGGTAGACAACCACTACCTTAAGATATATTAATAACTCCTCAATAATTTTTAAAATATCAGATAATTAATTGTTCACATAACAATATTCTAGCTCTGAGTGGTCACGCCCCCCCTTGTGAGCCTCAGTGAGAAGGCTAGGCAAAACCCGGGTGCCCTTGCATCCCAGGTGATTGTAAAGTACTGATTGGTTGCCACTGGACATAATTGAAACAGAATAGGAAAATGGCAGTAAATCCCTCAGGACAAGATGGCTGACCAGAGACATCAGCCGCCAGAGCATCTCAGTAAGAAGGAGAAGTTTTAGATAAAAGAGAAAAAACAAACAGACAAACATAGATCAGATGTGGGTCTGAAGGAAGGGTGCCAGATCCTTTTGGAGACTCCACAGGAAGAAGTTGTGGTTCAGGACAAGAAGCAGAAAGGTATTGGCAAATATCAACCCCCGAAAGGCTTGGAGTCCAGTGAAAAGGGTAAGTGGTGATTTGTTTTTCCCTCCCTCACATCGCTGATAGTGGATGAGGTTCCTGAGCTGCTGGAGAGACTTCAGCCCACACCAGCCCAGAGGGTGTTGCCGCCAGTGAGCTGGGAGCTTCTTGTGGACAAGGCACCAGGCTCCCAGCCACCCTGGGGCACTCTCCCCTCCCCCAGACCCAAGGTGGATGGCAGGTGCCATGTTGCTTCTCCACCAACCATGCACCTTTGCCCACCCCAGGGGGCTTCAACTCCTGAGGTTTCATCCTGCTTGTTCCCCCAGAGACACTTCCCAACTCCAGCCCAGACTGCAGGAGCCACAGGGGTCCAGTGGGTCCCAGGTGATCTGTGTGATTCCAGAGCCTGGACATTCTGGGCAGACTACCTCCTGGAGAGAGGGTTAGAGATGACCAGAGTGCTAGCATTCCTCCATTACAGACTCTTTCTCCCCTTCCCCTCCTCCATCTGTGGCTGACAAGAGAGACAATTGAGCCACACTGAGGCATCCACAGAGAGTGTGGATCTTTCCTCTTGGGGTCCTTCAGTGGACTGAGGGGTGCTACTGCGAGTAGTACACTTCTCATCAGCCCTTCCTGGTTCTGCTTGCCTGGCAGCTCCATCAGAGGAGGGCACGCTCTGAGGCAGAGGGACATTGATCCTGCTCAGGCATCTAGTGGGCAACTCAAGACCAGCGCACTTCTCCCAGGCATGGTCAAGGATTGATCTTCTTGGTCTTAGGACATGAAGGAGCCCATGTGGGCAGATCTGGGGGGAAAGTGCAGTGTGGGTCCTAACTGTGACATGCTCACAGGGCACCCCTTCCCCCATGGGAGGGCAGCACTCTCAGCTCAGATAACATAGACTTCAAATCAGCAAAAGTAAAGAAAGACAAAGATGGTCATTACATAATGGTGAAGGGAATAATTCAACAAGAAGACATAACAATCCTAAATATTTATGCACCTAACACAGGTGTGCCCAGATTCATAAAGCAAATCCTACTTGATCTAAATAAAATGTTAAACAGCAGCATCTTAATAGCTAGGGACTTCAACACCACACTGAAAGAACAGGACAGATCCTCCAAACAGAAAATAAGCAAAGAAACAATGGACTTAAACAGAACTCTAGAACAAATGGGCCGAACAGACATTTACAGAACATTTTACCAAAAACCACTGAATATACATTCTTTTCATCAGCTCATGGAACATTCTCTAAGATTAATCACCTCCTAGGCCACAAAACATGTCTCAAAAAATTTAAAAAATAGAAATTATACTATGCATCTTCTCAGACCACAGTAGAATAAAATTAGAAACGTATTCCAACAGAAACACTCAACTCTACACAAAGTCATGGAAATTAAACTACCTACTACTGAATAATTATTGGGTCATGGAGGAAAGTAAGATGGAAATCAAAGATTCTTTGAACTAAATGGCAAAGGGGACACAAGTTATCAAAATCTGTGGGACACAGCTAAAGCAGTCATAAGAGGAAAATTCATAGGCATAAATGCCTACATCCAAAAGAAAGAAAGATCACAAATCAACAATCTAATGAATCATCTCAAAGAATTGGAAAAGGAAGAGCAAACCAATCCTAAACCCAGCAGAAGAAAAGAAATAACTAAGGTCAGAGCAGAACTAAATGAAATTGATAACAAAAGAATTATACAGAAGATTAATGAAACAAAAAGTTGGTTCTTTGAAAAAATGAACAAGATTGACAGGCCTCTCACTACATTAACCAGAAACAGAAGAGAAAGGACCCAAATAAGCTCAGTCAGAAATGAAAAAGGAGATACTACAACTGATACTACACAAATACAAAATATAATCTCTGAATATTATAAAAATCTCTATGCACATAAACTTGAAAACATTGAGGAAGTGGACAAACTCTTGGAAACACACAACCTCCCTAGGCTCAATCAGGAAGAAACAGAACTCCTGAACAGACCAATATCAAGTAATGAAATTGAAGCAGCAATAAAAAATCTCCCAACCAAAAAATTCCGGACCACATGGTTTCACACCTGAATTTTACCAGACCTACAAAGAAGAACAGGTACCTACACTGCAGAAATTATTTCATAACATAGAGAAGGAAGGAACCCTCCCCAACTTGTTCTACCAAGCCAATATCACCTTGATACTAAAGCCAGGAAAGGACACAACAAAAAAAGAAAACTACAGACGAATATCCGTTATGAGTATAGATGCAAAAATTCTCAATAAAATCCTAGCAAACCAAATTCAGCTGCACATCAAAAAAATAATCCAACATAATAAAGTGTGCTTCATCCTAGAGATGCAAGGATGGTTCAATATATGTAAATCTATAAATGTGATTTGCCACATAAATAGAGACAAAAACAAAGACCATATGATCCTCTCGATAGATGCAGAAAAAGCATTTGACAAAATTCAGCACCATTTTATGATAACAACTCTTAACAAAATAGGCATAGATGGAACTTACCTCAATATTATAAAAGCCATATACAACAAACCTAAAGTCAACATCATACCAAACAGGGAAAAATTGAAAGCATTCCCACTTAGAACTGGAACCAGGCAAGGTTGCCCACTGTCACCACTTCTGTTCCACATAGTGCTGGAAGTCCTAGCCAGAGCAATTGGGCAAGAGAAGGAAATCAAGGGTATCCATATAGGGAAAGAAGAAGTCAAATTATTGCTGTTTGCTGATGATATGATCTTATATTTAGGAAACCCCAAAGATTCTGCCAAGAGACTCCTGGAATTGCTAAATAAATTCAGCAAGGTCTCAGGTTATAAAATCAATGTACACAAATCAGTAGCATTCCTATTCATCAACAACAGTCAAGCTGAGGATCAAATCAAAGACTCAATACCTTTCACAATAGCAACAAAAAAAATAAAATACCAAGGAGTATATTTAACTAAGGAGGGGAAAGACCTCTACAGGGAGAACTATCAAACACTTAGGAAGGAAATCACAGAGGATACAAACAAATGGAAAAACGTATCATGCTCATGGATCACCAGAATCAACATTGTTAAAATGTCTATACTATCCAAAGTGATTTACAAATTCAATGCAATCCCCATTAAAGTACCATTTTCTTTTGCAGATCTGGAAAAAATAATTCTATGCTCCATAGGAACCAGAAAAGACCCAGAATAGCTAAAGCAACCTTAAGCAAAAAGAACAAATTGGGAGGCATCACTTTACCAGACTTTAAGCTATACTACAAAGCTATAATAATCAAAACAGCATGGTACTGGCACAAGGACAGAGACATAGACCAATGCATCAGAACAGAGAACCCAGACATAAAACCATCCTCATATTGCCATGTAATCTTTGACAGAGCAGACAAAAACATACACTGGGGAAAATAATCCCTATTCAATAAATGTGCTGGGAAAATTGGATAGCCACAAGTGGAAGACTGAAACAGGATCCTCACCTGTCACCACTCACAAAAATGAATTCATGATGGATAACAGACTTAAACCTAAGGCATGAAACTGTAAGAATTCTAGAAGAAAAGATGGGAAAAACTCGTATAGATATCTGACTAGGCAAAGAATTTATGAAGAAGACCCCAAAGGCAATCAGAACAATAACAAAAATAGATAAATGGGACCTGATTAAATTAAAAAGCTTCTGCACAGCCAAGGAAACAACCAATAGAGCAGACAACCTACAGAATGGGAGAAAATATTTGTGTGCTATACATCCAATAAAAGCCTAATAACCAGAATCTACAAAGAACTCAGGCAAATCATCAATAAAACATCAAACAACCCCATTAAAAATTGGGCAAAATACATGAACAGAAGTTTTCAAAAGAGGATAGACTAATGGTCAAAAAAAACGTGAAAAAATGCTCACCATTTCTAATCATCAGGGAAATGCAAATCACAACCATAATGAGATATCACCTAACACCAGTGAAAATGGCTTTTATCAAAAAGTCCCAAAACAACAGATGCTGGTGTGGATGCAGAGAGAAAGGAACACTTATACAGTGTTGGTGGGACTGCAAACTAGTACAACTGCTATAGAAAGTAGTATGGAGATGCCTCAAAGAACTAAAAGTAGACCTACAATTTGATCCAGGAATCCCACTACTGGGTATTTACCCAAAGGAAAAGAAGACATTCTGTAAAAAAGACACCTGCACTTGAAT
This sequence comes from Daubentonia madagascariensis, assembly GCA_023783475.1. Lineage (NCBI taxonomy): Eukaryota > Metazoa > Chordata > Mammalia > Primates > Daubentoniidae > Daubentonia > Daubentonia madagascariensis. The sequence goes on from JAKFHU010002658.1 coordinate 12,370,982, forward strand.
GTTTATAGCAGCACAATTCACAATTGCAAAGATGTGCAAACAACCCAAGTGCCCATCAATACATGAGTGGATTAATAGAAAGTAGTATATGTATACCACGGAGTATTACTACGTGGTCTACACAAAAAGAAATGGTGAATTAATACCTTTTGTAACAACCTGGGTGGTACTGGAGACCATCCTCCTAAGTTAAGTATCAGAAGACTATAAAAACAAACACAACACTATTAAATTGGAACTAAATGTCAACACTCATGTGTACATATGGTAGTAAAATTCAACAGAAATCAAGCAGGTGGGAGAGGGGAGGAGGGGATGGGTAAATTCACACCTAATGTGTACAATGCACACTATCGGGGTGGACACACTTCTAACTTTGACTCAAACTGTACAAAAGTAATTGATGTAACCAAAACATTTGTACCCCCACAGTGTTCTGAAATAAAAAAAATTAAAATAAAAAAATTTTTCTACATAATTTAGGTTTATAAATTTAATTCAATTCAACCCATATCTATGAAGTATCTATTATGTAAAAGTCACCTTGCTCTAATTGGGGGAATAAAAAAAACACAACTGTTGCACAATGACCTTAATAATTAAACTCCAAGGGACAATCTGGTAGAATCTGCAAGAGATAGAACAGGTGCTATCCTAATAGTATCTTTGGAAGTTTGACGGAGGAAAACGTCTTATCAATCCCATAAAATTGTGAATATCTTATTAAATAAAGAGTATTTGGGATAGACACTGATTGATGTCAGGATAGGACATGGAATGGAAAAATATGGGGCAAATTGGCTGGAGCATAAATAGAAAAAATAAAATTTGAAAGTTCTTTTGGGGAATTAATTGCATAGGCAACAATACAGTCTAAGGGAAAGAAAGAAACTCCCTTATCACCATAGAACTTAATAAAACCTAATTTTCAAAGACAGCTTAACAAAATGAATAGTAAAAACAATGAAATAAATTGCAAAAGAGAAAATTGCAGAGTTAAAGAAATAAAACAGGGAACAAAACAACAATGTTAAACACACATATATCAGAAAGTGTAATAAACAGAACACATGACTGAAATGTAATTATTAAAATAAGTCTTGAGATATAAGTGTTACTGCAGACGGCAAATACAAAAAAATTAAAACATTTAAGTAAATGATGCCATATTTCATTAAATCAAAGGTGCCATCAATTGTAAGACATGCCATTATTTTACATACCACTCAAAAGGGAAAAAAGTGCCACAATTACACTGTACCAGAAACGAATGCTGTCTTATTTCTTAGAATATTTTCTTAGAATATTTCTTATATATACAGAAGGATCTCATTTAATCTTTGACAGGGATTATTTTGTACCACACAACATTCTGGTGCTTACAAACAGCGTACTATAAGCATGATAAATTAGTTAAGACATTCCTAGCTCTTCATATTGTATACAATTGTTCTGAATCATTATTCAACTCAGAGTCATTGATATCTGTGTTTTTTTCCCATTAAATATCTCAGTAACACAACATAACACAGCATCATCTAACTGCAGATACTATTACTGGTAAGAAAATATGGCATTGAGTCATTCCACCATTGATGAATATTTGTTTCAAAGATAATCCAACATACAAACAATAGGTGTACCTGAATAAAAAATTCAAAGAATGGATTTTTGAAGGCGTATGCAAAACTGTAAGAAAAAAAATCCATGAAATAAGTTATACCGCTTCATTAAAAAAATACAGAATTTAGATATGGGAAAAATATTAAGATATCATATTTCAAAAATAGGCTGTGTGGTAAATGATTTACTCACATGCTGAGACTCAGACTACAAGAGTTCAGATCACAGTCTTCCCAGTCAGCATCTGTCTCCTCCCAGGCAATCTGTGCTATCTCTTTGGGGGGTCAAAATAGTACACATCTCATAGGGTTGGCATGAGGATTAAACAATATCAATAATTGTGTTCAATAAGTGTTAGGTATCTGTATCACTACCATTCAGAGAGTTCCACACTGGCTGAAACGGAATAACAGGAACTGGATTTACTCTCCTGCCTGAAACTAAAAAATTAGGCCAACTATATGAAACTAAAGTTTTTAAGACATTAGACACCAGGCAACAAACCACAAGGATCCCTGAAAAGCTAGTAAGAAATGGAGTGAGTTCTGTGATTGCCCCATTTTTCTGCCTGGGTAGAGCTTCCAGGCCATGGTGCAGGTGGGCAGGGGGGGGGGGATCCCAGGCAGAGCCCAGTGGTTCCCCAGAGTTGAGCTGATGGAGGTAGGAGTCCATGAAGGCCCACATGCCCAGATTTGACAGGGAAGAGTACCAGAGAGGAGAGAGCTGCACAGACAGCAAGCTGTGAAGATTTGCAGAGGGCCCTTCAGTCTTCAGCTGCATCCAGACCAGCACATGTATGTGAGCAAGGTAACTGAGGCCAGGAAGAGACCCACCTGAAAGATTTAGGGAAAACAGTTTCTGAGGTTTACACAGAGATAGAGACTGCTCCTGTTCCCAAGAGCCAGGCTGGAAAACTTCATAATTTGTGGGACATCAAGTAGAGTATTCAGATGCCTCCACTGTAGGAAAGAATTAGCTCTGGACTCAGCACCACTCTGGGCAGCCTCACAAAGTTTAGAAGCCAAGACCTGAACCCCCTGGGGACATGCCTGATCAAATATTTTGCCTATTTTTTTTCAGTTGCAATTTTTGTTTTCTATGACTGAACTTTAAGAATTCTTCATATATTATTGATACAAGACCTTTATCAGATATGTGGTTTGCAAATACTTTCTTCTAATGTATGGTTCGTATTTTTATTCTCTAAACAATGTCTTTCAAAGGGCGAAAGTTCTTATTTTGATAAATTCCAATTATTAATACACACACATAAGTGTTCATAGTGGCTTTATTTGCAATAGCTAATACAGCAATACAAATTTGGAGACAATACAAATGACATCAACAGGTGAATGGATAAATAAATTTTGATATATTTGTACAATGGAATACTACTCAGCAATAAAAAGACATAAACTGTATGCAAAAACATGAATAAATCTCAAAAAAATTATGCTTAGTGAGAGAAGCCAGATGCCCCCTCCAAAGAAAAGAGTATATACTGTGTAGTTCCACTTACATATAACTCTAGAAAATACAAGCTACATGCAGTGACAAAAAGCAGCTCAGTGGTTGCCTGGAGCGGGGGAAGCAGAGAGCGCAGGATGGAACAATTACAAGGGGCACAAGAACACATTGGGGTGGTGGCTATGTTCATTATCTTGATGGTGGTGACTATTTCATGGGAATATACATATATTTTAAAATGTATCAAATTGTACACTGTAATATGTGCAATCCATTGTATGTAAATTATACTTCAATAAAGCTCTAATTATTATTATATATATTGAGAGACATATAATAAAAATATAATATATTATTGTAATAGTTATTCAGTCATCTAAGCATATAAAAACCAAGTACAAAGAAAGGTAAAAAAAAATCCAGCTAACCTCAGATTTCTCTATTTCCATATCATTTTATTTTATTTACTTAGCGATTTTATGAAGGCAATTGACAGATTTTATCAAGTATATAAGAACCCTGAGCATATAGTATCTGTAATAATTTCTTTTAAAGAAAAAAGTAAACAATGGCAAATCATTCCAAGTGTGATGACTGCTATAGACTCGTCCAAGGTGCTATTGGAAGGTATTGTGAGGACCCTGATTCAGTCTGAGTATCCAAAGATAGTGTCCTCAGAGAAATGACATCTGTGCTAAGAAAATGAAAATTCCCTGGGTAAAGAGGAGTCAGAAGAGTGTTTTTGGGAGAAAGAGCATATGCAAATGATGTTTTCCCTTTCAGGGAGCTAAAATCTGTTACAGAGGAAATGGTACTAGCTATAAGAAACACAATTCAAATATTTAAGGGCTTGGCTAAAGTCTCATTAGTAAGTGGCAAAAACCAGACAAAACCTAAACAGTTCTATTTGACCTATGTGATCCTGAAAAGAAGTTCATATAATTTAACCATATGAGCTGAAAAGGTGAAGAGTCATACTACTACTGGGAAAATACAGAAGATAAATGCAGAAGTTTCCAAATGTCTCTTTGCTTTTTTAAAAACTTCCAATGGCTTACCAATTTCTTGCTGGATAAAATCTAAACATGTTTGTATGATATGCAAAACCATCACCATTTGCTCACTGCCTACTTTTCTACATGTATTTATTAGCCTCTTCTTCATGCTTCTCCAGTCATATTGAGCGACTTCCAACTTTCAAAGGCATTGCTGTCTTCTTCCTTACTAGTACTACTCGCTCTGCCTGAAATAGCACCCCACCTTGCCCAAGAGGCTGATGACACTCTGTATGATAAGACTCCTCCTTCCTCTACGGAACGCTCACTGAGTGGGACTACCTATGCCCAGGTTTGATCCCATCCCTTAACCAGCACAGAGGATGTGCCACATCAACTTGCCTTGCATCCCTGGCATGGCACTCTTTAAAAATATGTTAGTTTTTAAATCTATTTTTTTTTTTAGAGATGGAGTCTCACCATGCTGCCCATGCTAGAGTACGGTGGCTATTCATAGTCACGATCATTGCTCACTACAGTCTCAAACTCCTGGGCTCAAGTGATCCTCCTGCCTCAGCCAGCTGAGATAACCTTACAAGAAATGACACAGAGGTCTGAAAGTTAAGCACCTTCAAACTGCAGCATTTCATGTGTTGGTGGGCAATACAGAAGGTCCCCAGGGAGAGAAAGAACATTTTGGAAGAGTTGGAACCACACTACTAAGCAGTGGTTTTTCAAATATTTTTAATGGTGGAGCCCCTTTTTTTCACATAAAACCTTACCTGGGATTCCAATTGATAATACAGATTAAAATAGGACTTTATGAGTAAAAGTTTAATTTGTAATTTCATATTTGTAAGGGCAATTGATAAGAACAATGAGGCTGTTTAGAGAATACCAAATTTTGGTAACTAACACACGTGAGTGTATGTGCTTTTTAATTACTCTTTTATGAAAAGTTCTAAATATGTTTTTTAAGCAGTCACTCAAACATTTGCACACCCTGAAGGAGTCTTGAATCTGGCTTGAAAATTACTGTACTGCCTTAAGTCAGGAGGAGTAGAGCTTAGGCTGGAATCAGTGTGTATTCTGGGACTTCAATGGTGTTGCTTGATTTAAGCCCAGGTCTTTCCAGTTCTGAAACCCCATGCTCTTTCCATTGCATCACTGCTCCCCAGGCTTTGGGAATTTGCCCTGAGGAGTTACAGGCAGGCATTTGCACAGTCCTGAGTCTCTAATTAACAGACCAGAAAATGTACTGGGTGTGGGGGAGAGGACCCCAGAAAACTCTGCAAACTACTCACTCTCCTGCGAGGAGTGCCAGGCCAGGTCATGCAACCTTCTAGGAAAACGCATTTGCCACAATTAACTAAGCTTGGGCAGTTTAACAATTATAAAAGGGGAAGGTATTTGACTTCATCCAAGTACTTTCAGGAACAGCCAGTATCAAGTGCATTTGTGAGGTTCCTTCACCTTAATAGCAGATAGTTTCTAAATGAAGTGATTGTGCACAAGCTTAGAGGAAATCTGAGCCACCGCCAAACCACATGAGGATAATAGGCATCTCGACACGGCGACCGGAGCTATGTAAGGCTAATACACACACAGACGCTGTGGGCTTCAGCCCGTCTAAAAAGGCAGGGAGGTTGCACGGTATATTAAATTCACTGATTTTTACAGCTAACATCTGGCCTCAAGGACAGCTGTGGTCAGGTTTAGTGAAAGACTTCAGTGAAAAATGGTAAAGTCAAAATATCTGAGCCTCTCCGTTTGTGCTAAAGCAATTTGTTAATCAGTCAATCTGCAGTGGGACTTAATATTTACTAGTTTTACTTGAGGCAAGAGTAAACTTCCCAAACAGAGTTAAACATCATCCTTTGGACTCAAGGGAGTCTTATTCATGTAGCGCTGTCTTCTCTGTTTAAAAAACATATTTTTATTGTTAAGAAATTAAGAATGTTTCTCTTAACATCCCTTGAGTTTTACTCACATTGAAATCACTTGGCACTTGATGATAAATAGAGAGTGAGGGTATAAAATGATTGGCATCTGAGCCAGTCTCCCTGCATGTGTCAGATTGTGAATAAAAGGATATTTAGCATAAATAACAACTGTCACACTATAAGCATGAAAACAAGACTGAGGGATTTTATAGTCAGCACAGAGAAGTTACATCTTAAAATCTGTTAAGTCCACTTTGCAGTCTGTTTCTAATCTCTCCGAAAACACAACATGGATTTAATATGACCCTGAAGGATGTAAGGAAAACAGGGCTTGCCCTCTGATCCCCCATTTGAAGCTTGTTGAATTAGTCCAAGCACATTTGAAATGAATCAAGATGGTTAACATCTGCCTCTCTTTGTTAGAAAAATTCTTTTATTTATAAATATACACTTTGTCCAGGAAAGCTTGCGAATTCCCTTAGTCCATGTTATGTTTCCCGAGCAACTTGAGCATTCAGCCAGAAGCACAAGGTAGGGTCTAAATCTCTCTAGAATCCATCAGTGGACACAGAGAACAAAAATGAAGTGATTTTCAATAATTCACTAATACATTGTGGGCTTCCACCTAGTCCTGTGTGGCAGCTGATTCAGCCACGCTTAAGAAGCTTGGAACACTGTCTGGACTTTCCTGATTTACACACAACTGAATGGCCCAGAGGTGCTTGGACCCGCTGAGAGAGAAACACACCTCAGTCAGCATTTCCCAATTCTCAGAACACAGAAGAGGTCACAAAGACAGTTACTTGCCTTTCAGACTCCTCAGAGTGGGTGTCTGAAATCAGGGGGCTAAAGTAGACCCAGAGGGGACAGTTCTTTTAAGGGGCTGAGGGCATTAGAAAACAGGACCTTTAAGAAGAGGCTGGGCCTTCTACCCCCACACATACACCATCTTCCTTCTTCTTCAGCTGTCATGAATGGACAGTACGTGGCTTTAGTATAGCTCTTCAGAGTGACCGTAGTGATGTTGCTGACCACTCGCTTAATGGGTAGAATGGTTCTGTGAATTCGGGAAAATGATTTCTTGCTCAACACTGGAAAAATTAAAGGCCTATATTGAGAATGAGGCCCCTTCACCGAGAGGACTATACCCTCTCACTCTGACCCTCCCACTTGGTGGAAACCGATTTGATTTGAACAAGAAATTATTACAGTGTGACTTTGGCCATGACACTTAACCCCTTTAGGACTATTTCTCCGGTTCAAAACACAATAACAGCATTGACCTCTGAAGAATAATCTTCATAATGTGGCTTCACTTACATTGTATAATCAGTGCTCCCAAATTGCCCTGTGATGGAGACGTGATCAAACCATTTAACCAAGGAGGAAAATCAGTAGGATTTCATTTTTTAAATTTAAGGAGAATAAATTTAATCTATTTCAAACTTAAGGAAGATGTTTGGACTTGCTCAGATGTGTAATGGGGCTAATATCTAATCTTCCAATTTCTCAGTCCTGTGCTCATTTCAAGGCACTAAATCCAAGGCACCTAAAAAAAAAAACAAAATTGAAAACTGTTATCAGGTCACTCTTTTCAAGGTTTGACTGAAAAAAAGACATGCTGCTAATATGTCAGGCTAGGTACCTAGATCAACACACTGAAGACAAAAAAAAATCTTATTAAAACAACCACTCAATGGTTGTGATATAAATTCATTGAAGGCAGGGCTTATAGTCTGGTTTTTACACTGCTGTATCCCCAGCACATAGAACAGTAGTTGGTGTCCTGCAGGCACTTCACAAATATTTCTTGAATGATTGATTTGGTGAGCTAGCAAGAAAGTAATGAATGCTCAGGCCAAAATCTAAGGGAAGGTGAGAACATAGAGCGGTAGGCGGAGCACTTCATTCAGTATTTTTACCTTGAGAATATTTACAGGCCCTGACAATTTAAGCCTGTGGGGTGTAGAAGTCAGAAAATAGAGCACACAGGTCCCTTCCAAGTGGGACTGTCTAATGGGAGAACTTCCTGCAAGAAGTTGGAACACGAAAAGTCTATATCTTAAGTATGGGTGTGAACTAGAAATAGACTCTTCCCCACCCTCCTGCCAGAAAATGGTAAAGAAAAAAAGAAGGAAGGGGGAATTGCATGTTTTCAAATCCTGGCATTGAGAGTGAAAGGGGAAAATAGACTCTGAGAAATTATGCGCATAGGTTAGAGCTCATGGGAGTTTGCTGCCCCAACTTCTTAATACCTGGATGGCCTGAAAAACTTAAAATGGAATTTAATTTAAATAATCACAGACTAGTTGTCACCAGGCAGAGGAAAGTACTAATTTTCTTCAGAAGCATCCACCTTTGTCTCAGCCCTTACAAGATTTCCTCGCACAAAAACATTACATAGGAAAATTAACAGCTCACATTTTAAAAATTACTAAACAGGTGAAGATACAAGATAGCTTTGAGTGAGAATTAGCAAGGACTTGAATACTCTCTCTGTAGACTTTAGACATAGAAACAGAACAACTATGTTTGCAATGTTTAAATAAATAGAATATAAGTTGCGTGTTTGGAGATACGGACAGAGGAATAATATATTGTAGAGAAAAAATAAGAAGATTTGAAAGAAGAGTCAAATAAAACTTCTAAAAAGCAGGGATATAACACAAGAATTTTAAAACTCAATAGGTGTGTTTGGAAATAGATCGGACAAAGCTGAAGATTAAATGGTAAATAGGAAAACTGAGCTGAAGGATTTATCCAAAATGTAGCACAAAAAGACAAAAAATAGGTAGCAATTATAATAGAGTCAAGAGACATGGAGGATAAACTTAAAGATCTAATTTATACTTAATTGGAATTTCAGAAGAAGAAAGAGAGAATATGGCAAAAACGATGTTTGAAGAGAACATCATGAGAAACTGTTAGAGCAAGAGATTCAGAAATTTCAATATCTAGGAGAGGATAAACAAAGTGATGGACGCAGTAAGATACATCATATTAACACTGGAAGACGTCAGTGCCAAAGCAGACATAGAAAGGAAGCCAGAGAGGAGAGACAATTTACCTTCGAAAGTATATCAGGCTGTCAGCAAACTTCTCAAAAGCCACAGCGAAAACCAGAAGAAGTGAAGTGGGATTTTCCTTGTACTGAGAGGAGAAACAAACAAACACACAAACACAATAAGCCCAGAAACTATTCAGCCTAGGAGTCTACCTTTCCAGGATGAGACTGGGGCCGGGCGCGGTGGCTCACACCTCTAACCCCAGCACTTTGGGAGGCCGAGGCAGGAGGATCGCTGGAGCCCAGGAATCGGAGGTTGCAGTGAGCTGTGATGATGCCCCTGCACTCCAGCCAGGGCGACGGGGCGGGACTCTGTCTCAAAAAAGGAAAAAGAATGAGACTGGACATTTTTAGAGAAACAGAACTGAAAAGTTTTGCTGCCCACAGACACTTACTAAAGGAAATTTTAAAGGATGCCCTTCAGACCAAAGGAAAGCAAGTTCCAAGTGGAAGGCGTCCAATACCAGGAAAAACAAAGAAGAAAGAAGACAATACATACTTGGGTAACATTAATGACTATTGAGTGAATGAATCCATTGTAGTGGTCCCGAGACAAAGAGAGAAGTAATATGCACTACAACGACAGTTTTCAATTTGGGAAGGAAGTGAATGGAGTTGAGGTGTTCTAAGATTTTTATATTTCTGGGAAGCGGGAGAAAATGTTAATGAAATTTAATGTTGATAAGTGTGTTATAATTTCTTAGGTAAACACCAAAAGAAGAGATATTAAATGTACAATATGCAAATTAGAGTAGAAAAAAGATTTTTAAAAAAGCCTCAGTCCCCAAAAAGTCCAAAAAGAAAAAGAAAATAAGCCCATAACAGTTGAGACAAACAGAAAACAAAACATAAGACAATAGCTATATACCCAAATATAGTACATGAGACATTACAGCAAGTGTAAATAGACTAGTTAAAATACTAAGGTTGTTGGTTTGAGATTTTTAAAAAAATATTCAACTCTGTGACATGTGAGTTTACATAAGTCAGGTCTTTAACAATACACAGAAGGCTAAAAGTAAAAGGATGAAAAATATATATCAGGAAATATATGACAGCAAGAAAAGCCACTGTAGTTATGTTAATAATACACAAAATAGATTTTAAGGCTAAACCATTTCCTAGACATAGCGTAATTTCAAATTATAAATGATTCAATGTATGAGTAAGATATAATGATTCTAAATGTGTATGCACCAACACACACGGCTCTGCTTGGGAAGCCACGGAGCTGCAGTGATGTTGCACAGAGGGGGTATCTAAGAAAATGGCACAATCTATTCCTTTACTTGGGTTTGGGTTCTCAGGTGTTTGCTGCATTATTATATTTTGCAAACTCTTTATTCAAATATAATGTATTTTGTACACAAAAGCGCACATAGAAGCACACAGTTCAATGAATGAAGCTAAAGATTTCCAGTGCACCAGCACGAAAACTCTCCCACATCTGAATCACTAGCTATCCTAATGAAGAAAAAAGAATGCAAAAATACACAAAATAAGGAATGGCAAGTCACTAACCCCCCTCAAAAGTAACCACTATTCTGACTTCAAACACCGTACATCAGTTTTGCCTGTTTTTAAACTTTATATAAATAGAATTACATAGTACATACTCTTTTTTCGGTCTGGCTCCTTTTCCTCAATATTTTGTTTGTAAAATTGACCCATATTGCTGCATGCAAAAATAATTTGTTCATTTCCTGCTATGCTATTTTAAATTGTACATATATATATTTTATATACTTTTCTGTGCTTATACTATATTTCACAACAAAACAAGTGAAAATAAAACTTTGAAAGATCAGATTCAGCAGCTAAAGAGTCCTCATTACTCTTTGCATGTCCATTAAAGTTGTAAATCCAACAATCCAAATATTTTAGACATTAAATATTTCCAGAGAGTCTGGAAAGAAAGTCATTTCTCAAACACCTCAGTCTTTTGACTCTTGCTGCCAAGCCCAGACCAGACACAGGGACAACAAACAGGGACCCTGTCAAGTAATTTCACCTAAAGTGTTTATAAGACCAAAATTGAAAGAGCAAACACAAAGAAATGCTCACGCAGCCAGATTCCCCCAGTCGATCTGCTAACAAAGTTCTGCAGCAGGTAACTTGTCCCAGGCACCTGGCTCTCAGCAGCCTCACCACCCCCGTATACCTGTTTGCCCTTTCTCCCTGTCTTTGCCCTTCCAATCTGTAAGTCCCACCCCTGAACCACGCTCGTTCCAGCTTTCTCCATGTGCTAGCCCTTCCAATACTGATGAAAAGAAGTCTCATAAAATAATTCCCAGTGAAGTGGGAAGAAGAAGGTATTGTTCTGTCCTTCCAGAGGCTGTCTACATTTCATGAGGGCAATGGTGACGGCAAGGTCATCACAAAGCATCAGCCGTGGCAGTGGAACGGCGTGGGGGATTTTGGGGTGGGCCTTTCACGTTACATCAGGTGGACATTATCCTAATTTGCTTGCAGTGACCCTGTGCCCGGGGAAACTCTGTCTATTCTAAGCAAGGACACTTCTGACAACAGGAAGAAGGCTTTAGCCTTATTATCCCTGTGGCCTCCACACCAGAAACCACAATCCAAAGATGAAAGCTAATCTTCACAGCAGAAAAATCTTTCTGAGCTGCTGCCACTGCAAAATACAAAAACGAACCTCAAAAGAGGCTATGATGGAAGAATGCCCAGGCACTGCCCATTCTTCTGACCAGGCCAAACGGTGCCTGGAAAAAGCCTGATCTCTGGTTGTGTTTGAGGGTAGAAATGTATTGCTCCAGTGGGAAACAACTTGGGGACAGCTGCCTGAAGCCAGACCTGGGCCTGCTCCCAGCTGTATCTGAAGCTGTTTCCCTGAGGACGTTGCTTTCCCTGTATCTTCCCTGGGGGTGGGTGTTCACCCTTCCGTCTAGGGAGACCATACTTTCAGATTTACCTCAGAGAGTCGTGGTTGGTGCCTGCTGTCCTAGAATCCCTTTTGGTTTTGCATTTGTACCAGAGTTTTCATTTTATAACAAGGTTTAGTAGCAGTAGCTGCATTAAAGTATGTTGAGAAAGGCTAGATACACCTCTACTTTGTCTCTCCAGCTTCTGCCATGGTCTCATCCAGAAGCGGAGCAGGTAAACGAGGAGAGTTCTCATTTTATCGCCTAGTTAGAGCAGAAAGACAAACAGTGATAACCTGCTCTCTTGCCTTGAGTCTTCCCAGATAAAAGACCTCTCTTGTGCATACGGGATGCTGGCTGACAACTAGAGCCAGGCTAGACACCTGTAGCTAGAGACAGCTCATTTGTCCCAATCTCCAGTGACACGGTACAAGAAGCCACAAGGCCACTAGTCAGATCTTGTGCCGAGGAAGTGGTTGAACTGCGACTCAAACCTGGATGTATATGACTTGAAAACTCGTATTTTTAAGCACACCATGGACCACTCCCCACTTTCGCTAAAGACTATGGCGAAAGACTCAGCCTCCCTCTCTACTCCTTGTTTCTTTCTTCCCAGGTAGATTCCATAACCATGTGGTCAGTTATATCATCAGGCCAAGTTCACAGCTCCATGCCAACTGCTACACTTGAATGGTTGAGGGCTGGTAGGAAAATTCTACAACTCTGGCTATTAGTGCGTTACAATTCTCTGGTCTCCTACTAATATTTCTCAACAACTCCTTTTCTGGTCTTTGGTTAGCTCGCTCTCCATTCACCTAAGCAATGATGTAAAACACTACAACTTTCCTCAAGCCCCCTATCCTATCCTAGCTACAACTACACTTTTCCTCTCAGAAGGTGACCTTGCATCCTATATCATTTTTGGAGGACATCGAGGGAATTGGCTATAAATTTCTCAACCTTTAGATATTATATCCTCTCTCCCACCTTGCTCTTCCCTCTGTTGACAGCCAAGCTCTTCACCTGTGTTTGTGGCCTTCTCTGTTTCTATCCCCAAGAACCTGGCTCCGTCACTGTATCCTTTTTGCCTTCAACCTATCCTGCTTTGCTGTCTCATTTCCTTTGATTTATAAACTTGATCAAGTCTCCATCATCAAAACAAACAAAAATCTTAAAAACATAAACCATTTCCTTAATAGTATCCTTTGAATCTTGACCTTCTCTTCTAAGTCAAGCATACTGAAAAGTAGAATGGATTTCCTCTCTAAATTTTTTTACTGTCCATTCTCATCTCAAACCTTCATAATGTAGCTTCTACCCTCACAACAAAAATTACCAATATTCTCCCTATTGACATTTCAGTAAAAAAAAAGTTTTGCTATTACTGTCCTTGATCATCTGTATTATTTTTATGATGTATTATTCCCCTTCTTGGAATTCTGTACATGCCTGGCTTCTTGTAACCACTACCTCCTGATCTTACCTCCCTCCAAACCTACTCCCTTTTGTACTCCCGTCCAACACACCCTCCCCCAATCTGAGCACTTCTTCTGAATCTCCTTCGTAGGAACATTAGAGTTTCCACGATTCCCGCCTTGGCTCACTATGTTCCTCGTCTGAGTGCTGCCCCAGGGCAATCCCACCCACACTCGTGGTTCATCAACCATCTATGGGACAATGACCCCCAAACTGTCTTTCCCACCTTTGGAAAGACATCAAATACATATACCTATCTGTCCCCTGGAAATACATATACCTACCTGTCCCCTGGAATTTGTAAGCATAGTTGTCATGTAGATACCTCACAACTCAACGGGTCCAACGCGCCTCCTTATTTTCTCCTAAGACCTATCCCCTGTCATCCCTACCTTCATATGTCATGATTCTACCACGCAATGGCCACTCAGGCCAGAAACCTGGGATTCATCTAAGATTCTCCCCATCCCCACACTGTCCAATGTCCAAAGAATCATCACAGTTGTCCACTCTTTGTTCTAAATATTTTTCCAAACTGTTTCTACTTTTTATATCTGCTATTCTCAGGCCCTCCCTGCCTAACCCTGCCTAATTTTGCTGCGTTTTCTCTCCTGACCCTCTCTCTTCCCTCTGTGCTGCCACCAGGCTAATCCTAACCCATCGCTCAATTGTTTAAAACAAACCTGTCACAGGCTCCCTATTTATTGCCTGCTGGGCCAACCCCAGGCCCCCAAGATGGCAGACGCAGCCCTCTCCATGGCATGCAAGCTGAGGTCAGGCCTCACCCGCCTCGCCTCTCTGTGGAAAACTCCAGGAGAAGCACACAGAAGCACCTTCTCTTCTCTGCTGACATGAAATTTGAACACGCATAAACCAGCAGCAAGGTGATGTAATCCCATCCAATTTTCACAGATAATATCCAGGGTGGAAATGTTTCCAAACCACAGCTGAAAGACACATGTGGTTTTATTCGGCATGAAATTCAGCAAGTAATTAATACTCAACTCTGTCATGCTCCTGGAAGCAGGGCCACTCTTTTGGGGAGTGGGGGTGAGACCCTCATGCTGGTCTATGCTGACTCCCTCTGTCCCGGCGGGGAAGGCCAAAGCCTTTCATACGTACTTCTGGGTAATCACACGCCTGTGCTGGCTGCTTCTTGGGAAGATTCTGGATGATTACACAGAAAGCACCCCAAATCAAGACTATTTGGGGGACCATCTGGGGCTTGTTCTGAGGTTGATCTCTCTCCAACACGGTCCAGCAACTATACACAGCTACAGACATCCTAGGAGAAAATATAAGATCATACTGAAGGTTTGTACCATACTAAAGGTGTCAGATGCTAGAGAACCTCGCCTTAAGACCAGCCGAAGCAAACCACAGGGGCAAACTACAGGAGCAATCGGGCTTCAGAAAAACACACCTGAGAAAACCTCACCTCAAGAGCATCTTTATAAGCACTGGCCGTAACTAATGTGGAGTTTTCCTTTTCATCCTGTCCTTTCTTCTGCCCCCTCTCCGGCCAGACACAGTCACTTCTTGCTTGGTCCTGACTTTTTTTTCTTTGTCTTTTTAAAGATGGGGTCTCACCATGTTGCCCAGGCTGGATTCGAATTCCTGGGCTCGAGTGATCCTTCTGTCTCAGCCTCCTGAGTAACTGGGACTACAGGTGCCAGCCACCATGCCTGGCTTTGACTAATCTCCAGTTCTGCTTGATGATTGATATCATTGATTTTAATAATTTTTTGGCATTTTGGTTTTTAATATTTTTGTGACCTCTTTGAGAAACAAAATAAATCTATAGGCTCCATCTCCAGGAAAAAATGTACACATAGTTGAAGTTTTGCTTATAACTCAGTGAGCTCATGGACCAGTTCCCTCCCAACAAAGCATATTCCTAAGCCCCTATAGAGTCTAATAGACCTTCCAAATGACAGCCTTCACGTATTTGAGGAGAACTTGCCAGTGTCACTTTCTCTTTCCTCTCCACCTCCACCTTGACTTACATAAGTCAAATTGCTTGTTTGTCATGTTTCTCCCCCAAACTGAATCTCTCCATTTTCCTCCTTGGATGACGTCCTGAACTGCACTGGGCTCTAGAGGTTTGGTGTGACACATGCACAGCAGGGTAGGCCATTGCAGCTTCTCTGTCAGCACAGTATTACAGGAAGTGTAGTCCCCCAGCTCAGTGGCGTCCTCAGCAGTTCCATGGACAGACACCCAGAGAATGTGCTGTCAGCTAAAATTCTGAGGATGTTCCTGGACAGACTGATGCCAAGTTGCATCTCTCTAAAGCTTTACATGTTGGGTCTCTGGACACCAAGTGGAAAGGCCCAGCCAACTCTAATCCAAGGGAGCAGATTAGGGGAGATCAGGCCCTAGAATCAGTTTCCCATGAGAACGGGGGCAGCTGTTGTGCTAGAACCCACTGGCAGTGCAGGAGAAGTCCGGGGTAGCTGCCAGTGCAGGGCACCACTCGCAGAGCATCCATGGGGACAGAGGGGCAGTGGGTGTAGAAGCTATGGTGTAGTCTCAGCCAACCCATGAAGAGAAGTGATGGGCAAGCACATTCATTCATTCATTCAATGAGCCAATTTTTACTGCATTCCCACTAAGTTCCTGGCTCTGTGCTAGGTGCCTGGAAAACAGTGATGAACAAAACAGATATGGGCCATGAAGGGCCCACCTTCACGGAAGGCTTCCTGTCTGGTGGGTGATACAGACATGACGGTGTGACCATTGAACCATGGAGGTAAGTACAAAGTTTAGAGGGGACTCAGGAGGACATGAAACACACTTTTTTTGGGGGGAGGGGGAGATACTGAGTCAGGGAAGGCTCCCGCAGAAAGTGACATCAGTGCTGATGTATACAGGGTGACTAGGTGACAGCCCCGTGGGTGGGCGAGTCCGCCTGCGTGGGGAGTGGAGGGACAGCAGCGTGGAGAGGGCCAGAGGAAGAGCAGACACGTGGAGGCAAACTGGTGGTGAAGGGCGGTGGGGAGGCTGGGGGGCAAAAGCTCAAGAGATGTTACTAGAGAGGCAGGGAGGGCCCAGAACAAGAAGGGTCTCTGATGCCATTTTAAGAACTTTACACTCTGCACTGAAGGGTTGTAACTGAGGT
This sequence comes from Daubentonia madagascariensis, assembly GCA_023783475.1. Taxonomy (NCBI): domain Eukaryota; kingdom Metazoa; phylum Chordata; class Mammalia; order Primates; family Daubentoniidae; genus Daubentonia; species Daubentonia madagascariensis. The sequence goes on from JAKFHU010002658.1 coordinate 12,387,553, forward strand.
GTGACTCAGTGGATTGAGTCCCGGAGCAGTGACAGTGGAGTCGGGCACGTTTGTCAGCTTGCAGCAGGGGCCACACCACAGAGCTCAGACAGGAGTTGCTTTCACACCTTGGTCCCTGTGCCCCTCAGGGAATGCCAGTCCATCACCCACCCCACTCCTTTTCTTTTCCTGCCTGTACTTAGGGGAGGACCAGAGATACCCTGAGAGGAACAGTTCGGTGATGCCCAGAACTGACAGGAGGCCCCTGGGGGAATGATCAGGGAGTGGATATATCGTGTCCTCTTTGCCGGATCAATTGCTTCCACACGGTGCAGAGTCCAGCTCTCCCTGGGCTTTCTGAAAATTCATCCAGAAAGCCCAAAGCAGGAAGTGTTTGCTGAGCAGGAGGTGGGTGGGGTGGGGGCTGGGCTGGGGACAGGGTGGGGATGGGGGAAGGAGGGCCCCCCGCCCCCCGTGCCAGGGGCCCGGGGATGGGGATGGGGTGACGGGGTGCCCCAGAAGCGCTGCAGCTCAGCCCTCCGGAGCACACTCGCAGGGGAAGTGGCTGAATTGTTGAATAAACTCAGGGGTCCCTGAGGAGCCGAGAGAACAGGTGGGGCTTGTCTGGAGAAAACTTCTCCTTAAAACAACAAGCTTCTCAGGGTCTGTTTAAAGACTGTGAGACTTGATGTGCAGAAAGGAAGAGCTGCTTACACTTCCTCTGTTTGAGATGCTAGGAGATGAGCCATGTGGCCTGCTTCTTTCTCTTCTGTGCCCCCCAGACTCACGGGACAGGGACAGGGACGGAGCTGGTAACCAGGCCCCTTTCATCCTGGAAATGACCCGCTCGCACCTTGGCGCCCAGGGCTCGCCTGTGGGTCTGAGCAGTGTGAGGGGCTGACCTGCTGCGGACACCCGCACCCACCCACCTGCCTCCGGGGGACAATATCCAGCAAAATCCAGCTGCCTGGTAATTCTCAGTAGTAACAGGCCCTTCTAAATGTTGATGAAAGTGCCAGGCGCTGACCAGAAGTAAGCTCTGGAAATTACTTTTGCTGAGAGATCCCCCGTGCCTGCGCCTGCATTCGGTTTCCAGGAGCTCTGCAATCGCTGCATGTTTTACTGAGCTCCCTCTTTCCTTCTGCAGCCAGCTTGTAAGTCCTGGATGACACTTGTTAAATGGGTTTCCGAGGACTTGTGTGCTACCTGTTTATGAGCCAAGCTGGAAAACTCTGCCTTTCATGGGGAAGGTTCCCGCCCTCTCATGCATGGGTGAGTGTTTGAGGGCATCCAGGATTATCTTGTCCTGGAAGCCAGAGGAGCATGTTTGTCTGGCTTTGGTTTTGAAAGCACTAATGCAGTGCAGCCAGAGGATGGGACTAAAAACACCGGGGGTTGGGGGGGATGGGGGGTGTTGGGTTGCTGTCTGTTCCTCAAGGCCAAGGTTGAAAAGAATAGGAGCCAAATGGGGCATTGAATCCAGTAGCCCCTGAGCATTTCACACCACACAGCCCCTCACTCAGGCAGCCCACCTCCCTTTGCTTGAAGAATTTATTCTTCCTTGTCTCATATATTGAAGCAATTTGAAAATTCTAGTAGGTTCACTCATTAGTAAATATTCATGGAATATTTGTGGTGAGAGGTAGAGTCATGAAATAGATACCTCCCATGTCTTTAAGAAGCCTGATTATAAGAGAAGAGAGACCCTCAAGATTGGAAAGGGATTAAGGGTCATGTAGGCCAACCATCAGTGGGAGCTCAACTCCTGGATTATCTTCTTCTCTAGCTGTACTTGAGTCCAGAAAGAACAGTCCTAGTGACTCACTATGCCCTGAAAGCATTGGTTCCTTTTCCAGGGAGCAGCTCATCAAATATTCCAAACCCAGTGATCTCTGTCCCTCCTGGCACTGTCTCTGGAGTCCTCAACCCTTCCTTTGACATGTGGTCCAGGGAGGAATATTTTAAAGTCACTGAAACTCATTCTGCACCTAAGTCTTCTCTCCCTCATCCTATGTTTATAAGGCTTATTCTTATGTCTAATGTCAGCATCTCATTTTTAATGTAATACTTCATCTGTAATAACTTCATCTTTTTATATTCATTCCAATATTTCATTACAAATCAGGGTCAACAAATGGTGGCCTATGGGCCAAATCTAGCCTGCCACCTGTCTTGACGGTGCTGCACACCGTCTAAGAATTGTTTTTATATGTGTACATGATTGAGAAAAAAAAGAAAGAAAAATATTTAATGATACATGAAAATTATGTAAAAGTACTTATACAATATCCTCAATTTTACCTCTTGGCCTGCAAAGCCTAAAATATTTACTGTGTGGCCATTTACAGGAAAAGTTTGCCAAACCTTAGTCGTGATTTTAATTCTGTTATTGAACGCAGCATGATCCATCCCTTTTTCACAAGGGCTCCAATCTGATGAGGATGACATTTTATATCTCTTATAAAAATCTGTAAAAACGCATACAGAGCAGGAAAGGGTTAAGGATAGCATAAGGTCCTGTTGCATACCACTAGAGCCAATCCCCAGATAATATCAGTGTAATAATCAGTGCAGGCCATCTCCTCTAGTTCAGTTGTTTACAAATGTGCCTGTGTCCAGGGATATCAAGAGGGCCCTGTTAGTTATCTTGTTTATATCTAATCCATCTCACTGTTGTTCTGGCTCAGGAGTTGTTTCAAATAAGACTCTGAGACTAGTCTGATATAAATTATTCTTAGGTGCTAGTCCCTTTTTCTAACAACACACAAGATTTGGCACAGACTTTTCTAGGACTTAGTGGTATACTCTCTGGCCTGAGTTTGAAAAACGCATCTGTATTGGTTAGGGTATTGCTCACTACCATAACAGATGAACTCTGCAATCTCAGTGGGTTAGTGCAATAAAAGTTTATTTCATTCTCAGAGCAGTTCATAATTCTTATAACTTCCATGTCATGGCTTAGGGGATTAACCACTTTGGGCTCTGTCTTCCCCTGAAGCTTCAGAGGGGAATGAGGAGGTAGAAAAGGTATACCTGCCCCTTAACCTTCTATCACCTTTACTTATACGTCATTGGTGAGAGCCAGTCACGTGACTCTACCAGAAAGAAATGTCATTCCAGCTTCTTCCTAGCCACATTCTAAAGTATGGAAAGGGAATATAAATCTTTAGTGGGCAGCTGGCCATCTCTGCCGTGATATTTTCTTTTTTTTCTTTCAAAAATTGTAATTATATTTACAAATGTCACCTCTTTTTTCCCCCTCGTGATTCCTCCTTGAGCATTGACAAAAAGCTTTTGAAGTGAGGTCAGGACACAAGACCTCTTTTTAAAAACCAAGATGTTCTGTTAGAATTACTTCATCTGTTAAGTGATTCTATTTCCACTTAAAAATTCTTTTTACCCATATAGGTCTTGAGATCATTCTCTTTAGTTGAGATCTACTTAGCAAAGACACTTGGCTGCAAGTGATAGAAACCCAGCTTAAATTAGCACAAACATAAAAAGAGGGTACTAGGGTGTATCGCAGGAATAAAAGACCTAAGAACCATAACCTTGGGGATGGGAATGGGGCTTAATACAGCCAGGTCTCTTTCTCCCTCCATCTCTTTCATCTTTACTTGTCTGCCTGACTTCATTCCTTCTTACTGCACACAAACACCAGCAGCCCCACATGCCAGCATCATAGCCCCAAATGCTTCTCACCTAAATTTAGATCAAGAGATCCTGGCTAAGAACTCTGATTGGCTGGACTTGAGATACCTTCCTGCTCCTAGACCAATCACTATGTCCACAGAAATGGGAGTAAGTTAATGTGCCACACCCAAGCATGTTCTACACCACCACTCGCCCTGGCCATAAATGGCAAAAGGCTAGAGTCATGGGAATACCTTCTGGGCAAAGAAACAATGCAATCCCCATTCTCTGCTCAGAGACAATGGAAGTGACATAGGAGACGGGCCACATCCCGCCCATCGAGACCTAAAACATTCTTGTTTTTAATTGTTATTTTTGTCTTTAACACACACACACACACACACACACACGCACCTGAAAGAACATGTTTACCAATAACATAAAGTATATTACATGCTATGACTGAGACCTGAACAGAGTGCTATAAAAAGTTTGGAGGTGAGAGATTCTGTGTGACCTTTGGATTAGGACTTGACCGATGTATAAGATTTCAACTGGCAGCACAGGGTGGGGGAAGAGAGAAATCGGGGCAGGCATTCCTGGCAAACTAAATGTCTGTGACTATCCTGAGAGGTGATCAGTATTATTAATATAAAGGGTGGCAGGGTGCAGGCAGAGTGAAAGAGTTCCAACAGGTATCGGGGGCACAAGGAGTAGCTGGGTTTGGCTGAGGCCTGTGAAGGCCAGAGTCTCAGGATACACAAATTCTGGTATGTCTGTGTGAAAAACAGTCTCGTTTCCTTATCGTCTCTCGTTGGAGATTCGGTTTCCCTCATTAAATTCCAAGCCCCTGGAATCCCCGGGGGAAGAAACTTCTTTATAGAAAGTCAGCTGTGTGCTGATGTTTTTCTAAGTCTTCATAAATCATGGGAGCCCTTTCATAAATCACGTAGAGCGGCCTTCGTTTTGCAGCTGCACTCCACAGATACTTCAGGGCAATGCTGCTATTTGTCCCAGGCAAAACTATCAAGACTTGGGCAGTCCCAGACCGACTTCCATTTCTAGACACTACCTCCTCCATCCCCTTCATTTGCCCAAAGGCATCTTACTGTCTTCACGCTCCCTCTGCCTCCCCACCCGCTACACCTATGAAAACAGGAAAGACTCTGTTATCAGTCACTTAGACTTGATGATGGATTGATTAATTGCACTTTAACTGAAATCCAGTCACACAAGTATAACTTGTGCTTTCAACTGTTCATTTGCATGTTAATCCTTTTCTCTTCAAATGTAGAATGAAAGACTATTTTCCATGGTAAAAGATATTCCGGGCTTTAACTAGTTTACAGTGATATTTTAGATGGTTGTGGTGAAGGAAGAGAAAGACAAGGAAGAAGAGATCAGGAATAAGAAAGGAAAAGCAACAAGCTGAAAACAGAGAAGGGGCAAAAGAGGCATATGGAAATTTGAGCGTGCCTGGTAGGTCAGATGTTCATTAAATATTTACAGAATAAATGCTCATGGAATGCACAATGGATAGATGCTAGATTTAGAAAAATAGATAATTTTTCTTCTCTAGACAGCAAGTTCTTGGAGATGAGAAATGTGATTTATTTTTTTTATTTCATGTCATCTAGGATATATTACCCTACTCAAATAAGTGGAGACATAATAAATATATGCTGATTGAGGTGTTAGCAAATATTGTCAAAATATGTTCCAGGCTTGGAGTCTGTCAATCAGATAGTTTCTAAAAAGCCCGAAACCTTGATCTTTTACTTCTAGACACCTGGCTCTTCAATCAACTATCTGTACCACTTTAGCCCACTGGTTGACCTGTCTGTATCTCGTTTCTTCCTCTGCTAACTAGTTGTAGATTAGCAAATTTGAACCTGTGCTCTATGGAAGCCTAGAAGCTTCTGAAATTGCCCCCAAAGCCATCATGATGTAGAGGGGGCAAGGGAGAAGCCTAATGGTAAGAGGGAAGCTCTCCAGCACAACTCTGCCTCAACTTCCCCCAACTTCCGGCAGCTCAGTGTTGGGGAAATCTGCCCTGTTTTACCTTCACCTATTTTTGAGTTCTGAGTAAATTTTTGTTTGACAAAGAAAAAAGTTTCAAGACCCCTGCACTTAAAACTTAAACTCAAAACTTCCGTAACTCATATTTATTATTTTAAGGTATGTTTTCTAGCAGTAGCATGTCATTATAGCAGCTCTTCATGATTAATATCCCTAATATTAGGAGTTCAAAACAATGCAGTTTCAAAGTATTTGCCATATGCCTTCATGTAATAGACATTAGACTGAAAAGAGATGGGACATCATCTTAAAATTACTATTGGTATATTTTGAAATGCTTTTTGAAATAGTTGCAAAATCCTCAAACTATATTCAAAATATTCATTGAATTGGCAGCTACTAAAATTAATTTCTGAAAATGTCTCTCTTTTTCTAACCAGAAAGCTGAGTCATACTTTTTGAGTTCTTGGAGGAGAAGCATTTTCCAATTAGTAATCTCTCAGTCGTGTTGTAATTTAAAAGTAAAAATCTAATGTTAATGAAGAAGAGAGCATGAATAAATTCTCAATTGGGTGATAAATAGTGAGTTATCTGGCTTATGAAAAATGGCGATTGAAGGTAAATATGTGGTCAACCTCTGGCTTGATGATAACCATATTCAAAATAGTCCATACATTTAACCTAAAATGATGCCAAGTGGCAAAAAATGAGGTGCAAGGAGATGGAACAACTTACATGACATGAATTGTAAGTGACTTTAAAATCATTGGTATTTCCATGCCAGGAAGGAATTAATTGAAGGTCAAAGTAACTAATGTAGATATGCAATTATATGTGTGATCATGTTTAATGCAGTTCATCAGATATTTCCAGCACATGGAAAGATTGTATTTCCTGGCTTCCTTGTGGTTGGATAGCACCATGTGATGAGTTCTGGCCAACATTTGATATGGGTTGGTTCAGGACTAAGAATTTAATTGCTAATGTAAGATCCTTCAGAGTTCTCTTTCCACCTGGCATGACTCTCAGCAGCATCTAGATGGTGACTGCCTCCCAGACTCATGACCAGAAACTCCATGGTGACCATGATGGCTGTGTAGTTTCATAGTGTGAATGAGTAATAAGCTATTGTAGTTTTAGCTGCTGAGATTTGAGGGTTAATCACTGCAGCATAATCCGATAGGATGTGTGGAAGAGAAATTTGTTTCAACCAGCTAGTAAGTAGCCTTCCTCTTCCAAGCAAATTGGGAAATCTGCAAGAGACCAGACCACAGACAGGGGTTTGGGGGATATCTGCAGACATCCCTTCTGAAAAAGCACAAAAATTTATTCCTTGGGCTCCCATGAAATACTTCAATACTTTCTGGGAGATTATTTTAACTGGAAGCATATGATTTTTCTTTTCCCATCTTGAAGTTTTTAAATGGCACGCGTCATATTTATTTGAAAACAAGACTGATTGAGGTAAAAAGTAATAATAATTCCTGTAATGTTTTTCATTTGAAGAGCACTCTGAAATTTTTCCACAAAACTTTATTTTTCCAACTTTTGTATTTTGCTTTGAAAGAAATGCTAAGGAAAGAAAAAAAGTCTTCAGAGCCTCTCATCTGTTACAGTCCTGTTCACTGTCTCCATGTACATTGATGATACATCACACGCTTCTTTTTCAGGCAACTTTGATGGCTCTTATTGTGCACAATATAAAGAGCTGGGCTAATGGCTGATGGAAGTGGTCAAATCCCTTCTGAGAGTGGCAGAGGAAAGTTCTTTCCCGGAATGAGTCACAAGGTCCACATGGCTGCTGAGTTCATGGTTCCCGGTAGCCAGAGTTCCAGAGTTGGTCCCCCATCTTTGTTTTTACAGCAATACTAATTCCATTCCTATGAACTGAGGTTTGGATATGTTCCTCCTTCATTTTTAAAAACATATTAGCAGTGAATCAGGATGGTCCCCCAAATAAGAAAAAAAATACACAGAACTTCTCCACAATTCCACTCATACTAGACCAATCAATTTCTTATACTTTGTACTTATTTTCCATCATTTACTCTTACTGGAAAAAAATGACTGGAATATTCTCATTTCCAAATCAACCAATCAGTCACTAAAACTTTCATAAGTAAAATAAAATAGGATGTAAATAATTTATTTCAGGGGTATTCTTTAGGAATTTTTAACATAAAGTTCACACTCTCCCCTCCCCCCCTGCCAATGCCAAGTTCATCTGTATTTTATAGACTCAGTCCAAGAACATGATAGAAAGGTGTTTACACCCATCCCTGCTTAAGTAACTTCAGTAATTTTCAATTTATGTCTTTAAAATATCATACTTGAAAGCACAGTGCCCAAATATAGCTTTATTTTCAAGTTGAGGTGTATTTTTCACATTTCACCTTAGAACTGTATAAATTTACTTTTTGACAATTGAGCTTTACAAGACTTCAGAACTGTAGGTTGATGATGAACACAATGGCCTAATATAATGCATTAATAATAATTGCCAGTATGTTGTTATCACTTGGTAAATTGAAAAAGCAGATGTTTTTGCTTTGTGGGCAACAGCAATACCCTGATGTTACTTGGGCCTCCACAGAAAAACTTCCTTGCAACAGTGACTCATTCACTGGTAGATATGTCAATGAATATCTCAAAGATGTTTTTACCATCTGACATTAGAACAGATACTGTGGTCTAGTTTAAAGAATACAAAGAGAAGTTGGTACCTTCAAATTTCTGGTCATCTACCAGGACAACATATGCAAATGACATTAATGTAAATTTTCCTTTTATGAGTTTCCCCTTGAAACCATACAGTTTGATAAAGGTTTGCCAAATCAATGATTTCATAACTGGAGTCAGGCTTAAGCGAAGGAGAGATGTGAGGCCTGAACGATGACAACAAAAATTACAGAAATCCCTTTTTCTTTTTCTGTTTGAGATAGGATCTCGCACTGTCACTCAAGCTGAAGTGCAGTAGCATCATCATAGCTCACTGCAATCTCAAACTCTTGGGTTCAAGTGATCATCCTGCCTCAGCCTTCCAAGTAGTTGGGACTGCAGGCATGTGCGACTGCAGCCGGCTAATTTTTTTTATTTTGGATGCTTCAGCATGCTGCCTTACACTCATCAGCACTGTCAACATCACTTATGGATTCTGCTGTACTTTTCTATGTCTGTGGATTACATATATGTTTTTCCATGTATTTTCCACATATATTTTATTTGATATATATTTGAATTTTCTAATTAAACTGTTTAATATTATATAATCTTATGTTGAGTCCACTCATGTACTTTAAATATTCTGTGAGTGCCTAGGGAGGGAAATATGTCACAGGGAAATATTCCATGAAACCGTGTGGGAAAATTCATGACTTTTTGTCGTGGGTGATGTTGCTGCTTGTATTTGCAAGCTCTCCTGGGTGTGTGCCTGTAAATGGGGAAACAGGAAGAGAGTCTTGTTCGTAGCCATCTGTTTAAATGAACTTTCCTTCATTGCTTGTTGACTGCAAGCATCTGTAACAGAATCTGTTCTAGATGTAGCAGCCAGGATCACAGAGAGTGGTTTTAGGCATTTTTAGGCTAAAATACACACTTTTTTCTCAGCAGCACACATGACTGCAGGATTATCACCTGCTATCCTCTTCCCTGTCTCTGCATCCCTAGGGCATAATAATTCTGTGCAGCTCAGTGCAAAAATTTCATCTTCTGGACAAGTACAACTGAATCGCCCCATAGGGAACGGAGCACAAAAAGAGATGAGCTTTCAACTAGAGTGCTGGAGACTTTCAGGAAGGTCCCTGTGTGAGCGTGGTTCACACCTTCCACTGTGAGCAGTGGCTCCATCACTGCCTTCTCCGAAGGGGAGCGGGGACTCTGGGTAGGCCTTAGCATCTTAGGGAAGAGCAGAGTGAGCTGTGAATGAATGGCTTTCCTCAGGGAAAACCTTCTTTTTTCAGTTGTTGGAGCCCAAAGGAAATGTTCTTCTTTCTGTCTTTAAAATTTCCAACCTCCCTACATGGTCTTGTTATTACCAAATTGCACACAAATATGCCCTTTAAGCTAGACATCTTCTGGGGCCCTCTGGTCGCATCTCCTGGGTAGGGTTCCGTGCTGGGCCCGGTGCTCATACAGGATTGCACATGGGCAAATTGCCTAATAAATCATAGTGATCATAGGCACCTTATATAAATGGGGTTTTTCTTCACGTATTTTCTACCTGGTGCAAAATGCATTGAGGACTGATTTTCTATGAGTAATTGTACAATTTTATGCATTTGCAGAAACACAGGTCTTTAATAAATCAGACCTTTGGAGCCCTTGGAGTATTTTTCTTTATACCATGGGTCTGAATATTTTGTATGGTTTGTGGTCATTTGTTTTTTTTAATATTCTGGCTGGTTTTCAGTTTGCTTGGTGGTGTTGGCTGCAGACTTGTAATTTCTGCAAGAGTTGAATTTTCCACTCAGAGCAATTTTATAGCTCTCTGGTGTTCACAGAGACCAGAATGGACATTTTTGCCAATTTGACCAACTTCATTGACAGACTTAGAATCTTAAGTGTGGGCCAGATAATGGATGTGATTCATATCTTACAAGTACCCTTGCTGATCGCCCAGGATCTGATGCTGGCCTTGTGTGAATAACATTCTCCAGCCTTTCCTCAGGGTGTCTTGGAGTATGCAAGGCCCTATCCCACATGGCAACACAAGTGGGATTCCTCATCTCTAGCACTTATTCTTGAGGGCAATAAAATTCTTTGGGAGAGATGCAATGTCCACACAATCATGAATATCTCTCTTCTTTACGACGTATGAGGTGAAAAAATGTTCAGTGTTCAGAGCTGATGCATAATTATCACCCATCAAACCAGTAGAGTGGTTTTACAGAGAAAAATGGCATTAGAGTAGTCTACTGCATGGGAAAGCTAAAATGATTTTAGAAAAGCTTTCACATTCTGTTTCAAAGGAATGATCCCTGAGAATGACAGATATCCCAGATGTCATTTAAGGACAGCTGACGTAAGACAATACATGCCTAATGTCACCTATCAAGGCAACAAAAACTCAGCACTCAAATCACTGCATATAATCTAGCTTGAGCTAAAATTAATACTAATTATTATGTTTCAGCAAGTATTCTGAGTGAAGTTCAATTCCACAGAGGAAACAAAACCTTCAGAGAAGTTGGGGGGAGGGGAATTAGCAATAGTTGAGCATCTTCTGTATGGCCCCTGCCTTGCCTTTATTAAAACTAAATAAATGTGGAAGGACTCCCATTTCACAGATTAACCACTCAAAATGGGAAACTGAAGTAGCACAGCCATGTTTCTCTTACTACTACACAGTGTGTCCTTCCCATTCCACAGTTGTTTCCTTAAACTCATATAAAGCTATGAGTTTAAATTTTGAATCTTCAACAAAATTTGGCAAACTCCACCTAAGATCATTGCTACCTCCAACTTTCCTGCCCTTACTTTGGGGGTATTCCTACTTAAATATGAACTCTTTCCTGATATAAAATGTAAAAGGAATTGAATCAAATAGCTCCATATCCAAGTTGACATGGTCAAATGCACCAGAACCTCAGAGGATCTCATAGGAATTGGAGGTGATCAACAAAGATTATTTGAGAAAGTATTACAGAGAACTAATTTAGGGAAAACTCATAGTTGGCAATCAGATGATTTTAAGAATTATCCAGCATTAAATGCAATAAATCACAGAGTGAGAAAGCCTCCTCCTCTCCATGTTCTTTCGATCAGATTGTCTCAGTTTGGTACTGCTAAGTCACTAACTCTAATACTTGCTTGCCTTCCCTTTTAATAAAGGAACCAGCCACCTCAGACTAATTGCTTTCAGTAGGCAAGGGTAGCTAGTGATAACTTTTAAGCATTATTTTGTTTTCATTTTATTTATTTTCATGATTTATTTTTACTTATAACAAGGGTTACAAGTTTTGTACTTATGCAAAGATATAAAATTTCTCTTTAAAATAAATTTATGTTTTACAAAAAGTGCTATGTTTCACCTATCTTATTGGGAGAAGCTCAGAAGTCTGTGTTGGGTATGGAGGGTATGGATTCATGCAATCTCTGTCCATGATCAGTGGCAGAATAAATTGGTATGAGCACTTGGGAAAAACAGTTTGGCATTACCTCTTTAAGTTGGACACTTGCCTATCCTAATGAGCTACCAGTTCCACCTGTATGTCCATATCCAAGCACATTTTTACACTTGAACAGCAGGAGACCTGTAGAAGGAGCTTCCTAGCAGCCCTCTTAACAAGAGCAAGAACATGGAAACCACCCAAATGTCCAATGGCAGCAGAAGAGTGAATTAATAAACTGTAGCAAATCCATATCACAGACTATTATACAATGGTCAAAATAGTAAACTATAGCCACACAGAACAATGTGCATAAACCTAAATAATATAAAGTGCAAAAAGCAAGACCCAAAAGATTACATGTGGTCACATCCTTTTTTTTAAGGATAAAAACAACTAAAATTAAAAATGCATATTTTAGATGTACATATTGATAAAATGGGACTGTATAGAAGAGGAAGCAACAGGATGATGAACACAAGATTCAAGATGATTTTGAGGTGGCAGAAAGCGGGGGCTGGGTTGTGGAGGGGTGTCATTTGCTTGGATTTAGGTTATTGTTCACATCCTGGCTTTTGTTTTTCATGGTGGTTTACAGATAATACTCATTACATTATTCAAAGTAATTAAGTAACTAACAAAATAAGAAAAAGTAAGCCTTGAGTGGGCCAATGATGAGAGTCTGTCATGAACCAAAAATTGTGATTTACTCAATTCTGTAGGTTGGAGGCCCAATAGGAAATATAAAAGGGAAGGAATTGAAAGAAATATACTAAGGAAATGACGGCACGTGTGGGAAGGAGTATGTAATTGACTGAAATTTCAAAAATCTTGCAATAAGAAAAGGTCCTTCCCGGGAAGGGTAGTTTGGATGGTCCAAGTACACGAGCTTGGGAGTCAGGTGAGAAGGAAATGAGGAAACATCCAGATTGAAAGTGAAGTTAACCGCAGGGACCAAGTGAGCAAAGAATTTGGGGCAGTGTGGGAGCTGTGTGGGAACAAAGGAGAAAATAGGATGCACAGCTGAGCATTAGGAAAGAAAGCTCAGAACATCGTGGGCTCAGTGATGTGGTCGGGGGAGTTGCCGGCTCTGACATTTTTGACATTTGGGGTCCTGCCTCCCTGTGTCTTGAAGTGCCCAGCACAGGGTCCATTTGCAGTACTTACTGGTAACCTACCTTTTTCCAGAAAGAATTAAGAACGGCTTACAAGAAGATTTAAAATACAGCAGGTTATTTAGGTCATTAAATATGAAATGTCCGATTTCGAATCAAAAGTGTGGTTTATTATATCTCAAACAAGAAGCAGTACAATTAATCAAAGTATGCACCTAAACTATCGATACAGTTTTGCCATCTTAACAGTGCTTGTTTATGCCAGCAGCAGAGAAGCCTGGAGAGCGAGTGGCAGTGACATCGTGAAAGGCATTTTCCATAGCTTGTTGAGAATTGAGTATTTTTCCTTGCAAGAAATGGTCCAAAGCCTGGAAGAAGTGGTAGTCAGTTGGTGCAAGGTCTGGTGAATACGGTGGATGACAGAGAGTTTCCAGGTCCGGCCTCTGTAGTTTGGAGCACCGTTGTTTGTGCAACATGTGGTCCAGCATTGTCTTGCAAGGGGATTGGCCTGTCTCTAGTGACCAATCTTGGCTGCTTAATCACAAGCATCCTCATCATTTCATCCAACTGGTTGCAGTAGACATCCCCTGTAATCAACTGACCAGGTTTCATGAAGCTGTAGTGGATAATACCAGCGCTAGACCACCAAACAGACACCATTAACTTTTTTTGATGAATATTCGGTTTTGGACTGTGTTTTGGCACTTCATCTTTATCCAACCATTGTGCCTAATGCTTGCAATTGTCAAAAAGAATCTATTTTTCATCACATGTAACAATACGGTGTGAAATGGTTTGTCTTTAGGTGGTGACAGCAAAGAAAGGCAAGCTTTGAGACAATTTCTCTTCTGATGCTCATTTAATTCATGTGAAACCCATCTATCCAGCTTCTTTACCTTGCCCATTTGTTTCAAATGGTGTAGTATTGTTGGAATAGTAATGTCAAACCTTGCTGCTAATTCATATGTAGGTTGAGATGGATTCGCTTCCACTACAGCTTTCAGCTCATACCTTGGTCTCAAGTCAGCACATGGCTCATTTTCAAGATTAAAATCACAAGAACAGAACTTCTCAAACCATTGACATACTGTGCGTTCATTAGCCACATCCTTCCCAAACACTTTGTTGATATTTCGAGCTGTCTGTGCTGCATTGGTTCCACAATAGAACTCATATTCTAAAATAACATGATTTTTGATTTATCCATGGTTTCACAAAAATTGCTCTCAAAAAAATGTAAAAGATAATCACAAGCTAAAATGTGCATTTGCAAGACTGAGCATATACCTTCCCAATAAAAATAAAACAAGAAGTGTCAAAGTGAAATGTCAGAGATATCAACAGTCAAACTTAGAACGTAAGGAAATCAGACATTTCACACTTAATAACCTAATAACTTAGGTGAGGAGCAGGTGAAAAGTAAATAAGAACAAGAAGAAGCCAAACTGGAATCTGCAATATTCCTAATACAACAAAAAGGACACGCTGGAAAGTTGGCCAATACAATTGCTAAATAACAGATGTGGAGGGACAGTGAACATTCTTTTTAACCGAACTTTTGCAGGATTCAAAGGCATATTCTTCAAATATTGTCCTCAGAGCATTCTTTAATTGAAGGTACAATAAAGTTTCTCTGAGAAAGCCTTCCTTGAGAGAGCTAAGTAGGAGCGTTGGTTCTGTGATCTAACTTATGAGTGGGTAGAGAACCTACAAAAACAGTTGAGCAGTATAAGCCTTAAATAATTTCTACTAGACAATAGCAATGTCAGCAATATGTTGGGGAGGAGCTCTTAGAGGTTGAGTTCCTGAATTATGCCTGAAGTGGGTGTTAATCTCCAAATGGAGAGATACATACATTTCAGATGAACAAGTGGCACAGTTGACCTTTGGATGCTGACATGCAAAAATGTGACCTCGATTCCAGTCTGGACTAAAAGCTGTTCATTCTCCATAACAGGGAACAGGCAAGATATGCAGAATTTCAGTGGGGGTTTGGATGGCTTCTCAGTGAATTAAAACATTCTCTATAGCAGATGGAGCAAGTTAGAGAATGTGCAGTCTTGAACGAGTCTGTGAGTGATGGGAGCCCAAGCTGACAAAAATTTTTTTAAAAATATCCACAAAAGTGTTTATTTTTAAGGGAGGAATTGGTGCTTTTTCCCATTTGGAAAAGGGAACCAGCATAATTCTTTAAGCTGTAGAATAGCTAGAAACCTCCTCCTGGAGGAGCTTCCTAGAGGAAGGTGCCATGGGCTGCATGGGGCTAGACATTGCAGGGGTGAAGCCAGCTAGGGAGCCTGGGGAAGTAGCTGTGGCCCTGAGGCTGTGCGTTTGCCTCTCAGGTGGTGGCCGTTTTTTAATACTGCCTTCCTTCTGGATGCCCCTAGCTCTCTATGGGTTTCAAATCTCTTTTGCTGCATACAATTTCAGCTGATTTTATTCCCCAAAGTAATGAACTCTTTTTAGTTGTCTAGGGAAATAATTATTTTTTAAAACCAACTCTTTCAGTAAGCACCAGTCCAGAAACTTTAAAAGTACACAAGATGTGGCAGAAACAAAAAAGAAACCAATATTAGGGAGATTAATTTTAAAATTCCACTTGTTGTTCCATTTAGAATATACCTGAACAACCTCATGGTTGAGATTTCTGGATGAAACATTATCAGGATGTAACAGAGTTCCTCTTGAAATGTCAATAAATTTGAATTACTAATAAATCAATCTGAGACATTCCTTATTATCCTGTAGCTGAGGAATGACTCCAACAGGAATCCCTGCAAAATGCAGCGTATCCTTTTCAATGTCCAAAACAGTGGGCTCCATTTGGCTTTGACTCCTTTTGTCCTCTGGGGGGTCCGGTCAGGCACTCATCACCACACACTCTATGTGATGACTCCCACTCCCCCTGCTTTTCTAGATCATAGCAAACTCTCAAAACAAATCCTTCTGGCAAAAGGGGAGGAAGCCAAATGAGCCAAAGTTGATTTGAGTTGGCTGGATGGAAGGCTGCCACATCTGTCCATGAGGACACATACGTCCAGGTGGAGACTTAAGGAAAGAAGGAAATGAACAGTTAGCTGGAGAGAACACTGAGCCCAATACTATTGAAATTTTTGGTCAGTCTTGATTTTTTCTTGTTAGCATATTATGACTTCCAAAAAAAAAAAAAGAAGTAGTATAGGTGTTACCACAGGTTGAACTTTCATGCAAAAGTAAAGTCATGCCAGGTCCCATATACCTATAAGCCAGGTACTGTGATTCCCCAGGCTTCCGAAAGGTTTCAGGCCATCAGCTCAAGCTGGAGGAGCTGGGAGTTGATTTCTTAGAAGGGAGGGAGGATGGAAAGAAATATATCAATTTCCTTCTGACAAAGAGATTTCTTCAATATTAAATGAAAGGTTAAAAATTGTCTTAGATCCTAACGACATGCCCAATTTAAATCCTGGTTCTACAATATTCAGTAAAAAAGTTTAAGGCCATTGAAAGCATGACTTTTTATTGTCTTTGCTAGAATATATTAGGTTGAACCGTAGCAAATATTCAACCATTTTTGACCTATAAATGCCAATTTCATGTGATTTCATCTGATACATTTATATATACCCCATTATAAACTATGAAGTATAGTTATTTAAAAAACAAAAAACAGACAAATAAAAAACAAACTAAAATGGACCCAAGATCAGTGATATGGAACCCAAGTGTGTGCATTTTTTTCTCGTAGGAAAATTCCACAGAACTTAAATAAATTGTTTATGTCATCTAGCCCAGTCCCTTAATTTCTGTGTTTGAGAACCGAGGCCTGAAGAGGCTGATACTTGTGTAAGACCATACAGTTGAGTATTGTTAATGGTTGTGAAATTAAACAAAGGTTTGACTTCTTCAGGACTAGCCATTGTCCAAAAGACAATTTTTATGAGCCTACCGTCTGCCCATGTCAGTGGTACAAAAGCCTTATCAGCAATGTGGCTCTCATCAGAGGACATGTGTGCTTAGCAGGGCCTCTGGAAACAAAGCAAATGACTCTGTTTCTCACCTGAAGACACTATGTTTGATGGTGGACCTAAGGGAGGGAAAGAGGTGCTGATCGCATTCAACAATCCAAAGTCGGAGATTATCCTGCCCTTCTCTGCAAAGGAGCTATTGCGGTTGGTGAACCGCCATTTGACGGGCACCAGGTTTCCTGGACAGAGATTCCCCCCTGCAGGGGTGGGGAACCTGTGGTCCTTCTGATTTCAATATCGTTCTTTTTTAAGCACCAAAAGAGGCAAGAAAAGCTTCATCTTTGTCTGCCACACCCCTTTTAATAAAGGGATTTGTTCTGTGAAGTTTGGATTTGGTTGAGGGGCCGCACTAGGGATCTGGAGGGCCACATGTGGCCTTGAGGCCACAGATTCCCCACCTTGTTTTCCTTGTCTTGTAAGGGTAATGATGTCATGTTCCCAGAGTTGAAATGGACAGGACTGACATCACTGTAGGGCCACTCTGTTCCAGGTATCACTAAGGACAGAGAAATTCCCATTACTGTACAACAAGAAGTCTATACAAGAAGAACTTAAAACTTCTAGGAAGAGGCTTCAAGGGAGCAGAGTGCTGAAAGCCTAGCTGGCAACTTGGGGAAATAACATCCACATTAGCTAGAAGTTTCGAAAGTAATGGCATTGGCTATCTTTTCTTTGGGGTTTTAAGCATTTAGGTTGTTTTCCATTTTCTGATGGCCTTAATACAGTTTGAGCCCTAAGAAAGAAAGGGGAAGATATGGCCTGGTTATTTATACTTGGGAGGGGGGACAGGAGAGAAGGAAAGAAGAGCCAGATTCTTAAGTAGTTGTATCTAAAAGGCACAGACAATGTGTCCCTCTGACTAGTCAGCAGTTAAAGAAAAGCTGTTGGTAGGCCCTTTATCCAAAAATACTTAAACCAGCAGTGGGAGCTGGGAAGAGATGCCAAGGCTGGAAGCAGAGTACATGAGCAGCCACATCTTCAGAGTAGAATTTGAAAACGGGAAACCCAGTGTAAGAATGCACCTTACAAGACTTTCAGAATGTAAAGTATTCCAAGGAGGCAGTTGTGAATCGCTGCCATTCTGCATGAATGTAAAACTTGATGTATTTGATACTGAACACTGACTTGAACCATAAATCTGGGAATCTCAAAGATGGTTTGTATCTCTAAATGGCAGTCAAAGAAGTTTCTTAAGACTTACTAACGTAGCCTAGAAACTGAGACAGGATCAAGTACTAAACCTATTCCACCATGAAATATAACTTTTATTAATCCTAAATGCCAACTGCTCCTCACCTAACTGGCATTTCCTAGATTCAATGATTTACATAGAGAAGTGCGACTTGATCCTTCAAAATTAAGGACTGTGGTATGGAGGTATTCAAGAGAACCCCAGATTTTGATGGTAATAATAAAAGTACTTTATATATGTATAGCATTTGATGACTCATGTATATGTGCACATGCAGTAGCTACCCCTTATAAGCCTTACAATAATCCTGTGATGTGGACATCACAGCCATTTCCATTTTACTGAGAATTCAGTTCACTTTCTTTATCTTTGTCTTGTGTGAGTTTTCACAGAGGGATCTGTCAGTATTCACTACTCTAGTGGTCCTCCAAGTGTGGTCTCTAGACTGGCAGGATCAGTATCACTTGAATACTTGCTAAAAATGCAAATTCTCAGGTTGCACCCCAGACCTATGGAAACTCAGGGAGTCGGGGCACGAATCTGTGTTTTAACAAACCCTCCAGGTGACCTGGATGCACGCTGTGGTTTGAGAGCCACTGCACTGTGCTCAGCCTTACTCCACTTCCTGAGCAAATCCTGACTGCTGCAGGTTGCAGAATGAACAGCTCAGGTTTCCACTTCTTGGGACTTAGAATATTCACCTCACCAGCTCCAGCATCTGGGTGCCCCAGAGCCCAGTTTTAGGCCACTTGTTATTCCTCTCCACTCTGAGCTCCTAGACACAACCAAAACTTGATCTGGGTCTTGTGAAAGACAAAATGCACCTGAGGAAATGACTTCATTGGAGAACGTCCATTCACGAGGACAGTGAAGAAAAAGAAATATTTTTTCCTTCCCATCTTAGGTTTATGGCTGAGGTCCTTATAACAAAAGACAGATTAACAAGAGAAAAGCATACAAATTTACTTAACATAAGTTTTACATGGCACAGGAGCCTTCATAAAGAAATGAGGAAGCAGGTAAACTTGTGTATCTTCTTGCTTATGTTTGATAAGAGGAGACAGTCATGGAGAAATAAGATTGGACAGGGAGGTATGATCTAATGGTCATAACCTGTGGGGAGCATAGCAAAGCCTGTTTGTTCAGATTCTTCTTTATATATCCGTGACTTTGGTTCCTTTCCTTGGGGTATAAGGAGGGCACCTCTCAAATCAGGATCCTGTGACCTGTTTCTGGGGAGACGGAAGGAAGGTGAGAGTGACCTTCCTGCTTCTGCTGTTCTCTCAAGTGCCAAGCTGCCCTCTCTTGGGGTAGTGTGTTCTGAACCCAATCAGGACCAAATCTCAAAGAAAAGGAAGAAAGCCTGGGGTATAGTAGAGGCAGGGGCAAAAGGAAGTTATAGTCATTGAGGAAGGGTAGAGATGGGTCTCATCTCAGAATATGGAAGCAGAGTGGTCCTTGTTTTTTGGAACACAAAAGGGTAGAGGAATTCTCACCTGTCTGTGTTTTCCAGGAACACAGGGCTCAGATGAAGTTCAAGGTTGTCAGTCCTCGTGCAGCCTATAGTTTGGATGTATTTTCCCCACCCTCTTTCCCCCAACTTGCTCTTGAGGCTGCTTCTTCTGCCGTGACCAGTTCTCCCAAGTTCTGATGTTTACTTCACACAGCCTACCTGTCTTCTGATGGACTTTGAGCTCATAACTTGCCTTGGCCTTCCAAGTGTCCCTCCTAGACACAAGAGCCTCCTAGACACAACAGTGGCTGAGGTTGGCAGCCCATAGAAGTCCTTCCCAGGTAAGATCTGCTTCCTGCCTGAGGACCAGATACCGAGATTTCCTGTCCCCATGCTTTGCCCACCTGTTGAAATCTTGACCTCACACTCTCTTACTGTCCACCACTTCTGAACTTGGAATCTGCATTGGGAACATTATGCATTTGAGACATACGCATGTGGGACATTGTTCCTGATTCATTGGGCCACATCCAGCATCCACCTCCACAGTCAGACCCCTTTCCCCAGCCTCAGTCAATTTGAAGGCCTGCATGTTTCTCAGGCTCCTGGCTGCCTCCACCTCCCTACCTGGACTGTGTTATCTCACTGGATCCATAACACCTCATATCTGAATTATGAACTGTGACAAACGGTCCAATATTATAGAACCAATAGGATCAGTTTTCTTTTTTTTTCCAACATATGCCTTTGTCCAGCAGGTGACTTCAGGAAAACTTCATGTTTTATGCTTTCTTGTGCATCATGTATAGCAAGATGCTTGGCACTTAGTATCTGACCAATAAATATTTATTGAAGGAAAGGCAGATGGGGGGGAGGAAGGAAGGAAAGAAAGGAGGGAGGGAGAGAGGGAGGGAAGAGGAAGAGAGGGAAGGGAAAAGTATAATGTGCTCCCTTTCCTCCTGGGTTATCGGGGGCATAAATGATTGATTATATGCAAAGTATTTTCAGCTTTGTGGAAATTTGCAGCTTGACTCTCAAGGTATTTTGTTGTCACCATCAATAGTATAATCAGTTGTATCCACAGGACCCTGATGCATTTTTAGTGATGTCAAGCTCACAACTGGTGGTTGTTGTCTATTAAGAGATTTATAAACTCAAAGAAAAAGAAAATGCAACAAATCCAAGGAAAAGGCAGCTGAGCGCAGGCAGGAAATGCCCACATGGGAAGTGAAGAGAGAGAGATTTCTGAGACCCTCCCAGGTCTCCTTGCAGGTGCTGCGCTGGCTCAGGAAGGGCTTGCCAATCATGCAGCCCAGTGTGAGAGAGGAAAGTGCTTTCCCCTTGCAGGGAGGCTTGGGGTGGCCTGGGGTGGGGACTTGCGCCCTGTGGTCTGGAATTCCCTACAGCCACAGGATGAGCTTCTAGCACTTCTCCGGGCCACAGCAGGCCTCCCCACGAGAATCCCTCAGGACGCCTGGGAGGAGCCCTCCTGCCCGCCACTGCCAGGGTCCTTTCTTCCCAAATCCCCCAGCGCCAGATCCCTCAGAGGAGGTGGGGACATGAGTTCGCCCTTCAGAAAGGAAGGGAGCCAGCGTGGGACCGTTTGTTCCACACATGCTTCTTAGAGTTGCGGGTTTGGGTGATTTTTGTTTGTTTGTTTCTTTCTTAATACAGTTGGTATTTTCCTTAAATGGTTCATTTCTCCCCTTTTCCTTTTCAAGTAAGCAGATTTCCTACATTCTCAGATCAAAATCAAGAGCTCCCTTTTACTATTTCCTTCTGCCCTAGGGAAAGGCCTGGCATCCTCAGGAAAGCAGGACACAGGGCCTGGGGTATAGTTTCAGGCATAGTTGGGAAGGCCCCTTGACCCCAAGACCACCCTCCCTTGCCTCCAGGGTACCTGCACGCCACCTCTGCACTCAGGCTGGGCTGGGGTAACAGATAGTTCTACACCAGCCCTCGCTCCTCCTTCCTCCCTTTTGCAATAGGTGGGGAGAGGACAGGAGCCCTGGGCAAAGCTGCAGTGCACGTGTGTGTCCTTCCTGTTTCTTGCCTTCCTTTCCCGCTGCTGGCACTACCTGCCTTCCTTCTACCTGCAGGCTCAGTCCATGTACACCTCCTGGGTCAATTCTGATCTCAGTGGGTATTTACAGACCCACACCCCATCTGACTCAGCACCCATCCCTGTGGCTTCTGCTCCACTTCTGCCTTAGGAGGAGGGCAGGAGCATGATTGTCTGGTTGGCCCTGGCACCCTCACGCCACCCAGGCCCTGCAAAGAGTTGGGATTCAGAACACAGTTGTAGTGGCTGTTGTGTTGATCTGGAGTCCAAGTTCCTGCCTACCATGTTTCCTAGTCCTAGGGTTTGAAAATTTGCCCATGTTCTGAGGTCCTCCACGCTGGGGCCCCTGCCTTGCTCTTTATTTTCTTTCCTTTTGTCCCAGAGTCCTGCATTCCAGCCATGTGTCTTGACTCTTGCTGTCAGCTTCCCACCCCACTAACTATGTCCTGTCTACCCAGCCCTCCAATTAGCACCTGGTCAGTATTGCCTATGGCTGCCTCCTACCCACTCTCCTACCTACCACTGTCTGTAAGGACCACGTGGCCCCACTGCAGAACACCTGCAGCTGGATGGGAGGGAAAGACCTACTGGAATTCCTCTTACCTAGCAGGGATAACAATAGGCAGAGCACACTTGGTGGCTTTGGCTAGGGCAGGCACCACTTCCCTCTTATCATTCAACATGTGATTAGTCTAGACATTTTAATATAATGTATTGCATTCTTTTTTTCTTACTGAGTGTTTGAAATCTAGTGTGTAGTTCACACTTATAGCCACATTTCAAGTGCTCATTAGCCACACCTGGCCAGTGGCTGCTGTGTTGGACAGCACAGGTCTCCATGCTCTCAAGCAACATGAAGTGCATTAGTATACAAAAGGAAGATAATATTTTAGATATGTTGGATTAAATGAAATAGATTATTGGAATTAACTTCACCGGTTTTTAAAAAAATTTTTTGTTTTTAATTATCATATAGTATGTTATGAACTGAATTGTGTCCCCTCAAAATTCATATGTTGATGTCCTAACCCTCAATGTGACTGTATTTGTAGACAGTACCTTTAAGGAGGTTACTAAGGTTAAATGAGTTTGTAAAGGTGGGGCCCTAGTCTAACACAACTGGTGTCCTCATAAGAAGAGAGAGAAACAGCAGGGGTCACGCACATAGAGAAAATGAGAAGGCTATGAGCCAAGGAGAGTGGCCTCAGGAGAAACCAAACCTGCTGACAACTTGACCTTGGACTTCCAGTCTCCAGAACTGTGAGAAAATTTTTTGTTGTCTAAGTCACCCAATCTGTGGTATTTTGTTAGTCATGTCCACATCCCATCCATAATTTTTGGCAACAACTAATACGTTCTCCTCCACCATGGTTTTGTCTGTTCAAGAATGTCATATAAATGAAATCATGTAGTATGTAATGTTTTGAGAATGGCTTCTTTTATTCACCATAATGGCTTTGAGCGTCATCTGCATGGTTGTGTGTATTCGAGTCTCATTTATTGCCGTGTACTGTTGCTGAACTGTCTGGATGTGTTTGTTGATGCAGTCACCCAATGAATGGCATTTAGGATTCCAGTTTGGGGCAATTATGAATGGAGCAGCTATAGACATTCATGTACCGGTGTGGCAGGCTGACTAACGGCTCCCCAAAGAGGTCCATGTCCTAATCTCTTGAGCCTGGAAATGTGTTACCTTATATGGCAAAAGAGACTTTGCAGAGGTGATTAAGCTAAGTATATGATTAAGGTAAAGATAGTGAGATGGGGAGATTATCCTGGATTAGTAAGGTAGAAGCCAATGTCATCACAAGGGTCCTTATAAGAGGTAGGCAGGAGAATCAGAGTCAGAGAAAATGGGATGATAAAAGCAGAAGTCAGAACAGTTCAGGATCATGGCCAAGGCATGCAGACAGCCTCTGGAAGTTAGAAAAGGCAAGGGAACAAATTCTCCCCTAGAGCCTCTAGGAGGAACACAGCTCCGCCAATCCATTTTGGATTTATGACCTGAAGAACTATAAAATAATAAGTCTACATTGCTTTAAGCCACTAAGTGTGCTAATTTGTTACAGGAGCAATAGAACACACAACAGATTTGTGTACAAACGTAAGTGTTTATTTCTCTAGGCTAGATACCCAGGAGTGGGATTGTTGGGTCATATAGGAAGTGTATGTCTATTAGAAATTGCCAAACTGTTGTGCAGAGTAGCAGCACATTTTTTCATTCTCACCAGCAATACATGAAAGTTCCATTTGTTCTGCTTCCTTGTCAGCACTTGGGATTATCAGTCTTTTTTGGTTTTGCTGTTCTAATGAGTATAGAGTGGTGCATAACTGTAGTTTTAATTTGCATTTCCCTAATGACTAATGATACTGAACATCTTTTCATGTACTTTTTTCCCATTCTTATATTCCCTTTGATGATGTGTCTGTTCATGTTTTTACCCCATTTTTTTTATTATTGAGTTTTGAGGGTTCTTTATATATTCTGTATACAAATCCTTCATCAGAGATGTGATTTGTAAATATTTTTATCCTAGTCTGTACCTTGTGTTTTCATTCTCTTAACAATATCTTTCACAGAGCAAAAGTGTTTAATTTTGATGAGATACAATTTATGAATATTTTCTTTTATGAGTAGTGCTTTTGGTGTCATATCCAAAAATGCTTTGCCTGATACAAGCTCACAATAGTTTTCTACTATGTTTTATTCTAGAAGTTTTATAACTTCACTTTTATCTATGTCCACTTTTGGGTTAATTTTTGGGGAAGGTATGAAGTTTAGGTTAAGTTTATCTTTTTTGCATAGGTGTGCCCAAATAATCCAATACCATTTGTGGAATTGCTTTTGCACCATTGTCAAAAATCAAGGGGCCATATTTGTGTAGGTCTATCGCTGGACTCTTTATTCTGTTCCACTGATCTACATGTCTATTTATTCACTAATATCATAATATTTTGATTACTACAGCTTTATAGTAAATCAATAGAAAATAGTAGCAATACAATTTTAAATTTCTTAGTGTAATTCCTCAAACTTTATCTTCTTTTTCAAAATTGTTTAGCTGTCCTAACTCCTTTGCTTTTACATATAAATTTTAGTATTAGTTTGTCTATGTCTACAGAAAAAATCTTGCAGGGGTTTTGACTGGGACTGTGTTGAAGCTTTAGATCAATTTTGGAAAAATTGAAGGCCAGGTGTGGTGGTACATGCCTGTAATTTCAGCCACTTGGGAGGGTGAAGCAGGAGGGTTGTTGAACCCATGAGTTCAAGTCCAGCCTGGGCAACACAGTGAGACCTTGTCTCAAAAAGACTTTTTTTTTTTTTTAATTCACATCTTTACCAGATTGTGTCTTCCAATTCATGAACATGATGTGTTCTCTCTAACTCTAATTAGTTTTTAATTTCTTTCACTAGAGTTTGATATTTTTCAGATTATAAACTCTGTATGTTTTGTTAGCTTTATCTCTAAGTATTTCATTTCTTGCACCTATTATAAATTATATGCACATATTTTTAAATTTATTTCCATTGCTACATTGCTAGCATATGGAAATATATACTTTTATATATTTCAATATATTGATTTTTATGCGAACTTGTATTTTACAACCTCGCTAAACTCACTTATTATAGAACTTATTAGTTCTATAAGTTTTTTTTTTGTTTTTGCTCATTCCTTGGGATTTTCTACATAAACAATCATGCTATCTGTGGATAAGAATAGTTCTATTTCTCCCTTTCTCATCTGTATGTTTATTTTTATATATATACATATATATACACACACACATATATATACACCCACACACACACACACACACATACATACACATATATATACACACACACAGACCCCATCTCTACAAAAAGTAGAGAAATTAGTTGGGGGTGGTGCCACACACCTGTAGTCCCAGCTACTCAGGAGGCTGAGGCAGGAGGATCACTTGAGCCCAGGAGTTAGAGGTTGTAGTGAACTGTGATCGCACTACTGCACCCTAGCCTAGGCAGCAGAGCGAGACCCTGTCTCTAAATAAAAATACACAAATAAGATCAATACATCTTACGTTGTATAGTAAGAAGATACAAGAGGGAAGAAAACAGAGATATTTGCTTGATAAACATACACACACATCATACATAACACATACACACACAAACATATTCACAACAAAATTCAAAAGAAATACTCATGACAATTGCACCTCCCTCAGAGTTTTGCCTCCTATAGGTCCTATTACCTGGGTCACCTGGGGTCTGGGTCAGAGGATAATTGAGAAAAGGAGAAGAAATACATGAGGGATCTCCCCAGTGGGCATGTTAGAAGCTCTCCTTTCAGCCCCTTGAGCCAGAGGTAGAGGGCTCCTCCTAGAGTTCTCCCTCTCTGTGCCCTGATGTCCGCTTCCAGGTTTTGGGATGTGTAGAGTACAAGCCAGGGGGTGCTGGGAAAAAAACAGTAAGCTCACTGCCGTAGCAATGGTTCTTCAAATTTTGGTTCTCTTTCCCAATCTTCCTGCTGCTGTTTTCTTTCCAGGGTCCTTGGATAGCTGTCGCATGCATTCAGTCCAGGCCTTACAGCAGTAATCAGAAGGGTAAAAAGGGTGAGTGTGTAGATTCTGTCTCACCCAGAATCAGGACCCCTTACCTGTTTTTTTACCTTATTTAATGTGACTACTAGAAAATTCCAGATTATGTAAGTGGCTCATATTTGTGGCTTCCATTATATTTCCATTGGATACTGGTCTAGAAGTTTGATAGACAATAAAACAATCCATATAATTAATATTGATTGAGCACCCACTCTGTGTTACACATTTTGCTAAGTGCTAGGATACCATGTTGGACAAAATAAACATAGTACCTTCCCACATGGAAGAGTCTAGAGTGGTAAACAGACTTCAAGTAAGTTATCACACATCCAAAACTGTATCATTATACTTGCAATAAGCATCATAAAGGAAATAGAGAGTATGCCATGGAGTCCCTAACCTGGGGCTGTAATCCAGGCTGTGGGCTATGGAATCTTCCCTAAAGAATTGGCATTTAAGTCAAGGCTTGAAGGTGAGCAGGAGTTTCCTGGCTGAAGAGGGGAGGGAAGGAGGCTTTCTGGCAGATGTAACACTTGGGCTGGAGATTTTTAGACAGAAAGGAGCTTTGCTCAAGGAGAAGGTCCATATGGGTAGGGGGAGAATGGAGGCCTGAGTTGGTTGGGTGAGGTATGCAAATGTGCCTCAGTAAGACCCTGTAAAGAATGACCCCTGATAGACACTAGTGGTGTGTTCCTCCACAGGTCATTTTGTTTACTTTGGGCTCCCTTTCTGAGAGGAAGCAGGCCCAGGAGAACAAGCCCCAGTACTTGTGAAGACTAAGCAGAAGGGTGTTGGAAGGCTGAGAGGGGCCTTTAAGTGTTTCCTAGACCACTCCTCTGAATCTACAACCAGCAGAGTCTCTGGTGAAAAAGAAAAGAAGAGAGACATGTCCATAATCATCCTCTCTCCTCATGTCACTGGACTCCACCCAAGACTGCGGAGAATAAACCCTCGAGTTTGAGAAGTTTCCTTGCAGTTTTTCTGGCACAATACCTTCATTAAAAAAGGTATATGACTCAAAATCATGAGATCTAGAAAAATTACAAGATGAATCCAAAATGATAATGCAAGTTAGTAGCAGAAGAACTAGGACAGAGCCCAGAATACCTCATATTTGCCACGGGGAAAGCAGGAGTGCTAACCCCAACCTCCTTCCAAACCAGCCTGCTTTCCACTTCCCTAACTCAGCTCACACTGGCTGGGAGACAGAAGGTCACTTTGTCCTCACCATCTTCCTACATTCAGTCACGTTACTTTGGTAGTTTTTAAACAACTGCCCTGGCATAGATTACCTCTGACTTTTCTGACTTCCTCAAAACCAAGGGGTAGGACTAAATCAGTTCTAGAATGTTCCTGGACTCACCACCTGTATTTGAAGGTCATATTTATCTGAGTAACTTTAAAAAGAGTATTGCTTTCACATTTTTATGCTAAATCTTCTCATTTTCCCTTTATCAATCCTATCCACATTGAGCATATTGATATAAGAAATTTGGGGTTTCCTTTTTCATAAAATAAAACACTATTAAGAGTCTCAGTTTTACAATCCATTTGACACATGTGAATACATTCGTTCAAATGCCACTTGGACAGTGGACGACATCAGCAAGAGGGGCTTTGTGGCTTGGATCTCTCTTAATCCCAGCTTTGCTGGCTGCAAGAGACCTTTGGACACTAAGTACAACTTTCCCAGCTCTGGAAAAGCGAGGCATTTTTCTGAATTGCAGCAGCTGTATCTGGCAAGTAATAGACACATTCATAACCAGAGCCACGAGAGTCTAGCCCAGTTAGATATTTATTAGCTGACATTTAGCCCAATTGATGGGGGGCTTTGCCATGTGTTTATTTAATGGCCAGTCAAAATAAAGGATAAAAAACAAGGGTGAGATTTTGGGGAGAAAATGCCCTTCTCACATGCTTGCTCAGTGCTCATGGTCCAACATCACAGGCAGACCAGAGATTTATTCTTAAATATCTGATAAACCAATATTCGATGGTCCCTTTTCCATATATGTCTGCTGTTTGTGGTTTAACAAACAAATATGTAAGAGGAAGAAATATACAGCAATGAAAAGGCAGCTCTGCAGAACTGTGCCAAGGGCTGGGCAGATGTTTGAATGTGGGTCTTGCTCTGAAAAACACAAGAGTCACAGTTTGCTGATCTGGGAACTGCTTTCACTGAGGCAAGAGGCAGAAAAGGGTGATTGTAAATCCAGGCTCTCCAAGAGGAGATGCAGTTCCTCTTGCTGTTGGTCAGAGAAAAAACAATTAATGCCACTCACAGGAGGAACAGCCCACACGTCTCTCCTCAGCCATTTTGTGCGATGTTCCTCTCTCGCCCTCCACTGCAGACACCGCTGCTCACACACACACCCAAGCTCCTGTGGGTTCTGGTTTTGCTGGCAGCTTGCACTGGACAATGTCAAGTAAGATGGCCAAACTGGAGAGGAGGTTCCAGATGCTTTAACATGCAAGTAAGTTTCTCCTGGAGAAGAAAGAGTTTAAGACAGATCACACTGCTGTCTGCAAATATCTTAAGGACCACCAGAAGGAAGAGAGGCGAGGCTTAGTTTGTGTAACTCCAGAATGCAGAATGCTGTTAGGCCCAATTTATAACCAGCTGTTTTTCCCTCTTGCCTCAGTGAAAACAGTTGCCAGGTCATGAAATCTGAATTTGCTAAAGTTGAGATTGCAACCCGGGAGTAGGATGTAAGGCAAGGTAGGTGATTATTTTGCCAAGATGATAAAACAATATAGTGTCATTGCTAATCTAATATTTTTTATCATTAACTAGAAACTTATAATACTTTTCCTCCATATTTATTATTTTAAAGCCCACTGTAATATTATTTTATTACACTCAGTTTCTATAGAACTTTCCAGGAAAATATAACTTCAATTCTAATAGCAAATGAATGCATCCACAAGAAATTCCATTCCAAGGTAATGTTGGAGTGCTTGTGTTCAAGTAGATGAGGGACACCTGCCCTTAAACCTCCTCAAACCTACATTCACATTTTTAGACTTTTATTTCCTTTGATTTGCCACCCCAGAATTTTTCTTTCCCAGACTAAGACATGCATGGAAATAGTCAATAGCTTCTACTCTTTGCTTTCAATAACCATCAAAATGTTTTCCGATTAAATGTTAGCTCTGAAAAGAATAGTGTGCAGAAAAGGTGAGACTAGTTGTGAATCCACCTTTCCTAGCTATGTCTTGATTTTTAACTGCTGGCACCTAAAGACCAAGAGATCAGAACACCAGCAAAGACCTTGTATTGTGACCCCCTCGGTGAACTGCATGTTTTCTCTCAGGGATTGAATACTTGAAAGAAAAGCAGATTTTTAGCTAGTCAAAAAAGTTTGCACACAGTAGGAGAGGGAGAACTTCAAAAGCTCTCCGTCCTGCTCCTTGTTCCTGGACCTCTGCCAAAGTCCAGGCATATTCTACTTACTTCTGGGAAAGCTACCTTCTGCCCTGCAACAGAAAAACAAATCAGCCCCAACCTTTAGGCCAGCACATGGCTTCCAGGGAAAATATAAATGATCCACCTGCGGAAGCAAGGAGCTGACATAAAGTTGGATATATTTGCAAATGACTCATGGTGATGACTTCCTTGCGGTTGTCAACGTGCAGCCTTCTCATCCACCTCTAATTGCTGGGTGGACAGCTCATCAGGTTACATAGCTTCCCTGTCTGTTCCTCAGGGGGACTGCAGGGATTTGTCTTTACCCTGACCCTTGAGCTTTTCTGTGGCAAGAACCTGGCCTCATTTCGCCTGCAGGCACAATGCTTAACTCACTCCCTTCCTGCAGCAGGCGTTTGTGAATAGTTGTTGAAATGAATTTGAATCCAAGGCAATAAATGCAGATGCTGGTCTCTCCAGTTGTCTTTCAGGGCATGGGCAGGCAGGTTTATTTAGAACTAGTCTATCTTTAGAGTATGGAGGGAAAAATCCACATGAATGTTGATGTTTCTATACTGAATTTCTTTGCCTAGAGTCAAAGAATCACAGATTTAAAAGAGCTCTTAGAGGTTACCTGGTTGTACAGATCCTTTGTATACGTTTATGATTTTCCTAGGCATCAGTGGCTTTTAACTCTTCTAAAAGGCATATATTCTACCACCTCACAAGGAGAAATCCACTTTTGTGAAATGAAATTTATACTCAGGTTTACAAATCAATCCTAATTCATAGTTGAGAATTCTTTTATTCTCTTTCTTTTTCTTGTCAAGGAAAAAACACAGGAGGTCCTATGGTTTCAATGTGTCCCCCAAAAAGCATGTATTGGGACCTTAATCCCTAATGCAATAGTGCTGGGAGGTGGGGCCTACTGGGAGATGATTAGGCCATGAAGGCTCTGCCGTCATGAGTGGATTAATGTTGTTATTGCAGGAGTGGCTTCCTTATAAAAGGGCGAGTTTTGTCTCCTCTCTCTTGATCTCTCTTGCTCTCTCTTAGCCCTTCCACCATGGAATTTCATGGCAATAAACCCATGCCAGATGCTGCCCCCTCGATCTTGGACTTCCCAGCCTCCAGGACCATGAGCCAATAAATTCTGCTCATTAGAAATTATTCAGTTTGTGGCATTCTGTTATAGCAGCAGAAAACTGACTAAGACAGGAAGACAACGTAACTATTAAGTATCGTATAGTAATCTTTAGTTGCATTATTTTTGAAAGTAGGAGACATTTGACTTACCCACATTTTAAATTAAATTATTCAAAGAATACTAAATCTATATGGTATAATATTCTGTGTGTGTACTACATATATATGTATAATGCTAGATCAATAAGCAATATTATTGACTATGTACCATGGCCCCCTTATTTACAGAAGAGGAATATTAGGGACATAGAAAAAAGGGGCATACCCATGAACATATAGTGGCAAAGCTAACTAACGGAAAGAGAAACCTAAACAGAGACTGAAGGATAAACAAAAACCAAGCCAGAAAGGACAAATAGGACAAAGGGAAAACAAAGAATAAGAAGCAAAGGTTGGGAGAAGAGCCAAAGGACAGTCTGGTGGAAGTAGGAAGAGAAGAAATAGAGCAGGGAGCAAGTGGAGGTGGGGGCAGAGGAGAGGAGAAATAGCAGAAGGAAAGCTTAATGTAAGAGAAACAATGGGAAAATGGATAGAAAAATGGACTCTGGGGTCTACTTGCCTAGATTTAGACACCAACTCTACCTCTTACTACCGGTGTGATCCTGGGTAAGTCACTTTACTCAGTTTCCCTCAACTGTTCAATGGGAATAACAGCAGTGCCTACCTCAGAGAGTCACTGTAAAGTGCTGGGACATGGTGGGCACTAAATAAAAGTGTTTGTTCTCATTATTATCTGTGCTTCATCCCCCAATCTGGGGCCCTGGTAGCTCCCATGTGTTTCATTCACTGTCAAAATAAAATAATAATTTTAAATAATAATAATAATAATTTTAAAATCTTATTGATTTTTCAAGTCCTGAATATAAAATATTTTTCTCCTAATATGCTTTTTTTCAAATTCAGATAATTTATCTGTTCAGAGCATAATTATAGTGACTAGATTTCTGGAATAGTCAGGACTTTAAATATTCTTTCCCATTGTCACAGTAAATAAACCAGGTCAGACCATATGTTTCTCCTTTCTCAGATACACAAACACAGTATATCGTTGTTTCAGCAGGTAAGGTGGAGAAATTGCCCAGGCAGTGAACACCAGGAGGGCCAACTCATATGGTTGTCAGCGACATGCACTTCTGAAAGTCTTCTTAGTAAAATCTATCCTTGGGTGACTGCATTTCCACTGTTAGGCACAGTCCCTCAAATGAAATTAATTTATGGAAGTCTTATTTGTTCTTCATTTCCTTGCCTTGTGCTTTTGCCCCCCCCCCCGCCCCCATTTCCTACCAGCAAGCTAATACTTCTAGCCACATAGGTCACCCAATTTCAAATCAAACTTTGAATTACCAATTTGGACACATAATGTCCTAAAGCGAATTTCTCATTGACCCACTGGCTGTGTGAAAGTCCCTAAAAGTCAAGATAGGTTTAAAGTCCAGACAGATTTGATGTTTGTCTTGGACAGCTCAGACTTTCTGAATCCACACAGTCATAAACAGACAGAACAAATATTATGGTCTGGTCCTGTTGGATTTCTCTGCTGCTGCAATGAGCACATAATCTCCACTTGCTACAAATATTGATATGTTTTTATCATTTTTGTTCTCAAAATTGTACCTTTGGTGTAACTAACTCAGGGCAAAGTACAAAAATTTACACATTAATTAAAATGCATAAAACACAGAATAGCAACAGTAATTAAAACAGCTTAATTCTTTCTCAGGGTAGTCCAGTAGAAAATTTTAGGGTGATATTCCAGTTGGGAAATCCTGAAGAGTTACATGAAGTTCACTCTGGCCCTCACTTAATTCTCCAATGTGTCTCAGCTTCTATACCATTCTCAGCACTTTGCAAAATGTACCAAATAAATATTAGCTTTTTGTACCAGGTACTTAAGGACATACTCAGTCTCCATATCACTCCCCATTAAACATGAGCAAGTGACCAAAGATGGTATGATTCTATCCACGGCTGCTTCCCTTCCTTCTCCTAAAGCTTCTTTTACTTTTGAACTGAGGGTTCTATATAGAGATGTAGACCTGAGAAAGAAGGAAGTAGGGGCTAATATAAAACTTCGAATTGTTGAAGAAAACAGAAAGGTGTGCTAAAGAGGAGTGTGCTTGGGGTGGAGGGCAAGTACAGGCAAGTCCTGCCAGGTCGCAGTGCCCATACCTGGCTTTTTGTGGCATGACTGTCCAACGACAGCTTTTTAATTATGATGTGTTTTATTTTATTTTATTTTATTTTTTATTTATTATTTTTTTTAAAGCCAGGGTCTCTCTCTGTCACCCAGGCTGGGGTGCAGTAGCATGATCATAGCTCAGTGCAGCCTCAAGCTCCTGGCCTCAAGGGATCCTCCTGCCTCAGCCTCCCAAAGTGTTGGGATTACAGGTGTGTGATGTATTTTAAATACACTCTATTTCATGCACTGTACACACACACACACACACACACACGCACACACTAAAAACACCCATGTACCCAGAATCCAGCTAAAAAAATATTTGAAAATTCACTGATGTTCTCTGTATCCCTCCCTGGTCTCTGCTCTCATTGTCCTCCATGCACACAGTGGACAGCATTATCTGTGACAAGGTGTTCAGATATATCCCAAAGTATATTATATAGAGAATATTGTTTTGTTTGTTTGTATATTTATTTAAACTACTATGCAGAATTCCATGACCATTTTTTTTTAATTCAAGGCCAGCTTCTGTTATTTACTCATCATTTTGCAGGATAATCATTTCTGCCACCAAATGGCTAGGCATTATGGGAATGAAATGATTTGATTTGCAGGTAAGAAAACAAAAGAAAAGCATATTCAGTACCAGCAATTCAAAGCCCCATGAGGGCAGGAATGAGGCTTCTTTCCAGGGCTCTGTTATATTTCCAGCTCCTAGTGCAGTTTCTTGGTGTGTACTGGTGCTCAGTGAATATTTGTCAGGTCAGCAGAGGAACAGACGAAGACAGGAGGAAAGGACGTACGTAGGCCACTATCGCTGTTTGGCTTGCCCTCACTGCTGTGTCCTCTGGTGGTGGTGTTTGAGTGCTGAAATCAGTTTTTCATTCCCAAAACACTGTAATGGCAGGGAGCAATTTCAGTTGAAGAAATCTGCAGTGTATTTTGGGGTTGTAACCAGAGAAACAATGCAACTATTACAATTCTCGAAACTCTAGTAAAACGTACTCAGGCAGGGCCTCAATCAATAACCCTGGAGAGGCAGAGAAAAGGAGGAATTGTTGGGCAAGAGGCTAAATTATCTTGTTTGAATGATTTGATTTCCTCTAAATACAAGGTCACATATGGCCAATTTAATTCTTCCTACTCATAAAGAAGTCCAGATCAAAACAACTAAATTGAATCCAAATTTCACAGTTCTTTTCCCTCAAGGCCCAACTCAGAAGCTCAGAGACATCAATGACCGATGATTTTTATGACAAGC
Organism: Daubentonia madagascariensis; assembly: GCA_023783475.1. Taxonomy (NCBI): domain Eukaryota; kingdom Metazoa; phylum Chordata; class Mammalia; order Primates; family Daubentoniidae; genus Daubentonia; species Daubentonia madagascariensis. The sequence continues at coordinate 12,421,759 of JAKFHU010002658.1, forward strand.
TCCAGTTTTGGCATAATGGGGTCCCTCAGTTAGTTTTAAGACCTTTTCATTTGTGATATAACAGCTCTGTTGTTGGCAGCATTCAATGACATCATAGTCATAAAACTCAGCAACAGCAAGAAGGTTGTCTTGGTGTTGAAGTGGGAATTCTGCTGTGGCCCACACCACACCGTCCTGTGTTCTTTGTTCAAAGCCAGTGTTCAGGCTGGGCTGACTATATACAGCTATGAGCTATGAGTAACGTGCAGGCCTGCTCATTTTTCATTACTGCTTCCAGCTGAGAAATACAATTTCTCTCTCACAGTTTTGTCTCCGGCATTCTCCTCTATTCTGGCCTTTAGGGTCAGGAACTCAGGTGGCCATATCTGTGAGGGTCTTTGATGAGTGTATGAGGAAATCAAACATGAAATTTCACCACCAGAAATTGGCCCTTCAGATATCGAGGGCACTTGTAGCTTCATTAGACTTATTAAAATCTAAACACTGCAGGAAAAAGCCCGTCAGCTCTCTGTGGGGGAGAAGGAACATGTGATGGTATCACGTGGCCCCGTTCCTTCCCTGGCAGCTGGCTGTATCCCCACCCCGCTGGCCCCAGCCCAAGCACGGTCAAGTGGGCAAGGCCGCGCCCCTCGGGTACCGGGCCATCTTAGGCAGAGAGCTGGCAGGAGAAACACAGGCAGCTCCAGCAAGAGTCTAGCAGAGGCTTGCACAGACCTCAGCAATATCCCATCTGTGCTTGATGAGCAAAAGAAAATCGTTCACTCACCCTCCATTTGCCTCAAATGTTATTAAAAATAATCAAGAGTAGAAATAAATGTAACATAACTGGGCCATTGTAGAGACAGAATGTTGCCATAAAAATCTGCAGAGAGGAACTAAAATACCAGTCTCCCTAGGTAAGAGGAAGACATGAAAATGGCTTTAACAGGAGGTAAATATATGAAGTCACATCCTCAGAAAGTGACAGCTCCTCTTAGCAGATCAGATATTCTACAGCAAGCAGGAGATTTACAGACAGATGCTTCATGCCTCTCAATGCCATAAGACAAACCCAGGCGTTTTCTGTAAAACTTTCACCCTGTCTCTTCAGCATCTTGGAAAAGAAAAACAAACAACATCCAAACACTAGGTAGAATGTATTTGGATGTAGGATCTCAGAATTTTATTCTCTCAGAGGAGCTAAATGTGTTCCTTGAAGGCCGCTGAATTGAATGCCATTTCTGTTCCTGAGCTTACATTTCAAGAGCCTAGCAGAGCAATGGAGGAGTTTAATTTCCCTGTCCTCGGGGAAGCATTTCTTCCTTCTTAAACAGTTAGTGTTCCTAAGTGCTATCTTCAAAACCTGCTGTTCATTCTCCACTGAATTCATACCATTTTCCATTTCCTCAATTAAAGCGGACCAAAACTTCCTTTTCCTCACAAAAGTATTGTGACTTTTAATTGCTCTTCCAAGAGTCCCTGAAGTCCCCTTAGAGCCACCCCCACAAGCACATCTCTCTGGCTCCCACGAGCCTTCTCTGCCGTGCTGCGTGGACCAAAGCTGACGCTGGTAGACTGAGGGGCCCTGCAGTTTCCCTCCAGAATATTCCAGGGGGCACTGATCTCACCAGCCCATCGTGAAAAGTGTTAGTGACAGCTTCTCTAAACTAGTTCAACAAGAATAAATCCTCCCACTCCTTCTGACTAGCACTTAATTACTACCTGTGCCTCTGCTTTGAGTCCTGAAAGACTCATCGTCAGGCTTGTTCAGCAAGTGTTTCTCAGAGTGGGTTCTGCAGAGCACTCATTCTGCAGAATATTAATAGGCGTTACCTGCCCCACTCACCCCCCGAAGGCACCTACACACACATACACACCAGGCACCTACACACACTGCATACAATACATATACACACATATTCACTGCGCACCACATGCCTGATGGTCAAATAAGTATAAAAATGCAAACTCAATGTAAAACCAATATTTTACATCAGCTCTCAGAGCCTTTAATATACTAATGTGCATTATAAATCCTTTAAAACAGGGTTTTAGTATGCAGTGCTTCCCAACATATACAAACACAGGGCTGTTTCTTTGTGGACAGCACCTGCAATGGAGGAGTGTACCATGGAACACAGTCTGCACAAACTCTATCACAACAATAAAAAAAAAAAGACCACTTACTTACACATCTAATACTGGAGTACTAATATCAGTTATTTTTAATAATATTAAGAACATAAACATTTTCAAAAGCATTGAATGCTTGCTTCAGCAGCACAGATACTAAAATTGGAATGATACAGAGAAGATCAGCGTGGCCCCTGTGCAAGCATGACACACAAATTTGTGAAGACTTCCATTAAAAAATAAAAGCATTGAAAGGTTAGATCAGGGTTGGCAAACCATCAGCCAAATCTGGCCTGTGGCCTGTTTTTGTACAGCCTTCAAGCTAAGAATGTTTTTATATTTTTAAAGAGTCGTGAAAACAAAACAAACAAAAAAATCAAATATGCGACAGAGACCATATGTGATCCACAGAGCCATCTATAGAAAAAGTGAGCATGGCTATTAGCCACATGTGTTATTTAAATTCAAATTAATTGAAAATTAAGAAAAATTTAAAATTCAGTTCTTTAGTCACATGACCAGCAGCTCCGTGTGGCTAACAGCTCCCATGCTGGAAAATGCAGATGTAGATATTCCCAGTACTGCAGGAAGTTATATTGCTTTGTGCTGATCTAAATAAAACTTTCTGTTGAGGTTTAGGGTGGCACTATTTGTGATTGTTGCTTTCTTGTTGTTATTAAGTTTAAGGAATTTGGTTGAAGCAGTGGATAACATTAGTCTTGCAGAAGAGAGTCCTGACTGGTTTCTGATGGATTTCCAGCTGAGCGCATTTGCCATCTGAAGCCCTCACTTGTGCTTTCATCTTCTGCAACTCCCGGAAACTAGATCTGCAGCTGACCCTATCATGCCACCAGACCCACACAAGCTCCTGAGACAAGCTAGTAGTCTACAGGAACTATTTTCAGTGTTCAGCCTTGAGTTGTTTTGGCTTGCCTTCTCTCTCCTTCAAGTTACTGGCAGGCTCTCTATGTGTCTTAGTTTCTTGAAGTTTCCCTTCCTTCTGCCTTTTCTGCTAAAATGCAATTCCCTTCACTTATTATTCAGAGCAATTTTGTTCCTCACCTCTTTCTTGGCTTTGGGCCTGTATTTACATATTTAAAGACTCCTAAATATGTTCTGCTAAACAAAGTGTCATCTAGTAAATTATCCTTTTACAATATGGAAGGTTTGGCAAAAGCTCCCTTCTGCTTTTCCCAACCAGTATCTGTAACTGGAAGGGAATAGTGTCAACATTTGGTTCCTTACGGACATATGTTGTGTCTTCCTCACTGGACGGTCAAGTGCAGAGTCTTTGTTTAAATGGCATTTTCCCCTTGTTACACGAGGACAGCGTGAGCTATCAGCAAGAGCAAGAACAGATTAGAAGAATGAGGGGTCAACACCACCAAAAGTGAGAGAGAAAAGAAGATGAAGACTATGCCAGACTATTTCTGAGAATTTCTTTAATAAGCTATTCCAGTACAGTGGTGGTTGTTGAGAAATGGGTAGGAGTGAGTATAAACTACAATTTTAAGAAATCTGAGGATGAAAGAAAATTAAAAGGCAAAATGTTCAAATAAATTTTGTTGTTTTAAGATAGAACAGACCAGAATATGTAGACTCTGGTGGAGAAACCAGTTATCAAAGGGAGAAAAAAACTATCGTATGAGAAGTTAAACATAAGTTTGTACAATAAGCAAGTGTAGGGTCAGAATTTATAGTACCTATGTGGTGTGGTAAGTACTGGCCAGGTCATTAAAACAAAATTCCATCTAAGAATCAAGAGATTCTGCAGGAGAAAATATAAAATTATTCTATAGGGCCCATAGACTGCAACTTCTCCAAGTAATAAGAAAAAAATACAGCAAAATAAACAAAGAACATAGGCTATGATTAACCACCAGAATAAAAAGATATCAAGTCACATGTAGGAGAAAATTACCATAAGAAAGATGTTACAAGGAAAAGGAGAATTGATTTTTTAAAAGCTAGAAATAACAGAAAAGTCCTTTTAATATTAATAAAATATGTCTTTTTTAAATGGATAACAAAAAATAATAAAAGTAATAGATGCCATTGCAAATAGTAAAGAATTGCTAAAACTGAAATATATAGCCATTGAAATTCAAAATTCATTGAAGAGATTAAATAGATTAGGCACTGCTAAAAAATAACTTTGAAACTGGAAGATAGATTTGAAAAATACAAGCAGAATAAAAAATGGAGTGATAAGGACGTGGAAAATACAAGAGAGGTTAAAAGACATGGAAGTGATTTCTGCTTTCAGCCAAGATGGAATAACAGGAACCAGATTTACTTTTCCACCCAAAACAATTTTTTTAAAAGATAAAATATAGGAAATATTAAATATATTAAGCAATAGTTTTCACACTTGACATCAGACAATGAAGAACAGTGATTTCTGAAATTAAGAACACAAATGAAGTGAGCTCTATATTTGCCCCAACTGACGGTCTTGAGAGAGTTTCCAGGTAATGGTACAGGGAAGAGAAGAAGGGAACCTAGGCAGAGTCCAGTGGAATCTCTTAGTTGGGGAGACAAAGGCCTCTGGAATATACAGGATAGAATACTGAGAAAAGACATGAGCATAGAGAGAGAATTCTGGAGATATGCAAAGTGTACTCCTCAGGTATTCAGTTGGGTGCTGATCAACTCGTGCAGATGAGGAAAATACCCAGACTGGGAAGACAACTACCTGAAGGGAACAGAAGTAACAGTACTCTGACCAAGAATAACGCCTATTCTAACCAGTCTGAATAGCTAACATCATGATTCATGGTATATTGGGCAGAGTGCCTGAAGAGTCTTGCATCACTCGTAGAAAAACATTAGACCTGAATGGAGGCTAACTAGCAAACCTTAAAAACAACATCCAAAAAAATCAAACTGTTTTTCAGGAAGCTGTGTTTCCCAGACGAAAACAAAACAAAACAAAACTCAAGAATATTGATAGGAATACAAAGATAACCTACACCCAACACATAAAATTTACAATGTCTAGAATCCAACAAAAAATTACCAGACATGCAAAGAAATGGGAAGATGTAATACTTAATAAAGAGATAAACCAATTAGTTGAAGGCAACCCAAAACCGTCATGGATATTAGCAGGTGAAGGCAAAAATATTAAAATGACTATAATTCATATGGTCAAAAAATTAAGGGGAGAGCTGGAAGGTACAAAAAGAACCAAATCTACTTCTAGAGATGAAAATAACAATGGGATGAAAAATATATGGATGAGATTAATGGCAGCTAGATATTGCAGGAAAAAACATTAGCAAACTTGAAAACATAGCAATAAAAATTATTCAAATTTAAATACAGAGAAAAAGAGAATTAAAAAATGAACAGAAGTGAGTAGTGGAAGGAGTGGAAAGACTTTAATCATGTAACTGGAATCCTGGCAGGAGAAAAAGGAAACGTGGGGAAAGAAAAAGTATTTGGCCAAAATTTTTCAAATATGATAAAAACTGTAAACCAATAAAGGAGATAAAATGAATCACAAAAAATATCCAATTTATGCAAAACAAAGTATAAATGGGGTAAAATATAACAATGAAACCATGAGACAAGTAGAAAACAAATAGTAAGATGATAGACTTAAAGTTAACCTTATAAATAATCACATTAAATATGAATGGTTTAAACACCCCAAAGCAAGACCCAACTATATGTTATAGACACTAAATAAAAAGATATAATTAAGGTAGAAGAGAATAATACATGCAAACACTAATCAAAAAGTGGTAAATTTTCTATATTAGTTTCAAAGTAAATTTCAGAGCAAATACTATTAATATAGGTAAAGACAGCTATTTCCTGTTGCAAGAAAACATCACATATCTGAGAGAGGATTTGTGTCCAAAATATATAAGAAACTCTTAAAATTCAACAATAAGAAAACAACCCAATTTTTAAAATGTGTAAAAGAACAGATGCTTCACCAAAGAATATCTACGTACATTAGTCTCTCCTTAACCACGGGAGGATACTTTCCAAGACCCCCAGTGAACACCTGGAACCATAGATAGTACCAAATACTATAAATACTGTTTTTTCCTACACATACATACCTATGATAAAGTTTAATTTATAAATTAGGGACAATAAGAGGTTAACAATAATAACTAATAATAAACTAGAACAATTATTAAAAATATGTCAGCATCACTGCTCTTGCACTTTGGGGTTGTTATTAAGTAAAATGACGAACACAAGTACTGTGATACCAACATAGTCAGTCAATCTGATAACCAAGACAGCTACTAAGTAATGGGCAGGTAGTGTAGACAGAGTGGATATGCTGGACAAAGGGATGATTCACATCCCAGGTGAGATGGTGTGAGATTTCACCATGCTACTTGGAAAAGCTCACAATTTAAAACTTATAAATTATTTACTTTTGAAATTTTACATTTACTATTTTTGGACTGCTGTTGACCATAAGTAACTGAAACTGCAGAGAGTGAAACTGTGGGTAAACAGTGCACCCCAATCCTAGCTGAGACCACAAGCGACCTAGCAGCTCCTTTCTTCAGAGATTGTGGCTGTTTGGTAATATAAGAGTACCCCTATGGCTTGGTCACTGAATGCAAATCTCTTGATTTTCGTGAATGGCCTTAAGTTGAAGCATCAGCGCAGAGTGATAAAGGACACGAGCTTTGGATTCAGAAAGACATGGGTTCAAGGAAAAGCTCAGACTTCGCCACTACACAGTATATCCATGTAACAAATCTGCACATGTACACCATAAATCTATTAAAAAAAAAAGACATAGGTTCAAATCTCAGCTCCACAACTTACTGCCTGGGTGACCTTGGACAAATTGCTTAACTCCACTTTATTTCCATTTCTTCATCTGAGAAATGGGTTAATTATAGTACCTTCCACACAGGTTGGCTGGGAACATTAAATTACCTAACATATGTAAAAACACTTGGACAAATAGAAAACTGCTAATCATATACTGACACTCAGTATATACTTTTAACAGGAATAATAATAACCTCATAAAAACGACCAGTGGCCGATGGCTAGTCTGAATTATAACTGGAGAGAAGGGGAACAAAAAAGAAACAGTGAAAAAAAAACCAGGAAAGAGAAGAAAAACAATGATCAAACCCAAGAATATGCCACAGCTTTATGTGTAACACCCAGTTAATTAAAAAGGAAGTCATGTTTGAGATTCTGAACTACCCAAATTAGCCATCGGTGCTCATTCGAGTCCCTTTCGAGATTTCCCCTGCAGTCTGAACTGGGTAGGCGCAGAAATAACCAAGAATCAAAAGCAGCAATGTACAAAATGCGTTTGGGGAAATACGAACCTTCCAGACCCGCTACTCCCAAAAGTGACAGGAGCTTACAGCTCTGGGCAAAAACAGCGACAGTATTGCCATATCTGATGAATACTTTCCTCAACTGGATCCCCAATGTCCCAAACGTGGCTCTTTACCTTTCACCTCCTGTAACTGTCCCGCGTACTTTCTTCTACAACTGCCTTTTCCTTCTCGGTTCTTTTCTTCCCCCACCCCCCATTACATGCTCTTCTCTTTATTGTCATTTAGGAGTGAAAGTGACATGTGTCACTTCCGTGTAGAATTCTTTGTGCTTAATTCCCCAAGCACCCTTCTTCCTGCTGTGGTAAATTCTGATGCTTCATAGTAAGTTGAAAGTACCACAGAATTGAAGCAGTATGTATTTTAAGCCATTGCTTGGAGGACAAATCCCCAGAAAAGAATTTTGGACCCATATCAGACATTGCACAAGAGAGAAATTAACTCTTGCTGTGTACGTCACTGAGATTTTGGTGTCATTTGTTATCTAGCATTACGTAGCCTGTTATGACTGATACACAGTTGCCAACATGGAAGCCTATCTTTTCCCTTCTGCTACAAATGGAACAAAATAATGATTCTTACTAAGAATTTACAATGGTAAATCTGTTCTCCTGTAGACCTAGAGCGTTTGATTCATACTACCTGCATACAGGCAAATCCAAGCCCAGAAAGTTTAATTAAAATGTTAATATGAAGCCTAGTGCAATGGTATATGCCTATAGTCCCAGCTAGTTGGGAGGCTGAGGTGGCAGGATCACTGTGCCCAGGAGTTTCAGGCCAGCCTGGACAACATAGTGAAAGTCCATCTCTAGAATAAAATAATATAAAATATAATATAATAAACATGTTTTTCATAAAAAACCCACATTTTTTGAAGAAAATTATCACCAGTGCTTCCACAGTTATTATTCAACCAAATATGAGCTTGCAATAATATACAGTGTATTTCCACACACTAGAGGAAACAGTTCTCTATGAGAAAAGTAAGCAGATAAAGAACAAAGATCAGAGCCCCTCTAGTATTACCAATATTAAGGTGATCAGATTTAGAATCAAAATGTATGAACTATTTCAATGTAAACATGGACTATAAAAAATTAGCAAGGAACATGACACTAACAAAATGATCAGGCAAAAATTTTTTAAAAACCTTTTAAAATAGATATGATTATTTTATTAATGGAAAAAAGTAACCTTCAATGGATTAGACAACCGAAATGGGAATTAGTAAAGTAGAAGAAAGAAATAAAGAAATTTACCTAGTATGCAGCACAGAGAGTTAAGGGGATGGAAAACATGAAAAAGAAGAGTAAGGGATGGAGGATAGTAAAGGAAAAGTTATTCTTTGTGTACTCTCACCCAACAAAGATAAAGAACCTCAAGAGATTAACTTCCAGAAAGGTGGTGAAACCAGGTCCCACTACAGAGAAGCACACGGTCAACAACCTCTAGCCATGTGATCAGAGCTTCCAACCAGCAACACGGTGCTCTGCTCTCGTGAAGCACCTAGCCAAGAACCACTGGACAGCAGGAGTCCTCAAGCATGAAAGCCAGAGCCCACAAAAAGAAAGAAAAGTAACCTGGATAAAACAGACTATATAGGGAAAAGAATGCTTTAAAAATCTATTATTATTCTCCAAGAGATAAATAATAATGCATCTGTGAAACAAGAATCAGGGTGATTTAAAAAATAATAATAATAAAATGGAAAAAGCTCTTGGAAATTAAAATCATGTTAACAGAAATGCAAGACTCAGCAGAAGGGTTGCAAGGTAAATAGAGGAAGTCTCCCAGGTAATAGAGCAAAAGGACAACGTGGAAAACAACTGACACAGCAAAGATCAAATTAAAACTTAGAAAATTAGTCCAGAGTGAACAGAGATAATTCAAAAAATTTCCAGAAGTGAAGGATATAATTTTCCAATTGAAAATTACCACCTGGTGCCCTATAAAATGGATGAAAGTGAGCAGACAACAGATTACATTATCAAATCTCAGTGCACTGAGGATAAAGAAGAGATCATAGGAATGTACTTCTTAAAAGCCATGTGGGAACCTAAGAAGACAACGGAATAAGGTCTGCGACATTCTGAGTGAAAATTATTTGTAACAGAATTACATAGGTATCAAACAATCATTCTGTTGTGAGGGTAGAATAAAAATATGTTAGACATGCAGGGTGTAAAATATTTATTTCCCATGCATGCTTTCCTATGTCTCAGGAAGCCAGTGACACCTGGATCAGTCAGGTGGCAGCAGGAAGAAGACGGCACACTGAGTAGGGGTGAAATAGAGTCTATTGCGGGATATTCACAAAGGTGTGGGCAGGCAGTGAGGGGGGAGGAGATGAAGCACTCCTGTGCTAGAAATGATGGGAAACAGCTACCACCCCTAGGCCAGGAGGACCAAGGAACCCCAAAAGAGTAGCTTTACCTTTGGTAAGGGCTGCTATGAGGAGACGTTAATGAAGGAACACAGACAACTAGTGGAGACCAGGAAGGAAGGAAGCCAGGGGTTAAATCCTCTGACCTCCCTCCCCTCTTCCTCTGTCTCCTGCAGTGCTTCCCACTGGCCTGGGCCACCAGGGAGTCAGAGGGCAAGAGACTGATGCAGTGCATGAAAATAAGCCTCCTAGGACACAAAATAGGGTAGAAAAGTCCAGAGAGTAGTGGCAAACTAAGAATGTCTAGCACACTCTCTCAAACCTGACAACCAGGCTGGCCAAACCCAGGAAGAAATTGGATCCAAGAAACAGAGTTTCCAATTCAAGAAAGAGGCAAAGGAAATTCCCAAGATGAAGGGAGATCCCCAAATTCCAACAAGGGTAGTAGATCTAGAGAACAATTAGCACTTTCTGGAGTAGGTCAGAAAATGGAAATGATACAATATGTAACATGTTTAAAGTTTCACAGGTGGCTTTGTTAAATAAGAGAGTTTGGATATGTGTTAATGTTAATTGTATTAAACTAAACTGTTGGCTTCATAAAAAATAGACATTTGTAAAATAATAAAAAGCATGGTATGTTACATAATCAAATGTAAAAGGATAGGAAAAAATATAAAACAAACAACCAAAAGAAAGTGTACTTATGTTAATTTTAGACAAAATAGATTTTTCTTACAAGAGTATTTATTGGAGATTAAAAGAGTTGCTACACAATGAAAAAATTTTATATTACTAGGATCATGCCACCTAACATCTCAAATATATAAATAAAAATTGTTTTAAAAATACAAACAGAAACTGACAAATTTACTATCATAATGGGAGACATTTAACATCTGTTATCGATAAGTCAAACTGACTTGCCCAATAATGAAAATATAGGAAGTTTGAACAATACAATTCAGAGGCTTGAGATAGATAAATAGACAGGCAAGTACATAGAAAACTGGGTAGCCAACAATTAAGGAATATACATTTTCTGTGCACTCTATACATAATTGGAGCATTATTAAACTATTACATACTAAGCTCTTAAGAAAATCTCAACAAATTTGGTATTATTCAGATAAAGTTTTTTGACAGCAATGGAACTAATTTACAAATAAAAATACAAAATGACTAAGAAAAAGACTGTATTTACATGGAAATTTTAAAATGTGCTTCTAAATAATGCACAAGTAAAACTCAAAATCATGTTATAAAGTATGGACTAGTGGAATGGAATGGTACTTAAAATACTACATTTTAAAACTTAAAATGGGTTAAATGTAAAGTATTTCTTAGAGAAAAATGTTTAGTCTTAAATGTTTAATTACAAATAAAGGAGAAAGAAAATTAATGAGCTAGCATCCTGCCAAAGAAGCTGCAAAAAGAATCACAAAATAAGCTTTAGGAGAGTAGATAGAATAGATAATACATATGATACCATAAATTAATGAAATAGAAAATAAAGATAAATTGGAGATGATGAACAAAGACTAAATTTATTTAAAAAGAATTATGAGACAAAGCTCTCATGAGATTGCTCAAGACAAAAGAAGAGAAGGCATAAATGAACACTAGTATAAGAAAATGCTTTAAAAAAATAAACCTTAAATCGATATATTTAAACACTTAGAAAATGGACACATTTTTGTAAAAAATAACTTAGCAAAAATGACACAAGAAGAAATAGAATACCAGAATAATCTTGCAACATTAAGAAAACGAATCAATACATTAAAATCTTCCTAGAAAGAAAACATCAATCCCAGAATATTTCCCTGGATAATTCTACCAAACTTTCAAATAACAAATCGTTCCAATGTTATATGAAGTCTTCCAGAGAGTATAAATAAAGGAGCACTTCTTACTCATTATATGAACCTAGGATTACTATGACAAAATAAGCAGAGAAGAACAGTATGTACAAGAAAATTACAGGCCACTATCACTCATAAATATCTATGCAAAAATTCTAAACAAAATTTGACAATACAAATCCAGCAGTGTTAAAAAAAATATGTCATGCCTAAATTGAGTTTATCCCAGAAATTTAACAATGATTTAAAGTTAGGTAAGCTGCAGGTGTTGAAAATGGCAGGCCAGTTCTTCAGACTAAACTTCCTGCTGAAAAGAATTTATTAATAAAATGCTGAACAGAAGTCTTTTTTTTTTCTTAAAAACACCAAACTCCTGAAACAGTGTAAGGAATTCTCAAACAAACATCTAAGAAAAGAGGGACAGTAGCAAGAGATCCGGAAAGACTTCAGATGTCATATATGTCATATACAGAAGAGGCATGGCAAATCAATGGGGAAAAAGATTCAACTAATAGTGCCTGGCTGATGGATTAACTTCATAGAAAAAATAAATAAAATAAGATCCTTGCACCCCCTACACCAAACTGAAAAATTGATTCCAGATGAATTAAAGAGTTAAAAAATAAAACTTTATAATTTAGAATAAAATAAGGATATCTTTATTACCTCTAGGTAGAAAAGGATTCAGTAAACAAGATAAAAAAGGCAAAAAGCAAAAGAAAAGAAATTCTACTATGTAGATGTTATAAATGTCTATTTATGAAGGAATATTATCAGTAAATGCAAAGAGATATTGGGCAAAGATATTTTCAATGCCTAAAATCAAAAAGGGATTATTATCTAATACCTACAAAGAACTTATATACGATAAATCAATAAGAAAAATACACCAATATGAAAGTGGGCAAAAATATAAATAGGCATCTCGTAGAAAAACAAACCTGAAAACAAATTAACAGCCAAAGGCAAATTAAAATCACAAGATATAATTTTACACCCAAAAGATTGGCAAATTTTTAAAGATTGGAAAGCATTTTGTGTTGGTGAGCATGTGGAACAATGGGGATTCGTGCTCTGTTGTTGAGAACGTAAATTGGTTCAACATTTTGGAAAACAATTTGACGCTTTCTCTTAAATTTGAAGATATGTATAATGTGTAGCCCAGCAATTTTACTCTTATTTATGTGTCCCATGGAAACTCTTGCAGGCATACCTAATACGACATGTATAAAGATGTCCATAGCACCATTATTTGTGATAATAAAAACTGGAAACAGCAAATGTCCGTAGGTGTAGCGATACCATGGAATACTATGCATAGTGAAACAAAACAAAGTTATAGCTGCTCACATCTACATGGGTGAATCTAGAAAAGGAAAAGTAGAGGCAAAGAAAAAAAACAGTTGCCAAAGAAGACAAGTAGAATTGTTCCATTTATATAAAACTCAAAACTATATGAAGCATGACAGTATCTTTGGGAAAGTGCTCTTAGGAGGCAAAATCATACCACAAGCAAGTGATCATAATTGTAAACTTCATACTGAGGAGGGATGGAAACAGTGACAACGAGAGGCACAAAAAGGCATTTGACATTATTTGTAATTCTCTATTGTTTACGCTTGATTGTTTATTGATTAATTAAATCATTAAAAAAAAATAAACCTCATTACAGTTAGGGAAATTTTCAAGCCCCGTATCACAGCCTGCAGGGCTTAATTTCATCTCGACCCTCTCTACTTCTGTAGTTTCATGTGCCACCACGCTAACATTTACCACTTTCCAAACACACTGGCCTTCTTTTAATTCCTCAGATGCTCCAAATATTTCCCCACCTCAGTGCTTTTCCTGCTATTCCTTCTGCCCAGAAAACTTAGTAATAAAGACTCAGGAAAATGTGTCCCTAGGAAGCATAAAAAGACTCCTCAGGACAAGACCAAACTCAGGCAGTGAAGACCCTACCCTCAATGTTTAACCCCCATGTTCCACCCGGTTTAACGCACTTGACAGCTAGGACGGGTCATGGGTGTATGGTCAGGGGCGAATTGGAGCAAAGCAGCGGATGGAGCCCCACGCCATGTTTCCTAGCAGAGTCCTGTGAGACTGAGAACAGCAGGGTTTAATATACAAAAGTAAATCCCAATAAATAAATAAAATCCAACACTTTGCCCCTCTGGATATTTGTTTCCTGCTTAGCTCCAAAGCTCAGGGTGCAAGTTGCGCCCCGAAGTCATGTGGGTTGCTGACCTTCTGCTGTGAGTCCTGAGCTGTGCTGCCCTATAGCCTCAGTCATGACTGGGCCAGGATCTTCATGGAGAAACATTACAGGAATTAGGATGGAAACATTAAAAAAAAACAAAAACAGAAACCCTTTGAATAGTGTCACCTCAAAGTGAGTGTAACTAACTTTGTGACCGCAAGCAAGTGAAAACAGGGAGTTTAGAAAGAGGGAGTTGATCACGTATCAAATGCCACCCCATCCTAAATGCTTTACATGTTACTAATTACTCACCACAACAAAAATGTAAAGTAGGTTTTCACGGCATTTTTAACTCAGATGAGATGACTAAATCATGGAAATTAAGTAACTTTTCTGAAGTCAGGATGTAGCAGATCTAGGCTCTGCCTGATTCCAAATCTGGTGCTCTGCATACTTCATCAAGCTGTTTCCTATCACATCTCTGGGCTTCAGTCTCCCCATCCATCAAAACAAACAAACACAAATGGGACTGCAGCACATGATACCTTCTGTGTCTTCCACATTTTCAGTCCCAGCAATGGCAGTGCTGGTGCCAGCTCTTCATTCCTCAGCTTTCTCCACGTGCTAGGGAAGACTCTGGAAGACCTTTACTGTGCCTTGACCTGCAAACTTGCTTTTGGACCTTCACACTATTGTTCCTCAAAGGAAAATGAAGAAAAATGACTTCTTCAAAAGCTGGTGTACCCTATTGTCTTCAATTTTTAGGGCCCCATTCTTGGTGCTGACAAATACTAAATCAAGGTTGGATGCCCCAGGGTGCTCGAACACTTGCTGAGATGAGCAATAGGAAGACGTTGAGGTCAAATATATTAGTTTTCTATTGTTGTGTAATATACTACCACAAAACTTAGCAGCTTAATGCAGCACATATTTATTATCTCACAGTTTGTGTGGGTCAGGGTTCTAGGCACAGCTTAGCTGGGTTTCTTGCTTAGTATCTCACAAGGCTGTAACCAAGGGATTACTTGGACTGTGTTTTCATCTGAGGCTCTACTAGGCAAGAATGTACTTCCAAGCTCACTCAGGTTGTTGTCAGAATCATTTCCTTGCAGTTGTAGGGTCCCTGCTTCTTGTTAGTATTGGTTGGAGGCTCCCTCTGCTCCCCTGAAGGGTGCCTGCAGAAGCTCACCACACAGCTTTCCCCAAATGACCTCTTACTTCAACAAGCCAGCAATGGAAGTCTCTGGACTTTCAGTTACTTTTACATAAATGAACAATGCTTTTGTCTAGCACCAAGCATATGATGTGTAGTTTTTGCTCCCAAGAATTTCTATAGGAGATTAAATGCATAAATACCTAAAAGTTAAGTACCCAGTCAATAGTGAAAATATTCTGGAATCGGATAGTGGCGATGGTTGCACGAGTTTGTGAATATACTAAAACCACTGAATGGTACAACTTAAAAGGATGAATTTTATGGTATGTGAACCATAAACAACAACAACAACCAAAAAAAAAAAAAATCCAAACTATTCATGAAGTGTACATGCAAAATAAAAATTTCAGATATGCAAGGATTTAAAGAATACTTTTCATACACCCATTCTTGTAAAGCTACTAAAGAATGTGCCTTGCGAAAACAAAGGATTCAACCAAAAAGAGGAGAGCATATAACCCAGGAAACATGAAGACAGAAGGCAGGTCCCAGGACAAGAGCTGCACAGCAGGCTCTGCTGCAGGAATGCAGTTGCAAATGCTGCCAAAATTCCCAAAAAGGATGAGCTGAATACACTAGGGACAGCCATAAATTTCTAGCCTCAGCACATACGGCATTTCTAGCACCCAGACCTTTCTGGAAAAGGTGACACTACTGAAAAAAATTGACATTATATAAAAATCTTCAGAAAGCTGGGAAATAAAACAAGAAATTTGGCCTTTTGCCTATCATCTTGGATCAGTTGGAGATTCTAGTAAAAAGATCCAAAACTTTCCTTACTCATTAATGTGGTGGTTTGGCAAACTGCTTTTACAACTCTCCCTTTTAACTTTAGAAAATGAGGCATATTTGATTTTCAAAGAAAATGATATAGATGCTACCTACAATTTATGGCAAAGAAATGGTTGTTTAAATGTTATTTTAAATTCTTAGAGTAATGAATAGAGTTACAGAGTTGTATTTGAAAGAGTTACATAGTTACTTGGGTTGAAGAAGAAGGAGATATCGGGTAACTGAGTGTAATGCATGCGTTATAAGAGGAAATAAAAAGGTAATATCTACAAGTGACAAATAAAAAGCATGTTTGAAGCAAATATCCTGGACATGTAGAAGCAACTAGAAATATTAATAAAATTATAAAACAGAATTGGTTGTACAAGAAAGTGAATATACTTACTGCCACTGAACTGTGTACTTAAAAATGGTTAAGGTGTAAATTTTATGTAATTTGTATTTTACCACAATTTTTAAAAATTGTAAAATCATAATTGATTGTGATTGGTTGACTCTGGGTTAGAGATAGGTGGAGTATGGGGCTGTTGTATATTATTAAATTTCTCTCTGTACTATTTAGGTTTGTTAACCACGTGCACGTAGTATTTTGACAAACATAAGACAAGTTTTATATCAGATGGAATATTTTCAGCTCCAAGTAACAGAATTTCCAACCAAAATTGGCATGAAAAATAAACAATTTATGATCTCATACGAAGAGCAGCCTGGAAGCAGAGCCATTTCAGGCTTGGGCTGGCGGTCCACCTGTTCCATCCTGAGCACTGTGTCTTTCCATTTGTCCATCCTGCTCACCTGTACCAGTTCTCAGTCCATGGCCTCTCAGCTTTGAAGTCACCTTTCCTTTGTTCTGCCTTGTGATGCTGTGCATGGACTCTGTCAGCACTTCTCCTTTGCCACAGGGCACAATATTAATCTTTTTCAATAGAGAGGGCTTGAGTACACTCCAGGAGGAAGGGGCTTCTCTTCCTGATTCTAGTGACCTCTTCTTGCTTGCTCCTACAGCACCCGGTGGCTGGCGGTACGTGAGGCACCCTGTGGTGCTCACCTCCACTGCATAGGGTGGATTCCCAGTGGATTCTGCTGGCGCCTCAAGCAGACCCTCAGTGGGTTAGTCAGGTACCTGGGCAGGCGCATTCTCAGTGAGCTTCAGTGGCATGCCACAGGGCAGCTTTCCAGAGAGTTCCATATACCTCAGCCAGCTTCCCAGCAAGTTTCATTATTCACCCCCTGTAGCAACAACCCTGCGTTTCTGAGGGGCCCCCCCAGAAGGTGTTTTCCTGCTGAGTTTTGCCAGCACCTGGGGCACTTCAGCCAATTTCCCTACTGTCCTATGGGCCACAGCCACACTATCCAATGGGCTCTGACATTCAGCCTTGGGGTTTCGAGCTCTCTTTTGGATTTGTTCCTTTCTTAGGCACTCTGCCTCGGCCCTGGAAGTTGTGATTGCTCTTTATGTCTACCATTGCTTAGAGTTCCCCTTATCCTTAGCAGTGAATCCCCTGTTTGGTTAATAACCCTTTATATTAAACTTCCCCTTTCAGATTACTGTCCCCTGACTGGACCCTGAATGATGGATGCATCACCTTAATGCATGGGCTGTGTCCCAGCTCATAGAGATTTTTGAAGGAGAAATAATGAAAAATAAAATTGATTAGTTCAGTTGTGCCAAGTCATCAGAGCCAGGAATACCCATTGAATACTCTTCCCTCTGCATCTCCCTGTGGTGTATTTAAGCCTGTTTTAGTGCAAACTCCTCTAAAAAGTAAATAAGCAATAAATGTCTATTAAATGATAATACAAATTGCACTGTGTTTATATGTTTTTATGAATGTCTCCCTCATACAAATTCCTTAAGGAAAGAACTGTTAATTGTTTCTCTATCGCAGGTACCATGCATCTCGCTAAGATATAATAGATCTGCAAAGTGCTTACTGAATTAATTTCTAAGAAACAATAAAACTTTTAGCCATGTTGTACACATGTACATACAAGTAAAATGTTTATTGTACAGGCTAGACTCATTGAAGTAAAAACAAGAAACAGTTTTATTTTGTCCCTCCAGTGCCTTAAACTTGCTGTACAAGCCCTCCCTTCCCTTACCAACATCTGGACCAGATTCCACGGTCCCTCTCAGGTATTGAAAATGGAGTAAAGAAAATGTCATTAGTTTGTATTACTTAATTCTTCTTGCCGTTGTAGTTCTTTGGGTCAACATGGGCTGACCTATGGCCACATCTCTCATGGGGTACATGTGTGGCTTCTTTAGAAACCCTGTGCGGAAGAATGTGGGTTCTGTACTCTCCAGCTGGCCTCTGTGACCACCCCCAATCTCCTGTCCCTAGGACTATACCCCACAAAAACTCTTATAGCTGGTGTGAAACCTGAAGCTGGTCCTCTTCATAAGGGCACCTTTAAGAAGTCTTGAGGCTGGTTATGTTCTTCAATGTCTGGGCACTTTGAGAAACTCAGGCATCCTTGCCATGCTTCTGACCTTTTCCTCACCCTGAAATTGCAGCTGCTCAATCCAGCCTCCTGCCTTTAGGACTCTCCAGGTCAGAAGCAGGCATCACTACCCACACTCACAAACACAGCACATTCTCAGAGGCACACAAACTTATCCCGAGAACTCTCTCACCACCCTTCCCTCTGCTAGAGTGGCAGCCTTGGACTGAAAACACCACAGCTCAGCAATCTCACCATGGACGGAAATGCAGGCTTCTCTTCTCTCGACACCCCCCAATTTTCATGCATGTTTTTCTCAGAGCCCTTCTCACCTGGCTTGAGAGAGGGGACAAGCCAACAATGCAACGCTAAAACTAGTAGAACTTCCCCACTATGTTAAACTTCTTTCAAATTTCTAGTCTTCTCTTTCTATGAATATGTGGGGGTTGGAACAGAGACTTGTAAGACCACTTTGCTACCTCATAATCCCTGGAGATATGGGCGCTTATAAGAATATGGGGTACTTATCAACCCTTGTTCTCAACTTGGGGCCTTTGACAGAAGTGTCAGATGACAGAAAAAGTCTAATGGATATCTTACTACCTATGATGCGCATGTGTGTCCCTGCATATATACCCCAGCTCATTTTGAAAAAGTTGTATGCAGTTTCAGAAATGCATAAAATACAGCAGAACACAGACAAGACCCAGAAATAAAATTCATCTGGTACTATAAAGATACTGAAGATACATCTGAAGATTTTTGAGCAAGAGAATAACATGATTAAAAAAAAAAACAAAACGTACTTTAGAAAGATGGAGAAAGCTGTGTGTGGGACATATTTGGGGACTAAGTACTGGAAATGCTTACAGAATGTGGAAGGGTTTTGCTCTTCTGATGAATCCAGGCACAGTGTGTTCAATAAGATACACTTGAGGGCTGCTGTCTTCCAATGGCAGGTCACGAATCTTAATGCCTGGGCAATTTCCTCCAAAATTGTACTCCAGGGAGTCAGCTGAATTGTACAGGTGAGAATCACTGGGCAGGCGTTAGATGATAGCAGCCTGAATCTGGGTGTTTTCTGAGTGCACTTTAAGATGAGAGAGGGAGAGGAAGAGAGAGAGTAAATCCACGCAAATGAATCAGCACTGACTAAGCTCCCACCCCCGGCTCTGCCCAAAGGGCAGACCTTGCCAAATAACCAGCACTATATTAGAATTTGGAAAACAGCATAGCAGCGTCAGCTTCCTCAATAAATCATCCTTTCGGTCTCTCAGAGCAGAACAAACACCTTGACATTCCTGCCATGGAAGATGCTTGCTCTCTCTCAAGTCCTGAGTCACCCTGGACCACCTCCAAATGTGGATTCAGAGGTAGTTAGAAGATACTCAAGAAAGCAGTGGCATCAGGCTGGCATATTTCTGGGGAGTCTAAGCTGGACTTTCCAACTGCCCTTTACCATGTTCCAGAGAGTTCTCTGTGGTTCCCAGCCTGACTGTTTGCAAATGGCACCATGCAAGGCCCCTGGAACTTTTCTCAGCTATTCCTTACAGCTGTGGAGACAGCTCCTTGGGTGAAATCCAACCTGCTGAATTACTCATTTCCTGTTCTTGATCTCAGATATTTCTGTTTGATGCTGCTTTCTCAAAAAAAAAAAAAAAAAAAGAAAAGAAAAAAACCCATAATTTTTGGAGGAAACAATATTTTATGTAATGCAGCTTTGTGGGCTTGAGCACTAAAACCAGATCATTTTGAAGATGCCTTAGCATTATAATCATTTTCTCTCAAAAAGTTCTGGGTGCTGAGATAACTCTACAACGATCCTCCCATGGTGAGGATGTTGGATGTCATAGGCAGGATTCCCGGTTCTGTTTACACCATAAGATTGAAGACATTGCTCAACTTGTCAGTAACAAGTCAGCAGAAGCTCCCATTTGTAAAAATGTCAGACGCATTTGCTAGTGCAACCCAAGAATCAGATGTGTGGGTGTTTCCAAGTCTTCCATCTTATGAGAGCATCGTTCTCTTTAATGTTGAAATAAAAATGAGTTTATCCCCCAATCCCTCATGTAGCCGATTCCCTGCATTTCTCGGGAATCTCAGGGACTTTCCGTTTCTCGTAGTTATTCCCTCCTAACACCCTCTTTCTGTTTAATTGTCTTTCACTTGGATTCTCACCTCCTGCAGCTGCTCCCTTTCTCTATTCTACATCAAACCAAACGGGGAAACAAGGAAGCTTTTCCATGATTTTTCCAGGGTATCACCCACACAAGATGGTAGTTTTAAAATTCACTAAAGAGTGAGAAGTAAGGAAGCACAGGACTGAAAATGCCTGTTAATGCATAGGAGACCTTCCTGATCCTGCAAGCCTCCTGGCCATTTCCCCCAAGGAAGCATGTCGCTGGCTGACCCCTCATTCCCCCATCCTTCCATGCAGCTGGCCCTACTCCCTGTTCAGCCAGAAGCCCTCTTACTGTTTCCCTCTTAAGTTACCATGAAAAAGTTAAATTCTCTTTGTTTTATTGGGCAGGTCAATTTAATTTTCTTGGTCTCACTCCTCCTCCTTCCAGATCAAGGCCTGATGTCTATTTCCCCACCAAAAATTCAACAACCATCAATCACTTTGTTTCTGTAGTCCCATCTACAACATTAGTCTTCAACTCATTAAATTAAAAAAGTTACAAAGATACTGTAATGTATCTACTGTCATTAGAAATCAGAAACAGAACACAGAAGACTCAGTTTCAAAACCTAGTGTCTATTATGACCAAATATATGCCAATAAATTTTTAAAACTAGAGGAAATGGATAGATTTCTGGACACATACAACTTACCAAGATTGAACCACGAGTATACAAAAAGCCTGAACAGACCAATAGTAGGTAACGAGATTGAATCTTAATAAAAAGCCTCCCAACAAGGAAAGTCTGGGACCAAATGGCTTCACAGTTGAATTCTACCAAATTTTCAAAAAAAAAAAATGAACATAATACCGATTCTGCTCAAACTATTCCAAAAAAAACGAAGGGAAGGGAATTCTTTCAAATGCATTCTATAAGGCCAGCATAACTCTGATACCAAAACCAGCTAAAGATACATCAAGAAAAAAAAACTATAGACCAATATCCCTAATAAACACAGATGCAAAAATCTCAACAAAATACTAGCAAACTGAATCCAGCAGCACATCAAAAAGATCATACACAACAATCAAGTGGGATTTATCTCAGAGATGAAAGGATGGTTCAACATACACAAATCAATAAATGTGATCCATCACATCAAGAGAATGAAGGACAGAAACCATATGACCATTGCAATAGATGCAGAAAAAGCATTTGATAAAATAATTCAACAGCCTTCATGATAAAATCCCTTAATAAATTAGGTATAGAAAGAAAGTACCACAACACAATAAAGGCCATATATGGCAAACCAATAGCTAACATCGTACTGAATGGGAACAAGATAAGGATGCCTACTTTCACCACTCTTATTCAATATAGTATTGGAAGTCCTAGCCAGAGCAATTAGGCAAGAGAAAGAAATAAAGAGCATCCAGATTGGAAAGGAGGAAGTCAAATTGTCCCTGTTTACAGATGACATGATCTTATATATTTGGAAAAACCTAAAGATTTTACCAAAAACTCTTAGAACTGATAAAAGAATTCAATAAAGTTGCAGGGTACAAAATCAACATACGAAATCAGTAGTGTTTCTATACATGAACAACAAATTAGCTGAAAAAGAAATCAAGAAAGCAATTCCATTTACAATAACTACAAAAATAATAAAATACCTAGGAATAAATTTAATCAGGGAGGTGAAAGATCTTTACAAAGAAAACTATAAAACACTGATGAAAGAAATTGAAGAAGACACAAAAAAGTGGAAAGAGATCCCATGCTCATGAACTGAAAGAATTAATCTTGTTAAAATGACTATACTGTCCAAAGTGATCTATAGATTCAATGCAATTCCTATCAAAATACCAATGACATTCTTCACAGAAATAGAAAAAAAATCCTAAAATTCATATAGAACCACAAAAGACTCTGAATAGCCAAAGCCATCCTGAGAAAAAAAAGGACAAAGCTGAAGGTATCACATTATCAGACTTCAAAATATACCACAAAGCTATAGTAACCAAAACAGCATGGTACTGACTTGAAAACAGACACATAGACCAATGGAACAGAATAGAGAACCCAGAAATTAATCCACATACTTACAGCCACCTGATTTTTGACAAAGGCACCAAGAACATTCATTGGGAAAGTACAATCTCTTCAATAAATGGTGCTGGGAAAACTGGATATCCATATGAAGAAGAATGAAACTGGACACCCACCTCTCACCCTGTACAAAAATCAACTCAAAATGGATTAAAGACCTAAATGTGAGACACAAAACTATTAAATAACTAGAAGAAAACAGGAGAAATTCTTCAGGACATTGATCTGGAAAAAGATTTTATGAGTAAGACCCCCAAAACATAGGCAACTAAAGCAAAAATAAACAAATGGGATCATATCAGACAAAAAACCTTCTGCACAGCAAAGGAAACAATCAACAAAGTGAAAAGACAACATACAGAATAGGAGAAAATATTTGCAAACTATTCATCTGACAGGGGATTAATATCAAGAATTTATAAGGAACTCAAACATCTCAACAGCAAAAAACCAAACAATCCAATTAAAAAAATAGACAAATGATCTAAACAGACATTTTTCAAAAGAAGACATACAAATGGCCAAGAAATGTATGAAAAAATGCTCAACATCATTAACCGTCAGGGAAATGCATATCAAAACCACAATGAGATATGATCTCACCTCTGTTAGAATGGTTTTTATCAAAAAGACAAAAAATAATAAATGCTGGTTCAGATGCAAAGAAAAGGGAACTCATACACTTTTGGTGGTAATGCAAACTAGTATAACCATTATAGAGAATAGTATGGAGGTTTCTCAAAAAACTACAAATAAAACTACCATATGATCCAGCAACCCCACTACTGGCCACTTATCCAAAGGAAAGAAAACTATTATATTGAAGAGATGTCTGCATCCCCCATGTTTATTGCAGCATTATTCACAATAGCCAAGATATGGAATCAACCCAAGTGTGCTCTCTCTCAAGTCCACAACAGATGAATGGATAAAGAAAATGTGGTACATATACACAATGGAATACTATTTAACCATTAAAAAGAATAAAATCCTGTTATTCATGGTGACGTGGATGAAACTGGAGAACATTATGTTAAGTGAAGTAAGCCAGGAACAGAAAATGAAAGCACTGAATGTTCTCACTTACATGTGGAAGCTAAAAATAGCTGATCTCACAGAAATAAAAAGCACAACAGAGGATACTAGAGGCTGGGAAGGGTAGGGGAAAGGGGGGAATAGGAAGAAATTTGTTAAAAGACACAGAATTACAGCTGGAAATATGGAACAAGTTCTAGTGTTTCAAAGCACTGTAGAATGACTATCGTCAACAATAATATATAGTTTCAAATAGCTAGAAGAGAGGATATTGAATGTTTCCAACACAAAAAAATCATAAGTATTTGAGATGATGCATATGCTAATTACCCTGATCTGATCCCTGTACACTATGTTTGTCAAAATATCACTACATACCTCACAAATATGTACAATTATTATGTGTCAATTAAAAATAAAAAAATGTTTAAAACTTATGTCTCATGTTTATTCTAAAAAATTTATCCAATTGATTTGGAAAAAAATAATTTTTATACTCAACCATGTTTAGACCAATTTTTTCTGGCTCCCCATTGAGGGTAATGACTGGGTATAAAGAGCCATGATCTATGGACATGTGTACAGATAATGGTGTCCTCTTCAGACAAACAAAACAAAGCTCCCCATGAAAACCAACCTATCCTTCTTATTTGCAGAAGAGATGAGACCATGAAAGTGTCCCTTCCCTCCCCATACGTATGGGAGAAGGACATATACAATACAATATAGCATGTCTTTAAAGACATGCTACATGTACACACGTACAACACGTATACACTGCGAGATAAAGGAGTGATCCTCCTTTGGAGTTTACTAATATAAGAGTGTTAATAAAAATGTGTATGAAAGGGCATCAGTTTTTATCTGTGAGTCTTCCCTAGGACAGTGATCTCAAAACACTGGGCCATGCACTGGTGCCATTCTCTGGTGAAGTTTTAACTAGTTTAAGACAAAATGAGAAAAGTAACTACAATATTGTGTTTTCAAATACATCCATATAAAGCTTCCAACTACTGTGGTAGGGATTGTACTATGGTATAAGATGTGGCCATCTCTCCATTTTACACTTTTTGTGTTAGAATGTTCTGTTTTAAATGAAATAATAGCAATCCTAGATCAGAGTTTAGTAGGAATTTTAAAAAATAATTGTCATACTAGAGCAAACTATGTCCTCAATTTAAAAAATTATTCACAAATGCCTGGAAACCAGTTCTATAAAAACATATTTGAGGAATTAGGAAAAGAAATAAAACAAAATATAAACACAAATTTCTCAATCCCCTAGAATTTGTAGAACATGCACAGAGAGCTTTTCCAAAATCATGGACCAGAAGAGCCATAGAGAAGGCTGAGAGAGGGGACCTACCTCCCTCGCAGGATGGAGGGTCCCTTCCCTGAGTCTCACCCGCTATTCCTCTCACCCCACACTGCCCGTGTTCCCATCGTCCACCGCAGATGTCCATATTCTCCCTAGGGAACACCACAATAGTCTACGTGAAATTTTAGACACAGAGAGAAAAGAAGATACTGTGGTACAATCAGTAAGTTTCAACTACTAATTTGAAAAAAATGGCTGTGCTAATTGCAGAATAAGGGAGAGCCCTCTAGACTGTGTCTGTTCTCACAGTGGTGACAGTGGTCCCAGGGGACGCGGGAGGGCACTCACGCGGTCCCAATCCCACTGCCAGGGCATGTGGATATGATTTCGGACTGAGAATTGGAGCCTCAGGCAAATCATTTTTCTGACAAATTCTTTCTCTGTCTTTTAATTTATCTGATCTTTGAGGAGACATCAAATTTTTATTACATGTAAATCTAAAACGCACATGAAATTAAAAGTTAGGCAAGTGCTTTCCAAGTTTCTGGTCTTGTGTCTGCCAAGATGAACAAAAGTAATATAGAATTTAAGTCTTGAACAGATCTGGGAGATTTCATTACAGATGAGAAACTGTGTCACTTAGAAACTGTGGCACTTGCTTGCTGCTGCAGGTTGCTAAACCAAGATGTCCAGCTCACTAGATGAGAATTCTTTGCCTCCAGGGCTCCTTCGAGCCAAGCACACCACTTGTCTTATTTGCCAAGCTTATATTTTTCCAGGACATAGATTTATCATATTCTTAAAAATGTATTTCTTTTATCTCATCCTTTTTTGACAAGGTATAATAGGCAAGTGTTTATGTTCTGAAATTTCCCAGTTTTTGATTTCGCCTTACAGACTTAGGAAATAAGATTAGTAAATGATAGTCTCTGTATCAAGTCTTCATGTCTAATTGTTGACTTTAAATTTTCTATTTCTTCCTTTATTCATACCTTTTTTCCTCCCTGCACCCCCATCCCTGCCAATAAATAAATTGCACATTATATTCACACTTGATGAACTCAGCCCATGATTAGTTAATCAAATGTGCGTGTAGGCCATGATACAGACTCTATTCTCAAAGTTTGAATGAGAAAAGGAGACAGCACTCAAAGGGCAGACAGCATTTCTTAAAATGTTAGTGTCTCATTTTCCATTCTGTTTCAGTTTGGGAGGGGGGAAGCTCAAAGACCTGCACCTTGCTAGGTCAGTTTCCAGGATTTCCGCATTTTGACAGATTCTAGTGCTTGAGGGTGCTGTACTTAGAACGAAAGCATGGATTCTAGAAATAGCGTCCTGAAGCAATACAAGATGAGAGCAATGGCGAAGTGTCTGAAAGCACAACAACTATCTGAGGGTGATAAATGAAGACTGGGACAGAGAAAGCATGGGGCTGAAGACAGAGGCAGACGGGAGGTGGGACTGGAGAATTCGGAGCAGTGCAGACGTGAGTCTCTGCGGGCAGTGCTGCCAGCTTCCCAGGTGCATGAAAGAAGCCGAGGCACAGTGAACAGGGAACAGTTTAGTGTGGCGAAATGCCAACAGGACAGAGGGGAGAGGATGGGAGAAGATTTGATCAAAAGCAGAGGTGAAGGAGGAGGCCATCCTTAATTAGCGGAGAGGACACTTCACTCTATGGGATTCAAGCAGGCAGAGGGATTGATCTGGTTGCACACAAATTTGAAGAGGGAAGGGCAAGGGATGATAAAGCCATTCACATCCTTTCTTTTTCATTTCCTTGATACAGCTGGAGGCTAGGTCATCTGCGTAGAGTGTTGGCGAGGGTCAGGTGGGGGAGAGAGGAGCGTGGTGAGGCCTTGCTTCCAGCTGCAGGTTGCTGCCAAGGACAAGAGAAAGACATCCCAAACAGAATTTTGGGCTCAGCTGGCATCGTGGACCACCAATGTGCCATGACACTCACCTGCACAGCTGTGGGGTTTTCTCCAACAGAACTCAGATACAGGAGTAGGGATGGATTTTTAGGATAGGGTTACGAGAGAGATGAGGGTCTGCAGGGTATGCTGACGACTAAGAGGGCAGGAAAGTCGGGGCTGGAAGTGCTGTGTGGTGGGAGCGTTGCTGCAGGAGTAAGTGTGAGCTGGGGGGAGAGGTGCTTGAGAACGCAGGTGTAGTGATGGCAGGAGTGGCTCTAATTGTGGTGGGTGGGAGGAGCTATAGAAACAGTGCTTGGCATGAATGAGCTTCATGAACATCGAAATCTCCCGGATAAAAGAAGGAATTGAGTTAAAGAGGATGACGATGAGCCAGGCACCTCCATCTTTAAGGAATGCGCTGTAGCAGCAGGAGGGGGAGAGTCACTGAAGCCAAACATGAGCTTCACAGCAAAGGAGCTTTTTCATAAAAGACGCAAGAGGGATGCAATTATGGTAAAGACAGGGACCTGAAGTAGAGAGTGACTGAAATATTTTGGAGGGGGGAAAGGGTTTTGTGACCAAAATGAACCTTGGGGAAAACGTAGCCCATGGAACACAGGCTCTCTTACTCCACTGCTTATGGCCGACTAACATGATCAGGCAAAGTCACTTCACTATGGAAAGTGAGGGCTTAAATTAGTGAGATTCAGAGTTCCTTTAAAAAAAGCAAAAAAAAAAAAAAATGTAGCTTCTTAAGAGCAAATCAGTTTGATGTGCATGTTGCTTCTTCCCATGTGAACGATCAGTTGCCTAGATAATAAGACCCCCAAGTTACCACAAGCCGGGTTGGTCTTTGGTTTTATTCAGCATGCATGCCTCCATCCATCCATTCAATCTGTATTGTGCTAGGGGCTGGGAAAATTGTGTTAAACAAAACTAGAGGTGACCCCTGCCCTCATAGCACTTCTAGTCTAGTGGAAGAGATGTGCATGAACCAAAGAGTCTCCCCCAAAATGAATAATTACAACTATGATGAGGGCAACCAAAGGGAAGCAGGTGTGATGAGAAGGTACAATGTGGGACCAGACCTCACGAGGTGAGTCAGGATCGTCCCCTCCAGGACAAGGTTTGAGCAACATACAGGAGCTAAACACAGCAGAGCAGCCAGGGAAAGGGTTCAGTGTAGGCAATGGCGCTGTGTGTGTGTTGGGGGTGGGGGAACATGAGCACTTGACTAAAGGAAAGAAGGCCAGTGCTCTGTAGCCCTAAAACAACAGGGAGCACAGTGCCAGATGCTGCAGATATGCCCAGAGACCAGACAGCGCCCTGGAGGCCAAAAAAAATCCTGAATATTTTCCTGAGAATAATGGGGAGTGATTGAAAGGTTGGGAACAAGGGAATGACAAAATTAGATTTGCTTTGAAGAGATCATTCCAACTACTCCGTGGAGAATGTATGGGGGGGCAGGGAAAGTAAGATTAGATAGGGAAGATTAGACACGTTCCAGTAAAGATTGAGTGTATGGGGCCCAGAAAGCCCTGAGACAGCACGTGGTATGTACCAAGCACCATTAGAACCAAGTAGCTGTTAGAAGTATTTAGATTTCAAAGGAAGACCCCCAGAACGGCGAGATAACTTGGGACCACTTAGATTACATATTCATTATTCTTTAGTTGCATATTACATCTATTTTTCCCATTAGCTTCTAAAGTCAGTTTATAGAAACCTCTCTAGTCAAAGCATGAGGTTTTTTGAGTTTTTTTTTTTTTAAGTCATGGAACTGGAACTAAGGAAGGTAAGTCACAAAAATGTAATGAATCCAACACTTCCTTATTCTCTTATCTTTTTAAAATTTAAAATAGTTTCACCAGCCCCTGGTCTTGCTCATAAGTAGATTCCTGTTCCCGTGGCAGCCTCCTTCAGATCCCTAAGCTCCTGCCTGGGTTGCAGATTCCACAGCCTCCCTCACCCCTGCTTCCCTCTGCTTCTCCCCAGGAGTCCTTCTTTAATGCTGATGAGTTTCGTTTCAATTACTGTCCCTTTCATCTCAAACACCAGTGAGGCAGAAGCAATGTATAAAGTCAAATTGTTTCTTTGAAAACTAGAATTTATTGTGTCCTGGTGTCACTTTTATTAATTGTTTAAAGTTAATGGTATCCAGACCTACAGAATTTTATATAAACATTTAACTCTTTTTTTCATCAAAGGGAAACTTCTCTTACATTCTATATACGGCTATGTGCCTCCTGTTGTAGACTAGTTATGCACAGATTTATTTACACTGAGGAACCTAGGAATTTGACCCTTGAATAACATCACTATGAAAAAATATTTTCGGATCAGAACGGAGCTGAACCAACCATCCAGGTAACTGAGAGTCTTTTACATACTGCCCATTTGACTCCTGCTTTACTTCCTGGAGGATTTTCCACGTGCCTGTCCCCATTACACAGGCTCAAGTTGTGTTGGCCACAACAGACTTGGGCAAAAAAGGGATCCTCTTTCTTGGATTCTGAGCCAGGATCACTTGGAGAGAAGCATAGAAAATTATCCTCTAAATAACACGAGGAGGAGAAAAGTAAGATGCCTTTCACTTTATTTTTGTCCTAAACTATTTGGAGAAAAAGTCCTGGGAAGATATCAAAGGAACTCTAACTTCAATGTTAGGAACATTTTAGCAAAATATAACACCCTGGGGAAACAGAAGTGATTCTGGAGACATAATTTCTCCCCAGAGTACACAGAGTCCTTACAATCACTGCCCCCAAGAGGGTCTTGTACCTTGTGGTTTGAGAATAAATTGAGAACAAATCGTAGTAGTTAGGATGGATGCCAAAATTCACACTGGTCACCCCTGACTTTTAGGAAGAGCATGTGGATTTCTTGCACACTTAATGCATTGATCAACTGCCTGCCTGCGTGCATCTCAACAGAGAGATGCTTAGTTTTTATTACAGATGTATCATTGCCCATCCAGCTCTGTTCTCAAAATTGGATTATGAACATAATTCTTAGCAATGCTGCTTTAATTTATCTACACAAACTTCATAAAAGCCATTTCATTAGATGAGCTGGAGTCATACCCTATGTCTGATGCACTGCACATGGCAAGCAGCATGATTTATATCCTGGTGAGCAGTCTGCCACGGGGAGGCATTTCAATGCTATGCCGATTATTCAGATGTATTCAGAATCTCGCCCTTTCTTGCCAATGGATACTAAGCTTTCTCCAAGAGCTCTATGTTCGTGTCAAGATATTATTTTCCTCAGAGAGATGCCAAAACCAGATTTATCCTGTTCCCCCAAGGTTAAAGAAACGAGGGAGATGTCCTTTGCTTTTCTCCACCCCTTACTCCCAGAAAATAATTCATCTACATCCACACAGTGACAGCTCTTGGCATGAACAAGGATGTCCCAAGAAGAGCCAGGAGGTATCTGTGCAATTGTTCATGATTGTATCATGATGCATTTAGCATATTCACCGGCGTTTAGGTTTAAACACTAGTCTGACCCAAAATAAGACAAAACAAAATGAAATTTGTAAATATGCGGTCATTTTTATCACACTCTATACAGTAGAACCTGCAAAATGTCAACATAGTCCAGCAGGTAAAGAAATCTAACATCAGAGATTTCTAAAAAAAGTTACATACCAGCTTTTTTCCACTTAAGTTTCTCTCATTTTCTTCTTTGACTCTGAGATAATTTGTATGTATTAATAAAATCTATCCTAAATCACATAAGCAGAGTCTTACTTTTTTTTTTTTTTTTTGCTTTTGATTGTAGTGTTATGAACTTTCTTTCCTTTTCTACTTGCCACCTGTATAGCAGGTGCCCCCATGCTGACATTTATTTCCACACACACCCAGGTATGACTGGGCTGCAACTAGGTAGTACAGAAGGATGGGGTTAACAATGTATGGGAGATATTCCAGTATAAATAATATTTCTGGAATTTCTACTTTTTCTCTCCTTTGCTTTCTCTCATTATTTAAAATTTCCCTTAAGAAAACTGTTTTGAGCTCAGTAATGATTCCATTAGGTACAAGCATCTCATATATGTAACTCTCAGGGTAAGTTGTCTCATTCAGTTTACAATATTTTTAAGTGCAGCAGACATTACTCCCATTTTACAGATGGAGAAAGAAGAGATATAGGCCCTAATATATTAAACAGAGCTATTACACAGAAGCAACCTGGAACATAGTCCAAACTTGCTGCCTTGAGTCATACGTTCTCCCCCTTAGAGATGGGCCTGTGCTATGACTCACACTGGTGAATTTATGTTGCTTATAAGCTACCCAGTATATACTGTTTTGTTATAGTAGCCCAAATAGACTAAGATATAGGTCAATGGAACAAAATTGAGATCCCAAAAGTAAATGCACACATATATGGCCAATTGATTTTCAACAAAGGCACCAAGATAATTAATTGGAGAAATGAGAGTTTTTCTACAAATAATGTGGGAATAACTATATATCCATATTTTTAAAAAAGAATCTCAATCTTAATCTCATGCCATACATAAAATTTAACTCAAAATGGATCATAAACCTATAAGAATTAATACATAAAACTGCTAGAAGAAAATACAGAAGAAAATCATCATCTAGAGATAGTCAAATATTTCTTAGATAGAACACAAAAGACACAAACCATTAAATAATGACAAATCAGATTTCATGAAACTTTAAAACTTCTGCTCTTTAAAAATACTATTAAGAAAATGAAAAGGCAAGCCAAAATATACTTTTTAAAAAAACTCTTAACAACTAAGTAAGATAAACAACATAATAAAAAAATGAGAAAAATATTTGAACAGACACTATACAACAGAAAATATTCAAATGACTAATAGGCACATGATGAGATGCTCAGTATCAATAGTCACAATGAAATATTGTCCCTAGAATGGCTAAATAAAATAGACTGATGGTGCCAAGGGTTGGAGAAGATGTGGAGCAACCGGAACTCTCACACATTGTCAGAATGTAACACGGTACAACCCAATTGGAAACAGTTTGACAGTTTCTTGTAAAGTTAAACATAAACTTTCCATACAACCAGCAATCCCATGTCTAGTTATTTACTCAAGAGAAATCAGAGCATTAATCTATACAAAGACTTGTACATGAATGTTCATAGCAGTAAAAAACTGGGAGCAATCTAATGTCCATCAACATATAAACAGACAAACTGTGACACAGCCACACAATGGAATACTAGCTGATACACACAACAGCATGGATGAGTCTCAAAAACGTGCTGAGTGACAGATGCTAGGTACAGAAGGCTACATACTGATTCCATTTACATGAAACTCTAAGAAAGACAAAAACAACCTACAGTGACAGAAAGCAGTTGTCTGGGGCTGGGAGTTAGGGGGCACTGACTGGGAAGGAGCACAAGGGAGTTTTGGGGGTGCTGGAAATGTTCCCTATCTTGACTGTGATGACGGCTATATGTGTATATAATTCTGCGAAAACTCATTGAAAAATACATATAACAAAGCTTGGGTTTATTTTTGTTTTTGTTTTTTGTTTATTTTTATGAATGGGCTGTGGAATAAGCATTTCCTGTGCACTGGCCTCCAGTCCCCACTGGGGAATGCCGGGAACTTCCTGCAGCCTGCTGGGGCTGGAAGGACAGCTTGCTGGCACACAACTAAAGAGAAGAGCAAGGCCGGAGTCACTGTCCAGTTGTAGGCATTCAAGGAGTCAGGGGCCAGAGGGGAAATTATGTCATGTGGAGACTGGATGGGGCTATTCTCCACTCCATTTTCAACTCTGGGCCTCACAGCCCCAGGGAGTACCAAAGCTCTGCTGAGAGGCAGATATATTGGGTGACCTTGCCTTATTTTATTGCTTTCAATCCCTAGTTTTTGGTCGCCAAGCTGCCCTGAGGTGGTCCGTTTTCCCTCCTGCAGACATGGTCTCCCTAGCTGCCGTCACAACCTCTGCACAAAAGCCTGTTCCCATCAGAGACTCTGGTCTCTCCTGCAGAAGTGGAGGGAATCACAGTCGGCTCCCAGCCTCACTCCCAAACCTCCTGTAAGAGACCGGAAGGGCTGGGGCTCACCTGCTCCGAGCTCCCTGCGTCAGGAGGGCACCACATTCCAAGTCCAGACAAGACTCTGCCTTTCAATGCAGGGATCTGACTAGACAGAGGCCGTTGTAACCACACGGGTGCATGTGTGTCCTCACTCAGGGGCTGGAGCTAGAATGAGGAATTCAGGGCTGTTTTCTTGTCTCTGTTCTTGCCTTCCCCAGTGCCCTCCCCTTTACCATATGGTGTGATCACCCTCTAGGGGTCAAACTCCTCTTCACATCCACACAAACATTAGACTCATTTCACGCCAAGGAAAACTTCTAAAGCCGTAGAAGATGTTTACCTCTCCAGCTGTCTCACAGAGGGCAAAGAGGACACGTGTGGGAGGGTGACAGAGCAGCAGGGCAGCTGCTGGGAAGCGTGCAGGAGCAACCCAAGTGTCCCCCTGCCCACCCCCACCTTCTGGAGTCACTGTCAAATACATACAGGGCTGGGGGGTGGCTTGGTCATACTCCCCCGTTCTTCCCCTTCTTCCTTCCTCATAAAGTGTCCCCAGGACAGGAGAATTGGGTTGTAAGGTTTGGAGGGAGCGGAGATGAACTGCAGCAACAGGTGAGAAATGACTCCTACGTTCAATAGAGAGCCCAGGGGCCACACGCACCACAGGGAGTTCCCTCCTGGCCTGTCCTTCCCATCTCCTGGCTTCGCTTCTTAAACAGCGTCTCCTTCGTACTGCAAATTACCAGATTCCTGTATTCTCTTTCCTATGTAAGCTAAGCCCAAATGGCCTCTTTTTTTTTAATTACTTTGAGGTATTTTCCTCAGTAAAAGATAATTTTGCCTTCTTCCTAAGAAGGCAAGTTTGAAGTATTACTAGACTTTTGCAACTCTCCTTCCCTATCCTGCCCTTCCTGTATGTGTATGCGTGTGTGTATGTGACTTTACATGTGTGTATGTGTACATATGTGTGTGTTGTGTGTATTTGTGTATGTGTGTATATATGCATATGTGCATTATGTGTGTGTGTTATGTCTGTATGTGCACGTTGTGTGTGTGTGTAGTATAGCCATTCCCATATTCTTTATCCTTGCTTTTGGAGAGGAAGGAAAATAATTCTAATCACATGAGTCCCAATAACTGTTTTTAAAATTTATTTAACCTTTGCGGTGACAAAAGCATGCCTTGTTAGTATGTACACAAATAACTTTCACACTGGCATGGAACTTTTTCATTTGCTGAGTACTGAACTTTTTCCCAAACACTTGTTCCTACTTGCACTACTCCCTGAAGAAAATATTTCCCGGCAAAGGTTTCCTTCCCAATTTTCCATGTTCAGTTGGGGACCTAAAGATCTTCCGTGAATCTTTGAAGGCAGCTCAAAATACGGTTCTCAGAGACACAGCAAATCAGATGACGTCTTCCAGCCTCCCTCCCCAGCGTGCTCCATGGAAAGACGGGCCCACTCCCCGCCCCCCCCCGCCCGAGGCCACCTCGCAGAGCCCTCCCTGATGGTGACTTGGAAGGCTCTTCACTTCCTCTCTCGTACTCAGGAAGCAGCCTCGATCTTTGTTCCCTCCAGAAGCCAATTAACCCTTTGGGCAGGACATAAATTTTCTGACCTAGCTGCAGTTTTTTATTTCCTCGTCTCCCCTTCAGCACCAGACATAGGAAGCACGAGGGCTCAGCGTCAGTGTGGAAAATATGACTTAAACGCCACATTCACTCATTCCAGACGGCAACACGTTACCTCAACGTAAAGCAAACTGCGACGGGAAACCTGATTCTCATTACAAGAGAGGAGTCTGAGTGTAGCTAAAAAGAATCTGACCAGAAAGGCATCAGTCAGTAATGCCACAGGCTCAAGAACCAAATGATCCCTCAGCAGAGAAGAAATACGAATCGGAGGGAGAACTAAGCCCCAGCGGTGATGTGTTAGAGCTCCGCGGTGGCGCTGAAGTCTCAGCACCTTCGCCATCCTCCTTGCGTCAGCGCCTCCTCTCAGCGCCCGAGCCCTCTGCCCCGTCCGCTCGTCGCACACACCTGGAAAGCTGGTGCGCTTTGTCCTTGGCCTCGCTCAACTTGCTTTTTATTCTGTTCTCCTTTTCCCCAGCCTCTGCCCTCAAGAAACCACGGTGCCCCTGCGGCCTCCAGAGAGGCACACATTTTCCCAGTGCCTGGCACGGCACCTGCCATGCAGTAGGCGTCAAAAATTTGGGGGATGCTGGAATGAATGGTTCTTCCTTGTCTGACTCCCAGGAGAGCTGCTCTCCGGCCTCCACCTCTCTAGCTCGGCTCTCAGCCTGATAAACAATTCTGCACAGAGACATTCATCAATAAATAACAGCTTAATGTGTTTCCAGGACCAAGGGTGATTGCGGAACGGATGCCTTCACTCAAAAAAGGAAACTGTCATGGTGACAGCAAGAGCCTGGTTCCCGAGGTATCACAAAGTCCCCAGAAATAAAACGGATCAGGGTCTTTCCTATTTAATCCTATGCCTAATGGATAGTCCTGCTCTCTCCTATAGCACGTTTCTCCCTAAGGTTTTAAATATTAGTGAATAACAAACTCTTTGGCAGAATTTGGAGATAGAAACCACATGATCACAGTCCACTGGAAGACTTGGCTTCTTTCTCTAATGATGAGCTGAGTGGCTTTATTTTATTTTTGTGTAAGATTCCATCCTGAGTTCCTTTCCACAAGGGTGGTTTGGAGGCAGTCTGACCCTTCCCCACCCACCTAACTCCACAGTGACTGAAACCCAGAATTAGGCGTCCAAACTTCCTCACAGATGTGGACTTAGTAAGAGGATGGCCTGGGATGGCACTTGAAGTTTCTGAGCAGATCTGGCCCCAGGCCCCGGCCTGGGTTCACGCACTCCCCAGATGTCCACCTGTAGACTAAGAGTCACAGCCTGGTGCTCCAGACCCCAGGTGCGATTGCTGGGGAACCAAAGAATCTTGGCTAACTGCTGTTAGCTGGCCTCCAGGCTTTGAACATGCCTCTCCTCATCCTACAACACTCTTCCCTAGCCTTGTCCCAAGGCTGACTAACTCCTGTTCATCCTCCAGTGTCCAGTGGATACTCCGGACTGGGAGCCACATCATGACCTGCCACAATACCTGATAAATTTCTTTCCATAGCACACATCTCATTTCTAACAATTCACTAAGAACCTGTGTCCTCCACAAGACTATATGACCTTGAGGATCCAGCTCAGCGCCAGGTTCTGGTAAGACACCTGCAAATACCTGCTGAATTAATGACAGAACTCTCCCAGCCACCACGCCTAGAGTTAGAGATGGCTACGTCCCTCCAGGCTTCACCAGAAGCAGTCATTACATTAAACTTGAATAGAAAAACCACAACTTAGAGAGGTAGCCAAAGAAGAGGGGGAAAACCACATTGTAACACACCCAAGGAACAGAATAAAATACCGGTATAAACAGGCTCTGAAGGCAAGTCATTATGGTTCAAGGCCCAGCCCTGCCTCTTACCACCTATATGACTTGAGAAAAATTATGTACCCCCTTTATGACACATTTCTTTCATTTGTAAAGTGAGGATAAGACTACTATGAAATTAATAGGGCCATCATGAAAATTATGTGAAGCAGTACATGCATACAAAGCACAATTAAGAAATATTACTTTGCCATCATCCTCAAAGCGGGGTTACTACCTTAATGAAAGACACTGCTCTGACAATGTGCCCCACTATGAGGTCCCCGTTCTTGCCACTTTGGGCCATCGACCCCGACCTCTCCTCTTCTAATTTACAGGCTGGGAGCAAGACCAGTTCCTGGGAGCTGCTGTGTTATGAAGTGACATAAGGCGCTAAACAGTTTAGAAAAGGGTTTAATTATACACATACATTTTCCCCCCAAGTCAAGTCTGGTAAAGTTTGCCAAAACACTCTTGGCCATGCAAAAGAAGGAAAAATACAAGTCAGTAATGGCTGAACTCAAACCAGTACTGGACTCACTGGTTTGCCCTGCCAGGCTTCTTCATTGTGGGAGACACCTGTGAGCAACTGTAGAGCCAAAGTGGCAAAATTCTAGGAACAGCAGCATTCAGGCTTGCTACCAGGACCCAATCTTAATTCCACAAGCAGCATCATGATATTTCCTGGGATAATTAAGGACCCCGGGGCTCTGCCTCTGTCAGCTGAATTGAAAAGAAAGTTCTAGGGCAGAATGAGCTGTCGTGAACCTAAGCAGCCATTGGCTCTTGGCACTGGAGCTGGAAACAGAAGTTGGCTCCAAGTCAAAGCTATAAAAAGAGTTGTGTGTGGAATACGTGTAGCTAAGCAGCTGCTGACATTGCAGAGTTCTACATAAAATCTCCAGGTCAGTTTCAGACATTACAAACTAGGAGAATTCTTTATAGCATTCACTGGCAATTTCAGTCAGGTTCCCTTAGGGGAATAGAAGACGCCAGGTTGAAACAGCTAAATGTCCCAAGCCTGCAAGTCCTCGTGTCCTTCATTCAATAGTTCACCCAAATGGAGAGATGTGAGTGTGGCAGCACACAGAGAGAAGCAGGGCAGACAGACCCCAAGGGAGCTTAGTTAAAGGGAGAGGATTGGAAAGTTGGAAAGGAGACCACGGAGTTGGATTTGATGTTAGGGAGCTCATGGATTATTTGGACAAAGCATTTGTTATTCTAAAATACTAGAGGAAACATAGTAATTTTCCAGCTAACTTATCCTTGAATATTCTAAAGAGGTGGAGGTATAATGAATCTGAAAAATCTTTTCAACCAACAGTTTCCACCTCTCTCACCACGCCTTTGACTAAAGCTGCCGTGTTAGCACTGTCTCCTTTCTGCTTCCCTGCCCGGAGGAGTCTATGAGCAGTAAAAATGACTAAAGGGCATGCGGCGAAGGGGAGCAGAGGGGAGTGAAGGGAGGAAGGGGAGGAACTAAGGTCCCAGATAATCTTTAAATTGTATAATCGAATGCCAGAAATTTGACTTCATCTGTGTTAAGGCATTTTTTAAAAAACAAATCTTATAATCAAAGAATGTTAGATCTGGAAGAGACCTTTAAAAAGATTCTTAGAATCCTCTCTGTTTAAGGGTGTAGATAAGGCCACATTTATCCTGGAATAAAGGACTGATAAGAATGTTCCAGAAAATAAATTGTGGTTGGATGATAATTCATATACCTGACAAGATAGTATATTTGCAACAAGGGATGGAAAGGCATTAGGTTCCAGAAAGAGGGAATCGTGTTTTGAAGAAACTCTGAAAGGCAACACAGCAACAAGACTAGATAATGTTCAGAGTCGGTCTTCATCACTAGAAGAGAGTTCACATTATCGAGAGGCTACTATGTGGCGTGTGTTCTCCTATGTTTATCTGTAGACCCTTCGGATCACATACGAGGGGCACCTGACCAGACTGCAGGCATCAGAGGGCGTCAGAGAAGATTCTCGGGAATAGGCAGGGCCTGTGTTGGTTCTCGAATGAGGAGCAGCGGTCAGCCATGTAGCCGGGAGATGGAGACGTGCTCCTGAGGCCGGGGCAGCAGCAAGAGTTAGGACTCCGAAGCCACAGGGGGCCTGGCATGGTGAAGGGCAGAGAAAGCAAAAGGCGAGGAGCAGGCAGGAGAGAGATCGCAAAGCATCGTGTAAGTCACAAGAAGACGTGTCACCTTCCCCTTGACAGACGCGGGGGACTGCTGACATAGTCAAAGGAGGGAAGACGAGAAGAGAAATGGTCATTTTTGTCTCTAGAAAAAATTATTCCTGCTCTAGTTTGAAAGAATACAAGAATGGAGGCAGGGAGACCCGAGAAGAGGTTTCCAGGAAAGAAACGATAAAAGAAGAGAAGAATTTACTTCCCCTTTTTCAATCGGTCTAGAACATTTCCAAAGTGTGGGTGACAGTTAGTCCCTGGGATAGTGAGAAAGAGGAAGAAAGAGGTTTGAAAAATTGAGTGTTAAATAAAGCATATGCAGAAGAAATCAGAGAAAGATTGCAGAGATTGTAGAAGAAAAAGAGTAAGAATTTCTGAAAGGGACTTTAGAGAATATAGGGTCAAGTCAGCTCCAAGGGAACCACCATTGCTTCCTACCACGATTGCTGCTCCCAAGAGGAGCCACAGGATGATGAGTCATAAGCAAAGAATCACAGGACAGTGCTTTGAAGGGTCTATATATATATATATATATATATATTTTTTTTTTTTTTTTATCCTGGCCAACTTATATAAAGGGCTATTTTACAGGCAGTGATCTGAGCA
Organism: Daubentonia madagascariensis; assembly: GCA_023783475.1. Classification (NCBI taxonomy): domain Eukaryota; kingdom Metazoa; phylum Chordata; class Mammalia; order Primates; family Daubentoniidae; genus Daubentonia; species Daubentonia madagascariensis. The sequence goes on from JAKFHU010002658.1 coordinate 12,460,906, forward strand.
ACTGGGAGCGAGCCTATTTTTAGCAGTTGGGAAATTTACTAGAAAAGTAGAGGCAGATTTAATTCCCCAGGATATTGGGCAATCAGAAATTCAATTATGATAAAATGATGTATTTAATCGACACTCTTTCTGGCGCAGAATAGGAAACTGGGTCTTGGAGTGGGTAAGGGACTGGCCCAAGGTCATCTATACAGTGAGTGGTGGCCTGGGAGTCAAACCCACACCGGTCTCATTCCAAAGCTACTACACTACAGCACCTCTGTGAAATAAAAACTCTTGTGATAATTTATATTCTTTGGTGAAGTATCATCAAAGCATTGATAAGAGAACCCCGTGAACAATTATTTTAAATGTTGAAGGACCAGGTCTGTTGAGCTGTTTTGTTAGACAGATGGTTCTGATGTATGTTCCCTAGATAGTTCCAAACTGGGAGATAAACCATGGATCCACAGGAAGAATGAAAATAGCATTTCTCTGTTTTTAGCTACTCCATACTCTACTCTTGAGGAGATTCAGCCATTTAGTGAGGCAGCACTTTCAGTTTTAATTGTAGTCGCCTCTTCCTACTTGGCAAAAACTTGTGTGACAGATACTACACAAGACTCAGAAGTGTTCCTCCCTTCTAAGACTGATAGCTTGTCCTTCGACCACCTTAAGTTCAGAGTCTTTCCTAAGAATCTTATTTTCTTGGTGATTGTCTGTTTCAATGCCCATGGAACCATGGCAGGTCCCCCTCTCAGCTCCTCTGGAGGTGCCTGCACATTTCAAATTGTAGGACTCGATCATCTGACCTCTGCAGTATAGGTTAACACGCATCTATAGGCAATGATCAAGGTAGTCAAATACTAAATGTGTTTGGTTGTTTTTAATAGACCTATTTATAGTCCATAAGTAAATCCAGTTTTGAGAATATAATCAATTATAATAGACCTTTGTCCTTGAAAGTAGATTGGATTATCATAAAATAGCAGTTCTAATTTTCCTGTATGACACGAACTGACTAAAAAGAGGGATTCTAGAGAAGTTGAGGAATTGGTATGGCCACTGGAGTGTGCATATAGCCATTCAAGTTCATTTCTTTGACAGACAACATTTATCTAGTTGTTTAGTTTGTTTTAAAGTTAACCTCTTTACTATTAGTCATACCTCTAGCATCATTCTACTTTGAATGTATGGTAGAAAGTGGGAACAAAGTTTGATGACTTTAATCAAACCTGAATGACTATTCATATTCACACCAGCTGTTGGCATATGTTGAATTTTCCAGTATTACCCTCTCCTGGGAGTCATTCATTAGTGGGGGTAAAGAATTGTCCTAAACATTTTTTCAGCAATTTTACATTTCAATAGTCAACTTCTAAACACTAAAGTATTATATTTGCAGTTGGCCTATGCAGAGTGTAGACTTTTCCCAGTAAGCTTTTACTTTAAGTCAGCCTCTGTCCTAATCCATAGAAGAAGAAAACTCCAGCCAAAAAAGAAAAAACTTGGATGATTGCCACATATCTATGCAACTATGGGTCGGCTATGAAATCGTTTAAAATGCAGTAAAACTCAATAATTTAGCGCATAGGTTAGTGAAAATGCACATGTTTTGCCAAGAGCCTGCACACAGATGAAAAATCTATTTTGTAGACATCAATTCAGGGCATTCTACAAATCCCCTGTTTACTTCATTCATTGTGGAGCCTATTTTTATTTGTTGTTTTTGTGACAAAATAGTTGGTAGCAACTATAAAGCCCAGGCAAAAGTCGTAAGAATGATCCTTTGCTACCCAATTTATGTCAGCAATCAGTAAGGGGGAGAAAGTGGATAAAGCAGTGAAGATAGCCCTGCCAAGTGATTGCAAAAATTAGGAAACTCTTCTCGAAAGAAAGTAGTGGGTGATGTATGTGCATTCTAACCCTTCATGTGTTGGATGTACCCCAGAAGTTATATATCTCTGTTGTCAGCAGCCACATGGAGGCAGATAAGGGGAAAGGTTCCAGTCTCAGCATTCTGAAAGAGAATCATTTGTATCATTTCCATGTAAAAATATCTGCTCCGGTGTCAGAAGTTCTGTACGGACAAAAAGCATATGGAAGGGACAAAAGAACAGGGCAGCCAGGTTCCAAGTAGATAAGGTTGTCACCTTTTCAAGACTGACTTCAGCCATTCAGGAAGCTGAGGTAACAACATGAAACTAATGAATACCAGTGGAGAAACCTTGAATTGAGTATTTTCAGCATCCTGGGTTTTCCTGGATTTTCACAAGCAAGAAATGCAGTGATGATGGTGATAAAGAAGCTGCAGTTTCAATGCCTGTGCCACGCAGCACCCGCAGCGCCTGCACGACCACACCTGGCACTGGTGGTGGCCAAGGCAGCAAGGCAGCTCTAAAAAAAATGAAGGAATGGCTGATGCTTCCAAACCTCACGTCAATGTGCTAACAAAATCTCTTCTACTTAATTTATTATAAAATGGTGAAAGAGAAAGAAACCATATTAACCAACCAAACAAAAACAACGACTAGCGAAAAGGCCAGGAGGGTTACTCCAGAATGCTAGTGGTCATAGTTTTCTTTGGGTAGGGCCACTTAAGAAAGCTTTATCTGCTTTTTACTTTTTTGTGTTTTCCAGATTTTCTACAGTCACTTTCTTTCTCTTAATTCTTATGTGTTTAATTTTTAGATTGAATTTATTAATCTGTAGTTTTTAAACCATGCCATGTTTCAATGTGGTGAGGTTCTGTGAAGGATAAATTGTAAATATTACATTCTAAAAAATGTACTCTGAGGCAGAAGAGAGATGAGTAAAACCAAGTTTATGAGTCGAAGCTTCAGGGACATTTAAATAAATAAACATTATCATTACATTGAAGATAATTAAACACCATCTGGCGAGGATCAGTTCCTGAAATGGAGAAGCTGGGAGCCAAGTTCGTAAAGCAGGAGAGAGACTCCTTCTGCTCAGGAAAAATGTAGAGCCGAGGTTCAGTGTGGGAGTACCGCATGTTTGCATTTCTGTCTTGGCTGCAATAGTTAGCAAAGCCATGCCTTTCCCTTGCTCCCTAACATGGGGAGTCACTCTGAAGTTGCGTGGAGGTGATGTGAAGCTCTGCTGGTAAGGGAACCTCTAGAAATCAAATGCTTCATCACTGCTTCCCAAGAAAGCTGAAGTCATTGGAAGTAGCAGAAAAAATTATGTAAGTTCTATGACAGCTTATTCAGAGTTAATGGGGTTTATCATACACTTACTGTGCTCTAGGCATGTGCTAGAGGCCCTAAAGTCATGTGGACTTGGGAGGACTTCCAGCTCCTAACATGGAGTCTTGGAGTAAGTTAAAAGAAGTCTCCAAATGAAACCTTGGTGGAACTACAAAGTTAAATCAAGCAATAATTGATAAGAATTGGGGACCCATTTCTTCCTTGGCTCACATGGTTGCTCAGCTTGGAATGCTCTTCCCAACTATTTCTCCTCCCCTTTCCTGGCACAGATAACCCTGATTGCCCCCATCCCTGCCTTGGGCAGTGCCACCCTGCACAGAGTAAGAACCGGGCAGTCCTGATCGTGGCTCCAAAGGGAGGCACAGCCAGACCTTAGAGAATTCTCAAACCTACAGGCCTGGGTGCCAGGCCTCTTTCTTCCAACTTCCACCTACATGACCGTGTTAGCCAAGGTTTTCCTTGGAGAAAACAGAATCAATAGGATGTCTCTCTATCTCTCCACCTACTTATCTATCTCTCTACCTGTCTCACTATCTATCTATCTATCTATCTGAAGAGATTTATTATAAGCAATTGGCTTATGTAATTACGGAGCTTGTAAAGTCCCAGATCTGCAGTTGGCAAGCTGGAAACCCAGGCAGGCTGATGCTGTGGTTCCGCTCCCAGTCTAAAGGCCTGAGAAGCAGAAGACCTCAGGGCATGGTTCCAGCTCAAGTCTGAGGGCAAGAGAGGATTGATGTCCCAGCTGGAAGACACTCAGGCAGAGAAGGAGAATTCTCCCTTCTTCAGCTTTTTTGTTCTATTCAAGCCCTCAACAGGTCATATGAGGCCCACCCACACTGCGGAGAGCAATCTGCTTTACTCAGTTTATCAATTTGAATGTTAATCCCATCGAGAAACACAGACACACCCAGAATAATGTTTGACCTGGGCACCCTGTGGCCCAGACTAGTTGACACATTTTTATGTGCCTTTGGGCAAGTTGCTTAATGTCAGAGCACCTCGAGTACTACCTTTGTAAAAATGGAGCTAATTTCTCACTGGGATAATAGGTTTAAGCATAGGCAAAATCCTTGGCACAGTGTCTACCCAGTGGGAAAGGCTCAATAATCAGCGGGTATCAATCATATCTACGACAGTTATTGTACCCCAGGAACCTTGTAGATGTCAAGCTCTACGACATTAGTGCTTTACACACCCTGTCACGTTAATCCTCACGTCAACGTAATGAATGTTTTTACCCCCATTTTACAGTTGAGTAAACTGAGACTCAGGGAGTCGTACCTTGTCCCATAGTCACACAGATAGTAGGCCCTAAAGCTAATATTTGAACCAGATGTTCTAACCTCAGAGCAAGCTATAGGCCACACATATTACATAAAAGTTAATTAGCCCACCTTTATTACTTATTTCAATTTCTAGCATTACAATAGCATTATTCTCTACTATTTTTTATTATAAATGCAAAATATTTCAGCTATGTTATATGTTAAGTAGGTTTTTATAAGGTAGCCTGGAAACTTAACTGCCATTTATAATATTATTTCTGAAAATGTGTTCTGAATTTTAAACAACCAACCTAAAAATGAGTTGTGAATGGCGACACGTTTCCAAGTTGGGGGCTGTTTGCTGAAATTGGCAATATGGGGTGATGGCGGTTCTTAGTTGTTTAACTAGAGAAGATTTCTTTAAACGTTGTTGAAGGCAGTTATGTGAAAAGCTATGCCAGTTTCTCTCACCTCGATCCCTATTATTGGAAAGGCTAGCCCCAGGACACAAAATCAAAAGTATTCCCCCGAGTACTGGCCTAAGTCAGCTGATACTCTAACTGTAGGCAAGCTGAGGAAATAGGGGAAATAAACACAGATTTGCACGTGCTGTGCTTAGAAACTTTCGCCACCCCACCCCCAGGCATGCCAGGTTCTCTGTCTCTCTCCTCTCAGTAGGGGCTGCCGCTTGCCCTGCCCACTTAGAGCAGCATCACAAGCACTCGGATGCTGGAAACAGAAGGGCCCCAGTTTGGCTCCCAAGTTAGCAACTGCACTAGCTGTGCAGTCGTGGCCTTCTAATTCTTTAACATCTCTAACCCTGATATTTTTGCATCTGTAAAATAAGTCTAATTGTAACTATTTGTAGTATTGCTGTGGGGATTAAATAAGAGCTTTTATATATAGTTCCTGGGAAACTAGTACACATTCAGTACATAGCCTTTCCTAACTGCTTCTCTTCTCTTTTCTATTATAATTTCTGGGCAGGTTGAAGGCAGAGATAACAGTGATGGTCACCAACAGTCCAGGTACCGATGGCTGGGAAAGAAGTGGAGAAGGAAAGAGTCTGGGAAGGGGCCATACACTTGGCCATGAAAAATCAAACAAAGCTCTGCCAAATGTGGGGTTCCCATTAGTGAGGCTTTCTAGGTTCAGGTTTCATTTTAAATTTCTGCCCCAAGGTTGTACTGACGGGAAACAGAAATGCCTTTATTCCACCTGGATTTCAGGCAGCTTGTTCGTTGGCTGCTGCAGGCACTGGGCTCTTCCTGGATGAGCCAGGGAGCCCAGGCCCAGGTGGGGAGGCCAGGTCGTCCAGCAGGGTCACTGCCCCTCTCTCTCCCTTGTCTGTATCAACCTTGAAGAAAGCCTATTAGGGCTAACATTTATCCTAAATTCACTTTCTGAAAAATTAATTCAAATCCGTTAGGTAGTATCTTTACTCCAAGGAGCAAATGCTTCCAAATTATACCCCTATTTAAAAATACAATTTAAAAACCACATGGTAATAACAAAACTGAAGGGTCCATAAATTAGGAAAGAGTCACACCCTTGTGCAAAATAAAACTCTGGTCTATAAGACACTTCAATCCAACCAGAAATCCTGTTCGCCCCTGGGTTTTACATATCCTCAGTTTGGCCATCCGCACAATTTGAGAAAGTAGAAATAAAAGTAATAGAGGTATTTTAGTACTCAATTAGTCATTCTGCCTGCTGAAAACAAGGATTAGAGGCTGTATTAATTAAGTCAAAGTCAACACAAAACCTTCTGTTGTTTTTTGTTCATTTGGCACATTTAGGTCATATTTCTATACTTTCTTTCTCTTATGGAATATATCATGTTCTCAGAAATAATTTTTAAAAATCAATGACATGGAGTAATAAGAAATCACCAGTCTACAAATTTGTTTTCATTTCTTTTAACCTTCTGTATCACCTGGATTTGGCTTGGAAGCCCCTTATTTTTTTTTAACATGTTATATCACATTTTTATAACACGCCTGTGCTAATAGTATTGAAAGATTCTGAGGCGAAAGTGATTAGTCTCAGAGAGTTTAAAGTACAAAAAACCACCCATCTATTGAGTGACAGCGTCAGGATTCAACTTCAAGTCCTTTGACTCCAAGATCCATACTAATTTCCAGTATATATCGACTGTCAGGATATTTCCAGTGTATATAAATATTGAAAAACAGGTGTTAGATCCATTTTTTGGCTATTGTTTATGAGAAAATAATCTTGGTAAATCCCAAATTTACTGAGAATTATTTTTTTCTTACTGATACATTAAAGCATGATTATTCCCAAGTTGATTGAGGAGTGATTTCTGTCTGTGTAGAAAGACTCCAGGGCCCAAACAGGAAGCCAGGGCCTCTTGGTACAGTGGCTAGCACCCAGCACATGAGACAAGCTAGGGTTCCTTCCTCAGTGCAAACTGTTTTGGCCCCAGAGTCTTTCTGTACAGATAGAAATCATGCCTCAATCAACTTGAGAATTATCATAAAGCTACTTTAGTATATAGGTATGATGACTCCAAAGTGGTACCACTGACTTCATATTTGAGGGTTATTAAGACTCTAGTAGGCAAATATTTTAGATCAGTGATCTGGACAAGGGAAAGTAAGCTTGTACCAAACAGGTCAGTTCTAGTGCCTGCTACAGTCCCTTCTGAGAAACTGCCAAGGCCACAGTCTGTTTCTCTCTCAACATTATGTTTATGAGATTTATTCACACTCATAGTTGTAGCTTTCATTTTGTCTCTTAACATGGTATATAGTATTCCATGGTATAAATATACCAAAATTTATGTATGCATATTCCTACTGATGGACTTTAAGTTTTATCCAGCATCTTTTACTATCATACACATTCTGCAAGAAACCTGCCTTATGTCTCCATGTGCACATATGCTAAAGTTTCTCCAGGGCACATACCTAGAAGTTGAATGGCTCAGTCATGGGGTGTACACATCCTCACATTTAAATAGTCATCATCCAAGTAATTGTACTAACTTCCACTAGCAGTATATGACAGTTCCTATTTCTTCATATTTTTTCTAATGTTTAGAGTATTTAGTAGACTTTTTCCCCCTGATCTGATGTGAGTGACGTGGTATATCACTGTACTTTTAACATGCATTTCCATCACCACTAGTGAGTTTGATCATTTTTGGATTCCTCATCTATAAACCTCTTCTTAATTCTTCCTCATTTCAATTGAGGTTTATTTTTCTTATTGATTTATATACTCTTTGTTATTATATATATACAGATTTGAATTATATATTATTGTAGTTATTACATATATTTATATATTATCATAATTACATATTATTTATCTGTTTGGGGGTAGACTTTGAAAACATTTTCTCCCAGTCAGTGCCATGCCTATCCCTCCTGCCCTCCTTCCCTCCTTCTGTTCTTCCTTCCTTCCTTCTTTCTTTCCTCCTTATTTCTTTCTCTTTTATACAAAATTTTGTAATTTTAATGTAGTGACATTTTTATTTCTTTCTCTTTGCCTTTTTTGTTTGTTTTTGTCTGAGATGTTCTGTCCTATGCTGATACCATAAAGATAATCTCTTGTCTTTTCTTCTAAGCATCATCCAGTTCCTCAGTCATCGTTAGGTGAACATTCTCCCCGGAACTGATTTGGGGGCACCGGCTGAGATAGAGAGCTAATTCTATTGTATTTTTTACAAATGTATAGCCAGTTCTCCTCCACAGGCCATCTTTGCCCATCATTTGTGAAGCCACCTTGGCCATGGATCAGGTTTCCGTGCATCTATGTGTCAGTTTGTCGACTTTGTCTGACCTGCCCCATCCTAAAGTTCCCCAGCTTCCTAACATGTTACATCCAATAGGGCAAAAACTTCCCTTATAATGTTCTTCTTCAAAAAAGTTGCTTTGGCCATTTGTGGCCCTTCTCTGTCCCATGAGCTTTTCACGATTCAGCTTGTCAATTTCCAAGAAATTCTCTTTAGCTTTTAAATAAAACTGTAGTGAATTGCATTGAAATTGCTTTTACTAACACAATTTCTGGGCTGGTCTTATTTTTTCTACACTATTTTCTCTTAACCTTAACTTAAATTTGTTTTAAATATTTCTCATATTTCACTATAAACTACCATAAGTCCTTTGTGGAACTAGGCAGGGTATAATTGAGTAAAATGGGTAAATAAGTGCTTTTCTATGTTTCCTGTGGGTAAGCAAAGTACCCTGGGGTTATAATATTTTTGGTAAATATAGGATCTTTCACATCCCTGAATATCAATCCCATTGTGCAGTAAAATAAATATAGATATCAGTTGTTTAAAGTGTGCACAAAGGTAAACTAAATCCATACTAATCCCAAAAGAGCAAAGGACTTGTTTGGGTTGAGATGAGGGGATAATTAAAGCAAATCAACAATATCCATTTATTTTCCTATATGCTGAATACTGAAAATGTAGAGGCATTTTGATTTCTCATTAACGGAATTCTTATTATCCCTGCACCTGCATATAAAACATAAGCACAAGCAAGGAGTTTCAAACTACTGGCAGAATTACTTTACTTTATTCATCTTCACCCCTCTAAATGCAAGCTAAATTCGTATGGTATGCATCCTTGTTCAAAAAAGCATCATTTTCCTTTGCATTAAATGTGCTTTAGCTTTTTTGCAGTACTAATAGTGATCTTACCTCTATGAGTCGTGCTCAAGACTAAGATGATGCCCCATGGTCTGCAGATTTCACAGCACCTTTTACCTCATCTTTACTCTACCTCTGAGAAATGAAGTATAAATCCCATTTTATAGGTGGTGAAGTTTAGGTACCAAAAATCGAAAGACATATTCCATTTCCCCCAGTAAAGAAGTCCTGCGGAGTTTAAAGGAAGCACAGATTTGTCAGGCATCTGGTTAATATAATCTGTGTGGACAGTCTAACCACGTAATGCACACCAAAAAATCTCAGGATGATGCAGGAAGGCAGTTTGTGGATCAAACCACATGTGTGATTGCCAAGTTCTGCTTTCTTTGGGTGTCTTGGACCCAGCCAAGACCAGCATGCGGTGGCTTCGGGGCCGCTGGGCTTCTGGTCACAGGCTCCAATTTGCGAAGAGGGTGCTGGAGAACATAGGTTTTAGGGGATGTTGATAGATAGTATACATAAATGAATTCTTTGGCCAAACAGGTTTGAAAACATTAAAGTGTAACAAGTTTCTCTGTAGTAGAATTTATGAACCCTCACTATGTCACTGTTAATCTTCAAAAGGATACAGAAGATACTGCATCCTCAAATTTTTTTGTAATAGCATTCTTTTTCCTACACAGCAGAAGTCACAGAACTAGTGTAAAACAAAACTAACTCTGAGGATCACTGCTCAGTGGATTTCAAACAAATATATAGTTTGAGAACCTTTTTTCCCTGAATGACATGAAAGAACTGCTACCAAATGCTTGCCTGAATGGTATAACATTTAAGGAAACACTTGTGATTTTAGTTAACATTAAAATACCCAAGTTAGAAACAGTAGGTCCTTTCCACCTGATTAGGCACATTTGAGAAAATTGGGACCTTCTCAACCTTTTCCAATCCTAGCTACCTCAGGACAGAAGGCCAGGCTGGAGAAAGTCAGACTGTTACTCACCAAGTGGAAATAAACTTGAATCAATGTGTCAACAAGAATGGTAGGGCCTTCTCCCCATTGTGACCCGTTGAGGCTGTCTCTCACCTATGTGCTTTCATCGGCTCACGGGTACTGGCAAAATATAAACTCCCTTGGACCATCATAGCCAACCTCCTGGACATTACTTCATGAGTAGGTGCTCTGCCCATGGGAAGAGACAAGAGCAAGGTGGCGGGACATGTGCTGTGCAACCACAGTTGTCATTTCTGGGGATCTGCATTGATAATGCACACGAGTGTCCATCCTGCCCCAGGACCATCGAATCCCTCAGCCTAAAATTTCTGCTGGATAGAGGATAGGATAAACAATCACGTTTCAGCCCAAAAACTCACACTCTAGGGTGCCACTGACTGTGTTTCCCCATGTCAGAATTATTCCTGGGAATCCCTGGGAAGTTCCAAGCCAAAATCGCCATCGTAGGGACTTCTGCAGACTTCCGCAGAGCACAGAGGTCATTCTTCCTGGGAGAGTGCCTGAGTTTGAATTGAGCCTCCCGGGTGTCTACAGGTAATTGGGCATTTTCTTAGCCATGTGGATGTGTGGTGGACCGAGCAAGATTTTGTTTTGTAAACAAACAAGATGCAAATTCTTGATCTACCTCTCATTAGCGTGCAGACTTTGAGAAGTTACTTCAAGTCCCTGAGACTCAGTTATTTTAGCTTAAAGTAGTTAATAATACTCTGTGTTAGTCAGGGTTCTCCAGAGAGACAGAACCAATAGGATAGACAGATAGATAGAGGATTTATTAGGGAAATTGGTTCACACGATTGTGGAGGTTGAGAACTCCCAGGACGGGCTGTCTGCAAGGAGGAGACCTGGGGAATCTGGTAGCTCAATCCACATCTAAAGGCCTCAGAACCATGAAGCCAAAGGCCTGAGAACCCAGTGGGCTACTAGTGCAAGTCCTGAAGTCCAGAGGCCAGGGAGCCTGAAGTTGTTGTCCAGGGAGAGGAAGGTGTGTTCCAGCTTTGGCAGATAGCTCAACGTCTTTGCCTCTTCTCTGTTTTTGTTCTCTCCAGCAGATTGGATGGTGCACATTAAGGGTGAATCTTCCCCACCTAGTTCACTCAGACTCATATGCTAATCTCCTCTGGAAACACCCTCACAGACACACCCCAAAATAATACTTTACCAGATATTCCTTAATCCAGTCCAGTTGACACCTAAAATTAACCACATACCTGGGAATACCTTCCTAGGGTTGTTGAAAATACTAAATGAAGTGACGTATTCAAGCAGCGAGCACAGTGCCTAACACAGAGTTGGCGCTTAGTCCGTTGCACCTGGGTAAAAAGTTCAGAACCTCTTTATCCTGATTAAATATTCATTGGGTCTATTAGTCATAAAAAGAAAATTTAGTTCTCCAGCAGGACTTTAACTGAGTGAAAAAGAACTGAGAATCATATAGAGCATAAAATTATCAAAATTGGCAGCCTGAACCTACAGCACCTGTTGAATCTTATTTTTCTCACTTTGCCTCACGTGAGAGATGCTAGTAACCAGCAAAAGGCTTCAAAGCACACAAAGGAAGGAAGCAGCCACAAGACACAGACTCCCCACAGGGAGGATGGGCCCTGGACAAAAGGAGGCAGCTGTCCTCTAAAAGTATGGATTTTCTTCTGCAAAGAACTCCTCGTTCTCAAGCCACAGGTAGGTACATACATTCCTGTGATGGATGCATCAAATTCCATGCAGGCTGGAGGTGGGCAGGCCTGTTGAAAACCTGATTGGTGAGAAGGGTTTGCCTGAGTGTTAGAGTTAGCAGGAGATGGGCTTGCAGCTGGGACCTTTTAGCTCCTACCTTGCTATGAATGATGTTCCTGCTGGACAGGTCAAAGGGTATGTATAATTCATTTGAGTGAGTTTTAGTCTTCCAGGAACTGGATGGCTGATTGGATAATTATGGTGCTCAGAGGTGCTGTGATGTACATGTCATCATCTGAGAAAGAAGCTGTTTACCTGAAGGATGTATTAGTTCCCATTGCTACCATAATAAACGACCACAAACTTAGTAGTTTAAAACAACACAAACGTATTCTCTCATAGTTCTGGAGACCAGAAGTCCAAAATGAGTCTCATGAGACTATAATCAAAGTGTCGGCAGGGCCGGCTTCTTCTGCAAGGCCCTAAAGGAGGATTTGTTTTGTGCCTCTCATATGCAGCTTTTGGTGGCTGCTGTCATTCCTTGGCTTGTGGCCACATCACTCCAATCTCTGCTTTGATCTTTACATTGCCTTCTCCTCTTCTGTAGTCTAATATCCTTCTATTTTCCTCTTACAAAGACACTTATGATTATATTGGGCCCACCAAGATAACCCAAGATAATCTCCCCAGTTCAAGAAATTTAATTTAAAACATACCTGCAAAGTCCCTTTGCTATATAAGGCAACATTCACTGGCTCCAGGGATTAAGATGTAGGTGCCTTATTCAGTCTACCACAGGGATAAAGAATGAATTTCTGGGGATATGTCTTCTGTGACCAAGGGCTCGTCCAGTCCTGTGTCTCGGTTGGGGATATATCAGTGGACCCGTTGATGGACTCCATGTAGCACTGGGAAGTGGATCATTGAATCCAGAAATGGACAGCTCTGGACAATATTTTCTAAAACCAGAAAAAGAATCGTGGGAGTACATGGTCATAACAGTAGATCAAGGTGTTGGATTGTCCATAAATTTGGATCTCTGTAATGAGCAGAGAAGTTAAAGTTGATGCAGATGTAAGACCAGCGTTGAAGACAGACTGAGATTGTCTTGGTTATGGGAGAAATCATCTCCCCAAGAGAGTGCATTGTGATGGTATCCTCAGACATTTTCAGGCATCAGAAATAGATGCATAACTTCTTTAGTAGTCCAGGGCCCATTGACCTATGGCTGAGTATTTATTACTTCATTCAACAAATGCCTATTGAGTACCTGCTGTGTCCCAAGCCTTGGGATAAGTCAGTGTACAAACAGGTAAAGACTTCTATCCTCCTATGGGTCACGGGGAAATCAGAACTGGAAGGTGCCTTGTCTGATGTAGGCTGATAGAGCTTCCATGGACCATTTTAAGGAACTTGGAATGAAGGTAGTATTGAGGCACAGTCCTTGGGTACAAGCTTCTCCTCCTGGGAGATAGAGCCTTCTGTTCTGGACAGCCAGTTCTCTGTGCTCTCTGCCACTGGATGGATCTCAGCCAGGAGCTGTTGTGAGTAAACATTTGTTGCTGCCTTCCCTGGATCATTGCCATCAGCTGTTATGCAGTCTGAGGAGCTGAAAGTGTCTCAGTCCAGAGGTTTTCTTAGGGTTCCGAGTCTCCCTTTGGTATTCTGACTCATGTCATGAATTTTCTGCTCAGTTGCTTGGGATACCAGGCCGTTGATAATGGCAGTGTTGAACCATTTGAAGGATATGGCCCACCTCACCTAGCAGTAGCTGGAATGCAGGGATCACAACATACTGGATCATTAAGATCATGCCTCTAAGCTGCCAAGAAGGTCCAGTTCCTGCATGTCCAATGATCTGTCTTTCTGATAAAACTGTGGGTTCTTTCTTCAATAGCCTCAGGGAGGGATCTGTTCCAGGAGTAAGAATGAGCAGTCTGCCTTGTATAGTTGTGCAACTTATGCCCCATATAGCTACTGGGGACACCTATTATATCAAAGATATATTTTTAAAAATCCCCTGCAGATGTGCAGTGCACAACCGTACACAGCAGTTCTGAGAGAAAGAGCTCCAAAGCACACTTCCCAGCCAAAACACAAGGTTGTGAGCACTGAGATGTCAGAGGGCTTGGCTCCTGGATTTACATCACCATATAGTTCTCAGCTGAGGCCTTGTGACCTCAGGTGCTCTGGAATGTATCGTGGTGTGGCCCTAGAAGTATACATCTGCTAGTGGCAAGGTGAGGCCCGCATGTGGTAGGCATGGGGTCCACTTCCCAGCTGAGTACCCCTCCATGGACTCAGGGGTCTTCTGGAAAATGAAGAGTGATCCAATTTCTGGGGGCTGCTAGAGATCCTCATGTTGGGAGAATGAGCACAAGCAAGAGCTGAGTGGTGCAACAAGGTCCAAAGAGCCAAAGTGGGGATTCACATGAGTCCCCAAAGACATGTGTCAAAGCAGGGACCATGACGTCAAGAATCTGAAAGCCAAGGACCAGAGAAAAGAGCCATGAGATGTGCTGAGACACCCCCCAGGCTTTCTAACTGGAACACAGTTTGAAAGCATCAATCTTGACCACCAGCTGCATTTTCCAGATGGGGAAGCAGGGGCCAGAGTTCCGAGAAGGCTGCCAAGCAATGGCAGGGCCAGACCTCGTTCCAGGTCCCTGAAGATTCCCAGAGGACAACGCCTTCCTCTTGTGTTCATGAAACAGTCAGAGGAACCACACACTCCCTGGAGAAAGGGGCCTGAAGCCCTCAAAGCAGCACCTTCAGAGAAAACAGATTGTGTCCAAAGTCCCTCAACTCTTCTCCAAAGTTACTTTGGGATCCTTCATATCTCCCAGTCATTGGCTGACAGGCCATCCGGGCCTCTGGTGAATATCTGATTAATCTGAAGATATTTTAGCCTACATTCCAAATAGTTTTTTCCTTAAGATTTTTATCACTCTCAGGTAAGCCTGAACATTTGCTAAGCTTGCAAAGTTCTTTTACTTTCCCAACAGTGAGCACATAATTGAAGGACAAGCATGAGTTTCACTGCAAACTTTTGTGCTCCAGCCCAGGCACTTAACGCCTGAATCACGAGTCTTGCGGTCTGGGGGTCACTGATGGGAAATTGACAGACAGCAAGTGGGACTAAGGACAGGATCTGGCTCACAAATGCTCCTGAGAAAATTGAGGGACAAGAGGAAATGCAGACTCATAATATTTTCTAAGTAGCATGGGTGCTTTGTATGATCCCGAATTTCATGAGCTTATTATTTAATAACATGAAACCCAAGACAAGTGACAACCCCCCTAGAGCAGCGATGAGAACAAACTGAATTTTATTTGCACAAACATTCCTCAGCTGGGGAAACGATGCGAGCATTTTCACTACAAAGATTTTAGTGCATTGGTTCTTGGCAGTAACCTCAAGGAGGTAGTTCTATTTTTTTTTCCATGTTTCCATTCAACATCTTAGTTCCTGGGCTTTGAGAATCTCTAGCCTCTAATCAAACTCAGAGGCTCTCTGGGCTTTTAACTCTCAATAGAGCTGCCTGTCCCATGGAGGCACAGGGGAGACGGAGGGATGGGTTTTAGTGGCTGAGAAAGCATGGCTGTGAGGAACGTAGCAGGTCTCCGTCCAAGAGCCACTGCCCTCAGGTAGGATGATTCCAAGGGCACCTGCGAGGGTCTTAAAGACTTTCCAGACAACTGCCCTGAAGCCAGGATCTGCAGGCCCCTGGTTTGTCAAAGCAGCTGCCACACTACTTGCTCTCCATCCTCATGAGGGCCCTCTCGTTTTGAGGCTGATCCTTCTCTCTGGCTCCAGTCCTTCTTGCTTCTGTTGAATAGTAGCTGCCCCTCCCCCACACCATAGTCATCAAGACATGAAATCTGAGTCTTCCTCTTCCGCTCGTGGTCGAAAGGCACGCCAGTGGCAGGGCACCGATGGCCAGGATGATAACCATCCAAAACCCCGGCCTCACTTCCATTGGCCTAGCCATCGCCTGGAACAGCGCCGCGTCTGAAAATCGGAACTCCAGTCTCCGGCTGTCACCCACAACCTCCCTTCCCGATGCTCCCGTGCCCAGCAGCCTCCTGTCTGCACTTTCCCACCTGCTCAGGCACACCCCAGGCTTATCTCCTACATGTTCTCAGCAGCTCTGCTCCCCCCGCCTCCTACCACCCCCAACCATTCGAAACCTTGCCCTGGAGATGTCATCACCCACCTTCCCTTCCAACGAAGCTGCTCAGGGCCTGGAGACGACCCTGCCCGCGCTCTCCAGCTTCTGCTGGGCCCTGAGACCCGTCTCTGGTCCTTTTATTAATACTTGTCCTTATCTGTTTCCTTTCTCTTCCTCCCTTCCCTTCAGTGACTGCCGTCCCAAACCCGCACTACTCGCCTCCGCCACCCCCACCTCACACGATGGTTAGGGTTAGCAGACGGTGATGGCCCTAAATTTCTCTCACCTACAAACCCATATACCAATCTTGTAATGCTCTTCAAAAGATGGGTGTTCTTTTCTTCCTCCTCCTCAATAATTATCCTTTTATATCTGCTCTTGGACCCACTCAATCCCATTTTGTGAAGGATCTCAGTATAATTGTTCTCTCTCTCACCTTCGGCCTCTTCAAGGCTGCCAGTAATTTCCCCACACCCTACAATTATCTCTCCTCTAATACAAAATCAAAGCTAAAATACATTTTTGCATGTTTTCACTCAAGAAATATTTACTGGGAGCCTACTAGGTGCCAGCTGCTATGACAGGCACAAAAAAATGAATTGGCAAACAGGGCAGGCATGATCCATCCCTTCATGGAACTCAGGGTCCTAGTGAGGGGGACAGACAGTGCACAATCAATACCAAGGAAGCACATCACTACAAATATGTGAAAACTACAGAAGAGAAGCCCAAGCTGCCGTGCAAGCTTATGTCAGGGGATGTCTCCCGGGCTCTTGTGAGGGACCCAGGTAGGGGTACAAGCATCATAATGGGGCCCAGCCCACGCATGCAATAGCTGGCCATTTCTTACCCTTGAGCTCTGCCTCTTGCCACGCCCAGCTGCCCAGACATTTCTTCTCTTCGGGGCCTCTTTCTAGAATAGACTATGTTTCTGCATCTGAGCTCCCTTGCTCCCCTCTACCCACTATCGTGGGGCCTCTGTTCTGCTCTGCCCCCAGATCTGCTCTCGCCAGAGGGAGCAATGACCTCCTGGTTCCAAACAAAAAGGAAACCTCCTACTCCGTGTCAAAACAGAAATTCACAAATAGAGCCCTGCCCCCAAAGAGACTTGGGCAGATCACCTGCAGTAACTCATTACTGGGATGTACAGGCAGAAAATCTCCTCGTCTCATGTAATGAGGAATTGGAAATAGGAAATGACCATAAGCAGAAGAGTTTTTAGATCAAAAGAGAATAATATGTTAAACATTAAATACTTAATTTGAAAATCTCAATGAAATAGTCTAATATCTGAAAAACTCAAATCATTAAAATTGACTCAAACCCCCCCCACAAACTTGAATTTAAAAAATGAAATCAGCAAAGAATTGTCTTTAGTGGTTTTGCATGAGATTTTCTTTTTTTAGTACGTATCTCCTGTGCTGTAGGTTCCAGAGCCCAGGTCAGCACTGTCTAGCAATGTAGCCACTCGCTCCATGTGGCTACTGAGGATTGAACTGTGGCTTGTCTGAATCGAGATGCTCTGTATGTGTAAGGACACGTAGATTCCAAAGGCTTAGGATGAAAAAAAAAAAGTAAAACATCTCGTTAATAATTTTTATGCCGATTACATGTTGAAATGATAATACTTTTCTTTGGGGGATTTAACTATATTGTTAAAATTAATTTTACCTGTTTCTTCTTACTTTTTTAATGAGGCTAATAGAGAACTTACAATTATATATGTGGCTTGCACTGTATTTTTACCAGATAGGGCTGATCTAGGAAAAGAAGAGATGTGGATCAAATCATTGTCGACAATGAACATAAAAGTAAGAGAATATCGGAACAATATCGGTGACACCCAACATTGGCTGCAGTTTTACTATGTACTAGCACTGTGCTAAGTGCATAAGTTTTCTCATCTCTGGCGTCAGAACAACCCTGCAGCACAGGTAACCCCTGCACGTTTCAACAGCATTGCCGTGACCTTGCCCGGGCCACACAGCCAGCACGGGACAGAACTGAGCCTCCTACCAGGTTTGCCAGACCCAGGAGCGCCCACTCTCAACCGCCTTGACACCCTCCTCACCTCCATCTGCCAGAAAGGGATTAGGAAGGAATGTGTACAGCATCTGTCTTTAAAATACGAGATTTAATGTCTTACGCTATCTCTGCTGTTGAATTTTGAGCCAGTTTTCTCATGTTCTGGGCTCCGTTCCTGGCCATGACAAACAAGAGGCTGACTACGGCCTAGCTCACCAGACTATTAGAAACACGACATGTGTCTCGAAGGCTGAGGAGAGATGTAGAAACACCTCCAGGGCCAGGCAGGCTTCGACCATTTGGATTCTATTTGCATTTCCTCTGTGTTCCTCGACAGGAACAGGCCTTTTCAAATGGGCTTAGCTCTCCAAATCCACTCAAAATGTCACAAAATTAAATGAATGGTTTCTTAGACACCATGGGGAGTAGAAACCCAATAGCAAAACACTAATGGTTTCCTTTGCAGGAAGCCCCTTTGAGGATAAAAGAATTCATCTGAGAGTCAGATCCCTTCCTGGCTGGTGCGTCCGTCTGCCACATGACAAGCAACGGGGAAGTCAATAGCACCCTCACCCTGCTCCACCTGTGATCCTGGAGAACAAGAGAAGAGCCGGCCAGAGGGGAGAAAATCCTGATCCTCTGATTTCAATTACAGGGAGGTGAAAAATTATTTGATATCTGAGCTTGCTAAAGGCGCCCATTCCTTCTGCTCCAAAGATCTTTCCAGCTAAACGGAACAAAAGAGGAGAAAGATGTGGAGATGCATATTGAGGGGAAGGGGTAGTGGGAAAGAAAGCCAGCACAGCAGGGGGAGAGTTGATGACAATGCGGACAAAAGAAAGAACTTCTTAAGATTCTTTCTAAGAAAAGAGATTTACCCTGCGCTGGCTTTTATTAGAACATCTCTTGCTCCTTCCCTTGCCCTATATCTCTCAGACCAAGAATCACATTTGGATTTTTGAATCCACGTTGATGGCACAGATATGGCTTTTACTCTCCAAAGACAACGTCACTCTGGCCTCCAAGTCAGGGTAGTGAGAAAGCAAACACGGTGGCAGCCCCTGCTAGGGTCCCAGCCCAGCCCCTGCCAGTGATCCCCCTTGGTTTTCCTGGGAACAAAATCCTAACAGGGCTTTTGACAAGGTTCTCCCTTTCAACTAACTAAAGAGAGAGGCCTGTATTAATTGTAGCCCTTGCTGAGACAAGAGGAGGTGTTGTATCACACCGACCATGGAGTGCTACACACCAGCATTCCAACCTGCCTTGACTTCCGGTTATACGATATTGGACACATTATCTAAGCTCTTTGAGCCACAGTTTCCTCATCTGGAAAGGGGAGGAAAGTAAAGTTTACCCAATAGGGTTGTATGAGGCTAAAAGAAAATACATATAAATTACTTAGCTCACATTAGTATTTTGTGCCTCTAGAAATCAGCTCCCCTCTGTGTAGAGAACAAATCATCATAAATTAGGCTTTTTGAAGGGTAAAATCCCTTGTTCTATTTAAGTTCAAATTATGGCATCCAGTAATGGTGAAACAAATTTGCATCCATGCCCTGCTACTGGTTCAGCACTGTCAGCATTTTGCCTAACCTTGTCTGTAAGCTCCACGTGTATTCAATAAAAATGTTGCATCACTACCCACTGATCAAAGAGGATAACCTCAGGTTATATGGTGGCTGAGAAAGATCCTCTCATTTTTACATTTCTGCTGTCCAACACAGTCACCACAAACATGTTGCAGTGCAAAGCTGTGTAACTATAATATAAACATTACATAACTGGAAATGATAATATTTAATATAGGAACATATGAGGGGGAAATAGCCATATAAAAATTCTGGCATGTTTGTTTTAAAAATTAAGTCACACTACCTTAGAGTCACACATTATAAATTTTGTCTCTTCATCCAGACTGTAAACTTGCCAAAGGCAAGAACCCTTTCCAACATCTGTGTGTTTTTTTCAGCATCTGCCACTTTGCTTGGCAAAGTGGTTGCCTAATTAACATTTGTTACTTGGCTGATTGATTGATTAATTAAAAAACAACAACTCTTTGTCTTGAGGCTACAGAGGCTGAAATAAAGGGGGCATGGTTCTCCTCCCTTCCTGGGGACCACGCACTCACGCGGAGACTGAGCACCATCTTTGTGTAGCATTCCTGCCAATGGGCACCATGGGAGTGGGGCCTGGAAACCATCCACCACACTCTGACCTCTTGTAAGTACAGCCTCATCTCCCTGTACTGCTTCTCCACCAAGGTGTGTGAGCTGAACAACGCTCACACCCACAGGCAGCACACGTAGGCTGACAAGCTCCTGGCTGCAACCTAATAAGCCAGCCCAGGGTAGCTAGTGGGGACTGTTGCCAGAGGTTCACAGAAATATCCAGGAGGTTCCAAAATCTCAGGAGCTGTGATGAGGAAGGAGCAGAGACAGATTTCGGGTGTCAGGAACATGGGTTTGGTTGTTGGGCACCCCCTGTGGTGTGTTAAAAGAGATTCTTGGCCTGTCATACCAACCTTTCTTGAGCTGAGCAGGCCTGGGTTTCAGGAACTGGCTCACACGGCCAACCCTTCCCAGGGCTGTATGTGCAGGGGCTGACAGTAGGCCTTTCCTTGGTACCTAACCCACCCAGGCCACCAGCTCCGAGTGTGCCCAGAGTGAATCCAGTCCTGCCCAGTCATGGAAGCAAGGCTCCCTAGAGACTAGGATGAGCGACATGAGGAGGAAGGGAGAGCTCCAACGCCTTACAGAGGCTGTTTGTGCTCCTCACAGCCCCTCCATATCCTGTCTGTGCTCACCAGCCTGACTTCCAACTGCCAGCCTCTGCCTGGTGGTGCCTAGGTGCTTCTTCTGGCTGCCAGAGCCTCTGCCCACCCCACAAGTAGGCTGCAAGGCCCAGAGGGGCAACCTCCCCTCCCCCAGCAGCTGTCCAACGATGACTGCGGGGAGGTGGTGTAATGCTTACCATCAGGTGGGCTAATTCTGAATCACGTGATCTGCACTGGCTCCCAGAGTTCCTCCGTGAGATTAAGCACCCCAGTGGGATTAAGCACCAATGCTTCCTAGACTCACTTCCCAAATAAACTACTTGCACCTCACATCCTTGATGCAGGTCTGCTTCTTGCAGTTCAGTGCAGAGGACACCTTGACAGTTCACAAATGCTGCACGGGACGGCCACATGGAAAATGGTGAGGAGCAGGTGAAGGTCCTGGTTGTCACAGAGCTTCCAGGATGCCCACGTGAACAAAAGTTAGAATGGTCAGAGCCAGCCTGGGGTGGTCTTTCAAGCAAGCAGCTCCCAGCCTTCCTTCCCTCTCCCTCGGGCAGCAGGCATGAGGACATACGCCACTGCCTTGTGAAAGACACCAGGCCATGGAAGCCAGCATAGCTCTTACTGCTCTTTCTTATACTTTCTGGTTTCTTACCAAGTGATGGAGAACCTCATGGAACATATATCCTTGGCATGGATATACACACAACATCATAATCAGCAGAGCAGCCATAAGAAAGACCTTGGCCATGGCTGACTCCAAATTGACAGAGAGAGCAGCACAGAGATCTGCCAACAGGCCAAGACAGTCACACAGCTGGAGCGGCAGTGAGGCCCCAGCCAGGCTGCATGGAGGAACACTTCTCAGAGCACAGGATCAGCATGGAGCAGTGGGCCGGTGGGTCTTGGGCATGTAGGCTTTGGTGACAGAGTGTCTGAATGGCTTTCTTGCTTTCAAGGAGCTATCACAAGGCTGGCACTGAGAGAGCTGCTTGGTGCAGAGGGACCAGAGTCCTGCAGAGCCAGTAGGATGGCCAGGGGCCAAACCCTGTCTGAAGCAGCTCCAGGCCTCAGATGTGACCTAAAATGGGATAAACCTTTCAGGGGATATTTTTCATGTCCAACTGTCTCTTTTTGGTGTACATTTTACATGACTTTTCAACAGACCTAGTTGTTTTAAAAATTGACTACTTTTTGAACTCTTTTCTTCTTCACCCCTCTGGCCAGACTTTATCAATTTGCTTTTGGTGTATGTTTTGTGAGGGGTGGGGGAGTTATATCTTCCCAGGCTGCTTCTTAATAAATGTATCAGGATTTTCCTTCTTGAGGAGAGTCTGTGATTATCACACTTGATAGTTGTTTATGTATTTATGGGCCTCTATTATGAAACATACCAATTCTAATTCCACAGTGTGTGCTAATCAACTAACTTACATATTTTATTCATCATAAAATCATGAATTAATACATTGACTGCCATGTGAGTTGTATTTAACTCAGGCTAGTTTTGAGCCCCAGACCTCGTGAAGCAAAATCCTGCAGTTGGTTTGTGAAAATCTTACTTGTTGATGTTCTTATTGTTAAATTAATATGGACAATTTAATTCTAAAAACGTGGATTGTATTGCGTGTAACTCATGCACAGAAAACAATAAAAAATAACAAATTAGAAAGGATCATTTTGTTTTAATAAAACACCATGGTCCTAGGGAAAAATTTTTTTCCTAGTGTGGCAGTCAATGTGTTAAATAATTCCTCCAGATATTATTATATAGCAGTCCTTCAAATGAGTGGCTCCTACCTGACTACTGGGTTTAAGACACGTGTACTGGACCAGGTAATCAGCGCCCTTAGAGGAGGACCTCCATTTGGCACATTGTATTTCTAATACAAGTCATTTCCTCCCAACACAGTTCCCATTGTGTCATTTTGTTTATGCAGAATTAGAACTTTTCATATCCATTGGGAGGGAGCCGGAAATACAAAATACTAACAGTACAGAAATTAGTACAGACATCCAAAAAACAGCAACTGGGAAGAAGACTGTTCTAGAATAGTTGGCAAGTGCTGTAGGGATGGAAGAGAGGAAGAGGAAAGGGCAGGAACAACACCACGAGACCCAGCTTTGGAGGAGTCTCCAGATCACGCAGAGGGAGAGAGTTTCAAAGAGCAGGCCAATCGGTTGATGTCCCCTGGAGATCTTTTATCATTTTTTCTATCTCATTGGCTCTTACAACCAATGAATACTCCTCTCTGAACTGCGACACTGGATACCCATCTATCTTCCAGGGCCGGGTTTAAACTGGAGCTGTGTCTGTTTAAAACTCACACTGACAAGCCTTAATTCGTTTCTTTAAGTCCGACTGAAAGAGAAGTTCTCTATTACCTCAAAGATACTAAGTCCCTGGGTTTATTTCGGTGCCACTTGACAGATGTATGACAGGTCAGTGCCCATGACTGAGAGATGTGTCACAAGCCCCTTCATCCTCGTTTATTTCATCGTTTTAGAACCCAAATCAGGAGTGTGTGATTCCTCTTTCCATTACTCAAAATGAACTCAGGACACACTTTTAGGAGAATGTTGGGGGATGTGATTCAACTTGTCTTCCGCGACAGTGATTTTGTTCTGTGACTGCTTCTGAGATGAAGGCAGAACATGTGACATTCCAACGGACTCCATTAAGATTGTCCCCGAGCAGACAAGTCAGGTAAGACTGAGGAACATGGGGGCTTGCAGTCCTATTTTTCTTTTGCTCAAACTCTGGAAAATAAATAAATCAGCACATTAATTTAAAAATTATTTCATTCCTAAAATACCAATAAATTACATAATTCTGGAATAGGGAGCATGATGGTCTGACTGCCTAATTGGCTAAAGAAGGTCGTAAGTTCCCTTTTTAAATTATTTTAGCGCAAAAAGTTCCAGTGGGATCTACAACTTCTGGCAAAGCTGAAGGTAACATTCTGAATTTTTCATCCATAAACATTTTGAAAGCACTCATCCACTTCCCAGTAGCTTATGGCAGACCAATTAGAACTGCCAATTCTGTGCACATGTGCAATTTAAAATCTGACTTTATAGTTATTATTGACAGCTTTTACCTGGGTCTAGGTGGTATATAATTTTAATTTCTACACAAAGTGCATAAATTAAAATAGATATGTATTTTCTCATGTCCACATCTGTACACAGTCTTGCAAACACTGTGGTGATGATATAATCTTAACCGTGTGCTCCAAAACCTCCACTGTAAAATCCTTTAAAAATTTCTGGGCTGGGCATGGTGGCTCACGCCTATAATCCTAGCTCTCTGGGAGACCAAGGCAGGAGGATCGCTTGAGCCCAGGAGTTTGAGGTTGCTGTGAGCTAGGCTACTCCACGGCACTCTAGCCTGGGCAACAGAGGGAGACTCTGTCTGAAAAAAATAAAAATAAAAATAATTCTGGTGGCTCTCCCCCCATCTGTGAAAGATACAGAGATAATTACTCAAATTGAGATTAATGTTTATTTATTACCCAATCCAAAGAGTGGCTCCAGAGTTTCAATTTAAATAACAACAAAACAACTCCAAAGAATTGTAGCAATTTAAACATAAGTTTTACTGAAAAACTAAAGTAAAAAGTCATCTCCTGATAATGGAAATTACTCAAGGAACAAATGCTATATACCTAATTTTAATCTGCATTTAGAAACAAGGTGATAAAGAGGAAGGCAGAAAGTGACCTTATCACCTGTTGAAAACCAAGAAAAGGTCATTGGTACCATCAACATTAGGAAAATGGGATGGAAAATATTCAAGTCATGATTCATGGTGCGAGACTCTACAATCCAAGTAGAAAAAGAGTACTATAAATCTCTCAAAAATGTCACTCCAAGTAGCAATGTAAATAATCCAGATAAGAAAAAAATATATTATGGAAAAAAAATAAAATGTATTAACTACATCAGGAAATCTCTCATAAGCTCAGATTATTAGACAATATGTTGTAAAGATGGGTTGACATCATAGAAAATATTCAAACGTCTATTGAATGTTCTTTGAGATGCTACAATTTTGCAATTATATATTTTCATAATTGTAGTTTCAAGTTGAAACAATGCCCTAGTGTTTGAAAGACTCTCTTGTTTTAAATGATAATCCTGACCAAATTTCCATGTCTTGGAGCATTTTTCCAAACCATTCACTGACTCCTCATTTAATCCACACTGTATAAAAACTCAGCTCATGTGAAATGAACAACTTGGAAACCAGGATGACTTGTCAGCAAACCAAGCTAACGTTAAAAGTTTGAGGGTTTTTTCCCCCCTCCCCTCTTTTATCTTTTTTTTTCTTTTTAATTATTACAGGTACATAAGAGTTGTCTATCTTTATGAAGTACATGTGATGTTTTGATACAGGCATACAGTGTGAATTAATCAAATCAAGGTAATTGGGGTATCTGTCAACTCATGCATTTATCATTTCTTTGTGTTAGGAACATTCCAATTCTACCCTTTTAGGTATTATAAAATATACCTTAACTTTTATTGGTTATAGTCACTTTGTTGTGATATCAAATATTGTTATTCTATCTAACTATCTAACTGTATTTTTGCACCCATTAATCATCCCCACTTTATCCCCCTTCCCCACTACCCGTCCCAGCCTCTGGTAACCATCATTCTACTCTCTGTCTTCAGGAGATCAATTGTTTTTGGTATTTAGCACCCACATATGAGTGAGAACATGCAAGATTCATCTTTCTGTGCTTGGCTTTTTTTTACCTAAAAAGATTGAGTTTTAAAAAACAGAAAAATGGAAAATGCTTCTGTGATGCTTCCATGATTAGAGCAGAAGGCAGGGTAGTGCCTCTGGCCCTACCTCTGTGGATAGATCCACGCATTTTATTCACCATGATGAGCATCGCCAGGAATCTCTTGTGCATTCTGTTACTCCAGATATCCAAAGAGTACCTTTTACACACACACACACACACACACACCCTCTTTTTATTTCAAATGAATCCTTAGCTCTAAATCCCTCTCTAGTCTCCTACCTTTGTGATCAGACTCAGACCCTGGGTAAGAATCAAGGGATCCTTTTGCCTGAACTAAAAGCAGTTGGCACATTCTGCTTAGATATTCCCCCTTGGCTTGTTGTCTGACCGTGGCCTTCAAGGTTGGTCAGTAAAAGGCATGAAAAGATAAACTCAAGGGAAAATATTTTTCCCCATAGCTTAGAACAGAACTAACCTGTGTTTTCTGCTCCTATTTCCCTTGAGCTCATCCCCAAATGGCCTTCTAAAGCTGGCGGATAAAGGGGCAGGTAAAGACATGCCTGTTTTGGAGGAGAGAAGAACTGACCTTCTCCTTATAATAGTCCCATGAGAGAGGGAATGGAGGAACAATCCAAAGAGGGAATGTGATCCAAAAGACCCACCAAAACATGATTTTCAAACTGGGTTTCTGGAGGTCTATAGATTTATTATCATATGTCTGAAAGTTTTCTAGAAGAGTTGTTCCTTTCATTTCATTTATTTATTTGTTATGTATTTTTATGGGTCATCCTCCATAACAACTCTTAATTTTATATTTATGTCAACTACAATCTAAAATAAACTAACATAAAGTTTCCTCGCAAGTTTCTAGTTTTCCTTGCTAATAATTTGGTACCTGAGTATGCCACACTCAGTTCCTGCGCTTCTGCTTATATGTGCAAGACTATTAGCTCAAAGTTACCATTTAAGTCATGTCATTTCAAAGGTAATGCAATTGTTCTCAAACCATGTTTTGTTCAACCTCACAAGACCAAGGGGTCCCCAACCTGTCCAATGTGAGCAACACCACAATAATGCTTGTCCCCTTGCATAACCGCACTAGGTTTTCTACTTTACATAAACAAAATATTTTTCCTGCCTATCTTATTAAAAGCAAAGAAACAAAAATAATACATCATCTTATTAACTGACCAGTAGTGATCAGCAAGACAGAGGCAATATAAGCTTTGCTTCTAAGATCCTTAGTACTCAGCAAATTAGGCATTCAAGTGCTGACATCTCTATAACAAATGTAATGATGTATGAATTCACTTTCTTGATTCATCAGAATATCCACATCAAAATGTGCACCTAATGATAAAGAAGGGAAAACAAAGCTAATCTATCAATTTATCAACTATAGAAAAATGACTTCAATGTGCCACTGAAGTCTTTCATTTAAAAAAATCTAATAGTATGCAGACATATGCATAAGCTTCTACATTCAACATACTCAAGGTAGGGTCCAAGGACCAACAGCATATGCAACACCTAGAACTTGTTAACAATGCAAATTCTCAGACCCCACCCAAGACCTCCTGAATCAAAATTTAGCAAGATCCCCAAGCTAATGCTTGAGAAGCAAGAATGACAATTGATGCACACTATCAGATTGACAAAAGTTATATAAAACTTGTGCATATATATAAATGCAGATAGAGACATAACTCAGTTAGAACTCAGAATTTTAACTGAGTGCATCAAGCAACCTGTGAAAATTCTTAACCTCTCTTTGCTATTCCCTCCTATTTGCCCACAGTAGAGCCTATTACAATGGATTTATTTCACTAGTTTGGGTTATTTTAGAACTTAAATTGAATGCTGAAATGGAACAGTGCCTATATTTCTTAAGAAAGCCCAGCAGGGTACATGACACACAGATTTTCAATGAATATTACCTGTGTGAATTAAAATCTATCTCTATAAGAGGAAATGGCAGGCCTACTAAGTGATAAGCCATTTTGGAAAATGAAAATCCAAGCAATGTTGGTTCTAAGTGAAATCTTGTAAGTTGTCATCTTCTCAGTGGCTGTGGGACCCTAAACTTAAAAGTATAACTAGGTGGACATTTTCAAAATGAATCTATCTAAATCTCCAAGTTTTTTTTCCTGCTGCATATGTATTGCCATAAACATCTCTAGTTTCCTTTCCCAATACCATTGATTGGTCCAAATGGGCTTATATTTCAAGTTCAAATTTTGACAATCTTGCCCAGGTGAACTGTTAGTTTGCCAAGTCTCATAAAATCCAACCAGCTAGAGAAATAAAAGACATAAAATAATGCAAATAGTAAATTGTACACTAACATCAGATATGCCTTTGTCATTAAGACTTTTCACACTGTAGTTACTGTTCTAAACACACAAAATTGTTAATGTTTTATGATACTGCTGCTGGTATATCACTTTAGCTATAATTCTTCCATGAAATGGGGCAATGCTCCCAGGATCCACCGACCTGTTTACTTTGGACAACCAACTAGAAATTTGAAATATCTTTCTGCACTATATTATAAATGTTGAAACAGCAACAGATTTATTGCATGGATATAATTGGAAATTTTTTAAAAATTTATGATTAATTCTAATGACTATATGGGGGGAGATTGGTAACTAAGCAAACATACTCTGTATGTATTTTTCATTTTTAGAATGCTTTCTTCTAATTAATCAAAATCATAAATATATGAGATCTAAAGAAAGTCAACTATAATTAATTTTAACACTGGAATAGCTAATAGCCAAGAAAAAAATTATGGTAATGAAAATTAAATAAAATTATATTTCTTCAAATAGTCAATAAAAACATGTGCATAATCTTGACATAGCATTAATAATCGGGCATTGCTTTGAAATGAAAGAAATTTGCATCCTTCTGCATATCGCTGTCATTGTTAGAATCAGAAATGTTTTTCTTCTTTATCAAAGACTGAAGTTTTAGGTTCATACAATAATTGTAGCATGCTATGGGCATTCTTTAAGCAATCAAGAAACTCATAAACTGTTGGTGATACTGTAGAAAATTATCCAAGATCCTCATGTCTAGGGCAATCATTCATTCCTACCAGGTCTGAAAAGGAAAAACGAGCATTTATGGAATGCCTACTATATGCTAGACACTTTTACATATCCTACTTCATTAATGGAATCCTCACACAACTTTGGGAAAAAGCTCTTACCAGTCCCATTTTTACCAATATCTGAGAAGTCCAAGATTAACATTATCAACATGTGATGAATATGTGCCATTGGTGGGATCCAAATTTTGATATATTTTACACTCAAGGTCATTCTCTTTAATTCATGAAAACTTTACCAGCTAAATACAATTGTACCTTAATTTTAGAGATGAGAAAAATGAGGCACATAGGACCCAAGATTGCACAGCCAGGAAGTGACAGAGCCAGAATTAGAACTCACACTGCCTGTAGAGTTCGTGGTATTAACCAAGACGTCATCCTGCCTAGTCAGACATTTGGTTTAGGTGGTGTACTGAGCACGCATATAAGCTTTTGACCCACTCTATGGCCCATTAAAATATTACTCATTATAAGCTGTTATTGCTGTTTCCTTTTTTAGCTATAGTAACTATTATTTGATGAAAACTTAAAAATAAATAAAAGTATAATACTTAAAATTACAATGGAAACCACCAAAAGAACAAAAATCAAAAACTATTAAAAGCTGTGGTCTCTGGGGCATGAAATTTGTACTCAGTGGCACAGAAAGGTAAAATTTACTTTTTAGTTTACATACTTTGAACTTTTTGTTACTGCGTACATTTTCTATATCTATATTGTCTCATTTAGAGAAAAAAATTAAAGGACGAAAAAACAAAACAAGGACATAGAAGGATGAAAGAGGAAATAAACATGCATGAAATTCCACACAGTAGAACATCATGCGACAGTCCAAAAGATGGGGGCAGATTTATCATCATGCCATGGAAAGGTCTCTAAAACACATTGCTAAATAAAAAGATAATCCTGGTTCACTAGAATGTATGGAATATGGAGTTATTTGTGTAATACAAAATTGTGTATATTTGTATATGCCTAGAAAAATGTGGAGAAAGATGCATACCAAGTCTAAAGCTCCTGCAAGAAATAGAACTGGGGCTGGGGAGAACCAAAGAGGAGGATTTGACTTATTACTCATGAAATGTGAATATCTCTCTACTGTTTATCTAACTCGGTGCTGTCTAATTCTATACTACTTTTTACAATAAACTTAATTTCGATGTACAGTTTTAAAATACTTTAAAAAGAGTAAAGTCACTGTGTCAGTTAGGTCCTCCAGGAAGCAGACACCAGGAGAGTTGGGAGTACAAATGGTTTATTGGAGGATAAGCCAGTGCAAGATACAAAAAAAAAGGGAGCAGAACTGGGCAGGGGAAGGCTTCAGACCACCAGGCAGGTTTCTTACCAGTGAAAGGGAAGAAGGAGGAAGCAGGATTGGGTAAGGGAGCTTCAGACCATGATGCAGGTCTGACAACGCCATGGCCAAACCAACGGGAGCTGTTTGGGAGCACACACTATCTGGGGGCTGCCTGGGAAGAGTGTGGCCTTGGCTGGAAAGCTGAGGTGGATCCAAAGGCGCTAGTAGCTGGAGGCTGTCACCTACCTTGCAGCTGAACAGCAAGTTCTTTCTCGAAGCAGCACAAACGGTGCGCCTTCCCAGCTGCCATAGCATGGTAGCCTCCTTAGGAGCCCACCGTCCAGAGCTTTGTCCCACTCAGGGCCAGGACTAGGACTCCACAAGCAGGTGGCCGGGACCGACATCTAAGGAGGCACGCGCTCTCAGATCGTGCCAGCCCGGGCTGCTTGCAAGGGTTCTCTCCCTTCGGCTTCCTTTCTCTACAAGGAGTAAATTGAAACCATTCTTGAAAGGACAGTTCTTTTTTAGAGTTCTATCCTAGTACCTCCCAGGACCCCAGGAGTCTGTTCATAGGTGGGGTAGGGATAGGAGAAAGGCCAAAGTTTTTTTAATACCCGGAACAGGAGAAACTTCCCCTTAAAAAAACAAAACCCTAAAAATTCTAAAATTCTAAGAACTCCAGACTCCAGCACCAGTGTAGTGTAATGCACTCAGTTTTCAAAACTCTGATGGATACGGATGATGAAACGTCATTAGGCTGATTCTCATGACCTCCCTCTCTCTGAAAGATTGTACCTGAACTTCTTGCTCTTCACGTCTTAGGGAAGAATAAGCAACTAAGGAACATCTTCTCATTACCATTACTCTCCACGTGTATCACAGACTTTTACCCATCTACATATTTTTATAGATCAATTTTTCTATTTATCTCTGCGTGGTATAATCAAAGTTTATTGAGTCATTTTTACCCAGAGAAGGAAGGAAGGAAGGAAGGAAAAAAAGACAGGCTATTCTCTTACTTTTAGTAAATAGGGGTGCAATCCTTGGTGGGATACCCTGTCTTAATTCTACTTAGCAATTCAACTTACTGGGAATATGTCTTTAAGAGAAATCAAAGTATACTCACTCTGGCCCACAAACAAGAACAGCTTTCTCTTTCATAACAACAAATCCATGTTTTAGTTCTATGTATTTAGTATACGTGTCTTGTCATAATCTCTAGCTTTATTATTTCATTTTTATTCTAAATTGAGAGAGAGAAAGAGACACCTCACATTAACCAAAGGTGCTCGACGATAGAGTGACCCGAAACCTTAGTATCCTGAAATAATGTTCACACTGTAAACTGCTACCATTCACTTCGTGCACGCAGATAGTGTTCCACATCTGCTCTATAGATCCTTTATAAAGGATGGAGGGGCTTGGGACTGGGGGTTGCTTCTCAAGGGTGATGCGGCAAATGAATACTTCTCTTGGGAAAAAAAAAGAAAGCATATAATCCCCAAGATAACAGCTGTCAGTCATTCAACAAGAATTTGCTGGGTCCTTACTATCTGCCAGGAAATGTTCTAAGAGCTAAAGATAAAGCAATGAATAAAACAGATGAAAAAAATTATACTCTGACACCAAAAGCACCATCCATGAATTAAAAAGTTGAGTGAAATTCATTAACATTAGAAACTTGTGCTCTGTGAAAGACCCTGTTAAGAAAATAAAAAGACAAACCACAGACTAGCAGAAAATCTTTGCAAAACACATATCCAAAATACCCTACACAAAGAACTCTTAAAATTCAACAATATGAAAACAAATAATCCAGTTAAAAAATAGGCCAAAGACCTTAATGTACACCTCACCAAAGGAGATTCATAGATGGCAGGTAAGCATAAGAAATGGTGCTCAACATCATAGGCTATTAGGGAAATGTAAATTAAAACAACAATGAGACACCACTACATGTTAGAACAGACAAAATCCAGTACACTGACGACACCAAATGCTGGTTAGGCTATGGAGCAGCAGGAACTCTCATTTGCTGGTGGGAATGCAACATGGTACAACCACTTTGGAAGATGGTTTGGCAGTTTCTTACAAAATCAAACATACTCTTACCATACGACCCAGCAATTGTGCCTCTTGGTATTTACCCAAATGAATTGAAATTTCATTTATGCAAAAACCTGTACATGAATATTTATAGAAGCGTTATTCATAATTTCCAAAACTTGGAAACAATCAAGATGTCCTTCAATAAGTGAATGGATAAACAAACTGTGGTATGTCCAGACAAGGGAATATTATTCAGCCCTAAAAAAGAAATGATCTATCAAGCCACCAAAAGATATGAAGGAACCTTAAATGTATATTGCCAAGTGAAAAAAAGCCAATGTGAAAAGGCTATATGCTGTATGATTCCAACTATATGACATTCAGGAAAAAGCAAAACTATGGAGATCGTAAAAAGGTCAGTGGTTGCCAGGGGTGTAGTTGGGAGGGAAAAAGGAGAGGGAAGGATAAATAGGTAGAGCACAGGGGATTTTTAGGTCGGTGAAACTATTCTGTATGATACTGTGAAGGTGGATACATGTCATCATACATTTCTCAAAACCCATAGACTCTACAACACAAAGTATGAACCCCAATGTAAACTGTGAACTTTAATGACATTATTATCATGATAATAATAATGTATTGTAACTGGCTCATCAATTGTAACAAATATGCCACACTTATGCATGACGTTAATATAGGGGAAACTCTGTTGAGGGAGAGAGGCAAGAGAGTATATACTTGCTGATCAATGTTTCTGTAAACCTAAAACTACTCTGAAAAATAAGTCTATTAATTGAAAAGAAATCCTACTCTCATAAACCTCATAGTCCAGTGAGGGGTAAAGGGAAGGGAATCAGTAAATAAACAATGTAACGGGAATGAATGATGTACTATGGTAGAAGGTGATAAGCGCTATGGAGAAAAACAAAGCCCAGAAGAGCTGCAGGGAGGCTCCCTGGAAAGGGGCTGCAATGTTAAGTAGAGAGGTGAAGGAGGCGCTCAGGGACAAGGCAACACATGAGCACATTGACGTGAGGGAGTGAACCATAAGATAGCTGCAAAAATAGCATTCTGGGTGCTCATGACGAGTTGGAGGAAAAGCAGACCAGTCATAGTGGCTGGAGGGGAGTGAACTAGAGGGAATTACAGTCAGAGAAGGGGGACGGGAGGGGGGAGTCAGGACTGGCAAGTCTTCCTGGGCCACTGCAATAACTATGCTTTCACTCCAAGTGAGATGGGTAGTCGTAAGAAGGTTTTGAGTAAAGGAGTGACATGTTTTGATGGGTTTACTCTGCCACCACGTTCAGAGTAGACAGTATGGGGGAAAAGACAGAAACAAGGAACCCAGTTACAGGCATTGCTAACCCAGGCAGGAGGTGATGGAGGTTTGGACTAGGTTACAGCAGTGGAGATGCAAAGAAATGCTCATAGTCTAGATACACTTGAATGGAAGATCCCACAGCCAGGCATACAGATGATCTCCAACAGGGGCATCCCACATGGGTCAGAGGAGCATCCAAGTGGACCCAAACTCTCTGCCAAGGGTCTCTCTTGCCATGCAGCTGAGAGATCATAGGCATCCTGAAAGCAGCTTGAGCTATGCAGTCAGACAGATCTGCATGGGACGCTGGTTCCTCTGCTAACCAGCTCCATGGTCTTGACTAATTTACCTCTCAAGTTTCTGGTTTCCTTATATAAAAATTATAATGACACCGGCTTTATAGGAATGATGGGAGGATGGAATAAATAATATCTAGCACATAGTAGGTACTCAAAAAATTGTAGTTTTATCCAATAAGATTCTCACTGCCAGCACCAACTCCTGCCCCAGGCATGAGTGCGACGCCTTTGAAGCTGCAGCCCAAACATAGAGATTCTGAAGGGGCTGACAACAAGGACTTTCCTAGTCAAGGTTGATCTGGCCACCACCACCACGGAGTTCCCACATGACAGTAGCAGGGAGTATGTTGTCATGTGATTCCTGAGAGCCTCCTCTTCAAAGAGTGCTTTCTGTTGAGCATTCACATAGGACACAAATATCCTCATACTCAGTGCCCATCTAAGACACATTCACATGCCTCTTCAAAAGCCTTCCTCAGCACCATCCTCCAAGCTTGTTCTTTTCAAGCCCCTGGCTGCTCAGGCAGATCAGCATGGATTATATAGTCAACCAGAGGCAGTGTAGATTTGTACTCCTTTGGCCATCTGGTCATTCAGGCAAAGTGAACAACAGGACGTCTTGTTCAAAGTTCTGCACACTGAGAGCATTTCCCTTTCCCAAGGTCTTTTAGGACACTCCCATTTGGCACTATAATGTAGCCATCCTCCTGCCAGCCAATACCAACATAGTGTGCAGAACCATCTGTAATACAGGGCTCAGATTTTTCTTCCTCAGTCAACCAGTCAACAGTGTTGAGGGGGCAAGAGCAGGGCAGAGGCTTTTTGTCTTCTGTCCTCATGGCTCTTTCTGACTTCCAAGTGTGAGCTCTGCCCTCAGGCCTTTTGTTAGCATACAGAGCTGCAGCAGTTTCTACAACCTCACACCACATTTTCTAGAAGAAGATAGACCTTCTCTCCTCCCAACCAACAGTCAAACTTTCTGACCTTCATTCTAATTGTCTCTTCTCTATTCACTTGCCCACTCTTGAACCAATCGCTCTGACCATGAGAAAGTCAGTCAGTCACTTATGGGCTTATTCTGAGTTATATAAGAATCCATGACCTTAACAATGGGGTTATCATGATGAAATTACACTGTCTGGCTAAGACAGTTCCAGGTTCACCTGAAAACCGATTGGTGGAGTAAATTCTACCCAAAGTTGTAACTGCTAAGCACCAAAGGAAAATCTAGGTGCCATCAGGAAGGGGGAAGAGGAGTATGAACAAGAGACAAATAACCCACAAACGTCCATGATCACCATCACTACCATGTTCATGTGTTCTAATGGGTGTGAGGAGGAAGGCAGAGGTAGGAGAGGAAACCAAAGGGTCGAGAGATAAGAAAAAGAAAAAGGAGTAAAAGATTATAAAGAGCGTTGGAGAAGTATCTAATCTGTATCTAAGCACTAGGAAGTGAGGGCAATGAAATAGATAACCAAGGGAAAAGCGAGGAACCACTGTTCTGTATTCCCACTTTGCTTCCAGAAATGAAGATGATGTGAACATGCATTTATGCAAACTTAAGAGCGGGTTCCAAACATTATTTTAGCAACACTAGCTTTACAAACACTTACTGAAACACTGGAAGTGCTGTTTGTTCTTCACCCCTCTGTGAAGCATTCCAATTATGTTTCCCATATCTTTAGTACAGTTACTGGCAGCAGTAGAGGACTCTGTGTAGTACCTTGCAAAGTGGATTGCCCAAGAAATGGACCTTGACACAAGGATTTGAATGCAAGTGGTTTATTTCATAGGTAATTCCAAAATAAGGAGAGGAGTGAATTAACTTTCTATTGTTGCCATAACAAATTATCATAAGCTTAGAAGGCTTAAAATAACACACATTTATTATTTTATAGTTCTGTAAGACAGAAGTCTGACATGGATCTTGCTGAGCTAGAATGAAGGTGTAGGCAGCCCTGGCCTTTTCAGCTTCTAGAGGCCACCTGCATCCCTTGGCTCATGGCTCCCTTGCTCCATCTTCAAAGCCAACAACATTGCATCTCTGATCCTTATCCTGTCTTCACATCTCGCTCTCCCCAGCTGGAAAAGGTTCTCAGTCTTGAAAGACCCATGCCAGTAGGTTGGGCCCACCTAGATAATCCAGGATAACCTCCCCATCTCAAGTTCCATAACCTTAATCACATTTACAAAATCCCTTTTGCCATGTAAGCTAACATATTCACACATTCTGGGAAGTGGGGTGTGGACATCTTTGGGGGTCAATATTGTGCCTACCATGGGTAGTATGGAAGTGAGACAGCAAAGAGCAGGGAGCCCAAAGAGGGTGCATTAAATAATGAGCAGGTCAGTGCTGTGAGCACCCAGGGCTCACCTCCCCTGGGGACATGTGGGAGATGCTGTAGAACTCGCCTCAGCGCTGTCCCACTCTGAAGGACAACTTATCAGTCCATCATTGGCTGAGGGGTGTTCCTAGAGGCATCTCCTGAAAACCCTCAGGCCAAGAGTTGTAGATGCTTCCAGGAGGAAGCGGGCAGCACAGTGCGTGGGAACTGAGGGCTGAAGAAATTTGGGTGAGGTGCCAACAGGATCTGCTGCACAGAGCAACAATTTAGTGCTATATTCTCAGAGTCAATGTAAAGCAACAGATGAACTTTTTATAATCTCTCCATCTCTTCTTCAATTAAAAGTGGTATAATAGAATTATAGGACCAAGAACAGGAAACCTGGGTTAGTGTTCTTTATCTGCTACACGGCTTTGAATTATTGGCCCAAATACTTGTCCAAGCCTCCAGTTCCAATCTGAGAAATTGGACCAGATAAGCTCTAAAATTTCTTCCAGTTCAGACATGCTGCTTTCTGTGAGTTTTCAGAACACTCACCCTGGTGATGGCTATGACAGAAATATAGACAACGTAAATAAGACATAGTTATTTTCCCAAAAGGCAGCGAAGTCTTTCCCATCTGTGGTGGAAGTGTTCTTTGGGGTCAATGGAACACGTTTCAGGGTTTTAGCTCCACCCTTTCTGAAAAAGTCTTTACCGCTTCCATCTTTACCCCTGAAGTTGAGGAACCCTTAAGGACATTTCATAAAAGAAATCCACACCAAAGCAGCAAGCAGCTGCAAATATGCACTTTTTCCCAACTCAATTTTAAATGTCAATACACTTACAAAATGTCAATTCACTTACAAAAAGTGGCAGGAAACAGAAAAATAATTATTTAATGGGAGGGTATAATTATACTGAATGCTGTCTGCAGTTGACTTGGGATGCTAACCAGGGAAAACCAAGAACCAACTAAATTAGACCTCAACCAACCACAGAGAAGTAAGTTGGAAAATTGATCAAGTATGCCAGACTGCAAATGGTCTTGACCTTGGGAATGAGTTATTGACCTTGGGAAAACTTGAGAGGCAATGCAAAATTTCCTGGGAATCCCTCTATGTAGATTTGAAAATGCTCAACAGACTCTGAATTTGCAAATTATTGTGGCTCAAAATGAAAGTTCACTTCTGGGAAATCAGAACTGTTTTGAGGAAACATGACAGGAGTTAGAGGAGAAACATAGGTGTGAGGCAGAAGCAAGCCCTGCCTGTGCACAGCCACTTGGCTTTGCTTTCAGTGGATATGTTGCTAAACAACCTGATTCCATCTCTGTCATTCACACACATTATCCCCCTTTGGGCCCACAGTCCTCTCTATCAGTTGACTGCTGCCTGTATAATTATTGACCTGGACATAGGACATAACATCATTTGCCTTTGGCCCTGTTAATCATACCTATACTGTTTATAGGCAAATACACTGAAGGATTTGGGGATGTTACCAATTTGCATGGGTGACAGCTTAGTGTGTGTCCTCTAATAAGCTGAGCAGATGCTTTGCATTTAGTGTCTCATCTTCTGTATTTTTTACCCTTATAGGAAGGTTCAAACCAATGTTGAACAAGTGTTATGAAATGGATATGTTATATGTCTGAGTGGCTTGTTTTTAAATTTTATGACAATCAAGTTAATGTAGACAAATAATCACAACACTATAATGACACTTAGTTGTAATAATTTTAAAGTAATGCCCTTGGTCTTTCATGTACCACATTTTTACAATTCTGGGTGAGCCCTTTGGATTTTTCCCCTGTATTGCTTTAGATACTAAAATTGGATAGGTATTGATTTTATATAATTTTTGATTAGTCAATATTTCCTTAAAATAAAAAAGAAAAGCATTCATAATTAATCACTGCAATAGTATATATCCAAACTAATTATAGTTGGTTCAGTTCAGTTTAACCTTTCAAAATAATAAACTCTA
Source organism: Daubentonia madagascariensis (assembly GCA_023783475.1). Lineage (NCBI taxonomy): Eukaryota > Metazoa > Chordata > Mammalia > Primates > Daubentoniidae > Daubentonia > Daubentonia madagascariensis. The sequence goes on from JAKFHU010002658.1 coordinate 12,498,820, forward strand.
ATCATGAAGTGAAAAAATAAAATTATTTGTAAGCTTAGCCTTATAAATAAATAGCACTTGGTAATTTATTAAGCATGCCTCCATTTGTTATCATATTCATGGCTCCTAATAATGCTCTTAGGCAGGAGATGGGTATAACCTCACTTTATTCAGAAGAAAGCTGAGACTCAGAGAAGCTCCTTGCCCAGGGTTACTCAGAGTTCAAAGAGTTCCAATTCTGGCTCTATTCTCACCTCATCCTTACACCGGAAAAACTGTGGTCTGCCCACAGTGGACATGCTGAAATGGCAAAATGTTTCTGTGTCTCCAAACTCTCTGTTCTATAACTTTTCCCTTTGACTCTTGTGTCTAAAACCTCTCATGCTAATTTCTTAGCAGAACCTATGCTCAAAGAAGATTTAAAGTCAATAAATATTAGTATGAAGGCTAATATTTTCTTTTCCAGAAGAATTTTACTTTTAACATAAGCTCTAGGAATAAACTTTTTAGGAAGATTTGAACTAAAAAGCTGTAGCAGAGAGTCAGTGAAAATGAATTTTAAGGTGGGGAAGAAGACTGCTTTACAACACCAGTTCTGTTTGTTGGGTGATAAAGTCTTTCATGATTAAACTAGGTTTTTGTTTTCTTTTTTTAAAGCCGCCTTTACTCAAGCTATCCTCAGTATTCCTCATAATTTATTTCAAAAATTTCTTTGGGGAATTTTATTGTGAAATGAAAAATTGAGGCTTTATTCCAAAGCATGGTTTCTCAAAACTTGTTCTCTTAGAAACCAAGTGGTTTGTGTGGTTTACATTTTCATCACTGACTGAAACATATTTTCCAAAGGAGAGAGTCATATATGCCCACTGGGGCCCTGCTGGCCTTGGCAGCCTGTGAAAGCATTTTTTTTTTTGGTGACTTTGGTCACCTAACACTTAGTTAACCTCATAGACATGATATAATTATTCACAGGACTGTACATACAGATTTTTTGGATTTTTTTTTTTAGTAATGATGAAGTTTGGAAATTTTTTTAATTTTTCAGACTTTTTAATTTTTTATTTGATTGAAATTCTTGAGTTAGCTCCTTGAAGTTACCATTCTGTTTATTCCTATATTTGCACAAATAGAAAAATAATCACAATAAAAATTCCCAAGATAAAGTACAAATTTAGAATATCAGAGAATATCTTTGCTATGCAGACATAGTGTAAATTTTTTTTATGCATACTCTATTTACACTAGCAAAAAAATGTATTAAAAGAAAAGCCAGATTTTGATCTGTGTGTTGGGGGTGGGGGGTAGGGAAAATCAGAGGAAGGGGAATAGGAGAGAAGCTGGAAGTGTGATTCAATTTGCAATCAGAAACAAATTTGAGCCTGGACTTAGCCCTCAGTAAGCTGCGCAATTTTAGACAAGTCTTAAAATTCTACTGAGCCTCTATTTTCTCAGCTGTAAAATGAGGGGTGGATAACAATGTTGTAAGAATCCACCCAACACACTGATTCCATCAAATCCACTCTACCAGCCACAGGAAGAAGGGAAAACAATAAGAAACTCCTGAAGTTTCCACCCCAAAGTCTCGGCCAGAAGCCAGCCTTAAGCTGGGGCCTCAGCTGAATTCAATGGCTGGACCACTAACTTTTTAATATGTTAGGGTCCAGAGAAAGAACGATAGAATTTCTCTGATTATATACACACTTTTGAGAACATTTTAAACCTAAACAAGATTAGGCTTCTTTCCTAAACTAATCAATAAACATCATTACTTAGGCTTAATAGATTTATTTTGAATTGTTATCTGGGATACAGACATTTAATAATTTTTTAGACTTTATTCCCAGAAATGACTCAGAAAGGAGGAGTATCCAGTTGCACTTTACTTTAATCCACTCTGGTTGAGTACACTTTACTGCTTGGGCCAGAATTCACAAACCGAGCCCAGTGGGGCTCAGAGTACGAGATCAATCCACACTAGGATTTGCCTTCATTGGGTACAAATGTTCACTGGTGTCTGTAATAAGAAGACTAGTTGGCTCCAAGTCCCAAGTGGAAAAAGATGCCCAAGAATACCAGCAGGGAAGAAAAACTAGAAAATTCATAGATTATAGTTCTACAGGTGCCCTAAGGCTCGTACTGAGCCTGAGGCCTCGCTCAGAGTTATCAGCATGTAAAAATGATATCTGAACTTGCTCCCATATATGCTTATGTGCTTGAAACTTATATTAACTTACAGGGATTTAGCCACATTTTTATTTACTCATTGTCACTAGTGGCCTTATCTAAGGCAAATACAGCTATGTACAGTAAGTTAGTATCTGCTACAATAGAATCATTAAGATAATCCATAGTGCCAACTTGATCATTTTTCTTCCTTTCCACAGACATTTAGTCCAGTGGTCTAAAGTAAAAGAGGACCTATCGAAGCACTCAGTACTGTCCCTGGATGAGCAGTGATTCTGATAGGCAAACAAGCAGAAAAGCCTAATTTAAACTCTAAATCCTGCAGAGGACCCAATCCAGGGGTGATTAATCTGGGGACCAAGAAAGGACTTCAGGGGTTTGTAGAATCAAATGCAATATTATATGAATATGTGCAATATTATATGAATATGAGAATATAGGCATTTTTCTAAGAAGATAATTCATGATTCTCAAAGAATTCTATGACTTGCAAATCCATGAAATCCATGTTTTTAAAAAGTCCTTAGTTTAGGAAGTACTTGGGCAGAAACTTCCGATCGTAACATACATTGGAAGGTACCAGGCAGAGAGTAAAACGTCAACTGCAATCGGGTTAGAGTAATGCCATGGGTACTAACTTGAGAAAAAATAATGTAGGATGGGAACTTGAATATGTGTCTCCCCCAGGGGAGGGACATTGGTCCCAGGTTAGAAGCCCAAGATACATTCCTAACATGAAGGCTGAGGTAGGGTGGTTTTTAAAAATGAAGAGGTCAGCTACACTGTCTTTGGAAAACTGGGAGCTCAGAGGTGGAATGAAGGTATCTTTGACAGCATCAAGTTGATAGTAGGCAAGAGGGTTATTCTGTGCTCTGAACCAGAAGAAAGTTATTTAACAAAATAGATGCAGGCAGCATCCAGAGACCACAGTGGGTCATGGTCCGGATGGTTGCTACAATCTAGACCAAGAAAAAAAAATTTTTGCTTTTCAGGAATGAGCACATAAACTTAGACTGGGGATAGAATTAGAGAGAACTGATAGCAAATTGCACATAAGGATTTGGAGCTAGGAAAATAATCAATTGCTTTGATGATGAAGCATGAAATACAAAAGTAGCCATGGAGTTCAACTATGAGGCAGCTATGCTTAAACAAAACTTGAGTTTGCAGGTCCAGGGTCAACCCCTACCCCAACACCCTCAGTCCCCCAGGCCTGGGTCTCTACGCATTAGTTGATATGTATGATTAGTTGATATGTACAAGTACATGGGGGGAGGTCTGTGCATGGGTGCCAGGGAGACAGATAGGAAAGAAATGAACAACATAAGGTGGCATAATATCTATCCCTACTTTGGACTATTTGGGACCCTTTGGAGTTTCTAGAAGAATATGAGCACATTTATTCCTGAGCCAGGTGACACTGTCTCTGAGAGTTCAAGAAATAACTGGTAAAGATTTTAAAGAGAGGCTGAGTAGCCTTACACTGGGAATAAGGGGTTAACAATCTAGAAAATCCAAATATCCCTCTTAGACACCAAAAAGAGATAAGGCTGGCTGAGGTCCATGTCCACTTCCTCTCCACTCTCTTGCTCTGTAGCTCCTTGCCTTCTGCTCCAACTCCCATGCTGAAACATACTCCCCTTTTAGCCAGGTGCTACCATATTTCTATAACCTCCTGCCCTCCACAGAACCAGGCCACGTCGACCATGGCCTGCCTCATGCAATTCCCTGACAGCTAAAAACCACATCAGCTGTTCTTCTCTCTAAAGCCTGGCAATCTTCCCAGCTCCTGCCCAATATTTCTAGCTTTCTCTAGACGATCCCTAAACGTAGGTATCCCACAAGACTAATTGCAGCTTTCTACTTGGATTTCATGGCAAAAACTCTGTTTATTGCACATCCTTGTAGAGGAATTTCACATTTGCTAAAGACTTGAGAAGGTCCTTTATTTTTCCTACAGCCATTTACTATCATTATATTTCCTTCTAAATAACTTCATTGCATTTAATTTTCTAAATGTTATTTTAGCTGTTGCAATCAGAAATAATTAGATATATATGAGACTTCTTTCTTCATTGTCCAGCTGCTGCCTACAATTATGTTAGTCATTTGTGTTTATGATGTCATGGTTTGCTACCATGGTACCAAATATGCAGTCACAAATACCTCATTATCATTTCATTGGAGTGATGACATATTTATAGTATTCAGGAACAGAATATCGCCCCTTTAAGTAATGTGCTCCTATGTTGCACACAAATACCCTTCTTCCTCATTGTGCATTTTTCTATGTGGTTTGCATCATTTTCTATACATACTGCACACTGTTTACTTGCTTTGTATGGAGAAAAATGAAAGCTTGTTTAAAAGAGATAAGGTAATACAGAGGTGTTAAACAAGTGGATGTGGGAGAGAAGAAACATTTATAATTAGAAATTCAATTACTGCTTAATTACTACAAAAATTAAGCCATTCAAAGCTTCATGAATACCAGGATTTACCAATGTGTTTACTGAAAATATTAACCTTAAAAATGAGCATCAATAAAATCATATTTTAAATAATCTACAATTACCTCTTCTTATATTAGAGCACTATCGATTACATATCCAGACAAAGTCACCTGAAATTTCAGCACTCTGATGACTTAAAACAAGTATAAATTTCGATTTTATTTGAGGTGTGGAGACTGATAAACAATATCAGGTCACACATTTCAGATTGTTCAATGAATATGGCTCTTTATTCTTGCTGCCATCATCCCCCTGCCTTTTTGTGAATCCTATTCAAAAGTGAAACATTTATTCAGTTCAGGGAGATTCTCTCTGGAGGGGAAATAATTTTATCAGTCAGACTCCCTGGTGATCAGGCCGACTTGGAACTGCTGTTAATCAGCCTTTTTGACGTGGTGGCTTGAATAGCACTTCCCATGATGCTTTGTGATCCCATTGCAACACTTTCCTTTTGAACTCACCATGACTCATAAGTGCCTTTTTCTCCCTTTGTGTGTCTGAAGTTCTCCCACTATTAACTCTAATTGGAAAGGTGCCTTTTGTTCCCCTAGTGCAGTCATGCACTAACCACTGAACTCCCTAGGCTGAAATTTCAGGGGTAGTAAAAACTTAATTGTTTTAGTGACTGGAGGAGGGTAAATAATGATAATGCTTATAACCTTATAGTTATCATAGGAAGTTACTGAAAAGGAGAATAAATTTGACTTTTTAAACAAAATAACTTGACTTTTTAAAAATGTTTTGGCTCAAAGGTCCGGCATGAGACTGATCTGTGTTCACTTTAGGATTTGACAATTTCCAAATAGGCAATTAGACAATTTCCAAAAAGGCTCCTCTGAAAAAGGAGAAAAACAAAACACGGCTGAGGAAGGAGGTGGGGGCTCCAGGAGGGGATTTGCTTGAGAATCTGAGGAGCTTCCTGGCAAAGAACTGACCACGGGGAAGGAAAAGGGCTTGGAAGGGTGATTCGGGAACTAACGGACAGGTACCCAGCTCACAAGGGCCCGCTAGCCCAGTCCCCAGGGACTCATTCCTGGGCCGTCCAGAATGTGCCTGTGAGCAAACATGGAGAGAGTTCTTTCATTTGAATCTCTGAAAGATTTGGGAGCATCAGGAAACCTTGCCTGGGAACCTTTTAGCACAAAGTTCAGGGAGACGGACTCAGCCACTTCAGGCCTTTTGTGCTCTTTGGAGCTCCCGGTAGCTCCTTCAGGCAGACGGAGTCCAGTGCCCCGGAGAGCAAGCATCAGTCACGGAAACTCAGACGTGCAACCAGCACCCCTGCGAAGAACACCTGTCTGGCAGCCAACGTCTAGCGCCCCTGGTGGACATTGGCTGCTTCACAGGGATCAGAGACAGTAAATCACAGAAAAGCAAGAAGAAAATGGTGATTTCTCTGTGATAGCTAAAAGGATGCATTTGTGGGTATATCAAAGATATTCTCAAAACCATAAGGAATAGAGGGATGGTGTCTTATGGGGCATGTTAAAGTCCTACAACTTTAACAGGAGATGGAGGCGAGAGCCGTAGAAACGCACTACTGTGTGCTGTTCTTATGATCAACTATTTCACCTACAGAATCTGGTGTGGTCTAAGGAAGTGGCTGATCACTATATTGGAGGCAAACAGTTTGAAGGAGGCAAACTCACGGTACCCAGATCACCATGAGTCATCAAACTATATGTTTAGATTTGCTATCATCATTATATTGACATTATCAGGTTCAAGACTAAAAACAAGGTTAATCTTTTTATTTTTGCCCTCATTGAACACCCTTTTTTATCTCATTTCAGGGACTGGACAATGTTACAAACAGGGATCAGGTCTCTCTCAGGCAAGAGGGGAGATTGTTCGTCCAAAGGAGAGGGTCAAAAAGACCCACCAAATTCTTGAAAAATCAAGTTTGTTACTAAAGTGATGATAGATTCTTTCATTGCACATAGCCTGTATTTTAATATATCTCTCTATGGAAAAAGCCCTGCTTGAGGGACCAGAACATCTAGAGTCTAGCCATGACTTTCTTTGCCTTCCACCTTATGACCTTTAGGTAAATCTTACCTTCTCTAAACTTGAGTTTCCCTATGTTTAACATCACATTAGTAACATTTGTCCCACTTCTTTCAGAGATGTATCGACAGGGATATTTTATGGGGAGATGCTGTGTAACTGTAAAGCACATAGCCAAGGTGAGACACTGTCGTTACAATCTCTGGTTTCATCTGGTTTTGAGCTGGACATGCCTTCCAATAACATTTTGCCGCCTGCAGTTTTCATTCCTCCCCCTCCTGCTCTTGCTCTACCTTTGATATCGTCTGCAGAGGAATGACTGTTTATTCAAGGCATATGTGATGAAGCAATTTAGGAGCTCACAGACCTTGAATGGGAGTGACTTAATATGTGACCACATCAACAAATAATGCAGAAGCAACTCCACCCTTTCCACAGGGTCCTCTTTTCTGGCATAAATCAGAAGTTAAGATGAAGTAAGGAGTGGTTACCTCCTGATTAATTTTATCTGTGTTTCTCTCTTTAGAATTCTTGCTCCTTTTCATTCACTCGCTTCTTTTCCTTTCGTCTGCATTCCCAGGCCTCTCGCCCTCATTTTCATTTTGAATTTCTTTCCCAAGTCCCCCAAGCCAGCCTAGTATGAATGAAAAGAATATGCAGTTTGGGGGTAGAGAGACTTAGGCTCCAACTGTGGCTTTACTATTTATTAATATTAGCTGCAAGAACAGGAGAAATTAGTCACCCTTCCTTGACCTTGATTCCTCCTCTATAAACTGGTGATAATAATACCCACCACATAGAATCAGATGCTATATAGATAGATATCTATCTCTCTATATATGCACATATAGTGCCCACATATGTATGGTATGTATAAATAGTACCTACATATATATATCGTGATTGGTGTACCTGAATTCATCAATATTTAATGGGTATCCATCATGGATCAGGTCCTACTCAAGATGCTTGGGAATGTGATACTAAAAGACAGACATAGTAGATGCTAATTAAAGGTATCTATTTCTTTCTGCCCTTTCTCATTTTATCAAAGGCCTCCAGACCCAAGGTTATTCTTGGACTGCCAACTTCCCAAGGGGCTCCCTGAAGCCAAATCTCATGACACTGAAAAATCATAGAGATCAGAAAGGAGGCAGATCAAGTTGCCCATAATTTATTCCTCTGCTACACCATAACACCAAAAATACTACAGACTTGACTTTTATGAAAATGTCCCAGACCATCCGAGCTGGCTTCTGAAGCCCGACTAGAGCGGAGAATCAGGCAGATGCTGGCTGTGCTACAAGGGCCTCCCAGTAGCAGAACATAGACAAGATCACCCTTGAAAGAGTCCAGCCTGAGTGGAGAAATACCAAAAACAGATCTCATCACTGGTGGTAAAGCAAGGTGCTGGCCACTAAGGATCTGAACGGAGGGTGCCGAAAGTGTGTATGACCAGAGGTTGAGGGATTAGAAATCACAGATTCTGGACCAAAGGGAGACTTGGAAGGGGGTGGAAGCCCTTGAGGATATGAAAGTGAAGGATAAGAAGGAAGCAAAAAGTTAAACAAAAGAAAGTTAAAATAAAAATTTAAAAACACACTAAATTTCCCATCCCCACCCAAAAATGCATCATCTATTAAATATTATTTTACTGCATCAACAGGCTTTTAGACTAAGAAACTGTATTAGTCAGGGTTCTGCAGAGAAACAGAATCAATAGGAGATACATATAAAAATGTATTATAAGAGATTAGCTCATGAGAATATGGAAGCTAAGAAGTCCCACAATCTGCAGTCTATAAGCTGGAGACAAGAAATCTGGTGGCACAGTTCAAATGCCTGAGAGCTGGAGAGCCAGTGGTGTCATTCTAAGTCTGAAGCCCTGAGAACCAGGAGCACTAAGGGCAGGAGACAATCGATACCCCAGCTCATGCAGTCAGGCAGAGAATTACTTCCCCCTTCCTTTGCTTTTTGTTCCATTCAGGCCCTCACTGGAATAGACTATGTTCACCCACATTGGGAGGGACCATCTGCTTTACTCAGTCCATCAATTCACATGCTAATCTCTTCCGGAAACACCCTCAAAGACACACCCAGAAATAATGTTGAATCAGATATCTAGGCACCCCAGGGCCCAACCAAATGAATATGTAAAATTAACCATCACAGAAACTTAATAAACCACCCAAATCCCTCTCCCTGCCTACTAGAAAAACATATAATTGCTGACCCAGGAAAATATAAGAAATTTAAAGTAGCATCCCAACATAAATTAAGTAGTATTATACAAATATTTGTTTAATGACTTGTTTAATGAAGGAGAATCTCAAGTCAGATATTCAAAATTCAGTGAAGAAATGAACAGAAAACACAAAGATGTGAAACAGTTGATCAAATTCAGGAAAGGAATTGCATAAAAAAATACATCTCAGAAATGAAGACTAAATTACAAGATACCCAAAGGAAGAGAATTGAATAAAAATGTGACCAGGAGCATTGAAGAGAGGAATAGCTAAGAAAACCCATGAAGAAATAAAAACAATGAGAGAAAATTATATAGAAGAGTCAACATGTATTTAATGTGACCATGCTTGGAACTGCAATCCAAAAGAACCTTCTAAAAATAAAAGATTTGAATCTACATATTGAAAATGCCTGTAATATACATTATCATCAAACATACTAAATCACATTTTAGTAAAACTTTTAAGACTTTAAAAAGAAAAAGAAAAAATCTTCAGGCAGAAAAGGCCTTGTCACTTACAAAGGAAAGGAAACCAGGTTAGGATCAGATTTCTTGACAGCAACATGTATGCAAGAAAAGATTACAGCAACATTTTTTAAAACTCCGGGTGAGAAGGCATCTGTGCAGTGATCTGACATCTACTCAAGCGTTCCTTCAAGTATCAAAGCTATAGAAAGTCAGGTTAAATCTGCAAGAACTCAGAGAATACTGTATTCATAGGCCTTTCTGAGAAATCTACTGAAGGATGGAGTTTTCCAACCAAGAGATGATGGGAGAAGCTGACGAAAGGTCTGATGGTGAGAGCTGAGGCCAAAACAAAGACAGAGAGAAAGTGTGGAGGAATTTTATCTGACTATTGACAACGTAGAAATAATTCAACTGAAAAATGGGAGGAAGAGGGAAACCGGGAACACGGAGAAAGCTCGTTGACTGTGCTGTAAATAACTGGAAGCCAAAGAGTTGAAAGACAGCCTTCCCAAATACCTCCAGATGACTCTGCATGCCAGGGTGAGAACACCTCAGAAGAAATAATTAATATTTATCACTACTGTGCAGTATTTTTGTTCCATTATAATGAAGATAATATTCTAATAACAGATAATATTCTATTATTTTCTACTTGTCTATTTCTATTTCATTTTCTATTATTTTATTATTTTTAAAAATGCCTCCATTGCCTACAACTGAGCCCTGTGTGAGGTGATGCAGATTGTAGTCCATTCATTTTACCCAAAGAGTAACTGATTTGACTCTGGGACCTTGCCCTGGCATGTAGCAGACTTCACCTTCATCCTAATCAGATTCAAAAGTAGACCACCTTTTCCTAAATTTGGCGACTCACCTACTCTGAACCCAAAAAGGAGAAATTAAAATAGAGGAGTTCTTTGAATGATTTTTTTCAAAGGCAATGAAATCCTCTGGACCTGTACTTGGAGATCTCACAGGTGCACGGAAGAAGATTGGATTGGAGAGGTATAGGAGAGGAGATAATGCAAATTGGTAGCCATGGAAATTACATAGCCTGAAAGATCTAGGGCAGAGAACCTAGGTCTGGTAGGTGTACCTTCAGGAAGGGAAAGAGACTGACCAGCTGTGCTCCTCAGCAATCTGTGATTTACTGCCACCTTAGTAGCATGACTCTCTTTGATTAAGACGAGGGCCCTTGGAATGAATGGAGGCTCTTCTCCAGAGGTATTTTCCAATCACATAACAGCAAACACAAATGTTTTAAACAATCTTGCTGCCTCAAGTGCCTTTCCTTTCCTGATACTCCAATGCCATCTTGCCATCATTTTACTCTCCTCTGCTGAATTCTGGTGAAGAGTCTCTTAAAGGTTGAAAAAGCTCCAAAAAAGAAAAGAATGATTTTCGCATGCTGACATCATGGTCTCTATGGCAGATCATAAACTGACACGTTCAGGAGAAACCCTGCTCCACTTGCTTATACTTACAAAACAAGTTAGATTACCCTGCAAGCCAAGAACTAGGCTTCAGAGGTAATCCCTGAGCGCTGGCCATTTACAAGATCACAGAAAGACTAATTTATGGCTAATAAATATTACCAGGTGGCTTCTTAGCTATATTATCACTGATGATTGATGACAACTGTTGTGCAAGCGTAGTGGTATCAAACCCAGATACCCCCTGAGTTTATGAGATTTTGTCTCTCTCTAAAGACATGCCTGTCATATAGCCAGTGCCAATGGAATAAGAAAGTAATGGTACTTTAATTTTATTAATATATGTGAGGAAACAACACCAGAGCTGAAAAGGGAATTCTCTATAGCCAAAGAGCCCTTCAGAACAGGTCAGTTCAGAGGTTTCCTTGGGGTTAAGCCAATCATGGAGGCTGGGAACACTGTGTGTAGAGTTGTCTATGAAAATGATGAAGACAGCAACCTCAGTGAGGCATAACTAGGACTTAAAAAACTTCACGACCATGCAGCTGGACAATACAAGGACCGAAACAGAGTTCAGAGCTAAAAGACCACCCAATATCCAATTATGCTCTACCCACCAATCACAGGGGTGAGCATAAGAGTTTGTTGATCAATTCTCTTGTGCAAGTTCTCAACTTGCTCGTCAAAGACTCCATGGGACGGATCTCTCACATTCATACTGCCAGTTTTGGGCATATGAAAAATGACCATATGATGAAGACGATGATGGTGATGATGATAACTATAATTTATTAAAAATGGACTTTGAGCCAGGCAACATGGTAAGTATTAGCCCCCTTTTACAGAAAATGAAGCTCAGACTGGGACTTAGGTGCAGTAAGATAATTACCCTGATGAGCTGATCCCAAAGCTCATGCTCACCGTGCTGTGACAGCTTTAGATCGTGGGATTCTTCCATGGACCAATTAGCTGTTACTGCTTGAGCTGTGGGGTCATGCAGAACCACATGGTGACTGATGCTTAAGGATTCATCTATGGCCACTACCCTGCACAGGTGGCCATGAGCATGACAAAACCAGGACTGCAAGCCCTGCAGGTGCCTTCATTTCTTGGGGTGGCCAGTGTCACCATCTCCCTGCCTGCTCAGAGGTCACTGTCACCACCTCCTTGCCTGCACTCACACCCGGCGCTTGTCACCCTCTCAATATCAATCCTACACCTACATTCTGCAACTTCCACGTTTAGAAAAAGTTTTACCTCAAAAAGTCTAAGCTCTTTAGGTCAACCTTAAATTATATAACCTTTAGGTAATCACAAAATGTCTTTGTTCTCTTGGCTTCAATATTTATTTTCATACCCTTTAGGGACCCAATCAATCAGAAAGTATTTGTTGGACACCAGACTGCTGGTATCAAAGGTATTTCTCCATGTTGGTTTTGAACAACTGAACTAGGTATATAGATATACATTTTCTTCTTATCAGATTGTGTTCTCATCTTTTCTAAAGCACCCTATCTCAGATTTAGACTAGATTAGTAAAAATAACATTATCATTTAATCAGTATAGTAATGATTAAACTATACTGTAATAAGTAATAAATCCCCAAACCTCAAGGGCCTAATAAGAAGGTTATTTCTTGTTCATATCACAGACTGATGTGGCTCTGGTGGCTTTCTCCCCTGCTTACCTCCAAGTGGTAATTCAAGGACATAGGCTGCTTCCGTTTTATACTTCTGCTGTCTTAGAGTCCTTTACTTCCAGCTGCACAGGCAAGAGAGAATGTGGAGAATACAGACCTCCTCTTAGCTACCTCAGGCTGGAAGCTGCTCGGCACTTCTGCTCACATCCCCATTGGCCATAACTCAGTCACACAGTCCAACAGAACAGCAAGGGAGGCTGGGAAATGAAGTCTCCTATGTGCCCAGGAAGGAGCAATGGGCGGGTGAGCATCTTCCAGGCTCTGCTTGCAAATTGCATAACCTTCCAGCCCTTTAAATCCTAGATCCAACCCTGCCAATACCACACATCCATTCACTCAGGAATTTCTGTTGTTTCTACCTTCAAACTATATTAAGACTATAACTACTTACCACCTCTACTGCTTCCACAAGGGGCCCAGCCTCCATCATCTCTTGCCTTGGTGGTTGCAAAAGATTCCTTATTGGTTTCCTTGCTTCCACCCTTGCCCTGGTTGTCTAGTCTCAAAACCAGCCAGATTAATCACGTTAAACATGGGTCAAATCATGTCCTGCCCCCTTCGCTCACAGCAAAATGTCCTCAGAGCCAACTTCTCACCACGGCCTCCAAAGCCCTCTGCAATCTGCTCCCCCATTATCTTTGTGACCTTGTTGCCTATTCTGCTCCCCTTTCTGCTCCTCAAATACCCCTGTATGCGTAGATCCTTTGCCCTGGCTGTTGCTTCCCGATGAAATGCATTTCTCCTGGATATCGTCATGGCTAACGTCTCCTGCTCCTTCAAGTCCTTGCTCAACTACCAGCCTCTCCGTGGGGCTTCCCTGGCACTTCCCATTCCTGTTTTCCCACTCGATTTTCTCATTGTGTTTATTGTCTTCCAACATAATAAATAACTAACATATTTCTTTCTCTTTGGCCTACTATATTCGTTAGAGTATAACCTCCAGGAGAGCAGAGAGTTTTGTGTCTATTTGGTTCACAAGCCCCTGGAATAGTGCCTGGCCCGTAGCACCGTCTATTGTCAAATAAATCAGTGAATAGATCCTGGCACCCGACAGACCTGGTGATGAATTCCAGAATCCTCTTCACTATTTCTACTAGAAGATGTAGGAAGGGTAAATACATCTCCTTCCCTGATATCCTAGAATTGCCAATTAGGCCTTCACCATGCTTTCCCTAACATTCATCAGTCACCCATCTTTGTGACATTGATAAACTCATTTTGTAGGTTTCTGTATGTTTTCCTTCTGTTTTTGATGCCATCAGTACAGCATATTTAGATGTTAAGATGTTTAAAGCAAGGATATGACTTTCAAATTGATTAGTACATTAAGAGACTTAATATAATTCATTGGATACTCATGTTGGTGATTTTTCAAAATAAACATTTTAGCCATTTCTGTTGGCTTTTATATCCATGTGGATTCTCTTCTATATATATACCCAGGCCAGCCAAAGAGAAGGGGTGAGCTTGAGCATTCTCCACTCACACAAGATTCCCCGTGAACAAGTTCTGGAGATCCTTCGAGGCAGCCAGAACTTAGTAAATGAGTCTCCACTTTATTGGGAAGAAAATCTGAGAAACAGACCAGAAGGTTTAGAGACCATTTCTCTCTCCCTTCCCAAGAGGCTGGGCTGCTGGTGTCTGGATGCAAGTTGAGCATTACAGTCATTGTTTTGAATTAAGGGCCCCTTTGATCTGGTTTAAAAACACAAACAGAAGGGCCTTTGCCCAATCTGAATTTGACATGTGTCCTTTGATTCTGTAAGTAATCAAATTTGAACATACTGTGTCTTATAACCACAACTGCAAAGTGCAGAGTGAGGCAAGTTTTTTGTTATAAAAAGACAACTTGCATTTATTAAGCAGTATTTTCCAACAATGCATTCTTGTTTCCAAGACTCTTTGCATGTTCCTTCCTCAGCATAAGTACTAATTATTTCTTTTTCTTACCCGTCCCCATAATTCTCAACAATAAAGGGAAGTCTATTTAAAAGAGCTCATTTTCCACAAAAAGGAAAAAAAAGCGTTTTCAAAGAAACCAAAACCAAAGTCATTCAGATCCTTTCAATCTGTGTCTTCTGGACAGCTTGACTTGTTAGGGTAGAATGATTAGTTAAAAGGCTTCACCATGGAGTCCAGAGGTTAGCACTGTCTGGGTATCATTAAGTGTGTGAAACACTAGGCCCGGGGCAGGAAGCAGGAAAACGTTTACTTTCAACCCTTTTAGTTAAGGAAACACAGGCCAGTGAGCCTACTTTCTTGGGTCTTTTGGCCTCTGGATTTCTAAGCCCCAGGGCCCAAGGGAGGTTACAACCCTGAGCCCAAGCTTCCCAGAGCACCAAAGTCATCTCTGAACTTACAGGGTAAAATGTATTTAAAGCCCTTCCCCAAGGGGAGATGCAAAAGTTGGAGGTTATTTCACTGTCAGGGTCAATTTATATTCGAAAGAGTGCAGGAGATGGGGTCTTTGCCCAGGGGACTTCCTAGGAAAAACAGAATTGACCTATTTTTAAGGGAAATGAATTCCAGCACTCAGTCCTTGCAACCCACTCCCCACCCACATCCGTTCTCTCTTCTTCCAGTGGAGGAGAGAACTTTCTGAAGATCACTTCTGCTAATAACAATTGTCACCCACAGTACAAGGAACTGCCAGGATCCCTTGGTTCCTAACCCATGTCATTAACTCTAACCAGCAAAAACCTCACTGCATTCCAATGCTGAGTTTAAATCTCAAATACAATTATGCATGGGGCATTAATGGCTAACATAGAAATGTTAGCTCCTATTATTCCTATTTTAATAGTATTAACTTTTAAAGTATTTATGCCTGCCTAAAATCATTATTAATACAGAATAATCACTTGATATACTTAGATGGAGGACATTACAACTTGGATTTTTTGGGGGTTTTTTTGCACCAGAAATTCCAAAACTTACAGATATAGGCTTCCGTCAAAGGCTGCTTGGTAAGTCTTTTACAAAGTGTGTACCTTGACAGTCCAGGAAATAAGGAACCAAGACTCACCTGTACCTCCACTTAAAGCCAGATCACAATTACAGAAAATATTATTCTAAATAACACAAGAAATAGCCATGGATCAGAGAAACAAGCCAGAACAGCATCAGCCTGCTCAAGTTTATTCATGCAGTAGATTTTAAGAAAAGGTAGATGTCTCAAGTCTAGACACCATTTTAGAATAAAGAGCTCATCTTAATACCTTCAGTATGTGCCATTTTCTTTCATTATTCCAAATGAGATATTATGTGATAATACTTCCCAAACAATAAAGACCTATATAAATAAAAGTTATAAAAAAATTTAAAATCAATCAATAAATTAAAGTTATATGAAAGAAATTTACCCTTCTGTGTTTTTTCAGTAGTCACCAAAATTCGAAATCAGTACAAGGAATATTTCTTGCAGAGAATTTTTTTGTACAGTAAAAAATTACTATATTTTTCTAGAAATATTCTTTACTTTTCTGTTAAATCATGAGGACCCAAGATCAGCTTTGTGTTCCTGAGAACTTACATCTATTTTCAAAAAGAAATGCAGTGACCATCTTTAGTGACTCGCCTTTTAGAACCAAACAAACAGCATCACAGCTCCTTTTAACACTGGCTGGAACCCAGTGTTATTGAATGTTTTACATATATGTTTCATGTCATTTTTTAGTGTTAGATTCTTAGTACAAGAGTCAGATTTCTACAGAGGACGCAAAGATCTTTTGAACATCAAGCTTCCTTCCTGTGCCTTATTACTAAATGGCCCAGCAGGCCGAGCAAACATGGGATCTCCTCACCTGTGCCCTCACCAGGAGAGTGGTGTGGTCCCTTTTGGTTGTTAAACAGCCAAACAGGGTTCAAATCTCTGTTGAGTCACCTGCCAGCTGTGTTTCTGGGGCCTTTGATGTTTGCTGTTCTGAATGTCAATTTTTTCCTCTCTAAGATAAGAGGATAGAGTCAGATGATTATTAATAACATCTCCAGAGCTAATGGTCTGTGATTATTTAGACAACTAAGTAAGGTTATATGATTAATTAGGACTCAATGAGGATGCAGACAAAATTAACTGAATCTATGGTCAATTAAGTCATCTAAGAACTACTATAGAAACATTTTTCCAAGTGTTTCCTGTGTATACTAGAGTAAGGAGAATGCCCTTATCATCTTTCTTCATATAGAAACTGATAATATGAAAACATGTGAAATTCACAAAAGGTTACCTAGAACTAATTTCGTTTTATAAATGTGGCTAAAATCTGGTTATCATTAGAAATCTATCCATTTGACTAAAGAATTTATCCCATCATCAAATAAAGGTATCATCGTAAGAAATAATCAATTATCCTTTAAAATAAATAAGTTTATCAGATCACTTTCTAATAGAAGTTTGGAGATTAAAAAAGCAAGAGAGACCTTTCTGGGTAAGAGAAAAACCCTGCAGGGGAGAGTCTGAAGTGTAACTAGAGTGACCTGGGACAAACTTGGCCTCTGCATGGTTTTGCCTGAGGTTGGTTTGAATCATAGGAAAAATCATAATCTCCATTTGTTTCTTTTTTCTAAACTAAATTACCATCCTGTCATTTTGTCAATAGAGCAGGAACATAAATATGCAGCTTCTGGTTCAAATACAGTCTGGTTGACCCCAGGTTAAGGGCTGCATGAGATTCTTAGCAAAATAGTTTCTTACCTAATTAGCCGGCACACATGAACTAATTAGGGCCTTACTCCTTGCCAGTAGGAAATTCGAGAAGTTTAGTCTAAACATGGAAAATCTGATTTCTCTTGCAAGAGTTGAGACACCTGCAATGAATGAGGGGAAGAGAAGGATTTATTCAAGTCAGAAGAGAAGGCTAGTGAACCCTGCTTCCATTACATTATCCACTCACTGTGGGGCAGACTTCGCAAGCCACGCGCACTGCATGACGGAATGGAAGAAGTGACCAGACAGTGAATCAGTTGGTGCACGTGTGCTTGGCCATAGCTTTAAATGTTTATAGAGTGTTCAGAAGACACTAAGATGGGGCAACGATTGCAGTCACATAGCTAAGCCATAGAATCACTGAAGTGATTAGCACAGCTGCTGCCTTAGATCAAGGACTTTTTGGAATGGAAGGGCTCTGAGCTTTCATGGGTAAAGATTATGGACAGGATATCAAGCTACATACTGTAGGCATGAGAGTTCAGATATTTAGCCAAGAAAAATCCAGATCTGCCTTCTATAATAATTCTGCCAATTTCTGTGTGACCATGGGAAGTTAACTAACTGAATGCCAATTTCATATGGTTAACCTGAGGGTCCTGTTGAGGCAATGGATGAGAACCTTTTTATTTTTTTCTTTCTTTGTTTTTACTAATTGCAGTATTATTTTTATAAAAATTATGCTGACAGGGGTAGGGAACCTGCAACCTCAAGGCCACATGTGGCCCTCCAGATCCCCAAGTGTAGCCCCTCAACTGAATCTAAACTTCACAGAACAGATCCCTTTAATAAAAGGATTTGTTCTGTAAAATTTGGATTCAGTCAAAAGGCCGCATTCAAGGATCCAGAAGGACACATGTGGAACCTGCAGGTTCCCCACCCTCAAATACTAAAGGGATTGCTGAACCTCATATAAATTTTTGAAAATGAAATCTATAAAATTAATCTGTTTGTGTAAAAGAATTATACTTATGTGGGTATCCATGTGATACCACAAAGGTCAAGAAATTAAACACTCCCTGTGGGACTTCCCAGATCATATTCTTGCACCTCCATTACTTTTGCAATAATAATCACTCCTTTACTTTACTTAGTAATTTTACCATAAACAAAGGCATCCCTAAACAATATTTATTTAGCTTTGCCTGATTAGAATATTACACACAAAGTATCATATGCTGCATGCATTAGTTTGTGGCTTCTTTTGCTCGGTATTCTATATCTAAGATTCGTCTATATTTATATGAATAGTGCATTTATTTTTGGTGTTATATGAAATATATAAAAATAGCACAATTTATTATATTTATCCATTCCTCTGATAATAGCCATTTAGGTTTTCAATTTTTGGCTAACACAAATCACGCTTCCATGGACATTTTGAGCAGTCTTTGGTATATGTGTGCAAGTGTTTAGGATGTACACTGTAGGGTAAAATTGAGTTGTTGCTCACAACTGAGTTGTTCACGATGCAAACATTCTACTTTTCTAGGTAATAACAACTTCTTTCCCAAAGTGCTTAGACTCCCACTTGCAATGGGTAAGAGTTTTCCATTGTTTCTCAGCTTCACAAGCACTTGATATTGTTGATCTTTTACATTTATTACAACCAATATATATACACATAATAGTGTTTCTCTCTGTAGTTTTAATTTGTACTTGTGTCATTACTAATGACATGGAGTTTTGTGTCATATACTTCTTGGTCATTTGTTTCTTCTTTTAAGAGTTTATTCAAATCTTTTGTCTATTTTTTCTATTGGGTTGTTGGTATTTATTTCTTATGGATTTATAAAAGGTGAAGATAGATGATTGATAGCTATCTAAGTAATATATATATTACAGATATTAGTTTTGCCAGTTATTAAGATATTACCTCTTTATTTTCAAATCTATCTTTCTATACTTTGCTCTGTGATCCTAGAGCTATGTATTAGTTAGCTATTGCTGTATAACATGTTACCCCACATACACACACACACAAAACTTAGCAGTTTAAAACAGCAGACATCTATTTTCTCCCAGTGTCTGTGGGCCACGAATCCAGGTGTCCCCTATCTCATAGTCCCTCACAATCAATGTGTCAGAGTCTGTGGTCTCATGTGATGGCTCAGCTGGGGAAGAATCACTTCCAAGCTCACTCAGTGGTATTTGACAGCCAGCATTCTGTTCCTGCCAGGCTATCACCGCACTACAGATCTCAAGTCCTCACTGGCTGTCAGCTAGAAACCACTCTCAGTCACTTGATATGTGGGCTTCTACCACATGGCAGCTTCCTCCATCAAAGCATGAAAGCCAAGAAGATAATAGAGAGCAGATACCAACAAGACGAATCACAGCGTTTATAACCCAAACACTGAAATGATATCCTATGACTTTTGTCATATCCTAGCAAGTCTCCAGGTCCAGCCCACACTCAGGGGAGGGGACTGCACAAGGATATGAATACCAGGATGCAGGGATCACTGGGAGCAACATCACAAGCTGCTTACCTCAGGCTGGGAGTCCGCATTTCTCCATGGCCAGTGGGTTTCTGTTAAAGTCCATCAGCACAAGGCCCTAGAGGGTATAGGAAGGCAGGAGAAGGGAGAACGATTTTGAGCCTTTCTATTGCCCTCGGTTCCTATTTGTGTTACTGCAGCACTGCAATGGCTCTATATCCCGGAAGCAGCAGCTGGATCCAGTAGCAGTTGATTACAGTCTCCAGATTTTTTTATACTCCCTGACCCAGTCTCATCACACCTCCTTGAGCTACTGACACCAGCAGAGCAGCATCTTCTCATTGAGGCCTAAACTCCAGCTCCACGAGGTCCCTCTTCCAAGTACCAGCCTGAGAGCTCGCCTCCTCAGAGGTCTGGCTTCTAGCTCCTTGAGGCTCTTCTACTAGCTCCCAGCTTCAGATAATTCTATCACTTCCCTGGGGCCCCTCATCCTAAGAGTGGTAGCTGCTTCCTGCAGTTGCTACCTGTACCTTACCTTGGAGTCCCCTTTTTCACTTCTGAGGCCTCCCATACCAGTTTAACCAGTTCCCTACATTAAATAGTTTCTGGTAAAATGACTAATATGATTACCAGTTGATGCACTGATGTCTTTTCCCAGTTTGAGGAATTTGAAACAATTCAAAATGTCCCTTTCCTTTAAAGACTCACAACTTAGTGGGGAAATATTAAAATAAGACATAAGCAGAAACACTTAAAATACAGACAGAAATTGGTTGATGCCATAAAAAAGCTACAAATAAAGGGCCCTAAGAGTTTACAGGAGGGAAAATGTGCTTCTGAGAATCAGGTAGTCTTTTTATAGAGAAGGGAGGATTTTAGCTAGATCTTAAAGGGTGGTTGGTCTTTAAAAAGGAAGTGCATTCTAAGAGGAGGGAGTAACAAGAGAAAAGCAAAAAAGAAGACATGAAATAAAGAAATAAGATTAGAAAACTATAGAAGGAAAACACACACACACACACACACACACTACACAGAATTTGGTCTCTATACTGGCTATCCAATAGAAATATACTGTGAGCCACAAATGAAACCCACAAAAGTAGTTTTAAATCATCCAGTAGCCAGGTGGAAAACAAAAAGCAAAAAAGAAACAGATACAATGAATTGTAATATCTTAGTTCAATATATCTAAAATATTATCATTTCCATAAGGAATCAGTACAACCATTACTAATGAAATATTTTGCATTCTTTTTCTTATACCACGTCTTCAAAGTCTGGTGTGTTTTACATGTGAGGTGCATCTCTGTTTAGATGCACCACATTTCAAGTGCTCAATAACCACATGTGGCTCATGGCTGCCATATTGGACAGCACAGCTCTAGAAAACTGGGGAACCATGGGAGGTTCCAGAGCAAGAAACCCATATAATCAGAGGAGTAGTCTGGACATTTTAACATGAAAGCACTATTTATTCAGTGGGCAGATATTTATTGAGCACCTGATACCTAATAATATTAATAGCAATAGTAAGAGAGCCACTGGTTACTGAGAACCAAACTGTGCTTTATGGCCAATGAAAAACTTGGGAATATTTTTTTTAGAGAGAGAAATTAAATGGTCTTCTCTAACAATGTCTTCAGTTATTTTTTCAAACAGTTGAATTTTATAAATGCAGTGAAAGGCTTATCAAATTTCTCAAAATAATTAAACATAAAACTTTGAGTTTTCTAAAAAGTATTCTCCTTAGAAAATCCAAGAATATAAAGCTGCATTTTGGATTTATGCTTCCTGAATATTCTGGGATCTGCCTATCCTCCTACTAATCCTCTCCCTTAGAGACCTTTAATATGGGCGATTACTGACATTCCTACTAAAATGATAAAAATACAGGAAATGTCATTTTAATGATTGTGGGTTTCAACCTTTCCAAGTTACAAGATTTAAATGAGAATTATTTACACGTGGAGTGTGCTTTCCCCTAGGAATTCATTTGAATCACCTGGATTTATGAGCTTTGTCTGTTTTCCATTCTATTTTATAAATGTTAAGCTAGCTATTAAGATAGGAAACACACATTGGTAATGCACAGAGTGGGAGCAGAACCATGCTCTTCCATAACCAACAATGCTGATGTTATTGATTTTATTTAAATCCTAGGAAATCAGTCACGAGACTCTGTACCTTATCTTTTAATATTTACTTTTAATATTTATTTAATGTTCCACAAAAGGAACAATTTCAAAATTTTCATCAAATCCTTTTTGGAATCAAGACAGGTGTAATGGGATTGTAATAGAACAATGGAATCTGGGTTCTGAGCACAACTTCACTAATACAGGCTTTGCTAAATAACTCTGGACCTGGCCTTCGTTCTTGGCGACATGGAGGAGGAAAAGAAGAAAAGAGGAAAAGGGAATTGAAAATAATTTTTAAATTTCAAAGTGTTTTACAACATGGGAGGTGTCAGTTGATATCAGGTTTCTGTTTTTAAGCACATGACAACCTGATTGGGGAAGTAAGACTTCAGCAGGGACATCTGTTTGGGAGGGGGCGTTATTGACAGGAGCTTGAACTAATGCCTGGGGAAGAGAAGGGGGGTCAGACCAAAGAGAGCTAGGCTTGGTGCAAACTGTGCGATTGGTGTGATGCTAACAGAGAACATGGCTTCAGGAAGGGCTTCTCTGGTTTTCTTACTTGGACAACTAGGTGCCTGGTTGTGCCATTCTCCAAGAGATGATCATAGAGTAGGAACGACTTTGGAGTCTGAGGGTGCAGAGGGAATGCCCACGGACGTGACGGATTCAACTTTGCGTAGGTTGAGAGGCCCGTGAGACACACAGAGATTTCCACAGCCAATTGGATATACGTGCCTAGAACTCAGGAGACAGATCTGGTTAGAAAATATATATTTCAGAATCAAGAGGTAATTAAAGGCATGAAAGTAGATAAGCACTCCTGGGAGGTGAGTAGAGAGAGAGAAAATGGAGCAAGGAAAGAACACCAGGGAAACCAACCTTTAAAAGAAAAGAAGAGACAAAGCAGCTCACACAGGATTCTGACACTGAGGATGCCCTACACTCCCGCTGCCCCAGCCCACATCTGAGTAGGTCATTGGCAGCTGTTCCGGAGAGTTCCTGGTGAGCTGACAGCTTCCCACCTCCCTGCTTCACTGCCTGAGGACTTTCTCTGGCGCCAGGGAACTAGCTCAGTAAGCACAGGAGCATCCTACAGGTGCTGAGAATTCAACAAATTCAGGTGGAGAAATAATCCAGCCTCCCACCCTTGCGGAGCCAATTCTGAGTTCCAGGGGCTTGTCAGGGCCCCCATGGGAAAGGAGCCCAGTTGCCCACTGCATTAACTGGTTCATGATCAGACCCTTTATTGGCTTTTTTCACCCTTCCCCACTTCACTTTCCTCACTTCCTTACTTGTGCTTTCTCAATAAATTTCCTGCATTCCTCACCCACCCCCCCTAAAAAAATTACTCATCTCAAAAAAATTGCCCTCCCGTCTTGTAGGGAAAAACCAAACTAAGAAAGAAGGAAAAACCAGATAGGTAGAAGAGAATCAAGACAGTTAGATGTCTTGGGGGTGGGGGAGAGGAGGAAGGATAGAGTTTCATGAAGAAATTGACCAACAGTGAAAAATAGTGCAGAGATATTGAGCCAGATAAGGGCTGAAAATATTTCTCTGAATTTAGCAGCTGAAAGGTGACTTTGACAGGAGCATTTTCAGTAAAATGGTGGGAGCAGAAGGCAAACTGTAGGTGCTGCTATGTGACCATGAGTTGAGAAAGAGGAGGCAGTCATAAAGGAAGGAGAAATGGTGGGCTGGGGTGCTGAGTTGTGTGCGGTGATCTGGGCTAAGTGGGCCCAAGAAGAAAAGGGAACAAAGATGATGCCAGCAGAGGAGCGAGGGCAACTAGTGAGGGGCAAAGGCCCTTTGAGGAAGAGTGAAAGGATGGAACCGAAGGGGGAGATCATCCGTCTCGGATCCACCTCATCCACAAAAACCAGAGCAGATGACAAAACGTACAATGAGAAACTTCATGGTGCGTAAGAAATAGAGAAAGTTACTAACTTGACTTCTATTTTCTCTGTGAAGTGGGAGACCCGTCATCCATCAATGTCTGCAGCAGAGATGATTAGGAAGGGAGCATTGAGGAAAATGACAAGGTGTGAAAAGTGGTCTGGGAACTCGGTACTGCAGAATGTACAGTTGCACAGAAGGATGACTGGGAAGTGCAGAGATCCCTGCAGGGTGAAAGAATGTGATTTTGTGGTGGCCTCCCCTAGGTTGGGTTTACCAATCCTAAGACAGAAGCCTGAAGGAGGTGTTTACTCAAATTGGTGTAGAAGTACATGGTTGTATTAGTCAGGATTCTCCAGAGAAACAGAACCAATAGAATGTGGCGGGGGAGGGGGAAGAGAGAGAGAGATTCATTTATGTTAAGGAACCAGCTCATGCAATTGTGGGAGTTGGCAAGTCCACATTCTGCAGGGCAAGCTGTCAGGCTGGAGACCCAGGGAAGGGTCGATGTTGCAGTTCCGTCCAAAGGCAGTCTCTGAGGGCAGAATTCCTTTTCCCTCAGGGGACCTCAGTCTCTTTCTCCTAAGGCCTTCAGCTGGTGGGATGAGGCCCACTCACACTGCAGAGGGTCATCTCCTTTACTCGAAGTCCACTGATTTAAATTTTAATATCATTTTAAAAATATCTTCACGATGACATTCTAAACAGCTGTTTGACCAAATATCTGGGTACCATAGCCTAGACAAGTTGACAACAGTTGATAAAATTAACCATCACAATGATGACAGTAAGAGAACAATTCACATTATAGACAAAAGCCTACACTGATTCCAAGGGAAGTGCTGCAGAAGCAGCCTGCCACCCTGAGAAAACAACGAAGGGTTTAAACAGAGTTTCTCAAAGCATTGTCTATGGGACATACAACAAAATCAACTAGGATGTTTACAAAATGTAGATTTTTGGACACTGTCCCCCTAACTACAGGGGAAGGCTTTAGGAACCTGCATTGTTACTTGATCTGCAGGTGATTGTTCTGTTCGTTAAAGTTTGAGAACCACGGGATTGATGGAGAATCGCTGATGAACTTGCCAAGTAGGTGTGGTAGGAATGAAGGAGTACGGAGAGTTTAAAAAATGAGATGCTGTGTCCAGAGTGTGGCATATTAATATTAAAGATTTATGTGCTGTGCAGTCCTAGGATGAGGCCACGGCTGTGGGTGGCTGAGTGAAGGCAAAGGTCAACATGGCCCCCTGGTCAAGGAACTCTCATGAGAAGTGGTTGCCTAGGCCCTTCATTGGCCACCGGAGACCCCCTGTTTGAGGGCAGGGTTGGGGTTGGATGGTGGACGACCAGCACATAACAAAGAGAGACGAAGACCCAAGAGGAATGCCTTATAGAGACCAGAGCAGAAGGTAAGGGGTACTGTTTAAAGTGCCATCTCTGCCCTGACCTTCCACCACACTAGACATGGGAAGGTGAGCCCTCCTGAAGAATCAGCAGGGAAAGCAATATCCTCGGGGACCGTAGCCAGGACCAGGGTTTGCATTCTGTGAGAGTCATCAGATAGCATGGGAATTTGCTTTCTCTTGGAACAGAGGTGACAGAGGGCACCATGGAAAATTTGGAGGGAAGGGGGTAGTGAAAAGGGGTCTGGAGCATGAGGGGGGCTTCACGACCAGTGGGGCAGAGGCCAAGGATGACAGCGTTTGGGATTTGCAAGATCAGCTGGAGTCACAGTTCTAAGTGGAACTCAGGATTAAAGAAAGTCAGTGCCCCCAAGGCCTTGGGTTGTTTTGTGAAATGACAGTTCTACCAGACTGGCCTTGGTCCTGGGTTCAAACTAGAATAAGCTATTTTGATCCCCAGGGAAAATCCTATGCCAGAGGTACAAGTGGAGACTTTGGTTGGTTCTCCAGGACTTTGTTGAGGAGGCATCACGTGCTGGCTCTGGAAGGAAGGATGAAAAGGAGAGAATCTGATGGATGAATGACCTGAGAAAAAGCATGAAGGAGAGAAAGAACAAAGAACACTGGGACGTTAAATTGTTGGTACCAGATCCTGCCATGCTGTGCCCTTGTGGGACCCTCCTTTTTCTCTATAACCGCTGCAGTTGGCCGGCATGGGTGGGACGATTTCCTCAAAGCCGTCTGTGTGCACAGAGCCGCTCAGGACTATCCCGGTGTCTTGGGAGAGGGAAGCTGAGAGGGAGACCGTTTTCTCTGCTGATTTCACCTCCGAAGACTGATGGGCCCAGAGAGGCTGAGCAGGGGGCCCTGCTGCCTGCCTGCCTGGGACACTGCCACATCCCCAGCAGCGATTCCTAATGGCTTTACCAAAAGTCTTGGCTGTTTCTCAAAGCATGAGAACACCAGGGTGAGCTAATTCCAACCTGGCTGAAGGGAATGATGTGGAGAGGAACTTAGGAAAGTTTTCCCTTTCCATCTGCCCCAGAGGCGCCATCAACTGTGAAAAAAGAGAAATCCATTTGGGGACGACTGTTATTCATACTCATTTCCACCAAAAATAAGGGGGAATGTACTCACGTCATTTTGATATTTAGTACAAAAGCCCTGAATAAAAATAGTTTTTAAAGAATTTTAATAAATCCCTCCTAATTTCTTGAACAATTCATTGGTTTTCTTGTGAGAGAAAATATAAGGCACTGAGTTTTAGTTCATTACATATCATCTTTCAACCAGGTTCACGTGGAACCCAAGAAGACATTTGTAGGAGTTTTCCCATATTGTGAAACCTGTGTTTTAGGCACCTATGCAATTTGCCTAAGTAGCTCAGGACCGTGTGTGTGTCTGTGTGTGTGTGTCTGTGTGTGTGTGTATGTGTGTGTGTGTTTTAACAATTAAAGAAAAATGCATTTGAACAATGTTTATCATATAATCTAATGATAAATTTCTTTCTGGGGACCTAAATCAGATAACTAATGAGATAGGACTGTCACAATGCATTTGTGGCCCCTGGCTGGATTCCTGCTCTGAACACAGGCTGATTATGCTGACACTAGTGATTTATGTATCATCCAAGGTTTCTTAAATCAGATCATATGTAGGAAAGCAAGGTAATAAATAAGGAATGGGTGAGTAAATGGAAGCAAAATCAAGTAAAGATTTGAGACAACTATCTACGTAATTCTTTCCTTAAAGGTCCTTTTTGATGAAAAGGGAATTTGTGAAATCAATCTACACTGATCAGATTACTCCAAATAAAATTGCTCAGGCCCTGTTTTAAGTGCCCATTATTAAAAACCCAACCCCCCATGAATATAAAAGTAGCACTGTGTTTTAATTTAAAAATAGAATATGTGGACAAGGAATAAGAAATGTGCATTACTGTTAGCTATGCCAGTGATCATTGTGGATGGCCTTGTATGCCCTAATCTGTATAAAAGGAACAATAATGCCCATCTTGGCTTCCCTACAGAGTTAGTGCTCTAAGAAATAAATGAGATCTCTTATAACTGCTGAAACACTCTATAAATGTAAGGGATTGTTATTATTCAATTATTCTTTGGAGTTGTACTTTGTCTTAACATTTGCAGAAAAAGGCACTTCACATGAACCGAAAGATAAAACTGCAGCTCCCCTACATATCTGAGTTGTTCTCTGCTTGGCTACCTTTCGCCACTTCTGCAGCTAAATATAGAAGAACAGACTCCAATGCAGAAGGTGGAGGCAAATTGTTAAGCTCCTCTTCCAACTTCATCAAGATTCTTGGCTTTCTTCTTCATACCAGTAGTTTGAATTATTAGGTAGCAGACATGCTGTCAAAAGACTGGATAATTATCTGTCATTTTCCATGTCTGAAGGCAGACTTCCACCTCTGCAGCTAGATGGATAATCTGTGCTTGCATTCCAAAATTTATTATATTTGGATTTTATGTGGGTGTGCATGATCCCTCGAGGGAGAAACCTCAAGCAACCTCTCTTTTCCTCACCACCTCCATCCCAGCCCACACCCCCCCAACACACACAGCCCCACACACACACACACACAATCACACATACAATCACACACACAGCCCCCCACACACACCAAATCACATACACAGCCTCACACATACACATACACACAATCACACACACATAGCCTCACACATACATGCACATGCACACACACACAGGAAAACAGGGCTCTGTGCACCAACAACTGACCAAAAACTTTGGGTATTTTCTCGTCAATCTTTTAACCGTACATGTATTTTATATTCTCATTTTCACGTCACTTCCCACCCCAATGTTTTGTCACATGCAGTTAAGGGAAAAATAAAACCCTAAACACTAATGGACTTTTTTCCTAAGCTACCATTGATCTTTGCAAAAGGTTATCTCCTTCCATAGAAAATATGATAATAGCCTTAGGGTTGAAAATGCCCACTGAAGAGCTGTTCACTAAAGGCAAAAATCAAAATGCCAATTCAGTCGAGAATACGATTTGAGTTGTTTTTCCACTTGTAGAAAGGGATCTACATTTATCTGTCTCTAGCCCAGTTCTCTTTGGGATCATCAGCATGTATTTTTAAGTCATCTTGTAGGGGTTAGAGGAAAACGAACTCCTTCACTCATTCTTAAATTCTATCCAGACAGTAGTAATCATGAAGAACAATCATGTATTTACTTAGAACGAATAGTGAATGTATCCTCTCAATGGACTTTGTTGGATGCTCACAGTGTGCTGGGCCCTGAGAAGACACAGATGGAAGACGTCGTCACCTGCTCTCAGAGATGCAGACAGATAGACAGCCGGCCCTATAAGTGCTGATGCGCAGCAGAGCATAGAAGGCTCTCTGCTTCAGAGCAGACGGAGAGGGCCTGATAAAGAGAATCTTGAAGGGAGAAACAAATTTTCCTGCAGACACAAGAACTGTACATCTTGCATGGAAGCATACAAGAGCGTGGGAAATTTGAGGAATGACGAAGAGTTCCTCATGGCTTGAGTGTAAGACTACATCATCTGGAGGTAGGCAGGCATCTGATCATAAAGACAATGCACACCGTGCAAGGACTTGGAGCTTCACCCTTTAGGTCAGTGATTCTCAAGGTGGGGTTCCCCGGGCCAGCAGCATCAGCATCACTTAGGATCCTGTTGGAAATGCAAATTCTTGTGCCCCACCCCAGGCCTATTGAATCAGAAACTCTAAGGGGGCTGATCAGCAGTCTGTATTTTAACAACCTCTCTAGATGATTCTACTGCAATAAGTTTGAGGACCCCTGAGTTCTGAACTCTGACTACACATTAGAGCCACCTGGGAAGATTTTAAAAACTGCAAATTCTCATATTTTACATTCAACCAATTATTAAATGAGTAGTTGAGGCTGGAAAAGGGTTTGCTTTATGGGTGTCCAGCATGTAAAGTTACACAGGGCCCTAGGCTCTGAAGGGCCCACACTTGGCTTAAGGTTCTGCTACTGCCATTTTGAAATTCTTAGTAAGTTATGAACAAAAGTCCCCGCATTTTCATTTTGTGCTGGTCCCCCCAAATTATATAGTGAGTCCTGGGCTGGGCCTTAAGTGTATTTTCAAGGTTTCCCAGGTGATTCTAATGGTGGTCAGTGCTGAGAACTGCTAAGTTAAGAAAGGTAGTAGAAAAAAATGTAATTAAACTTCAATTAGGGATTTAACAAAATTTAAAGATCGCCTCAGAGTCAAGATAAAAAAATGTTGAATGAATCAAGTTATAATTATGTTGATTAAAAACTGATTGATAAAAAATTTTAAGAATTGGCTGAAAGAGACCAGTAACAACCCGAGGAAGTACTCCTGGCAAATTGTAAGTCTCTTTCCTGTTCCAGGAGAAACACTAATTGGGGTTTGAATAAAGATATTAAAGTAATGCTTATATGTTTACAGAAGACACTATCCAATACTTGAGTGGACAGAATCAAAATATGATTGATGCCATCAGTGGTGTGCTGGCGCTGGCCGGCTCCCCCTTAGAAGAGCACATTGCACTCATCTCTGCCCAACTTCATGCCCAGTAACGTCACAAAGTAGCTTGACATCGGCCATGACGGGAGCATTTGCAACACAGAAATTGACAGACATTTAGCAGAGCCAGTTGTTAAACATTTACCAGCGCACCACTGACTACCGCCACTGTTTACTGAGTGCTTTAATTTACATTATGTAATTATATGTGCTGCTTTTTGCAGAGAAGAAAACTGAGGATAATGTAGGCCAACTGACCTTCCTAAAGTCCATAAGTAAAGAGGGCAAATATTAATATAAACACTGTCTGCCTCCAAACTGAGGATTTTTCTATAATGTGTCCTATCAGTGAAGAAATCAGAACATGAAGGCTTTTAACAGATGCAAATATAGTCCAAATGCAACAAGACAAACACAATACACAAAAAGGTTCTTGATTTGGAATCCAAAAAAACAACTGCACAAATACAGGATGGACATATTGGCTTAAATGTAGAAGTATCAAAGGAGATCAGAGGTATTATTAGAGAATATACTCTGAGTCGATCAACAGTGTGATGTCCATCCCTGATTTGTCTTTAAACCTGACTGACCCACTCGGGAATCTCTCATGTCCTGGGGGCCACATAGCACCCAGCCACCATCAGTAACTCCTTTCCTGTGTAATCGCCTGTCCTCAACCCTCGCTCTTAGCCAGCTTGTCCTTGTTCTATATGCTCCTTGGTGTGCTCAGTCTCTTTCAAGTAAATATTCAATCAATTCAAAGCTCAGACATACCAGGATTGATTTCCTCCAGGGGGTTCCCCTCTACTGTCTCCTTCCAAGTGTCCTCAGAGCAGCAGGGGAGCAGAATCTGATCTTTGTGCTCTCCCTTGGGCACCCATGGGTGCCCACTGAGGCCTCCCGATTTCCCCAGTCACTAGTCTTTAACAGATGTCCACCGTTTGGTCTGGTCTCTGAAGGTAGCTCCTATTGTGACCTTCGTGACTATACTTCTCTCCCTTTTCCCCCCATCCTGATCCTTCTGGTCCACAGTCCTATCAGCACTTCTGTGCGCCCCCTGCCCTACGGGACGGGCTGCGCAAAACTTCTGCATCCCTAACGTTCTACGCTCTGGCTGTGAGTAAGAAGAAAACTGTCACATCATCAGTCATTAGGGAATGAAAATTAAAATCACAGTGTGATCCCACTGCACATCTATTAGAATAACTAAAATTAAAAAGACACCATACCAAGTGTATGCAGATTAACTGGAACTCTCCTACACTGCTGGTGGGAATGTAAAATCATCACTCCAAATATGACCCAGCCTTCCACTGCTGGGGTATTTACTGGAGAGAAAGGAAAGCATATGCCCCAACAAAAACTTAAAGGGAGAGTGATGTCTCTTCAACACTGCCTGAGACTCAAAGGTCAGATGTGGCATCCTGAGAAGGAAAGTGGACCTGCGGTCATTTTTAATGGGATCCTTTCCAAGAAGACCCCCTGAAGAAGTCAGAAAAATACTCTAAAGGAAAATCATCAGTTTTTAATAGCAGCCAGGCCCAAAATGCATGAAGAGGAGAGCTCACCCTCACTTTCCAGACAGCAGCTTCTTGTCTGCAACCAGCTGGCAGAAAGGAGATTTAATTCTAAATCAAGTTCATGAGTCTCAAAGTATACACAAGACTGCACATTCTAATGATCAAATGGAAAGTCCAAAGACCTTCTGTCACCTGGGAGATAGCAGGGAAGTCATGGGCCCTACCATGGGATGGGGAAAACTTTGTGATACAAAAATCAATATGCACTTCAAGCATATCTTCAGAATACTACTTGTTTCATGAAATTGTTATGCTTTAAAATGCCTCAGTATATAGAAAATTCTTCAATAAATCATGGTGCATCCATATGATGGACTAGTATGAAGACAAGTAATTTTTTATTATTTTGAAAACTATAGAGTAACCTAAAAAAATCCTGATGCTATGTGAAAAAAGTAGTTCTCAAAACTCTGTTCCACAGTATGATATGATCCCAACTCCATAAAAATTTTTATAAACATATATAGCAATATATGCCTCTGGTGGGTTTCTTTGGCTAGTGAGCTTGCTGATTAATTGTAATTCTTTAGTCATACTTTTGTGCATTTTGAACATTTTCTATAATTAACCTTACCAACGCTTTTTGGGTTTTGTTTTTAAAGGTGTGATGGATGAGGTTGGTGAGGGGAAGGGGTTGGCCGTAATTCACTGGTGACCCCAAAAACAGATTGTTTTAAGGGGTGAATGAGTTGGCTAACTGCTGGGCTGCAGAGTATCAGTGAAGTCCTGTGAGATCACCAGTAATCAGGTGGACTTCTGGGGTGTGAGGACAACAGGAAGTTGTAACATTTGGAAAATTCATGCAGTTAACCATTTGAGTCAAAGAAGAAAGAAATGTTTTGGAAGCATTTTCCATGTTTATCTGAAGCCTAAAGATTGGTGATTTTCCAGGGGACGGGAGGTGGGACTTCCTGGGAAGAAACTTGGAATGCGTGGTAAGTGGCACCCAATGAGACAACTTTCCTTGTGAAAGAATACAAAAATTTTCTGGAAAATCTAAGGTTATAGTACTTAAAATTACATTAATATGTGTTTCATAGTTCTGGTAGAAAGATAAGAAGAAAAATTAGTGAAGAAATAATAATTATTACTTTAATCTGGATAACACTTTACAATTGTATGAAGCAGTTTTCCTTATAAATCATAATTCCGTCCTCAAAGCAGTTAGAGCTGAGGAAACTGGGATTCAGAGAAGAGACCTGTCCAAGGGCACCCAGCTAGCAAAGGGGAGGGAAAGGGCAGGCCTGCTTTGATCAGAAATAGGAGATTTTGAAGGAACAAATGTTTTCAGGTCTGAAAAAATATTACCAAAAGATAGCTCTTCCTACCTCTGAAAACATTACAGTAATCTCCAATGTAGAAGAAAACTTTGGCTAAAAAATGTTTCCCTCTGATAGATTACCATCCCCTGCATCACTACCTACAAAGATAAAGTTGCCAGATAAAATCAATTCTTAAATTTGAAGTTGAGATCAACAATGAATAATTTTTTGGCATGTGTGTATAGCACGCAATATTGGAAATCCTATATTTTATATGCTAAATTTGGCAATTTTATCTAGAGATGGAGATTGAATTTCAGCCAGATAGCCTTATGAAGCTTTAGTAGCACTTAAATTATTTCTATCTTTGATCTTTCCACCTATTGCCCTTTTGCAGGCAAGATTTTAATCTCTGTATTGTAGCCTGTTACCTTTTTTCTCATTGGCATCACTTCCAGAACAGTCCTGGGTCCCAATCTTCCCCAGGAAGCATTTTTTGATACTGGTCTGACGACCTTTAGTATCTCTTCACTGGAAAAATCCATAGACAGTAAAAACTTTAAAAATTAAAAACCACACATTATTCAGCAAAGTACTGCATGGGAAGAGCCAGAGCAAGAGAGCCAAAGTGAGAGAATCAATACAAATAATTGCCTTCCGGTTGTTACTGACAGAGCCTCCAAACTGGTCTTGCTGCTTCTATGTGGCAGTGTTTCCTTCCCACAGCCAGAAAGAGCCTCTAAGAAACACCCTCTAATGGCTTCTCATCAGTCTCAGTAAGATTAAAACTACTCACCACGGCTTCCCACCCTGTATGTGATCGGTCCCTGCCCCAGGCTCTGGCCAGCTGGGGCTCCCCAGCCTTTGCACTTCCGCTTCCCCTGGGCTCCCTCTCTCACTACTGTGGGTCTCTGTTCAAATGTCCCCAATCAGAGAAGCCCTCCCCGCACTGTCCCCACGTTACTCTACCCCACTGACTCCATTTATCGTGTTTTGTTCACAGCTCTTACCACCACCTGCCGTAGTGTAACCTGACGTGGTCATCGGCCACCCTCTCTAGTGTGCGTCTAGCTTAGTCCTGGCTGTATCCCAGGGCCTCGAGTAGTGTCTGGCACTTGGTGGGCACTCCACACACTCTTATGAAGTGTTGACCTCCAGTCAGAGACGAGCACAGCCTCCTGCACACAAGCAAGGAGGGCACGATGGAGGGAGGAGACGGGACAGGCGGGAGTGGACAGGACTAAGGGAGAACAAGTTCTAGAGCCAGAGGACCTGCTGACCCTGGTGCAGTCCCTCCACGGGGGTGAGCCCTGCCTCTGGCACATCCGTAGTGTTCTCCTGACTGGGAAAGTCCCCCGTGGAGGCCGCTGTGTCAGGTCATCTGCACTGTCACCCCTGCGCCCACACCATGGCTGATGCCACCCCTACCCCTCAGCTCCTACGCCAGTGAAACAAACGAGCCCTCCCCAGCTCCCCAGGGCAGGAGGGAAATGACCTCATCTTGGGCGATGGTGGTGACTGGTTCAGTTCCTTTTTTTGTTTACACCTTAATCTCCATACTTTCTCACTTTTCCTGCCAAACTCCTTTTGTACGTGTGATGTTTTGATACAGGCACACAATGTGTGATAATAAAATCTGAGTAATTGGGGTATCCATCACCGCAAGCATTTATCATTTCTTTGCATTAGGAACATTCCAATTCCACTTTTTAAGCTATTTTGAAGTATACCCTAACTTATTGTGGAGTATAGTCACTTTGTTGTGCTATCAAGTATTGTTCATTCTATCTAACTATCTAACTGTATTTTTGCACCCATTAACCATTCCCACTTTATCCCTCCCTCCCTGTGACCCTCTCCAGCCTCTGGTAACCATCATTCTACTCTCTGCCTCCAGGAGGTCAATTGTTTTATATTTAGCTCCCACATATGAGTGAGAACATGTCAGATTTGTCTTTCTGTGCTTGGCTTATTTCACTTAACATAATGTTCTCCAGTTCCATCCATATTGTTGCAAATGACAGGATTTCATTCTTTTTCATGGTTGAATAGTATTCCACTGTGTATATGCACCACATTTTCTTTATCCACTCATCCATTGATGGACACGGGTAGCTTCCAAATCTTGGCTGTTGGGAATAGTGCTGCAATAAACATGAGCATACAGATATCTTTTCAATATACTGATTTCATTTCTTTTGGATACATACCTAGAAGTGGGATTGCCAGGTCATATGGTAGTTATATTTTTAGTTTTGAGTTTTTTAGTTTTCCATAGTGATTGCACTGACTTACATTCCCACCAACAGTGCATGAGGAGGGTCCCCCTTTCTCCACATCCTCACCGGCATTGCTTATTGCCTGTCTTTTTGATAAAAGGCATTTTGATTGAGGTAAGATGAGATCTCATTATAGTTTTGATTTGCATTTCTCTGATGATTAATGATGTTGAGCATTTTTTTATATAACTGTTGGCCATATGTATGTCTTCTTTTGAGAAACGTCTATTCAGAATCATTTGCTCATTTTTAATTGGATTATTTGATTTTTTTTCCCATTGAATTGTTTGAGCTCCTTATATAGTCTAGTAATTAATTTCTTGTCAGATGAGTAATTTGCAAATATTTTCTCCCATTCTGTGGGTTGTCTCTTCACTTCATTGATTGTTTCCTTTGCTGTGCACAAGCTTTTTAGCTTGATGTGATCACATTTGTCCTATTTTGCTGTGGTTGTCTGAGCTTTTGGGGTATTACTCAAGAAATCATTGCCCAGACCAATGTCCTAGAGTGTCCCCCAATGTTTTCTTTCAGTAGTTTCATAGTTTCTGGTCTTAGATTTAAGTCTTTAATCCATTTTTATCTGATTTTTATATATGATGAGAGATATGAGTCTAGTTTCCTTCTTCTGCATATGGATATCTGGTTTTTCCAGCATCATTTATTGAAGAGACTGTCCTTTCCCTAATGTATAATATGTTCTTGGCACATTTGTTGAAAATGAGTTCACTATAGATGTGTGGATTTATTTCTGGGTTCTCTATTCTGTTCCATTGGTCTATGTGTCTGTTTTTATGCCAGTACCATGCTGTTTTGGTTACTATAGCTCTGTTGTATAATTTGAAGTCAGATAATGTGATTCCACCAGTTTTGTTCTTTTTGCTCAGGATGGCTTTGGCTACTCTGGGTCTTTTGTGGTTCCATATAAATTTCAGGATTACTTTTTCTATTTCTGTGAAGAATGTCAGTGGTATTTTGATGGAGACTGCATTGAATCTGTAGATTGCTTTGAGTAGTATGGACATTTTAACAATATTGGGTCTTCCAATCCATGAGCATGGAATATCTTTCCCTTTTTTTGCCTCCTCTTTAATTTCTGTCATCAGTGTTTTATAGTTTTCATTGTAGAGATCTTTCACTTATTTGGTTAAGTTTATTCCTGGGTATTTTATTTTATTTGTACCTATTATAAATGGGATTACTTTATTGGTTTCTTTTTCAGATTGTTCGCTGTGGACATATAGAAATACTACTGGTTTTCATATGTTGATTTTGTATCCTGCAACTTTACTGAATTTATCAGTTCTAATAGGTTTTTTGTGGAGTTCTTAGGTTTCTCTAGATATGAGATCACATCCACAAAGAAGTATAATTTGACTTCTTCATTTTCCAATTTGGATGCTATTTATTTCTTTCTCTTGTCTGATTGCTCTGCTAGAACTTCTAGTACTATGGTGAATAATAGTGGTGAAAGCGGGCATCCTTAAGTTGTTCCAGATCTTAAAGGCAAGGCTTTCAGTTTTTCCCTATTCGGTATGATACTAGCTGTGGGACTGTCATATATGGCTTTTGCCATGTTGAGGTATGTTCCCTTTGTACCTAACTCTTTAAGAGTTTTTATCATGAAGGGGTGTTGAATTTTATCAAATGTTTTCTCAGCACCAATTGAGATGATCATATGCTTTTTGTCCTTCATTCTGTTGATATGATGTATCACATTGATTGATTTGCATACTTTGAGCCATCCTTGCATTCCTGGGATGAATTGCACTTGATCATAATGAATAATCTTTTCAATGCATTGTTGGATTTTTTTTCCTAGTATTTGTTGAGTATTTTTGCATCTACGTTCATCAGAGATATTGGCCTACAATTTTCTTTTTTTGTTGTGCCTTTGTGTCGTTTTGGTATCAGGATGATACTGTCATCCTAGAATGAGTTTGGGAGCATTACCGCCTCGATTTTTTGGAATACTTTGAGTAGGATTGGTATTACTACTTCTTTAAAGGTTTGGCAGAATTCAGCAGTGAAGCCATCAGGTCCTGGACTTTTCACTGATGGGAGACTTTTTGTTACTACTTCTATCTCATTACTTGTTATTGGTCTATTCAGGTTTTGGATTTCTTCCTGGTTCAATCTTGGTAGGTTGTGTGTGTCTAGGAATTTATCCATTTCTTCTAGGTTTTCCAATTTATTGCCATATAGTTGCTCATATTAGTCTCCAATGATCCTTTGAATTCCTGCAGTATCAGTTGGAATGTCTCCTGTTTCATCTTTGATTTTATTTGGGTATTTTCTCTCTTTTTCTTAGTTAGTCTAGCTAAATGTTTGTCAGCTTTATTTATCTTTTTAAAAAATCTTTTCATTTTGTTGATCTTTTGCATTTTTAAAATTTCATTTATTTCCTCTCTGATCTTTATTATTTCTTTTTTTCTACTGATCTGGAGTTTGGTTTGCTTTTGTTTTTCTAGTTCTTTAGGATGCATCATGAGGTTGTTCATTTGAAGCTTTTCTACTTTTTTGATGTAGGCACTTATCACTGTAAACTTTCCTCTTAGTACTACTTTTACTTTTGTTGTATCCCATTAGTTTTGGTGTGTTGTGTTTTAATTTTCATTTGTTTCAAAAAATTTTTAATGTCCTTCTTAATCTCTTCATTCACCCACTGGTCATTCAGGAGCATATTGTTTATTTTCCATGTGTTTGCATAATTTCCAGTGTTCTTCTTGTTCCTGATTTCTAGATGTATTCCCTCATGGTCAGAGAAAAAACTTGATATTATATCAATTTTTTAAAATTTTTTGAGACTTGTTTTGTGGCCTAATATATGGTCTGTCCTTGAGATTGATCCATGAGCAGGGAAGATTGTGTATTGTGCAAATGTTGGATGAAACATTCTGTAAATATCAGTTATATCCATTCGGTTTATAGTGCAGATTAAATCTAATGTTTCTTTGTTGATTTTCTGTCTGGGTGATCTGTTCAATGATGGAAGTGGAGTGCTGAGTTCTCCAACTATCATTGTATTGGAGTCTATCTCTCTATTTAGCTCTGATAATATTTGCTTTATATATGTAGGTGCTCCAGTGTTGGGTACATATATATTTAGAATTGTTATATCCTCTTGTAGAATTGACCACTTTATTATTATATAATGACATTTTTGTCTCTTTTTACAATTTTTGTCTTGAAATCTATTTAACTTAGAGAAGTATAGCTACTCCCGATTTTTTTTTTTTTTGGTTTCTATTTGCACGGAATATCTTTTTCCATTTCTTTATTTTCAGTCATTTTGTGTCTTTGTAGGTGAAGGCAGTTTCTTGCAGACAACAAATAGTTAAGTCTTATTTTTTTTATTCATTCAGCCACTCTATGTCTTTTGATTGGAGAGTTTAGTCCATTCACATGCAATGTTATTGTTGATAGGTAAGGACTTTCTACTACTGTGTTGTTATTTGATTTCTAGTTGTTTTATGGTTCTCTCTCTCTCTCTCTTTCTTTCTTCCTTCCTTCCTTCCTTCATCTTCCTTTGTGTAAAAGTGATTTTCTCTGGTAGTGTGTCTTAATTTCTTGCTTTTCACTTTTTGTGTATCTGTTGTAGGTTTTTTGGCTTGAGGTTACCACGAGGCTTGCAAAAACATCTTACAATCAATTATTTTACACAAATGACAACTTAACTTTGCTTACAAAAAACAAACAAGCAAAGAGAAACCTAAAAGAAACTCTACACTAACTCCATCCCCTCTGCTTTTTAACTTTTTGTTGTTTCCATTTATATCTTTTTATGCTATCTATCTCTTAAAAGATTGTTGTAGTTATTAATATTATTTTTGATAGGTTTGTCTTTTAGTCTTCCCACTCAAGATATATATGGTTTATACACCAGAATTACAGTGATAGAATATTCTGTATTTGTGTACTTATTGTTACCAGTGAATTTTATACCTTCAGATGATTTCTCATTGTTCATTAATGTCCTTTTTTTTCAGAT
Source organism: Daubentonia madagascariensis (assembly GCA_023783475.1). NCBI lineage: Eukaryota > Metazoa > Chordata > Mammalia > Primates > Daubentoniidae > Daubentonia > Daubentonia madagascariensis. Next base: position 12,537,581 of record JAKFHU010002658.1, read on the forward strand.
TGAAGAACTCCCTTTAGCTTTTCTTTTAGGGCAGATCTGGTATTGATGAAATTCCTCAGCTTTTGTTTGTCTGGGAAAGTCTTTATTTCTCCTTCACGTTTGAGGGATATTTTTGCAGAAGATAACATTCTAAGATTAAGGTTTTTTTCCTTCAGTACTTTGAATATGTCATGCCACTCTCTCCTGGCCTAGAAGGTTTCCACTGAGAAGTCTGCTGCCAGATGTACTGGAGCTCCTTTATATGTTATTTTTTTCTCTTATCTTGCTTCCTTTAGGACTCTTTTTTTTTAATTTGTGATGTTTTGGAGCTTGATTATTAAATGATTTGAGGAGTCTTGTTTGGGTTAAATCTGCTCGGTGTTCCATGGCCTTCTTGTACCTGAATATTGATATCTTTCTCTAGGTTTGGGAAGTTCTCTGTTATTATTTCTTTGAATAAATTTTCTACCCCAATCTCTCTCTCTACCTCCTCTTTGAAGCCAATAACTCTTAGATTTGCCCTTTTGAGGCTATTTTTTAGATCTCATAGGCACACTGCATTCTTTTTTATTATTTTTCTCTTGTAACTGTATTTTCATATAGCTTTTCCTCAAGCTCACTAATTCTTTCTTCTGCTTGGTCAATTGTGCTGTTGAGAGACTCTGATGCATTTTTCAGTTTGACAATTGAATTTTTCAGCTCCAGAATTTCTCCTTAATTTTTTTTGTTATTTCAAGCTCTTTGTTAAATTTCTCTGATATGCTTCTGAATTCCTTCTCTGTGTTGCCTTGAAGTTCACTGAGCTTGTTCAAAACAGCTATTTTGAATTCTGTATATGAAAGGTCACATATCTCCATCACTCAGGGATTGGTCACTAGTACCTTACTTAGTTTGTTTGGTGAGGTCATGTTTTCCTGGATGTTCTTGATGCTTGTGGATGTCAATGTCTGGGCATTGAAGAGTTAAGCATTTATTCTAATCTTTGCAGTGTGGGCTTGTTTGAACCTGTCCTTCCTGAGAAGGCTTTCAGGTATTCAGGACTTATGATCTAAGTCTTTGGTCACTGCAACCATATCAGTACTAGGGGGTGTCCCAAGCCCAGTAATGCTGCAACTCTTGCAGACTCCTGGTGGTACCACCTTGGTGGGCTTGGGTAAGATATAAGAGAATTCCCTGGATACCAGGCAAAGTGTCTCACTCACTTCCCTCACTTTCCCCCAAACAGCCTCACTTTCCATGCTGTGCTGCCTAGTGTTGGGGGAGGAGTGATGTGAGCACTCCCCAGTGGCCACCACAGCTGAGACTATGCCTAATCCCACCTGAAGCAAGCCCAGTCTCCCCCAAGGCCCATGGCAACTGCTACCTGGCTACCTCTTATGTTTACTCAAGGCCCAAGCCCTCTTTATTTAACAGGTGGTGAATCCTGCCAGGACTGGATCCTTCCCTTTAGGGTAGTGGATTCCCTTCTGGCCCAGGGTGGGTCTAGAAATGCTGTCCAGGAGCTAAGGCCTGGGATCAGCGGCTTCAGGAGTCTGTTTGGTACTTTATTTTACTGTGGCTGAGCTGGTACTCAAGTTACAAGACAACATCCTCTGTACTCTTCCCTTTCCCTTCCCCAAGTGGAAGAAGACTCCCTGAGCTACACTGCCTGGAGTTGGGGGAGGGGTGACACAGGCACTCGGCCACCACTCCTGGTGTCTCACTGGGTCACTTGCACCCCAAGTCCACTGCTCTGAGCCCAGGGCAGCCACAGGAATTGCCCAAGGCCCAAGGACTCTTGTCTTTGCGACCTGACTGCCTTCCAAATTTATTCGAGGCCCTAGGCCGCTTTTGTCAGCCAGTGGTGGAGCTAGCTGGAGCTCAGGTTCCTACTGCCGGGGCACAGGATTCCCCTCTGGCCAGAGCTGGTCTAAATGCTCCCTCCATGGGTGCTGGAATTCTGCCCTGTGTTGTGTTGTGTTCCCCTGCAAAAGGAAGGCCCTGAGTTCCAATGCAAAGTCCCACAATCACTTCACTTCACTCTCCCTCCCCACAAACACACAGACTCTCTCCACCCCGTGCTGGTGCTGCACTGCCCGGGGATGAGGGAGGGGAGGGGTGGTGTAGGTGATGCAAGATTGTCTTTCCTACCCTCTTCAGTGCCTCTTTCCTTGATATAATGTTAAAACCAGGTACTATGATTGATCGCTTACTTGATTTTTGGTTCTTACAAAGGTGCTTTCTTGTGTGGATAGTTGTTCAATTTGTTGTTCTGATCGCTGGATGGTTCTATTCATCCATCTTGTTCTGCCTTGCCTCAACACAGCCACCTCTTCTCCTTTCTTACCAATCAGTCCTCCAACTTCTTCTCCTGTCTGTGGCACACACTGAATTGTAGCCCTGTACAGGAAGAACTCTCCCATGATGCTCTGTTCCCTCTAGCCACCTCCTGTCCTTGTCACAGGCTCAACACAGTTAAATGTGGCCTGCATGTGTAACCTCCACTGCCTCACCTTCAGACAAGCTTCAATCCATCAAGTTATGACTTTTGTCCCCACCAATGCATGGAAATCTCTCTCCCCAAGGTCACCAAAGAGTTCCTATCAAGCAGATCTTTAGGACTAAACTACTAAATTTCATCAGAGCTTTCAGACATAGTTTATTGCTCCCACCTACAGAAATATTCTGCCCCTCGGGCTTCTGTGTCACATGCTTTCCTAGTTCTCCTCCTGTGTCTAATATTTTTCTTACTTTGCTTTAAACAAGTACTTTCTCTTTACCCAGTTGCCACATAAAGCCACACATGTTGTGTACTGCCTTTCTCCTAGATTGTGATATGACCAGTGCCTGGAAATGTGCACTGTACAACCTGCACAGCTGTACAGAGCAGCTCAGTGTCCACTTTATATGTTAATATTCTCCACAATTCTATTTCAGTGCACTGAACTTCTCACTCCTCATGTTCACACTAGGCAAATTCATCCGATCCAATAATTTTAACTATGATGAATATGACGACGACTCCCAAATAGACATCCCCAGTCCATGCTTCTGTTCTTGTGCAACAGACCTGTATTTTTATCGGCATTCTGGATGTCCTACAAGCATCTCACATTCAGCATTTCCAAAAGCTAACTCAGTATCTTTATTACTCATCAAACCAGATGTTCTTCTGTATACCCTATTTTGGTTAATGGGTCTATTATCTATCTGGTGACCAGAGTCAGAAATCCAAAAGTCATCCTTTCTATGTTCTCTCTCCCTCATTCACCAAATTGGGTTATCACCAGGTTCTGCCACACAAATGTATCTCTCGCTCCCTCTCCATCCCCACCTCCACTTTTCCAGATATGTCCCGGCTCTTGCAGAAGGTTCCAGTTTCATCTCTCCATCTGTAATCCATCTCCCACATCATACCCCAAATTGTAGGAATAAAATGCAAATTTGATCTTGTCACTCCCCTGCTTTAAAACCCTCATTATCTTGAAAATTATATCCAATCTCTGACAAGCAGAACCCTCTATCATGTGGCCTCTTGCTGATGCTCTGGTTTCACACCATGCCAGTTTCCACCTTCACCTCCCACTCCAGCCATACCAGGTATCACCACTACAGAGCAAACCAGGCTTCTGGTACAGTTCCATGCTTTTGTACATGCCAGTCCCATGATAGGACATGTCCTCCAGACTACTCAAAATCAATTCTGTAAACCCACCACTCTACTCAGACCAGGTTAGACACTCCCTCCTCTGTGCCGTCATGGAAATATGTACACAACTATGCTTGTCTTTATCCCACTGCACTGTAAGTTCTTGTTTACATGATGGTCTAAGTGTGTGATTGATTGAGGGCCAAGCATGTCTCATTCAAACTTGCAATCTCTGTGCCAGGCCCAGTGCCTGACATAGAGTATGTGCTTCATAAATATTAATATGTGCTGATGGGTGATGAAAAGTTACGTGAGTCACCATCTAACTCAGACAAGGAATGGAAACATTTTACATGTGTGGAATTAGTGGTTCTAAGTCTTCCCCGAGGGGATGCCTAATTCACACACACGGAAAAAAGATCTTTCACCAAACCTCTTTCAACATTGTCCCTTTTGCCCACATTTCAGCTTGTGTGAACAAAGAATAAACTAACTGTAGCCAACAGATGTCTCCTCTAATACTTCTAAGTGGTAAGCATGTGATGATGGGGAAGCCAGGCATGAAAGCAAGTTGCCAGGCCAGTGTTAATGGTGGGGCAGATAGAAATAGGTGCAGAGGATGGGTGAGTTAGAATGAGTCCAAGTAATTAAATGGTGCTAAGGGAAGGTGGGGTCAGAGTTCACAGTGGGCAGAAGCTGTAAGTTGGAAACAAAGAGTTCTGCTAATGGGTGAAGCAGAGGCCCAAGAAGATATTGCTGAGGCTACCCTGGGAGGGCAACTACCCTTCAAAATCAAAGCTAGAGGCTAGAGGTCAGACAAAAATTGGTTGAAAATTTTATTCTGATAAAATGATGAGAAGGAAGAGGAGGAACACACACTTACATAGTATTCACCATGTGACACATACATTCTAAGTTGTCTTTATGTCTATTTACACATATAAACATCACAATATCCTAGGAGTTCTTTTCCTGAATTTTACAAATTAGGGAAACTGAGGCCCAAAGAGCTGAAGTATCCTTTCCAAAGTTGCAGAGTTAGTAATCTGTGGCACGAGAATTTGAGCCAAGGTAGTCTAGCTTTAAGGAGTAGGCTCTCTCAACGCTATACTGCATCCTAGAAGTGAAATTTCTGGGTCAAACTGTCATATTTTTAACTGTCTTTCATTATATTGCCTAATTGCCCAAGAAAAGGATTGTACCAACTCGTCTTCAGAAGCCAAGTATAAAGCCAAGCATTTTCTCACACCCTTGCCAACCATGAGCATTATCAGCTGTTTTACCCTTGCCAATCAGATGTGGAAAAAGTGATCTCTACTCTCAGTATTCAATTACTAGTGAAATCATAATTTTTTATATTTATTTGTATTTTTGTGAGTTTATTATTCATGTTATTGTTCACTTTTTTTGTTGGCATCCATCTTTTATTATGAATTTAAAACAACTATGTATTTTAAGTTTACTAACCTTTTGACTCTTGTATGCATTGCAAACATTTTACAATTTTGTCTTTTAATTAGGTTTATAGTGGTTTTTACCACACAAAAATTTTGAGTTTTTCATAGTCAAATCTATCTACTTGGAATTTTAACTACAAAACTATATTATTTTATACATGATCTTCATTACTATTAATCACTTCATTGCGATTCCTCATTGTAATGTATTACTTACTATATTTTATCATGAAATATTTTATACATATAGAAAAGCACAGACTGTGATATCACATTCATGTAACCTCATTCAAATTTCACAGTTGTAACATTTGGCTACAAATGTTTTCAGATCATTTTAAAAATAACATATTTCAGATACAACTAACACTTCAATTCTTCCCATTCTCTCCCTCTTCAACCCCCCAGTTATTTATTCTTCTAAAGGTTTAAGAGTTTTAACACTTACATATAGGTCTATAATCCATTATGAATGAATTTTTATGTTTAGCATAAGGTAAAGGTCTAGGCTATTTTTTTTCCCCCAAACAGATATCCAATTTTTCCCAGGAGCATTTATTGAAAAGAATATATTTTTCCTGTGGAAATATCTTAGTAACTTTGTGGAAAATCAATTAAACATATAAGTATGGGTCTATTTCTTAACTCTCTATTCTGTTCCATGGATCATTATGTCCCTTTTTACACCTCACCACACATCTTAATTACTATAGCTTTATAGTAGGTCTCAAAATCAGGATAGTGTGTGTTCTCCAACCTTATTTCTCTTTTTAAAAATTGTTTTAGATATTCCAGGTCTTTTGCCTATCTATATAAATTTTAAAATCACCTTGTTGATTTCTTTAGAAAAAAAAAGTCTTGCTAATAGTTTGATATTTTATTGAATCTGTAGAATACTTATAGTAAAATTTGTATCTTAACAATATTGAGTCTTCAAATTTATGAACACAGTATATATCTCCATTTATTAATAATGCTTGGCAAGTTTTGGACATCATTTATTAAATTTTATTCCTAACTAATTTTATGCTATTATAAATGGTATGTTTTATCTCATTTCCTAAATGTTTATTACTACTACATAGAAATGATATTGGTTTTTGTATAGTGACCTTATATCCTACAACTTTATTAAATTCATATATTAGTTCTACTAGCTTTTTTGTAGATTACTTAAGGTCATGTTGTCTATAAATAATAACATTTTGCTTTTCCTTTTCCAATCTTTATATCTTCTTTTTTTCTTGCTTTACTGCACTGGCTAGGATCTCTAGTAAAATAATAAATAGAAGGGCTGAACCAGAAATTCTTCACTCATTCCTGATCTTAGGTAGAAAGCGTTGAATTTTTCATCACTGAGTATGACATTTGCGCTACTTTTTTTTGGTCTTAATAGGTTGAGAAATTTTCTTTCTAAAAGACATCATTCATTGAGGTTTTTTATCATGAATGATTGTTGAATTTTGGCAAATGTTTTTCTGCAACTTTTGAAGTAACCATGTTTTTTCTTCTTTATTCTATTAATATTGTGAATTACATTAATTGATTTTCAAATATTAAAGCAATCTTGCTTTCCTGGGATGAATCCCTCAGCACAGCCATGATCATATGTTATCCTTCATATATACTGTTAGATTTGATTTGCTAATGTATTTTTAAGGATCTTTGTATCTATGTTCAGGAGGGATACTACTCTGTAGTTCTGCTTTTTGTGAAATTTTTGTCTGGTTTTGGTAACAGGGCAATAGTGGCCTCAAAAAATAAGTTGAAAAACACTGTCCTCCTTATTTTTGAAAGAGTTTTGTGAGAGTACCTTTATTTTCTTCTTTAAATATTCAATAGGAGCCATCTAGGACTGGAGTTTTCTGTAAGGGACAATCAAATTATAAATTCTATTGCTTTGATTGATATACAGCTATTCAAGTTTTATGTTTTTATTTTGGCAATTTGTGTTTCTCATTTTATTTCTATTTTAATAATTTATATTTTTAAAGGAATGTATCCTTTCAGTCTAGGTTGTCAAATTTACTGACATAAAGTTAATATTTTATTATTTTCCTTTTAATATCTGTAAGTTCTATAGTGATGCCCCCTCTTTCATTGTTGTTACTAGTAAATTTTATCTTCTTTCATCCTTGATCAGTCTAGCTATAAAATATTGTGCATTCTGCCATTGTTATTTTAGTCTTCTATAAATATCAAGTAAGGTCAAGATGGTTAATTTAGACCTTCTGTCTTGGCTGAATTTGTTCTTTCAATTGTTGAGAAAGAAGTATTAGAATCTCCAACCATAATTGTGACATTGTCTATTTCTCCCATTAACTTTATCAACTTTTGCTTCACATACTCTTCCATTATTACGTGCATGCATATCTGTGATTGTTAGCAGCAGCAGTGACTTCCAGAAACTTCAGGTGTTCTCTAAGAACTCATCAACTTCACTTACAGGCAACCGAAACTATTGGTAGCAGATTTCCTGAAATATTTGCATTTCCAATGATTCTTTTACACATTTATCTTCCTACATTAAACTTCTACTCAGAAGACCTAGAACAGTTTCCTGACCAACATGTTACAGTTGTAGCTACAAAAAATATTTATGTGATCATGTTAAAGTAAATACTGAATATTTATTTAGTAAAAGTTAACATACACATGCTATATAAGAAGGATGGGAAGAGGAAATGTGAAACTGGAGGTCGGGTTCAGTATTAGCATGAAAACTAAATCTCCATCTCCCTTAGTAGGAAGTCAACTGATAGTCTAATATTTTAAAAAAACAAGAAATAACAACGTAAGTATATTATATACAAATTAAAATAAGTACAAGAGAAAACACTTAAAAAAGTTGAAATTGATTTCTTCTGGAGAGAGGTACACGGGCACAGGGAAGGGTGGGAGAGATGAAGCATGAGAATACTGGTTTTTATTCTTGGCCCTCCAGTATTATTTGACTCTTTGAACTATTTATATGTATACTTTGATAAAAATAAATTACTTCAGTGTAATTTCTTTTTTTTTTTGAGACAGGGTCTCACTCTGCCACCCAGGCTGCAGTGCAGTGGTGTGATCACAGCTCCCTGCAACCTGAAACTCCTGGGCTCAGGTGACCCTCCTGCCTCACCCTCCCCAGTAGCTGGGACTCTGTATGTTGCTCAGGTTGGCCTCAAGCAATCCTCCTGCCTCAGCCTCCCAAAGTGCTAGAATTACAGGCATGAGCCACCATGCCCGGCCTAAATGTAATTTAAATGTAATTCAAAGTATGATTCCATTTGTGTTGAAGGTCATATAGGTACCACATCCAGGGAATATTCAATAGAATAAAAGAATCAGTGGGTACTTGACAGGTCCTGGCTTCATGGCAGAGATATAATTTAACTTGAACCCTAAAATATGGAGCAAGGAACAGCAGATCTCAGCTGGTAGTATTACCAGGTTATAAGTGTTTTCTAGGGAAGACATATGCCCATGACAACTTACAGGCCTGACCTCTTAGTGACATTTCCAGTCCCAAGGCTGACTCAATTCTCAGACTAACAATTGCCTTTTCTTCAACATCCATTTTCATTTCTGTTACACGGAGGAACTTTCTGGCCTAAAGTTGCTTTACTTCCAACATGAGCCAACATCTGTTGTTATGGCACATTCAGAGAATCAGTCTTCTCCTGAGAAATCTGAAAGTCTATTCCAATTAATTATATTAAATAATAAATAATTTTTCTTTAAGGATCCAGAAAGCCCTTGAGTTGAGTTTACCTAAATAGATTAGAAACAACTTAGAAATAGCAGAACTCTGAAAGGCTTAAAAATTTACCTACGCAAGCATACTGTGAAATATAATTATAAGATAATTTTAGTATTTTCCACGATACCTTAAATTTCTTCTGGGTCTAATTCTTCACTTGGATGAAATCTGAGACAAGCTTCATGGTGTTTGGATGAGAATTGCCATGATAACCAAGGCTATGTGGCTTACTGATGAATAGGTGATTAGTGATTTTAGGTCTGTTTGTCGGAGACAAATCGAGCTGGTTATGATCATGCCTCAAATTCCATGAATCTTCAGGTAACTTTCAATCATAAAAAGTCTTATTTCAGTAATTAAAATGGCCAGTTCCCTGTAACAGAAGTGACTTTAACCTGGGGTTAAATTAAATTCACTCTTTCCACACACTCAAGACTATTAGAGATGAAGTCCTGAAGTCAAGAAAGTTAGTATTGTTGGAGTACTTATTCTTTTCTATTGTGCATTTTTATGTATTCTTTCCCCCTACTTCCACCACCTCAGTTTATGACCTCTGCAGCATTAGAGTAGAAGAAGGGAGGGGCAGAAATTTTTTACGGTGGTAAATTTGTTTCACGCTTTCTGATCTGTGCAAGCGTCTGAACCAGGATCTCTCATGGGGCCTTTGCATGGTTTGAGGGATTCCACCTCCTTTATCTCTGAAAATCTTTACTATACTATTCTCACGGACTAGGTGTTACATTCTCCCTAGTTGGTCACACATCTTCCTAGCCCTTAGGCACCTGGCTCAAAGGGATACTTCTTTCTGTTAAGTCCCTCATGACTGGGAAACACATGCTCAACCTGAGCCCCTTCAAATACTTTGAGAGCCAATTGCCCTAAGAAGCCACTGCTCTTTTACTCTTCCATCACACTTTTTGGCCCATACCTGAACATATAGGCTTTACAGGAGAGTATTAGCAACAAGCCACTGTGTCCCTTAAACTGTAGTGGACACATAAGGCACTCTGTACCTGGTCCCATTGCAGCCTCACTGTCTTAATTTGAGAGGAAGGTGGAGGTGAGAGGGAGGAATCACAATTATAAGTGTATTTTCAAAAAACACACTTATAATCTCTCCTTTTCAATTGTTTTATACCCTTGATGTGGGTGAGAGATGTAAGAGACACAAAACCAAATTATGATTGCCCCCCTGGTAAATCCCACATCATGGTATGTGGTAAACTTGGGGCCATGGCACCCATATTCCCCTTTGAGGAAGGACTTACTGCCCAGTTGCTGGGAGTGCTATCCGTGGACAGTCTTTAACCAACAGTCCATTCAGGAATTGATTCAGCCACAGAAAGCTGCCTCACCCAAGGGCACACCCTTCTGGGAACGGGCAATATCCAACAACTGATGGAGGCAGAGGTTTCAAGGACCAGCCATTCTGGCACATGGAATAACTTTGACCGATCGTTTCAGATCCAGGATTCCCCACAGGGTTGGCTGAGGCTGTTGGACGTACATCACAGCTCAATTTCATCCTCTGCCCAATCCTGCTGTATCCTTGTACCTTTCACAGATATTGATGCCAAGGGCACTACTTAATAAACATGTAGAATACTAATCTCGGTCTCAGAGTCATTTTCCCAGAGAACAAACACTGTGACAATAGTGTCACATATCAATGAGCAATGTGCTATTTATTGAATCTTGGTGCTCCAGCCAAAATTTCTATATTTATATCTGAAAACACCATTTAAAGCAAAAACACACAAATATTTACAAACATACAAACTGTTACCAACATGTAAGAAAGTAGGGAAAATGCTCCTGAGAACCCTTGTGAAAAATCTAATAAGCTTCAGAAATCCAATGACTCAGATATTGACATGGGATTGGTGGTGAACATGAAATACACAGTTATATATAGAACTAATTCTAAGTTTATCTTTGATACACATTCACACACAGAAGAAAAAAATTTTTAGCTCTGTCCACCAAAGACACCTAGCTATAATAATCACCCAAGAAGCAATGATTCTCCCTGACAGTCAAATTTTATCTTAAAATAACATTTCTTATTAAAGAAACCAGAACTTCTTGACTGATTTCAGGTTTGGAGCAAGAAGTGTATAAGACAAACCTGAAACATCTTGTCATACCAGGCAGTGAGGGAGCTATAAAGACTATTAGGGTCATGTCAAAATAACTCAGAAACCAGCCTGAAAAGGCAGCCCTGGGCAAAACATGAACAAATTCGAGCTTCAAAATGGGTAACAATTGCAATTGATTGAAACTCACATAATACATTTATTTCTTTTAATCACTCACATTTTACAGATGAACAATATGTTTAAATCTCTGAGTTTATAATCTAATTGGTTTCCTTAAAACATGATAGGTAATAAATTCATTATTTTGAAAATTGGAAAAGAAAAGAAAAAAAATCAAGCATCTCTCCTCCTTTCCCTATAAGAATCATACCAGGATAACAAATAGTAGATGAGGTAAAGCACCTCTTAATAAAGGTCTTAAAAGTAGTGATAAAATTAGAATATCACCGTTTTAAAATATCCAGTTAATTAATGGATTTAAGCATTGAGCACCAAGAACTACTAACATCACAAAAAGAGAGGCAACCATATGTTGTATGCCTTGTGATGAAAGAACGTAAGGCCACCTCTGATGTTACCAGCAGGACTGAGTATGGATCTGATCAAGCCTCTGCATCCAACTATCAATTTACAAGAAATGCAGAGAATAGAGGAATCTTTTAACCTGCACCAAGAGAATGCAATCAGCAAAATCTAGAAAATAAAAGGATAGAAGAGTGACTTACAGATTAAAAGAGACATTTTTCCATTTTTTAATGGCAAGGCCATGTGGTAATTTCTAGAGATGTCCATGAGGATGATAAAACAATGAAGAAAAATAAGGAAATGATTACTATAAAGTCAAGATAATAGTTATCTATTGGGAGAAGGAAGCTATGATTTCCCATCATACATGAAAGGGCTTCTGAATTGACTAACAAAGTTTTATTTCTTTATTGAGTGGTAGTTATAAGAGTGTTTGATTTATTACTCATTAAGCTATATATTAGTTTTATGTGGTTTTCTATGTCTGTGTTTCATTCCATAGTAAAAAGTTTTTTTAAAAAGAAATAGAATGAAATTTCTTGGGAGAATTAAGAAAGTTGCTATGGGTATTGGTGTCTCAAACCTCTGCATTTTGGCATTTAAGAACCCATCAGTGGGTTATCAGAACTTACTAACATTAGTGTCACTAAAGTTGGTATACAACCCCCCCACTCCTAAATTTGACTGGCTAAAAAAATAAAAAAGAAAAGGAAAAAGAAAAAAAAAAGAACCCATCAGATAATTTCAACACAATCCTTATCAGAATCCCAGATGACTTCTTTGTATAAATTGACAAGCTGATTTTAAAATTCACGTGGAATTGTAAGAAACCCAGAATAGCTAAAACAATCTTGAAAAAGGACTCATACTTCCTGATTCAAAATGTGCTACAAAGCAATGATAATCAAAACAGCATGCCACTGACACAAGGATAGACAAATAGATCAGCAATATAGAATTGATAGAGTCAAGAAACCATGTATCTGTGGTCAACGGATTTTCAACAAGGGTGCTAAACTATTCCATAGGGAAAGAATAGTCTTTTCAACAAATGGTGCTGGGACAACTGGATAGCCACATGCAAAAGAAATAATTTAGCCCCCCACCTCATACCATATATAAATATTAACTCAAAATGGATCAAAGACCTAAATGTAAGAGCCAAAACTATAAAACTCTTGGAAGAAAGCATAGAAGTAAATCTTCATGACTTTGGATTTGGCAAAAGATTCTTAGATATGATACCAAAAGCATGAGCAACAAAAGGAAAGAAAACATAATTTGGACTTCACCAAAATGAAAAACCTTTGTGATTTAAAGTACACCATTAAGAAAGTGAAAAGACAACACAAAGAATGGGAAAAAATATTTAAATCATATATCTGATAAGGGAAATGCATCAGAATATATAAAGAACTCTTACAACTCAATAATAAAAGGAAATAACCCATTTTTAAAATGAGCAAAGGATCTGAATAGACATTTCTCCAAGGAAAATATACACATGGCCAATAAGCACACAAAAAGATGTTCCACATTATTAGTCATCAGAGAAATGCAAATCCAAACCACAATGAGATTCCACTTCATACCCATTAGGATGAGGAGAATCAAAAATCAGATAATAACAAGCATCAGAAAGGATGTGAAGAAATTGGAACCCTCATACCCTTCTGGTGGGATTGTAAAATGGTATAGCTGCTTTGAAAAACAGTCTGGAAATTCCTCAAACAGTAAACATAGAGTTACTTTATGACTCAGGAATTCCACTCCTAGCTATATACCTAAGCAAAATAAAAACATATGCCCATCCAAAAACTTACACATGAATGTTTATAGCAGCATTATTCATAATATCCAAAGGCTGAAACAACCCAAAAGTCCATCAACTGATATATGGGTAAACAAAATGTGGTATATCCACACAACAGAATATTATTCAGCCACAAAAAGAAATGAAGTACTAGTATGTGCTACAACATGGATAAGCTTTGAACACACTATGCTAAGTGAAAGAAGTCAGTCACAAATGACCACATATTGTATGATTCCATTCATATGCAATATTGAGAACAGGGAAATCTATAGAGACGGAAAGTAGATTAGTGATTTCTTAGGGTTGGGGGAGAGGGGAGGTGAGGTTGATAGATAAAGAGTATAGGGTTTCTTTCTGAGTGATGAAAATGTTCTAAAATTGATTATGATGGTAGTTGCACAGATCTGTGAATATACTAAAAACCATTCAACCATACACTTTAAAGGGGTGAATTGTATGTCATGTGAATTATATCTCAATAAAACTGTATTTTTTTAAAATCCATTGGAATAGACACATGGTGTTCCTAAGCAATGATTGGTCATTCTTAAATATGAAAAAAGGCCAATAAAACCTAAACATATATATCCAAGGAATAATATGACATATATTTTAAGTTGGTCTAATGAGTATTTTCAGAAATTTTTGAGAATATGTTTATCCATGAAACAAGTGCAATATAGTATGAAGCAGAAACAATATAAGAAATGAATTGGAAAATGAAGTAAAGTTAGCCCACCAAAAACAGGAAAAAATGGGGGAGGGGAGAATAAACGACATAGAGAAGTAATCCAGCAGGTCCAGCCTCCTCCTGGTAGACGTCTCAGGAAGACAGAATTAAGAAAAGGGAGGAAAAGGAGCTATGCAATGACAAGAGAGAAGAATTTCCCACAGCTGAAGGTCTTCAGACTGAAAAAGCCCAACAAGTGCTCAGGACAATGAAAGAAGAAGGGTCCTTACCTAGATGCTTGACATGAAACTTCTGAACACTAAAGATAAAGAAAAGGGTTTTTAAACTCCCATAAATTAAAAACCTCATCCACGAAGAAACAGACAGAGTTCGCAGCACACCCTGGATGATAGAAGGTGATGGAGTAATGCCGTCCACAATCACGGCAAATCGTTCCCAGTCTTCACGTCCATCCAACGAGCATGAGTAAAGGATAAAGCATGTAGGGGCTGCTTGATTTGTCAGGTTTGAGCACCCAACTTCCTTCCTAATAGGATCATGATAGTCTTGCAGATCTTTACTTCTCCTTCATCATGCACAGTCTTAGTGGAAGGAAATTCCTGGCTGCTACCTCCCATTGCCCACCTACCATTACTAAAGCTGAGGGCTACTCCCTCCTCTTTCTGCCAACAGGTCTACTACAGTATAGACCCATGATCTAGGTTCAACCAAAATGACCTCTTTCCGTGAACCTCTTTATATTCATGAATCATGAAAATAGGCTAAACAACTTTTGTAGCTCCCTCTCTTCACAGTGATGTCAGCAACAGCAGAACAGTGGCACCTCCTCCAAGACAGTCCTTCTAGGGAGACAGCGGCTGTTTCCTGATGCCTCCGTGCTTGTTCCTCCTGTTCCTACTCCCGGTCTTCTAGACAGATATCGACTCTCTGAGATGTCAATAGTCTTCCAGTTATTCTCTTTTTTCTTAAGATACAAAAATAAACTTCTGTCACCTGCAAGAAAGAACTCTTAAGTGATATAAAGGTCTCAGAAAGTTTCCCTTCTTAGGAATGTAATGGAGGTGCATGCAAAGAAAATAAGGAGAAAAGCAAAAAGAGAGAGGAAAACATAGATTAGATTATCTATAATAATCTAAAATAGTTTACATTCTCTCTATATATATCTATATTTATATATCTAATAATTTGTATTACATAAATTATTCTAGAATCATTTTCTGAGAAAATTTATCTTCTGGATTAGATCCACTCTTTCTTTCTCTTTCCTGAAGAAAGAGTGGATCTAATCCCAAGAGTAGATTATATAGGAAGAAACTAGCTGAGATTGCAGAATCAAGGAGACTGTACGATTTGGAACTTAGAAAATTTTGATTAAATGGTAAAAAGAATGAAGGGTAGAAAAGGAGAATACACTTCCAATTTAAACAAGGAAATTTCTGCAATGAATGCCATTGCAGATGTTATGATATTAAATCCACAAAGAGGACAATTATTTAACCCTAGTTTATTACTAAGCTTAAAGTAAGCAACATTTATTTACATAGTCATAACAATAAGAAAATATTTTATTGATTTTTAAATCTTAACATCAACCTATAGAGAAATCACAGCAGTTCCAACCGTGTTCACAAAACAATATTATTAGTCTTGTCAATGTAAAAAATAAATGTACTGCTGACAGAGATAAGGAAGTGGAAGGGAATAAAAAGAGAAGGGATTGGCTGTCCATGGTATACTGTATTTGGAAGCATTAAATGTGCTCCTCTTACAAACTAGGAATTCAAAAGCTACTGTCTCTGGTTAATGAAGCAAGAAATGGAGGTTTATTGCAGAGTTTATAAATGGATCTCAGAATAGTGATATAAAACACATTGTAAGGATTTCTGCTTCCAGGAAGACAAAGTAGATGTGATTTTCCCAATTCCTCCTGCTAAGTACAACTAAAATTTTGCACATTATATATAAAACAAACATAAAGAGACTCTGAAATGTGAGACGAAGGCGGCAGACTGGCTAGAAACTGGAAGAATGACATGGTGGTGACCTCTCTGGGCTTTCTTTTTCCTCATATATTTCAGACTTAAAGACAAAGAAGCCAGGCACCCCAAAATGTCAATTGAAGCAGACCAAAAAAAAGCCCCAACAAAAACCTGGCCCTACTAGTCAGAGGACTAGGAAAGGGATGACCTATCAAAGGCGAAGACCTCTAGACAATTGCCACCCTAGTTCAGCCAAATACCATAGAAAACCTGTGGCCCCAACACATTTATACTAGTAGAGATAAAGTAGGGAATTTCATCCATCCTCACAAGCATGCCAACACCCCTGCCACTGGGGTGTAAAAGAAGGACAAGTAATGAGCCAAGACTTTCATCCCATCAGCAGGTTACAACTGCCTACTCCCACCCCAATCACAGAGTCAGTGGATACCAAAGAGGGAGCCTGGATTTCCCCCACCTGGAAGTAATAAGGTACTCCCTTCTTCTCCCCACTGGAGTGGTATCAGAGGAGATCTAGTAGACAGTTAAGACTTTTACCATCACCCAGCCAAAAAAAGGATAACTCTACTGCAGTGTCAGGAGCCACCCAAGAAGCTAGAAATTCCACCCCTGCTCAGCGGTAAAGGAGCACCACCACCTTTGTTGTCAATGGTGGACAAGTGGTGAACCTGTATTTCTACCTCTACTTAGTGATAAGAGATAATGCCTCCCTTCTCTTGCTGAAAGGTGTCAGAGAAAGCCAATGTATTAATTTCCTAGGGCTAATTACCACAAACTGGGTGACTTAAAACAACAGAAATTTATTCTGTCACAGCTCTGGAGGCTAGACTCTAAAATTAAGGTGTCATCAGGGCCATGCTCTCTCTGAAGATTTGAAAAGAGAATCCTTCCTTCCCTCTTCCTAGCTTCTGGTTGCTGGTAATCCTTAAAAATTCCTTGGCTTGTAGATGTATCACTTCAATCTGCCCTCATCATCATCTGGTATTCTGTGTGTGTTCACATTGTCTTCACTTTGTGTGTGTCTCTGTGTCCAAATTTCCCTCCACTTACAGAAGCAACAGTCATTGGATTAAGGCCCACCCAATGACCTCATTGTAATATGATTACATCTACAAGGACACTATTTCTCAGTAAGGTCACCCTCTAAGGTTCTTGATGGGCATAAGCTTTGGGGGGACACTATTAAACCCAATGCAAACAGCTAAAACAGAATGTTTAAATAAGATCCAGAGTCTCATAACATGCTATGAAAATTTCCAGATTTCAGTTGAAAACCACTCTACTACCAAGAACCAAGAAGTTCTCAAACTAAATGACAAAAACAATCAGTAGATGCCAACATGAAGGTGACAAAAATGCTAGAATTATCTGACAAATATTTTTAAACAGCCATAATAAGAATGATTTAATGAGCAATTAGAAATATGCTTAAAGCAAATAAAAAAATAGAAAAAACTCAGCAAAGAAATAGAAAGTCTCAGCAAAGACATTGAAGACATAAATAAGAACCAAATGAAAATGCTAGAACTGAAAAATACAATAACTGAAATTAAAAACTCAATTAACGGGCTCAACAACAGAATGGAGGGAACAAAGGAAAGAATCAGTGAACTGGAACACAGAACAATAGCAATTACCTAATCTGAACAAAAGGAAGAAAGTAGACAAAAAAACAAAACCAGAGCCTCAAGGACTTGTGGGACAATAACAAAACATTTAACATTCATGTCATCATAGTTGCAGAATGAGAAGAGAAAAAAGGAAGGGCTGAATAAGCATTAGCAAAAATAACTGCTGAAAATTTCCAAAATTAGGCAAGAGATATAAATCCACAAAAGCTGAGGGAAACCCAAACAGGTTAAACTAAAACATATCCACACCAAGACACATCATAATTAAAATTTTGAAAACTAGAAACAGAAAATCTTTTTTTCTTTTCTTTTTTTTTTTTTTTTTTTTTGTAAATGCCCATCTGTCAGTCAGGAAAAAATCTTGAAAGAAGTCAGCAAAAAACAAATGACATCTTGCCTATAGGGAAAAAATCAGTGCAAATGACAGCAAATTTCCCCTCAGATAACTTGGAGGCAAAAGGAAGTGGCACAGTATTTCTCACCTGCTGGAAGAAAACATCAATCAACCCACAATCCTGCATTTAGCAAAAGTATCCTTTAGAGGATAAAAATATTCTTAGAAGAAGAAAAACTAGGAATTTTTTACCAGCATATCTATTCTAAAAGAATGGAAATGAAATGATAAAAGAAGAAAACTTGGAACATTAGGAAGGAAGAAAGAACACAGTAAGCAATATGGGAAATACAACATACTGTTTTTCTCTTCATACATTTTCTAATTTATGTTTGGCAGTTGAAACAAAACTATAACACTGTCTGATGTGGTTCAGGCAATCATATTATAAACAGGGAGAGTAAAGGAAAGTAAAGGAAATTAAGATTTCTATACCTCATTTTAAAAAGTTATGACACCAGCAGGCTGTGATAAGTTATGTATATATAAATAATGTAATATCCAGAAGAGTCACTAAAAAAGGAAAACAAAAAATGCATTTAAAATACTATAGATAAATTAAAATGGAATGCGAAAAAAATAACCCACAGGAAAAACAGAGAAACAAAAATCAAAAAGAAAAACAGACAAGGAAAAAATAGAATGGCATACTGAAAACCTAAAAATATCAGTAATTACATTAAAGGTAAATGGTCTAAATATACAAATTAAAAGAGAGAGATTGCCAGAGTGGATTAAAAACCATGATCCCACTGTATGCTATGTACAAGAAATTCACTTCAAATATAACAGTTTAGGCAGGTTGAGAGAAAAAGAATAGAAAAGGAACATGCAAACATTAATGAAAAGAAAGCAAGATAAAGTAAATTTCAGAACAAAGAAAATTACCAGAGATAGAGAGGGATATGATATAATAATAAAGGGTCAATACAACAAGAAGACATAGCAATCCTAAATGTGTATGTGCCAAACAGCAAACCTATAAAATATGTAAAGAAAAACTGATAAAACTGAAAGAAGAGAAAGGTCAATCCACAACATAGTTGAGATCTCAAGACCCTTCTCTCAAAAATTTATAGAACAATTAGAGAAAAAAATCAGCTGGGATATAGAAGAACTCAACTACACCATTAACCAACAGGATCTAATCAACATTTCTAGAACACTCCACCCAGCAGAATACACATTCTTTTCAAGTGCCCATGGAACACCAATATAGACCATATCCTGGGCCATAAAACTTCAACAAATTTAAAGGAGTTGAAATCAGAGTGTTTTCAAACACAATAAAATCAAACTGGAAATTAATAACAGAAAGATTACAGGAAAATCTCCAAACACTTGGAACTAAATAACACATTCCATGAATCAAGGAGGAAATCTCAAGGGAAATAAAATACGTGGAACTGAATAAAATAAAAACACAACTGGGATTTTGCATTTCTGGCCTACCACGTAAGGAGTGTGGAAGTCACTGCTCTATCCTGACAAGCAAAAAGCTGGACAAATTGAAAAATCAACAATTCTTCTGAGATTTGTAAGAGAAGTGAGATCACAGAGCAAATTACTGCCCTCAAAATTGGAGAAACAGACAGGCATAGAGAATCACAACTTACTAGAGAAGAAAGCCATGAGCAGAAACCTCCATGGGAACCAGTGCCAGGGTAGGAAAAACTGAACTATAATTGACAAATTGCTTAAGGCTCAGTGTGGACAAGTCTGAGAGTTAAAAGCTCCAGGGGGACCCAGTCATTGAGGGACTGTCATACTTTTGTGAGTTTTACCTGCTGAGGCTCTACCAGATCCTCATAGTAAATATCAGAGAAAAATCCCCTCATGTTTCCAGTAGGAGGAGGAAAAAGGAACCATTTTGAAATATGCCAGAGCATTCTGTGCTTCTTAACAAGTTCCACCCTCAGGAGAAACTATTTAACCAGCGCCTAAACTGCTGGGGTTTTATTAGAGCCTAATCAACCTGGGGGAAGTGAAATTCCCAACATTATCTGGCTCTAGCTCCACACGGAGGAAGAGAAATGCAACTCCAGTGCCCTCCAGCTATTCTGTCTCTCCTAAAGAAGACAGTGGGACTCAGAAGCACTTGTGAAGTTTATGGTTCAGAGGCACAGGATCCCTAAAAGACTGAGACCTAATCACAGGACTATAGACTGCTTCCCCTCTCCCCACCCCTCACACCACATCATGGAAGGCCTATTTAGAGCAGTTCCTTTTACCTAGTACATCGTGTCCGACTACCAAGAAAAAAAATCACAAGACATACTAAAAGGCAAAAACAAACAAACAAACAAAAAACACAGTTTGAAGAGACAGAAAAATCACTAGAACAAGACTCATATGTGGAAGAAATGTTGGAATTATCAGACAAGGAACTTAAAAACAATTATGATTAATATGCTAAGGGCTCTAACGGATAAAGTAGAGAGCACGTAAGAATAGATGGGCAATGTAAGCAGGAAATGGAAATTCTAATGAAGAGCCAAAAGGAAATGCTAGAGATGAAAACACTGTAACAGAAACGAAGAATGCCTTGCCTTTTATGGTCCTGTTAATAAACTGGACACAACTGAGGAAAGAATCTCTGGGTGTGAGGATATCTCAGTCAAAACCTGCAAAACTGAGAAGCAAAAAGAGAAAAGGAAACAGAACAGAATATCCAGCAGCTGTGAGGCAACTATAAAAGGAGTAACATACATGTAATGGAAATACCAAAAAGATAAGAAAGAAACAGAGGAAATATTTGAAAGAATAATTACTGAGAATTTTTTCCAAATTAATATCAGACACCACACAACAGATCCAGAAAGCTCAGAGAACACCAAGCAGAATAAATGCCAGAAAAACTACACCTAGGTATATAATTTTCAAACTACAGAAAATCAATGATAAAGAAAAACTGGGCAATAAGCTACAGAAGAGGGGGGAGAAGGGGGTATACTTGCATGTAGAAGAGCGAAGATAATAATTACATCCTACTTCTTCTCAGAAACCATGCAAGCCAGAAGAGTGGAGCGAGATATTAAAAGTATTGAGAGAAAAAAATTCAAGCTAGAATTCTGTACCTTGCAAAATTTCCCTTCAGACATGAAGGAGAAATAAAGACTTACTCATACCAACAAAAACTGAACAGATATGTGGCCACTAGACATGGCTTGCAAAAAGTTTTTAAAATTTCTTTAAAAAGAGACAATAGCTGAGAAACTCAGATCTACAGGAAAAAAGAAAGAGCATCAGTGAAGAAGTAAGTGAAGATAAAATAAAAACTTACTTTTTATTCTTAATTGATCTAACAGATAAGAGTTTGTTCAAAATAATAATAGCAATGATGTATTTATATATATAAAAATTAGACATGTATGTATACATGTATATATACTATACATGTACCCATACATACATGCTTTTGTATGCTCGTGTGCAAGTGATACGAATGACAGCATAACACAGGGAGAGGAGGAAGGGATTGACACTGCTTTGTTACTGTCAATTGCTTACGCTGCCTGTGAAGTGGCGTAATGTTATTTGAAAATGGATTTGGATTAGTTATAAATGTACCTTTCAAACTCTAGGGCAACCACTAAAAAATGTTTTTAAAAAAGCATAACGGATCTGTGAAGAAAGAAGAGAAATGGAATCATAGAAAGCTCAATTAAAACAACAAAAGGCAGAAAAAAGTGGAAGAAAATATATGAACAAAGAACAAGGGCAACAAATAAAAAACTGTAACAAATATTGTAGATGTTAATCCAACTACGTCAATAATCACTTTGAACATCAAAGATCTAAATGCACCAATTAAAAGACAGAGATTAGCAGAGTAGATCAAAAAACAAAATCCAAATATATGTTGTCTACAAGAAACCCACTTGAAATATAAAGACACATATAGATTAAAAGTAAGTAAATGGAGAAAGCCATACCACACCAACACTAATCAAAAGAAAGTAAAAGTAGTTCTATTAATTTCAGATACAGCAGACGTTAGAGCAGGGAGGTTTATCAGGAATAAATATTACCAATATTACATAATGATAAAGGAGTGAATTCTTCAAAAAGACGTAGCAATACTTAATGTGTATATACCTAACAACAGAGTGTCAAAATACATGAAGCAAAAACCTATAGAACTATAAGGAGAAATAAATGAATCCACTATTATTGTTGGAGACTTCAACACCCTTCTGTCAGAAATGAACAGATCCAGCAAGCACAAAACCAGTAAGGACATAGTTAAATTCAACAATACCATCAATCAAATGGATATGATTGACATCTATAGACTAATTCATCCAACAACAGCAGAATATACATTATTCTCAAGTTCACATGGAACATTTACCAAGATATACCACATTCTATGCTAGAAAACACACCTTAACAAATTTAAAAGAATTAGAAATTCTTAATTTAGCTTAATAGAACTAAGCTAAAATAAATAACACAAAAATAGCTGAAAATTTTCCAAAACTTGCAGATTAAACAACACATTTCTAAAAAACACACAGGTAGAAGATGAAATCTCAATAGAAATTTTAAAATATTTTGAAATAGGTCGAAATTAAAACAAAACTTATGAAAATTTGTGGAAGGCAGCAAAAGCAGTGCTTAGAGGGAAATTTATAACATAAATATATGTATCAGAAAAGAAGAAAGATCTCAAATCAATAATCTAAGCTACACCTTAGGAAACTAGAAAAAGAAGAGCAAATTAAATCCAAAGTAATAGAAGAAAAGAAATAAAAATTAGACCTTAAATCAATGAAATTGAAATCAATAGAGAAAAAAGTGAAACCAAAAGCTGTTCCTTTAAAAAAATCAATAAAATCAATGCCTCTAATCAGGCTCAGGAAAAAAAAAAAAAGACACAAATTACTAATATCAAAAATGAAGGTGAATACATCACTACAGATCCCATGAACTTAAAAGGGTAATAAAGAAATACTATGAACAAGTCTACGCCCACAAATTTGATGATCAAGATGAAATAGAACAATTACTTGAAAGACATAATCTGCCAAAACACAAACAAGAAAAAGCAGACAATCTGAATGGCCCTATATCTATTAAAGATATCTAAAACCAGGCAAAGACATTACAAAAAAAGAAAACTATAGACCAATGTTTCTCATAAACCTAAATGCCAAAATCCTTAACAAAACATTAGCAAATAAAATCCAACAGTGTATAAAAAGAAGTATGCACCATAAGCACGTAGGATTTATCCCAAGTATGCAAGCCTGGTTCAACACTCAAAAATTAACTAACATACTCCATTACATCAACAAATTAAAGAAGACAAATCACATGATTATATCAATACATACTGAGAAAGCATTTGACAAAATTCAATACCCATTCAAAATCAAAACTCTCAGGAAATCAGGAACAGCAAGGAACTTCCTCAACTTCATGAAGGATATCTGCAGAAAACTGTAGCTAATATCTCACTTAATGGTAAGAAACTGAACATTTCCCACTAAGATGAGGAGTAGGCAAGTATTTGCCCCCTTACAACTCCTTTTTAACATTTCACTGGAAGCCCTAGCTGATACAAGACCAAAAAAAATGAAATAAAAGGTATAGTGATTGGAAGGGAAAAAAATAAAACTACCTTGGTTCTCATATAACATGATTATCTATGTAGGAAATCTGAAAGAATTGACAAAATGAAAGACTCCTGCAACTAATACACAATTATAGCAATGATGAAGGATACAATATTAATATATAAAAGTCAATATTTTTCTTATATACCAGCAATGAACAGGTGGAATTTGAAATTTAAAACATAATACAATTTACTTTGGCATGCAAAAAAATTAAATACTAGGTATAAACCTAACAAAATATGTTCAAGATCTATATGAGAAAAACTATAAAATTCTGATGAAAGTAATCAAAGAACCAAATAAATGAAGAGATGTGTCATGTTAATGGATAAAAAGACTCAATATTTTCAAGATGTCTATTCTTCCCAATTTGATCTACAGATTCAATGTAATCCCAATTAAAATCCCAGCAGGTTATTTTGTGGATATTGACCAACTGATTCTAAAGTTTGTATGGAGGCAAAAGACCCAGAAAAGACAACCCAGTATTGAAGGAGAAGAATAAAGATGGAGGAGTTACACTACCCAGCTTCAAGACTTACTAAAACCTACAGTAATCAAGATAGTGTGGCATTGGCAAAAGAATGAGATAGATCAATGGAGTAAAATAGAGAGGCCAGAAATAGACCCATACAAATATAGTCAACTAATCTTCAAAAAGACAAAACAATGGAACACATAGCAAAACAACTGGACATCCACATGCAAAAAAAATTGAACCTAGATATGCACCTCACACTCTTTCATAAGAAAGAAGTATCTCAAAATAGACCTCTATGTAAAGTGCAAAACTATTTTTTAAATCCTAGTATATAGCATAGATGAAAATTTAGATGACATTGGATCTGGTAATAAATTTTTAGATACAACACCAAAAGCACAACTATGAAAAAAAGAGTTAATAAGCTGGACTTCATTGAATTAAAAATTTCTACTTTTCAATAAAGACACTATCAAAAGAATTAACAGAAAAGCCACAGAATGGGAGAAAATATTTGTAAAAGATACATCTAATAAAGGACTATTATCCAAAATATACAATGAACTCTCAAAACTCAACAATAAGAAAATAAACAACCCAATTAAAAATACATGGGCCAAAGACCTTACAGACACTTGCGTACCAAAGAAGATATATAGACGGCAAATAAGCATCTGAAAAGATGCTCAACATCATATGTCATCAGGGAAATGCAAATTAAAAAATAATGAAATACCACTACACGTTTATTAGAATAGCCAAAATCCAAAACACTGAGAATACCAAATGCTGACAAGTACGTGGAGCAACAGGATCTTCAAGTCATTACAGGTGAAAATGCAAACTATACAGCCACTTTGGAAGACAGATTGGCAGTTTCTTACAAAACTATACATACTCTTATCATGTGATCCAGAAATTGTTCCTCTTGGTATTTACCAAAAGGAGTTGAAAAGTTATGTCCACACAGAAACCTACATACAATGTTCATAGCAGGTGTATTCATAATTGTGAAACTTGGAAGAACCCAAGATGTCCTTCGGTAGGTGAATGGGTAAATAACCAGTAGTACATCCAGACAAGAAAATATTATTCAGTACTAAAAAGAAATGAAATATGAAGCCATGAAAAGGCAAGGGAGGAAACTTAAGTGCCTATTACTAAGTGAAAGAAATCAATCTGAAAAAGCTACATATTGTATGGTTTCACATTTGACATTCTGGAAAAAGCAAAACTATGGAGACAGAAAAACAGATCAGTGGTTGCCAGGGAGCTGGGGGAAGGAAAGGATGGATAGGCAGAGCACAGAAGATTTTTTTAGGCAGTGAAATAAATCTTTATGATTCTCTAATGTTGGATACATGTCATTACACATTTCTCAAAACCCATATAATGTAAAACACCAAGACTGAAACTTACTTTAACTACGAACTTTAAATGATAATAGTGTACCAACATAGGTTCATCAATTGTAACAAATGTACCACACTGGCGGAGGATGTTGATAATGGGGAGGCTATGCATGTCTGGGGGCAGGCAGGTGGTATATGGAAAAACTCTGTACCTTCCACTCAATATTGCTGTGAACCTTAAATTGCTCTAAAAATTAATTTTATTTTTAAGAAAGAGAGAAAGTTTGAAGCCAAAAAGAAAATAGAAAAGAAAACCCACAAAATATCAGAATTTATGGGACACAGCTAAAGCAGTGTTGAGGGGAAAATTTTATAGCATTAAATGAATACATTTAAAAAGTGGAAAAGTCTAGCTCCCTCTTTGAGAAACTGGATGACAATGACAAAAAAAACTGACAAAACTCTAGCAAGACTGACAAAGAAAAAAATGAGAAAAGATGTTTTTACCAATATCAGAATGGCACAGGGGCTGTCATTAAAAACCCTGTAGATATTAAAATTATCATAAAGGATTACTAGGAGCAACTCTATACACATAAATTTGACAATTTAAGTAAAATGAACCAATTCCTCAGAAAAATACAACCTAACCACAACTCACCCAATATGAAATGAATAATATGAATATTATGGAAAATGAATTTTAACTGAAAAAAACTTACCCAAAATAAATGTCCAGACCCAGATGATGTCACTGGAGAATTCTACCAAATGTTTAAAGAAGAATTCACAACAATTCTACACAATCTCTGCCAGAAAAATAGAAGGAGGGAGCACATCCCAATTCACATTTTGGTGCTAGTATTATCCTGTTACCAATATGGATAAAACTGTAACAAAAAGTGGGGGTGAGGAGGGAAGGAAGGAAGGAAGGAAGGAAGGAAGGAAGGAACTAATATACTTCTCATGAATTTAGATGCAAAAATCCTTAACAAAATATTAGCAAATAGAATTCAATAATATGTAAAAAGAACTACATATAATGAACAAGTGAGGTTTATTTTAGGGATACAAGGCTGGTTTAATATTTAAAAATTAAACAATGTAATCAACCATATTAACATGCTAAAGAAGAAAAATCATATGAGAAGGTAACATCAGCAAGATGGCAGGAAAAGAAGTCTCAGGCTCCACTCCCTTCCATAGTTCACCTAGCAACTATCCGCAGACCAGAACATCTTTTCAAAAGCCTCAATACTTGGACACCCACATGGTCTATAGAACTGAATGAAATTTGAATTGTAAGGGTAAAAAGAATGGTCTCACTATGACTGTGGTATCTCTCCTCCTTCCCCAAGTCAGCTCAATGCTACACAAAGAGGATTTCCCTGGACCTATGGTTTTTACAGGGAAAAAGAGAACCAGAGGAAGACATACAGATTCCCTAACAGTCAAAGACATTTCGCAGGAAGCTTACTCCAGTCTCACTTCACAGGGAACACTAGGAATAGCACAACTAAACCTCCTGGGGTAAAGTAGAAACAAAGAGAAGAGGCAGAGGTCATAGTGGCCAGCATGTTGATCTTGGTGGTACTCTGTTTTTCTGCCAGCTGTGGTGCCAAATTGTAGATTCGGCCTAGTTCATAGCTCACCGCAAAGCTGAGCTAGTTGCCTTCAGAAGCATGATGGGAAGTTTGACATAGCTTGAGTCTCTAGATGGATAGCCACCACACCCAGCCTCAGAGTCCACCCCAAGGACCCTATGCAGGCATGGAGATGCCCACCTCTGCCCACTTCAGAGAAGTGTAGAGGTGAGACCTGCTTGACCTGGGAAGTCTAGCAGTGGCTCCACCAAGCCAAAACTCACCAATGACCCCATCTAGTAGGGAGACTCCCACCTCCACACATTTCAGAGAAGCAAAGGGGCTGGACATGTTTGACTGAAGAGGTCAAATAGCCACTCAACTCAGCCAAAAGCCTACCCTACCCCTCCACCCTGACAGGGAGGCAATGTTCAATCATGCATTCCTAAGGAGCATAGCCTCTCATCCCACCCATTCCAACCAGCAACTCTGCCTAACCTCAGAGACAAGCCTATAGCTCTGCTCAACTGCAGATCTGAAACTCTGAAATTGCCTGGCCAGGGAATACATCCTTTGGCTGGCCTACACCAGAAGCTATTGCAATAACCAGCCAACACCTCTGCCTGATAGCAGAGCCCAGCCAGTTGTCCACTGGTCAGTGGAGCCCAGC
The DNA here is from genome assembly GCA_023783475.1 of Daubentonia madagascariensis. Lineage (NCBI taxonomy): Eukaryota > Metazoa > Chordata > Mammalia > Primates > Daubentoniidae > Daubentonia > Daubentonia madagascariensis. Next base: position 12,565,256 of record JAKFHU010002658.1, read on the forward strand.
CAGCAGCTCCACCCAACATCACAGCAAGGGCAGTGGCCCTGCCAATTAGAGAACTCACGAGAAGCTCTGCCTGCTCAGGGTTGCCATCAGCTGGTACTTCCAGAATTATGGCTGGAACTAAATAGTGAATATCTAACCCTGCCAAAGAACACCTATAAAGGCCAGAAGAGGGAGCTATCTCCTCAAATGTGCAGACAACAATGCAAGGATACAAGGATTAGAAAGAATCAGGGAATCATGACACATCCAAAAGAAACTAATAAATCAATAATAGATCCTAAAGAAATAGAAATCTATGAAATGACTGACAAAAATTCAAAATATTACTCATAAAAAAGTGTAGTTACTTACAAGCATACAGAGATTAAAAAAATAATGAAATTTGGAAAACAATACACAAACAAACTGAGGAGTTGCAAAAAGAAATAGAAACAATAAAGAAGAACTGGATAAAAATCTTAGAGATGAAGAATACAATGACTAAACTGAAAATTTTAATAGAAATCTTCAACAGCAGACTCAATCAAGCCAGAAAAATGAATCAGTGAGCTAGAAGACAGAACATTTAAAATTATCCAGTTAGAGAAGCAAAAAGACAAAAGAATAAAACAGAATAAGGAAAGCCTATGGAAAATATGAAACATCATTGAGAGACCAAACCTTTGCATAATAGGAATTACAGAAGGAGAAGAAACAAAAAGAGCCAGAAAGCATATTTAAGGAAATAATAGCTGAAAATTTTCCTAATCTAGAGATAGGTGCCAACACCCAGGTAGAGAAAGCACAGAGGTCTCCCATCAAATTCAACCCAAAGAACAATACACCAAGACACATAATAATCAAACTATCATGTAAATCAAAGACCAAAAATAAATCTGAGAGCAGCAAGGAACATCACATACAAAAAGTGACAACATGATTATTAACAAATTTCTCAGCAGAAACCCTGCAGGCCAGGAGACAGTAGGATAATATATTCAAAGTGCTGGAGAAAAATCTTTCAACCAAGAATACTTTTTTTCAGAAAAATCTATGTTTAAGAAATGAGAGAGAAATAAAAACTTTCCCAAACAAACAAAAGCTAAGAGAGTTCATCACCACTAGACCTACCTTACAGGAATTGCTAAAGCAAGTTCTTTAAGCTAAAACAAAACACTGCTACTAACATGAAACATATAAAAGCACAGAACTCAACAGTAAAAGTAAAACAAAGCCACATTCAGAATACTCTAGGACTATAATGAGTGTAGGGCAATTTTATCCCTAGTAAGAGGATTAAAAGACAAAACTATTAGTAATAACTATAGCTCAAATAAATTGTCAAAAGACACAAATTACAAAATGATGTAGATTCTGATGACAAAAATATAAAATAGGGCAGGGGAGTTAAAGTGTAGCATTGTTGTATGCAATCCAGTTAAGTTGTTATCATCTTGAAATAAGCTATTAAAAGTATAAGATGTTATGTGTAAACCTCATGGTAACCACAAAGTAAAAATCTTTAGTAGAAGCACAAAACCAAAAGAGAAAGAATTCAAATAATAACAGTATAGAAATCCATCAAACCACAAAGACAGACATCAATAGAGGGAGATGGAAATAAAGTACCTGTAAAACAACCAGAAAACAACTAACAAGATGGCAGTAGTTAAGTTCTTACCTATCAACAATTACCTTGGATATAAATAAATTAAATTCTCTAATAAAAAGAATGACTGATGGATAAAAAATCAATATCCAACTATGTGCTGCTTACAAGAGATTCACCTCACTTTTAAGAACACACATAGAACTAAAAGTGAAGGGATAGAAAAGATATTCTATGTAAATGGAAACCAAAAGAGAACAAAGGTAGCTATAATTATAGCACACAATATATAATTAAACTTAAAACAGTCCCAACAAACAGGCAAAAAAGGACATTATGTCATGATAAAGGGGTCAGTTAATCAAGAGGGTATAACAATTGTAAATATATATGCACCCAATGTTGGAGCACCTAAATATATTTTTAAAACATTAAAGGAACTAGAGGGAGAAATAGATTACAATACAATAATAGGGGACTTTAATACCCCACTTTCAAGATTATCCAGACAAAAAATTAATAAGCAAACATTAGATTTAAACAACGCTATAGACCAAATGGACCTAACAGACATATACAGAACATTCCATCCAACAGCAACAAAATACACATTCTTCTCAGGCATATACAGAACATTCTCCAGGGATATATCACATATTAGGGCACAAAAACTTAGCAAAACTAAGAAGATTGAAATTATATAAAGATCTTTTCTGACCACAATAGTATGAAACTAGAAATCAATAACAGGAGGAGTTTCTGAAAATTCACAGATACAAGGAAATTAAACAACATGCTCCTGAACAACAAATAGGTCAATGAAGAAATTAAAAGGAAAATTAAAAATATCTTGAGACAAAAGAAAATGAAACACAATATACCAAAACTTATGAGATAAAGTAAAAGCAGTTCTAAGAAGAAAGATCATAGAAATAAGCACCTACATCAAAAAAGAAGAAAGATCACAGATAAATAAATTAATGCTACACCTCAAAGAACTAGAAAAACAAGAACAAGCAAAATCCAAAGTTATGAAAAGGAAGAAAATAATAAAATCAGAGCAGAAATAAATGAAACAGAGACTCAAAAAGCCATATAAAAGATCAATGAAACTGAGTTGGTTTATGAAATTGATAAACCTTTAGCTAGACTAACTAAAAAAAGAGAAGACTCAAACAAAAATAAAATCAGATTTGAAAGAGGATACATTAAACTGATACCACAGAAATACAAAGGATCATAAGAGACTACTAGGAAAAATTATACACTAACAAATTGAATAACCTACAAGAAATGGATGAATTCCTATAAATATACAACCTACCAAGACTGAATCATGAAGGAATCAGACAATTTGAACAGAACAACAATGAGTAAGAAAATGGAAACAGTAATAAAATCTCTCCCATTAAAGAAAAGCCCAGGACATGATGGCTTCACTGCTGAATTCTACCAAACCTTTAAAGAAGTAGTAGTATCAATCCTACTCAAAGTATTCCAAAAAATCGAGGAGGCAATGCTCCCAAACTCATTCTAGGATGACAGTATCACCCTGATACTAAAATGAGACAAAGACACAACAAAAAAAGAAAACTGGAGGCCAATATCTCTAATGAAGGTAGATGCAAAAATCCTCAACAATATACTAGCAAACTGAATTCAGTAATACGTTTAAAGGACCATCCACCATGATCAAGTGGGATTTATCCCTGGGGTGCAAGGATGGTTCAATATTCACATCAATAAATGTGACTTATCACATTAACAAAATGAAGGACAAAATTCATATGATCATCTCATTAGATGAAGAAAAGCCATTTGACAAAATTCAATATCCTTTCATGATTGAAAAAAAAAAAACTCTCACCAAATTAGGTAGAGTAAGAATGTACCTTAACACAATAAAGGTCATATATGAGAAACCCACAGTTAACATTATACTCAACAGTAAAAAATTAGAAGCGTCTTCTCTGAGATTTGGAACAATATAAGATGTCCACTTTCACTACTTCTATTCAACATACTATTGGAAGTCCTCACCAGAGCAATTATGCAAGAGAAAATAATAAAAAGCATTCAAATAGGAAAGGAAGAAGTGAAATGGTTACTATTTGATGATGACATGATCTTATATATAGAAAACCCTACAAACTCCACCCAAAAACTGTTAGAACTAATAAAGAAATACAGCTAAATTGCAGGATAAAAATCAACACAAAAAAAATCATTACACTTAAAATGAACTCTCTGAAAAAGAAATCAACAGAACTATCTCATTTATAATAGCTACAAAAAAACCCCACAAAATACTTAGAAATAAATTTAACCAAGGAAGTGAAAAACCTATACACTGAAAACTATAAAACATTGATAAGAGAAATTGAAGAAGACACAAATAAATGGAAAGATAGCCCATGTTCATGGATTGGAGGAATCAATATTGTTAAAATGCCCATACTACCCAAAGTGATCTACAGATTCAATGTAATCCCTATCAAATTTCCAATGTCCTTTATCATAGAAATAGAAAAAACAATCCTAAAATTCAACCACAAAAAATCCTGAATATCTGAGGCAATCATGAGCAAAAAGAACAAAGCTGTAAGTATCACACTACCTGATTTCAAACTATACTACAAAGCTATAGTAATTAAAACAGCATGGTACTGGGGGAAAAAATAAAAACATTGACCAAAGGAACAGAATAGAGAGCCCAGAAATGAACCATGGATGTATAGCCAATTGATTTTCAATAAAGATGCCAAGAATATGCAATGGGAAAAGAATAGTCTCTTTAATAAATGATGTTGGGAAACTGGATATCTAAATGCAACAGAATAAAATTGGACCCTTATCTCACACCATATACAAAAATCAACTCAGAACAGGTTAAAGACATAACTGTAAAACCAGGAACTGTAAAACTACCAGAAGAAAACATAGAAGAAAAACTATACAACACTGATCTGGACAATGATTTTTTGGATTTGATCCCAAAAGTGCAGACAACAAAAACAAAACTAGACAAATGGAATTACATCAAACTTAAAAGAATCTGCACAGCAAAGGAAACCATTAACAGAGTACAGAGATAACCTGCAGAATGGGAAAAAAGATTTGCAAGCCATACATCCAATAAGGGATTAATATCCAAAATATATAAGGAGCTCAAACAATTCAATACCAAGAAAACAAGAAAACCCAATTAAATGATAAAGGGATCTGAATAGACATTTCTCAAAAGAAGACATACAAATGGCCAACAGACATATAAAAACTACTCAACTTTGCTAATCATTAGGGAAACACAAATTAAAACCACAATGAAATATCATCTCAAACCTGTCAGAATGGCTATTATCAAATAGACAAAAGATAACAAGTGTTGGTGAGGATGTAGAGAAAAGGAAACCCTTGTACACTGTTCTTGGAACTGTAAATTAGTATAGCCATTATGGAAAACTGTATGGAGGTTCCTCAAAAAACTAAAAATGGAATTACCATATGTTCCAGTAATCCTAGTACTGGGTATATATCCAAAGGAAATGAAATCAGTATGTCAAAGAGATATCCGCACTCCCTCTTTATTGCAGCACTCTTCACAGAAGCCAAGCTATGGAGTCAACCTAAGTGTCCATTAATGGATGAATAAATAAAGAAAATACGGAATACTATTCAGCCTTTAAAAAGAAGGAAATTTTGTCATTTGCAACAACACAGTTGGAAATCAGAGAACATTATGCTCAGTGACGAAAGCCAGGTACAGAAAGACAAATACCACATGTTCTCACTTATATGTGGAATCTAAAACAATTGAACCCACAAAAGCAGAAAGTAGAATGGTGGTTATAGAGGCTGAGGTGGGGGGCAGGAAAATAATGGTCTAAGGGTATAAAAATCTCAGTTAGACAGGACAAATATTGGGGATTTTTAGATCTATATTCATGGTGAATATAGTTAATAATAGAGCATTGTATATTTCAAAATTGCTAAGAGAATAAATTTCAAAGGTTCTTACCATAAAAAACGTTAAATATTTGAGGTGATGGATATGTTAACTAGCTTGATTTGATTATTCCATATTATATTCATAAATTGTAACATCACTTTGTACCCCATTAATATATACAATTATAAATTGTCCATTTACAATTAAAAATTTTAAAAAGAAAAATCACATGATTACGTCAATCAGTGCAGACAACTATTTGACAAAATTCAATTCTGAGATAAAACTCTCAGAAAAATAGAAATACTGGGGAACTTGTCAACGTGATAAAGACCAACGTGTACAATAAACCTACAGCTAATATTGTATTTAATAGCAAAAGACTGAATACTTTCTCCCTAAGATAAGGGACAAAGCAAAGATGTCTGCTTTCACCTCTTGTTCAACCTATTGGTGGAATTCTAGCCAGTGCAACGAGGCAGGAAAAGGACATAAAATACATACAGATCAGAAAGGAAAAAATAAAACTGTTTTTATTTGCAGATGACATGATTGTCTACAAAAAAACTCCTAAAAATAATGAGTGTGTTAGAAAGATTGCAGGATATAAGATAAACATACAAAACTCCATTGTATTTCTATATACTAGCAATGAACACATCAACAGCAAAAGTAAAAATACAATACAATAGACAATCACTCAAAATAAAATACTTAGGTAAATCTGACAAAACATGTACAGGACTTACTGAAAGCTAAACAATTCTAATGAAAGAAATCAAAGCTCTAAATAATTGTATACACGTATGTTCATGAATTGGAGGACAAGTCCTCAAATTGATATACAGGCTTAATACAATTTCTTTCAAAATTCCAGTAAGGACCAGGCGTAGTGGCTCACACCTATAATCCTAGCACTCTGGGAGGCCAAGGCAGAAGGATTGCTTGAGGTCAGGAGTTCAAGACCAGCCTGAGCAAGAGTGAGACCCTGTCTCTACTAAAAATAGAAAAAATTAGCTGGGTGTTGTGATGCACGCCTGTAGTCCCAGCTACTTGGGAGGCTGAGGCAGGAGGATTGCTTGAGCCCAGGAGTTTGAGGTTGATGTGAGCTAGGGTGACGCCACGGCACTCTAGCCCAGGTGACAGAGCAAGACTCTGTCTCAAAAAATAAATAAATAAAACAAAATAAAATACTAAAAAACAAAACAAAAAAAACTGTCATAAAAAAAATCCCAGTAAGATTTTTGTACATAGAAACAATAGTATCGTAAAATTTATATGGAAAGGCAAAAGACTCGAATATCTAAAATAATTTTGAGGAAAAAAAGAACAACGTGAGAGAAATCAATCTCAATTTTAAGTTTATTATATAGCTACAGTAATCAAGACTATTTAGTATTGGCAGAGGAATAGAAATATAGACCAATGGATTAGAACAAAGAACCCAGATATAGACGCAGATAGGCCCAACTGTTTTTTGACAAAGGTGCAAAAACTACTTAATGGACAAAAGATAGTCTTTTCAACAAATGGTGCTAGAACAATTAGGCATCCATAGGTTAAAAAAGAAAAAAGAAAGAAAGAAAAGGAAAAAAATCAACATCACAACATCATAAATCTCACACTTTATACAAAAATTAGCTTAAAATAGATTACAGACTAGTGTAAAATGTAAAATTATAGATTCTGGATGTCATCTTTTGTCCCACAACACACACAAAAAATGAGACAGCTATACACAAATGAAAATAGCCCTGGAGTCCAGTTAAGAAGGTGCAACAACAAAGTGAAGCAAAAAAGTGGGGAATAACCACACAGAAAGGGTAAGAACAGTTCATTTTGCCTTCATCATCCCATCCCCCAGGAGAGCACAGCTCAGCACCAATGGGAACTCCCTGGCTCACAAGTTCTTCTCATGGAGAAAAGGAGGGCAGTGTCAGTGACCTACTTCTGAAGCCTTTCAGGGCACTGCCCTAAGGACCCACTTTGTTTATTTTTACCCCACACAGATAGCTGGAGAGATTAGCACAGCTGAGCTGTCCAAAGAAGAAGGGCAGGGCTGTCAGTACCAGCCACGCAAGATAGTCAAAGAAATGCCGAAGAGAGTTCTTCAAATTGAAACAAAAATATTAAAACACCTCAAAAGCGTATGAAAGCATAAAACTAATTGGTGACGGTAAATATATAGACACATATGGATTAATGTTACAGTGTAATGGTGGTACATAATTTAATTTTATCCTAATACAAAAGTTAAAAGATAAAAAGATGTTAATGGATACACAATATAAAAAGAAGCAAATTCTGACTACAAGAATGTGAAGTGTGTAGGAAAAGTAAAAAGTATAGTTTTTTATGCAGTTGAAGTTGTTATCAACTTAAAATAGAAGGGTATAACTACAAGACTGTTTATGCAAATCTTGAGCTAATCACAATGGAAAAAACCTATAATAGATACACAAAAGAGAAAGAGAAAATGATACAAGTAAATCACTACAAAAAAAATCATCAAATAACAAAGACATCAAGAGAGGAAAACAGGAGCAAAACAACTGCAAAAGAGACAGAAAACAATTAACACAAAAGCAATAGTAATTCCTCATTTATCAGTATTTATCTTAAATATAAATGGATTAAACTCACCAATCAAAATGCATAGACTGGCTAAATGGATTTAAAAAAAGATCCAGGAATATGCTTCCTATGAGAGACTCACTTTAGATTTAAAGACTCAAAGAGGCTGAAAGTAAACAGATGGAAAAAGATACTTTATGCAAATGGTAACAAAAAGAAAGCAGGAGTGGCTATACTTATACCAGAAGAAATAGATCTTAAATCTAAAAATATGTCTAAAGGCAAATAAGGTTATTATATAATGATAAAAATGATCAATTCAACAGAAAGATATAACAATTTAAATATATATGCATCCAACATCAGAGCACCTAAATATATAGAGCAAATATTGAAAAATCTGAAGACAGAAATTGACAGCAATATGATAGTAGTAGGGAACTTCAATACCTATTAATAATTACAACAATGGATAGAACATACAGACAAAAAATCAACAAACAGCTACTTGAACAACACTATAGACCAATGGGACCTTACTGACATATATAGAACTTTCCACCAAGAGCAGAATACTTACATTCTTCTCAAGTGCACATAAAGCATTCTCCAGTATAGAACACATTAGATCACAAAACAAATCTTAACAAATTTAAGAAGATCAAAATCACTTGAATTATCTTTTCTGACTACAATGGAATAAAACTAGAAATTAATAACAGCAAGAAAACTGGAAAATTCACATATATGTGAAAACTAAACAACACACTCTGGAACATCCATTGGTCAAAGAGGAAATCAAAAGGAAATTTTAAAAGTATCTTGAGACAAATGAACATAAAAATACAACATACCAAGACCTAATGATGGAGCAAAAGCCTCAAAAATAAAAAAGATCATGAGGACTATTATGAACAATCACATGCCCAACAAACTGGCTAACCTAGAAGAAATTGATAAATTCCTAGAATTTGGAAACATCCTTCCAAAACTGAATCAAGAAGAAATAGAAAGCCTGAACAGATCAATAACAAATAAGGAAACTGAATCCATAATCAAAAATCTCCCAACAAAGAAAAGTCCAGGATGTAATAGCTTCACGGGTGAATTCTACCAAACATTCAATGAAGAATTAATATCAATCCTTCTCAAACTCTTCCAAAAAATAGAAAAGAGAACACTTTTTAACTTATTCTATGAGGTTAGCATCACCCTGATATCAAAACCAAAGATATCACAAGAAAAGAAAACTACAGGCCAATAACTCTGATGAACATAAATGCAAAAATCCTCAATAAAATACTAGCAAATCAAATTAAACAGCAATTAAAAAGGATCATACATCATGACCAAGTGGGATTTATTCCTAAGATACAAGGATGGTTCAACATACGCAAATCAAACAATGTGATACAGCACGGTAACAAAATGAAAGAAAAACATATATATATATAGACCCAGAAAAAGCATTTGACAAAGTGTTACATCCATTCATATGTAAAACTCCAAACAAAAGAGGTATAGAAGAAACTGACCTCAACACAATAAAGGTAATGTGAAAAGTCACAGCTAACATCAAAGTCAGTGGGGGGAAAACTAAAAGCTTTCCTCTGAGATCCAGTAAAAGGCAAGGATGTTCACTTGCACTATTTCTACTCAACATAGTACTGGCAGTCTCAGCCAGAGCAGTCAGACAAGAAAAGAAATAAAAGGCATCCAAATCAGAAAAGAAGTAGTAAAATTATCTCTATTTGCAGATGACATGATCATATACATAGAAAACCTGAAACACTCAATAAAAAACTACTAGAGCTAATAAATGATGTCAGTAGGGTTGACAGATATAAATCAACATACAAAAATTCAGGTGCCTTTCTATACACAAACAATGGACTATCTGGAAAGGAAATCAGAAAAATAATACCATTCATAATAGCAACAAAAGGAATAAAATACTTAAGAATAAACTTAACCAAAGATGTGAAAGACTTGTGCACTGAAAATTGTAACGCATTGATGAAAGAAATTAAAGAAGACACAGATAAATGAAAAGACATTTCATTATGTTTATGAAATGTTTATGGATTGGAAGAATTAACATTATTAAAATATCCATACTATCCAAAGTGATCTACAGATTCAGTGCAATCCCTATCAAAGTCCCAATGGCAGTCTTTACAGAAATAGATAAAACAATCCTAAAATTCATATGGAACTTCAAAAGACCCAGAATAAATAAAGCAATCTTGAGCAAAGAAAAGCAAAGCTGGAGACATCATTCATTAATTTCAAAATATATTTATTACAAAGCAACAGTAATGAAAACTGTATGGAATGAAAACAGACACATAGACCAATGGAACAGAATTGAGAGCCCAGAAATAAATCCACACATCTTTGACAAAGGTGCCAAGAACACACAATGGGGAAGCAATAGTCTCATCACTAAGTGGTGCTAAGAAAACGTGACATCCACATGCAGAAGAATGAATTTGGATCCTTATCTCACAGCATATACAAATATCCACTCAAAATGGATTAAAGACTTAAATATAAGATATGAAACCATAAAACTACTAGAAGAAAAGCTAGGGAAAAACCTTCTTGACAATGGTCTTGGCAATGATTTTTTTAATATAACATCAAGAGCACAAGCAACAACAGCAAAAATAGGCAAATGGAATTGTATTGAACTCAAAAGCTTTTGCACGGCAAAGGAAGTAATCAACAAAGTGAAAAGGCTACCTACGGAATGGAAGAAAATATTTGCAAACCACATATCTGATAAGGAGTTAATATCCAAAATATATAAGGAATTCATTCAACTCAGCAGCAAAAAAACAAAAAACCCAATTTTAAAATGGTCAAAGGACCTCAATAGACATTTCTTAAAAGGAGACACACAAGTGGCCAACAGGTATATGAAAAGATGCTCAACTTCACTAATCTGGGAAATGCAAGTCAAAAGCATGAGATACCACCTCACACCTATTAGGATGGCTATTAACAGAAAGAAGAAAGATAAATGTTAAGGGTATAGAGAGAAGGAAATCCTTGTATGCTGCTAGTGGGAATGTAAATTGGTACAGCCATTGTGGAAAATAGTATGGAGGTTCCTCAAAAAATTAAGGACCTATCGATCCCACTTGTGGGTATATATCCACAGGAAATAAAATCAGTACCTCAAAGAGACACCTATACTCCTGTGTTCATTTTAGCCATTTTAGCTACACAATAGTCAAGATGTGGAATCAACCTAAATGTCCATTGACAGATGAATAAATAAAGAACGTGTGTCTCATATATATACACACACACACACACACACACAATGGAATATTATTTAGCCTTAAAAAAGAAAGAAATTCTGCCATTTGCAGCAACACAGATGAACCTGGAGGACACTGTGCTAAGTGAAATAAGCCAGACACACAAAAACAAATGCAAAATCAAGGCCAGTGTGGATGTGGAGAAACTCCATCCCGCATATGTTGCTGGTGGGAATGTAAAGTGGAACAGCCACTCTGGAAAACAATTGAGCAGTTTCTTTAAAAACTAAATATACAACTACCATTCAATCCAGCAATTGCACGCCTTTCACTTATCCTAGCGAAATGAAAACTTATGTTGGCACAAAAACCTGTGCTTGAATGTTAGAGCAGCGTTATTCATAATTGTCAAAAACTAAAAACTACCCAGATGTCCTTCAATGGGCGAATCTCTAAATACACTGTGGTAAAGCCATACCTTGGAATACTACTCAGCAATGAAAGGAACAAACTATTGATACATGCAAACACCTGGATGAATCTCCCCAGAATTATTCTGAATGAAAAAAAAAGCCAATTCCAAAAGGTTACATACTGTACAATTTCATTTATATAACATTCTTGGAGTGACAAAAGTATAGAAATGGGGCACAGAATAGTGGTTGCCAGGGTTAAGAAGGGGCTGAGGGGGAGAAGGAAGCAGTGTGCCTATAAAAGGGCAACATGGGATCCTTGTGGTAACGTGGTGCTCCATGTCTTGACCACTTCAATGTCATCCTATGGCTGTGATCTTGGACTATACCTTTGCAAGATGTTTAAGTGAGGAGTACTTGAGATTGCTCTGCATTATTTCCTACAATTGCATGTAAATGTACAATTATCTCAAAATAAAAAGTTTAATTAAAGAAAATAAACAAAAATACCTACTAAAAGATAAACAATTGAAAACATGTTGGGAGAGAAGTGTAAGAAAGTAAAAAACTCACCTATCACACAAGTAACTGGAAAGCAATGCACAATAAGAAAGAGCAGTATAAGTTCATATTATGAGTATAATTATCAGAGAATGTGAGCAGTCCCCAAATAATAAGGATCAAAAGTGGTTTGTCTCTGAAGGACAGGCCTTGGGAAGGAGAAAGTTGGGGAAGAAAGCAGGTACTTTTCATCATAAGCCTCTCTGCACACTTTTATTAAACATTGTATGTGCATTACCTTAATTTTTAAACTAAGCTAGCTCAGGGCTTTCTCTGAAGTATACAATTATAATGCACATGAATGTCTTTGTGTTACTGCTCATCTTTATCAACAAATGGCTAAATACAAAGAAGGCCTTAAAAACCTTTCCCTTTTTTCCCTTCCTCACCATGAATCAGCTCCCTTACCAGATCAGAAATAGAAACAAAGGGAAAATCTCAGCTTCCTTCCTTCCCTCACATTCTGTTGACTTCTGTTCAACTTGCTTGTGATTTTTATTCCCTTGAGTATTCACAGGAACACTCTCCCCACTCCTTGCCCCCACCTCTATGCCTTTCCTGATGAGTAGGGGTTAAATCCCACAGTCATTAAGTCCTTCAAGCTTTAACCTCTTCATTCTTCTCCAGTAGAGATCTCTTTTTGAAGAATCCAAAAGCCTCCTCATTCTGAACACCTTAGATTTAAAATGGTTTAAATTTAAAATCAATGCATCAGTTTCAAAATAGAGTTATACCATGGCTTCTTCATAATAGCCTTCCTTTTAATCATTGAAACATTTATTCACTTCCCTTGGGCTGCAAATCCAAAGAGCAATAAATAGATTTCCAAACTCTTGGTGAGAGGCCAGATCTAAGGATAACACTTTCTGGAGTTGGGAAGGAGCCACCCATAGACGGAAGCTACCCTGAATCCATACTCCACAGGTAGAATTAAATGCTTTTGGGACACACAATCAATGGGATTTTTAACATATTATGAAAGGACGTTGAACTGAAAAAGACAAATGCAGAGGGAACAAACAGAAGGGTTGTGGAGTTTTATTCACTGACATTATGATAGAACAGGTAAAGTTATGTCAGGTCAAGTGAGACAGACTATTTGTGCTGGAGCCTCAGAGTTTGTTCTCTAGAAAGGTGTACTCTGTAATGGAGCAGGGAGAAGTTCATAAGGCTCTGTGTGACAGAGTCCTCAAAATGTTTGTTCCAATCCAAGACTTAATATAAGTGATCCCCTGAAAACAAAGTTGGTTCCCTGGAGCATTCACATCAAGACGGGAGAGTAGACTCTACTGGGAAAACATTGTCTTTCTGGTTTAAAAATTGGGGTTAGCATGAATCATTTCCCTTGGATTGTGCTACCTCTGAGTCAAATGGTAAGTGGAGCAGACGAGCCCTTCGCGTGAGTGCCCCCCAAAATCTGGACCCATTCAGATCCTGCATCTCTAAGGCTATGACAAATTATTGTCCTCTTTATATATTATCAAAACACTTGTGCTGAGATGATTTCCTCATCTTAGGGAAACAGAGAAGTTAACCTCAAGATGATGCATTGCATGGGCTGGGTAAGTCCTATTTAATTCACCATCAGATGTATAACTCTTGGATCACTTTACCTCTGCAGAACAACTGCCTCTTTACAACTCATTTGGTTGAACTTGGAGGCTCTACATCTGGTTTTGTCCAACTTCAGCTCATTTGATTTTCCATTGCTTAAAGATCACATCTGTGCATTTGAAATCCCCCACTAAATGCCACTACAGACTCTGGTTCCTGCTGGATGTAGTACTTCTCCTAATCAGAGCTGATGCTTTAATGGCGAGAAAAACAGGCGTCAAGTATTCAACAAATCTATTCTTTGGCACCTCTTTTAGCTTTTATTAAGATGAATGTGAACAAGGGTAATGCGAAGTCTAATAAATACAGAGGACAGGGAAGGCTCATGTTGGATTATGGCCAGGCCTGCTTTGCCCATACATAATAGGGCATTTAATTGCTCCTTTATTGATGACACTGTGTTTGCCACAGCAGCCTAGCTTGCCAAGAAGATAGTATTATGTGAATCCAGTCTTACAAAAGAGAGTGGGAAGGACTCAAAGAGTAATACATAAGGAAATTTTAAAAAACTTTCTTCAAAATATTTGCTATTAAATACCATTTTTGTCAATTTTGGACATAAAAATTTTAACCTCTTCAATGTCTGACGTGATGTGAACTTAGCCCTATACGTTGTGTCTGTGCATGTGGACATGTGTTTGTGAGTGCAGGCGTTGATGTGTGTGTGCATTTGTAGGATCTGATTTTTTTCCTTGACTATTTGCTATCCTGGTCATATTCTCATTCATTTCTTACCCCACGTATATTCTTGGTATTAAAAAAGTCCTTATAGATTTAAAGGGGAAATTTTCATTTTAGAGCATTGAATTCCATTTGCATTAGTGATTAAGAGATCCACAGGTCTTGCTCATCAGACTTGAAAAAATCAGAGATATTCAAATTTCAGGACCATTAAAAAATAAGTTTTATCTCCCTATACAAAGAAATGTTCTCTTCCATAATATTTGGAGCTTAATGATCATGTATTTACTATTTTGGTAGTTTTTAACCTAATACTAAAATAGTTCTGCTCAAAATGTTTGGGGCTATTTTGATACATCATTTGTTTAATACAATGACACAAACATGTTCTCAACAGGTATGTATTTTATTCCCTCCTAGGGCACAAAAGTAAGGGGGAGACTTGGCTGCTCCTTGCTCCAGAGCCCAAAGGCATGGGCCATTGAGGTATAACAGTTTGAAAATACACATGGGCTCTTTTTTAGGTGCACATTTGGTTTTCATTTGCTTGAAATAGTTTTGTAGCCTAATAAAAAAAGAACCTACATTTTTATATAAGGAAGTTAACTGGCTGTGGTCAGAGGGTTTTTTTCATTTTTTACTCTGTTATTTTAAGGACATTATAGCAATAATGTCCAACACTCCATTAGAGTAGTGGCAGTGAGCATTGACTTGATTTAGTATCTTTTATTATCTATCATCTAAAATACCAAATGCCAACACCTACATATGGTCTCATGGCATATGTAAGACAAGAAACCATTTTGTAGAAAGAAATAGGTCCTCTATAGCCTAATGTACCCAAGTTGCCATCAGTCTTTAACCAACCCCCTAAAAAAAGAAACAAATGGTCAGGGTTGTTTCCATGCATGATACTACTATGGACTCTAATCAGATGGATAATTGCTTAAGGAGCAGAATTGCAGGGTATCTCTCCTACAGAATAAGCGTAAGAACCAATCTGAGCTCTTGAGTAAGGGCAGCCCACATATCTACTGGAATTCCGCCCAGAGAAGCATTCACAAGTTCACAACTCCCAGGCTTAAGTCAGTCCTTAGGAGTTCACAACCACAGATGGAATAGGTCAAAATGTTTCTACTAGATGTTCCCTAAAAATACCAACGAATAAACACCATTAGAA
Source organism: Daubentonia madagascariensis (assembly GCA_023783475.1). Classification (NCBI taxonomy): domain Eukaryota; kingdom Metazoa; phylum Chordata; class Mammalia; order Primates; family Daubentoniidae; genus Daubentonia; species Daubentonia madagascariensis. The sequence continues at coordinate 12,581,085 of JAKFHU010002658.1, forward strand.
GTATTTCTTAATTCATGAGTTCCAAATACAGCTCAGAACTTAGCATTTAGAATCCCCATAATCTAGGTATTTAAAAACTCACCCTGTTGATACTCATCAGACATCCATTCTTATAGATGTTTCTTTATTTGAAATATAAAAGTTGATGTTCCATAGAAAGCAGATATCTCAAGAAGTAATCATAGTGGCCAAACAACAAAGAGGTAATATTTTGTAGACCAATGTGCATCATTCTTATTTGGGGGTGGATTACAACAACATGAGCTCCTCTTCTCCCATCCTCTTCAGCCGTAAGGAAGTAGAAAATAGATTCCAACACACTTAGAGAAAAACTTTCTACCTTCATAAAAAAGTGAAGGCTACCAGTAAGTTTTCAGTATGTGCTGGGTACTCTTCACATGGCCTCTCACCTCCACAGTGATATTATTATTATTATAATAATAATATTATAAGACAGTTATTATTCCCATTTTAGAGGAAGAAATTGAGGCTCGTAGAGGGGAGTGACTTACCCAGGACCACATAAACAAGACAGCAGAGGACTGGAATTCTGTGTGAAGATGATGCTGAATTGTTCACACTGTCCTTGAGGTTGAGCACGAAACGGGGAAGGGTTTCACTGATGGTCCCCCCACTCCCCCTGAGACCATTGTGCTTTTTATTTGCTCCCAACTCCTGACCCTCCCCATGCAGCAAAAGAAAAGGGTAGATGAGCTGAGTGGGCACAGGAGTTGGGGAAAGCAGACAGGGAGAGCATTCCCTCAGTCTTAGAATTCTCCGTGATCGATTTGGGGTGTCTGTGGTGTTTCCTTCACCTGACAAGCAGCCTGGAAGCATCGGCAGTGGTCCCTCACAAGTTCGCACACTCTGGGCTTTTTCTGGTCTTTTATGTTTCCTTCCAACATTATCCAGATGGATGACACTTTCGGGTTTCTGGTGTTGTCACCTATAAGCCTCCTGCATAGTACTCTGAAATGTCAGGATGTATCAGGAGTGGTCTCATCCATGGCAAAGCCCACTGGACTGTGTGTTTTTGATTTTCTGCTTGTTTTCCTTGTTCAGTGTAATCATACCCCTTCTTCTCCACTGGAAGGTAAGCTCAATGAAGGGGCAGATTATTGGCTCTGTGTTCACAGCTGACTCCCCAGAACTGTGCCTGACACACAGGGGGCACTGGATACCCATTGAATTACTGAAGAGATCAATAAATATGTGCTGGTGATTAGCCCAAATAAAGCAGAAACCCAACTGCTGTGTTCTGAATGAAGGTAATCAGTTGGGATGGGCTACTTGTAAGAAACAGCCAGTGGTTGATTTCTCACTCATGGCACGTGGCCCCTGCGAGTCAGCAAGGGGCTCTGCTCGTTGCAGTCCCTTAGGGGGCCAGGCTGAGGCGCAGCCACCATCCCTTCTCTGGAGCCCTTGTCTGGGGGCTATGGAACCGGGAGTAGATATTCTGACCTAGAAGTGAAACGCATCACACTCACGGGTCGCTGGCCAGAACCAGTCACGTGGCCCTACTCCACCCCAATTGGCCAGGAAGTGCAAACCTCCCAAAGGCCTGCAAGGCAGAGAGCTGGGAATATTTGGTAAATTACATGTGTGGTAGCACTGAAAACAGATGAAACAGTAACTCTGCGGGCATCAGAGTGCAGCGCGGAGACTCGGAACACCAGACCCACGGCAACGGAAGGAGGCTAACATAAAAGGTCAAACCGCCTGCATTCAGCCCAGCACTGTTTGCAAGCTGTCACAGGCCATGCCTGCTGTGTGGCTCCAGAAGCACGAGGTAGCTCAGGAACAGACACACAGGAAGAGCTGAAAAAGGATTTGTTGAATGAATGATCACATGAATGGTGAATTCTGCAGATGGAATACAAACTGAATAAAGTTGGCCATTGCTGCTTCTGTCTGGAAAGGTGTTGTTTCATGGAAGCATATTGGTTCAAGCACAAGCCGCATCAGATAGCTCATTTGTTGTTTCCCTGGAGCTAAAAAATGTGGCTCCTCAGAGTCACACACACAGTGCTGCAGAAACCCAATACATGGGACAACAGGCTACAATTGTAAGTCCTGGAACTCCTGCCATGTGAAAACTGCCCTCCCATCCTGGAAGCTTTTCTGCCTCCTCAGAAGGGGGCCTGGATCAAGAGCTCCCCTACCCCGGTCTCTTTCCAGCTTTGAGCTGCTGTTATTCTCTGATCCTGTTTTGGCTTTAGCACTGAGCTGTATTATATCGCTGAAGTCATTGTTTATTCTACCCCATGGTTGTAGCAGCCTCGTTTTACAAATGAAGGAACAAAGAACAAGAAAGTTCATGGAGAGTCCAGTCTCGCACCATGGCTTTACAGCGAAGGGCAGGACAGTGAAACAGGATTCAGAAAATTCACTCTCCTGAAATCAACGTGCAGGAGAGTGATGGGCATTCTCCCTCAGTGGCAAACTCACCCATGGAAGGCACTCATGAAAAACATTAAATGTATGCCTCAGATAAGGAATGATACATGCCATTTGATGCACAAAGCCAGGCTGCCTGAGAATTTCTTCTAAAGTTTTAAAAGGAGAATATGAATCTGTGCTGCAAATTTGAAATCAGTTCCAATTTGGATAGAAAGAAAGCTCCCTCTGCTGGCTCCAGAACTCCACATTTTCTTTTCTTTTATTGACACATCATTATTTTATGTATTTTTTTTTAAAGAAGTTTGCTTAGAGTTGCCATTTCTTGCATTTTTTTATTTCAGAATATTATGGTGGTACAAACACTTTGGGTACATATATTGCCTATGCACTGCCCAAGTCAGAGCTACAATTGTGAACATCCCCCAGACAGTGTGCCCCACACCCATTAGGTAAGAGTTTTCCCATCCCCTCCACCCCCCCAACCTGCCCGACCCCTGATGAATATTATTTCCATGTGTGCACATAAGTATTGATCAGTTAGTACCAATTTGATGGTGAGTACCAGTGGTGCTTGTTTTTCCATTCTTGTGATGCTTCACTTCAAAGAATGGGCTCCAGTTAGTAATATACTCCACCCGGCAGGGCCAGGCTAAGGGCATGGGATCGTGGCCCGTATGTGCTGGATTAGCAATACCTGGAATGACAGGCGATGGTGCAGAAAGAAAGCCAGAGGAGAAAGGAGCAAGTGGCCTTTGGCCAGGGAAGGAAATGCTACTGACATAACCCAAACCACTTCTCAAGAGAAGTCTAAAAAAAGACACATAATACAGCATTGCACAGAATTTAACACTCAAGTGGTCCCTTCCATCCTACACCTCACTCTGACTGAGGCATTTTGAACTCATATTATGTTCTCAACTAGTTTTCTTAGGAACTTATATTAAATAAGAACTCAAACTCACGTTCCTCTCAGGAATCTGTCGGCCTTACAGACAATGTTTATTTGGAATGAACTCCCTCTCCACCGCAGAGATAATGATCCTGGCTCAAGGCTCCAGCAGTGTCCAAGGGATTTGGAGGAAAACAATCTGTTTTGTAGTTGAACAAGAGGCTTCCATCACCTGAACTGCTATTTCAGCAGAGGTCAAAACACCCCCCAACACACATCACACACATGCCGTCGCACACACCACATACACACACTACACACGTACACACACACAAGTCATACACACCACATACACACAACACACAGGTACATATACCGCACAGAGTCACACACACACAGTCATACACAGCACATACACACAATACACACACACAGAGTCACACAATCACACACCTCACACACACTCATACTTACCACTGACACACACACAGAGTTACATACACTTAAACACATATATACATACCACACACCCACAAAAATCAAGCACCTTTTTACTTTCCAAAGTTTTAAAGTTATTGTGCTCAAATAAAAGCTTAGGATTCCGTTTAGTAATTACTCCACACCCCACCCACATGCCCAAAGATTTTTGAGTTATGCCTTCTGACAGATTTGACATTCCTGAATAACTCATTTCTAAAGAGGTCACTCTAACCTCTGAAACAGCTTTCGGGGGGAAGAGGGTGCCAGAAACCACTCGGCCTAGTGGGACCAGTTTTAAAAGTAGGCGGAGAAGGTGAATGTGGGTATAATTTCCAGAGTTCGGACAAATGTCTCAAACCCTCAAATGACTCTCCTACTTTCCAGAATTTAAGCTCTACTTTTTTGGCCTAAAGCCATGTAGCCCTTTCAAGGGGAGATATTAATCAAGGGGTCCAAAATTTCAGTTATGCAAAATGAATAAATTCTGAATATCTTATGTACAGCTTGGTGACTAGAGTTAACAATAGTGTACCGAATCCTTAAAATTTGCTAAGAGGGTGAATCTTAAATGTTCTCACCACACACACGCACACACACACACACATACACACAAGTAACTATATGAGGTGATGGATATGTCAATTAGCTTGATTATGGTGACTATTTCACAATGTATATGTATATCAAAGCATCAGGTTGTATACCTTAGATATATACAATTTTTCTCTGTTGATTATACCTCAATAAACCTGGAAAAGTTAAAATAAAACAAAATAAAATGAAACAATGGCTTGGATCAAGAGGCTATGAGATTCTCTCTTATGAAGAGGTTTGTTGGAGGGCAGGGGAGCAAGGGAAGGAATGAACACTAAGATACTTGGCATCTTATCTAAAGAGAAGTTGGGCGAAGGGGTGACAACACCAAGTAGGAGAGGATTTCTAGAAAGAAGAGCCTGAAATTGCCAGTAAGAGAATCGAATGACCTTTCCTTCTGAGCTAAGCAAGGACCCAATTTTGTGTTAATGACTTCTGGTGGCTCGTCATTACGGCCACATACTTAGTGCTGTGCCATGAGCCAGGCACTGGGTATGCCAAGTTCCCCGTCACTGCATCCTCTCACAATCCTGTGAGGAAGAGATGGATCCCTCCATTTTACAGATAGAAAACTAAAGTTCAGTATCTTCTCAAGGGTTAGCGAGTTTTGCTCTGAGAAGCAAAACCACCTAACTATCCTAAGAAGGACTGCAAAAGTGGCTGTGAATGGAGTTATTCAATTTTTCCACTGTTTTTTACCACAAACAGGGACAAATTCTGAATAATGAACTCCAGAACAATGCCATGTGAATGCAGGAAATTTTTCTAAAGGCATCTTTAATCTCCTCCCTCTGGAGATAAAGATTCTGAAGACCAGATAGGGCAGCGGCATGAAACAGCACCACTCACCTGATGCACAACCTGTGCCCACCTCTAATAAGGGCAGGACCAAGAGCCTGACTCTAGAAAAGAAACCAAAATGCACATGCAAATAAAACATGAGTTCACAATTTCAATGAGGAAATAGGTATGTGTTTCTATATATAATTCCATAACTACATTAATGTCTATAACAGAAGAAGTACTCATATATCAGTATTTTCATTATACTGTATAGTTTTTCCATTAAATATATTTGTTTATTTTGCTAATAAAAAACAGTTCTACAGGTAGAAGTTTCCAGAATCTATAAAATAGATATGAATCAATTATAATAAAATAGCAATTACATTCTAAGTCAAATGAATAAAGTCTTGTCCTGAATTTTTCATGAGCACTATATTGATTCAGCCCTGTCCTCAAATTGAAGTTTTCAAAGTTGAAGGCCTTCCTTTGCATAAGTAGATTAGGAAACATGCTGAAACACATTTACAACCAGCACTCAAGAGTCTATTGTGAAATACATTGACTTCATAAGTGCTATTAGGAGTTGCTTTGTTGTTTTGATCTTTGAGTGGTGAAACATTTCCAAATGTTTCTGAAAAAAGAGAGTAGAATATGAAGTGTAAAAGTGTTGAAATTCGTTATCGATCAGAATATTCCATTTGATTGTTTTTCTCTCATACTGGAATAACTTAGAGTCCTAATTTAAAGAAAGGACACGGGTTGTCTCTCTCCTTTCACAAATTCATCTGCCTTCCTATTGGTGGCACTGAGAGGCTCTTTGCTATTTCTTCAATGACTTTGTATTTGAGACTTTGCAGGTGTGGGTGGGAGGGGGGAGGCGTTTTTATTTTTAATGTCTTCAAAGAGAGTGCCTGAGCATTGAAAGGATTATTCAGAGGTTTACTTCAATATTTAAAAATTGATATTCAATTTATTAAAGTTATAAACTTATTGCTTCTCAGCTTTTTGGTTAAGATCAAGTTTAAAGCTACAAATTCAAGACGTTTAGTTGTTCCTTAAACTTTTAAGTTCAATCTGTATATCTTACTCTATATGTAAGTCTAAAAAGTTTTTAACAATCACTTTTGAGGAGCTTTTGGTTCATATTTGGTCCTATTTACAAACTTAATTTTTAAAACTTCAAATATATATAATAAAATGGCATTTATAAATTTCAGATAATTGATTTCCTTTTAAATAATACAATCCTGATTGAACAAACTTTTACTAAACATGTAAAAATTGGACTATACATTTAATACATTAAACTTATAAATAAGAATTTTTGGTTTTTCTTAAGTAATCTAATATCATTTATAAGCTTAGAGCAATTTCAACATAAAAATTACAAGTTTAAATCAATTACTCAATTATACATTTTTTAATATATTGACAAGGTTGACTATCATTCCAATAGACCAAATCTTATAAACATATTCAGATACCTTATTACAAAAATATTAACATTATGTTTTGATTCTCTGACAATGTTTAACCTTAATCTAAATTTTTTTGGAGGTTAGAAGATGCTAACCAACTAAAATACAATTCTGTCACTTTCTAAAATTTAGGAAACACCTTCTTAACAACTAGAAGTCCTTAACAGCTACAAGTAGCAGGCAGGATGCTGACTGAGTTCTAGTCAATGACACCAATGGGTTACTTTCAACCATGTGGACAGATTAGAACAAGGACTTCATAGCACAAGGAAGAGGATAGAATGGCAGAGAGCCTACGTCCATTAAACCACAGGTACATCTAACTGAATGAAAATCTCAGTGAAAATCTCCTACCCTCACTTGTGCTGCTATCACTCACCTGGATTTTTCCATTTCTTTCCTTCATACAATATGTAAATGTCTTTTTACAAGCCATAAAGACCTTGAACTTGACAGACTCTTGTGTTTTTTTCACACTCCCCCTGTCCCTTAGGACCACATAACTTTTATAGGTAATAACATGATGTCTAATTGAATAGTTAGCTATTTATTTATGCTTAGTTATAGCATAGTTACGAAAAACAGACTTTGCAACCAGATTTCCGTGGATTGGAACCCCAGCCCTGCCACTTTCCGGTTGGGTGACCTTGCACAAAATGCTTAAGATCTCAGGGCCTCAGTTTTCCCATCTGTAAAAACTTATTTGGGGATTTGTTAAGAGATTGAAATAAATTAATATAGATGAAGCCCTTAAAACAGTGTCTGGCACATATATTATATAAGAATTAGCAACTGTTGTTGATCTTGCATGAGGTCACAATTTCTTTTGTTGTTTTTTTTTTTAAATAGAGACGGGGTCTCGCTCTTGCTCAGGCTGGTCTTGAACTCTTGAGCTTAAGCGATCCTCCCGCCTCGGCCTCCCAGAGTGCTAGGATTACAGGTGTGAGCCACCGCGCCCGGCCATGAGGTCACAATTTCAAAGAATATTCTGTTGACAGTCTGCCCATTTTGTAATCTTCAGCAAACGACCTTAAGATGGGCCTGGTAAAAGTTGTCTAGCTTCAGCCCTGTATATTCTCTGTTAATTCTAATATTACTGATTCCTTTTGTAGAGAAGAAGAAAATGGTCATTTTAAAGCTTTTGGGGAGCACTGCCCTATTGTTAATAAAAAGCTTTAATAGGCTAAATGCAATTTCTCCAGGCTTAGTTACTATTGAGAAGTCTGAGGCTGGGGAGAGGGGTGGGTGGAACCATGGACTGACTCACACAATGTTCATTCCAGACTCTTCTCGTGGGTTTCCTTCATGGCAGAGGTGAAAAGCTTACCACCTGCTACGGTTTGGATGTGGTTTGTCTGTCCCCATGAAATCTCATGTTGAAATTTGATCCCCAGAATGGTGGTGTTGGGAGGTGGGGCCTAGTGGGAGGTGTTTGGGTCATGGGGGCAGATCTCTCATGAATGTCTTGGTGCCGTTCTCATGGTAATGAGTGGGTTCTCACTCTTGCAAGACTGGATTGGTCTGGGGGGAAGGGACTAGCTCCTGGGAGACTGTGTTGTTACATTAATAAAGCCAGGACACCCCTCAAGTTTGGTCTCTCTTCGCACATGACTGCTTCCTCTTAACCTTCTCTGCCAGGTTTTGATGCAGCACAAAAGTCCTCACCAGAAGCAAGCAGATGCTGTCACCATGCTTCTTGTATAGCCTGCAGAACCATAAGCTAAATAAACCTCTTTTCTTTATAAGTTACCCAGTCTCAGGGATTCCTTTATAGAAACACAACATGGACTAAGATACCACTGGATTCCCTTGCCACTAAGGTCTAGCAAGTGATTTGGGTTTCACTCATGAGGTGCACCCAAACAGGGGTTGGGATGTGGCAGCAAAGATGGAGAAGTTCAGTGGCATTTATGCTGCTTTTCCTCTTTCTTCTGACAATCACAGGTATGGAAACATTTGGGGTTTCTACAGTGACTGAAGCAGAGATCCCAGTGCCTAGTCCCTGACTTTGTCGGCGTTAAGAATTGGCAAACAAAAAATGTTGCTTTCTTCCTTTCTCCACTTAAAAGTTTCTTCTATTTGTTCCCCAGGCCATGCACAGTCTAGAGTGGTGGTTCTCAACCAGGGGTGATTCCACTCTCCCAGGGGACATTTGACAATAACTGGACACATTTTTGATTGTCACAAATGAGTGTCAGGTGGGGGGAGGGGGATGTTACTGGTATCTACTAGGTAGAGGCCAGGGATGCTGCTAAACATCTAAAATGCCCAGGACTGCCTGATAACAAAAAATTATCTAGTCCAAAATGTCAATAGTGCTAAGGTTGAGAAACCCTAGCACCATTCAATGTACTCAATATCTGCTTCACTAAGTGGCTCTTCAGCTCTGTGGGTGTGGTTGTATTGAACCTCCCAAGATGGGGAGGTAACAAGTAAGAAAGTGGGATTTGGAGGAGAGCATGAGACCATTCATTATAAGCAGCAGGCAAATCTCCTGGCATGTGTGTATTTGGTTAGTTTATTGATTAGTTAGGTGGTTGATAGTGTCCATTTAATTCAAGTGAATGATTCTAATTTTTGAATGCTATTCTCTGTACAAGAAAAGAGTGGTCCTAATTTGTTCTATGAGAGGAAAGATGGAGGAAATTTTGACTCTCTTATGAATCTGTTGAAAGACTCCCTAGACCCTCACCACTCAAGCTGTGGTCCAGAAACCAACCCCATTGGCACAGCCTGAGAGTTGGTTAAAAAGCTCTGAAGACACCTACTTCAGAGCTTTTTAATCAGAATCCAAATGTTTAACAAGATCCCTGGGAGACTAGTGCTCCCGTGGAAAATGCACTGAGTAGGCAACACCAGCAGGTGTATATGAATTGGAGAGACAACTTTTGAAAAACTGGCAGGTACCTGAATATTGAATTGCATAGTGTCATACTTTAACTCCCTGGCTGGTAAAATGCAAAATATCAAAATCAGACACATATCAGTGTAACTTCAGATCTGCTTTGTTTTTATATCTGATTGCTCCTTAAACACCACTGGCCTGGAACACATCAATTATTTTTTCTCCCTCTATCAAGTATTTAATGATCTGCAAACAAGCTCCTGAGAAAATGCCACTTAAAGAGACCCTATGGTCCTTTTGTAGTGTGCGCCATTTCACCCTTTATTGTTTCATTTTGTAAGAAAGATGTCGAGATATCAGTGGTAGGTGTACTATTTAATAATGTAAAAGGCTGTTCTATTCGAGAGTGGTTATGTCTTCTCAGCAGGAATATTCCCAGCACCACCACCCACACACGTACACACACCACTCCTTGCCTACCTCCCCAAAGGGATTTTGCAGACAGTACTTCTTGGCAGCCCTCACTTTGCTCCTTCCCAGATCACACACAGACTGTGGCTCCACACATCACTAAATTACCTCTGCAGGGATTCAGCGAGAATATCTGCCAAGGGGGTAAGACAATAGCAGAGGCAAATGCATGGTTTGCAAACTCTGTTGCACAGAGCCCTGGTGTTTCTTAGAGCAGTCTCATGGGGTGAGGGAAAGTTGAGTAGTAGGGCTTATGGGACCCTCCAACTGGAGCAGTTGTATTTGAATCTGTTTTAGACATTGGGGTGTGTAAAATTTCATTTGAAAAAATGCATACTACTGTTTTTATAAGAAAAATGTGAAGGACACTGGAGCAGATGACTGCTCAGATCTAATCTAAATCCATCATTCTTTAACCTAAAGAAACACAGCTAGTAGCTAAACATATGAAAAAATGCTTACCCTAAAAAATAAACAGGCTAGGCAAGATGGCTCATGCCTGTAAATCCAGCACTTTGGGAAGCCAAGACGGAAGGAACGCTTGAGGCCAGGAGTTCAAGACCAGCCTGGGCAACATAGCAAGAGACCATCTCTACAAAAAAAAATTTTTTTAATTTAAAAATTAAAAAATAATCAAACACAATTGCATTTTCCACTACGTCATTATAAAAAGCATCAAAATAACACCTACAGCTCACCAGGACGTAATGAAACAGATATTCAAATATACATGCAATAGAGTTATAAGATTATACAAAATTTTCATGAGTAATACTCATAAAAATGTATAAAAATCTGCATATCCTCCTATATAGCAATCTCACATTTTTAACTCTTTTGTAGAGAAATAATTCAAAATTGATTAAAAATTATATGCACTAATGTATTTATTACAGTGCTATTACATCAGAAAAATGGGAAACAAACTAAATGTCCAAAATAGTGCACTTATTTAAATATAATTATAATAATTATGTAACAACATAATAAATATTTACACCACCATGTTAGGTTAAGAAAAATAGAATAAAGTGTGTAAATTATACTTTCTTAAATTTTGTTATGTATAAAAAGAGAGCAAAATGCTCACAGCAGTTGTATGGATGATGAGATTACCACTGATCTTTTTTCTTGTCACTATTTTCTAAATTTGGTAGAATTTGAATATGTAACTTTTATAGTGAAAAAAATATTTTTGAAAGATCTTAAGAGACTTCAGTGACCACCATTAAAGATATATATCTTTTTTTTTTTTTTTAAGAGATAGGGTCTCACTATGTTGCCCAAGCTGGTCTCAAACTCCCAGCCTCAGCCTCCCCAGTAGCTGGGATTACAGGTGCAAGCCACCTCACCCAGCTAAAGATATATCTTTAAGCTTTTATGTAACAGCTACCACCCTGGGCATATGACATTTTAAAAAAGAGAAAAAAGTAGTTCTTGCCCTCAGTTAACTAAACAAAGAATATAATATGGGTAAGGTAAGTGTGCCTAAATGTATGTATATAGCACTGCAGGGGCCCAGCACTTGAAGAAACTAATTCTTACCATTATAGTGAGCCTCAGAATATATTATCTGCATATTAATGATATGATACACAAGAAAACTTCTATTTTGTGTGTCATATGGATTCATCTCTTCCTTTGTAATATTTGCTTCCCCCTCAACCCCCCACAAAAGGCATACGAGTGCCGGAGGCAGACTTGACTCTATATAGAGATATTTACATGGGGAATGTAGAAGGTATTTTCCCAGACAACCAAACAGGAACAAAGGTGGTGCCATGTTGGAGACTCTAGGAGACCTAGTGGCCTCCTGGGCCCTTCTACCTGGGCATGACTTTTGTAGCTTAATGCTAATGAAGTGGACTTCTGGCCTGAATTCACAAATTGAAGAATTGTTATGTTTGCCACTAATTTTTTGGGCAATTGAGAAGGTGCTTACCCTAAAAAATTTATCTAAAGACAAAAAGTTTTAGACCTTAATTTCATAGATAACACCAGACAGGCAAACAGCTCACCTGCTTCCTTGTCCAGACTTCTTCCTCATTGTTTGTTAGTTTCACACTGACTTGATTCACTTAGGAGTAGATTAGCTGATTCCCAATTAGGGTTAAAATGATCATCTCCAATTGACTGCTTGGGGGTATAAGGTAATAACCTATATTAACTGCTTATATATTTACCATGTATCAGGTACTATGTTTGGTTCTTTATAGGTTAATCTCATTAAGCTAGAAAAAGTCATCTACATTAATCCCCCCCAAAAAATGTATGAGTAGATGTTATTGATTCCATTTTACAGATTAAAAGACTGAGGCCCAAAGATCTTAAATAACTTGGCCATGGCACAGAGGAAGTAAGTGGCCAGCTACAACCCAGGTTTAGGTGTTAGGGATCCCAATGCCCCAATCCTTCCACCATGTCAAGCAACCATCTGTAGTCGAGCTGTATTCCAAGTGTACCCAACGTCCTGGGAGATCTGTCAGGCAGCAGTCCTCAGGCCAGCCCAGGCCAGGCTATACAAAAAAAAAAAAAAAAAAAAAACAGAAGGACAATTTTAGCACCCAAGGCGGACTGCTGCCTGATCTTACCAGCAGATATGCAAATTATTTGATGGTGCCTGGTCCCCTTCTCCTCCCCATTCCCAGGAGTTGAAAAGCAGCTTCTTTTCATAAAATGTCTGGGGCACACCCAGTTTATGGCCTTTAACTATCATTTCTCACCAAAAGAACCAGAAGAAATTGCTGATTCCAGGGCTGGGCCAAAAAAAGTACAAGATGATCCTGGAACATCTCGCCATACCAAACTGCAGCAAAGCTCTCAGTAACCACTGGGATCAGGACAAGAGCACCCAGAAGTAGATCTGAATACACCCCCATCGGGCAAAGATAACACAGCAACTGTAACGGGTTGAAAGACATCAAATGTGTTTAAATCCATGAATTCATAATGATACAACAACAACAACAACAAAAACCTTATTGGCCACCTTTGCTAAATGCTAGGTAATCAACACATTGTTGAAAAAACGGGTAAATAAAGGGAAAGCCTCAAGCATTTGCCCTGTCTTTCCTATATGATCTGAACCTAAGAGAGTCAAATAGTTGATAAGACGATGTCTCTTTATTGAAGTATTCCAGCTAAAAAGGACTAGAGCGTTACCACTTTGCAACTGCTCAGTGTGAATGCTCAATATAGCTGACAACATGGTAAAAAGAGAAATAAGTATAGATTAAATAGATAGAAAGAAATATGAAAGATGACAGAGAGAGAGAGAGACTGCATCTGACCAAGCCTCTAGCTCTGAACTCCCAATTTACAGGAATTATAAGGGATAGGAAATCATGTGAAAAACACCACTAGAAGTTGACAAAGAAATAAAAATTGTGGGAAATCCCCCAGGACAAAAGACACAGTTTCTTCAACAACAACAACAACAACAAAATCACATGAATCTTAAGAGATGTAAGAGAAATGTCAATATATCACAATGTCTAGACTATATTCGGACTGTGATTAAAACAAACTATTAAAAAATTTACAAGACAATCAGAATTCTGTGAACACTGGATATTTGATGACATTAAGGATTCATTTTAATTATTTGGGTGTGATAATAAAATTGTGATTATCTTATCTTTTAGAGGTACATAGTGAAGTATTCAGATAAGATGTCTGGGATTTAGTTCAAAACAACATTGAAGGCTGGGTATGGTGGCTCACGCCTGTCATCCCAGCACTTTGGGAGGCTGAGGCGGGAGGATCGTTTGAGGCCAGGAGTTCAAGACCAGCTGAGCAAAAAGTGAGACCTTGTCTCTACAAAAAAAATTAAAAAAAAAAAAAAATTAGCCAGCTGTGGCGGCATGTGCCTGTACTCCTAGCCACCCGGGAGGCTGAGGCAGGAATGTGAGGTCACAGTGAGCTATGATGACGTCACTGCACTCTAGCCCGAGGAACAGAGACCCTGTCTCATTAAAAAAAAAAAAAAAAAGCACGGAACGGGGTAAAGTTGAGAAAAGCTTTCACAGGTTTCGATAAGCATAGCTGTATGGTGTATATGAATAAGTAATCATGTATCAGGTTCACTGTACTGTTTTTTCTACATATGTTTGAAATTTTCAATAATAAAAAAGTTTCAAAAGAGCTCAAAGACCCCCCCCAATAAAATGGCATCTTTTCCCTTCCAAATTTGGGGACGAATTATATTTGGTGATACTGTAAAATAAAACATATGCAGCCTGGGGCTTATTTGCAAATTTAATCCTTTCTTCAGCTTGCAAAGACAACCTGTTACACGCCATTTCCACAAGGGAACCTGGCAATATCCTCCTACTTAACACTAATTTTTTAGTGACAAGTCCAGTTCAGATGACCAGATTTGGTGGTCTTGTCGGAAAGGGGGCTGGTCACTTGCCGAAAACGTGGTCGTGGTCTTTGCACGGGCGCCGTTAATATCAGGAGAGGGGCGACGGGACTGCGCAGAAGGGCTTAGAGCGCCCCCGTGTGGTCAGTGCGGGTTACAACAAGCCGCGCCGTTTTCTCTCAACGTGCGCAGCGAAGCCTCCTTATCCCTCCTGTCCTAGGGGCGACTCGGCTGTAGCCAGATTTTTTTCAGAGCATTCACTTTCCCAGGTCTGATACCCTCTTAAGTGTTAAGCCAAACCCCCCATACCAATAATAATAATTAATAAATTTCCAAAAAAATTATTTGTCTTTGGAAGATAACCACCAAAAAAATCTCCCTCAATAACAGTATTTCTAAAACGTTTGAATAGTTTATATGTTTACGGTCTTACGTGTCAACTTTTGCAAAGTGCACAGTAGAGTTCACAGAAATACATGAGGACCCCGTGACCCACAACAAACCCCCTGGAGCAGCTGATATGGGAGGGAGGGGAAAGCAGGTGGGGCTGGGAGAAAAGGAAAAAATAAATTAATGCCTTAAAATAAAACAAGAAAAGGGCCTAGCATGGGCCAATGATGCAAATGAACTGAGAAGTGTGATTAACACAAATCTCCGAAATTGAGGTTGGAAGGAAGGGAAGAGGGGAAGGAAGGAAGCAAGGGTAGGGTACTGGACTCAAATATAACAGACTCTCACCTCCATGCCGGGTGACTTCATCTCTCCGATCTTGTTTCTTCAGCAAAAGCGGAATAACCTTCCCCTCCGTGTACCGCTGTTGTGATTACTCAACGACTCAGCCTCTGGAAAGCATCCAGCACGCAGCAAGAGTCTAATGTTAATTCCCTTCTCTCCTCTTCCTGAGACCGGGCTGCCACCTGATGCTTCTGGTCCCTGGGTCCCTGCTGGCTACCTTCGCTGCACACCAGAGGACAAGCCCTTCCAGACATCGTCTAAGGCAAGGGGGCGGGTGGGGTTCAGAGCACACAAGTGACAGCTACTGCCACTGAGACAGAGCGGCCTCTGCAAGGTGCACCTGTGCTCCAGGGCCCGCAGGTTGCACCGCGGAGCAACAGATGGCAGCAGTCCCTCTTTAGGGGGCCCAGTTCAGCCTGCATCAGATCATCTGAGGTGTTTTGGGCAGATTTCTGGCTGTGGATCCGAGGAGTAAATATGTCTAGCCAACTCTCCGGATGATTTTGATGCACAATATGGTGTAGAAACAAATACTATAAAGTGGAATGAGAGAAACAGACTAGAATTACAAGGTATTTGGGGTTCTTTCATGTAACTGTTTGAAAATATTAATTGTTCAGGTAATTATTGATAAGAAATATGTCCAGATTAAAATATCACATAGAAAGTAACACTGGTCTACAGTTCTTTATATGAAATCTGAGGCCCACAAGCCCCTTAAAGCTACATAAAAACAACTCATGTGGCTGCCAGATCTGAACTTGACTGGCAAGAGAATATTTGTATTCTTCACATATTCTACTTAATGCAACTATCTATATGTCTCAGTGCTGAAATATCAATGTGGGGTTTTTTTTAAGGTGCTGCCCTAGACACCGCTAGAAGTACATCATACATGCTATAATGCCTTTTCCTAAAATTCAAAATATTCTAAAATCCAAAATACGTGTGGCTGCAAAGATTCGAGATATGGAATTGTGGGCCTCTTCTAGGAAAAGAATAGAGCATATTATTGTACACTTTCTTCCCAACCATCAACTGCTCTTTATTATAGCTGAACTAATCCTAGGTTTCTTCACTCCTTTGGAAGAATCTGAGGCCTTCTAGCATCACAAACATTCACCTGGAGCTCTCTTTGAGGAGCCTCTGAAGCCCAGCTACCTGGTAGTGTGTTAATCACCCATGTTTGGCTTGCATACCTGTCAGTGAGGTGCTCCAGCTCACCTTCCTCTGCTGAGTCCACAGAAAGAAACTAGCCTACTAGAGCTTTCTCAACATTATCCCTAGAGCGTATTTTCCCCAGCAGAAATGCTTCCTACAAAGCAAATAGAAAAGCAACCCACTGCCCTCTACCCTGGCCCTCTCAGACCAACAGAGCAATAATGCCACATGGGGCCAAGAGCGCTGGTGTGTCGATCACCAGACCTGACCTCTGCTCTCAGTTCTGACTCCGTCCTTAGAGCAGGTAAATTCTATGAGCCTCAATTTCCCCCTCTGTGAAATATAGGAATACACTCATCTGTAATAATATTCCTTATCATCAGTACCCAGGGTTGGAAATTAGGCATTCCCACCCCTGATCTGAGAGTTAAACTAGTAAAAACAATGCAGATCTATTGAAATGTGTCATCTGCACTGATGTCTCCCACGTAGAATCAGGGGAATGCAGGCTAAAAAATGAAATAAATGACCAAAGAGAACAAAACTCACACTCTAGTCAATCTTGAGAAAGGCTATGTGAACTAAAGGGAATGATATGAAATGTAGAAGAGGCAAGTCAGGCTGTCAGGATTTGTCAGTGGTCTACTGCGCTTTTCTAGGGGAACAGCATGAGCCATTATAAGCATCCAGTCAACTCATGTGCCCCTGAGTTCATGCTGCTGGGCGACTCCTAAGGATACCTGGGCTTCTTGGGTGTCTTCGCTTTTCTGATACTACATGATCAGCTGACAAAAGCATTCTGGCCGGTTTCACAGTCACAGTCTTTGATAAAGACTAATACATGAGGATGCCTGTCTGTCATTGTTTTCTTGTAAGTTTTGTTCATGGTGAGTCCATCCATGCTCTGACCCATGACCTGATGAGACTGAATTTACAGATTTACAGAGTTGAGACCCAAACCTAGCCATCAGCTATGGCAATTGCCCCTTTGGGCCAAGCTGCCTCCTCTATTTGCATCAGGAACAACCCATCTTTGTCTGATTTTTCACTGCAGTACCCCAGGCCTTTCTCAAGGTCTTATTGTTTTAGAACTTCACTTAATCACTTCAGTTTTCTAGCCAAGAACAAAATCTGCTTGCCTCAGAATTGAAACTGAGTAAAGATGCAGACTTTTTTTCTTTCTAACACCACAAAACAAATCAAATCATTTAGGAAGATTTACTTGGGACAACTTCTTCATGCTTTATATCATATTATAGAGGAATCTTTGGTACAACATTAAACACATTGTAGGCACTTACTAAAGAATTATTGGCTGACAATAACCTGCATTAAGAAAAAGGGAAGATCACAAACAAACAACCTAACTTCACACCTCAAGGAACTAGAAAATGAACAAACTAAGTACAAAGTCAGCAGAAGGGAGAAAATAATAAAGATTAGAACAGAAATAAATGAAGCAAAGACTAGAAAGACAATAGAAAAAAATCAACAGAACTAAAAGTTGGTTTTTTGAAAAGATCAACAACACTGGCAAGCCTTTAGCTAGACTGACCAAGAAAAAAAGAAAGAGAACTCAAATAAATAAAATTATAGATGAAAGAGGGGACATTTCAACTTATACCAGAGAAATACAAATGATCATAAGAGATTATTATGAACAAATTGGATAACTTAAAAGAACTGGATAAATTCTTAGAAACTTTCAACTTACCAAGACTGAATCATGAAGAAATAGGAATCTGAACAGACCAATAATGAGTAAGGGGATTGAATCAGTAATCAAAAACCTCCCAACAACAAAAAAATCCCAGGACCAGACACCCTCACAGATGAATTCTAACCAAGCATTTAAAGAATTAACGCCAATCCTTCTCAAACTCTGCCAAAAATTTGAAGAGAAGGGAACACTCTCAAACCCATTTTACTGGGCCAGAATTACCCTCATACCAAAGCCAAATAAGGGTGCTACAAAAAAAGGAAATTACAGGCCAATATCCCTGATGGACATAGATGCAAAAATCCTCAACAAAACATGGGCAAGCCAAATTCAACAGCATATTAAAGGATCATACACCATGATCAAGTGGGATTTATCCCTGGGATGCAAGGATGCATTCACGTTAACAGAATGAAGAATAAAAATCATACAATCATCTCAATAAACACAGAAAAAGCATTTGACAAAATTCAACATTCATTTAATGATAAAAATCCTCAACACATTACGTATAGAAGGAATGTACCTCAACGTAATAAAGGCCATATTTGACAAGCCCACAGCTAATATCATACTCAACAGTGAAAAACTGAAAGCTTTTCCTCTAAGATCAGAAACAAGACAAGGGTGCCCACTCTTGATACTTCTATTCAACATAGTACTGGAAGTCCTGGCAAGAGCAATTTGTCAAGAAAAAGAAATAAAATGCATCCAAATTGGAAAGGAAGAAGTTAAATTGTCTGTTTGCAAATGACATAATCTTATATAAAGAAAGCCCTAAAATTCCACCAAAAAAAAAACTGTTACAACTAATAAACAAATTCAGTAAAGTTGCAAGATACAAACCAAAAAACAAAAATCAGTTGCATTTCAATACATTACAATCAACTACCTGAAAAAGAAATTTTAAAAACAACTTCTTTACAATACATTAGAAAGAATAAAATACTTAGGAATAAATTTAATTAAGGCAGTAGAAGATCTATACACTGAAAACACTAAGAAAGTGATGAAAGACATTGAAGAAGATACAAATAAATGAAAATATATCTCATGTTCATGGATTGGAAGAACTAATATTGTTAAAATGTACATACTACCCAAAGCAATCTACAGATATAATGCAATCCCTATCAAAATTCCAATGGCATTTTTCACAGAAATAGAAAAAACAATCCTAAAATCTGTATGAAACCACAAAAGACCTGGAAATAGCCAAAGTAACTTTGAGAAAGAAGAACAAAGCTGGAGGCATCATACTCTCTGATTGCAAACTATATTACAAAGCAATAGTAATTAAGACATTATGGCACTGGCATAAAATAGACATATAGTCCAATGGAACAGAATAGACAGCCCAGAAATAAAACCAGGCATATCCAGTTATGGGGATAAGAGTGACTTTATTTTTAAATAGTAATCCACCTGACTAACCCTGAGTCCTGGAATGCCTGCAAAATGCCTAGTTGATATATTACTCTTTATGTAAAAACATCTATTCATTGTAAGTTTCACCTTTCCTCCAAAATGACCCTTGCTGCTGCTGCGTGCATTATAGGCTATGACGCCAGCAACATTCTCTTCACTACCTACACATTCCTCCCAGAGCACATTCACTTTTTCCCCCAGATTTACGCCATGGCTCTGGGGGTTGCAATGCAGAGATCTACCTGTCTTGCAACCACCCAAGACCATTCTTCTGTCTTTAAATCCCCCTAATAAATCATCCTATATTGACAAACTGGATTTGTCTGGCTCCTTCTTTGGTTTTCATCTTTTCTTCGGCATTTGGGGGTCACTTTGCATATATGGCCCTTTCATGGAACAATGATCAACTACTCTTTGACAATAGCACCAAGAATGCACAGTGGAGAAAGAAAAGTCTTTTCAACAAATGGTTAGAAAAACTGGATATCCACATGCGGAATTATGAAATTAGGCCCTTATGTCTCACCATAAACAAAAATCAGCTCAAAAATGGATTAAAGACTTAAATGTAAGAACTGAAACCATAAAACTACTAGAAGACAACATAGGGAACAAGCTTCTTGACATCGGTCTGGGAAATGATTTTTTGGATTTGATCCCAAAAACACAGACAACAAAAGCAAAAATAGACAAACAGGATTGCATCAAACTAGAAAGCTTCTGCACCACAAGGAAACAATCAACAGAGTAAACAGAAAAGGCAACCTACAGAATGGGAGAAAATATCTACAAACCATATACCATATTTCTGATAAGGGGGTAATATTCAAAATGCGTAAGGAACTCACACAACCCAATAGCAAAAAAAACAAAACAGCTAACAAAAATAGGCAAAGGACCTGAATAGACATTTTTCCAAATAAAACAAACAAATGGCTAACAGGTATATGAAAAGGTGCTCAACATTACTAATCAGCAGGGAAATGCAAGTCAAAACCACAATGATATATGATATATCACCTCATACCTATTAGGATGACTACTGTGAAAAAAAAAACAAGTAATAACAAGTGTTTCCAAGGGTGCGGAGAAGAGGGAACCCCTGTACACTGTCAGTGGGAATCCAAATTGGTGTAGCCATCATGAAAAACAGTATGGAAGTTCCTCAAAAAATTAAAGGTACAGCAATCCCACTACTAGGTACATATCCAAAGAAAACGAAATCAGTATCTTTAAGAGATATCTACACTCCCACGTTCACTGCAGCATTATTCTCAATAGCCAAGATATGGAAACAATCTAAGTGTCCATCAACAGATGGATGGATAAAGAAATTACGGTACATATATACAATGAAATATTATTCAGCCTTAAAAAAGAAGAAAATCCCACCATTTGCAACAACACAAAAGAACCTGGAGGACATTATGCTAAGTGAAATAAAGATAAATACTGCATGATCTCACTTACATGTGGAATCTTAAAAAGTCAAACTTACAGAAGCAGAGAGTAGAACAGTGGCTGCCAGGGGCTGGGGCTGGGAAAATGGGGAGATGTTGGGCAAATGGTACAAACTTTCAGTTACAAGATGAACAAGTCCAGGGGATCTAATGTACAGCATGGCAGGTGATGGATGTGTCAGCTAATTTAATTGTGGTAATTTACACAATGTATATCAAATCATCACATTGTAGACATTAAATATATTCAATCCTTATTTGCCAATTAAATATTTTAAAATTTTAAAAATTTAAAAGTTTTTTTAAAAAGAGTTATTGGCTGTTTATACCTGACTTAGATTATTTTCACATTTTGTATGTCTGTCCCAGTTTAACTCTGTGAATGAACCTCTCCCCTGAGAGCTCTGTAATTCTTACTGCTCAGTCACATCGTCACTTGTTTCCTGCCTCCCTTCCACCCACAGGACAATTTGGAAATAATATAATGTTTTGTTTAATTTTTTCTCCAATTATCCCAGTATAATTTTTTTTTCTGATACTTGGTGACACAACTTAAGGGTTGCCCATCTAGGCCTCCAATAATGAAGAGTAAATCTGGATAAATTTAATTTCTTGGTGCCATCTGGTCAAACATGACAGTTAGCATCCAGTAACAAGGAGGTTAAACCTGAAAGAAGATAACATATACCAGAATCTCTTAAAAGAAAATAGCATGCAGGTTGGAGGTGTTCTCATGGAGGAAGAAACAATGTTAAAGATTCCTGAGTCAATATATGGCTTAAGTCACTATTTTCTAAATTTGTGAAAATTTGAACTTGCTCTTAACTTTTTGAATAACAATGTGTTTATTTCCTGAACTTTGTAGAATCTGGTGGGTTTTTTTTTTTTTTCACCTCCTAGAGCTGGGTGGACCGACTGATTTTGATCTCTACTGACCAATGAGACGGATTTTTAACCAAAGTGGTTCAGCTGGACTGTCCACTGTTTTCCCATTAAATTTTGAGTTACATCAGAAGACTTGAAGCTCTGCCCTTGCCTTGAACTGGCTCAAGGTACAACCAAAGGGAGAATCAGCAGAATATGGGATATTGGGGTAGCTGAGCACAAGCAATAAGTTACTTTCTTTTTAGTTAATCTGACAGGTTTGCCTCTCTTTAATATTCAAGGCTGTTGGTTCATTATTACATTGAGTGTAGCCACTCGAGATACAGTCCACAAAACTATTGTGTGACTTATCTCACCACTGGATGTCACCTCACGAATACTATCAAAAATTGTTAATGCATTATCTAGCATACATGAAACACCAAATTAATGAGACAATCATCTGCTGCTAGTTTCGCTGTACCACACCAATGTGCCACCAAAGTTGTGGTTAGCAGATTTGGTCAATTGATGGACAGAATGGGAGCTAAATGTGATAAACTATATACTTTTGGACCATTCAAATTTAATTCTATGTAATCTATACCATGGAACTGGGGCATTATGAAGAATCACTGATTAAAAAAAAAACAGACATGAAGGGCTCTACTCACCTTTACTTCAATATGATTTGATAAAGCCACACCCACGAGCATTTGCCATAATGTGGCCACAACTAAAAACCTAGAGGAACTTTTTGTCCATTGGTCTCAAAAAAGGGATCTGCATTTCATTCAACTGTACTGACCAAGGCATAATTTTTTCATCTTCCCTTACCCATAATTTGGAAGAGGTACCAGACATAAAATGTTGTATTGCTCCACTTCCTATGTATACATTTCATTGTTAATCATTAATCCCTGCTTCTTCTGGACTTTTCTCAGATCTGTCTGGTTGTAAGCCTGTGACACTTTGCTTACATGCAGTTGCATGGAGCTCCAGGCAGAATTGTGTCAGTGATAACAAAGTTGAACGGTTTACCACTAGAATTCATTTAGCTGCACTGATAAACATGGCTGGAATGAACAAGCACCAAGGCAACCTTGAGAGGGAAGAGCTAGAGCCCACGTTTCAATTTCCCGAGGTTTGGTTATAGTATTGTGAAGGATCCTTTGAGGTCAGAGTCCTTAATTCACACTCTGCTCTTCTATTTACTAGCTGTGCACCTTTTAGTAAATCATTTAATTTATGTAAAGTAAGGATAATTGCAGCTACTTCATTTGAAATAAGAATTAAATGAGATTTTGTAAAGTGCTTTGTGCAGGGCCTAGTACACCGTTAAATGTTCAGTACTTGTTAGTGACCTTCCTCCCTTCACGTTAACATTACATAACACAAGTAATCCCATAACCCTTACATATGCACAATTCACTTGTGCCCCTGCCTTACCAGTAGCTGTTTGCAGACCTGAAGAAGCCCCGTTCTCCTGAGACCACAGAGGCTTTCTCCCCTGTCCCTCACCCCTGCTAACCCCTCTATACACTCAACCCACCATCACCCGCCACCATCCTGGCTCTTCTTGGGACCCAATCACCAGCTCCTGGGACAGGGATTCCCTGGAAAAATGAGAGGAAAAAAGAGAAAAGACAAATAAGGAAAGGAGAAGGGGGAAGGAAAACCCCTGCTGTCCCCCCATTCCCCACCCCTCTGCTTCAGTGCTGTTCTCAGGGTGGCTGGGCAGGGAAGGGAAGGAGGACGGCCAACAGTGCAGAGGAAAGACCCAGGGAGAACACCGTTTCTAGAGCCCCATCCCTCTCCGCAGAAACCCAACAGGGCCTGGACATGGAAGTACCCACCTCTCTGCCGGGGCAGGGATCCTCTGGCTCCCAACTTTGGCCTCTGAGAATAATCCACAAACAGCCTTTTGGAACATGGCCCTTTGTAAACAGTTACTATTTATATTCCACCTTAAGTTCTAGAATGCATATATTTATCCTTCTGTACTAAGTAATATTGTTTCCTGTCATATACTAAATACAGCTATTTTAGTCCATCAGTGTAATGATTTACATTTGAAGATAAGCTCCATTATTTTAACCATATACCTTATTTTAAAAATCAATTCTCTTTATTATCTATATTTGTAAAGCAATTAGATAATGTTATTGTTAGTTATTACTATTACAAATGCTCAAATTACATATATACATATGTGTGGTGATCATATATATATGAAATCTACATATAAGAAATTATATACAGGCTGGGCACTGTGGCTCATGCCTGTAATCCTAGCACTGTGGGAAGCCAAGGCGGGAGAATCACTTGAGGCCACGAGTTCAAGACCAGCCTGGGCAACATAGGAAGACCCTGTGTCTAGAAAAAATTTAAAAATGAGCCAAGTATGGTGGTACATACCTGTAGGCCTAGCTACTTAGGAGGCTGAGGCAGGAGGGTCGTTTGAGCCCAAGAGCTTGAGGTAACAGTGAAAGAGACCTAATCTCTAAAAAAAAAATATATATATATATACAACATATTACATATAATATATTGCATAAAAATATATATTTTACATTCTATGTAGTATTACACATCACAAAGACTTTTTTTGAGACAAAAAGACTCCAAAAGACTAAAAGAAAGTACAAACATGTTAACAATGGGAATAGAATTATGGGATAGTTTAAATTTCTTTTTACTTCTGTATTGTTTCCAAATTTCTTGATATAGCATATCACTTTTATAATTGGAAGATTAAACATAATTATATATTTTAACATATTAATACCTATTAACTTTGAAATCTTGGCTAAAACAATTAAACAGTAGCAATTTTAGAGCAAATATTCCAAATTTTGATTTTCAAAAATAGGAATATCTATTACGATACTTTTAAATATGACAGGAATTGGGAAACTGTCAGAGTAGTAGGAACCTACAATTAAGACACTAAAGAAAAGATATCATTCCAGAGGTTACTTACCCATGGTAGGAAAAAAAATCTAGCTAATTCTTAGAAACACACACCGTTGTCTAGATATATACCTCAAGTAATGGCAAGTGTCACATGGTGAAGTCTTCCATTTTGGGTGAATTTTCTCATTTAAAGACACACGTATGGTTTCATTATTTCTGAAGAGTGTGCGTGTGTATATATACATATAGTTCTTTAACTAAAAATTCTCTAACACAAATGTTCCCATCAGAGCTGTATTTGCGACAGATGGTGAGAATGCAGTGAGGGGGGAAGAGGGAGAGCTGGTCTCCAGTCCAGCACCAGGACTCTGGGCCCTGCCACTGTGGGGTTGTCCCTCAGAGACTTGGCCTCCTCACCTGAACACAGCAGGACAGCACAGACCCCCTCAGCGCAGTGCCGCCAGGGTCCCATGAGATCGTGCCTGGTAACAGAGGCCCCAGGGGAGCAGACGGGGCTCTCAGCAACAAGCTTTTAGAAGACACCCCAAAGCACACAGATGGGAAGAACCATAGAGAGTAACAACGTCGTCTGACGACGGAGACTTTGATGGATACAGAGGAGAGAGTGCAGAAGGGAAAATGCCCATGGAGGAGTATTTGCTTATTTCCTTGCCCAAAGCAATGGAGATGTGAAGAGGTGAATGTCAGCATTTCCAGCGTGCTGAGGCAGAGCCATGGTGTGTGGGACAACCAAGACAGAACAGTCATAGTTGAAGTTCTTAAAGGGGCTCGCTTAGACCATCTGGCCCCAGCTCCTGTTTCCTCTCGGCGATTCTGGAGTCTCAGAGTGGGACCTGAGGGACATGGGATGCGGTGAGAGTCTCCGGTTCATTTGCAGGTGAAGATCTGTAGCTGCTGTGTGCCATTCCTCAGCCGCCTAACTAAAATATTTTGATAAGAAAGCTGCTGGCAGGGAGCGCCGGCGTGCAGGTTGTGTGTATTTTCCCAGGTGCAGGATGGGATTAGAGCAAAGAGAAACGTGAACCCTTTCAATAGAGCGCACCAGGCCGGTCATAGCAGTCATAGCAGGGACGTCTCCAACCAAGGCTTAAAAAGGTTGCTGCTGTGTCTATGGGGCAAGATAAACCCCCGAACAATTCAGACCTTGCAGAGGGATCAGATGCACATTAGGGCCTGGGGATGTCAACAGTAACCTTTCAAAGGAAAAACAAAGTGCTCATAAACCAAATTCCCTCGCTCGCATTTCCTGAATATCTAACCCAGATGGCTAATTGGGGAGCCATTTCACAATACCCATCTTCATGCCCTTTTGACTTTCCTTTTGTTTATTTAAAGATGTCTTGAAATATCTCCATAAGGAGGAGGTTTCCCTGTCAGAATCAGCACGATCAGTAACAATCTCACTGACTAAGTGACAGAAAGATTAGGTTTCAATAGATAACAAAGGAGCGTTCAAAACCTTGAGGAAGAAAACCAAAAATTATTTCGGTTGGACAATGATTCTTTTCCCAATTTGCAGTTCTCATGGATTTCTTTCAACGTATGTGACAAAGCAAACAGTCTGTAAACAGCAAACAAAGTAAAAGTCTTATTAGCTTCCTATCTAATAAACTGAAAGAGGTACTTAACGATCACTCAAATGCCCATTTATTAATATAACACATTTTATGTAAAATATATTGTTACTCTGAGACTGGACCACAATACTTCTAAATCCTTAATGGTATTTTGAAATTTCAAGGCAAAAAAAAAAAGTAATATAAAACTTCAGAGATGTGTGTTCCATAGTTCCAAGGGTGGTGATGGGAATCTATTTTTAGGGAGGACTCTTGCTTTATTACTGCTGCAGCCACTATCTCAGAGATTAAAGGCAGATACTTTGTATCTTCAGTTAGCACCACATGAGAGTGAATTCCTTCAGAAACGATTCTATTTACATAATGCAAAAATCTACTCTAAAAAGGAAAAGATACGTTCCTCCAGAAAAAACAAAACAAAACAAAACATTTTTTCACGTGAAGAAATTGACCCGTTGCCCTGGGATGCTTGAAGGCAGGTGTTTGGAACTGACATGATTAATGTTCAAAATATAAATATTTAACTGGGGAAAGAAAAGCAAATTCCTAAGCAATATCTATAGTATGCCCTCCTTTATAATGATAGTGTAGCATATGCCCGTTAAATATCTAGAGGAATGTATAAGCGAAGGTTGGCAAGAACATCTCTCGAGGGCGAGACTAAGAAGGACATTTCATGGTCGTGTTTTACATATATCTGTGAAACTTTCATTTTTAGGTTTTTGTAATCAGAAAAAAAAGATGGATAAAGATTTTTAAGTTGGCTATTACTTTGAAGCACCTACACCTGGATATTGGAAATAGGCTGAGTTTGATAATCGCATTTCGAAGTTCCGATTTGCCCGCACAAACAAAACCAGAGGAGAAACGCCGCGATCACCACGTGTAGCTTGGCCCCGCGGGGACGCCCTGGACGCGGGTGTGCCGAGGCGCCCCGCACCCGCCCTCCGCTCCAGCCTCGCCTTGACCAACCTTCGCCCATCAGGCCGACCGGGCAGCCCTGGGGCCGGGGAAGCTGAGCTAGGGGACAGGCCCGGGGCTCTGCCCCTCGTTAATAAAACCCATTAACCCGGGAATGTCCCCAGACAGCCCAACTCTTGCCTGCCCAAGAAAATCGGCCGCTGCTCCCCATACTATGCCCTTAGCCAACATCCCACCTGCAAAAGCAGCTCCTGGAGAGCAGCAGGAAGAGCAGAAGCGCTTGGAGAAAAGGGTGAAGTAAAGAGACTGGGAGAGAAAGGGGAGGGGGGAGGAGTGAGAGCCACCGGGAGAAAGGGTGGAAGAGAGGAGGGGGTGGGCCTGGAGAAGGGAAGACTGCAGAGCGCACACCCCTGCTTGCCAGAAAGATGTGGGACAGGTGATAAAGAGATACGCAAAATGCTGCCTGAGCTGATGGGCAGAATGCCCCTCAGTGTCCTGGCTCCTAACTTTTGCCCATTGGCCTATGCGTCTTCAAATGCAGCATGCCGGGAGCCTGGGCCATGTGGCCACTCAGGTCACCGAGGCTTAGGGTCTAACAAGGACCCAGGAAGGGCCTGCTGGCTGCCTGGAGAAAGGAGGGTACCGGGTGGCCCTCAGCGTCCTGGGGAAGGCGGCCCAGTGGCTGTGGAGGAGGAGCTCTGGGAAGGGTCGCGACCACTGGGTGCCCTCAGGAATGGTACTGAGACTGAAGAAATCTTTAATGAGATATAGGAAGAAATACCCAATTTTCAGGGAAGAGGTGGGGATGGAGAATGAGCTTAGAAGATACATTTTCTCCCTCTTCCTCGCACTTCTGCCTCCTGGGCACATCCTCCCACACAGGATAAATTTGAAGGTGTTCCCCTACGCCCCTCTAAGGAACGTTGGATAGAAAAGTGGATGAGTAATGATTGCCTGGGCTAACCTAAGTCACAGACATCATGAATAAAACATAGTATGAATTATCAGCCCGGGGAGCAAGCCCTGTCTCCTACCTTTGGGATCTGGCCCAATACCTGAACTGAGTTACTCCCAAATTCAAATTAAAAATTTTTAAATTTCCTAGTCTCTGCGAACCCTTTAGTAAAATTGACATTTTCAGAGTAAATGATTTTATGGTAATGTCCTTAAAAATTGCTTTTTTTACACACTAGTTGACTTTTGGCTACCAGACATCTTAGTATTTCATTGACCATAATTTAAAATACTATAATGAGCTGAAATCAGGACTGTGGTAGGATGACCACTACCAAAGATTAAAAACCAAAGGATCCATGACATTTTTAATGTTTTGTAGATTCCATAAATGCTAGGAATCAGTTTTTACAGAAAAAAAAAATACATAGTTTAAAATGAGTTCCTGCTATCTTTCAATCACGCCCCACTTATCACGGGTCTGAATAAAGAAGGACCAGAGAACGTCCCTATTTACTGAGCCCATGATAGAGCCAAGCACTTGATGTGCTTTATCTCATTTAATCCTCCTGCTACTCTCATCCCACACATGAGGAGATGGCGTCTGGGGAGGGGAAGCTTAAACGACGGGCTCTTAGGAGGCCGGCCCAAGTGCAGAGCCAGGTCTATTTCACAACTAGCTCCTGCTGACTTTCAGGAATCTCCCCACCCTCATCTGGGTAAACTCGTTTGGCACAGCTGCCTCCAACAGCAGCACCTGAGAGGATGCTCCCATCCTCTGGTCCAATCCACCTTCTGGCCTTTTCTGGAATTGCCATCTTGCCAGGTCGCCCCTCCTCCCTCCTACCTCACCCAGGAGGAACTAACTGAAACTTCTAGATTGTTCTGTGGTGATGGTACTGGAGGGATCTGAACTTTTACTTACAAAGTCTATTAATGTTTGCAGCAACATTTCAAGCTGCGTGGAGAACACTAACACTAAAACACAGGAGTCTCTTTAAATATGACTAATTTGACTTCATTAGCTGCCACGTGCCTGGGTTCCTTTCTACCCCTCACACTGAAGTTTGCCGAGATGCTAAAGCATGTTTTGAGCCTTTTCAGGCTTAATAGCTCTGATTTGGATAGAATCAACAAAAGGACAAGGTAAGTGCGACCTTTATTTCTCTTTATTGGCTTGTATTTTGCTGTGTTGATTCTGAAGTTTAAAACTTTTTGTTCTATACCTTTTGACTTAAGAAAATTCATTCAATATGACTTTGTTTCCTCCTTAATGAAAAGATTGATCATTCTCCATGTTGCTGGCTTGCAACTGACCCATCCCTTGCTTAACACAGAACACTTCAGTCATCTAAACCACTGTCTGGACATATTTGAACAAGGAAAAGTAAGGGTTTTAAAGGAAACTATCTTGGAAATTTAACTGTGTTGGGTTTTCATGTATTTCTGTTGATTTCCAGGTATAGATAAGATTGTTTTCCTTCCTAGGACACATTCAAATACACCTACTAGTTTTATGGAAAGACAATGTCTTGATTTAACATACCAAGTGCCTGACAACATACAAATGTGGTAAACTCATTAATTTCCAGACCTGGTTATCTGATCATATGGGCTAATACATTTAAAGGCCAACAGCAATTCTTGTACAAGGGAGTGGAGGAGAGCTTACATAAGCTGGATCATTGTGATGCAGGCATGATTTATAAGTGAAAATAAATTTTTCCTAAAATAGGGTGAGTCCTTATTCCCTTTTTTCATATTTAATTGCCTCAATTTAAAAGTGAGGTAAACTCAGCAGAATGATGAAGGCAGTCTAATATTTCACACATTTCATTTGTGTTGTTCTTATTTCTCAGAGCTATCTCAGACTTTGCCACCTGAGAACATTAAGTCCAATGCTTACGGAAGAAATAACTATTCCACCTGGTCAAGGAACTAGCCAGGGCTTTACAGAAGATTACGCTTTGGTTATAGAGCTAATTGAAAATAACCACAGAAAGACCATCTACCCTCTCTACTGTAGAGACCATTCAAGAGCCATTGTAGAACCTGACTCTAGCAGTGTTACTGACCCTACAACCCTGCGTAGAGTCCAGCGGCCCTGCTGAGGAGCCCACAGACCCATTGGGGGATTCCATTGCCTGTAAGCACACTCTGCTCCTTGACTTTCCGTAAAGACAGTTGGTTAACTTTCAATACAAAAAGTACAAATATACTTTTGTTTGGATGAGGCTATTTTGTTCATTTTCCCTTTTCATTCCTGTACCTTTTATAATCCACCACTCTGCT
The DNA here is from genome assembly GCA_023783475.1 of Daubentonia madagascariensis. Lineage (NCBI taxonomy): Eukaryota > Metazoa > Chordata > Mammalia > Primates > Daubentoniidae > Daubentonia > Daubentonia madagascariensis. The sequence goes on from JAKFHU010002658.1 coordinate 12,611,440, forward strand.
TGGCTCTCATCCTATCAGTCTTGATAAATGTGGATTGATAAACAACCTGCTGCTACGGCCAAACAGTAGCCTAACTCAGTTCTCAGAAGTGGGCAGGATCTATTAGCATCTCCTATTTGATTTCCTTCCTGCAGGATTTTCTTTAGGGTTGTAACCTAGTCCTACTCGCACATCTTTTCTTTTGAACCAATGTTCTATATTCTAGAAATCATGTAGGAAGAGGATGATGTATTCCCTTAGTTCAATACGTATTGTGTGAAATAGAAAGGGAAAAGGGGCATGGCAGAGAATGCACAAGGCACCCTCTTAAACAAGCAGAGATAAATTTGCTTTCTGGTCCCAACTCAAATGTTCCCCATTTGTTTTTCTTTTATGGACTAAGATCACAAGAATCTTCGACAGAAGAAATGCCAAGAGGGCTAGACTCTCACAGATGGTGGTATTAATAATGGAGCAAATGCAAACTAGAACTGGTGACAAAGACATCAAGTCTAAAAATGACACAGAGAATATAAATATAGTGAGATGACTACCCCCCTACCCCCCAAGTCTGCCTATTTGCCAGATATTTTCATTTCCTTTGCCTTATTCATGGTAAAATATGGAAAATAGAATCACACATCACAGTCAAAAATGCTCTGTTGGCAACATTGTATGATTCACTCTTTTTGTCATATGTGTCTTTAAATAAGAAATTGATGGATATTAACACCACACAATATTTAATAGGGGCTTATTTTACTTGCATCATCATTTGATTCATAAAAAGATTTAAGGTGATTAATAAGGTGAGAATAAAAAAGAATTAACAAGGAGAAGAACTTGAACTAGAATAAGAACTGAATTGATCTTTAGGAAATAAACACCATGAGGAGGAAGGCAGAGCAAGATGACTGGATAGAACCCTCCAGCGATCATCTCCATGCAAGAATGCCAAATTCAACAACTATCCAAGCAAGAAAGCACCTTCATAAGAACAAAAAATCAGATGAGCAATCAAGTACCTAGTTTTAACATTATATCAAGGAAAGAGGCACCAAAGAGGGTAGGGAAGAGAGTCTTGCATCACCTACACCACCCCTCCCCCACCCCCTGCAGGACGGCACCAGCATTAGGTAGAGAGAGAATCTGTGTGCTTGGGGGAGGGACAGTGAAGTGATTGTGGGGCTTTGCGCTAGAACTCAGGGCTGCCCTGTGACAGGGGAATACAACACAGGGCAGAATTTTACTGGTGCCCATAGAGGGAGTATTTAGACCAGCCTGGTCAGAGAGAAATCCTCCATCCCAATAGTAGAAACCTGAGTCCTGGCTAGCTCCGCCACCAGCCGATGAAAAGTGGCCTGGGCCCCTGAATGCATTTGTAAGGGAGTCAGGCCGTAAAGACTGCAGTCCTTGGACAATTCCTGTGGCTGCGCTGGGCTCAGAGCAGTGGACTTGGGGTGCACGTGACCCAGTGAGACACCAGCAGTGGAGGGCAAGCAAGTGCCTTCCCCCAATTCCAGGCAGTGCAGCTGAGGGGGAGTTTTCTTCCACTTAGGGAAAGCAAAGGGAAGAGTTCAGAGGACTTTGTCTTGAAACTTAGGTACCAGCTCAGCCACAGTAAAATAAAGTACCAAGCAGACTCCTGAAGCCACTGGTCCCAGGCCTTAGCTACTGGATGGCATTTCTAGACCCTCCCTGGGCCAGAAGGGAACCTGCTGCTCTGAAGGGAAAGCTTCAGCCCAGCAGGATGCACCACCTGCTGACTAAACCCCTTGAGCCTTTAAAAAACACAGTGGTAGCCAGGTAATAGTCACCAGAGGTCTTGGGGAGAGATTGGGTTGGCTTGAGGTGTCACCCAGCATAGTCCCAGCTGTGGTGGCCATGAGGGGAGTGCTCAGGTCACTCCTCCTCAGCTACAGGCAGCCCAACACAGACAGTGAGACTCCTCCTGTTTGGGGGAAAATGAGGTAAGAGAGTGAGAGACTTTGCCTGGTATCCAGGGAATTCTGCCTTATCTTACTCAAGTCCAGCAAGGTGGTACCACCAGGAGTCTGTAACAGTTGCAGCATTTCTGGGCTTGGGGCACCCCCAGTGCTGATATACTGCAGTGACCAAAGACTTAGATCACAACAATCAATTCCTTTTGAATGTCTGGAAAGTCTTCTCAAGAAGGATGGGTTCAAACAAGCCCAGGTTGCAAAGATTAGAATAAATACCTAACTCTTCAATGCCCAGACATTGACAGATATCTGCAAGCATCAAGAACATCCAAGAAAACATGGCATCACCAAACAAACTAAATAAGGCACCAGTGACAAATCCCAAAGTGATGGAGATATGTGACCTTTCATACAGAGAATTCAAAATAGCTATTCTAAAGAAGCCCAATGAACTTCAAGACAATGCAGAGAAGGAATGCAGAAGCCCATCAGAGAAATTTAACAAAGAGGTTGAAATCATAATAAAAAAAAATTAAACAGAAGTTCTGGAGCTGAAAAATTTAATTGAAAAACTGAAAAATGCATCAGAGTCTCTCAATAGCAGAATTGATCAAGCAGAAGAAAGAATTAGTGAGCATCAAGACAGGCTATCTGAAAATACACTATCAGAAGAGAAAAAAGGGCTGGGTGCAGTGGCTCACGCCTGTAATCCTAGCACTTTGGGAGGCCGAGGTGGGAGGATCACTTGAGCTCAGGAGTTCAAGACCAGCCTGTGCAAAAGCGAGACCCCATCTCTACAAAAAATAGAAAAAGTAGCCGGATGTGGTGGTGCACGTGTAGTCCCAGCTACTTGGGAGGCTGAGGAAGGAGGATCACTTGAGCCCAGGAATTCGAGCTTGCAGTGAGCTGTGATGACACCACTGCACTCTAGCTGGGGTGATGGAGTGAGATGCTGTCTCAAAAAAAAAAAAAGAGAAAGAAAAGAATGAAAAAACTGCAGCACACCTACAAAATCTAGAAAATAGCCTCAAGAGAGCTATTGGCCTTAAAGAGGAAATAGAGAGAGAGACTAGGGTAGAAAGTTTATTCAAAGAAATATTAATAATAACAGAGAACTTCCCAAACCTACAGAAAGATACCAATATTCACGTACAAAGTGGCCATAGGACACCAAGCAGATTTAACTCAAACAAGACTAACTGATGACAATTAATAATCAAGCTCCCAATGGTCATGGATAAAGAAAAAGTCCTAAGGGAAGCAAGAAAAAAAGAAACAAATAACACATAAAGGAGCTCCAATATGCCTGGCAGCAGACGTCTCAGTGGAACCCTTACAGACCAGGAGAGAGTGGCATGACATATTCAAAGTGCTGAAGGGAAAAAAACCCTTAATCCTAGAATATTATATCCTGCAAAAATATCCCTCAAACATGAAGAAGAAATAAAGATTTTCCCAGACAAACAACAGCTGAGGAATTTCATCAACACCAAACCTGCCCTACAATAAATTCTAAAGGGAATTCTTCAATCTGACAGAAAAAGTCTAATGAACAATAGGAAATCATCTGAAGGTATAAAACTCACTGTGAACAATAAGTACACAAATACAGAATACTCTAACACTGTAACTGTGGTGTGTAAACCACTTATATCTTAAGTAGGAAGACTAAAGAACAAATCTATCAAAAATAATAACTACAGCAACTTTTTAAGAGATAGAAAGTATAAAAAGATAGAAACGGAAACAACAAAAAGTCAAAAAGTGGGGAGTGGACTTAAAATGTAGAGTTTCTTTTAGCTTTCTCTATGCTTGTCTGTTCGATTTTTGTAAGCAGAGTTAAGTTGTTATCTGTTTAAAATAATGGGCTATAAGATCTCTTTTACAAGCCTCATGGTAACCTCAAGAGAAAAAAAAAACCTACAGCAGATACATAAAAAATGAAAAGCAAGAAATTAAAACACACTACCAAAGAAAATCACATTTACACAAAGGAAGGAAGGAAGGAAGAGAAGACCAGAAAACAACCAGATATCAAATAATGACACAGTAGTAGTAAGTCCTTACCTATCAATATAACATTGAATGTAAATGGACTAAACTCTCCAGTGAAAAGACACAGAGTGGCTGAATGGATTAAAAAAATGAAAAGACCCAACTATATATTGTCTACAAGAAACACACTTCACCTATAAAGACACACATAGACTGAAAATAAAGGGATGGGAAAATATATTCCATGCAAATGGAAACAAAAAAAAAAAAGAGTACCTATACTTCTATCAGATAAAGTAGATTTCAAGACAAAAACTGTAAAAAGAGACAAAGGTCATTATATAATGATAAAGGGGTCAATTCTACAAGAGGATATAACAATTCTAACTATATATACACCCAAAACTGGAGCACCCAGATATATAAAGCAAGTATTATCAGAGCTAGAGAGACAGACCCCAATGCAACAATAGTAGGAGAACTCAACACCCCACTTTCAGCATTGGACAGATCATCCAGACAGAAAATCAGCAAAGAAACATGGAACTTAATCTGCACTATAGACCAAATGGACCTAATAGACATTTACAGAACATTTCATCCAACAGCTGCAGAATTCATATTCTTCCCCTCCACACATGGATCATTCTCAAGGATAGACCATATGTTAGGCCACAAAACAAGTCTTAAAACATTCAAAAAAAATTGGCATCACATCAAGTATTTTCTCTGACTATGATGGAATAAAACTAGAAATCAATAACAAGAGGAACATTGGAAAATAGACAAACACATGGAAATTAAACAATATGCTTCTGAATAACCAGTGGGTCAATGAAGAGATTAAGAAGGAAATTAAAAATTTCTTGAAACAAATGAAAATGAAAACACACGTACCAAAACTAATGGGATACTGTAAAAGCAGTACGAAGAGGAAAGTTTACAGCAATAAGTGCCTACATCAAAAAAGTAGAGAAACTTCAAATAAACAATCTAAAAATGCACTTAAAGAACTAGAAAAACAAGTGCAAACCAAACCCAAAATTAATAAAAGAAAAGAAATAATAAAGATCACAGAGGAAATAAATGAAATTTAAACTAAAAAAAACATACAAAAGATCAACAGAATGAAAAATTGATTTTTTTAAAAGATAAACAAAATTGACAAACATTTAGCCAGACTAAGGAGAAAAGAGAGAAGACCCAAATAAATAAAATCAGAGATGAAAAAGGAGACATTACCACTGCTTCTGCTGGAATTCAGAGGATTCAACTAAATGCCAATAAATTTGAAACCCTAGAAGAAATGGATAAATTCTTAGACAATTACAACCTACCAAGATTGAAGCAGGAAGAAATCCAAAACCTGAATAGATTGATAACAAGTAACGAGATAGAAGCAGTAATAAAAAATCTCCCATCAAAGAAAAGCTCAGGACCTGATGGCTTCACTGCTGAATTCTACCAAACATTTTAAGAAGAACTCATACCAATCCACTCAAACTATTCCAAAAAATTGACAAGGAGGGAATATTCCCAAACTCATTCTACAAGGCCTGTGTCACCCAGATACCAAAACCAGACAAAGACACACCAAAAAAAGAAAGCTATAGGCCAATATATCTGAAGAACATAGATGCAAAAATCCTCCACAAAATACTAGCAAACCAAATTCAACAACACATTAAAAAAGATTATTCATAATTATAAAGTGGGATTCATCCACAGAATGCAAGGACGATTCAACATACACAAATCAGTGAATGTGATACATCATATCAACAGAACAAAAGAAAAAAACCATATGATCACGTCAATTGATGCTGAAAAAGCATTTGATAAAATTCAACACACCTTCACAATAAAAACTCTCAAAAAACTGGGTAGAGAAGGAATATACCTCAACATGATAAAAGCCACATATGACAGACCTACAGCTAGTGTCATACTGAATAGGGAAAAACTGAAAGCCTTTCCTCTAAGACCTGGAACAAGACAAGGATGCCCACTTTCACCACTGTTATTCACCATAGTACTAGAAGTTCTAGCTAGAGCAATTAGACAAGAGAAAGAAATAAATGGCATCCAAATTGGAAAGCAAGAAGTAAAATTATTCTTGTTTGCAGATAACATGATCTTATATATAGACAAACCTAAATACTCAACCAAAAAATTTTAGAACTGATAAACAAATTCATAAAGTTGCAAGATACAAAATCAACATACAAATATCAGTAGCATTTCTATATGCCAACAGTAAACGATCTGAAAAAGAAACCAAGAAAGTAATACCATTTACAATAGCTACAAATAAAATAAAATACCTGGGAATAAACTTAACCAAAGAACTGAAAGATCTCTATAATGAAAATTGTAAAACATTGATAAAAGAAGTTGAAGAGGACACAAAAAAATAGAAAGATATTCCATGCTCATGGATTGGAAGACTCAATATTGTGAAAATGCCCATACCACCCAAAGCAATCTACAGATTCAATGCAGTCCCCATCAAAATACCAATGACATTCTTCACAGAAATAGAAAAAACAATCCTAAAATTCATATAGAACCACAAAAGACCCAGAATAGCCAAAGCCACCCTGAGCAAAAAGAACAAAACTGGAGGAATCACATTACCCAATTTCAAATTATACTACAGAGCTGTAGTAACCAAAACAGCATAGTACTGGCATAAAAACAGACACATAGACCAATGGAACAGAATAGAGAACCCAGAATTAAATCCACACATCTATAGTGAACTCATTTTCAACAAAGGTGCCAAAAATATACACTGGGGTAAGGACAGTCTCTTCAATAAATGATGCTGGGAAAACTGGATAGCCATATGCAGAAGAATGACACTCTCACCATATATGAAAATCAAATAAAAATGGATTACAGACTTCAATCTAAGACCTGAAACTATAAAATTACTAAAGGAAACATTGGGGAAACACTCCAGCGCATTGGACTGGGCAATGATTTCTTGAGTAATACCTAAAATGCCCAGGCAACCAAAGCAAAATTGCACAAATAGAATCAAGCTAAAAAGTTTCTGCACAGGAAAGGAAACAATCAACAAAGTGAAGAGACAACCTACAGAATGGAAGAAAATATTTGCAAACTACTCATCTGACAAGGGATTAATAACTAGAATATATAAGGAGTCAAAACAATTTGCTAGGAAAAAATCACATAATCTGATTTAAAAATGGGCAAAAGATTTGAATAGACATTTCTCAAAAGAAGACATACAAATGGCCAACAGGTATATGAAAAATGCTCAATATCATTAGTCATCAGAGAAATGTAAATCAAAACCACAGTGAGATATCATCTCACCCCAGTTAAAATGGCTTTTATCAAAAAGACAGGCAATAAGGAATGCTGGCAAGGATGCGGAGAAAGGGGAACCCTCGTACATGGTTGGTGGGAATGTAAATTAGTGCAACCACTGTGGAGACCAGTATGGAGGTTCCTCAAAAAACTAAAAATAAAACTACCATATGACCCAGTAATCCCACTTCTAGGTATATATCCAAAAGAAAGGAAATCAATATATTGAAAAGATATCTGCACTCCCATGTTTATGCAGCACTATTCACAACAGCCAAGATTTGGAAGCAACCTGTGTCCGTCAATGGATGAGTGGATAAAGAAATCGTGGTACGTGTACACAATGGGATATTATTTAGCCATAAAAAGAATGAAATCCTGTCATTTGCAACAACACAGATGGAACTGGAGAACATTATGTTAAGTGAAATAAGCCAAGCACAGAAAGACAAATCTTACGTGTTCTCACTCATATGTGGGAGCTAAATATTAAAACAACTGACCTCCTGGAGACAGAGAATAGAATGATGGTTACCAGAGGCTGGGAAGGGTAGCAGGGTGCAGGGGATAAAGTGGGGATGGTTAATGGGTGCAAAAACATGGTTATATAGTTAGATAGAATGAATAATATTTGATAGCACAACAAAGTGACTATAATCCACAATAAGTTAGGGTATACTTTAAAACAACTAAAAGTAGAATTGGAATGTTCCTAATACAAAGAAATGATAAATGCCTGAGGTGATGGATACTTCAGTTACCCTGATTTGATTAATTCACATTGTATGCCTGTATCAAATCATCACATGTACCCATAATAATCAAAAAATTTTTAATTAAATAATCAATTAATTTTAAGAAAAGATATGAGCACCACATAATTCTCCATGCTTCGTCTGGGTGATGTTTAGTGTGTGGCTGAGGAGAGGTTGCATCATCTTTTCCACCGCTGTCTACCCCGCGGGTTCATGCATGGTTAGGCAGAGGTGAAATGCAGAATTAGTTGCACAAATGGCAAACAGAATATGTATAGAGGAACAGTCTTGAATCTGGAGACCACGATTTATTTGTACATCTGGATTGTCTTTGAATTGTTTGCCATCAGCACGGAAACTTCCCGCACATTCAATCTACCTGCCCACAGAAGTCCCATTGTTTCCCCCACTTCACACTCCCTCCCCCCTTCCAAAAACATACAGACATACAGGTAAGGCATCTAAATCAATGTGCTCTTCATCATAGAAACTAAAAATAGTCCTCATTACAAATTGTTAGGACCTCATTTCTGGGAGGTGCTTGGTCACGGAGTGCAATCCTCACGCCTCACAAGGTCTTCTACTTTCTACACCTAAATTATTACCAGAATTATTACCAGGAGTTAAGGAAAGAGGAGTCATTGTTCTTAGGATTCAAGCAAAAAAACAGAAAAAATTGGAATCTCAAAACGAAAAGTAGTTGAGATGCAAAATAATAGAGGATGAAGGGAAAATTGTGTGTGTGACACACACATATAGTATATATATTAATATTATAAATAATTATTTAAAAATAAATAATTAGCATGCAAATTAAAATCAATTACATTTAAAAGGTACTGGAAGTATGATAACTAACAAGAGCTGATAGCTATTAGGCCTTTCGTGCCACATTCTACTCCAAATGATGTATAGTATCTTATTTCCTTTTAATCCTCATGACAGCTCTAAAAAATAGGTATTATTCTTATTTTACAGGTAAGAAAATTAAAGCTTGATGAGGTTAAGTCACTTGCCCAGGTCACACACATAGTGGCGAAACTAAGAATCAAATTAGGGCCTGCCTGACTCCAAAGGCCAAGCTCTGTCCATTGCACTGTGCTGCCTCCTGGTGGGAAGAGGTGGTAATAGCAAACCGGAATTCTGGCTCCGTCACTTTATTTCTATAGAACTCTTGTCTTTGCTTGCAACATGAGATAGGTTGGGCAAAGATGATCTCCAAAGTCCTTTTTATTTCCAGCATTCTTAATTGCGCCAAAGTTAGGAAAATATGTCCACAAATCAAATTGATTTTTAAGTATCTTGACCTCATGACCAAATTAACAGCAACTCAGCCTACAATTTATAAAATATATATTATGACTAATTAGTGTGTCTCACATCCTAGTCCTAAAGAATTTAATTATTGGGATAAATATATATATATATGCCAATACGTGGATAAGCTCCATAAGAACCAGAACCAAGATGATTTCATTTACCTTTGGATTCCTGGCACCAAGAACAACGTCTCCCACACTGGGTGAGCTTACAAATGACTAGTGTACCCTAAGGGACTAATATAAGATCATTAAACCACCTCTATGTTCCTCTTTTTTGGAAAAAGAGAAGCAAAACTGGAAACAAAGCATCATCAGAGCTAGGTTGAAGTTAAAGATTATTTATTTAGTTTACTCTCTTTGTTTTATAAGTGATTAAATTAGGCCCAGAGAGGACATTTGTTATCATTGATACTGCTATTATTAGTTTTATTGTTGCTATTATCATTGTCTTCATCTTCTAAAGTAATTCTACGGCTGAGAATTCTTCCTTTTTCATACACTGTGAAATATCCTGGAAGACTCAAGGGCTTTTTGCCTTTTTCCTCTGAGCTAGGGATTTAGGAACCACAACCCTCTGCCAACCACTCCCCTCCCTTACTCCCCACTCCCCATATATAAAAACACATACATACACACATACATACACATATATGCATACATATGTATATATAGAAATGTATATACTTATATATGACTCAATCAATAATCCCACCCTTAATTTATGGACAGTTATTTTTCTTGGTGGAGATATTTTAGAGGAAAATTATTTATAAAGTTTTTTTTATTTAAAGGGGGAGTACTATGCAAAATATATATACATGTGGGCCAGTGTATAATTGCATATGTCTATATTGTATGTGTATGTTGTGCTAGTACAGTTGTCATCCAAAAATAAGACAAAATGCTCAATTTGAAATTAATTTTAATTTGGATTTCTAGTCATTATGTATTACTTTTTTTTTTAGAGACAGGGTCTCACTCTGTTGCCCAGGCTAGAGTACAGTGGTGCAATCGTAGTTCACTGCAGCCTCAAGCTCCTGGGCTCAAGCGATTCTCCTTCCTCAGCTTCCCAAGTAGCTGGGATTACTGGCACATGTCACCATGCCCAACTAATTTTTTTATTTTTTCATAGAGGCAGGGTCTCGAATGCTTGGCCTTAAGCAACCCTTCCTCCTTTGCTTCCCAAAGTGCTGGGGTTATATATGTATGACTTCTAAACCCTTCTGTTTACATATCCCAAGATGGAGAAGCAAAAAATTTCCTCCCTGAAACAAAATATTTTGCATTAGAAATGTTTATCTCCTGAGGGCTAATTCTAATGTCCAAGCTAGAAAGCCTTTTACACTGATGTCTGTATTGCTTCCCTCTTAGAAAGAGCCAAAGAATCAGCCAAAACATTGGAAAGAGATCAAAAAGCACAGTTCACATCCAAAGAAGTTCTTTCAAAATACAATGATATGAGAAGAAGAGAGATTAAAAATTCAATTGCATTAAAACATAAAAAATCTCTAAGACAGAAGAAACACCATTAACTAAGGCAAAATGTGTATTTGCCAGTGGCTTATCTACAACAGGTGTTTATTTCTTGCTCAAGTCACTGTCCAGTGCAGGACAGCAGGTAGTCTCTGCTCACCATGGTCATCATGGACCTGGTTTCTTCCACCTGGTACCTCCACCAACCCGCAGGCTCAGAGCCCCCCAAGGGATTTTTTTTTTGCATGTGGGCACAGATGAGAAAAAAGTGAGAAGGACCACATGAGAAGCTTTAAAGTGAGGTCTGGAAGTGGTGTATATCACTTCTGTCCATATTCCACTCACTAGGACTCAATCCCCTGGCCCCATCTAACCTAAGGGGAAGCTGATAAACGTAGTTGAACTGTGTGCTCAGGAGAGAAAGGAAATGTTAGACAAATATAATAGCATTTTCTCACTCACAAAAGACAAATGACAACCCAGAAGATGTAGCAGTATAAATAGATAAAAGACTAATTTGCTTAATATACAAAGTATACCTATAAATCAATAAATAGAAAAATATAATAGGAAAATGAACAAAAAAAATTAAAAGCAGTTTGGAGCCAAGGAAAGATAAATGGCCAACAAACCTATGTATAGATGAGCAACCTCACTAGATGATAATTATTAAAAATAATAATCTGATTAAAAATACTTCATCTAAATAAATATATATTTATATCAATATATTTAATTAATCCAAGCATTTTGCACCAAAAAACCCACCATGAAATAGAGGAAAATTATAACATAATGCTCAAATATGAAATAAAAATAATTAGACAGACTCTGCCCTTTCTAGTAATAATAGCTAACATTGGACTACCCCACACTGTAAGCAACTTAAACTTGACAAAAATATATCAAACAACTGTTTGAAGGCATCAAACAGCAACCAACTCCAGGCTATAACCCTTGAGCAAAGGGAATCACATTACTGAGCCACATTTTTGACCCAGCTTTCACCCTGTATACATTTTCTAAACCATCATTTAGGAAAACGAAACCAAAGAAACTGTTGCATTTTTGCTGGGCAGGAGATCAGCATTGTGACAGCCACTTGGATTTGGAGACAGGGTTTGAAAAGGAAAGCACAGAAAAAGAGCTTCAAAAATCTGTATAAATATTCTCTCCTAGTTCTTGGCCAACTCTCTTGCTGAATATGAACTGAGCCATACTCTGAAGACCCATCAGGGAATAACCACTGAAAAGTAGAAAAGCTGAACAGAGTTTCAGAGGTTACATATAGTTGGGGAGAAGAAGGCTAGAGATCCGGAGAGATCTTAGTTGATCACAGATCTCAGAGGGACCACGAGCTAGGAGTAAAGACTACACCTTAAGTATAAGGGCTATGCCCCAGCAGTAACAGAAAATCTGAAAGTAATGCAGCCTATCAAATCAAAAACCAAACTCAAGGTAATTCACAAGTAAATGAACTGTCCACCAGAAAACAATTTAACAGTCTTTTGAAGAAGAACCTCTACAACTTATAATCCACAATGTCTAGCAAAAAATATATAATAGTTACTAGGCAAGTATAAAAGCAGGAAAAAGTTACAGATAATTGAGAGAAAAAATAGTCAATAGAAATAGATCAATAGAAGATCCAGATTTAGGAGTTAGCAGACAAGGACTTAGTTTTTAAAAAAATGGATGTTGTATTAATTAGGATTCTCTGGAAAAACAGAACCAATAAGGGGGTGTGTGTGTGTGTGTGTACGCAGACAGAGAAAGAGAGAGAAAAAGATTTATTATAAGGAGTTGGCTCATGCAACTATAGAGGCTGAAAAGTCCAGACACAGAAAAGCTGACAGTGTAAGTTCCAGTCTGAGTGTGAGCCCAAAGGCAGAAGAAGACCTATATCCCAGATTGAAGACAGGCAGAAAAAGAATTCTTACTTATTTGTCTTTTTTTGTTGGTTGATTTGTTGGTTTCTCACTCTGTCTCCCAGGCTGGAGTGCAGTGGTACAATCATAGCTCACTCCTGGGCTCAAGCAATCCTCCTGCCTCAGATTCTTAAGTAGCTAGGCCTATGGACATGCACCACCACACCCAGCTAATTGTTTTCTTACTTTTTTGTATAAACAGGGTCTCACTATGTTGCCCAGGCTGGTCTCGATCTCCTGACCTCAAGCAATTTCCTGCCTGGCCTCTTACTTAGTCTTTGATTCTATTCAGGCCTTTAACAGATTAGATGAGGCCCACACACATTAGAAAAGGCAATCTGCTTTACTCAGTCTACCCCTTGAAATGTTAATCTCATTCAGAAACACTCTCATAGACACATCCAGAAATAGTGTTTAACCAAATATCTGGGCACCATGTGACCCAGTCAGGTTGACACATAAAATTAACCATCACAGATGGAAATATGGGAAATTTCAACATATCTCTATGTGTGTATCCATATATAAATTACACATAAGACATTTATCATAGACCATATCCTAGGCTCATATAACAAATCTCAACAAATTTCAAATGATTTAGATCATACATTATATGTTCTTTCATCACTCTGGAATGAAGTGAGTGCTCAATAACAGAAAGATAAATATAAAATAAAAAAGCAACACATCTCAAATAACCCATGAGTCAAGGAAGAAATTACAATAGGAAGTAGAAAATATTTTCAGCTGAAAGATAAAGAAAATACAATAAACCAAACTTGTGGTATGCACCAAAGAGTGCTTTGAGGAACATTAATAGCTTTAAATATATATCTCAGAAAAGAAAAAGATTGATAATCACTGATTTAAGCCTCCCACTCAAGAAACTAGGAGAAGAATAGTAAATAAACCCAAGTATAAGAGAAGGAAATAGTAAATATAATAGCAGAAATCAATGAAATATATTATGGAAAGTCAACAAAGTTGCTTCTTAGAAAAAATTAATAAAATTAATGAACCCCTAGCAAGACTGATCAAGGAAGGAAGAAGGAGAAAATACAACTTATCAGTATCAAGCATAGAAAAGGAGAAATCACACAGATCTTAGGAATATTTAAAAGATAATAAAAGGACACTGTGAAAAACTTCATGCGTGAAGTGAATTCTCCCTAACATTTAAGAAAAAACTAAACCAATCTTATCCAAACTCTTCAAGAAAGAGAGAATAAAAAGAGAGAATATGTTCCAACTCATTTTATGAGGCCATCTGAATGTTGATTTTCAAACCTAAAAATACATTATAAAAAAAGTCAACCATAGGCCAATATATTTCATAAACATAGAAGAAAACTTCAGTAAATCAAATGCAAGTATGTGTGAAACAGGTGATACATCTTAACCAAGGAGAGTTTATTCCACGAACAAAAAGCTAGTTTAACATTTGAAAATCAATGTAATTAGCCACATTAACAAAACAAATGAGGAAAACCAATTGGCAAAATTTAAATAAACCTAGAAATAGGCAATTAATAATAATAAGTGAATTTATTAAGGGGACTATACAAAAATCAATTGTATTTCTATATGATAGCAACAAACAAGTAGAAAATAGAATTTAAAATATTTGCCATAACATCAAAACATAAAACACCTATAAATAAATCTAATGAGAAATGTAGGAGACTTTTATACTGAAAACTGCAAAATATGAAAAAATGTTCGAACGACTTAAGTAAAGAGGGTGTATCCTGTTCATTGATTGGAAAACTCAATGTTGTTAAGATGTCAATTCTCCCAAAATTGGCTTATAGATTCAATGTAATTCCAGTAAAAATCCCATTGGTTTTTCTTTTTGGGGGGGAGGGAAGATAGAAATCGACAAACTGATTCTAAAATTAAGGCAGTGCAGTACTTGTACTAGAATACACAAATAGGCCAATGCAATAGAAAGAAGAGTCCAGAAACAGACCCACAAATCTCCCACACTTTATTGTGGCAGAAGGAAACTCCACTGCATTCAGTGGGAAAAGGTACATGGTGCTGGGTCAACTTGACAGCCATATGGAAAACAAAAAGACGAACAAGAAACCTTGACCCCCTACTTTATGAAAGCTGAGACACTCAAGTTTCTAAAAGAAATATAAGAGAATATCTTCATGAGCTTAGAAGAGGCAAATATTTCTTAGATATGACACCAAAACCATTATTTAAAAAGTAAAATAAGAAAAAAACCTAAAATCATTGCACATCATTAACAGAACATTTATTCATGAAAAGACACAACCAGTGAAAAAGAAAACGACAGAATAGGGAGAAGATACTTGCAATGTTTACATCTAACAAAGGACTCACATCCAGCATATATAAAAAATTTCTGCAAATCAATAAGGAGACACAAACAACCCAGTTAAATGATAGATAAGAATAGAATATTAAAACCCAAAATAAACAGGAATGGTGCTCAATATCATT
This sequence comes from Daubentonia madagascariensis, assembly GCA_023783475.1. Classification (NCBI taxonomy): domain Eukaryota; kingdom Metazoa; phylum Chordata; class Mammalia; order Primates; family Daubentoniidae; genus Daubentonia; species Daubentonia madagascariensis. The sequence goes on from JAKFHU010002658.1 coordinate 12,626,649, forward strand.
AGTCAGCAGAGAATTACAAAGTAAAAGTACAATGAGAAAACACTTCAAATTCAACAGAATGGCTAAAGTAAAAAGACTGAAAATACCAAGTGTTTGGCAATAATGTGGAATAACTGAAACTCTCTTACATTGCTTCTAATAGTGTCAATGTGTACAACCGCTTTGGAAGAATATTTGGCAGTATTTTATAAAACTAAACATGCATATATGCCCTATAACCAGCAATCCCACTTCTAGGGATGAGTACATAGGTCCTACAAAAGACATGTAAAATGATAACAGACATATAAAATGGTATTCATAACAAATTTATTCATAATAGCCAAAGATTGGAAACAACTCAAATTTCTATCAATATGAGAATGAAAGTAAAGCTTGTAGTCGTACAACAGAGTCCTGCAGAGAAACAATGATGGTGAATGAGTGCCTACGTGCAACAGTATTAATGAATCTTCCAGACGAAATATTGAGCGGGAGTCAGAAACAAGAATACTTAATGTATTACTGCGTTTATACGAAGTTCAAAATGGAAAAGACTTATCTAGGAGCTAGAGGTCAGAATAATGGTTACATCTGACTCTGATTGGGAAGAATAATTAAATAAGCAATTGAAGATATGAAATAATACCAGGGGTATGAAAATCGCTCAGAAAACAGATGAACATTTGTGTGGAATCGCTTAAAAAGAAAAAAAAAAAGAAAACAGATGAACAAATAACAAGAAGTGAAAAAAGAACCGACATAATTAGATTTCGAACCTGAGAAACATCTCAGAAATAAAGATTAAATTACTAGATGCCCAAGGGAGAACAGGACGACGAAAAAGTACAATAAGGGACATAACGGACAGAAAGGAGAAAAGCCAAGAAAACGGAAGGAGAGAGAAAAGGACACAAATATAATCCCACACAGATGGAATTAGAGTACCTCAAGAAGAAAAATCAAATAATAGATTAGAATTATTGTGTAAAACTATAATCAAGAAAACTTTTCTGGAAAAAAAAAGAAATTCTGAATCTACATATTGAAAGGGTATATCGCACATATACGAAGCATAGACTGCAAGATACAGCCTAACAAATTATTACCATTTATGGGGGAAAAAATCTTCTGGGCTGCCAGAAAAAATGACCAAAACACTTTCAAAGGGAAGAAAATCAAGTTGGCATCAGACTTCCCGACGGCAACATTTACCATAAGAATATAATGGAGGAGCATTTACAAGGAAACAAGGAAAGAACGTGCAAAGTGAGGCCCAGGAAGTCCGTGATGGCACTAGGGCCTGCTGGCACTTGATCACGCTGCTCTGCGCCACTGAGTACTGCCTGTTGTCAAGCGTTGCCTTGGAGATTCCTCTGAAATAGTGGTGGCTGAAGGTGGCTCTTTGAGCCGTTGAGCTCCCCCGCAGCTGCAGGGCAGGTCCTGATGCAGGAGGGGTGTGTTTCCCTTTGCTGAATCAGATGCCCTTGCTGAGATCATGGAGACCCTAAGCAGTGGGCCCCTGTTGGAGGATGTGTTGCCCCTGGAGCTAGGTATACTGTTCTGGCCACCTGGGGCCTGGGTAGAGGTCAGGAGTGCCTTGACTGTAAAGGGCCAAGTGCTGGTGTCCAGCCAGAGTGAGCTGCCAAGACCCATGAGCTCTGCCTCCAACTGGCAGGTGATAGAGACACGCGCCACCCAGCTCTTTAGTAACAGTCCAGGAGGGTGTAAAAAAAAAAAAAAATTAGCCCTTCTAAAGATTTAACTTAAAAGAAAAAAAGGGACTGATTATCTCACCATGGATTGAGCCGTTCTAGAGAGAGAGCCCACTGCCCAGAGACACTGGGTCCTTCTCTCCTCCCTGTTCTCCTCTTATCAACCAGAGACAGAAACTACTTCTTCAGGTGGCCAAAAGCCTAAAACAAAAAAGAAAGAAAGAAAGAAAACAGAGAGACACTACTGCTTTAGGTGACTATAAGTCCAAGAAAAAAAAAAGGAACTTCAAACTTTAAGTACAAAGCAAACACCAAGTCTAGCAAACATAACGCTAGCCCAAGGTCACTTATTGATTTATGACCAAATCCCTAGATACAGGGGAAAATAAAAAGCAATTAAATAAATTGTATTTATAATATTTTAATGTAAATATGTGATAAATAGATAAATGGTATATATGACATATTTTCCATAATTTGATACAGTTAGAAATTCAAAATTCATATACTAATGTATACACTAAAGAATTTATATTCACACCCAATGGGTACAATGCACAATATCTGGGGGATGGGCACACTTACAACTTTGACTCAAACAGTACAAAAGCAATTTATGTAACCAAAATGTTTGTACCCCTGTAATATTCTGAAATTTAAAAAAAAAGAATTTATATAACAAAAAGATGAAAAAGGGCACTGATTAGCTTTTGTGCTTCTACAACATAGGTCCTAATTTAACTAACTATTTGTTAAAATGCACTAATTGACAAAAATTCATGTATTTAACATTGGGGCTCAAATTATAATTGTACCTGGGGATCCCAATAAATTTAAACACTCTGCTCCTATAATCCTGACAGGGTGACAGAATATAAAATTTTTTACATGAGCATGTCTCACTTTAAATCATAGCCTTGCCTAAATTTCCCATAGTCATATACCTATTGCTGTAAAATTTTCTATATTGGGCATAGATGCTTTGACATAATAAATAATAAATTAAAATTAAAGCAAGTCTTTGGCACTTACAAATTGGTTTGATAAAATGAAACCCCATGAATCTCCAGTTAAAATAGTTAATATGGTCCTATGTAAGTTGAAATGGGGCCCTCAAGGATTAAAACTAATTATACAAAACCTAATTAATAAAGGAGTGATTATCCCACTGCTTTCCTGTGTAACAGCCCAGTTTTTCCCTGTTTCCAAATCAAATGTTGAACCCATTTGAACCTACACTTCCACCCAAAACAAACCCTGTCAGTTACAGCTGCACGCCGTTCCTTTGATTATTGGTCTTATTGCTACTGGCTTGGGTGCTTTCATTAGTCGAATTCCAAAACTCTCCAATAAACAATTGTTTGAACCAATTAAGACAAATGTTGAGGCCCACATCAGCTCCAGTGACCATTCACTTAGAAAGGACACCCCAGCCCACATCCCAGATGACATGGCCCCAAACCAAGACCTCAACATTGGAGATGACTTTGACCCCTGTGCCAGAGACGACTTCACCTGGGACACTAAAACCTCCACCAGTGACACCCACAGAACTGCATGTCCTGGGGCAGAAAATGGACGCAGGACATTTGTTGTTTTTCTTCCTGAACTCACTGTCTGCCTAGCCCATGATCCTGGTATACTTCTTACTCTCTGCTACATCCACACTCCCATACTTAAAGGGAACTCTGATGCAGGTTACTATAATAAAATGAATGGAGATCATTGCTTTCCCCAGGAGACACCAGCCCAAGTCAGTCAACCCTCTGACCCTCTGGGGAAAGGACCAGCCACTCTCTGATGTCTTTTCCCACTAAGTCCCTCCAGCGTTCCCCCACAATCTCCTGCCCTGTGTCTCTGAACATAATCACCACAACCACTCTCCCTTACAGTCAAGAGATCTCCACTCAACCACAACTGCTTTGGTTTTGAATATGATGCCCAGGCACCAAGGGGTGAATTGTAGTGTTTCACTCAAAACAAACTTAAAGTCATCTATGGACTTAACCGACCAATTAAATATCATTATTTTCAAATTTGATCACATAGCAAAACTCAAATCTCTGCTATAAACAAGAGACATTTAAAATACAATGACGCAAAGGCTAAAAAGGCAAAAATAAATAAATAGAAGAATAGGAAAAGGTATACCAGGCAAGTCAATATAATATTCACCGGGAGGTCCTAATCTTGAAATCAAACAAAAGAAAGAGTATTAAGGATGACAAAGAAGGATACTTTATAATGATAAAGTCTACAATTCACAATGAGAATTTAACACACTTTTTATATACCAAATAAATAGAGCAACTTTCATGAGGCAGAAACTACTGAATATTCAAGGGAATTTACTATTCTTTTCTCAATCTAGGATAGATTAAATGAGCCAAAAAATGAGAGGATACAGAAGAAATAAACAACATAACCAAAAAGGTGGATATTATGGACACACAGTTCACGGAAAAAAATAAAAATGAAAATTGTTGGATCTTAAAGTCAGATTAAAAAAAAAAGAAAAAAAATTGCCCTTAAACACATAAACAGTTTTTAAAGCTCATTCTTAAAAGGAAAATGCAAATAAATAAGTAAATAATCTCACAGTGTGACAACACACTCTATTGATGAGGCTGTGGAAAAACAGCCATGCTCATACACTACTGGTGAGAATGCCAACTATTAAAATCTCCAGTGAAGGGAATTTGGTAACACCTGGCTACAAACACATCCTTTGATGAAGAAACCTCACTTGTAGAGATGCACTTGCATTAGGACAAACAGCAAAACAAAACCACAGACTATGCACAAGGTATCCATGGCGGCTTTATTTGTAAAAGCAGAGAATTGGAAACAACCCAAACATCCATCGAGATGAGAATAGTTGACTAAACTGTAGCAGGTGCACCCTTTAGAGTACTAAGCCCCCTTCATAAACGAGAGGGGGACCCCTATCTCAAGGGAGTGATCTTCAGCTTATATTTTTAAACGAAAAAAAAAAAGCAAACTGCAAAAAAGTTGGATATGGCTACCTCTTGTGAAGGAAAGAAATGGAAAAAAAGAGTATTTTTACGCATGTGCTTGATTTGAGAAAGAAAGGGAAAAAGGAAAGAGGGAGGAAGGAAGAGAGGGAGGGGGAAGGAAAGAAGGAGGGAGGGAGGAGAGGGCAGAAGAGGGGAGGGAAGAAGAAGGATGTGGAGAGAAATAGAAATGATACATTTGTGATGACAATTTTTATATAGTTTACTCTTGAACCACATAAATTTTATATGTTAAAGAATAAAATTAAATCAAAAAAGAAAACTCTAAAATTGAAAATAAACAGAAAGAAGTGAACCTTACTATATATCAAATTAGTAACATAGCCCCAAAGGAAAAAAATGAACATATGTATATGACTTCAAAACAGTACTTTATATATCTTTAATGGGCTATAAGGATAAAAGAACTCCAAAGAAATATTCACACTCATGTATGAACTTTATCGTAAGCAGAAATAATCATATTTTGAAACGTTTTCAGGTATATCATAGCATAAAGAAAATAAGTAATTATGTTAGGAAAAAAGATTTGCAGAGCAAGGGAAAAAAGGCGCAAAGTTTAAAATTAATGTTAAGTAAAAAACTGGGAATGTTAAATAATGTTAATTTGAGTTGAAGATATCAATATAAATTAATTACTTTGAAATATATAAACATTTCCATTTCTATGAGTTGCAAGAGCCCAAGAACAATGACAACTGTGCAGCCCTGAGTACCCCTAGCCCTCCAACTTTTCTTGCTGTTGGCTGGGAAAGTCTCCTTCAAGAAATAGCAGATTCCACGTCCCTGGCAGGAAAGTGCAAGGAATTCTGAGATGTCTTGTTTTCCCAAAAAGCATGAAACCAAAGATAATGGGATAAATCAAAAGGACACAAGGATCTTGAAAGGGTTTCTACTGGCCAAAGTTTAGACAGTTCATGAATCAAAAAGAATAACAAACAAAAGGACAACATGAGAGATTCTGTGGTGATGAAAACGTTCCGTATCTTGCCATAATCAATGTCAATATTCTTGTGATATTGTACTATAGTTTTTCAAGATGTTCCTATTGGGGAAAACTGTGCAAAAGGTGCATAGGTATTCTCTGTATTATATCTTACAACCGCACGTGAATCTGTAATTATCCCAAAATTAAAAGTTTAGTTTAAAATAATAGTGAATGTAATTAATTTGGGTGCATTTGAATATATAATAATTCATGAGTCCAACATAGTACTCACAAAATAGAATCTCCCTCCTAAAAGATTCATTTGATGTTATTGGAGGTGACTCTTACACCAACCCCTTACTCTAAAAACCATTAATTAGAGAGAAAGAATTAAGGATATACGCTGCCATTCCAGAAGTGTAACCAAAGGGCCCCAGTCCATAAGGGAAGCCTCTTCCTTACGGAAGAATGATAACTAATAAGTGCAAAGGAAATGATAGAATTGGGGAAATCATCATTTTGTCAATTGAAGCAAATAATTAATTAGGGTTATAATCCTCAAAGCATGCTAAAATCACTAGGTAAAAGGGCAATGGGGAGCTGAATATTCACACTGGTGCCAAAGTATTATTCCACAGTTGATTTCCTAGTCACAAGAGGGAAAACATAACTTGACAACGGAGAGCGCTGGCTGTTACCACCTTATTCAAGGGACAATACGTTAACATCAGTAACAGTGGGAAAACCAGACGTTATGTGCCCCTGGTGTAATGTAAGTGAGGAACACAGTATCACCTGTAAAGTATTCCTGCCCAAAATGTTTAACCAGAATTGAATCCAGCCCTTAGATCTCATTTCCAGCATACAGGGCATGTAGTTTAACACTAGCAAACAATCAGACAAATCAAGAGTATAGGATATTCTATTATATTAGACAACGGTCCTGGTGACTTCAAAAAGTCAGTCATAAAAGAAGGGTGGGGTAATGCTTTAGCTGGAAATAGAATTAAGAAACATTAAACCCAAATGCGATGCCTGGTGCTTGATTGGATTCTGGTTAGACAAATCCCCGGATGTCTGAATATAGATTGGGCATTAGGTGATGCTCAGAATTATTGTTAATTTCGTTAGATGCATTCATGGAATCATGGTTGTGTAGAAAAGTGTTCTTTTTAGAGCTAAATACTGAGGGATATATAGGTAAAATGTCATGACGTCTGTAATTTATTTTAAAATAATTTCAGCAAAAGAAAAATCTAAATAAAGCAAATAAGGCAAAATAATAACACTTTTTAAACCTAGGTGATGGGTACACAGGTGCTCATATATCCTATTCCAATTTTTTTCTGTGTTTGAAAAATGTATTTATTTCCTCTCCCCCATTCTTTCTATTCTCTCTTTTTGGAACAAATAAACCTTAACGTCAGTTAGAAATATTTTCAACTACATGTAATAGAAAAGCCAACTACAGTGGCTTACATAAATTGGGTTTGATTTTTTCACATAGCAAGAAGTCCTGAGGGAAACACATGTCGGCACAAAGTCTATGGGATGCTCTTGGTCTTTTTCTCATCACCTTACCATGGTAGCAAGGGCAGCTACTGACCACATTCAAATCAAGGGCTGCCCTGGCACAGGGGAACACAGCACAGGGCAGAATTCTGCCGGTGCCCCTGGAGGGAGCATCTTGACCAGCCCGGCCAGAGGGAAATCTCCGAGGTCCCGCTAGCCCCACCACCGGCAGGAAAAGAGCAGCCTGGGACCTGGACTAAATTCCTAAGGCAGTCGGGCCACAAGGGCTACAGTCCTAGGGCAATTCCTGTGGCTGTGCTGGCTCGGAGCCAATAGACTTGGGGTGCACATGACACAGTGAGACACCAGCAGCTGGGCCAAGCCAGTGCCTGTGTCACCCTTCCCCCAACTACAGACAGCACAGCTCAGGGACAGTCTCCTTCCACTTGAGCAAAGGAAAGGGAAGAGCTCAGAGGATTTTGTCTTGCTACTTGGTTACCAGCTCAGCCACAGTAAAATAAAGTACCAAGCAGACTCCTGAGGCCCCTGAGCCCAGGCCTTAGTTCCTGGACGGCATTACTGAACCCACCCTGGGCCAGAAGGAAACATGCTGCCTTGAAGGCAAGGACCCAGTCCTTGCAGGATTCACCACCTGCTGATTAAAGAGCCCTTGGACTTTGAATAAACATCAGAGGTAGCCAGGCAACAGTCACCACTGGCTTTGGGTGAGACTGGGCTGGCTTCAGGTGTGACCTGGCGCTGGTGGCCACGAGGGAGTGCCCACGTCACTCCTCCCCCACCTCCAGCAGCCCGGCTCAGAGAGTGAGGGAAGAGAGTGAGAGACTTTGCCTGGTAATCCAGGGAATTCTCTTGTATTAATATCTTACCCAAGCTCACCAAGGCGGTACCACCCAGAGTCTGCAAGAATCACAGCATTACTGGGGTTGGGGCACCCCCGGGGCTGATATAACTGCAGTGACCAGAGACTTAGACAACAACACTTAACGCCCCTTGAGTATCTGAAAGCCTTGTCAAGAAGGATAGGTTCAAACAAGCCCAGACTTTAAAGATTAAAATGGACACCTAACTCTTCAATTCCCAGACGTTGACGAACATCCTCAAGCATCACGTTCAAATCAGGCCTGGGGAGGAAGGACAAAGAGGCAGCACTGATGGACTTCCACCTGTGTCTCAGAGGCATGGAATCTGGCCACCTTTGGCTAACTGCAAGGCTGGCAGAGTGAGGATTTTAGTGTTTTCAGCCTCTGTGGCACAAGCAGGCAAAGTAAGGGAGAACAGGGAACAGGGCTCTGGGCTGTCAGTCTGTACTGTCTGCCAGAACCTTTGTGGGACCCTCTTATTTTTTCTCTATGTCTCAGCTTCTCTTTTATATTTTCTGTGAAAATAAGTAAAATGTATTGGAACCCCAAAAAACACTTTCAGTCTTGAGAGAGATGTGACTGTGATCTGAGTCATACATGGTTACTACTTCTGTTTCTCAGATTATAGATTAACTTACTTTCTTATTTTTCTTGTTCTGTACAATGACTAGAGAGAATTAAATGATGTCAGGGACAAAAACCTCCTGCCTTCTTAATTAATGACCCATGTTATACATTGACTTCCCCTTTGTTGTCCTGCTTTGATTAGACCAGATGACAGAAAACACATGATTATTACACCCTCTGTAAAAAGATGTTAAATGTACCCTTCCCAAAAGAAACACTGCCTATAACCAATCAAATTGCTATAAGTATGCACCAACCTTGTATGAATAATGTAATCCTGCTAAAAATTCTTCTGTCTCTGCTTATATAAATGAAATCCTAACTTCCCTACTTCAGAATGCTGACTCCATTCCTTTGGAGTTCGTGTTTCTGGTTGGTCCATCCTCACAGTTTGTACTTGAATAAACACTTTCTCTCTTTCTTTCTTTCTTGTTTTTTTTGGGGAGTGGGGTCTTTTTTTTTTAAAATAAACTCTCTTTAAATTAGATTCTGACCTCTTTGATTATTTTAGGTTGACATTTCCATTGTTTTATTTCTTTGCTGAATTCTGGAAAATTTACTCAGATCTGTATTTCATTTCAGACTTTTTTTCTTTAGTTTCATCTAATCTACTATTTTTAAAGTTTATTTTGGAAATTTTAATTTTAGTAAGAGTTGTATTTCCAGATGTTTACTTGTATTCTTTCCTTATGGTTTCTATGCCTTCTTTTAGCTCCTTTAATCATTTTTTATTTATGCCAAGAGAGAAATGCCTTTTTTCTATTCTTATTTGCATGATGGTGGAGGGCTGGGGGTTGTATCCCCCAGAACACTCCTGGCCCTTATCTCCTGGGAATATAGGGAAATTTGATTGCAAATTTGAGGGAATTCCTGGGATGCTTGGCTCATCTCTGCCTTTTTCCTCTTGGGGACAAGCTTCCCACAGGGTGAGATGTTCTCTGCGGCTCTTTGGGACAAACTCTCCCTGTCACATGCCCCAGAACCACCTGTGACTAGGTGAGTAATGTCTGCCTAACTCTGGGGTTCAGTATTAGGAAGCATAACTTGCTGCAAATAATAAACCACATCCTCCAACTCAGCTGTGTACAAGGTCTTATTGCAGGTGGTATTTTAGCCTCCATCTGCCACTTTAAATTACTTTTTTTTTTTTTCTGAAACAGACGGGGAAAACTTCAAAGACCCCAAACTTACTTTATATTATATTCTGCTATTATGTATTTTATATATTTATATATTCCATAATATTATATATTCTCTCTATAGATTTTATATATATTGTTATTATCTTATGTTCTTGAAGAACTGATGTTCCTCCTGTGTTGCTGACCCACTGGTGGTGGAAGTTTTCCTCCTATGTTTTTACAATTTCTCACTGTAAACCCATCCAATCAAAGCTTAGTTTTTCTACTGGAATATGTGAGGCTGGGGAAACTGAAGCATCCCCAAGTCCAGAATGATGTCGTGTATTGTTTCTGTCAGGTGCCTGAGCGATGTTACTTGCCTGGGGCCAATTTTTATACTAATTTCACATCTCTGGGTCTCTCCCATGATGCTATGAAAAGATTTGGACTCTATATAGAGCACAGACTGGAATTTCATTTTCTTAGACTTCTTTTCTTCCCACTCAGACCCCCTAGGGTTAAACTTCCTTGCTGTGTCTGTGGGGAAAGTTTAGAAGATTCTCTTTCATGGGGGCTGCAGACTTTCAAAGGTTCTGGCTTCATGCAGGGATCTTGGGGTTACCTCTTTCTCTCAAGTAGGCTTTATGACTCTGATTCTATCCCAGCATGGAGGTTAATCCCCAAGTCCCTACTATTAAGGTTGAGGACTCATCCCTGCCCTTCCTCCTCTTGGGAACAAAGGGTGAGTTGTTCTCTGCCTGGAATCCACTTGATCCATGATACCATTTTATCTGGGATGTTTGCGTGTATCTTTTTAAACTGAAATTTTGTTGCAGCTTCTTTTTTATGCTATCTTGGTTAGGTTTTTAGTATGAGAGTCATGCTCATATTCTGTAAAATGAATTTGAAAACATTTCCAATACAGCGATGACCTGAGACAACCAGCCTGCTATTACACAAATTAAGGAACACCCCACGGGCCTTCACCCAGACCCTGTTTTCAAACAGGAGCAGGCAAAGTCCTCATCTTGGGGTAGGGGAGGCGGAGTAAAGAGAACACCACATCTTACCATGTTAAATATTTCAGCCCCACTTACAATGTTACACTCCATATTACTTTTTAGAGCAAGGGAATTATCTGATGTATCTAAAAGAAAAAGCTTAGCTAATAAAGTTAACTGGACCTACATTTTTTGGAGGAAATTATGTATGTTTTTGAGGTAACTACTTCAACAATTTTTTCAATAATTATTGAAAAAATTATTTAGGTTTTCTATTTCAATTCTAATTTACATTTCCTAAGAAAATCATCTGTTTCAATGAGATTTCCAAATTTATCAAAATGGTATATATAGTATATATTTCCCTAAAATTACTCTTCTCCTAAGCTGTTTTACATTTTTCTTGGGCTTGCAGCTAGCTCTTATTTTAGGTTTTCTGGTTTTTAGGCTTCCTCAAGAATCCTTTTGACTTGTTTTTACCTACGTGGACGACGTTTATCCTCCATTCTCACCCCTCATTTGGAATTTATTCTGCTTGGTTTAATTTATACTATCAGTTACATTTCCTGCTTGATACCCAAAATTAGATGGCTTTATTTTTCAATGGCAAGCTGGCAAAGTGTCTATTGATTCCCTTCTAAATAAGATGAGGATTTTTAACATGCTTTTACTTTCTGTAACCACTTCCAATTCCCAGGCATTATGAGAGTTTTTTTTACATATCTTCACTCTTCATGATTTTTTGGACATTTGCTTTGCTTTATATGATTCCTTTGACTTGACAGTTTTTAAGTAGTAATTAACTGGACATTCCTGTTACCACTTCCCTCATTTTTTAATTCCCTCATTTTTTAGGAGTTGAATGTTTTGGTCAGCTGGAACAGGCCTTTGGGGTAGGGTGCAGGTCGTGTGTGTGTGGCTTCTAGAGAAGGTACTACTTCTTACCTTCCAGAATCCAGTGTCTCCATATCTATTGCTAGCATTATTTGTTATATTATTAGGAATCATAATCCCTGAATACCTGGGAAAAAATAATGGTCTTTGGTGGGGCCACAGCTGCAGCTACTTCAGAAAGCAGTTTCCTCAGAGTGCTGTGGCCTGTCCACTTTCTAGCTGGCAAAGATTCCAAGTTGTTAGGCATTGATTGATTCACAGTGAGCAGGGACAGAAATCTACCCTCTTCCTGCTACTCCTTGAAAGCACGTCTTTTATAATCCAGCCCTTCCTACTATGTCCAGCATGTGGCAGGCACTCAATAAATATTTATTAGATAAATGAGTACATAATATCAATTCTGTCTCAGCCAAATCTGGCACATAGCCATGACTCTACAGTGCCTCGCTCCTGCTCCAGCCAAGGTCATTGTAGTCCCATCTTCCCTTCAACTCTTCCTCCACACTACAGGTTTTCGTTGTTTTCCTAAGAGACCTGATCATGAGCCACCCTTTCCTTAAAACCACCAATGGCTCTCTTAATGCCAAACTCTCTAGAGAACTTCGCCTACTTTTCTAGCTTCATCTCGTTTTATAAACCGTCCACTCGAGCCTGTTCCCTGAACAAACCTCCACATTCACACTTCTGTATTTTTCCAGTTCCACTCCGTGCTTTTGAGTACCCTTTCTCACGTACACACCTTGGCAAATCTCACACCCCAAACCCTCAGATGTCACTTCCTCTCTGCCTTCCTGACCCGATAGCAAGAAGTACTCCCTTACTGTCCCCATAGTACTTTAAACATAATTTAGAGATTTTAGTACATTAATTGCACTTGTTTACCTCCACTTCAAAGAATTTCTTAGCGCAAAGAGCAATTATTTATCTTTTCATACCAAACTATACTATAATGCTTAACACTTACTAGTACCAACTACTATAGCACCTTAACAGGTACTCAAAATGCCTAATTTCTAACCGTACACAATATACTTGTCTACACAAAACTGGAAGCCCAATCACAGCCTTTCCCCTAGGAAATGTGTTGACTTAGTAATAGAATCTCTCCCCAGAGAAGTTCCCCCATATGCTTAATTTTGCATTCATTTCAGTGTTCATGGACCCCAGTAAGCAAATTCTACCTCCTCACAAAACATTGTGATGGGAAGTTGAGATTCTCTTCTCACAAAATAGGAAAGTTGGCACAGTAGAAGAAGAGCAGGCTGTGGCTACACAAAATCAAATGCTGATACTGGCTCCTATACTTGGCATAAGCTAATACTTAAGCTCCAACACATAAATTTCCAATTTTTAGAATGTGAATACTTATCTACCTACCAAATGTGTTTTGCTTTAATGAAAGTTGATAAAATAAAGCACCTAGTGCAGTATGGCCACAGAAATGTATTTTTAATTACCACTTATGTCGTGTAACTGGCAATGGAACCTCCTGTCACCACTGAGGTGACACAGTTGCCACTTGCCACTTGCAAATGGAACATGACAGTATTCACTAGTCAAATACTTGCAATATGGGGACTGTACTTAAAAGAAAAATATCAATTCCTTTTAAATGTTTTATGTAATTCGTTTTCAAGTCATTGAAAGTAGTATTTTACTTTCAGTGTCCTAACTTTTTTTTTTCATTTCATTTCATTTATTTATTTATTTATTAGGCTGGTCAAGTCAAGCACCGGGGGTGGAGAAGGAACAAAGGAATCTATAACCGGTTGTGATCAATTAGTTGTAAACAGCACTGCACTCAGACCAGCCTAAACGTCCTAGGTTTATCTTATAGCAGTAAATTTGTTGGCCTTATTTTCACAAAGGTGTATCAGTAGATTCATGGCACTCACATGATCCCAATTCACTTTATTTTCATTTCTTCTGTATTATGTACTCTTTGTAAACATACCTACCAGACTGCTCCTGACATATTATCAATCAAATGTTTCTTTTCCTAAATGGCTGTTAGAGACTCTAAAATTAGTTATAAACTATTACCTCCCAGCCTAAACCAGATAAACCAATACAATGAGAAACAGGCTTCAGAGTTTTCTCCAGATATTTAATGCAAGATGCAGCGTAGCCATATTCCATGAAATGTGATTACCAGTAGGGGTGCTGTAGCCCTACAGAGTCAAACAAATAAAAGTATTACAATATAGCTAAAAGCCTTATATAGATGTATTTCTGTTCTTAATTGCTCTAACATAGTTTGATAAATAAGGTGGTCTCTTGTGCTTTTTCTACTTTTGGCAGTTACATACTTTAAATATAGATGAGACACAAAGAAAACTCTACTGGTTTAAGAGTTCTAAGTATTATTTTTACTATAGACCTTCTTTTTCACCAGTTTAGACAGGAAGACCCAGCCTTTGGTATAAATAACTTATTTCCATGAAAATACTTAAAGGAGATCATTAGTGTTCACTGCCAGTTGTGTGGTCTTTTGGTAAGGGGGTGGCTAGGGCCTCTTTACTCTCAGTAAGCGCTCTGGGCTGATGGATAAACACACTAAATTTAACACCCTGGTTGTTTGCAGCTCTGACAAAACCACTATTGGCAGTCATTGTGATGGCTTTTAGGGTGTCTCCTGTCCCAAAAATCGTTAATGAGCGGCTATTAATTTTCGAACTGGCCACTAGTCTCAAGGCACGCTCTGAAGGCTGGTCTGGAACCACATTAATTCGCTTAATTAGCATAGTGGCCCTCTCTCTCTCCCCAGGTCCTCCTAAGGTATCTAAAATGGACTGAAAATCTTTGACAGCAGATTCACAAGCAAACAACTCCTTGTCCTTCATAAATGCCTCCAGCTGAGGTAAAACCTGCTCTTTCCTCTCTTGCTCTGCTTGTTCTGTGAGCACTTTTTCTTTGAAAATAAAGTGGCAGCCTCCATAGCTGAGGGCAGATACGTATGTGATTAAAGTAGTAATGTCCAGATTTACTCTTCTGCACACATCAACCTTAATCTCTGTTGGAAACGCAACACTTGCCAGTATATTTTCTCGGTCTACTCTGGTCACCTGCAAAAGTTCAGGGCCCTCTTCATCTGATTCACTCTCACTTAATTGGAGCTCTTCAGGGTGATCTAACAGAGAGTTGACTGCTACTATGTCTCCTCTCACAGATATGCCCATTTCTTTCAGCTTCTCTGCCATGGGGCTGGACACACTGTTGTAAAATGCAAAGATGATGTGAGGGTTGCTATACTGCACTGGCTGCTGGTGACTGGCCTGGAGGAAGTCTTCAGCCTGCTCAATGATGCTTTTGTCACCATATTGGCCCCTGCCCAGCCAGATATTATGCAGAGCTTCAGCCTTTCGGCCAATGGCTTTCACCCAAGTATGACCACCATTTGCAACCACATCCACCACAAGCGTCTGCTTTTCTCCCAAGGTATCTGTGTAACCAAAGACATGAAGAACACTAACAACTTCTTCCAGGTTTTCTGCTGATTCCACAATGGCTCTCAGGTGTGTAAGATTAGTACTCTGTAAATGGGATTCTTTAATAGCTACTTTCCCAGCTTCTACTTTCTGTAAGAATTTTAATTCTGCCTTCAATTTGCTGCACAGCTTTGCACCACCTTCAATGCCACCTTTTCTTGATCTAGAAAGTGATTCTGCTCTCTTGATCAGTTCCTTAGCTATGGCGATTCGTTCACAGAGCATGGAGTGTGCAGACATGCTGACAGCATTATTCCTTTCCTATGAAAAGAAAAGAAACAAGGCAAATTTTGACAGTCTTCCAAAATTATTACAACCAATTCTTCACTGAAGATTAAAAACGTCAATCTAGCAACAAAACTTACAGAGGCTGAGTCTATGAACCTGTGCTTCCGTATGTCTGATTTTGGAGTGACTCCCTCCTATGATAGCTAAGGAATGGATGGCAGCTATACTTTTGAACTCTTCTTTAGGTATATTGGATTCTGACACGCTTTAGACCTTCATTTCTTCAGCTTGATGGCCATGGGGTACATGGCATGTCCTAGGTCAGGATAAAATGAAGGAATTTGGCAATCTGCTGTATAAAGAATTTCCTTATGTTTATCAGCAACCTCACTGATTGACTGCAGAGAAATTTTAATAGGCTTGGGAAGTCAAGATGAAATGCTTAAAATAAAAATATCCACACAGACTGGCTGGTTAGCAAATTGTCCAAAGCAATAGAATCTGTCCTGAACTGACCACACTTTGCTTCTCTAACCTCTTCCTTCTCCAGAGTCGGTCTCCTTTAACCGGCTGCCTCATGATTTCCCCCAGGGCACAGGGTAACGCCAAGGAATCAAGACTGCCTCATTTCTGCATTTGACGTCAACCCAGCATGTTTGAAAAGACCAAAGAAGACTACCAACTAGCATCCCACTCCGAAGGAAAAATCTGAAGATTAACTACACTCCAAGGCGCACCCCGCGGCGGCGGGGCAGGCGGTGCGGCGCCCTAGAGCGCGGGTCGCGGGCGGCGAGATGGGCGGGCCAGAGGTCGGCGGGCCCTTCCCGGTGGGCATCAGGCCCCTCGGACCCTGCCCCTCCCCTGCACAGCTGGGCCCTGCCAGGCAGGGCCCGGGGTCAAAGCCCCCACTGCCGCGCCAAGCCCATTAGAGGCGCGGAGAGCGCGCGGCCGACCCTCCCCGCCGGGCCGGCCTGGCCCAGCCCCCTGTGCCCTCAGAAAGGGCTCCCCGCCTCCCCGCCTCGCTCCCCGGCTCCTCACCGGCAGCGCCCAGGACCGCGAGCGCCAGCAGGCGGGCGCGTGCACGCAGAGGCCGAGACCCGCGAGGAGACCTCACCCGGGCAGCACCCACCCCACTCGGGTGCCGAGGCCGCTCCGCTCGTGCGAGCCACGCCGCCTCCAGCGCCTCCCGCGTCACGTGGTTCCGGGCCGGGTGACGCCGAAGCCGCGATTCCCAGGCGGCAACGCGGCCTCCCGAGCGGGATTGACGCTAGCGCGGCGGCCATATTTGTTGAGGGCACTTGGCTTCTCCCACCGGCGCCGCAGGGCGAGCCTGGAAGTGCGCACCCACCTGGTCCCGGAAAGGAGCGGGGGCGCGGCTCTCGGGACTGGGCCGCTCCTACGGGGCGCCGGCCACTCGGTGTCACCCGGGTCCCAGGCATTTCTTGGCTCATTTTAACGGAAGACACGTGCCGCAAAAGCTTGTCAGAGGTCACGCAGCTAGTAAGTGCCGGAGCCGGGATTTCCGACCCCACACCAAAGCGCTCTCCACTGCACCCCGCTGGGCGCTTCTAGGAAGTGTGCCATGATAGCGACGTGCTGCCCTTCTGAAGAGAACAAATGATTGGGTGACTTCTGAGGGGCTGGGATATTTATATTCGCCTAGTAGAGTATCACCCAGCAAGATTAGGGCTTTGAGAAAAGTAAAACTACTTTTAAATATTGAAGAGGACTTCCAGTTAAAATTAATCCTGTGTATCCTACAACTTCTCCAAACCTTACTTAAATGACAGTAAAGGAAAGAAAAAGGAAATAAACCCACAAAGACGAAAACAAGAGATGACTGGAGACGAGATACGCTAACATTTTTGGAGGACAAGAACAATAACTTAGTACTTACCATGCAGCAGACATTGTCCTAGGTGTTTTTACACATTAATTTATTCAATCCTCTTAACAACCTAGAGTCAGTCAGCAGAGCTGAGAAAACTGCCTGCTGAAGGGGATAGTAAGCAAGTGATTGACAAAGCAGAACCCCAGAAATGCTTTGAAACTTCAAGTGCCTGGAAGTTGGAAGGGAGGGAGGCAGGATTGAAAGTGGAGATTGCTTAAAAGTCTGTGTAAAGAACAAACATTGAGGTCCTCTCTTCTACCCAGTGCAGCTGGGCCATTCCCTGTGTTTCGCCAGGCAGAAAACTAGAGTTTAAGATACTGAAGATAGGAAATCAGAGGAGTTCCAGACACAAAGCCCAACAAACGATGGGAAGAGCTGCTGTTATGAAAAGTGTTCCGAAATGAGATGCCAGGGACCCCCTCCTCTGCCCCTCCCAGAATGCTGGCACCTCTCTGCCACTCCACCACCCTATTTTTCTCTGGTGAAACTGAGCAAATGCAAGGCCCTAGAGAAATGGCTTGAAGATACTGACAGCACCCCCCAAAGTAAATGTGGGCCTCACTCACAAACACAGCATGTCCAAACATTTGTTTAGAATTTGCAGGAAACATAAAGCAGAACAAAATGATTTTTAAATGTATTCTATAACTAGCATTCTCATATAAAAGATATTTCAGCCATAAAACAAGAGAACTTATTTTTTTAAAGGGGAGATGGCAGAACATAGGTAACAATTCTTCAAAAGTAAAAATGATATTCCAAATTTCACAGAACTCAATGGAAGAGTTAGAAAAATCTACTGGAAAATAAAAAAAGATGAAAAACAGAGCAAAACGAAAGGGCCCAATATATAATTAACAGGAGTTTTAGAAACAAAAAAAATAGAGGAAAATTTTTTTTAAAAACTATTAAATTTACCAATGGGAAGTTTTTTTTGTTTTGTTTTGTTTTGTTTTTAACAGCAAAAGGGCCTGAGTGCTAAGTACAATGAATGTTAAGAAACCCACACAAAGGCACATCACTGTGAAATTTCAGAATACTGCAGACAAAAGAAAAAATCTTAAGAGCTGCAGAGGGGCAGCTAACAAAGATAGTTCCAAACAAGGAACTAGCCTGGAGAAGGAAGACAGAGGGCTCCAAGAAAGAGAAACTTCTCAGAGGTGTGAGGGAGAACAGATTACCTGATAACTGACCATGAGGAAAACAGTATGCAGAGGGTATTATAATTCTGTTGGGGGAATCTGGCAGGAATTATTGACAGCTACACAGAAAACAAAGTAAAAAAGGGAGGGAATATCACCCCCAGGAAAGTTATTTAGGAAATGTAATCATAATATACTTACATGGTCATTAAGAAAAATCTTAAACTAAATATAATTTAATTAAATTGAGGCAGGGAGGAGGGGCTCAGAGTGATACCACAGTTCTAAATTCTCATCTTGCACAATAGAAAGTTTATATAGTGGCTAAACTTCAAGAATCCAGGTCCAGCGCAGTGGCTCCTGCCTGTAATCCTAGCACTCAGGGAGGCTGAGGTAGGAGGATCACTTGAGCTCACAAGTTTGAGACCAGCCTGAGCAAGAGCGAGGCCCCTTCTCTACTAAAAACAGAAAAATTAGCCGGGTGTCATGGTGCACGGCTGTAGTCTCAGCTATTCAGGAGGCTGAGGCAGGAGGATCGCTTGAGCCCAGGGGTTTGAGGTTGCAGTGAGCTACAATGATGCCACAGCACTCACTACCCAGGGCGACAGAGTGAGACTGTCTCCAAAAAAAAAAACAAAAAAAAAAAAAGGAAATTGAACCTCCCTCCTCAATCCCCCCTTCATATATTAAAAAATAAAAAAGAATCCAGAAAAAACCGTATAATCCTACTATTTTGAAATATGGAGGCAAGTACCTGATGAAATATCTAAAAAAGTTAAAAGTGATGGCTTTCAGGGAGTATAACTCAGGGACCCAGCCTTTGATGAAGTGTTACTTATCAAACTTTTAAAATATGCTTGTGCTTACGAAGTTATCACTTACGTGGCAGTCAGGTATTGCTCATTCTATAAGCCCCTTGAGAGCAGGATGGAGGGAAGACCTCTAAATTAAAAGAAACATGTGAGGCAATGTGACATTAATACAGGATCCCTGGACTGGTTTTTAGGAAATTAGGATTCTAATCCAAGGGAAGTGCCAACTCCTATATACTTTTGAGCAATTCACTGAACATCAGTTTGCTCTTCTTTACAATGGGCTCAGAGGGCTTGTCTACATTGGCAAAGAGACACCTGGTAAAGGGGTGAGGTTAAGTATTGAGTTGGTGGTTTCGTTCTATGAAACCTACCGAGCAACAGATGAAAACACCTTTGACGTTCCCTTATTACCTAACTGATGCCCAGGGTATCAGCACTCAGTAATTATAAAGCTGTCTTAGTTTTCCTATTCCCCCCTTCCTTTTCAGCTCCCTCCTGCCTTCATGTATATGAATTTTAAACATTTCCATGTTTCATTGCTAATTGTTTTGAAAATTTAAATTCATGGTTTGGCAAGGAACTGGGAAAGAGAAAAGGACAGAACAAGTGGAAACAAATGTGAGAACACACAAGGGTATCTTCTCACTTAATGGTGAGAAGATAATAAATTGAACCAAAAGAATGGAGGGGCTGTGAACATCAGGAACATTACGATACTTAAGTAAGATTAAAAGCTAGAATACACAGGCTACAAATGATTCAAGAGTTTTGGAATGTTTAGGGATGCAATGGGTTGCTACATCAAAGAACTGAGTTTCCCAAGACTGGGACAAAAAGGAACAGCTTAATTTTAAGTCCCTGGAGAAGAATAAACTGAAAACAAAGGGAGAAGTGTTGTAGGCAGTTCCAACTGGAACTGGACTTTGCATTTAATGGCAGGAGCAGGCAGAAAATAGAACCTGGATCAAATCTGCTTCAGCTAATTTTCCCTCCCTTTACACTGTGGGACTAATTGTGTTAGCACCCAGTAAAAACCTACATGTGCTTTCCTTTTGTCTTAAATACATGCCTTTAATTTTTCCTTCTTTGAATTGTAGAATTTTGTCATTCCTCTGATCTCTTGATACTGGACATTAGAAAAGACCTGAGCAAATTCAACAGCAGCTAACAGAGTACTCAACCATTAACCATGCCAAGCCTTTCACTTGCATTATCAAATGTAGTACTTAGAAAAACCCTCTGAGATAAGTGCCTTGCACAGTCACTCAGCCAGTAAGTGGGAGAGTTGAGATCTGACTTCAAAGACCATTCCTTTTTACTACTATGTTCGCTTTCTAGTTTGCTGGAGTCACAATATACCAAGAGCCCTTAAGGAGAGATTATTAGATGAGGCCTTCAAGACAAACATCTGGAAACAAGAGGTCAAATTGCCATCTCCCATCTCCTATAATGCTTTATGCCACCTAAAACCAAGGTATGGGTGTTATAGTGACGATAGGTACAGAACTGGGAATCCTGACAAAACGCTCCAAAATAAAGTTCTTTTCCCCTTAGCTAAATCTTAACCAAAATTTTTTGAGCTACATTTAAATCGTGGAATTGCCTATGATCTCTTCATGTTGGTAAAAATGATTATGCCCATAAATACTCCCTGTGTTCTGTGAACCAGAATAATGGCATGATTTCTTTTACCCTAAGATGCCTTAAAAAAAAAAAAAAAACCAAAGAAACAAAACTAAGTACTATGCTCTCACATATGAAAGCAGGGTTCAGATACCCCATTATTTCCTTGTTTCTAGGGACCTTATTTACAGCAGAGGTTCTGATTACACTGAGATTACATTAATGAGAGCCTTAAGCCACAGTTTTGACACTTAAGTATTAGCATTTTATTTCCAGCACTTATGTTCATCCTTGAGTTAAAAAAGTCTAGTACAATCTAGGGGGTTCCTTTTAAATATGTTTACTCACTTGTAATAGAGAAGCTGACAGGAACCAGTGAACCACTGTTTATTTACTTACATAATATACCTCCCATAGGAGACCTATTTGGCTTAGCCCTCTTCATATCTCCAGCACAATCTTGCAGAGCACTCTAGGGTTTCCCTGATCCATACCTAATGGTGCCTAAAAACACCTATGCTTCCTATCTTGTCTCATGAATCCATGAAAGTCTGCAAACTCTCCCACCACTAAAAGCAGTGATGTTTACCCAAATCAGCCTTTTACTTTACAGAAACACAGGCAGCATCTGGTAGTGAAGAGGGCAATAATACTTGATTAACCAAAATGCACAAAACTAAAAATTTTTTGTAATTTCCAGAAATCAACTGTGATAAAAAGCAGGAAATAACTGTTAAAATTTTACTAACTCCTAAAAGGCTAGAAGTTGGGTTTAACAATTTATTATGATTTATAAGTGTCATTTTAAAAACATCAGTTGATTTAAACCATGTAGAAATAAGTATGCAAAAAGTCTGCAAAACAAAACATACTTTAAACATGTTTAAGTAAATAGATTATCTGAAATTCCAGATTGTTCAGTCACTTCGTTATTATGCTATGGCAGCCAAGTAATCCTTGACTTCAGTTGGAGTAAGCCTCCTAAATCCAGCTTCGTTGCAGATTCCAACTTCTATGTTATCCTCTGTCATTTGCCCTTCAAAGCTTTCCTATAAGGCAGGAGAAAAAAAGGTCAATTTTCTAAGTTGTTCATTATAAAATCATTATAAATCCAGTTGTTAAATACTGAGCTAACCTTTAGGGTTAAGATGGCTGTATGAATGGCATCTTCAAGTTCCAGATCTTCATTATATCTAAAGAATAAAAAACAATGACTATGGCATTGTTTACATTCTTTATGACTATTTAAATACAATGATAGCAACAGCATAAGATTTTTTTTTAAATCTGAAACACTCCTAAAAATACTAAATTACACATTAATCCTTTTAGTCAACTCATTGAGATAGCTGTCCCCAAATAAGAAACTGACAATTATTTGGTGCTCAATTCCCAAAATCATGAAAAGAGTATACCCTAAAATGAGTTTATTTTAGGAAACTTTGTAAGTATAAATATTTAAAAATAGGATGTGGTGGCAATATTATAATGATTTTTTAAAAATAAAGCAGAAAAATCAAAACTTTACTAAAATCTCATTTGTTCTTATAAGCCATAACTTTTTTTTTTTTTAAAAGAGACAGGGTCTGCCTCTGTCACCCAAGCTCGAGTACAGTGGCACAATCATAACTCACCGCAGACTAGAACTCTTGCGCTCAAGTGATCCTCCTGCCTTAGCCTCCACTGTAGCTGGGACTACAAGCATGTACCACCACACCCGGATAATTTTTTTATTATTATTTTTTGTAGAGATGGGGTCTTGCTATGTTCCTTAGGCTAGTCTTGAATTCCTGGCCTTATGTGATCCTCCCACCGCACTGGGATTACAGGCATGAGCTACTGCTCCTGGTCCATAACATGTTATAACGTGAAATCTTTGGAAGACTCACTGATATGTAAAAGGAAGAGGAAAATGCTTTAAGATCCTAAGATTACTTGTTTATCATTTAATCCTAGGCCTAAGATTTTTAATAACCTTAACATTAATAGTATGTGAAAAATGTACTGTGAGGATTCATCTAAATTACAAAATTTTCAAGTATTATTCAGCCATAAAAAAGAATGAAATCCTGTCATTTGCAGCAAGCAACATGGATGGAACTGGAGGTCTTTATGTTAAGTGAAATAAGCCAGGCACAGAAAGACAAATATCAAATGTTCTCACTCCTGTGTGGGAGCTAAAAAAAAGTGATCTCATGCAGGTAGAGAGTAGAATGGTGATCACCAGAGGCTGGGAAGGGAAGGAGGGTGGGAGGAAAGAAGCTGGTTAAGGGGTACAAAAATACAGTAAGACAGAAGGAACAAGTTCTGGTATTTGATAGTACAGCAGGGACACTTGACAATAACTATGTATTTCAAAATAGCTAGAAGAAGATTTATAATGTTCCCAACACAAAGATATGTTTGAGGTGATGGATATCCCAATTACCCTGATTTGATCATTACACATCGTATACAGGTATCAAAATACCACATGTACCCCACAAATATGTACAACTATTATATATCAATAAAAAAAAATAAAAGTATATACATCATATATTTAATCTACCTTCAACACCAGATATTTGGTTTCACAAGTTTTTTTACCATCATAATGTAAACTGTTATCATTAAATCATTTGAAAATTTTTCTTCCCCAATTTTCCCTTCACATTCAATGTTCTTTTTTACATCCTGCCCCCCAAAATGGTAAGAAAAATGAAGTAAAAAAACAAAAACATTTAGGAAATAACCATAAGCACATAGAAAGAGAAGTCCTTAAAAAATGAATAATATCGCCACTTAATACACTGAAGGCTAGGAAACCAGGACA
The DNA here is from genome assembly GCA_023783475.1 of Daubentonia madagascariensis. Taxonomy (NCBI): domain Eukaryota; kingdom Metazoa; phylum Chordata; class Mammalia; order Primates; family Daubentoniidae; genus Daubentonia; species Daubentonia madagascariensis. The sequence goes on from JAKFHU010002658.1 coordinate 12,650,344, forward strand.
GAGGGAGGTTTTGTTTCTTTTATCTGTATCCAGATTCAAACACAGAGTAATACCATAAATTTCTTTAGACCCACGATCTTCTTTAAAGGCACAGAAATGAATCTAGTTACAGTTACAGTGAGCCTACCTTTTCTCAAGGAAAGTTTTCCCATTCACATAGTTCTTTCCCATCGCTGTGGCTTTCCAGGCAAAGTAAGCTCCCTAATCAGGAAGGGAAAAGAAAAGAACCATTATAGAATTATGCTGCCCTGCCATTTACTTTTTAGCTCTATAATTAGTTTCTAACTTCTAAGGTCACAGAATTTACTGCATGAATGGAAAAAGCCATAAGAGCTATTTTTAAGAAGGTTAGAGGAATGGAAAACCAAGAATCATGAAGAAACTTTTGGAGGTTATGGAAAAGTTTGGCATCTGGATTGGTGATGCTCTCTCAGTATTACCTTATCAAATGAGATAGTCGTGATGTATATTGTAAAGTAAATTAGTAAAAAGCCAGTTAAGACTATTTGTTACATTAAGCAAATAATCAAGGTAATGGCCTAAAAATCTCATATAATCTGAAAAACATGTGACTAATCTCTTGACAAGAATACCATAAAGAGATATTTCATAAAATATCAAGGCTTGCATTTGAATCTAGTAAATAAAGCAGATACTAGCATAAATCAGCTCTTGTGAAATATATGATAGAAAAATCCAAAGAACGACACAATTAAAACGAATGCTTAGAAGACGGAAAAGGCAAAGACGAAACCAATATTCCAGAGATGGTGGCTTCCACTACCCACTGGAAAGGAAGTAAGAGCTCATCATTTAGCTTCAGAAGCTCAGAGAAGGAGTAACAGCACTATCAAAGTTCCCAAAATATACTAATTCTTCTGATTTAAGTAATTAACCAAAATATTTTTCTTTTGCCATCTCAGGTTATAAGGTTAGATCATAAAGTCTGCGCTGAGTGAACTTGCAATTATCTAGTAATCCATAAACTATGAAAGATCATTTCCTAATCTTGATTTTTTTCTTGAGGTTCTCAGAGCAAATGGGACAGATGTGGAACAGTACTACCCTTTACGAACACCTATTCAGATACCAATCTTCTGCTTTAGAGCAGACAACTCATCTAAAATATTGGTTACACAAAACACTGAATTCAGAATAGTCACACTCAAGTCAGCCCCAAGGTTAAACTGACAGCAAAGATTACAACACTTTTCTATAGACCCATTATTTTTAATTCCAGTATTTTCCAAAGTAACAGAATTCTACAGATTTAAAGAGATTTGATAACTATTTCAACAAATCACTCCAGTATGTGAAGTTAATGATCACAGAAGAACAGAGGGCAGAACTAACATAGTTTCCTTATCAGAAAACTGAATTACCAAAATTTTAAATGTGCAAACAAATATGTACATACTTTTTAAAGCCCAAACAAAAAAGGAAAGAGAAAATACTTCTAAATTGTAAAGCTTTTATGGCTTTTTTCCCCTCCTTCCTTCACCCTCCCTCTGATGGCTTCTATTTCTATCAGATATTCAAAGAACACTTTGAACAAACACATCTAATGATACTTACAGATGGATCTGACTGAAATAAATATGGTCGTCCCTCGTTCCAACCACAAATAAGTAAAGAAACTCCAAATGGACGAACACCACTGCAGAAAGGAAAACGAAAATTACGTGGCATCTTCATGGTTAGTCATCCTCAAGTAAGAATTTGTTAGTATGCTCAAGTAAAGCAAATTATCAGGTAAACTGATTTAGATTTGTAAGTTCCTTAAGAAGTATTTAACACCTTTCTGAATGAATCATTTCAAAATTAATTCTCTTTATGGCAATGAAGAACAGCAGTCAAATAATTTGGGATTAAATGGAGTGACAGCTAAAGACACTGGGGTTAGTAGTGTGGAGTAATGTTTAGTGTCCTAACAAAATGACAACCTTCAACTAATGCAGCTTTTCCACTAGGTTTACTTATCAACAGCTACCTTTATACTATCTCATCCACACCCAAACTTAAGAAATTGGTCCCTTTAGAGCAGGAGGGGAAAAAAAAGGAAAAAAAAAAAGAGAGATTAAAATTAAAGTGAATACAAATGTGTCAAAGAGCTACTGCTTCCATCATGTGCTTATAATCATTTCTCATAAGAAAGATAAATTTGGAAGTAGCAATGATTTTCTATCCATGAAAGTGTTTTAATCACTGGCAAAAGGATAACTAGAAGCTGTTTTCTGCAAAAAAGCTGTTATATGAACAATAAGAAAACATTCACATTTCTTCCTTAAGAAATATTCTAGATCCAGTTAAGATCAGAAATATCCACCATATTTTCATCCACTCATTAGGCAAATATAGGTATAGCATTGTTGCCATCTATTTGTACATCTACTCTTTTAAAATGATTTTTTTTTCCCTAATTCATGGCACATTTCAATAAAAGCAACTTACCCTGACTGGGTATATTCCTGCATCACAGAAGCTACTCTCTGCACCAGCTGAGCTGTGGGAATGGGTTCTTGGTAAACAAGATAGTATTGCTGAGCTAGTTTTCGAGCTCTATGCACAAGCACTCTAACAAGAAAAAAAAAAGATTTAATTAAAATTAAAATGCTCTATTACCTAAAGACTCATTTTTCTACAGGTGTACAACTACAGCACAAGTTTAACAAGTATCTGTTTAACAGTAGCTACCAGGTCAAATGTCACATGTGTTCAGCATCACAGAGGAGCTGAACAATAAGAGACAGACAAGAACAAGGCAAGGAGGAAATTAGGGATTAGGGTACCAGTCAGTTTAAAAGTAACAGATTTCATGTTCAAAATGAGAGCTTTATCTCCCTCCATAGCTTCTTCAAGATTTTCCCCCTTATCCCGAAGGCAGCCACCTGTCTTTTTATACCTCATTCCAGCAAACACATACCTATGCACACACATGAACACACGCACACACGGTTCCGAGCATATTTTTCTCCCTCTGACTCAATCTTTTCCACAGACCACCTTAATCTCTCTGCCTGCACTTCAAAGAGTACCCTTCAGAGATTAAGAAATAATAAGAAACTACTTATAACTTTAAAAATGTAAAATGTGTCAAAAGATATTAAGAATATACTACACAACAATCAAATACATTAGCAAGACAAATAGGATTTATCCTCACCTGGTCATGTACTACTGATCTGAAATATGCACATTATCCCTCTGTACGGTACTCATGTCCCATCCCTGTCAGCATATTCTATCAGTGACAGCACATTGCAGTATCCCTTCTGGATGGTGGTAACAGAAACCACTGCAGTGAAGCCTGATAACATTCCAGTCACCTTGTTGCTTTTTCTGACTCATTAAAGTGAAATTTTGGCTCTACCTATCTTGCTCTATAAAATCATGAGTAATTAAGTAATACTACTTTTACTTGTTAAACAAAAAACATAGAAAGCTGTCAATCTCTTTCAACTTGCTGGTACCCAGATTTAACAGGATTATTTTTTTCCCCTGTGAAATATAACAGGAGTGATTATGAGCATCTGGATCCTGGTTGGCTGCCACACTCAGCAACTTTTGGCAGCCTTTGAGAATTGTTTCCTTGCACAGAGCAGAAATAAAGATAATGAGTTAACTCTGGGTGGTGATGCTTTCTTTTGTTGCCTGATACTTTTAAAAATATAGTTTATTATAACATGTATTGCTTTTATTACTTTTAAAGTGCATTAGAGAACATTAAAGCCCTTGATGCCCAGTCCTTGGATAGCAGAAGAGGGACAGTAATCAGAAATCCACTTAACAGAGATAAAAGGAGTAAGTACTATATCTATCTCCTTTTAGAACTGAGTGGGATTGAGTTATCCTCCTTAAAGTAACTCATACAGGCAGACTAAATTCAGCTGTCAATGAGGCTGCTATTGCTAAACAAAGCACAAAAAAAGCGGAGTTGGAAGATTAAAGGAAAACATCCCTTGATTTTTCTCCTGAAAGTACAGATTATGATCAAGTCATGAAATGGTGAGAAAACTATAAATAGTATAAAAGTACCTGTAATCTGGGCCCATGCCACTGTATACCAAACCTATATGCTTGGTAATTGGTTCCACTTTGTGTACACTTCGCTCATCATACAGAATGGATTTCTGTTTCTTCTCAGTTGCTAATACCACACCATTTGCAGCTTAAAAAAAAAAAGAGAGACCTAAATGTTTAACATTTAAAGACAGTTTTAAAAGCTTTCTAATTATGGATGCATTAAACCCAAACTCCTTTGTTTTTTCCTCTAATTTATAAAACCTTTTCTTTTGGATTCCTATATCAAAATTACCTAAGAATGGTAAATCAATTTTTCCCTCACTGGTCATTTATACTACACTAAAAAAAATCCCTGCAGCTAAAGGTATTACACAACTTTCCATAAAGTACTCTAGGATACCTGAGAGTTTACATGTTTTAAAATAATGGATTTCTATCTACTTGGCCTACTATTCTTATAACATGAAATTTATAATAAATGATATAGACTTTAATTAAGGAGTAATAGGATATGAAACAATTATAATATCTTTAGATTATATTTTATAATTAGCATTTTCTAAATTATAGGAAAGATAGAAACTGCCAGATAGCAATGATATAATCAACGAAAAAAAAATACCCAGTTTTCTGAATGGGAAAGACTATTTGTAGGTTATCACAATAACCTAGATAAAGGTGTTAAATTTACTTTGAAAAATTTTCTTTAAACTTCAAAACACTGTAAGTTAACAAAAAGGACTGTTAAAAATTAGGCTGCCACAGCTCTTGGAATTACTAATTAATTTCAAAAAAATTAGGATAACTATTAGCAAGCATCTGAAATGAATGAAGCATTTAATTACCTTTAATTCCCACTGAAGGGGCTCCTCCAGCTACAGCAGCCAAAGCATATTCAATCTGAACAAGTTTACCAGATGGGCTTAAAAAGAAACACAGGTATTTGCTAAGTTCACATACCATAAAATATTTATTATAGGAACATCTATGAGTGAGGGCAGATATATAGGTCAAATCCCATTAATCAAACCCCAAGGAACAGCTAGCCTTTGAAATCTATCATGAAGTTGTACAGAAACTAAGTTTACAAGGCAATTTGAACATATTCAGAGTGGAGCACTAATTTCTCTTTCCTTTGGTTGTTTTTTGTCTGCCACTTGGAGCAGCAGCATTACTGTTGCCTCTTTTCACCATTTACCAACCTTGTGACTTTAGGCAAATCATTTAAGCTTTCTTTGTCTGTTTTCTCATCTCTAAAATGGGGATAATACTACTATAGTAGTTCCAGTCGACCCTCCATATCCGAGGGTTCTGTAGGGCCAACTGGTGGACTTGAGTATCTGTGGATTTTGTTATCCATAGGGGTCCTGGACTAGATACCTTGTGGATACCAAGGTACAACTGTACCTATTTCAAAGTATTGCTGTGATGACTAAATGAAGTAATGTCTATAAAAGTTTCTAGCACAAAATTAGCAATAAGCAAACACTGAGCAGTAATGTTATTCAATACGTGTATGTGTCTGTTAAAAACCAAACAGCAGCATATATTTCATGTGGAGAGCTTTTAGAAAGTAGCCATGGTCTAAGATGTAAGACCTAGATATCATTCACAACAAAGTATCTCTATACAGTATAACACTATGTCTGGGAGCCATTATTAGATGGTTATAATTAACAGATCCGGTTCCATGGGTTTGGTAGCCAAATACTAGTCCCAAACTGGCCTTTTAGGTTATACTTTACTTCAACCTAGTAGTTGAGTTAGAATCATTATAAACATTACAGTCCAACCTTCTTATTTTATAAAGAAAAAGTCCTTGAGTGAAAGTAATCTGTCCAAAGTGACACAGCTAGTTTCCTATCTTCTGTCTACTACTGAAAAGATAATCTTAAATTTCAGAAGGCCACCCATTTTCTCTTCATACAATTATTGATACTCTCTTTGAGTCACTCAAGTTCAACTCGCACCATCCCACCTTAGTCCAGACACACAGACTACTTTTAGACTTCAAAAACCTCTTTGACAAGCCAACCCGTCTGTAATGCATTTCTGTATTACCCGGTGAACTCCTTCCTGGCCATCCTTCAACCTTTAGTATAAACATCATATCCTCAGGAAACCTGCCACGACCCCTCAGACTAGGCTGAATCCCTACAGTCATGCCTATGGTGTCCTGTATTTCCTCTTTGGCTAAGATTCATCATATTTTAATTATTTTTACATTATTGTCTTCCTCAAAAAAGTGTAAGCTCTGATTCCAGCACATAACCTAGCACCAGGAATCCACAATCATGTGGCTGATAGAGGCACACTTAGACCATTTTAAGGAATAAACCTAAGGGTGACAGCCTGAAGACTTTTGACATAATTAGCTAACTTGAGTGGAATAACATCCACTGGCATGAAAATTTAAAAATTAGGCTGAACTTTTTTTTCCTTCAATGGTCACTATCTCAACAGTCATATCACGACTTTCTGGGTCCATCCAGCTTTCAGTTTTTGTTCAACACCTAGTTCATATAACTCTGGGGAACATTTAAAGGTTCATGCAAACTTAAGTTACCTTTTCTGTCCTCCCAGGGTCACCTGTACATATGTACTTTTACCACTGCATTGTAAAAGCTCACAAGAACTTGCTGAGCAACCAACCATCTTCGTATTCAATAATGCCACTACCACATTCAAGAGTATCAGCATCTCTCCCTGGGATAACTGAAATAGCCTTCTAACTAGCTTTCCTTTCTCACCCTTCCTTCCACCCCCAGCCAGAGTTACCTCTGCACCACGTCACCCCCACTTAAATCCTGTAACAACTTCTTGGTTCATTTAAAATAAGAACTCCTTACTCTGGCCTACAATGCCCTGCATGATTGGCCCTCACCCTCACCTCCTCACTCCAGCACATTGACCTCATTTTAACTCCCTTAGAGCTCAAGCTCCTCCCCAGCTTCAGGGCTTTCATACATGCTGTTCCCTCTGTCCACAACTCTCCTTACTCCTAAATTTTAAATAGCTGGCTCCTTTTTATCTTCCAGTCTTAAAAATAACTCCAAGCACAGGACTTTCCTGACTACCCAATCTAAAGTTATGTTCCTTCTTTCACTCTATTCTTTTTAATAAAATTCCTAAGAAAACATTTTCCAGAATTCACTAGTAGGCACCAATTTGTTTACTCATTTATTGTCAATATCCCCAACCAAATGTAATACACAAGAACATCTTTTCATCCTACATAGTCTCTAGACACTTCTACCATTAATAATTTAATTCTGATCACAACAGTCTAGAAACGAATTTTTTCTTTTTATCTAAGAGTTGAATCCATCATGTTAAAAAAACAAAAGTTTATTTTAATAAAGATATTTGTTATAAAGCCCTGATGATATATGGTTATGTTTCAGCTCCACTAGGATTACACTTTCTTAGAGACAAAGGACCACATTTGTTTTGTTCACAAATAACAGTGACTACCTTGCACATAGTATTTTGTCATTGTATATGAGACCTTTTATTGCAGAACTAAATTAATTTCAAAGGTTACTGAAAAAAAAAACCAACCACAACTGTTAGATACCCTCACTTCTTACTGAAAACTGCCAGTTTCTTATTGAAACTTCTTACTGAAGATATTTTTGGACTTCAAGAGAGCAACATAATGTAATGGGAAGTGTATTAATTTTTGTCATCAAAAAGAACCCAGTTTGAATGTCAACTCAACTACTCACCTGATGATCCTGGACAAGTTATTTAATTTGTGCAAGCTGTGGTTAGCCCATTTGTAAGATGTTGAAATAACATTCATCATACATGGTTGTGGAAAGAGATGAAGTAGGTTAAGTTGTGCCTACACAGAAAGTACTCAACAAATTAGATCTCGCCTGCCTTCAGTTGTCAAATGGGACTACATTTGATGTAAATAGGACATTACCGATCCTTAAAAAAATGGTCAAATCAGAATCCGTCTCTGGTCGATTTTAAATTCCTCGGCGATGGTTTACCTCAACTACATTTTGAAAAATATACGTGTTATTTTAATCCCTTGTTCTATTAATAGAAAAGCCTACAGTCTTATTTAAAGTAAACATACTCGCTCCCCCTACACAAAAAAGGTCAAAACGCAAATTGTTGCCTAATAGTTGCGAGCCCACAAAAAACTAACTGAACGATCAGAGTTTTCATTTTTTTAGTCCTATGCTGCTGCTGCTGCTTTTTTTTTTTTTTTAAGAATCTTGCTCTGCAGCCCAGGCTGGGGTGCAGTGGCGGGATCATAGCTCTCTGAAACCGGTAACTCCTGCCTGGGTTCAAGAGATCTTCCCACCTGATCCCGCCTCAGCCTCCCGAGGTGCTGGGACTGCAGTCGTGAACTACCGCGCCCGGCCCATAAGCGTCTTATGCTTCTAAGAAGCACATCGAAGAAACCGAAAGCGGAAAGTTTTGAAACACACTAGTGCCAAATGGAGAAAAGACTCCGACCTAACCGTAAAACTGAAAGTTTTCCAAGAAAAAGGAACCCCACATATTGGACCAAGATTCCGAGTTTCAGAAACTCCCTTATCAAGTCTACTTGGACCAAAAACAAAATCCTGGATTCTGAACGGACCACCCAGGGATGGTTAATCCAAAACTGCCTTCTTTTCTAGTTTCCAAAGCGAAAACGAATCTCTGGCTAAGGGCCTCCCGTCCCGCAGCCCCAGGTTCGCCCCCGATCCCTGCGGCCTCCCAGCACCGATGCTCCCCGGGCCCCTGCCCAGTCCGGCAAATGACTTTGCAAAGCCGCATTTCCCCCTCCATTCCTTATTGGACCCCACAGAAGCACCAAGCCAGATGTCAGGACGGAAAAAAACGAAGTTGACGGAGCTCCTGCAACCTCGACCACGCGGAGGACCTCGGGGCCCCTTCCTTACCTGAATGTAGTCAGCGAAAAGCTGTACCCACGCTCCGCCATCTTTAACCGGAGAGCCAGAGCGCATCCGCACACATGCGCACTGCAGCCAGTTTTTTTTTCATTTCTCCTCCCCGCTCCTTCACTTCTCTCTCTCTGATTGGAGAAGAATCACAGCCGCTCCAGGAGCATGCTGGGTGTTGTAGTTCCAGGAGCAAAGTTGGCCCGACTCTGAGTCTGTGCGCATGCTCCAATTAGGGGCGGGATCCCACAGCCCGGAGGCTCGGGGGCCGGGGGTGTCGTCTTCCGGCGAGGAAAATGGCGCTGGCCATGCTGGTGCTGGTGGTTCCACCGTGGCCGGCAGCCCGGGGACTGCTCCGAAACTGTTGGGAGCGACTACAGCGGAAGCTTCAGCAGAGCCGGCCAGGCTTTCCCAGCCCTCCGTGGGGTAGGAAGAGAAGGCCTCCCTTGGGGAGGGGTGGATGAGGGGACCCCGGGCAGCGTGGTAGACACAGGTCGTACTCCTTGCCCGTAGCCCGAGTTCTGACCCGCGGCTGTGTAGGGGACGTTCGTGACGTTGACTTACATAGCAAGAACACACGGCTGTTTTTGCGCTCTCCCCCGGGGGAAAAAAATCCTTCGCATGTTCCATTCGAACACAGAATGTAACCCAAGCGCCTTAGCTTGTGTCAGAGATAAATACAGCCAGGCATTACTTAAAACTCTGAAAACAGATTCTGTTCAGTAACAGCTGCCCGTACGGCAAAGAGCTGAGTTCCATTCTGTTTTGTGCAGAGGTGATTTGAACGTTTTTAAGGGGAGAATGGGGGAGGGGGTGCGGAGGCTCAAAGTCAAAGAAGTAAAATAGTACAAAGGGTTGGTCAGTGTGAATGTAATTAGCTAGCTATGTCTGCTAGGTCATAATTATCGAAGTTAGAATTATAACATAAAGACTGGGAGACAAAAAGGCCCTATCCTTCCTGATGATTAGATTTCAAAGGAATGACTCTTAGGTCCTTGAGTTGTGAAGGAAACATATTTAGAACTTTAAGCTCTTTTTAGTAAATGCTCTAAGGAAGGGAGTCAGGGATCTATCGTCCGGTGTGTGTTGGCTAGAATAAATAGGAAATTTTCTGGCAGCCTTGAGCTTTCTCAGGCAGGGCCTGAGGTCATCCTAGGGACACGGCCTTACGCTGCTAGTACCCGTGCTAGAGTTGGTCAGGTCTCTTAGTGCAGGGGTTTGGACAGAGTTGTCATGTGAGGACAGTTCTGCAGTTCTCACTTGGCGTCAAGGCCCGCCATTCTGGATGTATCTTTTACTTTGTTTCCAGTCCTCCCACCCCCTGATGCGCACGGAATGCATTTTGTTCTCCTCTGTGGCGGTTGAGCTCTTTGCAGATAAATTCTGCTTCCCGTGTTTCGTTGGGGAACTAATTTTGATTGGAACTATTTTGGATGTTAAAACTGTCACTGCTTTGACATTTACATTCTACTCAATTTCTAAGTATCCCGAAAGTGACAGTACCCAGGCAGACTGAACAGAAATACATACTAAAAAAATACAATATATACCACTACGTGCCAAGCAATGTGCTAAGTAAGCTGTCTGCATGTACTTCTGGGATAATCTTCACAACATTTCCATTAGATTACTCCATTTTTCATTTGTAGTAGGCAGCTCAGAAAGGTCCCAGAATCACACAGGCAGTCCAGAACCTTTGTTGTTAACTACTGGGCTATACTTAGCAATACTTTTGGACATATTGAAAAGGAATACCAGTTGTTAAGCGTTAGAGGGCTTTGTGTACTTTTTAGAGTTCCTCAAATCAAGAAGTATTACAAGTCTGAGGAATAGCAAGGAAAGGATAAGGGAATCTCTTTGGTTTTATAAGCACCTTAGAAAACAAAACAAAAGTGAAACTTTGATAGTCACATAAATAATATGCAAAACAGTGGTGAGCTAGCTGTTTTCTTTAGAGAACAGACAGGAATTAAGATTACATATTATGAAGAACTGAGTGACTTAAGGGGGCTGCCAGGCTATCTGCTAAAGGAGCTAACTCAGTTTGAGTATAATAAAAAAGGGCCAGTAGGCAGTTATCTCAGTGCAGGTCACAGAGGTGCATTTAGGAAATCTCAGTCTTAGATTTACTTGTAGATTACTTACTGCCTACCAAGTAGCATGTAGACAATTGAGTGATTTTTGTTGTTTTGTTTAAGTTGTGTGCCAATCAAGCTTTTATTCATACTACTAAACCCTTGAGTCCTGCATTTTATGAGGTGAGAAACTTGATAGAATTTCACTGATCTCATTTCAGCAGTTTCCACTAAGAAGAAATTCTATTTGTGTTTTTAAAAACTGCCTGTTGTACGCACTTTAGGGTATTTTAATAGCTAAGGTTTCCTGTTAAATGTCTATTGAATTTAACGTTCTAAATTATCTATGTATATGTCTGTGTGTATGTGTAATCTCCATGTTTTATTTTATAGAACCAGCATTAGCAGTCCAGGGTCCAGTCTTATTTACAAAGCCAGCAAATGATACAAGTGGAAATAAGGAGAATTCCAGCCTTTTGGATAGTATCTTTTGGATGGCAGCTCCCAAAAACAGACGGACCATTGAAGTTAACCGTTGTAGGAGAAGAAACCCTCACAAGCTTATTAAAGTTAAGGTAATGTGTTGATTTTGTGGGTGTGTTTTTCCCCAAGTCTGCCACGGAATAGCCTCATGGTATATTCACGTAGCCTGTGGATATATCATTCTCAGATCTTATATGTCTATTTTCCTCTGGCCTAAATAAAATACAATATTCTCATTATGTATGTCTACTGTCCTTTAACCTAAATATTAGAAACACAGTCAAGGAAGGAGTTTGGAGATTGGACAGAGAACTAGGCTTTGAAGAGCCTACATGACTTTTGAATTGTGAGCTGTATCAGCCCTGAGCTGTGTGATTTTTTCTGATCTACAAAAAGATAAATATCCTAACTATGGCAGAGCCTAGAATAAGAATCAGAAACAGTAGGTATATTGATCTTGGGTGTTACTAGCCCATATTTATTTTATTGTTTACCATGTAAAGACTGTGAAGGAAAACCTTGAGATAAGTAATAAAATAACGAACATCTGTTAAGTGTCTGTGATGTATCTCAGTGCTTTATGTGTATTGTATCTCATCATCTCCTCATCTATTTCCAAGGCAAATACCATTTTCTTCACTTTTAGGATGAAGAAAGCTAAGCAAATTGCTAGGCAAAAAGAATTTGCCTGTGGTCAAACGGTTATTAAGTGGTAGAGCCAGGGTTTGAGCCCTGGCAGTCTAATTTTCTTTGTGTGCCCCTATCCTCAGACAATTCCATATTCCTCTCCTCCACAACATGGATGTATTCTCTTCGTTGATCTAGTAAAAAGAAAAATTACAGTGTTTATTAACTCTAATTGATTAATTTATGGCTTTAACAGTTATGATTTCAGTTACTGTTTACTTCATGGCATTCCATGGCAGCACCACCGTGCAGCTGAAACTCAGAAACAGAAGTGACTTTCATAAGCTTCCACATTCATCATTAAACCAAACCCTTAGAACTTAAGCCAAAAGTATTATGCGTCATGGTTGGAGCTGAATCTGAAATCTGGAACTGAAAAATACTTTATTACTTAAAACTACAATAATTTATACAATTTGGTCCGGAGGGCTTAAATGAGATCATGCACTGAAATATTACATGCCTTCCCTGATTGCATTTATTCTAAGGGAACAAAGTAGCTCTTATCCTATGCATTTATTTTCTTCCTTGAATATTTTCTGCTATATATAGTATACTATGTTGGGTGCTTGATCATGAAAAGAAGATCAACTTACTGTGTGTATCTTTTCATACCTTTGTTGGGCATGCAATCTAATTTCTAGTACATCTTTTCATACCTTCGTTGGGCATGCAATCTAATTTCTAGTACAGTGGAGTAAAATGAGAATATGGTTAAGCCAGTAACGTGCAAGGTTCTATGTTCCTTTCAGAAAATTCTTTCGTTATCTGCCTCACAAATGTTAGTATATTAATTTTATGAAGTGCTTGAAGCTTCTTTGATGCTCCTGTTTACTATTTTTCTTTGTATTTTCTTTCAAATCTACCTTCAAAACATGTTGAAAGTCTTTTAGCAGTTATAATTGTTTTATTTTATAGTTCAAGTTGGATAGACATGTATAAAAACTTACTAAAATATTCTCAAACTGCAACATAAAAGAGTTTTCACACCATATACCAAACCTATATTCTGTATAGGAATTTGAATTACACTGTGATAAAGCAGAGGAAGCCAACTTGTAATGTTCTTACCATCTTGTTTTCCCCAAGATAGTTTGAAAGAGAAAGTGAATTTCTTTTTCCTTGGTGTCTCATTTAGGATGCTGAACATATGAATCACCCCATTGTGTTAATGGATTCTTTTTTAGATATTTACTATTGGGAGTTGGGGGAAATAGAATACCTTTTTACATAATATGACTGCTGTGTTTAAGTAAAAATGTACTAGATTCTAAGTTGGTAGACCTGGGTTCTATTAAGAGTTCCAATTTTTCTACCAATTCAAATTCAGTGTTGCTTGTCCACAGTTTCCTATTAAAGTGAGGTGGAACTAGATGGTATATGACCTCATGTAACCTGAACCTTCAAGAAAGTTAGAATGTAAGCATCACTCCTGTCAGTGATTACTTGTGCATTGTATTGCCTCTAGTTAAAATATGTTTTTGTTTGTTGTTTTAAAGAACAACATAGACACATGTCCTGAATGCGGTCACCTGAAACAGAAACACATCCTTTGTGGCTATTGCTATGAGAAGGTGCGCAAGGAGACTGCAGAAATCCGACAACAGATAGGGAAACAAGAAGGGGGCCCTTTTAAGGCTCCCACCATAGAGACTGTGGTGCTGTACACGGGAGAGACACCATCTGAACAAGATCAGGGCAAGAGGATCATTGAACGAGCCAGGAAGCGACCATCCTGGTTCACCCAGAATTGATACCGAAGATGTTAAAAGAGGCTAATTTCACAGTAAAACATTTTTCCTGAAAGAGAGGAAGATTCTTTGTTCTTATGTTGTGCTGGTTTTTAAATCATCAATATAGTTTAAAACATTCTTTATAAGCAGTTTTGTGTGGGATAATTTGAAGAGTATGAGTAAACTCTGAAATTGTCTGCTTATGCAAAAGCTCAATGGATTAATATATCTGTTTATTACATGAAGGTTTTAAGTAAACATAAAATTCCAGAAAAAAAATAAAGGAAAAAATTTAAAATTCATAGCAACAGTTATGTGTTTCAGCTCTGGTTTTGTTTGTTCATTAGTGGTTTTTTTTTTTTTAGATATCACTTAACACAAATACTTTCATTTAAATAACACATGGAAATGGCTATTTGAATTCTTGGTGTTTTTTAAGGTGGTGGTTGTGAGAGTAAGAAAAGGTTTTATTCTCTTTTTTGTTTCAGCAAATTAAAATTGCCTTTGGAAGAATTCATTTTATATGGAATATATATGCTAATTTACTTATGACAGTAGTTCTTTACACTTTATCTTAAAATCACATTCAGAATATATTAGATAGCTCATGTTTTGGGAGAGATTTTTGATAAAGAGATCTCAGCAAATCCCATAGTATACAGAAACATGCTAAGGACATTGTATTTTCCTTCTAGTATGTCCTTTTAGTATATTTATTTTACATTTTATCTTTTTTATCTCTTTGTAGCAATGGCCTCTTGAACTTAACTTTCCGCAGTTCATTTCTTAATTTCTTCTACTTCTCCCATTCCTGTGTCTACCTTGAGCCCAGGGTTTGCTGTTTTGTTTCCTGCCTCATTCAAAATTTTAAAAAAGGTGAGATAGCTAATTAAAATGCAGAGAGATAAGCAAGTAAGGGATGTATGTGCAACAGAAATGCATGCCACAGTAATCATTAGGCAGCAGATTCGACTCTGAACTTTCTTTTCTTTGGAAGGAAGGAGCATTCACTTACGCAGATCAGTCTCCACAAGGTAAGACACGTAATCTAGAAGGTGCATCACTGTCTTGGTACTAAGGCCTGAGAAACATTTCTCCCAAGGGCCTTCGTAACAAGGATTGTGTAGTGGTGTGATCCATGTTAACATTCCTAGAAGTAAAATGACCAGTATCTTGGGGTACGGTATAGGCCAATGATACACTGAAGTGCAATTCAGTAAATGCAAAACTTCCGAAGTATTGGAATTCCAGTAAACAGCCCTTGCTTAGCTCAATCCAAGCAAAAAAAAAACAACTGAGATTCCAGAAGAATTAGCTATCTGCATGTTATTAAGGTGATCATCTATAGATAATTGTTTTTAACTTTGACAAATTATATAAATGTTAAACTTAAAATAGATGTACTTACGATAAAATCAATGGTTCACAAACACTAAGGCTAACTACATACCTGAATATATTCGACTGCCTACTCAGTATCATCAGTTGATTAGTAGGTTGCAAAGTGTACCTTTAGGTAACAAATTGTCTTTTGATGTTATGGAAGGAATGTGTTCCCCTCAAATTCATATGTTGAAATCCTAACCTCCAATGTGGTGGTATTAGGAGGTGGGGCCTTGGGAAGGTAATCAGGTAATGAGGGTGGAGCCCTCAAGAATGGAATTGATGCCTTTATAAAAAGAGACACGAGAGCTTGCTCTCTGCTATCTGGCATATGAGGATCCAAAAAGAAGAAGGCCATTTGCAAGTCAGGAAGCAGATCCTCACCAGGGCCAAATCTGTCATCACCTTGATCTTGGCAGTTTAAGCCACCCAGTCTGTGGTAATTTCTTAAAGCAGCTCGAGCTAAGACAAAAGGCTCTATACACAGGTGGACCTAGTGAGAGTATGTGGCAGGGTCACTGTTTTCTGTTTTCTATTCTTGAACAGGTGAATTGGTTATAAAATACATCCCAAAATTAGGCAATTATTGGATAGCAAAACCAGATGTCTAGGTCATGTCAGAAAACCATGTCATAAAGGAGAGTGTTTATCACTTTTTAAGGAAGGAGTTGTTCCCTCAAAATTATCTTTATAATACCTTTTATCACTTTCTACCTCCAGTTTTTACTGTTGCAGAAACAGCATCATGAGTTTGATGCATGTTGCCCAGGCTGGTCTCGAGCTCCTTGCCTCAAGCGATCCTCCTGCCTAGGCTTCCCAAAGTGCTGGCATTACAGGCGTGAGCAGAGAATTGTTTTCTTTCTCTGCCTCCAAGCTCCCATTTGCGGTTGTTATGTTTCAGGGACAGGATTTGCCCCTCAATATTTCTCAGTCTGTGCTAAGGTACTCTACTGTGAGTAGTGTATCTTCTCCTGACACATACACAAATAGATGCTCTGTCTTCAACTGCAACTTGTAGGGAGCAGTGTCATTTCATGGTCTTCATTAGTGAATAACATTTTCATCTGTGCCTCTGTGACCAGATGGTGTCTCTTCCAGCTGCTGTTCTTCACTAGTTTCTACAGAAAAAGGGATCAAGAAAAACAGCACCTAAGACAAATAGAGAGCATGTTCCCTGGTGCTCGGTGGGATGCTTTGGTCCACTCTTTGCAGGGCTACTCTTTACCTTATTGATAACACTCCTGGCAACTATCATGCCTTTGTGTTATCCTGCCCATGTTCCTCTGCTGTCCCCATTGACCGCCTGGGCGCTCACCTCCACGTTTGTGAAGCCGCTAATGACTGTTAGGGATACAATTTGGAGCAAGGAGGGAGGAAAGCCAGAGGGCCAACAGCTGGCATGTCCTGGACCCTGGTATTCAAGCTCAGAGCCAGCTTGACAGTTTCAGCCTTGAAACCAACATCAGGAACTGCCAGGATTTACCAGGCATCACTGAGCAGCCTCACTAGGGGGCAGCAGGTGAATTGCACTGAGAGTCTTCTCAAATGAAATAAAAAACTGTCAGGGTCATTAATGCTGGGGACATCGTCTATTTCTACCAAAGCCATCAGCCTGTGGCTAGCAGACAGGATTACTGCAGGGGGAGAAAGGGCTGTCTGCAACACCGCGTGAAGGCTGCTAACAAAATTGCGTCTCACCCATCACTGCGTCCGGGGCTTCTCATCCCCGCCCTGTGGGGCAGTGTTGCTTTCTCTGTGTGCTCTCCATGACTCTCTTCTCTTCCTTATGCCCCTGGGTACATGCAGCCTGTCTAATTATAAAATCCTTTCCAAGAGCCATTTTTCAGGACAAAAGCTTAGAATGCTACTGCTAGCTAGTTATTTCTCCAATATTCCCCAATATTAACATTTCAATGGCTAAAATGAAGCTCCAATTTGCTCTTAGCATTCTTCTACTCCAGTAGTTCTCAGCTATAGGAATTGCCTTCACTCCCCCAGGGGACATTTGGCAACATCTACAGACACTTTTGGTTGTCACAACGGGGTTGGGGAGAGGGGATGGGCGAGTGCTACTGGCTTCTAGTGAGTAGAAGCCAGGGATGACGCTCTGCATTTTCCTCTGTCAGACTCAATAAAACTAATTTTATTTTGAATAAAATACGTGACATGAAAATATTTTAATCTTCTAGAAGTCTCACTGTGCCATCTTATCTTTTCCACACGTTAAACTCTCAGCAATGACCTTCAGGTCTATACCGCCAGGTCTAATTTTCCTATTGATCTCCAGACCCATGTTTCAAATAATATGAGATGTCCATTAGAATGTCACATAAGTCTCGAACACATCACAGCCTACCAACTTTTCTAAATCCTTCCCCCTGAATTTGCTTCTCTGGTAGCCTAGCTTGGTTCACTTATTTATTCAACAAATATGTCTAATATTTCTATCCAACTATAGCACACTCTGCGTGACTAATTGACATTTCAGGGTTAGCACACTAAAAACAGAACAGCTAACCCCCCACACATACTCCCATCAGCCAAGCCTGTACCTCACCCAAACTCTCCCACCTTGACAAAAGTCAAGCTGTTCCTGCAAAGCCCTGGTCATTCTTGATTTCTCTGTTTTCTTCTCATCCCACAAAAATCCATAAGCAACTCCTTTTGGCTCTACCCCCCCTAACATGTCCTGAGTCCCAAGTGACATTCAGTTTGGAGTGATAGGAAGGGATGCTGCAAGGAGAATGCACTGGGGAAGCTCAAGAATGGGTCTAGGGAGACAGGCTAAGGGTTTCTGGCAGCAATCTAGGCTAGAGATGATGTAGCACAGACCAGAATGGTGGCAGAGGACATAGAACTAAAGGAAATTGAGATGTATATTTCAGAAACAGAATGGATAGGACTTGGTTGTAGGGATGCAAGAGAGAGGGAAACTAAGGATAATTCCCAGGTTTCTAGCTTGAGCAGGAGAGGGGATGTGATTAGGAAGCCTGTGAGAGGTAAGGGCAGGTTGTGGAGGAAATTCAAGATACCCATTTTCTTTTTTTTTTTCTTTAAATAGATTTAGTGGGTATAAGTTGAATTCCATTACATGTATATATTGTATATGGTGAAGTCTGAAGATACCCATTTTCAACCAGCTACATTTGAAATACTTATTGGACATGCAAACTGAGACGGCAAGGAGCCTAATGGATGTGTGAGTATGTAAATTTGGAAACAGTCGGCAGAAGGAGTGTATTTAAAGTCATGGAAATGAATGAGATTATCCAGGGCAAGTACTCAAAAGGAGAAGAGAACCCTAAACTGAGCCCTGAGAAGGGGGAGCCTGTCAATGAGGACGTCAGACATGAGGATGTCAGGCATCAGACTGTGGTGCCGTGCGGCAGATCCCAAGAGAGGAGAGTGTTTCAAGAAGAGGAAATCAGCCATTCTGTCCAACGCTGCTCGGAAGTGAAGTAACATGAGGATAGGAAAGTACCCAATGATTGTGGCAAATGGAATTCACTTGTGAGATGACAAAAGCTTTTTCATTTCAGTGTTGGTGGCAGAAGTCAGATTGGAGTGGGCTAAAGAGATGTTTATTGAGGAGGTGGAGGCAGTGTTCCTAGATGGTTCTTTCCAAAAGTTTTCTTCTGCAAGGGAGTAGAGAAATGAGCCAATTACTAGAGAAGGATATGGGATTAAGGGACCAAGTGTTGTGTGTGTGTGTGTGTGTGTGTGTGTGTGCGCTCTACCCCCCCTAACATGTCCTGAGTCCCAAGTGACATTTAGTTTGGAGTGATAGGAAGGGATGCTGCAAGGAGAATGCACTGGGGAAGCTCAAGAATAGATCTAGGGAGACAGGCTAAGGGTTTCTGGCAGCAATCTAGGCTCGTGCAATCTGGCAGCAATCTCGTGCGTGCCCGTGCTGCAAGCCAAGAGATCATCGTGTATTTATGCTGGTGGGAATTATCCAGTAGAAAAGGAGGCTGTTGATGCAATGATGGGGGGGGGAGAGGTCTTTAATGCAGCTCTTTAATGAGAGGATGGGCCCAAGGCTTGCTCTTATTGGAAGGAGGAATGCATCCTCTACTGTAACACCTGAAGGTTAAACCGGGAGGAAGACCTAGGGCAACACCCTAGAAGCCTGATTCATTTTCATGCTTTTCTGGAACATGCCTAGAAACCTGAGTCTCTGAATCTGCCTTCACCAAAGCTCCATCTATAATTTTGTTTTTCCTGTTTTCCTGCCACTAGATTTAAATGGAACAAATAATTCCATTCAGTCCAATGTATTGATGATCTAGTGGTCAGTGTCATATGTCATGTGTTGTCCCAAAGGCTTAATGGTTATTTTTGCCAATATCATCTTTCAGAGTATAAAGGCCAGAGACATCAAAGTGTATACTTTGAAGTAGCATAGGATGTGGTTTAGAGGGGGTAAAAATTAGCAATAGGTAAGATAAATTCTCAAAGCTTTTTAAATAATTACTTCCAGTAAACTTCCTCATTCAAAAACTATAAGATATTTATTAATATATATAAATTTTTAATATTTTTAAAACAATATGTTTATTATTACAACATAATATATTCTTTACATTGAGCTCAAAATTATTTTTCTTCAATATGATGGGTGGCATTCACTGAACACATATTATATGCCAGGCATTTTGAATATGTTATAAATAATCCTTAAAATAACATTGTGGAGCAGGTAGTAATAATCATGGCCTCTGTTTATGGAGTGTTTACGATGCATCAAGCACTGTGCTAAGAGTTTTACATAAATTACTGTCTACGTAAAAGGAAAAAAACTGAGGCAAAATTAATATAACTAGAGAGTTTATTTGGGCCAAGTTTGAGGACTGCAACCTGGGACCATAGATTCAAGTTGTCCTGAATAGACACTCCAATTAGCAGCAGTTACAAGTGGGTTTTTAAAGGAAAAAAGAAGAGGCAGTTCCTAATTTTTTTTTTTACCAAGGATTTACATTAAATAACATAAGCTGTTGATTGACTATACATTATTCTTTCTATCACAAATTCCAGAAACATGAAGATAATTGGTGAGGCAGCAAGTCAGGAACAAAATGCCTTTAAACAATTGCACCTGGGCATGGGGGCCATGACTGAAGTCCTATACTCATGTCTCTCTGGGCCTGATAAATTTTGCAAACCTCACACAGCTCAGACTGCTCTGAGCTATTTTTCTTTTATCATTACTTATTAAAGTTTTATATAGCATGATAATATTGTAAAATTTTAACTGGCATTTTTTTTCAATGATATATTCTTGTATCTTTTGGCTTCCATCTGATTCAGAGGTCCAGAGCACTTTATTCATTTTCCCAAGGAAGGAAAATCAGAAAGGGGGTGGGGAGAATTTCAAAATCCTAGCCTTTATGGGAGTAAGCAAAGAACTAACATTTTGGAAAAATTATTGGGGAAAACACATGTTTGTTTAATAGCTAGGCTTCCCTGCTCCAAGGACTAGATAAAAATGCCCTGGGCCAGGGAGGGGACCTGGGTAAGGGAAGCTACTAGAGGGTAAGAATAGGAGTCTGAGAACTTCCCCGCCCTGCCCACCTCACCCAGCCCCCAGACACACACCCCACTCTGGGGGGAGGGCTGGTGTCAAGCTTTTTGGGTGGAGCCCCAGGGAGGCAGAAAGACTCCTGAGAGGAAGTGGCTGCCTGGTGTTTCCAGGCAGGTGGGGTCTTTTGCAGTATCTCAGAGAAGTAAAGAACCACAGACTTTCTTGTCCCTGCAGGGTCATGCAGATAGGAACCAAGGATGACCCTCCAGTTTGTGGGTTCAGAAGACCAAGCAATTTAAAGATTACGCCTTCATCCTTATGGCAGAGATGGGCAGCACTGAGCCTGTCGTGACATTCTCCTGGCTACAGAGCTTCTGCATGTTACCCAGTCGGGTGTAAAGAGAAGTTTCCTGGGGACTTCTGGAAAGCTCTGGCACTTTTGGGATAACTCACAGGTGAAATCTTTCCTTTCCTTTTAGATGTCGTTTGCAGACGTGAGGCCTATAAATGGTTTGGCTCAAGTGCGCTCTCCTCTCTCTCTGTCTGTTACCTGTGTTTCTGTGTTTCTATGCATCTTTTTACTCATTTTCCCCATTATTTACATATCTTCCTATCTCTTACAGAAATTTTCATGACATTGTTAGTGTTTATCTAAGAAATAGTTATAAACAGTAGCCTTTTATTCAATCCATAATGATTACGTCTACTCTAAGTTATGTCATTAAAATAAAACCGATGAAACTTACAAAAATAAAATTTTTTTTTGAATAAAAATGAATTGAATCCTCTCTATTTCCTTGAGAAATAAAAGTAAGCAAAAAAAGTAAAATGAAAAATGAATTGAAGAATTAAAATCTTCTTGATAAAATATTGATTTTAAAATTTTTATTGGGAAAAAGTGAACTTGGTAAAAAGAACCCGCCTGCAAAAGAAATCATACAATGACAGAAGCGTCAATGAGTCAAATTTGATAAAACAAGTAAAACCTATTGAGTCAAACATTTATTCTAAAATACAAATGGAAAATAATTTATTTTTCTAAAATTATTTAATAAAATAACAACAAATATTCATATAGTTGGCAATAGTTTCACTATGCTCTATAGTTGTGCTGTCCAATGTGGGATCCATGAGCAACAAGTAGCTATTTAAATTTAAATGAATAATGGTTAATAATTAGTAATAGTCAATCTAAATTAAATTAATTAACAATTTATTTTTTCAGTTACAAAAGCCACAGTTCAAGTCCTTAATAGTCACCTGTGGCTACTACACTGAACTGAATGCAGATATAGGACATTTCCATCATCTCAAAAAGGCCTATTAGAGCTGGTCTAGAGGAAATTGCTCAAAAAATTAAGTGGACTTAATGGAGTTCACTCTGAACACTACTCTGTGAAATATCTTCAAAACATTTTTAGTGTCAAACTGTTGAGGTCAAAACATCCTGAACCCATTTCTTTATTTTATAAATAAGACAATTTTAGTTAAATGAAGGATTGACTGGCTTTACAATTCCCCAGGCCCATATGTGAAAATCCACCTCATGACACCATCTCTAACACTGAGTACATTTTACAGATGTGTTTCTAATTTATGGTTTTCTTCAAAAGAAGCAATTTTTGTATTTATAAATTTACCCTGTTTTGTTTTTCCAATTCATTAATTTCAAATTTTTATCTTTTTTATTTCATATATATCCATTAATTCAAACCATAGTAAAATTAGTCAAATCCAAATACTTTTTAAAATCTGTTTTCATAGACTGGGAATAGTGTTAAAACTTGCCAGGATCATTGAGTTCCTGAAGTTTTCTCCTTGTGTACTGAATATTTAAAAATATTCTGATGATATGCTATTTTTGGCATGAATGTCTTGGAGGCTAGTATTTATATTTTTTATAAAGTTTTTCAAACATATATAAAAATTCAAAAAAGAATAGAACAAACCCTCATATGCCAACAATTATCAAGATTTGGATATACTTGCTTCACTTTTCCTTTTTTAAATCCTTTTTTTCCTAAAGTATTTCAAAGCGAATTCCAGACATTTTATTATTTCACTCTTACAAACATGGATATTTTTGTTCATAGCCACAATGCCATCACCACACTTAACAAAATATACAATTACTTGTTATCCTCAAATACCCAATCTAAATGAAAATTTCTCTGATTGTCTTAAAAATATATTTTTATAGTTGGTTTGTTCAAGTTAGGAAGCAAGCAAGCCCATACAGTACATCTAATCCTTAGGTCTCTTATGTGTCTTTAATCTAGAGTGCCCTCCCATTCGGTCTTTTTTGTGCCATTGATGTGTTGAAGAAACTGTAACATTTGTTCTATAGAAAGGTATATATTTTGATTTTTTATGTTTACTTCCTTATGATGTTACTTAGCTTGTTCCTTTGTCTCCCTCTATATAAAGAGGAAATTAGGCCTAAAGATTGTTAGATACAGGTACAATGGTATTTGACACGATTACTACATAGGTGATTCTATGTCCTTAACACATCACGTCAGGAGGCACATAGTGTGTGGTTGACCACTAAGAGTGGTCTTAGTGATGTTGAGTCTAATCAGTGGGTTCAAGCAGTGACAGCCTGATCCTTCCAGATTTGACTTCCATTGTCAAGTTCCCCACCAACCTTCTACCTAAGAGTTGAATCTATTGATGATCTTTGCCTGAATCAATTATTCATTAGGACTTGCTAAATGATGGGTTTCTATCATTCTACTCAATTTTACTAGCTGAAATTATCCTGTAAAAAACAAAATGAGACACTTTCCCTTACCAATAGGGTTAGCTATCTTGAAATGCAGGTCATACAAGACAGGATAGATACAGAATTCCTTCCCTTTATTGGCCAATTTTCAGAATATGGACTTGATGCCCTAGTTACCTCTAATAGTGACCAGTTTTAAATTACTTTTTGGTTATCATTATGAATATGCTAGGTTGTATATATATTCAATGTGTGTATCAATCAATTTTTGGCTCCTGTATCCTTTTTTATTCAAGATCTTGTTATGAAAATTTTTAAATATAAAGAAAATTTGGAAGAATTCCACCATGAATATCTTAGTATACTTGTTTTGTCACATGTCTCCATCTATCCATCCTTATGTTGATCGATTAATTTTTATCATTTTTCTGATAAATTTCAAAGTAAGGTGGAAATATCAGTACACTTCCCCTTAAACACTTCATTAACTCAATGTCAGTATTTATCTATAGTTTTCCCCTGTGTTCTTTAGACCTTAAGTTATTAGTCTTTGATTGCTTCCTTGCTTTCTGGCACAAAAGATGTCTCAATCTTATCTTGTATATTTCCTGTCTCAGACCTGGAATCAGGCATTCTTCCAAGGAGCTTTGATTCCGTTTAGTGCTTGCGTCAGTTAGCTTCTTCTGTACAACTAACTTAGTGTCTTTTTAAAAAAACACTTGTTTATTAGCTCACAAGTCTGTGAATTGGCTGAATGACTCTTTACATCCAGGGCAGCTCATGTCATCTCTGCTGAGCCATCTCATCCACCTGTGCAAAGCACATAGGAAGCTATGGTCTGGGATAGCCTTATCCACATGCAAGGCCAGGTTTTGGACCTGTTCAGTCACACAGGACCCTGAGCTTTGAAGGGCCCCATACTTGGTTGAATGCTCTGCTTCAACTGAATGTTAGAAAGACTGAATGTCAGTCTTTTGAAATTCTTAATATTTTTGAACAAGGGACCCAAGTAGCTGGTCCTGCTCACATCACTGGCCTTTGGCAGGCTGTTGGCTAGGGCACCAGGGGCAAATAAGCCATGTTTCTGTTATTATGCAGTCAGCTAGCCCAGGATTCTCCCCATGGTATGGTCATGAAGTTCCCAAAAGCAGGAAGAGAATAAGCTCCAAGGAGCACGTGCTTTTAAGGCTCTGCCTGTATGACATTTGTTAATGTCCAAAGCAAGTCACATGGCAAAGTCTGGAGTCAGGGGAGAAGCAAACACTCAAGCATGTCAATACAAGGAGAATTATTGTGAGCATTGCTGTAATGGAGAGAATGGCCTGAAAAAGGGTAAAAATGTTTCCTGTGTCTTCAAAACCCCCTCACCCTTTTTGAGAATTAAAACCTGCATCCCTGCCTCAGGCCAGTGGTCGGAAGGGGCAGGCAAATGTCCTTTGTTCTTTGTACCACAGGAGATGACTCAAGGGAATTGTCTGGTTGGAAGTCATGAGATTGTCTTTGCTGAAGATGGGGCGAATCAGAACCATCAACTATAATTGAACAGCAGTAGCCTGAAGCTGAAAATCTCCCCTTTAAAAGCTCTGTATTCCTGCTCAGAGGGAGGACGTTGGTACTTTAAGACAGGAGTTTGCCAACCTCCTCATTTGCGGGCAAATTAATAAACTTCTTTTTCTTTCTCCCCAAACTATTTGTTCTCCTTCTTCTGATGCAGCCTTGGGGACAAGTGTTGAACTTTCAGTAACATTATTGCAAACAATCTACCACAGGGAGGAAAGGTATTTGGAAATACTAATCTGTTCGCTTGTAGTCCTCATCGCTCCTAGGTTATCATTGCCTCCAGGTCTTTTGATAAAACTAAGAAATACATATTTTTCTAAATAAAAATAATGAGTTCATACTGTTATTTTCATTGCAAATGTAATGTTACAGGATTTTTACTTCTTTGATTCTATGCATGTGGCTTTGTTGTCATATGCTGAAAATCTTGGTTTCTCACAATATTAAAATAATTATTTGCTTGTTCTTACCATTTAGAAAAACTTATTTCAAAACCATACCAATATTACTAATGATGGTACGATAACTGAATGAAGTTTAAGATTTCTTCATAGCTCCATTTGCCCTTATAATGTTACTGAAAGTTCGGCACTTGTCCCTGAGGCTGAATCAGTGAGAATGAAGAACAAGGACAAGTGGTTTGAGGAAAAGGAAAAGGAAGTTTGTTATGAATAATTTGTCTGCAAATGAGGAGGGCAGTAGACTAGTGTCTCAAAGAACCACCATCCTGTCTTTAAGCAGAAATACAGGGCTTTTTAAAAGGGGGGGTTTTGGTGGTTGTGCTTGGGTCTACATGACCATGGCTTTGGGCTATTGTTGTTTGACTATAATTGGTGGTTTCGGTGGGTCGACTATATCTCTGGTAACAATGATCTCGTGACCCTTGTCTGGACAATTTTGTTCAGCCATCTCCTGTGGTTTAAGATACTATTAGGTTATTAAGTATGGAATGTCCAATTTCCTTAAGTACTAAGTTCGACAGTTGATATCGCTGACATTTCACTTTGACACTTCTTGGTTTTTTTATTTTTTAATTGTGAAGGTACACCCTCATTCTTTCAAATGTACATTTTGGCTTGTGATTATCTTTCAGATTTTTTTAGAGCAATTTCTTTGAAACCATGGAGAAGTAAAAATTCATGTTATTTTCGAATATGAGTTCCATCGTGGAACAAATGCAGCTCAGACAGCTCAAAATATCAATGAAATATTTAGGAAGGATGTGGCTAATGAATGCACAGTACATCAATGGTTTGAGAAGTTCCGTTCTAGTGATTTTAATCTTGAAAGTGAGTCATGTGGGTGACCTGAGACCAAGGTGGATAATGATGAGCTGAAAGCTGTAGTGGAAGCGAATCCATCTCAACCTGTGAATTAGCAGCAAGGTTTGACATTACTATTCCAACAATATTGGACCATTTGAAACAAATGGGCAAGGTAAAGAAGGTGGATGGATGGGTACCACATGAATTAAATGAGCATCAGAACAGAAACCATCTCAAAACTTGACTTTCTTTGCTGTCACGACATACAGGTGAACCATTTCTACACCGTATTTTTACGTGTGATGAAAATGGATTCTTTTTGACAATCGCAAGCGTTCGGCACAATGGTTGGATAAAGATGAAGTGCCAAAACACAGTCCAAAACTGAATATTCATCAAAAAAAGCTAATGGTGTCTGTTTGGTGGTCCAGCGCTGGTATTATCCACTACAGCTTCATGAAACCTGGTCAATCGATCACAGCAGATGTCTACTGCAACCAATTGGATGAAATAATGAAGATGCTTGTGCTTAAGCAGCCAAGATTGGTCAACAGAGACAGGCCAATCCTCTTGCAAGACCACATGCGGCAAAAAAACAACGCTGTTCAAACTAGAGAAGCTGGACTTGGAAACTCTGTGTCATCCACCACATTCACCAGACCTTGAACCAACTGACTACCACTTCTTTCAGGCTTCGGACCACTTCTTGCAAGTAAAAATATTCAATTCTCAACAAGCTGTGGCAAACACCTTTTGTGATTTCATCGCCACTCGCTCTCCAGGCCTCTTCACTGCTGGCATAAGCAAGCTACGGTTAAGATGGCAAAACCGTGCCGATAGTTTAGGCACGTACTTTGATTAATTGTACTGCTTCTTGTTTGAGATATCATAAACTGCACTTTTGATTCAAAATCGGACATTTCATATTCAATGACCTAATAGAAAACAAACAGCAAAGAACATTTTTCTGCCCCTTTGATTACTGGCCTCAGGCAGGAATGCAGGTTTTAATTTCCAAAAAGGGTGGGGGGTTTTAAAGAGACAATTTGTAAAACTTTTCATTGACCTTTTTCAGACCTTTATGTCTGTTATGATAATATATTTCAATAAGAATATTCCATCATTTGTTCACATGTAGGTTAAAAAAAAAAAGAATATTCCATCAAAATACTCTGTTCTCATGTTATTTAGAATAACTGTGTGACTGTTAGTTACTGGGTTCTTCGTATGATTATGTCACTAACTTGAAATACAATTGGATGGTTTGATTTAATTTGCTTTTGATGAGTAGGGAATGCCTTTTATTCTTGATTTACTTTGATATTTAATTGAAAATTTAATGAAATAAAGTAGATTTGCATGCAGTTGTAGGGAATAAGATAGAAAGATCCTGCATACACTTTACCTATGTGAACTAAAATAAAATCTTGAGCCCCCCAGCCAACTGAATGGACACCCTCTTGGCCAAGGGGACCCCAGAAATACCCTAAAGCTGAGTTGCTGGCCATGAGAAGGGAGTGTCATGCCCCCTCCCTTCTGGGAGATATCCTTTGTAACTCATTAACAGGCCTAAGGCTATACAAGATAAAGCTTAAACCACACCTGCAAGTCATCAATTTACTTAACAGATCAGTGAGTCTATGTCTGGTGACTAGTATCTGATCAACATACTTCCTCCTCTTAACTTAAAACATTCCAAGCATTTAGACAAAGCTTCATTTCTTTAATGAATCACAAATCAAAGACTTTGTAAACCCACTTATAACCTCTAATGCCCCGCTTCGAGATGTCCCACCTTTTCATGCCAAACACTGTACACCTTTCATGTATTTATTTGTGACTTTATGTGTAATTCCTGTCTCCCTAAAATGTATAAAACCAAACTGTAACCCAACCACGGCAAGACCACTTGCTCAGGGTTTCTTAGGCATGTCTCTCCGAGCCATGGTCACACATATTCTGCTCAGAATAAACCTCTTTAAATTATTTTACAGAGTTTGGGTTCTTTTCTGTTGATACTCAGTTCCTCCCAATGGTAACCTTGGTAAAACTTTAGTATGATACCATAACCATAATATCAACATTGGTACAATCCACAGATCTCATTCAGATTATCCCAGTTTTACTTGTACTCATTTGTGTTTGTGTGTCTTTAGCTCTGAACAATTTTATGACGTGAAGTTTCATGTATCCACCACCACAGTCAAGATGTTAAACAGTGTCACCATCACAAAGACCCCTCTCTTGATTTGCCTTTATTTTGAACATGGAAGATAATTACATGATCAAAAGTCAGAACTCTATGTTAAGTTAGAGTCAGAGGAGTCTGCCTTCTATCCATGTCCTCTTAACATTATTTCCTCCCTTTCATTACTGATAATCTTTTAAAAATTGGTTTTTGCTTTATTTTCCCACTGCTTCTTTTTGAAAACAAGAAAATACATGTATCTGTTCCTATTCCTCCCCTTTGTTCATAGAAGGAAGGATTAGTTTCTCCTACTACTTGTCTTTTCTACTTCACAATAGTATCCGTCAGTATGGGCTAGGGTCTGCCTATGTTAAAACAACACTGAAATCTCAGTGACTTAAAACAAAACAAGTTCAATTATCATCTCACAGGCCATGTCCCTCTCAGGGCAGCAGGGGGCTCTGCAATGTGTTAATGGAAAAAACCCAAACTCTGTAACATAATTTAAGGAGGTTTATTCTTTTTTTTTTTTTTTTTAAAGAGGTTTATTCTGAGACCACTACGTGTGACCATGGCCTGGGGAGCCACACCCAAGGAGTCTTCAGCAAGTGGTTCCAAGGCAGTTGGGTTACAGTTTGGTATTTTTTTTTCAGACAGGGTCTCACTCTGTTGCCTGGGCTAGAGTACAGTGGCATCATCATAGTTCATTCAGCCTTGAATTCCTGGGCTCAAGTGATCCTCCTGCCTCAGCCTTCCAAGCAGCTGGGACTACAGGTGTGTGCCAGCATGCCCAGCTCATTTTTAAATTTCTTATAGAGATGGGGTCTTGCTATGTTGCCCAGACTGGTCTCAATCTCCTGGCCTCAAGTGATCCTCCCACCTTGGCCTCCCAAAGTGCTAGGATTACAGGTGTAAGCCACTGAGCTTGGCCTTACAGTTTGGTTTTATACATTTTATGGAGTCAGGAATTGCAGGTAAAATCATAAATCAATACGCAGAAGGTGTACATTGCTTGAGCCCAAAAAGGTGAAATATTTCAAAATGGGGGCTTACAGGTTATAGATGGGTTCAAAGATTCTTTGATTTATAATTGGTTAAAGAAATAAAGCTTTGTCTAAAGGCTTGGAATATTTTAAGTTAAAATGAGGAAGTCTGTTAGAGACAAGCCACAATATACTGACTCAAGTGATCTGTTAAGCAAACTGATGACCTGCAGGTGATTTAAACTTTGCCCTGTATTACCTTAGGTCCTGCTACTAATTTAGTATCTTATTGTCACAAAGAATCTATTTTGTCAGTCTTATGATCTCTGTTTTAAGATTAATGCCAGTCAACTGTTATAGCTAAACTCCAAAAGAGAGTGGGTGTAATGAGGCATGTCCAACCTCCCTTCCTTTCACTGCCAGAAACTCAGTTTTAAGGTTCTTCTGGGGTCCTCTTGGCTGAGAGGAGATACGTCCAGTTGTCAGGGAGGCTCAGGATTTTAATTTAGTTTACAGATGCCATTGCTGTTTTCCCTGTGGTGTGGAGCTGAGGGAGCTGAGGGTGCCAGTCACAGAGGCAGAGTCTGCACCGGCCTTTTTAGGGAAGTTTAAATTTTTCCCCTGAGGGTTTGATAATTTAAGTCTACAAAACAAACTGATAATAGACAGATTAACAGGGAAAAAAAGGCATACAAATTTTATTAATGTGCACATGGGCATGGGAGTCATTCAAAATATAAGAACTCAAAGAAATGGCCAGATGATTGATGCTTGCAAAAGATACCTTCCCAAGTGCCTCACCAAAACTAATAAGCCTTAACCAAGGTTGTGACTTAACCAAAAATGCATGAAGCATCTCCAAAAAGGTGCAAAGTAGTCCTCACAAGATCCAGAACCACCTCAAAGAAAGGAAAGTTTTGTTAGCCACAAATGAGGTACAACCCACATTTGTGTCTGACCATATTTTCTAGGGTCTCAGCTTATCAGTTGACCATTTACACACAAAAGCCTGAAATCCTTGTGTTCCCCACAGATAGAAGAAGACAAGAAATTAAAAGTTGTCCATGGAAGGGAAAAGGATCTTTAACAAACGGGTACCCCAAAAAGTCAAGAGTCTCACACAAATAACTTTCAATAGTGTACTTATTCTAATAGTGACTTGGTCCAATAAACCTCTTCATGGAAAGCACAGGAGGTAAGTTTCCAAGTTTAGAATAAGTTTTTCACCATATAAGAAAGAGGTATTACTGGAGAGGGCATAGAAGAGGCAGTCCCCGTGATCCTCGAAAGCTTATTCCGAGGAATAGGCTAAGATAGGAAAAGACCCTGTTGCCACAGATGGTTAAGAATGGTGTTTGTGCTTATGTTGCCTCTGGTATCCCATAAATTTGTGGGGGACCACCAATCACAGACCCATTAATCTATGACACCAGGTAGGCCCTCCTGGAATTGGACTTTCTTAGGACTAACCAGGCAACAAGGGTCGAGATGACAAAAGCCTGTTTTGGATGGGACTTTTTATTAGAACAAGCTCCCCTGAGAACTTGACATGTTTAGAAAAAAGCACGTGCTGCCTAAAATCTTATGTGTCTTGGGGTTTCCAGTTTTTTAGACTGGCCACTGGATGTGACCTGGAAATCCCACCCCCCGGATGGTAGAGAACAAGAGAAAGTGCGCCCACTTGGTCGCAAGTCAAGCTCTCAAGGACACAACACAAGATGAGAGGGGAATCTCATCTGGTTTTTATTTCAGGGCCCTACAGCAAAGTGTGTCTAAATAGATGCCAATGTGGTCAGAATTGCAAATCTGACCAGTATGCAGGGCTTGCTCAAACAATGAACTTATAGGGGTTTTAGGCCCATGTTCTACCCTATGGTACCCCTCTTTATGGCAGAACAACACACAAAAACAAAGAAAAAGGAAAAGACTATTTCTGGGAGGAAAAGTATCAGACAATATGAACATTCACACCAAAGGTACACCAGAATCACTACACCGAAGACTAGTCACACAAATCCCTTTCTCCCATTGATCAAGATTTTGAAGAGGAAAAGGGACAGTGATTTTTGCCATCTGCTTGACCAGATGCCACAGAGAGAGAGGCTGGGAGCCTGACCAGTAAGAATTTCATACCCTCCTACTGGTTTGTCAGGTGCTGCATTCCCTTGACTGTGCTTCCAGAACAGCAAAGCAGCTTTGGTGTCCTGCTCACAGTGCCAGAGCTGTAGAGGCCAAGGGAAAACTTCCCCTTTACCCTGTGCAGGTTCCCTGAAAATGAACTGACAAAAGGCAGATTAATAGGAGAAAAGGTATGCAAATTTATTAATGTGGGGGGGGGAGCTTATATCCCTTTTTTTCATAGGGGAGGGAGGAGATAGGGAATATAGACAAGTCTTCCAAAGGGCAGTAAATGATTACTAGGGAGAATGACTGGACCAGGGAAATGTAAATTAACTTGTATATGATTCCTCCTTGGAATTTGAATGAGCCTAAGAGGCAGGCATTATCTTGTGGAAAAGTCCATCAGTTGTGGTTACTTTCTTCAGTCTTCTTTTCTTCAATAATGAGGTAACAGGGAGGGGATAGAAGGCAGTTGTTTCTCTCCATAAGAAGCTTTACTAGTCAGATAAGGAAATTTGAGAGAGTCCCTCCCTGCACCAGGGGTGAGGAGAAACAAGACAAAGTTAGAGGGACCTTGATTCTGTGAAAATAAGCAATTCAAAATAGAAGCTGTTGTAACTTTAAAATATTTTGAGACTTAAGGGAATGTGATTATGGGACCTGAGTCATGCAAACAGGGAGCTGTAACCTTTGTTTCTGATTACAGATTGGCCTTCTCCCTTAACTTAGCTACAGTGTTTTGTAAAATGTTGTAAATGACTAAAGGGCACAGGGAAGACCCTTCCCTCTTCACTGTTGATCATCATTATTGATTAACTTCCCTCTTACCTTTCTCACACAAAGACTTCATGACTAGCACATCGTTTAAGATGGAATGCTAAACACACTCTTTTTGATTGGAAAGGAAATGAATACAAGCTGTATGGAGAAGAAAACAAACTGTAACTAAATAAATTGTTGTAACTCAAAAACCACCTTGTATAGAAAATGTTAGAATCTTAAATTTCCTTATTTTCTGCCTATATAAGCAAGACCTTAGCTTTTAACTTCAGAGCACTGACCCTATTTCTCTGGAGTCTGTGTTCGCTGGATGTATATCCCAGCTTTTTGTTTGAATAAACTCTTTAAAACTGGATTCAGATCCTTTGATTATTTCAGGTTGACAATTCTGAGGCTTATGTCTGAGGCCAGTCATTTTTCACAAGCACTCAACATGCCCAAATGCCATACTTTGGGGAATCATTTTTCTATACCCCAATATTCCCTACTTCTGGGTTCTTACTTATTTATGTATCTCTCTGAATACTGTAGTAAGCTATGGCAACAAACTAACACAAAATCCCAGTGACTTTATACAACAAAGGTGGATGTCTAGCTCATGTTACATGCCCCTTGCTAATCAGCTAGAAGCTCTGTTTTGTGTCATTGCCATCCTGACTCTGGGATCCAAGCTAAAGGAATAGCCATCATCTAGAACAGTTGCCTTCTTGGTCCTTATGTGAGACCTTTTGACTGAATCCAAATTTTACAGAAATATACTTTTATTTTTATTAATACATTTTTGTTCATCTTTTATATTTTTATTTTATTTTTAAAATGAATGTATTTAAAATACCAAATAATAAAATAAGTTTCAATGAAATAATCCTCCCAGATTGACTGGCACAATTAGAACATTAGAAAACCTTAAGGGCTAAATTGATGGCTGCTACATTCATGATTTAGTTCTAACTTCCCCCACCTGACTGGTGCCACTACCACACGAGCCCGGCTGGCAAGAGTTTTGGGGGGTTGAGTACACCAGTCTGTTATCAGCTTTTGACAATGGTGCACTGTGTTTCTGTGTGAAGTGGAATTTGTGAATAGTTGCACAGCTCAATGGTATTTTTAAATTCTGTCTGCTTAACAGCCCCCCATGTCAAAGGAGACCAAGAGAATGCTAAAGTAAGAAAGCAGATTTTTTAATGAGGATTGGGAATTGCAATATTATCTTGTTTCCACTAAAGATAAGATGATTTGCTTGCTTTGTGATACTGCAATATCAACATTAAAGAAATTTAATGCTCATCAGCATTATAACACTCATAAGGACCACAAATATTTTAAATTAGAGGGAGAGGTGCAAAAGATTGTATTGCAGAAATTAAAAGATGAGAAGCAAAAGCAAAGACAATTCTTTCAAGCAGCAATAAGACCTGGAAATAATGTCACTGAAGCAACTTACAAAGTAGCTTATATACTTGGGGAAAAAGGGAAGCCATTCAGTGATGTAGAAATTGTGAAAGAATACATTGTTGAAGTTGTAGGATGCTTAGACCCTGATAATGTTTCAAAGAACAAACAACTGCCTCTTTCAAGGAGAACCATAACTGATCGGCAGCATAAATTAGCCTCAATTTAACAGAACAAGTTCATGCAATACTTCAAAAGGAAAATATATATTATTCAATCACTTTGGATGAATCAGCTCATACTACTGACTCGGTGCAGGTTTTATACTTCATTTGGGTCTTAACAGAAGATTTTCTTTGCTACGAAGAGTTACTCACTTTGGGCACTCTTGGGAACAGAGCACAGGGAAGAGATATCTTCAACAACTTCCAAGATAAACGTCCTGAAGCTCGACTGAATTTGGTAAATTTAGTGAGTGTATATACAGACCATGCACCTTCCATGACAGGAAAACATGAAGGGTTTATTGCAAAGATAAAAAAAGTATTAACAGATGGAAATGCTCTCATTTCTTTTCATTGTATCTTGCAAAGCTACTATTTTAAGTGACACTTTGCAACAAGTTATAAGTATCATTAACTATATTCACGCAAATGCAACACTGGCATCATCAGTTTCATAACATACTAAAGTTGCACCATGAGGTATTCAGTGTGGATTTGCTGTATCATTCTAAAGTGTGTTGGCTATTGCAGGGACAGGTGTTAGCCAAAATTTTCTCTCTGGGAGAACAGATAGTTAAATTTTATGAAAAACAGAATCAGCAATGTGAATTATTGAAAGAATATTTCTATAGTAATGCAGCATTTCTGTGTGATATCATGTCAAAGCAAGATGACTTGAATATTTCTTTGCAAGGTAAAACTAAGTCTATATATGATATGTGGCAAAAAATCCAAGCATTTTGAAAAAAGCTATCTTTTTTCAAAACACTTCTTCTTCAAAAGGAAATTTCAGATGAACATTTTCCCCACTTAGCAAAGGTCGTCAATAGCAGGATGATATATGTGAATCACTTGAAGAATACACAGCTGTTATAGACCTATTAATTGGAGAATACAATGAAAGTTTCACTGACTTTGAGAATCATGACATCACACTCAAATTAGCATTTCAACATCACCTAGTTGATATCACCAAGGCACCTAATGAACTATAGATGTAATTGATTGAGTTCTCAGTAGATAACATTTTAAAGTCATTTTTTAATGCTAGAAAGATCCAATTGAAATATGGAAAAATGCAGTAAAATACCCACACCTTCAGAAATATGCCCAAAAAATGCTTTCTTGCTTTTCAACCACTTATTGCCGCAAATCTACATTCTCCTACCTAACCCAAATCAAGACACCCTTAAGGTCACAAATGACTGATACCCATCTAGAGGATCAACTGAACCTGCAGACCTCCATGCTGCAACCAGATATTCAAATGCTTTCCAACAAAAAGCAGACATAAGAAAGTCATTAAAAGGTTAGCTAACTTTAAAATTAACAAACAGTTTTCATTTTTTGTAATTAAGGACATAGTAGTGTTGACAGAAAAGAAGCTGAACTCTTTAAAACAATTTTAGAGGTTTATTCTGAGCCAAATTTGAGGACCATGACCCGGAGCCACACCTAAAGCCTTGAGCAAGTGGACTTGCTGTGGCTGGGCCACAGTTTGGTTTTATACATTTTAGGGAGATAGGGGTTACAGGTAAAGTCATAAATCAATACATGGAAGGCATACATTGGTTTGGCCTGAAAAGGTGGGCAATCTCGAAGGGGGGTGCTTACAGGTTATAGGTGGGTTTAAAGACTCCTTGACTTGTAATTGGTTAAGAAATGAAGCTTTGTCTAAAGGCGTGGAATGTTTTAGATAAGGAAGAGACAAGTCACTGGACTTAATATTTGTTGTGTAAATTGAGGACCTGCAGGTTTTTCTTGCATAGCCTTAGGCCTGTTGATGAGCTACAACAAAGGGAGGGGGGCATGGTGAGGCATGTCTGACCTCCTCGTGGCAGACAATTTAGTTTTAGGATATCCTCTTGGCCAGGAGGGGTCCATTCAGTCAGCCGGTGGGGGGTAGCCTTTTATTTCAGTTTAGTTCACAGTAGTTAGATTTTTATAAAATAATGTGCATTTTTAAGTATATCTAATTGAACTTTCTTGAATGTAGCCTTCCAACCTGAAAAGGTTCCCCACCCCTGATTTAGAACATCATGTAGCTTCAGAAAAGGGGAAAGAGAGAAAGGCAAATCACACTGCCTCTTAACAACTCACAAAAAGTTGTGCACATCACTTCTGCTCGCATCTTATTGGCAACAGCAAAATTCAAGTGGGCAGATGTGATATGTAAAACATATATTTTGTCTTTGTCCCATCTCCTGACATGCAGGCTCCTAAAAGTGAGAAGAGCTAGATCCTGGAGTGATAAGAGTGTCTTTTGTATGCTAATGAATGGCTGGTACCTGGGGGCCCCTAGATCGCTTCAAGATGGGGGCTGGTCACAGGAAAGACTATAAGATTAGAGGGTTGGGACTTTCAGCTCCACCCCCAACCTCCAGGGAGGAAAGAGGGGCTGAATGTTGACTGAGCCCTCAACCTGTGGGATCTGACACTATCTCCAGGTAGATAGTATCAGAATTGAGTTGAATTAAAGGACACTCAGCTGGTGTCTGCTGTAGAATTGCTTGGTGTGTGGGGGGAAAAAGCTTAATACATCTGGTGTCAGAAGTGTTGTATAGAGTGACTGAAAGTAGGGACTAGGAAAACACTTCAGTTTTTTCTTATCCTATAGCAGAGAAGTGCACTCCTGCCATTGTCTGGAGAGAGAGAACAAGCGAAGTGACTGCCATGGTGATGTATTCTGGAAACATCTCCACAGCAGGGTATACAGATCATCCTCATGCTCGTCAAAGGTCCGAAGGGAGGGCAGTGCTCTCCCATGTGGATGTGCACAGTGCATCTAACCAGTGTCCTAATGATGGTCATTGGGCTGTTTGAATTCCTTTGGTATTTTTAATAATGTCATGGTGAATAACCTTACATATAAATCATTTTGCATTTTTGCTAGTGTATTTTGTCTATATTTAAACATTTCTGTGTAATAATATTTTGGGTTCCTTTGAACTAGTATTTTTAGCCTAATCTAATATTTTTGCATTTTAATAGTTTTGATTGACTCACACTTATAGTCAAATTGATACATTTTGCTATACTTCTGATGCCTTTAATGTTTCTTGCTTTTTATTCTTCTTTGCTGTATAATTTGTTTTCATCTTACATAGGCTATGTTTTATTTATTTTCTCTTTTGAAATAACATAGATGTTAGAAATCATGCTTTAAATCATGAACTTAAAACCATTTGCTTCTATGAATATCAAGTAAATTATAAACAT
The DNA here is from genome assembly GCA_023783475.1 of Daubentonia madagascariensis. NCBI lineage: Eukaryota > Metazoa > Chordata > Mammalia > Primates > Daubentoniidae > Daubentonia > Daubentonia madagascariensis. The sequence goes on from JAKFHU010002658.1 coordinate 12,687,613, forward strand.
ATCAGGATAAAACAATAAATTTTGTTTATTCTTTAAATACAATTGAACTTTAATTCTATGACTCAACCTTTATTCATTTTATTTATAACTTATTGGTCTAGATTATTATTATTATTTTTTGAGACAGGGTCTCACTCTGTCACTCAGGCTAGAGTCCAGTGGCATCATCATAGCTTACTGAGACCTCAAACTCCTAGGCTCAAGCAATACTCCTGCCTCAGCCTCCCGAGTAGCTGGGACTATAGGCATGAACCACTATGCCCAGCTAATTTTTCTATTTTTATTAGAGACAGGGTCTCACTCTTGCTCAAGCTGGTCTCAAACTTCGAACCTCAAGCAGTCCTCCTGCCTCAGCCTCCCAAGGTGCTAGGATTACACACACGAGCCACCACATCTGGCCATTCTAGATTATTATTGTAATAGTTTCTTCTTTATATCAACAACCACCCACACACTCATCAAATCATTTTTGCCTTTGCATTCAATTTGTTAACCATACCTACAATGGTCATTTTTACTCAACATTAAAAGACTTTCAAATAGGTTATATCTTCTCTCTTCCTGATTTTTTGGTATAGATTTATCTATCTACTTTGCATCTTGTAGGGTTTCTTTTCTTTTGCTTTATTTCTTCAAGAAGGCGGCAGGAGTCTTGGGTTGCACACTATTTTCTGGTTCTCCTCTGACCCCCTGAAGCATTCCATTTCAAGTGTCTTCCCCTTAAAGGCTGGCATCCTCCAGCACTCTGTCATTAACCCTCTTCCTTCTTTTTTCTCTGGGCAATCTTTTCTACATCCAGGACTCCAGCTACTACCCATCTCTGACAAGGACTCTGGTACCTATATCTCTAAACAGGTGCACTCTTATAAGCACCCTGTATGTGTTTCCCATGGTCTTCCAGATGTTCAGTCTGGAAGTCTGAGGATGATGCAAACTAACATTTCCTTCTTCTCTAAATCTTCTCTTGCTCTTGTGTTACCTTTGTTGAACTCAAATAAAATACAGAGATGAATTTCTAAATTTAAAATGTTTTATTTAAGAAGCAAGAATTGCAATTCAGGGCAAACATATAGACAGGGTGGTCTACAGTATGTCCAAAGAACACAGAGAAGGTTGGGAGTTTCATTAGAAAGAGAAATGTTATGTATTGTTTTAAAAGAAAGTTCATTGGCAGTAGAGAGGCTTTTAGGAGCTAGCAAACTCTGATTGGTGATTAATGGTGGTAGGTAAAACCAGTTTTAGAGTCATGGCAGGTCATTTCAGCAGCTACTAGGTAAAACTGGTCTTAGGGTTATAGCATGCCGTTTCAGCAGCTGGGCTTGAGTGGGAAATTTAATTCTTGGAGCAGGTGCTATGTGCCCTGAGTGCTTTTCCCCCTGACCTCTCAACTCTGATTTAGTTGGGTATGACAAAAATGACCCAATTTGTATAATTAACTTTCACACTGTTAAAAAAAAAACACCAAACTCCAAAAAATAATTTAAAGAGGTTTATTCTGAGCCAAATGTGAGTGTCCAGTGGTTTGGGGAACATAGTCTCAAGGGGTCCTGAGAAAATGTGCCTGAGGTGGCAGGGTTACAATTTGGTTTTATACATTTTAGGGAGACAGGAATTTTAGGTAAAATCATAAATCAATACATGGATGGTATAGATTGGTTTGGCCTGAAAAGGTGGGACATCTCAAAGTGAGGGCTTACAGGTTATAGATTGGTTCACAGATTCCTTGATTTATAATTGGTTAAAGAAATAAAGCTTTATCTAAAGCCTTGGCATCAGTAGAAAGGAATGTTTTAAGATAAGGAAGTCTGTTAATCATAGAACAAACCATAATATACTGACTCAAGTGATCTGTTAAGCAAATTTATGGCCTACAGACATGACTTAACCTTTGCCTTGCATGGCTTTAGGTCCTGTTAATAATTTAGTGTCTTATTGCCACAAAAACTGCTTTGTTAGTCTTATGATCTCTGTTTTAACATTAATGCTGGTTAATTGTTGTGTCTAAACTCCAAAAGGGAAGAGGTAGATGAGGTGTCTACCTCCCTTCCGTTCATGGCCAGGAACTCAGTTTTAAGGTTTTTCTGAGGTCCCCTTAGCCAAGAGGGGTCCGTTTAGTCAGCAGGAGCTTAGGGTTTTATTTTACGTTTACAACACCTTCCTTTAGATCGTCACCATCCTTCAAGTCTTGCAAGGCAAAGTCCCTGAAAATCCTTTAAGATCCTCTGAATCCTGCTTCATTATCTCCAGTCAATTCCTAAATCCTGTCAAATCACTCCTTGAGGTCCAAAGCCACTGCCTCCACATTGGATCTCACTTTACCCCGCAAGAATCCTTCAGATTGGGTTCCCTTTTCCCACTCTTTCTCTGATCTAATGTTTAATATTGACAGTTCTGATTAAGATATTCAGGCACAAATACTTGCCAATCTGGCCTTCAAGGGCTTCCCTAGTCTGGTACTCACCATGCCATCTCCTCCATGAAGCCTTTCTTGATGGCATTCATCAATTGATGGGGTGTTTCCTACATACAAACTACTCTATCGCTTTTTTTAAAAAAATAACTTTTTTATTTTAGAATGGTTTCAGATTTGCAGAAAAGTCCAAAAGATAGTACAGAGAGTTTCCAGAGACCCCTCACCCAGTTTCCTCTATTATTAACAGCTTTCATTAGTACAGTGCATTTGTTACAACTAAGCCAATATTAATACGTTATTATTAATTAAAGCCCATACTTTACTTGGATTTCCTTAGTTTTGCCTAATGTCCTTTTTCTGTTCCAGGATCTGATTTAGGATACCACATTACATTTATTCATTATGTCTCCTTAGTCTCTGAGATGGCTAATTTTATGTGTCAATTTTACCGGGCCATGGAATGCCCACATATTTAATCAAACATTATTCTGGGTGTTTCTGTGAGAGTGTTTTTGGATGAGATTAATATTTAAATCAGAAAACTGAGTAAAGCAGACTGCTCTACATAATATGGGTGGGCCTCATCCAATCAATGGAAGGCCTGAATAGACAAAAAGACTGACCCTCCCCCAAGTAAGACGGGATTTCTCCTGCCTGATGGTTTTCAAACTGGGACATTGGCTCTTCTTGTTTCTACTGCAGCCTTCTGGCCTTTGGTCTTAAACTGGGACAACAGCAGATTTCGAACTTGCCAGCCTTCATAATCACATAAGCCTGTTCTTTATAATAAATCATACATATGTGCATATACATATATCCATATTCTCTTTCTCTGGAGAACCCTAATACAGGTTCCTGTTGGCTGTGACAGTTTCTCAGAATTTCTTTGTTTCTGATGAACTTTGAGGAATAGAATGCCCCTCAATCTGGGTTTGTCTAATGTTTTTCATATGATTAGACTTCGGTTATGTGTCTTTGGGGGGAAGACCACAGAGGTAAAATGCCTTTCTCATCACATTACAGCAAGAGTACATATTTTCAATGTGAGTTATCATTGATAATATTAGCTTCGATCACCTGGCCAAGGTTTTTACCAGGTTTCTCTACAGTTAACTTTTTTTCCTCTCTCTTCATACTCTACTCTTTGGAAACAAGTCACTAAACACACACTCAATCAAGGAGTAAGGAATTAAGCTCCATCTTCTTGAGGGGAAAATACCTACATAAATTATTTGGAATTCTTCTATATGTGAGCTTTGTCTCTCACTTCCACTTATTTATTTATTCAATTATTTATTTATGTCAGCATGAACTCTTGGATATTTATTTTATTTTATTATTTTTTTATTTTTTTTCTTTCTTTTTTTTTTGTTTGTCTAATGGGGAAACTGATGGATATTTATTTTATACTTTAGATCATAATCCAAAACAATGTTATTTATTTTGTTCTAATTTTATCATCTTTGGTCATTGGGAGCTCCTTCATGTTTGCTTCTTACTCTACTACTTTTTTAAAATACTATGTTGCATTTTATCTTGTCTTTTTTGTATATTTGACTAAGCTGCACTATTAATTATTAATTCATTTTATTCATCTTTGTTCCTCTGCAATGCTAATTATCAAAGCTTGTACACATTCATTCATTCATAAAACTAACATCTCCCACCATGAGTCTTAAGACTCCTCAGTGAAGGACAAAACGTGTACAGCCTCCAGTCTCACCGAGCTTACTACCTAGCAGAGAATTAAACACACACACAGAAATATGTTATTATTACAAATTGTAATTAGTGCTGTGAAAGATGTTGGCTTAAAATCACAAAATCTGTAAATTTAGAAAAAGGAGAACTTTATTTTTATAAAGGGTTACAACCTGCAGGCTGGGAAGCAGAGCCTCTGGTTGAAGCCAAAAACAAGCACTTGGAAAGAGGAAGGGTGAGACCGGAACTTATGCTGAATGGAGTGGCTAAGCAGATGTATTCAACAGGCTATAGGAGGAGTATGAATATTCATGCAGGGAGATGTGTGCATACATAGTAAGCAAACATGTCTGTTACATACGTCCCAGGTTCACTTTGGCGTGGAGACCTAACATTTAAATGTATTACGATCAGGCCCTATATGTCAAAAGGTGAAGCAGAGGACAAGAAGGCACTCACCATGTAGCTTCTGTAAAGCAGCCAGAACCAGCCTATGGTCAGTGGTCTCTTATCAGAAGAAAGTTACTGAAACCACGCTCTTGTGCAATCAAAGCTGTAGTTAATGGCTTGTGGAATTGGGCGGGGCGGGGAGGGGGGTCAGTTAGTCAGCCTCTGGCTGTCCATGTGCTGCAATTGTTTTAATATTGTTTATCTCGAGGCCAGTGCTTGTTTAGCTGCTGGAGAAAAAGAAAAAACCTTGCAGCAGTTAGAACATAGTTCACTCTTTAGGTGTAGGAGCACGTGACCCTTGCCTAGCATGGCCTTAGGTCTCGTCTTTAATTTGGTATCTTATTGCCAAAAGAGTCTGTTCCATCACTCTTTGGATCTCTATTTTAACAAAGGAAATGAACAGGTATGATAAGAGAAAATTACGGGGTACCTACTTTAGAAAAAAGCTTCTCTGTAGACAAGGGACACAAGCTGAGACCTGAAGGAGAAGGGAGAATTAGGTGAGCCATAAGCAGAAGAAAAATTCAGGCATAGGGCAGGTATGAGTTTCCCAAAGTAAAAAGGAGTTTAAAGTGTAAATACTTCATAAATACGTTAAAAACGGAATTGCCTTACTGTAAGTTTTATTTTAAATGGTATCAGCCACTGGTTTTGGGTTTTTTCCCCCTTGTCACGGACTGCGTTAATCCGGACAATTAACGCTAGGCAGCGTAACAGAGTCCATACCCGTGCCCGTGGCACACGACAACAGAAGGCTTACTTTCTCGCACACGCCGTGACCCAGCGAGACGGGTCAGCCGGCCTTCCGGGGCGACACTGCCGGTGCCTCTCCTGCAAGCGGTGAGCTCAGGCATCCTTGCTCCGTCCGCCGTGCGGTTCCGGACGCAGAACACTCACTGGCAGCCATAACGGGAGAGCAGAGAACGCGACGCGGCATCTCCTAGGAGATTTCAGCCGGAGGTGGGGTCTTGACTTCCACTCACATGCCATTGGCTAGAACACGTCATGTGACACCGAGAGGGGCGGAGCCTGGGCATTGCAGTTTTGATGTACCAAAAGAAAGCAGAAATGGATAGTTCGGCACAGAGCATTATCTCTGCCAAATGTTTCACAGTGCAACATTTGTAGAAAGTCTTGAGGAACAGTACTATGAAAAGACTTTTGAAATGACTGAAGAGTTGTATTCATTTCAAGCTGTTGTTGTTTTCTCTCTCATGGATGGGAGAAAACTGTTTTCCTTTAACCCTGAGCATTTCCCCTGCAACTTTCTCTGGCATTTGGAAGGCCTCCAAGCCCCTCATCATTTTTCAACATCCAGGCTTCCTGCAGTGCCTGCTCACAGTCTCCTCAAGGTCGACTCTCTTACGGGAACACAAGTTCAGCTATTCCTTTTAGAAGGCGCAGTGAATCATCCTTTTTAGCAAATATAGAATTCCCTATGACCTCTGCAAATGGTCCCACTATGTCTGCTGCTGAGCCAGACGTAGGAAAGCCAGAGTGTGAGTAATTTATTGCAAGCAACCGTCACTATTTATCCCAGGCCTAATGGTGGGAGTCAGACACAGGAAATAGCTCTACTAATTATGTCTGGGAAGGATTAGTGGCTTTAAAGTCAGAAGACATTACTTTGACATGTGGCTCCTCCACCCATTGAGGGACCTTGGCAAACCATTGATGCCATAAATTTATTAAGCACCTACTGTGAGCCAAGTACGTAAGGACAGAGATTGTAAAAATAAATTATGGACAATCAAGGAGCTTACTGCAATACAATATGGGACCTGTTCTCCCGTTTCCCCCATGTGTTTGCCTTGGCCCATAGTGGAAAGGACTTCTGTCTCCTCAACCTTGTAGCCCCTGCCACTTCCAAAGCCGGAGGCTACTGCTACTGCCCTCAGCAGTCCAACTGATGCCTCATGGACAGCTTGTTTCTTTTCATTGCTGACTTCCAATCCAAGGTCTTGCATGAGTAAGTTTAACTGGGAACACCTAGGCCAGGAAATGGTGGATGCAAATTTTCAAATTTTCCAAATATTAGAAGGGTGTTTAAAATGTTCCAGGCAGGCAGAAAATATGACACATAGGAAGATTTTTAAATGGTACCGAAGGACCATTTGATGTTAGAGACCATGGCTTTGCCTCAGTCTGATTGTATGAATCATTCCCAGCTGTACTAGGCAAAAACAGAAAGGAACAGAGGAAAAGGATGGTTGGTTTGGCCCTGGGTTTAGGATGTTGGGGATAGTCACAACAGAAGGGCAAGGCTACTAGAATGCCAAATAGCCCAGCAAGGGGTAAATGGAGTGATGCGATTCTCAATGAATTTGAAGAGCAGGTGGTCATCAGAGTGAGAGAATAGCTCACGGGGATTGAAGACTGCCGGCATAGTGCAGTTCTGGGTAGTGATCTATGCAGGACCATGAGCAACATTCACCCCTGTTGCACCATGTTGGGAAGGTTCTAATGCCCTATCCAAGTCAGGGGAAAAAATGACATGACCAGTGTGCAAGGGTCTCAGGATGCAGGCATTTGCACAATAGTGCCACATGTTTGCTATCCTTGGTGTAGAGTGTGGTCACAGAAATGGTGGCTAATGAGTGGTGGTGAAGACAGCACAGAGTTCAGAGGACAAATGTCATGAGCCTAAGGTGTTTGTGGGCCTCAAGACACAAGCACTGGAGCTTTCCAGTGATACGACAGGCCTTGACAGGAAGACTGTGGTTCAGGTGCCCAAGTCCTCAGTGAATGAGGCAGAGTGGCAAGGGCCAGCAGATCTCCAGCACAGAGATAGGGTTAGATGACCAAAGGTGGAGGGGGTTAAGCATGTGGAGGAAGAGGTACTAACAATGCAGAACTAGGAGAAGGCGATGGTGCCCCAGCATGGACATGAAGAGAATGTTTTTTGAAGAGGATAGGGACAAAATGAGGGGTTCCAGAAGGTGACAGGGAAAGAATGGTGCAGAAAGTCAGAATTAAGAAGAATTACGGGAGAAGACACAGAATAGTAAACTCAAGTCAGACGATAAGAGAGGTTTGCGTTGTGGGCTGGTGGGGGCCAAGTGGGAGGGATTCTGAGCAGATGCAGGTGGAGCATGAACTCTTCTTTCAGAGAATGTGGTGAGGGTCTGTTCCCTGAGCTGCTAGCATTTGATGCTGTCTATGGTGGTCAGCAGCCTCTCCTCCCCTGCTTACATAGCAAGGATAAGAATGTCCCAATCTTAGAGGATCACTGTGACACCAGGGTGATGGTGTCCAAGAGAGTGTCTGTCAAATCCGACACCTCCATAGTCATGAAGCCACGTTCCTCGGGTTGCTAATGCAGGGCAAAATTAAGAGGCAGTTTTCACAGTCATGGAACCCTTTCCTTGAGTGTCTCCCAGTGCTCTCTCTTCTCTTGTTGCAAAATCCTAGGACAGCTTACATGTCTTCCGTGAAGCCAATGAAGCCACACTTTTGTGCTCTTGTAAACATGCTCTGTGCTCCACAGACCCACCTGTGATTCTACTGGTCACAGCTGCTGTACCCATAAGGGCCCATGGTGGCCTCATGATCACTGTCCACATGATCCTGGTTGTTCATTTGTCAGTACTTTTTCTAGTGTGGAACTAGTCTCTCTCACATTCCAACCTTTGCCTCCCTGTGTCAATATACTTTTTGTTGCTGTTATTAGGCTATAAAACAGAACAGATTTTGCTTTAGTTTTCTGGCATCACCCTCTGAGATGATGATGCCTTCTCTTGACTCATTTAGCTTATTTCAATCACCTTCTCCTTAAGAATTAGACTCAAGTCCCTCAGAGCCAGGCCAGGAGACACCTTAGCGACAACCTAAGTTTCTGCACACAAAACTCCCTATTCCTCAGGCAAAGGTTTATCAGGCAAATGCAAAGGCAAGTAAGACATTCCAATGAGAGGGAGCTACAAGAGGAAAGTCTTGCATGGACAATTTTTATGGTGTGGGGCGTCCATATCAAAAGGAATATAGTAAAGGGCTAGAAACTTCTGAGAGGTCGCACCTCATTAGAGAGTGAGGATTACAATGTCAGCATCTCAGAAACCTGATATTCTTCCTAATGCAGAGCTGCTCACATCACTGGTGATGAGCTAATAATAACTAAAACCACCCAAGACTAGGTGTAAAATAATGCCACCACCGTAGTCAGGATATTGAAATGTTCCCATACCCCTGAAAGTTTCCTTTTTGTAGTAAAGCCCTCCTGCAACCAATAACCCCTGATAACCACCTGTCTCTTCTCCATCCCTATAGTTTTGCCTTTTCTAGAATGCCATATACATGGAATCATGCAGTACATAGCTTTTTGAGTCTAGGCTTCTTTCACTGAGCAATATGCATTTAAAATTCATCCATGCTGTTGAGTGTGTCAGTAACTCTTCCTTTTTATTGCTGAGTAATATTCTGTCATATGGATATACTGCAGTTGTTCATACGTTCCCCATGAAAGACATGGGGGAGAGTAATTGCAGCCATACTGGTAAGCAATCTGTCACATACATTAATTAACTGATTTAAGATAAACACAGTTTTGTATCTTCATTTGTAAAAAAAAAATTTGAAACAAATGCAGAGAAAAAAATACAATGAATCCCCACACGGTCTTCACTTAGCTTCAATAATTATCAAGATTTTGTTTCTTCTATCCCTTTTTATTTTTATCTTCCTTGTTGAAGTATTTTAAAGCAAATCCTAGACACAAACAGTGAAGTATGTAGAGATTATTCATTTTGCGTCTCCAAAAGTTATGGCTGTTTTTCACATAGCCTCAAAACATCAGCAAACTTATTCTGTAAAGGGCCAAATAGTAACCATTTTTAGCTTTGTGAGTTCAGTGGTCTTTATCTAAATCACCCAACCTCTGCTCTTATAGAGAGAAAGCAGCCTTAGACAATGCACAAATAGACAAGTATGGCTCTGTTCTACCAAAACTTTATTTCCCAGATTGCCTCGAAAATATCTTGTTATTGTTTTTTGTTGTTTGTTTGGTTTTTTGTTTGTTTGTGTTTGTTTTAGCTCAAATCAGAATCCAAACAAGGCTTTGGATCTTGTCTTTAAATGATTTTCAAGTTCCTAACATAATAACTTAAGTACCCATATTTCCCAGTGCATATTATTTCTGCTATCTCCAGACTTTCTTCCTTGAAAAATAGCTATTTTATAAAAATAAACAACATGTATTTTTCATTGAGAAATTAAAGAAAAACAATAAGCAAAAAGTAAAACATAAGTCCTTCATAATCCTATCACCCGGAAATAACCATTGTTAATATTTTGGTGTATATGCTTCTAAAGGTAGATCTGTTGATAAAGATTGTTAACAGATATACATCCACGGTAAAGTTTTTAATTAACAAGGGATCCAGCTGTATATATTATTTTATAACTTGCTTGTTTCACTTCTATGTTATAACATAAACATATTTTCATTGCAAGTAAAGATCCTTTTACAACTTCTACAGATGATTCTATGATAGGTGTGCTTCACCGTCCACCTACAACTCACTCACCTCATGCTCTTGCTATCACCTGGAGATGCTGGAATTAAAAATCCTGAGTGCAGCTCTCCACTGGTGCCAGAACTTATCTTACAGAGTTCAGTCTCATGACTGGAAAGAAAAGCCTTTTAATACTGATAGACACAGGAGCTGTGCCCTCAAACACATTGCTGACAGAACAGTCAGCAGGGACTTGCAGGGCCCCAATTGCTTAAATGTTCCTTTTACCATCCCAATCTGTGCCATGGCCACGTGTGCTTCAGCCCCAGGACCTATCTGTAGTTAGGGTTCTTCATACGGGCCTGATTTCGGCCAACCACAAAACACTTGCTTTGGGGTTCTCCAAGTCTTCACCACATAGCCTCTGCACATGGCCCAAGGTTCTATAAAGTGTAAGAGGTTTAAGGACGAGGTAGGCAGTGTGTGTACTGTCGTAAGTATCATAACGCACTAGTTCTGATGCTCAGTCGTCAATTGTAGTCATTTTATAATATGCCTACAATTCTTCCCCCTCAAGATGTGAAGCCCAATTCTTCTCTTTCTGAGTGTGGGTTGGTCTTAGAGATTTACTTCTATCAAATAGAATGTTGCTGACATGACAAGTGACTTCTGAAACCAGTCATAAAGGGCTCATGGCTTTCTCCTTGCTCTCCTAAATCATTCGCTCTGAGGAGAGCCGGCTGCCATGTCATGAGGACACTCAAGCAGCCCCATGGAGAGGTCCATGTGGTGAGGTGCTGGCCTCCTGCCAAGAGCCATGAGAGTGAACCGCTCCAAAGGCAGGTCCTCCAGCCCCTCGTCAAGCCTTCAAACGACTGGCCACCATCTCAGTGGCACCCTCAGGAGAGTCCCTGAGCCAGAACCTCTCGGAGTGAAGTGCTCCCAGTTTCCTGACACTGTGAGGTAATAAATGTTGATTGTTTTAAGCCACTAGGTTTTGGAGTAATTTGTAACCCAACAGCAGATAACTAATACACCAATGAAGAAGTACCAGAGAGGTTGGGAAGCATGGGACATGGGAGGTGGCCTTTCCCTGGGAGAGCCTCTCCACAGCGCCACCAGGCCAAGTCCACGCCTCAGCCAGCTTCCCCAGCAGCCTCGTGGTTCCTGGGCTGCATACTCTACTTAACCCAGAGGTGATCACATTCTCAGTAAAGGTAGGCTGTTGATAACAATAATATCTAGCACTCACTACACGCTCAGCACTGTCCTAAGCACATTGTGTGTATAAAGTCATTCAACTTCCATGACAACCCTGTGCAGCCGGTTTTACAGGTATGGAAACTGAGGTACAGAAAAGTTAAGTCATTTCTTCCAGATCCCAGAGCGAGCATGGATGGGTTCCAAGTCCAGGCAGATAGGCCCTGGGAACCACACTCAGCCACAGCTGTATGTTGCAACCAAGAGTAATCCATGACAAGAATGACAAGTTTTATTCATTAGTGATCAATGGGAGGTGGGCACTCCAAGTTAATATGTCTAAAAGAGAGCTTTTGCTTTTTTCCTGCCTCCTTCTGATTTCCCTTCCCTCCATCTTCCCTCTCTCAGTAAACACCAACTTCATTCATCCAGCCAGGCATCCCCAGTTCTTGGAGTTGTCCTTGTCTCCTCTCTGTCTGCCCCCCGCCCCCCACCCCCAACGCACATCCTGCCTGTCAGCAGAGCACAGATCTAACCCCGTTGCCCTCCCTTCCACTACTGGCCTGCTGGGCCAAGCCACCGTTATCTTTTCCGAGATTATTCTGATAACTCATAACTGGTTTACGGGTTTCTACTGTAAGCCCAATTGTCAGTTCTCTCTGTGGCTGGAGTGACTCTTTTAAAACAAAGGTCCGATTATGTCCCCTGTGCTCAGAACCCTACAATGGCATCCCAACTTTCTCAGAACGAAATTTACACTGTGGTGTTGTTGTTATTGTTGTTTTAGGCTCACATCTGCCACCTACTCTCTCCAGCCACTTTCCCTGTTGCTCCCTGTGCTCTAGATTTCGTGTCCCTTCTGTTCCTCAAACGTGACAGCCCTGCTCTGCAGTCCTCAGTCCCTTGACACGTGGAAGGCTGCTGCAGGGAGCTGCATAGCTCGCTCCTCCACTTCATTCAGGTCTCTGCTCCAGGCCACCAACTTCAAGGGGCCTCCCTGTCGACCATGGCTTCACTTCCCTTCCCTGTCCTCACCAGCCTTTTCCCCAGGCCAATGCTCACCCCCTGGATGTGTTACAAATAGACTGCTTGTCGGTCTGTTGTCCTTCCCAAGCCTTGCTTGTTAGCCACACGAGAGAAAGGATTTTGTCTGTCTTTTCAGTGTCTTTCCCTGTGCCTCAACTGGCGTCCAGCACGTGGAAGGCACTCAAGGAGACTTGTTTGGATGATTGCGTGAACGGAGGAGTGGATGTCACCATTCTGTCCTGTGAACCATAATGAATGTGAGCTGCAAGAGAATGAAGACGCACAATAGGTCAGCTTAATGGCTATTCTTTTAATTGCCTGATTGATGCTGCAAAATGAAGCTTTCTGGATGATAAACGAAAGCCACTACCTGCCATTCATCACAGTTCTTGTCATAATCAACTCAATAAACTACGGGATGAACGTTGTACATCTAATTTAATGTGTGCAAACCAGGCATGTAATGACACAAATGTACAGTTTGTGGGTTGTAGGTTAGTGCAGAAAAGTGCAGTATTAGCCACGGACGAGGGAGCCAACGATGCGTTCTCTGTACGGGCAGATCATACAGTATTAGAAAGAACGAAGGAATGAAGTCAAAGGGATGTTTTTTTTCTGCGAAAGAGAGACAAGAATGAAACGGAAAGGGTGTAATTGGCACTCTTTAAATCTATGCCTTTATGTTGTACCTTCTAATTGTGACCTGAGGTTATAAATCAAGATAATACAAGCTGATAAACGCACTGCCTTATTTTTCCCCACAGGGGAGGAGAAGATGAAAGAAAGCATCAGAAGGAAACCCCTCCAGCAGGCGCTTCTCGTTCCTTTTCATTTTATTTTCTGGCAAAGGCTACAGTGCAGCTATTACTTGTCTGGGAGGTTACAAAGGAAGACGGAGCCCAGGGTTAGATAATAATACAGGAAGCTTAGGAGAGGCCACAAAGAGTATCTTGTAGAGTGGGGGGTTCAGAAGGTTCTAACCCGTGCTGCAAATCTGGCACACAGGCCTTTGTGCTCCAAACACAGCCGTCCGTTCGGGTTGCATTCCCGGCTCTGGGAGGGAGCAGTGAGTGTTGCTAATGACTGCATTTGAGGGTTGTGATGGAGGGGTAGAGATTTAACCAAAGTTGGAGGAAATTAGCCCCCAGTTTAGCAGATTCTTTGCGAAATGTCTACCTCCTGGGGTTCTGCTACAAGAGAAGGCATTCTGGATCCTTGGCCTTTTTCTATTCTTTTATTAAAACTATAATAGATGTAAAAAAAAAAAAAAACCCACACAGGACATGCTCTATAATATATAACAAAAAGCCTTTAACCCCAGAGACCTCCAGAGTATATCTCACAGAGTCACTTTTATCTCTAATGAGAAATAGGGTGGCAAATGGATAGCAACATGATCTCTCAGATCCCTTCAAAACAGGAAATTTTAAGTTTCTATGAAGTCTGAAAGTTACTTTATAAAACTAGCTTAAGCAAATAACTTCTATCTACAACGTTCTTTTCTCCAGAGCTTCCAATGAAAAGTCCACAGCAGCGTTCTCCCTGCTAAAGAGCAAGGGAGATGATCAAAACCCCAGGAACAGGAAAGTATATATAGCGCATGCAGGCACACCTCAGAGATATTGCAGGTTTGATTCCAGCCCACTGCAATAAAGCGAATATCACAATAAAAGGAGTCATACGAACTTTTTGGTTTCCCAATGTATATAAAAGTTATGTTTACACTATACCATAGTCTATTAAGTGTGCAATAGCATTATGTCTAAGCAATATACATATCTTAATTAAAATATACTTTATGGCTAAACAATACTAACAATCGTCTGAGCCTTCAGCAAGTTGTAATCTTTTTGCTGGTGGAGGGTCTGGCCTCAATGTTGATGGCTGCTGACTCATCAGGCTGGTGGTTGCTGAAGGTCAGTGTGGCTGTGGCAATTTCTTAAAATAAGACAACAATAAAGGTTGCTACATTGATTGATTCTTTTCTTTTTTAACAAAAAAATCCCTCTGTAGCATATGATGCTATAGGATAGCATTTTACCCCACAGCAGAACTTCTTTCAAAATTGAAGTCAATCCTTTTAAACCCTACCATTGCTTTATCAACTAAGTTGATGGAATATTCTAAATCCTTTGTTCTCATTTCAACAGTGTTCACAGCATTTTCACCAGAAGTAGACGCCATTTTGAAAAACCAATTTCTTTGCTCATCCATAAGAACTGACTCTTTATCCCTTCAAGTTTGATCATGAGATTACAGCAATTCAGTCACATCTTCAGGCTCCACTTCTAATTCTAGTTCTCTTGCTGTTTCTATATCAGGAGTTACTTCCTCCACTGAAGTCTTGAACCCCTCAAGTCATCCATGAAGGTGAGAATCAACTTCTTCTAAACTCCTGTTAATGTTGACATGTTGACCTCCTCCCATGAATCATGAATGTTCTTAATGGCATCTAGAATAGTGAATCCTTTCCAGAAGGTGCTGAACTAACTTTGCTCAGCTCCTTCAGAGGAATCACTATCTATGGCAGCTATAGCCTTATTTATTTCTTAAATAATAAGCCTTGAAAGTCAAAATTACTCCTTGATGTATCAGCTACAGAACGGATGTTGTGTTAGCAGGCATGAAAACAGCATTAATCTCCTTGTACATCTCCATCAGAGCTCTTGGGTTACTAGGTGTATTGTCAACAAGCAGTAATATTTTGAAAAAAATGTTTTTTCTGAGCAGTTGTTCTCAACAGTGGGCTTAAAATATTCAGTAAACCATGCAGTAAGCAAATGTGCAGTAAGCAGATCCAGGCTTTATTGTTCCATTTATAGAGCGCAAGCAGAAATTTAGCATAATTCTTAAGGGCCCTAAAATTTTGAAATGGTAAATCAGCATTGGCTTCAACTTAAAGTCACCAGCTGCATTAACCCCTAACAAGAATCGGCCTGTCCTTTGAAGGTTTGAAGCCAGGCACTGACTTCTCCTCTCTAGCTATTAAAGTCCTAGATAGCATCTTCTTCCAATAGAAGGCTGTTTTGTCTACATTGGAAATCTGTTGTTTAGTGTAGCTACCTTCAGAATGATCTTCTGGATAACTTGCTGCAGCATCTACATCAGCACTTGCTGCTTCACCTTGCACTTTTTTGTTATGGAGGTGGCTTTTTTCCTTAAACCACATGAATCAACCTCTGAGAGGTTTGAACTTTACTTCTGCAGCTTCCTCACCTCTCTCAACCTTCATAGAATTGAAAAGAATTACAGCCTTCCTCTGGATTAGGCTTGGACTTAAGGAAATGTTGTGGCTGGTTTGATCTTCTATCCAGAACCACTAGAATTTTGTCCATATCAGCAATATGGCTGTTTCACTTTCATCACTCATGTGTTTACTGTTGTAGCGCTTCTAATTTCCTTCAAGAACTTTTCTTTGCAGTCACAACTTGGCTAACTGTTTGGGGCAAGAGGCCTAGCTTTCAGCCTATCTTGGCTTTTGACATGTCTTCCTCACTTAGCTTAATTATTTCTAGCTTTTGCTTTCAAGTAAGAGATGTGCAACTCTTCCTTTCACTTGAACACTGAGAGGCCATTGTAGGGTTATTAACTGGCCTAATTTCAATATTGTTGGGTCTCGGAATACGGGATACCCAAGGAGAAAAAAAGAGACAGGAATGTCTTGTCGGTGGAGCAATCAGAACACACACATTTATTAAGTTCACCATCTTATATAAGTGTAGTTTGTGGTGCCCCAAAACAATCACAATTGGTAACATCAAAGATCACTGGTCACTTTTTTAAGACCCTGTCTCTTAGCAACAAAAAAAGGTTCTACCAGGAGACCCAGTTTCTCAATTAAAACCATTGCTTTGATACCCACTGTAGGATGGGTCAGAGGCTCATTGGCTCTTCTCTGGATTATACATGAATGCAGAGTTGGGAAGGACACTCTTCAGTGAATCAATGAATATGAAAATAAAGAAACATCAAGCAAAAGTCACATTACCAAGGTGCAGGGCCAATTTTGGCCCTTGGTTCCTCTGGAAAACTAGATTTTATTTAATGTCATTTAAGGTTATAGGAACGATAAATTCTATGTTTTTGTGCACCACTATCCACAGGAATCCACCCCATGTTCAAGCACTCTGTGCTGTGGACAGCCCACTTGGAAGCTACCCTCTTCATCAGTCTTGACAAGCAGTATGTAATCAAGTATAGGATTGCTGTCAGTATCATGGTCGGTGCTGAATCCTGGAGCTGAAAGGAGGGCAAAGTTAAAACCTTGACTTCCCCACCTTCATCTCTTACTTTCCACCCAAGAACATCCAAAATAGGGCTTAGGGCAAATGCCATAAGTCTAGTTGGGGGATTTTTCTGCCTGGTTGGAGTTTGGTGCACTCCACTCCTAGTCCTTTACAACAGGTACATTAAACCATGTAACACAGATCTTTGGATCCATAAAGGTGAGCCTCGAACACAGCAAGTTTCCGGAAAGTAGCTCAGGGCCCTTCTGCCTGCCTGATCTTTTCATCCACATTCTCTTGCCTCCCAAACTTAAACCTAAACTCGAACTTCAGTTTTCATCTTTGCTCTTACGCCTACTTTACCCTGTCTGTGGCCATACCACCCTGAATATGCCTGATCTTGTCTGATCTCAGAAGTTAAGCAGGGTCAGGCCTGGTTAGTGCTTGGATGGGAGTCCTCTAAACATTTATCTTCAGATTTCCTTTATGGATCCTGGATTATCCCACTGCTCTGTCCTCTGATTTTTCCTTTTCTACGAGGTAGCAGTGTCCTACTCCCAGCCCCAGCCTAAGAAACTCAATCTTATTTCCACCACTCGGCCTAGCTACCACACTCCCTTCAGAGGGAGTAATCCATCCGAGTGGTTAGATATAGGTGATTAGAAATGTTAGGTATTAATACAATAGAGCAAAAGATAGTCTTCTGTCTCCAAATCAGGATTTGCCTTTGTATAGTCTGCTGTGACTATGTAATCATCATATCAGAGATTTGAATGATTTCCATTTCCATAACTAAGACTTAAAGGTGTGATTTGAAATGCTCATTGTCCATTGAGCTCTGCAGATTTTTACAAAGGCCTTCTCACTGGAATGTGGTAGTGTTAGCTAAGCTAATGAGCTAATCTGGATCAGATGCAGAAAATATCTTTTGGAGAAACCAATATCAACTCAAACTTGCAAAACTATAGCAGGTTAGCAAGCTCTCCTCTGTTTAAATTAAGAAAAGAATTCTAGTCTCAACATCTGCAGGGAAGATAAAGAAATAGAGAGTAGCCTTGCCTTGTTAAGAAATTGTGGCTCCACATCGAATGTGGTAATAAGTACAGGAAAAAAAACCTGCCTGGCTGAAATAGCGGTCAAATTATTTACTACACTGTGCACATGCAGTGGGAGTATGTGTGAATTTTTTTTTTTAAATATAGAGAAACTAAGTGATTAACATAAGCCCTTAGGGACTCTTCCCACCCAATATCAAGAAAATAATTCCACTTTGTAAATAGATCTCTATACTGAGAATCAAACATGTGTTGAATTAAGAGCCATGGAGAAGCCTGTCTCTGAAACTGGTTCTTTTCTCCCGTTCTGTACACTGAATTGAATATATCCCAAATCTAAGTCTTGAATCTCCAGTCCTATCACCAAAGCATCCCCACCTAGGGGTCTAATCTACTATGTGGTTTCAGCAACCAAATCTTTGCAGGTCTCCATCTTCAGATCAGTCACTCTCCTGAACTCTGGTTCAACTTTTGCAATTGCTTTTTGTACTTGGATGGCACATCAAATTCAATGTTTACAATTTGGAATCTCTTAATAAACCACTCTGTTTCTTCCTGGGTGCTGACCTCTGTGTTTTTGTATAATGCCAGAATCTTGACTCCTTTAACATTTTTGGTAAAGGGAGCAAATTTTAGTCTACTTGGTATGAGTCTTTCATAAATCTACAGATCCCTTGCTATGGGACATTTCCAGGTCACGCTGCTGGTAAAAGGAAAAGCCGTGGTCCCAACTCCCCTGACATGCCTGCTTTTCAACTCAGAGTATATATAAAATCCTAGAAATCTCAAATTTCCAATGGCTTTATGTTGTATTTATGGATTTTTATATCTATTTCAAAAGCAGAATTCCAAAATATACATCCTTGGAAATAAAAAGGCAAATGTATTTGGGCATCTTTCATTGAATTCTTAATTCTTAATCTACTTTTTGAGATTGCTTTCATTTTCCTAGATTATTCCTATATTGAAAGGATAGGTCCCTAATGTAATAATTAGTCACTGGGACAAGACCGAATATTTAGGGATTTTCTAATCTCAGAGATTCTGTATACTTTTTATTGTCTTCCATTTAAAAATTTTACTTTATTTGTCCTATCTAGTTGTGAACTGAACTAATATTATATAAGAGTATGTACTTAGATGCTGCAGGCCCTGGGCTGAATTCTAGCATATATACACTTAAAAATCAGTAACTTTTAGTAGTAAATGGGAAATAATGTTGATGTTTGTTGTTTTTTAAAGAGTCATTAAGATGTACTTATGGACAAGAAAATCCCAATCCAAACCCCAACCCCTTTTCTTCTTTAACATCTTTAAATACATAGGAACTGTAAGTGAAGCCATTGGTTTTCATCCACAGAGTTAACTGCAAATTTCTCTTTATTGTAAGTCGGTAGAAGACAACATTAATCACTGAATAAAAAAAAAATGTTGCTTTCCTTGCATCACAGTCAGATGTGGTTTTTTTGTGTGTTTGTTTTTGTTCTTTTGTAGGGGGTGTGTTTGGCCTTAGGACTATTTTGATCGCCAAAGAAGACATTCTTAATAAATTTTGCTTTGTATCAACTCACATTTAGTAAGATTGGAGCTATTGAAAAGCAACATTGTAAAAAGATGATGAAATCAGATTTTGATGAGCTACACATTTTCACAATTTAACTAAGAGTATCTGTAGAAATTAAATAGTCAAACACATAATTGGCATTCCTAACAGTTCACTCACAAGCACAAATTTTTATTGATAAAAATCATTCTCCCCCAAAAGAAAGTGAAATTGCCCCATGAATTATGAAGAGGCCATCTCCATGTGCAGCCCTTTAATAGTAGCTGACTGGACTGCTGCTCTGAAACGCCTCCTAATGCATTTGCTCCTGAATTAGTAATAGGTTTCCAACCTCAAGGCACTTGCTACTTGAGGCCACTTTCCTTCAATGTTCAACTTTTTTGGCTCAGCAGGCTGAGTCAAGATAAACAACTCCTGATAATATAGTTTTCCTTCTCTTTTTTTTATTACTTTATTTTTTAAAAAGTATCAAAAGATGCAACAAGAATTATGATCTGGGTTGAAACTTCCATGTGCTTTAGCTTCATAGGAAATGTTTTTATTCTCCCCTGAAATCTTACTTTGAATTTAACATTAACCAAGCTTATAAAACACATTTCCTGAACCTTCTCTTGTCCAACCTCCTCTAGTACTTCAGAGTTTGTTCGCTTTTGAAAAACATTCAGATGAAATTTGAGAGAGAAAATCTGATTCCTTTTATAATTTAGGGGGTAGTGGGGCAGAGAGTTTTGGTTAAAAACATATCAGGCTTTTAAAGCCTGAAAATAGAATAGGATCATCAGGTTGTCCTCAGCTGACTCTGGGATAATGCTACAAACAGGACCCCCTTAACACAAAACATATTTAGCTGTACACTATCATCTCTGGGGCAGAGAGAGGAGGCTCCACCCAGCACCCTTCAGCCACCTTGTCTGAGCAGCTGAACAGTAGGGGAGGGGGTGGGCCAGGCGGGGAGGGTACTGCGGGGCTCACCCAGTGAATCTTCTTCGGGTGCCAGGCCACTCGATGCTAATGCTCACCAAGGGTGGCTGCTCATGAAAATCGCGTGTGCAATGAACACTTAGGACGCTTCCACTCCACCCTTAGAGATTCTGACTCGGGAAGCCTGGAAGGGCGCTCAGGCGTCTGCACTTCTTAATTTCCCAGGGGACTGCAATGCCCAGCCAGGAGAGAGCGTCACTGCTCTGTGCTGAGGATTAAACCACCCTGTTTACCCCTAGAAAACTTGAAAAAATGCAGCTCAGACCTCAGGGTGATAAATGTGGTATTGTCTCCAGGGGCTTTCTGTTCCAAGACAGGGAATAAAATTACAGCAAAGTAGCAAAAAAACAAGCTACCCAAGAATATAGTGAGCTAATGAGAGAACTCCAGACCAACAGAACCTGCAGCTTAAATGTACCCCAGGTTTCTTCAACCTTGATTACAAAGAGGGATGAAAAAGGAAAGTAATTTGTCGGGAACACTGGCTCTCTATGTTTCTAGTAAGTTTATTTGTACTATGGGAAATGATTTGAATTACTTTCAAACTACAGTAATCAAGACAGTGTGGATTTGGCCAATTTTATTGAAGTCTAACTTATCAATTTTTTCTTTTAGTTTGTGCTTTTTATTTCCTAGCTAAGAAATCTTTGCCTCTCCCGAAGTTACCAAGATTTTCTCTTGTGTTTTCTTCTAGAAGTTCTATAGCTTTTATGTTTAAATAACATGCTTCCTGACTTTACAAGTTTAGTCATTGTTGATTGACCTCCTAAAATCGAATACTAAGAATTAGACCTCTGGCCCTCCAATGCTCCCCCACTGTTCCACGTTCCCTCCCCTCCTTCCATCTCTCAATGTAGCATCGTACAATATTTGGTAAATCTGTATTAAATCTTCTCCTTTCACAGTTAACCATGTACCATGCTTACATTTCCTTTCTTGTATATGTTTGTTTTTCCTGGAGCTAACAAGTACCTTGTTTTTACATTTGCTTAATTTTCTATATACTATCGTTAAATCTTGCCAAAGTTCACCTGAAGAGCTCTAACATTCTTCGATACATTCACAAATCACCAGCCAGAAAACCTACCACTTCTTTCCTTTTTTTTTTTTTTTTTTTGGACATAATACCAGGAACCCTTTGATCACCTCCTGCACCCCCTCTGGTCTTTGCTGTGTTGCTGCATGACTAACTGCCTGACTCTTGTTTTCACATTTTTCCTGAAGTTTCTTTGGCTTTACTATGTTGAACCCTCTCTTCAGTATCACATGACCTTCCCTTTCTTACCAGCTCGTTTGAGGAAGCATATAGTTAGGTTCCTTTCTGAGAAAGAATGCAAGGAAGCGAATTGAGACCTCACAGGTCTCTGTGATTCTGTCCTCACACTCGATTAATAATTTGGCTGCTGTGGAATTAGAAGCTGGTAATAATTTTTAAGAAACTTGGAAGTTTCGCAGATTGCTATTGCTAAGCACAATGTGATTCTGATCCTTTATATTAATATAAACACATTTTGTGTGTTTATTTGTGGTTTGTTGTTTATATGTTTCTAGGAAACTTTATGATCTTCTCTTCACTTCTCGTGTTCTGAGATATAAGGTTCACAGTCATGAGCCTTGGTGTGGGCCATTTTGTGGGGCCCTTGTGATCCTAAAAACCATGCCTGTTCTGGAAAACTTTATTTCATTGTTTCTGTGATCGTATGTTCTTTCCTGTTTTTGAATCCACTAACCAGTGAATACAACTCTTTCAAGGTGGATCCTCTGTCTCATTTATTTTCTGTTTTCTATTTCTTTGTCTTTCCAGACAATGTACGGGGCTTTATCTTCCTGGTTTTTTTTTTTTTTAATTTTGGAAATCACATTTTATTTCCTAAGAAATGTCTTTATTCTGTGATTTTTCCTTTTTTAAAAACTGTAAAACAACACATGGGAGTAAGTTGTATATAATAAATGTACACCTTAATGAATGATTACAAAATGAAGCCCCTGTAACCACCAGTCTCGGCAGGAAACAGGACATTGCTGGACTCCCCAGAGCCACCTCATGCAGACCCCTGTCCAAACACAATTGTTTTTTCTCCCCCGAACTCAACAATTCAAGGATACAATGTTGTCACGGCCACATAATAGAGCTGCTGTCCTGAGTTTTCTGGCAGTCATATTCTTGCTTTCTTTCAGAACTTGGACCATCTAGTCATGCATTATTCAACACTTGATACCCAGCTTAATTTTGTCTTTTTTAAAAAAAGCATTATATAACTGGAATCATTCTGTATAACATTATTTTCAGTCTTTTGCTCGACATCGGTTTTGAGAAATTCATCCATGTTACACATAGTTGTGTCCATTCGTGTTCATTCTTTACGGCAGTCTGTTATACAAAGTCTGTTTACTTTGGATGGATATTTATGTTAAGCATTTATGTAGGAGTGGAATTTCTGGGTCACAAGTAGGCATATCATAACTTTCGTAGAAAATGTCACAATGTATGCCAACATGGTCTACCCATGCACACCCCAGCCAGCAGTGTGCGTGAGCTCCAGTTGCTCCTCACCAACTCTTAGTCTTGTCGGGCTTTTTAATTTTAGCCATTCTAGGAGTGTGAAAAGGTGACTTAATGTGGTTTTAATGTTTATTTTCATGATGACCGATCATGTTGTGGTTTGTTATTTTTTTGTTTAATTAGATTTAAAATCCACCAAGAATTGATATTGTACATGTAGATTGCTCAGCTCCATCCATTGAAATCTGTTCTTTTTTTCTGCTGTGTAGTGCCACTTTCACTATAAGTCAGGTGTACATGCACACATGCTTCTGTCTGGGCTTTTGATCTTGTCACATTGGTCTATTTGTCTTTCCATCCACCAATTATACATCTTAATTACCATAACCTATTTAAGTCTTGATATTCAGTAAAGCAAGTATTCCCAAATTCTACTTGCAATTTCATATCAATTTTGAAATCAGCTTGTCAAGTTTCACCCATGTGTACACACACACATAAGTCATATCTTGGAGTTTTTTTTGGGTTTGTATTGAATTTATATACAGGTATACCTTGGGGATATTGCAGGTTTGGTTCCAGACTACCACAATTAAGTGAATATCACAATAAAGCAAGCTGTACAAATTTTTGGTTTCCCAGTGCATGTAAAAGTTATATTTACACTATACTGTAGTCTATTAAGTGTGCAGTAGCATTATGTCTAAACAAACAATGTACATTCCTTAATTAAAAAATGCTTTACTGCTAAAAATTGCTAATGATCATCTGAGCCTTCAAGGAGTCACAGTCTTTCTGCTGGTGGAGGGTCCTGCCTCAATGTTGATGGCTGCTGACTCATCAGGGTGGTGGTTGCTGAAGGTTGGGGTGGCTGTGGCAATATCTTAAATAAGACAACAATGAAATTTGCTGCATCAATTGACTCTTCCTTTCACAAAAAATTTCTCTGTAGCATGTGATGCTGTTTGATAGCATTTTACCCATAGTAGAACTTCTTTCAAAATTGGAGTCAATCTTCTCAAACTTTGCTGCTGCACTAAGTTTATGTCACATTCTAAATCTTTTGTTGTCATTTCAACAATGTTCACAGCATCTTCACCAGGAGTAAATTCCATCTCAAGAAACCACTTTCTTTGCTCATCCATGAGGAACAACTCCTTCATTCAAGTTTGATCATGAGATTACAGCAAGTCAGTCACATCTTCAGGCTCCCCTGCTGATTCTATAATAGTTTTCTTGCTATTTCCACCACATCAGGAGTTACTTCCTCCACTGAAGCCTTGAACCCCTCAAAATCATCCATGAGGTGGGAATCAACTTCTTCCAAACTCCTGCTAATGTTGTCATGTTGACCTCCTCCCATGAATCATGAATGTTCTTAAAGGCATCTAGAATGGTGAATCCTTTCCAGAAAGTTTTCAACTAATTTTGCCCAGATCCATCAGAGGAATCACTATATATGACAGCTATAGCCTTACAAATTGTATTTCTTAAATAGTAAGACTTGAAAGTTAAAATTACTCCTGATCTGCGAGCTACAGAATGGGTGTTGTGTTAGCAGGCATGAAAGCAACATTAATCTTGTACATCTCCATCAGAGCTCTTGGGGGACCAGATGCATTGACCATGACCAGTAATATTTTGGAAGGAATCTTTTTTTCTGAGTAAGAGGTCTCAATGGTGGGCTTAAAATATTCAATAAACCATGCTATAAATAGATATACTACTTAGACATCATCTAGGCTTTCTTCCATTTATAGAGCACAGGCAGAGCAGATTTAGCATAATTCTGAAGGGTCCTAGGATTTTCAGAATGGTCCATAAGCATTGGCTTCCACTTGAAGTTATCAGCTGTGTTTTAGTCCTTACCTAGAATGTCAGCCTGCCCTTTGAAACTTTGGAGCCAGGCATTGACTTCTCCTCTCTAGATATGAAAACACTTGATGGCATCTTCTTCCAATAGAAGAAGATTGTTTTTTCTACATTGAAAATCTGTTGTTTAATTTAGCCATTTTCATCAGTGATCTTACCTAGATCTTCTGGAAAACGTACTATAGCTTCTACATCAGCATTTGCTGCTTCACCTTGCGCTTTTCTATTATGGAGATGGCTTCTTTCCTTAAACCTCATGAACTGTCCTCTGCTAACATCCAACTTTTCTTCTGCAGCTTCCTCACCTCTCTCAGCCTTTATAGAATTGAAGAGAGTTAGGGCCTTGCTCTGGATTAGGCTTTGGCTTAAGGGAATGTTGTGGCTGACTTGATCTTCTATCCAGACCACAAAAATTTTGTCCATATCAGCAATATGGCTGTTTTGCTTTCTTATTATTCATGTGTTCCCTGGAGTAGTACTTCTATAATAATTTCCTTCAAGGACTTTTTCTTTGCATTCACAATTTGGCTAACTGTCTGGAGCAAGAGGCCTAGCTTTCAGCTTATCTCAGCTTTTGATAAGCCTTCCTCACTAAGCTTAATCATTGCTAGGTTTTGATTTCAAGTGAGAGACATGCAACCATTCCTTTTACTGGCACACTTAGAGGCCAGGCCATTGTAGGGTTATTAATTGGCCTGATTTCAATACTGTTGTGTCTCAGGGAATGGGGAGTCCCAAGGAGAGGAAGAGGGATGAGGGAATGGCTGATTGATGGAGCAGTCAGAACACACACAACATTCATTGATTAAGTTCGCAATCTTATGTGGGATCGCAGCTCGTAACAGATGTAACTATAATGACAAAATTTGAAATATGGTAAGAATTACCAAAGTGTGACACAGAGACATGAAATGAGCACATGTTGTTGGAAAAATGTCATCAATAGACTTGCTGGATGCAAGGCTGCCACAAGCTTTAAATTTGGATAAAGTGCAGTGTCTAGAAGGTTCAATAAAGTGAAGTGCAGTAAAATGAGGTGTGCCTGTACTTGCTGTCTTTTTTAATTTGATAAGCCTCCCCGGGAGTTCAGTTTTATTCATCTTTTAAAAATGATTTTTTTTGTTAAATATAAAAAAATTCAAAAACAGGATAAATTAATCTCTGGAATTAGAGGTCAGGCTAGCAGTTTCCTTGTGGGAGCAGTAGTGGGAGGGGCAGGACAGGGCATGTGGGGAGCTGGTGGTATTCTTTTTCTTGATCTGGTGTCACTTATAAAAATGCTCAATCTGTGAAAGTTCACTGAGCTGTATTTTAAATGATGTGTGACCTTTTCTGTATATATGATATACTTCAATAAAAATCAGTTTGAAAGACAACTTTTGATTTGTTGATTCTATTTGTATATTTCCTTTCTATTTCATTAATTTTTGCTCCTGTTCTAATTACTCACTTTCTTTCACTTTGGTATATTTTGTTGTTCTTTGACTTATTGAGATAGGTACTTACTACTTTTTAGCATTTAAAGCTAAAATACTTCCTTTTATATACAGCTTTAGATACATCCCACAAGGTTTGATATGGAATATTTCATTATCATTTAGCTTGAAATATTTTCTAATTTTTATTCTTTTTCCCCCCACAGGAACCAAGCTGACTTGGATCTCTTTCATTTCAATTTCATTTTAATTTCAGTTTAATTTTCATTTCTTACTGCATTTTTTTCACCTTTAGATGACATAAACATTTTCTTAACTTCAAAACATATGATTTTTATGAACTATATTTTAAAGTTTATTTCTCTCTTTATTGCCTTGTGGTCAGAGAATATCCTGCATGCTTTTAATCTTTTGTAATTTGTAGAGACTTGCTTTATGACTCAATATATGATCAATATTTGTAAGTTGTCCATTTACTCTTGAAAATATTGCTCATTCTGCAGTTGTTGGATGTAGTATTCTATATGTCTTTTAGGTCTAATTTGCTGATTACATTGTTCAGATCTAAACTCCTACTAATATTTTGCCTGTGTGTTTTATCATTTGCTGCTAATTGTCTATTTATCCTTATATTTCTCCAACTTTTTTATGTATTATAAAACTATGTTATTAGATGTGTATATGTTTCATCGCTTCTCAGCCTTTTGGCTAAGATCAAGTGTAGATGTGTACATGTTTAGAATCATTATATCTTCTGAGGGAATCAAATATTTTTCATTTTGATGTGCCTCTCTTATCTAGTAATTTTTGTTGCCTTAAAATCTACTTTGATATTAATATTGCTATTTCAGCTTTGTTTTCGTTTGTGTGTGCATGATGTATATTTTCAATTCCTTTATTTTCAATCTTTCTATATCTTTGTGTTTTAGACATGTCTTCCTCAAATTGTATGTAGGTTTTTATTAGTCTTATAAGTTTTGCCTTTTATTTTGAGTTATAATTCTTTTCTATTGAATACAATATGCACATATTTGAATATAAATCCATAACCTTACTATATAATTTCTATCTTTTTTATTCCATATTCTCTTGTTTCTCTCTTCTTAACTTTTTTTTGGATTTAAAAATTATTTCATTTTTTGGCAGTTTGGAAGATATGTACTCTTTTATTATTTTTTTAGCAGTTGTTCCTGAGATCACAGCATGCATCTGACTCATCAGAGTTTAACATTACTTTGCACTTCTACCTTCTTCCTGGGCAATGCAAGGACATTAGGACACTTTAATTCAGTGTAATCTCCTCCTGTTAGGCAATTTTAATTCTACCTACAATATATACCTTATGAAAATAACATACAGTCAATATTCATTTTGATTAATCTGTATATTAATATTTATCATTTTAGTTCTTTCCTGTTTCTCAGACTTTCTATCTGGGATAAATTTTCTTCTGCCTGAAGAATATCCTATAGTTTTCCCTGTAGATTAGGTCTGCTAGTGATGAATTACTTCAGCTTTTGTTTGTCAGAAAATATGTTTAATCCCCCTTTATTTTTCAATAACATATTCGCTGGGAAACAGGATTCAGAACATCGAAGATATTATCCCATTGACTTTGGGCTTTGTTGTCTTTTGAGAGTAATCTTTCTGTCTGCTCTTACAATTTACTTTTAGCCCTTTCTATTCCACCTGCCCCACCATCACCCCAGTTTTACTGGGATGTTTTTAGGTATGAGTTTTTTTCTATTCTTCTCTCTTGAGGGTTTTTTAAAAATTCTTGAATCTGTGAATTGATGTTTTTCATTAGTCTTGGAAAGTTCAAAGCCATCATATGTGTTAGAATTTTTAACTGTATCCCCTATTCTCTATCTTTTATTGTGTGTTTTCCAATCTTTTATTTTATGTTTGTGTGTGTGTGTGTGTGTGTATGAAACAGAGTCCCACTCTGTTGCCCAGGCTAGAGTGCAGTGGAGTCACTACAACCTCAAACTCCTGGCTCAAGTGATCCTCCTGCCTCAGCCTCTGAGTCTCTGGGACTACAGGTATGTGCCACCACTCCCAGCTAATTTGTCTATTTTTTTTGTAGAGATGGGGATCTCGCTCTTGCTCAGGCTGATCTCAAACTCCTGGCCTCAAAGAATCCTCCCACCTTGGCCTATTTGTGCTTTATTTTGAACATTTTCCTTCTGACTTTTTATCCAATTCACTAATTTTCTCTTTGAATTTGTCTAATCTCCAGGAGTTCGAGGCTACAGTGAGCTATGCCTTGTTTCAGTTTTTTTTGTTATGGATTTCTCTCAGATTTGATTGGGTAATCTTGACCTCCTGGTCAACTCTAATAAATTGAAGCAGACTTATTTTACTGTAGTAATATACATAGCATAAAATTTACTACTGTAATCATTTTTAACCGTACAGCTCAGTGGCATCAAGTACATTCACATCCTTATACAACTAGCACCCCTATTCCCCATTAGACAATAACTCCCCATCACCCTCCCACCCCTCCTCCCCTTCAGTCTCTGGTAACCACAGTGCTGATACAGGAAAGCAGACCCCAAAGCTGGAGTCTGGCCTGAAGGCCAAGTGAGTGTGTTCTTGGCTTCGCACAGGAAATAATTCAAGAGCAAGCAGGGAGAGTATGGCAAATGCAAGTTTATTGCAGTAAGAAAAGAAAAAAAGAAAACTGGCTGCCCCACAGACAGAGCAGGACTGTGTGCTGCTGGCTGCCTACTTTTACGGTTATCTCTTGGCCACAAGTTAAACAAAGGGAAGATTGTTGGTGAATTTCTTGGGAGAGGGGTAGAGAGTCTCCAGGACCCATGCTCCCTGTCCCATTTAAACCATGTAGGGCAATTTCCTGGAGTTGCCATGGCATTTGTAAACTGTCCTGGAGCTGGTGGGAGTTCCTTTTAGCACGTTAATGCGTCACAGCTAGCGTATAATGAGCAGTGAGGGTAACCTGAGGTCTTCTGGTCCCCCACCCCCACCCACCCCATGGCCATCTGGGCTCCAGCTGGTTTTGGCTGGTTACTCTGCCATCTCCTGTTTTATCAGAGACATTGGTTCAGGTCTTACGACTCCTTAAGAGCAAGGCTTTCTGGTTCCCTATGTCAATTCTACTTTCTATCTTTATGAATTTGACTATTCTTAAGTATGTGTCTCATAAAAGTGGAATCATACGATATTTATCCTTTTGTATCTGGCTTATTTCACTTAGCATAATGTCTTCAAGGTTCATTCATGTTATAGTACGTTTCAGAATTCCCTTCCTTTTTAAGGCGAAATAATATTCCATTGTATGAATTTTAATGTATACCACATTTTGTTTGTCCATGCATCCCTGGATGGACATATGGGTTATTTCCACCTTTTGGCTATTGTGAATAATGCTGCTATGAACACAGGTGTACAAATATCTGTTTAAGTCTCTTTTTTCAATTCTTTTTGGTATATACCCAGAAGTAAAATTGGTGGATCATATGGTAATTTTATGTTACTTTTTTTAGGAACCCCCCCATATTGTTTTCCATAGCAACTGCATCATTTTACATTCCCACCAGCAATGCAAAAGGGCTTCAACTTTCTGGGATTTTTTTTTTGTTTTAATAATAGCCATTCTAATGAGTGTGAAGTGGTATCTCATTGTTGCTTTTTTGTTTGCATTTCCCTAATGGTTAGTAATGTTGAGCACCTTTTCATATGCTTATCGGCCATTTGTGTATCTTCTTTGGAGAAACAGCTATTCAAGTCCTTGGCCCATTTTTGAATTGTGTTGTGTGGTTTTTTGTTGTTGAGTTTCACGAGTTCTTTATATATTCTGGATACTAATTTCTTATTAGATGTGTGATTTGCAATTATTTTCTCCCAGTCTGTCTATCTTCATATCAATCATAGTGGCGTTACCATTCAGCAAGTAGACTTTCGCTTTCTCTTCCTCCTTTGGTATGTCCCCTCACAGTTACCCTCTGCTACACCCGTTGCCTCTGAGTTCTGTGCTCTCTATGTTCAATTCCCAAAGAAAATACATTTCCCTTCTCATGCTGGGGTAGGAGAGGGGTAGTCACCTGGCTGTGTGGGGGTAGAAGGAGATTTGTGGATCTAGTTATTCCTTACAAAGGCTCTTACAGATCTTCCAGTACCTAGTCCTCTCCCCACCCCTGCCTCTAGTTTCAGGCCTTTCTGGAGTTCTGTGACATAGTCTGCTTTCTTCCTGTGAGTCATCCCTTCTTTAAACACATAATATTTTCCTTTCTCTGCTAGGTCAGTTGCCAATTCTCTTCCACTTTTCATCTGCTAAAACGTGTTGATATCTGTCATCTGCTGTCCTTTTCTTTCCTATTCTATTTTCCCTAAATGGTTTATATGCTTTTATCCCAGCGCTGCCACTTTGCTGGGGTTGCAGAAGGGAGTGGTGGTAATAACGTGTGTTTAAGCCCCTGGGTCTAGCCTGAAGCCCATGTAGTTCTCTCAGTAATACTAAGAATAATTGTGCTAATTTGATATATAAAATTTTGTGGTCACTCAGTTAGTGGGTGGTGAGGCTGGGTTTGGCACACAGATCTGTCTGATGCTGGGTCACATGCTATTGTGCTATACCATGATATGTTCACCTCATGTTGTACCTTCTTCTCTAGCTAAACAAAGGTTACACTTAAAGAAAATCCATTAATTTAACACAGAGCAGTCTTAGGCAAAATCAAAATGTTTTAATTTTCTGGTAAAGAAGGAAACTTACTTCAAACTCCCCAAATAATGATGCACACCTCAGAAAGTAATCTTTCCATTCACATGTTGTACATCTTCATTGCAGCATGTAAGAATTTAGTACTCAAAATAACAGCAGTAATGGAAAGTACATATCTGTTTACTAAACTCAATATGCATCCACATTTCAAAGAGTCTACAACTTACAAAATAATTATACTATGATCTCTCTCTCTCTCTCTTTCTCTCTCTCTCGCTCTCAAACATTTGTTTTAATAAATGTCATCTTGGGAGGAAAAATAGTAACAAATAACCCTTGGAATTCATGTGCTTTGAGAGCAGCCTCGGGAAATATTATCTAAAAGTAAAAATACCTAGAGAATTATCTGGACACTTGCCATGTGTGAACAATCATTGTCAAAACTATACCTTCTTGGTTTTAGGTTACATGCCTGGCAGCACAGATGATTGAATATTAATTTGATATTTTTTACACTGGGAAAAAGAATGATAGTCTGTTATTCTATGTCTCTCAGGACAGGAAAGAAGAAAGTAAAGAGCGGTGGCTGGTGCATGGACTTTAGTACTTACCTGAACTTTGTTCAAATCTGGGGCCTAATTGTATGATCTTAAGGAATTATACATCTCTAAACACAGAGGGTCCTTAGTTAGAAAATGAGAACAATAAGAACACTGTCTACTTCATGGAGTTTTTGTAAATATTAAAAGAGAAACGGCAGGTAAAGGATTTAACACGGTGCCAGGCACATACTCAGAGCATATTAATGGGCAGGGGTTGTTACGGCACAATTATTCAAAAGTTTTACTGGGAAGGCCCCTAGAAAGGCTACTGAAATGGAAATAAACAGAAAGAATAGATGGTGGTTATGAGAGAAACAAAGATTTATTGAGGGTCTACTTCACACAGAGCATCACTCTACGGTAGTCACATGGCTTAGACATTTTCATCCTGCAACAACTCTAGGAGTTGTACAGAGTCCCCCACTTCCCAGACAAGGAGGAGGAAGCTGGGGTCACATGGAGGTGGAACTGGAATTCAGATTCCTGTGTGCCTGAATCCGAAGTCGATTTTCACCCTTTATGGCACACACTTTGCTAGAGCTGGATGCTCAACTGATGGGAAGTCAGGCTGTCTGTGAATTCATATTCTATTTCTGGTTATTTCATTAATATTAGGCTATCATGTGTAAGGTACAAAATTAATTTCTCCTTCTTTCCTTAATCATCCTTGGGGATGGGGGTTAACAATAATTGTCCCTCATTTCTCATGGGGTATTAAAAATAATAAATTTCATGAGTTATTTCAGAAGGCAAGTTGATAGATAAAAAGAATAATCAAATTTTAGAACTAGAAGAGCCTTTAGAGATCACCCAGGAGAACCTGCTCATTCAACAGAGGAGGAGACCCAGGCTTAAAGAAAAAAGCACGTGCCCATGATCTGACAATGAGTTATTTGCAGAGCAGTGGGATTCTCTGCTAGTGAGGCTTAGGTTGAGGTGGAATAATGTTCTTCCTCATGGAAGGCAGAAGGAGGGGCTGAGAGCGACAGGTCATGCATTCTTGTGCCTCTTTATTTATTTATTTTAGAGATGGGGTCTTGCTATGTTGTCCAGGCTAGTCTCGAACTCCTGGCCTCAAGCTATACTCCTGTCTCGGCCTCCCAAAGCACTGGGATTACAGGTATGAGCCACCTCACCTGGCCCTTTTGTGCCTCTTTTACACAACCACCTGCTTCAGGCATCCTTCCTTTTCTGCCTGACACGGGAGGAAAGAAGCATGATGGCTCTTTTCTGGGGTCACAGACAACTCATCAACTTCAGATCTTCCAATCCATTCTCAGAAAACTTTCTTTAATCCCACCCATAGCTAATCAAAGTAGTTTCTACGAATAATAAGTGGACTTAGAGAAATATTTCTAATATATAAAATGTACCTAGTACATAGTCGTTCTATTATTTTCATTGATTTTTCCCTCTGTCCTTTCATATTTCCCTTTTCCAGCAGAACCTAGGCATCTGGGGCTCCAGGGCATCCTCAAAATGACAGAAGAGACGTGCACAATCGGGAGGTGGGATGTCAATAGATACCTGCTGAGAGGGCACCAGACAGAGAAAGCCCATCCTAATGGCACTACAAACCACATACGCGTCTTGCTCCCCAACATCTACATCTCTGTTTTTAGTTGAAAGATAAAATCTGTAATCTTGCTAATTCTTTCCACAGATGTCCATCCAACTTTTAGCTTTGAGAAACACTCAGTCTTATTGATGGCCACAGTGGAAAAGGAATATGATTTCTTTGGTTGGTTGTGAATGCAGAAGGGAACAGTGGTCCCAACTCTGCCTCTCCAAGCAGGGTACGCTGTGCACAGTGCACAGGGGAGCAATTAAGCTTCTCGTGGTGCCCTTATTAGAAAGGGAACAGGTGCCAAACTGCGCACGCATTAGCAGAATACAATAAACGCAAGTTGCTGGCTCAGCCTATTGTGCTGATTGTGGCAAAGTGAGAGCAGGACCATTACGAAGGCACCTACACTCAGAGCCTGAGGAGGACTGTGAAATAGTATTTGCTGCTTTTCTTTTTAGTTTTGTAAAATTGGACTTGATTTACATACATACATAACTCTGTCATTAAACACCAGGGAAACACTTTTTAAGAATTCATCTCTCTTGAGAAGAATGCTTTCAATCAGGATTGGCCTTTTGGTGGAATTCACCAAATCATCACTGTCAACAGTCAAGGCTTGTGACTGTCCCACATGGGCTCCTTTCAGAGAGACTTTGGAAAAATGGAGAAAGAGTCTCATTACCGCTGCCATCAGCCCCTTAATTTGATTGTGTTGGTTGTTTTCCAAAAGCATGGGATAGAAAGGAACAATTTAAGAAACAAAGAGGTTTGGAAGTGAGGTCCAAGACCCTGAAGACAGGAAAGTGCACCTTTTGGAAGCTGCCCACGTAATGTGCTGGCTGTCGGGTCCCCAGTCCTTTCTACCTCGCAGGGGTGGCCTGAGTCCTAGTTCTCAGCACCCTTTGATAAGATTCTCTGGCAGTTAGAGAAGAAAGAAAGTGATTTTTTATTTTCATCAGACAAATTATTTGGGGCTGCAATACTGAACATTAAAATAGAGAATTTTTCTGAGCTCATAGTAATTAATGAGAACTTCAAGTTTCCCCAAATCCATTTGTGAGTTTCCTTAAGGGAAGAGTCATTAACATGAGTGAAAGAGGGAGCAATTATTATTTGGTGCTCACTGGAAGCAAGTGGATGTGTATTTCATTCTTTTATCACTCAACTACGTTGACTCTCAGCCTTTTTCACATAGTGGCCTCCAGGTCATTTTAAAAGGAGAGACTTAACTCCCTCCTTAACCGCATTGTCTTCTTCCCTTTCCTGTCTACCACCATCTGCTCTCTCTGTCTTGTTCTCTAACATTCTAAACCTTCTTCCTGGTCCCCCTGAAATGCAATTCTGTCTATGCCTGTCTATAGCTTTCAGGGATAAAAAGGGAAATTGGAAGCTTATGAGGTGATTCCAGTGACCAATGAATGGAACAACTCTGAGAAATGACCCACTCAGTGGCTGCCTCTCAACTCCTCCAATAACTACAGCTTGAAACTTGATGCTCCCCTAGTTCTTGACCTAAACTGACCTCAGGTAAGAGGGATATAAAGGGCCTTGGTTTAGTCCAACAGGTGACTTGACCTGGAGGGGATATCTGCCGTTTTTATCAGCCAGGCATCCATCCCCACTAAGAAACAGATATTTACCTAGACTGTAACCTGCAACAAGCAAGGACAGAATTAGTGTTTACAACTGCTGGGGGAAAATCACTCTCCAGGGAGGACAGAGATGTTCCATGAAACAATTTACTGGAAAAGCCTCACTTTGTGTCTTCCAGCCTATTGAAAACTCCTTCCACCTGCCCTTTCCCCACTTCCAAAACCCCTCCCCTCCTCCCCCAAGCCAAGTTCCCTATAATATTGTTTCCAAACATTTGTTCCTTCTCTACAATAGGATTCTGCATCTCCACCCTGTGTTGTGATCTACCCACATCCTTGGGAAGGAGCACATGTGATCACCTCATTGATGGACTTGGCCCACTGGTGCTTTGGTCAATGGCTTATAGATGTCCATGATATCAGCTTTATTTAACCAGAAACTTTATATCACATGGGTGGCCCAGGCTCTCTTGCATTTTTGCCCTTGCCACTATAAGCGCACCCCAAGGACCGTTCAAACTACAATGAGAGACTAACAAAAGGGAAGCCATTTTGCTTCCAGTATGCTCTCGGTTTGTCCTGTCTTAAAAGTTTAGAATTAACCTGCTGCTTGCTTACATAGCTGTGGGACACAAGATTAGAAAACAACCTTGAGAAAAAAACAGATCAAGAGTCTGGAATAGGCAACCACAGACTGCTGATGACTAGATCCACCAGATGACCTATTGTTTGCTGATAACCGTGGACAAAGTCATGATGACTTGCACAAAGCTTGCTTTCTGCCACCAACCCCCTTTACCCTTTCCCTTTGTAAATTGCTCAGTAAACAGAGGAGAGGAGATGATCTTTGAGACAATAGTCCACCATCTCCTCAGGCTGCCAGCTCTCGGGTGGCAGCGGGCAGCCGAACCTGTGTTTAGTAACACCATGAGAACAGCAGGTCTCACACAGAAACTTCTCATTCAACCTGGATGCCAGACAGATCCACAGCCCTCGTGTAACTTAGGCAAGAAATCCTGTTCTTGTTCTTGTTGTTGTTGTAAGCTGTTCAGATTTCTTGGAGTTGTTTCTCTCTGTTGCAAAAACTAAAACATCTTAGTTCATCTTGGCTCGGTGTTGCCTTGATTCAACAATTCTATTCTTAAACTTTCCAGTGGCAAGCTCCTTGTTACCAGCTGTCTGTCTGAATCTCCTAACCTCAAGGGGAAAAGGGGCAGGAGGCTTTGGGAAAGCAGGAACCAGGGCTGAGAGTCCTCCTCTGAGAAGCCTGAGTTCAAAAACTCTAGTGCTGGAAAACCCAGAAGCAGTAGAAGAGCTAATGACAAAAGCTGGAGAAGAGGCAGAAAGAGCAACAAAACTGTAAAGGTCCAGATCATATGTGGAGCAAGGAGCCATGAGTTTAGAATCAAGGCATTGAAACCACTAAGGGTGGGAGAATCAAACCTGGCAGATTTGGGAAAGGTGTAGGGTGGGAAAGTGAGTCCTGAATACTTTGCTAAGTTCACAATAAAAGTCCTTGGAGCAGACATCATCTCTACCCCTGTCCCCTCACACCCCGCTGCCTCCTGCCCCCTTGCTGGCATGACCCAGTGGGCTGCTTTGATGCATTTTAGGCCATTCCTGAGGTGACAAGAAGATTCATTAGCAGTTTTCTAGTCTATAACCTTTCACTTACCACTCGCAGTAGAACTGAGTGTGATGCTGGCCAGGGTCCCCTCTTGCTCCCCCACCTACCCAGTTCTTCTGCCTTTCCCATTGTTGGTCTGGGATGTTGGGGTGGGGTGTTGGGGTTTCACACTGGGTTCTTGTGGGGGGAGCTGGAGAAAGCTGTAGAAAAGGGGATACTCATGATTGTGAAAGCTGAAGGTAGAAGGCTGCAGAATCGACAGCTTTGTGCCTTCTATGAAGTTATATTTTCCCTAGTAGGTTTTCCTGATTTCAGTAAGGGTGGGTTAGGCATAGTTGTCAGGAGGAGAATCAGCCAGGTCTTCAGTTCAGATTGTCTCCCCCGAATTCTTTGTTTCCATTTGTTTTTTGCTGTACCTTGGCATGTCAGGGGGTGTCTTGGTGGTGATCAGGAATGCTGAAAGCCGTGAGAGGGGCCGTGGTTGCTATGGATGATATTCCGGGTGGACAGTACAGTGAATTGTTGCACCCCTTTCTGCAATGGAAGGGTAGGTAGACCCATTGCACAGCCTGTCGGTTGTGCAGCTATAAAGGTGCTTCTTTAGAAATGAGCCACTTGTAAGATCTATCCACGGGTAAAGGGTATGAAAGAGAAGAACAAGGGCATGCGCACTTGGAGACAAAGACTTTGAACAGAGCTCTTCAGGACTGGAAATTAGGTCCAGATTTAGGTGCTGGGTAGTCTGGGGAAGCGGAAAACTTCCCTCATGTGCGAAGTGGCTGTGGCTAAAACGGATGGAGTCGAATGCTGTAAGGTGGGTGGGTGGGAAGGTGACATTTATAATACTCTGCTTTTATTTTGGCTATTCAGCTACATGCACTACACACTATGTTAGTAGATTCTAAGCTCCTTGTATGCTTCCTTATTCATCTCTTTACCTCCCTTAACACAAGCATTATTCTTTGTTCCGTGGGTGCTTAATCGTAATAATAGTGGCAACAAATGGTTAATTCAGTGAATGGATGACATAGATCTACATAGAAGAACTGTCAGGGTAAAAGTAGCTTTAAGACCATGCTGTTTTCATAAAGCAGATTTATTTATAGAGTTTTTATTAGTGTTAGAGATGGAACTTGTTTTAATGAAAAAAATGTTAGATATAGCCAATAAAACACATTTAATTGTTAATTCCAGGTTAGAAAAAGAAAATGCAATACGCAGGAAGACATTAAGTAAGGAATATCGCAAAAAGGTTTCACAGCAATCACTTGAAAAGGTAATCATTTTCCCAAGCAGTTCACATTTTATCACTTCCATTACGGACTTCACACAAGGAAGCTAGGGTATCTTTCTAACAAAGGCATCAGAGGTATTCAAGCCACTGTCATCTAATAGTAAAGCCCTTAATCCTGCCGGTCTACCTTCTAATCTTATATGGCAATATAGTCAGCTTGTAAAGCTGGACAAAAAACTGCATAGTTGACTAATTATTTAGGACTCCAGGGTAATTCTTAAAGGAGAGGGTGTTAATTCCCATGCACCCCTCAGTAAGCCTCTGCTGATGTTTTTCTTGCATCAAAGTAAAGATTTCATGTATCACTATAGGGTAGAGTCTCTGAAGATCTATTCCTTCTTAGAAAAAAATGCCTTTGAAGAATCTAGGCTATACACAGTCCCATTAATGGTAAATTGCACAAAGTAATTATGCACACAAAATCAGTACATTTATAAGGAAGTTTGAATATTTTTGGAACAAGGGGTTTTGTTTTAGTTTTGCTTTGTTTTATTTTGTTTTGGTTACTTCAGGTACTATTATAACCATGCCATGAATGAAAACAGTTTTAGGGTTAATTTATTATTTTTTACTCCCAAAGGGCCAGTTAAAATTAGGTTACTAAAGCATAATTCATTTCCATCTCTGTCCACCCCACAAGTTTGGCTAAACAAAGCAAAAGCTAACAGAAACTAGAAACTCTGCCACCCATCCACCATCAGTAAGGCAGGCATATGGAATTATTTTGGTAGTAGCAGAAATGGGTGGGCCCTGATATAGTCACATTATCTTATCAATTTTTAGCTAATGGATAATTGCATTTGAGAAGCATATATTTTGCCTCACTTAAAACAGCATTTTAATCAATCAATCAAACTCTTAATAGATATTATTGAGATACTTTGTGAGGCACTGTAGGGGACACAAATCGTAAAAAATAATTCCTACCTTTAAGAAACTCATAATCTCCTGTTCTATCCAATGAAAAAGAAAATAAATACTCAGCCCCCTTCTGATTTTAGGTTAGGTCACCAGTCTTTTGGGAAATTTAACCAGAAAAATGCTGGAAATGGGAACAAGAA
Organism: Daubentonia madagascariensis; assembly: GCA_023783475.1. Taxonomy (NCBI): domain Eukaryota; kingdom Metazoa; phylum Chordata; class Mammalia; order Primates; family Daubentoniidae; genus Daubentonia; species Daubentonia madagascariensis. Next base: position 12,725,920 of record JAKFHU010002658.1, read on the forward strand.
CCTGGTTTTGGGAGGAAGGAGGAGATAAGCAGTTGTGTTCTTGATGTGTTTATTTTGAAGCGAGGGAACATTTGAACGGTAATATCCCAGAAGCAGCTGACACAGCAGATTGGTGATCACAGGTGTGTAGGTACTAAATGAGGATAGAGTGATCGAGGGAAACAAGAAAGTGAACAAGGTCCCCAGAGCTGCAGGGCAGGGCTATGGTTAGGACACAGGAAAGAAAGGAAAACACAGGAGAGAAGTTAGGAAAAAGAATAGTTGTTTCCAAGTTGGGGTCCCAATTTCCCTTGAATTCTAAATAGTCACAGAGTCCTACTACTGCCTCTAAAGTTGCACAGTGGGTTTTTCCCATTTATTTGCATCTTTTATTTATTTGTTATTATTACTTATTTTTATTTTTAATTTTTTTGATAGGGTTGGGGTACAAGTGGTTTTTGGTTACACGGATGAATAGTATAATGGTGATGTCTGGATTTTTATTGTACCTGTCACCTGTATAGTGCATGTTACACCCAATAGGTAGTTTTTCTTTCCTTACCTCCTCCCACCCTCCCCTTTCGGAGTCTCCAACATCCATTGTACTCTGTATGCCGCTGCATAGCCATAATTTAGCTCCCACTTACAAGTGAGAACATGCGGTATTTGGTTCCTATGCTACTTCACTTAGGATGATGGTCTCCAGTTCCATCCAAGTTGCTGCAAAAGACATTATTTCATTCTTTGTTTATGGCTGAGTAAAATTCCATGGTGTATGTGCCGTATTTCTTTATCCATCCTCAGTTGATGGGCACTTAGGTTGATCCCATATCTTTGCAATTGTGAATTGTGTTGCGATAAACACACAATTGTAGGTATCTTTTTTATGTAATGACTTCTTTTCCTTTGGGTAAATACCCAGTGGTGGAATTGCTGGATTGAATGGTAGGCCTAGTTTTAGCTCTCTGAGGACTCTCCATACTGTTTTCCGTAGAGGTTGTACTAGTTTACATTCCCAAAAACAGTGTGTAATTGTTCCCTTTTCACTTCATCTCAGCCAACATCTATTGTTTTTTAACTTCTTAATAATGGCCATTCTGACTGGGGTAAGGTGATATCTCATTGTGGTTTTAATTTGCATTTCCCTGATGATTAGTGATGACAAACAGCACTTGAGCGGTTCAGAAGGTCAAGGGCCAAGAAGGTATTCAACTGACATCAGTGATGATGGTGAAACAAAGAAAGGCTGAATGTCAGAGGGCTTGGCAGTTACTAACATTATCATAAAAAGCTTTGCATTCCTTCCAAGACTATGGTTGTCACCATGGGGCAGAGGTACTAATGAGGTCATGACTAACGAATTGGACCTCTGAAAAGATATTTATTTGCAGATTATTTTCCAAGCTTTGGGTAATAAATAAACACACATGTAAATTAAAAGCTCCGTGCCACTGGTCATGTGGGATCTGTGGCAAGAGACAGATGAAGGAGTTTAGTACAAATTCATTTCAACCACAAAATAAAAGACAATCCAAATTATATATCCTTGCATGGATGTTTAGCATGTTCACGTAAACTATAGAAAGAAAAGAGCCTTCTCTGAGTGCAAAGACTGCAATTTATTTTGGTGTCTATAATCTACTAATGGTCTTCATGGAATCTACAACTACATCTTTAAATCTTTTTGCAGCTCATTTTTGAAGGAATGTATCAGTTTTTCAGCCTTCTTGCCTACTTCTCTAGATCCAAGAAAATTAGGCCACTCTCAGAGTAAATATTTTCTGGAGCACAGCGGCAAAATTTTGGTTAAGTCAGATAAATTAAGCCACAGTGACCTGTGGGAAACCATATCAAAGGAATATGGAAATTGAAAGAATGTGGCTAAATGCTGCCACATTTAAATACTGGGTGTAACCTGGCAGGCCCTACCCTGGAAACCTGTTCTGACTTGGATTCTATACAATTGTGTGCTCTGCCTTTGCAAGTGTCGTACACTGAGCACCACATTGCTTACTCTCAGTCCCTATAAGTTCATTTCACTTTCCTTGTTTCAGACAATAAAACACCATGAGCTTTCTACTAATTGGAAAACACCTTAATATAAATAGTTTGTAGGAAACTACAAGCTCACAGATTGTATTTTCATTGTCAATAGAATAAGCAAAAATATTATTTTAAAAAATTTGGCCTGCCAATTGACTTTGTGCAAGTGCTTGAGAGTGGTTCTCATGATGTATACAGCTGTTTTGAGGGTAAATGAGGCTTTTTGAATAAAAGGAAAAGGAAGAAAACTAACATTTTAAACAACCACTATATGCTAGATGCTGTAGTAAATGCTTCATAAATATCGTTTCCATTTTATTCCATTTGTGAGAAGCCTTAATTATATTTGCAATTGGCAGAAATTTTAATTTTCATTAGGAAAATAATAAAAGGAATTGAGGATGACTGGAAGGACAAGGTGGCATTGAAAGAGATATTTTGAGCCAGGGTACATTTGGCAGACAGCATTGAATTGATGAGTTTGAGAGATACCACAGGCCAAAACATTAACAGTCATCTCTAAGAACAAGCCTGTTTTATGAGGAAGTACAGTGGAAATGTTGGTTGGCTGAATCATAATTAGGTAACAGGAAACACAATTAAACCTGTATTAAAGAGAAAAAGGAAAGTAAGAAATGAATGATCTGAAAGGTAAACTAAGAAACTCAGAATATTGGCATTGCCTAGCTACTTTCCAAATGTCTGCATAAATTTATGCACCCTCCAGTTGCGAAGGAAAGTGCCTTTCCCCCAATCTTGCCATCACTTGCATATCATCAAGCTTTAAATTGTTTGCCAAACTCAAAACTAATCTAGACTTTTAGAAGTCAGGATGATGGTTACTTTGGGGGTGGGGAGTACCTGGACAGGACCCCAAGAGGGGCTTCCAGGGAGGTGGCAAAGTTTTGTTCTTGATCTGGCTGCTGGTTACACTTGGATGCTCAGTTTGTGAAAATTTGTTAAGCTGCATGTTTACGAAATGTATACTCCTCTGTATATATACTATACTCCAATAAAAAAAGTTTGACAATTTAAATTAAGTATCTGTTACAGTTTTCATTTGAGTTCCGCAATTACTTCTGAGACTGAGTATCTTTTTTATGTCGTTGGTCATCTGTATTCCTATTCCATGCATTGATAAAAAGAGACCTCAACCTATCACAGTAAAATTTTGATTTTTGAAGTTAAAGAAAGAAGTCAGCAAAGCATCCAGACATACACACACACAAACACACACTAATCTCACATATAAATAGGAAACAAATCCTACTTCACCATAGGAAAAATTTACCTAACATCTATAAAGGAAAAAAAAATCAGACTTCAGATTTCACTTTCACAATATTAAATGATACATAACAATAAAGCTGAGAGAAAGCAACAGAAATACCATCACAGATGAAATAATTATGAAATAAACCTCATATGTAGTCTTCCTATAAAATTTATCAAAAGCATTTCCAGTTAATTAAGAAACTAATAAAAAGAAAAAGAAAATTATGATAAAATTAAAAGTTAACATTAACACCTAAAATAGAATGTAAAACTAGTGAAAACTAACTGTAGAATTTAAAACTAATCAAAATCATTCTAAGTAAAAAATCTTTAGAGAAAATAAAGTATAGAGAATATATAACAGCATATAGAAAACAAAATAAAATGGGGAAGGGAAATAAAAAAGGGAAAGTAAAATTAAGGTAACAATATTAAGTTGTACATGCAGCTTAGCCCAAAAAGTATAAATGGATTGAATTCTCTTATTAAAAAATAATGGCTAAAATTAACTAAACTGGCTTCTATTATGGTCATCAGAGCATTCATTTTAATAGCCAGAAGCATAAATTTCTACCTTTCCTTCATCTTGCTTTGAAATAAGAAACCAATCTCTGCCAAAAAAAAAAATAAATAAATAAGAAACCAAGATGAGACCATTTTTTGACAGAACTCATATCAATTCCCAGTGCAGAACAAACACAAATGTCTCCCACATAATGGTGCATAAACAGGAAATTGAAAGACATGGAAAAGTACAGTAGTTCGAAAGAGAAAGCAAAGTTCTGAGTTAAATAATGGATTGAATACGTTAATTTAATTTTGTTCTTTCCCCAAACTCTGCCAAAATCACATAAAAAAGACAGTTACAAAGAACACATAAATCCACAAGAACATTGAGAACAAGGGAGAAGACAGTAACAACACATCTCTGGAAAATGGTTGCAAAGAAACAGACTAGGTGGACACAGAACGGCCATGGAGAAAGCTGAGAACCAGGCAGCTGTGTGTGGCTAGTTCACTGCAAAAAGGTGCCCAGTCTAAAGGAGTGGGAAATCCTGGCCACCTTCCTCCAGCTGAGCAGTGCACCCTGACATGGGGCTATGTCTGCCCAGGAGGAGGAGTGCCTTTGCTAATTCATACAAAGCCACCATGTGCTCAGCAACTGCCTTTGTCTAGAAGGGTACTCTTTTCTATATACTCATATAATAGACTCATACACCTCAGTGGGGGCTCTCCTGAGAGCCCCACCTGATTTACACTCAGAATCCTCAAAAGGCTTACGAACTATCAGCACTAAATCTCTGGCTCTTGGGGCAAAGCAGGCTGCTAAGTTAAGGAGGATCACAAAAGTCATTTGGGAAGCACCTACATCTCTAGACCCGGACCTCATTCATTGGGCAGCTGCCCCCCGCTGCCTCCTTATCCCCTCTCCCAGATGTCTGGAGGTCTTTTCTCCTGGAGAACATAAAACAGGTTATCTGGACTGGGAGTACCATCGAGAGCCTGAAGACCTTACCCAAATCAGGCGAGGTAAATGATTGCCGGCATACAGAATGCTGACTCCCAAGACACCTTCTCCTCCCAGCCTCATGTCCCCTCTTTTGCTCTCAGAAAACAAGCAGTCAGACCCTTCCCTAACAGGCAAGATGCATCTCTGGGGAATGTGCTCAGACCAAAAGAACAGGTCTGACAATATTGACATCAGGACAGCACAACCAACAGCCCACCAAAAAATACCTTAAAGGGAAGCTCCAAGTTGACCAGCACCATCATACCACCACAGGTTTAGAGCTTCCACATGGCTTTCTTTCCTGATATTCTTCATTTTGATCATACCCTCAAGAATTGCCATATATATGAGGAAAGCCCCTAGCATGGAGGACAGAGAAACAGAAGGAAGAAAGACAGTTTCCTAGTTAGGGTGATATGAAAAGTCACTCTGAGGGGGAGATTTTAGAGCCAACTCTTGAAGGAAGTGAGAAAAGGGTGTGTACAAATGTCTGGGAGAAGAACTTCAGGCCAAGAGTGGAGCAGATGTTCTAAGACGGGACATTGGGGAACACAGAACCAGCTAGCTTGCCAGTGCAGGTGGATGCACAGGTAATAATAAGAGAGTGTTGGAACCGAGGTCACTGGGGGAGGTCCATCCAGGGCTAGGCATTGATAGATGTGATCAGCCTCGATAAGGGATTTGAAATTGTTAGTGTAATGTGAAGTCACTGTAGGGTTTCAAGTAGGAAAGTGACATGATACATAATGTAATTGAGATTCTAGAAGAATCCCTTGACTGCTGAGTGAAAAATGGGCTGCAGACCAGTCAGGAGAGAAAGCACAAAGACCATTTTAGGGACGCTATTATAATAGTCCAGGTGAGAGATGATGTGGCTTGGACTAGAGTCAAAGTGACTGAAGTAGTGAGAAGCAGTTCTATTTGGATTTGGTCAGAATGTCAGAAATGCTCCTAAGGTTTTTGGCGTAAGGAACTCAATGAATGACAGGCCATTTCCTGGTATGGGAAAGAGTGTGAGAGGAGCAGGATTGAAGAAAAAAAATTAAACAGTTTTGTTTTTGACAAGTTAAGGTATGGATATTCTCTTGAAGTATACAAATCGGCGATATTGAGCACACCATTGTTTATAAGACTCAGCAAGTCAGGGCAGAGTTGGAGGCTGGAGCTAAAACCTAAGTGCTGTCGAAAAGCCATGGAATTGATTGAGATTATGTAGGAATTGATTGTTGACTGAGAAAGAACAGATTACATGACTGGGCCCTGCAGCACTGGAATATTTAGAGGTCACAAGATGAGGAGGACCCAGTACAACCCAGAGCAGAAGCCGCCAGTGAGGACAGAGAAAACCAAGGGTGTGGTGTTCCTGAAGCCCCCATAGCTTCCACACAAAACGTGTGACGGCCAATTTTTAAATACTTAAAAGTTTGCACAAAAAATACATCAATATGTTCTCCTATAACATTTAAAAAATAAATGTATATAAAGAACACAAAGTAAAAGTCCTCATCACACCGCAATCTTAGTCTCTAGCATAGAAGTAACCTCTATTAACTACTCATTGTATACGTATTCCAGTCAATTTCTTCAATTTCACATGTGTGTGTTTTTGTGTCTGTAAGGGGTGTGTGTATATATATATTTATGTATGTTTTGTGCGTATATAAATTTGTGTGTGTGCATATATATATTTATGTATATTTATGTATATATATGTATGTTTATGTGTGTATACATATTTGAGTGTGTGCATAATTTTTACTCTTCACATAAACGGGATCATTTGTTCATATTGCTATGAAATTTACCTTTATACTTAAGAATGTGTCATAGAGTTTTTTTAATGTCAATACATATAAATTTACAGCATTTTTCTTTAACGTATGCAAATTATCCTATATAGAGGTACCATAATCCATTCAAACACATTCCTATTGATAAACATGTATGTTTCATATTTTCACAATTAAAACAAAGCTGCAGTGAAAATTTTTACACATGCTTTCTGTATTCTCAAGGACAGATATCTACATGTGGAATTGCCAGATTCATGGTACATGCTTTTAAAACGTTGATAGATACTACCATATTCCTTGACACCACTGAATATTATCAATTTTGTACTTTGCCACTCTGGTGATAGACACTTGATATTATTTTCATCTACTGAATTACTGGTGAAGTTGGGCATCTTTTTATGATTTTAGACTATTTGTATTTCTTCTTTAGGGAATTACCTATTTATTTTCTTTAGATTTTTCTAAGAAATTGATTTTCTTTTTCTAAGAAGATCTTATCCAACTCCTGATTCTAAAAATGCTGAACAATATTTTCTGATGGTTCTTTTACAATTTTATTTTTTATTTTTAGATTTTTAGTCTTTTTGGAATTGTTAGGGCTCAGAAACTGATGCCCCAAAATATGGCATTTTAGTATGCTGAACTGAAGAAGCCTCAACGTCTCTCTGACCAAGCCCCTCACTCATCTCTCCCAAAACATAGGATTCTCTGACATTCCCTTATCTGCCTAAAGTCCCAACCTACCAAGGAAGAAAATAATTACCTTCCCTTTCCTGAGTTTTCATTAACTGAACCCATATCACAGGAAGGAAGACCAACATCTGTCAACAAACCTGGACAGACCTTTGTCACAAACCATTGTCCACTCTGTGGGCCCAACAGACTTTGTCCTAGACCATTGTATGTCCTTCAAGCCCATTGAATTCTCCCTAGTAATCATTTATCGCTCCTTGATAGAATTCTTCTCCCTCCTCCCCATAACCTGTTTTCCCAGGATCCAAGCTCCCATTCTTTCTGTAACCTCAAGATGATACATAAGCTTCTACACCCCACTGGGGGGATTGGGTCTTCATTCTGAAGGCTCCCATGATCACATTAAATAAACTTACATGGTTTTTCTTCAATTACTATGCCTTTTGTGCGTTGATTTTTCAGTGAACCTTCAGAGGGTCTCTTCGCCCCTGCAGAATTAACTTTATTTATGTTTAGGTTTTTTCCCCAAGTGAACAATGAATTTTTCTAACTCTTCCACCAGAATTTCTATATCACTTTCCCTACTCTCTAGGCTGCTGCTGGCTCCTCCAGAGTTGAATCAGGGCCAGAGATGAGAGGGAAGTCAGGAGAATTCTTACCTGGGTGGTTCTGGTAACAAGATGCAATCAACATAATCTGTTGTTGGTTTCCTCTGGCCACAACAGTGGTTTCTAACTGACTCTTTCTCCAGGGCACTTTTATAGGCTTCTCAGAAATTTCCCTGTTGGGCACTTACAGCTACAACTCCCATGGTGGCGTGGCAATACCTCACCTTCACAGACCACTTACAAGTCCTCTCAGCTCTGCATCCAAAGGTATATGTCTAGGTCATCCAGACACACATAGAACTGTCCTTTCAAAGAAGAAACAGTCCCACCTTTAATGTGATTTTTGAATCTTATTAAACATGGCTGTAATTGAAAACACTGTTTATAATTGTATAAACCTTGAACCAATTCCAATTCACATAGACACACAAACTATTTTTGTATCATTTTAATATACTCCGAATTATCTAGAAGTGAAAATACTAAGTGAATCAAGAGAAGATTGTACTTTGTTGTGTTCAGCACTTCTCCAAAGTGGTTTAACATTTCAGAAAATCACATCACCTATGATGACAAGGTCCTTGACCCACTAGTTCCACACCCATGTATCATTCGTATTTGTAGCTGTCCTATCTTGGTGATTCTGTGTATACATACACACATCCAGCCACTTCAACATGTCTCCTATTTTTTTTTTAAATCAGCTTCAAGCATTTACATGAAATACATATTTTCCTTTGATATTCTCCTTCATGTCAGGGCATTACAGTGATTTTTATTTTTCATTTAATTTTTCATGATGTATGTAGGTAGGTTATATAGCAGTATGAGTATAATTTCACGATATATAGAAGACATTGCAAAATATTTGTTATAAAAAGGGCCATTGGATCTGGTAAGGTTGAGAATCACTGCTGTTCAAAAAAAATTCTAAACTTCTTAGCTCATCATCCAAAGCCTTTTATTCTCAGAGCTCTGCCTACTTTTCTCAGCTCATCCCCCAGGTCCTTCCCCATGTGCACCATGCACTCCAGACATCCAGAATAGCTTCTCATCCCCTGACATGCCACATGCATACATGTCTCTGTGCCTTCCTGCTCACCTTCCCCACTGCCTGGGTGCCCTCTTCCTCCTGAGCTTGGCAGATCCCAAGGTGGCCTCCATTTCTGAGCCCAAGGGCCGCCGTCTCTGCAGAGCCTCCCCATCTTGATCTGGGTGCTGTCAATATGGCCTTCCAGTTTATCTGTGTGCATTTCTCTCCCTGCCAAACCCCCCGAAATTTAGACCTCTTTGAGCACGAGGTCTAAGGACTCATCTTGGTATCCTCAGATTTTGACCCTGTGTCTGCCTGGCAAATTGTAACAGCATAGACAGTATTTAAGAATTAATTTGATTCTCACAGGCAAAATCAGGAAACATCCGTATTCTGCAGCGATATCAGTTCCCTGGAGAGTAAGTGACGAAGTGGCATTAGGAAAGGGTGGCAGTTAGGCAAGGAGTGGGGAGGAAAATGAAGCTTCTCTCTGAGCTTTAAGAACCCTTTCTCCCGCTCCTCTGTTTCTCTCTCCGCCCCTTGCCATTTAAACGCGTGTCAGAGGGCTTAAGCTACGCAGAGTGTGCTGGCAACTCAAAGCACCCAGGGGAGGCTTTGAGAATCTGAATGTCTTCAGGGCCCTGGCCAAAGTCTGAGCGCGCTGGCAGACCCTGGCCTTAAAGTACGTGCTTTGGGCCCTCGAGGGATATCGGTCCTTTGGAAGTGTCCCTGAGTGCTGCAGTTACGGAATCACAGACTAGAGACATAAGCGCATTAGAGCAGATCTCGGGTATCCCAGCTTCCTCATCCTTCCAATGAGACTCCTGAGCCTTGAGAGGGGAGGGGTTTCCTGAGATCTCCACCCAGAGATTGCCATGAAAGAAGGACGCCTGCAGGCTGCCCTGACTCCTGTGCCTGTCACCTCACTGATGCCTTCTCTCTCATGTTCCTGCACAGGGGCGCTAAGAGTCACAGTGCCAGCTGGAAGCCCCAGAATGTTGAATATAAAAAGTCAAGTAACTGTTTTAACGACATGTGTGTACAGCTACTTTAATATCTGCATATTAATATGTATATGGAGATATAAAGGAATAAATCTATAGAGATATAGAGGGAGTATATATCCATAGAAAATTTCTGAAAAGGTGCACAAGAAGCAATAATTATCTCTAAGGACTAGAGAGCTGGGGATGTGTCAGGGGTTTTTCATCTTTATCACTGTACTTCTTTCTTTTTACCATTTGAGTTATTTTTACCATACATCTATAGTGCTTTTATGGTAAAAATTAAGTAGTTTTTAAAAATCAAGCTATCTCACTAGAAATGAATTCAAAGAAAAGGCCTACCTAAAAACACTCTGATAATTATAACTGGATTACACATTCAGAATCTCCTTCCAAGTGTCACATCCTCCCCCTATCGTAGTGTGCATCTCAGAATTCAGATTCCCTTCTTCAGCTTTCCAGGTTGTCTCCATGCTTTGAGGTTTGACATTAATAATGCACTATTTCTTTTGCTGAAATACTTCTAACATTCTCTATCAATAAGTAAAGAGCCACAATGCTACCTTCAATAGGCAGACTCGTGACTGAAAGACGGCGGCAAGGATTTTTATGTCAATTTATCTTTTTTCTCTTAACAAAACTAGTACATGCTCATTGTAGAAAATTAAGAAAATTCAAATAAAAAAGAATTCTGCATGTTACAGCTAAAGAAAATTTTCTTTTTTTCAATTTCTATGACATGTTTACATCCCAAACCATGCTATGGTTCAATTAATGTTTGCTTTTTCTTTGACGAGCAAAAGAAAGGAATGTCTGTGAGTGTCTGAGTATAGCTGTGCAGTACTTACATACAATTGTGATGAAATGCGTAAGAACCCATTTTGAAATTGCTGCAGCCTGTTCATTAAGTCACTGCAAGATTACTGAAAAGCAGCATGAATGAACCATTGCTTTAATTAGACTACCTTAGGTTATTGAGAGTAGTAACAGGAAAAAATACACCTGGTAGTGGGAAATCTTGAAATAAATAAGAGAGAGGTAGTAAAATGAAATATCCTGGAAAGGAAAATTTTCACTATCATTTTCTTTTCCCAAGAGGATTCAGCTTTTAGAATTAAAGAACTAGGATTACTCCATGGCAAGTGATTGCCACATTGGATTAATGTAGTTTAGTTGGTTGATACCTAAGTTAATTTAGAAACAGCTCCAATGAATAACTGTAGCTGCAAAATTTAGCATTATGTACCATCAGCACAAAAGTGGGAGCTACGGAGTTACTACGGAAAGTTGGTAAAGAATTATTCCATTATTGCAAAGCTCCTTAATTATCTGGCCTCAGGGTTTCAGTTGCAAACTAGGTCCCTGGAAGGGAGGAGAGGGCAGAGGAACATTCTGAGGACAAGAGGGAAAACAGGGTCACAATCCTCTTAAATAATTGGAGGTCAGTCAGTGGAGAAAAGAATGTGAGCAGGTGTTCCCTGTTGGCTATCTAGTCCAGCCTCCCACGCCGACATTTGCTCTTCTAGCAAGTCTTTTAGTTAATATGAAGCAGACACCAGTTTTGTAAGTCTAGGAGGTAGGACACAGCTGCAAAGTGTAACACTTGCAGACTGAACTCTGATCTTTTTCTTTTGCCCAAATTCTTTTCTAAGGGGGCCTAGTGAGTCACACCTACAGATGATAAAATGACACTTAACAGGTTTTGTTAACCACATATAGTGCTGGTTTACTTCCCAACCTGATCCTGGTATAGCATTAACATCATCTGAAAGATAGAAGACCCCCATGTCTTAACTCAAGCATCCTAGCAGATCCTTGTCTTAAGAAAAATCCTCCTGTCTGGACCTCCCAGAGTGCTCAAACTTTTCATCTTAACTTAAGCATTTCCTTTCTGGTCTTTTAGATAAAGCCTAACTCTTTCAGCCAATTATCAATTAAAGAATCCCTAAACCCACCTATAACTTGTAAGCCCCCCCCCACTTCGAGATGGCCCGCCTTTTCTAGCCAAGCCAATGTATGCTTCCATGTATTGGTTTATGACTTTACCTGTAATCCCTATCTCCCTAAAATGTATAAAACCAAACTGTAGCCCAACCATAGTGAGTCCACTTGCTCAAGGCCTCTTGGGTGTGGTTCCAGGTCATGGTTCTCAAATTTGGCTCAGAATAAACCTCTTTAAAATTATTTTACAGAGTTCGGCTTCTTTTCTGTCAACACACTATTGAAAGGCAAGGAGCTAAGGCAGGGTTTCTAGATTCTGTTGTGGAATTTGGTCATCCCAGGTGAACCCTTATCTCTTGGTGGAATGGTTGGAGACCCATGTACAATATACAGACAAAAATAGGAAGGGGCTCAATTAAGATATCCCAGACAAATAAAACATAAAGGCTAGAAAGCTCAGTTGGTGGGCAGAAGAAAGGCACTCCTCAAAGTGGATTTGGGACCAAATATGTCAAATCCTTCGTAAAACAGAGTAGCCAAGGTACAGAGACAGAGAAATTAAAAGCAGGGTTTGAGAGATGGTGCTTAGGAACCAGCCCTTCCAGCCTCATATGAATTTGTTGGGGCAAAAAGGAAGTTTTCCCCTTTGCCCTCGGAAGGTACACTGAAAAATCAGCTTATAATAAAGCAGATTAATAAGAGAAAAGCAATAAAAATTTTATTGTTACCTTGCACACAGGGAGAATCATAGAGTAATTGACCAATATCCCAGTGATGAAACCAAAATGCGTATATACCCTCATTTCAGAGAGCAGGGGAGGAGGGGAATCTGGGTAATTCTGTTGAGGGGCAATCAATGATTACTGGGGAGAATGAATGGATGGGGGAACAGAGATTGATTTGTAAAAGATTCTCTTTGGAAATTAAATTAACCTGAGAGACAGGCATTATTTTCTAAAAGGGTTAGGCCAGGTCTGGTAGCATTTTCCATCTTCTCCCTCACCCTGGGGGGCCCCCCCAATAGATAACGAGATAACAGGGAGGGGAGGGAAAGATAATTGTGCTTCTTGATGGGTTCGTCTGGTCTTTATGGAGATAGAGGGAAAGCCCCTTCCAATGCCTGTTGATCTCTAAGGGCCTTTAATTCAAAACACTCTTTATACCAAGTGTCATATTTTAGGGTCAAATTTCCTTCACTCCTTCAAATTAATGAATATAAGATGGTTTTTTATTAACATTTTGTTTCTCAGAGTGTGACCCCAGAAGTGTCTAAAAGAACAGAGAACCACAAGAATCAAGGGCTGCTGGGTCTGGCAGGGTCTCTTGCTTCATGAAGGAGCCCAGGGACAGTGCTGAGATTCCAGCCAAAGGGAACGGAAACTCATTCTGTAACCAATTTTCTTTACTGCCGGGACTATTTCTGAGCACAGGCTATGAATGGGAGCATCATTCATGTTTCTCGAAGCTATTTAGAGTATTTCGGAGGCCACATCCAAAGTCCATTTATGGAGTTCCTAGCTAAAAGATTAAAATAAACAAAATACTGTAATCAACAAATGACCCCTACCAATTTTCCTATTGTTAGGTCACAGCCGAGAGGAAGACACTCAAGCCTGAGATATAGCCAAAAGCCATTTATTTTGGGCACCTCGGTGCAGGGGGGTGGGGGCCAAAAAGAGCACCCACACTGAGGAGGGGAGAGTTTTGGGTTTTATAGAGGATTTGGATGAAAGTTTGGGGAGGGGGCGTTCTCTCTGGAACAGCTGCTTATCTTTACAACCTTCAGACTCTCCAGACCCCTGCAGCTGTTTTTTCACCCTCCATGTGGTCCTTATCTGAGTTCTGTATCTACCCCATTCCGGTCCATACATTTTTCAAGTCCCCGCCCTGAGCAAGCCCAACACTTATCACCCACAGTAGAATCCCTGGTCAAGACACTGTAAATATTTCACTGGAATGTTTGGTGGGAGGGCAGAAAGAAATGATCATAACAAAACTTCTCAAAGAAAATGTTCTGGCCTGACCTCCAGGAGAAAATGAAAGCTGTAATGGCCAAAGACATTCCCAGAGAAGAGACATGCAGGCAGGAGAAGCCCAGCTGTGGGTTAGAATTCTGAAAAGAAGGCTAGAATAGACTCCTTTATGGTGTGCAGCTCCAGAGAAGAAAGATAAAGACTTTGCCAAAGACCATGTCGACGGAAAAGAAGCTGAACTCTGTAAAATAATTTTAAAGAGGTTTATTCTGAGCCAAATTTGAGGACCATGACCGGGAGCCACGCTCAAGAAGCCTTGAGCAAGTTGACTCACTGTGGTTGGGCTACAGTTTGGTTTTATACATTTTAGGGAGATAGTGGTTATAGGTAAAGTCATAAATCAATACATGGAAGGCATACATTGGTTTGGCCTGAAAAGGCGGGCCATCTCGAAGAAGGGGGGAGGGGCTTACAGGTTACAGGTGGCTTTAAAGACTCCTTGACTTGTAATTGGTTAAAAAATGAAGCTTTGTCTAAAGGCTTGGAATGTTTTAGATAGGAGACAAGTCACCGAACATATATTTGTTGTGTAAATTGGGGACCTGTAGGTTTGTCTTGCATAGCCTTAGGCCTGTTGATGAGTTACAAAGGGTATCTCCAAGAAGGGAGGGGGGCATGGTGAGGCATGTCTGACCTCCTCCTCGTGGCAGACAATTTAGTTTTAGGATATCCTCTTGACCAGGAAGGGGTCCATTCAGTCAGCCGGTGGGGGGAGAAGATTTTTATTTAATTTTAGTTCACAACCACAACTGAGAGTTCTGTTTCCAGCAGGCCAAGGCTTAGATGCCACAGAGAAATAGATGTGGAGAGTCGACAGACAGCCAGAGTATGCCAATGATGTGGGTGCTGGGAAGTGTCGACCTGAAATAATCAAAGAATCAGAATCCAGTTTTAAAGATTTTATTCAAGGGAAAAGCTGGGAATGGCCATTCTGGACACACTGACTCCAAGGAAATCAGGCCAGTATTCCATAGTTAAAAATTAAAAGTTACTTTCTTGCTTAGATAGGCAGAAAAAAAAAGAAATTTAACAGGAAACCAACATTTTCTATACAAGGCTGGCTTATGAGTTACAACAATTTAATTAGTTACTGTTTGTTTTCATTTCTATAAGGCTTGTTTTCATTTCCTTTCCAATTTAAAAGAGTGTATTTAACATTCCATCATAAGACAATGTGATAGTCATGAAGTCTTTGTGTGAGAGAGGAAAGAGGGAAGTTAATCTATAATGAAGATGGACAGTGAAGAGGGAAGAGGTCTGCCCTGCCCCCTTTAGTCATTTACAACATTTTACAAAACAACACAGGTAAGGAAGAAGGCTAATCTATTAATCAAACAAACAAACGTTGCAGCTGCTTAAGTTACAGCTGCCTGTCCAGTGACTCAGGTCCCATAATTACATTCCTTTAGGGCTTAAAATAATTTAGAGTTCCAACATCTTAGACTTTTGAATTACTTATTTTCACAAAAGCCAGACTCCAAGGGAGCCACTGAGCACGATTTTTAACACCTTGGGGGGCTAAGAGGCCACACCAGCCCTAGGGGTGACTCTAATTTACAAAGCAGCTTAAGTCACATGCCTTTCTCCTGGCTTCTTTCCAAACATCTCCACCTTGTCAAATGTGCTGGAGAAAGAGATTTCAGTGGAAACTAGAATACCAGTGAAGGAGGTGGTGGAGTTGAGGTTATAGAATAAGAAAATTAACAGTGAAGAAACAGTAAATGGAGGAATAAAGACACATTTAAAGAAATAATGGAAGAAATTCTTGAGACTTCAGAGTGAAGAGGATTTCAGTATATCAGGGTTGTGCTTTATTTTGTTTTTTACCTTAGAAAATGAAAACACTCACCTAAATTTATCCTGATGAAATTTCAGACTTTCAAAGATAAAGGAAAAATCATACAGATGTAGACTGTAAAACCAGGTTAACTATAGGATTTGTCTCTGGTCTTCTCTGCAATATAATTGTGAACTAAAATAAAAGCTTAAGCCCCCCACCCCCAGCTGACTGAAATACCCTAAAGCTGAGTTGCTGGCCATGAGAAGGAAGGTCAGCCATGCCTTGTCATGCCCCCCTGCCTTCTTGGAGATATCCTTTGTAAATCATTAACAGGCCTAAGGCTATACAAGACAAAGCTTAAACCTCACCTTCAGCTCATCGATTTATTATACTTAATAGATCACTTGAGTCTGAATATGTCTTGTTTCTGATTAACGGACTTCCTTATCCTCACTTAAAACATTTCAAGCCTTTAGACAAAGCTTCATTTCTCTAACCATTTACAAATCAAAGAATTTTTAAATCCACCTATAACCTGTAATGCCCTGCTTCAAGATGTCCCGCCTTTTTGGGCCAAACCAATGTATGCCTTCCATGTACTGATTTATGACTTTACGTGTAATTCCTGTGTCCCTGAAATGTATAAAACCAAACTGTAACCCAACCACAGCAAGACCACTTGCTCAAGCCTTCTTGAGTGTGACTCTCCGGACCATAATAGCACATATTTGGCTCAGGATAAACCTCTTTAAATTATTTTACAGAGTTTGGGTTCTTCTCTGTTTACAAGTGAATTACCCATGTAATGTTAAAAATATCCAGGAGGTAAAAGAGGTAAACAATAGTGATAACAATGAAACCATATAAAGTTTCCCAGTGAATAATTACTGTTTACATGATTATGATATGTAATTAAAACGTCAAAATGGTTTTGAAAGAGAAATTACAGAGTGAAAAGCCTACTTTAATGCCCAGGTTTTAAAATATGAGATACTTCTAACACAATCTGGGAGTTGGAGGAAAAATAAGAAACTTAAAGCAAGCTGAATTCTCATCTTATTTGAGGCATTGAGGCTTTATTGTTAGTATTGACAGAGAAATGAAGGTATACATATTTTTAATGAAAGATGCTCTCTAATAGAATGTATATTTTCCAAATCAGTAGAAATATAAAATACAATACACCAAAATGAAAAAACAAAAAAACAGGAAAAGCAAACAACAAAACAACAGGAAAACACAAAACACAATTGCATCAACTAAGATAAATGCAAATGGGTCAAATTCCATCTTTAAAAGATGATGGTTTTCAAATTGGGTCAGAATAAGACAAGTTGAAGCAAAAGTACTTTTTTCAGAGATGAACAAAGGTACACCAGATGAATGCATATAGAAAGCAGAAGTAACAATATTAATACTAGACCAACTAGCAATAAGGAAAAATCACTTGAACAATGGGGGCTACTTTATAAACAAAAGGCAGAATCCAAAATGGAGATATAATAGTCATGAATAATTAAGGAACCAACAAAAGCACAGAATCAAAAGATATAAAACCAATTTCTTAGTAAAGCTCCTAGAATGAGCAAAACACGGTGAAAAACATGGTGGGGGATTACCTGCTCTTAAATTAAACAATTCTATTATTTTGTGGGTTTTTAAAAAAATTTATTAATGTTTGTATTAGTCAGGGTTCTCCAGAGAAACAGAATATATACAGAATATGTCTGTCTCTGTCTCTGTCTCTATATCTATCTCTATATCTATTTAGAAAGAGAGAAAGATCAATTTACTCAGAATATATATAGAATATATCTATCTCTATCTCTATATCTATTTAGAGAGAAAGAAAGATTGATTTATTCAGAATATATATAGAATATGTCTATCTCTATCTCTACATCTATATCCATGTATATTTAGAGAGAGCGAGAGAGAAAGAGATTGACTTATTATAGAAATTGGCTCACGGAGGCTGAGAAGTCCCACGATCTGCTGTCTGCAAGCTGGAGAACCAGGAAAAGCCAGTGCTGTAATTCAGTCCAATGGCTTGAGAATCGGGAGTACCCACTTCTGAGGGCAGGAGAAGATGGATGTGCCAGCACAAACAGGAGTGAATTCTCCCTTCCTTTGCCTCTCTGCTCCATTGGGGGCCCTCAAGGGACTGGACGATGCCTGCTCACATTAATGGTGGTGATCTTCCTTCCTCAGTCTACTGATCCAGATATTAATCTCTTCCAGAAACACTCTCATAGACACACCCAGAAATAATGTTTTACCAGCTATTATAGCCTCTTTAATGCATTTGTATTTTCTAGAATTTGTATTTTATATTTTATTGAGTGCTTAGCCAAATGCTTTTTTGTATTTAACAATAAAAATGTTTAAAGTCAGGGATTTTCTTTTGAGTATGGCTTTGACCATATTTCACTAGTTTGGGGAGTAGTGTTTCATCTAATAGTCTGTGATTTGCTTTTAATTTTCTCTTTTACTCAAGACTTATTTAAGAGTATCTACTTTTAATTCCCAAGTAATTTGATTTTTATGATTAATTATAGTTTCTTCATATTTTACTCAAAGAATGTGACCTAAATTCATTTTATAAACACTTAATGTAAATTGAAAAATACATTCCTTATTTGTAACATGCATCATTTTGATTTATCTCAATGTTCTCTTAACTTCTTAATTTAATTTTCTAAAATGAACATTACTGCCTTTGTTAAGAGAAAAAATATATAACAATTAATTAATTGACATAAACTTAATAACAAAAAATAACCCAATTTAAAATGACTTAAACTGTTATTTGTCTAAAGAAGTTACACAAATGGCCAATAAGCACATGAAAGTATGCTCAGCATCACTGTCATTAGGGAAATGAAAATCAAAGCCACAATAAGATATCCCTTCCCACCCATTAGGATGGCTAGCATGAAAATTAACAAACAAAAAAATAACAAGTGTTGGTGAGAATGTGCAGAAATTAGAATTCTTGAGCATTACTGGCAGAAATGTAAAATGGTGCAGCCACTATGAAAAACAGTAAGGTGGCTCCTCAAAAAATTAAAAATAATTACTATATGATCCAGCAATCTTATTTCTGAGTTTACACCCAAAATGATTGAAATAAAGGACTTAAACAGATATTTGTACACCCATATTCATAGCAGAATGAGTCACAATAGCCAAAAGGCAGAAGCAACCCATACATCCATTCAAGGATGAATGGATAAACAAAATGTAGTATATAGTTGCAATGGAATATTATTCAGCCTTAAAAAGGAAGGAAATTCTGACACATGCTACAGCATGGATGAACCTTGAAGACATTATCCTAAGTGAAATAAGCCGATCACAAAAGGACAAATACTGTATGATTTCATTTATATAAGGTACCTAGAGCTGTCAAACTCATAGAGACAGAAAGTAGAATGGTGGTTGCCAAGGGCTAGGGGGAGAGAGGAAAAGGGAATCTTATTTAATGGGTACAGAATTTTAGATGAGATGAAGAAGATTCAGAGATGGATAGTGGTAATGGTTGTACAACAATATGAATATAATTAATGCCACTGAACTGTACACTTAAAAATGGTTAAAATGGTAAATTTTATGTTATGTATATTTTGGTACAATAAAAAAAAAAAAAAACAAAAAAGGGTAAGAAGAGAGAGCCAAAAAGAGTGGGAAAGAGTTACAGGTTAAGTCTTGGGCAGCTCCCAAGAAGGGGGCAATACCCTTAGAGTCCACACCCTGTGTTCAGTGGCTTTCAGTCTGGCTAAAACTTGCTTTTCTATGAAGTATGACCTCTATTTCTTTCTCCTCCATCAGTGACATCTAATGGAGATGAATATCTACGACCACAGTCCCCAGGGAGAGGAGAGGAGGCAGAAGCATAGGTCATACACCCTGTGCCTGGGGTCAGTCCAGGGTCCTGTCCGGTCGAGGGACCCACTGTACCTCTGTCTCCATCCCCCTGCCCACAGCACCTTTGCAAAGAGATATTGGTGGTGGCAGAAGTCAGCGGACTGGCTGGGAAGACAGGAAGAAGATCTCGAGGGAGACGGAGCTGACAAGGAAATAGAAAAGTGGCGAAGGGCAGGGTAGGGTCCCCTACCCCTTGCAAAGAGCGGATCAGACCATTGCTGAAGCAGCCGTATCCCCAAAGCTGGAAAACTAAGCTAGAACTGGGACGGGAGGCTGCGGCAGAAGCAGGGTGTCAAGGTGGAAGAACCTTCATATTCAACTCTTCTCCCCTAGGGGCAACGCCTGAGAGTGTGGGGGCCTCCTGAGGCGAAACCCAAAGCCCCTGAGTTAATGCTGTCTTCAGTGATTGGTCTGTGCTAAATGTGCAGAATCCTCTGCTCATTGTAACAAATGTGTCTGGGACATGATCATGGTGGGAATTAACAGTTTAACATGATAGATACTCCCTGGTGTGATCCGTACTCACGGAATATGATTTGTTACCAATTCTTACCAAGTTTTTGGGGTCAGCCACAGTAGGAATGAATCATACAAATGAAAGAAATTGCCGGCTCAAAATTGATTGTTCTGCTTCTGAAAAATGTAGTTTTCCATTGCTGACGAGAAGATCTCTTGAGCAGGTCTCATTGAGATCGTCTTAGGGGTGGTTGACATCATCGTGGCATTTGAAACTTACGTTGATCATTGAATGGAGTTTGAAAAATGATGTATTTCCTTTTATATGTTAAAGATATCTAAAACTTTTTCACCTTAAATAGTTGCAAAGGATGTGATTTCTGACATATTGTAAATGTTGACATTTTCAAATAAAACTGTTACATTGTTTTGAGAAATATAAAATATATTCTGAAAAATGGAATAGAAACACTGTTGCAATTTGATACCCAGCATGATCTGTTTTTATAATATATAAACATTTCTTCCTTAACAGTCAGAAAATTTACATCACCACTTTCCTCTTAAAATCACATTTCCATCACACTCCCCCCATAGAATTGTATATTAATACAATTTTTATGTTTAAAAATCTTTATTCTTTATGCTATCAAATTTCTTTGAAAGAAAAACATGTCCCCAAATTAAAATTTATTTTTTAATTTCCTCTGATTAAAAATCCCTACAGTTAAAATTGCCATTTTTAGATTGAGTAATTACTATAAATCAAAATACCTTAAACATATAATGAAGTTGATAAATTATTTTTAAAAAGAAAAAGAAAATTTTATTAGAAATGAAGCTCTTACTAAGATGGAACGGAGGGAGGGAGCTTATGAGGCCTTCACTAAAGGTGACTTTTCTGAGTGATATTGGCAATTGTCACTTTGCTTGGAGCCCTAGAGACTCTTGCATCTTGAGTCACTGTACCAGAGTTGGATTCCAGATGTGTGAAGCTTTGGTAAGGTTATTGAAAGGAAGTCCTGATAGGGATTTTGAGAAAGCATTAATGCTGTAGGTAAGTTCCCAGGTGGTTGAAAGTGGGAAAAGAGTGCGTGTGTGAACCTTGAGGATCTGAAAGCCAATTACCTTGGGAAGATTTCACGCAAGCCTGGGGACGTGAACCTTGATGGACATGCCAGCTCAAGGGTAAGGGTCTCCAAGGGCAAGTGGGGTATATCCCATTGGGATTATGGAATGAAAGTATAGGAACTCTTTATTTTTTTAAACTCACGCTTCTAAATTTTCTACTTTTTCTATGGTGAAGAGTATTTGGGGTATAATTTCTAATACATTGATAAAGTAGAACAAGGGTATAAATGTGAAAATCACCTTGCTGGAGCGAAACAGTGATAAGCATGATTTTAGAATCATATTAACCAGTCTCAGTTTGAAGAACTATCACGCCTAGGACGAGTCTTTGGAGCAGAATTTCTCAGATGAGGGTTCACAGGTGTATCACCAGGGTCTGTGAGTTCTCAGGCATAACATAAATTATGCTTTTACTTTAATGATAACTTAGAAACAATGTAACTATAGTGTAGTCTGGAGCATCTGGATGATGATTTTATATTGGGACTTCCTGCAGGATTTGGGCGTCCTCGGTGCTGTGGAGCCCCAGGTCGGGATCCGTGGTCCTCTTTGCTTCTCGAGCCCCATCCACTCCCTTGCTTCTCTTTCACTCAGTCCCTTGGCCCCGATGCCGTCCATCCACTCCCTGACTCTTACTTTTACAGCTCCTGCCCAGACCTCCCTCCCAAACTCCAGATGCTTGAACCCAACATTACTTCACTTGGATGCCCATCAAATGTCCCGAAGTTTTTTATTGTTTGTTTGTTTGTTTGCTTTTAAGAAACGGTGTCTTGCCGTGTTGCCTAGGCTGGCCTCAAACCCCTGGGCTCAAGAGACCCTCCTGCCTCAGCCTATGGAGTAGCTGGGACTACAGGCACACACCACCTCGCCCACTTCAGATGTCCCAAAGTCAACCAGGTCAGAACTGAACTCCTTTTGTCTCCCTACCTGCTTTGCCTGCAGCTTCCCCATCTCTGGTGAAGTCAGGTCCATCCTTCCAGCATGACATTGCTAAACTGTGAATCAGATCATGTCATGCCTCTGCTTAAAGCACTGATAATGGCTCCCCATTTCACTCAGAGTAAAAGCCAAAGCGCTTACCAAGATTTCCTGGAGTTCACACACAATCTTCCCCTCTGCTATGGTTTGAATGTGTGTCCTTTCTGAAACTCATGTTGAAACTTAATCCCCAATGTAGTAGTATTGGGAGTTGGGGCCTTTAAGAGGTGATTGGGTCATGAGGACTCTGCATTCATGAATGGATTAATCCACTCATGGAATACTGGGTTAATGAATTAATGTATTAATGGGTTATCATGGGAGTGGGACTGGGGGCTTTAGAAGAAGAGGAAGAGAGACCTGAGCTAGCATGCTCAGTCCCTTTGCCGTGTGATGCCCGGTGCAGCCTCAGGACTCTGCAGAGAGTGCCCACCAGCAAGAAGGACCTCACCAGATGTGCCCCCTCGACCATGGAACTGATCCCAGCCTCCAGAACTGTAAGAAATAAAAGGAAGACATTTCTTTTCTTTATAAATTACCCAGTTTCAGCTATTCTAAGTAATAGAAAATGGACCAAAATACCCCCTTACTTCATCCACTTCTTCTCTTACTACTCTCCTCCCAGCTCACTCGAGTACAGCCGTGTCGACTTCCCCACTGTTTCCTGAACACGCCAGGTACATCCCTCCTCAAGGGTCTGTCCTTGCTGGACTGCTCTTCCCCACCACGGCCCCTCAGCTCACACCCTCACTCCCCAAAGATGCTTTCTCTCCTCTCACCTTTCCAGCGAGGCTACTCTGACCCCTCTTCAAACTGCAACCTGCCCCACCCCAGCCCCGGCATGCCCTGAACCCTGCTGTACTTTTTTTTTTTAATTTTTAAAGAAGCACTTGTATGTATTAATGTAACTCTTGTTTTCTGCCTCCCCCTGCTAGAACAGGAGCTTCAAGAAAGCAAAGATCTTATCTATTTTGTTCACTGTTGTATGCAATTGCCCAGAGCCTGCGTGGCATACAGTGTGTGCTTACTAAGCATTTTTTTATTTTAATTTTTTGAAACAGAGTCTCATTCTGTTGCCCGGGCTACAGTGCCGAGGCATCAGCCTAGCTCACAGCAACCTCAAACTCCTGGGCTCAAGCGATCTTACTAAGCATTTGATGAGTCAGTGAGTGAGTGAATAGAATGCAGGCCAAGTCATGAATAGCTGACTGTTTAAAGGAAACTTTCACCATGCTTTAAATGGAGAACTGTGGTGGGCCACAGGAGTCCTCCCATGGCATGTGGGAGCCAAGGTTCGTAAAACTCAAAGGGGCCACACCAGTCAACAGTCAAACCCATGTTCCTATTTCAGGCCAGGTGCACAACATCCAGCGCCTCCTGCTCTGTACAACAATTCATTAGCAACAACTATCAGAATTACAATAAAGATATTTTTTTCTCTTTCAAATTCCAGAAACAATTGGATTAGATACCATTTTTTGTAGATTCAATAACATCCTAAAGCTGACCTTATTTTCAGATGAATTAGTCAGCTTTACAAGTTAATATGTGATGTCTCTTCAAAGTAGTCATTCAAGAAGGACTGCTTGCTGGCAGAATTTTGGTTAAATATGAGGTCTGTTTATCCTGTACTGAAAAAGCCTTGAAGTTATTAATATCACTTTGCCCATCAAACTTATCCAAGCAGGCACTCTCTAAAATTAATTTCATTCAAGTTAAAATACAGAAATGGATTAAATATAGAACTGAAACTGAAGCTATCCCTTTCTCTTATTAAGTCCAATTTGATTGATTTAGTTTCACCAAAACACCACCAATTATTATATTATATTAGTGTCATTAATGAATTTTTACACTTGTATTTAATTTTAAAATTTGTTTTAGTTTCATGGTTAAGAGCCAAGCTCTTAAGAGCATTTCTACCTGGTTTCATGTTTGCCATAAAAACTGGCTCCTAATAAGGTCTCCATCTGTTGTCTACCAGGATTTGGGACAAATTCCACAAGACATAAAGACTAGGCTTTACTGAGAAAAGAAAAAAACTAACAAGGTTGGATTAATACAAGAAGAGGCATGGCATCCCCTTGTGTCATCACCCGATGGGGAGGAGAGCCAGGGCCAACATAATTTGATGGACACATGGTAGGACTGGTGTCCCAGTGGAGGGGCCCTACCACAGATGGGTCTTCCTCTTTATAGGGCAAGTATGCAAATGCAATCTTGTCAATGGGGAGATAATCCAATGGCAGGGTGCCAGCAGCCAGGAGTGGGTGCCAGCTATTTGCAAGGGTGGTCTGGAAACAGCAGCCCAGGCCCTGCAGTCAGGGGAAGGGGTTGCTGGTCCAAGGGGAGAAGGGGAATCCCTGGTCCTGGCTTGCTTATCACCCAGGAGCGCAGCATTCAAGCATGATTCTGCTCAGCATATCACAATTTTGTCATAGTTTAAGTAATAGTATAATAAAAATCATTAAATCAATAATGGGTGTTTGTTACTTTGCTTTGATAGATTCCATACAATACTCAAGTTTTAAAAATGCAGCCTGATCAGTAATGGCACTTAAAAGTAACCTCATGCTACCAAGATATTTTAGTTTACTACTGACAAGTATTTTAGGAGACCTACCACTACGTAACACCAAGTAAACCCTTCACTGCAGGGAATTGCATTTTCGGCATCTGGGATGAGTACATAGTAGAAATAAGCCACTGGGTACTTCTTCACGGCAGGAGTATTTTCCTTGGAGAGTTCTTCTGAGGCTTTGAGGTTTTCCAAAGATCAGACTAACGCCAATCCAGGACCTTGTCAGATAGGAGTTGATCCACCTCTAGCTTCAAACTGAAACAGAACACATCCTATGGTGGAGTCAGTAGAAAATGGATATTTTTCCCTTGCCACAAGGATTGTCATCAGCTTAACTAAAGACCAAATTTTTATATACCACCTGCTCACTGACTAGATAAAGGCTGTGAAATCAATGAAACCGGCATTCTCCGTATTGAGCTATTTTTGTTTGTTTGCTTGTTTTGGAAAACAATGACTCTTCTAAAATGATGTCTGTACATATGACCGATGAAAATCTTAAAGGATAATTTTATCTCTTTGGTTTTTCACTTAGACATATTAAGGGACTATTTCAGTCTCCAAAAGCTAGGACACTTTTAAAGTTGAGATGACCAATTTCAAATGCAATTAGTTGAAGATACATTGGCCCTTAGTTTCCAGGAATTGGTGCAACTACTGCATTTCCCAAAGATGTGATTATCTTCTTCATGGAGCATATTTTGCTTCATTGTTCATTTTTTTGGCACTGCCACTTCAATGAAAATCTTGTCCAATTAATTAGAGTTCATTTGAAGTCAATATTTGTTTCTCAGGAAGCTTTGTTGGAGGCCACACTTTATGACTACTTTGTACTTTATAAGCAAGAACATTTCCATGAAGACCTCTTGGGATTTCCTTTCACCATCCCTTTATATGTTTAGTGTATACACACTACAACTGACAATGTGACCTAGCTGACAGATACTCTCTCAACTTCTAGAGGAGAAGTCAACCTTAGCTTCCAGCAGACCTGCATCATCCCTGTGGGTGAGCATTGATCAAGGAAAGAAGTTGCTTAATTTGTAGAGCCTTTTGGCAGATTACAAAGTACTGTCCCCCATGATTTTTTTTCCCTTCTGACAACCCTGAGAAGAATCCGTTATTTCTATTGAAAGAATGTGGTTAATCAAGACTTTAGAGAAGCTGAAGTTCACCCAGGTAATAAGTTACAAATGAGAAGGGAATCAATGTCTTCGGCTCATGAATCCTGTGCACTTCCCATCATGTCACATTACCTTATGATTGAGGGTGAGGCATGGGGTAAAGCATACTCTTCCTAACAGCTGCTGCACCCCACAGACCACAGACTGACAATGGCTCCCAATGGTGGGCATTTGAAATATGCCAGGCGAAAACCTCATAAACAAGATGAGTACCACTCCACTTAGAAAACATGTTGGAATGAAAAATAAGGCCATTATTAAAAAAACAAAAAACTTGAAGGTTTATAGTGTTTGAACTTCTATTTTAAAAACTTATTTTTTTTTCATTATTAATTTACTCTAGTATTATTTGATTTTCCCATGAAGGATTTTCGGTAGAGAAAAAGATTTACAAAGCCAAAAATAAATCACATGCAAATTAACATTAAACATTGTCAGTACAGTTTCTGATATATGGTAGTTTTGTGGCCCTGGGGCCATAACTGCCTTCTACTGTAACGGCAAAACCGGAGTCATGTTGCCGAGAGAAACACCAAGAGGTACACGAGGATGCAGAGAGATCAGGTTTATTAATGCTGGTGGGCTCAGAGGGGATCCTCCGCCAAATTCTGAGCATCCCCGGTCAGAGGGACTTGTCTTTTATACGTCAAGAGCAAGGTGGGGGTGGCTACAGAGCGGCTTATACCAGGAAGTGTACACATAGGGAAGTTACTGTAATGTACAAGGTAGCTGCTGCAAGGGGAGCTGTTTATGGGAGCATGAGCTGCAGCCATTAGTCAGTTTCACAAGGTGGCAAGCAGTCTCACAGAAGCAGATTAAGCAATTAACATACATAGGGCTATAGATTGTCTGTTTCAGGGTAAAAGGTTTTTAGTGAATTTCCATTTTTCCCTCACACTACCAGTAGGCAGAAGATCAAAGAAAGCAAAGGAGAGACAGAGCAGGGACCCTTGTCAAGGGCCTGCTGGGCCCCCCAAGCGTGGAAATTAAGGAAAAATCTTGAGTCCCTTCAAGGGAAATTCCAGGCACCTAACTAACCTTGAAAAGTAAATGGGTGACCTGATGAGCAAGAAAATAGTAGTAACAATAGTTCCCCACACAAGTCAGAGTCACGAGGTGTTTTAGTTCCCTATGGAAACTAAAAGATAACATCTTGACACATGTTCTTGAGTTGTTTTTCAGAAACCCCCACAAGATGGAAAATGCAGATAAGAGGGAACTGAGGAATTGAACTCTGATGGCCATTCTTTGTTCTAAGTTTGTCCCTTAGGGGCCTGGAGAGAGTCACATCCACCTCAACATTTTTTTGGCTAAAGAATCTCTGAATCTACCTATGACTACCCCTGCTTTAAGATATCCAGCCTTTTGGGGCCAGACCAATGTATAACCTCCATGTATGAATTTCCTGTAACTTCTGCTTTCCTGAAATGTACCCCTGCCTTTAAAAACCCTAGCTTGTAAGCCATGGGGAGTTCTTAAGCATTAACAGCCCTTTCTCCTTGCGTGGTGACATGCAATAAAATGCTTCTTTCTTGCACTGCTACTCTCAGCATCAGTGTGTGGTTTTGCTGTGCCAGGTGAGCAGATCTCAGTTTGGTTCAGTGACAAAAGGAATGCTCTTTAAATTTAGTGGCTCTCAGCAAGGTGGGAACCAGGGTAAGGTGAGTTGAGGCATTCACCTTGCATAAAAGTTTGAGGGGTTGCTAAAAGACCTGGTAGTGAAGAGAAATAAGATTTTTAACACAATCTTTTGAAAAATCACATGAATGCAAAAAAATCCATGATGAATCAAACATCAAAATTTTAAATGAAGACAGGATCGGTATTACTGACTTTTCCTTTTGCCACAGGCCTAAATACAGCTCAACACAGCACCATTACTGATCCTTTCTTTATTTAGAATTTTGATATTTTGTTCATGATGGATTTTTGCATTTATTTTGAGTTTTAAAAAATATTGCATTAAAATATTATTTACAAATTTTGCACACAAGGGGAGTACCTACTCACCTCACTCTAGTCCTGGCCCTGGCTCTCAACATATAATCTCTATCCCTGGATACCTATGTCAATAATAACCTTTGGGTTTTACTGGTCATTATGTGCATGGATATGTATGTTACCAGTTCTCCCCGATACTTTGAGAGCCCCTCTGCTCACCAGGCCCTTTGTTGCAACTGAGACTGTGTCCTATTAGATACAAGGCATTGAGGGAACCAAACAAGCAGATGGTGTATAAAGAACTCCTCACCTTTCAAATTCCCTCCAGACTAAAGAATGGATAATTCCCACAGCCCAGAAGCATCTCATTGCTCAGCTATGTATTTCTTACTATGACTTCCTTAATGAAAGCACAAACAGATTGAGCACTAAGCACACAGATACTGTACCTCTGAATATTCAGCAAAAATTTTTTGATGAACACCATGGAGCCGACATCAAGCTTCTGAGAGGCAGGGGGACAGGAAAAGTGGTATATACTGAGGTGCTGCAGTGCATATGCCCAGCATTGTTAGGACCCTCTGCCTCTGAGGGTATGTAATCTTATAGAATATGTAATTAATAGAGTGGAGTGAGGAAGATTTGAAGAACACGAGATGATAGATACAAGAGCCTCACCTGAGGAAGCACTTATAGGAGAAGATGAATCAGTAATTGTATGAGAAATGGGGTCATGCCTCATGGAAGACACCTGATGGCTGGAACCCAGTGACTGTAGACCACTGACCATTAACAGTCAGGTGAGGGGGACCCTTGAGGGCCTTGCTTTCTACACTCCTGGGTCTTTTCGGACAATACTCCTTCCCACCATTATAATTGTAAGATCACAGTGCGCATGAGAGGATGGGGTAGCATTTCATACATGGGCCGAAGGAGGGATTACAAGAGCACAGCCAGACCCCAGGAGGCCAAGGGACTATGGCCTTCTCAGCTCCAGCATTGTGCTCCAGCTGCTGAAGGGCTGTGCTCAGCACTTGGGCGATTCTTCTGGCCAAGCTTGGGATCAGCACGTCTGCAGTGGCTCCAAGCAAGAGGAAAGCAAAAATGCTGGATAACACCTCTGTCTGGATGGGGAGCCTCAGGGTCAATTCATATATGCTACCTCATGTCTTTCCCATAGCAATCAACAAGGAAGGAATTGTTATCCCTAAACTACAGAGGAGGAAGCAATTTCATAAAGTTTTGTCATCTTGTCTAAAGTCACGCCATAAATAAATGACAGAGAGAAGACCGAATATAGTCTGTTTGACCTCAAAGACCATGGTCTTTCCACCATATGACACAGCCTTCAAAACCTCTATTTCAAAAGCATTTAAAATATAAACAAATACTTAAGCCAGTAAGGCCATTTAAGAATACAGAATTCTTGTAAGCAAAGAGCAACAATAAAAAAATCAAGCACCAAACTAGCAAAAAGTCAGTAAAACTGAATGCCTTCAAATTAGACTGATATGACAAAGTAAAAGATATACCAGTGGAGCTCTTGAAGATGCTTCGGATTCACAATACCTTGATTTCAACAATGGGAAGACACCAACTTTGATACTAATTCAAAGATACCAATTCAGGATGCTTAGAAGAAATAAAGGTAATATTTGGGTATCACTGAAGCTTTGCTTTATAGCCTGTCTTTTGCATGCTATTTTGTTGTGAAAGATTTTAAAGCATTGCTCTTATTTTGCAAACACATTTCATTGCCTTCAGGTTGGAATTAAGCACCAAATATACTAACCACAAATATATTTAGACTTTGGACTGAAGGATTAGATCTTTCAGAGACTTCACAGTAAAGCTTCCAAAATTTAATTCTATAAATCAGAAAATCAACATTTTTATCTAATGATTTGGGCATAAATGAGATTTCATTTCTATCTGTCAGGTGATGTTTCAATAAAAAAGTGAACAAAGCCTGTGGCAGCCATGAAAATGCATTTTGCAGCCCCTGAGTACAAGGAGTATAACTGAGCAAGGGCCTGGCCACTTGTTCTTGAAATTCATTGCCAGTTTGAGCCAACATGGCACTTGCCACGGGCTGTTTCCAGCCAGCCACTGAGCACAGAAGGATAGTAAGGCAGACCCATTTTGGGGGGACACGGGACTCCTCTGACAGCCAACTGTGCCCCAAAGATCCCCTGAGTCTTGCTGAACCTTCAGTAGGATGGCATGGGGTCTGGAGTGTGTCCCACCCAGTCCTCCTTCCCTCTGTCCCTCATTCAGGGCCAGCCTTGCAATGTGGTCTGACAGCTCTCCCAGCTTTCCCCAGCCCGCTCCCCATTTTCTAGTTTGTCACCCAACAAAATCCTTGAATGTTTAATCTTGTTTTGGTGTCTGCTTCTCAAAGGGCATGCACCAACAGAGAACATAAACAGGAAGAAAATCTATGATAACTTATTTTCTTGAGTTTTGTATTTCTTTCTGAAGTTGTAGCGCTCAATATCATTCCTTTGACGCAGTACATAGTCAAATTTGTGAAAAAAAGAAATGAATCAATGAATATTACAATCAAAAATGTGTGGAATATGTAGCTTCTAATCATTGCTACAACTACATAGTTGTGACCTTCCTTTCTTAGAGTGTTTTATTTACAGAGGATCACAAATACGTCTAAAGGAATCTTTGGTTTAAAAAAATGTTCCTGGCCAGGCGCGGTGGTTCACGCCTGTAATCCCATCACTCTGGGAGGCTGAGGCGGGAGGATTCCTTGAGGCCAGGAGTTCAAGACCAGGCTGGCAATATAGCGAGACCTCGGCTCTACAAAAAATAAATTTAAAAAAGAATTAGCAAGGTGTGTGGTGGTGCAGACCAGTAGTCCCAGCTACACAGAAGGCTGAGGCAGGAGGATCGCTTGAGCCCAGGAGTTCGAGGCTGCAGTGAGCTATAATTGCACCACTGCACTCCAGCAGCCTGGGCGACAGAGAGAGACCCTGTCTCTTAAAAAAAAAAAAAGTTTCTAAAACTAACTGGAGGACAAATACATTTTAGGCATTAGATCAAAAAGTATTTTAACTCACCACTTCAATGTAGGCAGTGTGATAGATCAACATATATTACTAAAAAAGAAATAACAAGTACTTCTGTTACCTTCCTTTTCCTTGTCATGTGTAGCATTATCGTGTCCTAAATATGTGGCTTGGAACCAACCCTTCTTTTTCCAGAATAGCATAAAAACATCAAATCTATGTTACCACCTGTCAAGTGGGTGTCTTGGAAATCATGCTGGAGCCTCTATTCTCCTGGTCACAGTTCTTTCATCCTTTCTGGTGATTCTAGGGTGCTCACTAAGAGCTAAATGTTATCATAGTTATCATAGTTTAGCCTAAGCGGAAAATAAAAGTCCCTTGAGTGCTTACCTTATGGCTTTTAATAAAGTGCTTTCTCACTTTCATACAAGCTAGATGAAGTTAATTAGCTTGGATATGAGAAGCTGTTCCCTGTACTCTTTCCCCTGCAAGCACTAATTAATATTAATGAGTAAAGGGATAACATGACTAAGTACTCCTATAATTGTACCAGTGGATCATTTCCATAGGATGATCCTGAAATCCAGATGAATAGGACTAAAGGGGTACTATGAACCGTGAGAGAGCTGCCAGGCCTTGCTGTAGATTTCACTGGAAACCTGATAACAGGGCTATCCCCACCTTTAGGGATGGATTTAAGAGGATTATTGTCCAGGAACTGATTGATTCACTAACAGCGATGTTCCCTCTGTCCCTTCCTCCTCATTGCTTTCATCCCCCCTCCTGTTTGGCAGGAAGAAGCAGTGAGATCTGAGATTCTGCTATGTGAATTCTTTTAACTCCTTAGATGCAAAGGCTTCAGGCTTTTATTCCAACCCTCCATGAGGCTAAGAAGACAAAAGAGAGCACCACATTTTTTCTCAAAGCGAAGCTCTTGAAGGAAGATGTCAAAGAATGTGATAAAACGGAATGCTGCTCGGGAAACCGAGAGATGATGTCAAGATTTGTAAAAGGCAAGGCCCAAGCTCCTTTGGCCACTCCTGCAGGCAGCTGAAAGTCATCTTCTGCAAACGTCTCAAGCCCAGTTTGAGTTAAGAAGGTGTTTTCAGCATATTAATTAGGCTGCGGAGCCTTGAGACAAAGGAAACCCATGTCTCTAGGGAATTACATCACTCAGTTGTCTAACCACCTTCACTCCCTGCTTCTGGTACCACCGGGGTGGAATCAGACCCAGAGACACTTCATAAGAATTAAACATTACTACTCTCCCATCGCATATTAAAATGAGGCAGTTTGCGGAGGTGCTCGGTTTGAAAAATGAAAAAAGATTGTAAGAAAATGAAAATGTAGGCATCTTTTTAAAGGCAATCTATTGTGTTCGAATAAAAAAATTCATTTGTAGTGAAATGTATAATACTCAACAAAAGCTACACTTGTATTTAGTAAGCAGGTTTATAAACAGTAGGAAGGTCTTACACATATGTACTTGGAGGATTTTAAGCATCTTGGTTAGCAAGATAAATACAAAGACTATATGGTTGACAGAATCAGGGGAAAA
Organism: Daubentonia madagascariensis; assembly: GCA_023783475.1. Taxonomy (NCBI): domain Eukaryota; kingdom Metazoa; phylum Chordata; class Mammalia; order Primates; family Daubentoniidae; genus Daubentonia; species Daubentonia madagascariensis. The sequence continues at coordinate 12,758,391 of JAKFHU010002658.1, forward strand.
AATAAGTCTCAGTTATATTTACAAGTAATTAAGGATATGGCTAGTATGCATCCACATGGTGGAAATTCTCCACAATATTCAAGCTCTGCCTGTCTCTTTCACAAATGTCCTTGTTACAGATCCTGGCCTCATCAGGAAAGCCACACAAAAATGAAGAGACCCTAAATAGTGTGGGGACAGAGTTCGGGAAGGGTTTGAGGGATGGTCTCAGGGTTATAAATAAAAACAATGGAATGAGGCTTGGGTAGTGCAGATCCATTGTGGATCCCACAACCACGTTCTAGATGCTTCCTTAACAACTTTACGGTTGCTACTTTCCAGCAGGAAACCTGCTTTACAGAAAGGAAGATGTTGGAGCTCTGCTGGTGAGGTGGCATTTGTGAACTGTATTTGCTAGCAATTTAGAGTCTGATACTTTGATAACTCTTCCTGTTCCTTGCTAAGCCCAGAAGCGTTTAGAACAGGTGGCCAGGGGAAGGGAGTTAACACTTCAACCCATTTTCTTTCCTACCCTCTGAATTGCTATTTGGACAAAGTTGGTCTATAGCTCACAAGTAAAGTCTAACCCCAAATACTCTTGAAAAGAAAAAAGACTATGTAGAATATGCATTTATTTATATTCAATGCTAATGACCCAAGCATTCCTTTACTGAAAAATATTTTTTCTCTATGGCATGCTAAAATAATTCATAACAATGCCTCCTGAGGTCAGAGTTAGCCAAATAAATGACCAGCAACAAAGGATAATTTCAGGGGCTATAGAATTTTTCCCCTGTCCTATTGCCCTTTATGCCACAATTAAAGACAACGTTTAAAAAGCAGTTATCCCCAAGAGAGGGAGAATCATATTAAGTAAGTGACATTAAACCTCCACTGTAACAACTGAAAAGATGAAAAAGCCCTTCATATGCCTTTGTGCTTTTTTTGTTCCTCCTTCTTATAGTTTTCCTATTAAATTCTTACTGGAGATTTTGACTGAACTAAATCAAATCTACATTCAGTAGATGTGTTTGTTTCACTCTGCAATCCATTACTCTTTGGCTCTGCCCTTAGTACTCTTGTGTGAGAAAACACCCTGTTCTCATCGACAAATCCAGCACCCTATATTCAGGTCCCATCCAGCAGAAACTTGGCTGCAGTGGAGTTTCAGACAGACTCTTATAAATTATAATTCTATCTTTCCTTGGCTTCTGCAACACCATTCTCCCCTGCTTTCTATCCTACTTTTGTGACAATATTTTTATAGAAAAGTCCCAGCCCCAAGACTCAGGTTTTTAATGGAAGGAAGGAAGAAATCTGAATGGAGTGCCCTCACCACTCTTCCCTGGCTGAAAGTATGGAAAGAAGCCTGTGTGTGTGTGTGGGGGTGTATCTCATGAGTGTGCATGCCCTTGTGCACGTGCACACATATGCACATATATGTAGATAGAAGTCTGTCGATGTCAGACCAACTATCCAATTATTTCTCTCCATCTCTAAAATGAGGGGACTTTTGGGACTAGAAGAAAAGCTGCTTCTCAAGAAGGTCTGTGAACTCTGGTCCCAGAGTTCTTAAAAGACTAGAACCTGAACAGTTGGTGTCATGGTTACACCTCCCCAACTTCTCATCCTTCTTCTCCACCCTCTGCCCCTCCCCACACAAATGAGAATCCCAGGGCATCCAGCCCTTCCATCCCTCCACACCCCGCCAGAAGTGGATTTCTAGCACCTCGTTAAGTCATAGACCTCGTCTCACAGTTAATCTGCCTGCCTTACAGATTGTTGTGGAAAGGAATCAGGGCAACACACCCAGGCACACCTTTAGGCTCCCCACACAGGCTGCTGCGCCCCTGAAGGATCCTGGAAGATCATTGGCTCCTTTCGAGAATTTAGCATTTAGGTGACACATGGGGTTCTCCTGGGACTCAGTGTGTAGCATTCTTTACCATTACTTAGGCTGTTCTACAGGGAGATTTCAAGAGTGTGAGCCCTAAGTAGAGTTTCACTTCTCTCCTACATTCTTGGATGCAGTTGGCCATCTGAAACCCCATTCACCTTGAGCTCATCTGCAGGCGGGCCATTTATAGATGCATTGAACATGCAGCAGAGTGACTCCGACCACCTTCTCTTTCTTCAATACGGATTCCTGGAAAAAGTGAAAATCCATTACTGACCAGAAGTATATACTTGTTTGCCCAAGAATATGGTTTATGAACATATAATCACTGCAAAGAATTCGTAGCCCTCCTTAGGGATGCTGGCCCTGGGTCAGAGGTACCACATGGCAATAATCAGGCCACCTTCAAGGACCCGAACTCCAGAAGAAAAGGCTGTTTGGGTTCAAATCCCAACCCTACCACTTACTAACTGGTGACTTTTAAGTAAGTTACTTTACATTTTTGTGCCTCTATTAACTCATACGAAAACTGGAATAAAAACAGTATCTACCTTATACATTTTTGTAAGAATTAAATGATTTAATAAATCTAAGGTGCTTAGATTTACATAAAAAGTGCCATATGAGAGTTAACCATTTATTATTATTACTACTACTGCTGCTGCTACTTCAATAGATGGCTTCTGAATATAAGCACCCAACATGCAGGTTAGAGAAAAGGAAAATCTGGCTGATACGTCCAAAAACAAAAACAAATCACCTATGAGGGAAGTAGAAGCAAGAAGTTTTAGAACATCAAATTTGCTTGCTAAAGGGATTTTTTCTGAAATTCCAGTTCTTTATAGGCTCGGTAGACAGATAATATAATGATATCAATGGTTTTGTTTGTTAGAAGTTGTCACATTTGGGGCTTCCACTGAGCTAAGACGACCTAGGTTCATTATGTTCATCTTTTAAAAAGTGATAAAATAACGAAAATTTTATAAATGTTTGCTATATTATTACTTATGGTAATTAACCATAATTAAATAATGATGCAATTAAATAATCACATAAATCTGGGCTGTGCAAATGGTATTGAAATAAAGTATTTGACGACTTGGGTTTCCAAAGGTCTTGGTTGAAGCAGAAATTTAATGTCATATTTTGGCCAAATACTGAGGTCAAAGCTGAATTTCAGGGCATTCCTGTAAAACAGACAAATTTCTGATGAGATAAATCAAGAAGAGAGAGAGAGGAAGAGAAAAGCACAAATAGATAAAATTAGGAATGAGAGATGATGGGGGAAAATAATGCTACGAACAACTTTGTGCCAACACATTTTAAAATGTAGACTAAATAAATTCCTAGAATAACATAACTTGCTAAAAAACTAACTCACGGTGAAATAGAAAGCTTGAGTACTTCTACAGCCATTAAAGAAAGTGAAACTCTGCCCACAAAAACATCAATCTCAGATGGTTTTACAGTCAAGTTCTACAAAACTTTCAAAGGACAGATGTTTTTAATATTATGCAAACTTTTCCAAAAAGTTTGGAAATCAAAAAGAAGTAATACTTCCCAATTCATTTTGCTACCAATATCAGAAAATGGCACTGTGAGAAAGAAAAAAATTTTAATCTAATATCATCCATAAAAAATAGATGCAAAAAATCCTAAACAACATAATAGTAATAAACACCATCTAGTGATGTACAAAATAGATAATACAACACAGCCAAGTGAGATAAACAAATCCCAGAAATGCAAAGGTAGATGAACATTAAAACGATCTATAAATATAATTCTCTTCAAGGAGAAGAAAATTTAAAAGAAGAAATTGTGATCATCTCCATACATTTATAAAAGGCTTTTGATAAAAATTCAGCACTTGTTCATGATAAAAAATATTAGTAAATTATGAATATAATTGTATTTCCTTAACATGATAAATGATGTCCACAAAAAAACTTACAGGAAATATCATTATTAATGGTGAAAATTTAGAAGTCTTCCCTTTTAAACCAAAAGCAAAACAAGGATGTCTACTGCGGCCACCTCTATCGCTCATGCTGGGGATCTTACTCAGCAGAGGAAGAGACGAGGAAAAAAGAGACAGGCATAAGGAATAGAAAAGAAGACACAAAACAGCCATTATTTGCATGTGATGTGATTGTCTACACAGAAAACCCAAAAGAATCTACGTGCAAATTATAAGAATATGAGAGTATAGCAAGGTGTCTGGAGGTAAGGTCAATAGGTTTAAATTAACTGCATTTTTGCACATCGGTCAAAGGGGGCGCTGATTGGCTTGTGTTGGGACCTCAGAATCTTTGCAGAGGGGACCCAGAGAATGGCGTAGGCCTCTGATAAAGGGGCACTACCCAGGTGATGATTATACCTTTAAGGGGATACACTTAAGTCGGGTCTGAAAGTGAAAAAAAAAAGCTGGAAACTGGAACCAATTATTCTGGAAGCCACTGCTGCTGCCCTAGTAAGACGCATCTCAAGAGTGACGCTGACAAGGACGGCAGGAGCACAGACCAAGGCTCTGCTCCCCTCCTGCCTTCCATTCTTCCTCCAGTGGCCCTCATTGCCGAACCTAAAAGGAAGCCATCTATCTGGCAAAGGACAAATGCAGTTTGCAGAGATTTAGCCCCGTATTTCATGGCAGAGTATAGAAGGCTGAGCTTGGAACAAGAGACAATAGCTTAATAATAAAGCCATATGTGCATAGAATATTTACATTAATATTTAATATACTAACATATTAAATATTAAATATTTAGTTTTGGTTTTTTTTTTTAAAGAGACACGCTCTCGCTATGTTGCCCACACTAGATTTGAACTCCTGGGCTTCAATGTTCCTTCTGCCTCAGCCTCCCAAGTAGCTGGGACTACACCTGGCTCTAGAATATTTTGAATATTTAATTATTAGACTTAACTAAATGGAAAAATATACTACTTTCATGGAGAGGATGTCACATTCCAAAAAGTTATCTGTAGATTCAATGTAATTCCAATCAAAATCCCAACAGGTTTATTTTGGGGGGAACTTGTCAAAATAAGATTCTGAAATTTATGCAGAGAAGCAAAAACCCAAGAAAAGTGAAGCTGTTCATGAAGAAAAATGCCAAAATATCAGATTATTATTTTGGAAATATTTCTAAGTTACTGAAGTATAATTTATGTACAGTAAAATTCGGCCCTTTTAATTGTTCAGATGTGAATTTTGACAACTGTATATAGCCATATAATCCTCACGACAATCAAGGTATAGATTATTTCTGTTACCTCTCCCCCTCTCGAATCTCCTGGTGTCTCCTTGTAGTCAATCCCTCCCCCCATTCTCACCCCTGGTAAACTCTGATCTGACTTCTGTCTTTATAGTTTGGACATTTCCAAAATGGTAACTTTTAAAACAAGTTCTAGATGCAGAATTAAACATAATGACCAAGGCAACAAAATAAAGAGCCCAGAAACAGACCAATGCGTGTGAGGAAACTTGATATACAACAGAGATGGAATTGCCCATCAACAGGAGGAGGATAGATTTGTCAATCAATGGTGCAGAGATAATTGGCTTATCCACACGGAAAAAATGCAATTGAATTTCTCCGTCAAACCATACATAAAAAGTAATGGATTGCTGACTTACATATAAAAGGTACATAACGAGGCATTTTTTTTTAACTTTCAGAAGCAAATATAAGACATTATCTTTCTGACTTTAAGAAAGGAAAATATTTCTTAAACCAGATCCAAAAACCATTAACATAGAAGACTAAAAAAATTAAAGTAATTAAAATGAAGACTTACTATTCTTCAAAAGACAGCATAATGAAAATAAAAAGATAAGCTAAAATCTGAGAGAAGATACTCACAACATGTATTACTGATGAAAATTTAAAATCCATAAATATAAAGATCCTTATGATTTAATCATAAAAGACAGACAACCCAATGGGAAAATGGGTAAAGCATGAAAAGTCACTCTACAGAGAAGAAAACAAAAATGGCTAATAGATAGATGATAGGTAAAGACAGATAGGTTGATGGAGAGAGAGCACAGGATAGGTAAAAAGGGAAATACAAAGCAAGGACACATTTTTTAAATGGGTAAATATATAAGCACTCTAACAATATCAAGTGTCAGAGAGAATGTAAAAGACTGAAAATGTGTCCTGTTGAAGGGAGTGACAACTTGGAATTATTTTTAAAAGTTGAACACTTGAGTTTCCTACAATCCAGATATTCCATTCCCAAGTATATTTTCACGAATATGTATGCTAGAAGTCATGTACAAAAATGTTCATAGCAGCACTATTTGATATTTTAAAACATTGGAAAAAAACCCAGATACCCATTGACAAGAGAGCTAATAAATTTATTACAGAATATTCACATGAAATAGCATACAGTAGTGAAAATGAACATTTTGCAGCTAAATGGAACCAAATGGATGAATCTTAGACATAATTATTAAGTTTAAAATGGTAAATAAATATAAATCAAATTATAGAGGTCTAAAAGTATTGTAACTTTTTTAAAGCCTCAAGAACAAGTAAAGGTAAACAACATAATATTTAGAAATCTATGCATACATAGAAAACTATGAAGATTTCCAGGTAGTGGCTACGTGTGATGGAGCAGGAGGTGGGTTAGTGAGGCTTGGGTAACTCCAGTGACACTGGGAAGATCTTCATTCACAATCTAAGTAGTGGATTCACAGGTGTTCATTTTATTATTATGCTTATTGCTTAAAAAAATGTTACAGAGATTCAACTATTACCTGATAAAAGCAAGTCAGTAAGTGAGAGGCTTTATTTTAAATAAGGGGGGGGAGGTGCCAGACTTTAAAATATAGTTACTGATTTTTGTTCTAAAATATCTTGAAAAAATATTAAACACTTAGAAATTTAAATTTGCATTGCATAAAGATTAATCTCTTGTTTAAGTAGTCACTAATATTACCTCTGAAGCTGTCAGTGCACCCAGAGTGGGTAAGAATCTGTAGATGTAGTTTCCTTTTGAAATTGTATTATAGTGTGCTCTGAAAACTGCAGAGGGCTATAGGAAAAAGGTGCTTTATTTTTGATAGAGTATTAAATTTTCTGTGTTGAAACTATGGAAAACAATCTTCCTCTGCATTCTCTTTTTGAAAATTCTGATGCTTTGGGGACATAATTACCATTTCCCTTGCACTTTCCTTTTCTTAAAATAAAATTTTTGACAATAAAGATTTACCTGTTGGCCCAAATCTGTCAAAACCTGGTTTAATATTCTTTTTAAGTTCTTGTGATAAATAGCAGCATACAAATTCATTTTAGTGCCATGAGTACTCTATGGATCAATGAGTATAACAGATGAAGTGTGAAGTTAGTATAAACTGCACTATCTTTGAGGGTTTTTAAAAAATATTTCCACTTGGGCAGCAAAAGAAAAAAATAGCTCCATATCTGACATAAAATATAACATAGAATGTAGTTAAGATTATTATTATTATTTTTGAGACAGGGTCTCACTCTGTCACCCAGGCTGGAGGGCAGTGACATGATCATAGCTCACTGTAACCTGGAACTCCTAGGCTCAAGCCATCCTCCTGCCTCAGGAGTTAGCCTCCCGAGTAGCTAACACTACAGGCACACGCTACCACGCCTGGCTAATGTTTTTATTTTTTGTAGAGACAGAGTCTTGCTATGTTGCCCAGGCTGGTCTTGAACTCCAGGCCTCAAACAATCCCTGTGTCAGCCTCCCAAAGTGCTGGGATTACAGGTGTGAGCCACCATGCCTGGCCAAGATGGTTCTTTAGGACATTAGTCCACCATCGTCTCGATTTGTTGGCTCACTGAATAAAAGTCACTTTCCTTGCCCCAACACCTTGTCTCCCAACTTATTGGCTGTCCTGAGGTGAGTGGTACAAGTTTGGACTCAGTTACAAAACATTGGTTAATGGGTACAAAATACAGTTAGGAGGAAGCAATAAGTTCTAGTGTTTGAAAGCACAGTAGGGTGACTATAGTTATCAATAATTTATTGTATCTTTCAAAATAGCTAGAAGAGAAGATTTAGAATGTTCTCAACACAAAGGAATGATAAACGTTGGAGGTGATGGTTCTCCCAGCAGAAGAAAACCAGCCCCATGGTTCCTGTTGCCCTCTATTTAAGCAATGGCATAATTATAGGCTAAACAAGGGGAGGAATATTCATGGAGGGGGCCGTGTTTTCCTGGAATTAGAGGGGCACCCTCCTTTTGACTAAATATGGTCAAACAGGAAGTGTCATGGGCTCAGGTTCATGATGGGAGTGGGAGGTTTTCTTAGAAACTTTTATGGCAATGAAGTGTATAATGAAGCCATAAGGTCAAGGGGTGGCCAATTTCTCCACCATCCTGATTCTAACTGGTTGGAACTTGTCCTGCCTCCATCCTGTTTTGATCACGGTAGTTTGAAACTTTGTTTTGAGACTTCCTGACTCAGTTAGGCAATGCTGCAGAATGCCCAAAGCAGTGCATGAAGCAGTGCCTGAGGCAGTTCCTGAAACAATGCCTAAAGCAATGCCCAAAGAAATACCTACCAGTTCCTTGTCTCAAAAATATCACATGAACCCCACAAATATGTGAATTATTATGTATCAATTAGAAAAAAATAGCTCCAAAATAGTTCTTGTGGTCTTTGAGTCATACCAGTAGCCAGAGATATGCTATTATTCAAAGCTTCATGATCTCTTGACAATACTGCATCACTAAGAGGTCTTTCCACAGCTTGGGCTCATTGGTGTATATTGATTAGTCTCCCCAGGGCCCCACATGCCAGTCACTTCTGAGGCCTGAGCAATATTCCTCTCTCCAGCTCCCAGGTATTGCAAGAGAGGGGGCTGACTTCCATTTCCCTCACTGTCCTCAGAGACACTCTTCCAACATTAGCCCCTTCCAACCTGAGGACTGTTCCGCAAACTCTAAGTGCATTTAGAAATCACAGCCACCAGAAAAACAGGCGTATCATAGTGATGGCGACAGGGTGCATCCAGGTGGCTGTAGTTCCCACAAATTAAAAATGCCCTTTGGTAGTATTGCATGCTAGATATATCATAGTTTTGCATAAAAAATCATTCTATTGGATTCTTGTCCATGGATTTAAAGCTTAAGAGCAAGAGAGATCGAAGAAAATTACACATTAATTCAACCCTTCAGAGGTGCTGCCCATTACTCAGCCTCTGGCTGTGTATCTGGGGCAGAGGGAGATGAACATACATCAATGTATATCAATATATCCAAAAGTACAGTTTCAGGTGCAGTACCTGGAGTATCCCACTGTGTGACACCATGTTTGGCCTGTGGTCAGCACTGAATACATATTTGCTGGGTACATTCTGTGGGAAAGAGAGATCAATAGGTGGTAAAAATGGTAGGGAAATGATGTAATTATATCTATGCTTCATTAACATTTTTCATTGTATGTATCGACTTGATGAGGTACATAATGGAAACAGAAAGACCAAAATATCTTTCAACATTTACAGTTGGTCCTTCTTATTTGCAGATTCCAAATTAAAGAATTCCACTACTAGCTAACATTTATTTGTAACCCCAATGCCAAAACCTGTAGCACTTTCAAGGTCATTCGTGGGCATGTGCAGAATTGCAAAAAATTTGAGTTGCCCAATGTACCTGTTCCCTGCTGAGGCTGAACAAGTCAACACTCTGCCTTCTTGTTTCAGTTCTCATACCATAAACAAGTTTTCTATTCACAGTCTATTTGTGCCACATTTTTCATGTGTTTTTGCATTTTGATGGTGATTTTGCTGTTTAAAATGGCCCCCAGGGATAGTGCTAAAGTGCTGTCTAGTGTTCCTAAGCACAAACAGGCTGTGATGTGCCTCACGGAGAAAATACATGTGTAGATAAGCTTCCATCAGGCATGAGTTAGAGGGCTGTTGACCATGAGTGCATGGTAATGAATCAGCAATATATAAGGTGTCTTTAGACAGAAACACACACAAAACAAGGTTATGTATGGATTAGTTGACAAAAGTGCTGTGACCAGAAGCTTGCAGGAACCTAACTCCGTATTTCCCCTAGGAGCAATCATTCAGTATTCACTAACTGACTTCAAAAACATAACTTCTATGAATCACAAGACCAGATCATATGACCATATAAGTATTTCACCTGTAATTTTTATTTAGAAATCTGGTGACAACATCTATGGATAGTGAAAAGGGTCAGAAAGCAAGTTAAAAAATATCAGGTCTGCAAACAACCCCTTACTCAAGGACGAGTTCAAAACACCATGGGTAGCAGGCAGGGTGCTAAGGAAAAAGTGTGCAGAATCAGGGAAAAGAGACTGAGAATCACAAAGTCTCAGAGGAAGAACAAATAATTGAAACTCTCTTTTAATGAGACCAGGAGAATTTTTTTTAAACTTCTGTATCCCCAAATCAAATAAAAAACATAGTTTGTGAAATAAAGCCATAAGGAGAGGACAGGCTGAGATGCCAGGAAACCCAAAATACACCAAAAGAATTAAAGCACAAATAATGGCAGAAAATGGAGAATGGAATGTGCCCACCCAGGGTAAATGACAAAGGTGATAAATCTGGTTAAATCTCCCAGGACAAAAGGGCAAAAATATAAAAGTTACAAGAGATTACAGAGTCTGTGTATGATATGCAGACAAGGGAGACCCAACTGAAGAATCACAGATTCTCTTTAGCAGGAAATAAAGACAAATGAAACAAGCAGCAAAAATTAAAGACATCAGTTAAGAAAACTTTCCTTAGCTAACAAAACATCAGATTATGCAGACTGAAAAGCACCACAGTGTTCCAAGCAAAATCAACAAAAAGTGATTTATATCTGGACCCTTCCTAACAAAAACTCTGAATCACACACAAAAATATTATAGGCAACAGAAGAAAAAAATGCTCAATTCTGAAAAATTTTATGTTAAGATGTACTGTAGTGAACTGGAAAAAGGAAGCAGAATTAAGAACTCATGAAGAGAAAGTCATGTTCTAAAAAGACTACTGGGAAACAGCACTGAAACAGGCAAAATGCTGAGATAGCTCTGCACAGCTGTGGCCGTTCTTAGCACAAAACTCAATGACCAGATCAAAAGTTATTCTTACAAAAGAATATAGATGGTGTAAAAATATTGATGTAGCAATAAACTAGTTCTAGATCTAAAACTACCTTTTATATATAATATCATGTCATTAATAAATTATATTATATAGTAATATATAATTATATTAACAAATTATATTATATGACATTATATTATGAAATAAAACAACAAGGACTATATGGGAAGAGAAGGCAAGGAAGAAAATTTGAAAGTTTAGAGTCTTCACCTTAAAGCAATACCATTTTGCTTCTCACTATGACATTAGAAAAACTTTGATTATAGAACACTTTTGAAACTTGAAGGCAACTGTATCAACCTGAGTAAACAGCTAGTTCCTATAGCAAAATCACAGTGGCTTAGCCCAGCAGAGGTTTAAGTCCAGGGCAGATCTTCTGGTTGGATGACTCTCCTCGGGCTCCACCATCTACAGGACCTTCACTTCCAGCCAGGCAGAGGAAGACAGGGTATGCATGAGGAAGATTGTGCTATTTCATGACCAGGGCTAACATTCTATTGGGCAGTCAGAAGGTCACAATTGGATGCAAGTTGGGGAAAGGATAGTTGCTGGGGTAGGTAGCTTAGTTTTGAGTCCAGGAAGGAAAGTAGAACGGATATTGGTGAATAGTGGCTGTCTTTGTCACAATAATCAATGCATACATGTTTACCTTCCAAAATACATGGGAGGACAAAGGTAAAGAAACTATGGTCCATATAGCCAAAGATAAAAAATAAAGAGAATGGTATGTTCTGCAATCATGTAAAAAAAAGTCTAGTTTAGCCTACTGGAGGGCGGGTGGCCATGAAGAGGAGCCAGCCCCCCTGAAAGCCCAAACCAGCAGCCAGACCAATGAGTGAGGTCTTCCTGGACCAGCAAGCAGCCCAATTGCCAATTGACTTCAAATGCGTGAGTTAACACAGCTGAAATATAAGGAACAGAAAAATTATCCAGTTGAGCCCAACCCAAATTGCCAACACATAGGATTGTGAACAAATAAATGGTTATCATATTAAACCACAAGTTTTGGGGAGGTTTATTGGGCAGCAATAGATGACTGATACAAGTTATATAGAGTGTTGCTCTCAAAGCCAGTTTCTAGAGACCTTCTCTTGCCATCCACAATGGGGTAACAGGGGTCAGATTTATCTCCTTCCTTAGCTATGTACAAAGCCAGACAGAATGCACGAAACAAAGATTTTTAAAAATCGGACAGCAGGCAGCACACGACGGTGTTCCCTGAGAAAAGAGAAACAAATGGACAAGCCCAGTGATTGCCTCAGCCAGTTGCCTGCAGAGACTTTCCAGGCTGCAGTGCAGGGAAGGGAAACCCAAACAGAACCTGGCAGTCTCCTGGAGGGGAGTGATAAACTGAGAACCAGGTAGGCCGCAGAGGCTGGAATTCATAGCACAAAGTTTCATAGGGGACAGAACTGCTGAGAGAAGACAGCTGCATAGAGAGAGCTCTGGAGATCTACACAGGGTTCCCCTAAAATCTTCATCTGAGTACTAATCAGCAAGTGTGTGTGAGGAAGCCACCTGAGGCTGTGAAGGGACTACCCAAGAGTGCTGGAAGGAACAGTCCCGGGAACTCATACAGGGCCAAGGATAATTTGTATTTTACCAGTCAGAGCGAGACAACTACATTTAATATGTTCTAGAAGACAGAGGAGAGAAGGAGCATGTTGAGGAGAGACATGGAGAGTATTAAAAAAAGACCCAAATTAAGTTTTGGAAGATGAAAAATCAATGTCTGAGTTAAAAATATATATGATAGGATTAACAGCAAATTGGAGACTGCAGAAGAAAAGATTATTGAATTTAAAATATAGCATTAGACACTATATAAAAGAAAAAATTTTAGAAAAATAAATGATGTATCAGTGATCTATGGCAGGGGTTCCCAACCTACAGTGAGTTGTATAATTATTTCATTATATATTACAATGTAATAGGAATAGAAATAAAGTGCACAATAAACATAATGTGCTTGAATCATCCCAAAACCATCCCCCTGCACCACAGTTCATGGAAAAATTGTCTTCCATGAAAACGGTCCCTGGTGCCAAAAAGGTTGGGGACCACTGACTATGATACAACCTCAAGCTGCCTAATTTACATGTAACTGAAGTCCCACAGAGGACTGGAGACTTATATTTGAAGAAACAGTGGCTTAAATATTTCCAAGTTTGATGAAACCAGGAACCCACAGATCCAAAAAGCTCAATGACTCAAGCACAAGAAACATGAGGAAAACATCACCTAAGAACATCTTATAACCAAATTGCTCAAAACCAGTATAAAAAAAATCTTGAAAGCCAGAGGAAGAAAGACACACTATGGACAGAGAAACAAAAGTGAGAGTGACAGCAAACTTCTTGGAAACAGTACAAGCCATTACAAGCCAGAAGACAGTGGAACAATATCTTTAAAGTACTGACAGAGAAAAAAAAGCAAACAGACAAGAAAACAACCTGTCGACCTAGAATTTTATAACTAGCAAAAATATCTTTCAAAAACAGAGGTGAAATAGAGACTTTTTCAGTCTTACAAAATCTGAAAGGACTCAGCAACAGTAGACTATAAGAAAATGAAGGAAACAGCCAGAGGGCATAAATTCAGAAGAAATAGAACAAGAAAAGATGGAAGACCAAAGAGATCCATGGCTAACAGTTCATGTGAATAGTTTAAATGCTACAGTTAGATGACAAAGAGTTTTGAATTTTGTCCCCAAACAAATTCCAACTATTGTTGTTTATGAGAATTTGTCATGGTTTAAACAAAAGGTCAACAAATTATTGAATACTCCTCCTCAAAAGGTGGAGCCTGATTTCTCTCCCTTTAGCTGAGTATGTAATAACTTGCTTCTAATGAATAGAATGTGGCAAAAGTGATAATGTGTAACTTCTGAAACAAGATTATAAATGGCATTGGGCTTCCTCCTTGCTCTCTGTCTTGGATCAATCACTCCTGCGGAAGTCAGCTGCCATGCTATGAGGACACATGTAAGCACTCCTATAGAGAAGTCCATGTGGCAAGGAACTGAGGCATTCTTCCAGCAACCAGCATGATTGTCAAGCATGTGGTGGAGCCATCCTGAAAACAGATCTTCCTGCCCCAGTCTAGCCTTCAGATGACTGCAGCCTTGGGTGACATCCTAACTGTAACCTCATGAGAGACCTTGAGCCAGAACCATCCAATAAACCACTCCTGAATTCCTGAAACACTGAAATCGAGAAATAATGTCTATTGTTTAAGTCAGTGAATATTTGGGTAATTTGTTATGTAGCAATAGATAATAAATAAAAAGTTAAAAATCTCAAACAAAATGATATGTTAAACCTACTAGAATGGCTAACAGCATGTCAGCTAGATGCAAACAAAAATATTGTTGCAATCATGAAGTTAATATTAGTTGATGTAGACTTCAAGTATTTAACTGTGCATAACAAACTTCCTTTCATATTTGAATCTGGAGAGGAGATTTAAACACCACGAAGAGGGGAGAAGTTAGGTCCATGATATAATTCATCATAGCCCAAGATGGAAACATTTATATGGAGAAAAAGGGCTGGTATTCCCATTTTCTCAGACCTAGAAACTTGCTTACTGCTGCTGCAGGGTAAGAAGGCACACATGCACAGAGAAGGCCAGGCAAACGGTGCTATTTATTACTACCTAGGGGCAAATTGGGTCGTTTTTCTTTTATAAAAACTAAAATTCAAAATGAAGTTATCATTGTCATGAACTTTAATGTGCCAAATAACACTTTGAAAAAATATTATCAAGCACAAACTATTAGAAATACAAGGAGAATTGACCCAAAAAATACAATATTAGTGATAAACTTTGCCCAATTCAAAAGGCAATTGGAATGGTTTACAAATTGTTGGACTTGAAATTCCTTACTGTTCCGACAGTTTATTAAGGAAAACGTTGCCTAGAGGACGGGCTGTTGCAGAAGTCTGCTGAGCTCAAGGCCAGGATCCAGCGCTCCCAGGGGCCTCTCTTCCCTGAGGGGTAAGGCTACCTCATGGAGACAGCTGCCTTGGTCCAAAGCTAAGTGTCTGCAAGCACTTTGGCAAAACAGGTTTTTGGAGTTACCCCAACTAACTAATGAGAGATTGCCTACCTCAACCATTGTTACCATATAAACCTTTCATTTTGTTTTGCCTGAGACAGCTTTTTTTGGTTCAATCTTTCCATTTGGGTGACCTTGGCCGCCTTGCTTTAAGCACAGTGAACTCCTGCTATAAATATAGGGGTGTCTATAAAATACTCTCAATGATGAAAACCAACTGGTCAGTCTAAGTGGTGGGTAGATGGATCGTACTAGCCTTTCAACGTTTTTATAGGTTTGCAATTTTAAAAACAAAAATGTTAGGCAGGGGGAATGCCACATATTAAAGAAATAATATTAAAAAACAAGGCTACAAAGAAAGCAGATATGCTCAAATGTATATATATGAATAAGGGACAGGAAGGCCAGCACACAGCATGCTGTTAGCGTGGCTGGAGAGCGTTCGCTGTGTCCTTGTACCTATTTATATTGTACTGTTTGACTTACTGTATAATATGCATGTATTATTGTTATAATTTTCAAAACATAAAAAAGAATTTTAAAAATGATGCCATAGAGGGAAATAGACTTAAACACCTTTAGGGCTTAGGGAGATAATATCAATGTGTGACAGGATCTGGGAGTTTAGAGAACTGCACCAAATAGGAATGAACCAATTCCATTAAAAAGAAATCCACTTTATGTGTCAAACCAAACACCTCCAGTTTTCAATCTCTGGACATACACTTTCTCAATATACTCTTCATAGGTTCCTTAACAGTGTAACAGCCATACTGAGCTGAAAGGGCCTCTTTCACACCCTCTAAAAATAACCCATTTGCAAACCTTACCACTTATGTTCAGGAACCAGAAACCAGTTCTTACTGGCATCTCACTTTAATGTACCTACTTCAGTCGCTGACGTTGTCTAAGACATCAACTCCAGTAGAGACATAAACTTGAACAGATCAATAATAATGGAAAAATTGGGGAATACTGTCAAAGAACTTCGGTCCCAAAACATACCAGACCAGGTTATTTTATTGGTCATTTAGACCAATCCCTTCAAGAACAAATGATGCTTCTGTTCACATGAATTGCCTGGGGACCTAGATAAAGTTGGAAATCTTCCCAACACATTTGTATAGCTCTGAAAACCCTGACAGAGTTAGCACAGAAAACAACAACAAAAAGAAAACAATACTACTGGCCACCCTTAAATATAAACATAGGCAAGTGTGATCAAGTTGAAACTGGTACTATATTAAAAGAATAATGCACCATGGCCAAGTAGAATTGCCTTTCCGGGTATGCAGCATTAGGGACTCTAATAGTACACATTTTTTCCCATTAATAAGTTAAAGGAGACAACCCATTCAATAATTTCAATAAATTCCAAGGGGGGAAGCCCCCTGTGTGATAGTGTGGAAGTGACTGTCCAGCATCAGAACCCTCTTCTTATATCTCGGGAATTCAGTACCTTGCGAGTACACATTGGTGTGAAACAGAAGACGAAAATAGAAAATACCTGTTCTTTCAGCTTCTCCTGCATCCAAGGCATGAATACATGTCCTAGGATTGGCCAATCATGTTGATGCCAAATTTGAATAAAAGCTAAATAGGTAAGCAAAGACTTCAGGACAGTGGCAGCATCCGGTCCAGGCTCTGGGGCAGCAGGGTAGCTATGCCAGCAGAAAAATCCAGGGTCATCTGGTGTTCAGAAGTGATCTCACTGCGCTGGGTCCGTGGAATGATTTGGCTGTCATGTCTCCTGATGTCTCATCTTCCTGAGGACTTTGCCAGCCTGGTTCTCCATCTTCCCTGGGAATGATCTGGGCTACCCAGGACCCAGTCTACAAATTTCCTTTCTGGTTAGATCAGCCAGTCAGGTTTTTCACTTGGAATTGAGATCCTTGAGTCATAGAGGCTGAAAATGGATTTGATAAAAGTAATCATCCATTCCTAACTTTCAAAATATATGAATAAAAGTAAACGTTTAGAAAACCGAAAATAAAAAGTGGCTTGCTTAATGTAATACATACCTATCACCTATATTGTACTTAATAGTGAAACACTAAAAAAATTCCTATTAGGGCAGTGGCTCATTCCTATAATCCTAGCACTTTGAGGGGCTGAAGCCTGGTGTGCAAGCCCAGCCTGTGCAACATAGTGAGACCTCTGTCTCTACAAAAAAAGTAAAAAAAAAAAAAAATTAGCTGGCCATGGTGGTGCACACCTGTAGTCCCAGCTACTCAGGAGGCTGAGTCAGGAGAATCACTTGAGCCCAGGAGTTTGAGCAGCAGAGCGAGACTCTGTCTCTTAAAAAGAAAAAAAATTCAAAGACCATGCCTCTTGTCACTGCATCTCAACATGTTTGAGAGAACACATGCAATAAGAAATAGAGAGAAAATAATGAGAATACTGGAAAGGAGGAGAAAATTATCATTATTTGCAGGTGATATGATTTTATCTGGAAAAACCAACAGAATTAAGTAAAAATTATTAGATTAAACAGATAGTTAAAAATTCTAGCCTGTTAAAAAGTAAATATTAACAAGTCAATGAATTTTTCTATATATCAACAGTAACTACTTAGTGCTGAAATGAAAAAATAATACCTAGAAATAATTCCTAGACAATAATTTCTAGAAATGTTAATAAGAAATATGTAAGATCAATATTAAAATATGCAAATCTATAATATATAAAAATATAAATGTAAAATTGAGAGACAATATACATAATTATTGATAATTATTTATTGAGGAATTATTGAATAATTGAAGAGACATACGTTCGTGGACGTAAAACTTAGCATCGTAAACATGCCACTTCTTCCTAAACTAATCTCTAATTATAATTCAACTTAGAACATGAGTGGGCTGAGATTTTTTTTTAGAGAACCTGACAAAATTATTTTAAAGCTCATAACTGCGAATGAGTGCCCAAGAACAGCCAAGTGAATTCTACAGAAGTACTACACTGAACAGGCCTTACTCTGTGAGCTCCCAAATCAAATCATCTTATAAAGTGAGGAACAGTGAAACAAGGTGGGAATAGGACAAAAATATGATAGAACAGGAAAGAAAGTTCAGAAACAGAGTCAACTGTACATAAGAATGTGGCAATTAAAGAACAGCACAAAAAAGGGTTTTTACATCTAGGTCAACATATCAAATTGTGAAATAGTGAATTTGTCAACTGCAGCTACAGCCATACTTACACAAAATTTATAGCTTTAAATGCACATATTAGAGAAGAAGAAAGACTGAAAAACAATAATCTATGTATCCATCTAAAACATTAGTGAAAGAATAGCAAATTAAACCCACAAGCAGAGAAAAAATGAAATAATATAGCTAAGTGTAAAAAACAATGACATCATCATCATCATCATGTAGAAAAATGAGGCAGAGCAACAATGCCAAAAGTTGGTTCTTTGAAAATACTACTGAAATTGATAAACTCCTGGCAAGCTGATTAAGAACCAAAGAGGAAGAGGACATACATCACTCATATAAGGAATGGGAAAAGGGACATCACTATATATCCTGCAAATACAGAGAATAGTATAAACAAAGAGAGCACTGCCCAATTCACATTATAAAGTGAGCCAAACTTTGATAGTAGAACCTGAGAAAGAATAAAATCTTATTATATGCTAGTAACATATAGAAAGGACAATACATCACTAACCTTTTGACTTATTCTGGGAAAGCAAGGCTAATTTAACATTCAAAAATGAATCAATGGGTTGGGCACAGTGGCTCACACCTGTAATCCTAGCACTTTGGGAGGCTGACGCAGGAGAATCACTTAAGATCAGGAGCTTGACCAGCCTGAGCAACATAGAGAGATCCTCATCTCTACCAAAAAAAAAAAAAATTACCCCGGTGAGGTGGTGCGCACCTGTAGTCCCAGCTACTTAGGAGGCTGAGGCAGGAGAATCACTTGAGCCCAGGAGTATGAGGTTGCAGTGAGCTCTGATGATGCCACTGCACTCTAGCCCAGGTGACAGAGTGAGACCCTGTCTCAAAAAACAAAATAAAATAAAATAAAATAAATCAATGTAAATTACCAAATTAATAAAAAAAGAAAACTTTACACAAAAATCTCAATGAAAGTGGAGAAAGCATTTGATAAAATTCATCATCCATTTATTGGGGGGAAAAAGACTTAGTAAATTTGGGAGAGAAGAGAATTAACTCCTTAAACTACAGTATCTGCAAAAACCTATAGCAGATCTCTGAATGGTAAAATGATAATGTGTTGGAAGCTTTCTGAAACTGGGAACCAGAGAAAGATTTCTGCCTACTTTACTTCTATTCAGTATTGTATGGAAGGTCTTATATAACAAGGCAAGAAAAAGAAATCAAAGGTATAGGATAAAAAAGGTAGAACTAAAACTCTCATTGTTCTCAGATGATAAGATTGTATATTTGTGATTACCTTAAGGAATCTACCAATAAGCCATTATAATTATAATAATAAATGAATTAGTGAGGTCTCTGGAAACCAGATTTTAAAAAATCAATTGTGTTTCTATATACCAGCAACAAAAAATTAGAAATGGAAATTTTAAAAATGTACTATTTGAAATAATATCAAAAACATCAGATATATAGGAATCAACCTAACAAAAGATAAGCAAAAGTTCTTCACTAAGACACTATTGGGGAAATTAAAGACTTAAAAAGGAGGAATATGCTCGTTCAGTATGATAAAAATTTCAGTGTGCCCTGAACTTGATGTAAGATTCAGTGTAATCCCAATCCACAGTCAAGTATTTTGGGGTGTGGTGTGGTTAAAAAACATTCTGTAATTTAAATGGAAATGGAAAAGAAAAACATGAATAGTTACGGCAATCTTGAAAAAGGAGAAAGAGACCTTCCACTATGCTAAGTAGTATAGACCTATACTACTATATATAAGGACTTTCAACCTACAGTAATTAAGATAGTGTGGGGATGATCTAAGGACTTCAAAGGACAAATTTTACAGAACAGAGAATCCAGAAATACACTCATACATCTATGGGCACTTTACTTATAACAAATGTGATGCCACAGAGAGGTGCAAAAAGGAGTCTGTTTAATAAAATGTGCCTTGGCCACTTGGACATCCATTTGGAAAGAAGTGAAACTTGACCCTTACCTTATACCGTGCATGACTATCAACTTCTGATGGATAGAATATCTAAATGTGCAGCTTCTGGAGAAGATAACAGAAAAGAATATCTTTATGATGGGGAATAGGAAAAGATTTCTTTAAAAGGATGCAAAAAATACCAACTATGGGGAAAAAAACATTTACAAGGGCATAGCAGTTTGAATGTTGGTCCTCCCAATTTACGTCACCTAGAAACTGTGAATATTACCTTGTACGGCAAAAGATGTGATTGAATTCAGGGTTTTTGTAGGAATCTTCCTGGATTAGACTGTGTCCTGGGTCCGATGATGGAGAGTCCTTATGTAAGACAGAAAAGGAGAAAAACAAACACAGAGGCACAGAGGAGACCACTACGTGAAGATGGAGACAGAGTGACACAAGGGATAGGCCATGTGAAGATGGAGTCAGATATAGGATGATGTGTCTACAAGCCAATGAATGCCAAGGAACACCTTGGAGCCACCAGAAACTAGGAGAGGGGCATGGAATGGATTCTCCCTTGGAAACTCCAGAAGGAACCCACCCTGCGGACACCTTGATTTCAAACTTCTGGCCTCCAGAACTGTGAGAGAATAAATTTCTGCTGTTTCAAGACAGCAGATTAAATTACAAAATCTGGATAAGGTTAGATACTATTTCACACCATATAGTAAAATAAATTCCAATACATTAAGTAATTAAATGTAAAAATGGCACAATTTAAAGTCCATGAAGACAATATAGGAGATACATAATCTTGGGGGGAAGGAGGAGGACAAGAAATTGAAGGTGATTTGATATATGATCCTCAATGCACAACACTGAAAAACAAAAAGATTCATAGAAGTTTATACAAATTTTTTAAATGACTACATATAAAAACATCCCAATGATAAATTGGGAAAGTATTTATAATACATAAGACAGTCTAGGAGTCAATATGCTTACTAATATCTTAAACATTAATCCTAGGTTTAAAGAAGAGTTTTTTTTTTTAAGATAAGAGACTTAGATTTATGCAGGTGAGTGATAATTCAAAAAAACCACCGGAGAGAGGAATTTTACATGGAGTAAATTTCCTGGGGCTGTTGGTGGCCCCTGTTATAAATAAGATAGAACTGTTCAAAATATGTGAAATAAGACACATTAAATTATAAAACCATCACATCTTTATTTGATCTTCAACACTGCCAAAAATCGTATTCAAATCTTCTTCAAAAGAAAAAGTAAACCTTACCTTTACCAAGTAGACCAATCTGTCTCTCCCATGAACTGTCATGGTCTGCCATGGTCTGCCTGTGATTAGAGAGAACAGAAACCACGTGCTGGGCTGCTCTGGCCTTTCTCTGAGGAGGCTCCTCCCTGAGGGGAGGGGACAAGTCTATGGGACCAGGCAGATGTGTCCACCTAGTGTCCAGCTGGTGCCCATCTGAAGCCCATTCCCTGCTTTTAAGACCCTGCAGGGCCTCCATCTGGAGCCTAAGTGGCCTCTTCCCAGAGTCCTCACTCTTGCAAGTGGGCATGTGACAAGTCAGAACCACCCCTAAGCTGGAAGAAAGGTCAAAGGTGGCTACTATGGGGGGGTGCACAGAGCTTGGAACTGCACATGAGGCCCCTTCAGTGTGGGGTGGAGCCTGAGGCAGGAAGAGAAGGCGGACAGGCTGAGAATGGAGCCACGCCCACCCACCCAGCACCTACCCAATTCTGGCTCAGAACTTCCCAAGAATTTGATTTCCAACTTGGTTTCCCAAGTCTTAGGAAGGCATATTGTTCAGCAGGAGGATGAAATACACCTTACATAAAAGTTAGCTTGACTTATCACTTAAAAATGTTTATGCATGTAATATGAGTCTCCATTTGAACTCTGCCCTGCTCTTTCTACAGTACAGGGAGGCAGATGCTACCAAAAGCCCAGGTGAGAGGATGAGCCAGGGCTAGAAGAGAAAGTGCTTTGTCCACTGTCCTGAGAGAGAATGAAGCAGCCATGGGTGAAGTCAGGAAACTTGTAGGTGTCATGATAGAAGTTCAGACAAGATCTATCTTTACTTTAGGGGAAAGAGGTTTTTTTCCTTTAAATTAAGAGTTGAGAACTTTATGTGAGTGAAGAAAGTATGTTGGATAAGAAATTTGAGGGGTGATGAATGTTTGAATTGTGTTAAGAAAAGGAGAAAGTATAACTACGGAGATGGTTTTCTAACCTTCAGTTTCCCTAAAAATGTCATAAATATTTTTCAATATCACACATAAGCTTTCTACATTATCATTTTAAATTTCTGCATAATAGTCCATTCAAAGAATATACTGTATTACATTTATAAAATCTACTATTTTGGATTTTTAGGTGGTTTATATTTTTTTTCAATTACAAAAAATACTCCATAAGCATCACCAGAGATAAATATCTAAACATATCTTAGATACCTTTCTAGGACAAATTCCTATAAGAGTAATTTTTGAGCCAAAGGGTAAGGTTTTGAAAGCATTGCTAATTTGCCTTTTGTAAAGTTTAAACCAACTCATCCTCTTATACTGTAAGAGAGTGCCAGTACACCAGTACCATCACCAAAATCAAGTATTTTTCATTTTACTTTATCATTAGGATCTGTGAATTTCATGTTTCTTGGCCACTTGCAATTCTTTCATAACTAGAGTGTTCTTTTCGTTTCTTGTTCCATTTCCTCATTGATTTGTGATTGTTCTTTAACCATGATGGATTTCTCCATTATATAGGTGACCAAAAATTTGCCTAGTTTTTCTCACCATTTACATTTTGTATTTCTGCTCAATTTATAAAAATTCAGCTTGCAAAATGAAAATTGAGAAAACAAAAAGACTTATTGAGACTTCTTTTGTCATTTTCAAAAAGGGTGTATAACATAAAGTATTTTCCTCCAGATTTTAGAAAATTATGCTCTTCAGGGAAAAAAGACATAAATTCCAAAACTCATCTTTGCATGCATATTTCTAATTATAAGAGTGCTATTTAAGACACATTGCTTGTCTTATCCATTTGACTAAGGCAAATGTTGAGTATAAGTCACTTCTTGGAACCAAAGAAAAAGAGAATGGCTCGCTAGTAAGAGTCTGCCAGGATGTTGGCAGCACACACTCCCAACATTCCTGGGAGAGAGGATGCACTCTTCAGCATGCCTAGAAACAGGATTGTCACAAATGGGCTTTATGTCCAAGAGGAAGCTCCAAAATGTGGACGGTGTGGAGGCACAGCTAGAAAAGATGTCACAAGGATTTCTCGTGTGTGTGTGTGTGTGTGTGTGTAGAAAAACATAAGATTCAGTCTATTTTGCTAGACTCTAGATGGAGAGGTAATACATTAAGTATAAAGTCTGACATGAAAAAACATAGGCCTGGGGGATATTTTGTAGTAAGTGCTATTTTCATCCTGCAGTCGGGTTTTCAAAACAGCCCCTGTTTGGCCCATAGTTGATAGTCAGCGACATTATGCTGCCTTATGTTATACTCTCTGGCAACTAGGAGGATCTTGGGACCAGTACATGATAATCATAATGAAAATAGAATGGTTAACATGTATCAAAAACTTATTTGTGGTTAGTAGACACTAAGTGTTTTGCATGTATTTATTTGTTTAATCTTCATAATAAGCTTATGAAGATGACATTATTATTATTCCCATTTTCAAATGAGGGAAACTGAGAAAAAGAAGGTGAAAAAATACCAAAATATATGTGAGCCACTTCTGCTGGGAATAATTAGAAAAAGAAGGAACTAGGCTTTAGGACAACATAAAGCAATAAAGTATGGCAGAACTTGAGTAGAAATATTTACCTTGGGATAAATAAATCGTAACTTTAGAAAAATATTCTTTCATCTATGTAAAAGCATTAGCAGTATGCACTCTAGGACTACTAGGGGATAACAAAGAGTCATAAAATTAGAAAAGTGTAAGAGAAAAACAAATTTTATTATTTATAATCTGTATAACTGATAACAAAGGTGAATTGAGTTGAACAGCAACTCTTTTCTGCTGGGCTGAAGAGTTTGTGTGGGAAAGTTTGGGAGTAGGAGTTAGAGGAAAGCTGATTGCTCTTCATAAAGGTAAGGAGGAAAACTATTTTGGTTTCCAAGGCAATCTTGGTGGGAGGGAGTGAGGAACAGAGGAAAGAGACAAACCCATGAGATGGGGCAAAGCTCCAGTAGCAGAGTGATCAAAAGATTTTTAACAATAGATTTAGATGTTGAGTCAGGAATTGTTTGCAATGCCATCTTCCCTCCCCACAACCTACCCCCAAACATCCAGAAATACCTCTGTGAGTAGTTTTTGTCTTTTTTTTTTCCTCTTTGGGTATGTGAAGAACAGCATCTGTTCTGCCCCACTGAACCTGTGGCTGGAGTCACCCCAAAAGCAGTGGCAGGGGAATTCCCTCAAGGGACTGCCCCAAACCATCCCAAAATGGGGGCAATTGGGATTCCAAAGAAAGAAGCACTAAACACCAGGGTGATCAATCCAAAGAATTTATTAGGGGAACTTCCATACAAAGGGCTGCAGTGTTCTTGGATGGACAGTGAGACAGAAGATGTTATACGTCTATAATGGGCAGCAGGGTGTGTGTGCGTGTCAGGTTATGGAGTTTATATGAGAGTTTAAAGAATTTGGCTCTAGGCTGAGGCTATTTTCTATGTGTTTAGCAACACAGTTGATCTTTCAGTGTTTTAAACAACCACCTAAACAACTTTACCAGTGCCTAGGCATGTTCAAGGCCCCTGCTTGGGTTCTAGCCTGCAGGGGAAAATATGCAGGTGGCTGGGTCACAGAGCAAAATACTCTGTCTTTCTTGGTCAGGACAAAGAAAGAAATCTGGAGTAACTAGGGTACCCAACAGCATAACATCTGTGTCAACACAGTGCATTACAATAACATGCAGAAGTTGTTCATGGGCAGAGATGACTGTGAGAATATGAGCTCACCAGGCATTTGAAGAACTCTCAAGCAGGTTTAGAACTTCCCAAGAGTGTGGAATTAGAGCTTGAGCCAATCATGAAGATATCAAGAACCACAGTGTAGAAAGGTCCCAGCTGACATCTAGGTTACACAGGCATTGAACATTTGGGTAAAAATGCAGTTGCTGAAAAGAATCCCTTTTTGGATGCATGCTATTGGCAATAAAACAAAACAAATTTATAACCCTATCTTTGTAGATGCATGGGGATTGACATCCTGGCTTAGTTTTCTTAATTGCTTTGGAATCCTTTGACAAAGAAAATGACTAACTATCCACTTATGGCACACTATAAAGGCCAGATGGTCTCTATTACAGGGTGTTGGGAATTCCTTACATCTTTCAGCTGCAGGGCAGATTCTGCTGAGAATTGGGCCAAGGATCTTATTTGTAAGAGTGTGGTAAAGCTGCAAAGGAGGCAATGCAAGGCCTTAATAGTTTGCCTATGTCAAAGTTAGGTCTCTGATAGGAAAAAGGGGGACCCTGAGACCTGGGAATGGAACATTTGGTTAATTCCTTTGAAAGCCACAGCTCACCAGAAGCAGAAAAGCAGAAAAGAGGAGGCTCCCTTGTTTGGAGGCCTTGCAGAGGCTTATGTGAGTCAGGAATCTCACAAGATGAAGCTTGTCCTCTGTAATATTTGGCCTAATCTCCTATCATCATCTCTATCCTGGTAAATTAGGGTCAGGTCTTAGCATAAGACCTGGTGATTACAGTCTATCTTCCAGGATAGAGAAAATAAATTTCACACTTCAGGATTTGCAGGACCCAGCTAATGTGTACCAGCAAGATCTGAGATTTTGCAGTTAAGAACTCGAAAAAAAGAACCAGAGAATATTTATCCTATAGAGGAAAATGTGAGGGAATGTAAAGATGTTCTAATCTACTAATATGTGATAATATATGGAATATAAAATGTTTTACTTTAGATATTCTGGAGGTTTACTTTGTAGCCTTGTATGCAATCCATTTTTATCAATGTTTCATGGCTGATTAAATAAAATATATCTGTTTGATTTTTAAAACAGGTGAAGTGTGTCTACTATTTTTTCAATCATATTATTCTAACTATGTAATTTAAATTTCTCTGTGCAATCTACCATTAACTGGTTGGGATATATTAAAGTCTCCTAAAAAAGATATTATAAACAATTTATTTTTGCTTAACACTTAACATTTTGATACAAGGTTATTCTACACATATTCACTTTTAGAACTTCTTTACAGATATAGTGTCAATAAAAACTTATTCATTATGTAATTTGTTGGTATGTTTAAGGCTTAAATTCTGTCAATAGGGTTGCAAATGCTATTTTAATGTATTCTTTTGCCTATTTTGTCAACATTTTGTTTTTAACCTCTTTATGTTATTTTAGTCTTTTAATATATGCATGTATATAATATGTATGTGATTTAATTTGTTGTAGTTGTTTTTAAACTTACTTCAGGGGTTTTAATAGGAGAATTTAACCCATTTATTATTGAATATCTGTATAATTCCCCTATTAATGGACATTTATCAGCCCCAAACAGTATGTTTGAACTCAATTCTGTCGCTGCTTTATGTTTGCCTGTCTTTACGAATGTGGCCTATGATTTGTTTGCGTCTATCATCTGGATTGAAGACATGGTTGAAATCTTATTTTAAATTCTACTATTTAAATGGCTTAAACTCCTTTTAAATTCTACTAACATTAGTCAAAAAATTTAAAATAAAAAAATCCATCCATAGCCCTCTAAAATATACTACACGTGTATGTAGGCAGGTAGGTATTATGTGTATGTTTATATGCATGTTTGCATGTGTATGGGTGTAAAGTCAAGACCCCCACAGTTCCAGCTCTTCTGTTCCCACTCCCAGAGGACAGCAGTGTTACCAGTTTGCTTTTTGTCCTTCCTATTTTTTCTCTATGACTTTTATAGACATAAAATATATTTATTAATATATTGATATCAATATCAATATAGAGATGCTTAGCTACAATTCTTGTTTAGGCAAGAACATATATCTTTTACTTACAAAAATGGCATCATATCACAATTTTCCATTCCCGCTTATCAATAAGACATGGACAACTGTCCAGACCAGCATTTATGGCTGTCCTTTCTTTTATAATGGCTACATAGTACTCCATGGAATATCTGTATCATTTCCCTATTAATAGACATTTAAGTTCTTTCAAGTTTTTTTGTTTGTTTGTTTGTTTGTTTGGTTGGTTTTGTTTTGCTATTACAAGCACTACTCCAATAGCTATTCTTGTACAGAAGTATTTTTAACATACCTGTTTTACTATTGCTTTGTCTAAGAATAAAATCTTATAAGTAAAACTACTGGGTCATTGCATAGCATATTTTAAATTTTAATAAATACCTCCCAATTGCCTTCCAAAAAATTTTTAATCAACTATGTACTTATATTTTTTTAATTATCAAAATCAGAACAAGGAATATGGTAGAGCATTACCACCTATGCAACCATCAATTTTCTTGTCCTTATCAAACCAGTTTATCAACACACAATTACAGTATTACTTTATCAAAAGTTTTCCATACATATCTTCTATTTCAATAAGAGATTTTTAAAAATTTTTGTATTTGATTTTGTGACCCTGTTACGAAAGTCGCAATGAATTCTGCATCTTTAATTGGTTTCAATGCTCAGTTGTAGTTCTATATTTCTTCAATTTTATCTCTATCTTGCTGTCCCGATGTATGTTTTAGAAGAGATTTTTAGGAAGGTAGAAGAGTGGTATGTTTCTGAATTCCTCTATATCTCGAGATATCTTTTTGTTGCTTTTACATGTGAATAACTTCGTATGGTATAGAATTTTTATTTACAAACTATTTTGCACTCCCAAGTGCTGTTTCAGTGTGTTTCAGCATTTGATGTTGCAGAATAGAAATCTGAGTCCAGCCAGTCTTTTTTTGGTTTGTTTTTACCTGTATTTCTAGTCTGTCACTTGTGTAATTTCTTTCAGTATTGATAATTTAAAATTTAGCATATATTTAGGTGTAGACTTTTTATTCTATTTTTTTTTGAACACTAAGAACCCTCTAGATTTGTAGAGCCAAGGATTATATCATCTCAGGAAAGTTTGCTTCTATAAAGTTTTTGATTTTTGTTTCATTTACCTTTTTGGTTTAAGCTTCCTCCCTTCCCTTCTCTTCTCAACAAGGAAAACCTACAGTTCTAAGGTTGGGACTCCTTTATCTGCACTATGCAGTTTGCATTTATTCTCTTATCCATCTTATTGACATTTCCTCTAGAGTTTGGCAGTTTTCTCAGGGCCATCCTTTATATCAATCCTCTGTTTTCTGTACTGTCTTTTATCCCTTTTCAATCTCTAAATTGATTTTTCAATTTGTATTTGCATTTGGAGTTTTCTTGCATTTTTCTTGTTTCTTTCTCTCCTTTCTGTATCTCTACCTTCAGCGATTTTTTAAATCTCTTTATATTTCTCTTGTCAGTTTTATCAAGTTACCTAGGAAATAGCTTCTAAATTTAAAAAAAAATTTTTTTTGCAGAAAGTCATTTAATAGACAGGATCTCTTCTGTAAATTCTCAGAGCAATGTTCTCTCTTTAATTAAAGTATACTTTAAGTGCTCCCATTTTTTGGGGGGGGTTGTTTGTTTTATGGATTCTCAAATGGCCAGGGCGTTGTCCAGGCTCAGGGGCTGTTGGGTGAGAGAAACATTCTGAGCCTTCTCACTGCTGACTTGAGTGGTTTATTTTAATTTACAGTGCCTTGCAGGTAACATGGGTCTGCAGGATTGCAGTTGGGTGTACACATCCTTTGACAGGTTAGGTTATTTAACTAAACTAGAGACTCAGTTTGCGGTTTTTTTGAACAACATACTTCATCTAAATCTATACTCCTGCTCCAGTATTCACTGCTTCCTTAGCTCATCCTGGCTCCACTGTAGCTCATACAGCTTCCACCATGGATGACTAAGCATTCCAGAGAGCAGTGGTTCTCTGCCTAGCCCTTCCGTTCTTTGTCGTGTCTATTCTGTGAGATACAGATCTGAGTGGATGCATAGACAAAAAAACAGTGAGGCAGTTGCAAGACTTTCTTTAGCTAGCTCAGAAGACAGATGCCACACAGTGGAAGGACAGCCTCTGGTGTGTTTAGGTTAATGCCTCAGAGTTGGTTGCAGAACGTGAGGTGGGAGGAGGGCTCAAAGTTTTATGCTACCTTATTTGGTGCCATATGATCTATGCTAAGGTTCCAGAGGTTGGAGCATGTGATGTATAGTCCAAAATGCGCTTCTCTGTCCTTCATATCAAGGATGCAATTGTTAGAATCCTGCCCAGATTTTGACCAATGTGGTCCTCTTGTCTCTTCTGTTTCTGATAATACTGTCACTTTTTGGACCCAATTCTTTATCCCTCTCTGTATTCATGCCCTTTACATTGTGACCTTGCAGTTTCTTTCAGCAATGAGTGGAGTCCCTTTCCATATCCCTTGAGTCTGGGATGGCTTCATGTTGGGCTTTGGCCAACAGACTATGGTGAAAGTGACACCTCTGAGACCAGACCTCAGAAGCCTTGCATGCATCTGCTCCCTCTGAGCCCAGCTACTGCCATGAGAACAAGTCTGGACTAGCCTGCTAGAAGGTGAGTGACCACATGGAACAGAGCCAAGTTGGCCCAGATGAAGTTGTCCGAGATCAGCCAGCTCCCAGGAAACCTGCCAACTGCCCACACAAATGAGCCCAGCTGACATCAGCTTAGTCTGGCCCAGATCAGAAATTTACAGGAAATTTATAGACTCATGAGAAACAATATATGGTTGTTATTTTAAGCAACTAAGTCTTGGGATGGTTTGTTAGGCAGCAATACTAACTGATACATTATATGTAATCACAAGAGCTCTTATAAAGATCCTTGAAATAAGTGACGGATTGAACTTCAGATAAGCTGAAATGATTTATTTTCCTACCAGCAGAAATGCAAGATCCAATCCCACTGTGTCCCAACTAGTATTTTTTTTCCTTATGTGTAGTTTTGACAGCAACTAAATTAGTGAAAATGGTCTCTCAATTTAATTTGCACTTAATTGATTCATAGGACTATTTAAGAGTTTTTTCATGCATTTATTGTCAATTTTAAATCATCCATCAAAGTTTTGAGGGTCCTTTGCCCACTTTAATTTTGTGTCAATTGGTTTTTAAAAATTCTTGGTAAAAGCCTCTTTACATATTTTCAGTATCTAACTTTTCTCAAGACACTTTTAAACTAAGTCATAGTCATTACAGCCCGTTGAAATCTCCAAATGGGCTTGCAAAGAACATCACTGGTGGAATGAGCTCAGGAATATTGAATGCTGCTGTGTGTTAAGCACAGTGCTATAAACTTCACATTTGATACCTCACTTAAATCTCAAACATTTAAAAAAATTTATTGTTATTATTATTATTTTGCCTCAGCCACTCGGTGGCATTCCATCAACAATTTTTAAGGCAAATAATATTAAAAAGTAATTACAAATGAGGAAATTGAGTTTAAATAAATTGTTTAAGAACACAAACAAGTAAATGGTAGAGCCAGGTTTTAAACCCAGGTCATTTGACCTGTACCTGTACTCTTTACCACTACACTTGACTGCTTTTCCAAAATGAAGCCTTTGCATTGCTGAGGAAAGGGAATATAGTGATATTTGTTTCTGTTTACATTTTTTTTCTTTTCTGTTTGGCTGTTTCAGTCTTAAACCATACTTTGATTAGATTAGTGAAGAATCCTCCTAGCTTGTGATAAGTTGTTGATAAACATTCATAATTCATAACTGTCTGCCACTTTTCTCTGTATTGTGCTTTTTAATAAGTTTTTGTTTTTAATTTTTGGAACAGGGTCTCACTATGTTGCCCAGGCTGGTCTCAAATTCCTGAGCTCAAGTGATCCTTCCACCTCAGCCTCCCAAGTAGCTGGGACTATAGGTGTATGCCACCACTCCAGGCTTTTATGAAGTATTTCGATAGAAAGGTGGCTGAGAGCAAATTATCCAGCTGCCATCCTAATTTGACACTTGTTATCAACATAGCTTCATAATCTAAAATTATTACAAATTGAAAGTCACACTACAGATTTTGCTTTGCTCTCTATATAAATGACAAATCTTGTTGTTTCAATTCCTGGCTTTAAAAATCTTTAGGGTTCTCCATTACCTGCAGAATTAATTCTAAGAGCTGGAGCAGGGCATATTTGGCACATCACAATATGTCCCAAACCTTTCTTTTCAGTCTTATCTCTGACCCACTCTCTCTTTGCTCCAATTAAATTGAACTCTTCACCATTTCCCAAGTCCATTCTATTCCTTCAGTCTTCTGCCTTTTCATGCATGCTTTTTTTTTCTTCTTAGGATGTCTTTTGGCCATTCAACAAACTTCTGCTCTTCCTTTAAAGCCCTATTAGTGGAGGTTTTTCTAGCTTCCCCAGCCATAGTTATAATAGTAGGGTTGCTCTTACCATACTGACAATACACCCATATCTTAGCACCTACATCATATTGTACTTATATGTTTAAGTTGACCACAAGTTTAGTATGGTTCTTATTTATACTGTGTATCATAAATTAGAAGCTCAGTAGTACCTTCTTTAATAAATAAATAAAATAAAAATATATGCAGGAAATAGAAAGGATACCCAGTGAAATAAGTTGACAAAAAGAAACAAAAAGCATACAGATTGGACAGCAAGAAACAAAACTCTCTATTCACAGACAACATAATTGTCTACATTGAAAATTCCAAGAAATCTACACAAAAGCTCCTAGAACTAATAAATGAGTTTAGCAAAGTCACAGGATACAAGATCTATCTATCTATATATATTTATATAAATATATATACACAAAAAATTTGTTTTTTTTCTATTCTAGCAATGAATGAGTTTCAATTATGTTTCTTATTTTTCATATTTTATGATATGTTGACATCTTAGGGGCCTTGCTGGCTGGGGAGAAACTGCCCATCCCAGAGTTTGCTGATTCCTAGAGATAGCAAACAACTTGCCCATGAGCCCACCATTCACCAACCAATCCTGAGTCCATACTCCCAACCACCACCTTTATCTAATTGTCACACACCAAGCCTGTATTTATCTTTCCCTAAGTCTCCCCAGGGCCAAGTACAGAACAGCTAGAGACCACCCTATAGCCCAGAGACTCTGAAATTATTCGAATTATCAAATCCTAAACTTGCTCAAACTTGCCTACCCTGCCTCACCAATTCCTTCCCACGGGATACAAAATAAAAGCTCTGAGCCTTGCTCTCCCCTGGTCCCTTCTGCCTCCTGACAGGTCCCAGGCGCTCCCCGTGTTGTCCTGTGGGGTATGCCAGGCCTTCCGTTCCTGGGGATCTGTGAATATAAAATTCTCCCTTCATGACAATCATTTCCATGTCTGCGTGTCTGTATGTCCATACCTGACTAAAATAAATCCCAGGTAAAATTTAATACAAAGTGAAATACAAAATTAAAGTCAATACCTTTTACAGTAGTACCAAAAAATGAAATTCTTAGGTATATATCTAATAAAATATTTGTAGAATCTGTATGTGGAAAACCTCAACTACTGATGAAATAAGTCAAAGAAAACCTAAATAAATGCAGAGATATACTAAGCTTATGGATTGGAAGGTGTTAAGAAATTGGAAGATTGTTAAAATGTCAATTCTTCTGAAATTCATCTATAAATTTAACACAATTGCAATTATTAGCAGGAATATTTTTGTATTAATAGATATTGACAAACATTCTTAAATGTATATGAAAAGGCAAAGAAATGAAAATATCCAAAGTAATCTTGAAAAAGGACAGAATTGGAGGACTTACACTACCTGATTTCAAAACACTATAAATCTGTGTAATCAAGATAGTGTAGTATTGGCAAAGGACAAACAACACACAGATCAGTGGCATAAAATAGAGAATCCAGAAGGAGACTCCTAAAAATATGGCCAACTGATTTTTTAAAAGTTTCAAAAGCAATTCAATCAAGAAAGTAGTCTTTTCAATAAATGCTGCTGGAATAATTGGACATCCAATATGCAAAACAAGGCAACAAATTAAAAAAATCACAACCCATACCTCTTACCTAAAAAATAATACCAAAGACCTAAGTATAAAATGTAAAACCATAAAACTTGTAAAACAAAACATAAGCAAAACTCTTTGTAATCTTGGTTAGTCAAAAGAGTTCTTACGTACGATACCAAAAGCATGATCCATAAAAAAATAGTTGATAAACTGAACTCCATCAGCCTTGAAAATGTTTACTCTGTGAAAAAACTACTAAGAGAATGAAAAGAGAAGCCACAGACTGGGAGGAAATATTCAGAAATCACATGTCACACAAAGAAGTTGAATCCAGAACATACAAAGAACTCTCAGAAATGAACAACATGAAAGCAAACAACCCATTTAAAAATGGGCAAAAGTTTTGAGCAGCCACTTCACTAAAAATGATATACAGATGGAAAATAAGCACAAAGGTAGATGGTTACCATCATCAGTCATCAGGAAACTGCAAATTAAAGCCACAATGAGATACCACCACATACCTATGCAACTGCCTATGTTTCAATCAGACTGAAATGTTCTTGACTGTGCTACAGACTTCTCTGCCTGCTTTCTGACCTTGCCACATTAATCTGGGATACTTTTCCTGTACTCCCTTCACCTGCCACCTCCTACTGATCCTTTATGTCTCAACTCCAGCACCAAGAAGTCTGCCCTTGGGCCCCCACCCTCACTACTCCCTTGCCCCAGGGCCTGGATTATGGCCTCTGCACTGCATGATGCTGGGACCTCTATCTTACTTATTATTGCACCTATCCGATGTACAGTGCTTGCTTGTTTAATGAGAGGTTTTAATACCCTCAACTCTAATCTCCATGAAGTCAGAGACTCTGTCTTCTCCAAGGTTATATCCCCAGAAATTATCACATTTGAAAAATTGTTGAATGAATGACTGAATTTATATGGGAAAGTCCTGTGTTCCTTCATGCAACCCGGCCTCTGACCCTCTGACCCAGACCACCCTAAGGTGTTCATAGCTGCCCTGAGAGCCACTGCCACTCCTGGCCACCTGCAGGTTTATTCACCCTTCAAAATTAAAATTCTCTTTCCTTCAGTAAAGGAAACCTGGTTTCTCTAGGTAACTTGCTCAGCTGATCAAAGTTGGGTACATTAGCCTCCAAGTTGTCATCTTGAGCCTTAGTACCTAAGGTGTCCAAATGACGATCTTGTATTACCAGCTACAATTTGATCGAGTAGAGAGAGACTGTGTCAGACCTTACACCAGGAGCACAGCTTCCACAGCTCGGTCCTTTTGCTGTCTTATTTATAAAGCATTCACTTCTGATGTGACGGTGAAGGTCTGTTCCAGAAGACGAAGCCCCTGATCAGCTCAAGTCATGGTTTTCTCAGCATTGTAGGGACCACTCATCTTTACCTGCATGTGGCCTGAGATGTTCAGGCTTGCCAGCCCCTCCCTGGGTCCTACAGGGCCCCGAGTTACAAAAGGTGGGGGACAAGGTTGCAAGGACATCATAATAATATAGGCGTGTATATATGCTTCTCAAAATGCCCTCCTTACCTTATGCCATCATATAAGATTAGGATTGGGGGGGCATTGAGATTGTGACTTCTTATTATTGTATTTATAACAAGGTTTTGAGTGTATTAGAAACATAGTAAATATGACTACTAAATGAATGGCTTTAAAATTTATGCCAAGTCTGTTCCTTTGTCCATCAAATATTCTTCTCTTTAAGGTTAGGGCAGCTGACATCAGTAAACTCTAGATTTGAGGTCTTCTCAAAATGAGACCTTAGGCATATTATAGACCCTACATAGCCCTGGTTGTTTTTTTTTTTTTTTTCTCTGTAAAATGGGATAATTCTACCCAGACTGCAGTGAGACTGTTGGGCATAAAAAGACAACACACGTGAGTTGGTATGTTGCCACTGCACCTGGCGTGTAGAAGGTGCTTTGCAAGGAGTTTCTTTATCTACTCAACATGTTCAAATGGGAAACTTTGTGTACTGCTACTTTAATATCTTTTGCCTTCAGTATAAAAAAGAAACTCCTCTGGGGAAAATAAAGCACATTTCAGGATTGTTACATCAATAACCTTTACGAGAGATGTTGACTTGTCAAGTCATCCATGATAGATAGAACAGGGAGAAAAATATCTCTGAGCCAAGTTGATGCTGCATCCCTGAAAATAATGAGGTGAACATCCTGGCAATTAGTTGAGGTAAAGAATTATCCTTTATTGTGGTTCAGTGATACTGTGCTAATTTAGAAACCGTGGATGCTGGTTTATGCAAGAGTTTTTGTTTTCTTTCAAGTCTCTGGTTGGAAATAGCACACAGTTGGTTGCTGTTTACTGCCACAGCCCACCCAAGTCTATTCTCAGAGGGTTTTTTTCATATAGGAGTTGATACTAATCCAAGTGTAAAATCTCCTGGAGAAACGTGTGTTCAGCTTTCTGCGTGGATCGTTAGCTGAGGTTTGAAAAGTGGTCAGCTTTGAGCTCATCTGACCAGAAGATATGACTACTGTCAGGCAAAAGAAAGGGTCTGTCGGGAAAGAACTGGGCACCCGGAGTGGAATAAGGAAAGGGAAGGGATGTGCGTCCCTGCAGGAGGGGGCACAGGTGGTGAGGCTGCCTTCACATCGTCCAGGGTTTCCACTTCTGGAAAGTTCAAGCTGTGAGAGTGAGAACAGTGCCAAGAGGCGGGTCAGTGAAATGAGAGACACTGAGAAACCACCCCTCAGGCAATGTTGTGGAAGAGGGAAGGAGACTTGGTTTTGGAAGATCTGTAGGCAGGTCTTCAATAAGGAGTTCTGGAGTCAGGGTGACCCCTTTGTTTGTTCTAGAGGAGGTCTGCGTTTGGGGTATGGGAAAGAAGATAACTTCTCAGGATGGGAAAAATAGCTTATGTAGGGGTTGGTGGGCAGGAGAATGGGAAGGAATAAGTAAGCGTTGTAAAGAATGCAGTTAGGTCATAGAGTCACAGACTATGGAGATTATGTGCTCAAAACCTCTGCATCATGTGTGAACACATGCAAGCCAAATAGCAACCAAACACACGTAGATTCACATACACGGAGCAGCCAATAGCCAACAGTGACCAGCATTTCTCTTCTCTTTGCATCTCTGTTGGCTGTAGAAGGAGGGGTTTAGACTTTGCTTCCTTCTAGTTCTAGCATTCTGACACTGTGTGCAGTTTAATATAAAACCCGGTTTGGAAGCTAGGTTTGCCAGACAATAGATATTCTGGGGTGATTTTTATTCTTTGCATTTATAATTAAGATGTTTGTTTTGTGTGCTTGCTGTGTAAATACAGGAGGGAGCACTGAACTGTGTCTCTGAGTGTTCCTAACTGTGTCTAAGGTAGGCGAGGAAAGTGTGTAAGACAGAGGCCAAGAACACCTGTCACAGGGCACCTGCCTAGGGTGTCTGTACCGCATCCCTTCTGAATCCACCGCACATACACAAAAGGGCCGATGAGCCGGGGCTGGTGCTGGATATGCCCAGGACGCGCGCTGGGTGTTGGAAGGATGGGGCCGGCAGTACCGAGAATCAATATATATTTACGGCGGGGGCGGGGGTGCGCGAGGCTGCAGGGCGGGGCAGCGCTAATGAGAGCACGCCCGGCTTGTGGTTGGTTCCGGAGTCTGGTACCCACCGAGGAGCAGGCAGGGAGGGAGGGGATGCAGGCGGGAGGATAAAGCGATGAAGTGGGCTGCGTTGCCGCGCATCAGGCGCCGTTGTTGGAGCCGAAGCACCGTGCGCCTCTGACCGCACCGGCCCGCTGCTCGCGCACACACTCACAGAGCCGCGCGCGCCACTCCGCCGCGGCCGTGGCCGTGGCCACCGCTCTCTTGGGGCAGCCGGCAGCCAGAGCGCCGCGACCGCGGGCGGTCGCCCGGGTCTCCCCCGGCAAGTCCCCAGCGCCCGGTGCACTATGCAGGGCACGTGCACCCCCCACCTCTAACCTGTGCGCTGACGGGAGCATGATCTGTGCCCAGGCCGGGGCTGCCAAGGTAAGCGGGCGCCGTGCGGGGACATTGCCTGCCGCCCCTTCCCCCCGCCCTTCTCTGGGCGGCTTCCCCGCCGCTCGCGAGGTCCCGGCAGCGCCCTCCCTCCCCGGGGCCGGGATCCACCCTCCTCCCCACCCTCTCGCTTCTCCCGCGAGGTTCAATTGTCAGCCTGGGACGTGCCACCGCCGGGGCCCGGTCGGCATCGCCGGGTGGCGACCCCGGCTTGGGTACATTGGGCGCACTCGGCCCTCCTGCGGGGCACGGAGAGAAACAAAGAAGCCCCCAAGCGTGTTTGCAGCGCCTCCCCCGCCCCTCAGCGCCCTCCCAGTGGCGAGGAGGTGTCAGGGGAGGGGGCGGAGAGACCTACGTAATCCCCCT
Organism: Daubentonia madagascariensis; assembly: GCA_023783475.1. Classification (NCBI taxonomy): domain Eukaryota; kingdom Metazoa; phylum Chordata; class Mammalia; order Primates; family Daubentoniidae; genus Daubentonia; species Daubentonia madagascariensis. The sequence continues at coordinate 12,795,984 of JAKFHU010002658.1, forward strand.
TCCCAGCCCACACCCACCCCTTGTGAACCAACGCTCTGGATCTGCGCTTCGCGCTGGGCTCGCTTTTGGACAATTGCGTCCCCCGCAGTGCCGGTGGTTAGCCCAGAGAGCGCCCACAGCCTCCCCACGAGCTCGCCGGTGCTCGCTTAAGGGGCGCGTGGCCAGGTCCGGCCCTTGCTCCCCTGGGTGGTGGCAGGCGGGAGGATGCGCGGTGTGGGTGCTCCCCCAGCGCCTCCCCGCTCTCGGCCGGCTGCGCCGCTCAGCCGGGCCTGCCACCTGAGTTTTAGCGGGAGCAGCCCGTCATGTCGCCTACCGTATTGCGACCTGCAGACAGGCAGAGAGGGAGCCGCTGGGAAAAACGCGTCAGGTCCATTTTTGGCTGGAGGTGCGCTTCCTCCTGCCCCTACATTTCCCGGCGGTGACAAAGCAGCAAAATCCGAGGGCTCAAACAATGTGGCCCCTCCATGCCCAGCTCCAGGGCATTCTGATCGCTCTGCCGCTTTGACGTCCCGGCCACTTGGCTGATTTTCGGAGTGTGGATGCGTGGTCTCTGTCTTGCACACAGAGGCTGGGCACCATAACTTCTTCCGTGCCGAATTTAAGCGCGTGGGGGGAGCTGGCAGGAACACAGGCTGCAGAGATGCCTGGCTTCCTGTGGTTCTGGGCACAGCGCGCCTCAGTCTGCATTGGGCTGACACCAGATAGCATGTGGGGATTTTCCTAGTTGCCGAAGATACTATTTGACGTTGCTGTAGTTCTGTGCTTACTTCTCTTGGGATCTGCAGTGGTGCAATTCTCCCTTGTTTTTACCCCCTCTCTTTGAAAAGATGACAATGCTGTGTTCAGCAGAAATGGATACAGGAAGAGCAACATAGTTCAAAAATTAAGGGAGGCATCTTCTTTCTTTTCCTGGGATTTAAACGCGATTTAGAAGGGCAGATGCCCTACCTGAAAAGGCCAGCCTTTAAAGACCCCGGCAGTGTTGTGGTCCAAGCCGTATCAAAGCAGGTGGCCAGATCTGCGTTTCTCATCAGCGGACTCGCTCCGGCTGTGACTATTACGGTAATTCATTCTAGATTGGGGATTCATTTTGAAAATGTGTGTTTTCCACTAAGAAGGGATTAGAGTCCACATGTGTACCCTGGTATGAATGTGTGTGCCTGTTTGGTAGAGAAACAGACTATGGTAGAATTCCCTGTTGCCTGTTCCCTCTGTTTGCTACCTCCTCTGGAATGTGGTGTGGGAAAAACAAAGCACTACTTTAATTCCTAGACCTATAGGCAAATTGGACTTCAGAGTATTTTGTTTAATAAACCATGTTCTGACTAATTCCACACTAGAATTCCAGTCTAGTGCAGTTGGCTGCTTTGTGGAATGACAGTTCTGTTTTTGTCTGGTGTGGGTTTTTCATGAAGGCAAATTGTCTAAGTTTGTTCAGATTGTGACATTACTGACTTGGTAGGGAGGCCACATCCTGAGCTGGAACAGCCTATCAATGCATCAGTACAGAGGACTGCAGCTGCTCTTATTTTTGTGTTTATAGCATCATTTGGCTTGATTCCTTTCACACTTCTGGCTTTTAAAGATGGATGTATTAAAAGATCGCTTTAAGCTTTACCTCTACGATGCTTGCATCCGGTATGACTATATAAAGGAAATATTAAAAGGCCAGACATGATCATGGGAAGCCAAGCCTCAGTCTTGTTCCTAATCTGTAAAGTAATCGGACTAGCATTCTGTGGTTCTAGCATTCTGTCATAACTGATAGAGGAATAAGAGAAGTTACTCAGTTTAGGAAAGGCAAAGAATTATAGCCAGAACTAGATAAGCAAACCAAGGATGGATTATAAAAGTTACAGTTTATTTTATGTTTTAGCCCCAGTATTTGCATTTTTCCCGTAAATAAAATTAGCTAACAACTCAAACAGGTCATTTTTTGTCCACTATAGTGAAACATTTGATCAGGGGTTGGGGAGCAGAGGAGAATGTCAAATTCATTGGATAACAGGGTTTTTTCCCTATTTGTGGATTTAGTTATTCATTCTAACCCTGTCTCAGATAATCAAGAATTAGCTTATTTCCAATGATTGATTTTTGTTTGTTTCTAATGAGAGACTCTGGATAGCTGGTTCATCCTATGCAGTCATTGGCAATAGCATTATACTTACTTTCCCTGATATCATTTGGTATTGCTCATAGAACTTACTAGCACTGCTGCTTATTATAAAAATGAGTGAGGCGATGATTGTTCTAAACAGGAAAGCAAAGCGTTTTCATGCACTTATAGTAATTTTTATAATTTAAGTATAGTTGAGGTATCTGGTCATTGATTCATATTTAGCCACAGAATTTTCCACAGTTGTGCACTCATTTTTTCTGAAGTTACAATCAAAGTAACATCCTGGAATAACAGTCCCTGCCAGGCATAATTAACCACTTCCTCTTTTGTTTTCCCATAGCCTTTTTGTTCATACAGCTAGGGTACCATTTATCATACTGCAGTTACCTGAGTCGTAAATGTGCCACAGCTCCTTGTGTTAAACACGGGATGAGCTTCTTCAGGACAAGGACATTGTTATATTCATCCCTCACCTCTGCAGCACCTAGCACTTTGCCTGGTACAGGATATGTTCTCAGGAATGTTTATTAGTGGATTTCAGGTCATAAAAATGCCCTCTAATTGTATAGGCAGGAGGTAAGTGGGAATCCTTTGCTTCGTGAGTCAGCTGGGGGAATCAGGGAGGGTTATGTAAGATGCTTAAGGGAAGTGGTGAGCCAGGACTCAAATCCAGGCCTTCCACCACACTGCCTCTGAGAGCGGCTCCACCCACCCTCAGAAAAAAACAAAACAAGACAAACAAACCGAAAAACCTGTAGAGAGCAAGTTCAAATGCTGTAGGTTTTGGTTATTTTTCACTTGAATGATCTGGATTGTCCATTTTGACAAAATTTATCTGGTAACTGTTCTGTTCTCTCTTGCTGTGGCCTTAGAAGGAAGCTTGTTTGGCCCAAGTACTCTGTCTTCTAATCTGCGCTTAAACCCTCTGCCCCCCTTCTTTCTGGGTCTTGATTCTACCACCCAGAGCTTGCTAAGATGATGGACATGTCTATGGAATGCCTCTGATGACCTACTATTTGTTCAAATCACATTTAACCATCCTAAGTTGTGCTTCTGAAATGACCCAGCAGTTAGACCACCTTTCCTGAGCCAGCTGAGCTTGACAGAGTCTCCCAACAGGCAGATTTCTGGACTAATAGATGTGACTTACAGACATTGAGACACCTGCTTCTCTCCCACTTACCTGCTTCCTTTTCCATCCTAAAAAACAGGACAGGTTACATTAGGAAAGCAGGAAGTTCAATACCTACGTGTCTTTTCTGTAATGCAGCCCTTGGGCACATTTGATGTTCGTGGACTTTTACAGAAAACAGTGTGAAATGTTCCACGGGCCTCCCTTCAAGTCATTTTTCCTCTATGAGGTTTAGTTTCTTCTTTTTTAAAAGTAGGAAGTTGAACCAGGTAATCCCAAAGGTCACTTCTAACACCACGATTCTGTGATTATTTTTGTTGGTTTATTAAGTTGAGCAAATTGGAGGGTGAAAAATATGACTGATAATTTAACTTCGCGATATATGTAGTAGAAAGTCTTAAGGCCATGTGTATCAGCCTGTGGGTTAGCTAATAACCAATTTGAGCCCTCTGTTAATGCTATTCTCTGTACATTTCTATAGTAATCCTTTCCTATTTGTGAAACTAAATTTACTATATTAAAGGAAAAGATTTGTGGCATTTCTTATTCCCTGTGAAGAGGACAGTGGTAGAAAAGTATGCAATTTCCAAAATGTACAAAATGTTTAGAATTTTAGGGTTTAATAATCAAGGCTCCAAGACCTATAGTGAAGCATTTTTATTCTCACCATTGAGTATATTTCACAGCTGAACAGCTCTTGCACCAAAAGTGTTCCCTGCTATTCATCCAGTAATTTCCCTTTTCAACTTCTCTCTGGCTCCTTATTTCACTCTTTTTTCCCCACTTCTTTAGCTCAACCCAGGCTCCTATAACATCCCCCACGTACGTAAAACATGCCAGTAGTACACTGTCGCTCCCTCACCCCTCCACCCCCTGCCCCACAAAGGCAGGAGTATAGTTTATGTATATTTCTCACAGACTTCCTGTTTACCATTTGGAACCTAAATACCATGAATTTAGGTGTTTTAAAGCCTATTTAAATATTTTAGGAAACAAAGCAGCATATTGATGATTTTATATATCCCACTGATAGTGTGTGGTTGTGGGGAAACTGGTAAGTAGTTGTCCTATTCTGTGACGTGGGCACTGTAGGGAAAATGGTAAGTGCAAGATGACAATACTTATTGGCAAAATCACGAAGACCACTAAGCTCCCAGGTCATCTGGATTCCGGCAGCAACAAGTGATGTGCACTGTTTATATTATTCATTCAGAGCCCGTACTTTTTCTGATGCACATGGAGGACTGAAAAATAAGGATGTAGTGTACGGACAGGCTTTCCTGGTGTTATCCGGCATCTATGCATGTGATATTTTTGGGAGAATTCAGTGGATGGAACTTAAGCTGGTACTGGGTTGGGGGGGAGGCTGGGAAAGGACGCCATCTGTGCCCGTGATGACAAACGCCATCATGGAGACTTCATTCGGGGTCCCTTTTATATATTTAGTAGAGCAGATTTTCCATTTCACACTTTCTAGATATATTTGTATTGTACAGATGTCAGGAAAATATCATGTGTGTGAAAGAAAAAAAAAAGATCAAATTTCACATCCATGGCCAGGGATTGTAATTCAATCATTTTGTCCTTAAATTGACATCTGTTTAATTTGTACAAATGTTTCTTGCTTTTGCTTTCAGGGTGTAAGTCAGAGCAGTTTGAGAAACAGAAATCTCAGTCCTACACGTTGTTAAAATCCAGAGATTCAGATTAGGGGGAAAAAAAGACGGGGAGAATAGAATTAAACATGTAAGACTTTGCTTCAGTGCCGTCACTAGCAGAGCTGACGGAAGTCATCAGCAACTGATTTCCCATCTCCCTTTCTGTGACACATGGGCCGGCTGAAAAATCTACAGTCAATAGATTTTTATTCTCCAAAGGACTTCTTTTTTTCTTCACTGTTTACTAATAAGCACTTTTACCATCAAAACTTCAAACTACTCAATTAAATTTTTTTTCTCTATTCCAAACACAAGTTATTTTTGTGGAAATGAGCTTTTTGAAATTGAGAAAAAAATAGATTTGAGGGATTGGACAAGTTTTATTTCCCCCTCCCTCTGCCCCAGCATTGTCCTTAGTGTCCCCTGTCCTTAGTGTGCACGATCAGGCCCAGGCCCTGCATGGAAAGGGGATGACGGCAGCAAGGAAGAAATTGGCATACAAATGTACTGCAGCGCAATATGATGTAATACGGCGCTTACCACCCCTGCCCTGACCCCGCATCCCCCCACGGTCGGTTTTCTGTTCCCTTTTATGGAATACGCCTCAAAAAAGTGGCCTCACTGGCTTTCCTCACTCTCTCCATCTCAGCCTCCGAAGGAAGACACATTTTGTTGTGTAATGTTTGGTTTACACAAACAATACGTTTAATGTATATGTAACTTATGAAGCAAAATAAAACAAACGCCTGCCACGCAGCCAGAGACCCTTTGAGGGTCCCTTTGAGGCTGCCCTTGTGTTCCTGCCTCCTCTGTCCGGGATCAGGCTCTTGCTCCCGTCACTCCCCCCACTGGCCTCATTATGGTCCCCAGTGATCTCTGCCTTCTGAAGCACAAAGACCGGTTCTCCGTCACGACTTTGCTGATGTCAGCAGCATCTCGCCTTGTAGACCTCTCTCTCTCTCTCTCTCTCTCTCTTTTTCTTGAGCCCCTTGCTCCTTCCAGGACACCAGAGTCTCCTCGTTTTCGAGCTGCCTCTCTGGGTCTTCTTTCCCAGGGTCTTTGGATGCCCCTGAATTTCCACCTCTCCTGACCTCTATGGAATTTTCACCTCTAAATGCAGGGATTTCCCCAGGCTTGGCTGTTCTTACCTATATTCCTTCTCGTGGTCTCAATACTGTCTTCACACTCATGATTCCAAGTTTATTTCATCAGCCCTGAGTCACTCCCAGAACTCCAGACTTGAATATTTAACCACCCAGCGTCTCCCTTGGAATGCCACATAACCTTAAAATTAACATGTGTGAAACGTAACCCTCGATCTGCACTCCCCAAACCTGCTTCTCCTCCAGTGTTCTCCGTCTCTGTCAGGGGCCGCTCTGTCCTTCCAGTTGCTCAGGCCAAATTCCTGCGAGTCCCCCTGACTTCTCTCTCACCCAAATCTCTCTCCCTTCCTGCCACCCCCTCCCGCCAGACAGCCATCCCCATCTCAGCCACTGTGGGTCCCTTGCCCGTCTGCAGTCTGTTCTCTATGCAGCAGCCCAAATGAGCTTTTAAAAATGTAAGTCATATCATTTATTCATTTATTCATTCATTCAACAAATACCGAGTAGACATCTGCTGTGTGCCAGGCATTGGTTTAGCTGCTGCGATGTAGTGGGAACACAACACAAAACAGTCACAAATCCCTGTCCTCCTGAAGTGTACATTGTGTTACTGTTTTGACCACAAACCTCCAGTGGTTCCATCCCACTCAGAATGAAACGCAGACTCTTTATTTTGCCCACAGGGCTCTCCGTAAGTCCTGCCTCACTGCTCGCCCAGTCCCCAGTGCCCTTGCTCTTCTAGAACATGCCAGGCACACTCACTTCACTGTTCCCTTGACCTGGAGGGACTGTTCCCCCAGCCACCTGCGCATCCTGCCTCCCTCCGTAATCAGGCATCATCACACCTTCAGAAGGGCTTACCCTGACCACCTACTCACAATGCCTCTCTTCCGTCTACCCGCCGCCTTCTTCCTCATACCACTTAGCACTGCACAATTTGTCATATATTTTCTTGCTTATGTGCTATTATCTGTCTCCCCTTCTAACTTGTAAGCTCCTTTAGAGCAGGAATCAGTTTATTTACCCTTTCCTATTATGCCTGAAACATAATAGACACTGCACTAGATGTCTGCTGACTGACCGAATAGTGTAACAGGTGCTCACCTTAACCAAAATTCAACTTCAGAATTTTCTCTATATCCACTTTATATCAGATAAATCCCTTTAAAATCTGCTGGATTAGAGTTTAGATGGTATTTTCTGGTCTGTAGATCCTCGGAGAATATTCTTTTCCTTTTCCATAAACTATTCTCCCGTCCCCCACAAGGAGGTGGTTGGGGGTCTTCCTTACTGCCTGGACACTTTGTTGGTACTGAATCCCTGTGTTTCTCCCCTGGCTGGCGTTCTCTAACGCTTAAAGAGAGGGGCTAGCTCAAGCTTGTCTTTGGCGTCACCTCAGCACCCAACAAGTAGTAGCCAGTCACTCAATTATTGTTGAATTGAATCACTTATTTGTTGCTATTTTTGTTCCTAGGACTTGATAAAACCTGCTCTTTGCCTCCAGTTTCTGCTTCCTCTGGACCACTCTGATTTGGTCATCTTGGATGTGACCATGTCATTCCTGTGTTCTAAACCTTCAGGAGTGGCCACAGTCTACACAATAAAGAACCGGTTTGCTAGGCTGGCAGCGTGGGGCCTGTAGGCTGTGGACAGCCCATGTCCCCAGCATGCCCCTTTGACCTTCTGTGGCCGCCAAGTGGATCTTTTTTTCCATTTCTCCAAACATGCTCTGCATTTTCCTATAATTATGCACTTTTTTCCTTATGCTGTTTTCAACTCTTAGACTCCCCACCCCTCTGTAAATTTACCCATTTTTAAGATCTAGCTTAAACCTCGCCTCCTGGCAGAAGCCATCACTGTTTCCCAACAGGATGTGATTTCTTCCTCCCACTGAATTCCCCTGTGATAGGTGTCATTATATGCCCATTATTTACCCTCTTGTCTTTCAGCCTCCCTAAATGCTGAGCACCTCAAGGTTAAAGACTGTGTCACATTTATCTTAGTATTCCTGAAAATACATGTCCCAGTATCTGCCTCAGCAGGTACTTCTCTGAATGTTAAATGAGTGAATGCAGGGAACAACCTAAGAGTTGAGAAGGTTTGCATTTTGTTGCTTCTAGAATGTTATGCACGGTGTATGCATCCATGAAATGCATGCCATATTGTAAGTAGAAAGTTAGAGAGGTGGACGCCACAAGGACAGAGATTTTTCTTTGCTGATTCTCCTAAGTGCCAAGACCTGCACTCAGTAACTGTTTAAAGACTGAACGAAGTGGATAGCTACTATCTTAAATTTCTAATACCCTTGTTATATAAATGAGCAAACCCGAGGACTGGAGAGCTTCCCCAAGTTCGTACGGTTGGAGGTGGAACCTCCTTTTCTGCAGAGTGAGTCCTGTCTTCCCTGCTCTCCAGCCCTGCCATGAATAGCCTCAGACCTGAGCAAGGATTGCCCAATAACCTTTTGCAAGGTGATGCTCACCAGTGTTACTTTCTTACCAATATCTGAGGGCTTCCTTCTTTAGGTGAGGCCTAATTTTTACATCTTCTGAAAGTAGCAACAGAGCAGAAATTTGAAAGGACTCAGAGACCCAGAAATACAAGACAATAGTTGTATGTTCCCACACTGGTTTCATTATGTGGTTCATTCCTCTTGCATATGTATGAGCAGATCTAGAGCATATATGAGCAGATCTAGACCCCTTGGCTTTGGAGGGCCAACACTTGGGGATTTTGCAGAAACCTGATATCTACATGAAAGGGTAAGGCGGTTAGTTCTTCTTAGAACCTCTGTCAGGGCAGAATCAATGGGAACAAAGTCAGAGGTTATAGTTTCAGCAGGGGGTTTTATTGGCAATGCTGCTTTCCTGCTTTAAAAACAACCTTCAATAACAAACTAGCACAACTTTTGATGAGATATCTCTCACAGGAACTTTGCAAGCATTCTCCATCCTGTTGTTGCAATAAAGTGAAATTTATCTTTCTTAGAAACACACATTTAGATCGTGGTGTGACATCCTTAGGAAAAATAGTTGAAATTCACTAACTGTTATTTTCATCTTTTTCCCAGGAGAGAGGAAAAATACCACTATATGTATAATAAATGTTAAGGAGGCTTCAAGCTTCTAAAGAGAAATTTGACTCAGGGACTACTGATCATAAACCAAAATAAAAATGTACCATATGTATGTATACACACACACAAGATATATAAATATAAGCATATGTTTTTAAAAAATTCTGATTAATTATTTTCAAGTAGTTTTCAATTACTTATTCATTCAGAAAACATTTATTGAGCTTCTATTATGTGACAAGCATTTATGGTTTTTGTGTGTGGGATTTTTCCATCTAGACAAAAATCTACTTAACATTTAAGGGGAAAATGTCTGAAGACAAAGCAGAATTAAATTTCTCCAGTGGAGAAACGTCTAATTTGAGAAGGCAAATTAGAAAAGTTGTAGCCTTTCAGGGTGATTATTTTATTTTTCACACTGTTTATGCAGTGTCTGTTATGTCCCAGATGCTGGACTGGGGATGTTACCACGATAAATGAATCCACTGCCACGTTTTTTGTCTTCACAGAGCTTAGGGTGAAATCCTCAAATTTATACTATTGCTTCCCGAGGAGCTACTCATAGTTCAGTTATTAAACAGAGCAATTGCCCTTGTCAGGGGCTTAGGAATCTTTGTGATATTTTTGGAGTAAACTTAATTTTACCAAAACTGAATGGTCCTGTCGTTGACCTTAGGCACCTTAGGGCAAGGCCCTGGGTGCATTCCCTGAGAGCCCACTGCTCTTGACCTGAAGCTTTGCCACCAATTTTCTTTTTTCCAGTGATCCAGAGAATCTTCTGGAGCAGGGAGCACTTTTTGTCTAAATATTCCATAGGGACTTTAGTGGACAGCTGTGTCAAAGGACATTCTGCAGACTTGGCCTGAAATTCCTATTTCTGTGGTTTCTGCCCATTCAGGACCCACAGGCAGAGGGAATGGTCTGGCTTGGAGCACATCGTTAGCAGATGGACAAGGCTGGGGTGGCTGCTGTTTCCAGACCACACTGGACCCTGAGCCCCCCACCCCTGCTTGCCTGCCTTACACGGTGGAATAGTGGTCCTGTAGCCCTTCAAATGGGGTGGGCTGTGGGTCGGAAGGGAGGCAAGAAGGCCAGGCCCTCCTGTCCCGAGGTCCATGTCTTGCTCTGAGTTAAATGGCATTTATTACTTTAATCTAGGATATTTTTTAGTTTCTTGGAGAAAGCATCGAATGAACCATTTCAGCTATATAGTGAAATTGGAGGAGTTACGGCAAGAGAAATAAAACAAATCTAAAGCCAGATTGTATCTACAGGTGTGGGAGTGATGGGGGTGTTGGGAATCGGGGGATAGTGTCGAGCTCTAAGGTAGGAAACCTTCCTTCTGGGGTCCTGACCCCTCCCTTTTTCAAGTGTTCATTTGTCTCCACCGAACAATGTAATTGATGCACTATTTTTATAGAAACATGAAACTTTGTGGTAGAAATTTTTTCTTAATTGTTAGAACTCTTGCCTTTGAAATTTCATTTGAAAGGTGAAAGAGAGCAAACGGCTTTGTTTTTACATTTAGCACATCTTGGTATGAATTTGCAGATGGCTTTTGAGGGATCCAGATATTTCATTTTTCAAATCTATTTTTTCAAAGTGCTATTAGCAGGTGGAACTCATGACTTCAGGCAGTTTTCAGGCAATGAGCTCAGTGAGATTTGAAAATTAGCTAAGCCATTTATAGATTCATAGAATGCTGGCTGAGTAAGGAACCTAAGCCACGGTCCCATTTAACCAGTCTGAGCACCCATCTCCCGGGGCCCCAGAGCATGCATTTGTTAAAGCTAAAATAGGAACCTGTGTCTGGGCTTGTGTCCTAAGGCTCTGCAGCATCCTTTGTGAGCTCATTTTAGGGTAGGGCAGGAAACTTGGCTGTCCTCAGGGTCCAGGCAGATGGCTCAACGAGCAAGGTGCGTAGAGTTCTGGTGCCAGGGGTAGGGGGCTGTGGGGAGCCGGAAGCTCATTCTGGTTGCTACTTAGCTTCAAGCCAATTGTTGACAGTGTTGCTAGTTCTTCACATTTCTCTAATAAAACCAAAAGACTGGATTTTTACAAGAAATTTTATGATTTTAAGCTTATTTTTGCTTATTCAATTTAATGAGTTTACAATACTCAGTGGGCCAAACCAGGCAAGTCTCAAATTTGCAACCTCTGCTCTAGGAAAACTGTGATTCAAGATGTCTTATTTCGGGCTGCTATAACAAAGTACCATAGACTGAGTGGCTTATAAACAGCAGAAATTTATTTCTCACAGTTCTGGAGGCTGGAAATCTGAGATTGGGGTGCCAGCAGGGTGGGTTCTGTAAGGGCCCTCTTCTGGGTTGCAGACTGCAGACTTCTCCTTGTATCCTCACAAAAAGAGTCTCTGAGGACTCTTTTATGAGGGTCCTAATGTCATTCAGGAGGGCTCCAGGCTCATGACCTAATTACCTCTCAAAGCCCCCTCCTCCAAATGCTATCACTCTACAGTTAGACAAACTTTCAGTCCATAACAGAGGATTTCTATGAATGGAAACAAAGGACACCATGATTATGCCTTCAAATAACTAAAATCTGAAATGTGACAAAAGGGCTTGGCGCCTCCTAACTTGTTCTGAGTCTAGAATGAAAACTAGTGGGTAGAAGATTTTGACTCAATAATAACAAATATTTTTTATTACTCAGAATTGTTCAAGAAGTGTGAGGCATTAGCACACCAGTGTGCCACTGAGTGGAGGCCTGCTGGCTCTTTGTTGGGGATGCTGGCTAGGTCTCCAACGGATGGAGGCTGGGAGGGCTGGGCTTTGCCCAGCCTGGAAAGCTGAGCCCACAACCTCTTCTGTCTAAGCTCCAGGAGACCTTGCTTTCTAACCTGGCTTTGCAGTCTTGAGAACTGCCAACATGTGGTGGGAAATGGCCCACATGCTTTGGGGACAAAATCCATTTAAATATAAGGGATGTGTATAGGAGTTTGCGCTCACTTTCTTTTTTGAATAAAACCCCACCAGCTTGAGTCTGCTTCTTGCACTCTGAGGGGTTTCTCCTTGCCTTCCTCCACAGTTGTTCTATTTTCTCTTGTCCATAAAGCATTGCGCAAGCCTTGTTCACCTTCTATATCTCTGCCCCACCACTAGGAAAATTCCCCTCTTTTCTTGATTTTTGCTATACTGCTTTAAAAATTTTATTTTAAAAATATAGCTTGTATATATCATTATCTAGAGCAAGGGTCTGCAAACTAAAGTTGGCTGGCTTCCTGATTATGTAAATAAGGTTTTATTAGGGCACAGTTATGCCAGTCACTTACACAGTGTTTATGGCTACTTCCATGCCACATTGGTGGAGCTGAGTAGTTAAGACAGAAACCATAAGACCCACAAAACCTAAAATGTTTACTAACTTGCACTTTAAGAAAACATTAACTGACCCCTGATTTGTATGATAACTCTTATACAGGCAAACCTCGTTTTATTGTGCTTCACTTTATTGCACTTCACAGATACTGTGTTTTTTACAAATTGAAGGTTTGTGGCAACCCTGTGTCCAGCAAGTCGAGGGGCACCATTTTGCCAAAAGCATGCGCTCACTTTGTGTCTCTGTGTCACATTTTGGTAACTTTCACAATATTTCAAACTTATTCATTATTATTATCTCTTAGGGTGATCTGTGATCAGTGATCTTTGATGTTACTACTGTAATCATTTTGGGGCACCATGAACTGCACCCATAGAAGATGGTGAACTTGGTAAATGTGTGGTCTGGCTGCTCCACAGACTGGCTGTTTGCTCATCTCTGTCCTTCTCCTGGGCCCTCCCTATTCTCTGAGACACAACAATATTGAAATTAGCCAATTAACAACCCTACAATGGCCTCTAAGTGTTCAAGTAAAAGGAAGAGTCACATGTCTCTCACTTGAAATCAAAAGTTAGAAATGATTAAGCTTAGTAAGGAAGGTATATTGAAAGCCAAGATAGCCGGAAATCTAGCCCTCTTGCACCAGTTGTACAAGTTGTGAATGCAAAGAAAAAGTTCTGATGAAAATTAAAAGTCTTACTTCGATGAACACAGGAGTGATAAAAAACTGAAACAACCTTATTGTTGATATGGACAGTTTTAGTGGTTTGGATAGACGATCAAACCAGCCACAACATTCCCTCAAGCCAAAGCCTAATGCAGAGCAAGATTCTGACTCTTTTCAATTCTGTGAAGGCTGAGAGAGGTGAGGAAGCTGCAGAAGAAGAGGTGGAAGCCAGCAGAGCTTGGTTCATGAGATTTAAGGAAAGCAGCTGTCTCCATAAGATAAAAGTGCAAGGTAAAACAGCAAGTGCTGATGTAGAAGCTGCAGCAAGTTATACAGAATATCTAGCTAAGATCATTGATGAAGGTGACTACACTCTACAGCAGATTTCCAATGTAGATGAAATAGCCTTCTGTTGGAAACAGATGCCATCTAGGACTTTCATAGCAAGAGAGGAGAAGTCAATGCCTGGCTTCAAATCTTCAAAGGACAGGCTGACTCTACTGTTAGGGTCTAATGCAGCTGGTGGCTTTAAGTTGAAGCCAATGCTCATTAACAATTCTGAAAATCCTAGGGCCCTAAGAATTATGCTCAATCTACTTTGCCCGTGCTCTATAAATGGAACCGCAAAGCCTGGATGACAGCACATCTGTTTTCTGAATATTTTAAGCCCACTATTGATTGAGACCTACTGCTCAGAAAAAAAGATTTCTTTCAAAATATTACTGCTCAGTGACAATGCACCTAGTCATCCAAGAGCTTGGAAATGTACAAGATTAATGCTGTTTTCATGCCTGCTAACACAACATGCATTCTGTAGCCCATGGATCAAGGAGTAATGTTGACTTTCAAGTCAAGATTTAAGACATACATTTTGTAAAACCATAGCTGCCATAAATAGTGATTCCTCTGATGGTTCTGGACAAAGTAAATTGAAAACCCTCTGGAAAGGACACCATTCTAGATGCCATTAAGAACATTTGAGATTCATGGGAGGAAGTCAAAATATCAACATTAACAGGATTTTGGAAGAAGTTGATTCCAACCCTTAATGATTATTTTGAAGGGTTCAAGACTTCAGTGGAGGAAGTGACTGCAGATGGGGTGGAAAGTGCAAGAGAACTAGAAGTGGAGCCTGAGACATGACAGAATTGCTGCAATCTCATGACAAACATTTTTTTTTCCTCTACGAATTAAGTTGTTTTAAACTTATTGCCAGTTAAATGCAGAGTTTTAATTTCATAGCTTAACAATGAAGGGGCGTACACTGAGGGCCAATACATCTACCTAGCACTTCAGTCTAAGCTTGTCCATACACACAGCTGAAATTAATCACAAGGTTTACCCTGACAAATGCTAGGGGAACTTTTTAAAAATAGTTTTTACAGGTATGAAGCTTCATCTTGCACACTGAAGTCATCACACAAAGTCAGAGGTTTTGTATCTGCATTTATTCTTCATTTAAGTTTTAAAACACTGCTATAGTTGAATATTAAAATGAAAACAATAGCAAGTATTACGTTTACTATGATTATAATCCTTCGCTCGTTCACTACTGCATATGAAATGCCAGCAGTGAGTGTCACTCACTGGCCCCAGTGAGAGGTTTGACACTGAACACCACCTCTGGGATGATGTTCACCAACCTCGTATGCTTCCCCGTTGTAATGGTGCCATCCTTCCTGGTTTGGATCAAAGTCCACAGGTTCCATCTGATCTATTTCATCAGTCTCTTCTCTTTTTTTCCTCCCAGGTAGAAGTTTTTCCCTAAAAGAGAGTTTATCAGGAGAAAGGCATTCTCAGGAAAATTTACCTTAAGTTTGATGATTAGGCGACCCTTTTCACATGGCCCGTGATAAATTGGCACGCTTTCCTTTAGCACACACTATAGAGATACTTGACAATCTGATCTGGATGACAGGTGATGACTGTGGTTCAGTTGTTGAGAGTGGATATTGGCTTTTGGAAGCCACACAATGCTTCGACCAGCTGTGTGTCCATGTGTATGAAAAGGTCTTCTTGTTGAGTACAAACAGCATGGTCCTTCTGACCTAACACAATGACGATATCTCCTGGCCCCAGTCTTGGTTCTTGGTCTCCTTCATGGAGTGTTATCTTCTGGCCATCTTTCGTGCCTTTGTCAGTAGAACTTTTAGAATCTCCTTCTCAAACTATCTTCTTTCCGTTATGGCTTTTACATCTGTCTTTAGGACTGATCCGTTCCCCATGGGCCTGGCACTCCGTGCACAGACATGGAATTTGCTGAGCCATCCCAGGTCCTAGCTGATGAATTCTTATTTACATTCCAGTACCTTTGCAATTGGGGCAGCACCTCTACTGCTCCTTCCTTACTGCCTCGGCCTTCACATTTGTCACAAATCACATTCTTCTGCAGAGCCAGTTTTCTTGTTGCACCATTATGTAAATCTTCTGAGCTTACTGCGAGCTGATGCGCAATATTTCTTCTTTCTCTCTGTATCTTTCCTCCTCCTCCAAAAACCACATCAAAGACGTCCATGGGGCAGCCCAAACCACCACCTGCTCCACCTTCTTTAATTGCCTGTTCCTCTCCTTTGTCATATAATTCCCTTTTCTTCGCATCAGAGAGAACTTTGTAAATCTGTTTAAAGTTCTTCATCTGAATTCTTATCAGGGTTTTCAATTCTTCCTAAGCGGCATTGGGTTTGACCCCTAAAACATCATAGTGAGTGGTTTCTCTCACCGTTTTCTACAGCCACCGAGTGCGCTGAGGCTGGTGTGGGGTAACTGGAAGGAGCACGCGCCTGAGCACAGCTTGGGCAGCCACTGCTCCATCACCTCTCACTGAATGTTCTGGAAAGTTCCCTCATGATAAGCCTTTAATAGATGAGGAGTGGCTTCTTACGGATAAGCATAGAAAGTGGTTTCTTGAAATTGAATTTACTCCTGGTGAAGATGCTGTGAACATTGTTGAAATGACAACAAAGGTTTTAGAATATTATGTAAACTTAGTGGGTATAGCAATGGGAGCGTTTG
The DNA here is from genome assembly GCA_023783475.1 of Daubentonia madagascariensis. Taxonomy (NCBI): domain Eukaryota; kingdom Metazoa; phylum Chordata; class Mammalia; order Primates; family Daubentoniidae; genus Daubentonia; species Daubentonia madagascariensis. The sequence continues at coordinate 12,812,087 of JAKFHU010002658.1, forward strand.
AGAGGACTGACTTCAATTTTGAAAGAAGTTCTACAGTGGATAAAACGCTATCCAACAGCATCACATGTTACAGAAGGATTTTTTTGTGAAAGGAAGAGTCGATTGATGCAGCAAACCTCATTGTTGTCTTATTTTAAGAAATTACCACCGCCACCCCAACCTGTAGCAACTACCACCCTGATCAGTCAACAGCCATTAACACTGAAGTAAGACTCTCCACTAGCAAAAAGATTGTGACCCACTGAAGGCTCAGATGACTGTTAGCATATTTTAGCAATAAAATATTTTTTTATGTGCACTGGGAAACCAAAAAATTGTGTGACTCATTTTGTTGTGATATTCACTGTATTGCAATGGTATGGAACTGAACCTACAATATCTCTGAGGTATGCCTGTGTTAAATAAATAATTTAAAAACAAAAAAATGTATAAAAGATAAAATAACCACCTGTAATGCAATGATGAGCTGGAAGAACCATTGGTGTCTTAATGTATTTCCTCTAAGGACATACATTTGTCCTTGGTATTCATGGGGAATTCGTTCCAGGACTTCCCATGGATAACAAAGTCTGAAGATGCTCAAATCCCTGATATAAAATGGCATGATATTTACATATATCCTATGCACATCCTCCCATATATTTTAAATCATCTCTAGATTACTTATAATACCTAATGCAATATAAATGCTATGTAAATAGATGTTATACTGTATTGTTTAGGGAATAATGGTAAGAAAAAAGTCTGTACATGTTCAATTCAGACACAATTTTTTTCAAATATTTTCAATCTCCAGTTCATTGAATCTACGGATGTGGAAGCCATGGATACAGAGGACCAACTGTATACGGGGAACCACACCATAAACACAACTTGTGTTCATTTAGCAATATCTCAGATGCATTTTCTTCTTATATAGTTTTTGATAGTGTGTATATATACATTATAGGCTGAGTATCCCTTATCTAAAATATTTGGGACCAGAAGTATTTTGGATTTGGGATTTTTTCAGATTTTGAAATATTTGCATGTACATAATGAGATATCTTGGGGATGGGACCCAAGTCTCAACACAAAATTCATTTGTGTTGCATATACACCTTATACACATAGCCAGAAGGTACTTTTATACAATATTTTTAATAATTTTGTGTATGAAATAGTTTGTGTACATTGAACCATCAGAAAGTAAAGGTGTCACTATCTCAGTTACCCATGAGGACGATCTGTGGTTGTTTGGTATCACTGCATTCCTGACTCTGAATTTATATGCTACCAATAAGCAATCATTTTCTTATACTTATTCACACATAAGTTCTTAACAGTAAAAAAAACGGCATACCATTAATACAGTGAAAAAACAATGGTTCAGGGTAATTAAGCAGCCCAGTAGCATAACCAGAATACCTGTATCAGCTGGTAAACAACAGCAACAACAAACAACCACAGGCTGAGTAAATTGTGTGTTGCACACTTGCATTTTGACTGAGACCTGGTATATAAGGTCAGGTGTGGAATTTTCCACTTGTGGTGTCATGTCAGCACTGAAAAAATTTCAGATTTTGGAGTATTTCAGATTTCAGATTTTCAGATTAGGGATGCTGAATCTGTATTTTAATTGGCTATATAATAATTTATATAAATACTCCATGTATATGTGTATATCTATTATGCATTGATTATTGTGGCACTTTGCTATATGTTTTCTATTAATATACAAATGTTTTTAATCCTTCCAAGTTTATGTAGGAAGTATTATATTAACTCCATTTTACAGATGGGAAACTTAAAGTGTTTCTGTGACTTGACTAGCTCAGACAGCTGGGCTCTCTGACAACCAACTCTGCATTTCTAGCCATTCACTTATTACTGGGCACTGAAGTTAAATTTACCTTTGCTTTAATTTATTTTTGAAGGGGGAGGGTATTAGAAATGTTGAATTGAGGAATACAATGTACACAAATCATTGACTGCATTTTCGATTATTTCCATAGAAATGATTCTCAAAAGCAGAACTGATGAATCAAAAAGTACATTGAGATTTCCTCAAACACATTGAAGAGTCACTTTTCAGAAAGGTTATTAACAACATGTGTCCTATACTAGCCATCCATGAGGGCGCCAGTCTCCACCTTATCAGTGCTGAGTACTATGATTTAAACCATTTTAATTTTGCTCTTTTGTCAAGGGAGGAGGAATACTAGAGATGGACTTTCACAGGTAGGTCTGAGAGTGGCTTCTGGGAAAGCTGTTGTTTTCCTGATAAAAAAGGCATAAGTCCTTACCGTTTTTCCGTCTACTTCTTGCTGTCTTGTGACCAAGGAATGAAAGCTACATGCTAGGGAAAGGTGGCCTGGGGGCCTGGGTCTCTGAGGGCATTGAGTGGGGAAAATACCCAATTTAGTACCCCGCTGAGGTTTTTTTGTTAGTGAAAGGACAATGTTTGCATCTTGGTTTCTGCAAATTCTCTGTACTAGAATTTTGTCCTCACGCTCCCCGGCCCCCCCCCAACATCTTGGAGTTTCTTTCTTTCTTTTTTTTTCTTTAGAGACAGAGTCTTGCTCTGTTGTCCAGGCTGAAGTGCAGTGGCACAATCATAGCTCACTGCAACCTTGAACTCCTGGGCTCAACGTGATCCTCCTGCCTCAGCCTCCTGAGTAGCTGGGACTACAGGCACACGCCACTACCCGTGGCTAATTTAAAAAAATTTTTTTTTGTAGAGACAGGGTCTTGTTACATTGCCCAGGCTAGATCTTGGTGTTTCTCTTGCCAGTTTGAATAAAGTCTACACAGTATAGATGTTAACCATTGTCTTTGAAGTGGTTCAAGATGTGTCTTTTCATTTTTTTATGATTACCTATTGGTTAAGGTGGTGATCTTCAGATGTCTACATCAAAAGGTACAATTTGTCTTCACACTTAGTAATAGGGACATATTTCCATTCCCCAATAAATTTTCACTTAATTGTCTTCTCATCCAATAGGATCCTTCCCTGAATCTACATTGGCAGTTGCAAAATGGTGACTTTCCGATTATATACTTCCTTCTGTTCTTCATTTATTAGCTGCTATTCTTACGTGACAAATAGCCTTCCCTTTCCCCTCTCTCTCTCTCTTCTTCTGGGGGTAGGAGAATCACTAGGTTCTTATAGATTTTTTTATTTACTCAGTGTGATACAATCATTATTCTTTCTGATGCTCAAATTAACCCAATTTTGGCCAATGGTGCCTTTTATATCATCTCTAACACAAGAAATTGAGTACTTACATTTCTTTTTAATTTTCTACCCTTCTTCCTTCCTTCTCTCCCTCCCTCTGCCCCTTCCTTCCTTCTTTTTTTTCTTTTGTTGGGGTGGAAGGTGCTTACAACATTGGCTAAAAACAGAGCAATATTAAGTACTAGTGGTGAAAGGAGGTCTTCTATCTAGCTCTTGTCTTTAATTAAACTGGATTTAGTTGTTCACTATTAGATAATACAACCTGTTTGAGTTTGGTTTTTTTGAATAAGAAGGAAGTGTTATTCTATTTCTAGTTCAGTTAGTGTTTTAATCATGTCTAAACATTAAATTGGGGGCAATTTACTGAAGTTTACCAATGTTTTCTCCTTTGACCTCATGAAATGATCAATTACATTCATAGGTTTCCAGCATTAAACTATCCTTTTAGTCTTCAAATACACCAAACCTGAACATTGTCTATTATTTTTAAAATTTTGTGTGATTCAATATGCTTAGTTATATATATAAAAGATATATTTTTTACATATAAATGAGTAAATGAGATTAGTCTGAATTTTTATTATACTATGTATGACATTTATAAACTGAATTGGGAAACTTTTTTAATTCTCCCGAAAAATGAATATGATGTCGTGATGATTATTCCCTGGAATTCAGAAAACCTTTATCTGTAAAATCTCCTTGGGCTTTATGCCTTTTCAGGATCATTCTGATAAATTAATTCATTAAATCCCATTGTTATTGGTCTATTTAGTTTCTACTTCTACTTAAGACAAATAAATTGTCTTTTCCTAGAAAATTACCTATTTTCCTAAATTCAAACTTTTGATCATTATTCTTTTATAAATTTTGAGTTGCATCTTATTCTGTAGTTTTAGTTCCATTTTTTCAAAAAATTTCCATTTACCTTTTTCTCTCTGTCCCTTCCTCTTTCTTTCCTTCCTTCTCTCCCTCTTTTCCTCGCTCTCTTTTAAAAATAAGATTGGTTAAAAATTTGCCTATTTTATTTATTTATTTTTAACCCAAGAACTGGTGCTGGAACTCATTTATTTTATTTAGTACTGTCTTATAGCTAATATTTTCAAATATGTGTATATTTTTAATAATACATTCTTTGTGTCTTTTGTTCTTTTTATGCTGCCTTGGATTAAAAATGTACTTATTTCCATTTGCCATGTTAATAATTTTAAGCCAGTTATTCCTTCCTGCTGAGCCTAAATTTGGCCTAAGAATTCTTCCCAACACAGAGCCATACACTGTCCACCACATAGGATAGAAGATGGTGCTTCGTCCATCTTTGGAAAATACAGCTGGTCATAAGACCTCTCCAGTTTGTTCAGATTTACCCAAATTATGGTCTTTTATAGCCCAAGTTTCTCATTCTTAAATTTTAAGACAAACTGATTCTTAAATATGAATGTGATCAGTTTCCCATCCATAAGATTTTGGGGAAAATCTGTGTTAAGCAGGTTTTTAAGTGACATATTTTCTCCATCTTTCACTATATGGGGGATATTTTTCTCTTACTTTAATAAATAGTGTTTAGACGGTGTCATTCATAACTTTTTATTATTGTTTTTGTGTCATAACTTTCTCTTCAAGATTCCTGAGATATTATTCTGCCTTTGGTGATCATGGACAAGTCAGTGAGCAGCCTATATTTAAATTCTTTGTAGATGATCTGGATTTTTTTTCTGCTTGGAGACTTTTAAGATTTTTAAAAAAATGTAATTAGAGGATTTTGCTAAAATATCTAGGTATATAGGTTTTGGTTGTTGTTGACTTTACCTGAAACATAAAGAACTCTTCTACTTTGCATACTCAGTACAAGAAAATCTTTACCTATTATATTTTTATGTATTGATTCTGCTCTTGTGTTATTGTATTTATCTCAGGAATTTTGATATAGGCTGTTATTTATCTACCAGTATCTCTTTTCTCCTTTTTCCTTGCTAATAGAACCCTAACTTAATTTGGGAATGGTCCCACTTAAAAGCTTTATTTCCCTGTCTTCTTGCAGATGGGGGTTAGTCATGACATGCTTGAATACAGTAAGATATATTTGGAAGTGGCTGGGTGGAGCTTCTGGGAAAGCTCTTTAAGGAGGGTTGACTCATCTGGCATGCTGCATTGGCCCCTTACTCTTCCTCCGTATTACATCTGGAATGTGATCGTGGAGGCTGGAGTGCTAGCAGCCATCTTGTAAGCTGAGGAGGACAGCCACACACTAAACGTGGTAGAGCAAGGGCTAAAAAATAGTCTGGGTCCTTATACGTCATGTAGCTGCCCTACCAGCCCAGAGCTGTCTATCTCTGGACTTCTTGTCACAAGAGAGAAAAATAAACATCTCTCTTGGCTAAGCAAATGTTAATGGCTTGTTTGGTCAATATCTTTGAACAAAATCCCTCTCTCATAAACAAATAAAGGCAGATTATCTATCTTTACCTATCATCTTTTGATGCATAGCTTTTTCCTTTGACCCTTTCTTTTGTATTTTTAGAGAGCTTTTTCTTTTTTTTCTACATCTCTAATTTGAATTTCCACTCCAAAGCAGACTTTGTTTCTATTATTCCCTTTTAATTTTCATGATCTATTCTCCTATTCAAGCCATATCTTTTTTCATTTCAGCTTGCATTTCATCCTGTTTGGTTTGATTTCTGAATTTAAGTTTTTTCTGAAATCAAGTTTCTTAAGTTCTTTTTCACCTCACTGCTTATCTGGTTTCACAAGGCTTTTTATGCATTTGTGACATTTTATTCAGGATGCAAAATAGATATAGTTTATACTTTTCTACTATTTGCTATTAGCTCCTTTTCAAACTATGCTTTTCCCTGCATTCTTAGAGTTGTACTCTCTTATTATTGAAAAATCTTTCTTTTCAATTTATTCACCTTTAGACAGTACAACAATCCAGGATGATGTTTACCAAATTGCTAGGGGCACATAGTTCTGTCTGCTCTCCTTGGTTCTATGTGGGTTCTGCCAAAATCTGAGAAGTCCTGATATTAACTAGAGGACAGGGTGAGGTGTCCAGATGCAGCCACATTTTAAGGCCTAGTTGGCATTTATCTACTGAGGGACATCTATAGGGCTTATTTTGAATGAGTATCTTCCCAAGGTTGCTATATGTGTTTCTCTGATGACTGGAACAGGAGTTTGTTCCTAGATAACAATATAATATAAGAGGGTGCACATGCAGAACTCTTTAATTCTTCACTCCCAAAGGAGGCCAATTCTCATCCCAGGGCAGAGAGCATCCTGCCTGATCCTCCTCCCTCAGCTGGGTTGAAATTATAGGGAGGTGCTCTCACCTCCCAACAGACATAGAAAGAGACCACTTAGGAAAGAACTGGTAAAAATGGTTCACCTGGTGAAGCAATTCCTCCTCAGTGGAGAGTGACAACCCATGTTCTGGTGGGGTGTGGCTTTTGCCTCAGCCTCATATCTGAAATAGGGTGGTGTGTAGAAGCTTTTGCCCCATTTTCTTCTAAATTACCCCCTCCACAGATCGCAGTTTTGCAATCCAGCCCATCCACACTGCAGCTAAGAGAAATTTCTCCCAGGGAGCTGTGGAACATTGACCAGCATTACCAACTCCCCATGCTGTGCTTTTGGGAGCATTACAATCAGTGAACATCCACGCTTTCCTCTGTTTTGGTGATGGCCAAATCTAGCCCAGGATTTTCCTGATCTAAAGTCTAATCCCACTGAGCTTTCAAGGCATTTCATCTGAGAAACCCTTTATCACCTCAAGTTGAATGTGTCCCAAGCCAAATTGAGGACTCCTCCTGGTAATGACATTATAATTCTCCTAGCCCTTAAAACTTGTAGTTAAGCAACTACATCCATCGTCCAAGTCAACATGTTGGAGTTAAGCAGCCACACACGGAAGTATCACCTAAATACCCTTGAGGTTGTTCCAGAATTCCGCTTCCCATCCTGTGCATTCTCACTGCTGCCGCTATCCTGTGGGATTTAATCACTCCACGTCTGAATCGCCAAAGGAGCGTTCTCACTTACCTTTTTCGTGCTGTCTCTTCTCCCCTCCCTCTCGACCAGCATATCAACTCCAGGGTGATCTTTGAAGCTGAACCTCAGTCATGCTACACTTAGCTGGTCCCTATGGTCTGTGGTGTCAGGTTCAGAGACCTTGATCGAACGTTCTAGGACTTCTGTAGTTGTGTTCCACACTCGTCCATCCAGTATTACTTCCCTCCCCTCGTCTCACTAGCAGAGTCCACACATTCCATTCGATACTCATCCTCAGCTGCTGGATTTATTTATGATCTCTTCTGCCTGCAATGCTTTTTGCATTCTTTATCAGCAGTTTAGATCTTACCCCCTCCCAAAGATTCAGCTCAAATCCGGTTGTCATATTGTTCTAACATCTTTTTTCTTTTTGTTGTTAAGATTCTGGCCATTGTAAACTAAATAAGAGACATACACATTTGGAAATGATTTCAATGGATTTGTTTGCAACTTCCTTTATATCACTCTCATATAAGTGTCTTATTTGTGCTGTTTCTCTAAAGAATGTGCAATAAACAGATGTGCTTTTTTTTCCTCTAGCTATAAAAGTCAGAATAATAACCCTCCAAGTTGGAGAGGTAATGTAAGAAGAGGTCGTTTTTCTCTGTAGTTGGAGTTGCTGCTGCTCAGGTTGGCATAACCCAGCTGTGCAGGGACGACGTCATTTCATGCTTTACCCTTCCTTGGCGTATGTAGTCAATGGTTTAATCTGCACTGATGATTAAGCATCTCTTTATTGAAAACATGGGTTTTTGTTTTGTTTTTATGTCTATTTTTCTTTTTCTTTTCTTTTTTTTTTTTTTTCGGTTCCTAAAGCACAGATTGCTCTAGCACTGCCAGTAAATTAATCATGAAGCAGCACCAGGTGGTTTTCTTCTGGGAGGCAGGAGTTAAGGGTCGTCCTTTCTTCCACATTTCCTGTTCCCGACTTGCTGTTACAAAAGGCCTAGCTTTCTCTGTCTGGGTAGGTACTTGCCTGCATGGTGTATTTACCGCCCCTATAGCATCAAAATCTTCCTAATCTGTGTCTGTGACATTTGCTTTTAGATAAGTTGGACCATTAGGACAGTCATCTGTGCCTTAGTAAAAGATCAAGTGACCTAAGACCTCAAGCAACATTTTTGGGACAGATTTTTCCAAAGTGCTTTCCATAAAACCATTTTAGGATGAAAATAGAGCTCATTCAGGGGGAAAAAAATTAAAAAAGCAGGGGTGGGGGAGAGATTTCCAAGGTCGGATAAAGTGGCTTGAACAAAGAGATACGGGTTTCTTTGCTGCAGAAATTTCTCAGGGCCTGCAGCTGCTACTGTACATGGTAAAGCTGCACCAGGGCCAGGTTTCCACGTGCAGCTATGCCGGTGCCACCCAGCCCCACCGTGAGCAGCTCTGATTCGAATGGCGCCTCCAGGAGGGAAGCAGTGACAGGACCCCGGGGGGCTGCCACAGCTTTCCCAGAAGCATTTGGCGTGAAGCTGTTTTTCTTCAAAGAATATCTTCCAGGAATAGTGTTGAATGGGAAACATCATGTCAAACCTCAGCCTGGACTGTTACAAATCCTATAATCAGGGTAAACTGGAGCTTTGCCACAGAGTTTGGCCACTAAAATGCTACCAGTTTGGCTCAGAAGTGCTCAAAAGACCCTCTTCATAGAGTATGCGTCAAAGACTGCTTTGCGCTGCTGGGAGACCATGCTGTGGGAATCCATCTCCTACTTACAGACTCCCGTTTTCCTGTTTCATGAATGTCACATTTCCTCTTTTATAACATTGAGTATTTCAGCGTTGTGTTAATGAGGTATTTTCACATCATTCAAGTCATTTTAATGGGTTTTCTTTTTGTTTCCGTCTCTCCATTTTATTATATCTTCCTTATTTGTAATATTCCTGCTTTTTGTGTTTTTATTTAGTTTCCTTTATTCAAAAATTTAACAGAATTTAACGTTATTCGTAGCTTTCTAATCTTTTAATTTACTTTCTTAATTCAAATTTAGTTGCATTTTATCTTTTTTTTTTTTAGAGGCAGGGTCTCCCTGTGTTGCCCAGGCTGGAGTGCAGTGGATTGATCACAGCTCACTGCAGCCTCCAACTCCTGGGCTCAAACAATCCTCTCATCTCAGCCTCCAGAGTAGCTAGACTACAGGCTCGTGCCACCACACCCGGCTGAATTTTCTCTTCATTGCTTTATTTCATTATTAATTTTGAAGCTTTTGTCTCTGGGACAAAAAGTGTCTGAGAGGGCAGGCTCTGGGATCAGATGATAGGATTTTCTCTGCTCTTTCTACCAGTTCTTATCCGTGTCTGGTGACATGTTGTTTAACCTCTCTCTAAGCCTCAGTTTTCTGATCTGTAAAATGGAGTTGGTGATGAACTGTTAAGAGCATGAAATGAGCAAATGCATGTAAAATTCTTAGCCCAGTGCCTAGATAAGAAGGGTCTAATAAAAGTTATTTATAACGTTAATATTATTGCATTTTAAGCTGTGTTGTCTTCTCTTTATTGTTAAATTTATACTTATGTAATATATTTGATGATTCTCTTATTTTCTTTTTTCTTTCCATTTACCTTAAATCTTTGAAATTTTTGATTTTGCCATGTTTTTGGTTTTATTTCACCTATATCTCTCTTCATTAATTTTTTTTCAGCTTCTCCTGAATCTTATTATTTTTATGATAACTTACCTTTATATGGTACATGAAGCAGGGACGAAGGGAGAGCCGAAATGAGGAGGATTCACATGCCTAGCAGGAATGTCACAGGTCACCAAGGCTCTGCTTTTTATCTGACGAGCCACTGCTCCCCCTCAAATATCCTTTCTCTTGTCCATTCTCCAGAAAAATCTTCCTGTGAGCCGTTCATGAATTCCTTCATGAGCAGACAGGAATTCCCCATTCACTGAGGACATACCCCAGAGCTGGAGTAATTCTCTTGCTTCATGGCACTTGTCAATTGCGAAGAACCCACAGGGTGAATCTGTCATTTCTGGCCTTGGTCTTCCCTTGTTTATCTCCTGCAGTTACTTTTTGACAGTAGTTTCTAAATGGTGTTGTGATCAACATTCCAGTCTTAGATTGTAATGGTGATTCAGTATATGGTGCTTAGTTTTCTCCCACTAGATCAGGAGAACGAGGGGGTAGTGCAGACTCCCCGTTTTTGCCATATGGTAGTCAGCCTGGGCTGCTGTAACAGATACCACAGACCGGGGGCTTTGACAACAGAAATTTATTTTCTGACAGTTCTGGAGGCTGGAAGTCTGAGATCAAGGTTCCCGCTGATTCGGTTTCTGGTGAGGACTTTCTTTCTGGCTTGTAAGCGGCTCCTACCTCACCGTGTGCCCACATGGACTTTTCCTCCATGCATTTGTGCAGATAGAGAGAGAGAGAGGGAGGACTGTGTAGGTGCGTGAGCACTCTGGTGTCTCCTTCTAAGGACACTAATCTAATCAGATCAGAGCCCCACACTTATGACCTCATTTAACCATAATTACTTCCTTAGAAGCCCCATGCCCTAACACAGCCATGCTGGGAGTTAGGACTTCAACATGTAAATTTTGAGGGGACACAAACATTCAGTGCATAACACCCTTCTTTGGTTTGGAGAAAGCTGACCAATCGCATGGTCTGCCAGTGCTGTGAGGTGACATGTTTTACTACCCACTCCTAACTGAAAGCTTGCACCCTCTGGCTGTGCCATCTTTGCCTGAATCCACTGAACGGGGTCCTTAGGAAACTGGATTCAGCTGTCTCCCCAGGGAGCCCCACCCACAGGGTCCTGGAATCTCACAGAAGCCGGCTATCCAGCAATTGCTCAGACACAGGCGCCTTGGCCCACGGACGGGTCAAAGTGCTCAACTTACAGCACTGTTGCACTTGGGGATGAGCCGTTTGGAGCCAGTGGTTTCCTGAGAGTGTGCATTTCTTGGAATGAAGCCAAGAGTGTTTATATTTCTCTTGGGTTTTAATAGCGTATTTTTGTGAGAGATTTGGATTTTAGAAAACTAATTTTTCAGCTTGTAAGAAACCAAAGAAATAATCTTTCCTAACAGTAGAGGTGTACTGACCACTTGGAGTATATCAGCCCCACGGGGACCACAGCCAGACTCCTAAATCCTGCCACAGGACTTCCCTATGGTCCTAACTGAGCCTCTGACAGTTGAGATGCGATTGGCCTCACAGTTTTATTCCTCCTGAAAACCTGCACACGATACGCTTGAGCTGGAGTCTGTATTTATTTACTTATTTTCTTGTATTGTACATTTTCTATGGTAGAGAAAATTCTCTGAGGATTTGAAAACTAGATTGAAGTCTGGTTCTGATTGAGGGGTGGGATGACTGTTTTTGTTGCTCAGTGTCTGGCCTGGATACCCTGCATCGTCATCGTTTGTGGGACGCTAATTATAAATGCAGATTCCGCCAGCATGGTGGCTCATGCCTGTAGTCCCAGCTACTCGGGAGGCTGAGGCAGGAGGATCGCTTGAGCCCAGGAGTTTGAGGCTGCAGTAAGCTATGATCATGCCATTGTACTCTAGCCTGGCAGCAGAGTGAAACCCTGTCTCTAAAAAAATACTAATAATGAAATAAAATAAAAAAAACTAAAAGTGCAAATTCTGAGCTCCCAGCGTGGGGCCCTGGAATCTGTCCCCCAGGAATTGGACAGCACTGTGGATATTACTTAAAAATCAGCATTTTTAAACAAGTTGCCAAGGTAATTTTTACACACACTCAAGTGTTCCTCTAGGGCAGCTTTGTCACCCAAACAGAGAATTCTTAGAAGTGTATTCACATGCAGAATGCAGCACTGGAGACCAGCCTGGGGAAAGCTGACTGCTCCATCTGCCCTGCTGCACAGATGAGTTCGCCCTGCCTCCCTCCTGCTCGGCTCCTTCCCCATCCGAAGCCAACCCGCCTGCCTCGAGGTTTCAGCTTAGAGTGCCACCAGCCTGGCTCCTCATCCTCCCATATCTCTTTGCCTTCAGGCCTGGCCTCTTTTTTGTTTTACCACTGGAATTTGACAACACAGTTTCTGGATGATCTCCCATAATTAAACATTGGCTCTTTTACGATTCAAATTTCAGCATCCACTTGTTGGCATCCTGTGCCCCCTGCTCAGAAATGAGGGGTTCCAGTTTGTCTTGTACCCACCCCCAACTGTCAGGAGCGTGAGCAGGACCTAACACAGTGTGTAAGATCGATAGGGTCCCGGAGCTTAAGGCCCGCTGAGGTTGGTGGATGCTGCATTTGCTACAGCTGGACTCGACAGTGTGACACTTCAGTCTGGAGAGTGGAAAGCTGCTGTTAGATGCCGGCTTTCACACCCCAGCTAGAAGCTGTGGGTGTGTTTGTGGGAGTCAAGCCCCAGAACCCCAATGCAGCTGCTGCTTCAAGTGCCTGAAAAACTTTAGGGAAGATCCTCTTGGGTACCAACTGCAAAAAGTATGTGGGTATTCCGAGTATACTCAATGGGGAGACTGAGTTATTTGCCTTATTTGATTGCTACTTTGGGGTGGGTAAAAGACATTGATTGGGTTATGAATTTTTACTGGTCAGAAGTCTAAAGAGAACTAGGTAGTTTTTCTCTTCAAGAGCACAGCTTATAACCTTCTTGGTCAAGATCTGACCTGCAAAGACAGCATCAACCCCTGGCAAGCAGGCCCCTTGCCACTCTGCCGTAGATGATGACACTGCTGTGCTCACAGTGGACGCCAGGTCCAGCACGCTGCAGGATGCTAGCCACAATACCAAATTCCATGTAGTCATCACGTCTTCTTAGGCTGCTCTTGGCTGCGACAGTTTCTCAAGACTTCCCTTGTTTTTGATGAGGCTTTGACAGTTTTGAGGAGTACCGGTCAGGTGTTTAGTAGAATGTCCCTCAACTGGAATTTTTTTTCTCACAATTATACTGGGGTTATGTGTTTTGAGGAGAAAGACCACAGAGGCAAAGTGCCATTTCCAGCCCCATTACATCAAGGGTGTTTGCTGTCGATATGACATCACTGCTGATCTTGACCTCGATCACTTGGCTGAGAGAGAGTGTTACTTTTCTTCACTGTAAAGTTGCTCTTTTTCTCCTTTTTTATACAGTGCTCTTTGGGAGGAAGTCACTGCACACAGCTCACACTAAGGAGCGGGAAGTATGTTCCACCTCCTTGAGGGCAGATACCTACAAAAATTATTTGGAATTCTCTCCAAGGGAAATTTGACTCTTCTCCCCCATTTATTGGTTCATTCAATCATTGATTTATGTCAGTATGCACTCATGAGTGTGTATTTTATACTTTGAGTTATAATCTGACAATGCTTAATTTTGTTGCTTACCTCATCCAGCCACCTTGTGGCTTCTGGGAGCCCTTTCAGCTGGCTGCCCTGTCTCTTTGACCTGCCCCGTCACTGTGCGTGGTGGGGGAGGTCCTTTGTTTGTTTTGCAGAGCACTTCCTTACTTCCTGGCACTACAAAACACTCGAGACTCATCTTGTATATTTCTTGTTTCCGTCCTAGAATCAACTATTTCTTCAAGAAACCCTGATTTCTTTTATTGGGGAATAGAATTAGGCACAAAATCTAGGTGCTAGGTTTGACAGCATTTCTGATGTTCAAAAAACCGTGCAATTTAAAGTCTATGCGGTAAAATCTGTCAATCCTTCACTTACTATTTTCTGGCTTTGCTTTTACTCTTAAAATGCCTTCTCCTTTCTGAGGACAGATGGGTGGTTATTTGAATTTAGACATAAATAATCTGCATATATGTCCTTTTAATTATTATATTTCTTGATTTTATTTTTTTAACATTTGAATCTTTAAATATATGAGCTGTACTTTTGGTGCATGGTTTAAAGTAGATATTTTACAATTTTTTTGCCAAAAATAAATTACCAGTTCTGTCAACAGAATTCATTTTACACTTTTTTTTTTTTTTTCTTTTTTGAGACAAGTCTCACTCTGTCGCCCAGGCTAGAGTGCAGTGGCGTCAACCTAGCTCACAGCAGCCTCAAACTCCTGGGCTCAAGCGATCCTCCTGCCTCAGCCTCCTGAGAAGCTGGGACTACAGGTGCACACCACCATGCCTGGCTAATTTTTTCTATTTTAAGTAGAGACGGGGTCTCGCTCTTGCTCAGGCTGGTCTCGAACTCCTGAGCTCAAGCGATCCTCCTGCCTCGGCCTCCCAGAGTGCTAGGATTACAGGCGTGAGCCACCATGCCCTGCCCCATTTTACACTTTTAAAGTAATTTTTCCTTTTTGAGTCTTGAGATATAGGTTGACTGGATTATGGGCTAAGCTGTATGAACTTAAACTAGTCTTCATGACCTCTTAACACAATTGATAAAGTGCGCGTCACTGGTAAAATCAGAATTGTTTTGCCCTTCGGTTTTTCTTATATCTTAATAAACGGTTTCTGGAGGCGGAGGTGTCTTCCTGCTGTAGAGGTCTAGAGAATATGTTTCTGCCCTTAATTGAAAAGTCTATCTGCTGTAATTTATTGCCATGGGAGGTAACTTCAAACTCTGTTGCGCAAGTGTGATCCGGGGTGTGGTTGTGAGAAACAGAGCACATGGAACATTTTCTGAAAGATCTGAAGGCCACCTAACACTGTATCTTCTGTGTGTTACCTCCAGGGCAGAACGAGCAAAAGAAAACAAAGCAGAAGTTGATTTGGGTCTACCAGTTAGGTCCTTTGTACAATTGCTCTTGCTAAATTGCGTTGGTTTTTGCCCCTTCCTTGCATGATGGTGTGCTGTGAGAAGCAGCTACACTGAAACCACACTTGGATTTATCATTTGGGGCCTTTAAGATGTGAGATGAGGTCTTCTCTACCACCCGTGTCTCCTTTATACTCACCCTAGGAAAAATTTTTATCAGGCTTGCGGGCCAGCAGAAACTCCCCCAGGATGGTTGGTGTTAGTTTTCAATCTTGTGGTCACTGTGTATCTTCTAACATATGATGTTTCTCTTTGGTTTGGCTGATAGGAAGCCCAGCGCCAAATCTGTGGCCCATTTATAGCAAAATGTTTGCCTCTGACTGAATTTTACTCTCCTGCTTTCAATTTTTGCTGTTTCCTAATTTCCTTTTCCATTTGATTTTCTATGGTGTTGGATTTAGGGATTTCTCCACCTTCGCACTGTTGACATCTGGCCCTGACCATTCTTTCTAACTGTAACAAAAATCTCGCCACACGTTTCCAAATGTCTCCTAGGGGAGCAAAATCGCCTGTGGTTGAGAACCACTAGATTATATGTATCTGTGCCATCACTAAAATATTTTGGTTATAAGGCAATGTATAATATTTTAAGTTAATAGTGAATAATAGTAAATTACTTTACTTATCTGGTGAAAAAAGGGGGGAGTGGAGCATTTATAGTTGGATCTAGAAATCAGAGCCATAGTAATTGCCCAGGCATCACTGTAGCAGCTCACAACCACTGTTAATCTATTCACCTGCTGGTTCTCAGGCAGAATTTAGCCATAGAAGTTGTCATGTTTTTAAAGAGAGAAGCTTCTGAAGGGGAGAAATAGAGGAGGTATAATGGACAAGGTTTCTTTGGGCATGCCCACTCTACTTGTTTACAGAGGAGGAAGATGAGCCGGCCTGATCATTAGCCAGTGGTAACGGGGCCCTGACCAAGCCCTGTTTCTGTGCACAGGCAGTTCATGGCCAGTGGCTTCTGCTGCCCAGTAGAGTACTGTGCATGATCCAGATCATGTGGGCATGTGGAACTGAAGATGTCCAACTTGAGTAGGTTGTGAAAATCGTCAAATTACAATACAAGAACTAGGTTATTTGGCACTTTGGGGGGGCCATATTGCTTTTAAAAACTATTTTAAGGCTGCTTTATATGCTAGTACCACTGTGTACCCCTTGAGGAACTTGCCTCTAGCCAGCAGTAGGTAATGGAAATTTTGTACTTTTAAAAATTTTTTGTGAAAGACTGTTAAACTTGTCTATCATCCAAGGAAACCTTTACTGGACTTTCAAAGCCAGAGCTAAAGAATAATAATAGGTAGTGCCCAGGCAAACATTTTAATGCGCCTGTTCTGATTTTTCTAATGGTAATACAGATTTAATCATGCAAGAATGTAGTTTTTTTTTTTTTTAAAACAAACAATACTCCAGGCTAAAAGATCTTTCATTAGAGTAAATAATTGAGCATTGAGCTTTACACTATTTCAGCCTATTGAAATAGCGCCGTAAGAGTACATTTTGCCCTTTGCTTGAAGAAACATGATTTTGTTCGGGTTTCAGTGCACATTCCTTTGCAGTTGAAGCACAATGTAGTTTTTCTTTTGTTATTGCAGAACAGCTGAAATGAAGACATAGAGAACCATGTAAGAAATATTTTTAAAAACAACTATAAAACTCAGTTCCTTATTCTTGAGGACTTGGATGTCCAGAACTTGATTATACCTATCTGTGGACTTTTGTATCAAGGGTAAGCAAAGAAGTTTTAAGGAAATAATAAACTTCTTTAGTTTAAAATCGGGTCATATCTAGGTTTTTTTTTTTTTTGTTAAAAAGGGAGTGGTGATCCTCTGTCTCCCGGCTAGGGTTCTCCTATGATGGCCCCTGATGGACGTATTTCAAGATGAGTATATCAGGAGAGTTTAGGGTGAGAAGGGACTGGCCACTGGCCACAATAGTCTTGCTGAAATGGCATTTTGTTAATTGCACAATCTTGTTTATTTTCAGTCTTCCCTACTAGACAGGATTTAGCATTGTTTTGCTAAATTCTGTATCCCTAAGCTGAATACTGTGCCAGGTGCATAATAGGAACTTAGTATATATTTGGGTCAAGTTGTATTTAGTGATAGTGGACAGTATACAAAGCTCTTTCCCAAAAGTCATAGCAATGGTATTTATAATCATTGTTCCCAATTCTTGAGAACCTATGTGGTGTCATGTGGCAGTTTGGGTTCTCCTAGAAATGGACTTCGAGATAGAGTTGGGTTCAGGGAGTGCCCTGTGAAGGAAGGGGGCAGAAGGGAGACTGAGCCAAGGGTAGGGTGATCTGTGACATAGGACAGACCGGGGAGAAGGGCGTGAGACCTGATAGCCCTCCAGAGTAGAAACGGTCACCGGGGTTGTACCGTGTCTGCCACAATGGCTGGGCCTCCACATCCCTCATCCCTGTCTTTGGATGGGGGTCACTGTTGGAAGGACATGACCTTGGGCAAGGCCTCAAGAGGCTGGCAGCTGAAAGCATTTGCCTATAACAGTGCTAGCAGCTGGCCACAGTCCTTCCCGGGAGGGGACCTGCCTGCCCTGCATGAAGACATGTGCCAGCCATTCTGCCAGGGGCTTTCCACCTAGTAGCTCTTGTCTTCATTGTGATCCTTAAAGTTAGTTAATATTCTCCCCATTTACATATACAGAAACTGAGGTTCAGAGAGGTTAAGTAGTTTGCCAAATAAACAGTGTTGGATATTTAAATTCAGGTCTGGTCCAAAGCCTGTATGCTTTGGCTTTCTTTAGGGAATGAATCAGCCAAGTACGAACAGGAGAATGAATGGGGAGTCGGGAGACCAAGGTGTCATCCAGCTGTGCCACTAACTCCAAGTGTGACCTCAGTTGGTCAAGTCCCATAATAACATGGAACTAAAATGACCTTTGAAGCACACGAGGTGTTCGAAATCTTGTTAAAATGCAGATTCTGATCCAGTAGGTCTGGGGTGGGTCCTGAAGAGTCTGCATTTCTAAGAAGCTCTCAGGTAAAGTCTACGCTGCTGGCAAGCTGAAGTCTCAGAGGACTCTAACGTCTCCACCAGCTCTGAAAGTCAGTGGGTCTTGAAATTGTAGGGACAGTCCTTCCCTATGGAAGAAATTAAGGAAATAGAAAATCCCCACAGAGACACCCCAGTTACAGTTGTTGCAGGTAAACTCTGTGGATGGAGGCTAAAATTGGAAGGTGAAAGTTTAAGGAGAAATACAATATTTGCATAGTATCAAAGTATCTCCCCTTTAAATATTTATTGATTACAAAGGGACAAATGATAAGCTTAGAGCAGATAGCCTCTTAACCAAGTGATCAAAGTCAATATCACCATTAATAAGACATATTGATACCATGCACGTCCTGATATGATGCACTAAGGACACAACACTTCTGTGTAGTCTTGTCAAAACACACAACCTCAATCTAATCATGAGATAATATTAGACAAACCCAAAATGAGGGACATTCTACAAAATAACTGACCAGAATTCTTTGAAAGTGTCAGTGTCCTGAAGGACAAGGAAAGATCGAGGAATTGGCACAGATTAAAGGACAGCAAGGAAACATAAATGCAATGTGGGGTCTTGGACTGGATTCTGGAACAGAAAAAAGGACATTAGTAAAGTGTGCAAATGAAGTGTATAATTTATAGTAGTGCACCAATACTTAATTTTGACAAATGTATCATGGTGATAGAAGATGAGGTGCTAACGTAAGGAGACGTTTGGTGAAGATAAATACAACTCTGTTTTATATTTCCAGCTTTTCTGTAAGTCTAAAATTATTTAAAAATAAAAAGTAAAAAAAGTATAAAGATCTATAGGTATATTCTTCAAAACTTTTTCAGACATAGTTTTATACATAACTGCACTCATACAATAGTTTGTTTAGACTTTATATATCATGTGATTTGCAAATAATGATGACTTTGCTTTTAATTTCTACTATTTTTACAGCTTTTTTTCCCCCCAAAACTAAGACTCAAACAGTTCTGAATCTTTTAGTGGTCACAGATATCCTTTTGCATTGCTGACTCAAGAGGTTTTACAGTCAAAGATAATGATGATAAGTAACATTTATTGTATTTTCTGCTGAGTGCTTTAAATGCCTTACCTCATTATTCTGCCCAATAACATTGTTATTATCACTACCATACAGAGAAGGAAACAGAGAAGTAAAATAGCTTGCTCAAGTTCGCATGGTAATTTGTGAAACCGGGATTTGAACAAAGGTTACCTAAGTCCGTAGCCGAGCTTTTAGTTATACTGTCTATAACGCTGCTTAATAATATTAACAATTCATTTCAGATAGATTTAATTTAACATGGAAGGATACCATCACTGAACCAACATTTGAAAGATGAAATCACTATGACAAAGAAATTAGTCAGTGCTTTGTGATCCTCCACCCAATAGCCACACAGCAGGGCATCTAGAGAAGGTGGGGGTCCCAGGCCAACCCCTGCCAAATCCCCGGCTCAGAGCAGCTGTGGCCAGGAAGGGAGGTGGGCTGGGGAGGGGGTGATGAAGCCTTCAGCATCTTTACCAGAGCCCCTCACACAGACGGCGGCTGTGGCCTAGCCCCCAGGCTTCACTTGGCGTGGGCAACTCGCTAAGTAAAGTGGGGGGTGGGCCACGGCTTGCTCCTACCTGGGCAGGCCTCCAGCTGACTCTGGGCTGCAAATGCAGACAAAAAAAGAAAAAGAAAAAAATCGGTTCATGTGCTATTTCCTGACTTGTCCTGGCACCTGTAGCTCTGACTGCACAGAGATGGTGCCATGGTCCCAAGACAGCGGCTGGAGGAGCAGGTGGAGTTTAGGGACAGAAAGAGCTGAGTAATTTGGACCAATTCCCTAACTCGGCAGAGCTGGCTACATCTTTTCTCCTCCAGGTGACACTCAGGAAGGATAATAACATTTATCTCATAGGATTATTTTGGGGTTTACACAACTACGTTTACATTATTTAGTACTGTGCCCGGGGCACAGAAAGTGCTTAGTAAACCTTGTTCTTGTAAAAATGATTGATTTATACTTTCGTTTGATAAATATGGGCAGACAATGAAGAATCTTAACTGAAGACATTGAAGAGAAGCAGCAGGTCAAATGGATGGGAGATGTAGACTATTCTGGAAAACACATAAGACAGAATTAATTTTAAAAATAGTAGAGACATTGAAATGCACCCTAATTAGCAATCTCGAGGAGAGTTGAGGGGGGATATTGTGTCCAAAAAATAGGCTGTTACGAAAAAGGAAATTAAAAATTTGTTTGCTGAAAGAGTTCCACCAGTATTGGCAACAAATACCAAGTAAACACTGCTAAAAATTGAGTTAGGGATTTAGAAACTAACTTGAGGAATTTTCACAGAACGTATAGTAAAAACATAAACAAACAATTGGCTCAATTGTCCTGACCTCATTTTCCTCAGGTCTGATGGGACCTTAACACCGTTTGTGGAGTTGAGAAAATCAGAAAGAGTCCATGTGAAGCATACAGAATTGAGAAAACATTATAGCTTTTTACTTACTATTTCACTAGTATAAGGTTACTTCTGGGCACATGCCTATGTATTTTATGTTTTTCGTTGATGAGGTAAATGAGATGTTTACTTTTTAAGATCTTAATTGTTTTTTGATAATATTTATAAAAGCATTTTCTCTTTGGAGACGTGTCTTTAATCTTGGTATGTTACTCAAGTTCCATGTCAATTCTTACAATATTTTAAAATCAATTCTTGGGTTGGCAAATAATGAATGACTGTCTCTTTATTTACTTAAGGGTCTGTAAATGTCAGGGACCTTGGGGACAAAAAAGGTTTAGAACTCTTCAAGGACTTTTTTTTGGGAGGGGGCTGTGGCAAAATACTTAAGATAGTTAAAAAAAAAAAAACCTTTCCAAGTAGTTGTGTGTGTGTATATAAAATTTTATTAATAACTTCTAATATTTCTGCTTCGTGGTCCATAATGTGGTTTATCAAATATATTGATACATTTTAGCATGTTCCATTTACAAGGAAAATGTACTTCCTGTTTATTGGGTAAGTTTGATACATAACTATTAATTTATCCTTACTAATTAAATATCAGAAGACCAATTTCATTCATTCATTCCCTCATTCATTCATTCATTTGCCTGCTTTATCTGTCAAAGACAGAATGAATTATGGCAAAATCTCCCCAATTTAGTTTCTATTATTTCCCCCTTTCATTCCTAGGTTAGTGGAAGTTCGTCCCATTTTCCAGGGAATTATTTTCTCATTGTGGTTTTCAGAAGTACTTCATGTTGTTTTTCTTTATGTCTTAGGTATATTTGTTTAAGGAGGTGAATAGTGTATATCATGAAACGTCAGCATGCATTTGAAATGAAATTTTCACTCCTAGCATTTAAAAGAGGAAATTTCAAGAAAGCCCTATATTTCAGTGTAGGAGGCAGGAATGTTTTAAGCCAGGCTGTGGTGTTTCTGCTGGAGAAGTCTCCCGTTCTTAAAGCTCAAGCGGTTGGTAGGTTGTAGGATGCATTTTTGCAGAGCAATGTTTCTTACACTAGTGAAACAAAAATAATGTTCTGTGGAAATGTTAGAGGTTATCTTTTTTTCTTGTAAAATTATTTAACATTTGATATGTACAAGAAAATCTGTAACCTCAGAACTGGAACATTACTAACTCTACTGAATCCACCCGGGTGCTCTTCCCCAGCCCTAAGTTTTGTATTTGGCGTGACCGTCTGCAAGGGTCCAGACCACAGCGCAAGGCTGTGGCTCGCAGGACTTAGGGAGTCTGCCTTTTGCTTTCAAACCACAGAGTAAATTCACACCCCTCTTGAAGAACAGCCCTGGAGTGGCTGGCTAACTTGTAGCACGACCTTCAAAATAATAAGCCTTGTGCTGTGCTCTACCAAATGACACAAAAGACAGGAAAGTTCTTAGAAATGATGAGATCACACACAAATGTATTAATGAATGTCCTTATGAAGATGCAATATACTGCTATCAAATTTAACAACTTTTAAAAATGTCAAGGAAATAAAATTTTCTAAAATAAACAATAACAGGGGACATATCAAGAGGGCTAGGACCCATGGCAACTGGAAATGAGAGGGAAAAATGAGACTTTGGGGACAAAAAAGGTTTAGAACTCTTCAAGGACTTTTTTCCGGAGTGGGGGTAAAACACAGTATTAAAAGAGGAACCAGTGAATAGGGGAAAACAAATCTATATTGTAAGAAATTTGAGTTTATTAAAAATTGCTATACAGTATTATAGAGATTTATATTTTACTTTGGCAAAAGAATTGTATATTATTTAAATGCTTTGTATAGTAAACATATGAAGTATGACTTAAACATGCTGTTTGATAGATTTATGGAGTATGTACTCCTTTATTCGGTGAGTATTAAATTATTGTTTTGCTCTTTCTCTATGATAATTATATCAAAGATAATAAAAGCTGACAGGCATTTATCATGGGAAACAATGGGCACCTATTTGATGAAATTGACTTGGTAGAAACCCTGTGCTCACTGGCTTGCTGCACTCAGATAGGGCCTGCCAACTTCCTGTGCCCGGTACAATAATCTTACAGGCATAACAGTGGATTTATGAACGAACACAAAAGACATATGCTCAAAAAAGGTCTTTTCTTCATGGATAAAACCACTTGAACTGGCAACAAACTACATTTCACTTGTCAAGTGTTTAAGTTAAGTGTTCAAGTGTTTAAAACAATAAATCCAGAATGAATCCTGTGACAGCCATACGGGAAGAAAATGAGCAGCTGCAGTTAAGTGCTTAAGAACATTTAATTGGGGAAAATAAATTATACCAATTCTAAACTCTGATGAAAAGGATCAATAATTAGAAAGGTTTTTTTTTAAAAATAATTACTTTTTAATAAAATTATAAAAGAAATGCAAGACAAAAATCTAATACATTAAAGAATAGCACATAATGAAAAAAAAATTCCTTACAACACTTTTAAGGTTTTGGTGCACATCAAGCCTTAGTCAGCACACCCAGGGTCGCTCAGGTGTCTGGGATGGAGCAGGAATTAAGTGAATGAATTACGGGGTGCCCTCAAAGCAGTCTTTCTTCTGTCACGTTTTTATTGGCCATTACTAATCAGTGGTTCTTTCTCTTATCTTAGTACCTATGGAAAGATGAAACTAATGAATACATGTAAAATTAATATGAATTTTGTCACACATAATGAAATAAAATTAATAGCTATTTCAGCCAGTAACACAAGTGCAACCTCAAAAGATATATAAAGCTATCTATTTCTATGTTTGGCTTGATGAGTCCCCCAAAAGATAAACTGACGTAGTACACCATCACTAGTGAGTACATGTATTAAGGAGTGCCAATTAAGAACTTTATGATTCATTCCCAAAACCTTTTGTAGCAGTCCTTAATAACGTCACCAAATATTTCTGGGTCTCCATCTTCCAGGCACGTGGTAGCACTGCCCTTCCCCACACCTTGAAGTGAGGTGTGGCCATGTGACTTGTGTTGGCCAGTGGAATATGAGTGCAAGTGATGTGTGTTACTGCTATGCTGAGGTTTATGAGGCCATTCACCACATGCTCTTCCCATGCCAAGGTGGTCAGGAAAGCATGCGTCAAGCTGAAGTTTCCATCAGCTTGTGTTTCTGATAAGTAAGCCTTCCCGACCAATGCAGATTAGGCATGTAGTGTGATTGAAGAAAAAGATTTTTATCAGGTTAGGCCAATAAGATTTGAGGGGTTACTTGTTACCACAGCATAACCTATCCTGTCCCGACTAATACACATTCCTCCACAAACCTGGGCATTGTGCTAGGCATAGTGGAAACCAATACTAATAAAATATACATCTTTATTTCAAGGGAATTTACATTCAATAGGAGAGACAGGTGTATAATAAAGTACCACTCAGCCTATAAATACAGTAAGTCAAACTTTTATAGGACAGATTAAAAACTGTGGGAAGTATTGCTTCAGGTATAATGGCTTGAATTAAAAATCTTTAGTAAACTTCAAAGATTTCGTAAGTTGAAAATGAATCTTTTCTAATAACTTCCACCAAATACTCAAAAAAAATTTTATCAGCAGATTCATTCCTCTGGCTGTATTACTAAGACTAAAGTAAGAAAAAAAAATTCGTATTTAACATATTCATATTTGATATATTACATTTTTCTTAGACTATTAAAATAATAATTTTGACTGTGACATTAAGATGCTAATATGAAAACCATTGCCCTACTCTTAGGGTAATAAATTACTGTGTGAAATTATGCAGTGAATTATGCTGTCATAGGGTTTACTTTTATAAGGATAAAATTGGTATATTCTCTTCAAAATCTTATTCCCTCACATCCACAGAAATGTAGAGCACAAACTGTGGCCTTAGACAATTCTGGTCTGAGTCCTTCTGGTCTAGTCTGCCCCCACTGATGAGAAGTGAATTCATAGGCTAATACAGGTAACTTCATGTGTCTTAATTTCCTTATCTGTACGGTGGAGGTAATAGCACTCCTATCTTTCAAGCTTCTTGTGAGCACTGATTGACATAATTCAGGCAGCACTCTGTGCACAGTGCTTTATTTGTAGTATTCACTCAAGAAATATTTACTAAACAGTACTATTACTTACTACATTTTCTCTTCTATAGCCACGTTGTTTCCAAAAAACTTGTTAAAGTAAAAGGCATTAAATGTGGACCAGTATGGGTGGTCATTATTCATAAACAATAAAAATTAAGGTATTGGGAAAACATATCAATTACCCAATTTTCTTTGGGATTCTTTTATTTCTGATTTTGTTTAAGTGAATGCATTAACATTTTTTCTTACATGTTTATTGTAGAACTTTTAGAAAATATAGAAAAGCAAAAAGAATCAAGTAACAAGAACTAACCCATTATCTCAAGAGCTAAACATAAGTACTGTTCATACTTTGATATATGTCCTGCAATCATTTTTCTTCATGCATATGTCTGGATGTATACAAAATATATATGATACATATTTTTTAATGAAAAAGGGATCATGTACTGCTTTTTAAAAATTTACTGTTTCATAAACACCTCTCACATGAGCGTCTTCTCACAGTCCCTTGTGATGGTTACATGTGGTGCACATCTTCCCTTTGCCCCTCCAAACACATCCTCTACCATTGCCACCCTGACTGGTATGGACTGCATTGGCGAGCTCCCTTGCTTTCTGGGTTCCTCCAGTGGGACACACCAGCAGATCAGAGTGAGGAAGGAAAGTGAAGCAGGGGTATTTATTGTATGGCTGCCTTCCTGTGGAGTCATCGGGGTTTGCTGAGTCCCCTGGCAGAGACCGCCACTCCATCAGGCAGTCATTCCCACCCAGCTACCTGTCTCTAGCTTCCAGTCACCATTCCCTCAGGGGATGGTAATGCAGCCCCATTGCTACTAGCCTCAGGATCCTGTACTATCCCTTGTGGTTTACTTACTTTTGTAAATAGTTCAAGATGATTCAAACTACCCAATCTGAGTGTCCCATGTGGCTTCTCTTGGGACACTGATTTGTACACCGAGAGAGGTTCTTAAACCATAGTGTGCATCAGAATCACCTGGAAGGTTTGTTAAAACACAGATTGCTGGGCATCACTCTCCAGCGTTTCTGATTCGGTAGATTTGGGAAAATCCAGAGAATCTGCATTTTTAGCAAGTTCCCACATGATGCTGGAGGTGCTGGTCTAGGGACCACGCTTTGAGAACCACTGCAGTGTGCATTCATTCTGTTGCATGAATCTGACAGTTTATTTAACCAACCATTTCTCTCTTGTACCAATACCTCTGACTTTTCCATCCTTTTAGCTAAATCTTTACACACAGACATGTTAGTTTCCTTCAAAAAAATTCCTAAAAGTAGAACTTGGGTACATGTGTATGCAAATTTTTTAAGTTTTTGATCTTTATTGCCAAATTGCCCATCGGGTAGTTTTTATGAAGTTACAATTCTGATAACATACACAAAAGTCAGCATTTCCTTGTATCTTTGCAAATATAGTACAGTATTTTTCATTTATTGACATCCTTGCCAAGTGATAAATGAAAATATTAAACTATTATTTTACATCAAGTTATTTTGGTAACTAGTAAGATTAGACAGTTTTGCATACACTTTTGTCCTTCTATACTTACTGGTTTGTGGGTGGTAACTTCATGATCTTTGCCCATTTTTCTATGGGTGTAATTGACATTTATCATTTAAGATACCATTTCTTTGTAAAGAATACCAACTTTTGTCTTTTATACGTGTTTTCAGTATTTCCCCAAAATTTGTTGTCTGCCTTTGGATTTTGTTTATGATCATTTTTCATTCAAAGAATGTTTTATTCAGTCTGTAGTCAGAGCTCTTAATTGTTCACTTTGTGGTGTCAGATTTTAGTCTTATGTTTAGAAAAATGGGAGCTGCCTTCACCCCTAATAGGATGTCAACTATCCACCTGGATTTTCTACTAATACTTTCATTTTTTTTATATTTCAATGTTAGAGTTTATTTTGATAAGAGAGAGAGATATTTTCCCTCCGTAAGTGTCCTAGAACCATTTGTTGAGTAATTCATCCATTCTCCCTTGGCCACTTTAATCAATGGTAAAGTCTTCAATGAATCAGGGTTTGTTTTTGGAATTTCTTTTTGTTCCACCGATTTGTGGTTCTGTGCCGAACCACACTGTTAATTATTGTTGTTTAAAAATACTTTTAATGCATCTCATTAATGTTCTTTTTTCCTCAAAATTTCTTTAGCACTTATAATGGCTTACTACTTCCAAATAAAATGTTATTTTGTCTAGTTCCTTCAGAAAGGCCAATAAAATTGTCTCAGATTTCATCTCAAGGACAAGCTCCTTTTTTCATGAGTTTCAGTGCTTCTACTGTTGTGGCTCACAGTTTTGTGACTTTTACCGTCTCTCTCTCTCTCTTTCTCTGTTTTTTTAAACTTATTTATTTAGCTTACCTAATTTTTATCAATTATCTTTCAGTTTCTATAGATTTTTCTCTTTCTAAATTGTCAGCTTCCTTGAGGGGACGTGGGCTTCAGGTATATGTGTCCCCCAGACCCCGTGGGTGAGGCAGGGCCTGCAGGGCCTTGGAAAGCCCAGGGCCCAGGGCAGGGGCGTCTCTTGCAGATACAGAGGTGGAGCTGTGTGTAGGAACTAATTGGGAATAAAGAATGACAAAGGAATTTGAATTAGTGTCACTTTTTCAAAAGGGCTCCTTTTGCAGTTGCTCATTGGTTTCTATGACATGGTTTTTGGGATTACTTTGGGGTTTTAACAAATGCTATTGGTACAATTATTTTTATTATGCCATTCAGTGGTATTCGTATTAGTAATGTTTTAGACTTGGCCTGAGAATGAGACCTGCTGGTGGAGGGGTTAGGTATCCCAGAGATACCTGCCTGATCACTGGTGAGCCACATCCTCTTGAGTGTGGCCTTGTCCTGACAGAAGATGGCTCCTGAGTCTCTATATCCCTTGCATATTACGGTGCTTGGCTCACAGCACAGGCCTAGTCAGTATTTACTGAATGAACTGATGTAAAAATTGTGTACAGTTTTTTTTTAAAAGATTGGGTCTCACTATGTTGTCCAGGCTGGCCTCGAACTCCTCGCCTCAAGCAGTCCTCCCACCTCAGCCTCCCGAGCAGCTGGGACTACAGATGCACACCACACCCTGAGTACAGTTTTTAAATCAGAACCAGCACCAGTGGGTGCATGATACAGGGAGATACATTTTCTCTTGCTCTAAGAAAGATATTTCAAACAAAACTTTCAGGTAATGCAGGCTTATGAGGTGGTGAACCCCCCATTCCTGGAAGTATTCAAGCTGGGGCTGATAATAAGTGTCAGGGGTTGTTGTGGAGGTGATTACTGTTTCCATCATCATGGAAGGCAAACTAAGGTTCTTATGTCACTAAGACTTGGTGATTCTACTATTCCTGGCTAATTAAGCTTATGTTTTAAATTTTTCCTTTTCATGTTTCTCCTTCCCCTAGTTCCCTTTATCTGCCTTCCTACAAAGTTTGTTTGTTGCAGATGTCACTTGTGTGCATTTGTGTCCTCAGCATCATGGCTGCAGTGTGCTCTCCTTGGGAAGTGCGGTGCCCCTTCTGCCACCCATTTGTCTTTATTGAACATGCAGATGTGACGACAGCATCTGTCACTTGCTCTGTGATCTCTCTATTCTCACAACTGATACAAGGAAAAAAATGACTTCACATTATTAAACACCATAAACAACTACGTTTCCACTTCAATGAACGTCAAGATTTATCCATTAGTGTGTAGAATCGCTCTTGCTTACTTCTTGTTTGTTTCATTGTGTTGTGTAAGGAACTTAAAAAGAAATGTAAGGTAATCTTTGAAACTTACTTGTTAGTGGATTCGATTCCTAGGGCTGCCATAACAAATTACCACAAACTTGGTATCTTAAAATGATAGAAATTTATTCTCTCAAAATTCTGCATGCCAGAAGTCTGAGATCAAGGTATCTGCATGGCTGTGCTCCCTCCGAAGGCCCCAGGGGACAATGTTACCTTACCTCTGGTAGCTTCCGATGACTCCGGTCTCTTCTTGGCTGGCAGCTGCATCACTCCAATCTCTGTCTCCATAGTCTGCCTCTTCTTCTCTCTGTCTCTCTTCTATGTATGTCTCTTATAAGGACACTTGTCATTGGATGTAGGGCTCACCTGGATAATCCAGGATGATCTTTTCACGAGATCCTCGACTTAATTACATATGCATCCTTTTCCCAAATAAGGTTACATTCACTGTTCCCTGGCATTCGGACGTGGACTTATCTTTTGGGAGGCCCCACCCTTCATCCCATTTTAGGTAGGAAGCCAGGACATTCTGTAGGGAAAAAAGAAAACTAAGATCTCACTTGGAGATCCTGGGAATGCCTTTTTATACTGAGTTACTGGTTTCTATAAACAAAGCTCCCAAATTACTATAATAATAATAACTTTCTAATAGTAGCAGCTATAATTTATGGAGCACTTGTGCCAGGCATTGTTCTAACTAACTTTACAAGCATCTTTTTAGTTAATTCTCTCAACAACTCTATAAAGAGGCAAATATTATTACTGTTTTATAGATGAAGAAAATGAGTCTTAGAAAAAGAAGTCAAAGAACCTGTCTAAGTCATGTGAGCAGTGGCCAGAAGCGTCACTTACATTTGTTAGACTCCAAAGCCTGTATGACTATTAAGGTCAGGAATAGAAGTAACCCAGCATCCTCTGACCTGTCCAGGCAAAGGCAAGGGGGTTGACCAGGAGCACACAGCACAGATGAGTCGAGAACAGTCCTAAAGCCTTCTGCTATATCCTGTCTGGGTGAAGGACTCTCTTCTGCCCTAGGCCCCTCTCCACCCCAAGAAAACAGCCAGGCTTCCAGAACAATTTCTCACCATTGTCAAGCTATTGGAAGAAAAGAATGCAAATTCCATCAGACTTATCACTAGTTTTGGGATGGCAAATATGTTCCATATGGAGGAGGATTATGAACTGCACGTGGAAAGGAGACCACAGTGGATTAACACACACACTCTGTGTGTGCATTGGTGGAAGTGCTGTTTGTTGGCCAGCCACCACACCTGTCTGTCTGGAGGGAGGTACTAGGAAGGGTATGGAGATGGAGGCAGGCTCTGCTTCTGTCTGCATTCCTCATGTATCCCACCATGGCCGGGCTCCCAGACCATCCATCTGAAAGTCCAGGCCAGGGGTGGGGAACCGTTCCATGGTGGAAGGCCCCATTAATTTAGCTGTAATCAAATAAGGCCTCATTCAAGAAACTTCAATTAGATATACTTAAAAATGCACATTATTTTGTAAAAGTCTAACTACTATGTACTTAATAATTTCAAAAAATGAAAACTATTTGTTAATTTTAAAGTTAACTAGCCTTCTAATGACTTTATTGTGTCTGCTTTTTGTTGGAAAGCATTTGAATATTTGGTTGCAGCATGGAGGTCTGCAGTTTCAGTTGATCCTCCAGATGGGCATCAGTCATTTGTGACCTTAAGGGCATCTTGATTTGGGTTAGGTAGGAGAATGTAGATTCACAGCAGTAAGTGGTTGAAAAGCAAGAAAGCATTTTTCGGGCATGTTGCCAAAGGCATGGGTATTCTTCTGCGTTTTTCCATATTTCAGTTGAATCTTTCTCAGCATCAAACAGTAACTTTAAATGTCATCTACTGAGAGCTCAATCAATTCCATCTGTAGTTCTTTAGGTGCCTTGGTGATATCAACTAGGTAAGGCTGAAATGCTAATTTGAGTGTGATGTCATGATTCTCAGAGTCAGTGAGTGAACCTTTCATTGTATTCTCCAATTAATAGGTCTATAATAGCTGTGTATTCTTCAAATGATTCACATATATCATCTTGCTCATCAATGTCCTTTGCTAACTGGGGAAAATGTTCATTCAGAATTTCCTTTTGAAGAAGAAGTGTTTTGAAAAAGGATAGCTTTTTTCAAAATGCTTGGATTTTTTGCTACATATCATATATAGACTTAGTTTTACCTTGCAAAGAAATAAATATTTAAGTTGTTTTGATTTGACATAATATCACACAGAAATGCTGCATTCCTATAGAAATCTTCTTTCAGTAATTCACATTGCTGATTTTGTCC
Source organism: Daubentonia madagascariensis (assembly GCA_023783475.1). Lineage (NCBI taxonomy): Eukaryota > Metazoa > Chordata > Mammalia > Primates > Daubentoniidae > Daubentonia > Daubentonia madagascariensis. The sequence continues at coordinate 12,842,700 of JAKFHU010002658.1, forward strand.
TTCGTAAAATTTAACTCTCTGTTCTCCCAGAGAGAAAATTTTGGCTAAAATCTGTCCCTGCAATAGCCAACACACTTTAGAATGATACAGCAAATCCACACTGAATATCTCATCATTCAACTTTAGCATGTCACAAAACTGATGCTGTGTGGCATTTGCACCAATACAGTTAATAATACCTATAACTTGTTGCAAAGTTTCACTTAAAATAGTAGCTGTAGGACAGAGATTTTGCTGATGCAAGATACAATGAAAAGAAATGAGAGCCTCTGGATCTGTAAATACTTTTTTTATCTGTGCAATAAACCCTTCATGTTTTCCTGTCATGGAAAGTACACCTTCTGTACGTACATCACTAAATTTACCAAAGTCAGTCCAACTTCACGGCATTTATCTTGAAAATTATTGACGATATCTATTCTCTGTGTTCTGTGTTCAAGAGTGCCCAAAGTGAGTAACTCTTCATAGCAAAGAAAATCTTCTGTTATGACCTGAATGAAGTATAAAACCTGCGCCAAGTCAGTAGTATCAGTTGATTCATCCAAAACAATTGAATAATATATATTTTCCTTTTGAAGTATTGCATGAAGTTGTTCTGTTAAGTTCAAGGCTAATTCATGCTGCCGATCAGTTATGATTCTCCCTGAAACAGTTGTTTGTATTTTGAAACGTTATCAGAGTATAAGTATCCTATAACTTTGACAATGCATTCTTTCATAATTTTTACATCACTGAATGGCTTCCCTTTTTTCCCAAGTAGATAAGCTCCTTTATAAGTTGCTTCAGTGACATTATTTCCAGATCTTACTGCTGCTTGAAAGAATTGTCTTTGCTTTTGCTTTTGCTTTTCATCTTTTAATTTATGCAATATAACCTTTTGTGCTGCTCCCTCCAATTTAAAATATCTTTAGTCCTTATGAGTGTTATAATGCTGATGAGCATTGAATTTCTTCAATATTGATATTGCAATATCAGAAAACAAGCAAATCATCTTATCTTTGGCAGAAACAAGATAATATTGCAATTCCCAATCCTCATTAAAAAATCTGTTTTCTTCCTTCAGCATTCTCTTGGTCTTCTTTGACATGATGGGCTGTTAAGCAGACAGAATTAAAAAATACAGTCGAGCTGTACAACTCTTCACAAATTCCACTTCAGACAGAAACACAGTGCACCATTGTCAAAAGCTAATAACAGACTGGTGTTCTCGACCCCCATAAATTCTCGCCAACCAGCCTGGTAGGGTAGTGGGGCCAGTGAGGTGGGGGAAGTTAGAACTAAATTATGAGCGTAGCAGCCATCACTTTAGCCCTTATGGCTTACTAATGTTCTAATTGTGCCAGTCATTTTGGGAGGATTATTTCATTGAAATTTATTTTATTCTTTGGTATTTTAAATATGTTCGTTTTAAAAATAAGATAAAAATATAAAATATGAACCTAAATGAATTAATAAAAATAAATGGGTTTGCTTTGTAAAATTTGGATTCAGTCATAAGGCCACACTTAAGGACCTAGAAGGCCACATGTCCCTTAAGGCTGCCACTTCCCCACCCCTGGGCCAGGCCAAGTCCTAGCTCGTGGGCCCATCATCAGGGAGCTTGCTATGGGTCCCCACCGGCTCCCGTCTTCTTCCCACCAGCCAGAACCCAGGGGCAGTGCCTGGTGATGGCCCCTGCAAACAGCTGCCCGGCTCTGATCAGCTGAGTCCCCCAAGATGCCTGTTTGGATTCCTCCTAATCGTGTCCATTCCCTCCCTGCCTGCTACATGCTTTTGCCAGAAACCATCACATCTTGGGTCTCACCCCAGAGAAATGGTGGAGATGTTTGGATTTGGTGGAAGGATTTGAACAAGCAGAGTGTTGAGGATACTGCAGGCGGAGCAAACAGTTGGATACAACTGTGGAGAAGGAAGTCATTGCCCTGCTCTTGCAAGAGGAAGTAATTTATTTAGTGTGGCTGGAATCTTAGTCTGAGAGAACAAAGCTGAGCCTTGGATGGCAGGCTGAGGGGACACACTGTGCTTATAGGGGGGCCCTGTCTGGCGGATTTACAGGCAGGGCAGATGGCAAAGAGAGCGAGTGGAGGCCCGGGCTGGAGTGAAGCAGTGGGAGAAAAGGGGGATGACAAGAGGGGGAACGGGAGGAGAGGCTGAGGACCAGGCTGGGAGAGGAACAGGCTGGTGGGGGAGCAGTCAGAGTTGGCCAGAGGTACCGCATCTGCCCGGCTGGAGACAGGGAGGTGGCAGGAAAGGCAGGAGGAGGAAGGGCTCAGCCACTGGCATTCATTATTTATTGCTTATTCTTATAACTTATTTATGTCTCAGTTACTTTCCAAAAATTAAACCAGCTAATAAAAAGTACAGGAAAAATAAAACGTTAAGCGCATTTTAAAACAGTGTTTTGTACAAGTTGAGCTGAAGGTGCCAGTGGGGCCTCCTGGGGGAAAGGTGCAGGGGCATTTGGAAATCAGGAGGAAACCCTGGTGTCCTCTGGATTGCGCCTTGAATGGAGGGGGCTGCCCGGAGCCTGCTGTCTGCCCAGGCCCCCCTCGGCGTACCACTCCTGTGCTCCCCAGGGCCGGTGGGCCAGGGTGGCCGTGTCCCTGCCTACTCCCCTGTCAGGGCTCCTGACGGTCAGGGCCCTGCAACATGGGCAGTCCCGGTGCAGTCCCTGGTGTGTAGGGTGTGCATCAGGGGTGAACCTTTGGACTTTCCTCTTGATGTGGAAGTGGGGAGAAGACGCCATGAGACAAAGGCGGGGACAGAGCGAGGGGGAGAGAGGGAAGTGCAGTGTCCTGGGTCAGATCTCCAGGACTGACGGCACCCAGTGCTGGTGAGTCAGTGGGGTGAGTGCAGACTCTTCCTTCCAGAATTAGAGAGAGCTGGCAAGCATGGGCAGCACTTACATGGTGCATTATGTGGAATATTTGTCCTGCGCTCTGCGGGTCATTACAACACAGACTCGTGTATCAGGGAGTGTCTGAAGGGTGAAGAGTCATGGCTGCAGGCAGAAGGAAGAACCAGAGGTTTCTGAAGACCCCTTCCCCATGAGCAAGGGAATACACCTTTGCCTTTGTAACTGCTCACTTGCATCAGAACCTTCCCACTTTTGGAGAAATGCCATAGATTAGTCTGGCTTGAAGTTTGGTTTCAATGGTGAGGGTTTCTCAGTCCCTAAATAATGAAAATAACGAAATAGTGAGAACAAAAGCATTTAAAATTTTTCACTGGCTTATATTTCAAGTGTGACTATAGTGCATTGATTGTGATGTTTATTGTATGTATACATTTATCTTTTTCTTTTCTATGTTTTCAAGCACTTGTGTGTCCACCGTTGGAGATTTCCAAAACACATTGGCAGTCATGTACATAAAATTTTTAATTTTAGAACACTATGTATGAATTATGTTATAGTAGATATATGATGAGGTTAAAAAATTAGAAAATAATGTAAAGGAAACTGGGCTTTTGAGAGTGTGTAGGTGTGTATGTGTTTGTGAATAAAAGCATTTTTGATGGCATCAAAGGATGTTAACAACAACTCAGTCTGTAAAGGTGTGAGATGCTTATTCTGTAAAGTTTAGATTTTTGATAACATTAGAGTGTTTTTGCTTTTGCTGTTTGTGCATTTGAAAAGGACACAGTTATCCTATTTAGTATTTTGCAATTCTTTGAGGCTTTTCATCCACAGAGAGGCTTTGTGAACCCACACTAATCGTTGAGCTTTTTTTGGTAATAGTTTTCCTACCCATCAATCATGCTAGCAGTTACAAAAAAATGCTGCGAGCTTTATAGTCAGACAAAGTTGAGAGGCTATGTCTCCAGCAGAAATAAAGAACTTCCTTTCTATTTCTTATGTCAATCAGACATGCCAGAGATATGAAACCATGCTATGGGTCATTTGCATGTATGGAGATTCTGAGTCCCAATCCAGATTTAAAAGAGGACTTTCCTTCTGACTCTTTGACCGTTCATCCATTCAATTATTCAGCCAGTGTTGATGAGCCCCGACATGGTTCGAGCACAAAGATGAATGGGACATGTCAACAGCCTTACTCTCTGGTGAAGAAGAGTGCCAAGGAATGACATGATTTTGACATGGAAAGTGGTAAGCCAGAAGCCCGCCCAGGCTATGACAGTATCCAGGATCTAGAAGACGCACCCAACCCATCTGCAGGGTGGAGATGGGCAAGGGAAGGCTGATCCTCGAGCCAACTCTTATTACTATTGATATTCTTAGAAAGGATGGGGGTTAGTCACGCTAAAAATAAAAGCTTCCCTTTACCAAAAAGATGCGTTGTTCACACTACACAGTATACGTTACATTTTATAGATTATAATGGATGATTCATTACTTGGGAGGAGGTATAATAGGAATATTTGCTTATTTGAGAGTAATAGGAAATTAAGGTGAATGGCTGTGGCAGGCATTCTCTTGGTTGGGTGGAAAGGGCTCATTGGAATTATAGATCTCAAAGAGGAGCAGGAATTACCAATACAGGACGGGGCTGGAGCCAGGAAGGGCAGCACAAGCACAGGGTTACGGCTGGCCAGGGTTAGGACAGAGTGTCTGGAGAGCTCAGCAGTGGCCCTGTGGGGAAGTCCCCTGTGTGCCAGGCCCCTGGGGTTTGCACTTCATCCCAGCGGTCGTGGGCAGGTGGGTAGGCAAGAGGCATGACCAGGATGGGGTGTTTCCAAAAGATCCCGTGTGTATTGCTTTCTGATGGGATGGTGGATTAGTTTCCCAAGGCTTCCATAACAAATTATTATAAACTTGGTGGCCTAAAACAACAGGATTTTATTTTCTCATAGTTCTGGAGGCCAGAGCCTCCTATCAAAGTGTGGGCAGGGTCATGCTCCCTCCGAAGGCCCTGGGGGAGAATCCTTCCTCATCCTCTTCCAGCTTCTGGTGGGGCTTGAAGTTGTTTGGTTTGTGGCTGCATAACTGCATTCCCTGCCTGCATCTTCACATGGCCTTCTTCCCTGTGTGTCCGTGTCCTCTCTTCTTTTACAGGAATACCAGTCACTGGATTTAGAGTCCACCCTAAATCTAGGATGATTTCATCTCGAGATGATTAATGAATCACCTCTGTAAAGACCCTATTTCCAGATAAGGTCACATTCTGGAGTTCTGGGTGGATATGAATTTTGGGGGTACACTATTCAACCCACTGCAGATGGGGAGAGGTTGGGCAAGGTTCAGAGGATGAGGTCTCAAAAGACCTGGGAGGACAGTACAGAGGAGTGAACCTATAGGGAGAAGGAGTGAGTGCCTGGGGGTCTGGGGGGAGGGCAGGTTTCAGGAAATGTGGGTTTAGGGAGAATGAGGGAGGAAAGGGTATAAAAGAAGGATGCAGGATTACAGAGTAAAAACTTGCACAAATCTGCTTTCTGCATATCTAGGTGTTTTCTATCATTTAAGTCCTAGTTCACATGCCACCCTCTCTCTTGCAATGGCTAACAGGAATGCTACTAGGATTATCTCATTTAACTCTTAAATAGTCTTTGGAGGTGGGTACTGTTGCGATAGCACACACGCACACACACACACATACAACATCTTATTTTGAAGATGAAAAATCTGAGGCTTGCAGAGATTAGGTGGTTGCTAGTAAGTAAATGTTGGAGCTGCAATTGGACCCCGACAACCACACTCTGAAGCCAGCACTCCAGAATACGTACACATCACATGCCCCCCTCACTCCTACCCCCACTAGTAAAATTATCCCTCCTTGCTTTGAACCTCCATAGCATGGAGTATACACTTCTCTTTTGGCCCTTGTCAATTTCTACCTAGTTTGTTTTTATAAATAGATTTGCATACATGTTGTGAGGAGAGGGTCTGGACCTCTTTCACTGTTGCATGGTGCCCCCAATATCTTGCACCTTGCATTGCACAAAGATCATACTCATGAGTGTTTGTTGAATCAAGGAATGATATCATTAATTCAGACCACAAGTATGTGTCCAGCCTATGCAAGAGATAGACAAGGAAACATACAACTATTACACAGTACATTGTGTGCAGGGATAGAGGTGAACACACAGGGACCTTGAGATGCACTTAGGAGGGGCACTCAGCTCAGACTGGGGTGAGCTATCAGAATGGATGGGTTCTTGGGCATCAGGCCTGAGCTTCCTCTGAGGGGATGGGTAAGGTGGCCAGGGGAATTTTCCAGGCAGAGAGAGCAGGATGGGCAACAGAGAGTCAAGTCTGTTTGGAGCACTGAGCGTGGCTCAGTGTGGCTGGAGCGGAGGGAGGTAGCCAAAGACAAGCTTGGGCAGGTAGGCAGCAGCAAAGCTGGAACCTTTTCTGTCATGTGGAGGAGTTGATCTTTATCCAGAGGAAACAACTGAAAGATCTTAGAGTCGGAGAGTAAAAGAATCCAACTCAAGTTCTAGAGCGAGTCCTCAGGCGGCGGCGTGGAAGGTAGGCTGCAGGGGTGGGGCTGAGGCAGGAAGGTGAGTGGAGAGGCAGCTGTGGATCTGGGAGGAAAATGTGGCAATGGGAAGCGAGGGGTGACGGCCCAGAGAGAAGTGGGACCATTAGGAGGTGGGATCAAAAGAACTCGGTGACAGATGTAGGCATCGGGTCAGGGAGGAGTCCGGGATGACTTCTGGTGGGGGGACTTGGTGAGGTGCACACACCTGAGGGATGGCTGGGTTTTAGGTCCTGCATCTGGCCCTTCTCTCTTGGGCCCATGCACTGTAGGAGCCGTTGGACTAGTACAGGGGTGGGGAACCTGCAGCCTTAAGGGACATGTGGCCTTCTAGGTCCTTAAGTGCAGCCTTTTGACTGAATTCAATGTTACAGAACAAATCCTTTCATTTCTATTAATACATTTTTGTTAGTCTTTTATATTTTCATTTTATTTTTAAATTGAATGTATTTAAAATACCAAAGAATAAAATAAGCTTCAATGAAACAATCCTCCCAGATTGACCACCACAATTAGAACATTAGTAAGCCATAAGGGCTAAATTGAGCACTCCTGTGCTCATGGTTTAGTTCTAACTTCCTGACTGGTGCCACTACTGCACTAGGCTGGTTGGCAAGAGTTTATGGAGGTCAAGTACATCAGTCTGTTATCAGCTTTTGACAACGGTGCACTGTTTCGGTCTGAAGTGGAATTTGTGAATAGTTGCACAGCTCAACAGTATTTTTTAATTCTGTTAAAAATTAATTTCTGCTTAACAGCCCCTCATGTCAAAGAAAACCAAGAGAATGCTGAAGGAAGAAAATATATTTCTTAACGAGGATTGTGAATTCAATATTATCTTGCTCCTGCTAAAGATAAGATGATTTGCTTGCTTTGTGATACTACAATATCAACATTAAAGAAATTCAGTGCTCATCAGCATTGTAACACTCATAAGGACCACAGATATTTTAAATTGGAGGGAGAGGCACGAAAAGTTATATTGCAGAAATTAAAAGATGAAAAGCAAAGATAATTCTTTCAAGTAGCAATAAAATCTGGAAATAATGCCACTGAAGCAACTTATAAAGTAGCTGATCTACTTGGGAAAAAAGGGAAGCCATTCAGTGATGTAGCATTTGTGAAAGAATGCATTGATGAAGTTGAAAGATGCTTAGACCCCAATAACGTTTCAAAGTACAAACAACTGTCTCTTTCAAGGAGAATCATAACTGATCGACAGCATGAATTAGCCTTCAACTTAACAGAACAACTTCATGCGATACTTCAAAAGGAAAATGTATATTATTCAATTGCTTTGGATGAATCAACTGATACTACTGACTCAGCACAGGTTTTATATTTCATTTGGGTCATAACAGAAGATTTTCTTTGTTACGAAGAGTTACTGGCTTTGGGCACTCTTGTGAACAGAACATGGGGAATAGATACCTTCAACAACTTTCAAGATAAATGTTGTGAAGTTGGACTGACTTTGGTAAATTTAGTGAGTGTATGTACAGACTGCACCTTCCATGACAGGAAAACATGAAGGGTTTAGTGCACAGATAAAAAAAGTATAGATCCAGATGCTCTCATTTCTTTTCACTGTATCTTGCATCAGCAAAATCTCTGTGCTAAAGCTACTATCTTAAGTGACACTTTGCAACAAGTTATATGTATTGTTAATATATTCCTATAAATGCAACATGGTATCATCAGTTTCATGACTGCTAAAGTTGAATTATGAGGTACTCAGTGTGGATTTGCTGTATCACTCTAAAGTGCATTGGCTATCGCAGGGATAGATGTTAGCCTAAAATTTCTCTCTGCAAGAACACGTAGTTAAATTTTATGAAGAACAGAATCAGCAGTGTGAATTATTGAAAGATATCTTATAGGAAGGCAACATTTCTGTGTGATATCATGTCAAATCAAAACAACTTGAATATTTCTTTGCAGGGTAAAACTAAATCTATGTATGATATGTGGCAAAAAATCCAAGCATTTCAAAAAAGTTATCTTTTTTCAAAACACTTCTTCAAAAGGAAATTTTGGATGAACATTTTAAGGTCGTTGGTGAACAGGATGACATATGTGAATCATTTGAAGAATATGCAGCTGTTATGGACCTATTGATTGGAGAATACAATGAAAGGTTCACTGACTCTGAGTATCATGACATCACGCTCAAATTAGCATTTTAGCCTCACCTAGTTGGTATCACCAAGGCACTTAAAGAACTACAGATGAAATTGTTTGAGCTCTCAGTAGATGACATTTTAAAGTTATTGTTTGTTGCTAAGAAAGATCCAATTGAAATATGGAAAAATGCAGTGGAATACCCACACCTTTGGCAACATGCCCGAAAAATGCTTTCTTGCTTTTCAATCACTTATTGCTGTGAATCTACATTCTCCTACCTAACCCACATCAAGACGCCCTTAAGGTCACAAATGACTGATACCCATCTAGAGAATCAACTGAAACTGCGGACCTCCATGCTGCAACCAAATATTCAAACACTTTCCAACAAAAAACAGACACAACAAAGTCGTTAAAGGTTGGTTAACTTTAAAATTAACAAATAGTTTTCATTTTTTGAAATTATTAAGTACATGATAGTTAGATTTTTACAAAATAATATATTAATACATTTTTTAGTATATCTGATCGAAGTTTCTTGAGTGCAGCCTTATGAGACCCTCCAACATGAAAAGGTTCCCCAGCCCTGTACTGGTAGGAGGCCTGTGTTTTGAGAGAATGGATTTTAGAGTGAGGGGAGCCACAGAAATCACCAAGTTGGGAATGACCTTAAACAAAAGAACAAAAGCGATGCCTGTAAGGGATTTGACTTCATCAATATTGAAAACTTTTGTGTGAAGGAAGACAACATATAAATATAATACAAGTGAGGAGGAGAAGCTGGGAGAAATATTGTTGCAATATTTATATACTAATCAGGGAAGGGACACATCCATACATGGATACAAGTGAGCGAAGGAAATGAACAGGCAATTCACAGAGGAAATGAAATAGTCAATAAATATATGAAAGGATACTCAATTTCATCTGTAATTAGCAATATGCCGGTTAAAACAATGACTAGACATGATTCTACTCCCACCACATTAGTGAAATAAGACCTTTAAAGGGGGCAGGAAGTTTGTCTTTGTTCACTACGGAAAGGACGCACCAAACTGACAAGAAACTGCAATGTTGCTTGTGAGAGCCGGGGGTGTGGCTGCTGGGAGGACTGTACTTTTATCTGTAGTGTTCAGATTGTTTTGCCAGGAGAATGTGTTCATGCATTACTTGTATATTTTCAATTAATGGAGAAAGAAATCATATGCTCCCCCCTCATTTTGTGTTGTTGGGTGATTACAAGGAGTCAAGTGCTGCTGTCATGACAGAGAGGCCGCGTGTCCCCAGTTCTGTCGTGTCCCCAGTTCTGTCACCTTTCCACCGCACTATGATAAGTGAGATATGAGATCTGAAAGTTAAGGAAATACCGGTTTGGACGTAAAACAAAGAGCCTAGAGCCGTGTTTCTCAGGGCAGCACGGTTGTTTGGGGCCCGATGCTCTGTTTGCGGGGCTGTCCTGTGCATTGCGGGATGTGCGCCAGCGGCCCCGGCCTCTGCCCACTAGCAACCCCCCTCCCACTTGGTAACAGCCAAACGTGTCTCCAGACGCTGCCAGATATCCCCTGGGGGATGCACCCTCCCCTCCACTGAGAACCACTGGTCTAGGGAAAGCCCAGAAGAACTCAAGCAACCCACACAGCCCAATTCCACTGCTACGAGTGCAGAAGTAATGGGCTTAATTATCATATGCTAGTGCTTTGTTCTTGCCTAAAATGATCACTGCTGTAAATCCTTTGACAAAAAATCATATTTTCTTGCTTTGTCTTACTTTTGTACCTTTGATACAGCCTTACCTCCCTCCTTGTGATGGGGCCACTCCCTACCTGGTGAGGCACCATTGACTGTGACCCTCTAGGGCCGCTCAGGGCCATGTGGGCATGGACAGTAAGTGGTTACTTTGCTGACATCATTTTTATCATCTTGGTTATAACAGAAACCCACACAAGCTAGCTGAAGCTGAAAGAAGGGGGTAGTCACCAGCAGGTTACGGCCTGTGGACAGGCCCTGGGGGAGGACACTCTCTGGCAGAGGTCAGAGTGCCTGGAAAACAAAGTGGAAGTGGTAGCCGGGCTGTGTTTAAAGGGCTTTGTCAGCCCTGCTAGGGAAGGTGCGCGGTTTGTCCAAAGCAGAAGTGAAGGATGTTAAAGCCATGGATCATCCAGGCTTGGAGGGATGGGTTGGGGAGGGAGAGCCGCCTTAGGAAGGACCTATTAAGTGGATGCCAGCAGTCCAGTGAGAGATGAAAGTGGCCCAGCTGACCTTGCGACAGTGGGGATAGAGCAAGTGCAGAGACCCCAAGGAAATAAGACGGTCGGTTCTGCTAGAAACAGGGTGGAGCAGGGCAAGTGTCTTTTTGCACACAGGGAGGGAGAGAAAAATTGTGCAAAAGGTTAGGCAACCAGGGGAAACATTAATGAAACCAGTGTCCTCAGACTTAGAGAAAGGGGTACGATTGTGGATCTGTGGTGCTTTCACTTCCTTACAAAAGCTCAACGGGGGGCACACTGTGGCTGGCTGGATGCAATCGCACAAGCATGACAAATCCGTGTATTTGGCATTTAATTCTTCTTCTTCCCAAATTTTAATTTTAAAATAAAAACAAATGAAAATAAGTGTGTGAGTTTAGGAAAAATAAAGTGCCTGACTTTGCTGTGTGGAACGAAGATTATGATTCTACAATCAAGGACTTCCAAAACTGTTCTGGGTGATTGCGTGATGGGAAACATAATTCCAGTATGTGGCGAGCTGCTCACAGCCACTAGTTAAACACACATGCGCGCATACACATACGAACACGCACTCCAAGGTGGTGACGTTCCATATGCTGTTTTCATAAAGTCTCATTTTTCACATCGTATTTCCCATCCATAAGTCTCGTATTTCTTTAGGTCTTGCTCAACGTCTGAATGCACGTTTACAAGTTTAGGCATCACACTTTGAGTGAGCCCCACGTTTGCTGGCCAGACCCCACAGACAGGAGCACCCTTGCGAGCTCCACGTGGGCAAACTAGTAGGAAGAGACAGTCTCATAAAAAATAATTCAATACAATGGGCTATCACAGAACAGGGGGTACAATGGAAGGAAAAAGGAGGGGGTTTTAGCTCATATCCTAGACGAATCTGTAAGCCTGAGATTTTGAAGAATTGTCTGTGAATGACAAACTATCAGACTTGAAAGTGTTTAATACAGAATCTTCCTCAAAGGGTTGGGCATTCTTATCCCTTCTCTCTGCCGTCTGAGTTGCAGGAAATCTTTTGCAGTAAGATGGCACTTGTAGATAATAAAAGTAAAATGTTTTTTGGGTCTTTCATCTGACAGCTTTTGAGATTAGTTTAATGCTGCTTGTGTGCTGTGAGCTTTAAGTCCTGACAAGTTGAATCTTCAAGCAGATGCCAGATTTTTACAGTTGCCAAGTGTTACTTATGTCCGTTATAAATAAAAAACAAAATAAAAAACTACAACTCTTAGCATTTTCACTATTGGGATTTAGAGACTTCTAAGGTTTTTTTTTTTTTGGTAAAGTCTTTCATATATGCCTGCATTTGTACATCAAACACATATATACACACTTACAGACAGGGTTAGTACACCTGTGTTTACTAATTAAACTATTACTATATGCATTAAATGTAACATGTTCCTTAACATTTAATGTCACTTTTATAAACCTAGTTTCAATGTGAGGAACATAAACTATCAGAAAAGACAGGAGACGATTAGGGCTCAGCCCTTTCTGCCCTATCTCCCTTCCCCAGAGCTCAGAAACCTTGTAATTGGCACAGATCCCTGTAGGGAACAAATGTGACAATTAGAAGTCTGCCCTGATTAGAGAGGCTCACAGGAAAACCTGGTATTGGGAAATACTCTTATTTTCTGAATAGCAGTATAAATAATCCTTGGACACAGTATGAAGAGCTCATGTGTGTAGGAAAAGGGACACTTTTAAACTCAGGGTAGAACAAATGAGCCAATGGAAGGACACAAACAACTAGACCATTTCCCCTCTACCTTGCTGATGAGTTTGCCCTTGTCTAATCCTTGGCTGTGCCTTTAAGCACCTGCTGTTTATGGTTCCTAATCCTGAGTGTCTTCCAGAGCAGTGGTTTCACACTGCATTGAAAGAAGCCTCCAAGTTCAGACATCCTACTCCTTAAAGCTAGAGGAGTCTGATTCTCTATTTTATATATTCTGGTTCTGCGTAAAATTTAGTTGGAAACTGCAGCTCTCTGGGGAAAAAGTAAAGACAGCAAACCCCGGCTTTCAGATGTAAGTTACCATTACAAGACTGTTTTAGTGCCATCTGGATCACCTGTGAATGGTTCCCTGGTCTGTGGCAGGGGAGGTGTTGAGTATTGATGCAGAGGCACCTCATCTAGCAAAGAGGACTCTTGGCAATCCAGGAGAAGGCCCAGGGGACTCACTCCCCAGGGATGGGAGGAGCGGGGTGGGCAGTGGCAGAGGGAGCCATAGGTTCTGGGATTACATAAATACAATCTCCTCTTATCCCAGCATGAAGGAAAGACTAAAAGAGAGGCAGAGGAAAATTGAAGGACCACTTGGCATGGCTGGGCAGGGCAGAAAGGTTTTGCTGTTGGGTTACTTAGGGCCAGTCAAATGGAAAGTTTCAAAATGGGTTGTTTCTCCCTGGGCCTCCACCCAGGGACCATATGTTGCCTCCAGTGGACGTCGATTCCTCACTACGTGTTAGGAAAACCATCGGGTTAAATAAAGTTATCCGGGGTGTGAAAGACTTGCAGGACAACCACCGCCACCTGGAAGCCTGTTATTTTAAATGAATCTGGATAGGTAGAATTTCAGGTAGTACTGGGACAATGTCATAAGTGTCCTACTGTAATACGTAGGGAAGGGGTTTGTCCCCCAGTGCCTGGCACAGCCCCAGTTTCTGAAGCATCATCGTTGCCACTGGAGGATCCGTGGAGCTCCCTCCTGAGGGAGGCTGGACCCTCAGCAGCTTGGGTTTCCTGGATCACGCCTAGTAGATCTCAGAGCTGTCCCCTTTTCCCAGCCAACTTTCCAAATGCTGTTTCTTTCTGAGCTGCTGTGGCTATTCTACTCCTTAAACCAAAATTGTGTCTTTGTTCTGCTTACTATCGATGTGATTCAGAGATGACCCCAATTCCTCATCTGCTTCCTTGATCTTCTTCCAGCGTCAGGCCTGACCAAGAAATAACTCTCTGGCCCAGCCCTGGACCAAGGTCCTGGTCTCGCAGGAGTTTGAATGAGCTCAGGGGAGCTCCCCGGACACCACATGAAACCCTCCCTGGGTCACTATTTCTCTCCTTTGCACTCAATCTTAATAGCTTTTTTTTTTGCTCACGAATAAAGACAGTCAGCTTACAATAACAAAAACACCTCTAGGGAATGTGGTCTCCTTTTTGAAGGATGTACAAAGTTTTTATTTCAACCAGCTCATTGACACGATGGAGAACATTATCATTAAGTCTTTTCTCTTGCTGTCGAAGGGTAGTAAGCAAAGAAGAATGATTTGAAATAGTTGACATTTTACTGTGCCCCTAACAGCAATTCAATGGAATATACTTAATTACCTTGTGGTCATCCCAGGTTTTTCTGTGTAAAATTTTATTATATAATATTTGATAAAAAGGAATAGATGTTATTATAGGTATGTGTAATGATGAGGCATATTAATAAAACAAACACATCTCTCAGCTTCAGAATTAGAACATCTAAAGGTACCTATGTGCTCCCATCCCATGTCCCTCATTTCCTGATATCATTACATGATTTTATATATATATATATACTCTCACATATATTTTTGAACAGCTAAATCAAGTTAATTAACACCCATTACCTCACAAATTTACCATTTTCTTACCATAAGAACATTCAAAGTCCACTCTGTTAGCAATTTTTAAGTATACAGTGGGTTGTTATTAACTGTAGTCACCATGTTGTACAATAGATCTCCTGAACTTATTCCTCCTAACTGACATTTTATATCCTTTGACCATCGTCTTTCCAATCTCTCATTATAAAAATTTTCAAGCATACAGGAAGGTTAAAAGAATTTTATTGTGAACATTGCCATTATTTTTAAAGTAAAAATTTCTTTTGGAATTTTTGAAATCCAAGTTTCAGTAGCATCATACTCGGTAACATCAATGCTGGTTGATTCCTATTCAAGTGGGTAGTGATGAGTTTCTTTCATCATGCTAGTTGTGGATTTTCAGATGAAAGGCTCTTGCTAAGCACTACAGATAACTTTCAAAAATGCAACTGATTTGAAGGCAAAGAGAGAAAACCTAATCTTTGCTAGACCTTGTCCAGGGCTGTAAGATGAAGTATTCTGGGAAGAGCATGAAGCCTTTGAGTCACAAAGAAATCGTTTGCACACGGGGCTGTTATGTCACTCCATCCTTCCACAAACTACCTTCTTTGATAAATGTGGGCTTTCATGACTGGTTTGGTGTTCTAGTCACTTTCGCCTTCTCACAGGCATACCTTATTTTAACATTCTGTCAGTTCTGCCCACCTTTTTGATATCTAATTATATCTTGAGTTTTATTTTTCCTTGCCCACCAGAGCACATTCCCTTTTAATGTTCACAGTGGCTAATGGCCTGCTCACATTTGGTTAACCTTTTAGATAATTCTTCTCAGTGAGCCACATAATATTTTCTCAGCATAATGTTTACCATTTTGCAAGTACTACTTGAGGAGGAAAAAGGGATTACCTGATAAAGTAAATGCTATTTGCAGATAAAGAATGGCAAATATGGGCACTGATTGGCAAATGATGGTGGACCCTTTGCACCCCTGGATTCAATTCTGGAGCCTGTCACTGAATGCAGAGTGCTTTGTGGGTGAGTTATAAAAGAGGCCCCCAGGGTCTCCTTTTGCTGTGCCATATTTTGTCAGAAAGCAGAAAGCAACAGGCTGCAGTCAGAAGGATTTTACAATGGAATTGTAGTGAGGGGTCATGAAACAGTCTTAATTTTGTGTTTTGGGTCATTTTCAGTATACGTCTGTGTCTTAGTTTGTTTCCTATTGCTATGACTGAATACCTAAGACTGGGAAATTTATAAAGAAGAGAAATTTATTTCTTACAGTTACGGAGGCTGGAATGTCCAGGGTCTAGGGGCTGCATCTAGTGATGGCCTTCTTGCTGGTGGAGACTCTCTGCAGAGTCCTGAAGAGGTGAAGAACATCTCATGAGGGCAGAGATCTCATGACCCAATCACCTCCGAAAGGTCCCACCTGTCAACACTGCTGCTCTGGGGACCAAGTTTCCAGCACATGAACTTTACGGGGACACATTGAAACCATAGCTGTGATACTTTAGTATAGGGGTTCTTCCTCTAGGGACTGGGGACCCTAGGTCAGAGTTTCTAGAAGTTTGTCTAGAAGCCACTTGCATTCGAATCATTAGGCAGTGCCCATTCATATGCAGACTCCTGGGCCTCATCCCTGGATCTCCTAGGTTACTATTTTTGGGGTTGGACTTTGAGAATGTGCATTATAATAAGCTCTCTGGCTATTCTTTTATGTACATTAAAGTGTGAGAACCACTTCTTTGGATTTTCAGGGTTGGAAATTTACTGAAATTGTAGACGAACATTTTTGCGATTCACATATGTACATTGTTTTCCATGGCAGACAAAATATTTGGAACTATATTTGGAAAATAGAAGCCTTGGATCCTGAAGGAATTCATACTTCTCTCTCACCTATCTGGGATTGAGTGGCTTGGCTTCTGTGGGAAATGGTGCCCAGAGAGGCTTAATGGCTGGAGAACTTTGTAGAACCAAGCCCAGTGCCCCCCCCCTCCAACCCGCAGTTAATCTAGCAGTGCACCGTCCGGATCCTGTCACCCCTCATTCAAAATTTCATATGCTCCCCACTGCCGAAACCACAGGTCTTAGCCTGACCCCAGGAGCAGTCTGGGCTGGGTTGGCCCCTTAGATATTTTGCAGAATATTCCCTACAGTCGTCTTCCTGCACTCTGTCTTCCAGCCAGGGTGAGCCACTCACCCTTTCATCCCGTAGGTATGGTGGTTTAGAAGGCTGCACACTCACTCAAAGCTGAGCTCCAGCCCCGGCCCTGCTGCTTGTCAGCTGTGTGACTCTGAGCAAGTGACTTAATCTGAGCCTGAATTTCATCCTTAATAATATAAAGATAAGAGCATCTACTTCAGTGAGTTTTTGTGAGGGTTAAACGAGTCAACGTGAATATGGAGCTTAGCACAGTGTCTGGCACAAATACTTTCGCTGGCGCTTCTCTGCCTTCTCCCCTTCTGCACAGTCCCAAACCTGTCCTCTCCTCCTTGAAGGCTTCTCAGCTCTTCCCTTTACTCCCCTGCAGGAGGCATCTTTCTCTCCTCCGAATACTGCTAGGTAACATGTTATTCTTACCTTTCTTTAGCACTTAACCTGTCACTCCCTTATGAACTTTTTAGGTACCTGTTTTATCTCCCATGCCCCTTTGGGGGGGGTTCTTGTCCCCATGGACCCATCCAAAAGCTTTCTTGCATGTAGAAGGTGCTCAACTGGAACTTAGTTTTAATGCTATTCACGATAGAGAGGAATTTAGTATAAGATGTATTCCATGTTGCCCGGGAATTTACTGGATTAAACAAGGCACTTTGTAACTTGGAAGAAAGTATCAAATATCAAATGATTCTCCAGCTTGGCCTCCAGACAACTTTCTTCCAAGCTGCTGCTTTATATGATAGGTCACGTGTGTTGAGCTATTTGATGTTTATTATGCACTAGTCACTGTGTGAAGCTCTATCTCTTCACACTATCCCCTGGACTTAGGTTCGCTCACGCCCCCAATTTAAAGGTGAGAAATCAGAGGCCAAAAGACTGAAACAAATGTGTCCGAGGTGCCACAGTTAGAGGCTGTGCAGTGAGGGTAATTTAGGCTTTGAACCCACTGTGTTTCACCACCAAAGCTGCTACGGTGTTCCCCCACCCCCAGCCCACTCAGACTTTCAAGTCTTGCAAAGGTCCTTTCAATGTACATTCTTTAAATCAGGGCCAGCTTGCAGAAATGGAAGGCTCAACTGCAAAAGCAGCATTTTCAGAACTCTTCCTGTAAATATCTTTCTTATGGAGGATGATACCTGATCCAAATTCACCAAACCCTGAAAATAATGTCTAGAGGAAAAAACCTTGGAGAATATCAACCACTTCCTTCACAAGTATCACTGAGAAAAAAGAAGGCATTTTCTCCAGAATAATTCATTCCCTTTTCTCCTGCAGTGTTAAACCATCAAAGTTGTTGACACTCAAAAGAGACAGATTCTTGCTTTCCACAGAAAATAATAAATGGAAAATAGCCATCTTAGAATGCTGGAGAGAGTGGCTGACAGCTGTACCCAAGGGCTCCAGTTTGAATCGAGCTGTGTTATTTGTACAGCATCAGAGGTGAAGCTGATGTATACAGCATCGAGAGCAAAGGAGACTGTAAGAGAAGGTTCTTACTCCCAAATCTGAAAACTCCAAGTGTGAGAATAATGCCAACCTTTGCTTGAGTTACGCTGTGCTTCCATGGACGTTCCCTGTGCTTAAGAGCTAGGTGTGGTACTAACATTGAACAGTCTTTATATTTTATTGGTACCTGAACCCCTAAACATGGTTATGTTCACCCATTAAAAGGAAGACCAGTGGTTATTTGGGGGAATGTTATATTTGCTGGGGTTTTTTTGCTGAGCGAGCAAATATATCCAAATGCAAAGATTATACTTTTTAGGTTTAAGAACAAATGACTATAAAGAGTGTGTTTTTAATATATTTAGTACTGTATAGTATCTGTATTAAATACTGCAGCATAGACTATGATTACCTTAATTTATACCTAGGGGAAGTTAGATAACAAATTTTCCTAATCAAGAGCCCATACCCCAGGGGTTGTGTAAAAGAACCTAACCATGAGTTCATTATCCAAAGCATGACTGAGCTTTATTTATCACCATGTAAATCAGCCCTGAAAGGGGCATTAATTAGCACAGAGATATTAGAAATAATTTTTATGGGTAAAATGAGTAAAGTTTCGATTTGGCCAGGGATGTTATCTAGGCAAATTTGCCTTTGCCTGCGGAGGATATCCCACAACCTTACATCTGGCACTGTGGTCCTGTGGCCCCTAATCTGTAGAGGAGTCTCACAGATGCAGTGCCCAGTTTACCTAATCCTGCCATCAGCAGAGTTGTTAACGTTAATTTTTATGCAAGATGCTCTTTGCAGTGCCTAAAAAGACAAAAGTTGGGGACATTATTAGCTTATAGCACAGGCTGTGTGACTGTGTTTGAGCCTGTGGGGATTGAATGTTTGCTCAGGATTACTTCGCTGCACATGGCTCCTGGGACAAGCTTGTGCGGAAGGAGTCCTCCAGTTCCCACCCCCTCTGATAGCTGGAGGCTACATAAAGAATCTAAAGGATTTTGAGTATTCCAATTGACTTAGGCTCATTTGCACCTAGTATATTCTTCTTTCTGTATATTTTCAATGATTTAATTGCAATTTAAACCATAGGGATGTATAAAAAAGGTCATATAGACTTCCCTAGCCCACATGCCTTTCAAGCGTACCTCTCCAGGCATTCCAGCAGTGCACGTATGACACCCTTGCCGATTGTATACAACTATAAAGTGAGACAGCACCTCTCACTATATCTTTATTACTTTTTAGTAATTTTATTTTCAATTGACGCAAAAATTGTACATATTTATGGGTACAATGTGTTGTTTCAATACATGTACACATTGTGTAATGATCAAATCAGGTAATTAGCAAATCCATCAACTCAAACATTTATCATTTCTTTGTGGTGAGAACATTCAGAATCCTCTCTTCTAGCTATTTTGAAATATACAATACATTATTGTTAGCTATAGTCACCCTACTGTGCAGTAGAACACCAGAATTCATTGCTCATATTTAACTGTAACTTTGTACCTGTTAACCAACCTCTCCTCCTCCTTCCCTCCACACTACCCTCCTCAGCCTTTGGTAACCACTATTCTACTCACTACTTCTATGAGATCAACGTTTTTAGGTTCTACATATGAGTGAGATCATATGGTATTTGTCTTTCTATTCAGATCTTTTGCCCATTTTTAAATTGGATTATTTAGGGTTTTTTATCTGTTGAGTTGTTTGAGTTCCTAATACATTCTGGATATTAACCCCTTATCAGATGTATACTCTGCAAATATTTTCTCCCATTCTGTAGGTTCTCTCTTCACTCTGTTGATTGTTTTCTTTTCTGTGCAGAAGCTGTTTAGTTTGATACATCCTTATTTGTCTATTTTTGCTTTTGTTGCTTGTGCTTTTGAGGTCTTATCCAAAGAATCCTTGCCCAGACCAATGTCATGAAGCATTTCTCCAATGTTTTCTTCTAGTAGTTTCATAGTTTCTTAAATTTAAGTCTTTAATCCATTTGAGTTGCTTCT
The DNA here is from genome assembly GCA_023783475.1 of Daubentonia madagascariensis. Lineage (NCBI taxonomy): Eukaryota > Metazoa > Chordata > Mammalia > Primates > Daubentoniidae > Daubentonia > Daubentonia madagascariensis. The sequence goes on from JAKFHU010002658.1 coordinate 12,862,705, forward strand.
TGTATATGGTGAGAGATAGGGTCTAGTTTTATTCTTCCGCATGTAGATATCCAATTTTCCCAGCACTATTTATTGAAAAGAGTGTCCTTTCCACAATGTTTGTTCTCAGCCCTATTGTTGGAAAATCAGTTGGCTGTAGATGCATGGATTTTTTTTTTCTGGGCTCTCTATTCTGTTCCATTGGTCTATGTGTCTGTTTTTATGCCAGTGCCATACTGTTTTGGTTACTGTGCCTTTGCAGTATATTTGGAAGTCAGGTAGTATGATACCTCCAGATTTGTTCTTTTTGCTCAAGATTTCTTTGGTTATCTGGAGTATTTTGTAGTTCCATACAAATTTTAGGATTGTTTTTTCTACTTCTATGAAAAATGTCATTAGTATTTTGATAGGGATCACATTGAATCTGTAGATCGCTTATGGTGGTTTGGTCATTTTCACAATACTAATTCTGCCAATCCATGAACATGGGATATCTTTCCATTTATTTGTGTCTTTTTCAGTGGCTTTTGTCAGTGTTTTATAGTTTTCAGTGTAGAGATTTTTTACCTCCTTGATTAAATTTCTTCCTAGGTTTCTTATTTTTTTTTGTAGCTATTATAAATGGGATTGTTTTCTTGATTCTTTTTCAGATAGTTTACTATTAATATTAGCATATAGAAATACTACTGATTTTTGTATGTTGATTTTGTCACTATATATTTATTTTAATGCAAGTTTTCACCAATATTATTGAGCATCTTTTTAAGCTGAGTGTTCTGAGGAGTATGTGCAGGATTGTGGAAACAAAGGCATATAAGATATGGTCTTTTGTGCAGGTACTCACCTGTCATTTGCACTTGACCTAACTACTTAGGTTACAATCAATGTTACAGTAACATTAATCTTGTAAACTTTTCCTCTGTGGAAATAGTTCTTCCAGCTTCTGCCACAAGTCCCATGTCCCTGTTGATCTGGTAGGTGGTGCCAGGCTGGAGAGTAACTACCTGCTTCTCCTGCCTTATTCCTAGCTATCCTGCTCCTGCCTTCAGGTAAAAATTCCCCCATCATCCCCTCTCCCCCATTCACAATGTTGACTCATTATTAAGGAAAGTAATTTACCAACTATAGTCAGCATGAATTAATGTTGGTGGTATGCTGGTAAATGTTTAAAACCTAGCCATTTTTGAAAAATGAAGGCTATATATACATATGATATAAAGGATGTTTAGCACACAGTTTACAAATAATAATAAAATATACAATCTTCTTTATTGTAAATTCCATAAAGTCAATTGATTTTCATGGAATGTTTACCTTTATTTTTGCCAGATTTTTGTATCCATAGTCAACCTATGGTTGCGCATGACAAATGACTATAACTCAAATTGAATGTTGTTTGATGTTTTTGTTTACCTTAACTAGTAAGACAAAAGATGAGGACATATGTTGGAACTTCACTTATTCTTCTGGGATGTGAGCAACTATTTTGCTGAATCGGATAAAATTTTTCTATACTGGAAGAATATTTCCTCAGTGTTTTGTGCTGTTTGCAATGTACCAAGTATAGAAATGACACACTTTTAAGTTTAATCTGTGTTATCAACATTTTCTCCATCACTGTTGTAAGACTACACAATCTTAAAAAACAATAAATCAAGACCTGATTTGTAGCATTTGCCAATTCCCATAGTGTAAATACTCTCATGTGTCTGCCTTTAAGCTATCAATGTGATGCCACTGAACATGGATTTAGGAAGAGATGCATAGTAGCAGCCTATTATGTTATAAATATTTGTGAAATATGTATTTGGTCTTCATTCCAGTTTCCTGAAATACAGGTACTAAAACCCTTGGAATCTCCGGAGTGAAAACAGTGTCTTTTGTATGCTAATGAATGGCTGGTGGCTGGAGGTCTCCAGAGAGCCTCAGTATCCTCACCAGAAAGAGCATTAGAGGTTTGGGACTTTCAGCCCCTCCAACCTCTGGAGAGGGGAGGGGGCCTGAAGTTGTTCACCAGTGGTCAATGACGTAATCAATTGTGCCTACATAATGAAGCTTCTATAAAAACCCAAAAGGACAGGGATGGAAGGGAGCTGGCTTCTGGATGGCTGAACGTGTGGAGGTCCCTGGAGGGTGGTGCACAAGAGAGGCCATGGAAGCTCCACACTCCATCCCCCACATCTGGCCTTATACATCTCTTCCATCTGGCTGTTCACCTGTATGTTTTATAATATCCTTTATAATAAACCTGTAAACATAAGTAAAGTTTTTCTCTGAGTTCTGTAAGCCGCTCTAGCAAATTAATCAAACCCGAGGAGGGCGTTGTGAGAACTCCATGGGACTCGGTCAGAAGTATAGGTGACAACCTACTACTTGCCACTGGCATCTCAGGTGGGGAGTCTTGTGGGACTGAGCCCTCAACCTGTGGGAGCTGAACAGTGTCAGAATTAAATTGAATCAGAAGACACCCAACTGGTGTCTGCTGGAAAAGCTGCTGAAGGATTGCTTGGTGGGAAAGGAGTCCACACACATTTTGGTGACCAGGGGTCACAGAAACATTCTGTGTTGATTGTTGTGTGAGAGTAGGAAGAAGCACTTTGGCTTAGTTTTTTCCTGTATTTAGTAGTTGTATTTCCATCTTATAGATTTAATACATACAGAATAACCTCAAAAGCACAGAAGACAGTATTATGTTGTAAAATAATTAGGATGTGATGAGTTTTGAGTATCTTATTAACTTTTTCTTTAATATAATTTAATTTTAAGTTTATACAATTTAGTTTTAATAACGATTTCATGGTTTTATTTAACAACTGGCATGCAAAATTTCTGAAAATTTACAAGCCAGTGTGAGCTGGCTTCAGCAAGCTGGGATGGGATATGAGTTAGGGGTTAGGTCACATGTTGAAAAGCCCTTAGATGTGTTTGCAGGAGGACAGGCTACTTGGTGGGTCCTGGATAAGGGGAGGTTTCCAAGGCTCACTTGCTCAGAGATCAAGAGTAAGATAATCCTCACAGAGCTTCTTTGGGAATTTTATGCATTGAGATCACCTCTATCTTAAATGGGAGAGCCCCATTAGAACATATCTTCTCTGACTCCTTTCTAACCTCTATAGATGATTTATTCACTTGTCTATAAAAACAGCTCTAGCACTTTTATCTATTTCTGCTTTGCAAGTCACCTAAAACTTATTACTAGCTTAAAGTAACAAATATAGTCATGCACCGCATAATGACATTTCAGTCAAAGATAGACCTCACATACAACAGTCGTCCCATAAGATTATAATACCGTGTTTTTACTGTACCTTTCCTATGTTCAGATACATAAAAATACTTACCATTGTGTTACAATTGCCTACAGCACTCAGTACAATAACACGCTGTACAGGTTTGTAGCCTAGGAGCAACAGGCTATACCATATAGCCTAGGTGTGTAGTAGGCTAGCCTTGGTGCGTAAGCACACTCTATAATGTTCATGCAACAAGGAAGTCGCCTAACTATGCATTTTTCAGAATGTTTTCCCATTATTAACTGATACATGACTGCACTGATTTTCTTACACAGTTTCTGAGCATTAGGTGTGCAGAATGGCTTAGCTGGAAGGCTCTGGCTCAGTCTCTCATGAAGTTGCAGTCGAGATGTCAGCCAAGACTGCAGTGTCTGAAGACTTGCCTGGTTCTGCAGGATCCGCCTCTAAAAGGACTCATCACATGGTTGTTTTCCGCCCTACACAGACCTCTTCATCGGGATGACTGAGGTCCTAACAATATGGCAGGTGCTTCTGCCAGAGCAAGCCATCCCAGAAAGAGCAAGCAGGAGGCCACAATGTCTTTTAAGCCCTAGTCTCAGAAGTCACACTCCCCCACTTCTGCTGTGTTCTGTTCACTAGAAGTGAGTTACTAAGGCCAGCCCCGCGAGCAGAGAGGGAAGTGAGGATCCGCCTATGAAGGTAGTGTCAAAGAATTTGTGGACGTACTTGGAACCACCACATACCACAATTTTAGGTAGCTTGAGCTCATATTGTTATTCTGACTTATGCGTTCAAATTTTAGGGTTTTTATTTTACTTTTTAATAGTTCATTACATTATCTATATTTTATTCTCATGACTATTACCTTTTTACTCACTCTAAAATATTGTTTTCTGATTTCTATCACCAATGTTCTTAATTCATGTTGTTTGTCTGGAACATTTGATTTTATATGATTGAATTTTGGCTTTTCATTTATATTATAATTTTCTTTTTTAACTATGATTATCTTTAAATAACTGGATGTATTTCTAACTCCTAAAGCTTTCCTTGCTTGTTGATTAGTCTACCTTCTCACCCAATTTGACCAAACAAGTTCTTTTGATAACTGTGGGTAACCTCTGACAATTAGAGGTAGGTGAGAGCTATCTATCTCCTCCCCCATCACTGCACTGAAAAGTGGTATGCTAGGACAAGAGCAAGTCCCCGACTGCATTTGGCCATGTGTGCACACACCTATTAGCAAGCAGGCACAAAACATCTGTATGTCCCATCTGTGAACTCAATGAAGAGCCCACTGCTGCCCTTTTCAGCACTCTAACACACACCTGGTGGGAAGGACTAATTCTGGCACAAATATGACAAATATCCCGATGATGGGATCAGCTACACTTCTGTTGGGATCAGGTGAGGGGTGTTCTGTGAGCACAGGACTGAATGCAGTTCCAGACCTAGGATGTCTCTTCAAAGGTGTTGGTTCTCTTGGCTCACCAGATTCTCCACCTCCAGTCATAGCACGTTGGAGGTACCTGTACAATGTTCTGGTTAATGAAAAGTTATTTCCAAATCCCATAGACCAACTAAATGTTTGGAGTTAAAAGTAAAAGTTTTAGGCGTTTCATTCTTTTATAGTGATTTACCACTTAGAAAAAAACTTTCCCTTTAATTGACCAATCATATCGGTCATATAACATGGCTTCTACCATGTTGTATTAAAGGCACAATTACCAATGGAAGTTGATAAGACTCTTTTGGCAATTAACCAAGCTCTAAGCAAATACATCTCACAAAATCTCAGTCAGGGCCACCTCATTGCCCAATTCCAGGGGTGCCTTTGACATAGAATACAATAGCAGACCTGCAACATATTTAGAACCTTGGGACTTTTCGTGTATTGTTTGTTTTCTAGTATGGGGAAGGTTGTTAACAGTGGTGGATATTCAACACTTCAGGAGTCAATCTGAGAAGAGAGGAAGACTTGCTGAGTGGATTCAAAGCAAATAAATTCACTTCTGACATTCCCTTCACACACTCATGGTCACAGCTGAAGAAATGTGTTTTATAGTCACAGCAGGAAAGGAGAAGGATAATGCATTTCTTCTTTGTACCACTAAATCCTGATAAGCTTGAAGGATTTTCAAAGGAGTAATGACAATGAAATACACTGGTATGGGGGAGCCTTGGATTGAGAATTATTTCTCATAAAGTATTCAGTTGATCAGTGACTATTTACTGAATAATTTCAGTCCTCATCTTTCTAGGCTCTGTCCAAGGACCAGAGAGCTTGCTGCTATAGGACAGATTGAGCAACAGCCCCTCTTCCAGCCATCCCAAGTGGTACAGTCTTAAGGTTTCCAAACAAACCCATCCACAGGATAGACCCCTCTTCCCGCAATGCCCTACCTGCCGTATTCCAAACTCATCTCCTACCTTATTCAAGACCTCTGAGTTTATAAAAAATTATTCTGCACAAACTACTTATTCCTTCCTGATTTAGATCCAGTCTTGGCTTCTGACTACTAATAGGTCACTGTGTGACCTCATACCAAATCCCAACCTTGGATCTGTCTTAAGTACCATTCTGTGAAAGATACGAATATCTCCCCCTTTCATATGTTGTGTAGGGAAGGACCTTTGTGCAGGTACCTACCAGGCAAGCTATCCCAGAAGTCACAAAACAGAAAAGCTCATAGACAAAATTAAGATGTTTGAATTCCAAAATTTATTAAATCAATTTAAAACACAAACAATGGGAAACAGTGGGGTAGATTAACACACTTGGGGTTTTATGTATGTGTGTGTGTTGTGTGTGTGTGTGTGTATGCAGGAGGAAGACCCACAATACCTGAATCCTGGGCTAGTAAAGTTCATGTGTCCTGTCTCTCTGCCATAGCAGCCTTCCCCAATGATAGCTACAGCTAGCATACAGGAGCAGCTTGCCCATTAGCTGCTAAACAGCCATGGCTTCTAATTGCATTTCTTGGGCAAAGCATGTATAGAGCCAGAGTGGGGACATATTGGTGTCACCGGTGGGTAACTGATGTCAGGCATGACCCAGCTATCACCCACAGGTGGCATGCTCATGACTTGATCTGTCCATCCTTTTCTACATCTAAGTAATGCTTACATTTGTGCCATCATATATTCCATTTTCTATCCATTTTCACCATTGTAGGTTTCTAATTTACTGTCAGTATTTAGCCCATATCATGAATTCTGCCTGTGCCTCACAAGCCACTTGTTTACTCATTATCTGGACTTAACACATACTGTGTTTCTCCTCTGGTTTACAAGCCACTGCTAACTCATTATCTATGCTTTACATTGCTTATGCATTTCACCAATTTAATTTGCTTTTCTTGTCTTCTTTAGCAGAATTGAATATTCTCAAATAATACAGGGAACTCACATTATGCAACAGAATAGGAGGACTGATGGGAAACACAATGTGAAAAATACCTTTTTGATGGCTTAGCCAATGATTGTTCCTTCTTAAAAAGTAGTGCATTATTCACTTTGAAGAAATATGACTTGGTGGTCAATAGATCAATAAGATGACTCTAGTTAACATTAATCGATTGTACGTTTCAAAATGGCTAGAAGAGAATAAATCGAATGTTCTTAGCTTAAAGAAAAGATAAATATTTAAGTTGATGGATACCCCAATTACCCTGGTTTGATTACATGAGTGTATCAAATCATCGCATGTATCCCAAAATATGTACATCTAATATGTACCAATGAAAATAAATAAATAAAAACAAATTTTTAAAAAGAATTGGAGATTCTTTTTAAAGAAATTCTTCAATTAATTCTCCTAATTATAAGTTATACATGCTTATTTTAGGAAATTGGAAAATATAGAAAAGTAAAAAGAGGAAGAAAAAAAATTGTCCTTAATGCCACTGCCTCATGACAATCAATGTCAGCATTTTGGTATACTTTATTTTTTAAATCTTATTTTAGTAGATATCTTTCCCCAACTGTTATGATTATACATAAATTTCTATATCCCGACTTTTCCCCTAAACATCATGACATAAGTATCTTCCTATCTTACTCTTGATAATATCCTTACTCTTGATAAATATCCCCTCAGTGGTGCAAATACATCTTTTTGAGAGTTTGTAATTTAACAAACTGTGTCCTTCTTTTCAAATATATTGGCTGGTTTGGGCTTTCCATAATGCATGTAACACTGCATGAATAGATTTATGCATCTGGCTTCTTCTCTCCTTCATATTATTTACATAGGATGATAGTAGACTTAATGGTTGAAAGGATGATTTTCAATGATTCCTTTCATGGTATGCACTGCTATGGAGTCATTTCAGCAAATTTTTAATTAAGTTTTGGAGTTGCATTACATACCTATATTTATTAAATTTAAATGTACAGTGGCTTTAAAAGTCATATGGAGAATAATTTGTAGTATTTTACATTCATGGACCTCGGAGTGTGAGAAAAAATTAAACTACGTTTAAAGCAAGTTTTATTTTTCCCCTTCTGCTTGAGCAAGTGTTTTTTTTTTTAAAGCATGTGAGTACATGTGAGAGTGTGTGTGTGTGTGTTCATTTCATAAAGCACCGCTTGTTTTAGGAGATCAGTGAGCTATTTGAAGGACAGGTTCACATCTTTCAAACTGATTCATATTGTCCAATAAATTAAATTCTAAATGAAAAGAAAAGAAAAAAGGCCTATTAATTGAAACACAAAAAGCCCCTATCCCTGGCCCCAGTGCACCTTTCTGTCAGGTGATATAATCAAAAGTAGAACTTTTAGGAAAATATTTCTTATTCTGTGTACACTCAAGAAAATTAGGAAAGACGAGAAAGGAAGAAAACAGAAAATCCCTTCTTTTGGGGATATAGGTGAGGTCTCACAGTCTTACCATGGTAGGCACTCACTGAGGGAGAGAGGAAACAGCTTTTCTATATAGTGACTTCATGCAAATTAGAGAAAGGCTCTGTTGCCCCAAAACTCCTTCCGGCCACTGAGGAGAGGCGGTGATAAGCTCCCTACAGAGCCATGCGGGCTCCTGGGTGAACAGCTGCCCCAGGGGTGTGCACAGCGGCTGGGAGGAGAGGGCAGGAGCGTCCTGGCACAGAGCAGTTGCTGCCTCTGCTGAATAACCTCCGACTTGCCCAGCCCTGAGCAATTTCTCTCCTTCCTGAGCACTGCTGCTTGAAGAACAGGTGCGACACTTTGTAAGAGAATAACAGGACTCAGTGACCACTGGGAGAGGACAGGGTGAGGGTGACAGGGTGAGGATGATGGTGCTTCTGCTGTCAGGGCAGCGAGGGGCCCTCTGACCCAGGGAAACCTCTTCCAGGACCAGCTACACAACTGTGGGGCCCAGTGAACAGGGGAGATGCAGGACACCTTGTGCAAAAATTACTAAGGATTTCAAGATGGTGACGGTGGAGCATTAAACCAAGCACAGGTTTGCAGCGCTGGCTCGGAGCCCTGGACTCCCTTCAGCTGTCGCTGCCCTGTTCAGTCTGAGCAATGACAACCCACACCTTTCCTGGTTCTGCCCCTCTGCACCCTCAACACACACACTCACTCACACACTCACACACATGCACACCCACTCACTCACACATTTTCACACACACACAACTCACATTCTTACACACTCATATACCCCCACACACCCACACTGTCTCACACACCCACACTCTCACGCACACACACTCGCACACGGTCCTCCCAATGTCTCTTGGGGCCGGCCATTTTATTCCCCTGAAAGAATTGGTAAAGTGGGAACCAACCTACCCAGCATTCTTATCATCACGGACACGTCATGACGGACGTTGACATTATTGTTTTCCCCCTAGAACTTACATTCACATTTCACCAACCCCGTTGAATTTTATCCTAATATAATATATTTTCATGGCAAGAAGTCTTATTGATTAATATGACATACTTCCCTGCAACAAAAATATGTACATAAGTGGGAATCAAATTTTTAAAATTGTGACCATGGAGTTTTTCTATATGTTAGAAATATCTGGATTGATGTATTGTTACACTTATGCTTAGTACACAATTGATCACAACATAATATGTTATCAATTTTTATCAGGAAAAACATAAAATTTTATTAGAAACGTATCTTGTACGGCGTAGGAAGGGGTTTTTATCTCTCCAGTGTTCCAGTACTCGTGAATGAGTATTACTTCCTGCTAGAATGAGACAGTTTTCAACATCAATTCTGGATGTACATGTTTGGGATTTTTAAAATTATTATCTCACTGTTGTAAGTAGTGAGGGTAATTTTCAGCTTTAATTCTGTTCATATTTGGGGGCAGGGTTATAGTAATCATCTGTGAATAAGTAGATAGGAATGGAGGAAATCACTCAATATCACTCAATTTTTAAAACTCCTTCTTAGGGCTCATGCCAAAAATCACAAACGTTATTTTTAAGGTTCTGTTATCTGACAATTTGATTAGGTTCTCTTCCAATTTATTTTTTAAACTACTACAAACCAGCTTACTCTCAAAAGGCCTTGCTTGGCCCAAATTAAATCATTTTCCAGTTTCTGGAATGTCTACCAAAAAGCACTTTCCCAAATGACTATTAATCATACTTGTTTTTCTTTTAATAGAGACACCTTCTTTAATTGATCAATATTGTTAGAAAAGGTAAGATTGAAATATTGTTAATTTAGTACACCTTTGCTAATGTGATACAGTATTTTTTAATCTTATTTTAAATGTTTTTGTCAAGAACTTCAGAGTGGCCAATTTTAGCTCATTTATGTCATTCAATTAGTAAGATGGTCACCTTTTAACCAAATTTGCAAAGCCAATCCTCTTTGGCAAACCAATCAGCCAAATCAGATTTACTCTGTGCCAGGAAATCCTACCTTCCTATTTTTTAGTTTCAAACAGTGTGTGTTAACGTGTGTTGCTGAGATAGCTATCCCACTTCTGACATTCTCCTTGAAAGATATTCACATAGGTAAGACATGGAGCTTTGCCATGCTCTCTTGTCTGATGAAATAAGGCTCTTCTGCGGCCAGTGTTTTGTACTGGCTCTCTGCTTTGCTCTTACGGACATCTTCCTCAGAAACAAAGCATTATTTGGCATCAGTTGGGAAACAGAAGCAGGGCCTTCACAATTATTACCACTTCTGCCTCCCCACTCAATAGTGTGTCTTATTAACAAACACAGCAACATGGGCCAAAATGCTCATCTCTGATTCTGTGTTTCCATGCTTTACCTTTAGCAAAAAGAGTTATAAAAGTGGGAAGACAGGAAACCTTACTGAAATAACTTGATAGAAGGAAGCTTCACAAAGGCCATGATCACATTAACCCTTTCTTCTTTTTCCAGAGGATTTTTATGTCCAGAGTCAATGTAAGATTCACAGTGGGGAAGAGATATACCTGTGTTATTTTGAAACATGGAAGAATGGCATGTGAAAAGGGAGTTGTGTATGTATCTAGTCTGAAAACTGTAGACAGACAGTAACAGCCTCACTCTAGGCTGGACTCAAATCCATCACACACTGGCCCTTAATGTTCCTTTTCATCAAAATCTCCCTTGGCTGGCCTGCCTGAGTCCCTCCTGCTAGCCCGGCATGGCGAGTTAGAGGACAATCCGAATGGAAGAGGCAGTTCCAATCACAGGACTCCAGGTGGGGGCAGGGGTTGGAGGTGGGAAGCTAGAAATGCAGATTTCTGATTCTTTCTCCAAGGTTATTGTTGAGGCCACAGAAGTCCACGACTCTATAAAGGCAGGATGTGCAAAGAAGGAACTCTGTGCATGTCCCTGATTAAGCGTGCTGTGTTAACACCAAGGAGGTGTTACAAGGAGGAAAGATAACCAGAAGCTGAGCTGAGAATCCACACTCTCTGGGATGCCAGAGGGCTCGTCTGTAAACCTGTAACATTCTTAGGATCATTATTATAAGAAAAATAGTAATGGAACATCCAGCATTAATTTATCTTTACATTCCCTGTGGTAGATTTATGACTTAAGGTACACAATTGGTAAGGTTGCAATTTTCTTCAAAATCACACTTTCCAAGTCTTTTTCCTGCACAAACTCACCAAAGAAACTCAGCAATTCTCTAGACCCTAGGCTAGAGAGTACTAGAGAATTTGTTTGCAATGACTTATGTCCAGAGAATGGTTTTATGTGAAGAGAAATATCTGTACTGAGTTCTTGCTACTGAATGAAAACATTATATGCATGAAGATATCGTTAACATTAGTATATAAAAGCAAAAAGAAAACACCTAAATGTCCAAATATATTTAAAGGACTAACTAAATAATGGTGCACATGAAGTGAGTGTGACTTATGACTCAGGTAGAATTAAAGTTCATTTTATTTATGAGAGCTTCAGAGAAATTTGTGGAAAGGAGCCTTCTGTGTAAAGAGAGTCCTTGATAATAATAAAAATAATGCTTAGCCAATGTCAAAGCATTCATAGTGCTCCAGATACTGTTATAAGCACTTACTCATTTAATCCTCACAGTAACCCTATGACATAAAAGTAGGTCCTGTTAAGATACCCATTTTACAGATGGGAAGACCAAGGCCCATGGAGGTTGAGTAAGTTGCTAAAGGATACCTACCTAGTCAGTGGCAGAGCCAGAATTTGAACACTTGGAGTCTGGCTCTAGAGCCTGCACTCTGCACACTGCCTTATGCAAATTTCTCATGTATTTTGGTCAAGATCTGTACCTCATAGGATCTCTCTCTCATCTGTAAAATTGTGTGTACATATTTTGGGGGTTTTTGGGTACTAAAAACACTATAGCAATAATGACAATAATTATAGAACTAAAAAGAAAAGTATCTTTTCTTTTCCATACTCTTTTCCAGGTCCATACGCATGCATAATTATTACAAGATTATAATCACAGTATTGATAAAAATTTTTCTCCCTGCTTTTTATACTTATTCTATCTCAAATAGTTTTATTTTGCTACATTGTCTTCATAATAATCAGTTGTGATAGTTGTAAAATGCTCTAATAATTTGATGTTCCATGATTTATTGGGACAGTCCTCTCTTTGTTTCCTTTTTGTGTGATATTGCAAATAACATGTCAGTGAGCATCCCATACATTATTTCTTTTCCTTCTTCTGGGCTATTTCTTAAAGGTAAATCCTGGAGTGAGATTAGTAGGCAAAAGATAAGAATGTTTTTGTTTCTTGCAAAAGTAAAGCCACATTACTTTTTGAATGGTTGTATGTGGTCATCAGTGATATATCACAAGTATTGTTGTATTTTGATGATAAAATCCTTTTGCAGTTGGGCCCCCACTTTCTTAGGTTAAATGGATTTAATAGCTGACAATTCTTGCTATTAGGTAATATCTTGTATTTGTTGTTTAGGTATATATTGCTGAAAAAAGCACAAATTGAATTATAAATGACCTCTCTTTGCCTTACCCAAAGGATTTATTTTGAAGTTGTAATAACAGATGAAATTTTTTTTAACAGGAGTGCCCATTGTGACTATTTAGCTCAAGGAATGAATAATTCCTGAATTTCTTGGCAGATTATGGTTAGAAATCTTGTACCTCTGCACCATAATAAATATTTTTGGTTTCTTCCATAGTAGGTATCAAAGCAGCGAATTTTGTTGTCCCATCACCGTGTAGATTCATTCTTATTGTAAGAAAATCTCAGAAAGAAGGCTTGGAACTGAAGACCATTTTGCATGACTCACGTATAGTTTGTTGAATAAACACAAGAAATCCAAGGCAGTGAAATCACTCCATTTCTTAATTGGCAGTAGATTTTGTTCAAGAAACCCTAAGTCATTTTCTTTGTGGATTAGTTTGTCCAGCACTGTAGTTGTTGCAAGATGGCAGTTAGAGGAAGCAACTCACTATCAGAGCACAAATCCAGTGAAAAAAAATCTTAAACTCATTTATTCATTATACAAATATTTGTTGAACATCTTCACTCTGATGATGGCTGACTATACAAGACAGGCACAACACTGCCCTCATGGAACTTGTGGCCCAGCTGGGGAGTGTAAAGAAAAACAAAGCTGGATACTAGTTAAGAAGGTAAAGACAGATTCTATTTAGTACTACTGCAGTTGGGGAGAGAACCTTAGTGTAACCTGAGCTTAATTCCCCTGAGACAGAAGATGGGAGGCCCTTAAACTCAGGTATGTGCTAAAGGGAAGGTACCAAAGGGAGGTGGGGGTGGCGTCTATGAGATTAGGCCATTTGGGTTTGTTAATTGGCGTTTATCTGGAGAAACAAACTTCTCGTATCTTTAGTTTTGCAAATTGGAGCAAGGTGCCCACAAAGTTAGCCTCTTTTCCTCCTACAGGAACTGGGAGACAAGACAGCCATCTCCTTGGATGTTTGCATGTCAAAGCAGTGGCTTCCAGGTCCTTGAGGAGACATTTCTGGGTGGTAGAAGATTTATGTCTCAAAGGAGCAGGGAAAGGATTTATCCTTTCAAGTTTTCTAAAGTAAAAGGGAGCTCAGAGGCCTATCATCAGGTGTTGGCTGGAACAAACAATAAATTCTTTTGGCAGCATTGAGTTTTCTCAAGCAGACATTTTAAGGGAGCTGGAGTTGTCATCCTAGAAACACAGCTGCCTTGAGCTGATAGAAACTATGCTAGTGTTTGCTCAAGTCTTTTCGTGTAGGGGGGTGGATGAAATCATTTGTGCTGCAATTTGCAGTTCTTCTAGGCCAACATCAAGGCCTACTTGAAAAGAGGGCTCAGAGGGCCCTGACTAGAGTTTTGTCAAGGAGAGTCTGTGACAGGACACAGGCAATTAAAACAAGGCTCAATGTGTCAATACCAGGAATACTATGCAGGTTGTACACTGCACAACTCTAGGGGTGGCATTTACTTCATAGTCTGTGTGCATGACTGCCCCTGAGTTGTGCAGTGCACAGAGGTCCTGTGACCACAACTGCTTCAGAGCTGGCAGAAAAATTTCCAATTGGTTCTCCCTAGTTCCACCTTGGTCAGTGGGCAGGTGCCTTCTGCACTATCCCTACCCAAGATGTATAAGCCCCTCACTCCCATTTCAGGTGGAGGTGTGGGGAACTGCCCAGGACTATTGGATTGTTCGTGGTCCACAGTACGAGAAAAAGGGGTGTGGGGTCCACACACTGAGCACAGCTCAGCCCTGACTTCCTTTCACCCTGTCCTTTGGTTCTCCAGGGAGAAGGTCCTTGTTTTCCCTCTGCATCCAGGACCCTCCCCTCCCCACCAGCCCCTTCCTATCCCTGGAGACTAAGACACTCCTTACGCAGAGGCATTGGCACTTTCCAGTCTTTGTTTCCTCTTTGCAGTGGGCTAGGGGAGGAAACGCATCCTTTGGAACTGGAGAGCAAATTAAAGAACACAGGAAACACAGGAATCAATACTTCTAGATCAGCCTCTGCCATGCACACTTACAAGGAAGCATTTTAAGGGTTCTGATGGTTAAGTGCAGGGAGCTCTGGGAGCAGACCCCAGGGGTACGGCAGCCAGCTGCAGGCAGTCAGGGGGTCTTCCACGGGGCTTCGACATTTCTGTAAATCAAGGGGTTAGGCAAGCAGAGGAGAAGAGAGGAAAATGGGGTGCCAAGGGGAGGGTTGGCAAAATAAAAAAAAAGGCCTGCCACGGTTTTTTTGTTCTTTTACTTTTTCTTTCTTCTGCTCTCTATTGGGTCAACCACATTTTCTTTATAGCTTTCTCTCCTCCCCCCAGTCCCCTACTGGCTTGGAAGTAATGTGTTCTATTTCAATTCCTTCAGTGGTTAACTTTCAATTTTTAAGAGGCATAATTAACTTTACAAACACTGAAGTTCATTAATCTCTGTATTGTTGTCTAACCCCACAAAAGCCTCACAATGCCTAGCTTCCCCCTCCATCTTCTGTACTTGGGGTTGCTTTTATTTCCTTCTTTTTATGAACTTCCAAGTCTGGTCATTTATCATTATTTTCACAGTCCGTTCATATTTCGATGGATCAAAATGCTTGCCAGTTTCTTTGCTTCATATGGCTTCCTAAACACAACTCACTTCTAAATTCAATATCTTTTGTGCTAAAATAATCTTTAAGCTACTTAGAGTAGGAAACTCCCTCCGCCTTTGTCACATCTGAGTTAACCCTTGCTCTTGAATTACAGACTTGCTAAATATATAATTCTAGACTAGCTGTTATATTTTCCCTTGGCACTTTGAATATATTATTACATTGTCTCCTGAAGTCCTTTGCTGCTTTGTAAAAAATGTGCTTTTGTCTAATTGCCATTGCTTTATTTTACTTTTTTCAATTGACAGATGATAATTGTATATATTCATGGGCTACAAAGTGATGTTTCCATACACATAATGTAGACTGGTCTCATCAGCATAATTAGCATATTGATCATCTCGAACATTTATCATTTCTTTGTGTTGGGAACATTCAATATCCCCCCTCCAGCTATTTGAAACTATATAATATGATATTGTTAATTATAGTCATCCTACAGTGCTATAGAACACTAGAACTTACTCCTCCTGTCCAGTCGTGATTTTGTGTCCTTTAACAAATCTCTCCCTGTCCCTGCGTTCCCCCCACCCATCCTAGACTCTGGTATCCTGTGTCCTACTTTTCACTTCTATAAGAGCAACTTTTTTTAGCTTCCACATATGAGTGAGAACATGCGGTGTTTAACTTTCTGTTCCTGACTTAAATTGAAAAAACATGGAAGGCTTCACGAATTTGTGTGTCATCCTTGCGCAGGCGCCATGCTAATCTCTTGTATTATTCCAATTTTAGTGTATGTGCTACTGGAGTGATCACTGCCATTACTTTTAAGATAATCTTCCATTTCCTTTTAGTAATTAAGGTAGTTGTCTTTTTACGTTCTGCAGATTTACTATGCTGTGTCTATGTGTAGATTTATTTAATTTATTTTGATTGGGACTTACTGCACTGCCTCAATTTTAGGAATTATATTTTCTTCACATCTGGAAACTTCTCTACCATCGTACTTTCAAACATCACCCTTCTCCCATTTTCTGAGTTTCTGGAATTACTGTTAATATATGGTGGACATGTTCATTCTTCTTCCATGTTGGTTCAACCCTCCGATTTTCCAGGTCTTTATCTCTTAGTGCTACACTCGCATGATTTTTTCATGTCTTTCTCCAATAGGCTAATTCTCTGAAGTCTGCTCTTCCAACCCGTTATTGATTTCCCTGCTTCAATGACTATATATTTCATATGCAGAATCCCTTTGCTTCTTTTGCAAATCAACTTGTTCTTTCTCCAAAGCGTCCTGTTATTGTCTTATGGTTACTATTTCCTCCTTATCTCTTTGAGCAATTTAAAAAGAGTCTTTTTTTTCTTTTTTCTTTTTTCTTTCTTTCTTTTTTTGTTTTTTTTTTAGGACAACTCATGATATGTAAAGGGCTATTCTTATTTTAAATGTTCTCTCAGGTTGTTTTATTATTTTGAGTTCTTGGGGTTCAAAGTCCCCTGTCGTTCTACCTGCTGACTCTCCCAGTGGATTCTCTCACTGAGTCCTGTGGTCTGCACATGGCAGTGTTCCAAAGGCATATTCACATTCACCTCTTCTTGGCCTCGTGGGATTTACTAGTCCAGGGCAATTTTGATGTCAAATTTTGCTCGGGAAGGGGCAGCTGTGTGTGGCTCTTTACTAGTATAAGTTCTGGCTCCACATCTGTTGGTGGTTTGGGTCCAGGCCACGCCTCTCTTAGGCAACTCCTATCACTCTTGGCCTCTTCGGAGCCACCGTTTCCCTAGGCTGCTGGGCAGCACTGTCTCTTTTCCACTTAAAGTGTAAGTCAGCCCTCCGGCGCGTCTGGCTTCCAGTGTGGAACCTGGGATCTGGATTCATCTTCCTGCAAGAGCATGAAAGGCCACCTTCCTAGAGGTTAAGACCCATGTCCAGCTCTGAAATGCCTGCACCTGCCTTTGGCTTCAACTTAGTCAAGTTGCTCTGGCTTTTAGTTTTCTCTTCATTCCTGACACCTCTTTTGGTATTGAACTTGGATATCTGCACAAAGTGTTGTCTCTTGTTTAGCATTTTTATGTATTTGAGGCAGGTAGGGCAGCATTAGGGGTGAGAGGTAGGAGGCCTTTCATGTCAGCTCAGCTGGCCCTGTAATTGTTTTATAAAGCCAGCAGAACAGTGACATCAAATCCACTGAGCCCTCCTCGTAATCTTGCCCGTGACGCTACCGTGATGGTTTCAAGAAGGCTCTCGGCACATCGGACCACTGAAGACTGATGCTTCCCTGTCGCTCCTGCTGACTCGGAGCAGATGATGCCTCACAGGCAGGTGTCTTCAGTCTGGGCCTCTGGGCCTGTGACACTCTCCAGGCACAAGAGGCATTGCTCTTCTTCCCGAGCAGCTCATGCTGGGTCCACTTCTCTTTTTCAGGCTGATGATTTTTTTCTTTCTCAGGCCTCTCTGTAAAGCACTATAATATTTACAAGGGAATTTCTCTATCTCTCCTGTCTCTAACAGATTAGAATTAGCAAGAAGGAGCCTCATCACCTACTTTTTGTTTCTCTGTGAGAAAAGTTTCAGTTGGAAGGTGAGTGTGTGGCCAGGACACAACTGGGTAAGATTTGAGGAAGACATAAAGACGAGAAGCCAGGAGTATACAGACTTGTCTTTCCACAGGTCTGCTGAGAAGGGGAGAAGAAAATAGACTGAGTGAGAGGAATGTAGGAGGAGAATGCACATATTTGAATGTGGACAGGAAGGAGCTGAAACAAAATAAGAGGTTGGAATTCCAGGAGAGTGATGGGATCATTAACAGAGCAAAGGCACAGAGAAGGGCCAGACACTGGTGATCTGCCTCAAGGTCATCTGACGTGCACACGCCCCCAACGTCCCTATTTAAGGTGATGTACTGAATATGGCAGGGGGAGTGCTTTAACCGAAGGAACAGAGCCACAGCTCTTAACTTTGGGTTCTTCTCCAAAAGGACTGGACAGAGTTGAGGGAGATTTGAAATTAACTGCTCTCGAAGTTTCACTTTATGGGACTGGCAACTTCTAAGTTTCACTTTATGGGACCATGGCCAAAGTGGAGTCAGCCATGGAGCCTTTCTCTACCAAAGGGTCCCTGTGCCAGTCACACTGCCTGGAGGGGGAGACCTTGGTAGTCAAGGCATCTTTTAACGGGAGGAGTTCCATAGAAGTTGATGTGTCTGTTGTCACTGCCCAAAAAGAACTTGCTGTGGAGATGGGTCATTGAAAAGACACGGTGATGGGGCGAGAATAGGAAAACTCTCAGAGAGTGAGGCCCTCGATGGCTCTGGTGGGATATTATGGAGAGGGACTCAGGTCATCTTCAGACAGAATTTGTGTGTGCTTGGAGGCAGCGAAGGTGGAACAGTAGAAATGTGTGTGTGTGTTGTGTGTGGTGGGAAGGCAGGGGAGCTAAGAATCAGGATTAAAAATTCAACCTTTACCATTTCACATAAGTAAAATTGGTTTTGGCTTATTCAAACAGTTCCCATCTTTTAGTCCCATCTGAAATGTCACCTTTCTCTTTGTGAAAGAATGAACTGATTCTGCAAATATTTATTTGTGATTGCTCTGTGCAGGGCACCATGGCTGATACTGGGGATGCAGGGATAGTTAGGGTAGATTATCTCTGTCCTCAGGGCATTCATATCATTGGACAGTGGTCCTCTCACAAGGGGCATGATTCTCTGGATAAAAGACTTTCCAAGGGGTACTCAAGTATGGATATTTTATAGAATTCTGTACTCAAACCCTCAACCTCTATCTATTCTTTTCTAAACTTGACCTGCTGGAATAAACCTGTGTTCATAATAACTGTTCACAAAAAGGAGGTGTTCCCCTCACCTCCCTCAAATTTTACCCTGGTGCATTACCCACAGTGTGTAAAACTTGGAGGGCATCAAACAAAGAGAAAACCTTTTTTAAAATAGTGAATCAAGACATCATAACCCCTTGAATCTCCCCCTCTGTTCCTGTTTTGTACAGTTCTGTTAAGAATGACGTGTGGTGTTGGAAAGGGAAAGGGGCTGCTTTGTCCTGCATGTTTGTGATGTTCGGAATTCTTCAAACGTGTGGTATGTGGAGCAATGCCAGGTTTCATTTTAATGACTTTGCCTCTTCCGTTCTCTGTCTACTATGAAAGGAGTTCTTCAGGGAGACTTATTGGAGAGCAAGGCAAAGAAAGCACATGTAAGAAATACTGAATATTGGGGGAAAAACCCCATATTCAGGTGTAAGCAGTTCTTTACACCTGTCCTCAGGACTCATCCCTTGGCTGAAAGAACAGTCCCTTCAAAGAGACAAAGGCACAATTTTTGCTACTGATTCTTGTAGACACAGTCATGATGTTTCCTGGAACTATCAGCATTTTCGAGGCTGTAATTCATGAATAAAACTTTTACCCGATTCCTCTTGGATTAGAAATCCGTTAGTAACTACAGTAGCCAGAACCTAGTCTGTCAAATTAGATCATAAGCTCTTTCTTTACAGTTATTCATCATCTTGTAAAACATTTAAAATTTTTTCCCTACTTTTAATACAAAACAAAATTATATGCTAGCTGCTAGACTGATTATTTTTAGCAATCTATACTTTTTACTTTTTAAAATATAGAAACTATTTTGCTAATTATGTCTAACAAAATTATTGGAGTTATTTCTGGTTTTTATCCATGTGACTCATTTAATTGTCCCTCCAAACCAAATCTCATGCATGCAATTACAGAAGGAATGCCAAGGCCATTATCATGCTCCACTCTTCTTAAATAATTGGTAATTTTAGCTGCAAATTACATTGCATTATAGCAAATTAAGTAATGAGAATGATTTATTATCTTGTTTATATAGTTTACTTTAAAATGGATAAATATATTAGATCTTCATCATTTTAATCTTACTGGAATATTTTTAGTAATCTAACTCACAAATTGCATCTTTTACTTTATTTCTAGTCATATTTATAGTATTCTTTAAAATGTGCATTAACACATTTATTTGTATTTTAAAATGAGGTCAGGCTTTTTTCCAACAAAAAAAATCCGATTTGGCTAATTGACTTGACAAAGAGGACTTTGCCATTTATGTTATATGGTAGATAGTTTCCATAAATAGAATGATTAAATCTGTAGCTCTAAGATTATGACAAAAATATATTTGAAGCATGAGCTAATATAAAATCATTTTATCAAAATATTATATTGGTAAAAGTAATGAAATTAGTAATATGTCAAATTTTTTTGTCTTTCAATGAGTTACGCAATGCACCTCTGAGTGAAAGAGTAGTATTGTAATTATTGATCACCTGATAGAGTTTGGTAAACCTTTTTTGTCTACTTCCCAGGATGTAAATGACCCTAGGACTGGGTAACAAACCTTACTCCAGCTCAGGTGTTTTCCAATTGTTTACTTTCATCAAACTGAAGCAGGACTTAATTGATTGAGTTGTTGACTTGGAAATCATTAAAAATGATTTTATGATAAGTAACATTTATCATACATGACATTTATATATTTTTAGAGCAATTGCATACTACTAATGATAATTTTGTTTGTTTGTTTCTATTTAAAATCTCTTTCTCTGACCGGGAATCAAACCCTGGGCTGTGGTGGTGAGAGTGCCAAATCCTAACCACTAGACAACCGAGGATACTGCTGATAACTTTAACAACAATAATAATTGATTACCCAACCTGGAAGAAATTGTTTAGCACTTAGAGCTGGTGATCATAAGAAATTTTTTAAAAATTACATTTAAATGTATATACATATATTTGTCACAGAAAATTATGATATAATTAATAAAAGAGTTTACATCACAAATATATATAGCAATAGGATGAAGTCAGGTCAGGGACTTGGAAGGGCAATATGAGTACAAGGAGAAAAACAAAAGGTATGAAATGTCTGCATGCTGTGGACATCAAATCAGTATGTATTTTTTCAGAAAATGAAATATTTCATCAGGATTTTTGAATTTATTATATTAGACCTTTAGATACCTTTCTTTTAATTCTTTAAAAACTGTTTTTCCCTACCAGTGGTAGTTAGAACCTCCTTCTATGTTACTAATGTCGTTTACTTGTTTTCTCCCTCTAGTGTTTCTTTTCTGACTTTGTATGTGTGCTTGTGTGTGTGTGTACATATGCACACACATACATATTTCTCTAGTTTTTCTAGTTTTTCATATATATTCCTTTCTAATTTTTTTAGTTCTGCTTTTTTAGTTTTTCAAATATATTTTTTATTTTCTTGGTATATGTATGTACATATATATGTAAAATTAGAGAGAATAAAGCAAATAAACAAGATTAGGAATATGAAAGGAGGCTTTAATTACCACTGATGGGGAAAGAGCTTTTAAAGCATAAAAGAAAGCCATCTAAAGGACTAGGGTCATTAATGTCATAAATAACTTACTCAGGAAACAATACATTCAAATATATATACACATCCAAATAAATTTTCTGAATAACATATGTGAAAAATGAGACAAGAGTTTGGTGTGTGTCTGTATATATGCATATGCGTATATACCAGCATTGTCAAAAATAGCTGTTTAATTCAGATTACAATTCCTCTCTCCCTGTCCCTGATTTCTTTTTCATCACTCTGCGTGGTGGTGGCTCTTGTTAGTGTGTCAGAGTCAGGATCCGATCAGGAAACGAGGGCAAACTCAAGGCGGGTAAATTGAGGAGCCTTTGATAAAGGGACCATGGACAAAGGCGCTGGTAGAGGGTGGGAGATGGGGTGTCAGGGTGCTAGACCAGAAGGAGGGGTGGCTTGAGGGGGGCCGAGACCTGGGGCAGGGAGCTCAGCCAGCCCACAGCCCACAGGGACGGGACAGTGGAGGAAACGTTTGACCTCATCCTTCCTCCTCCCTCCAGCCTTCTGCTGTGCTGGGCATCCCCTGAACCAGCTGGGAGGCAGCAGGTGGGGGAGCCCAGGAAAGCCTCTGGCTCAGCCTCCTGGGCGGGCAGGGACAGCAAGGTGGGGCAGGAGAGGTCCACACATTGGGGTCTTTATTCATTTATTCTTCCTGCTGTCTTTGAGTTAACTTTGCTCCTTTTTCCCTAATTTTAAGAAATGTAAGAATTTACTTTTCAGTTCCTTTATTTACATTTTTCTTGTTTAATAAGGACAGCAGTTAAACTATTTAGTATTTTATTACCAGTGGGCACTGACCAGTCAGAATGGACACTGCCCTGGGAACTCCTAGAGAGCCCTTGCTGTGCTTGCATTAAACTTTTAGCTGCTGCATTTCACGCTGGTCGGTGGTCCCAGGAGAGAGAGGCTCAGAGCGGTGCAATATTATTTACCAATCCACACAGAAGCATTTCTGTGTTTCAAGTCAGTATAGCCAAAGCAGGAAGTGCTGGCTAGATGGCAGTCCTATTTAATGCTTATAGTTCTGTTTGTATTCTTTTTGTAGTATTGTCATTATCATTAATTTCTGAACAGTCTATAATTGCAACTTAAAATTCCTTTTTAACCAAAAAGCTATCTGGGTTCATCACTTTAGGTAGGTTAAGGTATTTTTAAACTTCAAACTTATATTATTAATACAATAGCTATCCTAGTTGCTTTGAGGTCAGAAAATGTTATCCGTGCTCTTTCTCCATTTCATAATTTATCAAGGTTGTCTTTGTGGCCCTTGTATAATCAATTTTTGTAAATGCTCTGTGGATATTTGTATTAGAAAACAAAGTCTATTTTTTGTAAAGATCTTGAAGGACATCTACTAAACTGATAATATTTTTATTCAAATTCCCTATCTACCGTTATCTTTTATCAACTTGACATGTCACACACTGAAATAGTTATGTCAACATCCTCTGCCACCTCTATGTGTGCCTCAATAGCTTTGTTCTGGTCATTGCTGTCTGTCCAAGGACATGTAATGACAGGGTGTGGAGACAAGGCCCAGGAGTGAGGCGGACAGAGAGTTTCTTCAAAATGCCTAACCCTAAGGGAGAGATGCCATCCAGTTTCTTTATGGACGTAGACTCTGGCCCTCTGAGTCAGGGAGAAGACAGAACAGGAAGTCACCCAGCTCTGACTGTCATTTTATGTAGCCTTTGTTTTATAAGCTGAATCTGGTGAGATGAAGCAGGTTTTTAATGCCTGAAAGGTCCCTGCTGTGGCAGTAAGTAGTCCATCCACTTAGCCATCAGCACTGTTGGGTTTTTCTACTTTTCCTTGGCCACAGTAAGCTGAAGATGTTGCCTGGTGCTGCTCCCCATATGTTGTGTCAACCCAGAAGCATGCGTCCTGCTTGCCTTTAGCAGTGTGCCAAGCACAGTGTAATCTTAAAGCATCCTTGGCCAGCTCTCAAGGGGACAATGGCCCAGAGTCTGGTCATACGTGGCATTAGTGTGCTTTGTGGTGCCATTGTAGTAGCTCCTTCTCTGATCACACTCTACAGTTTGTGTCCCATCCCTAGACCAGCCACATAGTTTAATGATAGCAGCTTATGACCAATTACACGATCAAATTGACCCCTTACCTAATAAAAGGAAGTTTAAAAATACTAGAAGAATTTTAGAGACTCACTTGCCTTTCTCATCTTTCCGTGCATAGACAATATTTATGCTTGAATTCCAACCATGGACCCACTACTGTAAATTATAATTGAGTCTCGGTTAGCTATGTAAAATACACTTTTGGCTCCAGCTAAATGAAGTCCCTCCCTGGGAATACAGATAAGAAATAAGAAACATGTTTCTCCCTACTTAAAATGCATGAGTTCTGTTAAATAGGGTAGGTGTTGGATTATGGTTGAATGTCTATATCAAATTAATGAGAGATATTGCCACTTCTTCCCATTTGTAGATGAATCAGTGTAACCTAGAAAGAAAAGTGTGTCTCATTCCTTCCAGAATCACTGGTTGCAAGGAAGAGAAACTGATTTGAGTTAATCCAAATGACCAAGAAAAGGGGGAGGCATAGATAAGGAGCAGTGTTGTAAAATTATACAATAGACGGTTCACTTGCAAAATTACAGGGGGCTTAGGCTTCTCTCCTCTTCTCATTCTGGACCGTATTCTGTTGCTTGTCTATGTCCTTACATGGCTCTTGGCCTGAGGTTTGGATGACTTCACAGAATTAACAACGACCACTTAATGTCTTTTAGAATCATCAGGAAAGGAACTCTTTTTGATCACTGACCAGTCAATTAATTGGCTTCACTTGGATGCCATGTCCATCTCTGGCAGTCGGCTTTGGCCCAAGAGTGGTGTCATCTAGTGCAGACGTGGCCACCAGCACCTTCTCCTTCTGGGGCTGGAGAGTGAAGAATTTCCCAGAAGAGGCAATTCTGAGCTGGGTGAGCAGGCAGTGAGGCTCATGTGGTACACAGGAGGGAACGGGGGCAAAGCACCACTAGACATTGGGAAGTGCTTTATATTCCCTCTTCAGATGAATTTATTCCCCTTGATTCCCCTTTGGAGGAGACCTGGATAAATGGCCCAACAAAGTTTGTGGATTCCGAAGCTTTAGAAACATAATTTTGTAGGTGAAAACTGAGAGTTTGCCTTGTATTTTTAACTTAAAAAATCAATACCACAATGCTGGACCATTCAATGTAAGGTATATTTAGATCACAGATTGAATTGTTGTTCCTGAGCAGCAACATGATCTGAGAGAACAGAGAAAGGAGTCAGGAGGCCTCACTTCTTCTTTCTCTTGCAGCACTGGGTCACCTTGAGATCTTGCTAATCTTAACCTCTCTCTAGCTCAGGGTATTTTTTCCAAACAAGGGACAAGATGTATCATGGATCTGAACATGGCAGTGGCTCGGGATATCATATCTTGGATGGATAGCCTTATCTTAGAAGCAACTGGGACCTGATAAACATTTTAGTGGAGAAGAGGAGGAGATATTGAACGGGGTTTGAGGGGACTGAGGGAATAAACCTAGCTGCAGTGTGCCTGTGACCAGCAGTACAGATCACAGTGTCCTGCGAAACATGGCAAACCTGGCCTTGGGTAGCATTTATATCCAGGGCGCTTTACTGATTGACTATTAAAGCCACAGTAATTTTCTGGATTGATGGTACTTGATGAACAAAGTCCAAGGGAAAAGATAACATCACATTTTAAGAGGTTCATTAGTTTGGAGCAAGTCCCCAGCCAGGGTCGGGAGGTGTATAGGGAAGGGTTCTTTTGAAAGGAGGAAACTGACACAGCCTCAGTCAGTGGGCCAGCCCTCCAGTACAGCGCTGCTTAGGAAACTGAAGAAGACTCCCGAAATGAGTTCCGTCACCAACTACCTGGGGCTGGGCCAGATCTCACAAGTTAACCGCAACACTGTCCCCCACAACATGGCCACAAGCTTGGGGGCCCCCAGGCCACCTGCACTTCTAACCAGCTAGCCACAAATTCAGTGGTTCTTGCTATTCCCTAAGGTTTGATAATTCACTAGAATGACTGCCAGAATACACGCAAGTGGTATACTTATGATTACAGAGGGTTTTTAATAACAAAAGGAGACAAATCAGAACCAGCCAAAAGAAGAGATGCTCAGGGCGAGGTCTTCAAGCACCTGGAAAACAGAGCTTTTGGTGTCATCTCCCTGTGGAGTCAGGATGAATTATCCTCCCAGCACAGAGCACTGCCACTGGGGAAGCTCACCTGAGTCTTGATGTTCAGAGTTTTTATTGGGGTTTCATATGTAGGCATAATTGATTGGAGCATTGGCCATGTGGTTGAACTCAGTCTCCTGCTCCCCTGGCCTCCCCAGAGGTCAGGCTGATACCGTGTGACTCAAAGACCCACCCCTCTGATCACAAGGTTGGTCTTCCCGTCATAGCCAGCCCTCATCCTGAGTCATCTCTTCCTCATAAACTATCAGGGCCCACCATGAATAAAAAGGCACTGTTATCACCTGAGAAATTCCAAGGATTTAGAGGTTGCCTCCCAGGAACTGGAAACAAAAGCCAGCCAAACTCTTTATGACACAGGAACTCCTAATCATTTTTGGCTGAGCAGGCATATGAAGGAATATGTTGATATGTGGGTGCCTGGGCCTGGCAACCAGATACTAGCTTTAGAGCAGCAACCAACCCCTTCCTTCCCCCATGCCCTGCCCTGGTGACAAAGGGGAGAAGGGATACCAGCTTCTTATGTACTTTCCATCATGGTGCCCTTTAGCTTTAAAAATGGGCAGGGCTGGGCCAGAAATTCAGAGGCTTCACTGCACAGACCAGGTTTGGCTGGGATCACAGAAGGAAGCCCTTAGAAATGCACAGTCATGATCATGATCCCTGCTTCTGGAGAGGGGCCATTTGGGTGCAGTATTTAGAGCCCTCCTATGCAAGAGAATGTGGGCTTGCTGAATGTTTTTGAATCTTGCTTCTGAGGACCTGGAAGTACTTTAAGCACTGTTTGATAAAGTGACAGTACATTATACTTTTGTTACTTTCCTGGGTCCCTTATTAAATAGTAGGGTTAGCTGTTGATTACCTGGGCTTTAAGGCTAAGGGAGTTTAGGTAGGCAGCTGTGAGTCTATAGTTGCCAGGGGGAACATCATAGGAAGAATGTCATAGTACCTGGTACCACTTTAGAGAATTAGGGAGATTCTGTGGTTTCTGATGCTGAGTTTCCAGGGCCATTTGATCTTTTGATCTCTTTAGGCCAAGGATGAAACATGTACCAATCAATCAGAGAAGATACCTGAATGGAAGCCTATGTATCCTTCCTAATCTTGGTCAGAACCATAATTTTTTGTTTGTGTGTTTTCAGTCTCTGTATCTCTTGAAGCCTCTAATGCCGAACATTGTGCCTACTGAGTGCTCATTAAGTATTTGCTAAATTAGATGTCTGAGGAATTAGCTTTAATAGTTGAGTTGACTGCATTTTATCATCATAGGTGGCAATGCCAAATGACTTTTGCAGAGATGATTATAAGGAGTAGATCTTTGCCACTCAAAGTGTAGTCCTTAGACCAGACCATGTCCTCACTTGGGAGCTCAGTAGAAATGCTTAGTTCCAGACCTGCTAAATCAGAACCTGCATTTTAACAAGATCTGCTGACCATTCTTCGTATGCTCAGTAAGGTTTGGCAAGTTCCTCTAGTCCAGCGTTCCTCAATCCTCACGGCACATTACAATCTCAGAACATCGCTTCTCAGCCTTTTGGCTAAGATCAAGTATAGAATCTCAGAACAATTAGGTCAGAATCACTGCAGGTGGAACCCAGCCTTCAGTATTTTGTACAGCTCTCCAAGAAAACCATCAGGGTGGAGCATTGCAAGTCAGGGGGAAGCAGCCTGGATCAATTCAGACAATCTGGTTTTTTGCCCTGAAAATAAGAAGCCAAATGCTCATGAACTGAGTCACCTTTCCTTACAATAAAGTATGGTTCCATCTCTGTATCTTGCACATCTTTCAAAGATTATGGAACATTCTGTGTCCAAGAAGATACTTTGTGAAAGAGGGTTTACATTAGGGGCACGTTTAATCTAGGATCAGATGTTTTCAGAATGTCGACTTTGAAGAGCATGGTTGAAGTGCCTTGGGAAACAGCACAAGAAATTAACAATGCCTCTTTCTGGGGTCAGATCTTTGATCATGTTTTCTTCAGCTGCCACTGCTAAATTAAAACCTGGAGAAATTGCTTTTCTTTCATAAGGAGCCAAGCTCGGTAGGGGGGCAGCTTGCTACCACAGGTGTTTCATTTTATGAAATTAATGTGGAAACCTGATATGTGTGAGATCGGTAGCCTTGGAGTAACCGTCACTGCCGTGTGAGTCCTGTGTTCCCTTGCAGCCGCGTCCCCCTGTCTGCTTACCATCAGGCCTTTCCCCTCTCCCTTTCTCCCCGCTCGCTGCCCCGGTCATCCGGTCATTCTGACGACTCACTTCGTGTATGCAGGGAAGACACACACTTTCATTTCTGTCCCGCACCTCCCCGCCGAATGCCAGACTTGTTTTTCCATCACCACTTGGATGGCTAAGAAGCATTGCAAACATAAAACGTCCAAAACTCAGCTCCTGCTTTTCTTTCCCAAACCCGCCCTGCCTCCTTCCCCATCTCAGTTCACGGCAAATCCATCCTTTCTAATTCGCTTGGTCCAGAAATGCAGCATCCTTCTCTTTCTCTCCTGCCCCACATCCAATCTGGCAGCAGCACTTTTGCTTCTATCTTTAAGGCGTATCCAGAATCCAACAACTTCTCACCACCACTCTGGCCTAAACCACCACCATTTCACACTGGAATTATTGCACAGGCTCCTTATTTATTTGTCTCCTTGCTGTTGCCCGTGGTCACCTTCAGCATAGTCACAGCACCACAGCTGAGAAGGCCCATGGAAACCTATGTCACTTCTCTGCTTAAATCCCTTCAGTGGCTTCCTGTCTCCCAGGAGCGAGATGGAAGTCCTTGCCATGACTTACAAGATGCTACCCGAATTGTTCCCCCCCTTACGTCTCAGGCCGCGTCTCTGCCCTTCCTGCTGAGTCCCTGCTCCCACCACTACCAGCCCTCCTGCCTCAGGGCCTTTGCCCCTGCCTCTGCCATTCCCTCTGCCTGGAAAATCTCTACCCCTTATTCTCCAAGTGTCTCACCTCCTCCTCCTCCAAATCTGCACAAAAGCCACCTTCCCTCTCCTTCGGTCATCCCTGCTAAGATTCAACTTTTTCCCAGCCTCCCACCTATTTTCCGTCTCCCGCATCCACGCTTTATCTCCCCCAGAGCTCACATCACTTCCTACTGCACTACACGCTGCCGTTACTTTTCTTCATTGTCTCACGCTAGAACATAAGCTCTGCGATAGCAGAAAAGGGAATTTTATAATGAATGAACAGGTATATTTGCTGTTCCAAAGAGGCCTGAACTCCATTTGATGTAAAACATCATGTGTTTCTCACCCAGCACTTACTAGGCTTTATGCCAGGGGCTGGGAAAGATCAGTAAGAGGTGTCTGTGGGGTCACTGGTCAGCAGGAGGGATGTGGGTATGGGTCGGGGAGGCTGGGGTACAGGATGAGGTCAGCTTGTGGAGGCTGTTTGCTGTGCTAGCAAATTTAGATTTTATCCTGTAGGCAATGGGGGACCATTAAGTGTTTTAAGCAAAGAAATAACATGGTGGAATTGATGGCAGGTAAAGACCTCTAGCAGAAGCGTGAGAAGGCCACAGCTGCTGACATGTTGGAAGCTTGTCTAGGGCCTGGCCATGGACTGAGCAGGATGGAGGGACTTGCAGAGATATAAAAGGGCAACTGGCCTATTTTTAATAGCTGAAGCCATGACTGAGGAGTGAAATCATAGGCACTAGTATTAAGAGAAAAATAAATTAAACCCACAGTGACATACCATTTCACAACCATCAAGTTGAAAACAAAGAAGGCTGACAAGAGCAAGTACTGGCAAGAATATGGAAACACAGGACCTGCAGCGATGCTGGGAGAATAATCAGGTTCCTTCTCTTTGGTGAGCTCTGTGGCCCTGTCTGGCAAAGTGGAGGGGGAGCTGACTTTCTGCACCAGCAAACCTGTGTCTGTGCACACCCTGGGGAACTCCTCACATACATGCACAACTGGTGGTAGGTAAAGTCGTTTGCTTGAAATAGCAAAAGGAAAAAAAATTGGAAACAACTTAAATGCTCATCTGTAGGAAAATAAATAAATGAAATTTGGAATACACATCAGTGAAATAATATAGGATGGTTAAACTAGAAAACTAGAACTACCTGTATTAATGTAGGTAAATATTCCAAACATAAAATTTTATTTCTAGATTGTGAGGAACTTTTTTGATACTAATATAAAGTCATTCATGCTACCAGAAAGGTTAGTTAAAAACTATGAGTAATAATAGAAAATGCTATCAATTTTCTAGGAAATCAATATAGAATATGCACAGGATGCAATGATTACTAATTGAATAGACCTTTGATTTGCATTTTATTATATTATTTTTAGATAGCTACATGAAGAGTCAAATGTTACTAAATACCATATGTTCTTTTGTAAACCACATAACAATAACATGTTTTATATGAAGTTAGGGAACATAGGGGTTAAAATGGAAAGAGTTTAGGTAAAAGTTCAAAAGATACAAGCATAGCCCTGGTTCTGCCCTTCTTATTTCTGTAACTTTGCTCATGTTGCTTAAACTCCCTGAGACTTCTGTTGTTGGTTGTTTGTCTTGCATTGAGGTCAGCAATATCTGCCCCGCCTGCCCAGGGGTGTGTGAGGGTGAGGATCAAACAAGACAGCATCGAGGTGAGGGGCTCTGCCACGTGTGCGTGCCATCCAGTGCTTGTTGCTGTTAATTCACTGTCCAAATGCTTTGCTTTTTTCATCTTGCTGAAGTAATAGATTTCAAAATAACATCGTCCCTAAACTGACAGGTCTGAAAGGACACTGCAACAGGCTGGCTTTTCTATTCACAGACCAAAGCATTTCGGGTCTGTGTTACTCCAGGTCCTCTGAGAAGTAGGTGCCAAGATGAAATTAAACCCACAAGAGACTGATGGGGCGAAAGCCTGTGAGGGGAAGTGGGCAGGGAGCCAGGTGGGTGAGAGGCAGTGCAGGTCTGACCCTTGTGACGGAGAGAGGAGAGGAGGAAGGGTGAGTGGAAGTCCCGCAGGCAGCAATGTGATTCCTAAATGCTGCCCTTCCGAAGAGTCTGGCATCTCCCAGGAATGGGCCTCCCTTGGCATCGCTGCCACACTCAGTCACTGGTTAGAGCAGCCTGTCAGGCATGGGCTCCAGGGCACAGGCCCTGGGCCATCTCCAGCCATCAGAAATCTAAGTGCTACATTCTCATGGCCATCACAATGTCATGAAAACTATTAATACCTTTCGTATTTTGACAACCATGGCTACCATTATTTTTCACAAAGTGACTTATTAAAGAATGTACTCATCTAGATAATGTGATATGGAAATTTATGCCTATTTTATTATTAATGTTTCACTATTAATTTTAACTATTTCAGCAGTTAATGGGCCGTGTCCTGCTTTATGTTAAATACATTCCTGTCACTGTCAGAAACAATATAAAATTGACCATGATTTTTAGTGATTATTTAACATTGATCTTGAAGTTCTGGCTTCATGAAACAAGATGTAAAGCAAAAGCTACAGGATGGCTGTTGTAATGAGAAACAATGGTCACTATTTTTAGGGATATGACCCTATACCTATAAAATGTAAGGAAAATATCCAATTATTTGAATGAAAAAGGCAGTTTACAAAGTTATAATTATTGTTACAAAGTTGACAATATTCAAATATAAAATTTAAAAGTATTTAAAAAGCATCTGATTCCCAATGGTAATGAAAACATAAAATATCCATACTTTAATCATTAAGTGCAAAAAGTATGTAAATAAAACTCCAAAACTTTACTGAGAAACACAATTTAAATTAATCTACAGACATTCCATGTTTTTTCACGAGAAAACTGAATATTGTAGAGTTGTTATGTTTCATGTTAATTCATACATATTTACAATGTTATAAATAAAATATCCCCACTTTTTCTGTGACTTTTTTATTAGTTGAAGTTAATAAAATTATTTTAAAACATTCTGAGCAAATAGTCCAGAAGAGGTATATTTCAAGAGAGCAAACCAAGAAGAATGACAGATTAACACTCCCATATTTTAAAGGTTTGATAGTGAACAAAATGTGCTCTTGACTCCAGAAAACACAATAGATCCACGAAACTGCATAACTCCAAGTAAAGTCTAGCACATGGAAAAATTTGATACATGGAAGGGGACAGCAGGTACCCATAAGGAAGAGGTGTGTTATTCACACGCCCCCAAATAAATTACAAATGGATTTAAGAGCTGATTTTTTCAAAATAGTGCGATAGCATACTAGGTAGGTGCAGAAATAATGTTTATCTCCATGGGGTGGGGAGGGGGAGTGAGTGGGGCTTCTGGGTGTTAGAAAGAATCAGAAAGAAGAGTTTTGACTACATAAAATTGGAAATCTCCCATTAATAACCAAATACAATTAAAAATCAACCCACTGGGAAATATCTGTAACATGTATATCAGACAAGAGCTTGGTATTTTGGGATTCATCACGTTCATATCCTTAAGTGAAATATAATGCCAAGCTTGAGTAGATGATCATTTAAAGAACAAGATCAGACAGTTCACAAAAGGACAATACACATGGCTACGAGAAGGTCGAAAATGCACAGTCAGGAGATACAGAGAACTACAAGAACACTCAGTGTCCTTGAGTCTGGCAGGGGGGGACACTTGTATGGATCACTACTTGGGTATAAATCGGTGAGGCGTGTTTGTAAGGCCACTGGGCTATGTATCCATACCCTTTCACTCAGTATAATCATTCAGGCCATATTTCCCAAGGGAAAAAAGCACAATGCAGAAAATATTTTTTGTGTGTACAAAGATGTTTGTCCCACCATTATTAAATAGCAGAAATATAAAACAATCTAAGTGCCCCAAATAGGACCAAAAACCTAAATTATATTATATTTATTTATGAAAAATTCTTAACATTGGAAATGCTTGTATTTCATTGCATATATAATATGTCTTAAGACAAAAGAAAAGGAAAAACAAATAACTGCAAACAATCTACCAATTTGGTGAACAGTGGTAGATTCTGGATTATGGGTGTCTTTTTTCTTCTGTTTTCTGCTTTTCATAGCTTTCAGATTTTCCACAGTAAGAATGAGTTACTTTTATAATTTTTTTTAAAAAGGAAGAACTATCAATGCTATGTTGAAACCAGATGTGAAACAGCTACTGTAACTTAAAGAGAAATTTAATGTTCATTCACTTTCTGCTAAATAAGATGTGTTTCCAGTGTTGATCTTTCTCCACATTCCCTACATTGAAGTCTTTGCAACCAGCTGACACCAAGTAGTAGTCCACTCTTTGGAAAGATGCTGTACAATATAGTGGCATTAGTGAGTCTCATGATAAAATCTATTGCCATGAAAAATATTCCTCAAAAGATAGAACTCAATACTTCTGTTTAAAAAGGAGCCTCTGATTCAGGCAAAAATAATTAATGGTTGCTAAAAGAAATAGGTGAAAGCTTAAGGAGTAATAATATATTTATATAATCTCAAAGTATTTCTCCCTAAGATACTTATTACTTACAATGGATAAAATAGTAACTTTACACTGGAGAAATCTGGCGGACAGCTCCTTAACCAAGTACTGGGTTACCACCAGGGCAGCATATGCCTCCTGATATGAGGCACTGGGAAGAACTCAGTATGTCTTCTGTGGCGTTCCTGCCCAAAGTACGTAGCCGGAATCTGATCACAAGGAAACATCAGACGAACTTGAAGTGAGGAACATTGTACAAAATAACTGGCCTATACTCTTAAAAAATCATCAGTATCATGAAATATAAATAAAGACAACTGAACTGCGTGCAACACATGATTTTGGATCTTGGATTTTTCTTTGCCATAAAGGACATTATTGAGAAAATTGGTGAGATTTGAGTTAGGTCTGTAGATTAGATAGTACTGTGTCAGTGTTAATTTACTGACTTTCATAATTGTACTGTAGTTGTGTAAGAGAATTTCTTGCTTTTAGGAAATACACATCAAAGTATTTAGGAGTAAGGGAGCATCCTGTACAGATTACTCTTGAATGGTTCAGAAAAAATTATACACACACATACACACACATATCTGTACATATAAATATGAATAAATATATAAATTGTATGTCAACACACAGACAGTGAGAAAAAAGGAAAAACAAACAGCAAAATCCTAACATTTGGAGAATCCGTGTGAAATATATTAGGGAATTCATTTTGGTGTTCTTGCAACTTCTCTATAGGTCTGAGAGTATGCTAAAGTCAAGAAAAAAAATTAAAGCAAAAAGGGGCTGGTGGTTGCAGCTCTACCAAGCGTTAGCACATAATTAGGGCCCTTCATCTCCTGAACTTGACACACCTTTGAACACTGAGCCCTCTCTCTGTCCTGTAGGCAATAGATGCCTCGTGTCTGGTGCTGTTCTTAAGGCCTTTCCATATGTTTTCCCACCGAAATCTGTTGACAGCACTATGGAGTTGACACAATTATAATCCTCATTGACAAGTAAGAAACCAACATTTAGAGAGGTTAAGTAACTTGTTTAAGATCCCAGAGCCAGAAAGTGCAGAAAGAGACTTGAACTCAGGCTTCTCTGCCTCCCTCTGCTGTTCTGTCTGTTCCACAACTGGGAAGCATACGTCTCTTCCATTACAACCTTTTGAATGTAACTCTTTTTTTCTAGTATTTACAAATCTAAAAGCATCCCCTTGGTCTTTTCACATGACATGGATTCACTGAATTGATTTGCACCGAGGTATGTTATCTCACCTTGCTCAATGGTGCTACCCATCAAAATTATGTTGTTCTACCCTACAATCCCTCAAACTGTTGGATTCTGGTTAGGGAAAATGAAGCAGTGAGCTATTTCATTAAGTCTGTAAATTTGAGATCCTTTAAGCTTTTTGGCTTAATATGAGCAATCTCCATCATACCCCTGGTTCTGTTTTGTCAGAATCCCCTCCTGGCCACGATGAACAGTGAAAAGAAACAAGATGATAACCTCCCTTGGCAGGTGTTCCTCATACTTTCTCCTCATTCCAGCTGCTATGATGTAAGAGAGCTCTTATTCTAAAACATAAATGCTCCCAGGAGGACCCAGTTTAAGTCTGTTAAACTCAAACATCGTAATTGTGTTAGTGCCTTAATAGGGACTCACTGCTTGCCAGCTAAAGAGATTGAAAAAGACCCAAGATCGTAGATTCAAGGAGGAGACGTAGCCCTTGAATGGTGCTAGAGACTTTCTTCCCCTGGTTTTTTACACTTGGAGATAAAAACCTAGTGAAAATACAGGAGTTCAGCTGTGGGCCCTTACCAGCAACACAGCACTGCAGCTGCAGAGTGGAGTCTAACCTTCTCCTCTGTTGTCATCAGGGAATCAAGTCCTTGCAGCACCATTGAGGAGGGCACACAAAATGTGTTCTGGCATGGCAACTTCTGGGAGGAATTTGATCTGAGAATTGACAGGAACCAGGGAAAGGGAAAACTGATCACAAAGAAAGAGCTTGGAGTTTCAGTGAGAGAGAGAGACCAGCAAATACAAAAAGAAAAGTACAAGACTTGGTTGATAGGGATAGTTTGAATGATACGTGGGAGAGAAGACAGATGCCTCTCAGTGCTACCTTGCAAGTCTCTATTTATGCTGACACCTCTCCTCCACTGGTGAACTATAAGACCTCTCCTTCAAAGTAGGTCAGGGAAAGGCCAAGTGCTGGTGGGCATAGAAGAATCAGGATGTGCCACCCTGCCTTGAGCAGGGGAATTTAATTCAGAAGAGGGGTAGAAATGGAGGCTGGGGGTGCAACGGTATTCGTTTGCTTTTGCTGGTTATGCTATGAACCAAACATCCACACAGTCTCGATGGCTTCCACAGCAAAGGTCTATTTCTCACTCCCATCACATTTAGGCTGTGGGTCAGCTCCTTCACCTCGTGGGTTGGGCCAGGTATGCTTCTGAAATGGAGGCTGAAGGCACAGCCCAATCTAGAACTAGAACATGCTGTTCTTGTGGGAAAGGGGACAGAGCAAGAGGGATGGTGAAAACTCATGATGCCTCTTATTAGTAAAATTTCTTGCTTACAAGTGAATATCACATTTAATTGGCCAAAGCCGGACCTTTGATCTGGAATGTAAAATAATCCCCTCTGGGGAGAGGGGGCAGAGGATGATGGGCTTATGGCCATCTCCAGAGGAGATAGGACTTTATATCTTTCCAGAAGTCCCTATCTTTAGGGTAGCCATCAATTATCCTTTAACCCAGGTGCCTTTGCTCAGAAATTGTTAACCTCAGAGACATGAAAACATTCATAGGGCATTGTTTCCTGACACTCGTGCTTTTAAACATTCTGATGATTATTGTTTAATTGTAGAGACCCAAATTTTCACAGTTGTGGAAATGAGTGCCCCTCCAGTTCACAGTTCTCGGCAGGTGCATATTCTCCTCTGGCTGATACATTGAGACTAGATCCAAAATCTGGCACTTCGCTCCCTCTCCCCAGCTGGTTGACATTACTTCCCAGAACCTCCACGCCTGAGTTTGATCTTATATCTGGGAACTCTCTACGTTTTCATACACCTTCAATGTGGAAACAGTAGAATTACTAAAGAAACCACAGTTTGGATATTATAATTTTTCTTGCCTCATAAGCCCTCAATATCTTGTTACTGAGTAACGTATTTATTTAGTCCCCAGGACTTTTTAGGTGCTATTGCGGAAAAGACAAGATTGACCACACACGGTCACATATATCTGGGTCAGTGCATGCGTACAGATTTTAGTATCTTTAATTGACTATGTGTTCAAAGACGCTGTTGTTTTGTTTTTCAGTGTCTGAGAAACTCTTTCATGTATAAGACGGTAAAGTCTTACAATATCATCCATTGGGAAAATGTGTGGCTGAAAACCAGGATGGTGATACCCAGCTGCCAGGTGTAGTGAGCAGAAGTGATAGATCTTACTGGATACCTCTCCTTCCCCCAAAAAACAACTTCCCTGAAATGGTTTTATGAAAGCTCCCAAAATGATGCAGAATAATACTGTTCTGGAACCTAGGAATAGGGA
This sequence comes from Daubentonia madagascariensis, assembly GCA_023783475.1. Lineage (NCBI taxonomy): Eukaryota > Metazoa > Chordata > Mammalia > Primates > Daubentoniidae > Daubentonia > Daubentonia madagascariensis. Next base: position 12,899,524 of record JAKFHU010002658.1, read on the forward strand.
CGGGTATATCTGACTTCAGAACTGATCTCCGGGATAAAAGTTTGACTGGGACCCTGAGGGTCAGCCCAGACCTCCGCCGACCTGCATGCTTCACCTGCCCTCAGGCCTGCACCCCCCAGCCGCTGGCCTCCGTTTGCTCCCCTCTTCCTATTTTCATTGGGGCGCTTCAATCCCCAAAAGTGCAGCAAAGCTGGAAGTGGATATAGAGATACAATGGGCATAATAGAAGCCCACGATAGAAAAAGGAAGAATCGGAGAGAGAGAGAGAGAGACATGAAAACACATTATAGTTTCTGGCACGGGAAACATAAGGGCTTCATATGATCCAGAAAAAAGCTTCACTGCGGGTAGTGAGATGACAGGTAAGGAGCAGCGAGCGTTCTACAAGCAGTGGCAAGGGCTGCCTGTGATATGAAGGTTTGCTAAACAAGCAAAAGGTTAGCCAGAGGCTTTACAAAGCACGTGCAATACAGCCCTGCCAGTGGCAGCTCTCTCCTATCTACACTTCTAACCAAATTCTCACCACCCGCCCCGTTCCCACCCCCTTCGTGTCTGGCCTGGGTTCCTGCAAGGTCTTCCAACTTCCCCCCGCCCCTTCCCTTCAGTGTGTTCTTAAAGCAGCAGCCAGAGATCCCCTGTTCAATGCCAGCCAGGTCTTGTCACTTCCCCACTCAGAGCCCTCCAGTGACTTCCCACCTTGCAACACGTGAACACCAGGGTCCTTCCAATGAACTAGAAGCCCAACGCTATCTGGCCCCTCGTTTCGTCTCCAATTTTACTTCCTTCTATTCTCCCCTCCCTTCTCTTGGCTGTGTCTACACTGGCCTCTGCTGTTTCTCAGGAAACCCAGGGGCGCTCCCACCTCGGGACCTCTGCATTTGCTGTGCCCTTTGCCTGGATGCTCTTTGCTTGGACACGCACGGACACCTCCTCTTCTTCCTTTAGGTCGTTACTCAAAGTCTCCTTATCTCTGAAGCTTTCCCTACAGACCAAGAAAAAACTTCATTTCCTCCCTACATCTTAACATTTCATTTCTCATGTGTTGTTTCTTCTTAAAATTTCCCACTAACATGCATTTTACTTATTTATTGTGTTTTGTTATTGCTTTTTTCCCACAAACATGAGCTCCACAGCCAGGTCTTATAGTCTGTGTTGTCACTAGCATATTGCCTGATCTGCGGTGCCCCATGTGTAGTTGGCCCTCAGCAAACATGTGTATGAATGGATGAAAACGCTGCTCCACCTGAGGCCCTAAACGGAAATATGTGCACAGCAAATGAGGGAAAAAACTAAAAACCAAGTTGGGTCACACTTGATGATTATCTGGGGCCCTGTGCAGATTAATCTCCTCGCCTCAGGTTGGCTAATCACCAACAAATTGGGCCAATCTCCTGCCAGACCCATGGTCCAGACCCAAGTCTTGACCATACTGGTCCCTTGGAATCCCGGCCCCAGCACACCTGCAGTGACACTTGGGGCAGCCAGGGTCAGGAGAGTCCTGAGCTGGGACTGCCAGAGCCACCTCCAAGGGGGCCCAGAGCTCTGTCCCCCAGACTCTGCAGGAGGAGGTGGATCCCACGCCCACTCCTTGCCAGGACGAACGCTGCAGACAGTGGAGCGGCTGCAGGGGAAGGAGATTTGGCGCCCCCTAGAGGAGCATAGGTGGGACACTGCCCACCATGCAGGAACCCCAGACCAGGAAACACATTTAACACATTAACTGCCATGTGAGTTGTATTCAACTCACGCTAGTTTTGAGCCCAGGGCCTCGTGAAGCATATGTAAGTCACAAGCCTCTTCACCTTGGGAGCCGCTAAGAACTATTTTTCAAGTTGCATATAACTCACACACAGAAAACAATTTAGAAATAACAAATTTTTCATTAAATTAGAAAGGATTGTTTTGTTTTAGAAGTTTTTATTCTATTTTCATAATAAAATACTGTGGCCCTAAGGAAAAATTTTTTTTCTAGTGTGGCCGTCAATGTGTTGAGCATAATACTTTAGGTGAATACTAGGCTGATAAAAAGATTCTGAAAGACAAGAGAAGGACATAGGGGACCATTATTCTTAAAAAATGCAGAATAAGAAAGACATCTTTGACCCATACCTGTGATAATTTTAGAAAACATTTTGAATGCTTAAGAAATAGAAAAAATCATGGACTACAAAGCAGAAAGGAGTTTGTGTGATATATGTGAAGAAAGCTGTGAATATTAATTTAAAAAATCAAAACAGGAATTTAATAAGTAGAGAAACAGTGCTCCTGGATGGGATAACTTCATGTGCAAAACTTCTCATATTCACTTGCTAGTCTAATTTAATCCCACTATTAAATTAAAGACCTGTGGGTTTTTATGTTCTGGAACGTGGCCAGTTGGGTCTAAGTATCGGGTTCTACTGGTATCTTGGGTGGGGAGTCCTCTGTGGGTGTTGGTGGCTTTCTCCTGCGCACACAGCACACTCCCTGGGCCCACAGCAGGCTTCTAGACAGATAAGAACGCAGGCACGGCTAGGAGAACTTATTTCAAAAATTAATGAGGGAGGCCTTTGTGCTACATGATGTGATATATATTATAAACATATAGTAAATACGTTTATATGCTTTAGTCTGTGTACAGACACACACATGCAAACATTAAAACTTTACGTGTTAGTCTATGAATAGAAAGAACAATAGAAGGTATTGATAGAAACTATGTGAATAGAAAGAACAACAGAAATAAAGTCCTGTAATTATAGACGTGAGTTTGTAAGAAGTTTAGTACTTACTAAGTAATTTAGAAAACTATCTGTGGGGGCAACGGTAAAGTGAAATAGGTAATAAAAACAAACTATACAAAAAGATAAATTCCAGAAAGAATAGGCTGTAAATAAGGAATGAAACTAAGGGAAGGGAGAAGGGAAGGAGGGAAGGAAGGAGGGAAGGAAACAGAAATAGTACAGCTGCTCGCCTGATAGGAAGCTGGCGCTTCAGAGGTCCTGGGGAGAAGGGACGTTGCCACCAGTATCTTAAAGGTATTTCTGACCAAAATAAATTTTAAATCTCTGATCAGGAACTGCCTGGAGCCCTACTTAGCTCTTAAATGGAAGGCTGTAACATCTTCATGTGGTCAGCGTGTCTCCCCTCAGAGCGCGGCTTCTGCAGGGCAGGGACCACACCTGGCTGTGCGGCTGAGTGCATGTGACATTGAACATGTTACAGAGCCTCTCCATGCCTCAGTTTTCTCATCTCTAAAATGTAGATAGTAGTAGTACCTGCCTTTCAAGATTGTGAGGATCAAATGGGTTAGTATATGTAACGCACCTAGAATGGTGCCTGGCACACAGGGAACGACATAATGCTAGATCTTAGCTTTCACCACTGTACTCTAATGCCCCAAACAATGCCACGGATGTGGGAAATGGTTAGGGAACGTCGGATGCCCCGGAGCCTGCTCTGCTGTGTAACACCTCTTCTGCTTTGTGAGACTACAGCAGTGCCACCCCTCAAAGGTAACTGGTGACAGATTTTGAAAACAGAAGCAGAAAGGCAATTCACAGGTCTTTTTTTTTCTTCCAGTTGGAGCCTGAAAAAGCACTGAGTAGGACTTAAGGACTTAGTCTGTTTGCACATCCATGATGGCAAAGTTAAATGAAAAGCTGAAGCCGGTGGGAACAAGCCCTTGATTGCTGAGGGCAGAGTTAAGCCCGTATGTTTTGCATAATTCTGCCCCATCCTATTACTTATGGTACAAGGAAAATGTTTTGATAGTCTGTCACTGAAATCTGTTTCTAATGAAAGCACCCTGGGATCAGCTATCATTCTTAGAAGACAGCTTTGTTGTGGAGTTACTCATGTATGGAGTTCTATTATGACTGTTTCCCCACCACGGATGTACTTGGGATGGGCCACAAAGGTTAGGGAAAAAAGCCAACAGCCCTTGGCTGAGTTGCAATAAAGCACAGCACTGGAAGACACGGGACTGGTGTGGTGGGTCCAGCTCATGCCGTGACACTGGCCCAGAATGGGCGCTGCCCGGGAGCTGCCCCCATCCTTGCCCTCACCGTTCTGGAGCTCAGAGTCGGAATGTGAGAAATCATGTGCAGGGGAGGGGGACGCCACCCCCACAGGTGGTCGTATGTATGCTGCTGGTCGTGGAGTTAGAACCATCCCTCTAAGGACAAAATGGTCATCTTTGGAACCAATCTTTCTTAGAACAAGGATGGGTCCATCAGGTTGGGAAGAAAATGTCAAATGGGAAGTTTAGGGAACTCGGAACTTTAAAGTCAAGCCATCTTTATTTTCCCCCAATGTATCATTATTTAGTCATGGATATGCTGGAGAATTGGAGAAATATATAAATGAATAAACATTTAAAATGTATGAGTAAAATAAATATTTTAAAAAAGGAATAGTCCGCTGGTTATGCCGCTAAGTTCATGCTCTTCAAGAAAAGCCTGGCCTGTTTTTCAAAGCCTGATTTTTTTTCCAAGAGAGATGATCCATGAGAGTAATGGTGGCTGAGACTTTGGAAGGTATTGTAAGTCACGCAGACATGAAATGATGCCATTGGGTATTGGATCACAGAGACCTCCTCCTAGGAAAATTAGTTCAATGATGATAATACTGTAAGGTTATGTGATAGTAAATTTTATATCTCCTGAAAATTGAAATGGGATCAAGAGAAGAGACAGAAAGAAAATAGACTGGGACAAAACAAAATCGGCTGGACCCCAAGTGATGTTGCTGGAGTCACAGTCACAAAGTTGAAACCGGGACTTCCAGCGCAAGACCACGCTGTCGTTTTATCAGCATACTGTCCACACTGGTTGACAGCTGATGAACACTTGACCTAGGACATAGCTTGCAAACTGTCAAGAGCTCTTGGGATCTTACAACAAGAATAGTTTTATTAAATTAGCAAATGTAATTTTCTGGTCCCTAAGAAGAAGAAAGTTTTTTAAAATCCCATTGAAATCATGTGCAACTGAGCTTAATTTGTCCTTCCAAGGGGGTCTGGTGTGGTGTGTTTGGAATTACCCATATGCGTGGGAATGTGCTTGCAGGTTATTCCTTCTTCCATGTGTCCAGTTGGTCCGTCTGTAAATGTTTATCAGGTGGTGAACACTGGGCTAGGGTCTTTGCATCTGAGCGAGAGGAGGGCACTAAATCTCCTTGAGGAGTTGGGGTCACTGAAATAGAAATCGTATATCTTTAAATACGTCTGCAACTTGGCATCTTCTGCTGGAACGCAACAGATCCTAAATGTCAGTTATTCCTACTTAGGACAACTTAAAATAATTGATAGTCACAGTTGCAGTCTTTTGGGAAAGGTGATTGCACTAGCTGACTGGCTTTCTGGAAATGTTAGATACATCCACTTAAAGTAAATGTAAATACTTATTAAATATTACAATCCCCCTTAGAGAACCAGCCACTCCAGGGCTTCTTTGCTGCCATGCCCACCTAGAGGCCAGTGGAGCCTGCAGGGACATGTCCCAGCTAGAACACAGGACCTTGGCTGGGCTTCCCTCAAACCACACCTTGGGAAAGAGAAACTCACCCCAAACCAGGACCTCTGGCTTTCTTCAGGGGTGGGGTTGTGAGTGACTTTTCATGGTACTGTTTGTTGTCTGTGTGGCTTTTTAAACCAAATGTACATCATTTCTGTAATTAGGAAAAAAGCTTTTAAAACTCTGTCATCTTTTATATTGCTAGCTTTTATATATTCCACCCATGCTTGATCTTGATCTCTTCCTCAAAAATTCTCCATTTAACAGACGGCAGGTTGAATGGAAGAGCAGAGAGGCAAAAAAATTTAAAAAGCACAAAACCTTTTTTTAAACACATGATAAATTGCCATATGACCTAAAGGCTAATGTTGTGCTTTCTATTATTTGGTTTTTAACCTTAGTTCATTTGGGAAGAGGCAGATCAGTCTTGGCCCAGGAGTCATATCTGGTCTGGTTTACTTGGTTTTTTAAAATCATAACTCTACCCAGGTGACCTAGGAGCAGTGGCACAGCATCAGGCCACCAAGGTGGTGTTGCTGCCCTTCAGCATTGACTGATAGTGACAGGCCACGTCCGACAGTTGATTTACAAGGCTCTAGACAGGATGCCAGGGGCTCCCAGAGCTGACACAGGGAGCAGCAGCCAGGACCTATGGGGGAGTGGCCTCGTGCAGGCCTGGGCCTCCCGTGCTGCCCTGTTCTCCTGTCGCTGTGCTACAAGGGTCTGCAGAGGCATCCTCCCCATGTGACTTCCAGCTGCCCTGCGCAGTGGGCTCCAAGAGTGGTTCCCCAAGGGTCACAGTCACTTGAGTCTGATGGAGGAAGTAGATACATAGTTGCATATAAAGGCCACTTGTGCCTGTGAATGAAGAATTATGCAATCTCAGATTACTTACAAAGTAAAACTTTGTTGGTCCCTAACACTGTCTCTTGTCATTTCTTGTTGGGGGTTTCTCTACTTGAAATCTCTGTACTCGTTCACTGCCATCCAGCCAGATGGCAGAAATGAAGACCTGTGCGGGTCTGTGACACTGAGACAGGCTGAAAGCAGGGAGCAGAGCACTTATCTGGCGGCTTTCATGTAGGCAGGTCACTTGGTCCCCATCAGATTCCTGAGTCTCCTTGGGCTCCAGTTGATTCCTGAGGGAAGAGGGTGCTGTCTAGGTCCTCCTTGGCAGGGTGCTGTGAGCCTGCAGGACCTGCAACTGGATCCTGGAGGGTCCCTGTTCACTGTCTTCATAAAGTCTCCGCTTCTGCTCACATTCCTTTTCTTTTCCAGAGACAAGTTTTGGAGCCGAACAATTAGTAAAGTGTAAAAAAAGAAAAAAAATTACAGTAAACTGTAAAGTGAGATACACCAGGATTCCCCAGTGCTAAGTGCTAAATAGATAATGTCGAATTTGAATGGTCTTTTTTGTCTCTTCTGCTTACTCTCCGTGTGCGCGTGCGCGTGTGTGCACGTGCGTGCACGTGTGTGGTGTGTGTGTGGTGTTTGATTATTTGGATCAACATTTGGCTTGGGCCAGGCACAAAAAAAAGTCTTCCTTTATATCTTCCAAAGTCTAGACTATGAGTTCCTCAAGGACTTAGTCCTGATCATTCATCAAATTCTCATTGAACGTAGTGAGCGTGCCCTTGTACCAGGCTCTGTGCTAACTGCTGAGGGTGACAGCCCCCGCCTCCAGAAAATTCTGAGTCAGTTTGGCAAGACAGACATTAAACAAATAATCACATAAATAGTTCTTTAGAATTATTTCTAAAACTTTCAAAATAACTACAGGGTGCTATTCTTGGGGTCTCTGTGGGAGGGGTGGTGGGAGCACAGGGGAGGCTGAGGGAACAGTGTGCTAAAGTCTCCAAGGAACAGAGAGGCAAGTGCCCCTGCAGACTGTAAGATTCCCGGAGTGGCCCGAGTGTCACAGGTGGGGAGAAGGGAGGCAGCAGTGAGGTGGGGGAGGAGACAGGGTCAGATCCATTTTGCACGTTTGTTTGAAATAAGTCTCAAACTCGTACTTAGACCTTTAGCATAAAAGAAGTGTGGTGCCACTAAAGCAAGGAGGGGCCATAACCAGATTTCACCCTTTTTTCCCTTTTTAAAATGAAGCTTTCCATCCACGTAGAGAATGTATTTGGGGCAAGCGTGGGGGTGGGAGATTAGCTAGGATCCACTGAAGTGGAGTAAGAGAGAGAGACCTAGACCGTGATGGGGGAGGTAGAAATGGCAGGAAGCAGATGGCTTCTAGAACCGCTAAGAGATGGGAGCCAATGAGCTCAGTGCTTGGTTGGACAAAAAGGATGGTCTTGGGGAGAAAGAGGAATTGAGCATGATTTCCAGGTTCCTGACAGGGAGCTCTGGGTAGGCGCAGGAACCATGACTGAGGCTGGGCTCTTGGAGAGAGAGAGGATCAGGCTTGAGGAGAAAGGTCCTGAGTTAGTTTGTACTGTGTTTGGGGTGGCAGTGAGATGTCCAAGTGGATGAGGACTGGGTTTGGGCTTCAGATGAGCACTCTGAGTGATGACAGAAATTTGGGAGGTATCAATGTTCAGATGGTAATTGAGGCCATGGGCGGGAATATTGGCCCCTAGTGTGAATATATGTGTATCTGAGGACCTCAAATGTGGAAAAGGCAAGTGCAGAGAAGCCTGCAGAGGGAGCAGAGGGGGCAGCCTGAGCAGCAGCTGGGAAACCAGTGGCCACGGGGCGTGGCGGGGAGGCTGTATGGCATCCATCACTGCTGAGAAGCTCAGGAGCTCCCAGCACAATGTTGGTCTCAGAGCAGGATCTTAGTAAATGGGTGTTGAATTCTCTCTCCCTCTCCCCTGTTCAAATCTGCTCCAACCAGGGTTGAGAACATACTCTATGCACCCAGAATGAAAGCTTGCTACTTGTTTCTTACACGAACTCATTTGTCAGCAAAGCTTCAGGTTGCATCGGGGTTTGGGAATGCTGACATTATACAATGCTTTTTTCTGGAATAAGGCCATATTGATTACTTTCATGGCAACTTTAACTTCAGAGAAAGATGAGGTTATAAAATTGGAATAAAGACTCTTGAACTAAAACAATACCCAAATTTGGAGGGCCCTGATAGATACCATCAGCAATTTTCCTGTACCTGGCATCTCTCTGTTCAAGTCTTTTATGCTAATTTTGGACATGGTAGCTCTAGACTAAAGTGCCAATGATGTGACCAGTGATGCCAAGTTGATTGCCTTTTGGGGCAATAAATACTCTTCTGGAGAACACATATGAGGAGATGGCACTCCCTCGTGTCTTTCCCATCTGAGTAAATGCCCAAATGAGGGCAGGCACTGTGATATCTTCAGCAGTTCAATTGTAGATCCCCTTTCTTTGTGGTTGAGGGCGTCTTATGGGTGGAGCGTATCTAAGGATGCTTTTAGGTCGTTTTCTCAGACAGCTGGGGGAGCAGAACTTCCCTTTGCCCCCATGCCCCCACATCAAATCCTTATTTCTTGAAAAGAAAAAAAAAAACCACATTTTTTTCTAGGCCCATGATTCTCACTCCTTAAAAGTTAAATTTTAAAATCCAAGTCAAATTAATTATGGTGTAGAATCATGTTGCTTGCTATTCTTCATCCCCTTTATCAAAATGAGTAGGAGCCTTGTGCGATTTTCCCTTTCCGAAGCCGGGCATCCTGGTGGGGGTGGGGGAACAACTTTCCTTGTGCGGGTAATGTCACTGATTCTGTTTGCTTGGGATACATGCTAAGTTAACCTCGTTGGACTTTTCCCCAGGAATTGATGCGCGCACACGTGGTGGGTCATTATGCTGCTGCACCTGTGTAGTGTGAAGGTCAGTGTGCTTTTCTGATTATAAGAAACCATCCGTGTCATTCCATTATAAACCCTCTCCACTCATAATGGAATGTTCCTCAGCCCAGAGTGTTGCCCGGCCCAGGAATTATCTCAAGTGCTGGCCAGACATTTGAGACCCATCACCCACCCCTCCCCACCACCTGCATCCACCCCAGAATCCGACTGTGCTCCATTTTGAGATATGTTCTTTGCATGTGAAGTCCCTTTTGTGTGATGTGATTGTACAGTTGTCACAAGTGAATTTGTACCTGGAAACAAACACGCTATGATGATACTTCCAAAATTACAGCTGAGAGCCCTGCTGGGCTATGGGTAATTACCTTCCAGTTAATATGGACATATGGAAATATGCCTTGAGAACAGAGCGAGGATTTCTCCTCCTGCCACAGGGTCGGGCCAGTCCTCTGGGAGGTTGCCGGTTCGTTAGAACGGGCCTCTTGCAGCCGGGTGGCTTTCCCTGGAAGAGCTTTCTACCAGCGCCCCTCAGATTTCCCACCAAGTCCCCTCCTTCCTCTGTTTCATGGTTTTACAACTGTTGGTGACAGCCCTGGTTTACAATAATCACAGTTCACATTTACTGGGCACTGTGCATCATGGTTTGTGCTGAATGTTCTGCGTGGCCTCTTCTAGAGGTAGGTCACTGTCCGTTTGGTGTATGAGGAAGGAGACAGAGTTGGTACGCTCCAAAGTCTCCAGAGGTAGTGGAGCAGTGATTCAACTGGGTCCGCCTGTCTGAGCTGGAGTCTCCATCTACTGGGCCCTGTGCTACTCTGGTAATATTCACTCAGCCAATCCTTCAGTAAGGATTTTATGTAAAAAATAAATAAATGCTCACATTTGCATAACACTGCTCACATTTACTAAGCATACCCACATGCATATTCAGCTAATCCTTGAAATGACCCTGCAGAAAAGAGAGCGAAGCCCCAAGATGTTCATTGAGTGTCTCAGTACTCGTCAGCAGGCCGGCGGGGTGGGGCCACATCCACCTGCAGAGGCAACGTCTCCTTTGCTACGTGCTCATGAAGGGGGCGACTTTCTCAGTAAGTTCTGAGTAACACACTTAAAGGATGAGAATATTATGTGTTGGATTCAGGAAGCGTTAAGTTAGTACTTAATCCTGTGCTGCCAGATGTCCAGGGACAGTTTCAGCAGAGGGGATACTAACTTTAAATCCCTTTTTCTCATTGAGCACCCCAGTTTGTTGTGCTCTCAGGAGCTGCTTCCTCTGGAACATTTTCAAGTGTCAGAGCTCAGCAGACTCTTTATTTCTAGTTCATTCCGCTACTCCACCTTCCAGTCGTCCCCCTTTGGGGAAGGCTTAACTTGTACTAAGGGAAAGTTTTCATAGCGCCCCCATCTCTCTACATGCCCCTTGGACTTCTGTGTTTTCTCTTTGGCTGTAAAAATATAGTGAGAAGTCTTTTTTAAGTTCAAGTATTTCCTTTTGGGGGCATTTCATATTCAGGGAAAATGTTTCCCCCTCTCTTCTTTCCAAAACTAGTGTGCTTGAGAAGTTAGGGCTTCTCAGTTCTAGAGAATCTCAGCTCATGGCATCTTCAGATGCAAGCTTTGCCTTGAAATAAAACTCCTGGAACTTAACGGCAAAGCTCAATGTGCACACGGATCATCACAGGGGATTCTATTCAGTGATCCAGGAAACATGGTGGCTGGATATGCTCCCTTGACATTTATGTAAGTGAGCTCTCACCGAGTGACATGAGAGAGAAGACCGCGATCCCAACTGATAGGAGCATGACCTCAGCCTCCTGCACGATGACAGGACGCTGGACACCTGAAAGGACAGGATATCACAACCTTATTTCTAGTTTCTATGGAAAGTAAATACAAAATTTCTTGCCCCAAACCGTTCATGGTAATGGAAATCTGTGGTCCCATAACTTTCGTGTTTTTGCTTAAATCTTCAAAACTGAAAATGATCCCGAGCTTTCCGACACCTTCCTATGATATTTTCTAAGGAGACTCACCATGCTCTGAAAAAAGTCTACTAGCTGGGCTCATAAAAATACCTAGAAATAAACTGGGGATCTTTTAAGAGAGCATTTAATGTACATAGTGTATGTATACTTTTCAGCTCTGGAATGAACCTCAGCAGGGTGAATGCTCATCTCTGGAAGAGGCCCAAACAAGGGGAGATTTCATGCTACAACCACTGGTTCTCACCCAGGGGTGCATCTCAAACCACCAAGTCCAGCTGCACATAAGTGAATCCTGGGCACTTAACACATTAAAAAAGCCCCTGGGGTGATTCTCAGATGCTCCCCTGGTTGAGGACCACTGGCTAAAACTAAACCTCTCCATGTCTGTGGATAAGAGAATGGAAAGGAAATCTGTGCAGCAGATTGTTATGCCACAAAGACAAGTATCTTGTTGCTCCAATATGGTTTTCTGAAGACTGTCAAAGGTCGTTTGTGGAGGAAAAAACCCAGAACATTAGAGCTTATGCATGACAGTGACTAGCACTTCTGTGCCTGTGGGTCCCTGGGATAGCAAGAGAGACGTAATGCCTGTGGGAGAGACAGGGAGGAAGGAAATTGTGCAAAGTCTGCAGCCTGGCAGAGCCTCTGCCGGCCCACTGGGCCCTTAGGAGCAGAGACTGCCTGTTCAGAGACCCCCACCTAGCTCAGTCACAGGCCAGGGCACCCTGAGAAGACTGTGAACACCCCTCCAAACGGAGGCTGGCCTGAAGGACCTGCCAGCTGCCGGCCTCCTCGCAGCTGGTGGTGACCCTCTTCTTAAATGGGAATCTGAGCAGCACAGCTCACATCTGCCACACTCGCCAAAGACTTTAGAAAACCAGTTCTGCGGGGGTTTTCAGAGTTTGGCCGGAAGCAGCTGGAGTGGGGAGGTGACAGCCAGGTGTGGTCCTTTGCAGGAATTCTGTGGCTTAAGAAGAGGGATGGGGGGAATGGAAGAAATAGGGAGAAAAACTTGGCTCGTTTGATTTCTTTCTGTTTAGTGCATGTGTTAGGTGGTGGGACTTGGAAGACTAAGGCAGTAAGGTTTGAGGGATCATAAAATCTTCTCATGCAGAGAGTGAAGCCCAGAGAGGTTGTGTGTCACCCAAGGTCACCCAGCGGCGGCGGGGCTCAGGTGATGCCCAGGGCTGCACTTAGCTTCGTGTCTGCTTGCACCTGCACACCCCTCTGCTGACACAGAATGGGCCTTGTCACTTCGTTCCCCTTGACCCCAAACTCTACACAATGAAGGAAGTCTATGGCTCCTGCCTAAATCTTCCAAACTGAAAAGATCCCAAGGTCTCCCACACCTTACCCCACATAGCACACCCTTACTCTAGCTATGTCCTGTGTCTAGAGTGTATTAGCAGACAGAGGTATGGATCCCTGGCATCTGAAGCCCACAGCCGGCTTCACTAAACATCTACCACATCTCTGTTTTGCTTTTTTGGTTATAGTGTCATCAAGACATAAATTGATAAAGTCATCAGAAGCCTTTAAACTAACCCCACAATTTGTCATCCTGACACCAACAGAAAATCTGAACATCATTAATCTCCTACACTTATTGATTTGGGACCACAGTTGAAAGGCTGACTGCTTCCTCCTCCCCTCCTCCTCCTCCTCCTGTTTCCCCTCCCCCTCCTCATAGTGTCCCAGTTCCTAGGTCCTGCCCCACTGTATCCCAATAACTCCTGGACAGACAGGCGATGTGCCTCCCTGCATGTGAGCCATGAGTCCAGACCCCACTGAGTTAGGGACCACCATGGCCTCCCCTCCAGCTCTTCTCCAGCCACTGCCTGGAAAGTTCTCCTGGACTTTAGGAGATAAATAGTGTGGCCTGGCACGGCCGTGGGCGAGCTGAGTCATGCCCTTGGCGGGGTCAAGGAGCTACCACGAGGAGACCAATAGCCTGGGTGCGTCTCCTTCAGGGACTGCATGCCCTCTGCCCCGCAGGTGCCGGTCACCACCCCCTCCCCACCTCCCCCAGAGCACGAGTCATTTGAGAGCCTTTGCTGCTGCTGATCCCTGGGTATAACTCTGCCACCAGTATCTTCCCGGCAGGAAGCAGCAGTCTCAGCACAGAAATAAAACTGTCCTGCTGACTTGCTCACAGCCTGTCCCAATAACTGTTCTGGAGCGTCATCCTGACGCAGCACCCCTTGAGGACCACGCCAGGCAGGCTGCAAGCCTTCCCGTTAACCATGCCCGGTGGGACCAGAGCCGCGAGCACAAATCAAGGCCCTGGACATTGAACAACTTCTGAGCCTGCTCTTTAACAAGGTGCTCTTGTTTTGAATACATAATTTGTCCTGTTCTTTCAAAGTAAGTGCTTTTATAAAGGGCCTGGACTGTCTTTTAAACATATTTCTTTCTTACTTCTACATTAAAGGGAAATGTATTTCTGTCTAGAAAAGGAGACGGGTAGAAGAAGGAGACTGTGCAGTGTTGCAGGCTTGGCTTAAACTAGGGCATGCACACTGCATAGCTATTTTCTTCAGACAGCATGTGGCAAAAAACATGCGTGTGTAGCTGACTGTTTTGAGCTTTGTTTATTTTAAGTACTGTATACTGAGTGATTTTGTTCAAGCAAAGGAGTACCAGCTTTATATGCAGCCGCAGATGCCTCTCTTGCTTGGGAGTGCTGGATTTAGAGCTCAAAATTTTCTTTTTCAGCAAGAACTAGAAGTTTCCCAGTAGTATTTTTTTCCCCTCATGCCCATTTGCATTGTGCAGAATTCTTAGAGAACACGCTTTGCTACTGTTCTGCGGCAGGCTCAGGATAGCACTGTATGTCAGCAGATCTGGGTCCTGGGTCTGTCTGCTTAGCTCTGCTTTCTTAGTGCAAGTTCTTGCTTTACATGATTTCAAACAATAAGTCAGTGTTTTCATGATCACAGCTGAATGTACACCGTGGATGGATGTGTATTTTCCTTCCCTTCTTGCAGGTTTTTTTTTAACAAAGAAAAAAATAAACTCAGAAATGCAAAGTCAAGGTAGATTTGGGAGTATTTTATTCTCCTTCAAATGTTTGGATTGAAATTATCCTGGGTCACTCTGACCCAAAGCAGCCTCGTGAACTACTAGGAATTCGATGTCAAGCCCTGGAATAAGGGCCCTGCGACATAAGCTCAGCCTGGCGTGGACGTCTGAGATGGAGGCAGGGACCAGTCATTCCTTGTTCACTTGACAACTAGTTATTGAGCACCTACTATGTACCAGACATGGTCAAGGTACTGGGGATACAACTGTTAACAAACAGGTCCCTGCTCTCACGGAGGCTTCCTTCTAGTTCGGGTGAGGGGGGGTGTCAGAAAATGAAAAACTCAAATCAGCATAGAACATGATGTCAGGCACTAGGAAGTGCTAAGAAGAGAGAGCAGGGTAAGGAGGGTGGAGAAGAGAGAGCCCTGGGACACCCCATGTTCACCTGCTCTGCCTTGCACCCCCACCTCTGGGTACAGTCTCTAAAAACCCAAGCTGTCTCTCTGAACTTGCATAAAAATATAGCCCAGAGATCATCAAATCTGTGCTCCCTTGTGAGGTCATTTTATTTGGCTTGCCAGTGTTTTTTTGTTTTATTTTTTAAGATTTAGTTTTGTTGATGACTTTATTAAAAAGCAGACAACTTTATATAAAAATTCATAATTTTAGCTTCTCTTGAAAAATATCAAAAGCTTTTACAGCCCTGGGTCCACTTTCTCCTTGGCCCCAGAGCTGAGTGGGGAGGGCCCTGTTGGGTCAGAGGGGCATATGACCTTCAGAAAGTCACAGTTCCCACTTAGCTCACCTCCCTGCTGGCCTCCAAATGCAGCCCGTGTTTCAGCCTGTTGTGAAGCTAGCCCTGCAAGCACTCATTTCCTCTCCAAGGACAGCAATGCCTCTAGTGTCAGGGACCCTTTTGTACTGCATAGGCCCTGTGGATGCTTTCTCTTTCAGCTTTCTCTCCCAGTCATTTTATGGAGGTTTGCTTCTCCTTGAGGGCTGCAAGGGGCTGTTAAGGTGCCAAGCTCTCACAGTCCCACGCAGAGTCACAGAAAAATGAGCCCTGTCCTTTTGCAATCCCGGATTGCTTTCATCTAGCTTAGTGGGACAGGGGACTTGGTGTGGATGCACAAAATCTAATTTATTTTTGCTCACTACAGTCACAGGTCTAAATAGCTAAGATGCTCTTGGAGTTATAGGCTCATTACACTCCTGCCTGATTAAAACTCAAGCCCATTCTCTGGTTATTTCATCAACTCTACCCACAAAGTCCTTCTCAGACTCTTTCTTCCCCAAGTGGAATTAGCCAAAGCACATGTTATTTTGCTCCAATTACCTTTTATTTCCATGTGGTTTTTCAGAGAATAATGCCATTACCTGACAGGCAGGTGTAGGACCACAGCATCACAAGTGGCAGTGTCATCTGAGCTAAACCTCATGCTCCAGGGGGTACATTCCACAGGATCCCTGGCTCACATCACAAGAATGTCAGCATCCAGCAGTCTCAGCTGTCTCAGCTGGTCCAACCAACGTTGGCCTAGAATTCACTCCCTGACTTAATATTCGGCATCTTTCCAAAGGTGCGTCAGTATCATAACCATATGCTTGCAAGCCCTCTCCTCAGTGTTTAACTATACTTTTTACTTAAAGTACTCACCTTTCCCTACTCCATAGTAGATAATAGATTCTTTGCTGGGCAAAGCCTTCCCTTTGCTGCGTGGGTCTTTCTTCATTTCGGAAGCTCACCTCTGAGTGCCCTCCACAGCTTTCTGCCCCAGTCGGTATCCGTGTCAGTGAGAGGCTGTCTGAGCCGCACTGCCCAGGCTTGCGCTTCTTCTCCTGAGCGTGGATTTCTTTAGAGCTGCCTGACAGCCACACTTGCCTATACTCAAGAACCGGCAACTTTAGCATCACCTGGGAACTTAGAAAAGTAGACTCTGAAGCCCATTCCAGATATGCTGAATCAATCTCTGCATTTCAGTAAGATTTCCAGGAAATTCATGTAGACATTATCTCATGTAGAGATAAGCCAGAAATCGCTGGCTTATCTCGTGGCTCAAGCTCTGCACGGGTTTTGCCCACTGCCTCTGGGCCCATCCCCTTCCTCTGATCTCTGCCTCTAGTGGAAAACTCCCTCCACCGATGTATGGATGTTCTCTGATCATTGATTGTGAGTTCCCATTGTCAAACACATACCCATGCACTTTGTAACCTTAATCTTCGGTCGATAGACTATTCAGCTATAGGTAAGAGCTACCATACCATTAGCAGTCAGCCAGAGTATAAAATATTTTTGGCAGCTAAGTCATTAGTCATAATCGCCTAAACAGTCATTAGGGGAAAAGTAATCCTGCAGTGTAGTTTAACAGTGGATGTAGAATGTGGAAAAACCAATTAAAGTCAATAAAAACCAGTTGTTACATTAAATAGACTGTCAATCGCCATCAGGCAAGGCAGAAAAGTGGTTAAGAGCTGACACAGGAGTCCAGCGGCCAATCTGAGTTAGAGTTCAGCTTTGCTTCTAGCTGTGTAACCTTGGGGAAGTTACTTAGCCCAGTCCTTCATAAGCCTGCCTGCTCACCAACGTCATCTGTAGAGCTTGGAAATAAATTTTCAGTTGCCTGGGCTTTACCAGTAGAGACCCTGGTTCAGTAGCTTTCTGGCAAGGCTCAAGCGTGTGTACTTTTTAAAAACTCCTCAAGTCATTTTGATGCCCAGCCGAGTTTGGGGACCACTGGCAACCTCATGGAGCCTCGAATCCCCCTTTTCTTGCATGAGGATAACAGAGCAGCCCCTTGAGTTTTTGAGAGAATTAAATGGTAGCATGAAGGGAAAGATCCCACCACACACCTGACGCATAGTCACTGCTCACCCATTGGTAGTGATGATGGTGAAGGTGACAAGATAGGTTCCATTGGCACCCATTGGATAAGCTCAAATCTGACCTCCTTTTTTCTCAAATATGAGCTTCATTTTATATATACAGGTCTGTTTAGAAGCCCACAAACATAAATTGTCAGAATAAATCAGATTATTTTATTGTGGCTGCCGGTAGCTCTATAACAGGCTTGATTTCACCCTTTTAATAATTCTGACTTACCTTTGTTCAATACTTTCAGATTTCCAAGTGCTTTAATGTATGTCATCTCCTTTGACATTCCCTACTATCTTACAAGATGAGTAGAGCTATGACATGAACTTAACTTCATTTTATAACCAGGGAAACAGATTTAGAAGTGGGGGGCTTGCTTAACGCTGCCCACTGAACAACCTGGAATGGGGTTCAGGTCTTCGGAATCGGAGTCTGTGCTGACTGCTGGTCTTTCTACCAAAAGCTCATACTTAAGAGAATTTTCCAAACCAATCTCCTTGATTGACAGCTACTGAGTCTTCCCAGATTAGATTAACAATTGCCCGGGAAGCGTCTTTGTTTCCTGAGCCAGGCTCCAATTCAGTCTTATCTTTAGGCCTTTTCAAATCTGGGGAGACCACACGACCCATTGGATCCTTTTTTTTCATTGGAGAATCAATGACCACTGAGAGCAAAATAATGAAGCTCCATTTAACTAAAATTAACATAATGTAGGTAACTGTTAGCAAGAAAATATGACATGGTCCACTAACCCTATACTGTAGTACTTGGCATTTGCAATTTTTCATGAATTCCCCCAGGTAATTAGTTTTATGAAATAGTGCCAGGTGGCACGTTTCCACTTCCCCAGCCCTCCTGGAAATATCGGACATACTAGACAAGTAAGCACTTTTACTGGAAAGTTATGTCAAGGAGTTTAGCAGAAGGTACTAGAAAGTACACATATCAAACGTGGAGTCAATATGCCATCTACTGACACCGTACTCGCAGGAACCGCCACAAAACCCCCCCTGCCTCCCCTACCGCTGTTTCTGCTCAGCAGAGTTCAGCCCTTCAGCTGCCTGCAACGTGATGTGAGAAAGTGTGTGAGGAGCCAGGAATGTTCTCTCAGCCCCACATCGGTTGAGTTTTCACCTCCCCTCTCCTCCGGCACTGGCCCTAACACCCAAGGAGACGACCACTCTCTACTTTCTTGAAAACCACAGAACCAATTGCAACTGCTACCTATCTAAACTTATCTCCATCAAGGTCTCTTATACCCCTAAAACCTTTTGGTGTCCCCAGAAGAAGGGGTGTTTAATTATTCTCTCCTGTGGTCGCCAGCTTCGTTGGCTCCTCCCTATCACGTTTCCTGTTGTTGACTAGGGATCACTTAGTCATTGCTCATGGGGCTGTGCAGTAGCCTACTGTATACTCCGTTCAGTGATCCACTCCCCATTTCTTTATTGTGCTCAGGTATGAAAAAGTACAATGACAAGTTTAGAAGAGGAAACACAATGTCCTACTCAATTAATGCCATAAATTAGAAATTAGAACCCCAACTCTTGTTATTTAAGAATTAGGGCATCTGAAAGCTCCTCAGGTGTGCCCAGTGTGATCCAAGGCACTAACTCACCTATATTGATTCCCCATCTGGAATCCTACGTCCAAGCAAAAGAGTTTGAAATAACAACAATCAGGGAGTCAAGTACTGTTTCAGGTACTGTATTACCTTATTTTGATAACTTCAGTCACCATTGTGTAAAATAAGATTTATTCAACAAATGCACATTATACAACATACATTTATCCAGAAATATTTGTGGAATGGCTCCTGTGAGTCAGGCACTGTGCCGGGTGCAGGGGTGACATGGTGAGCCAAGCAAGCCCTGACTTCACAGGCTCCAGTTTAATGAAGGAGAAAAGTCACTCAAATCATAGCCAATATAGGTTTTATGAAGGAAAAGAACACAGCTCGATGAGCATGCACTGGGGGGAGAGGGGAGGACTTTATTTGGACTGGAGTTAAGGAACAGAAATGTGAGTTGTAGTTAATTAGGTGAGAGAGAAGGATATCTTTTCCTTATTATAAAAAGTGACGTCATCTGCTTCCGAGAAAATCTGACCTCATTGTTTAATATGAAGAGTTATGAAAAATAAAGCAAGCTAATGTTTGTCCTTTCTAAAACTGCCTTTTTAATATTCCAAGTGTCCTGCTCATTACCTTGCACACCATCTCCTACTATTAGATAGGTAAATTTTGACTCTTTTCTATGGCCAATTGCTCTTTGAGTTACAGTACACTCTAGATCCATAGTAGGCCCTCATAAATATGTTGAGAGTCTTCAAGGAAAAGAATGATGATTCACTATTTGCTTTATCTTATTATCCCAAATAGTAAATGTGAGAAGTTAGTATGTGGGTCATAAAGCTATGTTTGGTATTAAAGATCTTACTGAGCAGTGTAAAAAAGAAAAATTATAGTTCAAGCCAAGTGAAAACACAGTAGAGTAAAAGATGAACACCGAAGTAATTTTCTCCTGATTAATAATATCATGATGAAATATTGGAATAATTAATAAGCAGCACATTAGCCTAATGTGCACCAAGGGAGTGACAAGTTAAATAAAAGCTACTGCACTAAAAGCAACATTTTTCTAGAACAGAAACTTCTGTTCTTTTCCCCCCTTCTCCGCATATGGCTTCCCCTCCCCCAACCCCATTTCACCCCCCCCCCCAAAAAGAAAGAAAGAAGCGGATATAATGTATTGACAATCATTTATTTGGTTCCATTTTTGCCAAGTGAGACTTAATATCAACCTGAGAGCTAAACATTTAAAATATTGATGCAGAAATCAAGAAGCACAAAGGAAAAATGCCTATTCTCTTCCTGTTCCAGAGTTAACAGTTAGTGTTACAATGATAATTATTGGATACTCGCTCTTAACTGAGCACTGTACTAAGGGCTGTGGGGGTGGCCAAATGAACAAGTTGTAAACAGATGTTCACACAAATACATTCTATGTGTTAATATTCCAAGGTGAGATATTAGTGTTGTTCATAAAAGGGTTCTGTGGTCAAGTAAGTTTGGGAAACATTAGGTTAAATAAAATTG
Organism: Daubentonia madagascariensis; assembly: GCA_023783475.1. Classification (NCBI taxonomy): domain Eukaryota; kingdom Metazoa; phylum Chordata; class Mammalia; order Primates; family Daubentoniidae; genus Daubentonia; species Daubentonia madagascariensis. The sequence goes on from JAKFHU010002658.1 coordinate 12,919,786, forward strand.
ATCTGACTTGTTTGCTGCAGGACCTTGCTGAGTGTTTACTATGTGGTAATAGGGGGATTTAGAAGCACAGTATTTATATAATAAATTTTTTAATCTATCATGTACTAACTCATGATCCCTTAGATACACCCTGGGAATCACTAATTTAGAGTAGGATTCTGCCTTTAGGGTGAGAAGGTTGACATTAGCAAGGCAGATTAGGGTCCAAAGCGAGAGGCCTGGGCTTCAGGTCAGATTTTCTAGCTCTGGTGGAGGAGCAGCAGCAAACTTCTAGTGGGGAGGAGGTGACAAAACCAAGACAGAGCACCGTCATATCGACCAAGCAAACTTGATGGTGACTTATCTTACTTGTACTATTAATTTTAATAATATTAATTATTAGTAATAAAAGTACTTTGTTGAAGGTCAATAAGTACCAGGAATTTTAGCACAGTGGACAAAGACTACAGGTTCTCGCCTCAGATTTTTTAGGTTTGTATTCATGTTTTACCCTTACTGACTTATACAGCTTGAGGCAACTTATTTTTGCCTCTCTAAGCCTTAATTTGTTCCTATGCAAATGCAAATAATAATAGTAGTAGTAGAGCTCACTGCAAAGAATAATGTGAGCATTAAAGGGGATAACATGGGTGAAGCACTTACTACATTCCTGGAACATGACAGGTTTTCATTAAGTGCTCATTAATTATTAAATGGTCATTAATCCTCCCAGTCCTATGCATCAGATATTGTCTTCTCTATTTTATAGATAACAAAACTGAAACTCAGAAAGTTTAATAAGATGCCAGAGTCACACATATAAAAAGTAGGGGAGCTAACATTCAAACCCAGGTTAGTTTAACTCCAAACCCCATGTTTTTTCTAGTGTAGCATGCCAATAATGAAACTCAGGGACATATAGATACCACATTATGGAACTAATTATAGACTTTGTTTACAGGTAGATTTTGGTCAGGAATGTCCCCAAAATTGGACTAAGCTGGTATAGTTAAATGGGAATATAGACAACAAGGACAGATTCAGACTCTTTTTGATGCATTGTCCCAGGAAAGCTAGAAATGCCCCACTTGATCTAACAGAAGCTAAGTAGGGTGAAAATGGCATTAATTGAACATTTACTTGTTAAATTGCCTGTGCTTATAGAGTTGTCATTGGCCCTGGCATAACTAGGCAGCAAAAAGATATCTATTTTTATGTGTTAGAGTTAACAGAGGCAACTTTTGTGAGCTGGGCAGCAGTTAAATTGCTGAAAGTGGGAAATGGCTTCTGTAGGATGAAAGCTAGAATAGAAAATCCCTACATCTAGCAGTGGGAGGTGCAGCCCAGTTTTTAACCAACTCAACTCTTAGTAAAATATGAATGATCATGTCTTCACCTTAGCTTCCAGATATAGGAAAAAGTTAGCACTCTCTAGGAAAACAAAACAAACAATAGTATACTTTGCATTGTTCTTCTATAAATAATTTCCAATATATAATTCCTAAAATTATAAAGCATGCAAAAAAGCAAGAAAATGTGATAAATCAATAGAAAAAATAAGAATACTGTCAATAGAAGCAGGCCCACAGATAAGCCAGATATTCAAACTAGTGGAGAAAGATTTTAAAACATCTACTGTAAATATGTTCAAGTATTTTCAGAAAAAGATGGCCATTTGGACAAATAGATGTGGAATCTCAGCAGAGAAATAGAAACCATAAAAAAGAACCAAATAGAAAATCTAGAGTAAAAAATAAAACATCTGAAATAAATAATGTATTGAATGGGTTTAACAGCAGAATAGAAACTGAAAAAAAAGGATCAATGAACTTGAAGACTGGTTAATAGAAATTGTTCAACCTAAAGCACAGAGAAAAAAATATTGAAAAATACTCTACAGATCATCAATGACCTTTCGAGTGGTCTAAAATATGAGTAGTTGCAATCCCAGAATGAAAAGAGAGAAAATGGGCCAGAAAGCATATTTAAAGAAATAACAGCTGAAATTTTTTTGATATGATGGGAAAATATCAATCTACAGATTCAACATTCTCAGTGAATTCTAAGTAGTAGAGATACAAATAAAACCATACCTAGGCACATCACAGTCAAATTTCGAAAAACCAAAGATAAAGAAAATATCATAAAAGCAACAGCAGGAAAAAAATGCCACATTACATACAGAGGAACAACACCACAAATGATGGCTGATTTCTCATCAGAACAATGAAAGTTGAAAGGCATCTTCAGTTGAGAATGAATCAGTGAAGGAAGAATAAATCATGCTCCGAGGACTAATAACAGCGTATGACCTAGTCAGAGGGTTAAGAAAAGCTTTCTTAAGAAAGTACCATCTGAGCTAAGATCTGAAGGGTGAGATGTTAGGTAGGCACAGGGAAAGGAAGATGTTCCAGGTATGTGCAAAACCTCTGTGGCAAGAGAAAACATGTCACGTGGAAAAACTGAAGTGTGTCAAGGTAGGTGGAACACAGAGACCAAGGAAGAGAGAGGAGCCACACTTGCCATTGTAGGACACAAGATGGATTTTTTTTTTTCATTCTAAGGAAAATAAGATTTTCAAGACTTAAGCAGCAGAGATCATTTGTGTTTTAAGCAGCAAGAACCATTTCTGCTGTCACAAAGCAGCAGATTTGTGTTTTGAAAAACTCCTAAATCTCCGGATAAAGTATAGAGGCACCAGAGTGATGAAGGAGAGACCAGGAAGCCATAGGAGTGGTTCAGGTGAGGAATGATGGTGGCTTGGACTAGAATAGTATCAGTGAAGATGGAAAGAGGTGGGCAGATTTAATAACAATTTAGTAGATAGAAATGATAGGACTGAGTTATTGGTTGGATGTGGGAGGTGAGGGAGACAGAGATATCAAGATGACTTGCAGCTTTCATCTAGTTGGGTGGATGAAGGTGCCATTTACTGATGAAGGAAACTCTGAAGGGGACCAAGTATAATATCATTTATTTTTATTTAACAAGCACTTATATAGTGCCTATTATGTGCCAAACTCTGTTCTAAGAAGGTTTACAAACATTAACCCCTTTCACAAGAGTGAGAGGTTGGTACCATTTTTGTCCCAGTTTTACGGATGAGGAAACTGAGAAATTAAGTAACTTTCCCAAAGCATTAGTTATGTTATATAAATGTTGCAGTAGGGTTGGAACCCAGGCAGTCTGGCTCGAGGGAACAAGTTCTTGACCACTATGCTAGGTTGCCTACAAGGAAGTATACCGATGATGGCTGTTGGGAGCCTTGAGGCATTATGACTACAGGGACCTGGAACTAAGAACAGAAGTTAGGGATAGGGAGGAATAGTTATTGGCATAGAAAAGGTAGATTAAGTCTTGATGTAGATGAAATTGCCTTTTTTCCTTAAAAAGGAGCCTTGTGTCTAGAGTACCAGCTCTGTCTCTGTGCTCTGTGTAGCATCCCAAGCACATTCTTTGAATGAGGCAGAACCCTTTTCCTGAGGAGCATTACTTGTATATCCTTGTCATCAGATTTGTTGTCTTCCATCTGCTCTTTCCCACCTGTTTGCTGCCCCCCAGTCCCCCTTGGAGACTCTGCCCCCATGTGCAATGCAGTTTAAACCCTCGTGGATTAAGTGCAGTTGGTCCAGAGTGGCCTGCCTGCCCCTGGTAGGGAGTCAGGACCCGGCAGCTCTGGACTCCTGGAACACGTGGTACTGACTCCACCCTAATTACATGGTACCTTCAGTTAAACATAAGGGATAATACACCAGCAGAGAGACAAGCCAGATACTGTTTTGTTCTGCACCAGTGAAGTGTTTTTTAGCTACTGACAGAGTGAACATTCAGATTTCAGGGGTTGCCTGAATTTTGGCTGTACCAATCATATCTTTATCATGATAGCAAAGGGCCCATCACTAGTGAGTGCTTCTGTTTCATAACAAGTGAGTAACTGGCAGTTTTTAATTTTTCAGTGTTCTTTGCTTATGCCTTGCCTAACCAAATTACTCCGTAAAAAATTGCAAACCTGAAGAAATTGATAAATATTTGAAGCCACAAGAAAGTCAGAAAGAAAACAATAGCTAACATTCATTGAATAATATCTGTATGTCAGCTACTTTATATATTTTATCTGATATAAAATTCATAGCAACTTGCAAGATATTGATGTTATCATTATTTCACATGTGAGGAAAATGAGGCTCAGATAACTCATGGGCCTTTCCCAGGACCCCATAGCTATTTGTGGAAGCAAGATTCAGACCCAGTTTCTGTGATTCCAAGACTTATGTTCTTTCCCCAGTGTTAAGATGTCTTCCAAAGAATCTAGAATTACTTACTTAGCAGTTACCTTACAAGAACTAAGCTATGAAAAGTAGTTTTCCCCTTCAAAGAGTCTTCAAGGTAGTAATGAGGTTGATGTGCATTCTTAAGGGGAAACAAGCTATTAAAATAATAACTGTACAGTTAATGCCATTTCCTCCTTTGTTTCCTCTGAACAGCTGCTATAAATAGAGCAGAGATATAAATAAATTATAGCCCTGGACCATTGTCCTTGTTCATCTATATATCCACCTTCCCCCCTCTTCCCAGCCCTCGGCCCTCCTGCCATACAAGCATATACACAGACTATTACACAACACATATGTGGTTTGACCTGAGTAAGAGGGAGTCACCTCCACCCGTTTATGAACAGTCACATTATATGTCTGTTGAAAAGAGCAGGCTACACGTCTGTATGTTACAGTTACATTTAAAAGAATAGATATCAAATGACAAGAGCGGTTATGATGGCTGGTAGGATTTTGAATAATTTTTCTCATCTGCATTTCCCGATGGTACTTGCCTATGTGATAAAAAGAAAAGAGTACAATTTAATTTCCACATTCTAAAGAGAGAAAAATTGATTGCTATTTTTCTCAGAGAGGAAATAGCAATTTTATTGAGGCATCTAAAAACTTGAAAGAGAACTTTGCCTGTTACAGACATATAGGTGAGGATTTTCATTAATTTATTAGTAAATATAAAGAATTATAGAAAATTATGAATATTCTTGACAGGCATAGCACTACAGAGCAAGCCATCTAATTGCTAAAACACTCTGAGGTCTGTTAATAGTAATGAAAACATAAGGAGAAATACTAGGGCACAGGGAAGAAGGGAGGGAGCAAGGGAAGGAGGGAGAGGCAGCTAAAGAAAGACAGGAAGGCAAAGAGGCTCCAGGGTTTGTTTTATTCTTTGTGGCATAATTATCTTTTCTAATTTAAGCTCATATTTCTCCACCTCTTTTTTCAAATTTTCATTATTTACCATACACAAATAACAAATAAATAATAAAATGCATAAATCTCTAATATTTAAAAAATTTTAATCAGCAAATAATTGTATATATTTATTAAGGTAAAATGTTATGTTTTGAAATATTTTTACTATGTGGAAAAATTAAGACAAGCTAATTAATATATCCATCACCTCACCTACTTACTTTTTGGTGGTGAGAACATTTAAAATCTACTCTCTTAGCAATTTTGAAATACACAACACATGGTTATTGACTATAGTAGCCCTGCTGGGCGATAGAGCTCAAAAACTTGTCCCCCCTGTCTTACCGAAACTTCATGCCCTTTGATCAACATCTTCCCATTCTCCTCCCCCCAGCCTCTGGTGACCACAATTCTGCTCTCTGCTTCTGTGAATTTGACTTTTTTAGATTTCACATATAAGTGAGATCATGTAGTGTTTGTCTTGCTGTGCCTGGCTTATTTCACTCAGCATAATGTCCTCCAGGTTCATCCATGTTGTTGCAAATAACAGAATTACCTTCATTTTTAAGACTGAATAGTATCCCATTGTATACATGGGATACATTGTATACATGGGATTACATTGGCTTTGTCCATAAATCTCTAGATTTTGCTCTTACAGTTGCTTTTCTTCAATACACCATCCGTCTTCTATAAGAAATAATTACTATTATCAAGAAATAGTATCTGCTTTCCCTCCCAAAATTCTGGCAACAGCAAAGTGAGACCCTGTCTAAAGAAAAAAAAAGGAAAAGAAACAATTAACAGTGAAAAGCTTGATATAAAAGTAAAAAATAAAGAAAACGTAAGTCAGCTTAATATCAAATCAAGTAAGGTTTTATGGGAAAAAGTCCTTAATGGGACAAAGATTATAATTTCACATTGATGAAGTTATAATCCATAGTGACAAAAGGCCATGACCCTCTAGGCTCCTAACAATGTAGAATTGAAGTAAGTAAAGTAAAAACTGCTAGAAGTGAGCAGAAATGGACAGAAATGTACTTCTATTGGGAGTTTTAACTCATTATTTGCCATATAAAGAAGAGAGAAATACTACTACGTAAAAAGCAAATAATATAATAACACATACAATTAACAATTGTACTGGCCATTTTGCCGTGAAATGGAATATGTCATCATTGCAAGCATCTATATAGAACATCTGTACAAACTAGCAATATACCACTAGGCCATGAGGATTACCTCAATAAATTCCAAGAAGCAGAAATTAGTGAAGCCGCATTTTCTGATCACAATACAATTAGACATTGTTTTTAAAAATCCCAAACATTTTCAAATTGAAAAACAACTATTTACCTAAGAAGAAATTAAAGCTATAATTTTGGCTACTTAGAAAATAATGTCAATATGATTATTAAACATTAAAACTTAGCAGGTATGACTAAAATTATTTATAGGTAAAAATTTATAGTTTTGTATGTTTTTATTATTAAGATGAAAGAAAAGAAAACAACTAGGCATTTAAATGAAAAAAAATTAGAAAACCCTCAACCAAAGAAACCTAAAAAAAATTAATAATTAAAATATAAGAAGAAATTAATGAACTAAAAACAAAACACAGGAAAATAGTGGTATTGATAAATAAATCTAAAAGTGTTTAGTTGAGGGACCAACACTATTGCATATCTAATTGAGAGAAAGCAAATATCCATGATTAGAATCAGAAAAGGAATATGAAATTACATATAGTTCAAAGAGAAATATGAATAGAAATTTTTATGTTCAGAATTTTAATAATATATTTGAAAGACTTGAGTTAATTTCCTTATAAAATTACCATACTTAAGAAGTAGAAAATTTCAAAACACCAAAGTTATGAAAGAAACTGTAAAACTTGCCAGAGAATTTTTAATAAAGTTTCCAAAACCACACCATTTTACAAATGAATAGCGATAAAATTTTGAGCAATACATAATTCACATGATAGTTATCAAAGACAAATAAAGGTAGAACACTTGCCACTTTATACAGGTGCTAAAATCCCTTTAAATTATGAGTAAATCAAAATCAACAACCTATAATGTATTCCTTTATTTTAAAATATTTATCGAATCTCTGTAATGTGCAAGACACCCTGCTGGGCACCCTGTGTGCAGGGTCTCTGCCCTCAGGGAGATTACTTTCTCCTAGGGGGAACAGACACATCCAACTAACTACAGAATTAATTACATAACTGATTAACATAAATGCTAGAAGGAGACCTGCAATGTTCTGTGACAGTGTGTACGGGGACCCTTGCACCTGGGCTTAGAGGTGAAAAGCTCAGACCACCAGCAGAATCATAGAACTGCTGCTTTATTCCCCATAAAACCTTTAACCAGTGGTTCTCAGCAGGGAGTGATTTTGTCCCCAGGAGACATTTGGCAATGTCTGGAGTAGTGTTTCATTAGGATGACTTGGGGAATAGGATACTGGACTATAGTGGGCAGAGGCCAGGGATGCCACTGCACATACTACAGTGCATTGGACATCCCTTACAACAGCAATCCCCAACATTTTTGGAACCAGGAACCAGTTTCACAGAAGACAATTTTTCCATGGATGGGGGCTTGTGGGAGGATGGTTTTGGGATGATTCAAGCACATTACATTCATTGCACAGTCAAACCTCTGTGCTAATGATAATCTGCATTTGCAGCTGCTCCCCAGCACTAGCATCACCACCTCAGTTCCACCTCAGATCATCAGGCATTAGATTCTCATAAGGAGTACGCAACCTAGACCTCTTGCATATGCAGTTTACAGTAGGGTTGGGACTCCTATGAGAATCTAATGGCACCACTGATCTGACAGGAGACAGAGCTTATGTGGTAACGTGAGTGACAGGGATGGCTATAAATACAGATGAAGCTTCCCTCGATAGCCCCGTGGCACACCTGCTCTTGTGCAGCCCGGTTTCTAACAGGCCAAGGACTGGTACCAGTCTGCTGCCCAGGGGTTGGGGACCACAGCCTTACAACAAAGAATTATCTGACCCAAAATGTCAGTGGTGCCAAGGTTGAGAAATTCTAGCATACGTGATGATGAATCCCAAATCTGTTTCTGCACTGGGGGGCTCCTGGGAGTCAGGGCCAAATATCTAACTGTTCTCTAGGCTTTTCCACTTGACATTCCACAGACACTTCAAACTCAAAATGTGTCATCTTCCCCTAAAAACCTTGCCCCCTCCTGTGTTCATATTTTTGAGTAAGGGATACCACCCTCTGCCCACCACTTGCTCACATCAGAACTCTGAGTGTCATCCTTGAGTCATTCTTTCCCTCATCATTGAAATACTTAATCTTTAATAAAATTCTGACATTCCACCTCGTGAATATCTCTTGAATCATCTACTGCTGTTCTTTGTCATGCCTCCACTTACTTCTTCAATCTTCTTGCCACTTATGCTCCTTGTCCCCTCCTGTAATGAGCATGCTAGAAACATTCTATATTTTAGTTGTACTGAACACGGTGCAGCTGGCCTGTGCTGTGCTTCTACTGGCCACAGAACCCTCGCGTATTCTGCTCTTTTTGTCTGCAGTGGTTTGAACTCGCCTGCAATCCCTTTCCTGGACACACATTTCACTGGATAAGCTCATTCCTCCAGGAGCTCATTCCTCCAGAAGAGGCCTGGGCTCCCCTCTAATCCTCTCCCATGGCACTTCCCTAACATAGAACAACACTGTACTGTAGGGACCAGGAAGACACAGCTAAAATTCACACTTAAAACAGATTTGAGTTAGGAAGACAATCAATTTCAATGTATGAGTAAAGAAAGCTAGAGAGGAAACAAATGAACAGATAGGGCAAGAGCACCCATGTGGGAATACGTCAACCTCAGAGCCCAAGAAATAACCAGGAAATAGAAAATGGGCATTCCTAGAGCATTTTTAATTGCTGTCAAAAGTCTAGCCTATCTGATAACACATAAGTGGTCTAAGGTATCCAAAAAAACAAAGCAGGGGTTCTCAGCTGGAGGGTGAGAGGTAGGGTTGCACCCAAGAAGACAACTGGCAATGTCTGGAGACATTTTTTGGTTTTCACAGTTGGGTGGCTACTACTGGAATGCGGTGTGTAGGGGATACAAATCCTACAATGCATGGGATAGCCCCACAACAAAGAATTATCTGGCTCAAAATGTAAAACAAGGTCAAGAAACCTTGCTTTAACCTAACATTTCTCAGCTTCAATATCTTCATCTCTGAAATGGGAATTCCTACATCAGGGTTGTTGTAAGCATCACTTAAAATAAGGTATGCAAAATATATAGCACTGTTACTAGAATATAGTAAGTACTCAATAATTGCTGACTGTTTTTCTCACTTGCATTCTTTTGAAATTGTGCTAGTTATTTATTGGTGCATAATAAATCATCCCCAAAACTTAGTGACTTAAAACAACAATCAGGTAATAGTCTCTCATGGTTTCTGTGAGATCCAGCAGCATCTTGGCTGGTGGGTTCAGGCTTGGAATCTCTCAGGAGGTAGCAGTCAGATGTCAGCTGAGGCTGCGGTCATCTGAAGGCTGGACTGGGGCAGGAGGATCCACTTCCAAAGTGGCTCACTGGTGTGGCCGGCAAGCTGGGAACTGTCAGATGGAGGCATTGGCCAGCAACTTGGGTCACTCCACAGGATGTGTCTGCATCCTGAGGCTAGCTAAAAATCTACAACAAGCAAAGATTTAGAAGAAATCAGTATTGCATTGCAGATGTCCAATTAGTTAATTAAAAACTACAGTGATTTAACTGAAATATTATTGGCATTAAGAAGAATTAAGTAATGTGGCAGAAATAAATATATCAATATCAATAGATTTCATCTAAACCAGTGATATCAAGTTGGTAAATGTAAAGGAAAGAATATATTATTTATAAAGTACCTAGAGATACCTTCAAAAAGAAGTATGTGGAAACTCTGAAGGAAAATATAAAATTTCACTAAGGGACATAAAAGATTGGAATAAATTGAGAGGTACATTATGTAGCTGGATAGAAACACTGAACTTTACATAAGTTTAATTATTCACAAATTAATATACAGGTTGAATGCAAATCTAAAAATTCCAAGGAGACAGATTTATATAAATATAATTTTATGCACATATGTTGTGTATTTATGTATTTCATTCAACAACTCCAGAAACTAGAAGAATTGAATGGAACACCTAACCAAGAAGCTTTGCGGAGACAACTGTGCATGTCCAATTTAACATTAATATGTTATAGAGCAATGGAAATCGTGTGGTATTAGTGCAGCAATATAATAAAATATTAGTGGAACTATATAAACAGGACAGAAATCAACCCTAATATAAATTTTGTAAATAATAGTGATGGAATAAAGAAATCTTTGAGTAAAGAATATATTACACAATAAATGTTATTGATACAATTAGTTAAGTACTTTGAAAAAACTTAAGATATAATGACCCCTTTAGCCATACCTCACTCCCTGATAGATTTGAGTGGAATATAAAATAGGAAATCATAAAAAGCCATAAGAAAATATGGAAGAATATTATCTTGAGTTAGAGTCAGAAATCTTTTAAGCATAAAATAACAGAATGATAACAATGGAAAAGAGATCAAGACAATATATAATGTTGAACTTTCTCTAAGTTAAAAAAATCATAAGCAAATAAAAAGACAAGCAAATATTGGGAAATTCTGTCATATTTACAAAAAAAGGTGGATATCCTTAATATATAGTAGCAAAATAAGTAGCAAAATAAGAAGCAAAATAAGAAAAGTAGCAAAACTCTATCAAAAAAAGACATGAGCCATCTCTCCATTTATTATTCATGTAAGACATATTTATTGAGCACCTGTGACATACCAGCCACTGTGATAGATGTGAGTCACACATGAGGACATGTAAAAACCTAAAATAAAATGTAAAAGATTATTAAATCAATGAGAAGATATTTATTCATGTTTGAAAACAAAACACAAATTAATAAATACTCTGCCATTTTGCCTATCAAATTAAAATTTTTTAAACTGTACAACTCAGTGCTGTTGAAGATGTGCTGAGACAGGCAGTCTGAAACAATGCAGAGGGAAGCACACGGGAGTCTCATACATGTGCCTTGCAAGCAGCGTGGCACCAAGCACAAATAGTATCACTCAGTTATCAGGGTCCTCAGAGATTAACATAACAAAATACTCAGAAATTGGTACAAGGAAAAAGCTATAAAGATGTTTATTTGTAGCACTATACTTAAAATAGTAAAAAATTAGAAAAATCTTACAGAATCCAACAAAAAGATTACTTAAAATACTATTTTAGTAACACCATAATATGGAATAATGTGTAGCCTTTATAAAATAAATCTCCTAAGACTATTTAATAAAATAAAAATTGCTCATAACATAATGTTACATAATTAAAGCACAGTATTAATGGTATAGGCAGCATAATATTTGCTGGCTAACCAATACATATGCATGCACTGAAAATAGATTAGGATGAAATCTCTGATATAATAATAGTGCTTATCTTGGGGTGATGGGGCTTGAGGTGGTTTTTCTCTGGATGCTTTTTTTAATTTTATAAGCTACCTATACTTAGCAAACATTGTTTTTACCATAAAAAGTGTGAATATGGAAGAATTGGCATTAACTTTTGGAAAGGTAAGGGCGAGGGAGTAATGTACATGCCCAAATTAGGGAGCTGCCTTACAGCCTGGTCATTAATCCATGCACTACTTACCAAAATAGTCTGTTCTTATGCACTGTCTCTCCTGCCCGCATGTGTGCACACACACACACACACACCCCTGCAACAAATCCAGTCATTGTTCATTTGCTGGCTAGGTGGTTGTAGGTTTATTCAATCAAATGCTTTACAGAGTTTTGCCAATATCCTGCTAATTGATCCACAGGCCATTTCCCCTAGTGATTTATGGTATTTTATAGTGTCAGCTCTTATTAAATTTCCTTACTAGATTTTTGTTGTTAAAATTGTTTCATACATTGAGATCTATTATAGGGGATGGCATTCAATACTGGTGCTGGGAGGAGGCGCAGGCAGGTTTTAAAAAATAAGGTTTAAAGAATGAATTGTGCAGAAGGCCCCTTATCAAAGGAGGCCTGTTGATGGAGGCCCAGTGGAAAGACGTGACCCTTTTATTTATTTTCTTGTCTGTGTAAGGGATATAGAAACGGTGGGAAATCATGTTACATAAAAACCATGCAAAGGGACAGTTTGTTTTGGATCAATCGAACAGATTGACTTCCAGCCTAGCCTGTTCCTTAGAGTTATCGAAAGGCCAGTAGCATTGATTTCCACGTCAAGACTCGTACACTCCCCATGTGTGAGGGTCCCCTGGGAATTCCCCTTCTGCCCCAGCAGGTGGTAACTAGAGATCTCCTGTGGTGCCACTCCCAGTTTGTCATTGATTCTCAAAGAATAAAAGCATCTCACACAGTGATTTATGGGATTTAAGTAGAGATTACACTTTTTTAAAATTATAGGTAATAAGGTACTATTCAGAAGAAATCATAGGTAGAAATTCACATTATGATTACTTTAAAAAACTGTGATAATTAGCCCTTTCCTCTCCTATATTATGTGGAATTCCAGCATCTTTATGTCATTATGATTATGACTAATACTGGTAAAATGTGTTTTATTTCTTTGATGATACTATTTATTTTTGCATAGCTAAATGCCTTAAGCCAAATGCAGTCGTCCCTGTCCACTGGCACATTCTAGGTTTGAAAATAGACCTCAGACTGAAGCCGATTGATGTTTTATTGTAGGTACAAAATTAGCTCAGCTTTGCTGTCTCCTGAGGAGCAGGTTCTTTATTTGCCACATGCTCCAGCTTTTCTGTTTCCTTAGTTTTGCTTTTTCTCAGGTGAAGTCAGTGAACTATCTGAATCATACAGAATGCTCTGCGACCCTCCTTCGCTCATGGAATAGAAAGTACATTCGGCAGCGATGCACATGCCTGTTATCCCACTCTGCCGGATCACGTTTGTGCTCAGAAAATATTTATTAGATTGTCTCAATGTTTGCCTGAAGCCTCATCTGGGGTTCTCTTGGGTTTTCAGGCTTCTTGGGCTCTTTCTTCTTCTCCTTCCACTAGTCCTGTCTCTCGACTTTCTTCCTCTACTGCAAGAACAGATGTTATAATATACGTGAACGAGAAATCAGTCTGTTAATTAAAATGCGATGACGAACAAACCTCCATCACCTGCCTCCCACCCTCCTACTCAGGTGGTGGATGATCCTGCTTCACACTTTGTTGAGACAATTGCAGGGATCAGGAATGGGGCACCCGCAGACTGCCACTGCCACTCGCTGCCACAACTCTGCCTTCCTGCCTTCATGACAGGTGAACTGCCTGTGCCCCTCTCTGAGCACCTGTGTCCTGGGCCCTGCCCTCTGCCACTTGCTGAGGATGTCTCTCCAGCAGCCCCTTCCCCTCTGCCAGACCAGCCCCATAAGCACCCACTGGCCGTTTCCCCCAGGTCTTCTCGCCACCCACGGCCCTCTCCATCCACCACCCAATTGCCTTCCCCCCTCGCAGCAGAGCTTCTCCCAGAGGCATCTGAACCGCCTCCAGCTCCCCCCTCTTGTTCTCTGATCAAGCGTCTCCGACTCCTTCACTACAGCCGCTCTCGTGGCAGTGGCCAGGGACCTCCACTTTGGAAAACCCATTGGTCCATTCTTAGTCCTCACCTTACTGCACTTGACACGGTTGACAGCACCTTCCGTGAAATGCGGCTCTCTCTGCTTCCAGGACAACATCCTTTCCTGGTTTTTTCCCTAATTCGCTGGCTGCTGCTTCTCAGGTTCTTTCCCTGATGTCCCCAAACTTTAGCCGTGGGCTGCCCCAGGGATCCAACCTTGGCGCTCTCCTGCTATCCATGCGCACCTGCTCCCGGGTGGTCTCGTCTACCCTCATGACTTGAAATAACATCTATAGGCTGGTGATTCCCAGATTTATATGCCTACTTCAGACCTTTACCCTGAACCCTGAGATTGAATATTCAGCTCCTGCTTGAGGTCTTTGATTGGATGTCTACTAAACTATTCAAACTTAAGGTGCCCTGGCCAACGTCTTTACCTGCTAACCAGCCTCCCCCATGCTCAGTCTTCCTCCATGACAGTTAATGGCAATTCCTTCCTTCCGGTTTCTCACGCCAAAACCTGTGGAGTCATCCTTGACTCATCCTTTCTCCACACCCCACACCCAAACCTCTATCCTCAAAAATAGACCCTGAATCTGGTCGTTCCTGAGTGCGTGCACAGCTCCCACCTGGTTCTAGCAGTCAGCAGCTCCCATCACTGCAGCAGCTTCCCACCTGCTCCTCCTGTTTCCACACACGTGGCCTGTTCTTGCCACACTCCTAGCGTGAGCCTTCTCAGACCTAATCTGGAACGCGTCACTTCCCTGTTCTGAACCTCCGAGGGCTCCCAAAGCCCAGTCGATGGCATACAAGGCCCTACATTATGTGGTCTCTGCCCCGTGCCTCTGCAAGCTTTTTGCATACCCCCTTCCCCATCTTGCTCTCTCTGTTCCACGTGCGCCTCCCTGCTGCCCCTCGGCCACCAGGTGCTCCTGCTTTGGGATTTCGGCTTGGTCTTCCCTCTGCTCCCACGCTCTTTCCCCTGAGGTCCAAATTGCTGCTCCTTCTCCTCCTCCTATATTACTTCCGAGGGGCCTTCCCTGACCACCCCACTTAAAATTGCAGCTACCACGCTCTGCAACTCCTTTTCCTGCCTCATTTTACTCCACAACCCTCATCCCTTTCTAATACAGCTTATAATTTACTTGTCTTGTTTGTGGTCTCTCCCCCATTAGGATTCAAGCTCTATGAGGACAGAAATTTCTGTCTGCTGTTTGCTGCTGTAACTAGGGTGCCTAGCACAGTTCCTGGCATACAGTAGGCACACAACAAAAATCAGTTGCATAAATGATGAAATCCAGTGGTTTTTAGTAATTAAGAACAAGGACAATGTGCAGATGCATATTTTTGATTCCTTTGAGTTGGGTCTGGATTGCATTTCCTACCAATTTATCTCAGATGCAACATTAGCGTGGGTTCTAGTGGGGTATTTGATTTGTGTTATCTGTAAGGGCATTTTCTTTCCAGCTGTGGGGACTCTGGGGTAATGAACTGACTAAGTAAGTTTTATTTTCCTGAACTCAATTTAAACAAGTAGCAGACAAAGGATGTTCTTGAAGCAAAATGCTTCTCTGTGTCCTTTTTTAGGATATGGAAGGAATTACCTCACAATTTCAATTAAGTGAAAAGAATTATTTTAAATAAAATGTTACTAGTTTATAAACCAGAGCCCCTGAAATTCCATCAGATCATGTCGCACGCGAAGGTGTCCCACAGCATTTAGGCGGAACTACAAACCATCCGTGTGATCTGTCAGGCTCTGCTCATCTAGCCCCGCCCACGCCGGCCCCACCCTCCCCTCTCTCTTGTTTTCCACTGTGCTGCAGCCCCACTAATCTTCGTTTAGTTCCTCGACCCCATCGAGCATTTCCATCTCCACGTCATTGCACATGCCCTGCTTCTGCCTAGAAAAGCGCCCCCTTCTTACCCCTGGGTCATTTGTTCGGAGGTCTCAGCGGATGTGTCACCCCTGCAGAGGCCTTCTCTGCCACCTTCTCTAAAGTCTCTTCTGTCTTGATTCTCTTACAGCGCCTGAGTGTTTTCCTTCATGGTTTATTAATCTCCCCAAAGCCGTACGTTGCCTGAGCACAGGGACCATGCCTGTTTTGTCTGACATATAAACTCAGCAGCTCCACAACTATCACAGTGGATGCTCACTGGGGGCTTTCCCTTGGTCAAGAGTCACCAGGAGCTCCCGCCACTGAGGTCTGCACAGCCTATCTGGGATGCAGAAGAGGAGGTCAGAGCAGGATTGGGGTGGACTGGACACAGAAAGGGAGTGTTGAGTGCAAGGTCTCAGGATCCTGTGATAGGTCTCTGTCCCAGATGTTGGGTCAGGACTGGGAATTCTTATCACCTCTTCCCATAGGAGTCAGACGCTCCAAGGAGAGAGCACCTCCACTAGCTGACACCGGTGGTGACAAAGCACATCTGCACTTCGGGTCCCATAGCACGGCACAGGAGTGCAGAGACCCAGGGAAGAGTCCGGCTCCACCACTGAACACCTGTGACCTTACACATCCAGTGTCAGGGACAGACAGGACCTTGTGGATTTAGTCCAAACCCACTTTAGGAAAAGGGAGACCCACTCCCCAAAAGGGTGACTAACATGCTCAGAGTCACATAGCTAGTTAATTGCAGAATGACACCTAGAACCTGTTACCTCAATCCCAGGCCACTGGGACTTAAGGCAAGTTTTGCCGGTTTCTCTTCCATTTGATGAATTATAGTTCCTGGTGAGCAGAAATACAAGGAGAAAAGCTTTACAAATTTAAACAAGTAGTATAATAGCACACTTAGAAGACTTTTGGGAGAAGGATGAATAATTATGATAATTCTAGTAAACGAGAAAGCCAGTGCCCCCTCCTTGGTATCTGAAATGGGTCATCATTTCACTCAACGTGAGGTCTCACTTCATTCCCTGTACAACTTTATTGTCAGAGAACGGACAAAGGACCTCAAAACACTGAAAGTCTTGAAGAAAAGAACCCCAACCACCTGTTTCCCTAAATGTGGAAAATAACATTCCTGGTCACTACGAGTCAATGTGTTTGAGGAACAGGGAGAGGACAGTTAAGAGAGGGGACATCTCCCGTTAGGGGAAGACTGGCACTTTAACCCGAATGCTGAGTCTGCCATGTAGAGGTGATTTCTGACTCTCTCCTCTCACACTGGACTATATTTGGCTGCTCCTCTTGTACAGCAGTTCTGCACTCCCCACCTCACCAAGGCACGTAGCAAAGAGCGATGCCAAGAGCCTCATCACCAGCCTTTGACCCTGCCACTGCAGAAAGCTTAACCTGAACCACTTGCATCATGGCATCGCTGTGTCAGGCATAGCTGCGACCATACCATGGCAGCTCCCCACAGCCTGTGTCCCACCACAGCTGACATTGGGTGGACACCTGCTGTGCACCAAGCATACATTCGCCCTGGTTTTCAAACAGCCATATCAGGGAAATATGATTATTCCTCATTTACAGATAGAAAATATGTTATTCAGAGATTGTGTGATATCATAGCAATAGCAAGTGGGAAGCTGGAGTTTAAACCCAGATCTGACTCCAAACACAAGCTCTTTCAAGTCCATAGCCCCCTTTCCAACCTCAGCTCTTTGTTCTTTCCGTCCACTCTCCCTCAGATGCACCACAGCTAACAGCCAGACTACTTGCTAAGCCTCTGCTGGCTCTACCTCCAGAATTGGGTTCTTACCCCATCCTGCACGTGCAGTGACTCAGAGCCCTGCTGCCCAACCTCTGTCCATCCTTCAAGACCCCACGTGGATGACACCCCCTCCAGGGCCTTCTTTGAGTCCCTCCTCATCCAGCCTAATTCTGTCTTTCCTTTCCAGTTGTCGTAGAACACTGTGACTTCTGTTGCACTCTGCCTCCGACTATAGTTGCATAGCTATTTAGTTACAGGTTTAATTTCTACTGCTGAATTGAAGGACATTGATTTGCAGCAGGAGCAATGTCCAACTCAGCTTAGATCACCCTGCATGCCTCTTATGGACGTTTGCACAGGTTACTCATGCTGCTCTAGCCAGGATGCCTGATGGCCAAACCCAGCTCAGTGGCAGGGTGCATCACCTTAGCAAGCAGAGCAGGACAGGGTGGAGGGGCAGAGCAAAGGCAGCAGGAGAGGGCACGAGCTGCGGGAAGGGCCTGCATCACACTCTTTCTGGCTGACTTCACTGATCGCTGAGCACTTCCTTCCCTGTGGTGCCGGCAAGACTACGGGAGCTGTCTACAAGGTCAGATCTGCCTGTCTTAAAGTTGTTTTCAATCCCCACGGGCGTGTTTCTTTCCTGGTGTTTGGTGTTCACAGCCCATCTCACATCCCAACACTTGGCAGCCCCAGAGCAAAGCAAGGATACTAAAGGAGACCCACATACCATATGATTAAACATTTGGAAGGTATAAAGCAAGCTACAAACTGGTCAATAAAATAAGATGAATAGATATCATTAAATATATCTTTTGTTAAATAAAATGTCAAAATTAAATCAAAGTTGTCTAAATACAGCTGATTTTTAAACACTTTCAAAAAATTAATTACATTTTATTAAATACTGTTACAAGACCATCTGCCATTCTAACATCCAATGGTCATCTGATTGCTAACATACAGAGTCAGTACCATGCTTCACAGATGCTATGTCTAGAACAAAAATTCTCAGTGTATGGTCTGGGGACCTCTGGGGATCTCTGAGAGCCTTTTAGTGGGTCTCTAAGATCAAAACTAATTTCATAGTAATATTAAGATTTTATTTGGCTTTTTCACTTTCACTGTCTCATGACCATACACTGGAGTTTTTTGGAAGCTCCTGTAATATCACAACCAATTGAAGTCAGAAGCAGGTATAAGCATCGGGCTGTCTTCTATTAAGCCAGACCTTAAAGATATTTGCAAAAACGTAAAACAATGCCACAATTCCCACTTTTTATTATTTTGGAAAATAGTTATTTTGTATAAAATATGTTATCCACGTTAATATGTTATGAGTTTATGATTGTTGTTTTTAAATGAATTAATAAAAATATTTTACATTTTTAACTTCATTCATAATATAATAAATATTGATAAATGTAACCTACATAAACCAGAAGTTCTTTAGAATCCTCAGTAATATTTAAAAGTGTAAAAAGTTCTGAAACCAAAACGTTTACAAAGCACTGATGTAGACCCACAGGTATGTCGATTTAAGAGTCATACGTATTGTTCAATATTGTGAAATGTCCCTCAGCCTCCATCGCACTAGGTCATGAGCAAAAGTAGGACCTTGAATTGGAACAGGAAGGGACACAAGAGCTAGACGCTGCTGGGAAAACATGCTTGTTTATGCACCGATCTATTTCATTCATGCTCTTGGGGAGAAACACTTGACAAGTTAATTAAATCGTCTTTTCTCTTACCTGAGCGCTTCACCACTTGAATCTTCCCCAAATCCCAGGCTGCCTTGAGCCTCAGCAGTGGAAGGACCACACCCCTTCGCGGGGCTGCTCTCTGGTTCAAGGGCAGGGGGAGTGGAAGTGGGGAAGCGTGTCCAGGGCCCGGCTGATGTTAATAGTGGGGTCTCCAGCAGCAGGGGCCTCCTGTGTCACATAGAGATCTGTGACTTTTCTACAGCAGGGCGACAGGGCCGGGAGCCTTCTCACCCGGGTCTGCAGGCTCTTCCAGTGGCGGGTCATCTTATAAGAAATGAGAGGACTGGCTTTCCCAGATCTGAAATAAGTTTTTTAACCTTTTTTTAAATTCACAAGTAAAAATTGTATATATTTATTGTGTACGACATGTTGTTTTGAAATAAGTATACATTGTGGAATGGCTAAATCAAGTTAATTAACATAGGCATTACCTCACATACTTTTCTTGTGGTGAGAACACTTAAAATCTATTCTCTTAGTGATTTTCCGGAATACAATACATTGTTACCATCTGAAGTGGCCATGTTCTACAATAGATCTCTTGAACTTACTCCTCCTAAAGGAAGTGTTGTCTCCTTGGACCAACTTCTGCCCAACCTCCTTCCCCTGAAATAATTTTCATTCTATTCTTAATAAAATAATACGTTTATGAGGTACGTTCACCAGCACTATTCTATTTTCTTTCCACAACAAACCTGGGGAGTCATAGTATTTACATTTTGATGTTACTGATGAGGAAATTGAGTAGGAAAAATGTTGAGAGACTTGCCCAAGATTGAGACCTGGCAAGTGGCAGAGCCAAGACTTCCACAGGTCTTATAATTCACAATCTTGAAGGGCTCTGATTTTATTTACTTTGTGCTTTATTCACATTTGTGTGCTTTCCACATGGATTTTTTTCTTGCTTTAAGGTTCTAATTTGTGTTTAAATTTATTAAATGTGGTTATATAAACTTAGTCTAACTTTTAGTCATCAAATGGGCCGGCTCTTTTAAAAAAGAGCGGGTCTTACCAGTAACTGGGACTTGCTAAGAGAATATTTATAGACACAGTGTAATTCTTTGAGCCTTCAGTATAAAAAGCAGATAAGACAAAAGGGAGAAAATGGAACAGGTTGCTATGAGAGCTTCCTTGAATTAGACATGTAGAAAAACTGGATCAGGGTCTCACCTGTGGAGCTGTGAAAAATCCTGATACACAGGCCATACCGCTGACTAGTTAAGTCAGAATCCCTGGGGGGTGGAACCCAGGCATGTGCATTTGTTAATGCTCCTCAAGCTATTTCAGTGTGCATCCCAGGTTGACAACCACTGGACTAGAAAATCAGAAAACAGCCTGCAAAGGTCGATGAGGATCTCTGAAGTTCATGAAGCATGTGCCCCGTGGACTCTACTCATTAGGAGTACAGTCAGGAATGAACTTGCCCAGAGTCATAAAAAATAAAGAACCTGAGTAGGCAAAAAAAATCAAATAGCTAGACAGCAAGCTGTTATCTTTTTAATCCCAGAAAAAGGCTTAGGCATGGAGGAATAGGTTATAGTAAAAGCACCAAGAATCCAAGTTTGGGCAAAGGCCAGTGGTCTAAATATGGGAAGTAGCCAGAGATCTCTTAGTCCGTGGTCTCTAAGTCTATACTTATGTCCTGCAAATAAGTCAGAGACCACAGAGATAGATCACAGAAGCCTTGGAACCATGTTTAAGACTGAAAAATCAGGCCAGAGGACAAGAACACCATTGCCCTTGGTTTCAACTGAGGAGCTCAGGCCCTGGAGGGGTGGGGTGACTTGGAAGGCAGGTAGAAAAATTAATTGAACAGAGGTGAAATGAGAAATCAGCACAGTCCAAATAGGCAAATTTCCCTTCAAGAAGAGAGACAGCAGCAGGCCTCAGAGACCCAACTATTGGGACCACGTGAAGCACAAAGCATGAAGCCCCGTGATAATGCCATCAAGACGGAGCAACACTGAAGTCCCGAGGGAGCCCTTATGACACCCTGCCTTGATTTCGAGGCTAGGGTGGGTCCTTCAGAGGTGCAGCAGAAGCAGGAAGGCTGGCTGCTGCATTTTCTGCTCCCTCTTCCTCTCTCCTGATTGTTCAGTTGATCATTGCTCAGTTTGTACCCTGGGAAAGCAAATTTAATGCCTGTTTCATTATAGTAAATATTTAAAGGAATATTTAGCAAAAGTGCTGGCAAATGGTAGGCTCTCAAAAATGGTAGCTATTTTTTTTTTTAACTACTTCTATTGGCAAATGAACAGCTTCTGTTTGCCACTTTTAAGATGTTTTTTTGTGTAGAGTGGAAGTCCAAACTGCCACACCCTAAGAAAGCCTGGGAGAAGGGACATCTCCAACCTGAGAATCACGCCTTATAACTGCTGCAGAGTCATGGTCCCCATGCTACTTAGACTTTGAAAGTCATGGACAGAGTTCAGGAAGCCCCATTTGCTACATGGATGCCGTCTCTTACTGAAGCACCCTGAACTTCATGGGTGGTCATTTGACTTCATACTAATTAAATGGGAAAGTCAATAGATTTGAAGGATTTGCATACAGTGATATCAGTGACATTCACTTATTCATCCCCTCAAAATTTATTGAGTGATTTGCTGTGTCTGTGCACTGCTTCAGGTGCTGGAGGGATATGGTGGTGAACAAAATAAAGTCCTGATGCTCATGAAATGTACTTTGTCATAGGAGAAGACAGACAATAAACTAATGAGTATGTGCTGTTTTCAGTGGTGTTAAATGCTGTAAAGAGAAGTAAGGCAGGGAAAGGGGAAAGAGCGTGAGCATGGCAAAGGGTGCCACTTCGTATAGGGGGATTTGGGATGAGTGGGTGAGCAGGTGATGAGGAAATGCCAGCAGAGCAGAGGCCTAAAGAAAGGGAGAGAGAGAGGCATGGAGACACGTGGAGGAAGAGCATTCCTGACAGTGGGAACAGGGAGTGCAAAGGCCCTGAGGCATGGCTGTGGTGGGTGGGCTGGAGGAACAGCAGGAGGCCAGGGCTGCTGGAGCCAAGGGGGGAAGGAGACAAATGGTGAAAGCTGAAGTCAGGGGCATGGGGGCCAGAGGAAAGAGCACAGAGGCTTTGCAGCCACCAGAAAGACCTTCCATTTGCACTGTGTGAGAAGGAAGCCACGGAGGGTTTGGCAGAAGGGGATGCAATCTGATTTAGGTTTTTTAAAGGTTGCTGTGGCTACTATGTAGAGAACAGAATGTAGGCGAGAAGTCGGGAAACTCTTTTAGCCCAGGTAGGAGCTACTGGTGGCTGAGGTTGGGAAGACAGCGGTGGGAGAGTGAGAAGTTGTCAGAGGCAGGGCAGATTGTCTGCATGTAGACATGGTTTGCATTTCAGCATTGGCTGAATTGAGGTGTGAGGGGAAGCATCAAGGATGCCTCTGGGTGTTCACACTGGGTACCTGGGAGAATGGAGTTACCATCTACTGAGACAGGGGAGAGCATATTTAGGGTTGGGATAACCAAGAACTTGTTTTTGGAGGTGTGTTTGAGATGCATATTAGATATCCGTGTAAATAGGGATAATAGGGGGAGAAAACCCATCAGCACTAATCATACGGTTTTCTGCATGTTACAAATATCTTTTTTCATCAAGAATGTTATATTAACAGCTCTTTCTCCTGCAATTGAACACACAGCCCAAACCACCAGGAGCCTTCTCAGTGAGGACACGAGGGGGATTTGCTGGCCCCTCTGCAGCAAAGGCTGATGGATAGCAGAGTCACCCAGCTCTTGCAAATGAGATGCATCCAGGTGACACTGTCAGAAGCTGGGAGCAGGGGAGGAGGGACAAGGGTGGTTGTGTGTATTTAGAAAAAAAATCCCCAGACAATTCTGATAGTATTCCTCCCTCTTGACATTTTTCTGTGAACATTGTAATAAAGCTTTCCAGATTTTTAAGTTTCTCCTCAGAAAGAAAACATGCAATGTGTTTGAAGTAAATACAGTGCTTGTGTTTGCAGTAAATACAGTTCTTGCTGGGAAAGGGAAATACACAAGCCAGAAGACTGGGCATCACAAGACTGAGAAGTCTGAGGCCCCACTTTGCCAGTCACTTGCTCTGTTACCCCAGACTTGTTGTCTGAATGGGGACTTGCGTCTGTCTCCCAGGGACAGGGAGGACTGTAAGACACAACAGCTGAGGAAGCCTCTTGTAAATTGGAAAATGCTGCATGAAAGCTTTGGTGATATTTTCACCCATCCTCTTTTGTTGGACAGTTTTTTTCCTAGAAGCTCATTTTCATCCTGTTACTCTCCACCCTTCTTGACGAATGTGCAATGGTTTGTTCTTACCCATTGGGAATAATTAATCCCAAAGACAAATTCCTCTGCCCACAGACCTGGCCCCAGCCTACATCTCTCACTGCATTCCTGAATTTCAGTTTGGTCCATATCTAGGTGTGCTATGTCCAGTCAAATACAATCTTTGCAAGGGCAGGGCCTTTTGTCTCTTTAATTCAGCCATTTATCCATTGCCTACAACAGTGCCTGGCTGGTGGCAGGCATCCAGCAAATACCCATTCAGTGAAGGAATGGAGTGTGACCTTTAGTACTTCCAATGCTCTTCATACATGCAGCAGCGGCTCTACCCTTTTAGGGGCTGGATTCTAGCCTCTTTGTGAGACCTCCCTGATGTTCTCACTTGTCAGAATGACAACTTGGAGTTCAGGAGGTCACGGGCTAGAGTAGAAGAGGAGGAACAAGGAAGGACCTTTGTTTGGGACAGTTATTCAACAACTGTTGGTGGATCCAGTATTTGCAGGGTCGACCTGGCCCATAGGTGGTCCCTAGGAGGCTGACAGGAAGGTCATAATGTCCAGAGCCCAAATGAGAAGTAGCAGGTGATAGTCCTTGCAGAGAGTATCCATGAAGCCAGCAAGGAATAACTGATGTGTGTGCCAGCAGAGGGACCCTGCGAGGCGATGCTTGCAGATCCAGGCTGGCCGTTGTCACGATAGGAATCTAACAGCCGATGATGGGAAGGAGTTGCAAGGGCAACTCTTAGTCTGGGGACAATGGAAAGACAAGGCAGGGACCCCATCGCAGAGGAGCCAGAATGAGGTTTCCATCGAGAGAAGACTACGTACGGGGAATACTCATGATAGTAACACGAGCCATTGCCAAGAGCCTGCCCGGGCCGGGCATCTCACCCCGGTTCTCTTTATTGTTTAGAACTATAGGGGACAAAAAGTAGTTTTTTCCTCTACCCTTCGTGAATTCTTAGCTGGGACTCCCTGTAACAACAGACAGATTAACAAGAGAAAAACAAACTGAAGTTTAAGAACGTCTATCTCATGTGTACATGGGAGAAAACTCAGAGAAATGAGTAAATCTCTAGAGTAAATTTCAAAGAGTTGTCTAGAAGGCAGGCGAAAATACCATCCTCCTCTCAGGCAGAGAGAGAAGGGTGAGGGGAAAGCCCAGTTCAGGTGAGACGCCAGGAGAAGCACCTTAAACAAAGGCAGGGGTTTTAATGCAGTTTAAAGTTTATGCCTTCTCCATTCATCGAGTCTCTAACAATTCAGAGTCATCCTTCCCTTCCTGGTGCAGAGAGAGAGAGATACGTTTACAAATGGAGATTTCTTTTATAGATGTAAATTTCTCTTAGAAAAAGGTAATAGTTTCAGAGCTGCTCCTGCAACTGCAGTTTCTCTAAATAAATAGCTCAAAATAATCCTTATGCCAAAGAGGCATGTTTGGGGGGGCATATTCTGGTCTCCTACAGTCATATCTTGGGGTGGTGTGTCCTGAGCCCCATCACAACCGTCCATGGTGGTTATTCATCTGATGACACTGAGGCTCAGAGAGCCTAAGTAGCTGGCATAAGGGCACATTGCTAGTAGGGTGTCCAGCCAGCACTGTGTCCAGGCATGTCCAGACCCAAAGCAGGTGCTCTCTCCTCTGTGTCAGAAGGCCCCAAGGAACCAGCCTCCCTAACAAGGGGCCAAAGTGGAGGTGTAGTTATAAGGATAACTGAGGCCCAGTTAATAAACAGGGTCACGGAGTCAGAGCAGAATAGAAGCGGTTGTATTTCTTGACTCATCACCTGAAATTCCCCACCAAGGCCTAAGCACAGGTGTGGCCCACAGCCTGTCAGAGAGCTCGGGGTACAGCCCAGTGGCAAGTGGCAAGGTGTGGGGAGAGAAGGAGTGGGGGACAGAGCTAGGTAGGTGGCTCTTGGTGACATTCCTCTTCCATCCAGCACTGGTCACCTGGCACCCTGGGCTCTTCTCTGATGTTACCATGTGTGTGAGGCAAAGTTTCCTGGTGGGGAGGGTGGTTTGAGGGCTTTGTGTTCAGCTCAGCTCCTGTAACAGTACAAGGCAAAATCTGGATGTCTCTATCAAATAATGCTCCATTTTGTGCGTTTGCAGTCTCCCAAAGTTCAGTCCTCAACCTTTGGCGTCACATGCCCACGCTGTGGGGCGCTCTCCAGATCTGAAGAAAGTCCTCTGGTGTGGTGGTGGGATTTTGTTTTTTTAAATTAGAAACAACTTTATTTTAGTGTATATCTCACCTTTAAACCCACAGAGGAAAAGTACAATGAAGTGGAAACCACTCAGAGCCACTGGTACAAACTCACTGTTTTCCTACTTCGAGCCATTCACTTGCAAAAGGAAAAATGATGCTGCATCTCCCAGGACCTCCGATGGTACCTTTGATGTGTCCATTGACTCTCTTTAAGAGCAACATGTCCATCCACGCAGGTGACCACAACAGGGAAGACCTTCAAGACAATGGCAACAGTCCTACAACCAGCCATCCCCATGGGGGCTGGAGCAGGGTGTTTCCAAAGTAGCACTTTCCTGGCAGAGGGAGAAGTGGCTCATTCTCAAGGGGCCTCACAGATGTCCTGGGGAAGCAGCTGCTGCTGCTGCTAGCTCTTTCCAGGCCCCCTGGAAGCAGCCGTATATGAGGTCAGGAAGGGGCAGATCTTTCCCCTGCGCAACATCTTGGCTCCTCCCTCCCCACCCCAGTCCCAGCTCTACAGCTGTGGTGGCCATTCCTGGAGGAGGCCAGGTCTTATTTGATTGAACCTGCTGAAGTTTGGGGACCTCTGGTAATCACACAGCAGGTGGAAGAGAGTTTAAGCTCAGGTCAGTCTGAGTTCAAAGTCTTTGCCCCCAGTCCCTAGCCTTTATGTTACTGAGAAGGATGTTCCATTGTTGTGCTGTCCTCAGCAGCAAAACTGGGGGCTGAGATCTAGGCCAGCCCTCTCTTGGAGGGAGACTTTCTCTAGAATAAGGGCAAGACCAGGGGGCAGGGGAGAAAAGGGGGAGGGGCTGTGACGGGGGAGGGGCTGGTGGCAGTAGTGGAGGCATCTACATGACATATGTATTTTTCAGCCCCTCTAAAGACTTTCAAAGAGATCTTTGTTTATGTCCTGCTATCTGTCAGTCTCACAGCTCTAAGCAATAATGCCTACATCACTTTGGTAAGGGAGAAACAAGTCATTCTAAGCCCGTTCATACCAGACAAGCAGAGAAAGACTCAATAAATTGTTTTTCAATATTAATGTCATCTGTGACATTGGTGTAGTGTTTTTAATTATTTTAAAAAACTTAAGTCTATAGATGAATTGCTGCTTTCTACTTGGATATTTCCAGTGGCCCATGGTCATGCCTGCTTAATTAGCATTGCTTATAATGGAAAAAATGAGAACTGAAATTTCTAAAAATAGATTTACTGTGATAATTATGAATATCCATGTGTTAAAATATTATGGCTATTGAAATGATTTGGGGGATATATTTTAATAATGTGAGGGACATTCTTATACTGTAATAGTTAAGCATAAAAAGCAGAATACAAAAATGTGTGATCTCAACTATCTAACAAAATGCATGAAGAAAAAAGGAAGGAAATATTTGCACATAACTATTCTGACAGTCTCTGAATGGCATAGTTATGGGGGCTTGCTGGGGTTTTTTTCTTAATTTTGTGTAATTTTCAAATTTTTAGCATGCATTACTTTTACTCAAAAGTCCCAACTCTGGACTTCTCTCAGGTCTTTGGAATTTGCAAAATGTGGCTCAATTTACCTTAATGCCCAGGAAGGGTCGTGGGGTGTCTTCCTAGTGTTTAGGGTGAGGGCCCCTCTTTCGTGACAAGACATCCACTTGTGAATGCTTAACTCTGAAGTCAGCAGTGCAGCTGTGGAAGCTTCTGGGGCCATTCAAGTTGAAATACAGATCTCCCTCTCTCCCCTTTCATCCCTGGTGCTCTGATGACTAACACAAATTTACCCACATCACTTTGGTTTGTCTCAGTTCAGGTTATGGGTCCTTTGTACCATTCTAGATTGAGAAATGAGGCCAAGTGTGAACTAATGGAAAAAAAAATAAGACTAATGAATCCATTTAGAAATGAACTTCCAAGGTTCTTCTTGGCATCTCTCAAGAGGGCCAGCATTCAGGGTGTACTTTGCAGCCCCCACAGCTCTGCTGGTTGCTGGGAACATCCCCCTTCCCTGTCCTGTGCTTGCCCAAGTCTGACCTGTGCCTTCAAGGCACTTAACATGCAGTTGTTGATGAAATATCTCAAGGTGACCATACCTCCTCTTTGCAGCTTTTTGTGACAACCACCAATTAGAGACAGTGATGGCCCCTGTTTGAGTGCTTCCTTGCTGGTCAGAACCAGACTGAGCTGATGCTCTTAAAAATATTGCTGCCTGGCCCCCACCCCGGACTACTGAATTAGAATCTCCAGGAAAGGGGCCTTTTGTTTTATTTTCAATTTTGTTTTCATCTCATGCATTCAGCTTTTTCTGCCTCAGTTGACCTGAGAACAGAGATCATATCCTGAACAACACCTAGCCCAGACCTTTACAAAGAGTGTAGGTATTTTATGGATATTTGTTCAACTGAATTGGATTATATATAATCAGAGCAAGGGCACATTTCAGTCCTTGAGTTGGAGTCCTAGCCAAAATGCCACAATTACTTTTGTTTGTTTGTTCATTTCTAACACTTCCTAATCAGCAGATGGAAATTTGTCAATTATGGAGATTGCTTTTTATCATCTTACAGATTGTTTTAGCATCCTGCAAAGCAGAGACTATGTGAATGCGTGTGGCTATTAGTCTGTAGGGGTAGTGCTCAGAGTGGTACCCATAAGTGAGATGGTTCAGGTACACTCAGGAGCCACTCTCCAAGGTGGCTTGCAGTTCCCAGTCACAGCAAGGATCCTTCATGTCTCCTCTTCTCCTACAGAACTGCAAATTGCTGCCCAGATGTTGATGGACATGCCAAGACTGAGAAATATAGCTGGATTGGGTCTGGCTCTATGGCTCCTTTTTCAGTGTGTTTATATGTCAGTTTAAACATATGTGCAGTGAAGTCACTAGAAAACAATGTAGTCATTTTTTTTTCTTTTTTTTTTTTTTTTTTTTTTAATTTTTTAAAATTTTTTAAATTTCAGAATATCATGGGGGTACAACACTTTGGCCATACACATTGCCCCTGTTCTGCCCGTGTCAGAGCCACAATCGTGGTCATCCCCCAAACTGTGCTCCCCGCATCCATTCAGTGAGAGTTTTTCCCATCCCTTCCACCCCCCTCCCGCCCGCCCACCCTCAGATGAATGTTATTGCCCTGTGTGATGTAAGTGTTCATCAGTTAGTACCAGTTTGATGGTGAGTACCAGTGGTGCTTGTTTTTCCAATCCTGTGACACTTCACTTCGAAGAATGGGTTCTAGCTCCAACCAGGATAATACCAGATGTGTTAATTCACTGTTGTTCCTTATTGCTGAGTAATACTCCATGGTATACATATACCACATTTTATTGATCCACTCGTGTATTGATGGGCACCTGGGTTGTTTCCACAACTTTGCAATTGTGAATTGTGCTGCTATAAACATTCGAGAGCAGATGTCTTTATTATAAAATGTCTTTTTTTCCTTTGGATAAATACCCAGTAGTGGGATTGCTGGGTCAAATGGTAATTCTACTTTCAATTCTTTGAGGTATCTCCATATTCTTTTCCATAGAGGTTGTACTAATTTGCAGTCCCACCAGCAGTGTATGAGTGTTCCTATCTGTCCACATCCCCGCCAACATTTGTTGTTTGGGGATTTTTTGATATGAGCCAATCTCACTGGAGTTAAGTGATATCTCGTTGTGGTTTTGATTTGCATTTCCCTGATGATTAGAGACGTTGAGCACTTTTTTATATGAAAAACAATGTAGTCATTTTCTAAAAAACCTAAATTGGATAGGACTTATAGTATGTGCCCTGATACCTTTATATTCTGGTTGGGCGTGCACCATTCTTCCTGTCGGTAACATCCACCCCACTCTCTCCCTGCATTTGCATCTTCTTCCAATAATCTATTTTGGCAATTGAGTATGTAAAACTCCATAGAATGTTTCGGCCTATTAATGTGTCACACCATTGTGTCCTGACTTTCCAGGGAAGATGCCATAGTTGATATTCTAGTTCATTTTCCAGTGTCTGGCATGTGCATCGGTTGACTGAATCAATAAATAAATGAAGACCGGCTGAAAAATGCACCCTTAGCAGCTTAAAGCCATCCTGACATGTGGTTCTAACCACCTTCGAGTAATATTAATAAAGCAGTAGTAGTGTGCCAGCCTCCGACGGTGGATCATAATTGAGGTGCTGACACGGAGCACTTTGTCTTCTGATGATTAGCGGGATGAGACTTGTCCTTTGCAAAGAACAAAGCCAATGTCTTGGAATATGCAGGCCCTTACGACTCATTAGCATGTACCTGTGGCTCTTGCTTCCTCAGAAGTAATGTTTCTTCTCAAAAAAGCCCAAATTACTTTCATTTTCTCGTTTTCCTTTTAATACCTCTGTCTCTTGGGGCTTCATGGAAAAGCCTAATGAGCAGTTTGAATGGCAACCCAGGTGCCTCGCTGTGGTGAGCAAACCCCCCTCGCTGCCACTTCCCAGGAGGCGAGAGCTGAGTCTGCTGCTCCTACATCCCATGGCTCCTTGAGCAGCTATTATTCTCTGGAAGGATATGAAACTTTAATCTCTGCTGTTTTTTCTGCATGCAAAGTAAAACAGAAAATTAGAGATGTTATCTGAATAATTAAATCAAGCCTCAAATGAAAAGAAAAATTCTAAAATATCCAGATCATTGAGACCTCTCAGTTTCTATTTGTCTGGATATAGGCAGCTTGTCTTGTAACCAGTGGAAATGGCCGTGAGTGGCCCTTGAATACATTACCATATCATTGAGGCCCACGATGTCTAGGCATCAGCTTAAGAGTAAAAAATGTCTTAGTGAGATGATAATCATCTATTTTGTCTTCTGGTGATCGCTACAGAGAGTCAAGGAGATAGCGCCAATTAAACTGTATTCTCATTGGATTTAACATAAACCTATACTGCACTATTGAGCAAAGATTCCGCATGGCTGGGAATTGGTGGGAGAAGCAGCGGGGCTTGTACATTCCTAGTGGCAGCTGCATCTTTTGTGTATTATACACAAGCTCAGGTGATGGTTGCGGGTATCTGAGCAAAAGAGATGGACTGCATGACAGCCATTCCTCTTCCCTAGTTTGTAAAATTGAAAATATGGCCTAAAATCCCCCTGCAGACTATAGCTTTGGTTCATGAGTTCAAAGGTTCCAAGCTGCCTCGATTGTTTGTCCCTTCCCATTTGTTCTGAAAAATCAGAAAGATTAGCTGGTGTGAAAAATGTCAGAAGGGACTTTCTGTTAAATATTTTAAAGATTTTCGGCAGTAAGTAGCATATGAGACGTGTTTAAGAGTAGTAGCTAAGTGTTCCCTTTCCTTTAATGTTCTTCTAGAACCAAGCAAAATTGTGGACTGCTATGGTTCCTGCACACTCCCAACCCACCTTCGCAGAATCTTAATGATAATTTTCCAATGCTCTAGGAGCTGAATAAACAAATCCCTTTTGTTTTCAAAATAGAATTGTTCCTTGCTTTTACCATGTGCATGAATAATTGATAACAAAGCAATATGCCACCCATCTAGGTCACCTGGTTTGCTAGTTTGGACCACAGGGATATCTCGATGCTGTTGGAATTTTCCTCAAGGGACTCTCACACTGTTAGGCACATGTCCATTTAGCTATGGTTCACTTAAAAAGCAATGCTTTGTCTTTGCTCTTTTTGTTTGGGTTTTTTTTTTAAGAGTTTTTTTGTTGTTTATTTGTCTGTTTGTTTTTAAGAGACAGGGTCTTGCTGTGTTGCCCGGGTTGGACTCACACTCCTGGGTTCAAGCAACCCTCCTGCCTCAGCCTCCCAAGTATGTCTTTGCTCTTCTGTCATTTCTTTCTTCCATCGATGTTAAGAGCTTGATGGAGATGCTGGTGGGTTAGTTTTTCTCTTACCTTTTCAACTGTCCTATTTTATCCTAAATCACTACAGATAGGCCTAATTTAATAGCACCAGTTCTTTCTTATTTCCTCCTCCTTCCAACAGAAATCTCTTAATTTAAACCATATCTGCCAGGCCTCCTATCACAGCCTGGTGCTGAGATGGTACAGCCTGGTGTGGCTAAAGCAAGTGGCAGCCAGAACCAGAACTGAGTACCATGGGCCAGAAATATCACAAGCGTGGCACAGTGACGAGGGGGAAGGAACTTGAGAAGGAATGTGCTACCTGTAACCCCGTCTGAAATATGAACTGGCTCTGTCCCCTTTCAAGGGAGGAAGAGGGATAGATATGAAACATAGAACAGAGAGAGAGATCAGATGCCTTTATATTGCCAACTGCTATTTATGTTTTACTCTTCATCATTGCTCTAAGTTGCCTTCCAAAAATGGTCTCAGGCATTAACACTGAATCTATATGAGACATGGCTGTATTCCTCAGGGCACTTTGATCACGAAAGGAAAGTGCTGCTGCAGCTGGGTCAGCCCCACTGTGCACCGATGGTAGGCACACTGTTCATGTTCCCAGTGGCTGGCACCCTTGTCAGAGCTGTGGTCCCAGGTGGGCCTTCCCCTGGCCTGAGAGGTGATCTGAAAAAGCAGGCGCTGATGACCCTCCATAGCCCTGAGGTGACAGCTACACACCATCCTGTCCTTGTTCAGGAAGTGTCACCTTGTCCTTCAGCAGTAACTTCTGGCAAGTTGCTCCTGAAGGAAGACGTTCAGCAGCACAGCTTTTGTTGAAAGCACAGTGTCCATGAGGCCACCACTAGATCTTTCCCTGTCTTCAACAGAAACCCATCCCTCCTTACCTTGGCACACTTGGCCTTTAGCTTTGGTCACATGTCTACCCCAGCCCCAGCTGCTCTGCTGCTCCTATGCCATGTACCCCCTGCTTCGGACACTCTGGTCTTCCAGTCCCTGAATACGCTGGGGCAGTCTTTAGAACTCTGCACCTTTGTGTATGTTCATTCTGCCTATAATATACCTTCTCCACTTCTCCCCTAAGTCTTATTTCCCTCCCCATCAGACAAACTCAGCAGTTATCCCTCTACCCTCTAAAGCCCTCTAAACTTGTTTGTCATCCTGTACTGTAAGTCTTCGCTAACATCATCAATAGGTTCTTGGAAACTGTGACTTTAAGGGAAACAACGTATAACAAAACCAATTTTCCCATAAGGTAATTGATATAAACAAGAGTTAATTTCCTAGGGCATATTTCTGGTCACAAAAACATTACCAAACTTCTAAAGAAAGACCCCAAACACTTCCAATATCAAACATTGAAATGTGAGCTATACACACATTTAAGAAAGATTAATAAAAGCAAGTAAGATAATTATTGACCCTATTTTTAGTGAATCAGTAAGTGACAGAAGTTATAGTGGTGATGGGTTTAATCAAGGAATGTTTGCAAACAGAAAGTTGTAAGGAGCACTTCCTACCATGACGCAGTTCCTAAACAAACAATCACAAATCTGGCAGGCTCGCCAAGCGCTTTTGTACCACATCGTTTATTGCCATGCATTTATATGATTATCATAGACTTTAGGAATTTTTATTTTACAATAATATTCATTCATCCCTCTCTTTTCCAATATGCTTACGACAGTTCAGGGTCTTGAATGGCCGAGCTTATCCTGGGAGCTCAAGGCACAAGATGGGAACCAACCACGGACAGTACACCTTCCCCTCATGGCACACTCACACACGCCCACGCTCACCACGACTGGGACAACTTAGACACACCAGTGTGCCTAACATGCACATCTTTTGGATGTGGGAGGAACCCAGAGTACCTGGAGAAAACCCACGCAGACATGGGGAGAGTGTGCAAACTCCACACGGACAGTGGCCTGGCCAAGAAGC
The DNA here is from genome assembly GCA_023783475.1 of Daubentonia madagascariensis. Lineage (NCBI taxonomy): Eukaryota > Metazoa > Chordata > Mammalia > Primates > Daubentoniidae > Daubentonia > Daubentonia madagascariensis. Next base: position 12,953,377 of record JAKFHU010002658.1, read on the forward strand.
AATTTTTTTCCTCGTCAACTTTATAACAAAACAAAGTTGAACAAAACAACATTATTCAAGGACTTGCCGTATTGAAATTATTTGCTTATTTGTCTTTCTCACCCAGTAGATAGTATCCCGCCCATTGCATCATCACCTACCATGGTACAGATCATGATATGCTCATATGTGTTTAATTTGTATATTAATTAACTCTAGTACACTATTGACAACATTACTTTGCTATGTAACCACGAAGGATGGACTTTGTACCACATGCTATGGCAAGATAAGATCACAATTATAGTATGTTCCAGAAAGCCAGTCTGCTTCAGTCCATATTGAAGTAAGTGGGCCACGTTTTGCAAATGAAGGATGCAAAAGGCCTTAAATTTACTTCTCCTGATTGGTTCTGAGGAGCAAAGTGTTCTGGGACACATGTTTTTAAGTGACGCAAAGTCCCCTAACAATAAAGTTAAGCACAAGTCGTGTTTGGCTTAGAACGTGCTGCGTGGTGATGACTCCCGCCATATGGCTGGGTGGATGCAGCTGCTGTGAGAGCCCAGCGAAGACAGGCGGCTCGAGCTGCTCTCTGTGGCACACCACGATTGTGCCTTTGGATGGTCCCTTCATTTTCACACCCCTTCGAGGACCCAGGTCAGCCCTTACTGCTTTACTCTCCCCTGCCGTAATGAAGCTTTGCAACCTGGCTGGAGTCAGCACTGTAGGTGTAGACTTAGGGACACCTGCTGGATGAAGCTTCCTTCTGCACTTCAGCCTTGGCTTTCAGGAGGGCTGTTGTTGGGTTTCCCAACACACAGTGGCCCCATCCTCCTTGTATGATGTTTCCGAAGTGAACATATTATATCACTTCCCAGATTAAAAACTTCTGTGGCTCCCCACTCTCCAGTGGGGGAGGTCTTACTTCCTGGAGTGGCGTGGGAGACCCCCTCATACTTCTAGCTGCCCCCGACGCTCTCTGGCAGGCAGCTGAGAGGAGCTGTGCTGAATCTGGAAGCAGGGTGTGATTTTGTGACACCGGCCTTCACACGGAGCTCCTTCTGCTTAGATTGGATGTCCCTCTGCCCTTCCCAGCGGTGGCCCTCCTCCTCCTCCTTCCCAGTCCAGCTTCCATGTTCCACCTGGAAAGGTGTTCCCAGGATCTCTCTCCCTCCCATGAGGGACTTTGCTCACTACCCCCATCATTGTGTGGTAGATGTCCGCCTCCTACACCAGCCCCTCTGAGGGTAGGAACACTGCTCAAGTTGTCCTGGTGCCCGTACTCAATACTCAGCACAAGGTCTGGTACGTACTAAAGACTCCGCAAACATTTGCTAATTGAATGGCATAGGGGAAGGGAAGGAAGGATTACTTAAAAATCCACCCAACTATGCTGGGTCCAACTCCCAGGGGGTGTAAGAATTTAAAAGAGAACATCTGTAGAGCACCTTGAACCTCCACAACAAATAATAACATACTTTTGAGTATTAAAGTCGATATGTATGCAAACTTGGCACCTTATTTAAAATGTTACTAAAGTGCACTTCTTAGAACCACAACCATGGCCTGGCTGCATTGCCTGTTAGCAGGCAAAAGTGAACACGATCATGGATAGAGGAGGAAAGCACATCATGGCTCAGGTGCTCAACAAGCCTGGAGCTCCCTCCCAGGCGAGGCCGCCGGGCTATGGACGAGGCAGCTAACAAGCCGCAGGGAGGCTCAGGGCCCTGCCACTCCCTCATGTGCGGTCAAGGCAGGCAGCCGCCATTCTCAGGCCTCAACTTCCCGATGGGTGAAAGGAGGGGGTTGGGCCAGGACCCTCCCTCGAGTGGCTCTCAATCTGGGATCCTGTGTGATTCATGGTTTTGTGGGTTGGTTTTTGGACATTGGACCATCACCAAGCAGGTGGTGGTGCCCTGGTCCTGGGAAGAGACACTGTCATCCCTCTCAGTACAGCACACTCATGCTGGGCTCAAGGCGGAGTGGAGCGGGGGTTGTCATGGGGGCAACTCACAAAAGCCTCTTGCTGGATGCCCCGAAGCATGACGCAGCCAACCTGCAGCCAGCTCCGCTCCCCGATCTCACCAGGCAGCTCCTGTGAGGTCAGCAGGGTCCCTGGAGCTTGGCGCCTTAAGTTTCTGAAGCATCACTGCGGTTCTGGGAGATGAAGCATATCCTTTTCTCCTGCATGTGTCAGTAAAGAGGGAACTTTTCCAACTTCCCATCAGGCTAGTGTCCTCCTGAGGAAGAAACGGGCCTGCCCATTGCTCTGGCCATGCAAACCGCCCTGATTTCAACAACTTCGCTGTTGAACACCTCCAATCCGTAACCCAAGTGAGCCAGCTGCACCAAGAAGTTCCAGATTTGACCAAAGCAATGAAAGGTACATACACACCCAGAGATGCCTGGCCCAGCCCCCAGCTTGCTTCTCATACATGAGTGTGAATGGCATCTGAGTGCCAAGGAATAAAGACCCCCACCCCCCACACCATGCCACCATCTCAGGGCTCCAGAGGAGAAGGGGGAAGGGCTGTTTAACTCTCTTAAACTTATTGTTGGATTTTTTTTTTCACGAGTGATAAGGCTTAGGTGTTTCTAAAATAATGTGTCTGACCGTCACTTTAACCAAGTCCCTTGTTTTTTTTTAAATCATGACTGCTTACGTGGATATCCTCTGGCTTGGCTTGGTTTGCTTATTAAAATTTTCTCCGCCTAATGTTCCCTTTCAGCCAGCAATGTGTGGGATTTTATGTCTTTTTCAAAGAAAAGGAGCCTACACAATTTAGTTTATGTAATTTTGTGATATTCTTCTATACAATGTCCAGCACAAAAGAAGACTTTTTCAACACATGGCTTTGAGGCTGAAAACACAATTTCAGGCACAAGCTTGCAGAACAGGTGTCTGGGAGCTAAAGAGTTAGATGGAAGTGGTTTGGGCAGCCACCTCCCCCTTTCCTCCTCAGAAGTGCTCCAATATCCGACAGGGTCAGGGCCACCTCGGCCCCAACACCTGCCTCTACCCCACCACCTCACTCATCCACAGCAGTTTCCATGCAGAGGTACAGATGTATAGGCAGGAATCAAATCTCAGGATGCGAGAGGAAGCAGGGGACCCAAGAGCAGTATTTAATCTCGTCCCCAACTCTCCCTTCTTGTTTGACAGGTGAGGAAAACAACTCCCAGAGAGGTAGAGTCCTTTCTTTTTAGCGTAATGAATTGTTTCCTTTAACAGTGGTGACTCAGAGGAAATGTGTGAGCAACGGTGACTTTTGTGTCCTCTTGCACTTCTGCCTGGAAGGACAGGCTTTAGGGTCGGGTGGGAGGTTCCTGCTTTTAGACTGTCAAGACCAGTGGGGCCCAGCAATGACTGGGGCTTTGTATAAAGCTGTCCTGGCCTTGTTTCTGTACCACCCAGCTCGAGCCATCCTGCTTCTGCATTGCCTCCAGGGGTTCTTCTGGACTTTTGCAGGTCCTGCCACCAGGACACCTGATCCATACCAATGTAATTCAAGAACCAGGAACTCGGGGGATTCTGGGCACCAAGCCTTGTGCTTAAGTCAAAATAAGCCCTTAGAAGGGTTCCTGAGCTCTAGGAGCAGAGCCTCACGTCTTGGCTCTGAGACACAGGGGGCAGATGCACTCCAGCCCACACATCACCCATGTGTGTTCATTCATTCAGCAAAATATTTACTGAGCATCCTCTCCATTCTTGCCAGGTACTACTTTAGCTGGAAATGCAGACCTAAAGGAGCTAGGCAAGGACCTCGCTTTTTTGATACCTGCCTTCTAGAAGAAGGACACTGATAAGAAATAAGTTAACAAGTAAGACAGTTTTAGATAGAACATGTCATTTAGACTCTGGTTGTATCCATGTCAAGGCCACAGAAGATGAGGCAGGATTGAGAACAGTCAGCGAGTTGAGAACAGAAGCTTCAGGTGGACTTTGAAGGTGGTTAGAAGGCAACACAGCTAAACACAATCATTCAGCGCCTGCTAAACTCTCTTCACATGGTGACCTCGGGTTTTGTCAAAGTTTTGTACAAGGAATCTGCCACTGTATTTGTAATTTTTAAAAAGTTTTTTAAGATATTATTTGCCACATTGTATCATGTTCCCTAAGTCTAAGATGAAGCATTTTATTAAGAATTTGGAGAAAGAAAAAAATTCCAGTATTCTGATCGTAAGAACTAAGCTTTCCTTTTATCTTCTTGGCTGCCAAGAAGCTCAGAGAAGGATCTGAATCTCAATTACTGCAGCTCCATTTGTCCATTTTATAGTCTGGGGAGAATGTTCAAGAATGATGAGTGCCCACTTCTAATCACACATATGTAGACTCAAATGCCCATTTACTGCTACCTTGGAATTTTTATTAACCGTTCTGAGCTGGGTTTCCCACCAATCTGGGAATAATGATATTTGACAAGGTTTTAATGAGATAATGTACAAAGTCCCCAGCATAAAGTAAATGCTCATAATTATTACCCTCTTTCTCATGCTACTTCCTTATTTATGTCTGTTTTATATTTCCCTATTTCATCGTACATTTCTTTTATTGTAAATTTTCTCAAATCCTTTGTAGAAAAAGACAAATTTTGATTTTTTTAAAAGTTCCGTTACCCCCCTGGTGACATAACCAGAGCTGAGTACAGAATGAAAAAGCTTCAGGCATCTACTTGATCAAAATAAAATCTGCTCTTGGACTCAAAAACTATTATACTCTTTCTTCCCACTACATAATGCCAGTTTCTATAACCTCATCTCGTATACTTTAATGAAGTTTCCTTTAAGGCCTATGTTTGTCACTTACAATTTTTGATTTCTTCGTGGAGAGGCAATTTTTAAGAATCATTTTCTCTGTTATATATATGCCTTTGTCTGCTTTCTTTTCATTTCTGAGATGGCACTCACTCACGGCTTTATATTCCAAAACAGAAAGCTATTAATGACTTTGTCAGATAGAAACTGACAGAGCAGAATCTTTTGTCTCTGGGTTCTTAAAAAAAAAATCCATGCATAATAACATGTTCCCTCCCTAGAAATGATGATTTTCTGGTTTTAAGATTCTATGTTCTTACAGAAGATTTTGTTTTTGCTAATGTACTATACTAGTATCTTAAAACATATTAAACACATTAGGCCTGTTCTAAGATTTAAAAAAACAACAACAAACTAAGAACATATCACTTAATTCAAAACATTTCAACAGTTACAATGTTATTTAAGTTGGAAAGCAAAACAAGCAAACAAAGCATTGTTGTATCCTCCACTACAAATAGAAAAAAAACCCCAGCAGATGGCATTTTACTCCCTATAAAATGGGGCTCTTTGTACAATGTGTTTAGATTGTTTTCAAGGGCTCACTCATCAGACCCACTGTTTCAAGGGTCAATTAAAATCTGTGCTTAACATAGGCCATAACTAAGGACCCTTGATTACAACCAATAATTGGAAAATTACAATGTTATTCAAACTATTGCTGATATTCCTGTGGTCCTCTTATCAGTTCATGTTGCCTATCACCAAAAGTAAGAGAAGGTAAAAGACATTTCAGTTACTTTGTGGGATGGAGAAAAAGCTGGGAGCAATTTACTGATACCCATGACTTCCCCTTCATATAGAGAATTGGAAAGGCCACCTCTCCCCTTTCAGAGAAGGAAGAGAAGAGGTTTTCTGTCCGATGAGATTCGCCTTAGAGATTAGGAAGAATGACGGGCTTGTAAAACACTGGGGGAGGGTGGTCTTTTATCCCGGGCTATTTAAAAACAGGACAGATATTCATCTATCTCCCACAGTTCAGATGTGAAGAGAAGATGATTTAATTGCTTCTTCCAGCCCAATGAGTCTATAGTGTATGCTAGGAACACTTGTGAATGCCGGGGAAAAACATGGCCACAAAGAAACTGCTTGTAGGGCAATCAACTCTGTCCACCTGCTGCATTCAAGAAGCAACTGTTGAAATTTGCCTAAACATTCTCACCACAAAACAAAACAAAATTTAAAAACAGGGTAACTAGGTGAGGTGATAGATGTGTTAACTAACTTGATTGTGGTAATTTTTTCACAAAATACATGTATATCAAATCATCACATCGTACACCTTAAAAATCATTTGGTTCTATTGGTCAATTATACCTCAGTAAAGCTGGGAAATTAAAAATAAAAAGAAGCAACTGTTGTGAGAATTTACCAAAAACACCTGTTGAGGACATGATGGAATAGAGTTTTAGTATGTAACCTTTTGTTCCTATATTTATTTTCTTCTCTCTCTGTACCATCTACTACTAAATTACCGTGTTTCTGTATTTTATCTGTTTTTATAAGCCACCTTAAACCCTTTCTGGAACAAGAAGGGATATCATTGCATAAAATAAATTCTATGAATTAAAGTCTTGAGGGCCTTTTTGTACCAGGAATTCTGCCAGACACAAGGGATATAAAAGGAGAAAACTTCACAGCGTGGGAGTGAGCGTGGACAGGTCAACTAGCGATAATGCCATAAGAATCCTTGCAAGGGGCTGGGATTCCTGTGGATCACGGGCCAGAAAGTCCCACTTTCTTGGGAATGGTAAGGAGGCGAGAAGAGATTTCAGCAGAGCTGATGCTGGAGCATAATTCTGAAGCATAAGAACCAATCCTGCCTGCAAGTACGAATGAGGAGGATGTGTGGGAAGACGGGGGTGGGTGAGCGTGGTCTTCAAGGGACCGCTTTGAGGCTGCCCTGCTTATCCCAGGCAAATGTCATCATTCCAATCTGGCAATTTCTGACAAACGTCCTCTTTGACTCATGTTTCCTTCTATACCTCTGTTGTCACCATGTGGACAGTGATCACTGGTGTAATTAACAGTTTCAGGAGAGTTGCCTGGTTTCCCGGGAATTTGGGTAAAAATACAACAGCAGAATTGCTGTCTTCAACAAAAGGGAAACACTCTATAATCTTTTTGGAGCCCTGATTGAAATCACATGGATGAAAATCTTTCTCTTGGGCTCCTCAACATTAATGCACAAATATCCTACTTAATCAGAAACCTTACAAATATTATAAGAAGCCCCTCCACCAAAAGTTGGCATATGAAGCACCTTTACAAATACACTAGACAGTTAACACTTGCAATTTCGATTTTGTAAGAAAAGCTGGAGGGTTTCCTGAATTTAATGTGTGAATTTAAGTGTGAGGACTCTGGGGTGACATGAAGGATGTCTGGTCAGTGACTGAGCCTGGCTGACTGCCCAGGCCCTAGGTTGCAGTGAGGCTTCCTTCCTAAAGCAATACCAGTAGTATTTTAGTAGTATATTTTTATTTATTGAGCACTTACCATACTCAGAACTTGATTTGCACTGTCTTCTTAAATTCTGATGACAACCCATTTACAAATGAGGAAATTGAGGTCCAGAAAGATTAAGTTGTCCAGGGACAGGTACATGGCTGGGAAGCTGATAGGTGCTGTACCTGCTTTGATCATGGTTTGGTCTAACTTATAATTATATGTTGATTATTTCATTTAATTCCAAGTAGTTTTTAATCTCTATAATACTATAAGATGTTATTAGTCCATTTAAACTATATGTGAAATGAAGAAACGTTATGCTCTGGCAGCAGCCTTTCTGTTTTAGAGATTTTACAAAGGTCTCTGGACAGAGCCTCCCAGAGGATCGTCAGTTTACTAATATCCTCCCTGAACTTCCCAGAATAGCTGCAGTGACTTGAGGTGGGTGGGTGGCTCATGCCTCCCTGGGCTTGAGTGCTTTGCCTGTCTTCCTGTGAGGAGGGCTGGTCTCCAGGCAACACCATGGTCCATCTATTTTCATACTGTTACAGTGGCAAGCATTTTTGAAAAAATAGGAAATGTGGCCCCAATAGTGTGATGAGATGCTTTTTGGAGTCTGGCTTTTCTGCCTATAGTAATTCCACAGCTACCACCAATTAGGGCCAGAGGAATTCCTAACAAAAGACACAAATAATGAATGAAAAGGCCTGACCCATGGCCATTAAGGACCAAGACTCAAAATGCCAGCACTGTGTGCTTTATCAGGTTAATAGACTTTTTACAACGCCCTGGTCTTCGAGAATAGAAAAAGTACAGGCCTAAATCACTGCTAAATAGACATATAATTTAAAGAGTAGACTAGTGCTGGGGTCCAGTCCTCATGGGCTTGTAAACAAAGAGTCAATAACTCGCATTTGATAGATGTGCATAAATTACAGTTCCTGGAGTCTAAACTGTATGACTCAATACTTTTTTAGGTCTTAATTTTCTCTTCTTGAAAACTAGTTGTAGACTAGCATGTACTTTAATAGCCAGGAACCACAAAAATGTCCATTTAAATCCCAATTTTCAGCCAGGCACAGTGGTTCACACCTGTAATCCCAACTACTCTGGAGGCTGAGGCAGGAGGATCGCTTGAGGCCAGGAGTTCGAGACGAGCCTGGGCAACAAAGCAAGACCCCATCTCTTAAAAAAAATTTTAAAAATTAGCCAGGCATGTTGGTGCATTCCTATAGTCCCAGCTACTGGGGAGGCTGAGGCAGGAGAATTGCTTGAGCCCAGGAGTTCAAGGCTTCAGTGAGCTATAATCACACCACTGCACTGCAGCCTGGATGACAGAGCAAGACCCTGTCTCTAAAAAATAAATAAATAAATAAATCCCAATTTTAGTGATGAAGTCAGAATCACTCTTGCTTGTTTCAAAAATGAATCCCTTGTATGAGTTCTATGTGATGTCTTCCCTTCCGTGTTTTCAAAGTTATCTGTACCCAAAACAAGTTATTGCTAAGCATTCTCTCAGCTCATTTTAAGTGCTCAAGGTTGTAAATAATAGGAAAAAAATGTATTTTTTTCCTCATCAGTTGCAATGTTTTCTACAATAATATTGGCTTCAAGGGAGACACAGTCCTCTGAGATTGGATTTTATTGAAAATTGCGGTGTTCGAAGATTACTAGCATGTCTGAAATCCTTAACAGAAATTCCAGACGGCCTGGAGTCATTCCATAGAGTACAAGGGCTGTAAACGGCGAGGGAATGCCCACCTCACCTAGCAGGAACCGCCTCTAATCCTGGGCTATGTGTAGGGACCTGCATGCTGCAGGGATCACTGCAATGTTTAATGATAATCATCATTTTCCCTAAAGACGGATAAAATCAGATCCGATCTAATTGATGTCGGAGACCTCAAGCGATGGCACTTTGTTTGGGGGCAGTCACATCATCAGGGCCATTCTGCACATGCCAGTCTATCTGGCATCCAGTAGGTTAGAGGGAGCGGGGAGAGGCAGAGACTCCAGCAGAGAATGGAGACACAGAGCACCTTGATGCACTCGTGTTTTTGTTCTTGCTGTCCCTGTGTGAACCCAGAGCTGCAGCGTTTGGCATGAGGAAGATGCTCTATGTCATGTTTCAAATCTGCCCAGCAGGGCAGCTCACTCACAGTCATTTCCCCCAGCTCATCCTTTGTTCCGTGTGAAGACAGTGACCAAGCTGCCCCATGTCCTGACCCGACTCACTGTCTCTTTGCTCCCACAGAATCTGTACCAGAGCAGGTTCCTAGGCCTGGCCGCCATGGCGTCTCCATCTAGAAACTCCCAGAGCCGACGCCGGTGCAAGGAGCCGCTCCGCTACAGCTACAACCCTGACCAGTTCCACAACATGGACATCCGGGGCGGCCCCCACGACGGAGTCACCATTCCCCGCTCCACCAGTGACACTGACCTCGTCACCTCGGACAGCCGCTCCACGCTTATGGTCAGCAGCTCCTACTACTCCATAGGGCATTCGCAGGACCTGGTGATCCACTGGGACATAAAGGAGGAGGTGGATGCTGGAGACTGGATTGGCATGTACCTCATTGGTGAGTAGAATGTCACCTTCGGCCCTGCCCAGCTGGGCAACTGACTTAATCAGATGGTTTGCCACAGAAATAATGGTCTTAAGAATGTGGTTTAGGCATTCAATGAGTATGTTATTCATAAATCACTTTTATATATGCTTTAATATTTTTAATAAACTCTATAATATAATTAAAATGCACAATCAACTGTGTTGTACACCAGATTCTAACACACTGAAGACCACCAAGCATGACCTTGTTTTTCTGCAGAACAGACAATAAGGCCTCTCTGTTCAATGGAAGAAAATCATGAGATAGCAGGGTGAGGTGTAGTTAAACACAGATGTTGTCACCATTTACAGCTACAGAAGCTCTTCTACTTATGAATAAGTCAATATCAAATGCCTGTTTTTAAATCCAGGTGTTTACAAGGCCAAAGGAACACCATATACTCAACCAATGTACATACATCTATGTGGACTTAATTTCACTTTTGTTTCCAACATAATCTTCACCAGTTCTTTCAACATTCTTACTGCTTCGTATTCAAAAGACATGCTGAGATTACACATACAGTCACGGTGCTGGAGAACGTTGACTTGCTTTACGTTAGGTAGTGCTTTATTAAAAATTTTGAAAGTTCCAAAGTTGAAAGCTTCTTAGAAGAGTTTTTCTGCACAAACCAAATGATGCAAATAAATTGGATGCCAAGGCAACTATTTTTATAAAGGTTTTACTATTCTCATTGATTGGTTTTGAAAATAAATCTTACAAATTTGAAATTGTGAAAATAAATTTACATGAAAAATACATTTCATCTATTTTATGTGATAGAATCAGGTGTGGTGGAAACTGACCCAAAAGCCAAGGTGTAATTTCTGGGGAACCACAGGAGTCAACAGAGTCAACACTGGGTACAACTGAGGCCAGGCCTTCTGCCTTCAGTCTGTGCCGTGCACATTTGTCCATTTAGACACACAATACCAGGTTTAACACCATGGACTATCACAGGGAGTAACGGATTGTCATGAGTAGTTTACAGCCTGTACCATTTTGCTGTCAGGAAAATATTTTTGGGTCTCTTGAAGGTTTTGCCATCAGCTTGGTTAGTGTATTTACGATAAACATGTTATTGTAGAGTTGAAGAAATGTAATTTTTGAAATTTTTACTCAAATGGTCGTGACTAGCTGAATTGGATTTCCAAACAGTTAAACATTTCATTTGTTTTTAAAAAAATAGTTGTTGAGTAAAAGTAGACACCACCAATCTAGAACAGACATTGCAAAATAACAGCCCACCAAGCATATTTTGTTTAGTGCACATTGTTTTGTTTTAAATCTGATTAATTATCAACATTTAAAAATGTAGAGGTTTCATGTTGAGGTCCCACTGTCTAGCTTCTTTCACAGAAGCCCCTGCTTTGACAGCCTGAGTCCATAGCACCACACGGCTCTCATCAGCTGGGCTTAGGCATCTGCTGCCCTGTAGACTGGCTTGCGACCTTCAGTATTGCCACAGCCCCTCCCACCCACCCGACTTTACTTATGAATGTGTCTTGTCAGCACCTGAGGCAAGGAGGCTTTTGGCTCCAGATCTGGTTTTTTAATCAACTCTTCACAGGGGCACCTTCCTGCAGCCGGTGAGTGTTGATGTCATCCCTTGACTTAGGGACCATCTGGAAGCATGTTTGGGGAGTAGATAGTGAGCTCAGTGTGGAACCTACTGAGCATGGGATACCCAAGGGACCTTGATCCACAGTGAACGAATGGCTGGGTCTGAAGCTCAGCCAGAGATCCAGGCTAGGGTCGTAGATCTGAGGTGCTTGGCACCCTGGGAGTGCATAAGGTCACTCATGTATTGCGTGTAGAGAGAGAGCACCAGAAAGTCACTGTCAGAGAAAGGAGTAGAGGAGAAACTCAAACAGAAGGTGGAGGAGGTGGTGAAGAGGCAGGACAACTAGGAGACCACACTGGAGAGGAAAGAGAAGAGCGGAGTGGAAGAAGGGGGGCGGGGGGTCAGCCGTATCGAGTATCACGCAACTCAGTGAATGAATAAGATCTGGTGTTAACATGACATTTCGACTGAGACAAAAGTAACCACAACTCATCATCTTAGAATCTTAATTTGACAGTTTGTTATTCCCGTTGTAGCTACACATATATAACTGTGAAGCTATTTAATGCAAAATGCCAACACTTGCAACAGCATAACATTTCAAAAATAATTCCCAAATCCAAAATTATCCGTGAATCTTAAAAGTTCATAATTTGTAAGTCCTTAGTAACTTACCTCTCAGATTTGCGGTGCCTTGCCAAAGATCAAATCAGAGATCTAGGCCTAGAAATTTAGAGGCGGTGATTTCATCTAATCTGTCATTTTGCAAATGAGGAGATGCTGATTCAATGGCGCCCATAGCCACACAGCTGCCTTCCCTGGCGCAGAATTCACTCTGGAACCACAGGAACATCTCAGCACCCTGGTGCAGCGTCAGGTACAGGCCGCTCCACATCGGAGGTCCATCAAGATGTCCAATGGGGGCCAGGTTTGTGATGCTTTCAGCAGCATATGACCTCTGGAGTTCCCCAGGCAAACATGACTTTTCTTCTGCCATAAGAGGGTAAAGACATCTGGATGTGGAGGGTGATGTGTGACCCTGCTCAATGACACTGTCATCAAGTCACCAATACTGTCCTTACTCAGAACCATAGGGACCCAGAAGTGGGACAATGACATTAGCATTACATTACTATAAAGTGAAATTGCAGGTGGTTGCCCTCATGTACAGAGTGGTTTATGATGTGCTAGATAGGAGTGATCAATGTTTCCCTCTCCTAGTGGCACAGAATGGGGAAAGATCATGTGGTTTCAGTGACAGGTAGACCTGGTTTAGAATCATACTTGGCCACTGGCCAGATGTATGGCCTCAGCCATGAACTATCATCTGAGCTTCAGATTCTTTATCTCCAAAATGGAGAAAAAATGTAACTTCCTTCTCAGGATCAGTGAGAGGAATTGAGGTAATGTGCATTTACTGCCTGGTGATCAATATATCACTTCTTGATTTACCTTGTCAAGTAGCTTTATTCTCTGGATGCATTGTGGCTACAACCCTAATTTCCAGGCTTCATCAGCCTAGCCTAGGCCCTTAGACATGTACTCAATTGTTTTAGTTGCACAATAGGCAAAGGCTTCTGACCAAACCAACAGGGACCTGGAGAGTGAGTTTTAAACACGAGTATAATGGTCAGAGGCTTATCATTTGGTCAAAAATAAGTACATAGAGATGGATTTGTTAGAAATTGTCATTTCCAGTAAATGGTTTTGCAATTATTGATTTGGTAATGCCTACTTAACTTTGACAAATAAAACCTAATTGTTTATTAGTCCTATCCTTATGGTTAAAGATTCAGCAATGCCCATGGCTTCCTCATACTAAGGGAACAGCATTGTATGATTGGATTAGGGTACATAATTTGAGGAATACAATTGATACTTCTAATCATTAAATTGCTAAATTAATGACAAAGTGTCTATATATGTATATATAGGTTTTTCACCTCTTCATTTCCCATTCCATTATTTTAAAAATATATCTAATATCTTTAAACCCTTTTGTGGATTACAAATTTTTAAAAATAGCCATTCCTTTGACTCTTTTGGAAGCAGCCACTATTGAAACTGCTTAAATATAAAATAAATATGCAAATAAAATCATGAAAATATAATTGAATAGGTAAAGCAGGCATAATATGCTCATAAGTTACAAAACTAGCTTTCTTATTAATTTATTATTTTAAGAAATCCTATTCAGTATTATACTATGCTATACCATGTTATCCCAATCCTATGCCAGAATTTGCCCAGTAATTTAAAACATAATGAAACTAGAGTACATTCATGCATTTAAAATTCAATATATCAGGAGATGATAACTCGGAACAAAATTAAAATTAAAAATTCTCTGAAATTACATCTTTGAAGTGCTCTCATAGACTGGCGCCTGGGGACATGTATTCTCTTCCATACCTTCTGGATTGTACCACCTGTATGAGATTAGAGATTATGGTCTGTATCAAACCGATTGTTTGGAATTTTTTGATGTCACTTGTACCTGCTGAGGGGGTGTGTGTGTGTGTGTGTGTGTAGTACTGTGTTAACTGAAACTTACACATACTAAAAGTGTACCTTCACTTTGCACAGGTCCACAGCAACTGAGATAATGTGGTAACAGCACAGAACCTACAAAGAGAGGACACAATTCTGATATGAACAAGTTTCAGTTAATACAGAACTGCACAAGGCAATGATTGCCTTTCTCCCCACCTCAATCTGTGTGTGTATGTGTGTGTGTGTGTGTAATTTATGTAAGCATATATCTATATATAAAGTTCAATACTATTTATTGTATTATTTATATGTTATATATTCTGATTTTTTGTCTTTGTTCTCCATTTTTTAATGGAGTGTGTTAAAAATCTCTAGCAAAAAAATTATTTTTTTCATGCTGTATTAGACAAGGAAGCTTGAAAAATAATTTTTAATTGATCTATAGCTACCCTCACTTTTGTAAATTGTATACTTATAGATGCTGATGCTGTTTCTTAGGTGCATAAATGTTTGTGATGTTTATATCTTCTTCCTCTAGGTTTATTATTACAGATATGTGTGTCCCTTATGCTAATTTTTACCTTGAATTTTGTTTTTTTAAGTATTACGATTGCTGGTGTCTGTTTTCTTCTGCTTCATATTTGCTTGATCTATCATTTTCCTTCCTTCCTTTATTTTCAATCTTTCTCTGTCTTTTTTTAATTCTGCTCTGGAAGTGTCTGACTTTTAATTGATTAGGGTAGCATACTTACATTTATTATACTTAGTGTTATATTAGGACTTATTTTCGCTGCCTTTCTTTATATTCTTTATTTAATGTGCTTTCTTTTGTTTCTCTTTTCTTTTCTGCCTCCCACTGGATAGATCTGTTGTAATCTCTTGTTATTCTTATGGTCATTGCTTTTAATCCTAGACCAGTGGTTCTCAACCAAGGGCAATTTCGCCCCCCAGGAAACATTTGGTAATGTCTGAAGACATTTGTGGTAGGCACATTGTAGGAGGTGCCAACTGACATCTACTGAATACAGGCCAGGGATGACACTAAACATTCTACATTGCACAGAAGAGCCTCATCGTAACTAATAGTTATCTAGCCCAAGATATCAATACTGCTAAGGTTGAGGAACCCTAGACCATACTCATATTTATCTGTCACTATTGATTTCTTAACCTTATCAGTATCTCTTCTTCCAATTGACCAGTAGTTCAGCCAGCGTGTTTTAATATTCCTTTGATCTTCCAGGACTTTCATTTCCAGACATGAACACTTTTCCTTTTATGCTTTATATTCCTTAGCCTTTCTTGTGTATTTTCTATCTTTTTTCTTGCTATCTTCTGGGGAGTTTTCACCAGAACTCACACAATATAGTAGGATAAGAGCAGTGATAGATGTAAGCATGAATATTACAACCAGATGAATAGCACTCATGGACTGTATCCTATGCATTAGTTCCATGGGAAAAGAGCTCTAGGGTTAGATAAGGATGGAAAACTCTGCCTACATTGCTCCATTCTTAGAAACTCACAATTTATATTAAAGGTTTGAGAAGCCTGGAGTAGAGCAACCCACTTTGTTTTGTTTAACCCAGCATTACCTACACTTTCTTGAGCAAAAAACACTTTATTTCCCAATATTTCTTTCAGTTTGGGAAACCATACACTAGAAGTTATGGGAAATCATAAACTAAGTACAGAACTCAACTCTCACCCTTAAAAAAATTTAATGTGCAGAGCCTTAAAATTTAATGTTTTGGGACAAAAGCTAAAATTGTCTTTCTGGCTAGATACCTGCACACAGAAACTTCCAGAACTACTCCCACCAACTGTTGAAGAATTAAAGTTTTTTCTTTATATCACGTACCCTATTAGAATCTAGAAGAGCTGAAGCTGTATTTCTTAGTTAAGGCACAAACAGAATTTTTGTGTCCAAAGAAACAATATAACAGAAGAGCCACAGAGGAGAGAAAGTGGCAGTGACTTTAAGGAGCTCCTCTGTGACTTTATCTTTGCAGTCCTTGCCCAGTACAGGAGAGCAGAGCTTCTACATCACTGACTTTGTGGTATGAAAGACGAGTAGATTTTCCCCATATCTCCTGTCCTACTATTTAGTAAAGTCATAGTGCAGCCATAGCGGGAGAATCCTTGCAGATTTTTCCAAGATTCGGTTGTCAGAAGGCATGAGTTACTCTGAGAAACGGAAGGCACGTTGTATTTTTTCTGACGGGCTTAGGAGACCTGGGTAGTGAGTTCATTCTCCTTTTTAATCAATTATGGGCTCACTTGCCCATTCTGCTCTTACCAGCATTAGCGTTTTTGCTGTCCACGCTTCTATTTTAGATGATGGTATGGAAACCATAGCTACAGTTTTTATTTTGAAGACAAATCAAGAGAAAATATATTCCTTGTTTCTTAGGTATGTTTGTTTCTGTAAGCTTCATTAGGACTTTCTGATTAGAACTTTAATAACCTGCAAAAATCCTTTCTCTATTATAAACTGTGGAGCAGGAGGTAGGATTCTATACACCAGAAGAAATAAATATCATCCAGCAAATAGAGTCTTTTTTTGAGGAACTTAATACATCTCTATATGTTCTGTACAAAATGTATAATGACAAAATTTTAAATAATACTGATATAAGCTAATGTTTCGGGTTATTATTAATGGTTTTATACATTAAGTATTGTAGGCTTTGTAATAGAGGGCCCTATTTTTAGCCCAGATTCTAGACAGAAATAGCTGCTTATTAGATGTTTGACACTGTTCTAAGACCACTTCCTATATGAGCTCATGTAATCCTCACAGCAAAACTTTGAGGTAGGTGCTAATATTATCCCCATTTTGTAATGAGGGATTAAATAAACTGCCCAAGATCATACAGTAATGGTAGAGTAACGTTCCTGCTTCAAGGGGGCTGTAAATATTGCTCCCACAGAAAGACTTCTGCCATGACAAAGAGCGCAGAGGGAAGAGCGTCCAGGTCGAGAGCCAGGAACAGCCAGTCTTCATTGTGGTGGGGAACAGAGCTTGGCCCCGCATCCAGGGCCCTCTTGTCTTCTCAGATGCCTTCTTCTAGTACAGAGTCTGGTCTGCCACAGGTTACACTTCCCAGACCCCTGTGCAACCACGTTCTGGATGCAAGTTTGGTCGCTTCATTTAGCTACACCTGTGCAGGCCTGGGAAGGTGGAAGTGTGGGGATCCTCCTGCTCTTTGGCCTTTGGCTGCCATAAGCATTACCTTGAGAAATCCAGCTTTTCTACAGCAGCGTCCTAGTGTCCACTCTCCAGCTTGCTGGGCATCAACAGGCAGTGGGGTGATGGTGGCAGTAGCCTACTCCGCTTGCCACCGGCTGGTCACTGTGTGGGTGGAGAGGCAGCTGCTATGGCCTGGACAGCAGCCTCCTGCTCTCCGGCTTGCAACTACTGTACCGAGTTCTTGTGCTCAGAAGGTCCCAGGGTGACCTTTCTGAGTGAGGCAAAGGCAGCAGCCTTGTTGGGGACCAGTTAGGCAATGTTATTCTAGGGGCTTAGCCTACAGGCCATTTCTCCAGTACTGAATTCCCTGCATTTAATCCCATTCTCTGTAAAATATGTACACCGATTCTGGTTTTCTGCAGCTGACCTGCCAATACACTTGGATTCCTAAGCAAAGACTAGAAACCCTTCTAACAACTGGTGAAAGTGCCTTTGGGGAAGGGGTTGACCTCTCAGTACAGATGGTCCAGGCAAGAATACAGACTATTCTATCTTCTTGTGTGATATTTGTTATTTAGTGTTATTATTAGCGTGATGGAAGGGGAAACTTATCAGGACCAATTGCCAATCCCTTAAAGTGTGTTGTGTTTAAATGTGTGCAGCAAAATATATCTTTTTCTCTTTAAAGTGTGTGTTATTTTGCCATCTTCATCAGCCTTTTCTGATTCTTCCTACCCCACCCCCATCCTTTTCTCATTTGGTTCCTTGACATGTAACCCATTCTTACACTTTCTATATCCTAGTGAAACTACCTGTTTTCTGGAACAAGTCCCCAAATGTATCAGAAACTCATAGACCGTGTCTTGTTCACCAGTGTGCCCCAGGGTTTAGCACGATGCCTGGAATGGCACACATCGTCTAATGCATGAGTGAACATCCTCTGTCCAGGTGTTATTGTATATAAATGCCTGATCATGATTATTAAAGTGAATATTCCAGTGATCAGAGTGGACAAATTCAGGTAAATACCAGCCCTTGGAAAATTGCTCTAATGAGGCAAATTTCTACCTGGGTGTGAGACTTGTTATATCTGTACTGAAGACCCAGGGAGCTAGGAAAATATTATGCCTTTTTGCAGAAATGAGGCAATTACTGTAAAAGACGTATTGTGCAATCATCTTAGTAACCCAAACAGGGCTGTGAACACACACTGTGAGTATAAAGACAGGCAAATTTTGCAAACAAGTGATTTTCCAAAGGATACAAACAGTTCTTGCCGTTAATGAAGCAGTCAGCTTTGCCCAGTCATCTTTGCCAAAGAAGGGGCAGCCGAAAATGTGCAATGCACATAGCCAGTTACAAGTACATTTACCAGTCATCTCATTTAATCCTCCAAGTAAGGTGGGAGTTATCATGGCCCCCACTTTGCAGAGGAGGAGCCTGAGGCTGTAGAGGCAATACTATTGGTAAATGGACAAAAGGCCTCAAGATCTGGGTCCCTAGTGTTACAGCTCTTTTTAGAATTTGCTTAATTAAAAAATTTTTTAAATTTTAAATTTTTAAATTTTTAAATTACAAAAAAAAAAGTCTGGGTCCCTTGGCTTTAAGCTCTGTCATTTTCGCACTTCGCCCTCGCCAGCTTTCTCAGTCCGGCCAGATGCGCCATGTGAACCGCAGGGAATCTTGGAGCAAAAAGGGCAACCATGACTGTTTCCCTCTCTGCGGAGCCAGGGCTCTGGGCCTGCCCTCAGGAGCCCTGATTCAGGTTGTCCCTCCAGCCCCTGCAGTGGATTTGGACTCTCAAAGCGTGGTTTTCCCCACAGCTTCAGATCCGTCTAGCTCAGATTACTTCCTGGTGACGTGGAAACTACAAGGGCCCCATAGAAGATCAAGGTAAAA
Source organism: Daubentonia madagascariensis (assembly GCA_023783475.1). Lineage (NCBI taxonomy): Eukaryota > Metazoa > Chordata > Mammalia > Primates > Daubentoniidae > Daubentonia > Daubentonia madagascariensis. The sequence goes on from JAKFHU010002658.1 coordinate 12,972,380, forward strand.
TTCATATCCCTGTCTTAGTCTGCACTGAAAGTGTGGGGTCTGGAGCCAGGAGGTGACAGTCAGCTTGGTCTTCTTGGATCTGTCCTCCCAAGAATGCTGTGTTCCTCTTTGGGCACTGGCTTTAGAGGACATCAGTGGGTTGCGATGTGATGAGCAGAGAAACAGCAGGCCGGGAGAGCACAGATCACCCACTGCCTCCTCCCACAGCCCCCAGGCAGCTGCAACCCCGTCTCAGGCCTTGGTCCCCGTGTCGGGCACTCACCCCGCCTTCCACACACCCACCCTTGTTCTCCGCCATGCATCTCCTCCCATCCCTCGGCGCTCCCCTGACTACCCTGCTGGACTCCTTCCTTGTCACTGTGTCACAGCACTCTGCTCTTGTCCTTCATATCTCTTATCACAAATTACAACAGTACATTTATTTCTTTGCTTAGTGTTTAAAGTCTGTCTTCTCAATTGTTTGTGAGAAGCTTTAACTCAGAAGAGACCATGTCGGTTTTACCCAACACCATGGCCCCTGCCCCTTCCCCAGTGTCTGGCACGTGGTTGGATTTCAACTGTGGAATGAACAAATGAATGCACGAGTGCACGAAGGAAGGGATGGATGAGTTCACGGGTGAGTCCCGTGTATGGGATGCTTATGATGCCCGGGCGGGAGGAGAGATGGCATGGGGTGGTGTCTGTGAGAACTGGACACCAAATGGAAAGCATGATTGGACATTTCCTTTATGTCTCATCCTCAGTCGCAAATAGGGATCAGCTCATAGAAGCTTCAGGTGATTTTTAACACTGAGATTTCACACGTGTAAGAGCTATTCAAAAGTGAAATGAATTCCCGTGGCAGTAATTACATCTCTGTTTCTAGAGGAGTTCAAGAACCACCTAGATGATCTCTTGTCAGGAGTGTTGTGGGTAGGGAGGAGATTCCTTCATTAAAAAGAGTTTGGTCCCGATGGTGTCTTAGGATGCTTCCTGCTCTCTTTTTCTGTCTGTCTGTCTGTTTGTTTGCTTTTAGACAGGGTCTTGTATCATCCAGACTAGAGTGCAGTGCCATCTGAATAGTTCACTGCAATGTCAAACTCCTGGGCTCAAGCGATCCTCCTGCCTCAGCCTCCCGAGTAGCTGGGACTACAGGCTGCATGCCACCATTCCCGGCTAATTTTTCTTCGTTTTGTAGAGATGGGATCTTGCTATGTTTCTCAGGCTGGCCTCGAACTCCTGGCCTCAAGCGATCCTCCTGACTCGGCCTCCTAAAGTGCTAGGATTGCGGGCGTGACCCACTGCGCCTAGCTGCCTCCAGCTCTCTGATTCTCTGATTCCAAGTGCTTTTTCTTCTGTTGAGCTGGAAGCAACATTCATATCCTTTGCTCCTTTTCTTTTTTGCACTAAGTATGCTGTTGACTGATCTATTTCTCTACTCTGCTTTCTTCTTCCGGGGATATAGATGAGGTCTTGTCCGAAAACTTTCTGGACTATAAGAACCGTGGAGTCAATGGTTCTCATCGGGGCCAGATCATCTGGAAGATCGATGCCAGCTCTTACTTTGTGGAACGTGAGTACTTTTACCATTCTCGTTGCCTGGCAAACTTGGATGAGGCAGAATTCAACTGCTTTGTCCTTTGTTCTGTTGCATTGCCTCCACCAGGAAATGTGCCGTGTAAAACAGACATGTGATATAACGAGATCCTTAAAAATATTTTCAGTAGTGAGTAGTGAGGTCTAGAGCAATTGGATAACAGCCATGCAGAGGGCCACTCCTTTAATACCAAGAAGAAGTCTGGATCATATTCACAAGCCCCTGGACTCAGGACCCTGTGGCTCATGGCCCTTAACTTTCACTCCAGGGCTCCTCAGGGTGGTCTCCCCTTTGCCGTAGTTAGACCCTGTCTTCTCAACATATAGCCTGTCTTCCAGTTTTGCCTTTGTTTGACCCAGTCCTTCAAGACTCCCTGCCCATGGCTCCAGCATGTTGGCAACGTTCTACATTTTCCCCTGACGTTTCACTCTGGCAACAACGCCTCAGGATGGGGATGGAACCTTAACACTGCCAGCCTGTTTCTTTGATTTTTGCTCTGACATTTCTGAATATATAAACTTGTTATCATGTATCTTATTGAGATATTTTCTCAAATTATTTCCTGTCTTTGAAAATAAATCATTTTCAGAGTTATGACAAGATTTTTTCTATGGGTCCCCATACTGGCGTATTTCTCATTGCATGAGGAAGTACCTATGTGGGCTTCATATTTGCCCACTGAAAGAATGCACAGACTACTTGCAGTCCATAACTCCTTCTCATCCACTTGGGTATGACAGAGTGCCTTCATGGACAAACACCTCCATCCACTTTCTGGTTCTTAGCAGGTTTTCATTCAATGCAGTGTGTCTGAAAGGAAATGGAATAAATAGTCTGTTATTCCAGCTACATAGCTAGGAATCTGAAGTTATCCATTATCATTTACCTTGTGATCCAGAAAAATCTATATCCACAAACATTTTCATTGCTCTTATTTTAATTCATTGGCTTGATAGATATTTTGTAAGACTGGCTATACTCCAAGGACTATGGAAGTGACAGTGAAAGGCCTGGCATCTGTCTTTCCGAAGCTTATGATATCTTTGCTCCTAGCAATGATATCAATACCTCTTTTTTGTGTTGGCTCATGCAGAATGAATAGACAATGAGGAAATTTTATGCTGTCAGAGTGCAGAGGGGACACGATTTTATGAGATGTGTTTGCTGGCCCTTGGCTTTGAGTAGATAGGTGGAATAAAATTCCCAACAAGAGAATTTCTTTTCCTTCATACTTATCTTCCTGACTCTGGCTTTTCTCCTCTCTAATCCATCCTGCACACTGATACTAGACAAAATGCCTTAAACCCAATTTTGCTACCATCTCCCCAAAATCTTCATGGCCCCTCTCTCGCACTGTGTCAGTTGAAATCTCTCTGCCCAGCTGCCAAGCCCCAACACAAACTCACCCTCAGCCCTCAGCCCTCCTTCTCCATCCTCCCCTGCAGACTCCCTCTACCATGGCTATCCTGATCTCTTCCCCCTACCCCACAAATAGCATCATTTAGTGTAAGAAACATGGGCTTTAGGGGTGTAAGGATGGCTCCAACAAGTGGTACCTAATATAAACCTCCTAAATTCCAATAAGAACAGAAAGGATAAAAACTCACATTAGCAATGATTGCTAGATGTAATAATAGACTGTACACACCAGTCTACGTTGGAAGTTTGGTAAGAGAGTTTTTCCTTTCTTACTATGCACCTATTTTCTTCCTTTGGGTTCTGATTAATTGAGAAATAGACACACTTTAGGGCCAAAGTACAGTAGCAGCTCTCAGTGGTGCACAAGCACAACTTGCAAGTTTTTATCTTTTTAAAGTAAGGGAGATAAGTAAGTATTAAGGAAAAGGAAACCTCAGGGTGGGAATTTCAATATACCTTACTCAAAGCCAAGAGCCAGTGACCACATTCCGTAAAGCCATGTCCCTTCTACACTTTCATAGTATAAGATCTCCTGACTGTCTCCTCATTTGCATGAGCCAACACACAAAAAAGGGGGAATTTGTGTCATAAATTAATCCAGCAATAGTGCCATTCCCTTCAAAGCAGTTTTTTAAGATTTCTGTGACGTTATAGAAATCTCCTGTATATTTATCAAATAACAAATGATTTCATATAATTGTCTACATCAGCAGTTTGAAAATACACCTTAAGTATTATTAGAAAGACATTGTAATATAAAATCAGCTCTTCATAATATATAAACATTGGCATAATTGAGTGAAAGCATATTCAAACTCAGTCAAGTAGCAGTGTCCTATAAAAAACAAATGGATTGCAAACAGCATGTTCAAAATAACTGAAAGTTGAACCCTTTAGAAAAATAACATTATAAATATGTTCTTGTGAAATTTGAGAAAATTCTGGTCTTCAATATACCTGTTGAACTAGCAATGTTCCAGTGTTTTGGGAAAGTGGATAAAAGTGAAATGGAAAGGACGGATATTTACATTTCGCAAATGTATCAAATGAGTAATCAATATATTAAGAATGAATTATTCAATACTAATGTAATATCATTTGTCAAAAAAGTAAAAGTTTATCAAGACAAAGTTTAATTAAGTTTGCAAATGATTAGGATATGAACTCAGGGCACACTTGTAAATTAAATAAATTAAAATTCTATAATGAATTATAGCTTTTGGAGTTTGAATATATTAAATAGTATATTATATGCCATACAAATTTATATTTTTATGGGAAATAATTCGCATTTTCAAAAATGTATGATTGAGAAGGTGCCAAATTAACAAGTAGGAAGAGATGGATGTACAAAGTGTTCTGATCTGAATGTTCTTCATTAACACATCAAAGCACCAAAGGTCCTCTTGCTGTAATAAAAATGCAGAATCCAAGCCATTACCCAGAAGGTTACAAAAGTTTTTGCTGTGAATCACAAATAAGACTCTTTGCAGTCTTCCAGTAGTAATAAACACATTAATCTAACTGGTAAATGATACTCTCTTTAAAGTAAAAATAATTTTGGAGACATTAAACATTGGCTAGATTTTCAATACTGAAGTATGACAGAGGGTCATTCTTTCTACCTGGGGCTCACATTAACATAATAAAATAGAATGAAGTTTTCCTTTCATTTTTGCTTTCTACTTTTCTCTTTATTTTTTCCTTTAGTTGTTTCCTTTTATGAGCGTGGAGGTATATTTCAGATGACCTGGAGTCTATAGTGCTCTAATAGCACATTTCCTTTGGGGTGATGATTCAATTTAGAAGTAGATAATTGCTATTATAATGATCTGACTAAATCAGACTTTGAAAGTACCATCAAATTGGGAGTATTCTAAACGAATGTTTTCTGCACTCTCCAAGGAGTTACATGCTTGATAAAATACTCAAGAAAATAAGGCCGGAATCATTTCCTGTTCTCTGGCGTAATTTTTCTCTAGTGGGCACCTGTCTATCTGACTATAGCAATAATTGCTGTAATAGGAAAACTGTAAAGATGCAAATTTTAACCCTGGCAGAAGACAGAGCTGGTGAAATTTTAACTTTACCCATCCTGATAAAATCTTACAATACTGTATTGTTGTTGTAAGTCAATTATTAATTTTTAATACATGCAGCTGGGCTCAGCTGGCAAGCCTTACACCTTCAGAAGGAGCTACCATAGTCCTTGTTGATTGTGTACTCCTAGCAGAAGTCCTTCAAAACCAGGGCTGGAGTTGCCCAGAAACACTGAGGGAATGAGGTGGTCCTGAAAAGAAGACATCTTTGTCTTGATCTCTGGCCCAAATCTGTTCTGTGTATCTCCCTGTTCAGCAAGTTTTAGTAAGAAGAACTGAGCAGCATGCCCAGAGTGACCACTGATTACAGCAAAAAGAGACCATCTCCAAAGGGGCCCTTCTCTACCCACTCTTGTATTCTCATCACTATCCTGGGCACTGTCTGCTCACAGCTGTCCAGAAGCAGACAAGAAATCTAGAGTCATTTTCGACTTCTGTGCCTTGCTTTAGCGTCCTGCCCCCTGGTCAGCACCACTTGTCCCCAGGGCCTGTCTGCCCTCTCGGGTCAGTCTCTCAGATTCAGCCCATGTCTATGCGCACTTCCTAGTGTGGGAATCTGACCTGGATTCACACCCAGATGACTGCCTGCTCTGGTTTCATAATTCCCTGCACTTGTCAGAAGAACATCCCTCAAACCCCTTTTCAGAATATCATTTCCAAATCCTTTCCCATCACCTCATCTGTCTAGTCTGTTCAGGCTGCTATAACAAAATACCTTAGACTGAGGAATTCATAAATACAGTTCTGGAGGCTGGGAAGTCCAAGATCAAGGCACCAACAGATTTGGTGTCTGGTAAGGGCCCACTCTGCTTCAAGGATGGCACCTTTTGCTGTGTCTGTGCATGGTGGAAGGGGCCAAAGGTATTAATCCCATTCAAATCATCATCCCAAATTTAAAAACACACAGTGGCCCCTACTATACATAACAGAAAGTCTAAGCAACTGGTCCTGCTGCATGTTTGTAATGACACCCCCTTGAACATGGCCAGGTGAGCTTTACACAGGTAGGAGCAGTCGGATTCTGCCTCCTACTGAGCTTCAGTGAAATGCAGCATGATGACAACAGTGGCTTGTGGACTCAACACTGCCCACTCCCAATGTGGCCCTTTGGACTCTGAGATTCTGTTTCTTCATCTATAAAATGAAAGTAATGTACATCCTCACAAGGTGGTCCCATGAAGATGAACTGAGTGCACAGGTGACGTGTCCAGCTGTGAGTCTGGGACAGCAAGCACTCCGTCAACAGAGGGCTTTGAATTAGGGATTGCAGGTGGTGCACTGAGAGGAATCGGGGCAAGAATGTGCATTCAGCTTTGAGTTCTGCTCTGAAAATGGACAAGTTGGTGTCCTGGTGCCAACTGTGATTTGAATGGCTTTATGCTGAATTTTCCATGGGGAAATCCTTGCCTGACTGAAGGGCACTGGAGGAAAAGCAGGGCTTTGAGGAGCTCACTGACTTCCTTTCTTAGCATTCTGGGGGTGCTGTCCCCCTGCAGCAATACAGCCAGTGCCAGGGCAAGCTTGCTGGGGCCAGAGGCACTGGCTCCATGATTAGACACAGGGCTTCATCAGGCCACAATTCAGATGGCTAAGGTGACATGTCGTTAGAGCTTTTTATTTGAATTTGGGTGTGTTTTCACCAGGACTGCTCTGCCTTTAGCACCGGTATGGCTAAGGACTGCACCATGGCTGCCTTTTTCCATTGCTGTTTTGCTATTTCCAAGGAGGTGGCTCAATTTGTGCTGCAGTAAGCACTGGGGTTGTCAGGGCTCTGAGCCCTTAAGAAGGTTAAAGTCTGGGAAGACTAAACACAAACCTGGGCACTATGAAGCTATGACAATGATACTGCTTCATAGGTTTTCTCTTAGGAACAAGTATGGCTCCGTACGCATATCTGCAAGATGGTGGGCATTTATGTTATTGTGTCATTATTTTCAGCATGACTCCCCCCAACAGCTCACCCAGTTTAATACTATGCTAAAATGAAGTCATGGTTAAAATCGCACTGTGTAACAGTCATAAAGTAATTTCAGCATTGCTTATGTTCTCACTTGTGCCTCTTAAATTTTGAGAACAGAGTATACAGTTCACAGAAATACTCCTGAGATTCTTTTTCCTCTTCCATCTGTGTCCCTCCGACCTCAACTTCCCCATAAACCTACCTCTAGTCCTAGCTCATACTCATGCTGGTCTTCCCTTCCCTATTTCCTTCAAATTTCGCTTTTAAAGCTTAAAAGAAGTAATGTCAGTAGCCAGAAGCCGCCTGGGGTGTTAAAAGAAGGAACCCAAGCTGCCAAGCCCACAATCACTCCCTCTTTAGCAGCCCAGAGTGACAGGGTTGGAAATAGTCATACAGCAATAATTTCATCCCTTTGATGTTATTATGTATCATGTGATACCACTTATTTGATATTATACATCTTGCATGCTAATGGGATGTAGAAAAACGTCGCAGTGATTAAAGAGCAGGATGGAGGGGCGCCACAGGGGTGGTCAGGGCAGGCGCTTCCTAACTGTGTGGAAGGAAACAGAGCTGCGGCTGGACTTCAGGACAAAGCTGAGAAGTACGTGAAGGGTGATGTGTTTAGATTTTATGTAGGCTGAGAAACCATTTATTACTTTTTCTTTTTAGTTTTAGGATGGCATGATAAAAACGGGTTGGGGGGCTATTCATGCGAGGCAACTTTACAGGGAACATACCCGCCTTCAGCCATCCCGCCTGGGTCTGCAGCATGGACAGAGTGCAGGCCCAGGACTGAGAGGGGCTGCAGAGGCTGGGGGCCCATGAGGGTGCAGCGGTTCTGACTGAACACGGACAATGAGACGGTGGGTGTGGCGGTGGGGGGCAGGGGCCTAGGCGGGCAGATGGGATGCAAGGGTGAGGGGACATGGCAGGCTTGTACTAGCCCACCCAGCAGGAGGAGCTGAACTGTGGGACACTCACGTCTCACCATGTCAAGGATTTCATTATATCTGGGGGTCTCAGTCTCTCAGATTAAATAAAGAGTGACCAAGTATTATTATAGAAAACAGCTAGAAAGATATAACTAAATCATTCAATTCAGGTTCACAGGAATACAAAAGGATAGTGCCAGCTTCTGGTTGGATATATGTGAGATTCTCCCAATGAGATGAAAACTCTTAATCAACACAAATAAATGGTCAAGGCCCTATTAACCCAAACTTAGATTTTTCTGGATTAACCTTGAGTTGTCAAGTCAGTGAGAGAACACACAGATACACCTGCCTCTCTTAACCTTTCCATGCTGGAGGCCTGCTGGGGACTGCACTGGTCTCCAGGGACTCAGATCTAGAAGCCGAGGCCTTTGCATTACTCTAGGGGAGACAAGTCCATACTTCTTCCTGTGCCTTGTGTGAAATGGCATGAAAAGGAACCCTAGCCTGGCTTTGGGGCAAGGACTTGATCACCACCAAGGTATAGGAACTTGGCCAGTGGGAAGGAAGGACTGGCCATGGGGCCGGGTGGCAGGGGGAAGCTCCTGCAAAGGACAAAGGTGAGCAGGAGATGGCCAGGGTGGAGGCGGGCAGGGGGCACTGAGGCTGAAGTAGGTGAGACAGAATCAAAAAAGAAAAATTCCAGGGAAGGAGCCTGGGGTCAGAGGTTCTAGGTAGCTTGGATGTGGACCTACAGAGCAAGCAGAGCTATTGAAATGCTTTGAATAGAAAGAGTACCCCAGTTAGACCTGCATTCTCCAAGTTTCATCCTGGCAGCAGTTGGAGCGCAGACTGTAGGGTGCTGACACTGGAGGCCTGCGACCACCAAGAAACTATGGCATAAAAGCAGGGAGAGATAAGGAGCAGCCGGAATGAGAAAAATGGAAGAGGCTGGATTAGAAAGCGGCCGGAGGTAAGATCAGCGCAGTTTGCGAGGGGCTAGACATGCGCTCGGGGAAAGGATGGGGTGCAGGGAGACCCGGCAGCCTCTGCAGCACGTCGTCCAGACTGAGAACACAGAGGGGCTGATTCGGGGGTTGAGACTCCGAGTTCAGGCTGACGTGTCTGTGGGGCTGGAAAGGGCAGCAGGCAGTCCCCGGGACACGGTGCTCAGGAGAAGGACCTGGCTTCCAAACAGAGATGGGAAGGAGCAAGCCAGTGGTGTTTGCAGTGGGGGCCTGAAGGACGGTGTAAAGCCTTTCTCTAAGTGTGGCCTGCTGAAAACTGCAGGAGCTTCCCTGGGTGGCTGTTGGAAGTGCAGGTTCTATAGGCAAGAGCCTTCGTTTTTAATGAGCATCCGTGTTACTCTGCTAGACCCCTGCATGTGAAGATGACTGATACAGACGGTGGGAAGAGAGAGCAGAGGATGCCTCCCAGGGAGGAGGGGGAGGAGGAGGAAGAGCAGAAAGAGATGACTGAGTGTGGCCGACTGAGGATGGCCACAAATCCCTTGATACTCCTCCCACTGCTAGGCGGGTCCATGTCCCCTCTCCTTGATCCCGGGTGGGCTCTGGGACCCTGGGCTGCTTTCCACACTGAAGTGATGTGATGCCAGCTTCCAGTCCAGGCCTCAAAACACTGGAAGTTTCCACTTCCTACCTCTTGGGACACTCGCTCTCAGACCCCGGAGACAGCCATCCTGGGAGTAGCCCAGGCTAGCCCGGTGCGGGGCTGCATGGCAAGAGTGTGCCCAGAGGTTCCAGCCGTCCCCACCCAGACAAGAGGCCACATCAGAGGCCCAGCCCTAGCTGCTGTCGGTCAACAGCACGTGAGACCCCAAGAGAGCTGCCCAGCGGAGCCCACACCTCACAGAACTTGGAGAAATTATAATAAAGTGCTGTGTAAACTGTCAAGTAACCAGAACATACCGAAACCAAAAAGAGAAGGGCCCTGGAGTCAAGGGAGGAGAAACCATCGAGAGGTTGTTGTCGACACAACCTGCTGGGTGCGATTCCACAGAGGAATCAGGGAAGGTGTGGTCCAGAATGCACCTGCGGAGGGCGGCCACATGGGGTCTGTGGTCTTTGTCAAAATAATTCAGGGATTTGATGGGAAAAACTGCAGCCTACCAGGTAGGGTGACCAGCTCTCCCTGGTTTGTGGAGCTCTGCTGGTTTGGGCCCTAAAAGTCCTGCGTCCCAGGAAACTGCTCAGGCTTGGGTGCACTGGAGTGGTTGGTGACCTCTGGTGACTCTGCGTTGACCTCTGGTGACTCTGCACTGGAGTGGTTGGTGACCTCTGGTGACTCAAGAAGAGGCGATGGGAAGAAAGCACTCCTCTAGGAAGCTGGCGTCACAGTGGCCCTGGGAAGGGACAGCACAAGGAATAAGGTCAAAGGGAGGTCTTTTATAGGTCAGGGTGGGGCTCGAACATGTTTACAGACTGGGTAGAAGGAGACACAAAAGTAAGAACTCTCATGTATTTGGTGCTTACAAGTGTCCAACTTCTTGGCAAGGATGTTACATCCTTTTATTTCATGTTGACAAGAGCACCATGAGGTGACATCATCACTATTGTATCTGATGAGAAAACTTTCTCTCCAAGAAGTGTGGTGGCTTGACTTGCCTGGGCTTCAGAGCTGGCGGGTGGTGGGGCTGGGATTTGAGCCCAGGAGTATCTGCTGTGCTTCTCAACACAGCGGGAGAGTCTGCGGGGACGTTGGAGATGCGGGATGTAGATGGGCAGCTTGATGGGTTGAGGCCCATGAGCAGTAAGAAGGGAACAGGATCCAGAGAACAGCCCGTGAGACGAGCCTTTCCCAGAAGCCCTTGACCAGTGAGGGGCGGGACAGCCACAGTGTGGGCGGGCAGGTGGCAGGTGCAGGAGGGAGGAAGAGACAGGAGGAAGTGCGTTGCTGCTGACCACTCTGCTTTTCCTAACAAGAAGGGAAATGGGAAGAATAAGCTGGAAGAACTCAGGAGTGATCTTCCCCTGTACGGACGTGGTAGAGTAAAATCAGAACTCCACAGAGAAATAGGTTCTCCTCTTCCCCCTCAAAGCCACTCTACACACAAAATGAATCTCTTTTGCTCAAAATCACAGACACGTGGAGCTAGAACGCTCAGCCACGTTTGCTGAGTCTCTCCAGATCTCTGTCCCCAGAGGAGGCTCCAACAACATGAGGAGGGACTGCTGTGCCCGTTGTGATCTCCATGAGATGTGTACACATAATGGCTTTCTCCAAAGGCCTGTGGCAGGTGTGGGTGGTGAGAGGCCAAGTGTGGCAGGTGAGAAAGTGGGGCAGACAAGGGACACTGACCTAACTAGGACGCTGTGTCTGCACCTGCAGGCAGGGGGGTGAGGCAGCATCTGAAGGGCATGGCCAGCTGATCACCACCGCGGCCAATTAGACAGACGCAGCGGATGGGAGTGAAGGTGGCTGCGGTCGCTTAGGGACGGTACCCTGCTGGGCTCACCGCAGAGGATCTGTATGTGAGCTACAAGATCCAACCCCTGGGCCATCGTCTGGGGTAAGGCCATTGTCCCGAGTAGAGGAATAATAATAGTAATACCAGCAGCTGAACTTCCCTGAGCTTTCCCCACGTGCCAGGCATCACTCTGAGCACTTTAAATATATTGCCCCATTTAATCCTCATGAAAACCCTAGGTGGCAGATATTATTTTCCCTTTTTGTTGATGAGGAACCTGAGGCACAGGAAGAAAACGCAACCAGTCCAGTCTTCACAAAGAAACAAACAAATGATGGGACCAGGCAGTCTGCATTCAGAGCCTGCCCTTCAGCCACTATGATGTCCCAACAAGATCAGAGTAGGCCAGTAGGGCTCCCACTACTAAGGTGGAATCTCCATGCAAACTTCTGGCCCCGTGGAGGGCTGGGGTACGGACTTATACACTGGACAGAATTTGAAGTAGGAGTCATTCCTGGGGCTTTACCTCCCTAACATGATTGGCATGGGAATTCTTTGGGCATCAGAGTGAAAACACAGACATCCCTGGGCTACCAAATCCATGATGAGAGGATGTGGTGGTAAAAATAGATTTAATACCAAACTCTACCAAAAAAGGAGATCTGGAGGGAAGGTGAAGATGGTTAATATACAGCCTTCCTCCCATTCAGACAGTTCCAAGCGGGGAGCTCAGAATGCCCCACCATAAAAAGCTGTAGAGAAAGTCACATTAAAAGACAAAGGATACCCAGGGTTTCAATCAAGTCCTTGCACATAAATCCAGAATCTCCTGCATTTTGATGTATTTGTTATGTATGCATGGATTCCATTTATGTATGCATTTATAAAACTATAACTTATTCCCTTCAGAAAATTTGAGGAAAAGATCAAAATAAAAATCACGCATAATTTCAACACCTAGATAACATTTTAAAAGATTTTTTTCTTGCTGGTAGTATATCCCCTTAGAGGGCTTAATAAATATATATTCAATTAATTAATGAATCAATTAAGCTGGTGCTCAGTATCCCAGTACAGGAAGCATGAGACTTATGCCCAAGGATAACAGCCATTAAGTCTTATCTTTCCCACAGATGGCCCAGGAGCCTGAAACATTGAGTGTTCCCTCTAGAGGAAGAGACAGAGAAATATGGGCGGAGAGAGGGGGCCAGATGATCTCCAGGTCAGACTCATAGCAAGAGTGTGCCACAGGGAGAGAACGGAGTCGGAGTCGACTGGCCTATCTAACTTCTTGTAATAAGCAGGTAGCAGGAAGGTATCACCTTTGAAAGCAGAGGACTCTGCTCTCCTGTAAACACGGCCCAATCCACCCTGGGAATCGGGCCAACCAGTTTAGCAACTCCTCCTCCCTCCTTTGGGGCTGGGAAGTGGATGCTAGAAGAGCAGAGGAAAAGGGGAATTTTCCCTTTTTCCATTTCATTGCCAATTTGTATAGTCATCCCTGAGTATCCATGGGGGATTGGTTCTAGGACCCCGGAGGATACCAAAATCCACAAGTGCTCAAGTTTCCTATATGAAATGGAAGAGTATTTGCATATAACGTACGCACATTGTCCTGTATATTTTAAATCATCTCTAGATTACTTAGAATACCTAATGCAGAGTAAATGCTGTGTAATTAGTTGTTATGCTATATTGTTTTTTATTTGTGTTATTTTTATTGTTGTGTTCTTTTTTATTTTTAAAAATATTTTCAATCAGCAGTTGGTTGAATCCGCAGATGCGGAAACCCTAGATACGGAGCCAACTGTACTTCCCTCTTTTGACCTGCTGAGCCTTTCAGGCAAGTAGATGATTGTGCGCAGCTGCAGCTGTTCTTGGTGAGAATGGAGATCCACAGAGCTTCAGGAAGTCCTGCTCACACACCACGTGTGCCTTCCTGGGTACTTGTCACTGCTCCTGTGCACCTTATCTACCTAAGGCCAGTTCAGAGGTTACCCCCGGGACTTTCTCATGTCAGCTAAGATAGGTGTGTAGTCAACTATAAGGCTCTGTTCAAATAATGCCAGCTAGGTTGTCCCACCAGCTTTAGACAACCAGGAAGGAGTTCAGAGTCCAAATAATATAAAAATGTACAAACCTCTCCCAAAATCTTGTTAATCCAGACTTCACTGTCTCATGTATTCCACTTCCCCAGATTTCCAGAGTCAACATGGGGGTGCATTCCTGTAGTCCCAATTACTCGGGAGGCTGAGGTAGGAGTATCACTTGAGCCCAGGAGTTTGAGGTTACAGTGAGCTATGATCACACCACTGCACTCCAACCTGGGTGACACAGTGAGACCCTATCTCTAAAGTCCTTATCCCCAGTGTAATGGTATTTGGAGATGGGGCCTTTGTGACATAACTAGGGCTGAATTATCTCTAAAAACAGCGGTCGGTCCTCATAATGGAATTAATGCCTTTATAAAAAGAGGAAGAGACACATGATCTTTCTTTCTCCCACATGAGGACACAGCAAGAAGGTGGCCATCTGCAAACCAGGAAGAGAACTCTCATTAGAAACCACACCCACCAGCCAGCACCTTGATCTTGGACTTCTCAGTCTACAGAACTGTGAGAAACAAATGTTGTTTAAGCTACCCAGTCCATGATATCTTTTATAGCAACCCAAACTGACTTAGACACCCACAAAGCAAATGGACTCTTGAAAGAAGATCCAGCCTCCTTCCCAGTGCAGGGCAGTCGCCAGCTCGGCTCCCGGCCGCAGCCTCCTGGTGGGGCTCAGCCCCCGCGGCACACTCCCTTTCTGCGCTTCCCGGTGGCTTTCATTTGCTGGCAGAGCTCTGAGACCCAGTAGGAGAGGAAAGAGAAGAACATGATTAACTGTGCTGCTGTCACAGACTGAGGGCAAGAAAGGGGGCAGAGGGATCCGAAACACGACTAACGGATCAAGGAAGGTGTCCCGAGAAACCTCCGACGACATGTAAATTTCCGCACATCTAAGAAGGCAGGTGGGAGGATAATGGGACCTTACGGGACGCTCCAAACTGGCGAGCAGGCACCAAGCTAAGCTGAGTACGTGATAGGAAGAATTTCTTAAAGCCTGTGACTCCTGCTACATAGAGGAGGTGTAGAAGGAAGGAAGTAGCTACCATCGGGACGTGCATGACTGATTAGACCTGTTTTCCAATTAACCATGTCCCCCTTGCTTGAACTAAAGAACCCCTGCGGTCACCTCCCTCACACGCAAGGTTTTTCTCACCTCTCCCCCCTCCGCACATCCGTCCAGGGCTGGGTCATCTGAGAGAGACTCACGCCTCAGCCTACCCAGAAAAAGATGCGTTGGAGAGCCCCGAGATGGCATCTCCGTTCAGCCAAACGGCCTGCACATGCCAGATAGCATGTTGTGGAAAGGCACACGCTATTTCTCGCGTTTTACAGGATGGTGTGTGCGTGCACCTCATTTCTTACCTGCTGCCTCTGAGAGTCTGACACGAACCTGCTCCGTCGGGGCATCTCAGTGTCTACAGACCCTCTTCCCCAGCGGCCTCCCCAACTCAGCCAAATAGTCACCATCGATGCCTCCCAAGAGGCTACAATTCCAGCAAACTCCAAACCTAAAATTTTTTTTTCATGAAATTCCACACCAATGGAGCACAATATCCCTTTTTTAGGAAAGACGCTTGCTGCAAAGGCTGCATTTTCAGTGTCGGGGCCGCTAAAGGGATCCAGCATTCAGTTACTGTAGCCTAGGTCTGAATCAACTGCAACTGGGAATAAGCAGCTGCCAATTCTATGGTATGCAGCATGGCAGGTGGCCTGGCATTTATGTAGGTGCTTTGAGTTGCCTTGTCCTATGTGCCAGAGACCCAAAAACTGGTGGTTGGGCTCTCCCGGAACTGGGAACTGCAGGCCTAAGAGTTCCTCGCCTGAAGCAAGACTCTCTTTCCAGAAAACTATTTAGCCCCACCTGCTGCTGACCAAGTTAGTCCTGACTGAGCACCAAATAGATGAGAAAGTTAAGCATTGTCTGCTATAGTCCATGGGAACACTGGGCAGGGGAAGAGAAGTAGCCTGAGACAAAAAGGGGAATCGAGGGGTAGGGAAGCCTTTCCCACTAGGCTGGATTCCTGCAGCTCCTTGCCAGAGAAGCCCACCCCTGGGAATTGTAGCCCATTCACAAGATTCAAGCGTGCTTCTCTGTGTCACACACCTCCAGGAGAGCCCTTCCCGCAGACTTCTGTGTGGGCAGTGCCTTTGGAGCTGGTAACATGAGCCCTGTTAAATGAGGTCACAAGCATGTCTGGTGACCACATCTCAGAAACGATGCCCTGCCTTGTGCTACCACCACGAAGCCCCGTGTGTGGTCAAGGACATACTTGGGTAGGCCAAAGGATTGTTGTAACCCTCTCAACCTCCTGAATAGTCATGAATCTGAGCTCTGACCTTCACCTGAAACCTGTTTATCAGTTAGATCTTCTGAAGTAGCACCCGACTTTTATTCGTAGTTCTCCTTTTGATACAGTTTTAGAAGGCAACACAGCAGTCCCCTCTTATCTGTGGGGGACACACTCCAAGATGTTCTGCAGATGCATGAAACCATGGATGGTACCAAACACTGTATATATTATGTTTTTTCCAATACAAACATACCTATGATAAAGTTTACTTTGTAAATTAGACACAGCAAGAGATTAAAAACAATACATAATAATAAAATGCAATTATAACAGTATACTGTGATAAAATTGTTTAAAATTTATTTATTTATTTTTGGAATTTTCCATTTAATATTTTTGGACTGTGGTTGACCACGGGTAACTGAAACCATGGAAAGCAAAACCAAGGATAAGAGAGGGACTGCAGTACTCAAAGGCCTCTCCCTGACAATAAAACACTCGGAAACACTGCCGTTCATACATTTACACCTTTGTCCCGAAGTATCCTTGCACTTCTTGGCACCACTAATCTGGAAAAAGTTGGTTAATATCTAAGAAAAGTGTATACTCCCCAGAAAGACCTCTGGAACACCCTCCAGCAGGTCACGAGCTGGCCCAAGACATTTGTAATTAGCACAGGGTATGGGGAAGGGTCTTCTTCTTGCCCTTCTCCCTTATGCTCGGAGCTGTACTTTCCACTTTCTGTAGTTTGTACTTCCTGGAGCTCTTCGATAAGGTAGTCTGTCAGTCCCGTGGCCTTCTGGTTTATGTGTCCTGTCTCAATTCCAGGCAGCTCAGTCCTCCACCATCTGACCAGCCAAGACCCTTCCCTCCACTTGGACTAAAATGCAGAGACCCACTCCAGAGACCCAGGATTAGGGACTTTGGTGGCCAGGAAGGCAATAGACTTCGTGATGGTGTTACTGCGGCTCCTGTCCTTGGCCTCAGAAGGCTGCTGGGGTCCCCTACCTCCAGCCTGGCTGCTGGGGGAGGCTTAGAGAGGACTCAGCTGGCTCCACCCAGGACAGGGGACTGCAGTGTCAGTGCTGTGTGCTGCTCCTTTTGCATTTCTCATACTCCTTACTTGTGCCTTCTATATCCTTTCCCAGGGATTTTTTTGTCTTGTTAGTCTTTTCAAAGACCCAACTTTTTGTTTTCTTGATCCTCTGTATGTTTGTTTTCTATACAATTACTTTCTGCTCTTATATTTTTCATTATGTCCTTCTTTCTACTTTCCTTGGGTTTAATTTGTTGTTCTTTTTCTAATTTCTTGAGATTGCCACTTAGCTTGTTGGTTTTTAGCCATTCTTTTTCTGTAATGTATGCAATGAGATTGTCAATTTTCCTCTAAGCAGTTTTTATTTTGCTTTATTTTGGTAACATCCTTACTGAAGCACAACACACACACAGAAAAGTGCACACAGTTAAGTGCAGAGCTTATGAATTTTCAGAAAGGGAATTCTTTCATGTAAACAGCACCCAAATCAAGAAGCAGAGCTTTACTCACATTTTAATCCATTCTGTTTCTCTCCATCCTTCTCACACATCTGTGTTTCTGTCTGGGATCATTTTCCTTTTAAGAGGGAAGAGCTCCCTTTAGTATTTGTCTTAGTGCAAGCCTACTGGTGATAAATCCTGTCAGCTTTTGTTTGTCTGAAAACATCACTATTTCACTTATACTTTTGAAGAAAATTTCATGAGACATATAAAATTCTAGGTTAATGGGTATTTTCTTCAGCACTCGGGAATGTCTCTTCTCTATCTTCCAAAAAGTCAATGGTTAGTCTATTGCCGTACCTTTGAAGATGGCTGTTGTTTTTCTTTCCCCTCCCTGATGCTTTTGAGACTTTTATCTTTGTCTTTGGATTTCAGCAGTTCAGCTGTGACTGGGAGGAGTGGTTTTTGTTTTTATCCTGAGGCTTGATGATAAGCTATTATCTCCTCGAAAGTGGCCTTTTCCCCATTCTCTGGAACTCCAGGCACATGCAGTGGATCATTCCATTGTGTTCCTCTGTCCCTTTTTCTCTCCTCCCACTTTCCACCCTTTTTTCTCTCTCTTCCTTCCATCTGGATATTTTCTGCTGACCCAACTTCCAGCTTACTCTCCCTCTTTCCACTATATCTGATCGGCTGCTAAACACACGTATCAAGTTCTTAAGTTTCAGCTATTCCTGTTTTTTGGTAATAAAATCCCCATTTGATTGTTTCCTATTGGTTCTCATTTTCTGGCAAAGTGTGCCTCTATTTATCCATGTTCTATATAAATCATTTATATACAAATCTTTAAAGTCCTTGCCAGATGACTTCAACGTCAGGGTCCACTCCCATTTTCTTTCTTGCTTCTGTCTGTTGCTACACTTGGTAATTTTCTGTCAACTACCATACACTGGGTGTATAGTGAAATACTATGGATGAAAGCATCTTCCCCTAGAAAGGGTTTGCTGTGTCCTCAGCTAAGCAGTGGGGTGCTGATGGCCTTAGCCCAGGAAGAGGATGAGCTAAGCGGAGTTCCAGTCCATTTCTGGCAAGCTGTGGCGTCCCTCCAGCTCGCCTGTGTTCCTCAGAACCCCTCTCCAGGGCGTTCAGCAGGGACACTGCCAGATCTCCTCACTACCGAGAGATAGAAAATTCTGTCTCTACTTTTTAAATGTTTTCATGATTAGATTTTTAGTGTCTTGCCCTCAAAGCTATAGGATTTGGGAAACGTCTGAAGGGAAACCAGCTGTGTGTTTGAGATGCCCAGCGCTGTCACCCTGGCCCCACATGGTCGGCCACCAGAGAAGGGGGGCTGCAGGCTATCAGCTCATCTCCCCGCGGGCCCTCATCCAGGAGTTTTGTCTCCTCCATTGCCCTGCAGTGCCTTTAAACACTTTGTTTTAAAGTCACTTGTCTAGTCAGCTGCACAAGCATCAATCTGCTACAACAACTCTAATTACCTTTTAACTCCTGGGTACAGTCGCCCCAGAGATCAGAAACTCAGCACTGAAATAGCAAACAAAATGCATTTCTTAGATTGTTTTTGAGTTTGGAATTGGCCTTCTGGCTCCAGAAATGAGTATTTCTCATAAATTAAAGTTCCAGTATCATTTCACATAATGGTTTGTTTTGATCACTTTTGCTGTGGTGCCAGATTTAAAGGCATTAACATGGGATTTATTCTTCAGTTCTAAATAGGAAATTAGCCAAGTAATACATAGTTCTTCATGTGAAAAAATATCAGTTGTTTCAATTACTTCAAAAAGAAATTGCAATTAACTATTTTTCATTCAAATAACCAGGTAGCTCATAATTTAGCTATTAGAGAAACATGACTTTATCACATGGGAATTTTTATAAGTTAGGCAAATATGAAATAATGATGCAAACATCTTCTCTGTTTATTCAAAATTTATGACTTTATTTTTCCAGTTATTTTCTAATTTATTTTAAATTTAAATTTAAATTAATATAACCAATCCATAATACAGAACTCTAAATCATAAAGACTTTTGGAAGTGCAAATTCAAATAAGATGATACCTTTACCAAATTACAAAATTTTGACAACTCAATATAATATTCTGTAATACAAGAAGATTATTTTTTCTGTTAGAGTCATATATTACTTTAATAATAATTTTACTACAAAAATATCATTTGAGTAACCAATAAAAACACCATGACTTTTCAGGGCTGTTTATAGTAGAGGAAGGGTTTGTTTGTTTGTTGTTGTTTTGGTACAATTTAATATTGCTTTTAAAATTATATAATTTTTCTCCTTTTGAATGAGATCTTAGATATAAGCTGCTAAAATTAAATGCCTCAGAACAAGAATGTATAAAAGGTGACTGCTTTGTTCTGCTGTTGGTCCAAAGCCAGAGCTCCATGCATGATAAATTTTAAAATTCTACCTTAAGGAGATCCAACAGGCAATATCAGTTTTAAAATTAAAATAAATTTTCCAATGTTAACTATTTACATTTATAGCAGAATCATCAATATTAGCTGCCTAATGTCAATGGACATTAATACCATTTATCCCCATTTTATCTGGAAACTCTTTATCTTTCCTTTTGTTTTGATCAAAAGTCACAGCCTTCCTCTAAGCCACTTATTTCTTAAAATACATTTAATTCATATTTGTTTTATAAAAGAAATACAAATGAACATACCACTTTATAGGATAGACTGGAAGGACTTAAGGTTTTATACCATCAACATTGATCATTTCTCCAAAAGTACTGCTCTTGCTGTTTCCTCTTGCTGAAACTAAATATTCTTCAGTTTCAATTTAATTTATATATTATTATTCTGTTGTTTCTTGATCTTTTTTGAGCATTTGAATATATTGTACTTCCTGTTACTCCTTCTAGGTAACTATTGAGGCTGACTCACAAGGATTATAGCTTTTTGAGTTAAAATTGCTTTTCCTGGATTTTAAGGATGTGATTTATATCTGTCTCACATCTATTTTGTAAATGAAAACAGTAGTAGGTTTAAGTTTGTTGTTGTTGTTAAAGAACATTACTGCAGACATAATTTGGTTCTTTCTGCAGAATAAGTGACTTCACAGTACAGGGCTGTGCTGATCTATGTCTGTGTCTAATTCAACTCTCATTGCACTTCGGTTCATAAGATTTGGTTATTTCTGCACTGCAGATGATGTAACATGTGGGTTGCTAAAAACTTGCCAGATTTCTATGTTGACAGTTATTTTCTCCCAGCAGTTTGAAGTTCTCATTCCTTTGTCTTCCATTGTTTCCTCTTATGCTGAGAAGTTGCTGTCAGTATAATTGTTGCTGTTTTAAAGGTAATCTAGCTTTTTTTCTTCAGTGGCTGGTGATTTTTTCTCTATTTTTGCCCCAAGTTTTACTGTGATGTCTGGTTGCTTTGCTCTTTTTGGATTCGTAGGGCTTTTTGAGTCCATAGCTTGATGTCTTTCTAGATAAAGCACCATTGTCTCTCCTCTCCTTTTAGATTTCAATTACATTTATTTTAGACCACCTGCTAGTATCCTGTGTGTTTCTTACTCTTTCTTCTATATTTTCCATTCTTTTATTATGCATGCTTCATTCTGGGTTTCTTTTTCTGACCTGTTCCCTAAATTTTCTTCTCTATGTTGTTAATCTGCGGTTAAACCATTCATTGAGTTCACTATTTCAAAATTATCGCTTTTCAATTGATTCTAAATTTCTGTTTGGCTCTCTTTATAGACTTCATTCTTTGCTGATATTTTCAATCTTCTCTTTTATTTCTTTGAATGTTTTAAGTACATCATCAGTAAAGCCTGTATCTGATAAATCTGATACCTGGAAGCTCTGCGCATGTGTTTGTATAGTCTGCTGTTTCTTTCAGTATTTTTTTTTTTTTACATTGCCTTGTCTCTGCATGTGCTTGGTCAATTTTAATTGATAATTGTACATTGTAAATGAATACTACAGAAATAATTTAAGGTTTAAAATGATGTTATTTTCCTCCTGAGAGGTTTTATATTTTATTCTGACCAACGTCTAGCACTCCAGAATAACTTTAATCAAATATCAAGGCTTGAGATGATTGGGAGGGCTGAGGCTGGTATATTCTTCAGCAGTATATCTGGTCACCTCTTCTGGGGCCCAACTTGAATCATGAGAGATTTGCCAGAGTTCTCCTCTTTGGTAGGCCCTATATTCTTAAGTTTTATCCCCGCAGCCCTGAAAGTCTGTCAAAAATTCTTTTCAGCTTCCCAGCCTCTCAGATGGTTCTTCTGGAATCCACACAAGCACCCCTAGGGAAACAACAATCCCAAATCCTGGGCTTTACTCTGAGTTGTCTTCTTCTGGATCTTGACCTCATTATTTCATTTTCCACTGCTGTGCTAGGTCTCTGATGCCTTCAGGCTAGGGTTTCCAGATCTAGAGAAAAAAATTAAGGACACCTAATTAAATCTGCATTTAAGATAAACAATGAATAATCTTTATTTATATATATGAGGTATGTATCTATCTCCATGCAATAATTGAGACATGCTTATACTAAAAATTTATTACATGTCTATCTGAAACTCAATTTTAACTGGGTGTCCTATATTTTATTTGACAACACTACCTTAGGCAGAGTTATTTTTATATTTTTCCAGCTTTTCTAAATTTCCTCTGAATTACCTCGTACGTTGTTACTGGAAGTGGAAGTTTACTTTTGCTAGCTGGCCAACAAACTTGAGTTATTAAAAATTTTTGAGAGACAAATCACCAAATGAAGAGTTAATATGTTTGCCTAAATCAAAAGTCTGCCATGAACAATATGTGTGACCTTGTACATGTGGCCTTCAATTTTGGCATTGTTTTCCTTAGATGTAAAACAGGAATGATAGGTGACATTTATTGAGGTCTGATTATATTCCAAGCATTGTGCTAAGCATGTAAAACAAAAAAGGCTCATAATAATTGCCTATACTTCATAGGATTCTTGTGAAGATCAAATTAGAAAATATTAATGGTGTGGTGCATATTAAGTGCTAATTAACTTGAGACCAATTCAAGTCGTAACTTTTAAACTTAATTGAACATTTTGCTTACTCCAGGTCTACTACCATGATTGCATACTGATGTCTCAAATGCTACAGCAGGCCTACTAATTCCTCAATAGTGTAGGAAGGAAAAAAAGCAATTTTCTTGTTTCTTCAAGTGATGTTATCACTGAAGGGAAACAATCTGCACTTTCTGAATACATCTGTTGAGTACTTTATGTGTACTATGTTTAGACATTATTCCATTTGCTCTGCATAACAATTATACATGCAACAATATCTACAAAGTGGGCAATGGCATCACCATTCTACATTAGGACTGGGCTCAGAGAGTCTGTGTGACCCCTACCACTAATGAGAGGTGAGTCAAGAATTGGACTTTACCCACAGTCCCACAGTTCTCCTCTTCCCTTATATCACTTTGCCTTTCAACACTTAAGTAACTACCTACATAACTACTACAAACAAACAATGCAACTATTACAGCAGAAATGCCTTGTGTATAGGCCTTCAGGGGATTTTTGAATTATTATCGTTTTACCTAGAAAAAGCAGAGAAACATAGAACTACTCTGGGTCTCCATAGATAAAGTATCTAAAATAATAACCAAGGACCCTTTAATATTTCTTGGCCTTTGAGCCTTGATATTTCTCTCAGAGAAAGCAATATTGGCTAACTGTGGCAATTTCTTTATTTACACTTGAATTGACTCCAAAAGTCATATAATGTTAGGCTATAGAGAGATGTGTATTCTCCGTTAAGAATTAGGACCTACCAGTATTTGCTTCTGGGTTACTAATAAGGCAGCGAAGTCAATCAAATGAAATCAATAGTTCATTAGTCATTTTTCAACAGGTATTTATGGAGGACCCCTACATTACACAACACTGGAGATATAAAGATAAATAGTACCTAGTCACTATCCTGGAAAAACTCTGCATCAAGTTAATGAAACAGATCAATTGAATGTAACTGTCACCATAGTAAGTGCAAAGTAGTATTGAGTTTTGTGAAATGAAGTGATTTTTTTTATAGCCATACAACAAATCATTTTTATATATTATATTGTTGCATGAGTTTTAACTTTTATGGGTGACTTCCCTTCACAGCCCATCCTAAAATTAGAAGAAATTTTAAATGATTTAATATCTCTTTCAAGTTGGAATGGGAAATCATTTTAAATTACAGGGGGTATTTAGGTTAAATAAAAAGAAGATCCATTAATAATCAAGTTTATAAATACTTGAGTATATTGTTAAAATACTTTTTAAGAAAAAGGAAAAACAACTTTTGCAACAACTTTTCAGAAGAAGAGTACCGTGACTCCTGGTTCCAAAATTGTGGATAGAAGCAAGTTGGCTTCACCCACACACACACACACAAAACCAGAAGCAAATATGCAGTGCTGAGATTATCACCTACAGTATTTCACAACTCAAATATGAGGATGAGACAGTTTTCACAGCCACAGAGAAATGAAAAAACTCCAAGCATATGGTAAGAGAATTGGACTTCCATATCCACAATGCCTCTCCCCTCAAACTGCCTGGCACGAATTATGGAAAATTTTCCCCAACTCGTAGTTTCTACACTAGAAAAAGTGAGATCAAGGTGGACAATCAGCTTCCCAACCATCTTGGATTCCATGGCAGGAGACCGGTCTCTGCCTCAACCCATCAGAAGCATCAGGAGTAGGAGTGCCCGTAGGGATAAATATACCTGAGGACAGCTACAGACAAAGGTAGGAGGTGAGACTACCACCCCCAAACCTGGAAACTCTGCTCTGTAACTCAGCCAAAGGAGATGCCAAATCAGAGTGGCTGTTCAGTAGTACCAATCTGTGGGAGGTTCATTCCACAGATCCCATGGATATGAACCCCTAGCCAGCTTTCCTACACTACTGAGATATTCCCTTTGGGACCTGCCATGCAGGATGAGTGGCACTCTGATTGCTTACTAGAACAGAGGCAAACCTGGGCTTAAATTGCTATCTAGTGCCAAAAAGGAGGCAGCAACCTAGTAAAAAAATATAAAAAGAAAGAAAGAAAATGAACAGGTAAATTTAACAAGAATCTCTAAGCAAACATATCCAATAAAAACTGAAACAAGCCACACAGAGAAAGCTGGAATAAATAACTAATCTTTCAATGCAAAGACATGGGTGTGCATCCACAAGAAACAACAGCAAACAGGGAAACAAAACCTCCTTAAATGAACAAAGCAAGGAACCACTGATTGGCCCTAATGAGATGGCAATGTGTGAATTCTCTGACCAAGAATTCAAAATACCAGTTTTAAGGAAACCCAGTTAACTACAAGATAACACAAAAAAAAGCAATTTAAAAATTTATCAGATAAATTTTAAAAAGAGATTAAAATAATAACACAAAAAATCAAACAGATATCTTGGAACTGAGAAATACATTTGTTGAACTGAAAAAATCATTAGAGGTTCTCAACAGCAGACTGGATCAAGCATAGGAAAGACTCAGAGCTCAAAGACAGGGTATTTAAAATACACAGAGGAGAAAAAAGAAAAAAATGAAAAGGAATGAAGATCGCCTATGAGATATAGAAAATTACCTCAAAACACCAAATCTAACAATTATTGGTGTTCAAGAGGGAGCTGAGCAAGAGCAAGGGGTAGAAAACTTATTCAAAAAAATAATAACAGAAAATTTTCCAAACTTGAGAAAGAGATAAATATCTAGGTACAGGAAGGTGAGAAAACACCAAACATATTTGAGCCAAATAAGACTACCCAGAGGCATATAATCATCAGACTCTCAAAGGTCAAGGACAAAGAGAGGATCCTAAAAGCAGCAAGAGAAAAGAAGTAAATAACCTTTAAAGGATCTCCAATTCATTTAGCAACAGACTTCTCAATGGACATCATATAGGTAAGGAGGGAGTGGGATGACATTTCAAAGTGGCTGAAAGAAAAAATACTTACAGTCAAGAATACTATATCCAGCAAAGCTATCCTTTAAATATGAAGTCTGTCACAGACAAACAAAAGCTGAGAGAATTCACTACCACCAGACCTGTCTTACAAGAAATGCTAAAAGGAGTTCTTCAGTCTGAAGGAAAAAAACAATAAAATGCAAAAAGAAAACATTTGAATATATAAAATCCACTGGTAGAATTAAATACATGGGGAAAACCAGAATACTCTAATATTGTAACTGTGGTGTACAATCTACTCATAACTCTAGTATGAAGCCCAAAAGACAAATCTATCAAAAACAATAATACAGACAGTGACCTGTTCAGAGATATGCAATATAAAAATATGTAAATTGAGACAACCAAAAGTCAAAATGTGGAGGAGACAGAGTTAAAGTGTAGACTAGAGGAGGGTTTTTTTTCTTTTTTTTTCTTTTTTGGTTTGTTTATAGTCTTTGTGATCTAAGGTAAGTTTTCAACTCTTTAAAATAACTTGTTATATCTATAATATATATTTTGTAAACCTCATGTTAACAACAATGCAAAAACCTAAAATAGATTCACTAAAAATAGAAAGCAACAAATTAAAACATACTACTGGAGAAAATCACTTAACCACAAAGGAAGACAGTAAGAAAGAAAGACAGGAGTTACAAAACAACCAGGAAACAAGCAGCAAAATGGCATTAGTAAGATCTTACTTATGAATAATAACACTGAATGTAAATGGACTCAAATATCCAATTAAAAGGCACAGAGTGGCTGAATAGATAAAGAAAATAAAACCCAACTATAGGTTGCCTACAAGAAGCCCATTTCACCTATAAAGACACACATAGACTAAAACTGAAAAGACAGAAAAATATATTCAAAAACGAGAACCAGGAGTGCAGTTTGAGCTGAGAATTTGGCAAGCAGCCAGCTCTCCCCAGCTGGCATGTTCTCCAGTCTGAGGTTTCCACAGAGAGTGGGGACCACGCCTTTCTGCTTGAGGACCTGCAGTAGACACAGGGTGCCCAATTTGGGAGCTCGCTGCCCCCTGGCATTTCTTG
This sequence comes from Daubentonia madagascariensis, assembly GCA_023783475.1. Taxonomy (NCBI): domain Eukaryota; kingdom Metazoa; phylum Chordata; class Mammalia; order Primates; family Daubentoniidae; genus Daubentonia; species Daubentonia madagascariensis. Next base: position 12,998,721 of record JAKFHU010002658.1, read on the forward strand.
GAGACACATGCCAGCAGGTCAGACATGTGAACCAGATCCCGCACCCGCTGGACTTGAGCAGGTTGCTGGGGGACACAAGCAGGAGGTTTGGGAGTTGGACTCGGGAGGCAAAGGAGCCCACATGGGTGGAACTGGTGGGAGAATACTGCGGGGGTCCCAGACATGGCGATCTGGGAAGCATCCATCCCCTCCCAGGAAAGCCACACTGTTGGTCTAGTGTGGGTCCTCTGGCAAGGAAGATCCTCGTTTGCAGTGCCATAGCAACTGAGTGCACCATGTTCAGGTGTGCCCGTTTGCAACCAGACACCAGAGGGCAGGGGTAACACAAAAGGGGCAGAGCTCACTCCCAACAGCCAGTTGAGGAATTGCTGCCCCTCCTTCATGAGCAGCCTTCCTGGTCTGGAGAGCCTGCCTTGACCCTCCTCCCAGCGACTCTCCCTAGCAGCCAGGAAAATGACCTCTGAGCCCTGCTGAGGCTTTTCAAAGCCTTCCAGGCTTGCACAACCTAACCACACCCAGCCTTGCTCCTTTACCCACCTCTGCTGTGATAGAAATCAAGCAACCCCCTGGGAGCTACAATGCCCCTCCCAAAGCCTGGAGCATTCAAGTGCTCCACCTGAAGGACTAGAGCTTATCACAGGCACAAAAGGACATCTCTGCAGTTGGCTCCTTCCTGCAAGCATCAACCACTGACAGAAAGAAAAACTATATAACTTATTACAGCATCTACCAATTCAATCAAACAGTGTGGCTGATTCTTACAAGCATCACCCACCATCTCAGAGATTTAGCTGAGGAGCCCAGTACAATTCACACTGGTGGGAGTAGGTGAAGACAACAGGATAGAAGCAACCCAAGGGGACACTGCTTTTTAGGAGAGAAACAAAAGCTACAGGCAGCTCCATCTGTGTGGGGTCTCAATCGTCTACTTCAGACCTCTGGGCTGATGAGGGAGATGCTCGGAGTCTATGCAGAGACACTCCACCAGAGAACAGGTGCAGCAGAGATCTGGTGCCTGCCAATCCCAGGTTTCTGAAACCAACGCCAACCTGATTACTCTAGAGCACGGAACCAGGTCCACTCAGGACCCAGCCTTCCAGCAGTAGCCTTTGCATCACCCCCACTGGGCCAGGAAGAGAACAAATGCTCCTCTGTATCATGCCCTTTTACTGGGAGCTGAGCAGGCCTCCTCCCCAGTGTTGGAGCCAAACAGAGGAGGAGCCCCAGACGCCACAGGCACCACTTGGGAAGCCTGGGTCTACATCAGTAGACCCTAGGTGTAGGGGGAGAACCTTGCCAACCAGGAGCTCTGGCCTGCCTACACAGACCCTGTGCTACTGAGACAAACCCCTGCCTGTATGACTGGGAATTAGCAGTCCCCATGCTGGTGGAACAGCTTTAACATAGGTGGCTCTGCCCCTGAAATCCCAAGAACCAGCTCTGAAGCTCTCACTCTGCCCAAGTCTGAGGCTCTGCCTCTGTAGCAACAGAGCCCTGGCTGGGCCTGCAACTCCACCCCTGAGACTCCAGATTTGTGCCTGGACCCCAAGACCCTACTACTGAGTCCTCACCACTACTACTGGTCCAGCAGAACTTCCCAAAAGTCCAACACTTCACTGAGGACCCCCCAGCCCTGAGCAGCCATCACTCCTAGATTTGGGGCAAGACAGTTCCCAGCAAAGGAGAAGAGATGCCCCGCAGTCTTAATAACTCAGAGCTGAGAGAAGAGGAGCCAGATGAAAAGAAACCAGCAAAAGAACCCTGGCAAAATGAAAAAACAAAATAGTTCTACACCCTCAAGGGAACATAATGGAGCTATAGTAGTGGGCTCCACCCACAAGGAAATTGCTGAAATGACAGAAATGGAATTCAGAATATGAATGGCAAATAAGATGAATGGAATTGAACAGAAAATTGAAAACCAACAAAAAGAAGCCAACAAAGAAGCCATTTCCATTCAGGAAATGAGTGAAAAAAATGAAAAAGTCACTACGGAGCTAGACAACATAAGAAGGGATATAATAGAACTTAAAGAAATAAAAGAGTCATTTAGGGAATTTCAGAACACAGCAGAAAGCTTTAATAACAGGCTAAACCAAGGAGAAGAAAGAATCTCAGAGTTTGAAGACAAGGCTCTCAAGATAATCCAGTCATTCAAAGAGGCAGAGAAGAGTATAAAAAAGTCCAAGCAATCACTGAGATAGATACGGGACTTTGTGAAGCGAACTAACATCCGAATTATAGGCATCCCTAAGAGAGAAGAAGAAAGAGCTAACAACATGGAAAACCTATTTGAGGAAATTATTGAGGAAAACTTCCCTGGTATTGCCAGAAATTCAGACATACAGATACAAGATGGACATCGAACACCAGAATGATTCATAGCAAATAGGTCCTCTCCAAGATACATAGTAATCAACCTGGCCAAGGTCAAAATGAAGGAGAAAATTCTGCAAGCAGCAAGATGAAAGCATCAAATAACCTACAAAGGAAAATCCATCAGGCTAACTGCTGACTTCTCAATGGAAACCTTGCAAGCCAGAAGGGGTTGGGGCCCCATCTTCAATCAACTTAAATAGAATAACTGCCAACCTAAAATTTTGTATCCTGCAAAACTAAGTTTCACAATTGACGGAGAAATTAAGTCTTTTCAAGATAAGCAAACACTGAGAGAATTTGCCATGACCAGACCTGCCCTGCATGAAATACTCAGAATAGCACTATACATAAGTCAGCACAACAGATACCCACCAGTGTAAATTCATCAAAAAAAAAACCCCTCAAACTCACAACTCTTATAAAACAATAGAACAAGAAGTAAAACAAAGCAGTAAGGGACTCTCCAACAGAATGAACAGACCAACATCCTACATATCAATGCTATCAAGTAATGTTAACGGACTGAATCCTCCATTCAAAAGACATAGACTGGCTGAATGGATGAGAAAACACAACCCAAGTATCTAATGTCTCCAGGAAATATATCTAAACCACAAGGACACACACAGACTCAACGTGAAAGGATGGGAAAAAATATTCCACACAAATGGAAATCAAAAGAGAGCAGGTGTAGCCATTCTCATATCAGATAAAATTGACTTTATGCCAACAAAGGTAAAGAAAGACAAAGAGGGTCATTATATAGTGGTAAAGGGAGCAATTCAACAAGAAGACATAACAATCCTAAATATATATGCACCCAACACAGGAGCTCCCAGATACATACAGCAAATTTTACTAAAGAGCTAAGGAAAGAAACAAATAGCACTATTGTAATTGCTGGGAATCTCAACACCCCACTGTCAGAGCTTGACAAATCATCAAAGTAGAAAATAAATAAGGAAACAATGGATTTAAACCAAACTCTAAACCAAATGGACCAAACAAATATTTATGGAACATTCTACCCAAAAACTACAGAATACACATTCTTCTCCGCAGCACATGGGATATTCTCCAAGATTGATCATATCTTAGGCCACAAAACAGGTCTCAACAAATTCAAAAAAATCAAAATCATATCATGTACCTTCTCAGACCACAGTGGAATAAAACTAAAAATCAATCACAAGAGAAACACTCAAACCTCCACAAAGTCATGGAAATTAAACAATCTGCTATGAATGACTAGTAGGTCAAGAATGAAATTAAGATGGAAATCAAAAAGTTCTTTGAACTGAATGACAAAGGGAATACAAGCTATCAATATCTATGGGACACAGCAAAAGCATTCCTCAGGGAAAAATTCGTAGCCTTAAATATCTACATTAAAAAGACAGAAAGATCACAAATTAACAACCTAATGTCACACCTCAAGAAACTAGAAAGGAAGAACAAACCAAACCCAAAGCCAGCAGAAGAAAAGAAATAACGAACTTCAGAGCAAAACTAAATGAATTGGAAAACAAAAAACAATACAAAGGATTAACAAAACAAAAAGTTATTTCTTTGAAAAGATAAACAAAATCAACAGACCTCTTGTTAGATTAACTAAGAACAGAAGAGAAAGGACCCAAATAAGCTCAATCAGAAATGGAAAAAGGTGACATTACAACTGATACAGCAGAAATACAAAACATCACCCATGAATATTACATAAATCTCTACACACATTAACTAGAGAACATAGAGGAAATGGACAAATTCCTGGAAACACACAACCTCCCAAGACTCAACCATTAAGAAATAGAACTCCTGAACAGACCAATAATGAACAGTGAGATCGAAACAGTAATAAAAAGTCTCCCAACAAAAAAGTCCCTGGACCAGATGAATTCACAGCAGAATTCTATCAGACCTACAAAGCAGACCTGGTACCCATAACACAGAAATTGTTCCATAATATTGAGAAAAAGAGAATCCTCCCCAGCTCATTCTATGAAGCCAGTATCACCTTGATAACAAAGACAGGAAAGAACACAACAAAAAAAGAAAACTTCAGACCAATATCTCCTATGAATATAGGTGCAAAAATCCTCAATAAAATACTAGGAAACTGAATTCAACAGCACATCAAAAAAATAATACACTAGGACCAATTGTGCTTCATCCCAGGGATACAAGGATGGTTCAACATATGTAAATCAATAAATGTGATTCACCATATAAACAAAAGTAAAAACAAAGACCATATGGTCATCTCAATAGATGCAGAAAAAGCATTTGACAAAATCCAGCACCCTTTCATGATAAAAATGGAAGGAACATATCTCAGAATTACAAAATCCATATATGACAAACCTACAGCCAACATCATACTGAATGGGGAAAAGTTGAAAGAATTCCCCCTAAGAACCGAAACAAGAAAAGAATGTCCACTGTCACCACTTCTATTCAACATAGTGCTGGAAGTCCTAGCCAGAGCAATGTCAAAAGAGAAGAATATTAAGGGTATCCAGATTGGGGAAGAGGAGGTCAAATTATTGCTCTTCACTGATGATATGATCTTGTATCTAGAAAACCCCAAAGGTTCCACCAAGAATCTCCTGGAATTGATAAATAAATGCAGCAAAGTCTTAGGATACAAAAATCAATGTGCACAAATCAGTAGCATTTCTATATACTAATAACAGTCAAGCTGAGGGTCAAATCAAAGACTCAATACCATTGACAATAGCTACTAAGAAAATAAAATACCTAGGAATATATTTAGCCAAGGAGATGAAAGATCTCTACAAGGAGAACTATGAAACTCTGAGGAAAGAAATCGCAAAGAATACAAACAAATGGAAAAACATAGCATGCTCATGGATAGGCAGAATAAATATTGTTAAAATGTTCATACTACCCAAAGTGATTTACAAATTCAATGCAATCCCCATCAAATTGCCAAAGTCATACTTTGCAGATCTTGAAAAAATAACTCTATGCTTCGTTTGGAACCAGAAAAGACCCCAGATAGCCAAAACAATCTTAAGCAAAAAGAACAATGCTGGAGGCATCACATTACCAGACTTCAAACTATACTACAAGGCTATAGTAACCCAAACAGCATGGTGTTGGTACAAAGATAGAGACATAGACCAATGGAACAGAACAGAGAACCCAGATATACAACCATCAAAATACAACCAACTGATCTTTGACAAAGCAGACAACAATGTACACTGGAGAAGAGAAGCCATATTCAATAAATGGTGCTGGGAAAATTGGATATCCACATGCAAAAGAACGAAACAGGACCCCTACCTCTCACCACTCACAAAAATTAATTCAAGATGGATAAAAGACTTAGATCTAAGGCATGAAACCATAAGAATTCTAGAGGAAAATGTAGGAAAAACTCTTCTAGACATTGGCCTAGGCAAAGAATTTATGACTAAGACCCCAATGGCAATCACAGCAACAATAAAAATAAATAAATGGTATTTGATTAAACCAAAAAGCTTCTGCACAGCTAAGGAAACAATCAACAGAGTAAATACACAACCTACAGAATGGGAGAAAATATTCACAAGCTATACATGCGATAAAGGGCTAACAACCAGAATTTACAAAGAACTCAAGCAAATCAGCAAGAAAAAAAACAAACAACCCTATTAAAAAGTGGGCAAAAGACACGAACAGAAGCTTCTCAAAAGAAAAAAGATAAAGGACCAATAAATATGAAAAAATGCTCAACATCACTAATCATCAGGGAAATGCAAATTAAAACCACAATGAGATATCACCTTACCCCAGTCAAAATTGTTTTTATTAAAAAATCCAAAAACAACAGATGCTGGCGTGGATGCAGAGAAAAAGGACTGCTTATACACTATTGGTCAGACTTCAAATTAGTACAACCTCTATGGAAAACAGTATGGAGATTCCTCAAAGAACTAAAAGTAGACCTACCATTGGATCCATCAATCCCACTATTGGGTAGGATTGAAGGAGAAGAAGACTTTTTCATCAAAAAGACACCTGCACTCAAATGTTTATTGCAGCACAATTCACAATTGCAAAGATGTGGAATCAACCCAAGTGCCCATCAATTCATGAGTGGATTAATAAAATGTGGTATATGTATACCATGGAGTACTACTCAGCCATAAAAAAGATGAATTAATACCTTTTGCAACAATCTGGATGGAACTGGAGACCATCCTCCCAAGTGAAGTATCTGAAGAATGGAAAAACAAACACGTGTACTCACTATTAAACTGGAACTAAATGATGAGCTCACATATGCACAGAGGGAAGTAAAACTCAGTGGAAACCAACCAGGGGGGAGGGGAAAAAACCTACATAATGGGTACTGTGAACACTATTTAGGTGACGAGCACACCTATAACCGGGATTCAAGCATTACAAAAGCGATCCATGTAACCTAAAACATTTGTACCCCCTTAATATTTTGAAATTTAAAAAAAAGATATTCAAGAAAGAGCAGGAACAGCTCTACTTATATCAGATAAAATAGATTACAAGCCAAAGACTTTAAAAAGAGACAAAGAAGGTCACTATATAATGATAAAGGGGTCAATTCAGCAAGAGGATATAAAAGTTATAAATATCTATGCACCCAACACAAGAGCTCCAAAGTATATAAAGCAAACACTGATAGATCTAAAGGCAGAGACAGACTGCAATATAATAATAGTATGTAACTTGAACACCCCACTCTCAGTAATGGACAGATCATCCAGACAGGAAATGAGCAAAGAAACATTAGAGTTAAATTACACACTAACCAAATAGGCTTAACTGACATTTATAGAACATTTTACCCAACTGCTGCAAAATACACATTTTTTTCATCAGCACATGGAACATTCTCCAGAAAAGACCATATGTTAGGCCACCAAACAAGTCTCAACAAATTCAAAAAAATAGAAATCATATCAAGTATCTTTCTTAACCACAATGAAATAAAATAAAATCAATTATAAGAGGAATCTCAGAAACTACACAAACACATGAAAATTAAGCAACATACTTCAGAACAACCAATGGGTCAATGAAGAAACTAAGAAAGAAATTTAAAATGTTCTTGAAACAAATGAAAATGTAGCTACAACATACCAAAATCTGTGGGATACACCAAAAGCAATACTAAGAGGAAAGTTTGTAGTAATAAATACCTGTATCAAAAAAGACTTAAACAACTTAGTGATGCACCTCAAGGAACTAGAAAAGTAAAACCAAACTAAATACAAAATTAGTAGAAGGAAAGAATAATGAAGACCAGAGCAGAAATAAATGAAGTTGAGACCGAAAAACAATATAGAAGATCAACAGAATGAAAAGTTGGTTTTTTGAAAAGATAAACAAAATTGACAAAGTTTCAGCTATATTAACTAAGAAAAAAAGAGAGAAGATTCAAATAAGTAAAATCAGGATGTGTAAGAGCCGCTGCAGCAGGAGCCAATGGTGTGTGCTCGGTCTCAGTTGGTGGGTGGTCTGTGGAATGCCTGGTGTCCCACGTTCCCTGCTCAGCTGGGGGAGTGGTGGGGGGTCAAGGGCGGAGCTGGTCTGGACACCCTGGTGACGGGCGGGAGTACCAACCCTGATGAGGATGGTGGGGAAGCTTGTGTTGAATTTCACAGCGGTCTCTGTCAGGTGTGGGAGGACGGAGGGCGCGGAGTGAACCAGCTTCACAGGCTGGTAGGCAGATGTGCTATCTCCCTCCCTGTCACACCACCATACCTGCCTTTCAGTTCAGACAGCCACTCTTTCCTCCAGGACATAATGTAGCTGAAGGCCACGGAAAGCGCCTGACCTGTAGATCTCCACCGAGATGGCCTCTGAGCTAAACTTCTCTCCCGCCAAAACAGGAAGCTGTTGGCTTGCCTGTGCTCCACTGCAGGAAGCTGTGGCTTTTTAAAGGGAAAGGTGTGGGCCCCACCGTTCGCAAGCCTGGTTGTGGTGGGTACGGCATCAGAGGGGTCAGAGGGAGACCTGCCCCCAAATCTCCTGGATTGATTGTCCCCTAGTGCACCCATGCCAACCCCCCACGAAATCAACCATGGCTGCATCAGCAGTAGTGGGCGGGGCAGGGGAAGAGGAGGAGAAGATTCCCAATGGAGGAGAGCTGGTTCTCTGGTCCCCTTTGTGCCAAGGGGCTCCCCTGGCATGCTTCACTCTCCTTTTACCTGGGGGCAGCCGGCCCTGTATGTCCAAACTCTGGGAATCCCACAGTCCCCCTGGGACCCACCAGCCCACTGAGGCTGCTGCAGTCCAAGTGGGTGCTGGGGAATCTTGACTTTGGATCCAGCAATGCAGAGACCCAAGGGCTGAGACTCCCTGGGCAGGGCAGCTGCAAAAACACTCCCACTCTGTAAAGGGAGGGAAATGAACTGCATCCTTCACGCAAAACCCAGGCACGGTGAGCACAATATTAATGGTGGTGTAGCCCCCCTACAAGCCCAGGACTGGCCATCTTGTGGTGCACCCACACTAAACCCTTGTGAGTGCAGACAAGGCTATGTCCACAGCAGTGTGTGGTGGGGGTAGGGGAAGCCCTCGTCTCCACATCCCTTCCCGGGCTTGGATGCTGCTTGTGCTCTGGGATGGGGACACTCTCTCCTACCCTTTGGACTCTGCTTTTCACCTGCATCTATACTGGGAGGGATACAGACAACTTCGGATCACAAGCCAGGGGCTCTCAGGTGGAGGAGAGTGCATGCTCCTGTTTCCTTTGTGTCAAGGAGTATTGTGCTCATGGCAATTTACTATCCCTATGGGCAGCCCACCCTACAGGTCAGAACTCCAGTAATCTTGCAGCTGTCCTGTGTCCCCATGGATCTTTGTGGTTGTCACAGTACAAATGGGTGCCAGGGAATATTTGTGTGGGATACAGTGACAAGGGGACAGGAGAGCCAAGACTCCCTGGACAGGATAGAGGCAAACAATGGGTGCACAAGTGGCATGGTGCCTGCTGCCTTGGCTAAGGTCTGTGGCAGAGGAAGCGACCCTGGGCGGGTTGGCAGCCTTGTGCTCTGCCCTTAAGTTCTCAGTTCACCAAGGGTGGCAGTGCTTGGGCTTGTGAGGGTAGAGGGGCTCGCTGACAGTTTGGGAGCCAGCAGTCTGCCATGGATGTGAGGGGAGGAAAGGTAAACACCCCCACCTACCCTTTCTGTGAGACTCCAAATTCCTAGGGGATTGATCTCTGCCAAAATCTTGCTCCTTGTTCTGCTCCACAACTTCTTCCCGTGGATCTCTGGGAGGTCCTGGCACCCTTCCCTCAACATTCCACCTGGGCTATGTTTTTTCACCTGCAACTTTTTCTTCTTTCTGGGGAGATCTGGTAACCAATGTCTCTAGTCTTGACTGTCCCCTTTATTTATACTTTTCTTCATTTTCCATATTTTCCATAAAGAGCATATTTTAAGTACATGCTAAGAAAATTATAGACATTATTTTTTTAAATATAATAATCAAAGACAAATTCCATATTTGAGAAAAAGGATCTCAAATTGGATATTTCTCATATTGTTCCAAACAAAATTAATACAAGGGACCAAGACATAGCCTGGTAAATTTTTCAAATTTTAAGAAAAAAAATCCTATGAACATTGAATTGGGAAAAGCAGGTCACTTTCAAATGAACTAAACTCAGGTTGGCTGAAGATTTAGTCTTCTACAGAACCAGATGCCACAGGGTAAGGGAGTCACATCACTGCTGATTAGTCATCATATACCATCATCCCTAACATTTACTGAGCACTTCACTGAACTCCAAGCACTTTCATTTGCTTAACCAGCATCTTATGAGGTAGGTGTTATCGGAAGTCCTGTGTTAGCATGGGGTACAGGGAGGTTAGGTGACTTGCTCACTGTCTCACAGATTGTGAATAATGGAGCTAAAATTCAATCCCAGGCAGAGTGATCCCCCCAAACCATATCTTTTCTGCTTAACCATCTGTAGAACTTTGAAGGAAAACAAGTAGTGATGCAAAGAGGTTATCACTGATGTGTACAGGAGTTTAGAAAACATGCCTCCCACCCATGTATTCCAATAACTTCTTAAAGTCTTCCTTCAAATTACCAAGATATTAATTGCAATAATTAAATAATAGGAAATTATAGAAGAAACAGACTGGTGGGAGGCATCAAAACACCTCAAATCTTAGAACTAAGGGTTTAAAACCTCTAATGGGATACGATGGATACTGAAAAGTCTAAATAATGGATTTAACTTAGGTACAAATATGTTAAAGCCAAAATAATTTTTCGTGACACGTTTTTAGAAAGAAGTCAGACTTGCTCCACATGTAGATCATCATTGTCAGGTGTAGCCTGGCTGGGTCAGGGCAGGAATTAGGTGCAGTTCTTGGAGACGTCCACTCTGGCCGTGGCTGTCACTTGCCCGGTTATACTACCTCTCAGTCCATTTTATTTTTATCTTTCAGCTGAAACTAAGATCTGCTTCAAATACTACCACGGAGTGAGCGGAGCCCTGCGAGCTACCACCCCCAGCGTCACGGTCAAGAACTCGGCAGCTCCGGTGAGTCTTGTGTCCTCCTGTTTGGTCAGACCTAACTCTGGTGCTTCTCTGCTTTCTTCTTTTGTTCTTGTGTGTTTGTGTGCGTGTGCGTGTGCACATGTACCTGCGCACATAGGAGCTATATTGATAGATGGATTATGAGCAGGCACATCTCAAAATAGTGAAATCTAAAGTCAGCCTTGTCAAAGTGCATGCCACTTGTTTGTGCGAGGAATCCCAAATTTCACTAGACAGCCAGATGTTTCTAACAGAGATAGGGTTACTACCAGGGAATATGTCTTTCTTTGGAGCACATTTTTTAATTTCTTGGTTTTAAATATTTATGTTTTCTTATATTCTAATTTCTTTTTAGGCTTATAAATAAATTAATAGAGTAGAATTTATTGTCTCAGATGGATTTTAGTCACAGAATTATAAAAGGGTAGGCCTAGAAAGACTAGACTGTCTTGTCCTTACTTTCTTTATATAAATGAGGACACTGTGCCCGAAGAGCCTAAGTAGTGTATCAGGTCACACAGTTAGCTAGTTGCAGATCCAAAATTTAAATCACATCTTTCTTCCCTACTTCATGGTTTTTCTCAGTCCTGTGGTAATACATGCCAGCTTTTCCTAAATTGCAACCTAGTTTTTATCTTCAAGGTGCTTCTTAGTCTCAGTGCATCTGATTAGACTGAAATCTACTTAGAAGTGGCGTTCCTTTTCCTTTGCACGTAAGTTAAAAACGACCAACTGGGGAAAGCAGGCCAAAAATTAGCAAGGACTTTGTCATGCTGCACTAGAATTTAAAAAGATTCATTTTTTTCTATGTAAAAAAAAAGTATTTGAAATGAAATATGAGAGGTTCAGAAAGGACTTTGACTCCAGGAAAATTAAAAAAACCCTGCTTTGCCATTTTGTAAATCATTTCTGCAGCATCCTAAAGATGAATTAATTGAGGCCTCAGTAGTAAGCAGGAAGAGAAGAGGCCACAGGGCCGAAGCCTGGCTCCTCCATCCTGAGGGTCCAGCGGGACTGGAGGCTGCAGCGAGGGGGGAGGGAGGGCCACGCACACTTGGACGGCTCCATCATTTCTCCCTGCACTGGCCAGGCAGATTGAAACACGATGTCTGTCACTTCCCTGAGTGGGACAGGAATTTAAGTGTGAGAGTCTGGGGAGGTATCCTCAGAGTGCCAGGCCCCCTCTTCCATTTGTATGGGCAGTCCGCAAAAGAGGGTACCCCAAAAAGCCAACAGGTCCTGATACATGTTAGCCAATCACGAAGGCTGGAGGACAGCTAAATTAAGGCTGAAAAAAAATTGAACCGGAGGCTAGGTGGTCAAAGCAGGAAGGCATTGAACACACAACGCAGAGGGAAGGAGGCGGAAAGTGGAGTTAAACACATTCAGGAAAAGTCTTGTGCACGCAGGTCCGGCCTCTGCCACCGAGCAGCAGGTCATTGAAGAGGTAGTTCTTGCCAGACACATCGATCCCTTAGCAAGGATGGGCCTTGCCCAGTGAAAGGACCAGCCTGCTGGCTCAGGTGGGAGAGAGAAGAGTTCCTCACCTTCTTCTACTCGGGAGTGATATTGTGGGTGATTGCTGGCCAGCCCTAGAATTCAGACAAATGCTTAACTGAAGCACTTTTTATTTAAAGATAGCTCCCTAGAGCATTTGGCTTCTATGAACTCAGCCCACTGGAGACTCCAGAAGTTTACCTGCTCTCAGGCCAATGCAAAGTGTGACATATATCATCATAGTGACATGCAATGTAACCTTAAAATGAAGCAAGACACCAACTACCCAGAAAATGGCCCCCAAAGCGGGATAAACTGTCAATAAGCACATACTTTCCAAGGGCTGCCATCACCAGAAACAAGGGGTTACATCTGAGGAGAGGAAATGAGGTGCTTTCATCATACTGTCAACATAAAGGTTCAGGAGATTGCACTGATTCTGTTTCAGCCCTGACCTCGTCTTTGTCATTCTACAAGTGCTACTGTTGCTCATACTTCAAACTCAGACAATCATGAAATATTTTGACACATGGCCGTTGTCCTGATTATACCTCCTTAACAATTTTCTCACATAAATCAGTGGACACTTGGGTTGACACTTGAATGTACATCCCACAGACAACTTTTGTTCTCCAAGCATGTGAGAGCCCAATCGCAAAGTCCATGAGATGCTAGGGACAGAGAGAGAAAACCTGGGCTCCCGCTGCCATGTTGAAAATGAGCCCTTGAGGCCAGGCATGGTGGCTCACACCTGTAATCCCAGCACTTTGGGAGGCCGAGGCGAGAAGATCATTGAGCCCAGGAGTTCAAGACCAAACTGGGCAACATAGCGAGACGCCATTTCTACAAAAAATAAAAAAAACCTGGGTGTGGTGGCACACCTGTAATCCCAGCTATGTGGGAGGCTGAGGTGGGAGGATTGCTTGAGCCCAGGAGTTCGAGGCTGCAGTGAGCTATGATCGTGCCACTGCACTCCAGCCTGGGTGACAGAGAAAGACCCTTGTCTCTAAAAAAAGACAAAGAAAAAAGAAAAAGACAGAAAGGACAGAACAGAAAATAAGCCCTTGCAGTAGTCCTGGGGCAGAATGGAGCATGCACTTTCCTGCAAGACTGTATTTTAATGTGCAGTTGGGTTTTATAGTAGTCAGAGTATGAGTGGCCCCTGTTGTCTGATAACATGGCACACTTTCCAAAGTAGTTTCTCGTGTATTACTCTAGTTTATGCCCCACACATCTGTGAGACAGGTGGGAACCATCGGTTTGATTGAGTGATCATTTGGCTATATGGTGATGGAGCAGAACCACACCTAACTTGTATTTTTTGCAACCCAGTTCCGTTATTGGCATAATCTCAAAACATTCTGGGTTAAATAAGCCTTTGCAGTCCGGTCTGGGGACTTAAGTACACTGTTTCTAAGGGAAAATGCTATGACGTTTCCCCAAGTCAGTTTGTCAAAAAACTTTGAGTATCTGCTTTTAAATTGAGGATTGCTGGTGCTGCTCTAATCTCTTATGAAGAGTTGCTGTCTATCGCCATTATATCATGTCCCAAAAGTCACTGAGTGAGTTAGTGACAATACACTAAACCTGTAATAAACTTGTAATTCTTTGAAAACGGGGACCACATCATCAGTGCTGCTTTGGTACAATCAGTGCTTTAATGTTCTGAGCATAGTAGGTTCTCAATGGGCATCAGTTCTTTTTTTCACTTGCTTATTCCCCTCATCTGTGTCTTTGTCCCACTGGCATCTATTGAGGTCCTTGTAGTAAAAAGAGGTTGTCATCTATTCTTATCTTTCTGGGGCTCTCATGTATTTATTAGTGTTAATTATATATCAGAAACTATGATGGGTGGGGGTTATAGAGATAAATGAAATATAAGCCCTGTCACTGAGAACTCATAGTCACTCTATTATAAACTGTAATACTAGATATAAAGTCTCCAGTCCTGCACCGTGAAGACCATTGTGCTGGCGTGTAGGGAAAGCTGTGACAAGGTGCCTGTGGCAGCTGCCCTGGGGGTCAGTTGAGGGGGTGTGGGCTGAGGTAGGTGCCATGAATGGAACTTTGCCAGGCCTAGAAGGGAAGGCGGGCAAGGCTGACAGAAGGGACAGTGTGTGCAAAGGCCCAGGGGTATGAAATGGCACAGGCCTGGCAGGAAAGGAGGCCTACGTTGGTTAGGTTTAAAGAACATACAACTTACTTGTCTCCACATATCCTCTTGCACCTTGTTTTTTATACTTTCTGTATCTTATTAGGAGCACATATCACATGTTTTATATTTCTCTTTTATTTTCTATAGAAAATCATTTTCAAAGGCAAGCTCTTCCTCTCCGTACTCTTGCCCTTGCTACCATCCCCTCGTGCATTACAGTTTTTCTTAATAAGCCTTGTGATATTTTTTTCTCCCTGATTATACATCAAAGGACAGAAATCTACCCATACCTACAATTTGCCAAAGACAGTGTAGGTAAACTGTCCTCAGCCCACCACGCTCCACTGAGAACTGCCAGGCTTCTCTGTTAGGTCTATGCCGGACAGCAAGTTTTCACATGCACCCCTTCCCACTCTCTGGAACCCAGCAGGTGTCATCCGCAGGGTCTGCTGGAAGGGGTGAGAGCTCTTCCTCTGCCTGCTGGTTCCCCTGCAGTGCTGGAGATTCTGACACAGTCTGTAGCTATTTTTGGTGTGCATCAGGTAAGTGAGACCCTTTAAAGTCCTGAGCATCCTGCTCCCACACCTAGTTTACAAGACCCTCCCTGAGGAGCGTTCGCCTGACAGTGCAGTAGGCCACCACTCGTTCCCTTATCCCCACGCAGACTACAGCCTCTGGATACAGAAAATAGGTAGCTGTTTGAGAAATAATTCTGGCAGGGTGCAGGCAATTGGGAAAAGTCTGCCAGAGTGAGAAGACAGCAGAGAACATTATTTTCCTGCCTTACTTGGGGCCATCCATGTGCAGTAGAGGCCTCCCCAGACTTAGAGGCTGGACCTTGTGTCCAATAATGTATTTCTTATGTTGTCTACATCAACATTAAAATTGGTGGAAACCCCATCAGAATTATGTTGTACTGGATTATTCTTATCCCTACTTCAGATTGCTATTGTTTGTTTGTTTATTCATGTTCTATATCTTCTGGCTCTTTCAATGAGAAATTGGAAGTGAAAATATCAGTGTCCTTTTCTTCTTCCTCCACTTGAATCCGGTGTCTCTGCAACTGAGCTTTTGGTAATAACTGAACAATAAAAAGTTCAAAGTACTTTACCAAAGAACAAAGAACAAACTTGAAATATCTGCCCATTAGTTAATGTTGACAGATTTATTTACTTTGTCAGACCCCTGAGCAGAAGTAAGGTTGACATTCTCCTATTAAAAAAAAAAAAAAAGGCAACTCAATAGGACATTTCCCTGGGAATATGGGCTAAATTCACACTTAAAATAGGGTCAAGATTTTCCTCCACAACCAGTCTGGGTCTCCTACAGTGGACAGATAGGCAATGAATACTTCCCAAATTCAAAGTCATTAAGTTTGGCTATAGTAATATTTGTCTTGGGAATTTTAAAAGTAGATGTTTCAAAAAATATTTTAAATCATAATAAAGCAACCATGGCCCAGCTACTATGAGGTTATGAAACCTCCCGGAAAACACTTCATCAAATTAATTGCAAAATGAATCATCAGGTACCTGACTGATGTGACCAGCTACCTAGAAGTGTTAGAAATAAACCCATTCATTTAGAATACATCTTGGTTTTATAATAAATGATCGTATGCCCTTGTGTTTGGCAGAGATTAAATGGCAAGACCAGTTGCTGATTGAAGCTCCTTCTGATCAATTTCGGGTGAAGGTCTTCAAAGTTGCCAAAGGGTCCCCTTCATCCACTGTGTCCAAATGGAGTCTCTATTTCACTCTCAAAATGTGTCAAGAAGGAGTATCAAAAAAAACTAATGGAGGAGTAGAAAGTTTATCCTCTCTTTTTTTAATTTAATTTTTTTTAATTTTTAGAGACAGAGTCTCTCTCTGTCACCCAGGCTAGAGTGCAGTGGCATGATCATAGCTCACGGCAACCTCAAGCTCCTGGGCTCAAGCGATCCTCCTGCCTCAGCCTCCCAAAGGGCTGGGACTTCAGGCGTGCACCACTGCACCCAGCCTACATTCTCTTTTTAATTAGGATAGTCTGCACTGCTCCGGTGAGACAGCCCCCACCCACTGGAATCCTTGAGAAAACAGGTAGTGGGTTTTCACAGCCACCAGCCAGGGACGCCTTAAACGGATCTCAGAACAGCAGGATTTCCCAAGATGCTATTTTTTCTTAATTGTAGTTTTCCACTAGTTGTACTATGTAAAGAATTGCCTCTACACAATCAAAGAGGGACTTGGGGAAAGTTCAGAGCCATTTTCCTCAAATCGTAAGAAAATAGGGCCTTCTAATGATTTAGTCAAAACTCTGGCCTTCGTGATCTCACCAGATTCATGCCACTATAGCAACGTTTTTAGACCTGCCCTCATTTCCAGTCCTGATTCTGGACACCTGGCTCCACGACATTTTGGCAAGGTGACATGACATTTATTTTTTGACTTGGATTTTATAATCACCATAAGAGGCTTTTGTGAATTAATTGCCTTCCTGTTGCCTCACTAACGAGTCCATAAATTTATTTTTGCAGCATATCACCAGTACTTACCTAACCATCACTAAAAAGAAACTTCATTAACAATCCTATAATGAGACAAAATTTCAAGACTTAATCCCTAATGTTCTAAAAATCAGCCTCTAAATGAAATAATTCTAGTTATTGTAGGGAAGCAAGAAGTCTGAAGCAGTTATACAGTATAATATTCTAATTTTTATTTTATTCCTCCATAAATATTTGTTACCCTTTTCTTAGAGGAGAATTTAAGAAAATATTTTGATTTGTAGAAGTTGTAAATCAAATGCTACAGATAAAACACAGTAAATGTAAACTTGAGTGCTTGAGCTTTGTAGTGTTTGTTTATAGTTATATAGAATTGCACACATGATTTATTTACATACAAAGGATCAATGTTGCCCAGACATTTACTAGAATGATTTTTAAGGGGGTATTTTACAAGATCTTGTGACTATTGTAACTTTAAATTCTGTCTCCATTCCACAAAGTCAAGGGGGGAATAGGAAAGGAGTTTCTAGGGTGATAGAGAGGAGTTGATGGTTAGATACTGACATAACATATCATTTCTTCTAGCTGAGAATCCACAGTCACGTTTTGTCTCACTTCTAACCTGGCAAATTGGTTTATGATGCTCAAAGCCTCTTGCCGCTAATCCTCTCTCCCCAGAACCTGCTTCCACCTCCTCAGCCCTCCTACTCCCACCCCACCAGTACTTACAGTACTCTGATCCCTCAACCTGGGAGGTCTGCTCAGAACACAGTATTCTGTGCATCTTTGTGTGGCCTATTCAATGAGCCTCTCCAACTCATCGATGTACTAAGTAAATGTTTGCCAGTAAGTCCCTCTGGGCTAACCAGTAGGCATATAAAACTGAGTGAGACAAACTTCCGTCCTCATTAAACCACCTGTCTGGATGGAGGTAAGTGGTACAGGGAAATACACAAGGAAACTAGCAAAGACCTATTCCAAGCCTCTGGCGGTGAGCACACAGGGCACTGTGGGAGGACCAGGATGGTCAGGCCCGGAGCGTGATGGAGGGTTTTCCAGATGGAGTAAACTGACATATTTGCACACTGCAGCCATGAGTCCTGATCAAGCCCTTTATTTTTTCTGTGCTATTCTAACCCAGAATGTAGGGGCGTGTTTTTCACGTATGTGTCTTCTGCAAATGTCCTTTCAGGTCGTGATCAGAATAAAGCAGGGGGACGTTTAAACATTTGCTTTTTGGTTAAAGCATCGGTTGGACTTGTTCTTCTAGAAAAGAAAGGAAGGGAAGGGATCAGGCATCCTCTCTCCCAGGCCCTGCCCACAATCTCTAACCTCTCTAAGAGGCACCTGTATGCTTAGATTCTATCCTGGCCCAACATTAGGGAATTTGTCCACTTTTGGGGGAAGAGGTTCTGAGCTCACTCCAAAGAGCTATTTTGGGGTCTTGAGTCTGGAGATGCTGTTTTCTGAGACACCTTTCCCACCAGCCTCAGTTCAGCTGCCATAGCGTAGGGGTAGTTTACATCCTTCCTTTCTGGAGTCTAGGAAGCAAAACGCCGACTCACATTCTGTGATTGCCAATGGTTAGTTTGAAACTTTATCTTCAAGTTGAATTTTCTAAAGAAAGCATGTTAGAAAAAAATTTAGAAATAAATCGCTAATGGAAAGTGGAAATCATTTCTATGTTTGCAAGAGCCACATTCTTAAATTGGGGTCAGGATATCTATGAAGCCCTGATGTTATGTGGATGTGTTTGCACATGTTCCTAGGGAATGGATGCAAGGCACTCATCAGGTTCTGAAGAGGGTTCATGGTCCCAGAAAGATTATGGACTGCTGTCATAAGAAACATCAGTGCCACTCTTTGCTGATCTGGGAGCTAATTTGAGAGTCTTTGTACCACTAAAAGTCTACCTTTGCCTTTATTGGAGAAAACACCGTAGTCTTTAGGAGCACTAGGAAAGCTGGGAATGTTCTTAATGAAAGGAAACACACAGTAAATACCTAGACAAGAGACCCAGACCTAGAAACCTTGAATGACTATATCAAAATTAGTATATTCATCTGATGAATCTTGACATGAATACATCCAACGACCCAGATATGGGAGGACATGAAAATTAAATGAAGGCCTCTTAAACAAAAGGCTTTTTTATTCCTTTTCTGCCACAGGATCCAAATGTTGATTTCTCAGAGATTATAGGCAAGGAGCTTGGCACAGAGTAGACAAACAAAAACATGTTTATTTTCCCTAACATAAAACAAAATAGATGAATTCACAGGTGAAGTCTTTCAAATGATTGAGGTACAGGTAAGTCTGATACAACTTAAATTTTCTAGAGCCAAAAGGAAGAAGAAAAACTTCCAAAATAATATTCCTTTGCCACCATAACACTGAAGCCAGACTGCCAAAGATATCACTAAAATGAAAAACTATAGGCCAGTCTTATTTATGAATGGAAATATAAAAAGTGAAATATCAGCAAATAGATTACAAAAGTACATTAAAATAATTGACTATGTGAAACATGTACCCAGATTGTAAGTTGCCTCAATATTCAGAAAGCTATTAATATAATAAACTATATTACTAGAAAACCACACAATCCTCTCTATAGATATAAAAAAAGCATCTGACAAGTACAAGACAAGTATTCCAAGAGAGGAATAATACTTTCTAAGCAGAACACAAAACCTAAGGCCAGAAAGAAAAAGTACCAATAAATTTCATTACATAACATAAAAACCTCTGAATGGAAAAAATATTCCTAAAAAGTAAATAGTTGAAAGTAAAAAGAAGAAAGCAAACTGATGAAAAAAGAATCAGGCAAAAGGTTAATTTCCTCAACTTACACAGAATTCATTTATATTGTTAAAGAAAAGATAATCAAACCATTTGAAGAATAGGCAAAGAACCTAAAGTCAGTTTTTTTGGGGGAAATGCAGTGGTCAATAAACACACAGAAAGATGTTCCATGAAGAGAATGAGAAGACAAGTTGCAGACTAGAAGAAAATATTTGTAAAAGACATATCTGATGAAGGACTGTTATCCAAATATACCAAGAACTCACAAAATTCAACAATAAGAAAACAAACAAGGCAATTTAAAAATGAGCAAAAGACCTGAACAGACTTCTCACCAAAGAAGATATACCAATGGCAAATTAGCATATGAAAAGATGCTCAACATCATATGTCATTAGAGAATTGCAAATTTAAAACATCAATGAGATGCCAAACATTGATAACACAAAATGCTGGCAAGGATGTGGAGCAATAGGAACTCTCATCTGTTCCCGGTGGGAATGCAAAATGGTACAGCCACTTTGGAAAACGGTTTGGCAGTTTCTTACAAAACTAAACATACCTTACCCTATGATCAAGCAATCACATGGTATTTACCCAAAGGAGTTGAAAACTTATGTCTGTACAAAAACCTGCACTCAGCTTATTCATAATTGCCAAAACTTGGAAGCAACCAAGATATCCTTCAGTGGGCAAGTGCATAAATAAATTGTGGTATATCCAAACAATGGAATAGTATTCAGCACTAAAAAGAAATGAGCTACCAAGCTATGAGCAGACAGAGAAATATTAACTGCATATTACTAAGTGAAAGAAGCCAATCTGAAAAGGCTATGTACTTTAAAGTTCCATCTAAATGACCTTCCGGAAGGGGCAAAATCATGGAGACCATAAAAAGATCTGTGGTTGTCAAAATGTAGGGGGGAGGAAAGGATACATAGGAGGAGCACAGGGGGTTTTTAGGGCAGTGAAACCATTCTGTATGATACTGTGATGGTGGGTATATGTTACTATACATTTGTCAAAATCCATAGAATATACAACACCAAGAGTGACCCCTAATGTAAACTATGGACTTAGGGTAATAATGATGTGTCAGTGCAGTTCATCAGTTGTAACAAATGCACCATTCTTGTGCGGGACCCCGGTAGTGGGGGAGGCTGTGCATGTGTGGGGGTGGGGGATATACAGGAACTCTATTTTCAGCTCAGTTTTGCTGTGAACCTAAAACTGCTGTAAAAAAATAAATAAATAAAGTGTATTTTTTAAAGAAGATGCTACAATCAGAAAGCAAAACTTCAAAATTTGATGGTTCAGGGATGATGAGGGTGTGAAAGAAGCATGTGGATACTCTTGGGTCCATTTTTCTCAAAGCAGTTTGGCAAGATTTATCAAATTTATCAAAATTTCTCTTAGGCATATTTGCAAAAGATCTTTGAGATATATAGACAAGATTATTCACTGCTGCTTTGCAGGAATAGCAACAACAGGGAAGAACAAAGTGTCCACAGCGGGGAGACTGGATGATACAGCCTCAGGGCAGAATGGGGGGATCTGATTGTGATTATGGGGAAAGGTCCTCAATATGTTTTATGAAGTGAAAAAGCAAGGCATAGAACAGTGTTTTTAATATTACCCCATTCATGTAATTTTTTAATTAATAGTTACAAAGATAAAAATCAGCTTATTTTCAGGAAAGGATAACAAGAAATGAGTAATAGTGGCTCCTTTGAGGATTATGTGCAGGGCAGGTGCACAGGCTCGTGGGCAGGATTTCACTTACTTTGTACCTTTTTTTAAAAACCTGTATATTTTCTAACAATGGGTTATTTTCATTTTTTTAACCTGTTTATGTTTTCTAAAAGTAGATTTCTTTTTTAAAAATCAACAGGACTTATCAAAATAGTGGGATTGTGGAATTTGGTGTTTTCTCTGTTGTTTCACTATTTTAACATCAATAATGGTTTTTTACAGGAAAAAAAGCCAATTGCATTTTTTTAAAAAAAGTGTTCCCTTTCCTCTCTTCCCACAACTGGTCTGGCTAGATCTTTCTAGATGCTTAAATAACGTGTACTGTCACAGCCTAACCCATGATGCAGAAGGAAAGCATGTCTCCTGGCACGTGCTGATGTAAGAGGCTAAAATCAATTGCCAAAGCCCCTGCCTTCCAGAGCCGGGATCAGATGTCAAGCGATCAGATGCCCATTTTGTCTACCCATCCACCCCCACGTCCATTCCTATGGGAATGATAAACAGAAAAAAAGACAAGAAAAACTGTATCAATACTGAAACCCATGAATTAACTAAAACCATAGATGAAGAAAGTGCTCGGGCCAGAAATTGACAGGAATTCCTGGCGATTACAACATCATTAGGAAGCCCCCAACTTGGAGCGGGCAGAGCTAGGGGCAAAGCAGGCTGGGGACCCTGGGGTAGCTCACGGGCATCACCCGCAGGCAGCGGATGGGCACTGTGCCGCTGCTCGTGCAGTTCGGTGTCACTCAGCTATCTTCTTTTTTCCCTCCCCCTTTCTTTTTTAAGCTTATTTTTTCTTTGTTTATACATAAAAATACAAATTTGAGTAAAATGTTTCTTTTAACAGCTGGTGTATCACATTCTTAAATTTTTTTAGATTTTTTTATTCTAGTAAAATATACATAACAAAATTTACCATCATAACCATTTTTAAGGATATTGTTCAGTGGCATTAAGTGCATATGCACTGTGGTGCAACTATCACCACCATCCATCTCCAAAACTTTTTCATCTTCCCAAACTGAAACTCTGTACCCATTAAACAATAGCTCCCCGTTTCCTCCTCCTCCCAGCCCCTGGCAACCACCGTTCTACTTTCTGTCGCTATGAACTTGACTACTCTCGGCACCTCGTTTAAGTGGAACCACACAGGGTTTGTCCTTTTGCAACTGGCTTATTTTGCTTAGCATAATGTCTTCGAGGTTCATCCATGTTGTAGCATGTGCCTGCATTTCCTCCCTTTTTAAGGCTGAATAGTATTCCATAGTATGTATATGCCGTGTCATGTTTATCCGTTCCTCTGTTGGTGGATACATGGGTTGCTTGGTGTGAATATCTCTTAGGGGAGACCCCACTGGTAATTTGGGCAGGAAAATTATTTGTTGTTGCATTCTTTGCATTGAATGATGTTATCATCACTCATTATATATAAAAAGTATTCTGTGGTTCCGATAAGGAGAAACATTAAGAAAATTCATAGAGATTGGCTCCTTTTGAAATAAATTCAATACAATAAACTGGAGGAAATTCTAGAAAATTGCACATATGTTCTCAACGTGATTCAAAAGGACATTGTCTCTTTGAAACGTCCTAAGAGAGGGATGAGTGATAAGGACAGTGAGGAGATAATGGGGCCCACCTTTTCACCAGCCGTCACAGGCGCATGGCTGAGGGACCATGGAGAAGGAAGTACTGAATTAGAAGACAAACTAAAAAAATTCATCCCAAACCCAGTGGAAAAAGGAGATGAAAATGGAGAGAGAATTTTTATAAGCCCAGAGATCCAATCTATGAACAATAGATGTTTCCAAAAAAGAAAACAGAGAGAGAAACATAATAACCAATGAAATAAAAGATGAAAAGATTTCTGATCTTAAAAATACACGTTAGGATTAAAACTGAAAGTCTTCATCATATTTCAGACAGCTGGTATTTATATAATAAAATATATATGTGTGTTCATGGTAGAAAATTAAGTAAACACATAAAAAAGGAGAAATAATAATAATCCCATACACAACAAGTTTCTGGAGCCAGGAATTTCTGAAGGAAGAATCTTCAAACTGAAGAATACTATAAACAAGCAGGAGAAACTGTCAGGATACCTGGAAAATAACAAAGGCCAAGAAACTTTGAACATTCTCTCCACAGCACTAAGGTGTGCTTGGTAATATGACTATTTAAAGGAAAAAAATTCATTCTCTACTGTACTGGTTGTCAGTGATATGTGAATGTACAGAATACAGAAATTCTCAAGCATATAAAAATATAGAAATTGCCCACATGTCAAAGATACAATTTCAGGCTTAAGAAAATTATGGGTGGAAGAAACTGGTGTGAATAAGGAAACTAGTTAGCTATAAAGAGATAAGGGGGAATAATCACAAGCACACATTATTATATTATTTGAATATATATTATATGATTTATTGCACCAATCAGCAAAACAAAAAATACTTTAACAATCAAAGAAGTATTCTTAAAGACTTGTAAGGAAAAAAAAAACTCTTTAAAAATCAAGACTTGCCATGGTAAAGATGACTTAATTGAACCAAAAAGGCAGCAGCATTACTTGTTGAGGCTCATATATATAATTATACGTATACACACAATTTTATTTTATTTTTATTTACATGAGCTTTATCATCTCCACACAATCCAGTAAGCCAAATATGTACTCATTCATTACAACACTTAACCATGAAACACTATAGGTTTTTAAAATTAAAATTAGGACCAAAATCAGTATACAGGAATAAGTATATAGGATGTCACCATTTCTCACATTTAGAAAGTGAATAAGTAGTATATGCTCCTTGGGAATGCACACAAAAAGAAAAATGTCACCCATAATCTTACCACCCAGGGAGCCTCAGGAACTCACAGAAATGAAGGGCTTTTGATTATCTCTGGCCCCAGAGCCAGCATGTGGAATAAGTTTAGCACGTCTCCCTGGGAGAGGTGTTACCAGCCAGCATCTGGGCCACGCGGACTCTCATGGTCATCTGGCACTGTGCCCTTTACACAGTAGGTGCCCAATACATGGTTGTCAAGTTGGCGAAAGTCTAGCCGAAAACATTCCAGTTTTTAAATCCTAAATGGCCTCCCAATAAGAACTCTTTTAATTAACATTTCATTGAAAGATAAGAAATTTCAAATATAAACATCCTTATTCCAGATTTGCAACTTTCAGCTCCAGTGTTCAATTTAGTGGACACGTTCTGGGGGAAAAAAAAAAACAAAAAACTTTCCTTCAGAGAAAAGTCTGGAAAGTAAATTCTTACTTCCCAAGGATATTGGAGAGCTGACGTGGGTAAATTCAGTCTGACCTGTCAGCAGTGTGAACCAATGCAGTATATGAAGCATTCTGGGAGGTCAGAGATACCTGGGACTGGGCTCCTCCCAGCCCAGCAGAAAAATAAACCCCGGCCCCATGTGGCAAGATGCAGGCCCAGCTCCCCACACCCGAGAGGGCCACCCTTCCCTCATGCCAGCTGCATTCTCAAACTCTGTTCTATTCTGTTGTCAAGGTGCTTTTTACCTTTTTTGCTCTATTAGGAAAATGAAGTTCAGGTTGATGAACAAGTGGACTAACTCTGATCTATTCTTTGCTTCAAAACACACGGCAAGACTGACCTAAGGAGCGAAGCCCTTAAAATGCGCTTACTCAGGAGTTCAAGTTGTTCACTCTGCAACCTCACCCTACCCCTCACAATAATTAATCCCAGGTCCTGGTAGATCATTAGATCCCACTTCCTTCAACCATCTGAACTGGGTGAAGGTGTCCCTGGATTTAAGGTGTGTAGCTGACCAGAGAGACAGGACCAGTACTTTTAGATCAGGGGTCTTCTCCAATGCTGTTTCATGAAAGAGTCCAAAAAATTAGAATCAAATCCCTGCATTTTAATGCACAGAGATAACATTTTTTTCTTCGTTTGAATGTTTCCTATGTTACTTTTAGCAAAGATGGCAGAAGCCCTTAAATTAATGTAGTCCTCGGGTGAGATGCTAGGGTATAAAGGCCTTTATCAGAGCTCACTGCCAAAGGGAAGCCAGGCCCATCAAGCAGCCCTTGGAGCAAAGGGAAGGCTGATCCTCGGGATTCTCTTATACCTCCTCCGGGGCGACGGATGATTTCCTGGCCTGCGCTCTTGAACGCTACTATCGTTTATGAAACATGGCTGCTCTGTCAGAACCCAAAGGTGGCTGCGTTTCAGACGAGGTTAGTAGACCCTTAGCATTAACACTCAGTTTATGGGTACAACATAGTTACACATGCAAATTTACACATGTACACATAGTCACTAATAAGTAGTCACTGTTTTAAAGAGTTTTCAGTTTAATCAGAGCCTATTTAATTTTATTGGCCAAGTATACAATATGTATATATGTGTGTTACACTTTCAGATTTTTAAAAAAATCTTGCTTGCTTCAAACTGTCAACATTAATCTCAGTTTTTAAAAATCTGATTCCTTGGAACCATTATTCTTTGTCTTTCCAGACCCTTCATTTCTAGAAATTTCTAAGTCTCTTTAGTTTGCCTTTTATTAAGGACTTAAGAGCCAATGTGAGGTGATTTTGCTTTCCTGCGTGCACAGGGACTACCAAGTGGGGGCAGGGGGACTTATCAGGAGTGTGTTTATTCAAAAGTGGGAGACTCTAATTTTTCAAAGAACTACCTATCACCTGGAACAGTCCCGTGGTTTATGGGTGGGGCTCTCTCAGATAACCTGCCTGCGGAAGATTCCACAGTGTTCCCTCAGACACCCCAAACAGGCATTGTTGAAACCCTTTACATTTTGAACAGGAAAGAAAACATGGACAACCTACATTCCAGTTGTAAAACATGCGCATAGATATTGCTTACGTTGTGTGTGTGTGTGCGTGTTTGTGAGTGCCCTTGCCCTCACGAGCACCTTGTTGTGCTAATAGGCATAGGAAGTTAAGGACGCACTGAAGTCAAACAAAAGTGGATTCAAATCCCTGCTCTCCAGCTATGTGAAGGGAGTGGACGCACCCTTTTAGATTGGTAGGATACCCAACCCTGACAGCTGTGTAGGTAACTTTTGCTTTAATCTTCCTTACACTTAGTTCCTGCTCTTAAAACCCCTTCTGGAATAACCAGGGAAAGAATGGAATGAAGAAATGCATACTGCCACTTGTCACAATTTTTCGTCTTCCTTAGGTTGTGCAAATTAAAGTTGGACTAATGCTTTCCTCATTTATTTAGTAAGCATTTATTGCCAAATATTCTTCCCAAACAATCACCAGGAATGCCAAAAACCTGAATGGGGTGTCACAGCTCCTGGCCATCGGGGTTGTTCATGTGGAGTCGGGGCCCAGAAGTGGGAGTTGTGGGTACTGAGTCCTGCCCTCTGTGAGTCTAATCCCATATGAACACAGACAAAAATCGGTGACCACTGTTCTTATTATCCCGAATTGCACTGTGATACGGGGCTTAAGAGGATTCTGTTGTGTGCTTTTATATTCATGTAAAATAGGTGACCATCCCACAGCCTGGCTCTTCAGTTCCTGCTGCCACCCTCCCTCAGCCACCTGCTCCTGAGGTTCTCCTCTAGGTGTCCCCCACTTCCAAACTCAGTCCCAGTACACCCCTCTGGGACCACCCTCTCCCGCCTTTGCAGCCCACCTCCCTGCCTCCAGTCTGCTGATCCGAACTGCACGATCTCTCTCATGTCTTCACTCCCTCCTTAGCTAAGTTTCCTTCGTGCGTCACTGCAATCCATCGCTTGCTCCTGTAACCCTCTGTCGTGCTCACCTGGCAAACCCCCACCCTGGTTAATCCCCATTCTCTGTGTGCTCGATACTTGCTTCCAGGCAGCAGAAGACTCTTTCTTTAATCTTCTGACCACAAGCCTCAAGGGCCCTTTAGAACTGGCTCCCAGAAGCGCTCCACCTTCCCCCACACTGTCTTCTTTCTCCTCCAACCTGCAGCACCTGCCCCTCTCTGCTGTCAGTTGGGGACCTGCCTTCTTTCGCTGAGAAAGCAGAGGCAGTCAGGACACAGCCAGCTTGCCTGCCGCAGACTCACATGCCAGGCCCCCTTCCCGTGACGGCTGTGTCAGGCCAGCCTCTGCATTCGTGCGCAGGGTCCTGTCCCATCTCGCCTCTAAGATCCTTTGATCCTGAAATTAGCTCCTCTTGCTCGTTCACAGCCAGCTGTCCTCTCCACTCGACCCCTCCCGTTGCGTCCCTGAACAACTCTGCTCGAAACCCCCCGCGGCTCTCCTGGCCTGCTGCTTCCTCCTTCGCCCCACTGTATTCCAGCCTCCCCAGCCTCTTTCTGACCCTTGAACACAGCAAGCTGGTTCTCCCCTCAGGTACTTTGCACTTCACGTTTCTCTGCTTGGGACATTTCCCCCAGATATTTAAATGATTCCCTCCCTCCCTCCCTCCATTTAGGTTTTTTTCCTTAAATGCCACCTCCTCAGAGAGTCCTTTTGTAACCACCCACCTAAAATATTCTCCACACACTTCTAGTCACTCTTTATTTTCGTGCATGGTGCCCATGTTGTCGTTTGCTTGTGTCTGCTCCCCTTCCTAAAGCGCAGGCCGCAGGGGCGGGGATGGGCCTGCCTGTCCTGCCTGGGGATGGTTCCCAGCACCCATGAGAGCAGTGCCTGGCACATGGCGGACGTTCCGTAACACATTTGTAGCCAATGGGCATGGGTGCAAGCCCTGGCTCAGCTACTTCATAACTTGGTGGCCTTGAGCAAGTTTTATGTAACTTTTTTGAGCCTCAATTTCTGAATCTATAGTGATATAGATAGGTGATAAAAATAGGACCCACTCCACAGGACCGTTGAAAGTTGTCTGAGGATGAGATGAAATAATGCCTGTGATGCGCTCAGCACTTGCGCACCACGTAGTAAAGACACAGTAAAAGTTAATTAGTATCAGGAGTTTTGTGAGCTGATTCCAGAATGTCTCTCTATGGGACTACTTCAGCTCTCTTGTTGCAAAACTCATAGATTTCAGTATCATTGAGAAGATAATGCATATTTGGACAATATTCAGAAAGTTTGAAAGTGCCAAAAGTAATGAGTTACTGCCTATAAGCAAGAGCTTAATCCCTGTGTTCAAGATGTTTCCTTTAAAGGAATTCACTGACCCTAGAATAGTCCCTGTGAGATGGATAGGTAGATGGGTAGGTGGGTGGATGGATGAGGAGTAGTTAAAATGACTGAACTATGGGTTATATTTTAGCAAATATTTCAAAGAAAATATAGTTGACCCTTGAACAACACATAGCTTAGGGGCACCAAACCACACCCCCCACCACCGCAGTCAAAAATCCATATATAACTTTTGACTCCCCAAAGGCTTAACTACTAATAACCTACTGTGGACTGGAAGCCTTACCAATAACATAAACAGTCGACTAACATATATCTTCTATGTTATGTGTTTTATATACTGTATTCTTACCATAAAGTAAGCTAGAGAAAAGAAAATGTGTTAAGAAAATAATAAGAAAGAGAAACTATGTTTACTATTCAGTAAGTGGAAGTGTGTCATCATAAAGGTCTTCATCCTCATCATCTTCACACTGAGTAGTCTGAGGAGGAGGAGGAAGAAAAAGAGGGGCTGGTCTTTCTGTCTTGGGGGTGGCACTTCACCTGCAAGTTTTTTCAAATTGTCCCAAATCTCCAAAAAAATTTTCCAATATGTTTATTGAAAAAAATTCACATATAAGTGGACCCGCACAGTTCAAACCCGTGTTGTTCAAGGGTTGCCTGTAATTTGATCGGAGAGCACAAGTGAGTCTTGTTAGTTAAGGATCTCGTCTTTGAAAATCACAACTTAGGCAATGAGAGAGTGGGCCTGAGCCTTCCATATAGTACCCAAAGATGCAGAAGGCAAAAGGTGTGAGGTTCTTAGATTCTGACCAGTATTTAATAAGAGAATTAGAACTTTCCTGCATAGGTAAGAGAAGGGGAAGTACCCACTGTTCACATGATCCAGCAAACCCTAGGGCAGGAGGCTCCCCAAAGACACATCTATAGGGAACACAGCAGCTGCTGCAGGGAGACAGGAGTAGTGTGCCTGGGGCCAACAGCAAGCCATCCTTGGACTTGAGTGTGCTTTTCCTAGCTTCTCTCAGGAGGTGAGTATCCCTGTGTCATGTCATGGGACAAAAGATGCCGCATTAGCAAGAAAAAACACACCTTTGTCTGAAACTTAAATATATTTTTACGTGGGAATACAACTTAGAAATTTTAAAGCAAGTCAGTGAGGGGGAAAGGGGTTGTGTAAAAACAAAATCATTTTCTAGGCATCTTTTCAGAAACATCTTTTCATTTAGTGAGGAGTAAATATCATGTTTTCACCATTACGCTCAAATGGATGAGCCACATACATCCTTCCTTGGATTATGCCTCAAAATTGCTCATCTATTCAGAGAGAGGGAACGGGCGGCTGGAAGGAGCTCTGTGCAACATGAAGCACTTTTCTTTCACTAAACAGACCGTTTGACTGAGACAGAACAGCAACCAACATACTTCCTATGATTTAGTTTACCTAAACAAAGGCTTCGCAGGCAATTAATCTAACAGCTGTTTTTAAAAAGTAGAATTAAAGCAGTTTTTTTTCTCCCAACCTCGTATGCTTAAATGCAAAGAGCTAATTCTGGTCACTCCTGCATCCTTAACTGGACCTGGTGGTAAAGGACAAAACCCAGATCTGGAAGGACAATAAGTTTGAGAATTTCATAATTTGTAAGAAAAAGATTCTGAATTCAAAGAAAGGGATTTGGCCAAAGGGGTGTCTCTTTCCCTCAACTCCACCTTCCAGTCAGCCACCAAGTTCTGCCCACTCACCACTGAATAGGACTTGGCTGTCCTGTCCCCTCCTCCCGCCTCCTACATATTGACCAAGGGCTCTTGCCATCACTCACCTAGACTGTGCAGCTGTGTCTGAATTAGTCTCTCTGCTTCTAGTTTCATGATTGTCATCCTTGAGTGCACACTGGACTCGCCTGGGAAGCTTTAAAAAGGACAGATGCCCAGGTACCCCCACCCCCAGAGGCTGACTCATGTGGCCTGGGTGGGGCCCGGGCAGCCTCTGCACTGTGGCAGAGCAATCCCTCAGAGTACAAATTTAAGAATTACACTCGTCTCTCCAAATCATATGCAATCGTCTACGATGAGTATTTAAAGCAAATTTTATGATTTAAATGAAAACATTATTTACCAAAAAAAAAAAACATTAAACCAAACCATCCATTGCTCTCTCTTACCTACAGGGTAAAGTTCAAATTCCTAAACATATACTACAATAAAAACAAATACAGTAAAAATAAAAGATGAATAAATTAAAATGTCCTGGGCATGGCAGAGCCAGCTTCTATTTCCTGTCCCCTACAAAGCCTCGCTGCACATTCCAGCCCAAGATTTGGCAGTGCTGCGGCTCTCAGACCCCAGGCTGGTTTGCATTTCTCTGCTTTTTCTACCATGATTCCCTTGGCCTGTGGCATCCTTCCTCCACTTCCTCACCTGGCTCATTCCTTCTCATCCACAGATATCCAGTTCAGGAGTCTTCTCCCTCTAGAAGGCTTCTACGATCACTGCCAACTTCTGCCAGCCCCGCACTTCTCCCTGTGATGGTTAATTTTATGTGTCAACTTGACTGGGCTAAGGGATGCCCTGGTAGCTGTAAAACATGACAGTGTGTCTGGGAGAGTGCTTCTGGGAGAGATTAGCATTTGAATCTGTAGACTAAGTAAAGGTCACCTCAGCAATGAAGGCGGGCTTCGTGCAGTCATTGAGGGCTGGAAGAGAACAAAAAGGAAGGGTGGGTGCTCTCTCTGCTTGAGCCAGGACGTCCATCTTCTCAGACCTTCAGATGAGGGTGGGACTTACCCCATGGGCTCCTCTAGTTCTTGGGCCTTCAGACTTGGACTGTAGCCACACCACCCGCTGTCCTGGGCCTCCAGCTTTAAGACAGCAGCTCTTGGGACTTCTCAGCCTCCATAATCGTGTGAGCCAATTCCCATAATAAATCTCTTTCTATATGTCTATATATATCCCACTGGTTCTGTTTCTCTGCAAAACCATGGCTGATATACACACCCTCCCTCTAGCCCCCTCCACCCTTTAGGCTGAGCTGAATCTCCCCACTGGACTTCCAGAGCCTCCTGAGCAAACCTTGGCCATACCTGCGAAGCAATCGGGTGCCCTGTCTGTAAAGGTCAGTTCCTTAAGGGAAGGTGCCACATTCCCCACGGCATTCCCAGGGCCTCAGCAGAGATGACAGTGGGTGAGCTCTCTCTGTGACACTCACAGCAGCCCCAGGCCCCCCACCTCTCTAACTGCCCTTCTCCCCTTCATGCACTTTTGTGGCACCCTTCCCCCACATTCTCTCCCCCAGGCTTTTGGGATATATTTGGGCATGGTTTGACTTTAGTAAAAGAATGATCTGTCAGTGCATGAGTACACAACGTGGTTACAGGCATGGGACATGGGAACATAAAAGGATTGTCACTTCAGGGGAGCTTAACCTTCAAGGAGGCTAGAGGGGTAAGTTTTGTATATATAAATACGACATGAATTATTCCTTAATATAAACTATATGATGTGTGTCATACACACATATTTCAAAAAGTTGGGAAACAAGATAAAATTATTTTAAGACAATTAGCTACATTTTCAAATAATATGGTTAATATATTTTTCTTTACCATCAAAACACCTTTCCAGATGTTTTAAATTAAAGTCATGGGACCAATTGTTAATCAGGATCTTCCAATTTCTTAACCTCTACAAAGTGTCCTAAAATTCTGGAAACACAAAGGAAATTGTCTGTGTGTTTGTTGTGTGCTCCAAAAAGGATTTCAGGCTACTCACAGAATACATGACATGTGCTTTTAGCCAATAAAGAGTGGGGCTCCAGGATTGGGTGACAGCCCTCTGACCACGGGGGCACACGCAGCCCTGGGGCTGGTGGGGTAGGGGGTCTGATCTCTGTGTTCATGTAGCCTTTGCTAACAGACCAGCAAGGCCATTTATACAGCGCATGGTTTCCAGGGGATGAAAACTGGACACAGTTGCTCAGGAGAAATACAAATGTTGTTGGCTCTAC
This sequence comes from Daubentonia madagascariensis, assembly GCA_023783475.1. Classification (NCBI taxonomy): domain Eukaryota; kingdom Metazoa; phylum Chordata; class Mammalia; order Primates; family Daubentoniidae; genus Daubentonia; species Daubentonia madagascariensis. Next base: position 13,031,449 of record JAKFHU010002658.1, read on the forward strand.
AATCAGGCAGATATTTCTCCCAAGAAAAAAGAATATATTGAAAGTGAGCTCTAGGTCATAAAGGAAATCAATTAAAGAAGGTGGTATTCGTTTCCTATTGTTGTCTAACACTGCGGTCCCCAACCCCCAGGCTGTGGACCAGTACTGGTCTGTGGCCTATTAGGAACCAGGCTGCACAGCAGGAGGTGAGTGGCAGGTGAGCGAGCGAAGCTTCATCTGTATTTACATCTGCTCCCTATTGCTCACATCACTGCCTGAGATCCACCTCCTGTCTAATCAGCAGCGACATTAGACTGTCACAGAAGTGTGAACCCTACTGTAAACTGCACATGCGAGGGATTGAGGGATCTAGGTTGCTCCTTATGAGAATCTAATGCCTGATGATCTGAGGTGGAGCTGAGGCAGTGATGCTAGCACTGGGGAGCAGCTGCAAATACAGATTACCATTAGCAGAGAGGTTTGACTACACAATAAATGTAATGCACTTGAATCATTCTGAAACCATCCCTCACCCTGGTCTGTGGAAAAATCATCTTCCATGAAACCAGTCCCTGGTGCTGAAAAGGTTGGGGACCACTGATCTAACAAATTGCACAGTTAGTTCACCGTTCTATAGGTCGGCACAGCACAGCTGACTCTCTGCTCAGCCTATTGCAAGGTGAATGCTTGAGATCAGCGTGGCAGCCAGGCTGGCTTCTCATCTGAAAGCTCTAAGGAAAGCTGGCTTTCAAGCTCGTTCTTGTCATTGGCAGGATTCAGTTCGTTGTGGTTGTAGGACTGAGGTACCCATTTCCTTGGTGGCTCAGCCAGGGGCCACTCTCAGGTCCCAGGGGTTGCCTGCATTCCTTGGCACACAGCCCCCTCCAACTTCAAGCCAGCAATGGTGTGTTGAATCTCTCTCTCTCTCTCTCTCTCCACCCCAAGATTAAAGGGCTTATATGACTAGGTCAGGCCCACCCATACAATATAATCTCCCTTTCTTAAAGTCAACTGTGACACATAATATAACCTAATCACAGGAGCAATTCACAGTTCCTTGGATTTTGCAAAGCACATACACCACAGGGGCAAGAAATCTTGGGGCCCATCTTTGAATTCTTCCTGCCACAAAAGCTCAGAAAGGTCCCCTCAGGAAAGAGAGGAGCTAGGCCATACCAACTCAGCCCAGAGTTTCTAACCACCCACATGATGCAGAAACCCACTCCCAAGGATGTGCATTAGCCCTGAAGAAGCAGTGTTGCCCTGGCTCAAATAGCTTGCCCCCTAGATGCTCTTAACTCCCTGCATGTTTCTCTTATCTTCTAATGAAACCCTTCCAGAAGTTCTTCCCACCCCCACGTTTCCACCAGCTTCAGCCTTGTTACCCCTAATCTCAAGCTGGGATCCCTCATCCCAGGTCCATGGGCTCTCAAATCAGCTCCCAGATAAGGGAGGAATGCCCGTCAGCTCTCCCGTCTGGGCCAACTGAAGTGTGCAGAAGCTAACATAGCTCACTGTACTGTTGCTTTTATTTTTTATTTCACATATGGGCAGGTTTTGTTTACAAAATAATTAAAATAGCAGCTTGACATGAATTCCCTGGAACACTGGGGATGGGAAAATATAATAAATCAATCCAGGTGAGTGTGGCATGGCAGGCAATGCGTTTGTTTTCCTGAGGTGTGTATTTATAATACAGAGTCCAAAAGAGCAGAAACGTGATCCAGACATATGGAAGGCACTGAGGCAGCTTCCGGAACTGCCTTTCGGTCACATCTTTTTCTCACAGCAACTTTTTGTTGCAATGAAGCCATCAGCCCTCATTCCCGGCCCCCTTGTCAACCCCTCCCTGGGTGGGTGTCCGCTGGGTCAAGGTTGTGGATACTGATTCATAGTCAGTCTTCCTATCCTGCCTTTTTCTGAGTCTGGAGGATCAAGGTCTTTCCCTGTGGTCTTTATTCATCAAAACTACTATTGTGTTGGTGTCTTTCTAGTTAAAAGACTCTCTGAGGTTCCTTAAGTTTGAAGGAGAAAACAGATTTTAAATAGTTTTACAAAGGAACGTTTCGCTCTTGCTTCTGCCTATATATTTACGTCATTCCACAACCGCCTAGAGTACCAGGGTCATCTTAAGATATTTTACAGACTTGAAGACTTGCAGAAAGTATCAGCAGCAGCAAGATATTTAAGTAGGAAGCTTTTTTTAAAGGATGCAAATGTACGATACTGATAACTCATAGGTGTTAGACACAGATCAGTGTTTTTTTTGGTTTTGAGTGTATGGTATAATGATAACTCTTCTAAGCTAGACCAAATGACCTAATAAATGGAAACAGATTTCCCCTCTGCAGTGAATTGAGGGCTCTGGGCTCTGGCCCTGGTTTGTCTGGTGCTACAGTTATGTGACCTCAGGCAGGTCCCTTGATCGATCCATTCAGTTCTTCATCTGTGAAGTAAGGAATCAGATATTAAACAATCTGCTAACATAATTCTTAACAATAAAACATCAGCAGTTTAAAAACATGATAATATAAATAACAACATTGGCCTAATTTAGAGGATTTATATCTGTCAGCCTTTGGCTAAGTGTTTTACGGACATTTTGTCATCCTGTTCTCAAGAGAACTCAGTGAGGTAGGTTCTATTATGGTCTCCATTTGGTGGAAAAGAAAACTGAGCATTAGAGCAATTGATTGCCTTGCCCTAGGCCACACAGTGGAGGAGCTGGCCGGGAGAGGGACGTGCTGGCGCCAGCCCTCCCACCTCTCAACACCATATTGTCACCTACCTGTGACCACCTCCAGAAATGCCCCCAACCAGCCATCCACTCCATATCCAGGGAATTCAACATCTGTTCCTAAATTTTTAATATCTTTGAAAGAAGGAGTAAAACATTACTTGATTATTATGCTGTATAAAATCTATTTTTAATCAATGGCCAACATCAAATTTGGGGGTTAAATGCCACAGCAAGGATTGCAAATTCAAAAGTTTCCAGGGAGCCAAGTCAGTATTACACTTCATCAAGTCTAAGGTGCCATGGATATTAAGACCAGTCATTGATTTTCATATCGCCAAGCTAGAAAAAACTTTCCAATTATAATTACAAGAAGCATCAGTGGTTAGCCACACCCTGATTTCAGAGATGTAAAATGTGAAGCAATGGGTGTCTTTGAACTGATGAAACACAGTTACAGGATGCCTGGGAAGGTGTGATGCTTCTAAAGAGGATTGTTGTTTCTCAGCACCAGATGGTTGGTGCTGGGCAATCTGAGTTTTTAAAAGAAGTCTGAAATCCACATTTTGAGTAAATATTCTTTTTTTCCCTTAATATGAAATATTTAATTAGAAAATATTGGGCATTTATATATTTGAAATATTCTCAGCTTAATTTCTATACAGAAGCTTTTTTTTTTTTGCATTGGACCCATTGTTTTTATTTTATTTCATTCTGTTTTCCCAAGCTTTACTAAGGTATAATTGACAAAAATTGCATTTATTTATGTTATACATGTGACATTTTGATATTTATATATATTGTGAATATTGCAAAAATGATTAAATCAAGCTTTTTTTTTTTTGCTTCATCAATATATTGCACTGTGGTGAAGTCAGGGCCTTCAGTGCGTCTGTCACTGGAGCCGTGTACATCGAACACACCAAGCAACCTCCCATCATCCACCTCCCACCCCTCCAAGTCTCCATCATCCATCATTCCACACTCTGCTTCCATGTGTACATGTTATTTAGCTCCCACGTATAAGTGAGAACATGCCATGTTTGTCTTTCTGTGTCTGAGCTGTTTCACTTAAGATATTGGCCTCCAGTCCCATCAATACTGCTGCAAAAGACATGATTTCATTCTTTTTTATGGCTGAATAGTATTCCATTGTGTATATATACCACATTTTCTTTATCCGATCCTCTGTTGATGGACACTTTGGTTGATTTCGTATGTTTGTATAGTGAATATTGCTGCAATAAACATAATAAGTGCAGGTATCTTTTTTATATGTTGATTTCTTTTCCTTTGGGTAGATACCCAGTAGTGGGATTGCTGGGTCATATGATAGTTCTATTTTTAGTTCTTTGAAAAATCTCCATACTATTTTCTATATAGGTTTCACTAATTTATATTCCCACCAACAGTGTATAAGGATTCCCTTTTCTCTGCATCCACGTCAACATCTGTTATTTTTGTCTTTTTCATTATAGCCTTTCTGATTGGTGTAAGATGATATCTCATTGTGGTTTTAATTTACATTTCTCTGATGATTAGTGATGTTGAACATTTTTTCATATGCTCGTTGGCCATTTGTTTGTCTTCCTTTGAAAAATGTCTATTCCTGTCCTTAGCCCACTTTCTAATGGGGTTTTGGGGTTTTTTTGTTGTCAAGTTGTTTGAGTTCCTTTTAAATTCTGGGTATTGGTGTGTTGTCAAATGAATAGTTTGCAAATTTTTTCTCCCATTTTGCAGACTGTTCACTCTGTTGATTATTTCTTTTGCTGTGCAGAAGCTTTGTAGTTTAATTAAGTCCTGTTTGTCTTTTGTTTTGTTTTTCATTTGTTTTTGTTTTGTTTTGTTTTTTTAGAGGCAGGGTCTTACTCTCTTACCCAGGCTGGAGTGCAGTGGTTCAATAACCTCAAACTCCTGGGCTCAAGTGATCCTCCCACCTCAACCTCCTGAGTAGCTAGGACTACAGGTGCATACCAGCATGCCTGGCTAATTTTTAAAAAATTTTTAAAAAATTTTTTCTGTAGAGACATGGTCTCACTATTGAATATATTGCCCAGGCTGGTCTTGAACTCTTGGCCTCAAGTGATCCTCCCACCTCAGCCTCCCAAAGTGCTGGGATTACAGGCATGAGCCACTGCACGTGGCCTCTATTTTTGTTTTTGTTGCCTATGCTTTTGAGGTCTTGAATTATTTGCCTAACCAACGTCCGGAAGAGTATTCCCCAGGTTTTCTTCTAGTAGTTTTATAGTTTCAGGTCTTACAGTCAAGTCTTTAATCCATTCTGAGTTGATTTTTGTATATGGTGAGAGATAGGGGTTTAGTTTCATTCTTCTGCATATGGCAATCCAATTTTCCCTGCACCATTTATTGAAAAGGGTGTCCTTTCCCCAGTGTATGTTCTCGTCGACTTTCTCAAAGATCAGTTAGCTATAAGTATGTGGCTTTATTTCTGGGTGTTCTCTTTCATTGATCTATGTGTCTATTTTTATGCCAGTACCATGCTGTTTTGGTTACTACAGCCTTGTAGTATAATTTGAAGTCAGGTAATGTGATGCCTCCAGCTTTGTTCTTTTTACTTAGGATTGCTTTGGCTATTGAGGCTCCTTTTTGGTTCCATGTGCACTTTAGAATTGTTTTTTCTAATTCTGTGAAAAGTGATGTTGGTATTTTGATAGGGATTGTATTGAACCTTTATATTGTTTTGGGCGGTATGGTCATTTTGACAATATTAATTCTTCTGATCCATGAGCATGGAATGTTTTTCTGTTTGTGTCATCTATGATCTCTTTCATCAGTATTTTGTAGTTTTCCTTGTAGAGACCTTTCACTTCCTTGGTAAAATATATTCCTAGGTATCTTTTATTAAAGCTATTGTAAATGGGATTTCCTTCCTGATTTGGTTCTCAGCTAGATCATTATTAGTGTATAGAAATGCTGCTGATTTCTGTATGTTGATTTTGTATCCTGAAATTTTACTGAATTCATTTATCAAATCTAAGATTTTTTTGGTGGTGCCTTTAGGGTTTTCTAGATATTAGATCATATCATCAGTGAACAGGGATAATTTGACTTACTCTTTTCCAATTTGGATGCCTTTTATTTTTTTCTCTTGCATGATTGCTCTGGCGAAGATTTCCAGTACTGTGTTAAATAATAATGGTGAAAGTTGGCATCCTTGTCTTGCTCCAGTTCTCAGGGAGAATGCTTTCAACTTTTTCCCATTACATATGAGGTTAGCTGTAGGTTTGTCATATGTGGCCTTTATAATTTTGTGCTATTTTTCTTCTATGCCTAGTTTGCTGAGGGTTTTTATCATGACGGGATGCTGAATTTTATCAAATGCTTTTTCTGTATCTATGGAGATGATCATATGGATTCTGTTTATGTGATATATTACATTTATTGATTTGTGTATGTTGAACCATCCTTGCGCACCTGGTATAAAACCCACCTGGTCATGGTGTATTATCTTTTTGATGTGCTACTGTATTTGATTTGCTAGTATTTTGTTGAGGATTTTTGCATCCATGTCTATCAAGGACATTGGTCTGTAGTTTTCTTTTTTTGTTGTGCCCTTTTCTGGTTTTGGTATCAGGGTGATATAGGCCTTGTAGAATGAATTGGGGAGAGTGCCCTCCTCTTCAATTTTTTGGAACAATTTCCAGAGGATTGTTATTAGTTCTTCTTTGTATGTTTGATAGAATTTGGCTGTGAATCCACCTGGTCCTGGGCTTTTCTTTATTGGGAGATTTTTTATTACTGATTCAATCTCGCTACTGGTTATTGGTCAGTTCAGGAGTTCTGTTTCTTCCTGGTTCAATTTCAGGAGGTTGTATGTTTGCAGGAATTTATTCATTCCCTCTGTGCTTTTTAGTTTATAAGTATATAGTTGTTCATAATAGTCTCTGATGATTTTTTGTATTTCTGTGGTATCAGTTGTAATGTCTCCTTTTTCATTTCTGATTGTGTTTATTTGGATCTTTTCTTAGTTAAGCTAGTGGTTAAGCTATCAATTTTGTTTATCTTTTCAAAAAACCAATTTTTTGTTTTATTGATCCTTTGTATTATTTTTTTGGTCTCTATTTCATTTAGTTCTACTTGGATGTTTGTTATGTCTTTTCTTCTTCTGACCTCAGGTTTGGTTTGTTCTTATTTTTCTAGTTTCTCAAGGTATGACAATAGGTCATTAATTGTGATCTTTCTACTTTTTTGATGTAGACATTTAATGCTATAAACTTCCCTCTTGGTACTGCTTTTACTGTATCCACAGGTTTTGGTATGTTGTGTTTTCATTTTCATTCATTTCAAAATTTTTTAAAATTTCTGTCTTAATTTCTTTGTTGACCCAGTCATCATTCAGGAGCATGTTGTATAATTTCCATGTATTTATATAGTTTCTGAAGTTCTTTTTAATATTGATTTCTAGTTTTATTCCACTGTTGTCTGAGAAGGGAGTCAACATGATTTCAATTTTTGTAAGTCTGTTAAGACTTGTTTTGTGGCTTAACATGTGGTCTATCTTGGATACACAAAAGAATGTATATCCTGTAGTTGTTGGGTAGAATGTTCTGTAAATGTCTTTTAAATCCTTTTGGTCTTAAGTCCAGTGTTTCCTTGTTGATTTTCTGTCTTGATGATCTGTCTAGTGCTGTGACTGGAGTGTTAACATCCCCCACTATTACTGTATTGCTGTCTATCTCCTTCTTTAGGACTAGTGATATTTGTTATGCAAATCTGGGTGCTCCAATGTTGGGTGCATATATATTTAGGATTGTTATATCCTCTTGCTGAATTGATTACTTTATCATTATATAATGACTTTCTTTGTCTTTTTTTTTTTTTTTTTTTACTGTTTTTGATTTCAAGTCTGTTATAGCTAATATAAGTATAGCTACTCCTGCTCTCTTTTGGTCTCTGTTTGCATGGAATATCTTTTTCCACCCCTTTGCTTTCAGTCTACATATGTCTTTACAGGTGAGTTTCTTGTAAGCAGCAGACAGTTGGATCATGAGGGGTGTTTGTTTGTTTTTCCATTATGCAAATCTATATCATTTAAGTGGAGCATTTAACCCATTTATATTCAAGGTTAATATTGCTATGTGAGGCTTTATTCCTGTCATATTTTTAATTGTTTTCTAGTTGTTTTATAAATTCTTTCTTTCTTTTTCTCTTTCTTTTTGTCTTTGTGATTTGATGAAATGTGTCATGTTACCATTTGATCCCTTCTCTTCCTCCTTTGTGAACTGTTTTATGAGATCTGCGAGTTTTATATTTTCATGTGTTTTAGTGATGGTGAATATTGACCTTTCATTTCTATGTTTAAGACCCCTTTGAGCACTTCCTGTAGGGCCAGTCTAGTGGTGATGAATTCCCTCAGCATTTGCTTGTCTGCGAAAGACTCTCTCTCCTTCCTTTATGAAGCTTATTCTGGCAGGATATAAAACTCTAGGCTGACAGGGTTTTTTTGTTTTTTTGTTTTTTCAGTGCTTTGAAAATGCTGTCCCATTCTCTTCTGGCCTCTAAGGTTTCTGCTGAGAAGTCTGCTGTTAGTCTGATGAGGTTTCCTTTATAGCTGACTAGACACTTCTCTCTCGCTAATTTTAAAATTCTTTTTTTCATGTTGACTTTAAACATTCTGAATATATTCATAATATGCCATGGTGAAGTCCTTTTTGCAATGTATTTTTCTGGGGATTGCTGGGCCTCCTGTATCTGTATGTCTCACTCTCTTGCTAGACTTAGGAAGTTTTTATCGATTGTTTCCTTAAATAGGTTTTCTAAGCTTTTTGATCTCTCTTCCCCCTCAAGAATACTGATAATTCATAAGGTGAGTCACTTTATGTAGTCCCAGATGTTTCAAAGGCTTTATTAAGTCTTTTTTATTCTTTTTTCCTTATATTTGTCTGACCGGATTATTTCAAAAGACTGCTCTTCAAGTTCTAAGATTTTTTCTTGTGCTTGGTCCAATCTATTATTGAAGCTTTCAAATTTATTTTGTATTTCCTTCAATGAATTTTTGAATTCCAGAATTTCTGTTTGTTTTTAAAGATATCTATCTCCTTGGTAAATTTCTTATTAATATCCTGAATTGATTTTCTGATTTCTTTGTATTAGTTTGCAGATTTCTCTTGCATCTCATTGAGCTTCTTTAAAATCAATATTTTGAATTCTTTATCTGACATTTTGAGGAATTTTTTTTTATTGGGATCTGTTGCAGGAAAATTGTTGGGGTCGTATTTCCTTGTTTTTTCATGTTTCCTGTGTCCTTCCATTGACATCTGCACATCTGGTGTAGCAATTACTTCTTCACATTTTTTGAAATTGCTTTCATGGGGGAGAGTTTTTTCCTGATGATGTATATACGTTGATCATTGAGTAGAACATTTAAGTAAATCTTCTGATTTAACAGGATCTGTTGAAAACTAATTTTTTAAAAATGCAAGTACTCTATGGACCAAAGAAAACATAGCACTTTCCGACCATGGACCATACAGCTCACAGCCTTATCTGTGCCCAGTGGGTTCCTTTGATAGGTGAGAATGATGGGCCCACAGAGAGTGGAGTAACAACCCTGATTCATAGACCAAGGGACCAGTTGGCTAGGTAATAGTCCAGAGGAGAAAGTAAGAGGACCTCAGCAGGCATGGTGGCTCATGCCTGTAACCCTAGAACTTTGGGAGGCCGAGGTGGGAGGATCACTTGAGGCCAGGAGTTTGAGACCAGCCTGAGCAAGAGTGAAACCCTGTCTCTATAAAAAAAATAGAAAAATTAGGCAGATATGGTGGCACATGCCTGTAATCCTGGCCACTTGGGAGGGCAGGGAGGCTGAGAATTGCTTGAGCCCAAGAGTTTGGGGTTTCACTGAGCTGTGATGATGCCACTGCACTCTAGCCTTGGTGACAGAGTGAGACCCTGTCTCAAGAAAAAGAACAGAAAAGAAAGTAAGAGGACGTGGACATAGGTGCCAGCAGTGGGGAGGCAAAGAAGTGGGTCATTTGTCCATGATAGAAGGTACAGGCCAGAGCACTCAGAACAGGGGCACTATGGGCCAAGGTCACCAGAACCTCATTCTCACACTCAGAACCAGGGTCAAGACAGTTTTGAGGGTTGGTGAGGTTTAGTTAGGAACAACTTTAAGACATCTATCTTTCCATGACTATTTAAGACACTTGAGACTGGTGCTTCTCAAAATGTGGTTCCCCCAGCAGCAGCAGTATCACCTGGGAACTTGTTAGAAAAGCAGACTCTGGGGCCCTCCCCAGACTTACAAAATCAGGTCTTGTGGGGTGGTTCCAGCAATCTGTGTCTTATCAAGCTTGCAGCTGATTCTGATGCACACTAAAGTTGGAGAACTTCTGCTCTAGAGCAAACATGACTTAGTTATTTCTGTCTATCATGTTCCCACTTTCAGAATAATCTGCACTATACAAGAAACTACATTAAAGAAGTATAGCTTTATAGCCTAAAAATCATCAGGGAAAATCCAGTATTTAATTAATCGCAGCTAGCATGCTCATTCACACGGCACTTTTTGTGCATTCTCATTACCACCTTTTTAGTGAGGCAAACACTGAGCCCCTCAAACACAGCAGTCCTTTGCCTGAAGAAGATTTACTCCTGGTGCTAAAATACACAGTCCTGTGTGGTCAAAAGCATTTAGAGAAAAGAAAATCATTCCTAATTAATTAACACATTATTTCCAATTCGTTCCATGAAAAATGTAGAAGAAATGCCTCATTTTTACAGCCCTTCTCTTTTTCCCCATAGTGTTTAGCAGAAGTGCCCTAAAATTGGGAAGCCCATGTCTTGCCTTCAAGGCAATAGAGAAAGCAGGAGCTGTGAAGACTCTGGAAGCTGGTTTGGTGATAGCAACATCAGAAAGCAGATGGGAGGAGGCAGAATATGAACAAAATATAAGCAAAAGAGAGACAAGCAGCCAGGCTGGGTCTGGTGAAATGTCCTAAGGGGGTTAATGAACTTTATGGGCTAGGTGTAGTGGGTGTTACCAAAAGCTTGGCACTTGTTCTCGGGGCCACATCAGAAGAACAGGGACAAGTGGTTTGAAGAGAAGGAAAGAGAAATTTATTACTTTGCTGGCAAAGGAGGAAAAATGGTTGACTCTCATCTCAAAATCCAAATTCCATAAGCAGGAATACAGAGTTTTAAAGGGAAGGCCCTCAGTTCGAGGCTACTGTGTTAATGATTCTAATCATCCCATCTCTGCCGAAGACAAAGTCTGTGATATCTGCCCACCTTGGCCCACCTGGGCCCACCTGGGAGGCTGGTGCCAGCCTGGGATGACTGAGCTATCTCTTGTAATACAAAGAACAAAAGACATTCTCCCAGGCCACAGTTCCCAAAAAGAGTAGGGGAAGTTTTAAAGATACAGAAAATATTTTTGCCATTTTTTTTTCCAGGCCATTCCCTTTGCTACATGGGTTCTGCAACTCTTGTTTTATTTAAGTCTTTCACACCAGACATTGATTCATCCCCAGGTGAATTTTGAGAAGTCGTTGAATTGTTCTCAACTCAGCTTTCACATTTGTAAACAGGAGGTAGGAGTGAATAATGCCTAACTCTTTAAACAGTTAAAAAAGTGTGTATGGAAGAACAGGCTCTGTGCTTAGCACATAATTGGCACTCATCTGTGTTACTTGTTTTCTAGCCCCTTTGATGGGCCTTCTCCTATTTTCCATCTCAGGTGTCTCAGAGGTTGGGGAGATTCCCTTGGGATGCAGTTGACTTGGAGTTTTATGTTTCATTTTTTTAGGCCCCTACAGATGACTTTGCCCTTTCCATTTATAGGCCTTTCTGTAGGAGAACTTGTTTACTATTTGCTGGTGTGAACATTTCAGAGATTCAGGGGTAGAAATGGAACTTGAACCTTGGGTTGGTTTTATTTTTGTTTTTTAAGGTGGTTTCAAGGCTTATCAGATTATTTAATAGTCCTTATCTTGGAGGTAAAGCTACTAAACTTTAGGTGAATCGCTGATCTCTGATCTAAAGTGGAACTCATAATTCCCTCTTTTGGGCTGCTGATATTGTCACAGCTTGGATATTTTATTATTTTGTTATGTGATGGTACTTTGCACCTGATTTTTAGATCCCACTATCGATCATGGAGCCCTCCAATTTTCATTTATAGGCAAATCAAATGTGCACCAGGTGAATAAAGGCTCAGTGAAGTCATGAATTTTGACCTCTGGCATCCTTTTCAATTTAATTGTTCTGTAACTAAACACAAACCTCATCAACATTTTTAGAGGAAAGAATTCCATAATTATTTGAGAATAATCATGGGTATGTAAATGGAGTTATCAAATCGGAATTGAGCATAACGTGGCCATGTTCCTGTTGGAAATGCCATGTGCACTACAGGGGGCATCTCTAGCTTTGACCCGAAGGAAGTAAACCCAGGTCTGGGCCATTAGAGGAAGAAGCTCAGAAAGTTCTTTGAAATCTCCTGCTTTCCATTCAAAATGGATGCACATTTTGTATTCATCTTCAAATTTATTCATGTTTGTTTTTAAAATAAAAAGAATTTTACCCAAAATGTTGAGTAAAATTCATGCTCCAGGGCAGGCACCTTTGCCCTGAGCACACCTGCCTACTTCTGGGAACAAAGAGCACCCGTCTGAGAAGCTCAGATGTCCTGGGAGGCTGGAAGATGGAGCGTTGTAGTTTTCGGAAAATAGCTTTTTTTTTTTTTGTCTACACACCTGTTTTGGATGCAATAAAGATGAAGACCTTCTTTGTAAATACCCTGAATACCAGAGGAATATTTAAATATGAAGAACCAAAATATGTATGCTTTAAAAAGGAAGGAATAAATGTGTTATCCTTTGTTATCATGGCATGTTTAAGATTATTTTAGCTTAGCATGAAATATGCAGTTTAATCCTGCACCTTTTTAATAATATACATTGGAATGCACACATTCTAGACGTATAATTCTACAAACTATAATTATTAAAATAAAGGCATACAGAGAGAAGGGAAAAGGCAGGGGAGGATGAGGCAAAGTGGTTACATTGTCATGAAGCCCTGGAAGTCTACATTTTACATAAAATAAAGGGAATGTAGAAGGGAAAAAGGGAGTGAAGGAAGCATCAGTTATGTAGATGTCCCTGGGTAGGTGAAGAACGATTCTGTCTTGTCAATTCCCTTACCTGTAGAGATGAACTTGTAATTCATTATTAGTGTGGAGTCAGATAGGCTTTAGTTTTAGGTGCTAGACACAGGTACAATTTGCAAGTCCTTGCTTATGGGAGGTTAGCAAAGAATTTCCTTAATGAATGATCTGTGGGGCCAGCTCTTCACAGGTGCCAGAGGATTTTATCTTCTCTTTTGCATAAGGAGTTGGGGGTGGGGGTGGCCCTGAGACTTTGATTTTCTTTGTACAGGCAGTAGTATAGCACTGTAAGGAGGTCAGCCTTTGGAAATCTCCCATGGCCTTTGCCCAGGCAGAGTTTTGAAAAAGAAGAAAAGTCTACAACATTATGGAGTTTCAAAGCCCTGATTATGCCCTTGAGGACTGGCCACTTTCAGAGTTAAGAGAAGACATAGTCTCTGAGCTGTTTGTTGATCTCCGTTTATTGGTGTCAGCCAATCAATCAGTGGGAAGAACAAACACAAACTAGGGAGGAGAGGGCTCTCCGATGGGAAGAAGACTAATTCGCTCGGGACCAGCCAGTGTCCCACTCACCAATCCCAGCCATGCCTCACTCTGGTTCTTTATTATTGAATGAAACTCTAAGGGACTGAAACCTGTCAAAGTTTGGCTATCTCTTATCTCACTTGATGCCAAGCCCCATTCCATATGTCACCTATCTTGGTTTGAGCAGCCAGTGTCCCTGAAATGTACTCACACTTGGGCCTCAGGGCAGATATACCAAGATTTGCCAGCCAGCTGCAGCCAAGCAGACTTACTAGCGGCACCTGCTTCAGCGTGAGAAGATGATACAATAATTCCTTTGTACTCCCCTTGGACTGAGGTTGTGAACCCTAGTGATGCTTGAATCATTCTTCCTGGTCTCATATAAGGCAGGTTGATGGGAATATCTGTCAAGTTTGGGAATCTCATTCTGTGTTCTTGGTTTCTGGTGTGCTCTTGGCTGAAGAATGACCAGACACACCAAAATAAAGCAAGCACAAGGTGAAATTTATTGAAGGGGAGCAAGATAGGATTATAGAGCAAAGGCAAGATAATAGGTTTACAGAGCAAGAAACATACTAGGATTATATAGCAAGAGCAAGATATAGGTTTACAGAGCATGATACATATGCCACACATGACAAGTGGACCCCTTGTCATAGCAAAAGAGACCTTGGTTATGGTCTGGGTCTTGTTTTATAGTGTCCTGATAGGGACCTCCCTGTGGTTTAGATGTCGTCATGGAACCACTTTGATGGACAGTTGGGAGTTATATGACCTGAGTCTTGCTGTGCATGCAGATCTCCCAGGAGCCTCCCTGAAAGCCCATTGAGGGGGGGTGAACTGCAGCATAGATTTAAGCTAATGACATGATAATTAGCTTTAGGTTATCCTAAGTCACATTCCAGACTCTATTGTACCTATGCCACTTGGCCCGTGGGCTAGAGTCCTCTGCATTCTTTTGTAGTTGGTGTGCTAAGTTCTGATTGGTAGACTGGTGGGGTGTTTCCTCCTCCCCCCAGTATGGCAGTTGCTGGGGACAGGATTAAGATGGGGCAGCACCAGGATGGGGACCTGGGGCCTGCCCTTGTCCTTCTACCCAGGTGGGGCAATTGCTTGAGGCAACACCAAGGCAAGGCACCCACTTTCATCCCTAGGAGACCTGGAATCCCTCACCTGCAAATACCTACCAGACTACAGATAATCCATGTAACAAATGTGCTCTGAAATTTTGCAGGAAGGCAATTAATTAATTGAGACTTTAGAATAGCTTTTTAATGCCATGTTCAAGCTCCTCCCTAATAAAGAGTTTCCTGGAAATCCCTAAATAATAATAAAAAGCAGAGATATAGCAGTTCAACACTACACTTTGCTAAATGGAAACACATTATAATTACAACAGTAAACATCTGTTGACCTATCATTCTATTGCCTTGGGCCCTGCTTTAATAAATACCTTTTGCAAATTTAAATGTAAAAAGGCATTGTTTGCATACATAGTTACAATGTAATATTCAAGTCATTGTGTTTGTTGATTTCTGGTTTTCTGAAAAGCACCCCTCCCACCCGCTAACACATCCTCTATTACTGGGAAAGACATTAGGTTGCTAGAAGCGTCTTTTAATTAATAGTTGCCCAGTGAAATCACTGCCTTCTTTGCCTGTAGCTGGAGAAATAACTGTGATTAAGCATGTTTGTGTTGGAGTGTGAATACCCATTTCAATGCTCGTTTTGCTTGTCTCCCATTTTCCTTCTTCTTACAGATTTTTAAAAGCGTTGGCGCTGATGAGACTGTCCCAGGGCAAGGAAGTCGGAGGCTGATCAGCTTTTCTCTCTCAGGTATGTTTTGGTCACCTAGAGGCCTCGTGGGGAGAATAAGAATGTCAACTAAGGGTCAGAAGATCTGCTTCAATTTGACTCTTGCCTACAAGTTACTCAACCTCTCTGTGCCTCAGTTTCTCCATCTGTAAAGCAAAAATTTTAAAAATCTCAATTCCTCTCGACCTCATAAGGATAATAGAGAATTCAGTAAGTAACAGATGCAAAAGCACTTTGCGATGATGGAGACATAGGCTGCTACTCTACTTTTCCTGCAGGGCTGAGTAGCAGCAATGCCTGGGGACAGAAGCAGCTGCCCAACCCTTTGTCTAAACAAACCCTCACGTGGAGCCCAGAGAATAAAACAGATAAAAACCGAGCTGCTCAAAAAGCACATTCATGGAACAGAAAATCAGTGGACTCCAATTAAAGCCTGTTAACTAATAGTATTTTAGTTTAATAGTTAAGAGTAAGTGAAACTTTTTGTTTTCATGAATGTACCATGGTTCTGTAATATGTTAACAATGGGGAAAACTGGGTCAAGGGTATGTGGGAAATCTTTGTACTATCCTTGGAACTCTTCTGTAAATCTAAAATTACTTTAAAATTAAAAATTTAAAAGAAAAACTGAGCTGCTCTGGCTAAAATGATATACAAAGCTCAGAGCTTCGCACACTCAATCCCACCCTAAGTGGTCTTTGGAAGGACACAAAGGCGTGAAGCCTGAGGAATCTGTTGAGCATGTGAAAACTGCTACCTTAGTTTGTCAAACCAACCAATGTTGCCAGCCATGAGTGCCCGGGATCAGAGCTCACAGACATGAAGTGCACAAGCCTCCGTGGGGGATGGACAGTCCACTGGGGCTCTTCAAGCCTAAGCGAGCCCAGTGACGCACCTGTGTGTCTAAAGATCCATTTACAGCTTTAGCATGTGCCTGTCTATGTTGAAAGAAAAAAAGAAGACGAAGAAACGCAGTTGTTACGGAAAGCTCGGCACTTGTCCTCGAGGCCACATGAGAACAATGAGAACAAGTGGTTTGAGGAGAAGGAAAGAGAAGTTTATTACTTTGCTGGCAAAGAAGGAAAAATGGCAGATTCTCATCTCAAAATCCAAATTTCCTGTACATAAGCAGAAATGCAGAGCTTTTCAAGGGAGGGCCCTCAGTTCTAGGCTACTGTCCTTAATGATTCTGATCATCCCATCTCTGCCCATCTCTGCCGGAAGACAAAGCCTGTGACCTCCGCCCACCCGGGAGGCCGGAGCCAGGGTCTGGGATGGCTGATCCATCTCCTACAGCACAAAGAACAAAAGACATCCCCCCGCCCCTCCCCGCTACCTGCCCAAGGCAGGCATGCAGGCCAGGCCACCGTTTGCAAAGAGTGGGGGAAGTTTTAAAGACAGAAAATATTTTTGCCATTTATTTTCCAGGCCATTCCTTCTGTTACATAATGATTTGTATTACTGGGGCAAAAGCTAACAACTCCTGCTGTGCCATTTTCATGTTCCTGGAGAAATAACAATTATTAGTACCAACCTTCAAAAACAGTAGAAACCAGGAATACTACACAACTACGTGCCAGAAACCAAGAAGAATGTTCACTGACCGAAGCTCCAGTGAAGCCCCAAAGCCTAAGAGGAGTGCTGTGCAGGGCAGGCAGGGCAGGACAGGGGAAGGGACACAGTCTCCATTCCTTGGGCCCCATTTTGCCTCTGCCATGTAGGCATGTGCTCACAGACCTACCAGAGGAAAGGAAACTTCCCCTGTTACAGCCCAACCAGGTTCATTGCCCACTGCTCAAGAGGAGTCCAGTACACTTAGACAGCAGAGGTTACAGCAGAGAAAGAGTTTAACATCTCAGGTGCCATGCGAGGAGATGGGTAGAAGTTCTCAAATCAGTCTCCCCAAGAATTTGGGAGAAAGTGTTTTTAAAGATAGTCTGGTGGTTGAAGGGCTAGGGAATTGGGTCTGCTGATTGGCTGGGGATGAACACATAGGGTTGGGAAGCAGAGATTATCTTCTCAGATGGGAGTTTTCCTGGGTAGGGGGTCTCAAGGCTGTTGGATCCATTCCCACACCTATCCATGGGTCTAGTTGGCATCAGTGAGTCCCCCCAGAATGCAGAGTCTGAAAAATACTTCAAAGACCAGTCTTAGCCTTTATATTAGCAATGTTATCTGGAGAAGCACAAGTCTTTGGGCTTTACAATGGCAATGTTATTTATAGAAGTAGTGGGGGAGTCACAAATCTTGCACCTGTCAGGGAGGGTAGTGCCATTAAGCAGTAGCCAGTTATGGCAGTAAGGAAGTTAGAGAACAATGGCTGGTTAACTTCTGGCTGTATCGATACTTTTATAAAAAT
Organism: Daubentonia madagascariensis; assembly: GCA_023783475.1. Taxonomy (NCBI): domain Eukaryota; kingdom Metazoa; phylum Chordata; class Mammalia; order Primates; family Daubentoniidae; genus Daubentonia; species Daubentonia madagascariensis. The sequence goes on from JAKFHU010002658.1 coordinate 13,048,996, forward strand.
CAGACTTTGATTACTATTTATACCTTATGGCTCTACATTATTTTAATATAGACAATTTCACCCCAACCCCAACTTGGCTTACAAAGCTATTTTCTAAGGTGATCAGGGTTGGTTCATCTCCTACAGTCTCCCAGTATATCCTTTTTCTTATGCTTATTCCAAGACAACAATTCCCAGCAACAGAATGTGACCGGGGATATGAAGTTAGCAGCTAAAGGAGCAAGCCTGGAATGACCGTGGAGGTGTAATACTCAGGAGTTGGATGTGTATATGTGTGTTTAATTCACTATGTCTGTCTAGGAAAAAAAAAAAAGTAAATGCTGCTGAAAATATCAAAATAAATTCCATGCCTAAAAGAAAGACAAGACAGAAAGATCAAATCTATACCAAAGTAAAGCCCACAGAGTATCCCAATTTGACTTGGCGCTGGTCAGCCCGGGGTGTAAAAGCAGGGGCAGGGCTCCATCAGCAGCCAGCTGGACAACCAGACTGACCAAAGGTGGACAAACACTGGGACTACAAGACCTGCTCGTGGATAAATAATAGAAATTCTGACTTGAAGTACGCATGGAGAAAAGATTCTACCCTATTGAAAAGTTGAAGAATGTAACACTCAAGAGAAAAGAATGTACTCTGTTGACAGGTGGCTACCAAAGAGAAGTATTTGTCACTCATCTGCTTGCACCCTCAATAAAATGCAGGCAAGTACAGAACACACTAAGTAAGAGATCTGAGATGAGAAACGGTGATAGGGAGTTCTTTGAAGCTATCATAAATAAAAACTTAGAAAGTCAAGTGTATTTGTTTCCTACTGCTGCTGTAACAAATTACCACGAACTTAGTGGCTTGAAACAACACAAATGTACTCTTGCTGACAGGGAGGTCAGAAGTCCAGAGTGAAACTTAAGGCACTAAAATCAAGGCATCAGTATGGCTGGTTCCTTCTGGGAGCTCCGGTGCAAATCCGTTCCTTGCCTCCTTCAGCCTCTAGAGGCTGCCAGCATCCTTTGGCTTGTGGCTGCGTCACTCCAGTCTCTGCTTCTGTCATCATACTGCCTTCTTCTCGCTTTGCCCTTCCTGCCTCCATCTTATAAGGACCCTGTGATTACACTGGGCCCACCCGTAGTCCAGGATAGTCTCCCCACCTCAAGATCCTTAACTTAATCACATCTGCAAAGCCCCTTTTACCACGTAAAGTAACATATTCACAGGTTCCAGGGAGTAGGACGTGAACATCTTTGTGGGGCCATTATTCTGTCTACCACAGTCAAGGAGAGATTTAAAATAAACTCTAAAAGGTGCAATCATAGAATTAAAAGTGAGCATTAGAAAGCAGCACAGAACACAGTCACCACTGCAGGATTGGAATCAGTGGTATGGCAGGCTGCCTTGACAGTCTCTCCCAGAATGCATAGATAAAGGGCCAAACACAAAAAGGATGAGGGAAGAAAGGATGGATGATACCTGCAGAGCCAACACATAAGCAATCTGTGTTTTTTGATGAAGAAATCAGAACAAATTGAACAGAAACAATAATATATGAAAACTTTGAGCTGAAGATAATTTTGAGTCTTTAAGTTAAAGAAGACCATCAGGTGCTAAGAAAAAATAATGTATGTAAAGAGACCAACACCCAGAAAAATCTTTTAAAAATTTTTTCAAATATGGCCACAGTAGACATCTGGGCTGAAAAAAGCGTGATACTTACAAAAGAATAAGCCTCATGCTAATATCAGACTTGTTTCTGAGAAGCCAGAATAATGAAGCCAAGCCTACAGAATATTGAACATAGCATGTTCTAACACAAGATCTCTATGTCCAGCAGCTTGTCATTTATGGGGGAAGGCAAGAGGAACATACTCGCAGGTTTGCAAGGGCTCAAAGAGCACCACCCTTGCACCTCACCTGAAAGTAATATGTGAGTATGTACTCCAGCATACAGAGAGAAAATCCAAGAAAATTCAAGAATTGGAGACTCTTTGCTATAAAAGGAAGAGAAAGAAAACTGATTTTCTGTTTAGGGTTTAAAATGAGAAATAACCAGAAATGTAGATAGATAAGGAATTGCCTTCTCTAGAAAGCTTCCATAGTACAATGAACATATCAAAGCAAGACTGTTTATACAAATGCTTTACTTCTCAAATCTATTTATATTTTCGTTTTTACCACTTCTTGGAGGTAATAAATTTCCCAAGTATTATTCCTTCATTTTCCAATGAATTACACCCATAGCACTGTAGTTTTAAAAATATCAGAAATGCAAATAAAGATTTAATCACAAATGTGTTGGAGACAATTTAAACATTCAAAATCAGGGACTGGCTAAATAAATTACCATAAAGCCAAATGATTAAATACTAATACTCTTAAGAATTACACATATAATATGTCCTAAAAGGCATGGGAACATCCTTATGATATTGTAGGGGAGGAAAAATAATTTTTCTTCTACCCTTCATGAGTTCTTAGCTGGGGACTCCCTGTAACAAAAGACAAATTAACAAGAGAAAAACAAACAGAAGTTTATTAACATGTATATCTCATGTATACATGGGAGATATCCAGAGGAAAATAAGTAAATCTCCAAGAGGTGGCTTAGAATTCCGGCTTATATAGCATCTTTAAAAATAACAATACAATTTTTACAGAAGTGACAAGACAAAGAAAAAAAGACCTTGAATCTCTAGGGACAGCAAATTGTGGGAAAACTATGGTAGATAAATGCTAGTTAGTAAAGTTTATTATGCAGATTCCTTGGTGCTGCCTCCTGGTTGGTAAGAGTCTGAGGTCATCTCTGGCGATCAACTTTCATGCCCCCTGGTAGAGAGGGGAGGAGGGACACCTTTATAAATTTATGCCCTGCTTTTAGGCAAATAGGGAGGGGACAGACAGCTTTTCTTGTATCTGCTTCTTCTCAATTATCTTCAGCTCAAAACAATCCTTATGCCAAAGTGGCATACTTTGAGGTGTTGTATTCTAGTCTCTTACATATAATGGGGTGGCATATTTTGGTCCTCTACATATATAATTCAAGGCAAAAGAAAAAATGTAGGATGCAATATTGAATATACAGTATGATCACAATTATGCAAAGAAAAATACTGGAAAAAATAAGGAAGAAGTTTGGCCAGGGCTGCCACTGGAGGATACAATTTTAAATGATTTTAAAATTCCGGTTCTTTTCCTTCTATATTTAAAAATCTTATAATAAATGCGTATATGTTCATCATCAGAACAAAAAATAATACAGGCAAAAGTGGGAGAAAATTAAGTATCATTTATTTTTGGGAAATCACAGAACTCTTGTGCTCTTATAGACAGCCCTCCCAACAATCTCACAGTTGAAGTACTTGAAAACCGAAAGAGTTAAATTGATTTACTCAAAGTTACAAAGTTCAATAGTGAGTGTTCCAGAACTAAAATCTAGGTAAAATGACTCCCAGTCCAGAGCACTTTTAATTTGTACCTCTTTTTGCAGCATTTTGCAAATACTTTTACTCCACAAAACATATATTTCAGTAAGTATCCAGATTGAACTTAAATGTGTAAACCCTTACAGAGAAAAGTGTAACATGCCCAGGGTTTCTATCTTCTGCTTAGTGTGTACCAAAATTCCAGACTCCCAGAAGAAAAGCAGTGTTCATCATAAACCACATAGTTTGCACAAAGTTTGGGCACAGTGAGCTACTCTTATCAGTTCTGGGAAGGTGGGAACCCTCCTGAAACCCTGTGATTACACTGGGCCCACCCATAGTCCAGGATAATCTCCCCACCTCAAGATCCTTAACTTAATCACATCTGCAAAGTCCCTTTTGCCATCTAAGGTAACATATTCACAGGTTCCAGGGAATAGGACGTGAACATGTTTGTGGGGCCATTATTCTGTCTACCACAGTCAAGGAGAGATTTAAAATAAACTCTAAAAGCCAAGAGCCAACGTTATAAACAGGCCTGTCTAAGGCAAGTAGTCTCAGGCTGCTAAGTTAACTTTTGTCCACATGCACTCTGATTCCTGTGGGTATAGCCTGGTGTTGCAAATTTCTGTGATGCTTGTACTCTCTGCCCTTTTTTCCTTCATGGCAATATATTATAATGCAAGACAGTAAAAATAGTTTCATTATGGAGATAACCTTGAATCAACTCAAAATAACTTCTAAGTAAAGGCATATGAAAACCTCTACTTTTTCTTCAGTAACAAATTATTATTATTATTATTACTTTTAGCCAGTCAAATTTAGCAGTGCAGAGTTGTATACCAACTTTAGTGACATTAATGTTAATAAGTTCTGATAACCCACTACCATTGGACCAGCCCAGTAACAAATTATTTAAACACCTCACAACTTACACCATGATTGAGAATCACCAATTCTGTGTATCTTCACCTCAGTTTGTTTCACTTGTATATAAATGTGGATAATTTTGTTTGGAAAATACCTCAATAATAGAAAAGTTTTAAAAATTATCTCCCTTGGCTGGGCACGGTGGCTCATGCCTGTAATCCTACCAGTTTGAGAGGCCGAGGCGGGAGGATCGCTTGAGGCCAGGAGTTCAAGACCAGCCTGAGCACAAGCGAGACCCTGTCTCTACAATAACATAGAAAAATCAGCTGGGTGTGGTGGTGCTCGCCTGTAGTCCCAGCTGCTCGGGAGGCTGAGGCAGGAGGATCAGTTGAGCCCAGGAGTTTGAGGTTGCAGTGAGCTATGATCACGCCACTGCACTCTAGTCAGAGTAAGACCCTGTCTCAAAAAATTTTTTAAAAATTAAAAATTATCTTCTTTGACATCATAAATATATTTCCAATAAAGTGACTTTAGATCATCCCAGAACAACTATAAACCATTGTCATAAACAGTCTTGTTCTCTCTCTCTCTCTTTCTCTGTCTTTATAGAGCGCAAAATTGTACATGATCAGATGTCTTCAATTAAGTGGAACAGTTGGGTTTTCAGGTCTTGCCCTCCCTGGCAGCATGGAGCGTGGTTGCTAAGAACTCTCCTCACTGACATGCACTTAGCCGCATGGAGGCCATGTTTCCTTTGTTCTTTCCTCCAGTGTCCGTGCTCTCTGCTCTTTTAACCCTCTCCTTTCTCTTTATTTCTGCTAATTCTCTCTTTTTACTCGGTGAAGTCCACATTTATTATGAAACCACAGCCCTTGTTTTCCTTATGTCTCCACCTTGCAGAGGAATTTTACACCCAGACCTGTCCAATATCCAGAGCTGGATTTCCTCCCTCTGTGTCCCCACTTTTCCTGAGGGGACCCACAGCCCCACACCCCAACCCCTTTATCTTAACCTGCCTGAGGAACGCCAGAGATCCAGTCCAGTAAGGGCCAACAGGCCTCTCGTGAAAAGTACAGTTACTGCCTGCCAGTCATCATCCTTACTAAAACATATTTAAACAAAAATATCCTTTATCTTACAGATTTTCAGGCCATGGGGTTGAAGAAAGGGATGTTTTTCAACCCAGACCCTTATCTGAAGATTTCCATCCAGCCTGGGAAGCACAGCATCTTCCCTGCCCTCCCTCACCACGGACAGGAGAGGAGGTCCAAGATCATAGGCAACACCGTGAACCCCATTTGGCAGGCCGAGGTGAGTGCCGGGGGCCCTGAAAGGAAGCCCAGGTGACAGATTGAACTGCTCAATCACTGTGAACCAGCCCATGTGCTTCCCCTCCTTCCAAGGAGCCCCAGATTCTGCTGCTCAATCCATGGCTCACATGGTCCTAAAAGGGAGCCATGTTCTCTACATATTACAACTCTTAGGCATCTTGAGCAAGTCCCTCCAGAAAGTACTGAGCAACTTTTCACTGCAGCTGCGCTCAGCAGCCTCTTCTGAGTCAGAACCCGCACAGGACAGCCTTTCTCTCTGCCCTTCGTGCAGGAGAAGGAAGAGAAGCATTTGGACCCAAGCATTCCAGCTTCCCACAGCTCTTTCCATGCATGTGGTACTTGAGGAGGGGCGCCACATTTTAAATGTGGCTCTCTGGACCAGTTGCAGAGCTTTTAACACTATCAGGTTCTGGGACAAGTAAATCAATAAGCCTGAGAATATCCCTGATTGTGTTACGTATTGGTTAATTTAAATAGATACGAAGACTAATTGTTTATCTCCTTGTCATGGTTTGCATGGGCTGGACAGCTTACTAGAGTATTAAACAGTCTGTTTTGTCTAATAAAGGCCCTTCTCCACTCTTAAATGTGTGTCCTCTGCCAGCCAGGAGTTAAGAGGGTCCTCCACAAAGTCCCATGTCAGGCTCTGCCTCACGGTGACTCAGGCCTCTCCTAGAGAATACGCAGGAAGTGTTACCACCCATGTGGCTGCCTTGCTCACAGGCCTTGGCTTGAGGACATAACCTGTAACCTGTGTAGGCAGGGGGCAGGGAGGCTTAGAGTATGAGCCTGCATGGAGTGTAATGTAGGGGTTTAAAGTATAGTTTTGCAGTCACACAAACCAAAGTTAGGTTCAAATCCCAGCATGGCCAGTTAATAGTTTTGTAAATTTGAGAGGTCAGTTGTCCTCAATCTGAGCTTTGGACTATCCTCGTCATCCTGTCATTCATGGAAATGTGCTCCCACCAAAGGCACCTGCTCTGGACAGGATTCCTTCCTTTATTTTTCAGAGTAGATATCTCTGATGTACAACTTTCAAGCATCTTTGATAAGACAATGTAATTAGATATTTCGGAGCAAAAATTTTTTATTATCTCTTAAATTACACCACCTACTTCTTAGGCTTAATCAGCCCTCTCCCAGGCTTCACAAAAGAGCTCCATTAAAGTCTCGAAGTAAACATTAAGGAAATGGAGTTGTGCTTTAACATCCTGCTAGCTTTAGTTATCAACAGCTTCCAAAGCACTGATAGTGCCACTGGCATGGAATAATGAATCTTGAATTATTTATTTCTTCAGTCCTGGCCATTCTCACCAATTATTTCTGGACTTCTCAATGTGTTCCTGGGGATAATACAAGATGCCACAGGAATTTATATTATATGAGGAAAAAAGGCATCTCTCTTTTCAAAAACTTTACAGCAACTTGTTCTAAGACATTTAGTCAAGAAAGCGTTGTAAGTCTCAGAGAACATTTGTAAAATCCAGCACCACCAGAATGTTTTTTTAGCTAAAGCCATCACCTAGAATCCAGTTTAAGTTCTGAAATTATTTCTGAGCCTTTGGTTAAGATTGATTTTGTTCTGGCAGGATGCTGGCAAACCCTCTCTATTCCTCTGCTCTGGGCCACCTCTACTCCACCCCATGTGCTGCAGGTAGAGGTATTAATCTAAAATAAGTCTCATCACACACCTCCTTGATAAGGCTCAGATTGAGGATAACTGATTTCTCAAGGTACCAGCTAGTAACTGGCTGAACAAAGATTTGAACCAGGGTTTGTGGGGCTGAAAAGCTATCCTTTCAGCCCATAAATTATACTACAGTTCTCAGAGGCCAAATGTCAAAGTCATAGCTCCTCTGCAGAGCATTCAAAGCCTTCTTTGATTAGGCATTGCTTACCAGTGTGTCAGTTCGGGGTGCATTTGGCTCTAAGCACAGGGAGACCTGGCCAGCTATGATACACCTCACAAATGAGAAGTCCAGAGGGAGGCGATCCAGGCAGGGCAGCTGCTGAGTAAGGCCCCAGGGTCCCCAGCTCTCTGCATCTGCCGCCTCAAAGTGATCCTCACTGCCCCCTCACCCTTTTCATTTAAGAAATGTTTATTGAGTATCTACTCTATAGTAGAAATAGAAGCCACTAGAAGGACACAAAGAAGATTGAACAGATAAGACCCCTCAGGTTTGTGGAAGAAGACAATAAAATAAAATAGATGTTCTAATCAAGATATGAACAAAATGCTACAATACAAAGGGAGAACACCATAAGCCCGAGAGAAGACTTCACAGAAGATGTGCTACTGGACTTGGTCTTGCCAAGAGATGACACACTTTTCAGGGTGGGAGGGGCCATTCCCGGCAGAAGGAACAGCATGTGCAAAGGTACCAAGGCATCCCACCAACATTTAGGGTACTGTTTAGAAATGTCGTGTGGTTGGAGCTTGCGTGGTGCACGGACAAGTGATGTTGGTTGGGCTGGGCTTACTCCAGGTGCACACATTTAGCGTAGTCCCCTTACTCCTCACAAATAAAAGCTAATGTTGGCCTGGGTCCCACATTGCACCGTGGTGAGTGGAATGATGACCCCTTGCTCCTACAGGATTCACACAAGTCTTCAAATTTCTATGTGAGAGATCAGAACCAAACTGTCCTACTTTCTGTATTTACTGACTAATATACAAAGGATATTCAGTGAAAAAACACTGAAGTTGCCTACACTTAAGTGCAAGAATATCCTTGAATGTGTAGTTTTAAATGCTAAATTTATTTCTGTGGTTAATGTTACATTAAAGTTTCACGTGACTCTTTTCAAATTCATGTAATTTCAAACTTGAAACATTTTTTGGTGATTAAAACATGTTAAATCTTAGAAAAATTGAAGTTTCTATTAAGAAGAGAAAAATTAAGAGAAATACATATGAAATGCAATGCAAATTAAAATAAGTAAGAGACTTCCACATTGATTGATCAATCTCCTTTTCTTTACTATTACTGTAATTAGAAACTCTTTTCAACCAGGGAACACTCCCTTTGATTTTCAGGTCTGTTTACTTTCCTGGATGGATATAATTAGCACTTTTAAGATTATGATTACACAGAGAAGATAAAGAGAAGCAGCAGTAACTAGAGTCTTGGGTTATATATTGAGAGTGTTCATGTAGAAAGTATATTTAGACCTCTAAATAAAACAAGGAGTTCCTAAAAGCAGAGTCTCAGAAATATCAAGTGGATTGAGCAAATTTGGCACTGTAGCCCAAGGCCACGGTGTTTGTTAGCTGCTACCACATTCTCTGCCTCTGCCTTCCAAACTGCGTGGATTAATCCCCATGCGTGCGCTGTCAGCCTCTGGTCACAAGACTAGAAGATTGGATAGGTAAGGCCTTGTTCACGGAGCTTACACTCTAATGTGAGAAAGCAAAATGAAACAAACAACTAAATTAACAATATAATCTCAATGGAAAATAAGTACTATGAAGGAAGTCTCACATTGCTACAGGATACGCATGACTAAGTGGGCTCCCTTAGATAGTGGTGGTCCAGGGAGGTCTTTCTGAGTTACCGTCACATGAACTGAGAAGCCAGACAATCAAAGACCTGGTTAGATCTGGGTTTCAGACAGAGGATGCAGCTGCGTGAAGGCCTGAGTGTGCCAAGCTGGGCATGTTTAGACAAGCAAGAAGGTCGTCGTGGCTAGAGTCAAGTGAGTGTCAGGGGTAGGGGTAGAGTATGAGACGATGCTAGGGAGAGGGGAGGCCAACACCTTGTAAGTGTGGAGGGGAGTTGGGATCTATTCTACGAATGATAAGATGGCTTAGAGTGTTTTTAGGAGGGGACATCATGGTCTGATTAAAATTTTATAAAAACTTTCCTCTGCTGAGTGTGTGTGGGATGAATTACAAAGAATCAAGAGTGGAAGCAGTTGATTTCTGCTTCTGGCTCTGAGGGAGCAGCACATGGCACACTACCTCCAAAGCAACTAGAAACACTGGAAGGAATACCAAAAAAAAAAAAAAGCATTTGTGGTGATGTCAGAGAAAAATGATCAAGGTGACTAGAACTTGACCTGATCCTGAACAGAAAGGAATTTCAAGCTTTATAAGAAAGCTAAGAAGGTAGGCAGAAAGCCGCTGAACATGAAAGAGGAGTTTGCTGCAATCTCACAGTGCTGAAGAGACAAAACAAAGTTCTGGTCCTCCAAGGGGAGGGTTCCCTCGCACAGCCCCAGATTCCCAGGTCGCCCCTGGCTGGCTGCAGTGTAGGATCAGGGCCGACTGATAGTGGAAAACAAGACAGTGTAGACAGCTTGGTCAGTCCCTGCTTAATTAAGGTTTTCTGACCCCAGTGACAACAGAAACAGACCCACAGAGAGCTTATTATTGGAGTTATCAGAAATAGATTTTAAATACTGTTTTACGTATTTTTAATCTTAAGAAGCTAGACATAAATAATAAAAAGATAATTAGAAAATGCCCAACTTTATTGAAAACTAAGCAAAAAACTATTTTTAAAAATCTATGGGTCAAAAAAGAAATCACACCAAAAACTAGAAAATATTTTGAACTAAATAATAATGAATATATGACATATCTAAACTTGTGACATGCAGCTAAATTAGAAAAAAAGAAAGACAAAATCAGTGACCTGAATTTCTTGATAAACAAGCTAAAAAATTAACAGCAAATCAAACACAAACAGAGCAGAGGGAAGTATACCATATAATGAAGAAGATAAATAAAGAGAAATCAATGAATTAGAAAACAGGTGCATAAAAGTGAAAATTAACAAAGCTAAAAAATGTAATGATCTTACAGACATTAAAAGGTGATAAGAGAATATTATAGACATGTTTATGCTAATACATTTGAAAATGTAGATGAAATGGAAAATTCCTAGAACAACATATCTTACTAAACTGACACAAAAATAAATAGAAATGCTGAATAGTTCTACGTCTATTAAGAAAATCGAATCTATATCTTAAAACCTTTCCACAAAGAAATCTCTAGGCTCAGATGTTGTCACTGTTGAATTCTCCCAAACATTTAATGAGAAAGTAACAATAATCTTATATAAATTCTTCTATGGAAAAGAGACTTGTTTTATGAGGAAAACTTGTTTTATGAGACCAACAAAACCTTGATACCCAAATCTGACAAGGAAAATACAAGAAAGATAAATTACAGCCTAAGCTCTTTCATGAAAATCTATGCAAATATCCTAAATAAAATATAAGCTAATTGAATCCAACAACGTAAAAAGGCTAATAGTTCACCAAATTGTGTTTGTTCCAAGAATGCAAGATCAAACATTAAAAAAAATCAATCCATGTGGCAGTTTTCCTCTGGCACCAGTCAGCTGAAATAAAGGGAGCAAGTCGTTGTCTATGCTATGGCTTGTAGCAGGCTGACTTCTACAAATCTACCAGTGGTAAAACACTGAGAAAGCAATTAGATACAAAATTTGCTCACAAGAGTATGCCAATATTATCACAAAGTTCACTGAATTTCCACTTCTGTTTTTATCCCTACCGTCTTTTATCAAGGGATGACTTACACACATGTCTATAATTGATTACATACAAGCAATGAGTAAACTGCATTTATTTGAAGCAAACTGATGAGCTTTGACAATTTTATATGCCCATGAAACCATCCCCTTATTAAAGACACAGAACCTTTCCATCACTCCTAAAAGATTACCAGTGCCCCTTTGCAGTTCAGACCTGACTCCATTTCTGGCCCCATGCAAATTCTGAACTGTTTTCTGTCACTATCGATTAGTTTGCATTTTATATCAATGGAATCTTACAGTATATACTCTTGTTTCTGACCTCTCAGAAGAGCGTTTTTGAGATTCGTCCATATTGTTGCATACATTAGTAGTTCATTCTTTTACATTGAATAACATTCAATTGTATGCGGGTACCACATGTTGTCTATATCCACTCACCTGTTAATGGACATTTAGGTTGTTTCCAGATATTGGCTATTGTGAACAAAGCTGCCATGAAGATTTAGGTACAAGTCTTCTCTATTCATTTCTCTCAGGCAAATACCTAGGAGTGGAATGGCTGGGTCATATTGGTAGCTGTTTAACTTAAGAAACTGCCAAAAAGTTTCCACTGTGGTTGCACCAATTTATCTTCCCACTAGTAGTGTTAGTGTAGTGTTCCAGTTGCTCCACGTCCTCACGAACACTTGGCATTGCCATTTTTTTAAATGTCAGCTATTCCAGTAGAGGTGAAGTGGTAACTGATTGTGGTTTTAATTTACATTCCCCTGATGACTAATGATATTGAGCATCTTTTCATGTGCTGATCGGCCATTTGTGTACATTCTTTGTGAAACATTTGGGGAGATGTTTAACTTACTATTGAGTTTAAGGGTTCTTTATATATATTCTGATTCTTTGTATATCCTTTACATATTCTGATTCAAATCCTTTCTGTTTCTTTTTGTATTTGCCCTTATTTATTTTTATTTATTTCTCTTCTTGATTGCCTTCTTTCTGACTTTCGGCTGGCTTTGCTCTTCTCTTTTTAGCTCCTTAAGGTGAAATTTATGTCTTTATTTTAGACTATTTTTCTCTAATATAGTCATTTAAAGCAGTACATTTTTTTCTAAGCACTATTTTAACTAGATTTCACAAATTTTTACATTTTCTACTTTTATCATCATTCAGTTAAAAATATTTTTTAGTATCCCTTCTTTGACCCATGGATTATTTTGAAATGAGTTCAATTTTTAAATCTGGGAATTTTCCTGGGCGAGGAAATTGCCAAAACCTGATTGACAGAGCAGAGCAAACAGCCAGGTCAGGCCAAAAGTCCCATCCCCTAGAGATAAATAAAGGTGCCTGGCCGAGGCCCATGATCTCTGGGAAGTAAGCACAATTGCTAAATGATTACTGTTGTCAGCCAGCCATAAGGAGTTTTAACCAAACTCTGATTGGTTTAAAATAGATTATTAACCTCAGTCCTGATTGACTAGCGATTAGGAGATAATTTAATCAGAAATTAAATTGTGCTTTTGACCTGGATAAGTGAACATAGTGTCATAAATGAAAAAATCAAATTTATGGAAGAAAAGCATTCTCTGGAATGCAAAGCTGGTATTGGTAGTGAGTGCGTGAGAAGCCCTAATCACAGCATTATTTCTCCAGTACAGTAGTTTAAAAAATGACTTTTTTCACTTCCCTGACATAGACAACCATCATCTAAGTACAAAATCAGTTCTTTTATTGATTAAACCAGCTGATGAACCATTTAATGAAAGGAACTTATGAATGCATCCCTAACATAACAACATAAGTGACTACTCCAGTTTATGTGGGGTGGAAGACCCAGAGATACCGCCTCTTGTCCCACGGTGATACCTGAGGATCATTCACTGAACCTAGGACTCAGAGACACACAATCTAATGTTTACTTGCTAAACAGTATTCCTTATACTTGTCTGTGAGCATCATTTTTCAACTTCTCAGGAAATAAAATAAAAGTAGAGGTTTTGAGAGCAGCAGTAAAACCCAGTGTCTAATGGAGGGCACACTCTGAAAACCATTCCTAATTTCTTGTGGAGGAACAAAGTGAGCTGGGTGAGGGGTTAGCTTGGCACATCCATCCGTGGTAGTCAGTGGTGGGCTAGAGCCAGCTCATGTGAGCTCACAGGAGCCAACTGTGCACATGTCTTCCCAACTCCACATTTAGTGAGATCAGCCATGGTGGGAGTATTTACACCAAGAAAATTGGCAAAGTCTACAAATCAGACCTGGGACTGGAATTTTTTTTTAATTTCAAAATACTAAGGGGATACAAATAATGATTGGAATTTTTTAAGCTAAAGGCTAACACTAAAAGTGACATCCAGTAAGGCTGATGCCAAAAATCAAAGGTGGGGCCAGAAGCAGGGGCAAGCAGATCTAACTGGATTTCCAAGCATGAAGGCTTGAGAAGAGCAGAAACCAGGTACAGACAGAGCCAAAGAGGGATCTAGGAAGCAGGAAAGACAAGAATCGGGAATGGTGGAGCTGGCAGCTGGGAGAGAACCCAAGAAATCTCAGAGGTGGTATGCAGTTGTCTCTGGCACATCTACATAAAATGGCCACATTTATTTTAAGGATTGCAAGAGGGAGACTAAATCATACCAATGGCCAAATCTGTGGGTTCTCTTTCCTTACTCATTTAGCAGAAGTTCAACTTCAGCCAGGCTCATCTCTGACTGCCATTCCATCCTCTTGGGTGTAGCAGGTCCCTGTCCTTTTCTCCATCAGGCTTGTCGCGCAAGAAGCCAAGGCTATGCTCCAGTGACAAGCCTCGAGTCATGACAGGCTTTACTCCATTTAGCTTTCTCAGCTTTTTTCAGCACTATGGGTTATTAGGCTGGAAAAAAAATTAATAAAGACATATGAACAAAGTCAAATATAAACAGTCTTTTCAAAGTTAAATATATCAGGAAAAATCCATACGTTCTTGTCATATTATAAATTACTTTAAATTGCAATTTTATAACAACTAAATTACTGTGTGTAGGCTATTGATTTTATGTACTACAAAATTATCTCTATAGTAATACCATGGTTAATTGGCTAATCCCTCACATTTTCCAGGATTTTTTTTTTTATTTTAAACACAGAATAGGAGCAGAGAAGATATTGTGTATCTTATAAAAGGTTATGGAAAACATTTAGGTTATTAACTGCATCTATCCTTGACTAAGAGAACATTATATTTAAGGGAGGCATTTTGGGTATTGGTATAACTTAGTGTATTTTTTGAGAAAGACATACAAACAAGTAATACTGCACAAGTCCAGTGATTGACAGAGTGATTGAAAGGAGAGATATTATTCAGCCCAGAGATAATGTGGAACAATAGAATGGCAAATCCATAGTGATGGAGTTAGCAAAAAGCTTTCAAACCCAGCTAATATAACCATTTGAGTAGAACATTTGAGTAGAAGGAGATATTTTATATATCTACCAAAACACACATGCATGCACTTGTGTTCATGTGCATCTGTGGATGGATGGATAGATAGATATATAATCTGCTTAATTGAGCAGCCTCAATTCAGTAGAGTAATGACATAATCAGTTTTAATTTTTTCCAATCACTGCATTTAGCCATGCTCAAGAGTCCCTTAATGATGTCTTGGGCACATTCCATAACCTCCTGGTCACTTGTAGTTGTAAATCATCCAATCAAGTCGAATTTTATATTCACCTTATATCTCTTCTCCCCCATCCACGCCGATTAGGATTGTAGTTTGATGATCCTGGAAAGTGTCTTAGTCTATTTTCTGTTGCTATAATGAAATACCACAGACTGAGTAATTTATAAAGAAAAGAAGTTTATTCAGCTCACAGATCTGGAGGCTGAGAAGCCCAAGAGCATGGTGCTGGCATCTGGTGAGAGCATGGTAGACAGGAGGAAGCAGGAGACAGAGATAGGAAGTTGGCCGAACTCATCCTTTCTATCAGGAATCCACTCTCTCAATAATGGCATTAATCCACTTATGAGGGCAAAGCCCTTATGACCTAATCACCTCTCAAAGGTCCCACCTCTAATACTGTTAAAAAGAATATTAAATTTCAACATGAGTTTTGTCAGGGACATTCAACCCATAGCAGAGAAGAAAGAGGACATACTCTGTTCTTTTGTTCCTTTCCCCTACTCCAGCACCTTTGAGAGAAATGGAGCCAGGGGAGAGGCCTGGAGATCCTCCCTCCCCTTTTCTCTGTAAGAATTACGGCACCATTTTGGGGGCTGGGATGAGGAAAATTGGAGTCAGAGATTTTCTTACTGAACAGGCTGCCTGATGGTACAGATAAGAGGAGGGTGCCTAGCTCCAGTGGCTGACCAATCTCTTTAGATATGGGGCACTTAGTGACCTGAGTTTTTCTATAAGCACACAAGTGCCAAATCTGAAGCCAGAGAGCATCCTGTTACAATCATGTTCATATACAGATACCCTTTCAAATATTTACATCCCTTCTTGTACCTGAAAACATATGAAATACATATAGTGAGATAAAACATATTTAAATATTGATAAGAAACATGAAACTAGGGAAATTTTTTAGTAAAAAGTAAGCTGAAATAAAGCTAGTACATAAAGTGAATGTTAAAAGTCTTGCATTCCCTTCTGAAAAACATTAGAAACAACCGAGAAGGAAGGATCTCTTGATTTCAGAGAGGGGGTCATAAGGATAGCACTCAGCCTGGAAGACAGATTTTAGTATTTTTCATACAAATACTGCTTTTGATTTGCAGCTAATTTTATTTAGGATTTTTTGCAACTATCTATAATATGTTAATACTATGTTTTTAACTTCTTTTCTTATAATATCTTTGTCTAGTTTGTATGAAAGATGTCTTCTCCTTTGAAAATGATTTGAGTAGCTGTCCCTTTTTTAAAACTTCTTGAAGAGTTTATGAAAGAAAGAGATTATCTGTTCCAACAATTTTTGATGAAATTTACTTGTCAGGTGATCTGGTGACAAGATGTTTGATTATCAATTCAATTCTTTAATAGTTATCAATTTATTCAGGTTTTCTATCTCCTCTCTTGAGTGAATTTTAAAACTTTTATCTTCTAGAAAGTATTCATTATATATATTTTCTACTTATGTTCAAAGTTTTTCATAATAATATACCTAAAACATACACAAAATGTGGAAGCTGTACCTCCAAAAAATAGAGAGAGAGAAGAACTATGGATTTTGACATATCTATTATATCTCTTTTTATTAATTTGTTGCCTTGGTTTATGATTATAATTTATAAATTAAAATTTTGAAAAAAGTCCCTGAAGGTTTAGAAGATAAACTGTCTGAGTCTTTGTATACTTGAAAATGTCTTTGTTTTTACTTCACCCTTGAATGAGAGTTTAGTGGGCATAAAACTCTAAGTTGACAGTTATTTTTACCTCAGTACTGTGAAGTGTAACTGGACATAAAATAAAAGTTTCCCAAACTGTGATCTACATAACATCACTCAACCACGTGATACTACACACATACATGCATGCACATGCACACACAAAGAGAGGTGCCACAGTCAAATATGGAAACACTGCGTACTATCTTGCAGATTCACGATACACATCTGTATAATTAAAGGCTTCGAGTCCCGTAACAGTAATGAAATCTGTTTCACCTTGTTTAACTTAGCACTTCTCATTAGAACTCTTTTTTCTTAGATTTGTTAACATCACATAGAAACCAGTTTCAGAGAAGCCACAGCACACTGATTTAAACATTAGCTGTCAACAAGTAACCCTGTATACTTGTTCAGAAGGTATCCTCATTGTGCCATTACCCTAATTTAGAATGTTGTGTTAGGTTTCTATCACTACATAACAAATTGCCACAAATTTAGAAACTTAAAAGAGCAGCCATTTATAATCTTACAATTCCGTAGGTCAGAAGTGTGGGCACAACCTGAGTTCCCTGCTCAGGATCTCAGAGGTTGAAATCAAGGTGTTGGCCAACCTGTGTTCTCATCTAGGGGCTTGTTTCCTGAAGAGATTGTTCCAAGATCACTCAGGTTGTTAGCAAAATTCAGATCCTTGCTGGTTATTGGCTGGAGCAGCTCAGTAGGTCCTTGCTGCCTGGCCTTCTCCATCATCAAAGTCAGCATGGAGAGCCTCTCTTGCATCAAATCCCTCTCCCACATTGTCTCTCTGACTTCAGAAAGGACTTTTTTTAAAAGGCTCATCTGATTAGGTCAGGCCCACACTGACACTCTCCCCTTTGATGAACTCAGAGACAATGTCTTAGTGACCTAATCATGGTGGGATGTCCAACACATGCACAGGCCCTGCCCACTCTCAACAGACAGGGATTATCCAGGGGGCAGGAATCCTGAAGACCCTCTCAGAATTCTCTCTACCACATTTATTAACCTTCAGTGTTAGCCTGTGTGGGTGGTCACCCCTCACACCCAGATGAAGAGTTCCACTTTGCTTTCTGTTAGAAGTCCATCCCTGCAATATAATCCTTAGATTTTCTGCCATAACAATAACTGGTGTGGCTCGGGCACTGAATATGCAGTCTAGCATGCATAAAGGAGTACATTCAAGCTGACCCACACCTTGGATTCCATTCCACTTTTGCAGTGTCATTGTCTGATATAAGGAGCAGAATGTCCTCAGGAAGTAGGCGTTCATTCATTCCCCCATTTATCAATGTGCTCAATACACATGTCATGTGTGGTTTCTGTGTGCAAAGAGATCTGCTACATGTGCATCCTCATGGTCCACGGGAAAATAAATAATGTGATGAGAACTACAGAGGAGCTACTGAAGCAGAAGAAACGACAGCTGTCTCTGTTGGTAGTTGCCAAAGTCAGAAAAGGCTCCACAGAAGAAATTATATTTGAATGGGTTTTTGAAGGATGAGGAGGAGTTTGGCAAGGCAAAGAAGTGGGAAAAACCAACTTCTAGGCTAATAGTATGTGAAAATGTATGAAAGAAAATGAGGTCTTCAGAGAATGACTATAATAAATCAAGCTAGAAAGGTAAGCAGGAACCAGACATGTGATTAGGAAATTTAGATTCCATTCTGGAAGTAATAAGAAATCAGAGGAAGTTCTTATGCAAGAGACTGAAATGATCAAATCTGTGTTTAAGAGACATAAACTTTATTGGCAACTGTTAGAAAGAAGCTGAAGACAGGGAGACCCATTAGGAGGTTACTACACGGGCAAGGAATGACAAGGGCCATTCTAAGCCAGTGACAGTGGAAGTAAAGAGAACGAACAGACTCCAGAGTGAGGAGGAAAGTTTAGACTCAGTGGCTGATTGTATATGGGCTCCTGAAGGTTAGAAAAACAAGCAGGGTTGACCAAGGTGTGCAGATGAGGAATATCACCAATGAAGATGACAATTTATCAACAAAGCACATGCAGAAGGCGAAGTTAGAATAACAGTCCTTTCCTTCCTTCTCTTTTTGGGGTACTCTACAATAGGCACAGAAAGGTCAGTTAAATTGCTTATGTAATAAGTAATGTTCTATTCTGTTGGTGAGGATTCTCAGAGCCTCATATGGAGACGGTGGAGGCCTAGTCCAGATCCAGTTTATTTGCTCTTATGCACAAGAAGAAGCGTAACTTCCCATATATCACAAGTTTGTAAGAGCAGGCTTTACTATTCAAAGCAGTTAGATTTGCTGCAGTTCCAAGGCTCACATCCCAGCAGGATGGTTTCTGGCACTTCCTTCCTAGGACGGAGTAAAGCAGCACGCCACTTGGAGGAGCAGGTCTTCTCCTGTGCCCCAACTCCAAGGGCACCACTTCTTAGTATAAAATGCTGTTATGTTGCCAGTGAGAGAAACAAAATTGCTCCTGATTCAATTACTGCTCTACTAATGGAGTTGTCTGTCTTTTGTTGTTCTTGACTTCGGGCAGCACTATTTTTGAATGTTGTTTTTAAACTTAATGAATAGTGCCACCTGAATTGAAAGTCACGTGCATTGCAAGGTTCTAAGGAAGAGTAGCTGCATGCTCCATTTGCTTCTTCCTCCTCCTTGGAGAACTTTTACAAAGAAAGCACCAAGCCCGGTCCATTTAACTTTCATTAGTAGTAGATAATGATATTGGCTGAATGGTACCAGGCAGCCTCTTGTGAATGATGGTGCTTTATTTCCCCCCCTTATGTTTGGCTGCAAGAGAGGAAAGACAAAAGTAGATGCTACATACCATGACCTACGTCACGTAACAATTAAGATCATTCAATCCACGTGCAAAGGCATTTTCTCGGCTTCTAATTGGTATTCCTGCCTTATTCCTGAATATCCTCTACCCCTTCAAACTCAACATGACCCAAACCAAATTAACGATCCCCACCATTTTTCAGTTCTTAACCTTTCCTACTTTCATAAATTTCCAAGTGAGCATAAATGAATCATTACCCTTCCACTCTCTCAGACTGGAGCCATCTTTTCTCATACCCCTCCCTAAAATGCCTAAGTAAAAATACTTTCTAACTCATGTTGAACATGTCTCTGAAATTTCCCACAACCATTCTCTCCTTTTTGATTACAGTATCACCCTCACATTGATGTCCTTATTGGCTTAGCTACTTTGAGGCAATAACAGGTCTCACTATTTACTCTGTCACAACCAGTAAAGACCTTTCTACCTATGGCATCATCTTCCCTTTATGATATCAAAAGTAAACTCAGATCAAGTTAGGAAAAATTTTAAAGTTTATTGTCATACAAAAAGTACAGACCGTGATCTGGGGGACTTCAAGTGGTAAGAAGCTCCCTTAACAGCAGTTACAACACAGTTTGCAAAGCATAAAGGAGGCAGTATTTTGACTCTTTTCATGATGGGCAGTTATACATTATCATTTTTTTTTTTTGAGGGAAAACAGAGCTACTAAAGCTGATTTGTCTATAGCTGACTGGTTTATTCACCAAATCATGTGGACAAGGATGTAAACCTTACATTTTGTATGTATGATTAGAAATAGCCTTTCAAGGAAATTAGAATGACTTAGGTTTTGGTTACATGGTAATGGGCAGTTGGCCTTGGGGTGTATCTAAACTGTGGCCCCATTTTTATGTTTCTCTAACAATCCCCAAGACCTACAATTCTCTGGATGGTCAAGGTCCATGTGAATGTCTGACGGTTTCCTTGCCCTCCCCAACCTCACTGACCTTCACTTCTATCCACCGCCAGGTGTCCACGCGCACACCTGCGCCCTAGATCTTGTTAAGACATCACAAGCGCTCCAGCTCTCTCTGTACAGCCTTCTGTCCTCCCAGACCCGGGCCCCCATTTCTATCACTCTCTCCCAAGATCGCTTTGGGGTGTCCAGTCATCAGCCCCTCTTCATTCCTGGCTGTCTCAGTCCTCCCATGTGCCCTCAATCTTGGGAGTCCAGTCTTAGGAGTCCAATCTTGGGAGTCCAGTCCATGGCCTTAGGCTCATGGATGCAAGTAGCTCGTCCACGAATGAGTGGCTTTTACATTTTCAGGGCTGCTCACTAGTTCTTAACAGAGCCTGACCTAGCTGAGGGTTTACGTGGACTCCAATAACCATGGCATGGAGATAGGGCCTGGTGTGGAGAAGTTGATGTAGTAAGTATGTGAAAAGAGGTTAAGAAGAAAGTTCTTTGAAGGGAAGAACAAACCTGGGAGTGGCCACTGAGTTTCAGAGTACATTTTGATAAGCTGTTAATAACTTTAGTGTCTCATGCAGGCTGCTGTAGGTGGAAATAATCTCATTTTAATAAAGGCAATTAGGTTTTTCATAATGAAAATAATAAGTGCTCATTATATTATAGAAAACATGGAAAATACAGAAAAAGGAAATGGGGAAATATTCTTACCTGGTAAAACAACTGCTATTAAAATTTGTTGTGAGTCTTCCAGTCTTTTTTCGATTCATATAATACACATTATTGTAATCATGAATATATGTAATTATTTGTCCTGCTTTTTTCACTTATTGCAAAATAAGCATTTTCTATCTTATTAGCATTTAGCATGTTATAATTATATTATAATTATATATATTTATGTATAAATTATCATAATATAAATTATGATCATTTAGAAAAGTATAAACTATTCTATCTTATGCATATACTACAATGTACCTAACCTATTGTTAGGCATTTAATTTAGAAGATCTATTATAATACACTCCAGAATGGAATAACTGGACCAAAGATGTAGAAGTTTTAAGGACCTGAGATGGTTAAGGGGTGGATTCTCACCCAGGCAGGCCTTTGTAGAGTAGCACCTATTCCTGGGTTTGATCCTCAAACTTGGCATGCCCATCATTCAGTTTTGTCAGTACCGAGAATGATTGGTTCTTAAGGATTGTATAGGTGTTAATTAAACTAATTTATAATAGAAATTAGAAGTACTACACGGAGACTGTGGAAGTTATTAGTCCTCTTTGCCAAATATTTCTACTTCCTACCTCCCATGTAGGATCATACTTCCTGCTCCCTTTGACTGGCTGGGGCCTATATCTAGTTCTGATGAGGGTTGTGTTTGGAAGTGAACACTTATTTGCGGGAGGAAGAGCCTCTAGAGCTCTCTTTGCCTCTGTCACTGTGATTGACAACGTTTGAAAGGGTGGCTGCTCCCTCAGCCCACAGTGACAGTGTGAACAAGAAATACAACATTTCTATCTAAAGTCCCTGAGACTTGGGAGTTGGTTGTTACCGCAGCATGCCCTAGCTCTGCGATCCCCAACCTCTGGGCCCAGTACCAGTCCATGTCCTGTTAGGAACCCTGCCACACGACACTGGCTGAGTTCCACCTCCACCATCACCCCCCCATGGAAAAATTGTCTGCCATGAAACTTAGAAAACAGCCTGCACAGCAGGAGGTGAGTGGCAGGCGACAAGCAAAGCTTCATCTGTATTTACAGCTGCTCCCCATAGCTGGCATCACCACCTGAGCTCCGCTGCCCCTCCTCACCTATCCCCCATGGAAAAATTGTCTTCCAAGAAACTGGTCCCTGGTGCCAAAAAGGGTAGGGACAGCTGCATCCTGACTGCTGCAGAGCAGATAATGACATTTGCATGTCCAACATATTTAATCTCTGTAAAAAGAAATCAACTAAAGCTAAAAGGTTGTTAGCAATTAATCTGAATAAAAGAAAATATTTATATATTTTAGCTGTTTCACACCCTGTAATTAAGGGTATTGTGACGTTCAATGTTAATTAAGATTTCCTCCTTCCAGATAGTCCAGGCTGGGCAATGCCAACATTTACCTCCCTGGGTCCCATTTTTATACTTTTATTGTTGACCAAGTCAACTTCTGATAGTCACAATCTTCCTTTAATTTTAATTATTACTGCTTTTATTTTAAAAGTCACACCATATGCTACTTAACAAATGAGAAGTTTAGAACCAAATGAAATAAAATGTAAAAGACCTGCTATCTCCCCTCCCCTACCAGCCCACTCCCTAGAGTACTGAGTTTGGAGTGTGCCCCTCCAGCCTTTTTCTCTGCAGTTCAAAGTCCAAATGGAATCCCACTCTACGTGGTCTTCTGTGCTTTGCTTTTTCACTTAATTTGTCAGATATCCTTTCATGTCTGTGCATATTGATTTACCACTTTCTTTTTAATGATGGCAGAGTTCTGTTTCAAAGATTTACCATCCTTCATTTAACCAATTTCCTATTGATAGACAAGTTTGCTTTTCTCTAGTCTTTTGCTGTTGTCAATAACGCTCCAATGAACATCTTGTAAAACATATCTTTTGCACATTTGCACAAGTTAATCCAGAAGGAAAATTCCTAGAAGTAGAATCCTGGGTTGAAGGGAATTTGCAGTTTAAATACCAATAAATATTCCTAATTCCCTTCCCAAAGGTCAAATCATTTTACATTCCCACCAATACAGTGTGAGAGTTCTTATCCTTTCCCACTCTCAAGAACGTAGGGTATTATCAAACTTTTAAAAATTTCTGCCATTATAATAAGGAAAAAATATATTGTGTTGTTGATTGAAAGTGTGTTCATTAATCATAGGTGAGTTCATGCTTGTTCTTAGTATGATAATACTTTAGTCAAGTATGGTGAGGTTTTGGTGGCATTCTTTCTCTTTAAGTTATGCTGATTGTATTGTTTTGAATCTCAAAGAATAACCCCATTTTTAAGCCCTAAGGAAGCATCTTGTCCTTGCCCCTCATTTACTGAATAAACAGGGCTCACAGCATTTCTAAGACATTGAGAGAGAGGGAGAGGGGAAGAGAGAGAGAGCACATGCAGCTGGGGTGTTTTACTGTGACGTCATGAAGGCAGATGGACTGGGAAGTGGCCAGCTCTCGAGCCTCTCAGTTAATTGATGTGACATATTCTTTCATTGCAGCAATTCAGTTTTGTGTCCTTGCCCACTGACGTGCTGGAAATTGAGGTGAAGGACAAGTTTGCCAAGAGCCGTCCCATCATCAAGCGCTTCTTGGGAAAGCTGTCGATGCCTGTTCAGAGACTCCTGGAGAGACACGCCATAGGGTAAACCTGTGACTGAGATCTCACTATCACTAGGTTTCAGCCATCAGGCCATGCCCAGGGGAAGCCTGTAAGCTGCGTAGTCTCACAGAGAGTCAAACAGAAATGGTGTTGTTATATTTCCTTGGCTTCTCGCATTAATTACGTTGCCCAAGCCACAACATTCAACCCAACAAACCCTTCCCTTTCCCCTTGTTTGTGTATCAACTGATTACTTATGCAGGAGAGTTAAAAATCTTAAGACAGTATTAAAAGAAGCCCTCAGTGCTATATTTTTCTGTATGTGTAGAAACTCAAGTTTGTTTTACTATGAAGAATACCATTTCATTCATATGCCTATCTCATATGTAAGATTTAATCATATTCAACATTTCCATAACAAGATGAAATGCTGGGTTACTAGGGTAGAGTATCTTCAAAGATGCTAGTATTTACAGAAACTGCTAGATAATATGGATGAAAATTTAAAAGCATAAATTCTCATGGAACGACAGCAGTTATGTGGCTCACAGAATTCAATTGTGTATGAGAACATGTTTCTGTGTTTTGTCCCTTTTACATTCATGTCCACTCATGGCTGTCATTAAAGTGGACTGTGACCAGATAAAATCCTTATGTATAATACATTTTTCCTTGGGAAACAGCAACCTATAGTTGAGAACACTAGGTATAGCTCTCTGTTCATAAACACATGCTTACATACAATCTAACCCTTAGAATGATATCAAAGGCATGAGAAAAATTATGCAGAATTTCCAACTGTCTTAAAGTTCTTTAAATTTTCAGAAGGACTTTAGACTCGCTAATGATTAGCATAAGGACATTTCATTGGGACCTTATAGCATATATGCCGCTGTGTGCACACAGACGTGCCATTAATTCTCGAGCCAAAGGGAGCTGACATTTATGGAGCTACAGCCATGTTTCAAACGCGGTGTTTTGCACTTTCCACTCATGGTTGTGAGGATTCAACAAACAGACAAAAAGTGTGCATAAACAACCCAGCACAGTCGCTGGCACGGAGTAGGGACTCAAACGAGAATGGTATTTCTTGTAACCTCTGTAATTTCATTTAGTTCTCATGACGCTTCTGTGACTCAGCATTATCACCGTGCCTCCCTGTGAGGAAACAAAGCTTAGAAAGGACAAATAATTAGCTTTAAGCGGCAGAGATGCAGCCAGAGTTCAGACACACGCCTGCCTCCCGCCAAAGCCTGAGTGCTGTCCCCGAGCAACAGGCTTCTCGAAAGGTCCCTGGGACTGATTTTCTATTTTGTCATCGGCCACGCTTTTCATCTCTCCGCTCTCACGGCTGTGAACACCCCTGCCAGGGGGTGGGCAGGAGGACAAAAAGAGGGGCTGGGCAGGGTTCTGTATACCCCAGCACCGGGCACACTGCTGCCCCGCATGGCTTAGATATTCGGTTCTCTCCCCTGCTCGCCACAGCCTCAGGGAAGAGCCACCTGCTCTCCCGTGTTGAGAACTTCTCTTAAGCCAAAGTGCTGGCTCATTTCTTCCTATAATTTTCCCACCTTCCCAGCCTCCTCCTGTGGAAAGGCGCATCCACGGGTGGTGAAAGCAAGTAACTGAGGTAGAAAAGGTGTCCCCTACCAGGTTAGCTATGATTTTCCCAGTGTTTTTGCCACCCAGGGAAACGGAGAGCACAGATAGAGTGTATTGAGCTTCAACCTCTCTAAAAGGAAGCAACAGCAAGCCACTGGGGTGTCTCCTCTCCCCCTCCCCCATGGGATGACAGATTCCCCCCTGGTGGCTGGGCAGGGCGGCTCCTCCTCCAAAGCCTGTTCCTTCCCCGAGGCCCCTGGAGGCCACTTCTGCAATGCTGCCCCTTCTGGAGGTGTCCCAGTGTAGGTAGGAGCAGGGTGTTGGGGTGATGGCCATGGAAGCAGTGGCCATGCAACCTAGGCCATGGCAGATCCCCAGAGTGCAAATCCAGCTTCCCTCTGCCCTCAGCAAATGCACTCCCCATAAAGCCCCTGCATCCATTGCTTTGGAAACCTTTTGCTCCTCCTGCCTCTCTGCCCTCAGATATTTGCACCTTTCCCGTGCAGGCACACACTTACTCTCATTTCCCATGCTCCCTCTATTCCTTTGCCTGTAACATCCCAGCCTTCAGCTGGCTCTCTGCCTCTAACCCTGACCATGTCATCTTTGCCCGCCACCTGTTGGTACCAACTGCATGCAGCACCTTTGACATGGCAGGGGCTCAAAAATTATTTGTTGATTAAGTGGGTGAAAAGCAAAGGAAAGAAAAGTCTGGGGAGCAAATACAAAGCATAACAAATTTATTTTCTTTCACTATCTGATCATCTTTAGACCTCCCCTGCTTTCAATTATGTTTGGGGTTCAGGGTATCCTTCTTATGGTCATAGCAGGCCTACTTCATAATACTGAGCAAGGCCCTTCCTAAATAGACCAGATACTTTCCTTTCACAATGCTTTATTTAACGGACTTCAGGGAAAGTCCAAACACTGAATCATGCCTTGTCAAAGAAGAGTTTTATGTCAGTGGATAATTGGGATATAATTTTGTTTGTTTCATGATGGCGGTATTCTCTAGAAAGAAACATTAAAACACTACCAGGCAGTGATTTATCTTTTGATTTGAATGTCACAACTTAATAAATGGATAAATGGAATAGAGAGTCATCTGAGTAAAAACTGGTTTGGGGATATGTCTTTGCTATCATTGGCTATACTGGATTTGTTAATTCCTGAATAGCCGAAGGTAGTCACTCCTGTTTAGGCCAAGGTGTAGGGGACAGTTTACTCTGCTGAAGCTGTATTGTTGATAAAAATGTAACAGCAAAACTTTAGGTTGATGCCCCCTGGATAGTTTTCTTTTAGTAATTAAGAAATTGCTTTGAGGCCAGGAGCTGTGGCTCATGCATATAATCCCAGCATTTTAGGAGGCTGGGACAGGAAGATTGCTTGAGGCCAGGAGTTCCAGACCAGACTTGGCAACAAAGCAAGACCCTGTCTCTACAAAAAAGAACAAAACAACTGCTTTGAGTGGGTAGAGATGGTGGCACCAGAGTCCAGGGTGGAGACTCAGGGTCTTTATGTGTGGGAGCCCTGCAGTTGGTGTTGATTGGAAGTCACAGGCTAGAGAAGCCAGCTCACGAGTCTTGCTCTGCTCCATCCCGCAGCAGATGCCTTTCCATAGCACCCACAGGCTTTCCCGTAACCATGACAGCATCCTTTCTTAGACATGACGTATGCACCACAGATATGCATCTGCTGGCACTGTCCATTGTTAAAGGCATATTTGGAAAATGGCAATCTACACAGAAGAAGCAAGCAAAGGACATCCATGTCTTTATTTATTCTCCTCTCTCTCTCTCTGTGCTTTAGAACACAGGTTGGCAAACTGTGTTGGCAAACTTCCTGTAAAGGGCCAGGTAGTATATATTTTAGGCTTTGCAGGCCACACAGTCTCTTTCCAAACTACTCAACTCTGCCATTGTAGCACGAAAGTAGCCACAGACCATACGTGAGCTAATAAGCAAGGCTGCACTCCAATAAAACTTTATTTATGGACACTGAAATTTGAATTTTATATAATTTTTACATACCACAAAGTATTACTCTTTTTTTGTTTCTTTTTCCAACCATTTAAAAATGTAAAAAGCTCACTGTCGTACAAAAACAGGTGGTGGGTGGGCCAGATTTGGCCCATGAGCTATAGTTTGCCTACTACTGCTTTAGAACACAGACGGTCCCTGACTTACAATGGTTCGACTTAACAATTTTTTTTTGCTTAACAATGGTACAAAAGTGATATGAATCCAGTAGAAACCATACTTCAAATTTTGAATTTTGATCTTTTCCTGGGCTAACTATATGCTGTACCATACTGTCTCGTGATGCTGGGCAGCGGCAGCAATCCACAGCTCCTAGTCAGCCACACGATCACAAGGATAAACAACCGATACCATACTCTACAGTGTACTATACTTAGTAAATTGCATGAGATATTGAGCATTCTATTATAAAACAGGCTTTGTGTTAGATGATTTTGCCCACCTAAAGGCTAATGTAAGTGTTCCAAGCACGTTTAAGATAGGCTAGTCTAAGCTATGATGTTCAGTAGATTATGTGTATCAAATGCACTTTTGACTTAATGATATTTTCAACCTACCATGGGTTCATTAGAACGTAACCCCACCATAGGTCGAGGAGCATCTGTATGCAATAAGGATTTCCTTACAGTTCTGTATTGCTGTTGAGCACATGTGCTTTCCCATCGTCACCTTAGGATGGTCTTCTACGTACCTGAGCAGGACCTCCCTGGGCTTGCCTGCCTCCACTACTGGCATAGAAAGCACACTGTGTGGTCATTAAGAGGACAGGTATTGACCAGATCTGTGATGGTGCTTATTTCCTTCCAGGGATAGGGTGGTCAGCTACACACTTGGCCGCAGGCTTCCAACAGATCATGTGAGTGGACAGCTGCAATTCCGATTTGAGATCACTTCCTCCATCCACCCAGGTATTTTCAGCATGAACTTCATGCCTTGTCCTAGGGTAGTGTCATAGTGTGGTTCCTTCCTCTGAAATACAGTAACCATGGTTCTCTCCAGACATGTCCCAAGTTTTGTGGTTCTCTATCTTCTCCATTTGAGGCCAGAAGACAGAGATCTAGTCTGGAAGCCAGGTTGCTGTCCCCTTGATTTCAAGGCTCCTCTTCACTCTGGTGAACCAAAGGTAGAGGACTAGACAGTGGAATGGGGGTTGACAATGAGGCCAGCGTGGATATGGAGCCCTGTCTTATTGGTCATCCTACTCCTAGCACCAACCTTCCAGGAGGTGCTCAGTAGATGTTTAATCATTGCACACTTGAATGAATAAAGGGAGGAATGAATGCAAAACATCTCCTTCTAGTAACTAGATGTAGACTGGCCAGTTGCTGAAGAATGTCATGTTGTTGAAGAACTATGATTATAGTTTTATACATAGTATAACAGAGAAAATGAAAAACATAAATTGGACAGAAAACTTCAGAATCATCCAGTGTTCAGTTTTTCATGTCAAAACATATTTCCAAATAAGAATGATAAGATGCCTCATAATTCCACTTTTGCTCTTTTCCCACAACCCCCGTACTAAGTGTAGATCACGCTGAGAGTTGTGAGGGCCTCCTGGGCCACATTTATGAGTAGCTGTTAAAGCTAATGAAGCTTTTGAGGACTCAGAGTTTGGAGTTTATCACTAGCCACACATTAAACTCAAGTTGCACTTTCCTATGCCCAGTATACTACTACATTCTAAGAACACACCTTGACAGTTTTATCTTTTCAAATTAAGCTTTTTCTGCATTCTGAGAATAAAACTGACTCTTCCTTTAGTGAAGCCATAAGACACTTTACAGCTCACCAGAAGGACTCTTTTTCTTTGACCGGTGAATTGCACTAGTGCATTTAAAATGGAAAAGTTCACATCTGGCAAGAATCCAGTAGAGCAGTTGCAGGAAGGTAGAGTTAAACAGTGATTGCTATGCCTTGAATGGCTGCTTGGTGTGGAGACCTCGTTTATTTTTTTATTGCAATAAACTCCAAATGCTGGAAACCTTCCAGCCTGAGCTATTGAGTGACTGTGGTCATCCAGCCTCTTTCTTCTCTCTAGTTGCCTAAGAACCATGTTTACCCATTCTGCCACCCTGCAGGACCCAACCATAGGAAACATTCTGAGCAAATACAATTAACTTTTCCGGGGGTCATCAAGGAACTATAAACACCTGCATCTCTGGAAATTATTCCATGTAGCAAACATTCTTGAGCGCCTACTGTGTGCCCAGAACTGGAGTAGTGCTGGGCTTTGGGCATTTTAACCAAAAGATTAATTCCCTTGAAACAGAATTCTGAAATATACCCATGACTGCACTTTGTCATTAACACAACGAGAACTCATTCTTACAGAATTTTTCAGCAGAGCTCTGGCCAGTGAGAAACCCTCATCAACCCCTATATCCAATGTCCTAATGTAGAAATCCCTTAGTGATTGCTTCCTGTCCAGCAGGGTATATTAATACCACAATGCTCTCTTCTGGAAGGAATGACATATTTTTCTTCTTGCCAGCAGATGATGAGGAGATGTCCCTGAGTACCGAGCCTGAATCGGCACAAATTCAGGACAGCCCCATGAACAACCTGGTGGAGAGCAGCCGTAGGGAGCCCGTGTGTGATGCACCAGAGCCCTCTGAGAGCTGGAAGCCAGAGCAGCTGAGTGAGAGTTGTGCCCTGGATGGGTCAGGGAACCAGAGCTTGGAGCTTGCCAGGCCAGCTGAGGAAACGGCTGGCACCACCCAGGCAAGAGGTGATGGCACGGTCGCGGTGGGACCTGAAGGGGCCGGGGAGCTCCTGGCCCCGGGGCAAAAGGACACCCAGCCCGCCCTGAGTGCAGAAGAACTGGCCGAGGAGCTGGACGTGGGTGAGGAGGGGCCACCGCCTCTGCTGCTGGAAGACGGAGAAGCCCCAGCCAGCACCGAGGGGCGGGTGGAGGAGGAAGTGGCGACAGAGAGCTGGGGTGGAGGGGAGGAGGAGAAGGACTTGCAGGAGGAGGAGGAGGGCGAGGTGCCCACTCTGGAGCAGGGAGAGGGCGGGCTGCAGTTGCGGGCCTCGGTGAAGAGAAAAAGCAGGCCGTGCTCCTTGCCTGTGTCCGAGCTGGAGACGGTGATCGCGTCGGCCTGCGGGGACCCGGAGACCCCGCGGACACACTACATCCGCATCCACACCCTGCTGCACAGCCTGCCCTCGGCCCGGGGCGCGGGCGCCGCGGAGGAGGAGGACGGCGCGGAGGAGGAGACCACCCTCAAGGACTCCTCGGAGAAGGACGGGCTCAGCGAGGTGGACACGGTAGCTGCTGACCCGCCTGCCCTGGGAGAGGAGGGGGAAGAGCCCGAGGGGGCCACTCCGGGCACGGCGCCCCCTGGCCACGCCGGGGGCCACTTCCCCAGCTTCGCCAACGGCGCGGTGCCCGATGGCGACACGCACCCCAGCACCGGGAGTGAGAGCGACTCCAGCCCCCGGCAAGGCGGGGACCACAGCTGCGAGGGCTGTGACGCGTCGTGCTGCAGCCCCTCGTGCTACAGCTCCTCGTGCTACAGCACGTCCTGCTACAGCAGCTCCTGCTACAGCGCCTCCTGCTACAACGGCAACAGGTTCGCCAGCCACACGCGTTTCTCCTCCGTGGACAGCGCCAAGATCTCCGAGAGCACCGTCTTCTCCTCGCAGGACGACGAGGAGGAGGAGAACAGCGCGTTCGAGTCGGTGCCCGACTCGGTGCAGAGCCCCGAGCTGGACCCGGAGTCCGCGAATGGCGCCGGGCCGTGGCAAGACGAGCTGGCCGGCCCTGGCGGGCACGTGGCAAGAACCGCCGAAGGTCCGGAGTCCCCGGTGGCAGGTCCAAGCGCTCGGAGAGAAGGTTAGACCTCAAACCTGATCAGAGTGAGAATAGGACCACCAGGGGGACACAGGTCTCACCAACATGTTTAAAAACAAGAGGGGGGCGGGGGGATCAGTCTCAAATGGGTCTGCTGGGGCAATGTATGCCTGTCTTGTACATATATGTGTGCGTGTGTATCTGTGTATATGCGTATAGATGACTGTGAATAGCTGACACCCCACCATGTCTCGGATATACACCAAGAATTACAACTAGTTGGATGTGAGCGTGCACTTGTATGTGTGCTTCCCTGTTTGTTTAATCACCAGAACTGGTTAGTGTACATGTTATTTTTCTGGTCTTGACAACAACCAGAGCCCCAAGACTAGTATCCAATGATATGAGCAGGAAATAATCTTTCATCAACATTAGGTGGATAATGTGTAAATATCTGCTGACTTCCAGAACACATTGAAGATTAGCAATAAATGTTAATACTAGTTGAAGAACACAGATTTTGCCTCTGTTTTAGAATTTAACCAGCCCGTGTATGTATCTATATGTGTAGTGTACATGTATTTGTCATTACTTCTGTCTGCTCAATTCTCATTATTATTGTTGGTTTTGTTTTGTTGTTGTTGTTGTTTTTGGCTACTTTGGCTAATGGAAGGGAAGAATAACATGAATGTGTAAAATCACTTTGTTTCAAACGAGATTCTAATCCAAAAACTGCCACCTTTAGTTTTAAGATGTATTCTGTGTTTTTAACCAAAGATGTTCCTTCTTAGTCATGCCTGTGGAATCATATGT
Organism: Daubentonia madagascariensis; assembly: GCA_023783475.1. NCBI lineage: Eukaryota > Metazoa > Chordata > Mammalia > Primates > Daubentoniidae > Daubentonia > Daubentonia madagascariensis. Next base: position 13,080,798 of record JAKFHU010002658.1, read on the forward strand.
TAAATTAATTTGCATTTCCTTATCCAGGATTGGGAACCATGTTCCAGTCAAATCACATGGCATAGGGGGAAAAAATTAAAAAGTCACATAATAATATTTCATATTATTATATGAAATAATTCAGTTGTTTGAAAAGAGAAAAATATAGCCACTGCTACTTTGCTGTTCTGCTGTTTAAATTAGCCTCCCCCAAAAAAGGGAGTGGTGTCCCCTCTAGATTGTAAGCTCATTGAGGGCCAGAACTGTGTCTTCTTTTGTTTTGAATTCTTGGCATCTAAACAAATCCCTGGCACCTACAAATTTTTTTGAACAGGAACTAAAGCAAGCATTAAAAAAAATAATTTGAAGTATTCAACAGTGCCCAATTCTACATTTCAGAGAGTGACAGAAGGTGGCACACGTGATAAGGGGACACATGAGGAAAATGGTAGAGAGAGATGCACCATGGGGACAGACAGTGTGGAAAGGCACCCATGAGGAGTCAGGGGGAGAGTCCCTTCCACGAGAAGGGGATGAAACATTCCTTCCTTTGACAAGGAGGTTTTTAGGACCCTCCTTGTTCTAGGCCAGATGCAATGTGCTGGGCACAGGAAGATGGACTGGCATCAGATAAGTATGGAAATAATTACTACATGATTAAAAATAATACAATTTAAGGAGATTTGGGAATTCCCACATAAAAGTGCACATATAGGAGCTGGCAGGGATGTTTCGGGCCAAAAATCAGCAAATTTTTTCTATAAAGGGCCAGATAGTAAATATTTTAGGCTTTGTGGGTCAAGAGGCAAAATCAAGTGTCTTCTCATCAAAAGGCTTTTTTTTTTTTTAACATTTAAAAATATAACAACACGCAAATAACAATTTTCTTAGCTCAAAGCCATACAACCCTGTTTTAGCCTATACGGTATTCTGGCCCTCATACTGGGAGATAATCCATACATGGTTAATTGAAAATTGGCTCAGTATAAATTTATATGAAAGAATGTTTTACAAAAAAGACACTACCCATGCCCTTGAGGGGCTAACAATTCAGCAGGGGGAAGAGCAGGAAAATGTTTTGGGGCCATAGTGGAAGTCTTTGTATGACAGTTCCTAAGGAAATTTCTAAATTCCTGAATTCTGCAGAGGATAAACTCAGAAAAGGTTAAGAAACGCCTATATGCCCCACTATGGTGGTTACAAAGGGAAAAACAAATATTCCTGAGAAAGACTATTGATCTCATGAAAGCCATGCGTACGCTGGTGTGGGACCTCTGCACAGCCAGTCTTCCCCGCCTCAGTTATGAGTCCCGGAGCAACGGTGTCTGGGTTGTGGGTCTGTCCCACACTAACCACTAGGCTTCACAACAGTAGATGCTCAAAGAAAGCAGGGCTTCGACACAACCTGCCTTGACCTATCCATGTGTGGGTGCCCTCTGCTTCCCTAAGTATCACCATTGCCCCTTTGCCGTGACCTCTAAGACTGTGAATGCTTTTGCTATAGAAACTGCGTTAGGTAAGGTGGATTTATTGCACACATGCCCACATAGATGAGTCTGCAGCAATTTATGGAGGAAGTTATAAGTCTGAACTGACAACTATACAAGCATACAAGCTAGTATTCTTTATCTACTTTTTGCTTCTTTTCCCTCTATAAAAACCTCCTTTTTTAAAAGTTCAGTTCAAAACAGTTCTTAAAAACCTTCTGCAGATGAATGTAAAGAACAATATGATGCAGTGGTTGTGAGCCCAGGCCCCGGGGCAGACCTCCTGGGTTTATACTCAGTCCTACCACTTCCTCACCAAGTTGCCTAACTGCTCTGTGCCTCAGTTTCCTCCTGTGCAAAATGGGTATAATCGTAGACTCTACCAAAAAGGGTTATCGGAAGAATTACATGAGATGATATGCTATAAAAGCACTGCCTCTCACCTAGGGAGGATTATTCCAGGCAGATAAGCAGCGAGGCTAACTTTTAAAATTGTGTCATATAAAGCATCTAAAACAAGCCTTTGAATTTACACTTCCTGCACTTTGTGATTCAAGGAAAACTTTCACATTATCAGATGTAAATCACTTTGCTACAAATAATGTTCTAGGCAGCCTATCTTCTCTACAGTTTGGTCGTATTATTTATAAACAGAACAGAATTTAAAAGGACCTCAGGAATTTTTGCCTGAACAATAGGTTTCCTTCTCAGAGGTTCTGGTGGGTTTGAACACTTGGTTTGTGTTTGAGGCAAGGGTGATTGTGTGGAATCGAGTCCTTGCGCAGAACAGAATTGCTTGCTTCTTCAGTGCGTTCAATCCATTCAATTGGCTGAGATATGTTGGTCACATCATTGCATTTGCTTGGGGTTCACGAGCAGGTGGGATCAGCTCCATTAACCCCAGGCAGTCAACAATATTGTATTTCTACTAGCTTGGAGGAGTAATTAACCTGATTGGTTGAATTAATTATAAGAGGTAAGTTGTTGTTGTTTTTAAAAGAAACTAAATTAAGAGCTCAGCAGCTGATGACATAACAACTATACCATTGTTTTAATTTCTGACACTAAACACATATAAAAACAAACATGAGTGTGGTATCCACTTAAACACAGAACCCATCTTTGAAACAGCAGTCCGTCCACACTGAACTGGGTCGTGGTATGAGGCGCACCTTCCTTAATTTCCATTAAAGTCTCTGAGGACCCAGAGGATTAGAGTAACATACCAGAATTTGCACAAGAAATACCACTATGTATTTAACATTTAGAAAGACCCTTTGTTTCTGAACATATCTCTATTTTCGTTTGCCGTGTAGCTCTAGGGATTAAACCACTAAATTAAACCCACCTAACTTTCTTCCTAATTTATTTTTATTTTTGATTGGTTCTGTGCAACTAGAGTGAAAAGAAATAATCATCCTTCCCATGTATGGACATTCTGGGAAAAATTCAGCATTTCAGATCCTACAAAGATCTTGACCACCATTTTTCACAATCTCTCTTCTTTTTGACCCAAGGGATAATGGAACACTTGCTATTTGCATTAGCCTTGGAGGGCAGAGGAAGGAAAAGGCCTGACCTTTGTCCTCTGGCTAGTAGGGGCTATTGCAAGAAAACCAGCATGGCGTGAGGCAGGAGGAACCAGTCTGAATGGAGGCTGTCCTTTGTCCTGGGCCCTTCTAGCTCTCCAAAGAGCAAGAGCAATGGCCTCTGATTATGTGACCCAAACAGCTAGTGCTGCAGGCCTCCTATCCACACGGCCATTCTACATGCCTGAGAACGTCATGAAATAGGAACACCATTTTAGAACACTGTTCAGCTCATTGTCTGAATTGACACAATCTAAGCTATGTCTATAATAATCTGAGGCATGCATTCTGTGGATATAATGTTTATTTCCAAAATTTCTTCGTGTCTGTCTTTCTTTCTCCTTCTATCCCACTTCTGTGTTTTGAGATTTCCTGTCTCAGTCTTCCCGCTTTTTATCTGCTTCCATTGTCTCTTGTCCTTTCCTCTTTCCAGAGCACCCTGGCTTGTCTGATTCCTCCCCAGAATAATCTGGAACAGTCCCGAGATCCCACAGCACCCCAGCTGCCCCAGCCACTAGCCCCTAACTGCAGGAATTTACCTTCTCAGTGCACCAGCTCCTTGACCTGTCTTGCAAAGGCACCATCTGAGAATTTCATTCCACATAAGATGTGAGAAACAGCCTCTCGTCAGGCAGCCCTCTGATGAAACTTACCCAAATGGAGAGATGTAACTTTGCACAAGCCCACCAAGCTTTTATGGGACCTTATAAAGGCTGCACTTCCCTCAAACAGACCTATTTCCTTCACTGGGCTAAAATCAGCCTCTGCTAATTTTCTCTTGTGTTCCTTTCTGATGCCACCTTCAGATCAAGAAAATTCAAGTCGTTATGGAATCAGACTTGGATCCTGCATATTGGACTGTGTGGCACAGATCATTAGTCATGACGTATTTGGATTTTTCTTTGTTGTTTTTTTTTTCAATAACTCCCTCTCTTAGGAGTGACTGTGAGATGTAGTAAAACTGACACAAAAAAATAGATTGCCCATTCTTTGGGGGTTATTTCTTTTAGTAGTTAGCTTTACAGTCATGCTTTTTTGATGACATTGCCACAACCATGAATGAATCTGAATGTTTTGACTATCTTGTCCGTAGGTGAATGTCCTATACTCCATAATTCCCAGCCAGTAAGCCAGCTTCCTTCCTTGAGGCCTGAACATCATCACTACCCAACAATCGATGAGCCTCTTCCACCAAGTAAGCTTTAGTTTTTAAATCCTATGTCTTAACTCTTCCTATCAAGTCTAAACAGGTCAGTATGAATTGTGTGTAAGCATCTAAACTCTTCCCCAACTCCACACCTTATGCTGTTCTCAAAACCAATATGGCACCTACTGTAAAAACTGGTGTTGGTTCGTTTTCATTTTTGTTTTCTTTGACTAGTGGTTTCAGCATGTGATCTTGAAAAGATAACCCAGTGTTTTCAGTGTCCCTCCACTTCCGACATAGAGAGTGTTTCTTTACAAGACTTGACTAGTCCTTGCAAACTGTTCATGACCTTTAAGTCCTAAATTTTATTATTTTATATTTAAAATTTGCAGTTCAAATAGAATAATCCTGTTGTTTCCATTGGCTTTGTTATGTCACAAGCATCTCCCTGTAATAAAACAACTACAATCCATTGGGGCACATGAACTTGCACTTTCCCTACTATAACTTGCACCCATAGGTAACATCTCCAGATTTCTTCTGCAGTTCTTAGAGGTTGCCAGGGAAAATATCATCTTCAGGATAGAATTCAATATAATTTTCTCCTGGTAACTGTAGTATGTAATTAATAATTATCTACTTAGTCATCTGAACTTGGAAATTCATTTAATCTCTCAGAGACTTAGTTTTCTCATTTGTAAAATAAAGTTTGAACGTCTTCATCTGCTAAATGCACAGTTTGAACTAGGTAGTCTGTAGATATCATTTGAACTTTAACCTTATAATACTCTATTTAATACATTTATAAGAAGGAACTGACACCCCAGACATTATATATTCATTTAGCACCACATATATTCATGAATTCTGGAACATCTCTGTTTTGGTTTAGGCTTATTTTTCAAGCAAAGATAATCTTTAGTGTTTGATAGATTTTACAACTGCAAAATCTTTCAGGATGCGAGGAACCAGAGTTTCTTTATGTTCTTTTGCCTGTGCTTACATTAAGCAGTTACAGTTTTCAAAATGAGAAGTGCTTATTTCTTAATTCATCTTTTCTTAGTATTGTGATGCATTTCGCATGAACACCACTCTTCTCCCTATTCAATTATAATTTATCAGTGAGAGAACAAGCAACATCTTTAATATATGGACTAACTTAAAGGAACACGATATTTGTGTTTCAGGGGCCAAGCCAAACATTATGTCCTTTAACTTTTGATGCCTGATTTCTTTCTTTATTTATACACTGATTTATGGACATTCCATAAGTGAATAGTAAAATTTCAGTGTCACTATAAATACCTCCTCCTTGGCATTTATCTAAAAAATATCTATGAAATATTCTCTCGAGAAAAAAGATAGTTTTTCCACAACAAATAACCTTTAAATGCATGTATGCATGAATTGACTTACAACCTATGTGATAGTAATAACTAGTTTTACATGTAGATATTATAAATAATTGAATATAAATCCATTTTTAAAGAATTACTTTATATAAGCTGCTTTGAATAATGAAAACTAATTTCTCCAGATAGGTTTCAATTTTCTATCCATGAAACACTGAAAAATATTAGAACAGTTGTTAGAGAATTCTACCAACTGAATATTCTTAGATAATCTCAAATAGTACATGAATGACTTCATTGCTGATAGTCATTCATTCAACAAATATTTATTGAATGCTTACTCTGCGCTAGGTACTGTCGTAGGTAAGCAAAACGGACAAAGATCCCTGCCCTCATGGAGCTTACAGTCTAGTCTGGGAGACAGATAACAAACAATAAGATAATAAAAAGGGACTGGCATAGCATATTAACTGGTGATAAGTACTATGGAAAAGCAAAAGTAGACCAGGGTGAGGGGTCTCTGAATATGTGGTGGTGACTGGTTTTCAATTTTAAACTGAATGATTTTAAGCCTAGTGGTAGGCTTTGTTGAGAAGATAACACCCGAGTTATCCATGCAAGTGTTGGGGAGGAAGAGCTTTGCAGGCAAAGGGAATGGCCACTGCCAGTCCCCAGGTGGAAACACCCCAGTGGGTTTAAGGAACAGGAGACCAGTGCATCTGGAGCAGACTGAGGGAGGGAAAAAGCAGGTGACGGGGGCTAGTGGAACCCAAATCACAAAGGGCCCCGGAGACCACATAAGGGCTTTGTCTTTTACTCGGGATGAAAGGGGGACATTGCAGAGATGTGACATTGTCTGACTTAGGTTTTGAAAAGTTTTCCCTGGCTGTGTGTATGGAATAAATTGTGAGGAGGAAGAATAGAAGCAGGATACCCAACATAAGATTGTGTCCATAAGGTGACAGTGACCCAGGCGAGAAAGGATGGGGGCTTGGACCAACAGGGGAGCAGTAGAGGTGGGGAAGAGTGGTCCAATTCCCCAATTTGATGACAGATTGGGTGTGGATGTGAGAGAAAGACAGGACTCAAGAATGACCTAAGAGTTTTAACCTAGAAGGATAGTGATGCCTTCAATCGGGATGGGAAGGGAAGGCTGCAGCTAGAGCAGGTTTTGGTGGGAAAGGTCTGAAGCTTGGTTTTGATCATGTCATGTTTGCAGTGTCACACAGGCAGTGACGTCAATAAGGCAATTGGATGTGTGGCTCTAAAGTTCAAGAGAAAGGCCTAGACTATTGCATTTGTTAAAATTCTTTTAAATGTACAATTTGACAGGTTTTTGTTAATATGATAACTAAAGATGATACATTATTAGGCTCTACATTGTTCTTAGACTTTGTGGAAAACTTGTAATTTAGTATTTGATAGGTCCTTCAGTCACAAATGAATTGACTGGCCCTGTGTACTGTAACTTGCTCCAGCATCGTGGAGGTATGTTTTCAGGTGTCCCTTTAGTCAAACTCATGGCATCACAGTGCTGAGTCCTTCAAGTCTTGCTGAGGCCTGCAGTTTCATGTGGAATTTTTTTCCTTGGTTATGAAATATGTGAAAGTAAATCCTTTACAAAGCAACCCAGAAAACATATTCATAATTTCCAACTACACTTAGCTATTATTTTCTGACTATTTATGAGTATATAATTAGCACTATGCATTCCAGATATTTAATATATTGATAAAAAACCTATCTGTCCAGCTTACCACCTTTTCCATGAGTGATTTGGAAATCTTGAAACTTGTGGTGATGAATTATCATTATTGTTGCTTCATTTTCTGGTTTTTCTCCTTTAATGTATGGGACCCAAGCTTTGTCTGTGAAAGAGTCCTTCCTTCACTGTGGGTGCCTGGAGGACAGGGACGTGTGTCATGTGTCACTCAGCTCTGTGTCCTCAGGACCTGGCCTAGTTTCTAGTTCATAGTGAGTGCTAAATAGAGTTTGTTCAGTTGAATTAAATAGCACGATGCTCTTCAAAGATTAATGCTCATTCTCTGTTGGATGACAGTCATGTTGGATTCAAGAAAAAGAATTGTCTGATTGCTTTTACGAATATTAGTTTGTTACCCATTAAAATTTTTAAATTTTTGGATCAAGATTAATTACCTAGTAATTAATTATATGTAAACACAATTTTATCAATGAGCTAACTGCTATTTAAAACTAACACTTGACAGCTGAATTATCAAATAGTTAATTTTATTCAAAATCTCCTAGAACACATTAATACAATCTGCCTACACTTTTCCTTTAATTTGTCTTATAAGCAAAATTTGGTGTTTCCTGGCATTTTGGTTTTCATTGGGCAATATTCAGCAATCCCTCAAGTGAGATATAATGTTCACAAACAGATATACCATGTACATACAAAACCATAAATATGCCAAATACATTTTTTGCATTGAAAAAAATTGAGAGTTGCTATGTCATTACCTGAATGATAAGTTTTCAACAGAATTGTTAATATTTGACCTGCTCCCAAAAGCTATGGCTTTTCTCCCTTCAAAGGCTGGATGGTTTCCCTCCCTTTGCAGTCATTTCTGCTTTTTCTTCTTTAGTCTAATGCATCTTCAGCATAGCTTTAATCACGCTGCTGCTATTTCCATCACAATTTGATGTGTGGACTCTGAAAGCTTTGCCCATTTCTGTACAGCAGACATTGCTCTTCTACGTGAAGCTCAGACATGAACACATTACTTCCAGCTCTTGCGGTTTTGACAGCTAGTCCATCCACCTCACCCCAACTCAGCCCCTTTATTTACCATGTAGTGTATCATCTATGCTTCCACCTTTTAGTTTTTGTTTTTGTTTTGTTTTGTTTCTAATTTAGGAAGCAAGGAACTGAACTTTCCTTTATCTTGGGCTCCCTCTACTGTTTGGGATGGTGATTTATCAACAAAGGGGTACTTAAATTATAGTTGTTACTGGTTAGGTTTGGTTTGGTTTGGTTTTGGGCGGAGATATTTGGCAACCACAGGTAGGTTGAATATGCATTGTTAATTTACAACCTATTGAAAGGATGTTGTGAAACCCTAGATATCAAACCCTTCCCTTATTCCTCTCAAGAGGAATGGCACTCAGTTAGCTTGCTAACTGTTAGAGGTCATCTAAAGTGGCAGGCATGGTATTTTAGGACTGTAGTTAAAACTGGTTTTAATTCAAGGGCCATTAGTCTCTCCACTGAACCTAGTCACCCTCTATTAGATTTAGCAAAGAAAAGATTCTCCAGCATCACAGTGTCAGCTCTCACTGGAGGATGTTTTCAATCTTCCACAGCTGTCATTTGAGTAGCCAACAGGATTGACAGGATGGAAATGTTTTAAGAAATAAATTAATTAAGCATTAGACTTCCATTAGAAATTATTAGGATTTTAACATAGGTCGTGGTCAAGGAACCACATTTACTGTTTAAAATGGCCCAGAAGACTGGGCACGGTGGCTCACGCCTATAATTCCAACACTTTGGGAGGCCAAGTCAGGAGAATCAGCTGGGGCCAGGAGTTCGAGACCAGCCTGGGCAACATAGTGAGACCCCAATCTCTACAAAAAATATTTAAAAATTAACCAGACACAGTGGCATGCACCTGTAGCACTAGCTACTCAGGAAGCTGAGGCAGGAGAATCCCTTGAGCCCAGGAGTTCGAGGTTATATGAGTTATGATTGTGCCATTGCACTCTAGCCTGGGCAACACAGCAGTAACAATAAAAATAAATTTTAAAAAAATAAAATGGCCCAGCAGAGAATCTAAGTTCATTAAGCTCTTTTCCGGAATACCTGATTCCATGCCAATGCCCCAGAAGCCATGGCAGGTGCTGTGGACAGTGTCTGGCCTTCAGCCACAAACCAACGGTGAGTTCTACCTGCAGAAGACCTGGGAGTGGTATGTGTTTCACATGGGTCAGTAGTTTGTCCTTGATTTTTCTTTTTGCCTTTTTATTAAACACTAGACTGGGAAGCTCGAATTGACAGCCATGGGCGGGTCTTTTATGTGGACCACGTGAACCGCACAACCACCTGGCAGCGTCCAACAGCAGCAGCCACCCCGGATGGGATGCGGAGATCGGGGTCCATCCAGCAGATGGAGCAACTCAACAGGCGGTTGGTGATCAGTATGCAATGAGCTCCTCTAACCACAGTGAAAGGAAAACAGCAGCTAAGGAAACTCCTCTTGCAGTCCTCTGTTCAGATTGATGAGGAGACTAGAGAGTAATTAAGTATCTTAAGAAACCCATTCATAGTAGGTACTTGGAGAGCTAGATTTAGAAGTTGGTGGCAAGAGACAAGTTAAGCTTGAGTGTCATGTAAAGATGGGAAATCCTCTTAATTTCTTAATGGCCCGGGCTCAAAAACAGGAGTTCTTAAGCAGGGCCTATGTACCACCCCCCAAGATATTCACCAAGGAAGTCAGTGTTCCATGAACCCTCCAGACATTATATGCACATTTATACATGGATGCACATTTTTCTGGCAGACTGGTCCATATCTGTCATAAGATTCTCAAAAGGGTACAGAACTCAAACAGTTAAGAACATTCCAAGATAGATTCCATAAGAATACTAAAAGCTGCTTGGAGGAAAAACTGTATCATAAATCACCACATGCGTTTCTACTGTGGTCCCATAATTGCTATATGCCCGTAAATAATAATTTTTAAAAAGCCTTCATCTTAGAAAAAGAAATGTTTAAAAAACATTTTTTGGAAAATTGTTTTGTTTAAAAACTAGACCCTCACTATTGAACTTGTAAAGATATCATTTTGTTTTTTAACCTGCAAATGAAACCCTAGACAGCCTACCACCCATGCTTTAAGCTAGTATATAAAGCATCGTCTCTGACATCTTGTTCTTTAAGTCCAGGGTGGTGGCTTTGGGATACTTTTTGTTGCCAGGAATGCGGACTGATACTTACTTTGGTTGTAATTGCACCCACATGCCATCTTGTTTTTGTGTCAGTATGAAGGTAAAGGAAAGGTTGAGAGGGATTAAAATGAAGAAAGAACTGGGTTTGGGGAACACATCTATTGATAGCAAACGCCTTTGAAACTTAACTGTACCAGCCAGGAAAAAAAAGTAGACAATTTAGTCCTATTAAAAACATATGGAAACAAAAAATTGAACTTCTGATTACTGTTGTACCCAGAGAAGCGTGCTTTAGGTAAAAATCACCAGAACATGCTTTTATTACTTGAACATTTGGAAGACATTTGCTTTCCATTTTTCCCCCATCAGCAGCTGAGTGTTTAAGTCATTATGAGAACCATAAAGGATTTTCATTGGTAGCATACTTCTCTGCAATCATCCCCACCAAAACAAGCAAATTACAAGGAAGAACTTTTGATAACCCAGTTTTTTTAGACATGAACGCACCAAAAATCCACGGGAAAGACCTTTCCTGGTGATTGCAATGAAATTCCTATAACTAGAAATGTAAAGGACACAGCATGCTCATTTCACACAGAGATCCTATTGCGATTCCATAGGCAGAAATTAGCCTCTAGGTCTGTCTTGCCAGAGCAGATACACTGAAACTGTTTAGCACACTGAGGATTAGGGGAAAGTATCATCAGGCTTTATCTACAAGACATGCTGCTGGAGCACTAAACAAAACAAGCAATAAATCTGAAACAGAAGGAAGCACCTTGACCTATGGCCTAAATATCCATGAAAGTTTATGGTGGTGGTCAGCTTGTGTAATATAAAAATTATGCCAAATCCACCTGGAACCAGGCCTCTAAAGCAGTTTTGCAGGCTTTGATATGTAAATTCCTATGCCCTCCAGTGGAGCTGAACACGCTGGGAGAGGCAGCTGGACTTTGCCGAATAGGAATTTGCTTGTGCTGCATCCATCTGGACAGATAAAAAGAAAAGGAATTTAGTGATTTTAGAAAGTGCTTATTTCTTGTGAAAAAGCCTACTTAGGGAAGGTCAGATAACCTTCAGATAAGTATCCAGGCTTTTCAATATTTACCTTGACCTATTGCTTTCAAGCATTTAAAGTTTTCTGTGATTTGATGTGATAACAGCAGCCGCAGAAAGTAGACTACCAGCCTTTTATCTTTCTCCCATGTCGCCACACGCAGGGGTCACTTTTTGATAACCTGCAGTGATCGGGAGAAATTTACAATGATCACTGGCTCACAGCAATCGGGAAATATTTCTCAGTGTTGCACGGAGTTTCCGTTGACTCTGGACCAGATGATTGTGAAGATCAAATGCATTTGTGTAAGGAGACGTGCACTGAAATGCGGAGTGCACAACAGCAACATGTAAGCTACTGTGGTAGGCTGTGGTGGACCATGTTCAAACTCGGCCTCTCCCAAAACACCGGATACTCTTCCGGGCCTTTATGGCCTGGCCACGAGCTCCCACTGCAGGGAAGTCCCTCCCTGCCTGTTCCCACCTGGAACACACTTCCTCATCCTATAGACCTAACTCCAGTGTCATACCCCGTGATGCCTTCCCAGAATCCTCCACCCAGAGCCAGCGGCTTCCTGCCCCAAAACCTCATGAATGTGCCTAATACAGTTCTTAACTTACTCGTCTTTGTACCCTCCAGCACCTGGTGTGATGCTAGAAGTTTAATTGGACTCAGTACAAGATTGTTTCCTGAGTTAACTTCTATACTTTCAGAATATCCTGAAGTAGTTCTACTTTCACAAATATTTATTGGCCAAGCAGAAAATATACATATGTATTCTTATTTTAAATAATCAAGTAAAATTTGATTTTTTAGTTATTTGTATTAAATTATTATAATATTAAGGGAAATAGAAGTTTTAAATAGAAAAAAGTGACCTGCAGTCTTACTACCTCAAGGATTTAGCTTTTTTTAAAAATGTATCCATCTTCAATTTCCATATGCATGCATAATTCGTGCGTAGTTATAACGGTAACATATAGTTGGTTTCACGTTCCTTTTTCCCTTACTACACTATAAGCATTTTCATATTGCTGCGTAGTCTTCAGATTAACATTTAAATGCTTGTGTAGTATTCCATTGAATGGCTCTATTTTGGTTAGCTTAATTTCTCCTGCTGTCCAGTGATTTGCTTATTGCTTTTATCGCTATTTTCAATACAGCCACCAAGGACCTGTAACACGCCACCACAAGACCTTGTCTTGTATTTCCTTAGGGTTCTGTTCCCAAAAGAGCAGGTCAAGGGAGCTAAACGTGATTTTGGTGTTTGATATTAATGCCTGACTGTTTTCTGCATTAGGCATTGTGGTTCTCTGGGTTCACTCTGCCAACACCACCACCTCCATCTCACCCTTTGGTTTGCTTTTACTGACTTAAGAGGTGTTCCAAGTACTCTGGTGCTACCTACGTTTTACTTGTTGGAGGGAGGATCAACTCTTTTTCCACAAGCTTTTCTTTAGTAATTGTAGTTTTTCCCATGTGAATTATGTGTTCTTGGGCCTTTTTTGGTTTTTTGTTTGTTTGGTTGGGTGGTTTGGCTTGGTTTTGGAAGGTTTGGGGTTCTTTTGTTTGTTTGTTTTTTCTTCGGTTTTGTGTGTGTGTGTGTGTGTCCATTTACAAATTAGGTATTCTAGCTGATTTTCTTACTAATTTCCATGAACCCTTTATATGCTATAAATATTTACACTTTTTCTACAAAAAAAGTACAGGAGGGCATTGATGGATAATTCTTGATGAAATAGAAGACAGCCGGCTTTCTGACCACCTCTCTCCTCTTTAAAGCAGGGTGAGCCTCGGAGACCGCAGTCCTGCCCTCGCTGAGAGATCCCTCCTCAAAGCGCTGTGTGTCCTGCTTCCCCAAACAGCCCCTGCCCTTTAGCAAAGATCCGGGGTGGGGTCTGATACCTGGTATTTCAGGCTGTTGACCCAGTGAGGCATGAGATAATCAAGGTCCAGCTGAGGACATGGGAAGTCGCTTGTGACATTGCTGACATTTTCATCATCAAATAAGATCATATTTACTCCTAACGATTCTCTGTTGTGGTCACTGCACTTTGGAAGGAAAAGAGAGGCTACAACTTGGCATTTGTCTGAGCCCTGTTCCTGGTAGATACCAGGAAAGAAATTATCACTATTTCTTGTGGTTCTGGTTTAACTGGGCCCAGCTAGGCAGCTGTCTCTGGGTATCTCATGGTTGTAGTCAGGTGGTGGCCGGGGCTGGAGACTCACGTATCTGGAGGTTGGTGCTGGCTGTTGGCTGGCACTGTCAGCCAGAACACCCACGCAGGGAGTCTCCGTGTGGCCTGGGCTTCCTCATGGCATGGCCACAACCGTTATTTAACTATATTATCAAAGTTGCCTCAAGACCTTCCCAGGTCCAAGGGGTGAGAACGTGGATTCTGCCTCTTGGGAGGAGAGTGATAAGCTTCTGGAAGAACATGTAGGTCTAAAAATGTCATCAAGCCACTTGGGGAAAATGCAATCTGCCATACGTCATTTAGAGACTCCTCCTTGGTCTTTGGCAGGCGGTTCCTCCCCGTCAAGGTTACTTGCTAGGCGGCTTCTCACTGGCGCCCCCTGCCCTCCTGCCACGGCCATTCCCCAAGTTCCAGCGGGGAAAAGATCAGCGAGGGCATCCTCCACCTCCCCCACCACCTCCTTGCCACAGACGCATGGAGGTGGTAAATTAACACAAGTATCTCCCTCTCTAATTCCGTTATCTCTCCACTCATCCTGCCCCCCTCCACAGTTTGTGATAAGAGGCCCACTCAGGAAACGCCTCACAGTAACTGTTTCTGACAGGTGTCCAAATAAGTGAAACTTAAAGAAAGCCCCTAGAGTCTCAAACCCGGATGTACATAATACTACCTAAAGTCGTTAGACATGCAACTTTCAATTTTCCTTCATTTTCTGTAATTTTAACAATCATTCAGATGATTCTCTTGCAAATGGTCTGGAGAAAACCCTCCTCTGTCAGGTCAAGGAAAGAATGACCTTGCAGGTCACAGCCGTGGCAGGAGGGCAGGGGAGCTAGTGAGAAGCTGCCTAGCACGTAACCTTGACCGGGGGAGGAGCGGGGTCCTCTGCTGGTCTGCAAAAGCCCTGCCGCAGTGGAACCTCATCTGTACAACACTGCGTACCCTCGTCCCCCTCTCGGATTGCACTTGGAGACCTGGCTGTTCCCTGCTGCTTGGACTCTCGCCCTCCTCCTCCTCCTCTGCACCCCTCTCCCTCCACCCCCTCCTTGCTTTCCTGGGCACCAGACCCACATGAGCAGGATTCCCCTGGACAGTGGGGTCACATGACCTTTGGGACCTTCAGGTCAGCACATCCAAACCCACACCTGCACCTTCCCTGCCCATCTGCCCACCCTTCTACCTGCTCTTCTTCAGTGTTAGCAGCTTCGTCTACCTGGTCTCAGCAGAAACCTCCCTCTTCTTCAACCTCTATATCCAGTCAGGCCCCAAATCCCGTTCAGTCTACTTGTAAAGTTATCACAAATTCTGCCGCTAAGTATCTCTTGAATTCAGCCCCTTCTTCCCTCTAGGCTGTGCCCTGAGGAAGAGAGAAGCTGGCCCCAAGTCATCTAGGGTGCTTTGATAGGCTGAGAAACATCGGGCAAACAGAGGTCACTGGGAAGGGACACAGGGACTGCTTACAGGGAGGGAAGTGCAGCAGAGCAGAGGGGAGCTAGAGAGCTGGATGTCTGCCCACGAAATAGCGAAATAGCAGGAATGAGTCAGAGCAGGCTGTCCAGGGCAGGGAGGTTTAGGAAATGTCTGTGAGTGTTCTGCTGGCAGATAGAGCTGATCTTAGATCCCTACAGTCTGTGGGTACCCCCGCCACCGCAGCGTGCTTGGAAAGGCAGCTGGCCCCCGTGCCTGCCCAGTCCAGGCCGGGAGCTTCTCTGGCCTAGACTGTTGCAGGAGCTCCCAGCTGCTGTCGTGACTCCAGCCTCCCCTCCTCCAGTGTGCTCTCTGCACAGACACCAGGTGATCGGGTGACCGTGCTCAGTGTACGTCTGGCCCTGCCTCTCTTTTCTAGCAGCTACCTCTCACCCAGAGCGGTGGTTCTCAAAGTTGATCCCTGGGCCAGGATCACCTGGGAACTCATTAGAAATGCAAATTTCACCTACCCCAGAACTACTGAATCAGAGCCTGGATCAGTGTGTGTTTAACAAGTCCTGCAGGCTGCTGCAACTCAGGTTGGGGGACCTGTGGCCTTAGTGAGTAACATCCAGACTGTTGCTGGGTTCCCTGTAAGGACTCCCTGCCTCCCTCTCCTCTGGTCGCCTTGCAGCACCCACAGGTCCTGATGCCACCACCAAGCTTCTCAGGGCTCTTCAACAGTGCCCTGCTTTTGCACATGTTGTTTCTCTTCTGAAAATGTTCTTTCCCAACAAGCTCCCTGATGAGCTCACACTCCAACTTCAAAGTTTATAAACCTTAGGAGTCTCCTTGTCTATGTCCCCACACATCTCTGGCTTGTCTGCAATAGCCTTTCAAATTGCTAGAGCTACAGTTTCTGCACCAATCCCCCTTTGTTGCATCTCGACTGTGTGTGTTCAAATCCTCTCTTTGCTCTGAAAGCCCAGCACAGAGCCTGCTGCCTACTGGAAGGGTTAATAAATATTTAATACTTGGCAAAGTGGCTAGCTGGCCAGCCAAACTGACTAAATCTCCAACTTCAGAAGAAAAATAAAATGCACCTTCAGATAAGCAGAAAACATTTATTTGTTTGCCAGCATGCTTTTAGGTGTAATATTTCCACAACCTCTGCCCAACCGTATCAATTACCTGTCAAATAAAAATAAGTGAGCAGAACTACTGTTGCAGTTTGTTGACTTGCTACAATAATGTAGAGGTAATTTGATAGCTTAGTTGTAACATTTTAATTTACTTCCCACACCTTATTTTAGACTTAGCCTGATTTTGTTTAATAAGGGCACAGGCTGTTTTGCATGATTAGTTATTATTTGTGTTGATTTTTTAAAAGTCACCATACTTGGAACTCATCGTAGCTTACAAAACAAAAAGGAGTCAAATAATCTAGAGATGCTTGTCTTGCTAATTGTCTTGGCTATCTTATGGGAATTTTAAGCATTTCGTTCCTGACACTCAAGACAGTTTTCTCCAATTTTCTGATTCAGAGCATCAGCCCCCAACAAGCAAACAACCAAAAGTTAACTCCTGTCTTTCTGTTTTCTAATGAAAGGTATCAAAACATTCAGCGAACCATTGCAACGGAGAGGCCTGAAGAAGATTCCGGCAGCCAAAGCTGTGAGCAAGTCCCAGCAGGAGGAGGCAGTGGTGGAGGGAGTGACTCAGAGGCTGAATCTTCCCAGTCGAGCTTAGGTATCCGAGGAGGGGTCCCCAGACACCTGGGGTGGCACCCAGTGGCTGTGTGACAAAGGTGTACAGGCCCTTCACCCTGCCTCCTGGGTAGCGATGTGCCCAGGGTAACAAGAGCAGATAACCAGGGTGAAGGAGAAAGAGGCATGCTTGGTGCCCACAGGGTGAAGCAGCCAAACGGAGCTTCCCACCAGGGAACTCAGAAGAAGTGGATTCACAGTGAAGGGAATGCCACCACCCTGGCTCTCAGGTCTGGAAATAGCAAAGCAGATGAATCTGGGATGGGGCTGAGTTTGCTATGGTAATTGCGCAGCAAGGCAGCTTTGTCAGTGGCTTAATCGTTTGTTGTTAAGTAAATGTATTTGTTCATGTCCTAAGGATTGTCCACTTACAAATAAAACATGCAATAAAAAGTCAGTCTATTTCAAGGAGCCATGTGGCAACACTAGGAATAATCACTTGTTTGCATTTAGAATAAAATCCAATTCCCCTGAGGGAGGAACCTGAGGGCAAAGAGGTTTTGGTTGTGCACACATCTGAGAGTGCACAGTAGGCGTCCACCCGGGGCCTGAGTTTCCTGGTTTCCATCACTTTGAATCTGCCCAAGTGGAACTCAGACAAGGATTCAAAAAGCATGAGGTTGGCTTTCATTTTTTGTACCTGTAATGACATAAGATTATCACAGTGACACCCTAATAATCCGCTTTCTTTTTAAAGTGAGTAAATCATGGCAGATTTATTTGCCAAAAGAAGGCTCAGAGAACAGTCTGGGCAAACAGCACTGGGATTCCAATCCTGCCAGGTTTCAGCTATCTACAGCAGTGCAGAATGTTGGACATTTTCATGTGATTTTATGAATGCGCACACACAGTTCTACCACCAAGTTTAATTGCCTCCATTCCATTTATTTTACTAGTTATACTAACTAAACTGACTAGTTTAGGTTTCTACATGAACAATTTCTTTGTTCAGCCTTCTGAGAGAGATGTGGTACAATGGTCAAGTAATTAGAAACATGAGGAAAAAGAAAGAGAAAATTTATTTCTGGGTTTGTATTGGATCAGTTGGCATTTACCAAGTAACAAACCATCCCAAAACTTAGTGCCTTAAACTCACAGCCGTTCGTTTCTCCCACAGTCCTACAGGTTGGGAATTTGAGCTGAGCTCAGCTGGGCGGTTCCTCAGGGTGCTGCTGGGCTCACGCCTCCTCTCTGTCAGCTGTCGCATCAGCTGTGGGCTGGCAGGTCTGAGATGGCTTCTGCTAGGGTGGCTTGTCCCTGCCCCCCAGGGCTTCTTATCTTGCAGGCTAGCCCAAGCTCATTCTCACAGTGGTGGCAGGGATACAGGAGAGAAAATAGACACACACAGATTTTTTTTAATTATTTTTAAAAAGTTTTTTATTTTTAATTATGGGTACATAATAGTTGTATATTTTAAAGGGTATGTGTGATGTTTTGATATAGACATACAATGTGAATTACTCAAATAAGGGTGATTGGGGTATCCATAACCTCAGGCATTTAATATATCTTTGTATTAGGAACATTCCAATTTTATTATTTTAATTATTATAAAGTATACCCTAACTTACTGTTGATTATAGTTACTTTGTAGTGCTATCAAATATTGTTCATTCTATCTAACCATATAACTATATTTTTGCACCCATTAACCACCCCCACTTTATCCCCCTTCCCCAGTACCCTTCCCAGCCTCTGGTTACCATCATTCTACTCTCTGACTCCATGAGATCAATTGTTTTTAATGTTTAGCTCCCACACATGAGTGAGAACGTGGGAGATTTGTCTTTCTGTGCTTGGCTTATTTTACTTAACATAATGTTCTCCAGTTCCATCCATGTTGTTGCAAATGGCAGGATTTCATTCTTTTTTGTGGCTATATAATATTCCATTGTGTGTATGTGCCACAATTTCTTTCCATTAATCCATTAATGGACACTTAGGTTGATTCCATATCTTGGCTATTGTAAATAGTGCTGCAGTAGACATGAGAGTGCAGGTATCTTTTTGATATACTGAATTCCCATTCTTTGGATATATACCCAGCAGGGGGATTGCTGGGTCATATGGTAGTTCTATTTCTAGTTTTTTGAGGAGTCTCCATACTCTTTTCCATAGTGGTTGCACTGATTTACATTCCCACCAACAGCTTACGAGGGTTCCCCTTTCTCCATATCCTCCCCAGCATTAGTTATTGCCTGTCTTTTTGATAAAAGCCATTTTAACTGTAGTGAGATGATATCTCATTGTAGTTTTGATTTGCATTTCTCTGATGACTAATGAGGTTGCGCATGTTTTCATATACTTGTTGGCCATTTGTATGTCTTCTTTTGAGATATGTCTCTTCAGATCCTTTGCCTGATTGCACTATTTGATTTTTTTCTATCGAGTTGTTGGAGCTCCTTGTATATTCTAGTTACTCATCCCTTGTCAGAAAGATAGTTTGCAAATATTTTCTCCCATTCTGTGGGCTGTCTTTTTACTTTGTTGATTGTTTCCTTTGCTGTGCAAAAGCTTTTTAGCTTGATGTGATCCCATTTGCCCAATTTTGCTTTGGTTGCCTGTGCTTTGGGTGTATTACTCAAGAAGTCCTTGCCCAGACCAATGGCTGAAAACATTTCCCCAGTGTTTTCTTTTAGTAGTTTCATAATTTCAGGTCTTAGATTTAAGTCTTTAATCCATTTTGGTTTGATTTTTGTATATGGCGAGAGATAAGAGTCTGGTTTTATTCTTCTGTATATGGATATCCACTTTTCCTAGCACCATTTATTGAAGAGACTGTCCTTTCCCCACTGTATGTTCTTCACACCTTTTTCAAAGATAAGCTCACTGTAGATATGTGGGTTTATTTCTGGGTTCTTTATTCTGTCCATGTTTCTGTTTTTATGCCAGTACCATGCTGTTTTGGTTACTACAGCTCTGTAGAATAATTTGAAGTCAAGTAACCTGATCATTCCAGTTTTGTTCTTTTTGCTCAGGATGGCTTTGGCTGTTCTGGGTCTTGTGGTTCCATATAAATTTTAGAATTATTTCTTCTATTTCTGTGAAAAATATTATTGGTATTTTGATGGCGATTGCATTGAATCTGTAGATTGCTCTGGGTAGTATGGACATTTTAACAATATTGAGTCTTCCAAATCATGAGCATGGAATATCTTTCCATTTTTTTGTGTCCTCTTCAACTTCTTTTATTGATGTTTTATAGTTTTTATTATAGAGATCTTTCAGTTCTTTGGTTAACTTTAGTCCCAGGTATTTTATTTTATTTGTAGCTGTTGTAAATTGGATTACTTTCTTGGTTTCTTTTTCAGATTGTTTACTGTTGGCATATAGAAATGCTACTGATTTTTGTAAGTTGATTTTGTATCTTGCAACTTTACTGAATTTGTTTATCAGTTCTTACAGTTTTTGGCTGGAGTCTTTAGGTTTCTCTAGAGATAAGATCATATCATCTGCAAACAAGGATAATTTTGACTTCTTCCTTTCCAATTTGAATGCCCTTTATTTCTTTCTCTTGTCTGATTGCTCTAGCTAGAACTTGCGGTACCATGGTGAGTAACAGTGGTGAAAGTGGGCATCCCTGTCTTGTTCCAGATCTTAGAGGAAAGGCTTTCAGTTTTTCCCTATTCAGTATGATACTAGCTGTGGGTCTGTCATATGTGGCTTTTATCATGTGGGGTAAGTTCCTTCTATACTCAGTTTTCTGAGAGTTTTTATCATGAAGGGATGTTGAATTTTATTGAATGCTTTTTCAACATCAATTGAAATGATCATATGGGTTTTGTCCTTCATTCTGTTGATATGATGTATCACATTGATTGATTTGTGTACATTAAACCATCTTTAAGTCCCTGAGATGAATCCCATTTGACTGTGATGAATAATCTTTTTAATTTGTTGTTAAATTTGTTTTGCCAGTATTTTGGTGAGCATTTTTGCATCTGTGTTCATCAGAGATACTGGCCTATAGTTTTCTTTTTTTGTTGTGTCTTTGTCTGGTTTTGGTATCAGGGTGATACAAGCCTTGTAGAATAAGTTTGGGAGTATCCCCTTCTCTTCAATTTTTGGAGATAGTTTAAGTAGGATTGGTATTAGTTCTTCTTTGACTGCTTGGTAGAATTCAGCAGTGAGGCCATCGGGTCCTGGGCTTTTCTTCGATGGGAGACTTTTTATTACTGCTTCTATCTCCTTACTTGTTATTGGTCTATTCAGGTTTTGGATTTCTTCCTGGTTCAATCTTTGTAGGCTGTAAGTGTCTAGGAATTTATCCATTTCTTCTAGGTTTTCCAATTTATTGGCATATAGTTGCTCATAGTTGTCTCTGATGATCCAATGGATTTCTGCAGTATCAGTTGTAATGTCTCCTTTTTCATCTCTGATTTTATTTATTTGGATCTTCTCTCTTTTTTTCTTGGTCTGACTAAAGGTGTGTCTATTTTGTTTATCTTTTAAAAAAACCAACTTTTTTTACATTGATCTTCTGTAATTTTTTAATTTTAATTTCATTTATTTCTGCTCTGATCTTTATTTCTTTTCTTCTACTAATTTTGGGTTTGCTTTGCTCTTGTTTTTCCAGTTCTTTAAGATGTATTGTTAAGTTGTTTATTTGAAGCTTTTCTACTTTTTCAATGTAAGCACTTATTGCTATAAACTTTCCTCTTATTACTGCTCTTGCTGTGTCCTGTAGGTTTTGATATGTAGTGTTTTCATTTTCATTTGTTTCAAGAAATTTTTTAATTTTCTTCCTAATCTCTTCATTGACCCACTGATCATTCAGGAACATATCATTTAATTTCTGTGTAAATATTTGTACAGTTTCCAGTATTATTCTTGTTACTGATTTCTAGTTTTATTCCATCATTGTCAGAGAAAATACTTGGTATGATTTCAATTTTTTTGAATTTTTTGAGACTTGTTTTGTGGCCTAACATATGATCCATCCTTGAGAATGATCCATGAGCTGAGGAGAAGAATGTGAATTCTGCACCTGTTGGATGAAACATTCTGTAAATATTAATATCTATTAGGTCCATTTGGTGTATAGTGCAGATTAAGTCCAATGTTTCTGATTTTCTGTCTAGATGATCTGTCCAATGCTGAAAGTGGGTTGTTGAGGTCTCGAATGATTATTGTATTGGGGTCTCTTTCTTTAGCTCTGATAATATTTGCTTTATGTATCTGGGTGCTCCAGTATTGGGTGCATATATATTTAGAATTGTTATATCCTCTTGCTAAATTGACCCCTTTATCATTATATATTGACCTTCTTTGTCTCCTTTTACAGTTTTTGTCTTAAAATCTATTTTATCTGATAGAAATATAGCTACTCCTGCTCTTTTTTGGTTTCCATTTGCATGGAATATCTTTTTTCATCCCTTTGTTTTTAGTCTATGTGTGTCTTTATAGGTGAATGTATTTTTTGCAGGCAGCATATAGTGGGTTCTTGTTTTTTTATCCATTCAGCCACTCTGTGTCTTCTGATTGGAGAGTTTAGTCCATTCACATTCAGTGTTGTTATTGACAGGTGAGGACTTGCTACTGCCATGTTGTTATTTGGTTTCTGGTTGTTTTGTGGTCCTCTCTTTCTTTCTTACTTTCTTCCCGTCTTCCTTTGTTAAAAGTGATTTTTTCTGGTAGTGTGTTTTAATTTCTTGTTTTTCAATTTTTTTGTGTATCTATTGTGGTTTTTTTAATTTGAGGTTACCACAAGGCTTCCCAAAAACACTTTGTAACCAATTATTTTAAATATATGCCAACTCTGCTTACAAACAAACAAATAAACAAGCAAAGAGAAATCTAACAAAAATCCTACCCTTTAATTCCATCCCCTCCTGCTTTTTAACTTTTTGTTGTTTCCATCTGTATCTTTTTATACCATCTATCTCTCAAAAAGCTGTTGTTATTTTTGATAGGTTTGTCTTTAGTCTTCCTACTCAAGATATAAATGGTTTATACACCGCAATTACAGCAACAGAGTATTCTGTATGTGTGTCCTTACTGTTACCAGTAACATCTTTTCCTTTCAGGTTGAAGAACTCCTTTTTGGCATTTCTTGTAGGACAGGTCTGGTGTTGATGAAATCCCTCAGCTTTTGTTTGTCTGGGAAAGTATTTGTCTTTCATGTTTGAAGGATATTTTTATAGGATATAATATTCAAGGGTTAAGGTTTTTTTCCTTCAGCACTTTAAATATGTCATGCCACTCTCTCCTGAGCTGTGAGGTTTCCACTGAGAAGTCTGTTGCCAGATATATTGGAGCTCCTTTATATGTTATGTTTTTCTTTTTCCTTGTTTCCTTTAGAACCTTTTCTTTATCCGTGACCTTTGGGAGCTTGAGTATTAAATGCCTTGAAGTAGCCTTGTTTGGATTAAATCTGCTTGGTGTTCTGTGGCCTTCTTGTACCTGAATATTGATCTCTTTCTCTAGGTTTGGAAAGTTCTCTTTTATTATTTCTTTGAATAAACTTTCTACCCCAATCTCTCTCTGTCCCTCCTCTGAAGGCTCATAACTCTTAGATTTGCTCTTTGGAGGCCGTTTTCTAGATTCTGGATGTGTGCATCATTCTTATTTTATTCTTTTTTTTTTTCTCTCTTCTGATTGTGTATTTTCAAATAGCCTGTCTTCAAGCTCACTAATTCGTTCTTCTGCTTGGTTTATTCTGCTGTTGAGAGACTGATGCATTTCTCAGTTTGTCAATTGAATCCTTAAGCTCTAGAATTTCTGCCTTTTTTTTTAATTATTTCAATCTCTTCGTTAAATTTCTCTGATAGGCTTCTGAATTCCTTCTCTGTTGTCGTCTTGAAGTTCACTGAGCTTCATCAGGACAGCTATTTTGAATTCTTTGTCTGAAAGGTCACCTAGCTCCATCTCTCTGGGATTGGTTACTGGGACCTTATTTAGTTCGTTTGGTGAGGTCATGTGTTCCTGGGGGTTCTTGGTGCTTGTGGATGTTCGTCAATGTCGGGGCTTTGAAGAGTTAGGTATTTATTTTAATCTTCACAGTCTGGGCTTGTTTAAACCTGTCCTCCTTGAAAAGGCTTTCCAGATACTCAAAGGGAATTGAATGTTGTGGTCTAAGTCTCTGGTCACTGCAGTTATATCACCACTGGGGGTGCCCCAAGCCCAGTAATGCTGTGACTCTTGCAGACTCCTGGTGGTACCAACTTGGTGAGCTTGGGTAAGATACAGGAGAATTCCCTGGATTGCAAAGTAAAGTCTCTCACTCTCTTCCCTCACTCTCTGAGCCGGGCTGCTGGAGTTGGGGGAGGAGTGACGTGGGCACTCCCTCATGGCCACCAGTGCCAGGTCACACCTGAAGTCAGCCCGCTCTCACCTAAAGGCAGTGGTGACTGTTGCCTGGCTACCTCTGATGTTTATTCAAAGTCCAAGGGCTCTTTAATCAGCAGGTGGTGAATCCAGCCTGGACTGGGTCCTTCCCTTCAAGGCAGCATGTTTCCTTCTGGCCCAGGGTGGATCCAAAATGCTGTCCAGGAACTAAGGCCTGGGCTCAGGGGCCTCAGGAGTCTGCTTGGTACTTTATTTTACTGTGGCTGAGCTGGTACCCGACTTGCAAGACAAAGTCCTCTGAGCTCTTCCCTTTCCTTTGCTCAAGTGGAAGGAGACTGTCCCTGAGCTGTGCTGTCTGTAGTTGGGGGAGGGGTGACCCAGGCACTGGCTTGGCCCAGCTGCTGGTGTCTCACTGTGTCATGTGCACCCCAAGTCCACTGGCTCCGAGCCAGCACAGCCACAGGAATTGCCCTAGGACTGTAGCCCTTGTGGCCCGACTGCCTTAGGAATTTAGTCCAGGCCCCAGGCTGCTCTTTTCCTGCCGGTGGTGAGGCTAGAGGGACCTTGGGCTTCGGGGCGGAGGATTTCCCTCTGGCCGGGCTGGTCAAGATGCTCCCTCCAGGGGCACCGGCAGAATTCTGCCCTGTGCTGTGTTCCCCTGTGCCAGGGCAGCCATGAGTTTCAATTCAAAGCCCCATAATCCCTTCACTTTGCCTCCCCAGCGCAGAGATTCTCTCTCCACCCTATGTGCTGGTGCAGCACTGCCGGGGGCTGGGGGTGGTGTAGGCAGTGTAGACTGTCTTTTCTTCCCTCTTCAGTGCCTCTTTCTTTGATCTAATGTTAAAACCGGGTACTATGATCGCTCACCTGATTTTTGGTTCTTCTGAAGGTGCTCGCTTGCGTGGATAGTTGTTGAATTAGGTGTTCGTGTGGAGGGACAATTGCTGGAGGTTTCTATCTGGCCATCTTGCTCTGCCTAGATTGACACACAGATCTCTTGAAACCCTGACTCAGAACTGACCCATTGCCGTTTCTATTGATTGAAGCAAGACACAAGGCCAGCCCCAATTCACCAAAGGGAGGAGCCGCAAAGTCCCATTGCAACTGGGTGTAGCTGTGAAGAGGGGAAGAATTTGGCCCTTTCTGCAAACAATCTACCATAGTTGTGGTTAGCAACTTGTAAAGAAAATAAGAAAAAAGTCATTGGGATAAAAGGGAGGCGATGTTAGAGGACTTGAGCTTAACTGAAGTTTGCAGGAACACTACTAGGAAATAATGATTCTTAACCGACACACGTAAAGCAATATGACACCTAGTTCTATCACTGTGAAAGACAACAGCCCGCTGTGTTTAAAGGCTTGTGTGCAACTGCTGTGGAGGGAGAAGTGAGTTTGAAACGACTTTGTCCCAGTGTGTTCTGTTGCTTTGCTTCACTTTTTCCAGATCTGAGGAGAGAAGGGTCACTTTCCCCAGTGAACTCACAAAAAATCACCTTGCTGCTGCAGTCCCCAGCGGTCAAATTCATCACGAACCCAGAGTTCTTCACTGTGCTGCATGCCAATTATGTGAGTGTTCCAGAATGCAGAGGGGCCGGCCTAGCTCCTCAAGACCCAAAACACAGTTTTGTGGAGTCATTTGATAGCTCAAAGAGGGTAAAATTTTAACCCAGGCAAGGGAAAAAAAAAAAAAAAGACAGCTCAGTCCACTCTTTTAACTATATGTGAGTCACCCAAAAAGGAACAAGGCGGGATTCGGAAATGCTATTGCCTCTTTGAAGTTTTTGTTAGACTCAAATGTATTAATGTCAGTGAAAGAGCTTTGGAAACAAATGTGTGTTTTATTATTGCTAAAATTTTAAGGAAACAAGATTATGAGGTAGCCAGATTCCCCTTAGCCTGAACCAGGGGTAGGGAACCTGTGGCCTCAAGGCCACATGTGGCCCTCCAGATCCCCAAGTGAGGGGCCACGACCGAATCCAAACTTTATAGAACAAATCCCTTTATTAAAAGAAGTTGTTCTGTAAAGTTTGGATACAGTCCAAAGGCCGCACTCAAGGAACATTTTATAAAATGTTCCAAACATTTTATAAAATCATTTTCATTAAAGAAATTTCAAAACAGATTTCCCCTAGATAAATAACTAGGTTTCTTTTTGATATAGTTTTTCAAATATCATGCTGAAGTTAAATTTGATGTGATTTTTACGTACGTAGTTTTTTTTCATTGCGTATTTTTGGTACTTTCAAGTAAGCAATGGCGTGATATCCCTATGTTCATTAATTCTTCCATTTGATAAACATTTTCTGTGGTTCGAGCTGAGATTAGGATGCTAAAGTCATGAAGACAGATGAGGGTGACACCTAAACAGTAGGCACTCCCTGTTTTGTGGAGCGACAACTTATAAGAAGGTCAGCCCATGTGACAGGACCAGGCCTGAACTGAGAGAGGACGAAGCACGCTGGAGCCTCCAGGGAGCGTTGGGGTGGGGGTGGGTTTTGGGATTGGCTGGAGTGAGCCCTGAAAGTTGACAGTGGACAGGAAGAAGTCCAGGCAGAGGGACAGTCCTTTAGGAAGGACAGGACATTGCTGTGAGCAGGCCTGAGGGTGAGTCCAGGTGGCCAGCAAGCAGGGAGAAAGGGCTGAAGGTTCAGCAGCAGAGCACCAGGGAGGTCAGGAAAAGGAGCCTGGAGCAGTTTCCCCAGGCAGCAGGAACACACAGGAGTCTTGGGCACTGGGCTGTCTGGCCAAGGGGTTCGATGGAGCAGTTTCTCTGGCAGGGTGTGGGGAGAGACTGAGGAGGCTGAGAGTCTGGCTCAGCCCTCCAGGGAGGGATGCGCCACGCCTGACCTAAGGGAGGGGCGGGAGCACCGCAAGGAACGGCTCGGCTCAGGGATATTTCTCATGCAGTCAGTAGCGTTTGGGTCCCCTGTGATCGTGGGTGGGCGGATGATGAGGACTCAAAAAAGACGGAGCAGTTTCTGCTCTGGGCGCCTGCATGAGTGGGGATTCCATCAAGCAGGTGCAGTAGTTAGATTAGGTGATGGAGGGTGTAGCTGGGAGGGGAGATCAGTTTCTAGCAGGTTCCTTCCTGGGGGATGTCCGGTGGTTAGATTCAGAGCAGCCTCCCAAGGGGTCCAGGGGGAGCCACCCAGGGGAGCAAGCCTGGCAGATATCGATGCCCCCAGCACTGGGCACCAGCTGGGCCCTGGGCCGGCAGGAGCCACTGGGCCAGTCCTCTCTGGCTACACGCAGCCTGTCCTTTCACCACACACGCGCACACACACACCCCGGCCCTGTGTACCATAAAATTGCCATTTGGCTCATTTAGAAACTCCTGAAACTTTCTCCATTTCATCTCATCCTCCAACCTCTCCACACACACAGGTTTTTACATAGGATTCAAGGGAATGGCAGACCTCTGAAGTCCAGGCTTAAATCCCCAGGACCCCTAAATTAATTCACCGTTTTAGACAGATAAGAGGCCCAAAGGCAGCGCTCACAGTCAGAGAAGGAGCCGTGGAGGGGAGAGAGGGCTGTGCTCAGAGAGCCACAGGAGGCTCCAGAGGGCCAGGCGTGGCTGACACAGTGGGAGGAGTTTGCTGAGATGCAGGGGGCGCGGGGGTGACAGTGTCCAGGGCTGCTGAGCAGTCAGGTAGAATTGGGATCACAAATAGGTCCACGTGTATTGATGACTCTGGTTTACTTCTCAAGCAAGACTCTGCTCCTGAGACCTCCCTCTCCAGCTCGCAATAAATCTCTGTGTCGCAATCACATTTTGTCATGTTAAGGTGCTCACAGCGTGCTTGGTCTGTGATTTCCCTAACTGCCCGCTCACTGCCCCGATCTCCCTGAACCCCTCCCAGAGTGCCTACCGAGTCTTCACCAGTAGCACCTGCTTGAAGCACATGATCCTGAAAGTCCGCCGGGATGCTCGCAATTTTGAACGCTACCAGCACAACCGGGACTTGGTGAATTTCATCAACATGTTCGCAGACACTCGGCTGGAACTGCCCCGAGGCTGGGAGATCAAAACGGACCAGCAGGGAAAGGTGAGTGTGACCCAGGGGTGGGACTTTCATCACATGGGCCCCTTCACCTAGGAGAAGACTGGTGAGGACACAGGTGGGAGGGTGGGGAGATGCCGTGTGTCTCGGAGATGTGCTATCCGCTGCTGGGAAGAAGGGAGGCAATGTGTCCGAGTCAGGGGTTCTGAACCTCAGCACTGTCGTGGGGGGAGTTGGGCAGGGAGAACATCCTGTGCATTAGGGGATGTTTAGCACCATCCCTAGCCTCTTCCCACCAGATGCCAAGGGCACCCCCGCCCCAGTTGTGACATTGCTGTGTGTGCCCTGGGAGGCAAAATCATGCCTGGGTGAAAACTACTGTCTATATCTTTTTAAATTTAGGTTTGCAACATGGAACCAGATTCTGTTCAATGACCTTTCTATTGTTTTACCCCCTTAGACAGCTAACTCTCAGGGGATAAACTTATTGGTTAAATGGGGGTGACACTATTAGATTACTTATTGTGATTTCCCTAATAAGCCTTCATTTATCCTTAAAACAGCCTGACAAGCAGGGATGGGGTGTGCTGGGCCTGTGCCATGTTCCTGGCCGACATTTTGCCTCTTTGTAACCTTAACCCACACTGATCCTTCCCAGAAATGCTCTAGAAGCCTAGCTGAGTCTGCTAAAGTGGGAATGTTTTTTCTTAATCTTCATCAGTCATCACAATGTATTTATAGGACCAACTGAGTAATTTTCTAAAGAATTGTCCCTGTGTAATCTTTTATGAACTTTGCTAGAGAGAATCCCTCCCTCCTTTATGGTCAAAGGAACCAGAAGCTTTGCTGGCAGACACGTCTTTAAGTGGGAAGCTGCATTACATGGTTCCTTTCCTTTGTGACTGTGAACCTGCAAAGCCTCAGTTCCCCAAAGGGAGCTGATGGAGCATCACTGTCCCCTGGGAGCCATGAATCTTTCTCCCACAAACCCCTCAAAACCTTGACTCTCTGGAGTGTATAGGGAAAGAATGTGCCCATTAGTGCAAGTCCATTTACAAAGTGAGTCTCTAGGACCAGCTTCTTGTGATTCAGGGGCGAGGGGAAGGCATGCCTTGTGTAGTGGCACAGCCACCACCCCCAGAATCTGCCCCCTGGGTCCTCCCCATTGACTGGATGTGGCCTTCATTGGGAGAATGATGATAATTTGTATGGTGGGGACTTGCTGATATGTCTTAGGGTGGGAAATAAAGCTTGAGCCAGAACAGAGAGAAAGAGCATCTTATCAGAGCTGGGGTGCACCTGCCTCACGTCACTCGTCGTTGGCAGCCACTTTTACATTTGTTGCTTAACCAAGATGTCACGAGGACACCACCACGAGTCAGTGAGCAGAAAGGCTGTGTTTATTGTGCAGATAGCACACGCTAATGTGAACAGCTTGTTAGCCTTGGATTTCCATGACTGCAGCTCTCACAGCAGGATACAGATGACAGGGAGCAAGGTGCCCAAATGTAATGAGCCCTTTTTCTCCATGGTACCCATGGCAGATGGTATGTCACGTCCTGGTCATCACACCAACAGACAAGCAGAGAGGCCGAGACAGACACGGAGGGTTTTATTCCATTTTGGATGCATATCAGGGAATTTCTGGCAAGAGAGATTTTTCCCCTAATTCTGTTTAGTGAGGTGGTATCATATATAATAAAGAAAAATGTCTGAACTTGAAATGAGAAGACCAGAGTTCTACTTTCAGTTAAGACACAAATGAGCTGTGTAACTACCCTGTCACACACACACACACACACACACACACACACACACACAAGTGGTCTCACCCTGCAGTCCCCAGACCCTGGGCCACGGCCTGGTACCAGTCCGTGGCCTGTTAGGAAACAGGCTACACGTCACCACCTGAGCCCCACACCACACCTCCCCACCCCTGGTCCATGGAAAAATTGTCTTCCATGAAACTGGTCCCCGGTGCCAAAAAGGTTGGGGACCTCTGGTCTCACTGACTTCTTATTAATTGAAACCACACACACAAACTCATAGTTGACAGGATTTCTGAGAGGCAGACCATATACTGCATTGTTGGGGAAAAGTAACCTTAAGTTTGAAATGTATTATCACGATCCATAGGGTGGGCAGAGAGGATTGATGGAGGATAGTGGGAAAAATAGAGGGACTGGTCCGTGTGTTCTAAACACATGACCCTGTGCCAGTCATTTCACCTGTCTGAGCTTTAAAATATCCATAATAATGCCTACCTTGCCTATTTTATAACCAGATGTAAAAGTAAATAAGTTAATCAGGGAATCCTTGATAACATCATGACAGATTAGTAGTATCTGCCATTCTTCCTCTTAATGTCTGCAGAAATAATCCAAGATCAAGGCTGGCACATGGGCAAATAAAAGAATATCTCACTGCCAAAGCCTAAGAGTGATGGGAATATATTGAGGAGAATGTCTGTGGAGTGTAACTTACAGGCTTAGCCCTCTAACTTGGGGACAACATCTGCACGGGGACTGAGCATTAGGAGCACGACTCACTGTAAAATGGCGTGAAGACAGCTCAGTATCTAAAAGCCGTCGCCTTAGCTGGCCAGGGCAGGTTCCAGAACACCAAACTCGTCTTCTCACCCCTCACGGGGCCAATCTGCTTCTTGCTTTATCTACATATTCAAAGATGACCATCTTCGCTCTTATTATGCACCGTGGTAGGAAGTAGAAGGGCTGAGGCAGAGCTGTTTGGGGTTTTGGAAGGCAGGGACAGAGGCAAGGAGCTCCGAGCTGTGCCACTTCAGGAAGACTGGGGCAAGGAACAAAGTGGCATGTGACTCATCTGTCATCTCCAGAGTCTGAGGGAGGAGGGCATAGCCTCCTGCCCAGCTTTGGGAGACACAGCACGTGTGCCTCACACCTGGCTCCAAGCCTGAGCCGGCGGGGACAAGTACTACCAGAGAGGTCGTGGGGCTACGGCGCCGTGGCTCCTATCTTGTGGCAGGCACGCGACTGAGGTGGCTTCTACTACAGAATGAATAAATAACATGAGAAGGGGCCTGTGAAGAGGCACTACTACATGAGGGAAACAGAAAAGAAAAAGCGTACCTTTTTCTCAGAAAGTATTTTTTTCTCTGAAAGTATAATTTTCTTCAGAAAATAGAAAGGAATGTTTAAAAGATATCTATTCATCATCCACAAAATGGTACAGGGGCACATGACTTCTAGTAAGCAAAAGGAAGGAGCCACAAACAGAAAACAAGCTGAGAGGAAGCAGACAGAAGAAAGCAGGTTGAAAATAGACGTTGTAAGATGCAGGAAAAAGCAAAGGTAACAGGGCAGGGATGAAACAGAGCAGAACTGACGATCAAACCCAATCGCTGATATAACATATGAACTTGGAAACAGCCCTGAAAGCAGGAGGAAAGGGCCAGATTTCAATCAGTGAAGGTTAAAAGAAAAATGCAAACACTGAAAAAAGAAAAAAACTTACGTTCTCTGAAGGCCTGCCCTAACCTCCTAACCTTCCAATTTAGTACCACAACCTTCCCCACATCCCTAACCCATGTGTTTCTCATATAATTTACATATCTATTAGGTTTATGGCTTATTGTCTGTTTCTCCTGGCAGGAGTTTAAGCTCCTTGAGAACAGGGATCTTTCTCTGGCTCATTGATGAAACCCCAAGGGCCAAGAATAGTGCCTGGTGTATAGTTGGCACTCAGTAAATCTCTGTTGGATGAATGACTTATAGAGGTTCCTGAAGAAGAAACCAGGATAATAGGTACAGCGGCAATAATTGAATATTAATATTAATTTAATTAATTACCTTTTAATTAAATATTAACAGTAAAACTTTGCTGACCTAAAATAAATTATTCAGATGGGCAGATTAATTGGGCTCATTGAGTTACAGTAAAGGTAATTAAAATAAATCCTATATCCACACATGTTCTGGAATGTCTTTAAATAGAGGTTTTTTTAAAATCTTATTATGCGGCCATGATAATATGAAAATTACCCTCAAGTGAATAAAAATCAGACAGCCTTCAAATTACCCATCCAAAAAAACTAAAATAGAGAAATCCACAGAGCAATGACTCCAAGATATTGATGAGAAAAGGTTGTAGCCCAATGTTCTTACATGTAGACAAATTGTTGTCCTTCATGTGCGAAGACAGAAAAACAACCTCCTGTGCAAGATCAGGGTCACCCTCCCCTTTTACCCACCCTGATCACACACCAAGAGCCATTCTCCAGGTGGATCACTAACGAAGCAAAACGGGACATTAACAGTGGGGAAATCATAGTATAAGAAGGACTGACAGTGATTATTTAAATCAATCAAATACATAAATATAAATAAAAATAATTGCTGACAAATGCTTTACAATATATTGGAAAAGCCTAAATAAAATATGGGGAAAGACGTGTAATAAAAATGGAATAGTTGTACAATAACAATCTGATCAGTATCCCCAGACTGGAATAAGAAAGATGAGAAGGTGAAGAGAGGGTGAGCAGGGGAAGGAAAGCTGTGCTAAGTTACTAGTTGGGTGCAAGGGGAGTCCACCTAGATGATTTGAAAAACAAAAGCTAAATATAGTTATCTGAAAAACTTAAAAGATAACTGCTTGTGCCATTGAAAACAAGACTTTTCTTTTCCAAATTCCTTCACAAGATAAAAATCAAACAAAATAGAGTTTGTATAGCAAAACACACCAAAAAAAATGGAAAGAAAATAGAAATAATAAAAATAAGATAACAAAAGTAAAGCCAAGCATAATAGTTATGGCAATAGGTAGAAATAGGATAAACTTACCTACCAAAAAGAAAACACTTTCAGATTTGGTAACAAATTGATCCAGCTTATAAAAAGACATGCCTGAGAAATGATTCAGAAAGTTTAAAAAGAAAAGAATATATATTAATATAATATGAAGACAATAACAGAAAAACCAGTGGTTGGTGTATTACTATAATACAAAGAGTTCAAATCCATAATCATTAAATGAGGTCAAAGAAAGATTTTATATTAATCAATGGCACAATTAAAGATATGGTATTTATATACCTTATGAGCTAAATAATTCCTATTATATGACCTGTATTATAATACATATATTAAAGAAAAATCAAGGAGAAATATGAAAGGAAATGAAAGAAATACAATCATAGTAGGAAAATGTTTCCTATCCACCCATTTGACAGATTAAATAGACAAAATAAGTCAGGATTTGAGTAATATAATTTTGTGTTAATGTAAAATTAATTCTTTTGTTAAAAATCGAGCTTACCTGAACGAATAAACAAAATGTGGTATATAATACAATGAAATATTATTCAGCCCCAAAAAGGAAATAAATTCTGAAACATGCTACAACGTGGATGAACCTTGAAGACGTTATACTAAGTGGAAAAAAGCCAGATACAAAAGGACAAGAATTATATGATTCCACTTATATGAAGTACCTAGAATAGTCAAGTTTCTAGAGATAGAAAGCAGAATAGAAGTTACCAGAAGCTTGGAGGAGGAGGGAATAAGAAGTTATTGTTTAATGGATATAGTGTTTCAGTTTGAGAAGATGAAAAAGTTGTGGAGGTAGATAGTGGTGATAGTTGTGTAACAATGAGAATTTACTTAATGCTACTGAACTGTACACTTAAAAATGATTAAGATGATAAATTTTACATTGTGTATATCTTGCCATAATAAAAAGGAAAAAAGTCCAATAAAATAGAGCTTATGATTTTTTTCAAGATCCTAAGTGATAACAATCCATACCACAAAGAAAACAAAAAAGCAGAATATAATCAGGTGGCATCCTATGGCCACAAAGCAATAAAGCTGAATTTTAAATAACAAATTTAAGTGCAATGATAAAAACAAAAAATTTTGCCAATTGGAGATTCAAAACAATGTTTTAGATGACTATTGGATTTAAAATAAAGACTTAGAAACCATTGAGAAATTATCAAAAATATGTATGAGCAATACTTAACAAAAAATGGAAAGGATGTACTTAAAGATTTAGTAGCATGAAATGTCTTTAGTATGAAACAAGAAAAATAAATATAAAATATAAGCTTCCAAATCAAGAACTTAGAGAAAAGATAAAAATGTAACAATTATAGCAGAAATTTATTTCAAAATTTTTAAAAAAGGAGGTAAAAATTTAAAAATCCTTGTAAAGGAGGAGACAAAATTAACATTATTTGCAAGTAAAAATCAAAGAAAATATACTTAAAAGAGTAGTTTATTTGGTAGAAGCCTTTAATATAATGAGCAGACAAAAAATAAATACACAAATGATAGCTTTCCTAGGTACCAGCAATGATGGGTTATAAAATATTACAGGAAAATAAGCACTCAGAAGAGCAACAGACAATATTAAATACCTGTAAACTATCTTAACCAGAAATTCGTGTCTTTCAGGAAGACAATTACATAACTTTACTAAGAAAAAAAAATCTTTAATAGACATGTTCAGAAATGGGAAATGGGTACACTATCATAAAGACTGAATTCTCTCCATAATCATTTATAGTCTTAAGGTGATTCTAAACAAAATCCCAGTAGAATTATTTTGGAACGTAATAAAATTAAAATCAGTCCATCTGTAAAAATAAAAATGAGCAGACAAGAATACCTAAGAAAATCTTGGAAAATGTAAAGAGGGAACTTGCCCTACAGACATTAATAACTGGAATAGTGTGATACCAGTGAAAAGCCCACAGACAACTGGGACAGATAAAATATTCCTGAAACAGACAGTAGTATTTATAAGACATTTATATGTAATAAAACAATAGAGAACGGATGATTTGGAAAAACAGGCTCTTTGAAAAAAATATCAAACTACAACTTCACATTATACAAAAAAATTTCAGAAAGATTAAAGATTTCATGTTAACAATTAACCTACCAAAAATAAAGCTAGAAAAATAAAAACATTTAACTGACCTCTAGAGAGAAATGATTAAGAGATTTGAATACACAGGAATATTGAAAAATCTGTGTATTAGAAAACAAAGCAAACAAAAGCCAGAAGCAGATTTAAAGGCAGATGTGTAACTAAGAACATGTATAAATAAATAAGAAAACTTTAACATCCCAACAACAACAAAGAAAAAGGGAACAGACATAGCGGACAATACTCTTAAGGAAGAAATGGACCAATAGTCCTAAAGAGAAAATGTTTTTCTTTTGTAAATTCCATGGGAAATTATAATTAACTATTATTTACCGTTTAACAATTCTAAGAGCTCTTTCAAAATTACTCAGCGTTTGTGATAACATTATACAGAAGAGGATTCATGGACTAATGGTATTATGGCAAATCTGTACAACTGTCATGAAGGTAGCATGTTAATATGGATTAATAATCATAAATATTTTTCTTTTAACCCAGTAATTAATTCAACTTATAGGAATTTATGCTAAAAAATTACCACATATGCACAAATATAAGGAACATATTTACTTTAATTTATAGACATCTAGGCATGTATTTGAACAATAAAAAGTCTACTTTTAATATTAATTAATTTAGCTTATACTTGTGTATTGAAAATCTCATGTTAGGTAAACCTGTTGATAAATTTGGGTTTTTTCCCACTCACATTTCAGTCTTATTCAGATTCTTTGCTCATATTTTTGACATCACTGGTGTCCCTTTTTGAGTTATCTAACAGTTTTTCAAGGCACATCATCTTCACATCCAGTTGAACATATAGCCCCTTTTGAATCCGTGTGGGGTGCTGTCTTGGGAAATTTTATCGCAAGCCACAAATATTGATTCACATGATGTTAGGAGAGTTGTTGTTTACTTTTGTACTGCGGGGGGATATTTTTATCTCAATAATGAAACCACTTCCTTTATAGAGCTTTATAGAGCTCTTTAAAAGGCTTATTTACAATGGCATCTAATACTTGAAATTATAAGCTCCTACCTCCTAAGAATAATTTCTAAATCTGTATAAAATTTCTTTGACTACTTCTCTCAGGTGAATCTAAAAATATCTAAAATTAGCATTGACTGAGGTCATTTAAGGTTAATGTTTCTTCACCAAGCTTTACATTTGTTCAAAAGAGAGTAATTGAATGACTGTCCTGTTATACAAAAGGTTTTGGGGAAAAAGTAATAACTATTTCTTTTATAAGAGGTACTTTCAGATATAAAGAACAACTTTTGCCATGTATTAGAACATATATAGTAATCAAACATGGCTCAAGGATTTATGTACAGGAGTGTTTACTGAAGCATTATTTTAAAACAATAAGAAAGTCAATGTCCAACAATGAAGGCTACCGAAACTAATTATTTAATTAATTATTTAGTACACATCCATCAAACTTAATACCATACGCTCATTAAAATTCTCTGTTAGAGGAATATTTAATAGCTTAGGAAAATGTTCATAAAATAAGTGAAAAATTTTATAACAAAATTGTAGATCCTGATGTGGAGAAAATATGTATGTGTTTGTAGATATGCATGGGAAAAAACAAGACTGGGGGAATAAATCACCAAAATTATTTATTGGGTGATTTATCCATCAAAGGCTCTATTTCTCTTATTTTCCATACTGAATAAAGTATTATGACCACCACTCTGTAAACTCCACAAACAGTGTTAAGTGCTCATCAGTGACTGATACTGCTTAGTTCAACGACTGAGCAAACAGAGGCACAGTGTCCCTGTGCCCCATCGAGCTAGATGAGTTTTGAGTAGATTTCAAAAGGTGAACTGGAGGCCAAGGAGACTGGGCGGGAATAACCCGATGCCTGAGCCCTGCAGCCTTCCCTTGTGTTAGTCACTCTGATCTGGCCCGTTCTCACGCAGTGTGCTTTTCTTCACTGGTCTGTCTGCAGTCTTTTTTCGTGGACCACAACAGTCGAGCCACTACTTTCATTGACCCCCGAATCCCTCTTCAGAACGGTCGTCTTCCCAACCACCTGACTCATCGACAGCACCTCCAGCGGCTCCGCAGCTACAGCGCAGGAGAGGTAACCCTCCCCACGCCCCTCCTCTGCTGCTCACAGGTGCACAGTCCCTCCCTCTTGGGGGGGGGCGGGGGCGGGGGGGGGCCAGGATCTAGGGTCACCTGCTCTGGAAGAGACTAAGCCATATGTGTACTGCTCTGTGGGAGAATGGAGGACTACTCTGGGACGCCCACTGAACTCCCTAGACTTGTCTTCAGATTGCCTCCACTTTTGTCCAGCACAACCACCACTACTAAAAATCTGTCTAGTTTAAAGGGGACTGAAGATGCAGTGACAGGTGATCCCTACACTTGTGGCTGGAGCTGCGCTTCCTGAGGCCTACCTGTCACATATGAACACTTGAACGACCGTGGAACTGCTATGCAGTGTGTGACTGACTTTAAACCTCTACCTCTCCACAAGATCCTGGAGAAGAAGTCAGTAATGTATCCATGGGCTAGAAACTAGAGGAAATTAACCAAGCCACATGAATGTTCTATTCCCATCCTGCAATGTACAGTATGCAGAAAGAAAGATTTATAACATGCTTTCAGCAGTATCCTAAAACAATGACACCTAAATTTATTTTATCACCCTGGCAATGAGCCATGTGTGCCCTTGGACTGTATACACTGAGAGACATAACCATGTCCAACCAAGGACACACATGGCTCATTGCCAGTGTGATAAAATAAATTTAGGTGTCATTGTTTTAGGATACTGCTGAAAGCATGTTAAATCTTTCTTTCTGCATATACTAAAGTGTGGGTGACCAGGCAGAGAGGGAGTATTATACATCCCCCAAGCATTATGTGGGTGTCAGGACCTTCTAGATGCGGGCATGTCCACAGACTACAGAAAGCAACATCCCAACTTCCCAACTCAACATGCATAGTCCCTCTCCCTGGTGGTACTTTTATAACACTTCAGAAAGCACAAGGTATACTGTCTTATGATTATAGTGAATAATTTCAGATTTCTGCCTCAATTTGAATTATGCCATTTTCAATGTCTAAGCTCTTTAATATTATTAAGATCATTTTAGTATTAACATAGGGTAACGACATGTGATAAAGAAGCTGAGTACTGCAGACAGATTCACTGTCAATAACACAAAAACATTGATCCCCCAATATAAGATGAATTCCCTAAAAATATAGAGCTCTTACAATTGTATAAAATTAACCTGAAAATATAAATATTAAAAACCTTTCTAATTGAAAGAACAAGATTAAGGCCATGGGTACCACGTGCATTACCTATTTTAAAACACTTGTTTGGTGTGATTGAATAGCCCAAATACAGTTCATTTAATATCAACATTCATGGCAAAGTGCCGCCTGCATTAGCCAGGAACTAGCTGAAAGACTCTAACACATGAGGATGAAGGGGCATTAATGTAC
The DNA here is from genome assembly GCA_023783475.1 of Daubentonia madagascariensis. NCBI lineage: Eukaryota > Metazoa > Chordata > Mammalia > Primates > Daubentoniidae > Daubentonia > Daubentonia madagascariensis. Next base: position 13,119,368 of record JAKFHU010002658.1, read on the forward strand.
ATCAGCCACCTGTCTGCTTCCTAATGCATCCGTTCCCAGCCAATTTTCAAACCTCTCCCATCCCTCTGCCCATCCTCTTTCTTCCAGTAGCTTTGGACTGACATAAGGGGAAACCGAGGAAAGCAATATTAAGAGAAGCTGACAGGTAGAAGGTATCTGATCCAGAGGCAGCACACCAGATAAAACAAAGACTCAGCTTCTAAGAAAACAAATGTCTGGTTCCTCCTACTGCGAGAGCCCACAGCCTAGGGATGAGGAGACAGGAGGGACTCTGCTATAAAAACAGGAGAGGGGGCGGTAGGAAATGTTGACTGTGTTTGCTGTGATGTGATTTTGCTCAACGAACATTGATTAAGTGCATGGCTTGCTTTGAGCGCTATGGAATGCAAACAGGTACGAGGCAATCCCTGCCTTGGAGAAGTTTGTATTGTATTTTTGAAGCCAGGCCAAAAATATATATAGAATTAAGTAACAAGAGAAATCAGAGTATGATTGAGTGCCAAGAGTGATGTTAGGACAAGTGCCACAGAGGTTCAAAAGAGGCCAAGGAAAAGTATCTTTTAAAATAAGGTACCTGACCTAGAACTTGAAAACTGGTAGAATCTTGCTGGTACAAAGGAGGAGGGTGGGCAGCCTCACAGAGAGCACAGTGTAAGCAAAGGTGCAGGGTCAGAACGAGACAGGTCCATAGAGAGACGGTGTAGAGTTCAGCATGGCCAGAGTAGCAGGTTCCCACTTGCTACGTCTTGGTTTTTGGAAACCTTTGAATGCCGCATGGAAGAGTTGGAACTTTTTTTAAGAGCCCGTTGAATGAATCAGAGTAAGGTAATATGATGATGTTTGTGTAAAAAGTGGGTTTTAGAGATCATTTCACCCACTGTTTCTCAACAGGGAAAGACTGCTGGCATTTGGAGCAGGACAATTCTCTGATGCGTGGAATTGTCCCGTAACATCACAGGACTTTTTTTCATGATCCTATCCATTAAATGTCAGGAGTGTGCCAGCCTCACTAGTTCATTATGACAACAAAAACAAAACAAAAAGCCCCCAAGCATTTCCACACACCCCTAGATGATAGTACCACTGCAGTCGGGAATCGTATTTTACAGTCCAGTAAACTGAAATACCAAGAACTCACGCCACGTAGGGAGTTCGGGACCACAGCTCAGATTTACTAACTCCCACTCCATGTAAACTAGAGTTTTAAAAAGAAGACTATGAAGGCAGAGAAGAGGTAGGACTGTGACAAACGGGGATTTGAGAGAGAGGCCTGTTGGGGACCACCGCCCCAGTACACATGGAAGGGGATGAGGCCCCCAGTTGGGGTGACAAAGTGACAGCAAACAAAAGACAGCCTGTGGGAAGGGGTCTGGGGAGGCAGGTAGTGTGGAGGAAAGAGCGGCCAGGCCTGCAGTCAGCGGGGCACGAAGCAGCTATGTGCCACTGTGCCCAGCTGTGAACCCCAGTTTCTGCACCTGCAAATGGATGACCCTAATGTTTGCTCCAGCCCTGTGAGTCTCAGAGTCTGTGAGGCTTGATTCCAAATCTTCAGGGCCATGTGACTAGGAGTCACTGTCCCACTGACAACACATAGGTAAGGGGAGCGGGAAAGACGGGTGGGGAGGATGGCAGATTTGTCTTTAGACAAATTGACAATGAGTGTAAGAGCAGCAGAAGTTCTGATTAGAAATTGCAGTTAAACAGAGGAAAATATGAGACTCAGGAATAATTGATGGATTATTTCATAATCCATTTTTTCTCTGTGTCATATACATATCACAGGCAATGGGGAGTTAGCTATAGATGTTTCTTAGACCACAACTTTAGGTAGCAGTATTTTCTATTCACCTACATAAGCCATTCTCTTGACTGTTGTTTAGCAGTTGATTTTTTATAAATTGTCCTTAAGGACTGATTTAAAACAAGTTTCTATATTAAGGATCCTAAATGGTAAAATTTCCCCTCAAAACACAATGACAGGTTATTAATAGAGATATTGTTAAACATCCTTTGGATTACCTTTTACCTCACCTGGAAATTTTTCAGGCAGATTCGAACGCAGTTATTATGGATATGGGATTTATATATAAAAAGATCATTATTTGACATTTTGACTTGCATTTTAATGCAGTGACACATCAGTCTGCAGTATATTTAAGTACCAACAAAGTAAGCCTTACCTCTTCTCATAATATCCAAATGGAGGCCAGGCGCAGTGGCTCACGCTTGTAATCCTAGTACTATGGGAGGCCAAGGTGGGAGGATTGCTTGAGGTGAGGAGTTCAAGACCAGCCTGAGCAAGAGCGAGACCCCCGTCTCTACTAAAAATAGAAAAATTAGCAGGGTGAGGTGGTGCGCACCTGTAGTCCCAGCTACTCGGGAGGCTAAGGCAGGAGGATTGCTTGAGCCCAGGAGTTTTAGGTCGCAGTGAGCTGGTCTGATGCCACTGCACTCTAGCCCGGGCAATGGAGCGAGACTCTATCTCAGGAAAAAAAAACATATATACATATATCTCCAAATGGAATTGGACATAAATAGAAAGAGTATATAGGGCTGTGAATATTGGCTCCCATCTCCCTATCAATAAGGAAATCACTAAAAGTTAACAAATTTGCCTTGTTCATACTGCCATTAGTAATATAAATTAACATTAATAAGAAAGGATAAGCAGAGCACATATTTTTCTTTCTTTTACCACCTTATCTTGGTCAGTTTAGAAAATCATTGATTGGTCATAGAAAATTTCTGGAAGGTACCCACGAAAAAGGTTAACAGTGATTGCCTGGGGAAAGGGCAAATGTCCGGCAGGGAAGAGAAACTTCCCACTTTAAAAGCAGAAATCATTCTATGGAGTGAGCTTCTTTGGTGGCAAAAGTCACTTCATTGGCTATGATAGCATAAAGGTACAGTAAAAATAAGGTATAATAGATTAAAAAAAGGTGCACCTGTATAGGGCACTTGCCACGAATGGTGTGTATAGACCTGGAAATTGCTCTGGGTGAGTCAGTGAGTGGTGAGTGAACGTGAAGGCCTAGGACATTACTGTACACTGCCATAGACTTTATAAACACTGGACACTTAGGCTACACTAAATTTATTTTTTTTAAAAAGGCACTGTGATGTTACAACAGCTACAGCATCACTAGGTAATAGGAATTTTCAGCTCCATTATAATCTTATGGGACCACAGTCTTACATGCAGTCCCTTGTTGACCAAAATGTCGTTATATGATGCATGTGTATTAACAATATGTAACGAGTGTAGACAACACAGACACAGATGAAAAAGCATAATTTCCCATCTGGAGGCAATGGTACCCATAAAAGTAAAAAACTGGATCATGTTGTCTATAGTTCTGTATCCTACTTTACCATTACAGTACCTTGTAGACAATTTCCACATTGTTAAAATTCTTCTATAATCTTTTGACACATGGATCTACCATCGTTTAACTCAAGCCTTTCTTGTACATGATGTTTGTTATATACTTTTTACTATTGTAAAAACATTGAACAAACATCTTTCACTTCCTTACTATAATTCTGAAAACTTTGTTGATGATCTATTTTTGGAACACAAAAGAAATCTAGAGATAACTGTAAGCTCATCCTTTGGACTTTTCCTATGAACTTGCTAATTTTTTTATCATCAAGTCTCTAGTGTTTTCAGAGAAAGTGTTAGCTGATTATTAACCCAAATGCAGTCTAAAACATGCAATTTTCAATCACAGCTTTAAGAAAACCCACCAGTGTACATTTCCAAATTGCAATGCTGAAGAGAAGCTTGTTTACCAGTACTGAAAACTATTTTCTGAGGATGTCTATTTTGTTTTGTCTGGAGAGCTAAATGTTTGAAGTTTTCACATTTACAATTATGATTAAAGCTATCAACATCAAAAGAAAAAGAAATCCTAAAAGTGGTCACTACTGCAAACTGGGTTTTACCCAATCATAAGAGAATGTCTGGGGAAAGGCAGACCACCAGGGACTCTCTCTCTTTCTCTCTCTCTCTCTCTCTCTCTCACACACACCCTGAGAAACTCTGTAAGACCAAAAGGGTCAAATGCCAAAAAATTCAAGTCATGTAATTTTGGTTTTAAATGGAAAATCAGTCCTGTAGTCATTTTTGGTAGTTAGAAAAACAAAGCCATGTTGCTATCACATTTGCAGTGAGATCCAAATCGGTCACTCGGTTGATATCAGACATCACTCAGGATGGATTGTTCAGCACCACTACAGGGCTGCAAGAATCCTAGCACATACTAATTTCATCTCAGAATCTCAGAATTTCCTCCAGCTCTGCTTGAAATCGTCTTCATCTCTGTTAATTCCTGGGCCCCTAGTTGGAGAAGGATGTTTCTATCTAACCCTCCCATCCTCTGGGCTCTTGTCTGTGGGGCATCCAGTACCAACCCTTGGCAGACATTCCTATGGCTCAGGAACCCCACAAGCCCTATCTCCCCCGTGTTATTGTCTCGATCACACTCATAGTTGGCTGGAAGCATATTTGTCAGTCAGTCGTCTACCTTTGGGCTAAATGGACTTCATCTTGTTTGTGAAGTTTTTCAATCTGGCTTGGTTTTGCCGGTGAGCAGGTGACCTCAGAAGTAGACACCATTTTTCCCTGAAGCTTATCTGCAACACATGAATTCCCTGTGAGAGCCAGTCATAGAAGTGAGCCTCTGTTTCAAAGCCCTATGCATTTCTGGGTGACCTATGACAGTTAGACACCTTCACTTCGGGTGAGTTCAATGCACAGCGAAGCCTTCTGAGCTCAGCTAGCAGATCTGTCTCCTTCCCCAATTTTCCTTCTATAACTCATTACCTAGATAATCTTCAGCTGAGTGGTCTTTGAGTCTCCTGTCTTTACAGCATCTGTAATATTTTAAACACACATTAAGGCAGACTGACATCATTCCTTCCAAGGAAAAGAGCCCCAGAAAGCCTTTACGTATTTCTTAATTCATGGAGAAAAACAGAGAAATGTGGAGACTCAATACTGCATAGTTCATTAATCGGCAGACTTTCCTTTCATCGCTTTGCATTGCGACCATTTAATTGAGACTGGAAAGTGCTGCTGCAGAAGTCTTGGTGTCTGGCTATGCCAGCTGAGCAGAGCTGAGTGCCAATGACAGCAAAGTGAGAAGTCCACCAAAGTGGCATGGAATCTATTCCCTTGTCCCTCAAGTAAGCCACGGGCAATAAGAAGGACCAGGAGAGAAAATGGATGGATCTCCATTCCTACTACTTCCAGAAGAGCTGCAAAGATGGACACATACAGATGGTGAACTGGTGGCACATGTCTGCATACAAAGGATGTTATCCTTGTTGGTGTGGAAGTAGGACCCAAAGGAAAATCAGCAATTGCTTGTCTTTAATTAGGGTAATTAGGGATCATTAAATAATTTGTCCTGCATTGTCATCTGCAATATAACACGTGACCTAGTCTTAAGTGACCACTTGGGAATTGACTTGACCTTTCTAGACTTTGTAACATAGGATCTCATTACCTCTCCTGAATTCTGTGTGAGTGAATTTTATACTGGTCTCAGAGGGAGAATTTTCTTTCCTTTTTTATCTGGATGTTTGAACTCTTTGTAAGTGTCTTACAAAGTTATCTTCTGTTAAATTAAACTAAATTTGGTCTGAGGATGTCTCCATACTTTGAGTCCTTACATAATCAATTGCAACCTAACTTAGGACATAAACTAACTGAAAACCCAACTTAGGAGTATAACAAATAGTTGAGTCTCAGCCAATCAGAGCAGCTGAGCTTCAGTCAGTCACAGGTGGCCAACTGATCAGACTATGTTCAAATAAGGCAAACGCCAAGCTGGAACCAGTCGAACTGTTTCTGTACCTCACTTCCATTTTCTGTCCATAAATGCTGCCTGCCCTCATTCCAGAGCAGAGCTCTATTGACGACTTCTGATTCTGAAGGCTGCCCCATTCTCAAATTGTTCTTTGCTCAATTAAACTCTGTTAAATTTAATTGTCTAAAGTTTTTATCTTAACACTTCAAAATTGTTAACTATTTTAAAGCCTATTTTAGCACACTTTGCCAAATATCATAGAATGAGTCATACTCTACGTTAAATTCCATGTATCTTGTGATTGTACTCCGGTGTGGAAAATCTGTAGTGCCTCAGTGTTATATCTTACTCTGCAAGGGTCTTAAGGAACAAATGTGTATGGAATCACAGTAGAAATTATCATACTGTAGAACTGCGGTCCCCAATCCCTGGGCCATGGCCCAGTACCCATCTGTGGACTGTTAGGAACTGGGCCACGCATCACCGTTTGAGCTCCGCACGCTGCCCCCCTGCTCCCATCCCCCACCCCATCCATGGAAAAATTGTCTTCCGTGAAACTTAGGAACCGGGCCACACAGCAGGAGGTGAGTGGCAGAGAGTGAGTGAAGTTTCATCAGTACTTATAGCCGCTCCCCATCACTCGCATCACTGCCTGAGCTCTGCCTCCCCACCCCCCCACCGTCCATGGAAAAACTGTCTTCCATGAAGCCAGTCCCTGGTACCAAAAAGATTGGGGACCATTGCTCTAGAACTTAGGAGATTTATAACATTTTAAATTAAGCTAAGTTAAAGTTAATCATCACAAATATCAATTTTAGACTAAGGAAGTTATTTATCCCATGAAGTTCTGTCAAAATGCCCAACCAAAACCAAGATATTGGAAGCAGGCTGGTAGCATGGGAGGAGTAAACAAGTGCTTTACAGTCAAGTATTATTATAATTAGAATCCTGGTTCTCTCTCTTAACAGTCGAAAATTTGGGGAAAACTTATTTTTCTTGAATCTTCAGATTCCCTGTTTGTAAATTGAGGCTAATAATGCTTACCTTGCAGAATTTGTTAGGATACAAGATACTAAATGCAGAGAAGCCAGCACAGTGAATGGAATAAAGGGCACCCAACAAAGAATGGCCCTGAGTGTCATCAATACTGTCTAAAAGAGCAAGTCCATTGCACGTGCAGGACTGAAGTTCAATGCTGCCTCTCAGAAAGGAGGGTTATAAGCCCACCTTACTGATAATATTTATCTAGAATTTATCTCTCTTTAGCATATTTGGGATGAGAAATGTTTCTTAGGCTATTCTGTGTATTAATTTGATTAACACTCATGACATTTGGCATAATCACTTTCTTAAAAACCATAGTATAGCATATCAACCACTCTACTTAGTCATTTTTTAAGATTTTCTTATTTTCCATCACTTTGAGGGTTACAATGTATTACTTTTTTTAACTTAGGTCACATCGGGATCTTTTGCCCCTTATGTTGAAAAATTGGGATCAAAAGACCATCTGAAACTGATGGCAGATTTCCAATGCTTACATTTTTATTTTAAAATTAGGCTTCAGAAGTCTCTAGAAACAGAGGAGCCTCTTTACTGGCCAGGCCAGGACACAGCCTGGTAGCTGCTATTCGGAGCCAACATCAACATGAGTCATTGCCACTGGGTATGTATCATGCTTCTTTGAATTCCTGGCTACCCCATACTTAGGCTTGTTTTTTTTTAATCGTGACTCCTTTAATGTGCAAGATTCTGTGTTTTCTTTCTCTTCTTTTATGGTGTGGTCTGCTCCCCCCCCCCTTCTTCTTTATTCCACTCAGTGATTTGTTAACTCAGTCCAGAAGAGCATACTTTAAATGAAGTGGTGGATTTTATTGCTGCTAGATACAGTATTTAATGTACACCTTTCTTTCCATATGTATATGGGGAAATGTTTGCACAGTCTTCACTCCTAACCTCTGCTACCTCTTTCCAAAACACATGCCACTTGTATGGAGGGAAATGAGGTGAGAGAGTCTGGACGGATTTGGGCATTTCCATTATCACTACTGGGAAATCGATGCATGGATTTTTTTTGAATCATAAAGAATCTTTTACCATAACTTTGGCAAAATGACCAAGGAAAGTTAGAAGGAAGAGAGAACTCTCTCAAGGGTGAGCTATTTTATTCTCCTTCACGTGTTCACACAGACATGCATTAACACCCAGTAAAGTTCCTGAAATATTAAGGGTGATTAACTTAGATCTGGTTCACTTTTAGTTTGATCTTTTAAAAATAATAAAGCTATTATGTCACACTTTTAAAAACCCTCAAGAGCTTACATGTTTTTGATGAGTACGCTGCCTGCCTTTCAAACGCCTACATTAATCCTGGTATCAAGTGGCCATTTTCCAATCATCAGAGAAATTATCTCTAGGCTGCAGACTCAACCACAACCCTGCGCTTTTGTCTGTTTCAGCATATAATGACAAGATTGTGGCATTTCTTCGCCAGCCAAACATTTTTGAAATGCTGCAAGAGCGTCAGCCAAGCTTGGCAAGAAACCATGCACTCAGGTAGGGCTTATCCCTCATCCCCGGACCTCCAGGTCTTTCCAGCTATTTTTCCTGGTGGGAAAACACCCCTGTGCAGAGAGAGCAGAAGCTGATGGCGCATTTTACTCATGCATTTAAAGTATATTAATAACTCGAATCCTCAAAATAAGGGGTTCAGGGGGTTCCAGTGTTCCGGGAAATGGCACAATCTGAGATAGTCATATAATCAAGTTACCTATTATTTATGTGATGCTGAAATGATTTCCATGGATTTGGAAGAAAGGACAGAAAGGGAACAAATGGTTTTCATTCAAAAATTATGTGTGTAAAGCACCATATAAATTATTTTTCATTTTGGAATATAATTGTTTACTGGTAAACCAAATATTGAGTGCCCATATTCAAAAATAAACAAACAAGCAAACAAAAAAGTATCACATATGTTCTAACTGCTTAAATCCTGCTGTTGTTCATTACAGTCATTTTTGAACAAGTGCCTCCGAAGTTCTGAATCATTTGGAAGGATAGCCACCTAAAGTGATAAAAAGAGAAAATGTCCCCTGTACTTAAATCCTGCTTTCTCCCAAAATATTCAAATATCTCCCTCCTTCAGTTTGCTGTCCAACATTTCAAAAGCTGGAGATGCATGGTGGTGAAGAGTGAGCACCCTTGGAGTTTGAGTTCTTACTCCAGCACTTAGGGACCCTTGACAGGGGCATGTGATTCGATTCCTTGGTCTCCTCGTCCCTGAAATGGGGGTCACAATGTGGGCATGGCCAAGGTGCTCAAATGAGGATGTGTGTAAAGGGTCAGGCAAGACGGGGGAGAATCCAGTCAACTAAAAGCCTTTAATTCTTCCCTTCCCATAAGGGGCAGTCTTCAATCTGGATGACACCTGTAATACTGTGACTTCCTCAGGAAATCCCTAGCACCTTCAAGTCACCTCTTTGCCATTCAAATTTTTGCCACCCACTCCCCCACCCCCCAAATGGATCATTCACTGTTCTTTCCCCTCCCTCTCCCCGCTGCTCATTGACACCTCTTTTCCCTGTATTTTTACTCTGTGAATTAGAACCACCATCCTCCCTGTTCCTCCACCTCCACATCTAAGCATTCACCTCCTCACATTCTGTCTCCCAGCCCTCCTTTCTCTTCTCCCTGCCACGGCCCAAGCTTGGGTGCTCATCATTTCTCTCCTGGACTTGCAGGGGTCTCTCCTAAAACACCTGCTATCACCCCCCATAACCAGAATTACCTTCTTACAGCACAGATCAAATCCTGTCCCTCCCGCCCTTTGAGAAAGCTTCCATGGCTTCCATAGTATATGAAATAAAGTCAAGATTCCTAAGTACAATGTCCCTGGTCTCCAAAGTCTGGCCCTTACCTAACTCTCCATCCTGTGCTAAGTTTTTCCTTCCAGAGTCTTCTGCCTCGGCCAAACAGGCTGTGTACTCTCCTGCCTTTGCCTTTCCTGGGATGGCTTCTCTGTGAAGGGCATCTCATCTCGTCTTAAAGGCTCAGATCAAATGCAAAACTTCAGTGATCCAGGCAGACTTTAATATTTCTTTCGTCTTGCTTTAGTAGCATGCTTTTTGTACCTCTAAGATATTTTTAGAGCTCTCGTTTTCTATCAGTGACTTGTGTCTCCCCACAACACTGTAAGCTCTTTAGAGCAGGGCCTTTCTCTTCCTTATCTCTGTACCCACTCTGTCCCCTCAGAACCTGGCCTTCTACTTTGAAGATAGGAGACACTAATTACTTTCAGAGTGAATGGAAGGTCTTTAGCATGAGTAATGGTCACTTTCACTTACGTTCAACTCTTAAGAATTACCTGCCCAAGTGTCGTTACTGAGCCACTACAGAAGCCAGTGCCATACTGTCACGTGAGTCCTTTATCCATGGGCTGGTCTTTGAGTCACAGTACATAACAATTTAAGGGGCTTTTCAAGGGATTTCCAGGGGAGTTGCCTTACCTGAAGGGTTTCTGACACAAGGCTGCTCTCAAACATTCTATATGTTAGTGATTCTACCACTAATAACTGAGTTCACTGCTTACTTTTTAGAGGAATTTGAACTCACCAAAGGCACTAGACTCCAATTTTAATCATTAGAAAAGTTTTTAAAAAGTAATCCCCTCTGTAAAAGAGTGGAATGTATTTCCAAAGGGAAGTAAACTGTTTTCAGCCCTACTGTATAATATCACTTTATAACAAAATCGAGGAGATCTTAAAGGTTTTGTTGCAGTGTGGAATTGTGCAATTATGATTTTCCAGAGCTGAAAGGACTTGAAATCAGGGCATGTTGGAATTGGAAGAACCTCGGAAATTATCTAGTGTAGAGATTAATACCTTTTAAAGATTGTGGGCTCCTTTGAGAATCTGAGGAAAGCTATTATGGACTCTCCACTACACATTAAGGTAAATCTTTGCATATAATTTCAAACAGTTAATGGACTCTAAAGAAACTATAGACCCCAGCTTGAGAACCCAAATATCTCATGAAAAACAGAAGGCCCATAATGACCATCAGAAACCTAGTGTGAGACCATGGAATTAAAAAGGCAGAAAGACAAGAGTAAGAACTTACTCTTCAGGAGGTCAAGCGTAGGAGAACCAGGAAGCCAGGCACTGCGCTCTGTGACTGGGCCTCCAGCTGCCCCCTGAGTGTGGTGTGAGAATGAATTAGATCCATTTTAAAGATCCAAGAGTTGAAAAGAAAACCACCGCTCCCCATGACCCCATCTAGAAGAACTTAGTGGTTCCTCTGTGGTCCCCAAGTGCAGACTGTGGCCCTATGGCCATTGCTATTCTTGGGGAGCCATGGATTCTCTGTCTTGGCTTCACAAAGCCAGTGCTGGCTGGGTTAGAGTTCTCAGAAGACTGTCCAGCAGACAGCAAGCAGTGACTCATAAGGAAACCACACGTGGAGGAGGAGGATGGAGCCAGAAAACCCAAACATTGACGGCATCTGTTATCTGTAAGGGGCGTGGCAGTGGTCCTGATTCATTCATTCTTTCCTTCTGCTCGTGCCTTTATTGTGCAACTCTTCTGAATCAGGGTGGACCTAGGGCTATGTGTGCAGTAGCAAGCGAAACAATCATAGTCTCCACTCTGATGGAATTTACAGTCTATTGAGGGTGACAGATAATAGGCAAGCTTTGGGTTTATTTATTTAAGCCAAATATATAGCTACATAATGTAAGTGCCATGAAAGGCATGATCAGAATTCAGCGATAGTGGATAACATGCTGGTGCAGAGGCGGAGGACTTCATATCCTAAACAGAATACAGGGCTGACTTTGCCAAGTAGGTGGCACTTAAGCTGAAACCTTGAGGATGAGAAGGTAGGAGGTAGCGATCAGGGAAAGAGTGTGCAAAGGCCCCGAGGCAGGAAAAGCTCGATATAGGTGAAGAATGAAGGGAAGCCAGTGTGGCTCAGGAGTAGACTGGGAAGGGTAGGAGAGCCCATGGTGAGGTTGGACAGGGAGGCCCTATCAGTAATGGGAAGGAGCTGGGATTTTATGTGAAGTGTGATTTAATTTGAGAAGCAATTAAAGAGTTTCCAGCAAGAAAGAAATATGATTATATCTGTATTTTTAATGACCACTTGGGCTGCTGAGTGGAGAATAGATAGGCTGGGGGAGGGGCACAAGGTGGAGCGGGGCGCCGTGTAAGGGACGACTGTATCAATCTACTTGAGAGAGGATGGTTGCGCGGGTGATGGCAACGCGTAGATGGAGAAGTGGGAGCAACTCGGGCTGACTTTGTGGATGCACAAACCACAGGAGTTGGTGACAGCTTGAATATGGGGGGTGAGGAGTGGAGAGCAATTAAGAATGACAGCCAGGTGTGGGGCTTGCGCAGGTAAGTGTATGACGGTGATATTTACTGAGATGGGAAAGAGTGAAGGAGGAAGTGGCTTGAGTAGAGGGAGAGTGTCAAGGATTTCACTGTGGATGTTGAGTTTTGAGGTCTTTGAGGCCACAGTGGAGATGTCAAGATGTCAAGGTGGCAGGTGGCTCTCCTGTCCTGAGGGCTAAGGAGGGTTTGCACTGGAGTTTTCCTGATGGCCAAGGAATGTATGTAGGAGAGACAGATGGCATTCCCACCCTCAGACATCTTCCCCAGTTCTCAGTGTCCTTGGGATGGAGTCCCAAGGGCACTTGGAGGTTCCTCACACCACTGGATCTGCATGAGATGTTCATAGACATGACAGAGGGTATAATGTCTGATGGAGAGCCACTAAAACTCTCTGGAAACTGGGCTTGGCATGCTGACACACGGATGTGGTCTGTCTGGTGGTGCAATGATAGAACCTTTGCACTGGATGCCACGTTCTTTGACTGCCCTAGTGGAGTGGGCCCTCTCTAGACTTCTTTTCCCCCAGGGGCCTTGGGAATCAAGGTGATCCCTAGAATGTGCTGTCTCTTTCTCCCCCAGGCAGGGAGGCCAGGGGTTTAACCAGATGTGGATCCCTTGGGGCATCAGGATAACCTGCCGCAGGGGACACATCATTGGGAGAGCCTACAAATTTGAGAGTCATTCTTGAGGCTGAAGTCAGTAAATTAGAGGAGCAGGTCCAAGAGCATCTTCCAAACAAGAGGGGTGGGAGGTGGTATGAGGATTTAGAGGAGAAAGCACAGGGACGGGGGTCAAGGACACAGGCAGAGGGCGCAGCAGGGGCACGGGGAGGCGAGTGCTTGCTCTCCAGGCTGGGGTTCCACCTGCTGCCTTTGCCATCCTCAGTCAGAGCAGCCACTGTGGACACACACCACACCCCCACCCCTGCCCCAGGTTTTGAGAATGGCATCTACTGCAGTCGTACTTTACCTATACTGACAGGTTGGATCTCGATGCATTTCTCTATTTAATCTCTTTCTGTGTGTCTTTGTAAAAGCTAAAAAGCTTCCTTTGCCTTTTAAAAAAATCCCCACAACTCATTTGGAAGGGTTATTGAAAAAAAAAATCCCAACCAAAGGTCAAGTTGATTCTATTTTTGCCTAATAATAAAAGTTATGATGAAGATTTGGATTCACACTAATATAATCATAGAGAGGAAAAAGTTGTATCTACACTATTTTTGAAAATAGATTTTTAAAAAATCATCCCTATGTTACCATTAGAAGAAACTGAGTGCAGGGTATACAAGATCTCTCTGTATTATTTCTTATGTATTATTGCTCTCTGAATCCAAAATTATCTCAAAATAAAAATTTAAACCAAAAAAGCTAATTTTTTTTTTAAATCAGTCCTTAAGTTTTCCCAGATTTCTGCTATATCTCTTCAAAAAAGGCAAAAAATTTAATTCCACTGAAGCATTCACCAAATGGAAAGATTCTTGGGTATGGTGTTTGCAATATTTGAGTAATGTCAGGGAAGCATATTGCAAACTTAATTTAATCAAAATAAATGCTATTTCTCCATAAACTGATTGAAATGATTTGCCAGGTTGGAGTTGGAAGTTGTAAAAAAGGGTCAGAATAGGTGAATTACAGCTAAACAGAGACAAAATTGATGGGAGACTCTCATCGGTTCTGGAGCCTGGGCCCCCTCTGTGCCCAGTGTGGCATTATAAATTTCCCATAAATTTCCCATCAGCCACAGATTTCTCAAGAGACTTCCCACTCACTGTTTCCTCCCATGGCCTCCAGTAAACCATGAGACCGGAACGGTCTTTCAGGAGCTCTTGCCCACCCAGCTCCACTCCTGACTGTCTCAGCTGTCTGAGGACCTAACTTTGCTGTGTTCCTCAGCTCCTGTACCTGTGCGTGTATGAGAAAAAGCTGCCCCTTGTAGAGCATCCTGCAAACCTGCGATGCCAGCTTAGAATGCTGCCAAATATACCGCACATGAGGACTTTGCTCTTCAGCCGTATTGGAAGAGAAAAAAAGAGATCAGAAAAAGATCTGTTCCTTAGTTTATGTGTTGGTGTGTAATTTTTATTTTCTTTCCCACATAATTCTAGGGAGAAAATCCATTACATTCGGACCGAGGGTAATCATGGGCTTGAAAAGTTGTCCTGTGATGCAGACCTGGTCATTTTGCTGAGGTATGTAAGGGGCTAAACCCAAAGCAATTCTGGAAAAGCTTCCCTGGGCAGTTCTCCTCCACGACAGCCACCCTGAAAGGGGCCTGGACTGAACCACTGACTGCTTCACTTGTTCTAGAGAATTCTAGTGGCTGTGACCAAAGTGGGGCCCCCACCTCTGTACCTGCTGTCTGTCACCCTCTTTAGATTTACAACTGAGATAGCAAGAGCAACAGAAAGTACTTGGTGGAGACTTCCTTGTACAACAAAACAGGGTTTAAAAAAAATACTGAGGCCAGGAGTGGCAGCTTACACCTATGATCCCAGCACTTTGGGAGGCTGAGGCAGGAGGATCGCTTGAGCCCAGGAGTTTGAGGTTGCAGTGAGCTATGATGACGCTACTGCACTATAGCCCGGGTGACAGAGGGAAACCCTGTCTCAAAAAAAAAAAAAAAAAAAATTTGCAAGCATGATGTGCGTATCTTTTTATACTACATTTAAGTCTAATTGCTTTTGTTCCTTTGTAAGAACTGTAACTGCTATTACCTCAGTTCATGAACACTTTCTCAGAGACAGAGAACTAACTATTTTTTTTAATTTGCAGTCTCTTTGAAGAAGAGATCATGTCCTATGTACCCCTGCAAGCTGCCTTCCACCCTGGGTATAGCTTCTCTCCCCGCTGTTCGCCCTGTTCCTCACCTCAGAACTCCCCAGGTAACTGCCGATGGTGCCCGCAAGTGGCCACGTGTGTTTCCAGCAGGTGGAGGTGAATGGAGGGCGACTGTGTGTGTCCTCTCTCCCGTCGTCCCTCCCAATTCCCTCAGTATCCGCCGTTGACAAACTGCTGCCAGATTTTGTAATGCCCTCAAGCCAGAATGGGCATTACAAAAGCCCCTCCATAGAGCCCCTACAAAAGCCCCTACATAGAAATCTAGGGGCTTACATTTTTTGATGGTTGAAAAAAATTTTTTTAAACACACTATTTCATGACACATGAGAACTATATGAAATTCAAATTTCAGTGTCCATGGAACCCAGCCATGCCTGTTCATTTAGGGATTTTCCACGGCAGCTTTCACACTACAGCAGCAGAGATGAGTAATAGCAACTGAAACCATGTGGCCTGCAAAGCTAAAATATTTACTATCTGGTCCTTTATAGGAAGAGTTTACCATCCTTGCTCTAAACTGCTATTGCATTCCATAGGCGCTCTCCAAGCATTTCAAAGAGAAGCGCCCTTTCTGAAACATTCTGCCTATGACTCAGAATTCTATCGCATACCAATTTTGCTAACATGGTTACTAGGGACCACTGTTAAATCTCCACAAAGAGCCCAAAGAATTTTCTTATATAATGTGAAAGTTTTCCTTATGTTTGAGTAAGAACTTATGATATAAAAACTCTGTAGGTATTTTCCATTCCAAAGGAGGGAATATATGTTGAACTGTTTAATGAGGGAAAAAAAAAAGATTTTTTGGATTCATCAAGATAAAGAGCTTAGATCGAATCCATACCACCAAACGGGATCCAGATATTGGTGAATTTTTCCCTTTTTATTTGGCTGGCATTATCACATTATCACCTTGTTTCACTTTCAAAGCGAAAGAGGTTAGTTTGAAAAATCTAGGAACATCCTATCTCACAACCTCTAGTGTCAGGGTCTAGGCTTGGCTTTTGAAGCCAGTGGGGAAATTCAGAAGAGAAACAGAACTTAGCAATATGCTCTGTCTCTCAGAAGGGATGTCTCACTCAGAGTTAGCATCATTCGGTACTACCCTAGTCTCCAAAACTGGAATATCTTTTAGTGTAGTTCCTCCAAGTTGTGTCGTTCTAACTATCTCTTAGAGGTAGTTTTGCTAGTTGTTAAAATGTGTTTTTAAGGTAGTCTCTCCTTGTCACTTCCTCCAAACAGACGTACCAATGGCATTGTTAAGGAAGAGCACAATGTTTGCTACCTCTGACATACAACATAAATGAGACCCCTAAGAAAAAGAGGAGCTGTGTGGTACAATCAAACATCAGTACAATCAAACATTTTCAGCCTTCACAGGGGGACCTACATTTGGGGAGCAAAGCCTTCCATTTGGGGGAGCTGTTGGTCTGCATGTCTTTCTGCCATGTTGAAGAGATTGTCCCAGCCTGATAATGTGTCTGTGCTTTGGTCCACAACCTTTGGTAGTAGATCATGATTATAACGTCATCATATGAGAGAGGAATCACATTGCAAATAGAAAAAATAAGAGAGAACAAAGAGTTATTTGCTAAATGAAAATTACGTGGCTAACTCTTCTAAAAGGTGTCAACTTTCCTGATAGACACATTATTAATGCCATGAATCTAAGTAATCATCTAACTCATTTTGTCAAAGTACTTAATTCTTTATTCTCCAGCTTTGACCACAGAGACTTAGATTATGCAATCCAAATATTTTGATTTTAAATTTTACAATTCCCATTATCTTAGACCTATATGAAATCTACCTGGGTGCTACAGAGATAGGGAATCACAGAAGTTTATGCCAAAGTACTTTGTAAAGCATAAATTATTAGAACAAAATGTATAGCAGTGATCATGGGGAGAGTGATAGTACCAACAGTAGTGAAAGTCATAATATTGTAAAATATACTGTAATCTGCTGGACAGAAAATTATCCTTGCACTTACAGACTTGTATTCTAGTTCTGTCTGTGTCCTGAAACCTGGTGTTTCGCCAAGACCACTTCTTTGCAAGTGGTGGCTATTGGTTCCCCTGCACCCCAGGTGTTGTGGGGTCCTGGGTGGAGCTGGGACCCCCACGCTTCCTCACTTACACCTTTAGGTGCATCTGCCCTCTCCCTCTCTCCTCATTGCTGTTGTCTACCAACATTTTCTCATGCTCAAAGCCTGTGGCACCTGCCTCATCGTCTTCCTCTCCTTCTCGAGCAGGTCCTCCCGTCACTCTGGATGGCTTTGACATCCCCATTCAGTTCCCTGGCCTCCCAGCCTCTGGGTCTCCTTGTCTGCAAGGACCTTCTCCTCCCCTGCCTCAACCACCCACCTCCACAGCCACATTCCACACCATGTTATCACCTCTAAAATCACTAACTCAAGCGTCCTCTTCCCTTCCAACATGCTTGTTCCACTCCCCCGCTGCTGCCATCCATTGGCTTCCTCAGGGCCTTCAGCTCCTGGAACTCTCTCCTTTCCTTTCTAATGTCTTCCCCTTACCCGGCACAGATTCTGTGGCTCATCATTTCAGTAACATCCTCGTTGATGCCCTGAACTCCCCTGCTGCTCTCCACTGTGTTTGCACCCTCTGGCAGAACTTCACCCCTAGATAAACCTTCCTAGCTGCTTCCTCCCCGTCTGCAGCCGGACACTCTGGGGCAAATTCACTTGACAGGCAGATTATTAATTATAAATTAGTCATCTCCCATTTCACATGAACCTTGAACACAATTCTAGCACATTTCTTTGGTCTTCTATTATTTCAGATGTTCTCCTCAAACTTCCAGCCCCCAACCCCTCATCTCTCCTAGCAAATGACATCCCATTTTACTTCTCAGAGAAAGTTGAGGCCATCCAGCAGAAACTTCCTCAAATGCCTGCTGCCAAGCCTGCAAGGCTTCCAAACCTGCACAGGTCTTATCCTCCTTCCCACCTGTACATGAGAGGAGGTGTCTTCTCTAAGGCCGCCATGACCTCAGGTCAGCCGATCCAGTGGGTGATTCTCGGCCCTCCTGTTCCTTCAGCAGATGAAGCATCACTGACTGCCCCCCCACATTGCCTCTTCTGTTAGCTTCTGGGACGCCACTCTAGGCATCTCGTCTACTTCTCTGGCCGCTCCTGCAGCCTCATCCTCCCCTTCCTACCATCCTTAAGGCTCAATCCCAGCTTTTTTCTGTTCTCCCTCAAACTATCTCTCTCTCCAATCAAACAGTCGAAGGTACCACCATCAAAGACCAAGCTCACGATCTTCCCCCACAGTTGGCTTCCCGGACTTAGCAAGCTTGTTCTGTAATGCGAAAAAGCTGGATTCCTTTCCTTCATGAGTAGCAGTCTTCTCAGCTTGTAATTATATGCTCGTTTCTGTGAGTTTACCGCTATCAGTCATCTCTAGATTCTAAGCTTAATACCTGGAATATAGTAACTAACCACTAAATAGTTACTGAATGGGCAAGCCGGGATTCTGGCCGTCTATAAAACTTGAATAAGGATGTTATTCTTCTATTCTTCTTTTCATTAAATGTGTTTAAAGATAGTAAAGCATTTACAAAGCACTCTGAATGATACAAAAGTTCTCCCCCATATAGAGTTAATGAATTATTATAATTATTGTAAGCTTTACTCTTATGATGCAAGGTACTCTAATAGAAATTCCTAAATGCTCTGAGCCCTAGTGTATGGGGATGTTTATTTTAGCATCAGTGTCTGTATAGAAGTATGACAAATGCATATATTAAAGTCCTAGTTACCTCATTGTATTTTCAATCACTTCTTGTAGCAACTTACAAGAAAAGCTTAGTCTAGTTCAGCTCATGTTAATTATTTTAGATTAACTGAGTACAATTAAGCCAAGAAAAATGCTCACGAAGGTACTTCTAAAAGAAATACAACCCAAAATAATTTGAGTAGAAAATGTAAGTATTTATCCCCATTAGAATTCATTTTTCTCTTTAGTATATTATTTCTGTCTGTTATGAAAGTAACCGAGAGAGTGGTGGAAATCAAGGGAAACTTCTTGAAGACGAAAAATGTGAAGATGCAAGGGTGTGCCTCTGGTTAGCTGCTGCTCTGCCGTCCCTCTGCATATTTATTCTTCAGTAGCAAGTGATGACCTTCAGGCCCATGTGCTTCTCTCTGCAGGTTTACAGAGAGCCAGTGCAAGAGCCCCTTCACCCTACCGGAGAGACTTTGAGGCCAAGCTCCGCAATTTCTACAGAAAACTGGAAGCCAAAGGATTTGGTCAGGGTCCAGGGAAAATTAAGTACGTGCTCCAGTGCTTGGCACTGAACTCAGGTGGTAGAGTTTTCTATCCCTTCCTCCCCTATACCTTTGTAATTTTTTTTGGAGACTGAATACCCCGGTGTGGTAGCAGTTATGGTCAGAAGGGAGGGAAGAAGAAAGTTAAAGGAAAGGAGAAAGGAAGTTAAGAAATTGGAAGGGAGGCAGGAAGGGAAGGGAAGAGAGAGAAGAAGAAAGAGAAAGAAAAGTGGATTTTAGACAAAGGCATAAGAAAATCAGTGGTAGACCTTGTTTTCAGAAAACAAGGAATCTTAAACTAAATCAAAAATCTTATATTTCCCTTTACTTATTCTTGGGGAAAATTTTACCTCATTAGTCAAATTCATGGACTCTTTGTAACTTTGTAATTGAAGTCTAAGTAAAATGTTTATTTTTTCACTTCTGGGTTTATTATTTTCAACTTGAAAAGCCAAGCCCAAATTCAGGAATCCAACTTGAGTTGATCAAAAAGGAATCTTAAAAGTCATCCAGCATGATGGAATGTATGATAAGTGTCCATGTTTTCCTAGTGCTCCCGATGTTTTGAAAACAGTGTCAAGAAAGTCCCTTGCTGACCTGGCAGAACCTGCATCTTCCTCTCTCCGCTCTGTTGGGGAGGCCGGGGAGTGAGACCCTCACCCGGCGCTGTCAACGCGGAACACGGCGCGACATCCTGGCTTCAGGGTCGTGCTTACCACCCCTTCTCCTTCTCAGGCTCATTATTCGTCGGGATCACTTGTTGGAGGGAACCTTCAATCAGGTGATGGCCTATTCCCGGAAGGAGCTCCAGAGAAACAAGCTCTACGTCACCTTTGTCGGAGAGGAAGGGTAAGGCACCAGGAGTGTGGGTAGACCAGAGCCCCAGGAGCTGGGGTGATGTTTCTCCAGAAGGAGCGGGTGGCCATAAGCCTTTGCCCCAAGGTGATTCTGATCACCTCCTCCCAAGAGGTCTTTAAAGTGCACGTATACAACTGCATACCAAACTTTTCATATAATTTCAGTGATTTCTTGGAAAACCACCTCAACCATGGAGGGCAAGCCCACCTGGGAGGGCATATTGGAATGAACTTAGAAGCCTTTTCAATTCACCCACATGCACACACACACACTCGTGCACGCGTGCACTGTTGCAGGAAATTCTTTTATGTCTCTCACGGCAAAGTCCTTGTTTTTATTAGGCCAGCTGTGTTTTAGCTCATAGGTGTTGGATGATCAAAAGAAAAGGTTAAGGAAAACTGCCATAAGAGTTCATTCGTGGACATCTGGTTAAGACACAACTCCAAACCAGTTACTGCATCCTCATTGTCTAAAGCAAATTGATACTTCCACTGGGATCCGCTCCAAAGAGCAGAGGCTGCTCTCTCCTTTCCCCAGCACCCGACTCTGAAGGGGCACACTAGAATCTGGGTAAGAAACAGGCGCCCCCACCTCCAGGCACAGAATGAGCTTGCTGCACCTCTGCTTCCTTTGCAGCCTGGACTACAGTGGCCCTTCCCGAGAGTTCTTCTTCCTTTTGTCTCAGGAGCTCTTCAACCCTTACTACGGACTCTTTGAGTACTCAGCAAATGACACTTACACGGTGCAGATCAGCCCCATGTCTGCATTTGTAGAAAACCATCTTGAATGGTAAGATCTGTAACTTTCACTTGCTTACGTTTGAAAGTTCTGCTCTTCCTTAGTCAGAAGGCAGCAGCATTTCTCGAAAGCCACCATGTTTAGGGCAATGTCCAGGTATTTTGAGGGGTGATGAGGGTGAATAGAGAGCCCTAGAAGGAAGACTCTGATAGTCTTCACCCAGAACACAGGACATATTACTGAAGACACTGATAATATATCAACTGCAAATCGATGTAAGATAGAATAATTGCCTACTGAGAAGGCACTAAGGTAAGTAGACACAGGCCATGAATGTTGATAATTTTACTAAAATCTAAAGGTCCCCAGTGGAGGTGGCTTCTTGGAGGCATTCATGGGTTTGAAATTCTTTGATCTTGGGCCAATGGTGTCAGCACGGTGGACCCTGGCTTCTGCACCTCACTGTAAAACAGGGCTGTTGGGTCAGATGACCTCAAGCATTGTTCTGACTTGAAAATCCAATATATCTGTTGTTGTCTGGTATTGGGGCATTCTATTACCGCTTACTGATGTGCGCAAGAAGATAGGTATCAGTCAATTATGTGCAGTTTCGTGGGAAAGATACCTCAGGTGTAGACATTAGAAATCTCCAGAAGGCTGCATGGGACATCTAGGATGCATGCACCTTCCTGCTGCGTCACCACCATGCCTGATTTGAAAACTACCCCTGCTCTGCCTACAGGAGCTCCTTCTGTCGAGAGGGAAATGAGTCCTGAGCCGGCTAACATGGGTTTTTCTCAGGCAGGGCCTATCTGTGCTGCTGTTGAAGGGAGCACTGCGGCGATGCCCGAGCCTGCTGGGCTTGAAGCCCAAGTCTCCATAGTTTGGTCATATAGCATCAGTATAACCCAGGCCAGCTCAGGCTTCCAGCTGTTGCCCGTGCCCTCTCCCTCCAAACACACTCTCAGCTCTGAAGTCTTGAGCTGAGGCAGAGTGTGCACATCAAGTGTTTGGCACCAGATGAAACAAAACTTGCCCTCTGTTGCTCCTCTTCCTGTAACTTGCCAGTAAGTGGATGAGGAAGCCTGTGAGGCAGAAACACACAGGCAGGGGGCAGGCGGGGCAGGCAAGGCTCCGAGGAAGGGATTTATGGTCCTGAGAGTTGAGCGCTCACTGAGCCACATTCAGGCAGGCTCCATCCGACAGCAGAGAATGCTATTTCCCGTAACACAAGAATATGTGATACACGGGCCATACAGATGCAATCCCTCAGTTCTCTCTCACTTTGTGAGCAGGAAACTTAAGATGGTGTCTTGGAGGTCATGAATTGGAATCAGCAATCAATGAAGATTGATTATTAAATGGGACTGTGCTAGGTATTATGGAGAATACCTTCACTACTTTAACAGTTATAAATTAAGCACATACTGTGTGCTGGGAGGATACAAAGATGAAATGAGCAAGGTCTCATCCCTCAAGGAGCAGTAGTGGGAGGAACACATGAGTAAATCAACAATTACAATACAATTGCTTAAATGCTAAGTTATACACACATATATACACACACGTGTATGTTAGCCTGAGACACATATATAAGCCTGGCATTGTATTCAACCACAAGGGAAAAATATCTCACCCTGCCCAAGGTAGGGGGCCAGGGAGTGGGGAGTGAAGCCCATGAATCCTTCATAAAGAGAGGATGGCAGAGGGTCACAGGGACAAGTGCCATGGTGAAGTGAATGAGACTCAGTGTTCCAAAGGAAACTATGGAGTCAAGCATATTTCAGTGCAGCCACAAATAAAGCCCCCAGTGGAGGCCTGATGGAAAGCATAGAAGATGCTGGCTTGTGGCCCACATGTTGGCTGCACTGAGAGTGGCCTCAGTCACTCTCCATGGTGAAGGCGCCTCGCCTGCTGCCCAGCCCCTCTCGACCCAGCTTCCGCTCGTCTCTGCATTGAGGGGCCAAAGAGGCTCTGTAGAGACGTCAGTTATACTTTATTGCATTGAGGAAGGAAACTGTGGGACGTGGGGATGTTGTAAGAATTAGCAGAGTTCTCTGGGTGGATCCCTGATGAGGGCTCAGAAGTGCCTGCCCTCAAAGTGCCAGTTAACTGCTGTGTCCTTTGCTTGAGGACTTGGCCCCGCACGGAAGCCTGTTGACTTTCATCTGCTGATGTTCCCACTCATTTTGAGAATATTTGCTATGCATCCTGGAAACAAAATTGCAGGGGGCTGTCTGAGCAACTAGCAATCTAAAGCGAGCTCGTGGAGATGAGACTTCCTTCCACTGCCAAACGTTGGATGCCGAGTTGTTATGAAATGGGCAGGAGACCTCTCCTCTGATTTAAGGCTCCGACCTGCAACACCTCTGTCCCCGGAGTCCACAGCCTAGAGTGCAGAAGAAGCCCTCGCACATCCACTGGGACAGGCATCAGATTGTATCATGAACCTCCATGTGGAGTCACGCTGTTATCAGTGTTTCAGGATTCCTGAGAGAGGGGAACTGGTTTTCTTTGCACAGTCAGAGCCAGGGCTAAGTGAACTTAAGCCGCCTGGGCAGAGTCTAGCTTTGAACAGGAAGCCTTGTTGGGCTTGGGGAATCTTAACAAAACCGTAACACTGCAGTTACTCCTTTTGCATATTTTCCCACTACAAGCCATCCTTGCACCTTGTGGCAAATGGTTTAACAAATAAAACACACAGGTTTTGCCTTTTCTGTGCCCCAAGTGCTCTTTAAGTTCTTTGGCCAGCATTTGAGCAATGGGCACCCCGGAGGGCACCTGGATGAAGTGACTCTGCACGAAGTGTCAGCAGTGAGTGGATGCTGTGGCACCTGCCTGAAGACCTGTTTCTACAGCTGGGAGGTCCATGACACTGAGGAAACCAGAATCCTGAGTTCTCAAGCCTGATTGCCCAAGACTCGACTTGCTGCCACTAGCTGCCTGGTCCCGCCAGCAGGGTGGGCACTGCTGATCCCAGATCCCTCCTCTCTTCCTCGCTCCAAGGCGTCCACGGATTCATGGGGGCTGTGAGGAAGGTGGCAACCATCATAACCTGCACATCACTCATGAGGAAACAGAGAGACCAAAGGAGGACAGGGCTTTTCATGGGCACAGCCCTGACTTTGTAAAGCTGGAGATTGTCCCTTGACACAGGACAAGCCAGGGCAGTTCACAGCCTGGGGAGAGGAGGGCTATGTGTTCATGGACACCTACTCCCTGCCCACCTGCTCTTCACTCTGGAAACGGAAATAAACATGACCACAGACCAGAAATAAACATGGCAGAGACAGGCAGCTTCCAAGGATTAAACGTCACTCAGGATTGACACATTACTTGGCTGTGACTGGAGTAGGCGTCTTTGCACTGGTCATTTTTACCTTTTTGTTGTTGTTGTTACTCTGGTTCTTTATCCTTCGCTGACCTTCTTCTGTGTCCCATACTCTTGTTTGTTTTTTCCGACTCCCCTGTAGAAGATAAGCTCTATGGGAGCAGAGATGGTTTTGTCTTATTTTACTCTAGCACAATGCCCAGCACTTCAAGGTGTTCAGAACAACCTCTCACTGACTGTTGGTGCATCAGTGAGTATTATTCCACAAGTCATGCCGGTCTCTTCCTTGTACCAGGCCTGTTAAAATAAATAGAGCCCTCCTTCCTTCCACGTGCAACTAATTGCTCGAAGTCCACACTTTTCTTCATCATCTGTGGTTCTAAAGCCCCTGCAATGGCAGTAATATTTAAATGCACACATCCCTTAGGAGCCCTGCACTCTTTGGATCACTCTGCAAGACTCTGGAATGCTGCTTGTTACAGAGGGAAAACCTCCTTCTCCTCCTCCTCACCCAAAGACATCAGTGGAGAAACCCCTGACACTGTGTCCTGCCCCTGAACGCCTGCCTTTGATAGTAGGTACCTAAGATTCCGGGGCTTTGTGCTCACTGCGTGTGCGCTTCGTATCCATTGCAGTAGAGCCAGCTAAATCAAAAGCCAGGGCACAGTGATTCCACCTACTTCCCTTTTTTTTTCTAGTCAAGTGTTGAGGGATGCCAATATGAATAAATATTGTGAAAATTCTGTGTTACACACATTAAGTGAACTGAAAAAAAAAATCTTTTTTTTTTGTTCATTTGCTTCCTGTTATTGCTATTTCGTTACTTGTTTGTACCACTGACTTTCCAAACTCATAAGGACCCTGTTGAAGTCAGCAGTGGTGACACTCAGGCCCAGTTAGAGAGGGGAGATCGAGTCAGAAGAGCTCTCCGAGAGCTGGAGCCTGCATGGGGCTCCCACCGGAGCCATGGTCACCAGTGGACACAGCCCCTGACAGACTGGCCAAGGCAGGGGGCGCCAGGAAGCGGCACCTTTAACGCTCCTGCCCCACCCTCCAGTCCCGTTAGCCAAACCCAACACTAAGCCAGAGGGCAAAGGCCCCCAGATATTGCAGCCCATAGTGGCAGTCCCCAGGGTCATGGAGCAGGGCAGGAGAAGGTGGGGAACCCATGGAGGGTTGGGGAGGGGGAGCTGAAACTAGCCACAGGAGCCTGTACCACTCAGGACATTCAACTCATCCACTCGAAGTCTCACCATTTGCTAAACTTACATGTATTTGGTGACAGAAATCTTGAAATACTATTCCAAATTTCATATCTTCATTTTTTTATTAAGATGATGTCATTTGCATATTGATGAGGTGCTCATATGCTACTCTTCGTATTCTTTTAATATTTATTGTATGCTGATTTTATATCTTTTGGGATATAAACTTCTATATATATACACAGAATATATATACATACATATATATATTTATCTTTGGGATATTAACTTCTGTAAGTTGATAATTTGACTCAATAATAGAGCATCCATTGAGAACTTACTAAATATATCAGTTACTATTCTAGACATGTTCATCTAACATTATAACCCTGGTACTGAGTTATCCTATTTTTACAGATGAGGTTTTGTGTGGCTTCAAAATAGAGAAAGGGGCTGTAAAGGCATCCCGGTGTCAGATAGGGAAGAGCATTCGATGGCATTCCAGGGAGTTCAGGTTTTATCATGACGATGACGACGATAGGGATCCAGGCATGTCTTTAGAGTAGAGGAAGAGCCTGATCAGGTCGGTGTTTAAAACCAGAAAGTCAACTCTGGTTACAAGTGGAAGGTGAATTGGAGTGGGCAGTGTGGGTGTCGCTGCAGAGGCTGTTGATGTAGTTCTTGGAAGACAGGATAAAGAATCGAAATAGGGCAGAAACAACGGGAATGGAAAGATATTTTGGAAGGAGAATAAACAAACAGAATTTGGTGACAGATGACAAATGATGGGAGAGTAAGTATATGAAAAGCTAAACAGCTTAAAATGACGCTAGTAATCTCCCGAAATTCTACCTGAATATTGATCAGTGCAAAGACAACTTCTTTTTTTAAATCAATCTGCCATTCCTTCTTTTTGTGGTTCCCTCTATGTTAAATGGCACTTCTTTATAATCTGAAAGAGCCAGATTCATAGTGGCTACAGCCCCACATGCTTGAGACTCGTTATTTCAATATTTTTAATATTTGCTAAAACTTGGTATCATTGGAAATTCTCCACTTGCTATAAAATGATGTACAAGAAAATACCAGGTTAAAATGCTCATATATTTTGAATGGAGGCATAAACAACGAAACTATAAATGAAATGTGAAAAGGTCCAAATCTATTTTTACATCTAATACAATGCATGAATATTGTAAAAATGCACATATTTTCAAATTATTATGCTTACATGGGAAAGATTCACATTACAGTTCAAACATCCCCTTCTCTGAGGGCCTTCCCTGAGCACTCAATTTAAAATAGCTCATCCATTTATAACATTCCAACTGAACATCCTAACTTTGATGTAGTGACAGAATTTTTTTATT
Organism: Daubentonia madagascariensis; assembly: GCA_023783475.1. Taxonomy (NCBI): domain Eukaryota; kingdom Metazoa; phylum Chordata; class Mammalia; order Primates; family Daubentoniidae; genus Daubentonia; species Daubentonia madagascariensis. The sequence continues at coordinate 13,146,206 of JAKFHU010002658.1, forward strand.
ACTGTCTAAATAAAGTGTGTTTATATTGTATGTTTAACACTCACTATTGTTGTTTCTCCCCTAGAGTGTGAGCCCTGTGAGACTCGAGTCTTGCCTGTAGCTTTCCCAGGCGCAGACTTGGCACTCAGTAAACACATGTGGAGGGAAGGAAAGAAAGGAGGGAGGGAAGAAGGGAGGATGGACGAATGGACGGGTGGATGGATGGGATGCTCTTCAGTTAAAACTTCTTGGTTAACGAGAGTTTAAATCTCATTTCAATTTCTAGTTCGGAATATTTGGGATTTAGAAAAACAGTCAAAGTAAATTTGGAGCTTTTCACTCGCTGTTGACTGTCATTTAAGTTCCTACTCATTGTTCTCTCTGAAATCACCACTGGAAATTCTGTCCCAACCATGCTGAATGCTACTTTTCCCAGAGCAAATGTAAGATGCACTGAAGTCTAAACAATTGAAATAGGAGAGTCCCTTCTGTATTTCTAGGAAGAATACCAGAGTGTCAGGCATGTTCTGTTTGTTTTAAGTACAGTTATATGTCAGTTAATGACGGAGATGCCTTCTGAGAAATGCATCATTAAGCGATTTTGTCATTGTGTGCACATGATAGCATGCACTTACACAAACCTAGATGATATAGCCCACTACACACCTAGGCTATATGGTATGGCCTGTTGCTCCTAGTCTACAATCTGGTACAGCATGTAACTGTAATGAATACTGTTGGTAGTTGTAACACAATGGTATTTGTGTATCTAAACATAGCTAAACATAGCAAAGGTACAGAAAACTATGGTATGAAAGATTAAAAAATGGTACACCTGTATAAGGCAGCTCCATTATAATCTTATGAGACCACCATCGTGTATGTGGTCCATCATTGACCGAAACATCATTATGAGGCGCATGACTGTATTAACATGTATCATTTTAAGAAGTTACTGTGTTATGAGTCATTCTTTATGTAATTATCAGTGTGAGAAGACTTTTAAGAAGCCAGATTTCAAATCAGATGCTGTTTCTGTGCAACCACCAGAAGGTGTGTGTGCTCATTTTGTGTCAGTGGTGGTGACAAATCTAACCTTACCAGTGTCACAACCAGACATTTTAGGATCTCTCAAACCAAAATTTCCAAGAGGGGCCCAAGACCCTTTGCTAACTGCAAGAAAAATAGACTTCCACCTTTCTGCCCCAGCCTCTCTTCCTTTCCAAGCAGATACTACTTGGGTGGTAAAAATCTTCTGTTTTCAGGTCTTTGGCAAGAGGAGGTTGGGGAGGAGGGAAGCTCCTTTGAGTGTGTTTAGAGTTTGGCCAAATGGGTATTAAGTGTAATTGTAGAGTTTTGTGGAACTTAAGAAATCCTGGATAACACACTTTAAATATCCCTTGCTACATCTGCAGAGTCTTGAATTAGTAGGTAGAAACCACAATATTATGAGATCCCACTGGATGTCTCATAGCCCTTCAGCCTCCAAGGGCCCTACTGACAGAAGAGCTCAGTGTGGACTTTTGGTCTGAGCCTAGGATCAGATAAGCCCCCCCAACCCCAGCCCACCCCCAACAGCAGTTCCCAGGTTCTTTTCTGGACACCTACGACAGCTTTGCTGGTCCCATCTCTGGCTGAATCTCAGTAGCCTTCCTAGCAATGCCCAGGAGTAGCTATGGGGCAAAAATTAGATGAGAAGTCACCATAAATGTGCACAGTAGGTTGGGACTCTGCCTGTTCTGTTCATTTCTGAACCTTTCTATCTTCGGAACTCGTGAGAAGCTTCCAGTAGGAAAAGAATGAACTATTTAGTCAATGCTGCCAGTACTGTAACTGGCTGTGCAACCAGAAGAAAATTATGTTAGATTCCTCTCTAAGTTAAAAACACATATAAAAAAATTTCTTTAGGAAAATCTAGGTGATTTTATGCATATTCTAGAACATTAACATTATTGAGAATATAAAACAAATTCAAGAAAACTTGAGTGGTAAAGACCTTTTTAATCACCATTGAAACTCTAGAATCTATAAAAGAAAAGAAAGATGTATTTGAATATATAAAAATTAAAATACTTTTTATGGCAAAAATGCCATAAACAAAGATCAAAAGACAAGCTTTGATTTGGAAACTTAATCTTTGCAATTCAGGAAAATCAGAGGTTGAAAATCTGTAATACGGATTTCAAAGAGCTTTTACAATTTGGAAAAAAAAAGGAGGAGAAAAACCCTAGAAAAACTGTCAAAGAACATGAAAAAGCTGTTTAGAGAAGAACAAGTCCAAATGATCAACAAACTCATAAAAAGAATTTCAATCTTGCCAATGAGTGGGGAAACACAAATTAAAGTGACAATTATATATCACTTCATAACTATGAAACTGGCAAAAATTAACAAGTTATTTGTTTTTGGAGGGGACATAAGGGAAAGGACACTCTCACGCATTGCTGGTAGAAACATGAATTTTTATATATATTAAAATATTAAAACTCATATACTCTTTAGCCCATGACTTTATCTCATAGAAACAAAAGCACTAGTATTAAAGACTTTTCTAATAATAGGAAATATTTATTGAGCCCTTATGATGGAGCAGGTACCTTTGTAAAGACTCTACATGAGTGACACATCCTATTCTGATCCCTCTGTTTTACAAATGAGGAAACTGATACCCATAGTGGTTTCAAACTTGCCCAAGCTAACAGCTAGTAAATGGCAGAACTAGGGATCAAATCCACGCAGTCTGGTTTTAAAAGCCGTACTAGCGCACCCAGCAAAATAGACAAGGGTGTTTATTTCAGCATTGTCTGTAAAGGCACAAATCTAGAAGCTATGCAAATGTCCATCAGCAGGGGACTGGTTACATTCATTACAGCAGGTCCACACTGCACCGTAATATGAGGCATAAAGAGACTGCATTAGGACCTTCCCAGATGGTGGAGAGGGATTTGCTCGAGATAGTGTTGAGAGAAGAAAGAAGCAGAAAAGCATGAACAATACAACTAAAAAATAATGACCCCCCCCCAACCTGTGTGTGTATAGATAGAGATACATAAATATAAACAGACTAGTATGTGAGGATATGACTCAGATGGAAAACACGGAAGGAAACGTCTTAGACTGTCGACCTGGGTCACAGGAGATGAGGAGAGTTGAGAGCAGCCAGCCAAGCCTGCAGAAGTCAAAACCGATGATGATAAAAAAGTACGTATGATCATATGTATGAATTTATATAAAAATTACATGTGTATGTAAAAATGAATAAATCTCTAACAGCTAAGATGCCATTTGATACAAATGTCTTAGCTAAATTATCAGGGGGAAGGAAACAGACGTCTTAGATACGAATGCATCAATGCATTCTCTTACCCACCTGAGGACTGGATGCTGGGTTCCACAAACCAAGCTCCTGGCGCATTACAAGCGCCTGATGTGCATGGAACTACCATGCTCACCCTACCTCCACGCTCTTCCCTTCCTCGTCCCATTTGCCCCCCCCTTTACTCAGCAAAAACGTCTTTAATAATTCTTCCCTGTCTGTCAAATGGAGTCCTGATCCTTCAGATTCTCAGGACAGCCAATGCACAGAGACCACCTGCGTTGAGACACCATCTGCCTCTCTGGGCCAGCTCCTCCTCTGTCCTCCCCATGCTTCCTCAGGGCTTCGCTCTCCTCCCCATATGTGCCCGATTGTGTCTTCTCTCATTTACACAGTCCCAATTTTCACCCGCCCTGAAAATCCATTTAAAATACTGTGCAGTTCCTTCAAGACTTCTTTCCTGAACCTTCTTCTCAAGATAAATTTGTTTATCTTCTTGTGATTTCGTTTAGGAAACAATGGTTTTCAAACACTTTTAGCTGGAACTTTGTTTTCCAATGAAATTTGCATTCAACCCCAATATCAAGAACAGGGGAAAGTGGAGCAGGTCTCCTGTAAGGAGCAGGGGCAGCTGGTCAGTTGACCACTCAAACTCTTCTTCCCACCTCCATGCTGCTGTGCAAAACAGTTTGAAAAAAAAAAACCACTGCTCTAGTCTACTGTTTGCATCTCTCATTCCCTCTCTGCCTGGCTACTTTGCATCATAAGGATGTCTGTTCTCTTTGAAACTGGATCAGGGCAGCATTTTATTGCCTTTGTTTGCCCTCTGGAGTCAGCATGGTTTCTGCCATGGAGGCAGCACCCCCCTGAGGTGCCCCTTCTTGAGGCAGAGTGCCACACTGAAAAAGGCAAACCTGGGTTTAAATTTCTGCTGCAACTCTCAGTTGCTGTGTGACCCTGGGCAGGTTTCTTAACCTATCTGAATCTCAGCCTCCTTGTCCATAAAAAGGAAATAATAATGTCTGCTATGGTTTAAATAATGTGTCCCCCACAACTCATATGTTGAAACTTAATCACCAATGTGATAGTATTGAGAGGTAGGGTCTTCAAGAGGTGATTAAATGATGAGGGTGGAGCCCTCGTGGATGGGATGCGGACCCTTATAAAAGGGCTTGAGAGCGTGGGTTCACTCTCATGTGCTCTTCTGCCATGTGAAAACACAGCATTTGTTCCCGCTTTCTGTGACCTTTCTTCCCTTCTGCTACGTGAGGACGCAGCAGGAAGGTCCTCACCAGACACACAACCTGCTGGTGCCTTGATCTTGGACTTCCTAACCTCCAGAATTGTGAGAAATAAGTTTTTATTGTTTATGAATTACCCGGTCTATGGTATTCTGTTATAGCAGCATAAACATACTAAGGCAGTGCCTGTATCAGTTTGTTAGTGTTGCCATAACAAAGTACCACAGACTGGGTGGCATAAACAACAGATATTTACTCTTTAAAATTCTGTAGGCTGGAAGTTCAAGATCAAGGTGTTGTCAGGGTTAGTTTTTCTGAAGTCTCTCTCCTTGTCTTGTAAATGACCATCTTCTCCCTGTGTCTTCACATGGTCTTTTCTCTGTACATGTATGTGTATGTGTATATGTCCTAGTTTTCTCTTCTAATAAGGACACCAGTCATATTGGATTAGGGCGCACCTGTATATCCTCATAATAACTTAATTACCTCTTCAAAGACCCTATCTACAAACACAGTCACATTCTGAGGTACTGGGGGTAACTTCAACATAGGAATTTTGAGGGACAAATTTATCCCATAACAGTGTGTATTCTGCATGGTGGTTGTAAAGATACAGGAAAAGTGACTGACACGCAGTAGGCATTTAACAAATGGTAGATGCTGTCATTCTTCCTTTGAGTGGATATGCATATTTTATAGGGACATCTGAAGGGTGAAGCTAAATTGGTTCCTTCAATCCAGGGCTTCTCAACCTCAGCACTGTTGACCGTTGGGGCCAGATAATTCCTTATTGTAGGGGACTGTCCTGTGCATTGTAAGATGTTTGGCAGCATTTCTGGCCTCTACTCACTAAGTACAGAAGCACCACCACAGCCATCCCCAGTTGTGACAACCAAACATGTTTCCAGACATTGCCACATGTCACCTAGGAGACAAAATCACTCTGTTGAGTACAACTGTTTTCTTGTACCCATAAGAAAAGAGGTTAGAAAAAGAAAAGGATCCAGCAAAATTTTTGGAGGATTAAAAATATTTCTGCAGGCCTATAATTTTATAAAAACGTTTTCAACCTTGGAATAAGTTATTGCTATGGTTGAATGTTTGTCTCCCTCCAAAATTCATCCACCCTTATGAGTGGATTAGAGCCCTTTTGAAAGAGGTGGGCGGGAGCTCCCTAGGGCCTTTCCCCTCCCCTCCCTCCACTTGAGGACACAGAAGATGCCATCTTGGAAGCAGACAGCCAGCCCTCACCAGACACTGAATCTTCTGGCACCTTGATCTTGGACTTCCCAGCCTTCAGAATTGTGAGAAGTAAAGTTCTATTATTTGTAAATTATGCAGGCTGTGATATTTTGTTACAGCAGCAGGAATGGACGAAGGCACTCACATATCACACGTCTCTGGTTACTGGACCGGTATAACTGAGCCTTCAAGTAATGACCAGGCGAGAGCGTAGGTGCAGCCAGTCCACTGAGCTCGTGTTCTGGTTCCCTTCTAGTCCCTCTAGAAGAGAATCTCCCACTTGCTTTATTCATTTGCTTCTCATGACAGTTGCCTCCTGGGCTCAGTCAGAGGGCGAAGCTTAGACAGAGGCTACGTCCCTGAGGGAACTGGGCTGCTGGAAGATTCCCACAGAGTGGCTGTGGGTTTTTTGGGAGGGTAGGAGGTTAGCTGTGGCGCTGGTGTGCTCTCACCTGCCCGGCCACAGGCCACCTTGCCCTCCAAGCAGGCCTGCAGCTGTGCAGGATCCCCAGACACCACGCCTCAGTCCTCCGGCAGACCAAGAGGGAAAAATTACAGCACTGAGCACCGGTGGGGACGCCAGAGCCCAAGCCTAACCCACTATTAGCTGTGGAGATAGGAGACTAGCCCAGGGCCAAACCCTGAACTCAGCCCACAAGAATGCGCTCTGAGCAGCAGGAATGAAAACAATGCCAGGCTGGGCGGGGAGGCAAGGAGCAGGGAAGTGTGGTTCTGCAAGGAGGACAGGGAACTGCGAAGAATCAAACTCCGCTTCTCTAATGTTTATTCCAAAAGCAGCTCCACAGGGGGGACGTTATTACTGTTGGCACTTAGCACTATTTATACTGCGCTCGCACTTTCCAAAGGTAGTTCTGATTTTATTTCTTTTAATACTAGCAACAAATAGCCCCGAGAACTGTTCTTTCTAGGAGCTCAGCTGTGTAGGGCAGCTAGAAGGACGCAAGGCTTTTGAGGAGACAATGTCAGAAGAGTGGGAAAGTCTTGACCTATAAGAGAGCAAAAAATTGATGGAACAAGGGCCCAAAGGGGGCAGGGAAAGAGGATTTATAGCCCAAGTGGAGAGATTAGCTTTGAGAAAGGATCAGCCCGTTCTTCCTTAGGACTGAGAGAAATAAATGACAAACGCAGGCTGCAGGTGCACTTATTCATGAGAGAGACACAGAAGGCAAAGAAGCAGAGGGAGGGAGAGGCTGGTGACACATGATGGGGGTCAGACAAAAAAGCCCCCCACTTAGTGCATGCGAGGCGGTAAGGATGCACGTGGCTGCAGGAAGGTGGGGTGAGAGGAGGCCCAGTAGAGCCCTTCATACCCTCTGCTTCTAGAAGAGACAGTGTTTGTCCTCCATTCCTTCTCTGGTATTAATGTAGAAAATGCCGTGGCTGATGCCTAAGGCAAAAAACTTCACTTCTGACCATCAGGCTATTTTTTCCATCTTAAAAACAGGATGCAGGACAGGGAGTCAGTGGTTCTCAAACTTTAGTCAGCAGCTGCAGAACTTATTTTAAATGCAGGTTCCCATAACCCGGGCCATGGAGTCTGACCTCCAGGCACCTATATCCTAACAAGCACCCCAGGGATTCCCATGCCAGTGGAAAGGTCACACACACACCCCCCTTGAGAAACACTGCCTTAGATGCTGGCAGCCTCAAGAGCCCTTCCAAGAGTATGAGAAGAAAGCTAATTGTTCACGCAGTTTTCACACCCGGAAATGAAATCTACTCCAGGCTGACACAACAGATTTTCACTAGATTTTCCAATACATGAGAAGTTAGAAAATATGAAAGGTCCAAAAATGAAGGCAATAACGTTGGGTAAAGTGTGGAAGCATACATTGTGTGGGAACATCATGAAGGTCTTATGTACTTAAATCATGAGGTTGAGAAAGGATAATTATTTTTAATTAATCAAAGTTATGAGGATAAGGAAAGAGGAATATCTTTGAGATGGGTTTTTTTGAATATAATAGAACTTAGCAATTATAAAGTGCTTTTCATCTTCAAAGAACCTATTAACATTAAATTACTCTTTCTTTTAATTCTCCTGTGAGGCAGGTAAGCAGAATTAACATTATTATCCCTTATTTGTAGGTGGGAAGAGAAGGGTGGAGAGGCTGTAATGTGCCTGTGCAGACTTCAAATGGAAAGGACTTTTTTTAAAAAGTTCATACTAGAGACCGTGGAGATCCAGGATTTTAGGCCATTAGTTCACCTTTAGCCCTCCTGTATGCTTGTGATATTGGAAAAGAAGTTACAGCAAAATTTGTATAAGCAACCACTACTGGGGGTGGAAGGAGCTTGTGTCCTGCACAGGGGTGGGAAATGCCATTTATAGGTCTCCAAATTTCCCTGGTGTATTAGGATTTAAACTGAGGAAGGGTTTTAAAAGAATCCGAGTTCATTAACTTGAGCAGACTCTACATTACCTTACTTCGGCATCCTAGCATAAAATGGGGATTACAAATTATGTCTTATTTGTCAACTCAAACTCTTTTTGATGAGTACATTATGGCTTGATTACACGAATGAAAATCGATGCTGCCTACCTTAGAAGTTTGCTTTGAGGAGAAAAGAAACAAAAGCACTCTAGCAACAGTATGGAGCCCAAAAGTCAGTTAGAATATGCGGTCAGTGTAATGGCTGAGAAATCCTTAGGCTTGACTCTAAGTATAAAAATTCACAAAATTGGAACTATTGTTTAAGTCACTGAAAGATGCACTTCCCAGGAAATTTGTTCATTTTCTGATTGTTAAAATGCCAACTAGAATGAACAGAGTCAACATACTGTTTTCAAAAGACTTGTTGTCTATCGAAAGAGGTTTAAAAAGCAAATTAGTGAAAATACAGAGGCTTCTTTTCAGTTTAGCCTCAATTTCATGAGGAGAAGTGGCAAGCGAGAGGAGGTTGGTAGCAACAGAAACTGGAATGACAGGAGAGACGGGACCGACGTAAACCACCTAGCGTGGATTTTCTATGTTGAGAATAATAGAGCAATCCAAAAAAAGTGCTGAAAATAGCATAGGCAGAGGTGGACCAGGGACAGTACAATCTTAATCTAATTGAGAACAGAATCAAGGTGACCAAATGATCTCAGGATCTGAGAAGGGGGCCAGTGGTGGAGATATATAAATCTAATGATCAGGAATATCATTGTGAAATATAAATGGAAATGACTGTAGACTCCTAGGAAGGTATGTGATATAATCCAGGAGATAAACCCTCCAGCATAGGCTGAAAACAGATTAGCCTTGGGATCTTTAGGGGTACAAAGGGCGGGGGAAAGGCTTCCCATTTTCAGATGATGAATAGCAAACATAGCCTACAAGATTGGCTCTCCCTACTAGCCAGACTTCCAGGAACTTTCTCTTTATATTCTGATCTCAAAGAATATCAATTAATTCTGTTATCTGAAGAAGAATACAGTCAGTACTTAAATCTTCAGAACAGTAAAGCTGACCAGAACATAGTCACAAACCTCAATATCGTGTTGATTTGTTATGTTGTTTGGCTTATGCATTCCATATTTTCCCTCTATCAATGCAATTAATTCAGAATCAATTACTTAAATAGCTCCAAGTATTTATGGTAGCCTGATTGTTTCAGTACATACACCTTTGTGTAGCATGGCAACTCGACACTGTCAGAGCCCCTATTATTTTGCCATTCATGTGAAAATTACAGAATGCAGTTTCAGTTTGGACTTAAGTAGTATTTAAGTAATTCTAATATTTTCCTGAAGCATAATGTCACTAGATTTTATGCTCCATGGGACCTTGAGGGCCTTGTCTATCATGTTCACTAAGTATCCCAGCAACTAGCACAGTGCCTTGCTTATGGGACACACCTTATTATGATTTGTGGAAAGATTGACTGAGTGAATGAGTGGAAATTCTAAAAGTTGTTTGGGTTACATCAAGTTGAATTTTTTTAACCTGACTCAGATTTAGTGAAATACTGTGAATTGATTAATGAGTCACCAGTAAGAGAGGGACACAACATTTAAAGGTCTATAAGGCACTATGCGTTCTGCCTAGAGCACAGTGACCTTGCCATTCCTGTATTCTCGGTCTGTGCAGCTCAGATAATTAAGACCTTCTAAACCTTTACCTTCCTGGATTATCCAGTTAGATGAGGATGTATTAGATTTCAGAGCATTTCGTTTATCCAGGCAAGCAGGCTTTTTTGGTCAAATTTTCTGTATGATTCGGGGCATGGAACAAGATACCATGTCTCATTCTAAAACCAGATAAATTCTCTTCCTGCGTGAAATTAAATATATGACTTTAGGGGAACAATTTACAAATTAGAAGATAATATGCTTATTTCCTAAAATGAAAAGTGTTCTACACAAGTAAGGAGGAGGGATAGCCTTTGGGTTGGGTACTATATTACTTTCCTAGCCCTGCTGTAGCAAATTATCACAAATGGGTATTCTCAGTTCTGGAAGCCAAAAGTTCAAAATCAAGGCGGCGGCAAGGCAACACTCCCTCTGTATGCTCCAGGGGAGAATCTTTCCTTGCCTCCTCCAGCTTCTGGTGGTTTCAGGCATTCCTTGGCTTGTGGCTGCATCACTCCACTCTCTGCCTCTGTCATCACATGGTCTTCTCATCTGTTTCTGTGTTTTCCCCTCTCTGTCTCTTATAAGGACGCTTGTCATTGGATTAGATCCCACGTGGATAATCCAAGATGATCTTATCTTCAAAGACCCCTTTTCCAAATGAGGTCATGTTTACAGGTTCCATGGTTCCATGGGTATATCTTCTGGGGGCCAACATTCAACCCACTATAGATACCATTCACATACCTTCTATCAGAAAAGCCTTCAAGTTTAACAATGCAGTATTGCATTTCCCTCTGAACCTTTGGAGTGTCTGTCTGGAGAATCCACCATATTTTGACAGAGAATTCACCAATCCTCCCAGCAGCCCTAGAGGCCTATTAAGAAGAAATCAGTAGTATTCCCCCAAGGTAAACAGGGAAACTGAGGTGAGGAAAATTTCAACAGTTTGCCTGAGCTCATAAGACAAATTCAGAAAAGAGTCAACCTGGAAAACTAACGACCGAGGCTCAGACAACAACAAAATAGCCAGAAAGTTAAATGGCTAAAAAGTTAAACTGAGAGCTGAGCTATTATATTTTGGCTCATTGATTAACTACTTTGGTTGATTTTGTCCAATAAACTGTCCAGCTGTTTGAGTGACTTAATGAACATGCACATCATGACTTGTAGGTATAGTCTCAGTCATGAGCATCCATGATATTGCAGAACAAAATATTTGGACTCTCCCAATAAAGAATACTTGGAGGTTAAGGATGTAATATCCATTAGAGGTCAATGAAAGCATCTTTGAGTTTCTTTATTATTATTTTCTGAGCACAGGCAGAGTGATAAGATACCTGAACACACCTGAACACACCAGGAATCAAAGATGGGGGTAATATTTTCTATATTATTAATAAGAATGTTTATTTTCATAGACCTTTGCTTCTCAGCTCCTTTCCACAGTAACTGAAGTTAATCATAATCTGTCAAAAAATGATGGCCACATTCAGTATTAACACAGGCTAACCAGAATGGTGGATCAGAATATACCCACACTTTCAAATGATCAATTTTATTCTATTAATAACTGTGTTTCCCTTTGAATTGAAGTTTTAGAATCAAATCAATACTAAGTACGTTATTTGCAATCTATGTATAGTCAGAGGGCATGTTGCAGTCCGCACAATGCTTCTAGAATAGCTTTCTCTAAGAGGGAGCGGCACGCTTGGCTGCCATGTTGAGGAAAAGCAGCTCTGTTCTTACTCCTCTGCCCCTGCAGGGCAGATATTAATAGAGGGGACTTGGCAGCATCAGGGCTAGACATTCGTTTCGGTTGCTAATTAGCAATCTGAAGATAATATCCTGTCATTATCTTGTGTTGGCAGAGTCTCTTTCACGGTAGATGAAGAAAACGTCAAGTTTTCTCAGCTAGTTTGCAAAAGTGTTTCTACACACAGGGAAGCTACAAAAACCAAATGTAAATCATGCCTTGCATCTGCAATATTTAAACAATTTTTGTGGCATGTCGGGGAGGGGATTCTTTACACATCTCCCAAAACATTAGCTGAATAAAGTTGGGGATAGAAAATAGACAGAACCTACCTAACACCAGCAGCCTGGACCTACATTCCCCTTCGGCCACCTGCTCCCACAATGGCCCTCCCAACCTCATTATCACCCAGAACTGTGCCATGTCAGAGGCTGAAACTCGAAAATCCCATTGTCAATCATTCCATAACTGGCGTCTCCCCACCCCCATCCCCCACCACAGCTGCTCACAAGCCCATGCGCACCATGGACTCACCGCCTGCTGGTCTGGCAGGGCCTCCCTCGCCCCACGCCCCTGAGCTCCCCCTTTCCTGGCACACACAATTCCTCCCTCCACATGCTGCACCGTCTGATGGGCAAAACGCCACTGTGGATCAATATTGTGACTCCCTCTCCCGTGTTCAACACCAGAGCTGTTTCCTATACTCAAGACTTGGAGAAAATGAAATAATCCCGAGAGATGGTACAATTCTGCATCACGCTCCCTGATCTCAGGAGGTGCTGCAGCAAAGCTCACCAGTCCTCTTCCCGGGGCATCTCCCATTTCTTGGTCCTGAAAGCCCTTACCAACCAAAAGCCTCCTCCACTGTGAGAGGACTTCGGACCCTACTGAAATGGAAACACTGCGGTGACCACCTCAGTTTCTCACCCTGAATGCAAAACCCCACCCAACCTCAACACCCTCCCTGCAGTCCCTTCCTCCGTTCAAGGCAGACCCGTCCCCTCAGGCTCTGGCCCCACCTGTCCCCACCTCCCCCGGGCCCCTCTCCACTATTACCCCTTTCTCAAGTGGTCACACTTGATGCTGTGCCTGCGTCTGGCTCCTTCCCCTCGCTCACTTCCTTACCTGCTGGAATCTCACTTCCGTGATCATCACCAGAACTGCTCTTCCCGTGAGCAGCAGAGACCACCGAATCGACAAGCCCAGGGATCTATTACCACTCTCGACTTGCATAGACACTTTACTGCAGGTACGAGCTCCTGCTTGAAACTCTACCCACTTAGATTCTGAAACGCCATTGTCACCTAGCTTTCTTTATGTTTTTATGGTATGCAAATAAGCGTAGTTTTATCACATCAGTAATGTACACTCATTATAAAAAATTTAATACACATAAGAATATATCTCCACACAGAAATAAATGCCATTACTATTTTGACTTAAGTTCTCCATGCCCTTTTATGGATGGATGCGTGGGCGGATGGAAAGTTACATATAATTTTATATGAAATAAATAAGTTTTAGATAAATTTATATAAAATATAGCAATGTAATCAAAGTTTCTTGCTTTATAAACTCTATTTTTAACCTTGGCCTCTCTGTTGAGCTTCAAACTTTTTATCCAAGTACCTACTACTAGACATCTCTCCACCTTGGTGCTCCTCCAAGTTGACATCTAATCCCTCCCACCAAGCGACTTCCTGCTGCTGTCCTTCACTTCTCCCTCTGCTGTCATAAAGCTCTCTGTCCTGCTGATGTTCCTCCAAAACGTTCCTCATGATCACCTGGACATATAACACCCTCCAATCTGCCCCCTCCTAACACCTGCTCTCCACGTGGCTGCGAGCTGATCTCTCTAAAAGTACCACACCAAGTATGTCACTCCCTCATTGAAACCTGTCAAGGGGTCCTCTTCATCTACAGTTTGAAGGCTGAACTTGTTGGCATGAAAAATAAGACCTTGCAGGACCCCCCACTTCCTCTCTCTTCAGCCTGACCCCACATCTTGCTACTCACGCCTTACGCTCTAGAATTCGCGGGTTGCATGCTGCTCGAAACACATCCATTTATTCCATGCCTGTTTCCTCCTATGATTTTATTTTCTTGGAAAGCCCTTCCCTGTCTCCTTAAGCAGACTAATTTCTGTTCATTCCTCCAAGCTAATTCTAAGCTAATTCTAAGGCTTACCTCAGTTGTCCAGAAACCCTGCCTAGATTTAATCCCGCCCAAGCCAGGCTGTGCCTCTCTCCTCTGTGTTTTCGCCGTGTCCTGTGCCCTCCTCTTCTACAGCACTGCTCCGTGGCAATGAAACGCGGCATCGCTGAGTCTGTCCCCCTTCCTGTCCTCTAAACTCCTCAGAAGGAATGGGTACCTTTGGATCTTTGCATGCGCCTGGTACATAGTAGGCACTCGACAAGTTTGTTGAAATCGAAAAATGTGTGAACACATTGCAGTTTCTCTCACATTGAAAAAACAAAACCCCAAACCTCCTCTGATGTCACGCCTTCCTCCACGCACCACTGCGATTCACTGCTCCCCTTTACAGGGTCGTTCCTAGAAAGCATTGTCTGCGCTCACTCTCGCCACCGCCCCTGCCCCGTTCTCTCCAGCCTGCCCTTCCTCCCCTCCACCCCGTGGAAGGAGCTCTCAAGAGAGTTGCCAAAGCCATCGGGCAACCCTCAGACCTCCTGCTGTTACCCGATCTCGGAGGCACTTGGCACAGTCAGCCTCTGCCTCCTTCCTGAACCACAAGCTCCATGTGCCCTGCTTCCTCTTACCTCACCACCTGCTCCTTCTCAGTGTGCGTTGTTGCTCCCCTCATCTTCCAGACCCCCGAAAGTTGTATCAATTAACGCTCAGCCCTTGGTCCACCTCTCCATCCGCACAAACTTGCTTGGTGATCTTGTCCAGCTACATGGCTTCAAATGCCATCTGCATCCCGACGGCCCCACGGTGACCTCTGTAGGGGTCATGGCCCTGGGTCCTTCCCAGGGCCTGCCCAATGCTGCATAATCTGTCCCCTGGGAATCTCTCCAAACTCCTGTTCCACCTCCTCGCCTGCTCTTTCTGGGGTTCAGCCCCATTGGCCTCTTTGCATTGTTCAGACAAACCACACATCTTCCACCTTGGGGGTTGCTGCCCCCAGCTTGCAGTGCTCATTCTCCAGGAAGCTCACTCTGTTTCTTAATCCAGATCATACAGCAGCCCCTCCAAAAAGGTGATGCTCCCTGGTGCATCCAGGAGGACTCATTCTCCCCTCCCATCATTTCCTCAAGAGAAACTTAAAGCCCAGATTCTTGGTGGGAGTTTATGATATTTGGTGAGTAGGAAGGAGTACTTAGAGATTCGCGATGCAGAACTGCTCAGACGTGCAGAGTGGGGCACAAAGCCTTGTGGTTTATGGCCTCCGTTGCCTCTGAGGGTCCAGACAGCCTTCCTCAAGTTTTCAGGAGAGGGAAGTGGTACCTGTGTGTCAGTTAGAAAGAAGAATAGAATCAGCTATTTGGATACCCTTCCCTCCACTCTATGCTCTATTCCAGTGGTTCTCAGGAGAAGGCGGTGTTGGCCCCACCACCACCACCACCACTGGGGGACATTTGGCAATATCAGGAGATGGTTGGGTTGTCACAACTGGGGGCTACTACTGGCATCTAGTGGGCGGGGGTCAGAGATGCTATAAACATCCTGTAATGTACAGGACAGCAAATGTCGATTGTGCCAAGGTTGAGGAACCTGCTGTAGTCTCTTGAGAACCTCAAAGGACGCCATAAAGGACCTTAGCCCTTGCAGGTCCAGGCCCGTTACCAGGGAAACAGTGTCTGGGGAAGATCCAAGAAGTATCAGGGATGGAAAATATAACTGCTACAGAGAGAATCTTCTAGAACTCAGCTGACACAAACCATCTGGCTGTCAACCTGCAGGCGGTGGGCAATGCATAGGTGGGTGCAGTCACCAGAGTCATGGCTTGGAAGACAGGCCATTATGATGGTGTCCTTGGGGCATCCAGGCATGGACACAGTGATAGCAGCATGTCTGGCCTCATTCAGTGACCCGACAGGATGTTTTTGAGCCTCTAGAATTGGCCAGTGCAGTGCTGGTGCTGACAGATGTTTGTGCTCCAGAAGATGCCCTGGCGGTTAGAAGAGGACTTTAAAGTCTGAAGACTGTGTGCAGGGTTTTGAGCAGACCTAACCATCCTATCAGGTGTTCCTGCATCTGCCTCAGCCCCCATCCCCCCCCAAAGGCAGCAAGAGCCAAGGACATTATCACCAAGTGTCCAGCCTCTTTACCGTGCTCCAGTACACCGTCTCATCCCCTTTCCAGGCAGGAGGGCCAGGAGATGGGGCCAACTTTGGGCCTCCCAAGTCTACAGCTGGTGGAGGGAGTGTCTCTCGTGCTAAGCTGTGATGCATCAAAAGATGCAGAAGCCAGGAAGCAAGCAGGGAGAGACTAATAGCTTGACCTTGTGATGCAGCAGGTCAAGAAGGAGAGACCAAGAAGGTCACCAAAACCAGAAGACACCTTGAAACAATTCTTAGGGGCCTGAGTTTAATGCCAGAAAATCAAACTGCCAGAAACGCCACAGCAGAGCCTTTTCAGACTTGGTGTATTGCCCCGGTGCTGCACTGAGGGTTTGACCCTGTTTTGGTATCACTTTCATATAAAAGGATTAACTAGAAGCCTTTTAAAAGTCTTTTGCTCTGCTATCCAAAATGTCCTTCCAGGGCATCGTTAGGTCTTTCATTTTCTTCACTTGGCCATCCGCTGCCCCTTCCATAAGTCCTGGCCAGTGAATGAAAGATTCATCTCATGAGCTTCCCGAATTTTTTGCATTTTTTGCCGTTATGAAAACTGCTTTCCTTTAAAGAATCAGTTGAAAAATACACTGAAATCATGACATACTAATTCCTGCTAAAACGTGTTTACTTCACCATGCAAAGTTTCACTGGAGAGACTGAAGAGGGAGCGAGGAAGGGGGAGACACCTGCTATTTCAGCCTCTTGGTGTAAAACATTCACCCCATCTTCCCATACTCGACTCGGTCACCTAAAACTCTCCTCGGCAGTTTGATCTTTCCGTCCATCTTCCTGGATGGAGACCTACTATAGATGTTGGAAATTTGAGGAATTAACCTAGTTAATCAAACAGGGTCAAATGGTGTATGATATTCCAGATATTTTCAGTAGGTTTGTATCGTTGTGCTCCACTGGGATAAAACCAATTGATAATTTTCAATTTAATTCCATTCAACCAAGTTTTTTTGTTGTTTTTTTTTTAGTCTCTACTTTGTCGCCCTGTCTAGCGTGGAGTGGCGTCGTTATAGCTCACTGCAACCTCACACTCCTGGACTCAAGCAGTCCTCCTGCCTCAGCCTCCCGAGAGCTGGGACTACACGCCTGTAGTCCCAGCTAGGTTTTTCTATTTTTAGTAGAGATAGAATTGTGGTCAGGCTAGTCTCAAATTCCTGAGCTCAAGCGATCCTCCCGGCTTGGCCTCCCAGAGTGCTCAGATTACAGGCGTGAGCCACCGTGCCCCGCCGCATTCAACAAATCTTGATTGAGCCCTTACCTGTGCCAGGCACTGTGATACGTAAATGCTGTTTGTAAGCAGATCAGAAATTTGCAGCAGGAAATTGCAGGCTACCCACTGCAGGACCAGTCCACATTCTCACCCTTCAATCCAGGATGGGTGTTTAGCTGTAGGTTTTTGAGTCTTGTATAAGAAACCAGACATGCCAGTCTATGGATAGTAATTTATTAAACTCCCAGATGGACTGACCTCCACTAGTCCTTGTACAAGGTCTTTTAGCATCTTAGCAATTGCCCTATACAGTAGATACCATTATGAACCCCATTTTACAGATGAGTAAAGTGAGACCCATGGATGTTAAACAGCTTTCCCAAAGTCACACAGGTCAGAAGATTCAAACGGAGGCAGGGCAGCCTGACTGCAATGTCTTCCTCCACACCCTACTGCCTTTCTTGGATTATTGGCAAGCAGCCCAAAGGGTTGTAAACTCAGTTATATACTCAAGGTGAGGGTCAAGTCTTTGTTGAGCCTTTAAGCCACTTGGGAAGATGTGCTGGAAATGTGTGAAACTTCATTACCTTTTGAACTCTCACTAAAATGTACAAAACCCAGATGCAACTGTGATAAATCCTTGCCAATGACATTGGCTCCTTTCAGATCTCCTGCCATAATTGCCCTTTGTGTCTTTATGAAAGGGTAAAGTGGCTGTAGTTGTTTTCTTCAGCGGCAGATCAAGTTTGTCTCCCAGACATCTGGTGAGGCGTTCCTGTGCATGCTCCAACGGTGGCATCTGCCCGTTCCCAGAGTTGCCCGATGGTCCCAGAGTGAACTGGCTGCGTGCTGACGGTGCCCGCTGGATCTGGGCTTCCCTCAGGGCCCAGGAGCAGACGGGTAAAGATGGAAAACACTTAGGTTTCCGTCAGAGGGGAAAGGGCTAAACCAAGTGTAGAGCTTTCATAAAATGAAATATTTTGCAGTTTGTTAAAGGTTAGTGAAAACCTCTATTCACAGATACGTGAAGGCATCTGTGCTGTACTGTGGTGTGGGCACGGTGGCCCAGTGATCCCGTCTACATGCTGTGCCGTGTTCTTGCCCACCGATAGTCAAGGGGAGAGGCCCCTTAGGTCACAAATGTTGCCTCGGGTAATAGAGTGGACTCATTTTTTTTATTTGATATTTTCTGTATTGGCTGTATTTTTCTTTAGACTAAATAATACCCAATTCCATTTTGTTCCTTTGGCAGGAGGGAAGGGGTTGATGATACCAAAAACAAAAACTTGCAACATACTGAAAGCAGGCACGTGAAAATAACTTGTGTCAGAGTCCAAGGGACGTTTCCACAGGCCACGTGGTCAGCGGGTAGATTGAGAAATCTAACTGTGCACGTCCACGCTCCTCCTCTGGAGGAAAACAGACCAAGGAGACCTGTCCTTGCCTAATTCTCAACAGAAAGGATTTTTGTTTTCTGATAAATGTGGGTTCTTGGGATTTTGCTATATTGTTCATCTTCCTGTGGTGTCTTAGGTCTAAATGGGTTTCTGTGGAAACATATCTCTAATTGGTAAATAATGGAGAAAATATCACTTATGTGTTTCTTAAAAGTTGGGGATATGTCTTATGGTGATGGCATTTCAGGATCTCCTGGGAGGTTTCAAATTACACCCAAAACAGAGCCGGAGGGACAGTCTCCTCCCAGTTCCCCTCCTCTGCCCAGGGAAGCTCCATTCCTGACACATCAGGTGTTAGATCCATTAGGTGGCTGAAATGGAGAGAAGATTAAGACCCACCGTCCACTGCTGGGGGAGGGCTGCAGTGCGGTGACACGCCTTGCCTCCTCTTATCCTCAGCCCCCTGCATGTCATATGCTGATGTACCTAGGGACGGAGGCCTCTCTCGTGAAGGGATGTTGAACGGTGCCCATCACTGGAATTCACCCACACATGGGCATGTCTGATGCACTCGCAATGGGGAGCTGACAGAAAGCAAATACTGAGGAGGGAACCTGGGGCTCTTCAGGTACAGTACAACCCCAGAGAAGCAGAAGAATGGTGCAGGAAGCTGGAGTGGCCGACACAGCCTCAGGGGGAGATGTGAATGAGCGGTGGTAGCTGTTCCCTAAACCCACCGGGACCTGCCACCCTAGGGATTAAAGGACAGTGAACAAATGTTGAAGCTCAGGGTCCAGGCAGCTCTGCTGTGAGGCCCTCTAACAGAGCGGGTCAACACAGAGGAGCCTTTTCCTACAGGCAAAGGAAATACGAGCACACACCAGGAAGGCGAACGGGTCTGACAGCAGCCTGGGTGGGCAGCAGAGGCCCTGGGGCCTGCAGCAGGTGGACCACACAGTTGCAGAGGCTGAGACAATAGAAGCTGCTTTCAAGCATGAATGGCAGCCGGGGAAAAAGGGAGCAGGCTGGCCTGCAACATCAGATGAGACGCCTCCCGGGACCCCTGGAGAGAAAGGAGCAACCAAAGCCCTGCAAGTTCACACACAGGGGTCTCGAACTGGGGCCCTGGGACCTGGATGTGAAAGTAACACGTGCACACCCCCACGAGGGACGAGGGGCTCTGCTGCTTCTTCGGGGGTCTTATTTTAATTTATCCTCAGAACTCTTTATTTGTGCCAAGTGACTTAGATCAAAACATAACACTTTTTTGCCTAAATTATCTGGATTTAAGTTTCTTCAGCTATCTTCTTACTATGTATGTGGACGCACTAATCTTAGATCCAGCGACTAAAGAAAAGTATTTTCTTTCTGCCTCATACTTCCTACACATCTGTAACCTGTGTTAACAACAAATGTAATCGACTTCCCGACAAGCAGTTGTTTCTAGATGAGCTAAGTAAAGGAGACGCACAATTACTAGAAGGTGATTATACACGACAGCAATTCATCAACTGTGAAAGCCTTTTTCATTCCGATCTGTGCTTTTTAAGCTATTGTTTTGGATTTGAATTGTATGGCCTCTGCATTGTGTTTTATACAAACACATCCCAGATCATAGTTCACCACTCTGGAATATATTTTACTGTATATACTGTGCTGGCTAAGAGCCATCTGGTCTGTGTTTATATAAGGACAAACCACATTATCATAGCTTACTTGCACTGTTATGAAAAAATACCTAGGGCCCATTCATTGCCCACATCAGCCAATGAAATCAGTGTAATTTTGTCTTTAGAAATTCTGTGTTATGGTCTACCCTATTCAAATAAACAATTCTCTGTTGGTGGTCTGCACTACAGTGCTAGGAAAGACCCCCTGCACTCCATCTGATCCCACCCCCTGGTTGGGAGGCAAGCAACAGTGGTCCTAACTGGAAAGTACTGAGCAAGACACCAGACTCTGAGATTTCCTCCCTGGTCACTGATGATTCAGGGTGGGCATCCCACCTGAGTGAGAACACTCCGTGAATCGTGCTAAAAGTTTGGAACTAGGTCAGAGAGAGTCAAGTTGGTCCCTCTGGTGCTTGAACTCCAGGATGTAAACCACAGCGGGCCATTCATTATGGCCTTATAATGAATTCCCCCTGTGGCATAAACTAGTTGAAGGTTACTTCAACCAAAATATTTCTGATTAGCACAGGAGGTGTTGGTAGCCACCATAAAATACTACTAATAATAATATTAATAATAGGTAACATTTAAAGGGTGAAGTTTTCCAGAAGAGGAAACCAAGAATAGGGAGATTAAGCCCTTGCACAGGTCACACACCAGGCAGCCTGGCCCCAGGGACCAGACCGGTTAACCTCTCCATTGTTCTCCAGGATAAGAGGAGATGAGGCATGTCATCCCACTGGAACTTGCCTGAGGCTAATTATTGACCCTCAATTTTTTTAACCTGTGAAATGGAGATGGCCATGACCATAAAATAGAGTTGTTGCAAGAGTAAGTGGGATACTGTGAATATCAGGCTTTGGACCAATAGGCATTCGATAAAAGTTATTTCTAATATGTTCCCAATTTTTCATTTATAATTAACTTCAGTGACCTGAACTGATGGGATATTGTGAAGAGTGGTGATAACCAGCATCATTCTGTATTTTTACTGTTAAATATATTGCTGAGGCCTGGTGCAGAGGCTCACGCCTGTAATCCCAGCACTTTGGGGGACTGAGGTGGGAGAATCACTTGAAGCCAGGAGTTCGAGACCAGCCTAGGCAACACAGCAAGACCTTGTCTCTATGAAAAAATTTTAAAATTAGCTAGGTGTGGTGGCTGTAGTCCCAGCTACTGGGGGGCTGAGGCGGAAGGATCGCTTGAGCCCAGGAGTTTGAGATTGCAATGAGCTATCATCACGCTCTCCAGCCTGGGTCAAAAAAAAGACCCTGTCTCAAAAAAAAAAAACACCAATTAATTATATAGCTGAGATAGATGTTCTTTATTATGTTAAGGAAGCATTCCTCTGTTCCTGGTTTACTACAACAAATTTTTTCTCCAAGAATTGGTGGTAGATATTTTCAAGTAACTTTTCAGCTTCTAACCAAAAAAATCAGAAGGCCATATGATTTTTTATTTTTGTCTTTTGACCATATAATTAATTTTAATAATAGAACTCCTTGTTTCAAACTATCCTTAGTTTCCTCATATTAAACCTCCTTAATCATTTTGCATTGTTCTGGGAATGAATTGATAAGTTTGATTCTGTGTTTTATTTAGGACTTTTCTATGTACGAGTGAAATATCTTTAGTTGTCTTTCCTGTGTTATCTTTTCCAGGTTCCACTTTGTGGTTATGGTAGCTGATAAGGATAAATCAAGAAGTTTTCCACCCTTTTCTGATTTCTGAGACTGTTTAAATAGCAAGCAGATTTTTCTGTCCCTTGAGAATTTGAACGAATATGTCTGTAATATACAGTCCCAGCGTCAATTTTGGAGATACTTCTTTTTCCTCAAGGTTTTCTAGTTTACACTATGGTTATTGGTCTATTTAAGTTTTCTACTTCTTCCTGAATACATCTGAGTAACTTTTATTTTTCTAGAAAATGTTCAGTTTATTAAGATATTCAGTTTTTAACATTAAACTGAAAATAGTATTCTGATTTAATGTTTTCCTCTGTTGCATATCGGCACGTGCTTGCTACCCGCCGGGATTACCCCTTCTCTTTACTGGACGCTCGGGGGTCCTCTAAGTGAGGAGGGCACTTGGCCAGGCACCTCTGTGTTAGCGTTTGCTCTGTCCTGGTTGGGATCATCCCAGCCACAGTCATCTCCACCTGGATGGCCACAACCCCCCCATCGTGTTGGAAGCATCAGCCGCGATGCCTTAGAGTCTGGTTAGAGTGGGGTAGCCAGTATTGGGGTAGAAGAGAACAGTGTTTTTATACATAGGCCTGTGGGGACCGGTCAGTTATTGGGGTGGTCAGGAAGGAGCACTGAGGGATGAAGCACTGGTGGGGCACCCAGGCCTCACGGACCAAAGACGTGTGACTGTCCCACGAGCCTCCCCATCTACAGTGCCCCACCGCACCTCCGCGGAGGCAGTGTTTGTCTCTAGTCTCTTCACAGTCAATAATAGTATCATGTTATTTCAGGCAAAAAGAGTCAACTACTTCAAACATGGCAATTTGAAGTGTTGTTTTTTATAATTATGCTTATTCTGGCTGGGCATGGTGGCTCATGCCTGTACCGAGTCCAGCCGATGATGGAGTGATCACAGACACAGAGCAATTTTATACAAACAGATTAGCACATACAAGAAAGAATGAAAGTAAAGAAGGAAGCTATACAAAGTGAAAATACGTTCCAGAGAGAGTGGAACGAGTCAGTCTCCACGAGTGGAAAAATACACCGAAGGCTGAGCACACGCTGCCTTTTATAAGCCCGCTAGTTTGTCCCGCCTTTCCCCTGGCAGGATTGGTTGCCTTTTCCCATCTTTGGGGGTGATTGACAGGTTATGGTTATATAACAGACCATATGGCGGGTTACATAACAGGGTAGGTTATATAACAGTTTCCCTTTCTACGCGTGAGTCTTTTCCAGAATCCTTCACGAATCTCTGCTCATGTTATCCTAATTGGATGGTAATGACCTCTATGTCAGTTAAAGGTTACTAGGAACTTTTTACCACGTATGTTCCCGCTAAGGAACAGTGCCTAGCCGCAATTTGGTCCCTAGCTACAATTCAGTTCCCGCTCTCCACCCTTAGCCACCTACTGGCCACCTGTTTACCCTCTGCCAGACCTAACAGTTTGAGTCCAGGAGTTTGAGGTTGCAGTGAACTATGATGACAACACTGCACTCTAGCCTGGGCAACGGAGTGAGACTCTGTCTCAAAAAAACAAAAAAAATTAAAAATAAATATCATTACAGTCATTCTATAGAATCAGCTAATCTATTCATTTTAATGTTCTTATAGCAGTTACAGAATAGGAAATCCTTTGAGCCTAAAAAGAGCCTCATAAAGGGCATTAGAGATGGGTTGGTTAGAAATTCCAACGGGAAGGATCTGAGAAAAGTCACAACTAAGTCTGTGATTAGGTGAAAACCTAGTTAGATAGGACTGCAGTCCTCAACCCCTGGGCTGCAGCCCAGTACCGGTCCACGGCCTGTTGGGAAATGGGCTAAGCATCACCGCCTGAGCTCTGCACCACCCTCCCCTACCCACCCACCACACTCCACCCCCCACCCCCGGTCCATGGAAAAATTGTCTTCCATGAAACCATTCCTTGGTGCCAAAAAGGTTGGGGACTGCTGAGATAGAAGACCAGGGAGACTCCAATTAGGAAGGTAGGTGCCAGGGATGGGCAACACCCATGTGTTGGGGAAACCACAGGGTACTGGACCAGGCAGGAAAAAAGCTGGTTTAGGAGAAGGACAACGATGGGATCCAGCTCCAGGTGGCCTCGGCATTTAGCTAAGCAAGTCACCAGCAAGAATTTCAGGAAGCTAATTGCCCCAACAAGGATTTAAATCAGTAAAGGCACTTACATCTGGAAGTGGCCGGGTCTACATGACCAGTTCTTCCTAGCAGTGACCTTGCTCTTTGATGTGGCTGGCAATATTAAGTAGTAACACCCACTCAGCTTCTCTTCTTACCACGTTGTGATTCTGTGTAACTCTTCCCCACTGTCTTTGAAACAACTGCCATATGTGATTCCTACTCAATCCTCTGTCTCCCAGCATAGACCTGCAGGTGATGTTTATAGAATTCTTGAATGGGTAATGATGCGCTATTCAGAAAGCTTTCTGTGTCCTTGGGTTTAGGTCCCCCTCCAGCTCAATGTGGGCTATTTATCTAAAATTACTGAATTCCCCTTCCCCAGTGCTTTCCTCTTCTTGGGTCCTCATACTCCCAGATCTGAAAGAGCTTCTGGAAAAATGACTCTAGTCTGGTCCATGGAGGAGAGGTGGTTCCTTTAGTGCATAGCATGCTCGAAAGGCACTGTTTATGGTAAGGAGTAAGGAGGAGGAGGATGGGTGCCTCCCCTGCACCTTCCATGGCCAAATTCCTTAAGCAACTTAAGATGAATACTGTAAAGAAACACATTCAATATAAATACAAATTAAAATATTTTGTAATGTAAATTCCCACTTACCCTTAAATTTCTCTGCCTTGTCTGTGTTCCAGGTTCAGGTTTAGTGGTCGTATCCTAGGCCTGGCTCTGATCCATCAGTACCTCCTTGACGCTTTCTTCACCAGGCCCTTCTACAAGGCACTGCTGAGACTGTAAGTGTTTTGCAGACCGTGGTCCCACCCCAGCCCTGTCTGCAGGACAAGGGCCCTGGCCTCTCTGGTGCCTCTGACCCTTTTGTCCCTGTTTTGACTTAACCATTCTTTAGTTAGGTTTATGGTGGTTCTGAGTGCTTAGATATCACATACAGCTTTTAATACATTTGGGGATTTTATGCTGATATAGGGGAAGATTCTATTATCAAAATGTCATATAATGGATATGAATCAGTTCATATAAAAATTACAATAATGTTACAGGCCAGACACGGTAGCCCATGCCTGTAATTCCAGCTACTTGGGAGGCTGAAGCAAGAGGATCACTTGAGCCCAGGAGTTTGAGACCAGCCTGGGCAACATAGCAAGACCCTGTCTCAAAAAAAACATTATAATAATATTAAAAACATTGCATTAAACGATTAAGTAGAATTGATCTGTTTATCACTTAATTGTTTTAAATGATACTTTTCTCTAATTGTCAAGGAAAGAGTCCATGAGTCAATAATTATTTTATTATTGTAAACTTTTTAACATTTCCTTTTCAAAGGAAAATTATTGAATGAACTAAAATTAGTGAATAAACTGATTCATCAGTGTATTCAAAAGTATCAAATTGTTAGAATAGGCCTGCAGTGTTTTAGCGAGGAGCAGCACAACCACATTTGGAAGAAGGTCCAGGCAGCCATTTGTTCAGTAATTCTGTTTGCCTTTCTCCCTTTGAATTCACCCAGGCCCTGCGATTTGAGTGACCTGGAATATCTGGATGAGGAATTCCACCAGAGCTTGCAATGGATGAAGGACAACAATATCACAGATATCCTAGACCTCACTTTCACCGTTAACGAAGAGGTTTTTGGACAGGTTTGTGTGATGTGGGACTTAGGAAAGGGAGTTTGTTTTTTATTGTGGAAAATGTACATAACATAAAATTTATCATTGTAATCATTTTTAAGTGTACACTTCAGTATGTTAAGTATATTCACATTGTGGGGCATCCAATCTCCAGAAGTTTTTGGACTTGCAAAGCTGAAACTCTATCCATTAAACAATACTCTCCATTTCTTCCGCCCCCCCCCACCCCCCCAACTCCTAGCAACCACCATTCTACTTTCTGTTGCTGTGACTTTGACTGCTCTAGATACTTCATATAAGTGGAACCGTACAATATTTGTCTTTTTGTGTCTGGCTTATTTCACTTGGCATAATGTCCTCAAGGTTCATCCATGTTGTAGCATGTGTCAGAATTTCCTTCCTTTTTAAGGCCGAATAATGCCTGCATAATATGCAAAATGTGCATATGCCACATTTTGTTTATCCATCCAGCCATTCATCTGTTGACGACACTTGGATTTCTTCCACCTTTTGGCCATTGTGAATAATGCTGCTATGAACGTGAATGTACAAATATCTGTTCAAGTCCCTGCTTTCAATTATTTTGGATATATAGCCAGAAATGGGATTGCTAGATCATACGATACAGGATTTTGTTTCTAAACTAGAGAGTAAGGAATCTCATTCATTCAAAATATAATTCTTTGGGAACTGCTTCCTTTGATAAACCAGCCCATGTCCTCTTCCTTCTTTTTCTCGTTATGATGTGGATCTACTTTACAGAATTTATTGAAAATCAAATGTGATAGTGGATCAGACAGCATTTTTGTAAAGTGTGCCATACATATGTAAGGTATTTCTGTTGTCTGTACAACTACAAAAATATTTCTTTTCATTACATCTAGATATCTGCTCCTCCAAAATGCATATATCTCAATACTATTTAATAAGATAAAGCTTTTCTACTAGCGTTTATATAACGTTGAATCTTCTGATCAAATGGATTGCAGATTTAACAGAAAATAACCACAGCCTGGGCAGATTTAACCGTCAAGGTTTTGAGAACATCGTTTACTAGACAGCCAAAAGCCCATGACACGTGGTCATTTGTAGCAGGGTTGTTGTGAGACTTGTTAGAATACTTTACAAGCACTTTGCATGAGTGTAGGCAGTGTGCCGAGTCCATGGGTGAGAGTCACCCACTGCCTTTTACAGACCATCCAGCATCTCAGTCAAGGATCTTGGATAGGTCCTGGAAAATGTCAATATTCTGTTGTATTTCCTTTGTATAAACATGCCTCTGAAGAATGCTCTCGTACATATTTGAGAAAAAGTATCTCTTCCTACAACCATAGAGAGCACATTTAAACATATTCAAGAATGTGCTACTCATTTAGCTGTCCTGCCATGTACTAAATGAACAGGTAAAATACACTGATCCCTGTGCATGACTACTTTTAGCTCATCTTTCACATTTGCCCTATTGTACAGGGTAAATTCATAAAATATACACAATTATTTAACAAATTGTATGAAGACAACTGGGTAGGCATCTTAAAAATTTTTAAGTTAGATCCCTAACCTAACTCATTACACTGAAATAAATTCCAGCTGGATCAGAAAACCAAATGTAAAAAGGAAAAGGAAAAGAAAAGAAAAAAGAAAGAAACAATTTTTATTTTTAATCTTGCAGTAAGGAATGCTGCTGTAGATATGACACCAACTCTCAAAGTCATAAAAGAAAAGATTGACAGAGATAAAATTATTTTTTAAATTCTGCAGGGCAAAATATACCATAAACAAAGTGAAAGTGACAGAATATTTAATGCATAACACAGACAAAGGCTATTTCCTTTAACATCAGAAGAGATCCCGCAGATCAATAAGAAATGATCAAACAACCCAATAGAAAATTACCAAAGAATATAAACAGGTAGTCCCAGAAAGGGAAATATGAGGAGATACTCGACCTCATTCACAATTTTTAAAAATGTAAATTAAACCTACAGTGAGATACCATTTTCTCTTATTAGAATGTCAAGAGTCAGAAAGTTTAGTAGTATTGTATTTTGGAAATGGTGAGAAAGGCCCTCCTGTGCATTGTAGGTAGAAGTTTAGTTCACTCTCTGTGAAAGGCACTTTGGTGATATTTATCCACATTTTAAATCACGTGCCTTTGACTCAGCATCCGTGTCTAAGAATTTGTCCTACAGATATATTCACACCTAATTGAAATGACTAATGTATTAGGATCTTCATTGTAGTATTGTTGATAATTACAAAATATCTGAAACAATCTAAATGTCCAGTAGTAAAGCACTGGTTAAATAAATGACACATTTACACGATGGAATAGTGAAATTGCATGTGGCTGTTAAAAAGTATGAGACACTGCAGACCATCAATTTACATATAAATCATAAACAATAAACAGGATACACTAACAACAACAAAGAATAATCAGCCCGGGGAACATAGCGAGACCTCCCCCCACCCCACCCAATCTCTACAAAAAATAAAAATAAAAACTAAATTAGCCAGGTGTGGTGGTGTGTGCCTGTCATCCCAGCTACTTGGGAGGCTGAGGTGGGAGGATCACTTTGAGCCCAGGAGTTCAAGGTTGCAGTGAGCCATGATCGGGCCACTGCACTCCAACCTGGGCGACAGAGCAAGACCCTGTCTTAAAAAAGAAAAAGAAAAAGAAAAAAAAAGAATAAGGCAGGTCTAAATTGGCATGAAACAATTTCTAAGATTTATTTTTAAGAGAAAAAAAGGATAGTGAAGAACAGTGTATATCATGTGCTCCTGTTTATGGGGGAAAGTGATGATATATACGTATCCCCTAGGACACACATAGAATCCCTCTAGAAGAGAAGTAGAGGTGACTTTGTCCAGACAGGGATAAAGCATGGCTGGGAGATGAGGTGGGAGAAAAACTTAATTTTCCATTTATGGCCTTTTATGCTACATGAATTTTATTCCACCGACACATCTATTCAAGAAAATAAAGCCAACAACAAATAACTGAATACATAAAATTAGAGAAAAAAATAACGTTGAAGTTGCAAAACAACAATCCTTTATGTGTGTAAAGTGTAGGAACTGAACAACTCAGAAGTTTAAATGTTCCCAGTCATAAAAATAAATGTGTGTTGTCGATCTAGAATAACGTACAGTTGAGCCTTGAACAACGTGAAGGTTAGGGGCGCTGACCCCCATGCAGTGGAAAATCTGTGTATAACTTTCGACTCCCCCAAAAACTTAACTACTAATAACCTACTGTTGGCCGGAAGCCTCACCGCTAACATCAACAGTCAATTCACACATAGTTTGTAGGTTATATGTATTATAGACCGCATGCTTGCCATAAAGTAAGCTAGAGAAAAAAATGTTATTGAGAAAATTGTAAGGAACAGAAAATATGTTTATAATTCATTAAGTAGAAGTGGATTGTCATAAAGGTCTTCACCCCCGACGTCTTCATTTCTCTAAAACATGTTTCTGCTCCAATCCTTCTTCCACGATTTGCTTTAGTTTCAGTGCCCCTGTCATAGAACGGTCCGTGTTATAAAAGAAGTCAAAAGCAGTCTTGAATAATCGGAACCCTTCTGCCAGATCGTCTAATGTCAGTTTGTTTTCTGGCACTGCTGCTTCTACACCTTCCTCCTCATCTGGCACCGGCTCAGAAGCGCTATTCTCCATCGAGTCGTCTTCTGTTAATTTCTCTAGCGGGTTGTCTGTTGGCTCTTGAATTCCTCCAAGACCCATATCTTGAAACCCTTCGCCCACCCGCCACCTTTTGTGCCATATCCGCAATCTTCTTCATGATTTCCCTGATTGACCCTTACAGGTCCTTACGACCCCCTGATCTAGAGGCTGAATTAGAGACATTGTGTTTGGGGGCAAGTAGACCACCTTGACACCTTCATTGTTGAATTCATGGGTTTCTGGGTGGCCAGGGGTATATCCCGTTGTCAAGAGAACTTTAAAAGGCAGTCCCTTCCTGGCAAGGTACTTCCTGACTTCAGGGACAAAGCATCGATGGAACCAATCCATAAAAGGGGTTCTCGTTGTCCAGGCCTTCTCGTTTTTCAACCAAAAGACTAGCAGCTTGTGTTTATCTTTTCCGTTCAAGGCTCAGGGGTTAGCAGCTTTATACAAAAGGGCAGTCCTGATCACAAACCCGAACGCATTTGCACAAAGCAGTAGAGTTAGCCTGTCTCTTAAATTCTGGTGCTTGCTTCCCTTCCTTACTAATAAATGTCCTTTGTGGCATTTTTTTTTCCAGAATGGGGCACTTTCATCTGCATTAAAAAACCTGTTCAGGCAGATAGTCTTTCTCCTCAATGATTTTCCTAATGGTATCTGGGAACTTGTCTGCTGCCTCTTGATTGGCAGAAGCTGCTTTTCCTGTTATCTTGACATTTTTTAGGCCAAACCTCTTTCTAAAATTATCAAACCATCCTTTTCTGGCTTTAAATTCCCCAACTTTAGATCCTTCACCTTCCTTTTGCTTTAAATTGTCATATAATGACTTCGCTTTTTCTAGAATCAAGTATATAGGTATGCTTTTCTTATAGCAATCCTGCACCCACATAAAAGCTGCATTTTCAACACAAGATAAAAAGATATTTCACAAAAAAATGCTGGGTTTTTGCACCTGCTGGCATAGCTGCAGTGATGGCCTCACAAATTTCCTTTTCTTTTTTTTATAATGGTCCTTAGGCTGGATTCATTTATCTTGAAATGGCGGGCAGACACAGCTGCAGACCTCAATCTTAGGTACAAATCAAGCAATTCAATTTTTTCTTGTAATGTCATTACTTTGCTTCTTGGGAGCACTTCCAGCATCACTAGTTGCACTTCATATGGGTCCCATGGTGTTATTCAAGGTTTATGGTACTGCACTAATGATGAAAAATATGCAGGAACCAAAAGAAATCGCTTTGTACTGCAACACGCAATTTACTGGACAGACGACCTGCTCACACAGAGATGATGAGTGAGCGTCACACAGCATTTTAAGCGAATACTGAATACTCGTATACTCGCAACACTTGAGCTCTCTGCAATAGCAACAGGAGGTGGCTACAAAATTATTACAATAGTACAGTATGTACTACAGTTAATTTTAAGGAGTTATGGTTTAATACTGCATCTTCATGTTTGTTCACTTTTCTCTCAACTGCAAGTGGCACCATGTATGATTTCTAAGTGTGTGCATAAATTTTGATAAATTTTAACTTTTTATAATAGAATTGTGTGTATTTTATGGTAGTGAATGATGAAATGGACTAGTATCTCCATATATTTTATGCATTTATGACATGACTTTTTCTTAATTTATTTGATATTTCTAGACTACACAATTTATCTGTGAGTTTTTTTCAAATTGCTGCAAATCTCCAAAAAATTTTCTAATGTATTTATTGAAAAAAATCTGCATATAAGTGGACCCACACAAATCAAATCCGTGTTGTTCAAGGGTCAATGTATATCTGTTTAAGGTTTATCCTACTTCTCTTCAAAAGAAGGTCACTAAGAACAAGAACTTTGGTTTTAGAAGATTAAATTGCAGCCTTTCTTTTGGCAAGTTATTAGCAGTGGAGAGCAGATATATGCTTTTTCTACACTGTGGGCTTTTTCCTAGGTGTATTAGTTAGGATTAGGTTCAGCTTCTAGTGAAGAAGCCCAAAATGACCCTGCTGAAGTTAATAGGAGGGTTTTTTTCTCACATAAAAGTCTGGAGGCAGGCAATCCAAGGCTGGTTTGGGAGCCCTGTTTGATGGAATCCTCTGGGACCAAGCTCCTTCCAGGTCTGGCACCCAACAATCATGACTGTGCTCAAAGCAGCAGGACAAAGGAACACACAGCCCCTCCCTTCAAGGAGGCCTCCTAAAAGTGCCACACAACACTTCTGCTTATGGCCGGGCATGGTGGCTCATGCCTATAATCCTAGTACTCTGGGAGGCCGAGACAGAGGATTGATTGAGCTCAGGAGTTCGAGACCAGCCTAAGCAAGAGTGAGACCCCGTCTCTACTAAAAATAGAAAAAATTAGCCAAGCATGGTGGCACATGCTTGTAGTGCCAACTACTCAGGAGGCTGAGGCAGGAGGATCACTTGAGCCCAGGAGTTTGAGGTTGCAGTGAGCTAGGCTGATGCCAGGCACTCTAGCCTGGGCAACACAGCAAGACTCTGTCTCAAAAAGAAAAAACAAAAAAACACTTCTGCTTACATCCCATTAGCCAGAGCTCAGTTATATGCCACACCTAGCTGCAAGGGAGGTTGGGAAATAAAGTCTTTGACTGGGCAGCTAAAGATTAGAGTTTCCAAAAAATATGGATATTGGGTGGCAACAAGTATTTTATAATTGACCAATATTTTATAATTAGCACTGATCACCTAAGTGATAGAAGAAAAAGTAACCATCAGATTACTCATGGACTGTTTTGTTTTGGTACCTGTGTCCACAAGTGCCAACTATATATTTACATATATTTGTAACTAAGTACAGTGACACCTCATTTGTCTTACAGCATTGAGCATTGAGCTGAACCCTTAAGTGAATTTCAGATAACTGAGGATTACCCCCTTCAAACACTAACACATTTTGATAAAAATGTCTAATGTGCTATCTCCCGTCTTGCCTTCGAAAAGATAGCACACAGATCATAACTCTTCTTGATGACTCAAGCTTGCCCTGACAAACGTGCCTCGCCATACTAAGCGACAGTGCACTTCTTTGTGTGCTTCTGTGTGTTTCTGCTGCCCTTCTCAGGTAAAGCTTTCACCCTTCAGCCACTCTTACACCTGGTGGTGAAAACCATTTTCCCACCCTCTGGTATTTGCTCTCCCGGGCAGCTGCAGGAGGGGAAGTTGGCAGTCATTAAGAATTTGGTCTAATCGACATGAAACCATAAGAATTCTCGAAGAAAACGTTGGAAAAACTCTTATGGACATTGGCCTAGCTAAAGAATTTATGAAGAAGACCCCAAAAGCAATCACAGCAACAACAAAAATAAATACATGGGACCTGATCAAATTGAAAAGCTTCTGCACAGCCAAGGAAACTATCACTAGAGTGAACAGACAACCTACAGAATGGGAGAAAATATTTGCATGCTACACCTCTGATAAAGGGCTGATAACCAGAATCTATACAGAACTTAGGAAAATCAACAAGAAAAAATCAAACAACCCTATTAAAAAATGGGCAAAGGACATGAACAGAAACTTTTCCAAAGAAGACAGAATAATGGCCAGAAAACATATAAAAAAGTGTTCAACTTCTCTAATCATCAGGGAAATGCAAATCAAAACCACAATGAGATATCACTTAACTCCAGTGAGATTGGCTCATATCAAAAAATCCCCAAATAACAAATGTTGGCGGGGATGTGGACAGATAGGAACACTCATACACTGCTGGTGGGACTGCAAATTAGTACAACCTCTATGGAAAAGAATATGGAGATACCTCAAAGAATTAAAAGTAGAATTACCATTTGACCCAGCAATCCCACTACTGAGTATTTATCCAAAAGAAAAAAAGACATTTTATAATAAAGACATCTGCTCTCGAATGTTCATAGCAGCACAATTCACAATTGCAAAGTTGTGGAAACAACCCAGGTGCCCATCAATACACGAGTGGATCAATAAAATGTGGTATATGTATACCATGGAGTATTACTCAGCAATAAGGAACAACAGTGAATTAACTCATCTGGTATTATTCTGGTTGGAGCTAGAACCCATTCTTCGAAGCGAAGTGTCACAGGATTGGAAAAACAAGCACCACTGGTACTCACCATCAAACTGGTACTAACTCATGAACACTTACACCACACAAGGCAATAATATTCATCTGAGGGCGGGCGGGCGGGAGGGGGGTGGAAGGGATGGGAAAAACTCTCACTGAATGGATGTGGGGAGCACAGTTTGGGAGATGACCACGATTGTGGCTCTGACACGGGCAGAACAGGGGCAATGTGTATGGCCAAAGTGTTGTACCCCCATGATATTCTGAAATTAAAAAAATAAATTAAAAAAAAAAAAAGAATTTGGTCTAATCGAGATTTGGGGATGTCAAGTACGTGACTGTAGTGTTGGGACATTCAGCCTCGCCATTAGGGACAACCTGGGACATTTTCTTTTTATTTCCAGTATTGCCTCTTGAGTTAAGGACATTTGTTTCCTGCTTCTAAAACAAAAAATGTAGCCTTTCCAAGGTGCTTAAGAATCTGCTTAGAACACCCAGAGCCTTTTTAGTGACCTTTGGGAAAGGAAAAAGAACCCAGGAGGTAATAAAGCTGAATAATTCTGTGCAAAGAGGACTTTTGCAAACAATCATTCCCCTAAAATCAGTATGTCTCTCTGGGAGACAGCCTGAAGTGACAAGCATCGGATCTCTCTGTTTCCTACAAGGTCACGGAAAGGGAGTTGAAGTCTGGAGGAGCCAACACCCAGGTGACAGAGAAGAACAAGAAAGAGTACATCGAGAGGATGGTGAAGTGGCGGGTGGAGCGCGGCGTGGTGCAGCAGACGGAGGCGCTGGTGCGCGGCTTCTATGAGGTGAGGCCTGGGCAGCTTGAGGAAGGTCTGGGGGGTTCCGGAGGCTTCATCACGGGGCCTCTGCTCCTGCAGGCTCGCCGGGGAACCAGCATCTCAGGAGGTGAGAGCAGAGAGGAAGAACCAAGGCGGGCAAAGGGCTCAGCAAGTACTACTCAGCAGGGCGCAGTAAAGACCCAGTTGGGGTGTATGGCTGAGGGGTCAGAGTTGTCTGGGAAACCCAACTCTTACTGTCGGTGCAAAATGCTCTCAAAAAACTGGTGTTGGTGGGGCCGTGGTGTGCCCAACGTGAAAACATCCAGCATCTCTTGTCAAATATGTTCAGGTGATATTTCCTTTCATTCAGTGAAACAAATATAAGTGAAGTAAAGGCCTTGGGGGGTATTGTCCACTCTTGCCAGCATCAGTATTTTGTTATAGCATCACTTTGTGCCACATAATCCGTGTTGAGTGGTAAAGCAAGAAGGCAGGGACAGCTGCTAGACTTCCTGTGCACAAAAATGGTGGCCTTAAACTTTTCCAGTTTAGAAACAAGAGGCTGTAAATGCTTTTTGGGGTCTTGGGTCTTGGAAGTTTCTCTTTCCCTGCTGGAATGGAGAACAGTGTTGGCCACAGTCTTGTCCACCACTGGTGTGATTAAAGGAGGTACCACCTCAGGTGTTCAGTTGTGCCTGGTACATTTGGCACAAGGTGTAAAGCCAGAACGCAGAGCCCTAACAAAATGGGTCCTCCCAGATATGTGAAGAAGGGAGGAAGGATGTGAGGGGAGAAGGAAAGGAAAATATAAATCCGTGCCTGGCTAGCTCAGTGTTTAGAGCACGAGACTCCCAATCTTAGGGTCGTGGTTTGAGAAGGGAAGGAAAATACAATTGTTTTAATATAGAATGCTCAATTTTAGGAAATGAGTCACAATTGTTTGTGAAAGAGAGATTACAGTTTAAGAGAAATGTTAATACTAATAGCTATTAAGTCACTTCAAAGTGATCTGGACTTTTTGCCTTTAAAATGCAATGTTACTTGCAAACTTACATGTGACTTCAGAAAGTCAAGTCAGCTTTGTTTACAAAATCATCCTGAAAGGGAATGTCAGAGGTAGCAAAAAGCATGAGATCTTTTTTCTGTTCCCAGCTCATGAAGGGTTGTGTTGTAAAATGTTTAAGTTGATGGTTGTCTTAGTCTGTTCGGGCTGCCATAACAAAATACCATAAACTGGGTAGCTTAAAAGTCTCTCTTGGGCCTCTTTAATAAAACCACTCATCCCATGAGGACCTAATCACCTCCCAAAGGCCCCACCTCCCCAAACCATCACCTCAGAAGTGAAGATTTCAACGTATGAATTTGGGGGAAGGAAGGGATATAAACATTCAGACCACAGCAATAATTTTGAACTCAAAAGTGATGGCATGTTGGAAAAAGAGAACTTTTTTGGACCTGTATGCTGGAGCCTAATCTCTATTTCAGGTGGTAGACTCAAGGCTGGTCTCCGTGTTTGATGCCAGGGAGCTGGAGCTGGTGATAGCTGGTACTGCAGAAATCGACCTAAACGACTGGCGGAACAACACCGAGTACCGGGGAGGTGAGCTAGCGGGAGCTGTGACCATACAACTATCACAAATACAGTTCATCACTTTTTCAAAAATTTTTTTGTTGAGGTGAAATTGATGTAACATAAAATTGACCTTTTTAAAGTGAACAATTCAGTGGCATTTAGTACATTCACAATGTTGTATAATCATTACCTCCAGCTAATTCCAAAATATTTTCATCACCCCGAAAGGAAACCCTATGCCCACTAAGCAGTTGCTCTCACCCCCATGCTCCCCTTCCCCAACCTCTCGCAACCACCGGTCTGCATCCTGTCTCTACGGATTTACCTGCTCTGGATGTGTCATATGAATAGAATCACACAAAATGTGGTCTTTTGTGTCTGGCTTCTTTGACTTAACATACTGTTTTGAGGTTCACTCGTGTTGTAGCATTTCAGTATTTCATTCCTTCTTATAGCTGAACAAACATTCCATTGTATGTGTATGTAATTCATCACTTTTTGAAGACTACAGAAAACTTGGCCTTCCTTCAATGCAAAGCAGGTACTTGTACATGTCTTTCTCCAACTTCCAACTTGAACTTTCCTTCAGGTGACAGTCATCCCCATTGGTAGAGTCTCTGGCCTGACTTGGTATAGAGGCTTACAGAGGACACTCCATCCATGGACCAACCCCTGGGCAGCCTGTATGCTGCCAGGGAGTGTATCTCCCTTCCTGTAGAATTGGATCCCTCATTTCCTCAATCCTGGGTTGCCACCACTCGGTTCTACCTGTGGCCTCTCCTACTCCAATTTCTAGCCCCTGCTAATTCTTCACCTTGCCAGCTGCCGAACTCATCTTCTGGAAACATTATTTTCAGTGGGCCACTTCCCTACCCACAAAACAAGCTCTTTATTACTTTTAGAAGAAGTTTTTATTTTATAGCAAAGGTTTTTTAGTCTCAAAACTCTTCCTTCATGTATATTACAGAGAAACCCCAATCAATACATCAGAGAGAGGGAGCTTGGGGCCCCACCCCAGCTTCCCTCATCTCCCCAGTACACTCAGCCCCGAGAAGCCTCTGTGGGACCTCTAGGCCCTTCTGGTCTGATATGAAAATCACCAACCTAACGTGTCAAGTCAAAATGTCTCTGCCTGGCTCATAAGGCCCCTAACACTCCCGGCAATTTTCCTTTCCATCTTCACCAGCCACCCGCTCTGTGCCAGTGGCTTACTGTTCCCTGCATATTTTTTCCTCATTCTTGTTATTCTTTATTTTTCCTTCCGGAAATGTCCTCCTCCTTCCCTCCACTTACACAAACCCTTCACATGCTGAATGAACACGCCACTTCCTTTGTGAAGCTTTCTTTGTTTCTGCCCCAGCCCACATAGATTTCTCCCACCTTTTAGTACCTCTTGCATTTGCGGTCAGTAATGAATCATTGGCCTTAACTGATTGATCCAAGCTTGGTCTCCCCAACTTACTGTGAGAGGGACCCAGTACTTCTTCCGTGGGCCCAACGTGTCTCAGCCCAGGGCATGAGTGGCTGCGGGAAAGCCCTGCATCTCCTGTGCACCAAACCTGCTGTTTCCCTCCAGCCCTTCTTAAGGCTTAGACTCCCCCGTGGTATGTGGTTTCCAAGAGCTAAGACATCAGAACAAAGAAAACACGATGAAACGTACTCACAGAGGGTCTTGTCTCCACCAAGCCTTTCTGTTCCTTGTCAACATTTGTATGAGGCAGGAACATGCCAAATGGAGTCCCTATTGTTTAAATAGAAAGCAGACAACTCTGAGGACATCCCTCAGAACATAAAGTCCTTTTATTAAATGACTATTTTCTAAATCTGATTGTTTTAAAACTTTGACCTCGTGACACAAATTGTTTTAGACCTATCTAAAGGCCGTCATCAGAGAAATCAGCAGACCAAAGGCAGCTGTTCGGTTCTTATCATCCCTGACGTGTGTTCGATCTCTCTCTCCCCGCGCCACCCCTCCCTCTCCACCTCCTCCCTTTCTCCCGCCCTTCTTTGCTCCATTCAGGCTATCACGATGGGCATCTTGTGATCCGCTGGTTCTGGGCCGCGGTGGAACGCTTCAATAATGAGCAGAGACTGAGGTTGCTTCAGTTTGTCACGGGGACGTCCAGTGTGCCCTACGAAGGCTTCGCAGCCCTCCGAGGAAGCAATGGGCTTCGGCGTTTCTGCATAGAGAAGTGGGGGAAAATCACGTCTCTCCCCAGGTACGGAGCTCCTGCCAACCTTCAGGAAACCTGCTGAAGAGGGCAAAGTATACTTTGCTATTTGAGTTGGGGTGACCGTTCTTTGGGATGGAATTCTTTCCTGCCATCCAAATTACTGATATTTGAATTATTAGTGAAAGGTGTAGTTGAAATGTCTCTGTGACTTGGAGTGAGACTATATTCTTAGTGAGGTTTTAGTGACTGATGGTATTTGGGCAGTAATATCTTGGTCCATGTGTCAGCTGTGGGAAGTTTTGCAATTTGTACAGAGCCCAACTTAATTTAAAGAGAAATGTCTAACACAGGGGAGGAGGGAGGCAAAGATATTAGTGTGAAGATGCTGGGAGCCCAAAGTAACCCCTCTAGTGCTGTATCTGTATTTCTGCAGCATACCGCTTGATGCATACATTATATATTCATGCATGTGGCATTTTTCTCCTACCAAGTTTTAAAATGTGGGACGATGAGACCACTGTATCTCTGGGTCTCTACAATGACTTCTATATAGTGAGCTATCGAGACATTATTGTGGGATAAATGTGGAAAAGGAGGCACTGGGGCTGCAAGCAATTTTGCAGAATAAATTCCCTGTGCTGTGAGTTTTAATCTCAGCACTTCCTGGGTCCTCTCTATGCCACTTTGGGTAGCAGGTTCCTGATTGGTGAAATAAGGAGCACTAAAGATATACTTGTGGGTAGGTACTATAGTAATAAATACTGCTTCAAGAAGCAGAAGAAAAGATTGATCCCTATTATCTTCTTCTAATATGATATATATTCTAATTATAAAGGAAGACTTGCATTTAATTCAGCCCTATTTCTACGCAGCCACCCAAATACCTTTGCTAAATCTCCATTGTGGAAGGATTTACTGGACTATAGCTTTCATCTAGCTTTCCCAGACTTTGTAGTGTCCTGAAGACAATTTGCCTGGTGTTGGTGAGCATTAGTGGGCCTTCCCAGCTGGTTAACAGCAGCTGAAAGCCCTGGTGCAGGCTTCAGCCCTGGCTTCACCCAGTTCAGCAGACCCTCATCTCAAAGGATCTGTCTCCTTTGCATGTTTCTACTGATAGCTGAACCTAGTGAATTAAGTCTGGCAAGAAAATAAGACTAAAAAGGCAGAATTTCCATTTGTCTAGTTTAATGATAGATTTCAAGAATAATGTTATTTGGAAACATTATGCTTTTCTTTTAGAGAAATGCAGTGTGAGTCATCACTTGCTGGTAGCCTCCCCTGCAGTGTGCAGCTTGAGCAGGGGCTGAGATGCAGCAGTGTACCTGCCCATACCTGCCCATACCTGCCTGTAGGAGCCACAGTCTAGGGGGGACAGTCTGATAGTGACACATTACAGCACAAGGGGTTAAGAGCAACATGCTGTGAGGATGTGGAACAGAGAGTTAATCCCCACTGAGTTGCTCAGAGAAGACTCTGGAATTTAGGTAAGCGTTGGGAGGCGAGGAATAGGGAAAAGGAGATTTCCAGGCTGAAGCAGCAGCAGGAGCACGGCCAGAGTGGGAAGCAGTCAGCACGTGTCCAGGAAGGGGCATGAAGCCGGCATGGAGGATGTGTCCAGAGTGGTATCACAGGGGATCCGATTGAGAAAGATAGTTTGGTAGACCACAAAGAAAACACCCTGCTGAGGAGTCTCTGCTTGATTCTTTAAGAAATGAGAGTCATTGCTTTTGTCATCTGGGGTGACAGATTGAGTGTAATTTACATATTTGCTTTGGACTCTTTGAAATATACATTAATACTGTTAACCCACACAGAGAGCTTATAAGACAGACATTGGACCTATAAACAGGTTCTTCACATCTGGGCCAAGGCACCCCTAAAAAGCCCACTGCTCTGCAAGACGCTTGGGGTAGCAGGGACTTTGTCCCAGGACAGGAGAGCCCAAGAAACAAATGTCTATGAGAGGACAGTGAAAATGAGCCCCTGAATCGTAACCCCTGACCAGTCTCCCTTGTACAGGCTCTAAAGATCCAAGAACCCAACAAGTGTCATCTATGTGTGGAGAGAAAGAAATAACCTCTGACTCCTAAGAACTGCAGTTCAGGAAGACCTGACCGGGCCATGGCAGGTGGCAGGCAGCCCTGAGCTGGCTGGAAAACCAAGCAGGCTCATGGTGCCCTGGGGCCTCCCAGGGACGGTGAGCCATGGTGCGCGTGGCCAACACCCTGAGGAGAGGCGGCCTGGAACCACTCGTTCCTCACATCTTCCCTCCACAGAAAGGAAAGGCTTCCCAGATGAGAGGGCCAAATAGTGTCACAGCCCAGGCTAAATAAAACCTTTATGTCGGTCCAAGTCCTTGCCTTCTAAAAGAGGTGTGAGGATTATGAAAAAGGACTTTGAGGGTCCCTAAAATTTCTAGGGTGTGATTTTATAGTGCCTAGTGAAGAAACTTCATATGCCACCATTGCTGAAGAACCTGAGAGCTGGGACAGTCCCTGAAGTCTCCTCAGTCAAGGAACTGGAGGCTCAGGTATGAAACCAGCCATCCGTGTGGACCTAGCTGCTACGGTCTGCACAGAGGACTAGAAATTTAAGCCAAGTGCCAGAGATTTCAATAAATGCAATTAGCTAGAAGTTCAGAGGGTCAGAAGGAGGTTTTTAAACCATAGCCCACAGAAAGAAATACCCTTTACATCACAACCCAGGACATGCATATGGACTCATTTGCATGTGTGTGTGTGTATATCTGAAACACAAGTTCCTCAGAACAACACTTTACCCTTATTACCTGCAATACAATCTGTTTTCTGTTTTATCCTGTTTCATTAAAATGAACTGCCAGACAAAACCTATAGTTTTCAAAAATTATCTAAATGGCATGAGATTCAAAGGAACCTACATTTTTGGTCAAGGATTGCAAAGTCGTGATCTGGAGTGGACACGGGGAAGTGAGAAGGATGCTCATCCACACTGCAGGACGTGGAGCCGTGGTCTCCACCCCTGAGGGCTGCAGAGGGGAGCAAGGACATGGCGCCACGTCTGGAAAGAGCTTAAGGTGGTGGGAGAGTTTCCTTACTTTGAACAAGGGCTCGAGAGGACACACAGGAAGGGTTTGGTAGGAAAGAGAAGCTCGGAAAGTGGGTCAGTGTAGACGTAGCACAGGGCAGTGTGGAGGTAGAATAAAGGAGAGGAGAGAACCTCAGCAGTTTACATTTGGGGCAGGGGCCCAGGATAACAGAGCTATGAGTGATGGGCAACTGACTGGCCTAAAAGTTGCAAACAAAATTCTGTTATGAACATGTTTCACTGCAGATGTAAACTGAGTGAGGCCCAGGGTGGAGTTGGAGGCCTTGTTAAGTTGGCAGTTGGCTTACTCTCTAGCTATGGTTTCCAAGGTGGGGGTGTCTAGAGACATTTTTGGTTGTGGGGAAGGGGTCCTACTGGTGTCTAGTGGGTAGAGGCCAAGGACGCTGCTAAACATCTTACAAGGCACAGGGCAGCCTCCACAACAAAGAATTATCTAGTTCAAAATGCCAACAGTGCGAAGGTGAGAAACCCTGCTCTGGAGTAGCCGAGGCTAGAAAGAGGACCTAAAGAGGAAAAGGGCCCCCCAGGGGAAGCTTCAGGAGCTTAACGAGAGAGAATGGCAGCAGAGACAGGAGGGGGTCAGGGGAAAAGCTTGTCAAACTTAAACGAGTAATGGGGGTAGAGCATGAGAGATCGGGTTGGGGTCAAGAGGTTAGACAACTGAAGGACTAGATGGGGGAAGGGCACACAAAATTGAGTACGTGGAAAGCTCGGAAAATGCAACTGGCTCCACTGGCTGAGAGGAGGGATGGCTGCCTCTTTTGTTTGTTTTGAACCGACCTTAAAGTGGTCTGTAGTGGAGAGGAATGATTCTTTCTTTGGCATCGTATTGGCTAACATTTTAATCAATAACTTGGGAAAAAAGGGAGATCAACTGTGTAGAAGACACAATTTAGAAGGGTATGCAAAACAGCGATTGGCACACTCTAAATCCAAAATTATCTCAAAACGCTGGAACACTAGATTGACACCAACAGAGTGGAATTTGACATGACTGGAAAGATCCCTGTGGAGTTCCAGAACATCCATTGCTCGAATACGAGATGAGAGTGACTCATTTGCCAGTAGGTCATGTGGAAACGGCCAAAGACTTAAGTCACCACAAGTATGACATGATTCCTAAAATCATTGTCGCAATCATGGTTGCATTAGTAAGAGAATCTCATTGAGTAACTGATGATTCACGGGTTACTTAAGGCATTTGTGTGTGTTCTAGCGTTGATCCTGCCAACAACCCTCTGAGGTGCACACAGCATGTATTATTATCCCCATTTTACAAGTGAGAAAACTGAGGCTCAGAAAGATTAATTGACTTTCCCAGGGTCATAAAGCTGGTAAGTGGCTAGACTGCGGGCAGAATAGAGGTCTTCCAGGCCCTGGTTCCGAGCTTGCTGCAAGTGCTCTGTGCTGGCAGAACCACACCTGGAGGGTGGCGGACACTTAGGAACGCTGAATCAAATCATGATTCGATTGTGTTCATTCCTTCTAGATGGCAAACTAGAATTTACCTAAGGGAGTCAACCGAGGCTGGAGACAAATGCAGTAAAAGCAACTAGTAATGAAACTGTACGTGTTCAGATTAGGTGCTATTTGATCATTCTTTCTGTTTATGCCCAGAAATTATCTTTTACAGAATTAATTTGGTTCCAACTAATTTGTAAATATGAGGTTTTTTTCCTGTGATATTTCCACTCATGAGTGCCAGTTAAAATGACCAGAGGAAGAAAACCAAGATGACGTCTGCTCTCATCTCGCTCCTGGCTAATTCAGCTCGTTCTAAAAGCATACTTGGGATTTTTCTGCCCCACTTAACTTGATTAGCCACGGCCCAGTGTATGTTCTAGTTTCAATCTTTCTAAACATAGAGAAGAGTCATAGTAATCATCGTCCTACTCAATTTACTGAGTTCCCTTTCACTCAAACAAATAGTCATGTTTAGGTAAAATGTTTCAATTATTTTCTTTTGAAGCAAATATAGGCCTCTCTGAATCTTAGATAATAATATAAGAACTCTGCTAATCTCTGTCTATTTTTATGCTTCTTCCCAGGTAGGTCCTTAAGGACACCCTGCTGTCCTGTGCCCACCCTTGGAGCTTGAGAGGGGAGGGAACAGGAGAAGGAGGTGGGGTTAGGGATGGTTCCTTGGGGTGTTGAGAGGGCTGTTGCCAGACAAAAACACCAGCATCCTCCCAAGATTCTCCCTGTACAGGAAAGTCCAGCTTCCCTCTCCCATCTTCTCATCTTCCTCATCCCCAAAGTAGTTTCCCTCCATAACCTGAGTGCTGCATCAGCCTAGGCAGTGACCTGGTACCCTGATTTATAGAATTCAAAACAAAGGTATAAATAATTCACAAGTCCTCTAGGGATCTTGTAAGTAAAAGAAGAGTTTAATATCCCAGACAAAATGCTAATGAAGGGAGTTTAGTCTTGTTTGTTTCTTTGTATGTTTGTTTTGTGATTTGATTCGATTTGATTTGATTTGAGAGCATCCTTTTCCATGCTGGTTGGTGTCTCAGAACACCATTTCAACACACCACTCCCTCCTGGGAGGCAAAGGCATGAAATGAACTTTCAGCTGCACCCATCCACCTTCCTCCCTACTTTGGTACAGGACTCAGCATCAACAAAAGTTTCCATAAAAATAAAGAACTGGCAAGGAGCAGCTAGTCAGGTGATTTGAGGCTCAATGGGAGGGAATCTATGTGTGCCAGGCTTCTTCTGCTCCCTGCTGGAGGCCCACATGGGTGTGAGCAGCGTGGCAGGGAAGACGTTCCTGGTCGAAGGCAGATGCTGGCAAGCATGGGCCTGCAAGAGGAAGCGCATGATCAGTAGGGCAGAACCCAGGGCTATGGCTCAAGGATGACACTCCAGGCTCCAGGGAGGACTGTCTCACAAGGGCAGCTTTTTTTGGAAATGCAGTCCTTCAGCTTTAGTTATGCCTGTTCTACTGGGGTAGGGGAGTCAGACTTGTCTGCAGGGCACACCTGACGTGAATGGAGAACTGGATCTCAGAATTCCAGGGCATCTGGCTGCCTCTAAACAGATACACGTGGTTCGCTGAGGCTCAGAAATCAGAGCCAGATAAGAAGATTTAGGAATATAATCCCTTTAACTCTAATTATATTTCTGCCTCCTTTGCCGACCACATCAAAGTTCATATCTCAA
This sequence comes from Daubentonia madagascariensis, assembly GCA_023783475.1. Classification (NCBI taxonomy): domain Eukaryota; kingdom Metazoa; phylum Chordata; class Mammalia; order Primates; family Daubentoniidae; genus Daubentonia; species Daubentonia madagascariensis. The sequence continues at coordinate 13,190,395 of JAKFHU010002658.1, forward strand.
GTACAAAATCAGGCTGATACCATAGCATTTATCATCGGTTTGCTAGTGTAGTTCTGGTGTAGTAAGGTTTGCTTACCAAGGCAAACCACTCATTTCTAGTCATTCTGTTCCTTCAACTGGTCCACTCATTCTGGAAGGCGAGGGCTCTCAGTTTGCAATGTTTTATGGGGGTCCTAAGTCATGGTCCTGCTCACTTTTGATTCCCTTTTGATTCCCAACTTCAGACTAAATCACAGATATGTCCAGAACCAGTTGTATCATTGAAACAAACACTCTTACTAATCTCTTCTCCCCCATTCAGGGCACACACATGCTTCAACCGACTGGATCTGCCACCATATCCCTCGTACTCCATGTTGTATGAAAAGCTGTTAACAGCAGTAGAAGAAACCAGCACCTTTGGACTTGAGTGAGGACGTGGAACCTCGCCTGGCATTTTCCTGGCCAGTGACATCGCCCTTCCCTTTCCCTTAATCAACTCTCCTTTGATTTTGGTATTCCATGATTTTTATTTTCAAACCAAATCAGGATTGACAAAAGCTGTGCATGAAGAACTGCCTTCTTCTAAGATCTAACCTTCAGGCTTCTCTCCTCTGTTTTCAATGAACTGCTAGCCTGTATGCAATATTAAAAAAAAAAACAGCTGTCTAAAGGTCTGTGTATATCTCCACATACCTCCATTACTAACAATGAAATATGAATGCAAGTTATGCTACACTTGACCAAATGGTAATAAATGTTTACTTCCATTTCTATCATTTAAGGGAAAGTTTGAGCATTAAGCATTCCAAGCTTTTATACGCCCATGTCTTCTGAGCAGAGCCACCATTTTTTATAATTTCCAACAACCAAATCCAGAACTAGGAGCCGATCAACTCTTTGTTTTCCTCCCTCTCCACTTTTCCCTGTGCATACTCTCCATCCAAAGGACAGCAGTGGCAAAACTGAAATTTTTGTACATTCAACTCATGATTCAAATGTGGCATCAGTCCCCTCAGCTGGAACTAGCCTAGACATATGGTGCAAATATGACACTTCCAACAATTAACAACCGCAAGAAAAACACCTGTTGCTGATGCGCCGCAGTGCGTCCCAATGGTTGTGGGGAGTGTGGGCTCCACTTGAGTTCAGAGAAGTCTAGGAGGGGGAGCACCCCTAGTGATACTCACCACACAAGAAGCGCAAACTTGTGTGCATGTCCAAGAAGGAAAGCTTCTTGACTAATGTATCATGAAGGATGAGGCTTCAACCCCCACTGCCTTGGATAGAATGTGGTGACAAAAACAGGAGAAAGGGAAGGAGGATATATTACCTTGGTTTGAATACCTGAGTTCTGTACTGTTTTGTTTTGTTTAGTCTAGCTATAGTTCTCCTTCACAAAGGAAAAAAAAATGTATAGATGATCTCATGACTTTTGTCAAAGCCAGGTATTACTTGCTTAGCAAACAAACCTCTCTTTTTGTTTTAACTTTGATAGTGTTTTTTTCATGCTTTTTTTCTTTTCTTAATCACAGTGTTCAAGTTCCTTCACATCTCATTGTCCACAGGGACCACACTAAATAAGAAGCTGCAGAGAGTGATGGTGCTTGTTAGGGGCCAAGGGCAACATGGGACTTCTCCTTCATCTGTAACAATCCTCCTGGGGCAGAAACATGACACCCCAAAGGCACGCTGATTTGTGTCAAAATAAATATCCAGTTTCTTTTAGCATTCAGTAAAAACATATCTCAGAAAACAGCGTTGTCAGAAAAACAGTTGCAGGCTCCAAAGACAGCCTAACCTCTTGATTCCATTTGAAATAAACCCAATCATAGTGGTCATTTGCTATTTTCTAACCTTGTTATCCATGTTGTCTGAAATATGTCATTAATGAAAGTGTTTTTCTTCACTGGGAAAAGAAGAGCTAAAGAGACCCCACTATTTAAATGTCACATTATTGTTTTTAGTATATTAAAACAAGGGGCAAATGTGAGAAAAGTATGACAAAGTTAATTTCATATGAAGCCATGTCCTGTGGCTCATTATACCAGTTTGTGTCTGGACAGTGCATTATTTGTGTTCCCTGCACTCTAAAATAAAACATTGTTTTAGTAGGAATTATTTACAATGCCCAGCACTCCTTGCTGCTGTGTATCTGTTGTCAATCAGGGAGTATATGTTCTAGAAATTTAGCCTTATATTGTTGTCCAAAAGGAATATTGACCAAGATGGGATGAAATGTGTAAGTTATATAGAATTTGAGGAATATGTAAAATTCAGTACACATTTCAGTATCTGAAAAGTAATAGATTCCAATGGAGCTATTATTTATTTCTGAAATCAGAACATAAGGATTATGCAAATCATTGTACCACCCTTATTCTAACTCTTTGAACAGCATCTCTAATATAGGGGCATCTTTCATCTTTAGAATTTGGTGTTATACATATGTAAATACTCTTTAATTCAAGCATTCAACTCTCTTTTAATAGTTATTCGGCAGACGTTAGAAAGGAAGAAAGCTATTCATGAGATGGAGCCTGCACCTGAGAGCTTCACAATTTACATAAATATCTAATTAATCTATTAATCAGATTAATTAATATCTACCCATATACAGAAGGAATATGGTGTCTCAGAAATTATATATAGATAGGTAACCTTGGCATAAATGATTTTTCAACTAACTTTTCCTTATCTCCCACCACTACTGATGCCATGGCTCTAGATGTATCCCACAAAGCATAATAGGAACAGTATTTCATAAAAGTGCAAAATTCCATAAAGAAATACTGACATCAAAGTCATCTGAAAGAATGTAAAGCTTGCTTAACAGGGTGCCAGTATGCGACTGCAGCCTTGCAGAGAGTTCTTACAGGAGGAAAACAGAAGAGGAGCTCAGAAACAAGTTATGGAAAGATTCTTTTTACCTCATATATGAGGTTGATTTTTAAAAATATATAATTTTTCATTTTATATACATATAAAATGAAATAGCCATAGAACGAAATTATGCCATTAATTTCACTGGGTAGAGGTATGAAACACCCCAAATCATACAATTCAATTGGTAAGGCAGGTCTGTTTGTTACCACCCATGATTTCTTTCTAATTTAAAGCATGAGTTTTTTCCATGGAGGCAAATTGCAAAATTAATCACTTACAAGCCACAACCTCCCTAAAACAAGATCTTTAGATCTAGTTTTAGTAAAAGTATAATACCCTTAATCAGGGGACAGATAAGAACAATAAATAAGAGAAAATTTATATTACAACTTTGAAAAATGCTTTTAAAATGCTATAAGGTATCGTAATAATTTCATGGATACCACAAATGTTTTATTCTATAATATGGAGATGATAATCCTGAAAAAAGAAATTGACTCAGCAGGGACAGGAGAGGTATTCTAAATCTGCAGACTTCTTTGTCACTTCCTATGTATATAAATTGGTGGATGTTGTGAAAATGCTGGGAGGGTGGTGAGAAAATTAAGAAAAAGAAATATATGATGGGGGGGCAGGCTTTAAATATGCAACATCTAAATCTTTTTTTCTTTTAATATATCACCAGATGTCCTTTAACAGTAAGTATGTTTGCGTGACAAGCCAATGAGCTGAGTTTTCCAGGACAGTTCTAATGTTACATCAGTCGCCTGTCAGTCCATGTGTCAAACCATGTGTCCAAAATTTGGGTTCAGAAAATTTCTCAATTGCCGCAAATGTTTTCCCAGTCAAGATGAAACACTTTCAAATGAAAGTAGTTAGAACTTTACATAACAAATGTGGTGCTTTATTATTATTATCATTATGTACTTCAGTGTTCATTATTAAAACTACTGCAATACTATATCATAAAAATCTGGGATGGATGTTCCAGCCATCATAAGTTCCAAAAGAGAAGGTGTTATTTTCCTGTTAGTGACATGTAGTCCCTTTGTTATAGTAGAAAAAAAGGTGCCTAGAGGTAGTATATAGAGTAAATATTGTTCCATTAGCCTACTTCCTGCAGCTTCCAGTTTATCTAAGGAAATGTCTATAACAATTTTGTTTAAAAGTCTTTGTTCTAGTCAATAGCAGAAGAAGTCCACGTTATTGGGCTGATTTTGCTAATATCAACAAGATAAATGTCACGTGATACTCAGGCCTCGCTTCCTCTTCCCTCACACCACCTTCGAGGAACGTCAATAAACTCACTTTGGTATGGCATTGTGTATGCTCCTTATTGCAAACGGAAGTCTAGGGTAACACATGACAATTTGTATTCTGCCTTGTGCTCTCACTGGATGTAAGCAATAAAACAACACAGAAGGTGACCAGCTGCTATGATAAACAACCCCAGAAAAAAAATATCTATCAAAAAAGCATCGTATGTGCTCATAAATCCATGAATAAAGGAACAGCTTTTGTAACAAGTGTTTTGTGAATGCCTGTTAGAACTATACGCAAACCACACAGGCCTCATTGTGTTAGTGCCTATTATGTAGAACCAAGTGTACACTGGCTCGTGTGAATCCCTACCTGTGGAGAGGCTTCTACAAAGGCTTCAGGCCACAGCCTAACACCCAGTGTGACCTTAGGACAAAGGTTACCACTAGGCAAACATGGTATGTCCTATGGCACATATCACAAACTCCCAAGATCAAAATGTCATTATCTCTTTCCAAGCCTCTAAAAGACAAATCACGTAGCCCTCACTGAGTGGGAAGCTGATCTGTTGTTTGAGGAGAAAATATTTTATGATTAGAAAAAAGTGTGGGTAAAATCGAAAGAGAAGAAACACCTGAGGTACTGATTTGGAGACATCTCAATATTGCATTTTTATACAATGCTGGGTTTATTTTAGATTTATTCTAACTGAAAATAATTTTTCTCTTTACCTAAGAGAAAAATTTGCCTAGATCATAATTTATAGTGACGCATAGATTATATTATTTTGTTTTCATCTCATCACTATTCTGAAATCAAGATTAGACTTCAGCTCTCCTGATTTCTATGGCCAGACTTTTCCAATATACTGTGCAGGTGACTCATTAATTATATACTGTGAGGAAAAAAGTGACACACACAGCTTATACTCAAGACATGGCTTAAATATGTTTATGGAGGATGGTTCTCTAACAGAATAAGTGAAGGGAGTTATGGACGATCAGGCTAACCTATATCAGTGCTGCAGGAAGCACTGCATTTATAGCTGGGAATAGATGTAGATACTTTTGTCCAACTTATCTATCTTGGAGATGGAGAATCTGAGACAAGGAGAGTTGACTTGCTCAAGGCCACTGAGTTTTATCTTGGGGGCTAATGGTATGCCCTGTCACAAAATACCCCCTTGGGCCCTGGCTCCTGGACCTGGCATAACCATTAGAAAATTCGCCAGTAGGGTGAGGTTCACAGAAGAGATGGAAACTGAGAGTGTGCACTGGACACCAGAAATCCACAGCCAGTGTGTGGTCACCAAAGAACGACACGGGCTACTTGTTCCCATACCCCTCTGAGCAAGTTTGCTAGGGCCGCTATAACAAAGAACCTTAAACAAGGCTAGCAGTTTGAGATCAAGGTGTCAGGGGGTCGGTTCCTTCCGAGGGCTGTGAGAGAGCATCTGTTCCATCCCTCTCTCCTCATGCTTTGCTTGCAGTCTTTGGCATTCCTTGGCTTGTAGATCTCTGCCTTCATCTTCGTTAGATGTTCTCTGTGCGTGTATATGCGTGTATGTGCTTGTGACCGTGTCCAAATTTCTCCTTTTCCTAAGGACATCAGTCACATTGGATTCAGGCCAACCCTAATGACCTCATTTTTACTTGATTAGCTCTGTCAAGACCTAACTCCAAATAAGAAAATAAGGTCACATTGGAGGTACTGGGTGGAGTTAGGACTCCAGTATATCTTCTTTGGGGGGGACACAGGTCAATCCGTAACATCCTCCTTCCTGCCACCTTAAGAGCTCCCAACAGTAATAGTAATAATAATAAACACTCTGTGCTTTTCATGTATGACCCCATGAAATAGCTACTTTTATATCTCCACTTTAAGCTGGGAAAAAAAAAAAAAAACAGAGAAGTGGATTAACTCGCCCAAAGTTGCATAGTTAGTTAACAGTACAGCCAAGATTTGAGTTCAGCAGGAGCCTGCTCCAGCTCCCAGGCACCAACCTCTACCGCAAACTACCTCACCCAATTAACCATTTATTGAATGAATATGTGTCCCATGTTGGGTGCTGAGTTAGGCACAGGGGCCACTGGCAGTCCTTGCCCTCAGAGAGTTCATGGTCTAGCAGTGCAATGATGATTTCTTCTCCTCCTGCTGAGATTTGGCCCTTGCTTTTAACGTGAGTTGTCTCCTCCATCCCCACCCTTCACCCCGACTCCTGAGTACATGATGCCATTAGAAAATAATAAGGAAATGAAGCACTACAGGAAAAGGGAACAGGAGCAATTGGCTCGCTGGAAAGGAAGGATGGACAGGAATTAATTCATCTGGAGACAGAATTTGAGCATGCATAAAACTGGGCAAAATAATTTAGATTTATCAGCTAGAGGGAAACATGTTTTTCCTGAAACGGTAAACAGAGAAGCCACTAGAAGTGACTAAATCAGCCTAAGAACTTCATTTCTGTAAAAGCTGGGAGAACACAGCTACAGAGAGATTTTTTTTCTTTTAATGTCTGGAACCTCTAATCAAGTTAGTGTTAACTTGTTCAAATTAGAATTAACTTGTTCAAATAATTGGGCAAATTATATATGCCCAAGAACTTGTATGTCTTTCCATTTTATTCCAAAGACTCTATATTATAGAGTTTTCTTTTTTTCCTTATACAGTTATGCAACCCTTATTACTTTTTTAATGTAATAAAAATCAGGTCATGACTTTTATCTTGTCCAGACTTTTATATTCGTCCATAAAAAGAGCTTCTTCTCTTCTTTCAACCTTATTCTTTTAGTAGGAAAAATTAAATGACAATGGGAGGTAATTCTTTTTCTAAGATTGTGGTAGATCACATAAAATGGCCTCAATTCTTCAGCACTCCCTGAAGCCACTCTCTTTACCCTGTAAAAAGGTGGGGGGACATTCTGATCCACCCACCCAACATCGTGCAAACAGATGCATGTAAAGTCCTTGCACAATCGAGCTGGACCTCTCTCTCTTGCTGCTCTACTATCACAGTGAAGAGAACAGGCCTGAGGTAAGAGGAGAGTGAGAGGCAAAAGCTGAGGTCAGGCTAGATCAACCAGTTGACTCCCAGGTATTGAGGAGACCCAGCCAAGTTCGTTAGACCCACCACCCACCCAACCCCCAGCTGACCCCAGAGATGTCAACACTAAAAGTGCATGACAATGTACCAGTGATGTTTTGTGATTGTCCATTATTGTGACAATAGATAACTGATTCAAAGACCATTAGGCCCCCTTTCCTTTCTAGGATAACTTTTAAAAACAAGCACTGAAAGTTTAGCCTTCTGAGAGCATTCACTATGCATGGTAGCTGCTGTTTAGTTTAAATTAACAATGATACTGGAGAGAGAAGAGAGATTGGCCTATTGGCATAACTTTTTAGAATATAATTTGGTAATATGTATCAAGAGTTTAAAAATATCAGTGGCCAGGTTGTGGTTCAAAATTGCATCTTGCTGGTGGTTCCAGAGGAGGCATTTTTCATTCAGGTCCTGTACTAAACTGTTCTTAGCTGCTGCCCCTACTCCCTCCTCCCATATCAGTAACTATCTATATTTATTCAGGATTACAACTCCTATGTAGACAGCAGGAACTAACAGAGAATTATATTGTATAACACATTCCAAAAGTAGACATCCCCATACACAGACTCCGTAGGGGAGGGTAGGAGAAAGAAGAGCCCTCATGGTAAAGCATTTATTCATTCAATTTATTCAATAAGTGTTTATTGAGCATCTCCTCTGTGCTAGGCACTGTTCTAGGCCCTGGGGTTGCATCAGTAAACAAAACATAAGGATAAATAAGTAAGTAATATAGTATGTCAAAAAGTGGTAAGTGCTATGGAGAAAAAATAGAACAGAGAAAGAAGATAAAGAGCACTGAAATTAAAGGGGTTACAAATATAAAAAGAATTTTTAGGGAAGGTGCCAACAGATGTTTGGGCAAAATCCTAAAAGAGATGAGGAAGTGAACCTGGAGACTATCATCCGGTCAAAGGCAACAGCAAGTGCAAACTGCAGTGTTTCTGATTGGTCAAGTATGTGTGGCTTGTGGTTCCCACGTACTTTTTCAAAAGGGCAAGCAGTAAAGGGAAGGCAGTACTCCCCCAGTTCCACAGAGCTTCCCTGAGATCAATACTTGTCAGACTCTGCAAATCAGGCTGTGCCCATCCCCCTGCTGTCCAGATGCAGCCTTGGTGGGTGTACCAGCCTCAAATGAGCAGAGTGTGGAGCCAAGGAAAGCACACACCCTGTTCCTTAGCAAAAGCGAGGTCTAATTTACTCACTGAAGGACAAATAATTCTAGAACCTATGAAAAATATCACAGAACAAGGAAAAAAATCAGCATCCTGAAAATTGAAGGAATTTATCCTTGAAAATAGCTGACTACAGGCAACAACTGAAATCCTTTAAAAATTTCTAATTGGCATACTGAATAGGTGGCAAAAAGATATGACCCCTAAGAAATAGAAGCAAAACACATAAAAAGAAAGCTGAACTGCTTGAAAAATAAACCAAAACGAGAAACAAGCAAACACTAACAGAGTTCTTATCAAGACGGAGAACTGAGCTGACTTGAGAACCACCCTCACCCTCATGCTTGAAATGTATAAAAAGGATGGATAAAGGATTATTGTTTTTCATGTAATAATACATAGTGAAGCTAAAAAACTAGAAATAAAAAGGAACCTACAGCTACAGTGGTTAGTAAGAATTGGTCAAATACATTCAGGACATGGGTTTTAACTCTTGTGTCAGGACTTGAGCCCTCAGTCTTCCTGTGTAGCAAGGAACTAGAACTCTCAGCATTGAACCTGAAATTGAGCAAGTGCTGACCTTTCACGAATAGGTAATAAAAATCTCCACTGCTGGTGTGGAGTCATAGCAGGCAGCAAGTCACTTGTTGGAGGAAGCAGTGTGAACCACAGATCCTGAATCCTGACTCATGGCTCATGACAATGCAGAACACAAATTCCCATGATTCAAATGCTTCAGAACCCCCAAGCTCCATTGAGAAATTAAACCAAAAATTTGTCTCCCCACCAAAAAATTCTGTAGAGTCAGGGCAGAGGCCATTCAGAAACTACCTCACAGAAATTCTTTCCCAACTCAGGCCCCATTTAGAACCCTTCAAAAGATAATTACAATTAAATAGGAGCTCACCAACAAAAATTATAAAATACATCAGGAACTATATTGCCAGGAAAGAGAATCCACAGATAGAATGAACAGGAGGAACTTGAAATAGTACTGCAATCTGAAAAAGCTGTAACATAAGTACTTTGAAATGTTCAAATAGATAAGGAAGGGATAGAATATATAAATTAGGGACAGAAGGTTATAAACCATGAAAAAGCACGTTTGAAAAGAACAGTACTATTTCTTTTTACCTTTTTTTTTTTTGCTAGAGAAAGCCAGTTGAAACCTATAAGTATTTAACTTGAATGATATGGAATAAGGATTTATTGTAGGGATAACCCTTACACAGGTGTGGAAACTGGTGAATACACATGGAAGGTTTTGCATCTGATAGTTGGCCTGAATCAGGAACAGAAGCCAGATGTAAAGCCAGAGAGAACTAGGGCAAATGAATCTCACAAGGATAAACTAAAACCCATGAGAACAAACTAGAAGCCGCTCGGTTTCTCACTGCCGGCAACCTCAAAAATGTGAGTGACCTGCCAAAAAAGCTGTCTCTCTTCGTCATGAAGCTGCAACACTGACCCAGGACTCGAGAGAAACCGCATGAAGAGATCCTGCTCTGAAACTCCTCATCTCATCCACCAGCAATTTCAGCTGGCCCTACCTTGAAAGAATTTCCATTGCTTTTGACTAATTCCACTGCCACTTCCCTAACCCAAGACACAATAATTTCTCACCTATATTATTGTCCTAGTCTCCTATCTGGCCTTCCTACATCCAATTTTGCCACCCTTGGTCTATCCTCCACACTATAGCCAGAGTAACGTGGTAAATATTGTAACGTGTTAAATCATGTAACTCTCCTGGTTCAAACCCTCCAGTGGTTTCCCATCAGCTCATAAATCCCTACATGATCTGCCCCTGGCTCCCTCCTCCTGACTTGCCCTTCTCCTGTATACCCGCATGGCTCTCTTGCTCACTTCCTCTAGGACCCTCCCTGTACATCACCTTCTCAGGGAGACTTTTCCTGCCCAGTATATCTAAAGTACTGCCTCCAGTCCCTCCCTATCTCCTTTTCTTGCTTCACGGTTTTCATACTACTTATCTCTACCTAACATTATATTACCTATCTATCTGTTTATTGTGTGTCTCCTCTATAAGAATGTAAACGCCAAGAAAGCAGAGGTATTGTTTTGTTTATCACTATAGCGCCAAGGCCTAGAACAGTTCTGGTTCAGATTATAATAGACATGGGATATTTCTTGAAAAAGTACTTGAATTAATTTTATGCAGAGTATAAAAAATAAATGAGAAGCTAACTCATTTTATAAAGCCAGTATAACTATAATATCAAAACTGGAAAAGTAGGCATAAGAAAAGAAAACTAGAGGTCAAACAATTTTTTTAAAATGATGTCAAATTAACCTAATTCAATGTAATCCCAACCAAAATCCAAGTAAGATTTTTGTAGAAATTGACAAGTTGATTCTAAAATTTATAAGGAAATTCAAAGGACCTACAAAAGCCATAAAAATCTTGAAAAAGAACAACAAAGTTGGAAGACTGAATGTACTTGACTTCAAGATTTGCTATGAAGGCACAGTGATCAAGACAGTGAAAAGATAAATAAATCAGTAAAACAGTCTAGAATAGCACTTTCCAATAGAATTTTCTAAGATGATGAAAATGTTTTATATATACACTGTCCAGTATGATAGCCACTAGTCACATATAGCTATTGGGCGTTTGAAATGTGGCTAGTGTGACCAAGGAACTGAATTTTTAGTCTAATTTTAATGAACTTAAATCTAATTTAAATAGTCACATGTAGCTAGTGGCTACCATATTGGACAGTGCAGGAATAGACAGTCCAGAAGCAGATCTACAAATATATGGTGAAATGATTTACAATAAAGATGCCAAAGCATTTTCTTATAAAAAGGAAAAACTCTTCAATGAACAGTGCTGAAAACTCGATTAGCTGTTGTTTTTTTAAAAATGAACTCAACAGCTATCTCACACCATGAGTAAAAATTAATTTGAGATGGATCATAGACCTAAAAGCTAAAACTACAAAGTGTAGAGGATAACACAGGAGAATATCTTCACAATCATTTCAACGAATCCCGTGAAAGCACACAGAAAGCACTACCATAAAACTACAAATTGATAAATTAAACTTCATTAAAATTAAAATCTTCTACTCATCCAAAGATATTGTTAAGAAAAAATGAACACACAAGCCACAGACTGGGAGAAAATATTATATCTGCCAAAGATTTACATATAGAACATACGAATAACTCAGTAAAACCCAATTTAAAATGAGCAAAAGTCTTGAACACATATCTCATAAAAAAGATATACAAATAACTAATAAGCATATGAGAAAGTACTCAACAGTATTAGTCACCAGGGAAATACAAATTAAAACAATAATATGGGGCCATTATATACTCACTAGAATAGCTAAAATTTTAAAATCAGAGAATACTGAATATTGGCAAGGATCTGGAACAACTGGAAGTCTCATACATTGCTGGTAGGAGTGTAAAATGTTGTAATTACTTTCAAAACCCTTTTGCACTGTCTTAAGAACATAATTATACATCTACCCTATGACCTAGCAATTCTGCTTCTAGGTATTTCCCAAGAGAAAGGAAAACATGTCCACACAAAGCTTTGTGCAAGAATATCCACTTTATTCATAATAGCTCAAAACTGGAAACAGTCCAAGTATCCATCAACAGGAGAACTGATAAATACAGTGTGGTGTATTCATATAACAGAATACTGAACTTCTGATATATACAACTGCATGGACAAATTTCAAAAACATTATGCTGAGAAGAAACCAGTTACAAAAGAGTACATTTATGATGACACTTATATGAAGTTCTAGGACAGGCAAAACTAATCTATGGTAATAGAAATCAGAACAGGAATTGACTTGGGGGATGGAGGGGATTGACTGTAAAGAAGTATCAGGGGACTTTTGGAAGTGATGGAATGTTCTTTCATCATAGGGTGTGGCTTCCATGGGTGTATACATTTTCAAAACTGATTCAGATTAGTGAATTTAAGTTATGCCTCAATTTTTCAAAATTTATGTTTTATAGAAAATTTTAAACCATGGAAAAAACAAGGGCTAAAAAAATATTATTTTTTAAATTAATTCAAAGAAATTCAAGCAATGTATTAAAAGAATACAACATCATGACAGAGTAGATTTTATCCAGGAATGCAAAGATGCTCGTTACATGTTCAGATGAGAGGAAAAAAATAATCATATCAACTTAATACACACTGGGGAAAAACATTTTATAATATTCAATACCCACTCATGATGAACTTTTAAAATTTAGCAACCTAAGAGTAGAAAAGTATTTCCTAAACTTAATAAGTTGATTCTCTCAAGACCTATACAACAGTAGTTAGAAAATATTTTAAACTAAGTGATAACGAAAATACAACATATAAAAACTTGTGGTACGTGGTGAAAGCCATCCATAGAAATATATAGCCTTAAATGCATAAATTACAGAAGAAGGAAGACTAAAAATAAATGATCTAAGCATTCTCAAACAAGTAAGAAAATAAATAGCAAGTTAAACACAAAAAAAGTAGAAGGAAGGACATTATAAAAATAAAAGCAGAAATTAAGTAGAAAATAAGCCCCAAATCCAAAAGTTAGAAGAGAGCTTCCTTAACCTGATAAAAGGTATTTACAAAAAATGAACCACAAACATCATACTTAGAGGTGAAATATTTAAATGCTTCTCACTGAAATTGGGAGGGAACAAGACAAGGATGCCTGCCAGGCTGGAGTGCAGTGGCCGGATCATAGCTCACTGCAGCCTTGAATTCCCAGACTCAAGCGATTTTTTTTTTTCCCTATAGAAACAGGGTCTTGGTGTTGCCCAGGCTGGTCTCAAACTCCTGGCCTCAAGCGATCACCCTGCCTCAGCCTCCCAAAGTGCTGAGATTACAGGCGTGAGCCACCCTGCCCAACCTACTTGCTTTTTTTATATTAAATATTTTTTTATTATTCCATTTCCCATCTCTATTAACTTGTTATTCATTTTCTATTATTTGAGCTGTTACTCTAGAGATCATAATAGTCATTATTGATTTATTAAAGCCAAGTACTTTTATCAATTCCCAGAGAATGCTAGGGTCTTAGAACATTTTAATTCCATTTAGCCTGTCCTACTTTTTGTGCTAATTATGTATATTTTAATTCTATATATATTTAAACCTCACACATTTTTAAAAATTTTATTCAGTTTGTATTTATTTCTATCTAGTCGCATATTAACCCTTTGCATTCACTCTTCATTCCTTTAGGCATCTCCATGAATTCATTTGGGATTAGTTTTCATCTGCCTGAGAACTCCTTTTGGAATATCCTTTAACATGGACAACACTGATGATCTTAGTGTTTCTTTGTTATAAAAATGTCTGTATTTTACTTTCAATTTTGAAGAGTATTTTTACTGGGTATTTAATTTAGGTTGGCAACTAATTTCTCCCAGGACTTTGAAGATATTTGAAGGTGTTTAGGCTTCCAGTGGTTCTTCGAGAATAAACTCTTGATTGTGTTCTTGCCCTTTTACAGGTCATATATCTGCTTTCTCTGCCGATGTTAAACATTTTCTCTTTGTCTTTGTTTCTCAGGGGTTTGCTACAATCCGCCTAGGGTTTCTTTGCTTGAAATCTGCTTGATATTCATGTTTCTTGACTCAGAGTTGTTGTCATCTGTTAGTTTTTAAAAATTCCCAGTTATCGTCTTTCAAATATTGCCTCTTTTCCTTTTCTCTTTCCTCTCCTTCTGATATTCCAATTAAATGTATGTCAGAATATTTTATGACACATCACATATGTTATCCTTTTCTCTGAACTTTATGTCTTTTTATCTCCTGTGTTTCATTTTGCATATTTCATTTTACTTATTAACTAATCAGGTTCACTAATTCTTGCTTAAGTTTTATCTAATCTGTTATTAAACCCATCATTCCTTGGTAGTTTTAGTTTGTGGGTTTTTTTCCCCAATTACAAAATTTCATTTTATTCTTCTTTGGAGTTTCCAGTTGAAACTATTTTGTCATTTAATTGCTTGAAGATATTATACAGAATCATTTTTATATTAAAGACATTAATATCTTTAATATTAATCTTGAAGATATCAAACAAGATCATTTTATGATTTCATCAATCATCAAATCTGTCTTTAAACTTCAATATCTGGATCTCTGGTGTGTTTATTTCTGTTTTCTGTCTTTTTCCCTTAGTTTTTAAGACAATTCTTTTTGTGTATCCTTTTTTTTTTTAAGCGTCAGACAGGGTGTATAAAATATTATTCCGATAATGTGTGGCTGTGCATGATGCTGTTTTTCTCCAGAGGGAATTCACTGTTGCCTTTTGAGGCTGGTCTTCAGTCCTTGCTGGTCTATTTCCCATTCATCCACGCTCCTAGGATAGAGCCCTTCAGAGTCTGCACTGAAGGCCTAGTTAGTTACCAACTCCTCTTCCTAAATAGGTCCTAAACTCCAGTTTTTTGTCTCCCATGAGATGGCTGAAAGCTCTGCTCACTTTTTCACACTTTCAACCATTGTTTTTCCTTCATGGGAAAAGTGGTGCCTTTCTGGGCTGCCCTTCTTTCTGGGATTTTAGTTATCCAAGTCCTTTCTGCTTTTGAAGTTCTCTGATGCCTTCAAGCAGAGGACTTTCATTTTTCTTTTTTTTTTAAACTTTGCTAACTTTTCTAATTTTTCTCAGTGAGAGTATAGATCACAAATAAGCTAGTCCATCACTTCCAGAAGCAAAACTCTATTGGGACAGTTTGAGCAGAGCAGTGACATGATTTAACCTAGATTTTAGAAAGATCACTCTCGTTGCCTTGAAAATGAACTATGTGGGATTACGGAGGAAGGATGGAAATAGGTAGTCTAGTTAGTAAGCTATCACGTGAATCCAGACAAGAGATAATGGTGACTCAGGCCGTGGTAGTAACGTGGAAATGGAGAGAAGTGACCAGATTCTGCGCATAGTTTGAAGGTAAAGCCAAGAGGGTTCACTGACAAAGTGGATGAGGGGTATGGGACAAAGAGAGGAGTCAATGCTTATCCCAAGATTTTTGGCCTGAACAACCAGAAGGATGGAGACGGCAAAAACTGAGATGGGGAAACAGAGTAGGAGTGCATTTACGAAGGATGATCAGGAACTTACTTTTGTATATGTTAAGTCTGAGATGCTAATTTGACATCTAAGTGGAGATGCCAAGTGCATAGTTGAATATAGGAGTCTGAGGTTCAGGGAATGATTGGAAGCTGGAAATATAAATGCTGTCGTCATAAGCATGCGGATAGTAATTAAAGCCATAAGACTGGATGGGAGCACCTTGAAAGTAAACGTAGAGAAGACTACAGACAGGATAACAGTGCCTATTTCATAGGGCTGGTGCGCGGGCTTAAAAATATTTATACAACTCCTGCCTCCAGATCCCTCTGCCATTGTGCAGAGAAGCCAGGGGCAGCTGCCCACCCTAATGCGTTGTACAGCAGCTGAGATCAGGGTCTCATCACCCCTACCCACCTGCCCAAGAGAAAGCGATTGTAAAGTTCCTGCTCGCAGCTCTCACCCCCTTCATTAACCTCGGGTCAGCTTTCGGATCTCACAGATGCTCAACAGGTGCGCAACTGGCTAATGCAGTGGCCCTAGTGCCCAAGGGGTGGTGCTATGCTCTCCTCCAGGCCGCCCGACGGCCTCCAGCCGCACCTTGTGCCCCTGGGCTGCAGAGAGGGCGCGTGTGACCCCCCCGGGGCTCGGGATCGAGCCGGAGCATACCAAGGGGGCGGGGCGAGGGGCGGGGCCCGGGGCGCCGGGGGCGGGGCGGGAGGCCGGGCGGGGCGCGGGGCGGGGCCGGGCTGCCGGGAGCTTGGAGGCCGCAGTCTGCGCGCGGCGCCGGGGAGAGCGGGTGTCTGGCGGTTCTTCGGGCCCGCACGAGGCAGCCGGAGGCGGGCCCGTTACCCGGCGGCTTCTCGGAGAGAGCGGGGCGGCCAGGAAGGAAGCGCGCCCGAGCACCATGATCCCTCTGGAGAAGCCGGGCAGCGGCAGCTCCTCCCCGGCCACCGGCGCTGGCGCGGGCACGGCCGGCCGGGGTCTCAACACGCCGCGACGGCCGCCGCCGCCCCAGGCCCGCGGGCTGCTGACGGAGATCCGAGCCGCCGTGCGCACCGAGCCCTTTCAGGACGGCTACAGCCTGTGCCCGGGCAGGGAGCTGGGCAGGTGAGGACTGGCGGGGTCCCGGGCGCGACCCCGACCCCGACCCCGGCGCGGAGCCTTCCTGGACGCGCGGGGCGGGACGCGGGCGCCGATAAGTGCTGGGCGCGTCGGCGTGGCTGGAGGTGGCGTTGCTGGTGCCGATAACGCGCGTTGTGACTTGGCACAAACTTGGGTGCTGGCGGCGATTAGGACAGCTGAGTCGCACCAGCTCCCCCTTCACGCGCCGCGACGAGGCCCCCAGCCCCGCGGCGCTCGGCGAGCGAGTCGTTTTAACTAGATAGCCTGCGGGAGAAGCCTCCAACGACAGGTACAGACGAGCAAGGGTTCGTTTCACTGGGCTACCGAGAGCCTTGTCACCTTCCTCTCCTCGCGCCCTTTCAACATCTGTGATGTTTTAAATGGTAATTTAGCGAGAGAAGTGTGTGCACCACGCTCGCGGACTTGCCCGTAGTAGCAAGTCTGAAAACCAGGGCTTTATGGAGTCAGCTTTGTTTGTGCCCTTAAACGCTTCTGCCTTTCTCCGTCTCCTTATGTGGCTTTAATAAAATAATAGCATCAGTTGTGACGGCTTCCTTTGCTCTGGTGCTGTGTTAACTTACGTCAGCCTTCTGCTGCGGACTTGATCATTTTAGTTTTCTTGGTTGGTTTTATGCTGTTTTACTTCTAAAATATTTAGGTCCCTGTGCCTTCATTTTAGATTGGTTTCACTCATAGGCTCTTGGCCCTTTTCTCACTCTTTACTTTGCTGTGAGCTGGCTCTTGCCTTCTCCCCACCCTACCGTTTTTATGTGGGAGTAGGGAGAGTTTACAACTTGGTCTCTTTTTAAAGTTGTAAGAGGTGAAGGCTGTTTGGATGCTTTACATTTTGTATGGTGAGGAAGGGCGATATAGTGACTTTTATGGGGTTTGGGGACTCTCTTCTTTGAGGACAGTTTGGAGAAGTCAAATGCGCTGGCTTTGGGGTCACACCTGAGTTCATCATCCTCACCCTGCTTGCTCTGTTTGCCTTTGGGTGGGTTACTTAGACTCCCCGGCCTCGCTTTTCTCATCCGTGAAACCGTAAGTTACAGTACCCACCTCATAGAGGTGTCGTGGAGATGCCATGCGTGTAAAGTGCACACCCCTGGGCCTGCTGTGTAGTGTTCAATAAAGGTTCCTGTTATTGTAAACATTTGTTGTGGTTGCAAAATAGCACCATGTTGTAATGGGAAAGGTCCCAACAGTCATGACAGCTTTCAGTTGGGGTCTTGGAAAAGGCATTGTTGCAAACAATGTTAAAGACGCACTGCCTTAAAAATATTAAGGTAACTTTTGGAAATAGGTTTTTTGTGGGGGCGGGGGAGCGGAATCCTACCTTAAAAATGTCTTACTTATTCCAAATGTTAACAAAAGGAAAAACACCTTTCGGGAGCAAGATTTACTTCACTGCTAGGCACTAATTGACTGAATCTGTGTGTACTTTAATTATGACAAAAGAAGAGAAGGGAGCTATGGACTCAGCTCGGTATTCTAATTCACTGAAATTCCAAACATTCTGAACTAACCCTGGTTACTTGAAAAGGAAAACAAAGTTTTCCATTATTTGGTTGAGTTGTCTGGCTTCATTCCACAAAGGGAAAACTAGTACAGGTATTACAAAACTGAACCATCTTCAGGTGGCAAGCACTGTCTTGTAGACTTTATAATGAATGATTTAATCTGAAAACTGATTTGCACCCCACCAGTTCTTGTGGTACTAATTCCTACAGGAATGTTTCTTTCAACTTTTGTTTTAAGCTGTTTTATAAAATTAGCTTGCCTATAAGATTTTTTTTAAGGTTGCGGTATCTTCTACATACCTTTTCTTATATAAAGTTATTTGAAAAGGAATAGATCCTGAAGCAGCAGAACAGTGCAGTTAATAGATGGATACTTGATGTAAAAGCCTGGAACTGAAAAATTAATCTATTATTTTTCATTACGGAGGAGTTTAATGCAGTGATTAGGAACATGGGCTTTGGAGTCAGTCTGAGATTGAATCTTGGCTCTTACTGGTTGTTTTTGTTTTTAAACATGTTTCACAGAAAAGTAGCTGTTTCTAGTTATATGGACTTGAGTACATTACCTAGCCATTCGTTGTCTCATAGGGTTGTTCAGAGAATTAAATAAAATAAAACATATATAGCCTTAAGCCTGTGCTTAGGGGATGCACTCAATAAATGTTATTTTAAATGTATCCAAAAAACAAAAATAAGAAAACCTGCACAATCTCAAAATGTGCCTCCATCTCCGGCAAAAGTAATGAAGTCACAGGAACTGTTTGAAAGTCTCAGGAAGTAAAAGTTCTGTTTTGTGCTATAAATAGTCTTTGTTTAAAGTTTATAAATTTTGTGTGTATATTATGGTTTTAATATAGTTGCATGCATACTCTTTTCTCTGGTAAGATAGAAAACTTATTTTTCCACCTGTTAATTCTGGTTGCATTTCTGATATAACTCTAATTGATCTCATGCCGATATACAACTTGCAAAATATCTGTTATATTTTAATGATGTGGGAGGAAAAGCAAGTTTTTTTCATTTTAGTCTACATTTAGTAAAATGTGGAAGGGCTGTGAAGAGTTAACTGTTTAAACAAATCAATTTCTTTCTGGCGCTACAATTATTTTATCAGAGATACAAAGCTTTGAAAGAGATGGCTGTTCAAAGAGAATTTTTTTAAGTGGTCAATATTGATTCCACAGTAATGACAGGATGTGATGTTGGTCATTTTAAGAAATGTCACATTCTTTCATGTCTCCAGCAGAGTCTATAGCAACCTAAATGTAGGTAAATATATGATGTAAAACTTTCTTTTATTGCTTGAAGCTTGAATTGTTATTCCTAAGGCTTGTTACCTTTCTTTGGGTCAGGATCTGTGCCAGTGTAAACCACATTAGTGATTTCATTACTGAGGAGCAGGAGAAATGACCTTGGGTTCTGATAATTTTTTCGTGTTGATTGCCCTTGAGTTTATTGGTAATATAGGAACAAAAAGATCTTTCTAGAGATTTTAAAATATACGAATTTCACATCAAATGCGTGTTTTCATCGTCTAGTCTTCAACTTTAACATTTTTAATATATTCATAAATTTTTTTCTTAAGAAAAAAAATTGTCAAAAGAACATTTTTTAAATCTTGTTACATGCTCATAGTTGGATTTTCCTATGGAAAAAGTTAGAAATATGAGTTACCATCTGGAAGAGGTACTTCATAAACGTGTCGGCTTTACAGTTTTACAAGTGCTTTCACATGTGATTCTTACCACAAGCTTGTTTGAAAAACTTCATTTTTCAGATGAGAAAACCAAGACAGAAATTGAGTCTTGTAAGAGACAGCAGAGCTGGGTCTCCTGACTTTGAAATCACTTCCATTACACCACAAATGTTTTTCAGAGAACGGTCTGTGGTCTATCTCGTGAAAGGCTATGTTAATGAGATCCAAATTGGAACAAACACTACCAAGCTTCAGTGTCATATAGTTACCGCCCAGTTGGGCCTTAAAGTAGCTAGGGATGTCCTATCTCATTCTCAGGGGTAACAGGGACAAGAAAGGATTTGGGGAAAGTATGGGTTCTGCTCTAAGGCAGGTAATTCATTGAGTGAACTATTTAATTTTTAAAAGTTGGTCCTTAAAATGTTAAAATCTTAATTTAAAATACATGAACTTAAGGATTTAACGAATTTTAGTCTCCATAAAACAATAACAAAATTTTATAAAATCTGACTATTGAACCAAATGCATTAGAAAGCCGAGTAGCTATCTATGGTCATTGATTCACCTCTACAGGTAAGTAAGAAGGAACTAGATTTTTTGAGGGAATTTACACTTCGTCTACAGTTCAAATCAGATCGCCTTCAGAACTCTTCTGTTCTATGATTTTTATTTTTTAATTTTATTTTATGTTTTAGAGACAGGGTCTCAGGCTGGTCTTGAACTGGGCTCAAGCGATCCCTGCCTCAGCTTCCCAAGTAGCTGGGATTACAGGTACAAGCCACCATGCCCAACTCTGTGATTTTTTTGGTACAAATTATTCATTGGTTATATCATAGATCTGAAATTAGTGCCCAAAACAATAAAAATAGCTACAGATTACGGATCATTTACAGAATGCTATGCGTTTTAAAGATGTGATTTTGTTTAATCTTCCCTGCCCTGTAAGGTAGGTGCCATCAACCTCATTTTACAGAGGAGGAATCCAAGGCCCAGAAAGAATGAATAAGTTGCCCACGATTACAGTTAATGGCCAGAACTTAAAACTAAGTTTGGCTTTTAAAGCCTTTCCTGTTCTTATCACTCACACTGATGTCTTATTTGAATGGATTAACTGGTTTTTACATTTAGGGCCAACAGTTATTGTGTATTTTTTTCTTGTTTTCCTTAATCTTTTCAGAGGTAAGGAATACAGAAGCTATTCTGGGTCTTTCTTGAATGGAACTTCTTTATGTAAGACATCACCCAATGTAATTAAGCAAATATTTTATTTATATATTAAGGACAGAAGGCACTCCCCTGCCCTCTGGAAATTACTCCCAAAGGTAACAGTGTAACAGATCAATCACTATCCCCGTTATAGGCAAAATGACATCCACTGGAAGGTCTTATGGGGGAAATAACATTTGATCCAAGCTGTAAAGAATGGATGGAATTTCAGAAGTAGCCATGGAAGATACTCCAGCCACTGGCAATAAAACAAACAAGGCACAGTGGTAGAAAAATTCAGTAAACAGAATGGCAAGTAGTCCAGTATATTAAACATTATGAGGTTAAGTTGCCATAAAGCTTTTATTTAACAAAATAGTAAGAGTATGTATACTCAGTGTGTTATCTGATATATTTGCACACCTGCCGTGTGCAGGGTACTATGGAGATAGGAAGATGAATAACAAGTGAGGTCCCTGGGACTCTCAGTGTAGTTGGGGAGACAGCCATAGTACAACGAATTGTAATATGTCAGATTGATATAAATAACATGGTAAAGGTATAAACAAAGCACTTTATTGAAATGTAGAATAAAACAGGACCTTGGACATTATTTTTCTTCCTCTGTAAACCACTCAAATTAGCATCTAGATTTTCTAGTGTTTACCTGAACCTCATATAGTCTATTGTCTCTTCATCTTTGCCTGTAACCCAAATACTTAAATATTTGGAATCCATCCAGTAAATGAGATTCTCTTTACTGAGAAAGGCACCTCAAACTTCTATCCAAAACCTAAAACATGATCTTTTGCCAAAAATCTATTATTGTTTTTATGATCTTTATGTCAGTTGATGGTACCACTTTTACATATGACCCATATTAAAAATCTAGAAGTTGTCCTTGACTGCCACCTTTCCCTTCTCCCCCCATCTCTGCCTACAACTCAGTCTGTCAGGGAGTGCTAGTAAAACTTGACCTTGAATGTCTTTTAAATGTACTCTCTCCTCCCAGTCTCCACTGCTGCTACTTGAGTTCAGGTCCACTACCTTGAATTATTTTATCGGCCTCCCTGTTTCTAGTTATCACTTGGCAATCACTCTTCACAGTACTATCAGAATTATCTTTTTTAAACAATTATCATAGGAAATCTACTAGGTACCCATTTTAAACCTGATAAAGCCCAAACTTCCTTAGCAAGTTATACCTATCTAAAGTTGCTCACCATACCTTCCTGAGCTCTGTATTAAGCACTGGTAGTGCAAAAATGAATAAAATTTGGTCCTTGTTCTTAGGGAGCTTGGACTGGTGGGCCCAATTCAAACGTCTCTTCCTATTGTTATAATTGTTCATGTACCTTCCCTTTCCCACCACTCTGGAATATGCTTTCCTTGAGTAGTTCTGAAATGTATTCATTTCTGACATTCATCCCAAAATGTTTAACGAAAACTTGAGTTCTCAGTTTTGTGCATAATAGTAAACTATAGATATTTGTGAAATGAATGAATAGCTCTGAAAATTTTTAACAACCATGTATTCCAGGAAGAAGTTAGGCTTTTCTTTTCAACAAAGAAATAGATATGTAACCAACATCTTACGTCCTTTGAGGCTCTTCAGCCCCAAGTCTCTGTATATAAGTGTGGCCCCTTGTATCAGAAAAACATCATTTTTTAAATGTTTTGTAGCGGCCTCAATAACCTAAAGTTAAAGATTGAAATACAGTCACAATTTTTACCATGAAGCCATGGTAAAGTATGCATTTTTTTTTTTTTTTAAATAGAGGTGGGGTCTCACTCTGTCTCCCAGGCTGGACTGCAGCCTCCAACTCCTGGGCTCAAACGATCCTCCTGCCTCAGTCTCCTGAGTAGCTGGTACTACAGGCATGGGCCACCGCACCTGGCTAATTTTTTTTTTCAGAGATGGGGTCTTACTATGTTGCCCAGGTTGGTCTCAAACTCCTGGCCTCAAGTGATCCTCCCACCTGGACCTCCCAAAGTGCTGGGATTACAGGCGTGAGCCACCATACCCAGCCCAAAGTATGCATATTGGAACTCTTTTGGGGTATGGAATTTAGGGAACTCTGTAGCAATATAATTCTGAGTCTGTTCACTGGGACTCTGTACCTTGAAAGCTGAATCTCATGTTTCTTTGTATGGTGTGGCTCTACAGGAAGAACAGCTCCCAGAAATCTCTATCTCCTTCTGACTCCTCCACAAGTGGTGGTAAGGGTCCCCCTCCCACTGCATCAGTCATCTAGAGCATCCATGTTTCCTAAAGTCACTGTGACCTGCTGTCTTCCTGCCAGTGTCAGTGGTATGCAGTATTAGAACAATGGAAGCGTTTTCTTCAGTGTGGGATAGTGCAGGGACCAGCAAACTACACCCAGCCGCCTATTTTTGTACAGCCCACAAGCTAGCAATGTTTTTTACATTTTAAATCGTTGAAAAAATCAGAATAAACGTAACATTTAATGACATGAAAATCATGTCGAATTCAAGTTGCAGTGTCAAAGTTTTCATGGAACCCAGCCACACCCATTCACTTACCTTTTGTCTATAGCTGCTTATCTTGCCTTTTACAGACAAATTTGCTGGCCCCCAGTATAGTGTATGCTATGCTAGAAAGGAGAAACCTGAAACTGTGAGGGACACTTCCACAGAAACAAAGGTGGTGTCAGAGTGGTCATCGGTACGAAAGGAGAGCCGTGGGCACTGCACGCTGGCACCTCCAGGAGGGGGTGAGGAGTGTGGCGCCAGACAGAATAAGTGTGGGAAGGGGCCCCAGAGTTTAGCAGTGGCTGTGCTGGAACGGGGTTCCCACAGCTCACAGGTTAGCCGTGTGTGAATCCAGTTCTCTGTTTGCTAAGTCACTTGTCTTCACATCTGGTCTTCAAAAATATACTTTCAGGCTAGATAATAAGTAGTATTTTACTTCGCAGTACTGTGTTGCTTTGAATTTCAGGTGTGGCCACAATAAACATTTGTGTGTTTGATGTGGGAGTGCTCGGAGGGCCATTCAACTGAGTCATTTCTAATTTACCCGGAACATGTTCGCTGTCAATTATATGTTGAGGCTTCATTTCAGATCAGTTTTTTACAAATTAAACTTTCTCTCTTGAAACTTCTGGACATGTAGGTATGAAAAAATCAAATTATTAATGGATTTTTTTCTTAGACGAATCCAAAGATCACTGGGCATCTTTTAAAACTTGATGGAGATGTTAGCCTAATGATTTTGTGGGATAAAATAAGAGGTGGTATTAGTCTTTGATGAATTTGTTTGTAGTTAAAATAACATAAAATATAAAATAAAAACAAATAGTCTCCAGTATCTGTGGAAGTCTTTCATGTTTCTATAAATAAAAGAACTTTGATCTGAATAAGGGTGCTATTAGGTAGACTGTTACCAAGTTGAACAGCTATAGGGCTATGCCTAAGGATTTGTCATTCCACGTTCTATTACTAATGGTAACAAAAATATAGAGGGCATGATAATCATATTTGCAGTTAAAAATAGATAGGAAGGAAGAATTAGTACTCAAAATTATGCCAGTAGTCTACAATGCTAGTCCAAAACCTAGAAGTTAGAACTTAACAGGGCAAATTAAAGCCTTGTATTTAATTTTTTAGAAAGCATTTTTAAAATATAGTATGAGGATACTGACTTGATGAAAATTCAAGGGGAAAAAATCTACATAATTTATTTACCAGCCCAATATGAAATATGAAAAACCTGTCAAGTTTTTTTTAACAAGCAATATTAGGTTGTATTGTGCCAAGATCAACAAAATAATGATGCAACACTTTGATCAGATTATACCTGGAGTAGTTGCTCTAGATTTGGTTGGCACATTTTTTGATAAGCCATAATAGTGAGGGGGTCAAAAAACCTCACGGCGATGAGGAATTGGGACATTGGGCAAGGGAGGAGGGAGTGGCAACTAAGAGATCGTGTTCACTGTGTTCAATATCTGCAACACTGTCATGTGGAAAAGAGAGTGGGGTCTATTCTGTACTGGTCAGCAAAGAACCCAGACTGCAGCCCTTCAGGTAAAGTCAGGTTTAAGGAAAACCTTATTATTATAAAATAATATGTGCCCAGTAGTAAAAGAGATTACCTCATAATTTGATAAAAGACATTGGCATTTGGTATTAGGTTAAAAAAAAAAAAAGTGATTTTTTTTTTTTCCCCTTCCACGGCTTCTGAATCTTAGGAAAAAACTATATGATTTCTAAGTTGCCTTCCAACCTAAGGATTCAGTGAATATTTATGGGTGTTGACTATCGCAACTTGATGATTTGTGTGATTAGTAATATTTTGTTGAGCACTTACTATGTGGCAAGTACCATGCTAAGCAATTGATATGTACTATATACTGTAATTCTCACAACCTTGTAAAGTAGATACCATTTGTGTCGCTATACAGATAAGAAAAATGAGACTTAAAGAGGTTGAATAAATAGGCTAAGGTTGTGTGTCATGTGCCATTTGTGGAATTCAAGCCCACATAGGTCTAGTTCTAGAACTCGTACCTTTGATCGGTATGCTATACCAACTCCCCCGTTTGGCCTGCTCATTAGTTTAATGACAAATTGTAGTGTATTAAGGTAATGCTTGTTGTAACTATAGGAAAACGAGACATTTTCAGCTGGTGTAGTTAGAATGATATGATATGAATGAGATCCTTAACTTTTATAATTTTAGAAGGTGATAGTGTTCTTTAGAGTCAATTAGTGACAGTGAAATTTATCATATTAGGAGTTCTGGTGACCAATTTATATAAAAAGTAAATGGCTTTTTAAAGATTTAAATCATTTTATGTATAAATGTGCAAAAAATTAACCAAGTTATTTTTTGTATAACTCTGCGAAAGATACTGACTTTAATATTAGGTTATTTCCTGTTTAGAAAAATTAATTTTACAGATTTACAGACTACATTTTATTTGATAAATCTATAAACCTATAGGTATAGCCTATGTATGTTTCTAAGTGATATGGCTACTTTTGTTATTGAAAATGAGCTAAATTTGAATATCTACCAGTGGGTATTTGGAAATTTTATTAAAATTTACCATCCCTGGAAAGTTGTCAACTTTAATTAACAGTGAATGTTTTTGTTTAATTCTAGGGGTAAATTTGCAGTGGTGAGGAAATGTATAAAGAAAGATTCTGGGAAAGAATTTGCAGCAAAGTTCATGAGAAAAAGAAGAAAAGGCCAAGATTGTCAGATGGAAATAATTCATGAGATCGCTGTACTTGAACTAGCAAAGGACAATCCTTGGGTCATTAATTTACATGAAGTTTATGAGACTCCGTCAGAAATGATCTTAGTTCTGGAATAGTAAGTATCATGTTCCTTAGGCTAAGTGTGTCTGCCAGTGTACACTTCTTTTACGGGATGCCACTCAACTGTAATAACATTGCAGGGCCTGGTTCTCTGGAAATCTTAGGGTTTTCCAGATCTTCTTCATATGTTCCTCTTATTAATTTGACATGTTCTAAATTTGCAAAGGTGCATGTATGTTAGCATTTTCATTTTCATTCCTTAATGAAATTCTCCTCATGATGGGATAAAAATTCTCTTATGTTTTTATTTAGAGGCATTCTTAACAAGGTAAGTAATATCAAAATATTAAAAGGCATTTATAATCCCTTATATGTTCTTATAGTCTGAGTTAATCCTCTTTCTTTTAGAAATAGTAGTCTTGATTCTTACCATGTTTTCAATTTGAGTAAGTAGATACAGCACAGAGAACAGCTTTGGAAAACAAAGGATAGTTGTTTATCTCCTTAAGAAATTCTGGTTTCCTCTCTGCTTCTCTTGCCAAAGGAAAAGATTGATAGATCTGAATACATTGAAAGCCTTAATACGTCAATAAACATAAACAAAATGAAAAAACAAACTCAGAGAAAAATAGCTCTAATATCCATTCAGCCAAAATGATTAAAATTTCTTTAATATGTAACTAGATCTTACAAATATGTACAAAAACATGAACCTCCCAGTTTAAAAAGAATTTGGGCCATAATCCCGAAAGACACTGTCCTAAATGTTGAAATCCCAAAAGATCAAAATCCCTAAAGTCTAAAATCTCAAAAAATCACAATTCTGAAAGATCAAAATCCCAAAAATATAATTCTGGAAAAAGTAACTTTAAAAATTCTTTAGAAGACATTTATTTATGTTTTTAAGGGGGGATTTACTTGAGAAACATAAAAATCACTATGTACCCTATAAATATGTACAATTATTATGTGTCAATTAAAAGTAAATAAAATTTTTTTAAAAACACGACAGAACATTTCATAGTCCACTTTACACAGTAAAATAGGCAATAATAACATACATATTTTTGCAAGCATGAGCACTCAGGTATACTAACAGTCTGTAAAGGAAGTGTAGACTATCAAATATACTATCAAGTATAACAGTTATGAGCAGTTGAACTGTATTTATAACAAATAGGTCAAAAAGTGAACTGTATAAATGCATATCACCATGGTTGATAATTGTATTCACCCAGTTTTATAACTATAGTCATCTGAAATACTATGACAGACAACATAAGTCTTTTCTTGAGACTGATCAAAAACCATACAGCCAAGATCTTGAGAAATTTTATCTTTCATAAATGCAGGTGTACAAAAAAGACATCACTTCACTCATTGAGGAAGTCTCAATGTTTTTACATACATAGTGTTTACACGCAAAGTCAACATTTTGTTAATGTACTTCCGTGGAGTCAAATTTGCAAAAAGTACATAAAATGAATTAGAATTTTCTAAAAGTTTTTACACAGTTTATCCTCCAGTACTGGAAATGATGTGAAGATGAAATCAATAGCATAGTGAATTGGTGCTCTGTGCGAAGGGGCAGAAGTTGTACGTGATTGAATAATTTGGCAGGGGAGATTTCTTTTATTTTTCACCAGCATTTCACTTCCGTAATCTTCAAAACACTCGCTGCACTTGTATTTGGAGAGTGGTTGTGGCCTACAAATTTTGTAAGTATATATTGTCCATTTGAAAGTCTGGTTATTGCTTGGCCATTGCAATTAAATGATTTTCTACTTTCAAGGCAACAGTAATAATTAGCTTTTAAACTTATCTTTTGCCATTAGGTAGCCTCATATGCTTGACTTAATCACAGCCTTTTTGCAAGGGAACAACTTCACAGATCTCTCC
This sequence comes from Daubentonia madagascariensis, assembly GCA_023783475.1. Taxonomy (NCBI): domain Eukaryota; kingdom Metazoa; phylum Chordata; class Mammalia; order Primates; family Daubentoniidae; genus Daubentonia; species Daubentonia madagascariensis. The sequence continues at coordinate 13,218,593 of JAKFHU010002658.1, forward strand.
CATTGTCTTCTGAGGAATACAATGATACTGGGCTTCCCCGATACCAAATCTTTATTAGTCAGGTTTCTCCAGAGAGACAGAACCAATAGGATAAATATGACGGGGGATTTATTAAGGGAATTGGCTCATGCGCTTATGGTGGCTGAGAAGTCCGCCAGCAGGCCGTCTGTAAGCTGGAGATGCTGGGATGCCAACGGCATGGCTTAGTCCAAGTGTGAAGGCCTCAGAACAAGGGAAGCTGATGGTGTAGCTTTCGATCTGAGGCCAAAAGCCTCAGGACCTGGCGTGGGGGTGGGTAAGTCCTGGCGTTCAAAGGCAAGCAAGCCTGGAGTTCTGATGTTCAAGGCAGTATGAGAAAAGTCTGTCCCAGCTCTCAAAGCGACCAGTTCACCTTCTGTGTTTGTTCTCTCTGGGCCCCCAGCTGATTAGAGGGTCCAGCCTGCCAACCTTGAGGGCAGATCTTCCCCACCTAGTTCACTCAGACTCACAGTAATTGCTGGAAACACACTCACAGACATACCCAAAATAATGCTCTACCAAGTTTCCAGGTATTTCTTAATCCAGCTAAGTTGTCAACTAAAATTAAGTCCGCTAGTCCACCCCTTGTCAACTTGGCACCCTTACGCATCTCCTTTAAACTGTATTAAATTTCCAAATAAAGACAATAACAAGGCAATAGTTCTGCCTAACATGATGCAGCTACCATGATGCCCCTCTCCTGAGTACAACTGAAAACACACCATTCCCTTCCCTAGAATTCAGCTTTCAGGATTTCAACATTTGAGATTTTAATCATACAGGATTATGATCTTAGGGATTTTTGATCTTTTGGGATTTCAGCATTCAGGATTATGGCATCCGGGATTGTGTCTTTCCAGATTGTGATCGGCACTGGTTTAAAAAAAAAAAAAAAAAGGACAAAGGATTGAAGAGAAATTCCTCATAGACACATATGTGAATATAAATTGCCTATATACACATGAAAATATTCTTACAATTTTTATAATGTAAATAAGTGGTCAATTTCCCCCATCAGATTGGCAAAAATTATAAAGAAAAGTGATATTCATTGATTGAACCATCTTATCTATACCACAGTGGCAGTATTAATTGGCATAACTTTTCTGGAGGACAGTCTGAAGTATGTATCAAAAGCCTTAAGGGCTGGGTGTGGTGCCTTATGCCTATAATCCCAGCACTTTGGGAGGCTGAGACGGGCGGATTGCTTGAGCCTAGGAGTTCAAGACCAGCCTAGGCAACATAGTGAGACCCTGCCTCAACAAAAAATTGAAAAACAAAAAAAAAAAGCCTTAAAAAGGCAACTTTGCAAAGATATGTTACAAAAATGTTCATTATAACATCACCTATGTAGCACAAAGGTAGAAATAATCTAGATGTTTATTAGAAAGGAGTTGGTTAAATAAGTAATGTCATAAAATGAATTACAGTGCTGTCATTAAAAAGCTACGGTAGATATAAATGTATTGACAAAGATTTAAAATATTGCTAAGTTTAAAAAAGCATGATACAAAATAATGTGTATAATATTATGTTGCTTTTATTTAAAAGTTTATAGAGGGTAAAGTCTAAGTGTCTTCCTCTTGATAATATAATTCAAGAGCATTGTGTTCATGTATTTTAATTTAGTAATTTCACTTGTAGGAATGCCTTCTAAAGAAATAACGAAACATAGACATGAGAACAAAAGTGCTTGCCACAATGTATTTTTAATTTATAATAGTAGAAATATCCAAAAATGCTGGGATGGTTAAAAGTATTTTTTAAAAAAGTTGGTTTAGTAATCTCACATATAAGTCCCCTGCCTGGCTAGGTTTTTGGGTTTGTTTTTTTTTTTTTCTCAGTTTATTTTGGAGAGGGTCAAGGTGAACTTAGAAATTGATCTAGAAAAGACCCCCTGAAATATCCTCTGACCAAAATCTCCTCCTTCGTCTCCCATTCTCACGAAACGTGCTCTTCAGCCTTTAATCCTTGGACCTTCTCAGTCCTTCCAGTATCTCAGACAGCTCCTGACTTCCCTCCCCCTTTCTTCCCTTCTCCTTGGTGGTTATTTCTCCTAATCTCTCACCAGCACCACACGTTATTTCCTCTTCCTCTGGGTCTTCCTCTGCAACTCATTGGCCAGTTTGAAACCCGGAATACATGCGGTGTGTCCCTCCTCCTGTGCTGCCGCACATTCTTGGAAGGACTTGAAGAGTTTTTGATCTGCTCAGTAGAAGAGTTCCATCCTCAGCTGGGCTCTCATAGCTTGACAATTCTTCACCTAATCTCTCACCATGTCCTTTTAACACCACCCCCAGGAGTTAATCAATACCTACCACACTTACTGCGTCTCTGCTGCCCACCATTTACTACTCACCTGGCTTTTTCTCCCCTTTGTGGAGAAATGAAAGCCATCAGACACACTCTCCCTGGGAGTCCCTCCCCTCCTCCTCCGAATAGCTCTGTCTTTACTGCTCTCAAGCCCTTCCCTGCTGTTGGAAGGAAGAGATTCGACGACTCAATTCCGAGGCTAAAACCTTTACCTAAGTTCTTTAACTCTTGTCCTTCCTCTTCTAGGACCTCGGTTTTGTTTTTTAATCAGTTGTATAACCTCTTCCAGAGTTTCAGTCCCTCCTGTGGTGGTTCTTTTCCCCTCATCTCCTAATATTTGTCTTTTCTATCCTAAAATTCCTTATCCTCACCTTTGGCTTTTCCTAAACTATTGTCCTGCCTTTCTCTTTTCTTTACTGCTCTACTTCTTCAAGGAATAGTCTGAATTTACAGCATTCCTCACCTTTCCAGTCAGTCACTTATGTTCTCCTTCAGTGATCATTCATCTGTTCGTGTGCCAACACCCCATTCGCTTTGATCTGATGCCATCTGCTCTTCTAAAACTTCATGAGGTCACCAGCCCTGTGTGCCAAAATCAATCTCCTCATTTTAGCGTTCATTCTACTTCTTACTCTCCTTCAACACTTGATATTATACCTTCTTTCTTGAAATATGTTCTTCCTTGCCTTTCACAGCCCTATTTTTTTTTTATCTTCTCCTCTCAGAGCTGTTTACGCTGTTCTGCTATATAAAGGCAAGTGTTCCCTAGAGCTCCATCACATTACTGTTGTCACGTGTTTATGTTTTATGCATTTACCCTGGATGATAACAATCTATTGTTGTGGCTTTAGCTGTTATTTACATGCTGATTATTTCAAAGTCTGCATCTCCGACCTCAGCCCCTCTCCTGAGCTCCAGCTGCCTATTGCACATACCTGCATCCAGCTCCTGGTCGTTATCAATTCAATGTCAGTGCTCCTGCGTTGCCCTTTTAATGCCTGTTCTGCTTTTGTTTCCCATTTCCCTTGGTTTCCCCGTTATTTCATTGCTCAAGCTAGAAGCTTTGAAGCTACTGATTCCTTTATCTTCTTTAACTCTCCTGTATGGTGTGATGAATTACCTAGTCTTCCATTTAACCTCTCCAGTAGCTTCCTAGCTGATCACCCTGGCTTCAATTCTAGGACATCCCTCCTGCTTCTGTTACGTAGGTAACAAAAACATGGTTGTGGTGATATTATTCCCTTACTTAGAAACCCTTGGTGACTTTTGTTGCTTCAGTGATACGGTTTTTAGAACCAAAATCAGTATGATTTGGCCATAAAGTTTTGTGTTCTACTTCTAATTTAAAAAGAAAATCTTAGAGATATACTCTGGATACTGACTTATCAAAATGCTTAGCCACATCGATACATGGTTGTGGAAACAGGCTGGTTATGATCACTGTATCAGTTACTCATCCTGAAGCACCTGCCATGTGCACTCTATACTTATAGGTGTTGATAATATAAAAAGTGAAAAAAGCGTAGTCCCTTCCTGTCAAGTGCTAAAAGTCTAGCAAATCTGGAAATCTGAAATGCTCCAAAACCCAGGACTTTTTGAGCACTGACATGATGCCACAAGTGGAAAATTCCACACCTGACCTCGTGTGTTGCCCTAGAAAAGACACTGACTGTGGCTTATGAGACAGCCCCTACAGAAATTAAGGATGCCAAGGGCAGAGTAACTGCTGGGATGTGCTAATGCAGCAGGCACGCCTAAGTGTAAACTTGCTGTGAGTCCACGTGGGTGGCTGAGATAGTGACACCTTTGCTTTCTGATGGTTCAGTGTACGCAAACTTTGTTTCCTGCACAAAATTATTAAAAATATTGTATACAGTTACCTTCAGGCTGTGTGTATAAGTTGTATATGAAACATAAATGAATTTTATGTTTAAACTTTGGTCCCTTCCCCAAGATATGTCATTATGTATATGCAAATATTCCAAAATCCAAAAATACCAGAAACACTTCTGTCCCAAGCATTTCAGATAAGGGATACTCAACCTGTCAATGATTGCAGCAATATTGTGTTTTACTAGAAATTCTTGAGTAGCGTGCAATAGCCGTAATGTATTAAGCATTTACTGTGTGTCAGGCACTATGCTAAGTCTTCCAGCCAGCGTATATGCTTTACACACATTGTTTATAAATTTGCTTTAATATACATTGTAAATTTTAGAACAAGATTTTATATATGAGAAAAAACTCAGAAATAATCAACCCTAGTTTGTGCTACAGCGCAAGTAGCAGAGCCAAGATTTTAGTCCAGGAGTATGTGATTCCAAAGCCTTTGCTTGCAGCCATATGCTGTGCTATTTTACCCTGCCTGGCAGGTCAGGAGCGCTTCCTGAAAAAGGAGACATTTAGCATTATGTATTAGCCCATCATTGCCTTACTCAGAATTTTTTGGATTCTTTTGCCCTCCTCCCGTGCTCATCTCTCTGACTTCTCTTCTGTCTCATCTGCTGCTGGCCTGTCTCCATCCTCACACGCTGTGTGCTAGGCGTACCTCTTTTTTCCAGCACTTAAAGATGTCATTCCATTGTCGTCTTGCTTGCATTGTTTATAACAAGAAGTCTGTGATCATTCTTACCTTGGTTCACCTGCAAATGTGCCTTTTTAAAGATTTTTCTCTTTCGTGCTGGTTTTCACAATTTGAGCATGATGTGCCTTGGTTTTATTTGTATTTATCCTGCTTGGGGTTCATTGAGCTACTTGGATCATTGTGTTTGTAGTTTTTATCAGATATGGAAGTTTAATTTTTCAGCCATTATGTTTTCTAATATTTTCCTGCCCCCATCTCTCTTTTTCCTCCCATTGCAGTGTGTGAAACTGCTTGATATTGTCCCACAGGTCCCTGTTTATTTTGTTCAGTCTCCCCCAACCCCCGTACTTCACGTTGGATAGTTTATATTGCTATGTCGTAAAATTCACTGATTATTCTGCAGTGTCTGATCTGCCATAAAGACCATTCAGTGAATTTTTCGTTTTAGATACTCTATTTTTTCATCTCTGGAAGTTCCATTTGGTTCAATACCTTCCATCTCCTTGTTATGTTCATATTTTACTTTAAATCCTTGAGCATCTTTATAACACCTAAAGTCCTTATCTGCCAATTCCATTATGTCTGTCATTTCTGGGTCTGTTTGATTGTTTTTCCTGTTGTGGGTTGTAATTGTGGCATTTTCAGACATCTAGAAATTTTTGGTAGGATGCTGTACTGCTAGAATATTACAGTGTTAAGTAGATTTTATTCCATTAAAGAATGGTGAGGGGTGTTTTGGCAGGCAGTTAAACTTTGTTAGGGCAGGTCTAGGGCTAGTTTGGCTGTAATAATAAGGAGGGCCCTCCTGGGGTGGAGGTGGGGATCTGTCGATTGTCCTAAGTATTTGGAGTGGTTTTTCTACTCAAACTAGAGAAAATTCGAATGTCTTACCCTGTGCTCTGTGAACACCAGGAATCATTCAGCTTCTTCTGGGAAGAAGTTCTTTACCTGACCTTGTGGAGTTTACCTTATACATGTGCTTATAAGCATTTGATCTGAGACTCCAGAATACACTGAGGTTTCTGGAGATCTTTTCTCTGTGTAGCTCCCTCCTCTCAAGTACTCTACCTGCAAATTTCAACTGCTTTCACCTTGCCAAACTCCCAGTCTGTCTGCTCAGTTTAGCAAGACCACAGTATTCTGATTGGGTTCCTCCCCAACCCTGTACCACTGCCCATAAATTGCCTCCAGGTAGGAAGCTGGGGAGATAAGAGGGCTCCCCTTGTTTCCCTCCTCTCAGGACTCATGGTTCTACTTTATACTGCCTGTTCTAATGTCTGAAAACAGTTGATTCATATACTTTGCTAATTATAGCTAGAGGGCAGGTTTCCTACCGTTTGGTTGGAAAGGGAAGTAGCAACTTATCCTTTAATGAGTGTACCGTGTATTTTTCCCACTGATGTACCCATACACTTGTGCTCACTCTGCCTTGGTTGCGCCCCTGCCATTTCATGTGGACTCCTAGTTAGCCTTCAAGGGTCTGAATAGATGTCATCTTTCTGAGATCTTTTTTCCTTCTTCCTTTCCAATTGCTCAATTGCTAAGTTATCAGATCACTTCGTATATAATTTCAGACGCACATGTTTATGCATATGTATTTGGTGTTTAAAATGTCTTTTATTTTTCTTTCCCCAGCTAGTGCTTAAAGGCTCAGACGTACTTATTTGTCTTTTATATTTCTGTCTCTAGGACATAGCATAGGGCCTAACATATTTGATTGATGTTCGTTGAATTTGAATAGTTGAGTAAAGATCCAAACTGGGCCTCTAAGCAGGCTGGAAATGGAAATGCTAGTTTATGTAGACAAAGGAGTGTTTGGTGTCTGAGGTTGGAAGCTACAATCTAGCCAAGATGCAGGCAGCCCGGGAAGCTCGGTTACTCTCTGAGTGTCAGTTATATGGCTCTGAATAATGCTGGTCAAAAGATGCTTATCCCATAACTTTCTGAGGGCCACTAGAAAGTTAAAACTTTAAAGTTCTTAATATTTTTTGTAAAAGTAGTTTTTGTGTAAAAATTTTTTGTTAAATATAGTTGTAGAAATCTTGCTATAGTTAAAGGTGGACACAGCAAAGCTATTTTAGAGCTTCTCTAGCATCTGTGAAGGCAAGTGCTTTGTGTGAAATAGTTGTTAATATTCTAATATTTTTCTCTTACCATACTTGAGAGAGGCTTGTAACATCTCAGATTGTTCTTTAGTAAAATTACATTTGGTTCTATTAATTCATATGACAGTTTAGTTAATGGGTAAAACTTACATTTTAGCAGGGTAAAGTTATATGATTACACGTTGTACCAAGAGAAATGTAGTCGTAATGATCAATCAATTCTGGCTTTTAAAGCTACTTAGAATAGTCTGTATTTGAAGTACATCCTTAAATTTTCAGAAAACCATTAGCAATATATTTTGTGCGTATGTGAACTACTTCAATTGTTGAGAAAACGGAGAGGAAACCATTTGTTAAAACAAGAATGGGTAAACATCATAGTGGAAAGGACTAACAATACATTGCTCTTAAATTTTAGATAAAGAAATCTTTGTATTTATGTAAATTGACCTCTGGTGAATTTTGTTGCAGATGGTGGTAATGAGCTGAGGGACTCAGATGACAATAGATTGTGATTAAGAAACTTTTGCAGCCAAAATACAATTCTTTGTTTCAGTTAGAAACAGACAGTTCTGAGTGCTGCTGTCACATTGTGGCCTGTATGTGCAGAGGGCTTTGTGGACTGTGTATTACGTCGTGGTGCATGTCTAGCTGCTTGGGACCGAGTTGGCTTGGCTCCTACTGTGTTTTGTTAAAGGTTGTAAATTCCATATTAAGAGTATACAGTACTGCCAGGCTGTAATTAATTCCTTTTTAGTTTTGTCCTAAGTGTTCATCATTTCCTTTCTTATCAGTTATATATTACTTTAATTTTGCCATTCTCTAGTGCTGCTGGGGGTGAAATCTTTGACCAGTGTGTTGCAGACAGAGAAGAAGCCTTTAAAGAAAAAGATGTTCAAAGACTCATGCGACAGATTCTAGAAGGTGTTCACTTTTTACATGCTCATGATGTAGTTCATCTTGATTTGAAGGTAAGATATGAATTACTTTACAGGTTTGGTTTTTTTTGGTTTTTTTTTTTTGAGATGGGGTCTAGCTGTGTTGCCCAGTTAAGGAGATGATGTACATGTGTGTACATGGAAAGATAAATAATAATACAATGCCAAAAATATGGAAATCAGAGAATATGGCTGACGTAGGTGAAGGCTTCCTGTTGGAGCCAGTACTTGAGTTAGACCTTATTTTAAAAATTGAGATTTATATAAATAGAGAAGAATAAGAAAATAATTACCTCTTAAGAGTTAGGAGTACTTGTGATTTGTTTGGGAAAAAAAATAAATGGGACAGTTAGACTGGAATTAAGAGATCAATTAGAAGATACTGGAAGTTGAGAAAAAGCCAGATTCCAGAGGTTTCGTATGGCATGAAGAGACAGATGATTTTTGAGCCAGGAATATTTGAAAAGCAGTGTATTGGGAAAATTAGGCAGCAGTAAATAAAATAAATGATAGAATTGAAGAAATTAGAAGCAGATAGATTTCTAATTTAAAATTGTCAAAGGAAGAGAGAAGGGGAAGCGGGGAGAAAGGAAACAAAGGACAGTATATCAGTTACGATGCTTTCAGACGATCAAATGCTGGCTGAAACTAGGGTAAGCAAAAAAGGAAATTTTGTTGGCTAAAAAGTCCAGGGGTGATTCAAGTTATGACAATATTCAGAGCTCAAAAACTATTGCCAGTACTCAGTTTTTCTCCAGCATTCAGCTCTGCTTTCTCTGAGCGGCAGTAAGATTGTGGTGAGTAAGGTCGACGCTGCTGTTTTAGCCTCACAACTACCCAGATACCCAGCGGGAAAGAGCTGGCCTCTGTACACAGCTCTTCCAGAAGTCCTGAGAGTCACTCTGATACACCAGCTTAGATCAATCTGGAGCTAATAAGTGTGCTTGAGGATACGGGGCTCTGACTGGCCAGGCCAGTGTCATCAGTGTTGTGTGCTCCTACCCTGGAGGAGGGAGTACCCCTCCCCCATCCCAGCTTGCACATGACTGAGAATGGGGAAGGGACAGATTCTCAAACTGATTCTGTTTCTGAAAGAATAGAGTATGGGTGCTCAGGAGACAGTAAATGAGTGCTTTGAGTATTCTTAGTACATTCCTTCAGGTGTCCGTGGTAGAAAAGGTTAGGATCCATGTTGACTTTCTGATGGTTACTTTCATACCAAGTCCAGGGATGGCTGTGGGAAAACGAAACTGTCCTCAAACATAGAACATACCACAGTGACACTAGTTCCTAGAGTTTATTCCACATACACAGATAGCCTCATGGGCCAGAGGAAGTGGGCTTAGGAAGGAAGGTAACCTGAGAAGGCTAAAGTCCCTCAACGCCCCCACCCCCCCAAAAAAAACTTCCCTGTCCTGAACTGCAGCCTCCTCGCACTCCACAATCATCTGATCTACCTTGACCCCTGTGCCCCCCAGCAGAAAGTAGATGCTTTATGGCAGTGGTTCTCTGACTCTGACATGCATCAGAATCACCTGGAAGGGCTTGTTAAAACAAATTGCTGGGCGTCACCCTAGAGTTTCTGATTCAGGATGGGGTGGGGTGATGCTCGAACGTCAGGTCCAGAAGCCACTTTGAGAACTGTATGGTCACATTCCATAACACCTTTTATATATATAATATATGTAATATATATGTATCTCATACTGTATAGATAACAGGGCTTCATTTTTATTGCATGAAGAACACTCTCAAGGAAGAGTGTACAGTTGATATAATCTGGAGGTTGACTTTTAAAGCAAATTTGATAACGTCCCATTTGAAATCAGGTGGAAGGGTAATAGCTATCCCTTTAAATACTAGTTTCCTACGGAAAAACACAAGGGAATGTCGACCCAAGTAAATAACTGAGGCAAAAATCTCAATCATTGGAGGTTTATTAAGCCAAGATTTTGAGGATACACCCAGGAAAAACACAAACCGCAGACAAGCTGTGGCTGTTTTTCCAAAGGGGAAGCTGGAACCTTCATGTTAAAGGCATACAGAGAGAAGAAAAAAGGGGGGGGGAGAGGCCTGATGAGGCAAAGTGGTCACATTCTTATGAGGCCCAAGAAATCTACATTTTACATAAAATAAGTGAAGGAAGCATCAATTATATAGATGTCCCTGGGTAGGTGGAAGAATGTCTGCTTCTGTCTTGTCTCCAGTTCTGTTACCTGTAAGATAAACTTATAATTCATTATTAGTGTGGAATCAAACAGGCTTTAGTTTCAGGTGCTAGACACAGGTACAATTTGCGTGTCTTTGCTTATGGGAGGTCAGCAAGGAATTTCCTTAACGAATGATCTGTGGGGCCAGCTCTTCACAGGTGCCTGAGGCTTTTTACTTTCTCTTTTGCATAAGGAGTTGAGAGGTGGCCCTGAGACTTTGATTTTCTTTTTACAGGAAAGAAAGCAGTTTGGAAACTTTCTTGTTCTTTTCTGAAAGATGCCAATTTAAATTCTTTTTGTTAACAGTTATCTTTTCTCAACCATAATTTTTTAATTCCATGGCTAAAATGGACAGTCACAATGCAGTAGCCGTGGGGTAGCTACAGTGACAGTTTTTGAAGGCAGGTGTGGACATGTGCACACCCACGTGTAGTCCCTGGATGTTAATGCTCAAGTGGCCTAATGTTAACACTGAAGAGCACTTGGTTAAAACTTTTCATAGTTTGAGTGGGGGAATGGGGGCTTTGCTTTTCCCCTTTAGTCTGTCGTATGCATAAGAAGTTCAGAGATCCTTGCTCCAAGAAATTTCCACCTGTGCTTCCCACGGGAACATATACCAGGAAGAGATGGTCTCTGCAGTCCGGACTTCAGTGGACCCCACTTTAAGAAGCCTCAGTTAGTATTAGCCATGCAGAAGAATTCCCAAAAGAAATGTTTATTTATGCTGTAGCTTTTTTCATGTTTGGTTTTATACCCTTAACTCTGTAAAATCATATATTTTATTTTTTATGTTTTACTAGTTTTGTAATGTAAAAAGGACTTCCAGGAACAGAACCCCAATTTAAATAGCGTTGCACCTATAGGAAATGAACTTTCAATTTAGGACAGCTCAACCTATGACCATTATTAAGGAACTAATTAAGTAGCAAGTCAGACAGGCTGCCAACACCATGTGTCATGGATCTTTGATGTTACTTGAAAGCTGTCAAAGGTGAGTATTAAGTTCTTGAATACCAGGTTTACCTTGTATTTACACAAGGAAATTATATCCCTTTCTCTCAATACATTCAGTATAAATCATTCTCCTTTCTCTCTAATACACTTGGTGTAGAATTCTCTCCAGATTTAATCAAGGCCTTGGTGATGGTCATGGGCCTTGGATGTGGGAAACTGGACTCTCCGTATTTCCTAGCCCCAGAGGAGCTAGAAACCAAGGTGATCTGAAGAGTTCTCAGCCTTTCCTCCACCCTCACGTCCTCTTCCTCGCAGTCAGTGCAGTCACAGTGTCTCTAAGTGAACTGCGGGAGGGCGGGATGGAGATGGGGTCGTGTGGCCCCAGTGCAGGCAGGAGTGATTTCTACCCAAAGGTCACGTCCAGGTGACCACTCTGAGTCTGGACAAAGAGAGTCTACTGTCCTATACCTTCAACAGCCATCTGCCCGGTGAGAACTTTTGCTTATATGTTGACTCTCAGTCCCTAGAAAAGCTTAAAAGACAAAGCTATTTAAAAAAAAAAAAAAATTATTTTCCCACACTGCTTCAAAGCTAAAAATATTATGTTTTAATTCTGTGAAGATTGATAATCCCTATATATATGGTAACTTTGAGTTATTAGGCTATTTAGTCTCCCTTCTGGTTAAAATGAGAAATTCCTGTCCCAGAGACAGAAGTTAGTTAGAATTTAGCATAGCTAAAGTACAGTTGCTTTCGTTAAAGAGACAGTTGACACTATGGGAAATACACTGTTTGGCTTCAGTGTATACCTCAAGTGATCAGTTTGCCGAAAGACTGATTCACTGAAAACTCTTAGCCACATACCTTAAATTGAGCTTGGAAAATTCTTTGAGGAGTAGCAGATGCAGATTTAGGAGTCATAAAAGTGTAAGACCATAAATCCACAAAAATAGAAAAGACAAACTATGATTAAGGGGAAACCCATTCTTTTAACATATGAGATGTTGCAGGACTGACAAATCTGAAAAACAACAACTCTGGCAAAGTCAGAACAAAACTAAAAGTTGCAAAACAATCTCAATAATTTGGTGAATTAGTCATTCAGCAGAGTCACCTGCTTTTATTTCAGTTGGGGAGGACTGACCAGAAATAGCACAAAGAAATCCAGTCTTAAAATCTAATGCTCTTTTTTCCTCAAATGGTTCAGTCTTGCAGCAATGTTAGTACAGTCGGCCCTCCGTATCTGTGGGCTCTGCAACCGTGGATTCAACCAAGCTCGGATTGAAAATATTTGGGGGGAAAAATTCCACGAGGTTCCAAAAAGCGAAACTTTAGTTTGTCCCATGCCAGTACTACATTGAATCCATGTAAATGAAGTGACATGTCGGCATTGTATTAGGCATTATAAGTAATCTAGAGATGATTTAAAGTGTGTGGGAGGATGTGCATAGGTTATATGGAAATACTACACCATTTTATGTAAGGGACTTGAGCATCCATGGATTTCGGTATCTGGGGGGGAGAGGTCCTGGGACCAGCCCCGGACAGATGCTGAGAGATGACTGTACTAATTATTCTATCATTAACTTTTCCGTCCTGTTATACTCAAGGTAAAAAGTGGACTAGGAGCTAGGACTTTCCATTTGAGATTTAAATTGAATCACTGATAATTTAAGCATCAGTATTACTTGAAAGCAGGGGTAACATAAAAACGTTTCTAAACGGTCCCCCAAATTAATTTAGCAGGTTTATTAACCGATCTCTCTACTCTAACCTGGGTTTTAATAAATAAAAAGTTAATTTACTAGAACTTTCATTGCCTGATAAAATGTTTCTTGAAACATCCATGATACCTTAAACTTTATGGAGCAAGTTAATCTCAACTGTACAATGAGCTTAGCCATTAAATCTTATCCAGTGGTGATTGTTCAGTAAATGTTAAATGGATTATGTACAAAGATGAAGATACCAAGATAAATGAAAGGACTCCACATGAAGCAGGGAAGACTTTAGAAAGACTTCCCTACAGCCATTGTCTATTTGAGGACTTTCTATAGGTTTCCTGTTTGTTTCACTGTTACTACCTCTATATTGATTGGCCGTGCTGCTTTCTCTTCCTTACCACCCAGGATTCATGCATTTTACATAGAATTAGGTATTATGTGCCACACTATTTTATCATGAACTGGATTCCCTAGAAAGAAGGTTTAACTCGATTGTAAATGCTGAGGTATTTATCTTTGTTTTCAGGACGTACATTTCAGTTTATTGGAAGTAGGTATATTTTACCATCAAAGAACTGACAGAGATTATGGTCCTATAACTGTATTTTTATTTAAAGGAGTAAAGTATATTTTTAAAAACAACTGTGGTCAAAACAGAACATAGTTGGTAGGAGCCACATCATAAACATTAACTGTGAAATTTCATGAAATATCTCTGATTTTATAAGAAATGTGTTTTTTTCTAGCAACCTCTCTTTCAATTTTTTTTTTTTTTTTGAGACAAGATCTTACTCTGTCACTCAGGCTGGAGTGCATTGGCATGATCATAGCTCACAGCAACCTCAAACTCCTGGGCTCAAGCAATCCTCCCGCCTCAGCCTCCCAAAGTGCTAGGATTGCAGGCGTGAGCCACTGCACCGGCCCTCTCAACCCTTTGACTTCGTTTTCTAAAAGTCTCTCACTGTGGTATATCCTAGATGCATGTAACTGGATCTAGATTTCTAATACAATAAAATTTTAATAATTTGATCACACTAATTTAGGATTGATGACATTACCACCAAACCAGTTAGTTTTTGAATAGTAACCAAAGAAAGCATTTTTCAGGGAATATAAAGTGTAAACAAAATATAAGGGGAAAACATTTAAACTATTTTAAGGGAACAAATGGTATTTAAGACGGTTCACAGAATGTGCATGCTTCCTAATCACGAGTGAATCACAAGATTGGGAGAAGATTTACCTTTAGCAATATTTCACTTGACATTTTGTATGTGCTGGAAAGGACAAAACAGGTTCAATTATGAATATGTATTGCTGAGCCAAACTCCTCCCATCGAATTTGCCTGAATAATTGACATTTTATTGTAGTATAGTATTTTTATTAACGTACTAAAACTAAAATTGTCTTGAAATGTCTGGAGACTTAAAATCATGGTGCTGCATAGGTTTTTTCCTGAAGAAGTAGCTAGAAGCTAATTAACAAAGAAGATGTGGCCCCCTTCTGCCATTTCCCCTAGAATGACCTACAGAGCCTGCACTTCCTTCACCGTCATGCCTACCCCAGTCCTGCCCCTCCTGCCTGTGCTGTTCTCAAGCCTCGAAGGACTTCTGGGTAGCATGTCCTTGCCTCGGAGCCTCACACCTGCTCTTCCTCTCTGCTGGAGTGCCTCCAGCCTGCCCCACCTTCGGGGTTCTGTGCTGCGACTGGCTCTTGCTTAACACCGTCCTCTCCTCCATTAAAGGTTGTCCTCTCTGACTGCCCTAAAGATGGCATGCCTGTGCCCACCCCGGCAGTCACCCTGTTGCCCATCACCCTGCTCTGAGTTCCCCATGGTGCTTAAAACAACCTGAGGTGCTATTATTCATTTGTACTTAGTTGTCCCCATTAGAATGTAGGGCTCCAAAAGAGGAGACCCGTGTCTTGTTTTTTGTTGTTTCCCCAGGGCATGGCTCATCAGGCAATCAATAAGTATTTATTCAATAAATGACGGAGTCCTCTTTACCCTTCAGGCTCTGCTCACGCATCTCCTCCGTAATTTTCCAAGGGAGAATTAATCCCTCTGATTTTGTTTTTGTTTTTGTTTTTGTTTTGGAGGCGGAGTCTCACCCAGGCTAGAGTGCCGTGGTGTCAGCCTAGGTCACAGCAACCTCAAACTCCTGGGCTCAAGCAACCCTCCCGCCTCAGCCTCCCAGAGTGATAGGATTACAGATGTGAGCCACTGTGCCCAGCCCCTCTGCTTGATTTCTTGCCTGAGCACTTTGCACGAACTACTGTCATGGTGTGACGCTCAGCAGACTGAGTTAAGCCTGACAGGTCTCCTGATCATAAACTCTTTGACAGTAGGGACTTCTTATTGCTGATATTTATCCTACCACCTTTCCTGATGCAAAATAGACACCCCTTCTATTTTTGTTATAGTTATGTTCCTTCTATTCATTCACCCAGTACAGGTGAATGTGTGCTAGGCATGGCTCACCAGTCATGACAGAGTAATTGATTCTGTGGTTCCTGTCTTCCTGAAGCTATAGATTCTTCCCTTTTTGTTTCTGAATTCAGACTTTGACAGACATGACCATGTGCATAATGTAAAAGGGTGGGATGGGTGGTTGGGTAGACAGTAGGACCCTTTTTAAAGAGAGAGGGACCCTCTGTGCCTCAGTTTCCTTTTTCATATTGCAGTCCATCATATTGTTGAAAATTGTCATAAGTCATAATCTGCATCACTATCATCCTAGGGCTTCTCACCAAGTTGACACTAGGCAAAGAACAGAAAAAAGTGTTCTAGGTGGAGGGAGTGTCGTATACACATACAGTCTTGTGAGAGGGAGCACAGCAAGTAGGAGAGACCAGAAAATGTCCAGTGAGACTCAGTTTCACTGAGCCAAGGGGAACTAGCTAGGCATGAGGAGGTCTTTCAGGATTTCGTGTACCACATCAGGGAGTTTGGAGGTTATCTAAGAGCAATGGGAAGCTATTGAAGGGTTTAGGAAGTGGGATAATAGATCAGATTTATATAGTACAAAAATCCTTCTGGCTGTAGTATGGGCAAAACAGATCCTAGCAAGCCATTTTCAAGGCCGTTCGAGTTGAGCAAGAAATGATGGTAGCTTTAATTGGTTTTCTGTAGATGGAGAGAAGTAGGCAAAGTATAGAAATGCTTAAAATTTAGGATTTATAATCAACAGAATATGGTGACATGTTAATTAGATGGAGGAGGAAGGGGTAAAGGAATGACCAAGGTGACTCTTCGTGGTCTCTGCTGTCCTGGTGATTGTAGCGTTCACCATGACGCCTGCCGTTGGCATAGGGAGAATGATTAAGGAGGGAAGCTGTGAGTCTGGTTTTGGTCGTGTTAATTTGAGGTACCTTTGAGACATCAAAGGGAACATAATAGGTAAGCAGTTGGTTGAAGAGGTATGAAAGAAAAATTTGTGCATCATAAGGCACAGGTGCTATTTAAGCCTTGGGTGCAGGTAGATCGTGCCAAGTGAGAGAGTGGCGTGAAGAGAGGAACGGTCTCGAGACCAAGCCGTGAGAAGCCCGGTACGCAGCAGGCCAGGTGGAGGAAGGGAACCATCAGAGCAGACAGAAGCAGCAGCCAGAGAGACAGGAGGAAAGCCAGTACGTGTCATGGAAGCCAAGAGAAGAAGAGTATGTAAACAAGGAAGGAGTGGGCAACAGTGTCAGACACTGCTAAGATCATGTTCCAGAAGAAAGCATTGAAAAATATGGATTTTGTGACTTCTTGTGGAATGAGGGGACCGAAGTCAGATGGAGTGGTAGGTAAGATGTGAGTAGAAGGAGAGGAAATGTGAACATTCATTTTAACCTCTAGGCCTGCGGTCCCCAACGCTGGGCCACAGACGAGGTACCAGTCCCGTGGCCTTAGGAACCAGGCGCGCAGTGGGAGGTGAGCAGCCAGCGAGCTGGCGAAGCTTCATCTGCGTTTATAGCCGCTCCCCATCACTCGACGTCCCCCGCCCCCAGCCTGTCCATGGAAAATTTGTCTTCCATGAAGCCGGTCCCTGGTGCCTGAAAGGTTGGGGACCGCCGCTCCAGGGGACAAGTGTGATGGAGGAGACAGAAAAATAAACAGTTGACAAAACTGTGGGTTGAGTTTGCTGTGTACAAGGTGCTGTGGAGCAGAACGGTTCAGCCATCAGGCCCTCCCTGGGAGGCAGGAGGGAGGTCAGGGAGGGCTTTAACAGAGAAATCGTGGCTTTATTGAGACCCACCAGGCATGGGATGAGTGATGAAAATACATTTGTCAGGGAGAGGGCTTCCTGAGCAAGCAGTGCATGTGCAAAGATGTGAGATGTGAGTGTCTGTCTTGTTTAGGGATTACAGCCTGTTTGATTTGGAACACAGACTGCCTATGAAACAGTGACAGGAGATTAATCTTGAAAATGAGGGGCCAGATCATAAAACACTCTTGAGTGCTGCAGGGAGGTTTTTGTAATTTATTGGTACCAATGCTTCGCAGTTTATCATTGGATATATTCTTAATGGCAGAAAACAGTAAGTGCAGACCATTTCTGAAGCAAACACAAACTTTTCTTTCATACTTTCCTATGAATCTCATATTTTTAAAATTCTAATGAATTTTATATCCTACTCCATCATAAAATCTGCTTGTCTTTTTATACAAAAGTGTCTTGGGTTATTTTCCATTGGGCAAAAATGACTCCAGGGATGTGAACCTGGTTGATTCTGTGGCTTTGGGTAGCCCTTTCCCATAACCATGTTCATCTCACCCCCATGCCCCAGCCCCTTTTGAGAGAGTGTTGGGAATTAGCAACAAGCATACAACCATAGGGAGAGTAACATGATCAGACTTATTCTGGGAAGAGTATTATATTGTACAATGGAGGGCGGATTGACCATGGGGGAAACTAGAGACAAGAAGCTAGCGTAGTGGTCTGGGTAAGAAATAATGAAAGCCCAAACTTTAAGCAGTGGGGATACTGAGATTTAGGAAATGGAGTCTACAGCCATACCACCGTGAACATGCCCAGCCTCATCGGATCTTGGAAACTAAGCACGGTTGGGCCTGGTTAGTACTTGGATGGGAAATTTAAGAAGCGGAATTGACATGGCTAGTGACTTCACTAGACACGAGAAATGGTGGAAAATGAAGGAGACAGAGCACTTTAGGGTGAGTCCCTAGTGTTTTACTTGGGCATTGAGATTGGGGATACAGAATAGAAGGGTGGGTTTGGGGGACGAACGGCTGCCCAAGGTGTTTACTGACTTGAGGGCCTGCCTCGTAGTAGGGAGTTGAAGGTGTGAGGTACATTCAGGCAAATGCAAAGGTTTGATTTTAATCAGATCTTGAGTCTGGGGAGGACTTAGAGTAGAATTCATCAACATATGAGTGGCAGCTGAAGCTTCAGGAATGGATGAAATTGCTCAAGAGTAAAATGCAGAGTGGAGGAAGGCCAGGCAGTGAGAGATCCTGAGCAAAAGCAATATTTAAAAGGAGGGCAGAAGAAAAAAATCAAGAAAAGCATATAGAGGAGGAGGTCCATACAGAGGACAGGAAGAGCATCCAAGAGGATAAAACATTGTGGCTTAGGTTAAGTTATAATACCTCAAGACGGGCAGACGATTTAGCTGACTGCAAAAACATACCAGTTGATGTGACCATGGTTTCGAGAAACCTGAGTTTTGGTATAGGATCGACATGCGGCTAGAAGAATCAGTTTAGAGGGTAGATTTTAATAAAACGTTTGTTTTTGTTTAGAGAAACGAGCTTTTATGTGGGAAGAGCAGTGATGGGGATGGGTGAAAACGATTTCTGTACAATTACTGTTTACTGTTAAATTCCTCAGTCCCAATTTCACAGGTGAAATTTTATGTTTTATGAGCTACATGTTTTGTGTAGTTGATTATGGTTTTATTGAATGGGGGGGCGTTATTTTTTAGCCTCAGAATATTCTGCTGACAAGTGAATCTCCGCTGGGTGACGTTAAGATTGTTGATTTTGGCCTTTCAAGAATAATGAAGAACAGTGAAGAGCTCCGAGAAATTATGGGTACTCCTGAATATGTGGGTAAGTATTCATGGGAGTGGGATGGTTTTGTGTTTGGGGTCAGGCATCACCTTCATTAGGGAGCTCACATGTGGCATGGTTCATAGCAGGGCCAGCCATCTGCTGTATTGAAATTCTACTATCAGAGATTCATTCCTTAAAAATGGAAAACTTTCAGGAGTAAGGTACCAAATTGGTGATCCCTTCACTGCAAGTCTAAAAGAATTTGAAGGGATTACTTCTAAAAGGAATAGGAGAGAATTTTCTTAACAGAGTAGGATATTAGCTTCTCTGAGGTTGGGAGGATATTTAACAAGTAAGGACTTTTAAAGGTGTCCCTGTTGAGAACAAACACTGGGAAAGGAATTGCCGAGTCTGGGGTTCCACAGAAGTGTGGAGCGGAGAGGGCATTCGGCTGGCTCCATGCTTGGTTGAATGCTTCCAGCATAAAGAAAAAGGAGCTAAAACATGGAAGGTAGCAGCAGGAGAGCAGCTGAAGTGATGCACCATGGGTCTAGGCTGGGTAGAAAAAGAAGTCAACTGTGACTTTTTTTGATAGATGAAGAAAAATAGGGGTTTGAAGGATGTTTTTTAAAAAATAGGCATCTGTAGTAGAATAAGGCCATAGAATAATTTAGAGGTTGTGACCAGAGATTAGAATATTAACATCTAAAATTTCAGTGGTGGACACATGTACTCACCATTAAATTGGAACTAATCGATCAACACTTGTATGCACATATGGAAATAACACTCACCGGAAATCAAGCAGGTGGGAAGGGGGAGGAGGAAATGGGTAAATTCACACCTAACGGGTACAGTAACTTTGACTCAAACTGTACAAAAGTAATTTATGTAACCAAAACATTTATACCCCCATAATATTTTGAAATTTAAAAAATTAAAAAATTTTTTAAAAAAAATTTCAGTGGTAGAACAGCTCTTTGTAATTATGAGGCCTTGGATATCGCTCTGAGAAGGCAGTTCTTTAAACCAGAAGGTCAAGAAGCTGTGATGCTAGGCTGTCTGGGTCATGGACATCACTGTGGAAATTGCCAGGGCTGGTGGCGGACCCAGGAGAGGAGAAGGACAGGTGTTGTGTCATAGATGACAGTAGCGTGGCCAGGAGTAGAGAAGGCTGTGGCCTGGGCCTGGGCCTGGGCCTGAGGGAAGGAGCCTCTTTGCCTGAGAGTAGAGGTGTGAAGTGAGCAGATAGGCTGGGGTGGGGCATTGGGAGAGCGAGTCTCCTTTCAGAGAATAGGGTAAAAGAGTAGTCCTTGAAGCACTGAGGATATTGGGGATTTGCAAAACAAGAGCTTTCCAGAGGACACAGAAAGACAGGAGGACCAATAGGGTTGAATTAAAGCTGTGTGGCAACGATAGTACAAAAAATAATTCAAAGCTTTAAAGTGCTTACAATTTAAAACAGATCCTTAATTAGGTAATAAAAGATACCATAGGCAGAGAAACAACCTTCTAAAATTTGGGGGTTTCTATGGACTAGAAATACTTCATTTTCAATATGCTGACTGATAAGCATTATGACCACTAAGTAAGTTTTAGGAATGTGACTTAATAGTATTTCTTTAGGGCAGCGGTCCCCAACCTTTTTGGCACCAGGGACAGCTTTCATGGAAGACAATTTTTCCATGGAAGTGGGTGTGGGGGGGGCAGAGCTTAGGCAGTGATGCCAGTGATGGGGAGCGGCTGTAAATACAGATGAAGCTTCTCTTGCTCTGCCCACTGCTCACCTCCTGCTGTGCGGCCTGGTTCCTCAGTGTCATGGAAGAAAATTTTTCTACCCACAGTGAAGGGAGGCGGAGCTCAGGCGGTGATGCATGGCCTGGTTCCTAACAGGCCACTGACCGGTACCAGGCCACAGAGCAGGGCTGGAGACCACAGCTTTAGGGAAAGCAGCAGCCCAAATATTTTAGCCAATTTTAATGGGTAGCATTGTAAGCTAGAATACAGAAGACTGCAGAACAAAGGGCTGTGAGCAGAAATGTCAAAATATTAATGAGTGTGGGGGTTTTGTTTGTTTTTGTTTTAATGCTTTCTGTTCTTTGGTAAATTCTGAATTTTCTACCAAGAGCCATTTCCCCCCAAAACAAAACTATCTTCTTCATTATGAAAGAAATACAAGTCATTCCAAAAAATCTAAAAATAATTCAGAAGTATATGATACTGAAAAACAAAGGGACTCTCCTTTTCCTGACTCACCTTTTGATAGGTGAGTTTATGCCTCCCAGCATCGTTGCACATGCACAGAAACGAGGTGTGAGCTCTGGCTCTGGGTTTGCCATCTGTGTGAACTGGCTCTTAAGTCTCTTTATACTCCAGACTCCTGTGTCCATAAGACGGGGCTGGTAATAGTACCAGCCTCATGGGGAATTGCGAGAACCCTGCCGGGTTTGCTGTATAATGCTCTTAAATCCGCGTCCGGCATGAAGTCCAGCACGTCGTGTGGTGTACCCAGCATACCTGACCTTCCTTCCCAACCTCTTCCTCTCACATTCCGTGGGGGTTTGTCCCAAATGAGCAGCGCATATGTGCCTTTGAGTGGTTTTCCTAGAATTAGAACATTTTCATTCCTTTTTTTATTGTAATTACCATAATTGTTTTAGTCTTTGATATTTTTTTCATGGATTCAGTATTGCCTGCTTTTTCATAGTTTATCCTCCCTATTTGTATACTTTTGGGGGAAAAAAATCATCTTTGGTTGTCTGGATTGTGAGTAGATTTTGCTCTTCAAGACAAGTTTTTACATTGCTGGTGACTCCTTGCATGTTTGAGAATGTCTTCCTGCCGTGTTTGTGTGTGACAGCAGTTTAGCTCATATGATTTTTCTCAACTCTAGTGCAGCTCCGTTGCCTTTGCCCACGATGGGTGTCATCTTAGGATGGCCAGGGTTTTACCTTGTTGACTGACTGACTGTTAATGGGTGGACGTTTCAGAAGCTCACGCTGACTGCAACATGAGAATAGATGAGGGCTGGGACAGGTAGCTGAAGGCCAGGGGAGGGGAGAGAGCCTTGGACTGGGGTGGGGCATCAGGGAAACAGAGGTGGGAACGGGTGAGAAAGATTTAAAAGCTACCGTCTGATAGAGACAATGCTTGATTGGACAGAGGGTGGGAGAAGACCAAGGTGGCAGAAATTGCCCGTTTCTGTTGCAGTGTATATTTGTTCACATATTTTTAAAATACTAGGACTCAACAATGGAGGTTGGAGGTGTGAAAAGTAAACAAGTTAATTACGAATATCTAGTTAGAATTTATATTCATTCACATTTATGATGTTAATACTTAAGAATTTTTTCCACAAAACTAAATGTTTTCTTCTGTTTCTGATCCTAGCTCCTGAAGTTCTCAGTTACGATCCTATCAGCATGGCAACGGATATGTGGTGAGCGCTACTAATGAAAAAAGGATTAAATTAGTTTCAAGAAATGAGAATGGTACTAATTTTTCTTGCACTTTCTTGCAATTTAGGAGCATTGGCGTGTTGACATATGTCATGCTTACAGGAATATCACCTTTCTTAGGCGATAATAAACAAGAAACATTCTTGAACATCTCACAGATGAATTTAAGTTATTCTGAGGAAGAATTTGATGCTGTATCTGAGTCAGCTATTGACTTCATCAAGACACTTTTAGTTAAGAAACCTGAGTAAGTATTAGTTTAACATTGATCATTGTCAGTTTTTGATTGATCTGCTCCAAGCAAAAGTAGTTCAACGACTGAAACACCAAAATGAAGATGCAAAAATGTTGACATAATATTAGATGAAACCCTTGGCTTACCCAATATGTTGAAAGAAAAAGCGGCCAAAATGAAAACATTTTTGAAAATATGAACTGTACCTCATTATAACAGGATTAAAATATTAATTAGCAAAATTGTATTATTGCAGATATGTCACACAGTGAATGGCAGTCATAATTCATGGTTAGTATAAATTGACAATGAAATGACAGCTAATCCCTAGCAGATATTTTCCGTCTGTTGTTTGTTCCTCGAGAGAGCTTTCCAGAGATACCTTACCTAAAATATTATTTTTTGACATTGTGAGAAATTACACCCAAATTCCAAAACTTCTAGTTTTTATTCAAGAATCACAATAAGATTTTTGCCAACTCTTCATACTTCCCAAATTATAATATAATAAATACAGTACCTTATGCTCTAATTTTTAATTGACATTCTAATATGTTGTCTTAAGTATAAAATGTGTATCTTTATACAGAGATCGAGCCACTGCTGAAGAATGTCTAAGACATCCCTGGTTGACACAGAGCAGTATTCAAGATCCTTCTTTCAGGGTGAAAGGGGCATTAGAAGAACCAAATGCCCTTCAAGAAGGTGATTCTGTGCCTGAAATTAATTCTGACAAACCAGAAACCGAGGAATCAATTGTAACAGAAGAGTTAATTGTAGTTACTTCGTATACTTTAGGACAATGCAGACAGTCTGAAAAAGAGAAAATGGAGCAAAAGGCTATTTCCAAACGATTTAAATTTGAGGAACCTTTGCTACAAGAAATTCCAGGAGAATTTATCTACTGAGCAGTATTTCCCTTTAGAACTTTTAAGATTTCTACATTGAATTGAAAATGTTAATATTATTTATGGACCACTGACCAAATGGTACATGTACTGAAAGTGGATAACCAGGTGTCACTTACACAAACAAAAACAACTTTGTCAAACTTGTGGAGTTAACTGAATCAAGCCAGATTTATAAAGTTGCCAACCAGGAGATTTAACAGGTACAGTTATCTGTTTCAATGTTATTTTTAAGAAGGGAGATGTTTGCACCTTTTAATCCTACATCCTGTTTCTCCAGAATGAGAATTTGTGTGCAAAGATATTATTTATATTCACTTTCCTTAAAAAACCCGAGTAAAAGTGCCAAAACTACATTTCTGTAAAGCTCTCTTGCATTATTCATATGTGTATCTGTATCTGCATTATATGTATATTGACACCCTTACAAAAATTGATAATTTTTTGACTTTGGGGGGTTTTTTGGGCAAGATTTTAATTTAAATAGACATCTTCTAAATTTTTGAAGAATAACATTCATTATAGTTTAATAATGTTTTTATATTTTATTACTGCTTTATATTGACTTGATTTGGCTTCTATTGCCTCTGTTTTTGCGTAATGCTTATAACCTATCAGTGAAAACCCTGGCTAATTTTTTCTCTACTCAATGTCACCAATGAGAGAGGTGGTGATTTTTCACCTCTGAAATTATTCTGGTTTTACGTGCCGGCTTTTCAGCCATTTCCCTCAGCACACCATACTCATCTGCCTTCTTTCACGGCTACACCACAGCCGCTTCCATGCCCCTCCCCCATACTTGTCCCTTAATTTTGGTCACTTGCAGGTATCAGTGTGATCTGATTGACACTATGGTTGCTTTGGTCAGTGAAAAGATACTGTTGTTTTGTCCCAAAGTTAATAAAATGCCATAGAGCAGAAGAGTTGGAAAGCATTTTCATGCTGACCACCAAGCTTCTACTTGTGTTGAGTATCTTATTGGCCCTCAAGCTATGTTAGGAAACATTATAAATGCCAAAATATATATATTTGTCCATAAAAAATTTGACATTGAATACTTTGTCCTCAAAAGACTTGTAAGAATATACTCAGTAGAGTTTAATTTTATTAGGATTGAACACTTCAATTGTATCTAGGCCTCCACGGTGAACAATAAAGGCCTATTTAAAAAATGGAAATGTAACTTAAAGTAACTAAATATCCTTCTCACACAAAAAAGTCTGAGAGTCCTTATTTGTCTTTTATTAGGCTCAGTGTGTTAAGTGTTTGTTACTCCAGCTTGTCTGTCACCCATGTACTGTGCACACCTGCCCACACCCTTGCCTGTGCTCTGCATTAAGAACAACTCAGACCTGTCCCTTCACAGTCCGATTAGGGTGTCGCACAAAGCACTCTTCTAGGCAAGGTTTCTCAAATGTCAAAATCATGAAATGACAGCACCTAACCACCCATCTTAAAGTGTGTGCAGTGAACACACACAAGTTTGTGTAAATGTGCTGGACATTTACACAAATGGTTTGTAATCTCACCCAGGTGTGCTATGTGAGCCTGTCGGAGCACCTGGTAATGCTCAGACACCATTAAGTGAAATTCATTAGGCAGTTCAAACGGTTGCACTGTTTTCTCACCAAATTGGTTTTATTTATATAGTTTCTTAAAAACTAGCATTTCTAAACAAGCTCTAAAAAGGGGAAGAGGAAATTCTACCACAATGGCAGAGTTTTCCATGAAAACCCATGGCCACAATGTTGGGCCTCAGATAACTTGAAAAAAATTAAACACAGATTTGAGCAAATTTGTGTAAATATCTCCCTGACAAAAATAGGGGGGAAGTGACCAAAAAAAAAACCAAAACCCAATATTGAATGACACATGTTTGTAGTTGATGGATTTGTCAAGTTTTAAAAGCACAATCATTTGGACTTTTTCAAAACCATTTTATATTTTAGAAATACACTTATAATTTTTTATAATATATATTTTAGTTGGCTACTTTGTAGTTTGCTGCATATCCTTAGCTGCTTTTGTACCTTAAATTTTGAGTTGTTCGATGCTTTTTTAAGAAGCTCTTCAGAATATACTTGTATATTGGCATTTTTTGGTTTATATGATATAAACAGAGCATGAAGAGCCTTCACAATATTAGGCCAGATAAAATCTGTTAATGCCTTGCCAGCTAGCTCTATACTTATTTAAAATTGTTAATGTTCATTTTTTTCTACTACCAAATTTATGAAGGACTAAACAGCACTATTGAATTTACTCAGTTTATCAATCCAGTCTTAATTATAATAAAATTCAACAATATAATTCAGTGTGATGAGAAGTTGTTTACAAAATATGCTAAATGTATAAGTAGTTTTAATCAATTGGGAAATTGTATTTGAATGTTCTTATGTTTTGTTGTTGTCACATGGAAAGTAAAAGAAAATGCCTTTATCTATAGAAGAAGGACAGATGCTAATTGTAGAATCTCTTAAACTTCCAACCGACCTCAGTTTGAAAGAAAATTTATTAGAGAAAAGGTTATAAAGATCACTTAGAGAATGTTAGGAAGTGAATTATACTCCTCAATAATGTAATGGTGGTGTGTGGCTCAGTATAGATACATGGACACCAGTACAGATAATTTTAGATGGGAGAAAGATGTTTAGCCCAAAGTATGAGCAAACTAATCTTAAATACATTTTAAGCTTGCACTTTACAGAGATTTGAATTATACTAGCAAAAATAAAATAGCCAAGTACTGTATATGTTGTCCAAGATCAACCACCTAGTACCTTGAATTTGTTGCAGAATTGAAAGAGCCAGATTAAAAATCTTAATCTTAACCTCAGGAGCCTTAATCTCCAACTGTTGTTTTATTTTGGGGGAGGGGAAATAATTTACATATAATGAAATGTACAGATTAAATCCACACAGTCGAATCAGGTTTGGCAAGTGCATACCCTCCTTTAACCCACGCTCCTGTTCTGTTCCTGCAAGTTAGTTTCCTCATCCTCATGTGCATGAAGCTTTTACTCACCATGATGTGTTTGAGATTCATCAATGTTGATGCTTTGATCAGTGGTTTGTTCCTTTTGTTACTATGTAGTACTGCTTGAACATACCACAGTTTATGTATCTATACTTCTGTTCATGGACCCCTGAGCTGTTTCAGTTTGGGGCTGTTATAAAATTTATTATAAAGCTGCTATAAAGATTCTTACACAGGGATTTTTGTGGACATGTTTTCATTTCTCTTGGATTAAAAAACTAGGAATAGAATTGGTAGGTCTTAGGGTAGATATATATTTAACTTTGTAAGAAACTGCCCAACAGTTTTCCAAAAACGGTCATGCTGTTTTCCATTCCTGCCAATATATAACGTATGAGAGCATCCTTACCAACATTTGGGATTTTCCATCTTTTTCATTTTAGCCATTCTCCTGGGTATGTGGTGGTATTTCATGGTGGTTTAGTTTGGCTTTCCATGACAACTAATGAGGAGCACTTTTTCATTAGATGATTCTGATGTCCTTTTCTTTTTAATTGGATAGGAGTCCTTTATATATTCTGGATTTAGGTCCTTTGTCAGGTTTATATGTTACAAATATTTTTCCCACTCTGTGGCTTGACTATTTTCTCAAGAGTATATTTTGATGAGAAGGTTTTAATTTTGGTGAAATCCAATTTACCAATTTTTCTTTTATGGTTAATGCTTTCTGTGTCCTCTTCTAAAAAGTTTTTACCTACCCCAAGGTCATGAAGATAATGTCTTTTTTTTTTTTTCTTTTTTTAGGAGCATCATAGTTTTAGCTTTTATGTTTAGGTCTGTGGTCCACTGTGAATTAATTTTTTTATATGGCATGAAGTAGGGGTCAAGTACCTTTGGTTTCCATATGAATGTTTGGTTGGTCCAGCACCATTTGTCAAAGAGATTTTCCTTTCCCCATTAAAGTTTGGTGCCCTTGTCTAAAATCATTTGACCATGTATCTGTGGATCTACTTTTCTGTTACATTCTATTTGTTTATCCTTTTGTCAAAACTTTTTAAGTCTTGATGTTAAGTAAAACTTTCTTATTCAAGATTGTTTTGTTTATTCCAGGTCCTTGGCATTTCCAAATAAATTTTAGAGTTGGATTGTCAATTTTTACCAAACTACCTCCCAAAAAAAGCCTTGTGGGATTTTGATTAGGGTTCATTGAATCTGTAAATCAGTTTAACATTTTAACAATGTTGAGTCTTCAACCCATAAACACAGTACGTCTTTCCATCTATTCCATTTCTCGTCAGCAGTGTTTTGTGTTTTTCAGGGTAGAGATCCTGCACATCCTTTTAACTTTGCCTCTTTATTTTATGTTTTTTGATGCTATTGTCTTGCTGGATACTCTTCATTTTTCATTTTGTTTGTTTGCCTTTAATACTCCAAATCTTCAAATGTTCATTTTTAGCTCATTGTGCCTAACCCTATGTTAAAATTAGTTAAATAAGAATGAGTCTTCCTTCCTTTTGAAACTTTTGTTGGTAACAGTGGGAATAAGTTGAATTGAAATTTATAGTAACACAGCCAGGCGCAGTGGCTCACGCCTGTAATCCCAGCACTCTGGGAGGTTGAGGCAGGAAGATCGCTTGAGCTCGGGAATTCAAGACCAGCTTGAGCAAGAGCGAGACCCTGTCTCTACCAAAAATAGAAAAAATTAGCTGAGTGTAGTGTTAGACGCCTGTAGTCCCAGCTACTCAGGAGGCTGAGGCAGGAGGATCACTGGAGCCCAGGAGCTTGAGGTTGCACTGAGCTACGATGACACCACCGCACTCTACCCAGGGTGACAGAGTGAGACTCTGTCTCAAAAAAAAAATAAAAGAAAGAAATTTATAGTAATAAAACTGGAAGGAATCCCTCCTCTAATTTTTTCAAGCTAGAGATAAGGTAATGGAATTTCAGAGGGAATATGTGATTTGCCCAAGATCTCACAACTAGTTACACGAAGGATAGATTAATTGAGGTTTCCTAATTGCTGGTCAAGGACTTTTACCTCTGGATTCTACCTTTGGCCACATTTTCGTGTCCATAACACAGTTTTTAAAAATTGTTCTTGTGTAACTTAATTTTGGATTTTTTAAAAAATTAACTAGAGGATAAGTAACCTGAGATTAGGCTAGTGCAGAGATCGGCATACTATGGCCCATGATACCTGTTTGGTAAATGAAGTTTGATTGGAACACAGCCACACCCATTCACTTACATGGTGCCTATGGTTGCTTTCTCACTAAAACTGCAGGGTTGAGTGGTTGTGACAGACGTCTTATGGCCTATAGAACCTAAAATGTTTACTGTCTGGCCCTTTATAGAAAATGTTTGCCAACCCCTGGGCTATTACCATCTAAACATATCTAAAATAGGAAATATTTTCTGTTTAAAACCAATATTGACACAATTCTCTGGGAAGCACCTTATTTTACATGGCAGTATAATCTTATGACTTTGATTACATTCCTTCTTACCGTTTTTTTTTTTAAGATAAGTGAGGATTTTTACTAAAAATAAAACTTTACTAAATATGTTAGCAGCAGTAGTAAAGTATCTCTTAGTTTCAATACACTGTGATGGGTTTTCATGAAAATTAATGTCTTTTTAGTTATCTCTATTAAAATGACCAGTTTTCTAATAAACTGAGAGAAGTGTACCTGAAATAAAATAAATCAAGGTATTTGGGGAGAGAGATGCTTCATCCTCAGCGAGCTGGGATTATTCAGGAGGGGGAGGGTCATCACCTCACCCTGCCCCTTTTCAAGCAGCACATTCATTACCCTTGTCCTACACTTTTTAAAGGTTTTGATTTTGAAATAGTTACAGACTTACAGGGAGTTGGAAAGAGAGTACAGATACATCTTACATAACTACAGTATAATATCAAGACCAGGAAATTGACATTTGTAGAACGCGTGAAATTCTGTGCCATTTTATCACGTGTAGATTCTGGTAACCACCACAACTGAGAGATGGAACGACTTCATTGCCATATAAGAGTCTTGATGTTAGCGTTTTACTACGTTGAGTGAAATAAAGATGAAATATAGAAACCTCAACCTCTCGTGCTGTCCCCACCCCTGTCCATTTATAATCGTCTTAAATACGTCCTCTGCATACACTGAGATACACACCAGACAATACACTTTGCTTCCACTAACAATTTAGGAAACTCAAGAAGGAAACTCTATTGTATTTGCCCATATTTTTGTTTTTTCCATTATTCTTCCCGATATTCCGAGACTTTTTTTTTTTTTTAACATTTCCTTTGTGTTTGAAGAATTTCCTTGAGTCATTCTTCTGGGGTAAGAAGTGTATTCAAGGCCTACAGGGTAGACCCATTCAACAAATTCTTTGTTTTCCATCATCTAAGAGTGTCTTTATTGCCCCTTCATTCCGGAAGGATCATTTCACCAGGCAGAGAATTTGAAGTTGACAGTTCTTTCCGCACTTACAAATTTTACGTCACTTTCTTCTGGCCTCCATGGTTTCCGAGGAGAAATCAACTAGCCTTGTAAATATTTTTCCCCATAGGAAAGGTGTCATTTCTTTCTTAATGCTTTCAAGCTTTTTTGGCTTAAGTCTTCAGAAGTTTGTCCTGTCATGGATTTCTTTAGGTTTACGCTGTTTGAGCTTCACTCAGCTTCTTGAATATAGGCATACCTCGGAAATATTGCAAGTTCAGTTCCGGACCACCACAATAAAGCAAGCCACATGAGTTTTTTGGTTTCCTAGTGCGTATAAAAGTTATGTTTACACTGTAGTTATTAAGTGAGCAATAGCATTGTCTAAAAAAAAATGTACATTAATTTTAAAAAACTTTATTGCTAAAAAGTTATAAGGATACTTCACTGAGTCCTAATCTTTATGCTGGTCTTGCCTCAGTGTTGATGGCTGTTGATTGATCAGGGTGGCGGTTGCTGACGGATGTGGTGGCTGTGGCAGTTTCTTAAAATAAGACAACAATGAAGTTTGCCACATTGGCTCTTCCTTGCACAAAAGATTTCTCTGTAGCTTGCAATGCTGTTTGAATAGCATTTTAACCACAGTAAATGGAGTCCATATACTCTCAAACCCTGCCACTGCTTTACCAACTAAATTTATGTAATATTCTCCATCCTTTGTTGTCATTCCAATGTTCACAGCATCTCCAGCAGGAGTAGGTTCCACCTCAAGAAACCACTTTCTTTGTTCATCCAGAAGAAGCAACTGCTCATTCATTCAAGTTTTCTCATGGGATTTTAGCTATTTGTTCACATCTTCGGGCTCCACTCCTAATTCTAGTTCTCTTGCTGTTTGCACCACATTGCCAGTTACTTCCTCCACTGAAGTGTTGAGCCGCTCAGAGTCATCCATGTGGGTTGGAGTCAACTTCTTCTAAACTCCTATTGTTTATTTTGACCTCCTCCCATGAATCATGAAAGAATGGTGAATCCTTTCCAGAAGGTTTTTAATTGACTTGACCTGGATCCATTAGAGGAATCACTCTCTATGGCAGCTATAGCCTTACAAAGCGTATTTCTTGAGGCCAGGCATGGTGGCTCAGGCCTGTAATCCTAGCACTCTGGGAGGCCGAGGCAGGAGAATGGCTTGAGCTCAGGAGTTCGAGACCAGCCTGAGCAAGAGTGAGACCCCCGTCTCTACTAAAAATAGAAAAATTATCTGGGCATCATGGCACACGCCTGTAGTCCCAGCTACTTGGGAGGCTGAAGCAGGAGAATTGACTGAGCCCAGGAGTTTGAGTTTGCAGTGAGGTACAATGACGCCACTACACTCTACCCAAAGCGACAGAGTGAGACTCTGTCGCAAAAAAAAAAGGGAAATTGAACCTCTCTCCCCAACTTCATTAAAAAAAAAATTAGAAAAAAAGAAAATCCTTGTCAGATAATTCCCATCATCTGTGCATTCTCATTGTTGGCATCTATTGATCGTCTTTTCTTATTCAAGGTAAGATTTTCCTGGTTCTTGGTATGAAAGTGTGACTTTCTATTGCAAACTGGGTATTTGGGTTTTATGTTATGATACTCTGGACCTTATTTAAATCATCTGTTTTAGTAGGTCTACTCTGGCACCATGCCAGTTGGCAAAGAGGTGGTACGGTGTTACTTCACTATTGCCAGGTAGGGGTAAAGGTTCAGGCTCACCCCGCAGCCTCCTTTGACACTCTGGCAGGGGGAGGGGTGCCTCATTACTGCTTCCCACTGGAGCACATAGGCTCTGCTGATACCATGAGGGCGGGAGGACTTGTTCCTACCGGATCAGGGTGGAAGCCTGGGCTCCCCGCATGGCCTCCACTGACACCATGGGGGGGTGGGCCTTGTTACTATCCTGCAAGGATGAAAGTCCCAGCTCCCCACTGGGCCTTCTCTGACACCATTCAGGCCTCATTACAGCCAGACAAGGGAGGAGGTCTAGGCTCCCCACTTGGCCTTTACTGATAGAGGGTGGTGTTTGGCTGGAGTAGGGAGTTACTGTCTGAAAGGTTGCTTTCTAGGTTGTTCCTTTCCTGATCCTTTGGCTAAAGAGAGCAGGCTTTTCTTAGCTTTTGTTGGCTGCTCCTATTGGTGTTTCTGGGGTGGTTTTTCCAGCACCCAGTCTAGGATATCTGATGCAAAAGAAAACCCAGGGAACTCCATGCTGTGTCCCAAGGTTCCAGCCTTCTCTCACCTCTCAGAGTAGTCTTAAGTTTATTTTATGTAAATCCAGGGTTTTTAGCTGCACTCAGTGGGAAAAATAGGGAGAGAATTGCATCTACTCCATCTTGTCTCTTCTACTTTGTTTTGGATAGTGAGTTTGCTAAAAATATGGTCCTAGAAAGTGGCAAAATATGCTTTTATAAATATACCTTTTATATACTTTTATAAATACTATTGAGTTCAGTCAAACCCCTAAGGACATGTGCTGCAATCACTGGTTTATTTGTATATCTGTCCAATTAGAATCAAAGTCCTAGATCTAAGCTGTGTTGTAGGTTAAAATAATTCCATAATTTCCTAATATTGAACCACCCTTGCATTCTTGGAATAAACTTTAGTCACTGTTAACAGTCAGGGTAGACTAAGTTAAGCTGGGGTAACAAATAGCCCCCAATCTTTTAGGGGCTTATAAGGGTTTACTTCTCACTATGCTATGTGTCCCACTGTGAGTCAGGTGTTCCAGAACCCAAGCCCTGGAAGCAGCTGCCATCTGGAATATTACCAATCTTAGGGAAGAAGTTAAAGAGGACACAGTGAACCAAGGGCTGGCACTTAAAACTTTTACTCAGAAGTCTTGCATGTCAGTTGCACTCACAAAACAAATCACCTGGTCACACCTAAGTTCAAGGCAGGGATGTATAATCCTCCAATAGGGAAGAGCACTGCAAGGGAAAGGCACTGAAGTATTTTGTGAAAACAATACATCATATTACTATATGTCATTGGATTCACTTTGCTAATATTTTATTTAGAATTTTTGCATCAACTTTCATAAGGAAGATTGTTCTATAGTTTCTTTCTGGTCTGTAGTTTCTAGCTTCCTAGAAATAATCTGAAACTAAAAAATTACTTTCTCATTAAGACTGCAAGGTGACAGACACTAACATGGTAGCTAAAGTTAAAAGATAAGTATTATAGTTATGTAGTGGGGGGGCTAATTTCTGCCTTGATGGCATATTATTTAATAACAACAGGCTTTTAATATTATACTGCATGTGATCTGTCTGATATGTCAATTAAAATATTTCCTTTTAAAAAAAGAAAATTGTTTTTGGAAAAAAATTGGAAGATAATTTAGGAATGCAAAGTACACTCTCCTGAAAAGTCAAATTTCATTTACCTCCACCAACCTGTGTCTTAGAGGCATGTTTTTAATATTTTCATTTACCACTTTTCTACCCTGGATTGGAAAAGAGCAGAGTTGCTTCGTACACATTCCTGACAGTACTTCCAACTGAGCACCTCTGCTGAAGTTGGCCAAAAGGCATGCCTGAACTGGGAGCGGGTTACTAAGGAGGCGAGCATCTTCTTGTGGGTGCAGCGGGAGGTTTTCCTGTCAGACTCCCACCTCCTCCTTGACCCCACAGTCATCAAGCCTCTTGTGTAATCAGCGTCTTTTGCCCAAGCAGCCTAACGAGCACTGTAAACATTGCCTCACCTGTAAGGCACATGATTGGTAAATGTTTGTTCATAGTTTTCATATGGACACCAAATAGTCAAGTGGCCTAGGGCCACTTCCAAAGCTGCTTGCTTTGGGAAAACCCTCTAGAGCTGCTGCCTTTTGAGCATTTCCCTGGCCTTTCCAGTGGCCAGAGGACAGAGGCGCCTATTTGTCAAGTTCTGGCTGTTTCATGTATATGTGACTTATTTCAGCTTCATCATTGCCATATACAACTTTACCGAAACAGAGTAGTAAAACCTTGTCTCATAAGGTATTGGTGAGTCCCTGGATTGGTGAATAGGGAATGTTTTGGAAGCAAGAGGAAGCCAATTCTAGAAAAATGGAACAAATGATAGTAAAATTTGTGATTTATTTGAAAGTCATATAGGTCTTACTAGTACACATTCAGGCAGTCTCTGCAACCTTCATTAACAGTAGTATCACGTACTTACTCCAAAATCTTTGGCCAGACTACATGCAAAATGTTAACATTGGCATTCACACTATGGCCATCCTACCTTTCATTTTATCTACAGCTAACCTATACACTGGCCAAACTGGGTATCTTATTTCTGGGGCATAGCTCACGTCCATCTCCTATGGGGCCTTTGTTCATGTTGTTCTTTCCACTTGCAAGGCACTTTCTATCATGTCTTCTTGTCAAAATCTTAGCCTTCAAGGCCCCCAGGGACCCCACTGCCTCCAGAGATAGCCTCTTGGATTCCTCCTGATATCTCTCTTTTCTGCATCATTTTGGTATCACTGGTTGAAACTCTTGGGCGCAGTGTTATAATACTCTGTAACTCCCTGTAAGCCCCCTCCCATGCACAGCTGGTAAGCAACTTGCAGCTAGAGGCCCTGCAGCATCTTCCATAGGAAAGCACATGGGAGTCAGGCTACCATTTTCTGGCTGTGATGTCTCTTCTGTAGTCTTTACAAATCTGTGATTCTTGTAATTCTAGTAAAGCCCTTTCTCTAACGTCTGGGCTGTCCTGTCTCTTTATGGGATGTGCTGAGGGCACCTGCTCAAACTCTGCTCATGCCAAAAAGTCACCTTTTCCTCTGATAACAATGTGCATTATCCAAGATGTCCCGAGGTAGTTAATGGGAGTCAGTGGCTGAGTCACAGTGATTACTGGATATACAGGAAGTAGTAGGCTGCAAATACACATCATTGCTAACAGGAAAGACAATGTCTACTGCAATGACCAGGTTCCAGCCTGTTCTGAATCACCCATGAAGTCATTAAGTACATACATGGAAGTAAACTTAACTAGAAAAAATACCCAAGATGGTGGCTTTCAAATAGCAATCAAGGAGCTTTTCACTACATAATGTTATTTCTTGTCAGATAGATGAGAAAAGCTTCTTCATTAATTCAAACTCTACACAAACAAAAACTGTCACTTGTTTTTACTTCAGAACAGATGGCCCACCTAGGCCCTGGTTTTCTATGATTTGCCCATAGCAAAGAAACAAACAAAAAACTCCAGCAAACACTGAAAGGAAGTTAAAGTTGTCAGGACAGTCAGATATGAAGCACAGTAAACTGACAACATACACAGCAGAAAGAGTAAAGCAGCACAAAATTGTGCACAGTGTTCTACCATTTATTTTAAAAGACTGTAGAGATTATAATATTTATCTATAAACAAAATGGCAAAGTGCTCTCAGGGAAAGAGACTTATTTTTCACCGTATAATCCATTCAATGAACATATAAATATATTTTCTAAAGAAACTAACTCCAGAATAATAACTAAAAAGCTCATATTCTACCAACATGTTTACGCTTATTTTTTTTCTCTGAGAGGCTTCTCTTCAACAAATATTAGGAATGTAGGGAAAGATTCCCCAAGTCCTGGGTTAGCAAAAAAAAAAAAGTATGTAGGAAAAAGAGCTCATAAATGTCCTTCATTATAGACAATTACAATTACATTAAGCCTAGTGATACTAAGAGGGCTAAACTGGCCTTTTTTTTTTTTTCTGAGACAAGAGTCTCATTCTGTCACCCTAGGTAGGGTACAGTGGCATCATCATAGCTCACTGCAACCTCAAACTGGACTCAAGCCATCCTCCTACCTCAACCTCCCGAGTAGCTGGGACTACAGGTGCACACCACCATGCCCAGCTAATTTTTCTGTTTTTTGTAGAGATGGGGTCTCGCTATGTTGCTCAGGCTGGTCTCAAACTCCCGACCTCAAGTGATCCTTCCACCTCAGCCTTCCAAAGTGCTAGAATTACAGGCGTGAGCCACCGCGCCCAGCCTTCTAAACTGGCCTTTCAAAGCACATACCAGATTTCTGTTTTTGTAGGCTCTGGTGCTCAGAAGGAAGGTCTTTGGCTTCATAATCTGTTTCCTTATAAAACTAATAAAACCTAAGAATATGATTCTCTAATATGTGCTTAAAGTGTTTGGAAAGCAGAAGGAAAAGTACCTGTTAGCTTTAAACTAACTTTCCTATGCTGGCTTTATGTGTGTATACAAACACATATAAATTTTCTAAGTTTTCAAAATGTTTGGAATAAAAGCAATTATTTTGCAAATCTTCAATTGGGCAGACAATGGGTCACTGAAATAGAAATATGAAAATAAAACAAAAATAACACAGCAAATAAAATATTCCCAAGTGACTTGAGGATGCCCACAAGCTACTTAACAACATGAATTCGGGGCAGGGTGGCCAAAACAACAGTGCCCAGTCTTCCTCAGCACTCTACTGCCAACATGCCTCAGCCTTTGTATTGATGGAGCTGAAAATTATGGGGGGAGGGCAGGGAAGAGGAAAAGAAAAGAAAGAAATGAGAACTAGCAAAAATCAACAAACACTTTATTCATTCTGATTCCTTTCATCCTGTGCTTTGCTTTTTTATACAGAGCACTTTCAAATAAATTATCTTATAAACTTAAAAGTTTCTTTCTGATTCAATTAAAAAACTACAATAGTGTTCGCTGTGTTCAAGTTAGAATTATACCAGAATTGCCATATGCCAGCACATACAATCATCCCAGTGGTAGCTGGAAAATTGGCTGCAGGAGCGTCTGTCGCTCCGATGGGCTGTGGCCCCAGGTGGGCACACGGTGCAGATGAGGGAAGGCCAGACTTGAAGCAAGCTGGGTCTTTTTGATCACCTCTACTCCTTTTGCACTTCATCACCATTCTCCCCACTGAGCTTGAACACGGGAACCTTCTGACCATCCTTGAGCTCTAAGAAGACCTCGTCCAGGTGCCACCTGAGAGCAACCAAAAGTATAGTATGTCTGATCAAGGAAACACTGAAACAAAAGACATAGTCAAAAAGGGGGAAAAAAGCAGTTGTTTGGAATAATGTCTTAAATGTTTTTAAACATTATTTTACGTTGGTGCTGTGTTAACATAATGTTAGCATTCTATTATGGACTCTCATTATTTAACCAGCATTGACTTCAAGGCAGGCTTAACCATGACCGAAACAGGCAAATGGAAGGGACATCAGGAAGAAGCAGCACTTTATTTCCCATTTCCTAATTCACAGCGACCTTCAATTGCTGGCCTGGAATCCAGCCAGCTCCTCCACTAATCCCAGGCTCAGAGGTCAATGAGTCCAGGGTGAGCTAGGTGGGGGCTGCCTCAGGGCCGCCTGCTCCTTTTGTCCTCCGGAATATAAAACCCAGCCTGGCTAAACAGCAAACATCTCCGAGAGAGACTTCCCAGGGCAAGTGAGTGCATGTAGCTATTGGCAACCAGACAAGAAAAGCCAATTAATGGGGTGGAGAGCTTACGCAAAGAATGTGATGAATAATTCTGGAACAGGAATCCATGCCTTTATTCATTTGTAATCATTGAGGCAGTAGAGTTAGAAGATGTAACATAGCATCAAATTATTGTAGATCTAGACCACTATAACCTTAATAGTTTTTTAAAAAATTCCACAGCATAAGAAGACAATTCAGTAGACTGTATTGGATAAACTGTCTGAACTGAGGTAAGAGCCACAGTACTGGCGTGCTGCCCCGGCCATGAGGCTTTCAGCTTCAAGCTTTGAGAACTAATTCTGCTTATTACCACAATCATTTAACTACAGATGAAAATGGGAATCAGGATTGTTCCTATCAGGAAGTCCTCCTGCTGTTCCCCCCTCCCATCACTTTCCCATGATACCTATCAAAGAGGGCAGCTCTGGAGCTGCTGACGTAGAGATGGCCCTCTGACTTGGATCCAGAGACAGGAATCTTCACCTGTGGGTATAAAATGATGGAAAGGAGAGATGTAATTGGATACATTATTGTCATCTCAAAAGATGTTAAAACTGATGCTTTTTAGGGCAAAGCCTATAAAATCTAGTGATTATCCACAGAATAAAGTTGTTTTCTCACAGCCCAGCTGGAGAATCCACCTGAGTTTCCAAATGTCCTGCCCCTCTTTGGAGGGTTTGGTGAGGTCAACGGCAGCCCTTCCGTCTGGCAAGGAGACCCCCTATGTCAAACTCGATGCTCTGGGTGCTTACAATTCAAAAATCGGCTGTTAAAAAGGAACAAACCACTGATACACACAATAACGTAGATGAGTATCAAAAACATGCTGAGTGAGAAGAGGCTTACACAAGAGTATATAATGTATGATTCCATTTGTGTTAAGTTCTAGAACAGCCTAAATAAACTAGGCTGGAAAAAAAATCTGAAAATGATTGCCTCTGGTGGAGCTAGATGTGACAGGGGACCACCTGGGTAGGGCACGAGGGTGATGGGAACAGTCTCTACATCTAGACAGGGCTTGAGTTACATGCATGGATGCACATGTCAAATCTCATCAGATAGGACACTTGGATTTGTGCCTTTCACAGAATGTAAATTTTACCTCAAGAAATCCCCATAAACAAATATTGAACTCTAGTTAGTGATATACATGCTTACAGGTTCAGAGGTGAAGTGTATGATGTTTGAAAATTACTTAGTAATACATCAAAATGATAAGATGGATTCATGGAAATAAAGCGAAACGCTAACTGTAGAATCCAGGTACCAGCTATATGAGTGCTCACAGAATAAGTTATTTTATCTTTTCTGTATGTTTGAAATTTTTCATACTAAAATAGGACAAAAAGACCAAAAAAAAGTCCAATGTTTAAAAGGAAGAACTATTTCCAGCAAATTGGTACATATTTTGACCTGGACCATAAAGAACAGGCTTTAAAGAGAGTACATGAAGGCTGTCTGGGAAAGACATCAAGGAGTTCGGTGTTTGTTCTTCATCCCCAGTCACCACGGGCCGGGCTCACCAGACGGGATGCTGCTGAGCTGCTGCAACGCCCGTGCCTGGGGACTCGGCCTCAGAGCCTCAAAGCCAGCCCCCTAGGTATTTGTTTGTTTACACTACAATTTAGAAAAAAGTAGTGAATGCAATGTTTTTGGTTTCTTAGCAAAAACTAAAGAAGGTAGGAGCCTTCACACAATGTGGTAACAAGGAAGCCCACCATTAGGCAGGCACTTCCCAGAGTGCCTTCCTGTGCCCCAGGTGATGACCAGAGGTACTCCCGGGGACAAGAGATGGAATATCCCACCCATTCCAAATTGCCACCAAGAGAAAAAACTACTCGGGTATACACACACATTTGTGTTTTCCAAAATTCTCCCTGTCATTTATTTAAACATACTTTAAGGAAGACAAAGGCTTTGGAACATGGCTTCATAACCTGAGTGAACAAGCAGTCACCCAGTTACACTTCAAGAACCATTCTTCAGGGTCCTACTTTTTGAATTAAGCTACAGCTCTTCTCTGGGGGTTATAAAATCAAGCAACAGAGTATACACTGAGCATCTCTGGATCCTTTAAAAAAAAATAGGAAAGGGAAAAAAAGGGCAGAAGTAAGTAGGATTCTGAAGAACAGCACACACCGAGGGAGCAACGTCTGAACCACGCGCAGTTGCGTCTCTGTGGGTAGATGGGGCACTTCACAGGCTGGTTCCTTCACTGGCCAGACCTTGCCAGATTAAAGCAGGAGTTCTGGTAAACCAAAGTGTTGGCAGTTGGTGACTATTTCATACATACACTTGGGGGAAAAAAATCCTTCAGTATGACAATTACCTCACGAACAACTGAAACTTCTCACCTCTGGACAAAATAAAGGAACTACAAATAAAGGACTGTGGGATAAGATGGCATGTGTTGTACACAGGCATCCTTATAAACAGCTGATCATAAAGGAAGTGAAGAACCCTGACAGAATGTCAAAAGAACTCCACAAATGGCAGACAAGTGCCGGGGCTCCAGGTGGCTCGGAGGCAGCAGACTTTGAATTCCTGTCCCTGCGAGTCACAGCATTTGGCAGCAGTAGAGACCAGGACCTAGCACCACAGCCAACATAGTCATGGTGCTGCCAAAGGCCCTGGGTTGCAGGGCAGCACAGGAAGCCGCCCCCTCAGTACCAGCTGGAGCATGCTAGGAGATTGGGCCAAAGGGACAGCTGGACCCGACCAGATGACGATCCCCACCAAAACCACCATAGCTTCACCCCACTCTTCACTCATCGGGTCCCCAGATCGTGGATCTAATGCTGCATCAACCTGCCTCAGCAAAGGCGCCGTTAACAAACACCTCCTGAGCACTGAAGCTTGGCCCTGTGCTCTATGTTGGGAGAAAACAGTGAACAGCCAGACCTAATCCCCGGCCTTTCCAAGCTCTTGGACTTTCCAGGATCCAGTCAGGTGGACCACAGAGGGGCCACACCGCACCGTGGAAGAAAGTCAATGACAATGCACATAAAGCCACCTGGCACAGAGTGAGCACTCCACAAACGTCCAGCCCATCCTCTTTCTTCCTGGGTGCCCTCTGTCACTTAATGGAGCTGCCGTCTTTCCACTCACACGTGCTGGAGACACATGCATCCCCTCTGACCCAGCCCTCTCCCAATATAGAACTATTATCAAGTCCTGTCAGGGGGCGGTCACAATGACCTTCGAATCCATCTCCTTTCTCCAGGCCACAGCTCTGGTTCACATTCTCACCACTGCACACCAGGGCAGCTACATGGCTCCCCTGAAGGCAGTTCCCCGCACTCAGTCCCTGGGCATCACCAATCTACAGGAATGTACCTTCTTTTAAAACCAGATAAAATATTTTCATCAGAATATTTGAGCATGAATTGCTTTTGTACTGAGAAAAAAATCCCATTAGAGCTATATCCATTAAAAACATAAAAATAACAACAAAAAAAAGTAAAGTAGGTCAGATCATCTCACTCTTATCCTCCAAATACTTCACAGGCTTCTGCAGCCACAGAATCAAGTGCACACACCTCACATGATGACGTCATGGCTGACTGCTCCAGCCATCCGGCCTGCCCACGCCTCCCCTCGCCAGCCTCCGCCTCCCCAGCAGGTCAGGTCACACTGACAGGTAACACTGAACGGTGCATGCTACTCCTCAGCCTGGTGTTCCTTTTCTACCTTTCAAAGTCTGCACAGCCATCTCCTAGGCTTCTGCCCCCTCCTTCCTGGGCCTATACAACAGGGACAGCATTTGCTCCACTCTGTCTTATTCTGGAATTTTAAACTGTAAACTCCCCAAAAGCCTTCTGCATCTCTGTATTCCCCACATAACTTAGAATCATTCCTTGAACTGCAGCATGTACTCAAAACATGCTTGTTAAGCAGAACAAATGTATTTTATATTCAAGTAAGTTTCATCAAGCTAAACCATACAAAAAGATAAGATACAGCTCAAAAAATGGACTGGTATTCTGTGGAAGCAATGTAAATAAATAAACTTTAAAATCAAAGTTTAAAGAGCTGGTTACATTTGAATGAGCACTGACTAGATACATCTATATTTCAAGTTCAAAGCCAGAGTGGAGGCAAACCACCACTGGTCATTTCTCTGCTACCTTCAGTTCAAGATGGCAACCTCAGCACACGCAATGTATTCCCTGCCACATCAGTTCCCCGGATGGAAGGAAAATATATGAAAGTAAATGAATCCATAGTAATATAGAATATATTTAAGATAAATATATTTTAATAAAAATCCATAATAATTTTAAAAAAACTTTTTAAAAAGGTTCTAAACCTAGTGGCAGTTTTACATAGTGAGTTTTCCGATCCCAAATCCTTAACCTCCAAGATTCCCAGACTCCTTCCAGATGCCAGCAGCACCCCCCCCTTCAGCAGGCGCCCAGCCTGCAGCTCACAGGGCAGCTGGTTACCTGGGCATCAGCAACATCCACAAAGTTGTGCTTGTCAGTGAGTCGGAGATAGTGAACGTTGACAGGAGTGCCCAGGGCTTCCTGCGCTTCAGGGTGGCTGCGCAGCTGCTCCAACGCCAGCTGGTAATACGCAGCCCTGGAAAAAGTTTCTAGGTAGGAAAGATAGATTTTTTTTTTTTCCTTAATTGAACTTGGGCAAGTGGAATCTATACAGAAAGTTAAATAATACAATTGGTAAACAAGGTGAAAACAGAAACAAGAATGTGAAATTTGTCAAGGGAAGAATAATTAGGAACCATCTACCCTAACCTGTCCATTTGACAGACTTGAAATCAAAGCACAGAAGGGCAGTTTCTGCAGGGCTGTGCAGGTGACCTTGGGCTGTGACCTCACGCAGAGCCCTTCTGTGCCTCAATTTCTTCCCATTTCCCTGCCTCATGCACTGCCCTGTTTCTTCACCTAAGGGGCTTGATCCACTCTTCGCTAAGTCTGCTCTCAGTTCTAAAATCCTATGATCCCACGGCCTG
Source organism: Daubentonia madagascariensis (assembly GCA_023783475.1). Lineage (NCBI taxonomy): Eukaryota > Metazoa > Chordata > Mammalia > Primates > Daubentoniidae > Daubentonia > Daubentonia madagascariensis. The sequence goes on from JAKFHU010002658.1 coordinate 13,260,893, forward strand.
CTCCCAGGACACAGCTAGCCCGAGGCAAAGCGGAGGCCAGAATCCATGACCCCTGACTTCTAAAGATGGCTCCTTCCACTAAGATGAGGCATAAAATAGACCATGATATGAACAACAACAAAACCCTGAGGCCAAGAAATAGGATATGAAAATGCTTATTTGTCAAATTTACAGATTAAGCCAACATTTCAAGTAGAACTGCTCTCAGTGTGAGGAACACTTTATAACCCCAAGGCTACTGGGAACTCTGGGAAGCACCTACCTGAAGGTGTAAGGTACAATAATAAGGTGCCCAAAGGAGAGAGCACAAGTAGGCTTCCCAAGTAGGGTGTTTGCTTTGGCAACAGAAAGAGCTTCCCTTCTGTAGGCCCCATCACAGTAACGAAGGTGGCCTGAGCGTGGAGAGGCCAAGGGCACTGCCCCTCCTGTCCTGCTTCCCAGGAGTGGGGCTGCAGGCAACACTGCAGGCATGAACGAGGTGCCAGCCGTTCTAGGAAAAGGAGGGGCAGAAGCGGGATCCAGACAGCTAATCTTGAGCGAGTCATCTGCACGGCTAGCCACCGCTCTCAGTATTTCACATCTCTTCGATTCTTAACATCTCAGCAGCTCACCTGTGAGATTCATTTAATTCTCACAACAACCTCATGCATAGGCACTAATATTATCCCTCATCACACAGGAAGGTAACGAAGGCTCAGGAAGGTGACAGGCTTCCCCGTAAGGCCACACAGCTAGTCAAGAGCTGAGCTGAGATTCAACCATTCAACCCGGACAGTGGAGAAAGCCTGTCCGACCAGAAGGCTGAACCCTGACCCGAAAATGCACCCATTCCTGTCGTGTTCTGCCCCTGTCCCTTTGGCAGGGGGAAGAGGAGGCTGAGTTATTCCAGTCTGAATCATCCCCGGGACTGCTCATCTTGGGCCACCTCCAGACTCAGGGACCCTGGGCCAACACTGCGCAGGCAGGTAGAGGAGTAGAGAGGACGCTGGTGACACATCCTGGGAAGAAGTGGAAATGCTGCAGCGTCAGGGTGAGGAGCCAAGCTGCGCGGGGACAAAGGAGCCTCAAAAAAGGTCTAGAAAAAACTGCTGCTGCTTTACCATCAGTAGCACTGAATGACCTTAAACGTCTTGGCTGCTGACAGTAACTGTGGCCTGTCTTTACAAATTCAAATTTGGGTGCAGTGGGGCTGGAAGATGCATCTGTCCGGATCTTGCCATCAGGGACTCTGCTTTTATTTCCTGTTCCTGCCAGAGTCCCTTGCTCAAGGCACCCTTTCAGTAAATCAACAGCAGAGAATGAAAGGGCAAAGAAGGCTGGGACACTTGAGAAACAGCCACAGTTCTCCCCACCCATGAACCATCTGGTTTCCCCTTCCCTCTGTTCTTTATTTATATAATCTCAGAATCTTGACAGATTCTGTCAATCCTGTGTGTGCACTGGAATGAAAGCTCATCTTGCTTTGCAAGCCTTCTTATGCAAATAAATCCTGGTCCTTTTATGTGTACTCGTAGCTCCTGGAAAAACTGGGATTAGAGGATAAAGAGAAAGCTATAGCCAATGAAATGGTGGACTGGCTTTTAAAATAGCCCTCTCCTCCTTTCTAATCCGCTGGAAGCATCTCAAGTATTTCCTTTGATGGAGGAGCAGGAGCACTAGGAGGCGGCCATGCCTCAGGCAGCTTGCAGGTATACTCACTTTGTATGAGGTAATACACAAGGGCAGAGCTCCCACTGATCAACACACTGGTGAAAAGGATCAGCTTTCCCAGAGGCATTGACATCCTGCTTCCTGGATGCTTAAAAACAAAAGATACAAATTTATTGTGAGATTCAGTTTTGTGCCAAGGGCCTTTGCCTGGATTGGGCCCCCCAGGGAAAGGAGAGCTAAGGAGGAAGCCTGCAAGGAGAAGCTGGCTTCACCATTTGCTTCCTTTCTCAATGCCAGGGCTGGTTCTGGAGCCAAATCGAGCACTCTCCCGAGGTGGCCCATGTCCAGGACCCATGCTGGGAGGGCCCTGCCGCCCTCAGTGGGCCAAGCACAGAGCGAGCATTCAGCCCCACCATCCTGACAGACAGAACCCAGCTTGTATGCCAAGCCCTGCATGGCCAGGAAGCACAACCACTTTGTCTCAGACCAACTGGTAAACAGGAAGCTTACCCTTTTGTGGCAATAGCTGCTCTTGTAAGCCCACAAATGGGCTGGAGCTGTCACTGGCTGCTTTCTTTCATATTTTGAAAAATGCCCCACCCCCTGGATGAGGAAACTTTGATTATGACTTTCAGACTGAATGAACAGATGGAGTAGTGCCAGCTCAGTAAATACAGCATACCATATCCACCCTAGCATTAACTCCTGTCCCCTGAAGGCCTGGGGTGGGGCTGGGAACAGCACGTGGGCCTCGATGGTGCCAATTCCCCTCCTTCCTGGTAGCCATTTAATCACTGCTCATACTGGCCAGGCCTTTCTGGAAAGCTGTGAGATACCTGGCTATAAAACAGAGTAGGACACTGGCTTCAGGGGTAGAACAGGACACAACAGGGGTCACAAATCAAATGCCCACAAGGCCAGATAGGTCACATAAATGAGAGCAGACACTGCAAAGTGAGGACCGGGTAGCACAGCCAGGGGGGCAGCTTCAACCTGGCTCCAGCTAACTGTGGCCATGTGGACCAAGTCTCAATGGATCTTTCAATTTTTCAAGAGGTGCAAGAAATCAGGTTTTTATGTGAAATCGCCCAGATTCTAAATGTTGACAACCAACTCAAAAAAAAAAAAAGGCTGGGCATGGTCGTTCACACCTGTAATCTCAGCACTCTTGGAGGCCAAGGTGGGAGGATCACTTGAGGCCAGGAGTTAGAGACCAGCCTAGGTAACACATCAAGACCCCATCTCTACAAAAATGAAAAAAACTTAGCCAGGCATGGTGGCATGCACCTGTACTCCCAGCTACCGCCACTGCTTTCCAGCCTGGGTGATAGAGACCCCATCTCTTAAAAAAAAAAAAAAATACAGACCTAACAAAATACATGTGTGCATTTGTGAATCAAATTCTTTCTATGGGTTTTCAGTTTGCTTTGACCACCAGGGCATCCTCACCCAAGGTAAGATTTAGGTAAATTCCTCTCTGTCTTTGCTGACATTTCTCCAAAAAGAAATTTTGGATAGATGGCAATTCTAGTTTTTAGATAAAGGAAAAGATGACCTCGTCAAGTGTTTGTGTCCCCATTTCAAGATTTAACCTTAGATTTTAATTGTGCTCCTTTAAAAAAAAGGCTTAGATGTGACCTAAAAGAATCAGACATACTGCAACACAGAAAAACTGAGTATAATGCCAGTTCCTCCACTGTGAGGACAGGTAAACACATTCTCCCCATCTGCTTCTCCACCTTCCAGGACACAGAGAGTAATAACAAATGCCTGCCTATCATTTCTGAAACCCTGAAGGTAAATGAATCCATAGAAACTCTGTTGGAGAAAGTTCTTCATGTGGATATTCTTTCTGAGAACTAATAATTAAACATACCCTTGGATCAAGCTAAAGTTGACCAGTTCTATAATGAAATAACAGTTAATCCAGGTTTATATATATAAAGGGTTTTGATCAATTTAACAGATTAGGGAGAGGGAAATTTTAGATCATCTTTGTACTATCTACTTATATATTGTTTTGTTCAACTAAGAAAAGGCTGTTGAAACCGCAAACAAATGTACAGCAACTGCCTTGAGAGTTGTAGCTGGTACTGTATAACATGTAAGAATATCAAAGTTGAGTGTAAAGGCAATTACAGTAATGTGATCTGGGAAAAGCCTTTTAGTTCTCATAATGAAAATGGTCAGAGCATATCCAAAGAATGTATTAGTCAGATCTTGCTTAATTTGAAACAAACTCAACAGGGTGGGGCAGCTAGATTAAGTTATGCAGAGCTTCCCACAGTGTTACTGCTTCTAAACCCGGCATGAGACCCAGGAAAAAATACATCCTGAAACAATGCAAAAAATACCCATGCCATCCCTCATGTGAATTTAAAGCCACAAGTGAACGCTAAAGACCAGAAGAAACCCATAACTATTCAGGGAGTGACTTTCATGTATTGTCTAACCTCAGAATACCCTGGCAGGTTCTAATGGGGAACTTGACCCTGGAACATTCTATCACCTTTTGCCACTTCATGATACAACTCTCTTGAAAATCATCAAAGGAAAGTTGTCCTACAATGAGAAAAGATTTTACACTAAAATCATTTTTTTCAAACCCAATTCTCCCTGGTTTCCAGTTTAAAGAGGTTTATTCTGAGCCAAATTTGAGGACCATGGCCCGGAGCCATGCCCAAGAAGCCTTGAGCAAGTGGACTCGCCATGGTTGGGTTACAGTTTGGTTTTATACACTTTAGGGAGACAGGAATTGTTTGGCCTGAAAAGGTGGGACATCTCAAAGCTGGGGTTGGGGGGCAGGGAGGTGGGGGTGGGGTTACAGGTTATAGGTGGGTTTAAAGACTTTGATTTGTAATTGGTTAAAGAACTGAAGGTTTATCTAAAGGCTTGGATTGTTTTAAGTTAAAATAAGGAAGTCTGTTAATCAGAGACAAATCATCAGACATCCACCCAGACTCAAGTGATCTGTTAAGTAAATTGAGGACCTGCAGGTGTAGTTTAAGCTTTGTCTTGCACAGCCTTCAGCCTGTTAATGAGTTACAAAGGATATTTCCAAGATGGAAGGGAAGCATGATGAGGCTAGCAACTCAGTTTTAGGGTATCCCCTTAGCCAAGAGGGGGCCCATTCCGTCATCTGGGGGAAGCTTAAGATTTTATTTTAGTTAACATTAATTGTATACAGCCAAGATTTATTACCAATCCAAGATCAAGAACATGAACAAGAAGTGAAATTTAAACTCTAAAACAAGCCTTGTCTGTGAAGGGCCCTGGTTTTCCCTCTTTCTCTTCTGCCAAATTAGGAAGAAAAGACAAAGCCGCTGGCTTCCTGTCTGCTACTACGTACCTTTTGTTGCAGCAACCAGAAAACCAGTGTGAGCGGGGGAGGGGCACACGGGGCAGGTGCTTTGACCGCAGCACAAACGGATCAGCAGAAGGCTCGACCCACAGGAATATGATGCCACGGATTAAAAACAGCTTTTTGGGCTTAAAAAGAACCAAGAGTATAGTAAACCTACACATGGGCCTTTAACAATATTGATAACGCCTAACACTTCCATCTCTTACTATTATGTGCCTGTTACTATGCTAAGCACTTTACACGAAATAATTACTTTAATTTTCACAACAATCCCAAGAAATAGGAACTCCCATTTTACAGACGAGCAAATTGAGGCACAGAGAGGTTATGTAACATGCCCAAAGTCACAAAAAGTCTGGCTCCAGGGTCTGTGCTTTCAACCACCACGGTACACTGACTTTAAGATATCTGATTACAGAAATATTGAAACGTGGGGTGAAAAGTTTCTGAATTAAAATATATTCTTTTTTCTTTTTTTGGCCAGGCACGGTGGCTCATGCCTGTAATTCCAGCACTTTGGGAGGCAGAGGCCAACGGATCACTTGAGCCCAGGAGTTCGAAACCAGCCTGAGCAAGAGCGAGACCCCATCTCTACAAAAAAATAGAAAAATTAGCTAGGCATGGTGGCGCACTCCTATAGCCCCAGCTACTTGGGAGGCTGAGGCAGGAGGATTACTGAGTTTGAGGAGTTTGAGGTTGCAGTGAGCTATGATGATACCATTGCACTCTAGCCTGGGCGACAGAGCGAGACTCCGTCTCAAAATAAATAAATAAATAAACAAAAATAAATAAAATATATTCTTTTAAAAAAAATCTTTTGATAACTTTGGTACCAATGAAAAAAAATTATTTTTTTTTGAGACAGAGTCTTGCTCTATCACCCTGGCTAGAGTGTAGTGATGTCATCATAGCTCACTGCAACCACAAACTCCTGGGCCCAAGCAATCCTTCCGAGTAGCTGGGACTAGAGGCGTACACTATCACAACCACTAATTTTTCTCTATTTTTAGTAGAGACAGGGTCTTACTCTTGCTCAAGCTGGTCTCAAACTCCTGACCTCAAGCCATCCTCCCGCCTCAGCCTCCCAGAGTGCTAGGATTACAGGCGTGAGCCACTGCGCCCGGCCGAAAATATATTCTTAATGTTTGTTGTGAAAGGCCTTGGCAGGCATACCTTTCCTACTTTTTTCCAGACAAGGTGTGGTACATTCTTGTATCTTCGTTCCTTCTTTTATTTAGCAAATGGTTACTGAGGCTCTGCTCTGGTCATACAGTGTGAATATAAAAATACTATCAAGATATAAAGATATTCTCCTTGATCCTGAGGGGAATACAGACAATTAAACAAATAATTACAACACAGATAGGGCCATCATGTACAACTGCACAGTTGTGCACTGCACAACCCTAGCAGGGCACCATTCACACTGGAGACATCATAGATTTACATCTTTTTTAAGACAATTTGCCAGTAGTTAGAAATAGTATAAAGTGTCTTGAAGGAGGAATGGGTGCCTTTTTCTAATTTGCACAAAGGTGTCTATGGGCTAGCAGCAGTCTGGTTGGTGTGACCAGACATGTGCACCAAGAGGAAGTAACAACCAGGAAGTGGTCAACCCTGCTGGAGGGGATGAGCAGAGGCTTCACAGAGGAAGTTTACCTTGAGCAGAGAAAGGTAAAAGAGTGGAGAAGGGCTCCAGATCAGGGGAAATGACAAGTGAAAGCAGAGTGGGCAGAAAGCAGAACTGCAGAACTATGAGGCACAGGAGGGGAGCCACAGGAAATAGGTCTGGAAGTGGGGGTGGGGAGGTGGTTACCGCTAAGAAAGACCTTTGACCCTGAGCTGCTGGACTCTGTTCTGCAGGGGAGGGGCTACAGAAAAACCTCTCTGGGACAGAGGGTGGGCAGACTGGGGGAGAGGAGGCAATGCAGCAGGACCAGCCAGGAGGCTTCTGTGACAGATAGCAAAGCCGAGAGCTAAGACCGAGGTAGTAAGAGTGGTTGATTTCTTAAAATATTTAGGATAGTTTTTATTTATTTACTAATTTGTACACTAGCCCATTCCAAAAAGGATGATGGGGCTAACAAAGATACATACTTTATACAACAAAGTGACTATAATCAACAATAAGTCAGAGAATACTTTAAAATAACTAAAAGAGTAGAATTGGAATGTTTCTAACACAAAGAAACCATAATGCCTAAGGTAATGGATACCCCAATTATCCTGATTTGCATAATTCACATTGTATGCCTGTATCAAAACATCACATGTACCCTGTAAAGATATACAACTATTATGTGCCCATAACAATTAAATATTTTTAATCTTACATACTTTAAAAAAGAAAATAGATGAGGAAATGAAGATAAATGAAAAATAATTTTTAAGGAAAGAAATAAAGCCGGGATAAAGTTAGGGCACAAAAGCATATACTATCAGGCACTAGATATTTCAAGGTGGGCCATATTTGACACTGAGCTGCTTATCTGCTCAGCAGAAAGGGAAGCCTGAGTAGCTACAAGGTCCAGAGTGTCCGTGAGATAAGGCAAACCCATGGCTGAGAAGGAACACAACAGTTCCTAGTAACACAGAAGCCTCAGAAAGACCTCTCCCAGGAATGCTCAGAAAGGATTCTCTGAAGCAGCTGGTGTTGCAAACAACATCCTGAGAATTAGAAGCAAAAAAGAAAAAAAAGAAAAAACCCAAAAAGTTCTCAACTTTCAAATGACTTTTCATAACATCCAATAATGAAAGCCATGATCATAGTCTCAGAAAAAACATAAAAAGAATTTTATAAGCAGCCAAAAGAGGACTCAATATAAAGATCTCTGCCTTGACTCAATGGAGAGCTCAGGCAGCGATGACCAACCTGGTCTACAGGAGCCCTCTGTGCCAAAGCCGGGCTGGAGGGAGGATCAGCCCACGCTCCCTTTTTTTTTTTTTTTTTAAGAGGCAGGGTCTCTATGCTGCCCAGGCTGGAGCTCGAGGCTGTAGCACCTACAACCCTGAACTGGTCTTAAGCGATCGTCCTGCCTCAGCCTCCGGCATGGCTGGACTCCAGAAGCACACCACCACACGGGCGGCCCCTGCTTCTTTTCAACCAGCTTCAGTTTACCTGCCCCATGAACTGTCTTTTGAAGACAGCGTTAAGTAGCCCCCCTTCACAAAAAAACCTTTTTTTTCAAAAAGGCACTGTAGAGAAATAGATTTTAGGCTACCTCCAGGAATATCTGAGAACTAAGCTTCTGATAAGAATTGAAAATTTAAAAATTTGATGTGCCATTCTCTGCAATAAACTCAAGTTCAATTAGTCTACTATGTAGCCAAGTAAGGGCAGATTTAATTAACCAATAAATGTATGTAATAAATAAATTTAGTTAACCAAGAAGAAAGGGTTGCATCCCTTTTGAAAAATCAAGGGGCTTGTTAGCCACAGGAAGGTGGAACAAAGTACTAGCCAACGTCTCCCAGGAAAGCAGTCCAAGCTCTGCTCTGATACACAAAGGGGTGACATTGGCCTCCAAAAGCCAGAATTTATAAAACCTTTTCAAACTATTGAACCCCTTTCCAGAGCTAAAGTGCAGTCTGTTAAAGCAGGTGCCAGCAGCTGCTTGAGTGGGCACAAGGCTGGAGGCTCCTCCTATCAGCCTCCCCTCAAGCCCGAGCAGAGGTTTGCAGGAAGCATCACTAAGGGAATGAACAGAAGCAGCCAGAGGGTTCGAGCCACAGGCAGGATGCAACCAGGGGAAAGTGGAAGCAGTCAGGGGTGCAACTTCAACTTGGGCTGCACATCAGAATTACCAGAAGAGCTTAAAAAAAACCCAAAAAACAGAAACACAGATGTCCAGGCCACACCCAGACCACTTAAGATAGAATCTACAGGGGTGGGACCCAAGCATTGGTACTTTTTAACCTTCTCAGGTGATCCTAATATGCAGCCAAGCCTGGGGACCTGTGGACTAATGCGAACAAAACACATAAAGTAAGCACACAGCCTAAGTTTGGAAGGCTGGTCAGGTAATCCTTTAGGGGCTCCTGAGAAGTTAGAGAATAGAAACAGCTTATTCCTCTATCCGTGCCACACTCCATCCACTGCCACCACATCTTGAGAGCCTGGAACAGACAACTCTTCCCAGGGATTCTGGCACTGGACAAGAGGCAGACCACCCTAGGGGGCCAGGTCAGATGGTGCCAGCCTCCGAGATAAAAAACCTCAAGTTTAATAAGAGGTGAGCTCAGGAGACCCTCACAGCAAGGCAATCATCCCAAAACCCAGCTAAGAAAGAAGATGGACCAAACTACAGATAAAAATCTTTTTAAATTTTTAATTGACATATAATAATTATTTATAGAGTGCAATGTGATGTCTTGATATATTTAATATATCCATCACCTCAAATACTTATCATTTTTTGTGGTGGGAACATTTGAAATTTACTCTCTTTGCAACTTTGAAATATATAATACATTATTATTAACTACAGTCACCATGCTGTGCAATAGGTCTCAAAAAATTATTCCTCCTGTGTAACTGAAACTTTGTACCCTTTGACCAGTATCTCCCCATCATCCCCCAAATATCCTTGATTTTTAAAAGGCATTTTTCTCACATTGTCATATTCTATGTCTTAAAAGCTGAGTCTATTTATTAAAGTGATTCTTTTCTCTACACCACTATCCCCAAATTGTTAAAACCATGGTTTGTCTTATTAACACACCAGAAGCAGCATTACAGGCAGCTGAAGTAGGAGCAGGGCCAAAAGCCTGTCCATGAACATAGGCCATGTGACCCTCCCAGCAGGCCTATTAACACCTCAGGGTTCTTCTCTGAAGCAAGGTTTTGCCAGGCATAACCTATCCAACTTCACTTCTTTTCCTCCGGGTGATATATGGCTGGCTTGGCTAGTCCCACATCTGAGTGATTACTATGGGCCAGGCACCATGCAGGATGTTTTATATGCACTATTATTTCTTATAATGACCATGAAAGGTAAATACTATTTTTGCCTTTTTTTTGAGCTACAAGAAGCCTCTAGAAAGGTTCCAAAACTTGCTATGGTCATGCAGCTATTCCACGGCAGAGCTATTACAGGCATCTGTCTGACCCCAGAGGCCATGGTCTTTCCACTGAGCCACAAAACCCATGTTACATACCATGGATTTCAGAACAATGAACTTCTCATACAAGTAGTATGTGCTACCCACAAGCCATTCCCATTGGCAGGAAGCAAATCACTACTGCTCTGGGAAACAGTTTTAATCAGTATCTCCCCAGGTAATAATTTAAGGAGACAAGGTCAAACAAAAAGATACAAAATCTACTTAGACACTACTTGGAGGAAAAGAAAAGATGGCTCTTCCCTATTTGCTGAATTGACACTACTCACTGCTACTACCACCCTGGGGACTACATAACCTTCCAGCCTTTAAGAAACAAGCCATGTGGGGGAAAGGAGAGAGACAGTGCAGGGAATTATGCTTAAGAAAATAGAGATAAAAAAATTAAGGCAGTAAGAATTAAAATTAAAATGACAGAATAAGGAACAAATAAAACCAAAAGGGCAAAAACAGAGATTTTAAAAATTGGTATTTAAGAAAAAAAGTATAAATGGCAAAAATAAAGAGATAAAAGAGGACTAAACTTTTAAAAAGAATGAAATGCCTTATATTAAGATAAGGAAGACAAAAGGCTAATAATACCAAAAAACAAAAATATAAATGCATGCAAGTAAATATGATAAAAGATTAAGAAAAAAATTAAAAGACTAAAAAGTTAAACATTTTTAAAATTAAGCATAAAAATGTTAGTGCGGGCTTTTTAACCTAGTTTTAGCTCTGGAGTCTTAGAATAACTTGAATGCTTCCAGAAGAAAAGCTTCAAGTAACCTTTTATTCTTAACTCAGGTTAATCATGAGGCAAGCTCCCTGCACAAGTGGCTTGCCCCCTTTAGTTAAGCTGAACTAAGAATGTTAATGAAAGTTTGTCCAACACCCTTTCTATGTGTTAGTGATCCCAAGGAGACTATGACTGCTTGGAGACAGGGTCCCTGTACCAATAGAAAGGATTAACTTTTCTTAAAGACCAATAAAATGTAAGATAAAGAAAGATGCCATCTACTTTAAGAGAGCACCAGGCTACCGCTTCCTGATAGGACTTCACAAATTCCATTTAAACCACCTGTAAAGGTATACACAAGAGAAGACAGAAGGTAGAGCTTGCTTTGAACCATAACAACTTGCAAAAGTCTGGGAGAAATTTCCACTAACTACAGTGTGAATGAATAAAGACAGAGAAACACACCCATAGCCAATTGAACCCTCGCCTCTGATGGGGAACAGCACAGCTGGCCAGAAAATATGTGTAGAAAGCATTCAGCCCTTTGCTTCTCTCCATTCCCAGCTCAAAGTTTCTAGGTTTGTAGCAATCAGGAAGCAGGCTGGGCAGCCCCACAGAGTGCGTCCTGCTTAGAGACAGCCACTCTCCCTTCCCCATCCAGAGCTCTTTGACTACACCCATTCCGAGACTACAATCCTACTAAATACAACCCAGCAGTAAGTAGAGGCAGGACTGGCAGTGGTGTAATGACAAATTCACTATAAGACATAAAATAATACAGAGAAAAACATTAATTTGGCCACTTAATTAGTTGTAGAAAGACACTGCCTCTAAGAACCAGGCACAATGGGAATAAAGAGACACTATGCTGAGAAGGAAAGGGAAGAAACTCAGATAAGGAGAGATTTCAAGGAAACTTGAAAAATAGAATTAATGTTGGCAGAAAAGCTGAATTCATAATGAGGAAGTCACATTCAAGAAGTTTTCCCACCATGTAGAATGAAAGAACAAAAACATGGAAATGCAGAGAAAATGACAAGTAGAGATTTAGAAACTAAGATCTACCCAACAGATCATTGTAATTGCTGATAAAGAAACCAGAGTAGAATGGAAGATAAGATAAAACAAAAATTATACTAGAAGAAAACTTGACAGAATTGAAAAAAGACAAAAATGCAGACCATGTTCCACCTCCATTCACCAATACTTCCTGACAAAATTTTACATTACCAGTTTCCCAGAAGGTATACCTGCAACGGATTATATATTAGAGTAGCCTTAGGTTTCTATGTAACAAGGAATTCCCAAAGACAATGGAATAATAACTGTAAGTTCCTGAGGAGCAAAGGGTGTGATCCAAGAACTCTATACTCAACCCAAACTGTGTGAAGACAAGAGGAAGACATTATAAATTTGGAGCAAACTCAAGATATTATATAATCTATCAAGACTTCCTAAAAATATTAGTTGAAAATATATTACAATTTATCTAAATATAAATTCAAATTCCCTAGAAATAATAGTATATTAAGACTGACAGCATGCACTGAGACCAATCAAATTAATTAGATCTAAATAATTATTGTTTAAATAGTTACAAAATAAGTGAAAACATCTAGTACTTTGAGAAAAGATATACAATATTTAAATTTATAATACAACCTAATTCTGTCTGCAGATGAGAAGAAAATATAAAATAAAATAAATAAAATAACATAGACTAAAATTCCAGATATTAACTAAATATCAAATGTGAGTAAAAGGGAGAATTAAAATCATGCTGAAGGTGTCATTCATCATAACTGAGGTAAAGGTACTGATTTTTGTCTTAATGTTGATAGAGAAATTCATAGAATTAAAAGCATGATGCAAGTTCATTAAAGGAAATAAAAGCAAACAAGTGTAAGCCACATGAACAATATATCAATTGAAATAATAAATGTAAAGGGTTTAAATCTCATATTGCAGTAGGTAGGCTCCAAAGAGGGCCCCAGTGAACCACATCTCCTGATATTTACATCCTCCCACAATGAATCTGGGCTGGACCTTCAACCAACAGAATGACGGAGAATTGATGCTGTATCATACAAAAAACCATTTTGTATGATACTATAATGGTGGATGCATGTCATTATACATTTGTCAAAACCCATAGAATGTCCATGCCTCTGCTTTAAGAAGGCCTGGCAATTTCCTCCTCAGCACTCTTGGGAGCCCTAAGCTGCCATATAAGAAGTATGGTGACCCTGCTGGAGGGACCCCTGGACCCCTGCTGCATAAAGAGACCATGTAAGAGGCCACTTGGTGAGGGAGAGGCCCAAGACTAGATAGAAGATAGATAGGCAGGTAGGTAGACAGACAAGAGACAGGGAACTGGCAGGCAGTGCTTCAGGCATTGCTTTAGGCACTGCTTGATTGTACAGGCATTGTTTAACTCTGTGGTCCCCAACCCTCAGGCCCAGGCCTGGACTGGTAACATTCTTCTGCCACTTAAGAACCAGGGTGGGTGAGTGGTGGGGGGGGGGCGCGCGGGGGCGGGGGGGGGGGGGGGGGGAGAAACCACAGCTTTATATAGTTGTTTTGGAACTGTAATGGTGATCTCAAGGGCAGAGAACTTTTAAACCACAATGCAAATAATACTATAATTAGCCAAAGTTCACGTAAGGTGACCTAGATAGCTGACAAGCCGGTTGAAGCCAGTTCTTGTCTATGGTGATTAGCCCCCCCCTTAATTAGACTTTAACACCTGCATCCACTCTGCCAGCTCCTACATCCGGCTCCTAGCGTGGTAGCCTAGCTAGCTTCTGCCTGAGGGTTTATTTCAGCACCTGTTCCCAAGTTTGCAAGCCCCTGCATCCGGTCTCAGCTGTCTCCTAGTCTCCTTCTCCTACTCCAACAATAACTGCAATGAAGCAATGAAGATGTCTTCAATAGGTGAACAGATAAACTGTGGTAAATCCAGACAACAGAATATTATTCAGCTTTAAAAAGAAATGAGCTATCAAACCATGAAAAGACATGGAGAACCCTTAAATATATATTACCAAGTGAAAACAGCCAATCTGGAAAGGGTACATACTGTATTCCAATTATATGACATCCTGGAAAAGGCAAAACTATAGAGACAGTAAAAAGATCAGTGGTTGCTAGAGATCTGGGGGAGAGGGAGGGAGGAATAAGTAAAGCACAGAGGATTTTTAGCACAGTGAAACCATTTTGTATGATACTATAATAGTGGATGCATGTCATTATACATTTGTCAAAACCCACGGAATGTACAACAGAGTGAACCCTAATGCAAACTATGGACTTTGGTTGAAAATGATGGGTCAATGTTGGTTCACTGATAGTATCAAATGGACCACTCTGGTGCCTGACGCTGATGGTGGGGGAGGCTAGGGGCTCAGGGGAGGATATGTGTGAACTCTCTCACTTTCTGCTCAATTTTGCTATAAACCTAAAACTGCTTCTAAAAAGAAAGTCTATTTTATATATATATATATATTTTTTTTTTTTAAAGATTTTACCACTGAAAAGAAATCAGCTCGAAGATGTGATAAAATGTCATCTGAGAGTAAATCAACCCTCTTAAAACTAATATGTACGATAAAATTAAATATCTGATAAAATGTGCTAATATAATGAATTATAAAATCCAAATGCTGAATGAAATCTAATTTTTTTCTAAACTACAATTTTTAGGGCCAAATAACATGCTAAGTGATAGTTCTTCTTTTAAAATCTACTCAAATTTCACTCCTACCTCTCGCCAATGCTCACTATTAAAAACCTTAAAATACTTGTGGGTAACGTATGTGAATACTCTGGAAAAACAAACAAATAAATAGCATGACATGCTAGAATATGAAAGGGGGAAGGAGTAATTTTAGCTGTGGAGGTACAGGAAGGCGTCTCTGCCAAGGCGACATTTGAGTTGCGACCAAAGGAATCACTTGAAAACCAGGGGAAGGGCGTGAAGCATGCCAAGGCCCTGAGGCAGCCACAGGCTCCGCGAGTGTGGTAAATGGGGACAGGCAAGAGGGCAGGGTCTTCATCATGCAGGTCTTTGTAAGGTATGGTAGGGAGTTTGGATTTTATTCCAAGTGTAATGAGAAGCTGCTGAAGGTTTCAATCAGGGAATGGCATAATCTGACTTCTTTTTTTTTTAAGATTCCTCTATAAGGGGCAAGAATGGAAGCAGGGTGTACAGTTAAAAGGCTCCTGCTGTACACAGTCTAGTGCAGAGTCGGTGGTGGCTTGCACTAGCTGGTAGCAGTGGAGATAAGAAGTAAATATACTTGATATATGAAGCAGAACTAACAGGCTTGTTGGTGCGTTGGATACTGGGGGAAGGAGGAAGGACAAGCCATGTGACGGAGTGATTTCACAGAATTTATCAATATTATCCTTAAACCTCCTTACAAAAATTTTGAGCATTCAAAACTACCATGCTGTTAGAATTTAGTAATGATAAAGATTCTTGGCTGGGCATGGTGGCTCACACCTGTAATCCTAGCACTCTGGGTGGCCAAGGCAGGAGGATTGCTTGAGGCCAGGAGTTCAAGACCAGCCTGAGCAAGAGTGAGACCCCATCCCTACAAAAAATAGATGTGGCACACGCCTGTAGTCCCAGCTACTCAGGAGGTTGAGGGAGGAGAATTGCTTGAGCCCAGGAGTTGGAGGTTGCAGTGAGCTATGACGATGCCACTGCACTCCAGCCCGGATGACAGAGTGAGACTCTGTCCCAAGAAAAAAAAAAAAAGAGTCTCGGTGGGAAGTTTTAAATAGCAAACTATGATTTCTAAATCTGATTAGTCATGATGTCTCATCTGTTTGAACAAAATACATTTCACAGCCATTCTCTTGTAGGTTTTAAACCACAGCAAGAAGATATTCAGTACTTTCTGGCATCAAAAACTTCATATAATGGACCCTAATGCATAACCATTTTGCAAGTGGGTATGAGTAAGGCAAACCCTACTAAACATTTACTTCAGCATTTCTATTAAAAGCCTCCATTTTAGAAAAAGAAAGTATTTATAAAAATAAAACAAGTTGCTATCAGTGATTAGAAATGGAATCTGAGGTTTGTGGTTGACTCTTTCCTCCCTAAAACCCTCCCTTTATTTTCAGACTTACATCTCTACTGTTTGCCTCTTACCTCTCTGGAGGGTCCTCTTCAGTCGCTTACTGCAATCTCCCCTCCTCTACCTGGTTCTCTGTTCTCCCTCACTCTACGGTATTGGCTGACTTGTGACCTCCCATTCATATGCTGTAGCCCTAACCCCCAGTTTCTCAGAACATCAAGGCATTTGGAGTGGTCTTTAAAGAGGTAACAAAATTAAAATTAGATGTTTTAGGGTAGGCTCTAATCCAATATGACTGGGGTCCTCATAAGAGGTATTCTGGACTCGGACATACATGCACACAGGGGAAAGTCCATGTGAAGACAAAGGGAGAAGGTGGCATCCACAGCCGAGGAGAGAAGTTTCAGAAGAAACTAAACCTGATGATGCCTTGATCTTGGACTTATAGCCTCCAGAACTGAGAGGAAATAAATATCTGTCTTTAAACCATCCAGTCTGTGCTATTTTGTTCAGATGGACCTAGCAACTTAATACACTCTACGTGCCCTTTTCCACTCCCCCACCCCAATCCCCAACCCAAGAAGATCTTATTCAATGGCCTGAATTTGGGTCTACTAAGAAGATTCCCAAATCTCTATCTACAAGCCAGGTGTCCCTTGAAACTAAATTTCTATGAAACACTTCCACAAGTCCCCACGTGAGCCCCTTCCCCCACCCTTCTCCACTCTACATCAGTCTCCTCTTCTGCACTCCCTACTGTGCTGAATGGAACCAACCTAGGTGCCTAAACCAGATTACCTGGGAGTCATCCTCACAAAAACAAAAATAGCTACCATATGGTTACTAAACATGTAAGAGTTTTGCACGTATCTTCTCATTAAATCTTAAGAGTCCCATAAAACAGGAATTACTGTCCCTATTTTATAGCTGAAGAAGATGAAATTTGGGTTAAGTAATTGCCCAGAGCCATTCCTTTAAGAAGTGACAGAGTCAGGATTTGAGCTCAGGTCTGTCTGAGTCCAGAGCCTATGCCCCCAACCTAAACTATCCCCCCATCTAATAAGCCCCCTCAAACCCATCCAGTCTATTTCCTAAATACTTTTGACTTTTTTCTCCTCCTCTTTATCCCCCAAATGGCCAAATTTGACTCTTTAGTATCTCTTTCAACTAGGTGATGATCAAGACAGCTCCGATTTTTGCTCTACCTTTGGCCTAATTCCTCTCGGGTCTAGAATCCTTGCTAACACAGAAACCGGATTGTATCCCATTCTTCAGCGGCTCCCCACAGAATCAAACCTAAGCTCCTTTGCATTACATGGTCTCTCTGCCCAGTCTCCTCACCACATTCCTAAATCCCATCCAGACCCCAAATTTACATTGAGCAGATCTGAATTGCTGTTCTCAGAACATGGCAAGTGCCACGACTCCTTGTACTTCTTTGTCCACCCAGATTACCCTCCCCCTGTAGGTCTGCCTGGCAACCCTAACCATCCTTTAAGTCTCAGTTGAAATGCCAATTTTAGTGCTGGAAGATTTCCTTGACTTACCAAGGCAAACTTAATTTTTCTTTCACCTGTACTTTCACAACAGTTACTTTATTATGTTAAGCTGTTAAATTACCTACTTCCCAATAGACATTCCACTTCTTGGAGGCTAGGATTGAGTTTTTCATTTTAGAATGCTTAATATTCAGCACATAGAATAGGTGCTCAATAAATGCTTGTGGCATTAATCTAACAGGATTCTACTAAATCAGGAGTCAGTAAGGTAAAAGAGTAGGATTCTACTAAGAAGCAGATCTTTCCAGAAAGAAAATAGCAATTTCCTAGATCACAACTCAGGGTTAATATGTAACTTTAAAGACTTTAAAAATAAATATTTTTCTTTTTTTAAAATTTTTCTATTTTTGGTAGAGACAGGGTCTCACTCTTGCTCAGGCTGGTCTCGAACTCCTGCACTCAAGCAGTCCTCCCACCTCAGCCTCCCAGAGTGCTAGGATTACAGGCATGAGCCACCACACCCAGCCACAAAATAAATATTTTTCAAATGACCAAGGCATGGTATTACAAAAGAATGGAAGACAGATCAATGAATTTTAACACAGCAGAGTTCAAAAGGTTCACTGATGAGGTTTCAGATTCCACACTACAACTAACCTTTAAAATTACCACTTGCCAAGTTTTGGTGTGGTATCAAAGAATAACATCCACAATTATCTGAAAAGGCTATGAACATACTCATCCCCTTTCCAATTACACATCTATTCGAGGATAGATTATCTTCATATATTTCAACCAAAACAATATATTGGAACAGACTGAATGCAGAAGCAGGTACAAGTATCTGTCTTCTATCAAGCCAGACGCTAAAACAGTTTTGCAATAATGTGAAACAATGCCCTTCTCACTAGATCTTAAACTTTTTCATAAAGCTATATTATTTATGTTAACATTACCTGGGTTTATTTTCTTAAAATGAATTAATAAATATTTTTAGAGTTCTCAGTTTTCATTTCTAATACAATAATATCAATAGATATAACCCACATTGTAACAGCAAAAACCGGAGTCACATTGCTGAAGGAAACACCAAGAGGCACACGAGGATGCAGAGAAATCAGGTTTATTAACACCAGAGGGCTCAGAGGGGATCTTCCGCCAAAATCTGAGCACCCCCGGTCAGGGGGACTTGTCTTTTATACTTCAAGGGCAAGAAGGTGGTACAGAGGGGCTTCTACAAGGAAGTGTACACATAAGGAAGTTACTGTAACTTACAAGGTAGCTGCTGCAAGGGGGAGCTGTTTATCGGAGCATGAGCTGCAGGCGTTAGTCAATTACACAAGGCCACAAGCAGTCTTACAGAAGCAGATTAAGCAATTAACATACATAGGGCTATAGCTTGTCCGTTTCAGGGTAAAAGGTTTTTAGTGAATTTCCATTTTTCCCTCACAACATAAACAACAGAATGTAAAGGGGCCCTGAAACCAAAAAGTTTGAGAACTGCCTCTCTACTTTAAGGAAACAAGAGGCCTAGTCTATCAGAAGTCAGGCATATCCCAATTGCTCTGTTATCTTTACCAAAAATCAAGTGTCATATGAGTATGGACCCATTTCTAGAGTCTATCCTTGTGACAATACCACTTGGCCTTAATTACTTGGATTTATAGTAATTCTTGATATCTGTAATAACTCTCTGCATTTCAGTACAGATTTTCTATGTCAAAAATTAAAGAAAAAAACCTGCTGGGATATTGATCAGGATTGCACTGAATTTAGAAGTCAATTTGAGAATCTACAGAACAATCTACAGATCAGTTAATGGTGTATATATATATGTTGATATATATATTTTTAATGCATGTGTATGTGTACTCAAGTGCACAAATATACCCTAAACATGGTATATGCTTCCATTTATTAAATGACCTTTAACTTCTCTCAATGTTTTGTGTTTGTCTTGTTCTTCAGTCTCGCAGAACAATTGTTAGATTTATTCCTAATTTATATATATTTTGTAAAATGGTATTGTTTTTGTATTTCACTAATTGTTTGTAGCTGGTATGTAAAAGTAGAGTTGATTTTTATATATTGACTTTGAATCCAGCTACTTTGCTAAATCCACTTCTTATTCTAAGAGCTTATCTACAGAGTTTTTTGTATTTTGTACATACACAAACATGTCATCTGCAAATAACGGTTTTACTTCTTCCTTTCCGATCTTTATATATTTTTATTCCTTTTTCTTACCTGTTACACTGGCAAGGACCTTATGTTGATAAGAAGTGGTAATAGCAGACATCCTTATCTCCGTTGTGTTATCAAGGGGAAAGCTTCCATTAAATATGTTGTTTACTGTATGTTTTCTATGGATACCTTTTATCACACAAAGGAAATTCCCTTCTATTTCAGTTGACTAAGAATGTTTAACCAAGATGAGTGTTCAAAAAGTTTTATCAAATGCTTTTTCTACAATTATTGAGATAATCATATTCTCCTTTATCCTGTTAATGTAAAAGAATTACACGGAGTAATTTTAAAATGCTAAACCAAACTCACATTCCTGAAATAAATCCAATTCGGTCATAGTATACTATCTTTTTAAAATATGGATTCGGTCTGCTAAATTTTTTATAACTTTGCATCTGGCCTAATGAGAATTACTGACCCACATATTTCCCTTCCTATAATGAACTTGTCACATTTTGATATCAAGGCGAGGCTTAGCCCCATAAAACAAGTTCTTTTTTATTTTTTGGAAGAGTTTATAGTCTTTTCAATAAATGGTACCATATAAACAGAATATCCATATGGAAAAAAACTGATAACCTTGACTCTTATTTCATATCAGTCATAAAAATCTATTTCAGGTGGATTATAGATCAAAATGTGAAAAGTAAAACAAAGCTTTTGGAAGATAACCTATCTTCATGATATTTTAAATCTTCAAATACCCTAAGTTTTCATGAACTTGGGGTATTTAAAGATTTCTTAAACAGGACACAAAAATATACTAACCATAAAGAAAAGAAATTGGCAAACTGGATTACATTAAAAAATCAAGAACTTCTGTTCATCAAAAGTCACAATAACAAGAGTGAAAAGGCAAACCTCAGACTGGGATAAAATATTTACAGTTCAAGTTACGAAGAAAGGACTTATATCCAGGAGAAACAGACGTTCCTCAACTTGTGATGGAGTTACATCCTGATAAACCCATCCTAAACTGAAAATATCATTAAGTTGAAAATGCATTTAATACATCTAGCCTATTGAACATCATTGCTTAGCCTAGCCTCCTTTTTTTTTTTTTGGAGACAGAGTCTTGCTGTGTCGCCCAGCCTATGCTAGAGTGCAGTGGCATCATCATAGCTCACTGCAACCTCAAACTCAAACTCCTGGGCTCAAGCGATCCTCCTGCCTCAGCCTCCAGATAGCTGGGACTACAGGCACACACCACCATGCCTGGCTAATTTATCTATTTTTTGTAGAGATGGGGTCTCACTCTTGCTCAGACTGGTCTAGAACTCCTGACCTCAAGCGATCCTCCTGCCTCAGCCCCCCAGAGTGCTAGAATTACAGGCCTAAGCCACCGGGCTCCGCCTTAGCCTACCTTAAACATGCTCAGAACACTTACATTATAGCCTACAGTTGGGCAAAATCATCTAACACAAAGCCTATTTTACAATAAGGTATTGAATATCTTACGTAAATTTATTGAATACTATACTGAAAGTGAAAAACAGAACGGCTCGCTGCTGCTGCCCAGCATTACAGAAGTATCATAGTGCATAGAGCTAGCCCAAGAAAAGATTAAAAGTCAAAATTTAAAGTACTGTTTCTACTGAATGTGTATCACTTTTGTTAAGTCAAAAAATCGTAATTTGACCCATTGTAAGCCAGGGACCATCTGTACAAAAAAATCCTATAAATCAATAAGAAAAAGACAGAAAACTATACAGAAAAATAGGCAAAAGATTTGAACAGGCAATTTCCAAAAAGAATGCTGAATTGGCCAATAAACATATGAAAGGGTGGCTAAGCTAATTATTAGGGAAATACAAATTAAGACATAATGAGATACCACAATACATACACCAAAATAGGTAAAATGTAAAAGATTGACAATTCCAAGTGTTGACACGGATGCACAGCAACTAGAACTCTCATATACTATTGGTGGAGTGTAAGTTAGTAAAAGTGCTGTTTTTAACAAAAAATTATTTGCCAATATCTATTAAAATGGGCATATACACACTCAATAACCCAGCAATCCCACTCCTAGGGTATGTCTAATAGAAAAGCATAAATATTAAATATTAATACATATCAAAATGCACATACAAGAATGTTCATAACCATGTTGTTTATAATAGCCCCAAAATGCACATGTCTATCAGTGATAAAATGGGCAACAACAAAAAAGCAACTTTTGTATATTCATACAATGAAATACAGTAGAGCAATGAAAATGAACAAGTGAGGATAAACCTTAGAAATAAATACAATATTGGGACCAGGCATGGTGACTCACAACTGTAATCCTAGCACTTTGGGAGGTCAAGGCAGGAGGACTGCTTCAGGCCAGGAGTTTGAGACCAGCCTGAGCAAGAGCAAGACCCCCGTCTCTACAACAAATAGAAAAATTAGCCGGGCATGGTGGCTGCACCTATAGTCCCAGCTACTGGGGAGGCTGAGGCAGGAGGATCATTTGAGCCCAGGAGTTTGAGGTTGCAGTGAGCTGTGATGACACCACAGCACTCTAGCCCAGGTGACAGAGCAAGACTCTGTCTTGAAAAAAAATAAAAGAAAAAAGAGGAAGAAAAGAAAAGGGCTTATTTGCATTCCTCAAGGCTGTGTGTAGAAACTAAAAAAGAAGAAGAAGAAGAAGAAATACAACCTTGGGCAAGAGAAGTCTGGACCCCAAATACTGCACACTGAATAGTTCTCTTTACATCAATGTTTTTTCTTCTCCAAAAGTTTTTTTTCAATTGTGGCAAAAAATACTAAGATAAACTTTATCTCAACCATTTCTAAATGCACAGTTCAGTAGTATTAAATAAATTCACATCGCTGTGTGACCTCCAGAACTTTTTTCATCTTAAAAACTGAAACTCTATTCCCATTAAACAACAACTCTCCATTCCTCCTCCCTCTAGCCCCTGACAACCACCATTTTACTTTCTATTTCTATGAATTTGACTACTTTTTTTTTTTTTTTTAAGAGATGAGGTCTCGCTATGTTACCCAGGCTGGCAGTGGCTATTTACAGGCACCATCATTGCACACTACAGCCTCAGATTCCTGGGCTCAAGCAATCCTCCTACCTCAGCCTCCAGAGTAGTTGGAACTACAGGCATGTGCCACTGCACCTGGCTCCATTATTTGTCTTTTTGTGATGACTTGTTTCACTGAGCATAGTATCCTCAAGGTGACAGAATTCCCTTCCTTTTTAAGGCTAAGTACTACTCTGTACGTAAATTTTTAATTCAGGTAAAATTTATGGTGGTGTAAGTCAGGATAATAGTTATCTTTGGGAGTATG
Organism: Daubentonia madagascariensis; assembly: GCA_023783475.1. NCBI lineage: Eukaryota > Metazoa > Chordata > Mammalia > Primates > Daubentoniidae > Daubentonia > Daubentonia madagascariensis. The sequence continues at coordinate 13,283,873 of JAKFHU010002658.1, forward strand.
ACGATAGTACCTGAGCACAATTATGAAGAAAGCTTCTGCAGTAGAAATAATGTTTTATTTCCTGAACTGTGTGGTGATTATAGAAGCACATTCACTTTGTAGCAATCCCTGTTCTACCCTCAGAAAAACCACTGACTTGACACTAAATATTGTTCTAAGCTTATGGACAGTTTCAAAATCCCTGCTTCCAGGGCTGGCCATCAGCTGGGATCAGCTCTCCCTGCAAGAATATACCATAAAGCAGAAAAGAGCTCCTGCTGGTGTAAATCAACTGATATTTATCATTCTGCTAACATTTCCTTTATGTCTTCGATCTTTGCTTTTCTTTTACTTTCAAGTACTTCTAAATTCAGAAGTTCTTGCATGGCTTTTCCTTTTATGCAAGCATACTGGAAATCTGTGTACTCAACATGAGAATTGCTAATTTCAAAATATTCTTCTTAGGGGTGACTGTGAAATTTATTCCATTCTGATATAAAATTACTCCACGATCCAAAAACAAGAAAAGAAAGCAGCACATTTTTATTGAGCGCCTCCTGCGCACTACCCTGTACTAGATGGTTTACGTGTTAATGACTTAAATAAGCCACTTCTGTTCACCACAGTGTCGTTATTACTACTGTGAATTACAGCTTCATTGGAATGGGGGAAAACTGAGACATTTTCCCGAACAGATTTGAGCTCTCAATCTAAATCTGATGGTCTTCTCAGACCACAAACATACTGTTTGATATCTCAAAGTACGCTACTTAACAAGTGGTAGAGTGACTCAAAATTGAAGAAAATCAATAATTAATCCAAGAATTCTGCAGTTTTGAAGAATATAAATCGCTTATACTCTATGCTTTAAAAAAGATACAATGGCTCCTTTTGCTATAGTTTAAACAGGAAACTATTGCTTAAGTAAACATTCACATACATCACCCTCCTCTACTTTTGAGGAAGAAAATACAAAAGCACAGCCCTATTCGGATGTGTGCTTTCACAGAACTCTGAGAAGAGTTCTTTGAAGCCCAGCTCAAGCAGACAGAGCAAATTCGCCCTTTCTTTGCCTTTTTGTTCTATTTGGGCCCGCAACAGGTTGGACGATGCCTACCTACACTGGTGAAGGCAATCTTCTTTACTTGGTGTACTGATTCAAATGCTAATCTCTTCTAAAAACACCCTCACAGATACATCAAGAAATAATGTTTTTACCAGATAAGCTCATTAAAGTTGACACATAAGAATAACCATCAGATCAAATAACCTCACCTTACCCAGGACCTGCCCATAACTCTGTTTGTTCTTGGCGTAAAACCTGAAATAGTAATTCACTTCCTGAAGGAAACAGAGGAGGGAGACAGGTGCTGAAGCACTCATTATGGACAAAGTGAGGGCTGAAACTGCTTGTGTGGAAAAGGGAAGGAAAGCAGGGTCCTAGCTGAGGTAAGTACCAAATAGAAATCTGGGCTGAAGCAGGGAGACACAACCTAAGTTTCTAGATTAAAAAAGTACGTGTAATCCAGAGCAAAACAAATATAATGGACTCTACTCTTATTTCCAAACTATCCTAACAGCTCTGAGTAACATGTATATTATAAAGGTTTATGTATGTATGAATGTATGAATGTGTGTGTATAAAACATTCATCATAAACTCAGTTCCCAAAAGTAATTAATCTATTTATTCACTCAACAAACACCCAAGCACCTACTATATGTATTATATATAGGATAGATCGGCAAAGAAGGAAGGACCTTGACCTGAAGAACTGTTTAGCCTAGTTGGGTAGATGAGGCATGCATATAAAAATATTAACCACATACATGGCAGAAGAGCTAGATGCACTAAACAAGAGACAGAGGGCTATATGAAGAAAAAAATGTAACCCCCACAAACACACACTCTTGCCCTTCTCTAATCTTCCAACATGTTTTATATTCTTCACGTACCTTTTCATTCCCTACTAAAATGTAATCTGCAAGAGGTCAAGGACTTTGTCTTGTTTACTGCCATAACTCAACAACCTACAGTAGTGCCTGGCCCACAGGACGTGCTTAATAATAAATTATGGACATCACATTAAAATTGTCATTTAAAAACTGATGAGAGTACATAAATAAACTGTAACTTCTACGGTCAACTGATGTTCAACACGAGTACCAAGACAATAAAATGGAGAAAGAATAGTCTTTTCAACAAATGATGCTGGGATAACTGGGACATCCAAAATAATGAAGTTAGACCCTTTCCTGATACCAGACATAAAAAAATCAACTCAAAATAAATCATAGACCTAAATGTAAGAGCTAAAACTATAAAACTCTTAGAAGAAAACATAAGAGTAAGTCTTCATTAGCTTGGATTAAGCAATGCTTTCTTAGTAGAAAAGCACAATGATAAATTGGCCTTGGTCAAAATTAAAAATATTTGTTATAAAAGATACCATGGAGAAAGTGAAAACCCACATAAAGGGAAAAAATTACAAATCATATATTTGGCAATGAATATAACATATATAAAGAACTAGAATATATATAAAGAACTCTTGTAACTCAATAATAAAAAAACCCAATTAAAAAATGAGCAAAGGATCTGAATAGATATTTCTCCAAAGAAGACATATAAATGGCCAATATGCGCATGAAAAGATGCTCAACATCATTAGCCAACAGGCAAATACACATCAAACCCAAAATGAAATATCACTAAAATTTTTTTTATTTTTAAATATAAAAAAATATTAAATATTAGTCCAGCGCCAAACGTGCAGTAAATGCTCAAGAACAGTTAACTATTTTTATTGGGTGGGGAAAGTACTTACATCCTAGTGGGTGTGAAGTGGTATCGCAGCATCATTTGTTCTTCTGGATCTTCATACTTCCAAATCTTTTGCATTATGTGTGATTAAATTACTAAGAATAACAGCAGGGCCAAATACAACTGTCAATGAGTACAACGCCTGACACGTATTATGTACTCAACAAATGTCAAAATGGACCAGGCACGGTGGCTCACGCCTGTAATCATAGCACTCAGGGAGGCCCAGGTGGGAGGACTGCTTGAGGTCAGGAGTTCAAGACCAGCCTGAATGGTCTCGAACCAGACCAGTTTGAGAGCAGCAAGACCCCGTCTCTACTAAAAATAGAAAAAAATTAGCGAGGCGTGGTGATGTGCGCCTGTAGTCCCAGCTACTCGGGAGGCTGAGGGAGGAGGATCACTTGAGCCCAGGAGTTTGACGTTGCAGTGAGCTAGGCTGATGCCACAGCACTCTGGCCCGGGAGACAGGGCGAGACTCTGTCTCAAAAAAACAAAAAACAAAAAACCCAAAAACACAAACATCTATGACAATAACAAAGAAATGTAAGTATCTCATTTTTTTAAATATCATCCAACTACCAAATGGCTTTGCTCAGCCACTTTATCCAGGCACAGTGACCCAAAGCCAAATACAGGAGTTATTCTGAAGGTCCCACACAGTCCCTTGTGCTACCTCGAACTTATTACATAGCTGATCTAATTCCTCCTCATTTAGTCGGCATTTCACAAAGACATTGCAGAAACACTGGAGTGGCTAAGTTTCCACTCCACTCTTCATTTAGTCTCTCTGGGCCTTTGTTACCCCAGCTGGAAAGCTCAAACAGTACTGTTTTAAAGAATAATGGAGATAAAACTATAAAAGCAATTTGTAACTTATAAAGGATAAGACAGATATGAGTTGCTCTTACACTCTTATATTTTGAGTACCTTGAGGGCATAATCAGGTCTTACTAATTTTTGTAATCCCAATGAATATCACTTTCCAAAATTAAAAAGGGGTTCACTAACGGCTTCCTCAATAGAAGTTTTACATGTCTTCCTCTTCCCCCACCCAATAATAGCTCTAACACTTCATATTTATAGATTATAAATCTTCAACATTTATCAATAACTAAGATGGTCTTTGAAAAAAATCAAAACTATTCTTAAAAGTCAACTCTGAGTAAACTTTTGTTCTGTTTTGTGTGTCACATGGTCCTAACAAGAATCTGTTTGCCTGCAAGTAGACACTGTTACTTGTCTTGTGTTCAATATAATACAATGTTTGGCAAGTGGTAAGCATCTAATTAATACACAACAAAGTTTATTTCTTTCTTGCTCCAAAAGTGAAAAGGGCTTTATAAAGCTCTAGAGCTTTGAGGAAAAGTTGGAGAAATCACCCTAACCATATAAAATTGCAGTGGTATTATTATGGGCAATGTGATAATAAACCACTCCATGTGTTACAAAAGAAGTAACACAGCAACTTGCTTTGTCCATAATTTTAGCCTGATGTAATCCGAAAGTTAGAGGGTGTGATTTGTGACGAATGGACCTGAGTCAAGGACAAAATTTCCTTAATGAATAGACTTTATTGAGTTAATCACAAAGGGAGTAAATATGCATGACTCAGTATCAGGGCTTATCTTCTGGACTTTCAAGGGCAGACTACCCATGACCACCTCACTCTAACCAAGTCTGTGCTCTCCATGGCTGAACCATGGTAGGGGTATTAGGTATTTTCAAAACAGCTGATAAAATTGATACATGTGCTTGGTTGAAGGTTAATTTTAAAGGTTAAAGGTCATCATCCAAGTTTATTTTCAACAGATACTACAATTTGTGTTTTTCTTAGAAACCCCCAACACAAGATTAGCCCTTCATGTTTTTTTCTTCCCCAACACACACAATAGATGACATTTACAATCACAAATACTCTGCCAGGGTATAGAATAAATAGGTGCATCCACTGTAACACCATCACTTTCTCTTCTGCTCAAGGAAACAAGCAGAAAACTATTACAAGATTACCTGTAAATCTACTCTAATTTATATTGTAAAGGTAAATTAATTATAAAGTTTAATTCTATTCTTAGATATAACAAATTACCTGCTAAACACCTCAAGACCATTCACTACTCTGAATTGGAAAAGGATGTCACATAAAGAAAGAGTATACTTTGAGGGAAAAAAATGCTACTGACTCAGAATTTACATGAAAAGTCTCACCAAGGAATCCTATATTGAATTTGAACAAAGCCAGATGTTAATCAGTGGCTCACCTGTACTATTTGAATAAAATAATTATAGCAATGCTTTGCTGCTTCCTTTAATATTGAGTCCCTTAATAGATCCCCAAATATTACTACCCATCAGCGATGACTCCTGCTAGTTCTCCTACAGGAATCCTGCCCTTGCCCCCTCATGAACAAAGTAGTCACTAATAGTTAAAGAAATCTCTAAGAAGAAATAAAATTTAAAACATTAAATTTAAAATGTTTGCTGCATATCATTTCAAGACAGTATGATTAAGATCAACTTTGTTTCCAACACTTAAAAATAGGCAAGTTGCCTCTCCATCAAAATAATTAAACATGAATAAACACATTACATTCTAAATTTGAGACCTAAGCCTTACTGATTTACTACTGGAGGAAAAAAAAACTTAAAACAATAAAAAGAGATGGGGTTTACTACAGCACTATTCACAATAGCCAAGATATAAAATCAACCCAAGTGTCTAACAACTTCATCCACTGAATGGATAAAGAAAATGTGGTGTATATACGCAACGGAATACTACTCAGCCATAAAAAAGAATGTAATCCTGTCATTCACAGCAACATGGATGGAACTGGAGGACATTACATTAAGTGAAATTAGCCAGGAACAGAAAGTTAAGCACCACATGCTCTCATTCATATGAGGAAGCTAAAAAAAAGTTGATCTCATAGAAGTAAAAAGTAGAACAGAGGATACTAGAGACTGGGAAGGGTGGGGAAAGGAGGGATAGGAAGAGATTCATAAAAGGATACACAATTACAGCTAGATAGGATGAGTAAGTTCTACTGTTCTATAGCACTGTAAAATGACTATAGTTAACAATATATTATATAGTTTCAAATGGCTATAAGAAGGATATTGAATATTCCCAACACAAAGATATTATATGTTTAAGATGATGGATTGGTAATTACCCTGATTTGATCATTACACATTGTGCACATGTATCAAAATATCACACTGTACTGGACAAATATGTATAACTATTATGTGTTAATTTTTAAAAACCTTCAGAACACATCCAAAATTGGCTGAAAAAAATAACTGAGCATTTTAAACTACATGGTCACCATGGTAGCAAAGTGAATTTATCACTAATAAGAATTATGCAAGAAACCTCTGCACTCTTAAAACAAAAGAGGTACGGCATACATTAGTATTTATTCTAGTTTAATTTATGTATGATACTATGGTTGTCCTTGCCAATTGTTAAGTCGCCTCGAGATGGGTCTCTTCATCCTTTGTACAGTGCCTAACAGTTCAATATGTCTAATGTTCAACTTTCTTAGCCTTAAGAAATAATCCTTTATTTTCTCCACTTTTTATGTATTTTTCTTATCATTAGTTTAGCTTTCTCATGTTGAATATTATTGGAAGAAAATTCATAGAAATACTATAGAGAAAAATGCTCAATTCTTTCAAAACGTAACTTTTACAGTATTGGTGAAGAAACTGTGTCTTTAAAAACTCTACATTAGCCCTTTGAAAACACCTGGGAAAGAAGGCTGGTTTCAGTTAACAGCATAAAAGGAAGGACAAACTCCAACACTATATATGTGATGTATGAATACATTTAATGACCAAAATAGGAAAAATTGTTATTCAGCAAGTTGTGTGGTAATGTTAGATCTTGTGAAGGGTAAATAGGTGGCACGGAGGTAGCTAAGGGTGGAGAGTGGGAACCGAATTGTAGCTAGGAACCAAATTTTGGCTAGGAACTGTTCCCTGGTGGGAACATACATAGTAAAAAGTTCCCAGTAACCCTTAACTGACTTAGAGCTCATTACCATATAATTAGCATAACACAGGCAGAGCTTCATGGCAGATTCTAGAAAAGAAGCATGCACAGAAAGGGAAACTGTTATATGACCTACCCTGTTATGTAACCTGTCATGTGACCTGTTATACAACACCAACCTGTCAATCACCCCCAAAAGCAGGAACGGCAACCAATCCTGCCAGGGGAAAAGCGGGACAAACTAATGGGCTTATAAAAGTCAACGTGCTCAGCCTCCAGCGTCTTTCTCCACTCCTGGAGACTGACTCATTCCACTCTCTCTGGAACGTATTTTCACTTTGTGTAGCTTCCTTCTGTACTTCTATTCTTTCTTTTATGTGATACACTGTTTGTATAAAATTGCTCTGTGTCTGTATCACGCCGTCATGGCTGGACTCAGTACCAGTACTCATTCTTGACACCGGGAACTGGGGGACCAGGGAACATCCACACGGATGAACCTAACAGTAACAAATCTGAGGTTTAAAAAAAAAAAAAGGGAGAGTGAGAGATAGGAATGCTTTAATGATTCCCATAACCTTGATAAAAAATTATGTCTTTGTTTCTCCAACTAGTCATTTAATACTTAGTAAGATTTATAAACCTAAGATGAAATTTAGACTACTGAATTATTTGGTTATATATATATATATATATATATATATATATATATACTGATGAGCTGTACTTTTTTCCCATAATAATTGCAACCAAACAGTACTTAAAAGCTAAGAACACTGACTACAGGCTATTTCCCTTCACGTGTTTCAGGGCATCATGTGTGCGCTCATCAAGTTGATTTCAAACATTAATGAAATTTCCTATTAAAACGGTGAAGTAGGTTTTAGAGATCAACCTTCCTATTGAAAACAACTTAATAATCTATAGAAACTATTTTAAAACATCTTTTCAATGAAAAGGTGACAAGACAGTAAGAAATTACTAAGTCAAAAGTAAAAGGGGCCCTGTCCCTGAGGTTTTTCTAGAACTAATGAAATTACCAAATCATAGATTTAAGAAGCTAAATGAATGCACTGCAGAATAAATTTCTTAAAAATCTGCAGTGAAGACTGACCTCTGTATCATTAGATTAACCTATTTATTTTTAATCTATGAGTGTTTTCCTTTATCTTTAAAAGTTTATAAATGTTACCAGAATTCAGATCGATGGGGATTTATTTTCATTAATTTTCCCTAGAATACAATGAAGCCTATATTTTGGACCTGCAGATTCAGAACTTTTTCAGCTCAAGAAAATTTTCTTCTGCTTTTATTTTTTGCTTTTATTCCATTTATTCTGATTTCTCCTTTAGGAACTTATTTATCAGTAAGTTCTTCTCTCTGTGTCCTCAGTATCTGCCATTTTTACCCTCATCACTTCCCTGTCATCATCTTCTCCTCATTCTAAACAATCTCACATAAATACTGTATATATTTTCTGCAGCATCAGCTCTGCTATTTGCAACTGCCATTGTTGATTTTTATTCTGCTATTACATTTTTAGTATTTTTGTTTCGTTTGTTTTCTTTTGGTCTTCTTCATTCCAGCTACTTTTAAAATCTCATTCTGATTTTTTCTTCTGACTTTCTGTTTTGGTTTCTAGAGGTCATACTTTTTATTCTATTACTAAGAATAAAATCTGACACTTTCCACAAATATCTTTTGTGTAACATAGTAAATCATAGTCAGAATTATTTTTAAGCCTTTCCCCCTCACCTTTGTGTAATGGTTCGTTTCTTTTATGCAGATTTCTTTTATAGTCTCCATGAAAATTATCTTTCCAAAGTAAAATGTACAATTTTTTTAATGGTGAGATAATAGATTGCTTTTGATTCCCGTCACTATCAATTTGGATGGTGACAATTTGCTCATATATATCTTAATTTGGTCAGGTTTTAAGTGTACAGGCTGATATACATAGGCCATGGCTGAATTTATAGTACTAAGCAGGTAATGTAACCACGTTGTGCTGATTTGGGATCTTCTATTATTCCTTCTTCTCATATTATGAGAACTTATTCCTATATCATCAGGAACATCCTGTAGTTTGTCTTTTAGCAGAAAAAATAAATGATATCATAAAACCCCAAAAGCACACTTCTCTCAGGGCTCTTATTAACATCTATTGCAGCACCACTTCCTTGGAATGCAATATCCTAACAGTTTCCTTTCATTCTCTTCCATATTGCATGCTGGAAACTAAGTCTCTGAATGGACGTACAAAGAATAGTGTTGAATGTGGACTCGTGGGGTTTGGGAGTGGGAAAGAGAGAGAAATCTCTGATTAGGCTAATAGGCTTGTATAATATATCATGAAATACATAAAATGAAGGAAATAGTGCAGGTTTCCAATAGCCATTCTTGGTAACCTGTGTCTGTAAGGCATGAATAAACATTAGGAATGGATCAAAGCCTCTTCCTATCCACTTCCCACCTAATTTTTTTCTCCTGTTTTAGAAGTCAAAGCATAAATAGACCACCAAGGCTTTCTTAGTCGACTCCAACTACAATGTAGTAAGTAGTTAGTGGAAACGCCTCTAAAACTGAGAAACGATTGATTGCTACTTTGCTCAGTAGTGTTATGGGACTACCTGTTATTTTAATGGGAAGCTGAAAGAAGGCACATCACACATAGCTAACCTAAAGTAACTTTTTTTGTAATGTTTCTTCAAATTTTTATTTTTAATTGTTATGGGTACATAATAGTTGTGTATCTAAATATATTTAAATAAGTACATTTTTTAAACAAAGAAACTGATGTTTTAATTTCTATGTTTGAATAGTCAACTAAAATGTCATGGTGACAGGCACTGACTAATACAGAAAGAGTGAAATAATTAGAATTCTTCCACAACAGAAATATGAAGATCAAGATGTCTTATAATTATTGTAAACATTTGAAAAACTGTAGGGACCTATGATAATCATTTTATATATGATGACATAAACATTGATTTCTTTTCCACATCACTTAAAAGTTTGAAAGTGGTCATTTCAGGATGATTTTTTAAAGTTCTACTCTAACTATTCTACCCAATAAACACACAGAATTTGTTATTCAAGAACATGATCAAAGGAAATAATATAAATGGATTTCAAAAGCATTTAATTAAATTCATAGCTAGCTATAAATAGGCAAGTAAGGAAAGCTAGGGTAATTTTGAGGATATATCCTAACCATACCAGCTGATATTCTTGAGAACAATTACCAGAATCCCAACCCCTCAAATGTGGAAAAGATTTCAAATTAAGAAAAGTTATACAATTGAGTTTTTTCCTTCTTATATAGCATAATGAACATTTCATTAATAAAGTCAAGCTGAGCTCACTATTTCTAACATAACTATGTTCCCCAAAACTTAGTAGTCCAAGGAATGTCTCTTAGTGAATAGTTAAAATTTAGTGAAACCTTACTATGTGCCAGGTACTCAGTCTAAGTACTTTATGTATATTAAGTCATTTCTCTGAAGGAGTACTATTATTACCACCATTTTAAAGATTGGAAACAAAGGGACATAAAAGTGAAGAATTTGCCAAGGTTTTTATTCCAGTTACTCTTGCCTCATAACAAATTACACCAAAATGTACTGGCTTAAAAAACAACTTTATCATACTCATGAATTCTGTAGGTCAGAAATTTAGAGCCACCACAAAGGTAACATACAATGTCTGAGGCCACAACTGAGAAGATACAACAACTGGCTGGGGGCTGGAGTTGTTGGGGAAATCTTCAATTACATGTATGATTGTTGATGCTACTATCAGCTAGAATCTTAGCTGGAGCTGGACTCTCAACCGGAGCACATACATATGTACCCTGTCTGTGGCCTGGGCTTCCTTCAGAGCATGGCAGATTCAGAATAGCAGGTCTTCTTACATGGCAGCACAGGGATCCAAAAGCAAGTGTCCCAGAAAACAAGGTGAAGGCTGCATTGCCTTTTCTAACTTAGCCTCAGTCATCATGCAGTACTTTCACCACATTCTGTTGGTCATAAGCTAGTCATGAGCCTATGTAGATTCAAGAGGAGAGGATGGAGACCCCTCCTCTCAATAAAGGAGTATCAAGGTCAAAGAGCAAGGGGTTGGAAGTACAGCCATCTTCAGAAAATACAATATGCCACCATCTGATAGCAGAGTTTCACAGAGCATGCTCTTAACTACCATTCTTGACTTCTTGCTCAAAAAGTGGCACTTGTCACAGTGCATAACCACCACGCTCTTGATCCGATCTGAAAGCTTTGGGGTAGCCTGAAATACCATTCAGAATCTGGAATGGGCAAAGGGACCACAGGGAAAGAGACTGAGTTCTAAAGAAACTTCTTTAGGCTATATTACCTTCATATCCATCTCCCTCTGGAAGCCAGCAGTGAAGACAGTGGGAAATTCTCTACCAAGAAAAATAAAAAGTGTGTCTCTTATAACCTCTTCATCATGGTGGCTCCCAGTGGTGGCAAATTCCATCACAAATATCATTGTAAATGCTTCTGGAAGAGGTAAGTGAATGACCTACGAACATCCTACTCTCACAGACTTGACTTTTAGTCATCTCACCATCATCTGGTACCCAATATTGCAGACCCAACACAAATCAGACCTAATTTCTGAGGTCTCATTAAAATGTCCACAACACAAGATCCACATGATTTACAAATTATTCAAAAAATTTTTCATATTCAGATAGGAAGGTGCAATCTTAAGAGCAAATATCCAGAATCTTTTTTTTGAGGGGAGGACGGGGAGTAGAGAAAGTTGGGGACACTAGTCAAAACAAATATTAGTTCTTTATATCACGTGCACTTAATCAAAACTTACTGCTAATTACTCTGCCAATTTCAAATGATTTGGAAAGACTAGAGTGGAATTCAGAGAGCTGGAGAACCAGGCTATGATGAGCCTCTCCGATGTTAAATCTTTCAGAAGCAGAGTCCTGGGACAAAGCTAAACAAGAGCAAGGTGCAAACTGTTTTACTGAACTAAACACCTCAAGCTTCATTAGCTGCCAAGGAAGACTGATATTTTTAAAGTGCTAGAGTTATTACTTAGGTTCTGAGCAAATACCCCTTCATTAACGGTTTCTCAGAACACTGTTCTAAAAACCTCAAAGTTACCAAGGAATTTCCATTAAATCTGGTTATCATTTGTTAAAAATAATAAAATCAGTATCTTGAACAAATCCTTAGCTGATACAAAAGGTTGACAGAGAGAAATGCTTTCTCTCTATTCACTAGATGAATGCATGAAAACATAGCTATGATGCATTTGTGGTTTATTTACAAAGAAACATTCTGGCAAAAAAAAAATTAACATAACTGGTTAAGTAATATTTATTTGGAAATATTGGTTTAGTAATAATTTTAAAAACAAAAACTGCTTTACCAGTTTAACTTTATTTCAAGAATTCAGGTCAAATTTTCATTTTGAATAAAATTTCAATTAACACAAACAACTTGGGCTGGGCTATTAAAAAAACCAAACACTGTATGAGACATTTAATGAATAAACTCTCCTGTTAACACTTTGCTTAGGTAAATTTTTCCAGAGGTACTGTGGTGAGCTTTGTTTCTTTCAATAAATTATATGAGGGAAAAAGATGAGGAGGGGAATGTAACACTCATACTTAATCTATACCAGGCTGCCATATGTCACTTTTTGTCCTTTGCTGGTTCATTGATTATTCATGAGTTAACTACCTCAAAAGTGCTATATTTATCTTTACTGCCACAAAGCTGTCAATTCAGTTCAAAGTATGCTTGCCTTTGTTTTCAATGAGACACAGTTTTGGAGAAAACAGTTCTATGTATACGATACTGTCCTATGCTGTAATACGGAACAAAAAATCTACATTGATATAATACAGTGAGTTTCCATTTTGATACTAGCTGTCCCTTACTATTGTTTTTTAATGACTATTACATCAAAGGAAAAATGAAGCAGTCTCAGCTTTTAGAGCCTTTGGCCTCTAAGGATTTCCACAGAGGCCCCAAATCCTATTCCCTCCTGTCTTTTATTATCAATGGTCTTACTGTTTTCATTTCTTTTCTTCTTTTATTTGTGCTTGTTTCTGGCAGTATCCTCTCCTATTAACTTACCTCCTCAAAGTTACCTGAATCTTGACCCCTGCTTCCCCAGGATGCATTACATCAGCTCTAGCTCGGAATCCACCCTACAGTTCCCTTTTCCCACCCACAGTCATTGCCATGAAAGATTTCATGGATCATCCAAATTCCAACTTGTTTGCCAGTATCTAGAGAAGATATTTTTTACAAGGCATATAAAGAGACACTCAGCTTTCATTATGATCAGACAAGAAGATAGGGAAAACAAACTCTCCTAAGACATTTTAAAGTGCTTCCTCGATGCCTTCAAGCTGAAAACTACCACCACAAATCCATCATATTTGTCCTGAAGGAGAAAGATCAGAGAGAGAGAATAAATTTAAAATATACTTGCATCCTAAAAATGTGTTGAATATTTTAGAGAACCAAAAAGCACAGTGCAATCTATACTCCAAAATTATGGGCATTTGAAAGTTTTATGGTAATAAATAAAGCAAAAAAAGTAAATTGAATTTAATTTTCCCTAGATATGCTCAAAAATAATTTTGACATAAAAGTTCAAAACACATGATAAAAATTCTTCAACAGTTAATGACTGAAACTAAAGACTTAATCCAAAAAGAAAACAGCACTTCATAAATAGTTCTAACATATACATTCCCTCATGTTTTATTTCAATGCATCTTTTGAGAATCCCAAAACCCAAAAAATCTATAATTTAAGAATGTGGCTGAGACCTATACCTCCATTAATAGACAGGAAAATGAGGCAGAGAAGGCCTTAACATTTCAGAACTCCACTATGATGTAAGAATAAGTCATCAAATACCTAAACTAATTAATGTATGGGATTAATGTTTATGTCTCAGGCAAAAGAAAAAGATTCAAATGCAGCTTGAAGAGATTTAATTGAAGAGACTTATCCACGTTAGTATATAGTTGTTTTATAGGATTATCTACCTCCAGAAGCCTATAACCATTTTGTTTCTTCTGTGTTCCATAACTTTACCAAGTATAGTAGTCCACTTGCTTGGTCTTCTATGATAAAAACCGCTTCTAGCACACTGCCTTCATTAGTCAGGATTAGGTTCAGCTGCATATAGCCAAATACAAGTATAAAAACAGACAAAAGCAATAGCTTTTACACAAGATAGAGATTGAATGCATTCTCACATACAAAGAAAGTAGCCCAGATGGAGTCAGTCCAATGTATAGCAGTTCACAGCGTCAGGGGCTCTTTCCATCTTGATGACTTGCCATTCCCAACATGTGCCTTCCAATTCAAGGTCCAAAATGGCTGCTCGAGCTCCTGCCCTCACATGCACCTAATAGCCAGTAGGAAAGAGGTAAAGCAAGGCTCAATACTTTTTGCTTTTGTTTTTTGGTTTTTTTGAGACAGGGTCTCGCTCCATCACTCAGTGTAGTGGCCTCATCATAGCTCACTGCAACCTCGAATTCCTGGACTCAAGTGACCCTCCTGCCTCAGCCTCCTGAGTAGCTGGGACTACAGGCATGCACCACCACACCCAGCTAATTTTTCCATTTTTTGTAGGGACAGGATCTCACTCTTGCTCAGGCTGGTCTTGAACTCCTGGCCTCAAGCAATCATCTGGCCTCGGCCTCCCAAAGTGCTAAGATTACAGGCATGAGCCACTGCACCCAGCCCCTTTTAAGAACACTTTCTAGACTTTTCACACAATGTTTCCACTTTCATTTCACTAATTTGAATATAGTGATATGGCTACATCTAACTACAAAAAGAACTTGAAAATGCAATCTTTTTTTCACTGAGCAACACCGTGCCCAGCTAAAAATTAGGGTTCTGTTATACAAAGAAGAAAATGGATGCTGGAATGGGCTCAGTCACCGTCTCCATCTTACTTCTCTCTTACCCCACGTGTTCAAGTCCTCTCAGTTGTCATTATTTAGCTAAGCCAGCCCAATCGGCATGGTTGCGATTCACACTATCACTGCCTTTGCTTGGACAACAGCATCCTAACTGATCTCCTTGACCCAGACAGAAATCAGTGGTTCCATTTGGGCACAGAAACTCACGAACAATACAAATTGGCAGAAGCATGGAAAGAGTCATCTGAGGGGAAGGCACTATGCCTTCTCCTTCAGGCTCATACAGGCTACCCTAGCAAAAGAGGAACTCTCCACTCCTCTATGTCAGTGTATTAAGGCAAGGCATTGATTGCAATCTGGGGTATGTGTTCAAGGAGAATCTTGCTGGGATTCACTAATCAGAAATGAGGGTTCTCACAGTGTAGGAAATCAGTCTGTATATCAAAAAACACTTCCCAGTGGCAGAATGTTAGTCTAGAATTAAAAAAAAAAACAAAAATAACTGACAACCTAGAACTCTACACCCAGCACAAATACCTTTCAAAGATGAAGGCAAAATACTTTCCAGACAAATAAAATCTGAGAGAATTCACTGAAAGCAGAACTGTACTACAAGAAATGTTAAAGTTCTTCAAGCAAAAGGAAAATAATACCAAACAGAAATTTGGAACTACAAAAAGGAATAAAGAGGCTTACAATGGTAAACATGTGGATAAATGTTAAAGGCATTTTTTATTTTTAAGCTCTTTAAAGGTTAACTAAAGTAAACTTGATAGTAATACATTATGGGGTTTACAACATATAGAAGTGAAATATGTGACAAAAATAGCACAAGGGATGGCGGGTTAGAACAAGTATGTTGTTCTAAGGTTCTTGTATGAAATGGTGTATTACTTAAAGGTAATGGCATATTACTTAAAGGTAGACTATAATAAATTTTAGAGATATATAACCCTAGAGTAACTGCTAAAAATAAAAAAGGTATAGCTTACAAGCCAATAATGGAGATAAAATGGAATCACTAAAAATACTCTATTTAATCCAAAAGAAGGCAGAAAAACATAAAAAATGGGAAACATAGACAGATGAGACACATAGAAAACAAAGAGCAAGATAGTAGATTTAAGCCTTATCATATTGATAATTGAATGTAAATTGTCTAAAGACTACAATTAAAAGACAGAGATTGTCATAATGGATAAAAGGAATAAAAGACTCACAAAGATACACTGTCTATAAGAATTAGTTGCTTCATGACACTGACTAATGTCCCTCAGATCTACAAAGATATGGAATATCCTCTTCCCTATACCAGGAAAATTAGTGGACAGTGCAGGAAAGAGGGCCCAGCAAGGTCCTCACTTTACAGTGAATCAAGAAATTTATCATGAATAAAAAATGTTCCTTTCAGGGAGTAAGTAAATGCAGAAAGTCAGAATCATAGATTCTGCCTTTCTAGTAACCATAACATATAATCTGCTGAGGAAACAAAACTTTGGGTGAATTCAAGCCTCCCAGACATATAAAAAATTACATTAGGATGTCAGCAAGATGGCAGAATAGGCTGTCAAACACTCACATCCCCCCACAATAAGAATTCTGCCTCCATCCACAGACAAAAATCTCTCTGCAAGAGCCTCAGGATTCAGGTAGAAGGCTGTGAAACTCAGGTAGAGCCCAGGACCTAGGAAGGCCATTTTGAGAGTAAAGACCAGCACCCCGGTAGCGGGATTGTTGATCATGCTTCCAGGTTAAAACTCAGAAATAAGCTTGTTCCCCACAGGGTTTGGCTACAGCCCTGTCTCGCCTTGAGTCTGCAACCAAAATCATCTCCCAAGGGATCCAGGAAGAATAATGAATGCTAGGGCCTTGGCAGAAAGGCTCATCCACCCGCCAACATCAGTCCTGGAAGTATACCTGGAAGTTACCCTGTAACTTAGCTCCAGCTTCCCTCAGCTGTGGTCCCAGCTTAGTACTGCTCACACAAAGACCCAGAGAGAGATACGCCCATATCTTGCAGCTTGAGAATTACTCACCCATCTGAGCCTCCATGATGGGCCCGCCAGCCTCTATCCCATAGCAGATCCTGAGGAAACCCAGTATCTGCTCTGGCCCCTCTCACTGCAATTGGGGAGTTGTCCTGCCTATACAGGCAACTGCTGGGGGACATGCGCCCACTTGGCAACCAGGGCAGACTCACCGGCTTCTATCCCACAGTAATCCTCAGGGGGCCCTGTCTCAGCTCCAGCCCCTCTCATTTTAGATAGGGAACTGACTCACACATGTAGGAAACTGCTAGGAAGCAAGCACACCTGGCCTCTGGGAAGGGCTCACTAGCCTCCATTCCACAGCAGATTCTGAGAGGACCCAGCCTTGGCTCTAGCCCATTACAATTCTAGTCATGGAATCGTCCCACCTCTGCAGGGAACTGTTGGAAAATTTGCACCCATCTGGGCCAACAGGACAAGCTTCTGGAGTCAGGTCCTTGGCCAGCTTTCATACATAGCCCAGGCACCCTCCTTGGGTCTGCCCCAGGTACATCCAGGACAGGGTGCCACACCAACCTCAGAGCCCTCAAGAGACTCATATCAAACCTGAGCTCTAGTGCTGCCTCTAGTGCTGAAATGGCTGCAGCAGTAAAGGGCTCTGACAAGTCAGTCTGCTTAGATTTCTGGATAGAACCACTGACAAAGGACAGGCACAAAAAAAACCAGACTTTGAAGACTGCAATAAATACCTAATTCATCAATGCGCGACATACACGTACATCCAAAGCATCAAAAACATTCAGGGAATTACGACCTCACCAAACAGGCAAAATAAGGCACCAGTGATGAAACCTAAAAAGATGAAGATGTGTGATTTTTCAGACAAGAAATTCAAAATAGCTGTGTTAAGGGAGCTCACTGAACTTCAGAAATACACAGAAAAACAATTCAGAAGTTTATAAGAGAAATTTAACAGAGAGACTGAAATAATTAAGAAAAAAAAAGAAATCCTGGAGGTGAAAAATACAATGAATCAAGTCAAAAATGCAATAAAGAACATCAACAGGCCAGGCACAGTGGCTCATGCCTATAATCCTAGCACTTCGGGAGGCCAAGGCAGGAGGATCACTTGAGGCCAGGAGTTCAAGACCAGCCTGAGCAACATAGTGAGACCCCATCTCTACAAAACATAAAAACAAAAAAATTAGCCAGGCATGGTAGGTGCACGCCCATAGTCCCAGCTAGTCAGGAGGCTGAGGCAGGAGGATCACTTGCGCCTTGGAGTTTGAGGTTGTAGTGAGCCATGATCATGCCACTGCACTCCAGCCTGGAGAACAGAGTGAGGAAAAGAAAAGAAAGAAAAGAAAAAAAGAACATCAACAGCAGAATTGATAAAGCAGAAGAAAGAATCAGAGAACTCAAAGACAGCTATTTGGAAATACACAGTCAGAGGAGAAAAAAGCAAGAATGAAAAGGAATAAAGAAAGTTATGGCATCTATGAAATAGCATCAAAAGAACAAATATACAGGTCATTGGAGTTCAGGAGAGAGTAGAGAAAGACAAAGGAATAGAGGCTTATTCAAAGAAATTATAACAGAAAACTTTCCAAAGGAGAAGAAAGATATTAACATCCAGGTAAAGGAAGGTCAAAGGTCACCAATCAAATTCAACTCAAATAAGACTTCCCCATGACATATTATAATCAAACTCTTAAAGGTCAAAGATAAAGAGAGAATTCTGAAAACAGCAAGAGAAAAGCAAATAACATGTAAGAGAATTCCAATACACCAGGCAGCAGACTTCTCAGCAGAAACTTTCCAGGCTAGGAGAGAATGGGATGATATAGTCACAGTGCTGAAGCGGGTGGGGGAGGCGGGTGGGGGGGAAACTGCCAACCAAGAATACTATACCCAGCAAAGCTATACTTCAGAAATGAAGTAGAGGTAAAGACTTTCCCTAACAAACAAAAGCTGAGGGAATTCATTACCACCAGACTTGTCTTACAAGGAATGCTAAAGGGAGTTCTTCAAACCAAAAGAAAAGGATGCTAATGCGTAACAAGAAAATATCTCAAGGTCTGAAACTCCCTGGTAAAAGAAATTATACAGACAAATTCAGAATACTCTAATACTGTAATTATGGTGTGCAAAACACTTGTATCTTTAGTATGAAGAGTAAAAGACAAAACTATAAAAAATAATAGCTACAGTAATTTGTCAAAAGATAGGCAATATAAAAAACGTGAATAGTGACATCAAAAATTAAAAATGTAAGGGGAAAATGCAGTTAAGGTGTACAGTTTTTTTAAGTTGTTATCAGTTTAAAATACCCTGTTATAACTACAAGATGTATTTTGTAAGCCTCATGGCAACCACAAAGCAAAAATCTATAATATATACCACTAAAGAAAATCACTTAACCACAAAGGAAAGCAGTAGAGAGAAAAAAAGGACAAAAGAGTCTACAAAACAAGTAGAAAACAAGTAACAAAATGACAGTAGTAGTCTTTACCTATCAATAATTACTTTGAATGTAAATGGATTAAATTCTCCAAGTAAAAGACATAGAGTGGTTGAATAGATTTAAAAAAAAAAAAAAAACCCCAACTACAATCAGCCCTCCATACCCACAAGTTCCACATCCATAGATTTGCCCAACAAGAATATTCAGGGGGAAAAAAAAAATACAACAATTAAAAAAAAAAATTTTTTTTAAATACAACTATTTACATACCATTTACATAGCATTAGGTATTATAAGTAATCCAGAGATGATTTAAAGCACACAGGAAAATGTGCATAGGTTATATGCAAATACTACACCATGTTATATCTGGGACTTGACCAGTCACAGATTTTGGTATCTGCAGGGAGTCCTGGAACCCCCACAGATACCAAAGGATGACTATATATGCTGCCTACAAAAAACTGAATTCACCCATAAAGACAGACATACACTGAAAGTGAAGGGATAAAAAAAGATATTCCATGCAAATAGAAACCAAAAGAGAGCAGGAGTAGCTATACTTCCATCAGATAAAATAGACTTTAAGCCAAAACTGTAAAAAGGGACAAAGATGGCCATTATATACCGATAAAGGGGTCAATACAGCAAGAATATATAATAATAAATATATATGCACCCAACATCAGAGTCCCTAAATATATCAAGCAAATATTAACTGACTTAAAGGAAGAGATCCACTGCAATACAGTAACAGGTGGGGACTTCAACACTCCACTTTAAGCAATGGACAGATCATCCAGACAGAAAATCAACAGAGAAACAGAAGAGTTAAATTGCACTCTAGACCAAATGGACCTAACATTTACAAAATATTCCATTCAACAGCTACAGAATACACATTCTTCCAATAGCACATGAAACATTCTCCAGGAAAGGTCATATGTTAAGCCACAAAACAAGTCTTAACAAATTTTTTAAAAAAGCAAAATCATATCAAGTATTGCTTCTAACCACAGTTAGAAAATCAATAACAGGAATAACTTTGGGAACTGTACAAATGCATGGAAATTAAACAACATGATCCTAAATAACTGATGGGTCAATTAAGAATTAAAAAGAAAATTTAAAAATTTCTTGAGACATAAAAATGGAAACACAACATAACAAAACCTACAGAATACAGAAAAACAACCTAACACTGTACCTCAAAGAACTAGAAAAACAAGATCTTAAGAGGAAAATAGAAATATATCATAGCTGGGACTATTTTGATTTACCATATAGCATAAAGCCAGTACATTTTGATTCAAAGAAACCTATCTTGTTGTTCAAGGTAGGTGGAATAAAATCACGGGCTGGGCACAGTGGCTCACATCTGTAATCCCAGCACTTTGGGAGGCCAAGGCAGGAGGATTGCTTGAGGCCAGGAGTTCAAGACCAGCCTGGGCAACGAGACCCCGTCTCTACAAAAAATAGAAAAATTAGCCGGGCATGGTGGCACGAGTCTGTAGTCCCAGCTACTCAGGACACTGAGACAGGAGGATCACTTGAGCCCAGTAGTTTGAGGTTACAATGAGCTATAATCACACCACTGCCCTCCAGCCTAGGCAACAGAGCGAGATCCTGTCTCAAATAAAATAAAATTAAAATTAAATAAATAAAATAAAATAAAATATAAAATTTTCCCCAGTAGAGGGGACAGTGAATAGAAGGGGGTGCAAGTGTACAACTTCTGGTTGCTAATAATGTTCTCTTTCTTGATCTGGGTGCTCATGTCATAATGTATACAAGTGCGTACTTTTCTGTATTCATGTAACGCTTCAATAAAAAGTGCAAACCAAAACAAAAACCAAACATTTACCAATAGAAAAAAGAGCCATGGGTATGAATAGGCAATTCACAGGACAGGAAATCCAAAGGGCCAATAAACTTTGAAAAGATGCCCCACCCATCCCAAATTCCCCAACCCCTTTCCCCATGCCCTCAGAAATACGCATCCATCATTCCCAATTATTTAAACTCTTTTCTGAACATTCCTGCTTGGGACACAACCCTGGCTGCACATTATAATCACTCGGGAGTTTAAAAAAAATTACCTATGTCCCAGCTCCTCCCCAGACTATGTGAGTCAGAATCTCCAGGGGCGAGGACCAGGAAATGGGATGGTGACAAGCCCTCCCCTGCGATTTTAATGTGCAGCCATGGTTGACAGCCACTGCCACCTGAAACCTGGCTTTCCCCTGCAGGCCTCTTCAGTTGTGGCTGTCTTCCCTCTTACATTCTTCTTTCCCTTAGGCCTGGAGACAGGGTAGGTGTTTTGTTCCTCATTGCCACTTCCAAACTACTATCTCACCTGCCTCCCTAAAATTCCAGCTTTAAGTCTCACATTACCAAACCACATTATCCCTAATCCTCCTTGTTGCAGTCATCAACATGACACCCCCAGCCTTAATCCTTAAAGATTTTAAGTCCTAGCCATGACACTCCCTCCAACGCTTCCCTTGTCAAAATGCACAGTGATCTTAGTATCTGCAGAGATGATCCTCGACCTCATCCTCTCCTCCCCTAATCCAGGACTCCACTTGACGAGCTATTCATTCCCACAGACAAGCCCTAGAACTTGTCATTACCAGCACATTGACCTCCCCACAATCTCAATTCTAGCATCCCATTCTCCAGCCATCTTTTCAATTCCCTCCTCAAATATCTTCATTCTAACATTTTTAAAGTCTAGTTCTACAATCCATTGATCCTACCACCTTTTCACTGTCCTTCATCCAGCTTAGACTCCATTATCCACCATCAAAATTCCCTTCCTTTGAATACACCCCCAACTATCTTGCCTCCTCTTCCTCTATCATTATCACCAGGCAAACCCCAATTCTAGATAAATCCTACTCTTTACCTAATCTGCACAAGTGAATTTGGCTGGAAGAAAAAAACACAGATAACTCTACTGACTGACCTCACTACACGCTTATGACCACTGACTCCAAGTGGGCCTTTGGTGCAACCTTGTAATCATACACCCTCTCTCTAATCTCCTGGATGACTAGGTCACATCTTTTCCTCTCTTCTCACCCCTGCATCTCCTCCCCTCTCCTCAGGCTCAGCAGATGATCTTGCTTCCTAATTCACTGAGGAAATAAAAGCAGTAAGAACTCATCAGTTTACCTGCTCTTGTCCAAAGTATTCTTACCATCCCTCTGCCACTGCGGACAGTCTGTGCTCCTCCATTGGACGCTACCTCCCATTTCCTTTCATCTACTCAGCCTCATTCCCGCAATTCTCCCCTCTCGTGCACCATCCGTTTCCCCTTCTCTACCGTATCATTCAAATCAGCATCAAACACACTGTCACAGCTCCCATCTTTGAAAAAAATTTCTTAATCCCGTATCTTCCTCCAGCAATGGTCCCATTTCTCTACTCCCCTTTGGAAAGAAACTCCCCAAAATGATGTCTATTTTTGCTGTCTCCAATTCCCATTCTTTCTTGAGGGTACACCAACTTATCCTTTAGCTTCTCACTACTCCACTAAAACAGCTCCTGTGAAAGTCTTTAATGACCTCCATATTGTTAAAACCAAAGGTCAATTCTCAGTATTCTTTTTACTTGATCTATCAGAGTATTCAATACAGCTGACCAGCCCTTTCTTTAAAACAGTTTTTACACTAAGCTTCCAGGACGCCACTCACTCTTGGCTCTCCTCCTTACCGAGCAATCCTTTTCAATCTCTGTTGCTGGTAAGCCTCATCTCCCTGACCTCTAAACACTGGGGTGGCCCAGGGCCCACGCTGGACTTCTCTTCTATCTCTACAATCACTCCTTCATCCAGTCTCAGGGCTTCAACTACCCCTCTGTGTTAATATATATAACTCAAGCTCAGATCTTTGGATTCTAAGCTCCTACTATTACCTGCTTAGTCCACATCTCAACCTGAGCGCTGAGCTGGCACCTGGAACTTGCTTGCTCCAAATCAAATTCCCGATTTCTTCCTCCTCCCCAAACCTGCTTCTGCCACAGGTCCCGTCAATGATGGCAACTTAGCCTTCCAGCTGCCAGGCCAAAAACCTTGTACTTTTTCTCCCACATTCCACAGCTAATACATCAGCATATTTTGTTGACTCTTGTTGACTCTAATTTCAAAATACATCCAGACTCTGACCACTTTTCACCACCTTCATTCTCAACAGGCTTGGACTGAGTCACCATCATCTGTTACCTGGATCGTAAGAGCAGCCTCCTAACTAGTCTCCCTGCTTCCTCCCTTACAGTCGCCTCCACACAGCAACTACTGTGATCCTTTTAATGCCTAAATAAGATTCTGTCACTCCACTGCTCAAAACCCTCAAATTTCAGATGGAATCACATTCAAGGTAAAAGACAAAGTCTTTACAATGAATGGCCTATAAGGCTCCCTATTAATTTTCTCACCCACTTACTCACTCTACTCCAGTCACACCAGCCTCCTTGCAGTTCTATGAGCATGCCACACATGAACGTCTTTTACTTTGCTATTCTCTCTGCCTGGAATATTCTTCCTCCAGTTATCCATATGGCACGTGCTCTCTTCTCTGTCCACAGCACATATGACCACCTAAGATACTTTGTCTTTTCTTGTATACGTATTTTGAGTTTCCCTTCACTGGAATGTAAGCACATGTAAGCACTTTGCCTGGCACTTAGCAGTCCTCGATTCATCTGCTGAATGAATGAATGGATGAAGGGTGCCGACACATTAATAATTAGGAAAATGCAAATTAGAGCAATATGAAAAATCATTACATACCAATCACATGCCAAAAATTTAAGTCTGATAAAACGAAGAGTGACCAGAGTATGGAAGAAAAACTTTTATATACCACTGCTGGGAGTATTAATTAACACTAATACTTTAGAAAATAATTTGGCAATACTAGTAAAGGTGAAGATGCATACCCCTCAACCTAGCAATTGCACTGCTGCATATATATACTAGATTCTAGGACCTACAGCAACTCTCTCAAGTATAAAAGGAGACCTCTGCAAGTATATTCACTGCCATTGTTTGTAAAAAGCAAATCAACCAGAAACCTAAATATCTGTCATCAGGAAATGTATAAATCGTGATAGAAATATACAACAGAATACAATTCAACAACTAAAATGACCAACCTACAAATAGCACATGACTGTAATTTAAAACCACAATGATAAACTAATGAAAAGCAAGCTACAGAATGGTATGTATGGTATGATGCTATGTATATATATTACTAGACACATGGAAAATAAAGCTATCTAATATATGGCTACATTCATATATACTAATAAATATCAGGACAGTGGTTACCTCTGAGCAGGAAAGGAGGAAGAAAGAAAGATTCAGAGGAGATTACACAGGGTGCTTCAACTGTATCCATTTTGTTTTATTTCTTTAAAAAAAGAAAAGCCTGGCAAATATGGAAAAATATCAGGATTGACAGAAGTGGATGATAGATACATGGTTATTTGTTATGTTATTCTCTAAATTCTTCTGTATACTTAAAATATTCATAATTTTAATCAAGCATATTACATTCTATGGTAACTTAGTTAATTAAAATTTCCATTTCCAAACTTCATCAATAACAATGGCCAACTTCTTCTAATTGAAATGAATAGTAAAGCTGCCAAGGCTTTTCTGAAAATTCTGGAATTCCAAAAGAAGAGGGTTGACTCCCTTCACACTCACTATTGTACCTCAACTTCCTTTCCTTAAAAAGACCTTCCAGTGGCACATTTCTATTTAAATATAAATCATCTGTAAATATTCCCACATAAACGTATTGCCCTAGGCAACGGCTGTGAAGTGGAAATATAATTTCAAGCAGACACAGCAAAAGGCACCAAGACTCATGTGAGCTTCTAAAATCACCAGTTGGTACGGATGACTAATGTAAAGGTAGATAGCTGCTCTTTCATTTAGAGACTTGGGCTTCTGAATCACAGCAGGAGAAGGATATCTATTCTGTGTTCTCAGACATTTAACCAAAACCAGAAAGTGCCTTTGTAAGGTCAAATCAGTAGAACAATTCTTAAGATTGCTTATTAACTAAATTAAAACAGGATGAAAATCCAGGAACGTTAAAGTGTCATCTATAGGAAAACTGACTTTGCAAGGTCAAAACAAGTTATGGAATCGCATACAATATGAAAAATAAATGTAGAGCCAGTAGGAAAATCAGAAAGTTTAGATTAATCTCAGTGATGTCAATTCAACCAACTTGATCTTACAGATAAGATTACTTTTAGAAATCTCAAATGTGAGAAGTGACATACAATATACAGATGCAGAGATATAAACCCAGCTCATTGGCATGAATGACAAACCTCTAAATGCTGTGGTTTCCTTATTTGTTATAATTCAATATAGATATTGAATACTTGCTACCCATTAATATATATACAGTACCTTTGAGAATCACAGGACAGAAGGCAACACAAAACCTGTTAAACATAACCACAGTAAAGGTTTAAAGAGTTGATGTGCTAGGCAGCCATGAGCCAAAAATGATGCCAGCCAACTAGCTCCAACAACTGTTATGTTAATCATTTGTATAAATTATTACTGGCTATAAGATGTGAATTATAAATAGCTTGCCATACTTGCACATGATGTTTGGTACTCGGTTTCCAAGGACACTAATCTAAGCTAGAATAGGTTTTAAATCCATTGTCAGTTCTTACTGATTAAATAACTAATTTGTACAATTAGATATTGCTTGGAGGGCACAGCAAGCATGCACTTTTCTACCACACAAATGATCCATCTGCATAAAGGCTGACATATCCATTCTGAAAAGTGCACATTTGAAAGTCACAAGCCCTCACTGCCACCACCTTATATTAGCATAAACATTCTTGCAATTGTCAACCAGAAAGCTTCAAAGAATGCAAAACTATTTTAGCACTGAAACGACATCTAGGGCTTGGAAAAACTCAGAACAGGGTGGGTTAGGAAAGCTACAATTATATCTTGACTGCCTTCACCAAATTACAGGAGTAGGAGGTAAAGACATTAAGTGAGACACTCATAAACGAACACACCCTTTAAGGCGAACCCTGCACTCTGATACACTCTAACAAAATCCAGAAAAAAAGTCACACACACCCCTCTCTTGGTGAATTTCACAGAGAACAGCAACAAGAAGTGCCTAGTTAACATCTCCTTGAGAGGAGAAATTCATGTCTTTCCAGCTATAACCAAGGCAGTTATTATGATTTAATTAGAAGTTCTTATCCACTTTATTAATTACAGAGTTAATTATGTCTGTTTAAAGTGAACTGTGGGATTTGCAGAGCAAACTTATTGTTAAAAAAAAAAAGTGAAGACATTTATCTCTAAGTGCTAATAATCAGCATGGGTCTGTTTTATATTTGCTTTTAATACAGTTTCCAGTCTTGAAAGATTACTTAGATTTCCACTTGACTATCTACCACAGACAGCACCACCCTCACATAGCCACAAAAAGAAAATGTTAAAACAATTCTGATAGAGAATGTTTTAATTGATTCAATATGTCCTAAACAGAAGCCACACCACACATATTTAGAATGCTATTAACATCCCAGCACCTAATTAGCATATCATAAATAGCATCACTTCAGAATTAGAGCTATCTTAGAAATTATAGCCAGAGGCATTTGAGAAATATAGTGAAAGAGAAATTAGGCAGGAAGTGGAGAATTCTTGGGGCATGATTACAGTTAGCCTTACTTTTCAAATACACAAACACCAGGGTTTGGAACTGTTTTAGGTATATTTTTGGTTTGTCCTTTTGACTTTTCATCTTGATCAATACTAAGTATATATTTATATAAGTATTTTTAACATCACTTTGTAAGCACTCCAAGGACAAGTGAAGACTTACCTTCTACCTCTTTAGTCTCACCCACTAAAAAATTAAAACATGAAGTCCAAATATACTTATGGCAATAAAACAAAAATCAAGACCGTGCCAGTAAATCTGGGGTGCTCTATGGTTTTGATGGAGCTTGTCCAAATTAGGCTCTCAATATTTAGCACCATCTAGTGGCAAATTTATTTTTTAAATTGGAGAAAAAATATAAACCACAGTAAGTAATGTAAAACTTATTCAGTAATAATATTCCCATATCAGTGCAAATTAACACTTTTGATATAATTATTGCATATAGATGATAGATAACATGGGTGTCCATTATCTAATTTTGTGTGTATATAAAATTTTTCATGACAAAAAAACAAAAAAAGAAAGCCTCTGAAAGTAGCCTGATTTGTCTCATAGAAAAATCCTCTAGACCCATATTCTGACTCATTCTGGCCTCAGATTTCAAATATAATTTCTGGTAGCCTAAGAGAAAAAAAATTGGCAGAGAAGCCCAGATCAGCTTTATAAAAATATATTTATTTATAAAAATAAATTTATAGTTTAATATTCAATGTTCACATTGACCTTTCTGCATTTCCTTACAAGAGTTCCATTTTAAAGAAAAAACAAAGTGGGTGACAAAGTTCCTTGTATTTTACAAGTATAGTAAGTTATTTAATTAAAAAAAAGAAACCATAGCAATACTGGCCTCTGCACCCAGAACAAACACCTCGCTACTAGGTGCTCTGTAAAGAGGTAAGTACTTCTCTCTCTGGCTATTGGAGGCAGTAGGGGGTCCCTTGACTCACAGAAATGATGCCACATACACTAACATATTTTGTCAACAGCAGTAATGAGTTTATGTTGGTAAATCCTGCCTACCTTACCTGCTTTCAGTCCTACAAAAGAAAGCAAGCTGCAAACAAAATTTAAAAATTTAGGTGTACTTACTGCAATATATTTTGAAGATTCCTTTCTATAACAAAATTAAAATATTTCCTTATCACAACATTACTTTTAAAGAATATAGTATGAAAGCAATTGTCATAACTAACTTGAATAAAAGTAGAGTTTTCATCTCTTACATTGCTGAAAAAAATCTTTTATGCTTAGAATATTTTGATTCAAATGTTAGAAAGGTATACACTAACTAATATTAGAATTCAGTGATTTTCCTTTCTGGTTTATGCCTTGAACCTATTTAAACTCTGGTTTGAGCCCCTTACTTACTCTATGAGTCTTCCTAAGTATTCAGGGATTAATGCAAAGTCTAGAAAAGAATATCACAAATTTATGAGAGTAAATACAGAGAAATTTTAATTACTTTTTTAAAAATGGGGGGATAGGACTAAGGATGCCTTCAATCATTATTTAATTATTTTAGGAATACTGACTTGGGATAAGATATGAAAAAAAATTTTTTTAAACCACCATTATTATTACCAGTCTATAGAGAAGTCTGTATAAGATGACAATAAAAACCAATGGTTTTGAGTTACTCAAAACCATTAGAATTAATGAGTTTAATCAAGTGTGATATAAATTATCATAAAAATAAAAACCGTTCTTACAAATATTCAGCAATTAGACACAAAATTTAAATTTCAAAACAGTATTCCCTTTGTAATTTAAAAATCTGTACATTAAAATTTTTTTAATTTAACAGGGAATATATGTAACATTTATAAAACCACAATCTTCCTGGTTTAAAAATAAAGTTTGAAACAACAGAAAAAAGTACTCAAGGCTGGGTGCAACGGCTCATGCCTGTAATCCCAGCAACTCAGGAGGCTGAGGTGAGAGGATCACTTGAGGCCAGGGGTTCAAGACCATCCTAGACACTGCACAACATAGTGAAACTCCTCTAAAAAAAAAAAAAAACACAAACAAAAAAACAAAAAAAATAAGCCAGATGCAGTAGTGAGCACCCATAGCCTCAGCTACTCAGGAGGCTGAGGCAGGAGGAGGATCAACTGAGCTCAGGAGTTTGAGGCTGTGGCATGCAGCAAGCTGTGATCACATCATTGCACTCCAGCCTGGGCTACAGAAACCCCATCTCTTCAAAAAACACACAAAAAAAACCACAAAAAAAAACCAACAAAAAAACCCACACTGTCTTTATTAATCTACTTTTATAAAACAATCTTGGTATCTGATAAAACAAATTGCTCTACTTTGTTCTTCAAGAGTGTCTTGGCTCTTGGCATTTTGCACTTTCATATAAATTTATCTTTTAATGATTGTGACAGTCCTGTAAATCTTATTAACCCACTTTAAAGTTATGGTAAAGCAAGCCTAGAAAAGGTACACAACTTGTCTGAGGTCATAAGACTGCAGAGCTTAGCTCTAAACCTAGGAGTGTCTATGTGCAAAGTGTATACTTTTTTCGCTATTATCCTGCATGCCTAACGTCACATGTGAAAATGTTAAGTCTAAAGATAAAAACTGCACGTAAAAATAACAATGAATTACTATTTTAATACCTATGCAGCTTATTATAGGTAATTTTAAGATGTGTCTTGAAGGGTTGATTTAGTCACTGCCTGCTTAAAGCCCAGTTGTTATAAAATGTGGGTCATGTCTCATTCCCTTTCTAGAGCTATTAAGGAGATGAAATGAATAGATCTTTGGTAGATAAAGAACAGAAAAGATTTATGGATGATTCCCAGATGTATGGCTTGAGCAAAGGATGCTCACAGAAGGGAACTAATATTTCTTTAACAACTAGGCAGTGTGGTAAGTGCTTGATATAAATTATCTCATTTTATCCTCACAACTACAGCAGGTATTATTGGTGACCCAAATTACAAATGAAAAAAATAGGATTGGGAAAGGTTAACTTGTCCAAAGTGAGAAAGAAAGTACTGCATATAAGATCTTAACTGAAACCTCAGATGCTCAGCCCTTTCCAACACAGCAAAATGCTAATACCCATACTATCTGTTTCACAACTGAAGTGAAAGACTAGATTTTTTCACCAGGGAATGTACAAGTGACATTAAAACAATAGCCAGACAGCTCCAAGGGTTTCATTCTGATTAAAAGTAGTAAGGCACATGGGAGCCTTTTGACATCACTGCCCCAAGCATAGTCACCTTGAAGAACAATACTGCATTTTAATTTAAAGAAAAAAAATCAGATATTTAATACATGTTAGAGCACATGTAATACCCCACACTTTTTACACCTTCATTGCAGTGACAGCAGAAATCCTGTGTAACTAGTCGGAAAAGAACAATTTTCTTACATACATGAGAGTATGGTAACTAGATGTAGGGAAGAAATGTCACCATTGTATTATATACTTGTCAAATCACATCAGTAATACTAAGTATTACTTCCTTGAGTGCAGCCTTTTGACTGAATCCAAATTTTACAGAAAAAAATCCTTTTAATAAAGTGATTTGTTCTGTGAAGTTTGGATTCAGTCGAGGGGCCGTACTTGGGGATCTGGAGGACCACAGGATCCCTCCCTCCCCCGCCCCGTATGAACTGCAACACAATGGTAAGTACTTGTGTATCTAAACATATCTAAACATAGAAAAGGTACAGTAAAAATACAGTATTATAATCTTATGGGACAACTGTTGTATATGCAGAACATCGTTGACCAAAACATCATTATGCAGCATACGACTGTATAGATAAGAATATTTAAAATATATAGGTGAATATGAAAAGAAACAAATACAATAAACTCCCATATATCCACCACTCGTGACAAAACACAGATCTTTACCAGGACCTTAGAAACCCCCTGATCCCATCTCTTTCCTTCCCCTGAGGTAACTATTATCCTGATTTCTGTGTTAATCATTCCCTTGCTTTTATTATTAGTTTTACCTCTAATACATAACAATACATGTACATAATTCTAAGTAAAAAATCATTTTCCTGGCCGGGCACAGTGGCTCACACCTGTAATCCCAGCACTTTGGGAGGCCAGGGTGGGAGGATCACTTGAGCCCAGGAGTTTGAGGGTACAGTGAGCTATGACAGTGCCACTGCACTCCAGCCTAGGCAACAGAGAGACCTTGTCTCTTCTTTAAAAAAAAAAACAAAAAAAAAACAAAAAAAAAAACAGAGAGAGAGAGAAAGAAAAATCATTTTCCTTCAGAATTTTCAAGGCATTATTTCACTGTTTTTTCACCGCAGGTTGCTGCAGAGAAATCCAAAGCCATTCAGATTTCTGATCCTCTATATGGCACCTGTTTTTTTCACTCTAGAATCATCTCTTTGCCCCACAGTGTCCTGAAATTTCCTAATGATGGGCCCCAGTGTGGGTATATTTACTAGGCTAGACACTCTGTGGGCTCATTCAATCTGCAAACTCCAACCTTTAATTATGGGTCATTTTCTGGAATTATTTATTATTTTCTCCTTTTCATTTCCCCCTATTTTATCTGGAACTCAATTGTATGGATATTCAACCTCGGGAATAGTCAGCTAAGTGTCCTCTCTCTTCTATTTTCTGTCTTTTTGCTCTACTTTCTGGGGGATTTCCTGAACATTATCTTACAACCTTCCTAAGGTTTTCATTTCTACTATGATGTTTTTACGCAGACAGTATCTTGCTCTATCACCCCCCAACCCCCATCAGAGCGCAGTGGTGTGATCATAGGTCACTTCAACCTCAAACTCCTCGGCTCAAGCAATCCTCCTACCTCAGCTTCCCGAGTAGCTGGGCCTACAGGCATGCGCCACCACACCTGGCTAATTTTTCTATTTTTGGTAGAGACGGGGTCTCACTCTTGCTCAGGCTGGTCTCAAACTCCTGGCCTGAAGCAGTCCTCCCGCCTTGGACTCCCAGAGTGCTAGGATTACAGGCCTGAGCCACCGCGCCCAGCCTACTATCATGTTTTAAACTTTGTTTTCTGGCAAGTCTTTTTTTTTCCTTGTTGAGACACAGTTGTTAAACGTATTTATGGGGTACTATTTGATGTTTCGGTACTTACATATGTTGTATAATGATCAAATCAGGGTATTTAGCATATCCATCACCTCATGCGTTTATCATTTCTTTGTGGTGAGAACATTCAAAAGCCTTTCTTCTAGATTTCATAATATACAATACCTTTCTGTTAACCATTATCACCCTATTGTGCAATGGAATACCAGAGCTTATTCTTCCTATCTAACTGTAACTGTACCTGATGACCGGCCTCTCCCCATCCTCCCCTCCTCCCTCCCCAGTCTCTGGTAAATTTCCTGGCCACTCTTTTACATAGCATCCTGTCTTTATTTCATCCTCATCTCTTCTCTCTCTGAATATACTAATAATTGGGATGGGAAGTCATTGGTAGTTTTTTACTCCCTGCAAAGTCTGTTTCTTCCAAGTTGTTTTTTTCTGTTTTAGTTCCTATCTTCCACCTCCAATGTTGGATGCTCTCCTCAAATAACTGCTAACCCTTGGGTATTTGCTTATGATTAAGAGTGGGGCCTAAAACACTTGTAACTGAACTTGGGGGTGGGGCTTGGTGATGTGAAGCTTCAAGGAAACCTCCTATCACGTCTTTTCCCTAGGGCTGCACAGAAACCCCTGTGAATAATATTCCAATCTCCCACTTGACTGCCAGCATTCCATGAGCCCAGAGATATTGGGGTTCAGGGGAGGAGGAAGGTCAGAGGGATTCGGATTCAGTGTGCATACTATCACTTATTCCTCTACTTTCCGTTTAGTACTGATTATACTTCTTTCCAAATTCTAAACAGATATCAATCTTTGGGATTTGGGAACAAGACACTGGATTTCCCCCAAAATCTCAAGTTATTCTGTACTTTCGTAAGACTTCCTTACATGTTTTTAAATAATAATGAGTGACCATAACAATAAATAGTGAATCACTTTTCTGTAATAGTGTTATACGAAAAGTTTCAAAGATTTTCTGTTTAAAAAAATAAAGATGTAATAATAAATCCATGGCTTATTATTACAAACTAATATACTATGATAAAATTATATATTGAGAAATCACATAAAAATAATTTCTATCTGATATAGACGGATCTTCTAGGATAACAGAAGTCATTAAAAATACAAAATATTTCTTCTGAGAAGTCCGCTAATAAAAAAAATAAAAAAATAAAATACAAAATACATGCCAAATAAAAAATCATTATAAAAATTAACAGATAATAGTATATTTAGAAGTTATTCTTAAAATGAAATTTTAAAACACATCAAGTATTACTTGCTTTTTCCAATAGTCTTGATCTTTATTTCACAATATCCCAGATGTAAAAAAAAAAATTCATTTTATGTTGACGCTGACCAAATTAAGAGTGCATCAAAAAGCATCTTCAAGTTGAGTGTTAGAGTATGTTGTCTCATGTAAGCTTGTTTACTTTCTTAATGATAAACTATTTTGTTTGTTTACTCTGACTTTGGTTTTGCCTTTGAGTTCAATATTGCTTTTACTAATTCAGATTTTAGGTCAAGTTCTCATTTCATGTCATGGTATTCCACAAAAAAATTCATACTTTTCTCTCTTGCAATTCCTCTGTTCAAGTATTTACAAAGGACTACAGTCTGTAGTGAATATTCTGAACTCGAAAACACCAGCAAACATTATTGAGTAGTATTTACATACACCATATTCAGATCTTGTAGCAACGGTAATAAATCTACTATACAGAATAAGATGTTGTATTGCCAATTTTAGGACTTATTTTGCTTCCAAACTTATTATTTCTTGTAATACTATTCATAGGATTTATATGAAATATACTACACATAGAAACTTAATATTTATTTTATTTCTAAGAATAACTCACTGCTAGCAGCAGATAGAGCATGAAAACACATTTATAAGATGGCAACAGCTACAAGCAAGACTGATTAGATCATGATATTCATCTCCTAGATGCTCCTGTCTCAGTTCGCATAGATGTACATCTTAAGTTTCTACTCAGTGTCAGCATGTCCTGCTCTTGCTTTCCACCTGATGTCAGTGGAGCTCCTAGAACCAGTCGTAGCCAATGATACTGACTGTTGAGCTTTAATTCTCATGAAAATTGTAATTCTTTTTTTCTGTTTTTCCTGGCTTTTCCAACAACTTTCCTCAGGATTTGGGATTTGAAATAACATACATACTTTCTGAGAAATGTTAGGAATGACTTCCCAAGTGGAAACACAACTTTACCCAGAGATCATCTGCTTTGAACCTCCAGAATTTCTCCCAAGGTGAACAACATGCATTGGGAGAGTTCCTTCTTAGCAACACTCATACAATCTTCCTTATTTTATGTCTTTTGCACCCCAATTTCCAGAGATACCTGGCACTGCCAGTCTTGAACATTATGAAGATTTATAGGGTAAATCTGATTAGATCACAATTTTTCTCTCTGGCAACTCAGGATTCATAAGTCTTGGGTGTCAGTTAATTTTCACTCATTCTTAGGCTTTTCAGTGTTCTAAACTGTATTGCTGTTGTCTGCTTTTCTGATATCCTTGTCCATTTGGGTCTTTACTGCAGTTTTAGTTGGGTTTCAACAGGAAGCAAGATTTGAAGTATAAATTCAATCTACCATCTTAATTCCACAAAAATCTTTTTTTTTTTTCCATACAGGGTCTTACTCTGTTGCCTGAGCTAGAGTGCAATAGTGTCATCACAGCTCACTGCAACCTCAAACTCCTGTGCTCAAGTGATCCTTCTGCCTCAGCTTCCTGACTAGCTGGGACTACAGGCACATACCACGACATCCAGCTAATTTTTCTATTTTTTGTAGAGACAGGGTCTTGCTCTTGCTCAGGCTGGTCTCGAACTCCTGAGCTCAAGCCATTCTCCCACCTTGACCTCCCAAAGTGCTGGGATTATAGGCATGAGCCACCATAGCCAGCCAAAATCTTCATTTTTAACAAGTACCTTAAGTGTCCACTGATGCACATGGTCCTGAAAGTCACACTTTCAAACACTGAACTAGAGG
The DNA here is from genome assembly GCA_023783475.1 of Daubentonia madagascariensis. Lineage (NCBI taxonomy): Eukaryota > Metazoa > Chordata > Mammalia > Primates > Daubentoniidae > Daubentonia > Daubentonia madagascariensis. The sequence goes on from JAKFHU010002658.1 coordinate 13,318,869, forward strand.
ACAAACAATAAAAAGTGCCCAGAAAAGTGAACACAACTAAAAATAGTTGAACTGAGGATGTTTATATCAAGGAGAATATTCTGGGAACTACAATAGCTACTTCAATAGCTAAAGGGTTAATGAGGGAAGAGAAGTTAGGTTTGTCCTCTATGCCCTCTCCCCAAAAATCTGGAATCAATATGGAGAAACTACAGGCCAGAGATTTGGTACAAGATAGAGAAGAACTTCTTAGAGACAAAACTATCCCAGGCAGGAATGGACTGCCTTGGGAAATGAGAAACTCAAGAATGGCCTGCACAACTACCACTAATTAGGGATGCCTAACAGCATCTAAGCCCTAAATCTGCAGTCCCCAACCCCCAGGAAACGGGTCGCACATCACCACACACCACCGCCAGAGTTCCACACCTCCCACCCCCCACCCACGACACCCCACCCCCACACCCCCAGTCCATGGAAAAATTGTCTTCCATGAAACCAGTCCCTCGTGCCAAAAAGGTTGGGGACCGCTGCCCTAAATGGTTATATGGTCCAACTGGTTGCTAAGGCAAGGCTGACACACAAGATAAACAAAGTAAATGCATAATTAAATGCTAGAAGAATGAAATTACAAAAATTAAGTCACACTGAATGAGATCTACCAAATATAAAGGATTACCCACAGTCACAGTATTACAGGTAATCACTGTCTGATCCTAAATTTCCTTTTCTCAGTTGTAATATAATTTTTTCCCTACACTACAATCTGCACTCAGATGTGTATTTATCCCTAGATTCAATGCCAGTTATTGAAAGGTAACAAAGCAATGGGCTCCTGATTGCTATGATAATGTCCCTATGAGCCACTGACTTTAATATATTATTAAACCTTAATATGTTATTAAGCATTGTTTTCATACCTGAAATGCACGTTTGCTTACAAACAGGTTTCCCTGAATCTATTCTCCCCTTCTCCTCCAATCAAGGGAGAAAGAGGGCACCGGAGAGGCTGGAACACAGTGAACAAGGGGAAAGTGGCATGAGATAATGCTGTAACAGTAGACAGAGAGGCCAGGTCACAGAACAGGGAGGTGGGAAGAACATTGTGGGTCAAGTTAAATATTTGGTGTTTATTCCAAGTATGATGGTAAGTAACAGAAAAGTCTCAAGCAGGAAAGTGACATGATCAGATTTTACATTTTTTTAAATGACTGTGTAAAAAATAGAAGCAATAATACATCCTGGCAGGCCAATTAGAAAGCAGTGTCTAGGTGAAAAATAATGGTAGTTTGGATGAGGATGACAGACCTAGAGATGAAGTGACCACATTTGACAATATTTAGAAGGCAGAATCAGGAGAATGCTGAGTGGTCTTAAAGATTACCCCAGATATCACTCATGAGCATCTGGATAAATAGCAAGCCCAGTCCCCAGGAAGTATATACTGCCAGACGTTAAGTTGCTGGAAATGTAAAGAAAAACAAAATCCCTTTTTTGGATGTGTTAGGTTTGAAAACTTATGAGTTATTTAAGTGCAAATGTCTCACAAGCTCCACATCATCATTTCCCACAGATTATCTCCAACAGGGCTTCAAACTCAGGATGCTGGCAATTGAAACCTGTATCTTTCTTCCACATCTGCTCCATTTGCTGATCAATGTCACCAACTGCCAGAGATCTATAGATGGGCTTCCTACATGTGATAGAGAAGGCCAAAATATAAACATCTGAAGTCTCAGTGATAAGATTCCATGACTCACAGATTCATCCATAACACTGGAGTCATTCTTGCCACAAAGGTTAACCTTAAGGAAAGAGTTAACCGATAACTCTGCAAATATTTAAACTGTTTGAAAACAAATACAAATGTATCTTAATATTTAAAAAAACTTTTATCCACAGATTGCTTTACTAGTATCATGACAACAATAAGAAAGATTTTGGAATAGATTCAAGAAAATAGATTCAAAAGTTAAATGTCAGTTCTTAATTAACCATCTTGTTTTTCTGAGGTAAAAACTTAGAGCACATTAGCACCCTCAGCCCCCTCGACATGTGACACCTTGTGCTGCCTCGGGACTCCGCAGAGAGTCCCCACCAGCAAGAGGACTCTCACCAGATGCTGCCCTCAACCTTGGACTCCCAGCCTCCATACTATGGGAAATAAATTTCATTTCTTACAAAAAAGAAAAAAAGATTTAGAGCAATTATTTCCCACCTGACAAGAAGCTGCACAATCTTTATTATGTCCTATTAAAGCACAACACTGCCACCTGTTGGAAGCCATCACTAGCAAAATGTTCTTATTCCTAAACAAGTTTGTGAGAAAGTTTGTAAGTTTCTGAAAGAAAATGAAAAGGTACTACGTTGATTTTATCCTTTCTAGCCCATCATACTTAGATAAAACCCTTAGTAAAGAGGAAACGCAGGAGTGCGACTTTACTACTTCCCACAATAAAAACACAAAATGGTATTTACTTTTTGGTTTTGGTTACTTGGATGAGGGGAGGGTGTGACCACAAAGAGATAGCACTAGGGAGTTTTTCAGGTGAGGCAACTATTCTGTATCCCGATTATGGTGGTGTTTACACAAATCTATACATGGGTTAAAGCTCATAATCAATCCCTTACACCAAAAGGAAAAAAGTTCATTTTACTGTATGATAATTTTTTAAAAGACAGATACAGAGTCTTTGACAGATGAGGATAAAAATACTCATCTGTTATAAAAAGGAGGAAAAAATTGTGAAAAGTTAAAATGTGAAAGTATTCACATAAAATTCAATAGTTTTTCCACTTACAGCTCAGAGACCTGAGACCCAAATAAAATTAGAAAGGCCCTAATGTAGTATGGCATGTTGAAATATTTAAATATGGATGTGGAAGTGTTTCTAAAGGCTCCCATTTTACACTCGAAGTCAACCTTTGTCCCTAGCATCGGACGGTCCAATGAGAGGTAACAATCTATAACCAAGTTAGGAATCAATATTAATGTTTGATTCTGATAACTTCAAAAGTAGTCTTACAAAGGCATTCTTTTTTGTTTGTTTGGTTGATTTTTTTGTTGTTGTTTGTTTTGTTTTTTTGCCTGGGCTCTGTTGCCTAGGCTAGAGTGCAGTGGCATCATCATAGCTCACTGCAACCTCAAACTCCTGGGCTTAAGAGATTCTCCTGCCTCAGCCTCCAGGTAGCTGGGGCTACAGGCGTGCACCACCATACCTGACTAATTTCTTCTATTTTTGGCAGAGACGGGTCTCGCTCTTGCTCAGGCTGGTCTCAAACTCCTGACCTCAAGCAATCCTCCCAGAGCCTAGGCCTCGGCCTCCCAGAGCGCTAGGATTACAGGTGTGAGCCACCACGCCAGTCACAAAGGCATTCTTTATCTGATTGTGTTTTTTCTCCCTCAAAAAGCTGGGGCATAAACAGGCAAAGCTGGGTGCTCATCATCTATGTAACCTTGGTATTTGCTAAACGTTGATGGAGTCACATATGAATCTAAGCAATATCAAAGTTCCAAGAGATCTGGAGCATCCAAATCCATCTGGGGACCTTTACAGTACATTTTGCAGATGCCAAATGTGGTAAGACACCATGAGCCCACAAGAAGCCAGATCACCAGGATGACAAATAGACCCAAACTAAGAGCAAAAATTCCATTAACACACTTGTTCCTCCCATTCCTCTTCATAACACACTTACTGTTGATATGTGATATGCGTTGTAACAGCGATGGTGGAATATTAAACTGGGAGCTTTTGGAAGATGTTGCAATTGGAGGGAGGTGGGGGTAGAAAGGGTGTGACCCATATAAATCCTTGGCCCTTTAGTCCTTAGAGCAGCCCTTAAGCCATCCTGTTCCCAGGATGAGATCTTAGTTTTCGAAGTCTTGGTTGAGCCATGCTGTTGTCTATTTTTCTACATTTCCCCAGTAATCCCAGGAAGGCCACAGCTGTTGAGAGGGATCCAAGTACCCACAATTTACAGTTCCAACAATAGGAGAATAGTTGGAAAAAAAAAAAAGATAGTCATAAGAGAGAATAATGTTGGCCATTTCCTATTCTTCAACTAATTAACGACATGGTTTATCTTTGCTTTGAGGAAGTTAAACTTGCCTGTCAGAAGCAGCAATATTCACAGCATACCAGGGTAACTGCCAAAGTATCCAGCTAGAGCAGAAGTATGATACTAGAATCACAGACCTTTTGAACTATGCAAGTTTGCAAACTCACCTCCATTTTAGAGTCTGCCATAATGGGTAATTTGTCCAAAAAGACTAAAAACACAGAAAACATTAAGGGAAAAAAAAAACAAAAAAACCCAAGATCTTGGATTATAGAGATGTTTAGGATTTGGGAAACTATCTAGGTAAAACCTTTTTAGTCTGAATTCTAATAATTTTGAAACTCAAAGACCTCCAAGTCCTAAGACAAAAACATCTACATTCCTTCATCTAGGAAATCGCCCTTTGAATTTATATCTTTAGAAAGGTAAATACGATAATACACGCCTAAATCACGCAATTCTTTTAAATCTTGTATTCTAGATAAATGACCAAAAACACTAAAGCATATGGGCAGTTCCTGAAAAGATTAAAAGAATTACCCTATGATCCAGCAATTCCAGTTTGGGGTATATACCTAAAACAGTTGAAAGCAGGAACTCAAACAGATATTTATATATCAACATTCATAGCAGCAGTATTCACAATAGCCAAAAGGTGGTAACAACCCAAATGTCTATTGATGAATAAACAAAATGTTGTCTATACATACAATGGAACATTATTTTCAGCCTTTAAAAGGAAGGAAATTCTGACACATGCTACAACATGAATGAACCTTGAAGATATTATGCTAAATGAAATAAACCAGATACAAAAGAACAAATTTTATATGATTGCACTTGTATGAAGTCACTAGAGTAGTTAAATTCACAGACAGAAAGTAGAATGGTGGTTGCCAGGGGCTAGAGAGAGGGGGGAATAGAGATTAATTGTTTAATTGTTACAGAGTTTCAGTTTGTGAAGATGAAAATGTTCTGGGGATGGATGTTGGTGATGGTTACACAATGTGAAAGTACATAATGCCACTGAATTGTACACTTAAAAATGGTTAAAATAGTAAATTTTAGGTTACGTATATTTCACAATTTAAAAAAAAAACAAAAAACAAAAAAAAACACTGAAGCAAGAAACATGGAGTCCTAACTGGAATCAGGCCATGAAGAAGAAATGAAGCCCTGGACATTGTATGCAAAATAGAGAAATGCAAATTTTTCTATGGAGCTAGGGTATGTAGCTTTCCTCTGATTCCCAAAAATGTTCAGTCTCTAAAAATTTTTGAACTACTACCTTTTAACCAATGAAATAAGAAAAACAAATATCAAAACAATGTTAATTGGAATTTATTTATTTATTTATTCATTCATATTTATTTATTTATTTTAAAGAGATGGAGTCTTACTCTGCCGCCCAGGCTGGAGTGCAGTGGCACAATCACAGCTCACCGTAACTTCGAACTCCTGGGCTCAAGCACTCCTCCCACCTCAGCCTCCCAAGGAGCTAGGACTACAGACACACGCCACACAGCTGGCTAAATGTTCTTATTTTTTTTAGAGACAGTTATGTTGCCCAGGCTGGCCCCCATTAATAGGATTTCATAAAACCACATTTCCCAGCATGCCCCAATCAATATAGAACAGAATAAACTACACACATTAAATCTTCAAATAAATGTCTGCTAGCATGAAATAAGTACTTACTATTTGGCGACCAATTGTCCAATATAGCTCTCATAAATCTAACGCAGTATATTAAACATGAACAAGAGAATAAGAGAATAACTTCTTGAAGTTTGAAGTAGAAAATTAAATGAGGCTGGGCACGGTGGCTCACGCCTGTAATCCTAACACTCTGGGAGGCCGAGGCCAGAGGATTGCTTGAGCTCAGGAGTTTGAGACCAGCCTGAGCAACAGCGAGATCCCATCTCTACTAAACACAGAAAAAATTAGCTGGGTATGGTGGCGCATGCCTGTAGTCCCAGCTACTCAGGAGGCTGAGGCAGGAGGATCACTTGAGCCCAGGAGTTTTAAGGTTGCAGCGAGCTATGATGATGCCACTGCACTCTAGACCAGGTGACACAACAAGACTGTCTCAAAAAAAAAAAAAAAGAAGAAAAGAAAATTAAATGAACAAAGTTGAAGCAGATTATAGCATATTCTTCAAGGTAGAGAGACAGGGAAGCATCAATGTCTGAAACAATGAACATTATAAAGTTAAATATAACACCAGGGACTCAGATATCACACTAACCAGGGAACTACCATGTCAGTTTCTATAACTCCTATAATTTAAGGATATCCCAAAGTACCACCCAGTAGCCTTTTAAAGGAGAAGACTGACAGTCCTGACTACACAAAAATGTAAAAAGTATAGTAAGAACTATAAAACAAAGATCACTAAATAAACTGAAAATATCTGCCACATATCTAAGTCAATGGCTTAATATCCCTACAAAAATAACTCCTACAAATAAAGAAAAGACAAAACTCAATAGCGAATGGACAAATCATATAAAGTTTCCCTCCTCTTGCTTCATTTTTCAAGTCTTAAAATGCTCCTTACAGGTTCTTCACAGCATTTTTTCCTGGGCCTGGCCTTCCACATAGAAGTTGCTGGGAAACAGATCACTCTCTGAACTACCCCCCACACCTATTAAGGAGGTCTCCAGGGAGAATAAAAATTTACCTCATAAATTTTTCATTTAAAGGAACTATAGCATAATCTAAAAGACTGTCACATATCTAATAAGTGACTTCTATCTAGAATATATAATGAACTCTTGCAACTCAATGATAAAAAGACCAATAACCTACTTTTAAGAATGGGCAAAGGATCTGAATAGGTATTTCCCCAAAGAAGATGTGCAAATGGACAATAAGCACATGAAAAGATGCTCAACATCACTAGCCATCAGGGAAATGCAAACTGAAGCCACAATGGTATTTTCAAAAAGCTAGAAGATTTTTGAATGTTCACAAGACAAAGAAATGATAAATGTTTCAGGTGATGGATGCTAATTACCCTGATTTGATCATTATACATTGTATATACGTATCAAAATATCACTCTATATTCCATAAATATGTACAATTATTACATGTCAACTAAAAATTTAAAAACCACAATGACATACACTTTACACCCACGAGAATGGCTAGAATCAGAAAGATAGATAATGACAAGTGTTGGTGAGGAGTGGAGAAATCAGAACCCTAATACACTGCTGGTGAGAAGGTAAAAGGATACAAAATGACGCTTTGGCATCATTTCTCAAAACATTAAACAGAATTACCATATGAAAAAAAAGAAAAAAAAAAAAGAATTACCATATGAACCATCAATTCTACTCCTAGGTATATTCCCCAGAGAAATGAAAACATGATGTGCACACAAAAACTTGCACGTGAATGGTCACAGCAGAATTATTCATAATAGCCACAAGGTTGAAATAACCCAAATGTCCAACAACTGACCAATGGATAAATGGTGGTATATCCATATAATAAATTATCCAGCAATAAAAAGAAATGAGGTACTGATCCATGCTACAACATGGATGGACATGAATGTTAAGCGGAGGCAGCCAGTCAAAAAGGACTATATAATGTATGATTTCATTTACATGAACAATCCAGAATAAGCAAATTTACAGACAATAGATTAGTAATTGCTTAGGGCTTGGAATGGGGACTCAGGCTGGGGAAATCAGGAGAGACTGCTAAATGAGTACAGGTTTGGGGGTGACGAAAATGTTCTAAAATTGATTGTGGTGATGGTTGTACAACTTCGTGAATGTACTAAAAAGCACTGTACGTTTTAAATAGGTGAATTCTATGGTATGTGAACTATGTATCAGTAATGCTGTGGGGTTTTTTTTAAAGGACTGAAGATTGGTTTTTTTCCATTTTATCCCCAGCTCTTCCAACAGTACCTGGCAAATAGCATAACACAGTAACTATAATCAACAGTAAGTTAGGGTATACTTTAAAATAACTGAAAGAGTGGAACTGGAATGTTCCTAACACAAAGAAATGTTAAATGCCTGAGATGACAGATAACCCCAATTACCCTGATTTAATTAATTCACATTGTATGCCTGTACCAAAACACCACATATACCCTATGAAGATATAAAACGAGTATGTACCCATAATAATTAAAAATAAAAACTTTTTTAAAACAGTACCTGGCAATATTAGGAATTCATAAATTCTGGCTGAATGGAAGAATAAAAATAAAAACTTGGGTAAACCGTATAAAACCTTCTAATATCGGAAGTGATGAAATTACTGCAGATTGGCATGGCAGGAGCATAATGTAAGTGTATGAATGCATGGGTGTGTTATCCGTGAAAGGAAAAAAGACTGAAAAATTCAGCAAAAGCAAGACTTTGAAGGGTCTTGGAGCCAGACTAAGAAATGTGTATTATCCTAAAGGCAGTAAGATTTTGAGCACAGAAATGACACAATCAGATCTGTTTTAATGTGCAAAGGATAAGCTACTTCTATCCAAAGGTGAGCCACCTTAGAAGTAGAACACCCCCCCTCAGGAGAGAACGAAGAGAAAATTAGGGGAAGACGGAAGAAGCAGATTATCAAATTACCGGAATCTCTATGGATTTTTTTAAAATTATACACAGCATCCCACCAAACACACACTCAGACTGATTGACAGACACTGATACATACGTACATACATGCACCTTTCCCCACATCGAAAATAACTTCTATAGTCAGCCCCTGTTGGGTTTTCTATTCTTTAAGTGTGATGGGGACAAAAAATATTATGACCACTGAACCAGAAAATCTTTTCCTACAATAATCGAGGCAGGGTAATAATCCTCAGGGTATTGAAATTTAGGACCACTACCAAGTGTGCCCAGTTCCGCCTCTTCGAAAGGACGCCAACTCTTCATAAATGTGCTGTTGGGAACGCTCAGCACGGCTAGCTTCAGCCTCTTGACTCCGAGCAGGTGGGGGCACCTGCGGCGTCCCCAGGCGCCAACGATGCGGCGGAGGGAGGTCACGACCCGGGGACGGCGGGGAGGTGACCCCTGAGGGAACTCCCCTTGCAGCAGCCCACCACGCGCGCAAACGAGGCCGCCCGGACTGCGAAGACAAACGCTCCCTGCAGAGGGAGAGACAGAGACTCTTACAGCGGGGAGAAACTAACCTGTCAGCGACAGAAGGACCACGCTGCAGAAAGCGTGAGGGGTGTTTCCGGGTGAGAAAAGTCAGCGGAAAACGCCCACGGGCGGGCGCGCCCCACGAGGAGCAGTCGAGACTTCCGGCGTCTGCTCCTCGCGGGGCTAGAGAGTCAAAACCGCGCGCCTCGGGTTCTCAAAGCCAACTGGGGTCAAAGGGCAGGCAGGTGCAGAGTGGAGGTAGCCTGCAGCCCGGCTTCTCAGGGTCTCGGAATTGCCCCGGGGAGGGGTCGCCTCCTCCGATCCCCGTTTTTTTTCTTTTTCTGCGTCCTGTTAGCCCAGCTGCATGAGGCTAGGAAATTTAAACTACTGGCTCACGTTGCTTCTCGCGGGGATCGGGCGCTTCTGCTGGCCTCCAAGGACAAATGCGTTCGGACCCGCGCGGCTGAGAAATTTGGCAACGTTAAATTCTATTTATTCGTCAGATTAAATGCCTCCTCTGCACCAGGGAATACAGGAGTAAGGAAAAACTAATACAGTAGTCTCCGTTTTCATGGAATTTAGAAGTCAAATGGATAATAATAGCATTTACCTCATAATTTGTTATGAGGATATAAAGCACTTAGAATACCGTCTGGCACTTTGTATGTTCTCAGTAAATGTTAGCTATTATTATTTTCATCTTCGTCATTCCATTTTCATCATCACCAGTATTATCATCATCGTTTACTTTTTTAATGTCAAGCTTGAAGTCCAAGTACTTTTCCTCCAAGAAGCAATAAGTCCAAGACTAATTAACTTCAGTCTAAGGCATTAGTCTTCAAACTCTTGATTACACACCTCTGTCAGGAAAAAAATTACATTATTTACATGAATTATGTATGATATTAATACATTATGAATGCTATAAAACTTTTACAAGGCATAGAACTTATAAAAGGTGAGTTAGGCTGGAGGCGCTGGCTCACACCTGTAATCTCAGGGCTTTGAGAGGTTGAGGCAAGAGGATCATTTGAGCCCAGGAGTTGGGGACCAGCCTGGGCAACATAGCGAGACCCTGTTCCTGCAAAAAAAAATTTTAAATAGCCAGGCATGGTGGCAAAAGCCTGTAGTCCTAGCTACTTGGAAGGCTGAGGCAAGAGTATCACTTGAGCCCAGAGTTTGATGTTGCAGTGAGCTATGATCATGCCACTGTACCCCAGCCTGGGCAACAGAGTGGGATACTATCTGTAAAAAAAATAATTTTTTAAAAAAGATGAGGTAAAAATATTAACAAGTTCTATTCTTTTCTTCCCACGCAACAATTGGTTGCCAGACATGCATTCCATCAGTTTGGAATCCACTGGCTAAATGAGCACATTATCAAAGTGGCTTACCATTAAATTCTGAGTTCCCAGAATGTTTCTTTTACAAAGAATTAATAGAGACTAATTAGATTTTGAGATTCTTGAACCGTAAGGACTATTGCCTACGCTGGAGTGCCATGGCATGATCATAGCTCACTGCAGCCTCCAACTCCTAGGTTCAAATCAAACAATCCTCCTACCTCGGCCTCCTGAATCTCTGGGATTACAGGTGCACACCACACACCACACGTATTTTCCAAGTTCCCACCCCAAGCAGGCCCAACACTCAATACATGTATGTTTCAGGTGTCAGCCAGAAATATGGGCAGTTTATACAGTGAATTTGGTCTTCCTTCCCTCTGACTTCCTTCCCTGCTGACTTTTTTTTTTTTTTAAGTGAGGGGGTCTCTGTATGTTGCCCAGGCTGGTCTTGAACTCCTGGCCTCAAGCAATCCTCCAAGCTTGATATTTCACAGAATAAATAAGCTAATAAAAAGCTTACGAGGTTTTGTATATGTGCATTTCATACAATATTCATGAAAATGAACCCCAGGTCAATTAGCTCTTGTTCCACACCAGAGAAACGTGTTTACTTCGTAAGTAACAAAACATTAAATAGGCTTTTTTTTTTTGAGACAGGGTCTCCTTCTGTCACCTGGGCTAGGGTTCAGTGGCATCATCATAGCTCACTGCAACCTAAAACTCCTGGGCTTAAGCAACCCTCCAGCCTCAGCCTCCCAAATAGCTAGGACTACAGGTACATGCCACCATGCCCAGCTAATTTTTCTATTTTTTTTTAGAGATGGGGTTTCACTCTTGCTCAGGCTGGTCTCAAACTACTGAGCTCAAGCAATCCTGCCGCCTCAGCCTCCCAGAGTGCTAGGATTACAGGTGTGAGCCACCACGCCCAGCTGAGAAAGGGTTTTTAAAGACAGTTTGGTGGGCAAAGGGCTAGGCAATTGGGTCTGCTAATTGACTGGATTTGGGGTAGAACCATAGGGGTGTAGACATTGTCCTCCTTGGTGAGTCAGTTCTTGAGTGGAGGTCATAATACCAGTTGCGTCAGTTCCTCAGTATGGGCCAGCCATTCCACCAGAATGTAGGGCCTGGAAGATACCTCAAAAACTTAGGTTTCACAAGGGTGATGTTATCTGTGGGAGCAATGAACAAAGCTAAGAATCTTTACGACCATCGGCTATATGACTCCTGAGTAGTAAGCAACTATAGGAAAGCAAGCTAGGGAACAATGGCTGGTTATATCTATATATTTCCCCTACCACAGTTTCCACCTTGTGGCCCTTTATTACCTTTATAAAGGGCAGTTTCACTTAGAAGAAAGAAATGGGACTCAGTGAGTTTCCCATTTTTATGGGTTTTCTGCTTGGGGACAGACCCCATCTGTTACTCTCAATCTTACTGGCTTGAAAAACCAGAAGACAGAGTTTGGGAAATATAGAGAATCTGGAAAGTAGGGGGAAATCCAAGCAAGGAAATCCCAAAAAAGGAGAGAAGTCAGAGGGAAGGAAGACCAAATTCACTGTATAAACTGCCCATATTTCTGGCTGACACCTGAAACATACATGTATTGAGTGTTGGGCCTGCTTGGGGTGGGAACTTGGAAAATACGTATGGAACGGAATGAGGTAGATGAGGGACTCAGATAAGGACCACATGGATTGTGAAACGATAGCCACGGGAGTCTGGAGAGGCCAGAGGCTGTAAAAATAACTCCAACCACAAATGGTGGCAGTGGAACCAGCAGGGACTGGCAGGGACCGCCAGCTGTTTAAGAAAAGACTCACCCTCCCCAAACCTTTATTCAAATCCTCTGTAAAACCTGCCAGTCTCCCCTCCTCAGTGTGGGTGCTCTTTTCAGCCTCCACCCACCTGCACCCAGGTGCCCAAAATAAAGGCATTTTGCTATATCTCAGGCTTGAGTGTCTTCCCCTTGGCTCTGACCTAATATTGAGCAGATTTTTGAGCCATCTAAGATTCATAATCTTAAGAGAGCTATCAGCAGCTACCCACCATAGATGAGACTGACAGAAATTAAAAAAGAAGTAAATGTATCGTTAGAGTCGGAGCTTTCAACACTACTCTCTTTTTTTTTCTTTTATATGAAGGTGGGGGAGTGGGGGGGGTTCAGTGTCTTTTTTTTTTTTTTTGAGACAGAGTCTCACTCTGTCACCCTGAGTAGAGTGCAGTGGCTTCATCGTAGCTCACTGCAACCTCAAACTCCTGGGCTCAAGCGATCCTCTTGCCTCAGCCTCCCGAGTAGCTGGGACTATAGGCATATGCCACGACACCTGGATAATTTTTCTATTTTTGGTAGAGATGGGGTCTCACTCTTGCTCAGGCTGGTCTTGAACTCCTGACCTCAAGCAATCCTCCTGCCTTGGCCTCCCAGAGTGCTAAGATTACAGGCGTGAGCCACCTCGCAGGCCTGGTATTTCATTGTTTTTTGTTTGCATTTTCTTGACGGCTGATGATGTTGAGCATCTTTTCAAGTGCTTATGGGCCATTTGTAGATTTTCTTTGGTGAAAAGTCTAAGATCCCTTGCCCCTTTTTTCATTGGTTTATTGGTCTATTTTTAAAATGAGTTGCAAGAGCTCTTCATATATTCTAGATACAAGTCCCTTATCAGATACATGATTAGCAAAAAATTTTCTCCCATTTTGTGAATTGTCTTTTCACTGTCTTCATGGTGTCCTTTGAAGCACAAAAGTTTACCAAAATTGACCCCATTGGTGTTAAAAAGATGAAACAAACTTATTCCCATAAAAGAAATAGAGAATGTTATTAAGAAACTACCACTCTCCCTAAAGCACCGGGCCCAGATGGTTTCATATGGAAATTCTATTAACCCTTCAAAGAACAAATAGTCCCAATGTTCTATACATTATTCCAGAACATTGAAAAGGAAGAAAAACTTCTCATCTTCTTTTATAAAGCAAGTATAACACTGATACCAAACCAGATAAAGACAGTACAAAGAAAGAAAACTACAGCCAATGTCACTCATGAGTATTGATGCAAGCACACAAATATTAGCACACAGAACCTAACAACACATTAAGAAAATAATACACCATGAATAAATGGATTTATTCCAGGATGCAAGGTTGGTTCAATATCAGGAAATCCATTACTATCATACACTGTGTTAATAAATGTAAAGAAAAAGTCACATGATTCTTTCCATAAATGATGAAAGAGCCTTTGATAAATTTCAACACTTATTTATGATTTTTAAAAAACTCTCCAGAAAATGGAAATTATATAACATGATAATATTTATATATATACACATACATATACACACACACAAACATTTTAGTCTTAAAGCCAGTATCTTATTTAATGGGAAACACTAGAAGTATTTCCACTAGGACCTGGAACAAGGCAACAATGTCCACTATTTTCACTATAATGTACAGAGAAATCAGAGTCAGAAGAATAGATAACAAAGAAGTAAAACTATTTCTATTTGCAGATGATATGATAGTAAACCTGGAAAACCCCAGAGAATCAATGACAAAAATAACCCAAGATAACATTTTTTATTAAAAACTGGGACATAAAGTTAACAGATGATAATCACATGTGCCTTCATAGACATAGACAATAAACAGAGAATATAATGGTAGAGAAAACTCTATTCATGACAGCAAAAAAAAAGAGATTAAATACTTGAAATAAATTGATCAAGAAATGTGCAAAACCCATGTGAGAAAAATTTTAAAACACCCTGGAAAGATACAAATACAAACTAAAACAAATGGGAAGACACCACCTGCTCTTGTATAGGACAACTCAACCTTACAATAGTGACAGTTCTCCATAAGTTAATTTATAAATTCAATGCAATGCCAATGAAATTACCAATAAGCTATGTAATGGCATTAGACAAATTGATACTTAAATTTATATGGAAAAGTAAACATTCCAGAGTAGCCAGAACAATAAAAAAGAAAACTGTGAAGGTAGACTTATTAGACATTAAAACATACTATAAAGCTATTACTATTAAAACAGTATTACTGGCATATGAATAGAAAACTAGACAAGTAGAATATTATGGAAAGCCCAGAAATATAGCCAAGTACTGTACATATGAAAATTAAGTATATGATAGAAGCCATATCTCAAATCACTAAGGCAAAATAAGTGGATGTTTTAATAAATGGTGCTGGGAAAACTAGGTAGCCACTTGGAAAAATGGTAAAATTAGATGCATACTTCATACCATACACAAGAATAAACTCCAAATGGATTAGGAATCTATGCGTAAAAAAGAAAACTATGCAAGTAAAAGGGAAAAAAAAGACTGTGGGTGAATTCATATTTAACCTTGGTATAGCAAAAGGTTTTTAAACTATGACTCAAAATCTAGGGGCATTAAAAGATTGGTAAATTCAATAAAATTAAGTTTCAAAATTTTGCATGACAAAAACACCATAAACAAAGTCAAAATGCAACTTACAAACTGGGAGAAAATATTCAAAATATATCATGTACAAATGAGTAATATTGCTAATTTATTTTTTAAAATCTTATAAGTTGAGGGACAAAGAACCAAAAATCCAATCCAAAATGGGAAGAAGATATGAACTGATAATTCACAAAAGATATCATGACCCTGAAAAATATGAAAAAAATGTTTAAACGCATTCATTATAGAGAAATACAAACAAAAACACCACTGAGATAATACTTCTTTCTTAGATTGGCAAAAATTTTAAAGTATGGCCATGCATTCTGATGGTGAGGCCATAGGGAAATAGGCAGTCTTATACATTGCTGGCGGAATTTCAAATTTGTTCAACTCTTCTGGAAGGAAATTTGGCCATGCCTCACAAAGCGACATATGTACTTACTTTTTGACACAGCAATACTACTTCTGGGAACCTACCTTGAATACATAACTTTCAGCAATATGAAAATATATATCCATGAGCATCATTTTTAATGCATCACATTGGAAATAACCTAAATTCTCATTTTACAGGAAATAGAGAAAGAACAGAGCAAAGGAAGCAGGGATGGGAGCTAGACCTCTGAATATACCAGGCTTTATAGTTTTTATATTTTAGAACCAAATATATATCATACACAATTAAAAATCAAAATTAAATTAAAAGTGCATTTTAAAATAAAACCCTAAAAACAAAGCAAAAATTAAACAAATGAACTCTGTATAAAGTTAGTGTTATAAACTCTTGGAGAAAAATTATCATGCCCAAAAAGATATGTAGAAGTCCCAACCTTTAGTACCTCAGAATGTGGCCTTTTTTGGAGATAGCATCTTTACAGAGCTAATCAAGTTAAAATGAGGTGAGTAGGGTGGGCTCTAATCCAATATGTCTGTCCAATATGTCTGCTGTCCTTATGAAAAGACACAATTGAAAATTTGGACCAGAGACACATACACACAGAAGATGGCCATGTGAAGAGAGAGAATTGGACTGATTCATCTACAATGGAGAAAAAATATCATGTACAAATTCATCTTAAGACAAAAATACCTGCAATGAAATCATAAATTGAATTCAGTAGGTTTGTATTTGTAGTAATATTGTTATTTTGAAGTTGTATAATAGTATTTGTATATGCGTGTGTATTAGGATAAAAGCCAATAAGTGGGCAGGGCATGGTGGCTCATGCCTGTAATTCCAACACTTTGGTAGGCCAAGGCAGGAGAATCACTTGAGGCCAGGAGTTTGAGACCAGCCTGGGCAATATAGCAAGACCCCATCGCTACAAAAAATAAAAGTATTATCGAGGTGTGGTGTCATATGTCTGCAGTTCCAGCTAGTCGAGAGGCTGAGGCAGGAGGATTGCTTGAGCCCAGGAGTTCGAGGTTACAGTGAGCTATGATGACACTACTGAACTCCAGCCTGGGCAACAGAGCAAGACCTTGTCTCTTAAAAAATAAAAGCCAATAAATAATTATATAAGCATTGTTGGAAACCAATATTTTCACAATAAGAAAATGAGATGCAAATACAAAATCCCAGTAGTCTTTATTTTGAACAAAAAGTATTGGTATAAGTGACGGAATTACTTATTTTTCTCTTCAAAAAAAATCAATATTTCCTAGCCCTCTTCACTAAAAAGACCTAAAAATAATGACTAGGAATGAATACCCCTAGTACTTAGATTATGGTCTCTAAATACCATTCCAATCTAAAAGAAAGTAGGGCTCTTTGAAGAAATTACTGTCTCCAGATATGGGGTGGGAAATATGAAAAAAGTACTTGGGATATCTTGTCATATCTGAAAGCAAGGGAGCTATCAAAGACTATTGGAGTCATGTTAAAAGGATGCAGATGTCAATTTGACCTGGCCAAACATGAGACAAATTTGAGCATCAAAAAAAGTACTGACCACATTGAATCAAAATGCATTAAATATATGAAAACCTATAAGTTCATAGTGATAACTAAAGAAAACAAATTCCCCGATCCCCTTTGGTGGTTGTTAGGGCACCAACCCAGTATTCTGAAAATAGATAAATAAGGAAAAAATAAATAACCATTCACCTGCCTTTTCTGTATATACTGTATTTCAGGGTAACCAAATAGCTGATGAGGGAAAAGTCTTTTGAATAGAAGAATTCCAAGTAATACACGCAAGGAGAACAATAGATTTAGAAAATCACCTGGAACAAGAGAGGCAGTTGGGCATACAGGTTTGGAGGTTCAGAGAGCGATGTAGCCTGGAGGTACATACTGGGAAGCCGTGAGGATATAGTGCATGATGAAGGCCCTGGGAACCTGTGGGAGTCCAGGGGGGGACTGAAAGAGAACCAACGCTGCAACTGTCTGTATCATCAACATGAAGGGGTAGGCAGAGGGAAGAATAACTGCTGAGGGTAGCTAAGCTGAATTAGTCACAGATTACGAGGAGAAGCACAAGGGCAGAAGCCAAGTTGGGAGAAAGCGCTGCAGACGGTGGCCACATGGTCAATGCAATGGAGAGGGTGAGTAGAGCAAAGCTTGGGAAGACCACCTTGGCAACAGGGATCTCCAGTCACAACGGAGGACAGAGGTAGAAGGCAGACTTCTGCACGTTACAAAATAAATGGAAGTTGAGGAGAAAGTTTGCTGGTAAAAAATGGGAGTGTGGCGTGAGAGCTACGTAGATTCCATGAGAATTTTCAGGATTCAAGCAAGTTTATAACCAGAGACAAAAGGGCCTGTGAGGACAAATAGAGACAGAAAGAATGAGAGAGAAGGACTGAGATTTGTGGTCCAAAAAGTCAAAAAGATTCTGGCTTGATGGTACTAGAAAACAAAAATTATTAAGATACAGCTGCTGAAACAACCATTCCCCAAAATACAATGGCTTAAACAAAAGAGAACTGTCTTGTACAAGACCAGTTAACTCTACCCTACCTCTCATACCTTGACAGTGTTGGGGACTGAGGCTTTTTTTTATATTGCTACCTCATTATGACCTAGATTAGGGGTCAGCAAACTATGGTTAGGCCAAATTCAGCCCACTGCCTGTTTTTGTAAATAAAGTTTTATTGGGACACAACCACACCCATTTGTTTACATATTGTCTGTGATTTCTTTCCCGCCAACAACGACAGAATTGAGCAGTGGTGACAGATCCTGTATGTCACCATATAGCTGAAAATATTTACCATCTGGCCCTTTAGGGAAGAAATGTGCCATTCCCTGTTCTAGGGTGTTGCCCTCTTCCATATAGTCAAAAGAACACACCACCATGTCCACTGGACCTACATTCTAGCCAAAAGGGAAGGAAAAATGAGCAGTTGAGAGAACACTCTTATCTTTTAAGGGAATGACTTAAAAATTGTATAAATCACTTCAGTTTACATACTTCCAGTTAGAACTTAATCTCATGACCACACTTTGCTACAAAGGAGGCTAGGTAGTGTGATCTAATCTGAGCAGTATGTGCCCAGCTAAAATTTGAGGGACCAAAAGCAGGAGAATAGATATTGGGGTGGATTAGCAGTTTATACCACAGTATCCTATTGGACAGCCAACTATGAATTACTGGGTGGACATCTACTCCAAACACTTAAAGAAAAAGAAAAGGACAAAGTCCAGTTTTCCAATGCGAATAGGAGACGGCTGTTTCCATATGTGGCTTAAATAAAAATTAAGATTTAAGTTTGGAAAGACAAAGATTAAGGATAAGAGTGAAATGAATACAGTCATGAAAGCCATGAAGAAGTTAATACTTTACCACATCTTGATGGCCTAGAACTGAGGGGTAACCTTGAAACTCGAAGGAGGCACTAGCCTGGACTGGAGTGGTGGGTGGGAGGGATGGGTTCATAAAGGTCCTACTGACTAAGCACATTGCCAGGCAGCTGGAAGAGCAGAAGTGGCCGGGGGAAGATCTGCCACATTCTGGTCTGGCAGATTGGCTGGGTTGGTTCACAGCCATGTATTTGAAAGAAGAGAGCACAGCAGAGTTGGGGGGATGCCAGGAGCATCTACCCCACTGAAGTCAGATTCTCACTAGAGCCAAAAGGGAAGCCTGAGTTAGGGTTTTGGGTGCAAGACATTGTAGGCAGGCAGCTCATGCTGATTCCTTACTAGGCATTACCCTCAGAGCTAGTGTGTGAACATTTAGTGTTTTTAGCTACCCAGAATCCATTTCCCTTGCTCTTGATACTGTTTCAGTTTCTCTTGAGAGAACTCCCTCCCCCTACTCAGTTCACATGCTTTGTGTGGAGCATTGGACCTGCTCCCTCCAAATCAAATCACTCTTTCCTCTACGATAGTGATTAACCCAGAGATAGTTATGTAGCCTAATCAGAATCAAGGAGATGCAATAAAACATTTTATAGGGCTCTGAGAGTAAAGCAGGTACCCTTTGCCACTGGTCTTGAATTTAGGATATGAAAAATGCCTACTGTGCATATCTTGTCAGAGAGATTCTGTCCTAGGATTGAGCCAACAAGGAGTAGTCGATAGACACAGACAGAGAAACCAGGTTCTGGGACATTACTTACAGGATTGAGTCCAGCTGTGCCTGGAGCCAATGCTACCCTTAGAATTTTGTTATTGTCACAAGTCAATACGGTTTCTTTTTCTTTAAGCCATAGCAGATTGAGTTTTCTCCCACTTTCAACAGAAAAAAAAAATCTAATATTATTGGACCCTTTAAATACATTATATCATTTAATTTCGCAACACTTGTGTGTCGTAGGTATTATTCCCATTTTACCAAATGAGGTAACTGAAACAGAAAAATTTAGTACCTTGCACAATATGTACGGCTCCTTCAACCAACTTTCAAACTCGTATCTAGTTCTAAAACCTCCGCAATACAATAGAGGCCCTCTTACTCATGTAGTCTGCATATAGATGATCAGTTAACCAAAAAACTCAAAATGGAGAATTACTCAGAAATGATACACACACCTCTCACATATTTTTACTTAAAACACATAAATGTGTATTTGTGTACCAATCTTTTCTATAAGTTCAAGGCATTCATTTCATTATATAACTGATGGTTAGAGTTTCGTATCATTCTTGCGTGATCCACACCAGACATCATCAAAGATTTCTAGTTTTTGTTTCTTTAAAGGAGAACTTTAAGATGCTTTCAGAGTAGTTTGAGTGCAGAACCCTACATTTTTTTCTTCCGTTTTAGAGTTGCTTGCCCACTTCTAATCCAACAGCAGTTTTTCAACAATCCACTTTTATCAAGTCTTTCCAAAGCATTCAACTTAATTTTCTTAGAAACAACTTTTCAGATTAATTCATGGGTTTATAAATTTACTTAAATTACATAATTACAATAAAAATATAATGGGCATTGGCATACATAGACTGTATTAGCCTTGTAGGGCTGTCATAACAAAGTACCACAAACTGGGTGGCTTAAACAACACAAATTTATTGTCTGATCCTTCTGGAGGCTAGAAGTCTGAAATCAAGGTGCCAGCAAGGTCATGTTCCCTCTGAAACCTGTAGGAGAAGGGCCTTTCCTTGCCACTTCTTAGCTTCAGATAGTTTGCTGGCAATCTCTGGCATTCCTTGGCTTGTAGATGCATCCATCCAATTCTCTGTCTTCACATGGCCATCTCTGTGTGTGTGTCTATGTAACCAAAGGTTCTGTTTTCAAAAGGGCAGCAGTCATATTGGATTAGGGCCCACCCTAATGACCTCATTTCAAATTGATTACCTCTGTAAAGACCCTGTTTCCAAAAAAGGTCACATTCTGAGGTACTAAAGGTTAGGACTTCAACATAACCTTTTGGGGGGAAGTAATTCAACCCATAATAGTCCACCTACTACACTGACTCTTGGCAAGTTTACAGCTCAGGTAGTGAGGGGAAAAAAGTGAGCGTGCCATCCTAGAGCTGTGAGTATTTGGCGTTGGCTACTTTTGCAGAGGGAAAATAAAACATGGGTCAATACAAAGAGTCAATAGAGAAAGCCCACTGCAAATTACAGAGGAAACTGAAGGGGGTGGAGAGGTAAATGATGAAACAGATAGTTGAACCAGTTTTCTGAGAAGACACTTTAAATAGCATTTTTTTTTTTGAGACAGGGTCTTGCTGTGTTTCCCAGGCCGAAGTGCAGTGGCATGATCATAGCTCACTGCAGCCTCCAACTCGTGGGCTCAAGCGATCCTCTTCCTGCCTCAGCCCCCCGAGTAGCTAGCACCACCTGCACACACCCCCAAACCAGGCTAATTTTTTTTAATTTAGTTTTTGTAGAGACAGGGTCTTGCTATGTTGCACAGGCTGGTGTCAAACTTCTGGCCTGAAGCTATCCTCCCACCTCAGCCTCCCAAAATGCTGGAATCACAGGTGTGAGCCACTGTGCCCAGCCTAAATAGCATTTAGATCACTGCTTCCTTTTTTAAAAAGGAGGCAGGTTTTCCTGGGCAGTCTCTTCTGGGGAGGCAGGAGTTCTTCCAAATCTTTTCATTTCTTTTTTGAGACAGGAACTTGCTCTGTTGCCCAGGCTGGAGTGCAGTGGCGTCATCGTAGCTCACTGCAACCTCAAACTCCTGGGCTCAAGCCATCCTCCTGCCTCAGCCTCCCAAGCAGCTGGGACTACAAGTGCACACCACCATGCCCGACTAATTTTTCTATGTTTTGTAAAGATGGGGTGTTGCTGTTACTCAGACTGGTCTTGAACTCCTGACCTCAAGCAATCCTCCCAGAGTGCCAGGATTACAGGCATGAGCCACCGCACCCAGCCCCAGTTCTTCCATATCTTAAAGGGGATCCAGACGCATCTCTGTCAAGGGCATATGGGTTTTTTCCTGCTATAATGGAAAATATGGTAATCCTTCCCCAGCTGTGTGTTTCCCACATTCAAAATTTTAGAATAAAGAGATATTTGTCTGATGTCTTCAAACCTTTCACCTGTGTCTATAAATAAGATCACATTTGCATTTACTTTCCACTTTTTCCTGGCTTATCACTCCTACCCACACATGCAGGACCTTACTGAGTGTCCCCTCCTTGGGTGGCATCTCAGAGGAGTTCATAAACAGGCCGATACATGCTGGATACTGCACTCTCCTGCTTCTGCCCAAGATGCTTCCAAAACTACATCTTCAAGATACTGCCTTCCAGAACTGTCTCTTTAACATGTTTTCCTTGCACCAGTACTCACACTATGTGCTCAATAGATATTTATAGAATGATGGACTCCATTATGCTTTTTGGTGGCAGAGAGAGTAATTCCCTGTATTTACCAGCCTGTCCTGCAGTTAGACGGCACCATGGGACTAGTTCTACCCAGCAATGTATAAAGCCTTAAAATTGCACTTAGATGTACTTAGAGGAAGGGAGCTGGAGCCGGGAGCCAATGTGTTTTGATCTGCTCTAAAATGAAGTTATCATAGATGGGGCTAAGGCCACTGGAACATTTGTATTGGGAAAAGCATAGAGAAATATAAAACTGATAGATTAAATAGAGGTTTCCCAAATCTTTAACCACCCCACTCCTCTCAGTAATTCTACATTTCTGGTAAAGGACCAGACGTAGGAGTCAGCACTTCTGAGTCTCAAAATCAAAAAAGTCTTGACATTTCAATGGAACAAAATGCAGGGGGAAAAATACCTCTCACTAGCAAACTTTCTGCAATAGAGCAAAATGAATTAATAAGAAATTTGCTGATTCTGTGAATGAGGGCAATTCTGAAAGGGTTCTGGCTGGCAAGGGAAAGTAAATGGAACCTAACTGAACAGTTGTTATTATAACAATTCTGAGATGTACATAAACACTATGGTATGAATGTTGGTGCCCCCCCAAACCCAATTCAAATGTTGGTCACTAATACTCGACGTAATAGTATTAAGAGATGGGACCTTTGGGGAAATGATTAACTCAGCCCTCATGAATGGGATTAGTACCCTTAAAAAAGAGATTGAAGGGGGCTGGCTACCTTGCTCTTTGTGCCATGTAGGATGCAGTGAGAAAGCACCATCTTTGAAGCAAGAGAGTGAGCCCTCGCCCGACACTGCATCTGCTGGTGCCTTGATCTTGGACTTCCCAAGCCCCCAGAACTGTGAGCAATAAATTTATGCTGTTTATAAATTACCCAGTCTAAGGAATTTTGTTATAGCTGCCAGGATGGACTATGACAATACATGATATTATTTTTTGGACTGGAGCTGTCACAAACTCTTTGGAGATGACCATGTTGGACCTTGCTCCAGCAATTCTCCTCCCTGGACAGATGTACTGTGATTTCTTCCTCACCTTTACTCATCTGACATTCACCTCCAGCTTCCTGCTCCTCCAGGCAGCCTTACTGGACAGGACCCAAGAGCACTGTCTCCTGCATGGCCCACATCTGATTCATGGGAAACACAAATGCATCCTGTGACCTCTGCATCTGCGGGCCCACGGCCATCCACTACTTGCCTCTTTCAGGTGGGAGGTAGATGACAGTCCAGAGAGTCCCCTACATATACCAACATACTTTACAAGTTCCCCAGATGGTTGTGTGGAAGTGTAGGCATGAAGTGAGGGAAATAGGTTGCTCAGAGCTTCCCATGAATGGGGAGGAGGGAAACACAGCACAGCAAGAGCTCTGCTAGAGATTTCCTTACCAAATCTCTCTCCAATCTGATTCCTTCTTATATCCTTGGAGAGCTGATCCTAGAATTTCACATCTAGTATATCTTGTTGTCTTAATCAAAATCTATAATATCCTGTTATACATGGGTGGGGAGAAAGAGCAAACAGAAAGTGAGGCTGGAGTCCTAACATACTTCCTCACTGTTTAATGCTGTTTGAGTAGAGCTTTTCTGTTACTTGTGGCCTAAGGCAGT
Organism: Daubentonia madagascariensis; assembly: GCA_023783475.1. NCBI lineage: Eukaryota > Metazoa > Chordata > Mammalia > Primates > Daubentoniidae > Daubentonia > Daubentonia madagascariensis. Next base: position 13,342,692 of record JAKFHU010002658.1, read on the forward strand.
CTGTTACTGTCCCCGCAACCTACCACAAAGTCCTTCAGGTTGGAGAGGGTTACTACTTTGTAGAATGGAGGTTCTTACTCAAAAAAGTAGAAACTGAACATAAAATCGGACTTTAGAACGATTAAGATAAACTAATACATTCATAACACATCATTACACGAAAGTTGAGGTGTTTGAGCTCCCCTCCTTAAACTCTGCTCTCAAGGACACGTAGGGCCCCTCACAGGCTTTCCTGAAGCTCCTCTGGGTGTGTTAGTCTGACTCAGCAAGTGAACATCTGTGGTTTTTGCCTAGTCAGCATCCCTCCTCCTAGTAACAGAACTCAGCATTTCCTTTTGGGAAATCATCCCTTCCCCTTGAGGTTCATTTAAAGTGATCGTGCATTTGGACCCCAGACTTTGGCTTATGACCTAGAACCTTGCCAGTGAAAATACAGTATCTCTCTTTTTTCAAGAAAGAACATATCATGGCCCAAGAGGCAAGAGCCAGGGGTGGGTGCATGGAAGAGACAGATAATAAACAATAAGCTAAATAAATATATAAAAGAGGTGACAAGTGCTGTGGGAAGAAATAGATCAAGAAGAAATAGATCCTTGTTAATAGCAAGGAGGCCAGAGTGACTGCAGCAAGTGAGCCAGGGGAAAGGTAGTAGTAAATGAGGTTGCAGGGTAACAGAGGAGCAGATCATGTAGGGTTTGGCTTTGACTCTGAGTTAAACGGGAAACCACTGGGAAGGTTTTGAGCAGAGGAGGGGTTTGATCTGGCTGTCATTTAAGGTCACTATGGCTGCTGCATAGGGACAGACTGCAGGGAGACCAGGGAGGAGACTACTGTCATGACCCAGGTGGGAGACCATGGAGGTGTAAGTATGAAGTGGTCAGACTGTGGGTATGCTAGAAAGGTCCAGTCAACAGAATTTCCTGAGCCCTGGAGGTGGGATGTGAGAGAAAGACGAGTCAAGGGTAACAGCAAGGTTTTTGGCCTGAACAACTAGAAGGACAGAGTTGTCACTGAGACAGTGATTCTATGGGAAAAGTTGGGGAAAAGATCAGGGGCACAGATTTGGACATGGTAAGATTGAAATGTATTTTAGATATCCAAGAGGAGACACTAAGTAGGTTCCTGAAAAGTGAAGTATGGAGTTCAAGAGACAGGTCCAGCCTGGGGATAAAAATTTAAAGCCAAGCCTTCTTTCTGCACCCAACAAAACCTCACTTAGGCTTGTCAGGTCCCGGAGTGAAGGTTGAGAACTCTGTTGGGGGAAATGCTGGTCAACTTTACCAGTCAGGATCGTGCCTTTAGGATCAAAGAGATGTCATTCCTCAGCCTGACCCACCCTCCCCCTGGTTTCTCCTGTTTCTCCCCCAGCCCCAGTAGGCCAGAACCCACACTCCCACTAGCGGCTCCCGGACTTCTCCCCATCAGGGTCCCCACAAGCCCATTCCCAGGTGAATAAAAGACCAGGCAGTTCCCTAGCAAAGTGTTCATTTCCTAGCGACCCACGAGCAGGAAATCGCCCACACTGGCCTCCCGGACTCTTTACTGCACTCCTCACGTTGACACAAAGGACAAAAATAAGCTTGGGCACCTGCTCAGTCGGGCCGGGGCCACTAATCCAAAAGGGACCCGGCTGGGTCCACGTGGTGGGTAAGGGGCGGAGGACAGGGCTGCGACCACCCCCACGCCGGAGCAAGGCACACCGTGAGGGGCCCGGCCACAGCGCAGGGGCCTAGGGACTCCTCCCCTCCCCTCCGGTCAGCGAACACCCCCGCCGCCAAGCTGGGTGCAAAGAGCAGGACCGGGCACCGCTGCAGCCCGGCTGCGCGGGCCCCTCCCAGCCCGGCGCGGGGGGGGGGGGGGGGGGCCCCCCCCCCCCCCCCCCCCCCCCCCCCCCCCCCCCCCCCCCCCCCCCCCCCCCCCCCCCCCCCCCCCCCCCCCCCCTCCCCTGTCGCCGAAGGGCCCCCGCCCCCCGGCCGGCAGCCAATCGGAGCCGGGATCCCGCCCTGGTCCGCAGAGCCGGCGGCGCCCGGAGGCAGCGCCGAGAGTTGGGCCCGCGTCAGGTAAGGCGCGCGGGGGGCCGGGGTCGCGCGCGGGGGGCCGGGGGTCGCGCGCGGCTTTCGTAAGGCGCCGGGGCAGGAGCTTAAAAACCAGCGCCCGCGGGAGGCCCGGCGCCCGGCCCGCCGTCCAGGGCCCGCGGCCACGGGAGCCCCGAACGCAGCGTCGGCGCCGCCTGCCCCCCTGGCCCGCCCGGGCCGGGCGCGAGGATGCGGGCCGGAGGCCCCGCGGGCCGGAGATCGCGACGTGCTCTCCCGTGCGGGCCTTTCTCAAACGGACAAAAGACAGACAAATTAAAAAATTAAATGTATATTTCATTTAAAACTCTTTCTGGTTTCGAGTTTCGTGTAGACAGTAGCGGGCTGCTTCAGCGTACGGGTCCGGGTAGTGTGGGCGGCGAGGGGGCGCGAGTGGCGCGATCGCGGCGTCCCCGACGTGGGGACCGCGAGCTCCGCGCGGGACTAGCCCGAAACGCCGGGGTGCGGGCTGCGCCGCGGTGCGGACCCGTGACGCTGCGCGAGTCACTTGGCCTCTGCTCGCCGCACTTTCCTCTTTAGAAACTGGGAAATAGCGCTTGTTTCATAGACGTTGTGAGGGTTACAGGAGTTAATGTTCTGTAAAGTCACTCTATATGAAGTGCTCAAAAATACGGCTCATCATGTTTATTTATATGTTACTTAAATCCAAAAAAAAAAGGATTTGAGACATCGTGCTTATTATGTACAGTTTTGGAACCTGATATTTTTTCACTTAACATTATATGATAAAAGTTTTCCATCATATACCTCTATCCGATCTTTTTTTTTTTTTTCCCTTTAAAGACAAATCATAGGACCTCTATGCGATCTTGGGCGCGTTAACTAACCTTTTGGGGCCTCAATTTTCCCATCTGTAAAAGTGGGAATAATCAAGCATTAGCTTACTTGGTAGGGTGGTTGTGAAGAATAAATGACTTAGTGAACATAAATAGCTTACAACAGAGTTTTCAGCATGGAAAGGATTCAATAAATGTTAACTATCATCATCATCTACAAAGCAAGCAATATGATGCTGAAAGGTTTTTTCCATAAATAATGTAATTTCCATAGTATTATTTCCAAGAAGCTATTGGAATTATTGAAATAAAAGTGTCAATATATTGCTAGTTTCCCCCCAAAATATTGTATTAATAAATATGCAGATTCTTTCCTTACATTATGCATTTCAGAAAAACACAAACTGAAGTCAAGTGGTAGATAGACAAAGTGTTATAAGGAAGATTCTGTAGCCAGAGAGGTAAAAACATATGAAAGGCTCTCTAATTATACTTAAACTTTTAGGAGTAGTTGTCAATATTTTTCCTAGTATTTCGTAGATGTTCTTTTTTTTTTTTTCTTTGTACACCCTGCTCATCCAGTTAGCATCTGGTTAAAGTCCAAGATTTGCCACTTTGGGCCACATCTATTCGTTTTCATTTTTGTTCCAATTGTATTTAGTATTTGATCTACACTGCTTATCACTCCCAATCATTTTTATAAAAGAAGTGTAAAATCTGATAACATATTCAAATTGCATGGACTTCTGTGTAGAGTCCACACTGCACCAGAACTGTGGACTGGCAGGGGGTCCCGTCCTGCTGGAGCAATGGCAGCATTTTCATACCTGATTCTCCTTGGCATATCCAGGACTCTGATTGATGATCATAAATATCATATTAACAAGTTCCTTTTTGCCACAAAGATTTTAGAAACAAGCTGATATTTAGCCATATATTTTGGAATTTGAAAAAGAAAAGACATTTCATTATTCGGCAGAGAAATGTCTTATTGTCCCTTCAAATTAAGCTTTAATCAAATAACAATATCAGTTTGGAAATTTTTCATTTATGAACACTATACTTTTTTCATTTATGCAAAAAAAAACCCACTGAATTTTTTTTTTCGTTAAAAAAAAAAATTTTGTGACAAGGGAGCTGCATTTTTGAGGATGTTCTTTCAGGCTTTGAGCTGTGAGCAAATGAACAGTTCCGTGAGCTGCTGGCTCTGCCTTACAGTCAAAAACTAAGGTTAGGCTTCCAGGGACAGGGTTATATATACACAGGTTTCAAAAGTACTGATACCCTGAATTTTTCCACAAAACAATTAAGGTAGTTTACCAAAAAATCATATCAAATAGGAACAAATAAATATAACCAGGCATTGGGAGCAGAGAAAATGTAAGCACAGGAAATAAGTCCAGTGGAAAAAAAGGATAAAGTGTTTCAGTGCTTCCAATAGAACTTTCTGTGATGGTGGAAATGTGCTATGTTTAATTAGTTTACGTTTAAATAGCCACATGTGTCTAGTGGCTCTCTTATAGGACAGTAGAGGTGCATATTGTTTTCATAGTTGAGTCTCAAATTTGTCTCTAGAAAGGTAAACATGGTCAGTCACATGATTCTTGTCGTTTGAAGGTAAAACGTACTTAGCAACTTCATTCATTCATTCACTGATCCCCCAAATATTAATGCCTTGAAGGAAGCAGAGACTTTCCTGATACTCAGCTATAAGGACAGTTTTCTGTGGACGTCATTAACAGCACCTTGGTATATTGTCCTTTGGAAGTCTGTTCAGTTAAGAATTGGAGTTAGGGGGCATGGAGTTAGTGAATATGGCATAATTTATACATTTATTATAGAATTTTGAATAATTATACTAACTAACCTTTATAGAAAAATTTAAAATATATAGATGAGCAAAAAGAAACTAATCACTAAAAATTCCGCCACGCAGAGACATGTCCCACGTAGCCATTATATTTTCCTTGATAGGTCCCGAAATACCCAACTCCTCCATGGAAAGAAGGTCCATTCTGGGAGCAAGAGTCACTTTTACCTTTACCCTTGGACCTTTTAGGCCATTAGCTGGCCCCACCTGAGAAGGTCACCCTCTCCCTAATCCTTCCCCATACTTCTGGCTTTGGGGCAATGATTAGAGGTACTTGAGAGGGCCTTTCAGGAGGAAGGTCACAACTGTAGTCCATTCTGCCTGATGAGTAATCCAGGGTTTCTCAACCTTGACATTTTGGGGCTGGATAACTCTTTGTTTTATGTGTTTGGGGAGTGGGGGTGGTGTCCTGTGCATTATAGGATGTTTTTTGCAACATCCCTGGCCTTTCCCCCAGCATGACAATCGGAAACGTCAATGAGAACCACTGGGTTGATGGAAATCACCAAGTTATTGACGATGTGCTTTAAAGAGTTTCAAATTCCAGTTTGTGTATGCGGGAGAGGCTGAAATCAAAAGAGAAGTGTAATGTGAGCTAAGGAAGCTGTGCTATTAATGTGCCGTGAGATTTTGGTGGGCAAGTACATCAGTTAGGATCCTGACAGGACGAAGCACAAAAATGAAGAAATTTTTAGGGGGACTCTTGATAGAAGAGTGGGCAGGATTGGAGGAACCAACAGATAATGGTCAGGCACCCAGGGAAGAGCTGCAGGAGGGCACGAGCCCCAGTGGTCTGAAGGGGCAGCAGGGGCTGCAACACTGGAGGAGGGGCCACCCCCTCGTGGCTGCTGCAGCCATCACAGAGAGCAGCCACTGGCGGAGCAGCAGCCTGTGGGACCAGACAGGTGGGACACAGGTACCCTGGGCTCTCTCTGTCCTTCGCCTGCTGACCCCTCCACTGGCCAAACCCAAGTGGAAGCTGAAGGGTGAAGGAGCACAGACAGCCAGGCCCCTGAGGCCGAGGGGGGCTGCCGAGAACCACCATAGCAAGGGAGCCAGTGTCTCTGGGCCTCTGCACAATGAAGGTTTGGGGGCTCCACTTCTTAAGGGGTATTGTGGGAATAAAAGGCAATAGACAAAAAATGTTTTTGAAAAATAAAGCATATACTGTACACATGTAGACCACGGCTGCTTTTGACCTCTGGCTCTGTTTCATGCAGTGATATCGACGAGTCATTCTGTTTTTAGGTACTGCGGTGTTTCTTTAAGTTTTTTTCTGTCCCTCCGTATTTTAACTCATTTGTGCTGTTTGATGTACTATAACAAGTATTTGCTGGTGCCTGAGTAAATAGTTGGATATTTTATATACCTTGCACTTATACATAATGATCATAATGATTTTTCTTGTAGCTTAACTGTTCACCCCCCCATTTTTTTTTTTTGAGACAGTCTCGCTCTTGTTGCCCTGGCTTGGAGTGCAGTGACCTCCTCATAGCTCACTGCAACCTCTAATTCCTGGACTCAAGCAGTCCTCCCACCTCAGCCTCCCGAGTAGCTGGGACTACAGGAATGCACCACCACGCATGGCTAATTTTAAATTTTTTGTAGAGATGAGGTCTTGCTATGTTGCTCAGACTGGACTCAAACTCCTGGCCTCAAGTAATCCTCCCCCCTTGGCCTTCCAAAGTGTTAGGATTACAGGAGTGAGCCACCACCCCCGGCCTGTTTCTCTTTTTCTATCACAGAAACCATGTCAAAAAACCTCAGAGTTTGCAAAGGCATTAAAGTTTCTTACCTGAAATCTGAGAATTTGCAGCCCCTTAAAAAATGTGTAGGAAAACAAAACAGTGAAAGAACATGATGTGCTCAGTGTAGAGAATAAAATGTATGTAATTAATATCGAAGACATAACACATTGTGAAGTCTTGCTTGTAAAAAATCTTCATTGATCTGCTGAGAAAAGAAAACATGTTCACTCTAGAAATCTTTAAAATCATAATTATTGAGCTTTTAAAATGTTCGAAACAAAAGGTCAATCTATACATGTTTTGCTTGTGTGGAATATTTGTCTTCCTTCACCCCCCACCCCAGTTGTGAGTTGTGCTTGTGTATGCTCAGCTGCTCAGCTGTTCAGCAGCAGCTCGTGGTTTCCTGTAGCACTTAGCCAGGAAGAACTAGTCTTTCAGCAATAAGGGATCAAGGTTACGACCTGGACCTTCGAGGGGGTCAGTGCCTAAGAACATGTATGGGACCCCAGAATGTCCTGATCTCAACCCAGTTTTGCAATTGAGTTGCACATGTTTCTGCAATTATTTGAGTTAATAAGCAGCTCTTTCAAAACATGGATATATTCTTCCAAGCTTAAATATACCAGATGTTTATTCTTTAGTAAGAGTAATTGGCCTCATGTTATCTCGCTTCTCTCCTATTGAATTGAGAGCACCTTCAGTGAAAGGTAGAGGCTTTTGCAATGGCGAAGAGGAGGAGTGGGAGGGACACCCAGCAGATGGGCAGGTGGGGGGGGAGAGAGTGGCTCTTGTTTGGGAAAAGCTGTACCTGTTGAGCTCGCATGTGCCTGGGGCCTTGGTGGGGGCTGCCTCGCAGGCTCGGTAACCTGAGCCTTGACCTAGTTTACTTGAGGAGCCAGAAGAGAGAGGAACCTTCAGTTAACCAAGCCAAACACCAAGAAAGAAAGTTATACTGAAAGAGAACAAAAAAAAAAAATGCCCCTTCTCCTTGTTCAAGGTGCAGAAACTGAGGCACAGGGGACTGTGTGTCCTGGCCTTGATCCCACAGCTCATGGGTGCCCAAGCCAGGTCTAGAATTCTGGTCTCTTGAGTCACAGGCTGGCTCTTGGTCCCCCAGAGAGACAGCTTGTGTCTGTACACCTGAGTGCATTGTATTTTGGGGTCAAGGTAGATAAAGGCTGAAGCTCCAGGACTATTCAGCGGACTTGCTGCAGTGGATGTGGAGGGAGGAGAAACCTGCTTAAAGCAGGTGGTTTGTGTAAAGGTGTTGACTTTTTTAACTTTCTAGTGAACCACTGCAGCCTTCGCTGTCATTTGTCACTATGCAATAATTCAGGAACTAACTCAAGATTCTTCTTCTTCTTTTTAAGGGGCTACCCCTGGAAAGGCGTACCATGTCTCTGGATGGGAAGGTTTATTAATTCACCCTAATTTAATTTATAAATTTGATGCAATTGTAATCATAGTCCTACTGGAATTTTTTTTTAACTTGACAGAGATGTTCTAAAACTAATTTGGAAGTCTAAGCAAGCAAGAATAGATAAGAATACTGCACAAGATTGATGAGAGAACTTGAACTACCGGGTATTAAAACCCTCTAGAGCCACAATCATGTGACTGAACAACATATTAGAAGCACGGGAGTAAAGGGCCATGGCACAGCAGAGAATGGAAAAGAATAACTGTATTCATAGAATTCCAATGTGGAGTCACTGAGGGAAAGGATGAAATATCCGATAAATAATGTGGAAACAATGCAACTATTTGGAGAGAAGTAAAATTAGAGTCTTATGCCATATACCAAAATACAATTTAGGTTGGATTAAAAAATAAAAATGTAAATAAAGAGTAAAGAAAGGGTAAAAATCTAAAAAAATAAAAATGTGTCCATAAGTCTCTTGGGAAAATCTTTCTAAACATAATACTAAAAGTCAGAAAACTGTTTTTGTGTTTGACCATTTGAATATTAAACCCTTGAAATAAAAACAACAACAAAAAGCCTAAATAAACCTAAATCTTCTTGTTGTAGGGTTAGGTCTTAGATGTTTTAAGAAATATTAAAATACAGAATAAGATACTCCCTGAATTCTGTTCAGACTTTGGTCTTGGCCAGACGCAGGGAGGAGAAGAGAGAGCAGTGTGTGATGGGCAGGTAGAATGTTGAAAGGTGGGGCCAGATCTCACCTGGCCTGGGGTTGCTGCCTCTCCTGACAGTGCCATCTTATAAGGGGAGTTGAAAACAGAAGGGGAAAGACCATGGCAAAGATCTGGCTGGCCTTTGCACTTCTAGCAGGTCCCGCCAGTTACTCAAAACTCTGTGAGCACCAGCCTGGGTGCCCCAGCTGAGAATGCTTCACAAACAGCAATGCAGTTCATCCTCCGTGGTGCCTCTATTGCCCAGTGTGGTAGGATTTCTAGGTAGGACTCTTTGTCATGAGTATGTATCTCTCCAAATCCTTTTTTGTTTATTCGTTTGTTGTCTTTTGTTTTGCTTTCCCCAGATTCTGTGGGAGAACAGTAAAGTTCATAAATAATGTTTTGAAGACCGCTCTTATAGGAAAGCTTTACTGTGAGTTCTCGTTAGAAAGGGAAAGCAAGCAGTGGTAATGTTTCTACGAGGACAAAGGACTTGGGGCAATTTCTTTGTAATGTGATTTGGTGGCAGGAGACAGAAGCGGGAAGTAGTGGAATTGCTAGTCAGAGCTTGGGTGCATTTGGAATTATAATAGATATTGCTAAACTGCCTTCCACCAAGATGATACCCACCTGTTGTCCCCAATAATGTCGGAGATTGTATTCCTCACCACACTTGGACCAACACACTCTGACAACCATTTTGATCTGTCAGTCTGATAGGGCATCTTGGTGAAATCATAATTTACATTCTGTGATCATAACTGAGGTTGAGTATCATTCTACCTGTTGTGATATAACGGCAAAAACCAGAGTCACGCTGTCCAAGGAAACACCGAGAGGTACACGAGGATGCAGAGAGGCCAGGTTTATTAACTGTTAACGCTGGCGGGCTCAGAGGAGTTTTTTCCAAAGTCTGAGCACCCCCGGTCAGGGGAACTTGTCTTTTATAATTTAAACAAGGGGGAAGGGTACAGAGCAGTGCATACAGGTAAGAGAGTTGCAGGGAGGGAGCTGGTGCAGGAACATAAGCTGGGTCACTAATTATCTTTCTGGCAACAGCTGTGGCCTTCAAGCATTCCTGTGACTAGGAGGGTACCAAGCAGTCTTACAGAAGCAGATTAAGCAATTTAACATAAACAGGGCTATAGCTTCTCCTTTCAAGGTAAAAGGTTTTCAGTGAGTTTTATTATTTTCCATCTCAGTGAGAGTTGCCTGAATTTCCTTTCTGGGAACCAGAGAGCATTTTAGAGCTGGAACAGACCTTAGAGATGAAGTCCAACCATTCAGCCTACAGATGAGGAACCTGTTTGACCATGGTTGCCTGGGCAGTCCAGGACTGACAGAGAACCAAACCCCACGCCCCCTGTTTATCATAGCTGCTCTCTGGGTGCCTGTGAGACTGGACCTGTCAGGGCTTCTGGGCCAATCTGAGGTTTGACTCTAGAACGATAAAGTCTGGAAATTACAGGGCAGTGCTATAATGCCTTGGCTGTAAGGCCAAGTGCTTTTATCTTCCCAGAAGTCCAGGTACTTCATCTGTAAAATGGAATTAATATTAGCTTTTTTTGGCAAGGTTGAGAAGATTAGGGTTAACGTGTGTAAAGGCACATCTGTTATCTTCCTCCTCCTGTTTGTGCATTTTGTTATCTGACTTTCTCACTCACATGTAAGCTCCAAGGGAGACTTGAACTAAAGTTCTTAAAAATATGAGTAAAGCGCTGCAGAGTTTTGGGAAGGGCATCTCTGCAGGGCTTCCAGGCAGCCAGCGCACAGCATGCCTCCTCCACTTAGTTCTGGCCTCACTCGCCACAACCCCCCTTTAACTCTCAGTGTCTTAGCCTTCTGAGATATTTTATGCATACAAAGACATCACACCCATACTGATTCCCCAGGATCTGTGAAGAAAGTCTACTTACTTTGTTACATTCTGGTTTTTAGAGTTTTTCTTCTAGCAAGTTCCCTTTTTCAGATTTTTCAGGAGATAAGAAAAGGTTCCAGATGGCAAAAGGAAAGGCAGCGTTTGTGTGCTGGCCAGGTTGGGTCCTGAGGCCCACTCAAAGCAGGAAAGAGGGATGGGAAGGGACAAGGGGGGGGAATTGCTGGAAAAAATAGTCATTTTCAACACAAAGCCCACGTGATCACCCCAGGTAGTCTTAGAGTTGCCAAGAGTCAGGGTTGTTGTTTTTTTATGGGGGTCATTATTTCATTGTTGTTATTCATGGCTGTCATTCCTGTACTTAACCAGAAAGAGTAAGATCAAATGCAGAGCCGGGTCCTTCCCTTTTCAGAGGCCTCTAGGACCTAGGAGCAGTCGTTTGCATTGGCTTCCTGGGCAGCCCACCCAGGTGGAGGGCCTGGAAAGGCAACTTTGTGCTGCTTTCATCACCTCTGGGATCCATTTGCCCTGCCCTTGCCTGCCCAGTTATAGTTAAAATACAGTGGCAATTCTAGCAGCTCTGAAAAATGAATGAAAAAATTATTGTTAACTGGGTGCGGTGGCTCACGCGTGTGATCCGAGCACTCTGGGAGGCCGAGGCGGGAGGATGGCTTGAGGTCAGGAGTTGGAGACCAGCCTGAGCAAGAGCAAGACCTCATCTCTACTAAAAATAGAAAAAAATTAGCCAGGCGTGGTGGCATGTGCCTGTAGTCCCAGCCTGTAGTCTCAGCTACTTGGGAGGCTGAGGCAGGAGGATCGATCGCTTGAGTCCAGGAATTTGAGGCTTCAGTGAGCTATGATGATGCCACTGTACTCTAGCTGGGGCAACGGAGTGAGCCTCTGTCTCAAGAAAAAAAAAAAAATTATTCTTTATGGGCCTCTCTGTTCTACTCTCAATTCTAGTGTTTCTCCAAGTGGGGTTCCTGAATGTCTGTACACAGTCTCCGGGATGCCTGATGAACATGCAGACTCTTAGCCTCCTCTCCACTCTAGGCCTTGTGAATCAGAATCTGGTCATCATAGCTCACTGTAGCCTCAAATTCCTGGGCTTGAGCAATCCTCCTGTGTCAGCTTCCTGGGTAGCTGGGACCATAGGCGCGTACTACCATGCCCAGCCAGAAATACGCATTTTCAACAAGCAGTCCCAGGAATACGTTGATGTTTGGAACCACTGTTAAACCACACTGTCTCTTTATTTCTTTTGCTTCCTCTCCTATTTCCCCTCATCTCCTCTTTCCTTCCCTCATTTCCTTCTGACTCGGGCTCACCTGTTTGCTCCCTCCTTCCTTCTTCTTTGCTAAGAGTCCAGAGCAGCCTGTTGGACTGTTCTTTGAACATAATAAGTTGAAGTCCTCTGGAAACTCAGCTAGGAGGGGGGAAAAGGTGTGTATTTTTATTGCCTTGCTTATCCCCATAAAAGAAAGCCAGATGAAAAGCTGGCTCCAAGCACCAGCTTTGGGAAGTGCATCATTCCCATGAAGGCCTCACATTTGCAGCTCCTCCTCCAGTGTTGGAGGTGGACCCTGGGGGTTGGAAATAACCTCCTCTAGAGAAACATTGCTGGTGTGACATCCCAGGGTGGACACTGGCCCGGGTACCCTTGCTGAGGGCATCAGGGAGGATGAGACTGGTGGGACAGGAAGTAGTGGGAGAAAGGGGGTCGTAAACGGGCATGTTTGGGTGGGCGCCACCAGGGTCCTGAACTTCTGCTTTTGTCTTCACAGCCACTGAAGGAAGAGACCAGGATGAATGCAGAGGTGAGTTCTTTGCAAAGACCAGTTTGAAGGGTACTTTTCTTGCAGTGTCCCTCGTTTTCCCTTTGCAGCAAGGGGATGTTTCCCTTTCAGAAACATCAGAACAAAACTTGAGAAGACTAACCCTGCAACCTCCCGGTGTGCATGTAGCTCTAGGTGATACAGGGAGGATAAGGCCCCCCTGAGTTCTTATCTGTGTCTGTGCAGCTTCACTTGAACTTGTCCAGTACAGCTAATCCTGAAACAACACTCATGAACTAGGGGTGGCCATGGGGTGTGGAGGGTGCTGGGCCCAGATCCCTGCTTTGTGTTCTGGGGACACTTAGCTGTGTTTGCCAAGACCTTTCTCTGCATTGTCCCCTTGGTGCTCTTGATTCCAGGTCTTTGATCCAAGGAGATGTCTAGTTCATCCTTTTTTTTTTTCTTTTATTTTACCCATCATCCCCCTCCTACACTCACTCCTTCCCAAGTACAGCACAGACCGTAGGGTTCATCACTGCAGCAGCTGCTGTGCTGATGCCCCCAACTCCTGTGCTGTCCATCCACACGGCAAACCCAGAGGCTGCTCCACAGGAGCACAGCTTTGTGCTGTTTGCAGCTGCACGTGTCTCAAAACCCTCGTGGAGGGGCCCAGTGCTGCCTGCCAGGCCTGCTGGGTGGTCCGGCAGCCGTCTTCCCCCGCGCCCGGGACGGCCAGGTGCAGGCCTCGTCATTCTCCCTGAGCTCCACCCTCCTCACCGCTCCCTACTCGCTCTCAGCGTCGGGATCGCTTTTTACTTTACAGAGAAAAATGTGAAAATTCCATCTGACGTTGTCTCCCTCAACTCCAGTCTCTCCGTTTGTCTTGTTCCTGTTGTCACAGTGGAAGGGATGTTTATGGTGAGAGAATTCTGGGTTGTAAGTACTGGAAAACTCAGCTTAATGTGGCTTTTTTCCCTCGAAGTCCAGATGAAGCAGGCTTCAGGGCAGCTTGACCTGGCGGCTCGGTGATCTCACCAAGGGTCCAGGAGCTTTTCCCCTCTGCCCTGTGCGCAGCTGTTGGCTTTATCCTAGGGGCGGTTCCCTTGTGCTTGTAGGATGCTGCCGGTGGCAGCTGGGGCCACACACTTTCTCATTCCCTTTCAGCGGGAGAGAGAAGTGGCTTCCTGCAGCTCTTTCAGAAGAGCGGGAACCTTCTTTCTTTGAAGCCCCTTCAAACGCCTGCTTAGGTCTCACTGGCTGGAGTCAGGTCACTTGCCCGTTTCTGGACCCGTTAGTGTGTCAGAAGGAGCAGGATTTTGCTGGTTGGCTTAGACTACTCAGGCCCACCCTGGGGCATCTGCCCCTCTACCCCCGGGCTGGGTATAGGATGAGGAAAGGGGAATGAATGTTGGGTAGGTACATCCACAGCTGGTACAAGACACATTTCTGGTGGAGGCATATCCGTCTCCATACTCCAAAATTGCAAACTCTCCTGCCTGCTCAGATCTGGGGCTGCCTCCTTAGTTATCTCCCTTACCAGCCGCATTGTTAACCTAGTTTCTGCCAGCTCTTTTGCGTGGATGTTTCAAAATACTCTCTTCAGAACAAAACGATACCTCACATCTTGTCAAGTGACTGTTATCCTGTATTTCTCATCCCCTTTGAGGCAGGCTCCTTGAAAGAGATATCTGCAGTTAATTTCTCCATTTCCTCTTCTCTGAGTCATTCTCAACTTGTTGTAGTCTGGCTTCTTATCCTATACCATACTATACTATATACTGTGTATATTCCATGTGTACTATAGTGTGTGTGTGTGTATAGTATATACTATATATGCTATATATACACACACTATAGTATAGAATCTATATAAAATATAGTATAGTATAGGACGATAGTATGTACTATATATTATATACTATTTTCTATACTATACACTATATCTCATTATACTGAAATTAGTCTTGTCAGGGTCAGTGATGGTATCTTTAAATTCTATAAAAATTTATTTTTGTAACAATGTAAGTACATGTACATAGTACAAAACTCAAGCTACAAAATGGTGAACAGTCAAAAGTAAGTCTCCCAGGTTGAGTGCGGTGGTTCACGCCTGTAATCTTAGCACCTTGGGAGGCCAAGGCTGGAGGATCGCTTGAGGCCAGGAGATCAAGACCTGCCTGAGTAACATAATCGAGACCCCGTCTCTACAAAAAGTAGAAAAATTAGCCAGGTGTGGTGTGGTGCATGCCTGTAGTCCCAGCTACTCAGAAGGCTGGGAGAGGAGGATCGCCCGAGCCCAGGAGTTCGGGGTGCAGTGAGCTGTGATAACGCCACTGCACTCTAGCCTGGGAGATAGAGCAAGACCCTGTCTCAGAAAAAAAGGTAAGTCTCCCTTCTACATTATCTCAGCCCGCGCTCCCCCACCTGGGGCTGACTTTTGGTACCACTTTCTTGTGCCTCTGACCTCCTTACGGGAAGCCTCCTGGGGCTTGCTCTAATTCTTAGGGTCTTTTAAGTTTTAAAGAAAGAAAAGAAATTTTGTATTAATTAAAAAATTTTTTTTTAGAAATGGGGTTTTGCTATGTTGCCCAGACTGGTGTCTACCTCGTGGGCTCAAGCGATCCTCCCAGCCCGGCCTCCGGGTCCTGGGCTGTCGTGCACACCCCCACGCCCCGCTGCGTTGGGGTTGAGCTCACGCGGCCCGGCTGGTAACAGTCCCGTCAGTCGTCAATTACCGCTTGAGCCCTCTAACTTCAGCCTTTCTTCTTTGATGGCTTTTTCCTCTCAACCTTTTAAAAACATTCCTAGATTTGGGTCTTCCTGTCACTGTTCTTTAAACATGTCATTTGGTGACTGTGACCACCTTCTCCCTTCTCTTTTTTATCCAGTCCCACCACACGCACCTTTGTTCTCACTGCTGCCCTGCTCGGGGACGGGGACGGCTACCAGTGAGCGCCACGTGGCCCGACGTGGTGGAAACCTTTTCCTTGAAGCATTTGACACTGTTGGCCACACCCCCTCCTGAAGTGCCCCCTTGACACCAGGGTGTCTGCCTGTTTCTCAGGTCACTTCTCAGACCCTTTCTTGAGCTTCTCTTCTCCCTGCTCCTTAAGACTCTGTGTTTCCCAGGGCGCTTGTTGCCCTGCCCACTGCCTGGGGGCTCGTCTCCCTGCTTTTATCGTCACTGTGTGTTTAGGGAAGTCCCAAAAGGATCTGTTCAGACTGGTCTTTCTCCTCAGCGCATCCATACAGACAGCAGCCTGTCACTCACCTTCATTTAGAGCTTCCACAGGGACCCCAGGCTGGAGCTTACCAAGCTGGACGTACTGCTTTTCACCCGCCCCGAGTCTGCTGCTTCTCGTGGGGCCCCCCTGCAAGGGCAGCACGGCCGTCCCTTACCCGGTGGTCTGGAACCCTCACTCCTTTCCCACGCACCAGCAGCCACTTACCAAATGCCAAAAATCCTGTCATTGCCTTGATTTAGTCAGTCGCCAAAACTTGTGTGACACCACACTGAGCCAGACTTGGCTTGATGGCTATAATGATAAAAAAAATATGTAAGTATAATACTGGTACTCGTGGGACTTCTTGATAAGTAAGATCGTACTGTCTTTACCTTTCAGATCAGTCTTTCTTACCTTTCCTTCTACCCCCTCGGCACTTCCTCACTTCCCTACTCCTTTAGTTACTGCCCTTTACTTACCCTCCTCTGGGTCGTTCTCTCTCTTCTGTGGGGCACAGAGGATGGTCCTCATCCCCAGTTCAGGACTCACTGTCTCTGTGGGTCTGTGCAAGGCCCCTCTCTTGTACTTATTTACTTTTTTTCCTTTTTTCTCCATACTCTGCCAAAGACAGCTGTTGTAATGTATCTAAATGTTTTCTTTTTTTATTTGTGTATGTTCATGACAATAACGTGGGATTTTTTTTCTTTTGGTGTACAGGTCTGTCAGTAAAAACACATGCAAACGTGGTGGTAGGCTTGTGTCGCCATCACCACAGTCGGGGTGTCAGGATACAGAACCTCACCCCAAAACATTCCCCTCTGTTGCTCCTTTGCAGTCACAACCTGACCCCTGGCGACCCCTGGGTGACAGACGTAATTTACATCGTTGTGTTTTGTTACAGTTTGTATCTCATTCTCTTTCTTAGTTTTTCTACATTTTCAAAATGTAACATATAGTTAATCTGCTACACGGTACCCCAGGATGTGCATCCATTTAATCCTGACAAAAAGCCCATGAGAAAGATGGGTTACTACCCTGTTTTCTGTATGAGGGAAATGAGCGTTAAGTAAATTGCTGTAAGCCACAGGGTGTTAAGGGGCGTGGTGGGATTTAGTTAAGCCCTGATGTTTCTGACCCCGTGAATGCCTTTGTTCTTTTCTGGGTCCAGCTAATCCTATCTGTCCAGTTCAAGTGTCATTTCTGCTGCATGAGAAGTTTTCTCCGAGCCTTCTCTCTGGAAGTGATCCTTCCCGCCTGTGAATTTCCACTGCTCTTTATCTCTTCTTTTGTCACCTTCTGTCCTCTGACTTTGAATATATGCAGCTGTCTGCATGCCTCGTTCATCTTAGTGTCCCCATGGCGTGTGGCATGATGCCTCATACATGGTTATCTTCACAAAATGTCAGTTGACTAAATGATAGGATGATTCTGAGACTGTTGAGTAATCTTGTGATGCAATCTGGAGCTTGGGTGGGTCAGTGAAAATGTAGAGGAAGGAAATCACATGACAGAGATTTTCAAGGAAAACTTGCTGTGAAGCGGAGCCTGGCTGGAGGGGAAGGTGTAGAAAGACCATCAGCCACAAATCAGCCTTTGATCTCAGAGGGTGTTTGCTGAATGCAAGAATGACTCCCAGGATTCCTGGAGCCACCAGCCTTTGCCCAGAAGTTCAGAGGACAGCCAGTCGGGCGAGGTGGATGATTGGAGTTTACACGGAGCGTGAAGACCCAGGGCAGGGAGAGACAGCCAGGCAGGAGTGCCCTGTGTGCATTTCTTCTTGGCACTGCAGCTTGGAGGAAGGGGTGGCCCGCAGCTCAGGATGCTGGAGGCTTTGGCGCAGAGGTGGTCGTGGGACCCTGGAGAGTGAGGGATTGAAAAGCACCCACCTGGGATTGTGGCGGATTGAAGAGCAGAGAGATGAGCTTTCGGAATCTGCACATCAAGGGGGCAGGACGAAGAAGGAAAGGGGTGAAGCGTGAAAAGACAATCTCAGTAGCGTGAGGCGAGAGAAGGAAGGAAGGAATGAGTTTAAAGAAGGTCCGGTTAAGTGCCACACACATGTGACGTCCAGGAGAACACGGCAGTGAGAAGGTCTTGGGTGACCTGTGGGGAAGCAGGGAGGCACGAGATTGAAAGCCGGATGACAGTGGGGCTGGGAGGTGTGAGGAGGCGGTGACTGAAGTCCAGAGGTGTGAGGAGTCAGGGGTGGGGTCAGTGGACAGCACGGTCAAGGGCAGCAGAGGACGCCGAGCACTGTAGAAGGAGCCCCAGGAAGGGAGACGGGAGTGAGCCAAAGGCGCTACACGCTGCAGAGTTCCCACCTTCTCTGAGCACCCCTCTGATATTTATATCCATTTTCAGTGGTGGTTTATATCTTGGATAACTAGTACATTCACGTGATTCAGAGTTTTAAAGGATAAAAATAGAAAACAAGATTTGCTGTGAAAAGTCCTCTTCCCTCCTACCCTCTGTTTCTCGTGCTGCCGGCAAGAGCACATCCTGGTTTCTGGGCCGTCCTTCCCGAGAGATTCTAAACACGTACAACCGATATTTTTTTCCTTTTAACCATCCCCTCTTTTTTTTTTCCCCCACAAAAACTGTAACACACAACTCACACTGATCCTGTACTTTGCTTTTCTCACCTGTCAGCACATCTTGGCGAGCAATCCCTTTCAATACGTAAAGGACTCCCTTGTTCTTTTTTATAGCTTTGCAATACTCCATTTCATGGGTGTGTCGTAACTTACACACCAGCCTGTTATTAATGACAAATAGATTGTTTTGATCTTTTGCTTGTTATAAATGAGGCTGCAGTAAGCCTAAGTCACCTCACTTGTGTAGCTCTATAGGATGCAGTGTTATAGATGGATTTACCAGGTCAAAGGCTCTCTGCATTTTAAGTTGTAATAAATATTTCCAAATTGCTCTCCGTAAATTAGGTTTTTCTCTCCCTCCTGCATCATACGAATATGGCTGTTTCCTCATGCCAACTTTTTGATCCTTGCAAACAATGATGAAAAGTACAGCTTGTTCTTCCTGATAGTGTGAGATCTCCTCCCCTCCCAGAGTGCTAGTCCAGCACTTGCCCTCATGCCTCACACCTTGAAGTTCTTCTGCTATGATTTTACATTTTCTTCTACCCTCTTCATCTCAAAAAAATTACTTTTCTAAGTTAGCAGAGTGTGGTCTCTTAATCCTAACTTTCTGTGAACTCCATTTTCAGGTCTGGAATGCCAAACACCAGCTTCTCTGAGTCCAGGGGTGGGCTCACTCTGTGACTATGATTTGGTCCTGGATGAGTTTTTGAGTCACTTGGCTATGTCTTATGTGTGTCTCTTTTCTGCTATCTCAGAACTGCTCCTGTCCCTTTGTTCCTTAAATACCACCTCTACCTAGCTGCATCTAGTGGTGTTTTACCAAAGGTTCAAGAGACCAAAGCACAGCAGAAAACTGAAGATGGAATTGTAGACGTCCTGGTTCCTAGAAGTCCCTCGCACCCTCCTCCACTGGGCATTTCTTACCGGCTCCTTTCTCTGCAGACTTTAGCCTCCTCGCACGCACGTAATGTGCACGCACTTTCCGTCATGCTGTCTTTCTTCCCCTTTCTCTGCCTCCTGCTGGTTCCTACCCCTACAATTTTAGCTGCCACTACAGAGCAGCCCAGCCACCTCTGTGATTTGCAGTTTTCTTTCAGAACATGCCTTGAAGAGGCTCACATAAAAAGGTCTAACAAGTAATTTTTCTCAAAAATAAAGGTCTTTCCCTAAAAGGAACTCAACTGTGAAGATACCAGTGTTTTCTCCCATGTCTTGTCCCTGTGTGTCAGTTTTGCAAAGGAAATATCTAAACCAGACCCTAAAGCAGTTCATAATTCAGTCTGACATACTATGTAAGCCAGATTTTATATGCAGATTTGTGTATATCATTAACTAATGAAATGAAAAAAGAATTTTGGCTTATTTATAGATAATGGAGCTGTTTCTCTACCTTGTAGTTTTTCTGAAGCTAGTAGAAGCTAATACTAGTTGTTATCTGGAATGTAGTAATTCAGTAGTTAATCTTTGGAATGCCATAGTTAACCTAATAAGGGAATTGCTTGTCTCCTTTTCTTGGTTAAAAGGGAACCAAAAATTTGATCAAAGAAATGTTTTTTGGCTGTACAGATTTCTCCAGAGGCTATCTTACTGCTTTTTGGTAATGAGACTGTCAAAAAACTGAAAACAAAAAACTAGACTTATACCCCAAAAGGGACTGGCTGGGTGACATTGCCTGTGGTCAGCTGGGCATCATGGGCACTCCTGCCCATGCTCTTCCCTGCCTCGCAGAAGAGAAGCCTGGAGCTATGTTTCCCAGAGACCCATTTTATATGTGAAGTCTGCTAGGTAGGAGCACTCCCAGGAGACTTGGAAGGCTGAAGAGAGAGAGACTGTTATTCACAGGGGACAGTTCCAGTCAGATGTGTGAGCCAAGGCTGGTATGTGGTTTAGCAGTGGCAGCAGTCAAGCTCTGTAAATCACTCTCTCCCAAGCGGCAGGCTGGGAGAGGCTGCAGACACTTTCCAGACATCTTGGCTTCCAGGCAGGCTCTGGAGAGTCTCTCGCTTTGGGATTGCAGGGAGGGTCAGTGATGGCTTCTCTGGCTTTAGGTCCCCAGTGGTTGCAATGGTTGTGTAAGCCTCTAATTCCCTATATTAAAACTCTTCATGCTTAGAATACGTAGAATGGTTTTTCTTTTCCAGACTGAACCCTGACTGGTACCTTGTGGAGTTTATAACAAATGTAGAAGTCAGTTGTGTAACAACAGTACAAGGTCAGGGAGAGAGGAAGTGGAAGTGTATTGTTGTCAGGTTCTTATATGTGAGGTGGTATAATATGACTTTAAGGTAGACTGTGGTAAGTAAAATACATATATATAATATAATATAAAAGCCTTAAAAAGGATGGGGAAAAAATGTACTATACTAACACTGATCAATAGAAATTGGGAATGGATTGTTAATATCAGACAAAATAAATTACAGGGTAAAGACTATTACCAGGAATAAAAATGGTCATTTTAGAATGATAAAGGGGTCAGTTAATCAAGAAGACATAACCATCCTAAACATGAATGTACCTAATAACAGAGTTTCAAAATACATGGGTCAAAACTGATAGAACTGAAGAGAGAAATACACAAATCTACAATTACATTCAGAGATTTTATTACCCCTCAATAATTGCTAGAAGAAGTGGACAGAAAATCAGTAAGGATATAGAGAACTTGAACAGCACTATCAGCCGGCTTGACCTAACAGACTTGTGGAGCACATGCTTTTTCCAAGTGTGCCCAGAACATTTACCAAGGTAGACCATATTCTGGATCATAAAACACGTCTCCGTAAATTTAAAAGGATTCAGATCATTTAAAGAACACTCTCTGACCACAGTGGACTTACGTGAGAAATCACTAATAGAGAAACATCTGGAAAATCCCCAAACATTGGGAGACAGCCTGGACCGAGACTAGAGCAGTGGGTGCAGGAAGAGAGGCAGAGTCGGGGGAAGTGACAGGTGGGTATCAAAGGTGAAGGAAAGGGGCAAATCTGGGGTGGCACTCACATTTCAATGCTCAGAGACATCCAAGAACTGGGTTTGAGGGATGCATAGAGATAATTTTTATCAGTTTTAACTATATTGAGTTGCTGTATAACTTTTGAAAGCTGACTTGAGTTTTCACTGTGATACTGTTCATATACAGCCTCCAGCAGTGCACTTAACTGATAGTGCCGTGGGAATGAAGTTGGTTGGAACTCAGAAAGCCATAGTGAGGAGTTAAACCATGTGGGTCCCGAGCTGAGTGAGGTGACCGATCATGGTTTGCCCATTTGCGCTTGTCTGCTGGCATCTCACCAAGCAGCTGTGGCCTCCAGACGACTCCCGGCAGCATCAGATTCGCACGTCCACAGGACAGAGGTGCCAGACCCTCGGCTGGGTATAGCTCAAAGAAGAAGAGGCCTCATTGCAGAGGTGGTGGGAGAAGTAGAGAGCCACGTTGGGGGGACCTTTTCTGTGGGTGTTCAGAAGGTTGTCAACACAAAGACACGGTGAAGCACTTCCAGGATTATCTTTGGGATGGAGCTGACTTCTCTTTGAGCCCTCATTTGGAGCCCTTGTTTCAGGGAATGTCTTATCCCCCATTTAGTGCTGCGGCTTCTCGTGTGTTCTGGGTTGGCTTCTTTTCTTGCTTGTCAGGACCCTGCCTGGTCCTTTGTTCTGCTGTTCTCCACTAGATGCCTGCAATGTTTTCAAACCCCACTGTGGTCCCTTGTGTTTCAGCCTGAGAGGAAGTTCGGCGTGGTGGTGGTTGGTGTTGGCAGAGCTGGCTCCGTGCGGATGAGGGACTTGCAAAATCCACACCCTTCCTCGGCGTTCCTGAACCTGATTGGCTTCGTGTCCAGGTGGCTTGCACTTGCTTTCTGCCTCGTGATTCGCGGGAAGCCCAATTAGGCGGATTAGGCTGCAGGACATGGAGATCTTCCGGGCCAGGGAGGGGAGAGGCAGCTCCCCACCAGAGAGCTGTGCTTAGGGTCAGCCCCATAAGATCTCAAGTTTGGATGGGTCTGGGACTGGAGTGGGCTGGGCCTGCAGTTGGGATGTGCGGTAGGTCAGCCCCAGGGCGACTGCAAAGACAAAGGCTGGGAAAGTCTGACAGTTACAGAAGGGCACCGTGAATATATGGGGACTTTGGCCTGAAAGAAGGCTGTAGGTGTGCGCCACTTAATCCTCACATCAGTCATCATAACAGCGTCCACGAGGTGGCCCTGGGCTTCCCATACACTATGTCATCCTAGGTACCATCATCAGCCCCAGTTTACAGATAAGGAAGCTGAGCCACAGAAAGTTTAAGTAATTTGCCTGAGCTCCCACAGCTAGAAAGTCTAAGAACTGAATTTGGACATAAGTCTGATTCTAAAGCCCATCTTTAAGGATTCATTGCTTTCCAGTCAAAACCAAACTTACCACCTTGTTTCTTCCCTGCCTCACACTCAACTCTTCCCCTCAACCCTGCACACATACACACACACACACACACACATACACACCCCACTCACCAAACTAATCTTGTATAACATCATTTATCAATATTAATTGTGAACTAGGTGCAGGCAGTGGGCTGAGCCTGGCAGCGAGCAAGTTAGGCAAGTTCTATTTTCTAGTGCTTCAAAGACCTCAGATAAATACTTACACAAAGCAGAAGTAACTATTGTGATGGTCCATGCAGAAGTTTTTTCATATTTTAATTTGTGGGACCACCTCCTTCCTGCCTGTCTCAAAACCTGGCCACTCCTTTAAGGATTCAAAGTGGGCTTTGGGGCACTGGGGAGATCCAGAGGGCTAGAATCTGCCCTTGGCCAATCTTCTCCTTCCATGAAATTCCAAGGGAGCTGCACACAAATGGGAGACCAAAGTGAATATTAGCCAGAACTGTAACCCCCACTGCACCCCCACCTGAAGCTGGGATCGGGCATAAGACTTGAGCTCAGGGCTGAAGTGGGAGGACTTCGCCTTTTTCCTTAAGCCTCCGTCCTCTGCCAGTTGGCTGCCAAGATCGACATGGTGGGAACCCCTAAACGACCCAGATCACGTGGGAAGATGGCCATGTCACACACCTGCAATCATTACTCACACTGTTTCCCTCCTCACATACCCTTCCCCCCATGACCTACCTGCTAAGTTCTGCCAGCCCCTTTTCTGAATCCCCAGACCAGATGTGTTCCTTGCCTTCCCTGAGTCTCTACCCACTACTTCCCAGCACATTTCTCGTGTTGGTCTTCTGTTGGTGTTATGTGTGTGCATGCGTGTGTGTGCATGTGTGTGTCTTCCTCCCTCTACCAGACCGTGAGCTCATTGGAAGGTGAGGATTTTAATTCATCCTCCCTGATTTCTAGTGCTTAGCACACAGTAGGCAAACAATAAGTATTGGTCAAATTGAGCAGTGTAGGTTGGGTGGCCCCATAGGAAGAAATGTAGCATAATATCCTTTGGGAGCCAAACTTCCTCAAATGCTTTCTGCCTGCTGCAGCTCAGTGCCAGGTTTCCTGACTTCAACCCTGAGGCTGTTTTTCTCACTCCGCAATGGAAAATAGTCTGGAAGTATGAGGTAGGAAATTAATTTCTTCATTTCCAAAAGCTGATCACCAGGACATTGTTAGGAGAAGGAGAGAAGGATGGTGCTCATTTATTCTAAGCCAATATTCTGCCTACTTTTGGGTTCCATTTCTCTGTTTTTCTGAAATAGGCGAGAGCTCGGGAGCATTGACGGAGTCCCGCAGATTTCTTTGGAAGATGCTCTTTCGAGCCAAGAGGTTGAGGTCGCCTATATCTGCAGTGAAAGCTCCAGCCATGAGGACTACATCAGGTGGGTGTTCAGTGTAGGCAGTCCTTGCCTTGCACAGCAGCGCAGGGCTGGAAAGTGACTGAGCAAGCTGACACCTGCAAAGAAAGGGGTCTTAGTAGTCAGTGGGGAAAATTACAGTTGTTCTTTGACCAATCACAGAAATGTCAACAATGTTTTAAAAAAACAAAAACCCTTATTGTTGGTTATAAATGTATGAGGAAATGGAAAAAATAAAACTAATATTTATTTAGTATGCTGTAATTTGAAATATTAGAAACATTAAGAATTAAAGTGTTTTGTTTCTTTGTGAAATGTCGATGGAGCGTAGTTTTGAACAGTGCTTTCCTCCTTCTCATGCACCAGCTTAGGCTACGCAGCCAGCATCCTTGGTGAAGTGTCACACTCCTTTCTAAGTTTGGATCAGCTTCCAACGTTTTATCCTTTGTATCTGCAATGTCATGAAATATCTCTAAGAGTTTATTTAATATAAAGTGTTTTTGGTATGAGAAAAGTGAGTTAGGAAATAGTGGTGGCATTGAAGAGCCATTGAAGATACATTTTGTAGAGCAGGAGGAGAAGGGAAGTGTCCCCTTCCCTACTTTGTGAATGCAAAGCCTGGAGCTCCTTAAGTATCTGATAGGACTGAACCCAGCAGGAGGAGCCCCACACAGGACCTGACAACTAACAGGAAAATGCCAGCTGCCTCCCTGAATTTCAGCTTCCTTCTTGGTTCTTACACTAAACTACAGTTGCTATCACAAGGCTGTTCCCCAGGGGTACAGTGCTCCTCTTTATCAGTCTAGCTCTAGGGTGGACAAAAATGCCTTTTCTTGGGTCCCTTTAACCTTCTCTGGCATCAGAATGTATTTCCTTTAAAAAGTGATCATGTAACTCCCATGGTTATAAATGTTTGTACCCTGGTATCTAGAGAATAAAATCTGAACTCCTAAGCACAGCCTTTTAGGTCCTTCACAGTCAGGCCCCCAGCTACTTTTACTACCTTGTTTCCCTCAACTCCTTATAGCCCACCCCCCTGCACACTGAAATTTGCAAATGGACAAAGCCCCACAAAGCCCTGCACATGCTGCTCAAAGTGAAATACATCATCACATTGCAACTGGAAAACACCTACTTATACTTCAAGACCCAATTCATATGTCCTTAGTGAAATCTTTTCAGACTGCTTCAAGAAGAGCTAGCTGCCATGAGTTTTGTAGTCTTTGTTTATAGCTGTCATGTGGTAACAGGTAATTTATTTGTTAGTGTGCCTTTATTTCTCCTGCAGAATAACTGGTAAATAGTACTTAGTTGATTAAATGAATGAGTGAATTCATATTAATACATAACTAGAAAGTCATTTTGTCACAGGACAGTAGAAAATAACGTGCAGCACAATTCTTCCTCCATGTCTTTTGGCACTGCCTCTACCCCCATTCATGACACATTCACACACAGAGACACTTGTGCATTTATAACATTTTGTTCTCTGTCATGCAGAGCATTTTAGTGAACCTTAATTGAAATGTTCTTTCCCTGTATTTATCTCTTTTATCAAAGGCGGTTTCTTAATGCTGGCAAGCATGTCCTTGTGGAATACCCCATGACACTGTCTTCGGCAGCAGCTCGGGAACTATGGGAACTGGCTGAGCAGAAAGGTGAAGTACACTTTGTCTGTCTGGAACACAGACCCTCTTACTAGGAGTTTCTGCCTCCAGGATTTGTATGGTACCATCTTTATGCCTTTAAAACTTAACCCCATTTCAGATATATTGCCCTGGCTAGACTGGTACTGTGGGCTCCCAAGCCCATCCTCCCCATCACATGCAGGCACACATAGGGAGGGCAGAGGGATGGGTGGGGTATCTGCAAACTTTTAGTCAAGACTTCTGAGCTTCTTTTAATCTATTGAAAAAATATGAGTTAGCTTCCACCTATGCTTGTGTCATTACATTATTTTGGTTTTATTCGTTACATTGCTAGTGGAAAAATATCTAAATCAGAGAAATTGATTGTCTTGTATGCATACTTTGTAGTTTTTGTTGTTTCTCAAGTGGAACAACCATTTATAAAATATTTAGTATATTCCAGGAACTTGGAAAATCTCTTAAGCACTTCTTATGTTATTTTGATTAATTCTTCTAGAAACCCTTGGAGGTAGGTAATTTTTCTAGCTTACTTGTAGAAAACCATGGCTCAAAGAAGTAAAATAATTTGTGTCAGGGCACAAAACTAATAACATGACTGTTAAATGTGAGGTTGCGGCTTGAATCAAATCCTGTTGGGCTTTGAAGTTCATATTTGTTCCCCTAAGCCACACGGAGGTTTTAATGTTTTTACAGTAACTGGACAAGCCTCTCTATGGAGACAACTAGAATTAACTAGAATGTTTAGGGATTACAATTTGTTAAATGAAGTTTAAATCATAAACTCTATTGTTTCAACATTTGCTATTGAAAATCTTTAATATATAAAGTAGGGTGAACAATTATAATGAAAATCACCAAAGAAACCATCTTTTGCTTACCACCAATGTAGATCAATTATACTTTATTGAAATTCTTGATTGTCTTTCTTTAACACTGGACTGTGCTCCTGGAGGTCATAGTCCATCTTTCACTTCTATTGCCCCAGCAGCTGAACACTGCCTAGAACGTAGTAGGCCTTCAGTAGATGTTTGTTTAATGACCAGATGGATAAATGAGTTCAGAAGTGAATGAAGGGATTGGGGAGCTTTGGGGCCATAACCTTTATATTATTTTCATGGCACAGACGTCCATGGAGAAAGTATAAGATGCCAAAGTGTGCCCCATGTATTTCTTGCTAAATTCAAAGGGAAGAAATTGTACTTTTGTAATGAAGAGCTCTGCTATTAACATTCTAACCAAATGATTACTAATATGAGTCAGTCTGACATCACAAGTACCTGTGAAGTACTCTTGCAAAATGTTTACGTTAATGTAATTGAGATTTAAACTGAACTTTCAGTTCACAGGAAATACAGGGATAGAGGAACAAGTTATATGACATCATAAAAATATTGAACAAACTAAAATTCCAACTTCTGACTTCTTCAGTTGGGAAAGAGAAAAGTGGAACGTGCCTCCAACATTCTGGCTTTTGAAGGAGTTGCCTGAGGGACTGGTCTTTGTCTTGCGTGACTCAACGTACTGAACGGAATAGCAATATACTTTGGGTGCCAGGTTGGGGCCTCTGAAAACAAAGGCCAGTGCAGTGGTTTGTTACAACACCAGAGAGAATGCGAAAATGCAGACAGATATGAGCAGAAGCAACAGATGATAAGCCCTTGAGAAATGGGCACAAATCTCTTTAACTGGGAAATTATACTCACAAGCTCAGAAAAGAGGCATTCCCCAGAAAAGGTTTGAAAGACCTCCAGAATCTGCTGACTGGCGAAGGTCTTCCACTGTATTAATCCAGGCCATCAAGTCTGGGAGAGAGAGCTATTTTTTCAAATGTTCAAATCTCAACAAATGATCACATGGCATACAAAGAAACAGGGAAACATGGCTCAGTGAAAGGAACAAAATCTCCAGAAATGAGCCCTGCCAAAAGAAGTGAAAATCTATAGGTTACCTGACAAAGAATTCAAATAACTGTCTAAAAGATGCTCAGTCAGCTTATAAAACAAAAAAAAGAACACAGACAACCAAGCAAAACTAGGAAAATGATGTGTGAACAAAATGAGAATATCAGCAGAGATGTAAGCTGTTAAAAAGAACCAAACAAATTCTGGAGCTGAAAAATACAATAACTGAATTGAAAAATTCAGTAGAGGGGTTTGGCAGCAGACTTGATCAAACAGAAGAAAAGAATCAGCAAACTTAAAGACAGGTTATTCAAAATGGAGTCAGAAAAACCAAAAGAAAAACAAATGAAAGAAAGTGAAGACAGCCTAAGGTGTATGTGGGTCAATGTATGCATTTGGGAGTCCCAGAAGGAGGAGAGAGAAAAGGGAAGAGAGCCTTTTGAAGAAGTAATGGCTGAAAACTTCCCAAATTTGAGGAAGGAAATGGACATGCAAATTCAAGAAGCTCAGCAAACTCCAACTAGGGTAAGCCTAAGGTGACCCACACCAAGAACTGTTATAATCACACCGTCAAAAGTCACAAAGAGAGAATCTTTTTTTTTTTGGAGACAGAGTCTCACTTTGTCACCCTGGGTAGAGTGCAGTGGCGTTACCATAGCTCACCGCAAGCTCCTACTCCTGGGCTCAAGTGATCCTCCTGCCTCAGCCTCCCGAGTAGCTGAGACTGCACATGCACACCATGACGCCTGGCTAATTTTTCTGTTTTTAGTAGACGCGGAGTCTGACTCTTGCTCAGGCTGGTCTCAAAGTCCTGACCTCAAGCAATCTTCCCACCTTGGCTTCCCAGAGTGCTAGGATTACAGGTGTGAGCCACCGTTTCCAGCCAAAGACAGAATCTTGAAAGTAGCAAAAGTGACTCGTTACATAAAGTCTGATCCCCAAATATTTTTGTGTGTTTCCTATAAATAAAAACATACATTCTCCTAAATACAGATATACCTCGCTTTATTGCACTTCAGTTTATAGCAGTTCTCAGCATTGAAGGTTTGCAGCAACCTTGTATCCAGCAAGTCCATATAAGATTATCAGTGGATCAAGTCAGTGACAAGTTAGACAAATAAAAAATAAAGATAATTAAAAAAAAAAAAGATTATCAGTGGATTTCTTAGCAGAAACCATGCAGACCAGAAGGAAGTGGAATGATATATTCAAAGTGCTCAAAGAAAAAAAATACCAACCAAAAATGCTATATCCAGCAAAGTGGTCCTTGAAAAATGAAGGAGAAATTAAGACTTTCCCAGACAAAAGCCAAAGGAGTTAATCACCACTAGACCTGCCCTACAGGAAACACTAAGAAAAGTCCTTCAAGTTAAAATGAAAGGACACTAGACAGCAACACAAAAATATATTGCTCTCTGGTAAAGGTAAATATATAGACAAATATAGACTTCTGTAGTATGGTAATGTTGATGTGTAAATCACTTTTAATCCTAGCGTAGAGTTTAATAGACAAAAGCATGAAAAATAACTGTAGGTCTGTGTTAGTGGATATACAATATAAAATATGTAATTTGTAACATCAGTAACAAAATGAGGCCTTGGGTATGTAACGAAGTAGAATTTTTGTGTGTGATTAAAGTTAAGTTATTATCAATTTAAAATAGATTGTGATAACTTTGAGATATTTTATGGACTTCCCCTGGTTACCACAAAAAACATACTTATAAAAAACCCTGACTTCAGCATTATTTAATTCACCCATGTAAAAAAAACACTTGTACTTCCTTAATATTTAAAAATTTTAAAAAGTACTTATAGAGATGTACAAAAAGAAATGATAAAGGAATCAAAGCCTGTCACCACAAAAAAATCAATAAAACACAAAGGTAGTAAGACGAAAAGAGGGACAAAATATATACAAGGTATACAGAAAGCAAGTAACAAAATGGTATTAGTAAGTCCTGTAAGTAATTACTTTAAATGTAAGTGGATTAAACTTCCCAATCAAAAGACATAGATTGGCTAAATAGATTTTTTTTAATGCAACTGTATGCTGTCTACAAGAGACTCACTTTCTTTTTTTTTTGGAGACAGAGTCCAACTCTGTCACCCAGTCTGGAGTGCAGTCGTGTGATTATAGCTCACTGTAACTTTGAACCCCTGGGCTCAAGGGATCCTGCCTCAGCCTCCTAAGTAGCTAGGACTACAGGCACATGACACCATGTCCAACTAATTTTTAAAATTTTTTGTAGAGACAGGGTCTCACTGTGTTGCCCAGGCTGATATCAAACTCCTGGGCTCAAGTGATCCTCCTGCTTCGGCCTCTTGAAGTGCTGGGGTTACGGGTATGAGCTATCATACCCAGCCAAGACTCACGTTAGATGTAAGGGACTTACAGTGAGAGAATGGGAAAAGATATTCCATGTAAATGTAACCAAAAAACAGCAGAAGTGGCTATGATTATGTCAGACAAAATATCAAAAACTGTCACAAGAGATGAAGGAGGACATTATATAATGATAAAAGGTTCAATTCACCTAACATCAGAGCTCCCAAATATATGAAGTAAACATTGACAGAATTGAAGGGAAAGCAACACAATAATAGTAGGAGACTTTAGTACTTCACTTTTGATAATGGATAGGAAAACCAAACAGAAGATTAATAAGGAAACAGATTACTTGAACAACTATAGACCAGTTGGACCTAACAGACATATACAGGGTACTCCATCCAACAGCAGAACACACATTCTCCTTAGGCATGATGGAACATTCTCCGGAGACCACATGTAGGCCACAATAAGTCTTAACAAATTTAAGAAGACTGAAGTCATACTAAATATCTTTTCCAACTACAATCAAATGAAGTTAGAAATCAGTAGCAGAAGGAAAACTAGAGAATTCATAAATGTGTGGAAATTAAATGCTCTTAAACAACCAGTAGGTCAAAGAAGAATCAAAAGGGAAATTAGAAAATATCTTGAGACAGTTGAAAACAAACACAACATACCAAAACTTACGAGATGTAATGAAAGCAGTACTAAAAAGGAAACTAAGAAAGAAGTTTATACTGGTAAATGCTTACGTTAATCAAGAAGAAGGATCTCAGATCAATAACCTAACTTTACACCTCAAGGAACTAGAAAAAAAAGAGCAAACTCAATCCAATTTAACAGAAGGAAGGAAATAAAGGTTAGAGCAGAAATAAAATAGAGAATAGAAGAACAGTAGGAAAAAATCAATGAAACAAAGAGTTGTTTTTTTGAAAAAAAGCAACACAATTGAAAAAATCTTAGAAGATTAACTAAGAAAAAAAAAGAGAGAAGAGTCAAATAACTAAAATAAGAAAGGAGAGAGGAGACATTATAACTGATGGTCACAGAAATAAACAGGATTATAAGAGACTGCTATGAACAGTTATACCGCAGCAGTTGGATAACCTAGATGAAAGTGATAAATTCCTAGCAGCATAGAACCTCCTGAGACTGAATCATGAGGAAATAAAATTCTAAACAGATCTATAGCTAATGAGGAGATTGAATCAGTAATCAAAAGCTTCCCAACAAAGAAAAGCCTAATATTCTCCAGTGAAGATGGCTTCACTGGAGAATTCTACCAAATATTTAAGGAGACAGTCTCTTCCACAAGTGGTGCTGGGAAAACTGATATCTACATGCAAAAGAATGGAGTTGGACCCTTACCTTATACCATATATGAAAATTAACTCAAATGGATGAAAGACCTAAACTTAAGACCTAAAACTATAATATTCTTAAAAGAAAACATAGGGAGAAAACTTCATGATGTTGGCTTTGGCAGTAATTTCTTCCGTATGACACCAAAAACACAGGCAATAAAAGCAAAAATAGACAGATGGACTACTTTAAAACAGAACTTTAGAACTTCTGTGTACCAAAGGAAACAGTGAAAAGGCAACCTATGGAATAAAGATGTTTACAAATTATATCTTTGATAAGAGGTTAATATCCATAATATCTAAAGAACTCTACAACTCAACAACAAACCAAATAACCTAATTTTAAAATAGGTGAAGGATTTGAGTAGACATATTTCTAAAGAAGATATCCAAGTGGCAAATGAGCATATGAAAAGATGCTCAACATCACTAATCATTGCAGAAATGCAAATCAAAGGTACAGTGGTATATCATTAGGATGACCACTATCAGAAAACCAGAAAATAAGTATTGATGAGGATGTGGAGAAATCAGAACCCTTGTGTACTGTTGGTGGGAATGTAAAATGGTGCAGCTGTTAGGGAAAACATGTGGAGGTTCCTCAAAAAATTAAAAATAGATCTACCTTGGTATATATCAAAAAAAATTGAAAGCAGGATCTTGAAGAGATATTTGTACACCCCTATTCACAGCATTATTCACAATTGCTGAGAAATAGAAGCAATTCAAATGTCCATCAATGGATGAATGGATAAAGAAAATGTATATACATAGAATATTATTCAGCCTTTAAAAAGAAGGAAATTCTCTCACATGCTACAACATGGATGAACCTTGAGGACATTATGCTAAATGAAATAACCCAGTCACAGTGTCTGGACCTGGTGGCTCACACCTGTAATCTCAGCGCTTTGGGAGGCTGAGGTGGGAGGATCACTTGAGGCCAGGAGTTCAAAACCAGCGTGGGCAACACAGTGAGACCCTGTCTCTAAAAGAATTTTTTTTTTAATTAGACAGGCAAGGTGGCATGTGCCTATAGTGCCAGCTACTCAGGAGGCTGAGGCAGAAGGATCACTTGAGCCCCAGAAGTACGAGATTACAGTGAGCTATGGTCACATCACTGCACTCAAGCCTGGGCAACAGAGTGAGAACCTGTCTCTAAGAAAAAAAACAATAAGCTAGTCACGAAAACAAAACAAAACAAAACAAAACAAAACCAAATACTGTATGATTCCACTTGTATGGGGTATCTAAAGTATTCAAACTCATAGAAACAGAAAGTAGACTAGGTTGCTAGGGGCTGGGGTTGAGGGACATGGGGAATTGTTCATTGGGTATAGAGTTTGAGTTTTGCAAGATGAAAAAGTTCTAGACATCTGTTGCACAACAGTGTGAATTAACACTACTGAACTGTACTCTTAAAAATTGTTAATATGGTAAACTTTTTATTCAGACAGGGTCTTTGTTGCCCTGCTGGAGTACAGTGGTGTGGTCGTAATTCACTGCAGCCTCCAACTCCTGGGCTCTGCGATCCTCCTACCCCAGTTTCCTGAGTAGGTGGGACTATAGGTGTGTACCACCACACTTGGCCAATTTTTCTTATTTTTTTGTAAAGACAGGGTCTCACTGTGTTGCCCAGGCTGGTCTCGAACTCCTAGGCTGAAGCAATCCTCCCACTTCTGCCCCCCAAAGTGCAGGGATTACAGGTGTGAGCCACCGCACCCGGCCTAGATCCTTTTTGTAAACTTTATCTTACAGAAATATGTAAAAAAGCTTTTTGTACAGAATTGTTCATGCCAACATTATTTATAAGAGCAAAAAATGGTAAACAAATTTGATGTCCAATACTAAGAGAATGATTAATATTAACTATGGTGTAGTCAACTGATAGAATACTATGCAGGCTCTCAGAATCATGAAGATTCTTATTGAATAAGAAAAGGTACATTATACAAGGCTAAATATCAAATGTAGGTTACAAAACTGTGTGCTGTATTATTTTAAGACAAATGCACACACACACATTGTTTAATAGTGGTTATTTCTTGGTAGTGGCTTCTGGGTAATTTTCTTTATTTTTTTTTTATATTTTTCACCCAGAATACTATCAGTTAATCACCGTATACATTTTGCTTTATTTGTTTTTTTTTTACCCAGCATATTTGTGATAATAATGCTTATATTGATGTTTAAGCAATATAGGAATGATCTCAGATTCTACCTGAGAAAAATCTGAAGATAGATTTGTTAACTGGTGATCTGTGTCACTGTGGGGCAGAAAGACTGACGGAAAAGGGGCACTAGGGAACTTTCTGGAGTAATAAAAATGTCCTGTAAATTCTGGGTGCTTTTATTTTTTACTTTATCTTCACCCATATTTGCTAAGGTTTCTATAATGACAATGGCTTTTTATCTGTACTTTAAACAATAAAAATAAATATAATTTTGTGTCCACCATATGATCACAACTGTAAAAAAGAATTCACAACAGAATAGCTGGAAGGAAATATACTAATATGTTAGCAGTGGTTCTTTCTGGTAAGTGGAATCGCAGGTGATTTTATTTCTTCTGGTTTTCCCTGCCAAACTTAAAAGTACTCATTTATTACTCCTATGATTTAAAAAAAAGAAAAAACCTTATTTTGAAAGATAAACCCAAATATGGTTCTTTGAAAATTTCTTAATAAATTCTGCTTATGTCAGAAAACTGCTAAAATATATTTGGAGGAAACAAATGAGCTGAGAATTTAAGTCAATTATTTATGAGTTGCCCTTTTATTTCCCCCTAAGAAGTTAACTTTTGTTGCATATTCATGCAACAGAAATATCATGACTGATATTTCTGGCTTGCTATCATATTTTTATCACTATATTGTTTGTTTAGTTTTTTTGAACTTTGTTTATTTTTAAATAACTTCAAACTTATAGAAACATTGTAAATACAATACAAAGACTACTTTTTCTTGAATCATTTGAGTGTAAGTTGCCAGTCTGATCCCCAAATATTTTTGTGTGTTTCCTATAAATAAAAACATACATTCTCCTAAATACAGATATACCTCGCTTTATTGCAGTTCAGTTTATAGCAGTTCTCAGCATTGAAGGTTTGCAGCAACCTTGTATCCAGCAAGTCCAGTGCCATTTTTGCAACAACATGTACTCACTTTGTGTCTCTGTGTCACATTTTAATAATTCATGCAATATTTCCAACTTTTTCATTATTATTATCTGTTATAGTGATCTATGATCAGTGATCTTTGATGTTACTACTAGAATTGTTTTGGGGTGCCATGAACTGTGCCCATATAAGACAGTTAAGTTAATTGATAAATGTTGTGTGTGTTCTGCCTGACCCACCAGACTAGTCATTTGCCTGTCTCTGTCCCTCTCTTTGGGCTTCCCTCTTTTCTGAGACAGAACAATATTGAAATTAGACAAATTAATAACCCTTCAGTGGCCTCTTAGTGTTCAAGTGAAAGGAAGAGTCACACCTCTCCCACTTGAACTCAAAAGCTAGAAATGATTAAGCTTAGTAAGGAAGGCGTATCAAAAGCTGAGGTAGGTCAATAGCTAGGTCTCTTGTACCAAATAGTTGGCCAAATTGTGGATACAAAGGAAAAGTTCTTGAAAGAAATTAAAAGTGCTACTCCAAGGGACACACAAATGATAAGAAATCGAAACAGCTTTATTGCTAGTATGGAGAAAGTTTTAGTGGTCTGGACAGAAGATCGAACTAGCCACAACATTCTCTTAAGCCAAAGCCTAATTCAGAGCAAAGCCTGACTCTCTTCAATTCTGTGAAGGCTGAGAGAGGTGAGGAAGCTGCAGAAGAAAAATTTGAAGCTAGCAGAGGTTGGTTCATGAGATTTAAGGAAAGAAGCCATCTCCATAACATAAAAGTATAAGGTGCAGCCACAAGTGATGTAGAGGCTGCAGCAAGTTATCCAGAAGATCTAGCTAAGATCATTGACAAATTTGGCTACACTAAACAACAGATTTTCATTATAGATAAAGCAGCCTTCTGTTGGAAGGAGATACCATCCAGGACTTTCATAGCTAGAGAGAAATCAATGCCTGACTTGACAGCTTCAAAGGACAGACTGACACTCTTGTTAGGGGGTAATGGAGCTGGTAACTTTAAATTGAAGCCAATGCTCATTGACCATTCTACAAATCCTAGGGTCCTCAGGAATTATGCCAAATCTACTCTGTACCCTAGAAAGGGAACTACTAAGCCTGGGTGACAACACATCTGTTTACAACTTGGTTTACTGAATATTTTAAGTCCACTATTGAGACCTACTGCTCAGAAAAAAAGATTCCTTCAAAATATTACTACTCATTGACAATGTGCCTGGTCACCCATGAGCTCTGATGAAGATGTACAAGGAGATGAATGTCTTCATGCCTGCTAACATAATATCCATTGTGCAGCCCATGGATCCAGGGGTAATTTCAGCTTTCAAGTCTTGTTATTTAAGAAATACACTTCGTAAGGCTGTAGCTGCCATAAGGAATAATTTCTCTGATGGATCTGGGCAAAGTCAGTTGAAAACCTGGAGAGGACTCACCATTCTAGACGCCATTGAGAACATTTGTGAACCGTGGGAGGCGGCCAAAATATCAACATTAACAGGAGTTTGGTAGAGGTTGATTCCAACCCTCATGAATGACTTTGAGAGGCTCAGGCCTTCAGTGGAGGAGAGTTACTGCAGATGTGGTAGAAATGACAAGGGAACTAGAGTTAAAAGTGGAGCCTGAAGATGTGAGTGATTGCTGCAGTCCCGTGATCAAACTTGAATGAATGAGGAGTTGCTTTGTATGGATGATCAGAGAAAGTAGTTTCTGGAGGTGGAATCTACTCCTGGTGAAGATACTGTAAACATTGTTGAAATGACAACAAAGTATGTAGAATCTTCCATAAACTTAGTTGATAAAGCAGTGGTGGGGTTTAAGTGGATTGGCTTCTCTAGTTTTGAGAGAAGTTCTATTGTACATAAAATGCTATCAAACAGCATCATACGCTTCAGAGAAATCTTCAGTAAAGGGGAGTCAATCAGTACAACAGACTTCTTTGTTGTCTTATTTTATGGAATTGCCACTGCCACTCCAGCCTTCAGCAACCACCACCCTGATCAGTCAGCAGCCATAAACACGGAGGCAAGACCCTCCACCAGCAAAACAATTGCATGACTCACTGAAGGTTCAGATGATCGTTAGCATTTTTTAGCAATAAAGTATTTTTTAGTTAAGGTGTGTACTTTGGTTTTTTATACATAATGCTACTGCACACTTAATAGCCTAAAGAATAGTATAAAACATAACTTTTATATGCACTGGGAAACCAAAAACCTTATGTGTCTTGCTTTATTGCGGTGGTCTAGAACCAAACCCACAGTATCTCTGAAGTATGTGTGTAACCACATACTACCATCAAAATCTGGGATTAACATTGATACATTGCTACAGGCTAATCCTCAAACCCCTTTCAAATTTCACCAGTTGTCCCAATAACATTCTTTATAGCAAAATGATTGAGTTTAAAATCATGTAATGTCTTTAGTTGACATGTCACTTTTAGTGTCCATCACTCTGAACAGTTCCTTGGTCTTTTCTTGGCATTTGTGAATATTACAGGTTTATTTTGTAGAATGTCCTTAAGTTGGAGTATATCTGGTGTTTCTTCATTGTTAAATTTGGGGTATGCATCTTTCATAGAATTATCATAGAAGTGATGCTGGGTTCTTCACATTGCATTCTATCAGGTGGCACCCAATTTGAGTTTGTCCCATTGCTGATGATATCACTTGATTAAGGTGGTGTCTTTTTCCCCTTTGTAATTGATGATTATTTTGTGTGGAGGTAGTTTGGAACTAGGTAAATATCCATTCTCATCACACTCTCTGATTTTCATTTATTATTTTATGTCAGTATGGACTCATATGGCTTTGGTTTTTTTATTCGATGGATTATAATCTATTGCTTTTGCTATTTATTTTGATGTTCAAATTGTTCCAGATTTGGTCAGTGGGGAACCTCTTCATGCCAGCTCCCTTGCCATTTTGTTACATTTCCATTATTCTTTGAGTACTTACTTGCTTTCTGGCTCAAAATGGTTTAGGCTCATCTTGCACTTTCTCTGCCACAGCCCTGGAATTAGTCATTTCTCCAATGGCTAATGGTTCTTTGCTTCCAAGATTTGGGTGCTAAGTGTGTTATAGCTTTGAGGTATCTCTGCTTTTAAGCCCTTTCAATGAACAGACCTAGGAATACACGCACATGGATATTTGTGTGTGCGCACGCACACTGTTTACCACGTGTTTATCACAATCAAGCATTGAGTGAATGACAGAAAAATAACTAAAGATGCAGTTGGAAGGTACATAGTCTGTTACATAGTGATAGAGAAAACACAACGTGCTCCCAAATATGGCCCAACTTCCCACATTCCCAGAGTCCCTTCGGAGGTGGACAAAACTACCTACAAAGAGAGAAGCTTCTACTTACTGCAAGCCATTTTGTGCCGTTTAGTTCCTACTAAATCATTTTCTGCCAGAAAGCTTGTACTTATTGCAAGAAGCTACCTTTGCCTTATTCACGTCCTAGGGAGTGGGTGGGAGGGACCCATTCTCCCACAACCCTAACTCTTCGGGAGCCTCGGGCGACATGCCTGCTCACGCAAGAGGTGCAAAACAAGCCCAGAAAACTTGGCAGTGTTTGTGTGAAGTTGGGTTAAGCGGAGGCTGCTGTCCCAGGGGCATCCCCCAATGGTCCAGATTTCTGTCTCTTTCAGTGAAACTGTAGATCGTAACCACATTTTGTACTTAATTGCAAAATAGTTCCAGTATTTTATGAAGCTTCTGGCCTAGATATGAAAAAGCCACGAGAATAAAATTTTTTTTAACAGCTTTCTTTTAGAATCTAAAATTTTAGTTATGAATATTAAGGCTTTTTCCTTTCTCCAAACTGGATCATTTTTTTAAAATCATCAGGTTCTTCCAATTTTTTGAATACAGAATAATTTTAGCTTCCCTCCTTCAGTTCTTATAATCGCTTTTCTACTCTGTGTTTCTTAGATTTTTATGCCACTCTGCCCCTCCTGTCTAGAACAGAAGCTAACACTCTGCTGGCTCTCAGACACTTCCCTGATCTCGTCTTGCCTTTGGGGACTGGTGGATACCATCTTGCTTTCTTAGATTTTCGTTTCCATTGTAAGCTTAGAAGTGACACTACCCAGAGCTGGAGTGTGAGGTGTCGTGGGGTCGTCCTGGCCATGGGCCCAGGGCAGTCTGAGTGCCTCATGTCCTGTGGTGGCAGAAGGCAGACATAGACTCCAGGATGCACAACTAGACACAATGTACGATGACTGCCTTTTTAATTTCATTTTTGTCATGACAGGAAAAGTCTTGCACGAGGAGCATGTTGAACTCTTGATGGAGGAATTTGCATTCCTGAAAAAAGAAGTGGTGGGGAAAGACCTGCTGAAAGGGTCACTTCTGTTCACAGGTCAGTTTCCGGCGGGACCACAGGTCACAGGTGAGGTCAGAAGGCCACCAGGTTCTTTCCTGTCTCTCTAGGATGTGAGCTTAGATTTGTTTCTGCTAAAGACTCTGTAACTCAGGGCCGATTTAATTTTCGCACGCTTCCATGAACAATAAAAATATCTATTTTTATTCTTCCTTAAATGAAATTTGTCTGATGTGTGTTAGAAATCTCAAGCATATTTATGCTTCTGTGCCAATCTGTTCACTAGCTGAAGATTGTTTTACTACAGGAAGTTGTACATGAAAGGACCAGGAGATGGGTGCTTGGAGAGAAGAACGTTTTTATACTTCCAAATAGAACGTGCGTGGTCCCTTTGCTCCTCTAGCAAATTACAAGGACCTTGGCTGGAGTCACAGGATTTGGTCCACTGTATATGTGGCTGTTTACTTTATGTTGGCCATTCTTTGAGCAGCCCCCTTAGCAATAGGAAACAAGCGTGCTGGAGCCTCCTGCTCTTCTGGTCACCTCTGGGTGAGCTCCTTATCCGGCTACTCTCTGGGGTATCTGGGCCGTCTTCCCTGAGGGCTTTTGTTACAGAGAGGAAACCCCGACATGGCCTGGCATTGTTGAGAGGTGAAACCACTCATCTCTTCATGAGTTTCCAGAGAATACAGTAGAACCTCATGTCAAAATCTGTCTTCATCCTTGAAAATGATATAATGAGGGTTGTGGCAACAAATAATAACCATTAATTTGTACAAGAAACTGCTGTGTATGTGACATGAATTACTGCATCTTAATTCATATTACAATCCTACAAAGTGGTTATTTATTCCACCCATTATACAGGTAAAGAAACTGAATCTCAGAGAGGTGAGTAGCTTAACAAAGTTTACCACCAGTCGTGTGACAGCCAGCCTGGAGCTCAGGTCTCTAACCATGTGGCTTGAACTTTTGGTGGCCGCTTAGTACTCTGTCCAGAGAACCAGAGCAGATAGTAACCAGCCCAGAGGGGGTCTTCTTTCTTTTTTAAGTTTGATACTTAGGTCCTAGTGATTTCAAACCATATGAAATTTCTAATTTTTGTTTGTTTTTATGTATAACTTCTTGTCTTTTAAGAACATGCTCCATTGTTAATTATTCGTTGTTTCATGTGAATATCAACGTCATAAGAAATGTTTGGTTTATGATGTAACGTAACAGATGTGAAGCCTTTTAAATTTAGGTTTTGTTTAAGATTTGGGCTGGGAAAAAAAAAAAAAAGATTTGGGCTGGGGACAGAGGGGAGCAGTATCTCGACTAAACAGACTTCTCACACAGATACTCTTTTGAGTGTACTTTTTTGTACATGACATTAGGAAGACTAAGAAAGCATTTAACACTCAATTTTCTTCATACTGAAATAGCTTAAAGGCATTACTATTTTCTTTGCAGCTATTATGGTACCTTTACCCTATTGCCATTTACACACATATTTATAAGAATTCAGGCTTAAGGGGCTAAAATACCTTGATTCTTCTATTTTTACCAGACTACTTTAAATCACTAATTGAAGAGGATTTATGTGTGTGTTCGTGTGTGTGTGTCTACTTATATGTACATGGATGTGTATATTAGAAGCCTGAAACGTTATTATCCTGTTTGACTGGGTTGATTGCTGTTTCCAGTAGAATGTTTGATTTTTACTAACAAAACTGAATTTAATAAACAAGAAAAAGGAGAGATGCTTTTATGAAGGAGTTTAAATTTAGCCACCTGAGTTTTCATCAGTATTATTAATCATCTTGCACACCCCCTCCAAAAGGCACGGTCTCATTGTCCTGATCACGCAGCCACATCTTCTCTCTCCCCGTTGCCCCCCGGGTCCTGCTCTCCCCCCGCTGCCCCTGCTGCCCAGTCCCCACAGCATTTGTGATTCCCCACAGCTGGCCCGTTGGAAGAAGAGCGGTTTGGCTTCCCCGCGTTCAGTGGCATCTCTCGCCTGACCTGGCTGGTCTCCCTCTTTGGGGAACTTTCTCTTGTGTCTGCCACTTTGGAACAGCGAAAGGAAGATCAGTATATGAAGATGACTGTGTGCCTGGAGACAGAGAACAAACGGTAAGTCGTGAGAAGCTGTGGGGAAAAGGAAACTTAAGGACATCTTCCGTCATGTGTTCACAAGGGTGAATCACTCCCAACTGCAGAAGAGCTGCCTGCTGCTGCAGACACACAGAGCACTGAGCTTTCACTTACACTGGCTCCCTTCAGCCTCTCAGCAGCTCTGTGAATTTAGTAAAGAAGAAAAACATAATCCCATTTGCCAGTAAGTAAATGGAGGCTTACAGAATTTAAGAAGGTTACCTAAGTCACTCAAATAATTAATATCAGATTTAGCAGTAGATAGTGAGTTCTCTGTGACCTGAATTTTTTCCAATGTTTTATTGTGAAAGTTTTCAGACATATGGTGAAGTTGAAAGAATGTTGCAGTGAACACTCATACACCTACCACCTAGCTTCTGCTGTTAACATTGTACTCCACTTGCTTATCACATGGACAGATATGCATCCCTCAGTGCAAACAGAATTTAAGGTTCTATTTTTCAGCTTCATTGTCATATCACAACTGTTACCCTGCTCCAAAATGTTCTGACTCTTTATTTCTTATACCAAGTCTTTTTTTTTTTTTTAACAAAAGCACATTCAGGGCTAGGTGTGGTAGTTCACACCTGTAATCCTAGCACTTTGAGAGGCTGAGGCAGGAGGATTGCTTGAGGCCAGGAGTTTGAGGTTGCAGTGAGCTATGATTGTGCCATTGCACTCCAGCCTGGGTGACAAAGCTAGACCCTATCTCAAAGAAAAAAGATTTAAAGAAAAAAAAAAAGCACATTCATAATTTTCCTTGAAAAGCATCTGACCTGGGTAAATACTGAGAGCAATAAAGGTTGTAGAGTGTTGCTGTGTGTTTCCAGGTAGGTGGGTCTCCTGGTAGTAAAAGAAGTAGACCATTGGGTGTTTAAAAAAGAAAAGTCCCTGGGATGACTTCTTTCCCTTTCCTGACCAAAATAAATAAATTAATTAATTAATTAATTTAAAAAAAAAAGAAAAGTCCCTGAATGAAGCCTAATCTGCATCCATTTTGAGAAGTTTCCTCTTTGCTAGGAAAAGGCGAGGGCCCGGCAGATGAAGGAAGAGCACGCAGAGCTTGGCAGTGCCGCACGTGGAGTGATCAGCACTGGTGGGCCCTGGCTGTGGTGTTGGCCACGTGAGCGTTAGGTTTGCAGCTGTGGTCAGACCTGGCCACAGATGGTTGCAGTCTCCTGTAATCAGAGCTAAAGGTAGCTCAAGGTGCTGCAAGAGCATAGGGAAGGGGAACCTGGAGAGGTCAGATCGCAATTCTCAGAGGAGGGGCTGGCGTGCTGGGTCGTGAATTTTGAGTAGGAGTCGACAAGGAAACATGCTGTGGGGAAGCAAGGCTGACTCTTGTTTTTGCACAGGGGTGGGGGTGGGACAGGTGGCAAACACCATATAAAAATTTTAATTTCTTAAATTCATATAGTACTTTCCACTTCACAAATTACATTTTTAATCTCTCAGCACCACTGTATAGGAAAAGCTGTATACTTATTATTTTTACTGATGAGGAAATTGTAGGACATAGAACATCTCAACACTTTGCATCCCCTCAAACCCCAAGACTCCATGTTATTTGGAAGGATATAAGAAATTTTCTTAGGTGGATTAGACTATTTGGAATACCTCATTTATTTTTATTCAGTGTCAAAATAAAGCAGTGAATAAATTGCATTAAAATTAATCTTTGTCATCACATCCCAGAACGTTTCCAGGACTGTACTTTGAGCTTTTAAAACTAGCCATTAATTTTTTTAGATGGAGTTAGATCAGCTTTTTGATAGAATTTATAATAATCATTCAATTTTAAAACTTTGAGTCAAAACCAAAAAAGTTTAGTTGATGGATTGATCACCTTAGTTTTACTTAATTTACTAACTCAACTGCTGTTTCCTGGATTCTTTGTCTGACCTGACTATGAATTTTTGCTTTATGGGCTAGCACTAAACACCCGTGAATCATTTTAATGACTTACAGCATAGAAAACTTGCTGAACTGCTGTGCTTCAAAGCAAGCTGGTCCCGTTCAGTTGATGTGCCCCGTGGTGTAGTATGCTGTGTGTGGTGAAGACGAGCCGTAGTGTCCTGTGAGTGCAGCCCTGGCTTGATTGTGCCTTGGAAGGATGCTTTGCGGTTGTAGGCTTCTTGTTTGTCTCTTCCAAAG
Organism: Daubentonia madagascariensis; assembly: GCA_023783475.1. Lineage (NCBI taxonomy): Eukaryota > Metazoa > Chordata > Mammalia > Primates > Daubentoniidae > Daubentonia > Daubentonia madagascariensis. The sequence continues at coordinate 13,385,572 of JAKFHU010002658.1, forward strand.
CTTATGTCAGTCTGCACGTGGGATTCTATTTCAGCTAAAAGTAGACGTCTTCCCAGGGCTTTGCACTACGCGTGAGGAGCCACTGCCAGTTGTCTCGGGACACAGTTCCTTAAGTTAGAGCTACCTTGAGATGACACAGTGGAGTGGAGCAGAACCACTGGGGAATTGTAGGGGGAGGGTGGTCTTGAAACGTCACCAATAAAAGGATAGGGGCCATCGCTTGAATCCCTGCTTTACAAATACTAGTATTAGCTAATGTTTATTGAGTGCGTACTATGTGCTGCCCTAGCCCTTTTACAAAGGTTTTCTCATTTAGTCTTTATATCAACTCTCTGAAGTAGGTATTACTGTTATCACTTAGGAAACAGGCTCAGAGAAGTTAAGAAACTTGCCCAAGGGTACAGAGCTTAAAAGTTGTTGTGTGGGATTCACGCTCAGGCAGCCTGTCTCCAGACCCCACGCTGCATGCCTTCTCCCCAGCAGTGCTCAGGAAGGGCAGGGAAAGGTCTGTCATAGAAACACACCAGGTCTTGTCTGTACCTGATCAGAGCCTTCACACGTCAGTGAGAGAGGGGTCATTAGCTCCAGATCCCAGAGTTAGCCAGGAAACCCCAGTGTAACTTACCCAAATCCATGTTCTTTCCATCTTACCAGCAGTTTTCAAACTTTGTAAAAGTAGGTATTAGGACCCCTTTCCAACCCAAATCTTATGTGGATATCCAGTATATAAAAGAGGTACAAATTTTAACTCTCCTGTAAAGTCCTGAAAAATATGTACGTGAGTGGTGCCAAAGCGGTGCCCTGCCTGCCTCTTCTTCAGGGCTTGTTAGAAAGTCACCACCTCCACCATGCTTGCAGACAGCCCCTGACACTAGGGACATGGATATGATTGGACAACTTACAGTAGAAGATGAGAAGCAGGTAGCGCTTTCGCAGGTAGTCAAAAGCAGGTAGTTTGCATTTGGTGAATGCAAACATTTGCACAGGAAGATTTTCACAGAGAGGGTCCAGAGGAGCTGTCTGTGAACTTGGGCTTGTGTTTTTGGTTGGAATGTCTGGAATCAGGTGTGGTCCAAGCCCAGAACCTGAGTGGACCAGGTCCTATGCTTACCCCTGCTCCATCCAGGTGGCAGGAAGGTGCCAACAGCTGATATTCCCATGGTTAGGGAACAGCATGACTTTTCCAAGTTTTTAGCAGACAGGGTCACAAAATGAGGAGGCTGTTACATCAGTATGTCTTCTGATGATATGGTTCCCCCTTAATGCATTTCAGATCACTTCCTCTTGAGCATTCACCCACACTACAGTGTTGGTCTTGGTAAGTGAGGTTAGCCCGGGGGAGGAGTCTTTACCCAGGTTGGAGGCAGCCCTGAGCTTCCTATACCACCCAAAAACACCATCTTAAGTGGCCTCCTGTGCCCTTTCCTGCAATCCCATACCTAAATCTTAAGCCTTATTATGGGGCACCACTCTAGAAGCAGATAACAAACAAAAGAGCAGGAAGGTGGTTTCCCTTCATTCCTTAGCGTCACTGATCTGACATGCGCCCCCCAGCCTGGCCTACTGCAGCCGAGTGGGAGGAGAACCCCATCTCTTAGCGCAGCAGGCCAGCAGAACTGCCTTGTGCTTGACCCTGGCTCATCCCTGTGGGAAGAGGGTGGGGGAAGCAAAGAGAAGCAGCCAGAGGCCAACACCGAGGCATCTTACTCCTGGGACTTTGTTCTAAGAAGGAAGGAAAAATGTGTACGTGAAGATGCTGAATACAGGATACCCATAAATTTGGCAACAATAAAATATTAAGTAAATTATATAATCAATTGTACATGATATGCACACAGAAATAATCACAATAGCAGAATCTATAGGATCAGAAGCATTTTAAAATAAGCAAAAAAGGCATAATCAAAAATTGCTTATGGCTTTATATGCCATGTACATATAGACAAATATTTGAAAGGATTATGTTAAACTGAAGATTCTTTTATTTAGATGGAAGAATTTGTGGATTTTTTTTTTTTTTCCATTTAAAAAGTCCTGGCTGGGTTTGGTGGCTCACACCTGTAATCCTAGCACTTTGGGAGGCCAAGGTGGGAGGATCACTTTAGACCAGGCGTTCAAGACCAGCCTGACCAAGAGCAAGACTCTGTCTCTACAAAAAATAGAAGAGTTAGCCAGGCATGGTGGTGCGCACCCGTAGTCCCAGCTACTCGGGAGGCTGAGGCAGAAGGACGCTTGAGGCCAGGAGTTGGAGGCTGCAGTGAGCTATGATGATGCCACTGCACTCTAGTCCGGGCAATAGAGTGACCGTGTCTAAAATAAATAAATAGTCCTTAAATTAATGCTGTGTAGTTTTTAGAATATATTTAAAAGAGCAGATGTTATATATTTTCTGTCATAATATTCAGCGAAACTTTTTACTTTAGGTCAAAATGTGCTTAGAAGATTTCTCTGTTTTCCATAAGCAGATATCACAGCTCTCATATGTTATCAAGAGGGAAACAGCCCAGAGAAAGGATAAACTTTGAAGAAGTAGCGTCTATCCTATTTGGATGTTAGGTTGTTGAGTGTGGACATGAGCCTGGGTAGGGAGGGTGGGGATTTGAAATGGAAACAGAGGTGCTTTGTTAACTGCTAGTGGGTATTTTCTGCCATGTGTTTGGGTTCATAGATTTCTTTGAGAATCTGATGAAAGAACTTTTAAGAATTCTTCCTCATGAAAATGCACATACACATGGGAAACAGTCTGCACACTATCTCTGGTGGCTCTTGCGTTGCCTGTAGTCTGTATCTGGATCCCCTAGAAGATCCATGAGACTCAGGGTGAAAACTCTGGAATAACTAACTGGTCTTCACACAAAAGTCATTGAATGAATTCCCCTGCCTGATGACAAAATTAAATAAAGGACTGTTTGGCCGTTAAGTTGGAAACACAGTCACCCACGGCCTTTGGGAGGCTGGTGGAGATCAGGGTGCTACCTAAGCCACCACATTGAGCTACAGCAGCAGGGAAGGTGGGTGCACAGTGAGGACCTGTTAGCAGGAGATCACATGCCAGCAAGCACCCATCTGTGCTCCTGTGTCATCTCTCTAACATGATTCTTTTGTCTTTGCAGTCCGCTGTCATGGATTGAAGAGAAAGGGCCTGGTTTAAAACGAAACAGATATTTAAGCTTCCATTTCAAATCTGGGTCCCTGGAGAATGTGCCGAATGTAGGAGTCAATAAGAACATTTTCCTGAAAGATCAAAATATATTTGTGCAGAAACTCTTGGGCCAGTTCTCTGAGAAGGAACTGGCTGCTGAAAAGAAACGCATCCTGCACTGCCTGGGGCTTGCAGAAGAAATCCAGAAACACTGCAGTCCAGAGAAGTAAGAGGAGGAAGCAACACGGCACTTCCAAGATGGGACCAGAGTTTGGTTCTTATCAAGAATTGACCTTTATCTCTATTCTTACAATTAAACATGTTGGGTAAACAGGATTAGTTTATTGTTATGAGCTGTGTTGGGGTGATATTTGGGGTTAGAGTTATGCAGTGGGTTCAAGGAAGGCGTTAACCTTGGCTGAGCTGAACTAAGTGCTCAAATGCCTGGTTTCATTTACTGTCCCACAGCCCTGTGAGGTGGGCCTTCCCAGGCATGTCCTCACTGGTATACTGGAAAAGCTTGTTTGAAGTCGCCTGGATAGTGAATGGCAGAACCAGGCTTTAAACCCACCTGTGCTCCGAATCACTACAAAATACTGACTTGAGTTTGGGTAACTATGCTAGGTACTGGGAATTCTAAAAATGAATACGGTGTAGCCATTGCCCTTAGTGACTCACAGTATCTAAAGGGAACCAGCCACACAAACCAGTCATCGTACTGTAGTAGCTCCAGTAAGAGGCATACGCACCTGTGGACCTGGAGAAGGGTTCAGGGGAGACTTACCAAGCAGATCTGGATGGCGGGGGGAGGCCCCTGCTGGGGGAGGACGGGCATGAGCAAAGGAAGGGGGGGGCGTGTCCCGGGGAGTGTTGCTGGAGCATTGGGGAATGGAGGGGAGTTCCAGAGGGTGTGGTTTATTTTTGGGGGGGAGAAGAGCTGGGGTGGGTTTTGTGTAGTAGGGAGGCACCGAAGGGTGTTGTTTACCAGAGGAGTGGCATTCAGAAGGCTGCCTGGAGGAGGCAGCCTTGAGAGGGAAGAGGAGGCGTGCCGGGGAGAGCCCCGGGTGTGCGCCTGCAGCCCTGGAGCTGCTGCCCTTGAGGCAGAGCTGAGTGTCGAAGCCGCTCCTTCAGTTCCTTGTGGTCCCGTTGCATTTTCTCAGGGCCTGTGTCGGGTTTCTCGCTTCTGTACCTGACCTCTCACTTTTGCATACTCCCCGCTGGCCGCCATGATGTTTCACCAGTTCAGAAGCCGCGAGGTCAGTGACGGAGGCAAACTCTGCGCTGTCTCCGTTTCTGTTTTTCCATCACCACAGCGCCTCAAGGTAAAGCAGAGAAATATATTAATTTAAAATCTAAAAAAAAAAAAAATCCTTAAGGCTATTCCTTTATTTGCCAGGTAGTTTGTAATAAATATTCACCCATTGGTTCTCTTGTTTTATTACCCGCATCCGATGTCCCTTGAGACCAAGGAATATGGTCTGTCGTGTGCTATGCTGCATGTAGCCCGAGGTAAATATCCAGCAGATACTTGATGGTTAAAATGCAGTGAATAAACTCCCCTTTGGGCTTGGTAATGCTGCTGTTTCAAAAATATTGGCCTTACTTGGTAGGGGGAGTGGGCAGTGGTGAAGGTGATAAAACAGATTCTATTCAGGAGCTGTTGCAGTGGGGAAAAGAGACCTCGGTGTAGTGCTGGGCTGTGCTCCGAGTACAGCGAGGACAAGTGGGGAGCAGCATGGGGGTCGGAGCATAAAAAATGAGCAAGATGAAGAGTCCAGACCCGAAGCTTGTGGCTAAGCCAGTTTGGCAGGATCCTTGCTGGGGCAGGCCCGGGTGATCGGACGGCAAGCTTGGGGATGCTTACTAAACTGACGTAGCATTTTTTGCTGAAATTGGGGGATGCAAAGATGGACATGGGAGTCCAGAGGTCAAGGCCTGGTCAAGGAGAGAGTCTTTGTCGTGGGCGCTGTGATTACTAATTGATACTGATAACTGCTCATCTCAAGCTTGTTTTGTGTTTTGTTAAGAGATTCAGAATCCATTCAGAATTCAGAAAAATCCATTAATTTTACTCATCGGTGGGAATTGCAGAGGCAGGAGGAAGAGGAGACAGGAGAAAACAGCCCAGGGAGGTGACGGAGCAACACTCTTTGCTACTCTTCTGTGCACAGCTGCCCTCTCCCTTGGGGCAGCTGCTGCTGGAGCCCGCCTGGCTATGTGCCACCACAGCATTTCTCAAATACTCCTTCCTCTGGAGGTGGCACCCCACGCCCCAGTCACAGTTCCTCTGAACGGAGTGTCACAGAAGAAGCCACAAGTATTCCTCAGCCATTTGTCCCTTTGTCGAATTTGAAGAAAAAAGCCCTTTATCCCATTGTACTAATGCTCGTAGTATTGGGGGCCCTCCAGGAGGGCCTGTGTCTGCAGGCAAGAGTGACCACAGCAGTGCCCGGTGCCCCTCTCTATCCCCTGCTTCCTGTGGCAGCAGCGACCTGCCTGGCAGGTAAAGCTGAGGACTAAGCACGTGGAGCCCTGCCACCCACTCCCTCTGAACTGACATCCTCAGGATACACGCAAGTTCTCTGCTTGGGCATGTGGCCTGGTGACCGAGGCAGGCTCTTCCTGAAAGGGGGTGGCCCACAGCTGCAACAAAGAATTAAGTTGCCCTAAGGGCAGGTTAGCAAACCTACTTGGTGGCAGCTTCCAATCAGCTTTGTCATAGAACTAACTCTTTTTAAAACTTCATCTCTCTGTCTTGTATCTATGGCTTAATTGGTCCCCAAAACTGGGAGGGGGGAAAAGGACTTGCTTATTGGACCCTTGAAATCACAACAACTTATCTTCTTATGATCTTCCACCTCAAGGAATCAAGGGAAAGATTCCTTGATCATATTTTAGTCAATGACACTAGAGTTCCTCAAGAGAAGACTTATTTTTGGAAAATCCCCTGAAACATCAGCCCATTAGTTGTGATACTGGAGATGGGGGGCGGGGGGGACAGGGAATAAGACGCCCAGGACACTCAAAGTACAGTATGCAGCCTTGGCATTGGCCTGGCCTGGATGCTGGTTAGAAATGCAAGTTCTCAGGCCCACTGCAGACCAGCTGGATCAGAATTTGCATTTTAACAAGACTACATGGTGACTCATGTGCATATCAGAGTCTCTTAGGGCTTGCAGACTAGGAAGGAAGAAAATGTTACTGCAATGATAAGTGTTAAAGCACAGCTGTGAAGGATGCTACAGAGAGGTTTGGAAAGGTTTATTACGCTACGGAGAGCTTTTTCTAGGCAAGAAGTCAGGGAAGTCTTCCCGAAAGTGTGTGCTGAAACCCGCAGGTTTTAGAGTTTCAGCAGGTGCAGGCGGGCAAGGGCTGGGGAGAACATTCCAGGCAGAGGGAACAGCATGTGCAAAACCCCTTTGCCCAGCCCTGAGTCCGGCACTACCCCTGAGTATAACAGGCACCTTAACTTCCCTTTTGTCAATTAGCTTTTCTAAACCCAGCTTTTTTTTTTAAAGTTGTGGGAAGAAAATAAGCTACTAAGAAACATTGGAATATCTCTTTTGCTGACTTTTTAAAATTATATTAATTACCACTTATTAAGCAATCTTTATGTGTCAGGCCTGATGCTAAGAGTTTTACATCCCCTACTTCATTTACTCTTTAATTAATTCCCACGTAAGGCCACATGTGGTAAGCACTTTGCATTCATCTTTTTAAACAAATGATTCAACTGAGACTTGGAGTTTAAGCAACGTGGCCAGTTTCCCTCACCTTCTGCGTCAGGGGTTGGGAAATTACAGCCCTTCTCCGGGTGCCTGTTTGTGTAAAGTTCCCGTGGGACAGCCGTCCGTGTTCATTTCTGTGTTGTGCGTGATTGCTTTCAGGCTGCAACAGCAGAGCTGAGTGGAACGACAGAGATCATATGACCCACAAAATCTAAAATATTTACCATCTGGCCCTTTACAGAAAACATATACCAACCCCCATCCGGGGCGGAGGCGGCCAGGGCTGAGGTCGGGCCTTTCTGGCTGCAGTTTCCTCTTAGTCTCCACGATCCGGTTCGTGGATCGTGAGCGTACTGTCATGCTATAAACTCCAAACTATTAATAAAATGGTCAGGAAGCTGTGTAGGGCACACAGAACACACTTTCCAAATTTCTTTGTTAACTTTCTGTTCTCAGGATGAGTGATTTACTCATTAGTTGGTATTCAAATAACATGAGATGGAGACCTGCAGTGTGTGCTGCTGTGCCGGGCTCTGGGGAAACAGGGGAACAAACTCGGCCCCTGGCTCAGGATGCTGACAGCGTAAACAGGGATGGCTGGAGAGTAGGGTGCCCCAGGGGAGGCGCAGCCTGGAGCCAGGGGCCCCGGAAGAGGAGGGCACACCTCTGCGTGGGACATCTGGGGGGAAGTAACATCTGGGTTGGGCCAAACAAGGGAGAAGTAGGAAAATAAGGAACATGTTCAAGAAAAAAATGAATGGTGCGATTTGACAGCACAGAGGAGCGTGTAGGAGACAAGGCTGAGAGGCAGGGAAGGGCTAAACTTTGAGGACTCCAGAGATCTGGAGGATAGAAGCCCGGCAGGCTCGCTGCAGCCGCAGTTCCACTGGCGTGCAGTCTTGGCAAAATCATCTGATGCCTATGGAGTTCTGTTTCCTCATCTTAAAGAAGGGGTAAGACCAGATAATCTTCGGTGTCCTTTCAGGGGGTTTTGAGCAAGAGAGTATCAGGAGGAGAGCTGCTTCTCAGGAAGATGGGTGCCTGGAGAGAAAAGGTCCTTCTCTCCAGCCAGGTGGCTGGCAGAGGGGAGAAGGCGACAGCTGGGATATTGGGGAAGCACACCCCAACAGCACACCAGACCATAAAACTGGGGGTTTCATATCTTCTGTGGAAGGGACTTCCCTGATGATTCTTTAAGAGAAGTGACCATTGTAGAAATGTTACTGAGAAAATTGGGGAGAATTTAGGGGCTGTTGAAAGAATGAGAGTTTATGCAGCTTTAAGGAGAAACAGTGTTAATCAGATGTTGAGAGGCTGGAACATGGCTGGGCGCGGTGGCTCACACCTGTAATCTCAGCAGTCTGGGAGGTTTGAGGCAAGAGGATGGCTTGAGGCCAGGAGTTCAAGACCAGCCTAAGCAACATGACCCCATCTCTACAAAAGATTTAAAAAGTCAGCCAGGCATGAAGTGCTATGCGCCTGTAGTCCCAGTTACATGGGAGACTGAGGCAGGAGGATCGCTTGAGCCCAAGAGTTTGAGGCTGCAGTGAGCTATGATGACACCACTGTACTCTAGCCTGGGCAACAGAGCGAGACTCTGTCTCAAAAAACAAACAAACAAAAAAAGAGACTGGAACTTGAGCTCAAGAAGGGAAGGGGTCTTCTTTTCCTCTTGGGCTCCAGGAAGCTCAAGGCTATGAGTGGGGTAGGAAAGGAGAAGGTGAGGCAAGAATGGAGCATCACCCCAATTGAGGACACAACCACAGAGGAGGAAGCATGTCTGGAAGAGGCTGTTCCTGTGAGAGCTTTGTGCCAAAGTCATGGGAGACCAGTCAGCTGGCAGCCGCCTCCCCTCCCTAACCCCTGACATTTCCTCCCATGGATGAAAATGCTCTCATAGCAGTGCCCACCTGCACCCTGTATGGGAGCTACAGCCAGACACAAAAAAGCCAGAGCCAAGAATCCTTTTGTACTTTCTTTGCGAGTCTATACTAGTCTTTCTGTACCTCATTCTTCCTGGCCAGAGGTGCCAGAAACTTACCTGAGAGGCCCACTGTGTACTTGCAGCCTGCCCAGCTAGCACTGTCTTGTCTGTCTGTGCTGCCCTGGGCGCAGAGCTAGCTTTTGGCAGCTCAGAAGGTGAGGGATGATGTTACTGGTTTCTAGGCTGTCCAGGGACTCTGAATTTCTATTCTTGGAAGGGGACCTGGCTCTTTTTCTCATTTTTCCAGAAGAGACTAAAACCGCCAGCTGAAATGCTTGTCTGTATTAAGTAGCAAATAACCTCAGCCTTGAGTAAAGAGTAGGAAAAAGGCTCTAGGAAGAAGGCTTTGCCTCAAAGGAGGCACCAGACAGAAGCTGACTGACAGACTTCTCAAAGCCCAGGGTGAGGAAGGAGACAGGCAGGGGCAGCCCACCACCAGCTGCAGGTACTCAGTGCCTGACCTGTGCAGGTGCCTTCAGGTGGATGCTGGGAGGCCAGAGGAAGAGGGCAAGGTGTGTAAGCAACTCAAGAGCAGGCATCTTGGGCTAGCTACCTTGCATGTGGGTTAGAAACTGATGTGGGACAAGCTGGAATTAATCACAAGCAATTAATGAAAGAGATTTGGCAGGGAAGCAGAGGTGGGGGGTGACCAGGTTGCTTGGTGAAGAACTGATCCCTGAGGAAGGGAGAGGCAAGGAAGGCTGGTGGAGTTTGACAGCTGAAAAAAGGGAGAAAGCCACAGGACTCAAATGATGGAATCTGCATTTACCCCAAGATGCTGGTGTCCCCACCCACTGCTTTTCTGTGTTCCAAAGGAGAAAGTGGGAAGTTGTCTTGCATTTGGCTCACTGGGGTCTTTCTCTGCCCCAACACAGGGCAATTTTGTGCTAATTAATCATCCGGCACAGGCACCAACTCACTTTCCCATCACTTCCTGTCTGCAGACCACAGCACTCATCCAGGATTCCAGAACATGAACTGTTTTCCTGGAGGAACAGAGAAACTGTGCCCCTACTTAAATATTACTAGAAAATATTGAAACCCCCTCCCAAATATGGCATCCATGCAGGCTGGGAAGAATAGGTTGGTTTTTTTTAGTTTTTAAGTTCAGAAATCAAAAGTATAAGAAAGTTGTATGGTTAAAAGCCTCCCTCCTATCCCTGTTGCCATCCACACATTTTCTCCTGCCTGCCATGTAGGTAACTGATGTTTAAATTAGTTTCTCATGTGTCCAGCCTTATTCAAGCAAAGATGAATTTTGGCACATTCTCTCCCCCGTCCCTTTAAAAGATATATATAAATGGTGGCATACTGTTTACCCTGTCTTAGAAATTGTTATTGGGGTCTTTTTGACAGGGGCTGGCTCTTCTATTGCAGAATCCTGGGTAGTGGCTTTGTGTTCCCAGGACAGCAAGGGCTTCCAGCTGGATAAGATTCTAAGCTTAAATAAACTGGACATCAAATAGGATGAACTCAAAGAAACCCACACCTGAGACACATTATAATCAAACTGTTGAACAAGACAAAGTGTGGCTGGACATGGTGACTCACACCTGTAATCCCAGCACTTTGGGAGGCCAGGGTGGGAGGATTGCTTGAGGCCAGGAGTTTGAGACCAGCCTGGGCAACATGGTAAGACCTCATCTCTACAAAAAATAAGAAAAATTATCGAGTCATGGTGGCTCATGCCTGTAGTCCCAGCTACTTGGGAGGCTGAGGCAGGAGGATGGCTTGAGCCCATGAGTTGGAGGCTGTAGTGAGCTGTGATCATGCCACTGTACTCCAGCCTGGATGACAGAGTGAGACTCTGTGAAAGGAAAAAAGAAAGAAGAAAGAAAGAAAGGAAGAGAATTTTGAAAGCAGGGAAAGAAAAACAACTTGATATGTACAAGGGAACCTCCATAAGAATTTAAGTGGATTTTTAAGCAGAAACCTTTTGGGCCGGAAGGGAGTGGAATGATATAATCAAAATCCTAAAAGAGAAAAATGGGAAGCCCAGCAACCTCATCATTTAAAAAATGAAGAAGAAATAAAGACTTTCTCAGCAAACAAAAACTGAGGGAGTTTACCGCCACTAGGCTTGCCTTACAAGAAATGCTAAAGCGAGTTTTTCAAGCTAAAGGAAAAGGATACTAATTAGTAACATGAAAACATACAAAAGCATAAAACTCATGGGTAAAGTAAGTACATTGTCAAATTCAAAATACTCTAATACTGTAATGGTGGTGTGTAAATCAATTATATCTATAGTATGAAGGTTAAAAGAAGAAAGTATTAAAAACAACTATAACTAAAACAATTTGGTAAATGATAAAAATTACAAAAAGATGTAAATTATGATATCAAAAACATAAAGTGTGGGTGGAGTAAAAGTGTAGAGTTTGTGTATGGGATCAAAGTTAAGTTGTTACCAGCTTGAAATAGAATGCTGTAAGTATAGGATGTTTTATGTAAGTCTCAGGGTAGCAACAAAGCACAAGTATATGGTAGAAACACAAAAGATAAGAAAATATTCAACACCTAACACTACAGAAAACCATCAAAACACAAAGGAAGACAGCAAGAGAGGAAGAAAGGGACCAAAGATCTACAAAACAACCAGAAAACAATTAATAAAATGGCAGTCATCTTTACCAATCGATAGTTACCTTGACTATAAATTGGTTAAATTCTCCAATAAAAAGACATAAGTTGACTGAACAGATTTAAAAACATAAAAAGATCCAACTACATATTGCCTACAAGAAACTCAGTTCAGCTTTGACACACAGAAAGTGGAGAGATGGAAAAAGACATTACATGCCAATGGAAGCCAAATAAAGCGGGGGCCTTTTTCGCTCAGGCCCATGGTGCCGGCAGGATGGGCAAGCGTCATGGACTTCGTACTGCCAGGCAGCTCCGTAGTCACTGACGAGACCAGAAGCGGCACGATAAACGTTACAAGAAAGCCCATTTGGTCACAGCCCTGAAGGCCAACCCTTTTGGAGGTGCTTCCTATGCAAAGGGAATTGTGCTGAAAAAAGTAGGAGTTGAAGCCAAACAGCCAAATTCTGCCATCAGGAAGTGTGTCAGGGTCCAGCTGATCAAGAACTGCAAGAAAATCACAGCCTTTGTACCCAACAATGGTTGCTTGAACTTCATTGAAGAAAACGATGAAGATCTGGTTGCTGGATTTGGTCGAAAAGGTCATGCTGTTGGTGACATTCCTGGAGTAGGCTTTAAGGTTGTCAAAGTAGCCAGTGTTTCTCTTTTGGCCCTATACAAAGACAAGAATGAAAGACCAGGATCATAAATTTTGATGGTGAAAACAGAGTAGTAATAAATTTTCATATGCCAGAAAAAAGAGAAAAAAGAAAAGAAAAGCAAGCAGGGGGAGCTATACTAATAACAGGAAAAATAGACATTAAATCAAAAACTGTAAAAAGAGTGTTACAGCTCTTTTAGAATTTGTCTAGCAGGTTTTCCAGTGAAGACTGGAAAACCCCCTAAATTTAAAAATTTTAAAAATTTAATTTAATTTGAAAAAAACTGTAAAAAAAGACAAGGAAAGTCATTATATAATGACAAAGGGGTCAATTCATCACGAGGATATAACAATTGTACACTTGAACTTAGCCAAAAGGCCAAGAAGTGATTAACAATTGTAAATATATATGCACCCAACATATATAAAGCATATATATGGGATATATATCAATACAATAATAATGGGGGACTTTAATTCCCCATTTTCAACAACAGATTAGACAGAAGTCAATAAGGACACATTGGATTTGAACTACACTTTACACCAAATGGACCTAACAAATATATACAAAACATTCATCCAACAAGCGTACACATTCTTCTCAAGCAACACATAGAACATTCTCTAGTTTAGATCGTATGTTAAGCCACAGAACAAATCTCACAAAATTTAAGAAGACTAAAATAATATCAAGTGTTTTTTCTGACCACAATGGTATGAAAGTAGAAATCAGTAACAGGAGAAATTTTGGAAAATTCACAAGTATGTAGAAATTAAAGAACATGCTCCTGAACAACCACTGAGTCAAAGAAGCAATTAAAGGGGAAATTTAAAAATATCTTGAGACAAACAAAAATGGAAACACAACTGCCAAAACTTACAGGATGCAGCAAAAGTACTTCTATGAGGGAAGTTTATACCAATAAATGCCTACAACAAAAAAAGAACAAAGGTCTCAAATAAACAACCTAACTTGCACCTCAAGGAACTAAGAAAAACAAAGCTCAGAATTAGCAGAAGGAAGGAAATAACAAAGATCAGATTAGAAATAAATAAAATAGAGACTAGAAAAGTAAGAAAAGATCAACAAAACGATGTTTCTTATTTTAAATATGTTTTGTATCATTCTGTGAACTAAAATAAAATCTTAAAGCTCCCGCCCACTGGCTGACTGAATGGACCCCTTCCTAGCCAAGGGGATACCCTAAAACTGAATTGCTTGCCACGAGGAGGGAGGTCAGACGTGCCTCACCATGCCCCCTCCCTTCTTGGAGATGATATTCTTTGTAACTCATCAACAGGCCTAAGGCTATGCAAGACAAACCTGCAGGTCCTCAATTTACACAACAAATGCATGTCCAGTGGCTTGTCTCTTATCTAAAACATTCCAAGCCTTTAGACAAAGCTTCATTTTTTTAACCAATGACAAGTCAAGGAGTCTTTAAACCCACCTATAACCTGTAAGCCCCCCGCTTCGAGATGGCCCACCTTTTTGGGCCAAACCAATGTATGCCTTCCATGTATTGATGTATGACTTTACTGTAACCCCTGTCTCCCTGAAATGTATAAAACCAAACTGTAGCCCAACCACAGCGAGTCTACTTGCTCAAGGCTTCTTGGGTGTGGCTCCAGGTCATAGGCCTCAAATTTGGCTCAGAATAAACCTCTTTAAATTATTTTACAGAGTTTGGCTTCTTTTCCATTGATAATTCTAATCATACAGTATGTTGTCGTCAGTGTTATTTCAGTGAATGGATGTAATGTATGCAGTAAAGTGTTTGTGGATTCATGTTTAAAAAATATTTGTAATTTACTGAAAAACAACGTTGTGAATAGTCTTACTTCAGTGAATGGTTGTAATGTAGGTAATGAAGTGTTAGTAAACATATGTTTAACATGTTTCCAAGAATATTAGTTATTTACACTATGTTGTTAATAGTGTTAATTCAGTAAATGTAAGTGTTAAGAAACAATAATACATATAGTGAAATTTTAAATAAACTTCTTTTAAGGCAGGCGCAGTAGCTCAGGCCAATAATCCTAGCACTTTGGGAGGCCGAGGTGGGAGGATCACTTGAGGCCAGGAGTTCAAGACCAGCCTGGGCAATATAACAAGATCCTACCTCTACAAAAAATTTTTTAAAAAAACAAAAAAGCTGGGCACCATGGCACGTGCCTTTAGTCCCAGTTACCTGGGAGACTGAAGCAGAAGGATCGCTTGAGCCCAGGAGTTCGAGGCTGCAGGGAGTGATGATTATGCCCCTGCATTCCAGCCAGGTGACAGAGTGAGACCACGTCTCTAAAAAAATAAAAAATTAAAAAAAAATTAAAAAATCGAGGGGCCAGCAAATATCCACCATGACTGGCAAATGTGGGTTGCAGACAAAAGTATGGGGGAAAATAATCAAGGGGCCTTTTGATGGTTTAAAAAACAAGTTATGTGGTTTTTTTTTTTTAAACCACAATTTAAAAACAAAATCAGCCTGGGAATCACTGCTATTATAGGAAGTAAAAGAAAGGGATGAAAACAGGATAATAGATGGATTAAAAATAAGAAAAGAAGGGTTGGGAGGCAAAACAGATAGGCAAAGTTAGGTTAATCGTAAAAGTCTTGGCTCAATAAAAAGCTAATAGAGTTTTTCTTTTCCGTGAACATAAATGACACGGAGGCCTAATTATAAGGTTTATTAGAACCGTCAGCAGAATGAAACAGAAAGAGCAAGAACAACTTGTAATAAATCTCACCTAAAAAAAAGGTGGGAACAAATAATACATAAGAGATGGATACAAGTAAAAAAGCGTCTGAAACCCGATTACCTGATGCCAATATTTGTGTGATCTTTTCCCTTTTAATGTATACTTTGAATACTACAAATGAAATAAAGAAAAAGTCATTTTTAACAATAAAAAAATCAAAAAAACTTCCTTTAAAGATGTTTCACAGACAGCAGCTTACACACATTTTTGGAAACAGTGTTATTTCAACGAATGGATGTCAGGTACGTCGTGAAGTGTTTATAGACTCTTTTTTAAAAGAGATTTCTAAAAATGTTACTGGTAATGTGATGTAAGCCATTTTATTTCAGTCAGTCAGTGTGTTTACCACACTCATGTATGTAGTAGTGTTTAAAGATACTTCTTTAAAAGACAGTTCTACACTGGGCTCGGTGGCTCACGCCTGTAACCCCAGCACTTTGGGAGGCCGAGGTGGGAGGTTTGCTTGAGGCCAGGAGTTTGGGACCAGCCTGAGCAACATCGCAAGACCCCATCTCTACAAAAAATAGAAAAATTAGCCTGGTGTGGTCCCAGCTCATCTGTAGTCCCTGCTTCTTGGGAGGCTAAGGCAGGAGGGTCACTTGAGCCCAGGAGTTTGAGGCTGCAGTGACCTATGATGACACCACTGCACTCTGGCCCAGGCAACAGAGTGAGACCCTGTCTCAAAAAATAAAAAAGGGTCCAAAAATTCTGCTTACACACTTTGCTGTAAACCCAATTTCAACTGTGAGGGGCAAAACAAGGCTATGGCTGTCAATGTAGGAACCACACTGGCATTTTCTTTCCAGATGGGGCCACTGCTGGAACTCTACAAATTCCCACAGGTGGGGATGAAGGTGGAGCATGGGTGTCTTCTCCAAAGCCATCATCTGGTAGTAAAATAAATTTGGAGAATGTCCTTACACATCTCTCAAAGTGGTAAATTAGAATACACAGAACTCTTGGAGTGATGTGTTCTTTACCTGAGCTGACAATCACTATTGAAAATGAAGACTTTGCTGGCTGAAGTGAACCTCAGGCAGTCCTAGAAAGAGCTTCTGAGCAATTTTTCCAGGTAGCACTTGCAGGGAAGCTAAAAATAGAATATGAAATGAAGAAAATCCTCCCCCCCTTGCTGCTTATTAAAACTAAAGTTGATTAATATCCAGAGCATTCTTCATTCATGGAAGATGAAAAGGAGGTTTGTTGTTCAGATGAATATCAGAAAAATATTCTCTCTTGGTTGTTTCCTCTGGGGGAAGAAAAAATGGACCAAGCTTTTTCCTTCCCATTTAGATCACTTAGGATGCCTTTGCTATTCTCCTGAGTGACAAGGGCCAGTTTCCATCTCTGTGTCAGATGGCCTCCAAGGACACTCCTCTGGCCTAAGGCATGGTGGTGTTACTGCTGCCTTCTGGCTGGACCCGTGTGGAGTTGTTTGTGTCAGATGACATGAGACGTGGGCCGGTCCTCTGGGAGCCAAGGGAAGAAGTGTGTAGGGAGACATCTGCTCAGCCTTTATAGAGCAGACGCCTTTCACTGAGTGATTCCGGCCTTTTTCACTTTGGAATTTCCTCACCAGTATCCCAGATGCATCACACAATGTGGCTATTGGTTGTGGTGACACCAGTGTGCTGTTACACCTTAGAGTGGCTGGTTTGAAAGCTGTCACCATGTGGAAGTGTAGCTGTGATTTCACCACATGTGGGAAAGACTTTCTGGACACTTCCCATGGGACTTGTTCTTTTTCATACCAGAGACATCAAACTCCTGGTTTCAAACAGTTTCAACAGACAGTTAACCCTTCTAATTACCCCAAAGATGTTTTGCTTAGGAAACTGTGGGGTTTTAAATCTTCAAGGCTCTGTTTCTGAATCTGACTGTGTGATGTTTTGGAGAGTTGTTCTTTCGGCGTGTCCTCGCAGGCTGCGCCGCTGACAGCCCCGTGTCTGACCCCATGGTAGAGATGAAGGTGTTTTCAAATATTTATACAGCTTGTCATAATGTGAACTAGAATGTCTTATCAACTAACTGTATCAATTGATTATGTAAACCTAAGTGTTTAAACCTGAAATGCCTCGCACCTGTGGGCACAGGCCTAGCGAATACAGCAAAGGAATATTCTGTCCATTTCATTCTTACGAAATTGCAAATATCAGTTGTGCGATTTGCCTTCCACTCAGCCTTGAGATTATATCTTTTACTGATTATCCCAAATGTGGACTCTGGTTTCATTTGGCTGCTATGTCCTTGATTTATAAACTGAGGGCAGTTCTCACAGATCTACCAAATAATAAATTTTTTTGTCTTGAGAAAAATCATGTTATTAACCTTTCTACTGTTAGATAGCACAACTGTTGTGATGTGATGCATTTAGCTGGATGTCGACCCAAGTAAATGACTGAGGCAAAAATCCCAATCAGTGGGGCTTTATTAAGCCAAGATTTTGAGGATGCACTGGGGAAAAACATGAACCCACACAAACTGTGGCTGTTTTTCTGAAGGGGAGGTTGGAACGGTCAGCATTTAAAGGCGCACAGAGCGAAGGGAAAAGGGTGGGGGGCTGATGAGGCAAAGTGGTTACATTCTTGTGAGGCCCAAGAAATCTACATTTTACATAAAATAAGGGGAATGTAAAAAGGAAAAAGGGAGTGAAGGAAGCATCAATTATGTAAATGTCCCTGGGTGGGTGAAAGAATGTCTGATTCTGTCTTGTCTCCAGTTCTGTTACCTGTAAGATAAACTTGTAATTCATTATTAGTGTGGAGCGAAATAGGCGTTAGTTTTAGGTGCTAGACACAGGGACAATTTGCATGTCTTTGCTTATGGGAGGTCAGCATGGAATTTCCTTAAGGAATGATCTGTGGGGCCAGCTCTCCACAGGTACCTTCTCTTTTCCATAGGAGTTGAGGGGGTAGCCCTGAATCTTTGATTTTCTTTTTATACTGGACAAAGTCTTAGAAAATTTGGCAAGGGTGGAAACTGGGTGGGTAGGTTGTGGGAACGTGCACGAAATCCCCAAGACACCGAGGGCTTGCTGGGTCCCAGGAAGCAAGAGCAGACCAGACTGCAGGCAAAGGGGGAGGCTGGGGGGAGAGGGAGGCAGGCAGGAGTGCTCAGGCCTGGAGGTGTGGGCAGTGCTACCGTCCTTGTTCTAAGGCCAGTGAAGTTACCTCAGCAGGAGTGACATAATGAGAAGTGTGTTTGTAAGCCAGTGTTTCGCCATTGTCAAGTTGGGGGGAGCGGGTGGGTCTGTGTTCCTCCTCCTGGGGGGCTGCGCTGGGCGAGCCCAGCATGGGGCCGGGGTGTTCCCCGCATCTGCTCGGGAGGAAACTGGGCAGGGCCAGCCTGGAGCCATCTCTGCTTTTTAAACCTATGGAGGTTGCCTAGATGGGGGGCGGTCTCAGGGACAGTTCCAGAAAAGGGAAACTTGGATCTGTATGGAAAACGACATTTGTCACCCAGTTGGGGCAGGTGGTGAAGTGAAGTGGGTCTGAGGACTGGGTTGCCACTAGGAACCCGAGTTGGTTTCCTCATTTGGGGGTGAGTAGTGGTTACCTGGAGAGTGTCCCTGCTGTGGGGAAAATACACAGGAGTATTTGGTGTGAAGTTGCAAATCTGGTACAGGAATAACTGCTGGGGAAGCTGAGAGAAAGGATAAGGGAGTACTTTGTACCACTATTGCAAGTTGTCTGTAAGTATTATATGAAATTATTGAGAAGTAAATTACTTTTTAAAACAACCATGTCAATACCATGTCAGTAAAGCAGAAGTGACATTCTAGAGGCTAAGCCAGACCCAAATCCAGTTCAGCCAAAGCTGTGAAACCAATCGCCCGGGTAAGACAGAATGTTATATTAGCATTAAGAGGTCACTGCGTGAACATTATATTCGTAGTCATTCTGCCTTGGGTGTTAAGAGGGCCCTCAGGTGTAGTGGAAACAGTGGGATTTTTTATTTCCAATATTCCACATGAGGCCCTTCCTCTGCAGGGTACTCTGAAGACTGACTGTCCCTTAGCAGTCAAGGCTGTGGACAAGAAGGGTTTTACTCACCGCTGACAGCCTTAAGTTGGCCCAAAGTGAGGCGGTGCCCGCTGAGATCTGTGCTGGGGCAAGTGAAGTTCTTGTCCTCCCTGCAGGCCCGGGGCTGATGTCCACAAGCAGAACACGGGGCGCTACTCAGGGGTCAGAAAAGGCAGGTTTCCCCCACTGCTGTATTTGGCTTTAAAAAAAAAAAAAAGGCGGGTTCGCGCGCCCCCTGCTGATCATCGAGGGCAGTGCAGGGCCCTCGGCTCACGGTTTAGCGGTGGCCGTGCGCGCCCTCCTGGCTGTCCTGCTGAATCAATAATAGTCAGTGTTCGGATTATTCAATGCCATAAATTTGGAAATTCTACCTAAAATGCAGCCTACTATTCTGTGTCTTTTTCCAAAAATGTTAAAGGGACAATTAATTGGAAACCATATGGAATGAAACGAATGTAGACACAAACTTTACAAGTTGCACAAAAATTCACTCAAAATAGTCCATAGACTTAAACTTAAAATACAAAGCTATACAAAAAGGTTTATTTGATATGTTAAATTGCATGGGAAGCAATACCAAATAAGAAGAGATATTTAACCTCTCTAGGTTGTATTTGTATGGATAAAATGTTATTGTTTCAGAACTTGTATCAAGTTCCTGGAAATTTGTCAAGGTCCTCCCTATCCACGATATGTCCTGGGACGCTGTTATCAGCCGTAATTCCAGTTGTTATTTTAAATGTTGTAGGCTACAGAAACAACAAAATTTTCTTGTCAATTTGGCCAATTCACACCTTCTGTCATTCACAGATATTTATTGTGTCACTCTGATGTATTCCTGAAAACTCCTACAGTCAGCCACAGGCCAGAATGCTTAGTCTACAACAAAGGACTGCCTCCGAGACCCAAGCAAAGGACTGTGACAGGTACTCTGGGGTACAGGCTTATGATGACATTGCTTAAATGCTTTACAGTCATACTACCAGACTAAGGATTTCTAGAACTCCAGTTGAGAAGCAGATGGATTCATGAAACTGCTAACCCAAGACTGAAATTAATTACATGGGACTGAATAAACTGATTGAGAAAAGAGCTTTTAGCTGAGAAACGCAAGTGCTTTTAAGTTATCAGGCCCAGAGAGACCTTAAAATGAGACAGCAATCACCTCCTGCTCCCCCCTTGATATATGAATTCATCTCTTGAAACTGCCTGCTATTGCCACAAGCAGCTATAAATTAACCTAATAATACTGCACCAAACACTATAGCCAGTGCTTAACAATGTATAGCCATCATCCTGGAGTACTCTGAAATTTAAAAGAAAAATGTATAGCCAATCACTAATCATTGTTGTTTCTGTAAACCAGTGGGAAATCCTGACAAAAAACTTTGTATCAGCCCACTCCCTGTCCCCCGTTTTTGCCTTTAAAAATCTGCTCTGCTTGTACAAAAGGCCGAATGGAGCTCATCTCCAAGGTTACTTGGGTCTGATCTTCAGGGAAGCTGTCCTCACTTAGTCTCAAGTGAACTCTTTAAATTATATTTTGTGCCTCAGCCTCTTCCTTTTAGGTTGACATGACAAGGAATGATTATAATTTTATGACTTTTTTTGTTTGGAAAATTGCTGGTTCTTTAATGTCCTAGTCTTTGGATTTAAAGAACCCCTTTCTCTTATCTCTTCAACTATATCTTGTAACAATTTAGTAGATTATACTTTTATAAACACAAGTGAAATATTTATCTTTTTCTCTCCCTGCCTGATCCCTCCAGAATTTAGAAACTCTTTCTGGATATTCTTATTTTCATGGCAATATAGTGTTGGGGCAAAGGGAAAACTTCCCCTTTGCCTTCAGAAGTTTTGCTGAAAAATCAACTCACATTAAAGCAGATTAATAAGAGAAAATTTTATTGTTACAGTGCACATGCAGGGAGAATCACAGAGTGATTGCCCAATATCCCAATGAGACCCAAAGACTTATATATCCCCATTTCAGAGGGGAAGAGAGAGATGGGGTATAGGTAATTCTGTTGAGGGGCAATAAATGGTTACTATGGAGGATGAATAGATATTTGGGATAATGAATGGATGGGGAGAACAGATTGACCTGTGAATGATTCTCTTTGGAAATTAAACTAACCTGAGAGACAGGCATTATTTTGTAAAAGCACTGGGCCAGGTCTGCTTGTGTTCTTGATCCTCCTTCCTGCAATAGACAATAAGATAACAGGGAAGGGAAGGACAAACAATTGTGCTTCTTTATGGAGATAGAGGGAAAGCCCCTCCCAAGGCCTGTTGATGCTGGGGTGAAATTTCCTGCACCCTTCAATAGTTATTTGCATAAGTTCAATAAGAATCTGTTCTTATGGGGAACATAATTGGAAAAATTGGTCATATTACTAAGGCTTTGACTGGAATGTCATGTTTGAGAATGATATACATAGGATCTGATATGACCAAACAATTTTAAGGAGCTAAAGTTGACTTTACAGAGCCAATGCTTACAAAGCTCTCTGGGAGAAAACAGCCTGCTACCTGGATTACAGGGTGCCATGCCTTACAGGTGAGTAAATGTTACTGAAAACTCGACACCTGTCCTGGAGGCTGCATCAGAAGAACAAGGACAAGTGGTTTGAGGAGAAGAAAAGAGAAGTTTATTACTTTGGCGGCAAAGGAGGAGGCTGGAGACTCCTGTGTGAAATGCCATGTCCTAATAATAAGCAGAAATACAGAGCTTGTAAAGGATGGGCTCTCAGCTTCAGGCAATTGCCGTTCAACTACAGTTGATTCTAATCGCCCCATCTCCACTAAAGACAATCCAGCGACCCCCCACCCAGGACCTCCCTCCCCAGGTCAGGGCTGAGCCATCTCCTGTAGCACAAAGAACAAAAGACATCACCCTGCCCCTCCCAACCACTGGCCTGAGGCAGGGATGCAGGTTTTAGTTCTCAAAAAGGAGTGGAGGATGTTTTAAAGAGACAGAAAATATTTTTGCCATTTTTTCAGGCCATTCCCTCTGTTACATATTCCCCACTCTCAATATTTCCCTTTCATAGCTATGGGAGGAGGGGTGACTACTCTGTTACATAAGGAGGTTGCTTCCTGGCAGGGCCTGGGAACTTGGGTTATCTTGGGGACCTCAAGAAGTGAAGAATTTACCCAAATCTATAGTTACTGCAGGTGGAGTCAGGTGGTAAGTTCTTGGTTTGGCTTCCTATCCTCAAGAAGGCTTTTGAAAGTCCAATTTGAGATTCTTTATGAAAAATTCCAGCAAAGCAAACTTTAAAAAGACCTATGTGACATAGGTGCAGTGGCACATGCCTGAAGCCCCACCTACTCAGGAGGCTGAGGTAGGAGGATTTGCTTGAGCCCAGGAGTTGGAGGCTGCAGTGAGCTATGATCAGGCCACTGCACTCCAGCTGGGGTGACAGAATGAGGCCTTGTCTCTAAAACAAAACAAAAAGCAAAAAAACCAAAAAAACCTATGGTCAGTTACCATCCTTGCTGCACTTATGTAAACAATCAGGCAAAATCTAAGTCTAATCTAGACTGATTTTGCAAACAAGAATAATTTTACTTTATCTTTGGTCAAAAATAAAAGTGACTGTAGGAAAAATTTTGTGTTTCAATGGAAAAATACAACTCACCCTTGTGCATTATTGGATTCTAATCCTGTTCATTGTCTTTCAGCTATTTTTACCTCTTTGAAAATTGGATCCTGCCATCTGGCGCATTGTGTCCCACAAATATCATTGCCAAGTATTGTCCCTGCTATTAATCTATGTCAGTTAATTTGCAGGCTCCCAACCACTGGAACAGTTAGAAGAGGAAAGTTTTGTTCCCAACAATGTATAAGGATATTGGGGTACATCCATGCAATGGAATACTATTCAGCAATAGAAAGAAATGAACTATCCACCTATGCAAAGACATGGATGAATCTTAAATGCATATTGCTAAGTAAAAGAAGATGGTCTGAATAGGCTATGGCCCCATTTATGTGAGATTCTGGAATAGAGATGGTACACAGATCAGTGGTTGCAGCAGGGTGTGGGTTTGAGGTATTCCATGTGATAGCTGCCAACATGCATTTCTCAAAACACATAAAATTTTACAGCCCAAAGAGTAATTAAATTACAATCTATTAAAATTAAATTATTTAGGAGGTGGGGGTATCCCAGCACAGAACACACAATGTCACAAAGAATCTAACTGTATTACAAATGTATGAAGAAACTCACTGCAGGTGGTAGGGCAAATGGTGCTAACCTAAGTAACTTCAGAAATGAGTGGGATCTGTAGACTGAGGCAAATGAACTGTACCTTAACAGTGGACTCTATTTTATGAAGTTCTTTCCCACAGGGGTAATAGTTAATAATTCTAAAACCACTATATCTGAATCTGGAATGGAACAATGAATTAAATAAATGGTAGATGGTGGGGGCAGGTTTCTCAGGGATGAAGTGGGAGGTTTCAGGTAAGCAGGGGAGGAGGCAAGAATGATTCATGTGATACTAGGTCAGAGGTGGCGGCATCAGGATAAACTCACGTTTAGCTTAATATAGATACAGACTGTTAGGGTGGAAAGCCGAGTAGGTGCTCACGGCACAGGTGGAGAAAGATTTCTCATGCAGAGATTAAGATATAAAAGTTAAAAAGTTTATTTTACCCTTTTAGAAGGACAGAGAAAGAGAGGGAGAGCAGGGAGACAGCATGGCATCCCAAAGAAAGAGAAGGGAGATGCCAGCAGCGAGGCCATGTAGCCTGATGATTTTATGGGGACAAAAAGAAAGAGAAAAAAAATAGTAATTGTTGCGGAGTAACTAGCAGGCAGCTGGGAGACGTCAGGTTGTCTTTCTTGTTTTCTCTGTTCCTGGAGACTTGGTTATCTCTGAAATGTAGTCAGGCTTATGCAGGGGATGTGATTTTACCCCTGAGATATGGTTTTGGGCAGGAAACTAAGGCCCGGAGTTTGCCCTCCTACTGTCCCTTGAGGAGCTTCTCAGGAACTCCTTGAGGCTATAAAATAAATTCCAAAATTCTAAAAGCTCTGAGCTGCTGAATGTAAAGAGAAAGATTTACATTCCTTTCTGTCTCTGGGCTCTTTTCGGATGTTTGTGACAATGGAACCCGGCAGGATGCCTGCCAGTTTGGGAGAGAAACAGCAGAGAGTAGGGAGAGCTCATGATTGATCTTTAGATGCTGTTAGAAAATTGCGGGATTAGATATTTTCCTATTATTTCAGCAAGGCCACCCTTACACAGACAGTTCCACATAGAAATCTTTATAGATGGGTGTGTATATGTGGGTTAGAATACACGCATATATTTTCATGCATCATCAGCTTCAAAGGCCAAGATGCAATGAGCACATTTAGCTTCCAGATGTATGTTTTTAATATCGTTTCTTTTTTTTTAATACAGAGTCTTGCTCTGTCGCCCTGGCTAGAGTGCAGTGGCGTCATCATAGCTCACTGCAACTTCAAACTCCTGGACTCAAGCAATCCTCCTACCTCAGCCTCCCTAGTAGCTGGAACTATTATGGCAACCGAAATCAGATGGACCAGGAACACACTGAGCAGCACACGAGGACATAGAGAGAACAGGTTTATTTTACACCAGTGGGCTCAGAGGGGACTCTGCCACCAAATTCTAAGCATCGAGCTTTAGATGTAATGACCTTTTATAGAGGTCTATACCAGGAAGTGTACAGATAAGGAAGTTACTGCAAGGGAACTGCTGAAAGCTGGTTACAGAAGCGAGAGTTGCAGTCGTTAAGCAGTTTCAAGGACAGTGGAATTTTCCATTTCCCCATCAGGACTACAGGCACCTGCCACCACACCTGGCTAATTTTTCTATTTTTTTATAGAGACGGTGTTTTGCTCTTGCTCAGGCTGGTCTCCAACTCCTGACCACCAACTCCTGGCCTCAAGTGATCCTCTCCTCAGCCTCCTAAAGTGCTAGGATTGCAGAGGTAAGCCACCACGCCCAGCTGATAAATTATTTTTGAAACAAAGGTAATACATATTTAAAACCCATCACACCTAATTATTTTTATTAAATTTTACCATGACTATGTTCTTGAGGATATTTACACTTGTATATTTAAATAATGTGCTAGGGCTCATCTTTTCCTGTGGTATAACACGAAAATATATTTGGTCTTTGTCCCCAGGCACAGAGGTCCTAAAACCCTTAGAATTTCCTGATGGCATTGTGAACTAAAATTAAATAAAAGGCTTCCCCTCCACTGAATGGACCCCCTCCTGGCCAAGCAGATATCCATATCCTAAAACTAAATCATCTGCCACGAGGAGGAGGTCAGACTTGCCTCACCATGCCCCCCTCCCTTCTTGGAGACATCCTTTGTAACTCATCAACAGGCCTAAGGCTGTGCAAGACAAACCTGCAGGTCCCCAATTTACACAACAAAATAAGTCCAGTGACTTGTCTCTTATCTAAAACATTCCAAGCCTTTAGACGAAGCCTCAATTTTTTAAACCAATTACAAGTCAAGGAGTCTTTAAACCCACCTATAACCTGTAAGCCCCCCCCACCTTTGAGATGGCCCACCTTTTTGGGCCAAACCAATGTATGCCTTCCATGTATTGATATATGACTTTACTGTAATCCCTGTCTCCCTGAAATGTATAAAACCAAACTATAGCCCAACCACAGCGAGTCCACTTGCTCAAGGCTTCTTGGGTGTGGCTCCGGGTCATGGTCCTCAAATTTGGCTCAGAATAAACCCCTTTAAAATTATTTTACAGAGTTCGGCTTCTTTTCCATCACAGCGTCTTTTGTTATTCATAACGAGCCCTTTTTGATCACTGGTGAGTTTATGCTAATGAGGTGACTTAGAGAGGGGACCCTAGATAGCCTCAGGAGGGAGCTGGTCACCAGAAAGCTTTTAGCTCCACGCACCAACCTCTGGGGAGCAGGACTGGGAGCTGGAGAGTGAGCTCCGGTAAAAGCTCTGGAACAATGAGATTCTGACAGCTTCCAGGTTAGCGAACACCTCGAGGCTGGGAGTGTTACAGAGCAACAGGCTTGCTGCCCGATGAGCATAGATGCCAGTACTATGGAACCAGTTTTCGAGAAAAGAAATAGCTTTATGTGAGTCGACTGACAAGGAAACAGACAGAAGGCAATGTTGAAATCTGTCTCCCAGATCTAGGGTGGGTCAAGTTTTAATGGCATTTCTAACTAATCCCGGGTGCTGTCAATGCAGCTGGTCTGCCAGGCTGGTGGTGGTAACCAGTTAAAGCTTTCTCCCGTTGCACATGCCCAGACAATTTGGGCTCAGCATCACCTCTAACTCCTCAAGCAATGGGTAATCAGCTTGAGCTGGTCTTGGGTTCCGCCCCTGGAGAGGGCATGGAAGCTTTCTGCCCCTCCTCCCATACCTTCTATTTGCCTGTTCCTGAGTTGTAGGCTTTGTAATAAACTGGTAAATGTAAGTAAAGTATTTTCCTCAGTTCCGTGAGCCATTCTAGCAAATTACCAAACATAAGGAAGGGGTTGTAGGAACCCCCAGTTTGTAGTCAGCAGGGCAGAAGTATGGGTGGCCTGGGTGTCTGAAGTGGGGGGCAGTTTTGTGAGACTGAGCCATTTAATTTGTGGGGTCTAACACTAACTCTGGGTGGTTAGTGTCAGAATTGATTTGAATTGTTGGACACCCAGTTGGTGTCAAAGAATCCGAGATTTGGAGAATTGGTTGATATCAGAGAAAACATTCCAGACTTCCCCACTCCACTTTCAGGAACATCAGCAGTGTCTTGAAATCAGCCAGGACGGGAGTATTTATGTAACAGTGGAAGGCAGGCTTAGCATGACTGACTCCATTTTTTGCTTCTGACCCCGGTGGCAATATCCCTTAGGTTAAAAGCTTCTGCTTAGCTCTGCGCATAGGCCAGCTAATTACAGCAGAAATTTAGTTTGTAGTTCAACTTTAGAAGAAAAATGATACCTGTCCCTTTCCCAAAACTATTAATAACTCCCATGGAGATAAGGAACATAGGCACACAAGAAACAATGTTATGTTAAAGACTTACAGGAACATCATGACCTGACCTATGTCACCCAAAGGTACCTGACCAAGAACAAAGAAGTTTCGCAACCTCCTCGGACCCTCGCTGACACCCAGATGTTGGCGGTTGTCTGCTCACCTCTTGCAATTCCCCTCCTCTCCCCACTTCCCATAACACAAAAAGGAGCCTAAAGTTCATGCTCACTTAAAATGGTTCTTTAAGACATTGGTCCGCCATCTTCTCAGTTTGCTGGCTCTCCAAATAAAAGTTGCTTTCCTTGCTCCAATACCTTGTCTCTTGACTTATTGGCTGTCATGTGGCGAGTGGTACAAACCTGGACTCGGTTACATTTACACCACAGAAATTGGCACATGCCTTTCCTTCCCCTGGGGAGCCAGTTGTTACACGTAGACCCCCCGCACCACTGATTTCATAGGTTCAGGGGGGCTAGCAGCCCGGGCAGGTTTTCCCATGCTTCTTCCCCTCTGCTCCCTTTAGAGCAGAGCCTGGGCAAACAGAAATCCCCATGAGTCCTTACCCACAACCTTCTTCATGCTGACCCAGGACCCCAAAGCACCACATTTAGCTCCTTCCTTTAAGCCTCCTGGGAAGCTGGGCTAAGGCATCCTGCTCCCAGGATCCTGCTATACATTCTCCAGGGAGTGCACTGGCACAGATCAGCACTGGAAAGGGCCTCAGGACAGCTATGCGTAGAAGGCAGGAAGGAAGGGAAAGTCAAGGGCAAATGCCCAGGTGGAGCCTAGAATGGGCTCTCCGGGATCCATTCTGTGCTCGTGTGCACTGTGCCACATACTGGGGACCAAAGACAGGAAGGTGACTGTCCTCAAAGAGCCTGCTGTGTGGGGGCACAGGGAGGCAGATATTAAATAGCCACAAAGTCACTCTTCCAGTAGTGCTTATGATCAATGCTATAAAGAAATCTACAGGAAGGAGTCAGGTACAATGGAGATCCATCTCAAAATATGGGCTGGTCCATATGTCTGCTCCTGAGTGGGCCTCAACCTTTGTTTTACAAATTTAAAAGAACAGTGATTTTTAAATTGACATCTAAAGGTGGAGTAATGTATTAGTTTCCTATTGCTGCTGTAACAAATTATCACAAACTTAGTGGCTTAAACAGTACACATTTATGATCTTACAGTTGTAGAGATCAGAAGTCTAAAATGTGTCAGCAGGGCTATGTTCTTTCCAGAAGCCCTAGGGGAGAATTTATCTCCTTGCTGCCTGCATTCCATGGCTCACGACCCTCCCTTCATCTTCAGTGGCAGCAGTGAAGCATCTTCAAATTCCTCTCTCCTCCACCTCTATTGCTAGTCCCATCCCCTTCTCTAACTTTGACCATCCTGACTCCTCTTTCCCTTAGAAGGACCCATGGAGATTATTTTTATGTGCCAAATTGACTGGGTCATTGTGCCCAGTGCCCAGATATTTCATGAAACATTATTCTGGATGTTTTGTGAAGGTGTTTTTTGAATTAGATTAACATCGAAATCCGTGGACTATGAGTAAAGGAGATTATTCCCCATAATGTGGGTGAGCAGTTGAAGGCCTGAATAGCACAAAGACTGACCTCCCTCTAGCTAGAAGGAATCCTGCCAGCACACTGCCTTTGGACTGGAACTGCAGCTCTTCCCTTAGTCTCCAGTCTGCCAGTCTGCCTATCAGATTCTGGACTTGCCACACCTCTGCAATCACATAAGCAAAATTCCTTAAAATCTCTCCATCAATAGTGTAAGGGTGGAAAGCTCACTAGGTGCTCATGCTGTGGATGGAGAAAAATTTCTAATGCAGAGATTAGGATATATAAAAGTAAAAAGTTTATTTATTTTTCCAAGAAAGAAAGAAAGAAAGAGAGAGAGGAGGGAGTGGCTATGGCACACAGAGGAAGGAAGGAAGTGCCGGGCAGCTGAGGAAAAGCTGTTTGGACTTTTTAAAGGGTAAAAATGTTTGGTTTTTTTTTTCTGTGCTTCAGCAGACTGGTAACAGAAGCAGCTGTGAAGCTGTTGCTGGTGTTCTTTATTTTTCCTCTTTTCTCTGTGAGGTCAGCTTATCTGAGTCCTTGAAATGGGTTTCTGGCAGGAACTGAGACAGAGAGCTGGAGCAGGGAGTTCGCACCCCTACTATACACTTAGGGCTGTTCAAGGCTGAAATACAAACTCTTAGAGAGAATGAGTTAGGCCACAGGTGTTTTAATTAAACAAAACAAAGGGGATAGTTGTGTTGTGAGTTTTCCCTTCCAAGGGGCAATTATGTGCTATGAGTTTATTTCCCTTACTTACTGTTTGATAAGTTTATTTTCCTCTGTTAGATAGGTTATTAGTAAGGCCACCTTTCAAATGGATAGATAGATAGATATCCTGTTAGTTCTGTTTCTCTGGAGAGCCCTGACTAATATAGCACCCTTGTGATTACATTGAGCCCACCCAGATAATCCAGAATAATCTCCCTATCTTGACCCTTAACTTAATTGCATTTGCAAAGTACCATATTCACAGGTTCTGGGAATTGGAATGTGTACATCTTTGGGAGCCATTATTCAGCCAACCACAGTCAAGTTGAGGGTTACAGTCCGGTTTAGGGTCAGAATGAATGTCAGGGTCAGGGTCATGGTGAGGGTCAGGGTCTGAGTCAGGATGAAAGTCAAAGTGGTGTTGAAGGTCAGCATAAGGGTCAGAGTCAGTGAGGGTCACTGTCAAGGTCAGCACAGGGTCATGGTGATTGTAAGGGTCAGTTTTAAGGTTACAGTGAAGGTATATTCATGGTCAAGGTCAGAGTTGGGGCAAAGGTCAGGTCACACCTTCAGAGTTAGTGTCATGGTGCCAGTCTGGGACAGGATGAAGGTCAAATTTAGCATAAGGGTCAGAGAGAGGGTCATGCTGACTGTCAGAATCAGGGTCAATGTCAGAATGTAGGTCAGATCAGAGCAAGGGTATATTTAGGGTTGTGGTAGGCAGAATAATTGCTCCCTAAATATGTTCATGTCCTAATCCCTGTGAATGTGTTACATTATATGGCAAAGGGGAAGAAAGGTTGCTAAACGTCTGAACTTGAGGTAGAGAGATGACCCTGGATTATTCAGGTGGACCCAATGTAATCACAAATCCTTAAAAGTGGAAGAGAAAAGCCAATGAGGAGAATCTTCAGAGCGATGTAATGTGAGCATTGGACCTGCCATTGCTGGCTTTGAAAATGGAGGGAGAGGGCACACACCAAAGAACATGGGCGGCCTTTGGAAGCAGGAATGGCCAGGAGACAGATTCTCCCCTAGAGCCTCTACAAAGGAACACAGCCCTGACAACACTGTGTTGGATTGGATTTTAGTCCAGTGAGCCTATGTCTGACTTCTGACCTACAAAACTCTAAGAAATAATTTTACTTTGCTTTAAGCCACTGAATTTGTTGTAATTTGTTACAGCAGCAATAAAACACTAAACAGGGGTAAAGATCAGAGCCAAATGCAGGAATAAATGTGTGTAAGGGTAAGAGTTAGGGTCAGAGCTGGGCAAGGTGGCTCATGCCTGTAATCCTAGCACTCTGGGAGGCCGAGGCAGGAGGACTGCTTGAGGTCAGGAGTTCGAGACCAGCTTGAGCAAGAGCGAGACCCCATCTCTACTAAAAATACAAAAATTAGCCAGGCATCATGGTGCACGCCTGTAGTCCCAGCTACTCAGGAGGCTGAGGCAGGAGGATCCCTTGAGCCCAGGAGTTCAAGGTTGCAGTGAGCTACAATGACACCACTACACTCTACCCGGGGTGACAGAGCGAGACTCTCTCAAAAACAATTTTTTTTTTTAATCTTCTTTAAAAAAATAAGAGTTAGGGTCAGAATCACCTTAAGGTTAGGCTCAGGGCCAGGCTCAAGTTGGGATCAGAAAGAGTGAGTGTGTGATTTTAGTGTCAGGCTCAGGTTCAAGGTAAGGTCCTCTTAAAGGTTAGCATTAGGGTGAGTGTCAGGGTCAGGGTGAGAGGGGAAATGACAGGGCAAGGCTCTGATTCAGAGTGAGAACCATCAGGTCCAAGGCAAAAGTCAAGGTCAGAGTCAGGATGAAGGTTGGGAGCAGGGGGATGGGGGGGTCACTATCAGTAACAGGGTGAGGGTAAGGGCCAGGGCATGTTCAGGTCAGGGTCAGTGAGAAAGTTAGGGTCTGATCAGGTGGAAGGTGAGAGTCAGGAGAAGGGTGAATGATGGGGTCAAGGTCATGGTTAGGGTCAGACCTAAGGTCAAGATGAGGATGTTGAGGGTCAAGATCAGAGTTATGATGTAGACACAGATTACTGTCAGGCTGAAGATGTGGTTCAGGTCAGGATCCCGACCAGGGTCAGGTCTCGGGGAGTCCCAGGGCCTAAATGGCAACCAGTGTCAGGGTTGTTGAATGCAAGCATCAGGTCAAGGGCAGGGTCAGATCTGTGTGAGGGACAGGGTCAAGATCAGGACCAGATTTAAAGGACTTACAGGTTCACGGTCATGGACATGATAGGAGTCTGGGTGAGGGTCACAGTCAGTCACGTTAGCATCAGTGTTAGCTGGGATGAGGCCAGGGTCAGCGTAGGGTTAAGATGAAGTTTTGAGTCAGGATCTTGGTCAGGTCAGGTGCAGAGTGAGCATCAGACTCAGAGGGTGAGAGACATGACCAGGGAGGGTCTGGGTGAGAGTGAAGGTCAGGCTGTGTATCTGTGTCAGAGAATCAGATTGGGGAGGTGAGTCAAGTTCAGGCTAAAGGTCCGCATCAGGGTCAGGGTTAGTGTGAGTCAGGGCCATTGTCAAGTTCAGGGATGGGATTAGGGTGCATGTATTAGGCTGAGGCTCAGGGTCACGGTCACAGTGAGGGTCGAGGTCAGGATCACCAGTCCCTGTCCACCTCCTAGCACCATGTGCTGGCGTTTGTGGATGTAACTTTCTGAAACACTCTTCCCCCACTTACCTGCATGTCTACCTCCTTCACCTGCATGGAGTCTCTAATTCTGCCTCACCCTCCCTGCCCCCTCCAATAGGATATGAGCAGCAATCTTGGAATGGAACATTTTGCTCATTAATAAACCCCAAGCACTCAGAAGAGTGCCTGGCACAGAGTAGGTGCTCAATAAAAAGTTTAATAAATGACAAGTATGCATTGAAGTATTTCTGGAAAAACGTACAACTGGAAATAAAATGTAACAAACTGTTCACAGTTCTCTTTAGGGTAGAATTACAAGAAAACTTCATGGTTGATTTGATATATGTTCATATTGTTTTCTTTTCCACTATGTTGCCCAGGCTGGTCTTGAATTCCTGGGCTCAAGAAATCCTCAGCCTCCTGAGTAGCTGAGAGGCTACAGGCACACCACCGCACCTGGTTCATTTTGTTATTATTTGTAAAAATATGGAATGGTTAACAAATTTGCATGTCATCCTTGCACAGGGGCCATGCTAATATTCTCCATATTGCTCCAAGTTTAGTATATGTGCTGCCAAAGTAGTACTCATATTGTTTTTTTTTAAATTACGATTATTTTATTATCACCAAAAATGGATCTTTCCATTTTGAGAGAAAATAAAGAAATTTAGGTTAAGTGCCTGACAGAGTGACTGGCACAAGGAACACACTGAACTGTAGCTATTAGCTAAATTCAGACAACTGGCAGGCTTCCTGCAAGCACGGGAGCACCCTCAAAGAAACCCTGCTCAGTTCCCTCACTTAAAGAGTAAAGACAGGGTGGGGCGCGGTGGCTCACGCCTGTAATCCCAGCACTTTGGGAGGCCGGGCAGAAGAACTGCTTGAGGCCAGGAGTTTGAGACCAGCCTGAGCAACATATCAAGATCCCATCTCTATAAAAAATAGAAAAATTAGCTGGGACCTGTAGTCCCAGCTACTTGACAGGCTGAGGCAGGAGGATCACTTGAGCCCAGGAATGTGAGGTTGCAGTCAGCTACGATGATGCCACCATACTCTAGCCCAGGCAACAGAGTGAGACCCTGTCTCAAAAAAAAAAAAAAAAAAAAGTAAGTATCAGGCCAAGCGTGGTGGCTCACGTCTGTAATCCTAACACTTTGGGAGGCCAAGGCAGGAGGATCGCTTGGGGCCAGGAGTTCAAAGCTGCAGTGAGCTATGATGACGCCACTACACCCCAGCCTGGGTGACAGAGCAAGACCCTGTCTCTGAAATAAAAGGAAAAGAATAAAGACAAACAGAGAGGCAGGACAACATGGAGGATCTTTATTCAACAGCAGCTGAGAAATGATACCTCAGTCCTCCAAGGGGATGTGTTTTCCCCTTGTTCTACTTTACTCCTTTTCCACACATTTTTATGCTTTGCAGGCTACAGCTTGATGCAAAAAAAAAGGAATCATCCTAGATGTACTTATACACAACCTTTGAGGGTACAGTTTGGAGGTGGAGTCGCACAGGACACTTGTAAAAATGGGACAGCAAAGTTTCACTGTAGCCCACGAGGAAGTAGTACTTGTGTGCAGGCAGGTTCCTCAGGACCAGGGCACAGATATCCACCTGATTAGCCCGGCGCTTTAGGACCAGCTGGTCTGCCAGGCAGCCTGGAAAGGTACCCAGCATGAACTTGCGAAGGAAAACATCCTCCACCGTTCGCTCTGCAGCATGGTCCTCCCCATCCAGGTTACCTGAGGAGGAAAGGCCATCACAGAAGAGTCAGTCCTGTTGCCCCAGGGACCTGCCAAAACTCCCAAGTCAACATCTAAAAGCAATGGGCACTCAATTCATCCCTCACCCCCAGCCCCTTCTCTTTTCTTCTACTAATGGAAGTTCAAAGTATGTTATTTCATTAATTCCCAAATCAATCCTGTGAAGTAGGTATTATCATTATCCTTGTTTTACAAAAACACAGATGGAGGCCTGAGCCAGGGCACAACTCGAATGATGCCTCCACATCCAGCCCCTTTTCCAGCCTTTCTTGGTTGCCTTATAAAAGCATTGGTCATTCTATGGGCCAGAAGATGAGGTCACAAGCTACTTTTAAGATTAGGGACATGAGCTCTCTCATGAGCAGGGCCACAGCCTCCCCCAGAGGATTCTCAGCATGGACACAAACTGCCTGCAACCCTTAACGATGTCTGTTAAAAGAGTCTACGCCCAGACCTCAGACTAGAACCTGGAAGGGAGGGCACAAGAATCTGTATTTTAAGTTCTCTAGATGCATCTCAAACATCCAAGTTGAGAACCCTCATACAGAACAAAATACAGTTGATTCTCAACAGTTCATAGTAGTTATGTTCTATAAAGTCACTGCGAACATTGCATTAGTGAATATTGAACCATTGCTCCTAGGGGAAATACAGGGTTAGGTTTCTTCAAGCTTCTGGGCACAATATTTTCATCAACACATCAATACATAACCTAGCTTCATGTGTGTTTCTGTTTAAAGACACCTTTTTAAATATATATGGTTGAATCATTAACACTGAACTTGGGGCAAACAATGCTGTAACTCATGCCTGAACAAAGCTTCTCTAACATGAATAAGCTCTCCATAACATTCATAGCCTTCTTACACTTAGGAACACTAGACAGCACCTTGGCACTACAGGGCCATTTAAAATAGCAAAATCAGCAATAAATAGCACAAAAATGTAGAAAACATGGCTCTAGACCATGAAAAGAACACTTTTTACAGTATAAGATGAAATAAGGCAGAGCCTTGTTCTACCTCAGCTGGAACATGCATGTGGGGTTGCTGCTGTGCCCACTTCCCAGAGTGACCTTGAAAGTGCCCAGAGTGTTGATTTGGGGGTTACGAATAAGTTTTAGTTAGAAGAATTCGCAAATATGGAATCCATGAATAATGAGGATCAACTATACATACTTGTAGGGAAAAATCTGTGCTTCAGTGGAAAACTGCATTACTTAGAGCACACTCTTCAGGGTTATCAGAGTCCATGTGGGCTTCACTCCCTTCATTGCCCCTAAGCTATTTTACATCTCTGGAAATTGTAGATAACTGATGGGAATGAAAAGCAATTCTTGCCTATAGACGTGCAAATAATTTCTGCTCAGTGGAGGCTCAAAAGAGTCCCCGCCCCCCACGGGAAAAGAAGTTTTGCATCCATCTCCAGATTCATTTCGACATCCTGATCTATACATATCTCTGCTTTTAATGTCTCCTTGAATTTGTTTAAAAGATTCCTGACCCTGACATTATTTCCTGAGTTTAACAAAATTTGTGACACGTGTTCATTTTCTTCGCGCGTCAGTAGGACTGAACGCTCCTTCTGGGGAGCCTGGAGTCCCCTCACCTGTGTGCAAGGACAGCCAGCCCTTGCGGTGGGCGATGTGGTGCGGCGCATGCGCCTCCTCGTAGCTCACCGGCTTGTCCCCCTTGCTCACGCGGACTCGGGCCGCCCGGTTCTAGGAGCAGAACGGGCCGTGACTCCACTAGACCCCCCATCTGCCCCTCGACCCCGAGCCGTAACCCCCGCCCCCAGCCCGCACGGCTCTCCCGCCCCAGGCTCCCAACCCTCCCCCCTCCCCCGGACAGAGCCCCACCCCCAACCCACGCCACGCCCCCTCAGCCCGCACCGTGCCCCCAACCCCGGCCCCGACCCCTGCACCCGCACAGCGCCGCCAACCCAAACCTCTGCCCCCGCCCCGGCCGCGCTCACCTTGGCGCAGACCGCGGAGGTGTGCAGGGCGCGCCAAGCGCAAGACAGCTCTCGGCTTCGGGACAGCGCCTGTGGGAGAGGACGCGTGAGGCGGAAACCCGGGACCCCACCCCCGACTCGCCGGGCCCCGCCACGTCGCGCACTTACCCGCGACCCCAGCAACTGGCCGCACATGGGCGCCGCCATTTTGGGCCGAGCGGGGCGCGGGACGTACCACAGCGCGGCGCGGGGTGGCCACAGCCACGGACGAGACCAAGTCGGCCGCAGGTGTGCGACTCGCCAGCGGGGGCGGGGCCGCGGCGGGGCGGGGCCGCGTGGGGTGGGAGCTGACTCTGCCGCCTTCCCCGGCAGCCCGGGATTGCTTATCCCTGCCGCTTTCCGTCCTGCCGTGGTCGTTGCTTGCGTTGGCTTTCAGATCTGGAAATTTGATGATGCGAAGCGTAAGGATTTGCCCTCAAAGAGCTCACACTCGTAGGGGCGATGGGTGTGCCGCCCACTGGACCCCCGCCTGGCCCAGCCTGGGTCCTCGGGGCTCAGAGAGGAGCGAAGCGTTTTTCTTTTCGCAGGTCCTACAAATTAGGCCGTTGAGCTGTCTCCAAATAGTATTCTTAAAAATATATAAATATCTCCGGGCTTTTATCCACAAATAAAGAAGAAACATATTTTGGTTAAAACTTTACCCAGTTCTCCAAGGATGAGTTATGCAGAGGGTAGGGTTTGCCACATGTGACCACACTCTGGTGGCTGGCCCCTAGGGAAGGAAAATTTAAGTAAGGGGGAAAGAGCCAGAGAGCAAGGAAATTCATGGGAATTTCGCAGGGCCTGTAATACTCAAGCCAGAGCATTGCCACTGTAACTTGTATCCAGTAATTATTAATAAGAAAGGGAAAAATAGCAACACTGGATATCTTATTTTAGAACTCACCTCAGAAATGGAAAAAACGTGGGCTCTGGAGTCAGGCCCATGTATAACAATCTGTGTACAGTTACGTCCCGGTTCCATTATCTATAAAATGGACTTTAATAATACTACCTTATAGTACTGCTAGGATCAATGTAGTAATTAATAAATGATAGCTGTTACTGCTTGTTAGGGTGAATCATGTGAAATTGCCAATATTTGGCTGTTTTGGACCTACATCGTTCACCCTAATGGTACAGCACTTGCATAATGCTGTGGTTTCCTGTGGGAAGGAGGACTAGATTATCATCTATGGGGAAGTGGAAGCAGGGGGGATGTGACTTACCCACCATTACATAGGGAGAGGAAGAGAGGGAACAAGACACAAGTCTCTTGACTTCAGCCCAGTCCATTTTCCATGACCAAGACTGCTCTGAGCATGGGAAGCAGGGTCCTCAAAAACCCCTTAATGAAAGGACAGGGTCTTCCATGCCCGTTTCACTAGGAATGTTTTATTCTTAGTTCTTTAAAACTTTGGCCTCCAACTGTTCTGCACATCGGATAAAGGGACAGAACAGAGATGAGATGCTCTCCAATCCACAATACTTAGCAAATACATGAACTTTCAACTTTTCCTAAAGAATCCTTTTAAACTGACACTATTTTTCTTTTTAAAGTTTCCATAAAGTTCGATAATCTTACAGTTTTTTTTGTTGTTGTTTTGAGACAGGGTCTCACTCTGTCACCCAGGCTGGAGTACGGTGGCGTGATCATAGCTCACTGCAACCTCAAACTCCTAGGCTCAAGTGATCCTCCCTCCTCAGCCTGTGAATGTGCTAGGATTACAGAGTGCCACCATGCCCTGTGGATAATCTTAGGTGAGGAACATCAGATCTGGCGTCTGAATTGCCTGAGTCCAAATCCTGGACCCACTGCTTCCTGGCTGTGTAATTTGGCAAGTGACTGAACCTCCTTGATCCCCAGTTTCCCTCATCTGTAAAATGGGGACAATGATGGTGGTTGTGCATATTACACCGTAAAATGCCTGGCAGGGTGAGCAGTTAAGTGTCAAAAAAGAAAAAAAAAAGGGTCCCTGATATCTACACATCATCTCAGGGACAACCAGCTATTGAGGGTTCTATGACAACTCACAGTGACACCACCCTGACCAGGGGAAAGGAGAAGGGAGGGAAAGAACAGCAAAGGGGATAATGGCACAACACCTCTTCAGTCCTGAGGTACAAGTGGCAGCAGGAGACAGTGCTGGCCAGGTGAGCAGGGGCTGCATCACCAAGGCCGTGCTTGGGAGTCTGTGCTGGCAGTCGTTTTGCCCAAGAGGCAGTAGGCAACACGATCAAATTTCTCTACTCACGCCACTTCCCTTAGGCCTAAAGTTGTCTCTCAGGAATTCCAAATTGAGCTAGATCTTTCCAAGTGTCATAATGACCATTTCAGTGGCAAACATTTCCATGGTTCAAATACCTTGTTGCCTACCCTTTTTTTATACCATGATTGGGGGAAGAGGGTCATGTGGGTGCCTTTGCATGATTAGAATGACATTTTTAATATATTAATATAAATTGTTACCTTGTTTTAAATCACCAGTGTAAAAATTTTTAATGGGGATATTTTCTCTTTTTTTGTGGGAGGGAGAAGTATTTTATTTTTCTGTAACTTCCCTGTTGTTTTGATGCACTTTGCTTCTCCTGTCAGTCCCATAAAGGAGGCAGTATTTCCATGTTTTACAGATCAGAAAATGGAGGCTCAGAGACTCACCTGAAGTTACAGAAGTAGTAAATGGTAGCAGGCCTTCTCCTTCCAAGAATGTACTCTTTCAGTTTCTAGGGTTCCACCACATCACTTGGTGGGGGTGAAGGTTCAGAACCACGTTAGGATGGGGAGATGGCCTGAGTTTCTGTGGCTTGGTGCAGACGGCTCCCGACTGGCCCTCGGGGACTACCTGGATATGGAGCAGCTGTATCCAGGAGCAAGTGACCCCACACGAAGGGCCCACATGTCACCCTGCCAGGGCCTAGCACAGAAACGGGATGTACAACTGCTTTTCCTCAGACATGAGCCTTTGTTTTCCACAGCCAGTTACGCTCTCAAAGCAGTGGTTCTCAACAGATTGTGTGACAGAGCCCACTGGGCCCCACACCACCTCTGTGGGTAGGGGGCAGGCACCCACATATTAAAAATCCTCCTTAGATGATTCCAATTTGCAGCTGGAGAACCAATGTCCTGAACTCATAGTTTATTTGGGAGACTCCCCAAACATGTATTTGCAGAGTCCCTTTTGGGGGAGAAGGCTGGTGGATGCTCTTGGAAGACCATGGCAACTCCCTGAGGGGACTGGCCATAGTCCAGGCCTGCCACTCTTGGGCCACAAAGCAGAGGAGGAGTCTGCTTGGGTGGTCTGGACTTCATCGAGATGGTCTGTCCATTGGGGTCCAGCGCAGAGGCCATGTGAAAGGCTGTATAAGTGGGAGCCCTCGCAGCCCACCTGTACTTCTGCAGCTCAGGCCAGCCTGAGCACTGTTTATTTCCTGAAAGCCACCAGAATCTAGCCTCGGGGAGGGGCTGCCATCTCCCTTCCTGTGGGCTGGAGGGTGAGCCAAGATAACTCCACGGTGAGGGTTCTCTTTACACTTCACTCAATCCCAACTCAGAACTGCTGACACTTTCCACTTCGTCAACCTATGTTTTTGACATTATTCCTGGGGATTCATTTTCTCCTAATAACAACCCATTCACCAAGAAGAATCCCGGAGGCTCTCAGCTCTATTCCAGGAAATAGGTCAACACTGAAACTCTATGAGTTAAAGCAGAGAGGTTTGTCAAACCACAGATAGCCTGCATGGCTCAGGCCGTGTTCCCCACCTCGCCCCTGTGAGCACCTGCTCTGCCCTCCCACCTCTGTCCTCCCTCAGTTGAGGCACAGAGACAAGGACTAGGTTCAGCTAGTGAGGTATAAACTTATCTATAAGTTACTGACTGCAGCTTTGGGGTGTGGGAATCCACTCTCCTGATAGCAGAGCTACAGGAATTACAAACTCCCAGGGCCACACTGGGACCCTGGGCTAAAAGTCAGAACCTGATGGGGTCAAATCGGGGCTTGGGTAGATGAGTTCTGTCTCAAGAAAGACAGGATGGAGGGATGGGCCTTATGGGCTCTAGCAAGTGAGACCTCTCCTCCAGGGCTCCCAGGAACCACTAGATCTGGACATAAGAATGGCTGGGACTGGGAGACAATGGAGATATGGTAAGACAAGGACCAAGAGGCGCATAGAAAGGCCCCTAACACCTTGGGTGGGTATGAATGGAGGTGGGGCTGGCACAGAGGCTGTCCTGACAAAGATGTACCTGCCAGGGTCAGCCAGGGACAGAGAGAAGCAGAGGGGCCTGCAGGCCACCAGCAGCACGGAGGAAGCCACGGACTCCAGAGTGCAGGGCTGAGGGGTGAGGGCACAGGCGATGAAACAGTGGGAGAACCTGGACCAAGGGCACCTTGGCTTTCTTTGCAGGTCTGACTCATCGGTGCTCACAAAGCCACCCTCTGGTGTAATTTTGTTGGAGTCTTAGTAGAACTCAGGATAGGTTTATGGCCAAATCATTTTTTAATTACTGACTTAGAAAAAGAGAAAGGATTTTTCCTTCCTGGGCTAATTCACTGCATCTGAGGAGATGGGGCAGCCACCAGATCAGGCTTACATTGGTATAGACTGCTCAACACCAGACCTGCTAGGTGATGTATTTCAATAAACCTAAGGTAATATCAATTACAAGATGCTATTAAGAAGATGCCATTAAGAAAGAAAAATGGCTGTAAATTAATTTTAAGATATCACTGGTTACAAGATGAATCCTGATCTGACATGTTAAAATGTTTGAGACTGATGCAGAAGGCAGGCACTTTCCTCAGTACAACCCTTGTGGGTGTGCAGACTGATGTAGACCCAACGACAGGGCCTTGCTTGTCTCGTGCAGACTGGCTCCTCCACAACCCCAGGGCAGGCACTGAGAAACCTCCTTCCATTTCTGCACAGGGGCTGGCAGTAGGGGGACTAAGGCTTGGAGCAGCTGAGTTCCTCTGCTCAAGGGGCACGTAATAGCAGGAAGCAAGGCGGAGGTTCAGAACCAGGCCAGGCGTGTGCTGAAGCGAGCTACACCCCATCTTTCTGGAGAGGGGAAGACACTCTTGTTCCTCATCTCAAGCACTCAGGCCCACTTCCTCCAAGATGGTACTTGCTTGGCTCACCCTTTCATCAAAGTAACAGGACCCCCTTGAGAGCACATGGCCATCCTCTTGTGAACAGCCTGCTGCCCTGTCCACCCTTGAGTAACTCTCACCACTGAGCCTGGTTCCAAGCATATGACTGCCCAGTAGGCCTGCGGCAAGTTCTGGGGCCTCTCAGACCCAGAGGTCTTTAGGTCTGGTGTATGAGGGGCCTCTGGCTGTGGTGAACATCCAAGAACGGCTAAGGCAGACTGACGCTTAGCCATTTTGAGCTCCAGGGCTGCCAGGCAAGACCCAGGCGTTGTGGAGATTGCAATCCTAAGAGCAGGACTGGCTGGAGGGCTGAAGGCGAGGCCCTTCCACAGGTCCACTTGACACATCAACCCCTCAGGACAGGCAGGGAAGAGGGGGAAGCACCTAAGTGACTCTTCTGGGAAAAACCAGTCAGCTCTTGGGCAACCTATTCTGTTCCTACATCTGATGGGGCAATGGTCTTCCAACATGACCCAGGCAGTTCTAGAATTCCTCAGGTTGCTTTAACCCAGAGTCCTCCATAGTGGTCCTATCCATGTTGCCCAGGGCAAGCTCTCTTGCTCCAAGTCCGTTCAATATACTTTTTAGATTGGTCTGTTTTCAAAAGTTTAAATATTTTGGGCAAATGCCTGATAGAATTTCATAGTATCTTGGGTCTGGGGTATGTACAGAATAATTTTCCTGATTACTAAACAGTCACTATGATCTATTATGAACCCTGCACCCCTTTGAAAATCTGATGAAAGCTGTGAACTCTTTCCCAAGGAAAAAAAGTGCATACATCTAAGTTTCAGAAATTCAATGATTGAACTTTGAACAATAGTCAGATCTCATGTAAACAATCCTTGATTTGTAAGGAGCCACTAGGGCTGGCTTCCCTCTTGAAGACTTTAGGAATCATTCTTTAAGGGAACTGGCTGATATTCAACAATTCTAAGAGGGGTTTCTGGTGCCTGAACTTGGGGACAAGGAATATCCTAGCTGGAATCCTTGCCTGTGCTGGCCCTTCTCAGGGGCCATAGTCTTGGAACCCCACCCCAGCTGTATCACCAGCTCTAAGAACCCCTACTTGATCCTCTGAAATCAGGAGGATCACTGATTGCTGCTTAGGCCTTGGAGCATCTTTCCTGACCTGGCAGGAGCTGGAAGCCCTTGGCCAAGCGTCCGGCTCAAATGGTGGCAAGTGGGCCAAGGGTGTTGTCAGGGAGGCTGTCAGAGGGGCCGGTACTGCGTGGCTGGGGGTAGGAGGCTGTGGGAGTCTGGAGAGGATGAGAGATCAGGAAGAGGTGCAGGGCGGGTGGTGAAAGCAACGACCTCATCCGCTCCTGCACTGCCATCCAGGTGTGTGCTCTGTGGCAGGGACTCACCTGTGAAATGGGGCAATGATGGAGACACCTCAGAGTTACTGTGAAGGTATTTACTTCTGGTTCCCAGTGACAGCCTGAAGAATGGCTCTTTGCTTAAAGAGAGGGCACAACATGGCATTTTCCCATGGTGCGTCTCTGCCCTGCCGCCACTCCAGACATTGTGTCTATCATGCCCCCTCCTCAAAGAGAGGCTGCTATCCTCTTTGAGGAAACAGGAGAACCAAGGAACAGAGAGGCAGAACCTGCCCATCACTAGCATTTGTGCATTCATTCAACAAAGGTTTATTTAGTGCCTGCAATGTGCCAGGCCCTGGGGACACAGCTGGATAATGTACAGTCCCTGCCCTCAAGGAGCTCACAGTCTGGGGGGCAGACATGTAAACAACACAAGTTACAACGCGCTGTGTGAAGTGTCGTGGCAGAGGTATAACAAAGTGCGTTGGGGTGCAACAGAGCTACCGATGATCTCTTCCTGGGCAGGGGTCAGGGAAGGCTTCACAGATCAGTCAATAAATATGACGCCACAGTAGTGCCTTGCATACAGCAGGCACTGACTACATGGGACAGGATCATGTCACCAAATCATCCACAATGCTGGTCCACCAGGAGGACCTTGGGTTGGGTGGGGACAAGACCTACCTCTGCTTCCTCAGGACAACCTCACCACCTCTGTCCTGGGTGTCCCCTGCCTGCCTGGGGTGCAGTGACAGAGGCAGCTGCTCCCCACTGCAGGGGCCAATGACAAGAGAGCAGCTGTACAGAGGGCCAACCCATGGGATCCCTGACGGGCTGAGACAGAGAACAAGTTACTTGTGTCTCCTCAACCCTGGGGCCTTTTATATTCCTGATAACA
This sequence comes from Daubentonia madagascariensis, assembly GCA_023783475.1. Lineage (NCBI taxonomy): Eukaryota > Metazoa > Chordata > Mammalia > Primates > Daubentoniidae > Daubentonia > Daubentonia madagascariensis. The sequence goes on from JAKFHU010002658.1 coordinate 13,428,499, forward strand.
TCTCTGAGCTGGTCTGTGAGGCTACTTCCTTTCTTAACACTGTTTAGGAGACTCCGAACCCCCTGTCTTTTGCTTCTCTTCCTTCTCATGGGGATCAGACACTGGCCACTCTCAGGTGCCAGGGTGCAGCCCCCATGTGGACACCCCATCACAACGGGCCGCCTGAAGCAGCCTCCTGCACCTGAACTTGGTTTCTCTCCATGCTCACAGCCGTCTCACCAGCTCTATGAGCTGCTGGATGTTTTTGTTTTGGTTGGACAGACCGTTCCTGATGTTTTCTAGTAGGCATCTCTTCAATTCAAATATGGCTTCACTGTAGGCCAGGCTCACTGCGGCCATGGGGGGCGCTCCATGCCACAGGCCAGGGATGTGCCAGATGTGCTGCTTCTCAGGGTCACAGAAAGCCAGGCCTGCCAGTGCCCGGAAGCCATCGCCCTGTTTCTCCATCTGGGCTGCAGCTCTGCTCAGGTCGCTGGGCGGATCCAAGAGCTGTCTCTTGTCCCTCGGCCTAGGGCCAGAGGCAGACACATCATGAAGGTTCTGGTATACAAACTGATAGTTGGGCATGTGCCCTGTTTTTTCCAACCTCAGAAATGCATGCAAAATAGCTGGCGGAATGTCCCTCGTTTCAGCTAAACTGACCACAGTGACGTTGCTCAGCCCCATAAGCAGAGTGGCCAAGGAAGCCTCCAGCTCAAACCTGTCCCCAGCAGAGGTCAAGGCCCCACCTATCAAGCCCCCAGAGTCTATCACCAGGATGTGGTCACAGCCCAGGTCCTGGCTGAAGCCCTCAGCCACGGTGATGAGCTGCATGAAGGCCCCTCGAGGACCGCAGCTCTTCCCCGTGGCAAACCGTAGCCCAAACATGGTGTTGAGGAGCGTGGACTTCCCTGTGCCTGGCACCCCCAGGGCTGACAGGACCACCAGTCTCGACCTTCTCTCCAGTCGGACATGCAGCTCCTTCAGGAGCCCGGTGACCCAGCGGACGGGGGTACTCAGGGTGCTCCCGTCGATCAGCTCCAGGGGCAGCCCCGTCAGCAGTAGCTCCGAGGCCAAGCCTGGGAAATGGGCAAATCGCCTCTGTCCTGCTGGCAGCCTCCCTGCCTCCACGAGGCAGCTCTCGGCCTCGTAAAACTGCCCCATCTCCCGCAGGAAATGCTCCACCCCCAGGGGCTCAGGGCAGAGCTGCTCGCCCAAGTCTGCGGCACCCCCGTGCTTTGGTCTCAGGGTGAGAAGAGTCTCCGGAGGTTGTCTCAGCCGAGGCTGGGCCACCCGCGCCAGCCCCCACTCCATCCACCTCAGGAAGAACTGCTTCTCCCCCGGGGAGGGGCTACTGATCCCCGAGATAAACTCCTGCACCCCCACGGTGGGGTCGTGGCCGTTCTGCTGCACTCGAAGTTCGAGCAACCGGCGCCTCAGCTCAGCCCTGTGCTTCTCGGGGGGGTCCTTAGCCCGCTGGAGCTGGCAGAACTCCTTCTCCACTTGGGCTGCCTTTTTCCAGGGGTCCCCCTGCAGCCTCAGCTCGTCCCTCCTGTAGGCATCTGAGTCTTTGATTTTCCTGGTAATCCTCTCCATCCGGTCTCTTGCCTTCTGACACTCCTCCCGGTCCTCGTCGACTTTCAGGCCCAGCTTTCGCGCCACGTGCGCCATGTCCTCCACAGACACCCTCCTGCAGGGGGCCCGCGCCACGTTCCCGATGATCGCGCGGATCCTCTTCACGAAGCCGTCACTGTCCGTGCTGCTGACCTTCACCAGGACGTGCGAGTGGTCTATTTTCAGCACGGGGATTAATTTATTCAGGAATCTCAGGTTCGTGTTACGTTTCCCACGGTAGGGACTCAGGATGAAGTAGTATTTTGTGGTTGACTCCTTCATGGAATAGAGCAGTTTGTATTCCTTCTTACTGATGTTGTCAGTCAATATAAACACAGCAGAGGAGATTTCTGTCAAGAGCTTAAACTGCAGCCAGTGAGACCCGATGTCACCTCTCAGGTTCAGAAAGGCCACAGGCTCTGGGAAAATGTCCAAGTCCTCCCTGCCGCTGGGAAAAAACCAGGAAATTTCTACCAACCCATCCGCGATCTCCCGGGGATTGGTGCCCAAGTTGAGATCCCGATGCCAGAAGCAGTCCCACTGCCTGTGGCCCGGGCTGAGGATGGCGTTGAGAAGCTGGGACTTGGAGTTGCTACTGACATCCATGCGCACAAAGGCAAAGGTGGGTGCTCTGGACAGGACCACGCTGTCTTCTCGGAAGCTCCCCACCCCCCTCGGGGGCTGGGACCACCATGTCCGCACAATGCCCCGCATGGCCCACAGGAGAAACGTGTGGTAGTGGTTTTCTGAGTCAGGCAGCACAAGGGGGAGTGCAAACTGGCAGAGGGACATTTTCAACACTATTTCTTGTTGCAGGAAACTGTCTGAGGAGAGCAAAAGGGCACAAAGGAGGTCTAAGGGGTTCACAGGCGTGTCGGGGGTCGGCAGCTCAGAAAAAGAATAAATGTCGGCAGCAATGTCGTCGGCTGGGTCCCAGTAGATGATCTCCTCTTCCATCTGGCTCTCCTTCTCCACAGGCCTGGCATCCGGCAGCAAGTCCAGCACCATGGTGGTGTTCCTGGCTTCAGCATTGAGGGCCTGCAGCTTCCTGAGAAAATTCCAGGGCAAGTCTTTGGGAACCTGAGGGGCCCAGTTCTTCATGCTGTCAAAACTGATCTGCAGAGAGTCCTGGAGGCTGAGTTTCTGAACCTGGTATGTCTCTAGGCCCAAAAGTGACAGCATTTCTTGAAGCCTGCTTCTTTCCACTGTGCAAAAAAAATGAAGACGTAAGTGCTCACCCTGCATTCCTAAGTCAGGGGCCAGGATAGCGCTAGTAAGGGAGAGCCCAGGAGGAGGGGGACAGTGGTAACTCCTTTCAAGAGCAGGATGCAGGCAGGGGAGGCTCAGGGTGTGCCCAAGGCTGACCTGAAATCAAGGCAGGGGTGGAACCCCTATATGAAGGTAAAATAATACTACCCAATCACAGATATGTGTGACATTTTAAAAAAGGAAGAAAAAACGGAAATAGAGAAGTCACATTTAACAATCGAGAGAGTTCATGCAAAATCTGGATTTCTGGTTTCTCTAGAAACCCATAAGATCTAACACTGACCTCAAAATTAACTGGCTGCAATGAGTAGCACATGACCCCTAGAAGCTGAATGCAGGCCTCCCCTCCCAGACCACAACCCACTCCCACAAGGGTATTTCTGTGCTTCTAGCCCCACATTCTAGCCCAGCCGTGGACCCCTCATCTTCACCTCATACTCTATCCCTGCTATGGGCTGTTTCAGTGTCACCAGGAAGTTCCCACAGGGGGCAGGCATAACCACTGAATCACTCTCTGGCTTTCTAGCTAATGTTCTTTTCTCTTTGCAAATAGTTTGGAGAATATTTTTAAAGGAAATTAGAAGAAACCACTAAGCATAGAGTGTCAGCAATCATAGCTAAGCAACCATTTTGTAAATCTGAGACCAATAATGCAGCTTTTAATTTTATTTCTTAAAATTAAAAAAAAAATTTTTAATATGGGGGAGGCAAGCGAGGAGAGGTGTTCAGTTTCCTTTTTTTTCTTTTTTTTGAGACAGAGTCTTACTCTGTCACCCTGGGTAGAGTGCAGTGGCATCATCGTTGCTCACTGCAACCTCCAACTCCTGGCCTTAAGCGATCCTCCTGCCTCAGCCTCCCGAGTAGCTGTGACCACAGGTGCTCACCGGCTAATTTTTTCTATTTTTGGTAGAGACAGGGTTTCATTCTTGCTCAGGCTGGTCTTGAACTCCTAAGCTCAAGCGATCCTCCTGCCTCGGCCTCCCAGAGTGCTAGGATTACAGGCATGAGCCACCATGCCCAGCCAGTTTTTAATTTTAAATGTATTAAAATATTCAGTGCAGACTGTTACTAAGTGTGCACTTATTTGTGCAGATACACTGTATAAAACTTTATAAGCTAGCTACCTCCAAAGGTTCCATCTACCATCCCAGGTCTTGGCACAGCGTTTTAGTAATGTTCATACTGCACATAATTAGCTCACTTTAAATGTTAATGCACAAAACAAACAAATACAAATTTCACTGAGCTACAGGCTTTTCTCCAGTTCCTTTCTTAAGGGAGGAAGCAACGTGTACGATGCCACCTTAGATGCTCAAATAAACCATGAGAGGAAACTGGTTGATCCAGCCCCTCTCCTGTTTCCCAAGAAGGTAAAGTGATGGATTCAGGACCACTCCCCAGGCGACCAGCAGGACTCACAGTACTGGACACAAGACTCAGAGTTCTACAGGCAGTGTAGCTGCAGGACAGCCCCAGAGAGTACAGGGGACCTGTGAACTTAGTGCAAAAACGAAAGAACCTCGTGGGAAGAGTCACCTTCATTGGTGTTATTCTGGTTTCCTAGTTTTCCTAATGAAACTAGGAACATTGTTTTTCTTGTCTAGACAGAACTGTTTTTATTTTTTAACCAGCACAGTAGTAGAAATGGCAATGGGGAAAAGACTGAGCAAACAAAGCTATTTATATCTGCACGCATGCCTGGTGTGTGACTCTTGGAAGGCTGTTGGACAGCTCTGGGCCCAGGACCCCAATCTGTAAGTGAAGCCATTGAACCAGATGGATGGTTTCCAAACCTGGCTGTTTGAAGTGATTACAATTACTTCAGGTACTTGTTAAACAATAAGACATCCCTGGGCTTCAACTCCAAAGATACAAACTTACTACATGCAGCAGGTATGTTTAATGGTGGTGGTGGGACAGGGGAGGGCAGGGGGCTGGTTATTCTATGTGGTTAACAAGCTCCCCTGGGGTTTGGGTTTTTTCTTTTTAGCAATATTATTAATGGTGCATAAAGGGTTAATGAACTTGGGCATCCTCACTGCCTCCCCAGTTAAGTGTGGGAATTACCTGCCTAAATGATATCCCCTTTTCATAAAATAGGAAACTAGAACAGAGAGAAAAAGCAGAGAGAGAAAATGCTTACCTGCTGGAAAGTCATTGTCCTGAGCCTCATTTGTACCATCTGTGGAAAAAGCAAAGGAAAAAGAAGCATCAATCAAGTAATATGCCTGTGATTGACACAAAGTAATTTAAGCTAAACCCAGAACCCTCCTTTCTTACCAAGATAGCAACTTCTCCCAATTGTTCAAGACATAAAATCCCAGTTATTCGTCACCTTACCCATCCCCCTATTCCCCCCAGTCCAATCTGTTGCCAAATCCCGTAGCAGTTTCTACCTCCGTAGCGGAACTCACAGTCGTCTCCTTCCATCTCTCTCCATTCCAGATCTAGAAGAAAAACACCACATGTAATCAGTTTCATCAGTAGGTTAGAACCTTTCTACTACAAAGCTCAAGTGACAATATGGTGGCTGATGTTTTTTTAGTGCTATTATTAGTTTCAGTTTTTCCTATGTAAATTTTATTTTATTACTTTTTTATTTTTGAGAGTCTTGCTCTGTTGCCCGGGCTGGAGTGTAGTGGCATCATTGTAGCTCACTGCAACCTCCAACTCCTGGGCTCAAGTGATCCTCCTGCCCCAGCCTCCCGAGTAGCTGGGACTACAGGGCAAACACCACCGCGCCCAGCTAGTTTTTCTATTTTTTGTAGAGATGGGGTCTCACTCTTGCTCAGGCTGGTCTCAAATTCCCGGCCTCAAGTGATCCTCCCACATCGGCCTCCCAGAGTGCTGGGATTACAGGCGTGAGCCCCCATGATCCCATTTACTTATTTTTATATTTTCACTCTATGTCCTAAGTCAGGAGAACTATGTAAATCTTTTTTTCCCAATAAAAAAAAGGTCACAAAGTAGTAACAGCTACATATAAGACAGAGATTTGTTCTAGGATATACTCCTTATAGAATTTACCAAACTAGAAAAGATTCTGAAATTTTCAGATTTATCAATTCTCTCATGATTCCCATATAATCAGGGAGATAAACCTAACATTTCAACTGTCTTCTTTGGTGATGTCTCTGGGAGACAGACACGTGACGAGCAGGAAAGAGAAAAACGGAAAAAGAAGAGGGGCTCAGAGAGCGTGAGAATATCAGACGACACAAGAGCCACACAGGGCAAAGCACAACGTCAAGCAGTCAAAGGATTGCTTCATTCAAAGTGAAGAAAAGATACCAGAAGAATCGTTCCAAGGAATTAAAATGTCACAAGTTAAGAACATGGTTAGAGAAGAGAATGGGAAGGTCTAGAGATGCCAGAGATGGTATAGTTCTGAGAGGAGTTTTGAGCTGGATTCAGGAGTAACCTCCAGACCCAGAGAAAACAGGGCCTTCTTTGGTTATGGGTGGGAAATAGCTCTGATGTGGATCTGGAGAGAGAACAGTGGATGGGGTCAAGGATGCACAAAGTAGCCAAAGAGTCAGGGCTACCAAACTAAGGAAACCACTGACTCGGGGCAGCAGGGAGCCCGATGTCTGCAGCCACTAGCAGACTGTGGAACAGGTCAAAGAGAAGGAGCAGGGCCACAGGGAGAGACAGTCAGCAGCAAACATAAGGGGGCCAGCAAGGACTTGGCTCCACAAGGCCATTCTCCACTATACTCCCTATTGGGCAGGAACTGACCTAGGGATAAGACAAGCAGACTCAGTGGGAGCACTGGGCTCAAATGGAACACAAGGAACAGAGTGTGGACCAGGCCCTGCCACTGAAAGAGAGCCCAGTGAGAACTGTTATGAGCTTATTGTTGGATAGCTCAAGGTAGAGCAATTAAAACCATTTTTGCCCATCAAACTGAATGATCTTACTCCCTAATTATTATAGTACTCGGTACTCACCAAATAGAGTTTTTCATTGAATTTTGGAATAATCATTATTCGACAGTAAAGACACCATTTTATACCTTGGGGCTGGTGACTGATATGAATGAGGTATGGATATCTACATGTAAAAGAATGAAGTTGGACCCCTCACTCACACCATATATAAAAATTAACTCAAAATTGATCAATGATCTAAATACAATAGCTAAAACCATCTCTTAGAAGATGACATGGGAGTAAATCTTCATAACCTTGGATTTGGTAATGGATTCTTAGATATAACACCAAAAGAACAGGCAACAAAAATAGATAAACTGGACTTCATCACAATAAAAGCTCTTGTGCATCAAAAGACGTTATCAAGAAAGCGAAAAGACAACCAATAGAATGGGAGAAAATATTTGCAAATTATGTATCTGATAAGGGCCTAGTATTCGGAATATATAAAAACTCTTACAGCTTTACAACAAAAAAAGACAAACAACCCCATTAAAACATGGGCAATAGACATCTCTCTAAAAAAGATATGCAATAAGCAGAAAAGATGCTCAACATCATTAGTCAACATCATTAGCGAAATCAAATCAAAACCACAATGAGATACCACCTCACACCTCCTAGGATTGCTACTGAAAACAAAAATCAACAACAACAACAAAAAACCCAGAAAATAACATGTGTTGGTAAAGATGGGGAAAACTGGAACCTCATACATTTCTGGCGGGAAGGTAAAATAGTTCAGCTGCTATGAAAAACAGTCTGGTAGTTCCTCGGAAAGTTAAATGTAGAATTACTATATAACCCAGAAATGCTACTCCCAGGTATATATCCAAAAGAATCAAAAGAGACTCAAACAAGTAGTTGTACAGGCATTTTCATAGCAGCACTATTCACAATATCCAAAAGGTTAAAAAAACCCAAACATTCATCAGCAGAGGAATGGATAAATTGTGGGGTGTGTGCACACAAACATAATGGAACATTACCCAGCCATAAAAAGGAGCATGGATGAACCCCAAAACATTATGCTAAGTGAAGCTCACATATTGTATGATTCCATTTGTATAAAACATCCAAAATCAATAAATAGAGCCATAACACAGATTGGGATTGGGGCTGGGAGGAGAGAGGGATGGGGAGAAACCGTTTCATGGGTACAGGGTCTTACTTTCAAATGATGGGGAGAAAAATAAATTTAAAGAGATGGGGTCTCACTGTGTTGCCCAGGCTGGACTCAAAAATTCCCTGGCTCAAGGGATCCTGCTGCCTCAGCCTCCCAAGTAGCTGGGATTACAGGCATGTACTACCATATCTGACTTGGAAATGTTTTGGAACTAAATAGCTAAGAGTTGGTGGTTGTACAACATTATGAATGTACTAAATACCACAGAATGTTCACTTAAAATTTTTTTTTAATTTTTAAAAAAAGAACGAGCTATGAAATAGAGTCCTCAGACGTGAGATAAAATAAATAAATTCTAGAGTGATTATATAAAGTATAAACCAGGCAAAAATAATCTATGCTTTTAAAGTCAGGATAGTGGTTTCCCCAGTGCAGGAGGGGTGGGAAGTGGTTGGAATGGGACTGCTGGGGGGTGGTTTTGTTTGGCTTCTTGATCTGAATGCTGGTTTGCACAGGTAAAATTTATCAAGCTATACACTTGTAATTTGAGCACTTTTCTGAATGTGTATTATACTTCAATACAATTTTTTTAATCCTATCGGTTAAAGACCTTGCTTTAAATCTTAAAAATGAAGCATATGCTCAAGAGGAATTCACATACGTCATGAAGAAATTTTTAAAAATAATTACTGGCAGCTTATTCACTAGAGAGATATAGAGATTAACGTTTAGGAAGGACCAGAATGTCTCTAGGTCTCAGTTTCTTCAAATGAAACAAAGGATCAATAGTAACTATCTCAGAGGCAACTGTAAAAACTAAGTAAGGCAACCTAACTCACAATAAACATCCGATAAGGTCACTCCCTTTCCTCACCCCATCCCCATGTTCTCCTTCCCATCTTTCCAGATCAACACTCTCCAAGAGAACTTCCTCAGATGAAGAAAGGATTCTCCATCTGCAACATCCAACATGCAACCACTAGCCATGTATGGCCACTGAGCTCTTGACATATGGCTAAAATGACTTAAGGAGCTAAAGTTTTAATTTTGTTTAACTTTAAACCATGTGCCTAGTGGCTATTGTACTGAATAGCACAATTCTAGATGTGGAGAAATTGAAGGGCTTTGGGCAATTACTGCTTGATCCCGACTCTGCTATGAGCCTTGACCAACTAGCCACCATCCCCATGGTGCCTGCTTTCCAGAATTTAAGTTCCATGATGGACTTTTGGCCATTTCGTTTACTATTGTTTACTACATCCCAATGCCTACAACAATGCTGGCATATTACAAGTGCTCAATAAAAATTTGTTAGAATGAATAAAATGATTATTCAAAACTTATTTGAATATTTTTGTGGGTTTTTGTTTTTGCATAACACTATTAATATCCAGTAGAACACATTCATTTTGAGAAGCACCTAATTAATGAACAATTGATCCAAAATGAGTTACTAAGAGAAATTAAGATGTTTGGAGTATGGCCGCCATATGGTAAAGCTCAAGTTACAAAGGGTGTGACAGTTCCACTCCCAAACCGACCTATGTGGACCATGACCAGGAAGACCATAAGTCCCAGTTTGCTCTGTGACAATCCCAATTATACCCCTTTCACTCTCAGACGTGCCAAGTTTAGAAGATAAACTATACTACCTAGGTTGGCAGTAATGACATACTAAAGTTGGTGTAATGTGTTCCTGGTAAATCATGTGATAATCACCTGTTTAAAACTGAATCCTATTTTGAATGAATGAGTAATACTTAAAAGACCCTTAATGGAATCTTCTTATAAAAGGAAAAATAAAAGCCTTAAGCTTATGTTTGAGGTACACAATCCTCAGCTCAAAGGAGGACTGGAGCCCAGAATCCCAATGGGACAGAGGAAGCACATTTGCTTCAGGATCCAACTTTACCTGCAATGGCCACGGCTGTTCGTCTCTCTGATGTTTTTATTTCTGGGGCCACTTCTCCCAAATCTGAATGTCTGAAACAATTTCAGAAGAAAATCATAATTACAATAATGAAAATTCACTTTCACCTATCAAATTGGCTGCATATGAAAATCTCTTGGGGCGCTTTTAAAAACTACAAACCCTGTGCCACACCCCAGATCCATGACACCAGAATCTCAGGGAGCCAGTCCTAGGCATCACTGCTTTTAAAAGTACCTGCAATGATTCTAATGTGCAGCCACAATTGAGAAACATCGGTCTAGAAAAACCAGCACTCTCAAAAACTGCTGGCCAGAGCATAATACAGCCATTCAGAAAGACATAAAAATATACATACCCTTTGACCAGTAATTCCACTTCTATCCTAAGGAAATAATTAAGATTTAGTTACAAAGGTGTTGATGCCAGCTTTATATATAATAGCGAAAAATTGGATGCCTTTTAAAATCAAAGTGCAATAACGGGGAATTATGGTGTTATTCTGCATCCATTACAACACACTCTATGGATTTCTTTTTGTGGACAAAAAGATGTTGGATGAAATCTTATGGAAAGATGTTAATATGTTATTTAGTGGAAGGAAAAGTCAGGTTATACAACAGTGTGTACAGTATAAATACAATTTAATAAAATTGTACATATTTATCTATAGGTGTATGTAATATGAGAAATCTAAAAGGATGTTTATCAAAGGTTAATAATGTGGGCAGGGAGGGGTGATACTAAGTTCTTTTAAGTATGTATGATAACCGCAGTCCAATCAAGAATAAACTATTTTAGGTGTATCATAGGAATGAGCAAATGAATAAATGTGTTGATTTTGTCAGGAGACAGGGTTCTCACTGTTGAATAAATATGGAATGGAGGAAGTTACAACAGAACTTACAGAGGCATACTGGTATGAACTATGATTTCTGTATGCATGCTTATGTGCACGTCTGTGTACATGTGTGTAGATATGTAGACGTGTGCATGCATATTTCTGTGTGTATATGCATGCACACATGCATTTCTAGCTCTGTCCATTGAAAGGGCCAAGAAGCAAAGACACTGTCGTGGCAATGAGGATGCCTGGCACCCTTTAATGCCATTCCATGCTAAAACAAACAAGGACTCCTTGAAGATCCTGAATGATGCCAGGGCTAGGGAAAGAATAAGAGAAGTCTGAGCATCTTATTTCAGACAGTAAGGATGTGCTCAAGAAATTGATGGGCATGGCACAGGAGCTGGCTTGAGGGGCTCCCACTGGCTAAATTTAGGACAGTGTGAGCACAATCATAATTAATTTTAAAACATTTAAAAACAGGAATTAGTGAGTCCACAAAGATAAATAAATGGGGACAAAGAGAAGGCTCCTGCTCACAACAGAATGCTAAATATGGAAGGAGTGCTGCAGTTAGAATAGTGTCATTTTGCAACCATCATATAATCAAGATTGGTTCAAGCAAGAACAAACTAACTCTTGGAGGAAAATGCTAACTCTTAGAGGAAAATGTTTTTGAGGAGCAAGGTATTTGTCCAGTCTTAGAATGTCTTCTTGTAGACTGCATATGGTGCAAGGGAGAAAAAAACACAGTAGTTATACATTGGACAGCTTGGGCCACACTCTGGATAATCAAAATGAACCTTAATAATGGGGACAGATGGCCATCATGTGCACCCAGCTGTGGTACCCTGAGAAAGGACACATCACCTATGCAGTGTTCTCCCTGAACTAATCATGAAGACAAACCCAGAATGAGGAATGTCAAGCTAGAGAGGGAGAATTGCATTATCCCAAAGTGTGAATGTCATAAAAGACAAAGGAAGACTGAGGAAATACTCCAGATTAAAGGGTGCTGAAGAAACAGGAACACCAAATGCAATATCTGACCCTAGACTGGATCCTAAACTAAAAGGGGCAATTATTGGCTCAAATGACAAAACCGCAATAAGGGTGTGATCGATGTTAAATTTACTGATGTTGTTAACTGCACTGAGGTTGTAGAAGAGAATTATCTTGCTTCTTAGGAAACAGACACTGAAGGATTTAAGGATAAAGTGTGATGAGGTAGGCAACTTATTCTTTCCAGGAACCAAATGTTTGTGTCATCCCAAAATTCATGTGTGAAATCCTAACCCCCTGATGGTACTGGGAGGTGATTAGGTCATGAGGGTGGAGCCCTCGTGGATAGGATTAGTGCCCTTGTAAAGGAAGCCCAAGGGAGCTTGTTTGCCCTCAGGTCATGTAAGGACACAGTGGGAGGGGGCTATGAGGAATGGACCCTCACCAGGTGGTGCCTTCATCTTGGACTCCCAGCCACCAGAACTGTAAGAAATGAATTTCTGTCATTTATAAGCTACCCAGTCTATGGTATTTTTGTTACAGAAACTTGAACAAAGGCCATCTCTAATGGTTAAGATAAACTTATGTACGTGTGTATTTATACGTATGTGTGCCACACACACACACACACACACACACACAGGGAGTGGGAGTAAAAGAGAGAAAGATACATGGGAATGGCAAATGAGGTAAAATGTTAAGAACAGGAGAAAGGGCCTTTTTATTTTTGTAACTCATCTCTACATGGAAATTATTTCCAAATAAAAAGTTTAAAAAGTTAATGGTGGTTAGTTATGTCTGGGTAGTATAGCCTCAGTTTCTTTTTGTCTTATTTTTTAATAGAAGCAGCATGTGCTAATTTAGTAAAACTCATAGAACTATTAAAATGATGCCATGAATTGGGGTCAGAACCAGGAGACAAATGGGCGCCCCATGGAGACGTGATAATCTGGTGCCCTTCAAACCAACATTCTTCCAAGAGTATATTCTAAACTTTGAGTTTGTCAAACTTGAAGGCAGAGCAATCCAGCTCCTCCCTTAACCCCATTCCATTCCCTAGCAAGAAAAAAGTTCTGTCAGTCAAAGCCACCCTTCTTCCAGAGCAAATTTTAGGACCATCAGTTGTTATTCCAGCATGTTCCTTGGGATCTGCTCTTCTGCCCAGAGGCTTCTCACACTCTAAGAAAAATTCTGGTAAGTATGATATTCACTACATTCACGGCTGTCTTAGTCACTTTACAGAGCGGACCATGAAGCAATCTTCTGACTTCATCTGACCCTGATGCTGACAAAAACAGGAGTTTTCATTGCCTTCTCTTCATTTTTCTGCAAAGAACATGTATTGCTTTTGTAATAAGAAAAAAGCCAAAAGTAACCTTTAAAAAAGAAACAACATGACTGGTTAAAAATAGTTCCCCAGAGGGGAAACTGCAGGCCTGGCCATGCGGCACAAGGATGCTGTGTCACAGAATCCTTGTCACAGGACACAGTCTGTGTCACAGAGGACAGGTCTTTACATCTCTCAAACTGGCCAGGTCTTTTCCAGCCGCAGACAGGTGTGCTCTCAGGCTGGAGACCCGGCCCCAGGACACACCTTCTAGGTAGTGCCATGGATAGGAGGAACTTCAACCCTTTCTATCCCGCAAGAAAGCAGTAAGCAAGAGTGACATTGTCAGACAGCGAACCTTGAGTTTGTGCAAATTTATAAAAATGTACATTGTTCGTAGATTCTGTACTTTATTCTTGCCAACAAACTACTTGAAGCACTTCACAACTGATGGAGATACATAAACCAAACCATGGGCTGCGGGTCCGGTGCTGCTCTCAAAACCCCCGGGTTATAACTGGAGTCAGGGCCAAGCCTTGTGGGAGAGAACAGCAACAGCATCTATTATCTGTCGAATGCTTCTTAAAATTTACAACGTTACTTACTACACACATGATATCTTTGAATACTTGTAACGGACTGAATTGTGTTCTCAAATTCGTATGTTGAAGCACTAACCCCAAGGTGACTGCACGTGGAGACAGGGTCTCTAGGGAATTAAGGTTAAATGAGGTTGTAAGGGTGGGCCATAATCCGAAAGGACTGGTGTCCTTATGAGAGGAGGCACACTCTTTACTCTTTCCCTGCAGGCACACAGAGAAAAGGTCAGGTGAGGGCCCAGCAGCCATCTACCAGACAGACTGCAGGTCCTTACCAGAACCCGAAGCTGTGCGGGTCTTGATCTGGGACCTCCAGCCTCCAGAATTGCGAGGAAATAAATCTGTTGTTTAAGCCCCCAGTCTGTGGTATTTTGTTATGGCAGCCCTAGCAGACTAATATGATACTCAAAACCATCCTGCAAGGTGAAAGAAAGGGATTTGCTCAACATCGTCAAAACTAGCAACACAGAGCCAAGACCCAAGTATGAATCTTCTGGCTTGGCTCCCTTCTAGGTCATTATTTTTAAGGCTAAGACAGGTTTTAGGTGACTTATAATTTACAACCAGTAATTTAAGAGATTATAAAACCAGCCAATCTGCCAACTCAAGCTCCAGCCCTCCTCCAAGATCCAGGCCTTGCAGCCTTGCTGAGTCTCCGGCAGAGCCGGACCAAGACTGTAAAGAACAGCGCTTCCAATAGTCCTGGACACAGGCAAGGGAGCTCTCTGCAGAGCTATTTTTGAAAATTTCTAATATCACTAATATTGTTTTTTTGATTCCAAAAATAAGATAAATGTAAAATACAGAAAAGTATAAAGAAAATGAGTTTGCTCCTTTTCCCATCATACTTTTGAAAATTACACCTGGTATTAACGTGTCATCTCCCCCTTTTAATCTACTCACGTTGCTCTAGCCCATTCTTTTACCTGGTAGATAGCGCCGCGCTGGCGGTGCTCCATTTCCTTCCCTCCTCAGTGGCTATTTAGTTTCATCTTCTCCTGGGGCCTGCCCAGGCCCTTAAATAGCATGTTTTATTCTACATACTCTACTTCACTAGTAATTTAACTAATCACGAATATCTCCCTATATCCTTAACTCCTCTGGAAAACATTCTACTTTTAATATTGGAGGTAATTTTTAAAAGGTAAATACTCTCTTGGTGGTATTGAGAATACAGTCAGAATACAGGGGATAGCTAAGGTCCTCTCAAGCCCCAGGGCGTGGTGTCAGACACTGTCTGGGTGCTGCCTGCACCGCTGCTCACCTGCCCTTCTGGGGGCACTTCCTGACACAGACCTGTCTCCAGGGAAGGGTTAACCTGACCAACACTCTCTGGATCCAGGGTGTCCGATGCTCCTTCTCACGAGGTTGACAAGTAGACGTGCTGGTTTTTTTGAGTCTGACTGCAGGAATCAAGACCCTGACCGACTCCAGGGCATAGACAATCCACCCTGGGACCTGCCAGTCAGGGCAGCCAGCCAGGCCTGCCCCTTTTGGACACCCATCACCACCACAAATCCATGCGGCTGGTCCCTACTTCTAGCAGGTCTGCTCTGACGGCCCCTCTCTCTGGAGGCGTCTGTCTTGATGACTACCTCTCCACAGAAGGGAAAGGGCTGACTTTCCTTGTATTCCTTTCCTTCTTTCTTTTTTTTTCTTTCATTTTTTTCAAAATTTTTCCCCTAGAGCCACAGCCAAGAAGCCTTGAGCAAGTGGACTCCTTTTTTTTTTTTTTAACTGCCCAACAGAGTCACCTGAGGAGCGTTGTCACTAACACCTGGAGATTCTATTATAATTCAGCAGACCCAGGTGTTGAATGCATAAGAAATTATCAACTGGGGTAAGTCACACTTTTGTTTTTCCGTTGACCTATCTCAGAGTCAGGCTCTCCTTGGACAGTCCATCCATGCCCAGAATAAATAGGACAAACCTCGTGAGCAGGGCCTGGGTCTTGTTTTACATCAATCACTAACTCCTAGCAACAAACCTGGTTCCTTTGCTGGGTGGTGCCAATAAAACAAGATGGCATAGGAAAATGATTCTGAACGAGAGGAGCACTTGATAAATACAGGTGCAATTACTCACTGTATTATAATCAACAATATATTATTAATTGCTTTGGCTAATAAAGAACATAACTCCATTTCTGATGTTTAATGCTGACAGCTTTCAAGTCCCCTCCCCCTTCGGCTCCACATCTGGGCCAGCTAGCTGGGGAGCCTCACCCAGTTACCATTTCCAAACCAAAACAGAACCCCAAGCTATCTTCTCCAACCAAAAAAGCCTCACCATGAGTAATAAACCTTTTCAAACCCTCTTGGTGGGTTGAACTGTGTGCTCCCAAAAGGAGTGTTCAAGTCCAAACTCCAGTACTGTGAATGTGCCCTTACTTGGAAATAGGATCCTTGCAGATGTAATTAGTTAAATTAAGATGCAATCATACTGGGATAAGGTGGGCCCCTAATGCAATGACTGGTCCCCTCTAAGAGGATACATAGAATACCATGTGATGACAGGTAGAGATTGGAGTGATGCACCTACAATCCAAGGATTGCTGGCAATCATCAGATGCTAGGAGAGGAACCTGGGGCAGAATCTCCCTCAGTCTCCAGAAGGAATCAACCCTGGTGACACTGTGGTTTTAGACTTCTGGCCTCCAGAGCTGTGAGAGAATACATTCTGTTTTTTGGGGTTTTTTTGGGTTTGTTTGTTTTCTGAAGCCACCCAATTTGAAGTACCTCCTGACAACAGCCACAGGAAGCTAATGCAGTATATCTATGGCTTAACAGCTGTTATCAACCTCTGCCTCTGTCTTCACATGGCTTTGTGCCTCTGTGTGTCTGTCTCTCTGTGTCTCTTCTGTATTTCTTATAAGGATACCTGCCTTATGATATGAGTACCCACCCTAATCCACTGTGAATTCATCTTAACTGATCACATCCGATTTTTTGGAAATCGAACCTCATTTCCAAAAAAGGTCACATTCACAGGTTCTAGGGGTTAGGACTTCAACATATCTTCTTGGGGAACACAACTGAACACACAATAACATCCAAGCCAAATCTACACCTCTGTAGAGGTGGGGGGCATCCTGATAAAGGGATCAATTCTTCAAGAGGATATAACAATTATAAATATATATGAACCCAACACCTGAGCACCCAGATACATAAAACAAATATTATTAGAGGTAAAGACATAGATGCCAATACAATAATAATTGGGGATTTCAGCACCTACTTTAACCACTGCAAAGATCACCTAGACAGAAAAATCAACAAAAAAAATTTATCTTAATCTACGCTACAGACCATTTGGACCTAAGACATTTACAGAACATTTCATCCAACAGCTGCAGCATACACATTCTTCTCATCAGTCCATGGAACACTCACTAGGATAAGCCACATGGTAGGCCACAAAACAAGTATCAACAACTGTTTTTAAAAACCGAAATCATATCAAGTATCTTCTCAGACCACAATGGAATAAAACTAGAAATCAGTAGCAAGAGAAACTATGGAAACTAGACAAATATATGAAAATTAAATAACACGTTCCTGAATGACTGACTTGATAAAGAAATTAAGACTAAAATATTTTAATTTCTTGAAACAAATGAAAATGGAAACACAACATACCAAAGCCTATGGGATACAGCAAAAACAGTGCTAAGAGGGAAGTTTATAGCAATAAACAACTATATCAAAAAAGTAGAAAAGTTTCAAATAAACAACTTAGTGATGCACTGCAAGGAACTAGGAAAAGAACAAACCAAGCCCCAAATTAGAAGAAAAGAAATAATAATAAAAAAAAATACAAAGGATCAATGAAAAGCCATCACCAAAATGGCTTTTTGAAAAGATAAGCAAAATGGATAAACTGCTAGCTACTCTAAGAAACAGAGACCCAAATAAATAAAATCAGAAAGGAAAAAGGAAATGTTATAGCCGATACCACGGAAATACAAAAGATGATCAAACTATTATGAACAACTATACATGCTGGTTGGTGTTTACACCTAACTGATCACAACCAGTTACAGATTCCTTTGTTTCTTCTCCACTCCCACTGCTTCACTTGACCAGCCTTAAAAAAAAAAAAAAAAAAAACCAAAAAACTATATGCCGCCAATATAAAAAACCTACAGAAAATGCATTGATTCCTGGACACATAACATAAAACCTACCAAGATTGAACCAGGAAGAAAGAGAAAACCTGAACAGACCAATAATGAATAACGAGACTGAATCAGGAAGAAAGTCTCCCAAAAAAGCAAAGCCCAGTACAGACGGCTTTATTGCTAAATTCTACCCAACTTTTAAAGTAGAACTAACACCAATTCTACTCAAACTAATCCAGAGTCTCACAAAAACAAACAAAACCACCAGACACAGTCATAATCCCTTCAAGAGCTTACACTAGAGTGGAGGTTGGTGAGAGAGGGGAACACTGACTGCAGAAACACTGCTACGCACACATCACACACATGCTAATCTGCAGAATGAGGCCCACCACCCCTGCCCTGCACACCTCATGAGGTACTACAAGGCTCCAAAGAGATTTACATATATTAAACAAGTCAATGTTCTCTTAGATTTATCCACATATTTATTTACTGCTAGGAACCTTTCCAGGAGTTTGGCATACACCGGTGAAGGACACAAATGCTCTGCTCTTGGTTTACATTCAACACGGCAATGGGAGATGGACAATTAACAATAATTTTTAATACAGGATATGCTATAAGATGTTAAGTGCTATGGAGAAAAGAAAGAGTAGGCCAACATCAGGGGGGTCAGGTGTACCAAGAATGGGGGCAGGGAGGACAGACTGCTGTGTCTGAAGGATATTTGGGGTGGGCCTGCCAAAAAAGGGACCATGTGAGGACAGGCTTGGGAGGAGGTGAGGTCAGGAAGCATACAGGTACTGGGGGAAGAGTGGTGCAGTCATAGCCGATACAAAGGACCAAAGGTGCTCAGGGATCAGCAGTGAATTTCCTGTGGCTTAGGCAATGGAACGACCAGTGAGTAGGAGGAAGGCAGCAGGAGAAGCCAGGGCTTTATAGGCCACAGGGAAGACTCTGGTTTTTATACTGCAGGACTGGGGAGCTCTGAGTCCAGGGTGACAGGCCTGTCTATGTCACTGGCTGCTGGGCTGAGAAGAGACAAGAGATAACAAAGGCTCAGACCTGTGCAGCAGCACCAGCGGCAATGGCACGAGGTTAGGCTCTCAATGTATCTGTGAAGGATTTCAACATAGTGAACAGAGTGTGAAAGAAACACAGGAGCCAAGGGTCGGTTCAAGTTTTCAGGCTCAATTAGTTGCTCCTGTCTCAGGTGGGGAAGGTTGTGGGTAAAGCGAGACTTGAGGGGATTCTGAAGAAATCAGCACTTACATGCTGGCCTGGGACATACACCAAAGCCCCACCCTTGGAGATGCGGAGCAGGCATGTGGGCTGGAAAAGGCCTGGAGGGCTAGAAAGCCAGTGTTTCCCCGTGTACCGCAGAGACACTGTCGGCAATCTTCCCAAAGACACATGCTCTACAACCTCCACCTGACACCAAGGTTTAGCCACAGTAAAGGCAGAATCAACTTGTATTTTATCTGTAACAAAAAAATTATGGCACAGGTAGATCTGGAAAACCCAAGAGATCAACCTGAAAACTGCAAACAATGAGAGAATTCAATAAGCCGGGGGCATACAAAGTTAAAATAAAAAATTGCCTTCCTATATACAAACAGGTTAAAAACATGCAAGAACTACTCCCATTTATAGTAGCAACAAGAAAAATTAAGAATATATTTAATAAGTGTGCAACATCTATAAGAAAAGAATTTTAAAATAGTGAATAATATAAAAGACTTGAACAAATGAAAAGGTATATCCTGTTTTTGGGAAAAAAGGCTTAATATAATTTTTATGTCAATTCTCCCTAAATTCACCCAAGTAAGTGAACTTAGGTTCAAAAACAGATAAGCTGATTCTATGAAAAAGTATTTATACAATAATCAGGAAAATTTTGAAAAAGAACAGTAAGGAGGAAAAAGTATGTCAGATGATGGCACATAATTTAATAATTAAACAATTAAATTAACAAAAAAATAATTTAAGGTTGTAGTACTCATTCATGAATACATAGAGAAATCAGTAAAAGGAGATCCCAGATGGCTTCAAGTATCTGGGCATTATTCAATCAACAACTTGGAAAAAAAAAATAAAGGTAGATCCCTACTACTCCTTTCACCAAAATGAATACGAACTGGATCTAAAATTAAATTTTTTAAAAATGCACTAAAAGAAAATATTAAAGACTTAATAAAAAGGCAAAATGTCCAACTAAGGAAAAGTAACACAAATGACAAAGGGCTCCTTTTCTTAAATTATGAACATCTATAAATCCATAAGAAAAAGCCAAGAATCAAAACAGAAACAAAAGTGATAAGCTTTTCCTTCTGTACTGTATGTGCCCCGGAGGATGAGCTCTACGGATGCTTCTCGCTCAGAACAGGGTGGGAGGTGCCTTAATTTTCATTTAGGGTCCCTTTTATACGTTTTGAAATTTGTCCCATGTGCATATACTACTTATTTTTAAAAAGAAAGCAACTAACAATTTTATAAAAAGTCACAATGCAGAGAATCTAAAACAGAACCATCACATCAGACCTATAGCAGGAAAGACACTTCTGGCACACAGGTGGGTCTCCTGGAGTCTCCGAGTGTGAATCCTTTAAAGGCAAGAGTTGCTTCTAACTTACCCCATTTTCAGGCTTCTCTTAAGCCATAATTGAAGGTACTGTCCACTCTGTTACTACTGCTTCTTACTCCTGCGAACCATGTGAGCACATCCTTACTTCAGCTTCATCCAGAAGATGCTAGGAGATGTTGCATATGCTCTCCGATCACAACAAGAACTACAGAATCCAACATTTTTGTTTGTGCCTCAGCAACCAAATTTAATGGGGTCATTTTGCATCAAGTTTTATCTTACACCACTTAGCTGGACCTAAGAGTCCTCCTCTGTATGATGGGAATAATAACTGTACTTATTGTACAGGGTTGCCGTGGAGATTAAATAGCTTAATATATGCAAAAGCATAACAGGGCCTAACAACACACTTGTTGGAAGTGAGCAAGATCTAAATTTAAAAGAAAACGTTCCTAGGACTGGAAAGTCCCTGCCACTCGTGGCTCTTGGTAAAAGGCCCTCCTCTACACTGAGGTGGGCTCTTCTGTCTGTCTCCATGGAGAGGTCACCATGTAGCTGGTGTATCCGATGAAGCCCTGGTGCACTCTGCCACCCACGAGCAGGTTAAGTGAAGTTTGGACAGCTGCCTTGTAGAGCCAGGGACACTTCCGTCTTATTCTACCCCTGCTAGTTCTCCCATTATACCCAGTGTGGGGAACACTCCGGGTGGCTGCTGGCTAACTGGCCAATTCTAGATGCTTGAGGGGAGAGCTAATGCAGCCTCAGTCCTGCGGGCAAAGCCATGTCCCTTCTGTATTAGCTACAGCAGCTACTGAGCAAGCTAAGGGTTCCTGCTGGTCTTCTCCCAAGAGTAAAGACACATCTTGTCTGAGTTCTTAGTGTTTCCTACTTGAAGTGTGGTTTATGGGCCGCTTTCCTGCCCTTCCCCCCAGCCTGGCCGGATGACCCATCTTTCACCCAGTGTAGACAGCTTATGGGCTCTGGGGCTGTGGCCTGACCCATTCATCCTAGGCCCAGCCTCCAATGGGAAAGTTGAGTCCTTCCCTCCCCACAAAATAGAGTGTCGGGAGAGAATCTTCCTGGACAGGGAAGACAAAAGGTTAAAATAAAGTCAGGTACTTTTAAATGTCCAGTGGATGTTAACGGGAGTGCTTCTAGCTGCCAAGGTAGATGAGTCCTTGAGAATTCCAAGGAGAGGTGATATTCCTGAGGAAGAGTGGGCAAGAGTGACAAGGAAGATAGATGAGGTTATAAAGGACAAGTGAGCTAAGAAAAGGACCTGAGGAGGTCACAAGGGGAGGGGAAGGGAGGGGAGGAGAGATAGAGAGAGGAAGGAAGGGAGGAGGCCCTGGCATGTGCCCTCCATCCTCAGGCAGACTCTGGACCCACAGAGGAACCACTGGCCTTGGGTCTGCCATCCAGTACTGGCCTCTCAAGCCCGATCTGTCACACACTCCTGGGATTTGCTCACTCAGTCACCTCCTCCATTACCATGAGTCCCACCCTCTACACAGCTCAGCATTCTCCCCAGCCCCACTCAGAACCAGGCATCCTCTACCCATCCTCAGCCTGAGCTCCTCCCTGCAGGTCTCACTCCAGTACTCCTGGCCTACGGTACAAAGGACTTAAGTGTGGCAGTGACCATATTTTCTAACACAAAAAGCTAAGGAGTATGAGTTGACTTATGGAGATCAAATGTTACTCCTGGAATGTGGGTGGTTAGAACTTGATGTTAACCATCAGATCAGAGAAATTAGGATTGAATACTTCCGAGGGAATACAAAGGGGAGGGTTGAAGTCTCTACCTTTAAAGACTGGGTAAATGAAGGTACCATTAACATCCTGTTTCTTGATTCAATAAATCCATCAGACAGGCAAAACTTTTCAAGTCTGATGTCATCATGTGTTGGGAGGTGTAGAGAACTCTTAAAATCTGGTGGTGGAAAGGAAGATGGTACAACCATTTAAGAGGATAATTTGGTAGCATCAATCTAAAAATGGTCAGGCCCTCTGACCAGAGTCCAATTCCTTTTTTTATTCTTTTTCTTTTTGAGACAGGGTCTCCCTCTCTTGCCCGGGCTAGAGTGCAGTGATGTCAATATAGCTCACTGCAACCTCAAACTCCTGGGCTCAAGCAATCCTCCTGCCTTAGCCTCTTGAGTATCTGGGACTACAGGTGCACGCCACCATGCCCAGCTAATTTTTCTACTTTTGTAGAGACGCGGGCGAGGGGGGTATTGTCTCACTATGTTGCTCAGGCTGGTCTTGAACTCCTGGCCTCAAGCAATCCTCCCACCTTGGCCTCCCAAAGTGCTGGGATTACAGGTATGAGGCACTACACCTGGCCCAATTCTTTGTTTCTATTCTAGATGTCCAGAGGGAGAAAGAGAAGCATTATCTTAGAGAAAACCAGAAACATTCTTACGTGAATAATACAACCACACCATGGAATATTATACAACTGTCAAAATTTAGGTGGATCTCTTCCTTGTTCTGGCACGGAAAGAATTTCAAGGCACATTTATTTGTTGGGCAAATAAAGCAAGCTACAGAACAGTATGATAGCATTTATGTAAAAACAGAGCAAAGAATAAACATACGTAAATGCAAAGAAAAATGTCTGCCAGGGTGCTCACCAAACTCAGACGGGGTAGGGGAAGGGACTCTAGTTGTTTCTTTAAGACTGTCTCAGATTACCCTTGATCTATATTTTGTCTTATACTTTGTGTATTTCAAATTATCTACCAGTGACAAACCTGAAAAATACATATTGCACAGGTAACCCAGGTTTGCTAAAGAAACTTGAGGAGCTGTATCTAGTGCACAGTTTGAAATTAAAATCTGGAAATTCAGGATGAATAGTTCTAACATTGTTAAGGATAAGAGCCCCCTTTGAGAATCTGATGAAACCTGCAGACCTTGCTCCCAGGAAAATAACAGCACTCCCAATGCTGCATACAATTTCAGGGAACACAGGGACCCCCAGAAGCCCATCGATGAATCATGGACCCTAGGTCAAGAACCTCTGATTTAGAAGACAGTTAAAACCACTAAAATGGATGTGACCAAGCAGAGAACATGTGCTGGGATTAGCAGAGATAGACTGTAGAAGCCAAGGAAACTTAAACAAGGAAAGAGCATGCAGAAGGAGGTGACAGACAAGCAAGAAGGATCCGGGCAGCTGTCAGACAACCAGGCAAGGGGCAAAGACCAGAGATGGGCAGTAGAATAAGGCCCATTCAGGAGAGGGTAGATGGTAGCAGGTGCATGAGCTCCATGCCTTCTGCACCCTCTGCCTCCTCCACACTGCTGTCACATGGCTTCTCTGACAGCTCCAACGTGACAGTGCCATTTCTCCATTGGAAAACACCCTTCAGCAAGCGGTGGGAAGTGAGTCCACAAAGGAGGCCAGGTCCCACGGTCTGACCCCAGCCTTGCCCTCTGGCCATTTCTCCACTTAGCTCCAAACACACCGGGGTCCAAACACACACTGTGGGGTGCTTCTCATACATCTGTTCCTTTGATGCCTTCATTCTTGCCATATCCTTTAGCACAATGCCTGGCACATTCATAAGATTCTCAAAAATGGTCAGCATTTTTCTTTCCTTCCCAACTCTCATGGAGACTGTCACTTAGTAAAGCATCGCATTTGGAGACTCCTCTATGAACAGCCCAGTCAGAATTACCACTCCCTTCCCACTCCTGTCCTCTATCTCTGCATTTGCTCCCCACAACACCTAGTGGAGACTTAATGTTTGCTAGTTGGCTGACTGAAACAGGCCAGAGATCCCAGGAAGCACTGTCCCCTGGCTAGACTCTGATCTACCAGGGAAGCCTGAGGAGTGTAAACTTGGGAGTTATGTCCAGAGATGTGGGCTGTCCCTAAATTTGTACATACAATAAGTACATAGCTTTTCCTATAAAATAAAGTACCAGCCATACATCACTTAACGACAGTGATACACTTTGAGAAATGTGTTGTTAGATTTCATCCTTGTACGAACATCCGAGTGTACTTACACAAACCGTAAAGCCTACTACATACCCAGGCTACATGGAGCCTATTGCTCCTGGGCTACAAAGCTGTACAGCATGTTATTGTCCTGAATACCAGAGGCAACTGTAACACAGTAGTGTAAGTATTTGTGTATCTAAACATATCTAAACCTAGAAAAGGTACAGTAAAAATACAGTACGATAATCTTATGGGATCACTCTCAGATGTGGGGCCTGTTGCTGATGGAAACATTATTTCACGCATGACTTGTATACTAAATGTTTTATGACCTCAGCTTTGCAATGGATATCCTCAGAAAATTATTACAGACTGCAGACTGTAATGGGGTCACTCGCAAATAGTTAGAACTGCAAATATCAAATGTCACCAACTACAGAGACACACTTTAGGGCCTCTGGGCTCACAGAATTACCAGCCCAGTATTAAATCCTCCTCTGACCCATGTCTACGAGTAGTACGTTTAGGCACCAAATGCACCATGATTCTTTTAAAAATATGGCAGACCCACACAGGCTCAGCCACTCTCATGCTGCCTCCAGGAGGCTCTGCCCCACCCTTTTCTGACAAGTGGGACAGGAATGCAGTGGGACCTTGAACTCCTGGGTCAATCAGGCTGGCCTTCCCAGGGATGGGCCCTTGCTTATTCTATTTATGAGCTCAAAGTACTGGGTACTCAGCTGGCAATGAAAAGGCCTGGTCCTGGAAATGACTGCTGCCCCCCAAAC
This sequence comes from Daubentonia madagascariensis, assembly GCA_023783475.1. Lineage (NCBI taxonomy): Eukaryota > Metazoa > Chordata > Mammalia > Primates > Daubentoniidae > Daubentonia > Daubentonia madagascariensis. Next base: position 13,453,574 of record JAKFHU010002658.1, read on the forward strand.
CTAGAAAGTCAGGAGGGGGGTGGAAATTGCCCATAACCTGGCTAGAGTCTGCAGGCCTGGGTTCAAATCCAGATTGCTTCTTTCAGGCCCACTATACTGAGCCCAATCACCCCATGGCCTGGCTCAGGCCTCACCTGTGAGAGGCTTTATAATATCCACCCCACAGCACACCCCCCACAAGCCCTTTGTAAACTGTAAAGATGCACACCTTGAACTGCTATCACAGCCACTAGACCTAAGGCCCTCTAAATGATGGACAGCAGTCAAAGAAGAATTCTACCAACTAAAGTGATGACCTTGAGCCTAGTTTTCCTCCACTATAAAATGAAGGTGTTGGATTAATTCTGTCATTCCCACATTTCATTACCAAACAAAACGGTAATAATGAATTGCTGAGGTTTTATTTTGCCAAGTGAGAATTTTCTTAAAAATTACTAACTATGGATGTCACCATCATTTACTAAAAGAATAAAACGTTTTAAACCAAAAAAGTTGAAAGGAAGTAATATCAGAATAAGCATAGCCACCGTAAGGAAGGCCTGTGGACGACGGCCCCGGCCAAGGAGATCCCAGGGCGGCTCTAGGGGCGCTCAGCAAAGGGTCTGCCCCTGGTCCACACATTCTGGGACATTCTGGGTACGTCTTAACGACGCTGAAAACAAGCATCAACTCCTAACGCGAGCAAGTTTAAAAACCAAAAATACAGATGCCAGGCGCCGAGGTGAAGCCTCTCCAGGCCTCCGTGGGTTGCCCCGGACCCACACCCCGGCTTCCCTGCCGCTCTCGGGCCCCCCCTCTTGCTGCCCGCCGGGCGCCCCTGGGCCTCGCGCCCACCCTAATCCCCCACGGCCCTCGCACCCCGCAGCCCCTTGCACCCCGGGCAGCCGCTGTCCTCGGCCTGCGCCCCCGCGCGCCCCTCAAGCCCGCCTGGCCGCGTCCGCCCAAGGTCGGCGAGAGAGGGCCGCGGGCCTGGCGGGCCTGGCGGGCGGGGACTCCCCGGGACGGGTCGGGGATGCGTCCGAGGCCGGAGCCCGGAGGCCGGGGCCCGCAGGCCGGAGCCGCTCCCGGTCCCGCTCCCGCTCCCGGCCCGGCTGGCAGCCGCGGGGGCGCGGGGCCTGCGAGGCGGCACTCACCCGGGCGACGCCATGAGCGCGGCGAGGTCTCCGCTCCCGCCTCCTCCGCTTCCTCCGCGCGGCCTCGGCTCGGCGCCGGGGAGGGGCCTGGGCGGCCGGCCGCTCGCCCGATCCCGGCCGCGCTCCGGGCCGCCCTCCAGGGACTGAGGCGGGGGCAGGTGGGCCCCGGGTCCGCTGGGAGCGGCCTGGGGGCGGCCCGGGCGGGGTGGGGCGGGGCGGCCCGGGTCCGCCTGCAGCCCGGAGCCCGCCCACCGCCCACCTGCCCAGGTGCCCGGAGGCCGGAACTCGCCGGGCGGCGCCTGCAGTGCCAAAGCGGCGGGACAATCTGCCCCAGGGCCACGAACTAGCCCAGGGCCTCCCTGAAATCCACACCTCTCTAGGACTGGAGTTTCATTTCCGTAAGAAAATCCTTTTCTTTAGCCGTGGAGCGTCTCAGGCGTTCTTATTATTAAGCAAAACAATAACTTTCCTACTTCTTAACGTGCGATGCAGTGTTGGACGAGTTGCTGGCCTGAGCCGGTTACTCCTTGTAAAATGTATGTAAAATCACACTGTGAAGCCCAAAGGAATGTGAAGCAATTTTATTATTCCTTATATTATTAAGCAAAAATAATGAGTCGTGAATTCCTGCAGTGGGGTTTCACAGCTATGAGTACTTGGGCAGGTAAATGTTTCAGCCCTAGTTCCTCTCTCTGCAAAATGAGTTTTTTAGAAATAAATGATCTCTTGTAAGTGGAAACAATAAAAAGCTCTGGGCAATGTAAGCCATTGTTGATAAAATTTTTTTTGCAGTTATATTAAATATCATTAATAATCATTATTTTGTAACTTTTCCCACTAATAAGAATAGGAGACAGCAAAGCAGTGATTAAAACCTTAGCTCTGGAGCCTGAATACCGGGGTTGGAATCTGGACTCCACCGGTTACCAGCTCTAGGAGCCCAGGCAAGATAGAACATTTACAGGACCACAGTTCCTCATTTCAAAAATGGGACTAAAAATAAGTCCGTTCCTCTCTATGAGGATTAAATGAGTTAATATTTGTAAAGCAATTAATACATTGCCTGGCCCATGGTCTCGGGAGAATCCATGCAATGCTTCTGAGCCTCCTTGTCCTCGGCAGTAAAATGGAAGCCCACAATTACCACTTTGAGTTTAGAAGATAATTAGTGCTCTGTAAATGGGAGCTAAGTAAAGCCATGGGGACTTGTGAGACCCCAAATAAGTACAAATCCAGAAAGATCAGGATTAGGAAGAGTTTGGGGAGTGGGCAATGCTAGATGGTCTGATTCAAGGCAGTAATGATTGCCACCAGAGTGAGGAAGGTTAGATTATTTTTTTGAAATAAGCTTTGTTGGTTTTTAAAATAAGTAAGATAAGTTCACTGAAATCAAATCTCCTTAACTTGAATTTTAGCATTCCACTGTATGGTGGACCAGCACATGTTTAACCAACCCCTATTGTTGGACATAAATATTACTGCCAGTATTTCTATAGCTTACAACAAATTGGGTAAAGTATACTTTTGTAAAAAAAAAAAAAAAAAAATTGAAGCATTTATCTTTCTCTCTACTTGATTTCTCCAGAATTTTGGAACTATTTGCAAGTATTCTTAATTTATGACAAAATAGTTATTTTGTATAAATTCAATAAGCATGTTTTCTTTTGTAACAGGACACAAACATTGGTTATTTACCAAGGCTTTGACTGGAATGGCATATTTTAAGATATGACCAGACTTCTTAGTGGAACTGAGGTTGACTTTATAGAGCTGATAAAAAGCCCCTTGGAAAGATTGTTCTGGTACCTTGTCTAGTGGTTCCTTTATAAAGTTCCTGACCTGTAATAAGTAAAGACTATCACTTTTTGGTAGGCCCAAGAATCCCAAGTTATTTTGGGACCTCAAGAAAAAAGGTCCAGTGTTAGTTCCTGTTCTAAAAGAAAAAAGGAATTCACTCCATTCATACAGGTATCCCTGGGCAGAGATAAATCCTTGGCATGGCTAGCCTCAAGGCTTTTGAAAGTCTAATCTGAGATTCCCTTATAAAAAAAAGTTCCAGCAAAGCCAATTTAAAAAGAGCTTACATGGTCAATCACTATTCTTGCTGCACTTTATGCAAATAATCAGGCCAAGTATAATAAGACTAAAATTCATTTTGCAAATGAATTGGTCCTACTATGATTTATCCGTGGTAGAAATGAGAAACTAGAGAGAAAATAATTATGTTTCAGAAGAAAACTATAATACACCCATTATTAGTTTCTAGCCTTGTTGTTTTTGAGTTTTTATTATTTGCCTACAATTTGGATTGAATTCTGAATTCTTTCCTGACTACAAGTCTCCAAACTAATGTTTCCAAATTTTTCTTCCATTTTTCTGACTTGGACTCAATGAAATTGCTTCTGTCTTTTTCCTGAGGCCCTGCAAGCATACCTTATGACATACAAACTACAGGCGAGAAAAACCTGTCAGACTGCCACTATCTACTTCCACTTCCACTTTAACTGAGGAGGCTTCAACACTGATTGCCCTCCAGACTCTAAGGAAACTGCTTTATAGATTGTTCCAAACATTAACCTTTGCTTTTCAATGCCATCTCCTGAAATGAGACACAGCTATTTAATGGGACTTACCTAGTCCCAGAAATGAGAGACTGGTTTGATAGGATCTTTGCCACCCAGCTAATCAGTTCAATTTTTTGCTCCCTGGTACCAACTCAGCTTTTAGTGTGTGAAACTTGTAAGGATGTTTCAGATAGGAGAATGTTAGAGCTCAAAAACCAATACCCCAAAATATGGCACTTTGACATACTGAACTGAAGAAGCCTCAAGGTCTCTGACCTTCCTCCCCAACCATCTCTCCCAAAGAAGTTGAAGTTCCTTTATCTGCCTAAGATCCAGACCCACCAGGGAGAACAATTGTTTTTTCTTCCCCTCCCTGTAAGACCAAGGGTGTAACCACACCTGGACAAACCCTTTCACTGTAAGGGATAACTATTTACAAGCTAATCTATGTTCCCAGATCCATTCACTCTTCATAGTAATCCTCTGTTGCCCCTCAACAGAATTCCTCTTCTACCTCTTCCATATCCTGTTTTGCCAGGCAGTATGTAAGCTTCCAAACCCCCTTGGGGCAGTGGGTAATCACTCTGTGATTCTCCCTACATATACATGTTAAATAAATTTGTATGCCTTTTCTCCCATTAAACAGCCTTTTATGAGTTGATTTTTCAGTGAACCTTCAGGGGGCCAAGGCCCTTGGCTTCTACAATTTCATTATTATAAGGAATGTGGGCAATAAATATTGTAGTCAAAATGCTTCATAAACATCCATGATTATTTCCTTAAGCCAAATTTCAAAGAATTGAATTTCTAGATCAGTAGGATATCAATATTTTAAGGATTTTCTGATACATATATAATCTGTATGTATGTACAGATATACATACAGATAAACACACACATATACATAATATAATATACACATACACGTATGTATACATATATCTGTATATATTAGTATGTACAGATATACATTCATGCATGTAACATAAACACACACATGTATATACACAGATTGCCCTTCCAGCAGAATCACCAACACTGAATGATATTCCAGTTTTCCAAAACACTATAAATTTTACAATTTTTAAAAAATCATTGCCAATTAGTCAGGTTAAAAACCAGTATCTGGCAAACTGGCAGACTAGGAAGCTCCAAGCTCCCTTTCCCCATAGAAACATGAAGAAAAACACTAGAAGCTGTCTGAACCAAGTTTGTAGGAGCTCTGGAAAAGTCAGAAGTCTGCAGCAACCAAGCACTTAAGCAAAAAAAAGCCATCTTTAAAACAGCAGGAAAGTTTTGTAGAATTTTTACTCGCCCTTGCCTGTGCCTTTACTGGTGTGGTGGCAGACTTGGTCTTGAGCAGGTAGCAGCTCATTTCCCAGTTCCCCATCCTTTGCCCCCTTGAACCAGAGGGAAAAGAACAGACCTTATTTGCACACTACCTCTTTTACAAGAAATGGTAAAAAGAGTCTTTCAGATTGAAATGAAAGGATGCTAGACAGTAACTCGCAGCATTATGAGATGTATAGATCTCCAGTAAAGAGAAATACATAATCAAAAATGAAAGCCAATGTTACTGTAATTTTGGTTTATAACTCCACATTTTATTTTCAATAAGACTTAAAAGACAAATGCATTAAAAATTATAAATTTTAAATCTACATTATTGGGTATACAATGTATAGAGATGTAATTTGTGACATCAATAACATGAAGGAGGGATAGAACTGTGTGAGTTTTTATATACAATTGAAGTTAAATTGGTATCAATTCAAATTAGATTGTTACAGCCTTAAGATGTTATGTGTAATCCCTATGATAACCACAAGGAAATATCTGTAGAATATAGAAATGTATATATGAGAAGGGAATCACTATAAAAAATCAACTGAACAAAAAGGCAGCCATAATGGAAGAAATGAGGGACAAAAAATATCTATCAGAAATATGAAAAATAGGCTGGGGGAGGTGGCTCATGCCTGTAGTCCCAGCTACTTGGGAGGCTGAGGCAGGAGGATGGCTTGAGCCCAGGAGTTTGAGGCTGCAGCGAGCTGCGATGACTGATACAACTCACTGCACTCTAGCCCAGGTGACAGAGAGAGACCCTGTCCCAAAAAAAAAAAGAAAAGAAAAATAAACAGCAAAATGGCAGTAGTAAATTTCCTGTTATGAGTAATTACTTTAAATGTAAGTGGATTAAACTGTCCAAACAGAAGGCAGAGACTGGCAGAATGGATTAAAAAAACATAATTAAAATAGCATATATAATATTTTATCATACATCATATGTCTACAAGAGACTCCCTTTAGATCTAAAGATGCAAATAGGTTGAAAGTAAAAGTAGGAAAAAAGACACTCCATGCAAATAGTAACTAAAAGAGAGCTAAGCTGGCTATACTAATATCAGACAAAATAGAATTCAAGTCAAAAACTATTACAAGTGGCAGGCAGGGTGGCGCATACCTGTAGTCATAGCTACTCCGGTTGGCTGAGGCAGCGGATTCCTTGACCCCAGGAGTTTGAGGCAAGTCTGGGCAACATAGCAAGACCCTGCTTCTAAATAAAAAGAATTATTAAAAAAAAAGAACAAAAAATCTGTTACAAGAGACATACAAGGACATTATATATTGACAAAAGGGTCAATTCACCAAGAAGCCATAACAATCACAAACATATATACACCAAATGAAAAAGCCCTAAAATATATGAAGCAAACATTGACAGAATTGAAGGGAAAAATAGACACTTCTACAATAATAGTTGGAAACTTCAATACCCCATTTTCAATAATAGATAGGAAGACTAGACAGAAGATCAATAAAGAAGTGGAAGACCTGGGCAGGGCACAGTGGCTCACGCCTGTAATCCTAGCACTCTGGGAGGCTGAGGCAGGAGGATTGCTTGAGTCCAGCAGAGTTAGCCTGGGCAATAGCAAGACCCCATCTCTACTAAAAATACAAAAATTAGCCCAGTGTGGTGGCACACACCTGTAGTCCTAGCTACTTGGAAGGCTGAGGCAGGAGAATTACTTGAGCCCAGGAGTTTGAGGTTGCAGTGAGCTATGATCAAGCCACTGCACTGTAGTCTGGGTGACAGACAGAGACCCTAACTTAAAAAAAAATAGCATAATAGTCAGAAGGCGGTGAATGGAGTTAAAGTATTCTAAGACCCTTTAATTTATCAAGGGTACAAGTGGTGTGAAGCCAGCTCATAGCGCTTACAAGCCATTTCTATACATTTCTTCCCAACTCCACATTCAGTAATGGTAGCTTGAAATTAGCAGTAATGGCAGTGTTTACATCAGAGAAGTAGACAAATGCAATAATTCAGGCTTTTAAAAATTATTTTATTTATTTATACTATTCTTTTTTTAAGAGAGAGATAATGAGCAAGAAAGAAAGAGCATACCATAATTTCTAGAGTAACTACTCAAAAGTAATATAGACCTAACCCTAATTTCTAAACTAAACTGGAAGTGGGGGGAGGGATGAGAAAAATACCAAATATATCCAAAAGAGGGCAAGAAAAGAGAAAAATTAACATAAAGCACGTGGTACAATAAAAAACACAAAATGATAGTTATAAATCGAAACACAGTAAGTACAATCATGAGCCAGGCATGGTGGTGCCCACCTGTAGTCTCAGTTAATCAGGGGGCTGAGGCAGAAGCATCACTTCAGCCCCGGGGTTCTAGGTTGTAGTTCACTATGATTGTGTCATGCCTGTGAATAGCACTCTACCATGGGCAACATAGAGAGACCCTGTCTCTAAAAAAAAAAAAAAAAAAAAATGCACAAAATAAGATGTTATAAATCGAAACATAACAATAATTCCAAGGATGTAAATAGGCTATCACAGCAACTCAAATATCTATTAATGAATCAATGAATAAACACAATGTGGCATATATAAACAACAGAATTTTATTCAGACATAGCTGACATAAGAAGTTGAAAATAAAGAGTTGAAAAATATAAGATAGGCAGTTGAAAAAGAACTGACATAAGAAGTTGAAAATAAAGAGTTAGAAAAATATAAGATAGGCAAATGCTAACACCACCACCACCATAAAAGCAGGAATATTACTTAAGGTGAAAAGCATTAAGAGGGACAAAGAGGAACATACCATATTGATAAAAGTTACAACCTCTAACTAATTATGCACCTAACTACATAGGGAGGAGATAAAAAACTATAAACAACTGTTTTAAATTTTATCTCAATGCATATAAAAAACAAAGAATGGATTACTTTTAGGGTAACATAAATTAACAAAATTGTTCTTGATTGATCAAGCTGAGAAAAACAAAAAAATTTTAAAAAAATAAATTTAAAAAATTATCTCAAAAAAGAGAACACCTACATAGACCAATGATCATAGGACAATTTGAAAATACTTTAACTGTAAAAATTTTACGAGCTGAACACTTTGTAAGAGAGTTTTTACTACATCTTAACTTCATTGTGAGAGCATTCACTTACATTATATGAACAGATAAAGAGAATAGAGCAGAAAAAAATGATGGAAATCTTCCCAACTACTCTCTGATGGTGTGTGTCGTAGTCCATTTGTGCTGCTATAATAGGATACCACAGGCTGGGTAATTTATAAAGAATTGAAATTTATTTCTCATAGTCCTGGAGGCTGGGAAGTCTAAGATCAAGTTGCCAGCATCTGATGTCTTATGAGGACTTTCTTGCTTTGTCCTCACAGCAAGATGGCAAAGGGCAAAATGGCAAAAGAGATTAATGCTGTGTCCTCTTGGCAGATGTGCAGAAGAGAATGAACCCACTCCCGCAAGCCCTTTTTATAGTGGCGTTAATCCATTCATGAGGGCAGAACCCTCATGATCTAAATACCTCCCATTAGGCCCCACCGCCCAACACTGTTGCATTGAGGATTGTTTCTAACACATGAATTTTGGGGGACACATTCAGTATGTAATCTCCAATTTCAAAATTAGGCAAAAGTAGTACAATCAATGAAAACTGTAGACCAGTCTTGTGAGCTTAAATGCAAATATCCTAAGTGAAATCTAGCAGTGTACTATAAGAATGATACATCATGACCAAGCAGGTTTTTCCTAAGCATTCAAGGATGATTCAGTATTATCTCAATGTAATATTCTATCTTAACTGACTAGAAGTTTAATTTTGTAGTCAGAAAAAATTATGTAGGGAAAGTTATAATATCTATTAACATGCAGATCTTTTAACCCAGCAATTTCACTTCTTTTAACTATCCTCAAGAAATAGTGACACAAATACTAAGAGGCATGTGGAAAGACTTTCATTATACCTTGTTTGAAATAGGTAAAGATTAAAATGAGTTCATTGATAGGAAAATGTGGAATTAGGAAAACTATATAAAACAAATATGGAAAGATCTCCAACACAAAATACTCAATGAGGAAAGCAAATTTCAGAACAATACTCACATGAGGTATAATAATTTATGTAAAAAGCAAAAATTGTATATTTATGTTTCTACCTATTTTTTTCTTTCCTTTTTTTTTTTTTTTAGGCTGGTCAAGTGAAGCAGTGGGAGTGGAGAAGGAACAAAGGAATCTGTAACTGGTTGTGATCAATTAGTTGTAATACCTATTTTTGTCTAATTGCACTCACAACAAACTTATGATCATGTTTCCCTCTGAGGGGACTGTATCATTGTGAGGCAAAAGAGGAATTCTGGGCATCGTCACAGGGGGGCTTGTGTATTAAAATTAAATTTTTCTATTGCTTATTTTATATTTCATTGATTTCTGATCATACTTTTATTTCCTTCTACTTATTTCAATTTTATTTTTAATTGTGGTAAAAAGTACATAACATAAATCTTACCATCTTAACCATTGTTAAGTGTGTGGTTCAGTAGCATTAAGTATATTCACAGTGTTGTGCAACAGATCTCCAGAACTTTCTTCTCTTGCAAAACTGAAACTCTATAACCATGAAACAACAACTCCCCATTTCTCCCTGTTCCCAGCCCCTGGTAGCCACCATTTAACTTTTGCTTTTATGAATTTGATTATATTAGATACCTCATGTAAGTGGAATCATACAACATATGTCTTTTTGTGACTGGATTGTTTCACTCAGCATAAAGTCCTCAAGGTTCATCCATATTGTAGCATGTGGCAGGATTTTCTTCCTTTTTAAGGCTGAATAATATTCCATTGCACATATATACCACATTTTGCTTATCCATTCATCCATCAATGGCTGCCATTTGGGTTGTTTCCACCTCCTGGGTATTGTGAATAATGCAACTATGAACATGGGTGTGTAAATATCTCTTCAAGACTCTGCTTTCAATGATTTTGGATATACTGTATACCAAGAAGTGGAATTGCTGGATCATAGGGTAGTTCTATTTTTAATTTTAATTATTTTGCATAGCAGTTGCACCATTTTACCATCCTAATTGTGCACAAGAGTGCCAATTTCTCCATATTTCACCAACACTTGTTATGTTCTGGTTTTTTTAAAAATTGTAACCATCCTGATGGGTGTGAGGTGATAGCTCACTGTGATTTTGATTACATTTCTGTAATGATTAGTGATGTTCAGCATCTTTTCATATGCTTGTTGGTCATTTGTATATCTTCTTGGAGGGATGTCTATTCAAGTCCTTTGCCCATTTTTAAATCAGTTTACTTGGTTTTGCAATTTTTGCTGGTAAGTTGTAGAAGTTCCTTATATATTCTGGACAGTAACCTCTTATCAATCAGATATATGATTTGCAAATATGCACAGAAGTTTTTAAGTTTGATGTAGTCCTACTTGTCTTCTTTTACTTATTTTGATTTTAATTTGCCTTTTTCTACCTTCTTGAGGTAGGAAGTTGGTTTTTAATCATTTTTATGGAATTATTTTTGACCATCGATTATTGGATTTTCTTCCTTTTTTGCTTTTATTATATATAATTGACATAATAATTGTATACACTTAAGGGGTACAGTGTGATATTTTGGTACATGTATACAATGTATAATGATCAAATTACAGTAATGAGCATATCCATCAATCACCTCAAACATTTATCATTTGTGATAAAAACATTCCTAATCATTCCTCTTTAACATATGCATGTAATATCATAAATTCCTACTAACCAATGCTTTAAAAGGTACATCCCACAAATTTTGAAATGTTGTATTTTTATAATCAGTCAGTTCAAAATTATTTCCAGTTTTCCTCGTAGGCTATTTAGAAATGTGTTGTTTAACTTCCAAATATTTGGGACTTTTTAAGATATTGTTTGTTGATTTCTAATTTAGTGCCATAGAGAGAACATAGTCTGTAAGGACTCAGTCTTTTGGATTTTGTTTGATGGCCCTGCATAAGGTCTATCTTGCTGAATGTTCCCTGCACACTTGAAAAAACGTGTTTTCTGTAGTTATCAGGTGGAGTATTCTATAAATGTCAATTAAGTCAAAATGGCTGATGATGGTGTTCAAATCTTCCATATGTTTGCTGATTTTTTTGCCTAGCTGTTTTATCAGTTACTGAAAGAAGGGAGTTAAAATCTTCAACTCTGATTGTGGATATGCCAATTTCTCCTTGCATTTCTGTCAGCTTTTTGCCTTATATATTTTGAAGCTCAATTATTAGGAGTAAAGACATTTGTCACTGTTACATCTTCCTGACGAATTAACACTTTTACAGTATACAGTGCCTCTCTTTAAGTCTGACAATACTGAAGTTTATTTTATCTGATATTAGTATGGCCATTCCAGCTTTATCATGTTTACTTTTTGCATAGTATACCTTTTCCACCCATTTGTCTTCAACCTCTGTCTTTTTTGTTTTTTATTTTTTTAGACTATTGTCTCAAAATCCATTTTTTTGTTTTTTATTATTTTTGTCTTTTTTTAGAACCTTTCTGTCTTTTAAAAATATATATATTTATTGAGGTAACTGACATAAAATATACTGCATATTTAACGTGTACATTTGATAAGTTTGGACATATGCATAAACACATAGAACTATCACCACAGTCGAGATGATGAACACATCTATCACCTGCAAAGTTTCCGCATATCCCTTGCAATCCCTCCCTTCTCCCTCTCCCCAATCGTCATCAACCACTAATCTGCTTTCTGTCATTATAGATTAGTTTGCATATTCTAGAATACTGTGTAAATGGAACTGTTTTAATAAAAACAAAAACAGTCCCCATAATATTCTGAAAAAAAAAAAAAAAAAAAAAAACAGAATTTTTTTTTTTTTTTTTTGAGACAGAGTCTCACTCTGTCGCCCTGAGTAGAGTGCAGTGGTGTCATCATAGCTCACTGCAACCTCAAACTCCTGGGCTCAAGCGATCCTCCTGCCCTCAGCCTCCTGAGTAGCTGGGACTACAGGCATACGCCACAATGCCTGACTAATTTTTCTATTTTTTTAGTAGAGATGGGGTCTCTTGCTCAGACTGGTCTCGAACTCCTGAGCTCAAGCAATCCTCCAGCCTTGGCCTCCCAGAGTGCTAGGATTACAGGTGTGAGCTACCACCCAGCCAAAAACAGAAATCTTAACTAGTATACCAGCCTACACTATAAGAAATGCTAAAGGAAATCCTATGGGCTGAAAGGCAAGGAGCCAATGGTAATTGGAGTCCATAGGAAGGCTGAACGTCACCTTCAGGCTGTCATCCATTCACCCAGCTCAGTACTGCCAGAGTCTAGGCCCTGGGTCTCAGCAGTCCATTGAGAATCTGGGTAAGGTTCATATATAGTTTGAGGGCTCATTCCCTTGGCAGAGACCTCTCCCAGATTACCCTATTAACTTTCCAGATGCTGCCACTCTGAACATCTGTGTACTGATACCTCAGCTTTAAGCTTACCTGCAAATGTGGGAACCCAGCAGGCAAAGAGCCAGCAATGTGCAAACCTCACCCTGCACAGTTGATTTCAAGAGTAGACTTGCCTCCAGCTTCTACCTGCCTTTGTTTGCCTCCAGTCACTTAAAATAGTTTTTTTTTAAAAATCCCAGCTACTCAGGAGGCTGAGGTGGGAAGACCACTTGAGGCCAGGGGTTGGAGACCAGCCTGGCCAACATAGCAAGACCCCATCTCTAAAAAATTTTTTTAAAAATTAGCCAGGCATGATGGTGCATGCCTATAGTTTCAGCTACTAAGGAGGCTGAGACAAGAGGATTACTTGTTCCCAGGAGTGTGAGGTTTCAGTAAGCTATGATGATGCCACTGCATTCCAGCCTGGGTGACAGAGTGAGATCCTGTCTCAAAAAAAATTAAAACAAAAAACCACTATATATCCCACCCTCTCTCTATGCCTGTGCCCTCACACAATCCTCTAGGTAACCACACCTAATAGCTTATTAGGTGTCTTCCATACCTGTTTCTTGATCATACAGACATACACAAAAGCAGAGGGCTTTGATGTTCTTATTGCTCTTTATTTATTAAAATACTTGATTCATACTGTATAACATTATTAACTTTACCTTGCCATTTAAAACTACATGACAAATTCCCTTCTTGTCTATAGATATAGATCTAATTCACTTTTTCCCCCTTATTTTTGTGATTGTAAATGCACTTATTGGTTTCCCAAGAACTTAACCATTTTCAAAGCCCTGTGGTTATGACAGGAATAGTTAACATTTATCAAAAACAAGGAACAATCTTTTCCCCTTAATTGCTTCTCTTTTATCAGACAATGAGGTTACATAATCAAAATTGCCTCACTCATTCATATTCATTCATTCAACAACAGTCAATGACTGCCTAGTCTGACTGCCATACTGCGGAAGAAGATGGTCTCTGCTCTCCAGCACTCAACCGACTTCTAAGCAGGCAATTCAAACTTAATAAAATATTCCACAAAAGTGCCAAGGCAATTAAATGGGAAAGAATAATCTCTTCAACCAGTGGCTCTGGGACAATTAGATAACCACATACAAAAAGATAAATTTAGACTCATATCATATACAAAAATTAACTCTATGGCCAGGTGCAGTGGCTCACCCCCGTAATCCTAGCACTCTGGGAGGCCAAGGTGGGACCAGACTTTGTGGTGCATGCCTGTAGTCCCAGCTACTCGGGAGGCTGAGGCAGGAGGATCACTTGAGCCCAGGAATTTGAGGTTGTGGTGAACTATAATGACACCATGGCACTCTACCCAGGGTGACAGAGCAAGCAAAAAGAAAAAAAATTAACTCTAAGTGGATCATATACCTAACTATAAGAAATAAAACAATAAAATCATAGAAGAAAATCTTTATGACTTTGGGTTATAAAATTTTCTTGGATCCAACAGCAAGAACTGATAAATTGAAATTCATCAAAATAAAAAACTTTTATGTTTCAAAAAGCACCATTAAGTAGATGAAAAGACAAGCCACAGATTGGTGGAAAATATTTGCAAAACATACCACTTCATACTCACTAGAATGACTATAATAAAAAAGACAGTAGCAAGTATTGACGAGTATGTGGAGAAACTGGAACCCTTACACATTGCTGGTGGGAATGTAAATGGTACAGCCAGTTTACAAAACAATTTGGCAGTTCTGGGATATCCAGATGGGAAAGGAAGCAGTCAAATTATCCTTGTTTTCAGATGACATGATCCTATATTTAGAAAAACCTAAAGACTCTAACAAAAAACTATTAGAACTGATAAACGAATTCAGTAAAGTTGCAGGATACAAAATCAACACAAAAAATTAGTAAATTTCTTTTTTTTCTTCTTTTTAAAAAAAATTTTTTTAATAGAGATGGGGTCTCACTCCTGCTCAGGCTGGTCTCGTACTCCTGAGGTCAAGCAGTCCTCCTGCCTTGGCCTCCCAGAGTGCTAGGATTACAGGCATGAGCCACAGTGCCTGCCCAATCAGTAATACTTCTATACACCAATAGCAAACAATCTGAAAAAGAAATCAAGAAAGCAATCTCATTTACAATAGCTACAAAAAAAAAAAAAAAAACCCTAGGAATAAATTTAACCAAAGAAATGAAAGATCTCTAAAATGAAATCTATAAAACACTGATGAAAGAAACTGAAGCGGGCACAAAAAATGGAAAGATATCCCATGCTCATAGATAGGAGGAATTAATATTGTTAAAATGTCCTTTCTATCCAAAGTGATATACAGATTCAATATAATCCCTATCAAAATGCCAATGACATTCTTCACAGAAATAGAAAAAACAATCCTAAAATTCGCATGGCACCACAAAAGATTCTGAATAGCCAAAGCAATGCTGAGCAAAAAGAAAAAAGCCAGAGGCATCATGCTATCAAACTTCAAAATGTACTACAAACCTTATAAAGCTGTAGTAACCAAAACAGTGTGAACTAAAATTAAATAAAAGGCTTCCCCTCCACCGACTGACTGAATGGACCCCCTCCTGGCCAAGGGGATATCCTAAAACTAAATTGTCTGCCAGGAGGACGGAGGTCAGACACGCCTTACCATGCCCCCCTCCCTTCTTGGAGTTATCCTTTATAACTCATCAACAGGTCTATGGCTATACAAGACAAACCTGTAGGTCCTTAGTTTACACAACAAATATATGTCTGGTGACTTGTCTCTTCCTTATCTAAAAACATTCTAAGCCTTTAGACAAAGCTTCATTTTTTAACCAATTACAAGTCAAGGAGTCTTTAAACACACCTATAACCTGTAAGCACCCCCCTTTGAGATTTCCTGCCTTTTTGGGCCAAATCAATGTATGCCTTCCATGTATTAATTTATGACTTTACCTGTAATCCCTGTCTCCCTGAAATGTATAAAACCAAACTGTAACCCAACTACAGAGAGTCCACTTGCTCAAGGCTTCTTGGGTGTGGCTCTGGGTCATGGTCCTCAAATTTGGCTCAGAATAAACCTCTTTAAATTATTTTACAGAGCTTGGCTTCTTTTCCGTTGACAACAGCATCATACTGGCGTAAGAACAGACACGTAGACCAATAGAATAAAATAGAAAACCCCCAAATTAAGTCATGAATATACAGCCAACTCATTTTCAACAAAGGTGTCAAGAATATACATTAGGGAAAGGGCATTGTCTTCAATAAATGATGCTAGGAAAACTGGATATCCATATGCAGAAGAATGAAATGAGACTCCCTATCTCTTGCAATACACAAAAATCAAATCGAAATGGATGTAAGACATATATGAGACCTAAAAAGGTGAAACTACTAGAAAAAAACATTGGAGAAATGCTTCAAGACATGGTCTGGGCAGAGATTTTTCTGGGTAAGAACTCAAAAGCACAGGCAACAAAAGCAAAAATAGACAAACAAGATGACATCAAGCTCAAAAGCTTCTACGCAGCAAAGGAAACAATCAACAGAGTAAATAGACAACTTACAGAATGTGAAAAAATATTTGCAAAAAAATTGGCAGGTCTGTAAAATGTTAAACATAAATTTACCATGTGAATATGTAACAGAGTTGTCACCCCTCCTCCCATAGATATGGAAGGGAAATATTGACAGTGGGGACTATGTAAAGAGGAAATGGCCTGAAAAAAATGGCAAAAATATTTTCTGTCTCTTTAAAACAACCTCCACTCCTTTTGAGAACTAAAACCTGCATCCCTGCCTCAGGCCAGTGGTTGGGAGGGGCAGGGTCTTTTGTTATTTGTGCTAAAGGAGATGGCCCAGCCCTGACCTGATAAGAGGAGGTCCTGGGTGGAGGTCAGGGGATTGTCTTCAGCAGAGAAACAATGATCAGAATCATCAACTGTAGTTGAACAGTGATTGCCTGAAGCTGAGAACCCACCTTTTAAAAGCTCTGTATTTCTCCTTATGGGAGGGATGATGGTCTTTCAGACGGGAGTCTCCATCCTTCCCCTTTGCCTTTGCTGGCAAAGTAATAAAATTTCTCTTTCCTCCCCCCCACCAAAAAAACACAACATTAATTTACCATGCGATTAATAATGTCCACTATCTACCCAAAAGAAATAAAAACATGTCCACACAAAGACTTGTGACTGTTCAAAGCAGCATTATTCCTAATAACCAAAAAGTGGAAACAATCTAAATGTCTATCAGGCTGGGCATGGTGGCGCATGCCTGTAATCTCAGCACTTCGAAAAGCTGAGGCAGGAGGATCACTTGAGAGGAGTTCTAGACTAGCCTGGGCAACATAGCAAGACAGGCCGGTGTAGTTCCAGCTACTTGGGAGGCTGAGGCAAGAGGACTGCTTTAGCCCAGAAGTTTGAGGTTACTGTGAGCTGTGATGACACCACAGCACTCTACTTGGGTGACAGAGCAAGACTCGTCTCAAAAAAATTTTTTTCTTCAAACAGGACAACCCTTAAGCAATACAGATATTTCTACTTCCTCCTAAATCTCTGCTCCTGACAATTTGTTTCTGATAGTTCCAGTGCTTGAAGTCTTTGTATGTCTGTTTCTAATGTTTTTTGTTTTTGCTAGTTCTTACAATTGTGCTGGTTATTATACTTGAAAAATTATTTGGAGGAATAATTTGAGGCCTTGGATGAAGATATCTTCCTTCTGAGAGGATCTCCATTTTTTTCTGCCAAGCACCTGCAATATCAGCAGTCTAGGATTATCACAACCAAATAAATTCAAGGCTTGAGGTTCCCCAGACAATTGAACAATACAAAACTGGGCTGAAAATTAGAAGTTACTTCAGGTTCCCACTTACCCTAAGGCCATAGGATCCAAATGTATTTAGACTCTAGTACAAGTCTTAGATTTTATACAAGTTCTGGATTTTGAATTTTGAGCCAATTACTCACAAGGCTGTCAAATGAACCTTTTTTTTCCTTTTTTTTCAAAGCAGCTATATCCCGTGTTGTACAAATGAAACTTTAAACTGGCAATGATTAGCAAATGTTATCAAAGGAGAAGATGCTTATAGACTAAATTACTTTGTCATTTTTTTCTATTGTGGTAAAATAAACATGATTTACCATTTTAAAGTGTAAGGTTCAGTGTATTAATTACACTCATATTGTTGTTCAACCATCACCACAATCCATCTCTAGAACTCTCTCCATCTTGCAAAGCTGAAACTCTGTACCCACTAAACAGTAACTCCACATTCTTCCTCCCTCAGCTCCTGGCAACCACCATTCTGCTGTCTCTATTATTTTTTTTTAAGAGACAAGGTCTCGCTCTGTCACTCAGGCTGGAGTACAGTGGCACGATCACAGCATGATCATAGCAGCCTCAAACTCCTGGGCTCAAGTGATCTTCCTGCCTCAGCCTGCCAAGTAGCTGAGACTATAGACACGTGCCACCACACCTGGCTTTTTTCTTATTTTTTGTAGAGAAGCTATGTTGTCCAGGCTGGTCTCAAACTCCTGGCTTCAAGCAATCTTCCACCTTGGCCTCCCAAAGTGCTAGGATTACAGGCCCGACATTGCGCCTGGCCGTCTCTATGATTTTGACTATTGTAAGCATCTCATATAAGTGAAATCATACAGAATTTGTATACTATTTGTCTTTTGTGACTGGCTTATTTCACTTAGCTTAATGTCCTCAAGGTTCATCCATGTTGTAGCATGTGTCAGAATTTCCTTCCTTTTTAAGGCTAAATAATATTCCATTATCTGTACATACACATTTTGTTTATCCATTCATCCACAATGAGCCCTTGGATTACTTCTATGTTTTAGCTACTATGAATAATGTTGCTATGACCGTGGATATGCAAATATCTCTTTGCTTTCAATTCTTTTGGGCAAATAGCCAGAAGTGGAATTGCTGGATCATATGATAATTCTATTTTTAATTTTTTAAGGAACTACCATACTATTTTCCACAGCAGCTGTACCATTTTACATTCCCACCAACAGTGTACAAGGGTTCCAGTTTCTACACAAACTTGCCAACACTTATTTTCTGTTTTGTTTTATTCTTTATAGCAGCCATCCTAACGTGTGTGAGGTAGTATCTCACTGTAGTTTTGACTTTTGTTTCCCTAATGATTAATGATGTTGAGCATTTTTCATGTTCTTATGGGTCATGTTTATCTTCTTTAGAGAAATGTCTCTTCAGGTCCTTTGCCCATTTTACATTGGGTTGTTTGTGTTTTTGTTGAGTTTTAGTAGTTCTCTTTATATAATGGATATTAATCAATTATCAGTTATATGATTTGCAAGTATTTTCTCCCATTCTGTGGATTGCCTTATTGGTGAGAGTGTCTTTTGATGTACAAAGCTTTTTAATTATCATGAAGTCTAGTTTGTCTATTTTTCCTTTTGTTGCTTGTGCCTTTGGTGTCATATCCAAGAAATCACTGCTAAATCCGATGTTGTGAAGCTTTTGTTGTGTTTTCTTCTAAGAGTTTTATAGTGTTATGTCTGAAATTTACACCATAAATCCATTTTGAGTTGTTATGGACTGAATTATGTCATTCCCAAATTCATATGTTGAAGCTTTAACCCTGAATGTGACTGTATTTGGAGATAGGGCCAGTAGGAGGTAATTGAGGTTAAATAAGATATAAGGGTAATTGCTGTGGAGAGTGAGTTGAAAAAACAAACAAACAAACAAACAAAAAAGATATAAGGGTAAGGTACAAATTTGAATAGAATTTGTGTCCTTACAAGGAGAGAGACCAGAGTACATGTGCACTTGTACTTGCTCACTCTCTTGCACGTGTGCAAGCTCTCTCTCCATGCATGTACTGAGGAAAGGCCATGTGAGTACACAGTGAGAAAGTGAGTGTCTACAAGCCAGGAAGAGAGCCCTCACCAGACACCAACCCTACTGGCACCTTGATCTTGGACTTCCCAGCCTCCAGAACTGAGAGAAAATAAATTTCTATTATTTAAGTCATTGAGTCTGTGGTATTTTGTTATAGCTGCCCAAACTAATTTATGAGTTAATTGTTGTATAAGGTGTTATGTAAGGGTATAACTTCATTATTTTGCATGTGGATATCCAGTTTTCCCAGCACCATTTGTTGAAAAGACTGTCCTTTACCAATGGAATGATCTTAGAACCCCTGCTGAAAACCATTTGACCATATATGTGAAGGTTTATTTCTTGCTTCTCTATTTTATTCCATTGGTCTATATGTTGGTCTTTATGCCAGCACCACACTGTTTTGACTACTGCAGTTTAGTAGTAAGTTTTGAAATCAAGAGTGTAAGTCCTCCAGCTTTGTTCTTTTTCAAAATTGTTTTGGCTATTCAGGATCCCTTGAGATTCCATACGAATTTTAAGATGGGTTTTTCTATTTCAGCAAAAACTATCATTGGGATTTTGATAGGGATTGCATTGTTCTGTAGATCACTGTGTGTAATATTGACATCTTAACAATATTAAGTCTTCCAATCCATGAACATAAGGTGTCTTTCCTTTTATTTATTTATTCTTTAATATTTTTTAGCAGTATGTAGGACTCCCTTTAGGATTTCTTGCAGGGCCAGTGTAGTGGTAGCAAACTCTCTCAGCTTTTATCTGTAAATATCTTAATTTCTCCCTCACTTTTGAAGGACAATTTGCCAGATAAAGGTTTCTTGGTTGACAGTGTTTTTCTTTAAGCACTTTGAATATATCAGCCCACTGCATTCTGGCCTGAAAAGTTTCTGCTGAGAAATCTGCTGATAATTTTATTAAATTGCCCTTGAATGTGATGAATCACTTCTTTCTTTATGCTTTCAGGCTTTTCTGGTTTTGGTTTTTGAAAGTTTAATTATGTGTCTTGGTGTGGGTCTCTTTGAGTTCACCTCATTTGAAGTTCATTGTGCTACTTGGATGTATACATTCATATCTTTCCCCAGACTTGGGGAGTTTTCAGCCATTATTTCTTCAAACTATCTCTCTTACCCATTCTCTTTATCCTCTCCTTCTGGGACTCCCACAGTGCATATGTTGGTCTGCTTGATGATGTCTAACAGATCCCCTAAGCTCTGTTCACTTTTCTTTAATCTTTTTTCTTTGTTTTCCTCAGACTCAATAATTTCCATTATCTTATCTTCAAGTTCACTGATTCTTTTTCCTGTTCAAATCTGCCTTTGGAATCTCTAGCAAATTTTTTACTTAGTTATACTTTTCAGCTCCAGAATTACTCTTTGGTTTCTTTTTTAGGTTTTCTATCTCTTTACTGATAATTGCCATTTGTTCATACATGATTTTCTTTCTCCACATCTTTTTAGTTCTTTGAGCATCTTGAAGACAATTATTTTAAAGTCTTTTGTGCAGTACATCACCTGTCAGGTCTTTTTCAGGGATAGTTTGTTAATATTTTTTTTCCTTTTGAATGGGCTATATTTTCCTTTCCTTTTGTTGAAAAATGAGCATGTCACTCTAATAATTTGGTAACTCTGAAACTCAGATTCTCCTCCTTCCCCAGGGTATACTGTCTTTTGTTATTGTTTTTGATTTTTGTAGCCTGCCTCTGTGCCAAGGATCAGTCTGAGATATAAACTGAAGGTTGTCACAGGTTTGTTTGCTTGTTTTTTCTGTAAAAGGGAAGAAACACAGGTCTTTTCTGAGTCTGTGCATTTCCCTGGGCATTTCCCTGTGGTCACTTACTAACTTTCCCCATATATGTAGTTGGTTTGTTTGTTTTTTTAATATACTCATCTTTAATGTTTAGCTCCCAAATGGTGAAAAAGAGAAAAGTGAAGGAGGGGGGAAAGAGCATTTGCCCTTTAAATCCCCTGAAAATCACTTTAGCCAGAGGGGAAGGGGCTTGCAATAATAAAATGGGGGTTGCATCTTCAAGCCAAGAAGAGAGGCCTCAAAATAAACCAAACCTGCTGACACATCGATCTTGGACTTCTAGCCTCCAGAACTGTGAGAAAATAAGTTTCTACTATTGAAGCTACCCAGTATGTGTGTGTGTGTGTGTGTGTTTGTTTGTTTGAAGAGATAGTGTCTTGCTCTGTCACCCAGGTTGGAGTGCAGTGGCACGATCAAAGGTCACTACAGCCTCAAACTCCTGGGCTCAAGCAATCCTCCCACCTCAGCCTTCCAAGTAGCTGGGATTACAGGTGTGTACCACTGCACCTGGCTTCCAGTATGCATTTTTTACGGTAGCCCTAGTACATGAATACAGGTTCCTTTAACTCAAGCTTTCTCATGAAGTTGCAGTCAAGGTGTCAGCCAGGATCACCTCAAGGCCTGACTGGGGAATAATCCACTCATATGGTTGTTGGCAGGTTTCAACATCTTGTGGGCTGTTGGACTGAGGGCCTCAGTTTCTTACTGGCTGTTGCCAGGAGGCCTCCCTCAGTTCCTTGCCTCATGGGCCTCTCCACAGGGCAGCTCACAACATGGCAGCTGCCTTCCAGCACAGCAAGTGAGCCAGGGAGCAAGAAAGTTGGAGAACAAAAGAGCTTGCCCAGGATGGAAGCTAGTCTTTTTCTTACCCTAATCTCAGAAGTGACATCCCATCCTCTCTTCTATTTATTAGAAGTGTCACTCAATCCAGCCCACACTCAAGGAGAGATTACACAAGGGTGTGAATATGAGGAGGGGGGACAATTGGGGGCCATTTTAGAGGCTGCCTGCAATAAGCTCTCAATTGCCAAATCTAGGACAATCTGAGCAACAGTATAAATAAGGATACTAAAATATGAATATAAACAAAATAATAAACAAATAAATAAATAGGAGAAAAAGGACAACTCTTCCTCATAATACAATTCCACTTAGTAAATGTAGAAAGAAAAATAGAAATAGAAAATTACTATTTGGCAAACACCACAGTAAAAACTGTTGTAGGAAAGAATAAAGGAAGCTAAAATTAGTAGACGAAAGTGTAATAAGAAACAGGATATTTGCATTGTCTCAAAGTTTCTCCTCACAAGCTACTTATTAATTTAAAAAGATAAACTTTTTAACTTTACAGTGGAGAAACCTTGCAGATACCACCTTAACAAAGTGACCAGATTTAACGAGTAATAAGGCTTATCAACATCATGTCTTCTGATATGATACACAGAGAAGGGCACATCATCACTGTTGTAGTATTTTTGCCAAAACTGCATAACCTTAATCTCATCAATCAGAAAACATCAGAAAACCCAAATGGAGAGACATTCTACAAAATAATTTTCCAGTACTCTTCTAAAGTGTCAAGATCATGAAAGACAAAAACTAAATTCTTTCAAGATTGTAGGAGGCTAAGGTGACAAGATAAATGCAATGTGAGATGCTAAACTAGATCCTGGACTAGAAAAAGGACATCAGTAGTGAGATAGTACAGGTGACCTTTGGCCACCTGCTTGAGCCTTAAGCCAAAGCTTAAGACTGCTTACAATATTAAACAAAAAACTTAAAAATGATTAATACCCGCCTTCAATAGAAGGTATTTCTGCTTTCTTTAACAGGACGTGGCAACCATTGAAGCAGGGGCCCACTGGCCCCAGTCCAAGCCAGTACAAACTGGTTGCTGCCAAGATGAAGCTCAAAGTTTACCACTGGTAGACCTTTTCCCTCATTTTAATGCTAAAAATCACACCCAAGAATGGAGATTTAACACACTAATGAGACAAGTGATGTGTGAAGAAGCATGATCACTGGATGTGCAGCTGCCAACAAAACCCCGCCTCTACAGGCTACGACTTCAATGCTGGCAACAAACTTTCTCTCTCTCTCCCCTTTAAAAGTCCCCCAGGCCTTGGTTCGGAGAGCCAATCTGGTTGCTTTTTAACCAGTACTACCTCCCTTTTCTTTGTGCAAAAGCCCCAAATAAAGCTTTGCCTGCCTAAATCTTTCTGGTCTGATGTCAATTTCTATTGTCTCGGGGACCAAGAACCCGAAGTTCAGTATCAGTTAGACAATTAGCAAAATTTGAGGCCAGTCATGGTGACTCACTCTGTAATCCCCACTTTGGGAGACCAAGGTGGGAGGATTGCTTGAGGACAGGAGTTGTGAAACTAGCCTGGGCAACATAGTGAAACCTCATCTCTACAAAATATTTTTAAAAATTAGCCAGGCGTGGTGGCATTCGCCTATAGTCCCAGCTACTAGGGAGGCTGAGGCAGAGGGATCGCTTGAGCCTAGGAGTTCAGGGCTGTAGTGAGCTATGATTGTGCCACTGCACTCCATCTTGGGAGATAAAGTGAGATTTTGCCTCACAAAATAATAATAATAAAATGAAATTTGAATAAAGTCTGTAAATTAGTTAATAGTATTGTACAATAGCAATGTTATCTAAAAAAATTAGTTAATAGTGTTGTATAGATGTTAATTTTCTGGATTAGATCATTGTGTTATAGTTATAGAAGATGCTAACGTTAGGGGAAGCTGAGTGAAGAGTACATGAGAACTCTGTATATTATTATTATATTTTAAACAGCTTTAGAGACATATAATTTGCCCATCAGCAGTCATTCCTCATCCTCTCCCTCCCTCAGCCCCAGGCGACCATTAATCTACTTTCTGTTTCTATAGAGTTTCTTATTGTGGACAGTTCATACAAACGAAGTCATACAATATTTGGCCTTTGATGACTGGCTTCTTTCACTTACTGTGATAAAAG
Source organism: Daubentonia madagascariensis (assembly GCA_023783475.1). Classification (NCBI taxonomy): domain Eukaryota; kingdom Metazoa; phylum Chordata; class Mammalia; order Primates; family Daubentoniidae; genus Daubentonia; species Daubentonia madagascariensis. The sequence goes on from JAKFHU010002658.1 coordinate 13,477,714, forward strand.
AAATACATATTTGTCCCTGCCCCTCAGAAGTTAGGATCCTTGGAATTGCCTAAGTGACAGACTTGATAGGAAGCGTCTTTTGATAATCGTAACAAGCCCCTTTCAACCACACCTGAGGTATATTAATGAGGTGACTCTTGGTGGGCTACTAGAGATTAAATTCAATAACCAAGGGCCAATGATTTAACCAATCATGTCAATGGGGTTCAGAGAACTTCCGGGCTGGTGAACACATCCATGTGCCATGAGGGTGGTGTACCCCAGTTGCAAGGGACAGAAGCTCCCACTCCAGGACCCTTCTGGAAGTAGCCCTGTGTACCTCTTCATTTGGCTGTTCAATTGTATCCTTTATAATAAATGAGTAAATGTAGTAAAGTATTTCCCTGAGTTTTTTTAAGCTGTTCTAGCAAATTATTGAACATGAGGAGGGGGTCATGGAAACCCTCAATTTATAGCCAGTTGGTCAAAAGTACAGGTGGCAATCTGAGGCTTGTGACTGGAATGTGAAGTGGGGACAGTCTTGTGAAACTGAGTCTTTAACCTGTGGGGTCTGCCTGCCCTAACACCAGGCAGTTACTGCCAGAATTAAAGTGAATTGTAAGACAACAGTTGGTATCTGGAGAGTTAAAGAATTGGCTGGTAAAAGGGAGAAAACCCCCACATATTTGGTGTCAGAAATGTTCTGAGTCAAAACAGTTCAGACTTAGCATTATGTTTTCAAGGTTCATCCACTGTTATGTGTTGAATTGTGTCCTCCAAAAAGATGTTGAAGTACTAACCTCCAGTACCTATGAATGTGACCTTATTTGGAAATCAGGTTTTAAAAGATGATCAAGTTAATATGAGGTCATTAGGGTGGGCCCTAATTCAATATGATTGTGTCCTTATAGAAAGGGGAAATTTGTCCTGTAATCCCAGCACTTTGGAAGGCCAAAGTGGGAGGACTGCTTGAGGCCAGGAGTTTGAGACCAGCCTAGCAACATAGCAAGACCCCTTTTCTACAAAATATTTAAAAAACTAGCCAGATATGGTGGTGCATGCCTGTAGTCTCAGCTACTTGGGAGGCTGAGGTGGAAAGATTGCCTGGGCCCAAACATTCAAAATTGCAGTGAGCTATGATGGCACCAGGGCACTCCAGCCTGAGCAACAGAGCAAAATCCCATCTCTTAAAAAAAAGGGGAGGGAGGATTTGGACACGGAGACAAACGTGCATAGAGGGAAGACAATAAGACCACATACAGACCACCACCTACAAGTCAAAGAATACCTGAGGCTATAAGGAGCTAGGAGGGAGGCATGGAAATGATTCTTCCTCATAGCCCTCAGAAGGAACCAACCCTGCCAATACCTTGACTTCAGACTCCTAGCCTCCAGAACTGTGAATTGTGACAATAAATTTCTATTGTTTAAGCCACCTAATTTGTGGTACTTTGTTACAGCAACCCTAGAAATCTAATACATCCATATGTAGCATATGTCAATACTTCATTCCAAAAAGGCAGCCAATGTGTGGATATATCACATTTTGTTTATCCATTGAACGTGTGGGTTGGTTTGACCTTTTGGCTAGTATGAACAATGCTGCTATAAACACTTGTGTCTAAGTTTCTGTGTGGACATGTTTTCATTTCTCTGGGTTATATATCTAAGAATGCAATTGCTAGGTCATATGGTAACTCAAGTTTGACTTTCTGAGGAACTGCCAAACTGTTTTCCAAAAATGACTGAACCATTTTACATTCCCACCAGAATGTGTGAGGGTTCCAGCTTCTCCACATGCTGGTCAACACTTGTTGTCTGTCCTTTTGATTACAGCCATCCTAGAGGGTGTGAAGCGGTATTTCACTGTGGCTTTGATATATATTTCCCTAATGACTTATGTATTTTCTTTGAAGAAATAACTATTCAAATCTTTTGTCCAGTTTTTAATTAGGTTGTCTTTTCACTGAGTTTTAAGAGTCCTTTATATATTCTGGATCCTAGACCCTTATTAAATACATGATTTGCAAATATTTGCTCCCATTCTGTGGGTTGTCTTTTGCTTTCTTGATGGTGATGTTTGAGGCACAAAGTTAAAATTTTATTTTTTTTAAACAGGGTCTCACTTTGTCACCCGGGCTGGAGTACAGTGGCACAATGATAGCTCATCGCAGCCTCAAACTCCTGGGCTCAGGTGATCCTCCTCCCAAAGTGCTAGGATTACAGGCATAAGCCACCATGCCCAGCCAAAGTTTTAAATATTTATGAAGTCAAATTTATCAATTTTTAAATCTTTTGTGTATTATTTTTGTACTATTTCTGTATATCTAAAATTATTTCAAAGTTAAAAAATTAAACATTACATACAAATATAGTAAAAAGTTTAGAAAACTGCATAAAACTACCAAGAGGGAGCAAAATTTGAATTTTTCATTTTCTATCCTATATAATTTCATTTTTTTTCTAGATTATACAAAGGATGGAAATTCTCTGTAGAAATTCTAGAAATTAACATCATTAGTAAACCTACTATCCAAAGATAACCATCATTACCACTGAGGTTAATATTCTTACACAAAGATGTAAACATTTATAAAAATCTAGGATCACCTTGTTTTATGGGGAGGGAGGGCCACGTAAACATTGTGGGAAGATGGAGGACCCATGAACTAACAGGAATTTGTGTTCTAAAGATGTGACACCAAGGGGAGGTGCCTGACTTGGGCCATTCATGTGGTGATGCTTGAGCTGGCTTTGGGAGATTGCTCTGCTTTAAGGGGAAAAAAGAGGGAGCTTTCCAGATTGAAGGCAGCCAAGAGTAAAGGAATGTAGATGGTGCACTGATGGAAACCCTGGATTGTCAGCTGGGCTGGAGGTTAGGGAGGAAGACGCAAGGATGGAGGATACTGCATTTTTAAAGGCCTTCTATGACACTGAATGTAACCCTGTAGGCCATAGGCTTCCATGAAGAGTTCTGCGCAAAGACGCAGCACGGCAAGATTTATATTTCAGAGAGAGAGTTTGTGAAGTTGTGTGGAGAAAAGATTGGGGAAATGGGAGAATGGAAGCCAGGGACGTGGCTGGGAAACCATCAAAATGTCTGTAATACATTTTATATCCTGACTGAGTACAAGTATATAGGTGACCATGTGTCCTGGATGGCCAGAGACAATCCCAGATTACACCTTTGGTCCCAGAGTAATTATGTCAGCACCCCCTTTCATGCTCAAGTGTCTCAGTCTGGAGAATAAACACCATATACAAACACACACCAACAAAGCTTTCACAACTCTTACCTTTCCTATGTGAAATGCACTGATATTTTATTTTTTTCTATTCTATTTCATTTTTTTAAAATGTTGGTTGCAACCTACTAAAACTAATTTCATGACGCACTAATGTGTTCATAACCCATTTCGAAAAACTCTGACCCAGACAGCTGCCGGGTCTTGGGAAAAGGGGAAGGACACAGAGAATTAAGTTTGGGATACGTACAGTTTAAGGCCGTGGTTCTCAACCTTGGCAGTGCGTCAAAATCACCTGAAGTACTACTGAACATGCAGACCTCCATACCTGCATACAGTTATGTGTGTATGTACAAACATCTAAATGGAAATAGCTGTAACACATCCTACCATAACGCATAAAAGGGTATGTATACTTACAGAGTTGAAAACCACTACTCTCGAGTTATGTGACAGCCTGGGAAGGTGCCCAGGAGGTGGGGACAGGGAGCATTGCGTGTGGCACCTTGCAGGTGCTCAGCGGGTCCCTGGGAAACCAACCAGGCCCTTCTCTCCGCGGGCCTCTCTCCAGGCCCTCGCTCTCCAGGCCCTCGCTAACCTGGAAGCCTCAGGACCACGTGCGGGCGGCCAGCGTAATCGACCCCAGGCAGGACAGCAGGGGCCCCCTCAGCCGCGCCGCGCCGCGACGACGGTCCCACAGTGCCCCGCGGCGCGCACGCGCAGGCGGCGGTTCCCGGCGTGCAGCGCGGCGGCAGCTGAGCCGGCACCGGGCCGCCTCAGGCAGCCCTGGCCGGGCTGTCCCGGTCCCCAGCAGCGGGGGTAGGATGGCGCTGAAGCGGATCCAGAAGGTAAGCACTCTCCCACCCTCCAACTCTTTGGGCGTCCGAAGCGTCGTGGCGCAGGCGGGGCGCAGATGCCGCGAGGTGAACGGCGACTGAAGCGCCGCGGAGATCACTTGGAAGGAAGGCGGAGCCGCCGCCAGCGCAGCCTGAGAAAGGAACGGCGCGAGCACGGGGCGGGGCGGGGTCACGTGGTGTGCGTCACGCGGGCGGGGCGACGTGGGGCCACCTGCAGGCTCCTGGGCCGCGGGCTGGGCCGGCTTCCCGGAGGAAGGTAGATCTGCTCTTGTGGGGGGGTCCAGAAGGGCTCGACAGAGGCGTCGAGGATGGAGCTGGGTCTTAAGGGATGAGTAGGAACTTGGCAGGTGGAGAAAAGGGAAAAGGGCCTTCCTGGCAACGGGGAGGCCTCAAGGCTCGGGGTGGCGAGGTGCGGGACTGGTATGGCCCTTAGGGACATGCTGGAATAACTGGTTTTTATTCTGCGGGTAACAGGGAATCTTTATGGAGGTTTAAAGTATTAATTAGAATTTGGGAAATGCACGACAGTAGGAGAAAGAAAAAGTATTTCTAATTTTACCATCTCACTATTTGTTAACATTTTAGTATACCTACTTGCAGTCTTTTTCCCAAACTTAAAAAAAAAAAAATCATACTGTATTTTGCATCCCACTTTTTCACATAACAGTAAACGTAAGCATTTTCTATGTTGTGAATAGTATTTATAACTGTCATTTTTTTTTCTTATACAAATGGGTAGTTCTATATAACTGTAATGTTTAACATTAACGTTTCACAGGTTGATCAGTAACTTATTTAGTCATTACCTGAGTGGATGAAAGCATGGAGTTGGGTGTCAGACAGACCTGGGTTAGAGAATGCGAGGTCACTTACAGTGGAACCTCAGGCTAGGCACTTAATCATTCCTAGCCTCCTTGTCCTACTTGTTTACAGAGTTATTCTGAGAATTAAATGAGGTGATACATGTTTAGCTCATGCTTGGCATATACCAAGCACTGGATATGAGTTAACTGCCATTATTATTCCAAATTCTTCAGTAAGTATTTGCTGTGATGAACATCATTGTGCAGTGAGCCTTTTCCTTTAATTCAGATTATTAGTTTTGATTGTCAGAGGTGGAATTACAGGATCTCTAAGAGTATGACTCATTTTTTAATAAATAGGTATCCAAAAGAGATAATTTTGACAAATTATTTTCTAAAAGGAGTCATGTGTCATCCTGGGACTTTGAAGCATGTGAATGACATGCTGAGATCTGTGTTATAAAAAGATCCTTCTGACTGGAGTGGGGCAGAGGAAGAGTAGAGGCTGTTGTGAAAGTCCAGCAAAGGCTTTGTCCACGTTAATGGCCATGGAATGGATGACAGACTAGAACAGTGCTTGGACCACATGGCAGAGGTGGAATTGATGGGACTTAAGGAGAGGATGTGGTGAAAGTTAGACAAGGAGGTTCACAAGATGGGTCCCTGGGTGGATGGTAGTGTCATGGATTAGGATGGGAAGTTAGAAGTTTTGAAGGCAGGGAGCAGGGTAGGGAAATAAGGAATGTGAATTTGAACCTAGACTGTGTTCAAACTGATAAGATTTATGTGTAGACTGGTAAGATTTATAAAAGGGAAGACTTGGAGAAACAAGTTGGACCTTGAGGATGACATGGCAACTAGAGATCCAAGGTAATTGAAGTCATAAGGCCAGAGAGAACTTTCCTTGATAGGAATCAAGGAGAGAAAGAAACCAGGGCTGACTTCATGGGTGTGTGACACACTGACTCTCACAGGGCCTCATGGTTAGAAGGACCCCATTCTTGGTTTTATGCTCGGCTGTCACCATCATGAAATTCTTAATAATTATTGAACTAGAGACTACACTTTCATTTTGCACAGGGCCCTGCAAATTATGTCACCGAACACAAGTTCTTCAGAAAGGAGGAAGTAGGGTAGGTGCTGAGCAGGTAGCCAGCAGTATGCAGGGCTGAGCCAGGGGTGTGGCATCCACTAGCCACCCCCTTAGCTTCCAACCTACAGCCCCTGCCAACCAACTTCATCCTGTTTCTTAAACATTTTTCAAAGGAGTTGAATGTTTTTAGATGAACTTTTCACTTTATTGATAAAATATTTCCTTCAATTAAACCATAATACACATTTTAAAAATCTGAACATGTGTTAATGTAACATTTCTAAGTGTTCTTAGTAGGGACAGGGTTTTATGTGGCAGCATTTCATTTATTTTTATATTTATGTTAATTATTTGCTATTTGATACATATTTTATATATATATAGTAACATACATACTTCAAAGAAAATTTGGAAAATATTTAAAAAGGCAGTTTTTGAAGTCATTTATAGCCCTGTCATGTAACTATGGTTAACATTTTGGCGAATTTCATTTCAGTGTCTTTGATGTGCATCTGTTTCTGATTGTTGTAGTAATGTAGTACATCAAACTTTATACTCTGCCTCCCCTCCCCCCTTTTCCCTTAATGTTGTATCATGGCATTTTATTATTCTGTAGTCTTTAGAAACTATAATTTTCAATTATTGCATAATACTTGATTTAGTTTTTCAAAAACAATTAGCTGCTTTTCTGATTATAAATGTAGTAATTGCTCTTTAGAGAGAACTTGGAAAATCAGGAAAATATAGATAATACCATATTTCATCTACTTCAAGATGAATATTTTTTCACATTTTCACTTCTCTGAAATTGGGATGCTTCTTACAATCACTGTCAGGCAGCAGTTGTCACTTAGTTGTCATTATCTGTATGTGTGAACTGGGTCATGGCAGTTCACATTGATGTAAGTGCATTGTTGGTACTACTATATGTGTTAATTTTAATTGTTTTAAAAATATCTTTAAGAGCTGGGCATGTGGCTCGTGCCTGTAATCCCAGCTACTGGGGAGGCTGAGGTGGGAGGATCCTTTGAGCCCAGAAGTTTGAGGCTGCAGTGAGCTATTATTGGGCCACTGTGCTCTAGACTGGGAGACAGAGAGAGAGAGAGAAACCCCCATCTCTTAAAAAATCTTCAAAAAGATTCTGTGATTTAGCACTGAAAAGAAAAGCATTTGTGAACAGAGGCACAGAAACAGAACAATAGGGAGTAAATTTCATATTAGTGGAGCAAATATTTGTTGTTGGAGGAAGGACTGCAATTTTCTACTTCCATGTCAAGCAACCAAATGCTTCATAGACCCTAGAAAGGAAGGTACCATCTACCTTCAAGTTGGTGAGGCTGGGTAACTTTTTCTTGCTGGGATGTGTGCAAAGAGATTATATCATGAGCCTTTGTAGAGTGAGTATCAGTGGCTTGGAAAAAAACTCCAGAAACAGTGGTGGAGGACTCTAAGAATTGCTTTATCACCATTGCTTTGGAAGACACAGTATGATATTGTGTGGACATCAATGACTCAGTGTTGGGCTCTGAATGGGAAGTTTTAGGAATTCCTGAACAAATCAGTTTATTTATTTCACTTGTTTTCCCTTTTTTTGTATGGATGAGTGATACTTGATTTTTAAAAAACCCACAAATCTATGTTTAAAAAAGCCTAAAAGAGTTCTTTCAATAAGAATAATTTTTAAATAAAATTAAAGTTTAGGTGTAAAGAAAGCATTTGGTGTTAGTTTAATTGCCAGTGTGTTTTCTTTCTTAGTTGTACATAAAGTTAATTTGTGTCTTACAAAGAATGATGTCTTGGATTTGATGAAACACAATAAAAGAACTGAGTGTGTACCATGGTTTGCTTAACTCTTTCTCTATTAATATTTGACACTTGAACGTCCCTTCCCTTTTTCAGGACTCTACTTTTATCATTGTTATTTGTAACAATAATTACTATACAACCTTAACCTTTACATATTAATGTAACCATAGTCCTTTACAATTAATAAAATATTTATATGTTTACTGATTAGGTAATAAATTCCCATGGTTCAAAATTCAAAACATACAAAGGATATACAGGAAAAAGTCTCCCACCCAAACCCGTCCCTAGCCCCGTCTGATTCCCCTCCTTGGGACCAACCAGTGTTATTAGTTTCTTAAGTATTCATCCAGAAATATGCGCACACACACGCACACATATATATTCATTCTACCCATTTCTCCTCACCCTTTCAATAATACTAATGGTAGCATCCTGTATACACTGTTTTCCTTGATACTTGCTGGGTACTCTTGCATACATTATATATATTTAAAAATTTTTTTTCTCTTTTTTTTTGCATGGGGGGGTTTCCGATGAGGACTGGAAAACCTGCTAGACAGATTCTAAAAGAGCTGTAACACTATATTTAAAATTTTATATTAAAAAAATTTATAACCACACAATAGTGCTGGCAAGTTGGCAGGCAAGTATAATTACAACTTAACATAATTATACCAAGGCTCAAAGAGGTGAAAGTGATTTTCCCAGTGATGGAGCTGGAGCTCAGACCTGAGTCTTCTAGCCCTATTAGGTGAGCACAGGAATGCAATGTTTGAGTGGACTAGTTACTTTTCTTTTTTTTTTTTTGAGAAAGAGTCTTGCTGTGTCCTGTGTCGCCTAGGGTAGAGTGCAGTGGTATCATTGTAGCTTACTGCAACCTCAGACTCCTGAGCGCAAGTGATCCTCTCACCTCAGCCTCCCAAGTAGCTGGGAGTACAGGCATGTGCCGCGACGTCTGGCTAACTTTTGTATTTTTAGTACAGACGGGGTCTCGCTCTTGCTCAGGCTGGTCTCGAACTCCTGAGCTCACGCAGTCCTCCTGCCTCAGCCTCCCAGAGTGCTAGGATTACAGGCATGAGCCACCGTTTCCAGCCTGAGTGGACTGATTTCTTTCAAGTCACTATTCTTCCTCGAAGTGCCAGATAGCATTTGAAACTCCTGGGTGCTAGTTGGTGTCTATCAAGAGGGACTTACTTCTGGCCTCTCAGGAAACATTAAGTCCTAGTAACTATTCATCACATCCCTTAAAAGGGATATGGATTCTGGATTCTGGGTACAGCCAGTGCAAAAGCATGGAGATGTGGGAAAACCTTGTGAGCTGGAGGGGAATTGGCCTGTACTGTCGACTTTTCCAATTCCCCTGCAGAGTGATAGTGGAGGTGCTGAGGGCCACAGAGCAGAGAGGTAAGCAAAAAGGTGCTGTTCTGCAGAGGTTTCTGTAGCTCTGTTACATTTCCGAGCATGTCCTCTGGTCCCCTTGCACAACCTCCGTTGTTCCCCAAGTTCACTTCTACTGTGACTATTCGTAATGCTGCTTACAGAGGCCTTACCAAGTATAACCCGGTATAACCCATTTTACTTGTGAGGAAATGGGTTCAGACATACTAGACGCTAATTGAGAACTGGCCAGTGGTGTACTGGTAGATATTTAAAAATCGACCCTCAGGGAGAAAACACGGCCTTGATTTGTGGCATTTGCTGGCTTCTGTGGTGTTAGTACTCCCACCATGGCCGATTAAATGGGTGAGGAGTGAGGTGAGTACAGGATGGCCAGAGAGTGGGGTCAGGAGAATGATCAGCGTGCCCAGAGACACGTGGTGAGATCAGGAGGGTCTGTGGAGGGGGCAGGGGTCGTCTTAGTTCAGGTAAGGAGGAATGCCATAAGCTGGGTGTGAACTTTGCACGCATACCCGGACCCTGGGGGTTTGCCATCTTCTGAGGAGTTTCCCTCCCGCAAGATGTGCCCATATTTGTGTCTCCTTCCTTCCTGTTAGAACCTCTGTGGAAACCCTAGATGTTTGCAAAGATCTGGAACCTGGGGAGGAGAGGGAATACTGTATAGGAAGCGTTCTCATACATGCAAACTAAAGTTTGAGAGTCACTGCCCAAAATCTTGAGCCTTGAGCTTCATGCTGGGCTAGGATCACTTAAGGATTGTGGCCAGAGTTGGTGTCCCGGCTTAAAGGGAATCTAGTTATGGTGTAATTCCTGCAGTGTTAGACTTGGGCTCATGTGCCCTTAGTCTTCATGTTCAGAGCCCTAGGACTTGCCAAACACCCAGTGGTGGGTAGTGGGATTGGGGTGGTGGTAGGGGAAGTAGAGTGGAGAGATTGAAATACCAGGGCCCTTTCCTTAATTGAGCAATTAATTGTGCTAATTGCTTCCATGCATTAATTTATTAGCTCAGAGCTAAAACCTGGCACCTGCCCTTCTCTCAGAGCACTCTCCTGGGGCTCTTTATCTCCCATATCCTGAGTACCTGTGAGGGGGTGTCCTCTACCTGAGCAGGTGGGAGGCTAGGCTTGGGGATAGGGCAGATCTACATGTGACTGACTCTTTATCTGCCCTCTTCCAGCTCTGTAACTTTGAATAGGTAACTTCATCTCTTTATATTTCAGTTTCCTAACTTACAAAATGGAAATAGTAATACCTACTTCTCTGGTATCTTCACAGCAGGGAGTAGGCCCCCATGACCTGCCTTGTCTCCAACCCCATCCTGAGGCCTAGGAGCCCCCTCCCACCAGGAGAATTCATTCTGGCTATCAGGATTGGTGTGTAGAGGCAGCATCCCAGGCCTACACCAGCTCTGACCCACTGTCTTATGTTCTAGGAATTAACCGACTTGCAGAGGGATCCTCCTGCCCAGTGTTCTGCGGGACCTGTGGGTAATGATTGTAAGTATTTTTCGGGTCTTACAGATTGCAGGAGTGTTGCAGTTAAGACCCCCAAATTATCAGCCAAGCAGTGTTTAAGAAAACTAATTGTTTTCCCTTCATTTGCTTGCGAATTGCTTTTCATTCAAGGCCTAGGCCACAGTTCACAGCTGCTTGGCTGGTCAAGTTATACTCAAAGTAGAACCTGGGGCATGAGAAAGCCAGATTGGCCCAAAGAGTCACATCGATTTCTGGAAATTGCCTCTGACCAAGTCAGACTTGGGTGCTGGTGTAAACATTGTTGCAGAGCTAGTCTAGAGGACCTGGTGCTGCTGCAGCACCTAGGAGCAGAGCAGGAGGGCCGATGAAGGTCAGGGCAGTGGATTCTTGCCTCTGCCAAGGGGAGAGGCAGTATCTATCCTTTTCTCTCATCTCTGCTCCTCCCTGGGGGAGACTGAAGAAGCAGCTCTGGTAGCTGCTCAGGAGAGGGTTAGAGGGAGAAGACCCCTCAAAGCTGTTGGCCAGAGGCTGAGCTGCCCAGCACGAGGGTTTCCAAGTCAGTACTCTGGGCTTCTTGGGCTCTGGGACACCCATCCTTCACTGTGAGGCTGCAGTAGCTGCAGCTGGAGGAAGTAGCTGGGGGGGAGGGGAGATGCTGTGTGTTGAAGGAGGGTGATGTCATAGGTACATAAACCAAAGAAAACATGAACTCAGAACATGTATGCCAGTGTTCACACACCATTATTCACAATTGTCAGAAGGTGGTAACAACCCAAGTGCCCATCAGTGGATGGTGGATAAACAAAATGTGGTTCTGACACACACTACAACATGGATGGACCTTGAAAACATGCTAAGTGAATAAGCCAGGAAGAAAGGACAATTATTATATGATTCCACTTGCATGAAATATCTAGACTAGGCAAATTCATAAGTCAGAAAGTAGATGAGAGGTTACCAGAGGCTGAGGGGAGGGAGAAATACTGTTTTGTTGGTACAGAATTTTATTTTGGAGGTGATAGAAGAGTTTTAGAAATGGATAGTAGTGATGGTTGCACAACGTTGTGAATGCATTTAATGCCACTGAATTGTACGCTCCAAAGTAGTTTAAACTTTGGAATTTAAACTACTCCAAAGCATATTTTATGTTATATATATTTTTTACTATAATTAAAAAGAGAAATTTCAGAAAGCTGGAGAAAAGGAGGGGTGGTGTCACATGTGTGCCTGCATGTCCTGGGGAGGGGCTCAGAGGAGCCAAGGTAGACAGACGGAACCACTGGGAATGGAGGGCTCTGAAGGTTTCTGTGGGAGATTAACTCTCGACTTTGGAGCAGACCAGAGATGAGTCCAGCTGCTTGTGCAGAGCATAACACACAAGGGCCACTGTGCGCCGCTGTTTCCCGGCACCCGCTCGTCACGCTGCTCCCCATTAATCACTGTTTTGCTCGTGTTGTCCTCACAGGCACCCCAGGTCTACGTAGCATATTTCCCCTTACCTGTCACTAAAATAATATCAAGTTAAACAAGGGTCAGTGTCAGACTGAACTGCTCAAGTTCCACCTTAGCCATCTAGAGGCATCTCCTCAGCGTGTGGCTGAGCTCACACCCACTCTCTCTTACCCACGCCGCAGTCCCATGCTGGAGGCAGCTGGCACTGATGGAGAGGCCAGCATCAAGGCCACCATAATCCGTGCCTCAGTGGACGTGCTTCAGGCAGCTGTAAGAGCTAGCTAACCTCTTGGGGCCATTTCATGCCTGCCCCACAGGCACACAGCCCCTTCCCAGCATCCCTCCTCCATTTCCTTTCCATTCCTCTCTCTTTTGGGGCCTTCTCTTCTGATTCTGCCCTCAGGCTCTGCTCAGTGCCCCCACAGCTCTCAGGGGTTAAAGTGAACAATACCAGAGGATCCTAACCTCCTGTTTTGAAATATATTATCAGAGACACCTTTGGTTAGGTGTGGTGGCTCATGCCTGTAATCCCAACACTGGGAGGCCGAGGCAGGAGGATTGCTTGAGGCCAGGAGTTCGAGAACAGCCTGGGCAACATAGTGAGACCCTGTCTCTAAAAAAAAAAAAAAAAAAACACCACTTTTTTATTTAATAAGGAATTCTGTTCTACATTATTATTTACTTGCCAACTAATGATTAGTATGAGTTGGAATAAAAACAATCAAAAGCAAAAGATGTGATATTTTCATGAGCTCAGGCAGCCTTATTGCAGGTAAAGGTGTTCTTTTCAACAGCATTTCTTTGAAATATTGAAAAAGGCTTTAGTCCCTGCACTTGTGACCCCACCCCATGCCTTGGTGCTTTCCTGGTCCTGCTGTCAGGGCTAGAGCCTGTGGGGTATTTGAACAGGTGACAGGAAAATCAGGACAGGACCGGGTCTGAAACCTTGGACTAATTCCATACCTCTTTGGAATCCATATGAGACAGAATTCTGTTGAGAATAACAGGCCCCTCAGATGGTCTCAGCAGCCCACTCCTGAGGGTGAGTGGGCATTTTCCACAAAGGCTATGGAGTCTGTTGCCCTGGGATCATTCATATGACTGGGGAGGCTTGAAGGTGAGTGAGTGGTCCACTCTAGGCTAGCTTTGCTGAGTGTACAGGAGCTGTTTGGGAGATGGGTAGAGCAGGAAAAGTAACCTGAGATGTGTTACTTTTGGGTATGAGGTGTGATGTGCAGCAGGAGGAGGCTCTAAACCACTGGTGAGGGAATCCAGCCTGGCCTCCAAAGGTGAGGACCTGGAAGGGAAGAATGAGAGATGCTCATTGTGACCTTGTCACTGAGTTCCCAGAGCACAGGGTGCTGCTCAGGGGCTGGGCGGGAGGAGACACAGATAGAGGTGGCACTGATGAGGCTCCAGGGCCGTGGGCAGTTGGCTCCTGAGAGAGACTCATTAGGGCTTTAGAATGAATCAAGGAAAGAACCAAGGGAGAGAAAGGATTTGTAAAGAGCAATGGGGAAAGTGGCTGAAGCCTAGCTAAGGCTTAATTCTGTGCAAAGAGAGGACTGAATTACAGTTACTGGCACCTGTGTAGTAAATAATTTAATCTTGCCCAGAAAAGATCTGGACTTCATCCTCAGTCTCTGGGAGGTGATCTCTAAGATGTCATACCTGATAGGAGTGTCTTTGTTTGCCTGGAGGCTTTGACCCACACACCAGCAATGTGATTTAGGGTGAGGACTGCCCATGCCAAATAGAACAACCATGTGGTTTAAGGTGGGGGCTTGGGTCATGCCTGGAGGGGCTGGAGACTGGAGACTGAGATTGGCCCTATAGGCACTCAGTCAGTCATACTGTCAGGGTGGAGAACACTGAGGCTCAGGTGAGTGTCCCTGGTTCACAGTATTCTGCGTGTGTTGTCAACACATTGATGCCAGGAGAGTAACATACCCTGACTTCATGGGGAAAGGATAACAGAAGCTCTACATTTGGACTCCTCCTGATGTTATTAAACTGTGTTGTTTCTCTGTAATCAACTGTAAGTTGAGTACAACAGCTTTCAGTCAGCTCCAGGAGTCCTAGCAAGTTATTGAATTTGAGTGTGGTTTTGGGAACCCCAGGCTTGAAGTTGGCATCAGAAGTAGGCATCTTGTGTGGACAGCACCCTCTAAACAGTGCCTTTTCAGTGGAATAGACATGTTTATTGGGGGGTCTCTTACGTGCCCATCTCTCTTTTGTCTTGTAGTGTTCCACTGGCAGGCCACCATCATGGGCCCGGTAGGTAGTAGCTGCTGAGCACACCGCTCCAGTTTTGCTTCTTGCACTTCGTGCTTAGCACACGCACTGATCTCTTTCTGTCTCATCCTTCCAGAATGACAGTCCTTACCAAGGAGGTGTTTTCTTCCTGACCATCCACTTTCCTACGGATTACCCTTTCAAGCCCCCAAAGGTGAGGCCCCCCCATCCCCATGACTTCCCTTATGTTTGGAGGAAGGACAGCATGTGACAAGGGGCCTTTCAAGTCACTAGTGAAGAGAGCTGTGCATGGGGCTTCTCCAAGGGCCTGCTACTCCACCCTGTGGTGACAGCCTCCCAGGACTTTGGGAATAATCCCTGTTGTGTAAGCAAGGGTCAGTGTGGTGAGCTGGCCTCCCTACTGAGGCCACGGTTCTAATGATGCTCCTTATGGCTGTAGCTGAGTCTAGTCACGTCTCCAGGCTCTGGCTCCTTTCTTCGCAGTTCCTTACTTATGGTCTAGGACTGGGGTTATCAGCTGGGATGATTTTGTCCCTGTCCCAGGAACACTTAGGCAATATCCTGGGATATTTTGGGTTATCAAAATTGGGGGGTGGGGAGTTGCTATTGGTATCTAGTGGGCAAAGGCTAGGGGTGCTGTTCAACACCCTGCAGTGCACAGGACAGCCTTTCCTCCTGCGACAGAAAATGACCAGCCACAAGTGTCAGTGGTGCTGAGGTGGACACACTCTGGTCTCAGACCCTGGCAAATCATTTATCTTACCACACCTTCAGTTTCCTTCATTAAGTTAAAAGAATAGCAAGCCTTCCTTTGCCCTCTACACATACACCATCCCATCGGTGAAGCCTCAGAGAACAGTGCCACCAAAGGGAGGGAGAAGCCTGGGGGAGCTGCCTTGACCACCCTGCCTAGGCACGGCTGGTGTGCTACTGGGATGTCCCGTCTGCAGGTCATCCTGCTGCCTGGACCATCATGCCCATGTCTCACCTGGGCTCCACATGCTGAGGCAGAGCCTGCCCTCCTGAAGCCCACAGTCCTGTGGAGGAAACAGAGGACAGTTAGTGTGTGAGCTGTCAGTGCTGAGGAAGAGCCCAGAGGTGGTTGGCAGTGGGAGCCAGGGTGGCTGGGAAGATCACCCTTTGGAGGAGGGAGCACTGCAGAGTCTCAGCTTGGGAGGGGCGGGGTCCACAGGGAACCACCCCAGGGAAGCGAGCCTGTGTTGGGGTTGGGAGGAGGCTAGAGGGGTATAGCCCCAGGAGTGGGGTCTGCACAGCTGTTGTGTGGGTGACTGGGGGGTTGACAGACAGTGACTCGATGGGCTGTACATACCGACAGGATCACTCTGCTGTCTTGTGGAGAAGAGGCTGAGCAGGGACCCCCGCCAGGCAAGGCTCTGTGGTGACACATGGCCAGTAGCATAGAGGTTGGGAGAAAAGGTGGATTCTGGGGTAATAGGCGGTGGAGCCAACAGGATGGGCTGCAGTTAGGTAAGGTCACACAACAGTGTGTATGCGATTCACATTCTTTTTAACATCTTTTTTTTCTGATTGCAAAACTGGTAAAAGTTCATTGTTATCAAATTAGAGAACTAAATGTGCAGATGGAAGTCAGTCTGCTGCAGATCCAGAGAAGACCATAGCTAACATCCTAGTATATATTCCTCCAGATTTCCTTCTGCATACACCAATATTTTTTTTTCTTTTTTTTTTTTTTTTTAATCTTGAGACAGGGTCTCACTCTGTCACTCAGGCTGGAGTGCAATGGAGTGATGATAGCTCCCTGCAGCCTTGAACTCCTGGGCTCAAGCAATCCTCCTGCCTCAGCCTCCCGAGTAGCTGGGACTACAGGTGTGTGCCACCACACCTGGCTAATTTTTTATATTTATTTTTGTAGAGATGGATTCTCATTATGTTGCCCAGGCTGGTCTTGAACTCCTGGCCTCAAGTGATGCTCTCACCTCGGCCTCCCAAAGTGCTGGGATTACAGGTGTCAACCACCACACTTGGCCCTATTTTATTCTCATTTTAAAATAAAAATATCAATTCTGTTTTGTGAATGAGGAAACTGAGGCTTAGAGAGGCTGTATCATTTCCTGAGGATAACATGCCATAGTGGGAGGGTGGGACATTAACCCAGATGCGGCAGTGTTGTTAAAAAAAAAAAAAACCTTTTTGTTTTGAACTAATTATAGACTTAGAAAAACGTTATAAAAATGGTATAAAGAGTTTTCATATAGTTCATCCAGCTTTCCGTGATGTCAGCATGTTACGATACTGTGTCTACTATGATCAAAACCAGGAAATTAATATTGGTCATGATACTACAAACTAAACTCAAATTCCACTCAGTCCACTTTGTGTTCCAGGACCCAGCACTCATTTATTGTCATGTCTTCATCATTATAGTCTGTAATGGCGCCTCAGTTTTCCCTGGTCTTTGATGACCTTAATGCTTTTGAGGAGTATTGAACAATTATGTTGTCAAATGTCCCTCATTTTGTGTTTGTGTGATGTTTTCTCAGGATTGGACTAAAGTTGTGCATTTGGCAAGACTTACTCAGAAGTCCTGAGTCTCTGTCAGGGCACCACAGCTTGGGGGTTGTGATGTCACTGTGTCTTACCACCCTGACTTGTCCTTGGTGGCTCGGTCTGAGTCAGACTCGTAGCCACTGTTTTGCATGTTGTTTGAACCAGTGTGAAGAGGCCCCTTCTAGGATCACCAGCCACAGCTCTGCCCAAGCATTGCTACCAGAGGGCATCTGGTGCCTGGGTATTTTAAATCTTGGTTAAGTGTGTTCGGGATTCTGGAGACCTTTCCACCTTTTGGCAAGAGAGTGTGGGTGTGCTGAACAGGGTGATGACAGATGCTAAAATAGCTCCACAGGGTTGTAGTACAACTGCTGTTCAAAGGGGTTTGGTTGAAAAAGCATGGGCATGCTTCATGGTTCTCTGATCCCAACCCCCTGCGCACACCCCTTCCTTGTGGAGAGACTGTGGTAGTGTCTCATGAGGGTGTGGTGACTTTCCAGCTTATCTCCTTAATTAGCATGCGAGTAGCTGAGGAACTTCCTTACAGTAAACAGATACCAATGTAGTCCTGTATGTCTCTTGGGCATTTTCAGGATCCTAAGTGCTCAAAGACAAAGTGAAAACAGTGGTTATTATTAACAGACTAAGAAGTAAGCTGTGTGAGTGAGTTGGGGTTATTTTAACAAGGAGCAATGTGAGCTGAAAAGTGAGAGTAGTACTCAACAAGAGAAGAAAGTGCTTCTGTCTTTTTAAAATCTCCTTCCACAGGGAACAAGATCAACTGGATTTATGTTCTGGCAAGAATTTTCTGACAATAAGAGGAATCTGGCAAGATTGCATGATCTTCTTTATAGGAGATACTGAGGCAGATACTTCCTGAGACCCTTTAGAAGTTTGACGCTTCCTGGGAAAAATCATGTGGTAATAGATGTTCAAGTTTACATACGCACAGCCCTCTTCTCATATTCTAAATTAAGTTCTTTAAAAAAAAACCCAAACTTTTATTATAAACTATATCAGGCATGCAAAAAATTGTAAACAATAATATGAAGGATGCCCATGCATCCACCATCCAGCCTAAGGATGGGTTCTCAGAGCAAGGGGAGAAGGCAAAGTCATCACTGTTGCCTTGCCCCAGCCCTGGCCCACTGCGGGTGTAGGTGAGCCTGATTCTCATCATGCTCCTGTAACAGAAAAAGCTGCACCTGACTCGGAGCACCTTGTACATCACAGGATCTGACTCCATGAGGCCCACAACAGCCCTGGGAGAGGTACTGTGGTCCTGTCTATAGCAAGGTCTTTGAGGCCCAGGGAGGTCATTTGAAGAAGTAATGTGTGGCTGTGGTTTTAAAAAAAACAAAAAAAACCGTCAAAGAGCGGGAGAATATACAATGAAAATAGGACCTATTTTCCTTCTTCATACTCTGTGTCTCCAGCCCTTGCGTCCTTTCCCCCAGAGACACTGAGTCCTACTTGTTTTTTCTTTCTTTCCAGGCATAAGCTAGACCTGTACAAGCACCTGTGTGTGCTCCCTTATTTCTTCCATGAATGGAACAGACTTTTCCATGGAGCTGCATCTTGCTTTTCCCGTTAGCAATACATGTTGGAAATTGTTTCATATGAGCACATTCATTCTCTTCAAATTCACCTCATTCTTTTTAAACAGTTGTGTAATATTCTTTTGCATATATATAACATTAATTTCACCAATAATCAATTGGAAGCCTTTAGGTGGTTACTTATCTTTTGCTACAGTGAGTATCCTTGCATATCTGAAATGTGCAAGAGTATTTGGTGGCTAAGTTCTGAGAAGGGGGTCTTACAAAGGGTGAAATAGAAAGGGGAGAGGATCTGTGGCCTGGCAGAGGGTCCATGGCCTGGGCTCTTCTGCTGGTGATACAGCTTACGTCAAGAAAATGTCTATACCTTGTATTCAGCCAAGACCAGTGATGACTGAAATATCAAGTTGTGTCCCGGCCAGCTAGACCAAAATAAGCAGTTAAGCAATGGATGAGAAGTGAATTTTGTCGGCCTGTTTCCCTGTAGTGACTGTGTTTCCTCATTGTATCAGTAATCATAGTCATTTTTTTTTGTGTAGAACTTCTGGGCTTCGAGTCCTTTCCACCACTCTTGTTAATCCTCAGAGCACACTATTTTGGGGGAGATGGTATTAATCCTGTTACGTTCTCATTTCTGAAGGATAGCATTAAAAAAAGTCCTCCTATATTCAGGATGAGAATCCAGCAGGGAGTGGGTTAGGGCAGTGGTCCCCAACATTTTTGGCAGCAGGACTGGTTTCGTGGAAGACAATTTTTCCATGGACTGGGGTGAGGGGGGTAAGAATGGTTTTGGATTGATTCAAGCACATTACATTTATTATGCACTTTATTTCTATTATTACATTGTAATATATAATGAAATAATTACACAACTCACCATAATGCAGAATCCGTGGGAACCCTGAGTTTGTTTTTCTGCAACTAGGTGGTCCCATCTGGGGGTGATGGGAGACAGTGACTGATCTGACAGGAGGTAGAGCTCAGGCGGTGATGCAAGTGATGAGGAGTGGCTGTAAATACAGATGAAGCTTCACTCCTTCACTCACTGCTCACCTCCTGCCGTGTGGCCTGGTTCCTAACAGGCCATGGACCGGTGCCAGTCCACAGCCTGGAGGTTGGGTACCACAGGGTTAGGGAACTATTTCTGAGTGATCACCCTTTCCTCTATCCTGTTATGGTTTGGGGGTGAGGGTCTAGCTCATCCAGGACTGTGTGAGGCTGGGGCGCAGCACACTCCAGGTACAGCCCAGCAGCGGCTATTTCTCCTTTACTTAGTTCACTTTCCAGATGTCCCTGTGATTTGTCTGACTTGAGATCTCTTGTCTCTGCAGGTTGCTTTCACGACCAAAATTTATCACCCCAATATCAACAGTAATGGCAGCATCTGCCTCGACATCCTGCGGTCTCAGTGGTCTCCAGCACTGACCGTGTCAAAAGGTAGAGGTGCTGACAGCGTGCTCCGTGTGCCTTGTGTCTCCCGCGCATTTTTACCTCAGTGCTGACTGGGTGGACATGGGGACTCAGAGCAGGCAATTTTCCCAGATTACACAGCCCCACCTACTGCTGTGCCTACACGGATGTCCTGCATTGCAAGGAGGGAGTGTCAGCAGAACCTAGTGCTCTGCACCCTGACGATTCTCAGCAGTCAATTGCTGTGGGGTGCTTAAGACTCATATGGGTGCAAGAAGAAAATATTGATTCTACTTATACTTTTTATCTAAAAATAAGGAAGGCAAATATTACATTACCTTCTCCTTCATTAATTCATGCAACAAGTACCATTGAGGACTGTGAGTCAGCCCTAAAGGAAGAGATACAGGTCCTGCTCCCAGGGGCCTCGCAATCAGTGGAGAAATCCTCCCTCCCCAAAATAAGTCACGTTGAACACATGTCTCTGGATGAGGTTGAAGAAACCAATCTAAACAGGGTTTAGAAATGCAGATATTCCTTCTGAACTAAGATGGGCTGAGTATGGGCTGTGTGTGCATGGGAAGCCTGAATGTAGACGGTGCAGAGTCCTGTCAGGTGGAGTGTGAATAGCGTGGTGAAATCAGCCTGAGAGAAACAGAGTCCCAGAGCCCAAGAAACAAGCCAGGGGTGGAGTATGAAACAATGCAGGCAGCAGAGCCCTGGGCAGCTGGGAGAGGCCACAAGGCACCAGGGACGCTGGCAGGGGCAGGCTTTAGGAGGCTAGAGAGGCCCTGCAGAAGTGGGCATGGTCAATCCAGAGGGACACAGCCCCTGCCCCTGCACTGTGGTACCAATCTCTGCAGAGGCAGAGCAGGCCCACTGGGCTTAAGCATCCAGGAAACAGCCCAACAGCCTGCCAAGATAGCGCCTCTCTGAGTTGAACCTTGAGTATGTAGCCTAATCCCATTGCCCGAGGCCAGGGAGAAGTGCAAGGAGGAAGGCAGCCATCACAGTCTACCAGCTTTTGGGGTCTGCTTGATGCCGAGCCAGCAGAGCCAGGGCCAGTGTGGCCTTAGGTGTGGGGCCAGCAAGGGGAGAGGAAAGTGGAAGGGGAGAGTGGCAGGGAGTGTGCACTCAAGTCATGGGGAGAGAGGAAGAGCAGATGGGCCTCAGTGACCTGGAGGGGAATCTGCAGCCCTCCTTTTGACAGCCTCTGTGCTCAGAACAGTAGGGGGTTTGAGGATCTTGAGAAAGGCAACCTGGCCCTCCCATTTGTAACTTTACTGTGGGGAACTGTGGTCAGGACTTAGATGAACTGACCAGAGCCAGTTTGTCTGGAGTCATATGGTGAGTCAAGATCAAAGCCAGGAATGACAGTCCACATTTCTGTCTGGGCACCACAGTTCCTTCTGCTCCTCATTACAGCCCTGGTGGGGTGATTCCCTTTCTCCAGAGCTGCTGAGAGCCACACTGACCACACGTCCCAGAGACAGTGGTGGCGCACAGGAGCAGGAATGCATTTGGTTTGCAGTCACAGACCTGGTTCAGAATCTGGTTTTTACCCATTTACTGAGTGTTCCAAGTCTGTGACTTTGGACAGGTTACCTGATTGTTCTGAACTCCTGTTTCCTTATCAGGAAACAGGGCTCCTGGGACCAAACACCAAAGGTGTGGTATGGGACGCAGACGGGTGGGGTGGGGTGGGGTGGGCAGTCGGACGCTAAGACGCTAAGACGGGGCACTTGAGTGGAGAAGGGGAATGAGAGCCGGACTTACTGAGGAGGGAAGTGTCCTAGCACAGCGTGCCTGGGGCCGCACCATGAAGTTCACAGTGTGACTGCCCTTCAGCCAATACGTGCGACAGAGCTAGTGGAGCATCAGGCAGACAATTTAGATTGGGACGTTGAAGGGAAGACAACTGCTTGGTCAATAGAGAGTGTGAGTTCAGGGAGGCTCGCCAGACCCAGGGGCAACCCACAGCCTCATGGCTGCACCTAACCGACCTTTCCTTTTCTTCCCAGTTCTCTTGTCCATCTGCTCCCTGCTCTGTGATCCCAACCCTGATGACCCTCTGGTGCCAGAGATAGCCCACATCTACAAGGCCGACAGAGAGAAGTACGTGTCCTCTTTGGGGTTACTTTGTGCCATGGCTGCCCCAGGCAGCTCCAGGTGGTACCTTTGCTGTGAGCCAGTGCTTCTTGGCTATACGAGTTCCCACAGGCATCTTCCTGCTCATGCTAAGCGCATGTGTGCAGTGGGTGTGCCCTGGGCTTGGACTCCCGGCTCTCTCACTACCATGTCCTTTGACTCTAAGAAGGGAGAAGGAGATAAAAGCAATTAATCCTCCTGGATAACTCACCAGCTGCTGCTACTAAACCCTAAAATATTGCCAGCCCTGCCCTTGAGGCCAGCAAAGTCAGTGATTAGCCAAGAATGGACTCAGAAGAATCTGACAACAAGAAAAATCTGGATTAAATTTTAAGGTTTATAGCATAAAGCAAGGGATGTCTGCTTGTATACACTCAGGGTAAGGCCGAGGCCAGTCAAGGCGGGAAACAGTGCTGTGGTCGGTTTGCTGGTTGAGGCTCAGAAGTCAGCAGTGTATTGCTGTTTCACCAACAGACCCTCACTGCCAACTCTCTGTTTAAACACCAGTTACCAGGCCCAGAATTGTAGAATTCCAACCCCTTCAGCCAGGCACAGCCATGTGTGCTGTAGCATGGGGGTGTCTGTGGTCCATGGAGCAGGCACAGGAATTACCACCATGTGTTGATCTCTGAGTGTTAACGGCATGGTGAGAAAGGGCCAGGGTGGCAGCAGCTAGACAGCAGGAGCAGCAGCCGTGTGAGTGGTGCTGGATCTCGGTGTGTGGTGCTGGGAGAGGACGTTGCTGGCTCTTCTAGAAAACATCTCCAGTGAATCTTTTAGTTCATTACTTCTCTTCTGTCTAAAGAGATTACAGTGGAATGTGGTTTTTCCAATTTATATTTTTCTTAAGACCTTTATAGATCTCATTATTTCCCTCATTGGGATTTCCTGAATAACAGAATGATTTTTTTTTTAATTTTTTTTTATTTCGAGACAAGGTCTCACTCTGTCCCCCATGCTGGAGTACAGTGGCACTATCATATGTCACTGCAACCTTGAACTCCTGGGCTCAAGTGATCCACTTGCCTCAGCCTCTCAAGTAGCTAGGACTACAGGTGTATACCACCACACCCAGCTGATTTTTAAAAATTTTTTTGTAGAGATGGGGTCTCGTAATGTTGCCCAGGCTGGTCTTGAATTCCTGGCCTCAGGCAATCCTCCCTCCTCCACCTCCCAAAGTGCTGGGATTATAAGTGTGAGCTACCGCACCCATCCCAAAATGATTTTTCATTGACTAGAGTTTAAATTGTATTTATTTATTTTATCACTTATTATGAGATATTTTAGACATAGCAAAAGTGGTTTTTTTTTTCCAGTGCCTGTTCTAACTACAAATCTCTCTAATTTACAGTCTCATGACATCAGACATCATTACGATAATGAGGATAAATGCACACACCTACATAGCCCTCAGTGGGTGCCAGGCCTGCCCGTGTGCTTTACATACAGACTTGTCCAGCTCTCCCCACAACCACATGGGGCAGATGGCTTCCTGGTGGCAAACAATCAAGGAGTCCAGGGCACAAGAGAGGTGGCCCAGCTGCTGAGGGTGGTGCTGATTCACGCTCTGGTAGCTAGACTCCCAAGTCCCTATTCTGAAACTGACCTTTGTGTGTCTTTTCTCTATCCTCCCTGCATCCATATTGTAGGACAGGAGAGAGAAGGGGAGGGGATTTGTTGCATTATTAAATCTTCCACAGAAGATAGTTATGGAGCATCAGTAGGACTCCAAGCTAGAGTTTTATAGCCACCAGTGACACGCTCCTGCTCCAGGGAAAGTCTTTATCTCACTCATCTGTCAGTCCGAGATGTCTAACAAGAAGCAGCAGTAGCATTCTCCATGTCAATCCTGTTCTCTGCTCCACTTTGAGAGGGAGTGACCAATTAAAGTGAGGGTGTTAATCCCTCTGCTTTTTTCTTCCAGGTACAACAGACTAGCAAAAGAGTGGACACAGAAATATGCTATGTAAGTGCCTTGGAGTTTTTGCAGAAGACATTGTCCAAGAAAAGCTAGCCAGGCAGAGAAGTCTTCCCGTGAAACTCTGAGCTGTTGGCTGAGCCACTCACAGAGCATCATCTGTTCTTCAAACAAACATTGGTCACCCACTTTCTCCAGCTGCAGCATGTTGGTACCATTCTCAGCCATTGTGGCTTTGGTAGCATCATGTCTTTGATGCCAAATCGGCAGCCATTGTTATGATCTGCAGCAGCCTTGGTTACACTGGAATTGGTCCCTCTGCCCCAACTCATCTGCTTGCCTCCTGGGAGTCCAGGCCCTGCATGCCTCCCCTGCTCAGCCTCAAACAGCGCCGCTGCCTACCATGGCACCACATGGGGGCCTCAGCCTGGCCCCTCACCACGTGCCCTTTGCCTTTTAAAACTCAGTGCTATCCTGGCTGTCCAGGGCAGAGCGGGCTTTTGTCACATCCCATCTGCCACAGAATCACATGCCGAGGAGTCAGCTCACTCACCCTGGAGACTCCTAGGAATTGAGAATAGTGTCACTGGGAAGTGGAGGCCTCGCCCTGTGGCTTCTACCAGTCTTCCTCTGCAGTGCCACATGCTGGCATTTCTCCTCTCATGCCAGGAAGCACCAAGTGGAAAATGTCAGGATATAAAGCACATAACACCCCATGAGAGATGACTGTGTTTTTAGAAGCAGAAGCAAAATTATGAAACCTGAAGAGATTTGGGTTATGCTTTTCTATGTGATGAGGTTTTTCCACCATCCCCCGCTCCTCCCACTAGGAGCCTACACCAAGTCCAAATGTGAGCCATTCACAGACTAGAACACAAGGAGGGAGAGAGACTCTTGTAAATAAAAATGCAATTCACTCATAATTCTAAATGATAATCGACATTTAATCTCCTTTTTCTTTCAGGCAGAACAGAAGATATGGACACTTTTAACAGGTTCTTTAGAGCCTTAAATTAGAATAGACTGTTGGGTGACTGGCTTGCTTTCTTGGCTTTCTGATGCAACACATTTTAAGATTTGCCCTTACAGCTGAGAGCTTTGAGATTAGGTAAGCTAGGCCGGGCACAGTGGCTCATGCCTGTAATCCTAGCACTTTGGGAGGCCGAGGCAGGAGGATTGCTTGAGGTCAGCAGTTCAAGACCAGCCTGAGCAATGTAGCAAGACCTCGTTTCTGCAAAAAATAGAAAAATTAGCTGAATGTGGTGATGCACAGCTGTAGTCCTAGCTACTCGGGAGGCTGAGGCAGGAGTATCACTAGAGCCCAGGAGTTTGGGGTTCCAGTGAGCTATGATCATGTCACTGCCCTCATGTCTAGGCAACAAAGTGAGAGCCTGTCTCCAAAAAAAAAAATTGAGATTAGGTTAAAGAAAAGGGAAGGAAAGGATTTATTCTAATGACACCTCCAAAGAGGGAGGAAGATTGAGGAGCTTCAAATCTCTCAAGCCAAATTTGACCTTATCTTTTCTAGGTTGATTATAAAGCCAGTCCCCTCCCAGGAAGTGATGCTTGGGTGAGTAGGAGCAGGGGGTAGAAAAGCAGTAAAATTCTGTGACCAAATGGCCAAATGGAGCCTTTGCAGGCTGATTGGAAAGGAATCTACACACCTAACACTAAGGGTCAGCCAAAGATGACTGTGGAGATTGATTTGCTCCAGAAACTCCCATGTTGTAGCTGTGGATTTACTGCCAAAAGCTTCCACAGTGAGAATACTGAGGTTATTCATGTCATCACTTCCTTAGCAAAGGACGAAGCACTTTGACCCTGGTCTGCATTTCCTTTGTGAGGGTCCCCCATTTAGATTCCTCCTGTTACCATAAGGCTACTTTTTATGGTAAGGCCTCGTTCCTTACTTCTCACCATGGTGAGGATTCCCTTTTTAATCTTTGTCTCTTTGCTATCCTTTTGGTCTTTGCTTAAGCAAAACAATAAATCTTACTAGGTGGGGAGAATGCTGTTACCAAGGTGTCCTTTTAGAAGGCTGTCTGCATATAGCTCTGCCAAGGAGCAATGCCATGTGGTGCCTGAGATCACGCGCTTCAGTCAGTTGTCATAGTGCACCTGCAGTCAAGCATCGCAGAGCACTTTATACATAGTGACTCATGTAGTCAGGGAAGGTAGAACTGTTCAGATGTTAGAGACAGGTCAGAGGGGGAATAATTTAGGCCCAAAATGGCATTGAGGAGTAACCATACTCTGGTCTTTCAAACATAATAGCTTATGGCTCCCAAGAAACTGATGAATTTTCTGAGTCCAGTCAAAATTTCTCCAAGCCTGCACTCTCTGTTGGAGATACGTATTAGAGAAAGTAAAATCAGCCCTTTGGGGTCCCCAGTGTAAATTATCATTCACCTATTGCAAACCTGAGGTGGGCTTTGTACCTGTCAGACCCCTTAGACAAGTTTGTCCCCTGGTAAATCCCCTGGGTTCTCTCTCCCACTTGGAATGTCACCAGTTTGTCTTGCCTTCCAAGGGCTCAGGTCAGGCTGGAGAACAGGCTCCTTAGGTCAAAAGCCTTGTTTTAAGATGCATTATGGTGCAAGCAGCTCCCACATAACACACTTGTGCAGACACCATGCTTCAAAGGTGAGTCCCTGGTTGGAAACTGAACAGGAGGTCTGAAAAGCCAACTGTGGAGTAATGTGTTTTTTCTCTGTGGACCACAGAGATCAGGGAGATACATGAACTTAAGCAGTTGATCCACAATGAACAAATGACTATTAACTCTCTCCCAGAAGCTTCTGGGTTTGCTGAATAAGATTTTGATCCTCTGTCAGGCTCCAGAAAGGCCCAGGAGTTCTAAGAACATAAAAAAGAGTCAAAATCTTGACAAGGTGTTAAAATGACCAAATTCAAATGTCCCACAGACCTGGTAGCTCACAGCTGTATATAAAATATATATATGATGTATGTATTATGTGTTTGCAATATATGATATATGTCAACACCATAGAATTCCACATTACCTCACTGCAGTTGCTCAAGGGTGGGGGCAGATTTCTGTCTCTGAAAATCAGGAGACAATTTCCTTAAGTACCAGAGAAGGTCCTTACAGGACTGGTCTGCAGAATTCCTGTCCTGGGGGTCTGTCCCTGGTATCTCAAAAAGCAGAGACGGAAACCTAAGATCAGCATGGAGTTGCTTGTCTCTCCCCTCCCCACCCTTTCTTCACATGCCTCCATTCCCCATGGCCATCTTATTTGACTGTGACACACACTTCCTCCCTAGCAGTGCCAGGAAAGGTCTGGACCACTATTGGATCTAGCTATGAGTGCTGGTCCTCTGAAAAATGAGTGATGAGGCTGTCAGCACTCCCAAAACAACAGCCTGATGCTATGCAGGCAGGAGCAGCAAACCCACCCTGAGCTAGATCCCTTCCAGAGGCTGCTCCCTTGTCTGCTGTCCACTGGTGAGAGGAGAAAAGACTTGCTCTTCCTTGGCCAGTTTTCTGGCTTCCGTATTGTTCCCACCCTGGTCTTTCCCTGTTGATAGACTATATAAAAAGCAAAAAGCCACGGACAATCTGCAAAAATTCCTATCGGACCAGAGAGTGATTCCTTGATTGTCCTTAAAAATATGTCTCCTCCTTTTCCATCCCCCACAACTTCTCTCAGGCCCCCAGACTGGTGTGTTTAATGGCATCCAGCTACCTGCAAAAGAGCTACCCTCAAGGACAGGGACTCAGCTGAGCTCCATGTTGGAGGGCAACAGCAGAGCTGCCACCCTGCCGCCCTCCCAGCGCCGCCCCCCCAATGGCTCAAGGGGCTGGTCTTGTAAGCCAGTCATCACAATCACTTGTTAAGTGGCATTGTCAAAGCATTGATTGAGCACTTGTGGTGTACCAGGCATGGTGGGTTGGGAGAGAATTATAAAAAGAAAGCATGCATGGGAGCTAATCAATGGGCACACACAGGCACAAAGAGATGTAAAGGTCATAGGAAATTAAGAAGGGGGGAAGGAGGAAGGAGGGGAGGGGTAAAAACCTACCTATTCGGTACAGTGAACACTATTCAGGTGATGGGCACACTAAAAGCCCCAACTTAAGCATTATAAAAGTATCCATGCAACATAAACGTCTGTACCCCCTTAATATTTTGAAATTAAAAAAAGAGCATACAAAAAGTAAGAAACTCACTGGTAGAGCAGATACACAAATGAGAAAGAGAATCAAATGTTATCACCATAGAAAACCACCAAGTTGCAAAGATAAACAATAAGAAGAAGAAAGGAACAAAGGATATGCAAAGCAATCAGAAACCAATTAACAAAATGACAAGAGTAAGTCCTCACCTATCAATAACAACCTTGAATGTAAACAGTTTAAATTCCCCAATTAAAAGATACAGACTGGCTGAGTGAATAAAAAAACAAGGCCCAACTATGCTGCCTGTAAGACACTCACTTCACCTGTAAAGACACATATGGACTGAAGGTGAAGGGATGAGAAAAGATACTCCAAACAGATGGAAACTGGAAGCATGCAAGAGTAGCTGTACTTAAATCAGACAAACCAGACTAAGTCAAAACACATAAAAAGAGACAAAGAAGGTCTCACTCTGTTGCCCAGGCTAGAGTGCAGTGGCATCGTCACAGCTCACTGCAAACTCAAACTCCTGGGCTCAAGCAATCCTGCCTCAGCCTCCAAGTAGCTGGGACTACAGGCACACACCACGCCCACCTGGCCAATGGGTACATGAAAAAATATTCAACATCACTAATCATCAGGGAAATGCAAATCAAAACAAGATATCATCTCACCCCAGTTAGAATGGCTACTATCAAAAAGACAAAAATAACAAATGATGGCTAAAATACAGAGAAAAGGAAACTCTTATACACTGTTAGTGGAAATGTAAGTAGTACAGCTATTATGGAAAACACTATGATGATTTCTCAAAAAACTAAAAATAGAAGTACCATACAATTCAGCAGTCCCACTACTGGCTATTTATCCAAGGGAAAGGAAATCAGTATATCAAAAAGATTCCTGAACCCCCGTGTTTATTACTGCTCTATTCACAAGTCAATGTATGGAATCAACCTAAGTGTTCATCAATAGATGAACAAAAATGTGGCATATGTACCCCATGGAATACTATTCAGCTATAAGAAAGAATGAAATTCTGTCATTGGCAGCAACATGGATGAGTCAGGAGGACATTATGTTAAGTGAAATAAGTCAGGCACAGAAGATAAATACCACATGTTCTCACTTATATGTAGAAGCTAAAAAAAAAGAAAAAAGCTCCTGGAAATAGAGAGTAGAGTTCTGCTTATTAGAGGTGGGGGAGGGGAGGATAGGGAGAGTTTGGTTAACAGACACAAAGTTACAGGTAGATAGGAGGAATAAGCTCTAGTGCCTGTAGCACTGTAGGGTTAATATGTTTAACAATAATTCAGTGTATATTTTCAAAAAACTAGAAGAGAAGATTTTAAATGTTCACAACACAAACGACATGTGTTCAAGGTGATAGATATGATAATTACCCTGATTTGATCTTTACACATTGTAAACATGTATCAAAATATCACTATCCCGTAAATATGTACACTTACAACGTGTCAATTAAAGATAAAAGGAAGAAAAAAATAATAAAGAAAAATAGGAAAGCATTGACACAGATCCCTTCTGGGAGCTGACTGGGAAGACCTAAAACAAGCTCCCGGGAAGCCTGAATCAGTACGATTCAGGGAAGGCTGGGAGAAACCCAAAAAAGAGCCTCTGAGGAGCGTGTTAGAGGAATGTGCAAGAGTGGAAAAGACTTCAGGAGGGAGGGAGGTCTAAGGTGGGTCCTGATGGATGGACGGCGAGGGAGGGCCCTACAGGCAGAGGGAGCACTTCATTCAGCAAAGGCCACTTCCCATGTGTCTCAGACAGGGGTCAGGACTGGAGCCTCATCTGCTACACACCCTCTCACCTCCCTGCCAGTGACTGCATATTTTCTGTTCAAATCATATCAGGGATTCAACTGGGAATGCTTTGGGGTTTGTTTTGTTTTGTTTTGTTTTAGAGATGGGGTCTCACTATGTTGCCTAAGCTGGAGTTCAGTAGCTATTTATAGGTATAATCATCACACTGCAGCCTTGAACTCCTGGGCTTGTGCCATCCTCCTGTCTCACCCTCCCGTGTAGCTGAGAATATAGGCATGTGCTACCACACCCGGCTGGGACAGCTGTTTTTGGTTTTGTTTTTTAAAATTTTTAAAGATTTTTTTTTGTTTTTTGGGTTTTTTTTTTTTTAAACTACAAAGACTGAGAAGAGATGTTTTTGTTTTTTAATCTCTCAAGATGTGCAATGTTTGTTTACTGGATTCCACTTACCATGTAGGATAAACAAATTTTCTTTTTAGGGTAGGAAAGGCAATGATTTCATTTCTTTAACTCTGTAGTTAATGTGGCCACGTGTAGCTGGAGCAGAGAGATGTAATCTGGTGGTTTTTAAGAAAATATGCTGCGTGGGCAATATATATAGCCAAAGTGTTGTACCCCCATAATATTCTGAAATAAAAAAAAAAGAAAATATGTGAATTGACATTTCTGTGGATGAAGACTTTGAATAAAGAGCAATCCTTTCTTACTGGTCTTGCTGTGCTTGTCAGAACAGTTCTTTTTCTTAATGCTGATCCTTCCAGATGGCGGGCTCCAGAGGGAGTCTGCCAGTGGGATCCTCCCTCCAGACTTGGACCCAGATGCCTTTAGGACATGGTCAACTGCCCTTAGAGTGTGGAGGACACTGACCATTCAGGGATCTGGTTTTGTGGCCTGGACCTGTCATCTAAACCTACTAGGAGAACATCAAGAGGTAAAGCAGGTCTAATTTCATCCAGATACAAATATGAAGCTTATAAGAATGTCATGGGAATTAGTTGAGAGAGAAAAGAGAGGAGTCCTAGGAATGACCTCTGGAGACATCTCACATTTGCAAACCAAGGAACAGCCAATCAACAAGAGAGAGACAGCCAATAGGACACTGAAACTTAAGAAAAACAGAGTGTGAGAGAGACAGGGGTGGAGATGGTCTACATAAAGCAGGTCACATCCTCTCCTCTTTAAAATCCATCAGCATTTCCATTATACCTAGAATAAAACTCAAAGCCTTCCCCCGGCCCTCCCCTCCCTGTATCCCATGCCTCAGACCCATTAGGCTGGCTCCCACCTCAGAACCCTAACACATGCCTGACCACTTCCTCCTAGATCTTCCCATGACCTGATGCACCCCCCACCCCCATTCAGTCTCTGCTCCAGGGTTTCCTCCTCAGAGAGCCCTTCTCTGCCCTGTTAAGCTGAGACCAGTTCCCACACACTAAAGCAGGAAGCAAAATCTCAGTGGTCCCTCCCCACTACATGTCCTACCACCAGAGACCCCTCCTCATGGCCTTTTCTCCATGGAGCCTGGGTTTTTCTTGCTTTTCCCTCATCAGCATGGATGAGCCTGGTCACTACACTAAGATGATCTAATTCCAGAACACACAGAACTGCTTCTTTGGCCTAAACAACCTGATTTCAGGTAAGGGAAGGTTCTCCTCAGGTTGACTGAAACGTTAAAAAGTGCTCCTACCCCCAGTTTGGGGACTGGCAGCCAAGTGGGTGAAGGAAACTGGCAACTGGAAGGTGTTTAAGTAGGAACATTCCCAGAGAAAGAAGAGAAAAAGAAATATGTCAGCTAAAGAGAAGACAGAAGAACCGTAAGACTGTCTGAGGACTGAACTCCCCTAGAATATGTGGACTGAGGGTAGAGGGACAGGGGTTGAGCAGAAACTCACCTGAGGGTCTGGTCTGAGGGAAAAACAAGGGCAGTAGAGAGTTACTGAAGGTTAAGGAAAAAAAAGATTGAAAATTGGGAGAGCTGGGCAGCCTCCATTTATGTGAGTTCATTTTTCTGATGTAAACACAGTAGTGAAGTCAAAGTAGAGAACTGGGGAGACCTGCATTCTGGAAGAGAAGATCAGGGATGGATTGGAAGGAAGGGTGATGGGTGCACACGGGATCTGCTGAAGGGAAGGAGTGTTTGGCCAGGACCTGAGACTTCTCCAGGTTGGGATGAGGTCACTGCTCTTCCATCAGAGGTTAGAGCTTCTGCCTGTAAAACAAGTGCTATGGTTGGAATGTGTCCCCCAAAATTCATGTGTTGGAGGCTTGATCCCCAGTGTGACAGTGTTGAGAGGTGGGACTTTTGAGAGATGGATTAATGCCATTACCTTGGGAGTGAGTTCCTTATAAAAGGATGAGTTCAGCCCCCTTTTGTCTCTCTCTCACCCTCTCTTTGCCCTTCCTCCACGTTATGTGCAGCCAGAAGGCCCTCACCAGATGCTGGTGCCTTGATCTTGGACTTCCCAGCCTCCAGAACAGTGAAGAAATAAATTTCTGTTCTATGTAATTACCCAGTCTGTGATATTCTGTTATAGCAGCACACAAAAGAAACTAAGACAAGCAACAATGATGTGAACAGAAATGAAAATAGACATAACAAATGAATAGTGTTTGTGTCCAAATTAGGTTCACAAGCCCTAATCTGAACAGTCAGATCCCAACACCTTAAGATTTTGGTAGTTCATTTGGCAGCAAAAGTTGACCTTAACTGCCGTGAAGCTGTTTAGTGTTTCGTTTTTTGTTGGGTTTTTTTTTCCTTTTTTTTTTTTTATAATACAGACAGGGTCTCACTCTTGCTTAGGCTGGTCTTAAACTCCTGAGCTCAAGTGATCCTCCTGCCTCATCCTCCCAGAATTCTAAGGTTACAGGCGTGAGCCACCACACCCCGCCTAGAGTTTTCTTACATTCCACTTAGCTGATTATTTACATGTATTGCTGCAGAAGTATGAACCTGTCTGATTACCAGTTCCTGCTCCAGATCCTGTGATAGGGCTTACATAAGAGTACACAGGATATACATGGTATAACTTTTCTGAAATCTTAGACTAAACTCCAAAGCCCAGCTGGCCCTAAGGGCCTGTGGATCTGTATTTGAAGGAGGTGGGGGAGGAAACTGTGAGCTGCCTTGGGCCTTGGCACGTTTCCCTATCACGCACATCGGTAGCTACTTCAGTCAGTGCAGGCACATCTGTGGATGTAAAGAACTGGGGCTCCCTGGAGGCAGGGAGCAGGTTGAGGGATTATGGGCCCCTTCCTTCCAGGCAGGGCAACCATCCCAGATATGGAGGTGAAGCACAGTGCGGGTTCTCTTCATTCCTCCACAACCCCGGCCTCAAGCAAATTGCAGAGGGAAGAACGCAGGTGAGAGAGCCAGGAAGCACAAAACCACCTTGAGTTAGGTTTGTAGTGCATTCATTAATGCTTGCTTCATTCCTAGATCAAACTTCTGTTAGGGAAGACCCCGTCTGGAGGGAGACTGTGGTGAATCCAAGATCTCTCAAATAGGTGCATTAACTGTGACAAGAACTAGAAAATAATGTGCACGGTGCTCTGTAGCTACTAGGGAGCTGGACTGGGTTCCCTCGGCCAGGCCTCCAAAGCGAGCAGCAGTCTGGGTGGGGCCGGGCCCCAGCAGCCCACCCTATGGGCGAACAGAAGGCCAGACCCTTCCTCGTTTCTCTGGTGAGGACCCGCAAACCGCCATTCCGACGCGCAGGCGGGACCCGCGGGCTCAGCCGGCTCCGCCGCTTCCGCTTCCGGCCGACGGGGCGGGGCTTCCGGTCGTCGGAGGCGAGGCTTTCGGCTGTCAGGGGCTGCCTGGCCCGGAAGCGGCGGCTGCGGCGCGGAGACTGCGGGGCGGGCCATGGCGGCGAACCTGAGCCGGAACGGGCCGGCGCTGCAGGACGCCTACGGGCGGGTGGTCACCGAGAAGTCCCCGACCGACTGGTGGGCGGCGAGGCGGGCCGGAGGGCGGGTCGGGGGCCGCCTCGGGGGGAGGGTCTGTCGGGGCGAGCTGGGGGCGGGGGAGATGGGGGCCGCGAGCGCCGAGTGCGCCGCCGCAGGTGGTCCAGGACTCACCAGTCTGCCCGCCCCACACCGCAGCAAGGGTGCTGTCCCACCCTCGCCACCCCTTGCCCTGCCGTGCGTGGACAGGTTAAACCCGTCTTGGGGGAACCCAGTGAGTCCCCAGCCCCTCCCCCTGCTTCTGGCCACCCGATGTCGGCTCCGCGGGTTTCCATGTTGGATTCTCGGCCTGGTTGTGCGTGCTGGCTTCGCCAGGTTCTTCTTTCCAGCCCTGGAACTTCCCTGGAATAAGGGGTCCTGCACAGCCCTCCTGAGAAGGTGGAAGGCACGCCCAGTGTCTTCCAACGCTGTGTTCACGGATGGGCCTTTGAGAGGGGTCTGGCAGCCTGGCTGGCAATGTAAGGCTTCAGACAAGGAGGTCAGGGGTCTGGGTCCCTGGTTCTCTGTGAATGTGAACTTCAGAACTTCCATTTCTCCAAGAAGAGTACTCCTTCCTCTGCCTGAGCTGTGGGAAGAAGTATGAAAATAGGATGCTGGCTATCTATTTGGAAAAAGGTCTCATCTTCCTTCCACCACCCGAGACATCCTCTTCTAGGTTGTCAGTGGTAGATCTCATCTTGCGGTTGATGGGGCTTTACAGTACTGGAAACCTGGATCTGAAGTGTCTGGGATAACCCTGGGCAACCCCCACACAAGGTTGGCTCTCTGGTCTGCAAGTATGCACAGCTATGTGTGATAATTCTCTGTCACTTTCCCATTTACTTAAACTATTTTCGCTGACCAGTTTTGAGCACTTCGAGTTCTGAGAAATATGCTGAGTATGATGGGCTAAGGTGACCAGCCTTGGAGAATAGAAACTGGACCTTAGAGGCTGAGTCATGGTGAGGCCACCCTGTGGTCAGCACTGAGGCCCTCCTGTCTAGATCTGCCCCTTGTGTAGGGGCCATCCCTCTTGTCTAAGTAATTTCTCATCTCCTCTGCACTTCCCTGGTGCCCAGCATAGAGTGGCTTTCATACAGTGGCGCTGTTGGGACACTGAGGACATTGTAGCTTTGCTTTTCCTTCAGCCACAGGCCATTAGGGGAAGAGCTTCAGAACACCAGTTGCCTGGGTCTGCAGAGTCTCTTCTGTCAGGTCTGGGGCCAAGTCACCATGGGTGCCCCAGATGGCACTCGTGCCAAACAGCATATCCTCTGTCTGGGAGGCATCTGTCTCAGGAAGGATGTCTTGTAACTTCCTTGGTAGGGTTTCTCTGCCTTTTCTCCTTATCATCCCTCGGCAAATTCACCCACACGTCAGTAACTATTATTTTTCTCAGGAGAGTTTCTAAATGTCATCTCTCTGTTCTGCCTCTCTCCTATTCCTGTTTGTGATTCTCAGAGGGCCCTTAGACCCCTCCGGTACTTCAAACTGTCAAAAGTATCTCTGCACTGCATACTCCCTTTTCATATCCATATGATGCCACCTGGCTTTGGAACCCAGAAGAATCTCTGCCCCTCACCAGCCCTGCCCAGTTAGGGCTTTTGCTCTTTTACATGCTCTTGATCATGAGGTTTACCCTTACTGACTTACCTAGGAGACTCCTAGCCCCCTAATAAATCTCCCTTCCAGGTGTCTCTTCATCCTCAGTCTTCTCAGGAACTACTGCTGGTTTGGGGATGATGCCTCACAGCCCAGCTGGCAGTTTGGGCTTCCCTCTTCAGGGCTTCCATGTTTCTGGCCTTTCCTTGGGCTTCTTAATCAAAGCTGTCTGTTACCGCCCCTGGTCTGGCACTTACCTACCTACCCCACCTACTCTCTGTCCCTCATGAGGGTGCTGAGCTTCCTCTTTCCTCTCACCCAGTCAGAACCCACCCAATTCGCCACTCATTCCAGACAGCCGTGCCCCTGCCCCTCACCTAGGCCCAGGCTCCTTAGCGCTGCAGGTTGTACCATTCAGCATGAACCCCTGGCCTCCACCCTCATTCTCACAGCCATTAAGGTAGTTACTCAACAGATACTGTGTGGCAGGTCCCCACTCACTAGCTGAAAAAATATCTTGACTACGTCACTTCTGTGCCTATAACTCCCGCAGTGGCTTCCTCTTGCACCTTGAAGAAAGCCCAGACTCCTTGCCCCACATGACCCAGATCCTGCCACTCCTCCCTCTTGTCATACTGGCCACACCTGTTTACCACCACTCCCTGGCCACCTTTCTCTTCCTCAAACTTGCAAGCTCGTTCCTCTTCAGAGTCCCTGCTCTTTCTGCTTCCTCTGCTGGGAGCACACAGGAGGCTCCCAGCCTTCACTTCTCTGCACCGAGGTTGCCTTCTCAGAGAGGCCTTCCTTGATTCCTGTTCCCTGACTGCAGTCACGTTTTCCCATCTCCCTGAGTGACTTCCCTCAGACACATGCCAGAAGCCCTCATGGGTTTTCTTGTCACCTTTATCTCTTCACTAGAAAGGGCCAGGTGGGCCCTGTCTCTGTCTTTGGTGCCTGGTTCAGGACGGTTATGTGTAGTAGATGCTCAGATGAAGGATGGAGTGTGGGCCGGGCACGGTGGCTCACCCCTGTTATCCCAGCACTTTGGGGATTTGGGAGATTTCGCTTGAGGCCAGAAGTTCCACCCTGGGTGACAAAGCGAAACCCTGTCTCTATTTTAAAAAAAAAAACTAAAAAACTAAAAAAAGGTTGGACTGAGAGCCATACAGAAAACGTGGTAGAGATTATCAGAGGAAGAAGAGGTGATCTCCAGTTCGGTGGGTCATAAAGTGTTTTACACACTGAGCTCGGGCACTGGGCCAGGCCCTGAGGCCAGATGGGGTCAGGAACAGTGCATACTGGCTCTCCATCTTGGGTCTGTCTCCTCCCTCCTCTCCCCCATATCTTGGTGTGGTTTGTTCTCAACTGGTTCACATGTCACCTCCTGCATCTACTTCACTCCCTGACAGTACATTAGTATTAGGTGTGTGTTTTTCTCCCACTAGAAAGTAAGTTCCACAGGCAGGACATTTTAGGGACTGTTCGTAGCTGCATTCCCATCATCCATAAGCAGTAGGTTCTCAATACTTATATCCAGAAGGAATGATTGAATTATGAGGTGCTTATTATATACTTTCTTGCTGTGCACAGGCCAGGGCACCATGTTTTTTCATGATTTGAAAGAAAGGTGGAACTCTAATCAAATGTGGGAATGAGCCTTTGAACTGGGAACATTCTTGAAGGTGACTTAAACGAGCCTGGGGAAGTCGGAGGGGCAGGGGCAGGTACCGAGCTTGGCTCTTAATAGCTGCTGGATCCCTTCTTGCAAGAGCTGGGTGGAGCTGCCATCTTCTATTCCCTGTTGCTTGTGCCAGTTCCCTGTTTTCTGGCAGCCAGGGCTTTGTGACCATCAAGAGGAA
This sequence comes from Daubentonia madagascariensis, assembly GCA_023783475.1. Taxonomy (NCBI): domain Eukaryota; kingdom Metazoa; phylum Chordata; class Mammalia; order Primates; family Daubentoniidae; genus Daubentonia; species Daubentonia madagascariensis. The sequence goes on from JAKFHU010002658.1 coordinate 13,514,976, forward strand.
TGGGCTTCTTTTTCCAGAGAGCTCCAGTAGCTCAGGCTGGCAGTGCACCACCTCCCAAATCTTTCTCCTTGTTTCTCTATGGTCTTTTCCTTAGTCCCTCTTCTCTGAGTGTTTTTCTCTCAGTGTTTCTCGCCTTCTGTAGTCTCTCCTGGTAGGCAGTGGCCCTTTCCTGGTGACCCATTTCCCCCCTACCAGCCAGATCCACCGGGCCTGGGTCTCATTTCTCCCATCTTTCTCAGGCATAGGCATCTCTGCCCAGCGGCATTGACAAGGCTCTGGGGAAGCCAAGTTGAAGCTGATTTGGTTCCTGTCCAACTATTATCCCTGGAGCTTCTGTCTGGCCTGCCTTAGCAGGCCTGTGCTCTGGAGCCTGGGGAGACACCGGACCTTTGACTTGCAGTCTGGTGGGTCAGTGCCCTTACCCTGTGTCCACCCGCACTGCTACAGGGTTGGTGCTGACAGCTGGCTCCATGTGTGCTACAGGGAAGCCTAGACACAGCTTCTCTCTAGGAGACCACCTCTTCCAGAATGTTCTCCTTTAGTAACCTTTGTTCTGGTCAAGGGGCTGTCCACGGCCTAGATTTAATGAAATTTACTTTATTTCCTCAACACCTCTGGGGCACAAGTTTAAAAGCCAGAATCTTTTCCAGAGTTCTTACGAATAATTAGTTTTACAGGAAAAGAAAGGCATGGCCCAGGTGTCACCCAGGGAAAGATAAGTCTCCAGTAGGTAGATAGAAAATTTGCCCACAGACCCATGAAGGGCTTGACGGATCCCTAGTTTTAACTGTGTGACTTCGTGTTGTGTCATTGTCCCTGTGGTTTCTGATGCTGAACACAGCCTGTAAAATCCGCATTTGCCAGAGAGTCTCAAGCCCAGAAGGCCCTGCTGCCCCACCGGCCAGACTTTATGGGAGCTGAGGCAGACATGCACAGCAGTGGTGGGCAGCCTTGCGTGGAGGCCGATGTGTGTACTCCTTGCTTCTCCTTTTGGGTGTTCTGGGTTCTTGGAATATGTGGGTGTGTTTTGTCTTTTCAAAACCATATACCTGGAAGCCGGGTGAGTATTTCACACATGAACATGTAGAAAGACATTGCAAAACTCCACACCTCACGTTTACCTTGCAGCAGACGTGTGCTGCCATCTCCACGGCTTTTCCCCTCGCATTGACCCCCATGGTAAGTTAGGCAGCATCGTCCCAGCTCCCGAGCTGAGAGGACTACACAGCAGCCTACTGAGAACCTGCCTAGCGGGTCAGAGCAGAGCGGGAATGGACCTGTGTTGGCCCACGGTGTTACTGTCAGGCCAAGCTCTTTGGTGTGTGGTGGGAAGCCATGGTAGGTGTGATGAGGGCAGATGGAACCCAAGGTGCTGGCTACAGAGCCCACTTGTGTTTTGTTTCAGGGCTCTCTTTACCTATGAAGGCAACAGCAATGACATCCGTGTGGCTGGCACAGGGGGTGAGTATGACCCCAGATGGGCTCTCAGGGACAACAGGAGGTGGAAAGGTGAGGTGTGCAAAAAAGAGAGGGTTGTGATTGTCACAGTCCATCCTGGCTGGCATTTTAGCTATTGCAGTGGGAGGAAAAGGACTGTGGCACACAGGTATCCCCTGCGTGTGGCTCAACTGCAGTGACACTTTCCCCTACTGAGGGTGGGGAGTAGGCCCAAGCCTGCCTCCTGCAGACCCCCCCACTTCAACTCTGCTGGGGGCTCCCTGGCTCATGTGGTTGAGATGTGGACCAGCAGCAGGCAAGACTAGGGACCAGAGCCCTTGGCCGTCTTAGTCCACTGAACAGCATGAGGCCTGCAGCACTCGCTGGCCACTTCTGGCAGACTCAGGGTTTCAGATATCTGTAAATGAAAACATTCCTCCTTGACTTTCTCCACTGGGGGTGGAGGGCAGCACTTTCTCTGTGTCTAGTTTGGGAGAGCTGAGAGGAAAAATAGGCTGGCCCTCTCCAGCTCGTGGGCAACCTGTGTCCAGGGAGCTGCAGCTGGGAGGATGCTAGTCCCAGGGCTGGTGCTGGCAGAGGAGAAGGCCCACAGACACATCCTCCTCTGCCTTTGTCCTGCCCTGGCCATGGGCCAAGTGCACGTAGGGGCCCCAGCTTCACTGGGGAGAGGCATTGCCAGTGAAGATGGTCAGAGGGAAGGCTTTTGTGGGGGTCTCTACAGGGAAGGACAGTCTGTTGGCCCAGCACTGGGCAGGAGTAGGCTGGGCCAGAGGCAGTGGGGTGTGACCCATGAGCCCCTAGCTGATACCCCAGACTGTTCGCATCCTCCAGGCCAGCTGGCTCCTCCTCCAGCGCTCGCCTGACCCCTCCCTTGGTCCTGAGCTAGACATGGCTTCATTGTTCAGTGAGTGCTTGGAGTGTGTTCTCCATCGTTTGGTGACTGTTGGTGGAAAGCCCCTTCCTCTCACAGCCTCTTCTCCCTGAGGCGTCTTCTCTCTAGAAGGATTGCCATTGAACAATAGACTCAGGTGACATGGCAGGTGACTGGGAGTTGTGGGAATCAGCAACCAGAGCTTCCTGTTGTCATCCCCCGTGGCACAGAACAGGGCTCTGCTGCAAATGCAGCAGGTTGCTGTCTCCAGAGTGGGGACTCTGCACTGCCCCAGGTTCTGTGGAGCCCTATAGCTAAAAACCTGATCAATTCCTTCTCCCTATAACCTGGGAAAGATGGGGGCTAAGCCTCAGTGTCAGGGGAGAATGGCTTAGGGCAGCCCACTCCTGGGCCACCATCACCCCTTCCTGTGTCTAAGAGTCTGTGAGGTCTGGGCCAGTTATACAGCTGCAGGATGTTCCATCTGGTCCAACCATCTGGGTGGCCCTGGAGTCTGAGTGGGCACAGGTACAGGTGGGGGTGACTCCACAGGCCCTACTGTTCTGTGGCCCTTTGTGGGATCCGTGCAACAATAAAATTGACGTAGAGAGCCTCCATTTGGAAGCCTGGTGGCTGATTTGCAGCAGCAGTGACATTTTTTCATTTTTCATTACCTGTGGGTTTAGAGGAGTGGTTTTTAAACCAGTGTGGGTAAAAATATCACCTGAGGTGCTTGTCAGAATTGCAGGCTCCTGGCCCCAGCCAGCTCTTGTAAGTCAGTTTAGTGGGGGCAGGGCCGAGGAATCTGATTTTAAACGTGTCTCCAGGAAGATGCTGATGCAGGTGGGGGTGAGCAGCTTGAGTTCCCTTCCTGGTTGACTAGGGGCCGGGGCCAGCAGGGGGCACCAGGGCTGCCTGTCACCCTCCTCCTTGTGACTCTGTTGCAGAGGGTGGGCTGGAGGAGATGGTGGAGGAGCTCAACAGTGGGAAGGTGATGTACGGCTTCTGCAGAGTGAAGGACCCCAATTCTGGCCTGCCCAAGTTTGTCCTCATCAACTGGGTAGGTGGAATTTATCTCATCTAGGTGTGACCCAGGAAACCCCATTGTCTTCTTTGCTGCTCTGACTTGACTTCAGGAATGGAGGGTTTTATGGATACATCTTAGTAGGTCAACACAACAGCTCACAGCTGGTGAATGAGCAGAATGGTCAGTTAATTCATTGCAGCCCAAAGAATAACTGTGGCCTTGCTATGCAGAATTAACCTTCCAAGCCCAGAATTAGTCCTGCAAAATGGAGTAAAAGCAGTGACAGGAAATTCTTGCCCCATCCCCTTCAGGGTAGTTGTTCTGATGGAGTAGAAAGCCTGAGGGGGACTATTCAGGAGCCTGGAGTATAGGAGCAGGGCTCTAGCAGAACAGATCCCCTTCGTTGGGACAAGGAAAACTCAGGAAACACCCTCCACATTTGAAGCCAGCAGCCATCTTGCCCAGGGATTGTCCATAAGCCCCTTTGGAGGTGTGGGAACTTACCTCGCCTGTGTGACACAGAAGAGTGGCTTCTGCTTTGGGGGTTGCTATTTTCTCTTTTCTGGAGGAACATAGGGAAGCTTCCCTCCCCAGGGGAGGGAAGTGGCTTTTGGGGAGGCCTAGGTCATGCTGGGCATGCTTGTGTTGCAGACAGGCGAGGGTGTGAACGACGTGCGGAAGGGAGCCTGCGCCAGCCACGTCAGCACAATGGCCAACTTTCTGAAGGTGAGGCTGGGCGAGACCTGCTCGACTCAGAACAGGCCTTGGAGGCTTGAGCTCCCCCAGGTTCCTGGGTGTCAGTGAGCGGGAAGCAGAGCTGGAGTCAGACATACTCATGACCTAATGCTCTGTCTGACTTTTAGGGCATGACCAGAGGCTGCTCCACTCCCAGTCAGCAGGTGCAAGGGAGGGTGGGATGTGACCAGGGCCACCTGCAGGCTGGCCTCAGCCAGGCAGGATGAAGGACCAGGCTGGAGCTGGTCCAGTGGGAAGGCTGGGCCCTGGCTTCTGTTTGGCTTTATGATCACTCTAAACCGCTTAGCAGTGTTGTCCGGATTTGGAGGAAGGGGAGAGTTGCCTGTGCCTACCACCTGAACATGCACGTTCCCATTTCCAGTCCATCTCTGCATGCATTCATGACAGTCCTATAAGAGAACCTTTTTTAATTTTAAAAACATTTGTATCAAAAGCATTTATTGTTCACCTGTCAGGTGACCTTTTGCATTTCTTTGGTTACAGGTAAGGAGACTCAGGACTTTGATTTCTGGTGCTGCCAACATTTCTTCAGATATACCTCAGTTTCTCCATCTAGGAGCTAAAAGAGAAGATTCTAAGCTTAATGGGTATACAGGTTGAGTATCCTAAATGCTTAGGACCAGAAGGGTTTCGGATTTTGGCTTTTTTTTGGATTTTGGAATATTTGCATTATATACTTAACAAATCAGCATCCCTAATGCAAAAATCCAAAATCCAGAATACCCCAGAATCTGAAACTTTTTGAGGCTTGCGTGATGCTCAAAGGAAAATAGTTGTACATATTTTTGGGGTACATGTGATATTTTGATATTTGTATACAATATGTAATGATCAAATCAAGGTAATTAGCATATTTATCACCTTGAACGTTTATCTTTATGTTGGGAACATTACAATATTTCTCTTTTAGCTATTTTGAAATATACAAATTATTGTTAACTATAATTTCCTTACTGTACTGTCTAATACTAGAACTTATTCTTTCTGTGTAACTGTATTTTGTACTCATTAACCAACTTCTCTTCAACCCCTCCCCACCTTTCCCTTCCCAGCCTTTGCTAACCACTATTCTATTCTCTACCTCCATGAGGTCCACGTTTTTAGCTCCCACATATGAGTGAGAATATGTGATATTTGTCTTTCTGTGCCTGGCTTATTTCACTGAACATAATGACCTCCAATTCTATCCATGTTACTGCAAATGACAGGATTTCATTCATTTTTATGGCCAAATAGTATTCCATTGTGTATATATAACACGATTTCTTTATCCATTCATCCATTGATGGACACTTTGGTTGATTCCATCCATATCTTGGCTGTTGTGAATAGTGCTCAGCAAACATGGGTATGCAGATATCTCTTTGATATACTGATTTCTTTTGAATATATACCCAGCAGTGGGATTGCTGGATCATATGGTAGTTCTATTTTTAGTTTTTTGAGGAAGCTTCATACTGTTTTCCATAATAGCTGTACTAATTTACATTTCCACTAACAGCATATGAAAGTTCCCCTGGCTAGGCATGGTGGCTCACACCTGTAATCCTGGCACTTTGGGAGGCTGAAGTGGGGGGATTGCTTGAGACCAGGAGCTCGAGACCAGCCTGAGCATGCTTGAGACTCTGTCTCTACAAACAATAGAAAATTAGCCAGGCGTGATGGCGCACGCCTGTAGTCCCAGGCACTCGGGAGGCTGAGGCAGGAGGATCACTTGAGCCCAGGAGTTTGAGGTTGCAGTGAGCTGTGATGACGCCACTGCACTCTAGCCTGGCCAACCGTGTCTTAAAAAAAAAGTTCCCCTTTACCCACATCCTCACCAGCAATTTTAATTTTTTGTCTTTTAGTAGCCGTTCTAACTGGGGTGAAATGATACCTCATTATAGTTTTGATTTGCATTTCCCTGATGTAGTGATGTTGAGCATTTTTTTTTCATATATTTGATGGCCATTTGTATGTCTTCTTTTGCGAAATGTCTATTCAGGTCTTTTGCCCATTTTTAAATCATATTATTTGATCTTTGCTATTGAGTTGTTTGAGTTTCTCACATAGTCTGGTTATTAATCCCTTGTCAGATGAATAGTTTGCAAATATTTTCTCCCATTCTGTAGGTTGTCTGTCACCTTGTTGATTGTTTCCTTTGCTGTGCAGAAGCTTTTTTAGTTTGATGTGATCCTATTTATCTATTTTTGGTTTTGTTGCCTCTGCTTTTGAGGTCTTACCCAAAAAATCTTTGCCCAGACCAATGTCCTCTAGGGTTTCCCCAGTGTTTTGTTTTAGTAGTTTCATAGTTTCAGGTCTTACTTTAATCCATTTTGAGTTGATTTTTGTCTGTGGTGAAAGATGAGGATCTAGTTTCCTTCTTCTGCATGTGGATATCCAGTTTTCCCAGCACCATTTATTAAAGAGACTGTCCTTTCCCCTATGTATGTTCTTGGTGCCTTTGTCAAAAATGAGTTGGCTATAATGTATGGATTTATTTCTAGGTTCTCTCTTCTGTTCCACTGGTTTGTGTATCTGTTTTTATGCCAGTACCATGCTGTTTTGGTTGCTGTAGCTTTGTAGTATAATTTGAAATCAGGTAGTGTGACGCCTCCAGCTTTGTTCTTTTTGATCAGGATTGCTTTGGCTATTTGGGGTTTTTTGTGGTTTCCAGATGGCATTTAAAGTTAGTTTTCATTGATTAGAAGGAAGGCTTTTCATGCAGATCATTCCTGAGCCATCTACTGATCTGCAGCAGGGAATGTACAGCACCTGAAGAATGACCCAGTGGACAGCACAGTGGAGGCAAGGGCCTCACAAAAGAAGGGATGAGTTTGAGGGGGTTTGCTCCAAGTTGTTTGAGCCCTTGAGGGAAACTCATGCCTTGGTTCCCAGCAGCCAGACTGGTACCTTCTGGTTTCCTGACCCCCAGTCCTTTGTGCACTGGTGGCCTGTGCTGCGCAGAATGACGGGAGTTTGGCCTGTCCACTCCTGGCCATGCAAAGCCTTTCTTTCAAGTATTGCTCCCGCCACAGGGAGCCCATGTGACCATCAACGCAAGGGCTGAGGAGGATGTGGAGCCTGATTGCATCATGGAGAAGGTAGCCAAGGCCTCTGGTGCCAATTACAGCTTCCACAGGGAGAGTGGCCGCTTCCAGGACATGGGGCCACAGGCCCCAGTGGTGAGTGCTGCCTACCTATCGCCCTCCCTCTTGTTGTTCGGGGCCCAAGGACAGGGGGCCGGGAGTGTGCAGTTCCCAGCATCCAGGCTGGCTGGGCCCCTCCCTGCCTGGCTTCCTCTGATGTTAACCCCCAAGCTGTGGTGAGTGCCCACTGACAAATGAGCAGGAGTGGTTCTCCGACCCTACCTGGTAGTTGGACTAGCTGTTGTGGAGCCTTTGTGTGGAGCCTGCTTTGTGTGGTCAGAGAGGGGCTCTGCAGGGATTCATGGCTGTGATAGTCCAGCTGCCCTCGAGGCCACGGCACCAGCACATCCTGGGAAGACCCTGGAGGTAGCTGCTGCAGAGGAACTTCAGGAGGCATCAGGGCAGAGCCCAAAACCAGAGCAGGCCCCCCCGAGTTGTGGGGAGACACCTGTGGCTCTGTGGCCCTGGTGCTGGGTGGAATTGGCAGCCAGGAACTGTGTCCTCAGGCGTGCATTTGGGTTCAGTGGTGATTCCTATGGGTGCTGTTATGCTAGTCAGCTGTCTGGGAGTGGCCCCTGGCCAAAGGCTGCCTCAGAACTGCTCATTGTCCAGGAGTATGCAGGTGGGACCGCAGGGGCCTTTCTCACCCTGGCCCCCATTCATGAGACCTGGCTACCAGAGACCCCTCCAGTGTTGTCTGGGACTCGGTGTCCCTGTTGGGGCAGTTTCCTGGGCCTTTTTCAGGCCATTTTGGTGTTTGTCTCCTCCAGGGTCACTGGACAAGGCTCCGCTGCCTCTGCTGGGTTCAGTCCTAGCAGCTCTCCCCTGCACTCTCGAGAGTCTAGTGAATTCTTTCTACTCTGGTGCCTGTGGGCCTGACCTTCCACCCTGGGTCCGGGTCTCTAGTGAGTGCTGTGTTCCCCACAGGGCTCTGTGTACCAGAAAACCAATGCTGTATCTGAGATCAAAAGAGTTGGCAAAGACAGCTTCTGGGCCAAAGCTGAGGTGAGTGCTGCCCGGGGTGTGCCAGGCACATGGAAGATAGAGCGCTACTTGCTGTGTCTCAGTTTTCCTCACGACAGCAAGCCCACGTAGCATCTGGTCTCCTCGGCGCCCATTTACAGATGGTCAGACCGAGGCGTAGATGAGTTAAGTCACAAGGCTAGTGAGTGACTGGCTTTGGCATTCGTTCTTGACCACATGCCTGTGGGACCCAGTCCTGGGCAGGGGGTGAGGCTGAGGGGCAGAACGGGGCTGAGATGGAGGCTGTCTCTGCAGAAGGAGGAGGAAAACCGCCGGCTGGAGGAGAAGCGGCGGGCTGAGGAGGCACAGCGGCAGCTGGAGCAGGAGCGCCGGGAGCGGGAGCTGCGTGAGGCTGCGTGCCGGGAACAGCGCTATCGGGAGCAGGGCGGCCCTCAGAGGTGAGCTGGAGGTGGGGGGCTATCTGGGGGCCCAGCCCCAGCACTCACTCATCCTATGGAGGCAAGGATGACTGAGGGGTGTGTCACGAGGAGTTGTGGCCACACCTCAGCTGTGCCTTCACCCACCCCCCCCCCCCCGCCCTTCCCAGCAGGACGTATGAGCAGCAGCAAGAAGTAGTTTCAAGGAACAGAGAGGAGCAGGTAAGATATGGATGTTCTTCTCATTTGGACCTGTCACAGTCACACATGAAGTCTCTGATCTTGGGTTGAGGGCTCAGCCCAGACCTGAACAGAGGCCACCGTGCAGCCAGCTGGGGCAGATTGGAATCTGGGTGCCTCAGCGGTGGCAGTGGAGAGGGAAGCCAAGGGTGGAAGCCTCTGGTATGGACCGAAGCCTGGTCCTGGGAAAGGCCCTGTGAGCCCCTTGGCTTCTGCATTTTGCTTCCTGGTCCCACACACACCTTTGAGAGGCTGCCGTCTGGGGAGGAGCAGTGGAGGTTCTTGCCCACTGCCAGAGTCAACATGTGCTCCCCCCAGAAGTCTGCCAGTCAGCAGGCCACACATGCGAGGGAGATTTTCAAGCAGAAGGAGAGGGCCATGTCTACCACCTCCATCTCCAGCCCTCAGCCAGGTGAGACCTCCTTCTGGGCCTGGCCATGAGGCAGGGGAAGGCTGAGGGGGACCGAGGGGTCTGTGTAGGGCACCTTTGAGGCTAGTGACAGATGTGTCAGAGAGTGGCAGGGAAGAGGAGGGACTCCTGGGGCCCAGATATCCCCTCCTGCCTTTGACCTCATCAGTGACTGTGCTGGTTACCACTTTGACCCACAAAGGACACAGGGCTGCGCTGTCCACCAGCTCACTACACAGCACTGGGTCTCTGTGCCTATGCAAGCTGGGACAAGCCCCTGGAGCCTGCTTTGAGCACACCAGGGGTGTATGTGTACACATACCAGGTGGTGGTTCTGAAGTGGTGTCATGTGTGTTGTTTGCCTGGGTGTGCAGGCAAGCTGCGGAGTCCCTTCCTGCAGAAGCAGCTCACCCAACCAGAGACCCCGTTCAGCAGAGAGCCAACTCCCGCTGTCTCAAGGCCCAGGGCAGGTAAGGCACTTGTCACCTCATGGGGACCCTGGAGGGGGCTATAGTGGAGAAGGGGGGTGTGTGGGAGTCAGAATCTGCTGCGTTCCCTGGTGCAGATCTCTGTGAGGAGCCGGTGCCCAGCACTCCTCCACATCTGGTGCAGGCGGAAGAGGAGGCCGTGTATGAGGAGCCCCCGGAGCAGGAGACCCTCTATGAGGAGCCCCCGCTGGTAGGTCCCCTGAAGTGGGGGTGGGACCATGGAGGGGCTGCACACTCAGGAACACTGATCATGGGACGCCTGAGTTTTCTGGGGCATGCTATGTGTTTTAAAGCACATGTGGATTATCTTATTTAATATTTGGAGCAGCCTGTGCCATAAGTCATCTGGGCAAACATCACTCTATGGGAGATGCTGGGTGGGGAGAGCACCTTGTGGCCCACGGCTGGGGATTTGCCACTGTCCTGTGACTTCTTTACCCGGGGGTGGGGCGGGGACAGCAGCAGCCCCTGAGCCCACAGGCTGCTTTCCCTCCGTGCCCTCCCATCTTGACCTGAGCCACGAGAGGCAGGGATCGGGTGTCAAGGCTGAGTCTGGGGTAACATCTTCTCATCCCTGGTCAGGTGCAGCAGCAAGGTGCTGGCTCTGGGCACATCGACCATCACGTGCAGGGCCAGGGGCTCAGTGGGCAAGGGCTCTGTGCCCGGGCCCTGTATGACTACCAGGCAGGTAAGGTGCCCTGGCCCAGCTGCCACAGACCACAGGGTCCCAAGGTTAGGAGACAAGAGGGTCTGGGGCTTTATGGGAGGATGGCACCGATAAGACAGGAAGGTGGGAGATGCGTTTAGGGGTGGAAGCACCTCTGCAGTGGAGATGACTATGGCACTGGAGCATCCGTCCCACACAGCTCGGGCCTCCCCATGTGCTCCAGGCAGCTACTGTCTGGCTGCTGGTGTGACTCCCAGTTGCCATCCTTGTAGAATCTGGAGGTCTGACTGCGGAGGTGGCCAGGCCTGGACGCTGGTTCCCCCGGCATCCCTGGGTAGAGATCTTGGGGAAGGGGACTGAGGCTCTCCGCGGAGCAGGCTGGTGGGCATCTACTCCAGCTTTTTGTGGGAGTGGTCATGGGGTGCGGCTCCTTAGCAGGACAGCAGAGGGATACTTCCAAGGAGGAAGCAGAGTGCAATGTCTGCTGGGGGCTGCCTGAGCAGGCGGGGCCAGGGGGCCGGGTTGTGGGAGGGAGCCCCTGATGTAGCAACTGGGCTTGCCCTTCTTGCAGCCGATGACACAGAGATCTCCTTTGACCCTGAGAACCTCATCACGGGCATCGAGGTGATCGACGAAGGCTGGTGGCGTGGCTATGGGCCAGATGGCCACTTTGGCATGTTCCCTGCCAACTACGTGGAGCTCATTGAGTGAGGCTGAGGGCCCGTCCTTCCCTTCCCTTCCCTCTCAGACATGGCTTCCTTATTGCTGGAAGAGGAGGTCTGAGAGTTAAGTTTGGCACTCTTTCAGGAATGAGATCCCTAATGAGGACAAGGCCTCAGGGCTCCCTCTGGCTTGGGTGCCTCAGCCTGTTACCCCAAATGCAGCAATTACCTGGTGATTCCCAGATATGCTTCCTGCAGCCTCCCAGGCCCTCTCAGGCAGCCTGGCCCTTGACCCCAACAGGATATTCAGCCAAGCTCCGCCTGTGGCCAGCCCCCTGGTGACCTCTGAGTGTCCACTGGCACGCTGGGGGCAGGGATTCTGAGCAGGGGCATCTGCAGGCTCCAGGCTGCCTTCGACATTTGCCTTTTTTCTTTCTCTCATGCTTGTAAGGGGTGGCGGCTGTTTAGAATGACCCTTGGGAACAGTGAACTTAGAGAATTGCTTCTAGCAGAGTTTGTGACCAAAGTCAGAGTGGATCATAATGGTTTTGACAGCGGGGATGTCGTCTTACTGGAGCCAACTCTGTGCTCCCCGCTCCACTTCTCTGTCCCTCTGCCTGGGCTATAGGAAGTGGGGACGGGGACGACCAAGCTCCCATCTCTGGGTACATGAAAACAACAGACACAATGTGCTCTTCCATGTGGCTCACTCACTGTCTGCTGCCCCAGTGTGCGCCTCAGCTGATTCTGGCTTCAGGAAAAGTAACACAGAGTGGCCTTTGCCTGTTGTCTGCCCCGTTTTCTGTCCCAGCCCATCTGTGTCTCTGAAGAACAAATCTGCATTTGGACTAAGAATGGCCAGTTTGGTTCACACCTCTGAGCTGCCATGCTGTAGCCTGAATGCCCCCATGTGGAAACAAACCCCTGCCTGGGTGTCTGTGCCTGCTCTATGTCTAGGGTGTACACACGTGTGCATGCACACGCACCCTCACACCTATGCAGCTGATGATGAGCTACAAGGAAGAAGCATAAAGGATGTGACTGGAGCTGGGGCCTTCCCGTGTTCCAATTCCTCTGGGAGGGGCCAAGGCTGCCCTGCTACCTGCCTTGAGAGCCTCTGCCCACAAGGGACAGCGTGCGTGTGTGGAGTGAGGCACCGGGTACCCACCGAGCATCTGGGGAATTAGGTCCCTCTTGTGCCCTTGGAGGTGCTAGGCAGACACATTCAACTCCCAGCCTCACCCGCTGGTGGCCTGAGGTGATGGCTGCACTGGGGAGTCTGCTGGCCCCAGGTGGTGGCTGAGCCAGCCCCTCCCCCTAGCCTTCCTGCCCCTTGGGCCCCTCCCTTTTCTTACCAGGGCTTCCTGGTCTCTCATGAAGATGGCAGCCCCCCCCCCACCGCCCCCTCCCCAGCTGAGGAAGCCCTGTGAGTCTAGGGTGTTGCTGGCTTTGAGGCCCCCTGTGGGCTTGTCTGTCCCATCCAGGATGTGGGGCTCAAGGTGCCACCCCTGGGGCTACAGGGACAGCCGAGGAGCACCCATCCTTTGAAGGAAGCTGATGGAGAAGCAGTGTCCTAGCTGCAGTCCTTGCTCCCCACAGGGAGGGCTGGGTCATTTGGCCTCTTCTCCCTAAGTGGCCCCAAGCACACTGATTCCAGAGCATGGTTACCAAATGGCTCTGAAGCTTCAGGGTTGCCACGGAGGTTTGTCCAGAGTGCGAATTTCTGGGGTGGTTTCAGCCCTGACTCAGCTGCCTAATGACTAGCGATGGGCACTGGGCTCCTGCCCTGGTGACATGGGCTTGGGGGGATAGCTGCACCCCCAGTCCCTGGCGTCCCCACAGCAAATGGTGGGGGTGAGCAGGGCAGGTCCCAGAGGCCAGGCCTGTGGAGCCAGTCTGAGCCCGGCATGCCTAGCCACACCCCACTCCAGGCAGTGGGAGGAAGTGCCTTTATTGCCCAAGCCCACCCCTCACTTAGCCTTGCCCTGGGCAGCCACAGCCTCCATGGCCTTCCGCACCGTCTCCTCATCACCCAGAAACTGCATGGGCTTGGTGGGCTTCAGTGCCTGGTCCAGCTCGTACACGATGGGGATGCCCGTGGGCAGGTTCAGCTCCATGATGGCCTGGTCTGACATTCCTGGACAGGAGGAACAGGCATCCTTAGCTCCTTTGCCCCCAGCCTGTTCATACAGCAGATGTTGTGACCTTTATGTGCCACAGAACCAGTCCACCTGGCATCAACCCTCCCATCCCTGAGAGTAAAGCCACAGAAATGGCTTACCTAATGATCAAGGCAAAATTGAGTTGGGTCAAGAGCCTAAGAAATAGCCCAGTGGTGAAAGAGACCTTGTCCCTGCCTGAATGGCTGTGACCTGAAGTGGTGCCATCCCAGTAATCCTCAGCCCAGGGTGAACCCTGGCCAGACTGAAGTTGAGGGTCAGGAAGGACCTTAGCCGTTTGGTTTCCAGGGTGTTCTCAATTCCAGACATCCTGAGCAGAGGAGTAGGCGAGGAACGGGGCTGGAGGAGGGACAGGGAGACAGGCCTGCTGAGGTGCCAGGGAGGCTGTGCTGGGTCGAAACCCGACCCTGCCTGCCTCCTGCAGCCCCTGTGCTGGGAATAGCAGCTCGACCTTTAGTGTTCACACCACCCCACCCACTCCGTGCAGAGGGCTTTAAGAGGATGTTCTCTGGGGAGGGAGGGACACCCTGACTCCCATCGAAATCCCATCACATTCATCGTGGTGCATCCCCTTCCTCCAGACCAGGCTGTGAGAGGCACATGGGGCTAGTGCAGCCCCCAGAAGGGAGGGACAGCAGTGCCAGGTGCGAGGTGTCTGTGTGTAGAGCTGGCAGACTTGGGCTGGCCAGCTGCCCATCAGCCCTCAGGAGCAAGAGGTTTGGGACACACCCCGCTCCCTTCTTGCCTTTCCGGGATCCCAGCAAGCTTGAAGGTCATTTAGATGCTAAACTTAGAATGCCCTGATGTCTGAGGATCCTAGGGAGTGGTGTGGGAGCCAGGCGCTTTGGGGGGCCTCCCCATGCTGTTGCCCCAGGCCCATTTGTCAGCCCTTGGTTTTTAGTGGGGGCATCTGGCCACTCCATAGCTCTGCACCCCTCTTTTGACTGGTCTTGCCTTTGCCTGGAGAGGGTGTGGAGGAGGCTGGTGGGGGCGTGAGCAGGGGTTCTAGCCCCATGTCAACAGGCAGGCAGAACCAGAAGGCGCCCAGGAGTTGCTGCGGCCCCAGCGGCTGAAGTGGCTTGTCTGGGATCCCACCGTGAACCAGGATTTGGAGCCAGATCCTCTGAGTTGGGGCCCCTCTTTTTCCTAGCTGGGTGTTCTTGGGCAAGCGTCCACCCTCGGGGCCACCCCACCTCTCGTCACAGCGAGCTGCCTCTTAGGGGAGCCGGGCCCAAGGGCAGCCTGGGCCCCGGTCAGGGTTGTGCAGACTTTTCACCCACAGCCTGCAGGAGGCGGCACTTTACATGGTGTCCTACACAGAAATGAAGCAAAAGCTTCACAAAACGATGTTTTAAATGGTTTCTCATTCCTCCCGCAATCAGTCGACAGTTTGAAAACCCCACATCTGGAGGCTGCCTCAACCAGGCTGTGGGAACTTTTGCTAAAATGAGAAGTCGGGGCTGTCAACCCACCCACCTACCTCTGCCCCCACACCCCTCCCGAGGGTGGGCCTCACCTTCCAAGTGCTTGACGATACCCCGTAGGCTGTTCCCATGGGCGGCGATGAGCACTCTCTTGCCGGCCTTGACCTGGGGAACAATCTCCTCGTTCCAGAAGGGCAGGGCCCTGGCGATGGTGTCCTTGAGGCTCTCGCAGGTGGGCAGCTCCCCGGGCTTCAGGCCTGCGTACCGACGCTCCTGGGGGTCACAGGAACACTGCTGTTCCCTCCCTAGACAGCTGGCCCCCCACCCAGGCTCCCAACCCTGAAGCCTCCCAGAGGCCTTCCCTGCGGCAGCCCACCTTGCTGATGGAGTTGTAGTAGGGGTGCTTCTCATCCATGGGGGGCGGCGGGATGTCGAAGGAGCGCCTCCAGATCTTCACCTGCTCCTCCCCGTGCTTGGCAGCTGTCTCCGCCTTGTTGAGGCCCGTGAGGCCCCCGTAGTGCCGCTCGTTGAGACGCCAGGTGCGTACCACGGGCAGCCACATCTGGTCAGTGCCATCCAGGATGGCCCAGAGGGTGCGGATGGCCCGCTTCAGCACCGATGTGTAGCAGATGTCAAACTCCATCTTGGCGTCCTTGATGGCTTTGGCTCCCCGCTTGGCCTCCTCGGCCCCCTTCTCACTCAGCTCTGCATCAAACCAGCCGCAGAAACGGTTTTCCTGGTTCCATGTGCTTTCGCCATGCCGGACCATCACAAGGCGGTGGGTGGCCATGGTGGCAGCGGGGACCACAGGGGCTCTGGACGGGGACAGCTGCTCTTCAGCACCCCCAGCTTTATAACAGTCTCTCCCCAGCCCCCACCCCAGCCAACTGCCAATCAGCATTCCAGGCACTACAGGAAGCAGGTGGCCAGTAGCAGAGCTGCTGGTGGAGGGGGTGCTGCTGGCCAAGGAGCTGTACCTAAAATAGCCCCATGCAACCGCCAGCCCCTGGCCTGGGTGCAGGTGGCACGTCTGTAACCAGCCCAAAACCTGGGCTGGGTGGGGCTGCCGAGCAGGGCTGGGGAAGGCAGGGGCAGCAGAAACGGAGGGCTCTCCAGGGGCCCATCAACCCTTCCCTGCTCAGGCACAAAAAGTCCCAACCCCTTTCTCCTGGTCACTCAACACAACTGGGGACAAGCCTGCATCTCAGTAAGGAAATTGGTGCATTGTCAAGGGAAGCCAAGGGGTGTGTGACACATATGCATGAATGTGTAGGTGTCTCCACATGTGTACGTGTGCACGTGTACATCACACACACCTGTGCTGTATGTACACGTGTGCTTGTGTCTCTGCATTGTGTTGTATGTACATGCCTATGTGCATTGTCTGCAGTGCATGTGTGTTGTGTGTACATGTGTGTGCACATGCATACATGTGGGTTGCCAGGAGGGTCCCCCAGTGGTTTTGCTCTGCTCAACCTGGAGTGGAGAGCTGTGTATTGGTGGAGGCCTTCCTCAGACATCCTGAACCCCTCCCTGGCTCCCTGGAAGGCCCCCTCTGCTCCAGCCCTGCCCACAGGCTGGTCCCTGCAGGAGCCTGTGACTGGCAGCCAGGTGGGGACAGAGGAGAGCCAGGAGAGCCAGGGGAGCCAGCGCAGGCGGCAGCTTTGGGAGAAAGGCCTGGCCTTGCAGGAGAAGCTATCAGGCAGCAGTGTGGGTAAGGCACTGGTGCCAAGCTGGGTTTCTGGGACATCCAGGGGTAAAGGGTTCCTTCTCTCCTCTGGGGTACCTTTGTCAAGGTCTTGTCCACACCTGCCACAGACTCTCACCCCACCCATCCTTGCCCAAGACACGCTCACTCCCCTCAGCTGAAACCACCTTGAAAAAGAAAATGCGATTCAAGATTCATGCCCCTGAGGGGCCCTCTGACCTGCTGGGGACAGGACTGAGGAGTATCACAGGTACTGATTGTTAGGGACATGCTCAGCTTAGCAGGCACCCTGGACATAGGCTGAAGGGGGGTGGGGTGGTATGGAGTCGAGTCCAGGCCAAGGATTTCTGCATTCAGGCTGGAGACCAGGGCCACTGGGGGGAGCAGGGTTGCAGCTGCGGCCCTCACAAGGGGGCCCTGGCCAGATCCCTGGGTGTAGGGAGGGATCCCTACCCCAGTGGCATCACCCTCACCTGCCACGCTTCTGATAACAGGAGAGGGCAGGTGGGAGGCCAGCAGAAGGGCCGGCCACAAGACTGAGGTTCTGCACCCCAAGGCTGGCACGAGAGTCCCAGTGGACAGAGTTAGAACTTCCTGTGGGCTGGGGAGACCCCAAGGCTGGCAGATGGAACCCACCCCCCTAGCAGTGCCACAGGCAGGTCTCACTGCTACAAATCTATCCTGATTGAAGCCAGGTCTCTCCTGATCTACCTTTTGTCCTCTTGACCATACCAGTTGACTCACTGGCTCAACTAAACGTGACTGAGGGCCAGGCCCTGGGGTCCAGCAGGGGCGACACAGGAAGCCCATATTCCAGTGGGGGAGAGGGATCACACCAGCAGCGAAACAATCCCACCACAAACAGCACCAGGTGCTAGGAAGGAAGGGATGTAGTGGGCTGGGGAGAGATGGTAGGGGAGAGAGCAGCTACTTTTGGCGGGTGGGACATGAGGCCAGGGACAGTCCATCTGAGGTGACATTGGAGTGGAAACAGCAGAATGCAAAGGACTCAGCTATGAGTCCTACGAGGAGAGCATTCTGGCAGAGGGGCCAGTAAAGACCAAAGCCCTGTAACAGCAAAGAGCCTGTGGGTGGTGGCCATTAGGGGTGCATGGCAGAGAGGTAAGCTTTGTGTCCCAACACAGCGGTCACTGAGAGTTTGAAGCATGGTCATATTTTAAAGTCACTTGCAGCTGCGTAGAGGCAGGAGTAGAAGCCAATGCCCTGGGGGAGGTGACAGCTTTGGGTCAGGTGAGAGCAAGGATGCTCAGACTGGGCTGGGTACAGAAGGGGTGGCAGGGAGCCCTGAGACTGGGGAGATGCCGGCCTCACTGTCGACCCAGCAAGGAGTGTCAAGAAGACGGGGAGCCCAGGGAAGAGTTTGGGGCTGGGGAAGTAAGACCCAGCTTCCCCAGCTTCTGAGACTTGGCTCTAGTGTGACTCATCTGACAAGTATTTCCTGGGCCTCTCCTGTGCGCAGGGGCTTTACAGCACGGGGGGCACAGCAGTGGGAAAAGCAAGGCCCTGCGCTTGGGGCCTCCATGCGGGAAGGTGTGGCACTTGGATGGAGGAGGGCTGCTGAGTCAACAGGATGGTCTCTCCCACTGACCACCACCAGTCCTGGACAGACGCAGGGGCAGCTCTCAGGGAATAGTGGGTGGATCAGAAAAGGAGACTAGATTCAAAGTTCCATGGAATAGTGGGGCAGTTACCATTTTTTTCTTCCAATATTGCCCAGCCCGCACACAAGGGCAGTTTGAAACCTGAAGTGTACCCAGTGCGAACAGAAAGGGCTCCAGGAGAATTTCTCTGTCCAGGGAGCAGGAAATGAAGTCCCTACAGGTCAGAAAATTGAGGGACTCTTCCTCACTTTTTCCTTTCTTCCCCATCCCGGCTCCTGGGCAATAATACAGGTGGCAGCAGTGACAGTGACAGCAGCAGCTGCCAGGCAGGTACCTGAAACCTGAAAGGGAAGCCTTACTCTCTGACGGGAGGAGCCACAGCCCCAAGAACATGGGACAACCACCTGCTGGGGCTCCTCTCCCTGCCCTCCTGGCACTGGGCCCTTGATGCAGCTGGAAGAAGTGTGCAGCAGGGCAGGGAAGAGAAAGCCTTGGATTTCTGGCTGGTGGTCTTGGAAGGGAGGCCCCAGGGAACTGTCTAGTGTCAGGGAGAGTAGAGAGGGGAATGGTTGAGTGTCCCAGTAGAGTGACACATGAACTTTTGAGCTTGCTGCCGAGCTGCGCACGTGGGGTCTGGCCCTAGATACATACCACAGGTCCCAGACTGACCAGTGTAGACACAGGACTAATCTGACTAGTAGTGCAAACACTTTAAACAATCAACATTCTGCTTAGGGTTTAAACAAGGTCCAAAGTCTCAATATAATATTCAAAATATCCAGGATATAATCCAAAATAACCCAGAGTATGAAAACCAGGAAAACCTCAACAAGGAAGAAAAACACCCAATCAACAGATGCCCACACTGACATGGCTCACATATTGGAATGATCAGATACAGAGTTTAAAGCAGCTATTTATAACCAGCCTTCAAAAAGTATTGAACATTCTTAAAATGCCTGGAAATATAGAGATTATCAGGTAAGAAACAGAAGATATAAAGGGGAACAAAATGGAAATTTTAGAACTGAAAAACACAATAACCAAAATTTAAAATCCACTGGGTAGGTACAATAATAGAATGGAAATAACAAAGGACAGAGTCTCTAAACTTGATGATAGTTTGGAAAAGGATATAGACTTATAAATTAGGAAGCCCAGTGAACCACACACACAGGGTAATTCAACAACAACAAAAATCCAAGGCTGGAAACATCGTAAAGAAACTTCTGAAGGCCAGGTGTGGTGGCTCACACCTGTAATCCCAGCATTTTGGGAGGCTGAGGCGGGAGGATCGCTTGAGGCCAGGAGTTCAAGACCAGCCTGGGCAATAGCGAGACCCTGTCTCTACAAAAAATAAGAAATTTCTGAGAACTAAAGCCCTAGAAAAATTCTAAAATCAGCCAGAGAAAAAGGATGCATTTCAAGTAGGGGAACAACTGTTTGAAAGACTATGGCTTTCTCCCCAGAAAACATGGAGGCCAGAGGACGTGGAACATTTTAAAAGTGTTGAGATAACTGTCACACAAGAATTCTATATCCAGCAAAAATACTCTTCAGGAATGAAGGTAAGATAAAGATATTCTCAAAGAAAGGCAAACAAAGAGAGTCATAACCAAAGCATCTACTCTAAAAGAAATGTTAAAGTAAGTTCTTCAAACAGAAGAGAAAAGATACCAGAGGGAAACTCAAAACATTGGGAATGCAGGAACAACAACATAAATGGTAAAAACCTATATAAACATGAGACAATTCTTCACTTCCTTTAGATATATGTAATAGCTGGAATAAAAGTTATGACATTGTTTGATGGAGGTTGCAATGTATGTAGATGTAAGACAACTATAACACGAGGGGAGAAGGGTAAAGGGACCTATGTGGTGAGTTTTTACTACATTGGAGTGATAAAACATTAATTCTAAATCCACTGTAAAAGTATGTATATCATAATCCCTAGAACCACCACATATGTGCATATTTTAAATTTTTTGAAATCATTATCTGTTGCCCAGGCTGAAGTGCAGCAGTGCAATCATAGCTCACTGCAACCTCTAACTCCTGGGCTCAAGCAGTCCTCCCGCCTCAGCTCCTTAGTAGCTGGGACTACAGGCATGCACCACCATGCCTAATTTTAAAATTTTTTTGTAGAGACAAGGTCTCACTATGTTGCCCAAGCTGGTCTCAAACTCTTGGCCTCAAGTGATCCTCCACCTCAGCCTCCCAAAGTACTGGGATGACAGGCATGAGCCACTGTGCCCAGCCTGTGCGTGTGTATGTGTGTGTATATATATGTGTATAGAGAGAGGGAGAGGGAGAGAGAGGATGGAAAAAAACAAAAAAAACCAGAAGAAATAGAAAACAATACGGTGGTAGGTCTAAACCCAAGCATTTCACTAGCTGCATTAAATGTAAATGGCCTCATAACACTAATTAAAAGACAGATTATCAGTTTGGATTTAAAAAAATAATCTAATTCTATGCTGTCTCTAAGAAACTCACGTAAAATATAATGGGATATACACGGGTTAAAGTAGAAGGTAACAACTCATTCTACGAGGGCAGTATTACCCTGATACCAAACCCAGACAAAGATACCACAAGAAAACTACAGACCAATAATGCAAAAATTGAGAGTCCAGGGGAAAAAACCTCACCCTATGGTCAACTGATTTTCGACAAGGGTGCCAAAAGCATTCAATGGGGAAAGAATAGTATGTTTAACAAATGGTACTGGGACAACTGGATTTCCACAGACAAAACAATGAAGTTGGACCCCTACCTCACATCTATGTAAATACAAATTAATTCATTAAAAAAACCCGGCCAGGCGCAGTGGCTCACTCCTGTAATCCTACCACTCTGGGATGCCAAGGTGGGAGGATCCCTTGAGGTCAGGAGTTCAAATCCAGCCTGAGCGGAGACTCTGTCTCTGCTAAAAATAGAAAAAATGAGCCGGGCATGGTGTGTGCCTGTAGTCCCAGCTACTCAAGAGGCTAAGGCAGGAGGATCGCCTGAGCCCAGGAGTTTGAGGTTGCAGCGAGTTACAATGACCCCACTGCACTCTAGCCGGGGTGAGAGAGTGAGACTCTGTCTCAAAAAAAAAAAAAACCCTCAAAAATAAATCAATACCTAAATGTAAGAGCAAAAACTATAAACTTCTTAGAAGAAAACTTCTTAGAAGAAATCTTCATGACCATGGCAACAGTTTCTTAAATATGACATCAAAAGCATAAGCAACCAAAAAAAAGATACATTGGACTTCATCAAAATTAAAAACTTTTAAGCTTAAAAAGACACCATTAAGAAAGTAAAGAAGATGTGAGGGCCATATGACTGTGGTATCAGTCACCCCCGGGTTCATGTGGCTGATCGGGCTGGCTAGGCGGGTGTCCCCTTCCTCCCTCACTGCTCCATGTGCTTCCCTCCTGAAGCTGCGCGCTCCTCAAAGAGTACGACCTTGCCCAATAGAGGAGAACTGTTTTTCACTCAAGGGTATATGAGTAGCTGCGTTCCCCTGCTGGAACCTCCAAACAAGCTCTCAAGAAAGTAAAGAGACAACTCAAGGAATGGGAAAAAAATATTTGCAAATTATTTATCTGATTAAGAATCTAGTATCCAGTCCTCACTTCGGCAGCAGTTGGAACGATACAGAGAAGATTAGCATGGCCTCTGCACAAGGATGACACACAATTTCGTGAAGCATTCCATATTAAAAAAATTTTTTTATAAAAAAAAAAGGAGTCTAGTATCCAGCATATATAAAGAACTCTTATAACTCAACAATGAAAAGACAAATAACCCAGTTGAAAAATAGGCAAAGGACATGAATAGACAATTCTCCTGAGAAGAAATGTCCAATAAGAACATGAAAAAGTGCTCAACATTACTAGTCATTAGGGAAATGCAAATCAAAACCATAATGAGATATCACTTGACATCCACTAGGATGGCTATAATTAAAAAGACAGACAATAACAACTACTGGTGAGGATGTGAAGAAATTGAACCTTCGTACATTGCTGGTGGGAATTATAAAATGATGTAGCTGCTTTGCAAAAGTCTGGCAGATCCTCAAAAAGATAAACACAGAGTTACCATATGACCTATCAATTCCATTCCCAAAAGAAATTAAAACATACGTCCACACAAAAACTTGTACACAAATGTTCCTAGCAGCATTATTCATAACAGCCAAAAAGTGAAAGCAACCTGAATGTCCATGAACTGATGAACAGATAAAAAAAATGTAGTATATCCATATGACAGAACATTATTCAGGCATAGAAAGAAATGAAGTACTGACTCATTCTACAAGGGAGGTTGGGGGATGACAGCTAAAGGGTACAAGGTTTCTTTTGGTGAGTGATGAAAATTCTCAAATTGATTGTGGCGATGGTTATACAACTGTGAATATATGAAAAATCACTGAATTGTAGGCTTTAATGGGTGAATTATATAGTACATGAATTATATCTCAATGAAGCTGTTAAAAAAAATAGTAAAAGGGCCGGGCACGGTGGCTCATGCCTGTAATCCTAGCACTTTGTGAGGCCAAGGTGGGAGCACTGCTTGAGGCCAGGAGTTAGAGGTTACAGTAAGCTACGATGGTGCCATTGCACTCCAGCCTGGGTGACAGAGCGAGACCTTTTCTCTTAAAAAAAAAAAAAGAGTAAAAGGTAAGGATATATGTGACTAGAAGGAAAAGAATACCATTCAAACACTGATAAAAACAAAGCTAAATTGGCTACAATTAATATTAGACAAAGTCTATTTCAGTGGAAGAAACATCAGGGCCAGGTGCGGTGGCTCATGCCTGGAATCCCAACTACCTGGGGGGCTGAGGCAGGAGGATCCCTTGAACCCAGGAGTTCCAGGCAGCAGTGAGCTATGATGGCGCCACTGCACTTCAGCCTGGGTGACAGAGTGAGACTCCATCTCTAAAAAAATAAAAACTAAAAAAAGAAATTATCAGAAATAAAGGGACATCATATAATGATGATACTAAGATGTAGCAATCCTATAACAGAGCTTCAAAATACATGAAGCACAAACTGATGTAACTAAAAGGCGAAATGGGTGAATCCCCAATTATAGTTTGAGACTTCGAGACTCCTGTCTTGGTAACCTACCTCTTTCTTGGTGGACAGAAAATAAATAAGCATAGAGAAGAACTGAACAACAAAGTCAACCAACGGTATCTAACTGGCATTTATAAAACACTCCACTCAACAACAAAACATACATTCTTCTCAAGTACACACTGAACATTCTCTGAGATAGACAATATCCTGGATCTAAATGAGACCTCAACGATTAAAGATTAATAACAAAATTATTCTACATAAGGTTTTAACCATGAAGAATTAACATAATCATATTAAAGGAAACCTGGAACTGAATTAAGCATCTTCAAAAAGCCAAAGGTACAATGAGGGAAGTTGAGAGACTTAAGAAAAACCTGAACTGAGACAAAGGCAGAGCTGGCAGCCATGCAGCAGGCGACTTCTGGACAGGGCTCGCGCTGGACCAGAGAGAGAACCAGATCACATGAAGTGGTTTCCAGAATGACAGAAGACTCCTCACAGAGGCCGTTCACAATACACGTCACTTTCTCTTAAGAGGGACACACGTCAATTGCATCACCTGTGAAGACTCGTGAGAACAGGTCAAGTTTGCATCCCTTGAAATGATAGGAGAAAGGTGGTGACAGATTTGCTAAAACTAAATTGACTTGTCAGGAAAGTTGGCCCGAAAGGCTTGAAGACTAATAAGAAATTGAAGTTGAGAACGTTTGGCTTGGTAACTGATCCTTCTGTAAATACCACGTATTTGGGAATATGAAGATATTTGGTCAATGTCCTTTATACTGTAATTGGGCTTCTGTCGAAAATGTAATAATTGTGAAATTGGCAATCCATTTAGCAAGTTACTTGATAAGGAATTAGTCCAAAAAAAAATGAGACAAAGAAGGAAATATAGAGAGCACTTAAGAAACGTCGGGAATAACAATCAAGCCCCAGAACAAAAGGCTAAGACGAACTATAACCAGATTCAATGAAATAACACCGCAGAGAGGGAAACTAATCTTGAAAAAAAAGTGTCTTGAACTCAGGACCTAGAGATTAAAGATGACATTTGCCGATATAGCTGAAGAGGGCAACCAGATTCTTAAAAGAATCAATATATTAATACTCTATCAACTAGAGATAGATAAAGGAAGAAACATTTACCAATATCAGGAATGAAGGAGGGACGTTTCAGACAACACAGACATTAAATGCATAATGAAGGAATACTATGAACAATTCTACATAAATTTGCCAATTTAGATAAAATGGACCTAGTTCTTAAAAATCACAAACCACCACAACTCACCCAAGAGAAACAGACAATCTGAATAGTAATATATCTATTAAAGAAATTCAATTAAAACCTTTTGAAAAAGAACTCTCCAGGCCCTGATGGTTTCACTAGTGAATTTTACTGAACATTTAAATAAGAAATAATTCTACACAATCTCTTCCAGAAAATATATGAAGGAACACTTCCCAAGAAAGTGAAGTCAGCAATAACTTGATTCCAAAACTAGAGGCAGTACCAGAAAACTACAGACCAATATCCTTCATGAACATAGACACAAAAATCCTCAACAAAATCTTAGCAAATCAATCCTGCAACATATAAAAAGAATAATACACCAAGACCAAGTGAGATTTATCCCAAGAATTCAAATTCTAAAATCAACCAATGTTAACAGGCTAAAGAAGAAAATTCATATAATCATATCACTTGATGCAGATATAGCATCTAACAAAATTCAATACCCATTCATTACAAAAATTTTCAGAAAACTATGAATAAAAGGGAACTTCCTTGACCTGACAAAGGTCATCTACAAAATACCTACATCGAACATCATATTTAATGGTAAAACTTTGAATCCTTTCTCCCTAAGATCAGGAAAAAAGCAAAGATGTCCATTTTTACTACTCCTACGCAACACTGTACTGGAAGTCCTAGCCAGTGCAATAATACAAGAAAAAGAAATAAAAGGCATCAAGATTAGAAAGGGAGAAATAAAATTGTTTTGTAAACAATCCCATGGAATCCACCAAAAATCTCTTAAAACTAGAAATTAGTGTTGCAAGGTTTGGGGATACAAGATCAACACATGAAAATTAATTGTATTTCTATGTGCTAGCAGTGAACTGGAAAGTGAAAAGAAAAAAATTTATACTAGCTCCAAGAAAATAAAATGCTTGGGTATAAATCTAACAAAACATGTGCCAGCCTGACAGCACCCAACCACTTTCTAAACCGACTCAGAAGTCTGAAGAAGCCAATGAGCCACAAGCTGAAAAGCCGGACTCAGCTGCTGACGTTAAGCCTGGTGTACATCAAAAAGCTGAAGTTACTCCTGAGGTTCAGCCTCAGACTTCTGAAGATTTAGAAGTTGATCCTCCAGTTACTACAAAAGATAAAAAACCAAACAAAAGTAAACGTTCAAAATGTTTCTAAATTTTTTTTATAAAAACAAAAACAAAACATGTGCCAGGTCTGTATGTTGAAAAACTACAAAACATTGATGAAAGAAAAAAACCCAAAAATAAATGGAGAGACATACTGTGTTCACAAATTGAAAGATTCAATATAGTTAAGATGTTTGTTTCCCCAAATTGTTCTATAGATTTAGTGTCCATTCCAATCAAAATCCCAAAAGATTGTTTTATAGATACAAATAGGCAGATTCTAAAATGTATATGGAAAGTCAAAGGAAATAAAATAGCCAAAACAATTTGAAAAAGCATGAAGTTGCAGGAGTCACACAACCTGATATTGAGCATTATTCTAAAATTCAAGTTAGTAGAGTTAATATGGTATTTGTGAAGGGATAGACCCAGAATTAAATGGAACAGAGTAGAGTCCATAAATAGAACCACATAAATATAGCCAACTGATTTTTACAAAAGTTCAAAGGTAATTCAGTAAAGAAAGGACGTTTTCAACAAATGGTGCTAGAACAATTGGACATCCATATGCAAACAACCCTAAACCTAAAGCTCACACCTTAAACAAAAACTAACTCAAAATAAATCATGGATCTAAATGCAAACTATAACACTATAGAAGAAAACAGAGAAAATCGTTGTAACTCAGGGTCATCTGGGGTCAGAGATATGACCCCTAAAAGCATGAGAAAAAACTGGTAAATTGAATAAGTTGATAAACTGGTAAACTGGACTTCATCAAAATTAAACACATTTACTCTGAACAATACAGTGCAAAAAGAATGAAAAGAGAGTCTACACACTGGAAAAAAGTATTCACCGGTTATATAACTGGCGCATAACAAGCTCTCAAAATTCAGCAGTAAGAAAACCAACAATTCAATTTTTTAAAATAAGCAAAAAACTTGGATACTTCATCAGAGAAGATATACAGATGGCAAATAAGCCCGTGAAAAGATGCTTGACATTGTTAGACATTACGGAAATGCAAATTAAAACCATAGTGAGTTATTGCTACATACCTACTAGAACAGCTAAAATAAACAAATACTGAAAATATGAAGCGCTGGCAAGGATACTGAGCAATGCCTACTACCAAATGTTTAACTTACATGGGTGGCTCACATTGCCAGTGGACTGCAAAATGACAGAGGCACTCTGGACAACAATTTGGCTCTTTCTTATAAACTTAAACATATACTTACTATATATTACCCAATAAATAATCCTATGTCTTGCTATTTACCCAAAAGAAACAAAACCTGCTTACACAAAAACCTGTACATGCATGTCTACAATAGCTCTATTCATAATCACCAAACCCTGGAAACAACCTGCATGTTCTTCAACAGCTGAATGGATAAACTGTGGAATCCCCATGGCATGGAATACTACGTGGCAATAAAGAGGAACGAACTAGCCACATGTGCAACAACCTACAAGAATCTCAAAGGCATCATGCTGAGGGACAGAGGTCAGTCAAAAGGTTACAGATAGTTTGGTTCCATTTATGACATTCTGGAGAAAGCAAAACTATAGGGCCGGAGAACCAGAAGAGTGGGCGAGGGGTGGGGAAGCATGTGACCACAGTGGGATAGCAAGAGGGAGGATTCTGGGGTTGGACCTGGTGTGTCCTGATGGGGATGGATGTGGACAAGTCTACATGTGTGAAAACTCACCAAACTGAACCCCAAAAGAGTCCACTTTACTACATGTTCATTTTAAAAATACATTTTAATGTGGTAAGTGGTCTGGGGAGTCCTCCCCTGACAAAGTCACTTTTGGGTCGAGGCCTGGAGACAGCACACTGCAGACGGGTGGTGAGGCAACGGCAAAGCCCCGAGGCCAGAGCATGCTCGGGGGGATGTGAGGAACTCACAGGGTGCCAGTGTGTCTACCCACCTCAGCCCACCTCAGCACTCCTGCCTCCCTGAGAAAGGGAGGGAGTCGGCCACTGGGTCCTGGGGCACATCAAGAAGGAAAGCAGCAACAGGCAGGAGTTGGGGCCTGGGGGGCTGGAGAGAAGGCAGCAGGGGCCGGCAGGGGCAGGAAGAAATACCAGAGCCCTGTGGGCTGCATGAGGAATTTGGGTTTGGAACCACCCGAGGGGAGGGCTCTGAGCCAGGAGTGGTGGGGTGTGACCTATTTTTAAAAGACTGTGCTGAGAACAGGCCCTAAAGACAGAAGCAGAAAGCCTGGTTGGGGACTGCAGACCTGAAGCCCCAGCACTGGAAGTTCCCTTGCTCACACTCCCTGAGCCTTCTCCCTCTCTAGATGCCCACAGCACACCCCTTAGCACCCCGCAGCAAGAACCGTAGCCTCCACCTCACGGCTCAAACGCAGGGCAGGGACACGTGGTTCTTTTCCATGCCCTGCAGGAGTCACAGTAACTGCAACTGACTGAGCGAACGCCGTGCACCAGGCAGAGCACTTGGCATTCATGACCGCAGGCTCCGCCACAGCTCCATGTAGTGGGCACTGCTTAGACCCCTGTCCCGGGCAGGAACCTGAGCCATGGGGAGGCTGAGTGCTGACCCAGGGTCGTATAGCACTGAGGCTGGCACGGAGGCCCCCACCTCGCAGACACCCCACAGCTGATGGGGGCCGACAGCTTAGACAGGACTGACCTCCTCCACCTGGGAGGGGTGAAGACGGTAGGCAGCGGTGCATCTTCTGCCTGGGGACATTCGGTGGCCAAGTCAGGGGCAGTCTCGCATTCCCTAAGAGTGGAAGTGGGGGGCACGGCAGGCTCAGGCATTTCTCTGCTCTGGGGGAAGGTACTCAAGGCCCAGGTGTCTGAAGATGTCTTCCTCTGAAGCCACGTGAAAAAATGTCTTCTGCAACAGGAGCAGGGGCTTCAGGGACCTGGAAGCCCTGCCCAGGGCCACCACCACAGCAGAGTGCGGGAGCCCAGCCAGGGCTGCTCCCCCGGAGGAAGGCCGGGAGGGAGGCAGAGCCAGCCCCGAGGTGGGGTGTGCTCTCGAGGGCCAGGATCTGGGTGTGGAGACCCAGATTTGGGTCCTGTGGGTTCCAGGCTGTAGAGGCCTGGGGCCATTTCAGATTGTGGGCCAGGGAGCAGGCTGTGGGGGCTGTTTCCTGCCCTCAGTCCCTGCAACATACCTTCTCTGGGTCAAACAGCCCATGGCTGTTCAGCCACAGCCCCTTCTCCTTCCGGCTGAAGCGGCGTAGCTCCCGCTGGAAAAGCTAGGGGGAAGGAACTGCCTTCAGCAGGGCTGGCCCGGCCCCCAGCCCTCGCCCTCGGCAGCCCAGCGGCTCTCCCTACCTCGGAGCCAGTCCAGCCAAGCAGAGCAAAAGGGAACTGGCTGATGGGCGCCACCACCAAGTCTACCCTCACAGCCTTCCATGCGGGGCAGGGCTTTGGGGCCTCCCTGACAGAAGCCCCTGGGGGTTGTGGCAGGCAGAAAATGCAGAAACTCCTCTCAAAGCCATCCATGGTGTGGCTCTGGTAGGCGGGGTCCCCATAGTGGCTGTGCTGGTACTGGTGGTACAGGACAAGGCCCTGTGGGAAGAGGCACGTGTGGCCGGGACTGCCACGTGGTACAGGGAGAGCAGGAGGCTGGGGTAGCTGCAGCTCCGGTCAGCGGTCACCCCCACAAGGGGAGTGGGGAGGCCCTCACCTGGTCCTGCAGGCAGCACATCACTCTGGGCAGCAGCCCCGCCTCCTGGCCCTCCTCGGGGTGGGTAATAAGGAAGTCCACGTCGTGGCCCTGCAACTTCCCCCTGAGGGGGCCAGTTTGACTCCATGGCCCCAACACAAGGACAGGGCCCTCTCACTCCAGCCTGGGGCCACCTCCCTTCCAGTGAGTGGGAAGGCCTACCTCAGTGTCCCCAACTCAGCTCCCTTCACTGGGAAGGGGTCTGGAGCAGAGCCTGAAGGGCAAATCGCGCCTCCTTACCTCCGGAAGCCGCCAGTCAGCGTGACAGTAGCCCCGGGCAGGGCCTGCCCCACGGCTGCCTCCACCAGCTGCTGCAGGGCCTCTGCGTCAGGCCTCCGGACTGGGGTGCTCAGGTCCTGGTGGTGCCGGAGCCCTGTGGGCAGCACCAGCTCTCCTGACTCACCTCGCCTGGCCTCCATACCAAGTCCGTCCCTCACCAGTCACCCCAGGGCCCCATGGCTGCAGGACTGGGAGAGACCTCCAAGGACGGCGAGCCTGGGGCAGGGAGCAGAATGAGATCCCCTTTCCCCTTTTAAATACTAAACGTTTATTGAGATAACCGTAGACTCACATGCAGTTGAAAGAATACCACAGAGAAATCCCACGTGCCATTCACCCAGCTCCCCCAAAAGGTAACATCTTGTCAAACTATAGTATGACCAAACATAAAGATACTGATGTTGACACAGTCACGACACAGACTATCCCTTTTAATCCCTCAGGTTTCCCATCCATAAAATGGGACTAAGAGGTGGTAAAAAGATATGAAGAAAATGGCTATGCCAAGTAGGAACAGCTCACTCTGGCCTACTCTGTCTCCTCACCTGTCAAAGAGGCATCATTCTACCTTCCACATAGAGTTAAGAAGAGATTTTTTTGTTTTGAGACAGGGTCTCACTCTGTCACCCAGGCTAGAGTGCAGTGGCAGCATCACAGCTCACTGCAGCCTCAAACTCCTGGGGCTCCAGCGATCCTCCTGTCTCAGCCTCCCGAGTGGCTGGGACTACAGGCATGTGCCACCATGCCCAGCTACTTTTTCTTATTTTTTGTAGAGATGGGGTCTCGCTATGTTGCCCAGGCTGGTCTCAAACTCCTGGGCTCAAGCAATCCTCTTGCCTTGGCCTCACAAAGTGCTGGGATTATGGGCGTGAGCCACTGCGCCCAGCCCAAAAGAGGTTTAAATGTGAGGAATAGCCACACCTGGCATGGGGTGAGCTCTCAGTAGACTCTGCTGGAGAAGCAATCAAATGGAACCAGTTCTGCAGGTCTCACTTCCTGTCAACTGTACCAGGCAGCAGCCCCAGGGAAGATGTGTGAAGAGGCAGTGACCCGGTTGTGCCTGCTGGGCTGTGGGGGCTCCTTCAGCAGGGGGGGCGGGAGTGACCAGGCAGGCCACGGAGTACTGCTGAACACCTACTGCTTGCTAGCTCTCACGGAGGAGCTTACAAAGCCCATGCTGTCATTTCCTCCCCATTTCACAGAAAACATAACAGACTCACACAGGTTAAGTCTCAGACTATGGTCACCTACCTGGTAAATGGTAGACAGGACTCAAACCCGGGCCTAACAACTCTAAAGTTGATGCTCCTTCCACTACACGGTGCCACTTCCCCCTGCAGGCCTCCGCACACCAGGCACCATATTGGGCAGGTGTGCCCGAGGCCCAGACTGTCCCTGGCCCCAGGTCAAAGTCTAACCAGGAGGCAATGACACGAGCCCCGGGAACATCATGGCAGTTGCTGTGACCATCACCGTTCACTGAGAAAGGGCTGCAATAGATCCTGACTCCGCTGGGTGGGGGCCCCAGGAAGCCCACCCAACAAAGCTGCCCTACCTGCCACCAACCCCTTTGCACCAGCCCACGCCCTGCTCTCCAGGGAATCGGCATATCCTGTGTGTTGGTGCTGAGGGCGACAGATGCAGGTGCTTCAGCTTTCAGGTCCAGGCTGCTCTGGGGGAGCCCAGGTCCAGCCCCTCTGGAGGGCTCACCTGCTTTCTGCTGTCGGGTCAGTCTCTGGGGCTGCTCTCGGAGGTCATCCAGGGTTCGCAGCCCTTCCTGGTACCACCGGTCAGCAGTTCTCACACCGACCCCAAATATCTGGGTGAAGAGCTGTACGGAGGAAGAAGTGCAGCACGGTCGGGGCCAAGCTCTCATGGCAGCACAGAGGACTGGCTCTGGGAGGGTGTGTCTTGGGCTGTGCCACCACAGTGTAGCCTCAAGGAATCACCAGCACCTGGCAGGCACCGTCCCTACTTGCAACCCGCCCAAGGACACAGGGCAAGGATTCAAACCTTGGGCCTGGCTTACCCTGCCCACCCTCTTGGGGAGTGAACCCACATACACCCTGGCAGCAGCCCCAGGGGCAGCAAGTCAGGGGCTGGACTTGGGGGCTCTGCTGCCCGCTTGCCAAAAGACCTCAGCGAGCTGCCTCCCCGCGCCTCTGTGAACGGTCTCTCCCCAGAACTTGCACAGCTCTAGCCTGTGATGCCAACATAACCAAAGTCGCCATCCTAACACATCAGCACGAGGGGCCCTTGAGTCACTGGAAAACCATGCTGCACCCACCTAACAGCAGCTGGAGCTTATTTCTGGGTTCTTCTCCTTAACAAACAGCAGAACACAATGAAGCGTTAACAAACAAGAGGGTGGTGTCAGCAGAAGAGCTGGACAGGCTGGCTGGGGCCCTCACACGTCTGCCTGCACAGCCCTGCCACAAGCATGTCACTTGCCCTAGGTCAGCCACTTAGAGTCCCTCCCCAGGAGTTTTGGAACCGAGACTGAGGTTGTCGGGCCCGCTAGTGGTGGGGGCTGTAATTCAGGGCACCTTCTGTGGCCATGTCTGTAACCGGTGGAGGAAGCCGGTGTGAGGGGAGAGGTGAAGCCACCGTGCAGGGAGGAGAAAGAACGGCCCAGTCCTCCTGCAGACTGGCTGCAGCCCTGCCCTGTCCAGGCTTTGCTGGTCCAGGCTTTCCTTGATTCTCTGAACAGAGAGCATGAGGTGGGTCACTGTGACTTGTAACCAACAGAATCCTGACTAAAAAATGATGAGATTAATTCAATTATATAGTTAACAAAAACAAACTTCTAACTACTAATGTAATCTTTTGCCAGTCTGGATGTGTCCTGGGACTTTGGGTGTCAGGAGGCAGGGCAGGGGAGAGGAGAGAGATGGCTCCACGTCTCTCAGCACCTCTCCCTCCTCCACAGGAAACCCTCACTGGGACTGGGGCTGGAGCTGACAGTGACACCACTCACTAACCCCCCTCAACTGTCATCCCAGTCCCCACGCTCACTGTGGTGGTCCTGCTCATCTAGGCCCTGTCCCCACCAGTGCCCCCTACCCTGTTCTCTGCCAATTTTTTTTTTCTTGAGACAAGGTCTCGCTTTGTCGCCCAGGCTGGAGTGCAATGGCATCATCATAGCTCACTGCAGCCTCAAAATCCTGGGCTCATGTGATCCCCCTGCTTTGGCCTCCCAAAGCACCGGAATTAAAGGCATGGGCCACCATGCCCAGCCATTTTCTTGCCTATTTGAGCCCATCCATCCTTCACACATCATTCAAGTCCCCCTCTTTGAAGCCCTGTCAATGCTGACAACAGTCTCTGTGACCTCCCACAGCACCAACAGCCCCACCCTCCCAGGAAGCCACACTTCACTGACATCTATCCAAATGGCCACCACTGTGACAACCTCCAGCTCCCAAACCACATGGCAGATGGGTGTTAGAGCAGGTACAACCTACGCATCCAAAAGAGCTTGGACAGCGTTTCCCTGTAAGATTAGGGGCGAGTGGGAACAGAGGGAAGGTGCACCATGGAGACACTGAGAAATGAACACACAAGATCCTGCAGCCAGCCACGCAAGAGCATGAAGTCCCATGCACTCACTGGCAGTGAAGAAAAGGTTACATTTTGCTAAGCGTGTTCTGTTTAAGATGTCACAGCGTGTAATATACTTGAGAATATTCCATCAAAAATAGTCAACTAAAAAGAAAACAGATAGCACTGAGCGATCTAGAAAATTCCATGCTCAAAACAAGTTTCTCCTTTGCCTGTCTCCACTTGGCTGCCTTGTGGATATCAGGTGTCAGCTTAACTGCCACTTCCTTGGCAAGACCTTCCCTGACCCCTGGGCTGGGTCAGCTGCCCTCACACACCTCCCCATACATGGCATGAACTGTGCTGTCATGGCCCCCATGGGGGTCCCAGCCCTGTCCCGCGCACCTTCATGGTCTGGTACCTCTCTGAGCGCCGGACTCTCTCCACCTCCTCACACACTCCGTGCTCCAACAACTCCTAGGGGAGGGAATAAAGCAGAACTCTAAGCCTGAGGGCGTGGAGAGGAAGAGGAGCAGGGACTCAGCGTCGGGTCTGCGGGCCCAAGGACCGGGGCAATCCCAACACCCTGCAGAGAGAGCTTTGTGGGGTCAGGATCTGGCAGGACCTAGAAATGAAGACTGTGCCCAGGGAGGTGCCTAAAGCTGCTGTCACACAGCTGGGAGGTGGGGGCTTCGGCCTCAATGCCCCTCAGGGCCCGGAGTTACAACAGTTGAGGTCCCAGGTAACATGGATCATCTCTCAGAGTAAAAACAAGTCCCACAATGTATCAACATTTGCTTTCCAAAATGTGTGTGAATTCAATACGACTTCATGTCAAAGCATCTTTTGTCACTATGTATTCTCTCCACGAAAGTGCACAAAAGGACAACTCAACATATTGGGTCCTCAAAAAGGGATGCTCATGCTCAGGGTGCTCTCTTCTACTGTCATAGGCAGTTTGGGACAATGACAACAATGCCAGCACCAGCCCTGCCAGGCTCACTGCAGCACCCTTCACTGAGTCCTCCCAGCCACCCTGAGGCAGGGGTGCTGCGGCCTTGAACAGCAGCTACACTCACAGCTGTGTGCCCCCACCCCCCCCGCCACAGTGCCCTCTGCTGTCTCCAGCTCCCAAACCACATGGCAGATGGTTCACCCCCCAAGTCCACCCCACCCACTCACCCTGCTCAGTGTGGCCAGTGCCTACCTGCACAACCCTGGAGGAATGTTCTCCAAAGTGGGGCAGCCCCTGCAGCTGGCTCAGGGCTACAACAGGTCTGGGAAGGGCCTTGAGCACCGAGGCTGCCCTGCGGAAAGTGAGGCAGCGGCCCTCACTGCCTTCAAAGCCTGCTGCTTCCGCCAGTGTCTCCAGAGCCTCCTGCAGGGAGGGGCCCTTGGTAAGTGCCAGGATGGGCAGGGTGCCTCGCTCCAACCCACCAGCTACCACCCATTTGTACCCTTGTCCCAGACCCCCAGGGCTGGCCCCCGGCTCACAGAAGCAGCTCACCGAGAGGCTGATGTTGTGGTGTGTGAGGGGTGTGGGGCGCTGGCAGGCATAGGCTGGCATCCGTGCTGGGCTTGGGGGCCCCTTCCTAGGTTCTGCCACCTGGGGATGGGCAAGGTACAGGACATGAGGAGGCTACAGGGCTGGCAGGAGAGCCAGGCCACACCTGGAGCCTTGTCTCTCCCGGGGCATTCAACTCAGGCCCTCTGGGGATAACAGGACAGAGGCAGGCAATAAAACTCTCAGGGGCATGGGGCAAAGGGAGGTGCTGCCCTGCAGGACAGGCTGAGGACGGGGCTCCTCAGGCCAGAGTAGCAGCAGTGACATCTGCCAGCCCTGGTGGGGCACTTCTCCTGCCACTGGACATGCTGCATGTGCTCCATCTCCCCAAATCCTCACAACCAAGTGGGCTGGGGACACAGGCCTCAGAGGCCAGGGAGCTTGCCCCACACCTCATGGCTCAGAGGCAGAGCCAGGACTCAAACACAGGCAGACTGGGTCCCAAGCCCACATCTGTCACCGGCCACAAACCTCACAGCATCCTGATGGGTTCTTGATGACCCACAGGTCATCCCACTTGGGGTCGCAGTGTCACCTACTTGGTGAGGAAGAAAGGCCTGAAGCAGCCTGTAAGTGGATGCCAGGAGAATCTCTGCCAGTGGTAATGAGATGGCCTCACCACCCCCAGACCCTGCTATGGTCCCTCTACTGGCTTCTCAGGGCCCACTGGTAGCCTGGGCACAGCCCTCACTGCCCACCTCCTCCGAAGGGCACTGAGGCACTGCTGCCATGTCACCTGTTGCAGGGCTTTCTCTGTGACCCCAACTCTAATCCTCCACCAGGCTCACCTCCAGGCGGTGCCGGCACTCCACGGGTACAGGCTGCCCAGCTGCCAGGCTCTCTGTGAACCAGCTTATGTCCAGCAGAGCTGCGGGGGTGCATCCCGGGGGTACAGCCGCTGCCTCGCGCTCCTGCCAGCAGAGAGCACCCTCCGCTGAGGTCTGCTCCATTACAATGTGTGTCACTTCAGAGCTGGGCAGAGGGGTGGGGAGCAGAGTAAGGCCCAGAGCCCTTCCTGTTTGGCTCCAAGCCTTTGCTCTTGCTGCCTCCTCTCCATGGTGAGTGCCCATTCATCCTGCAAATGTCACCTCCTCCAGAAAGCCTTCCCAGCCCCTTCTCCTGATGAATGAACACCTCTACCACTCTAGCGCCCTTGGAATTGTGGTTCTCTACTCTAGCTATGCTCACAAGCCCAACCCGATTTTGTGTTGTCTCCCTCCCTCTCCACCTCAGACAAAGGAGTTCCTTCACAGCCGGGACCAGGTGTTCTTCATCTAAGTGTTGGGTTTAAGGACAGATGCTGGAGCCTGACTGCTTGGGTCTGAACCCCAGCTCTGCGACATATTTGCTTCATGCTCTTGGGCAAGTCACATCTCCATACTCTGACTTCCCTCTCTGTAAAGCAGAGATAATACCTACCTACCTTGCAGGGCTGTTGTACAAATAAGATAGTGCTCCCCACACTCTAAGCTGCTATCATCATCTTCTCCTGAGTGGGTTTGGGTGCACTAATGATTACTGAGAATGTCCCCCCCACCAAAAAAAAAAGCTGCAGGGGGACACTGGCTCCTAGTTCGTTTGCTCTCTCAACCTCAAAACTACGGGAAGCCCCAGCTCTCTTACTCCGGGCGTGTTCTCTGTAGCTGCCATTTTTTGCTCCTCTTGGTCTCATCACTACAGGAGAGGCTCAGTCAGGTTACTACCTCAGGCCTGAGAACAGGGGAAACCGCAAGCTCAGGGCCTCCTGAGAAGTCATTCTGGCTCACAGGCCGAGGTGGGACTTATCCAAAACAGAAGGGCCGTTAGCATATACTACTTACTAATTACCCCTGACCCCAGGTGTGGCTCTTTAAAAGCCCCTGGTTTTGATTCTCACTGTGCTCCTGCACAACACTCCTGGCCCTAATTAGCAGCACCCTCTACAGAAGAGGAAATCCAGGCTCAGGGTAAGGTCACACGACCACAAAGTGCCAGAGCCAACTTAGAATTCAAGACCGCAGGTGCCGCTGTCCCTGTCGGCTGGGCGCCAGTCATTTCCGATCTACAGCCTCAACATCCTCCGCTGCCAAGAGGACTCACGGGCAGGCGCAAATAAAGCTGCTGGCCTCAAGCCATCATCCCCGCGAAGCCACCTCCTGCGGTTCTGCACTCGGAACACAGGCCTCCCACGCCCTCGGCGGGGCTGCCCACTGAAGCCCTCGGCCGCGCCGCCCCGCACCTGCAGGCGTCGAGGACGCGGAAGCCTTTGGAGCGTGCCAGGCGAGTGAGGAAGGCCCGGCGGCTGCGACCCATGCGCGGCTCGACCAGGTAGATGGCGATGCCGGGGAAGCGCGTCGAGGGCGGCGCGGAGGAGGCGGCAGCGCTGCCAGTGGACCCAACCCGCGCTCGCCGCCGTTTGGGGAGCATCGGGCCTACGGCCAGGCAAAGGCGGAATGAAACCAGGCGGAAGCCGGAAGGAGGCTGGCGGAAGCCCACTGGAAGAGGAAGTGGAGGCCCCGCTCCACGCTAGGCCCCGCCCTATGCAAATGAGGCCTCTTCGTGGGTTTCAGCCCTACTGCCGGTCCGAGCACTGGAGAGGTTCCGGGCTTCTACGGGATTGGGTGTCCTGGTCACTCCGGAAGCCCCGCCTCTATGCAAATACTACCTGAGGACACGCCTTCTATTTAAATTACCTTCGCGGAAGCGCCGTTCGGCCCCGCGGACCTCCGAGCCCACTGGACTCGGGCGTGCCTGCGGGGGGAGCCTGGGGGTGACTGGGCGTCCTCAGCCCGCGGGGTGGACTTTGACCTCGGCCAGGGCGGGGACAGGTGGGCTTATCCCTCGGCGCGGGGACTGGGGAGGACGCAGGTGGGCTCTCCCGGATCTCCTCTGTCACACGGAAGCCCGCGGAGCAGGACAGACACGCGAGTTTCGAATGCGGTGGTGGAGCGGTCGCTTGAAACACGGGGAAGGTTTTTCAGTCGAGTGGCATCGGGACAACTGGCCGGCCATTTGGAAAAATAGAAGTTGGCGCCCTCCCTCGCTCCTTAACATCAAAATAAATACCAGATGGATCAAACATTTTAAATCTAGAAAAGGAACCAGAAACTTACTGGAAAAAAGTCAGTGAATGCTTTGAAGATTTAAGTATCACAATAAACTTGGAAACACTAAAGGAAAAGAATAAGCTGGACTACACACAAATTTATTCAAGTCAAAAGACAAACTGGGATAAAGTGTGACGTATTTTGGAATTAAGACTAATTCTCGTAATCATAAAATTGTCCAAGATAAATAAGACAAAGACATAGATCTAACAGGAAAAGTGGCAAAGAAACTTCTGTAGGTGATTCTCAAGAAATCCCAGGTAATCCATTTATGACCAAAGAGCCCAACCTGCCCGGTCATTAGAGAAGAGCAAATTTAAATGAGACTATCTTCAGCTGTTGAATTAAACATTTTAAAAAATCGATGGCACATGTTCAAAGTGTGAGGGAATTAGCAATCTGTAGGAGGGACTTTTTGGAAGCTAATTTGGCAACTATAGCCAACAAAATGAAAACAAAATCACACACGTTGATCCAGCAATTCTTTTCCAATTGAGATTGCATTGAATCTGCAGATCGAGTTGGGAAGGACTGATGTCTTGATGATATGGAGTCTTATGTCCATCTGCCTCATTTGGATATACTACATTTGGGATCTCTGTCGCAGCAGTGTAGCCCTGCTCAGTCTAACTGATGGTCCAAGCCCGATCAGATGTGACCCCCTTTCTCATACCTCTCATCACTGCTCTGTG
Source organism: Daubentonia madagascariensis (assembly GCA_023783475.1). Classification (NCBI taxonomy): domain Eukaryota; kingdom Metazoa; phylum Chordata; class Mammalia; order Primates; family Daubentoniidae; genus Daubentonia; species Daubentonia madagascariensis. The sequence continues at coordinate 13,553,362 of JAKFHU010002658.1, forward strand.
GTCTGTCCCTCCTCAATCTAGAGCCCCATATTCTATCCTCTTTCTTCTCCTCTGGTCCTTTCCTGCCACCTTCAGTGGGCCCAGGGCTGAGGGGAGGGAGGCAGGCGGCCAGCCCAGGCATCCTCTTGACCTCCTACACCATCACACAGCCTTCTGACCACCCATCCACTGCTCCAGGCCTTTAGAGCTTCCTGGGCCTCAGGACCCCACAAAGAAGCCAGGAGGCCTATGTGTGGCCCCTCTCTCCCCTCCATCCCCTTGTGCCAGCAGGGAAAGCAGAGACAGGGAGGCTCCCAGGGTTACAGCCTATATTCTTCATCTGTGAGCCCTCCTTAGGGAGTAGCACTGGCTGAATGTCACCTCTAGCTGTCTGTTCCCTAAAACCATTTCTTTTCCCCTTAATGTTCCTCTGTCTCTGACCAGGGCACCTGGGCTCCTCTTTCCCCTTGGAGCCTCCATTCTCTCCTGAGAAGGCAGAGCAGCTTTTAATGACCCATCTGACGTGAATACTTAAAACACTGGGCAACTGTGTGAAAATATTTGTGCAAGGAATTTCATCAAGTGACACTGGAAGAAACTGCCTGGCTTAGAAATCTGAGCTGTTGCTGCTAAGTGTCTGCTAGGACACTAGCCAAGGGAGTCATCAGGAAGATTGGCCAGACAGGGTGATGTGGATGTGGTGGGGAGGTGACGAGAGAGAGGGACTTGCGTCTTTTGCAGATGAAGGTGTGCTTTGGGGAGAGGTGGCCTACACACATGATTTTCTTCTTGTGAGCATCCACTATGAGTACACTGTGAGCGTGGTGTGTGTGGCATGTGTATTTGTGTGTGTGAGAGTCCAGGGTGCATTCTTGGAGAAGGAGCAGAATAGAGGGCTGGGTCTGCAACTCTGGGAGAGGGGTCACCTCTGGAGGACCTGGGAAGCTGTTCCTGCTGGAGGATGTGGAGGGCAGAGTGTTCCCACTGGAGGACTGAGGTGTGGCACAAGGGGAGCCATGCTAGGGCTGAGAGTATTTCCGGGGCTGGAGGTGGCTTTTGCAGCAGGACTGGAAACAGAAGGCAGAGCCTGTGGGGCAGGTGAGGACTTGGGTGTGCCCAGGAGGCACCTGGAAGGAGTTATTGAATGTAGACTTTTAGGTTATCTCCTGCACATTTGGAAACTGTCTTTGGTTTTCTATCTTCACTGTCCTGTGGGCTGTAGTGATTGCTGTGGAGGCAGTGAAAGGTGGGTCTGGGGAAGGAGGGGGCTGCCACAGGGGCATCAGTGACCACTGCCCCAGGCCCAGACCATCAGAACTGGCCAGCAGCAGTGAGGTATGACCCCTCTCCTGAGTACAATAGAGCAGGGTGTACCCAAGAGCTCCAAATAATACTGATGCCTGGGCCCCTCCCTGCACAGTCTGATTTAATTGGCCTGAGTATGGCCTAGGCATTGGCATTTTTCTTTATTTTTATCTTTCATAATTATTTATTCTTTATTTTTCCTTGCAGCTTCAGCTCAAAGGAAGTATCAATGTTTTTAAAGCTTCCTGGTGACTCTAGTGTGTAGCCAAGGTTGAGACCCACTGCTCTGGAGGGAGGAGACCCTTCAGGGAGAGGGAGACCCTGCCAAGTTTACATGTATAAAAGTAAAAGCTGGAAACCACCTAAATATCCAACAACCAAGGGCGGTCAAATAAATATTGCTGTGTCCATACTGTGGAATACTATGCAGCCATTAAAAATGATTCTGAGTGGTTTTACTCATAATCGCCAAAAACTGTAAACACTCCACATGTTCTTCACCTGGGAAATGGCTTCACATGCAGGTGCATCCATCCCGTGGAATCGTTAGGGGCGTTGAGATGAGAGGAAGTGGCGATACACAGCTTGGGTGAGTCTCCAGTGCCTTATCCTGACTGGAAGGAACTACCTATGCTCTGATCCCATTTTTATGACAATTTAGAAAAGGCAAAACTATAGGATGGAAAACAGACCAGGGATTGGAGGGGCTGGGGGTGGGAGCAGGGTTGACTGCACAAGGCCATGAGGGAATTTGGGGGTGATAGAATGTTCTCTATCTTGACTGTGGTCGGGCTTACAGGACTGTGTCAAACTCGTAGAATTATGTGCTAAAAAGGGTGAATTTTATAGTAATGACAACTATACCTCAATAAACCTGACCTTTAAAAACTGGTGCTATACAGCCATATTCACTGACATGAAAAGATGCCCTTGAGGTATTACCTGATACTATCACCTGATGAAAGCAGAGGGCTGTGTGTATAACATGAAGCTGTTTTTGTAAAAACATGTTTTTATATATATGATATACATGGAAAAATACAGTAGCAACGTGGCTAAGAAGACGTTTGCCGCGGTTAGTGGAATCATGAATGTTTTGACATTTTTTCATTTTGTTTGTACTTTCTAAAATGTCTACAAAGGGCATAGATTACTTGGAAGGAAGGGAAGGAGGGAGGGAAAGTAAGTTTCCATTCCCATTTCATGGATGAGAAGCCTCTGTCTGAGTGGCAGTGTCAAGACACACACCCAGCCTCCTGGCTGGGAGCCCACAGATGCTCTCTGGAGATGTCGCAGAAGCCTGCTCTGCCTGCTCTGCATGGTCCCCCAGGAACACAGGCCCAGCAGATGCTGTGGGAGAGGGCAGGGCCCGGGCATGGATGGGTGGGTGGGGCGCTCCCCTCCTCCCCTCCTCCCCTCCTCCCCTCCTCCCCTCCCTGGACCCCCAGGCTGCTGGCAGGAAGTAGAGACCTCAGCCCTCTGTTTTGGGTGGGCTGTTCCAATAAACTTGGCTCAGGTGTCCGCCGAAGTCCAAATGCCTGCCTCCTGCTTCCTCTTCTCAGACTGCCTCCCAAAAAGTCAGAGAGGCTGCACAAACAACCTCCCAGCTGGGCCCTTTCTGCTGCCCTCTCCCCTGTCCCAAACCATGGCTACTCCTGCCCATCCCTTACTTATGTTTTGGATTATTTTTGCCCAGATGTATGAGTTTGCATTTTTTCAAGATGAATCTCATCAGCTTATTTCCTGTTCCCACTTCCAGCTCTGCGAGGTCTCTGGGGGTGAGTCTTCAGCATCTGTGACCTTCGCAAAATCTCTCTGTGGCGTACCCACCTCCTTCAAAGTCCACTTTGGTGCTGTTTCCACCTGTGCTTGGCCTGTCCAGAGGCCTGTGGGGCCAGGACTCCGCCCTGGCTCTGGGGCCCTCCCCTCCTGTCTCGGTTATGGTCCCTCCTGCGGCCCCGTGCCAGCAGCATTGGGGAGAGTATGCGGCCAAACTGCTGATGTTGCTGGACTCAAGCTCCTGAGGCTGCTGGCCCCAGCAGTGCTGGCCCTGAGCCTCCCCTGAGCTATTCTGTCGCGTTGCTGTGGGTGAGAGGAGCCTGGTGTATTCCTATCCGGCAACTGCTGGAGCAATTTATCACAAAAGCGGCTTAAAACAACAAAAATTTATTCTCAGTTCTGGAGGCCAGAAGTCCAAAATCCAGGTGTCAGCAGGGCCACACTCCCTTGACGTCTCTAGGTGAGGATCCTTCCTTGCCTCTTCCAGCTTGTGGTGAATCCTGGCCTCCCGCCTCTGCCCCTGCCTGCAATGGCCACTTTCCCTCTGGGTCTCCGGTGTACAAACGTCTTCCCCTTTTCTTAAAAAGATACTAGTCATTGGATTGAGGCCCATCCTAACTCGGGATGGTAGTATCTCAAGATTCTTATCTTAATTACATCTGCAAAGGCTCTTATGCCAAATAAGGTCACATTCTGAGGTTCTGGGTAGACGTGAATTTGGGGAGCCACCATTTAACCCACTACCCTGGGTCCAGCTTTGCTCTAGGCTCACCTGTGGACTCTGTGATCTGGAGCAAGTGGCTGCTTTCTCAGAGCTGAAGGATTTGGATTTTTGATGGTAGATGTGCTAGTGTTGGGGATGTGACTTGCCTGGGGTCTGGCTGGTTATGTAACAAAAAGAGATGCTTTATTTTTGAGAAACAATTAGTGCCTTTTTTTTTTCTTTTTTTGAGACAGTCTTATCCTCTCACCCGGGCTAGAGTGCAGTGATCACAGCTCACTGCAACCTCAAACTCCAGGGCTCAAGGGATCCTCCTGCCTCAACCTCCGGGAGCAGCTGGGATGGCAAGGCATGCACCACCATGCCTGGCTAATTTTTTCTATTTTTAGTAGAGAAGGGGGGCGGGTCTACACTCCTAGCTGGTCTTGAACTCCTGACCTCAAGCGATCCTCCTGCCTCAGCCTCCCAGAATGCTAGGATTACAGGCAAGAGCCACCACACCCGGCCCAATTACTGCCTTTTAAGGAGGGCGTGCATCCCTCAGCTGGCTGGCCAGGCTCCATGTAAGAGCAGGATAGGGGAATTGGAGGCCCAGGACAGGACCTGGAATGGGATGACAGGGCCAGAGGGGCAGAGTAGAATCCCCGACTCCCTGCCACCACTGGGATTTGGCCAGACAATTGTGGAGAAGTGAAATGTTCTTAAAGTGAAGGCTCTTTGGGTTAATTTGTCCAACTAGCCCAGGCTCAGCCAACTGCTCAGGCACAGTCGGCAATGGGGGAAGGGGCTATGGTACCAGGAAGGCTTACGAGAAGAGGGATGTTTGCTGACCTCAACTCCACTGCAAGTTGACAAAATTGTCTACTGTTTCCACCACAGTTTAATTTTTAAATTAAAAAAAAATTTGTTTTAGAGACAGGGTCTTGCTGTGTTGCCCAGGCTGGAGTGTAGTGGCCTGATTATAGCTCACTGCAGGCTTGAACTCCTGGGCTCAACCGACCCTCTTGCCTCAGCCACCTGAGTAGCTGAGACGGCAGGTGCACACCACCGTGCCTAGCTAATTTTTAAATTTTTTTGTAGAGACAGGGTTTCACTATGTTGCCCAGGCTGGTCTTGAACTCCTGGGCTCAAGCAAGTCTCCAGCCTCATCCTCCCAGATTATTTTATTTATATTAGAACAGAATATAATGTCATTACATTCTTGAATAAACAGACCCAATGTTGTTTATTTAGGTATTTTCCCATTTACTGCTGTTGTCATAGAAATACGATACAAACACAGATACAAACACAAGGAGTTCCAGTTTATTGGCCCCAAGAAGCAGCCCTGGGCTGGAAAGTTTTACTGGATGCCCCAAGGTTGTCATGGATGCTTGTCCATGCGGTGGAGAGTTCTGAGAGGCTGGACAGAGAGGCCATGGCTGCCCCTGCACATGGAGCAGGTCAAGGTCAAGGTCAAGGAGGAAGGTGGGATGGCAGCCAGTAGGATGTCCTCAGAGGGAGCCCCTGAAGTTCTAGTCAGAGGTGGAGCCCAGATGGAAGTCAGGGCTGTATGCAGATAGACAGGGGTGGGAGGTAACAACGGCTAACATTTATGGAGGGCCCAGGATAGGCCAAGTACTGCACTAATTATTTATATTTTTATTCCTTTCCGATTGTATGGAATTGGGACTACTGTCATTTCTCCCGTTTTGCAGATAGGGAAACTGAAGTTTACAGCTAAAATCATGTTTCCAAAGTTGCCATGCTCATAAGAGGCAGAACTATGATTTCAACACTGGCTGTTGGACCACAGAGGAGGAGTAGAGGAGGGCTACTATATCACTGCTGGTTTGGTTTTTTTTTTTCTTTTAGAGATTGGTTCTTTTCTGCCACCCAGGCTGTAGTGCAGTGGTGAGATCATCATAGCTCATTGTAACCTTGAACTCCTGGGCTCACGTGATCCTCCTGCCTCAGACTCTCAGGTAGCTGGGACCCACAGGCGCATGCCACTATGCCTGGCTAATTTTTAAACTTTTTTTGTAGAGGCAGGGTCTTGCTATGTTGCCCAGCCTGATCTTGAATTCCTGGCCTCAAGTGATCCTCCTGCCTCAGCCTCCCAAAGTTCTGGGATTATAGGTATGAGCCACCGTGCCTGGCCCACATCACTGCTGTCTTAAACCATTCCATTTTGGGGTGGTTTGTTACGCAGCAATAGATCGCTAAGACAATGGTGAGACGTGCCAGATGCCATGGGTAAAGTCAGGCAAGGGAAGAGGGAGTGCCCAGGGCTCACAAAGAAGATGATATTTGAGCAGCGACCTCATGGAGATGGGGAGGAGTGTTCTCGGCAGGGGGAACTGTGAGCCGAGGCTATGCCTGGCAGGTTCAAAAAGAACTAGCGTGAACAGGGGAGAGGGGCAGAAAATGAGATCAGATCCCATAGGGCCCCGTGGGCCACTGGAAGGACTGCGGCTTTTATTAGAGTGAGGGGAGGTTCTGAGCAGAGGCGGCCGGGATCCCACTCGGCTTTAACTCGAGGGGCCAGTGTGTGATCAGGGAGACCCCTCTAAGAGGCTGCTGCGCTGACCCAGGTGAGTGGGGACGCTGATGCGACCAGGTGAGGAGTGCTGGCTTCTGACTGTGAGGGAGAGGCAAAGATCGGCTCCAGCAGGGGAAAGGCTGGAGTTGCCATGTCATGAGATGGGGCAGCCTCGGGGGAGCTAGGAGTGTGGCTTTGAACAGGTGACCCTGAGACCTCCATAGGACTCAAGGGAAGATGTTGAGATCCAATTTGACCGACAAGGCCAGCGCCCTGGGACTGGTGTGGCCTGCAACTACAAACGAGAGCGTTGTCAGGGGCAAGGAGCTCACAAAAGGAGGGGTGCAGATTCAGAAGATGAGCAAAGACTGAGCCCAGGAGCTCCCCCGAATTTAGAGGGTGGAGAATGAGAAGGGGCGGGGGGAATGGGCCAGGATGGTGTCCTGGAAACCAAGGGGAAAGGCTCCCAAAGAGGAAGGTGTGAGCAATTGCATCAGATGCTTGATGGGCCACCTAAGATGAGGACTGAGAAGTGACCAGTCCCTGCAGGCTTGGCCAGAATAGTTCTGCTGGAGGGTGGGGGGTAAGGGAGCCTCGTGCCCTGGAGCTGCCCTTGGGAGCATGACCCTTCACCTTATGTCCTTTTGAAGGTGCTGCTTGGCTTGTGTCCCCAGTTATTCAAGTCACTTAACCAACCCAAACCCTACTTTCCTCATTTGTAAAAGAAAAATAATGAGGCTCCTGGAAAGGGCTGATGTGCAAACTCAATGTGAACTGACAGATGCCAAATTGCACCCTCTCTACCACCTGGATATCTTAAGTAAGTTGCATTTCTGGCATTCTGAGTTTTTGGACTGAATTCACTCCCACAACAGATATAATAGTTTCACTTAAGTTTAAAATATTTAGCACAGAATGCAATCAGCAAAATCCAGATCTTAGGAAACTCCAAAGGACAAATAACCTAGTTTCAACAAATAAATTGCAAGAACAAAAGAGAGAGAAAGACAGAGGGAGAGACTGTAGGCTAAAACAGATTTAAGAAATTTAAGACCAATTGCAATACATAGGCCTTACATGGATCCTGATTCAAACAAATAAACGGTAAAAAATAAAATGTGTGAAGCAATTGGGGAAGTGTGCACTCTGAGTGGATATTGGACATTGAGGAATTGTGGTTGAGATTTCCAAGAATGATATTAGGTTATGAAAGAAGAGAGAGAGAGTCCTTCTTTTTAGAAATGCACAATAAAGTATTTCCTGGAGAAATCATATGATGTCTGGGATTTGCTTCAAAATTGTCTTGGGGTGGAGGCAAGGGTGGAACACAGATGAAACAAGATGGGTCATGAGATGAACTGTAGGAGCAGGTGACAGGGCAGGCAATTCAGTGTATCATCTCTCTGCTTTTGAATGTTTGAAATTTTAATAAAGTGTTTTTTAAGCATGTGCACGTGTGCATAAGGAGGTCAAGCCTTGCCCTGTGCTCTCCGCCAGACTGTTCTAAGCACTTTACATGTGTCAACTCTTTGATGCCCTAGACCTCCTGTCAGGGGGGTGATACTGATGTCCCCATCTTGCTGAGGAGGGGACGGAGACACAGACAGGGCAAGCAACCTGCCTGAGCTTGCACAGCTGGTGAGCAGCAGTGTTGGGGTGTGAACCCAGGCCACCTGGCTCCAGCATGCTTCTCTAGGTCTATGTGCTTCCAAAAATGTCTGGAAGATTATGTAACAAATTGTTATTGTTCTCTCTGGGAGGTGGGATGGTCTGGAGTTTAATAAAACTTATCATAATAGTTTTGTTATTTTGCCTATTTGTGTTTTCTAATTTTTCTACAACGAGCACACATTACTTGTATAATAAAGAATTTTTAAGAAGGAAGAATATTCAACAGGCCCACATCCAGAGGCTAGGACCAGCACAGGCTACAGAGGGGCTTCTACCAGGTGGGGGTGCTGAGCCCAAGGCTCCCACTGGCTTGAGTGGTGGCAGCTGAGCATGGCCACCAGCTGAGGTGGGTGGAGGCGCTGCCTGGATCCCACAGTGCAGGAGAGGGTGGGGATGGACCAGCCACCCTGAGGTTCCCAGTTCCCACCCGTTTCCTGTCAGGGAAGTGCTGTTGCCTACGTGATGGGGCACAGCTGGCAGCATCCAGACCTAGCAGGGAGGTCAGCTGCACTGTCTGGTGTCCAGTCTGGTGCCCGGCACTTGGGGCCACACAGGGGTGTGAGCCTGTGGCCCTGCAGGCCCCACAAGCACAAACTGATTTTGGAAGTGGCACCAAAGTGGCCACCACCACTTCACACCTGATTCTTCCATCAAACGTGGATGGGTGGGGTCACTGTCCCCAAGTTTCTGGTTGTCTGTCCTGCCCCTGCCCCATCAGGGTCTTGGGAACATGTGACCAGTTGTCTGCAGGCAGGCCCCGGGCAGCCCAGCCCTTCTCTCTCCTGTGACTGCTCTTCTCTGGGGCACTGTCAGATCCCCACCCACCAGTTCCCAGCCAGAAGCCTCACCGGCCCCTTCCTCATCACATCCGGGCCCAGGTCTCGTGGGCTCTGCCCCAGCATCAGCCCCAGTTGGCCCCACTGCCTCCAGTCAGCCACAGTAAGCCCCTCTGCCCACAGGACAGGTGGCCGGTAAGGACCTGCTCACCTACCCAGGCCTCCCACTGTCCTCCCCCCTGCCCCACACCCTGACCCTCCTGTGCCACCTGTCCCTTCCCTCCAGGGATGTGGCTGGTTCATCCCACTTGCCCTTTCCTCCAGAGAAGTGTGCTGATCCCCAAGCCCAGGCTGGGCCCCTCATGTGCCCCCCAGCCCACTGGGCCTTAGCATCTTTCTCCTGCTGGAGAGAAGGTTCCCACAGGCAGGGCCCTCCCTGTGCAGCCTCGGGGTAGTCCTGGCACATGGAGTCAGACTGTGGATGTTTCTGACTGGGCAAGTCGTCCTTGTGCTAAATGTGTGTGTCTGACTCTCGCTGCTCTTGGGAAGTGCTTCCTACTAGGGGATGGCCTCAAAGGAGCCTGAGGGCCTCTCTTGGGCACACAGGGGCCCGTAATCTCCCAAAACGTTGGTTCTTCTGAGGTCCTGGGTAGTGAGCACTAAGCCAGTGGTCGTAGAGTCACTGAATCTGACCTCCTCACCCTTTGGGGAGGGGTTTGCCTGCAGGACTATGAGTGGGTGGTTTGAAAAGGGGGACACCCAGGCCTGCTGTGGGTGAGGGTGCGCCATGGTGTGGGCTGGGAGGGAATGAGAGCTGCTGAGGCCCAGAAGTGAAGTGCTGGAGCCTTGGGGTTCCAGGTTTACCCCAGGGCCAGAGGGAGGAGGGGAGCTGGGTGGGTGGGGGTCTCATGGGCCACGTGCAGGGCGGGACTTCCTCCACGAGGAACACAGGCCCTCTGGAGTGGCCTGTGAGTGGTGAATTGGGGGTGTGAAGAGGAGGCCTGGAACAATGCGGGCGGGTCAGGCCATGGTGAGCAGGGAGGAGTGTGACCAAACTGCCAGCCTTGTGGAACACCGGGGGCCCAGGGAGGCCATGGATCTTGGGAGCGCCTGCGGTTGCTCACAGCAGCGAGAGGGCAGCTAAACCTGGGTGGGAAGTTGGAGGGAGGGCCAGGCTAGAGATGGAGATGCAGGAGCCATTGGCGGGTGGGGTCTCTGCAGCAGGGGCACATCAGGCTCCCAGGGAGCCAAGGCAGAGTGAGGAGAGAGAGGTGGCATCCTTGGGACCTCACCACGGATGTGGGGGAGGAGGAAGTGGAGCCAGCCTGGAAGTCTGAGAGACCTTAACCCTAACCCTGAGCAGGGGGAAGAGCTCACAAAAGTTGCTGCCATGCCTGGCAGGGACCGTTGGCCCTGGGAGATCCCTAGAGGCCTGGTCAGAGTGCCAAGGGCAGGAACAGCTGCCTGGGGCTGAGGAAGTGCAAACTTCGAGTGTGAACAACTCCTTCGAGAAGCTTGGCAGTTAAAAGGGAGGTAAGATAGATACCCGGCAGCTACAGGTTTTAGTCCTGAAAACTCTGAGCACCATGGTGGCCTGGGGGCCTTCTGGTGCCCCCCTCTCTATGGCTGGAGCCGGTCACTGAGGATGAGTGCCTGCTGGGAGTCCTCTTCCTCACATGGGGCTGTTTGCCAGCTTCTTGTTTTCCTTGACTGGGTTTCGGGCCAGGTCTACAGACAAACAGGCGAGAATGTGAATACTCACACACAAACTGGCTACAGAATTGCTAATACCACCATTGGTTTCTTATACTTCCCTGACATTTCAGCTTTTACACCTTCCTCTACCAGACACTGATTTTTTTTAACACCTTCCTAAGATTTTAGTAACTTACCAGACACAAAAGCAAAAAGAATATCATCTGTAGTAAATTAACAAATTAATTATTCTGCAGTATCTATTATCTTGTTCTTTAGTAACAGAACTGACACTTAGCTGGCACAAGCCATCTGAAAAAGACTACACTTCCCAGCTTCCCTTGTAGCTGGGTGTGGCCTGTGACTGAGTTCTGGCCAAGGCTAATGCAATCAACATAGAGATTTGTGTTGGAAGTGTTCTTAAAGGAAGAGGTTGTGTTCTACTATTCCCTTTCCTCCTTTCTGCTGGCTGGGATGATGCAATGATGGCTGGATCTCAAGCAGCTATTTTGTACCACAAGATAGAAGCCATATGTTGAGGATGGGGGAGCAACAAAATGGAAAGGCAGCTCTCTGATGATTGTTGGGCTGCCATACCAGTTCTGGACTACTTACATCTGGATTTTGTTTATGTGAGCAAGAAATAAATTTTTATCTTTTTTTTGTCATTGTTACATTGAGTTTTCCACCACTCACAACAGGAAGGCTTGTTGGGGCTGAGCTACTTTGGTGGGCTTCTGTTCTTTGCAGCCAAATGACCCTGAATGAGATGACCTCCTGATGAGTGTGAAGTTCCCTGTCACCAGTATCACTCAGACAGCAATCTCCTAGTAATGTCTACACTGGGCTGTTTTAAATCTTTGATATAGAAAAAGTAGTCCTCGGTATATTTTATTTGCATTTTTATAATTTTTAGTGAGGTCATCCCAGTAGCTGGCACTACAGGTGTGCACCACCACGCCCAGCTAATATTTTTTAAAAATATTTTATAGACATGGGGGTCTCCTTATGTTGCTCAAGCTAGTCTTGAACTCCTGGGCTCAAGTGATCCTCCTGCCTCAACCTCCCAAAGTGCTATGATTACAGGCATAAGTAAGCCACCATGCTCAAGCCCTTAGCTCTCTTTTAAAAGTGGAAACAAAGTCATATTAGCTTTACAAATGTGAGGAACTTTATTTACCAGCTTCCCTTTATCAAAGACAATTTTTCAGGCACAACTTTCCAGATTTATCTCAATGAATCCTTGCACCATTTTTAGGAGGCACAGTAGTGTCATTATCCCAATGTACAGAGGCTCAGAGAGACAGAAAGTACAGTGAGTACAGGGTGGAGGTTCACAGCGGGTTGGTCTGAGTCCATAGCTGGTTCCTAAAACTACAGGAGGCTAAGAATGTTCACTCTCTGACCTAGGGGTTGCAGATCCTTTCCCCCTATTTTGTTTGCTTTTAAATTTCATTTTCAGTATATTTTGATATACACAAGGCAAAAACTTTTATGCAGCAAAAGTTCTCTATCCTTCCTTAGAAGACTTCCCCCACCAAGAATACAAAGACAGACTCCTATACTTTCTTTTAATACTTCCATGGTTTCTCTTCTAACATCTGCATCTTTAATCTGTCTGGAGTTAGTTTTGAAGAAGGCGTGATGTAGGGTCAAACATGATTTTTTCCACTAGACCCCATTTTGAACGACCCTGCTTCCCTCTGATTTAACACTGGGCCGATTTTTGCACTAAGTTGTCACGTGTCTTCTTCCCAGCTCTCCGGGCTGCAGAATTACTCATCAGCACTGGAAGCCTGACCCCCCCACCGCCCCCACCTCTTTGTGGTGACCCCCACCCCAGCTAAGTCTCCCCACAGCTGGGCCCGCTGTCTGCCCTGTGGTGAGTGGAAGGAATTCAGCATGAACCCTGCTCACTCAGCAGCCAGGCCCCAGCAGTGTGGAACTATGGAAAATCACATGTGGTTTTCAAGTTGTTGAAAACCAAGGAAATTGTTCTGCCAGTTGTGAGGGTGGCTAGACACTGTCTGGGAGACCTCAGGTCCCCATGGCTCTGGGAGCCGCCCCTCCTGTGGGCCTGAGCAGCCTGACCCCACTGGTAATATCCAGCTACCTGGGCTGCAGAGAAGGGGGCTTTTCAAGGGGCCTCTCCCAAGAAGGAGGAACAAGGGGGAAGGAGCCAGGCCTGGTCCCTTCTCCTTTGATCCCTGCATGCAGACCCAGGACTCCAGGAGAGACAGGGAGGGGCTAGTGCCTGTGATCCCAGTGGCCTGGTGCCAGAGCCCAAGCTTCCTGTGCCTTCTACTTAGCCCCACGCCAAATGCACACACTAGCACAGAGGAAGTTCACACAGAAAGGGTTTGCTAGGCCATCTCTTGGTACACACAGCTTCGCTTCCTCCTGTGGCCCAACCTTACATGTCTAAGCTGCTGCTATGGTTTCCACTGGGGCAGGTGGGGAGTGTCTGCTCCTGGCCTCCCAGGCCCTGCTGCTCCTGCCTGCCCCCAGGCCCTGATGGCCACCCGGGTTAGAACTCAGGCACACTGGGCCCTGTTGGCAGGTGAGTTTCGATCTCAGGCCAGGCTGGGGCAACCAGGGCAGCTCACATCATGCTCAGGAGCTGTAGCTTGGGCCTCAGGGGGAGGAGGTCAGCCCATCTTCCTCCCTGGCTGGTGCACCTGGCCGTTGCCTGAAGGCCAGAGGCTGTGAAGCCCGTGTGGAAAGAGCATTTGGTTTAGCCTCAGAGGTTCTAGGTTGGACCTTCTCCATCACTTACATGCTTGTGACCTGAACAAGTCACTTCTTCTCCCTGGGCCTCAGTTTCCTTACTTATTATAGAAATGGGAAACACACACTTACTCAGCAAGCATTAATTCAGTGCCCAGTCTGTGCCAGGACCTGAGGTGCCTTGAGGAGCCTGGGGGCAGCGTCTGGCCTCTGCTGGGGCTCCCTCTTTCCCTCCTTCCCTTTCTCCCAGGAAGTTCAGTGCCCTCTCCTGTGCCCTTCTGTCCAGGGCATTCCAGTTGCTGACTTCCTATCCCCCCATCCCCTGCCTCCCTCCAGCCTCAGCTTTTTCAGAGGAAGATTACACATCTCAGGCTGGCTCATGGTTGAAAGCTCCGTGGATACCTTCTGAATGAACCAAAGAACCACAGACAGAGACACACATCCTGAGGAGGTATGTACAAATTGCCTTGGCACCTAAAAGCGATAGGGCAGATCAGGCTGGGCTTGGGTGGTTGAGGGATGCTGTCATGTCCTGCCCACCCCAGAAGCCTGTGACATGGAGCAGACGAGGTCACAACTTTCTAGTCACAGTGACATGGGGTGAGTGACATTTCATTCGGTCTCCTGCTGGTACAGTGCTGAAGATCCTAGCAAGATAGCCCAAGGGCATCTTTTCACAAATTCAGGAAGTTAAGATGTGTGTCCCTGGGTGCAGAGTGCATTGGGTGGATTTCTGCTGAAACTTTTAGTCTTGACCAGCTCCCTCATATGCCCTGTGGCTGCCTCCCTGCCCCCAGGTGGAGCATGGGCCCAGGGCTAAAGGACTTCCTGGGTACAGGTCTTCAGACTGAGTGGGGGTCCCAGCCCCCCACCAAGGGGAGGAACACCAGCCTAGCATGGAAAGCAGTTGCCCCCCAACTCCACCTGCCCGGACCCTTGAGGGTGGAGAGCCCCTGACCCCTTGGCACTCCCTGGGGTCCAGATCCCCGCAAGGGCTTTTGCTCATGTTTTTGTTGGTGACTCATTGCGGCTGAGGAAAAGGCTCTTTCTATTCCTTTTTAGTTTTCTTATGGCTTCTGTTTTCCCTGGCAGAGGATGTGGGGCCCAAATCCAGTCCATGTGTGAGCCATTCCCAGGGAAGTGACGTTCCACAGCCCCTCACCCAGCCTCAGGCTTCCTGGCTTGACACACTCAACTTGGGGCAACAGAGCAAATTCCCAGAAAACGTTTTGAGAATGATGATTCAGAGGTTTGCAGAGGACAGTGAAGGGTAAGAGCTTGCTTCATCCTTGCTGCTGCCAGGGCTGGCCTGGGGACACATGGCAGGCAGGGGCTGGCTCAGGGGCACATGGAGGGCTGGCTGTTGGGGGCTGCTCCAAGAGCCAGAGTGGGTAGGGCTCAGGTTGGCCTCTGAGGGGAAATGATGAGCGCTGAGAGCCAGCAGGCTGTGAACGCTGCAAATGTGTGCTAGGTACAGCATTGCACGATCCCAGGCAGTCCACACATTAGGGGGTGGGGAAACAGGTGGACAGCATGGAGGCTACTTGCTGCGATGACATGGCCAGGAGGGGTAGGGCTGGGACTTGACACAGTCACACTGCCCTTTTAAGGAGAGCCAGTAAGCAAGCAAAGGAAGGGCTGTGGAAGGACAGAGGTGTGAGAGGACACGAGGCCTCCCTGTGGTCCTTCTCCCAGGGAGCAATGTGGGTGCTGAGCCTCCCTGGCTGCTGCCTGCTCAGACTGGCTCAGGGCCAGGCTGGGGACCCAGATGCTTCCTGACCTGCTTTTCCTCTTTCCTTTTGACCCAAGGTCCACACTCTGCCCCGTCAATCATCCCAGGGGCTCCTGTGCTTTCCCACCTGACTGCTTCCCTGGGGCCAGACCCTCACAGATGACCTGGGCTGGGCTGACTGCTGCTGAACTTGGCCCATGGGCTACCCGTGTGCTTTCTCCTGCTTCCTCATTCCTTCCAGCTGGAATTTTCCGGGACTCTGGCCTTAGCTGTGATGGCCATCTGGGGCCAGCCAACACTTGCCCCTCGAGAAGCCTCATGGCAAACACCAGGCACCATGAGGGACGTCCCTGATGAGTCCTGGGATCCTCTGAGGGTCTATGTGTCCCCTGTGTCCATGTGGTAGCTTGGGCTATTATAAACACTTTTTACAAAATGGATTCTGGTGAGAAGAAGAAAGGGCTATTTGTTCATGTTGGAACGCGGCGGGGGGGGGGCTTATGTGGGACTCCTTCCCCCAGCAGAGCAGTTGGCCACTCTGAGGGCAGTTTTGCACCTGCCTCCCTGATAGAAAGTGAGTTCCCACAATGCTGTCCCTCCCTGGGGTCCAGCACAGGTCCTGGCCCCACGCAGACCTGGAGAAGTTGGTTGGATGACTTAAGTTAACACTGGGGTGCGGCACGGCCCACCGGCAGAGGCTCCAGAATGTGGGAAGGATGGGGTGACCCTTCGGCAGACCCCTCGGTTGGGAAGGGTCCCCGAGGTCTGAGGCCGTGGCTCTCCTATCAGGGTTCCCGGTCACCCCTAGCGGGCTCAGCGGCCCCAGTGGACTCAGGGTCCCAGCTTAACGGCGGTGGTGTCCAGGGCAGAGCGGAGCAGGTATGGCCCCCTCAGACCCACACCCCTAAAGGCCTTCCCCCTATCTTTCCTCCCCCCTATCTTTCCTCCCCCCAAGCCCTCTGTCCCCCATTTGCCCCTGTCCCCAGCCCCCGTGGCCTGGGCGCGGGTCTCGGACTGGGGTGCCGCCCACAGTTCGCGCTTCGGAAAGTGCCCCCCCCCCGCCCCCGCAGCCCCTCCGTCCACTCCCGGCTCCTCCCCCTCCTCCTACTCCTCCCCCGGGGGGTGGGGAGCCGGCTCCGGAAGCCCCGGCGCCCCCGCCCCGGCCCCCGCTAGCGCTTTGGAGAGGGCAGTCCGCGCGGGAGCGCGCCACGCGGGGCTGGAGCGCCCAGTCGCCGCCAGCGCCTCGGAGCCCCCCGCCAGCCCTGAGCCCCGCCGGACTCGGAGACCCCCAGCGCCTCTGCCCGGATCCCCGCGCCCAGCCCGATCCCCTCTCTCCGCCCCTCCCCGTCCCCTCGCCCAGCCCGATCCCCTCTCTCCCGCCCCTCCCGTCTCCTCGCCCGCCCCTGCCCCCACGCCCTCCCGGGAGCCCCCCGCGCGTGCCGCGGCCATGGCGGCCGTGCGCGGGGCGCCCCTGCTCTGCTGCCTCCTGGCGTTGCTGGCCCTGTGCCCCGGGGGGCGCCCGCAGACGGTGCTGACCGACGACGAGATCGAGGAGTTCCTCGAGGGCTTCCTGTCGGAGTTGGAGCCCGGGGAGCCCCGGGAGGACGACGTGGAGGCTCCGCCGCCTCCCGAGCCCACCCTGCGCGTCCGAAAAGCCCAGACCCGGGACAGGTCAGGGACGCGGGCCGGGGCGGCGGCAGAAGGTAAGAGCCCGATGGGGGCGGGGTGCCCGGGGGATGGGTGGGGGTGCTGGGCAGCCCGCGTGGGGGCTGGCACCTCAGGTGGGAACAGAGGCGCTCGGCAGAGTCTGGCCACTCCCCGGTCTGCCCAGGGGGGGAATGGCTCACTAATGCACCCGCCAGCCCAGATGCCTGGCGGGACACTGTGCCAAGCAGAGGTCAGTGCTGGCCTGGGGCCCATGGGCCTGGAGGCACATCCAGCACTGGGCAGCAGGGCCGCCTTTGGGAGCCAGTGCCTCTGATTGTCCTAGTCCTTCATCCTCAGTCCTCCAGGCCCCAAGAGGGACTAGGCTTGAGCCACTGAGGACTATGCTATGTTCCCCACAGGGGACTGAGCTGTGTCACTACCCTGCCATCCTAGTGGGGCCACACTGTCTGATGGTGGCACAGCTTCAGGCCTCTCCCTCCTGTCCTTGCCTCCTACTGCAGGAGCACACAGGCAGGTGAGGGGTTTCCAGAAGACCCCCTCCCCATCAGGGCTTCCAGGTGGCAGTGGGCAGTGGTAGTCTGGGGTTATTATGGAAATCAGATGAGGTGATGCATCACCAAAGCATTTAACCCAGGGTCTCTTACATAATCAGCTGTCAATAAATCTTAGCTGTTTATCGTGGCCCACTGGAGGGTGGCAGAGGGTCTTGTGATCCCTCTCTCCCAGGAGACTTCAGGGCACCATTCATCATTCCTGATGTCAGCAGCCCCTCCCCTGCAGCCCCAGCTCTGGGTCTTTGCTGGCTGTTCCACCTCACTGGGCCTGCGTGCGGCCCCTCCTGCCTCTAGCTCCCATTCCAGGCTTGCCGTCTGTCACTGGGATGCTGCTGTAGCAGCTCTGCTTCTCCTGGCTGTCTGCATTTTGTAGCTTTTCCTGTGTTTCTGCCAAACTCCCCATTTGCTCCCCCACCTCCCATTAAGTTCTCAACAGCATTTGCAGCTCCTGCTTAGGGTACAGGGAAGATTCCCACGGAGCAGACACACACCCAGCCCCTGCTCCCTCTCCCAGACTCTCTGAAATGAGCCAGGAGCCACAAGCTCCCTGCCTGTCCCTTCTGTCCTCTGTGTGGTCCCCAGATCCCCCAGGATCCCCTATCTTTCCAACCTACTCCAAACCCCTTATTTCTTGAAATGGGATCACTTCCTCCTCTTTGGGCTTCAAGGCCCACTGAGTGTCCCTTTCCTTCGAAGCTTTTCTTGCCCCTGCAGGCAGACTCAGGGAGGGCCCTGGGCCCATGTCTTTTACCTTGTATGGTGGTTGGCAGGGATGACCAAGTGCTCCTCCGGGCTTGGATGGCTTGGCCACCTCTCTGCCCCTTTCATGCCCAGCACAGAATAGTGGACATTTGGTGAATGAGTGGATTGTGAGGGGCCCCTGTTGAGGTTTTGGCAGGTGAGGGGACGTGGGCCTCTCCCTGGGAGCTGAGTACCCCATGCTCAATCTTTAGAGAGGCTGAGATTGGTGGTGACAGCCCCAGAGTTGCAGACAGAAAGCCTAGGTCCAAATCCCCGCTCTGCCACCCAGCCAAGTAACTTAACCTCTCAGTTTCCTGAGCCACACTGGGAACTGACAAGAGCCCCTATGCCCAGGTTGTGTGCATCTTGAGTGGGGGGACATGTGGGGACACATGGTGGGCTCCTTTAATTTGACCTGAGTCTGCATCTTGGCCAGCACCCCCAGAAAAGGCCAAAGACAAAGGGAAGAAAGGCAAGAAAGACAAAGGCCCCAAGGCAACCAAGCAGTCCTTGGAGGGGTCCCCCAGGCCACCCAAGAAGGGGAAGGAGAAGCCACTCAAGGCTACCAAGAAGCCCAAGGAGAAGCCACCCAAGGCTACCAAGAAGCCCAAGGAGAAGCCACCCAAGGCCACCAAGAAGCCTAAGGAGAAGCCACCTAAGGCCACCAAGAGGCCCCTGGCAGGGAAGAAGCCCCCCACCCTGGCCCCCTCAGAAACCCTGGAGTGGCCACTGCCCCCGCCCCCCAGCCCTGGCCCCGAGGAGCTACCCCAGGAGGGAGGTTTGTGCCAGGCTCTCCGGGGTTTTGGGGTTCTGACTTCCTGCTGGGGTGGAGGCAGGGAGGGATGAGGGTGGGTCCCTGGGTCCCTACTTCCTATAGACCCTCAGGTCCCCCCTGGACAGGGTGGGCTCTGGGGCTTCATTTTTGTCATGAACTTAACAATTTGGTGAGTTCTTTCAGTGCTGCAGCCTCTCCTTGGTAGAGAGAAGACTTAGCAGCCTCTGGGTGGAGATCTCTGTCCCCTGGGCCCCTGCCCACGTGTCTCTGGGCTCTGAACTTGTGGGGTTCCCTCCTGGGTTTCCCTGCTGGGGGTGGCTTAGTGGCAGGGCCTCCCAGACAGCAGGGTGGGTTTCCCAGAAGGTGGCCTAGCTCTCAGGCCCTATAGGACTCCAGCAGGGTGCCGAGGGCCACAGGAGCCCAGGTCCCTTTGGAGAGAGCTTGGCTTCAGGAGGGTGTCTGTAGGGTCTGTGGGGGCTCCATGGGTGGCTGGTAGTCTCCAGCTCTCAAGGTGGTCACAGCAGGCCTCCTGCCCACCTGCTTCTGGGGCTCCTGTGTTGCAGGGGGGCCCCTCCCAAATAACTGGCAGGGCCCAGACGAGGAGACCCGTGTGGAGGCTAGGGAGCAGCAGCCTGGTGAGTGGCCATCACCTGCCTGGCCTCAGGGTGGCCAACCGCCCTGGTGTGCTGGACCGAGGGGTTTCCCAGCGTGGGCCTGGGTGGGATTGTCAGGCAGCTACCAGCACTTTCCCCTCAGAGCCGGAGGAGGAGACTGAGCTGCCCACGCTGGACTACAATGACCAGATAGAGAGGGAGGACTACGAGGACTGTGAGTAGGGCCCTGCGCCCCTGCCTGGGTCAGACCCTGGCCCAGGGGGCCCAGTGAGGGTCCTTCCTGAGGCCTCGTCCCAGCCTCGGGCCCCACTCAGAGCCCGCCTCCCCCTCAGTTGAGTACATTCGGCGCCAGAAGCAGCCCAGGCCACCCCCAAGCAGGAGGAGGCCCGAGCGGCTCTGGCCACAGCGCCCAGAGGAGAAGGCCGAGGCCCTGGAGGACAGGACTGGTAGGAGGGGGCAAGAGAGGAGGGGCGCAGGTGTGGGGGCTCCGGGCCCACCCCACCCCTCACCTCCCCACCTCCACAGAGCCGCCTCTGAAGCCTGTGCTGCCCCCGCTGCCCCCCGACTATGGGGATGGCTACGTGATCCCCACCTACGACGACAGTGAGTACCCACTCACTGCACCCAGGTGCAGGCAGGGGACGCAGGTGGGGTGGACATCGGGACCAGGGGTGTGCTCAGGAGATGGCCGTGGTGACTGACCCACCTTGTAACTCCACCTGCCGCAGCTACCTCACCGCCCCTCACCTGGGCCCTGGCATGCCCACCCCGGCCGTGCTGCCCTGTCTCCTCTTCCTGGTTCCTGACATTGCTCTGGCCCCCGCTGGGGTGTCCCTAGGCCTCGCCCTCAGCTTTGTCACCCCTGTGGGCCCAGACCTCCCCTGTCCTGTGCTCTGGTTGGCTTCCCGCCAGCCCTGGGCGCACACCCTTGGGGAGCCTGAGGGGCTGTCACCACCCTCCAACCCTGGGCCCCAGCTCAGCCCATAAGACACCCCCTCTCCACTCTTCATGGCCACAGGGCCAGCTGTCACCCGAGGCCTGTCCCATGCCTTGGGCATGACTCCCTGCCCGGCCTCCACTCCTCCCTTCCTCAGGCCAAATCTGCCTGGGGCGCCGGGCTGGTGACTTCAGCGAGGTTTTGCTCTGCTGCCCCCTGAGCTCGGGCTGCCTCTCCACCCCCGCGGGACCCTCTCTCCCCTCTTGGCTGTCCCCACCTCTGGTCCTCCTCCCCTCGGCCCAGTCCTGCCTTGCGGGCCTCTGTGGCCCTGGGAGCTGAGGCCCACAGCAGGTCAGGGCTGCCTCAGCCTGGCTCTCCCCTCCCCCCCCACAGTGGACTATTACTTTCGGCCTTTCCCGCCCCAGAAGCCCGATGCTGAGCGCCAGACGGATGACGAGAAGGAGGAGCTGAGTGAGTGGGGCCCAGGGCTTCCCACACCAGGCCAGCTCGGGCCTGCCTGACCCACCACGTGCCCCTAGCTCAGCCTGACACCAACCAACGTGCCCCCCCAAAGCCTAGGGCCAGGCTGACAGGCCCCTCGTACCTTGCACCCTCCAGAGAAACCCAAAAAGGAGGCCAGCCCCAAGGAGGACGAGACCGACAAGTGGGCTGTGGAGAAGGGCAAGGACCACAAAGGTGTGTGGCTGGGGCCGGGGGCCTGGGTTTCCGTGTGGCAGCATCTGGACTCCCGCTTGCCTCCTGGGCCCTCAGCACCACCCTCTCCCTTCTTTGTCCCCAGGGCCCCATAAGGGTGAGGAGTCGGAGGAGGAATGGACTCCTAAGGAGAAAGTCAGTGAGTGGGGGTCCAGGGGGTGGGTGTGGGGGGCCACAGGATGGGGGTACAGGGACCAATGACCTGCCCAAGGCCACAAATGGGACCTGAACCTGGATTTCCTGATGGGGGTCCAGGCCCCTAGAACTCTTTCCTGCTTTTAGGTTCTCAGGCCCAGAGGGGGGGCCCTGGGAGCCAAGGACAGCCTCGCTTGGCTGCCCCTGCTCTGGGCCTAAGGCTGGCCTGCTTCAGGAGGGCGGTGGCTCTCTAGATCCCCTAGCAGCAGTAGGGGGAGGACCTGGGCCCTTGAGTGGGGAGCAAGGCCTCAGTCACCTTTGCAGGTGTCACTGCAGGGCCAGTGTGCAGATGATTCTGATCTGGATGATGTCTGTGACTGGCCAGGCCCCGGGGTGGCTCTGCCTGTGATTTCGTGTGAGCCCCTTGTCCGCTGAGAGCCAGGCATGGTCTAGATGGGGCAGCTGAGGCCCAGGGAGGGGAAGCACAGGCTGGGATCAGAAGCAGCTCCTGGCCTGGGTTTGAGTCACTTTGAGGTGGGCTGGTGCGGGGCACCAGGGAGCCACTGGCCAACAACAGCTGCCCTCTGAGTGGCGCCCTCTGAGTGGTACCCCCTGATGTTCAGGGAGTGGGTCCTGGGCTCCTTGGTTCTGGGTTTGGTGGAGGGAGGGATAGAGCTAGTGAGCCACCAGCCTGGGGTTCATGTCCCCAGAATGCCCACCCATTGGGATGGAGTCACATCGTATCGAGGACAACCAGATCCGAGCCTCGTCCATGCTGCGCCACGGCCTGGGGGCACAGCGTGGCCGGCTCAACATGCAGGTAGGCATCGGGATGGGCCCATCTCCCAGCTAGGCAAGGGGCTCCACCACCCATACTCAGCCTCCTGCTGCCCCCCGGACAGGCCGGCACCAACGAGGACGACTACTATGATGGGGCATGGTGTGCTGAGGATGACTCAAGCACTCAGTGGATCGAGGTGGACACCAGGAGAACTACCCAGTTCACAGGCGTCATTACCCAGGGTCGAGACTCCAGCATCCAGTATGCTCACATGCTATTGGCAGGGGCGAGTGGTTCCAGGCACAGTTCTGTGTCCCATTTGGGACATTATAGTGGGCCCTATAGCTGGCTCAGGAAGGCCAGAAAGATCAGTGAGGGGCTGACCCTGCCCATCCCCACTTCTCAACCATGGCCTGTCAGCCCCTGTGTCCAGATGAGCACCCGAGGTCAAGGACAGACCACCTGCCCATGGCCACCCAATGGGCATAGCACCCAGGCTCCTGACCTGGGCCATGCACTACAGCCCTGCTAGCTCTTCAGTTCTTGGGCCCAAAAGAGGGGTCTCAAGTCAGCTGAGGGCCTGGGATAGGAGAGAGAGCAGCTCTTCCCTGATAGCCATCTGCTCCACAGTGACGACTTTGTGACCACCTTCTTCGTGGGCTTCAGCAATGACAGCCAAACGTGGGTGATGTACACCAATGGCTATGAGGAAATGGTGGGTGCCCGACCCCTCAGCTCTGCTCCCATTGTCTGGTCTGGGGTGGGCTCTTGGAGGAGATGGGGGTGCCACTCTGAGGCCTGCCTCCCCCCAGACCTTCCATGGGAACGTGGACAAGGACACGCCTGTGCTGAGTGAGCTCCCGGAGCCAGTGGTGGCCCGTTTCATCCGCATCTACCCACTCACCTGGAATGGCAGCCTGTGCATGCGCCTGGAGGTGCTGGGGTGCCCCGTGTCCCGTGAGTGCAGAAGGGCTGGCAGGGGCTCAGAGGGAAGGCTGGGGTGAACTAGGGGTGGGCCGGCAGGCGCCTGGCTCAGGGCCCTGCCTGCCCACCCTCTAAAGCCATCCACAGCTACTACGCACAGAACGAGGTGGTGGCCACTGATGACCTGGACTTCCGGCACCACAGCTACAAGGACATGCGCCAGGTTGGAAGCACTTGTCCTGGGGCCAGGGGTGGGACCTGTCCATGGGCTGATGGAAGAGCATGTGCCTGGTGCTTCCAGCACCTGACCCAGTCCCTGCTGGTTCCAAGGGCACGGCCTGCCTGAGAGGGACATTGGCCATCCCTCATCTTAGGAAGGAGGCTAGTAGCTGGGGGCTACCTAGGAGTGGCTGGGGTTACATGTAGGAGCCATGCCTGTCCCTCCCCATAGAGCAGATTAAGACAGTGGAAGAGGCAGTTGTGTGATTTGGGGTCCTCTCCCCACACCAGCTCATGAAGGTGGTGAACGAGGAGTGCCCCACCATCACCCGCACATACAGTCTGGGCAAGAGCTCTCGAGGGCTCAAGATCTATGCCATGGAGATCTCGGACAACCCTGGGGAGCACGAGCTGGGTGAGGGTCTGTGGGGCATCGTGTGCCTTGCGCCCTGGTGCTGCTGACGTGCAGAGATCACCATCTCCTGCCTGTTCCTGGAGCCCCTCTGGGGGCTCAGGCCCATCTTGCTGGGCTCTACAAGCCTCAGCTGTACCCCAGCCCCAGCCCCCTATCCCCTTGAGTATGAGGTGGGCCTGGGTCCCTCCTCAGACACCCTGGGCCTCAGGAGACTGAGTGATTGCCGAGGCTCCTGTCCTTGCAGGGGAGCCCGAGTTCCACTACACAGCTGGGATCCATGGCAACGAGGTGCTGGGCCGAGAGCTGCTGCTGCTGCTCATGCAGTACCTGTGCCGTGAGTACCGTGATGGGAACCCTCGTGTGCGTAGCCTGGTGCAAGACACGCGCATCCACCTGGTGCCCTCGCTGAACCCTGATGGCTACGAAGTAGCAGCACAAATGGTGAGTTGGGGTGGGGCTGGCCAGGGGCCAGACAGGCAGGGCTGGGGGGCGTCTGTGTGGGCGGCCAGTGTCCACTCTGCTGGATTCCTGCAGGGCTCAGAGTTTGGGAACTGGGCACTGGGACTGTGGACCGAGGAAGGATTTGACATCTTTGAGGACTTTCCGGATCTCAACTCTGTACTCTGGGGAGCTGAGGAGAGGAAATGGGTCCCCTACCGGGTCCCCAACAATAACCTGCCCATCCCTGAACACTACCTTTCCCCAGATGCCACGGTGAGGCCACAGTCTGGCTGACATGGTGGGGGTGGGGGAAGCAGCTTGGACCCTGGGATCCTCCAGGCTCGGGGGCAGGGCTGGCAGTAACTGGGTTCCAGGCGCTGAGGCTCTGGGGGCTGGGGGACAGAGGGGAGTGTGAACACTGGTGCAGGGCTTTGTGGAGGATGATGTGGGGGGACATGGGTACCTGAGGCTGCAGCCCTGACCTCACTGGCACTGGCCACCCCAGGTGTCCACAGAGGTCCGGGCCATCATTGCCTGGATGGAGAAGAACCCCTTTGTGCTGGGAGCAAATCTAAACGGCGGCGAGCGGCTTGTGTCCTACCCCTACGACATGGCCCGCCCACCGAGTGAGGAGCAGCTGCGGGCCGCAGCCCTGGCGGCTGCCCGGGGGGAAGAAGAGGACGAGATATCTGAGGCCCAGGAGACCCCAGACCACGCCATCTTCCGCTGGCTGGCCATCTCCTTCGCCTCCACCCACCTCACCATGACCGAGCCCTACCGGGGAGGCTGCCAAGCGCAGGACTACACCGGCGGCATGGGCATCGTCAACGGGGCCAAGTGGAACCCGCGGTCTGGGAGTGAGTCAGCCTGGGAG
Organism: Daubentonia madagascariensis; assembly: GCA_023783475.1. Lineage (NCBI taxonomy): Eukaryota > Metazoa > Chordata > Mammalia > Primates > Daubentoniidae > Daubentonia > Daubentonia madagascariensis. The sequence goes on from JAKFHU010002658.1 coordinate 13,578,060, forward strand.
GGGCTGTGGGTGGGTGCTTGGCCTGAGGAGGGGGTGACTGCAGGTCTGTGTCTGTCCCTGGCCAGCTATCAATGACTTCAGTTACCTGCATACCAACTGCCTGGAGCTGTCCATCTACCTGGGCTGTGACAAGTTCCCTCATGAGAGTGAGCTGCCCCGCGAGTGGGAGAACAACAAGGAAGCGCTGCTCACCTTCATGGAGCAGGTGCGGCGGCCACAGCAGCCAGGGGAGAGGAGGGTGGAGCTCGGGGACTGGGCCGTGGATGGGAGGGAGGGTGGGAGCAGCAGGCCACAGGGTGGGGGGGGTCTCCATGAGGACCACCAGCCCTGCCTGCTTCCCTAGGTGCACCGCGGCATTAAGGGGGTGGTGACGGACGAGCAAGGCATCCCCATTGCCAACGCCACCATCTCCGTGAGTGGCATTAACCACGGTGTGAAGACAGGTACCTTGTGTGCACACCTTTACCCCGCCTTCCCAAGGGGACCCCACCAGAGGGTGGACAGGGGTGGGGCGGGACTCAGAGAGGGTGGGCGGGGCCTGGGGCGGGACTCAGAGGGGGAGGGCGTGGCCTGGGGCAGGACTCAGAGACGGAGGGCGGGGTGGGGGGTTGCAATCTGGGCAGCCGGCACATCCTCCCCCTGCAGCAAGTGGTGGTGATTACTGGCGCATCTTGAATCCGGGTGAGTACCGCGTGACAGCCCATGCAGAGGGATACACCCCAAGTGCCAAGACCTGCAATGTGGACTATGACATTGGGGCCACCCAGTGCAACTTCATCCTGGCTCGCTCCAACTGGAAGCGCATCCGCGAGATCCTGGCCATGAATGGGAACCGGCCTATCCCACACATCGACCCGTCACGCCCCATGACACCCCAGCAGCGGCGCCTGCAGCAGAGGCGCCTACAGCACCGGCTGCGGCTGCGAGCACAGATGCGGCTGCGGCGCCTCAATGCCACCACCACCACGAGCCCCCATACTGTGCCCCCCACGCTGCCCCCTGCCCCCACCACCACCCTGAGCACTACCCTGGAGCCCTGGGGCCTTCTACCCTCAACCACCACTGGCTGGGAGGAGTTGGAGACTGAGACCTACACAGAGGTAGTGACAGAGTTTGGGACTGAGCTGGAGCCTGAGCTGGAGCCCAGGTGGACCGAGGTGGAGGAGGAGGAAGAGGAGGAGGAGGTAGCCACTGGCCAGGCATTCCCCTTCACAACAGTTGAGACCTACACAGTGAACTTCGGGGACTTCTGAGATCAGAGTCCCACCAAGACCCTGGCCCAGTTCAAGCTACAGCAGCTCAAGCTATTTCCTCAGCCTGCCACCCACAGTCATGTCACACATCACATGGAATGCCCCCTGGTGTGGACCCTGCAGGAAGGGCCAGTCCTGCCCCTTTGAGGGGGCACAAATGGGACCGGGACCTAAGAGCCAGAGTCCGTGTAGAGGCTTCTGCTCCTCCTGCCGGTAAAGGACGGGGCTGCTGCAGCATTGGGGTGGGGGCAGGTCCGAGGGAGCCAAGGTCACTCGAATAAAACAAGCTCATGGCACTGACCTCTCATGTCCTACCAGCTCAGGGAGAGGGAAGGAAGCAGGGAGACTGGCTAGTGAGCGCAGGGGCTTCCAGCCACTATGGGCTCCCCTGCAAGAGTCCAGTACCAAAAGTGCCCAGGATCTCACAGCTTGCATAAGCAAGCGTCAGGCTTTATTTGCACTGCTAACACTGCAGGGAATGAGCAGCCTCCATCCAGGCCTCTCTGGCCAAGGCTGCCTTTCTGAGTCAGAGGCCCAGCCCCAGGCCTCCCAGGTCATCATCCTCTGCCCCAAAGCCAGAGAAGCTGATGGGCTGACAGGCCAGGCTGCGCAGGTTCACGAGGCAGGCCGTCTGTGTGGCACTGAAATCGGGGACGGTCACCAACAGCACTGTCTGGTCGTCAGGGCCTGCAAAGAAGCCACATAGGACCCCCCTTAGGTTCTGGGTGAGGCCTGCCTCAAATAGAAGCTGCCAGAAGTAAATAGGAGTCTTCATTGGCCCACAGTGGGAAAGTTACAGTAGAAGGCCAGAGATGAGCCCTGACAGAAGCACATGGGCTTGGAGCCATTTCAGCCCCTGCCCAGTCGGCCACTTAGCTCAGCTCCCCACAATGTTATGATGGCCACTCAGCAGCCCCTGGGCTGTCCATCCCACAGGGGGCCAGGGAAATCCACAATGTAGGTTTTCTTCTCTGTGAGCCTTGTCCCCAGGAGAGAGCAAATCCCTCATGACAGCCCAGGCCTGGGGTCCCCAGAAGACAAAAATTACCTTGGATGATTTTGGAGCCAAAGCTGGGAGTGTTGCCACAAAAGTAGACATGAGGGCACTCCAGAAAGATGAACGGGTCAGTTTTGTAGAATGGGTAGCAACCTGAGGGAGAAGGGCCTGCTGCTGAGCAGGGCTCCTCAGCCTCGGCCCAGGACGCCTGGGCTGGGCAGTCCCACCAGGGACCACCCTGCACAGGATGTGGACCAGCACCCCTTCCTCTCCCACTAAGTGCCAGCAGCAACACCCCCAGTTGTGACAACAAAAGCACCTCTAGACATTGCCACATGACCCCGGTGGCGGCGGGTCAGCTCACCCCTGCTGCCTGTTCCCTTTGGGGTGGGCCCTGGGTGAGGGTGCTGTGCTCTGGCCAGCCAGGCTTCCAATATACTCCCATGACCTTCAGCCCTGAGCACGCCTTGGCCATAGACAGAATTAAGATTCCAGAGTAGCTTCCAGAACAGACACCAAGCTTCTGAGCTTCTTAGGTCTCAACAAGGCTGGCAAGTGCAAGCCCACAGTGGAGACCATGTGCACATGAGGCCCTGCCAGACCTCCTTGGGCCTTTGCTCCCATCCCATGTGGCTAAGCCTGTTACCTAGGGTGTCAGGGGCTGTGGGGCTGATGTGACGGACCCGCAGGGTCCACTCCAGGATCTCCAAGTGATCCTCCATGCTGCTGTATCGAAAAATGTCACTCACATTCTGTCCTGATGTCCCTAGGAATCTGCAAGGCAAGGCTCAGCTGACCCCTGGCCAGGGAGGGGTAGGAGGTAGGGGGAGGGAGGGGACTGCCTCCTTAGGCACAAGGCTGGGTCACACTGAAGCATGGCCATGCTGGCTACCTGACTCCATCGATGGTGGCCTGGTAGGGGTTGGTGACCAACTGGAGTGTGGAGTAGGCAGTGGCCAGCGGGAACATGCAGGGGTGGAGGGGCTGCTGGGGGAGCGTGTAGTTGGTGGGATCAAATTCACCTGGCATCACATCCACCGGCACCGAGGCCTGGAAGGCACAGGGCAGGGAGAGTTCAAAGAACCCTGAGGGAGTCCACACCCTCTGCTCCTGCCACTCCACCTCCCCTTCCCTGCTCGCCTTCAGTTGCCCAGTGGCAGCTTCAAGACTGGAACCTCCATCAGCCCCCAGCCCCCAGCCTGCTCACGCTCAGCTGCAGGAGGATCTCATCCAGCATCTTCACGGCCTCCACGCTGGCTGCCTGGGTTTTCTTGGTGAGGTACTTGGCCTGGGGTAGAAGCCCAGGAGGCTGTCAGGCCCTGACTGGGTCTCAGATCAGAGGAATGCTCCAAGCCTGCCTTCGTCCCAGGTTCGGAGAAGAACAGAGCAAAGCCCCACCCGCAGGAAGATGTAGCAATTGTCCCACAGACCCTCACTCCCCTTAGCCTTCCGCCACCCTCAGAGACAGCCTGGGCAGGAAGATGAGCCCCTAGTGCAGAAGGCCCCAGAGTCACTGCGGGGCGCTCCCCACCGACCTGCAGGACCCTGTAGGGTATGTGCTCTCTGTGGGGGAGAAGGGGCTGCCAGGCATCTGCCAGGCTGGAGCTGAATGCAGCCAGGCGGGCTCCATACCTTATTGATAGAATCTCTGCTCTGCGTGTTGTGGCTGAGGAGGTTCCCTGCGAGGATGACCCGGGAGACGTGGGCAGCACTGCATTGTTCCCCTTCATCCCCGAGCTGCCCCGTCACCACGTCCACCAGCAGCTGGGTGCCCAGTAGGCTCTCACCTCCCCCTCCACCCAGGCCCAGGCCGGACACCAGCAGCACAAACCTGTGGGAGAAGGTGGGGTCCCTCAGAGTGCTGAGAAAGGAGGCAGCCCCTTCCAGGCGGGGTCTCGCAGATCCCCTCCCCTGCGCTGTGGCCAGGTCCCGGCCCCTGAGTGCAGCTCCTCACCTGTCTGTGTCGAGGGGGGGCATGGGCTTCTGTGGAGCAAGGTCAGCGAAGCAATGGTCCTCCACTAGAAACTTCCCATCATCTTTTACGGAGCCAAACACGGCCAGGACCGTCCCTGGGGAGCGGCAATGTCAGGCCCGAAGGGGGAGCCCCAGGTGCTACCACCTTCTTCCTGTCACCCAAACAGGCAAAACCAGCCAGCCTCCCTCAGCCACACTGGTGAATTCTCACCCAGGACTCCAGGCCTGATTCTTACTTCTGGGGTCACTGCCTTTGGGAGATGGGTCTCCCCACCAGGTTTCACTCACTCTGATGGCTTCCTACTGCCTGAACCCTCACTACCTCCGCAAGGACGTACAAGTCCACAGTCCCCTCAACACACAGGCCACCCTGCTACCCCACCCTCCAGGCTCCCTACCCACACCACACTTCACCTGCTTACTGGGCTCCCTACCTGTGACCAACTTTGACACATCAATGGTGCCCTTCAGTTTGATACGCTGTAATTCATCTTCCAAGACCAGCTCGTCATCTGGGTGGATGTACTTGCTACGAGGAGGCTGGGGGAGCAGGTTGTGCTGGAATGCAGAGATGGGAGGTAGTCTTGGCCAGAGCCAACCAAGGTGCCTGTGTTAGTGAGATGGCACTGCAGTCCCCACCCCTCTGCAGCCCGTTGTCTCTGGACCTGTTCCCCTGCCCATGAGGGGCAGGGGCTCATCCCCAATCCCCTGGTTCTACAAATGGGTGGCACATCAGGGAAGTGTTTTAGGGGGAGGCCGAGTCTGCCCAGCTGCTCCGCCTCACCTCCTCGCTGATCTCTCGCAGGATGGATGGCTGGAGCGGCATGGCCTTGAACAGAGTCCCCACCACACAGCACTTCTCCCCAGGCTGCAGCTCACACAGCTTCTTCACTCCGACTCCACTGCCTGGGGCATGAGGGACACAGACTCAGACACTAGGCGGCCCCACCCTGACAAAGCCCAGCCCTCCAGCACAGGGCACATAATGGCCTCACTGGAGTGCTGCAGCCTGGGGCCCTGGCCCTTCCCAGAAGGGAGACATCAAGTGCAAGGACCCCCTGGATCTCAGGGTGACAGTACAGGGTGAGTCAGCCACAGGAGACAAGGGACTCTGGGTGTGGCTGGGCCCTGCATGCCATGTGTCCTCATAAGAGGCAGAGAGAGACCGACACGAAGAAAAGAGGGAACGTGAAGATGGGGCAGAGGTTGCAGTGACGTGGCCACAAGCCCAGGGACGCCGGGGCAGCTGCCAGAAGCTGGAAGAGGCCAGGAAGGGTCCTCCCCTAGGGCCTCCAAAAGGAGCCAACCCTGCTGACACCCGGATTTCAACTTTTGGCCTCCAGAACTGTGAGAGAATAAATGTCTGTTGTTTTAAGTCAACGAACGTATGGTGCTTTATTAGAGTGGCCACAGGAAACTCGCACAGAGCTTTACTTCACTAATACCTACAACCATGAGTCCTAGCAAGACATATGCCAAGTCTCAACATGGCCCTACCCTGGAAATATTAGTTTTCTTTAAGCGTTTGCATTCTTCCACCCTGCCCTCCACCCCCACCAAATTCTTCATGCCCTGAAAAGAGAGATACCCAAAATGCAGACTTTACTCCCCTCCACCCACTCTGTTCCCTGCGGAGTCAGGCGGCCCTGTTTACCCAGAACATCCGGGTACCATCTCAGCACCTTCCCAGCACCCTGGGGGCAAACGAGAACACATGGAAGGGTTTGGTACACTCAGGAAGAAAGGTGTGGAGAGTCAGTGCAGGCAGGAGGGAGGAACACAAGTCCCCACACAGTACAGACCCAGCTGGGCTGTGGGCAGATGCCAGACCAGCCCCTCAGCCCAGCTGACTCCAGCACAGCCCAAACTCCTGCTGTCCAGAATAACCAAGAACATTCCTCAGGTCTACACCATCAGAGGGGAGTAACTCCAAACAAGATAAGGAAGGTGCCAGCACTGGATAGAAATGCCAGACACCAACAGAAACACAGACCCCAAATCCCAACCTATCTCACTCTTACTCTGCTCCAGGGGGCCCTGCCTAAGCACTGTATGTGTAACTCATCCAAACCTGAAAATGTGCCCAGAGTAGATATTATCACCCCCATTGAGGCACAGAGAGGTTAAGTAACACGTCCAAGGGCACACAGCTGGGATCCAAACATGTGCCCCTGAGCACTAGGAAGAATGACACATCCCTGCAACCGAGGGCAAGAAAGACACCCTTCTGCCCAGGCGATGTGCTGTCATCAATGTCGAAACTGGACACAAAGGCCAACACCGCCCCCATGGAGCCTACTGTCTAGGAGGGAGAGAGACAACAGACAATAAACAAGTAATAATTAGCCACCGTGACAAGTGCTATGAACAAATGGGGAGCTGAGGGAGAAAAACAGAGGCCCTGGTCAGTTCAAGGTGGCCTCTCGAAGGATGTGACACTTTGCTTCAGCTGAGATTGTAAGGCACCATGAGAAGACTAGGGGAAGAGTGTGCCAGGCAAAGGGAAAAGGCCACAGCAGGGCTTGGCTCGTTTAGGGAACAGCTGAGTGGAGAAACCAATTCTGAGAGGCAGGCTGAGCCTTGGTGAGGACACCCAGGCCACAGAGAAGCCACGTGTAGGCGTTCTGGGCGACGGCCAGCATCAGGGCCTGTGAGCAAGCGACACTGCCGCCCCACCGCCAATCACCCCACTCATCGTGGCAGCTGTCTGATTTCCTGACCACAGTCTGTGAGCAGAGTGAAATGGCTGTTGCCCATCACTGGGGGGGTGATTGTTAGCAGCTGTAGTAACTGGAAGAGAAATGTGCTACCAGAGGAGGGGGCTGCCATAACGAATCTAAAGAATTGGGCCTGAGCGGCAGGTGAGCCCTGATAGGACCCAAGGAAGATGTCCCCGAAGGCTTAAAGGAAAGTGAGGAAAGGGCTATTGGGAGCCAGAGGAAGGAGCCCCTTGTTATGCGGTAGAGGAGAGGTGAATAGCACTTTTGCCCAAGGTAAAGAAAACAGAAAACACCCCTAATGAACTTGATGATCTAGCAAGGAGATTTCTGGGCCCAGTGTTCTCCCGGCTGCCTGTAATAACATGAGAGTAGATCCAGTGGCTTGGTGTGGGAAGGGATGGGCTTCCCAAAGCTCCCCGGGTGGTTCAATGTGCAACCAGAGCTGAGATCCATTAAGCCTGGTGCTGGGGACAATAAAAATGAATAAGACATGGTCTCACCTACAAAGACCTCAGTTTAAAAACTTAACAGGAGGTGAATTTGAAAACTACGTGGAAAGCCACTCTTATGCAAATGACAAGAATGGGGTAATGTAGAATCACTCAGTAGACAAAGGTGGTAGATGGGGGGCCCTGCTTCACCACAAGAACGATCCAACTGCAAGAGAGATCACCAAGGAAGAAACGGGAAAAAGAGAAAGGGCTGTGTTCGTTAGGCTACTTTATTAGGAAAGACAGAGAGCCCAAGGGACAGGAGAATTTCATGGCCAACAAATGTGGAGGGGCAAACAGACATCAGTAAACACAGGGGGTCTCCTTGAGACTGGGGGGTGCATCTTCACCAACCTTGGCTCTTGGTGCCAGCCTACCATGCTGAGGGGCTCTCTAGTTACAGTGTGGGCAAATGGTTGAATAATTTGCACTGAAGATAGGAAAAACATTTTCCTCTGCCAAAAAAGTAATCACGTCACTGCCAGAACAAAGCCCTTACCTTGGACTACCCTCTGAACTAAACCTAACTTTAAACCCACAAATTACTTCATTTAATCCTTGAAACTGAGGGAAAAAGAAGTTAATTTTCCCAAGGTAATGGGAAGTGGGATAAATCAGAGAAATGTTCCAGTTCTCCCACACAGCATTTCTAAGTTCTGGGATGGTGGGGCAGAAACACCTCCCCAAACTCTCACTTACCCCAGTGCTGCTGGGCCCGGTTCACCAGGAAGGGTCTCATTTGAATGAGGCGGGTGGCATAAATGTGGGCGTACTGCCGGCTAAAGCTGCGCTCCCCTAGCCGGAAGGGTTGCGAGGAGTTGGTGTAGGTTGCCACGGGCACCCGAGCAAAGGTGGCATTGTTGGCTGATGGTGGAGACAGCAGAGTGTGGGCCCTCTGGGCAGCCTGCTCAGAAAACATGGTCGTGCTCTTGGCTTGCTTTGTCCAGACAGCTCCACCAAGGCCAAGAAGGGTCACTGTGAGAACACAAAGGCATTCCTGACCCCCAAAGCAGCGGCTCTCCTGGTGTCTCAGCCGAGCTGACCACACTGCACCCAAAGGGCACCAGGAAAGGGGAAAGCTGTAGTCAACACCAGACATCATGTCCACCTGGAAATCTACTGTGACTGGATACCCATGTCTTACCCTGTAACCTTCACCCAAAAAGGGAGAAAAGCAAAGCTAGGAGCATTTGTCCCACCTGGAGCTCTCTCTGAACCCCACACTCAGGCATCTACTACCTGCTCCACCTGGACAACTACCCGTGTCTCAAGTTCAGCACGCCCCAAATGGAATTCCTGATGTCTCCATCTAGCTCTCCAGCCCCTGCCAATCTCCAGGCATGAGGTCTGCCTTATTAAATAAGCCTACCATGAAATAATATGCCTATTATTAAATAATAATAAAAAAAAATCCTTTTCTTGGGGTTGCGCTACTGTCCAACGACCCAGTAGTGAGGACAGTACTGTTAATGCCTACACAACACGCCTGCATCAACACGCTTTGCTTTACTTTGGTTCTAAAAAAATTTTTTAATTAAAAAAAAATAATAATAAAAATAAAACTAACTAAAAACATAAATCAGTCACTGATCTGCTCAAAACTCTCCAAAGTTTCTTCATTTCACTGAATAAAGCCCCAAGTCCTTACAATGACCTATGAGATCTGCCCCACTGTTCTTCCCCTCCTGTCCCTCCCCACAGCAGGAGACCTCTGCACTCTTGTTGGCTCCTCTTCCATGTGCCTACAGGGCTCACTTGCTCATCTCCTTCAAGTCCTTACTAATTTACTACCTTCTCCCCTGACCATTTGATTTACAACTGCAGCCTTCCTGGTACTTCTGCTTCTCCAATTGTATTGCTGTTTACAGTATTTACCTTCTAATAAACTATATATTTTAAATTTTGTTGTCTGCCTCCACCGACTAGACCCTAAGTTCCAGGAGGGCAGAGATTTCTGTGTCTTATTCCTGGAGGTATTGCCAGTCCCCGGAACTGTACTGTCCTGTATGTAGCCACTAGCCACTTGGGGCTACTGGGTACCGGAGATATGGCGAGTCCAACTGCGATGTATGGGTAGGACACACACCAGATATCGCAGAGTAGTACGTTTGGATATATTTATTGGGTTACCAAAATTGATTTCTGCTATTTCTTCTTACTTTTTTAGTACACCTATTAGCAAGTTTAAAATCCCGTAGTTGGCTTGGATTCTATCTCCACGGGACAGTACCAGCCTAGGCACAGGCTCTGCACTCGTGTCGAGTGAATGTGAATGAGCTTTCAGTCCAAACCTGCTGGATGGCGGCAGCAGCCAGGCCGCGCTGTGCGGGAAGGGACCGCGGCCGGCCCTCCAGCTCGGCTCCACGCGGCCACCGCGGAACGCCCGCCGCGACACAAGCCCACAGCCCCAGGAGTCCGGCCCCGCGGCCTGGATCCGCAGCCCCCCGCTGACCCCGCTCCACCAGAACCCACTCACCGCGCGGCGCGCCGCATCCCGCCAATCCCCGCGCGCCCGCCCCCGCCCCTCCCTGCATCCCGCCAATCCCTGCGTACCTGCCCCGCCCATCGCCGCATCCCGCCAATCGCCGCCCTCCCGCCCTTCCAGCATCACGCGCCGCATCCCGCCGACCGCCTTGCGCTCCGCCCCCGGACACCGCCTGCTAGCGCGGAGCCACGCCCCCGATTTCCCGGGCAACGCGGGGCTGGGGCCAGCGCCGCTGCTCCTGGGTTGGCGACCGCGTGTGCTGTGGGTCAGGGTGCGCATGCGCTGACGGAGTCACCCCACCCCCCCCACCCCCGCCGCCCCTGGTGCCTCCTCCATCCCCGCTTTCCCAGCGGAGCTGTTTCCCTGAAGTGATGGAGACACGCAAGGAGGCTCCCGACAGAAAGAGGTCCAAGAGCACAACCGCCGGCCGGGGGAGCAGTTCCTGTGCCCGAGGGGACAGCGCAGGAACTCGGGGTTCTTCCCGAGCGCTCTCGTCCTGCCAGCATCTGCGTCCGGGAAACCGATGTGCTGTTTCAGGGTCTTCCCCCACCTGCCCACGGCTGCGCTCTAGCCTGCATCCCAACATCCCCAATTTCCGGTGTTGTCATACCCTTTCTTACCCACCACGTCTGTCTTGGTGCCGTCCTCACTTTGGGAATGCTCTTTTTTGCATCTCCACTAATTCCTAGAACTCCTCACCGAACCCAAGATGCCCTTCCCTGGGAAGCTTTCTTGGCCACTCCCACCGTGCTGTGATTCTCTCAGGCACCCCTCAGCGCCTATTGTTCTGCTCTGTCACAGGGCATGTTTCGTAAGTCTTGTCTCCACAAAGAGTGGATATTAACACTCGTTAATTATTATTATTTGATATTTTAATTTAAAATTTAATATTTTGATTATTAAAAGCCCTTGCAATCGACTTGGCACTGTTCTGAGGTCTTGACATGTTGATTCATCTACTCCTCACATAACCTTTTGAAGCATGAACAATTACTCTCCCATTTTACAGGTGAGGAAACTGAGGCAGAGAGGTCATCTAGCTAGTAAGTAACAGCTGGGGTTAACACAAAGGCAGCTGGACTCTTACCAGTAACATTGTACTGTCCTGGGCCTTCACCCATAACATTGTACATGTATTCGGAAAACAGATAATTTTACTTCTTCCTTTCCAATTTAGACACCTTTTATTTCTTTTTCTTGCCTAATTAATCTGGCAAGAACTTCCAAAACTATTTTGAATAGAAGTGATGAAAGTAGGCATCTTTGTTTTGTTTCTGATCTTAAAGGAAAAGCTTTCAGTCTTTCAACACTGAGTATGATGTTAGCTGTGAATTTTGGGTTTTTCATGTGTGGACTTTCTTATTTGAGGTAGTTTCCTTCTATTCCTAGTTTGTTGAGTTTTGGTGTTTTTTTAATCATGAAAGAGTGTTGAATTTTGTTGAATACTTTTTGGGCATCAATTGAGATGATCACGTGTTTTTTTTTTTCTTCTATTCATGTGGTCGATTACATTTATCGATTTTGTTATGTTGAATCATTCTAGCATTTCAGGAACAAATCCCACATGGTGGATTTACAAACCACTTGGTGGAGTTACAAACCAAAGTTACAGTAATACTAGCTTTTATAATAGCCCCTGTATTTTCCTTTATCAGAGATCTTTATTTCTTTATTCAGCTTTGAGTTACTGTCTAGTGTCCTTTCATTTCAACTTGAAAGATTCCCTTTAGCATTTCTTGCAGGGCAGGTCTTGTGATAATGAACTCCTTGGCTTTTGTTTATCTAGAAATGCCTTCATTTTCCACTCATTTTTAAAGGACAGTTTTGTCAGATACAGGATTCTCAGTTGACTTTTTTTTATGTTCAGCACTTTGAATATATCAACTCATTGCCTTTTGGCTTCCAGGGTTTCTGATGAGAAATCTGACCATCTTTTTGAGGATCCCTTGTTGTGATGGGTCACTTCTCTCTTGTAGCTTTCGAGATTGTCTCCTTGTCTTTGGCTTTCAGCAATTTGGTTGTAATATCTTGGTGTGGGTATCTTTGAGTTTATCCTACTTGGAGTTTATTGAGCTTTTTGGATGTTTATATTCATGTTATTCATCAAACTTGGGAAGTTTTCAGCTATTATTTCTTCAAATAATCTCTCTGTACATTTACTCTCTCCTCTCTCTGGGATGGCTGCAGTGGGCGTGCTGATCTGCTGGATGACATCCCGCGAGTCCCTTAGGCTCTGTTCATTTTCCTTCAGTCTTTTTTCTTTCTGTTCCTCACATTTGATAATGTCAATGTCCAGTTTTCAAGTTTGCTGATTCTTTCTTCTCCCTGCTTAAATCTGCCTTCGAATCCCTATAGTGAATTTTTTCATTTTAGTTATTGTATTTTTCAGTTCCAGAATTTCTTTTTTGCTACCTAAAAAAAAAAGTTTTCTATCTCTTTATTGATATTCCCATTTGTTCATACATCATTTGTCTAGGCTAAGTGCGGTGGCCCATGCCTGTAATCCCAGCACTTTGGGAGGCTGAGGGGGAGGATTTCTTGAGGCCAGGAGTTTGAGACCAACCTAGGCAACATAGCGAGACCCTGTCTCTACCAAAAAAATTTAAAAAATTTTAAAAGTCTTTGTCTAGTAAGCCAGCCATCCAGTCTTTCTCTGGTATGGTTTCTATGATTTATTTTTTTCCTTTGAATACGTCATATTTTCCTATTTCTTTGTATGCCTTGTGATTTTTTTTTGTTGAAAACTGGACATTTGAATCTTACAATGTGGAAACTCTGGAAATCATGCTCTCCTTTTCTTCAAGTTTGCTGGGTTTTTTTTTTCTTTTTAAAATTGCTGTTGGCTGTCTCTATGCTGGGGATTAGCCTGACGTGAAAGCTTAATGTCTCAGGTCTTTTCTGTGCCTGTGTCTTTCCTTGGGCGTGTGCAGTGACTTTCTAAATTTCCCTGTGTATGCAGTTGCTTTTAAATTTCCTAATCCTGAAATGTCTGGCTTCCAAAAGGGGAAAAGAGGAAAAATGAAGGACAAAAGAAAAAACCTCAAACAGGTGCTGGCCCTTTAAATCCTCTGGAAGCCACTTTAGTTGGCAGAGTTTGAAATAATGGTGATGGAGGTTGCATCAACCCCTGCCCTCTTCTGTGTTGCACTTCCATGATCAGAAGCAGCAGTCAGAACTCAGATCCCTGAATGGTGGAGGACTAGGTCTTTGTTGCCTACCCTGGCTCCTGACAGCCACTTTAGGAACACTGGTACACCTGCCTGCCATGGGGTGGGGGTGGAGATGGGTAGCCCTGGTGCTACAGGCTGAAATTGACCAAAATTCACTTCCCTTGCAATTTGCCTTCCCTTGCAAATCTTTGAATAGACTCCAGAGTTTGGAAATAGTTACATGTTCTAAAAATGTTGCTATTTGTTATGGCATGGTAAATTCAGTGTCATCGCAGGAGGAAAAGAGAATGAAGCTTGAAAGGAAGACGTTGATTATACTCATGGTCCCAGAGAAGGGCTTACCACATGCCACACAGAGTTACAGGGGAAAGCACCAGTGTCTGTCAGGAGGCAGAAGACAAGAACAAGGGGAAAGCCAGGCCAGAGCTTTTATTGGGGTTTCCACGGGAATGGTAAGACAGGGCAGAATCAACAGTTTGGGATTAGCTAGTTTGAATAATTCCAACAGGCTCTGGGGCATAGGTGAGGTCCAGAGTTGCCTGGTACCTGGTCCTGGGTTGGTTTAGGGAGGAGGAAATATTGACTTGGTATGTGACAGTTAGATAAGGAGTTATTGAGGGTATAAACTCTGGATTTGTTGTTTTGCATATAAAAGGTGCATTTCTGGCCTACCTAGGGAGCCCTTTGCTGTCTCTAAGAATTGGCTAGCCGTGGGAGGGGCAGTCTCTCCCCAGTTAGTGACATCACAAATGACAGGGCATTCAAAAATAACAAAATATAGCTAATATAGTTGGCATTGTGATGAATAGATGCCAAATAGACAAATACAGAATCTAAGAAACCACAATTAGAATATTACATTAGACAGATTCTGCCAGTACAATTGTTGTCTACGTGGGGAGACAGATTCCTAGTGCTTCCTGTTCCACCATCTTCCCTCAAATCTCTCCTCACTAATATTTTTAGAAAAAAAATTAATCTGAAGAGACACTGAATTATTTTCTTTAAATAACAGTTTTAACATCCTGTTTGTTCCAGCATGTAAGGAGGTTGGGAGTCATCACTCTGTCCTCACAATAAGAAAAAAGCTGAACAAACTGAAAAATCAGCAGCTTTTCTTAGATCCGCCAGAGAATTGAGGTCTGGGAAAACTGCTGTCCCTAAAACCAGAGATAGGCAGGCAGACAAGAGAATCACAGTGCGCCAGAGCAGAAACCCACAGCTAGAGCCAGTACTGGGTTAGGAGAACTTAAACTGTCATTGAAAAATTGCTGGAGGCTCAATGCTAACAGAAGAAACCCAAACTTTGTAAAATAATTTAGAGAGTTTATTTAGAACTGAACACGAGTGACTGTTGGCCTGGGGAGCCATACCCAAGAAGCCTTGAGTTAGTGGTCCTGAGGCAGTTAGGTTACAGTTTGGTTTCATACATTTCAGGGAGATAGGAATTGCAGGTAAAATCATAAATCAGTACATGGAAGGTATACATTGGTTTGACTTGAAAAGGTGGGACATCTCTAAGGTGGTGCTTACAGGTTATAGGTGGGTTCAGAGATTCTTTGATTTGTAATTGGTTAAAGAAATAAAGCTTTATCTAAAGGCTTGGAATGTTTGAAGTTAGGATAAGAAAGTCTGTTAATCAGAAACAAGCCACAGTATATAGACTCAAGAGATCTGTTAAGCAAATTGATGGCCTACAGGTGTGATTTAACCTTTGCCTTGCATGGCCTTAGGTCCTGTTAGTAATTTAGTATCTTATTGTCACAAAGAGTCTTTTTTGTCAGTCTTATGATCTCTGTTTTAACATTAATGCTGGTCAGTTGTAGCTAAACTCCAAAAGGGAGGGGGTATAATGAGGCAGGTCCGTTCACCCTTCTCCTTCATGATCAGGAATTCGGTTTTAGGTTTTTTCTGGGGTCCCCTTGACCAACAGGGGGTCCATCCTGTTGGCAGGGGGCTTAGGATTTTATTTTTAGTTTACATTAACATGGACAATCTTGAGAGTTAAAAACTCCAGGGAAGCCTTAGGGAGACTCCCACACTTTCATGACTTTTACCTCCAGGAGCCCCACCAGGTTGTCACAGTGAAGATGTGAGAAAAATCTCCACATGTTTACAGCATGGGAGGGGGAAAATAGCCATTCTGAAATATATCAGAGCATTCTATTCTTAACACAATGTGCCCACAGAGGAAACTGTTTTACCAGAGCTTAACCAACTGGGGTTTTATCAGAGCCTAACTGACTTGGGGAAAGGGAAATATCTAACTCTAGCCCCCTCTAGCCTTCCTGTCTCTCTGGGGCAGGGGGGCGTGGAGGAAAAAAGCCGGAGAAGTACTTTCAAAGCTCACAGCCCAGAGGCACAGGCTCACTAACACACTGAAACCTCATCACAGGACTATGGAAACTTCCCCTCCTTTCATACCCACATCAACAGGGCTCCTGTATAATAAATAACAGGGGATTACAACAGAAAGAACTGCAACCCCGAAACAACAGAGGAGACAAAAACAAGAACACCAGAGGAAATTTTAGTCTCTAAAGTCTATAGCTACAGAAAACAGTAAACACAGCCAAACTCCTAGCCAGATAAACATAAAACCTTACACTAGGCCTATTTACCCGGGTTCCTTTTACCCAGTTGTGACATAATAAATAATATATCTGGTCTTTGCCCCCAATTCCTGGCACAGAGCTTCAATCACAGTGCAATTTCTTGAGTGAAGGAAGTGTCTTTCTTATGCTAATGAGGTGAATCACAATGGGCCCCTAGATGGCCTCAGCATGTGGCCAATAACCAGAAAGACCAATCATATGTTGGAAGGTTGGAACTTTGGGTCAGCCCAACCTTTGGGCAAGGACGGGAGGAGGCTGGAGATTGAGTTCAATCACATTGCCAACGAATGAATCAATCTTGCCTGTGTAATGAAACCACATAAAAACTCTGGACACAAAAGCTCAGTGGAACTTCCAGGTGGGTAAAGACATGGATGTCCCAGAAGGGTAATACACCCATATTACATTAGAAGAGGACATGGAAGCCCTGTGACCACCACCTCCATAACTTGTCTTCCATTTGATTGTTCATGAGTCATATCCTGTTTCATAAGAGTGTAATCATAAGTATAGTGTTTTTGGTGAGTTCTATGGGTCATTCTAGCAAACTAGTGAAACTGAGGGGCTCTGGGAACCCCTGAATTTATAGCCAGTCAGTCAGAAGTGTGGGTAGCCCCTGAGACTTGCAGCTGACATCTGAAATGAGGCAGTCTTGTGGCACAGAGCCCTTAAACCAAACCCTTTCCTCCACCAGCCCTAAGGAATCACTAACCTACTTTCTTTCTCTATAGATTTCCCTATACTGGACTTTTGCATGAATAGAATCATATATCTGTGGTCTTTTGTGACTGGCTTCTTTCACTTTCAAGGTTCATCCATGTTGTAGCATGTATCAGTCCTTCAATCCTTTTTATGGCCAAATAATATTCCACTGTGTGTGGATTCGTCACATTTTATCAATTTGTACACTGATGGACATTGGGTTGTTACCACCTTTTGGCTATTAGGAATAGTGCTGATATATATATATATAGAGTATTATCGGTATATAGTATGCATATATATAACTATTGTAAAGTTTTATGTTGGCAGATGTGCACATGCTGTAGTCCTTGGTTGAGAGTGAGAGGCAGGTTACTGAGGTATTTGTGATTCTATGTATGTTGCAGGTCATTGAGACCCTGTCTCTAAAAAAAAAAAAGAAAATTAGCCAGAGTGTGCAGTGGCCATGCTTAGTCCATCGCTTGGAGGCAGAGCAGGAGGATCTTGAGCCAGGAGTTTTAGAGCAGTGAGCTATGATCACCCAGCCTCTGCCAAGAATAAGCAAAACCTGCGTCAAAATGAGTCTACCATAAAAAATGGGAAGGATGGGTCAATGGCCATGACATATCCAGTGCTTGAGGCAGAGCAGAGGATCAGAGACCGCTTTAACCAGCCTGGGCAACAGAGACCACAGTCTCTCAAAAATAAGAAAATACAGCATGGCACTTAGATACGACCAGAAGTGGTGGACACATGACAGATCAGGTTAGTGTTGTCACAATTTACTCACGCAAAGCTTGCTCCAAGAATTGATTTATCTGTGCCTTTAATATTTGTCATCCAACCTGTACCTATGGTTTTTAAAGGGGTTTGGTGTCTCATTGTGGTTTTGATTTGCATTTTTCTGATGACTGATAATGTTGAACATCTTTTCATGTGCTTATTGTCCATCTATTTTTTTTAAGAGATGGGGTCTCGTTATATTGCCCAGGCTGGTTTCAAGCAATCCTCTCGCTTTGGCCTCTGAAAGTGCTGGGATTATAGGCATGAGCCCAGCCTGAATTTCTTGACAATGATACTTGAGTTTCTGAAAGTTACTTCTTCCATAGGCCTAATGATAAATTTATAAATTGGGGTGAAATGGAGAAAAGTTATCACCATTACCTCAAAATATTTATTGTTCATTTATGGTGTAAAGTAGGACAGTTGAATACACAAAGAGGCAAGGCAGACTAGGTGGCCCTTGGCTTCCCCGAAGAGTTAGGAGTGTCACTTATATGACAGGACAGGCCACGGTACAAGGTAGGCTAGTTGGAACTGGTTGAGCCTAATAGGGAGGGTTGTGCCATGGGGGCCACATCACCCAGCGTGGGGCAGGCCAGGGGGCACGGGGGGAGCAGAGCAGATCAGGGGAGGGCCTGAGCCCCATGTCTGGGAAGGCAGGCATGGGCCAGGGCTAGTAAACTTGGGAAGTGGAGGGCTCACATAGGAAAATCCAGGGAGGTAAAGTGGAGGGCTCTGAAAATCAGGAAGCTCTGAGTTTATTTTTGATTATGAGAAACATGGCTCGGGACACAAGTGGGCATAAGACCAAGGTGGTGGCCATCTTCACATTGTGGGTTGGTGTACACTATTCAAGACTGAGGCTTGAAATGACACCTGGGTCCTGAGGTTGGGCAGACCCAGCTGCAGTTCAGTGGTGGGTGAGGGGAGGTGTATCATTTGGTTGTGGCCAAAGTAAACAAAAGGCAGCTGATTCATTGGATATCAGGGATGCACAGATGTGGTGGGAGGTTGGAGGACCAGGTTTGGGAGCAAGTGGGAAGTATGGGTTCTCTAGAGGGCCAAGAAGCTGGGAGCATAGCAATCACCTCCTATCTGGGTTCTCTGATCAACATACTAGTACTGGGATGGAGGTCCCCAGGGTTCCCACTGCCCTTGGATTATGCACTCATGACAGAATCTGGGAGAGGTAGTCCAGCTGGCTAGGCTTAGCTTGAGAGCCTACTGCCTGTTGTATTGCTGGGGGTCTGAGTTCCTACACCTCTGTAGGGTTTGCTACCAGGAACTACCCTCCCACCAAACCCATCCACAGTCTGAGAAAAGCAACCTCCCATGGGAATCAGTGTTATTGGGAAGGGGGAGGTGCTGGGCTGGATGACCCTGTCTACTTTAAGGCACCATCCGTATAGGACGGAATCAGACAGCTGCAGGTCCTGGGGCCATGCCAAGGCAGCAGCAGGAGCTCATGCTGTGGACAGCTGCCTGGAGGTGGCAGGCAGATGTGAGTCAGGTGGGCTAACTCAGAGGCTGGGACCCTGGCAGGTGCCAGGTGGGCCCAGGCCAGGCAGAAAGGAGGGTCTACTCCCCAGAGGTGGGCCTGAGGTGGGGCATGGGTCTTGATTGCAAGCCACAGAAACTAACTGGATCCAACTCAAGCAAAAATTGGGTTTTGCTACAAGGACACATCCCCGTGGGACCCAAGGGCAGGAAGGGTGGCCCCTTTCCTGTCTCTCCCCTGGCCTCAGGTTCTGAGCCTCTGCCCCTCTCTCTCCTACAGAACAGTGGCCTCTGCTCTGTGTCTCTCCAAAGACAATGGCCACCCCTCTGCTCAGTGCAGCCCGGCCTCTTCTCTGGAGCACCTCTGACGGCCCCACCAGGCCATGTGGCCACCTAGTCCAGTCACCTATGGTCCAAGGGGGGAGGCCCATTTCCCAAGGGTTGCCACTGCCTGTCCCTGTGGGCAAAGTGGGGAGAGGGTCATGGCAAGGGGGCTGTGGGTGAAGCCCTGGCAGGGACCAGGCAGCTCTCAGGGGGTGTGGGCAGCTGGATCACGACCGGATCTGGTTGCGGGGAGTCAGAAGGGCCGGCCAGGACGCCTTGGCTGGCTTGGCCGAGGGTGGGGTGGAGAAGTAGGAGGAAGCAGAGAGTTCAAGGGGGGTCCTGAGAAGGGTGGTGGAGGTGTTGCTGACAGCAAAGCGGCAGGCGGGGAGATAAGGTTCTATTTTGGGGTCGTGGGGCTCTGCACATCAGCAGCACATCCTGGGGGATGTTCCACAGACGGGAGGGACAGGGCTGCAGTAGGTTGGCAGATAGAAGGTCAAAGGCTGCTCTAGACACCTGGAGTGGCAGAGACAGGGCAATGAGTCCTGGAGGAAAGGGGCAGAGAAGGGCAGAGAGTGTGTGGGCGGCGGGAGGGAGGGGGATAGCTGGGAGAGAGGCCAGCAAGAGGGGTCCCCCTTCTTCACACGCACATCCATGCACACGTGCACACACACCACCCAACACCCACCGGCCCCCACACATACACAGGCACACAAACACACGCACACAAATGCATATCCCCTACATGTGCACACACACACACCACACACATGCACACACACACACACCACACTCCCTTACCCTGCCCCCCAAACACACTCACACACACGCACAGGCCGGCAGCAGGCAGCAGGCAGCGGGGGGCTCCTCCCCACTGTAGCCAGTCTCTGCTGTGTCCTGCCTCTGGTCAGCAGGGCGGGTCCCATGCCAATGGCCTTTGGTGAGAGACACTTTGCTCTCTAGAGAGAAATCTCCAGGCATAAACTGCCTCAAGTGGCAAAATCTATGGACCTGCAGCATCAATAAAGGCTCCCAGTGCTCAGCCTCCACAGGTCTGGAGGTTCATAATATCCCTTCACTCACTCATGAGACACTTCCAGAGCATCTGCTCTGTGCTGGGGACAGAGGTGTCCCTGCCCTTGCTTCACTCACAGGAAGGCATGCGTAGGGCTGAGCAGAGTGGGCTGTGTAAGCCTGGGAGGAACATCGCCCAGACCAGAGTCAGGGGACAGCTTCCTGGAGGAGGTGACTCTGGACTGAGGCCTGAAGCCCACAGAGGTGGGGGAGGGACTGTGGAGCAAGGGCCAGATGGCCAGGACCAGATGACTCTTGTCATGCAGCCACAGCCATGGCAACAGAGCCTGAGGAGGGGGTCACTCTAGGTTAGGGAGGCTCTCAGAAGGGCCACAGCCCTGACAACCTGGCCAGAGCTGTTCCAGCACCTCTGGCTGTGCCCCCTTCAGCCTGGACTGACCTCTGCTTGCCCCCAGTACCCGTGCCCTCCACTCGGAGCGGCTGGTCTCAGGTGACTCCAACCAGAGACCCATGGGTGCTCAGGTACCAGTGAGTGGTCAGCCATTTGGGGTGGGCCTCTGATTCTTATAACCAAAGGTCAAAATGAAGAAAATAATCTCAATTTTTAGTTAATCTTTCTTAAAACTTTGTCTTCGTCAGGATACAGGCTAAGATGCTACATATTAATACTTACCTATTGCTGCAAAACAAGCCATGCCAAATCTTACTGGCTCAAAAAAGCAATGGTTTCTTCCCATAATGCCATGGGTTGAGTGGGCAGCTCTTTGTCTCATCTTGCCTGAGGTTGGACGTGGCCATTTGACTGGGGCCGGGAGTCCACATGAGTCTCCATCCCAACTGTCCAGCCTCAGGTACAGGCCAGGCCTCTCTCTCCAAGTGATCTTTATCCGGGGCTTTGTCTCAGCATGGTGACTGTTAGGCTAAACCCAGAGGCTAGTGGGAAGTTCCATGGGAACTTTGCCTCTAAGACCCCTCCTCTTTTGAGGGCCCGCCCATACCAGCCCATAAAAGCCCCAGAAGCCTGCCGTTTGGGCTGATGCCATTTGTTTGAACTCAGCCCATCTGTACGCAGATGCCCTAATAAATCTCTTTCCATCTACCACGGCCTTGTACGTTCCTCCCTCGGCATTTCTAACAGTGGCCCCATGTGAAAGTGAGGTCCCAGGAAAGTGAGGTCAGAACTGCAAGCCTTGAGGTCAACAAGCCAGGGGCCAGCCTAGATTCAGGGGGTGGAGAAAAAGCCTCAGCCTCTGGATAGGAGCAGCTTGCACTAAACAATACACTGAACTGCCCTGTGGTTACTCTCCAGTGATGTGCACAGAGGGCTGCAGCTTCCTGGGGCTCTGCCACCTCGAGAGGATGAGGTTGTTTGGGGTACAAGCCCACCCCAGTCCATCTGCATGTCCCTCCACCTGCATATCTCATCAAGTGCTGGTGGCCCTCAGCCTGGGGATGTGCCCGGTGATTCTGAATAAAATCAGCATTGCAAAGGGCTTGCTCTGGGCTGACCTCAGAAGGGGAGGCTGAGAGGGTTGGGCAGGTGCTATCAAGAGTTTGTTTAATTCAGACACCTTCATTTTTAGCTGCTGGATATGTGTGGGACAGAGAAACTTCCAGGTGCAAGGACTCAGCTTGCCCATGGGCTTTCTGGGGCTGTGTGTGGCCAGTTTATTCTCCTGGAGCGGGAGCCCTGGGCCTGTAGCCTGGCTGCCGTGTGCTCTGCTCTGAGGTCAGTCTGCACAAAGATGAATAGTAGGTTCAAACCTGGCTCTGTCACCTCCGGCTGTGTGAGAATTTGGGCAGGTTGCTTAACCACGTGGTGCCTCGGTTTCCCTGTCTGGAAGTGGGGCTAATAGTCATACTGTATTGGTTAGGATTCAGTTCTGTTGTAAGTACAAAAAACTCCAAACAGCGGCTTCCATCACATGGAGCTTGTTCTCTTCATGTAAGATGTGGCAGGAGAGTGAGGCAGTGTGTGATGCTCCATGTATCAGGGACCCAGCGGGACTCAGCAGGACCCAGCTCACAGCTCCCCCATCCTGTGGCTGTGGCCCTTGTCATTGCACCCCAGGGGGCCGTGTGCCAGCCGGGGGCCAGGCAGCAGGTTGGAGGCATACACATCTATCTCTTAAGGAGAAAACTGCCACCACACCTGGTCACACGTGCCAGCAAGGGAGACCAAAAGCGTAGTCTTTATTCTGGGGCCAGGGGCACAACTACAAACTCAGTTACCATGGGGTGTAAGAAGGCAGCGGCTGGGGGAGCAGATTGCCACATGTGCAGCGCCTGGCAGCGCTGAGGGCCTGGGGCAGAGGAACTCCATGACTGTCAGGTGCCAGCAATATCCAGGCCAGCCCTGCTTTATAGAAAGGCACAGAGTGGGGGGTGGAAGGAGTGTGCCGGCTCTTTACCTCGGCCTAGGCCTCCCTCTGCACCTCCACAGCTCCATCCTTTCAGCCTAGAAGAGTCTAGAAGATTTGCTCATTTTTAGTTTGTATTTGCAGACCTACCTATTCCTTGCTGTTTCTCCAGTGTATGCAGGAAAATCAGAACATGAGGGAGTTGAGGTTCAGGCTGGGGCCTCTCAGCCTTTGGGGGAGGGTGTGGACCGGGGGTGGGCAAGGTGAGCTGCAGGAGGGCAGGCGCCTACCAGGCCCTGACAGTTACACTGGACAGTTAAGCTGGAGAAGCATGCGGGTCACATATTTCTCATGCCGGGGCAGGAATTTAAGAGCCTGTCTTTAGTCTTATCAGTGGTGTTAACTCCGCTACAGAAGGAATGTGCAGAGGGGGAGGTCTGGGGGTCTGGGCAGGGCAGGGATTGGGGCCCAGGCTGGGGGCTAAAGGGGTCGTAGGGTAGGATTAGAAAATACAGCACAACAGGGGCCTGACCTCCGCTGATCAGGAAGGGGCATTTGGGGAGCAACCCATGCTGTGTGCCTGGGCCAGCTTGGCCAGCACCGTCCCCGGGAGAGACCATTTGTCCCACGCCCTCCCTGGGCAAGGCTAAAGCTCTTGAGGGATGGAACGTGAGGCCACGTTGGAGAGATAATGAAAAACAAAATCTCCTGCCAACCCAAAAACCTTTCCACAAAAGTAGATGAGAAAGAAAACGGTTTAATTATTGAATAAGCATTAAACAGATGGCAGTGCTCATCATGGGCAATCTGCTAAGAGAGTGCACAGACGGAAGTCTCATCCCAGGGTAAGCCAGGTGCAACTCATTCCATCCGTGTCCTCTAGAGAAACGTAACAAGCCCTCAGGTAAGAGGACTGGACAGCACCAGTGGCCACACATAGATCTCCCTCAATCCAAGGTAATTGGGGTGGCCACGTGGGTTTGCTAATTGCCTTTATCCAAAGGAAAAAATAAACTCACACCTTTAAGACTGAAAGTATGTTTGCAACTTAGGCTCCTGCCCTCCCTCGGAAACCAGGAGATAAGGATGTATCTCCCTTGGTGATTACATTTCAAACAGTGGCTCCCAGGTCCTTAAGGAGACATTCTTGGGTTGTAAAATTGGCAAGAGGCTTATTTATAAAAGCTTTTGAACAGATTTACATAAAAAGAGGCCAAGAAAGGACTTACAATTATAAGTTTTATAAAGAAAATGCTCTAAGGCAAGGGAGAGGGGAAAGTTTCCTATTTTTGTACCAGGAAGAAATAACTTTTTCTCATTTTTAGTTTGTATTTGCCCTTATGGGTGGGGGCAGTTGGGCAGCACAGCTGGACTCTGTCCTGGCTAGAGGAGTGTGCCTCACAGCCCCAGTGGGGCCTTTGCATCCAGGGTCTGTAGGGATGTCTGAGAGAGCATCGTAGGTCAGAGAGGCTTGTGGGGCTTCTGGAAAGACAGGAAGGACAGGAGGAGGTGGATTTGCATGCAGCCTTCTGATGAGACTCCCCTTGGGGACCCCCAGGAATAACTGGGGTACAGGGTGATGGGTGGTGGGAGTGTGGAGGAGGCCTGTCCCCAAGTCACACAGAACTCCAGCCACTGTGGGAGGCTCCCAGGCCCCTTGGGTCCTGTTGCATTTCTTCTGTCTGTTTTCCAAATGGGAGCTACTGCCTGGCGATGGCAGGTGGCACCCAGGCCTGGATCATGAAGGGCTCACAGCAGGGACCTGCGGGCCTGGCCAGGGCCATCCACCCCCACCCCTGGAGGGAGCTCCCCTCTCAGCAGGTGGACAACAGGGGGCTGGCCAGGCCCCTCCCAGGGCTCACCCAGCTGTGCCCACGTCACACCACTTGCCCTCCAACAGCCTCAGGTGGGCACTGTTAGACAGTCTGCATCAGGGGTGCCTTGAGCTTCACCAGAGGAAAAAGTCTGGCCTCTACAAATGAATTTGTATGATCTCTGCTCTCTGAAAACAGCCTTCTCTCCCCTCTGCTCATACTGCTGGGACACTCACAGGCAACTCCACCCAGATGAAATTGGCTTCTTTTGAGGACATCGAAAAAAACCACTGCTCCCTGCTGGGAGTGCTATCTGCAGGGAGGGCTGGTGCGTTTGAACCCAATGACTGCCTCAGAGCCTCCGGGAAACTACAGGCTTAAACAGACACGTTACACGGTCTAACTCAGTGTTGTGCAATAGGAATGAAAGCCAGGAATGCAGGCCACATATGGAATGCAAAATTTCCTAGTAGCCACAATTAAAAAGTTAAAAATAGGTGAAATTAATTTTAGTAATATTTTAATTTAACCTATGTTAACTAAAAAAATAATAACGAGGTTTATACTTTGGAAAAAGGAGAGGTTTATTTCTTGTAAAGCGTTTTTAGCAGGCAGTGGCCATTCTGGCAGGCTAGGAAACACGTCTCCCAGCCACAAGCCAGGAACACGTGCTTCAAGGGAGAGACAAAAGGAACAGGATTTTATACTGAGTGGGTGGCTAAATATACATGTTCAACAAGCTATAGGAGCAGTCATGAATATTTATGAAAACAGAAAACATGGGCATGTGTAATTGTGCTTTGTACCTCCCATCCTGTCATGGCTGGGAACTCAGTTTTAAGGTTTTTCTGGGGTCCCCTTGGCCAAGAGGGGGTGCATTCAGTTAGCAGGGGTCTTAGGATTTTATTTTTAGCTCATACCCAATATATCCAAAATACTATCATTTCAACATATAATCAATATAGAGGTTGTTAATTGAGATATTTGCATTCTTTTTTGTACTAAATCTTCAAAATGTGGTGTGCATTTTACATTTGTAGCACCTCCCACGTTCCGAGTGCTCAGCAGCCCTGGGTGGCCAGTGGCTGCCATATTGGATAGCACAGGCTGAACTCATGTCCTAGGGCTGTGCCCATCTCTGTTTCTCTTTATCCTTCTGTCTCTCTCTTTTGTCACGCACACACACACTCTCTCTCACTCTCTCTCTGCCCTCAGTTTACTCCCCGCTAACACTAATACAGGCAGTTTTGGTGCAGAAAGGACTAACTTTACCAGATAACTACACCAGGAGTGTGAAAAGATAACTTTTCAAAAGCAAAATCATGACTCACATATGAAATAAAATGAGCACCTCCCAAAGATTTTATTTATTTTTTAATTCATGAGGGAACCAATAAGATGTTGCAACTGGTTCAGAGGAGAAATCAAAGAGCAGGTGCATATAGTCAGGAAGGCTGAGATGAATTTCCTTAATAGATGCAAAATTGACTTCTCTTACAGACGAGAAGGGAAAAATGAATTGTGCTTCCACTGGACAACATTTATTCGCATGTCCCAATAAATGGACAAGGACCATTGCCTTGCTATTAGTTGTCTACAACTTAACAGAGTTGTGAAATAGCTCCAAGACAATGAAAGGTGCAGAGACCCCGTCAAATCAGATAACCGGACACCTCTAATCATTTTGGTACATTTCAGTCTTTCACAATTTTTCCCTCTAGAGGCTTGGCTTATAAAATTATCCCTACTTTATGAAATCAGTTTGTTGAACAGCGGACTCATGTGACAGAATCACGAGTTAACAGCTGCTTGATTTGGTTCACCCACTGTCCCTTTCTGTATGCATGCTCAGTGTGAGTGGGCAGGTGGCCTGCTCTTAGGATGAAAACTCAGGCAGTTCCATGACTTTTGTGATGCCTTATAAGCAATAGAAAATGCTATGATTACTTTAAATCCCAAGTCTCAATTTGGTAATTAAATTTCCAGGTCGTGGATAAAAATCAAGACTGAATGGCTCTCCAGGTGAAAATGCCTTTCCTCTTGGGGGCCTTTAGGAAATGAATGTGGTCAGCTTCTCCTTTCTTGCTCACCTCATCCCCCCCCCATCCCCCCAGCTGCAGGGATTGCAGCAGGGCTTGGAGGGAGGGGAAGAGGTGGGCAGAGTGCCCCTACTCTGTTCCCGCAGGAGGCTTTGTGCCCTCTGGGTCTGTCACTGCTCTCTCTGTCTCTGTCTCTTTCTGGTGCTTTGGAGGTCCCCTGCTGCTCCTCCAGTACTCATGACAGGGGTCACCCCCTCCTCCAGCCCCTGGTTTCTGCAGACGAGTTGGGGGATGGGGACACTAACAATTCTGTCCTGACAAGTCCTCTCCCTGCCCTCCAGCTGTCTGACACTTTCACCCCTGGCCATGCAAGAGGGGCTCATGAGGCATGAAGCCAGTTTCTGAGTATTTTCTCTAAAAATTTGTGTGGACTCTGACCCCTCCTTTGGTGTCCATTCTGTCATGTCATAGTGCCTCACTTGTATTCCCCACAAGAAGTTGGTCATGTTTTGAAATGGGTTCCTCTGTGCCTTTCACACAGGGCCCAGCAAAGCACACACTGGTGTGCTGGGGGGGGCCATCTGAGCCAGTGTACCAAAGGGTGTGGGCAATGGGCCAGGGGAGGCCATGCTGTTGGCAGGTCCTAGGGCCACTGCCCACCAGTCGGGCTGTTGGGCAGAGTTTGCTGGGTGCCCAGCAAGCAGCCTCTTCTCTGCACAGCCTGGAGGAGCTGGACACTGCACACCTTATGGCTCATTCCTGGGCCTGGTGGAGGTGGGTGTAAAGCCCACCGTTTCCTCTCCTAGAGGTGTGGCCTTGGGCCCTCGCTAGGCCTCAGTGTCTTCATTTGTAAACTGGGCACGATCACAGTTTATACTTCACTTGGCAGTGTGGGGTGAATGGAGGTAGGTGGTGAGGGGCTGGCTCCCAGGATATGTGTGGTGGTCACTATCATGGCGATGCCCGCACCGGGCCCCACCCCATCTGTCACAGACAAGCCAGCACTGCAATTCTAATTCAGCAGCAGAGTTTATTGAGGTGCCAGGGCCTGGCCTTTCACTCCTCCTTCTCGTCTCCATGGGTGATGATGTAGCACAGGGACTTGTAGTCAATGTTCCCTGCCAGGTCCATGGGCGTCAGGGCGAACATCTGCTCCACCTGCAGAGGCTCCGGTGAGGGGCAGCCCCCTGGCTCCCAGCACAGCCTTCAAGCTGTGACCTGAGGGAGACCCGTGACCCTTCACCCTGCCTCCTGGGGCTGCGCTTTGGGCTGTAGCCTTTTCAACCCCAAACCCCAAACTCCAGGTTTAAGTTTTTCCATTGGCTGACTTTGAGCAGACTGGGGAGTGGGCCCAAATGGGGGCCGTGGGTCAAAGGGCCCACCCTGGCCACAGGGACAGGCCCACCCCACGTGTACAAAGCCTCTTGTGGAAGCTCTTGCCGCTAGGTCTTTGCACACAGTCTCCCTGCCTGGCATACCCTCCTCTCTCTTCTGACTCCCCGTCTTCACCCTCCAGGTCTCAACACAGATGGCACCTCCCCCAGAAAGGCCCCTGGTCACCCTTTCAGCAACTGCCACACTGGGGCTGGGCTCTGAGGACCTAGGGAAGGTGCTGGGGACAGGTGTTGAAGGGGTCGGGAAGGCTCACCTCGGCTGGGGAGAACTTGTCTGCCTGGGTCAGGAGAAGCTGCTTGAACCTGGGGGAAGTGGGAGGGCCTGAGTGGGGTGACCTGGAGGGGTAACCACACAGGGAAGAGGAGAATAGAGTTTCCCAGGGCCCAGGGAAGGGCTGTTCTGCCCCACAAGGAGCAGTGAAGGCCCCAAAGCACAGACAGCCCCCCTCACAAGGGGCCTCACTGCCCTCTCTGCTTCCAACATGGTGCCCCTCGTCTGGTAGGGCTCACACTTACTCATCCTTGTTCACCACCCCTTTGCCGCTGGGGTCAAACATGCGGAAGGCACTCAGGATGGCTTCCTCGGGGTCTGTCCCTGGAAGCCGAGGTAGCCAGGTGAACACCCATGTCTCCAGCCTCCCAGGTCCCACCCAGGAGGAACCTGGAGTGCATGAGGATGGCCCAGAAGGGGGGGCATTTTCCAATATAAAGTATTCCTTGGGGCTCAGAGGGGCTGGGAATGCCTATCCCCCTGGGGAGGGCAGACCTGGCTGGGAGGCTGGGATTTGGGAGTGGAGGCTGAAGGCACGTTTCCTGACCCCAAGTTAACATTGGGTCGTGTGGACACAGTGCCCAGGGTAGGGTTAGGCAGGTCCAGCAGGGTCAGTGGTGCAGGTGAGGTCTGGGTGTGGTTTGGGTGTGGTTTGGGTGTGGTTCAGGCAAGGTTCAGGCAGAGTTCAGGTGGCTTAGGCAGGGTTCAGGTGGGTTTCAGGCAGGGTTCAGGCTTGCTGCCTGGCCACCGGAGCCCAGCTCTGCCACAGGCTCACCATTGAGCTTTTCCCCAAAGAGCGTGAGGAAGACAGTGAAGTGTGGGGCCTTCTCCAGCAGGGTCAGGCTGCTCCGGCACACCGCCCCGGGGATGGGCCACTGAAGTGAGGCTGCCCCAACGCCCTTGGCCAGAGGGTGAGAGGAGGCAGAGCCTCTGCGTGAGGGATGGTGATCAGTGCATCTAGGGACACCACCCGGGGGGGCAGTGTGGGGCATCGCTAGAAGGGCCAGGCACTGCCTCTAGCATCCCCCTTCATGGCCACTAGCAGGGGTCCCAGAGGCGAGCAGTTGGTGGAGGGGGGGCTGGGCACACAAGTGGAGTAGGGCTCCCAGAGCTGATGCAGTGTGATGCGGATACGGCAGATGTCAGCTGAAGGCGGAGTGCCTTCAGTGCAGCTCCCCCCACCCAGAAGCACGTGGGCAGGGTCCGGGGTGTGACAGGGGCCGGTGGGGGTGCTGGGATGGGGTCTGAACTTGTTGGGGGTGGGGCACTCACTTCCTTGAACTCTTGGATCTGGGCTTGTTCAAACATGGAAAAGACATTGGAAGAGCCACGTTGGGTCTGCTTGGTGGCTGCAGCCTTGCCTCGAGTCCCCGCCTTCCTGCTGGCCTACAACTCCATAGGTGGGGAGGGGTCCTCTCCCCAACTCCCCAAAGTCTCCCCTCCCCATCCACGCACAGTCCCGGAGCACTGCCAGGAGAGCCTGGGCCAGGGTTCTGTTCCTATCCCTGGAGACCTCCTCTCTGGGCCCAATGCAGGCACAGAAGTCCCTGGCTCTGCTCCCCAAGCCCAAAGGCCGGCCCCTGGGAGACCGCTGGCCTTTCCATCCCCAGCAGGCACTCACCATTCTCTCTCCACAGTGGCCTGGCTGCTGTGTGTCGTGGCAGGGCCCGGCCTCTTTTATGTCTCAGCCTTATCACCTGGAGGTCCAAATAAGGAGAGGAACAGAGGACAGGCCCAAACTTGGCAGCCCCTGCCTGGGAGGGGGGGACAAGGGCCTCAGCAGATTCCAGCCACTTTCCTAGTGACCTTCACATCCCCAATGTGTAACATCCTGGTGTCCATCCATCCTGGCAGGGCCAGCTGTGATGCAGTGTCTCTCACCACTCTAGGTGCTGAATGAAGATTACCCCCATCTGACCGTCCCTCCTGCAGGTCCAGCCAGAACCCTGGCTAGTGCAAGGGTCAGCTGGGGAGGGCTGGCCCAGGGCTCTTCCCGGGCTTGAGAGGGCACTAGGTGTTCTGAAGATGGTTTCTGGACTGAGACCCCCAGGGATTCCCAGAAGCTTTGGTGAAGACCCTAGGCTCTGGCCTCTTTCCCCTCTGGCTGAGGGGCAGAAGGCAGCCGTGAGTTGGCTGTGACCCCAGGCAGAACCCTTTGCTTGGCTTTGGGGTAATTCTGGAGGGAGAAAGAACCCCCCTGGCCGCCTTCCCCATGCAGTCTGCCCTGCCTGGGGCACCTCTCTGTGGACATTTCCACCTCTGCTCTTTGGAGCCTTGCCATCCCTCAAGCCCCATCTCAACTCTGCTTCCTTTGAAAGGCTCTCTCTGAAGTTTTCAGCTGGGAGCTCACGGGGCACATGTCCCATTTGCCTGGTGGCTCTCAGCCTGGTCCATATCTGTATCCACAAAGGCGCTGGTGCCCCAGCCGATGAGCAGACCTGTGTGATGCTATTTTGCATGAAGCTTTTGGAGCATAGAGCCTGAACCCCAAGCATCCTCTTGGACCCCCATGAATGTGGGACACATGGCCCTGAAGGTGGTGCTGAATGGTAGAGCAAGAGCCCAGGTGCCCTCTGCTGTTCTACAGCAGCAGCCTCACGGGCTCCCAAGGAGCTGGGGAAGCAGGGGACCTCCTAGAGACAGCAGGAGTGACCCCCTGCTCCTGGGCTGGGCTCACTGGCTGCCACCCCCCAACCCAGCTATGCAAGGCTGCCCCCTCCTGCCACTCCTCCAGCGGGGCCAGGCCCGTGTCGGTCAGCAGCTGGCTGGTAAAGCACAGGGGCTCTCATCCATCAGACCCTGAGCCCCTTTTGTATAACAAGTGTTTTATGACACCGCCTTTACTATCTGGAAAATAAATTCATTTATTTCAACTCATTCATTTCCGTTCAGACCTACACAAAGAATTTTAAAAAATCCATACAATGCCCTACATTGTAGTATAAAGGAAAAATGGAAAGTGATCTATACTGAAATGTGTTCTAACATATTAATGCTCCAATGTGAGTACAGTGGTACTGATACTGAACACGACGCCTGCACCAACTCAAAATGATCAGACTCAAGAGTGCTAAGAAGATTGGAAGAAATTCCAAAGGAGAAGTACCAGAAAATGAGAGAAGATCTGAAGGGGGAAGTGACTTTCCAAAATCACAACTTTGGGTTAAGTTTTGAATGAAACAAAACACAGTGCTCCTGATTGGGTGGGTATACTTTCTCTCACTGAAAAATGAATGTGCATTATAATCACACAACTACGCATTTATATGTAACTGTGTTTATGCTGCATAAAGATGGCACTAGGTCCTATGCTTGGCTAACTCTAAACAGGCATTTCACCTACAGGAGCATCTGGAGGGACCTTAGAAATCCTGTGACACCTTGTAACCTTGGCCCCCCACTCACTGTCATAACCTAAGTCGCCCTGAGGAGACAGGACCCTGCTGAGACTTACCTGCAGCAGTACCCCCCACCCCTAGCAGTGCCTGACCTGCACTCCCTCTTAACACATCCCATGCGCAGGCAAGCAGGGGCCTGGCCAGGAAGTGTGCTGTCCAGTACCTCTGACCCACTCATGTCACACCATTCCTATTCCTACAGCCTGGTCTGTCACTGTTCATAACCCCCTGGGCACTGCTGGCCAGAAGGGATAGCAAATCCCAAGATATACCTTGGCCTACAAAAGTGTCTGCATGCACATAACAATGCCTCTTTCTATACTGTCCCCATAGTCCTTATGCACAGAGGTCAAAGAACGGTAGACAGGCCATGTTTAAAACTTTTAAAATTTTTAATTAAAAAACCCACACAGCCCATGCCCAACTGTGGGAAGGTGGCATGGCATATGAGAGGTCTGGCGAGGAAAAAAGACAGGGCCTGGGGGGTCCCTTGGGGGTGTGCTGAACGCTGCTCAGGGTTTCTTCCCGGGCCAGTGCCGTGGGAGCTGAAGATGCCACCCTGCCTGCGGAAGCAGGTAGGGGGCTCCTGACCATGCCAGGCTGGTCCTCCTCCCTTTCATGGGCCCCTTGGGGCAGGGGCTTGGGGGCTCTGTCTCTGTCACCTGCTGTGAGGGTTCATCCCAGAAGCATAAACCACTCAGGGATGGGGGTATGGGAGGGAAAAGGTCTCTGGGGGTACCCACAGCCTGGGACACCTCTTCCATGGAGCCTTCTCCCATTGCTTCCCGGGCCTCCTGAGCCACAGGCAAGAAAACAACCAGGCCTGGGTGATCAGCTGCCCCTGCTCTCCTGTGGGGCCCAGGTCTAGCTATGGCCAAGCTGCAGGAGCTGCCACCCCACACAGGAGGAATTCCCAGGGAAGTCAGACCACTGCAGGGTCCAGAGAGCACCCCCATCTGAAAGCCGCGGCCCAGGCCAGGCCCACAGCTCTGAGAGACAGGCAGTGTGGAGATGCAAAAAAGTCCTGAGTGAGCAACTCCCTTCTGGGTAGCTGATTCCAGCAAGAAAGGAGAGGAGCTGTGGCAGTCTGTTCCTGTGCTCCCCGCCCCCTGCCCCAGGCGGGGCCCTAGGGCTGTCCCACCGCTCGGTTCCTCGGTTCCCCAGCGGGATGGGAGGCATCCAGGGTCCTTACAAAGCCAGGCCTCCTGCCCCGGCCAGGCTGGGAGCTCCTGTGGGGAGCGCTGTCCCCGTGGGGCATCCAGTGGGCCGCGGCCTCCTCCCTGCCCTTGCGGCCTCTGCTGTCACTGGCCCAGCATGCAGGCCTTCTTACAGGCCACCGCTGAGACCAGGGCCGCGCCCCGGCCGCTGCCCTCCTCCGACTCGATGAAGGTGATCTCGCAGCTGGGCGTCAACCTGCGCACACTGGCGTGGAACCGCTCCTTGAAGCTGGGCAGCAGGGAAACAGGGCTGCTGTCCCTCCTCCCTGCCCTCCCAGACCTCACCCCTGCCCATCCTCCATACCCATTACCCGGAGCCTTGAATGCAGCCGACCCTTTCCCAGCATCTAGGCCAAGGGGGACGAGGAGAAGAGGATCACTAATTCCCAGAGCTGGGAGCCACAAGGAACCTCGGAGCGCGCGCGTTCCGGCCCCGCATTAGCAGAGGCAAGGTGGGCGGGCAGGGCGGCGCGGGCTCACCTGGGGTGCAGCTTGTACACGGAGCCGTCCACGCCCACGGTGATGCGCATCACGTCCTCGCTGCGGCTCTCGCGCATGCGGTTGATGACGCCCGCCAAGCCGGCCGAGCACATGTGCGCGGCGCGCGTGGACACGCTCTCACACACCCGGCGCACGACATCGCAGTCTGTGGCCGAGGGCCGCAGCCCCAGCGTGCTCAGGATGTTGTGGATCTGCTTGCAGTCGCCTGAGTCGCTGCGGGGCGGGAGAAGGTAGGGCCGGCGCTGAGGGTCGCCCCGCCAGCCCCTTCCCCCCAGTGGTGGCCTCCGCTTCTCCAGGGAGGGGCCCCGGCCAGCCGTCCCCCCAGCGGCGGCCTCTTCCCCTGGCTGAGCCGGGGCTTCTCCCTGGAGAAATGGGGGCGACCCTGCTCACCTCACCCAGCCAAAGCGTTTGGGGCTTGGGCTCGGGAGGGGAGCGGGTCCCAGTTCCGCCAAAGACCAGCAGTAACCTAGTCAGTACCACTCCCTCCAAGCCCAGGGCCTCCGGTCTAACATCAACAATGTCTCAACAATGCCGCGCCTCGGGGCTGGAAGAAGTGCGAAGGTGTCCCCGGCGGGTGGGAAGCCACGGAAGGGATGCACGGACGGGGTCGGCTTCTCGGACGACTGCTCACCCCAGCCCCTGACTTTTACGTCGCCACCCAGGACCCCGCCTCCTTCGCCCTGCCCTCCGAACCGTCCCCACCCCGGGACATCGACCCCTGCGACCTGAGCCCCGCCCACTCCTGGAACCCCGCCCCAGTCCCTCGTTTTCTGCCCCTACGACCCCCGCCTGGGATTCCGCCTTGCCCTGCGTCCCAGCCTCCGTCCCCCCGCGCCTCTGCCCCTGCCCCTGCCCTTTGTGTCCCCGCCCCGAGGCCCCGCCCCGAGGCCCCGCCCCTGAGGCCCGCTCCGCCCCTCCCCCTCCGCGCACCTTTCCACCTGCGACACGAAGCGCGTCTCGAAGGCGCCGCGCGTGCGCAGCTGCTCCGAGGCCGCCCCATGGAAGAGCAAGTTCTCGTCCACTAGCCTGAGCAGCACGAGCCGCACCAGCTCGCCCATGTACTTGCCGCCGATGAGCTTCTCGTACCTGGACGCAGGGCGGCCCGGTTATGCCAGCAGGCCCGCGGGGGCGCGCCCCACACGCAGATCGGGGCCAGGAGCCGGCCCCCAGTGCCCCCCCTTGCGGTCACGAGGCGGCCACGTGGGGCGCTGTGACTCCCCTCACCCCCGCCCTCACCCCCACCTCCACTCCCACCCCAACCCCCACCCCCGTTGCCCAAGGACCTGGGTTCACGTCTTTTCCCTCATTTATAAACCGGGATTTTAGAAACTTCAGGGATTGGGAACTTGCACGTTCAGCCTGGCGCTGGGCCCAGCGCAGGAAAGGGACAGAGGCCAAAGATCCTGCCCGCTTCTTCTGAAACCTTCCTCGTACGGGGCTCTGCGCTGAGCATGCGGCCTGTGTCTTTACTCTTCTTGCAGCCGTGTTAGGGGCTGCTGTCCGCATTAGCCAGTTATGGTTGGGGAAACTAAGGCTCAGGGGGTTAGTGCCCATTCTGACGCGAGCACCACGGAGTTGGCACATTCTTGCTTTATCTATGTGCCTCTGTATTTTCATCTACATTTAATACTACGGACCTAATCGAGGCCTGTGAATGTCAGAGAGGATGCTAATAAAGTAATTAAGGACAAGCTCTGTGTGGGACGGTTCCCGAGCTGTGTCTGCCAACCCACAGCATTCCACAAAGACAAATATTCATTCTGTGAACGTGTACAGAATATGTACTTTGGAGACCTATGGTTAAACCCAGAAATCTTGCTAGGGGCGTCTCAGAGCCTTCTCTATGCCCAAAATCACCTGTCAGGAGGGGAGAGGTGGTAACAACTGCAGACTAATCGGGGACTAATCGTTCACAGAGCTAAAGGGACAGAGCTTACGAAAGGACTGTCAGTTTGCTTTTCCCCAGAGCTGTTTAAAAACAAGCCCATTATCTGCGGTGGCTGGGCTCCCATCTGCTGCTGTGTGAGAACGGCCCAGGGCCCGGGCTGGGGGGGCGGGGGTGTCCTTACAGCTGCTGACCGGGGTTCGCGGAGCTCTCGTCCACCAGGCGGTCATACTCCAGCAGGAACTCGTCCAGCTCGCCAGAGTCCCCGAAGGCACCCCACTCGGTGTTGACGCACATGCGGCCCTCATCCCCTTCCACCAGCTCCACATTCTGCATCTCCTCCATGTAGCAGG
This sequence comes from Daubentonia madagascariensis, assembly GCA_023783475.1. NCBI lineage: Eukaryota > Metazoa > Chordata > Mammalia > Primates > Daubentoniidae > Daubentonia > Daubentonia madagascariensis. Next base: position 13,613,338 of record JAKFHU010002658.1, read on the forward strand.
CGTTGCAGCCCGTGCCTGGTGGGGGTGGGGGAGCTCATGAGCTGCATTTCCCTGGGGATTCCCCCAGTAGGGCCTGGTTCCTGCCCGCAGGAGGCCCCGTTTCCCCCTTCTCATGCCTCCACCCCCCATGCTGGTGTGGGGGTCTCTCTGTGTTGCCGGGAGCAATGGACAGGGGGTTCTCTCCTTGGGGCTGGAAGACCTGGGGGTGGCTGGGAGTGGATGGGCCTGTTCTCTGGGCTGTCCCCTTCCCTGAGAGAGGATGGTAACACCTTCCCCACCTGCTACCTGGCTGTTGAGAGGATAGAGGGACAGCATGTATCAGAGTGATGGGAGTGGGATGTTATGGTTTTATTCTGCCTATGTACCACCCTTGTTTTCCAGCACTTTCCATGCATGTGTTTGAGCTTTTCCATCCTGAGCCATGTTTGGGGGGGCACCCCAAGGTGAGCAAGGCATGGTGTGAGCCCTTGGGCACAGCCCAGAGGCTACTGCAGGCAGGACCAGATAGGGAATTTGTAATTTGCTGGGCTGTGTGGGGAGTGATAATGTGGGGTTCTTTGTTCATAAACTATTAACAGTTTCAAAGTGGTGACTGCAGAGCATCAAGCCAGGTGCCTGCTGGGTAGGAATCAGGGCCCAGTGATGCCCAGCCTTCCAGTATTTTGTAGGGAAAAAAAAAAAACCCAGAAATCCAGACTTTCATGTGAATTCTCCCAATTTTTAGATCTTGGTAATTATTGTAAACATGTTTTTAAACACTGAGCAGTCACCAAGAGTGTTTGGGGCAGATGTGAGCCACCCTTTGCCACCTCTGCTCTAGGAGGGGTGTGCCGGGGCTGAGTGGCTGGGAAGGCAGAGGGAGCACAGCCAGGGACACTGGGGCTCACGGTTCAATGTTGGACTGGAAGACAACTTTCCCTCTGAGAGGTGAGAATGGAAGTAAGAGAAGCAGGAAACAAGAGGAGTAACGGAGCAAGGTCAGGACGCAGCTTAGAAGACACGTGTGTGTGTGTTTATGTTACATGTGTGCATGTGTATACATGTGTATAATATATGGAAACATATGTATGCTGTTTTTTAGGGGGGAATACAGTTACGAATGTGTAAGAACACATATACATAACCTTTCAGAGTTGGCTCTGAAGGGCCCATAAAAACAAACAACTTTAACACTGGCTTTCAGGGTAACCAGGGCCCAGAGTCCAGAAAAATACCCACTGTGTGCACAGCAGATAACTGATCTGATTGGATTGCTCCTCAGTAGAGTCTCATTATAGTGACCCAGGAACTTCTGAGAAGTTCTGAAAGGCCTGATGTTGGTGTGGAAGACCCCTCTGCTGGGAGGGGAGGGCCGCTGCTCCCTTTCCTGGTACCTGCCTTCACTTCGGGCAGGGGCAGGGGCAGGTCCAGGTAAGACTATCCAGGCAGGGATGGCACCTCTTCCACTTGGACAAATCTGTCCAGTTTGGTCAATTTACCAGATAAAGTGTTTTAATAAAATGCTGATGGGCCAGGCAGATATGCAGCTGGCATGCCATCTGATGCAGTGACGCTGCATCCATGTTGGAATGCTTCCCACCACGATGCAGTGCCTGCATCTCAACACCCCAGGACCACCTGGGCTCCAGCACCAGGCCCTGCTCCGATGTCACCAGTTGTTAGGTACCTTGGCCCTCACCCCCCAGGGCCCCTGTGCAGCCTGCTGAACACAGGGAGCCTCCAGCAGTCTGGAAGGGGCAGGGTGCAAGGAGTCCTTACCCACAATCATGCCGACCTCGCACTGGTGGTCTTCATAGTAGCAGGAGATCATTGTGGCCACCGTGTCATTTACCATCGCCACCACGTCCATCTCAAAGTCCTGCCAAGAAGCACAGAGGCTGCGGTGATGGGGGCAGGGAGAAAGGCCAGTAGTGCTGGGGTGGGGGGTTCGGGGGGGGCCCCTGGGCAGACGCAGGTGCCCCCTCACCCCTCTCCGTTTGATGGCATCTCGCAGAAGCCCCACGATGTTGTTCCCTTCTGCTCCCGAGGCCTTGAAGCCCTTGGTCCAATTGAGAAGGATGCCCTGTGGGAAGAGGAGGGCCTTGTGGCTGCTGACTCATGCTGGGGGCAGGGCACTACGGCCCTTTACCAGCTCCTGCCTGGGGCCACAGGAATGGGTACCCCACCCTACAGCTCAGGAAATAGGCTGAGCAGTCCCATAGCTTTGAGAGGTGTTGGGGATGATTCTCCACAAATATCTCATGTTTCTGCAGGGCTGGGTCCCTGCCAATTTAAGAGTGTTTGTACTGTAAAGCCCTGAGACGTCATCGCAGTGTAAAGATAGGTCCCAAGGGGAGCAGCTCTGTATAAGATTGGGGTTCCTCTCATAATGCACCCCACTGCATGTGAAAGTGCCACCTGGCCCTCACTGCATCTCTGCAAGGACTGGGGTTTGGAAAATCACAGGTGTTTCTTTGGCTGCTGCTTTTGCCACCAGCAATGACCGGGCTTTGTTTCTGACCCAGAGGTCTCATGTTTCATGCATGTGCATATATAATTACATGTGCGTGTGTGTAGATATAACTGGCAGGCTACCTTGCTAGTTTGCAAGTAGGGTACAATCTCAGGCCCTTTGCCTTTCTGACTCAGCCAGAGGCAGTGCGGTATCCCCATGGTCTGTGGGTGAGCGGAGCTGAGCTGCCTGAGTTTGAGCCCCACTCAAGCCCCTGAGTTTGAGCTGCCACTTCCCACTGTAGTGGGATGATCACAGCACGTGCCTCACAGGGTTGTGGGGAGGCTGAGGGCCCACAGTAAGAATCAGCCAATATTATGCTTCTTTTCCAAAGCCTCACAGACAGTGACGGGCCACAATTTGAATCCAGATCTCCCTTTGGAATTTGGACTCTTCCCCCTTATGGTGTGTGTGGGCTGCACTTGAAGGCATAGTTCCTCTGGGGTGCATGTCCATCCATTTGTCCGCCTTCCGCGCCTACATCTGGCCCACCTTGTCGATGTCTTCATGCCTCACAGGAAAGGAGAAGGTGAAGCCCAGGGGCAGCTTCTTGTGCTTCATCTGATGCTTGTCCAGGAAATCAGAGATGCACTCGGAGATGTAGTCGAAGAGCTGGAAGATGCACATCAAGGTGGCCATCAGGCTATGGGGTTGGGCTGGCCAGCAGCCCTCCCTGGGGCCACATGCCAAGGTGATGGGGGGTTGCTGAGCCACCAGTCCCCAGGGAATTGCTGGCCTTTGTGCCCGCCACTGAATGCCAGGCCTGTCCACAGTTCCCCTCTCCTCTTCCATAGGTGCTTGTTGGAAGCTCAGGCCCTGAGCCTCCCCGGTGCCAAAGCCCTGCTGCCAGCAGCTCCAGGGACAGGGTGACACAGGGTGGGCTGGTCCCCAGCCCAACTGTGCTATATTGGCCCAGCCCTCCCAGCTGACCTGGGGGGGTCCAGCCTCAGGCCTGGCCAGCTATTCCTGAGGCTCCAGATACAGGCACATCCTTGGCCATAACTGTGATTTCTGTCTCCAGCACCTGGAGTCTCCTTTGCTACTTCCAGGTGTCCTGGCTGCCCCACCCCTGCCAAAGTCCACCCCTACTATCCCCGCGTGTGCTTGTCCACGCTCATTGCTGAGTGCTCTGCCCATTGACCAAGCTCCCTGCTGAATGTCACGGCCCACACCGTTCCTGCTGCCTTAATTCCCGCCTAGCCTCACAGGCAGACCAGCAAGCTACAGATGTGGTGGTGCTGGGCGGCCACAGGCAGCCGCCTACCTTGAAATCCTGCCCCTCTGGGAATCAGCTGGGGGCTCTGGCCTTGCCCATCTCCCCCCAGGGTTCATGCTACTTCTGTGCCCCCCACCCCCAGTCTTCCCCATGGTTAGCGGTCCTTGCTGCCTGGGCAGATATTGCAATTGCTGCCACCCCACTTTGTGTGCATGCCCGTGGAAGACAAGGGGCAGCCCTGGGAAGGGGTGCACTGCACAGGCTGCATAAGGCTGGACAAGCACATTCTCCTGGCTGCCCCATCTCATTTCTGTCTTTACGTGTCAGGTTTTTCCTCTGGGAAATTGGACAGGGTGCGACTGGCTGGGGCTTCTGCCACTGAAACGCTGGCCCAAACGCTTCTCTCAACGCTGGCCAGATGGTGACTGTGGGACTTGGGGGCACATCGGCCATGCCTGGCCTGTCCACCTAGGCCTCTGAGCTGCCTTCCTGGGTCCTCAGAGGCTGGGGGTCCTCCTGCCCACAGCGCCCCCCTCCCCCTGGTGGATAGACTAGCCAAGCCCTGAGATCCTAGATGGCCTCAACCCCCCATCCCTCGTCCCTGGCCCCCTAAGCTGCTCACCATCTCGGCGGTGCCCGTCATGGCATCCTCGGGGATGGAGTACATCTGGTGCTTGGTCTTCACGCTCCACTGCCCCTCCTCGCCCTCCCCCACCTTAACCAGCATCACCCTGAAGTTGGTGCCGCCCAGGTCCAGGGAGAGGAAGTCCCCAACTTCTGCAGGTACAGGGAGAAGTGCATCATGAGCACTGACCGGCAGGCCCTGGGCTGGGTGGGACCCAGGTGGCCGGCCCCTGAGACCACAGAGAAGAGAAGGGGAAGGTATGGAGGGACCAAGGGAGCTGGATGAGGGGCTGCTGATGCCAGACGTCTGGGGGACATCAGAGCAAACTGTGGAGGGGTCAAAGGGAAACTGGGGAAAAGTCAGTGGGAAATCCTTGCCTTGGACTGAGTCGCCTGGAGCCCAGGGACCAACTGAGACCTAGTGCAATGGCCCAGACTCAGGCTGGGCTGGGGGGGGGGTCCCCTAAATGACCATGAGGAGCAGCAAGATAAAAAAAGCCATTTTTCCTGAGTGCCCCAGGACTGGACCAGAGGAGCCAACGGTGAGACTTCATCACTCCCCAGGGGATCCCATGTCAGGCAGGCTGGGGACAGCCTAGTCTGGAAGTACCTGGAGTGCCACTCTAGGCTGGGGCCTGGCCCACGGCTGCCTCGGATGAGGAGCCAGTCCCTGTGTGGGTCCTGTCCCTGCCATACCTGAGCCTTCTGGGGTGGAGCGCACGTAGGTGGGCAGCATCTTCACGCTGGCCTCCTCGTGGGTCTCTAGCTTCAGGCCACGGTCCATTTCCTTCTGCATCCGCCTCATCACTTTCTTCAGGTCCTCCTCCTGCAGCTGGAACTCTGCCAGGATCTGCTCCACCTGCACAGGGAGGGAGATGGGAACAGCCGGGTGGGGGCGGGGCTGTCACCAGACACCCACACGCCAAGGGTCTCATTGGTGTCTCCCCCACACACCTTGGGTTTCCTTTTGTCCTCTGACCCCAGGTCCAGGATGACCCATCAAACTATTCACCACAGTTAAAACCAGCTAAAAAGTCAGAAGAGCAGAATTCCAAGACTCAAAAATTCAACAAATTTAGCCTGGGATATATTGGTGGGACGAAGGGCAGAGGCAGAGTAGCTTCTGTCCCTGTCAATATTCTTGTTGCACAATGTCTTGTAACGCCTTCTTTTGTTCCTCCCAGTCAGGGCAAGGGGAGAGGAAGGGGCTCACGGAGAGGGTTGGTGAGCTGGGGCTGGAGGGCGCCGGGCAGCTGGCGTCACTGTCTGAAAGATTTGGTCATTCTACTCCTGGGATTTATGCCAGGAAATAATGGGCCAGTCTGCACAAGTGTGCATAAGGGCTAGCCAGGAGTGAACATTAACGTCTGTCAGGAGGTGTCTGTTAACTAAAGCCATCCATGGCATGGATGCTCTGAGGCTGCAGAGGGAGGAGGGTCCCTGGGCGTTGACGGGGGAGAGGCCTGTGCACGCGAAGCTCAGCTTTGATGCTGCCATTCCCGTGAGTGTGGACAGCCCGTGGTGTGGCAGCTCGCCCTGCACATGGTGGCATGAGAACAAGCCATGAATGCAGCTGTGGCTCTGCCCCCTGTCCCCAGCAAGCTGAACCCTGTGGGGAGACAGCCATGTGACTGTGCCCTTTGCACAGGAGTGCGTATTCATGGAGAAAAGGCTGTGTTGATACACCGGTTATCTCTGGGCAGTGGTACGAAAGATAATCATAAAGATATTTTCATTTTGAACCATATTTCATTTCTTGAAAATGAAAGGTACTCTGATAAAAGCTGTGGATGAACTCTTTACAAAAACTCACACTCTTTTGCCCGCAGTCTTACACATAAGCTTGGGGGAGATGCCCTGAATTCCAGGTGGGAGGCAACAAGGCCATCTGCCCCTTCTGCCTTAGTTTTTAGAATTCAGATGTTGTTGTTGGTGGTGGGGCACATTAAGCTGTGGTTGGGCTAACCAAGCACAGCAATTCTATCCTCTCTTGTGGGTGATTGGTCTAGAGTTGGGCAAGAGACCCAGTTCTGGCCAATGACAGGTAAAGGGAAGCCTGATTTTCATAGGAGGGGGAGTGTCAGTGCCCCCTAAATTTGTAAGCATAGCTGCATAAGGAAGCGATGACCAACGCTGCAGCAGCCGTCTAGCAAACACTAGGAGACAGGCTGCCAGGGGGAAAAAGGTGTTAGCAAACTATGCATGGCAGAGAAGACAGCTTGATGCTAGATCCACCCACCTCCACGAGCTAGTTATGGGAGCAAATACTAACCGCTTAGGCCACAGGTAGTCGGCTGTTTGGTTTCCTGCGGTCCAAAGCATTCCTAATGGGTACAGATCCTTAGTTAAGAACTACTTCTCTTAATGAGGCCCCACATGCAAAATTTAAACCCAGGGAAGGTCAGAAAGGGATGGGGCTGACAAAGTCTGTGACAAAAAACACAGAATCAAACACTCGTGTTGTCTGAGCAGGAGCTGTTCTGCAGCTCTGGAACAGGGTGGGAGTGCAGCCCTCCCCACCTGTCCCTTGCTCTGTAGAACAATCCAGGCTGTCCTCAAAGGCTCGCAGCTACGACCTTTGCCTCCTCTGTCTTTCTTTCCTATGCTTGCCAATATAGGATACGCCAGGAACTAACTGTAGCAACGTTTAACGTTTGCTGAATTCCTCCATATGCCAGGCCCTGAGCTGGGTGCTTCCCACAGCTGCCTCGCACCCCATACCCTTGTCTCAGCAGCACTGGGGAGGAGGTGCCGGCATGCTGCAGAGGAGGAAAGGCTTACAGAAGTCACTTGTGCAGGCACATGCAGCCAGCTCGCTGCAGTGGGGCCAGTGCCCAGAACCACATGCACGGTGACTGCTGGCAGGAAGTCCTTGGCAGGCTGGCTGGCATCGTCTCTGAGACGAAACTGTTCAGAGGGACCTGATTATAAGACATCTGTGGGCTCTTAACAAAAGTGAGGCTGATCTTGCAAGGGTCCAGCCCTTGGGCCTGCTGGGCCCCATACCTGCCCCTCTGTCCTGGCAGCCTATCCTGGTGGCCATAGGCCTGGACTCTGGCCCTTTGGCCTAAGGCTCGTCATGGGAGGAGCCAACACTTCAGTCTGATGTCTTGGGGGAGGACAATGGTGTGGAGCCTGTTCCAGGACAGAGCATGGCTATATTGTTAGACAGACGAGGGCCCTTGAGTGACCCTCGAAGGGCTGTGGGGACAACTGGCCCAGCCCTTGGAGGGACACAGTAAGGACCAGATAAATGGTGGTTATTGTTTCTATTATCACAGGCATGGGGGGCTGGTAGGGCCCTGCAAAGTGCAGGGGAGGCTCCAGACTTCACCATCTGTACCCAGGCCCGTGTGGGGCCTGCCACTGACTGGATGAAGCCCCAACTCTGCCAGCTTCTAGGCCAGAAAGTGCCCCCAGAGGAATCCCAGGCATGGCATGAAGTCAAACTGATACAACCTGTTCGGAAGGCAATTTGGAGTTTCTTTCAATATTTAATTTTGATCTAGCAATTTCTCTCCTAAGAATCTGTTCTGTATAAAGAGTCCTGCAAGCATTTCACAAGATTCACATGAGGTTGCTCCCTACTGCAACAGTGAGGACCCCTGTATCCGCCAGCGGGGACTTTACATCAACACTTAGCACGGGGCTTCTGTGGCCTTTACAGTGAAGGAGACAGGGCCTGCCCCAAGAGGCACGTCTGGGCATAAGTGAAAAAGTGGGGTGGGACCTTAGCTAGGACCTGATCACATTTCTTTCTTTTTTATACTTTTTCCTGGCTGGCCCTACTCTGTTGACCAGATCCCATTTCTGTAAATAAAGTTGCATCTGGCCTGTGGGTCTGATTTGTCCCGTATAATATTCTCAAAAGCTTAAATTTGCTGCCAAAATTTAAAATCTATTTAAAATAGAGACACTTTCCTAGAAAAATCTGGATTTCTATAAAAGTAGGTCTGAATTCACCCTGGAGCTATAGGGAGGCAGGTTGTGTTGGGTGGGAGAACCTGTCCACCAGCACTTGTGGAGCTGGCCTGGGTGCAGGGCCCTCATACTGTGCCCTGCCCTAGCCGGGTGCTGCAGGGTCCCCCCGTCCATGTCACAGGGGCTGTAGGGGCTCCCCACACACACATGCTTCCTGGTGGGCACAGGTTGGAGGACAGGTGCTGCAAGGTTCTGAGGCTGTAATCATGGGCAGACCTGCGGGCTCACCTCTTGCCAAAGGCAGCATCCTCCAAAGGCAAGCCTTGTCCACGGTGGGCACAAGCCCCTTCCTCAGGGTGCATTGGGGCCTACGGATGTCCACACTCCTGGCACTCAGCCAGTGTGCAGCTCAGAGGAGGGAGCTCTGCCCTGGCTTGGTCTCACAACCTTGGGGATCACATCAGAGGGTGGAGGTCTGCCTCACAGACCCTCTGGGATACAGCCAGGAGCGGGGACTGAAGCCGACCCACACTTCCTGTGTGCCAGGCCCACTCCAGCACTCCCTCGCCTGTCATTCCTACAGTCACCCAGGGACACAGGTACTTTCATTATCTCTATTTCTCACGAGTGAGGAAACTGAACACAGAGGTACAAACCCTTTCCAAGCCCTCAGAGCCAAGGGGCACAGACCTGGGGCTGGAACCCAGGCACAGACTCTGAGCTTTCCCCCCAACCCAGCTAGGCTGCCTTCTGCCTGGTTCCAGGGCCTGGCCCCAGCCGTTCCTAGAGTCCAGACCCCTGCTGTAGGTGTCTGTCTGATGAGCCTTGTGCTGGGTGTCTGTGCAAGCTTACATGACTTTCCTGAGCAGCTTTAGGAAATTTGGGTGCTGCTTGGGGACCTCCGAGAAGCTGCCTGGTCTTCCAGATGTAGCCTCGGGAGGAGAAAGCACAGACAGAGCCTCCCCCTACCCCGGCAGCCTCAGGGAGGCAACCCCAGCTGGCTTGCAGAGGTTTCTGTTGCTGACCTTGCCTGAGAGGTCACAGGACACATAATCAGGGCCCACAGTGACAACTGAATGTAGGGCTTTTCCTATCCGAGGACTCCCCCACACTCCCTGCAGGGCGACTGATCCCTGTCTCTCCAGCAGATGCCACTGTGCGCTGGGTTCTACATGGGGTACAGGAGCAGAGCCGAGAGCAGGACAAGCCCCTCTTGCTGGAGCAGCAAGAAAGAATCTCATCAAGCTGGGGGCAAGTTGGGGGAGAGGGAACGAAGCAGGGACAGATGGGCAGGAACCTACACTGAGGTCAGACTGGATTGAGGCTGAGCCATAGCCTGGGTGAGGCCTGGAGGCATCCGGCAGCAGCCACAGAGTGGGCTGGGGAGGAAGTGGGGCACCTGGCTGCCCTAACAACCCGGGCGCAGGGCTGGTGAGAGGCAGTAAGAGTCCAGATTTATTCCGAAGGAAGGGTGGCAAATAACGTTTGCTGACAGATTGAGGCGGGGGCGAGAGGAAGAGGAGAGTCTGGGAAGGATCAGCTCCGCTCACTGAGGTGGGGTGAAGTGGGGTGAAGTGGGGTGGGTGGGGGAGTCCGGAACTTGGTCTAGGCATGTTAACACCTGGCCAGCCAACGGGAGGTTTGTTCAAAGTAGCAGTTGGCTATGTGAAGCCAGGGTTCAGGGGAGAGTCTGGCTGGAGATATAAATTTGGAAGCCATCAGTATGGAGACAATCCTTAAACCACAGGCCTGAACACGGTCACCGGTTGCCAGTTGGCCAGCAAAGGGGAGGACCTGGCCAGGCAGGGCTGCAGAGTCGGCTGGGAGGACACCGGCCACTTCGAGCAGTGCTTTGGGATCCTACCCTCGGAACTCAGTAAAAAGGCAGGACACCGACTAGTGCTACATTTGACAGACCTGAGGGCATGGGGGCCAGTCTGGGTGGACACGACCAGCCTAGAGGACATGACCAAGGGCCAGGGCACTACCTGGGCAAATGCTGCAGGCCCGTGGGCTCCAGAGCCCATTTTGGAGCCATGTGTCCAGTTGAAGCCTGGCCCCCTCCATTCCTGGGCACTCGGGTGGCTGTGTACATGGCAGTAAGTGACCCCAGGCCAGCCACCCACGTTCTCCCGAGGAAGAGAATCCCTGATCCACCAATCCCTGGAAATGACGCACAGAACCCCTGAGAGCCAGACAACACTGGGCAGCTGGCTACCCCCCATAAAAGCTCCGAGCCCAGCACCAGACGCTGGTGTCCTTGGTCACTGTCAGCCCCAGGAGCAAGTTCTCTAGAACTCCCAAGAGGCTGGACAGTAGGCAGCCACAGTAAGGAGGGGGCGGTGGGGAGAGGGGCCGGTGGCAGGCACAGTTACCTTAGCCAGGACCCCTGAGGCCCTTGTGCTTTCTTCCAAGAAGTCCAGCACCCACTCACCACCCCTGCCCCCAGCCTTGGTTTGGGTAATCTCCAAAACCAAAGGTGCCATGCTGGGGACTGCTCTTCCAACTCAGAGTCCCTGGCTTTGGAGTGACGCTTACCAAAGTCAAGGCTGTCTGGGCCTGGCTTCTTATGGCATCCACCGCCATCTCGCCAAGGGGCCAAGAGGCAGGTGTTTGGGAGGTAGAGATGCTCCTGCCTGTGGCCCTGGAGTCTGAGGCTTGCCTGCGGCAGGTGAGGGCTACCTGGCTGGAGAGTTGCCCGAGGCAGGCAGCCCAGAGCTTCTGCACTGAAAGGGTTCCACAGGCGGCTGCTGAAATACTCTGCCCACTGCCACAGGGTCAGGGGCAGGGCTGGAAGGGCAGAGGAGGCCCTTGTGAGGTCAGGGTTGACAGGGCCATGAGGCAAGCTGCCATGCCCTGTGAGCACTAGGTCGGGATTGCTGCCCAGAAGGAGGGGAGGGAGCGCAGGGCCAGTCAGTACATCCTCCATTCCTCAGACTTGTGCAGGTGGGAAGTCACCAGGCTGCCCTGGGGGGCAGCACTCAATGAAATGCCCAAAGACAGGGAGGGGTACTGTGAGGGCCTGCCCCTGCCGGCAAGGGTTTGGACTTGCTCTTGGAGGTGATGGGGATCCCCGGTGGATTTTCATCTGTGGGGAGGTCCAATGTGCATTTCATACAATCTGGGGGTCACTCTTAGGTTTTGTGACTGCAAAGTCTAGGCCTGTGGCTTGCTTTGGGCACGTCCATCCAGACACAGACCGTGTCTCCCAGGCTCTGGCCCTGTCGCCTCCTTGAGCTTACCTGGGAGTGACCCCCACATACCCTGAACTTGCTGGCACCTGCCAAACCCTGCTAAAATTAGCCAGAGCCGGCAAGTGGGTCAGGGTACAGAGGGTGCCTTGTCAGAATGCCGGGTTCTCCTGCCAGTGGCCAGTGTGGTCACCCCTGAGGAAGCCCTTGACACGATTGATCACTTTCCCAAAATAGAGCAAAGATGGCCTCACTAGACCCTGTGTGACAGGTCACTGACCTGTCTGGCCCCTGGCTCTGAGTCATTGTTTACTCGTGGGGGCATGGCTCATACCTGGGTTTGGAGTGGGTATGGGGGCCTTCTTCTGCATCAGCCAGGCCAATATGCAGCTGCTCAAGGGGGCTTGCCATTTTCCAGGGCCAAGCATACAGCACAGGTGAGGAGAATCTAAATTCTCCAACTCTGTGCTCTGGGAGGTGGAAGTGGAGGGTGAGGACAAAGGCTGGGGCTGAGGCAAATGGGCCCCCTTCCTGGTTTGGCCGGACTCTCAGTGCCCTCTCTAGCTTTTAGGCAACATATATCCTCCCCAGAGCTCTCCTGGGGGCCACCTCCTTGAATTCACTGGCACATGCAAGGGCAGGAAGGGGGGCAATACCCTCACTTCCCCACATTGGCTAACCCCCCAGGACAAGACTCTCACACCTCATGCCAGCCCTCTTGTGCACCCACCCTTGTCCTGTCTCAATGTTTCCTCTTTAGGTGAAGGGCTGATGCTAGCCTGTTGGCACTGCACTAGAGCTGAGAGTCAGTGTAGCAGGGAACAGCTCCTGCTTTCAAGGAATTTTGGATACACAAGCCTGTCCAGAACCTGTCCCGAGAGGAGGGGCCAGGAAGAGGAGGGCCTCAGAGATGGCTCATGAAGGATGCCCAAGACATACTCAGAGTCTTCACTATCACAAGGGCTCTCCTGAGGAGGATGGATGAGCATAGTTTCTGTTTAGAATGTTCTTAAAAAAACAATGGCAATGGTCTAGGATGTCTCAGAAGATAGTGAGCTCCCCATTCACTGGGGAGAGAAAGAGAAGAGCAGAGTCAGAAGGGATCCTACTCTTTCTTTGTCCCAGTGCTATCCCTGCCCCTTGGTTGCTCAAGGAGCTGATTGACAGGCATGACTTGATTTTCCTTTTCATTTATTGCAACAAAATAATATAAGTTTAGTGATGGATATTCAAGATTATCCATTCTAGTATCAAAAAGTGGGACACAACCCACATATCCAACTATAGGGGACTGGCCACTCATACGCAGTCATTAAAAATGGTAAGATTCATCTGCTTCTATTGGCATGGAAAGATGTTCATGACATACTGTTTAAAGGGAATGTGGTGTCCACCCTCCAAGGTGGCCTTCAATGAGCCCTGCTTCTGAACTGCTTCCGGTATTCACCTCATGGTCTAGTGCCCTCCCATGCTGAGTAGGTACAGCCTGTGTAACTAATAGGGTAATGCAGAAATGACAAAGTATGACTTTGGAAGATAAGCCAGAAAAGACATTATGACTTCTGCCTTGCTCTCTTGGATTGTTGCCTCTGAGGGAAGCCAACAGCCATGCCATGAGGACACTCAAATCCTCTGGGAAGGTCCACAGAGAAGTGAGGCCTCCTGCCAATAGGCAGCTCCAACTTGCCAGGCACGTGAGTGGACCACCTTGGAAGCAGATCCACCAGCCCCAGTCAAGCCTTCAGATGATGCAACTCCAGCCAACACCTTGTCTGCACCCTCAGGAGAGACATCAAGCTCTCAGACCACCCAGCTAAGCTGCTTCCGAATTCCTGACCTATAGAAACTGTGTGAGATAATAAAGCTTTGTTGTTTCAAGCCACTACTCTTTTAAAAAAAGTATTTCATAAAATAAAATTTTATTATTATAGGAAAAATCAGTTTAGAAATCATTTTCTATCTTTTAGTCTATGTTCCAGATATAGGACTGTGTGATACAACATTCTTATCACCATAGTACATGCATGGAAAGGTCAAGCCACTAAGTTTTGAGGTAAAACAGAACACATAGTATGATCCATTTTTGTCATATGTATGTGTATATGATATATTAATAGATAATATACATATGGAAGGAAATATAACAAAATGGTAATAGTAATTATATTAATGGTAGAAATATAAGTGACTTTATTTTCCTTTTTGCTTATCTATATTTCCTACATTTTCTGCAATAAATGTGCATTAATAAAGTAATATTTAAAAATCAAGTTAAAAAAAAGTAAGGTTGGGCCTTATTTACTGTTTTGCACAGAAGCTGAGAGGCCCAGACGCTAAAGGATAGTGGTTCACAGTTAAATGGGCCAAATCGCCAGACCCCATATGCCAGTGGGAAAGAAAGTGGCAACCAGGAAGTCAGGGAGCCCAAAGTGCCAGCCCCCCCCCCACTGGCCTGTTCCCTGACTGCCCTCAGCTCCAGCTGGGCACCAGGTTTGGGCACACTGATGCAACAGGGCCTAGAGGTCAGTACAGTGTTGCAAGTGTTTGCTTAGAGCAGGGCAGACTTGAGACTGGCTGTGCTCTTGTGCTGAGGGGCACGCCAAGGGCCTGGTGAGTGGGAGGGTGTCAGGCAGGGGGTGGTGGCTTGTGACCAGGATGTCAGGAAGAGAGGTACGGGGGAGATGGGCTGAGAGATAGCAGAGTATGCCAGGATCCAAGAACCACAACTAGTATATGCCAAGTGGCTTCCAGATGCCAGGTGCTATGCCAGACCTTTTACATGGATTGCAACTGGCCTGCAAGCTGGGGGCCGTTATTTTATATATGGGGAAACTGAGGCCTGTGGGAGTTAAGAGACTTACTAGGATGCAGCAACTACAAAGGACTTGGCCAGGATTCATGCCCAAGTCAGCCTGACTCCAGGAATGTTAGCACTTTAGTCTTCTTGACTACATGGGGATGTTTCAGGGCCAAGCATATGCTGGGGGCAGGAAATATCCTTTGGGGCTGCTTTTATGCTGGAGATGTTCAGAGGCTTCAGCTGAAACTGGTGGAGATAGGCACAGTGGTAGCCACAGAGGTCTGCTCTGCCCCAGTGTTTGCCTCTGACAACAGATAGGGCAGGATGTCAGGGCTGAAGCCTAAGATCAGCACCACAGGGGGAGAAGGGCAGAGTCTGGGTGAGGGAGCAGGGAGTAGTCCTGTGTATTGCCAGGGAGAGGGTCCAAGGGGTGGGAGAATCATCTAGGACCCCATGAGGAGAGGCAGGATAACATTGGAATAACACAGGAGTGTGAGGTCCCCAGCCTGATTCCAAAGACTGACTTTGCCACTCACTGGCTCTAGGGCCTTGGGCAAGTCCCTTAACGTTTCTAGGCCTCAGTTTCCTCATCAGTAAAGGGGGGGGGGTGACAAATCTCCTACCTCACAGGGCTGTTGAGAGGATTCAATGGGATAGTGTACATCAGGCTCTTGGCACATACAAGTTGTTCAGTAGTTTGTAGCTATTGTTGCTACCAAAGGATGTTTTAGCCCCTGGGTCAGATTTTAAGATGTAGGCTGTCCCAGGCTCTTGATCTATGGCAGATCTAATGTCAAACTCCCACCCCAATGCCTACTGATTATTTCAGAGTGTTTTAATGAGACAGACCAAGTGGCACAGCCTCTTTGAGGCTAGTCCTACCCTAAATCAATGAAGCTTTTGTATGAAAAGAGAATGACTAAGGGATGATGTCATGAAAAATGGCAAAGAAGGAAATTACAGGGGTTGGGTCCCTCCGCCTAAACAACAATTAAGTTAGGGGAAAAAACCTGTAAGAGTCAACTGTTTCAGAACTCTGGAACCTGACTGGACACTTATAGCAACCATGGGAGTGCTTCATGAAGGGAGAGGCTGCTGATGGCTCATAAGTGACCACACACAAGGAACATAAACTTTGCAAAAAAAGTTTAGAAAAGTCACCAGATAAATGGACAACTGCAGCCCTCGACAAACAACAAAACCAGTCCCTAAGGAGAGAGAGAATCTGACTTCCAGAGCTACCACATCATACTACTCAAAATGTCCAGTTCTCAACAAAATATTACAAAGCATACAAAGAAACAGGAATATATGGCTCAATCATAAGATAAAAAGAATTCAAAAGAAACTATTTGTAAGGAAGTTCAGACATTGGAATTACTACTCAAAGACATTAAATCAACTATCTTAAATGTGCTAATAAGCTAAAGGAAACTAGGGACTAAGAACTAAAGGAAATCAGGAGAGCAATGTATGAACAGATAGGGAATGACAATAAAGATAAATTATTAAAAGGGAACCAAATAGAATTTCTGGAGCTGAAAACTACAATAACTGATATGAAAAAGTTACTGGAGGGGTTTAATGGCAGATTTGAGAAGGCAGAAGAAAGAATCAGGAAACTTGAATATAAAGCAATTGAAATTACCCAGTACACAGAGCAGGAAAAAAAAAAGAAAGAAGAAAAATAAACAGAACCTAAGGGACCTGTAGGACACCATTGAACATACAAATATAAGTATAATGGGAGTTCCAGAAGGAGAAGAGAGATGGAAAGGGGAAGAAAAAATATTTGAAGAAATAATGGTGAAATAATTTCCTAAATTTGATGAAAGACATGAACATACACATCCAAGAAATTCAATGAACTCCAAGTGGGTTAAACTCTAAGAAATCGACACTGAAACACTTTATAGTCAAATTGTCAAAAAACAAAAACAAAGAATCTTGGAAGCAGCAAGAAAGAAGTGACATGTGGCATACAAAGGATCCTCAGTAAGATTAACAGCTGATTTCTCATTAGAAACTGTGGAGGAACAAGGAGGCAGTGGAATGATATATTTAAAGTGCTTAAAGAAAAAACCTGTCAACCAAGAATTCTATAGCCAACAAAACTATTCTTCAAGAATAAAGGAGAAATTAGGACATATCAGATAAATAAAACCTAAGGGAATTAATTACAAGCAGGTCTGCCCTACACAAAAGGCTAAAGGGAGACCTTCAGGCTGAAATAAAAATACACTAGATAGTAACTCAAAGCCATATGAAATAAAGTACATTGGTAAAAGTCACTACATAGGTAAATATAACAGCCAATATTAGTGTAATATTGGTTTGTAGCTCCTCTTGTTTTCCTATATAACTTAAAAGGCAGATGCAGAAAATGATAATTATAAATCTATGTTAGTAGACACACAATGTATAAAAATGTGATTTATGAGAATAATAATATGAGGGAAAAGGGATGGAGATATATAGAAGGAGCATGTTTGTATACTATTAGAACTAACTTAGTATTATTCAAACTAGCTTCTTATAAGTGTAAGATGTTAATTGTTATCCCCAAGGCAACCATTAGGAAAATAACTAAAAAATATGCAGAAAAGGGAAGAAGAAGGGAATCAAAATGTAACAAAACAAAAAATCAAATAAGTAAAAAATAATCCAGTAATGGAGGAATTGAGGAACAACAACAAAATATAAGATGTACAGAAAAAAATAGCTACATGGTAGAGGCAATCTATTTAATTACTTAATAATTAATTATTAATTACTTAATATTAATAATTACTTATTAATTAATTATTAATTACTTAATAATTAAATAGATCAAACTCTCCAATTAAAAGGTAGAGACTGGCAGAATGAATAAAAAGAACACAATCCACCTATACGCTGTCCATAAGAGATTCACTTTAGATATAAAGACACAAAGAATTTGAAAGTAGAAAGACAGAAAAAGATATTTCATGAAAATAGTGACCAAAAGAGAGCTGTAGTAGCTATATTATTATCAGACAAAATAGATTTTAAGTGAAAAAATTTCTCAAGAGACAAAGAAGGACATTATATGTTGAGAAAGGGTTTAATCCATCAAGATGATATTAAAATTATAATCAAAAGAGCCCAAAAATACATGAAGCAAAAATTTACAGAATTGAAGGAAGAAATAGATAGTTCTACAATAATAGTTGGAGAGTTCAATATACCATTTTCAATAATGGATTGAACAACTAGACAGAAGGGATATAAAGAAAGAGAGGACTTGAACAATACCTATGGGACATATACAGCACACTCAACCCAACAGCAGCAAAATATACATTCTTCTCAAATGTGCATAAAAATTCTCAAGGATAGACCATAGTTTAGTCATAACGCAAGTCTTAATAAATTTTAAAAGATTGAAATCATACAAAGTATCTTTTTGGATCGCATAAAATAAAACTTGAAATGAATAACAGAAGGAAAACTGGAACACTCACAGATGTGTGAAAATTAAGACACTCTTAAACAACCAATAGCGGGGGGAAGAGAGAGAGAGAGAGGACTCAAATTAATAAAATAAAAAATAAAAAATGAAAAATATGTTCACAATGAGGAGCTAAAAAAAAGCAAAAAAAAATTGAAAGAATGGACATTATTACCAACTTTATAGAAATAAAAATAACTGTATGAACAACTATAAGTCAACAAATTGGGTAACTTAGATGAAATAGAAAAATTCCTGGGAACACATGAACTGCAAAAACTAACTCAGGAAGAAATAGAAAATCTGATTAGACTAATAACAAGTAGTAAGGAAACTGAACTAGTAATTAAAAACCTACCAACAAAGAAAATCCTAGGGCCAGATATCTACACTGGTGAGTTCTCCCAAACATTTAAAGAAAAATTAACACCAATTCTCTCAAACTCTTCTAAAAAACTGAGGAGGAAGGAACACTTTCTGACTCATTCAATAGGCCAGCATTGCCTTGATATTGAAGTTAGACAAAGACGCTACAAGAAAAGAAAACTACAGACCAATATCCCTTATGAATATAGATGCAAAAATCCTCAAAAAAATACCAGCAAACAAAATTCTGCAGCACATTAAAAGGATTATACACCATGATCAAACAGTATTTATCCCAAGAATGCAAGAGTGGTTCAAGATACGAAAATCAATCGAGTCAATATACCACATTAATGGAATAAAGGAAAGAAACTACATGGTCATATCAATTTGTGCAGAAAAAGCATCTGACAAAATCCAACACCCTGTCATGATCAAGACACTGTAGAAGGGAATTTCTTCAACATGATAAAAGTCATGTCTAAAAACCCCATAGCTGACATCATACTCAATGGGAAAAGACTTAAAGCTTTTCCCCTAAAATCGGGAACAAGACAAGAATACCCATTTTTGCCACTTCTATTCAACGTAGTACTGGAATTTCTAACAAGAGCAATTGGGAATAAAAATAAATAAAAAGTATCCAAACTGGAAAGTGCTGTGGTCTGAATGTTTATGTCCCCTCAAAATTCATATGTTAAATCCTACTCCCCAATGTGATGACATTAGGAGGTGGTGCCTTTAGGAGATTATTAGGTCATGAGGATGGAGCCCTCATAAATGGGATTAGTGCCTTATAAAAGGGACCCCAGAGAGCAAACTTGCTCCTTCTACCATGTAAGGA
Organism: Daubentonia madagascariensis; assembly: GCA_023783475.1. Lineage (NCBI taxonomy): Eukaryota > Metazoa > Chordata > Mammalia > Primates > Daubentoniidae > Daubentonia > Daubentonia madagascariensis. The sequence goes on from JAKFHU010002658.1 coordinate 13,632,263, forward strand.
CACAGCTAGAAGGTGCTATCTATGCACCAGAAAGCATATGGGCATGGACATCAGTAGACTAACAACTTACATTCCATCTAGAATGGAATCATCTGATATTAATGACTTAATAACAACTCCTTAAATGTTCATAGAAACTGAGAAAGCCCACATGATAAACAGGGTAGACATCACACCCCTGCCTTCAGAGATAAGGAATGTGAAGCTCAGCTCAGCAAATATTAAGCAGCTCACCTGAGATCATGCTGCTGCAGGCTGTGGAACTGGGAATTCCACTATCTGGTTAAGACCAGATAGTGAATCAGCTGTCTCTTTGATCTTGGACTTCTCCAGAACTGTGAGAAATAAATTTCTGTTGTTTTTAAGCTACCCAATTTACGGCATTTTGTTATATCAGGCCAAATAGATTAAGACAGAAAGAAAAAATAAAACTTTATTTCAGATGACATGAACTTATTCATAGATAACCATAAATAATTCACAAAAATGTTTGAGCTAATAAGCTAATTCAGCAAAGTTGCAGAATACAAAAATCAACACACAAAAATCAGTTGTATTTTTATGGAATTTAATCAAGGAGGTCAAAGACTTGTGTACTAGAAACTACAAAGTATGGCCAGGAGTGGTGGCTCATGCCTGTAATCCTAACACTTTGGGAGGTTGAGGCAGGAGGATTGCTTGATGCCAGGAATTCAAGACCAGCCTGGGCAACATAGTGAGACTCCTGTCTCTAAAAAAAATTTTGAAAATTAGCCAGGTGTGGTGGCACGCACCTGTAGTCCCAGCTACTCAGGATGCTGAGGCAGGAGGATTGCTTAAGCTCAAGAGTTTGAGGTTGCAGTGAGCTATGATTGTGCCACTGTACTCCAGCCTAAACAACAGAGTAAGACCATCTCAAAAAAACAAAACAAAACAAAACCTACAAAACATTACTGAAAGAAATTAAAGGAGACCTAAATAAATGGAAAGACATCCTTTGTTCATGGATTGGAACACGTAATATTGTAAAGATGACAATACTACCCAAAACTATATACAGATTGAAAGCAATCCCTATCAAAACCCGAATGGCGTTTTTTGCAGAGGTGGGAAATCCTAAAATTCCTATGGCATCTCAATGGACTCCAAATAGCCAAAACAATCTTGAAAAAAAAAGAACAAAGTTGGAGGATTCATATTTTCCAATTTCAAACTTACTACAAAGTTGCAGTAATCAAGAGAGTTTGATGTTAGAATGATGATAGACACATAGACCAATGAAATAGGACAGAGTGCTCAGAAATAAACCCTCTCATATGCGACCATTTGATTTTTGACAAGGGTGCCAAGATCATTCAATGGGGAAAGAACAATCTCTTCAGCAAATGGTGCTGGTAAAATTCAATATCCTTGTGCACAAGAATGAACTTGGACCCTCACCTTATACCACATATAAAAATCAACTCAAAATGTATCCAAGACCTAAATTTAAGAGCTAAAACTATAAAACCCTTAGAAGAAAACATAGAGTCAAATTTTCATGACCTTGGATTTGGCAATGACTTCTTAAATATGATACCAAAAGGACAGACAACAAAAGAAAAAGTAGATAAATTGTCCTTCATCAAAATTTAAAACTTTGTGCATAAAAGGACACTGTCAGGACAGTGAAAAGACAACCCACAGGATGGGAGAAAATATTTGCAAATCTTAGATTGACAAGGGTTTAATATCCAGGGTTTAATATAAGAAAACTCTTACAACTAAACAACAAAAAGACAAACAACCCAATTTAAAAATGGGCAAAGGATTTGAATAGACATTTCTCCAAAGAAGATCTAGAAATGGACAATAAGCCCATGAAAGACCTTCAACATTAGTCATTAGGGACATGCAAATCAAAATCAAAATCATGATGAGATACCACTTCACACCTACTAGGATGGCTATCTTTAAAAAAAAAAAAACCCAGAAAATAACAAATGTTGACAAAGACGCAGAGAAATTGGAGCCCTCACACATTGCTGGTGGGAATGTAAATGGTTCAGCTTCTATGGAAAACAGTTTAGCTGTTCATCAAAAAGTTAGACATAGAATTACCATATAACCCAGCATTGCACTCCTGGGTATATTCCCCTAAAGAATTGAAAACAGGGACTCAAACAGATACTTGTATGTCAACATTCATAGCGGCATTATTCACAACAGCCAAAAGATGGAAACAACCTGTCTTTCAACAGATGAGTGGATAAACAAAATGTGGCGTATACATACAATGGGATATTATTCAGCCAAGAAAAGAAATGAAGTTCTGATCCATGCTGCAACGTGGCTGAACCTTGAAAACATTATGGTAAATAATGGAAGTAAGTTTTATATCAAAGGCCAAATATTGTATGATTCCACTTATAAACTATAAAATAGGCAAATTCATAGAGACAGAACATAGAATAATGGTGCTATGGTTTGAATCTGTCCTCTAAAGGTCGTGTGTTGGAAACTTAATCTCCAGTGCAACAGTGTTGAGAGGTGGGACACTGACACTGAAAAGGTGATTAAGATTAGTGGATTAATGCTATTATCTTGGTTATTGCAGGCGTGAGTTCCTGATAAAAGTTTCGGCCTCCCTTCTCATTCTCTCCCCCTCCCTCCCTCTCCCCCTCCCTCCGTCTTCCCCTCCCCCTCCCTCCCTCTTCCCCCCTCCCTCCCTCTCCCCCTCCCCCTCCCTCCCTTTCTCTCTCTCTTCTCTCTCTCTCTCTCTCTCTCTCTCTCTCTCTCTCTCGTGTGCTCTTGCCCTTCCTCCTGCCTCTGTGGGATGATGCAGCAAGAAGGCCCTCACCGGATGCAGCCCCTCCACTTTGGACTTCTCAGTCTTCAGAACTGTAAGAGATAAATCTTTGTTCTCTATATATTACCCTGTCTCGGATATTCTGTTATAGCGTCACAAAACAGACGAAGACAGTGGCTACTAGGGATATAGGGGGAACAGGGAGTTACTGAATTTTTAAATGGGGTGATAAAACTATTACAAAAATAGTGGTAAGAGTTGCACAGTGTTGTGAATGTAATTAATGCCACTGAATTGTACATTTAAAAATGGTTAAAATGGCAAATTTTATGTCATATATATATTTTACCACAATAAGAAAAAGAGAGAATGACTAACAAGCTGGTCTGTTTTCATAGTAAAGCAAGATATTTACTCCCCCAAATCGAATCACCACTCGATCACACTGTTCGTCCATTCATTCAGCAATATTTACCAGCAGGTGCCTTGCACAGTTGTAGACACTATGTGGATATTAGGAGAGAGTGAGAGGAATTAACCACTCCTGAACTTCTCCAAAATTGAAGATAAACCTGAGGAAGATTTTGGTGAAGGCCGATTCAGACAACTCAATGAATAAAGGGACTCAGCCCCGTGGCAAAGAAGAATTTGAGGGGGACTTTTCACGTCACTTTGTAGTCTCAGATAACTCAAGGTCCCTGCCATTAAGTTAAGGGGTGAATAAGGACTAAGAAGAAAGAAATAAAGTAGATATAAAAACCATGTCTAGAAGAGATTTTTGGTTGTAGTTACTGGCACATTTTGCTGCAAATAGATGAGATACCTATTAAGTTTCTGAGGGGGAAAACCTGCGAGCTTGGCTTGAAAAAGCCTTTGATTGTTCAAGCCAAAAAATAACCCTTGGACGCCTAAACTTTATCAGCAAGAAGTGAACTGCGAAAGGGTATTACGCACTCCAGGCGGCCATGAAGGACGGTGGTCAGGGAAGAATCTCCCAAAGGGAGGGGCCTGAGGCTGCTGAGGACAGTGGACGATTGTATCAACCCGAGAGGGCAGAGCCAGGGTCCTCTCAAGGAACAACAACCCCACCAGGGCAAGGAGATTTCCCTAGTCCCTCCTGGTGAGATTTCATCATTGCTACCGACATGTCTTTGTTTTCCATTCTTCCCCTTTCCAAATGGGAATTTTTATTAAGGATACCCTGCCCACTGTCCCCTCTTCCATCATGGACAGGTAACTTGTTCTTAGTTCACAGACCACTGAACCACAAGCAGCATTATCTGAACTGGATAGAGAGGCCTGCACCTCCTGTTTCCTGCCCTGAGACCCTGGACTTTGACCTGGATGTAGGGACTGCATGGGGTAGTGGGCAACCTCTTTCGGGGAGGGATGGACATGTGTTCTGTGTGTAAGAAGAAAGGTGCGTGTGGGTATGTGGTGGTCAGAGGAATGGATTGTGGCAAAGGCTGCTGGCTGTGGATCCAAATCAGGTCCTCTTTGTTCACTGTCATAACAAAGCCTGTGCCAGCTAGCCAGCTATTCTGTATTTCTCAGCCTTCCTTGCAGTGAGACGTCTCCACGGAGTTTGAGCAGAGTGGCACATGTCATTTCCAGGTCCAGGCTCTTAAGGTGAGACTAGCTTTTCCATGCACTTTCTCACCTTTCCATGGGCTAGATGCAGATAAAGATGATGTTTTAGTGGGTGGGTGGAGTCCAGAAATGGAAGAAGCCTGGATTCCTAAATGACTATGTGGAGAACCTCCCAGCTGATAAAGACCTGCATCTGGCCATTATATGGACAAGAAATAAAATTCTGCTATGTTGGCCTATTTTGTGTTTTGGTGTATTGGTTACAGCAATGAAGGGTGCCCTATTTATACTCAGAATGATGGTATCAATGATCAAAGATAGGTTGGAAGTAGATTCTGGATCACTCATTCATTCAACGTTTATTGAGCACCTAATTTGTGCTTAGTCTGAGGTTATAGAGTGACTAGTTTTTAGTTCCTAAGGAGTTTACCATTGAGCAGAAGAGACAAACAAACACACTGACACTGGCAAAGCTATAGTGTCTTTGGAGAACATAAAAGAGACTGACGGTTTTTTTCTGGAGGTAATAGGACAGGGTTTCTTAACTCCTTCCTGCAGCCCTGATGCCTGAGTGGGAATTGACCAGGTAGGGAAGGACATTCCGGACAGAGGGGCCAGCAGGGCACTATCAGGAGTGTTTGGAGAAACACAAATATTTCAGAGTGGCTCAGACTTAAAGTACACTGAGGGTACATCTAGCAAATGAGGCTGAGGTGGACTAGAAACGAATAGCAGAAGGGTAACCAAAAAATTCTGTCTGCTTGGAAAGAGAATGGCATTTGGGCCAAAGAGGAAACCTGCATTGGATTACAGACCCTTTATAAATGAATAACCATGAGTGGGTCAGATATAAAAAGTACAGCTAATGTCCAAAGCAGCACTCAAAGAAACATTTACATCCTTAAATGGACTTACTAAAAAGTAAATGGGAAATCAATGAGTAAAGCATTTCTCTCAGGATGCTCAAAACCCCAGCACACAGAAGATAAATGAATACCTTTTTTGTAAAAATTTCGTTTGTTTATTTTGAGATGAGTATCACTATGTTGCCCAGGCTCCTGGGTTCAAGGGATTCTCTCACCTCAGCCTCCTGAGTAACTGGTACCACAGGCGTGCGGCACTGCACCTGGCTCCAACACACAGAAGGTACAGTAAGTGAAAAGGAAAATCAGAATAAAGGAATTGATAGCGATCAAAGCAGAGACTAACTGTGCAGAAAACACACAAACAAATGCAACAGTAAACTTCATCAACAAATCCCAAACCCAGTTCTTTAGAAAGATCCATAAAATAGATGAACACTTGGTACTATGATCACGGATAACAGAGAATACACTAATAAACAACTTCAGGAAAAAGAAAGGGACTTAATTGCAGATACAGGGGAGCCTGAAAAATCTTATGTGAGTTATATATAAGGCTTGCTTCAATAAATTTTTAAAGTGTAAAGGACATGGATGATTTTCAAAATAATATAAATAATCAAAATGACTCGGAAGGACAGAAAACCTAAACAAATGGATAACAATAGAAGAAAAGTTAATAGATGTCGAAAAATCTTTCCCTAACAAGAATACCAAGCCCAGCGCTGGGTTTTTTTTAGACAGGGTCTCACTCTTTCACCCAGGCTAGAGTGCAGTGGCGTCATCACAGTTCTGCAGCCTCAAACTCCTAGGTTCAAATGATCCTCCTGGCTCAGCCTCCCGAGTAGCTGAGACTATAGGCGTGCACCACCACGCCCGCCTAATTTTCCTATTTTTTGTAAAGATGGGGTCTTGCTATGTTGCTCAGGCTGGTCTTGAACTCCTGGCCTCAGCGATCCTCCCACCTTGGCCCCCCAAAGTGCTAGGATTACAGGTCTGAGCCACTGTACCCCACCTCAGCTAGTTTTTAAAGAAATAATACGGATATGGAAATGCCCAGTGCAAGGTCCAGCAGAGGCTGAATCATGGCTTATTGAATGAAGGGTACAGGCAAGATCTGTCAGCTGTCTGGGAACACACATGAGGGACACAGAGCTAGGACACTGAGTCCTGCACAGTGGAAGGCTGTCCTGTTTATGGCAACAGAGGGACAACAGGGCTGGGAGAATAATATCATAATAGCTCGTGCATACTCTGTGTTGGGTGCTGTCCTAAGCTCCTTATATGGATTACTTTATTTAATCCTCATGTCAGCCCTGTGAGGTATCTTCATTTTACTCAGTGAGGACATTGAGCCACAGAGAGATAAGGTAACTTTCCCTTGTTACCCTAGTTGATACGAGGTCTGAACCCTGGCACTCTGTCTTCAGGACCCACTCAGAGTCACTGAGCTATCCTGCTTCCGGAGGAGCTGAGGGGAGGCACAGGCAGGCTGAGGCGTCATGGCAGGAGCAGCGGCAGTGGCTGGGGGCAGCTGCTGGGCTGCAGGCAGTGGGGACAGAGGGTGGTGGACCCAGTTCACAGAAACAATCAGGGACTCATGAGGGCCATTCTCACTTCTTAGCAAACACATGCCTGATTAAATGCCTTGTATTTAGAACATATAAAGAATCCTTCCAACTCAATAAGAAGCTGACAATAACCCAACAACCTTCTTGCTTCTAGAACATTGTTGGGTCTGCCTGTACCTCTTGTGCCTGTGGAGGCATCTGGTAGCCATGAGGGGAAAGTCAAGAGAATCTGAAAAGCTAACCCAGAGCCTAACATGGCTGAGAACTACCTGCCTCTGGACTATTTATCATGAGATAACAAAGCCTATGGATGCACTCAGTTTTAGTTGGGTATCTGGTACAGCCTAAATAACCCTAACTGACATGGTGAGCTCCACTCAGCTCCAAGTGACAGGTGCTCCAAAGAGACCGAAATGAGGTGTGGTAGGCACAAAACGTCCTGCTCACAGGGTGGAGCTCAGGAAAGCAGATGAGGCAGGGGCTGGGAAGGGGGAGCTCCCTGCAAGGGGACTGAAATCTAGCTCTGTGCTGGAAAAGGGTTAACAACCGGCCCTCCAGGGGGAAGACCCATGTGGTAGTGTTTGCTGCTTTTTGTGTTGTAAACACTCCAACCTGACGTTATTGAAGGGGGAGCAGAGCAGAGACAGCATCAGCACCCCTCCTGAACCATAGCTCGGACCCCTAGCATCTGTCATGGAGACACCCTGAGGCTTCCCTGCTCCTACTGCCTCCAATCCAAGAATTTCCTCGACTTCTGATCCTCTCAGCCCACCTCTGAGAGGCTGCAGTTGCCACGGGGGACGCACCTATGTGGCCTGATGGGGTGGGCTGGGCTGTGTCTGAAAGGGTTGAGGGAAACACTCTCTTCCACCACTGACTTAGTCCAGTGTTAGCTGTCCAACTAGCCAAACTTGGGCTGCTGCTGCCCCCTTGGATTTCCTGGATGGGTGAACCTCACTCATGACCTTTGCAGCCACTTTGAAAATGTACCTGAGAGCTAATTTACCGGGTAGCAGGATTACTCTGTAGGGTTACAATACTCTGTGGTTTTAAACAGAAGAAGTCTGATGCCCATTTGAAAACCCCATCTGATTCTCCAAATATCACTAAAACTCTCTCTAAATAGCAGTCCACCAAGGATTTCCCCATAATACAAAGCGTTTAAAACACCAACTACCTAATTATTTACCCTCTAAAGAACTCAGTGGTGGGTATGTTTGTATGAGGTACATAAAGAACTTGTAGCAGATGCTGTTGGTGCCTGCTGGGCCCCTGCACCTACCTCCAGCTGCCCAGGGCTGGCTGCTGCCAGCTCACAGCTGGCCTTTTCTGGGACTTTCCCCCAATCTATGAAGTCACCTAACCCAGAAATACCTTGGAGGTTATGCTCTTCCTAGGCTTGGCAGGGAAAATACAATATGTCATGCAGTATTTGGGACATTTACTAAAAAGTGATTTGTTGTTTATCTGAGATTAAAATTTAACTGAGCACCCTAAATTTTTATTTGCTAAATCTGGCAGCCCTCGCCTCCCCCCAGGGGCCTCCAGCCCGTGGCTGACTGATGTAGGAGTACAAAGACTGGCCCCTGACTCAGAGGGACAATGCTGTGATGTCATTCATGCTCCAGGGCTCCCTGTGGCGTCAGACTGAGGGTCAACTTCTGCTGAACCTTTGTCTAATTCTACTCATCTTGTCCTGAGAGCTTCGCCCACTAAATCACAGGTGCCAGAATCCTCATCTCAGGGTCTGCCCCTAGGACCTGAGACAGCTGGTACCAGGGGTGGTCCTAGAAGTCAGCCTCTGACTGTGGGACTGAGGAGTTGAGTCACTTTCCCGCTGGATAACTTGAGGACCCCTCACTGGCGGAGGGAGGAGTACTGACAGCCTCTGGCACACGGCACACGGCAGCAGCGGGTCGCCAAGACCCTGCCTGTGGGGAGCTGCGATGGGTGGTGGCCAGGGAGGTACTCGCTCTCTCAGTGTCTCTGGCCCTGAGGGTATGGGGAGATACTAACCCCAAGGACCGCGTACCTGAGGAGTGACACAATAAGAAGAGAAAATGACAGGCTCAGTTCTATCAGTTCAAAGCCAAGTCTGAGAGCCAGAGGGTCTGCTTGGCAGTGTTTAAAGACCCCTCATCCCCTGCAGTGAGGCAGGCAGAGCTGGTGCCAGGCACAGGACTCAGCTGTAAGGGCAGCAGCAGAACTTCAGCGAGGGCTGGGTCCTCCCCTGAGGCGAGCCAGGACCCCGATGAGGCAGGAGTGTGTGCCATGGCGTGCTGGCAAATGGCTAACCTCTGGCCCTCTGGGGATGGGGGATGCCCTGGTTTGTAGTGTTTTTTGATTTTCATGGTGTAAATACTCCCACCATGGCCAATTTCCAGCTACCAATATGGTGTCACTGAACAAGGAGTTGGAAAGAGATGTGCACAATAGGCTTTCTGATGTATGGGGTTGATGCATTTGAGAATTTTGAATTCCCGTATTCCCATGAACCCTCTGGGCCTACAGAGGTAGTCTTGTTGTAAGAAGAACTTCTCTGGCTTGAAGAGCATCCAGATGTCTCAAAGAGGCCAGTGCCCCATGAGACAGTGCATACCCTCCTCAGGATCTGCCCCTACCTCCCCTCCTGGCCACACAAGGAGGGTCAAATCTCAGCATGGCCCAATTGGCGCAGTGTTAGACTCCCTGAGGAAGGGAAAGGATTATGTGCCAAAGGAACTGCAGGCCCTGGCTGATATGTACTAGTAGGAAATGGGAGACTAGATCCCAAAGGTGCTGGATGGAGGCAGGAAGAACATAAACAGGATAAGGCAGACTTTGCTGAAGTGGGCACGTTCCACTGTGATGCAGGATTTAATGCCCTGGCAAGGGGCCCAAGAGATGGTTCTGAGTCATTCCTGGGGGGGCCCTTGGAAGCTTAGAAGAAACAACAGCCCACACTGAATGAAGTAGAGATGCTTGGGTTTATGTGGTGGGCCACAGAGGAAGTGATCAAAAGGATAAAAGAAATGGGAAAAATAAAATTGATCCACTATATAAGACTGGAAAACCCATAAGCTGGCTATGTGCCTTGGGTAGGCAGGGAGGAGGCTTTGTTTCCAAGGCTGTAAGGAACCTGCTGGTGAGGGGCACATTGCTGAGAGGCTCAGTAGGGCTGTCCCCTGTAGACCAGGGCTGATGGGAGGCAATGCTGTTTCAGAGCTGTTGTCTCCAGTGGCAATGGGGATGAGACATCCCAAAATGACAGAGACCAGAGGGCAGCACTTGGAAGCACATTGAAAGTAAAGTGGGAATAATTATCACACTGGGTACCAAGGTCAGACTAACAATCAGAGGGGTTTAGCCTACAGGGATCTAAGGAGAAGGCTAATAGAGTGTTGGACTCTTAGGGGCCAGAAAGGATGAGCAGAAGGCTGAGGTCAGCCACTCCAGGGGAAAGTTCTGATGGAAAGGCACAGTTTCCAAACCCGAGCCAGTTCTCAGATCCAGAACCCATTGATTGAAAGAGGAACTGGGTTCCCGTAAGGAAGGACCTTATACACCTTATACACCACAGCCTGTGCATATAGTAGGAACCTATGGCGATTTACTTGACTGCATTGGGTAAGGGTATGTACTCACATCTTTTCATGGCTATTTCATAGCAATTGACACTGATATCTAGGATCTCAAAGTGCCATCATGGCTCCCCTGTTAGAGTAGAAGCTACTGGGGTGAGGTTCTGATGCAGGTCTATCTCACACTGGACCCACTAGTTCTGTGTGTTCATGCAGAGGTCACTTCCCTGCATCCTGAATAAGTCATTGGAATGGATATACTTAACTACTGAGAGAACCCTCACAGTAGTTCCTTGACCTATAGAATAAGAACATTTGTAATAGCAAAGGCCAAGTTTAAGATGCTGCACCCCTACCCCAGACAAAATAGAAAAACATCAAATCTGGGGGAGTGGTGGAAATTATTGCCATTCTCAAAGACTTGAAGGATGTAGGGCAGTGGGCTGGTCACATCATATCAACATTTAATTCTCCAGTCTGATCCCTACAAAAACTGGTTGGTTCAGGACAGGTAACAGTGGACTCCTGCAAATTCAACCAAACAGTAGACCCAATTGCAGCTGATGTATTAGATGTACTATCTTTTCTAGAGCAGATTAACACAGTTTATGGTAGGTACATAGTGGGCAGCTATTGATTTGGCAAATTAATTTTTTCAATGTCCCTCAGAAAAGAAAATCAGAAGCAGTTTGCACTCACATGAGACGGACAACAGTATACATTCACAGCCTTGCTCCGAAGTGATGTGAATTCTCCTACTCTTTGTCACAATCTAGTCCCAAGGGAACTGGACCATCTGGCCATTCCACAGATCATTATATTGGTCCACTATATCGATGACGTTCTGCTATTGATGCTATTAAACAAGGAAGGGCATGGATGTTCTGGTATGACACATACATTCTAGAAAACATTCAGGGACCTGCAACAGCAGTGAAGTTTTTAGGGGTAAAGTGATCTGCCAGGACAATCTCTTTAAAGTAAGTAATGAATTATTGTATCTTGTTTCTCTTATCACTGAGAAAGGAGCATAGTGCTTAATAGGCCTATTCAGGTTTTGGAAGCAGCACATTCCATGCTTAGCAATACTATTCCCACCTATATCTTGGGTGATACAGAAGGCTGATAAATCAAGTGCAGCCAAAGAAAGAAAGGGTACAGCTGGTCCACACGGTGCCGTAATCACCCCTGACACTTACGCTATGTGATCTGGCAGATCCCATGATACTTGAGGTATAACCTGCGTAGAATTTGAGGTAAGCTCCAACAGGAGTCACTGTCCACACCCCACAGCTGTAGACCAAGGTCATGCCATCTGCAACAGAGAACCAAACACCACTTGCAAGGCATTTCCTGGCATGCCACTGGGCAGAGCATCTGATCACAGGACACTGAGTGACCATGTGGCCATAACTGCCCATTATGAACTGGGTGCTCTCAGACCGACTAGGTCATAAGCCATCCATCCATAAGATGGAAGTGGTACATCTGGAATCAGGCTCAAGCAGGTCCAGAGGGCCCCAGACCCACCTGTCATCTACCACTCTTGCACCAATGTCCCTGTGCCTCTCTTTCAGCTCATATGCATGACCTCTTGGTGGTGGTGGTGGTGGGGTTCCTATTGCCTAGCTGCTGAGGGGGAGAAAAACCGCACCGATGCTTTGATCATGGATAAACCCGTTTGGCATGTTGACGTCTGTTGCACTACAACCGCACTCAAGGGTGGCCCTGAAAGGCATTGGTGAGAAGAAATCCTCCCAATAGAGTTTTGGTACGTACACCTGGTTAATCACTTTTTGTGGAGAAAGAAGTGGCCCAAGGTAAAGACAGATTCATGGACAGTGGTGAATAGCTTAGCTGGTTGTTCAGAGGCTTGGAAGCAGCAAGATTAGAAGACTGAGGACAAGGAGTGGTATGGGGAAAGGTGTATAGACAAATAAATATATGTGACTGGGCACAACATATGAGGGGTTAATGACTACCAGAAACCATCTGCTGCAGAAGAGGCAATAAATAACCAAGTGGACAGGATGGCTAGGAAGCTCCTAAAGTCAGCTACCTCAGTGTTTACATGGTGCACTCAGAAATGAATAACCACAGTGGCAGAGAAGGAAGTTATGCATGTGCCCAAAAGCAAAGATTCCTGCTTACCAAGGCCAACCTAGCTTTTGCTGTTGAACGTATGAACTGCCAGGAGTATGACACCATCGGTGATACCAGCCACTACTTGGTGATAAGTTGACTATACTGGACCCTTTCCACTGTGGAAGGGGCAGAAATTCATCTTGGTGAGATTGACATGTATTACATATTCCAGCCAGCTATGGACTTGCCTTTCCTACCTTCAGTGCCTCAGCCAGCCCCACTAGCTGAGGAATCACAGACAGAGTGGCGCAACATCCTCTTGAAGGCACAGCTGAGCTGTCATCGTGAAGATGACACCCTATGAGGAGGGGCCACTGTCCTCCAAGATGCAATATACACTCTAATGGCCACTGGATGATGCTGTGTTCCTAAAAGGTGAAGTACATGGATCTGGGAACCAAGAGCCCTTCATCACTCCCGATGACCCACTTGGGGAATTTGTGCTTCCTGTACCCACAACTTTAGGTTTTATGGGTCTAGAAGTCCTAGTTCTCAGAAGGGGGGTGCTTCCACCAGGGGATATAGTAGAGCTCCTAAATGTAGAGCTATGATTGCCTCCTGGTCATGTTGTGCTCCTGTGCCAGTAGCCAAGCAGGTACAGAAAGATATTACCATCCTGGCACAGGGGGCACAATGTGGCAAATGACCCTTGTCATTATGAGGAGGTAGGACTACAGCCACATAGTGGAGCAGGGGAGCATATGGTTTGTACTCAGACGATTTGCTGGTGTGTCTCTCGGTACTTCCATGCCCAGTTGTAACTGGGAATAGACAATTTAGAGCAACCACGGCCTGATAAGGGAATCCAGGATTCAGATAACTCAGGGATAAGGGTTTGGGTCACCCCACCAGGCAAGCCACCTAGACCAGCAGTGTTAGCCAAGGGGAAAGGGATGCTAGAATGGACAGGGGGGTGGTAATGAGTATCAGTGTCAGTCTTTGGGCCACCTGCAGAAGTGGAAACTGTAGTTCATCCCCCTATCCCTCCAACTGTAGGTTTCCCCAGAAGCTGTGCCTGGATGGAGCAAGCTTAATGTGAGAAGCAAGTGGGTCTCAGCAGTCAAAGGGTGGACTGCAGCCTGATATGGGTGCCCACTGACCGACCAGGCTGTACACCCAGCCCCCAGCTGCGGTGAGCAGCAGCTGCTAACTGCTCACAACTGTACCCTTCTCCTGAGAGTTTCCTGGAAGTGCTGGAGGACATTCCCTCGCTGTGGCCCTCAGCTGATGACTCTGCTACAGGTACAACAGCCTGGCTCTTTTCTTCCAGGAGGGACAACCCTGTGATGTTCATCACGCGTCAGAGCCCCAGTAGGAGCAGACTGAGGCCAACCTAAGCTGGACCTACTTCTACACCTGGCTTCTTCCCTTTCCTTTTCTGTTCCCCACACTTCCTTACAGTTTCTCCTGACAGAACTCCCTCAAAAGCCACTTTCCTAGAATCCCAATTTCAGGCTCTAATTCTTGAATACCTGACCTAAAACAGATACAAATCATGTCTTCCCTTCATACTGCACAGGCCTGGCAGCAGAGACACACGATGCATGCAGACAGTGAGCCCGAGACCATGTCCTCCTGGGGGAACAGCTGGGATATGATACCCGTCCCCTCTCCCAGGACCCAGGTGCCACTTGGCCATTGATTCATCATGCTCACTTTTCATTTGGAGAGTGAATTTTGGGTAAACAAGTTTGCAAGCCATTGGAGTGACTATTCAGATAGTAAGTATTCAGGTAAAAGAGGATCCCTGTACTTCCAAGACAGAGTCTCCGTTGAGATTGGTCTCACAGCCCTGCCCTCTGGGTCACAGCCCTGCCCTCTGGGTCACAGCCCTGGAGGGCAGAGGATCCCAATTCTCAGCCCCTGCACCACTCCCCTCTCCTAATCGTCTATTAGCAGGGCTGTGAGTCACTGGCTGTCTACAGCAAAGATCCCACTAGAAGGGGCTGAGGCCCAGGTCTTAGTTGGTGAGGATATTGTGACTATCACGCCAGGCTGTAAGCGCATGTGTAAGGGGACTCCTGGAGCTGAAATGGGTTCCATAAAAGTAATTTGTGTCAAATCTAGCCTCATTTTCTTTTCCTTTCCTTTCTTTTATAGTGTTTAATTTTTTTTGTAATGGAGAACTTCAAACATATACAAAAGTAGACAGAATAGTATAATCAACCTTGATGTGCCCACTACCCAATGTCAATGGTTACAACTTTTAGTTATTCTTCCATATTTTTATAAGTTTCTTTTAAAACAAGAATTTTTACACCAGTAGAACAGGGAGATTCTGTAATTGCTTGTTTGTCTGGTTTTCTCACTAGGCTTGAACATCCTGGTAGTACACAGAGCATAGATTTTACGTTTGCTATGGTGTTCCCAGGGCATAATGAATGACATTCATTCATCCAAAAGCACTTATTGAGCACCTACTACATACTCATGATGACTAAGACCTCTGCAGCCCCTCACAATTTTTTAGGGACAGGAAAATGCAAACAAACATTCCAGCCACAGCAAAGTGCTCTAGAAGTACAGAGAAGGGAGAAGACACGTCTGCTTGTGGAGGCCCTGATGCTTGACTCTTCTGCATCCATATCGACTCCTTAGGTGCCCTGACTAATTGCGTGGACCATCCGTCAGGTTGGTGACTCCAGCCCTGACTCCAGCTACTGCCCTGCTTCTGTGTTCCCCACTCCTCATGCTGTGGCCACGCAGCCTTCCTTTCTGTTTCTGAAACAAGATGTTCTTTCTGCAGACGTGTGCCTTCTGATGTTAATGTGGTTGACAACTTTTTTCACTAGGGTCAAGCTCAGTGAGGCCTTCTTAGCTGGCTTGAGCCCCAAACCTCCTTGACAACCGCATTTGGGGGGTCTAACAGCCATTTCCTGCTTTCCTCTGTGCGGGGATTGTCTCTTTGCACTCAGTACTAGTTCCTACCCCCTTTTCATCCCCTGTATCACAAGGGCTAGGAGGCTGAAAGCCACACTTCCCAGCCTTCTGTGCAGCAGGGCTGCTGAATGTGATGCAGGGTCTACTATAGGGCACATTCCTGAGAGATTTGGAAGGTCTATGGTAGCTGCCCAAAAAGCTTTGACCAACACGAGTGTTTGTGGTACTGGACCCCTGTCCCGGCTTGTGAGCCTGAAGCAGGTGAGGCAGAGGCAGGCCTGACCCTGGGGCTGTTCTGCAGGTTGCAACAGTGAGGCCAAAGTCCGGGGTGCCCCCGGCACTGTTCTTCAGCCTGATGGCTTTGTAAGCACTCAATTCCCTATATGAAGTTCTTTTCTGCTTGGAATTACTGAGTAGTTTCTGTTTCTCACTGGAACCCTGACCAACCCACTCCCCTGGCTTCTTCCTTATAGCAGGTGGTCCCCCATCTGTTCTACTAGTCAAGTAAAACGGAATTATCCACAATCTCCCCTTCTCTTCACAGGCGTTGTGGATGAATCCTGTTGGCTCTACTTCCCACATCTATTCTGCCTCCCTCCACTTTTCCCCCCATCCTGACCCAACACGACCTTGCAGCTGGATCATGGCAACAGCGCGTGGAGATCTGTTTCCATCCTCGCCCCCCAAGGTCTTTTTCTCCACCTGGCACCTGGAGTGACGGTTGAAAAGCACAGATTGAGTAATGTAACTCCCTGATCACACACCCACACTGGCTTTCCAGCCTGGGGAAAGGTCCCATTTCCTCTGTGTCCCATACGGCCCTGCGCGACTGGCCGCTCCTGCCCTGCCTCTGTGCTCCCCGCTCTCTCCACTCCTCATACCGCAGCCTCGCGGCCTTCCTTTCTGTTCCTGAAACGAGACATTCTTTCCGCAGACGTGTGCCTTCTGATGTTTGCGTGGTTGACAACTTTTTTCATCCAGGTGGGGCTCAGCGAGGCCTTCCCAGCCGGCCTGTGATCTCAGCTTTTTCCCTGATTTTTCTTTATCACGTCTCCCTGATCAATTTTCCTCATGACAGTAGCCATTATCTGAAATTACGGGGCCTTTTATTCGCCTCCTCTCATCTGACTGCCCAGGTAGGACATACATGATGAGAGCAGGGAGCACGTCTGTGCACCTCTGTGTGCCGGGCCTGGAGCAGCACCATGTGTAGTGAAGGTCCTCGGTTAACATTTGTGGAATAAATGGATATATGAGTTGGGAGAAGGCTCCACCAGAGGCACTGTCTGAATTAAGCCCCTGCCTCAGCTTACCTAGTTTTGTCTTCCTCAGCCCCATTCCTAAGCTTGGACCTACTGAGTGGTCCCAGACCACCCTGTAGCTGAGCTGGCCCAGACCCAGGGAGGAGGTAGGCAGCAACTTCAGGCCCAGGACCAAGAAAGGGCAAATCAATTCCTGCTCCCATCTAGGCCCAGGAGGCTTAAGAAATCAGAAGTCCAGGAGACCCATGAGGCCCAGGAGCCCCAGGAGGCTAAGGAGGCCCAGGAGACAAAGGAGACAAAGGAGGCCCAGGAGACCCAGGAGGCCCAGGAGTTCAGCCTCCAAGGGGCAGTGCCTTGCCCACCCCACATCCCCTTCCTTTGTTTTCTCTTTTCTCTTCTGGCCTCCCCCAAGCCTGCTCCCACACTTTCAGAGCCAGGTGAGGAGGACACGAGAGGTAGTTAAAGGGAGGACACCAACTGAAGTTAAGGCCAAGGAGCTGGACAAGGGGAGTAGCAAAGAGCCCGGGGTTTGGCTGGCCAGAGCGTGGCTGTCAGTGTCAGCTTGTGAGGCCAGCCCATGGGTTGACTGTGCATCTCCCAGCTGTGGTCTGAGGGCCTGTGGGGGCCAAGGGAGGGTCTGGGCAGGGCAGAACATGCCTGGATTTGCTCTCCCTGAAGTGTGAGAAAGACAGGCTTACAAGGGGAGTTGCTGGGGTGGGATGGCACACAGGAGCCGGTAAGCTCAGGAGAGTGGCAGTGTCGCTTGGACAAGCTGGCTGAGGGAGGGCTCTGGTGATGACGGACTAGGCAGGAGGATGGATTATTCCCATCCTGCCTTGTCCTGGAGCAAAGACCAGCCAGGACCATGACTGGAGTCGGAGCAGAGGTGACTGCTCACGAGCCATGCTTCCCTGACCATGCTTTTTGGGAGGCCCAGCCAGATGGGCACAGAGCAGCATGGGACAAGTGTGGCCAGACCCACACCAGCCCTATGCCTCCTGAGAGGCAGCTGATCATAGTGGCTGGTGGGTCTTGTTTGGGTGTGTGGCCCCAGCAGAAGCCCCAAATCCTTCCAGGGGAGTGTTTCTGGCTGCAGCCCATGGGGAAGAGCTCTCCTCTCTCTCTGATTGTGAGGCTGTCAGCTGTGAGCCTGGAGCTTCCTACATCCCTGCCATGTGGAAAAAACCCACTGTCAGTGGGAGAGTGAGGCCAGCCCCAGACAGAGGCACAGTGGAGACGTCTTGGGTTCCTTTGAGTCTCAGGTCCTGCTCCCCCATGTCAACTTCAATACTGCATGTCCAGCTGTGCGTCCCCTGGTTCCACTGAGTCTGTGCTGTTTGTGGCCAGAGAATCCAGACTGGTCCCACTTGCCAGAGTTGCTATGACTGGCAGGGTCCAACGTGGGTGCCACTGGCTACGGTGGCTCTTAAGCACTTGAAATGTGGCAAGTCCTAATTAAGACATGCTGTATGTGTACAACACACACTGCTTATTATAGACTAAATGTCCTCCCCCACTTCATATGTTGAAGCCCGAACCCACAGTGTGGCTGTTTGAGGAGATTGGGCCCTTGGGAAGTAATTATGGTTAAATGAGGTCATAAGGGTGGGGCTCTGATCTGATAGGATTAGTGTCCTTCTAAGGAGAGACACCAGAGAGCTCTCTGTCTCTGTCTCTCTCTCTGTGTCTTTCTCTGTCTCTGTCTCTGTCTCGCTCTCTCCATGCACACACCAAGAAAAGGCCATTTGAGGACACAGCGAGAAGGCAGCCACGTGGGAGGGAGCCAGGAAGGGAGCCCTCACCAGACACCAGCCCTGCAGGCACTTTGATCTTGGAAGAACTGTGAGAAAATAAATAGACGTGATTGAGTTAAGGACTTCAAGATGGGGGATTATCCTGAATTATCTGGGTGGGCCCAGTGTCATCACAAAGTCCTCACAAGGTGGGAGAGGGAGGCGGGAGACTCAGCAGGTGTGATGAAGGAAGCAGAGGTGACAGCATGCAGTGGCTGGCTTTGAAGGTGGAGGAAGGGGCCGCAAGCCAAGGAACGTGGACGGCTTCTAGAAGGTGGAAAAGGCACTAAAATGGGTTCTGCCCAAGAGCCTCCAGAAGGCTGACGTCTCTATTTTAGCCCCAGGATATCCATTTCAGACTCCAGAATTGTAAGATAATAAGTATGTGTGGCTTTAAGCCACTAAGTTTGTGGTGATTTGTTATGTCAGCAATAGGAGACTCCCATCGATAGGGCTAGGCATGTACATTTTTATAACACAACTACCACATGCATCAAAGTGTCTGGACCGGTAAATGTGGATCTAGATCGCTGTGCTTCCCAGATATGCTACAGGTAGTTACAGTGCCGTGGGGGACGGCAGGGAGCACCCGTGCTGAAGCCAGTGCCTCTTGGCCTGGCACCAGCCCCTCCTGAGGCCTTGGGGCCTTCAGACTTGTCACCTCGTGGAGCCTCTGCACAGCAGCCACATTTGACTGGCCCACTGCCACAACGGCGTGTCCTTGAGTCACGGTGGCCATGGAGCAGAGTGTGTGGCTTCAAAATCCAGAGGTCTGGCTTTGGTCCCAGCTCTGTACTTTCCAACCTGTGTGACCCCAAGCATGCTTCCACTCCATCATCAGTAAAACAGGGAGACATTCACCCCACCTCTTAGAGTGGTCGTAAGCACAAATGAGCTGAAGTACGGGAAAGGCCCAGGGGCAGGATAGGGCCACATGCACCTGCCGGTCTGCAGGCACCAGAGGGTGCAACCCCTCGGTCACTATGGAGGCCAGAAGCCCAAATTCCCTGACTTCTCATGTGCCCATCCCTTCCTCTCCTGGGCTCCTCTCACACCAATGTCCTCAGTCCTGCAGCTGACCACTGTGATGGGAAGGCTTTCCTTCCTCTTTCCAGCAGCTGGTGGAGGTGAGTGTCACTATTACTCCCAATCAGTGACCGGCACACGGGCCCGAAGAGGCCAAGTGTTAGCAGATGGACTCACAACAGCTTGTCTGTCCACCCCAAGGCCCAGTGCTCACCTCCTCATGGAGAGACCAGCATGTGTGTGTGGGGGGGTTGCACAGACCTGGCCTGGGGAGGCAGTGGGCTCCATCCGGCAGGTCCTAGGGTGTGGCAAGGCCCTAGGAGAAGCCAGAGGTACCCAGGAGTCTGAACACCTGTTAGATGGTAGAAACAGGAAAAGGGAATTCACCATAGGAGGGCAAATGGGTCTGGGGGAAGCTAGAAGTTCTTGAGACGGTTACCAGGCTCTGTGCCTGCCAGCAGCTCCTTGCTACATTGGCTACAGCCAGTCCTCTCTTGTGCCAGACTTTGCCCAGTCACAGGATTCGGGTCACACACATGCTACACAAACACACATGCATCCCAGCAACACCCCCGGCACCTCTGGGGAGCCCAGGGAAACCAGAGCAGAGACGGCAGCCAAACTGACCTCTAGGCTGGCTGCAGAGAGGCCGGCAAGCACCGAACTTTCAAGGAAAGTTGACACTGCAGTTGTCTTGGGGAGGAAGGGCAGGAATTAAAAATATACAGAAAAGTTTAAAGAAGAATATAAGAAAAACCCATCTTTCTCCAGAGGGCAAGGCCCAGGCCAAGAGCGGATGTCAGGGAGAGGGCCCAGCAGCCCACAGGTGGCTGGGGAAAGATGCTGATGTGCTGCCGGCTCGTCCCTCACAGGCTAATTGTCCTATCTGGACTGCATTCTGGAGTCTGTTAGACTTGGTTCCTGAAAAGTTGAAAGTTTGTCTGAGGCTCTTGCAGAAATGGGAGCTTCTGCGAGAGGCCAGGCTGTGTGGATGCAGAGGCCAGGCAAGCCCTGGGGCAGCTCAGCCATTGGCAAAGCTCCCTGTGCCAGTGCACAGACCCCACCGTCCCCAGGGGCCTCGGGGAGGGTGAGTGTGGGAGGGACAGCCACCTCTCACTGGGAATCATTGGCAACGCGAGTCTGTGGGCTGTGGGCTCTGCGAACTCACAATGCTATCCAGTCCGTGGTGTTCCTGCCTCCCGCACCTCTCCCTGCCTGCTGACCTCCTGGGGAGCTGCTCCTTCTTCCCGCCCTGTGAGGCTCTAGTGGTGGCTCAGGAGGACAGCCCGCTGCACTGCTGCCCAGAGAAGGTTTCAGACTGGAACACAGGGCGGTGGGTGGCCTCAGGTGTAGAAGCAGTGAGACCACTTCCCAGCACGGATGGGAGGGGCTGGCAGTTCCCAGCAGCAGGTCATCTGTCCCCCTGTAAAGCCCTTATGTGTTCGATAAACTCCCCCTTGGGCAGGAATTAAGGCTTAGTTATTGGAAACCACCATTATTATGGCTTCTAAGTAATTGACAAGTGACGCATGGGACTGATTGATTATGTGATTATATATGCGTGCATGTGTGTGTGTATGCGCGAGAGTATGTTTGGGCCATTAAAGAAGTACCCGCCATTTCTTTGTAATCAACTGAATCCACCATTCATCAGTAGGCCTCTTGTGGGCTATAACTGATATAGATGAAGCCATCTATCATTTCTTTTCCTTGACTTTTTCTTTACGGCTTCATGTTTCATGTCTTTTGTGGTATGTTCAGCATACACCATGTTCTGCAGGTGAGCCTGGGGGCTGCAGGGCCCCGGCTCCCCTGTGCAGGCACGCCTGCCTTGACTCAGTTTGTAGGATTGAGCTTCTTCCCGTGTGCTCTGCGAAGGGGCCCCACAGCCCACCAGCTGGGACAGCGCTGTTCAGGAGCCTTCTGTGGGGTGGGCACCTGCCGTGCCGAGGCCAGACTGGGAGCTGCGTGGCGGGAGCCACAGGGCACCCATGCCGTGGGTTTAACCGAGCCTGTCTGTGGGTAACAGTGTCACAGCAGGAGGGGCAGGAAGCAGGGTGACTCAGTGTCTTTTGGAAAGGGATCTGTCGCGACTGACATGCGTTCCTTCCCTCATCTGTCCACTTGCAGGACTTTCCCACATGCTGCTCCTGCTGACCCATGGTTACACGGCATGGGGCTCCCTGTCTGCTCAGGGCGGCGAGAGAGAGAGAGACAGAGAGAGACAGAGACAGAGACACAGAGAGAGAGAGAGAAAGGAGAGACAGGGAGAGACGGAGAGGGAGATAGAGAGACAGAGATGGAGAGAGATATAGAGAGAGACACAGACTGAGCCGGACAGAGGCTGAGGCAGACAGAGAATTTCATGCTCCTGGAGCGCCTGGAGGAGGGCGTGTGTACCCACGAGAAGGAAGGGCAGAGAGAGGCAGAAAGGAGGGCCGGGCCAGGATGCCCTGACACAGGGACAGGAGCACCGGGATGGGGTGTGTGCCCAGGCTGCCCTCCAAAGGCTGTGGCCTGGCTGGGGGAAGACATCCCCCTCAGTGGGGGCTTCTGATGTCACATGGGTCAAAACATTCCCTGGAGGGCCTTAAACGGGAGCTCTAATCTCTCTTGCCTTGGGGTGGCCTTGGGGCAGAGGCCGAGGGTACGTTGTGCCTCTTTCCATCTATCCCCTCCCCCTGGAGTCCCGCTGTGGTAGGTGGGAGCGTGGGCCTGGCCGTGTGGGTCAGAGGGGCTCACGTTGGGGCTGCTGTGGCCCACTGAGCCCTGGATCTCACTGCTGACCCCCCTTGGCCCGCTCCTGCCCTGGGGCCTCCCAGACTCAGCTGCCTCCCCAAAGACGTGTTCCATGTTTTGATGCTCTTTCTGAGGGGTCCCTATCCCCAGAGGGCTGAGCCACAGGCAGCCAAGAGCTTCAGGGGGCAGCTGCCACTCCCATCGCCTCCAGCCTGGCCTTGCTGCGTGACCCTGCATTGCCGGCCAGGCTATAGCAGGGGCGGTGGGGCTACAGATGGGGCCTCCAATGAGAGTGGCCCATGCTTGGGCTGAGGCCACAGCCCTGGTCCCATAGGTGCAGCCCCGGCCCTAGACCCCACAGGGAGCCATGCCCCAAGCTCAGGGGCCCATCACTGCTCTGCCCAGCGAAGCTGCCTGCTCCTCCCCACCCTGGGCCCTGTCCCCAGCACACCTGCTTCAGGGGCCACCTGAAGCTGTTCACCCTGAGCATCTGTCTTAGAACAGGAGACACGGCAGCACAGTAGTGGGGTCATCTCCCCTGCTGGGGCCCTGGGACAGTCCCTGCCAGGGAAACTGGGCAAGTCAGAGTGACACAGCCTCATTCCACTTCTGAGCCTTCTCCTTCAGTGGGGCAAAGGTGCCCAGGGCGGCTGGGTTCCCTGGACGGAGTGGCTCAGTTCCTCCCGGGTTGCCCTCCTGGTGTCATGGACTGAATTGGGTCGCCCCGTGAAGTCCTAAGCCCCAGTGTGATGGCATCGGGATGTGGGGCCTTTGGGAGATAATTAGGTTTAGATGAGGTCAGGAGGGTGGACCCCCATGATGGGATTAGTGTCCTTATAAAAAGAGACATTGGAGAGCTTGGTTTTTCTCTCTCCACCACATGAGGACACAGCAAGAACGTGGCCCTCTCCAAGGCAGGAAGAGAGCCCTCCCTGGAAGCTGACCATGCTGGCACCCTGATCTTGGGCCTCCAGACTCTAGAACTGTGAGAAATAAATTTCTGTTGTTTATAAGCCACCAGCCTATGGTATTCTGTTATGGCAGCCTGAGTCGACCAATATACCTAGAATGTCACTTTCCTAGCTTCCTTCCTAAAAAGCACTCACCAAACCCACCAAGTGAAGCTAACCATACTTGCCATGGACCCCTCACCCGTCCTGCCCACCAAGTGCTCTGTGGCGTGTGTGGACTATCCGATCGCTTTCTGGACCAGCAGAAGGGCCACAGTGAGGGGAGGGGGGAAATGTAGACCAGAAAGTCCCCAAGGGGGATGTCCAGGGCCCAATTTCAGATCACCCAGAAGTGGTGGCCCATTAAGGGATGGAGCTTGATGTCAAAGGAACGAGTCAGCAATGGTGGGTACCAAGCAGCCACAGCTACTAGGAAGTGGTTTTGGGGGTGGGGGTGGCATCAGTAGGACAAGGTCTGCCCCTAAGAAGTTGACATCCACATGGGGAAGCCACTGGACACAGTACTGAGTCCACATGATCCTGCAGATTATAAAGGAATGACTGCGGGTAAGATCTGGAAGGTCAGTATAGGCAAGATGGCTGCTCTCAGTGACAGAAGTGGACAGAGTGAACCCAGCAGCACTTCAGTCCCCTCCAAAGCAAGCAAAAGCAGAAAGATGACATTTCCCCGGGAGTCTGCACAGACACAACCACAGCTGACGTCTTGAAGACAACTTTGAAAGTGTAAGGAGGGCATTGCTCACTGCTCCAAGGTCAAACTCTGGCTTGGGGTGGGGGCAGCCCTTCCCAGGGGACACAGGACTGGACCTGGGTGGGCCTGGGCAGCCTACCCACGTGGAAAACATCAGACCCTTAGGACAACCCTTAAATGAAGCCAGGCTCCCCCAAGACAAGTGGTGCAGCCAGAGCAAGCAGGAGAGGAGTGGGTATCGCAGCTCCCTCGCCTGACCCTGGTCCCCTGCTACCCAGGTGCTGTAGGAGGGGCTAGCACGGTGCTGAGGCAAGTGGAGGAGTCGGTGATACTCACCCTGCCTTCACTTAGAATTTGCTATTTTGTGCATCATGAACTTTTTGGCATTAATTTTGATTCTTTAAAATATTGCATTAAAATGGTATATATCTTGACAACTGATGTTTTTGGTGCCCTCTTAAAATTTGTGCCCAAGGTGGTGCCTTTCTTTACTCTTGGCCCTGACCAGGGTTTCACAGACTCCCCTGGGGTCCATAAGGCTCTGGGGTCCATAGCTGGCCCTGGCCAGGACCAGCAACCCCTCCCATGTGGAGCAGAAACGGGAAGGGGTGGGCAGCCCCAGAGTCTGGGAATGGATGCCCAGCCAAGAAGGCAGCTCACATGCCACTGTGAATGCAGGAAGCTTGGGGACAGCTCTCCTGCAGCCTTTATTAAAGTGATCCATTGTGCACACATATGGGCACAAGCAGGCTCACAAGCACGTATGCATGTGCACAGAGACACATGCATAAGCACAAATGTGCACACATAGCACACTCACACGTGTGCATGGCATACACAAACATGCTGTGCTTTCTCTCCCCATTTGGGGAAATAGCCAGATCTCTGCAGCTCACACGTCCACCTTGCTCTGTCTCTGAGCCATCTCTCTGCTTGTGCCAATCAAAGACACCACCTTCCTTCTCCCCAGGTGGCCTGAAGGGGTCCTTTTGGGCAGGATTTCTCATCCAAATTGCTGCCATAGAGCCAGTGGCAGGCAGATATGGGACTTGGTTGGGGCTCATCCAGCTGTCTGCACCACGTGTGCCCTCTGACTTGGGCTGGCTGTTTTCCTCCTGACATCATTAGCTCGTCCTGAGTAGCACCACTCCAGTGTTTGTGCTGACCTCGCCATTTCACACAGACAGGCAAGAGGAAAACATGCCCAAAGTGGCTGGATCTGCACACTTACCCCCGTCTCCCCCACTGTGCCTGGGCCTCCAGCTTGGGTGATGTGGGCACACAACTCCCCACCCTGAAGTGTCAGAGCAAATGTCCCCTGTCCCCAGCTCTCTCCTCGCTCACTGCTGGGCCCAGGGATGACTCAGAGGATGCCTGGATTTCTCTTTGTTTTTGGAAAAAGTAACTACCCTTCTCTCTTCACCAGGGAGCAGCAGCCTCGGGCTCCCTGTGAAGCGATTCCTGTGAGGAAGTGCAGGTGTCTTTGCCCTGTCATGATGTCTATTGAGCATTGTCTCAAAATCAGGCAGTGGGCTCTGCACTAAGACCCCAGGCCTCTAGCCCCCCAAGCTGGGGCTCTGAACTCCCCAGACCCTCTTCCCGGGGGAGGCTGCTTCCCAGACCTCCTGGCAGTCAGACTTCCAGGTCCCAGGGCCAGAGTCTGAAACGGGGACGGGTCTGCTAGGTGGCGAGGGCCTTCCTGCCCTACAAGGGGCCCCCAGCTAGATCTTCCTCAAAGAGCCTGTGCATAAAATCAGATTCTGAGGTGCAAAACAAACCACTGAGTGCTGGGTGGGGACACACAAACGAACGATTCCAGAACACCTAACGAAGCGGCGGGCTACCTTCTCCTTCTTGGCGGCCTCCATCCTGGCTCTGTCGTCCAGCATCTGCGCAGCAGCCAGCCCGGGGAGCTGGGACCCCTCGGCCTCCCCAACAGGTTTCTCAAGCAGAGGTAGCCAAGGCTTCTCCCCACCAGGGGTCACAGTCCACCCCGGGCCTCTGGCTGCAACCTCGGGCTGGTTTCAGGCTTGAGGCTCAATCAAGTCTCCTCCTTTCCATTGTTCTCCTGCAAGCTGGCAAGTGTTCTCTTCCGCGTGTCCCCTTGGAGGCCTGTCAGGCTGGCTGTTCTCCAGGCAGGGCCATCGCTCAGCTCTGGGGCGGCGTCCTCAGCGCTGATCCGCGTTCTCTGGGCTGTGCTGACCTGTGGGGCTTGGTGCCCTCTAGACAGACTCAGGAGGAAAGTACCTCTCCCCTCCCGAGGCTTGGAGACAGCTTTTGAGTAACGAGGCTACAGGCAACTGTATCTCTCTCACATCCCAGCCTGCTTCTCCAGGGCTCGGTTGCCGCTCCACACTTCCTGCTCTGGCCAGGTGTGGAGTGGGGCATTCTCCTATTAGGGCTTCTGTGCTCCACAGAGGGCCCATGGTTGTCATGGCAACCAGGAGTGGCCTCAGCAGGGCTGACCATCCTGTCATTAGAGCTGCTGCCATGCAGAAAACTGGGACTGGTGGCAAAAGGCCACCATCCCCATCACCATGGTGACTGCTTAATCATCTTGTCACTGCAGTGACTGCCAGCCTGTTAAGACTTTGCCACCTGTTCAGCACCCAGGGCAGTGTCTCAGGGTCTCCCATGCTCATGTCCTGAGGAGCAGAGACTCCCATGAGTCTGGGAACCAGAGGAAAGGGAGAAGGCAGCTTGGCCGCCCGCATAGCCATGCGTGCTGGGACCACCAGAGAGCTTTGTCGCTGCCTTCACTGCCTACGTCTGAACCGGAATAGTGGGCCTGGCCCGCGCGAGCCGGGCTGAGGTGGACACTGCCAGAACAGGGGTCCACGGGGACTGGGTCCTCCTATTGCCCTGCTCGGGGAGCCTCGGCCCTCAGCCCCAGATGCACACCCGCTCTCATCCTCACGGTCCAAGTGCCCCTGGAGAGGTTGGCCCTGTGCAGTGGGGAGATTCAGTGCACAGAGCCCACTCGGCTGCTGGCCCCAGGCACTCAGTCAACAGTCTGGGACAAAATGTGCTTCTGGCCTAAGACCCTGAGACCTGGCGTGCATTTCACACTTAGAGCTCTTCTCAGTTAGGACTGGCCACTTTTCAGTGTGGCTAGTGGCTACCATATTGGATAGTGTTGGTACAGACCAAAGAGGGCTCAGACCAGGCCCTGGGCCACTGACATTCACAGGTCCAGCAGGGGGAGTGAGGAGGAGTGACCAGTGAGATCTCTCCAGATGGATGGACTCTAACATTTAAAAATCAACTTCCTATTGATGATCACTGAGGCAGTTTCAGTTTTTCACTATTACCAACAAGGCTGCAGTAGAAATCTTTGTATTTAATCTAAGTAAACAAGTGCCAGTGTTTCTTCTGGATGGCTCCTAGAGGCTGAATTGCCAGTTCAAATGCTGTACTCATTTA
This sequence comes from Daubentonia madagascariensis, assembly GCA_023783475.1. Lineage (NCBI taxonomy): Eukaryota > Metazoa > Chordata > Mammalia > Primates > Daubentoniidae > Daubentonia > Daubentonia madagascariensis. Next base: position 13,659,544 of record JAKFHU010002658.1, read on the forward strand.
ACATTTTGGCAGATAGCACTACATTGCCTCCTCAAACGGCTTAACCAATTTATTAGTACTTCAACCAACATTAGGAGTTTGACTACATGCTGGCCAATCCTTGAGATGATAAGTCTTTATGAATTTTTGCTGATCGGTCATCTCATTGTTGTTTGACTTGCTCAGGTGTACAGACTTGATGCCATCAATCAGGGCTGTCAGCAGACCCAGCCCCCAGGAATACTGCTCACTACCATAACCTCTCACTGAAGTGTTCTGGCCTCCTACTGTGTTCTCCAGGCCACAGGGAAGACAGATATGGTCTGCCACCAAATGTTTACTAAGCTCTGTGACCAGCTATGAGGGAACGGGATGTCAAGGCAAGGGAGGGGCAAAGACAGGAGTATACTTGGGTAGGAAGGGATCACAGCCAAAGAAGACAGGAGGCAGGTGAGCCAGGTAGGAGCTCTTGGAAGTAGTGAGGTAGGTGCCCTCATTTTGAGACTGCCTCCCCTGCAGAGGCCTCCCAGAAGCTGTATTTGTCCTAGAGACAGCCCTCCCCAGCTGGGGGCCTAGAGATGGATATGTAGCCATTCTGGAAGAATGCCAGGAATGTGGAATTGGGACACATGGTGATTTAGGCTGGTGGCTTGACCTGTGGATGGCATCTTTATGGCCATGGCACTACCCTGTAGAGAAATTCTGCAGAGGAGGCAAACAGGGGAAGACAGGACGGCCTGGGGAGGAGTCCCTGCTTCAAGACCAGCATGCACCTCCCACCGCCTCGGGGGTCTGGGCCCCATGTGAGAGCAGAGAGGATGCAGAGGAAGAGGAGGTGTACCTTCAGAATGGCTGGACGTGTCAAACACAACCTAACAAACCATGGCACTGACCACAAAGGGAAAGCCCTTAGGAGGACACCACACTGCAGGGCTTCAAGGTTGAGCCCATGCCCAGCCACATGGTGCCCCAGGCCTGAGCCAATCAACCAGCCATCCCCATTGCCATAGTGATTGGTTCACGGATGGGTGCATGACTCAGGCCTCAGCCAATCAACACAGGTTACCCTCTAGCCATTAGTAGGCCATCCAATCAGAGCAAAGGCCAGGACTTTGACACTTGAGAAGAGAGACGCAACATGATTGAAGGTGGTCAGCGAACCCCAAACAGGATAAATACAACTTTTGGTTAACATGGAAGATTAAATGCAGATGTTATATGAACTCCTTCCCAAATAGCCTCCACTATAGTGACACAAGACAAAGAGCAGGAGAAGAACAATTACAAGGGGGAGGAAACGGAAGATGCTGGGTTGGGGGACTAGGCCTCCTGGGGGTGTGCCCTTTGATGGGCTTTTACGTGGCTTCCTGGGGGTGTACCTTATGTGAACTAGGCAAGGCTGCAAAGGTGGGTGGGTGCCTGCTTTGCCCAGTGGGGCAAACTTGTAGGGTCTGGGCCATTTGTCATGGGCAGTGTTAGTCCAGACTGGATAACTGTGCCACCCCCACCCCTGTGCATGCTACATTCATAGCCTCAGCGTCCTCCACTGCAATCTTATCTTTTCTATTCCCACAATTTTGGACTTACAGAATAGTTGCAAGAACAATACAAGGAATTCCTGGATACCCTTCATCCTGATTCCTTAAATTAGCTTTACTGTATTTGCTTTATCTTTCACACACACACACACACATGTATATATATATATAAACCCTTTAAGAGTAATTGCAGACGTGTCCCTTACCCCTAAATACTTGTGGTGTGTATTTCCTAAAAACAAAGAATTCTCTTACTAACCACACACAGTGATCGAAATCAGGAAATTAAAATAGATACAATACTATTATCTAGTCTATAGACCTTACTCAGATTTTAGCTTACTTTCAAATATGCACTTCCCACAGTCTGTAGGACACTTTCAACTCACTATGATCGCTACTCCTTTTTGTCATTAACAATAACAATACAAATAATCATCACTGTTCCTTGTTCAACAATGACTAGAGCATGGAATATTTTTTTTATCCTTCCCAGCAACATGCCTGTGGAAAGGGTATTTTTCTAGTTTTATAGATGAAAAGAGGGAGACCCAGAGAGGGTAATGCTTTGCTCACTCCTGGGGTTTTGTGGTGTGGCAGTCCTGGGACTGAATCCAAGTTGGGTGACAACTGGGATGATGAAGTGGAAGGCAGGTTTTGCTTTTCAGTAAGACAGGTGAGCTTGGGAAGTTTGTAGCCGTATGACTGTGAGGCTTCCTGGGGCAAGGGAGGCTGAGCAAGGCCAGAGAGGAGTGGGGAGTTGCCAGCAGTAGAGCTGGGCTGCTGAGTTTGTTAAGCATTTCAGTGTTGATATCTGAACCCCAGCTCTGCCTCTTACTAACAATTTCCTTAAACTGAATCTCAGTTTCTATGTCTGTAAGGCAGTAATAATAATATTGTCTTCTGTTTTAGTGAAGATTAAATGAGGTAGCACATGGAAAGTATTTGGTGTAAGGGAAACTTTGGGACAGCTACTATTATGTGTCAAGTGAATACGTTTAAATCTATTCCATCCAAGCACTGTCTTCCTGATCCTTTTGTACAACTTTCAGTGCCAAAGGGAACAGGGGCTCCAGAGATTTCCCTCAGAAACTGCTCTCACCTGCCGCCTAGAGGGCAACGATGTCAGTGCAGGCAGGAGGGGGCTGGACTAAGCACCCAGCAACCCGACTTGTCAAGACTTCTTTGCCCATGTCTATGGGTGACTGGGCCTAGCCAGGGCCAATGGCTGTTCCTGATGTTCAGCACCAAAATGGAGGGGACGTGGAAAAGCCCTTTCCACCCTCCGTACTTGGAAATATCCAGGGAAGAGGGCCGGGGAGAGAGGTGCTGAGTGGGCAAGTGGTGGGAACTTCCTTCTGCCAAGATTATTTAGAGCAATGGTTCTCTAATCCACCATTTCCCAGGGCACATTTGGAGACATTTTTGACTGCCACAATGGGGGTTGGGTGGATACTGACATCTAGTGGGTACAAGGCCTGAGATGCAGCCTACCATGCACAGGGCAGTCTCCACCCCACAACAAAGAACTATCCAACCCAAAATGTCAATAGTGCTGAGGTTGAGAAATCCTGATTTAGAGTAATGTTTAGAGTGATGCTGTTGGTTTTCCAATATATCATCTCTTTCCCATCATCTCAGATTTGGCTGCTTCTAGTATGATGACTGTGCAACCTTATTGCCAACTTCCAAAGACCAAGGCCCTTTCATGTGTGTCTTGCAAGCTCTTTTCTGATTACATGATGCCATTTAATACACAAGAAAACAGGCAAGATGTGACACCCTCAGGGAATTATGCCTCACTCATTCCCATCCACGGACTTCCATTATTCCAACAACTTAAGCAAAATGAAGTTTTCCACGTCACTGTGCACCAAGCTGCGCCTTGCAATATGGAGCTCAATTTCTGCCCTCTTTTGAGGTGAAGAGGCTCTGCTACTATGTGAGGTCCTAAATCAGCGCTTTCCCCTGCACCCCTGCAGCCTTGTGGTGACGGTCCTGCGTCGCCCGGATATTGCTCCCACACGCGGCAGAAGCAGTCAATAATCTGACACTGGGAGGCACTCTTCCCTTCCCTGAAGGGGCCTCAGGAAGAAAAGGTCCCTCCCTCCAGCACAGTACTGGCCTGTGGGTGTTGCTCTGGGTCTCACTGCCCAAGAAGCAGGTATGAGTTGCTCTTGTGGCCCGGAGTGGGGCGTGGGAGCGACTGGACGGCGCAGCACAGCCCAGAGCGGCCGGGGACGACCCACGAGGGCCCAGCACCGCCCAGCACCGCCCAGTAAAGCTCGGCGGGGCGCGGCCCAGTCCTCCTGGCGAACGGGGCGGGGTCGGGCTTACGCGCACGCGCGGCGCCCCTCCCTTCGCTGCGTCGTGTTTCCGGCTGCTACTTTTTTTCTGCATCCGGGGCAGGAGAACCCTTCGTCTGGTCTCCGGCGGCAGCCCCTGACCGGAACCGGAAGTGCACCCCGAGCCAGGAGGGGGAAGCCGGCGGCGGCCCCGTCAGCAGCCGGTTGCTGTGGGGCCAGTAGGTGGCGGCGGTCCCGAAGGGCGGCGGCAGCGCTGCTCCTCGAGAGCCGATCCCGCGCGGGGGCGGGCGGCCCGAGGGGTCGGCGCCATGAAGCTGTACAGCCTCAGTGTACTCTACAAAGGCGAGCCCAAAGCGGTGCTACTCAAAGCCGCATACGACGTGTCTTCCTTCAGCTTCTTCCAGAGGTCCAGGTGAGCGGCGGCAGGCGGGCGGGTCGTGGCGGCCAGACGGAGAGGCCTGGGGGAGGGGGAAGGATCGGGGGGGGGATTGGGGAGACCCGAAGGTAGGGGCTGGGCGGGCAGGGGAGGCCCGGGTCGGAGTCAGGGGCGAGGTGGAGAGGGGAGGTCCGTGGACAGGGGGGCGGGGCGGGAGAGCCTGGCGTCTGGGCCTGTACCTGTACCGCGGAAAGTACCTCTGAGGAGTCATCCAACATTGGCTTGTAAAAGCCTTATACTATTCTAGAACATCGTCCTGTACTCAGTATTTTTCAGATTTCTGTCGTGTAAAAATTATAAGGGGACTTTGAAATAGTGCACATTGCCAAGGGTCATGCCCAGATGTTCTGAACTAGTAGGTTGAAGTCTAGAAATCTATATTTTAAACCAATACCTCCCATCCAATGATTGTGACCCTGGGAGCCTGGGTGCCATATCTTGAGAGCCATATTTTACTTTCTCGAGGGGCTCCTTCCCAACAATTCAGTATGAGAGATATTGGCATACTCTTTTTTCATGGGTGAAGTCACTGAGATTATACCACAACCATCTAGGACTCAAACCCAGATTGTATGCTTTTTAATGGACGGGAACTGGTAGTAGGAAAGGGTTCTTTCTACACTGAAGATTTGGAAGGAAGCATGGAATCTACAGGGCTTACAGGCTTTAAAATGTTTCTGGGGCACTTTAATTGTAGGAAGGTATTAGAAGTACCACAGACACTTCCAGCCCATTGGTGGGAGGCGTGGGGTGACTCAGGCACAAAAGGAGAAGGACCCTGCAAGATCAGTATCTGTGGTCATCTTAAAGTCTGATGGAATCTGCCATTTGGATTCTGTTTGCATTGCTTCAGTGCAACTGTGTGTTCTTGGTGAGAGTTCTTTGCCAGTGACATGCTGGCTAGATCTACAAAAAATTTTGTTATTTTGTTGAAACTTTCTGCTCCTTTTGGGTTCTTTTTAAAAGTTTTTTATTTTTTAAATTGTAAAATGCACGTAAAAATTATTTTAACTATTTTTAAGTGGGTAGTTCAGTGGAATAAAGTAAATTGATAATGTTGTGCAATCATCACCACCATTTATTTCCAGAACTTTTTTCATCTTGTAAAACTGAAACTGCCCATTAAACTCTGACTCCCCAGTCCCTCCTCTCCCAGCCCCTTTTGTCTCTATGATTTTGACTACTCCAGGGACCTCATATAAGTGGAATCATGCAGTTTTTGTCTGTTTGGGACTGGCTTATTTCATTTAGCGTAACGTCCTCAAAGGTCATCCATGTTGCATATATTAGAGTTTCTTTCCTTTTTAAGGTTGAATAATATTCCATTGTATGTATACACCATATTTTGCTTATCCATTCATCTGTTGATGGACACTTCGGTTGCTTCCACGTTTTAGTCATTGTGAGTAATACTGCTGTGAACATGGTGTACAAATATCTTGACCCTGATTACATTTCTTTTTGATAAATATCCAAAAGTGGAATTGCTTTATAATCTTTTGGCTCCTTCTTACAGTTTTTCTTGTTACTTTGCTTTCTTTACCATGACCTCTATTCTCTGCTCTGTGTTATTGCTTTTCTCAGATGGAACTTTTGGTGCCAACTTTGCTCTGATTTTTTTTTCTTTTTTCCTTCCCATTAATATTGAAGATTCTCAGAGATTTCACTGTAGGACTTATACCTCACTTGGTTGGGATACCCACACTAGTTTCAGATGACTAACAGCTACAACACTAAATGGACATGTCTACTAATATCTCTTAAAACAGCACATGTTCTAGCTGAGCTTATTTTCTTATAAGATGACCTTACTTCCATCCTTCCTGCCCCATGATTACCAGACCCCGAGCTTAAAACCTTTTGAGTGGTTTCCAGGTTTTTTGGCCTTCAAATACATGCTGTCACAATTAACACAATTCTTCCTTCGTCTAATTACAGACCTACTCCAAGGGCTGTCTCTTTTTAGTTTTACTGCAAAGGCTTCTTTGTTTGGGGACTTCTTTTCTAAGGGACTATTTTGATCATATCACTCCCTCAAGATAATAACAAGTAATACTGTGTGCCAAGCATTGTGCCAAGTACTTTGTATGTATTAACTCACTTAATTGTCACGTGAGTCTTGATTTTATCGATAAGGCATAGCGTAGTAAATGGCTTGAGGTCACACACCCGGTAAGTGGCGGAAATCAGATCCCAGAGTTCGGTCTTCAGTTTTCTGTATGGTTCTGCTGGAGCTCTGCTGTGGACTCCAAGTTAAAGACCGTGCTCTGATGGCCCTAGCTTCCCTTTATATCACATCCCCAGCTCCTTGTTAGCACCTGGTCCTCTGGCTGGATCATCTCCTATGACTATTCCATTCTGGCCAGATCTCTCTGCTGGGCTCATAATGAACCCTTTCCTTCCTTTCAGCCTTTGTATGAGCCATTTCCCACTTCCTTGTCTTGGCTAATCTGTTTCCTTCTATTCCTTCCAGAGTGCCCTGGTTGCATGGATGAGCCCCAGCAGACCTGAGCCAGCACTCACTGTGGATGTTTGTGGCATTGCTAGGGTCTGTCACGTGGCCACAGCCATAACTGGTTGTCTATCTGCCTGACAATTTTTGCCACTACTGTTTTTCTAGTGCCGTTTTTATTTGTCCTGCTTCTTGAAAGTTAGTGGGGTCTTAAGGACAGGAGTTGCCTCCTGCTTCATTGTTGTGTCCCAAATCATGCTTTGACCAAAATGTTAAATAGACTGTAGCCTGTAGAAAATTCCCCAGAAGTCTGGAAGTTGGTTGTTTTGGTGACCTAGGTAGCAAACAGATGTGGCTTGAATGGTGATGATGATTCATTGTAATTATCTTTATTTGTGTGCTTTTACAGAGTGTTTATTATTTATTACTAGGGTTGAGAGGGAAAGGAACAAAACCAAGAAGCAATGTCTCCTTATGTATAAGTTCAGAGGTCACTTTCCATTTTGTTGGGGACAAGGTGACAGGAAGAAGGTAGTAAATACATACTGTGTTTCTTAGTGTTCAGGAATTCATGACCTTCACAAGTCAACTGATTGTGGAGCGCTCAGCGAAAGGCACCAGATCTTCTGTCAAAGAACAAGGTAAGAGGGCTCTCCAACTTCTGAGTGTGTGCTGGCATGGCTGCCACACCTCAGGTATCACGCAGATACCTCTCTACTGGGACCCTCCTCTCTACTGGGACCCCACTCCTCTGCTAGCCTGTTCTCTCTTCCCTCCTCCTTTTCATATGTATGCAGAATTCTGTTCCCACTGTTGAAGTCTAAGTTTCCTGGATAAAATTGCCCCCAAGCTTAGACTCACTTAAGAACAGGGTCCGACACTCTTGGAGCAGTAAGTAGTGTTCATATTGTATTCTTCCCTTTCCCCCCAGAGTTTCAGAACCCTCAAAAAAGGATTTCCAGCTAGCAGCGTTGAGGTAATACTGCATTCTGTGCTCCTTAGATTTTTTGAACAGGAATCTGAAAACTCATTATTTTTAGTTTTTTGTAATTCAGGTTTTGTGTAAGAGTTTTTAACAGTTTATTTTAGATGTGTATTTTATACAGACAGATAAGGAAAGAGTTCAGGAATGAACTTCATCAGATAGAGACAAAGACCATCTCACACATGCACAGACCTCAAGTGGTGATGTAGAGTAACTTAATTGATGATATAAATGTCAGTTACAACACAGGCAGTGTTGAGTATACAGGGTGTCCCAAAAGTCACCATCCATAGGGAAAATGGGAAATTGCAGCTAAATGTACCTTTATTTACAAAATAGTCATTACAAAATTTTACAAAATGTATCCTTTGTATGGAGAGTTTTGGGACACCCTGTATATATTCTGGGGGGGGGTCTCTGTGCTGTTAACCCTACAGAAGTAAAATTGAATCATGAATATTTCAGTGTTATTGCTTGGTTCTCCTTTAAATGGCGTCTGCCTTCCCAAGTTTATTACTTAAAGACAATTCCTCAGACACTGACCAGCTTCTTAGTTTCTGTGGAGTGTGTGCGCTTTGACCCCATGTTTGAATCTTACTTATTTGGGAATGGTATACAAAATCTGAAGAGCACTGGTGATGATCTCCTGTTGTCTTCCTCCTCCTTCCTGTTCTTATTTACTTCTGCCCTTTTCTTATTTCAGGGGCTCACAGTCTTTCCCTCCTCTTTTATTTGTTTTCCTGTTGTTTAGCATTGGAATCTTCTGGGTCAGATCCTTAAGGACAAGAAGGTTCTTATTCGTAAGCTGTAGTCCTTATCTTTCTCTTTACTTGGGATATGGTTAGCTGTGTCATTTCTGAATCCTTTTGAAGTGATGAAAATGAACAATCCTGTGGATTATGACTATTTTGCAGAAGCCCTTGTACAAACAGTACCTTTCAATCCTGTGATGACTTTAGCACAGTAACAGTGAAGACCTCAGCTAGCAGTGGCTAATTGTTTTCTAGACTGACCCCCCTGCCCCCAGTCACCCACCAGAGTAGGTGACCCAGCAGGCCAAGCAGGGTTGCTACGATATGGAAGACTGAGGGCCTGGGAGGTAATTTTCTGACTTTTAGCTGCTCTGAAAGGGTTTTTTGTTTTGTTTTAAAAGAAAGCGGAGGCTGCTTGGCTTGTCCAAGGTTCCCTTCATTTGGAAGCAGCACAGAGCCTTAGAGGGCTACAAATCCCCAAGATAATAGCCCAGTCTGACCTGAGCTCAAGGTAGTGACTTGGAAATGCTCCCAGGGCCATGTTGCCTTGCATGTATTTTCTGCACCACAGGCTCCATTAGGCCCTGGCTTTGCATACTAGGCCTCTGGGCATTTACCGGTCCTAAAGCATGTGTTGGACCAAGTTCCCTTGTGTGGTCCATTGAGCCATGCTGCACAGTCTCTCCACAAATCTTGATCAGAGCTATTGAGCTGGTGAGTGGCTTCATTGGACCCAAAAGGCGGGAGCCCAGCATTGTGATGCTTTGATTTTGGGGTATTAAAAAAAGTCTGAAGCCCTCACGTCAACATCCACATGTCTGATCTCTTGTCTCCTTAGAGTATCTGTGCCATGTCTACGTCCGGAATGACAGTCTTGCAGGTGTGGCCATTGCTGACAATGAATACCCATCCCGGGTGGCCTTTACCTTGCTGGAGAAGGTGAGTTTTTGGTTTGGCTCGATGGGACTTGAATGATAAGTGTGGCATATCTGTGGACTGGGCCCAGGGATGACAGCAGTGCCCGAGGCATAGGGATGAAATGTTGTGTCCAAAGGCAAAATATTTTCAGCCTTCCCCACCCCCCAAAACCAAGAGAGAATTTGGCGTCCCTCCCCAGGTACCTTCTCTGGTGCTGACTTCTATCCTCATCCTACCTGGGTGTAGGCTACTGAGTTGCAGCTTCTCTCCTCTGGGAATGGGGCCCTCAGAGACAGCTGTGCTTTGTGTTCTCACCCCCTGTGCTCCTGCTGGAGGAGTCCCCCTCCTGAAGGCCCTCACTCTCACACATTGCCCCTTGCAGTTCCTGCAGCTCTCTCCCCTGGTGTTGGTCAGTTGTACCACAGAAGTTAGTACCTAAGCATTCTTTAATTTTTTCATGTGGTGCTAATTTTAAACTCCTTGAAAACAGAGGCTTCAGCATATTCCCTAAAGCACTAAAACACTTCCAAGCACATGAAATCTGGTCGTTTCTTAAATCCAGAGGACCTAATTCCCTTTTTGAAAAATTACTTTGGAAGATTAGAGGGCCAGTGTCCTTTTTCCTGGACATCTGTAGCTTAAAATTTGAAATACTTTTATCATTCCCCAGTTGAGGTTCATGTCAGGCTGGGCATACTTCACTTTTGATTCCCAGAATACTTAGGGTTTGTTTTAATGATAAGAAAAATTTGGAAAGAACTTTAGCCTAGATTTTCCCCCTTGCCATTATATATCCTCTTCTTCCCTCCTTCCTGGGCTCTGGGTGGCATGGGAGCCTCTTTCATGGTGAGGTGCTCAGGGATGAAGCCCTGTTGCTGCGGGTACTGGTGAGCACAGGTGGGTGACTTGCTGAGGTTCTTCTGTCTTGCAGGTACTGGATGAATTCTCCAACCAGGTGGACAAGATGGACTGGCCAGTAGGATCCCCTGCCACAATCCATTATGCAGCTCTGGATGGTCACCTTAGTAGATACCAGGTAGGGTTTAAGGAAGTACCATACAGAGACCATGTGGCCCAGAATCTGTGTGAAACTGAAAAAGCCAACAGTCCTGATAGTTCTGGTCCAGTGACTTCTGACAGGTTTTGGTGCCATTGTTCTCTCTTGAACCTTCTGTTTGAAATTGCAGGGAATCCACCTGCAGACCTAGAAACTCAAGCTCTAGGCAGGCTTTGTGTTTCTCTGTTGTGTGTTTAAGCAGGCTGTGGTTTTTAACCAGTGAAAGTTTGTCCAGCTTCCTCAGTTTTGAGCTTTGTATCCACATAGCCACATCAGTCCTGACTTTATTCTTATTTTCGGCTCTTTCTTAGAACCCCCGAGAAGCTGACCCTATGAGTAAAGTGCAGGCCGAACTAGATGAGACCAAAATCATTCTGGTAAGCAGGAAAGTGGAGAACAAACCCAAGAACGGGTATGTGTGTGTGTGTGTGAGAGAGAGTGTGTGTGAGAGAGACAGGATTTGCCACTGGCCGGGCACGTACAGAACCGATCCTTGTTTTAACAGTAACCACAGCACTCTCTGGAAAACAGGGTTGCCCACCCCGCCAACCAGGCATTCGACTGTCCCTCCTCCTGTACCCCTGTTTTGGTTCACAGCACCCACTGTTTGTAGGGGACCAAGCTGGGAATCAGTGGGGCCCCTGAGTCTCTCCTCCCCATGGCCACTCCCTTTCTGGGCAGTCCCTGGGCTCTGAGGGTCTGGCCTCCATGGTACTTGATTCCCACCACTGTGCCTGTGTTCGTTAGGGTCTCAGAGTCCCCAAAAGGTGCCTCCCCATGCAGCATCTGGGTCAGAGGTGAGCAGATTGAAGCACACTGCATTGACCAAAGGGCAGCCACGTGCTGGAATACAGGTCCTGAGTCATCAGTCCTGTTTGAGAAAAGCTAGAACCCTCCATTTTTATCTGAAGTCTCTGATTTGTAACTGTTGCGTCAACTTTTTTTTTTTTAATTCTGCACACGTGAAATGTGAACAGCCATCTGTTTTTTGCCTCAGATCTGGCCCTTGTGGCCTTTGCTTCTAACTGGTCCCCTCGCTTCCTGCCCACCTCCAATCTGTCCACCATGCAGTATCCTTTGATCTACACTCTTGTCAAAATCCTTCAGCTGTCAGATCGGCTCCAGATCTGAGAAGTGCATACTCCCTAACACAGTCTCATGACTGGGCCCTGTCCTCTCTTATACCCTTTCATGTCACTCTGTTGTCACTGCTTGTTTACATGTTTTCCTGACCAGTGTGTGAGCACTTGGGACATCTTTCCATCCTGCTCACCATACAGCGCCTAGTTTACACCGGTGTGTAGCAGCTAATGGGTGTGAAGCCCAGAAAAACACCCAACCCCCAATATAAAGCTTTTCCGTCTACACCAGCATGGCTTCAGCATATGTTAGTGTCTCCTGGGGTTGGACACATTGGTCTGGGGTGAAGCCTGGAAATCTACATTCTGGGAAAAGCATCCCAGAGGCTTCAAACATAGATCTTCTGGACTGCGCTCTGAATAATTTGGCTTTGGGATGAAAATTGGTGTGAAAGTCTTGCAGCGTCTCTCTGTCTTTTGTAACTTCTGAGCTTTCTTGCCGCTGTGGGGTTGTTTCTCCATGTTTTCTCCTCGAGCCCTGTGTCTTCCTGCTGCTGCTTGAGTCTAGTCTGAGAGTACTGAGGGTCCTGGGGCACCTTCTCTCTCTCTCCCCTCTCCCTGCTGTAGACAGCTGATGAGTCATGTTCACACAGACCCGTTCCAGTTGCAGTTGTAAAGCCTGGATTATTGGTGTCCATATCTTAATCCAGTTAAATTTTATGTTAAAAATCTGAGTTATTCAGCTATGTGTAGGGATAAAGGACATTTTTGCCAGTTCTTCATTCTGTACCGTTTCATGTGTTGCATACATATGAAATGGTGTTTCATTGCTAGCGCATACATTGCTTAAGCAGTGGCTGTCTGGGGAGAGATGTGAGCTGCTGCTGCTTCCTTAGGGCCCTGGCAGCAGGGCCTCCCTCCCTAGACCCCTGCAAAAAAGGGTTGGTGTTTCTGTTTCCTAAGTCGGAGTCTGTAGTGATGACCTTTAGAACACAGCTGCCTTTAGGGAAGCAGGACATGTCCTGTCATAGCGCTCTGCAGTGGGGATATAATATATATGAGTCATATGTTTAACTCTCAGTTTTCTAGGAGCCATATTTTAAAATGATAAAAGGAAAATAGTTGAAATTTATTATAATTTATTTTATCCAATATATCTAAATACTAACTTTTCAACATCTAATCAATATAAAAAGTTAGTAATGAGGCATTGTGTATACTGAGTCTGAGTCTGAAATCTGGTTTGTTTGTACTTAAAGCACATCTCAGTTTGGATTTGCCTCATCTTAAGTGCTCAATAGCTGTTTGTGGCTGCTGTGTCAGAGGGCACAGCTTTACCACTATATTAGTTTGCTGTGGCTGCTGATAACAAATACCCACAAACTGGACGACCTAAGACAACAGGAATGTATTCTTGCACAATTCTGAAAGTCAGAAGTCTGAAATCCAGGTGTTTCCAGGGTTGTTTCCTTCTGGAGGTTCTGGGGGAGAGAGTCTGTCCCAGGCCTCTCTTCCAGCTTCTGGTGGTTGCTGGCAGTCCTTGGTATTCCTTGGATTGTAGATGCTTCACTCCAGTCTCTGCCTCTCTCCCCATGTGGCCTTCTCTTCTGTGTGTGTTTTTGTTTTCTCTTCTTACCAGGACACCAGTTAGAGCCCACCCTAATCCAATATGACCATATCTTAACTAAGTACATCTATAAAGACCCTATTTCCGAATGTCACATTCAGAGGTTCTGAGTGGATGTTAATTTTTTGAGGGGTCACTATCTAACCCAATACAACCATATAGTGTCCAGCTCCTGTTTTCTCTTTCCAAAGAACCCATATATACATGCGCACACACCCACACTAATATATAAAAGTGTATATACTTGAGTGTTTCTAGAGTTATGGTTATCTAAGCTTGAGCTGGGGACAGTTTTTTGGGAAGTCCTCTATATCCCGGTTAGAACTTCTCGATTCCATAGGATTATCACCAGGTCCTCTTCCATCCACCGGGATAGGAACTGTTCTGGGACCGAGTCCTGATGCTTACTGGTGAAGTCTGTGTGTTCACAGTCTGGAGGAGAGCCCAGGGGAGGTGCTTACTCCCATGACTGAGTTTCCACAAGTGGTTCTTGTCAAATCACCTACTGAACAGAGCAGAGTTCTCTTTTTTCTTCTCTTTTGTCCAGCACAACACCATGGAGTCTTTGTTAGAGCGAGGTGAGAAGCTAGATGACTTGGTGTCCAAATCTGAGGTGCTGGGGACGCAGTCTAAAGCCTTCTATAAAACTGTGAGTACCCAGTGCCTGCCCGCTCCTGAGTGTTCCCTTCCAGAGAGCAATCACAGCGTGTTTCCCAGTCTGTCTTTACCTGTTTACTCACGGGGGGTTGGGGTTTCACTCCTTGTGCAGTGGGAGCCTGAGGTAAGCATCCCAGGCCCAGGTTCACTAGGGTGCTGATGGAGCGGATGCAGGCAGAGGCCTTGTTCCACCCCTGCCTCTGCTCTGCTGACGCCTGAACCCACACTCCCCTCCCCAAGAAGACAGAAAGTTGGTTCAAGTTCTGATCACCAGGGGTTTGCCCTTATTCTTTCTGTCTGTTGAGTATTTAGTTATAAGTCTTTAAGATGCTAGCAGTTCAGCCTTTCTGAAGAGGTTCTTAAGCTTGTAGTTAATTTCCCTTCCACAGAAGTATTTCATTGACAAGGATGAATCCTGCTGACTGCTGCTTTCTCTTGGGTCAGTGCTAATGTCCTCCTATGTGGAACTGGCACTGGTGGCCCATTGTTGGACAGTAGTAGGGACGAGTTTACTTGGTCTGCCCACACACAGTTGCTTTCATGTGCATGTTGGAGGGAGGCGACCAAGGGGGGTTAGTAGGAGAGTCCGTGACGAGAAAACAAGAGGGAAGGTGGTAACATTGGTTCCCATGAACCGAACAGGGACCACATCCCGAGTGGGGACCACATCTGTTGTCCTGAGGACCATCCTCTAGGAAGAAACACCACCATGGTGGTCAGATAGCATTGTTGGAAGACGTGAGTGGGGGCAAGTTAAGATATTAAGCCAATCCAGTTTGTATTATTGGTTCTTTGTTTGTATGTGGCCTCACAGCAGGAATTTTACTTACTTTTTGATAGCATTAATGGGGTGTGGAAAAAAACAATAAAGATCCTAGACAGCATTGGAAGCTGTGGCTCACCTTGTGTTTGGTGATGTAAACTGCTCTGGACAGCTTCCCTTGAGGCCTTCTTGCCCTCCTCGCCCTCCTGGTTCTAGTTTCTCTGATGCTTCCCAGGGAGCTCCTCTGCCATACCTGCCAAGGCTGGGGCTGCCCAGCCTTCCTCAGTTCTCTTCAGCTCCTCTTTGTTTCTTTCAAGGCCCGCAAGCAAAACTCCTGCTGTGCAATCATGTGACGCAGCCCGCAGAGGCCCAGTGCTGGAACGTCACCGTCATTCACATCAGAACTGCAGCCCCCAGAAAAGAAGAGACAGCCATAGAAGAGGACGCAGAGTGGGGGC
Organism: Daubentonia madagascariensis; assembly: GCA_023783475.1. Classification (NCBI taxonomy): domain Eukaryota; kingdom Metazoa; phylum Chordata; class Mammalia; order Primates; family Daubentoniidae; genus Daubentonia; species Daubentonia madagascariensis. The sequence goes on from JAKFHU010002658.1 coordinate 13,674,551, forward strand.
AGACTGGCCGCTTTTTATTTGGGAGTTTCCAGGAAGAACTGAGGGATGGTGAAAGGGTGGGGACTGTTCAAATTCATGTCTGGTAGTGATTTTGGGAAAGAATTTGAGGCCCTCAAAGGTGTATTTTTGGGCAAATGAAACCGTAAACTCTGAGTGGCTCCTGTAGATGCTAAAGGGCTCGTTCTCAGCTAACCCCAGGAAGGCTCTGTGGGAGGGAGTCAGAGCCAGCTGTTTCTTGATCCTTGATATATTTTATTTGGATTTTATTTGTACATTAACGATATTAACACTCCAGAGAGTGGGGCGGGTGGGGAGGGGAGAGTCCCCGATGCAAGGGCTGGAGTGGGCAGAGTTTGGAGACCCTTGGAAAAAGCTCTCCTGGGACCACTGTGGTGGGGACGGGTAAGGGCAAGCCCACCACAGTGGCCACAGCCAGACCAGTGCTTCAGGCCCAGGGCCTATTTTGGGGGAAACAGTCACTGGGTCTCATAGATTCTGAGACTGTTACTTAGCTTACCTTTCTGCTAGGATTGGCTTCTTGCTGAGGGCAGGGCCCATCCTAAGCAACTTCCATCAAGTACCACAAAGGTGACTTTGTGGTGAGAAAGGTGAGAGGCAGTAGGAGCTGAGACATAGGCTGGGATCTGTGGGTCGTGGTTGTACCAGCAAGCAGGCTGGGCATTGAGCCCAGGAGAGGGGGATATTCCTTCAGTGTTCAGCCGGGAGTGTCCCGTCTTCAGAGGAAGATCCAAACACAGGTGCACTCAACTGCCCAGGGTCTGGGGGACACGTGCCTTGACTTGCAATTTGACTTGGAACATCAAGATCAAAGCAATAGGTGCTGTAGTCTCTCAAAACTGGTTTTTATTTGCCTCTCTGGCTACAAGACTGCCTTGGCAACTGCCTGGGGCCTATACATCTAAACAAGTGGGTCTTTCCCGTGGGCACCAGGGGGAGGTGCCAGCCGGTTCGAGGACTCCCAGAACCGTCCTGTGGTCTGGCCAGCGCAGGCCTGCTAATCCCTTCCTGGTCAGAGGCAGCTGCTTACCTGGTGGAGGTGGAGGGTTGGCCTGAACTGGTGCCCGCCCCCAGCAGGAGGCCAGCCATAGCCCTGAGGCCCAGTCCTGGAAATAGGCTGGAGCAGCCCAGGAAATGGGCCCAAGATGGTCCAGGCCCCTCAGATCCTAGTGCCGTGTTCCAAATTGCCTCTTCATGCCCTGCTGTGCCCCATATCCACCCCTGGGATCCAGTCCCCATGGAAGCTCCTGCTGGGATGGTGTCATCTACGAGTTTTGAACCAGTGTGGTCTTGTCCTTGGGAGTCCTGCCTCAAGCTTGCCATGCTGCTGAGAGCTCCCACTGTCCTGACGAGGAGTCCCAGGGGCCCTGAATCCCCAGGGTGGTTCTGAGGACCCCACCCCTGGCTGGTTTACCTGCCGCCCTTTTTCTCTGGGCACTGCTGGCGTTGGGCTACCTGTCCATGTCATTTTCCTACTGCTCTGGACACCCCAAGCCCAGGGCCCACTGAAGGCATAGACTCAGCCTGCTTACTGGTTCTGAGATGGAGTGAGTGGAGTGGGCCTGGATCTGAGGGACAGGGACAGTGGGGCGGAGCCTTTTTCCCCTCCCATGTGAGGACAGACAATGGGGAGGAATAGGCTGGAGGTGTGAACTTGGGGAAAGGAAGTGAGACCTTGACCCACATCTGGCCGCCCTTTCTCCAGGGGATTGGCCTGGGTCAGCCCCTGCCTGAGCAGGGTGGGGTGGTGGGTCTGACTCAGGCCCTGTGGTAGACAGAAGGCACATCCTGCATTCTTCCTGCTCCCTGTTGTGTTTAATGTTAAATCATTTGGCAAGTGTATTTTAATAACTGCTGCCTAACTTTTCTGTGTTCTGTTTGAGAGGTTCCTGTCCTGATAAAGTCATCCTTTGAAATTCCAAAATGGTCCTGTGCTTTGTTTGAGCTTCATGGGGAACCCTTTCCTCACCAAGCCCTGCCCCAGGGAGAGAGGCCTGGTGCTGTGCATGCGCCTGCAGGGAACAAGGGTCCAAGTTATCCTGGCAGGCCCTGTCCAGGAGAGGTAGCTTCTTAACCTTTCTCATAGACCTTTTTAGCAGGGACCATATTTTCTTTTTTGCTGTTAACCAGGTGAGGGCACCCTGGAGTAGAAGAAACCTCTGAATTCTGAGTTTCCCTGGGTAATAATAGCTGCAACCGGGAGACCCACCTGAGAAACTGCCTGGTAACTACAGAACCATGGGGGAGGAGGCCCTGATCCCACCGTAGGCTTCCCTGTCCCTCACTGCTGACCCCAGGGTTGGTCTGAACCACCTGGCTTCCACCAAGCCTGAGGAGTGGAAACTTTTCAGGAGCAAAGGGGGCTCCACAGGGCATATGGGGACATTCTGCTCCAAAGCCAACCTCTGCAGGTTTGGAAGTGAACCAGGGGCAGGTCTGAGTCCAGTTTCGCATCTGGTCTTGGGTTTAGGGAACAGCCTAGGTCATTTACAGGTCTGCAGCCTCTGAAGCTGGTTTCATTCCATCTCCCAGGTAGGTGGGCCCAGGGCTGCCTGCAGTCTGTGCTGTGACCCTTGAAGGTGGAGACCTCTCCACCTGGCCCAGGAAGCAGCCTTGAACTGAGTGTGCAGGCTTTGCCTGTTCAGAGGACCCACTGGAGATCGGGGGGGTTAAGCCATGCCTTCTTGGGCTGACACATGGTCCATACATCTTTGTCCAAAGTAGGTGCTACTTAAAAGTGATGTCCTTTTTGCCTGTAGCACTTGGCCCCACACAGGGTGGCTTATCCCTGTGTTGTGCCCTAAAACCTCATCAGAGCTGCCCTGATGGCATCTGCGGCAAGGCCTCAGGAATAATGCATGTGCGACGCCCAGGATCTGCTGCGTGCAGCCTTCCTGAGGGAGGCCTGGCCTGGAAAGGCTCCTCCGATTACAGCTGATAGGCGAGTGGAGCCCTAGATACTGTGCCTGGGGACAGACACCACAGCACTTGTGGGCACTGGCCTAGATTCTTTGCACCCAGCTCTTGGGACCTGCCACCCTCCAGCCCACACTCCTGAGAGCACCTGCCCAGGTGCAGCCCATGCGAGTGAGCAGCTGACATCAAGGGCCTCCTGCCAAGTGAAGGTGTCTATAACCAGATGATCAGGATGGAGGAGGAGGCTGGGGGCTTTGGCCAGTTCTGGGGGATCCTTCAGTTCCCCCCTCACCCATAGTGGATGGGTCCGAGAGGGTATAGGGACACCTGTCTTACCAGAAGTTACTTGAACCCAAGAAGCAGGCATGTTTGGTGTTTTGAAGCCCATGCTTCTGTGTCAGGAACTTGCAGCAGCAGGGCCTGGGATGCAAGCATGGAGGGGAGGCAGGGGCGAGGCCACACTCTGAGCAGGTTGCCATGGAAACATGAGGGTGCACCTAGGGGACCAGCAGGGGGCCACCCAGGCTGTGTCTGGGAGGGAGGAGGGCATCAAGGTTGCAGAAGGGCCAGCAGAGCACAGGCAGGCGCAGCTGCTCTCCCTGGCTGGGCCTGGCACCTGGTGTCCCCTGTCCCTGCTCCAGGTTGTGTGACCTCCATACAGAGCCTTTTAACCCCTGTGGTGGCTATCTACCACATCATTTTTGCATCTCACCTGCATCTGATGTCTGAGTCTGACATCTGTGCGGCCCATGTGCCATCTGCATAATGTATGGGAGCAGGGCCTGGCACCATGGGCACCTAGTGTCCTCAGCATCCAGAACAGCCAACACGGTGGCGGGGGGAGGTGTGAAGGGAGAAAGCAGGATGGACAGGGGTCTTGGTCCTGGGGCCTTCCCACCCAGAGACTGCCCCTGGCCTCATCTTTAGAGGCCACTGGGGTGGCTGGAGAGGTTGGGGGCATTGGGGGCTGGGGGCCAGTTTCAGTTCTGGTAAGGACTTTGGAGGACCAGAGGAGGTGGTGGTGACTGCTAGCGAAGCTAAGACCCAGGACTAGAGGTGCCCCACCCTGGGTGTGCTGTCCACCCTAGAGGGGCTTGGGAACGTCTGGGCAGGCTCAGGTTTCCATGTCCCCCACTGTCACAGGAGGGGCTGAGCTGGGTCTCGGCCAGGGACTGGGCTTGAGTGTATCACAGGGTCTCGGCCAGGGACTGGGCTTGAGTGTATCACAGGGTCTCGGCCAGGGACTGGGCTTAAGTGTATCACAGGGTCCTGGCATAAAGCACCCAGCTGCACTTGAAGCGGTTTGTTCTGTTTTTCTTTTATTTGCAGTTTCCCGAGACAGAACAAAATAATTTTTGTACACTTACAAGGCTCAGAAAGAAAAGACAATGAAACTCAGCAAAAAGAGAGAAAAGGGGAGGCCAGCCAGCACCGTGGGCAGCCGACCCCTGCAGCGCTGGTCAGTGGGCCACCGCCACCACACCGCGGACACCTAGCTAGCAGAGCGGCTGTGGCTTGCTCTTTAGGGGTCATGCAAAAGAATTATCCCCCAGAAAAAAAAAATCCCCAAATTATCCCAGACAGGCAGCTCTGTGGAGATAACAAGGTGAGGGGGAGAGGAGGGGAAGAGGCCCCAGGACTCCAGGGTGGCCGGTCACTGGGCCACACACTGTCCGTGGCAAGCCCTGCCGCCGTCCTGTGGCCCAGGGAGCCACTGGTGCGGAGCCCGGCAGATGTTTACCCTGTGTCCGTGGATGGGGGCAGCTGTCCTGGGCACAGCACGGATGGAAGGTAGCGTCCACTCTGAGTGTTCGTTGGTGGACAGTCCCTTTGGAGTTTAGGATCCTGTGTCCCATTCCCCACTCTGTGCCCCTCCCTTGGCTTGATTTGTGGGGGAAGATAAAGAAAATCCTTGTTGAAAACAACGTGAACTGAGGTGGGCAGGCACTGGGCAGGAGCCCCCAAACCTCCGCAGTCAAGGCTCCTGACCATCCACCAACCTGGCTTCAGAGCCCACCTGCCCTGGGGCTCACTCTGTCCCCGAGCCTCCCCATGGTGCCCACATCACAAGGGGCTGAGGGGGTCCCATCCTGCAGTAAGCCCAGGCAGCCAACGCTCGAAGCACGAGCTTGGCCCCTGGAGGCAGCACTGTTGTCCCTGCTGAACTCTCCTCTCCATCCTCTGGTGTCCTGGCCCTGTGCCCACCTGTTTCTGCCCCCAGCCTGCCTTCTCTTCATGGCTGTATCCCTGGCCGCCTGGAAGGCCCCCTCACACACACGGCAGCCCTGCCAAGGGCCAGGGAGCTGGCCTAAGTGACTGAAGCCGGCACACCCAACACTGGCCAGGCAGCCCTGCCCACCCTCACGCCCCCCGTGTGCCCTGGGCTAGCTCCCACTGTGGCTCTAACTCTCTCCTGCTCCAGGCTCAAACTCCGAAAATGCTCCTACTTCAGCAAACACCTGCCCAGACCCCTGTCTCGGCCCAGGAGCCCGGGCAGCCACCACCTTCTGCCCCTCTCTGCCACTCGCTTCATCACCTAAGCTCCGAGCCCCCGGCTCCCTTGAACATCCCCAGACGCGTGGCCTGGCCTCCTCCCCTCCTTGCTTGGGGCTCAGGACTCAAGTGAGGCCCACAGTCCTTTCTAAAAAGTCTGCTCCCAGCCACATGGGGAGATGCCGCACAGGCCGGGGGAAGACCAGGAGGGAGATGGGGTCAGGAGCCGCCAATGCATCTGCTGCTGGCCAGCAGAGAAGGGACAGGTGTCCCAAACAGGAGGGAGGCCAGCCCAGGCCGAGCCCCATCTCCATGCTGGGCCTGCTGGAGCTGCAGCCAATGGTACCATCTCTTGCCAGGCACAGGCCTGAAGCTAAGGTATGTCCATTTTGCACTTCACTCCCCCAGAAGGGCCAGAGCTGGAGCTCTGGGTCTGTGGGGGCATCTCTAATGGCCTTGGGGATGGGACTCTGGTCGCCTTGATGCTCCAGGGGGTAAGGGGCTGGCTTGGGCTCTGCTGTGGGCTGTCCATGCTGGGTACATGGGGCCACCGGGCACAGGGAGCCCACACCCAGCCCCTTGGGGATGAAAGGAGGGGAAGGGAAAGCAGGAACAACAGCAACTCTCAGGCACGACTAGCAGGAAAGGGGGCAGCCCAGCGGGCCCCCACAGCCCCTCCCCAAAAGACAGCTGACGGTCGCCACAGCCAGCGAGCACACCACGTGGAGCCCATGCGTTGGCGGGAGGATGCAGACGCCTTAGGTGTGGGGTGTGTGCGTTACCTACGAACTAACACCGTTCAGCACGCGACGGGGGCCTGGCGGACAAGTTCATGTCCCAGCTGGTGCCCCAGAGGCCAGGAGCACGGACGGACACACGTGGAGCGGGTGGGGAGCGGCCCCACGAATGCCACTGATTTTTACAGGTTTTTCCTTTCCTTAGTTTTTTTTTTTTTTTCATTTCATCCGACGTCAATTTTTTTTTGTGGTTGTCGTTGTCGTCATCTTGTTTTTAAAAACAAATCACATCTGGTCTTGTTTTTCTGCAGACACAGGCACCAGGGGAGGGGACGAGGCAGACACAAACATGCGACAGGCAGGCCGTGTGCCCAAGGGCGGCCAGGCTCCAAACACCAACTCTGTCCAGCGAAACCAGCTCTGAAACAGGGCGGGCAGGTCGCCCGTCAGCAGCCCCTCTCCCCGCCCGCCCCAGGCACTGCCCTCTGCCCGGGCACCGCAGGGAAGGCCAAAGCTAACAAGGCCCAGAGAAGAGCCTGCTCAGGAGAGGGGGCTCGAGGCGCCTGACCTGATTACTACCTGCCTGTAAAACTGGCCTTTGGCCCCTTGCACCCACCACCTGGGGAACCCCACCCTGGGTGCTAACAGTCCCGACAAATGGGGCACGGTGCCCGGGGCTGTGCCTCCCAGGATCCATCCACCTGTGACCCACCCAGCTCTGGCCAGCGCGTGCAGCTCACATCCTGATCAGCCCCCCAGTCCTCTGGGGAGGATGCCACACCCAGCCTGCTGTCATCCCTAATGTGACTTCATTCCTGTGGCCTCACCTGATAGCGCCAGGCTCCCCAGGAGCAGGCTCTGCCCCAGGCCAACCCCTCCCCATCGCCTCCCCCACCGCACCCCTCCGGCAGCTCTCATGGGTGAGGGCGCTCACCTTCACTGCAGCGGGGCCACGGGCGCGCCCGAGCAGTGGAAGTGCACGTTCTGCCACTTGCCGTCGCGGCGGTGCCACACACGGGTCTCCTCGGACTGGCTGGTGCGGGGCCGGCCCTGCCCGTCGATGTACTGCGTGAGTCTGATGTAGGCGATGCAGGCAGCGTCCTCCCCGATGACGTGCACGTGCGGGTTCAGGATGGTCGTGTGGATCGGCTTGCTGTTCTTGGCCAGCACTGCGGACAGCGGGTAGGGTGGGGGCTCGGGCACTGCAGCCACCCCACGTGCCTGCCCTTCACTGACCGCACCAGCCTGACCCTTTCCTGTTTTGGCGGTGCCCTGTGGGCTCTCCTGCGAGTGGCACAGGCCCCCCAAGAGTGTGATTCTGGGGGCTGGGTATGGCCTGGGGAGCACTGCCAGCACAGGGAGTGCCAGCACGGGCCCAGCCAACCCTGGGCACGGTGGGGACACTCACGGTTCTCGAAGTAGAATCTGTGGAAGTCCATCCCTTCAACCAGGTTGCCCAGAGCTTCGGGCTCAAATGAGGTCAGGCCTGGGTCGCAGATTTTCCTGGGGGACAAATCCAAGTGAGGAGGGGCCCCTGTGGACCCCCAACTCAGAGCAGGGCCCCCCATGGCCCCACATCTTCCTCGTGCGTAGCCCGCAGCCCCAGGGACTCACGCGTAGGCCTCAAAGTCGCCGTTGTTGACAGCCTCAATGAGCTGCTCCGTGGTCTTGATGATCTCCTGCTTCCGGGCTGTGGGGAGATGTGGCCCGGCTTGGTGACCACCCCGCACACCCCAACACAGCCCAGGTAGGGCCCAGGGGACCAGGAGCTGCAGGCAGCACCTGCCCGGTCTCCACCCTCCAGAAGGGACCCTTGTGGGCACTGGCACCTGGTGCCCAAACTATTCAGCTCACAGCACCCCCTCCACGGTCACCAAGGGCTTCCTCATTCCCAAGTGCGGTAGCTTCTATCTTATTTTTCTTAAGCAAAATGTTTTTAAATGACAGAAATATTCCATGCACAGTACAAAATGCCTGGAAAATGCAGAAAGGGGAAAAACCTGACCACAACTCCACCCCCCACGGTTACCCTCCTGCCCTCACCGGTGCTGTGCCCACCCCAGGGTGTGCCCCCTGCCCTCATGGGTGCTGTGCCCCTTGGCCCAGCAGGCCTCAGCCCTGGGCTTCCCTGCAGCTTGGACACCACAACCAGCTTCCTGGCTCCATCCTCCCGCTATGCTGCTTTCACTTAGCACTTCCTTCATCCAGCCACCCTGTGGCGGCGGCTACTAAGGGTGGCACCAGGTGAGGAAGACCCTGGCCTGGGCAGCCGTCAGCAAGGCCACATGGAGGCCGTGGAGAAGAAAGCAGCCCGGAGCGGGTACAGGGTCCCCTGAAGCGGTCAGGGGCAAAGGCCAAGGGGCCAGATGGCCCAGGGGGTCCTGGGAGGCAGGAAGAGCGAGCGCAGTCTCTCACTACCCCCACTCAGCCAGCCCAACTGCTTGCAGCCCCGGGCCCACAGCTACCCCTGCAGACCCCCCACGCCCTGCATACTCCAGAGCCCACCCGCGCCTGCCCGCTCACTCGCCTCGGCTTCTAGAGGCCCTGCACTTGTCCTCCTGGCCTCCAGGGCGCCTGCTAGCTGCCCCCTTTGCTGCTTTAACCACAATTGATTTCCATTGTAAAATATTTTAAACATACAAAACAAGCAGAGAGAATAATATAACCCACAACTTGCTGATTCAAATCTCAACATTTTTCATATGCACTTTAGACATTTTTTAAAGAAATGAAGCACTAAGATGTCATTGGATATGCCTGTGTTCTCTTCCGTCTTGTGCTTCACTCACTGTCCCCAGAGACAAGTACTGTCCTGAGTTAGGAACCTAGCCATTCCTGTGCAGACATCCGCACGCACCCGCACATGCACGCTTACTACGCACGCTAGTAACATAGTGACTTCTTACAGTAACTCGCCCGTGGTGAAAACGCAGACCCCCCCAGAGGTGCACTGGGGGTAGGCTCCTGGGAACCCTCCCCATGTGCATCCCCCAAACCACTACAGGCAGTGTCCCGGACCGCAGCGCTCCGCACAGCTGCCCGCCAGCCCTCCGCCCGCAGGCAGGGCCTGTGATGAGCGTTTCCACTCTGCAGCTGCGAGTGCTGCCTCAAAGGGCCACATGTGGGGGCCAGTCTGTGGGTTAAATTCCCAGAAGCGGGATTGCCGGACCTCGAAGTGTGTGACCCTCATTCTGAGGCACGCTCTGTGGCACGGCTGCCTGTCACTCTCCCCCAGCACCTCCAGGCCCTCTGGGAGCTCGCTCTACCTGGGTGGGAGGTGAACTGAGTCCACAGCAGAAGGTGCTGCATGCCCACCTGTGCCCATGCGTGTGCTGGGTGTGAGGGGCACCTGTGTCTGCCTGGGAACACCTGTGCTGCACCTGCTCTGGGGCCCCACAGCCCCTGCTGCACAGTGATGGCAGGCGGAGCCCAGTGGCACCTCTGAGGAGTTGGGTGCACAAATGCATGTGCTCACACGTTAGCAATGCATGTGTACACACATGCTTGTGCATGCAATGCACATGGAAATACATGCGTACTTGTGCAAAAGGGCATGCGCATGTGCATGTAGGCATGTGTGTGGACCTGAGTATGCATGCATTTGCACATGCGTGGGCTTGCATGTATGCATGCGTGCACATGTGTGGGCTTGCATGCATGCATATGTGCACATGAGTGTGTACCTGGGCATGTATGCATGCATGTGAGTGTGCATATATGTGTGCCTGTGTTATGTGGGTGTGGGCGCATGTGCGCTTCTGGACTGCCCCTATCTTAAAAGGCCCTCTCTCCTGACCCAGCTGCACTTCTGCTGCCACCCTGTTTTGTTTCTTGCCTAACTTTGTGCCCAGACCATGTCATGGCTAGCTCTCAGGACAGTCTTACTATAGCAGCGACGTCCCCATCCACCTGGTTGACCCTGGAAAGCTGGCCTCCAGGAAGGTGGACTGAGGGTTCCAGAAGCCCCTTCCCCTGCAGTTCATGCTAAGGCCACCATGAGTCCAGCTCAGCTCTGGGAGGGCACCTGGGCTCTGTCCCGACACATGAATGGCCATTCTGTTCTTACCCTCTGGACCCTGGGGCAGCAGCATGTGACAGTTCAGGTCCCACACCATCCCTGCTGCTACGTTCCTGCCTCCTCTCTGCCCTAATCACGTCAAAGGAGAAGTCTGTGGTGTCCACGTGTCCCAAACACATCTCAAACACTCACTGACGCTTGTTAATCCCCCCTTTTAACAGACGGAGAGAGCTGCCCCTCCCCCTCCACAGGAGGCTGGCACACAGCAGCATGCAGCTGGAATTGAGTGACATGACTTTGTTTTGTTTCCAGCCTACTTTGATTCTACAGTCACCTTATACTTGTGGTAAGTGAAACTAATCTTCCATTTAATGAATATGGAGTGCTTTTAAACAAACTGTAATTTAAAATAATGGGAGTTAGTGTAAAGAGAAAGTTTCAGGTAAACAGAAGAGATACGTGGTCAGAGCTGCAATTAAAGGTTCGTAACCACGTGCTGGAGTTTGAGAAGCAGGTTTGCTGTGAGAGCTGCCCGCCGCCCACTCTGCAGACAGAGAAGCTGAGGCTGCCTGTGACTGGGGCCTGGACGCCTCCCGACCTGCGGAATGGCTGCTGCCCAGACCCCAGCGGGACCCAACCCCAACTCTGTCTCCCCAGAGAGCATACGGGCACTTCTGTGTCCTCAGTGTCTGGGCCCGTGAAGGACATGATACATGATGGGGGAGGGGCCGCATGAAGGGTCACTCTGGTGGTGAAGCCTGTTAGCTGAGGACAAGCTGTCCCTGGCAACTCCAGGGACAAAGCTGAGGGGGTAGCAGGGGCTGGCCTGGGGGGGCCTGCCAGGTACCCGGAGGTGAACCCACGCCTCATGCTGCTTCTGGCTCTCTCAGGGTGAGCCAACAGGCCCAAGGAAGCTCAAAGTGTGCAGGTGGGCCCAGAGCAGGTTCTGACCCTGGCCTGGACTCCTGGGATCCCAGGCTGGCCCCAAGCCCTGTCCCTCAGAGCCAGAGGTGCTTCAATAGGGAGGGCAGCTGCCTGGGGATCAGCCCAGATTGTGCATAATCCCTGATTAGGGAGCGATGCCTGGGGTGTGGGGAGCCCCGGGTGGGGAGGAGCCTGGGCCTGAGGTGGGCCAGAGGCCACCTGGCCTATTTACACAGCTGGTGGGCACCTTCCTGAGAAAGGAGGGGGCCACTACTGGCCTGCAGGACGGCCAGGAGACAGCCACATGCCATCTGGCCCTGGTGCCCCCAGGCCAGTGCTCCTGGACCCTTCTTCCCCAAGTTCCACAGGACATCTTGCCCAGCCCTTGCCCCGCCCAGCCTGCCCACAGCCCCCACCTGCACGCCATCACCCAGCCAAGCTCAGGACAGACCCTGAAGGGGCAGGTCTGTGCCGGGGTTCCCAAGGGTGAACCTCAGCTGCTGCCCCCGACCTGGACACTCAGTGCCCACCATGAGCCCTGTCCTTAGAGCACGCACCCCAGGATACTGCACAGACCTCAAAGGCAGGTTGTAGCCCTGGCCAGGGTCATGAGGATGTAATGGGGTGATGTTCCAGGCTGGCCCCCTTGGGCACACCTCTCTGCTTCTGCAAGGGCAGCGAGGCCACTTAAAATCAAACAAGATGCTGCAGAAACAAGTTGGGGGGGTGTTCCGAACACTCTCAGAGGCTCCACCCCAGCCATACCGTGTCCCCTCCCTGGCCCTCCCCTGCTGAGGTGCCCCCACCCCCACCATCAAGAACCTGGTCTCTCACCTCAGCTACTCACCTCCAATCCCCTCAACCCAACCCTGCTGGGGTCCTCGGGCTGACCACACAAAGCTCTGGGGGGTTAGTGCCCTCCAGGGACTGCCCTACACTCTCCTGGGCCACCTGGGGTAGATCAGTGCCCTTTTGGGCCTGCAGGCTGCATACCCCAACCCTCTCAGGCCATGGCTCCTGTGGCTTCACTCTCCCAGCCCCTGCCCCAGCACCTGCAGCAGCCCCCAGGTCTGGCCTGCAGAGGAGACGGGGGTGGACAACCCCACCTGTCACCCAGGTACTCACCCAGCCACTGCCCTGCCATGCTGAGCCCCTGGCCTGGCAGCCTCTTCTCTGAGAGCATCTCAGCGCCACCCCCAGCCCGGTGTCTCCCCACAGACGGGGGTGGCGGTGGTTGCAGCCCTGGGATGTCATCCATCCCTGTAAGTGATACTGGCGGGTGGTTGGCAGACAGCCTGGGGAGGCGGCCAGCCTGCCCCTCCCTGCCCGGGAGGTTGCCCAGCCCTCGCCTGACTCTCCTGCCCACCCCTGGGTTTGAGCCTGGGCCCTGGCTGCCCCTAGTCTGCACCTCCCGCAGCCCCCAGCCTGTCCCTGCCCTGACCGGACTTGGGCAGCCCCAATGGCAGAACTTCTCAGGCCTCGACTGTTTCTTTTCCATCGCTGTCCCGGCAGGTCCACCCCAACCTCACTGTGTGCGAGGCCCCACCAGCGGCTGCACCCTCTGCCCCAAGCCTGTACACACATCCCCTCCTGCCAGTGCTCCGGTCGGCTACAAACCTGCTGCTCCAGGTACTTTTCCTACATGCAGGCGTCCACACGCATGCACACTTCATAACCACACTCTCCCTGCGCTGAGACCCAGTGGCATCTGCACATGCTTCAGTGCCATTCCCTGTGACCTGGCAGAGGGGCCTGTGCTCCGCCCTCCCCCACAGGCCAGCCCTTCCCAGGGTGAACCTGGCTGTGCGCCACAGCCCAGGCTCATGCCCTGGGAGCCCCTCAAGCACCTGCCACCAGGGCCACTCAAGGTGCTACTTACACGGGGTGGGCAGGGGCCCGGGGAGAGTCGGAGATGGGCAGGGTGGGGGCACTGTCGGGGGGCCCTCAGCTTCTGGGGTCCCTGAGCCCCTCCTCACTGAATTCAGGATGTCAGAGATCCTGGGGGCTGGGGTGGAACAGATGAGATGTGAACACGAAACAGGCACGGGGGACACAGGAGGGAAACCCATGAGCTGACAGCCAAGCCATAGGGTGGTGGAGGTTGGAGGGGGCCATGGAGAACAGAGGGAGCCGTGGGGAACAGAGGGTGACATGGGGGTCAGAGGGGGATGTGGGGACAGAGGGGGCCATGGGGGACAGAAGGTGATGTGGGAGACAGAGGGGGTTGGGGACAAAGGGGACCATAGGGACAGAGGGGGCTGTGGGGGACAGAAGGTGATGTGGGGGAGAGAGGTGGGTCATGGGAGACAGAGGGGAGCTGTGGGGGACAGAGGGGGCCATGGAGGACAAAGGGGGCCATGGGGACAGAGAGGGACATGGGAACACAGGGGGACATAGGGGGACAGGTGACATGGGGGGACAGAGAGTGACATGCGGGACAGGGAGATGTGGGGACAGAGGGGTTTGTGGGGACAGAGGTGTTGTGGGGAAGAGGCCTCAGGAGCAAGGCGCAGATGCTCTGTGGTGAGTGGCATGGCTGCAGGTGCTGTGGGCAGAGGCTCCCACCGGGGAGAGGAACCCTGGCTGGCGAGGTGGCATCAGGGAAGCTGCCCTTGGGAAGTGTGGAAGACGGATGAGGCATGAGGGGAGTGCCGGGCTGTATAGGGCAGGACCAGCCTCCCCACATGGCCATCTGAGGTCAGTGGAGGTCAGGCCCACTCCTGTCTGCAATATCCCCTTGTCCATGCATTCCAGGGACCCTGGCTGGGGATCCAGTTCTGGCACCTTCCTCACCCCTTGACTGAGGAAGGGCACTCAGGGCCTGGCTTACGTCGGGATCGGGGCAGCCCCACGGGTAGGCTCCTGGGCTCTGTGGCCAGGACACCAGGCTGGCGTGACATCAACGAGGCTGGGCAGCGTCTCAGCAGGGACAGTCTAAGGGGGCCACAGAGGGGCCAGGTGCTGCCCAGGTGTGGGACAGGCCCTTTGTGGGAGAGGTCTGGGGCTGGACAGAGAAGTGGGGGGCAGGGAGTGGGAGGTGAGCCCTGGAGGGCACTGGGCCTCTGGAGGGGAAGCTGGGCAGCTGCCCTGCCGTGTTAGCGTGAGCCCCGCGGAAGCCTGGCCTAGGTGCACGCCAGGCCTCTGGCCGCCTGCAGGGAGCTGGGCGTGGTGCAGGCAGAAGCTGCTGAATGTCCATTCACACCAAGCCCTCCCGCAGCGGAGGCAGCAGGCCCAGGGCTACTACTTACACGGGGTGGGCAGGGGACCTAGGAGAGCTGGAGACAGGCAGGGTGGGGGCCCCACTGATAGGGGGCCCTCAGCTTCTGGGGTTCCTGAGCCCCTTCGCACCGAGTTCAGGATGTCAGAGATCCTGGGGGCTGGGGTGGAACAGACAAGACGTGAACACGAGGCAGACAGATGCATGAGGAGGTGGCAGAGCAGAGAGCAGGGAGCGAGGGAGGAGGGGCCCCTGTCCTCTTCCCAGCAGGCCTTGGGGTCAGGCCCCAAACTGGGGCCTGTCTCAGCAGCAGGAAGCCCCTGGAGCTGAGGTGGTGTGAGAGCTGAGCCCCCAGGGCCTCCTGTGCTGCCTTGAGCAGGAGCATGGCTCAGGGCCTGCCCTGCCAGGGTGACCTTCCCGCAGGCCAGCAGAGGCTTCTGGTTGGGACTTCCACCGCGTGGAGCTCACTGGGCAGAGGCAGCCCTGAGGAGCCCCAATGTGGTGCTGTGAGGGATGGGGCTGCAGCCAGGAGTCCACACTAAGCATGCTCTCAGCTCTCAAGCGTCCCTTTGGAACGGGGTGGCCAGGCCCTTCACAGTGACCCCCACAGCAGCAGGGCCCGGCTACTTACACGGGGCTAGCAGGGGGCTAATGGGAGCTGGAGATGGGCAGGGCAGGGGCCCCTCAGCTTCTGGGGCTCCCAAGGCCCTCCTCACCGAGCTCAGGATGTCAGGGACCCTGGGGGCTAGGGCGGAACAGATGAGCAGGCGGTGGGCAGGGGGCCCACAGGAAGAGAAGGTGACAGGAGAAGACAGACTGAGGGCCCGAGAGGGAGGAGGGAGGTTACAGCTGCAGGACCCCAGACCACAGCTGGGGCTCGTGGGGGTAGACGCAGGGGTCACCCCATGGGCATCTAGGGCATGGGACAGCCACAGCAGGTTCATGAAGGCTGAAGGAGTCAACACAAGGCCTGTGCCTCCAGGGCCACCTGCTGGGTCCAGCAGGGCTGCATGACATGGCCCCTGGCCAGACCCAGCAGAAGCCAGGCCCAGTGAGAGGGAGTGACAAGTCACTGTAGGGCTATGATGGCTACTGGGCTGACCTGACTCTGTACTAGCCCCAGGCCATCATGGCAGGGCTTCTCTTGGCATCAGAGGGTACCTGCCCCGGCCTCAAGGGGCTGCTGGGGCCTCAGTCCCGAGTCACCTCTGCTGGCTTCTTGGCTTGTCTTCTCTTCCCCTGCAGGTTCCAGGCCCAGCCCACCTCTCAGGCCCCCTCCCTCACTGCTCAGCACCCCCCAGCCCCCGGCCAAGGGCGAGGGCAGAACCTCAGAAGGGGAAGGCCTGGATGGCCTCCATGCTGTTGACCTTGGGGCCTGTTTCAGTCTGTAGGGGAATCATGCAAACCTCTACTCTCCGGTGTCCAGGGCCTAAAGTCCTCTGCTCTGGGACATGGGGGACTCTCAGGAATAGTGTCATAGCTGGGTAGGTTAGGCAGCAGCTAGATTGTAGCTCAGCCTTTGGTCTGGTGAGAAGTTTTCATCCCCAAACTGGCAGAATGGCTGAGCCCATCAGGTCCCAGGGGCAGTCCTGACAGGGCTTGTCTATGTGATCATGTGACCAATGAGGGTCGGGGACCCCATATGGGTGGTCTGGAGGTGGCAGACCCCATCCTGGGGGAGCATGCTCCAATGCCTGATGCCCTGGGGTCCTTTTGGGGAACACAAAGGACACTGGCCTGGCTCAGCATGGGGACGGGGCCCCGGAGGTGAGGGTGTGGCACAGAAGCCACTGCAGGAGGAGGCTCCTGGGTCAGCAGGGCAAACATGGAAAACAGCCCCTGAGCTGACCGGCCACTCAGCAAGTGTAAGCTGGATGGAATCGCCAGCTTAAGGAACTTTAAGAGAAGAACAACAATGTCTTTGAGCAAATTCTACCCATGGGGACAGAGCTCCAGGCCCCCGGAGTGAGTGGGGGTCCTGGTGTGAAGAACCAGCCCCAACGCAAGGCCATGGCTGCCTCACTTGGACGTTGCCCAAGACTGCCCGGCTGCTGGTCGTCTCAGCCACACTGCCCACACACTGGGCAGGCCCGACACCCAGGCTTGGGGTACGATGGTGGCTGCACGGCCTCTGAGCCCATGCATACACACCCAGAGTCGCTGGACAGCCAGCCCAGTTGAAGTCCCACCCGCCTCAAAGAGCACCCCGCACAGCTGAGGCTGCTCAGGGAGCAAGAACTTGAGTACAGGTACCTTTAGCATCCTCGTCCTCTATGGTGGTGTTGGCACTGTCTGAAGACTCCTGAGGAAACATGGGGAGGCAGTGGATCAGGACATGGCTGAGGCCAGGTGGGATGCAGCTGAGGAAGGGGGACAGGGCTGGGGCTGTGGTGGGGCCAGCCCAGGCTCTGGGACAGGCCTCTTCCCTGGCTGCTTTGACAGGGCCTCAGACCAGGGCCTCAGGGGACATGCCCTCTTGTGGCTGCAGGGCCCCTGCCCTGGAAACCCACATACAGCAGTGACCAGAGAAGGCACCCAGCTCTGTGCCGGTCCCAGGAGGACACCCTCACCAGGAACCCGACACATGGCAGATGGCGCAGGCTCACACATCCCCAACACACGAGGGCCTCAACTTCTCCCAACAAGGCACGCCTGGCAGGAAGACTGGTATGCGTAGCCGACTCTCTTTAGCAAGAGAGGAAATTGGACTTTTTAAAATTCCAAGACTTAAAACACAATGGGATTTGGCTCCTGATGAAGCAGAAGCCCAGCAGCTGGTGCACTCCCAAGACAGAGTGAGAAGCTTCCAGTAGGTCTGTAGGTCCCCACGGGGCTCCAAGAACCTTGGCCTGGCCTCAGGCAGGGCATCCCTGCCGCTCACATCCCCTTCCCCAGAAGAGTTGAGACCCCTGTAGGGCCACCTGCCCCTTGGGCTGGACGTCCAGACAGGCCCCCAACTTACCTCTCAGGTGGCCTTAGAGGGCAGAGGTGGCCCTGCCCCTTCCCCTGCCCAAGGGCTGCTGCCTTTCGGATCAAAAGACCACCTGTCTGTCACCAAGACCCTAGGAGGCCTGCTCTGCTCCTCAGAAGAAACATCTTAAAATGTCCCCAGGGGACTGGCACCTGATCTGGACACTGCTGGGATACACTGCTCTGGAGCCTAGACCCACGTGTAGGGTCAGGGTTCACCACAGCCCAGAAGGTTGTCTAGGGGCCCCTGCAGGGAGAAAGTGACCCCATCCCAGACACACACTGGCCTAAGGGACACCCATCCCCAGCTGCCAGGTGGGGAGGTGCCCAGGCCCCTTGGCTGCCTGGCACCTTGGATGCCCCTCAGACCCTCTGGTCCCTGCCATGGAGAAAGGTATTTTCTGATGATGGGCTGGGCAGTGGCACTGGCCAGAAGGAAGTGGGGGCCCCACTCTGGGGGCTCTGTAAGGAGCCCGAGCCCAGGTGGGAGCCTGGCTAGAGGGCCGTGTTGGGCAGGGCGGTGCTGTCCCAGCAGTCCTGGAAAGGCTTGGCCGCCAGCCCCTTCCCTCCCACCACCCCAGAGAGCCAGCCCCTTCCCCGGCCCCGGGGTGATGGTGCCAATGTGATGGGAGCTGATGGCCAGAGCAGAGAGGGGCAGAGAAGGAGGGGCTGCTCAGCAGGAAGCACTGGGAGGGTGGGGTGGGGCACAGCCAGGAGGGGCAAGGGCAGTCCTTGAGGAGTGGACCCCGCTCCGGACATCAGGGAGCCCTGGCCCCTGCCTGTGGTGGGTGAGCCACTCAGAACCCTGGCCTGAGAGTGCCGGCCACGCAGGGACCGGGTGGAGCGCCTGGGGCCTGAGCCACCACCTGCCTTGTTGTGGCCCACACAGGTGGGCTGGGCCGCTCTGCCCTGCCTTGGGGACAGGTGGCCAGGGCCTCTCTTGGCACAAATGCTGCCTCAGGGCAAAGCCCCAGGCCCCTCTCCTGGGCCCCGGTGCCTCCTGCCTGAGGCGAGCGGGAGGAGTAAAGAGGCGCCAGTACCTTAATCCCGTCCACTGGGTTATGGATGACAGTGGTTTGAGGCTCCTACAGAAGAAGGAAGACACAGAAGAAGGAGAGAGAGGGCAAGTGAGAAGGAAGCAGAGACCACCAGGAGGGGAGCAGGGGAGACAGAGGCGGCGTGGGCGGCCGGAGCCTGTGAGAGAGGACAGAGCGCAGAGCGCAGGGGGCCAGGCATGGAGGCAGCGGAGCGGGCGGGAATGGAACAGGCGGGAGCCCTGTCCAGGCCGGAAGAGTGGCCTGCCGGCCAGTGGGGCAATGGGCAGCATGGGGCCCTGAGAAGCGGCGGGATGTGTGCGGGGCCTGGAAAAGCCGGGCTCTGCCTTGGGGAGTTCTCCCCACGCTCTGCTGCCTGAGCCCTCTGCCCCAGCATGGGGGGGCACAGGTTTGAAGATGTCATGGGGGTGGGGGTGGCACATGGGATGGACGGGGTCCGAGGTGGGGCTGGCTGTGAGGCTGGCGTGTGGGCTGGCACCAGGCGACCCTCTGGGCACGGCCCAGCAGCTCTGAGCAGCTCCCCCTCACAGGACAGCCCTCCTCTCCTGGGGCTCAGGGTGGCCATTTGGTAAACGTAGCCTTCCCGTAGGCAGTCTGGGGCCGGCCTCCAGAAGCTGGTCTGGGGCACTTGGGGACCACCAAGCATGCTTCCAGCAAACTCAGGAACCTGTAGGCCAGCAAGCCCCAAACGTCTTAGGACAGCTTAGGAGACAGCTGTCCTGTAAGTGACACAGCACAATTCTCCAGCAGGAAGGACAGCGCCCACAGCCCACAACTCCACATCCTTGGGAGCACTGCTGTGGGGTTCACCTGGATGGGAGCTCCCCAGGGCAAGGGGGCCAGAGCTGGCTGGGCACCCTCTTGAGGGGCAGTGAGGGGCACAGCACGAACGTTGTGGGCACCCCGCCCTCCCAGCATGGGCGTGCTGGCTTCTGAGGGAAACACAGATGCTGATGGCAAGCCCACCCTGGCTGCTACTGCCCCAGACACTTCCCCACTGCACCACTGTGGGCCTGTCTCCCTATAGGACACAGGATGTGTCACTCAGGGCTGCTCCCCCTGCAGAGCCTGGCCCAGTCCCCTCCAAGCCAGACCCTGGCCGGCGGGCTCTGGGTCGGCCTGCTGAGGGTGGCGGAGGAGGGTAGGGTCCCTGGGGGTAGGGGGTGTCCTCCGTCTCACTGGCCTCCTGAAGCCTCCTGGGGAGACACCCACAAGTCAGCACAGGTGGGAGGCTGGGTCTCTCCCCTGCACCCTGACATCTCTGGGCCCCAGTGAGGGGCTCCCCAGAGTAGCCCTGAACCTGTCTGGACTCAGGGCCCCTGATGGTGGCTTTTCCTCTGTTGGGGGGTCAAACCCTCCACTTCACCACCATCAATACAGTGAGGGGTGAGGGGCAGGGGGCCAGGTGTGCACTGTCAGAGATGGGCCTGGTGGGGCCGTACCCCACCTTCCCCCAGGCCCCCTCAAACTGGGGGTGCACGAGGGGCTGAAAGGCAGGGGCTGCAGAGTTCAGTACCAGGGCAGCAGGAGGAAGAGTCCCTTTGGGGCTGGTGACGGCGGCACTGTTTTTGGTGCTATTCGTCTGGGGCTGTGGAGAGAGGGAAGAGGAGCCCTTAGGCGGGAGAAATGGCACACCACTTCCCTTCCCCATGTCTGCCCAGCCGTGGAGGGAGAGGGCCCTCCAGAGCGGGAGCCTCAAGGGCTGGGGGCAAAGCTGCAAGTTCTGGGCCCCCCGGTTGCCCCAAGGCCAAGCAGGTACCTCACCTTGACTCCATCTGCTTTCTTGTTGAGTAAACTCTTGGCTGCTGCATTGGGAGGGAAGAGGCATCATGAGTGATGGGCCTGGGTCCCCCTGCAGCCCACCCCACCTCACCCCTTGGCCTGCCTCCACTCTTTCCCCAGAAGCGAGGCCCAGGGTCCCGGGGCAGGTGTGGCTTCGGCACCCAGTCTGGCTCCGAGCAGGCAGCCGGCCTGTCCTGGGAGGGGCTGGGCCAGGGCTGCCCAAGGACCCTTGCTCCAGAACCGGCCCCTTCCCCAGTCCTTCCATGACTCTGGGGCTGCCGCAGGGCATGAAGATTTCTCCTTGCGTGCTGGGGAGCCTCCCAACCCTGTGCCCCTTGGCTTCCGGGTCACGTGCAGGCTGTTCCAAGAGGAAGGCATGACGTGGACCCCCTTCCATGATGGGAACACAGGACGAGAGGCACCAGGTTGGGGATGTGGGCAGCTGAGCTGGACACCAGAGACGAGAGGAAGGGTCATGCCCTCCACGGGTCTCCACGTTCCTGGGCCAGGGGTGCATGGGCCACAGCTGGCCACCCACAGAGGGCTCGCCCTGAGCCCAGGTGCCTGCCCTGCTCCCCGCCTCCCGCCTGTCCTCCTTCTGCATGCGCCCCTTGGCGGACAGGACTCAGCTCTGCACTGACGCCCTTGACTTGGAGCACCCGAGTGGCAGCCTTGTGCTCCCTCCTGAGCTG
This sequence comes from Daubentonia madagascariensis, assembly GCA_023783475.1. Taxonomy (NCBI): domain Eukaryota; kingdom Metazoa; phylum Chordata; class Mammalia; order Primates; family Daubentoniidae; genus Daubentonia; species Daubentonia madagascariensis. Next base: position 13,695,373 of record JAKFHU010002658.1, read on the forward strand.
CCCCCGGCAGCCCTGGCCTTGGGGCCACTTCTTGGTGGGCACTGATGGGCCAACACAGGCCTCTATGCCCACAAGCCTCCAAGGACCCCCTGGGCCCGGCGGCTGGGACACCACCTCACCCCAACACGCCCCCTCGGAGGTCAGGATGGGCCTGGCCCAGCCCCAACATCTACACCCTCCATGGCGGTTAGAATTTTAATCACAGAACTGAAAAAAAAATAGGAAGTCAGCTTACCTTACAGAAAAGGAAAGGTGAGGAGGGGAGGGAGTGGGGAAGAAGAGAGAGAGAGAACAAGGTTTGTGTTGGTTCAGGCAGGAGCGCAAGTCTGCCCACCCAGGGCTCACGGTGAACCTCGCTCGCCAGAAGAGCTGGGGCACAGCAGGGTCAGAGAAGCAGCCAAGCTGGACCCGCAATGCGAGGGGATGACAGGGGAGGTGTGGGGTCCCTCGCCTCAGGGGCCAAGCGAGGAAGGCAAGTGGCACAGCCCCCCCCACCCTCCTGGTTCCAGGATGCGGCCGGCCAGACCCTGACATCAGGTTCTTCTGCCTGCCTGGAGGGGACCCTGTGCTGCCCATAAGGGTCTGGGCCGAGACGCGGGACTCTGGGACCCCTTTCTGCCAGGAACGGATGGGCACACAGAGACCTGGAGCTGCAGTGGCTCTCAAAAGCCCCCCACCCCCAGCAGCAGCATCATGCTGTACCATCAAAATGCAAATTCCCAGGCCCACCCTGACCTCCTGAGTCAGACCCTCTGGGGGGCTGGGCATCTATCTGTTCCACAACCCTCCAGGCAGTTCTGACACTTGATGCTTGGGTCACCCCTCATTTCATTTCAGAGACCAGGAGGTCTTGCCCGCTGCCTGCTGGACACCTCCCTCCCTTCCCAGATGGCCACTGCCACCTTCTCCACAGCCTGGTCCCTCCCTTGTCATGACTTCCCAGTGGCTGCAAGTGACCCTGGGGGCCCTGCAGTGCCACTGCAGCAGGCATACAGTTTCTGTTCATGGCCTCACCTCCCTCACGGATCTGTTAACTCTCTTGATACAAAAGTTTTGCATCAAGCCCAGGAGTTGCTCCCAGGATCCATGGAACAGGTCTCCCTTGAGTTAACCAGAAACCCGACTCCTGGGGCGTCCTCGTGAAAAGTGCAGGGGCCCAGGCATCCCTCTCCTGTCTCCAGGCCTGAGGCCCCCACCCCAGTGCAGCTGCAGAAGGACCACCTCCCTGCCACGCCAGGGCACCCGTGCCCAGTGCATTCCCAGGACCAGAAATGTCGACTTCCCACTTCCCCACAGTGCGGACTGTGAAAAACCTCCCCCTCATTGTGGCTAAAACCTGCCTCCTGGCAAGTCGCTATGGAGGGGCAGGCCAGTCCTGAGGACTCGGGAACACGGGGCTGCTGGCCCAGCACAGCCCCTCACCTGCCTGCAGACCCCGTCCTCCCCCACCCTTCCTCATCTCCAACACACACGGCTCATCCCCAGCAACGTCTGCCCCAGCCAGCCGGCCAGGGCTGCCCAGTCTGCCCCGGAGCAGGAGCCGGGGCCGGGCGCTGCAGAGGCTGCAGCTGGGGCACCCTGTCCTTGCTGGTGACAGCTACCCGACATAGCTGGGGAAATGGGCTCCTCCCAGGGGCCTGAGGAAGGAGACAACCAGCCTTGCCTTGAGGACACTTGCTCTGGGCAGATGAGCAGGCAAGTGAGGACACCCCCATCCCTTCCAGAAACACCCACTTCAAAGGAGTGGCCAATTGAAACGGGTGGTTTGCAGAAGGCTGGCTTGAGCCCCCCTCCGTTAGGAGAGCCACACACGCAGGCAGCCCCGCAGCACTTCCGGCTGGGTTCTGCGTTGGAACCAGTGCAGGCCAACAGTGGTCTGAGACTCGCCCGGGGCCAGCGTGGCACCCTCGGCAGCGGCGCAGGTCGGCTCTTCCCCTCAGCCCGTCCTCAGACGACTCTCACAGGAAAGGAGGCACCTGAGTTAAGCCCATGGGGGGGGTTGGTCCTAACAGGGTTCCATTTAGGTCCCCAAGTCCATCAAAACCCACACTTCCAGACTGTGCTACTGGAGATGTTAACAGTATCAGTAGGGAGAAAAGAGGACAGAGGTTCATAGTCAAGTGGGTGGGAAACGCCCCATATGAACCCACCCTGCCCTGAGGACTCAGGCCACTGCTGGGGCAAGGCTCTGGGAAGCCCTGCAGCAGACACCCCTGTCATTTTAGTCAGTTCCCAAACCCCCCCTCCTGGTGAACCCCTTTTATAAACCGGCGCTTGTGCACACCTTGGGTGCCATGTGGGGCCCATAGGCTAGGCCTGTCCTAAGTGCGTGGCTCCTGACATTCACGTCTCTGTCCTGGACTAACCCCAGATTCACTGTGGCCAGAATCCTGTCAACTCCTATCTACACCAGTGTTCAAAGGCATGGGAGTATCCCCCATGCCGTCTCAAGTTAAAAGCATTTATTAGGTGTGGCAGGGGCCAATGCTGGACTGAGCAGCCACAGGCATCTCAGACACCTGGGCTAGGGGCTCCACAGGCCTCTGGGGGACAAGGAGAGACCCTCTGCACCCCACCCTGGGAGGGCACTGCCCATTCTTGGGGTCTCGAGGCTGGGGCGACTGCTGTCATCCCACAGCTGGCCAGACAGTGTGGGTCTCCTTTGCTCTTATGCCTGCTCAATGCAGGACAGATTGTGGAGGCCAAACTCCAACATGCTGTTGCAGTTGGGGTCTCCTTGCTGGCCGAGAGGGGCCATGACACACAGGAGGTCTGAGCGACGGTACCAGACTCAGCCATCATCCACGGAGAAGTGAGACCCCTGTCGCGTGTCTGTGGGGTGCAGCTGAGCTCGGTAGACCTAGTGGGGCAGTTGGCCCCTAAGCCCCGCCTCTGCCTAGCCCCCTTGCTGGTCACCCTGGACAGCCATGCTGGGCTCTGTCCACATGCACTGACCACCCTCCAAGACAGAGCGGCCCTCGGCACCCAGGGCGGAGCCGCACATGCACCGGCCTCATGCACCGTCGCCCCACGTTCACTTGCAGGCAGGCGGGCGTTGCAGCAGGAGCCCCGGGCAGAGGGCGGTGCAGAGGCGGCTGTCTCTTGGCACTATCCCCTGGGCAGCAGGGCCTCCCCAGGAGCCACTAGCTTCAAACTTTTCTAACCTCAGCCCCTCCCACACATGCCCCAGAAAAGCCTGTCAAGTGAAGCAGACTCAGACCTGCCCTCCCAGGGTGCTGCTGCTGGACAGGTCCACTGGGCTCACGTGAGCAGAACACACTCCCTTCCTCAAGGACGGCCCAGGAGGAGGGTTCTCTGGTTGGGAAGGCTGGGCTGCTCACCCACTGGGGTCGTTGGTGGAAGCTGGGGTGGGTGGGCCTGGAGAGGGCAGTACCCAGCACCCTGAAACCTTGTCCCCAGCCAATGCTGGAGGCATGACAGGAATCTGTCTGCATCTTGGCTCAGGGAGGACCCAGGTTGGCCCTGTGTGCTCAGTGGCCAGCTGAGGCCAGCTAAGCCTGCCCTACGCTCTCACCAGCCCTCAGCTCAGGCTATGGCTGTGGAGCCCACGAGGAGGTCCAGGGTCACCTAGCCCTCACAGAGTCTGCCGCGGTTACAAGCTGGGAGGTGGGCAGGAGCTGACCTGGGCCTCTGGGCTCTGGCCCTGGCTCCTGCTGGGGGGAGGGGTTCTGGCCCTGCAAGGCCCAAAGGAGCAGGTGAGCAAAGCCACCCTCCTCCCTTCCTGGTGCTCAGGGCCAGGTGAGGAGGACCTTGCAGAAAGAACCCAAGATGAAGCCTTCGAAGTTGCCTCAAGGTGCCCGGAGCCCCTGGCTCTGGAGCAGCCTGTCCTGGGGGGATTCTCAGGAGAGACATGAACGTGTGGGACTCAGCAGCACAGACCACCAGCTCCGTGCAGGCCCCTTAGGGGCGGGGTGTGGATCGCCCTGCAGGAGGTACTAACTGCGAACCCCACAGGCTCCTCTGGGGTCGTGCCTCTGCCTCTCTGGCCCTGCTCCCCAAGGCTCTCCTCTCAGGAGTCAGACCCCAACAGCAGGCCCAGGGACTCCCTGTGGGGTCAGGGCCATTCTGAATGGGGAGTCTCTAGACCCTCAGACCTCAGGGGCCAGGACTGGGGTGGGGGTTGGTGTGGCCCGGGGGTCACCTAGTCCAGCCCTTCCTCTTATAGATGAGGAGTCTGGGGGCTGCTTCCCTGCCTTCGAGGTGGGCTCTGCTGGGATGTGACCACGAGGGAGCAGGGGCTCCCGGGGGCCTGGCGGCCTCTGGGGCGGCTCTGGAGCCTGGCCAGCGGCTGCGTGCAGCAGGGGGCTGCATGCTGGCAGGAGGGACAGGCGGGAGCGGATGGAAGGCTGGTCAAGACACATCTACCTTGTTCCACCAGCCCCATGGTGGTGCCGGAGGCCGCGGTGGACATTGTGGCTGGAGCGGTGGTCTGTCTGCCCACTGTTAGCACCGGGTTAGAGACGAGGGGGAGGGGGGGTGGGCGGACACAGACGAGGGGTGGGCGAGGTAAGGGAAGAAAAGAGACAAAGGAAGCAGAGAAGATTAGAGTTAAAGTTTAGGTGACCGATGGTTCCAGAATCCTTTCTCAGGAGGGTGAAAACAAGATTGGGCTGATCGACATTGAAAAGCGTTTGCCTCCTTTCTCCTTAGAAAACCCCGGCGGGGGCTTCTCATGCCCTCCGGGGCGTGGTGGGCACACAGCAGACAGGACAGTCCTATTAGTGTTGGTGTGACCGACCGTATGCACCCGTTCCTGGCAGTACAGTATCACAGCAAAAGTAACAGGATGGGGGCGGGGAGGGGGCGCCAGATGCAAACGGACAACGTGAGACGGATCACAGACGCTCGCACAGTGAGTGTCAACGACGGAGAAGCCACGGGTACAACTCGTCCAGGCCTGGGCCGCCGGCTCCACTCTGGGGATAACGCCATCCCCAGGGTGGGCCTACCAGTGCCCTGGGCCTCAGGGGTCTCTAACAGACCCCCCAGAGACCTCACTTCCCCACCGCCCACCCTGAGCGACTGGGACAGGCAGCCAAAGCTCATCCAGAACTCAGAAGGAGGTCCACGGAGCCTCCTGGGTCACCCCACATCCCCTCTGCCTGCTGCCCGCACACAACACGGTGCTCAGAGCACTCAAAACAACAAGGAGGCCACAGAGATGCCCGACAGACGCCTGGACAGACACATGCGGCACTGTGCCCTGGTAGTAGGCAGCACAGACACTCGCATCGGGGGAGGGGACACAGACCCGGCATGATGGTGATGGTCTGGGGGTGGGGCTGGACCCTGGGGAGTCGGAGCCAGGGCGGCCGGCCGGGTGCAGGCTGGTGGCAGAGGAGAGGGACTGAGGGGCTCGTAAGAAAGGAGGAGCCTTCCTGCACCGCCTGCAGGGCAGGGGCAGTGGGTCTCCTTGGAGAAGAAAGTCTCACCTGAGAAATTCCGCGTGGCCAGCATAGTGGTGAGGATGGCCCCCTGGGGAGAGACACATAAAGCCAGGGCAGTCCTGTCAGTGTCCCCTGCTGGCTTCTGGCCAGGAGAAGATCCCCCCAGATGCTCAGCCTCACGGGCACCTGGCAGGACGCAATCACAGCCTTCTAGAGAGGCAAGAGTTCCAGGAACCTAGCAGCTGCACCAAGACAGATCGCCTATTTCCAGAATTCACACACACCCTGGACCCTAAACCAGCTGACCGACCACAGCTTCTAAGTGCTTCAAGACCCCCCGAGCTTCAGGGGTCACCAGGACCACTGGTCACAACGGCAGGCCCTCTGGGGTCTGGCTTCCAATGCCCCTCCTTTCCCTGACAGGCTCAGAGCAGTGGCAGCCATCCTCAGGGCTTTGGGGAGCACTCAGAGACCAGCAAAGAGCTATCAGGCTACTGGTTCCTGGGCTCAGGCCTGGGCCTCTCCCTTGGCACCATGCAGCCTAGGGAGACAGCCAGCTTGCACCAGACAGTGACCACCAGAACCAGTTCTGGCCATCAGGCAGGTCGGGCACACTTGTGCCCACTTCCCTCTCCAGCCTCCCCCAGCCCACCCAAGACCAGCACTCGGCTCTGCTCTCTTTACCAAACCTGCTGTGGGTCAGAAGCTTCTGGACTCACTTGTACTAAAGAGAGCATGACTGCTAGAGGGTGCTTTCTGCCTGCAGAGCCCCAAGTGTGGCACCTGCAGGGAGCACCTTCGACAGCCTCTCCAAGGGCTGCTTAGAAGCAGGGCAGACGACTAGGAGGCACTGGTGCTGGGCCTGTAGGCCCACCTCTGGGCTCATTCTCAAGCCAGACTGAGTTCACCTGTCGCATCTGGTCTGGAATTTGCCAACACACACAGTCCTGGGGGCAGCAGTGACTGCTGGGCTTGCTGGGACTGCCCCTGCCAGGTCCCCTTCCCTCCAGCATGGGGTGCCATGGGGATGCAGGGAAGCATGGCAGTGCCAGGGGCTAGGGGCCAGTGCCTTACCTTGAGCTTCCTCCTGGCATTGAACTTTTTCAGACACTCCACTGTCTCTTGTCTGTGCATCATGGAGGCTACCGTGGAGCGTTGCTGTGGGGAGAGGGAGGGTCACATGGCAGCCAGGAACCCAAGGGGCCAAGAGAGGCCAGGGCAGCAGGGCTCGTGGTACCCTGGAGCCCCATGTGCTGAGAGCCACCAGCCACCATTGCAGCAAAAGGCCACCTGTCCCCACGGACCATTCCCACCTGTCTGTGACTCCAAGCCTTATCCCTTGTTGGCCTTGCCCACCCTGTCCCTCATGGACAGGACTGGGGTCAGGAGGAAGGGGTCTGCTCTACCTTCCAATGCCCTCTGAGCCCCCCACCTCACAAACCCACCAGTGTGTCCCAAGCCAGAGGCCACAAGTAACAGCCAGGGGACCCAGGGAACCTATCGGATGCAAGGAACAGGACCCCAGGGCCCTCCTAGTGCCTTCGTCAGGGGAGTGGTCTGAAGCCACCTCCACCAGAGCCCCTCCCCACTGTGGGCTCCCAGGACAACTCACGCAGACCCACGGGTGCTTCAGGGCCTCGTGGGCTGTGATGCGCTTGGCAGGGTTGATGGTCAGCATCTGGTTGATGAGGTTTTTGGCTTCAGGAGTGACGGTGTCCCACTCGGGGGATGGGAACTGCAGAAGGAGACAAGGCATGGGCTGAGTCTGAAGGCCCCTCCCTCCCCAGGCAGGGGCCAGGATTATCTGAGGGGTTTCACCCCACCCTCAAATCTATGCGCTTGGCCACAGGGTGGCTTCATCCAACTCCCAGCCTCTTCCCAGGCTGCCCCCACCTGGCCACACCCAGGGGAGGGGAGTGGGTTAGAGCAAGGGTCCAGGTGCACTCACGTCGTAGGCACCAGCCTTGATCTGCTGATACAGCTTGTGCTGGTCCTCATCCCAGAAAGGCGGGTAGCCCACAAGCAGGATGTACAGGATCACCCCTGCAGACAGAGCCTGTGAGCACCATGCCCACATACAGGGCACTGCCATCTATGGAGCCCGTGCCCTGCACCCCGCCACCTGGCTCCCACAGCACTGTGAGGGCATTGGGCTCCTCAGTGTTCCTTTGCCCCCTGCCCTGTGCTGGAGACACATGGGAAGAATGGCACAACCAGCCCCCACCACCCTGCCCCATACCCAGGGCCCAAGGCCAGCCCCCTCTGCTGCTCCCTGCCTCTGTGGGAGGGAACCCCCACCTATGGAGGTCGCCCTGCCAAGTGGCCTGACAGCCCCAACCCCTCCATGCTCATCTGCCCATGTGTTCCTTCTGGCCTGGACCTCTGCTGAGTGCAGGTGGACACTGGGTGATGGGCCGGGGTCACGTTAGCAATTCTACTCTGGGTGGGGAGGGGGCTCTGGGCTGTGCAGCAGACCCCTGCCAGGGTAGCTCAAGGGTAGGTCTGGCACAGATAAACCTGGCTCAGGGCAAGACATGATGGTCACCTGCACATTCCAGGGCAGAGGTGGAGAGCCCCAAAACACCCCAAAACACCTGAGGTCCCACCCTGCCCTGGGTCAGGCCTCACCACACGCCCAGATGTCCACGGGCTTGCCATATGCTTCTTTGCGAAGGACTTCAGGAGACAGGTAGCCTGGTGTGCCAGCGAACCCTAGTGAGAAGGAAAGGGGCTGTGAGGGGCCCCCAGCACCTCCTTGACCCCTGCCCACCGACCAACACCCTCTGTCCCAGGCACTCACCAAACCATGCCTGCTGGTCTCCCTGCACCTCGATAGCCAGGCCAAAGTCCGCCAGCTTCACTGCAGCCCCTTTGCACTTGCTGGCCAGGAGCAGGTTCTCCGGCTGCAGGGAAGTGACCGGCGTAAGGGCAAGTAGTTCACACTCAGGGGTGTTACGGGAGGGGATCGGGGGACAGAATAGAGACGACAACAATTTGCAGGAGGGGGGCACACAAGTCTGACACCCCCACCCTGTGGTGTCCATGGGGCATAGCTAAGTCCTCACCCCTAGGCCTGCACCCCACAGCCTGTCTGCCTCAGGGACAGGGACAATAGCCCCTCAGCCAGAGCTGGGATCCTCCTGGAACAGGGGTGCGGGGGCCACTTGGACCAAAACCTTGAGCTCACCCCTACAAGCAAACTCGATGTTCCCCACAGCCTGTAGCCCTGGGATTCCCCTTGGCAGAGGGGCTGCAATGGCCCTCCCTCCCCTCCGTGCTATGGCTCCTCCAAGATGTAGTGGGGAGACTGTTTGCTGGGAGGTTCAGGTACTTCCTGCTGGGATGGTGACCTCCAAAGGGCAAGGCGCTTCAGCACCTGGGGCAGCCCAGGACATCCACCTGCCAGGCACGGGCCACCCACCAAGTTCCCCTGGCTTTCCCCCACATGGGGCAAAAAGGAGGCTCCTGCTCCTTTCAGTGCCCACAGGTAGGGAAGGCTACTTAGGCCCTCCCTCAGGGAGCCGCACCCTTGCGCAGCCTGGAGCGACATGTGTTCTCTATCCTGCAGCCCGGTCAAGGAGGCTGCTGTCCCCAAACTGGGGACACTTGGTGCTGAGGGCCTGAGGGGCTCCCAGAGCTGCTGCATCCCCTGGGACCATCCTGTCCCGGCTTCCAAACCTGGCAGGGCCCTGGCCTACCCCTGTGGCCTCACCACCTACCAGTGGCTGTGCTCAGCGCCCTGCAGGGAGCTCTCGGCTGCTGGCCTCCTAGTCCTTGACCACCAGGGGGCTCCCTGGGGCGCTCAGGTCCCCTTGGCCAGCCTCCCAGGCCACCCTTCCCTTGGTGAAGTGCCACGAGATCCCCGCACTTCATTCCCTCTGACGCACCGCCTGCTGGGATCATACTGCCATTTCATGAGCCACCAAAAAGGACAAAACACTGCCACTCAACCTGCTTTTTAATACTGGGTGTAAATCTCAGAGATTTTAAAATGTGCAAAAGTGGCCCTCAGAATCGATAAGCTACACTAACCCCACGTGGACGGATTCCTGCTCCCCTGAGCTGCGAGCCCCACACAGCAGAAACCCAGAGCTTCCTCAGGAGCCCCGGCCCTGCCCTGCTGAGCCAGTGGGGTCAAGGCCCTGTGCCCCCTTGGCAGTGTCAGGGGGCTCTGTCCCCTATCTCGACTTCTCCGTATGGTCAGGTGACAGGCTGGGACACACGCTTCCCTGCTCGCCGAGCACTGACCCAGAGGCCCCTGGACGTCTTGATTTTGCCACCGTGAGTGGGGCAGGGCCCCGTGCTCCCTGCACACGTGTAAGGCTGAAAGGGGAGGGGCAGGGCCTGCGAGTTGGGGCCCAGCGCACAGCAGACTCGTGGCACGTGCCCCTCCTTGGAGGTAACAGACCAGTATTTCTTCCCGAGGAGAGCGTTAAGTGAACTTGAGCCCCAGGAAGCACCAGGCAAGAAGGCCTGGGAGCCCCAGAGGGGAGCTCAGAGGCTGGGCCACACAGTGATGCCCCCACCTCCAGCCAACCTGGCTCCCTTACAGCCCCCCACGATGGTGTCGACTGCCCTCTGCCACCCTCCACAACAGGGTGAGAGTGAACCCACCATGATGCCCCTGCAGGGGTTGTCTCAGTCCAGATGGTGGATTTCTGTCCAAGAGAGGAGGGACATTCTGTCCCCCTCAACAGGAGGAGGGAGCCCACAGCAAGAATTCTGTCTGTCTCCAGAATGGGAGGGGAGCACTGACCTCCACTCCTATCCCTTGGCCTCAAAGTTAACTAGGTCAATTGTGGGGTCTGGGAACAAAGTGCCCCCATCCCCTCATGGAAGAACCACTGAGTCCTAGCACCAACCCATGCACCCCGATGGAAGCACCTGCGGGCCTCCTCCTTCCAGAAGTCCCCGACTGAGGCCAGTCAGATAAGACAGAGGGCAGGACCCACTCGGATGTGCAGACCTGAGGGAGCAGGGCAGGTGCGGGCACGTGAAGGACACAGGAGAGGGTCTTGGATCTGTTCTTGGTGTGACACCCTCCCCAGAGCAGCTGCAAAGATCAGCCCCCTCATTGAAGGCCCAAGGAAGGGTGTGACCCCCCATTCAGCACAAACACCCATGGGAAGGTTGGTCTTAAATGCCATCAGGGCGACAGGTCCAGGGGCCACACTGTCTGCCTGGCCAGAGAGAAGCAATGGGCTCAACCAAGCCTTGGAGAAGGTGGGGCTGAAGGAGGAGGAGAGGAGAGTGGAAGGGAGGGAGGAGGGGTGGGAGGAGCAGAGAGGAAGAGAAGCTTCTGAGAGGCTGTGACCACCCTGGACCCTGGGGTGTGACAAACCTTTTGAACAGAGCCTGAAGCCACTTTGCCCAGAGCTGAGCTGTGGGCAGCAGAGACTTGGAGAAAGGGCTGGGCGGACTTGGGAGAGCTGGGTGAAGCCTGCTCTCACCACCCTGTTCCCAGTGGTATCAGCCCTCTGGCACCTGTGTCCCCACCTGCCAGGGCCACGGCTTGGAGGAAGCCCAGAAAGTGAGACCCTGAGTGGACATTTGCTAATAGGCTGATTTCTGAAGACTGCTCCTCCCAGCCCTGGAGGCCTGGAGGCTTTGGGAGAGACCTGTGCAGATACCCCCCACATCTGCACGTGCACATGTGCATGCACACACACACAGTACACACACCCATATGCATACACATGCCCATACACATATACACACATACACATGTGTGCACACACGCACACCCAAACGTACACATGCATGCACACACGGGTGCACATACTTACATACAGAAATGACCACTCATGCAGAAATGCACACACCCTCCATGTATGCACATACATGCACACCCACACATGCACGTGTGTATGTATGCACACCCAAAAGTATACACCCATGCCCCCCCACTCACACAATGCCTCCATGCACACACATACACACACCTCCATGCACATGATACGTGTGCATACACATGCACATAAACATACGCACGTGCCTCCATGCACGTCTCCACACACATGCATCTTCACACACATGCATGCACACACTCTTCTGTGCATGCACACATGTATATGCACACAAGTGCACACACACCTCACATTTTCCCAGTGTCCTGTGGTACTCTGCACCGCCCAGCCCCTCACACCTCCTTGTACAATGCATGCAGGTATGGACAATAGACACCTGGCACAGAATGGGGTGGGGACTCACCTTGAGGTCTCTGTGGACGACCCCCATTTGGTGACAATGGAGAACGGCCTCCAGGATCTGCTGGATGCAGTGACTGCGGCAAACAGCAGGTGGGTTAGTGCAAGTGGCTGGGGGTGGGGCCAGGGAGGGGCGCAGTAAGACGAGGTGCTGGGGGGCAGGGGCTGGAGTGCTGTGTGGCTCTGGGGCGTGGTCCCCAGCCTGGGTGACCAAAGGGAGAGGACATGCTGGCCAGGAGGGGCCTACGGGGCTCCTTCCTCACACCCATGGCCAGCAAGCCTGGCCCTTGCCCTGTCTTCTCCTCTGGGCCCACCTCTGCTTAGGCTAGGCCCATGGGAGTGACTTTCAGAGGAAATACCCCATCCCCAGGCTCATGTTGGCCAAGGTTGACCCTCAGCTGGGTGCCCTCAGGAGGCCAGGCTGGGCCTGTACCCTGCAAGGCAGGCTGTGGTGAGGGGTGGGCAAAAGGGAGGAAAACCAAGGCAGGGAAGGGCCAAGGCAGGCTGGGTGTGGGGGCCCTGCTCTGCTCTGAAGCAGCAATGATGTGCTTGTGCACGTGTTATTTAATGCATGTTTAATAGATGTGAATCTAAGCTTCCACGCTGGCTAGTGGCTGCCATGGTGGGTGGCTCGGTTCTAGCAGCATTTGTGGGGTCTAGCTCAGCTCCCAGAGGCCTGAGGGGCCGGGCAGGGGCCCTGTGTGTACAGCCAGCTCTCCTGGCAAGGGGGCAGCCCTGAGCACAGGGAGCTTCCCTTTCAACCATTCCGTAGTCAGGGACAACTGTGAGCAGAAGCCCTGGGGCCCTTCCAGGATGTGACTGGCTGGGAGGAGAGGCCCAAGCTGCTCCCAGGCCACCTCCCTGACACCTGTCATGGAGCATAGCAGATATAAGGCCGCCCAGCCCCTGCACACTGAGACCCTGTGGCTGGAGCCTGCCTCCTCCCAGGTGCCCCCCACCTGGGGGGATAGCTCCATGTTGCAGGGTGACAGCAGCCACCACAAAGGCTGCCCTGCTGGGCTGAAGGTATTTACCACAGTCTGCCTGGAGCCCACCTGCTGGGGTCTCAGTTGTGGCACGGCCCCTCAGGCAGGGGGAACAGAGGGACAGGAAGACCCCCTCAGAACCCTCCTGTCCCAGCCAGGTCCCGGAGAGGGTACAGTGGGGTGACCAATGGTCAGCAGGATGAGTGGGCTGTTTTCCTGGTGGCAAACTCTGCGAGGGCTTGGGAGTCCAGCCCCCTTCCTCACATAGCTCCCGCCCCTTCTGGCCACATCTGGACAGTGGCAGCCACTGCATTAAAAAGTGAACCTGAGTTTCCTCCCCAAGGGCACCCAGCCCTCAGAATCCTAAGGGGACGATGGATTCCTGAGGTCTGTGGGGTTCTAAAGGAGCCAGGCCCGAACTTGAGGAAGAGAGCCCCTTGATGGTCCCCTTCAACGTCACCAAGGGCAGGAACCACAATCCTATCCCTACCCCTGTGCCTTGGGGTCTCCTGGCCTCCCTTCCTGCTCCTGCCACTCAGGTCGGGGGCTGTGTCCTTGCAGCCAACTGCATGGAGAGCCATGGTGAGGGGTACCCACTCCCCACGAACCCCTCACCTGCATGAGATAGTCCCTTATCCATGTCCCCGAGGAGCCCAGCCCCTGTTACTTTGAATGGTGCTCAGCCCCTGCAGGCTGGCCAGCCAGCTGTGTCCACAGCGAGGCCTGTGAGCCTGCCCACAGCAAGCCAGCTGAGGGGCCTCACTTGGGTGGGGGGACTCGGCCTCCCACAGGGTGCCCAGGACAGGAAGCCAGGGCCCAGGGGCTGACGCTGTGGGGTCAGATGTCCTCCCCTGACCCTGCAGAGTGCAGGGGGACTCAGTGTGGCCCTCCCACAGGGGCCAACCAGGCCCTTCACACACTGCTATGCAGTATGGACGGCCAGATCCTGTGGTCACTCCTGGTTTGTCCTGGGAGGGGGCATAGATCTTGGGTCCCTCGTGCCCCAACTGTGGCACCCTTTTCCTCCAGCCCTTCCCTGCAGTCTGTTGCAGCCCTGCAGGCTGGCCTTTCCTCTGCCCTCGGGAGCTCTCCCTGTGGAAAGATTTGTGTGGAGCCAGCGGTCATCAGGAAGTGCCTCCTCTCTGGACACCACCAGGGACTTGGCCTGCACCGCGCACATCCATGGTCTACTGCTGAGGGCAGGAGTTGGCACCTTCTTCATTGAACTTCCTCCAGCCGCAGACTTACGGAGAGCATGGCGAGTCCTGGCTGCAGCTGTGGTCATGCCTGCGTCCTCCCTCCTCCCCAGCTGCTGTGCCTCCCTGCCTCCACAGTCAGTGTGCCCAGTCCTCCTCGGCATCCCCTGCTGGTGGTGCAGGGCCCCAAACCACTGCAGAGATGTGGCAATTGCTGAGCCAGCATCTGGCCTACACCTCTCCATGGTGTCCATGAAGGTGTCACGGGGACTTGGCACATGTTGCTGAGATCAAGTTCCTCCCCCGACCTGGTCCATTGTCATGCAGCTTCCAGGCACTGCACATACGTGCTCATGAACGAGGTGGCTCACAAGCCAGGATTCCCCAAGAGAACCCTGTGCTGGGGCTACACCAGGCCAAGCTGATGCTACCTGCAGGTGGCATGGGACATCTGCCTGGCCCGAGAGCAGCCCCCCGCCCTCTGGGGACCTCTCCTCACGTTGCTCTTGCCCTAGCCTCCAGTCTGAGACAACAGCCCTGGAAGGACTCAAGGCCCACTTGCCAGACACGCCATCCTGCCTGCCCCCATCTCTGTCAATGTTTTACCATCTTCAGGCAGGGCCGACGCCCTCTAGGGCTTTTTTCCATGTCCTGAATAGTTTAGGGAGTCACTTTTGTGGTCAGAATTGTTCCCAAGCAGCATTCTGGACGTTATTCTCATAGTTCGGGCTCTGATGTCCTCCCCCTGGGGACAGTGAGCCTCTCACAGGGCCCCTTTGGCCATCTTTCATAAGACATATTGCTTTTTAAGGTTTCTAAAAAACAGGTTCTAAATGTTTTGAACTCTGCTTCCCCTGTTTTGAAAAAGATGTGGACACTCCTCAGTTTCCCCATAAACTCCAAAATAAAAATCCTGCTTCCTCCAGTGAGGAATTTCCGGGCTTGTTGGTTAGAAATAGTTCAGAAAAGTAATTTCCGTCTTGTTTCCTCTTGTTCCTGAGATGCGACTCACCCAGAAATCCAGCAAGTGTCCCACGGTCAGCAGCTCCAAGCCCACAGCAGGCACCCAGGAGGGCGTTCATGACCTGCCCCAGGCCAGACTGTCTCGCTAGGAGAGCGCCCTCTCCAACCTGCTCTGGCCAGGGGGCTCGGCCCACCCCTCTGTCTCAGCACACCCTGGCTCCACTTGGCCCTGGGTTTCCACCGGGGGTAAGCTAAGCTCCCCCTCCTTTGCCACACCCTGCCATGCCATGAGTTCGTGGCCGTGCCTGTGGGGTAAAGACCCCCGGGGCCTCCACATCAGACTCCATTAGGCTATACTGCTTGAAGGCAGAAACACAGACAAAAAGATCACACTGGCTCAGGCCACCAGGAGCCCCATCCCGCCAGTGCCGTCTCCTGGGACAGGGCACAAGGGTCACTGAGAAAAAGAGGAAGCCTGAAACTGCTCGAGCCCACCAAGGGGCCCGGGCACCCGGGGTTCGCTCCCTCAGCTGGCCCGCCTGGGAGGGACTCTCCATGGCTCCTCCCCCCAGGGCCTGCCCCCTCCATGGCTCAACCTCTGCCACATCACTGCCGGATCCTGGCCCCCTCCATGGGACTCAGGCTGTTTGTGCCCACCTCACAGTCTGGCTACTGAGCACCCTCCATTTGAGGCCCAAACCCCTAAGAAAGGCAGCAGAGTGTATAAGAGAAAACTAGGGGTTTGTAGGTGGGATAGGGAGAAACCCCAGCCTAGAACTCCCATATCGTCTGGGCCAGTTCCAAGGAACCCCATATACTCGGGGGTGCCCTCCACATCGGGAGTGCCCTGGGCAGGAGGTGGGGATACGTGCCATCAGAGTGAGGCAGAGAGGTGCCTGGTGGAGACACAGAAGGCCCTTCCCTCCCAGCACTCTACAGTTTGCTCTGGCGAAGGTTCCTAGGACCCGAACAGCTAAAGCATCTCCTGAGCCTTTCCCTTCCTGAGCCTACCCTGAGGCTGCTCCAGTCCTAGGCAGGCATCCCTATGGCCAGGCCAGCTCTGCAGCCCCCTGGGGTCCAGGCAGGTAGGACCCCTGCTGCTAGGCCAGGCGTGGGGGTGTGCCTATCCAGCGGGGAGGCACACTAAGTGGGAGGAGGGCAGTGAGTGAGAAGCTGGCTGGCGTGCTGAGGACGGTCTCACGTGACCCCTCCTCCTGTGGCCAGAGCTGCCCCCTCCAGCCTCTGCCTGGGGCTGGGGGTGTGGCATTCGGAGGTGGCTGACTTGCAAGCAGCCCCCCAGATTGGGGGACAACAGGTGGAGTGGGTCCCCTGTGCATCTCCTTCCTAATACCTGAGGAGTACAGGACCCCTAAACCTCACAGGGGGCCGGGAGGGAGCCCCAGGATTGGAAGGGGCTCCCAGGGTTGGAGAACATTGGTAAGGCGGTAGAGGGAGCATCACTGGGGGCCAGGGCAGGGCAGGGGTCAGGCAGCAGGGGTGGGGGGCTATGGGTGGGGCACAGGTGGGGTGTGGATGAGGGTTGTGGGAGGGGTGGGGGCACACCAGGCCCGGGGGCAATGCCCAGGGGGTTCAGTCCAGGTACTGCCTGGGCCCTGGGCTGTGGGGTCTCATCTGTGGCTGGGAGGCTCTGGGTGGCCACATGCCCCACCCTTGACTCTATCGGCCCCTCAAGGCACTCGGCCACCCCAAGGCCCCACCTGCCCCACAGGTGTCTGGATGGGCATTGGGGACCCTCCTTTCTACCTGCCCAGCAGGCCACCACCAGCAAGCCCTGTGCCGACTCCTACTCTAGCATTTCAGGGCAGGAGGAGGTGGCTCTGTTCCATTCTCCACTTTTCTTATAAGTAGAATATAAAGAAAAGCCTAGTCTCCCTTCACTCCAAGGGGACACGCCACTTACAGGCTGTTTGCAAAACCCACAGTCCTTCCTCAAGGAGCCTAAGAAAAGAATCCAGTGTCCCTGAGTGCCTTGGGTGTCTGGAGCCTAGAGGAGGGTCCCCAGCCCCGTGTCTGTCCCTGCTGGCCTGTGGCCCACTGTCACACACAGGGCTGTGGTCCGTTATGAAGGGCAAGGTTGCTTGCTGATGCAGAAGCAAGTCACATCAAGCTACTTTTAAAAAATAATATTCATTTTTCTTGATTAGAAAAGTAATCCATACTCATTAAAGAAGAGTTTTAAAATAGACAAAGAAGATAAAAAGTATAAAATCATCCGTAACTCCACTTCCCAGAAAGGGCCACTGTTGGCCTTTTTTCTTTTTCAAATGCACCTCTCTGGGGCAGAGCAGGTGTGGGCATAGCCCAGCGGGTGGGCAGAGTGATGCCCTCCACTGTCCCTGAGGTGAGATGCACTGTTATGAGTGACATCCCTGTCATGGGTCAGGGTGGCATCTGGCCTGGGCTACAGCAGGCCACCAGTGACCTCTCCTTCCAGGGACAGGGGCCCTGTCACCTCCGCAGCTGATATCTGCCATCCTTCAACCTAGCTCCCATCAGCCATGCCACAAACGGCCATCTCTGAGACCATCGTCTCTCTTCATCCCCCTGGTGAGGCTGGCCCCATGGAAGGGCTGCCCTGAGGTCCACAGGAAGCTCTGCCTGGATGGAACCCAAGTCCCCCCATCCCATCCCCACACTGGAGGGTCCACAGGCCCAGGGCTGAGCCCTGTGAACAGGGCCTTTGGCACAGAGGAGAGGTAGCTGCTTGGCCCTGTGCTGAGGTTTCAGGTCTCATGCCCACTGCCCTGGGGTGCGGGTGAGCAAGGATGTGGGCCCCAGAAGAAGAACCAGTGGCACCTTTCTCAGCCAACTGCCACCAGCAGGCTGCCCACTTCCCTTCACTTTATGCTGAAGCTTGGTGGGGCCCAAGGTGGCTGCGTGAGGACACCATGGAAGGGGAAAGGCATTTGGGAACCACTCATCTCCATGAGGAAGATCAGCCAAGGGGTGCCCCTCATGGGTCATGGACCAATACCAAGAGGAGGTCAGCCTGCAACCATACATGTCTGCTTGTCCTCCCCATCAGCCACCCCCCCCGCCCCGTGCCAGTTCTAACCCTAGGGAAAACAGCGTAGGCTGGGGCCACTCCCCCAGGGGGAGCCGAGAACACATGAGCTGCCCCTGTTACTTCGACTCACTCACAGAGATCCCAGCAGGGCCAGGTGGGGCTGTTGGCCGGTGGGCAGACCAACACTCCCACTCAGGTGACCTTTGGCCTGGGCTGGGGAGCAGACACTGCTGCACAGGAACAGACGTGGGTTGGAAGGGGCAGGAGTGGGGCTGAGGGAGGGATAGGCAAAGGTGTAAAGGACGTGGGGGCAGGACAGGGGGAGGGCTCCACACCCACCTGGCATCAGCCTCGCTGTAGTACTCTCTCGCCACAATGTCTTCAAACAGCTCCCCACCAGTAACCCTATGGGAAAAGCAAGCAGGGGTCACAGATTCTGGAGATCCCTGTCACCCTGTCTCGTTCATCACTATTGCCACCACCATCACCACCATCATCATTGTCACTACCACCATCACCACTATCATCACCACCACCATCATCATCCCCATCACCATCATCATCACTATCATCACCATCAACACCATAACCATCATCATCACAATCATCATCATCACCACCATCACCATCATCACCAGCTCCACCTATTTCCATCATCACTTAGGACTTACAGCTTACCAAGTGCTTACTCATATATAATGACATTTAATATTTCAGTCCTCACAACTATTCCATGACACTGGCACTAATTTACTCTGTTTACAGATGAGGAAACTGGTTTTGAAGATTTAAGTGACTTGCCCAGAGTGGGCAGCAGGTAGTTTTAGCCAGGACTCTGCAGTGTTATACCCAGGCCTTGTGACTTGAGCTCCAAGTCTGAGAAAATCTGGTCTTCCTTCCTCAACCCGCTCCCAGGGCCAGAGTCGTGGCCCTCATGCAGGAGCAGAGGGACCAGAAGATACGGTGCCCAGGTCTAGCTTCCCTGGTGGGCCAAGGCCTTGAGGTATTCAAAGTGCCATCTCCAGGAGGAGAGCAGAGATGACAGGCAGAGAGGAGGTCTCTGTTCACACACCCTCTGCCCTGTGTCTCCACCCAGTGAGTGGCCATTAGGCCCTATGGTCATGATAGACCCCCACGGCAGAAGCCACTGTCTGGAGGGCCTCTGGGAACCTGGACAGGGTTCGGGCTGCCCAAGGTCCCCTGTGCTGTGTAATGTGGGCATGGACAAAAAGGTGGCAAGGGCCTGACGCACACCAGAGGAGCAAGGCGGAGCCCTCCTGGGGTCTGCTCGAGCCCTTCATCCAACTTGGCCCGCTCTGAGTCTGCTGGAAGACTTCATTTAGTGGCTCCCTCCCCTGAGAAGGTCGGGATCTCCCTCCTGTGACCCTGGGGAGGGTTAGGGGGATGGGGCAGGCCTGTGAGGCTATGAGGGCACTTCCTCTGCACCCACAGCCTCTTCCCCATCTCCCGGCTGCTCGCTGCTTAGTTGTACTGCCCTGGCTGCTGGGGTTTCTCTATTTGCATTTCAGTTTTACCCACTACTTCTGAAAGGTGGGGCTTGGGTCTTCCTCATTTCTGTGCCCAGCACTCAGGGCTGGGCTGGTCCACAGCAGGGATGACCCAGGGGACGGGAGACTGTTGAACGGGTGACCCGGGTATGCGTGGGTGTTCACTCAGCAGTGGAGAAAAATAAAAGTGGGAAGTGTGGAGTGTTAGCATGGCCTGCTCCACGTTGCATGCACGCCCCGATGGTTCCACTGATCCTCGACCCTTGGGGTGATGTGAGGACGGAATGCACGGAGAGCCACCCGGTCCCTGGCACATGACAGGACATTAAAGGACTGGAGGTTCCCTCTCCTCCCCTCTTTTCCTATCCTGGCTGGGGGCTGGGGGTAGGGGCTCTGTGTCTGCTGCCCTACTGGCTCTGCTGTTCTGTGTCCCTCAGCATGCACCCCGCACTCAACTGTGGAGTTCCGGCTCAGCTTCCCCGCCCCCACATCTCTCTCCCCCACTCCCCGCTGGCCATCACCTCTCTGCAACCAAGTAACCACTGACCACAAGGAAACAAAAGAATGTCTAGGTGGGGCTTTCCTAGGGGCATCTGGCCTGGCTCCTGAGCTTGGTCTGTCTGTGGAGGGTGTGTGCATGTGTGCACATGTGTACATGTATACTAGTGTGTTCCTGAGCATACACGTGTGTGCCTATGTGTGTACTTATGTCATGTATACTGGTTTGTATGTACACACAGGTATGCATGTGTGTCTTTGTGCACATGCATACATGTATGGTTCTGTGTGCATTTGTGGTCATGTATACTGGTTTGTGTGTGCACATGTGTGCATGTGCGTACATGTGCACGTGTGTGCCTATATGTGCACCAGTGTTCATGCATACTGGTTTGTGTTCATGTGCACATGTGTGTGCACATGTGTTTGTATGCATGTCTGTACATATGTGTGCGTGCATGTGCGTGTGCATTCATGTATACTGGTTTGTGTGTGTTCGTGTGCACGTGTGTGCCTGTGCATACCCTTGTGTACATGTATACCAGTTTGTGTGCACGCATGTGTGTGCATGTTTGTGTGCATGTGTATATGTGTGTCTATGTGCACCCATGTGCATGGAGCAGGAGGATCAAATCCCAGGTGTAGCCCAGGTAAGGGGCTGGCATGCCCCAGTGCTGTGTGAATAACTGTTTAGGTCTCAGCATGCATGGCTCACAGATCAAGCACTGTAGATCCTAAATCCAAGCACAAAAACACTGGCAAAAAGGCCTCCAGGTCTTGAGTCTGGGCTGCAGCCCAGAGAAGCCCTCTGAGGAGTGCCTCACCTGGGGCTGGGGCTGGGTCCTCTGGGGTGCGCTGTGTGCTCAGGAAGTTTGGGTTGATGGGCAACTCCCTGGCCAGGGCCACCTCGTGGTCTAGAGCTTCAGGGCAGGAAGTTTGTGCCTCCACCCGTGTTGGCTGCTGTGGGTGGTTTGGGAGCTTCAGTGCTGCCCCAGAAAGGGTGTGGTCTTGGAGGCCCCGCTTCTGCCCCCCATGTTCCCCTTTCCTTAGGCCACGGGGGACATCTGGCTGATTCTAGGCCGCAGCCACGGCCCACATGGGAGCCTCCTTCCTCTGGGAGTACAGATGTGTGCGGGACCCTCTATGCCCAGGCCCAGTCCGCAAGCCCTGTGACATTTCCAGGCATGAGGAGTGGGGATACCTGTCATCCCCCCAGAATCCACAGAGCCCACAAACTGCCAAGGGGCCTCAGGGCCTCGTGAAGGTGATGCCAGCCCACCCCAGAAACCGCTGCTCTGCCTCTCTGCTGTCCTGGAGGCTGCTTCTGGTGCGGGGGCCATAGAGGTTTGGGAGGAGGGCGTGCAGGGCCCTTCCAGACTCACAGGGCACCTTCCTCTTCCCAGCCCACCTCAGAGCCTCACCCCACACCTGCCTGGCATGGGCTTGGCCAGCCAGGAGACACAAGAATCTCTCATACGTGGAAACACCCATGCACACACACACACACGTGCACACACACCATTCTCTGTCCCCTTCTCAGCTCCTGAAACACCCGCAACCATCTGTTGGCTACCAGGGGCCCTGGAGAGGGCCACCCCTAGCCCAGTGGTCTCTCTCTTTTTCTGGGAAAATAGGCTGGTGGAGGTGGGTTTGGGGAACACAGGTGCAGCAGTGAGCCTTGCCAGCTCCCCAGGGCCATGGGACAGATGTTCTAGGGCAGTCTCGGCTGAGCAGTGGTGGCTGTGTCCCAGGTTGGTTCCATTCACCTGGCTGGCAATTTGAGGTGGTGTCTTGTGGGACACACAGGGCAACCTGAGTGGTGGCCAAGCCCCTGCAGGAACAGTCCCAGAGGACCCCACATAGACATAGGCCTCCTCAGTCCTGCATGCGCCATGGCCTAGTCATCAGTCATTTGAGGGAGGAGGAGCTGAGAGGGCCGCGTCCATGCAGGCTTGTCCTATCTCAGCTTGGCCTGTGTGCTCACAGCAGCCGTGGGGAGGGCACAGGGGTAACCATGGCAATATACACCACAGCCGGGCTTTCCTGGCTGTGTGGCCACCTGGAGGCCACAGGGGCAGGCCAAGGCCTATGGGCCCCTTTCCAGCCCAGGGTCCCAGAGCTGCACTGACTCATTGACAGCTAAATATAGTGCTGCTTATCGGGAGCTGTCAAGAGTGAGGGAGATGAGCTCACCGCTTCTAAATCTGGCAGGAAGTGAGAGGCGGCAGCAGCCCCAGACGCCTTCTCTCTCAGCTACTGCACACATAGACACACACGCACACACACTCATGCTGCACACACTCATGTACACACATACACACACATGCAAGCACACTCATGTGTGCACACACTTATGCAAACATATGCACACAGGCACAGTTGTGCAAACACAATCATGCATGCACACACTTGTGCAAACTCATTCATCCACATGCACACACCTGCACATGCTCATTCACACACATTCACACAAGGTACACACACATGTATGCACACCCCACCTACAAGGTATTCTCGCTTTCACATGCTCACACATACATACATGTGCACACGCTCATGCTCACACTCACACTCATAAACACACACACACTCACACCAGCCAGTGGTGCCCCAGTCCTGGTGTGATGAGGGCACCGAGGGAAGGAAGGTGAATGAAGCCGCTGTTCCTCTGGGGTCCTCCCTCTCCCCCCACCCTCCACCGCCTCCAGCATGCTCCGTTCTGGTGGAGGAGAGGGCCCAGGATGGCAGTCCAGCCTCCATGGGACCCAATAAACCTGGTGCAAAGCAAGCAAGGAGAGGCGAGGGAGGCTGGGCAGGTAGCTTGGAGCAAGGTGACCTGCAGCAGCAGAGGTACACTCGAGGGAGTGGCCAGCCCAGGGCGCAGAACTGTCCCCTGAGGCTAGGGGATCCACCCTGGGGCAACGCTGGGAGTGGGTGAGGGCAGAGGCTCCAGCTCTGAAACTTACAGATCGAAGACCAGGTAGTGGAAGCCCTCCTCAGAGATGCTGTCGTGGAGACGCACTGTGGGGACAGAGAAGCCATAAGGGGCTGGCAGTCGCCCAGAACACACCCCACTGCCTGCCTCTGCACCTGTGCAGGCACCTGGCCAGCTGTGCAAGCCCCGGGCCACCCTTGGGACAGGACTGGGACGCCCAGGGGGCGGGTTAGAGGGCAGGACTCAGGGCCTTGCAGGCTGGCTGGCCGCTGGGGGGCATCTGTGGGCCTCTAGGCAGTGCCCTGCCTTCCCTTGGCCTCAGCCACCAGTCTGGTCTCATGTTTCCTTCTGCCAGAGGGAGATCCAGCCCTCTTGGTCCCAAGAGCAGCAGGAGGGGCTCACACAACCGGCCCCCGGAAAGGGGCCACTGAGAAGCTTCTCATGGGAGAGAAGCTGGGATAAAAACGTGCCCATTATTTCCCCTGGGCCTTCCCAGGGCTGCCCTCAGCCCTCAGGCTCCATGTCTCTGTCGCATGCTGTCGGCACAGGCAGACAGGCAGGGACCCCCACCTGGAGGAAACCTGCCCGACATGGCATCATCCAAAGGTTCCGGCCCTGAGTTCGGGTTCCAGAATGTGCGCGGTCAGCAGGATGGAGCACGACCCCTCTCTCCCTCTTCACGGCCACCGTGTGCACAGCCGCCTGTGACGGTCTGTGTGCGCCACGCCCTCACCCTGCAGCTCTGCCTGGTGCCGGGCAGGAGCCAGGCAGGCTGTGATAAATGAACAAACACACAAACGTGTGGACAGCTCGAGGGGACAGTGAGTGATTTCCGCACGAAGCACACAAACCCAAGGCCTGTTTTTCCTTGAGCTGGAGATGTGCCCTGCACTAAGCGGCAGATATTTTCTAGGAATGACTCATTTTGGACACTGCTCTCCCACGTGCCGATTCTGCCCATTGCTAGAACGAGGAGGACAGTGACAGCCTGCAGCTGAGCACTCTCTGCCCACCAGGCCTGCTCTAAGCACTTTGTGTGTGTTAATTCAAGTAACCTTCCCAACCACCCCCCACCCCAAGAGGTTATGGATGAGGAAGCTGAAGCACAGAAAGGTTAAGGTTAAGGTCACAAAGGTCACAAAAGGCAGAGCAAGGCGTGGACTCAGGGGCAGTCTGCACTGCACCGGCCTCAGCCCTCACTACTCGGGTCCTGGGAAGACAGGACTACGAGGCCCCACTCTCCTCCACCACTCGAGGTTGGGCCACAGGCACCGGCAGGGTGAAGAGCAGCCTTCTTCTCCCGGGTTCGCAGCCCCTGGGCCTCAGGCACAAACTGCCGGCTCAGCTCCAGCCCCTTCCTGGCACCCACCAGCGCTGTCCTAGTTTCTGACCGGCTGCCAGTGCCCTTCCTCCTCTGGCTCTGGTTATCCCAGGGGCCCGGCCCCATCGCGTCCGTGTGCCCAAGAACCCCAGTGTGGCCACTGAGGCCCAGGCCTCGCCCCAAGGATCCCTGGGTCGCTGCAGCCCCAGACCAACGGCCCTTCTCAGCACCTACGCCTCAGACAAAATGCCCTCCACAGACCCAGCAATCATAGCATCAGCCCTGCCCTGCCACTTGTACGGGCTGTGTGACCTCGGGCAGGTTACTCAGCCCATCTAAGCCTCAGTCTGCCCCCCTGTGAAATGGGATAAATAGCACCTACTCATGGGATTGTTGTGAAGACTTATTATGTAACCTGAGTGGGGCTCTGAGACACAGTGAGCGCTCAATAAGCCACAGCTCTGTTACTGTGATTGTCATCATCTGAGTGTGAGGAATCCCAGGTGACTGAAGCTAAGCTCCAGGGTATGGGGCCCACTTAGGCGCCAAGCTCAGAACAGAGAGACCCGCTCTGTTTTTCTGCCCCAGGCCTGGCAGCCCAGCCTTCCCCCCTCTGCCCCCACCCAGTCCATCCTGAAAGAGCAAGGTCTCCCATGGCCACATCCTCTGTCAGCTCTCACCCACGGGGGCTGTCCAGGAGCCAACGCTGACCTTGGCCAAGCAGGCCTCCACCAGCTAAGGTACTTCCTGTGACTAAGGTACTTCCACTTGGCCCGCTGGACACTCTGTTCCCTTTGGACCCCCTAAGATATGGCAGGTCCCCAGGACTCACCAACAACCTCCTTCCATGACCCTCCACAAAGTCACTGGAATTAGACTAAAGCTCACCCTCCTGACTCCTTTCTAGTGGGGGCCACTGAACAAGCCCAGGTGGGGGCCCAGCAGGGTGGCCCCTCTGAGCTGCCCCACCTGGGACCTACTGCATGAAAATCACCCACTTGGAGCAGAGAAGGACCCGGGGCCATGGAGGGAGGCACCCCGTGGAACCCCCACAGGTAGCACCAAGGAGGCCCTGGTCATCCCTGAAGCCACCTCACTGCTCCTGGGGTGCTGCAGGGCTGTCCTCTTGGAGGGGGCTGCCCCTGCCCTCAGGCATGTGCCACCCCATGCAGGCGGCAAGGTGGGGGTGGGGGCAAAGGTGGACGGGCTCTCAGGCACGCAGGAACGGGTCCCACCTCCTTGCCACCGGGGGTCTGTGTGGGGAGTTGAGGCGGTATGCACGTGGACACCTTTTTATAAAACATTCTTAACATTTTATAAATACTTACATACTTACACGTACTTTTTACTGGTTTAGAAGAAAACCTAACTAGCACGTCAGACCCGTGATTTCACAGATAAGGCTAAGTAAAAAAGTGAATTGGCAGAAAATCTATTTACATGAAAACAGTAAGCAAGTAACACTGTGAGCAGAATACAGAGGTGGTAAACAAATAAAGTCCTGGGTCATATCTTAAGAGTCCAGTGTGGGAGCCCTGGGTAGGTGGATGGCAGCAAATCTTGTCCGGGGCTAACCTGCCACACTCACCTCACAGGAGGGCCTCAGGGGCGTGGCCTCTTCCCTCTTCCTGGCTCTGTGTTAGGGCTCCCCTCTGCCCAAGCCACCCTTCCCCTGGGGCCGAAGCCCTGCTGGGCAGGGGCTCAAGGGCCTAGGACCCCAAGAGCCTGGCCGGAGCTGCAGCCTGGCCCTGGGCCCCAGAGTTGGGGCTCCTGCTTTCCACTTGTTGGAAAGCCCCCACTTTCCAACCCCTGGGGGCTGCTCACCAATGTTGGAATGCTTCAGAAGGCGGCAGATGCGAGCCTCTCTTTCCAGCTTCTGGTGATCTGGGGACAGAAAAGGAAAAGGCATCACCTCCTGCCCCAACAGCTAGTGGCCCACCCATGTCAGGAGAGGCCCTCACAGGTGTGCAGGGGCTGCCAACCAAGAGAGGAGCAGAGGTGACCCAGTGGCAAGTGACCACGTCCACCAAGGGATGCTGTTGTGGCACCCCCTAGGCCGTGGGCAGCAGGGCTGGGGCAGGGACGAACTGGCAGGTGTTTGGGTTGGAGAGGCCCACAGGAGGGCGTGAGTGGTGCTAACTTGGGGCTGAAAGTCTCCCCTGATGATTCAAAGAACAGAAAGTGCCACGTATTAGCAGCGAACTGATTTAATCTTTCACTTATTTGTCCTAATTCCATACTCTGGAGCTTTCTGCTGAAGGCAAATCTGTTCTTCCAGGGCAGCAGTGGGGTTGGCAAAACCCTGCTGCCTGCCAGGTGGGGCCGTCAGAATGGGAACGGGGCAGGGCATAGGGTGTGCCCTCAGCCCGGCTGGCAGGAGGAAAAGTCGAAAGCATCAGAGTGGCTCGCCTGGGCAAGAGGAGCAAACTGGTGGCAGAGCCAGCAGAAGCCCCTCAGAGCCCAGAGTGTGGCAGCCGCTCCTCTCACCTCCAGGGTGCAGGCCTGCCGCTGGGACACAGGAGACACGGGACACCGGGTGCTTAGGCCCCACCTCCAGAGCAGAGGCCCGTGCCCCCAAAGGATCGAGCAATTTATCTGCTAGAAATTTTATATTTCAAATAGAGGTACCAGGAGGATTTTAAAAACTGATGGAGACCGCAATGGTGAAAAAACAAAACCCCCATTTGCACCGACAGGAGAAGGCAGGACTGCGCGCGGCTATAGTCACACACACACCACCGTACAGTAAGGAAACGAAGCGCTCAGCCACACCCGCCCCAACATCCCGAAAAAGCAACAACAAAGGAGTACCCAAAATGTGCCTTCATTTACATAAAGGCCGGAAGCAGACAGTCGCTGGGGCCAAGTGTGGGGGAACCCTGCAGACAGATAAGTGGGTTTCCAGAGTTCAGGACTGCAGTCGCCCCTGGGGCGGGATGTGACTGGGGAGGGCACATCGGTGCCTGCAACCCCCAGCCCCGCCTCGTGCCGAGCTCCCCCGCAGGGCCCAGGGAGCACATAATATGCCAGACAAGACTGCAGGGGGCACCTCCTTCACCAGGGACACCCATAGCACCCGTCAGCAGGGAAACAACGCAGCCGCCACTCAACAAAGATCCTCAGGAGGCATTAAAGCCTCCAACCCCTGCGCTGGGGGAACCGTCCACCTGCAGGTGGGAAGGCCTGGCTGAGGCACGTCCGTGGCCAGTTCCCCAGTGGTGGTCTGGGGGTACGGGACATGCTTGCAAACATGCACGTGCCTTTCTTGAGTGGGAAAGCCACACCTGCAGACAGGAACATCTCTGGGAATGGTGTCCACTGGTTCTCCCTCCCAGGACAGGCACTCCAGCCTCCAGGAAAGGCTGACTCCTTCCTGCCCTGCCCACCTGGCTCCCATCTGCCGTGGCTCAGCAGCCTGGCACCCCATGGGAGGGATCTGGAGGGATCCAGCAGAACCTCCAGCTGGGACGGAGGGAGTCAGACCCTACCCTGCCAAGCTGCCAGCAGCCCAGGCACCCCCACTCCCTCACCCGCACACCCAACTCGGCGAGCACGGTGCTGTCTTCTGAAGCACACCCAAGTGCCCCCCTCCCCACCCTCCCCGCTCAAGTGGGAGCTGAGGCAGGGCGGTATTCATGATGGCTGAAACTGGAAGCAGCCCAAGTCTGTCAACATTAGAATGGATAAATCAAACATAATCACAACAGAATGTACATAGTGTGGCTTCCGTTTTTCTATCTGTGTGAAGCTCAAAAACAGGCAACATTGGGCACACCTGGCGGGGGGGTGGTCCATACACACGAGGCCCAACTCCAGTGGAAAGCAGGGGACCAACCATCGCAACATCCCCACCCTCTGTTCCCTCTGCAGGGTGGAGTTGGGAGGGCTTCAAGGGTGCAGGGTGTTTAGTTCACAGGGCTGTTTTTTTCTTTTGTAATGTTTTTCTTGAAGTTACTATTCTGAACGTTCTTCAAACTTGGAGAAGCGTTGCGAGAACAGCACAGAGTACTCGTGTATAGCTCTTGTACAATCTCCCCTCTCCTTCCTCATACACATACTTGTCCTTTTGCAGCATTTGAGAGCAGGTAACACGAGGTACCAGACATCCCTTACACAGTCCCAGTGCAGTTATCAGATTCCGTAAATCTCATGCAGACGCCCATCTCTCCACTCCACCCTCCACAGCCCAACTGTCCAACTTCCCAATAACGCTGACAGCTAATCTCCCCCCAGGGCAGGATCTGACTTCAGATAACGCGACACCATGGGAGCCAGGCTAAGGGAAGGGAGAACCTAGGAGGGTGAGGTAGGCAGGCATGGGTAGATAGTTTTCTTTTGAAAAATTGCCTGATGACAGTTAAATAAAATCATAAATAAAAATTAGGAGAAAAATGCAATTGTGAATCCATTTTCCTGGGACACAGATAATTTACACAGCTGTATCTTATTACTGAACTATCTCAGAGCAGAGCCCCAGCCACAAGATCGTATCTACTCCTGGGCGTGTATTTAGGGAGATAAATTATTTGTATGGAGCCAAGAAAGGGCACCTGGCTGCACAGTGCTGGCACCAGGTGTCTACCCATGGCCACGCAGGTCACTGACTGGTCCCCTTTTTTAACACACACACCAGCACCTCGGCCACCTCCTCCCAGCAGCTCCTATGGGGGGCTGCTCAGGGAGCTGCTTTGAAACTATAAACCAAGACACAAAGTCAAAGCTGGTAACATCCAGATACAACACCGTACAGATGTTACCAGTGATTCACTCTGGTGGTAGAACTGTGGGTAACTTTGTTTTATTCTTTATGCTTTCCCCCTCAATTTTGACAATGATCATGTGTTATTTTTACAATTTGGCAAAACATTGTTTTTAAAAAAGATTTTGATCCTGTCTCCAGTGAGCAAGCCACTGATTCAACATGATAAGGATGTTTCATAAAATCTGTTATGGTTACATTTGCCCTCAAATTTTAAAACATCAGACCAAAAAAGAAAACCTACACTGCAAGGGGGAGGGGCAGGAGGAGGAGGCTGTCTCTGCCCTGGCTCAGGACAGGCTGTGGCCATGGTGGGGGAGAGTCCAATTTCTAAATCTGTGGATACCCTATGACTTCCTTCCTACAAAGTCAGGGACGTTATTCCTGGATTCCAAATTAACATTATAAACCCCTTCTGTCAAGGGCAAGGTTAAGTAAGTTAAATTTAACTCCATCCAGTTCACAAGAAATGTGTGCTGGCTCTAAACGGTCCAGTGGAACCCAGAAGGACCCCGGCTCCCTCCTGTTCCCTGCCCCAGGCAGTGACCCGAGCAGCCACACCTGCCCACCAGCCTCATTCTGGGGTGTTCTGGCCCCTGAGGGACCTGCCTGGACTCGGGAGACCACGGCAGTGGCCACTGAGCAGGGCCAGACTCCAGCAGGCCTGCATTGAGAATGCAGCCAGACAGCCACAGATGCCCACCCTGTCCAGGGCCTCTCAGCCACCTGGGACCCCAGCCTGGGACCCCATCCTGAGGGAGGTCCCAAGAGTCCTCCTGAGTGGCTGTGCCCACTATAGTGATGTCTTGGCCAGGGCTGGGCAGTGAGTCACCCAGCTTGCCCACCAGGAGGGGCTCACTAGGTGTGGGGGCTGAGGAGGTGGATGGCCAGGCCAGCCTTGAGTCCAGCCCCAGGGCTGTGTCCAGGTTCTCTGAGGGGCCTGAGGTGGGGGTGCTCAGGGTCACCAAGGCCTGAGATCATCCTCACTGCCATGTCCCACAGCTGGCAAGGACGTCTGTGTGGTTAACATTTTACTGGGTAGTATAGATACATGTCACGGGATAGATGCCACACGTTTGTGGCTTATGAAATCAATGATGATTAAACCCCAAGAACCTGCCCAACAGGGCCGGTGACCCATCGACTCCCTTGAAGGCGTTAGGTCCCCTCTCCCCTGTCGGTGTCAGGCCCTGCCTTGCACCACCTCCACACGTGCTCCCAGGACTGCAGTTCCTTCCACGCTGAGTGTTCCCTGGAGGACAACCTCTGAGGTAGGATGTGGGACAGAAGGTAGGGGCCAGAGAATGAGGGCACGGGCCAAACTCCTCTCAACCTCCAGGGGACCCCACCCCATCAAGGGAAGGCCCCTTTGCCCTTCTGCCCTCCCTCTTGCTTCTCTTACCAAAAGACCCCTGGCTAGCACTGACTAAGGCCCTGGGGCTCCAGCGGGGACCTGATGACAGCAGTGATATGAACCCCTTGTTATAGCAGAGAGATGAGCAGGATGTTCTGCCTGTGGGAAACTCAAGGGGTGATGCTTGAGTGGGGTTTTGGAGGACGAGTAGGAGTTTGCCTTCTCATGCTGGCAAAAGACTCGCTTCTCACACCCCCTGCAGTGTGTAGCTTGGAAAAAGCTCATGAGTTCAACCATCTCCTAAATGCTCGGGCATCTTGAGAATCCGCACCCCAAACAGAGACAAGGGCATATGTGTGTGGGCCTATATTTAAGCCAGAAGACGGCTGGCTCATTCAGTCTGGAGGCAATCCTACACACACACGCACACGGGTGTACACATTTACACACCTGCTCCCCAAGGGGGCTGGCTCAGAGAGATGCTGGCGAAAGCATAGCTATTTATTTCTCCTACCAGAGAAACATCCCACAGATAAAATACAGCATTCATTTATAACCCATAAAAGCATTTATCAAAAAAAAACCCCAAAATAAAAAAAAACCAGAAACAATTGTACTCCAAGAGATCAGGCTAAACTGGAGCCTGCAATTATCCGCCTGCCTGCTTGAATTCTAATGATAGTGCCACATCCTCCAATTCCATCCCTCAGGGAATGCCCAGGCCTGGAAGCTTTCCTCAGTAATTTGGCTACCATCTCCGTGCAGAGCCCTGTCCTGCCAGGCTGTGCACCCTGGATGCCCCCTGAGGTCAGCAGGATATGTGGAGCACAGGTGGGCTCGGGGACCACCGAGGGACACAGGAAGAGATGTGGCCCCAGTCAAGTCTGGCACTCTGGGCTAATCTCCCAGCAGGCTTATCAACAGCCCCAGATCACACCTGAGGATGCTGAAGGCACCCTCAGTGCACAGGCAGGATGGACAGCTGAGCTAGGACTTGAAGCCAAGGCCTCTCTCTGAAGCGCAGGGGCTGTCTGGGATGATGCCACTTGCTCTGCGTCCCCTGCTGCTCTCTGGGCTGGTGGGCGGTGTCTGCCTCTGCTCACTGCAGAACCTGCTATTTACATCTTGCAGATGCTGTCCGAGGGTAAGGGAGATAGCCCCATGCCAGCACAAGGAGGGCTCGCAAGGGCCAGGGACACAAGGCTCCCCTCCTCCCTCACCCCACACCCTTCTGCAAACCACAGCAAGATCCCAGCCAGTCTGGGTCACCCACCTGCAGAAGCCTGACCAAAGCAAAGCAAACCACTTACACTTGAGGGGAAGGACAACACCTGGTTATGCCCACCTGGACATCACATCAACCAATGCCCAAGCCTTTCAGGAGTGGGGACAACAGAGCCCCCCAAGGATGGCCATTCCCATGCCCACAGGACCCCTTTTGGAAGTCTTGGTGTGGAGCTCCCATGGGCCAGGCAGGGGAGTCGGGCTCCTCTGGGCTGTCACTGTGCTGGTGGGCTGGCACCCATCACCATGAAGGTGATGGGATTGGGGCTGCCCCAAGGTGCCCACAGCCAAGTGCAGGAGGAGACAAGGCTGGGAAATAGGCACGCGACACATGACCCATCCTGGAGCACCTGCCACATGCCAGACGCCGTCTGTTCTGTGCATTACAGGCATTAACCCATTTAATTCCCAAAACACCCTGAAAGACCAGGAGCGGCAGGGGGGAGACTGCAAACCAGCTCCTCCCCCACTCGGGTGCTGCAGGATCCCTGGCAGGGTCATCCTTAGGTGGGGTCCCCTGAGCTCTGCAGAGGGTGGTAGGAAAGGAGCAGCTGACAGCAGTGGGGGGGAAACTCACGAAGACCCTGTGCACTTGCAGAGTGAGGTGCGAGCCAGAGATGAGGAAACCAGGGCCCAGACAGGAGCTCAAAGCTGCTGGGTCTAAAAGGCCCAGGTTGAGGGTCCAGGGGGCAGGAGGGGCGGCTCCCCTACAACACCACAAAGATGCCCCATGCATGGCTCTGGGGACCCCCATGTCCCATGTGGATGACACCAGAGGCAATGGCACAGCCAGTGCATCCCACGGGAGGAGGGTCTGACACAGCAGAGGCCACAGGCTCGCAGGACGAGTCAGGGTTGTGCTGTTCAGTAAATCTCTGCTGTTCACTCCCCATCATCACCCTTTCCTTTCTCCAGTGCCAAGAGGGAGCAGGGATTGGGCTGGCAGAGGCTTCTCTGCCTGCCCAGGCCCCTAATGCCATCCTCCACCCTCCCTGGAGCCCTACTCCCTGGCAGTGGGTGACTCACAGCAGGGGAGGGGGTGGGTGGTGAGCAGGAGAAGCCAGAGAGAGGGACAGGAGGGCGTGGGTGGGCGCTAGGCCCCCCGCCAGCTGCCAGGAGAAATAGCAGTGCTGTCATCCCCAGGAGGACACTGTGGGGCACCAGGGGTGGGGGAGAGGAGGGGTGGGGGGGAGGCCCCTTTGCCCCCATGCTGGTTCCAGGCCTCTGGAATTGTCAGGCTGGGCACACGTCTGTCTGACGCTCCAGACTCTGGTGGGGGTTGAGGCCCCACTCCCTGTACCTTCATCACATGGGCAAGATCCAGGTGATCTGCACTGCCCATCCCAGCCACCTGCACCATCAGATGGCATGAGAGAACTTTCTAGAATCTTAGAAGGCTTATGAACGTCCACACCACACCCCAGCCAGGCACATCCCGAGCACTGTCTGATACAAACACATTTAACAGAGGCATCCCAGTTCACTGTGAGCTTAAACTAGTCTACACTTTTATACTCCTAAGGAGCAGAGTGCCCTCAGGAGCCAGGCGGTCAGCCCTTGTGGCACTGAGCCACCAGGTCACACCCCAATAGGACGTCCTGGACCTGCACACCAAGCCGGTGGAATCTGGCCTTTCCTTCCTTTTGGCCTTGTCCTGGCAGGCACTTGCAGACGTGGTGACGGCCCTCAGCGTCCCAGGAGGAGGGTGGACTGGTCTTGGGGCAGGAGCAGGGAGTGTGGGCAGGTTTCAAATCTCAGTGCTGGCACTTGCCAACCTGGGCTGCTGGCCAGTACCTGGGTGGCTCTGACCTTGGCAGGCAGTGGTGGGGAGGATGGCTTCCAAGCAAAGGCTTCCGGCAGCCCTCTCCTCTGACTCTCGGGGCGGGGTAAATGAGGAATAAAACCAGAGTCAGCTTGAGGCCATGCTGCAAGGCCTGTCCACCCAGGGTTGGGGTGCAGGCCAGTTTAGGGGTCAAAAGAAGGTGGTGAGCAGATCCTAGCCATTCCTCCTAAAAGGAAAATTGCTTCTTGTGAATGAACAAAGAGCCCTGCCAGTCCACCCAGCGTAACGGCTTCTGTTTGCTGACCCCCAGCTCTGGGCGGGCCTGTGAGCCGCTCCTAGCACCCGTGAGGCAGGGCTGCTATGATGTCACACCCAACTATCAGACGGGGGCACGGACACAGGGAGGCTGTGTAGAAGTGGAGCTGGACCCCATCGGGGGAGGAGGCCTACACCTCAGGAGTGGGCTGTGCTTCGGGAAGCCACCGGCCACCTCCCCATCTTCTTTCCTGTGGGACTTCAGAGGCCGCCAAAGCCCAATCCCCAAGGGGGAGGAGTGGGCACCACTTCCTAATGTGTGTGACCTGAGCCTGCCCTCCCTCTGAAGACCTCGGTTGGGCACGATGGGTGATGCGGGACTGACACCCAAATGGTAGATCTGAGGTAAGAACTGCCCTGGCCCTGAAGCCTGGGGCCCAGGTCAGCATCCTCTGAGGGTGTCCAGGTGAGTCTGCAGGAAAAGGTGGAGGTGGTGTCGCCCGGGGCGGGGGGAGGGGGCAATGGAGGGGAGGGCCATCAGGGTCTCGAGAAAATCCAGTCAGGCTGAGCCCTGTGATGAAGGTGAAAACAGGCGGCTCTCGCTGTGCCTTTCTGTGTATGTTTTGTTTTAAAAAGGCGACACAGCAACCAGCAATTAACCCGCCAGCATCAGCCAGCAGCTACACCACCCTGCAAGAGGTATCTGTGTGCATGTCCTGCAGCTGCCTGCCATCTCGTTGTCAGGGCTCTCAGGGACCCTGGCAACCCTGTTGGAGCATCCTGTCCCCCTGCACACGTACATCACCCACGGCACAGCTGGTGGCCTCGGAGCCATGTGCCAACCCCACAGGGATGAGTCCCGCCATTCTGGGGGCCTGGGCAGGGATGGGGGGCCACACCGTGGGAGGCCCCCAGAGCCATCCTCTACCACGTGGGGGCATCACAGCTTTGGAACAGAGATGTGGCTTGGAATTCTCACTCTGTCACTGCCAACCTGCAGCATTTTGTGCAGGGCTGTGGTGTAAGGCCTAAAATTAAGGCCAGCGTTATGTGTTACTTCGACATGCAGTGAAACCAGGAAGGCCATGAATAGACTAACTGCATGTCCCCCTCCCAATCCTGCTCCCGTGGATAAGCCCCTGCCAGGCAAGCCTCCTAACCACAGGGCCCAGGCACAGCTCCTGCTTATCTCTGAGTAGCGGGTTGTAGTTTTCTGCCAACCCACGGAATTATTCAAGCCAGCCAAAACTTCCTCTGGTGGGAACCAGAGGCCACTTCACCCCCTTGTTACTACAAAGCCTGCCTCCCCCGGCCCCTGCCCGTTAACTCTGTTGCCGAGGGCAGTGCCCTCTCCCTGGGCTCTGAGTATTTGTGATGGCTCCTCTACCCAGGTGCTGTGTTCCATCATCCCCATAACCCTAGGGCAGGACTCCCACCCTCACAAACGGGGTGAACAGGAGGTGATTTAAACAAAGGTGACCAGACTCTAGAGTCCTCAGTTTTGTCAACTGCAAAGTGGGAATGATATGCTCTCCAGAGTGTCAGGGCACGGTGACAGGAGAAGCTAGTGGCCGTGTCCTCTTCCAGCCCTGGTACAATAAGTCCTCCCCCTGGGGTAGGGTCTCCCCGAACACGCAGGTCCCATCAGAGCCCACCTCGCTGCAGATACCACCGTGGCTTTCTCCTGGGTAGAGGGGACACTGCGGCTCTGTACTCAGCACTGTGATCCTGAACACACTCATGGCATTAAGCATGAATTGCATGCTTTCTGGGCTCGGGCCAGCCCCCTGAGGGTGTCAAAGACAAGACCCAGACTCCACAAGGCCAGGCACCAGCCACGTGGGGCTCCCTCCAGGGCCACACCCCTGACCGCAGCTCCTGACCACTGTGGCCTTATGCCCAGTCTCCTCCTCTGCCTCCCACTCTGCCTCCCACGTCCTTCTTGTCCTTTCCAGAGACTGGACAGCTGCCTGGATGTTCCCCTGCACCCCTGACTGGATGCCTGGGGGCCCAACCAAGCCCACAGCCTGAGGCCGGGGAGCATGGCCTGGAGTAAACATTCCCACATTTTTATAGGGATGGAGTCAAAACAGCAGAGGAGACCACACAGCAGAGGCCATGTGGCCAGCAGCCCAGCACATTTACTAACTGGCCCTTTCCAGAATGCCCCCAGACTTGAGTATCTTCATACCCTGCCCTCTGCCGGCAGGGGAGGCTGCAGACCCTTCCCCTTTACCCGCTGTCCTCCTCTCCAACCCTCCTGTTAACCTCACTAAACCCTCCCTGACCTTCTGTGGGGCTAGAGTCCAGAAAGGCCCAGGGCTGAGCCTCCGTGACAGCCACACAGCCAGGGGGTCCCTGCTGCATGGGACAGCCTGAGCTCACACCAGCCACTGCCACAGCCCACACGCCACCAGCACCCCAACTCTCGACTCCCACAGGGTGGGGGGAGGGTGGCTGTGGCCCCGGGCTCTGCCTTAGTCTCAGCCTCCCCCTTCGTGGGAGAAGACTCAGCTGACGGATTTTTAGCCCGATTGTCTGGCTCAGGCATGTCGGGTCTTTAGCGTCTGATTAGAGGATCCCAGTTGGCAGCACTATTCACCACACTGGAGCTGAGGTCAGGGCTCCCCCCATCGATGTGCAGATGTCAGAAACATCATGACCCCAAGAGTGCCTGTGGCCCTGGGGACACAGGACAGTGGCTGCCTGCAGGGGAGACACCCACCCAGGGCCGCCAGCACCTGCCAGTTCTCCCTGGAGCTGTTCCTCACTCCAGACTTTTCTACCACCAACCACACCAGCATGGCAGAGGCCAAAGTACTGGGGGCCCCCAGCCCTATCCCAGGCTTCAGCCCCACACCTGAGTGCTTCCTCCTCCTGTCCAGGTGGTCCCGGGTGCCTGCGAGTTCACCTTGGTGGGCAGGCAGGGCCGGCAGGGCCTGTGCCCACACTGGCAGAACCAGGTCCTCAAACCTCGGGCCCACAGGCCTTGGGTTCGGCCAGCCCCTCTCATCCTCGCTCACCTCCTGGGACAGGCAGGGTGTGGTGGTAAGGACCCCTCCAGATTTGGGGAAATCAGTGCTGGAAGAGCCAGGTAGGATTGGGACCAATCTTCCAGCCATTTTACAGAAAAGGAGACTGAGGCAGGGAGGGGACAGGCTGCTATGGCCCAGAACCCAGCCCCTACCTCTCCCCTCTGTCAGGAGCCTTTTCTGCTCCTGACAAGCTGATGTGGTTCAACCCCAGCCCCCAGCCCTGCAAGAAGGTAAGGGGACCCCCCCGGAAACCCTGAAGTGCCTCCTTTTAGACAGGACTGGCCCAGGAAATGAACCCACAAGGACCTCAAGTTCACAGAAGGCATCTTCCCTGATAGCCACGGGCCAGCCCACTCCTCCCCCACCCCCACCCCTGCTCAGAGACTCCTCCCTCACCGTTCCTGGCCCTCCACACGCCACACGCCAGTGGGTTGGACACCGCTCCTGCGCACAGCTCAGGGGGCTCGGGGACCTGGTGTTGCACCCAAGCCAATGGGCCCCACAGCCCTTGGGACTCAGCGTCCACACTGGGGCCACACCCCAGAGCCAGCAAGCAGGCAGCCATGGAGCTGCCCCCTCCACCTCGCAGGTGAGGCCACCAAGAACCAGGACCCTGCACACAGCCGGGCACCCCTTCCTCTTCTGATCCTCCTCTGGGCCCCTTTCAGAAGCCTTTGACTGAGCCCATTCGGTTTATGAACTAATTACAAAGCCTGTTCTCTCAGCCACCTTGTTCAGCACGGCCAGATAAAATACAGGATGCCCAGTTAAATTTGAACTTTGGACAAAGGACAACATTTTTTTTAGTATAATTATGTCCCAATTTCAGATGAACAATAAATAATTTTTAGTATAAATATGTCTTAAACGTCTTCATTATTTATCTGAAAATCAATTTTGATTGCTAAATCTGGCAGCTCCAGCCTGGTTTCCTCATCACTCCTTGGTGGTCCCCCCCAGGCAATGGGAGTGCGGTGCCCCTACCTGGTCCCCAGGAGGCCTGCCTCCCAGCTGCCCTGCAACCCCCTCTGCACCTGCATGCAGGGCCCCCTCCCTATAAACCCAGTCCTGGCAGCAGACCCTGTTAAACATCGACCCTGGGGCTGGGAGTGTGTAGTACCCAGGGGGAAGGACTCCCCACGCCTGCCCAGCCTCCAAGTCCCTAGGGAGCAAATTGAGGATGGAGGTGACCAAAGTTGGTTGGGGGTCCAAGCCCTAAAGCTGTTCCCTCAGGCTGGAAGCCCCCAGGGAAGGGAGGGGAGGGAAAGAGAGGAGGTCACTGAGGTGGGGGGTGGGGAAGACAGGGAAGGGGGACGGGACGGGGTCCCTCTAGGCTGGGGAGGGGAGGGGGTTCTCAGAGGAGGGGAGGGGAGGAGTGCACAACTGGGGAGGGAAGGGGGTCCCCAGGCCTGGGGTGGGAGGGGAGGGTTCCCAGGCTGGGGAGAGAAGGGGAAGGTGCTGCTACAAGCACGTTCTCAGCTGCCCCTGCAATGCGGTGTGGTGCCTCGTCCTCTATTAACCCAGTTCCACGGGTTCTGCCAACCAGGCACTCGTTATCCCCTGAGTAGGGGTCACTTTCCTGGCTGTGGGTTGTGGGGTGCCCACATAAAGCCTCAGCACCGGCTGCAGCACAAAAGCCCTGAGACACAAGCCTCCTACACGGGCTGCTGCACAAAGGGGTCCCAGGCAGGTTTCAGGCCAGGGGTGCAGGCCTCCCCTCAGCTGCTTTCCCCATCCTGGGTGCAGGCCCAGCCCAGAGACCCAGAGGCATCCAGAGAGCCCCTCCCCATCACACCTTTGGGCAGGGTTGCCCCCCAAGACAGGCCCTGGGGAGGCCAGGTGCCCCGGAGAGGGAGCTGGCGGCAGGTCAGGCCCACCCACCTGAGAAGTGAGCCCCTCATTCGTGAGGTCAGCCCCACCTGGGAGCCCCACACTGGCCCAACCCTCAGCCCACCCCAGCTGGGTGAAACCTAGAGCTCCCCACATCCAGGCTCTGCTAACTACTGTCTGTGGGAACCTGAGCATCTCTCAGCTTCCACAGGACTCAGTTTCCCTCTCTGTAAACCGGGAGCCCACACTGACCTTGGAGGGTGAAGATGTGGAAGTGACTGCCGCAGGTGTCAGGGCACATACAAGCCCCGCCCAAGCCGGGGGCCTGTGCCAGGGCAGGGTCCCCCAGCCCTATCTCCCCCGCGTGGGCCCACTAACCAGGGTCACCCCTCTACACCTGTTCCCCGAGCCGCTCACTTCCACACAGGGCGTGTCGAACAAAGGCACAACAAAACCACCCCCAAAAGGACAGCCATTCAGTGTCCACAATGAGCCGAGGGGACAGATAACAACAACCTGAAATGTTTAAGACTTGTGTGCCTAATAATCTCTTTATCCCCCAGTCAATTAATTTTCCTCTAACTGGCTGGGCGTGGTGGCTCACGCCTGTAATCCCAGCATTCTGGGAGGCCGAGGCGGGAGGATCACTTGAGCTCAGGAGTTCGAGACCAGCCTGAGCAAGAGCGAGACCCTGTCTCTACTAAAAATAGAAAAATCAGCCGGGCGTCGTGGTGAGTGCTTGTAGTCCCAGCTACTTGAGAGGCAGGAGGATCGCTTGAGCTCGGGAGTTTGAGGTTGCACTGAGCTATGATGACCCCACTGTACTCTACCTGGGGTGACAGAGCAAAACTCTGTCTCAAAAAAAAAAAAAAAATTTTTTTCCTCTAACAGCCTTTGTTAACAGTTTAATAATCTCTAATGATTCAGTATATTCACAGACTTTGAATGTCTCACACTCCTGTATTTAATTGAGTATTAAATTCAAAAAATCTAACTGCTACAGCCTTTGGTGTGAGCTGGTGCAGTTCTGCAGTTTCCTGGTGGTCAGTTGCTGGGCAGCCTGAGTTTTCCTGTGTCCGGTGCCAGCTCCTTGCTCTCTGCAGCCACGTGCTACCTGCCAGTTCTTGTTACCAGAGCCTTGACAGACCAAGGCTGCCCCCTCGGCCCTGGACAGCTCTGGACAGGCAGTGGGTATAGGGACACAGCACTCATGGCTATGCGTGGGGTGGGGATACCCAAGGAGTGGGTGAGGCCCCCCACACTGGTGCTGGCCTCAAGTAAGGGGGGAAAATGCAGGCAGGGGTGGGGGCAGGCTGCTAGAGCGCCCCTCCCGGCCTCCAGGCCCAGCGACTTTTTCCAAGCCCCCCAGAATAATAGCGGGGGGGGGGCCACTGCACAGCAGCTCTGCCTCACTGTCACATCACAGGAGGTTGAAAGCAGGCCAGACAGGAGGGTGGCGCCTTCCCCCATGTGTTCACGGGCTCTGGGCTGGGAGCTGGGAGGCTGCCAGACGAACCAGCTGCATCTGCCTCCAAGGAGCACGTGGTCAGTTGAGAAATAGCCATGGGCTACTGACATGGCCTAGGGAGTTCCAAGGGGGGTGGCCGGCTGCCTGCGGGAGGATCCATGTCAGCTTCGTGGAGAAGGGGGCACTGGGGCTTGCAGGCTGGGCGGGCCAGGCGGCACCAAGAAGCTGCAGGGGTGTCCAGGCAGGGTCTGGCCAGGAAGGGAGGCAGCAAGGTGGAGAGGAGAGCCGGCGGCCCTGTGGGAAAGGCCGCAGTCCAGCAGCCAGCCTGTGGCAATCTCTTCCTAAGCTCCTCCCACCTCCAGCCCTGACAGCATCCCTCTGAGGGCGACACTATTTTTATCCCCATTTTACGGCTGGGGAAACTGAGACGTAGGGTGTCTAAGGAACCTGGCCAAGGTCAGACAGCTGGGCAGCCAGGGCCGGAGCCAGGCATCTGCCCGGAGGTGAGGTGCCCACGGTGGAGCTCTGAGAGCTGGTCCAGATGCTCTCCCTCACCCCTCCCGCTGCCCCCTCAATCAGGGAAGCCCAGAGGGTCTGGGGAGGGTCAGAGAAACTCAGGTCCTATGGGGAGTGGGGGCCAAAGGCAGGAGAGG
Organism: Daubentonia madagascariensis; assembly: GCA_023783475.1. Lineage (NCBI taxonomy): Eukaryota > Metazoa > Chordata > Mammalia > Primates > Daubentoniidae > Daubentonia > Daubentonia madagascariensis. Next base: position 13,735,843 of record JAKFHU010002658.1, read on the forward strand.
CACAGGACAGAGCCCCCAGACCAAGTGGGTGGTGAACGCAGGATTCTGTCTGCTGAAGGGGCTGGAATGGAAGTGCCAGGTGCTCTCCCTCTGTGGTGTCCCCAGACTGTCCAGTATTGTCACCAACCCCCTGAGGCAGGCTGGGGCAGTAGAAGGGGAAACCAAGGCAAAGGCCACAGTAGTCAAGGCAAGGCCAGCTCTGGGTCATTTCCTGGAGCCCCAGGTTCTGACCCCAAGGGGACAGGCTGCCCTTGAAGGCAGGGTAGGCGGGGCCAGCTCCCTCACTGAGACTGCTGAGGCCTGAGGCCTCAGGCACCGCCAGTGGCCTACAGCTGTGCCCCCAGGGCGTGACAAACAGCCAACAGGCCCCACACACTCAGGGACACTGCCCGGGAGCAGGCTCAAGCACCAAGGGCAGACAACCTACTCGTGAGGTTTCAATTCAATGCTGTGGAAACCTCTGAACTGTTATAAACACAAACATGGGCTGCTTATTTGATAATGCCAAGGAATTACTGCCGTTTTTTTTCGGTATGATAAAAACATAGCCATTACTGTGGCCATGTTTTTAGAATCCTTTTCTGTCAGGGATCCATGCTGAAACATTTATGGACAGAATGGTAAACGGCCCATGGTCTGGGGCACAGATGATACACGACTGGCTGAGAGCTGATAGCTGTTGAAGTTGGCGTTCATTCTATCCTTGTCTCTGTATTTGGGAATGTTTGAAATTTTCCATAATAAAAAGTTAAACAGGAAAAAAATGCCCCCTAAAATGTCCGGGCTGGCTAGTGTGGTGGCCCTGGGTGGAGGGCCTGTGTACAGCGAGGCAGGTGGGGGTTGGCCTTCCCTCCGGGAGCAGCACCCGGCTGTGGTCCTGCCAGAAGAAGGTGACAGAGAGGAAACTGAGGCTGGGTGTGGGGTCTGAGGGAGCAGGGTCTGTGATGAGCACCTGGGCATTCAATGAAACACAAGGCAGTTCAAGGGGTCTCCCAGGACTCAGCCATTGTGACACCCAGAGGGTGAAAGGAGGACATGGCACAGGCAGCAGGGGGGCTACCTGCAGGGTGGTGGCCAGTGGGGAAGAAAGAGCTGTGGTAATGGCAGACATGGCTGGAATTTCAGATTGCCACTACCTTAAATCCTCCTGACTGGTAGAGCACTTTGAGGGTATAAATATGGGGTGTGAGGTTAATTTAGAGCAGTGATGTCATTCCACAGATACGTACCCAGGTGGTTTTCCGCTTGAACCTAACAAACTCCTACTCATCCTTCAAGACCCATCCAATGCAACTTTTGGGGTGACTTTCACCAACCTCCCAAGGATCCCCTTCCCTAGGCCCCCGCCCAACACATGGAGTTGTGGCTGCATATTTCAGGGCATATTTGCTCATCATGTGTCCTTGGCAGAAACCTGTTGGATGAGTAAGGGCCTATGTCTAGGGTATATCTGAGGTGGGCCCTCTCTCCCCTTCCCGTGGCTTTGCACAAGAAATGAGACCAAGTGTGCAAAGAGGCCAGGAAGCATGGGCATGGTGTCCAGGGTGGGAGGGAAAGCCCAGGTAGCTTCATCTGTGGACAAAGGGGCCTGTGGGTGGTTCTCTGAGGCCACACAGCATGCAGACACCCACCAGCCGGGCAGGGGTCCAGGCAGGGTGCCGGCCTCACACGTACCTCCTCAGGAGGTGCATGTCAGGGCCGCGGTCTGGGGGACAAGGCTTCCAGAAGCCCCTGCTGAGGACCAAGGCAGGTCAGGGGCAGCTGCCGTCCTTCAGGGACAGCCAGAAAAGCAGGAGGGGACACAAGCCATTTATGGATTCTGGTTTCCTAGGCTAATATATTTGGACAGGCTCTTTAAGTAGTAAATTGACTGGCAAGCAACATTTTTGCCAAACTGAATTCACTTGCATATTTAACCGAGCGTCCCCCGTGTGCTGGGTTTCGGTGCTAACATCATCAGGAGCTAGCACAGAGCCGGAAAGGCAGCAGCCTTCACTCAGCAGAACACCACGCAGCAGTGGGAATGAGCCCGTCACACGGACACACCCAGAGCATCACCCTGTGCACAAGGCAGGTCGCACTGGCAGTGCCATTCCACTTTCAGGCTCAGATGCAAATGGAAGAAACACCAATGTGACCAAACGACAGAGAAACGAGGGAACAACTAACTCCAGGACGCGGGGCGGGGGCGGGGGGGAACGCCTGGGAGGTTCCAAGGCACGTGAAGCTCATGCTCTCCCTGCCTTATGGACCCCACCTGTGTGGTGCACGACATCCCCCAGAACATTTCACACCCATGTCACCAGCAGTGCCAACCACTGAACGTCAGGGAACACGGAAGCTTCCCAAGTTCCAGCGCAGTGTGTACAGCAAGCACTCAGTAAGTGTTAGCTCTGATGCCAGTATTATCACAGTATTACCACAGTGCAGCTGCAGGGCCTTGCCTGGCCCAGCATCCCTTCAGGTCTCAGTTCTGGGCCTGGTAGAGAAGGCTATGCTAGGCGGCGCCAGGGCTCGGGGGCCAGTGAGGTCACTGGACATGCATGGGTCCTCATCCATGACATGGCAGCCACATGATGCAAGAGCTGCACCCTGGGGCCAGGAGGATGACAGGCTACATGGCCCACATGTATCCATCCTGCACTCAAGCTCAGCCCAGCAGCAGCCCCTGGGCAGCCATGGGAACAACTTGGCCACCAAGGACAACCACACTGACCCACGACTCCCAGAGGCACAGGCTGGGCGGAGAGCAGAAGGCTACTCTGAGGTCTGTGTGCTCAGCAGAGATGCCAGGACTCCAGCCAGGTCCCTCTGCCCCCAAAACCCCAACTGGGCTTGGTCCCACCCATGTGATGCACTCAGGCTGGTGTTCCTTCTTGCCCTCACCTCATGGCTTGGTCCCTAGGGCCTTCCTGGACACCCCTCCTGAGTCTAGCCTGAAATCCTGGCTGTAGAGGTCACTCCCTCCTTCTCCCACCTAGTTGGCTGAACGTCCCAGAGCTCATCAAAGCTGACCCTCTGAGCACGTGGTCCTCACCTCTTCCCACTGTCCTCCCAGCCAGGGGCCACCTCTAGGACTCCCACCTGCCTCACTCCAGGCCCCTGGGGTACCTGCAGCATCTTCCCAAGCAGGAACTGAGAGGACTTCTCAGCCTCCTGGTTCAGCCTGGGCTGGTCACAGCCCTGCTGCCCAAGGGCCAGATGGCCCCATTCCGGAAGCTCGGTCAGGGGACACACTCACATGAGCACATACAGCCACATACCTCACACAGCCACACACCTCACAGAGACACTCATGCACACACATACATGTGCATACAGATATATGGTACCCATGTGCACACGAGTGTGCACACACTTAGACACATGCTTGCTCACACACACCCAACGGCTGCTTTGCTTCACAGATCTCCTCTCCGTGGTGCCCTGTGATAGGCAGGGAGTGTCCAGGCCTTGGGGATGGCCCCTGGAGACCCACAGGCACCAGGCACAGGCACTGGCCATGGGCACACCCCGAGTACCACGGCTCCACACCAGTTCTGTGTCTTGACAAAGAAAAAACAAGCTTGCTGCCCCAGGCCCTAAAACACAACCCCGGCTCGCCCACCCCACCACGAGCCAGGCCCAAGGGAGGCCAGCAGAGCTGACCGACAGCAGGTGGCCCACGTCCAGCCTGTGCAGAATTGCAGAGGAGGGGGACACCCAGGCTCCCAGGTCCCCCCTGTGTGGAGGACAGTTGAGAACTTGTGCCTCTGGACCTGCCCCCAGGCCTCACTCCTTGGTGTCCCTGCCGAGCCCTCTGCAGTGTCATCCTCCCACAGCTCCTCGTGGTCAGAGAGCTCAACATGGGGACTGACCCAGCTGGCCTGGTCACCCAAAGCCTTTGAGTCACCAAGATCTTCTCTAGCCCACAGTTCTTGGGGCAGATGACATTTCCTGACCACCTCAGCAGCCTGGCCCCTTTGACCCTCTCCCCTTCTAGTTCTGGGGGCAGAGACCCCAACAGACTCGGGAAGTGTGGGCTCTGTGAACACCCAAACCAGACAGCAAAGGTGCATTCATGGGTCTGAAGGTCACTTGCCCCCCACCAGCCCCCGGCCCCACTAGGCCAGAAGTGCCTTCAAGTGCCCGACACTCCTGTGCCCTCCACTGCAGCCTCCACTCCACGAACCCCACTCCCTCTGTATGTGGAGCCACAGGTCAGGTAGGCTGGGCACCGGTCGAGCCTGGGAGAGCCCCAAGGCCTGGTCCGCAGGGCCCAGCCTACCAAGTCCCTGCCGCAGCCTGACTGCAGCCGCTCCAGACACTCCCCATGGCCTACCTCTGGCCGACAGCTTCTTGGTGTTGATGATCTTGGCTGCATACTCATGGCCGGTGCAGAGCTTGACACAGCGTCGGACCACAGAGAAAGCCCCCCTGAGGAGGAAAATGGGGGAGCGAGAAACAGAGACAGCGACAGAGACAGACAAGGAGAAAGAGAGAAAGCCAATTAATCTCCCCAAAAACACTCAGCATCCAGCCCCCGGCCAGGCCTCCGGCAGGCAGCCAGTGATCCAGAGATCCGTGCAAGGAAGGGGCCCCTCCCAAACTGCTCTCGGCAGGCCCCACGGGCACCAGCAGGACGGGGCTGGCTTCCCGACAGTTGGCAGAGCCCTGCCGATGGCACAGCCTGTGGGGCAGGAGGATTGGCCCCGCCGCAGGAGGGAGGCCACGGTACCCCTCAGCTCCTGCGTGACCCCTGGGTCTGCATCCTCCTGAGTCGGCAGGACCGAGAGCCCGCCCCAGCAGCCTGTCAGCACGCACCCTCAGGTGCTCTCTACCAAGTCCCTGAGACCCTCCAGGGTTCTCCCCAGAGGGCAATAAAGCTGCACTTGTCCCAGAGGCCCAGCTCCAGAGGGAGGATGCACGGGGATCTGGTGCAGTCAGACATGGGGACTCATTGAATGTTTTGTAGGGAGGGAGAAGCATTGCATCATTAAACTGCAAAGCTAGAGGACAGGGTCCCTGAGACCCTCCATGTCAGGGTATTACAGCAGAAGCATGGAGGCCCAGAGTGGGGGACTGAAGGGACACACACACACCAATAGCCTAGAGGTGTAAGTGCTTCCGAGAGAACGGTGTGGGCACTGACCAGCAAAATCCATGGTCCAGAGCCCAAGAGACACAGGAAGGCATCGGAGTCTGGGAATGTGGGTTAAAGTTACTCAGGCTGTCCATGAGGCCCTGAACGTTGTCCACAAACCCCGACCTGCAGAGGAGCTCCTGCCTCAGCCACCAGGGAGCCCCAAGACAGTCAGTGCTGCCCAGAGACCAGGAGCCTGTGTGGTCCCCAAAGAGGAGGGTGGCAGGAGGGGAGGGAGCCTGCTTCCCATCCAGAGGGCCTGCCTTGTCTGACTTGTCTCCACCATTGATTTCATTTGATTTCAGATCATTTTCTGAGAACGTTAAACCCAGCACATGTGAGGAAAGGGGCAGGGTAGGAAACGTCGCAGGAAGGGTGCGAGTCCAGACAGGAGAAAGAGAGGAGCGTCTCAGGCTGGTCGTGGAACACAGGAGGACAGGGAGGAAGCCCGTGACCTGCGGAGCACCAACAGTGCCAACCCTGAGCACACATGGCCCCCTCCCTCTCCGCACCCCCAAGTGCCCTGGCCCCCCACCTACAGGAGCAGGCCTCCCCGCAGAGCCTCCCCCTGAGAAACCTGCAAGAGCGCCCAAGCCAAGGCTCTGTGTGACGGAAAAGCAGCGTCTTAAATAGTGAACACGTTTTTTCCACAATCCTTCTTGGGGATAAATCTTTGTAAAAAAGTACAATTCAATTCCTTGGAAAAAATAAATAATGACATGAAATCTAATTGAACACTTTCTCAACGACTCAGGGCATTATGATCAATGACTGTGCTACCGCCACTGAGCTGCGTCTTCAGTTTTCAGGGTCAACCCGTGAACGGGGACAGAGGTGCCCCGGGCGGCTGGGAGATGAGGGAGATGCGCACGTTGTGCACGCAGCATCCTCTCGTTCTGTTTGATTTTTTCACTACGTACATTGGTTATGTTCTCAAAATGTTCTTTTTTATTTTAAGAAGAAATGTAAAGAAAGGATTATTGTTTTTAACATGTGACACTGGCTCGGGAGACAGGGTGGCAAGGGCAAAGGCCACGGGCTTCCTGCCTGCGCTGGTTTCAATCCTTGCCCGTCACTTCCTGGCTGCGCGGGGAGACGTCGCTCTGAGCCTCAGTCTTGCACACAACAGAGCAGGACGGCCTCCCGGGGCCACAGCGCGGCTGCTTGCCAGAGCCAACCTGGCCCACTGTTCAGGCCCGCACTCGCTTCCTGCTCAGGAGAGGTGAGAGCTTCCCAAAACGGGTCCTGCGCTGCCATCTGTCATGCTCCGACCCCCAGAGGGCATGGTGGCCACGGCCCCGGCTTGGCGAGCCTCCATGTCACATTCTGGGCCGAGCCCTGAAGGGAGTGGGGAGTCCCAGCCTTCCTGTACGGGGACCCGCCCTCACAGTGCAGGGCTGAGCCTCGGTGGGCAGTTCGAACAGCCAGACTGGACGTCTGTGGTGCGCTGATGATGGCCGTACGGTGCCCATCGTGGGTGAGCCCATCCCCAGCGCAGGGAGGAGACAGGAATACCCCTTCCCACCAGCAGAGCAGGCTCCCAGCTGCTGTCCAGGCTGGGACACGTACAGGAGTGGAGGGCAGTGAGCCACAGCTCTTCCCAGCACAGGGGTGTCCACACAACAAACCACCAAGAGCCCACAGCAGAAGGACAGGTCGCGGGACTGCCCAAGCAGGCCTTTCTCCCCTCCCCAGGTCAGACGCCCTTTCTCCTCTGCAGAAGGCTCCGGGGCCACCCCTGCACCGTCAGCCTGGGCCTGGGACAGTCAGTGACCAGGACAGGGAAAATGCATAAGACGAGCAAGAGGCCAGGCGGATGGAAGCCAGGTGGCGCCGCTGGGGGAAGGAGGAAGGCGCTGTTGGGGGGTCAGGGATGAGTCTGGGGTGGGGGCACCATGCTGCCCATCTGTGTGACAGGAAAGGCAGCAGGCACAGTGCTGGCACCCAGCAGGCGCTCAACAGGAAGGGCCCAGGGGTGACACGGGCCTGCAGGTGGGGAGGAGGGCACCCTCAGTGAGAGAGGACAGGGTCTCCACTCCTGGCAACTTAGATGTCCCCAGAGGGGGAAGGTGGCTTGCTGGTGGAGAGAGGGCAGGAAGGCGGACCCTAAGATGACCCCTGCTCCCCTTGCCCAGCTCCTTGGCCCCACCACTTCATCCCTTCCGTCTCACAGCCTCGCTGCTGCCCTGGACGTTCTCTGACCCCTAATGTCGTCACCACCCCCAATCTCACCCCCTCCTCTCTGCCCCCACCTGGCATACATCCCTTAAGGTCCCCACTCCAGGTATCTGCCCACTTCACCCACCACATCCCCTAGAGAACCAGCCTGAAATGGCCTCCTCCCCATGGTGGCTGCCCCCCATCTCCCCCTGGGACTCAGGCTGCCAGCTGCAGGACCACTTCTGCCTCCTCCCCTTCCCTGGCGGCTCTGCCACTTGCCAGATGCCAATCTGTCACAGGAAGTCCCCCTGAAGTGCCAGCCCTCCAAGAAGTGGCCACAAACGCATTTAGCATGTGCCACGTGGGCATGGTCGGGGGCCCCAACATCTCAGACATCTTCAAGAGCAGGGAGGCCAGCACCATCGCCATCCTCCCTCGGGACTCGGCGCCTGCCTGCCAGAATTTATAATCATTGAGAGACAACACTAACAATGATCCTTGGTCTGTATTGTAAGCCTGTCCCTGCTGCCATGGGCAAACTCCTATGCATTCTGCAAGACCCAATTCCAACAGCTCCTCCCTTTCCCAGCTCCCACAGGAAGTCAGCTCAGTCTCCTCTGAATATTGCACCTTGCATGTGCCTCAGGTCCACTTTCTTGACTTATTTACCTGTCCGTTTCTGCCCTCACCCCCTCCATGCTCTCCACGGGCAAGCCAGTGTCCTACATTCTGGACCCTGGTGTCAGGCACAGCATCTGGCCTATGTCACGGGAGCAAGAACTGACCTACAAGCAACACAGGTCGGCTGGGAGTGGGGTTGCTGGGCCTCAGTGCTTGTCCAGCGCAGTAGTATAGGAAGAGCTTGGCCACCAAAAGACCAGGCAGAGGGAGAGACTGACCTGTTCTCTAGAGAATAAGCCAGCAGAAGGGGACCGCAGAGTGTCCCAGGAGGGGGCCCCAGAGTGTCACAGCAGGAGGGGGCCCCTAGAGTGGCCCAGCAGAAGGGGGACCACCAAGGCTTCCAGGGCCTGTGGATGTATGGATGTCTCCCAGGCTGAGGTCACAAGGCCCCAGACAGAGCAGGAGTGCACCCAAGTAAACAGGGCCTGGGGCTTGGGGGATCCCCCAGCCTATGGGCAGGCTTGAAGCCCCCTCTGCTTGTCCAGAAGCACAGATGGGCAGGCAGGTAGTGGCACTGTCCCGCTAAGCTCCTTGAAGAACATCCCTGGACAGTGTTGCAGGTGCGTACACTGATACACGACTGCCCCTGGGTCGCCACCTGCCCCGGGAGGCCACAGGGCAGAGGGGGTGGGGGCAATGGGTGGGGAGAAGGTCCGGAAGAGGGGACCCTGTGGAGTCCCAGGTTGATGTTCTGAACTACGTCTGAACATCAAGGTCGCCTGCAGAATGCCCAGCATGGGATGCCTGCTACTGAACTCAGCTGAAAGTGATTCAAATAACTTGTTCGCATCATGAGGCCCCCTGGGCACCAAGCATATTATGGGGCTTTTAAAATCAAATAAAGCTAATTAAAATAAGAAAATACTCTTTGAGTCCTTGCCTTGTGGAAGGCTCAGAACACTGTCTCGTTTACAGTGGGATCAACAGTACCGGGAAACCAGTCCTGGGAGAGAAAAGGAAGAATTAATTCTGCCCCGGAACTGCGAGCTGCCCTTCCGTGAGCTGCTCTGGACCCCACGCGCCCAGCACCTGCTTCATTGCTGGGGCCTCAGTCTCCTCACCTGAGAACAGGGTGAAGGCCACCTGGAAGGAGACGTGCTTGGCGCTCCCACAAACTGCTGCCACCCAGGGCAGTGCCTGATCTTTGCAGGTGACAGCCTGGTGGGGACTTCGCAGGGCAGATGCGGTGGGAAGTGTCAGCGTCTGCAGGACCCCTCATCTGCCTCTATCTTATCCCCACATCCAGTCTACGGCTCCTCTCGCACACGACAGACTGAAAGCCCCAGCCTCTGTCCCCAGCTCTGTTGCCCCTCAGGGGTGGAGTCTGGTCCTGGGTTTTCCACAGGCCCTGGCTCTAGCTGCCCTCCTGCACCGGCCCCTTCCCGCCAGCCAGCCGCCATCTGGAACCTGCCTCCTGTTGCTGACTATCTGTGGCTCCCACCCACCCCCACGGTGCTCCCTGGTACAGGTGGCTTTGTGGCCCGCCCCGCTCTCTGCTAGGTCTTGCTGGTTGTGTCACAGCCCTCCCCCGCGGCCCAGGCTGAACCTGCTGTCTTGTCCCACCCCATGCCTCTACCCAGTGAGCTGGCCAGGAGGGGTATCCTGCGACAGCATGGCCTTGGCTGGGCTGGAGTCTGTGGGAAAGCTGAGAGAGGCAGGAAGCTTCTGCATCTCGCCCTGTGCCCACAGTGGGCTGCAAAACAGCCCCTCAAGGACCCACCCATGGCCCACCTTCACTGGTGAAGACAGGGCAGGGGTACCATGATTGCTGGCTCTCAGGGTGCCAGTTAAGACCCTCAGTGATGACACCGGAAGGGCAGGTTGGACCCTCCATCCCCACCACCTGTCCCGTGTGGCCACAGCAGAGCCTGCTCAGGTGCCATTCTCAGCTGTGTTATTGAGGAAACTGGCGACTTCTGTCAGTGGGGACAATGATTGTCCCTCTACTTCCTAGACCACATGTGCAAGAAATGAGGTGACACATGCAGAAGTCACTAAGCAGTGCCAGGCACCCAGAATGAACTGGCACTGCAACTCTGTTCCCAGGACAGGCAACCGGGCCCCAGGGGCTTCTTTGTGTTTGGGACCCGAGATGGGCTGCGGGATCCCTGCAGAGCAGCGCCCAGGCAAGCCGAAGCCAAGGGGTCTCCCCAGACGGCCACTTGATGCTTGGATTCCGTCCCCTCGGTAGAAACTTTGCAAGCAGCAGCTTCTCTGCCCTGTTCCTCAGGCCTCCTCGGCCTATGTCCACATCCTCCAGTTTCCTGTGGGGTCTGGGGCCTGTGCTGCCCACACTCAGGGCTCTCCTGCCCCCATCCCGGCCCTCACTGGCCTCCCGGGGGCTGACTCCCCAGCAAGGCCGCTAACTATTTGCACAACTCAACCTACCAACCAGACTTGCACCCTTGCCACTTCATACACACACACATGGATGCTCTTAATGCGACATTCAGGGATGGGCTGGAAACGCCCCCTCAGCTTCCCCTCAGTAACAGCCGAGGGCCATGCCAGCGACCCCGCTGGTCCACAGAAAGGCCACTGGCAATTCCAAGGGGGACTTAAATTTTAGAGCTGGAAGAAGCCCAGGGGCCTTGAGTAAAAGTGAAAGATCCAACCCTTGTTGACCCGTTTTGTAAATCGAAATTTCACATTTGGGTTTTCCGTGTGAGGCTCCCCACTTGGGCCAGGCGCTGCCTCCCAGTGACAAGCACAGCACCCCCACCCCCTGCAGGGCCTCCCAGCAGGTCATTCTGGAAGAGGCTGGGCCGACACAGCAGCGCTCAAGGCAGACAGTTTTACTTCCTGCTGTAAATTAATAAACAGCTGTCCTGAAACCAGCCTCAGCCATCCAGGCCACTCTCCCCGGCCCCGCGGGGCCCCACTGAGGAGGGCCTGGGCCAGGGCTGGGGATTTTCAGCCCAGCAGGCACAGGGCCACCAACTGCACAGAGGACCTTCGTGGTGTTGGGTTTTTTTTTTTGGAAACTAAATCAAGTTGCTATTTATTTGTGTGTTAGCTTAAAAAAAAAAAACTTCCTACCTTTGAATAAAATGAGTGCTTGGGAGTGAAGGAGGAAAGGTTCTTTTATATCTTAATCTTGACCTAAGCAGTTCGGTGGAAATAATAGTAACTTCTGTATGAAACAACAGCGCTAAGATTGCTGTGGGGTTTTTTCTTTTATGCATTTTTCCGCTTGCAGTAATACAAACACATAATCCATGTTCACGGTAGATGAATTATGTGTTTGTATTATCATTATTATTATGTGTACAATGTTTGCAGCGGAGTAAACAAGATAGTTTAAAGAATACGTTGAAGTCACCTCCGTAAGCCGAAACCCTGTCGGCAGAGCCCCGCTGACGTTTCCATTTGTGCAGGTGTGCAGCTCTGCACTGCGGGGAGGTGTCTTCTCACACAACCAGGAGCCTCTCATCTCTACTTTGTGCTTTCCCCTCTCAGTATTTCTGCACACCATTAACAAACCCTCACCAGCGGAGGATCTGACAGCTGCAGACTGCTTTGCCCCAAGGACGCTGTCCTGTGGGCTACAGTGTGGTATTTAACCCTCCCCAACCATCCCGGCCCTGGGGTTGGGGCAGAGGAGCACAGCGTTTGGGCCCCGCATGAGTTCAGGGCATGCACTTGCCACATTGGGCAGGAGGTGGAGTTCCCAGGCCGGGAACAATGTCCTACAGAGAGGTGGGCAGGTGTCACCCACTGGTAGGACGGCCCTCGGGCGCAGGCATGCTGAGCTCCTGGGGCTGTGTCTGTCCACTCCAGCCCAGGGCCAGACATCCTGGGTTCTAAACACCGGGCCTGAGGTGGCATTCCCGGAGTGGCTGGGCAACATGACATTCTATTTGTGAGCACCCAGACTCCCATGGCCTCGGCCAGCATCCGAGCATGTGCTTTCCCAGCATGTGAGCTCCTATTTTGTATTTTGCCTTTTATATTTAACATCACTTCACACACGATTCCCACATTTTGACCGAGATCGTGGACTCAACTTAATAGCAGAGAACATTCCCTCAAGTTGACACACCATAGATAGCTGGGCACTTCCTCACCTACCAGGCATTTGGGGAATTTCCAACTTCCCTTCTCATAAATGGCCGGCCATGAGCATCTTGTTTACTTCAGTAGGGTTCATTTCCGAAGGTACAATCACTGGGTGATTTTACAATTGATGTCACCAGCAATGGAAAGCCATTCTCCCAACTGCCCAATGCTCCACCCCTGGCCTCTTTGAGGTCTTTCTTTGGAATCTGGGTGGCCCATACAGCCCCAGAAAGGGTCCCCAAAGCTCTCTCCTTCTCCGGGCCATGGGGCTTCCCAGTGGCAGCTTCTGAGCCCAGCAAGAAGCTCAAGTCTTAACCTACCCAAGCTTTATCAGTCTGTTCGAGCTGCTGTAACAAAGTACCACAAACTGGGTGGCTTAAACAACAGACATTTATTTTCTTATAGTTCTGGAGGCCAGAAGTTGGAGATGAGGGTACCAGCAAGGTTGGTGCCTTCTGAGGGCTGGGCTGGCAGGCAGAATGTGTTCCAGGCCTCTCTCCTAGATTCTGGTGGTGCCTGCAATCCTTCGTGTTCCCTGGCTTGAAGATGCATCACCTCAATCTCTGCCTTCATGATCACATGGTGTTCTGTCTTGTGTGTGCCTCTATGTCCAAATTTCCCCTTTTTATAAGGACGTCCAGTCATTGCTCCAGTATGACCTCATCCTAACTTGACTAATTACATCTGCAATTACCCTATTTCCAAATAAGGTCACATTCTGAGGTACTAGGGGTTAGGGCTTCGACATATATGAATTTGGGGGGACATTATTCAGCCAATAAGGCATGATGACCCCCCAATTCTGCCTTGTGGAATCTGCCACTGTGTGTAGTAGGCAAACATTTCCCAAATTACATTCCTCAAATATTAGCTTCACAGGAAGTTAATAGATGTTAGTTACAAAAGGGGTTCCGTAGGCAAAGAAGTTTGGGAACAGTAGGTTAAACAATGTTTCCTTCCTTCCTTTCTTATTGCAGGACTTTTCAGAGTCTTTAATATAATAATCTGTACTGTGAATCTCCAAGAAGGGAGTATGAGGTGCAGCCTTTCCCTAATCTATTTTTCCCCCTTCTGGCCTAAGTCAGAACAAATCCCTAATCTATTTGAACACAGAAATCTTTATGCAGAAAAGGCTCCAGAGAGCCAGGAGTGGGGGGAGAAGGGACTTCTATTTTTAGGACTCAACAGTGACCCCTTCTGAAACCCTGTGTGACCCACTGAAGCCCACAATAGATGCTTCTGGTGGAACGAAGAAAGACATGGCGAAAGCTGGATGGAAACACCACCCGTCCGTCCACCTGACGTCCACAGGCTCACCTGAGGACACACCCAAACTCGACGGCTCCACTTTAGAACAGCAGCCGGGCCCTGTAGTCTTTGTGGGCGAATCTCAGACTGAGAAAACCCCAGTGGGGCATCCTCTCCTGTCCACCTGCTCACCAGACTGGTCCAGCAGCCCCACCACCCCCAGCCTCCAGTGGCCAGGCGCCCTCCACTGGAGCCCCTCCCCAGGTGCATGCGGCCCCTGCCAACTACGTGTGCTGCACATCCCCAAACCTGCCACGCTTCCTGTCACTGTTCTGCGCACCCTCCTCTCAGACGCCCGGTGCTGGCGCATCATCTGACGAACCGAGAAAGTGTATTCAGACACGATGTTTTCCTTACATTTTTGACAATGCTGCAAGCAGAGCAGAGGCTGTTTCTTAACCAGACAAGCTCACGACAAAATGCCCTATATACCCAAATGAGGTTCACATGTGAGTGGCCCCCCATGGGACCCCTCCACATTTCCACATGGATTCACATGGTCGTCATCACTCCTATACAGCCAGATGGAGTTCGTATGGATTTTTCTCTCCCACATTGACAATCCTATATAGTGTGTGAGAATAGCACGACTTTGACCCATTTCCGTGACACTGTGTTTGATTTCAACCTCACGGGCCTCACATCTCACACCACCCAGACCCACAGCTGGGACCTGCCACAGCTGACACTCTCTGGGTCATCCTGGAGGGCTCAAGGCAGCAGAGCCGAGGGGAGTGAAGTGGTGGGCACCAGCCTGGGGTCGGATGGGGGCCTCACACCCCCAGGGAGAGTTGTTCCTCCTCCACCCTGCCCAGCCCTGCATGCCTTGCTGGCCCCCTCCGATGAACTCGACCCCCAGTCTCTGAATTTTTTTCTGGATCCTTCCTGCACCCACCAAACACCCCTCAACCCCAAGGGCCCACACTGGAGACCTCTGTCTGCTCACAGGAGAGACAGGAGGGGCAAGGCAGTAGGCTGAGGACAAGGACACAGGCATACTGTGACGCTGCTAATGTGATGGATGGCCTGAGAGGTGGCATGTGCGGGCAGCAAAAGGGCTACGAACACAGATCATCGGTCCCCAGGCACTGACTGCTCCCTGCTGTGTCCCAGCGACCAGGCCAGGACAGGTGTGGCAGAAGGCACTGGGCAATGCCTGCTGAAGGCCAGTGGGAGCTCTCGGGCTCAGCCACACACATGCCCTGTGATTGATTAGCAATGTCTGCCCTGAGTACTGAAAGGGGACTGCAGGCACATATCATGGGATCTTTATCCCTGGTCTAGAAAGATCCATGTCTCCCAGCACTGCTCCATCTCTCCTGACCTGTGCGAGTCCCAACTGCTGGCCCTCTGCTCCTCATTTCCCCAAAGTGTGCCCAGGCCAGCACCTTCACCTCCTGGGCACCCCAGCCATAGCTCGGCCATATATAGGATAGTGTATGCTCATATGGTGAGTGTACCGGGGTGCTGGCCTCCCGAGCACCCAACAGAGCCCTCCCAGGACACCATGGCAGTGCACCCACCCCTCCTAACACAGGGTCAGCTGGGTCCCCAGGAGCAGCAGGCAGAGTCAGACACAGGTGGGATCAGTGGACGCTGATGGTATATCCATCCCAGCAGGCACTACACTTTCTGTCCCAGCTGGGACATGGGAAGTCAAAGAAAGACAATCAAGGCCCACAATTCTGGACTCAGAGAAGCCAAGGAGAGTAAAAGGATGGAGGGCTTTGAATCATGAGGAGCTGGGGTGAATTCTGGACTTGCAACTTAGTGACAGTCTGTAAAATGGGTTTAATGATATATATCACGCGGGGTTGATGTGTTAGAACAACAGCTGCCTAACTCAAACCACACTGAAAAATAGCTTCTGGGTAGATTTTTTAAAAAAGACCTAAATGTAAAAAGCAAAGCTTAAAACACTTTCTGGTTGTAAAGGAAAACAAAAAGTCTCTGGACTCGCAACCTCCTTATGCGAAAGGGAAAGTGAAGCCTGGAAGCTGAGTCCCACAACTCTACCATTCTTTTCCCAAATAAATAACCATTACCTCTAACCTTGTGTGAAAGCATTACACATCAGCCAGACCCCCATGAAAGGCTTTAAGAGGCCTCAGACATCTCCCGGTGGCTACCCCCACAAATCACTCATAAGTAAATTCTTTACTGGCCTGGAAACCTTTCAAGATACATATCCTGCCATAAAACAAGGACACGTCAATTTTAAGTTTAGGTTACAATCTAAGTCTAGCTCCTAAAACTAAAGTCTGTTTTTTCACACTGATAATGTCAATTACAAGCTTATCTTCCCAGGTACAAAACAAAGACAAAATGAGATCAATCATTCCTCCATCTATCTTGTCTACACAATTGATTCTTCTACTCCCTTTTTTCTTCAAACATTCACCTTACCTTATGCAAAATGTAGATTTACTGGGCACTAACTAAAGTCTCACAAAAATGTAACCCTTCTTCTCACTGCCTACCCCCCTTCTTCCTACATGCCTTCCCCCTCTTTAAGGAAATGCATAAATACTAAGCCTCCTAAAAACCTCTTCGGAAAACACGAGCCACAGACGCATCTGGTGCCCTCAGTCTCTGACTCAATAAACCTCGATCAATTGAGACTCTTGCCTCGGCCACTCATTTTGGTTAACACGGTTCAGCATGTGAGAAGCTTGGAAGTTGTCACTCCTGTCCTCACAGATAAAAAGCTGAACAAATGGAAAATCAGCAACTCTTCTTAGCTCCATCAGAGAATTGAGGTCACAGGCAAACTGCTGTCCCCCAAACTGGAAAGACAGGCAGATAAAGAAAATCACAACTTACCATCACTTCCCGGCCTGTTGGCTAAGATCAAGTGCGGAGAGTCACGACTTATCAGAACAGAAACCTCTATGGGAAACCTGAACTGCAATTGATGAATTGCTAGATGCTCAGTGGGCACAAGTATTAAGAATCAGGAACTCCAGGAAGCCCAGCCTTAGTGGGGTGCACCCACACTTCTGTGAGTTCTACCTCCAGGTTCTCACAGTAAAGACTGGAGGAAAACCCCCCAATGCTTCCAGCAGGGAGAGGAGAAAAGTAATCGTTTTGAAATATGCCAGAACATTCTGTTCTTCTTAACAAAGCCTGCCCTCAGGAGAAACTATTTTACTAAAACCTAATCTTCTGGAATTTTAACAGAAACCCAGGGGGAGGGAAATACCAACTCCAGCTCCCTCTAGCCATCCAGTCCCATATAAGGGTGGAGAAGGGAGAGGCTGGGAAGCATTTGTGAAGGTCACAGCCAGGGGCACAGGCTCACTGGGCTGCTGAGACCCAAAACAGGACTGCAGAATGCTTCCTCCTCACCCCTCGGTTACCACAGGCCTGTTTACCACACTCCTTTCACCCAGAACATCATGTCCAGCTTGCAAGAAAAAACTACAAGGCATACACAAGAGAAAAACACAGCCTAAAGATAAGAGAGCAAGCACCAGAAGCAGACTAAGACACGGCAGAGATTTTGGAACTATCAGACTGGGATTTAAAACAGCTGTGACGAACATGCTAAGGGGTCTAATGGGAAAACTGGACAACATACCAGAACAGATGGGTAACGTGAGCAGAAGGATGGAAATTCTAGGAAAGAATTAAAAGGAAATGCTAGAAATCAAAAACACTGTGACAAAAAAGAATGCCTTTGATGATGTCATTGACAGGACACAGCTGAAGAAAGAGCAAGTGCTCTTAAACATCAACAGAAACTTCCAAAACTAAAATGCAAAGAGAAAAAAAAATAATGAAAAAGACAAAAACAAAATAATCTAAGAACTATGGGAAAAGTATAAAAGGTGTAAATGCCTGTAATGGGAATATCAGGAGAAGAAGGGCGGGGGGTGGGTAAACAAGAAATATTTGAAGTAATAATGACTCAGAACTTTCCAGAATTGAAGACAGGCACCAAACCACAGATCCAGAAAACTTAGAGAATACCAAGCCAAATAAACACCCCCAAATCTACACTTAGGCATGTCATAGTCAAACTGCAGAAATCAAAGACAAAGAGAAAATCTTGAAAGGAGCCAGAAGGAAAAAAAAACCACCTTACCTGTAGAGAGGCAAAGATAAACATTACACCAAACTTCTCAGAAACCACACAAATAAGAAGAGTGGAGTAAAATATCTAAAACATTGAAAGAAAAGAACCACCAACCTAGAATTCTGTATCTAGAGAAATTATCCTTCAACAGTAAAGGAGAAATAAAGATGTTCTCAAACAAAAATGGAGGGACTTGGACCTCAGTAGACCTGCCTTGTAAGAAATGTTAGAAGAAAATCTTCAGAAAGAAGGAAAATGACATAGGTCAGAAACTTGGATCTACATAAAGAAAGGAAGAGATTTAGAGAAGGCATAAATGAGGTAACACAAAATCTTTTTTCTTTTCTTCGTAGAGCTAATAAATAGCAGTTTGTTCAAAATAACAATAGCAACAGTATCTGGTGATTACAGACTATGGGTAGGTGAAGGAAGCAGCATGACAAGGGACAGGAGGGTGAGTGGGAAGACTGACGTTAAGGTCCTTGCGCTACTGCACTACCCATGTGTTTTTTGAGAGTGGACCTGGATTGGCTGTAAATGCATATTGCACACTCAATACACAGAAGAAGAAGAGGAAGGGAGGGGGGAAGGGAGAGAGGAGGAGGGAGGGGACCAGGAGGAATTCTGAGAGGCAAGAGAGAGGACAGAAGATGCAATCATATAAAATGCTCAATTAAACCACAGAAAGCAGAAAAAGTAGAAGACAAAAAAGAAACAAAGAAAAAGGGGAACAAATAGAAAACAGCAGCAAATGTGGTAGCTATTAATCCAACGACACTAATAATCACTTCAAATGTCAATGGGTCTAAATACAGAAATTAAAAGACAGAGACTGTCAGAATGGATTAAAAAAACAAGACCCAATTATGTGTTATCTACAAAAAACCCACTTTAAATATGAAGACACAAATAGATTAAGAGCCATGGCATGGATACTACTTAAAGCAATCTACAGATTCAGAGCAATCCCTATCAAAATCGCAATGGCTTTTTTTTTTAAGGAATAGAAAAACCTATCCTAAAATTCATACGGAATCTCAAGGGACACCAAATAGCCAAAACAATCTTGAAAAATAACAAAGTTTGGAGGACTCACATTTCCTGATTTCAAAACTTACTACAAAAATATAGTTATCAAAACAGTGTGGTACTGGCATAAGGACGGACATACAGACCAATGGAATAAAACAGAGAGCCCAAAAATAAATCCTCCCATATATGGTCCATTGATTTTCAGCAACGGTGCCAAGACCATCCAATGGGGAAAGGACAGTCTTCAACAAGTGGTGCTGAGAAAACTATATATCCATATGCAAAAGAGTGAAGTTGGACCCTCATCTTATACTATATACAAAAATTAACTCAAAATGAATCAAAGACCTACATTTAAGAGCTAAAATTATAAAACACTTAGGGGAAAACCTAGGTGGAAATCTTTATAACGTTGACTTTGGCAATGATTCTTGGATATGACACCAAAGGTGCAGGCAGCAAAAGAAAAAAACAAATTGGAATCTACCAAAACAGAAAACTTTTACACATCAAAGGACACTGAGAGAGTGAAAAGACAACCCACAGAATGGGAGAAAATGTTTGCAATTTGTATATCTGATAAGGGATAAATATAGAACTCCTAAAAGTCAACAACAAAAAACAAATAAGCCAAGTCAAAAAGTGAGAAAAGAACTTGAATAAACATTTCTCCAAAGAAAATATGAAATGGACAATAAGCACATGAAAAGATGCTCAGCATCACTAGCCATGAGGGACATAAAACCAAAGCCATAATGAGATGCCATTTGACACCCATTAGGAGGACTATTGTAAATTGTTTTTTTAATTCAAAAAGCCTGAAAATAAAAAGTGTTGGTGAGGATGTGGAGAACTTGGAACCCTTGTGCACTGCTGGTAGGAATGTAAATGTTGCAGCCACTGTGAAAAACAGTTTGGCAGCTCCTCAAAAAGCTAAACATAGAATTACCATATGATCCAGCAACTCCACTCCTAGGTGGAGCCAAAAGAACTGAAATCAGGCAATCAAACAGATACTTGTATACGATATTCATAGCAGCATTATTCACAATAGCCAAAAAGTAGAGGCAACCCAAGCGTCCATTGTCAGAAGAATGGATAAATTCCTGTATATACCTACAATAAATATACATATTTTTTTGAGACAGGGTCTTGCTCTGTCCACCAGGCTAGAGTGCAGTGGCATCACCATAGTTCACTGCAACCTCAAACTCCTGGGCTCAAGGGATCCTCCTGCCTCAGCCTCCCAAATAGCTGGGACTACAGGTGCACTCCATGACACCCAGCTAATTTTTCTATCTTTTATAGAGAAGGGATCTCACTCTTGCTCAGGCTGGTCTCACACTCCCGGCCTTAAGAAATCCTCCTGCCTTGGCTTCCCAAAGTGCTAGGATTACAGGCGTGAGCCACCGCACCCAGCCCCCAATAAATAATATTCAGCCTTGAAAAGGTAGGAAATTTTGATATATGCTACAACATAGATGAACTTTGAAGATATTCTGCTAAGTGAAATAAACCCGTCACAAAGGACACAAATACTATGTGATTCCCCTTGTACTAGGTACCTAGAATAGGCAAATTCATAGAGAGAAAGTAGAATAGAGGTTACCAGGGGATGGAGGGAGGAGAGAATGGGGAGTTAGTATTTAATGGGCACAGAGCTTCAGTGGGGGAAGATGAAAAAATTCTGGGCATGGATGGTGGTGATACTAGCACAGCATGTGAATGTACTTAATATTACTGAATTGAACACATAAAAATGGTTAAAATGGGACCAGGCATGGTGGCTCACGACTGTAATCCCAGCACTTTGGGAGGCTGAGGTGAGAGGGTCGCTTGAGGACAGGAGTTCAAGACCAGCCTGGGCAATGTAGTGAGACCCTGTCTCTACAAAAAATTTTAAAAATTAGGCAGGTGTGGTGGCGTGTGCCTGTAGTCCTAGCTACTCAGGAGGCTGAGGCAGAAGGATTGCCTGAGCCCAGGAGTTCAAGGCTGCAGTGAGCTATGATCATGCCATTGAACTCCAGCCTGGGAGACAGAGGGAGACCCTGTTTTTAAGAAAAATGGTTAAAATAGTTAAAAAACCCTGTTATGCATATGTTACACAATTTAAAAATTAAAAATACAAAATAATTTTGAATAGTCAAATCAAAATATAAATAAGTGATCTAAATAAATTAGAGAAAACAATAGCTTACAGGGTCAATAGCTTGCAATTGACAATTCCTTGCCCATTTCTGGACTCTGCTATTTCATAATTGTGTGATCCTGAGAAAACTCCTCATCTGTAAATGGAGATGATAATAGTACCTCTTAGAGCTTTTATACAACTCCAAAAACAATGCATAGTTTGGTATATAGAACACAATAAATGTTAGCTATGATTACTTTTAATGGTCAAAATGGTATGTATATTTTATCACAATTTTTAAAAGTGGATATTTACTTCTTAAAAATGGGAGAAAGATATACCATGCTAACACTAATTAAAATAAAGGTGGACTAGCTATATTAATTTCAGAGAAAATAGACTTTAGAACAAGGGAAATTGTCAGTAATAAAGAAGAGCATTACATAATGATAAAGGGGTCAATTTTCCAAGAAGACAATAATCCTAAACATATACACACCTAACAACACAGCATCAAAATATGTGACGTGAAAACTGACGGAACTGCAAAGAGAAACAGACGAGTCCACTTTCATAGCTGGAGACTTCGACACCCTCTATCAGAAATAGACAGATCGAGCAGGCAGAAAATCAGTAAGGACATGGCTGAACTCAATAGCACCATCAATCAACTGGATCTAATGGCCATCTTTAGACTACTTCATCCAACAACAGAATACACATTCTCCTGAAGCTCACATCAAACATTCACCATGATAGACCACATTCTGGGCCATATTCGCACCTTGCCAAATTTAAAATAATAGCAATCATATAAAGTATGCTCTCACAATGAAAGTAAATTAGAAATCAATATTAGAAAGATAGCTGGAAAATTCCAAAATACACAGATATTAAACACTGTACTTCTAAATGAATAAAAGAAAAAATATCAAAGGAAATTTTAAAATATTTTGAAATAAATGAAAATGAAAATACACCTTGTCAAAATTTATGGAAGTAGTTCTTGGAGGAAAATTTACAGAATCAAATGCATATATTAGAAAAGAAGAAAAATCTAAAATCAATAATCTAAGCTTCCATCTTAAGAAACTAGAAAAAAGAAGAGCAAATTAAATCCAAAGTAAGCAGAAGTAAAGAGATAATATAAAAAACTAGAGCAGAAATCAACGAAATTGCAAACGGAAATTGATACAGAAAATCAACAAAGCCAAAAGCTGGTTCTTGGAAAACATGAATAAAACCGATAAACTCCTAACCAGGTTAAATAAGAAAAAAAGAGAAAAGAGGTAAATTACTAATATCAGAAACAAAAGTGGGGCCATCACTACTGATCCCATGGACATTGAAAGGTTAATAAAGGAATACTATGAAAAACTCTACGGCTACAAATTTGATAACCTAGGTAATATGGACCAATTCCTTGAAAGACAATCCACTAAAACTCACAAGGAGAAACAGGCTATCTGAATAGGCCTATATCTCTAAAAGAAATTGAATGAATAATTAATAATAACCTTTCAAAACAGAAAGCACCAAGCCCAGATGGGTTCATTGATGAATTCTACCAAACATTTAAGGAAGAATTCATATCAATTCTATAAAATCTCTTCCAGAAAATAGAAGCAAAGGGAATACTTCCTAACTCATTCTATGAGGCCAACATCACCCTAATACTAAAACCTAACAAAGACATTATTTAAAAAAAGAAATCTACAGACCAATATCTCTCATGAACACAGATGTAAAAATCCTCCACAAAATGTTACCAAATTAAATCAAACAATGTATAAAAAGAATTATATACCATGACCAAATGGGAATTATCCCAGGTATGCAATTCAAAACCCCAGGTATGCAACATTCAAAAATTGGATGTTAGTTCAACATTCAAAAATTAATTACAATTATCCAACACATCAACAGGCTAAAGAAGAAAAATCACATGATCATATCAACACATGCAAAAAAAGCATTTGACAAAATCCAACACTCGTTCATGATGAACAGTCTCAGAAAACTAGGAACAGAGCAGAATATCCTTAACTTGATTTAAAAAAAATCTATAAAAGACCTACAGTTTACATCATAGTAACAGTGAGAAACTAGTTACTGTCCTACTAAGTTAGGAACAATGCAAGGCTGTCCCATGTCCCCTTTCACCACTGCTGTTCGACATCTTCTGGAAGTCCTAGCTAGTGCAGTAATACAAGAAAAGGAAATTAAAGACACACTGATTGAGAAGGAATAAATACAACTGTCTTTGCTCACAAATGACATTTCTATGTACAAAATCCCAAAGAATCAACAAAAAAAGTCTTGGAACTAATAAGTGATTATAGCAAGGTTGAAGGATACCAGGTTAATATACAACAGTCAATTGCTTTCTTATACATCAGCAATGAACAATTGAATTTGAGGTTAAAAACACAATACCATTTACATTTCATCCCCAAAAGTGAAATACTTAGGTATAAATCTAACAAAATACACATGAGATCTATGTGAGGAAAACTACAAAACTCTGATGAAAAATATCAAAGAATTAAATAAATGGATATTCCATGTTCATGGATAGGAAGACTCAATATTGTCAAGATGTCAGTTTTTGCCAACTTGATCTATACATTCAATGCAATCACAATAAAATCACAAGAATAAAACCCCAGAAAGTTATTTTTACATATCAACAAACTTATTCTAAAGTTTATATAGGGAGGCAAAAGATACACAACCCAATAGCCAACACAATATTGAAGGAGAAGAGCAAAGTCTGAGGTCTTTAGAGACCAGACAGATAAAGGATAGTCTTTTCAACAATGGTGCTAGAACAATTGGACATCCAGATGTAAAAAAGTGAATCTAGACACATATCTTACACCTTTCATAAAAATTAACTCAAAATTGATCACAGACCTACATGTAAAATGCAAAACTTTAAAACTAAAAAATAACATAGGAGAAAATCTAGATGACTTTGGGTTTTGTTTGGTGATGATTTCTTAGATACAATACCAAAAGCATGATCCATGAAAAGAAAAAATTGCTAAGCTGGACTTAATTAAAATTTAAGAATTATACTCTGTGAAAGACACTTAAGAGAATGAAAAGGCAAGCCACCCAGACTGGGAGAAAATATTTGTAAAACACATGTCTGGTAACGGACTGG
Source organism: Daubentonia madagascariensis (assembly GCA_023783475.1). Lineage (NCBI taxonomy): Eukaryota > Metazoa > Chordata > Mammalia > Primates > Daubentoniidae > Daubentonia > Daubentonia madagascariensis. Next base: position 13,759,583 of record JAKFHU010002658.1, read on the forward strand.
TTTTCCAAATATACAAAGAACTCTTAAAACTCAACAATACAGAAACAACCCAATTTAAAAATGGGCAAAAGATCTGAACAGACGCCTCACCAAAGAAGATATACAGATGGCAAATAAGCATATGAAAAGAGGCTCACCGTCATAAGTCATTAGGGAATTGCAAATTAAAACAACAGAGATACCACTAAACACCTATTAGAATGGCCCAGATCCAGAACCCTGACAACACCAGGTGATGGTGAGGATGTGGAGCAACAGGAGCTCTCATTTATTGCTGGTGGGAATGCAAAATGGTGCAGCCACTTTGGAAGACAGTTTGGTGGTTTCTTAGAGAACTAAACCTACTTTTACCTTACATACATTGCAGCAATCATAATTCTTGGTATTTACCCAAATACGATGAAAACTATGTCCACACAAAACCTGCATGCAGATGTTTATAGTTCCTTCATTTATAATTGCGAAAACTTGGAAGCAATCAAGATGTCCTTCAATAAATGAATGAATGAACAAACTGTGGTACATCCAGACCGTGGAATATTATTCAGCTAAAAAGAAATGAGCTATCAAGCCATGAAAGGACATGGAAAAACCTTAAGTGGGTACTGATAAGTGAAAGAAGCCAGTCTGAAAAGGCTACATACTGTATGATTCCAACTATATGACATTCTGGAAAAGGAAAAACAATGAAGACAGTATAAAGATCAGGCGTCAGGGGTTGCTAGAGGTTGAGGGGAGGGAAGAATGAACAGGCAGAGCACAGAGTATTTTCAGCTCAGTGAACCTACTCTGTATGATATTACCATGTTGGATACACGTCATTATACATTTGTCCAAACCCATAAAATGTATAACACCAGGAGTGAAGCCCAATATAAACTATGGACTTTAGTTGATAATAATATATCAATATTGGTCCATCACTGTAGCAAATGTACTACATTAATAGGGGAAACTGGGGAGTAGGGTGGGAGTGGAGAAGGGGCATGTGAGAACTCTGTACTTCCAGTCCAATTTTTCTGTAAACATAAAACTGCTCTAAAAATGAAGTCCATTAATTTTTTTTAATTATAAAGAGAAAAAAACGTATCTTTATGACACCAGGATAGAGAAGAATTTTTAAAAAAACAAATACAGAAAAGCAAATATACCATAAGGAAAATACCAATATATTTGACATATAGTGAAATTTCAAAACTTCGTTGTGACAAGAGACCCTGAACAACATTAGGAAATGGCGCTTTAGGGCCTCTAATGTCTTTCCCTGGAGCTGCCACCACCGACTGTAACACCCACCTGGGCACAGCCCTCTCGGTATGTAAGGGTCCCCTCCCTGGGTTCTCAGGACCCCCATGAAGGATGGGGTTACCCTCCCCATCTCACAAGCAGGGACGGCCAACAAATGCCCTGCTGAGACCATGGCACCACAGGTGTGGAGGCAGGATTAAACCAGACCCCCTCCCTGCACAGGTCACATGCGGGTGCCCTTTGTAGGCTCAAAACCAGCCTTTTGGGGAGATGGGTGGTGTATTCCTGTGGGGTAGGGGAAGTAGGAGCAAGAGAAGAATGAATCACAGCCCTAAGCCAAGCAGAGCCCCGAAAATGGAGAGAGGGGCTGGGGTTTGGCAGCAGGGCCTGCCACAGGGTACAAGTGGCCTTGGGTGCCTTCCTGGCTCACTCCTTCACCTGGTCACTCTGGGCTGGGCTGCAGCAGAAGCAGTGGGGTGTTGGAGACAGCTCTCACCAGCTGGAGAACCAACTGTCACATTTTCTGGAATCTTACAACCAGTTGATGTCATGTTGGTAGTCTGATATTGGCCATGGCAGGCATCTTGACACCACAGAAATGGGCAGACACGACCAGTCAGGGACCCCACCTCCAGTTGTTAACACTTACCAGGGCACCACTAGAGAGGAGACTACCAAGGGGGAGGATGTGGCCTCCCCGTGCACACTCCAGTACCCTAACTGGTGCCCCTGTGGGGCAGTGGGAGGGACAGGGAGGGAGGAGAGCCTGGCAGGCCAGAGACCTCCCAGGAGCTGATTTGCCACACCCTCCATGGGAACAGAGAGAAGACTGCAGGTGCACATCCTTCTAGAAGTCATGGTGGGCTGGGCTGGGATCCCCCCAAATCCAGCCTGTCCTGTGCAGCCTCCATGGGAACGCAGCATTGCGGGACTTCTGCACGTTGCTCACTCACGCTCACTCTCCTCCCTCTCCCCGCCCCACTCTCTCGCTCTGTGTTCTGCGTGTGTGTCTCTCTTTCTCTCCCCCTTTCTCTTAGGTGAACCATGTTCTTCAGAAATCTTCAGCAACAAAGAAGGGAAGGAAGGGCCACGCCCCTCCCAGAAGCCATGGAGAGGCCCCACCGGTGAGTGTGCATTAACACAAGACCAGAATATGGAGATTTCTACAGATAATGGACAAGTTTGTTAGAAATCCTCACTCAACTTGGGCATAGTAGGAGGAGGGTGTGAGCAGGAGAAGGAGAGTGTGAACAGGGGGAGACAGGTGTGAGCAGGGGGAGGAAGTATGAGCAGGGGGAGGAGGGCATGAACAGCAGGAGGAAGGTGTTAGGAGGAGGGTGTGAGGAGAAGGGTGTGAGAAAGAGGGTGTGAGCAGGGAGAGGGTGTGACTAGGGGGAGGAGGGTGTGAGCAGGGAGAGGGTGTGAGTAGGGGGAGGAAGGTGTTAGGAGGAGGGTGTGAGGAGGAGGGTGTGAGTAGGGGGAGGAGGGTGTGAGCAGGGAGAGGGTGTGACTAGGGGGAGGAGGGTGTGAGGAGGAGGGTGTGAGGAGGAGGGTGTGAGTAGGGAGAGGGTGTGAGCAGAGAGAGGGTGTGAGTAGGGGGAGGAGGGTGTGAGCTGGGAGAGGGTGTGAGTATGGGGAGGAGGGTGTGAGGAGGAGGGTGTGAGCGGGGGAGGAGGGTGTGAGCAGGGGGAGGAGGGTGTGAGCAGGGGGAGGAGGGTGTGAGCAGCAGGAGGAGGGCGTGAGGAGGAGGGTTTGAACAGGCTCCGTCTTGGGGCCTCCTGTGTCACTGGCACCATCTGGCCCCTGGCATGGGGAGCAGGCCGCCCAGGCTCGGTGCATCCTTGAAATTCCTCCCCTGCCTACGTGGCGAGGCCCTCAGGCGTGTCAGGGCCGACCCACTCCCTGGGAAGAGTCCATGGTGCCTGTGTCTCAGGGCCTTGGTCCAGCCACAGAAGAAGAGCTGAGCCAGAGTTGGCTGTGATGGACTCATTAGCCTTGGGCCACCTGGAGGAAGTCTGTGGGGAACACTGAGGGACAAAGGCAGGTGACTCCTGTTTAAATTGTGTTTTTGTTGTTACAGGCTGACAGCTTCCATTTCATTTTCTGTGAGCTGCTGCTTTTATCAGTCACCCATATTTCAATTGGAATTTTGGCTATTTTTTATTGACCTGTATGAGCTCTTTATATATGAGGGAAACCACCCCTTGGCCCCATGCAGCCCAAATACTGTGAGGGTGTGCTTGGGTGGGATAGGGCAGGCATGTTCTTGCTCTGTCCCCCTAACATGACTGTAGACACTTCAGGACAGAGCCCGGTCTCTTCTCCTCTTTGCCCCTGGAGTCCAGATGTACAGATGGTGATTCCCTGGGGTGGGGGCAGCTGCCATCCTGACTCTCACCTGAGAAATTCCAGGGCAAGCTACGCCCCAGGATCAGTGTGGTGCCCAGGGCAGAGGAAGCCAGGATGCCAGACAGGAAGGCCCAGGTGGCTGGAGGAGGAGAGACAGGGCCTCCACCATGGCTGTTGGCAGCAGTGCCCGGCATGAGGCCCTGGTCCTGGGTCCCTGTCCCCTGAGGGCTATCAGCACTCCCCTGCATCCCCCACTTCCTCGGGCATCTCACCTCAGCACCCACATGCCAGGTCCCCTCTGCTGCCCTCTCTGAGCTGGGTCTGCAGGGACACCTGGGGGACAGGACAAAGTATCCCCACATGTCCACTCTGGGAGAAGGAAGGCGGGAGGGAGACTGTAGAGAAAGGGGATACAGAACCCTAAACCCCGCCTATGTCCCAAGGGCCAGGCCCCGTCCTGCTCAGGGAACACAGGTGACCACTGGCCCCAAGACTGGCCTCACGAGGCACAGAGAAGGCACCTTGCCAAGCAGCAGGCCTTGCATATGCAATGGCACGCGAGCCCCTTAATGCTCCCCACGAGAGATCAGGGGCCAATCAGGGCATCTGTTCACAGCCAGCCTGCCCTCCACTGCCCGCCGGGCCTGATGCGCCCAGGAGGCTCGGGCAAAGGCACTGAGGGAACTAGGCTTCAGGCAGCCAGCCTGAGTTGGCTCAGCCCTGCCCAGGGGTTTGTGTCCTCAGCCTGGAGCCCTGCCTGGCACTGGCCCCCTCACCCAGCAGGCTCCCACCACAAACACAGATTCCACAAAGTGCCGCCTCTGTGCTGGGCACGGTCCCAGAGGAGTGGGCAGGCACCAGGCCAGGCCCGAGAGAGGAGGGGTCTCACTACAGACAGGCCGGCTTCTCCTCGGAGCAGGCGGCTCGGACAAGGAGCAACTCACAGCTGCCCAGCTGGGGCCGGGCCCTGGGGTCCGGGTCGGCCCACCCACCTGGAGCCGAGGCCGTCTGCTCCTGGGCTGGCAGGAGAAGGGACACAGGTGGCAGCATGAAGGGATGGCCCAGCCAGCAGGAGCAGGGTGAGGGCGGTGCTGCACCTCTGGCCCCCGGGCCCACCCTCGCCGTGCCCCCGTGTCCCCGCTGCACACTCAGGGTCTGCCCTGGACCGCGTGTGAGCCCCAGCTCCGTCACGCCCCACGCACTGGGCGGGACAGACACAGAGGTCTGGTCCGAGGAGTGTGTGTGAGGCCCTGCCGTCTGGGCACGGGCGTGGGCAGCGGGTGGCGGTGCAGTCTGGGCTCTGCCCCGCGGCAGCCTCAGTCTCCCCACCTGTGGAAAGGACCCACTCGGCCTCCCAGCACTGCCGAGAGGGTTCGCCGTCTGGAAAGCAGGCTGTGCCGTCACTCCATTACCAGGACCGTGAATGGATCCAAAAGCATGCGACACCAGCCAATTAGGAAGAAACCAGCCAAACAGTGACTGGATTCAGAAACCACCACAGTAGTGGCCCCTGCAAAAGGCCGGTCTGCGAGCAGCCCCACAGAGCTACTTTCAAAGGCAGCTCTTCAAAGCCCAGCCACTTCCCTCCTGGAGGAGGCTGCCTGGGAAGGGACAACAGGGAAGTCACCGCACAGGGACTAGAACTGAATCAGATCACGGTGGCTCTGAAATCACCCTGAACAGAGCGACCGACAAGGCTGCGTCAGCTCACAGAGGACAAGCTGGAGGAGACTTTCCACCCTGGTGGCTGCAGGGGGCCGTGGGGATGTCACAGCTGAACCGCGGCACCCACAGGCTCCCTGACCCACACATGGGAACTCTGCATCATCACCAGCAGGAACACGGACCACGCAGAAAGTGACAGCAACCAGAGGGGCATCAGAACTTAGGATGTGTTTTGTGTTCACTTGGTGCTTATTTCCTGCAAAGTGTGTATCAGTTAAAGCGTTCGTGTTTTGTTTTTGTTTTTCATTTCAGATCAATCGGATTTCATCCCTAAGTTTTATTCTCGAGGAATGCAAAAGGACTGTGGAAGCTCGGAAATGTCCATGAGATCAGCCTGTGGGGCACCTGAACCACCAACAGGTGAGCTTTGGGGCGAGTCTCAGAGGAAAAAAATGGGGTTTCCATAGGAACCAATACATGGAGCCAGATAGGACCCCAGAGAGTCATTTGACTCAACCCTCCTGGTTTAGAGGTGGGGAGGCTGAAACCCAGACAGTTACATGGCAGCCCCAGGCCACAAGGCCCAGCAGCTACACTGTGCCCAGTGGGAGGGGACCCTGTATCATGTCCTTTAAAAATGTCCTTTGTACACCCACATTCATAACAGCATTATTCACAACAGCCTAGTGGTGGAAGCAACCCAAGCGTTCATGTACAAGTGAATGGATAAACGAAACGTGGTACGCGCACACAGCGGAATACTGTGCAGCCTTAAAAGGGAAGGAGATTCTGTCACAGGCTACCACATGGATGGATCTTGAGGACACCATGCTAAGTGAAATAAGCCAGGCACAAAAGGACACATCCTGTATGATTGCACTTATATGAGGAACTTAGAGTCGTCAAATTCATAGAGACAGAAAGCAGAATGGTGGTTGCCAGGGGCTGGGGGCAGATGGGGAGTTAGTGTTTAATAGGGACAGTTTCAGTTTGGGAAAACGAAAAAATCTGGAGCTGGATGGTGGTGATGGTTGCATAACAATGTGAATGTACTTAATGCCACTGAGCTGTACACATAAAAATGGTTACGATGGTAAATTTTATTAATGTATATTTTACCACAATAAAAATATGTCCCGGTAGGGTATGTGGCCATATCTCTGAGAAATTAAGAAATAATGAAAGAAAATGGTACTTGTAATGCTGTCTTTAAAATCTGGTTTTTAAAAAGAGCTCCTTTAGTACCAAGTGGCAAATCAACCCTTAACCTTTGGTAACAAACAAGAAAAATTTCAGAGGAAAAAAAAGCCTGTAACAATTCCAGGCAGTAAACTAAAAGCAGCGGGCAGCTGCGATGGTGCCATGTGGGGCTGTCATGGCCCCGCTGTACCCCTGAGGCTAAACCCAGGCACAGGCGGCCCCACTTGGGCCTCTCCCAGCCCCGGCACCCTGAAGGGCTGTTCTGCCCTGCGAGCACCAGGGCCTGGCTCTGGGTCTGAGCTGTGCCATCCCTCACCCAGGCCCCCACCTCCCTGGTGCCAGGACAGCAGCAGGAAACCAGGAGGCCTTTAGGCCTGTGCCACTGGCAGACAGGACAAGGGGAGGGGTTGTGCCACTGGCTCTGCCCTCCCCCCACTGTGGACAGGGAAGGGTGGCTGCAGGGTGGCTCCCTGCACTGCAGACTGACTCTCATGATGAAGTTCCAAGAGGTGACCTTCACCCTGCCCAAGGTCACACAGCAGGATCCGAATGAGGCACCCAAATGAGGCACCGACCCACCTTCACCATACAGTCACACCTGCTGGAGACTGTCCCTCACCACCTCACTGTGCCCCATTGCCCAGATGGGAAACTGAGCCCATGCCCTAGTGTCTGCTCCCGCTGGCTGTGGCTCGGGGCAGCCCCAACAAACCCAGGGAGCATCGAGGCAGGCCTGGCCAGCCGTGGGCCATCCTCCCGAGGGGCTCCTTGTTGCCTTCTGCACAAGGCCTGGAGCAGGGGCTTCAACTCAGACTGCAGCCCCCATGGGCGACCAAGGCTGGGAAGAGCCTCACATGTGCCCTGTGACAGTGATGCCGCCGAAACAGCACAGAAGTCACAGGTGAGGCCATGCTTTGGTCCCCCCTTCAGAGCCCACGTCCGCGGGGCCAGACAGCAGAGGTGACTGGGATTTAGAATGACAGCTCTTTTCCTTAGCCCACAGGGGAGGAAATAACCTGACTGTGCTTCAGTGGGGAGCCAGAGACCCAGAAGTGCCTGTGACACTCATCAGAGGGCTACTGAAGCCCCAGAATGCCCTTCAGAGCTGGGGACAGGGCACCGAGAACCTGGGAAGGCAGGAGGAGGGTGCCCAGAACAGAGGGCATCAAGAGACACCCTACAGGTCCTGTAAGTGAGGGGAGCAGCAGCCCCCAGGCCCTGCCCCGGAGGGGCCCCCTTAGAGCGAGGGGAAGGCCCAGAGGCCATCGTGACACCAGGAGGAGCTGGAGAGCAGGAAGCAAAAGAGGGAGGAAGGGCAAGTGTAAACCTGAAGTGGGAAAAACAGAGGGAGAGAGGAAAAGACAGACAGAGACAGAGGGAGAGAGAGAGATTAACACCCCTCCCACAAGACACGCCATCCTGGGCTGTCTGTTATGTGAGCAATTAGTCAAGGGGAGAGTTTCTGACTGTCAGTCAGAAAATAAAAATGTAAGGATAAAATGAACCTGGTCTCAGGTGTGCAAAGGAATTGTGAAAAGCATCAAAATCTTTGCTTCTGTCAGGGATTTCAGACTGGGTGGGGTGGTCTCCATCAGTCCCTGTGGGCTGGTGTGACAAAAGGATGAGGAGAGGCATGGGGGTGGGGAGTTGGCTGTGGCCCAGGACAGCTAGGGGTCCCCATCTCTGCAGGAGGCAGCGCACAGGCTCAGCCATGTTCATTTCAGGAAGGAGAGCAGGACCCTCGGGGCCGGCTGCGCGTCCTCCGCAGCAGCCTTGCATCTATCCCTTTCCCCCTAACCTCCGGCTCCTGGGGTCCCAGCAGCCCGCCCAGTCTCCCCCTCCCCCTCCCTTGCCACCTGGCTGAGGGCCTGAGCCATAGGCCAGTGCTCACGCGCTCTGTCCCGTCTCCCCAGTCCTTGGGCTGCCTTTCAAGGCAACTGCATCTGTGCCCCAGAAGTTCCACACTGCAGCAGAGGTCGCACTGCTGTTACAAGGGCCCCCACCCAGACTTGAGGGGCCCAGACCTCCTCTGAGGAAGGAAAGAGGGCACAGATGGAGGGGAGCCCCGAGGCCCGCCTCACAGTGGAGTAACAGGGCGGCTGCAGCCCCATCCTCGCTGCACAGGCTGGGCCTGGAATCTTGGATGGGACAGTCCCAAGGGCCGCTCAGGAAAGGAGCAAAATGGAGCCCCAGAACGTGGGCCAAGGCCTGGAACAGGAGGCGAGGCTGTGGGGGCAGAGTTTGGAAGCCAGAGCACCTACTGGGTCCCTAGTCCCAGTGGAACCCTCAGAGACACAACCCCAAAGGTGAAGTGATGCAAACAGCATCCCTCCCTGTGCCAGTCTCTGGAAGGGCGGGGGGTGGGGGGTCACCCAATGTAGATTGGTCCTCTGGTCTCCAGGTTAGAGCCTGCCCCAGGCTCTGCTTGTGAGGGGCTCACGGCTCCCTGGACCTTCCTGAGCCAGTGGAAGCCTGACCCTTCCCAGTGCCTCAGGCCTGAGCTCAGGTCTAGGCTGACATCAGGCAGAGGCCCAGAGGACTGGCTAAGTTTAGAGACACTGTCATCAGGCACAAGTCAGGTGTTCTAGTGACAAGACTGCTTCTCACTGTTTTTCGTTTGTGAAGACACTTCGCAGCAGAGGCTGGTTCAAAGGAGGTGGCCGGGCCAAAGCCTCACTTCTGCCTGGGTCCTGAAGATTAGCGGAGGCCACCAGCTGCGAGCTGGACAGTGACAGTCACTTTAATTTCTAAGCTCTCCTCTCAGCAATTGGAACATTGAGATCCAGATGTGAGAGGGTTTTTTTTCTATGCAGGTTTTATTTATTTAACATCTTTATTGAGATATAATTCATATACCAAACAATTCACTCAGAGTGTGTAACTCAGTGGTTTGAAATATATTCACGGAGTTGTACATCCATTACCAAAATCTAAGTTTACAACATTTTCATCCCTTCAAAAACAAACTTCTACCCACTAGCAGTCACTTCCCATCCTCTCTCTCCACATCTCCGGCTCCTGTTTCTGTCCTACAGATTTGCCTTTTCTGGACATTTCATACAAATGGAATCATACAACATGTGGCCTTTGGTGACTGGCTTCTCCCACTGAGCGTGATGTTTAAGGCTCACCCACGTTGTGGCGTATGTCAGTGCTTACTAGCACTTCATTTCTTTTTACGCCTGAATAACATTGCACTGTATGGATACAACACATTCTCTCTATCCATTCATCAGTTGAGGGACATTTGGGCTGTTTCTACTTTTTGGCTACTATGGATAGTGCTGCTATGACCAAGTTTTTCTGTGGACATACATTTTCATATCTCTTGGATATACACCTAGGAATGGAACATTTTGAGAAACTGCCAAAGTATGTTCCTTAGTGGCTGTGCCATTTGACATTTCTCACCAGCAATGAATGAGGGTTCCAACTTCACATCCTCACCAACACTTGTTATTATCTGTCTTTTGGATAGTAGCCATCCTAGTAGGAGTAAAGTGGTATCTCATTGTGGTTTTGATTTGCCTTCCCATGACTAATGATGCTAAGCATCTTTTCATGTGTTGCTGGCCATTTGTATATCTATTTTGGAGAAATGTCTATTCAATTCCTTTGCCCATTTTTAAATTGCATTGTTTCTTTTTACTATTAGGTAGTAAGAGTTCTAAAAATATTCTGAATACAAATTCCTTATCAGATATATGATTTGTGACTATTTTTTCCCACTCTATGGGCTATTCTATTTCACTTTTTTGATGGTGTCCTTTGAAGCACAAAAGTTATTAACGTTGATGAAGTCCAACATTAAAACTATTTTTCTTTTGTTGCTTATGCTTTTAGTGTCATATCTGAAAAACCATTGCCTAAACCAAAGTCACAAAGATTTACTCCTATATTTTCTTCTAAGAGTTTTATGGTTTTAGCTCCTCCACTTAGGTCTATAAGTCATTCAGATAATTTTTGTATATGGTGTCAAGTAGGGTTCCAACTTTATTCTTTTGCATGTGGATACCCAGTTGTCTGTTTGTTGAATGGACTATTATTCTTTCTCCATTGAATTGTCTTGGCATCCTTGTCAAAAATCAACTGACTTTAGATGTATGGATTTATTCTAGACTCTCAATCCTGTTCCACTGATCTATGTGTTTATCCTTTTGCCAATATCACATTGTCTTGACTGCTGTAGCTGTGTAGTTATTAATAGTTTTGAAATCAGGACATGTGAATCCCCCAACTTTGCTCTTCTTTTCCAAGATTGTTTTCGCTATTCTAGGTCCCTTGTATTTCCACGTGAATTTTAGCACCAGCTTGTCAATTTCTGCAAAAAAGACAGATGGAATTTTTATATGTATTACATTGAATCTGTAGGTCAATTTGGAGCATACTGCCATCTTAACAACATTAAGTCTTTCAATCCATGAACATGGGATGTCTTTCCATTGATTTAGGTCTTTTTTAATTTCTCTCAACAGTGATACGTAGTTTTCAATGTACAAGTCTTACACACTTCTTTTGTTAAATTTATTAAGTGTTTTATTCTTTTATATGCTATTGTAAATGGAATTTTCCCCCTACGTTTATTTTGATATTGAACATTGCTGGTATAATGAAATACAATGGATTTTTGTATATTGATCTTATATCCTGTAACTTAGCTAAATTCATTTTTTAGTTCTAACTGTTTAGTGGATTCCTTAGGATTTTCTATATACAAGATCATGTCCTCTGCAGAGAGAGGTAGTTACACCTATTCCTTTTCAATCTGGGTGCCTTTTATTTCCTTTTCTTGCCTAATTGCCCTGGCTAGAACCTCCTGTACCATGTTGAATAGAAATGGAGAGAGCAGACATCCTTGTCTTGTCTCTGATCTTAGGAAGAACATTTCAGTCTTTCACCATTAAATACGGTGTTAGCTGTGAGTTTTTCATAAATGTCTTTTATCAAGTTGAGGAAGTTCCTTTCTACTCCTAGTGTGTTGAGTGTTTTTATTATGAAAGAGTATTTGGCCTCTGTCAAATGCCTTTTCTGCATCTATCGAGAGGATCATACAGTTTCTTTGTATTCTATCAACTTGGTGTATTACACGATTGATTTTTGTATGTTAAACCAACCTTTCATCCTTGGAATAAGTCCTACTTGTTCATAATGTATAAGCCTTTTTATATGTTGCTAGATTTGTTGTGCTATTATTTTATTGAGGATGTTGCATATATATTCATAAGGGATACTAGTATGTAGTATCTTATGTAGTTTTCTTTGTGGGTTTTGGCATCAGGGTACTACTGGCTTCACAGAATGAATTAGGAAGAATTTCCTCCTTTTCTATTTTTTGGGAGAGTTTGTGAAGGATTGGTATTAATTCCCCTTTAAATGTTTGGTAGAATTTACCAGTAAAGTTAACTGACACTGGGCTTTTCTCCATGGGAAATTTTTAAATTACTAGTTCAATCTCTACTTGTTACAAGTCTAATTAGATTTTCTATTTCTTCTTGTGTCAGTTTCAGTAGTTTTTGTCTTTCTAAGTGTTTGTCTATTTCATCCAGGTTATCTAATTTTGGGGCACATAATTGTTCACAGCATTTCCTTGTTTATTTCTGTAAGGTTGGTAGCAACGTCCCCTCTGTCATTCCTGATTTTGGCAACTAGAATCTTCTTTCTTTCTTCTTGGCCTAACCACCCTTTTTATAACCGCAACCTTCCTCCTAACTGGCACTCCTGAGTTTTTAAAATTACTCCTAGAAGTATTAACCACCTTCTACCCTATCATGTCATATAATCTGTTTAGTTTTTATGCTCATCATCTGCCTCTCCCCACCAGTATATAAGCTCTCTGAGGTCAGGCATCCTTGAACGCTTTGTCACTACTGTTTCCCAAGCACCCAGAAAATGCCTGGCAAATGGTAAGTGTGCAGCCTGACCTGTTGAATAAATGAATAAGTCTTCAGGAGAGCAAAAGAAATTAGGAACAAACTAAGACCACTCAGACTGTAACTATTATCCTTAAAAGAAACCAGAAAAATGGAAAAAAAAAAAAAAAAAACCCAAAACAGGGTGACCTTGAAGCCCTGGCCCTGCGTTGTCTAACACAGTGGCCACTGCCACCACCTAGACATAAGAAAGAATCTGGCATGTGGCTGGTCCAAACTGAGATGTGCCATAAGTGTAAAATACACAAGAGGTTTCAAAGATATACTATAAAAAGGAACGCAAAATAGCTTAATAATTTTTGCATTGATTACTCGTTGAAATAATATTTTGGATATAGAGTTAAATAAATATATCATTAAAGTTCCTTTCACCATTTTTTACTTTTCTTTTTAAGTACTAGAAAATTCTAAATCATATATGTGGCTCACCTTTCTGGCCACATTTTATTTCTTTTGGAGAATGCTGCTGTAGACAACATGGATAGTGTGTGTGGTGGCGGGTGGCAGGGAGGGGGTAACGTCAGAAAACAAAGGTAAATTCTAAATGCATGGTTAGGTGAGGCTTTGAAAGAACCAAGAGATGTGAGAGGGAGTGTGGGCTTAGGCGAGTGTCTGGCCTCAGATGCAGAGTCCCCTGCAGGGTCTACATCTGCAGTTGCCCACTGGAGCCACCTGGGAGCTTTTCAAAAATACTGACGCCCCATCCGCCTACAGTGTCTGATTAGCTGGGGTGGGGCTGAACTCCCCTGGGGCCTCCCATATGAAGCTGGGGCTGAGAACCACCGTCCTGATCATCATCTGCAGGAGGTCCTGCTCCTAACTAGACCTGTGCTCTTTGCCCAGAAAGCCCCTAACAGATGGCCTGGATCACACCCACAGGCCGAGAATCAGGCTGCACCTCAATATACAAGAACAGAAATAACTTGAAGAACTTTATTAAGAAATGGGCTTGGCCAGGCATGGTGGCTCACACTTGTAATCCTAGCACTCTGGGAGGCCGAGGCAGGAGGATCGCTTGAGCTCAGGAGTTCGAGATCAGCCTGAGCAAGAGCAAAACCCCGTCTCTACTAAGAATAGAAAATTAGCTGGGTGTAGTGGCACACATCTGTAGTCCCAGCTACTCAGGAGGCTGAGGCAGGAGGATCACTTGAGCCCACGAGTTGGAGGTTGCAGTGAGCTATGACGACACCACTGCACTCTAGCCTGGGCAACAGAATGAGACTCTGTCTCAAAAAACAAAGGAAAAGAAATGGGCTAAAGGCTGCAAACCTCTTGCAGTCAAGCTCCATGGCAGGCATATAAGTGCTGACAGCCCTGGGGCTGCATCTCACCAGGTGACAAGACTGGCAGCCCCCCTGGGCTGGGCATCAGTAGACCCCAAGGACCCACCTGCAGTGCCACTCAACACTGCCAGCAAGGCCCTCATCTTTTATGTGGTGGGTGTGCCACTGCTCTGAGAAGCAGTCACAGCTGCAAGGACTGAGTGACCCAGACTGTCACTGAGCCATTGCTGAGCACCTACTGTGTGCAGGGCATTGTTCTCAACACTTGAATGCAGCATTGGGTGACAGAGGCAGGGGCTCTGCCTCTGTCTCAGCTCCTTGCTGGAAATGGGCACTAACAGGGATGTGCTTGACACCTGGACAGCATCACAGCAGAAGGCACGCCACCTTTCGCATGTCACTGCGAGGGTGAGAGCAACTTCTTCCCTCCCGTCTTCGCTTGCTGCTCAAAAAGTTGGGAAATAAGGACTGTGGTTCTCAAATTACGCCCCTGCACGACAGTGTGGTTTTATGCTTCCTTCCATGAAATGTTCTTAAATCTTTGCCTGGCTATTGCCAATCTGTTCTCGAATTCAACAAGAGCTCATATCTGGCTTAACAAAGAATCATAACTTTAGTTATTTTAGGATGATTATGTCAATACAAAAAGAACTATGTCCACCAGGAGCTAAGCCCTGCATAAGTGACCCTCTAGCCCAGGAGATAAAAGCCACCCAGAAGTTTGGCAGCTAGTAACACCACCTCTAACATAAAAGGATGTTTTTATTTTAAATAAATTCAGATTTTTATATGAATAAAATATACATTTCTGTGTAATATGCCAATATGATAATTTTTAAAAAACCAAGTAAATACATAATGCATTTTTATGTTTCTACACTAACAAAGTAAGTTGCAGCTGTAAAAGATGCTTTAAAAATAATCAAATCAGATTCCACTTGTGTGGGGGAAGAAAGAGGGAGTTAAATGTTTTGAAAATACATTTAAAATCTCCAGAAACGCCACGTCTCTTGCCTGGGCCAGGGAGGTGGCATCAGGGAACACAGGGACATGAGAGCCATTGTCCCAGGGTCACAGTCATGTGCACATTCATCTCCACTTGGCCTTTTCCATTAAATTACTTGTTAAATTCTAGGGTGGCTCAATACAGACTCTTTAAAGGCCAATGGAGCAAAAATGAGGGAACCATTCCTGTTAGAATTTTTTTTTAAGTAGAAGAAAGAAAACCCAGACATTACATCTCTCTCCCCTCTGCTCTTGGGGATTCGCAGAAAGAAAAAAAAAAAGACAACAATACGTACTTCAGTTCTTTCAAATAAGACCTGGGAGGGACCTCCTTAGTCCTGTGGGCTTTGACCTCAGCAGAAGTCTACCTGCGCCCACTCCCATGCGTCCAGCCCCTACAACTGGCTGTGCTGCAAACACAGCCTTCGTTCACAACCATCGTGCCCTCCTAATGACCTTCCAGGCCCTGATTTCAAATATAGGGTCTTATCATCCCCTGTCACACTTGTCAGAGGATGGGTCCTAATTTTTGGTTTAAAAAATGTGGCCAACATGTATGCACACATCTCTCTGTTAAGAACTGGCAGGCACTTAGCCGTAAGAAAAGACTTACTGACATGTGGAGTAGTCATGAAAGTGTTAAGCAAACAAATTCTAGAATCACATATATGGTGATTCCATCTGTACTTTGAAATCATATATATCTGATATATGTATGTATATGTGCATATATGTACACACACACACATATCCTGACATTAAAATAAAGAGTCCAGGTACTTCCAGCGAGTGAGGGAACTTGAGTGTAAACAAGTCACATTTCACTGCACATATTTCTATATTTCTTGTTTTTTTGTTTTTTCACGAGACCATATTGCCCTGTTAATTTGTTTAATAAAAATTTCAAATTATGCTTGTCTCAAATGGGGTCAGAGTGTTGGTTGTCTTCTACAACAAACGGAAACAACATTTTCACAAAGGGGAACCGAGGGTTAGTTGAGGGGTAGTGCCCTCGGTTTGGAAAGGCACAAAGACGGCATGGCAAGCAGCTGACCAAGGACAAGTGCCCCAAATCCTCAGGTCAGAGCAGACCACAAGCTGGCCATGAGTCAGCCGGTGGAGTAATAGCATTTTTAAAGCACAGCACAGAGCAGGGTCATGAGCTACTGAGAAGAGCAGAGCGTGGATTCAAACCCTGACCCTGTGAGACCTTTACTAGGGAGTGGGGCTTCTCCATGCCTCAGTTACCTCTTCTATAAACTTGCAATGATCACAGTACCTATTTCACAGATTGAGCATGTTAATATAATAAGCACCATTTAAGCGCTAGCAACTGTTACCAGAAAAGAAAGAGTCTGGGTAGCAGGCATGCAGATATATTCTTAGCTCTCAGCAAAGTAGGTTATGGTATAAAAATACCATTAAATAGTAACTAAACTAGCATCACCTTAATGCACATCTTGCCAGCAACCTCAGCATGTGCGACTTTTTAAACTACCCTACATTAAGGAATCAAGACCAGGAGGACTTGAGCTGGCCTCCTTGGAGCCAGGCCAGCAGACAGAGGCCCACCTGGTTCACCCCTTCCCCACAAGTGTAGGAGCACCCACCTCAAGCCAGGCACTAGGGACACAGCCATGGGCAGGGGACCAGACCCCTGCCTCTGTGTGGGTAAGGTGCCCGGAGTGTCAGATGGGGCAGACTGCAAGGGAAAGACAGAAGTGCTGGCAAGGAGAGGGGAACCAGGGCTGGGCTCCCGGACAGCCTGCTGAGCAGCCGAGGGAGAGAGCTGGTGGAGTTGGGGGGAGCAGGAGGGCTGGCTTGGCCAAGGCCCTGAGGCAGGAAGTGCTTGGTGTGTTCCAGGGAGGGAGAAAGCAAATACAATGATAGCTCCTCCACCAATTCCTCCCTTCCCTGGCAACCAGCTTCAGAGCTTGGAGATTCAAAAATTGATTTGCTCTGAATTTCCTAAGTTTATCTATTAACTACCTAGCAGGCCACTCGCTGGTTCAGTGTATGCCTCTCGGCAGAAAGCATCCACCAGTTGACAGTGATGCCCCCACCAGTGGCCAGGTCACAGACACCCCAGGACACAGCCTGCTCTATGCCCATTGGAGTACCCCTGGATGGAGTCAAGGACATATCGAGGTCAGTTCTGGTCCTATCTGAGGTTCAGGGCAAGCTCAGAGGGGTGGGAGATGCCCTCGACTGGAGCTCAGGGGCCACCCTTGCTGCCTGGGCTTGGCAAGTTGCAGGACTTTCCCTGAATTCAGTTCTTTGTCTGTAAAATGGGGGTGGGGAGAAGAGCCTTCCTGGACATTGAATCAAATAAAACAAATGTTTAAAGTAATGTACACATTAGATATTGTTACAGTGTAGACCCCAAGCCCCAGTGCCATCTCCCCCAGAGAAGGAGGGGGTCCATGAACCCATGAAATTATATCCAAAGCCTCATGGGAGTTGCTTTCTTCCAGGAAGATCATCCATATTTTAAAGGCGACAATGACTCCCAAAAAGTAGAAGATTCACCAGCCTGAATACAGAATGTGAGACCTCTTCCTGCCCAAAAAACTGTCAACATTTACAACCTGCCAACGCTGAGGGAAGGCAGCAATGGGTGTGGGGGAGTCCCCAATCCTGCTGGTGGGAGTGGGCATGGCAGGGAGCGTGGTGGCACCGGCTGAGACAAGGCACACAGACCCTCACGGGCAGCCCCACTGCCAGGGATACACCCTAAAGAAACCCTCACACCTGCACATATAGCGGACACGCACTTGGCTTTGGGCACGGTGTGCGGGGCGAGAGCAGACACTGGAGACAACCTAGATTTGCAGCAGGAGTGGAGCAGGTAAGACGTGGTGTTCATACTACAGAGCGCTACGCGGCAGCCCACAATCCAGTCAACAAGACTGTTAAGCAAAAAATACAAGTGCCAGGTTTTTTACATAAATTTAAAAGAAAACACAAAAGAATCCTATATATTAGTTATGAGTACTTGTATGTGTGTGTAAATGTGCCAAAAAGAGGCTGGGAAGAAAAATGCAAATGCAGTAGTTGGAGGAAAACGGGTTATTTAATATTTATTTGTAATGCTTTACTTCTTATAACTTAAAAAAAGGACTTAAAGCCAAAATGACAAAAGATTAACAGTTTTCAATTCTGGGTAGAGAAGACGCTGGTATTCGTGTTATTACTGCCGGTATTTTTCTGGATTTTTAAAGTCTATCCAATATAAAATAATTAAAACTGCACAGCTGGCTGGCCCATGCCAGGCTGAGGGCTTCCCTGCTGTGCTCTGTACCTGCTCCCAGGCCCCCCAGGCTCAAAGTGGCTCTGCATCCCAGGACACAGGCCGCCAGGCCAGTGTCTGTGAGCCCTGCCAGGCTGGGCAAGGAAAGGCACACCCCACGGAGATGGGCGGGGCAGGCCCCAGAAAGTGGCTCTTCTTGGCCAGCTGACCCTGCTGCCCAGGCCCCTGGGGAAGATCTGGGAGCACGGACAGCAGAAAAGGGATGGGTCAGGGGAGGGGAATGGCCAGTGGCCGAGACACACATGAGCAGCTGTAGGCCTGTCCTTCCTTTGGGCAGGGAGCTCAGCGTCACCTGACTGGGTACCAGGAGCTGTGGCTTTAAATAAACTTGGACGTGTCCACCTGGGGCCTGGAAGCAACACCGACTGTGCCCTAGGCAGGCACTGTCAACAACCAGCCAACATGGCCACCAAAAGACTCCGGCCCTGAGAATGGGCTGAATTCCCACAGCTCAGCCCTGACCTCAGACATCTCCCTTGGGTGCTCTGCACCACCCTCCCAGCTGTCCCATCCATTGCACAGCTGCACCCTGGGGCACTCAGTCCCCTCCCTACCCCAGGGCCACCCAGCAGGGCAGTGATAGGCCCTTGGCAGCCCCCGGGGCCTGGTGTCTAGCAGGTATCCACAAAGGTGTGCTGGGCTGAGCAGACTGCTCCTGGCTAGGATGCCACCCCACATATCCTAGGTCACAGTGCTCCCCTCGACGCCAGGCTTCACTGCTCACATCACACATGCATGGCTCTTGGTGCCTTCACTGGAAGGCGACACTTGCTCCCTTCTGGTGGCGAGTCATCCTCTTGCTTCCAGGGGAGGAGCCCAGCAGTCTCAGCCTCATCTGGTCTCCACTGAGGGCGCCACCCCTCTCAGCCTCCCTGAAGGCAGCCTCAAAGACCTCCATTCCCCAGTGTGGATTGGCAACAGCTGGGAAAGCCAGTCAGCGCTGGAGCTGGAGGCTGGGGCTGAGGGCCATCCTGACCCTCCTGCTGCACACAGTGAGGCTCACACCAAAGTGAAGCAGGGAACAGCCGGAGTGAGCTGCACGTTAAGGAAACTGGGGGGTGTATGGGACAGTCTTGAAAGAGGCTTCTTTGGAGGAGACCAGGGCCGCCTGGTGTAAAGGCCTGTGTGTTCCCGGGCACAAGTAGAGAAGATGACAAGAAGGCCCCCTAAGAAGGAGTCGCTCCCCACTGCTGATCTCTTCCTCGGAGAACCAGGCACGTCACCTGCTGCCCACCAGCCCCTACAGCAGGCAGGACACACCTCTGGAGGACAACAGGACAGACCTGTTCACCTGAGGGTCTGAGAGCTGGGGAGCCAGCCACCCCTGCTGGGTCACAGCCCCGGGCCTCCTGTCCACACAGAAGGCCACCTCACTACCATCTGAGGACCCCAGCCCTTCACCCCTTTCCTCACAGGCCTCCAGCCCCAGCCAGCCCCTGGAAGTGTCTTCAAGGCCTGTGTCCCCAGAGCCCACAGACACACAGTCCCTGTGAAGGGGTGCTGGGCCCACACCCTCCCTAAAGTTGTCCACCCTGGGGCACCTTGCAGGTCCACTCAGCCCCCACCAAAGGGGCCCCTGGGCCAGCCTTGCCCCCCTACCCGGAGCCATCCAGCATGGGCTCCTTCCACTCCACTCAGCTCCCTACCCCCCACCCGAGTCCTCCCCACGTGCAGGGCAAGTGGGGATGAACACACCCCCCACACTCCTCCAGCTCGGCACTCCACAATTATCAATGATCAGCGTCCCTCGCCCACCACAAGCTTTCACCAGACGCTTATTTAGTAAAGGATAAAAAGGATCTGCTGCTGGATGTGTAAGAGGAAATCTCGCCCGCGCCCCCACCTCGCAAGAGGGACGGAGGAGGGTGGGGGAGAACGGGGAGAATTAGGAGGAACCGGGAGGAGGGGGAGGAGGGGGCCAGGGTGGAGACTCA
Source organism: Daubentonia madagascariensis (assembly GCA_023783475.1). Taxonomy (NCBI): domain Eukaryota; kingdom Metazoa; phylum Chordata; class Mammalia; order Primates; family Daubentoniidae; genus Daubentonia; species Daubentonia madagascariensis. The sequence continues at coordinate 13,779,507 of JAKFHU010002658.1, forward strand.
GGAGTTCTGAAGCCGGCCCGAAGGATGCCAGGTGCGGACACGTTGATTCACAGAGGGGAGATCCCAGGCCAAAGAGAAGGCCCCCGAGGGGCTTCCTGGTCTCTGACTCCAGGGGCAAAGAGGGTCTAGGGCCCCAAACCAAAGCTTCGCCGCACCTCGCTCATGCTGCCAAGCAGAGCCCAGGAGCCACAGCACCTGTTCCCCGTGAGGCCGGACCTGAAACAAGCCTTCAGAGCCTTCCTCTTTAGGGCCCCCCAAATAACCTTCCCAAATCCAGCACCCACCTACCTCACTGACCCTGCAATTAGAAGCCCAATCAGGCTTCTCATTCCACCCCCTCATCCCCATCCCCATAACCTGATCCAGGCTTCCTGACCTCTCCCTCCTCCCGCCCCCCAATTCCTGTTTCCAGAAGAATCTGGGGGAAAATCCGCCAGAACCCAGATTCCCCGAGAGACCCAGAGCAGAGGCTGCTCCCACGCCGGCAGCCCCCGCGCGGATGGGGCCACGCGCAGGAGCAGGCGCGGAGCAGGTCCCGCCACCCCCGCCGCCGCCGCTCGGATGGGGGTGGGGACAGCGCGCCCACGCGGGGGAGGACCCTCTGGGGCCGCGGCCGACCCCTCCCCGCGCTCCAGACCCCGCGGCCGTCCTCACGAGCCCCACCTCTCTGACCTCCCCGCCACCAAATGCGTCACGTCTGCCGGGCGCTCTGGGGACACCTGCTGCCGCCCCCGCCGCGCCGAGTCTCGAGCCCGGAGTCCCGGGCCCGGCCGGGCAGCCGCGCTGGGCAGGGCTGGGCAGGGCGGCGCGCGCTGAGGTCCGGCGGCCAGGCCCGGGGCCTGGGGCTGGGGGGTCGGGGCCGCGCGGGGCCGTGCGCTCGGGCCCGGAGCCCAGAGGAGCCGGCGGCGCGCGGGGCCGCAGTGCGCCCGGAACCGGCAGCGCGGAGGGTCCCGACTCTTTGAGGTCCCGGCCCTCCGGGGTCCCCGGCCCAGCCCGCGCGCGCCGCGGCTCTTACTTGCCAATATCCTCGTAGAGCTGGTACTCGTCGGTGAAGCGGGTGCAGGTCACCGTGGTGGCCATGGCGGCGGCGGACGGGCTCGGCGTGCGCTCGGCTGCGCTCGGGCGGCGGCGACTTCGGCTCCCGCTCGCGGGCACGGCGGCGACACGGGCGCGGGCGCGGGAGACACCTCGGCTCGCGGCGCCGGGCGGGGGCCGGACTGGGCTGCGCCGGGCGGCGAGCGCACGCGAGATCTGCTCGCTCCGTCCCCGCCAGGAGCGCGCCGCACACCTACGCGCGGGGAGGCGCGGGCGCCGCTGTCACCGCCGCCACCGCCGCGCCCGCCCCGCCCGCCGCCCCCTGCACGCGCCTCACCCGCACCCTGCACACACCCGCACCCGCGCCCTGTACGCGCACCACGCCCGCACCCAGAACCCGAGCCCGTACCCACTCGCACCCTGCACATGCAGGCGACCTGAGCCACCTCTTCCAATTGCTGCCCCCCTGCTTCCACACACACACAGAGGACTAAAAATGAAGCCAGCCTCCTCTCTCCCCTGAAGGCCCACCTCACCGTGACAGCAGGAGGGGACTGGGGCCCACATCGGGGTCCAGGGGCTCCTATGCCACCCTCCACAAGACCCATGTCTCACACCCCCAGGAGGAAATGCTGCCAGATCCCTCCTGGCCAGTCTCCATCACCCCACACAGGGCACAGTCCAGTCCACCTGGCCTGGCAGAGCTGCCCAGGAGGTCTGGGGTGCACACTGGGACACTAGGATGAGTGAGCAAGTGGGGCTGCTCCCTCCCCGTGGTCCCAGTGCCTCCTTCCCTCTGTCCTCCAAGGACTGGTCACTGGGTGTCTGGAATGGAGGTCGCAGGAAGCAACATTCGGAGTCCAGGCTGATGGGCCTTGAGCCAGGGAAACGGGGCTGCTCCATCAGCCACTCTGGGGTCCTGCGAGCTCATAGCCACCCTGCCCAGGTAGAGGGACACATTTTCCCCTCCCCAGGCCTGGTCCACCTGCTTTCCCCTTGCTCTGGCCTAGAGGAAAGGGTCTACCCACTCCAAGTCCCTCTTAAGAGTGGTCCTGGAAGCCAAGGAGGAGAGAGCAGGGAGGCAGGGCCGACCCGGTTTCCCTTCCCTGAGGGTTGGCATCTGGGCTGCAGTACCCCACGCTCCTTGGACAGGGTCCGTCCTGGGCAGGCACTGAGGAGGGAGTCTCCAGCAGCCAGCTCTGGATTTGGGTCATGCTGCTGCCCTGACATGACCTGCTTAGTGCTCCCCAAGGACAGATTCTCCGCCTGTCCTGCTCATCACTCTCACCCCAAGGCCAGCCCAGGGCTAGCCCAGAAGCCACAATAACATTGCCTGGATAAAGGAGAAGGGATTCTGGAGTGGGAGCCACCAGGGCCCTCCCAGGCCAGGATGCATTTTATACAGGCATTTGGGCGATTTATCAACCCCATGGCAACAAGTCCTCACTCTGGGTGATTTGCAGACTCGTTTGCACCTAGGAGACGCTAGAGGATGAGAAACTCTCAGGCTGAAGGCAAGTGCTGGGTCACACGGGGGAAGTCCACAGCTGAGGAGGCAGGGGGAACACGGCCTTGACTTCAGCAGGACCTAAGCAGGAAAGGAGACCTCATCCATGCCTCAGTGCTGGGGTTGGACACCAAGAGCCCTGGGCCATCCTGACAGACAGACAGACTGGGGTGGTCCTGGGGAAGGACTGGAGGCCATAGTCTGAGGTTTATTCTTGGGGTTGTGTTTAACCCCACAGTAGCGTCTCCCAGCACCTGCTGGGAGCACCTGCATCTTTCCCTTTCTGAGCTTGGAAAGAAGAGGTAGGGCCACACAAAAGAATACAATCAGCAAAACAAAACAAAATTGCACCCCTCTGTAAGTCAGGCTCTTTCTAAGCTGCTGTGAAGTCACACACACTCCTGTTAGCACATCCAGGAGATGATAAACTGATGTTGGCATCCTAATGACAGCTGACATTGATTGTGCTTACATGCATTTTACATGTGTTATCTTGTTTACTTCTCAAATAATCCTATGAGGCATGTACTATCATTATCCCCATTTAACTACATGGGACAGCAGAGAGATAGAGAGGTAAGGTAATTTGCCCCAGTCACACTGCCAAGAAATGGCTGGGACTTACACCCATAAAGCCTCCTTTCCTTTTCACACACATGCAAACACACACATACACACATATACACACGGATACATGTGTAAAACATACACACACTCACATAACTTCCTGTAGCCCCAGGCAGGGACACAGCAACTCTCTGGGTGGTCTTTTGTGAGGTCACCTTTTGAAAGATGGGAAGGCTATCTAGGACCAGGGTTATACAAGAATTTGGGGGTCACTAAGTGTTGCAACTTGAGGCCCACCATGTCCTGTGCCTCTCCCCCATTCTACTCCTGTTGGCACCTGGGACCCCTGGGAAGACCCTCCTCTGAGCTGAAGCATTAGTAGCATGATGTGGAGCTGCCGTGAGAAGGCAGGAAGGGTGGGCAATTGGGCCCCAGACAGTGGGGAAGGGCTGGGCCCAGATAGCCTGACCTGCAGCCCACTCACAGAGCAGCCCCCTCCCCACCTCCAGACCCAGAGCGTTCCTCCCTAGCAGGGAGAAAAAGGCTAGAAGAGAGAAAGTCTTCCAGTCATGACTTTCTGGTTCCAGGCCCCAGAAGCCCTCTCACCTGGCTTTGGCTCTGGTCTGAAAGGCCCAGACTCCCCCTTCCTCCCACTCCCACCTTCAGGAAGGGCCCTCTTCCAGCCCCACCCCATGCTATCTCCGCCTCCCACCTTGTCCTTCTAGCTCGCTTTCATAAGTGAGGAGGGCTCTCCCTCCCAGGTGGCAGCTGGGGCGGGTATGTGGAATATCAGTTCTGGGAGGTTATTGTTAGGACAGTCACCATGGCAACAAGCATCACATCTGCAGAGCCAAAAGTGCTGCACATGGGGCTCATTCTCCCAAAGAAAGCCACGCCTGCCCTATCCCCTTTGCCTCCAGGGGCTGTTGTCATGTGGGAGGATGTCACTGCACCTCCTCTCCCAGGCCCAGCCATCTGCCCAGGAGAGCAGGCTGTGGGTCCCAGAGCAGGAAGACCCTAGTCCATCCATTCCCAATCATCTGGCCCTTGATATGGCAGCCTGTACAGGACACTGCAGAAGGCATATGGGGTGGTGGTGGTGATGGTGGTAGTGATGATGGCGGTGGTGATGATGATGGTGGTGATGATGGTGATGATGATGGCGATGATGGTGACCATGGTGATGGTGGTGATGGTGATGGTGGTGACCATGGTGATGGTGGTGATGGTGATGGTGGGGGTGATGGTGGTGATGGTGATGATGGTGATGATGGTGGTAATGGTGATGATGGTGGTAGTGATGATAAAAGCCATGGCTACAATTTACAATGCACTCACCACATGCCAGAAACCATTCTAAAGGTCCAACATCTACCACTTCATATAAACCTCATCACCACACTATCATTACCTCTTTTACAGATGTGGAAACTGAGACAGAGACAGACTCCAGCTAGTCTGGCATTGGCATCTGGATCTGCCTGGCTTCATAGCTAGTGCCTTTAACCACTGCGCTCTGCTCGAGGGTGGCCACCGGCCTTCTTTGTGTAGTTATTGTGTACCCAGCCCTGCTCAGGCACCAAGTCACATCAGGGAACGAGACGGAAAAGGATGCTGCCTCCGCAAGGCTGACACCCAAGACAGACAGTAAGCCAATAAGAAAGCATCAACTTGTTTGTTATTTGTAGATTTAAAACAAAGTGATCTGCTAGAGAGTAACAGGGTGGCAACTTCAGAGTGGAGTCCACAGAAGGCCTTTCTGAGGAGGTGACGTCTAAGCCAAAGTCTGAGTGACAGAAAGAGGCAGCCTTGAGAGGATAAGGGGACAGGTGTCTGCAGAAGAGGCCGCTGTACCAGGGCCCGGTGGCTGGATCGAGCCGGTATGTTTGCGGAAGGAAGAAGGTGGGGAAAGAGGCAGCAGAAGCGTTCTGTCGGTGGTGCATCTGCAGATTCTGTTTGGCACCTGAGTCCTCCAAGGGATTTTGAGGCACCTTGATGACTCACGAGCAAAGTGATAAAGCTAACCAGTAAGCCCCTGGGCCGTGGGTGGATCAAAAGCTCTGCCGAGGACATTGGTCAGAAACCCCCCAGACTTCCTCCTTCTCACTAGGCATCCAGGATAAGGTGGGCACCGCCACCTGTCTGGGAGACACCACACTCTTGGGCAAAGACAGGGAAGTGACAGCAGCCCCTGCTAAGCCCACTCCCAGGATAGGGCTCAGGGCCACCTTCCTGCATCTTCCCAGGCCTCTGGCTGGCTGTGGTTCCCTGGAGCACCCCTGGGCCTCCCTGGCCCCCGGGCAGGGTGGACCCTTCCTGTCTGACTCCATCCTCCTGGAGGTGCCTCGGGCCTTAGCACTGCCCAGCCCAGCCCCCAACCCAGGTACCTCCATCATCCAGGAGTGCTTAGGGTGACAGGGGCAGGTCCCAAATGGCCAGGGAGTGGCTCCCAGTTCCTCCTTCCCTCACAGTGGACACCAAGAACTTGTCATCATGGAACGTTTCTTTGCCCCTAAGTATCAGGGGCGGCACTTTGGTGGTCATGAAGCCCTCAGGGACCAGGCTGCCTCCAGCTTTCTTCTCTGGCATCTGGAACTGGCCATCTTCCTGGTGCTTCAACATGGAGATCCAGCCATCACATCCGTGTCCCCAGCATAGAGAAAGGGAGGTGGCACGGTGGGCACCGGCCAGCTTTCTGCCACATGGCCCCTCTGACAGCCAAATCACGTGACTTCATTTAGTTGCAAGGGATGTGGGGATGTGGGGTGTCTGTTGCTGAAGAAACGGAGAATGGTGCTTGGGGACAAGTGTGGTCTCTGCTACCTCATCCGTGCAGTGCTCCACTCATTCTCTGGCCATTGCTGCTAAGGAACCAAAGTCCATGGAGCACAAGGCAGCGGTTTCTTGGTTTTGCTTTGTGATAGGCACTAATATCTAATAGCTGCTGGGATTTACTATTGTTGACAGACACAAAACACTATAATATAAAGATAATATGCATAAATACAGGACAGCCACTTTGAAGAACTGTTTGGCTGTTTTTTATAAATCTAAACAAACACCTTTCCTATGATCTGCCAATTCCTCTTAGGTATTTACCCAAAAGAAATAAAAACATATGTGAGGGGGAAAAAGAAAGAAAGAAACTTTTACAAGGGCATTTATAGTAGGTCTGTTCACAGTAGCTGAAACTGGAAGCCATGTAAACGTCCATGCAGGTGAATAAATTGGTGTATACAAATACAAAAGAATAACTACTGATACACTCAACAGCATGGATGAATCTCTCAGACATAAAGCTGAACAAAAGAAGCCAGATACAAAGAATACACACTGCATAATTCCATTTCTACAAAGTTCTAGAACTAATCTATGGTTATAGAAATCAGAAAGGTGGCTGTCTCACAGAGGGTCGGGGTGGTGCTGGGATTGATTTGGAGGGGCTCTCGGGGATTTTCTGGGATGTTAGAAATGTTCTGTATTTTTTTGTAGTTACACAAGTGTATACATTTGTCAAAAACTTAGCAAACTGTACCCATAAAACAAGTGCATTTAATGTAAATATAATTTACATGTAAGTTCCATGTAATTATGTATGTAAATTATACCTCACCTTAAAAATTACATGAAATATATGTTTATATTGATATCCCATAGGGAGAACACACCTTTTTTCAGTCCCATGGAACAGCCTTAGCAATAGACCAAGTAAGTATTAGGAAACAAAGGAAATCACAAAAAAATTCTACAAAAGCAAGAATCACTGCAATAAAATTTAAAAGTATAACTGAAGGAAAGCCAAATAAATCCGCTCAGCAGGAAATTTAAATGACAAACTATGGAAACTATGGAAATGAAATTGTAAACAAACACAAAGGATATCACTGTGCTTCTCCACCAAGGGCCGTGCTTTGCAGACGCCCCCCAGGGCCACCACCTTGCTCCACCACCTGGCTCCGCCCCCAGGTGCACATGGAGATCTTTTTAAATTTAAGGGCATAGAAAGTTAGGAAACACTGATGGGTTTTTTTTGTCCTTTTCTGTAATTTTTGTTTGGTTTTGTTCTATGCCCGTGAACTTGAATGACAAAGATGTCAAGCATCTTTGTGTTCCTGTTTGCACTCCTGGGGTCACAGAAGGGCCAGGGCTGAGGCCGCCCCGCCACTCTGAGCGGCTGAGAACAAGGACCACGCTGATTCCTCCTGCACTGATGCCCACCTGCAGGGCCCAGCGCAGCGCAGGTGGAACAGGCCAGGAAGCACGGAGGGTTTTGTAAGGCAGCTTGAGCTGGGTACTGGATGCCCTGTGGGCTCAGTTATTCAGGGTTTCAGAGGAAAGAAGGAATTTGTAATAAAGATATGCACAGCAGTGCTATTTATAACTGAAAAAACTGGAAACAACCCAAATCACCCCCCACAGGGGACTGGCCTGGCAGAAACAACGGAGCCAGTGGATAGAGATGCGGGGCCACGTGACAAGTGGGAAGGGAGAGAGCTCCGTGGATATAAGAGCCTCATGCGTGGGGGACGCCAAATATAATGCAGTTTGTACACAGCCACCGTAATTATGGAAAGCTACACGCATGGACATACTTACAGGTGTCAGGCGACAGCAAGCAGAAAATAGCCAGAGTGATTACAGCCAGAGCCAGCATTTCTTGAGTGCTTCCTGTGTGCCAGACATGTTATTACCAGCAGCACTTTGCAAATGAGGACACTGGGGCCCTGAGTGGTTAAGCAACTTGCCTGAAGACAAACAGCAATAAGGGAGCAGGGAGGAGGCCGGCTGGCGTCCGTCTGAGGCCTGCGTCGCCAGCTCTGTACCCAGATGCCAGCCCCCACCCCAGGTCCTGGTCAGGCCTGGGGGCTGCAAGAAAAACACCTGCAAAGGCGACTTTGTTCTAATTGCACAGGGCTCACAAGGATGCAAACAGAACTTGAAGATCACAGGGCATCCCCCGACCCCGAAGAGACAATTTCTCCCCTCTGAGTTCCTCCACCTCCCCCACCAAAAATGTTGGCATGGGTAGTACAGAGTCAGAAGTGGGAGGGAACATGTTTTAAAGCTGCATTTTCTTGGCGAGGCACAGTGGCTCACGCCTGTAATCCCACCACTTTTGGAGGTCAAGGCAAAAGGGTTGCTTGAGGCTAGGAGTTTAAGACCAGCCTGGGCAACATCTCTACAAAAAATTTAAAAATTAGACAGGGATGGTGGTGGTGTGTACTTGTAGTCCCAGCTACTCAGGAGGCTGAGGCAGGAGGATCGTTTGAGCCCAGGAATTCGAGGTTACAGTGAGCTATGATGACACCACTGCACTCTAGCCTGGGCGACACAGCAAGACCCTGTCTCAAAAAAAAAAAAAAAAAAGCTGCATTTTCTTCCTTTAGAGAGTGTCCTGTGTGCTCACTCTGCCCTTCAGGGATTCCCCTTGGCTGACTCTGAGGCAGGCACCACCCTCTGGGCCCTTTCTCGGAGATGGGCCCACCTCAAGTTCAGGGTCTCCCACTCTGACACTCATCACATCGTGGCTGGACACCCCCTTCACTCCAAGGGTCCCTGTAACCCTGGCAGAGCCGGTGAATGGAGGAGGGGATGGTGGACGGAGGAGGGGACGGTGGATGGAACCTGAGGCCTCTAGAGTGGAGTAGCCCCTGCCTGGCTCCTGCCTGCAATTGTCCTTTCTTGGTAGCTCAGAAGAAGCTTGGTACAAGGGATGTGGCCCTCTTGCCCCTTTCCCCAGTCCCTGCCCCCATCTCCCACTCTGTATTCCCAGGCTGGTGGGCCACGAGGGCTTAGGGACTCTGACACAGGATGATCACAGGAAGAGGGGATCCCCGAGGGCAGTGATGACACATGGCCCATGAAGTGTCTGGGCACATGGTGCCCAACCGGTGCTGCAGCCATGTTGGGCTGCGGCCTTGGCCATTTCTTTCTGTGGCCCCTCTCTGAATGTTCCTCAGTCCCTGGCCTGGCTGGGCATCATGCACACACCCGGAGGGAGGACTTCAGTGGCTACATGACAGGCAAAGTCTGTCGGATTACGGGGTCAGCCTCCATGTTGAGGTGCCCTTGTGCTGCCACAGCTCCTGGGGCCTGGAGCACAATGAGCAGATGCCACCTCCCACCCAGTCAGGTTTCTGTCACGGTGGCTCTCTCCCAGGGCTTTCTCCCAGGACTGTCGGTCTCTGCAGGGGCTGGGTGGGTCCTGGTCCCCCCACCATGGGCTCCCAGGGATCTTCTGAACACTCCTCACTTCTTACTCCCCAACACCATCCCCCACTCCCAGAGAGAAATTGTCAGGGCCCAGGCCCAACTACTGCTCCACCACTCCCTGGAAACTACACACGCAGCGGCCTCCCCCGTGTGGCTACTACCTGCGTTAACAACAGCTACCATTTATTGGTAGAGGGAGACAAGGGGTCCCTTTGGAATAGGATTTCAGGCTCAGGACTTGGTGGCCCACTGCAAGTGAGAAGTGAGTAGTGGAGGGGACCAGGGCTGCATGCACCTCTCCTGCTTGTCTACCTTGGGTGGCAGGATAGAGGGAAAACAAAAAGGAGGAACACGCTTGGGATAGAGATTTCCACGGAAATAGTGTAAAGTTTAAGGCCCTCCTAAACATCTGCTACCTGCAGTGCCGGGTGAAAGTGTGGTCTGGACACCAGAACAAAGAGGAAAACTGAAGGCACAGACTGGGGACCGACAGGAGGAGGGATGTCACCAGGAGGAGAGAAACGGGCCCACGTGGGTGTTTAGGGGACGCAGCATCGAGGCCATGGTCTGAGAAAGGGGTGATTAAAGAGACTAAGGAGGAGTGAGCAGAGGGGTGTGGCAGCCAGGAGGGAAGAGAGTCGTGGGAGCTGGGTCAGGACGTCTCCCGGCAGAGAAATGCTTGTAGGGTGCTGGGCCAGAAGCTGAGCCGCAGTAGGGCAAGGAGGGCGCTGGGGAATCAGGACATGGAAACGGGCATCACCTCCCACACCAGAAATTACTCGTGAGCTGGCCACAGTGGCCTCACATCTGTAACCCCAGCAACTTGGGAGGCTGAGGCAGGAGGATCACTTGAGGCCAGGAGTTACAGGTCAGCCTGGGTGATACGGCAATATCCTGTCTTGAAAAAAAAAATTACTTGTGACTTCCAGTTCTGGACATTATGGATTAGCTGGCACCAGACTAGCCCTCCTGCTGTAAATAATCATAAATCTGGGCAAAATATATAAGGCAACTGTTTTCAGGCAATGGATAACAGGCAGTGCACGACTCGGATCCCTGAGAGAAGGGAAACTTATGAGGTGAGCCCCACAATCACTCCGTGCTCTCCCGGAGACAGTTTTCTCACTGTGGCACAGAGCACTGGAGTCTGGGCAGGGCACAGAGGTCATGTGGAGCTGAAGAGGTGGAGTTGAGGGTGAGGGGCAGCGGAAGCAGCAGGCGTGTGTGAAGCAGAGCATTGGAGGAGAGGGAGCCGAGCAGGCACGGGTCCCCAGAACGCCATGCGGGGAGTCCTGTGAGTCCTCGGCCGACAATAAGGCTGTACATACATAGGGCAGGATTGAGTCATGCCAAATTAGAGAAGCTCGGGAAACATCTTGGATTTTTCCACAGATCTGCAGTAACAAAACATGAAACCCAGCTAAGCAAGTTCAAGGTCATCAGCCAATAATTGAACTGCCTACTAAAGCAAGAATCAACAACATTCTTCAGAGGAAGGTAATAGATTCTTGAGTTTCACAACATATTAGCCACAATTTCCAGTATTCAATTTTTAAAAAAATCTCTAGGTATACAAGGAAACAGGAAAATGTGATGCCCAGGCAAGAATAAAGCAGTCTATAGAAACACAAACTGAACCTAAAATGACCCAGATGTTGGATTTAGCAGACTTTAAAGCAGCTATTATGAATAGGCTCAAATAATTAAAGGAAAATATGGTCCTAATCATGAATGTATAGGAAATACCAGCCCTCAAATGGAATACATATATAAACACACACACACACACACATTCACATGCAAATTTTAAAACCAAAAAGTGTAATAATTGAAATTTTAAAATTTTAAAATTCACTGGAAGGTGTAACGGCAGGTTGGAGATAGAAGAAGAGTCAGTAAACGTGAAGACAGATCAATAGAAATTGTCTAACTGGGAGACCACAGAGAAAGAAGGCTAAAGGAAAATGAACAGAGCCCCAGACACTTGTGAGATAGTATCAGATGGTCTAACACACGTGTAAATGGAGTCTCACAAAAAAGAGGCTATGAAATTGAGGCAGAATAAATATTTGGAGAAATAATGGCCAAAAACTTCCCAAATTTGATGAAAAACATCAATTTACATATCCAATATTCTCAATAAACCCCAGTCAGGATAAATACAAAAATAATGACACTCAGACACACAAAGTTCTGAAAACCTAAGAAAATTCTGAAAGCAATCAGAGGGTGAAAAAAACACATGATTTACAGGGGAACAATTTATACAATTATTACCGACTTCTCACCACAAACAACGGAGGCCAGAAGATAATCGAATGACATCATCAAAGTGCTAAAAGAAAAACAGCTGTCAACAAAAAATATTCTTCTTCAGCAAAAATGTCCTTAAAAATGAGGTTGAAATAAAGACATTTAGATATACAAAAGTGAGAGAATTCATTGACAGAAGACCTGCAATACAGTCAAAGCTGTGGACATCTTCCAGGATGAGGAAAATGGTACCAGACAGAAACTCAGATCTGCAGGCGGGAATGAGGGAGAGGTAGGAGACCTGGAAGACCCCATCTTAGCTGAGTGATAGAAGTCAGCCCCCCAGGAGTGGAACAAATCAGTACTGTGAGCTCCTGGCATGAATGCCATGGTAAGAACACAGCATCACCTCTGCACGATTTATGACATTATTAAGGCAATAGGCAAACTTTGAATGGGGGCTGTGGATTAGATGGTGATATTGGATAAAAATTAATTTTCCGATTTTGTCAGTTGTGCTGTGTTTATATAGGAAAGGACCCTTGTGTTGCACAAGGGCATAAAGGGAGAATGAAGAATCGTGTCTACAACTTATCATCAAATGATTCAAAAATAATATATTTATATATATATATATAGAGAGAGACTTATAAGGCAAATGTAGTAAAATGTAAACAATTGGGGAATTTGGTTGAAGAAAACATAGGAGCTCTTTGTACTGTTTTGCAACTTTTCTGTAAATTTGAGATTACTTCAAAATAAAACAAAAAAAGGAAGCAGCTTTGTTAGGGCATGAAGGAGGAAGAGAGGGTGACAGAATGGAGCGAGGGTAAAAAGGATAATTACTTTAATAATGACTTCTTGTTGAGGTTTAATATAAACACAGAAAAGTGCACAAATCACGAGTATACAGACTCAGTAAATTCCCACCTTCCCTTAGCACCCCAATAAAGAAAAAGAACAATATCTGCACCTCAGATTCCCCAGCCCCCTACTGTTTTGACCTCTGCCAACATAGATTAGTATGGCCTGGTTTTGAGGTTTAAATAATTGGAATAATAAAGCAGTTTTTCTTTTGTGTCTGGCCTTTTCCCCCTCAGTGTTATGTTTGTGATATTCAAACATGTTTCTGCGTGTAGCAGTAGCAACTTTTCATTGCTATATAGGCTCAATCATGTGACTATACTGCTGTTTATACCTCCATTCTACTGCTAGTGAATACTAGGGAGGTTTCCAGTTCTGAGCTACTGTGCGTAATGCTACTGTAAGCATTCTTGTTCATGTCTTGGTGAACATATGCATGCATTTCTGTTCAGCAAATACCTAGGAGTGTAATTTCTGGGTCATTGGGTAGATAGATGCTCACTTTTAATGGACACTGCCGAAATGTTTCAAAATGTGCCAGTTGCATTTCCGCGAGCACAATCGGCATGTTCTGGTTGCTCCAGAGGCTTGCTAACGACAACTGGTAAAAGATTTTTAGTCATTCAGGTGTGTGTGTAGGGGCATTATATTGTGGTTTTAATTTTCATTTCCCTGGTGACTCATGAGGTGCTCATGAGGGTGAGCGCCTTCTCATGTGTTTTTGGACCATTTGGCTATCCCTTTTTGTGAGATGTAGTTCCTGTCTTTTTCCCATTTTTCTATTGGGTTGTCTTTTTTTCACTGATTTTTAGATTTTATTTATATATTCTAGATAGGAGTCCTTTGTCAGATATATGCACTGCAAATATCTTTTCCCACTCTGGCTTGTCTTTTCAACCTCTTGCACATTATTACTGGTGTCTTTTGACAAATATAAGTTCTTAATTTCAATGTGATCAAATTTATCAATTTTTTCTTCAATGGCATCTGTGCCTTTTCTGTTATATTTAAGAAATTACTACCTACTTCCAAGGTTATAAAGATATTCTATTTTTTTCCTCCACAGCTTTATTGTTTATTCCTCAGATTTAGTTCTACAATCCTTATGAATCAGGGGTGTCTGTGTGTTGTAGAGTAGGCATCAAGATTTTCTTTCCATATATATATTTAATTCAGCTAGCAATACTTTTATAAAGGACCATTCTTTCCCCATTATGTGAAAAAGTGTTGACTTTGTCATGGATTGACATACATGTGTGGGTCTGTTTCTGGGCTCTGTTCAGTTCCATCGGTCTGTTTGTCTATCTTTGACCAAGATGACACTGGATAATTCCTGCAGCTGTATGGTGAGTCCCGACGCGTGCTAGGGTAGGTCCTCCTCCCCTCCTCACCCTCTCCTCCTCCTCCTCTAACTCCTTTTCCTCCTCTTCAAATTTATCTTACTGTTGTTGGTTCTTTGCAATTTCAAGTAGATTTTAGAACCCGCATGTCATTTGTACACACACACACACAACTTCTGGGCTTTGCTGAGGGGGTGTTTGCGGCTCAGGTTCCAGAGGATTGAAATTATTTTAATATTGAGTCTTCCAATCCACAAACATGGTATATATCCTTCCATTTATTTAGGTATACTTATCTCAATAGAGCTAATAATTTCTTGTGTGGAGGTTTTGCATGTCTTTGTTAGATTTATCACTAGGTAATTGATGTTTTTGAATACCATTTATTATAAATGATAATTTTTATATCTCATTTTTAATTGTTTTTCACTGGCACATATAAATACAATTTAAAAAAATATTGACATTTGTATTAGTCAGCTCAGGCTGCCATAACAAAACACTATAGACTGTGTGGCTTAAACAACATAAATTAATTTTCTCACAGTTCTCAAAGTGGGAAGTTCAGGGTCAGTGTGCCAGCAGGGTCAGGTTCTGGTGGGGGCCCTCTTCCTTGCTTGCAGAGGGCTGTCATCTTGCTGTGTCCTCACTTGGCCCTTCCCCATTGCATGCACAGGGATAGAGATCTCTCCTCTTTCCTCTTCTTATAAGGCCACCAGTCCTATCGATTAGGATGCCACCTGTGTGACCTCGTTTAACCTTAGTTACCTCTTAAAGCTCCATCTCCAAATACAGTCAGGCACATTGGGGGTTAGGGCTTCAACATATGAATTTTGGGAGGACACAATTCAGTCCACAGGAATATTGTAGCCAACAACCTTGCTAATTCACATATTAATTCTAATAAGTTGCCTGAAATTCTTTTTTGATATTCTATGTACACAACAATGCCCTCTGTAAATAATTACTTTTATTTCTTTCTTTCTAGCCTTTAGGTCTTTTTCTACTTGCCCTTTGCACTGGATGTGCTCTCCAGTACAATGTCGAGTAGTAGTGGTGATTGTGGGTATCCTTGTTTCATTCCAAATGCCAGGGGGAAAGTTTTAAATATTTCATAATTAAGAAGGTTTTTTATAGATACTTTTTAACAGAATAAGAAAGTTCCCTTCTATTCCTAGGACATGATCTGAATAATTCTAATCTTTCTAAAATGTGTTGAAACTTATGGCTCAACCATATGATCAATTCTTGTCATGTTCCATATACATCAGAAAGTAGTGTGTAATCTGTCATGACTGGGTATGGTATTCTACAAATGTCAAACATGTCACGTTTGTTAATCATGTTAATCAGATGTTCTACTTATTGAGTTCTTTGTCTGCTTGCTCTCTCATTTATTATGGGAGATGGGTTAAAGTTTTCCACTATGATTGCCGA
Source organism: Daubentonia madagascariensis (assembly GCA_023783475.1). Lineage (NCBI taxonomy): Eukaryota > Metazoa > Chordata > Mammalia > Primates > Daubentoniidae > Daubentonia > Daubentonia madagascariensis. The sequence continues at coordinate 13,794,723 of JAKFHU010002658.1, forward strand.
ATTTTCTTTTTCTCCCTTTAGCGTCATCAATTTTTATTTTATATAATATGAAGTTATGTTAAGTTCATACAAAATTTTAAATTGTGTATTTCTGGTCAGTTCACCTTTTTATCACTATGATATGTCTCTCTTTATCTATAGTTATCCTTATTTTCTTAGTGTCTATTTCATTTAATGACAATAGAGCTCCATTAGCCGTTCTTTTAGTTAGTACTTGTGTGGTATGCGGTAACAGGTTATCTCATCAGGCTTGGTTGGTCCAAACTCTGCACATTCCAAGAAAGGACTGTGGCCCTTGACAGGCTCCTGGGAGCTAACCTTTGAGCCCTTCAAATATCTTGCCCGAAATGTGTGTTTTTGCTTGCCTGAGGCCTTGGGCCATGCTGTATCAGTTAAACTAGCGTTACAGAACAAATTTTCTCCCTCCCAAAACTCATATGTCAAAAACTTATCCCCCAGTACCTTAGAATGTGACTGTATTTGGAGATAGGGCCTTTAAAGAGGTAATTAAGTTAAAATGAGTCCCTTAGGGTGAGCTCTAATCCAATCTGACATATATCCTTATAAGAAGAGAAGATCAGGACACACAGACACACAGTGGGAAGACCATGTGAGGACACAGCAAGAAGGCACCCACCTGCAAGCCAAGAAAGCGGCCTCATGAACCAACCCTGCTGAACTTGGTCTTGGACTTCTGCCTCCCGAACTGTGAGAAAATGAATTTCTGTTGTTTGAGCCACCTAGTCTTTGGCATTTTGTTATGGCAGTCCTAGAAAACCAGTACAACCAGATAGCTTATGCTAACAATGTGACTTATGGTGAATGCCTGCTTTTGTATGCTTGAGGCTTAGCCTATGCTGTATCAGTTTGACCTCTTGGGGGCTAGAGACTGAGTAGCTAAGGTCAGTCATGCAGACAATGCATGCCTATGTGACTGATCCCCCATAAAAACCCTGGACCTCAAGGCTTAGGTGAGCTTCCTTAGTTGGCAGTACTTCATATGTGTTATCACACATCATTGCTGGGAGAATTAAAAACATTCCATGCAACTTCACTGGAAGGGACATCTGGAAGCTTGTGCCTGGTTTCCCCTGGACTTTGCTCATGTGCCTTTTCCCTTAGCTGATTTTAATCTGTAACCTTCTGCTTTAATAAACTGTGCTTGTGAGTATAACAGCTCTTCAAAGTCCTGTGAGTCCTTCTAGTGACTCATCAAGCCTGAGAGTGGTCTTAGGGATCCATCACACACATGGTATGTATTTTAAAAGGTGAAAGATTTATATAATCTGAAAAGAAACCAGAGTATGCGTGGTACATATTTTTACATCCCTTTACCTTCAACCTCTCCCTCTCTGCATCCTTATATTTAAGATGTGTCTCTTATAGCAACATATAGTTTGTTTTGGTTTTGATTTGTTTTCATTCAGTCTATCTTAATCTTTATCTTGAAATATTTAGTTCACTTACATTTAATGTACTTCCTGATATATTTTAGTTTATATCTACTATGTGAGTTTTTTTCTATTTATCATACCTGTTTTATGTTCTTTTCCCTCTTATTTCTTGCCTTTATTTGGATTATTTTTTATTATTCCATTCTCCCCACCTATTAGCCTGTTAGTTATGCATTCCTTTACTATTATTTTATTATTTACTATTTATATACTTTTCTATTGTTTTAATAGTTACCTTTGATGACCACATGCCTGAAGAACTCTCTGTATTCATTTTTTAAAATTTTTCTTTAAAAATCTTCATTTTTACCTTCACTTTTGAAGAATATATTTGCTACAGGATTCTATAGAATTTTAGGTTGGCAGTTATATTTCCAGCACTTTAAAAATGTTATTTCTTGCCTTCTTTTTAAAGAAATTTTTATTTATTTATTTAGAGACAGGGTATCACTCTGTCACCCAGGTTGGAGTGCAGTGGCACAATCACAGCTCCCTGCAGCCTTGAACTCCTGGGCTCAAGTGATCCTCCTGCCTCAGCCTTCCAAGTAGCTTAGGACTATAGGTGTGTGCCACCACACCTGGCTCATTTTTTTATGTTTTAGAGACAGGGTCTTGCTATGTTGACCAAGCTGTTCTCAAACTCCTGGTCTCAAGCGATCCTCCTGCCTTGGCCTCTCAGAGTGCTGGGATTACAGGTGTGAGCCACCAAGCTCAGCTTTCTTGCCTTCTGACTCTAATAATTTGTGTTGAAAAGTCTGCGATCAGTCTAGTTGTTACTCCTTTGAAGTTACTCCATTTTCCTCTATGTCCTTTTAAGATTTAAGATTGTCTTTGTATTTATCCTGCTTGGGATTTGTTGTGTATCTGAATTTGTGGATTGATGGCATTCATTTGTTTCTAAAATTGTTATACTCTAATATATTAATAATAGATAATACTATGTTCCATTATCTTTCTTTTCTCCTTCTGGAACTCCAATCGTACATATTTTAGGACTTTTCAACATGTTCCACATGTCTCTTACACTCTTTTCTATATTTTCCATCTTTTAAAAAATCTTTGTGCATCAGTCTTGATAGTTTCTGCTGCCCTTCTGTTACTAATCCTCTTATACTAATCCTACCAATCTACTTCCATTAATCCACTCTCCCGTTGTGTTCAATCCACTCTTAAACCCATCCATTGTATTCTAAATATCAATTATTGGGTTCTCAGTTCTAGAATTCATATATTTTTTCTTCAGTGAAATTATCTTATCATCCATTTTCTTTAAAATATTAACAGATATTTTCAAGTCTGTGTCTGATAATTCCAATATCTGTGTCATCTGGGAATTTTTTCTACTACTTTTTCTTGGTCTGCCGATTAATTTTTAATTGAATGTTGAACATTGTTCATGACAAATTATAGAGGCTCTAGTTTCTTACATTCCTCCAGAGAGGGTTCGCCTTCTCCTCTGGGGACAGCTAGAGTGTGGGCAGACTACCTCTATTCAAAGTAATATGAGGCAGGATTGCAGTTCTTTTAAGCCTCATTTCATCTCTGGTTCACACTCACTGCTAGGGTGTTGTCCGCCCCAGGCCCAAACTGAGATCTTGAATTCTCATTTTTGTCTCTTCATAACCATGAGATCATTGAAAACGTCACTCAGCTTTCCACCGACTTTCTTGTCAGTTTCTAAGCCTCTCCCCATGTGTATTTAATATATAGGCAAATGCTTCAAGGGAAACCTCTGGGTTTGGAGCTCCTGGCCTCTTGAGTCCTAGATATCTTGTCAGTTCTATAATTAAATTTTTTATTCCTTTCTCTATGTATTTGCTGAAAGCTCTGCTGGCTTCTTTGCCTCTTAGCAGTAATATCTGTATGCTCAGATTCCTAGCCTCTCTAAGTCAAGAATTGGTAAACACCGGGAGGGGTAAGTGGTGTGCAGTGGTGTCCTCTCTCTCCAATTCTCTTCTCTTTGGAAATTTGACTCCTCAAGTCCTGGTTGTCTGAAGCTGTCTGATGCCTTCAAACCAATTTTTTTAATCTGAATTTTCTAGTTGTTCTCAGTGGGGGCAGTAATTTCCTCCAAGCACTCCATTATAGCTGGAAATGGAAACTCAAGGAAGGATAATTTTATAGATGGCATCAAATTGAATGTGTTTCTAGACAGAGTAAAATTAACACATAAAAATAATTATGACAGCTCCCCCTTATTGAGCATTCTTTATGTGCCAGACTTTGTGCTAAGTGGTTATATCATTATACCATTTGGTTTTTATAACAATCTCATGGGCTGGGCACTTTATCTATTCCCATTTTACAAACATGGAAATGAGGCTTAGAGAGGTTAATTAGCTTGTCTAGGCAATTTGTTTATCCCTGGAGCCAAAATGCATAGAAAAAAATGTTTAATTTTTTAAAAATTGTGATAAAATATACATATAACAAAATTTGTTATTTTAACAAATTTTAAGTGTACAATTCCATGGCATTAAGTGCACTCACAACATTGTGCAACTATCACCACTATGTTTTTCCAAAACTTTACTGCCCCAACAGAAACTCTTATAGCCATTAAGCAATTACTCCGCTATAATCTACTTTCTTTCTGTATCTATGAATTTGCCTATTCTAGATATTTCAAGTAAATTGAATCCTACACTATTTGTCCTTTTGTATCTGGCTTATTTCCCTTAACATAATCTTTTCAAGGTTCACCCATATTGTAGCATGTGTTAGGACTTCATTCCTTTTTATGGCTGAATGATATTCCATTGAATGTATACACACCACGTTTTGATTATCCATCATCAGTTGGTGAACATTTGGGTTGCTTCCTGCTTTTGGCTGTTGTGAATAACTGCTGCAGTGAACAATGGCATACAAGTGTCTGCTTAAATCCTACTTTCAATTCTTTTGTGTACATACTTCGGAGTGGTAATTCTATGTTTAACTTGAGGAACCACCAAACTATTTTCCACAGCAACTGTACCATTTTATACTCCCACCAGCAATGCATGAGGGTTCCAATTTCTCCACATCCTCACCAACACTTGTTATGTTCTTTTTTCTTAATTATAGCCATTCTAGGATGTGTGAAGTATATGTCATTGTGGTTTTTGGATTTCCCTATTGAGTAACAATATTGAATATCTTTTCATGTGCTTATTGGCCATTTGTATATATACGTTGGTGAAATGTCTATTCAATTCCTTTGCCCATATTTTGATGGATTGTTTGTCTTTTTGTTGTTGAGTTGTAGGAGTTCTTTTCTACATTCTGGATACTAATCCTTATTAGATATATGATTTGAAAATATTTTCTTCCACTCTGTAGGTTGTATTTTCATTTTCTTGATAGTATCTTTTGATGCACTAAAGTTTTTAATTTTAATGAAGTCCATTTAATCTATTTTTTCTTTTGTTGCTTGTACTTTGGTGTCATATCTAAGAAGCCATTGTCAAATCCAAAGTCATGAAGATTTATCCCTATGTTTTCTTCTAAGAGTTTTATGGTTTTAGCCCTTATATTTAGGTTCTTGATCCATTTTGAGGTAATTTTTGTATATGGTATGAGAAGAGGTCCAAATTTGTTCTATGAAATAGGCAATTCATGGCGGCAGAAGGTATGCTGGTGCTCGGCTAGGTGTGCGGGTGTATAGCAGGAATGAGGACTAGCAGCCAATGGGCGTGGGCTTCTTTTGGGGGTGATAAAAATGTCCTAAACTTAGTGGTGGTGGCCGCATAACTCTGTCAATATACTGAAAACACTGAATTGTACACTTTAAAAGGGTAGATTTTATGCTATGTGAATTATACCTCAATAAAGCTGTAATTAAAACAAACAGAAAGAACAGCTGGAGGCCCATATGAGGGACAGGCCTGGCAGCCCTGCCTCCTGCTTCTAGGTGAGGAAACACGCTGCCCAGGGGCCCTCCTGTGGCTGTGGGCCGGACCCCTGCACTGCTAGGATCGTATTCTAAATTAAACAAATAGCCTTGGCTCAGGATTCCTCCTTCTCCACGGTGTCAACTCTTATGTAATAAAGGGTTTTCTTTCCTTTCTCTTTCTTTTGAGACAGAGTCTCATTCTGTCGCCCTGGGTAAAGTGCAGTGGTGTTGTCATAGCTCACTGCGACCTCACACTCCTGGGCTCAAGCGATCCTCCTGCCTCAGCCTCCCGGGTAGCTGGGACTACGGGCGCGCACCACCACGCCCAGCTAATTTTTCTATTTTTTGTAGGAACAAGGTCTGGCTCTTGCTTAGGCTGGTCTACAAACTCCTGAGCTCAAGCAATCCTCCTGCCTTGGCCTCCCAGAGTGCTAGGATTACAGGCATGAGCCACCGCGCCTGGCCAGTAAAGGGTTTCCTTTTGTGAACTTTTCTCCCCTTCAGCCCAGGTCCAGACATTGCTGCTACTCTTTAATCTTGGCAAATCAATAACAAGAGGTAAATAAGCCACAGATGGCAGCTCCTGCACCTACCTATCCTTTTGGGAGTAGATGGGAGCCCTGATGAAAGGCAGGAGCACTGGAAACCCAACAGATCCTGAGTAAGGAGCCAAGATGAGGCCCAGGTCCTCTCTGGTGTTTCCTCTGTGGTAGGAGGGTTGGGACTCAGCGTGTCCCTTAGCATAGTAGGAGGTGGTAAGGTGTCTTGGGAGTGCCTTCCTGTTCTGGCCTCCCTTGCAGCCAGGCCAGCCTGGGGCTGGGCGTGGGGCTCATTTACTGATGAACCCACCTTAGGTCAACTCGGATTTGAACATTTGGACTCATGGACAGCTCTTCTGGAGCCCAAATTTCACTGGCCAGTTGCGTGAGGCCTCTTCATGGGTATGAAATGAGGGGTCGGAAGGGTGGAGAGATTGGGAATTCTTTCTCAGCAGAGCACAGCATGGCTTCTGGACATCGAGAACTGCAGGGAACCCACCACGTTCCTGCACTTGGAGGGTGGAGGAACTTGGGGCAGGAGCGTCAGCATCCTCCTGCAGGCACTGTTAGGGAGCAGTAGTGAGGGGACCTTGGTGGTGGCCTTCCTGGGCAGAGGACATTGACAACAGGGGCCAGAAAGGAAAAGACAGTAGGCCCTGGTGAGGGCTGTGGCTGGCAGATCTGTGTGCGGGTCCTCTGGGGACCAAGGCCCTGGTTGCAGCTGGGAGCTGGAGGCCATCTGGCTGGTGCCACTGTTGTGTGGCCCTGGTGTGGCCCCTGGGGAGAAGTTCTGGCCCCTCCCAAGGCCCCAAGGCCCTGAAACCTGTCTGACTTCCTGCTGCACCACCAGGGTGGGCCAAGGGAGCACAGTGCAGGACACACAGGAAAAGATTATGAGCCCTGCAGGGGGCTACTCAAGAGCCCATAGCCCTCTGCCATGGGAGCCCCGAGTGCACAAGGGCCCCAGCCCTGCGGTCCCTTCATCTCAGGCACTGGCAGCTTTTCGCAGGGATTCAGCAGCCATCGCAGGCTGTAGACCAGTTTTGGTGTTTTAATTTTAATCATTAACATTCCCCCATGCTTTGTGGCCATGTCAGCAGAACCCCTGAACACCTGATGCCTGGCGCAGCCCCTCCCAGGTTCCTTACATAGCTCCTTGGGGTACACAGTCCCCAGAGGCCTAGGGTGCTCACTGTGGTGTCACCCTGCCCCAGTCCATGCTGGCCAGTTCCTGGTCCCTCCTCAGTGGGAATAGCCCAACCCCACGTGCTGTGTCTGCACAGATTCTCTGTGAAGCATGGACCTCTGCAATGGCTTTCCCAGACAGTCAAAGGCAGCTCAGCCAGCCCAGGACACAGGCCTTCTCCACGGGGCCACATCTGCCCCTCCACAGTTCAGGTGGGACACATCTTCCTGTTTTTCATGTCTGGCTGGCAGGGGAGGAGGAATTATAACCAGGCTGCCCCTGCCCCTTAAAGCAATGAGCAGGATGCCTGCCTCCCTAAGCCTCCTCCAGGGCCCTGGAGCCTGCAGGCTGAAAGTTTTTGATTCCCAGGAAAAGCTATTCAGCCAAACTTAGCACAAAATGGCAATTCAGGGGCTGAACTCTACCTAGCAACAAGATTAGCAGCTGATTTTGCAAGCTGGTATTTTTATCCCTGGGATGGGAACAGCTAAGAAGAATGGCCAGCTCCTGCTCCCCTGAGGAGTGCTACTCCCTCCTGTGCCACCTGGGGACCCCGCCCACCCCCCAGCTCCTCCTGGTCTCATGCCTGGCTCTGCCTTCCCTTCCCTTCTCACTTGCAGGGGTCTCTGGTCCATAGGGAGGGGGGTGGGGCCTGGCAGCCTCCAGAGGGGAATGTCAGCTGTCAGTTCCACAAGGAAGCATCAGATTCCAGGGCTCAGAGGCCTGAGTGGGTCTTTCCTCCTCTCCTCACTGTGTCCCTTTTCTGCATCCCTCTGTCTCCCACACCCCAGAGCCTTTGCACTTTCCATGCTGTGCCGCAATAGCCCCTGGCACTTTTGGCCCCTCAGACAGAGGGATCCGTGGGGCCAGGGCTCCCTCTTCCTCATGGGCACTGAGTGGGCTTGCCATAGCTGCATGAGGCCCTGGACCTCTCCCTCCCGCTGTCTCCAGTTCTTCCTTTCACCTCCTAGCTCTTCTCTGCCTGCCTTCTCACCACCCCTCACGATGGCCAGAACCTTCTGGTAGCCTAAGGCCTCAGTGCTTTTTTTGTGGGCTGCCATCCACCAAAACTGCCATCTTAGGGGCAATGATGGCTCCTGGTTTTACAGAGAAAATACTGTGATGGTAAAATCTCCCAGAGCTGGACTTCCAGTTCCAGAACAAGATGGTGTAGATGCACTCTTCCCAGATCCTTCCTCCCTGGACGTAATTCAACAGACCCCCATAAAGTGACTCTGAAAGCTGTAAGGAATAAGGCAGACTGGCTGGGGACCTTGGGACTTGAGAACAACATGGTGGTGACTCCCCTGGGCTGTCTTTTTATCTCCCACCTTCCTGGACTGGACACAGGGAGCTCTGCAACCTAAACTGCCAACAGGCATAGATAAAACAAACAAACAAACAAACAAACAATAAGAAAAGGCCAAAGGACTGGGAAAGGGGAAGCCCAACAGAGCTAGGGCTTTGTGCTTCACAACCAGGACACTGAAGTGAGGGCCAATCCATCTGCCAGGCAGTGTCGGTGGAGCCTGTGTCTTCCTGTCCTCCACCAAGTGCCATAAGAAGCCCCAGGCCCAGTGGAAGCACCTTCCGCCCCCACAGGCAGCACCACCTGAATAGTGTTGCAAGGGCTGTGAAAACTGAACTGCCATTGGAACTACAACCCACAAAAGTAGTCCAGACCTATATGTTAAACCTAAAAAGGGTGACTGCTTGCGAAAATAGAAGACCTAAATAGGAGTAAGAGTCTCTTAATATAACCACCAAAGTGTCCAGGATATAATCTAAAATTACTCATCATACCAAGAACCAGGAAAACCACAATAATGAATGAGAAAAACAATTAACTGATGCCAATGCCAAGATGAATCAGATGTTGGAGTTATCTGACAAGGAATTTAAAGCAGTCATCATGAAAACATTTCAACAAGCAATTTCAAATTCACTTGAAACAAATGTAGAAATAGAAAACCTTAGCAAAGAAGTTTTATAAGTTTTTTTAAATAAACAAATGAAAATTATAGAACTGAAAAATACACTAACCAAATTAAAAACTTTGCTGAATGAACTCAATAGTAGAGTGGAGATGATAGATGATAGAATCTGTAAACTTGAAGACAGATCAATAGAATTTACTCATTCTGAACAACAGAGAGAAAATAGACTGGAAAAAAAACGAACAGAGCCTCAGGCATCTATGAGACAAAACAAAGGACCTGACACTCATATCATCCGAACACCAGAAGGAGGGAAGAAGACATGTGGGGCTGAAAACATAATCAAAGAAATAATGTCTGAAAACCCCAATTTTAACAAAAGGCATAAATCTACAGAAGCTGACAAGAGCCCAAATAGGAAAAATCCAAATCGGTCCACACCAAGGCACATAATGATTAAACTTCTGAAAAATAAAGACAAAGAAAAAAAATCTTTAAAACAGCCAGAGAAAAATGATACATTAGCAATAGAGAAACACTAACTCAAATGACAGTAGATTTCTCACCTGACACCACCGCAGTCAGAAGTAAGTGGCACAATATTTTTCAAGGGCTGAAAGAATAGAACTGTCAACTGCAAACTCCATAACCAGTGAAATTATCCTCCAGGAATGTAGGGGAAATAAAGACACCCCCAAATGAAGAAAAACTAAGAGAAATTTGTTGCTAGCAAAACTATCCTTAAAGAATGGCTAAAGGAAGCTCTCCAAACACAAAGAAAAGGATATCAGAAGGAGGTTACAACCTTCATCAAGGAAAGAAAAAAAAAAATGGAAAGGATGAAAATAAAAGTAAACATAATAGACTATTCATCACTTCATTAATTTCTTTAATCATATTTTATGGCTGAAGCAAAACACCACCTGATGTGGTTCCTCAACATAAAGGAAATGCTTAAGACAGTTGTATTTTAAATTTTGGGAGGATAAGGAGACATTAATGAAAGTATGGTTTCTACACTCACTGAAAGTGATAAAATGCTGACACCCCCAGACTGTGACAAGTTATTTATGTATCTGGTAATACCTAGAGCAACTGCTAAGAAAACTATACAAAGCAATTACCAAAAAATTACAAGTAAGTTTAAATAGCATTGTAAAAAAGGTTCAAGAAATCTACAGGAAGGCGAGAAAAAAGAAACACAGGAATGAGAAACAAAGGGAACAAACAGAAAACAAATAATAAAATGGCAGTCTACTGCCTAACATATCAATAATTATTTTAAATGTATATGGTCTAAATACACCAATTAAAAGACAAAGATTGGCAAAATGAATTTTAAAAAATGACCTGACTATATACCAACTACAAGAAATTCACTTCAAAATAGATACACTGAAAGTAAAAAAATGGAAAAATATATATTGTGTAAATATTAATCAAAAACGTAACTTTTAAATTTTTATTAATGTAGAAGGAGTGGCTATATTAATATACGATAAAGTAGAATTCAGAGCAAAGAAAATTACTAGGGACAAATATTGACATTACATAATGATAAAAAGATCACTCTACCAAGAAGTTATAGCAATCCTAAATGTGTATGCACCAAACAACAGATCTTCAAAATACATGAAGCAAAACTGGTAGAGCTGAAAGGAGAAATAAACAAATCCACAATTGTCTTAGTTTATTTGTACCATTATAACAAAATACCTAAGATTATGTAATTTATAAACAACTGAAATTTACTTCTTACAGTTCTGGAGATTGGCAAGTCCAAGATCAAGGCGCTGGCATCTGGTGTCTGGTGAGGGCTTTCTTGCTGCATGCTCACATGGCAGAAGGGAGAACACTGTACCCTCAAAAGGCAGAAGGTAGAAGGACAAAAAGAGCCTAACTAGTTCCCTCCAGCCCTTTTATAAGGTTGCTAATCCCATTCTTGAGGGCTCTGCCCTTGTGATTTAATCTCCTCCCGAAGACCCTCCCTCTTAATATTATCACATTGGGGTTAAGTTCCAACATGAATTTTGGAGGGGACACAAACATTCATAGCAACAATTATAGCTGGGGGCTTCAAGAATTCCACTCTCAGAAACTGATACAACTACTAAATAGAGAATGAACAAAGATATAGAAGAAATGAACACCACCATTAACTAACAGGATCTAATTAAAATTTATAGAACTTTCCCTCCAACTAACAATAGCAGAATACTCATTCAAGTGTCCATTGACACTCACCAAAATATCCTGGGTCATAAAACAAACCTTAACAAATTTAAAAGAATTGAAATCACATAGATTATGCTTTCTGATGATAATATAATTAAAGTAGAAATCATTAAGAGAAAGACAGGAAAATCTCCAAATGCTTCCTTGGAAATTTAACACCACACTTCTGAATAACCCATGTGTCAAAGACAAAGTCTCAAAAGATATATAGAACTGAATGAAAAACAATCAAAATTTGTTGAATGCGACTAAAACAGTGCTGAGAGGGAAGCTTATAGCACTATAGCTTACATTAGAAAAGAGGAAAGACCTCAAATCAATAATCTAAGTGGCTACCTCAAAAAACTAGAAAAAGAAAACAAAATAAACCCAAAGCAAACAGAAGGAAGGAAATACAAATGACAAGAGCAGAAATCAAAGAAATTGAAAACAGGACAACTATAGAGAAAAATAATAAAACAAAAACTTCTTCCAAGAAATTAATAAAATTGATAAACCTAGAGCAAAAATGACAAAGATAAAAAGAGGTAAAACACAAGTCATCTTTATCAGGAGTGAAACAGGGTATATCAGAACAGATCCTACAGCCATTAAAAAGATAATGAGAGAATACTATGAACAATTTTAACTCATAAATTCAAAAATTTAGAAGAAATGGACCAATTTCTCAAAAATTACAAACTACCAAAACCCAAGCAAGATGAAATAGACAACCTAAATATTCCTATAACAATTAAAGAAATTGAAGTTATAATTTTGAAGTTCCTGAAAAACAAATCTCCAGGCCCAAGTGGATTAAGAATTATCACCAATTTCACACAATCTCTCTCACAAACTATGGGAGGAAGGAATACTTCCCAACTCCTTTTATGAGGCCAGGATTACCCTGATATCAAATAAAAAAAGACAGCATAAAAAACATAAACTATACAACAATCTCTCATGAACTTTTACACAAAAAATCCTCAACAAATCAAATCCAACAATGTATAGACCAAATAGGATTTTTTCCAGGTATGCAAGGCTGGTTCAATATTTAAAAATCAATTATTGTAGCCCACCATATCAACAGGCTAAAGAAGAAAAACATGTGGTTATATAAATTGATCCAGAAAAAAACAGGACAAGATTCAACACCCATTCATGATAAATACCCTCAGCACACCAGAAATAGAGATGATTTTCCTCAACCTCATAAAAAGCATCTATCAAAAACCTACAGTCAGCATCATACCTAATTGTGACAAACTGGGTGCTTTCCCTCTAAGTTCTGTAACAAGTAAAGAAAATCTACTGTCACCAACCTTTTTCAAGATAGTACTAGAAGTTCTAGCCACTGCAACAAGAAAATAAAAATACATAAAAGGCTTTGAGATTGGAAAGGAAGAAATAAAACTGTCTCTCTTTGTAGATGACATGATTGACTACATAGAAAACAAAATGCCAAGGAATCTACAAAAATATTCCTAGAACTAATGAGTTTAGTGAGGTCACAGGATACAAGATCAACACATAAAAGTCTATTTCATTTTTATATACTGACAATGAACAAGAGGAAACCAAAATTTTAAAAATATAATTTATATGATAATTGATCTAAAAAACATGAAATAGGTATAAATCTAACTAAACGTGTACAGAATCTATATAACAAAAATTACAAAATGCTGATAAAGCAAATCAAAGAAGATCTAAATACTTAGAGACACTCCATGTTCATGAATTGGAAGACGCAAGATAGTAAAGATGAAAACCCTTCCTAAATTAATCTATAGGTTTAACACAATTCTTATCAAAATCTCAGCAAGGTTTTTGGTGTATGTAGACAAACTTATTCTAAAATTTATACAAAAAGACAAAGACCATAGAAAGCCAAAACAAGTATGAAAAAGAAAAAGTTCACTATGTCAAAGCTTACCATATAGCCACAGTAATAAAGACAGTGTGGTATTGATAGAGGAGTAGACACATAGATCAATGGAATAGAATAGAGATCCAAGAAATAGATCCACATAAACATGCTGAACTAATTTTTGATGAAGGAGAAAAAGCAGTTCAGTGGAGGAAAGATAGCCTTTTCAACAAATGGTGCTGGAGCAATTGGACACTCCAAAAGGATCATAGACTTAAATGTAAAACATAAACTATAAAACTTCTAGAAAAAAACATAGGAGAAAATCTTCGAGATCTACGACTAGGCAAGATACTTTTAGACTTGACACCAAAAGCCTGATGAATAAAAGGAAATTTTGATATACTGGACCTCATCAACATTAAAAACTATTGTTTTAGAAAAGACTATGTTAAAAAGATGAAAAGGCTAATTATAGACTGGGAGAAAATATTTGCAAATCACATATCCAGCAGAGGACTTTTATCTAGAATATATTTTTAAAATGTTCAAAACTTGGCATTTAAAAAACAATTGATCCAATTAGAAAATAGGCAAAAGACTTGACAGAACATTTCACCAAAGATACATATACACACACAAATATACACACACACACCCCTTTGGTCCCCTAGTTTTTATCTATCTATCTATCTATCTATCTATCTATCTATCTCTATCTATCTCATGGCAAAAAGCACATGAAAAGATGCTCAACATCATTAGCCATTGGGGAAATGCAAATTAAATCATGATAAGATGCCACCACACAACTAAAACAGTCAAAATAAAAATTACTGACAGCACCTATAATAGTTTCCTATTGCTACTGTAACAAATTACCACAAATTTAGTGGCTTAAAACAGCACACATTCAGTATCTTATTGTTCTGAAGGTCAGAACTCAGAAAAAAAATGAGTTTCATGAGGGTCTTGGCCACCATCCATCTTCAAAGCTAGCAATGGCTGGTCAAGTCTTTCTCACACCACATCATTCTGATACTCTTTTGTCTCTCTCTTCCACATTTAAAGGCCTCTTTTGATTGCATTGTCTATCCAGATAATCCAGAATAATCTTTTCTTAAGGTCAATTAATTAGCAACATTAATTCCATCTGTAATCATAATTTCCCCTTACATAACATATTATATAGGTTGTGAGGATTAGGATGTGGGCTTCTGTGGGGGCCATTTTTTCTGCCTATTACAGAACCAAATGCAGGCAAGGATGCAGAGAAATTGGAGCTCAGACATTGCTGGTGAGAATGCAAAATGATATACCCACTCTGGAAAAGTTTGAGAGTTTTTTTATAAAGTTAAGCATACACTTAAGCATATGACCCAGCAATTGTACTCTTGGGTATTTATCCTAAAGAAATGAAATTTTATGTTCACTAAAAAAAAATGTATATATATATGAATATTCATAGCAGCTTTATTTGTAATAGACAAAAAAAGGAAACTACCCAAATGTCCTTCAATGGGTGGATGGCTAAACAAACTGGTATATCCATGTACCCTGGCATACTATTTAGCAATAAAAAGAAATGAACTATGATACACACAATTTGAATGGACCTCAAGGAAATTATGGTGAGTGAAAAAGCCAATCTCAAAAATATACATACTGCATAATTCCATTTATATAACATTCGTGAAACAATGTAATTATAGCTAAGGAGAACAGATTAGTGGTTTCTAGGGAATAGGGATGGGGGATATGCCTATAAAGAGGAAGCATGTGGGAGCCCCGTGGCTACCAAACAGTTCTGTATCTTGATTGTGGCAGCAGTTGTACAAAGTTACATGTGATGAAATTGCATACAGCTACACACACACACACACACATGCCCACACACAAGTGCATGTAAAATTGATGGAATCTGAATAAGCTCTGTGGATTGATCAACACCAGTCCCCTGGTTTTGATGTTGTGCCATGGCTTCACAAGATGTTTCCATTGCAGCAGGCTGGGTGAAGGCTGCATGGGACATTTCTTCTCAACTTCCTGTGACCCTATAATTGTTTCAAAATAAATGATGATGGTAGCAAGATGGCTAACTAGAAGTCCCTAGTGCTCGTCCCCCTCACAAAGAAATCAGAACAACAACATTTTAATGAGAAAAACTGAGGGAGAGCACCAGAGTGCATCAGAAGAGTAACAGAAACCTTGGTGAGCACAGAAACTTGAAAAAGCCAAATAAAGGAAGGATATTCCAGACCTCCACCACCCTATCCCCCACCTGGGATCAACTGAGAACCAGGAGGAACTTCTCCCTACCACAAGAAAGTAAACAAGAGGATCCCAGCAACCCTCATCAACACTTTGGTCACCTAAAGACCTCACCATGGGGGTGCCCTGCAGTCCTCACAGGAACTAAACCCAGCTGAGGCAGCTGCATGGAGTCCACATAGCTGTGCTCCCCCGAGAGAAGAAGCCAACACTGTGCACCATGCCCCGTGGCCCACATGACTACTGCGCTACGCCATCTTGAAATTGGAACTATGGCTAGAGTATGTCTTGCTCATGGCTCCCCTTCATCCCTGAAGCTAAGTCACCACTGAATCACCCCAGTTTGATGGCCCAAAATCCCCAAGCTGAGCTGTGGGCAGCTGTTACACCCTCCCCCATGGGACCAAGCAGAGGTTTAGCTGCTCCACCTACCCCACCCCCTGACCCTTCAGACCAGAGGTAAAGCAGTACCCTGCCTCCTGGTAAAACAGTACCTTGGATGCTCAGACAATCACACCTCCCTGGTGCCTAAGTTGAAGCAGCACCCTACACCTCTGGAAATGGTGCCTGGGCCTCCCAGAACAGTCATGCTCCCCAGGCCTGAGCTGAAGCAGTACATCACCCCCTGGGGAATTGGTGACCTGGCTGAGCTGAGCAGCTATGCATCCCAGGACTGATCTTCTGTAGTACCCCAAGTCCCAGGGAAACAGAGCAGTGGTTAAACTGAGACACTCCACCATACAGGCCAAAAAACTCTAATACCCTGCTTCCCTGGAGCTGAACTAGCCCCCTAGAGTCTGAGCTGCTGGGACACCCCTCTCCTTGGAGAGTGGAGTCATTGCTGTGCTCTTCCCTGACCTACTAGGTCCAAATGACAGCTGTGATCCACCATTCTGGGGTCACAGAACCTGGGATACTGCTGAGCCCCACCATCCCAGCACCTAGAGTTATTACTACATGGTGCTTCAGCCCCTGGGACCCAAGTTGCCACTGAAGTGTATTGGTTCAGCTTCCCAAATTGCAGCCATATCTTGCTCTCCATGCCCAAACTCTAGAGCATCCCTTCTTCCCAGGAGTCTTCCCAGGAGTGCCCTGAACCCTAGGGGTAGAATTACAGCTATAATGCAGCCGTCTGGGCAAGCTGCTAGGGGGTGCCTCAGAGTCACAGGTCTTAGCTCTGTGGGCAACCTACATCCAACCATGCCACATAGAATAAACCTACAACCCAAGACCCAGGTGCCATGATAGGTTCACAGACCCTAAGCCTAGGACACCAGCCCCACAGCCACTCCAAGCATCTGCTGCTGGAACCCAGCACTGCTGTAGCTGCTTGTGGGCTGTGTCAGACTGATGCCAAGAGGACTCTCCTTGGCTAGGTCACCCCATCATGGGGGAAATGAGAATAGGAGGGCCCCAAAAGCCATTGACACTGAGGACATTAACATCCTACACTGCTGCCACTGCCACCACAAACTTCTACAGTGTAGGCTGCTGAGATGTCCACAGTTACTGCTGATATTGAACAAAGCTGAAGAAGCTGCACAGAGATTATACTACCGCACATGTGTGGAAACAGTCACCACACCCTTCCCAACCAACACCCTACAACCCAATTGCGAGTGAAAGACTTTCTCTATAAAAGCCACTCTGGAAAGCTTGGAAGTGATGAGCATTCCACCAGATGCACAGACATCAATGAAGGGACACAAGAAACACGAAAAAGCAAAGAAATATGACACCACCAAAGGAACATAACTCTCTAGTAACTGACCCCAATGAAAAGGAAATCAATGAATGGCCAGAAAAGGAATTCAATCAGGAAAACAATGCATGGTATGAATATAAAGTTCAACAAAGATAGAAATCATAAAAAAAGAATCAAACATAAATCCTGCAGATAAATAATTCAATAAAAGAAATAAAAAATACAACAGCTTCAACATGAGACTTGATCAAACAGAAGAAAGAATCTCTGAACTTGAAGTTAGGTTGTTTGAAAGCACCCAGTCAGAGGAGAAAAAAAGAATTAAGAATGAAAAAGTGTGAAGAAAGCCAAGAAAACTTATGGGATACAATTAAGCAAACAAATACCTGTATTATGGGAATTCCAGAAGGAGAAGAGAAGGGAAAAGGTATAGAAAACCTATTTGATGAAATAATAGCAGAAAACCCCCCAAGTCTGGGAGACATATGGACATCCAGATCTAGGAAGCTCAGAGATTCACAAATAGATTCAACCCCAAAAGGTCCTTCCCAAGGCACCTTATAGTCAAATTGTCAAAAGTTAAAGACAAAGAGATAATTCTAAAAACAGCAAGAGAAAAGTGTCAAGTCACATATAAAGAAACCCCCATTAGACTAACAGATTTCTCTGCAGAAACCTTGCAGGCCAGGAGAGAATGGGATGATATATTCAAAGGGCTGAAAGAAAAAAAAAATTGTCAGCAAAGAATACTATACCCAGCAAAGATATCTTTCAGAAATGAGGGAAAAATAATGTCTTTCTCAGACAAGCAAAAATTGAGGGAATTCATCACCACTAGACTGGTTTTACAAGAAATGTTTAAGAGACTCCTATATCTGGAAGTGAAAAGATAATTATTATTATGAAAATGCACAAAAGTATAAAACTCACAGGTTGAGCAGATACACAAGGGAGAAAGAGAAAAGAGTTAAACCTTAAACAGAAACCCACCAAACTACAATGAAAAAAAAAACTAAAATAGGAAGAAAGGAACAAAGGATACACAAAACAACCAGAAAACAATTAACAAAATGATAGGAGTAAGTCCTCTCCTATCAATAATAACCTTGAATGTAAATGAATTAAATTCTCTACTTAAAAGATATAGACTGGCTGAATGAATAAAACACATGACCCAACTATATGCTGCCAACAAGAAATTCACCTCATCTGTAATGACACATGTAGTCTGAAAGTGATGGGATAAAAAAAGATATTCCATGCAAGCGGAAACCAAAAGTGAGCAGGAGTAGCTATACTTAGATAAAACAGACTTTAAAACTATAAAAAGATACAGTTTAAAAACTGTAAAAAGATACAAAGGAGGTCATTATATCATGATAAAGGAATCAATTCAGCAAGAGGATATAACAATTGTAAAAATATATGCACCCAACACCAGAATACCCAGAAATATAAAGCAAATATTATTAGATTTAAAAGGAGAGATAGATTCCAATATAATAATAGTTTGGGACATCACTACCCCACTCTCAGCATTGGATACGTAATCTAGACAGAAAATCAACAAAGAAACATTGGATTTAAACCACACTTTAGACCAAATGAACCTAACAGCCATTTATAGAACATTTCATCCAACAGTTGCAGAAAACACTTTTTTTCATCAGCACATGGAACATTCTCCAGGATAGACCAATGTTAGGCCACAAAACAAGTCTCAACAAATTTAAAAGGACTGATGTCATATCAAGTATCTTTTCTGACCACAATAAAATAAAACTATAAATCAATAATAAGAGGAACTTTCAAAATTGTTCCTCTGGAACATGGAAACCAAACATACTCCTGATTGACCAAAGGATCAATGAAGAAATTAAGAAGGAAATTTAAAAATGTCTTGAAACAAATGAAAATAGAAATACAACACACAGAAACCTACGAGATACAGCAAAAACCGTATTAGAGGGAAGTTTATAGCAATAAATGCTTACATCAAAAAAGTAGAAAGATTTCAGGAAACAATGTAATGATGCATCTCAAGGAACTAGAAAAGCAAGAACAAGCCAAACTCAAAATTAGTAGAAGAAATAACAAAGGTCAGAGGAGAAATAAATAAAACTGAGACTAAAAAAATATATAAAAGAAAAAAGTAAAAGAAAAAACAATACAAAAGATCTGCAAAATGAAAAGTTGGTTTTTTGAAAAGATAAACAAAATTGACAAACCATTAGCCAGACTAACTAAGGGGGAAAAAAGAGAGAAAAGACTCAAATAAATAAAATTAGAAATGAAAAAGGAGATATTACAAATGATACCACAGAAATACAAAGGATCGTTAGAGACTATCACAAATAGCTACATGCCAACAAATTAGAAAACCTCGAAGAAACTGATAAATTCCTGGACACATACAACCTACCAAAATTGAACTAAGAAGAAATAGAAAACCTGAACAGACTAATTATGAGTAATAAGATTGAATCTGTAATAAAAATTCTCCCATCAAAGAAAAAAATCCTGCTGGGAAAATTGACAGCTTACCAATATTGAGCCTTCCAATTCACAAACATGATATATCTCTCCATTTTCTGAAGGTCTTATTTAATTTCTTCCAGCAGTTTTAAAATAGTATTTAGTGTACAGGGCCTATACATGATTGGTTAAATTAACTTCTATTTAATGTTTTTGATGCTAATAGAAAATGGCATGTTAAATTTTATTTTCAACTTCTTTCTTGCTAGTATATAGAAATACAGTTGATTTTGTATATTGATCTTGTATTCTGCAACTTTACTAAATTCACTTTTTAATGTAGTAGCCTTTTTGGGTAGATTTGTTAGTATTTTCTACGTACACAATTATGTCCTGTGTGAATAAAAAAAGTTTAGCTTCTGTTTTCAGAAAAAGAAGAAGAGGAAGAAGAAAGTAGAAAAGAAGACTGTGGATACCTGCATTTAGCTTTCATTGAACACAGCTGAGAAATCAGAGAAGAAAATTTGCAGAGGATGACATTACAATTATTAGGCAATTCAGAGGACGACGTAGAAGGACAGACAGCAGCACTCTCTAATGATAATGATAATGATGAAATTGAAAGTGTAAGGGAAATCTTAGAAAAAGTCTTCAAATGATAACATCCTAGATAAATTTTCTCAAACTCAAGAGTCAATGACGAACACTATATTTCTGATTTCAAAAAGGAAATGTGTCTTTCTCATCCAGCGAGTCATTCAATAGGAAGGGCTTTACCACACAATATTTCACAAGATCCTGGACCATCCATTTTGCTAAAAGGACAGTATTGTGCTACTGTAGTCTTTCATTTTTTATGACGTTTGTACATCAAAATGTACTTGGTATATTAAAATTTCTTTTAAAGAGTAAGAAGTAAAAATTAATCCCAAAACCCCATCTATGTCCACATGTTGAAGGTAACCCTGATGGGCTGGCAGCCAACAGGTGCCTTTGTATGACCTGCCACCTGTGTATACCTGGGCCCAGGCCTCCACCTTCCTGCTGGTGCCTGCCTTCCCATGTCCTGGTGGAGCAGGTCTTGGGGCTGGGGCTCCAGCTCTGAGCCCTGAGGGAGGGTGGGGGCCTGGGAAGGCTTCATGGCAGGTGGAGTGAGGCAGGGTGAGGGGGCCCTCCCCAAAGGCAGGGGCAGGGGGTCTCTGCCTACGTCTCCAAGGACCCCTGCGCCCCACCTCTTGGCAGGAGAGTGGAGAGACAGCTCCTCAAGCCAAAACCCCAGCTGCCTGGGGGCTTCCTTTCCCTTTTTCCTTCCTTACCTGAGTGAGTCCCGGACCCTGCCTGTCTCTAACATTTAAATTCCGAGCTCACAACTGCTTGTGGATCCGCAGGAAGCTCTTCACGTCCTCCCTTTTCCGAGGAAGCGAGGACTCTTTCCCACACTCAGCCACCCTGGCACAGAGCTCATCGGCACCACGCTGTCCTACCCACCTGCTTGGCAAGGCTGTGTGTCCTGGGGTGAACCCATGGCCCCCTCTTCCCACAGGATGTGGGTGACATTGCCTCCTTCATCTGTGGGCCCCTCAGCCCACCTTTCTGCAAGTGCCTAACCTATTGCTAAGCAAAAGTCAGACACAGGGCACTAAGGAGATACCTGCCTTGGGGTTCTGGCATCTTCCACCTGCCTCAGTTTTCTCAGCTGTCACAGGAGGGATGGGTAGGACCCACTTTAGGACACTGTTCAGGGCAGTGCTTCTCAAATTGGGCTCACCCCAGGGTTTGTGGTCCTGCAGGCAGTGGGGGCAGGGTGGAATTTGCATCCCTGAGCAGCTCAGGCATTGGGTGCTGTGGCTGGGACCCACTCTGAGAACCACCAGTGAGGATTAGTGAGGAGTTGTGCATGCGCCCCACAAACCCTGTGGCTGGCGACATCCCCTGGGAATCAGCAGAAGCCCTGCAAAGCGGACAAGGTGGCCCCAGTTAGAGCTCTTTTTTGCTCCAAAGACACAAAGATGACTTACCTTCAGCAAAAGAGGGATGTTTATCTCGACAACAGAGAGTACCAAGCAGCCCGGGAGGGCTGCAGCAAGCACCCAGGATCCTCTCCCTCCCTGTCCCTCTGTCCATCTCCAAGTGTGTCCCTCTCCCTCCCTGTCCCTATGTCCATCTCTGAGCATGGCCTTCTCTCTCTCTGTTCCTCCTGTCTCCATTTCCCTTTGTGTCTCTGCCAGCTTCTCACCCTCCAGCCGTGGTCTCTGTCCCCACCCTACTCCCCAGGTGCCCGCTTGGTCCTGACTGGCAGGTTTGGGCACTGGTCCTACATCCCAAGACCAAGGCTCTGCTGGAGACAGCCCTCCTTGATTCCCTGGGGCCAAGGGCAGGACCACCCCTCTGAGGGTCCATTCTCAGAGGGCAATGGACCTGGCCGACGCCCAGCAGACGGCTCCCTTAGACTGCTGAGTGGCTGCTTCTCAGGGCTTCAGCAGAGGCCTCCACCGAGCCAGGGGAGTATGTGTTTCTCTGTCCCCGGTTGGTCCCCTTTCCACGTTCCTTCCAGTGGGGCTCCAGCAGTGGCCTCTGCCCTCAGTGAGCTGTGACTCTCAGTGTCTGCCTGTCCATCCAGTTTTGGGGTGGCAGTTTGCTGTGTGACCGTGATTCTCTAATGGATCTAAGAAGGGCTGTTGATTTGCAGTTTGCTCATCTGTTTCCTCATTGTTGTGCAGACAGAAGTCCCTCCCATGCTACCCCCACTGACCGTCAGGTGCTCCTCCCAGGCTGTGGTGGGACTGCAGATGCTGGGCGGATGCTGGCTGGGGAAGCAGCAAGGGACTCCCAGACTCTGGGCTCGGGTGACATTTCCCTGAAGGTTCCTGGTAGGGGGCAGAGGGCAGGTGGAACATGGAGGGCTGGGTCACATGGCCAGCTGGCATCTCCACCTGTGTCTTCACCCAGAGCCAGCAGCAGAGAGCACCAGACCTTCCCAGGCAAAGCACTAGGCGGCTGAACCTCAGAGAGGGGTAGCTTTTCGGCCCTGGTCCTGTAGCTGCCACCCAGGCTGACAGCCAGGAGAGGCCAAAGCTTCTTCTAGTGGGATCAGTCCTTCCTGCTGAGCCCATGGTACTGGGGTTCTCCCTCTGGGGCCCAGGCACAGTCTTACTCGTAGGGCTTGAGGGCAGTGCTGCAGACAGGCAGGGACTTGCTTTCTGCTCTCCACACAGATGTGGGCCTGATGTGAGACAAAACACGCACAGAGCATCTCAGCCACTTAGTGCTTTCTTCCTTGAAGCTCTGTGATGAGGAAGTGGGTGGAGGGATAGACCTTGCTCATGCAGTTGTCCAACAGGTCTGGTCCACCAGTATGCAGACCAGACAGTGAGTAGGGTGCTGCCACCAGCCACAGCTGGGAGAGCAGGTCCCTAAACCTGAGGAAATAGCCTTGGGCACAGGTGGTTTTGGTGGGGGATCTGAGCTCCATCCTTGGAGTAGAGGCAGCTCCTGTCCCAGGTACCTGCCCTACAGTCCTGTCCTGCCTCTGTTTTCTGCCTGGGAAATGTGGAGGAAATGCAGCCTGTGTCTGGGGACTCACAGTGGCCTGAGGACAGAGTGAAATGTGATCCCCAAGAAAGCCCCCACCTCGGGAGAGGGGGACCCCAAGAGTAGAGGGGGAGGTTAGAGTGAAAAGACAGGCTTCAGGCTGGGAAATTCTGGAATAAATACAACCGACAAAGGTTTGTATTCAGAATGCTCCTACAAGTCAATAACAAAAGATGAACAGCTTAGTAGAATAAATGGACAAAAATACAAACAGAAAGTTCACAGAAGAAACCTGAATGACTAATAAAAATATAAAAAGATGCCCAACCTCACCATGACAAGGAACATGCATGCAATCCAACTTTACACTCAGCATGATTGCAAACCTTACAAAGTCCAGGCTGGCACAGTGACTCATGCCTTAATCCCAGCACTTTGGAAGGCCGAGGTGGAAGGATCGCTCCAGGCCAGAAGTTTAAGACCAGCCTGGGCAACAAAGCAAGACCCCATCTCTACAAAAAACAAGAGAAATTAGCCAGGTGGTGTGCACCTGTAGTCCTAGTTACTCAGGAGGCTGAGGCAGATCACTTGAGCCCAGGACTTTGAGGCTGCTGTGAGCTGTGATTGTACCACTGCACTCCAGCCTGGGCAACAGTGCAAGACCCCATCTCTTAAAAAAAAAAAAGTCCATTGAAATGGTGAGATGCTGAGCAACAACACACTATCCTGGCAGGGTTGCATGGGTTGCCCTGTGGCCTCCAAACGCCACTCATGGGATGTGCCCTGGGGAATTTCTCACACCCAAGAATGACTGCTGCATTGTGGTACTACTGAGAAATTGGGACCAACCTCAGTCCTCACCAGCAAAAAGTGGCTAACTGTGATATTCACTCAAGGGAACACACCAGAGACAGCTCACAAAGGTAAGGGCAAAAGAAAGGAAAGCAAGCGACAAAGACATTGATTTATACAGTTTAGAAATATGTGTGTAGTAAAAAATAACATCATGGAAAATTCTGGATGGCTATTATCTTGGGACAGAGATGAGGTGGCCGGGGGCTTGCAGGAGTCCCAGCTGCTCTGAAGCTGTGAAGTGGGGACAGCAGAGCCAGCTCAAAAGATTGCTGCCTGTCCAGGGCTTTGTACAGGGCCAGACTTAGCCAACGGTGGGTTGTTACCAGCAGGAGGGGCCAGGGTGTCCAGGAGACCCCGTGCAGGGCAGTCACCAGGGCCCTATACTCAGTTAATGCTATGCTGTTGCCATCTTGAAATTCTTAATAATTTCTGTACAAGGGACCCCACATTTCCGTTTTGCACTGGGCCAAACAAATTCTGTAGCCGGTCTATGGGGTATTAGTATGTAGGACGAGGGGCCCTGCCTCCCTGGATTTTTGAAGATTAACACAAACATCCTAAGGGTCTGTCTACTACAGATGCTTGGGGGGGGGGAGCCTCAGGATGCACGGAGGCTAAGCCTGCATGGAGGCCTGCAGCCTTGTCCTGGACGCCCAGACTGAGGCCCAGAGTGTCATCGCAGGAGATGGGATACTTCGGGGATGCAGTGGGGGTGGGGGGGTGGAGGGGGACTCCCAGGAGGAGAGTCAGTGAGCCTTAAGGGGGTCCTACTTAGAGACATGAGTGAAAACTCCAGGGTGGGGCTGGAGTGGGAGCTCTTTAAAAGCAGTTTGTCAAAGGGACTCTTTATTGGGAAAACATTTTTAAATTGGGTTATAACTCTTCTATTTAGGGGAATCAATCAATACTGCCACTGTGGTCTTCATATACTGCTACGCAAACTCTGCACTCTTCCCCAAATGATTTCTAAAATCTGTGACATTGGAGGAGTCTGTGGAAGACCACCTCTGAACCTGACCCGCTTTTATGAGATGTACCTCCCCAATTGGCCCAGATTTTTTTTTTTTTTTTTTTAGAGATAGGGTCTTGCTGTTGCCCAGGCTGGAGTCTAGTAGTGGCATGATCATAGCTTACTGCAGCCTTGAACTCCTGGCCTCAAGTGATCCTCCCACCTTGGCCTCCCAAACTGCTAGAATTACAGGTGTGAGCCATCATACCTGGCCTAAATCATCTTTTTAAAGCTTCAAAGTGTATCTTCCAAACAGCATCCTGCTAGTCTGCTCAAATCCTGGGGTATCCCTGTCCAGCCCCATCACCAACCCCATGTCCCCTCGGCACTCAGAGCAGACAGCCCAAGACAGCAGCTCGTGGCTAACTCTGCACCCTAGGTGGCTGTGCAGGGCAAGACGGCACTCACTCGGCAGGGTCAGAGTGAGGTGCTTTTGCTTGAAGAGGACTCAGGGAAGAGGGAAGAGGAGCTTGGAGGACAGGTCCCTGGGGACACTCACCTTGGGAGTGAGGGGAAGGCAGGCCAAGCTCACAGGAGGGAAAAGCATCCACTGCAGGGCACACACAACCGGGGGCAGCAGGTAACAATGTCTCTGAGTGCAGACACCTCTCCTAAGAGGACAAAATTGTTTCTCTCTTGATGATGTCACTTGACTTTTGGGTGCATGGGTGCTGCCTTAAGTTTCTGAGAACTTCAAAAGCTCAAGATGTGGTTCTTGTCATCACAGTGTTGATCATTTCTGGGGTGAATGTAGAACTGTTTAGGGGTGCATGAGTTCCCCCCACTGCACAGAGAGACCTTTGCACCACAGCAGACAGACACACTTGGCAGCGGCACTCTTGAAGGGTGGTGGGGAGGCCAGAACACATCGCAAGGCTCTGAGGGGTTGGGGGGGGGGCAGTGTCTCAGTAGCAGGTGCTGCATGGAGGTGGGGAACAGCGGGTGTAGAGCTGGGTTAATTTCAGCACAGAGGTGTGAAGGTAATCCCTCTCTGAGCTAGAGGTGGAAGCAGACTGGAAAATGGTCCGGTATGGAGGATAGACCAGCCCCAGGGAGGCAGATGCAGCGTTTACCACCACCAGGCCCCTCTGCTTGGCGCTCACTTTCCTCCAAGGACACAAGAGCCCATGGCGGCTGGGGTCTTGTCACCAGGCACCCTGCTGCCTGAATGCTTTCGGGTGGGCGGTTTGGATCCCTCCTCACCTGGCTGGGTCGGTCCATGTGAGGACAAGCCGTGGATTGTACACTTGACCACTCCCTGGGCAAGGCCTGCCCCGCCCCCTCACCTAGCTCTCCTCCTCAGGGCTGCTGCCCTCGCCCTTGGCAGACCCACCAGGGGAGTGAGCCCTTCTGCCTGGACGGCCTGAGGCAGCCCCAGAAGGACGGCCACACACATTGAGCCCAAGTCTGCCTTGCATGATGTCATCACCCTGTGGTGACAAAATCCCTTCTCCACACTCAGACTGAGAAACAGGTGGTCACCCAGGGCTGTTGGAACCTTCCCCACCTGAAGGCCTAGCTCCAACCTACAGCCTCTTCCCTGATGGGTACCTGGGTCTTCCAGCCTCTAATGACCCCAGACTGTCTCTTCCTAAGGGCCAATATCTATGGGGTATGTCCTGTGGGCCAGGCACACCTGGTAAGTGAGGTCTCCATACGCTGGGTCATTAGTCCCCACAAGCAATCATTGTGGAGTTTCTGAACTTCCACTGCTGGAGCTCAGCAGTCCCACCAGGGACCACCACTGGGGTTGTAAGACGGCCCTGACCTGGGTTCCCTGGATCCATGACTGGAGCAGCCTCCCTGGCCCAGCAGAGGCGAAGGCTCCCCTTTCCCTGCAGGAAGGGCCTCTTCCAAGCCGAGCTCCACCATCCACACACCCTGTCCTCTGGCAGACCCCTCTCCACCCGTGTCTCATACGAAGTCCACGCTGGGAGGCAAGACCTGTCTCTGCAGTGAGAGGGACTGGGCAGCAGCATCTGGCAGGCAGGCAGACCCAGGCCCAATGCCCAAGTCAGGAGGCTCCTAAGAGCTTCAGCACCCTCCACTCTGCGTGGGGTCACCACAGTGCTAATGTCTGGGTTGTTCAGGGTTTCAGTGGCTGCATGATGCAGCGTGTGTGTGGGAGGGTCCTCCCTCTCTCTTCCCCATCCAACACGGAGTATCTGCCACATGCCAGGCCTGTGCTGGGCGACAAAGGTGACTGAGGCAGTCCCAGCAGAGTCCCACGATGAACCGCCCACTGGGACTAGGATCTGCGGCAGCCCCTGGACCATCTCAGTCCCTGCCACTCGCCTTGGGCATGGTGCTACAGAGCACGTGGCATGGCCAGGACTGTACCTGGGGCAGCTGGTCCTGCTCTTAGTTCTGGAAAGAAGGCAGGCACAGTGACCAAGCTCAGGCTGGAGGGACTGTCAGCCTCAGAGGAGGCTGCTCCAAGAATCAAGTGGGAAATGAGGAACCACTGGCCCCACAGAGTGGATGGGGCAGGGGTCCTGGGCTTGGGCCCCCCAAGCCACTGGCCACGTGGCCTTGGGAGTGTCACTTACTTCTGTGACTGTAGCACGAGGGGTTGAACCACAAAGTCCTTGAGGCCCCGTCCAGCTCTGGGCAAGAAAGCCTAGTGCTGAGAGGGACAGCAGGCATGCTGTCCAGGGTCACCTCCAAGGTCCAGGCATCTTTCCTGCAAGTGCCTCCTATCCTGCCCTTCTCTAGGCAGAATGGCCTTGGCCCCACTCAGCAGGAGGCAGCACTCCCCCTCCCCCGAGTGCCTGCAAATGGCCTCATAAATCCACCTGAGGGTGGCTACGTCCCCTTAGCCCATGTGAGTCTGCATCTCCATCACCACCACCAGGAAGATGGTAAACTCCAGCAGGCCACGGATTTACCCAGCAACCCCAGCACACACCCCCAGCTGGCCCTGCCACAGGCTCTGGGTTCCCTACCACCCTCCGAGGGGACAGCTGGGCCCGGCCTGTCTTCCCTGGCACAAGGCTGTCTCCATATGCAGTGGGGGTCACTTGGTGTGGCGGGATGGGTGGCAGATGCAAAATCCCTACAAGGCCCCTGACACACAAGGGAGCTCAGTGCTGTTGGGTTCCTTCTCTCCCTCTGAAGGCAAGGTCAGTCCATTCAGTTTTCAGTATTAAATAAAACCAAGAAAATAAGATAAAATGAGTAAAACTATATTAGTGTGAGCTAAGAAGTTCAGTCTGAAATGACGGAATATTAATTTTTCTCTTCACCCCTGAGATAGTGACTGCACCATCCTAACAGGACTGGCAAGGAAGTCCCCGGGGCTTCTGCCCATATCCATGCGGGGCGCCATGGTGTTCAGCGAACACTCTCTGGGGCCACAGCCTGGTTCAGAAGCCTGTTCCCTAGACCCTTCAAACAATAGATGGAACTTCACTGGCAACAGGGAGTGCCACGTTCTGGGGACACAGCTCAGTTCTTCAGGACCTTGGGCCATGTGGGCTGCTCGGTCTCTGACCAAAGGGGAGGGAGCCTATCAAGGGCTGGCCGGACTCCACGCTGACAACTTTCATGCTTTTCATTGACAAAGGGAGCCATCTCATCCCTGGTTGAGCTGGCTGCCAGCTGGCCCGGTGGGGAGATTTGAGGTGGGGGTGAGGGTCTGTTCCCCAAGCGCAGTGTTCTGGGCGGTGAGTTCTCTGTACAGCAGCTTGGCCACATTTCCACACAAAACACTTCTCAACTGTTCTCCCTCCTGCACTCTTCAGAGGAAAATTATTAAAGATACCTCTCTTTTCTGGTGAGTTATTTCTCGGAGTTTGCTTGGCAATTCCACTGTTTAGCCTTTGAAATGTTCTTCATTCAGCCAAGAAATACTTCTCACACCCCCAGGTCCTGCCCGCTGTGAAGGGTCAGAGGCAGCAGAACAAGATGAGATGGATCCCCATGGAATGGGGCCAGGGGCACAGACAGGGAGAGCCTAGGATGTGAGAGAGGAAGGAGCAGGTAGCAGCCTGGGCAGGTTCTGTATTAGACATCCGGTTATGTTCTTGTGGAAGCCGTGTTCCGAGGGCTCAGCACAGGTATTAGCAGATGTGCACCTGGAGACTGAGGGCCCAAGAGCCTGGTGAGTAAAGGCAGCCCCCCAGTGGAACTGATTAGAATTCTGCACTCACCCTGAGCTTTCAGGTAACAACAGATTCCCAGAACCTGCTTGAAAGCATGTAAGATCTATAGCTACATTCTTCTTTTTTTTCCTGATCAAAATCTTACAGGATTTCTGAAAGCTGTGTGAAGTCTTGCCAAGACCAGATGGAAAATAACCATCAAGAATTTCCCATTCTGGTGTTTGCTGTATACATGGGCCTGGGACTTCAGGGCTAGAATTCACAGGTAATGACCACACATAGAACTGTCTCCGTAGCAAATGTCACACACAGACCCAGAACCGCTTAAATACAGATTTATTGCAAACCAACACTGAGGAGCTGGAGCAGCTTTGCAGGCTGGACACCCCACTCTCCTGGGCCCCTGAACAAGGGGAATGAGTCACCCCGCTTTCCTCGGACCTCAGCTGCTAGGACTTAGTGGCCAAACTGCAGGTGTCGTGTCTAAAAAGAGAAAACAGGCAGAGTGCGCCAGTTCTGGAGGCTGGGCAGGTCCATGGTGGTGCCTTGGGGCAGAGAATCACCCACCAGATGACATGGCTCGCCAGGAGTGAGGTGCACAGGGACAGGCTCCACAACCACACCAAGCACCACAATGTGGCACAGGGACCAGATGCGGAGTGGCTGCTCCTGCCACAGGGCCAATACCCAACACTGCCCCTCAGCTACTCTTCCTAGACACTGGTTTATGGTTTATTAAAGCAGGGCAGGGAGTGGGGAGAAATGTAACACAGAAAATAAAATCAGGCAAAAAGAAAACAAGTCACCACAGAAGTGAACGACTCTCAA
The DNA here is from genome assembly GCA_023783475.1 of Daubentonia madagascariensis. Classification (NCBI taxonomy): domain Eukaryota; kingdom Metazoa; phylum Chordata; class Mammalia; order Primates; family Daubentoniidae; genus Daubentonia; species Daubentonia madagascariensis. The sequence continues at coordinate 13,824,577 of JAKFHU010002658.1, forward strand.
AGTCTCCCAAATAACAAGGTATAGGGCATTCTCACCCCACTTAGTCACTCCTTCTGGAAGACTGTCCACAGGGTGGGGGCTAACTTGGGGACAAGAGAAGACAGGAGATACACACACAACCCGAGACCTCCTTTCATAGGTGGGGAAGCTCTCATGGGACAGTGGTGTGCAAATCCTAGGACTTTGATGGGAACTCCAGGAAAAAATGACAAAGGCTTTCTCAGCACCCTTCATAGGTGACAGAACTCTGCTCCCCAGGGTGGAGACCTTTTCAGAGGGGCCTCACCAGCTCAGTGACTGATATCAGACAACAGGGCCCTGATTCCAAAGTGCGTATTTGGGGCCCTCTGCTCTCCCTTGACAATCAGAGCAACATGTCTGGACCCACAGAACACTTCCCAGGGATGCTTTCTTACAAGGACTGTCAGCCACTACTGTAAACCAGAAATCTAGCCTCGAGTGACCACAATAAACCAGCTCCCTTCTATGCAGTCAAAGGTGGAAACCTCTGGAAGGACCAACCACCAACTTATTCTCCTAGATATCTCCTTCCCCCCAAGTATTCACAGAGAGAGCTTGTAGGGGACAGGGTTCTTTGCCCATGACAGTAGGCTTCCTTAGTATCCGCAGGCCTTGATTCTTGCTGGCTGTACATGGTACCAGGGTGTGGAGACCTGCGGTATAACTTATCCACGCACTGAGTTGATGGCCAAATGGACAGCACCGGGTAGTGGCAGCACCACATTCCTGGTGATGGGCACACAGAGTACCCCTGTGAATACTCGGGGAACAGGCCTGAGGCCCTGCCCCATGCCCCACAATTGGGTCTTTGCACCTTGGCTGGAGTTGGTTAGTAGCCATGGCTCAGGGCACAGGCTTGGGGGTCCTGAGGTGGTAGCCAATCCCTGGAGAACTGGTGGGATGGGGCCACGAGCTCTAGGAAGTGCAGTCCGGCACCTGGCACAGAGGATAAGGACAGGGTAGTCTTCACTTTCTCCGGCTCAGTCGTGGTGAGACAGTATGCCTTCAGGCCCAGTGCAGAAATTCCTCCTCCCAGAGGCCCCTCAAGGTCAAGGCTGCTCAGGACCTGTGGCTGATGTGTTCTGCTGATGGGCTGCTGGACATGCCATGGTCTCCTCCTGAGGACACTGGCTCTCCACTTCTGCCCAGGCTTTGACACAGTACACCCAAAGAGGAGGTCTCACAGGGAGCCAAGCAGAACATGCCATGCATTAGTGGCTGGGCTTGCTTCACTTCAGCAAGAACCAAAGCAAAGCAGCCATAGTCAGACAACAGACAGAAGCCCCACTGCACCTGGGCCTGAGGCCAGAACCTCCCAACATCTAGAACGTGCAAACAGGACTCCAGTTCCCACTTCTCCGCCCATGAGGCTGAGGCAGGCAGAGCACATTTACAAAGGGATGAGCATGACTGCACATGACCGAACCCAACAAGAGGTCAAGGGGCAAGGAGTTTCCCAAAGCAGCCCCAGTAACAGCTGCACAGCCATTCCACGCTTGCCCTCATGCAAGCTCCAAGCTCCACACACTTCACGAACTTCAGCTTCACCTAAGAGCCTGGCAACAATGCCACACCCCCAGCCGGAAGCAAAGCAGGCAGAACAGCGTCAAAACAACAGCAAGCAGAGACAGCAGGGAAGGAAACAAGCGCTGCCTGCAGTGGTTGGTTGCTGTGGAGACAAAAGCCCGTGATCCCAGTTTGCTGGGATGTCCCCTCCTACATTTCAAACACCTCACTCAGTGTCGGACACAGCGGCCACCACACAGCAGCTGGCCCCGCACCTTCTCTGGAAGTCTGGAGATGGAAGGTCAGGGTGGAAGGCCTGGTTCATCCTTGAAAGAAAGGATGGCTAGGGGTGAACAAGACGAGCGAGTCCCTGGAATGCAGGGAGCCGAGAAGGGCAGCTGAGGACAAGGCCTCTGCCTCCCTGCTGGCGAGGGTTTTCCTTTCCTTCTGGTCATTAAAACTGCACAGCCCCGGGGGAGATGTTGAACATGGCTGGGTCGAATCGCTGGCCTCGGAAGGGAGAGCCTTCAGCATCCCACCCCTTCTTCAGCATCTCATGGACTTTCTACAAACAGAAAATGGAGAGATTAAAGGGGATCACAAAGCACTGCACACTTCCCCCCACAATAGACTCTGACTGCAGGTACAGAGCCCTCCTGCTCCTCAGGGCTTGGGGATACGCCTGGCAAGACCAACTAGCCAGAGGACCATACTGCCCTGGAGCAGCCTACAACCAGGGGCGGTGCTGGGTGACTGCCAATTTCTCTGCAAGACTGCACTCCCCACAGACTGAATTTCTAACCCTCCATCTTCTGTCCCCAGCAAAGCACTGGCCACTCTCTATGGTTCAACTTCTGTCCCTTTTCCACCAGGATCTCTGTCCAAATTCCAAACAGCCTATGGGACCTACAGTCCCACTAGGCACTAATGAAGGTGTGCAGGGGGGATTTCCAAGCCCCACTGGGGTTGTAGAGAAGGTGTCCCAGGCCCACTGGGGACTAAGATGTACAAAGTGCCCTAGCCCCACCAGAGACATGACTAAGGTGTGCAGAGAGGCTGCTCCAGCCCCCGCTTCCCCAGGGAGGAAGTTCTCAGCATTGAGAACTACATCATCAGACAATCCAGGGTTGACCCAGGGTGTGACGCAGAGGAAGAGACCTCAGAATGTCCAGCGGTGGACCTGCCAGTCAGGAATTCCCCACTGCTTCCTTGGAGACAGTCAGAGTTGGTTGACTAAGCTCTTCCCAGCATGTGGCCTTTCTGGAACTATCTAGTCACCAAGGGTCAGAAGCAGGCCCAAGCTGTGTGGCCACAGCCAGGGGACATCAGGAAGACTGTCCCCTTGAGGGAGGTACCTGCACCTGAGCTGGTGGGCCCTCCTACCTAATAGCATCTCTGCATCTGCCCTCCTCACCCAGCCCCGCAAGTGCACTCAGGGCTGGGGATGCCCTCACCTTTCTTCTGACCACAAGAGACAAAAGAGACTGTGTTTAAGGCCAGAGGTAACCCTACCAATGTGGTCCATGGTCCCTGTCACAGAGAGCCCTGCAAAATGGGCCCAGAAGACAGACACCTCTTCTTTCATCACAAGGCTAACAGACCCAAACAGTGTGGGTAACTCCTGATGTCTGATGAGGCTGCTGGACTCTTAGCACCAAGGCCTCTCCTTAAATAAAATACAACCTTCCTGACAAAAGGGCTTTCTTTTTCCTGTTTTTAAAGTTAAGTAAGGCAGCAACAAGCATATCAAGCACATTTAATACATATTAGGGATTAATCAATATTACTCTCAACTTCTTACAGGTAACTCACATCAGAGACTTTGGAAAGACCATTTCAAGAACAAGGTGCAGCGGTGGGATCTGAGCGAGTGGCACCCACCAGGTGGCTGGGGGAGCAGGGAGAGCTGCGGGAAGCCCTGTCTATGCAGCCCTGAAGGCCTGGCCTACCCTTCTGTTCACTGGAGGTGTGGGGCTGGACAGTCCCGACCAAATACAAGAATGGACCAACCAGATGACCTCAGCAGGTGGCTGCACAAGGCCTCTGAACCCCTTAATGAAGCTCAAGCCAGCTGGAGGGCAAGTAACAGCTGTGGAGCCCTGCAGACACCACATCCTAGGAACCAGGTGGCTGGGTAGAGACCTGGTGTAGGAAGCTGACAGTGCAAAATGCAGATTAGGAGACTTGATCTTATAATCAAGGAAGTCCAGGGTGCCAGGGTCAGCACTCACACCTTTCCTGGGGCAAAGGTGGACAGCAGGCATTCTTGTGTGTCCCCAAATTCACTTTATGACCAGACACCACGCTAATGCTGGTATCTGCCTGTGCAATGTCACAGCTATTGACTGTTAGGGTCAGTCCCACCAGGCTGGAGAGATCCTAGACAAAGACCCATCTGAGCATGGACTGAACCACGGCACCTGTACATCCCATACTCCTTTCCTAGATGGGGGAATCCTACTCAAAAGAAATTAAATTAGGGAAAAGATGAAGGGTATCAAATTTGTTGACTTTGGAAAGAAGTTACCTCATAGTGACTTAAAAGAATTTAAAACAATAAGAGAAAAGTGTTGTCACTTCAAAATAAAAATGCTTCAAATACACAGCATCTGTGGCACTAGAAACAATTTGAAATCATGGCAAATTTAGAAAACTCAGAGTTCACACCATAAATGGGCATCAATGCCAGAGCACTTTGGTAACTGTGACTATGCTGATGTGCACGGCAGATGGAAGCTGACAGGACAACCTGGCCCTGTTTCCATTCTCTCTCACTACTGAGGCCTGGTGATCCCAGAGAAGTGATCCTGACCACAGAACTCTCCAGAGGGTCCCTGCTTGTGAGGTATCCCTGATGACAACTGAGCAAAATGTGGCTAAACTGCTACATGAGGCCAAATAAGGGCATAGGCCTACCTTTCTAGGTCTGTTTCTGCATTCGATGAAAAAAAGGCAGCTACAGTCACTAGGGACATTTTACATGGAACTTCTGGGTAGTCAGGGCTCCCATGTTTTGAAGATCCTTCCCCAGGCCCTGTCAAGCCCAGAGAGGAGTTGAGACTTTGGCATCAGCACTAGGCAGATGCTCGGACGCACACTCACCCTTGAGCTACCACAGCCCCGAGAGTTCAGTCCATTACTATCCACAGCTGTGGCCAGAGCCCTGGAAGCTCCCTGGCTGCTGAAAAGCAGGTCAACCCTGGTGAGGGGTCACCTCAGGTCCCACCCTGCACAACCAGCCCAGGCTCCTGCATGTCACTGAAGATCTCCCATGCTCTGGGGAGGGACACACATCCCCTTGCGGGGCAGAATACTGCCTGGCCCATGGCAAGTCCATAGCACAATAGATTTAGATTCAAAACACAGAGCTCTTTCCATTAGACCACAGTGTCTTCAAGGTTCTTCTTTGGATCCTTCCTAACTGGGTCATTGCCCAGTCCCTGGGCTCCCCAGTGCTGGGTCACGAGCAGCTGTACGTTAGATATAGATAAGCCCCCCATGGCCTGTCACAGGGACCTTCTGTTCCACACTTGGGCTCTGCAGTACCCTGGGGGCCAGGAAGGCAGCTTGCCCAGAGGACACCAACAGGATGACCCCACTACGGTGCCGTCGGAACAGGATGAAAGGGCACAGAGAAGACGCCAGCTGCACCCTGGGATGTCGCATGTGTGCAAGCACACGTGTGCACAGTGCACACGTATGGTGTACGGCACCACCATCTCCCACCCCTTGAAGCTGGTCTGCCCCTGGCTGGCAGTGAAGATCTTGGTGTGAGTTTGAGGCCCAGAACTGACCCGGACGCTACCTTGGTTTGCCTGGAATGAACAGATCACCCTGTTCCTGGTTCTGGGCAGCAGGCTGTGTGACAGTCACCAGAATAAGAAGCCCTCAGGCCTTCAGGAATGGAGAGACAAGAGCAGCACTTTCTGGAGAGGATTACTGATGAGACAGCAAAGCAAGACTGAAATATTCTTTAGAGAAGATAAGATTAAAACGGCTGGAATCTTAGTGCCATGAAGGCAGATCTGTGTTTGTCCTCCTCCCTGACATGCCCTGGAGAACGGTGCGACTAGGCAATGCCAGGGCACCAGCACAGAATGCAAAAAATGGGGCGTGAGGGAGAGTGAGAGGAAGATCAAGGAGAGGGAAGGATACAAGGGAGGGAAACAGGAAACAGGAAGAAAAGAGGGAGGATGGAGAAAAGGAAAAAGAGGGCAGGGCCAGCCAGAGCCCCAGCACCCTGTGTGTGTCCTGCCACTAATGGAGACTCCTGTGACAAGCAGGTATTACTGCTGCTTTGTTTTTGACTTGTATGTCCTGAAAGAGATACAATCACAAGAAATTCGAGGACTTAGAGACAAAAACAGGCATAGAGCATCCTAGCTTCTGCCATTTCTCATAGCTAAAGTCTATAGAAGACCTTACTGAGGCTCTGACAAGTGCATAAATACAGTTCAAACCACAATCAATAATTTTTATTATTTATCTAAAACAAAGACTCAGTATAAGTGTCTGGGGAAGATGTGAGGAACCACCTGCCCTTAGTCCCTCTATCCTGTGGCATGAGGGGGTGTTTAGTGAGACTTCCTTTTAACTTGTCCAAGGCAATGGGTATCTATGTTCATGTTTTCCAGTCAAAACAGACTCCTTCCCCCAAAGGTCAACTTGTGAATACATCTCAGCCCTTCTGTGGACACAGCGCTGAACCCGGGCACAGGGTAGGCAGGCCCCTCATGTCCCTGTCCCCAACTGCTGCCACAGGAAGCCCCACCCATAGGGCAAGGGTTCAAAGACTGGACTTTCATCTGGTGGCTACAGGCAAACACAGCGTAACTGGACTGAAATGTGACCAGGTAGGTCTGGCTGTCTAAACAGCTGAGCAGATCTGAGCAAGTGCTGCAGCACTGCCCGAGGCCACTGAGACAACCTCTGCAGGGACATGGACCAAGTAGAGATGTCCTTCAACCTCACCATGCCCTGGGGTGGAAAAGGGGGCGAAGCCGAGAGGAACATTCTCTCCCATGGAGACTCAGGCCAGGGCAGGCAGGGATGGGAGGACAGAAAGATCTGAAATCAGGGGAGAGGTCAAATCCCACCCTGCTGCTTGAGCTGCTGTGGGACCCTGAACACATTCTGTGACCTCAATAACTCAACATCTCTGTTGTGAAAAGCAGACCATCTTTTCACGAATGTGCAGGGCCCCACCCTGCCTGTATGTAGTAAGTGCTCACTACATGCCCCTGGTGTGGCAGGGCTGGCACTCCCCTCCACAGGCTCCTTGACCTCACACGAGCAGGATGGGCTTGTCTGAGAAGACAGGCAAGAGTAGGCGACACACAGTGGCAGGGCTTTCAGAACCACTGATGGTGCCCGTGCCACACCGGAAGGCAAGACTGGAATAATTCGAATAAACAACAAAGTAAGGTTCCTCCAAAAGAAAAACATGAAAACACGTGAATCTGAACAGCTTTCGGAGGTGGGGCGGGGGGGGGTGTCCCTGTGTTTATGAAACAAAAATAAGAAGACTGGCCGGTGCCCAGCAGCTGACCCATCTCCACTGACTGGAGGCTGCACTTGGTCCACATGCCCTGCCGTGCTGCGGCCCAAACCCATAGGCTGTGTATATGGGACACAGGGAGTTAAAAATAATCTGAGGAAAGCAATCCATTCTTCCCTAAATAGCTACTCTTGGGATTATTAAAATAGGAAGAATGAACATATATATCTAATTAATCATTCTGTTTGCCACAGGCATACTCTGCACTGGGCGCTATGCTGGTCAGACATGAACCTTCTTCCTCTTGCTCCCCAACCTGCCGCTGACCTCACAAAGTCCTCACACACAGGCCTGACATCTGGAAACTGGCCCTGCGGCCTGGCTCCCTTCCCTCCCCCACCAAGGGTCCAGAGGAAAAGTCGTGTGTGGATGAGGCACAAAGGTGAGAGCCATCCACACACTTGACATTACCCAGCTCCGGTGTGAGCAGTGCATTTCTCACGACACCCTTCAAAGCCCTGGTATCTGGAATCCTGGCCTGGGTGTGAGAATGTGGCTGAAAGACCAGAGTGCCCTGTCCTCAGGCAGTGATCAGGGCACAAGAGCAGGTAAGACAGGTCCCTTGCTGGGCTAGGACATAGCAGGGCAGCCCATCCACACCCTCCCTTCTTCCCCACTAGCATCGCCAACCCCTCTGCTCCTAGTCAGCCTTGTCACCAGCACAAAGGCCCAAAGGGCGGGCTCTCCAGCAGGACTGCCATGCTCATACCAGCTCGTGGCTCTGCGGCTTGCCCTGCAGCTTCTGGTGGTAGTCAAAAGTGAGCCTATCCAGCACCGCCTGCTCCTCCTCATCCACAGTGGCCATGGAGCGCTCCTTGTTGATCTTGTCAATGTCGATGGGTTCTTCTCCCTCCAGGATGGCATTCCACCAATACTCGCCCACCTTGCTCAGGTTCACCTGGGGACAAGCAGAGAAGAGACCTGCATCAGGGCCAGGAGACATGGCAGAGCCAGGGCTGGGGACAGAGCAGAGCCTACTGAGGGAGAGGTGTCCAGCCTGAGCCCAGGACCAGCTGCTCAAAGGGAGGTGGCAGACCAAGGCAGGACCCTCTGAGCCTGGGAACGCATTTGCTGCCTACGCTAACACATCCTGGTGAAGCGCTGGGGTAGAGGTGGGGGGTGCCTGAGGGCACCAACATTCTGGTAGGTGCCTTTGTCCTTCTTCACCAGGCCTTCGATCCTCAGAGACAGGACAATGCCCACCCTGAGTGATCACCTCGCCCACTCTAAGAGAGGATGTTTTCCAAGATTGCTGATACACCCCCCATGCCAGGACCTGCCCCAGGCCATCCCAGCCTGCCCCCTGACCCCCACCACAGAAGGCCCTGGTCTTATCTATCACCTCCCTCGTCCATGATCGTTCTTCCTTCCAAGACCTAGCCTCTTGGGAAGAAGCTGGGGCCTGCGAGGGCTCAGCCCGATGCACCACAGAATTTCACAGGGACCCCTCACCCCTTTGAACAGAGCACTCCAAGTGCCCCACCCACATCCCCCCTGGGCCAGGCTTGCTGTGTGAGAGGTCCTCCAGCCCCAGTCCTTGAACCTCCAATGGCTCATGTAGGAGGAGCCACCATAAAGAGCCACCCCAAACCTGGTCCCAGCCTGCTTGGGCACCACTGTGGGGAGGGCATAGATTCACCCCTGGTCAAGGGAAGCAGCACCCACCCACTCATGATGCAGCCCTACGTTGGGATCTGAGAAATTCATGTCATTACCACAAAAATCCAAAGCCAAATGTAACTGCAGCATGGGAGCAAACATGACAGGGGTTGTATGAAGTTGGTGCCCAAGTGCCCCTGGCTATTTGGCCTGTCACAGGGACACATGGGAAGGCCTAGGCCACACCATTCCCCCTCATCAGTGGTCATGGGGACACACAGAGAGCAAGGACACTGGCTGCATCCTCTGTGGTCAGTGCCGAGCTCACCGGGAAATTCTTTGGGTTTGCCCACTTTGTCCTAGAACTGTCCATTCTCTGATGGAATGAAAACACTAAGTTATTCATAGAAAGGGGGAAAAGGCAGCAAAGAGCCAGCAAGCAAGAACAGCTCTTACCCATGGAGGTGCAGCCACCAGGAGGAGACTTACTGACTAGGTGGGTGAACCCCGACAAGCTACACTCAGGGTAATGGTGATACCCGGGAGGCCCCAGTGAGTTGGCAGGACGCCCTGAGCCCCAGGAGGAGCACTGGAGACTCTGGCATTCATGGGCTTGAAAGAGCAGTGTCCTAATGCAGCCCTCCCACCTCTCTGCCTCCAAGCCAAAACCCACCAACACCACAGAACACACTCGGTGCCTGATCCTGGAGAGTCAGGGGTCCATCCCAAGAATATTCTCTACTAATGAGGAGGATGTACAGTGGAGATTTTCCATTACTGGGAAAAGAAAAAAAGGCGCAATCATGATCTGACACTAGCATCTCAGAAATCTCCTTGTCTGACGTTCCTAGCACAAATAGGGGGAGTTGAGAGCAGAGGAATCCCACCCCCCACCCCACCCCGCCAGCTCTGCCCAGTCAATGATGCTGCTCTGCCACTGCCCAATTTCAATTTAGGATGAAGCTCCTATTTCCAGATATTCTGCTCAGCTGGCTTGTCGCTGACTTTACAGTTTGTGCAAGGGGAACCTGACTCACCCTCAGAGACCCCAATGCTGAGAAATTTACCCTGTCTTATAGAGCTGATGCGATGAAAAACCTTCCAAGCGGAAGATACACTGTCTTCCCTATTCTAGGAAAGACTCTGAGGAACTGCAGATCTCTGGAAAGAAGAGACCCTTTAAGTTTTTTACTTTTATCTTCAGCAGTAATTAACATTATTGAGATCTATGTAAAATATATTATTAGAACTCGTAAGTCCTGTAAAAGTCCCATCATCCATATTTAAAAATAAGGGCAAACCCTCGGAAGTTAGGATCTTTCCCAGATCACCCAGCGTGAAGAAGCAGGACAGAGATGCACTCAAGCTAACAGCCCCACCAACAGCACCTTGAGGCCAGCGGATCGACCCAAACACTAACCAGGGACTCTGCCATTGCTCTTGGGCCTTTTTACACCCCACAGACCAAACACAGGGTTTCATGGTCCAGGTCCAGACTTACACCCAGACTTTAGGGCTCCATAGGCACAGTGGGAGATAGATCTGAAGATAATGAGCCATCTGCCTGGCAGGAGAGAGGGGCCTCACCCCTGAATCCTGTGTCCACGTGTGTACTTCACAAACCCAACAAAAGTCAAGATGAGGCTGGGTGCAGTGACTCACGCCTGTAATCCTAGCACTCTGGGAGGCTGAGGCGGGAGGATCACTTGAGGTCAGGAGTTCGAGACCAGCCTGAGCATGAGCGAGACCCCATCTCTACTAAAAATAGAAAAAATTAGCCAGGCATGGTAGTGCATGCCTGTAGTCCCAGCTACTCGGGAGGCTGAGGCAGGAGGATTGCTTCAGCCCAGGAGTTTGAGGTTGCAGTGAGCTATGATGCCACTGCACTGTAGCCCGGGCAATGGAGCGAGACCCTGTCTCCAAAAAAAAAATCAAGATGAGTCCTGCACTGCTTTTTCATCAGAAACATTTGATCTGTAATTAGATTTCATAAAATTTACAATTGAAAGAAAAGATTCAAGTGCCCCAAAATACTTAAAAGTTTCCCAATATCTAATGAAGTAGGTTTTCAAATTTAAATTAAAATTTAAAATTCAGTTCCTTATTCATGTGAGCTATATGTCAAGTGCTCATCAGCCACCACACATGGCTACTGTACTCTCCAAGATGGCCATCCTTGCTCACAGACATCACCCCGTGTACTAAATACACTAATTATTTTAATACGAGATGTGAACCCACTTTGTTTTAAAAAACATTTTTTAAACTGAGGCTAAATTTACATACCATGAAATTTACCATTCAAAAGTGGACAATTCAATGGCATTTAGTACATTCAAATGGTGTGCAACCATCACCTCTATCTAGTTCCAAAACATTTCATCACCCCAAAAAGAAGCCCTATACCCGTTAGTAGGCTATCCCCATTTTGCCCCAAGCCTTCCCCTAATGGCCCCCGCCACCTAGCCCCTAGCAATTATTAACAATTTTGTCTCCATAGATTTGCCTGTTCTGGACACTGCACACAAATGGAATCACACAGTATCTGTCTTTTTGTGTCTGGATTATTTCACTTAGCATAATGTCCTCAATGTTCATCCATGTTGTAGCATGAATCAGAACTTCATTCCTTTTTCAGCCTCACCAAAATAACAAAACCTCGTCTCTATGAAAAACAAAAAAATTAGCTAGGCATGGTGATGTGCCTGTAGTCCCAGCTACTCTGGAGGCTGAGGCAGGAGGACTGCTTGAACCCAGGAGTCCAAGGTTGCAGTGAGCTATGATGACACCACTGCACTCTAACCCGGGCAACACAGAGAGACCTTGTCTCAAAAAAAAATTAAGAAAGAAAGAGAAAGAAAAAGAAGAAAAGAACTTCATACCTTTTTAAGGCTGAATAATATTCCATTATAAGGAATATTATATATGTTTTATTGGTGGACATTTAAGGTGTCTCCACTTTTTGGCTATGATTAATAATGCTGCTATGAACACTAGTGCACAGATGCCTGTCCAAGTCCCCGCTTTCAATTCTTTTGGGTATGTACCTAGAAGTCGAATTGCCGGCTCACGGGGTAGTTCTGTGAGTAACTTTCTGAGGAGCCACCACTGTTTTCCGCAGCAGCTGCACCACTTACACTCCTGCCAGCAGTGCACAAGGTTCCAAGTTCTCCACGTCCTCAGTGACGCTTGTTATCTTCTGTTTTTTGATTATAGCCACCCTTGTGGGTGTGGCTGGCACCACTGGTCCTTTATCCTGACCGCATACAAACAGGCCTGTGTCCTCTGCCTTCTGGCACTGCTCTGCAACAGAGTGGCCTGCCTTCAGCACTCAGAGAGCACAAGACCCAAGGTGTCCTCGACAGAGGTTCTTGTAAAGTCTCTGGAAGACCAAGGTCTCATTTGCAAAATTTTAGTAAGTATTTACTTAGTACTCTTAGAGTATCTTCTACTACTCTATTTTCTAAAAATGAGCACACTAGTAAAAAGAATAAGATTAATGATATTATTGACATGATAATTATCCTAAATAAGGGCACTCTAATGTCATTCTTGACTTGCCTGGCATCTTTCTCCACACTTCCTCTAGAACAGCGGTCCCCAACCTTTTTGGCACCAGGGACCGGTTTCATGGAAGACAATTTTTCCATGGCTTGGCGGGGTGGGGGGGAGGTGGAGCTCAGGTGGTGACACTGCCCAGTTCCTAACAGCTGGGCACTGGTTCCTAACAGCTGGGGACCACAGCTCTAGAGAACTCCATCTCTCACTCCGAGCCCGTAACCATCACCTGCAGATCCCCTCTCTCCTTTCTCCTTCCCAAACTCCAGATTTTTTTAAATGGCCCCATACCCCGTAGGTGTTTTAGCTGACAAGTTTCTTTATGCTCTGAATGTCGTCACGTTCTATAAACTGGTTTAATTTGTAATTGTTTCTGCTGTCATTTCCCACATTTAACTACTTTTCATGGAGTAATACTTCCGGGAGACCTCAGATATGACTTCAGGTACTTAACCTTCAGAACCACTCAATGGTACATGGTATACAAGTCCTGCAGGGCCATCTTCTGACACCTGGTGTGGGATGCAGTGCCAAGAGGACACAGGTAAAATGTTCCTGGGATGGAGTTTAAGGGTCCCTATCTAAAAATAACACCTGTGATAAAGTAGTCCAATGGTTTAACATTTGGTTTCATTTTTTATTTTAACATTTTGTTACCTTTAAAAGTTGGGTTTGTGGAGGAATAGTTTGCACATAGTAAAACTCACCCTTTTGAGGTTACATCCTCATGAGCTGCCACTACAATCAACTCACACCCCAAAAGCCCCATTTCCCTTTGCCCATGACACTCATTTTGCCATCCAGCATGTCTGTGGTTCAGAATGTCACACATGGAATCACAGTGTGCAGCCATGTGTGTATCTGCTTCCTCCTCTGAGCTTGGGGGCTCTGATGCTTGGCCACACCATGCTCCATGACACGGACAGACCACGTACCTGTTCATGGACGTGTGGATGTTCCCAGAGTTCAGCAATTACGTACAGAGCTGCTGTACAGATCTGCATGCTTACGCTTCTCCTTGGTAAATACTCAGGAGTGCCTGTGTTGGTACACATGGTGTTAGCTGCTGCCCAGACTAGCCGCTCCGCTGCACCCTGCCAGCCATGCAGGAGAGCACTGGATGTCCCAGTGCTTGGTGCTGTCTGCCATTCTAATAGGTATCAAGGGGCATCTCATTGTAGGTTTTTTTGTTTTTGTTTTTGGTTTTTTTTTTTGAGGCAGGGTCTCACTCTGTTGCCCGGGCTAGAGTGCAGTGGTGTCATCATAGTTCACTACAGTCTCATACTCCTGGCTCAAGCGATCCTCCTGACTCAGTCTCCTGAGTAGCTGGGACTACAGGTATGTACCACCATGCTGGGCTAATTTTTTTCCTATTTTTTATAGAGACAGGGTCTCAGGCTGGTCTTGAATTCCTGGCCTCAAGCAATCTTCCCACCTCAGCCTCCCAAAGTACCAGGATTACAGGTGTGAGCCACCGCACCTGTCTCACTGTGGTTTTGACTTGCGTTCCCCTTAATGACTCACGATGTTGAGCTTCCCAAATGCTTACTGGCCATCTCATTTAAATATTTTATTTGGAAATAATTTCAAGCTTAAAGTTGCTAGAATAAGACCAGTACAAAGAAACCCATACAGGAGTTTAGCAGCTGTGTGTCTGCATACAACTCTTTCCCTCTGTATTTGTAACGTATGTAAAATATTTGATAACATAGTATCTTCTCTAAACCATTTAAGAGAAGGCTGCATCCATCATGGCCCTTTGCCCCAAGTTACTTCCTAAGGATAAGGATGTCCTTTTATGTTTTATGGAATAGGGTTCAGTCTAGGGTCCCTACTGCATCTTGGAGGTCCTGTCCCCTTTAATCTGGGACATTTCTACAGCATTTCTCTTTCCTCAGTGTCCCCTCCTGATTAACTCAAGCGTGCAGGCCCAGCAGGACAGACACATGTCCCACCTGCAGGCACATGACGTTCACACCCCTCAGTGGGTGGGTGTTTACTCAGGTCACTTGGCCAAGATGAAATCTGACCTCTCCACTGTAGTTACTGGTTTGCAAACACTGTCCTCCATGGAACCCCCCCGGCACAGTGCTTGCCTGGTCCCATTTCTCCCACAAAGGCTACAAAATGCTGACTTTCTGGCTCCAGTCCCTCTACACGGACCAGTGGCTTACGTGCCTGACTGAGGCAAGCGTCTTCTCTGCAATGAAGTTATTTATCTATTTGCTGCCAAGTACTGACTCCTGGATTCCTGACCTCTCAATGGCTTATAACTCATTACCATCCTTACTTATGCTGATTTCAGATGGTCCCAGACAAGGCTAGTGGAGGTTACTGTGACCTTGTGGCACCCCATCACTTCCTTGGCATGTTCTCCCTTTCCAGCATAATAAGATGTTCCAGGTTCCTTTTATATACCCAGTCCCAGACCTATAATCCATTTCTCTGAGGAACCCCAGACTGCAGGCTGAACAGTGTTCCCAATATGTCCTCACAGAAACTTCAACCTCAACGTGAATAAACTTACCTCAGCATCCCCCGATCTGTGCTGATGACTCACCAGCATTTATATCCCTTTCCTTCCTTAGTAACGGAACCTCATTTCTATTCAGGGAAGCAATGTGCCCAGTGAGGGTGACTTTACTCCTCACAGCTGCCCGTGTGATCAAGCTTGGGCCAATGAGACTTATGGGAACATTGTGGGATGTTCCTTCCAGGAAGGCACCTCGGAACGAAGGCAGGTAACGGGGTGAGACAACAGAATGTGGCGGAGGTCCAGGGCACCTGCTTAGCACCTGCTGCTAGGGGAACACACACCATATTGGGGAAGATCCGACTTCTCAGGACATGCCACAAGTCAGCACTGTTATGGGCCATCTCCTGGGTTTTAATGTTGTCAACTATTTCATTGAGTTTAAAAATTAGAAACAAAATTAAGACATTGTATAGGCCAGACAGGACACACCAAAGCCTGGATATGGCTGGAAGGCCCATGTGTTCTGGGGAGAGGGGACAACAAAGCAATGCCAAGCTGTGTTCCCTGTCCTCCTGCCACACAGAAAGGAGGAGCCTACCCCATCCACAAAGAAACAGCATCAGTGGGCTCTGCTCTACTCAGCACATTCCTTCCACTCACGCTGGAACAGGCTGCCTCAGGCTACCGCCTTCTGTTGAATCCCCGAGCTTCCGCTCTTCCCCACTAGAATAGATGTGAAGCATTCTGATTCCCCCTGAAAACACACCGAGGACTCTCCCCAAGTGATGGTGTTTGCACTGAAAGTTTGAGGGCTCATATTTCATTTCACATACTAATTTCCAGGCTCTGGGCTCTCGCCAAAACGCTAAAACAATTTAATCTGCAGTTTCCACTCTGAATTTATGAAGAATTATGTTAAGTAATCCATAAGGATGGCCTCACAAGGCCAGGAAAGATTGCCCAGACTCTGGATGGTGGCTCGCCAAGGAGGAAAAGTAGACAATAAACCACTCATCCTCACAATTGTTTCAAGAGGAACAAGTGGTGGTATCTAGATAAACTAGCAAAGATAAATGAAAATTAAAAGTCCACTGTTGGTGGGAATGTGGGGATACAGTTGCATATGTCACTGGCAACATCCCAGAAACAATTCATCCTCCAGGGAGAACTACACAGCAAACAGCTCATGGACTATAATTGCCCTGGAATTCCACTTCTGAGAAATAATAATCTAAGTTAAGGGGGAGGGGTGGATGCAGGTTGTACAAAAACACTCACAGGGTTCAAAAATCATAAACAGATATGCTACAGTGAATTTTAAAGCCTGAGCTTCAAAGTCTAACTCCTCAGAGAATACTTTAGAGCTATTTCACTGATTTTCAATGACTTGTGTGTGCGCATCATGTCAGTACATGAAGAGGTATATGTGGGATGGTGTTCAGCTCACATACAGCTATGACAACCATCTCAAACACAGCCATGTCCATGAGCCCCTGTAGCTGAGCGCGGCCCCGCCTGCCTGCAGCCACCCATGGCAGCGCAGAGGGCAGACTGTCAGCTCCCCCAACTGCAGGAAGAAATGAGGACAATGCGCAAGCCAACTGCCTGGCTTCTGGGACCGATCGAGGCATCGGGAAAAGGAGTTGGTGCCGTTACCACGGCTGATTTTACATCTCCGTAACCAAGAAAGGAGCCTGCCTCAGTCAAGAAGTCTCATTTAACATTCTGAAGTGTGGGAGGGAGGGAGGGAGGCAAGAACTGTCATACGGTTTTAGCTGCCACCCCTGCCTGCCCTGACTGGCTGATGTGGGATCCACAGCACAGGGAGGAGGTTGTGTGGAAGGCGGCTGGGAAGCGAGGGGCATGTTTGCACTGGCCTGCTGGGAGGTCAGAAGGTCAGAAGCTCTAGCCAAGGAGTCTGGGGGCAGAGGTGGAGAACGGTGTGACAGCACAGCTCCAGATGCCATCTCTCTCCATCCCTCTTGTCTCAAGAGGCCAGGCTGCATCGCTGTACTGTGATGAGGGCCCTGCCTGCACTAGTGTTCTGGGGCTGCCCTAACAAAGAACCATAGACCGGGGACTTAAAGCAAGATAAACGCATTCTCTTCCAGTTCTGTAGGTCAGAACTCTGAAATCAAGGTGTCAGCAGGGCCACATTCCTGCGGAGGCACTAGGGGAGGATCCTTCCTGACATTTCCAGCTTCTGGTGGCTCCAGGTGTTCCTGGGCTTGTGGCTGCATCACTCCCTCTCTACCCCATCTTCCCACAGCCTTCTCTCTTCTGTGTCTATCTGTGACCTCTTCTGTTTCTTAAAAGGACAGTTGTCACTGGATTTAGGGCCCACCTGGCTAATCCAGGATGCTTTCATCTTGAGAGCCTTAATCACATCTGCAAAGACCCTTTTTCCAAATAAGGCTACACTCACAGGAAATCTTCTGGGGCCCCTCAGACCAAAGCCCTCAACTTACTTGTCTTATCCACTCCCAGTGTCTACACAGGGTCAGGCACTTAATGATAAGAAACCAACAAACATTTGGAGATCAACCAGACTAGGGTGCTCAGCCTTGTCTGAAGGATGAGAAATGGAGTCCAGCAAGGCTAAAGTGATGACCCAAAGCAAGGCAGGTGGTTGGCAGGGGGCCGTGACCTGAAGCCAGGCCCCTGGATTCATACGCAGCCCCTCTCTGTGTCTACAGGCTCAAGGGACACAGTGCACCAAGTCCCACATAGCAGATGCTATGTGGCAAACAGAAGGCAAACAGGATCTTTGTGAATCAAAGCAATCTGCTTACTGATTTATAATTATTATTTCGGATATGTGATCAGAGAAAAAATATGGCCTCCAGGTCACAAACAAATAAATAATTAAACTGAGAACACAACAAACCCCTTAGTTCCCATAAATAGTAATGTTTCTATGATACACTCTGAATTTACTGCACTAGAGGTGACATGGTCAGAAGAGGGGTGGAGGCAGGCAGATCCCCACAAGAAAGCACTGTGGCAAGACGACTGCAACACTCCACATAACTCCTCTTTATTCAGGGACTCTATTCCCCACAAGTGAAGCTGCATTAGGAATGCAAAGCCATCTATTGAACACAAAGGCACTGTTAAGGCACCACTACTGCTCGTGTAGTGTCTCAATTTTTTACCCTACCTCTGCCAGAGTTAGCAGAGAACATACAGAAGCCATGTTCATGGGCGATGACAGGCACCCCTCAGTCTGCAGCTGGTTCTGCCTTTTTTCTATAAACTCTCTGAGTAACAGGTGCTTGGCCAAAGCAAACTACCAAAACTAAAGGCTGCCAGGGCACAAGTGAAGCCTTGACTCAAGCAGAACACACAGGTGGGGACAGGCTTATGGGGGTCACACCGTGGGCTCAGGGGGCCCCGGTATAAGAGTGGGATGTTCAGCCCTCTTCTGTAGGCACAGTGCCCCCCACCTGCCTGGTGGGTGCATCTCACGTTTACCTGACATGGGGAAGCCTCTGAAACCCACACTGGGACCCGCACTTGGACCCGCACTCCTCCCTGCCCACGTTCTGCTCCAAGAAGCCTTCCCAGCTCCCACGGGCCAAGCTTTCCCGAGGCACTCCCAGTCTTCAGAGCACTGGGAAAAGCCCAGGCAGGTTGGGTTTGTGGTCTAGCACCCTGTGGGCAAGCTACTTACCTTCTTAGCACCTCAATGTCCCAATTTGTAAAATGAGTTTGCAGAGAATTAAACAGCATTGTAAGGTACCTCACATAGAGCCTGGCCCAAAGCATGAATTCAATGAATGGTGGCCATCATTAAAAGAAGTTAATGCTCTGGCCACTAGCCACATCCCTATTTCATTTGTATCTGTATATACAAGTATACAAAATACACACAAAAAGTAACAATAACAATGGCTTTGGAATATCCATGAAGTAGTTAGGGTCATCTCTATCAACAAAAATCCTTAAGAGGAGAGCTATATAGTAATAATCACATATCTACAGAAATGACATAATATAAAAGGAATCATTGGTACATTGATTATAATCCCAACAGATTCTGAATATGGTTGCTATGGGCTCAAGAGGCCGGTTACTAAGGCTACTGGCTTCTGTGTCAAAGCATCTATAAAGTACAATGAGACCATGTGGTGAAGGCTTACCAAGAGCTCCCCACTCACAGGGAACCTGCACGAGAGAATTGAGACTCGCTCCATGCTCTGCACTGAGTTCCAACAGGCAGAAGAGTCAAGGCCAGTGTTTTAAGGCAGGGCTGTCACTGACCTCAGTCCATGGAGACAGCAGTCGCAGGATCACAGGACCGCCAATGCACTATGGGCAGCTAGAGTAGCCAGCACTGCCCTTGCAGAGGGGAGCCAGCCATCACCCATGCTCTCATACCTCCGCAGCCATGTGAAGCTCAAGAGAGGCAGAGGCCGTGAGGGCGCCTGCGAACGTCAAGTATGACACAAAGGAAAGGAACTGGTGGTACTCACAGGAGCCCATAGCTTGGGAAAAGGCTCCACGATGCATAATTAATGCAAAAGTTTTATACACTAGGAATGAAGGCGCGAGGGACTGAGCTGCCAGGTGATGGGAGATTGTCACAACACTTGCAGGCAGGAGAAGAGCACTTCTCCAGTCTCTGGCTGCTGAATGCCATCCAGCGGGCGAAGCGTAACAGAGCAAGGTTTAGAACAAAAACTGTTGCCATCTGACACTGGCCATCAGCAGAGGTGGGCCCCGGGTGGCCAGGCGAGTCAGAACCAGGGATGGGCCAAACCCAGCCCCACTGCTGGAAACTCTGCACACCACATGTAGGGCCTCAGAAGACCCCGTTTAGGATGAAACACTCACTAGGAGAGGGAGTGGTAAGGGCCATGGCAGCACCAAGGAGCATGCTGTCTGTGCCAAGGTCGGCCCCACCTCTGTGCAGCCCAGAGTGAGCTCCACCTTCTAGGCTTGATAGTGAGATCAGAGTTAAGGTTGGTCCAGGTTCCCAGGGCACTGACAAAATACTCTCCATTCAGTCCCTGGCCTACATGTCCCTCCAAGCATGAGGGCAGCCAGGACACAGCTACTGTGGGTCTGAGAGGCAGTCTGCCCCTGCCCGTCAGCACTGGCCAGGGCGGCCCAAAGAGTAGCCTACCCTCACTAAGCATGCCTTATAGAAACTGAAACAGATAATTTGTTTCTTTATTGCATACTTATTTACTGCACATATGAAGAATATGTCTTCTGTATACAATTCTCAAGGTTTTTGTCCAATGACAATAATTTTCTTTCCATCTTTATCCCTTTTACCATGCCCTGGTTAAGCCCCTCAGTAGGAGGAAACAGGAAATGAGTTAGTCCAAAATATGCTGCACCTTAATTTTTCTGTAGGAGGCCTCCACTTGGGCACCAGCACAGAGTCACCACTGACAGGGTTCAAAGCTCTCGCAGGATAAAGCTAGGGGCAGTGGCACACACCTATAATCCCAGCTACTCAGGAGGCAAAAGCAAGAGGATTGATTGCTTGAGCCCAGGAGTTCAAGACCAGTCTGGGCAACATAATGAGACCCACTCTCTTTTTTAAAAAAAAAAGGGAGGGGGAGGGGGAGGGGAAGGGGAAGGGGAAGGGGAAGGGGAAGGGGAAGGGGAGAAAAGCTCTCACAGGGGTGAGGGGACTGAGCCACCAACAGATCTGGCCCAGGTGTGCAGCCCAATTTGTGACAGTCTGTTAACTGCTCACATGTGAGCTATTCCTTTGGATTCACACCTTAATCTCACTGTCATGAACTCTTACCTATGCCTAGCCAGCAGCTGGGTGAGGAGAGCCACTTGGTCAAAAAAACCTGTTTGTCTGAATTTATTAACTCTGCACTCTCCAGACTGGCATCTGTGAAAATCAACCTGCCTTTTCATTTTCAATTTACTTGTTTTTGCCTTAGATGGAAGGAGAGTGGAGCTCTCAGGAACGACCAGGACCTCAAAGGGCCAAGGCTCAAGGGTCCATGAAAGTGCACTCTAAGCAGTGTGCAAAATGCTTGGGAAAGTCCTTCGCCCCAACTGCTAAAAGTAACATCACTGCTCAAGTGTAAAGAGACTCACTGGTCAAAAGGGGCATCACAGCCCCTTGATCAAAAGTTCAGAGTCTACCTGGGAGCTCTGCACACAGGTGCCCACACTTACCAAAACGCACTTCCCTGGCTCGAGGCTCCAGAGAGAACTCTCGGTGTTGATCTTGTGGGTGAGCTTCCCTTCCATGAGGACACGCTCCCCAGTGCCCTCCAGCATGGCCACACGGATGGAGCCACTGCTAAGGGCCACCGAAACCTGGGAACACAGCAAAAGAAAATCATCTCAGTTGTGAGGCTGACCGCTGGCATGCTGTACAGTGGGAGGGACGATGGTTTCCAAGGTATCTGACCACACACTATAACACTGTCATCAGGATCACCAGGCACCTCACTGAAGAAAACCACACCAGCTTAATTTACCCTCAGAGCAACCCACGAACTGTCATCTCCTTCAGGTAAATACACCAGAAAACTGTGGTAATGAAAGGTGCTGTGGTGGAAGCTTGTTTTCTACCCAAATCTCTTCTCCATTCTTCAGTTAGGGGAGATCAATTCTCACAGCAAAAGGCAAGCAGAGGAGACAGGTGGTGGGTGCTTCCCCCTCGCCTCTCCTTGTGGCTATCTGGAAGGTGCAGGAGCCTAGCCCTGGACAGCAAACAAGAGAGCCGAGCAGCCACACACCCCATCTGCCCAGCCCAGGACTGCTGTGCAAGAGACAAGTACTGCCTCTTCCTTCCATGAGCCATCGCACTGCTTTGTGACTATAGCTCAGTCACAAAGACCGAGACCGGTTCCTTTGGTTTTGTATTTTGTCTTGGTTCTTTATGCAACCCAGCCTCTACAAGCCTCAGCTCGCCCTCCTCCCTCTGAGCCAGTCCTGGGCAGAGACTGCCTGTGTGCCCTCCTCACTGCCTTGGGAATATCTCTCCCTGCCCCTCACTTGTCTGTCTCTACAACTGGACTGGGAGCCGCTGGGAGCACGGTTCCCTTTACTTCATAGCATCTATCCCAGCCAACAAGACTCCCAAGCAGGGTACATGTACCCCAGGAGGTTCATAAGGGCAGTAATTAGAAGAGGAAAGAAAACAGAACTCTTTTTTACACTCTGTTTCATTTACTCTTTTTAAATTCTAAAATCTAAGTGTTTTGTCATGTCAAAATCTCTCTAAAATATACATTAAATAGACACTGGAAGCCAGTACTTAAAACTTTTTTCTAATAGGTGTGTGGAATCAAAACAATTTGGAGGCTACTCTCCCATGTCACCCAGTAGATGGCTCATTAAATGCTTATAAAATGATTGAAGAAAAACCCCTGAAGAAAAAACCCTCAAAGTTACAGATTTTTCAAACTAGAGTTTAGTATTTGCCAATGAAATTCAATACTGTAACCTAATTATAGCTTAAATATTCATAAATTTAAAAAGGAAATGGGAAAAACGATGAGTGGGAGCCACCACCATCAGGCAGTTCAACCTAAGTAAAAGAGGATTTCTAGGCCGTGCAGAGAAGGGTACAAGGTGGCAGAGGGCTGCCTACCAGGTAGACACAGCCAGGACATTCTACTGGCCATGGGCTGCACTGCCAGGTTCAGATGCAGACTCCAAGGAGGCATCCTCCCATGAGACTGTAGTTGCACTTACACTGACCTTTTACAGGAGAATTTACCATGGAAAGTCTATTTACTTGGCTGGTCCTATCCAGCAATGGGCACAAATGAGCTTTGCTCCCTACCTTCTAACAGCAAGAGGAACACAAGCAAATGTGACGGTCGCCCCACTCACTCCTGGAAGGATCCACACGTGTTGGGCCAAATCATATCTAACCATGAACTTGCGTGCTATGGAAACATGACACAGATGGCCAAGGCTCCTCAGTCCTGGCCTCCCAAGAACAAGTTAACTTAACAAATATAATTCTCCCAGCCAGCTCTACATAACACAATAACTTCCAAATTTGGGCAGGCTTCTCACACAGTCTACCCAGGGGAATGAACCAACTCATCGAGTGAGAAAACCAGACAAGAGATACTTCTGGGGTGCCAGCTGAAGATATCACACTGGAAACAGGCAGTCATCTCTTTGACCTTCTGCGAGCTGCAGAAATGACAGACACAAAGAGAAAAACCCCAGACAGTGAAAGGGAGGAAGTGGGAGGTCGGGAGCAGATGGAATGTCAACAAATCTGATGACAGGAGGAGGAGTGGAGTGGGGGACAGATCCTACAGGACAGGGGATATCTGGAAGCCATAGCGACATTGGCTCTGGCTGGGAGTCAGCAGGTACAGAGGGCAGGAGTGAGGACAGTGGCACATATGGGAACAGCTGTGCCCCCGGAAGCCCCATCAGAAGGGACAGGAATCCTACTGTTTGCTAAAGAGCAACAGAAGGCCCTGCTCCAAAGACAGTGACCAGCAGTCTGAGCAGCCACCTGGTGAGAATGCCCACCCCAGGTGATGTCCTGCTCACTCAAGCATTAAGACAGCCAAGGCCCCATACCCTGTAAAGCAAAGCTGACTGGTCAATCCACTCAGCTTTCAGTGGTGGTGGGAGGAGCAGACCTCAGACACACAGTGGAGAAACCCATCAATACTGTCCCACACTCAAGAGAATAGGGAAAAAAAAGATTTTTTATTTAAAAAAACTACTAGGAAACTGAGGATTGCATCTTATGAGAAAAAACAGCCACATGAAAAAAGACAGGTCAAAAAAAACACAAACAAAGATCACAGAGCTATTAGGAAAAAAGATATTCTTCAATGCTCCTTGTTTTACAAAAAAAGAAAAAAAAACAAGAAAAGATATTCTAAAATATTTCCATTTTGTATCTTCACAGAGATCTGAGAAAATACTGTATCTACAGAACAAGAATAAAATATGAAAATAGAACAATTATACCAAAAAGAAAAAAAATAACAATTTAAAATATAGTAGCTAAAATAAAAATTTCAATAGAAAGGCCGGAAGATAAAGTTAAATCAAGGTAGAGACAGAGATAAATTCAGGCAATCAAATTGGCATTCCAGAAATTAAGACAGTAATAAGAGAATTTTCCAGAGCTAAAGAAAAACATGCCTTCATATTGAAAAAACCCACCGAGAGCTGAGCAGAACGAATGAAAGATGGACTAGTACATACTCATGAAATCTCCTAACACTCAGTGTTTAAGAAAAGGTCCTGAAAGTGCCAAAGAGGAGGAGAAAAAGTTTACTCACAAAGAAACTGAATAGAAGAGATTTCTGAAATCAATAACACTGGATGTAAGAAGACAAGAGAAAAGCTCTCAATCTTCTAAGGGGAGAACTATTTTTAAGCTGGACTCCTATACACACCTAAACTGTGAAATAAGGGAAAGGCTAAAATAAATACATTTTAAAACATACAAGAACTCTGCATTTACCACATATCACCTTGAGACAAACAAAATGCGGATGAAAACTGACAAAGAGGAATATCCAACTTGGATCCAAAAAACAGTGCATATAATCTAGAAGCGCAGGAAGGAAGTCCTAAGATGAACTGGAGATAACCAGTCCAGACTGAAGTTTAGGAAGAAAGCTCAAGAAAGGGATTTCTAGACAATACATAGTATTAATGAGAGTCTGGGTGATTCTGAGGTTATGATGGAAGTGTACTATTTTTGACAACAAGATAAAAAGGCAGCAAGAACCCTCAGGAAAACAAAACCTATGTAAGAAATTCCTGATCCAAACTTATGTCAGTGAAAATGGTGGTGTAAAGGCCTCCAAAAGAGTTCTCCTCCATAAAAGCAACCAAAAAATTGGCAAAAATTGTGAGTATCACCTTCTTATGAATTTTGGAAACCAACCAAAGGTTTGCAGGAACCCAGGGAGCATTAATTCAATAAAAAGGACCACCTCAGTAGGAACAATGAGCTCTGTGACATTTTAACTTGCCCTAAACCCATCCCCACTCTCCAGCCCCTTGGTAGCCCACATACCTGGTGTAGCCTAGCAGCCATCAGGAGGAGCAAAACAGAGCCAGACCAGACCTCTTTCAAAGCTTCAATCCCAAAGAACTGTCATTATTTGACCTGTCCGATTGTTCCCCACTTACAAGACTGTTTTTGACTGGACTCAAAAAAGCCTTTTCCCAGGGTAGTGTTTGTTGAAAACAATTACAGACAAGTGTTTTAACTTTGTAGCTACCTGCAGTGGTGGTTAACAATTGAGGCAAACCAAAGGAAAATGTGGGGAATAAAATGTTTGTGGGGGCTTTGAAAAGCTCTGACATATTCCTGGGAATCTAGAAAGACACATGAATGTATAGGGCTCAGTGCATGCTCAGGGGAAAACTGAGAAGGCCTTGGGCTCTCATCTTTGGCTGATCTTGACTCTACGTGAGCAGGAAGTGAAGGCTAAGGTAGAGTTTTCAACTGCTAGGCTAAGTGTTGAAGATGTGCCCCAGTATGTACATGGAGCCCCTCTGCAAAGAGGAGGGGCTCCATGAACATATTTACTGGTCCCAGGGGTTTAAGAAATTCTCCATCCAATAATTAGCTGACCACTAAGTTCACCAAGTAGAGATTTCACTAGCCACACACAAGAAAGAACACAAACTTTAGAGAATTAGTTGAGAAAAATCATTAAACAAACAAACAAATAAACAAACAAGAACTACATCAAGCACCAACAACAAACACTGTGGAGAGAAAGAAGCATCTGATTTCCAGACTTGCTACATTGTTATTTAAAATTCCCAGTTTCCAACAAAAAAAATTACAAGACTTGCAAAGAAAAAAGAAAGCATGGCCCACATACAGGGGAAAGAAAACAATAAAATCTAACTCTGAGGAACCCCACATATGGGCTTTTAGTAGAAAACAGTCTATAAATCAGCTATTAGGTCATTAAATATGAAATGTCCAATTTCAAATCAAAAGTGTAGTTTATTATATCTCAAACTAGAAGTAGTGCAATTAATCAAAGTAAGCGCTTGAACTACTGACACCGTTTTGCCATTTTAATGGTAGCTTGTTTATGCCAGCAATGAAGAAGCCTGGAGAGCAAGTGGCAATGAAATCGCGAAAGTCATTTTCCACAGCTTGTTGAGAACTGAATATTCTTCCTTGCAAGAAGTGGTCCAAAGCCTGGAAGAAGTGCTAGCCAGTTGTGGTGCAAGGTCTGGTAAATACGGTGGATGACACAGTTTCCAAGTCCAGCTTCTGTAGTTTGAACAACGTTATTTGTACGACATGTGGTAGAGTACTGTCTTGCAAGAGGATTGGCCTGTCTCTATTGACCAACCTTGGCTGCTTAATCACAAGCATCCTCATCATTTCGTCCAATTGGTTGCAGTAGACATCCGCTATAATCAATTGAGCTGTAGTGGATAATACCAGCACTGGACCACCAAACAGACACCATTAAGCTTTTTTTGATGAATATTTGGTTTTGGACTGTGTTTTGGCACTTCATCTTTATCCAACCATTGTGCTGAATGCTTGCGACTGTCAAAAAGAATCCATTTTTCATCACACCTAATACTGTGTAGAAATAGTTCACCTTTATGTCATGACAGCAAAGAAAGGCAAGCTTTGAGACAATTTTTCTTCTAATGCTCGTTTAATTCATGCGGTACCCATCTATCCAGCTTCTTTACCTTGCCGATTTGTTTCAAATGGTCCAATATTGTTGGAAAAGTAATGTCAACTCTTGCTGCTAATGCACACACAAGTTGAGATGGATTCACTTCCACTACAGCTTTCAGCTCATCATTGTCCACATTGGTCTCAGGTTGCCCATGTGGGTTATTTTCAAGATTAAAATCATCAGAATGGAACTTTTCAAACCATCAATGTACTGTGTGTTTATTAGCCACATCCTTCCCAAACACTTCGTTGATATTTTGAGCTATCTGCGCTGCACTGGTTCCACAATGGAACTCATATTCGAAAATAACACGTATTTTTGATTTATCCATGGTTTCACAAAAATTGCTGTAAAAAAATTTTGAAAGATAATCACAGCCAAACTGTGCGTTTGAAAGAATGAGGATGTACACAATAAAAATAAAACAAGAAGTGTCAAAGTGAAATGTCAGAGATACCAACTGTCAAACTTAGTACTTAAGGAAATTGGACATTTCATACTTAAAAACCAACTTTTTTTTTTTTTTTAATATGTGCAAAGAGCTAAAGAAAACCATGAAAAAGAACTAAAGGAAAGTACGAAAATGAAGTCTCATAAATAGAGAATATCAATAAAGAGATGGAAATTATTTTTTTTTTAAAAAAGAACCTAATACAAATTCTGGAGTTCAAAAGTAATTGGAAAAAGAAAAAGAAAAATTCACTATGCGGCTCAAAAGCAGATTTCAGCATTTAGAAGAAAGAATCAGCAAACTTGGGGATGGGTCAATTGATATTACCCAGTCTGAGGAAAAGGAAAAAAGAAAAAAAGAATGTTCTTTTTCTTTCCTACGTAATTTAAAAACAATTGCATAAAGCACAAATAACAGCTCAAAAGAATGAGGAACGCGAGCTACATAGAAGCAATTTTTTAGACACAATTAAAATTAAGTTGGCATCAATCTGAAGTAAATTGTTATAAAATACAATGTTAATTGTAATCCCTAGGGCAAACATTAAGTTAAAAAAAAACCTTCAAAAAATATAGTTTAAAGACAAGGGAATTAAATATTACACTACAAAATACCTATTTAATACAAAAGAAAGCAGTAATGAAGGAACAGCAGAACAAAAACAAGGAAGAAAATTCTCAAAACTTACTACAAAGCTACAGTAATCAAAACAGCGGCAAAAAAAAAAAAAGACATATATATATAGATCAACGGAATAGAATTACAAGTCCAGTAACAAACCCATATATTTACAGTCAATTAACTTTAGACAAGAGTACCAAGACAATCAATAGGGGAAGAACAGTCTTTTCAACCAATTGTACCATGACAAAAAGAATGAAATTGGCCTACTACCTCAGAATGAAGTTGAACCACTACCACTACCTCAGATAATAAAATTTCCAACTCAGAATGTATCAAAGACCTAAATGTAAGAGCTAAAATTAAAACTCTGATAAGAAAATAAAAGAGTAAATCTTTGTGATCCTGGGTTAGACAGTGGTTTCTTAGATACAACACCAAAAGCACAAGCAACCAAAGGGAAAAAAAGATAAATTAGACTTCATCAAATTTAAAACTTGTGCTTCAAAGGAGACTATCAAGAAAACAAAAAGACAACCCATAGAACAGGAGGAAATATCTGCAAATCTGTATCTGACAGGTGTAGTTCTAGAACATGGAAAGAACTCTTAAAATTCAACAACAAAAAGACAAACCTCCCAATTAAAACATGGACAGAAGATTGAATAGACACTTCTCCAAAGAAGATATACAAGTAGACAATTAGTACATGAAAAGATGCTCAACACTATTAGTCATGAGGAAAATGCAAATCAAAACCACAATGAAATACTACTTCATACCCAGTAGGATAGCTACAATTAAAAAAAAAAAACCCAAAAAACAAAACAGACAATAACAAGTGTTGGTGAGGTTATGGAGAAATTTGGATCTTTATACATTTCTGGTGGAAATGTAAAATATAAAATGGTGCAGGCACTTCAGAAAACAGTCTGGCAGTTCCTCAAAAGTTGATTACAGAGATACCATATGATCCAGCAATTCTACCCCTAGGTGTATACACCCAAAGAACTGAAAACATGTCCACATATGGGTAGCAGAGGGAAAGACTGGGGGGCAAGTGGGTACACAGTGGGGAATACAGAGATGCCTCCTTTTCTCCACCCTCATCCTGCAGGACAAGTCCTGAGATGTCAGTGAAGGACAAGTGAGACAGTCCGAAGAGAAGTTGAGATCTCGCGGCACATTTATATTTGGGGAGATGCCTTCACAGGCCAGAGGTCGTCACCCTGGGGTTCTGATGAGAACCCTACCACCAAGGCCCCTCTAAGACTAGGAACGCTACCCAGCAAGCTGAGCAATGTGTCCCTTAACCAAACAATAAATAAGATAAAGATATACATGTAAGTATACTTTGTGTAGACATATCCAAAAAACACATCCACATTTACCAAGCATAACTAAAGTTATTAATATATTCAATATAAGAATTGGTTTAAAACCCAGAGTACTCCCCACCAACACCACACACTGCCCTTATCCACATACAACAATTTGTAACAGATGGTGTGTATAATCTAGAACATTTCTTTCGATTACAATTTTTAACAATCAACACAAGGGTCTATTTTTTTGCTTCAGTTATCTCTAATTTTGTTAAACTTCAAGTTCTACCTGTCTTTTTTGTTGTTGTTGTTCTTTGAGATAGGGTCTCGCCCTATTGCCCAAGCTGGAGTACAGTGGCATAAACATAGCTCACTGCAAGCTCAAACTCCTGGGCTCAAGTGATCCTCCTGTCTCAGCCTCCTCAATAGCTGAGACTACAGGCACGTGCCACCCCACCTGGCTAATTTTTTTATTTTTTGTAGAGACTCACTATTGCCCAGGCTAGTCTCCAACTCCTGGCCTCAAGTGATCCTCCTGCCTTGGCCTCCCAAAGTGTTAGGATTACAGGCGTGAGCTACCAAGCCCCCAGCCTCTACTTGTATTTTTTTAACAGTTGCATTTTGGAGTGCTTTTACCTAATCAAACATAATAGGAAGGTCAATCCCAAGTAATAAAATTCATAGTGTTAGGCTGTTGTTTTTAACAAGAGAGGCCCAAATTGCTAAGGAGAAGGGCCTTCTATGAGGAAAACAAATCATTTCCATAACAATAAATTGGAAATCATTAGCAGAATTTAGATGAAACTACTATGATAGTGTAAGAAGACTGAAGTGGATTATAAGGCAGCAAAAGTTCAAATGACTGACCATCAAAGAAACTCTACCCAAAATGCAACCTATTCCTTTCTAATTCTGATTCAGTTCCAGAAGCCACTAAAGAATAAAAAAGGACTAATTTGACTACATAAATATTAGTAGGTTCTAGAAGGAAAAAACATAAACCAACTCAAAAGATTAATAACAAAATGGGACAAAAGATTTGCAATACGTATCACAAGGGTCTGATCTTTTTAATATATACAGAGCTCCTAAAAACCAGTAAGAAAAAGTGCAACAACCTAATAGAAAATGGGCAAAAGATATAATCAGTTCAAAGAAAAGGTACACGTAGAGAGATACTCCACCTCACTCCAAGAGAAACAGAAATTCACACTTTACCTAGATGCTATTTTCACCTATTCAACTTATAAAACCCAAAAGTTTGATAACATACTACTAACAGCAAATCTGAGAAACCAAGGACTCTCATATAGCTGATGGGCATGTAAGTTATTATAACCCCTATGAAAGGCAATTCGGCAATACTTACAGAAATTAGAAACACATATACCTTTCAATCGAGCAACTGCACTTCATAGAATTTATTCTGTATGGACATGCACACATGCAAAATGAAGTTTACTGAAGGGCATTCACTGCTTTATTGTTTATAACAGCAAAAAGCTGGAAACAACCTAGATGTCCACTAACAGGGGACTGGTTTAATAATCAGCCTGTTGCTTGAAGGGGGCAAAAGTAGAGAACGGGAGCCCCAGGAATGAGGGGTGATGGGCTTGGGGCACTTGAGCCAGAAGACCAGGGAAAGCAAAGTCTACAGAGAATTTACTGGGCACCTCTCAGGCAATTGGGGATATAGAAGTCAACAGAAGAGACCAGAGCCTCTCTGGTAGGGCCAGGCTAACCCTGGGCGGGGCAGTGAGGTCATCTCAGTGAGTGGGATGCACCACCTGTGCTAAAGGTGGGGATGGGGAAATATATGTTCATATTTGATTATATATGCATAAGAATATCTGCTGAAACATCCCCCAAACCAGTTACATGATAACTTAGGTCAGGGCTGGGAGGTCAGTACAGAACAGAAGAACACAGAGACAGAATAGGGATTTTTTTCACTGTACATGTTTATGCTTTTGAACATGTAAATGTGTAATGCATTTAAAAATTAGGTAAATTAAAAATAAAGTAGATAAATGCAGCCTATTAGCCTTTTCTATTATGGAAGTTTCCTATAACAAAAAGTCTTCCTACATTTTTTTGAAACAAGTTCTAAGAAGGCAATGCCACATGTTATGAAGCTTTTAGCACAAATTCCAGCACCTGCATCAAGTTCAGAGGCAAAGTATCAGCATAAATCTAAGCCTGGGCAGCTGTAAGAGCCATACAAGACAGACACAGGGGCTAAGGCGCTGTTCCAGAGTGGAGACAGAGATGGCAGCAGCAGGGCAGTGAGTGTACCAGCCTGCAGGACCACCCACAATCTATGAGAGCAAGGAGATTCAAGAGGAAACAGATTCACTTGTTATTCAGTGACATCCAATCATGGCTTCATTTGCCATAATACCATGGCATTTTCCACCCAAAAGATGGTACATAAAACGGGGTGGGAAATGGAGGGCCCCAGGATTCTGGTCTCTGCTCTACCATCACTTCACCAGGAGAGTTTTCTCATCTGCAAAATGAGAAGTTAAACTAAAAATCTCTGGAATTCAACTTTCAAAAACATCGAAATCCTACTATTTATTGAAATGCGATGTTTGTAACTACCCTGGTCTGACATGAGCAATCACATAAACATCTATGTCATGAACTCAAAAGTTCCTTGTCCCTATTCTGTGGGTACACAGGAAAGAGAAGGGACATCAACTCCTTTTCCTAAACAGAGCAGAGTAGATGGAGCAGAGACCATGGTGAAGGAAAGACGTAACCATATTTTACTAATGCATGAAATTCAAAGCTTCATTTTGAGAAGTTTCTCTTCAGATCCACCAGCAAGATGATTTTTTAAAATGTTGCATGTAAAATAAGAACACTTTCTATTTTTTTTTCTGAAGAACATAAAGCATTATGTACACACTCTCATTTGTCTCCCACCACCCTGAGAGGCAAGTGTGACCTATTTCTACAGTAATCTATTTCTACAGAAAAGGGATCAGTGAGAGAGACCAGGAGAGGCAACGCTCTGATAACACCAGCATTGAGCTACACCTGGAGAGTAGAGGACCCAGCTCTCCTGCAATGCTTTATCCCGCAGCCCCAACACAAACACAGAGCTGCCTGCACAAAGCCCTTCAATCACAACCAGAATAAATTCTGATTTTATCAGCTGAGTTGCTGCAGCCGGGGCTACCATCATGATGATATCTGCCAGATGCCACAGACAAAAACCAAAAATAAACACTGCTGACAGGCAGCCATGACAGGTACACTTAAGGAACAACTGGAAAGGAGCCAATCCAGAATGTGCAACTCCGAGGAAAAACACTTAGACCAGCAAAACCCAAGAGATACAAAATAAACTTAATTCCAAAGTGAGGCATGACTAAAACTCCTAGATCACTAAGAAATTGAAAGATCAAGAATTTTTCAACCATGTAGGAGATGAAGCACAACACTAAGGCAGGTCACCATGACAAGTTAAGTCAGTGAGTGTCACCAAAAGCCAATACAAAATAAATCAATGGCTGATGCGGGAAACCCCTTCCTTCCACCCTTCTGTCCTGGTCTTA
Source organism: Daubentonia madagascariensis (assembly GCA_023783475.1). NCBI lineage: Eukaryota > Metazoa > Chordata > Mammalia > Primates > Daubentoniidae > Daubentonia > Daubentonia madagascariensis. The sequence goes on from JAKFHU010002658.1 coordinate 13,856,908, forward strand.
TAACCAAACTTCACCTTCAAGTCTCTGAGGTGGGAGGCAACACTGGCTCCAGAGTGAGCCTCGATCCTGCCCTGGCTCATTGGCTGGGACCCTGCACACACAGCTCTCAGCAGCCCTTGGGGCTACACAGCAATTGCCTGCACGATGGTCAGGAGGACTGGAGGGGACAAGTCACTGTTCCAAGGCACAGAGAAAACACTACATCAGTGTTGCTCAAATACACAAATCACCCAGTTTTATGTTTTGCACTACACTTGCCCCCACCTAGAATCACCTTGCTCATTTATTTGCTCACTTACCACCTGTGGCCCACTGGGATATAGCTCTGGAGCAGCAATCTTGTCAGTCTTGGTGACCCCACATGCCTAGCTCCTGGGACAGAGCACAGTCCATGTGCTCCAAAAACGTTTCATGCAGAATGAGCCAAACCCAGGGTTATCCTTGATGAAAGAACAGCCACATTATCTTAGAGGCCATGACAAAGTGCATGTGAAAGAGGTGTAAATCTGAACTTGAGACAACGCATAGGGCAAGACCCTCACAAAACAGTGCCCACCACAGAGCAGAATCATGGCATCAACCATGATTAGTTGGCAAGCACACCCGAGACACCATTTCCAGTGGGGAGTTGTCTCAGGTGGCTGTGGAAAGTACACAGCAAAAGCTGTTAGGTAACTTAGGTCTCTTGAGTCAAAGAAAGAGAAAATAAGTAGTTTTAGGCTGGGCCTAATAAAAATCCTTTCAGGAAAATCCCCAGAGGTTCATGGAGCAGTTTAGAAGACAGATAAAGGACCAGGAAGCTATAATTTTTTTTAGCCAAGTGAATGAAGCATGATAACACTTTTAATAATTTATACAACTATATAACATAGGATTCAACAATCCTACCAAAAAATGAAATGGAAATCAACACCTATCCCACTAAAACCCCAAGAAGATGCTGGGTAAACTATTTGGGCAGGACAACTAGCACCTGCTCCTGACCTATTAAAAACAGATAAGAAGTAGGCCGGGCATGGTGGCTCATGCCTGTAATCCTAGCACTCTGGGAGGCTGAGGCAGGAGGATCATTTGAGCTCAGGAGTTCAAGATCAGCCTGAGCAAGACTGAGACTCCGCCTCTACTAAAAATAGAAAAATTAGCCGGGTGCAGTGCCATGCACCTGTAGTCCCAGCTACTCAGAAGGCTGAGACAGGAGGACTGCTTGAGCCCAGACATTTGCAGTTGCAGTGAGCTATAATGATGCCATTGCACTCCAGCCTGGGTGACAGAGAGAGACTATGTCTCAAAAAAAAGAAAAAAAAAAAAAAAGACAAGAAGTAGACATTCAAAGCTGGAATTCTGTGTGAATAATCCCTAGTGATCTGGTCTGACTTGGATGCTAAAGTTACGGTTCTAGGGGTCACCAGGTGCTAGTAAGAGAGCTATTGGGATGGGAGGAGGGAGGAAGGGAAAACTGAGCAGATGGTTACTTCCTGCTGAAGCCAGGCCCCTCGCAACTCACGGATCCACGTCCCTGGTCTTTGCTCCATTAACAGCCAAATGAGTGTGTCCTGTCTTTTGTGCCACAGAATGAGTTGCATTTATCTCACACCAGCTGTCTCTCCTTACTGGAAGTCACAGTCTTCTTAGGACTACCATGGACTCTACCCACACTCCTATACACAGGGCAGGTTCAGGGCATGTCTGCCTGTTTCAAGGGGAGCTAGGGAAAGATGGCAGGAGTGGTTGTGGAGTGGGGAGGCACAGGACAGGAGGGCCAGAGGGACTGGGATTGAGCCTGGTGGTCTTACTGTCACCATGTGGGGTGTGGGGTGCCAGCCAGGCTGCCTACACTGTACAGAGTGGGTCAATTCCTGAAATCACACAGCAACTCACCTTCCGCATTACACACTCTGGGACAGTCTCTCCTTCTAAGAAGCCAGCAACACTCGTATTTATAAAGTAAGCAGTATGGCCCAGAGGGAAAAGTATGAGCTTTAGAAGCAGATACACCTGAATCAAACCACAGCTTTGCCACTTCATTCATTCAGCCATTCATTCAAAAACTTATCTAGAGTGCTCACAGTTCCAGGCATAACAACGAGGGAGACAACACCGGATTTTCTGTGTCAACTTGGATAATTTAGTAACTTTTCTCAGCCTCAGTTTCTCACCTATAAAATAGAATGACATTACTTCCTCTGCAGCTTGCAGGTGCTCATGAAGATTGAAATAAGGATACAGTTTCTGGCATATATCAAATTTTTTTATACTGCGGAGTTGAATTACATAATTTCCTATTTTGCAATGTTACATGAGGCTTTTTTTTTAATAAAGTGAAGCCTAATTATTTATAACCTATGATAATGTTATTCTTATCAAAGTTCCCTGAGTAAACATCTCTGTCCCACTAAAAGATTAAATTTCTATTCACTCAAACTCATTAAATGGAGATTTCAGAAACCTTAAGTTTCTGAAACTCAAGTCATGAATGTTACAGCTACTCCCTGACAGGGCTCCCTGCTCCACGGAAGAGCACTGTGGCGCACAAGCCTGGAGGTCCACTTTGTCCTGTGACCTGAGTCCTTTGCCTCTCAGGACTGGCTGGGGCTTCAGTGGGTCTCACGATTGACCTGACTTGACTTAAAGAGGGGTAAAGGGAGTGTGGATGAAGAAAAAGAAGCATTTTTGTGTTTGTTGTTGAGGGGAGAAAAGGCCCACAGTGTGGCACTTGGCACCGAGGAAGCTGAAAGAGCTCTCCATGAGGACCCTGTGAGAAGCAGCACAGCTGTTCAATCTGCGGGTGGCACAAACTACAGGCAGTTACAGAGGCACAGGCAGCGACACTAGGGTGCTGGCCCTGGCAGGGATGGGATACCCCAAGTCAACCTTAGAAAGGAGGGCCTAGGGACAGGGAAGCTTACCATCAGCACATGAGTGTCACCTATGTGAATAGGAGGAAGTGAACAGATAGCAAGGAAAGCAGGTGGGGACCCTGGGGTGGGCTGGGCCTATCCCTCCCTCTCTCTTGTACAGCCATCTCACTGCCCTGGGAGGACTGTAGGGTCTAAGACTTGTCTTTCTCTCTTGATTAAAGGTCCTGGAGAATCATAAGCCTTTCATTTCTGTGATATACAATTCACCACCACACACAGGGAGGTGGTGCCCACTGTGTCACTTTGTCTAAGGTGAGTTTACTGGACCCTGGGCTGGTAAAGCCAGGAAACTCACATGACAGATGCTATGTAAATGCACCTTAGCTATCACTGACAGTTTAGTTGCCAGGACTTTTCTTAGGGAGACTGTAGGCTTCACCAAGATAATGTTTGAGTATTCCCTTGAAAACCGAGAGGCTGGCCATCTATAATGGGAACCCCAAGAGTGTCTATGACTTTGTTTAGTAAAAGAGGGCACTATATCAGATTTGTGGGCTTCTCTCTTGTGTGCCACATGCACATTTTGGTGTTGAGTGCTGCTCAGAGAACAGGGCTCACTGTCTCCTGACGGAGACTTCCACAGACCAGCTGGGAGGACATCACGGACAGAAGGAGGGGAGTGAGGATGGTACACACAGCCCACTCCTGGGGCAGAAGAGGGAACATGCCTCACCTCCTAAAGCCAATCCAAACCCTCCCTTAACAATGCTGGGTCCTTCCTGCAACAGCTCAGTCCGGTTGGGGTGAAGCCATCCCTACCTCCCCCAAGGCAGTTACCTGCTTCCCCTTCACCACGTGCTTGGGCACTGGCACCCTGACCTCCAGGTCGGTGTAGTCCTGTGACCAGGTATAGTTCTCACGGACAGCGCCATTGTAACTGTCGGGGTTTTTCTGGAACTGCTCCTGAATCCTGAGAAAGAATAAGAAAGGTTAAGATGCCAGCTAGGCAGGCATGAGCAGAGGACCCCACCAGCAGCCCAGCACACGCCACTCCTACATCCTGAAGGAGTGACCAACTTGAGTTTCACCTCAAGCTCGTCTGCTTTTGCATCTGCAAACTCCCTCTTTTTGGGGCGATTTCCTTTCTGACCCTCCTACACAGTCTCCCGGGAAATCACAAGGGAAAAGCCATAGAGAAGAAACCCAAGTGCAGCATCCTTGAGTTTAGGGAAATTATCTCTGACCACAATCAAAGCACATGCTGGTCCTCCTGGCCTTACAATGCTCAGAAATAGGCCCGTTAATTAACCAGAGGGATCTTGTGAATAAAATCCTTGGGCTCATGGGTGCTTGGCTTCTTATAAACTGCTTGTCAGGGCCTATCTTTAAAAAAAAAAAAAAAAAAGAGGCAAAACAGTTTCATCGTGCAGCTGCTAAACTTCAATCCTAATCCAACCCCTAGCCTCTAGTTTCTCCTAGTAAATAAATCAAAGCCAAAGGGGCTGCATTAAAATTGTATGTATCATTATTAAGATGTAAGCAATACACGTAATGAGATAGCCTAAAAAGCCCAATCAACCAAACCCTACTGTAGATGCCTGTTACAAACATAGCACAGATGCAAATAGGCCTAGCCAAGAAGCTGATGTTAAAAACACAGTATTTTCCACAAAACTTAACAATGTTAATAATATAAACACTATATAAAAATAAGTTTAGACTCACAAGTCCATTATAGTGACAGACAAAAGCCTAGTCATGAAGGAGGCAGCAGCTATGAACACAGAACATTCCAACAGTAGGCACAGCTCAGTCAACTGGGCCTGCTCAGAGACCAGTAGATGAAACCTGGCAGGGAGAGTGCCCCATGGGCCTGCAAACAACGTGTGCACTATAATTCCACTCATGTGGGAAAAGACAAAACTGTGTGTACATCTGTGCAGATGCATATACAAGACAAGGGTGGGAGAGGAGCAGTTAAAGAGGACACACTTTCTCTGGTCAAAGTTCTAAGACAAGAATATATTTACCTACAGTGGGTATGCTCTGCCCACCGTATGTATGTGAGGCTAGGCCTCTACCACAGCTCAATTTCTCTGGGCTGGGTAACTGTTAAGGGCTGAATTGTGGCCCCCAAAATGTTATGTTGGAGTCTTAACCCCCCAGAACACCAGAATGTGACCTTACTTGGAAATAGGGTCTTTACAGGGGTGATCTAGTTACAGTGAGGTCATTAGGGGGGCTCCTAATCCAGTATGACTGATATCCTTAAAAGGGGATTTTTGGACACAGAGACAAACATGCACAAGGAAGACGATGTGAAGAAGGCCAGATGAGATTGGAGTGATGTGTCTACAAGCCAAGGAACATCAAGGACTGTCAGTCACCACTTGAAGCTGGAAGAGGCAAGGAAAGATCTCCCCAAAGGCCTTCAGTGGGAGCATAGTCCAGCTGACACCTTGATCCTGAACTTCCTGCCTCAGAACTATGAGAGAATCAACATCTGTCGTTTAAGCCACCTATTTTGTGGTACTTTCTTGCAGCAACCTGAGCAAACACAGTAGCTAAGGAAACTGATTTCAATCAGAGGTGATATTCAAAACTCAGCAATGAATATTGGCAGGACCAGGCACTGACTAATTGGAAGGGATGCCAGCCTGAAATTGCCCACACAGACAGGCCACTGTGGGGCACAGTGATGAAATATGGGAACCAAGAGCCACACAGGGAGCCCAGCTCAATGGCACAAGAAAACAGAGTAGGGGGAAGGAAACCAAAGAATGGTCAACACCTTGAAAACAAACAGCAAGAGAAAGATTAGTCTAGATATAACCAATAAAAGTATTTTCAAAGACTATTTAGTGATATAGAGAAAACTTTCAATATATTATAAAACTGAAAAAAGGGTATATGACTTTTAAATATGGTATGGCTTCAGTTTCTAAGAAGAAATATATATACATACTTATATACATATATATGAAAAAGACTGAAAGGAAGCACATTAAATCCTTGTGGTTATCTCTGGTAGTGAAATAACAAGAAATCTGACTTTCTTCTTTGTATCTAGGTATTATCCAAATTCCCTAAAATAAGTAGACATTTTTATAACCAAGAGAAAAATGGTTCTCTTTAAAAAGTGTCGACAGGAGACAGTAATGTGCCCTGCAGTCCCTACACCCATGAGCCCAACCTCTGGAATGGGATGCAGAGGAGCCGGGTACAGCAGGAGGGACTCACCCAGTCCCCAAGTTTCCATGGGATCCTTCCACGTGAGCACCAACAGCAGCTTTAAAGCTCATATCTGATGTGGATACACTTGAACGTGCAGAGAATATCTCCAAAAGAACAATAGGGTAGCAGCAGCTCCTCTATGGCTGAGAACGGGGAGGAAAGAGACTTCCTTCTCACTGATGGCCTTGTGCACATATTACCATTTGAAAATAATGAAAAATGAAAACAGGTAATTTTCATTATTCCCATACATGCAAAATGAAGACCAACATGGCCCTAGTATTTGACAGAGATCAGGGAATAAACATGAAGACTCCTCAAAAGTCAGAGAGAAGAAACAGTTCTGTCAAGAGAGAAGAAAGCACAATGGGGGAGGGAGGGCACCTTGGGGATGCTTCTTCCAACAACACAGCACTCACTCAGCCCACACCACCGGTGACGCCCACACATGCTCTGCCTCCTCCAGTGCTAAGGGCTGCCAGTCTCAGCCTGGGCAGGCCGGGGGGGGCGGGGGGGGTCAGGGGAGGAAAGACATCTGCCACCCTCGCTCCCACACCCTGCCGCCAAAGCTGTGTGCTTATGGAGGGGGCTCTGGCCACATAGGACCTGCCTTGCCTTGTCCTCCCATGGTGTCCTCAGTAGCCCCAGCCCCGGCGCTCCCCCTGCATAGAACCTGCAGCTTCCTTCCAAAGAAGGCAGGAGAATCACTCCTAAAACAGTCCTAGCAAGTTGTTGGGTGCTTTTTTTAACACTCTGAATCCATATACTCTTTAAATAAAGTTGATTATTTCCAGCCGACAGTATGTAGGGGAAAAAAGCGTCCTGTCAAGTGCAGGTGTCTCTGGCCCCCACTGTGCCACCATCGGTCACCCCTACAGCTGCAGGCCTGGGCATGAGGTGGGAGGCGGGGGAGCAAGCAGTGATGCTTCGGCACCAAGGGTGGGAGTAGGAAAGTGAGTCAGCAGCCAGGTTGCAGATTATGGAGTAGGTCTCGCTGTGGCTCCCACTCCTGATGAGCTGGGATAACAAGGTTCTAAACGTGTTAAAGGAAAAACACAGAACAGGCTCCCACTGCCTGCCAAGTGTTGTGGGCAGCAAGGCCCTCTGTCTCCATCAGGACAGGCCCTGACTGCCAGACCCTTCCCGGCAGACTGCAGGCCTGGGTGCTGCTGAGTGGGGCAAGTTGGGTACTGGGGCCACCTGCACAGGAAGAGCTGGAGGCACTCTTGCTAGGAGTCACCATCACACGGGCAAGCAGGAGCAGGGCTCACACCTGGTTGGGATCCTGACCCACACAGTCTGCCTGTTCAAGCGCTGCTACTAGGAACAAAAAGCCCTCTCTCCTTTCATTTGCCCTTCACGATGTAGCACAAAGATCACCGCCTCTGTGCATTGATGACAATGTCCCTATCACCCTCATTTCCCTTAGTTACTCAGGTGTGAGAGCTGTCATCATACCTTACCACCCACCTGTTGACTCTACTGCCATCTGTGCCCTTGGGGGAGGTACTGCAAGATGTGTGTGCAATGTGCATGTATGCGTAATGGTCTGATGTTTGTATCCACTCCCTCAAATTCACATGTTGAAATCCAAACTCCTAAGACGATGCTATTAGGAAGTGGTGCCTTTGGGGGGTGATTAGGTCAGGAGGATGGAGCCCTCATTACTGGGATTATTGCTCTTATAAAGGAGGCCCCAAAGAGCTCCCTCACCCTTTCCACCATGTGAGGACACAGCAAGAAAACACAAGTCCATGAACTAGAAAGTAGGCCCCCACCAGACACCAAATCTGTTGGTACCTTGATCTTAGAACTTCCAGCCTCCAGATCTGTAAGAAATACTTAGGTTATTAAGTACGAAATGTCAGATTTCCTTAAGTACTAAGTTTGACAGTTGATATCTCTGACATTTCACTTTGACACTTCTTGTTTTATTTTTATTGTGAGGTACATCCTCATTCTTTCAAACGTATGGTTTGGCTTGTGATTATCTTTCAAAAATTTTTTTAGAGCAATTTTTGTGAAGCCAAGGGTAAGTCAAAAATTTGTGTTATATTCAAATATGAGTTCCACTGTGGAACCAATGCTGCGCAGTCAGCTCGAAATATCAACAAAGTATTTGGGAAGGATGTGGCTAATGAATGCACAGTACGTCAATGGTTTGAGAAGTTCCATTCTGATGATTTTAACCTTGAAAATAAGCCAGATGGTCAACCTGAGACCGAGGTTGGATAATAATGAGCTGAAAGCTGTAGTGGAAGTGAATCCATCTCAACCTGAGTGTGAATTAGCAGCAAGGTTTGACGTTACTATTCCAACAATATTGGACCATTTGAAACAAATCGGCAAGGTAAAGAAGCTGGATAGATGGGTACCGCATGAATTAAACGAGTGTCAGAAGAGAAATCGTCTTGAAACTTGTCTTTCTTTGCTGTCATGACATAAAGGCAAACGATTTCTACACGGTATTGTTAGGTGTGATGAAAAATGGATTCTTTTTGACAGTCGCAAGCATTCAGCATAATGGTTGGATAAAGATGAAGTGCCAAAACACAGTCCAAAACCAAATATTCATCAAAAAAAGCTAATGGTGTCTGCTTGGTGGTCCAGTGCTGGTATTATCCACTACAGCTTCATGAAACCTGGTCAATGGATGACAGCAGATGTCCACTGCAACCAACTGGATGAAATGAAGAGGATGTTTGTGATTAAGCAGCCGAGACTGGTCAACAGAGACAGGCCAATCCTCTTGCAAGACGACGCTCGGCCACATGTCGCACAAACAACGCTGTTCAAACTACAGAAGCTGGACTTGGAAACTGTGTCATCCACTGTATTCAACAGACCTTGCACCAACTGACTACCACTTCTTCCATGCTTTGGACCACTTCTTGCAAGGAAAAATATTCAATTCTCAACAAGCTGTGGAAAACACCTTTTGTGATTTCATCGCCACTTGCTCTCCAGGGTTCTTTGCTGTTGGCATAAACAAGCTACCATTAAGATGGCAAAACTGTGTTGATAGTTTAGGTGCATACTTTGATTAATTGCACTGCTTCTTGTTTGAGATATAATAAACTATACTTTTGATTTGAAATCGGACATTTCATACTTAATGACCTAAATAAATTTCCGCTGTTTATAAGCCACCCAGTCTATGGTGTTTTGTTACAGCAGCTCAAATGGACTAAGTTGTGTATATGTGGTATGTGTGGGTGGCATATGTGCAGTGCACACGTGTGGTATTTGTGTTGTGTGTGGAGTATATGCATGTGTGTGTGGTACGTGTGTAAAGGTATGGTATGTGCACGTGTGTGATGTGTGTTGTGGATATAAGGCAGCTAGCAGACCACAGCTCACTCTCCCCCTTCATACTTCCACTTCTCTTCTACCATTTCCTTCTCATCTCACTGATCCTGTCCATCCCACACTGGGATGGGAGCCACAGCCATAGCCCCTGTCAACCTCTTCTCATGCCACTATGACCATGATGTCCTCAAAAGCTTCTATGGCTCCCCATGGCCCAGGAGACAAAGCCCAAGGCCTCTGCAAGGCACTCAAGGCAGCCCACGGGTGAGTCCTCCTGGCTCCTCCCTCCCTTTTTCCTCCTGCTCCCACAAATTAATCCTCCTCCTCCTCCTCCTCCGTCAACTCTTTCCTGCCTGTGCTCAGTCAGTCTCAATTCAAGATTTACCCAAATCCTTTCCTCCTGGTAGAAATACAGTGAATTTTCTTGTGAGTTTCTTCATTTTTGAGGCTTTATAAAATGAACATTGTTACAAAAATGGCCCACCCTTGAGGCCTGCCACCCTGCTTCTGAAGCCTAACACTCATGGTCTGCCAGGCCCATTTCCTGCTTCTTGGCTGCATCTTCCTAGGAGTGTCCACTTCTGAGAGCTCATCTACTCGTGCTGCTCTCAGTGCTTTGACATGACACCATGCCCAGACCCCTGACCCCCAGCTCCCAGTGACCCAGAAACAGCCTGGGCCTTGGCCTTCATCTCTGCAGTCTTCAATCTTCTCACTTACAAGGGGTGGCGGCAGGCCAGTCACTACTCCTAGGCTTACACATAAACAAGCAGCTCGTGCTAACCAGCCCTCCTGTGACCCTGGCCAGGTCATCTCTGCAGGGCAGCACCTCCCTGTCTCCTGCACGGCTGCCACTGAGGCTCCCTACTTGACAGGCTTCTTTCACTGCTGCGCACACGTTATTTCTAAGTTCATGCTTCTTCACTAAAGTGGATGTGACTCCTCATCAGGCCAATGCTATGGACACCACGTGACCTCAGCCAGCCACACATCAGTCTCAGTGCCACCCCAGCAGCCACCCCAAACCACGGGCTATGGAGTCAGGGTGTCCTACAACTCAATGCCTCCAGGCCAGTCCTCCGGCAGTCAAGCAGTTTCCCTGCATGCTCTGTGTCCACAGTATTCAAACCTGAGATCAAACCTGGCTTTGTTGTGCATCAACCACATAATGGTAAGTCACTTGGCCTCTCTGTGCCTTGGTCCCCTGACCAAGAGGGAAACATTAACAGCATCCATCCCAAAAGGTACCCATGAGGAGTAAATGAGACAACCCATGTAAAATAGCTAGAACAAGGTCTTGTGACACTCAGTGTTTCTATTCTTTCCTGTTAGAAATTCTTTGACTATGGACAGAAGACTTATCGAGCAACTTTTATGAATAAGGGATGATTCTTGAACCCTCTGAGACATTTAGAGAGTTAAGTTATACATTTTGCCAGTCCCCAGTCTGGGGCCAGAATTCACAGGATGAATCTAAGCTATCTGTCCTCCCAGCAAACGACGAAGCATCAGAGACCAGGAGGGTCATGCTGAGAGGGCACATGAGCCAAATCCAAGAGGGTCCCCACTGACCAAAGATGGGACAACCTGAGCATCAAAAAGAATAAAGTCCACAATAGACTGAAGCACACAACATATTAAAAATCCGTGAGTTCATAAAACAAAAACCCCATGGGTCACCTTTGGTGACCAGAATACAACTCAATCTGAAAATTCATCAACAAAATGGTTCTGTAGGAACTGTAACTTCAGAAAAGCCAAGTCCCCAGATAAGAATTCCAGATAATAAACAAAGAAGGAAAATAGAATGAGAAAATCACCATCTTGCAATATGTAATAAAAACAGTGAGTCTGGCAACTTCCCTCCATGGTTGCTCAGCACCAGCTGAAAGGCTGAGGGAGAACCTGTCATGGAAGGATCTGGAACACCCCAAAAATCTGCAAGGCAGATGCCACACATCTTCTGAGAGGGCCTGCCTGTGAGGTACTCTTGCCTGCAACACGGGGCCTCAGATCCATTCTACCTACAGGCCTAAATACCAGTTTACAGGAAAGATGAAGGCAGAGAAGCATGGCCATGAAAACCAGGAGCATGCAGCCAGCCAGATGCAGAACCTGGAAACTACACCATACAAAGCTCCAAGTTTGTTTAACAAATAAATGGCATGGGATAAAAAGAGAGAATAGGAATTATTCTAAATTAAAAGACTTATAAGACCTATCAACCAAATTCAATGTTTGGACCTTGCTGGAATGCTAATTTGAAAAAACCAACTGTAAAAAGACATCTTTGAGACAATCAGGAAAATGTGAATACAGATTGGGTATGATTGTAAGGAATTAGAAATTTATAAGATATGATAATTACATTAAATTTAAGGCCTTATTCCTTACTTAAGTATTTATGGGTGAAATTATGTGATGTCTGGGATTTGTTCTATCAAAAACAAAACCAAAAAAAGTCTGGGGGTAGGGAGAAAGATGAAACAAGAACCATGACATGTTGCTAAGTGATGAAGCAGGGTGAAAGTTTTGTGGGCGTTCATTATGCTATTCCCTCCTTTTTGTGTATTTTTGGAAATCTGAAGAATGTGACTTGGCTATACAAATAGGAGTGGAACTGCTGGGTCAAAGAGTGTATACATGGCCAACTTTAAGAGATAATGCCAAACAGTCTTCCAAAGGGATTGCCCCAATTTACTCTCACCAGCAATGTGAGTGATGCTACAGACCCACAGGATCCATGCTTCATTCTGTCGGACTTTGTAAAATCTTGCCAATTATATATACATAAAAACAGTATCTGAGTGTAGTCTTAATTCACATTTCCCTGCTTATTAACGGTGCTAAATCATCTTCATAAAACTTACTGGCCACATATGTCTCTTCGGTGAAATTCCTATTTATGTCTTTTGCTATTTTTCTTGTTTGTAATTTCCTTGATTTGTGGAAGTTCTTTATATATTTTGATAAGAATTCTTTGTTGGTTTTATAGTTTACAAATACCTTCTCCTAGTTTATAAGTTGTCTGCATACTTTAAGATGTCTATCTGGTCAATACAAGTTCTTCATTTTAATAATCAAATGCACTGATCTTTCCTTTCATGTCCATGCTTTCATATTGTCACAACTCCTTTCTTCCTCAAGGTCTAAAAGAGTGACGTCACTTTTCTACCAAGAATACACTCTCATAATTTTTTTATTCTCTACTTGTTTAGAGTCATCACCCCCTTTACATTCAACCTTTGTTTCTTTGTGAATTCTCCTTTCTTCTCTTAATCAGTTGTACCAGAAGTGTGTCTATTTTGATTTTTTTTTTTTTTAAAGAACTAACTTTTGCATCTTTTGCCTTTGATGATCTTCTGAATTGCACCATTTAATCCAGCTGAGGAACAGACAGAAGTCTACCCAGGACTACCCTGTCATTGATCAGACTCTGGTCAGTTTGCCCCTTAGGCTGCTGATGTCTTCACAGGGCCCTCAGGGGATGGGGCAGCCAGGCTCCTTCCTGTCCCAACATTGCACCTACATGGCCATGAGACTGGACACTAATTAGTCAGAAAGGCTCACTTTAACAAAAAATTCTTTAAGAAATATATTTTGAAAATTTGTTTTACATTTTAAAATTAACTTTGTAGCTACAGTTTAAAAATACTAGATGATTCTATATTTACCAAAATAAATAAATAAATAAATAAATAAGGCAAGGTACCTGGAGTCACTCATAACATGCCCATCAATAATTCAATAGGTTTACATGCAAATTTAGGGAATACTTTTGACAATCTACACCAGATGGTCAGCCAATATGAACAAAATCAATCAATATTTACTATAAAATAATTTTAATTAACTAAAAATGGAAGTTTGTAAAGTGAGACTTTTCTTAATCAGGTAAATTATTTTAACAAGGGAAAGAGGCATTCCATTTTTTTTACAAGTATATAAATGTGAAATATATTTTTAAAACAAAAATTAGATAATTTACTTCATAAATATGTCAATATAGGAATTCTAAATTATGTAAGTATCTTAGTCTTTAATTTGACTTTCCTTTCTGGTTCATTCAAAATCAGAAAAATTAAGACCAGCTTTACTATTTCAATTCCCAAGACTTTGCAAATGAGAAATAATTAGGCCAAAGAAAACTACTAACACTAAAGCCAACATCAGCAGTTCCCAACCTTTTTGGTACCAGGGACTGGTTTCATGAAAGACAATTTTTCCACGGACCAGGGGGTAGGGGAGTGGTTTTGGGATGATTCAAGTGTGTTACATTTACTGTGCACTTTATTTCTGTTATTATTACATTGTAACATATAATGAAATAATTATACAACTCACCATAATACAACCTCTGCTAATGATAATCTGTATTTGCAGCCACTCCCCAGAACTAGCATCACCACCTCAGCTCCACCTCAGATCATCAGGCATTAGATTCTCACAAGGAGTGTGCAACCTTAGATCCCTCGCATGTGCAGTTTACAGTAGGGTTCGTGCTCCTATGAGAATCTAATGCCACTGCTAATCTGACAGGAGGTGGAGCTCAGGAGGTGATGGGAGCTATGGGGAACGGCTGTAAATACAGATGAAGCTTCACTCACTCACCTACCCTCACCTCCTGCTGTGCGGCCCAGTTCCTAACAGGCCACAGACTGGTACTGGTCCGCGGCCCAGGGGTTGGGGACCACAGGTCTATAGTACCTACAGCATCAAAAAGGATGCATCCTAGCAACACAACAATTTTTTGGAAATGTCCTTCTCAGGTGGAGAAAATACAAAAGGCACAGGTCTCTGTGGCATCACATCAGACAATAGAGGTGAATGAAATAGAGATCCAGGTAACCTCATACAGACACTGGGGAGGAATCCATACCTGGCTCTGCCATCATCAGCACGAGCTTGTTCTTAAAGTCTCCTGCCCAGGCAATGGCTTGACTGTTCATTACAGCAACTTCCCAGAGAGCCATCAACTCTTCAGGGGGTGGAAACTCATCCACAGCTTACACCCTGGACTCTGAATACCCCCCTTTAAAATCATAGCCTCACTGGTTCCACCAATCCTGGACTGTCCTCACCCAGTCCTAATCAAGACCCCCGTTGCCACCCTACACTAGTCCTATTCCAGACCTGAACCTATACCAACCAAGTCCTAATCTGGACCCCACCCTACACCTAGTCCTGATCCACACCCCACCCTCAAGAGAGGGAGGAGAAGGGGACTATAAACTTTCATATACCACTAGAAGATGTACACAGAACAGTGTTTTTCAAAGGATAGGTATAAAATTTACTTAGCAGAGCAGAACAGAACAAAATGGAATGAAAACATGCAAGATGCATTGCACAGAAAAAGCTCAAGCTCTGTTTCAAGAAACTGCCACTATGTAGGTATGTGTGTACCTAGGAGCCCGGTTACATGCATTTCTCACTATGACTACAGGTCACAGCCAAAGTTTGAAAGCCACTGCCCGTGAAAACCTATCACATATGTAGGAGAGAAGGTAAAAACAGCAGTTCTTACTGCACCACGGTGACAAGATGGCCACTTGGTCAGGAGGAGACCACAAAGTTGGGAGGAAGTCCACATTGGAGATAATCTAATGTCCAGTGAGGGAATGAACAAACTAACGGTAGGGCCCACCATAGCAATTACAAGCAGTGCATGAGGACGAGTAACTCAAAAACACACAGAGCAGGAGAAGCAGCATGTGAGCACTGAGGGGCTTGAGGGGAGGACGGACACACCTATCATTACTGGGAAGAAGAGGAGAAAGAAACCGGGGGCTCATATCCACAGCAGCCATAGAAGGGTCCTGTTGGCCAACAATTTGTCAGGGACACATCTCTGTGACATACAACTCACCTATTAAAAGAGATTTGCTAACTGCAGGTGACAGCTCAAACTTATTTAACATACACCCAGAGAGAAATACAAAAATAAAGAGGCACGTGTACACAGCAGGGTAGTAAACACATATCCACGTCCTGGCTGGACACATATCCTAGTCCACTGACAGGGCCTAGAAGCAGAAGCAACATGCCCTCTGAGTGCCAGATCTTGGTTTCTAAACACCATTCTCCAATAAAGGGAATTGGGCTCCTTGGAGAATAGGTCATTCTAGGACTGGAACAGAGAAAATATAAAATGAGCCCCAGAGCCTCTTGTAGTGCCAGAAAGTAAGAAAATGCTGCAGGAAAAAAGTAATGTAGGGACGTTAAAGGACACAGGAGCTAACCTGAGAGAGCCCACGATGGCCAGAGCTAGAACAGTGTGGGCAACATAATACCAAAGAATAAAAGAACTACCCATTAGTCCATATTGATATAAATAATTAACTGAATAAATAATAAATAAATGAATGAATGGGGGAAGGAGACAAAGCTTCCTTACAGAAGAATTCCAATTAAAAATGTAAAAGGAGTGAGGGAAGTAGGAAATTGCCATTAAAACATCATAATAACAATTGCTACAGGCAAGAACCACTGATGGTGCTAACATGAGTGGGTGGAACTTTAAGGAAAAACAGCATATTTACATAACCTCTAAGTATTTTCCCCAAAATATTTATCAATTACTTGTGGTGGTTTTAACATATGCTAAGAATTTAACAAATTCTTTGAAACTCCTCAATCTTCCTAGGAGGTGCATATAATTCCCCAACCTTTGACTGGGGGTGGCCTTAGTGGCTCTAAGGAACACAGAACAGAAAAGGGACATAAATCACGTGATGGGGCAGAAACCTGGCCAACAGGCTTCAGCCAAGTGATCCAGGCTAACATCACAGTAATAACCCATGTTGACATTGTGCACTCCCGTCATGATATGATGAGAAGGGCATATCATCTCTGTGGTCTTCCTCCCCAAATCCTAGCCCTGGTCTAATCATGAGAAAACACCAAACACAAATTGGGAACATTCTAAAACATACCTGACCTCTTCGAAAGTGTGAATGAAGGTCACAAAAAACAAAAAAGACAGAAACTGCCACAGACTGAAGGTGATGAGAGACATGATGGCTAAATGCAAGGTGGATCCTACATCCAATTCTAGAATAGAAAAGGGACACTAACTAGTGGGAAAATCAGAATAATCAAAAAAAGCCATGGTTAAGTTAATAATATTGTATTGATGCTAATTAGTTTAGACAAATACACCGTGCTAATGTTCAGAGAAGGGAGAGGAGGTTTACATCTGCAGCTATGACAATTCAGGCCATGGGGTTCAAGCCAGCCCAGAGTTTGAATCCTGGGCTTCAACTCATACTAGATGTGTTATCTGAGCCAATTCCTCGGTCTCATTAAAACCTCCATTTCCTCATCTGTAAAATGGGAACTACAATGATCCCAACTCTTAGGCTGCTGTGAGACTTACAAGCTCTTACCAGTCTTCATGCACCGCAAGCTCTCTGACCAATGCAAGGTTATTAATAAGACTAGAGTTAACAGTTCATTTCCTGCCCTTGATACTGAATCATAGTCTCTAGCAAAAAGGTTCAGCATCATTTTCAACTCAAGATTACTGTATTTACTCTTTTTTTACTCCTTATCCTCCCATCTCTCCCATATTTCTCCAGTCCCACTAATTTTGAGAAGCAAATAAAAGGGATTTATCCCTCTGCATAATTTCCCTGCTGGCTGCCACTGTTCACAGCACTCGATATAGCAAATTCTGGCAATGTTTTCCCATTTGCTTTATCTAGAAGGTTGTTATTTACTGCTCCTGCTGTTTTGGGGGCGAAAATGTTAGCGATCTACCAAGAGGGCTTTCCACAAATAACGAAGTGTGTTTTCACAACAGTCAGTATGTGATACTGAGGGCACCATTATGTTAGTTTCTTAACTTTACTCATAGTATGGCATTGATAGATTCTAAAGGATTCTTAGCCTAAATTACTTCAATATGATGAGTAAGATGGTCTTTTGTTTTCCTGGGGATATCATATTCTGGGAGATCTTTCAGTATCAAGACCACCCAATCTGCTAGGGGGAAATAAGCTCCATATCGTCCAATTTTACCTCCCACAACACCACCAATTTACTCTGCCTGGAGTATGACAGCATTGGGCACCCTACATGCGGCCTATCCAACGACTCACCATGCCCTATCTGCCCTTCCAGACTCACCTGCCCTGCCCAGTCTCTGCCCAGGTATTGGCCTCTCTGTGCCACCTTCACAGGTAGCACTGCCCACACTTGGATCCCAGGCCCCAAGACAGGGCTCCATGGCCAGTCTGCACATCAGAGCCAGCCCCACTGGCCACTCAACAAGTACTGGCCCAGCACCTGCCAGGTACCTGTCTTATTGTAGGCACCAGGGACACAGACAGGAGCAACATGGGACTCACAAACTTGGAGTTAATGAGAAGTGACCAACTGGCCCTCAGAACCTCTGGTCAGCATAGAAGGCCCCTGGGAGGAGCTGGACATTCACACTGAGGTCTGATAAATGACAAGACAGGGCCTACTATGAAGATTGCCAGGACAAGCAGCCCAGGGAGCTGCTCACACAAAGTCCTTGGTTCACAGATGCAGCACCAGTTCGGGGCCCAGCTTTGCCAGCAACTCACTGTGCCCTTGGGCTTGTGCCTCCGTTTTCATACCTATAAAATGGGGATACATGAGTAGCTACCTCCGAGATGTTACTGGAGTTAATAAGTGAATAGATAACAACACACTTCAGAACAGGGTCTGGCTCAGAGTAAGTGTTAGCTGTGGTCACCACTGTCACCATCATTAATATTCTAAATAACATGGATTATTAATGCTAATAATACTATTATCATCAAAGAGGAGAAGCTGTCATACTAGGCAAGATCAGCATAGGGCTATTTAAACCAGAGTTCAGAATTCGATCAAAATGTGATCGCAAGTCACTACAGGGTTGGAACAGGGAGCAACATTATTTGCTTGTTTTAAAATGTCACCGCACAGCTGCCACATGGAGAGTGGACTACACAATGCTGAAGGGAGTGAATCCGGAGGGACTTTGGGGGCAACAGCCTGGAGACCAAAGGAAAGCCTGAGGCTGTAAGGATCCGCAGGAGGGTAAAGCATCTGAGGGATTCAGGGAAGAGCCAAGGACACACATATCTGAGGTTGTAGGGACCTGAAGGTGGGAGGGGCCAGGATGACTCACCAAAGCCGAGGTTCACCTCCCCTCACCCATCTTCTCCTGCCACACCTCATTCATCCAATCACTTTCCTCTTACTCTCCAGCCTTCAACAAGACTGAACTTCCCCCCTAGGTACATGAGGAGTGAACTCTCCCCACTTCTTTATAGCTCCTTCACATGCAACACCATGACATCAAATGATGATAATATCCACACAGAAAGCAGGCATTTTGTTTATTGGTTTATTTCATGTTTAGTTATGTAGTCATGAGATTCTATACAGCTGTCATGGGAGCCCCACTTGAGATTATAAACTTCTAGAAAAAGAACAACCACATCTAACACTGTTTCCAACACACTCTGCATATGGCTGAGACAAGCTTTGAACACGTTCAATAGAAAAAACAGAACTCAAAAAATAAGTACTGCACTCTATGAGATTGCACGCTAGTCTTACAGAAGACATTCCATATTTGTTTCCTTCAAATTATCAGCTTTATTAGCACATTTAACAAGACTCAAGTAACCAAAGTCTGAGCTTTGTTTTCAATTTTACAAGAACATTTCTGGAATTCTAAGAACTGAATGCTGTTTAGTCCAATGTCCTCCACTATCCTGGTGGAGACCTGGAACCCAGCTTCTGCTCATGACGGTGGTGAGGAGGCTCTACTGCAGCTCAAGGCTGGTCTTCCGTTCTCCTGGGAGGTGGTACATCTTAAAGTCAGCGTTCTTTATGGGCACTAGCCTCCTCTCATTACACCCTGAAACACCTGTGTTTGCAAGCAAAAATGTACAGCTGGAATTCAAGAGAATAACCTATGAAATTCTAATAAAAGTGAGATTCCAGGTATGTTCATCTAAGACTAATGCATTTAGACACCTCTCAGCTTCAAGAAAAGCTACCACAAGAAGAGATGAGATTTTTCTATAAGCAAAACCAGAAGGTCCATTGTATTGAGAACAGAATTTCCAGAAGGCGGCTCAGGCAAGCACAGGAAATACTACAGGCTCAGGGTCCCTGCCCGCCACTTTTACCTTCTCACAGCACTGCCTTCTATCACCTGCTCCCGGGCCTAGAATCCAAAAAAGAAAGCCAAAAACAGGAAAAACAGCCCCTCTGCCCCTCTTCTTTCTGGGAAAGCACCCAGATAAACACTTTTGCTCCCTCCAAGCCTTGCCCATCCCCAGCCCAGGTGCCCCAGACCTAGGGACAGGGGAAAGTGCACAAAAAGAACAGAAAGCCCTTCTGGATGGGAGACAGCGCCCAATCACCAAGGATCCTCACAAAGGCACGGCATTCATATACTTACAAAGAGAAAATCCCAATGAACTCAGGAGTTCGCTATTTAATAGAATCTTATGGCAAATCCTTTTGGTAAAGCGAAAAATTACTCTGACAGAGCAAAGCTCCTTTCCTAATTGAAAGCTTACATAACACAACTTTTTTGACAATTAGCACACACCCACTATCAGTAATGCAGTCCTATGGGCCTGAGAAGGGCTTCTGCTCCCACCCCCATGGGACCCTGTGCCATCAGCATCACTTGGTCTCTTCCAAGCCCAAGCTCTTCTTCCCACTGACTCCTTGCCCTCACACCTCACCCTTCCATAAAAATCAGTCAAACACGAGAACTCACAACTCTTCTTTCCATCAGCCTTTTGTTCAGGCTGCTGCCTTCTTCTTCCTTTTATTCCCAGCAAAATGTCCTGAAATGTCCTTTCTCTCTGGCAGCATGCCCCACTGTGAACTCTCTGCCCATCAGGACTGACCTGCAAGCATCAAAACCAATGTCCACCTGACATCAATGCCCCTTGGACTCCCCAAGCCCTCTCTTCTCTTTCACCCCACCTGATCCCCCCTCCTCCACCTCACCTGCCCCCCATCCCCCACCCCACCTTCTTCCCCCCCACCTGCTCTCCCTCTTTTCCACCCCCTTCGGTTTCCTTTGGCCGACCTGTCCTTGGGATGTCCCCCAAGCACCAAGGAACATAGGCTATCCCTGTATCTTCCATACACACCCCTGAACCACTGCAACAGCTGCCTGGTGTGTGCCCTTTCTGCATCCCCTACTTTGTCCACTCTGACTGCTGCCTAACTTTCTGATAAATCTGAACATAATACTCTTGAGTTAGAAACCACTGTTTTCCCAGTTTCTAAAGATAATCCCCAATTCTTCAGCATGAAAAAGGGTCTTAGCAATGCAGAGACGTGCACAGCATGGTCCCTGCCAGCCCCATCCAGGCTCACTCTCTTCCCCCAGCAACACAGAAATGTCCTTTGTGCCATCATATATATGCATAGGTTATTCCTGCTGACCAGGTGCTTGCCTCTTCTCAACTGCTGACCTCCAATGCCATCGTCCTTTGTAAAGTTTCTCCACACTGATTGTTTCTGGGCTTTTCCTGTTTGTTTTGGCTTTGGAGGGGAGGCGGGGTGATTATTGTGCACAGTGGTAGGTGTGTCTAGACAGAGTTTAACACAATACAGTCACACATGCCGTATGGAAATTGGCTACAGCGGCTCTGAGCTGATGTGAAGTTCTACAAAGCAATGAAGTCCCTAATGAGAAAGTGAGAAATCAAGGCAAAGCTGTTTTACATGTCAGATTTCTTTAATGCAAGGTACATCTTTCAAGAATTCCAGATAAAGAAGAGAAAGCAGTACCATTTAGTGCTTAAGGACATAGACTCTGGAGTCAAAAATTACTGCTGGGCCACTGGCTAGCAATACAGCCTACGACAACCCTGACTTCCTAAGCCTTAGTTTGCTCATCAGTTAAGTGGGGGAAATGACACCCCCACTGCAGAAGTGGTATAGGGCTCAGCTGAGACAACATACTAGCTGTATCTGACATTACTGCATACTTACCAAAGGGTCCATGCCAGTCCAATTATTATCCCCAGTTGACACATGAGGCTGGACTATTCAAGTCCAGACAGACACCCTTGGTCCAGTTTGTGACCTCTGGGTGCTACTGCCTTCAGCTACTGAGTGTGTGTGTGGGGTCATATTCTCGAGATGACAAAATAGGCTTTCCCCATGACCATCTTGGGGCCTTGGTCAGAGTGCTGCTGTTTTCATTACCTGAGACAATACTTCAACTTGGAAAGGAATGGCCATCCCAGAGAGCAGCAAGTGCAACCATCAGCAACAAAGCATCACAGAAGCATTCATGTCAGCTAGCTTAAATCTGTGCAAACAGTACTTTTCCATTCTCATTAGTTACAGGCTGCCAGGAAATTTTAGCTGTAACAGAATGAAGACAGGCTGGAGAAACAGTCCTACTATTTATAAAGTCTCAGTGTTAGCCAATTTGATCCTCCTCTGCATATAAATGGGCTAAGATCCTCCAGGCAAGCCTGTTCTAAGGGTGGCTGGAAGCTGGCAGGGACACCCCAAGACCCAGGCCATACGCTGCCCAACTGGGTCCTTCTGATGCAAAGGGTGTGACTGTGCTTTGCTTTACTGATTTACACCTGACCTTTGGGTAGGGGACTATCTGCCTATCTCACTGCAAGCAGCAATAGTCACTCTTTACTACCTCCATTAAAAAAGTATTTCAGAGGAATATCTCTGACCAATGTATAAATTAGCAATCCCTATACTATTACCCTTTTAACTAACAGAACTAGATACTCCATCAAATGTAATTACATAATTTGACTGATAATCAGAAAGTAAATAAAACAATGCCTCAGAAATGCAGCCCAGTTTTTGGCAACGTTCATTATGTTCATTTGAAAATTCTCTGTAGTGAATTATGTAAAAGGCTTTAAATAAGTACAGCTACAATGAAACAAATGTCAGAAAGTCATCTGTGACAGAGAGCATTTAGTTAGGCTACCGAGGAAAAGCAATTAGTTCTTGCCTTAGAAAGAGCCTAACAAAGAGATGCTTTCCTGTGGGGCTATTTCATTCCCTGGGGACAGGCCTGGTGGGAGGAGACCCGAAACCCACCTTTAACGTATTTACCGAAGTCCCATCTCAACATGGAATGGTCCATGCAAGTTTGACAGCCACAATCTTTACCTGCCAAAGCCAATCATCTCCAGATGAAGACACTAAAGATGCTTCTTTAAATGATGAGCCCGAGCAGCCTATCCTCGATGCCAGAAAATGCTGTAACAAAGGCCTTCTGTAGAAAGCTTCCATACATTGGCCATCTGCTATGGTTTGACTGTGTCTCCTCCAAAATTCATGTGTGGAAACTTAGTGGTCAATGCGATGGTGGTAAGAGGTGATTGGGCCAAGAGGGCTCCTTCCTCATGAATGGCTTAAAAAAAAGGCTTCTCACAGGATTCATCTCTCTTCCCTTCCATCCTTTCCGGCATGTGAGGACACAGCAGTCCACCCCTCCAGAGAATGCAGCAACAGGGGCCATCTTGGAAGCAGAGGGCAGCCCTCACCAGACAACTGAATCTGCCAGTGCTTGGATCTTGGAATGCCAAGCCTCCAGAACTGTGGGAGAATAAATTTCTGTTCTGCATAAATTACCCGGTCTCAGGTATTCTGTTATAGCAGCACAAATGGACTGAGACACCATCCTCAAAGCCATGGATCCCCAGTGATGCCAAGTTCACAAGAAGGACCAGGGACTCATAACATCAACGGGAAGGGACTAAGAAAGGGGGATGGGCATCAGCAAGGGGCACCTCTGTCTTGGCACATAGGACCACACATAGGACTCTCCACAACCCTGGGGAACTGTCATCTCCACAAAACAGAGGCTCTCAGAGGCTAAAGGAATGGTCCAAAGTCACATGCTCTAAGTGGTTGAGCCAAATTCTGGCCTTGCCCCAGTTCTCCAGACCAAAATGCATCTGCCAGGCCCTGGCCTGCACCCACCATGCTCAGGACCTGAACTCAGGATTCCCCACTGGACACTTGGCTTCCTGACACTCACCAGCACAGCTGCAGTCTGCTCCCACGTGCCTTCAGCCTCCACTCTCCTTGGCCTTAATAGGCTTCTCTCATTTCCTTCACTGTGCTCCTGCCTGCCTGTCCCAATTTCAAGAGTCTAGCAGGCAGAAAATGGAGTTAATTCCTGGTCTGTGCAGCACACAATGTACACAAACAGCACCAAGGCCTCTAAGAGCCATGGGCAGCCTTTCTGTCAGTCTGTCTCCGGTTACCTCTGAGGACAGCTGGCCCTGCCTGCCCCAGAGGAGACATAAAGAGTGACTGATGACCCGACCACGAAGCCCCAGAACACCTGCCCAAGATACTGGAGAAATAGTAAGTGTGATACAATTCTGCTTTATCTTAATTCAGAAATGATAATGCTATACTTCCCAACGTTGCTGGCACTGAGAGAAGCCTCTTCGACTTCCTTGATTCCCACCCAGAACCACAGTCAACATTAACATCAAGGTGAAATCAAACACCCCTGAGATGTAGGGACCGTCTCCACCATACAATTTAGTCTAAGCTAAGTGACATATTACTGAGTCCCTGTTCTGCATCGGCAGCAGAGACACACCCCCCTGACCCCTGGGGGCCTGCTCCAGCTCAGGTGGAAAGCTGGACATGGAATGCCTGCCACCTCTACTCTCCCATCCTCATTCCAAAAGAATTCAGAGAGAGGGGGAAAAATAATTCATAGGTCTTTCTCTCTAAGGATGTGCTCACTTTGTTCAGAATATCAAGGGAAATCACAGTGAAGTCATGACTCAATGCATGGTGGTCTGAGCCTGGGCAACGGGGAGAATGATAGGACTCTTCCTAGAGAAAGGAGCTCAGGAAGCTGAGGTGGTTCCCTCTAGATCTGCAGGACATGAGGACAATTAAACTCCAAATTAAACTAGGACCAAATAGAGAGAGAGGCAGAGAGCAGGGAACAGAGGTCAGAGTGAACCACGGACGCATGGCTTTGGGCTCAGGGAGGAGATGAGCTCTCCAAGGGAGGAGACTACAGAAAGGAGAAAGGAAAGGGCTGACTTAGACATAATCTTGAGAACAGCCACGTTTAAGGGGTGGAAAGACGACAAGCCTAAGAAAGAGGCTGAAAGACTAATCACTGGGGAGGAAGAGAATCAGGAGAGTACAGAAGCCAAACAAGGAGAAGGAGCAGTCAACAGCATCAAACATGAGAGGAGATCAAGAAAAGGAAGCCTAAGGAAAGACCACTCACTCTAACCCCAAGGAAGGTGTCCACAGCTTGTGAGGGAGCCACTGTATTAACTTGAAACGGCAGAAATCAAACTGCTGGCATTAGTACAAGAGTAGAAGACAAGGATTGGGTAGAATTGAGGACAAAGAAGGAAAGCATAGGGCAAAATGAAAGGGAATAATATGCTTGATGGGTAACAAGGCAGAAGAAGGTATTACATAAGGGAGGCTTTGCATGCAAAGAGGCAGAAGACAAAGTAAATGGGAAAGAACATATAAAAGTTTAGTGCAGAAAGGTTAGTACTTTCAACAAATGATGCTGGCATAACTGGATGTCCATACACACACAAAAAAAGAAACTTTAAGCTACGCCTTGCATATACTAAAAATAACTCAAAATGGATCAGAGATGTAAATATAAAACCTAAAACTATAAAACTTCCAATAGAAAACACAGGGAAAAGTTTTTGTGACTTTGAGTTAGGCAAAGATTTCCTAGATGTGACAACAAAAACATGATCCATAAAAGAACAAATTAATATACTGCACTTCATCAAAATTAAGAACTTCTGTTCTTCGAAAGGCAATGTTAAAAGAACAAAAAGACAATCTGAAGACTGGGAGAAGAATATTTGCATGTTATATATATGATAAAGCACCCGGATCCAGAATATACAGAGAACTCTCAAAACTAAGTAAGAAAACAACCCAATATTTTTAAATGAACAAAAGATTTGAACGGACATTTCACCAAAGAAAATATAAGGGACTGCAACATCATTGCTTATTAGGGAAATGCAAATCCAAACCACAGTGAAATACCATTATGCACCTATGAGAATGTCTAAACTTAAAACACCAAATATTGGTTAGGATGAGGAGCAACCGGAACTCTGATACATACTAGTGGGGCTGTAAAATGTGCAGCACTCTGCAAAACAATCTGGCGCCTGCCATGGGCACAGCCCTTCCACTCCTATATTATTCACCCAGAGAAATGAAATATCTGTCCACATAAAGACTTGTACACAAATGTTCATAGCAGCTTTATTTGTAATAGCCAAAAGGCAAAAACAACCCAAATATCCATCAATAGATGAATGGATAAACAATAGCAAGCAATAAAAAGGAAATTATTGATACACATAACACAACTGAATCTCAAAATAATTATCCTGAAAGAAACCAGACCCCAAAAAGTACATACTTTGGATATTTGTACACTCATGTTCATAACAGCATTGTTCACAATAGCTGAAAGGTTGAAGCAACCCAAATGTCCATCAATGGATGAATGGATAAACAAAATGTGGTATATCTATATGATAGAATATTATTCAGCCTTAAAAACGAAGAAAGCCGGGCACAGTGGCACATGTCTGTAATCCTACCAAATCCTACCATATTGGGAGGCTGAGGTAGGAGAATCACTTGAGGCAAGGAGTTTGAGACCAGCCTGAGCAACATGGTGAGACCCTATCTCTACGAAAAAATTTAAAAATTAGCTAGGTATGGTGGTGCACACCTGTAGTCCCAGCTACTCAGGAGGCTCGCTTGAGCCCAGGAGTTTGAGGTTACAGGGAGGTATGATGATACCACTGCACTCTAGCTGGGGCAACACAGCAAGACCCTCTCTCCAAAAAAAAAAGGAAGGAAATTCTGACATACGTTACAATATGGACAAACCTTGAAGACATTACGTTAAATGAAATAAGCCAGGCACACACAAAAAAAATCATTATATGATTCTACTTACATGAAGTATCCAGAGGAATCAGATTCATAGAGATAGAAAGTGGAATAGTGGTTGCCAGGGGCTGGGGGGAGGGGGAAGGGGAGCCACTGTTTAATGGAGGAAGGGGAGTCACTGTTTAATGGACAGAGTTTCAGAGTTTGGAAATAGACGAAAAAAGTTCTGGAGCTGGATGGTGGTGATGGCTGCAAAACCATGTAAATGTACTTTATGCCACAGAGCTCTACACTTGAAAATGGTTAAGATGCTAAATTTTATGTTATATGTATTTTACTGTAATTTTTAAAAACTAAATAATTTTTTAAATACATACTGTATGATTCCATTTATATAATCTAGAAACAAACTAATCTATCATGACAGAAAGCAGAACAGTAGCTGCCTAAGGATGGGGATGGAGGTAGAAGGATGGGCAGCAGGAGGGAGTCCAAGGAAACTTCTGGGGGTGATGACTGTTCATCACCTTAATTGTGGTGATTATTTCATGGGTGTGTACATATGTCAAAACTCATCAAACTGTATACTTTCAATACATGCAGTTTAGTATATAAGAAAATAAAATGGACTAAGTTGAAAAGAAGGTGGGCAGAGAGGAAGGATAAAAAGAGGAGAGGGAGCCAGAGCAGTACTTGTGGTTGACATAGTCATCTCTAGAGAAAAAAAGAAAACAAACACTGTGGATTTTGGCATGATCTCATGAATCAAAGGCCATTTGTAGAGAAAAGACGTCTGTGGAGAAGGAAAGAAGGCACAGAGGAGAGAAAGTATCACTGATGAGGGCAAAAGTGTCCTCTCTGCACCACGTGGACAGCAGGAACTAAATATGAACCAGAGTCAAGGGCAGCCCAGGAGGGAGGGAGCCCACCCTGAGTCTCCAGGACAGGCAACCAAGAGTAAAAAGGTCCCAGGGATGAAAGAGAAGGGACTCCTTGAGTCAGATAAGCAGGCAAAACCAGGGTGTGGAGACAACGAAGATGGAGGCACTCCACCAAGGCAACCAAGACTATCTTGTAGGAGTTTCCTCCTGGGATGGGCACAAATCCCAGGAAGCTGACAAAGCATAGGAGCTGGCTGCAGCCAGATGGAGCTCAAGATTCTGATTCTGTATCTCCTTCTTAATGTTTTTGGGAGAGCAAAAGAAAGGTTATAAGGTCAGTCATTTGCTACAAATGGTTTGAATTACTACAATCAAGTCAGAAGGAGCCAGGAAGGGCCATCAGAGTGAGGGGATGGCCTAGAGACAAAAACCAGCCACTGTTTGACATGAGAGAAGTTATAGTCTTTACACTTAAAGATGTTTTGAAGTCCCAGCACCTTGGCTTGGGACATTCACCCTCCCTGCACGCCTGCCTTTCTGCAGCTCATTGTGGTGTTTGTGTCAGATGTTGCCTGGGTCTGTGATTGCTGAATAGATGTGCTGCTGTTCAAAGCCATGGAGGCTGCCCTGTGACTCAATTAAGGGAGGACTCACACATAAAGGGTTGATGTCACTTGAGCTATGAATGTAAACTCACTTAACTGTAATGGCTTTGAAATTATGCTTTGGAAGTCCTTCATGCATTGACTTCCTCCATCTTTGCAGCTTCGAGCAACTCAGAGGAAAAGTCAGCTCTTGGGTTTCAGAGACATTCTGTTCCCAGCCCAAAAACCCAATTACTGTTATGAAGGCACAGCATGGTTCTGCACAACAGCTCAGACCACCGGGAAGAAGTGACTTTAAAAATAAACAAAGTCTATAGAATCCCACAGTGGTTCCTTTGGAAGATAAGCTCACTGCTGCTGGAAACAAGCTTCCAAGCCAAAGGAGAAAACACTAAGTTGTTTTGAAGAATTTTTTTCTGGACTTTTAATTTCCTGCTCCTATAACTCTGTACACCTAACTCCGAGATGAGGGTTAAAAGGGTGCTAAGACTTGGCAGGGCCTCCATGGCTTTGAACAGCAGCACATCTATTCAGCAATCACAGACCCAGGCAACTTCTGACACAAACACCACAATGAGCTGCAGAAAGGCAGGTGTGCAGGAAGGGTGAATGTCCCAAGCCAAGATGCTGGGACTTCAAAACATCTTTAAGTGTAAAGACTATAACTTCTCCCATGTCAAAATAGCTTGCAAAGAGCACAAGAATAGAATGATCTCCTGCTCTACCAAATTCTGCCATCTCAAGTTTGGTCACATCATTGTTAAATGAGTGAATTCAACTCCTTTCACCTGCTTGTTATCCATAGCAAATAACCACTGAGGCCAACCACACCCACCTCCATGAGCTCTGCCAGCTGCCTCTGTGAACTACTGGTCCTCTGGGCCATACCCAGGGTCCATCCTTTCAACTCTTCTTCATCTCAGGTCAATGACTGAGTCCTTCCCAAAATCTTCTTTTAAATCTCTGATTTGGAACACTCCAGATTTGTCTTCTCCTTCTGCCTTATCCTTCTTTGCAGGCTCCTCTTCTCAACCATCTCCTGATTGTGGACCTCTCCCATTTTGGCATTGACTTCTGCCCTTCCCACTTCCTTCAGAGACAGCAACTACCATTTCTAAGACGATGACTCCCAAATCTAGTTCCAACTTATGTTTCCCTTCCCAAACTTCAGATCCCATTCCCAACTGTCCTCTGGTCACTTCTACTTACATCTCAAACAGTGGTCTCCTAGCTGAAACCAAATGCACATTTCTTATCTGCATAAAGGGCAACGATACTTGGCATGTATATAGCACTGCACAGGTACTTTCTCATCTGTGGATCACATGCTCATCTGTCACCACAACATCTAACTAGGACCAGGCTTGTCTTCCTGCGAGGCCTGTAGCCCTCATTTCTCCCTTCCCATTGCTGCACATTCCCCAACTCACACATCCTCCCCGCTAGCCTAGCACAGGACAGCCACCTCCTACCCAAGCTCTCCGTATTCAGTCTTTCCCTCTCTCCCTCCCTGCCCAATCCTTCTGGCACGTGTGTGCACATATATGTGAGTGAGAGCTTGTATGTGCACTGAAAGTGTGCATGACAGCACATGAGAGTGCATATGTGTGAATGTGTGTGTCTGCGTGTGTGTATGTGTGAGAGTATGTCCATGTCCAATGACATGACATTACATCCTTGAAACAAAATCAGAACATTATTTTAAAAATAACGACAGTCACTTTCAGGAAACAAAAAAAGGGCTTTTGGAAACTAATAATGACAGCAAGGAAAAAAAACAAAACCTAACACAAAGATTAAAGGACACAGTTGAAGGAATCACGTGTGGGTTTCCTGAAAAAAAGAAAGAAAGAAAAAAGACAGAGACACAGAATTCAGGAAAAAAATTGGAAGAACAGAACTGGTGATCAAATTTCTGAATAACAGAAGAAGTAGACAGAGAACAAAGAAAATAAAGGAAAGGAGATAACCAGAAAGAATTAAGGCAATTTCTTAAATTCTGAGATGAAGGACATGAATCACAGCTGAAAGGCCCAGCAAGCACCCAGCACGTGGGATCAAACTAGAGCCAAACTCAGATAAAGCACGATGCACTTTCACCACATTGGAAACAGGAAAGATCTAATAGCCTCCAGAGAGTAAAGAAGTGTCATACCAAGAGCAAATCAGAATTATATCAACTTATTAAGAGCCACATTGTAAGCCAGAAGAAAATGGATCAATGCAGGGAATATTCCCAATTTAAAATCGCTATAGATTCAAACTATCAATCAAGCATAAAGGTAGAACAAAAGCATTTTCAGGTATGTGGCAGGGTGACCAGCTCATCCTGGCTTGCCCAGGACTTTCCTGGCCTCAGCACCATTAGTCCTATATCCTGGGACTTCTCTCAGTCCCAGGCAAGCCATTTGCCTAGGACTGACCTGGTTTAAAACGAAAATTCCCACATTCCAAGACCCCTCAATCCCAGGCAGATTAGGAAAGTCGATGACCCTTGATGAGGTCTCAAAAACTTTCTGTCTCATGGTCACTTTCTCAGGTGGTTACTAGAGATTCTGTCAACCAAATCATGAGAGTAAACACAGTAAGGACCACAGCTCACATCATCCCTAGTGGTAAAAGACTAAATGCTTTTCCCCAACAAAAGGGAACAGGACAAGCATGCCTGCTCTTACCATTTCAACACTGTACTAGAAGCTCTAGCCAGGGGAATTGGGCAAATAAACAAATAGTATCCAGATTAGAAGGAAGAAGTAAAATTATCTCTGCAGATGACAAGATCTTACACATAGAAATCCGAAGGAATCTTCTAAAAACTATGACTTGAATTTCAGGTTACAAGATCAATAAACAACAATCAATTGTATTTCTATATACTAGCAATGAACAATCTGAAGAGGAAATTAAGAAAAATTCCATTTACAATAGCATCAAAAAAGAATAAAACACTTAGGAATATATTTAACAAAAACTACAAAACTTATAATACTCTAAAAACAACAAAACATTGTTGCAAGGAATTTTAAAATACCTAAATAAAATGGGATGACATCCCAAGTTCATGGATTGGAAGATTTAAATATTAAGATGGCAATAGTCCCAAAACTGACCTACAGAGTCAGTGCAGTACCTATCAATATCTCCCACTGGCTTCTTTGCAGAAATTGACAAGATGATTCTAAAATTCATATGGAAATGCAAGGAACTCAGAATAGCCAAATCAATCTTGAAACAGGAGTACAAAGTTGAAGGACTCATACTTCCCAATTTCAAAACTTACTAACAAAAAGTAATCAAAAAGTATGGTACTGGCATAGGGAATATAGATCAACAGACATGAGAGTCTAAAAATAAATCCTCAAATTTATAGCTGATTTTCAACAAGAGTACCAAGTCAATGGGGGAAAAAATTGTTTTTTCAACAAATGGTGCTAAGACAACTGGATAGCCACATACAAAAAAATGAAGTTAAATCCCTACCTCACACTACATTCAAAAATTAACTCAAAATGGATCAAAGACCTAAGTGCAAGAGATAAAGTTATAAAACTCCTAGAAAAAATATAAGAGTAGTAAATCTTTGTGATCTTAGGTTAGGCAACGATTTCTTAGACACAACACCAAAAGCACAAGCCAAAAAAAAAGAAAAAAGATAAATTAGACTTCATCAAAATTAAACTTTTGTACTTCAAAGGTCACTTTCAAGAAAGTGAAAAGACAACCCACAGAATGGGAAAAAATATTTGAAAATTATAAATGTAACACAAGATTTGTATCTAGAATATATAAAGATGGTTAAAGGATCTGAATAGGTATTTCTCCAAAGAAGATATACAAATGGCCAATAAGCTCATGAAAAAATACACATTTTTAGTCATTGGAAAATGAAAATAAAAACAACTTCATACCCACTAGAATCACTATAACTAAAAAGGCAGATAACTACAAATTTTGGCAAGGCTGTGGAGGAACTGGAACCTTCACAGATTGCTGGTATAACATGGTGAAGTTCCTCAAAAGGTTAAACATATACTTACCACCTGACCCAGCAATTCCACTCCTAGGTATATACCCAAGACAAAGGAAAACATACGTCTATACAAAAGCTTGTATACAAATGTCCATAGTACCATTACTCGTAATAGCCAACTCAAATGCCCACTAACCACTGGATGAATAAACAAAGCTGAGTGTATCCACACAATGAAATATTATTCAGCCAATAAAAGGAATGAAGCACTGATACATGCTACAACATGGATGGACCCTGAAAACATTCCACTAAGTAAAAGAAACCAGACACAAAAGGCAATAAATATATTGTATGATTCCACCTATATATAATATCAAAATTGGCAAATCTATAAAGGCAAAGTAGATTGGTAATTACAAAAGGCTGGGAGGTTTGGAAGGAAATGGGGAGTGATTGCTAATGCATACAAAGTTCTTTTTGGGGTAATAAAAATATTCTGGAATTAGGTAATAGTGATGGTTGCACAACCTTGTAAATATACTAAAAACACTGAATTGCACATGATAAAGGGTAAATTTTAAGATATGTGAACCATATCTCAAGTTTTAAAAACTGTGAGTGTGTGTGTGTATGGTGTGGTGTGTGTGAGTGGTGTGATGTGTGTACATGCATGTGAGCATGTGTGTGTGTGTGTGTGTGCACATGAACCTGGAGAAAGGCATACAAGGACGCACCCCACAGTGTACTGAAATTGGCTGCAGGATTAGAAGTGGGGAGAGTAAGGGTTTATTTTTACGTATCTGTAATTCACCTGTCATTGTGGTCATGTATTTTCTAATATTAAAATTACCTAATAAAGAAATAACAAATGTAGTTTTAAATTAGGAGGCAGTCAGGCGCAGTGGCTCATGCCTGTAATCCCAGCACTTTGGGAGGCCGAGGTGGGAGGATTGCTGGAGGCCAAAAGTTTGAGACCAGCCTGGGTAACACAGCGAGACCCCCATCTTTACAAAAATTTTTTTTTTTAAATTAGAAGGAAATTCAACAAGATACTAATAATGATGGAACTTGAATAATTTTCTCTATTTTCCAAATTTTCTAAATTGTTTTTATAATTAATTAAACAATTGCTTTCCTAACTCTTACACAGCTCTAACACATAGTGGGAAAAAAGACACAATTCCTAAAAAAAGCAACATAAAGACTATCACTATTAATGCAACTCAGGACACATGAGATTTGTATATAATTCTCCAGGGTAACTTTCTATAACTGAATTTGATGGGGGAAAAAAAAGAAGACACCTACAATGGAATGATATACCTGCTTTTAATGGGAATATTCAATGACAGTAAAATTGATCACATTCTTCAAGTTAATATGCAGTTTTAACATAGTATCAATTAATGTCCCCAAGGGGTATAATACAGAACTTCATCAAGTCACAGTAAAATTCATCTTAAAGAAATCAAACAGTATTAAAGAACAGTCTTGAGCCCTTTAGTAGACAATGGAATGGTACATTTAGCCTACAGCATTAAAGGAGAGAGAAATTTCTAAAATCTAACACAAAGGAAATCAATGAAGGCAAGATCGATGTGGTAAAATCCACCCCGCCCCCAAATTCAGTGAATCAACTGCAAGAAGAAAAGCAGCGTATAAGAGAACATGAAGTTTTATTTGTAAAACTCTACAGAATGGCAATACCTAGACTCTCGTCAATGAGTAAATGGAGTTAAGGAGTTAACAAAGTAGATATTACCAACAGTATAACATGTGTAGAAAATATAATCTTTCTTACAAAGAAATGTAAAGTAAACTGTAAGGTATCAGCATAACTGTTTCATTAAAATTTTAAAACATACTCATTACTTGTTATGACCAAGTATGGCCGGTCCCAGAAAAGGAAAATGTAGAAGGCCATTATGAACAGGATCTACTGCATTAGCAGAAGTGGACAGTTCCCACAAGACTGCCTGCTAATAACTATATATGTGTATATAATAGTACATATATACATATACATAATAGTATGCCAGATTCTACTACAAGCCCTTTTATAAAACCATCAGCATATATAATACTTACCACCACCCAAAGCTAGACTAACCAAGAAAAAAAATCTTTGAGCACTGACTACACCCCAGGTTTTAAGCCACCTGGGGCTCTAAACCTATCTATGCCACTATTTCCCCAAAGGAAAATAAAAGAACCAGCTACCTCAAAAAAAAAAGAAAAAGAAAATATGCATGAAACATGAAAATAAAGATGAAAATGATCAGATGCTTTAACTTGCGGGGGGGGGGAGAAAAAGAGAACAAAAGTTTAAGTCCAGTATTAAACTCCAACCTATACTGATTTCACAAATGCCATGAAACATTGCTGCAAGCAAATTAACTCTATACTAACCAACCCTTGGCTAATACGCTTTTTTGCAAAATTTGCATTAAGGGATTTTAGTTTTCCTCCATTGGAAAATCTTGCAATATTTTTAAAAGCTTATTTTAACTGTGTGATAATTCTCTTCTCCTACCACATATTCTAGGTGGCCCTAGACAACAGGACTAAAAACCAGATGGACCCAACTCTGCTCATCTGAAAATGCTCCTTCAAGAGTTCACCCTTCCCAAAGGGATGCCTTGGACACATCTCACATGCTTTCTTCCATCTCCTTGCCTTCCAGGAATCCTTTCCTCCCTCTCCTAGATTCCGGGGCCGTGCACCCATGAAGGCCAGCACAGGCATCACCTTCTCCAGGAAACATTTCTGACATTCCAGGGTTTGGCCTCTGCCTCTGTATTCATCACATGGGACTGCAACTGTTGTCCAAGTTCCCCCTATACTGTAAGCCCCTCGAGCATCTCCTGAGCTTTGTATGTCCAACTCCTAGAACTGGACCTGGCACATCATAGAAGGAACTCAACATATCTGTGGGATAGGAAGGTGGAAGGGCAAGCCACATATGAAGAGAAGCCTTCTCTAAAAATCAGTGTGATCTGCTAATCTGTCTCAAATCATCATGAGCCCCCTGATGCAGGAGGCACACTCATAAAGACTAAACCATTTCCTGCCCACTATGGATGTTGTGGGAAGGACCAAAAAGCTCCCAAAACTGAATGAGATGGCCACAGACACACAAAACAATCTGCCCTCTACCACCGAGACTCAAGGAGCCTTTGGAGAAGCATCAAAGGTAGAGAAAAAGGAGCCCTTCACTAGCCATGTGACATGCAGCATAACCATGCCTCAGCGATGGTAGCCACAAAGGGGAGGAAATGAAGAAAGAGGAAGTTTAGGAGCCAAGCCCTGACCCGGGACTATGTGAAAGCTGTCCATGGTTGGGATAGACAGGTGGTGATGGGAGAATGCCCAAGTGCCCAGCGCCACAATAAACAAAATCAGGGCTCAGATGATCCAGCTGTGCAGGCAAATGGTCCCTGAACACAGGTGGTCTCCCCATAGAGATGTTCTATAGCATTCTACAAATATAATGAATGTAAAGCATATTATCAAACTCTAAGGTCTTCCACTGCTCTGACATAGGAGCTTTCAGGAACATGTGCACACATACACCCCTCTCTCTCACACATGCACATGTACGTAGAGGGAAAGAGGGAGACAGGGAGAGAGAAAGAGAGAGAAAAGAGAGGTGTATTACCTCTCTATCTTTGATGATATGTAGACTCTTAATCAAGAAGCTAGGTACATTTTGCTTGCAAATAACATTTCATAAATTGCTAAGAAATTTTATATAAAAAGCCTACTATCCAGGGCTCTAGTTACAGTTACTGAACAAATTCAACCATCATGTGTACCATTAGCATCCCCACTATATAATTACCCAGAACAAATTAACATATACACAATTTAGACTATAAAATCCCCTAATAATTACATCTCCAGAAAAATTTCTAAATAAGAAAATATTGACCAATATATTAGCTTAAGTTTTCATGGAATAAAGAAATCATAAAGCACATTATTCCAACTTTTCAAACATGAATGAAACCATAAGACAATTTGATCAGTAGTTCTCAAAGGGAGGGTAGGCCCTGCCTCCTGGGAGTTTGGAAATTTATGGGTGCCCTGGGGGCAGGAAGTGGGCACTGACCTCTGCCCCACACTACCTTCACACATCCCATCATACCTACAGGTAAGCAGAAGCCTGTTTACATTCATCTCCACCTGGAACCTAATTCAAGTTTAGATAAAAATCCAAATTATTTTTTGCACGGTTTTATTATACTGTGAATTTTCCTACAATACAACTACTGTGTAAATTTGTCTGATTCTGGCCTTTACTAATATTTAGTTGTTTTGAAAAAACTCATCACCAAAGCAACACTACCTATGTATTCTGACTTACCAGTCGAGACACTACTGGGCTGCATGTGTAGCCTTCACTGTCTATGTCCAGTGCAAACAGCTACCTCATGAGGGCCACCGGCATTCGTACCACAAAAAAGATATTATAAATCCCTTGTATCTTCCTTTATATATATGTACGTGCCTGCATATTATTTATAATATAAAGTGTGTGTGTGTAGATAGGCTATATCATCTATTTTCATTTCGGGACAGTAAAGCGGGGGTGTCACAGTATTTGTTATAAAAGTAGAGCACTAGTCTGGTAGGGTTAAGGTAGTAGAGTTGAAGATGAAACCTAGTTTTTACATTTTAAATAAATGGAAACCTAGCAGCTCTTCAGTAGAATCACCTCTCTAGAGATAAACTGTTACAGGTCTGAAAAACAAAACAAGACATACGGAAAGAGAGGACATCCCAGCACAGCCACATGGGTCCATGCCACATGGCTTTTCCTGAAAAGAAAAAGCCACCTGCCCCCCCACTGCACCCACCAAGGAAACACACCGTGCACTGACAGGGCTCTCACCAACACTCAGAGATAGCACACTCAGAGCCACTCTACCTGTAAGATTCCATGAAGTCCTGTGAACTTCTAGAAAAATCAGTGCAATATCATGCCCTTGCAGTGTCACAAGATCAGAATAGCACACCTGAGCCAAGTCCCCATCTTTCAGATCGAAGTCTCAGCCAATGGCTCTCACCCCAAGGCATTACCTAAGAGTCTTCTTGCAAAACATAGCCCTGGCATTTTATAACACTATCAGGTCAACTGAGTAGCCATTTGGAAAATGATAAAATTGGATCTATACCTCACGAGAGAGAGTAAACTCCGAATGAATTAAATATAAAAACTGAAACCACACAAAGGTCATTTTCACAAAATTATAGGAAAAAAATACAAGTACTACAGGAAAAATGGGTGAAATCATTCAAAACCTCAGTGTAGAGAAATACCTTCTAACTCTGACTCAAAATCCATACACAAGGAAAAAAAGATTGAAAAATTTTATAACATAAACATTTTAAATATTAAAAAAACTTTTGTTTGAAGAAAAGAAAAATCTGTCATAAGCAAAGTCAAAAAAACCTGGGGGGGAATATCAATAGTACAGACGAAGTTCTAATCTCCCCAATGTATCATGAGTACCTAAAAACTGAAGTAAAAAAATAACAAAACCCCAACAGGAAAAATGGGCAAAAGACATAAACAGAGTACTCCCAGAAAAAGATATACAACTGGCCCTTAAATACATGAAATTATGCACAACTGCACACATAATAAAAGAAATAAACATGAAAACGTCAGTGCAAGGCTGGGTGCAGTGGCTCATGCCTGTAACCTCAGCACTTTGGGAGGCCAAGCCAGCAGGATTGCTTGAGGCCAGGAAGGAATTCAAGACCAGCGTGAGACTCCATCTCTATAAAATGTTTTTTTTAAATTAGCTGGATACAGTGGCACGTGCCTGCAGTCCCAGCTACTTGAGAGGCTGAGGCAGGAGGATCGCTTGAACCCAGGAGTTTGAGGTTGCAGTGAGCTATCTTGATGGCACTGTACTCCAGCCTGGGCAATACAAAGAGATCCTGTCACCAAAAAAAAAAAAAAAAAAAAAAAAAAATTCAGTGCATACCACCTTTCAGATGAGTGAAATTCAAACCTTATGCACACACCTCACTAGCCAGCTGTGGAGAATAGGGCTTCTCCTACACCTTACACTGTGATTGGAATGCAAAATGGTACATCCCTCAAGGGGGATTTGGTTGCCATTACCTAGCAAAACTCCACAGCCATTTGCCATACAAATCCCACTTCCAGGAATTTATCCTGAAGATGCACCCCTTCAAAATTAAAACAATATATAGCACAAGGTTATCACAGTGATATCACTTAAACCAGCAAAATAGTGAAGAGTATATGAATGCCCCGCCACAGAAGGCTGGCTTATCAATAAACGATGCACAGTCACACAGTGGGGCTGATGCTACAGTCACAGAAACAGAACAGGTCACAATGAACTGCTAGGGCAGGATTCCCAAGACACGTTCTTACCTGAAAAATCAAAATGCAAAAGAATACAGAGTATGCTACCTTTTGTGCAGGAAGGGAAATAAGAAAAAATGTGTATATATGCGTGTAGCTTTATTTGTTTAGTTTTGCAAAAAGAAAAACAGGAAGAATATACCAGAAACTAATAAAAGTCATTAGCTGGGGGGCTGGAAGCAGCTAGAAGGGACAGCGGCAAACTTTCTCTGAGGACATTTTTTCATAAAGCTTTGACTTGTGAACTCTGAAAATGTTTTGCATATTCAAAAAATAAAAAGAATAAAAGAAGCAAACCCTAAAATTAAATACAAATAGACACAAATGTACCTAACTATATATTAAATCGACAACATAACTACAAGAAAAAAAGAATTAATTCAAATAACTTCTGGACAGCATTCTGACCATATCTATGTGGGATATAGTCTAATGACAAAAAGAACTGCAGAGAAATATGGGGTTAACACAGTCCTGAATGCTGTTGGACCTGCAAGAACCTCCACTAACAGTGCAAAGCAGACAGAGCCAAATTTACCAAGTACCTGCAGTACACTTCACCATACACACACTCAGGCCAAGACAGACCCTACAGGTCTGGCCCTAGAGGGGTGGGCCCATGTGAGCCAGTGAAAGCAGGCAAAGTGACCAGATGCGGTGACTTGGGAGATGTCCAAGGATCACATGGAGTCAGCAAGACTTCAGCAGTATGCAGGGGTAACTCTGTCCCCTTGGCAGAAATTTCTGCTCTCTCTGGACTTATAGCCAACAGAAGAAGGAGGGAGCAGAGTTTACTTACGAAGGGGTCAACAGCCCTGTGCACACCCTGCCCTCCACAATGAGGCTCCCTGATGCTGGGGAGGATGAAGCAGATGGATGAGGACAGTGTTTATGTCTCCCCAGACTCAGGAAAATAGACAGGGCTACAGCAAGAGACAAGGATGATTCAGTTATGATGACATTTTTGGCTTCTAATTTATATTTTGAAACAGAAAATAAAGTATTACTGGATAATGAGCTGCAGACCTCAAAACTTCAAGTCATAATTATCCACATGTAGAAAGTCTGAAATGCAGAAAAGTGATATGAACTGGAAAGAGACATCAGAGGACTTCAGTGGGTGGCACAGGCCTGGGTACAATGGGAGTGTGTGTGTCCACAGAGCAGGATGGGAAGGAGACAGCAGGGGCTGGGGGGAGAGAGAGAGGAGAGGAATGAGGGCTCAGGAGAGAGGTGTCCTAGAAGCTGAGGAAGGAGAGAGTCTTACAGAAGAAAGGTGCAGAGTCAAAAACCCCACTAAGAGATCAAGGAATAGGACTAGGTCAAAAGGGATCAATATGACAACAGAGGGAGTGGGAGAGGAAGGACAGAACATGACTTTGACAAGCTCAGTAGTGACGGGAAGAACCTGGGTTAACCTGAAGACTTACAAGTTGAGAGAGGAGTTTGCTGGCTTTTCTGGAGGTATTTTAGTGCATTGTGTGTGTGCATGTAAGACTTAAACCCATTTATTAATATAAGCTGCCTTCCTTACTCCATTTCATGCTGCTATAACAGAATTCCACAGACTGGGTAATTTATAAAGAACAGAGATTTATTTCTTACAGTTCTGGAGGCTGGGAAGTCCAAGGTCAAGAGGCTGCATCTGGTGAGGGCCTTCTTGTTTTACCATTCCATGGCAGAAGGCAGAAGGGCAGAAGGGCAAAAGAGCATGAGAATGAATGTGTGCAAGAGATGGAGGAAGGGGGAAGAAGGAGGGGGGAAGGGAGTCAAACTCATCCTTTTATCAGGAACCCACTCCCACAACAATAGCATTAATCTATTCGTGAACCTAATCACATCTCAAAGGTCCCTCCTCTCAACACTGTTGCATTGGAGATTAAGTTTCCAACAGATGAACTTTGAGGGACACATTCACACACAGCATAAGCTAAAGGGAAAAACAATTAGAGAGGGAAACACACGAATGATCAGGAGACAGAGGCTGGCTAGAGGGGGCCTCCAACATTCATGTCTGAGCCAAGAGGAGGACACATCCCCTGACAGGGTTAGGAGGGAGAGAGATGCCCAGAAAACCCCAGCCAGCTCTAGTTTGTCTTCATGAACACTGAGAAACAATGTGGTTGGGGTACAACAGAACAACCTCCTCCCCCCCATCCCAATACACACATGTAACTCCACTCACTTGAACCCAAGTGGCATCAAGCCAAGAGAGAAGCAGAGAGAGTAAACACTTGGCTTGGGGAACAGGCTGATGAAAACCACAGAGGGCAGGGAGCCTGCATTCCCTGAGAACTAGCAGCAGGCATATCCCACCCCCTGCCAAGCCCCCAACAATGTCTAGAGACCCGAGGCGGAAAACTAATGCAACATCCAAACAGGCTAATAGGAACCTCAAATACAAAAATGAACACACAGCTAAGTATCCCCGAACGCTGAGAAAGGGGCACTAAATTCTACACCTAAAGAGGTGATGCTGCAAGACACAGTAAAAGCAACAGGACTTCAGAATAGGCACAATCAACAGCCTCCAAGTGGTGTGAGTGTAAGAACTGACCAGTGATCTTAAACATTAAAAACTAGGATCACTAAAATTTAAATAAGTAAATAAAACTCAAAAGGTGAACCCAAGAACAACGATTATCTCTGGGAGAGTACTAGGATTGAGAGTTGATCAAAGGGGGTCTTCAGTTTTACTTGTTCACAAAAGGAATGTACTTTTACTAAATAAAAAAAAAAATCAATGTACCTTTTCAAAGAAATATATTTTCTAGATGAAATGAGAATTCAATACTTCTACAACCTTTCAGGCAGTATGACCAAAAGTATCATTTTCCAAATTGAGCTCTTCCAAATTGCTGTCCCTCAAAGTGGCAGCAGGCCAATTAGAAAGGAAAAGAGTGCCACAGTCCCATTAATTTGGGTTAAATGACATGTTTTTTTCACTTCAGGACCTCTGGGTTAGAACAGCATGGCACAGACAAATCATTCACCCATGTCTCAGAGGACATCAGCCACAGAATAATGTACCTTGACTAGGAGACCACCAAATATTTACATAAACTTTAATTATTTTTTATTCTACGGACCAATACCCTTTAAGGAGGGTAACCACCATTCCTTGGCTTTTAGATTATGATTCCCAACAACGCTGACATTTAACCCTCATTTCCTTATTCTAAATCCCCTGCTCTTACAGTGCCCCAGACAATAACCCACATCCATTTGGGGGGGGGGGGGTTGGGAGTTTGAGGAGTTTGAAACCTTTTTAACATGTTCTGTAACAGCAATTTTTAACTCATGTCATTTATTTAGGAAATTCAATTTTAACCAGAAGTATTTACAGTACAGCAAAGAAACTAACAGAGGCAGAAGTGCCTGGGGCTTGTGTGAGCACCCAGAAGCAGACGCCTGTGCTCTGCTCCACCTCAGTGGCACCACAGCTACTACAAACCCATGCCCTACACCAGCTGGGGTCCCACAGCCTAGACGTTCCCAGGACACTTTCAATTCCCTTAGTCGTCTCGTTTTTCACATGTATTTCCTGATTTTGCTCTATACTACTGCTAAACAAATTTTCAGTATTTTTAAAAATCTCATAGTCATCTCTGTTTAGTCACCATTCTCCTATAATTCTACCAGAAATGAGGCTGAGAGACTACATACAAAGACAGCCGGGGCACAATTCACACAGTAAGACATCGTCAACACCTCGAGGCCCGTGCATGCGAAGTAACAGAACAATGGGCAGCCATTCTAGAAAACACAGCAGACACCAACTGAGGCTGAAGTGACTGAGCAATGTATACAGCACACTATCATCTGTGGAAAAGTTAAAATCTAAAAAGTAGGGGAATGCAGGATGTTGATGGTGGAAGCTGTGGGGGAAGGGGATATATGGGAACTCCCTGCACTTCCTGCCCAATTTTGCTGTGAACCTAAAACCACTCCAAAAAATAAGGTCTATTTAAAAACAAAAGAAGCATAAATAACTATGCTTATATTTTCATAGAATATCTCCTGACCAGTACACCAGATGCTGGTAACAGCAGTCACTTAAGGGTGGGATGGATACTCAGTCACCTCTCCGTGGAGAGCAGCGCGGGGCCAAGACCATGGGCAAAAAGACCACTATAGGTCCACTACACGCCTTCCCATACTTCTTGAATTGCTTTTGAGATATGTATATATATACACACACACACACACACACGCAGCATTTTTCAAAACACCAGTAAAAAAACATTTAAGGAAATAGAGGAAGTTCCAGGATAGGAGGGTACCAGAGGGTCAAATCTAAATAAAGGCTACAGCAGCAAAATCACAGGAGGCTGGCTCCAAAGACACAAAGCCAACCTCAAGAGCACAGTTTTTGGAGAGAAATGACCACTGGACCTGGTACCACAGAAGCCTGGGTAGCACGGCCACTCCAAACAAGACATTTCAGTGGCATAAAGAAGACACCAGCTGCCAGGAGTCTGCACTGCACCAACATAAAGCTTGCAGTGTACCCCAGAAGGGAGGACAGCCACCCAGGGCCAACCTGAGAAGGAAAAAAGCTAAAAAATGGGAAAAGTCTAAAAATCCTCACCTCCAAAGCCACCTCAAATCTGAAAACGCTCAGCAGGCACAAAAAGCCCCTCAAGAGGGCACCACCAACCTGCTAGCACAGGCAGCCATACCCACATACCCCAACCAGTCTCAGAGGCCACCATTTCTGGTTTCCTTTCTTATTCTGAGCTCTGGGAGGAACCCTATGCAGGTTTTATTGCTTGTTTTCCTTAGGGTAAGAAACAGTTTTCTGCTTTTCACATTTAAGACCCAATTCAGTTAGCAGGGGGCTCAAAGACCTCAGGAAGGAGGCTGCTGGTCATCACAGCAATCTGTGCAGCACCTATCCTGCCAGCCACACAGGTACCAGGCTCAGCCACATGGTTCTAGGATCAGCCATGCTGCCTTCAAAAATGAGAGGAAACAAAGAATCTGGAAAGTTTGTTCTCCTGGGAGAACTTGAGCATCCAAAGTGACATTTCTCCTGCTTTATTCAGCTTTTCACTAGGGACACCCAGATAACACTTCAGTACTTTCTAGGTCACGGCTAG
Organism: Daubentonia madagascariensis; assembly: GCA_023783475.1. Classification (NCBI taxonomy): domain Eukaryota; kingdom Metazoa; phylum Chordata; class Mammalia; order Primates; family Daubentoniidae; genus Daubentonia; species Daubentonia madagascariensis. The sequence continues at coordinate 13,900,193 of JAKFHU010002658.1, forward strand.
TCCTACCTACCCACTTACTAGGAAGCGCTGGGTGAGTCTGCAAAGTAGGAGGCATGCTGGTTGGGACAGGAGGGAGAAAGTGTGCAAACAGTGCTGCTTCCCATGAACCACCAGGTCACAAAGCCCCGTGAGCAGCCCAGACTTGTGTTTCAGACTCTGCCCTGCAGGTTAATGGGAAGAGAGCACTGGCCCTCCCGGGAGAAGACTGTGGTCTAAGCCTATGGTGGGGCTTGGCCACGCACTGAAGACTGATAGGGCACTGGCTGGTTTCCTTCCCTACGTCCACCCTCACTGGCCCTCAGCAGTGAAGGTCTCCTGCCACCTCCTCCAGCCCCTGGCAGGGCAGACTGAGCCTATTATTATGGGGCATGCTGAGCCAGCACCCCACCCCTACTGAAGAATGGGTCAGTAAAGACACGAAAGTTATTCCAGAAAAGGAGGGAGGAGAGAGGAGTCCCCTTCAAATACACCACACAATAATACCACCTACAGATCAGTGTGAAGTTTTGCTTTCAGAAGCAGAATGTGCCCAGACAGAATCAGGACTGCTCATTTAACTTGGGGACAGCAAAGCGCCCACTCCAAAACTTCTGCTAGTGGGTGGCCAGAAAGAAGCCTTTCTCTCTCCCTTCCTGACTCAAACTGTACAGCAGCTCAAGGGAACAAGGAGGAGAGAAGTCAGAGGCTCCTCTGCATCAGCCAGAGGCCGAGCTCCCCGATCAAGACAGGCAGCGAAAGGGCAGAGGATGGGGCAGGCTGGTACTCCTAAATCCTGTTTGCCCCAAGGCCCTGAAATAAATATTTATTCCATAAATACTTGCTGAATCCAAGAACCAAACCTAGCACTTAGCTTGTACTGAAAGCTTTAATTACACTATCTGACTTAACCCTTACAACAACCCTCTAATTATTATCACACTACTTTATATATGAGAAAACTAAACCCCAATGAGATGAGGGAATTTTCCCAAGGCCAGATAGCTTATAAGTGTCAGAGCTAGCAACTGAATGTAGGGTTTGTTGACTTCAAGTTACACACTCTCACTCTATACCATAAATTTTTTAAAAGGAGAAAAAAGGTTGGAATCAGGAAAGATTCCAGAAAAGATGAATGTGATAGTTTCAGAGGGTAAAGAAGCAAACCACTAAAAGGGCAGGAGACAAGTACTTTCCTTGCTCGTCCACTGGAAGAGCCTAGAAACATAACACCCAGCACCAACAAACACACCAGGCCCAGCTCTTGGTTTCTAATCCCAATCTCTAATCAAAACACCAAGGTTCCTTGGGGAGAAGATCTACTCCACAGCTGAGGCAGGAAAAGAACATAAACCTGGAACACCTTGTGGTACAAGAAAGTAAAGAAGTGCTAGAAAATGATGGGAACATGTCACAAAGAAAAGGCAACTAGAAGAAGCCACTGGAGCATTAAAATAATGATAAGATCATAACCTATGGAATAAACATCCATGAGTACACAGTGATAAAAACAAACAATGAATGAACAAATAAGTAGGAGAGAAAGAAATGCTCTTACTTACGGCATGTCAAACAAAAATAATGGGAGGCCACTGTTTTGGACTGAGCTCCTGCACGAGGCCCCAGCACACCAGACCAAACAAGAATGGAGGTAATCAAACTGAACTTTGAAACCAGCCAGTTTTGAAAAAAACAGGAGATTCCAGTCAACCTGAGACAGCATAGGAGTTCCCTCTGTTTTAACCCTGCAAGGAAAGTGACTTTGAAACCACCCATCGCTTTTTGTTCTCTCTGCTTTCCTCAGCCTTTTTCTGCCTATAAAGCCCACCTCCCCTGCTCAGCTCATAGGAACACTCATTCTATTATAGAATGAGGTGCTGCCTGATTCTAGAATCACAAATAAAAAGCCAACTAGATTTTCAAGCTAAATTTGTTATGTCTTTTGACAAGTATAATTCCAATTATTAAGAATAAATGCAGAAAGAATGATGGAAATAGAAAATCATTTAGCAAACATCACAGTAATAATTGTTTCTGGGAAGAATAATCAGTGGTTGCTAAGATTAGTGGGGAAAAGTATGTTGAGAAACAAGATATTTATCTAGTCTCAAAGTATCTCCCCACAAGATACTTATTAATTACAAAGGAAAAACATAGTAACTCCATAGTGGAAAACAACAACAGACACCACTTCAGCCAAATGATCTCAGTAAATATCACAGGAATGGGACAAATCAACACCAGGAGCCTCCCTCCTGATATGATGCACCAAGGACACAATATCACTTCTCTGGTATTCTTCCCAAAAACATGTAACATGAATACAGTCATAAGGAAGTATTAGACAAAACCATAATTAGGGATATTCCACCAAAAAAAAACACAAAAAACCAAGCAGTAGCAAAAGGCCAGCTCTTTAAAAGTGTCAAGGTCATGAGAAGACAAGGACTAAGAAACTGTCCCAGATCAAGGAAACCAAGGAGATGCAACCACAAATACAATGACAACAACACTGAACCCTGGGCCAAGGAAAAAGGACACAACTGGAACAATGAGCAGAATCTGAACAAGGTCTACAGATGAGCCTAATAGCAGTTCCTGGTTATAAAAGACACTAACATTTGGTGAAGCTGGGAGAAGGATATACGGGAATTCTTTACGTAATTTTTGTGGTAGATCTAAATTATCCAAAAATCAAAGTTTTTTTTTTAAAAAAAGACCAAAAAATAAACAAACATTGACAGTTCTATGAAAGAGAGAATATGCTACTCCTTGATTAGCTAAGAAAAGAGTGACTCCACACCATGGCAGCCAGCATCCAGGCCACAGACCTGACCCTCACTCTTCAGAATCCCACAGCTGCTATTTAAAGGACCAGATCTCCGCAGGCTCCAAATCTGATTCCTCAGCTCACAGGACTCAGAGCAAGTCACCTGAGATAACCTATTCCAGGGGGTCGCAGAGCAAACTCTACAGGACAGAGCTGCCCACACACCTGGGCTCTGCGTGCGGTCCCCCCACATCACCTGGTCACTCAGACACCACTTCCACAGCAAGTTCCTCAGCTTAATAAGGAGTTGTGAAACTCAGGTCACTCAAACTCCCTCACAGTGTGACTCAGAGCTCAAGGCCTGTGTGGACTGAGGCCTGCACAGTCCTGGGCTTCTGTCTCTTGGGGGCTACAAGCTACCAGGTGAGGGAAAGAAGGGCAAGAGCACAAACAACAAAACCAGAAGGGCAGCTGACAGCCTGGTGGCTCAGCACAAAGGCAGGAAAACGGAGAAGTGGCCTCAGGATGCTACTATGGAGTTTAAAGCATGACTCTGAGTTGACCTAAGACAGGGAAGTACAGAACATAAACACAGGTGAAAACATAAGAAAAATTAAACATTACCGGATAATGGCATTAAATGATATATGTTAAAATTTAAAGGTTGATCATCTTTAACATGACTTTCAACTTCAATCATTCATTCATTCAGCTTGAGTGCCAACTATGTGCCAGGTGCTGGAATGCACAGTGAACAAGGCAGACTAAGTCCCTGCCTCACACGGGGAAGATAGATGATACCTAGCAAGTAAATATGCAGTTGTCCCTCAGTATGTGCAGAAGACTGGTTCCAGGACCCCCGTGGATACCAAAACAGTCAGATGCTCCTGGTATCCTGATATAAATTGATGTCATATTTGCATATAAGCCATGCACATCCTCCTATATATCCTATATACTTTGAATCATCTCTAGATTACTTGGAATAGCTAAAACAATGTAAATGCTATATAAACAGTTGTTGGATTGTTTTTTATTTACATTATTTTTTGTCATTGTATTTTTTTTTTAAACATTTTCAGTCCACGGTTGGTTGGGTCCACGGATGCAAAACCCGGGGATACAGAAACCAGGGATATGGAGGGCTGACTGTACATGGTAATAATCAGTTCAGGGCCAGGTGACCTAGGTTGATCCCACCCCCAACCTTTTCTGCCAACTTCCCTCCTCCTGACTTCTCTGCTGACAGAATGAGCAGGGTGGGCAAAAGTAGCCAAGGGAGAAGATCCACAAAGGGCAGTTTGCAAGCAATAGGCATGTGGAGAGGTAGGAGTGTTTACAGCTACTACCCACAGGATAGAAACCAAAGGACCACCTGCCCAGGGACACACAAAGGCCACCACACAGCAGAGGCGGCACAGAGACTTTAGATGTGCCTCTCAGTAGGAAAGGGCAACAAAGACTCAAAAAAATGTGTGTCCGGGATTTTAGGTGCTCATAGGGACTCCAGGGACAAACCAAAATGAGCTGCAGCAGCAAGTCTTTGGAGGTCTCTTACACTTCCTGCACCTGTCACAACGGCTCCCAGAACACTTCCCACGTTTGTCCCAATCCTCTGACCTGAACCTGCTTGCTCATGTACTTCATTCTCCTGGCCCCCTCCTCGGTCTCCCATGCAAAGAATCCTCATTTCACAGCCTACTCATGTCACGATGCCCAGGTCTTAATCCTTGGACTTCTTCTCTCCTCCACCCACATTCATGGCTTCAGTGATCTCATCTAATCTATGGTTACATGCATCTAAACACTATTGCTTTTCAAACGCTCATCCCAGTCCCTGCTCTCCCCAGAACTCCAGACCCTTTGCCCCAGTAACTCCTGTTATGGGAATTCATCTAACTGATATTCATACACATGTTCCAAGAACACGTACAAGCATATTCACTGCAGCATCATTTGTAACACTGGCAGACTGGAAACAACTTAAATACACACCCCTTGGGGACTCATTAAATAATAATGTTAAGATCTACATGGTGGAATACTATATGGCAGCTGTGTTAGCCTGTTTTGCATTGCTATAAAGGAAATATCTAAGGCAGGGTAATTTATAAAGAGGTTTATGTGGCTCATAGTTCTGAAGACTATGCAAGAAGCACTGCACCAGCATCTGCTTCTGGTGAGGGCTTCAGGGAGCTTCCAACCAAGGCAGAAGGCGAACGGGGAGCAGGCATGTCACATGGCGAAAGGAGCAAGAGAGGGAGCAGGTGGTGCCAGGCTCTTTTAGACAACCAACTCTTACACGAACTAATAAAGCGAGAACTCACTCATTATCATGGGGAGGGCACCAAGCCATTCATGTGGGATCTGCCCTCATGACCCAAACACCTCCTACCAGCCCCCATATTCAACACTGGGGATCAAATTTCAACATGAGATTTGGAAGGGCCAAACATCCAAACCATATTAGCAGCTAAGAATCATCTTGACCACACATCAGAGTCATCTGGAAACCTTCTGAAAATCCAGGCACAACACAGAAGCCACACCCAGACCAAGTAAATCAGATCTCTAGAGCAGGGGCCCAGGAATCTGCATTTTAAATCCCCTAGTGACTGCAAGGACAGCTGCAGTGAAAAATCTCCGGGCAAATCACCCGAAGGCAAACCAAGTTCCACTGCTCAACAGTATGACCCTGAGTCAGTTTCCCTAACTGCAAAATGGGAAGCAGACCTGCCTGAGAGTTGTGAGGACAGTAAAACACCTACACGTACCCTAAGGAGAACAGTGCCTGGCAATAGGAATCACTCAGTGTCAGCTGCTTATCAAGCGTTAAGCGTTCACAGCACATTCTGGGGATGTGACAAAGTCAACACTCACAGATGTGTTTTTGTGTGTACATGTGTACTGTACAAAACAGTGAAAAAATACATACACACATACAATACAAAAATTTTACAAAAGGAGCTACTGACAACAGGCATTTCTAGGAAGAACTCACTTCCATTATATACTCTCATAACTTTCAAAAATGTTACCCTATCACAATTGCAAAGATGTAGAATCAACCCAAAAGCCCATAAATTCATGAGTGGATTAATGAAATGTGGTTTATGTACACCATGGAGTACTACTCAGCCATTAAAAAAAATGAATTAATACCTTTTGCAACAATCTGGACGGAAAACTGGAGACCATCTTCCTAAGTGAAGTATTGCAAGAACGGAAAGATAAACACCACATGTACTCACTATTAAACTGGAACTAACCAATCAGCATTCATATGCACAGATGGAAGCAAAACTCAATGGAAATCACGCACGTGGGAGCGGGGAGGAGGGGATGGTGAAATCATACCTAACCAGTACAATGTACACTATCTGGATGATGGGCATACTAATAACTTTGACTCAAGCAGCACAAAAGCAATCCACGTAACCGAAACATTTGTACCCCTGTAATATTCTGAAATAAATAAGACAAAGAAACAAAGAAAGAATGTTGTAATTAATAGCTCTGGCTTATGAGTGTAATCACCTGGGCTCAAATCCTAATCCATTACTACCAGCTGTGTGACACTGGAAAAACATTTAAATTTTTTTAAAAAGTTCCCCTAAATCCAACTCCAACTTACAAGAAATAGGACAGAGGACATGCTAAAGCACACCACAGATAATAACCAGCAAAATCCAGCATGGTGGCTCACACCTGTAATCCCAGCACTTTGAGACGCTGAGGTGGGAGGATCACTTGAGGCCAGGAGTTTAAAGACCAGCCTGGGCCACATAGCAAGACCCCATCTCTACAAAAAATTTTTTAAAAAATTAGCAGGTGTGGTGGTGCACACCTGTAGTCCCAGCTACTTGGGAGGCTGAGGCAAGAGGATCATTGAGCCCAGGAGTTTGAGGTTGCAGTGAGCTATGAGTGTGCCACTGCATTCCAGCCTGGGTGACAGAGTGAGACCATGTCTCAAAAAGAAAAAAATCCAGACAGAGGGAAATTTAAATGAACAACCTGATTTCTTTTAACAAATAAATTTCAAGGAAAAAAAAAAAAAGAGAGAAAAACAGAGGGTCAGCTATGAGCCATGGGTGTTTGGAGTCTTATTTATACACAACCCTTTTTTTAAAAAAAAAAATTGGACATTATGAGAAAACTGGAAGTTTAAACACTGGCTGAGAACATTTACAGACAAAATGATATGAGGTAGAATTTGCTCCAAAATAACACAGGAGGGAGAGAAGTGGGCTGTTGCTGGGATCAGGCAATGAGCACATGAGAAGTCATATTTTTCTGTCTACTATTTTGTTTGTTTTTTAAATTCTGCCTAATAAATTTTTGTGAGGTACATATATTACCTTTTCAACACAAAAAAACAAGCTAGCATAAAAAGGTAACTATTGCTATAGAAAAATATTCAAATAGAAGTTGGTTATTTTAAAAGAAGCTGGTTAGTTTTAAAAAGTATCTCTCAGATAGTCTGGTAATAGTTGCTTTTTTCTTAATACAGCAAAGCAAATAAATCCATGTTTAGCCCACTGAGGTAGTACTGCTTCAATTCCTAATAACTCTCTGGCCTTACCTTCTAACTGTATGATTTTAAGCAAATCACTAGACCACTGTACATCTCAATTTCCTCATTTGTAAAAAGGAAGCAGATCACCGGTTCTCAGTATTTTGAAATACACATTTTTTTGCAGAGGACCCCCCGCCAGGTGATTCTAATACACCTCTTCCTCCTCCCCCCCCAACCCACGTGCTCCCTAAGACAGCTCCAACTCTGACAGATTAGGATTCCACGTCATTTTCTTACATAGCTTCACTATCCAACAAACTCAAAATAAAACACTGCTTTCTAAAACCTTCATTGCAAAATAAAAATAAAATATATTGCAAAATTTTAAAAGATGCAATGTTTCTATAGAGAAAAAAAAAGTCCCCCTAACAACCTAAATCAGGTTTTCCCGACTTGTGATTTAAATCAAATCCTTTGGAGGCCTCTTACACCTGAGCTTCCTTAAAGAAGGTGCAGTTTCAGGGTGAATCATTGGAAAGATGCAATAGCAGCTATTAACACAAGCTGAGGTGTGGTCCATAGATGGCTGAATCTAAAGGCAAACAGGCAGACATCCCTCAAGCCCTGGCTTTCTATTCCTTATTCTCTCTCAGTGCAGCATACATCCTTGTCCAAGAACAAGAACAACTTTAGGCACACAACACTCAGCAGTGTACACCATGAATTCAAAATCAGCAAAAGGAATGCAGGAAATGCTCAGGATACAATGTTCAGCAAAAAAGAAGGCACAGTGTAAGAAATTTTATAAATACATATATGTATGTATGTTTATATGTATAACAAAAACTATAGAAAATATCCCAAAAAGTTAATAGGGAGTGGTGGGATTTTTTTTCTTTCTTTATATACTTGTCTGTATTTTGCAAATATTGTACATTGAGTATAATCAGAAAGAAAAATGAAATCTTTTTCTTTTTAAAAGAAATAATAATAGCTAGTACGTACTTGAGTGTTCACTCTATCAGAATCACGCTAAGCAGGTCTTAAGGATTTGCCTCATTCAATTCTCACCATAGCCTATGGGGTAGGTACATGGGGTAGGCACTCTGATTATGCCCCCATGGCTCTACAAAGGGGCCTCCAGCAATGGGCACCCGAAAAAGCCTCAACTAGCAAAGGAAGAATCTGTTTAAAGACAAACCATGGAACCCAACTTTCTCAGGCAGTGTGAAACTGCACATGGAGAGAAGTCCCAGGCCAACAGTATGGGCACCTTTCGGTTCTCCTGATAGCCCACATGAGGGACATCAAGGGGCACAGATGTCATGATAAGTGGGTTAGTGCTATAGAATAATGTCTGTGTCCCCCTCCCAATTCACATGTTGAAGTCTTAACCCCCAAGGTGATTATATTTGGAGGTGGGGCCTTTGGGATAATAGGTCATGAGGGCAAAGCCCTCATGAATGGGATTAGTGCCCTTATAAAAGAGGCCCAAGGGAGCTCATTTGCCCCTTCTGCCATGTGAGGACTCAGTGAGAAGACAGAGGTCTAAGAACCAAGAAGTGGGCCCTCACCAGACACTGAATCTGCTGCCACCTTGATCTTGGACTTCTGACCTCCAGAATGGCATATTATAAATGTCTGTTGTTTATAAGCCACCCAGGCTATGGTATTCTTCTATCACCAGGATACATTAAATGATGATCAGAAATGCTCCCACCCCAGTGCTTATTCCTCAGAGAAAGAGAATTTGGGCACACAGAAATTTCTCTGTTTTGCACAAGATAGCATCAGAGAATGTGCTTACATTCTGTAAGGATACTTTACAGTTTTTAGAGTTGTCCATAGTATACTCCATAGTTGTTATAGCAGCCCAAGCTAAGACCGTAAGCAAAACCAAAGAGGCACTAAGAAATGGAACCCAGCATGCACTGAAGTGATCACCTCACACTGGGCTAGGAGGTGAGAGAAGCTGAGTAAATCTCTGCCCCCAGTAACTGACGATGCAGGAACAGCCAGCCATAAAGAAACAAGGTGAAAATGAAGTGTACACTCAGAGGAGGCAGTTACCTGCTAGGGAGAGCAGAGGGACAGAGTGCTGGGAAGACTTTGCTGATGAGGTGGAAATGGGCAAGAGCACTGAGGAAAATGAAGAGCGCCCACACCTGGGGAGGATAAGTCAGGAGGGAAAAGCCTGAAGAAGCTGAAATATCTGCCATGGACACTATTAGGAAACCTGAAACGTCTCTTCCAAATGATGCCATTCCCTTCCCAAGAAGCACCTAGGTCCCTGTAACAGATGGGCACAACAAGGACACACCACCCAAAGCAAGAGAATATACTGAACAGTTTCCTCAGGTATCATGTTCTACCAGGCTTGTCAAGCACTTCCATGATACCCACTTCACTGTCACTACTCTGCTTCCCTGTCCAGGGCTAGCCTGGTTGAACAAGGACCCATGGCACTGCCCATTCCACACCAACAGCACGGGAGCACTCTGTCCATCATCCAAGGAAAAAAAAACACCCAGTCCCAGCACTCAGGACAAAGATAACTGTTTCCAGGCAGTTAACTGACATTCTTAGTGCTACTTTTCCCTTTTTCTTTTTTAAAGAATTCTGTGACTTATAAAGGGAAAAGCCCAGAACCCTTTTAGAAATTTTCATCAGCATCTCAGCACCAGCAAATGCAAAGTCGTCATCCCACTGCTTACAGCAACACCTGCAGGTCGAGAGCCTGAACTGCAGGTGCTATGACTGTTGACACCTGACAGCCTATGCCAAGGAACCCAACACCAAACCCTACTGTGATGGAATCCAAGAGGTGAACCCTAACAGGCAGCTCTCGAGAGGTGGCTGATTAGTGACTACGACATAAGATGCTGCAGACTTCGTGCCCCTTCTCCTTCCACAGTACTAATCATGCCTATAGGCACTGCTAACCCAGTCAAGTATGACATAAGCATCAAGACAAACTTTTTACAAAGTCTTTACTATGGACAACTCTAACAACTGTCAAGTATCCTTACAGAATGTAAGCACATTCTCTGATGCTATCTTGTGCAAAACAGGGAAATTTCTGTGTGCCCAAATTCTCTTTCTCTGAGGAATAAGCACTGGGGTGGGAGCATTTCTGATCTTCATTTAATGTATCCTGGTGATAGGAGGGCAGGAGCAAGAATGAAATTCAGGGCAGTTATAGCTTACTAGTTGGGGAGGTGCTAAAATCAAGAGTGATGGCAAAATTAGGTCAAAATAAAATTTCCCTCAAATTTCCCCCAAATCACCAAAAAAATACCATGAATGAAATCTGTACATTATTATGTACAAATAACAATGTATACTACAAAACTTTAGGGCAGAACACAGGTCCAGGGTTGCCAGGGCCTGGGAGTGGGGACACGGGATGACAACAAAGAGGCACAATGGAGTCGGGTGCTGACAGAAATGTCATCTATCTTGACTGTCGTGGTTACAAGACTGTATTTGTCCAAAGTCATAAACTGTCCAAAAAGAGTAAACTGTACTGTTAATGTAAATTATACTTTAATAAAACAAAAAACAAAAAAATTGTACTGTATGTAATAATGAACAGTTTATAATAAAAATATAAATACATAAATTTTTATTATCCTGTTTAATTTTTTTCTCCTGGCACCTATGCTGAATTCTTTAAAATTAAATAAGCAAACGATGTGACTTTACTGTAGAATAAGAGAAGGAAGTGTTTGCCTAATACTGGATAGAACCACCAACAAATGTGTCAAGCAGGAGTCATCAGAACTCAGCAATCTAAGACCTAGATTCTAGGTAACTAAGTTCAGACAGAGTGCCCAGAATGGGCGATGCTTCTGTGTGGTCTTTTAAGGAATGACTACCTTAAATTACTCAACAACAGAACTGCAGATCCATCTTGCACACTGATGGAGGGACTTGGGGTACAGCTAAATGTAGAACAAGGAAAAGGATGGTTTTCCACATTCCATATTCAGATCTGCCAAAACACTGCATTTCAGGTGTAACTAGAGATATGTGCCACAACTTCCTGTTTTGTTCACCGAAAACCAGTAACTGAAGGCTAAGAACGTTCCAGTCCTTGAAGTGCTGGACAATCAAGATTCTTGCAGTACCAGTCTAATTTGAATGAAGGAGTGAAGGCTACAGCTATAGTTTGGATGTTTGTCCCCTCCCAAACCTCATGTTGAAATTTGATCCCAATGTTGGAAGTGGGGCATAATGGGGGGTGTTTAAGTTATGGGGGCGGAGTCCTCATGAATGGATTAATGCTTTCCCTGGGGATAGGGAGTGAGTTCTTTTATTAGTTCCCACAAGAGCTGGCTGTTAAAAAGAGCCTGGCACCTCTCTCTTGTTTTCCTCTCTCACTATGTGATCTCTGCACAGGCCAGCTCCACTTTGCCTTCTGCCATGAGTGGAAGCAGCCTGAAGCCCTCACAAGAAACAGATGCTGGCACCATGCTTCTTGTATAGCCTGTAGAACCATAAGCCAAATAAACCTCTTTTCTTTATAAATTACCCAGCCTCTGGTATTGCTTTACAGCAACACTAAACAAAGACAGCTACCAAGTAGAAAGATTAGTTTTCCTGAAACACATCCAAGTCTCCACTCAATACTTATTACCAGGGTAGAACTTGCAGAACTAACTCTAATTCTAATCCAGAACACAACTAATTGGTTCAAGAATTTAAAAATTAGTTGTCTCTACAAGACAGGAAGACAGCTATTCTAGTCTCCTACTCAGAATCAAAAATAAATGCCCTTTTTGAATTTTTTTAGAAATTATAAAAGGAATGCAAAAAAATCAATAAAACAAAATGTATGCTCATTGTAAAAAAATTAGAAAATAGACCAAGCGTGGTGGCTCACACCTGTCATCTTAGCACTTTGGGAGGCCAAGGTAGGAGGACTGCTTCAGGCCAGGAGTTGAAGACCAGCCTGAGCAACAGAGGGAGACCCCTTCTCTACAAAAATTAAAAAAAAAAAAAAAAATTAGCAAGGCATGGTGGCACACACCTATCATCCCAGCTACTCAGGAGGATGAGGCAGGAAGATGGCTTGAGCCCAGGAGTTTGAGGTCGCAGTGAGCTATGATGACTCCACTGCACTCTAGCCCAGGTGACAGAGGGAAGGGAAGGGGAGGGGAGGGGAGGGGAGGGGAGGGGAGGGAAGAGGAAGGGAAGAGGAAGGGAAGAGGGAGGAAAGAGGGAGAGAAAAGGAAGGGAAGAGGAAGGGAAGGAAAGGGAAGGGAAGAGGGAGGGAGGGAGGGAGGGAGAAGAAAAGAAAATATAGTAATGGACAAAGATGAAAATGAAGAACAATCATAATTCCACCACCGTGATTACCACTATTAATAATTTATTTCCTTCCAGGCTTTTTCTCTGCATATATACAGTTTTAAATGTTTTTCAAATTTGATATTAGACTGTACAGTGGGAATCCTTCTCTTCTCACTTAACATTATATCATAAAAATATCTGTATAAGCCAAAGTTCAACCAAAGAAACAGAACCAGCAATAAATACAGTCAGCCTTCAATATCCATGAGTTTCGCATCCATGGGTTCTACATCCATGGATTCAAAAAACAGCAGATCAAAAATATTCCCCCCAAAATGGATGGTTTCATTTGTACTGAATATGCACAGACTTTTTCTTGTCATTATTCCCTAAACAATGTAGTATAACACCTATTCACATAGCATTTAGATTGTACTGGGGATTATAGGTAATCTAGAGATGATTTAAAGTTTATGGGAGGACATGCGTATGTCATATGCAAATACTACAGTACCATTTTATATAAGGGATCTGAACAAACATGGATTTTGGTATCCACAGGGGATCCTGGAATCCATCCCCCACAATACCAAAGGATGACTGTATTTACTAGAGATTTATTGCAAGGAATTGGCTTACATGATTGTGGGGGCTAGCTAGGCCAGTCCAAAATCCACATGGCAGGCCATTGTGGAACTCTCCAGAAAATGAGTGCTGCTGCTGTCCACAGGAGGAATTTATTCTACCTCAGGGGAGCCTCTGCTCTGCTCTTTAGGCTTTCAGCTGATGGATCAGGCCCACTCAGATCATCTAGGACAATCGCCCTTACTTAAAGTCAACTGATTATGGACTTTAATCATATCTACAAAAAACCTCATAGATGTGATTGAATATCTACAACACCCAGATGAGTGTTTGATTGAATAACTAGGGACTATAGCCTAGCCAAATTGACACACAAAACTGACCATCACAATATCCAAGTCAGCAATCCTTAAAAACATTTTATAAGGGCCAGGCATGGTGGCTCATGCCTGTAATCCCAGCACTTTGGGAGGCCAAGGCAGGAAGATGACTTGAGGCCAGAAGTTCGAGACTAGCCTGGTAATATAGCAAGACCCAGTCCCTACAAAACATTTTTTAAAACAGCCAGGCATGGTGGCACACACCTGTAGTCCTAGCTACTCAGGAGGCTGGGGCAGGGGGATCGCCTCATGTGAGTCCAGGAATTCGAGGCTGCAGTGAACTGTGATCATACCACTGTACTCCAGCCTGAGTGACAGAATGAAACCCTGTGTCTAAAAAAAAAAATTAAATAAAAATACCTTATAAATGTATTTATCTATTCCCTTACTATAAAAATTCAGCATTCTTCAAAAATTTTGCTGACATAAATGACACTGGAATAAATAAAACTGAAGTTAACAATGCTATAGATTGAATGCTTGTGTCCCAAAATTCACGTTAAATCTTAACCCCAATATGGCATTAGACGGTATTAGAGTATCTTTATGAAAGAGACTCCAGAGGGCTCCTTCACCCCTTCCACCATATGAGGACACAGCAAGATGGCCTACGAACCAGAAAGTGGGCCCTCACCAGGCACTGAATCTGCCAGCAAATTGATCTTGGACCTCCAACCTCCAGAACTGTAAGCAATAAATTTCTGTTGTCTATGAGCCACCAAGCCATAGTATTTTGTTATAGCAGACTGAGAAGATTAAGACAAACACCTTTATATATTCATTCAATCTTCATTCTCATATCTGATTATTTTATAGATGTACTACTGGTAAGAAGGAGCTACTCACAGAAAGAACCCCAGAAAATTGCACAGGGTCCCCTTGAGTCATCGGCTGAGTACTAAACTGCACATGTGTAAAGTGTGACTCCATGAGGCAAGTAGGACAACTCCTGGGTAATTGACCTTTGACAATTCCTAGAGCTCACACAGGGCTGGAAGATGTTCAACTTTCAAACAGCTAGAATGGAAAAGACTTCACTGAACAGCTGGAGCATTCACAAGAGACTCCAAAAAAAGGCCGTGTCTTAGAAGAATAAACTAGCCCTGAAATAAAGGTACCCTAGAAATACCTTAACAAAGCTAAAAAACAAGCTTCTAAAAGATCATGTTGATCTGCAAATAAATTAATTGCCTGTAAGAACAAAACTGAACAATCTTTGAAGGAAGAAAACAAAATCCAGAGACTCAACAACATAGCATTCATAATGTCTAGCATCCAATGAAAAATTACCAGACATTTAAAGAAGAAAGAAAATGTGACCCAAAATCAGGAGGAAACTTAGTCAATAGAAACAAACCAAGAAATGACAGAGATAATGAAATTAGCAGATAAAGACTTTAAGCAGCTATTCTAAATACATTAAAGGATTTAAAGGAAAACAAGGTAGAAATAGAAGCCATAAGAAAGAATCAAAGGGAACTTGCAGAGCTGAAAAATACAATATCTAAGGCCAGGCGTTGTGGCTCACACCTGTAATCCCAGCACTGTGGGAGGCTGAGGCAGGAGGTTCACTTGAAGCCAGGAGTTCAAGACCAGCCTGAGCAAGAGTGAGACCCTGTCTCTACAAAAACTAGAAAAATTAGCCAGATGTGGTGCTATGCACCCGTAGTCCCAGCACTCATTAGGCTGAGGTGGGAGGATCGCTTTAGCCCAGGAGTTCGAGGTTGCAGTGAGCTGTGGTGAGGTCACCGTACTCCACCCTGGGCAACAGAGCAAGACCCTGTCTCAAAAAAAAAAAAAAATTTACAATATCTGAAATTAAAAATTTACTAGATATGTTTAACTAAAGATTAGACACTAAAAAATAAAAGATAGTAAACTTGAAGACAGGGCAACAGAAACTATCCCAAAGGAAGCACAAAGAGAAAAGAGACTTAAGGGGGATGGAAGGGAGGCGGGGCGAGAGCCTGGAAGAAGCTCAAAAGTTCCTAAGCAGTATAAACACAAAGAAAACCACACCAGAGCAAATTATAATCACACTGTTAAAACTAATGATAAACAGAATCTCTTAAAAGCAGCGGAGGGGTAAGGAATGGGGATATATCACATACAGGGGAACAAAGAATGCCTACTCACTTCTTATCAGAAACAAATCAAGCCAGAAAACAACAGAATATTCTTTAAAATGCTCAAAGAAAAAAAGTGTCAACCTGAAATTCTACAGCCAAAGTATTCTCAGAAATGGAAGATGAAATAAAGGTATTTTCAAAAAACAAAAGCTGAAAGAATTCATTACCAGCAGACGGGCACTAAAAGAAATATTAAAGAAAGTTCTTCAAGCTAAAGAGAAATAACAGATCTCTACCCTCCACCCTATGCCTCCCATTTCCAGACTCTAAAACCTTATTTTGTCCCTTCTCGATCAGAGATCCATACTCAAGACCTGCGCCTCTTCTCCTTCAACATGGTTCACTCATCTACCAACTGTTTTCTCTGAACTCCATTATTTAGCTTGGCCTTTAAGACTCTGCAGTCTTGCCCCATCCTATTGTTACAAAACTTAATTCCTCTTACTCCACACTTTATAAGTCATTCCAAGTTGTTCACTTTGCTTCATTAACTAGAAACTATATTCAAAAATTCCCCCAAAACAAGTCAGAGAGAGAGAGAGCAAAGAGTGGGAAGAACAGAAGGGCAGTCAAGGCAGTGGGGAACAAGTCCCACCAAAGAACGAAGAGAGTAGATTTTCCTAAAAACAAAGCAGGCCAGGAGGATCACAGCTATCTGGCAGATAACACCCCAATTCCCACACAAGGAGGTATCAGCTACTCTTACTCAGACTGCAGGGGAGGACTGTATAACTAAGTTTAGAGTACCCAGGAAACACAACCCTTGAAAAGTGAGTACAAGTATAGGACAGACAAACTTTGTGTCATACTTAAGCTCTACCACTCATTAGCTGCTTGACCATTGGCTCATTTAAATTTATAACAGCCCAATAAGGCAGGTACAATAATTATCACTTCCATTTTACAGAATAGAAAATCAAGACACAGAAAATTATATTGCTTGCCCAAGGTAATACATTCAGAAAGTGGCAGAGCCAGGATGTGAATCCAGTCTATATGAGACTGCCTCTTCAGGTATTCATTATACCTCAAGCACTGTGGGCACATCCCAGCAGTGCTCCTGCAGGGAGAAAAACACAAAGAATCTAGATGCTGAAGCTAAGCTTCTATACACAGATAAAGTCAGGTCTTTGTGAGGGGAGCCAAGTGCTCTAATTTTGGCACTGGCTCTTAATTGGTTGTGTGACTATCAACAGATTATTACCTTACCTTATAAGGGAGCAAAAGAAAGAAGACTGAAGCCAAATGACCTCTTATCCTATGTAACTGAAGGACTGTAAAGCAGTTTGCAAACATGAAGAGCTAAATAAATGCTGAGATAAAGAACTGGTGTGTTACAAAATAAGAATGAATTATGGACAAACCCAACCACCAGATGTCAGGCAAGAAAGAAGGAAGCTACAAAACAGGAATTCCTACCTGGGAAGAGCTTGTGGTTCCCTAGGGACTTCAGGAGCATCAGCCACTGGTCCTGGAGCTTCTGCCTCCTCTGAGCCATGGGCAACCTCCTGCACACTGTCCTGTGGGCCTGGAGGCTGCACTTTCTCTAATTCCAGAGGCCCACCCAATTCTGTGGTAGGGTCAATCTCTATTTCCTGGACTGGTACTGGGACCAGCTCCTTCTCGGATGCAGCAGCCACAGCCTTGGCCTCTTCTTCCTTTCTTCTGATTTTCTCTTCAAGTTCCTTCCTCCTCTTCTCATCATCTTGACGGGCCATGTGGTCAAAGGTTTTGAATACCTAAAATCAAACAGTAATCCAGCAATCAGTTCATCTGCCCAGCAATGTACCACACATTCTGTAGAAATGTGGCAAAATCTGGGAAGGGAACAACTAAAAAGCAGTAGACCAAAAAGTTTTCCCATTGGCAAAATGGAAATGCACTGCAATTTCACCAAAAGCTGATAGGAAAACACTCTATAACAGGAGGGTTCCAAAATTGACAAAATCAAAATTTATAAGCCAAGGCTAACAATATTTATAATACCTCAAGGATGCACAGCTAGATGATCTTAGCTGTCATTATTTTTACAGACCCCAAACAGTCTTGTTCACAATGCAAAGAACACACAATCTTGGTACTGTGGGCTATAAAGGCACCAAAAATTCAGACTCACAAATAAAAGATGAAAATGTTGAACTTCAATCCACAAAATGCACCAGGCTTACTGGACTGCTGCTATCTCACACCAAACAGCAAGGGCTGAAAGGAGGTATGGGCATTCAAACATCCACTACATCCCTACAATGTGCAAGGAACACAAAAAATCAAAACGACAGTTCCTGCCTTCTAAGAACTCAAAATTCTGGTATGTAGACAAGTCCTTAACGTTTTCTGGGACACAGTCACACCCATGAAGGTGCTGGGACCGCTCCACCAAAAAAGTACAGTCAAGACATACCCACACATGGCAACTATGATGGATCCCTCGATGCCCTGTCAGACTGTGGGTGGGAATGAGCATTTCTGGTAAAAGAAATCTAGGGAGCCTTCTTGGAACAAAGAGGATCTCAATGAGACCTTGAATGAGAGGCACATCTTCCATAGGGAACCACTGGAGAAAATGCCACAGCTCCAAGAACAGGCTCATCAAGAAAGAGCAGGAGTTTCTGCAGTAGCTAGAGGGAGGAAGGCTGAGAGATCAACCCGGGAAAATGGGTGGGAGTCAGATTCCAAAGGGCTGGAATGCAGACAGGTATCAAATAACAATGTTTTGTGGGCTGCACAGGAAGACAGAACAAAAGGGTGCTAATATATGAACTGTGCCAAATGCTTCTACAAACATTCTCTCAAACCCCTCACAAAAATCCTGTGAAGACAACAGCATCAACATTTCAAAGATGAGGAAAAATAAGA
This sequence comes from Daubentonia madagascariensis, assembly GCA_023783475.1. Taxonomy (NCBI): domain Eukaryota; kingdom Metazoa; phylum Chordata; class Mammalia; order Primates; family Daubentoniidae; genus Daubentonia; species Daubentonia madagascariensis. The sequence goes on from JAKFHU010002658.1 coordinate 13,918,700, forward strand.
CTTGAAGAGATTAAGCAACTTGCCAGCAAAAGAAGAAAGTAGAAAGTTACACGGGAAGCACCAAACTGCAAGGAGATGAAATAGGCTGAAGAAAATAAATAAAATCCTAAAAAGTTAAAAACTGGAAACAACACCAGACCCATTTCTACTTCTGCAGATAATCTGAAGCCCTGACTCACTTCTAACATCCATGTTTCCAACACTTTGGGTCCTTTGCCCTCAGAGCCACTCATCCTCCTGATGCCCCAGATCTTCATCTTAACTCCCCAAAAGCAAAGCAACAAGGACTTTCTCATAACACCTGGGACTTCTAACACAGGACCCACCCAGGACCTGCAGACCTGATGGTCCTCACGGTGTCCACTGCCTCTGCTCAGTCAGTACATCCAGTCTCCTCTGATTTGTTTATCCACACCACCAGGAAGCTCTCTCACATCACTACAGACACCCCAACCTCTACATGTTCTTAGTGCTCATTCTAGAGTCACGGAATCTCACAGTTAAAAAAGAACTCCAATCTGTGACCTCCAATTAACCTTCTCAGCTGACAAGAGGTGAAGTGACTCTCCCAAGATTTCCCAACAAGTTACATAAGGAACAGGATACAGCCAGCCTTCTCAATTCTCACGTCAAGGACTTCTACTAAACAACACTTCTCAAATTCAACTCCAGAACAAACACAGATTTATCAAATGTAATGAATGGCATGTCATTCTAAAGTCTTTTTGTCTTAAAACATGCTAACATATTATGAAGTGGAATGCAATTTTCACATCCATCATTCCTGCTGAGGGTTCTTCAAGCTGTGCCTCTAGGCTATGCAAGCCCTTAGAATTAGTAGGAAAATTATGAGAAGCCTTACACTATACCAACAGTCCACTCTCCAAAACAGCAGGGGAAAGCTTTCAAGTTCCAGAATGGTGAAGCCCAACACTGCCATCCAAACCCTCTCCGCCTAATTTTAGCAGAGCCACAGGAAGGAGTCTCATGCCATCAAGTCAGGGGCAGAAAAAGAAAACTCCTAAGAGGCAGATGAGTAGGGGTATGGGGTCATGAGATGATCTACTACCATCGAGAGCTGTGCTGGTACCAAGTTAATCTGACTCAATATTGTAATATCCTACACACAACAAAACCCTTGCCAATACTGAAATCACCTTTAGAAGCCTCCTGCCAAATGAGCTTCTGTGGATAAAAGAACAGGTTCCCAGGATTCACCCTGATCTACCCAACCAAGATACCCAGGGAATATGTGCTTTTAAAAGTTCCTCAGGCAATGCTGATTGTTGAAAACCACTTCCAGAAAACACAACACCCCTCTTAACTATCTGCTGGAGACTGTCACCTTGGTTTCTGTAAGACTTACTACCCTTCACTGTGATTGTTCCCCAAGGCCTGTCCTCTACCTTTGGCTCTTCTCACTCCCTCAGACCACTCCAGTTCCTTCATCTCCTGCAAGATCCAGTCCTGTGATTCCAAGAGCCTATGGACAGGGACTCCTGTCTGCAATTTCAAGTTCAACTTGTCTAAAACTAAAATTTTCCCCCTAAACCCAAACGACAATTCAAATTAATGCATTATCATTATTCCAGTCACCCAAGTTTGAAACCTTGGACCATCTTTGACTCATCCCTCTCCTTCTTCTGTCCCTGCTCCCCACCTCCACTACTTCATTACATTGCTCACCAAACCCTAACCTATAGGAGTGTCTTAACTTGTAAGAGGTGTTTTATAAATAGATACCAGATAAATTAGTATACTACCTCTGTCAGTTCATCCCGTGAAACAAGGACAAAGACCAACATCTCAGGTTATGTTAAGGGTTAAATAAGACATACCCCAGAATATAAAACACCTGACACTAATACATACTAGGCGCTCAGTAAATGTTCCTTTCTCCTCCACACCTATCTGCAAACTACAATCATCCCAGACAAAAGTGTTTTCATCCTACTATGGAACGGTTATAAGATACAGTAGAAATATTTGGAATCAGTGAAATGAAGTTTTGAGTTCCACCTCTATGATGAACTTCTCGTGAGTTCTTGGTCAAATTACTTAACCTTGCTGAATTGGTACATCAAGTTCAACCGTACCCATTTCACAGAGACATTGTGAAGATGAAATGGCAGGACTCCATTAAACCGCCGTAAGATCCTGCTAAAGGCCACCTCCAACAGCTCTCTGATCATTCAGATGGCACTTGGGCCACTGATAAAGACAAGGAATAGCCTTAAGTTCTGAAATTGAACCCCAATGGAGCCCCATCCCCACCCCTCATTTGACCATATTACCTTGGTAGTTACGGAGACATTCTAAACTTTGGTTTCTTCTTGAAGGCACTGAAGAAAATAACACCTAATCAACGTGTAGCCTGCAGTAAGACTTCAGGAGGTAACATTTGAACCACTTTATAAACTGTAAAGTGCTAGAGAACTGTGGGAGGTTATCAGCATTTCTATCTTCTCAGGTTTTTACAAATAGGCACAATGTGCTTGGCTGAATACTTTCTTTCAATCTCATCAAAAGTCCCACCTACAAAACCATCTTGATTTCTCAACCATCAAATTCCTCTCCTTCTAATAGGCTCTATCACATAATTGGCCTTGCAGAGTTCTCTATTACTTTTTGTGTTTTCTCTCCTTAACTATAAAGTGTTACAAGGAGAGAGACCATTACTTAAACACCCACATCACCAGTGCCTGTGGCAGCTAACAGTGTAAATTACATTCAGTAAATGCTTGCTTACTATAATACATGCAAAAGTGCCCAGTCAACTTGATCGAATATTAATGGCGCTTCAAACATACAATATATTTAACCTGAGATGTATTTAAGTCCAACTGAAAACTTAGTAATCACTACAATGCTTGTTGAAGTCACATCTCAAACAAGCGGCCACACCCATTGATCAACACAAAGCCACCGTCATCCCTGCCACCTCCAGAGTCTTTGGTAGTTCACGGCGGTGCAGGTGTCTGTTGTTGTAAATATCCTTCCTCCCGTTTGGCCGACACGGATTTCACTCCCTGACCAGGAGGCCCCAGCACCGTGAGTGGTATGCTCTGCGGGATGCTGAGCTAGGCCCTCAACAGCTGGCTTACTTCTTCTGACACCTCATGACGTCCTGGGCAGGCCCCGGCTGCTCCCTCGGCAGAAGAACCTGACATCCGACCTGAGCTTCAAATTACTAAAGCCAGTGCTCACAGGGTCACCCCCAGGGCCCCAGGGAAAGGAGAAAACAGGCTGGGAGAGCTTGGAGGAGCGGCCGCGCGGGGGCCGGGAGTCGGGGCAGGCCCCGGGCGGCAGTTCCCCAGACCGCAGCCCCGGCCGCCTCACCTGCAGCACTAGGGCCTGCGCGGCCCCGGGCGGGAAGCCCATGCGGTCCGATGGGTGGCGCAGCAGGCGATAGAAATCAGTCTTGCGGTAGAGGAAACCAAAGAGCACGCGCAGGAAGTCCTGGACATTGCCCACGTGCTGCAGGATGCCCAGCAGGGCCTGGTCATACAGCTCGGCTGCCCCAGGCTCCATATCGCTGCCCGCCTAAGGGACGCTGCACACTGCGGCCGCCGCCTCAGACCGGCCAAAAGGCCACTTCCGGCGTCCGCGGCGAACGGCTCCGGCGGACTGCGCGGCCGCGGAACTTCCGATCCGCGCTCGTTGGGTCCGGTGGCCCGGGGCTGCTTTTCCGGGACCCTGATGCCTCGCTGGGCTTTCCCCTCTGGCGGCCCCCGCTAAAAGAGTCCAACGTGGGTCGCAAACGTGGTTCCTACGCGCAAGGAGGCCCTCGCCTGCTGCGCTGGGGGCGCCTGGCCGCCTTGTTTGAAGCTGGCGGAAGAATTGTGGTGAGGGAAGCGTCACGTGATGTTGGGGTTTGTCACGTGGTCTGTGGGGCTTTGCTTGTTTCTGGGTATCCCGAGCCGGTTTAAAGCTGGGGCTGCGTGAGCTTTTTGTTAGTGGGCCAGGTAGGGGGAAATGCGTGTATATGTGGGTTGTATGGATTTATTTATTTTTATTTTTTCTGAGACAGAGTCTCGCTCTGTTATCCTGGGTAGAGTGCCTTGGTGTCATCGTAGCTCGCTGCACCATCAAACTCCGGGGCTCAAGTGATCCTCTTGCCTCAGCCTGCGCCTTCGGAGTAGCTGGAACTAGCTGGGACTACAGGCGCAGCACGATGCCCGGCTAGTTTTTCTATTTTTAGTAGAGTCCGGGTCCCGCTCTTGCTGAGACTGGTCTCCAACTCCTGAGCTTAAGCGATCCTCCCGCCTGGGCCTCCCAGAATGCTAGGATTACAGGCGTGAGCCACTGCGCCCGGCCTGGATTTCTTATTAACAGCAGGGAGTGAAACTCAAGGGATTGCATCAGAAGAAATTCAAGGTGACAAATAAAATAAGAAAAGAAAAGCATATTAAGTGGAAAGAGCTAGGTGCAGAATGGGGAATGTAGTATGCCATCCTTGTAAAATATGTACACGTGTGTATAATATATATATACATATACACATTATATATACGTGTCATTAGTATCTGTTAAAGTATAATCTTAAAAAGTTAAAAAATCACACTTATACAAATATATAATGAACACATGTCCAATTAATTTATGAAGGAACCAGTGATATGGTAAAGCTGGTTCAAAGAGCATTTTGAGGGACTGGGTATTTGTAAACATTTTGAGAAAACCTTAGCGTAAGACTGTTAGGTTGGATACAAAGTTGGTGTTCTACAAGATGATGAAACCGTAGGTTATCTTATCTAGTGGACAGAAATGATTTGCACCTCTACTGGACTAAAATGGACAAGTTAAGATGTGTCTTCATGGTGTATGGGCTATAATGAATTGTAAGTAAAATCAAACTCGAGTAAATTGCCCTAGAACAGTGGTTCTGAAACTTTTTTGATTTGGGAACTATTGATGCCCTTAAAATTTGTTGGAGACTCCAAAGAACTTTTGTTTAGATGAGTTATGCTTATCAGTATTTACCATATTAGAAATTAAAACTTAGGTGTTAAAATATTTATTCATTTTTAAATAACTATAAAACACATTACGTGTTAACATAATTTTATTTAAAAACGTTCTTCAAAGCAGTGAAAGTTTAGTGAGAAGAGTAGCATAGTTTTACATTTTTGTAAATCTCTTTAACGTCTGGCTTTAGAGAAGACAGCAAGATTCTCACACCTGCTTCTGCATCCACTGCACTGCAGTATGTTTTTTTGATTGAAGTGTGTGAAAAAATCCAATCTCACACAGGTAGTTACAAATGAGAGGAGTGTTTTGTCTTTTCAAATAAATGTGGGTATTCGTCTTTAAAACTACATTAAATTCTGCAAGTGATAGTTTCTTAAAGATTACTTGCAATTTGGAATCTAAAACCATATCAATAAACTTTTCCTAGTCTGTTATATTAATATTCCTTGATTTACCATGCACTTTGAATAGATCTTTACATAAATACATGATTTTTACCATCATGCGTTAGTCATTTGAAAGTGTTAGTCCACTGTGTTAAGCAGCTCTTTCCAAATGTTCACTCATTTCATTAAATAATATTTAAAAATGACATTTGTTAGAATCACCACTAAACTCATCAGAGAATGTTTTAATTATTGAGAAACTGTCAAGCTTATGGAGGCAGGATATGGGTTTTTTTTTAAATTATAATTTTAGCTTAAAAACATGGATGTTATTATTGACAATAGATACTATCAATTGTTTTCCTTGAGGTAACAGGCTCACTTCATTCTGTCATTCAGGTAAAAATGGTACTTCATGAAAAGAGGTTCGTCTCACTGTACTGGCAACTTAATTGCACAAGTGCTTTGCAAGCAACCATTGTCCTTCAATATGAAGCAGAAGTATCTTATGCATACTTGTCTTTTAATCACACAGAATATTGAAAAGACTTGTTCTCAAGTGTCAAAATTTAATAAAATTAATAATTTTAACACAGAAGCATTAAGTGAAACTGTCAATTTTTAAACTATAAATGTAAGGTAGTGAAAAATATGATGCCTATAGTAGAGTTTGGTACCTGTTATGGACTGAGTGTGCCCCCTACAAAATTCATGTGTTGAAGCCCTAATCCCCAATGTGACTGTATTTGGAGTCACACTGGTGATTAGGAGGGCCTTTAGGAGGTAATTAAGTGGGGCCCTAACCTGATAGAACTGGTATCCTTATGAGAAGAGGAAGAGACACTAGAGATCTTGCTCTGTGCACACACAGAAGAAAGGCCATGACATGACACAATGAAATTGCTACATGTGAGGAAGAGAGCCCTCACTAGATATTAACACCTTGATCTTGGACTTCTGGCCTCCAGAACTGTGAAAGAATAAATGTGTGTTGTTTAAGCCACCCAATGTGTGGTACTTTGTGACAGCAGCCCTAGCAAACTAGTATAGCACTACTGCCTTGATTTGTGCTAAGACCCTTGCAGTTTTACCCACCATTGCTATTGCACCATTATTGCAAATGTCAACATAGTAGAAAACCAAATAACAAACTACTATTGTTATTTTGACCTTGGAGACCCCCCAGGAACTACATACTACACTCTGAGAACCACTGCCCTAGAAAATTAGAGAATCCGTGGGTGAGCCTGTTCTATAACGTCTCCATATGACTTTGAAAAGACATGCAGCCATCTTCTTTCTATATTTAAAAGTTTTGAATAATTTCCTCTGGCACCTAAAAGTATCACAAGAACTAGAACAGATATGCCTCTGAAGAGGGGAAATCAAAGGAAACTGGAGTATAAAATACAAAGAAGACTTTTGTATTTGATACCATGTGCATGCATTACCTATTCAAAAAGTAAATAAAATAATTTTTAAAATTGAGTGGAAAGCTAAACAATCATACAACACAGTCCAGCAATTGTGCTGTTATGTATTTACCCAATTGATTTGAAAATTATGTCCACTCAAAACTCTACATTCAAATGTTTATTGGAGTTTTACTCATAGCTGCCAAAAACTGGAAGCATCCAAGTTGCCCTCAATAGGTGAATGGATAAGCAAACTGTAGTATTTTCATATAATGAATACTATTCAGTAATAAAAAGGAATAAGCTATCAATCACCAAAAATATTTGGGGCCAGGTGCAGTGGCTCATACCTGTAATCCCAGGACTTTGGGAGGACAAGACAGGAAGATCACTTGAGACCAGGAGTTCAAGACCACCCTGGGCAACATAGTGAGACCCTGTCTCTACAAAAAAAATTTTTTTAATTAGCCGGGTGTGGTGGTGCACACCTGTAGTCCCACTACTTGGGAGGCTGAGGCAAAGAGATCACTCAAGCCCAGGAGTTCATGGCTGCAGTGAGCTATGACCCAATTTCTGGCTAGTCCCACCACTGGCTGGCAAAAAGCAGCCTGGATTAAATTTGTAAGGCAGTTGGGCCACAAAGGCTGCAGTCCTTGGGCAATTCCTGTGGCTGTGCTGGCTCAGAGCCAGTGGACTTGGGGTGCACGTAACCCACTAAGACACCAGTGATGAAGGCCAAGGGAATGCTTTTGTTACCCTTCCCCTAACTATAGGCAGCACAGCTCAGGGAGAGTCTTCTTCCACTTGGGCAAAGTAAAGGGAAGAGTTCAGAGGACTTTGTTTTGCAACTTGAGTACCAGCTCAGCCACAGTAACGTAAAGTACAAAGCAGACTCCTAAAGCCCCTGAGTCCAGGCCTTAGCTCCTGGATGGCATTTCTGGACCTACCCTGAGCCAGAAGGAAATACACTGCCCTGAAGGGAAGGACCCAGTCCTGGCAGGATTCACCACCTATTGACTAAAGAGCCCTTGGGCTTTGAATAAACATCAGAGGTAGCCAGGCAACTGTCACCATGGGCTTTGGGTGGGAGTGGGCTGGCTTCAGGTGTGATCTGGCACAGGTGGCCATGACAAGTGCCCACATCACTCCTCCCCCAACTCCAGCAGCCCAGCACAGAAAATGAGGGAAGAGAGTGAGAGACTTGACTTTGCAATCCAGGGGATTCTCCTGTATCTTGCCCAAGTCCACCAAGGTGGTACCACCAGGAGTCTGCAGGGTCACAGCACTGATGGGCTTGGAGCACCCCCAGTGCTGATACAGCTGTAGTGACCAAAGATTTAGATCAAAATACTCATTGCCCTTTGAATATCTGGAAAGCCTTCTCAAGGAGGATGGGTTCAAACAAGCCAGACTGTGAAGATTAAAATAAACACTTAACTCTCCAATGCCCAGACATCAACAAACATCCACAGGCATCAAGAACATCCAGGAAAACATGATCTCACCAAACTAAAGGTACCAGTGACCAATCCTGGAGTGATGGAGATATATGACCTTTCAGACAAAGAATTCAAAATAGCTGTCCGAAAGAAACTCAATGAACTTCAAGACAACACAGAGAAGGAATTCAGAAGCCCATCAGAGAAATTTAACAAAGAGATTGAAATAATTTTTTAAAAAAGCAGAAATTCTGGAGCTTAAGAATTCAATTGACAAACTGGGAAATGCATCTGAGTCTCTCAACGGCAGAATTGACCAAGCATAAGAAAGAATTAGTGAGCTTGAAGACAGGCTATTTGAAAATACACATTCAGAAGAGAAAAAAGAATTAAAAAGAATGACGCTGCCTATGAGATCTAGAAAATAGCTTCAAAAGGGCAAATCTAAGAGTTATTGGACTTAAAGAGGAGGTGGAGAGAGAGATTGGGGTATAAACCACTTATATCTTGAGTAGGAAGACTAAAAGAAAAACCTACATAAAACGTACCAAGATTGAACCAGGAAGAAATACAAACCTGAATAAACCAATAACAAGTAACGAGATAGAAGCAATAATAAAAAGTCTCCCGTAAAAGAAAAGCCCAGGACCCGATGGCTTCACTGCTGAATTCTACCAAGCATTCAAAGAACAACTAATACCAATCCTACTTAAACTATTCCAAAAAATCAAGGAGGAGTGAATACTCCCAAACTCATTCTATGAGGCCTATATCACCCTTATACCCAAACCAGACAAAGACACAACAAAAAATGAAAATTATAGGCCAATATCTCTGATAATATAGATGCAAAAATCCTCAACAAAATACCAGCAACTGAATTCAACAGCACATTAAAGATTACTTATCATGATCAACTGGAATTTATCCCTGGGATGCAAGGATGGTTCAGCATATGCAAATCAATGTGATACATAATATCAACAGAACAAAGGATAAAAACCATATGAATCATTTCAACTGATGCTGAAAAAGCATTTGATAAAATTCAACAGCCCATGATAAAAAAAAAAACCTTCAAAAAACTTGGTATAGAAGGAACTTACCTCAACACAAGAAAAGCCATATATGACAGACCCACAGCTAGTCTCATACTGAATTGGGAAAAACTGAAAGCCTTTCCTCTAAGATCTGGAACAAGACGAGGATGCCCACTTTCACCACTGTTATTCAAATAGTACTGGAAGTTCTAGCTAGAGCAATCAGACAAGAGAAAGAAATACAGGGCATCCAAATTGGAAATGAAGAAGTCAAATTATCTTTGTTTGCAGATGATATGATCTTATATCTAGAAAAATGTAAAGACTCCACAAAAAAGACTATTAGAACTGATAAACAAATTCAGTAAAGTTGCAGGATACAAAATCAACCTACAAAAGTCAGTAGCATTTCTATATGCCAACAGTAAACAATCTGAAAAAGAAACCAAGAAAGTAATCTCATTTAAAGAGCTACAAATAAAATAAAATTCCTAGGAATAAACATAACCAAAGAAGTGAAAGATCGCTATAAGGAAAACTATAAAACATTGATGAAAGAAATTGAAGGGGAAACAAAAAAATGGAAAGATATTCCATGCTTGTGAATTGGAAGGATCAATATTGTTAACACGTCCATACTATCCAAAGCAATCTACAGATTCAGTGCAATCCCCATCAAACTACCAATGACATTCTTCACAGAAATAGAAAAAATAACCCTAAAATTTGCATGGAACAACAAAAGACCAAGAATAGCCAAAGCTATTCTGAGCAAAAAGAACAAAACTGGAGACATCACATTATCTGACTTCAAATTATACTACAGAGCTGTGGTAACCAAAACAGCATGGTACTGGCATAAAAACAGACACGTAGACCAATGGAGCAGAATAGAGAACCCACAAATAAATCCACACATCTGTAGTGAACTTATCTTCAACAAAGGTACCAAGAACACACAGTAGGGAAGGACAGTCTCTTTAATAAATGGTGCTGGGAAAAGTGGACATCCATATGCAGAAGAATGAAACTAGACCTGTATCTCTCACCATATACAAAAATCAAATCAAAATGGATTAAAGGCTTAAATGTAAGACCTGAAACTATGAAACTTCTAAAGAAAACATTGGGGAAAAGCTTCAGGACATTGGTCTGGGCAAGGACTTCTTGAGAAATACCCCCAAATCACAGACAACCAAAGCAAAATTGGACAAATGGGATCACACCAAGCTAAAAACTTCTGCACAGCAAAGGAGACAACCACAGAATGGGAGAAAATATTTGCAAACTACCCATCTGACAAGGAATTAATAACCAGAACACATAAGGAGCTCCAAAAACTCAATAGGAAAACAAAATCAAATAATCTGATTAAAAAATGGGCAAAGGATCTGAATAGACATTTCTCAAAAGAAAACACACAAATGGCCAACAGGTATATGAAAAAATGCTCAACATCATTAGTCATCAGAGATATGAAAAGTAAAACTACAATGAGATATCATCTCACTACAGTTAAAACAGCATTTATCAAAAAGACAGGCAATTATGAATGCTGGCAAGGATGTGGAGAAAGAGGAACCCTCATACACTGTTGGTGGGAATGTAAATTAGTGCAACCACTATGGAGACCAGTGTGAACTTTCCTCACAAAACTAAAAACAGAACTACCATATGACTCAGAAATCCCACTGCTGGGTGTATATCCAAAGGATGGGAATTCAGTATATTGAAAAGATATCTGCACTCCTGTGTTTATTGCAACACTATTCACAATAGCCAAGATTTGGAATCAACCTAAGTGCCCACCAATGGATTAATGGATAAAGAAATTGTGGTACATATACATAATGGAATATTATATAGCCATAAAAAGAATGAAATCCTGCCATTTGCAACAACATGGATGGAACTGGAGAACATTATGTTAAGTGAAATAAGCCAAGCACAGAGAGACACGTTTCACATGTTCTCACTCACAAGTGGGAGCTAAATATTAAAAACAATTGATCTTATACACAATGAATTTCCATTGTAAAACTGATGAGGACTAGGAAGGAGAAGGACATGGTATAGTAGGGGCATGTAAAAGGGACCTGACCAGGTATGGGGTATCAGGGCAGAATCCCAAAAGAAGTCACTTCTGATCTGAGATCCAAAGGAAGAGGGATGGGAGGAAGCAAGCCAGGATTATCTGAATCCTTCCCTGAGATTTTTCTGGCTGGAACTGGAAATAAAAAACTGTTCTCTGGGATGAGAGAAGCCATATCATCTGCTGCATGGGGGAAACCCATTTTTGACTTGGGGGAAGGAAACCAATGCACATAGGGAGGCAAATAGAGGGGTTTTTCTAAGACTATTTTTTAGAGTAGTTTTAGGTTCACAGAAAAATTGAGAGGAACATACAGAAATATCCCTGCCCCCACATACGCACAGCCTCCCTCATTATCAACATCCCCCACCAGAATGGTACATTTGTTACAATTGGTGAACCTACATTGACACATCATTATCACCCAGAGTCCACAGTTTACATTAAGGCTCACTCTTGGTGTTGTACATCCTATGGGTTTGAACAAATGTATAATGATGTGTATCCACAATTATAGTATCATACAGAGTAGTTTCCTTGCCCTAAAAATCCTCTGTGCTCTGCTATTCAACTCTTCCCACCCCAACCCCTGGCAACCACTGATGTTTTTACTGTCTTTATAGATTTGCCTTTTCCAGAATGTCATATAGTCGGAATCATACATATGTAGCCTTTTCAGATTAGCTTTCTTTCTGTATTAATATACACTTAAGGTTCCACCACATCTTTTCAGGCTTGATAGCTCATTTCTTTCTTTCTTTCTTTCTTTCTTTTTGTCTGTCTCTGCTGCTTGAATCAGAAAGCTCGTTTATTTTTAGTGCTGAATAATATTCTATTGTACGGATGAACCACAGTTGGTTTATCCATTCACCTACTGAAGGACATCTTGGTTGCTTCCAAGTTTTTGGCAATTATGAATAAAGTTGCTATAAACATCTATGTGTAGGTTTTTGTGTGGACATAAGTTTTCAACTTTTTTCGATAAATACCAAGAAGTGATTGCTGGATCATGTGGTAAGAGTATGTTCAGTTTGGTAAGAAACTGCAGAACTGTCTTCCAAAGTGGCTGTACCATTTTGCATTCCTGCCAGCAGTGAGTGAGAGTTCCTGCTTCTCCACATCCTCGACAGCATTTGATGTTGTCAGTGTTCCTGATTTGGACCATTCTAATAGTTGTGTAGTGGTATCTCATTGTTGTATTAATTCACATTTCCCTGATGATATATGACATGGAGCATCTTTTCATATGCTTGTTTGCCATCTGTACATCTTCTTTGGTGAGATGTCTGTTAAAGTCTTTGGCCCACTTTTTAATTGAGTTCTTTATTTTCTTATTGTTGAGTTTGAGAGTTCTTTGAACATTTTGGATAACAGTCTTTTATCAAATATGTCTTTTACTGATATTTTGAATAACAGTCCTTTATCAGATGTGTATTTTGAGAATATTTTCTCTCAGTCTATGGCTTTTCTTCTTATTCTTGATAATTCTTTTGCAGAGCAGAAGTTTTTAAATTTTTAATTATAATGAAGTCCAACTTATCAATTATTTCTTTCATGGATCATGCCTCTGGTCATCACCATACCCAAGGTCATCTAGGTCTTCTCTTACGTTATCTTTTAGGAGTAAAACATTTAGGTCTGTGATTCATTCTGAGTCTGTGTCTGGATTCTTTTTTTTTTTTTTTTTTTTTTGCACATGGATGTACAGCTGCTCTTGCACCATTTGTTGAAAAGGCTGTCTTTGCTCCATTGTATTGTCTTTGCTCCTTTCTCAAGAATCAGTTGACAATGTACATGTGGATCTGTTTCTGGGCTCTCTCTTCTGTCACATTGATCTGTTTGTCTATTCTTTCACCAATACCACACTGTCTTGATTACTGTAGCTTTATAGTAAATCTTGAATTCGGGTGGTGTCAGTCCTCTGACTTTGTTCTCCTTCAATATTATGTTGGCTATTCTGGGTCTTTTCCCTCACCATGTAAACTTAGTTGGCAGTGAGGAAACTGCTCCAGATGCCTGAGACTCCAGATCTCACTCCCAGCTGACATCTCTGGTCCTAGGAAAACTCAATTACCCAGAATGAAGACTTCCTCCTTACTGCATAGGCAACTTCAGTTACCTGAGATAGTGATTGCCTTCCTCAAGTGGGTATTTAAAATTGAGTATAGAAAGGTTTCAGAAGGCTGGGCATGGTGGCTCATGCCTGTAATCCCAGTACTTTGGGAGGCTGAGGCAAAAGGATTGCTCAAGGCCAGAAGTTCTAGACCAACCCGGGAAACATAGCAAGACTTCATCTCTACAAAAAATTAAAAATTATCCAGGCACAGTGCCTATAGTCCTAGCTACTTGGAAGGTTAAGGCAATAGGATCACTTGCCCAGGAATTTGAGGTTACAGTGAATTATGATTAAGCCACTGCACTACAGCCTAGGTGACAGAGAAAGACCCTGTCTCTTAAAAATAAATAAATACATTTTTTAAAAAAATTTTTTAAAAGAAAGCCTTCAAGGCCAGGCGTGGTGGCTCATTCCTGTAATCCTAGCACTTTGGGAGGCTAAGGCAGGAGGATTTCTTGAGGCCAGGAGTTGGAGACTAGCCTGAGCCAAGAGTGAGACCCCATCTTTACAAAAAAATAGAAAAATTAGGGCGTAGTGGTACATGCCTATAGTCCCAGCTACTCAGGAGGCTGAGGCAGAAGGATCACTTGAGCCCAGGAGTTTGAGGTTGCAGTGAGCTATGATGATGCCACTGCACTCTAACCCAGGCAACACAGCAAGACCCTGTCTCAAAAAAAAAAAAGATATCAGAATTAAATACCAAAACCTCTTACAATTTTACTAACAGCAAATCTTTAAGAAAACCTTGTAGTTATAATATAGGAGACCAAAATTTTTAGTTTTGTATTAGTTTATTTTTAATATCAAAACTCAATTTTTATAAAAACTTATAAATATTTCCTTTTAATTATAGCCAACTTGATCACACATAAAAATTCCTTTCGTAAATTTTTTTCACAAACTTTCTACAATTTATGCAGACCATTTACAATATGCTTGGACTTTCTGCTTAGTCCTATACTTTCTCTTTCTTAAATTATCAGTCATTTTACTTTAGGACAAAAATTTACTATACAAGATCTTTCTCATATAAAATTATTCTCTTTTCTTTTTAACCTTTCTTACTAAAAACGCATCTTCATATATCCATAACTTTCTTCACGTCTCTCTCTCCTACTTGTTGGTTCTTTTCTATCTTCTATTTCCTTCCTAAATCCATATTTTGAAACAACCTTTAAATAACCTCTGAATTAGACAGAATTATTCTTTTTCCCAATAAAAAACACATTTTTATGCCTTATAATTATTTCTCATCAAAAATACATCGTATTTTTTGGCACATTTTATATAAAGGATTATATGTATTAATTAGAATTTTAACTCTTAGTAACCTTAAATTTTAGTGTAAACCTAGGAAGCAAGAAATCTTGAATTATCTGTTGCTTATCAGTGTTACAGATAAGAACCACTTTATAATTTTTAGAAACATGTTTCCCTATAATATAATTTCTAATCTTAATTGGAAATGACCCAGACATTTAATCTGTCATTGAGTTTAACATAACTTTAAGATTTCAAATTACATGAAAAGTTAATTCATAAGTGTTTATTCCATTAACATTTACTTAATTTATTTTTAACCATTTATACAGATTGCTTAAGAGAACTGAGATATTAGACAAAGGTAGTCATAATTTCAGGTTGTTTTCCCGTTAAACATTTTGACTGGCAGTGAATATCAGGTGTTCATCTAAATAAGAACCTTAAAGTTAAATACATGGGTATTCTGTCAATAACTCAGAAGATAGTTGTTTTTATTAAGCCAACAATATTAAACTAGTCTTATTTACCAAAGGATTTACTCAAGTCACATAAATTTGGAAAATATTTGAGCTTACCAATTTATGAACACTCATTTAACTATAAGTTGATTTTATACCATGTAGATAATACACAAATACAGACACGTACACATAAAAATACAGTCACAAATAAAGATTTTATAGCTTTGATTTATAAATTCTAGTCATAAGTCAGATAAAACTCAGTAGTTTAAAAACACAGTTGAAAAAAAATAATAAAAACACAGTTGAATTGAATTGTGCCTCTGAAATATGGAACAAGTTAAAGTTTATCTGTCCCACATGGCCAAAGCCCTTACTGACTTTTAGAGAACACAGTGTAGCAAATTTACATCTCAAAACACAGAGAAAGATTTTAAGCTTTCCAAAAAGTTAATGAAGTCTTAAATCTTCAAGGGACTGCAAAGTTCAGCAAGGCATTTAAAGGGTATTGTCTGACACTGCGTAAAAAGTTAATCAGGTTTACCTCCACTTTAATGGGGGTGGCTGAATATATTTTACCATTGTCAATGGGATATTGAGACCATAAATGGTCCAGTAAAATTTGCAAGGAAGCATCAGTGACACTCATTAGTCCAAGGTTAGAAAAATTTGTTGGATCTGTATTTTTATAATCTCAGTTTTTTGGTTTTGTTTTGTTTTTCAGGGTTCTTTTTTTTAGGGTCTTGCTCAGTCACCGAGACTGGAATACAATGGCCTAATCAATCATAGCTCATTGCAACTTCAAACTCCTGGGCTCAAACAATCCTCCCACCCCAGCTTCCTGAGTAGCTAGGACTACAGGCATGCACCATCATGTCTGGCCAACTTTTTAAAAATTTCTTTATAGAGATAGGATTTTGCCATGTTGCCCAGATTGGTCTGGAACTCCTGGATTCAAGCTATCCTCCCACCTCAGCCTCCCAATGTGTTGGAATTACAGGCATGAGCCACTGTGCCCAGCCTTAATCTCAGTAGTTTTATTCTCATTCTTTTGTTGTTTGGTTTGCTCCTTCCGTTCCAAATTTAAATACATTTCCCCCTTTTGAAAGAAGAAAATTTTTGCATTGTGAAATTCCAAAAATCCCTGCCTAAGAGACACACAGAGGCCAAGGGAACAAGCAGAAAGGAATGAATTCAGCTAAGGGAGAATATGGAGGCACAGGATTAGGAGAAGGAGCAGTTGGAGGCAAAAGGGAGAAACTCTCTGAAGTCTTTTTCAATTTAGTAATAGTTTCAAATATGCTTTTGTTTACTTCTTGAATGAAGGCATTTTTTTTTCAGAATTTCTTTTAGAAGCTTCTAGGTGCTATTGGAATTAAGTCTCCCATTGAATTAGTCTGGTGCTAAACCCAGCTTTTTCTAATTGTGTACGTAAATAAATTATGTTAGGCTTTTTCTAAAGATCCCCATTTTGGCCACTGCTGCTTATGACCATCCCAGGTTTATATGCAAGACAATCAGTAAAACTATATGATTCAGAAACAAATCAGCTTCCTTTTCAGCATCTGTAGGTTATGCATTAATCAGTATGTCAACAATTTGAGGAGCTAATGATAAGATTCTTTACTCAGGGGAGGACAGGATATCACCATGAATCACAAGGCACTTTCAAAAAAGCAGGTTGGTTTGGAAGCCTATTTACTTTAAAAAAAATTTTTTTGATAGGAGAGACAGGATCTCACTATGTTTCCCAGACTGGTCTC
Source organism: Daubentonia madagascariensis (assembly GCA_023783475.1). Lineage (NCBI taxonomy): Eukaryota > Metazoa > Chordata > Mammalia > Primates > Daubentoniidae > Daubentonia > Daubentonia madagascariensis. Next base: position 13,935,646 of record JAKFHU010002658.1, read on the forward strand.
AAAGTCCTGGTCTCAAGTGATCCTCCTGCCTCTGCTCCCTGGAACACTCCCAACTTTGTTGGTGTGTCTTCTGAGACTGACGGTACACTGCATCTATTGACACCAGCTGGTTTTATATATAACACTTATGGTCCTTCTACTAACAAATACTTAGGTAAGTGGACCCACCAAACCTGGGATGGTCATAATAGCTTGATTCCATATCTTTGTGATTGTGAATTATGCTGCAATAAATATATAAGTGCAGGTATCTTTTTTATACAGATATTTTTACCATATACATATTAGGTACACAGTTAGAAAAAGAATAAAAATGTTACTCTCTAGAACACAAGAAGACAATAAATATTAGAACAGAAATATTAACAGATATATTTTTTATTTAATGATGTCTTTTCCTTTGGGTAGATACACAGTAGTGGGATTTCAGGATCATGGCAGATCTGCTTTCACTTCTTTGAGAAATCTCCATACTTATCTCCATGAAGGGTGTACAACTTACATTCCCACCAACAGTGTATATTTGTTCCCTTTTCACCACATCTGTGCCAACATCTGTTGTTTTTTGACTTTTTAATACTGGCCATTCTAATTGGAGTAAGATGGTATCTCATTGTGGTTTTAATTTGCATTTCTGTGATGATTAACGATGCTGAGCATTTTTTCATGTTTTTTGGCCATTTGTGTATCTTTTGAAAAATGCCTGTTCATGTTGCTTGCCCACTTTTTGATGGGGTTGTTTGTTTTTTTCTTGCTGAGTTGTTTGAGTTCCTTGTAATTCTGGATATTAGTCCTTGGTCAGACATACAGTTTGTGAATATTTTTTCCTATTCTGCAGGTGATCTATTTACTCTGTTGATTATTTCTTTTGCTGTGCAGAAGCTTTTAAGTTTGATTAAGTCCCATTTGTCTATTTTTGTTTTTGTTGCATTTGCTTTTGGAGTCTTAGTCATAAATTCTTTGCCTATGCCAATGTCCAAAAGAGTTTTTTCTAGGTTTTCTTCTAGGATTTTTATGGTTTCAGGTCTTACATTTAAGCCTTTAATCCACCTTGAGTTAATTTTTGTATATGGTAAGAGATAGGGATCCAGTTTCATTCTTCTACATATAGCTATCCACTTTTCCCAGCACCATTTATTGAATAATGTGTCCTTTCCCCAGTGTATGTTATTGTCTGCTTTGTCAAAGATCAGTTGGTTGTAGATATATAGTTTTATTTCTGGGTTCTCTATTCTGTTCCATTGATCTATGTGTCTGCTTTTGTGCCAGTACCATGTTGTTTTGGTTAATATAGCCTTGTAGTATAATTTGAAGTCAGATAATGTGATGTTTCCAGTTTTGTTCTTTTTGCTTAGGATTGCTTTTGCTATTTGGGCTCTTTTTTGGTTCCATATGAATTTTAGGATAGGTTTTTTCCTAATTCTGTGAAAAATGAAATTGGTATTTTGGTAGGAATTGCATTGAATCTGTAGATTGCTTTGGGCAGTATGGTCATTTTAACAATATTGATTTTTCCAGTCCATGAGCATGGGATGTTTTCCATTTGTTTATGTCATCTACAGTTTCTTTCATCAGTGATTTGTAGTTCTCCTTGTAGAGATCTTTCATCTCCTTGATTAAATTCATTCCTAGGTTTTTGTTTTGTTTCGTTTCATTTTGTTTTTTGCAGCTATTGTAAATGGGATTGAGTTCTTGATTTGGTTCTCAGTTTGGTCCTTGTTAGTGTATAGAAATGCTATTGATATTTGTACATTGATTTTATAACCTGAGACTTTGATGAATTCATTTATCAAATCTAGGAGTCTTTTGGAGGAGTCCTTAGGGTTTTCTGGGTATAAGATCATATCAGCAAACAAAGATAATTTGACTTCTTCTTTTCCAATTTGGATGCCCTTTATTTCTTTCTCTTGCCTGATTTCTCTGGCTAGGACTTTCAGTACTGTGTTGAATAGAAGTGGTGACAGTGGTCATCATTATTTTGTTCCAGTTCTCAGGGGGAATGCTTTCAACTTTTCCCCATTCGGTATGATGTTGCCTGTGGATTAGTCATATATAGCATTTCTTATTTTGAGATATGTTCTCTCTATGCCAAGTTTTTTGTTGGTTTTTATCATGAAGGGATTCTGGATTTTATCAAATGTTTTTTCCACATCTATTAACATGATCATATGGTTTCTGTTTTTAATTCTGTTTATGTGGTGAATCACATTTCTTGACTCGTGTATGTTGAACCATCCTTGCATCCCTGGGATGAAACCCATTTGATCTTGGTGAATTATCCTTTTGATGTGCTGTTGGATTCAGTTTCCTAGTGTTTTGTTGAGGATTTTTGCATCTATTTTCATCAGAGATATTGGTCTGCAGTTTCCTTTTTTTGTTGCATCTTTTCCTGGATTTGGTATCAGGGTGATATTGGCTTTGTAGAATGAGTTAGGGAGGATTCTTTCCTTCTTGAGCTTTCAGAACAGTTTCAGTGGGATTGGAACCAGTTTTTCTTTGTAAGTCTGGTGGAATTCAGCTGTGAATCCATCTGGTCCTAGGCTTTTTTTGGGGGAGGGGGGAGATTTTTTATTACTGATCCAATCTTGCTACTCATTATTGGTCTATTCAGGAGTTCTGTTTCTTCCTGGTTCAATCTCTGGAGGTTGTATGTTTTGGGAAACTCATCCATTTCCTCTAGCTTTTCCAGTTTGTGAGTGTTGTTCACAATAGTCTCTGATCTGATGATCTTTTGTATTTCTGTGGTATCAGTTGTAACATCTCCTTTTTCATTTTTGATTATTTTTATATGAATCTTCTCTTTCCTTTTTTGATTAGTCTAGCTAGTGGGTTATCAATTTTGTTTACCTTTTCAAAGAACCAAGTTTTTGTCTTGTTGATCTTTTGTTGTTGTTGTTGTTGTTGTTGTTTTGGTCTCTATTTCATTTAGCTCTGCTCTGATCATTTTTATTTCTTTTCCTCTGCAAACTTTGGGTTTGATTTGTTCTTGTTTTTCTAGTTTCTTGAGGTGTGATGTCAGGTTGTTTGTTAGTTTGTGATCTTTCTACTTTTTAGGTGCAGGCATTTAATGCTATGAACATCCCTCTTAGCACTGCTTTTTCTGTATCCCACATGTTTTGATATGTTGTGTTTTCATTTTCATTTGTTTCAAAAAATTTTTGGTTTCCATTTTATTTATTCATTGACCTAGTGATCATTCAAGAGCATGTTGTTTAATTTCCACGTATTTGTATAATTTCTGAAGTTCCTCTTTGTATTGATTTCTAGTTTTATTCCACTGTGATCTAAGAAGATACTCAATATAATTTCAATTTTTAAAAATTTGTTAAGACTTGTTTTGTAGCCTAACATGTGGTCTCTCTTGGAGCATATTTCATGTGCTGATGAAAAGAATATATATTCTTCCCAGGAAATCCTTAGTGGGGAAAAAAAAAAGAATGTATATTCTGTAGTTGTTGAGTGAAATGTTCTGTAAATGTCTGTTAAATACATTTGGTCTAAAGTCCAATTTAATTCCAGTGTTCTTTGTTGGTTTTCTGTGTTGATGATCCATCTAGAGATGTGAGTGGGGTGTTGAAGTTCCCCACTATTATTGTGTTGGTATATATCTCTTTTCTTTAGGTCAAGTAATATTTGTTTTGTGAATCTGGATGCTTTGATGTTGGGTGCATATCTATTTAAGATCATTATATCCTCTTGCTGAATTGATCCTTTATCAATATATAATGACTTTGTCTTTTTTTTACTGTTTTTGATTTAAAGTCTGTCTTATCTGATATAATTATAGCTACTCCTGCTCAGTTTTGGTTTCCATTTGTGTGAAATATCTTTTTTCACCCATTTGCTTTCAGTCTACATGTCTTTAGGGGTAAGGTGACTTTCTGGTAAGCAGCATATAGTTAGATCATTTTTTTAAATGGATTTTGCCAATCTCTTTCTCTTGAGTGGAGCATTTGATCCATTTATATTCAAGGTTAATATTGATATGTTAGGCTTTGTACTTGTCATATTGTTACTTGATTTCTAGTTGTTTTATAAATTCTTTGTTTCTTTCTTTTTCTCTTTTTGTCTTTGTGGTTTGCTGAACTTCTGTCATGTTGCCGTCTAATTCCTTTCTCTTCCTCCTTTGTGTGATTGTTTTATTGGACCTTTGAGTTTTATATTTTTGTGTGTTTTTGTGATGATAAATATTGACCTTTCATTTCCATGTTTAAGACAACTTTGAGCATTTCCTGTAGGGCTAGTTTAGTGGTGATGAATTCTCTCAGTGTTTGCTTGTCTGGGAAATAATTATTTCTCCTTCATTTATGAAGCTTATTCTGGCAGGATATAAAATTCTTGACTGACAGTTTTTTTCTTTCAGCACTTTGAAAATACCATCCCATTCTCTTCTGACCTGTAAGGTTTCTGCCAAAAAGTCCATTGTTAGTTTAATAGGGTTGCATTTATAGGTAATTAGACACTTTCCTCTTGCTAATTTTAAAATTCTTTCTTTCACTTAAACTTTAGTCATTCTGATTATAATATGCCATAGTGAAGTCCTGTTTGTAATGTATTTGCCTGGGGATTGTTGGGCCTCCTGTATCTGAGTGTCTAACACTCTTGCTAGTCTTGTGAAGTTTTCATCAATTATTTCCTTAAATAGGGTTTCTAAACTTTTTGATCCCTCTTCCCCCTTGGGAATACCAATAATCCTTAAGTTTGGTCACTTTGTATAGTCCCAGACATCTGAAAGTCTTTGTTCATTATTTTTTATTCTTTTTTCCTTATTTTTTCTGACTGGATTATTTCAAAAGATATCTCTTCAAGTTCTGAGATTCTTTCTTTTGCTTGGTCTAATCTATTTTTGAAGATTTTGAATGTGTTTTATATTTCCTTCAATGATTTTTCAGCTCCAGAATTTCTATTTGTTTATTTTTTTTAAGATAGCTGTCTCCTTGGTAAATTTCTCATTCGTATCCTGAATTTATTTTCTGATGTCTTTGTATTGGTTTTCAGATTTCTCTTGCATCTCATTGAGCTTCTTTGGAATCAATATTTGGAATTCTTTATCTGGCATTATGGGAAATTCTTTTTGATTGGAATCCATTGCTGGACAATTGTTGTGGTCCTTTGGTGGTGTCATATTTCCTTGCTGTTTCATGTTTCCTTAGTTGTTCCTTTGATATTTGCACATCTGATGTGGCAGTCGCTTGTTCTGATTTTTTGAAATTGATTTCAAAGGGGAGAATTTTTTCCTGAAGATGTATATATGTTGCTGGTTGAGTACAACACTTTGGCTTTGATTTAGGGTGCCTGCAGTAGTATGATGTTTGTATGATTTCTTAGGCAGTACACAGGGTCAGTGGTATCTGATTTTTTTTGGTAGGTTAGGATACCATTATTAGCTGAGGCTGTGGTGAAGTTTTGCTGGGGACTTGAATGCCAGATAAGCCAGTCTTTGGGCTCCAGTAGTAGCAGTAGAGGGCTGAGTATGCCTGATTTTAGGCCCCAGAGAAGCTTACGCTGGCAGCAGTATTACTGTGTCCTGGGGGGCCAATTCTTAGGCCTTCAGGTGGCTTGCTCAGAAGTTAGTAATGGGCTAGGTGTGTGGGGGGGTTCTCCGCAGCTGCTATGGTGTGGTTCCTGAGCAGCTGGTATGGTGTGGGAGGTGGCAATAGTGATGATGGAGCCACCCACTAGGACCCAAGTGGTCCATGTTTGTGTTACTGGTAGCTGCAATGGATTGGGCAGACTAGTCCCATAGCTGCCTGGGATAGGGCAGTAGGTATTGTCTTAAGTGTGCTTCAGAGAACTTGCTTTCCCCATCCCTTCCAGGCCTCATGGCAGCTGCAGCCACATCACCTTAAACTTGGCCTGAGGACAGGGTATGGCCCAGCGTTAAACTCTCAACATGGTGCTGGCTGTAGGCTTGTAATCAAAGAGGGCAGGGTCCCTTTCAAGTGAGTGGTGTGGGCAAGAAACTTTGGGGAGTGTGGTCTGTTTGCATCCTAGTCTCACAGGAGCCCATAGCAGGGCAGTGGGAGTTGTCCTAAGTGTGTGTAGGAGAGCTTGGGCTCCCCTGTCCCTCCTTAGCTGGGTGGTGGCTGTAGCCCAACTCAGCCCAAGGGCGGGACATAGCCCAGTGTTAAATTCTCAAAATGGCACTTTGGGCCTGTGACTGGAAAGGCTGGGCCTCACCCAGGCAAGCAGTGTGGGCCAGAAATTATAGAAAATGCTGTCCACTCATGTCTCAGTCTCAACAGCATCCCATGGCATGGTGGTGGGGAACTTCCTGGGAGTGCATGGGAGTGCCTAGGCTTCTCTAACCTTCCTCAGAGTAGCAGAGTTACTACAGGCATGCCTGCAGTTCACCAGTATCTAGGCTCTCAGAATGGTGCGCAGCTCAAGCTGCTCCAGGCTCAGGTGCCTATGGGATTCCACATGGGTTCCCTTTTTGGAACAACGTTTTTGTTAGGACTGAGACCTACATAGGTCAGGAGGTTCTCTCATAGCCAAGATTGTAAAAGCTCATTTTGGAGTATGGAGCCCTGGGGGCTTCTCTCTTATTGTTTCCCTGCATCCAGCAGCTTCTCCCAGCTCTTAGCCAGTCCCTGGCCAGGCAAGTTGCCCTGAACCCTCTCCTTACTCACTTTTGGTGGTTTCCATTTGTTCCCTGGTGAATCCTAGTGTTCTCTCCTAGGCAATCTGTTCAAAATATAAGAATCTGCTTACTATTCTGGTCCCTGTCCATGGACGAGGCACATACTACCTACGTCTAACTGATCATCTTGATCCAAAATTTCTAATTTTAATACACCAAATATCGGGGGGGGGTGTTATCCTTGAGCTACCTTGGGCTGCTCCTTCACTCCTCTCAGTCTGGGACTCCGGAGCTGGACTGGGTTTTAGGCAGAAGCAAAGTAGAAATATTTCTTAAGCAGCTACCGTGTCACAGATACTAGACACTTTCACATGTATTTTCTCATTTCATCTGAAAAAAAGCTGTGGAGAGTCAGTGCAAATTATCCCAGTTCATTTTCTATTTTCCCTAGAGACAAGGTCTCGCTATGTTTCCCAGACTGGCCTGGGACTCTTGGGCTCGAGTGATCCCCTCACCTCAGCCTCCCGAGTAGCTGAGACTACGGGCACACGCCACTGCACCCAGCTCAATTATCCCAGTTTTTACAGATAACGAAACCAAAGCCCAGAGAAATCAAATATATTACCAAAAGAGGTACAGCTGAGAAGTGGAAAAAAAAAAACTTGGAAATTCCACCTCACTTTGAGGAATAAGATTATCTGCCCCTTCCACCTCCTCCGAATTGTCATCCCCAGATCACCCTCCACCCTCCACTTCCCACCTCCAACCCCTCCGCTCGTGAAGAAGAGCACATCAGGGCTCAGTTCTGACATCTTGGCTCCATATTGGATCTGTGTAGTTTTGATTTTGTGTGAGACGCCCTCTCCTCTCCTCACTCAGGTTTTCAGATCCAACGTGGAAACCCTCCTCACCCCACCCTGATTCTGACACCCCACATATGCCTGCCTTACCCAACCTCACCCCCTAGCTTATAGACTACATTTTGGAAAAAGGGAAGAGGAAGAACTCTCATTGTGCTTTTATTTACCCTTGTTCTGCTGACTAATAAAGTTGAGCAACTTGTGTTGGCCGTTTGCTTGTTCAAATCTCTTACCTAGTTTTTCCTTTGGATTGTCTGTCTTTTTTTTATTGAGTTGTAGGAGTTTTTTTTTAAGCCTCCCCCAAGTTCAAAGTACACTCCAGGTAATATTTATTCATTTATTTATCTATCTATCTGTCTTTTACAGACAGGATCTCACTCTATCACCCAGGCTGGAGTGCAGTGGCATGATCATAGCTCACTGTAGCCTTGAACTCCCAGGCTTAAGCCATCCTCCTGCCTTAGCCTCCCAGGTAGCCAGGACTATAGGTGCATGCCACCATGCCTGGCTAGGAGTTTTTAATACATTCTGAATACAAGCCCTTTCTCAGATATGTGATTATCTCAGATAAGCACAAATATCTTCTCCTGCTCCATGGCTTGAATTTTAACTCTTTAAGGATGTCTTTTGATGAACAGAAGTTTTAAATTTCAATGCAGTCCAATTTATCAATATTTTTCTTTATAGTTAAGGCTTTTTTTTCTTGATTAAGAAAAGTTTTTCCTATTTCAAAGTTTTGAAGACACTCTTATATTATCCTATATATATCATCATATCTATCATTTTATCTTTCACATTTAGATCTGCAGTCTATCAGGAATTAATTTTTGTGTATGTTGGGAAGCAGAGTCAAGGTTCATTTCTTTCTGTATGGACACCCAATTAGTTCAGCATCATACAGTGAAAACAGCCTCCTTTAGCCAATGTTCTGCATGCTACCTCCATCATAAATCGTATGTCCTTATGAATATGAGCTGTTTCTGGGCTTTCTATTCTTTATAGTTTTCTGTTTGTTCTTCCTTGTGCCAAAATCACACTATTATTATTTCCGTAGCTTTATAATGTCTTGACTTCTGGTAGTATAAGTCCTCCAACTTTATTCTTCTTCAAGATTGTCTTGATTAATTTTTGGTCTTTTATGGTTCCATATGAATTTTAAATCAGCTTGTCAGTTTCCACTAAAAAATATTTGCTAGGATTAAGACTAAAATTATAGGAATCTAGAAATTAATTTGAAGAAAATTGACATCTTTTTAGTATAGAGCCTTTAATTCATGGTATATACCTCCATTTATTTAGATCATTAATTTCCTTCAATATTATTTTATAGTTTTTGCATAGTGGTCTTGACCACCTTTGTTAGATTAATTTCAATAGTTTATATGTAGATCCTTTTGGATCTTCTTCTTCTTTTTTTGGAGACAGAGTCTCAGTCTGTCACCCCCCCCCCCCAGTTAGAGTGCAGAGGTGTCATCATAGCTCACTGCAACCTCAAACTCCTGGGCTTAAGCGACCCTCCTGCCTCAGCCTCCTGAGTAGCTGGGACTACAGGCGTGTGCCACCATGCCTGGCTAATTTTTCTATTTTTAGTAGAGACGGGGTCTCGCTCTTGCTCAGGCTGGTCTCAAACTCCTGAGCTCAAGCGATCCTCCTGTCTCAGCCTCCCAGAGTGTGCATCTGCTTTATATACAAGCATGTCATCTGTGAATGATGATAATTTTATTTCCACTTCTTGTGAACTTAATTTCTTTTTCTTGCTTTGGTACAATGGCTAAGACCTCCAGTACAATGTTGGGTAAAAGTGAGCATCCTTATCTCGTTCCGTCTCTCAGGGGAAAAGGTTTCAACGTTTTATAATTAAGTATAAGATTTGTTCCACTGTATAAGGTTTATATATGTGCATGTGTGTATACATATATGTAATAACCTTATACAAATGCTAGACAGAAAGAAGGACATTTTTATAAACATTTCAAAGCTATAAAAGTTTTGATTTATCAAGAAGATATAACAATTCTACATTTTTATTCACTAAATATATGTATATTTAAGATTTATTTTAGCTAGAGTTTTTGTCGTTTTTAGTGGGAAAATTAGCCACATAACCCAGCCCACCTCTTCCTCTCTTTGTATATTCTTGATTTGCATCCTTTGCTGTTAAACGTGTTGCAAATATTTTTCCCAGCTCTCAATGTGTCTTTCAACTTTCTTTAATGTTTTTTGTTTGTGTGTTTATAGAAGTTTTCAATTGTTATGTAGTCAAACCTTTAGTCTTTACCTTTGTGGCTTCCAGATCCCATGCTCAGGAAACTTTTCCCACCCCAAGATTGTAACATACTCTTCTATGTTTTCTTCTGATAGTTGTATAGTTTCATTTTTATATTATATTTAGCTCTTTAATCTATCTGTACTTTTATTTTTGTGTATGGTGTATAACTTTATTTGAGCCAAATGATTTGCTAACTCCTCCCACATCATTTATTGAATGGCCTATCCTGTCTTCTGATTTGAAATGTCACTGTTATCAGAAACTACTTTGTTCCTCAAATCTGTTTGTTTATTCTGCTCCTGCGGAGTTTTTAACAGGGTGACTTGCGTGATTTCTCCTCAGCCTCTACTCCCTGGTAGCTGTCACTTTACCCGAGTTCCTGTCCATCCTGGCTGGCCAGCGACTCTCCCAAAAGTGCGTTAATGGTGCCTTGGCACACAGGGCTCTCGTGAGGACTAGAGAGTAGATAGTAGGTTCCAGAGATACCAGCTTTCCACCCCTTTCACTAGTCCTCCCTTCACGTGCCGACAGCCCCTCTGAGCAGAGGAAGCCACAGCAGCTCTTCAGCCAAACAAGGGCTGGACCCAGAGGGGAGCAGAAAGTCTTAAGGGGGATCTCAAATGTTCCTTGACATTTTCACCCACTGTCCCAGCCTGGGAGCTGGTAGTTTGTATAGCTTGTCCCTCCCTCCCCTAATATACCCCTGGGTTCTCCAGCAGGTTCTCCAGGTTTTGCCTATTTCACAGGATGTCCCCAGAAAAACAGAAGCTGCACATCCTACTCTTGGCTGAGTCCTTGGCTCTGTGCCCTCCCAGTTTGAGGAGAAATGACTCCCGCTCTCAAAGGCACTCGTAAGGCATGGGCGCACAGTGGCCTGGCTACTTTCTTGAAAAGAGGGTGGAGAAATAGAACAAAACATAACCAATATCTCAAAAAATCACTCTCCCACACATTTATTATTTGTGTCATTTACAAAAATTATCTTGAGCCCAGAGGCAGCCAGAATAAGACGTGACGTAAAACACCATTTCTGCTCAACAAATATTTATTAAGCACTCGTATGCCCAGCACAGAGTAAGGCATCTTCCTCTCTTCTAAACTTTATGCTTCTGGAGAGTTCGCCATGGAGGCTCAGGTTGGGCTGGTTTGCAGCGCACAGGCCTGTGCTCCAGGCATGAGATGGAGGTGGGAGGACCAGCCTGGCCCCACGAGCTCCCAGCCCAGGTGGCCTCGACTAGTGGCAACAGCCTTAATAATCATTGGCACTGGAGGCCAAACCCAACACCATTTTCCAGGTGAGGTTAATCCATGACCAAGGTGTTTTTGAGAACATCCTCCCTGGGCCCTTCCCTCACCAGAAAGAGGTGTGGATAGCACATCTTCAGGTGCACCCTGGAGGGGGCGGCCCTGGCTCTCAGCCTGAGCTTTTGCCTCTCCCTGGCCTCCTGTGGTGTCGCAGCCCAGGACAGAGTCACTCTCTCTGGTCTCAGCGACACTGGTCAGTGTTAAAGACTTACTGACATGGAATTGAAGCTTTTTGACAGAAGAATTGAAAGGGAGAAACGCTGGAAGAGAAGTGGGCACCTACAAAAGAGTCTGAGTCTGGGACAAACATGGAGTGTGTCTATTCCTGGTAACTCCAAGACCCAGGGCCCAGAAGGAGGAGGCAATCTCGTGCTGACTGAGTCCTGAGGAACTCGGAAACCAGGGGCCCACTATGGGAACAGAAGAGCCATCAGTAGTACTGCCTGGAAACCTGATGGTCAGAGGGCATGCCATTCTCAAGTGACAGGCAGTCTCAGGGGAACAGCTTCCCTAGGCCTTGGGGGAGGGGTGTCAAGAGACAACTACAGGGGAGACCCTCATGGCCCCTCAGTTCAGGGCCATGGAGCTGATGGCACCAGCATCCTTGACAGGACCTTCAAAGCTGTGGTTGACATAGACGTTGGTGGCCAGGGAGGGGTGCTTTGGGCAGGAGGCCGCCCTGGCCGCTGCTGCCTCCTCAGCCCGCTCCTGCTCCAGCACCAGAGCTGGGTTGACATCAGGCCCTGCAGAGAGACAGAGAAAAAGGACCACAGTCAGAGAGGCAGGCAGCGGGTACAAGCGGGCAGTGCAGCCAGGAGAGGAAGTCTGGAGAGTGGGCGCTCAGCCCCAACCTCTGTCTGCATCTGTGCTTGCTCCACCCTGCCCTGAAAACCCAGCAGCCATTTCCAGCTGGCATTATGCCTGGTCCCCAGCCATCTGCCTCTGTGGACTTGCTTGCTCAGGGGAAGCCCTGAGACCTCCCCATGGGTATTCACAGGCCCTTTCTTCCTGGGACATCCTGTGCTGACACCGCAGCCAAAAATCCTGAAAGAAGCTCTTCCTCATTCTGCACAACAAACTGGGCATGAGGGGTCCCCGGGGGGCTCTGTGCCATATGCCTTCCTGGGTCACCGCCTACGCAGGCCAAGCTCCAGGGGGGGCCTGGCCTCCCCCATCCCCCAGACGCTCTGCAAACCTCCAAGGGGCAGCTACCACCTGCAGCTCCAAGGCCCTGGGCTCCCCTGGTCCAGGCAAACCCCAGGCTAATCTTCCTTGCCCCTCTCTCGCGTCTCACCCACCATCCCCAACACACACACTCTCTTCTTCCAAAGAAGGTCAAGGAGTTCCTACAAGAGACTGTGGCATCATGGTTAGGGAACCTAGAGCTGTGTGAGCTCCAACCCCTGCCCCGTTTGACAAAGTCTGTGACCTGGAGCAGCTGTCTCAGTTTCCTCGTCTGTATAATGGGAACAATGATACCTACCTCTGGGGATGATAACAAAATTAAAGACACATATGTTGATACACAAACACACCCTTCTATAAATGTCTTCTAGTAAAATTATCTTATTATTACCATCTGGTGAGGGGTAAAATTGAACTCCCATCTTGCCCATCCTAAGAGCCAGAAACACCCTCATCCTGGTGAGCTCAGATTAAGTCTCTGCAGGGGGCAATTTTGAATCATCATGTTCAGCAATGACAGTACAAGGAAATGGGCACTTGCACATAATGTCGGTACAAGTTTAAACAGTAACACTTTCTGGAGGGTGTCAACAATTGGCATTAGCAATTGATGTTTTCACAGTCTTTCTCTAAGGAGATATCAGAGGATGAGGTCAAAGCTTCAGCTACAAGGTCATTCACTGCAGCACTGACAGTGAGAGTGGAAAGTCAGAAATAATCTAACATCCAACAATTAGGAGCTGGTTAAGTAAGTCGTGGTGGAACAGCATATAGCATGGTGTTTTCAAACAAAGAGTTGCCACCCATTAATGAGTCATGAAATCAATTAGTAGATTAATACTGGCATTTTAAATTAATGATAGAATAGAAACAAAAATATCAGAATGCTTCACATGTAGTAAGGACAAGTATTATTTTGTGAAACGTATGTTTTAGTTACATGTGTCTGTGTCACTATGCCCGTGCACATCACCTCTCAATGTAAAATACAGTTCTTGTTGAAGGTCATGTCTAAAAGTCCAACAGCAGGAGAGATCCATAGGGCCACTGAAACAGTGTTTGGGACACACGTCTGCTGACAAAGAAAGATGTTCACAACACGTTAAGTGAAAAACAGCAGCTTCCAAAACAGGAAGTGCCATGTGGTCATGATCTTGGCCGTGTGAGTGCTCCTGACGTTCACCTATGGCTTGTGTGTACTCCTGAGCTTGCATGGTGAGCGTGCCCTGTTGTTGTGATCATCATAATCATGACAGCCTGGCAGGAGCGGGCCTGGGCACTCACCCAGGTAGCTGAGGATGACTGGCAGGAAGACCAGGCCATGCAGCAGGCCCAGCAGGGTGATCATAATGTTAAGGCGGAAGAAGAAGATCTGGATGAGTTGTGCCTTCGCGAGGCCCAGGACAAGAATGCCAGGGAAGTTGGTCATGGCCACTCCTGCAAACACCTGGGGGTCACAGCCAGGCATCAGGTGGGGCACAGGGCATCAGGCAGGGCACAGGGCATCAGGCGGGCACAGGGCGTCAGGCAGGGCACAGGGTGGCCCATCCCACCCCACTCACCGCACTGCCCATAGAGACAGTGGCCTCTTTGGCCCTGTCCACCCGGGTGGGCTTGGTGCTGATGGCAAAGGAACGGGTGATATGGGACACAAACTCCACAGACATGCCCACAGCCTGTGAGCAGAAAGGGGGCTTCAGCCGAGAAAGGCAGAGGTCTCCATTGGTACCAATGGGGCAAGAGTCTAGATTCTAGGCAGAATTGGGGATATTCTATTAGCCTAGATTCCCAACCGCCCCTCCAGGGGCCACCTGGTGCCTGTATCTGGTGGGTTACCGTGACCAGGTTGATGAGGGACACAGCGTTGTAGCCAATGCCCCACAGGGACATTAAGCCAACAGTGTCCACGAGGATCATGATGATGGAGAACAGGTTGAGGATGCCGGAGCGTAGGTCCATGCCCAGCAGGATGCAGCAGACGGTGAAGGTGGGCACAAGGCAGAGGCTGAGCATAAAGAGCCCTTCGGGGAGGATGGTCAGGTACTGCTCGTAAAACACATTGCTGATCCTGCCAGAGCACAGAGCATGATCACAGGCACAGGCCTTGCAGGCCCTTAAGATGGGCAGGACACCCCCACTTCAGAAGGAGAATGTTAAGGCTCAGATAGGCATATATTAGGGTGAGAACCAGTGTGAGATATGGACAGGCCCAGGGCCATGCGGCTGGAGCCTCCTGACCTGAAGCTGGTCCTCATCTCAAGCAACTTCTTGTAAGCCCACCACCCTAACCTCCCGTCCCCAGCATTCACCACCCCCACCTCCCTCAGCCTGGCCACTCAGGTCCTCACGTGTAGGAGAAGACCTCAAAGGCTGGGTCTGTCCCGGGCACCTTCCGCAGGTCAGCGGTGATGTTGGCTGCCAGCTCCCGAGCTGCCCGCAGAGCTTCTGTGTAATCCTGCGAGCTACGCAGGGGCTTGTGGTAGGCCATGAACCGGGAGGCTGGGCGGCCACAGTACGTGGGAGAGGGAAGGGCAAAGGTCAGAGCCCAATCCAGGACACCTCAGAACACCCATGGACAGTGGCACAAGCATTTGATCAAGCTGGGCTCAGGGTTCTGCCACCACCATTTGGAATTCTTAGTAAATTCTGGGCAAGGGGCCTGAATTTTTATTTTGCACCATCCCTGCAAACTCCATAGCTGGTCCTACTGCTGTGGAAGACCCAAATCTGGGCCCAAGCTTTGACGGTTAGAGTCTAAATAGATCTCCCTGACAAACCCAAATTCTTCTCTGTATGGTTTCAAGCTATGCATTTGATTTTAAAGATTAATTAGCTTTCAAATTTGCATCTTCCTATAGGAAAGGACTAGAAAGGAAGACAGAAAAATGACCACGGTTGAATTCACAAACAGTTGAATTGTTACAGCTGTGGCTTAGGGCTCCTGCCAAGTAAATACAATAAAGGTTATTTCTTAATTGTGTACAGTGATCATGTGTATTAGGAAAAGAAACAGAGCTACATACATGTGAAGAAAAAAAGAAATGTTCTTGGACATATGCAATCTCAGAGCAGGAGAGGTACCGGGAGAGCCTCCCGCCAGGCCTCTATCTGGAGGTTGGTTCACACACAGATGGCCACCCCAGCCCAGAGATTCAGGTCTGGAAGGTCTCGGGTGGGGCCTGGGAACTTGCATTTCTAACCATTTCCAGGTGATGCTGATGCCGCTGACCAGGGGACCCTGCTTTGGGGAGCACTGCTCTAGACTAACCTAGTGCACACACAAGGAGACTAAGGTCAGAGAGGCACAGACCTGCCCCAGGTCACAGGAGATTGGCCTCCCCATCGGCTTCCTCCAGGGCCTGCTCCTCTGTCCCTGACTGAGACACCCACTCCCTTCTGCCCACACCAGCCCTGCCACACAGGCCCCACAGAGCCTGCAGTGCCCAGGGACCAGGGCCATGGCGTGGTAGGTTGCCCTTCCAGGGAGATGGGACCTTCGTGGAAGATTTAGCTGGGGCGAGTGAGCTTCAGTTAGTTTGTAACTAGTAATTCAAACCATGAATGACTTCAGTGCCAAGTGAGAGAATCCATCAGAAGCTCCCCACCCACCGCTAACCCCCAGGCCATCTCCAGCAGCAGCTCCCTCAGGGGCCCAGGCCGAGCACATGTGCACAGAACTATGGCCAGCTCCTCCACGCAGATGGCCGTCTCGTCCCGCTGCTGTATGAAGCCGACAGCATGTCGTGGCTCCTTTCCCTGCCAGTCCGACTGCATCTCCCCTGTTACTTTTAATGGTTGCTGGGATTGCGCTGTGCCCAGGCATCCTAATTCATTTAGCCAGCTCCCCACTGCTGACATTTGGGTGTGATTTGTGCAGGCAAGAAAAGGTGCTTAGCCCGGGGTATGGGTGCCCCCCACTATGGGATCAGCTGCTGAAAGAATTACACAAATTTCACGCTGACCGTGGACTTGAGGGTGGAAGAAGGGGTAAAGTCTGAGAATGTGGCATTGGGAAACAGGACCCCTGCTGACAGGACCAGCAGTTAGAAGCCCCCGCAAGGGAGGAAGGAGAGAATGTGCAAGATGGAGAGAGGCTGTTCCCTGGACAGCCCACATTTGTCCTCCCCCCCCAGGCAAGGCTATGCTTACCTAAAACCTGGCCATCTGAGCTCAGATTCACAGAAGTGCTGTACGCTGCCAGGCCGCTGCATGGAGAAGCCAGGACAAAGGCTTAGCTGGGGACAAGGCTCCTCCCATCTGCCCAGCCCACAGCCACCCCGCAGAGGCCCCTCATGGCCTCCTTCTGCCCCCTGCACTCGTCCCCCTCCTGTGGCCCACGTGTACCCTCTGCCACAGAAGGCCCTCCCCAAGCCTACCCTTTGGGACATTTGATGTTGGGCGGGTCGCTCAGGAACCAGGGGAGATACTTGTGGAACTGCTCCACCGAGGGCCGCACGGGGCCCATTGTGAAGTCCATGCAGTTCTGCAAGCAGTTCAAGGAGTCTGCAGAGAAAGGGGGCTCTGGGCAGCGGCACCCCAGGGCCAGCCGCTCCTGCTCTGTCCCCCTCTTCGTCCTCTACTCCCATGAAAGGTGCCCTGGGCACTCCTGCCTCAAGGAGTCACTTCCAGGGGAATTTGCATTTGTCATCTCTGACTGTGGGAGAAATTCCTCTCTTGGTTATAGAAATTCCTGGCACCTAGAGTACTGGTAGATGGTGAAGGGACGTTTGGGGCAGAGAAACAGGCCCCACAGGGGCCTCTCACTCCACCTACAAATGCAGCTGCTCTGGGTGGCAGGGCCATGTGCCAACCTCAGCTCTGCACTCTGACTCCCCACCACCCCACCACCCGTGAGCACCACGTGCTCTGCAGCCAGGGGCACCACACATGGCAAGGCATAAGTGTTTAAAGGCCCATGGTCCAGCACAGCCACCCACACAGGTGCTCCTCACAGAGCGCCTGTCCCCGAGGCCAAGCCTGCACCCGTGCCCCCAACAGACTCTGCAGGAGGGGTGGGAGGGGTCGAGAGAGCCTCTCCAGTCCTTTCTTTTCTCCTGCCTCAGTCTCCCCAAGCTGTGGTGGGCAACGAGCCCCCCAAAGCCCCACACTCACTGACGGTGGAGGGGCAGAACTCGCCCTTATTGGGGCCGAAGATATAAAGACGGCAGCAGGAGGATGGGGTCAGCCAGTCAATGAAGTCGTCCACCCAGGAGGAGGCGGCAATGGCCAGGTAAGACCTGAGGGTCGGAGAGAGGGTGGAAGGGGGAGGGCCAGCTAGGCAGGGTGGTGGGTCCTTTCTGTGGCCCAACCCCTGTTCTGGGCCTCCCCAGGCATGTGGCAGTAGGGCAGTGGAGCAAGGGCAGAGGTAGAACAGGCAGGAAGAGGGAACTGGAGGGGACACAGACAGGGAGCAGGCCAGGGGCCAGGCAGGCCAGACACTCACTGCTCAGGGAACTCAGTGGCATACTGGATCTTCTGGGTGAAGGAGTTGTTGGCGCAGCCCGCGCTGGAGCAGATGGCATTCATGCCCTCCTCACTGGAGAAGTTGTAGCCCGAGGTGGTAACAAAGTACACTGGGGCCCCGACCTCAAAGTAGCGGTTCAGAAAGAGGAAGTAGTCAAGCAGGTACGAATCCTGGGAGCAGAGGAGGGTCAGTGAGCCTCAGGAGGCCATACATACTCCTAAAGGTCTCACTTCAGCTCATACTCTTGAAGGTACACAAAGAGGTACATGCTAAAAGGCACATGCTCAGTGGTCCATGCTCAGAGGTGCACACAGAGGCACACACTGAGGTACACACTCAGAGATATATGCACAGTTACCCACTCAAAGGTAAATGCTCTGTGGTAAACATACAAAAGTATACACAGAGGTACACGCTCAGAGGTACTCGCACAGAAGTACACAAACAAGGTATGCACAAAGAGGTATATGCTCAGAGGTCACATACAAGGTACATACAAAGAAGAATGTACACAGATGCACACACTCAGGGGTACCCTCACAGACGTACTTGCACAGTGCAATTATAGAGGAACATGCTTTTAGGTGTACCCACAGACATACATGCTGCAAGGTTCACAAATACAGATATAATCACAGGTACATGCACAGAAGTACACTCATGGAGGTACAAACACAGAGAAACACGTGAACATACTCTGACAAACACACAAACATGCACATACACACACACATAATTTTATCCCTTCTTATCATCCTCAATTTGGCACAGCCACAGTCTAACAAGCTGGCCTGTGACCACAGCCTATATTTGCGTGCACATGTAAATGTCCATGTGCACACCCTTGAGGCCATGCACCAGGCATCTTCATGGTCTGTTCCCCTATCCTATAACATAAAACCTCAGAGTAATGTCAGGGAAGATGGCAGAGTAGGAAGCACCAGGAATCTGTCTTCCCACCTAGACAATAATTGCACTGGCAGAATTTGTCTGATGTAACTGTTTTGGAACTCTGGAGACTATTGAGGGCTGAAAGCTTCTAGGGTAAGGCTTGGATGGTAAATTGTGGTTAATTTCTGTCAATTTCAGCTCTTATCACAGTAGCAGCTCCCCATTTCCCACGCCCAGCCTCAAGGCATGCATGCATTCTCCAAGTAGCTTGCACACTGCTGGCAGGAGTGAGGGTAGGCAATTAAAGACACTGTCCTCCAAATATCAAGGATCTGGGTTCTGATCACTAATCACTACTTCTGATCTTGGTGGTACAAGCACACAGGCAGGCAGCCATTATTGCAACTCCCACTACCATTGTTGCTACTCTCTCCACCTCTGGCTGAAGTGACTTCCAGGAGATTTAAAGGGGAAGTACCTGTTTGTTTTTACCCCTTCATTTTCTCCCTCTTCTCATTTTGGAGCCATACATTTAAGGACTAGGGCATTCAAAAGCAACCACAAATGCAGAAAAATCTAGACAGTCACCACACAGCCTAAATGCCCAGAGGAAGATGCAGGCTTAGAAAAAATCTGCAAAGACATTGACTTTACACCTCATGCTGATCCCCAGCACAGAGACACCAACAGCAATAAGTAAAATAAAATTAAAAAAATAAAGCAAACCCTGAGGAAGGGGTAGAATCTGATCTCCAAAATTACTATGTTATAAAGCTCAAATGTCTATTTTTCAACCAAAAAAAATCACAAAAGATACAAAGAAAAAGAAAAATATGGGTCATTCAAAGGGAAAAATTAACCAACAGAAACCATCCCTGGGAAAGACCAGATAGCAGACTTACTAGACAAAGACTTTAAAACAACTGTCTTAAAGTTGCTCAAAGAGCGCTCTCTCTCTCTCTCTCTCTATATATATATATATATATGTGTGTGTGTGTGTGTGTGTATACATATATATATACACACACACAGAGTCAAGAAAATAATTTATGAACAAAATGGAAATATCAATAAAGAGAAAACAAAAAGGAGCCAAAAAGAGAGATTCTGGAGCTGAAAAGTACGATAACTTAAAAATTCACTAGAGGGATCCAAAAGCAGATTTGAGGAGTCAGAAGAAAGAATTGGCAAACTTAAAATAGGACAATTGCAATTGTTGAGTCTGTGGAATAGAATGAAAAAAGAATGAAGAAAAGTGAACAGAACAGAGCCTAAGGGACCTGTGAAACATCATCAAGTAAACCAAAATATGCATGTAAGAATTCCAGAAGAGAGTAAAAAAAGAGTATTTGAAAAAATAATGGCCAAAAACTCCCCAAATTTGATTAAAGACATGAATATAAACATCCAAGAAACTCAATAAACTCTAATAGGATAAACTCAAAGAGACCCACACCAAAGGATATTATAATCCAACTGTCAAAAGCCAAAGACAATCCAGGCACTGTGGTACATGCCTGTAGTCCCAGCTACCTGGAAGGCTGAGGCAGGAGGATTGCTTGAGCCCAGGAGTTCAAGTCCAGCCTGGATAACATAGCAAGACCTCATCTTTAAAAGAATAATAAAAAATAAAATAAATTTTTTAAATCCAAAGACAGAGAATCTTGAAAACAACAAGAGAGAAGTGACTCATCACATACAAGTAATCTTCAATAAGATTATCAGCATATTTCTCATCAGAAACCTTGGAAGCCAGAAGTTAGTGGATTTGTATATTCAAAGTGCCAAAGAAATTTTTTAAAAACTGTCAACTAAAAATCCTATTTCCAGCAAAACTGTTCTTCAAAAATGAGGCAGAAATTAAGATATTCCCAGATAAACAAAAGCTAAAGGACTTAGTTACCACTAGACCTGCCCTGCAAGAAATGCTAAAGGGAATCCTGCAGGTTAAAATGAAAGGACACTAGACGGTAACTCAAACAATTATGAAGAAATAAAGATACTTGGCAAAGGTAAATAAATGGACAATTATAAAAGTTAGTATTATTATAACTATGGTTTGTAACTCCACTTTTTGTTTTCTACATGACTGAAGAGACTAATGCATAAAAACAATCATTACTCTGTTTTTGGATACATAATGCATAAAGATATAATTTTGTGACATCAGTAAGCAAAAGGGGTGGGGTGGAGCTGAATAGGATCAGAGTTTTTGCATGCTATTGAAATTAAGTTGGCATAAATTCAAATGAGAGTGTTATAACTTCAGTATGTTTAATGTAATCTCCATGGTAATCACAAAGAAATTGAGCTATAGAATATACACAAAAGGAAAGAGAAGGGAATTTAAAAGTTTCCACTATTAAAAATCAACTAAACACAAAAGTCAGTAATGCAGGAAATGGGAGACAAAAAAGTTATAAGGCATATAGAAAAAAATAGCAAAATGACAGAAGTAAATCCCTCCTTGCCAGTAGTTCTCCTAAATGTAAATGGATTAAACTCTCCAATCAAAAGACATAGATTAGCAGAATGGATTTTTTAAAATGATCTAACTATATGCTATCTATAAGATACTCACTTTAGGTCAAAAGACACAAATAGGTTGAAAGTAAAAGAATAGAAAAAAGATATTCCATGCAAATGATGACCAAAACAGAATAGGGGTGACTATACTAATATCATACAAAATAGACTTTAAATCAAAAAGCTTACAAGAGACAAAAAAGGACATTATATATTAATAAAAGTTTCAACACAGCAAGAAGGCATAACAATTATAAACATTTATGAACCTAATAACAGACCATCAAAATATCTGAAGCAAAAATTGACAAAATTTAAGGGAGAAATAGATGGCTCTACAATAATAGGTGGAGAGTTCAATACCCCACTCTTAATAATGAATAGCACAATAAAACAGAAAATAAGTAAGGAAATAGAGAACTTGAACAACACAATAAACCAACTGGATCTAACAGACAAATACAGAACAATTTACCCAAAAATAGAATATATATTCTTCTCAAGTGCACATGGGACATTCTCCAGTATAGACAATATGTTAGACCACAATTTAAATCTCAATTTTAAAAAATATATTCTAGAAATTATCTTGTCTAACCACAATAGGATGAAGTTAGAAATCAATAACAAAAGGAAAACTGGAAAATCCACAAATCTGTGGAAATTACATGATATACTCTTAAACAACCAATGAATCAAAGAAGAAATCATAAGGGAAATGAGAAAATACTTAGAGATGAATGCAAACAAAAATACAACATACCAAAACTTATGGGACACAGTAAAAGCAGCACTAAGGGGGAAATTTATAACTGTAAATGCTATAAATTTAAAAAAGAAAAACTATCTCAAATCAACATCCTAACTTTAACAACTTAAGAAGCCGGAAAAAAAGAACTAACTAAACCCAAATCTATCAAGAGGAAGGAAATAATAAAAATTAGAGCAGAAATAAATAAGATAAAGAATAGGAAAACAATAGAGAAAATCAACAAAATCAAGAGTTGGTTCTTTGACAAGATTAACAAAATCACCATATCTTTAGCTAGATTAACTAATGGGAAAAAAGACTCAAATTACTAAAATCAGCATTGAAAGCGAGGACATGAGTACTTATTCTACAGAAGTATTATAAAAAGGATTATAAGAAAGTACTATGAGCAATTGTAAACCTAAAAGTTAAATAACTTAGATGAAATGGATAATTTCTGGAATCACAAACCTACCAAGAATGAATCATGAAGATACAGAAAATCCAGGTAGACCCACAACTATTAAGGAGATTGAATCAGCGATCAAAACCTTTCCCAACATAGAAAAACCCTGGACTTGATGGCTTCACTAGTGAATACTACCAAACATTTAAAGAAGAATTAACCCCAATCATCCTCAAACTCTTCCAAAAAAATTAAAGAGGAGGGAACACTTCCTAACTCACTCTATGAGGCCAGCTTGCCCTAATATCACAGCCAGACAAAGACACTGCAAGAAAGAAAACCACAGACCAATATCCCTTGTGAACACTGACACAAAAGTCCTCAATAAAATACCACCAAACTGAATTCAACAGCATATTAAAAGGATTATACACCACAACCAAATAGGCTTTATTCCTGGTATGCAAGGATAGTTCAACATATGAAAATGAATTAATATACCACATTAATAGAAAGAAGAAAAAAATCATATGATCATCTCAATTGATGTAGAAAAATCATTTAACAAAATCCTACGTCCTTTCATAATAAAAACACTCAGAAAACTAGGAATACAGGGATTTTCCTTAACATGATAAGAGCCATATATGAACACCCACAGCAAATGTCATACTCAATGGTGAAAGACTGAAATCTTTTCCTCTAAGATCAGGAACAAGATAAGAAAGCCCAGTTTCACTACTTCTATTCAACGTATTAATAGTATTAGAAGTTTTAGTCAAAGCAATCAGGCATGAAGAAGAAATTAAAGGCATCCAAATTGGAAAGGAAGAAGTAAAATTATCTCCATTCATAGATGACATGATCGTATATGTAGAAAGTTCTAAGTATTCCACTAAAAAAACTGTTAGACCTAGTATACAAATTCAGCAAAGTTGTAGGATACAAAATCAACACACAAAAATCAGTTGCACTACTACACACTAACAATGAACAATCCGAAAAGAAAAATTAAGAAAACAGTCGCATTTACAATGGCATCAAAAAGAATGAAATACTTAGGAATTAACTTCGCCAAGGAAGTGAAAGAGTTGTACACTGAAAACTACAAAATATTGCTGAAAGAAATTAAAGAAGGCATAAATAAATGAAAAGGCCTCCTGTGTTCATGGACTGGAAGACAATATTGTTAAGATGTCAATACTACCAAAGCAATCTACAGATTCAATACAACCCCTATCATAATCCCAATGGCATTTTTTGAAGAAATAGAAATATTCATACTAAAATTCATATGGAATCTCAAGGGAACCTGAATAGGCAAAACAATCTTGACAAAAGAACAAAGTTTTAAGACTCGCACTTCCTGATTTCAAGATTTACCGCAAAGCTACAGTAATCAGAGCAGTGTAATACTGGTGTAAGGACTGAACATGGACCTATGGAACAGAATAGAGAGCCCAGAAAAATAACTCTTACATATACAGTCAAATGATTTTTGACAGGGTGCCAAAACCATTCAATGGGGAAAGGACAGACTTTTCAACAAACAGTTCTGGGGAAACTGGATATCCACATGCAAAAGAATGAAGTTAGAGCATTACCTAACACCGTATACAAAAATTAACTCAAAATGGATCAAAGACCTAAATGTAAGACTTAAAGCTATAAAACTCTTAAAAGAAAGATAGGAGAAAGCTTCACAACATGGGATTTGGCAATGATTTCTTAGATATGACCCAAAGGCACAGGCAACAAAAGAAAAAACAAACAAATTGAACTTCATGAATATTAAAAATTTTTGTGCATCAAAGGACACTATCAACAGAATAAAAAGGCAACACCCAGAAAGGAGGAAAGTATTTGCAAATTATGTATCTGATAAGGGATTGCTAACCAGAATATAGAGAGAACTCTTAAAACTCAACAACAAAAAATCTGATTCAAAAATGGGCAAAGGACTTAAATAGACATTTCCTCAAAGAAGATATAAAAATGGCCAATAAGCACATGAACAGATGCTCACTATCACTAATCATCAGAGAAATGCAAGTTAAAACTACAATGAGATACCACTTCACACCCACTAGGATGACCATTATTAAAAAAAAAACAAAACAGAAAATAACAAGTGTTGGTGAGGATATGGAGAAACTGGAACCCTTGTGTGCTGCTGGTGGGAATGTAAAATGGTGCAGCTATTGTGGAAAACAGTATAAAGAGTCCTTAAAAAATTAAAAATAGAATTATCATATGATCCAGCAATTCCACTTCTGGGAGAAGTGAAAGCAGGGACTTGAACACTCATGTTCACAGCGGCACTATTCACAATACCAAAAGGTGGAAGCAATCCACATACCCATTAACCAGTAAATGGATAAACAAAATGTGGCATATATGCACAATGGAAGATTATTCAACCTTAAAAAGGAAGGAAATTCTGACACATGCTACAGCATCATGCTAAGTGAAAGACAGTCACAAAAGGACAAATATTGTATGATTCCACTTACATGAGGTGCCTAGAATGGCCAAACTCACAGAGACAAAAAGTGGAATGGTGGTTGCCAGGGGCTAGAGCGAGGGGAGAGTGGGGAGTCACTGTTCATTAGGTATAGTTTCAATTTTGCAAAAAGGAAAGAGTTATGGAGATGGATGGTGGTGATGGTTGAATAATATGAATATTAATAGCACTGAACTATACACTTAAAAATGGTTAAGATTCATCCTGAGCAACATAGCGAGACCCCCATCTGTACAAAAAATAGAAAAAATTAGCCAGGTAGGGTGGCGAGTGCCTGTAGTCCCAGCTACTCGGGGGGCTGAGGCAGGAGGATGTCTTGAGCCCAGGAGTTGGAGGCTGCAGTGAGCTGTGATGATGCCACTGCACTCCAGCCTGGGCAACAGAGCAAGACCCTATATCAAAAAAATAGAAAGAAGAAAAGAAAAGCCTTTATTACCTAAAACTTTTCTTCAAAAAAATATTGGTTAAGATGGTAAATTTTATATTATATGTATTTTGTTACAATAAAAAATTGAAAAGAATAATAAATTTCTAAAAAGCAATAAGAAACAAACATCCCCAACAGAAAAATAAACAAAGGACATCAACATAAAACTTCAGTGGGGTCTTGCAGCCCATCACCTCCTTCCTTCCTTCTTTCTTCTTTCTTTCGAGACAGGGTCTCCCTCTGTTGCCATGATCACAGCTCACTGCAACCTCAAACTCTTGGCCTCAGGGGATCCTCCTTCCTCAGCCTACTGAGTAGCTGAGACTACAGGTGCAGCCACCACGCCCAGCTAACTTTTTGCTAATTTTCCTATTTTTTGTAGAGACAGGATCTTGCTATGTTGCTCAGGTTTGTCAGTTGGTCTCGAACTCCTGGCCTCAACCAATCCTCCCATCCTCCCACCTTGGCCTCGCAAAGTGCTAGGATTACAGGCGTGAGCCACCGTGCCTGGCCACCTCCTTTCCTCTTGTTCTCAGGGCCCTGGGGACCATCTTTGCCTCAGCCCTGTGATGCAAGCCCCAGGGCTTCTGTAGGTGGGAGGTTCATTCTGTGACCCTTGCTGGCTTCCTCGCCTGCTCCTCCACGTGGTCACTGGAAGGTGCAGTTCTGAGCTGTCTGCTCTCCTTCCTCACCTCACTTTCAGGAGCCCGGGACAGCACCACCTGAGATCTGTCCCAGCCGCACTCCACTCAGCCATGCCCCCGGCTGCGGGCCTGGCTGCTTCCTCCTGGACTCCTGCCAGTGCCCAGACCCTCACCAAAACCTCAGTCACAGCTCCCCAGAGAGGTCCTAGACAGTGAGCCCCCAGCATGCCCTCCCTCTCCCCGGAGCCTGGTCATGCAGTCTGGCCGTGTATCTGAGACTTTGTTGTCTGTGGTTTTGTTTCCTCTCAGCCACCAGCCCACACCACCTCTGGTGCACAGCCAGACCAGTACCAGGTCCCCAGCCTCAGCTGAAGCATCGTGCCACACACTTTCTGGCCCAGGCCTGGTGATCAGGACCCTGCCCCACCATGCTCCCTGCCTCCAGCTTGTCCTCCACTCCTGTCCCACCCCTATCATCGCTCCCACACCCAGGAAACACACCTTGGCTTACCCTAGCCTCCCACAGGTAAGTCTGTCACTGCCTTCCTCTGCAAATCCTATGCAACCTTAGAGGTCCCCTCTAACTATGGGGGCTTTCCTCCCTCTGAACCCCTGCCCTCCTGGGCCCCCAGACCTCAAGGATTTGCAGTGCTGAGGACAGGGCAGGTGCTCAGCAAGGTGTTGGTCATTCTCTGTGGCCAATCATCTCACATGGACAGCCCCCCAGATGCCCAGGACATTGCTGTTACTGTGGCCTGGAGCTGGCACTTGGCTCTTGCGCTTTTCTTACACAGATGTGGCTTCTCTTCCCAGGTCCACTAGGGGCGCTTCCAAGGTGATAAGCAGTTCTGCACCGCCAGCCACGCCCCTGGCCTATATGGCCCCCACCTGCTGGGTGCTGCTGCCCCTCCCCGAATCCCAGGGGACTAAGGACTGCGAAGGACCAAGGCTTACCTTGGGCAGGGCCAGCTCCTGGTCTAGACCCACGCTGATGTGGCACATGAAGTACAGACCCGCTCCAAACAGGGCCAGAAACAGCAGCAGCTGAGGAGGGAAGTGCTGCATGAGAACCTCCCTACCCAACAGCACCCCCATCTTCCCTCAAATTTGAGTGGGTCAGGGTGTCAAGGGATACACTCTGGAGTTGGGCAGACTTGAGTGCCAGCCCCGAATATCAGCACCTGGACCTGGGCAACCTCTCCACCCCCAACCCTGCTCTTCCTAAGGTGAAATCCCCACATAGTCCCCCTGTCCTTCTGTGGCTCGAGACCCACTCACCACGACCCCGCGGGTGAGCCAGTGCAGCAGGAAGGGGGCGTAGACCTTGCGGAAGAAGCAGAGCAGGGGCCCCTCACTCTGACCAGGTGGGGGCAGCTCCCGGGGCTTGGTGCAGCAGCAGAGGTCCAGCCGGGATGCCTGGAGGGGGAGGCAGCCCTTCAAGGTGGCCCCAGAGCAGACCCCCCGGGACTGCCTCCCCACCCCCCGGGAGTGCCACCTTCTGTGAGTGGCCTCTGCCAACAGTGCTCATGGGGAAATGCCAGTGTGCTGTTTGCTTTCTTTTCTATCTTGATAAAATATCTTTGAATTTTATACCATCACAGAAGCAACAGCTCAACTCCTTGAACAACTTGGGTTTGAACTGCACAGGTCCACTTATATGCAGATTTTCTTCCACCTCTGCCACCCCTGAGACAACAAAACCAACCCCTCCTCTCCCTCCTCCTCCTGTGCCCACTCAACCTGAAGATGAGGAGGATGAAGACCAGGTGATCCACTTCCACTTAGTGAATAGTAATATATAGTATAATAGTATACTAGAAATATAGTAGATATATTATATAGTATAATATATACTAGAATAATATATATATATAGTAGTATATATATATAGTAGATATATAATATAGTATAATAATATACTAGAATAGTATAATAGAAATATATTTTCTCTTCCTTATCATTTTCTTAATACATTTTCTTTTCTTAGCTTACTTTATTGTAAGAATACAGTATATAATACAGACAACATACAAAATATGTGTTAATCAACTGTTTATGTTATTGCTAAGGCTTCTGGTCAAGAGCAAGCTATTAGTAGCTAAGTTTTAGAGGAGTCAAAAGTTACACGCAGATTTTTGACTGCTCAGAGAGTCGGCATCCCAACTCTGCATTGTTCAAGGCTCAACTGTATTTTATTTATCAACCTCATGTACTTTAGGAGATTTGATCATATTTCCAGAAATTGCCAAAACGAAATTATTTTTCTATAGGAAATTGGGGAATACATGGCCCAAATATTTCACTCCCAGCACAGTGCCCCTGCCCCCTACCCCACTCTCTGGGCCATCTCTGTGGCACTGAGGCCACCCAATCTCCCTGCCAAGGCAGAGACCCAGGGGCCGGTCCCTTGGTCCTGGCCCAGCTGCCCCTACCTCCTGCCTCTTGCTGTCCAGGGAGAGCAAGGCCACGAAGGCAGACATCTGCAGCAGGAAGTCAAGGATCACAGCAAGGCCAGAGGTCAGGGCAAAGGTCCGCACAGCTGGCATGGGGGTCAGGGCCCCTGTTGGGGGAGCAGAAGGCTGTCAGGGCACTCTGGCTTCAGGGGCAGGGTGGGAGCCTATACAGACAGGGTGCAGAGGGAAGGGAGTCTTCCCTGTGCCCCCTGCCCTCTGAGAACTCCTGGGCCCCTACACTAACCCAACAGGCCCAGCACCTGGGTTGGGGAGGTTCTGCCATGGGCTCACCTAGGAAGAAGCAGATGGCCTCGGAGAGGCTGCACAATAGCATGCTGGGGGCCACCCGGCCCAGGGCTCGGCCAATGTGGACCTCCCGCTCCTCCCCAGGCCTCCGAGGCAGCCTCTGTGTGGGAACAGCAGGGATAGAGTCCAGAGCCTGCCAAAGGCACCATCCCGTGAAGGCCACCAGGGAGCTGGCAAGTGCTCAAAGACTCAGCCAGGCCTGCCGAATTGCTCCATCCTTCCTGAGTTGGGAACAGACTCTCCACGGCCACACTTTCTGCTTCCAGGATCTGGCCTGGAGAAATGCTCAGTTCATTCATTCCTTTGGGATATCTATAGCATCCGTGCTCCACTGGAACCCTAAATATTCACAGGGGGAGGCTACATTGATTATGATTTGTCCTTATTGTGGAATGCTACGTAGCAGCATAAATGTACTAACATGGAAAGCTTTTACCAGTTGTTGCATGGGGTTAACAGAAAGCAAATTCCAGATGACACAGAAAGGATGAACTCATTTATGTCAACACATTCTATTTTTTTTAATGGAGACAGGGACTCACTATTTTGCCCAGGCTGGGCTCGAACTCGAAATCCTCCTGCCTCAACCTCCTGAGTAGCTGGGACTACCGGCATGTGCACCTGGCTAACACTACTCCATTTTCTACAGGTGTCGTAAACGTGAGTGTCAATGTATGCAAGAAGATTTAGCAAATTGATGCTGGGGATCTGACTGGCCAGGAGGCAGGGTTGGGAGTGGAGGTGGTCGTTGGGGATGTAGGGAACTCCTCCCTTCTTACCTGGTACTCGAGAACAAAGATGAAGATGTTGTCAGCCCCCACAGCCAGTACCAGGAAAGGCACCACTTGGAGGATGATCAGGGAGGAGCGGACACCCAGGTAGGAGAAGAAGCCCATGGCAGCCATGACTGCTCCCAGCACCATGGCCACCCCGCCCAGGCCCAGCGTGGCCTTGGAGTCCACCTGCAATGCAACAAATTTCAGCCCCTAGCCACCAGGGCACCTGCCCAGTACGCCCCCAGTCTGGGCTGGGGGAAAGTGGGCAGCAGGCAGGCACTCTTGGTGCCCACAGGTGCTCGGTACTGCTCCCAGTGGCGAGCTCACATCTCGGGAAGCCCCTCTGCAGAGCCATCCTCCCAAGGGCAGGCCCACGGCACCCACAGGCACAGGTGGGCCTGCCGCATCTTCCCCCAGCTTGCATTGCCAGAGATTTTAAGCGTTAGCTTTGCATTTGGACGAGTGGGAGCGTGTCAGGCAACAGAAAGAAAACTGCTCCTGATCTTTCAACACAGAACACTTCCGAGAAACACCACCCTTCGGGAGAGCCGCTTCAGGTGTGTCCACTTTGCTGCCTGGAGGAGCCCCGGAGAGGAGGGTTTCCGAAGGCCTGCTGGAGACGCCTGGGGCCCCGGGCCAGCCCACCTCGCCGTGTCTCCCCCACGCCTCACCAGCACTCGGCTGCAGCTGGAGTAGCTGCCCAGGGCCAGGGAGATGTACAGGAAGATGACCAGGTAGCTGACGGCGAAGATGGGCAGGTCCTCGGCCGTGGTGCGGTTGACCTCGTCCTCCAGGGAGCGCTGTGGATACCCGGCCAGCCCCGCTCACTGCACCTGCTCCGGCCGGGCCGGCTCGCAAGAGCTCAGTCACCGGGCACCGGCCATGTTTTGGCTCACGGTGCCCCGGGGCCCGTTGTGAGCCCTGGTGAGGCTGCCAGAACCACTAGCACTGTCACCCCCTTCTAAGCGGGCGGAGCCCAGGGTCGCTCAGGAAGGGGCAGGGCCAGAATGGGGACAGAGGAACTGACTCAAGACCACGTGGGCAGCACCCCCAGGAACCCCACAACCTCTACCTCGGCCATGAATGTGACCTGGAACATTCCGGCCATTCGCCTCTGGAAGGCTCGCATCTCCTCCAAGAAGGCCTCCTCCCAGAGCTTGGCCTGGGCCAGACGGGGGTCCCCAGCAGGGTAATTGTTGAGGGAGAATGTCATGATCAGGGCCTCCGCCTCAGAATAGTCCTTCCCTGGGATAAGAAATGCTCAGCCCCTCCAGCTGCACCCCTGCCTCCCTCTCCCATTCCAGCTGCACCCCTACTTCCCTCACTTCTTCCAGATGCACCCCTGCTCTCCTCCCTCCCTGCTCTTGCTTCTCCTCTCCTTCCTCATCCAAGTCCTGGCCTTACCCCCTACTCCCCACTTCTCTCAGCCACAGGGAAGGCCTTTGGGCCCAGGCACGAAACCAGAGCCCCTGAGCAACATCGCGACAGAAGAAGGAGGTGGCAGAGAGAGGAGGCAGGATGGCATGGCCTGCAGCTTCCATAAGCCAGGGAGCCCCCTTCACCACTCCCACCCTCCTGCCTATCATTCCTGCCTTAATATTGCAGCCTCCTTGGCCTCCTCTAGGGGTTCACTCAGCTTACCTTTGTACCCCCCCACGGCAAGGAAAGGGAAGACGGGGGCCCCGTAGTCAGCCATGCAGCTCAGGCCCAGGGCCGTGCCGTCTTTGAAGGTGAGGGGGGCGCTGCAGGGAGACAACCACAGAGGGAAGAGGCCTTTCCTGGCCCTGCCCCATCCCTATGGCCCCTAACCCGCCCTGCATCGCCCCTGGCCCACAGCACCATGGAGGGTGAACTGGGGGCACCGGCTGCAGATAGTCTGGCCCAGTGGGTCCTAAAGGGCTTCCTCCCAACAAGATCTCATGCAGGCCCCAACCCAGGGAGGGGGCCAGAGCTGCCCTGACTGCTTCCCTTGTGCCAGGTAGGGGCTGCTCTAGGCAATGCCTCCAGGCTCTGTCTTTATCTGATTCCCAGATGGAGAAAGCCAATCAAGCATCACCACCTAAGGTCCCATGAAAGTAGGACAGCCGGGATTTGGGCTGTGGAGCCTGCACAGGCTGTCTCAAATGCTGCTCTCTCAGCCTCCTCCTCCCACCTGGGGACCCCAAACCCCTCTAGGCATTGAGTTCGGATTTGGGCCCTGAAGCCCAGGAGCCAATGTCTCCACAGTTTACCAGCCCAGTGCCCGCAGGCTTCAACTTAGCCCTTTCTGTAAAGCACATGGTTGTGAAGACGCAGTGGATACCTGGGCAAAGCTCTGTACATGCCATTCTCGGCTCTGCACAAGCAAGGGCATCAGTCACCAGCTATTCCTGGGAGTGCTGGCTGCTGCATGACCTTGAGCAGCTCACCACACCCCTCTGAGCCTCAGTTTTCCTGTCTGTGAAGTGGGGGTGATTGAACCACCCAGGAGTTGTTGTGAGCACCCAAAATCAAAATAAAGATAATGTGCAAAGACTGTATACCTGCAATCAGACATGAGTGTGGGGTCAGACCACCAATGCCTCCCTGGAACAACCAACAGCTCCTTTCTGTCCTGCCATTTCTGAGGGACAGCCCCTGGCTTTGTGGCATGGATGCTCCGGGAAGCAGCCCAAACTTGGGGCTCAGCTGAGCAGTGGAGAGCCAGGTACTGGGGGGCAGAGAGCAATGGCTCCCTCGTCTAATCTAGTGGTTCTCAAAGTGTGGCCTGGGGCCCTCAGAAGTCCTGGAGAGCTTATCAAGGGTCTGCAAGGTCAAAACTATTTTCATCATACAGGGAAGAAAGATCATGTGATGACATAGTGAGAAGATGTCCATCTACAAGCCAATGAGAGAGGCCTTAGAAGAAACCAACTCTGTTGACGCCTTTGTCTTAGACTTCTAGCCTCCAGAACTGTGAGAAAATAAATTTCTGTTGTTTAAAAAAAAAAACTACTTTCATAATAACACTCAGATGCTATTTCCCTTTTTAACTCTCATTTTTTGTCGAGTATAGAGTACAAAAAGTTCACTCTGAGGACTTCTGCTCGACTCCAACCTCCCAGAGCCCCTCCTGCCTGCCCGCTGCTGCCCTCACACTCGGCCCCTCACCCAGTGGCCTCGTTGGCACCTTGTTTGCACCACATCATGGCCAAGCGCAAACCTGCTGCAGAGAGTAGGAACTCCGACCAAGGGAAGTGGGGACCAGAGAAGGGGTGGAGATAATCAGGCACAGGGAGGTCCCAGGACAGAGCTGTATGCCCAGGAGGATCCCAGGAGGCCATGGCAGCCTCCTCCACGCCACTCCTCTGCCTGGGCCCTGCTGAGGACTCACTTGGCACAGTAGAGAAAGTGGTCCTTCCAGTCAACCTGGGAGGTCTGCCCCATCAGTGTCTGGTTGGCCGTGAGCAGCAAGAGTGTTCGGTTATTCTGGAAATACTGCAGGAGGCTGTTGATGCAGCAGTCGGAGAGACTGACGTTGTGGGGGTTGAGGGGGGCATAGCAGATGTCCTGCAGAGAGATGTTGCGCTGCGCCTCGGGCGACCACACCTGGAGGTGCCGCAGCCTTTCCTGCAGCTCCAGCAGCTCCAGCAGCAGGTCCAGGGCCAGGACCCCACTGAAGTTCTTGGGCCCCAGCAGCAGGGAGTCATACCTGTAGCTGGACCGGTTAAGAGCCGTCAGGATCACCTGGTTGGTTCGGAAGAAGGGGCCAAAATGCTGGTCATGGAAAGCCTTCTCACTCCGGGCTTGGCTGTTGGGGGCTGACCACAGCTCCACAGGGTCTGTGGTGAGTTCTGTGTAGGCCAGACCCACCGCCAAGGCTACCACCAACATGGTGGACAACACCAGGATGGTCACCGGCCATGAGGCCACCCATGTGCCCCAACCCTGGAAGAACTGGCCAAGGAGGATGTGGGTGGAGAGCTTGAGCTTATCAGGGAGGCTGGTGCCCTCCTTGGGATCCATCACTTTGCCTTTGTTCTTGCCGGGGGCCACACGGTGGCACAAGAGGAAGATGGTGAGCAAGGCAAAGACGGAGCAGATGATGATGCTAATGGCTAGCCCGCCTGGCATCCGGCCCATGCGGAAGGTGGGGTCTAGGGCCTGGGGGCGGGCTATGACAGGGCAGGACGCAGCACAGTCCTGGCAGGAGCAGGCCATCTCGTCATCACCTTGGGACTCATTGCAATGCACAATCTCCTCATTCAGAGGCTGCATCCCACTCCCCAGGGTCTGGCCAGGCTCCCAGAGGTGGAAGGTGATGTCCAGTGGGGCCAGGCCATTTCCTGTGTCTCCTTGGAAATCAAGCCAGCGCTGGGCATTACAAAGGGCGGAGCCGTACACGCCACACATGCTGCCCACTGCTAGCGAGGCAGCTGCAGGGATGCGTACACGGCTGCAGGAGTCGTAGGCCTGCTCTGCAAAGCTGCGCTGGTAGAAAGCCTCGTAGGCCACCACGGCGGGGGGCTGGCCAGCCCCTCGCTGGGCCACGCGGGTCACGTTGATGAAGAGGCTCTGGTTGGGGCTGCAGGTGTTGTGGCAGTGCAGGCTCACGAAATTGTTGGAGCAGGCTGGGCAGCGGGTGAGGAGGGCCTTGGTGATGGACATGCTTGCCTCCAGTGACACCAGCTGCTTGGCAGAGCAGCAGGCTTGGGTGGTGTTGGGGCCGGTGTAGAGGCGGGGGCAGATGTTCCGTAATAGGGCCAGGTGTTCGCCTGTGATGTTGCGGGCTGGTGTGTTGGACAGGCAGGACACGTTGGACAGTAACGTGAGGCCTCCAGACAGCTCTGGGTTCTTCCCACATTCATCATAGAAGGTGCAGTAGCCAGGCTGGTGGATGGGTGTGTACAGCTCACTCTGGGCCTGCGGAGCACAGCAATGTCATTCGTGGGCTCTGACATTGTTCAGCACAGCCGGGCACTGTCCAGGCAGTGGGCAGCCAGGAAGGGTGTGAGGGTAGGAAGGACACGGAGTGGGGGCAGGGGGAACAGACAGTGGGGAGCCTCCCAGAGGTGTGTGCCAACCAATGTTAGGGTGAGAAGTTAACGGCACGGCCAGGCTTTTCTTCCTGAGGGTGACAGGGTCACTGAAGAGGAGGTGACCTGGTAGACCTGCAGTTTAGGAAGGTCACACTGGAGAGGCCTGGGGATTGGAGGTGATGCCAAGGTGCCTCGTGGGTGCCAGGCTCTGCCCACACTGCAATCAGCCTGAGTCCCCATTGTGTGCCACAGCCAGAGGCCAGGTCTCTCCTGCAGAGTCTGTGCAGGAGCCCCCACACCACCCTGCTTGAGGCCGAATGCCGTCACCCACCTCCCAGACATGGGAGTGAGCGAGGAACTTAAGAGGCTAAAGCCCTGGACCTCCTCCTGATCCCCGGGATGCTCAGTCCTCGCCAGGTGCTGCTCGCCAGGAAGCCCACCCCCAGCACCTCCCTGACTCAATCCTCCCTCATCCACAGGCCAGGACAGCACAGCAGGGCCAGGGAGGGAGGAACTAGAAGCACCCCAGTCCCGCTGCCTCTCCTCGACCCTGTGTCCATTCAACCCCATGACATGGAGACCCACCACCTGCACCCCTCCCCTTAGGAGACCTGGGATCCCTCAGGTGTCCAGAGACCGGCCTGGATCCCAGGCCCTGAGGCCCTCTCTCACTGTCACCCAGAAGCCCCTGACTGGTATCCAGCTGGCTCCAGGGCCCCCACGGGAGTCAGCAGAGGACGTGGACATAAGCATTGGGACTCACCAAGTGCAGGAGCAGGGTCCAGAGCAGCCAGCCCCTCAGGCCAGCCTCTGCCATCCTGGGTCCAGAAGGGTCAGCAGGGCGCAGGGCCAGGCCTTAGGCACAGCCGGGGACAGCTGAAGGCTGACCACACGTTAACGCAGCCTCCTCCCACTCGATGACAGCTCTGGCCTGACTGGGTTGGGAACCAATGGGGCTGAGCCCTGCTGGTTAATGATCCATTTGCTCTTTTCCCTCCCACTGTTGGGCCCCAATCCATGGGCCCCCCTCATAGATGAGCCTCTTTGTGGAGGTGCTAGCGTTTTCACCCTCTTCCCAAAGCGACCAAAGCCAGAGGGCGGAACCAGCTGGGGGAGAGACCCTGCTTTTAGCCCCTTCTCAGTCTCTGCTGGAGTTGGCACCAGGGCCCAGAGATGCAGGTGGAACCAGCCACTGGCTGAGCTCTGGCCTCAGGGGCTCAGCACGGCCCCAAACCTCCCTGCCCTCCCTGGCTCAGCCTCAGACCCCCACTCTGCCCCACCCTCTCTTGGGACCACGGCCAGCTGGGCTCAGACGCACCCTCTGCACTGTCATCCTTAGCAACTGTTGTTAATTAATATCAACCGCCTGATAACAGAAGGACAGTTAGGGTGGAGTGACGCACTGACAAAAGTCCCCTCCTCCAGGCAGCAAAGGGAAAGAACAGCTCACTCCAGGGTCTGACAGTTGACAGAGACCCCAGATGACATAAGACTCTCCTCCGTTCACCTTGCCCTTTCTCCCCTCTCGCTCTTGTCCCTTGTCTAGGCCTGTCCCACCAGCCTGCCCTGGCAAGGGGCAGAGTATGGCTGGGAGCCCTGATCTGCAGCCCTGCCCTGCCTGTGCCCAGGGGCATGGTAAACACGTTCTGCTCCCTCCTGATAGGAATCTTTAAGCCTCCCTTGGGCTCTCACTATCACCGGAATGGGCCATGACCTTGGCCCCCATTACAAGGCCAAGCCCTGATAACAGCAGCCTGTTGGGAACATCTCCTCCATGGCCATCTGGTCAAGGCAGCTGCAGGGAGGGACTTGCTTCTTGTTGCCCCGCCTGGCTGTCTCTTGTGTTCTGTGGACCCCGGCCTGACTCAGAGGCGAGTCACCCAGGCTCACGCAAGGGAAGACGGAGGCCGAGGGGAAGGGTGTTAGGGCAGGGTCAGGCTGCCCCCTAAGCCCTGAGACAGCCGGGATGGAGAAGACAGAGGGCCCAGGGCCTGCCCCACCCAGCACCTTTCCAGCACTGCTCCCTACTCCCTGGCTGACAGTTACTGAGACTCCACCACCCATGAAGCTGGTCTCTCTGTCTTCTGTTCTTGGTGCTGTCATCCAGGTCCCCCAGAAGCAGACAGACCCTGAAATAAGGATCCCAGTGCACATGGATTCTTTGGGGGTGACTCCAGATGACAGCAGTAGGTGAGTGGGGAAGGAAGGAAGATGACCAGGTGTGTTCAAGAGCTGCTTCTGCCCCCGAGGACCTCTGGGAGCTGGTGGGGACATACTCCAGAGGGTCCTCTCCAATGAATAAGGATACAGGCACTTTTCCACCACCTCCATAAATCACTGTTTAAGGACACTCATGGAAGGCTTAGCCCCAGCACATGTGGCCATCACACTCGGGGTTGAGAGCCCTTGGACAGGGCGGCAGGCCCTTGCAGCAAGAAGTCACTATTGGCATGCATGGTGTCTGCGAGTGCCAAGGTTAGCGGGGCCCAGCTGCTGCAGTGGGCGCAGGGCCCACCCCATCTCTCATACATTTGTTCCTTCAGGGGCTGCCCAGGCTGGGGCCCTGGAGCCCAGCTGTGCCCAGCCCAGCACCACAGACAGATGGATCTCAGATACGTGATCTCCTGGACTCTCTTCTACAACACAAACAGCGTGAGAGCAGCACAATCCAACTTGGAATAAAAGATGAAATCTTACCACCCCACTGCCTATGCACTCGTCCCTCCCAAGCCTTGTCTCTGGGCATGTGTGCTAAATTGTACACTTGCGCAGTCTGCTTTTTATCTTGACTTTCAACATAAATACCATTGCCTTCAATATCTGATAGCACATTTATCACCGGATTATGGTCCACAGGGTGGATGGATCTTCTACTCTTCTAGTGCTAAACGTTGGGCTGATTTCCTATATTTATCATTATAAAAAAGTTTCTTGTTAACTTCTTTGTGCCTAATGATGTTTGCTCTTTTTTTGGATTTAGTTCCTTAAAACAAGTTCCCAGAGATGAGATTTGTAAGTCAGACTACAATGTTTACAATAGTTTTCTTGGTTTTTTTGCCCTCTGTTTTGGGAGTTTATGATTCTTAAGGCATAGTTCACCATCTCTTCCCCAAGGCTAATCTAGGATTTATTGGGTGATTATCAGATTTTCAATTATTGGTATCTGGTGAAAGGTTGATGCCAATCCTGGGTGATGAACACTGTGATTTCCTGAGGGCTGTGACTCTTTCCACTGACACCAGCAATACGCGACACCACAGTCTCACCTTCATCATGTATTATATTTGCTGTTGGACTTTACTAATTTAATACCTCTAAAATGATAACTCATTTTTAATTTTCTCTTATTAGTGGTGAGATTGATATTGGTGAATAAGATATGCCAGGAATGTGGTTACTCTGAGCAGGGCCAGAGCCAGAGCTGCACCAAGTCACTACATCAGGAGGCAGCCGAGGGTGAGCAGCCACCAGCAAAGCAGCTCTGTGGTCAGGGCTCAGGTGGATGCCTGACACAGTCTGCCCCAGGTAAGTCACATGTAGACAAGCCCTGGAGACATCAAGGTCATTCACTGGCTTGCTGTTCTGCACTCCAATAGCATTCAGAGAGTTTGGGGCCCTGGGCTGACAGGAAGGGTAGGTGGCATTTGTAAGCCAGGAGCCCAACCTGGGCCACAGGTCCCTTGGCTGGGTACGTGTGCAATACTCTGACTGGTATGGATGTGAATAGTCACATTCCTAACTTCTGGCTCTTTAGGGTAACCAGCCTGCCAGTGGCACCTTGGTCTTCCTTGTCATCAGAACCTGGTCTCTATTTTGGGAAGGATTTTGCCCACAGTTCAGGTGAGAGAGGCTGCTCCCTGCTCTCCCAGCCCCCTGTGCAGCTAGCAGTAGCCACATGATCTGGTTCTGGCCCATGTGAAGGCTTTTTCCTTCCTCATTAAAGGAGATGTGTGCAGCTGTCACGATACTCTAGCCTTCCCCACTTTTCACTGCCCTAGACATAGATGGAATGTCTGGAGCTGTAGCAACCATCTTGTGGACCTGAAGTATCAAACATGAGGAAAAAGCCAAGATGCAAAAAATGCCATTGGGATCTGGGCGCGGTGGCTCACACCTATAATTCTAGCACTTTGGGAGGCTGAGGAGGGAGGATTGCTTGAGGTCAGGAGTTCAAGACCAGCCTGGGCAACATAGTGAGACCCTGCCTGTACAGAATATTTTAAAAATTAGCCAGGCATGGTGGTACACACCTGTAGTTCTAGCTATTTGGGAGGCTGAGGCAGGAGGATCACTTGAGACCAGTTCAAGGCTGCAGCAAGACATCATTGTGCCACTGCACTCCAGCCTGGGCAATAGAACAAGACCCGGTCTCAAAAAGAAAATGCCATGGGGAGTGATGTCAGAAAAATGGTGGACTAGGAAACTCCAAGCTCTCATTACCCCACAGAAACATTGAAAAAACAAGCAGAATTGTCAGAACCAACTTTGTAAGAGCTCTAGAAAACAAAGGTCTATGGAAACTAAGAAAATAATTTTTTAAAAAGCCATCTTCAAACAGTAGGAAAGTTTTGCAGTATTTTTACTCACCCTTGCTCCACCCCTCCCCAGCATGGCAGCAGTCTTGGTCTTGAAGTAAAAGCAGTCCAGTTCCCAATTCCATCCCTCAATCCAGAGAAAGCAGAACAGGCCTTATTTGCAAATTATTGTGCACATCTGTTCTAACCTGTCTGGGGCATACCTAAAGTACTGATGCAAGATGCTGTCACTGTTGCCTAAAAGTAGGCCAATGTTCAGAAAAGATGCCTGGGGCAAGATAGTATAGGTGGAAACATACAATAGACCATCTTAGGCCCAGAGGAGAAGCTTGGAAAATTAAAACATTCAAAAGCAGCTATAGAGCACTTTGGGAGGCTGAGGTGGGAGGATCACTTGAGGCCAGGAGTTTAAGACCAATATGGACAACATAGTGAGACCCCCGTCTCTACAAAAACATTTTTAAAAATTAGCCAGGCTTATGCCTGTAGTCCCAGCTACTTGGGAGGCTTAGGTGGGAGGATTTCTTGAGCCCAGGAGGTCAAGGTTACTGTGACAGCGAGCTATGACTGAGCCACTACCCTCTAGCCTGGGTGACAGAGCGAGACCCTGTCTCTAAAAAAGAAAAGCAGCTATGTATACTGGGAAGTTAGAAATTATGCCCAGGGCAAAGCACCTGTTCAGAAAGGTTTGGGGCTTGTTTGTTTGATTGTTTGCACCTATCTATCTATCAATCTCCCTATCTCTATCTCTCTCTCCAGTTTTGCGTGTGTGCATGTGTGAGTATTTTGTTGGTTTAGCTCCTGAAACTCAAGGAAATCTCTGTCAAAACATTGGCTGAACACAAGCTAAAGAAGCAGAGACTTCAATGACCACAAAAAACAATGAATAGTCTTTGCAAAAATAGCTTGGAAAAGTGTCAAAACAGACTACTACAGCCTTCAGCAATTAAAAAATGCTGGGGAAGAGAGAGAGTCTGATTTCCAGACTTACCATATTATAACAGTGAAATGTCCAGTTTTTAACAGCAACTAGAAAATCACAAGGCATACAAAGAACCAGCAAAAGGTGGCCCACTCAAAGGAATAAAAATAAATTGATAAACATCATGCCTGAGAAAGCCCAACACTAGACTTACTAGACAA
This sequence comes from Daubentonia madagascariensis, assembly GCA_023783475.1. Classification (NCBI taxonomy): domain Eukaryota; kingdom Metazoa; phylum Chordata; class Mammalia; order Primates; family Daubentoniidae; genus Daubentonia; species Daubentonia madagascariensis. Next base: position 13,975,691 of record JAKFHU010002658.1, read on the forward strand.
AAACTTTAAAGCAACTATCTTAAATATGCTCAAAGAGCTAAAGGAAAAAATGGAGAAATAACTAAGGTAAATCAGGAAAACTATGCATGAACAAAATGAGATTATCAATAAAGAAATAGAAATTATAAAAAGACAGCCTGGGTGACATAGTGAGATACTATCTCTACAAAAAAATTTTAAATAATAATAATAAAAATAAAATAGCTGACTGTGGTGGCATACGCCTGTAGTCTTAGCTACTTGGGACACTGAGACAGAAGGATTGCTTTGCTTGAGCCCAGGACTTCGAGGCTACAGCAAGCTATGATCATGCCACTGCACTCCAGCCTGGGTGACAGAGCAAGATTCTGTCTCTGAAAAAAAAGAAAGAAATTATAGGAAGGAACTGCCCAGAAATTTTGGAGCTGAAAATGACTATAACTGAAATAAGAATTCACTAGAGGGTTTCAACAGCAGATTTGAGAAGGCAGAAGAAAGAATCTGTGAACTTGAAGGTAGGACAATTGAAATCATCAATTGGAACAGAAATAAAAAAGAATGAAGTGAATAGAGACTAAGGTATCTATGGTATACCATGAAGCACATTGGCATAGGTGTTTTGTAAGTTTAAGAAGGAAAAGAAAGAGAGAAAGGGACAGTTTACTTGAAGAACCAATGGCCTAAAATGTCCCAATTTGATGAAATACATCAAGATAAATATCCAAGAAGCTCAAGCAACCTAAAGAGATTCACATTGAGATACATTACAATCAAATTGTTGAAAGGCAAAGACTAAGAGAGAACATTGAAAGCATCAAGAGAAAAGTGACTCATCACATACAAGATATCCTCAATAATATTATCAGATGGTTACTCATAAGAAACTTTGAAGACCAAAAGGCAGTGGGCATGCTATATTTAAAGTGCTAAAAGAAAAAAAAAATCTGTCAACCAAAAATTCTATATCCAGCAAAACTATCCTTCAAAAATAAGGGAGAAATTAAGATATTCCCAGATAAACAATAGCTGAGGGAGTTTGTTACCTCTAGAGATGCCTTACAAGAAATGCTAAAAGGAGTCTTTCAGGTTGAAATTAAAGGATACTAGACAGTAACTTGAAGATGTTTGAAGAAATAAAGATCTCCAGTAAAGGTATTTGTATGGGTAAATACAAAAGCCAGTATTATTGTAACTTCAGTTTTTAACTCTACTTTTTCTTTTCTACATAATTTAAAAGGCAAATTCATGAAAAATATAATTCTATATTATTAGACAATGTATAAAGATAGAACTTGTGATATCAATAACATAAAGGGCGGACAAAGCTATATAGGAGTAGAGTTTTGTAGCTTTGAAGTTAAGTTGGTATCAATTCAAATTAGATTTTTATAACTTTAGGATGTTATATGTAATCTCTAGGGTAATCATAAAGAAATAATATATAGAATATATACAAAAGGAAATGAGAAGAGAATAAAAATTTGTCACTACAAAAAAAAACCCAACTAAATACAGAAGGCAGTAATGAAGAAAAAGAGGGGCAAAAAGCTATTAGACATACAGAAAAAAAAAATAAAATGACAGAACTCCTTCTCAGTAATTACTTCAAATGTAAATGGATTAAACACTGCAATCAAAAGTCAGAGAGTACAATATACAGCTATTATGTACACATAATAATTTTTTATCTAATAACTCACCACAGACACATAATAATTTCTTTAAAAGTCAGAGAGTGCAGAATAGATTTTTAAAAACATGATCCGATTATATGACATCTAAAAGATACTCACTTTAGAACTAAAGACAGAAGTAAATTGTAAATGAAAGGATGGAAAAGATATTCCATGCAAATAATAACAAAAAGAGAGCTGAGGCGGCTATACCAATATCAGACAAAATAGTATTTAAATATAAAATTATTAGAAAAGACAAAAAAGACATTGTGTATTGCTAAAATGGTCATTTATCAAGAATATATAACAATAATAAACATATATGCACTAAACAATGTGACCCTAAAATATATGAAGAAAACATTACAGAATTAAGGGAAAAATTGACAGTGTAAAAATAATAGTTGGAGACTTCAATACTCCCTTTTCAATAATCAGTGGAACAAACAGACAGAAAAACAGCAAGGAAATAGAAGTCTTGAACAACTTTATAAAGGAATTAGACATAACACATACAGAGAACACTCCACCCAGCAACAGCAGAATAAACATTTTGCTCAAGTGCACATGGAATATTCCCCAGGATAGAAGATATATTAGCCACAAAACAAATCTTCATACATTAAAAATGACTGAAATTATATTAATAATTCACAATGGAATTATTTTCTAATCAGAATGGAATGAAACTAGAAATCAATAACAGAAGGAAAACTGGAAAATTCACATATACATGGAAATTAAACAACACACTCTTAACAACCAATGGATCAAAAAATAAATCACAAAGGAAATATAAAAATACCTTGAGACAAATGAAAATGAAAACACAACATATCAAAATGTGTGGGATGCAGCTAAAATTTTTAGCTGTGAACACATACATCAAAAATGAAGAAAGACTGAAAATCAATATCCTAACTGCACAACTTAAGGAACTAGAAAAAGAAAAACTAAACCCAGAGCTAGTAGAATAAAGAAAATAATAAAGATTAGAGCAGATATAAATGAAACAGAGTATAGAAAACTATACAGCACAGTCATAAACCAACAAAAAGTGGTTTCTTAAAAAGATCAACAAAATTGACCAGGCTTTAGCTGGACTAACTAAGAAAAAAAGAGAGAAGACTCATATTCCTAAATAAAATAAAAGTGGGGACTTCACAATTTTACAGAAATAAAAAATATAAGATAATATTTTGAACAATTCTATGCCAACAAACTGGATAATCTAGAAGAAATGGACAAATTGCTAAAAACTCAACTACAAAACTGATTCATAAGGAATAGACTTATAAGCACTGGAGCCTCCACAGAGAGTGGGGCTCAAACCTTTCCAGAGTCTTTTTTTCCCATTCTCCTCCCCAACGTGAGACTGCTGAGAGAGAAAATAGAGCCTCTACGCTGAGGCTTCCACAGGGAATGGGGCTCAGACCTTCCCTCTAGGGGTCCTGCAGCAGACTGAGGGGTGCTCAGACCATGAGCTCCCTACCCACCAGCCGTTCCTGGTTCCACTTGCCTGGAAACTCCATCAGATCAGGGCATGCCCTAAGGCAGAGGGACATCGAACCTGTTTGGGCACCTGTGGGCAACTCGGAACCAGTATGCTTCTCCCTGGCATGGTCAGGGATTGATCTTTGGGGACCTAGGGACAGGCCCACAGAACAGATCCCATACCCCCAGGTCTCAACCGCATTGCTTGGGGGCAAGGAGGGGAGATTTGTGGTGGTAAGGCCACTACAGCTCCTCCCTGGTGGCTTTGCCTAGAAGCTGGGAGCAGACCTTTGACCCCTGCTGAAACAGATCCCTTGCCAGCTTTGGTGGAGCCTGAGAGCAAGCTCACTCAACTTAGCCCCACCCAGCCATGCTCCCCCACCTGCCTCTGCTGTGGCAGAGAATAAGGACTCACCTGAAACTCCAGGGCCCCACCCACCACCTGGGGCAATCAAGTGCTTCTCCGGAGGGACTAGAGGCAGTCACAGGACCCAAAAACAACATTGCAGCTTGTTCCTTCTGGCTAGAGTCACATACTGACAGGGAGATCAATTTGCATGCCCTTTACAGCATTTCCTGACTAAACTATACAGGGTGCAGTTGAGTCTCACTCACAAGCACCACCCACTGTCTCAGAGATTAAACTGGGTGTGCCATTATCTAATCAAAAGAAAATCCAAAAATGAGAAGCAAAACCTGCAGATGAGAAGGAATCAGTGAAAGATCTCTGGATACATGAAAAATCAGAGTGAAAGGACACCCCCAAAAGAAAACAATAACTCTGTACCAATGGAAACCAACCAAAACAAGAATATTGAAATGACTAATAAAGAATTTCAAATATGGATTGTAAGGAAGCTCAATGAAATACAAGAGAAAATAGAAACCCAACACAAAGAAAACACAAAAACAATGCAGGAAATGAATGAGAAATTCACTAAAGAAATTGAATTATTAAAAAAAAATCAAGCAGAGCTTCTGGAAATGAAAAATTCATTCAAGGAAATACAAAACACAGTGAAAAGCCTTAAGAGTAGGCTAGATCAGGCAGAAGAAAGAATCTGAGAACTAGAAGACAACACCTTTGAATTAAACAAGTCAGTCAAAGAGAAAGAGCAGAGAAATAAGAGGAACAAACAAAGCCTACAAGAAACATGGGACTATGTAGAGGCCTAACATAAGAATCATAGGCATCCCTGAGGGTGAAAAAGAAAATACACAAGGGCTGGAAAACCTATTTGAGGGAATACTTGAGGAAAATTTCCCAGGTCTTGCTTGAAATCTGAACATCCAGGTACTAGAAGCACAATGGACTCCTGGGAGATTCATCACCAAGAGGCAATCACCATGACATATAGTCATCAGACTGGCCAAAGTTAACATGAAAGAGGAACTCCTATGAACCATAAGGTGAAAACATCAGGTAACTTATAAAGGAAAACCCATCAGACTAACTGTACACTTCTCAACTGAGACCTTACAAGCCAGAAGGGACTGGGGCCCCATTATCAGTCTTCTCAAAGAGAATAATGCCCAGCCTAGAATTTTGCATCCTGAAAAACTAAGTTTCTTATATGAGGAAGAAATAAAGACTTTCACAGACAAGCAAATGCTGAGGGAATTTGTCAAGACCAGACCTGCCCTACAGGAAGTACTCAGATCTGCATTATACACTGATCAGCACAATAGACACCCACTGGTGTAAAACCATCAAAAAGCTAAAGTTTGGAGCCCAGATACTACAGTGGCTCAAGAAGTAAAATAAAGCAATAAAGTTCTACACAACAGGATGAACAGAAATCCACCCTACTTATCAATTCTTTCAATAAATGTGAATGTCTTGAAATCCCCACTGAAGAGACATAGGCTGACTGAATGGATAAAAAAAATACAAGCCACATATCTGCTATCTCCAGGAAATGTATCTAACCCACAAGGACTCATTCAGACTCCAGGTGAAAGGATGGAAAACAATATTCCATGCAAATGGAAACCAAAAGGAATCTGGTGTCACCATTCTCATATCAGATAACAAGACTTCAAGTCAACAAAAGTAAAAAAAGACAAATATGGTCATTATATAATGGTGAAGGGAACAATTCAACAAGAAGACACAACAATCCTAAATATCTATGCATCTAACACAGGTGTGCCCAGATTCACAAAGCAAATCCTACTTGATCTAAACAAAATGATAAATAGCAGCATTGTAATAGCCGAGGATTACAACACCCCACTGACAGGATGGGACACATCCTCCAAACAGAAAATAAATAAAGAAACAATGGACTTAAACAGGACTCTAGAACAAATAGGCCTAACAGACATTTGCAGAATATTCTACCCCAAAACTACTCAATATACATTCTTCTCATCAGCTCATGGAACATTCTCTAAAATCGATCACATCCTAGGCCACAAAACATGTCTCAAAAAATTTTAAAAAGACAGAAATTATATCATTTATCTTCTCAGACCACAGTGGAATAAAATGAGAAATCAATTCCAACAGAAACACTCAACTCTACACAAAGTCATGGAAATCAAACAACCTACTGCTGAACAATTATTGGGTAAAGGAGGAAATTAAGATGGAAATGAAAAGATTCTTTGAACTAAATAACAAAGGGGACACAAGTTATCAAAATCTGTGGGATTTTTTAAAAACAGTCCTAAGAGGAAAATTCATAGCCTTAAATGCCTATGTCCAAAAGACAGAAAGATCACAAATCAACAATCTAACGAATTGTCTCAAGGAATTTGAAAAGGAAGGGCAAACCAATCCCAAACCCAGCAGAAGAAAAGAAATAACTAAGGTCAGAGCAGAACTAAATGAAATTGATTCCAAAAGAATTATACAAAAGATTAATAAAACAAAAAGGTTTTCTTTGAAAAGATAAAAAAAACTGACAGGCCTCTCACTAGATTAACCAGAGACAGAAAAGAGAGGACCCTAATAAGCTCAATCAGAAATGAAAAAGGAGATATTACAACTGATACCATGGAAATACAAAATATCATCTCTGAAAACTATAAAAATCTCTATGCACATAAACTTGAAAACATTGAGGAAATGGACAAATTCCTGGAAACACACAACCTCCTTAGGCTCAATCAGGAATAAATAGAACTCCTGAACAGACCAATATCAAATAATGCAATCGAAGCTGCAATTAAAAATCTTCCAAAAAAAAAAAGTCCCAGACCAGATGGCTTCGCAGCTAAATTTTACCAGACCTACAAAGAAGAACTGGTACCTAAACTGCAGAAATTATTTCATAACATTGAGAAGGAAGAAATCCTCCCCAACTCATTCTATGAAGCCAATATCACCTTGATACCAAAGCCAGGAAAGGACACAACAAGAAAAGAAAACTACAGACCAATATCCCTTATGAATATAGATACAAAAATTCTCAATAAAATCCTAGCAAACCGAATTCAGCTATATGTCAAAAAAATAATCCACCACGAGCAGCTGGGCTTCATCCTAGAGATGCAAGGATGGTTCAATATACACAAATCTATAAATGTGATTCACCACATAAATAGAACAAAACAAAGACCAATGATCCTCTCAATACATGCAGAAAAAGCATTTGACAAAATTCAGCACCCTTTTATGATAAAAACTCTTAACAAAATAGGCATAGATGGAACATACCTTAAAATTATAAAAGCCATATATGACAAACCCACAGCCAACATCATATTGAATGGGGAATAATTGAGAGCATTCCTGCTTAGAACTGGAACCAGACAAGTTTGCCCACTGTCACCACTTCTATTCAACATAGTGCTGGAAGTCCTAGCCACAGCAATCAGGCAAGAGAGGGAAATCAAGGCTATCCAAATGGGGAAAAAAAGAGGTCAAACTATTGCTCTTTGCTGATGATATGATCTTATATCTAGAAAACCCCAAAGATTCTGCCAAGAGACTCCTGGAATTGATAAATAAATTCAGCAAAGTCTCAGGTTACAAAATCAATGAACACAAATCAGTAGCATTCCTGTTCACCAACAAGAGTCAAGCTGAGAATCAAATCAAAGACTCAATACCTTTAACACTAGCAACAAAGAAAATAAAATACCTAGGAATATATTTAACCAAGGAGGTGAAAGACCTCTACAGGGAGAACTACAAAACACTGATAAAGGAAACACAGAGGATATAAACAAATGGAAAAACATATCATGCTCATGGATCAGCAGAATCAACATTGTTAAAATGTCTATATGATCCAAAGTGATTTACAGGTTCAATGAAATCCCCATTAAATACCAATGTCATTCTTTGCAGATCTAGAAAAAATAATTCTACGCTTCATATGGAACCAGAAAAGAGCCCGAATAGCCAAGACTCTTTAAGTGAAAAGAACAAATTGGGAGGCATCACTTTACCAGAGTTCAAGCTATACTACAAAGCTACAGTAACCAAAACAGTATGGTACTGGCACAAGAACAGAGACATAGACCAATGGATCAGAATGGAGAACCCAGATATAAAACCAAGCTCATATTGCCATCTGATCTTTGACAAACCAGACAAAAACACACACTAGGGAAAAGAATCCTTATTGAATAAATGGTGCTGGGAAAATTGGATAGCCACATGCAGAAGACTAAAACAGGATCCGCACCTCTCTCCACTCACAAAAAATAATTCACAATGGATAACAGACTTAAACCTAAGGCATGAAACTATAAGAATTCTAGAAGAAAATGTTGGCAAAACTCTTGTAGACATCTGCCTAGGCAAAGGATTTATGAGGAAGACCCCAAAGGCAATCACAACAACAACAAAAATAAATAAATGGGACCTGAGCAAATTAAAAAGCTTCTGCACAGCCAAGGAAACAATCAATAGAGTGAATAGACAACCTACAGAATGGAAGAAAATATTTGCATGCTATACCCCCAATAAAGGGCTGATAACCAGAATCTACAAAGAACTCAAGCAAATCATCAAGAAAAAAATCACACAATCCCATTAAAAAGTGGGCAAAAGACATGAACAGAAACTTTCCAAAGAAGATAGACTAATGGCCAACAAACATATAAAAAATTGCTCACCTTCTCTAATCAGGGAAATGCAAATCAAAACCACAATGAGATAGCACCTAACTCCAGTAAGAATGGCTTTTATCAAACAATCCCAAAACAACAAATGCTGGCATGGATGCAGAGACATAGGAACACTTATACATTGTTGGTGGGACTGAAAACCAGTACAACCTCTATGGAAAGTAGTATGGAGATACCTCAAAGAACTGAAAGTAGACCTACCATTTCATCCAGCAATCCCACTCCTGGGTATTTACCGAAGAAAAAAGTATATTGTATAAAAAAGACACCTGCACCTGAACGTTTATAGCAGCACAATTCACAATTACAAAGATGTCTAAACAACCCAAGTGCCCACCAATACATGAGTGGGTTAATAAAATGTAGTTTATGGATACCATAGAGTACTACTCAGCCATAAGAAAGGTGAACTAATACCTCTTGTATTAACCTGGATGTAACTGGAGACCATTCTTCTAAGTGAAGTATCAAAAGAATGGAAAAACAAACACCACATGTACTTACTATTAAATTGGAACTAATTGAACAACACTTACGTGCACATATGGAAATATAACTCATTGGAAATCAAACAGGTGGGAAGGGAGGAGGAGGTGATGAGTAAATTCACACCTAATGGGTATAATACACACTATCTGAGTGATGGGCACATTTATAACTTTGACTCAAACTGTACAAAAGCAATTTATGTAACCAAAATGTTTGTACCCCCATAATACTCTGATATAAAATAAAATTTTAAAAAGAAAACAAAAAAGAAATAAAAAAATAAAAATACCTATAACTAGGAAAGGAAATTGAATCAGTAATTTTTAAACTTTCCAAAAAGAAAACCCCAGGACCAGATGGCTTCACTGGTGAATTATGTCAAACATTTAAAGAATAATTAATATCAATCCTTCTCAAACTCTTCCCAAAAATTGAAGAGAAAGAAACACTTCCTAACTCATTCTAAGAGGCCATTCTCAGAGTATCTTTATTGTATCCTGATCCTATGGTATCCTGATACCAAAGCCAAAGAAACTACAAGAAAAGAAAACTACACACCAATATCCTTTATGAATATTGAATAAAATACTCAACAATATATCAGCAAACCAAATTCAATAGCATATTAAAGGGATTATACACCATGACTAAGTGGGATTTATTGCCAGAATGTAAGAATGGTTCAACACATGGAAATTAATTAATGTAATACACCACATTAATAGAATGAAGAAAAAAATCACATGATCATTTCAACTGACGCAAAGAAGACATTTGACAAAATCCACCATCCTTTCATAATAAAAACACTCAGAAAACTAGGAATACAGATAACTTCCTCAACATGATAAAGGCCATATATGAAAAAAAAACCCCATCACTTACATCATACTCAATGATAAAAGACTAAAAGTTTTTCCTCTACAATCAGGTACAAGACAAGGTTGCTCACTTTCACCACTTCTATTCAACATGGTATTGGAAGTTCTAACCAGAGCAATTTGGCAAGAAAAATAAATTAATGGCATACAGATTATAAAAAATTTTTAATGATCTCTATTTGCAGATAGCATAATATTGTATGTTTTTAAAAAAGCCCTAAATATTCCACTAAAAAAAGTGTTAGAACTAATAAACAAATTCCCCAAAGTTGCAGGATACAAAATCAATACACAAAAATCAGTTGCATTTCTAAATACTAACAATGAACAATTCAAAAAGGAAATTAAGAAAACAATTTCATTTACAACACTGTCCAAAAGAATTAAATACTTACAAATAAATTTAACCAAAGGGTGAAAGACCTGTGCACTGAAAACTACAAAACATTGCCAAAGAAAATTAAAGAAGACATAAAGAAATGGAAAGATATCCCATGTTCATGGATTGGAAAACAATATTGTTAAGACGACACTACTACCCAAAGTGTTCTACAGATTCAGTGCAATCCCTATCATAACCCCAGTGATGTTTTTGCAGAAATATAAAAGCCATCATAAAATTCATATGGAATCTCAAGAGATCCTGAATAGCCAAAACAATCTTACAAGAAGAAAAAAGTTGGAAGATGCACATTTTCTGATTTTAAAACTTACTACAAAGCTACAGTAATCAAAACATTGTGGTACTGGCATAAGGACTGACAAATAGAACAAAGACAGCCTTTTCAACCAGTGTTGATGAGAAAACTAGATATCTACATGCAAAAAAATGAGGTTGGGCCCTTACCTTATACCACATACAAAAATTAATTTAAAATTATTAAAAGATCCAAACACATGAGCTAAAACTATAAAACACTTAGAAGAAAACATAGAGGAAAAGCTTTATGACACTGGATTTGGCAATGATTTCTTGGCTAGGATTCCAAATGCACAGGCAACAAAAGAAAAAAAATAGATAAATTGGACTTCATCAAAATTGAAATCTTTTGTGCATCAAAGGACACTATCAAGAAAGCAAAGACAACCCACAGAATTTGAGAAAATATTTGCAAATAATATGTCTAAGATGTTAATACTAATATTCAGAATATATAAAGAACTCCTACAACTCAATAACAAAAATACAACCAAATTCAAATAAGAGCAAAGGACTTGATATTTCTCCAGAGAAGATATACAAATGGCCAACAAGCACATGAAAATATGCTCAACATCATTAGTCATTAGGAAAATGTAAACCAAAACCACAAAGAGATACCACTTCATACCCATTAGAATGGCTGCAATTTTTAAAAAATGGAAAGTAACAAGTGTCAAAGAGGATATGGACAAACTGGAACCCTCATGCACTGCTGGTGAGAATATAAAATTGTCCTGCCACTGAGGACAACAGTTTGGCAGCTCTTCAAAAATGTACACATAGAATTACCATCAATCACACTCCTAGGTATATCCCCTGAAAAATTGAAAGCAGGGAATCAAACAGGATACTTGTATGCCATTGTTTATTCCAGGATTATTCACAATAGCCCAAAGGTGGAAACAACCTAAGTGTCCATCAACAGAGGAATGGATCAACAAAATGTATTATATACACACACAATAGAATACTACATAGCTACAAAAAGGATTGAGGTCCTAGCCCATGCTACAATGTGGCTGAACCTTGAAAACATTATGCCAAGGGAAATAAGCCAGATATAGAAAAATGTTGCACTATTCCAGTTATATGAGGTTGCTACAGTAGCAAAATGCATAGGGAGAGAAAGCAGAATGGTGCTTAGCTAGGGCTGGGAAGAGTGGAGAATGGAGACTTATTGTTTAATGGGCACAGAGTTTCTGTTGTGGATGATCAAACAGTTCTGGAGATGGATGCACAACCTTGTTAATGTACTTAATGCCACTTAATTGTACACTTAAATTGTTAAAATGGCTGGGCACGGTGGCTCACGCTTGTAATCCTAACACTTTGGGAAGCCAAGGCAGGAGGACTGCTTGAGGCCAGGGTTCAAGCCAGCCTGAGCAAGGCGACCCACCACAAAAAAAAAAAAAAACAGAATGGAAAATTAGCAGGGATGTGGAGCATGAGGTGAGGCCGCTGTGGCAAGGAGTTTGAGGTGAGGGCTTGATCCCAGTTGAGCTCTGAGTGAGAGCACTGACTTTCCAAAGTTTTACAGCACAGATTGTTTCAAAATTTTTTTTTATGTAAATTCCAATAAAAGGAAATATGGCAGTGGAATTCACCCTTAAAAACAATAATGGCATAGGAGAGTACTAAGCTTGGACCACCATGCATTATTGACAATGAAGTCACCACTTCTGCAACCTCTGCACTGCTTATTTGCACATGAGAAGATAAACCACTTTGTTCCCACCTCTGCACCATATCTCTTGAGCTGTACACACTCCTACTGAGTACCTGGAATTCTGCTCTCCACCACCTGACTCTCAGCACTCCCTTGCCTCCTCTTGCCCTGCAGCAGAGTCTCAACCTCAGCACTAAAGACATTTTCAACCAAAGAACTCTGTTGTGGAGACTACCCTGTGCATTGTACAATTTTAGCAGCATCCCTGGCCTTTCCCCGATTGATGCCAGCCCAGATGTGACAACCTAAAATGTTTCCACACCTTGCCAAATGCTCCCTGTGGGCAAATCGGGCTGAGAACCACCACCCTACAGGAAGCCTTTGCTAAACCAACTAATCCGCTTCCTCCTCCCAGCTCTGGATGACCAGGCCAAGCCTGACTCCCAGGCCCCTCTAGGCCTTCCCCAAATCCTGTCCGTTCAATGTCCTTGGCAGTGGGGACTTCCACCACCACCCAGGCCTGAGTGGTCTCTCCCTGCTCTGGCCATCATAGCAGGGGCAGGCCATCTCCCTTGGCACTTGGCCTATCCATCACTGTGTGCATTTTGCTTCTGAAGGCTCAAGTCTTGGTTCCTAGGGCAAAAGCCATGCCTCCCACACTAAGGACCCTTGCACCTATAAGGGTCCAATGTATACATTTCAGCAATTATATTAGATTGTTTGCTCTGGGAACACAGCTGCTGTCAGGACCTATTGCTATAGAAGCCAAAAGCTCAGGGCTGTTTGACCCTTTGTTCCCACCCCACCCCACCCTACCCCTGTGGAGCAGCCACCAACTTGCTCCTCCAGCCCACTGCTGAGATGGAGAAGGGTTTGCAGGTCCGTGGAGAGGGTGAGGCAGGCAGAACCTCCAAATGGATGAGAGATCCCAGGTCCTTCCTGAGGGCTCCCTGGAGGAGAGGGTGGGCTGCTCCACCAATCTGCCCTGACTACTGCCTCCAGCACCCCAGCTCCAGCTGCAGGTTCTGGCAGAAGAGGGTCTTAAGCTGGGCAGGGCTAAGATGCAAAAGCCAGACCACAGAGCAGGGGGAGCCACCAGAAATGGCACTCTCGTGCCCAGGCTGAGGTGGGACAGGTTCTGGGAGACTGACTTTTCATGCTTAGTCTCTACTGTACAAGCATCAGGTTGCTTCTCATGTTCATATCAGCACCTGCAAGCTGGGTGGGTAGCCTTCATTCTGGAACCCCCCACTTGGCGGGGGCCCTGAAGCACGGTCTCCCAGGCGAGGGTGGAGATGGGCTTCCAATACTCCTGGCCTTGACAAACATGGGGCCCCGTGGAGTATCCCCGAGCTTGGTGGGACATAGTTGGAGCCTCCATGAGGATGACGCTAAGGGCTGTGTATCTCAGCCCTGAGTCATGGAGGTGACATGGAGGGAGGAGTCCTGCCTGCTGCATCAGGGGTTGCAGTCCAGCTCTGCCCAGTGCTGTTCCTACCATATCCTTCCCTTTCACTTTTAACTATAAATAGTCTTCAAGAGCCTCAGCCAGGAGAAGGGTTGTGAAAAGAGAATTACCCCTGAGGCATTAGGGATACTCTCAGGGGGAAACTTTTAACGAACAGCTGGACCCAGGAACACACACACAACTTGGCATGGTCCCTGCCTCAAAATAGCTCCCACACCAGCGTGGGAATATAGGTGCCCAGTGACTAGAGCCTCTTGAGGTCAAGGCAATATCAGACACACCGAGGAGGGCACTCAGCCCAGACTGGGACTCGGGAAGACTTCCTGGAGGAGGCTGTTCCTGGGTGAGAGAGATCTCACATCCTAGGGTTGCCAAATTTAGCAAATAAGAAGCAGGATGCCCAACTATATGTGAATTTCAGAGAACCAGCAATTTTTTCAGTACGTTTCAAATATTGGATGGGGCATAGTTATGCTGTAAAATTCCTCATCGTTTATCTGACATTCAAATCTAGCTGGACATCCCTACTGGTTTCCCTTCGTCACTGTGATTTATGGATGAAGTGTTGGGCTCAGGGAAGGGAAGTGAGGGGGGAGCTTTGGAACTACGGCCTGAACCCAGTTCTCCCCCCTCCAATTCCAGACTGGAGTCTGACAGACGGAGCACCTCCCATTCCACCACGTAGCCAGGTGGCATTGGGCTGCCTACTCAATCTGAGCCTCAGTTTGCCAATCTGTAAAATGGATGGGTGTGGATATTAAAGCCTCCCCTCTCTTGTGATCTGGGGACCAGCAGCATCAGCCTCCCCTGGGAGGAAGCTTGTTAGAAATGCAGAATCCCAGGCCCTGCCCCAGACCTGCAGAATAAGAATATCCATTTTTAAGCAGATCCCTATGTGATGATTTGGTGTACACAAAAGCTTGAGGGTGCTGCATGGAGACTTGTCCCACAGGGCAATGGCTGATTTGAGAGGCATCTGGAGGTGCCAGCACAAGGACCCTAGGTGCCTGGCCACACCAGCACTTCACACACACTCCACATCAGCCCCCATGGGAACCCTTGGAGGGGTCATTTTTACCCCCACTTCCAGGTGAAAACCCAGAAAAGGCCAAGAAAAGCGAGGGGCTTCCCTGTGCAAGGCCACACAGCCAGTAAGTGTGTGCCGTGCTCTGACCCAGCCACAGTGACCACAGTGCACCTGGCACATTGAGGCATGCCACGACGGGATGCTATGTGATGGAGGCAGCTCTAGGGGTGCTTGTTTGAAGACCCCCTCGATGTGCCTCATTCTCTAGCTCGGTCGTGGCCATGGACACCCTTGGTGCATTCTATGCCAATCGTACTGCTTCTTGGCAGGTTTGTGGGCAGACAGGTAGATGAACTGACATGCTGGATGTGTTGAGTCCTGAAGGCATTTCAAGAGGAATAAATGAAATAACATGCAGTTTGCCCAGCATGGTGCCCGGCACACGGCAGGTCTGCTTGGCCAAGACACCTTACCCTCTGCAATGAAGGACCACTTCTTCCTTTACCCTTGTAAAAACAGCTGTGATAAATGCAAAGGCAGCAACTCACAGCGCCTTCTGCAAGGTAGGGGTCTTATGTAATTATCTTTCTGGGGGAAAGAGGATGGCACCTGGCAAGGGCGCCTCCCCTGCTGGGATTTGACTTTATCGCCATTGCTTCCTGGGGCCCCTGCCCCTGAAGACCAAAGTCCCACAAAAATTAATTCTCCAAAAGCTGAGTCATTCAGCAGGTGGGGGCAGAGAATCAGCAAGGATGGGAACACACCTCAGGCTTTTGCGCTCTAGTCCAGAGGTTTTCTGGCATACACATGCTGTCCACCCGCTATCACCATGGCTACTGCTGCCATCTGATCAAAATGTTCCCCACTCCAAAAAAACAAAAACAAAACACACAAAAAACCCCTGCACCTTTTTGTATCCTTTGAATTTTTAACATGTGACTATAAATTTTAAAAAATAAAGCAAGTCAACTTGTCAGCCCTGTTGCATATTCTGGTGACAACCACTCAGGTCTGTGCAGGGATCCCTCTCACCCCGCATAATTTGCACATGCTGTTCCCTCCCACCCTTCCCATCTCAGCATAAACCTCACTGCAAGGGTGCCAGCATTCTCTCCAACAGCATGAGGACCCCTTATAACCCTCCAGTACCCTGGACTCCCCCCATCTGTGCACTAGCTTACCGTCTAGGATCCTTGCCTCACGGACTGTACCTTGCCCACTTGATTCTAGACCCTAGCACACAGTCCAGACACACAGGCACTCATCCAGGCCTAGGTGTGCCATTCTGGGGTGGAGATAACACTGCACTCTTCTGACCTTCCTACTTGAGCCTAGGGCATCACCAGCCTGGAAACCATCTAAGCTTTTCTGCTGTTTAGTGAAGCCCTAGGCTTCCAGACAGCATGCCCCACCCGCTTCTTCCTTTCCAGGTCCATGTGGCCTCCAGTGCTGCCTGGCTTTGGATAGCCCCAGGTTCGTGTATCCATCACACACATACCCTCATCAGAGGCCTGTGCCAGTCCTGGTTTGGACATGTGCAAAGGGCACAGGCTTTGGCCAGAGAGACTGAATCCAAGAGATCAACCCCAAGCACCTGTTTGTTCACACGTAAATGGACACATGGTACCTGCCCTCCAGGGCTGTGTGGGCATCTAAAGCCCTACACACTTTCCCTCTGTAGACTCAGGACATGGAGATGGACCCTCCTCTTCCAGTGCCCTGGCCAGTTCAGGCTGGACCAAGCACAGGGCCTGCTATAGCTCAGGGGGGAACACAGCATGGACAGGCCTCAGAGCACCCACGATGGTACCTGCCCCCATGGTGGTGAAAGCCCCAGTAGTATCAGCTTCTCCACTGGGGTAGACAGACTGGCCAACCTGCCCCACACTGCCAAACAGCCCTGCCCAGCCCTCACCTGCTCTGTGACCTCACGTTCACCAGGTAACTTCTGAGCCTCATCTCCCCCCATTTAGGACACAAGAATAAGCTCCCCAAGGGTTGTCGTGAGTTAGGAAGGAATGTACACACTCAACAGCCGCCACGCCTTCACCTACAGCAGGGGGCTGGCTCCATGTTCCTCCCCCTCATCTCCCCTTAAGGAAGTCATTCGGAAAACCCAATCTCCTCTCCAACCAGGGCGCTTCTGGGATGCAAGCTGTATTGGCAGGGTGTGCCTGAAAGTGACAGGGTCAGAGAGATGAGACAGGTCATGTCATGCATCAGTTTAGAGCACAGCTTGGCCATAACATCTGCAACACCCAGAGCACTGACTATCTCCAGGGCCAGGCCTCAGCACCCCGTGAGGCAGGCTGGGAACCAACCTGGGACTAAGGCCAGGCCTGAGCACTGTAAGTGCTCTCCACCTGTCTCCTCGTTCACAACGCTGATAGGGTCTGTGCGGTTGACAGGCATCTCCCAGCAGATGCTCACTTAGTTGCTCTTTATCTCCAGCTCCATTAGCTGTTTTTCCTTCTAAATACTCAAGAGCCACCAAATACAGATTACAAGAATACGCTCTGCATCGCCCTGGCAGCTCTAGTTCACACTCACCCACTGATACCACCACCCCCATCCCAATAACACACCATGGCTTCCTGGAAATCCTCAGGAGTTAACACAAGTGGGGATCAAGGAGGCCCCAAATCTCAGGTCCTGCTACCCCATCCTACCACACCCTAACTGTAACCAAAGGCCCAGCCCTCTCACCTCTGTACAAATTTTTGCCAAGATTCTACACCTTGGTTTCTTCCTAAAATACTCAAGGATTTCCCTACTTTCTCCTAGCTCTCCCTCCCCCACCCCATCTCCTCATGCCCCAGCCTGGCCTTGTGATGCCTGCTAAGCAAGTGACCATGACACAGTGGTAAGCAAGCACTCATCTAGGGCCCAAGTCAGCAGAGAATCCCACCCCTCTCAGCCCTGTAACAAGCAAACAGAAGCTGAGAGGCCCAGCCTTCATGCTGGGAAGTCAGCTGGAGAGCTCAGACCAGGGCACAAGAAAGGGAACAGTGCACACGTGCACACACATCACTTCACCACCCATGCATTTAAAACACGCAGACACAAGGTCATACACGCATGGTTCAGGAAGGGACCAGCAGATAGCTGCCCTGGCTCCTCTGACTCTACGATGTGCCCATGTTGGGGGAAAGGGAGGCTTGTGGCCAGGAAGGCCCCTCTCCTGGGGGTGCAGGCTCATCTGTCTGCCTGATCCCGGGTAGCAGGGCTGCAGGAGCCAAACAGGAGGGCTCTGGGCCAGCCGTAGTCCACGGCCACATGTGGATGAGGGCAGGCTTCTCTTCTCATGGCTGGGGGTTAGCTCCGCACAGCTGACCTCTGCTGGCCAAGTGAGTGCAGTAACAGAGCCAGGCGCTGCTGCCTTCTGGAAGTTTCCTGACTCCTGAGGTTTTAGGTCAGAGTTCTTTCCTACATGCTGGAGGTGCAAACTGGGGCAGCTAGAACCTTTATTCTATCGTTAAGGAGCAAGGTGCCAGCCTGGCACTGCCAAGGAGCTAGAGGGGCCAGCACTGCCTGCCCCAGAATTCAGTGAGTCCAGGTATTGATTCAAGCACCAGAGCTGTGCCTGTCCGTGCACGGTGTCCACCACAGCGCCTGCTCCACATTATGCTCAGTCCCGGAGAGGCCCAGACAACCTCAGGAGGGCTTCGCTGCAGGTCTGAATTTCTTTCCTTTGTGCCTGAAGCTGCGCAGTGGGTTCTGGGCCTTTGCCTTCTATGGGGTCAAAGTCATAAGTTAGTTGGGGGAATGACACCAACTGACCAACTGCCTAACTGACCAACCATCCACCCGTCCATCCACCCAAACTGAGCTAGACACAAAGGAGCCACGCTGGCTCTTGAAAAAGCCCCTGCAGGCCATGAGCCACCAAGACCAGAAACTGCTACAGACACTGAGGGGGGAAGAGCAGCAAGGAACAGAAAAGCAGGGCCTGTGGATGGCAGCAGAGGTGTCCCCAGCCCAGACAATTTTGTCTCAGCCACCAGATTTTTGGGGCTCGGTTTTTAGGTACCCTCTCTCCCCCTCCCTAGGACAAGGTGCCGACACATCCTGGTGATGACAAAGGAGCAAGGTGGGGGAGGAGTACTGCAGCTGTCCCCAAAGCCCCCAGAGGCATACCTTGGACTTCCTACAGGAGGAAGACGGCTTTTTCCGCTTCTTGTGAGGGTGTACAAGGCCACGAAGAGCAGGAGGAACTGGAAGAGATGCTTGGCCTCAGCAACAGCCTCACCACTGCCACCCCCACCCTGTCCATCCCACAAGCCTTTCTCAGCGCTGCCCACCCCCACCTTACCCCTCCCCCAACTCTATCCCAAATTCTCCAATTCTGACCCAAGGGACAGCCTGTGATATATTCACTACCACATTTGCACAGGGTCAGAAGAACACTAGCTCATTACACTTCTACTGTCCAAATCAGTCTTTCGCAGTATTTAGATTTGCTGCAATAAGCATGTAGCAAGAAAGAAAAATAAAGATATGTATCTTTAAAGAAAAAAAATGCAGCTGAAAGAAGAAAAGTCTATAGTAGTTTCTTCACCCGTCACTACACCTATTGCTACAAATTCACTGTGCCCCCAGCTAGTGCCCCCACATCGTTCCTTCCTCTCCCCAATCCCAGCCACACCTGGCCTTGGCTCTGCCCTCTCCTCACCCACCCCCGGCTACCCCAGGCCAGCCCGGGCCCTCCCTCAAGTGTCAAATATCCCACATCCTGACGTCTTTTCACCTTACCCTGGCCTTTCTAAACCTCCTGGCCACACCCTCCAAGTGAGTACTCCACTCCTACTTGACAGAGCAGCCTGGGTCCCTCAGGCTAAAGCCCCGGCTTCACCCTCTCCCTGCCCCCCTTAACCCGACTCCCCGGGGTCTCGGACCAGGACCCAGGATGGGTTCTCCTCCAGCTCGCTGTCCTTTGGGAACCTGGGCCCTACCACTCTTTCTCTGGCATTATCACGTTCCCGCCTCTTCCCATTGCTCAGGCCTTTCCTGCCCTGCAACCTCCATCTCCACCCTCCTGTCACCTCCGTGGTAGCAACACCACGCTAGCTGGCTACCGGTCCAGGAAGACCAGACCCCACAGCACTGGGAAGGGGCCCCCACTCGCTGCCCACGGCCTCCTCTTTGCCACTCTCCTCCTATAATCCATTTTAGGCATAAAAGTCCACATGGCCGGGCATGGTGGCCCATGCCTGTAATCCTAGCACTCTGGGAGGTTGAGGCAGGAAGATCGCTTGAGCTCAGGAGTTTGAGACCAGCCTGAGCAAGAGCGAGACCCTGTCTCTACTAAAAATAGAAAAAATGAGCCAGGTGTGTTGGTGCACGCCTGTAGTCCCAGCTACTCGGGAGGCTGAGGCAGGAGGATCACTTGAGCCTAAGAGTTTGAGGTTGCTGTGAGCTGTGATGACACCACAGCACTCTCGCCAGGGCAGAGTTAGACTCTGTCTCCAGGAAAAAAAAAAAAAAAAAAAATCACACAGGATCATTACTGAAACATCACATACAGTAAAGAAGTCATTATCCAGAGCTTTCATCAGATGAGAAGAGCAGCCCAGGTTTAATGGCTATGTACATAAAGGTCTGGCCTTGGCCTTGTCTGCACCACAGAAACCACTCTCAGGGTCCTGACCTTGTACCTGCCAACTCCTGTACCCCTCTCTCTGCTCCCAGCTCTTCCCTGTGCTACACTGTTTTACACCTTCAGCGTCTGTCCCCCTGCCAAATGTTTTTGTCTTTTGTTACTATTAGAGATGGGGTCTCACTGTTGCGCAGGCTGGCCCAGGACTCTTGGACTCAAGTGATCCTCCTGCCTCAGTCTCCCGAGTAACTGGGACTACAGACACACGCCACCACTCCCGGTCAACTGTCCTTACCCAGAGACTCCACAGATGCCTCGGTCTCAACTTCGGTGGCTGCTAATCCCATGGGCTCTGTCTCCTGCCCATGACCCTCCCACAAACTGTCCACTCCCTCCAGCCCACGGATAGACATCTGGCCAGTCACTGGTTCATTCTTTCATTCGGCCAAGCCCTTGAGACCACCTGGCCTTAAATCCCAAGTCTGCCACCAACTCTGCACTACCTCAGTTTCCTCATCTCCACAGTGGAGACAGCAACAGCTACCCCGCAGGATGGGGTAAACAGGTTTTATAAGAGTGAGCTCGCACACAGGTGCACTTGTTTGTGGACATGCATGCTGCCTGGGTCTCCAGGGTCCTGTTCCACCCAACCACCGAGCATAGGGGCTGATATGCAGCAGCCAAGGAACCAACGCCAATTCCCCCAGCCCGCTGCCTCCTAACCCCCTTGGCCACACTCACCCAGGTAGTCAGGGACATGGCCCATGTGAGGCTTCACCACCGCAGGGTGCAAGGGCAGGTCATGCCGCAGCAGCTGGAGGTCCCTGGGGTTGTCTTCAAAGTATGTCTGACAGGGGAAGAGTGAGCATCGCAGTTGGCACTTCTCTTTTGTAACTTCACAGATTGAATTTTTAGAAGGATAACATACTCATGTGTTTTAAAATTTAAAAGGCACAGCAAGCACACCATTAAGTTTTTGTACTGCCTGTGTCCCCATCACACCCCCTGCCCAGAGACAGCTACTGATGATAGTTTGCTGCGTTTCCCTGAGTCCTGCACACTCGTACAAGGACACCATTACACGTTTACACTCTTCCTTCTCTGTATCGCAAATAGCAGCACCCACACCCTCTTCCACTTGGCATCATCTTACAGACTGCTCTGTATCAATACACAAACAGCTTCCTCATTCTTTCCCATGTTTGTGTAAACTTGGGCTCTGGATGCACCTTAATTCACCTAGCAAGCCCCTTCTGTTTCCACCTTTTGGTTCCACAATAATGCTGTGATGAATGCAAACACGTGTGTGACCGTGCACATTCACAAGTATGCCTGGGGTTAAGTTCCAGAAGTAAAACTTCTAGACCAAAGGATACTGACAGTGCCCACCCTAAGGTTGTGCCAGTTTACCTCCCATCCGAACTGGCTGGCTTTCGTCAATGGTTCTTGGCCCGTTTCCTCCCTCTCTCTGCCAAAGACCAACACACTGCCTGCTTCTCACCACTCAGAGCTCAGCTGGTCTCCAAGGGCAGCTGCCTAAGCTGTGCCCCATCCTCACCTCACCTTGAGCTTCTCAGAGTGCAGGAGCTCCTCCTTGATCTCCTTCAATCTCGCCTCCCGAATGGCCTGTTTAGTCACTGAGCGCATGGCGTCCTAGAGGAGGACACTGAAGGTCAAAACAGGGAGGCTGCCCCAAATCCTCCCTCATGCCTGGATGCTCAGCAATGGGGTGCAATCCCTGGGTCACAGTCCTCTACCCCTGCTACTCCCCTCCCCACCATGGCCAGCTTACCCTGCAGCGATAGCGGAAGCCCTCAATCTCCTCCATCCGGAACTGGTAGGGGAGCAGGATGGGGGCCCCATTCTCTGTGGAGAAGGCAGCAGTGAGAGTCCCACAGGTTGAGGGCTTAGGACAAGGTCTTCACATTAGGCCTCCTGCACCTCCTCCTGGGGTGAGGCAGCAGGAGACCCACTGCCTCCCTGGCATGCCAAACACACAGCTTATCTGTAGCAGGGTCTCATGGATAGTGGTGACCTACTGGTCCCCATGTGTGGATGGGGGTGGCCCATGTGCCCCTGTGTACAGACAGGGGTGACCTATGCATCCCCGAGCCCCAGGACCTACTGCGCACTTTCTCCTCCTCTCCCAAGGCCACCCCATGATGACAGCCATGGAGAGCAGCTGAGAAGCATGCAGCACCTTGGGGCTAGGTACTGTCGTGAGCCATGTCAGAGCAGCGTGTTGGGTCACCCAACGCTTATGAGGCAGACAGTACTTCAGTTTGCTCATTTTCAAGGGGGACAGTGCCTGCCACACAGGGCATGACGAGGATGGACAGAAGCTGTTTGTCACACTACATAGTTACCTCTGCCATCACTATCATGGAGTTTTAAGGCATCGTGGGAGAAGCCTGGCCCTGGCCCAAGCCCACAGGAGCTGGGCTCTTACCTCCACTGAGAAGCTCCTCCATCTTTTCCAAGTGGGCCTGCTCCGTGGGCAGCACAAAGGTCAAGACTATGCCTGGGTTGTTAGCACGTGCTGTCCTGCAAGTGGAGACATGCCAGACTGCACCTCCCGCCTGTAGGTTCTGTCCATTACACCCCTAGTTCTCCAGCGTGCCCACTGCCCAGGTGCCTGGCCCATCACTCCTAACCCTCCTACCTGCCAGCTCGATGGATATAGGCCTCAGGGGTGGGGGGAAGATCAAAGTTGAGTACAGCAGACACATGGTGGAAGTCTATGCCCCGGGCCACACCTGCCTCTGGATCAGCGGCCCTACAGAGATGACCAAATGTTAGCCAGACCCTTCCTCTCCTCTGGACTGGCATTCTCAAGCTCAATCAGTAAAACTTCCTGTAAACAAGGACTAAAGACCACAAGACCCTGATAAAAGGAAGACTCTTCAATGTCAGAACTGCTCCAGGAGTTGGGGTACCATAGGGCAGCCTGGAGCTTTGACATGTAGCCAAACCCCTGCCCTGACCTCAGTTCTAGAGCAACAACAGAACTCATTGCCCGGTGGGGTGATCTGAGAATCACCCTGAGCCAGTCAACCCTTCAGGTGGCCAGAGACTGGGGGGCTTCCCCTTTCCCCTCTGAAATATGCTCCCTGCAAGTCACAGCCACACACCCAATGCAGGCTGGGCCACCTCCCCTGCAGGACAGTGAGTGGCAGCAACCCAGGTATAATCTTGCCCTTCGTACTGCATGTGAAGTGTGCAGCCTTCACTCCCCTTCTCCATATCCAGGCGGCTGAGCAAGGGCCTGTAGGGCTCTCTGGGTTATGCTACCAGCCAGGCCTGGAATGTCTGGCTCTTACCCTATGTACTCTGGTTTCACTCTTCCAAAAAGCTGAAAAATAGCCCTTTTTGAGGAGGGATGAGAAAAGAAGAGAAATGTGGACTCACTTGTCCCCTTTTGGCCCTCGGCCCCGACGCTTGCCCTTGACTGGGGGCCCCAGGACTTCAGCATCAGTTGCTATGACAGAGTCGTAGAAGCCTTGGTTGAACTGTGAAATGATGTGGCACCTGTAGTCCGAGAGTAGAGGGTCAGCCCTGCAGAGCTGGAGGCCCCTCTCCCATCCCTAGCATCATAGTAACCATCACCCTTTCATACTTTTTCCTCCTCTTAATGTTTTTCCCTACTTAATCTTTGTGCCTCAACTTACTCAGCTGAAAATCAAGTAACAGAAGGTATTTCAGAGTTGTAAGGAATAAGTTAATATCAGTCAAGTCCAGACCCTGGCCCCTACCAAGTGCTCAAGAAACAGGAACATCTAAGTCCCTTTTCAATCCCTATCTTCAACTTATCAAAATCAAGATGTCATCTGTGGCAAACCTGGAGTGCAGTGGGAGTTCTCCATTGAGCACACAGGTGGGGATGCTGAACTGTTCCAAGAACAGGCGTAGACGATAACTCCGCTCCAGAGTGTTGACAAAGAGCAAGGACTTGCCTCGAATCAATGACAGCTTGAGCAGGGCATACAGCAGTAGGAATTTGTCTTCCTCAGTCTCACAGACCACCTGAAACTGCTGTAACTGGTCTGGCCCAGGCAGCTGGGACTCCTGTAACTTGAGGGTAACCTGGAAAGAGGACAGGCTTGTAGTCAGGAAAGCAATAGAACACAGAGATGATATAGCCACTTGCTCGCCAACTAAAGCACCAACATTTTAGTGCAAGGCAGAGTTGTATTTAAGGATTCTTGGCACCCTAAGTCCCTTCCAGTTTTGTAACCTAAAAACTCAAAGCACCCTAATTGTTGTGGTATATAGGGAATATAAACTATACAAAAGGCATTTGGGGCACAGAACAACGAAAACCACATCAATAAACGATTATATTGAGTAGAGAAAGCCTATGGCAACAGGCCTCCTGAAGGGTAAAATTTAATTAAGGTGAAAACCTTGGCCTTAGAATTCTGGCTCTGCCACTCAAAGCAGCCCTTTGGAGGGTTTCTGCTCGGGCTTTTAGGCAAAACATGGTTTGAACTGGGAGATAACCCTGGGGCTGCCTGGAAATATGTAGTGATTTTAGATCACTGGCTTTCACTGCCTCAGAACTAGGGATAAGACATCCATTGACAACTGTCCCACCCAAAACACCAAAGGCTCCTCTGAGAAGGAGCATCAAGTCCTTAGAGTATCCTCATACCCACAGCTCTAGTCATTCCCATGGAGTTCCTTACTGGGTTATGTAGTACCAGCTCCTTGAGTGCTTGTACATCCTCATTAAA
Source organism: Daubentonia madagascariensis (assembly GCA_023783475.1). NCBI lineage: Eukaryota > Metazoa > Chordata > Mammalia > Primates > Daubentoniidae > Daubentonia > Daubentonia madagascariensis. Next base: position 14,000,488 of record JAKFHU010002658.1, read on the forward strand.
AGTAGCTGACATGAGAAAAGCCTGGTAAATCCGGGGCAAGTGACTGAAATAAAACAAAGCCTGATCAGACTCCAGGTCCAAGGGCCTCTAATTGTGGCAGCTGAACTTCCGGCCACCCTGTCTTAGGCCCAACTCTCTACTCACAGACATTTCCACTAGGAACCACCCCCACTTTTTTTTTTTTTACCAGAGAAGACTCTTAAGTTCTTCTTCAAAGCCAAAGGAAAAAAGAAGATCAGCCTCGTCCACCACCAGCAGCTCCAGGGAGTCACGCAGTTTCAAGTTATCTTGCCGTAAGTGGCTTAATATGCGGGATGGGGTCCCCACCACCACATCTGGCTTCTCCATCAGCACAGCTCTGCAGGTAGGCAAGACATTAGTATCAGAAACAATGTAGCAGCTGGAACCTCAACCTCTGTCTCTTGCTGCACACAAACTCAACCCCACCTCTCTGTTAGCTTCATTTACCTACAGCCCTGTTGTTTTCACCCACCTCTGAGAGGCTGAGTCTTCAGCAGCTGAGACATTGGCCACCCGGACATCTCGAGCACAGTAGGTAGCCAGCTGCTGAATCATGGACTGGGCCTGCCGTGCCAGCTCCTTAGTAGGAACAAGGACAAGGCCTCTCACAGCCTGTTCTACCACAGGACCTGTCTGTAAAAACATGAAGTAAAGACTTTAACTAGCAGTGCATGTTATTGTGTCCACCAGATGCTTTTCTCTACCTCTTCCAGGCAATCTGACCCACCCACTGCAATACAACTCAGCTGTGTTCTGATCAACCCCTCACTCTGCCTATCTTAGAATGTGGAGAGTTCTTTCAACAAGCACACACTCTCAAAAAGAATAACTTACTCTATGTTTATAAAGTTACTTAAAATATACTAGTTATGGAGCTAAACTCTCACAATAATTCTATAAGCAGAAAGAGATGTGCCTCCTTTTTACAGAAAAAAGAAAAGAAAGTGATTTGTTGACGATTACACAAACGTTGATGGTAGCAGGGCCTGGACTATGATCCAGGTAACCTGAACTGCAGCCCAGAGCGTTTGTCACAACAGCACCAGGTTCTGTCAGGCCAGCCTGCACGGGTACAGGGCCAAGAGAAAACCTTGTGCCAGCGGGCACCTCCCTTCTCAGCCTTTTAGAGCTCGTCTCCTTCCTCTCCTCGATCCTCCCACTACCCACCGCCTTTCTGTGGAGAAGCAGCTGCAGCATCGGAATAGCATAAGCGGCCGTCTTTCCGGAGCCCGTGCGGGCCCGAGCCAGGAGGTCCTTCCCCTCCAGGGCCAGAGGAATGGCCTTTTCCTGGATCAGCGTAGGTCGCGACCAGCCCATGTCAGTGACAGCCTAAGAGAGACGAGGAGCGCAGCTCATAAGGTGCAGAAGGTGACAGCGCGTTCCGCGGAGCCGGTAAGCCGGCTCCCCAGCCCTCCCCTGTACCTGCAGGAGGCGGGGGTCAAGGCCCATGTGTTCGAACCCCCACGCTTCTGTGTCCGCCATGGTGCTGCTCAGTAGTGACAGTGCGCACGCGCGGCAGGAAGAACGCTTACGGCGCGGGGGCGGGTCAAAGTAACAACCAATCAGCTTCGGAGGAGCCGTCATTTCCCGGAAATGCTGTCGCCTAGCCCTCCGGTATTCGGCGGGGTTCTGCGGCTGTGCTTTGCCCAGGACCGGGTCTAGGGGGAGGCTGCGGGGCTCGGGGTCGAGTCGGGACTTTAGGTGGCAGAGCCTAAGGGTTCCTTTGGCGTTCCCCGACGCAGCTGACGCGCCTGGTTCTCAGGACCTGCAGGCGGAGCCTCGGTCGGCGCCGAAAGGATTGGCAGGACCGTCTCCCCTGGATTAGAGTTAGGGGTTCGGCCGGGCGGGGCTGGCTGTGAGAGAGCAAGTGATGCGGGGCGCACCAGCCTATTGTGCAGCCGCGGAGAGAGGCTGGGTCGAGGGGTCCGGTTGGAAGAATGAGCAGCACAGAGCTTGGCAGCAACTGCCTGAAATAGAGGACGGATGGTTGGTGTGGGGTTTCCAAACCTGGCTGACCAGTTACAGTTGGTTACAGTTCTGTGGGTCCCAAGTCTGACAGGGGTCTCACAGGGCTGAAATTGAGGTGTCATTCCAGTGTCGGACTTTTGAGCTACGGGACTATTAAGATAATAAACTTGTGTTGTTTTAAGCCACTACATTGTGGTAATTTGTTACAGCAGCAATGGGAAACTAATACCGGTGGGAACTAAGAATCCTTATCACAAGTCTTTAAAAGTGTAAGAGGGAAGCTGAAGAGAAGGTTGAAGTGGTGCCAAGTGATGACTCAACCATGGTTACTGGCGTTGAAGATGGAGTAAAAGGGACAGAGCCAAGCTGGAAGAGGCAAGGAAACAGACCCTTGTGATTACATTAGGCCCACCCAGATGATCCAGGATAATCTCACACACACACACCTGGTATTTAGGGGGTTTTTTTGTTTTGTTTTGGAGACAGGGTCTCACTGTCGCCCAGGCTGCGTATAGTGGCATGATCATAGCTTATTGCAGCCTCCAACTACTAGGCTGAAGGGATCCCCCAAACTCAGCCTCCTAAGTAGCTAGGACTACAGCCACACCCAGCTTTTTAAAATTTTTTTGTAGACAGGGTCTAGCTGTGTTGACCGGGCTGGTCTCAAACTCCTGACCTCAAGCGATCCTCCCGTCTCAGCCTCCTAAAGTTCTGGGATTACAGGTGTGAGCCACCACGCCCAGCCAATCCCCTATTTTAGTCATCTGATTAGCAACCTTAATTCTCCTTTGCCAGGAGAATTTTTTCTTTGCTAGGTAACATATTCACAGGTTTCAGGGATTAGGATAAGGACATCTTTGGGGAGTCATTATTCTGTTAGCATAGCACCCAAACACAAACCTACTTAGACTGGACCTGAGTTGTCCAGGTATCTATGTTGACAAGCTACTGGGGTGATTCTGTGCATCCTGTCTGAGGCATGCAGCCCAACATCTGAATACCAGACGCTATCCTCTGGCTGTCAGGTTGAGAACAGAGAGTCAGGCTGGGACCAAATGATGAAGATGGGCACTGCTAGTCCCAGTGAGAACTGGGGAACTGGGCTGGGATAATAGAGGATGTTAAGAACGCCTACCCCCTTCCCTGCAAACTTTTTTTTTTCTTTTTTTGTGATAAAGAGGGAGAAGGCTGTTTGGTAAGGATGTTGTAGAGTCTAAGAAAGCAGGAACTTCAGAATGGAATCAAGGTTAGTATGAGCACAGGGGAGGAGACTCACCAGAATTCTTTGAGTGTAGCCTAACTGCTGTTCAAAAAAAAAAAAAAAATTAGGCCATAATGTATCGGTGAATATGGCACACCAGTATAGAAATCCTTATCCTCCCCACAGCCACCAGCTTTTGGCCCATCCTCTGGCCATCCCAATCCCACCTGCCCCATCGGTGTAAAGGTAAAATGCACGCCCACCTTTGTCCTCACTCCACTCTTTTTCCTGTCAAAAATAAGAGAAACCTACCAAGATAGTTGAGATATGCTCAATTATTTCTACTTCCACACAAACCTGTGGAAGCCTGGCCCAGCCCTTACCTGAGCCTTCCTATCCTCTAACAGTCCATGCTCCAGTGTCTGCTTTGCTGGCTAGATTTCTATTAATAGTAACAGCCATAGAGCCAAAATATGTCCCTTCCTGACACGTCAGGCCAGAGATTCACAAATCTAACTAGTTCAAAGGATATCTGATTTTCCCTATGTTAATTCTAACATGAAGAAAATTATAAATTATTTTAAATATTTGAAGAATTTTGGCATTTCACCTTACTGGACTGTAACAAGGCTACCCAGAATTAGAAATATGAGGAATATGAATTTTTAAAATACAAAAATATTAAAGGAAAAAGCCTATAGAACTAAATTGCATACATTTTTAAGAGTAAAAATAAGTACATATACATGGAATGGTATAGGACATGAAAAATGAAAAGAATTTAGTTCTGTAGGTCAGATAAATTTAATAAATATTTCAAATAAATCCATAATAAAACTATGAAATAAAATGTTAAGAATGGGCAACTAATGGTATTAAGTTTTATGCAGAAGGGCACAAGGGAAGTGTACTAAGATTTGTTCAAATTTATGATTCAGAGGGCTAAGAAAATTAAGGCACCTAATTTCTTCCAATGATTCCTTGCTAACACATTGTCTATTTGGTTGACCTTTGTGAAGGGTCCAGCAACCGCCCTGTCCATTCCCAAACCCCCTAGAGAATGGCCTGTCTAGGCCAAGCCTTAGTACGATGCGTCCACACTGAAGTCCACTCCAGGTCATCTGCAGAGGCAGTCCAGACCAGGAACCTTTCTTCTTTCCCTTTGTGCCTCCCCTCAACCTCTTATTTCATCTCAAACACAGCTACTACAACACATTTTTATTTCACTGGAAAATTCTGTATAAAGAACCAAATCTGGTTCTCTTGAAGAAAACATTTATCACAGCTTAAATAAAAGTTAAGGGAAGAGAGAAGGTAAGAGTACACTGCCCTGTGCTAGCTGTTACTACCTTACCTCTGACTCTGAGGTCCTGTGGGATGGAAATCACAGGTGTCCAAGGGAACTCTGCTTGGCCCTCTGATAAGGCCTTGAGAGCAGCTGTAACATCTGCTTTCTGGCCCAGAAGGCTGAGATCCTGAGAGCTGCCATGGTAGTTACCAGAAATGTGTGAATAAACAGAATGCGGGACTACATTGGTGTTTTCAGCTAGTTAAAGGCAGTAATACTTCAACTAGGAAGGAAAATATATAATTTATCAAAAAATAGTTCTAATATATAGAAAAACATCTCAATCCTCTGGGGCCAAACCTGCCCCTTATTTACATTCACAAAGCCATTAAGTGAACCCAGGACTGACGAGCGGGTAGTAAGGCAAGGCCTCCTCCATGGGGCATGCCAGTCACCTACTGCATTAGCAGATGTAGAGAGAGCAGAAGTTAAAGGAGAGATTTTTTCATTTGCTCATTTTGTGATAGGACAGAGGGGAATTACTGGAGACAAAAGAAGCCAGACTTAGTCCTGGGTTAGTTCCGACCCCTCACAAGTCCTAAGAAAGATTTTGAAAGCTTGGACCAATGTCCTGTTTCCTTGAGAACCAGGGTTAACAAGTGGCTGATCTGAATGGTTTGTTGCCATGGAACCAATGTGACTTATATTCTTTTTCATTTTTCGCTCAAAATCCAGGTGGATAAGGGAGTGGGTGGGGAAAGTACCAAATAAATGAGGTGAAAAGGAAGGGTCCTATGAAGAGGGCACTACACCAGCTTCTTGGCTTCAAAGAAGCTCTTGAGGTGACGCATCTGCCAGATGCCAGTGAGGATGAGGATGACGGTCTGAGCAATGGACCACCACAGGACCCTCTGGTTGGTGCTCTCGCTGGTCAGTCGGAAGCGTTCTTCACGATACTGCGTGGAGCAACACAGGGTTAAAGTGAGCAGGAGAAACAGTTCCAGGCTATTGTTAGGACCTCCCCCCCCCCCCATATAACTACTCAACTCCAAGACCAAACACCTCTTGGAATACTGCCTGTGATTCCATTAGAGGTGGTACAGTCTCCCCACTGAGACTGCCCCAAAGAAGGGACAGTGCTGTCCCTCCACAAGCATCTCTGTTGGGACTGAAATCATGCTCCTACCATTTCCAACAAGATCCCAAGAAAAACAGGTGGGCAATGGCTATTACTAGATTGTGAACTGTCCTCTCTTCACTTTTTTTTAATAGAGCTTAAAAATGACTATCTAAAGCAAAATGTTATCTATATGTACAATGGAATATTATTCAGCCTTAAAAAGGAAGGATATTCAGACACATGCTACAACATGGATGAACCTTGAGGACATTACACTGAATGGAATAAGCCAGGCACAAAAGGACAAACACTGTATGATTCCACTTATATGAGGTAGGTAGAGTAGTCAGGATCATAGAGACAGAAAGTAGAATGGTGCATGTCAGGGGCTGGGAAGGAGGAAATGGGGAGTTATTGTTTAATAAATACAGATTTTCATTTTGGGAAGATGAAAAAGTTCTGGATATGGATGGTGATGATGGTGGCACAACATCATGAATGTATTTAATACCACTGAACTATACACTTACAAACAGTTGAAATAGCAAGTTTTATGTTATGTGTATTTTACCACAATAAAAAATTTGAAAAAACTCAGCTGTCTAGACTGATACCCTCCATTCCACTCTCTGAAGAGCCGATCTCCCAAACAGGGAAGGCCCCACGCAGAAACTTGATGAGTAGGTATAGTGGGTCAACTGCCCTTTCCAAGTACAATGAGATATGCCCTTACCCTTTGGTAATCTTGCTCCTTCTGAATCTGTTCTACTTGATCAAGCAACTGGCGGGCACGGAGCTGCAGCTCGGTCAGCTTATCCTTAGCAGCAATCTCAGGATAGTTGTTGGCGTGCTCCCCAACCTGAATGTCCAGGTGCACACGCTACAAGTAAACAAGAAGTGTCTGAGTGATGGGGCCTCCAACCACCTGTTCCAGGCTATGGAACCCACTCTGTCCCTGGCTGTGGGGCAAAGGGCACCATCTATCTCCCCAATTCTGACTGTGCTACAAAGTGCCATAAATGATATCGACAAATCAAAATTTGGAAACAAGTGAGATTCCAAGCTGGGGCCAAAGAGAAAATCCCCTTACCAGTTTGCCACCAGCGAAAAGAGCCATCTTGGTAGAGTTGGAGTGCAGGCAGATCTGATGGTCACCAGGAGTGTGGGAGGTAAACGTGAAGCGGCCCTCGGAGCCATACTGCCGGGACAGCACCACCTGCAACACGCGTTAGGGAAGGCCCCACCTTTACTACAGCCTCTCAAAGTGCTGTCCCCCAGGGCCTCGACTCAGGACCCAGGCAGTGCTTTGCACTCTTCCGGAGCTCCACTTAAGAACGGTTCCAGGCTCCATGCCGACTAGAGCACTGCCAGCGGCGGCCTTACCTTGCTGTCAGGGTCCTTCACTTCCACATGCATGCCCAGGCCAGGGGTTGAGGGCAGGAAGACCTCCTTCTGCTTATCCCACATCTGGGTGCGATAGTTGCCTGCGGGGCAGACACACTGTCACGACTCGGCCCTAGCGGGCCGCCTCTCCGCCCGGCCCCCTCCAACTTGCGGCCCGGGTCGCTGGGCAGGGGGCCTGGCGTACTCAGGGCACCCTCAGGCCAGGTCGAGGTGAGGAAACGCGGCCGGGCTCGGGAGGAGGGGGCGCCGCCAAGGGCCAGGCGGTGGACAAAGGGCCTCCCCACCCTCAGCCCGCCTGACCGATGACCATGGTCTCGTCGGGGATTTCCTCGATGAAGCAGCGCTTCTCGGTCTCGCCGATGTGAAAGTAGAGCCCCCCGGCGCCCGCGGTACACAGCGCGAGTAGCAGCAGCACCGGCCGCCCCATCACAGGCAGTAGCCTGGCTCCGACACCTGCCATAACGCCTCACCCCGACGCGCCTGCGCACCACTGTGCGCCTGCGCGCCATCCCAAGGGCGCCTGTGCAGTAACGCCCGCCCTCTGTCCTCACCGCGTACACCACGGCGCACCGCGTCCCCGCCCCCGGCGCACTGCTCTGCGCCTGCGCGCTGCCCCAGGGACGCTAGGCAATGAGAGGAAGGGCGCCTGCGCAGTGACGCCTGCCCGCGGCCCTTGTGTTGGTTTGGGTCGCCGAGCGCCACGGAGGCGTCGATCGAGCCGGAGTGGGTTTTTTGGCTCCGGTGGCCGGAAGCGTGCCTGCGGGTTTCGCAGCGTGGACTTTCGAATGTATTCCATGCTGCAAACAAAGGAAAAGTCCTGTGATGTCTTTTTTAGCTTGCCTGTCCCTCTGACCCGTGAGAACTGAGGCTGAGCTGAGGCCAGCACTCTGTGACACCGGGAGAGTCTGCCTCGCCCAGCCTCCCTGGGTGGGCGTTTCTTCAGTGGGGACCGAAAGCCCAGTGCTGCCAGAGGTTCGGCTCTTTCTGTGAGAAGGAAGTTTGGGTTTCGACATGAAATCTCATGATTTTTAAATGTTAGCATTTAGCTGAGCTGCTGTCTGATGGGACGGACAACAATGCCACATTCAGCGGTCAAGTGGACGGTTTGTGATATCTGTCCAAACCCAGTATCCACACTGCAGGTTTAAGTTATTTGAGCTCCCTGTTTACTGTTGCCCGCTCCCTTCACAGCTTCTCTGCCTCATTCTACCTCTTTAATTTTTTGAAAAAACTGGAGCGAGAGCAGCAAATCCGGCACTAATAAATTAAGGAAAGAGGAAGAACATAGGAATGAGTGGGTCATTGGGGCGTTCATTTAATACTATTACCCTTTTTTTAATTTTAGCCATCAATCAGTCATGAGGCCTATTCCCATTTTGTGCACAGGAAGAGAAAAGTAAACTAGAATGTTATTGGCAATTTACAAGGGTTGAATTTGTTTTAGTTTTTTACAGAATTTCTCAATACATAGTAAGAAGAGATATTAAAATAACTTCATAAGGACTTAGATCGTGGGTCTGGTGGTCCATATCGGAACCGTACATCCTGCGAAACGTGAGGGAACGTATCATCTCCGGCTCAAAAAATATTTGCTTTCTCATTTTCTCCTTTACTGCATCTCTATCATGTTAAGCAAACCTGGACATCATGTCATCTAGCATAGTCATTAAGCGGGTGCCCTCAACTTTGTACTTAAACCATCACCATCTCAAAATAAAAATAATCTTTACTCAGTTAATACAAGGATGTCCATTTCCCCATTGCCTCAAAAATTTTTTTACATTAGATTGTTTAATTAGGGTCCAAGTGTCTTATATTTTTATTATTTTGATTTTTTTAATTGACATAATTGTTCATATTCATAGGGTACATAATGATGTTTTGATACATATAACGTATAGTGATCAGATGAGGGTAATTAGCATATCCATAATCTCAAACCTTTATCATTTCTTTGTGTTGGGAACGTTCAATATCCTCCTAGCTATTTGAAAGTATATATTGTTAACCATAGTTATCCTACAGTATAGAACTGCAGTCCCCAACCCCCGGGCCACAGACCGGTACCAGTCAGTGGCCTGTTAGGAACCAGGTCACACAGCAGGAGAGCCAGCAAAGCTTCATCTGTATTTACAGCCCCTCCCCATTGCTGGCATCACCACATAAGCTCTGCCTCCTGTCAGATTAGCAAAGGCATTAGATTCCTGTAGGAGCCCAAACCCTACTGTAAACTGCACATGTGAGGGATCTAGGTTGCACGCTCCTTATGAGAATCTGGTGTCTGATGATCTGAGGTAGAGCTGAGGTGGTGATGCTAGTGCTGGGGAGCGGTTGCAAATACAGATTATCATTAGCAGAGAGGTTTGACTGCACAATAAATGTAATGTGCTTGAATCATCCCAAAACCATCCCCTCCACCCCAGTCCATGGAAAAACTGTCTTCCGTTAAACTGGTCCCCAGTGCAAAAAAGGTTGGGGACCACTGGTATATAACACCAGAACTTATTCCTCCTATTTAGCTGTAATTTTGTATCCTTTAACGAATCTCTCCCTATCCATCCCTTCCCCCTAGCCTTCCCAGCCTTTGTCCTGCTTTTCACTTCTATAAGATCAACTTTTTTTAGCTTCCACATATAAGTGGGAACTGCAGTGTTTAACTTTCTATTTTAGCTTATTACACTTAACATAATGTCCTCCAGTCCCATCCACGTTGTCAGGAGTGACAGGATTTCATTCTTTTTATGGCTGAATAGTATTCCATTGTGTATGTATACACATTTTCCCTATCCAGTCATCTGGTTTTGAACACTTAGATTGATCCCATGTCTTGGCTGTGGCGAATAGTGCTGCAACTAACATGGGGGTGCAGATGTCTCTTTGATATACTGATTTCCTTTCCTTTGGATAAATTCTCAGTAGTGGGATTGCTGGATCATATGGTAGTTCTATTTTTAGTTCTTTGTGAAATCGCCATACTGTTTTCCATAGAGTTCACACTAATTTATATTCCCACCAACAGTGTATAAGAGTTGCCTTTTCTCTACATCCTCACCATTTGTTATTTTTTGTCTTTTTGGTAATAGCCATACTAACTAAGGTGAGATAATACCTCATTGTGGTTTTGATTTGCATGTCCCTGATGAATAGTGATGTTGAGCACTTTTTCATATATTTTTTGGCCATTTGTCTTCTTTTGAGAAATGTCTGTTCATATCACTTGCCCATTTTTTAATTGGATTTATTTATTTTTTTATTTTAATTTTTTGCTGTTGAGATGTTTGAGTTCCTTGTCTATTCTTTATATTAATCCCCTGTCAGATGAGAAGTTTGCAAATATTTTTTCCCATTCTGTAGGTTGTCTTTTCACGCTGTTGATTGTTTCCTTTGCTTTGCAGAAGCTTTTAAATTTGATATAATCCCATTTGTTTATTTTTGTTTTGGTTGCCTGTGCTTTTGAGATCTTATTCATAAAATCTTTTCCCAGATTAATGTCCTGAAGCATTTCCCCTGTGTTTTCTTCTATTGGTTTTGTCATTTCAGGTCTTACATTTAGGTCTTTGGTCCATTTTGAGTTGATTTTTGTATAGGATGAGAGGTGAGGGTCTAGTTTCTTTCTTCTGCATATGGATATCCAGTTTTCCCAGCACCATTTATTGAATAGACTGTCCTTTCCCCCAATGAATGTTCTTTGCATCTTTGTCAAAAATAAGTTGGCTATAGATATGTGGATTAATGTCTGGGTTCTCTATTCTGCTCCATTGGTCTATGTGTCTGTTTTTATGCCATTAATATGCTGTTTGGGTTACTACAGCTTTGTACTATATGTTGAGGTCTGGTAGTGTGATACCTCCAGCTTTGTTCTTTTTGCTCAGGATTGCTTTGGCTATTTGGGGTCTTTTGTGGTTCCATACAAATTTTAGGATTTTTTGCCTATTTCTGTGAAGAACGTCATTGGTATTTTGATAGGGACTGTACTGGATCTTTATATTGCTTTGGGTAGTATTGTCATTTTAACAGTATTAATTCTTGTCATCCATGAACATTGGATGTCTTTCCATTTATTTTATCCTCTTCAATTTCTTTAATCAGTGTTTTGTAGTTTCCCTTGTAGAGGTCTTTCACCTCCTTGGTTAAATTTATTCCTAGGAATTTTATTTTATTTTTTTGTAGCTATATTATAAATGGGATTACCTACTTGACTTCTTTTTCAGCTAGTTCATTGTTTGTGTATAGAAATGCTACTGATTTTTGTATGTTAATTTTGTATCCTGAAATTTCACTGAATTTGTTTACCAGTTCTAAGAGGTTTTTGGTAGAGTCTTTAGGTTTTTCTATATATAAGATCATGTTGTATGAAAACAGGAACAGTTTGACTTCCTCCTTTCCAATTTGGATGCCCTTTCTTTCTTTCTCTTGCCGAATTGCTCTGGCTAGGACTTCCACCTGTGTTGAATAAGAGTGGTAAGAGTGGGCATCCTTGTCTGATTACATTTCATAGAGCAAAAGCTTTCAGCAAAATGTTAGCTTTGGGTTTGTCATATATGGCCTTTATTATGTTGAGTTACTTTCCTTCTATACCTAATTTATTAAGAGTTTTTATCACATAGGGAAGTTGAATTTTATCAAAAGTTTTCTCTGCCTTGTCTCTTTTAACATATAAAAACTCCTCTTCTCTTTTTGTTGTTGTTGTTCATGCCATTTACTTATTGAAGAAACTGGGGCATTTGACCAATAGAATTTTCCATGTTCTGGGTTTTTCTAATTGTATCTTCATGTGTAATTTAACATGTTTCTCTGTCCCTGGAATGTCCTGTAAACAATTAAATGTAGAGCCAGGGAGGGTTTACAGTGAAACTAGTGCAGTTTAATCTTCAGGCCCTCACCTACATAGACCCGTATGCCTAATATCATATTTGTAATTTTATATTTTTTTCTTAAAGAGGACTCTGAATTTTGTATAGTTTCTGGCTCCACAAAACCTGGATTTACCCTTGGCTAGAGGCTTGATTGGTTCAGGTTTAATTTGGGGGTTTTGGTGGGGTTTTTTTGTAAGAACCCTTCATGGCTGGCACTGTATACTTCTATTGTGGCACATCAGGAAGCACACAATGTGTGGTCGTCTCCTTCTTAGTAATACTGGAATTCATCTCAATTGTTAGCATGATCTATCCATCATAAAGTTTATCATCAGCCTTTTTTCTAATAGTCTAGCAACCATCAATAATCATTAGACCAGTAGTTCTTAACCAGGGACAATTTTGCTTTGTGCCACCCAGGGGAAATTTGGCAATGTCTGAAGATATTTTGTGTTGTTGCAGCTTGGGGGGTAGGTATGGGTAGTACTACTGTCATCTAGAGATTAGAGGCTGCTAAACATCTATAATGCACAGAGCAGCCCCCCAAAGAATTATCCAACCCAAAACGTCTGTAGTGCCAAGGTTGAGAAACCCTAGTCTAGATTGATGATGTTCATTAGGGGTACAAAGTGGTGACTTCTAATGCTCTCCTTCCTCCTGCATTTATAAGATGGGGCTCTTCTACAAAAGTGAGCACTTCCTCAGCTACCTTCTGGTTACTCTGAAATATTAATACAATCCATTTGGGAAAGCCAGGATATGTGTTTGATGCTTTCCCTTTATTTATCAATTTTAAGAATGATGGATTGATGCCTCAGCAACCTCTAACTGTGACTAATTTGGGCTTTTTTGGGGGGAAGGAGCAGTACTATTATGAACTTACGGATTTTTAGATATTTGACTTGCTTTAATCCTTTATAGTCATTGTCCTTTTTTTTAATGTTCAAACTGTCTCATCATTCAGTTGCTCCTGTGTCCTTTTGATGTAATCCTAGTGGTCTTTAGGGCTTCCTTCCTTTCTGTTTTGTACATTTCCTGCCCTAGACACAAAGTCTGCCATTTCTCCAAGGAACCCTAATTCACTTTAGTGAGAAATGGCATTTGAAATCATTACTTTATTTTTATTTTTTTTTGAGGTTTTTTTTTTTTTTTTTTTAGACAGAGTCTTGCTCTGTTGTCCCAGCTAGAGTGCAGTGGCATCATCATAGCTCACCACAACCTCGAACTTCTGGGCTCAAGTGCTCCTCCTGCTTCAGCCTCCCAAGCAGCTGGGACTACAGGTGCGTGCCACCACACCTGGCTAATTTTTTCTAGTTTTAGTAGACCTGGGGTCTTGCTCTTGCTCAGGCTGGTCTTGAGCTCCTGACCTCAAGCAATCCTCCCACCTTGGCCTCCCAGAGTGCTAGAATTATAGGGGTGAGCCACTGCACCCTGAAATTTGTCCTAATTGATGGATAAACTTAAAAAGATTGCATTCCCCACTATAGAAAATTTACCTCAAGTAATCTAATTCCTCAGATGGAGAAACTTCTCCCTCAAAGGTTGTGGGGCAATTTCTGCCTATGTTTGTCTCCTTGTATATGCCAGCCACCCCCTCATTCACTGATTCAATCAGTATGTGCTGAGCAGCCATTTCTGCCCGTCACCGTTGTAATGGAAACACAGTGGTAACCAAAACAGACAAAAACCTTTGTCCTTATGGCTTTGTCTTGATTATTGTCTGCCAATAAACAAGATAAATAAACATATAGCATGTAAGATGGAGAGAAGTGCCAAAGAGAAAAAGAGAAGGAGGAAAGGGAGCGTAGAGCATTCAGTGGTGACCTCAGAAGATATGTCCACGTTTGAATCCCTGGAAACTGTGAATGTGCCCTTACTTGGAAAAAGAGGATCTGAAGATGTAGTTAAGTTAAGGATACTGAGATGTGATAATCCTGGATTGCCCAGGCGGGCCCTAAATCCAATGACAGTTGTCCTTATAAAAGACACAGAAATACCTCACACACACTAGGATGGCTATGTTAAAAAAACAAAAACAGAAAATAACAAATGTTACAAAATTAAAAATAGAACTATGATATATAATCCAGCAATCCCACTGGGAATATATCCAAAGGGTATATCTGGGTTTATATCCAAAGGAATTGAAATCAGGATCTGGAAGAGAAATCTACACTGCCATTTTCACAGCAGCATTTTTCACAGAAGCCAAGAGGTGGAAGCAATGTAAACATCCATCAAGGAGGAAATATATAAACAAAATGTATACATACAATGGTGTATTATTCAACCATAAAAAGGCATGACATTCTGATCCACGCTACAACATGGATGAACCTTGAAAACATTTTGCTAAGTAATATAACAGTCATAGAAAGACAAATACCATATGATTCGATTTATATAAAGTGTCTAAAGTGGTCAAAATCATAGAAGCTGAAAGTAGAATCGTGGTTACCAGGGGCTGGGGGGCAGGGTGAAATGTTTAATGAGTGCAAAGTGTCAGACTTGCAAGATGAAAAAGTTCTGAGGATCTGTTTCAAAACAATGTGAATATACTTAACACAGTGAACTATACACTTAAAAATGGTTAATGAAAGGTAGTCTTACTAATAACCTATCTGACAGAGGAAAATAACCTATCTAACTGAAAGTAAGGGAAATAAACTCATAGCACAACATTGCCCCCTTGAAAAAGAAACTCACAACACAACTGTCCTTTGTTTTGTTTAACTAAAATACCTGTGACCTAACCCATTATCTCTAAGAGATCTTTCTCAGCCTTCAAGAGCCCTAGGTGGACAGTAGGGATGCAAACTCTCTGCTCCAGCTCTCTGTCCCAGTTCCTGCCAAAAAACCAGATTTCAAGGACTCAAATAACCCAGCCTCACAGAGAAAGAAAAAGAAAGAAAGAACTCCCTGACATCTCACAGCTGCTTCTGTTATCAGTCTGCTGAAGCAGAGAAGAAACAAAACCCATTTTTACCCTTTAAAACAGCAAGCAACTTTTCCTCAGCTGCCTGGTACAACCCTCTACATTTTCTTCAGTGATGTGGCCATATTCTCTCTCTCTCTCTCTCTCTCTCTCTCTCTCTCTCTCTCTCTTTCTTTCTTTGTTTCTAGGAAAATAAATAAACTTTATACTTTTTCTATCCTAAACTCTGTGTGAGAATTCTTTCTCCAACCCACCATGAGCACCTAGTAAGTTTCCATCCTAACAGTTAAAGTGGTAAATTTTATGTTACGTGTTTTTTACCCCAATTTTTTTAATGCAAAAGAAAAAAGAAGAGACTATGAAGAGAAGAAGGCTCTGTGACCATGGAGGCAGACATGCAAGTGCTGCAGCCACAAGCCAAGAAATACCTAGAGCCACCAGAAACTGGGAGAGACAAGGAAGGAAATCTCCCCTAAGGCCTCTGGAGGGAGGCTCTGTTTTAATCTACCATGTTTTAATCTACCATGTCTGTTGTAGTTTGTTATAGCAGCCACAGGAAACTAATACAGGGAGTGTTTGGTTGGAGGTGGAGTGGGTACAATTTTAGACAGAGTGGCCAGGTAAGGCTCACTGAGAAGATGCCATGTAAGACAGGCCACCAAGAAGGGGCAGGTCACATGGATGCCTGAGGAAAGAGTGAAAGCCAGAGGCTGAGGGGTGCATGTGGCAAGTCAGGAAGGGCAAGAAAGCCAGTGTAGCAAGCAGACAGTGAAGGAGAATGTTGGGGAAAATGGTTCATAGATGGGGTGGGAGGGTTAGGTGGCTTTAGACCATTTTAAGGGCTTTGGCTCTTACCTCTTACCGTGAGTGAGAACCCCATAGGGGGTTTTGAGTGAAGACTGACTTGATCTGAGATAGATTTTAAAATTATCATCCTGTCAAGGCAAGAGATGATCATTCTAAAACATAAGGATCATCAATGAGTACAAAGTATTTTTGCAAATAATACTTAATCTGAATCTAAGCAGGTCTTTTGTCCTTGCAGTTTACAGGAAATTCAGGACACAGAGGGTAAAGTTAAGGGAAACAATAAGGCAAATCCAGAGTGTGAGACAACTGGCCTCAACCCTTCAAACTAAAGTCAAGAAGGGAGAAAAGAAAGTATAGGAAATGTTCTAGTTTAAAAGAGACCATCCCATTCCAATATATACTGGAGACAAAAAAATAAAATAAAATAAAAAAGACCAAAGATACATAATACCAAATTAAGACATGTGGACCTTGATTAGACCTTGGTGTGACAGATTATCTGCAAAGATGGCTGCCAACAATTCCTCCAATACCTGTAAACACATATTGCTCCTCCCATTAAGGGGTGAAGTCTATTCCCCCTCCCCCCTCCCCCTTAAATGTGGACTGGCCCTGTGGCTTGCTGTAAGCAAATCAATGCAGTGGAAGAGAAGCTATATGGCTTCTTGGCCTAGCCCACAAGAGACGTTGCATCTTCCATTTTTCATTCTCTTGGAACCCACCTGGCATGAGGTCCAGCCCACCAGATTGGACCAATCATTGGAATGAAACCAACTTGGATCCTCCAGTCCCTGTGGAGCTGCTCCAGCCAATACCACATGGAACACAGATGAGCTATACCCACTGAAACCACACAATCCAGTTATACAACTAGAAAGAAGTCAGGAAGCTCTCTATGAACTGATATAGAAAGATTTCCAGGATGTATCGTTAAATTTTAAAAGCAAGGTGCAGAAGAGAGTACATAATAAACTATCCCTGGTGTTTGTACTTGCACAAAAAAACATTGGAAGAATATATGAGAAACTAATATAAGTGGTTATAGGTAACATGAATATTCAGCCCACATACCCAGGTATGGTTGTGCCAGTTAAAATACAGAAATACTCTTGTCCTGGTTGGTAAATGGCAACTACCAAGCCCCTGAATTCCTTCTACCGCTGCTCTCACCCTGGGATGGATACCAGATTGCCCCATGATCCAACAAGTAAGAAGTTAATTCCAGCAGGAAAGGGGTCTGGCAGGCCAACAGAGAATGAGAGGGATGGTCACAGGGGTGAGGGACTTTTCAAATAAGATCTTTAAATATACATTTGATTCCTCAACCATATGAATATGTTACTTACAAAATAAAATTAAAATTAAAAACAAAAGCAGTGCTACCACCACTCTATCACAGTAGTCTGTTTTATGGCTTTCAAACCATCAATTGCCCTAAAATGTCAGCTCTGTGACAGCATAGATGATGCCTGTCTGTTGTGTTCACCTCTGTTCTCCAGCACCTAGAACCAGCTGGTATAAATATTTGTTGAATGAATGCACAATGTATAGTTTGATGAAAAGCACACTGAGCAAAAGTTATGGAATGCAGTGAAGGCAGTGCTCAGAGGGAAATTTATGTTTGTAAATGTCTACATTTCAAGAAGAAGAAAGATAGCCAAATCAATAACCTAAATTTATACCGTGAAAAACTAAAAAAAAAAAAAAAAGCAAACTGAACCCAAAACTAGCAGAAAAAAGGAAGTAATAAAAATTAAAGTAGGGATAAGTAAAATAGAGACTAGAAAAACAATAGAGTCAATGAAAGCAAAAGTTGGTTCTTTGAAAAGATCATCAAAATTGACAAACCTTCAGCTAGACTAACGCTGGAAAAAGAAGACAAAAATAACTAAAATCAGAAATGAAAGTGGAAAAGTGGAAGCATTACTGACCTTACAGAAATAAATGGGATGATAAGAGAATACTATGAACAATTGCATGCCTGTTAGATATTAGATAATTTAAATGGAATAAACAAACTCCTAGAAACACACAAATTACCTAAAGTAACACAATAAAGAAAAGTCCAGGAGTAGATGGCTACCCTGGTGAACTCTCCCAAACTTTTAAAGAGTAATTAACACCAATCCTTCTTAAATTCTTTCAACAAATTGATGAGAGGGAGCACTTCCTAACTCATTCTGAGGCCAGCATTACCCTGATACTGAAGCCAGATAAAGGACATCATAAGGAAAGAAAGTAGACCAATATCTCTTATGAATATAGAGGCAAAAATCTTCAAAAAAATAGTAGCAAACCAAATCCAACAGCATATTAAGAGGATTACACATCGTGACCCAGTGGGATTTAGCTCATGAATGCAAGAGTGGTTCTGCAAAGCAGGCTCACTGTCCACTGGTTACCACTCAGGCCACTGCATCTTGGGCTGCACTTTTATGACTTGCCTGAGTCCAGGAAGGCAGAACACTCACACACACAATAAATTACACAAAGCAGGTTTATTATTTATGAATAGGCAGCAAAGGACAACAGATGCCTAGGATTCAGGGTGAGATAGTCCCCCAAGGTTCAGGAAAGCTGCTCAGGGCAGACAGAGTCTTGTCTGTACTTGCCCCACTTGCAACATAGCTGAGGGACACTGGAAAGCAGTTTACTCCAGGTTTTATATACCAGAGGCAACATGACACACTGGGCTAAAGTGTCAAAGGACATCCTGTTCCTAGGGAAAACTGGAAAAAAGTCCGGGCTGTTCTGGCTAGTTCCCCCTTATCTCAGGATGTTGCATTTCCAGTACATTCTACGGTTATTCTTGAGAATTACAAGTGAGAAATGGGGGAGAATTGGATCGGTTCAAGGTCACCTGGAGAACTGTCCTGCAGGCTCAACATAAGACAATCAGTTAATGTAACATATCACATTAATAGAAGAAAGGGGGGAAACATGATTATTTCAATTGATGAAGAAAAGGCATGACAAAATCCAACACCCTTTCATGATTTAAAAAAACTCTCAGAAAACTAGGAATACGAGGGAACTTCCTTAACATGTTAAAAGATATCTATGAAAATCCCATAGTAAACATCATACTCAATGGTGAAAGAATGAAAGCTCTCCCCTACGCTTAGGAACAGGACAAGGATGCTCACTTTCACCACTGCTATTCAAAATTGTACTGGATGTTCTAGCCAGAGCAATTAGGTAAGAAACAGAAACAAAAGTTTTCCTAACTTTTGGAAAGGAAGAAGGAAAACTATTTCTATCCACAGACGACTTGATCCTCTCTATATAAAATCCCAAAGAATCCACAAGAAAGCTATTAGAGCTAATAAAAAAGTTCAGCAAAGTTGCAGAGCATGATATCAACACCCAAAAATCAATACACTAGTAATGAAATATCAAAAGAGGAAATTAAGAGAGTAATTCTATTTAAAAACATATTGGAAAGAATAAAATACCTGAGATTAAATTTAACCAAGCAGGTGAAGGACGTATACACTGAAAACTACAAAACATTGCTAAAAGAAATTAAAGACAACCTAAATAAATGGAAAGACATCCTGTGTTCATGGACTGGAAGACTTAGTATTGTTAAGACGTCAGTACTACCCACCGTGATCTATAGATTCAACTCAGTCTGTATCAAAATTCCAACAGCCTTTTTTGCAGAAATGTAAAGACCAATCGTCAAATTCATATGAAATTGCAAGGGGCCCTGAGTAGCCAAAACAATCTTGAAAAAGAAGAACAAAATTGGAGAACTCAAATTTCCCAATTTCAAAACTTACTACCAAGCTACAGTAATGAAAACAGTGTGGTACTGGCATAAGAATAGACATATAGACCAATGGAATAAAATCGAGAATCCAGAAATAAACCCAATATCTATGGTCAACTGATTTTCAAAAAGGGTGCCAAGTCCATTAAATGGAGAAAAAATCATCTTTTCAACAAATGGTGCTGGGCCAACTTGAGTTCCACATGTAAAAGAATGAAGTTGGACTCCTATTGCACAGTCATAAAGAAAAATTAACTCAAAATGGATAAATAATCTAAATCTTCATGACCTCAGATTTGGCAATGAATTCTTAGATTTGACATAAGCAACATCAAAATTAAAAACTTTTGGCCTTTTGTGGGTAGTGGCTAACACAGAGAGAGGCCATGAAGGCCTGGGATACACTGCCTGTTCACCCCCAAAAGCCACACATCAACTCTCTACTGCATACAAATCTTTGTGCCTCTGGAACTTTGTATCTCAGTTGAAGATGAAGTCTTCTGATAGAAATTGTCTCCAGTGGACAAGTGTTGGGGGATGCTCCCCACTTTGGGTGAAGAACTTGGGCATCTGGCTGTGCTACCTCCCTAAACATCACCCACAACCTATACTGGGAACACAGGGCCTGACCTGGCAGGCACAACCATCTAGTAACAGGGTGTCAGGCACACTCTATCTAGATCACAAAGATGGAGGATATTGCACCAGAGAGTGCCGTGGGCCAGTGGTCAATTACACCACGCCATCATCAAGTTCCCGCTGCCCCAACAGTCCTGCCATGAAAGCATGAGCCACATGCTTCGCCACCAAGAGGCTCAACACCTTCTTCTAGGTGCAAGGCCCTCCCCACCCTAGGGACCCACCAAGTAAAGTCTTCGGGAACACCAAAAAATTGAAAACTTTTGTCCATTAAAGGACATTGTCAAGAAATGAAAAGACAACCTAAAAAATGGAAGAGTATATTTGCAAATCATATGTTTGGTAGGGTTTAATATCTAGAATATATAAAGAACTCCTACACCTCAACAACAAAAGGACAAACAACTGAATTTAAAAATGGGTAAATGACTTACATAGACAGTTCTCCAAAGAAAATACACAATGGCCAAGAAGCACATGAAAAGATGTTCAGCATCATTAGCCATTGGGGAATACCAATTAAAACCATAATGAGATAACACCTCACACTTACTAGATGGTTATAATAAAATTTTTAAAAAGAAAATAACAAGTGTTGACAAGGTTGTGGAGAAATTGGAACCTTCATACTTTGCTGGTGGAAATGTAAAATGTGTGGCTGTGGTGGGAAACAATTTATCACTTCCTCAAAAAGCTAAACAGAATTCCCACATGACCCAGGAATTTCACTCCTAGGTATATATGCAAAATAATTATTAATATAAACACGTACTCAGATACTTACAAGCCAAAGGTCATTGCAGCATTATTCGCAATAGCCAGAAGGTGGAAACAGTCCAACTGTCCAGCAATAGGTGAATGAATAAATGAAATGCAGTATATATATATATTTAATACAATGAAATATTATTCAGCCATAAAAAGGAATGAAGTTCTGATCTATGTTACAACCTGGACAAACCTTGACAATATCATGCTAAGTGAAATAAGCCAGACACAAAATGACAAATACAGTATGATTCCACTTACATGAGATAACTGGAGTAGTCAAATTTATAGAGACAGAAAGTATTAATATAATAGAGGTTATCAAGGGAGAGAGGAGAGGCAGAGGGGAAGGGGAAATGGGAAGTTATTGCTTAATGTTTACAGAGTTTCCATTTGGGGTGATGAAAAGGTTTGGAAATAGTGGTGATGGTTGCACAATATTGTGAATGTAATTAACACCATTGAATTATACACTTAAAGTGGTTAAAATGGCAAATTTTAAATATATCTTACCACAATGTATAAAAAATGCAAAAAAGCATACATACTAAGGTTTGTTCCTTGGTCCCTTCACCTTCTCCTAGTCTCCAGATTCTTGTCCCACACATCAGTCCAACTTTGTTTTTAGAAGCACTTATATTCTCCATTTTAAAAAAAAGGAAAACAAAAAAACACCTCTTACTTTGCCTTTCTCTTTTAGAAATTGCTCAAAATCTGTATTATACCGATGGAGGGGTGGCATAGCCTTGGTTTGCAGACTGGCCCAAATTCAGGTATTTGTGTCCTCTATGGGACTATCATGCTGGTCAGATTGCTGCCCCTTGTCACCCCAATATCTGCTGCTGTGATACATGACACAGTCTTTGTCTTTAAGTAGTTTATTATCTTGTTGGGAAAATATACCCAGGAGAATATTCAAGACAGGCTGGAACAGTTTCCTTAATGCCAGTTATTTGGATGCCACCTTCCCGTAATAGTATTTAATTAATATCTTCTTTAAATAGAACCACTTGTTACAAAAGAAAACTCTTTATCATTATTGTAAATGGGAAAACCAGTACCATGTGCCATAAATAAACTGTCAAATTCCATGAAGACAAAGCAGTTGAAGGTCTAGCTTTATATGATCACCCACTGAAAGCTTTGAGCCTAAAGTCTGATCCCTCTATGTCAAAAAGGGAAAGACGAAAAAAACTGGAGTTCAAGATGGCATGAAATAAGGCTTTCTCCTGGCTGTAATGAAGACTGGAAAACTGCAAGGGACTAAGTTTCTCAGTACGTGATTGAATATAACTTACTATATTTCACCAATTCTGAGATATAACTTTTTCCTCAAATTTAACATCTTGAAATAGGGAGAATCTATCAAAAGGGTGTGATTGGTTAATTAGCAGCGTTTTATCTTTCTTGGTAGGTGGCTCTGGAGTCAGATTAACCCAAGCGGGGTCCCAGCACGGCCTCTTGCCTCCCGTAGACTGGGAATAGGAACATCCATATCACAGGTCGTTACACAGTAGTGCAGGTGAAGAGCTTGTCAGAAAGCATCGCAAAACAAATGGTCAATAAGGTAGATTTTGTTATTCAAATTAAGAGTTTATTTTTGTGCAGTGACAAATTTCACATCAAGGCAACTATCACTTGATGGATTCCTACGAGGTGCTGAAGACATCTTATTTTCATAAAAGCCGCTAGAAGTCCACAAACTCAACGCACTTTCCACCTGCGCAAAAAGGTACGCCCTGGACTGCCGTGACGCCCGCACCTGCGCGGTCACGCCCGGCGCGGCTCTGTGACGTCAGAACCCGCTACAGCTGGAGGGGAGGGCCTTCTCCTCCGGGGTAAGGCTACGTGCTGACGCCACACGCCAGGGCGGGGCCGAGAGTTTGGTGCCCCGGAGTGGGGTGTCGGCGCCTCATTCGGGTGGAGCTGAGCCGGAGACAGGTAACCGCGTGCTGCCGCAGAGCCCAGCCCAGTGCCAGGATGCGCGGCGCTTGCCGGTCCAGGTTTGGGGCTCGTGGCAGAGGGCGAGGCCGCCGCGCCCTTGATGCCGCGGGCGCCGCGGTGACAGGGGAGTGGAGCTGGATGGAGCAGGACTGACGGAGGGTGGTGGGAGGGACGGGGCCTGACGGACGGGCATGGCAGCCAATGGCTCGGCAGTGCCCGCCCGGCGGGCGGAGATTGGCGGGTACGGGCGCGCGCCGAGGTCGCGCCGGGCGCGGAGCGGCGCGCCATTGGCTGTGGGTGAACGTGGGGCGGGCTGGGCGGCGGATGTGAGGGAGCAGGCGGCGCAGCAGCCAGGGTGACCCCAAGGTCGCTGCGGGCGTCACGTGGTCGGGCCGCGGTCCGGCGGCGTCCTCCTTGCTCTGGCCGCTCCCTCTTTCCCGCCCCAGTGGTCCGCGTCGCTTTGTCTGTAAGACGCTGGCCTGCTTGGGTCGCGTCCTCGTGTTCTGTCGGAGCTTCCAGCTTTGGGGTGGCTTGGAACCGCCCGTGCAGGTCTCGGCGCTGAGGTTGGCGCTGTTCCCACACCTGCTGCCCAAAGTTGGGTCAGACAGGTTGACTGAGATGAAGCCCATTTCCTGTAGAAACAGCTTTCAGACATCTTTCCCCCTCTCGAAATGTATCCTGACTTGGATGTGGGCTGTTATGTGTTGAGATTTAATAGAAAACTTTACGGCGGTGCCTACACCCTGACCCCAGGGTGCCCCACCTACCGTCTCCGCCCCTTGGCCCAGAACGTAGAGTCAAGGGGACTGGAGATTTCCTTGTTGCCTTGTCTTGCAATCTGCACTTGGGGGTTGATTTCCAGGTATACTGCTCTGAGCAGCTGGCCTTGGGATGGGTGGCCTGGGATTTGAAGCCTTTTTTGCAGGACAGCTCTATGTGCTACAGTCAAACCATATTTTGCTGTGTAGAACTGCCTGGTGGGAAAATACGTAACACTTTTGTAGCTTTATAACTTAGCTGAGGACTGGTTCTTGGAAAGTTGGATAGAGATCAGTATATCCTAATTTTTTTGAGAATACTTTTCACATTTAAGTTACTTTTTTCCCTTAAATAACAGCTTTATTGAGATATAATTCACATACCATACAATTCACTCATTTAAAGTGCACAGTTCAGTGGTTTGTTGTATATTCGTAGTTACGCAGCCATCACCACAATTCAGTTTTAAAGACTAACTTGAATCTGAGAAATACATGCTCATACATGAATTTCTGTTGTTTTTGTTTAAATTTGAATACACAATTTATATACCAAATGTTTACCTTATTTATTATAGCTGTATCACAAAGAAGCTGCTTTTTAAACGATCTCACTCTTCACTGACCTCATTTGAAAAAAATACAGTACCATTTACTTCTAAAATTTTTAGATTTTATTTTCAGATAACTAATTATTATTGAGAAATTTATTTTGAGAATTACAAAATTTTAAGAAATTGTACATTATGTACAAATGTATACAGTCATAACAAATAGAGAGGTCCCATGATCCTTTACCCACTTTTCTCCAGTGGTAACATTTTGCAAAACTATGGTAAATATCACAACCAGATGTTGGAATTAATAAAATTCAAGATATAGAACATTTCTGTCACCACAAGGATCTGTCCTGTTCCCTTTTTATTATAGCCACACCCATGTCACTCCTGCCTCCAATCCCTCAACTCCTGGCAACCACTAACCTGTTCTCCCTTTCCCTAATTTTGGTGTGTCAAGAATGCCAAATGGAATCATACAGCCTTTTAGGATTGGCTTTTTCCACTTAGCATAATTCTCTGGAGATTCATCTGGTACTGTTGTGTGTATCAGTAGTTTGTTCCTTTTTATTGCATCCAGGCTATGGATGTACCACGTATACCACAAGTAGTTGGTTTTACTATTCATTCATTGCAGGACATCTGGGCTGCTTCCATTCTTTGGCTATACAAATAAAGCTGCTATAAACGTTCATATACAGGTTTTTATGTGAACATAAATTGACATTTCTCTGAGATAAATGCCCAGGAATGCAATCACTAGGTTCTAGTGCATGCTTCATTTTTAAAGAAATAGCCAAACTGTTTTACCATTTTACATTCCCACCAGTTATGTATGTGATATCTTGTTTCTCTACACCCTTGCCAGCATTTGGTGATGTTGCTATTTTTTATTTTAGCCATTCTAATAGATGTGTAGTGATGTCTCATTGTGGTTTTAATTTGCATTTCCCTGACGGCTAATGATGTTGAACATCTTTTCATGTGCTTATTTACCATCTGTATATCCTCTTGGGTCAAATGTCTGTCTGTATCTTTTGCCCATTTTGTGATTGGATTTAGTTGGTTTAGTTTAAACTGTTGAGTTTTGAGAATTCCTTATATATTCTAGATACTAGTCCTTTTTTGGTTATGTGGTTTGCAAATGCAAATATTTCCTCCTAGTTGGTAGTTTGTCTTTTTTTTCTTTCTTTTTTTTTTTTTGAGGCAAGGTCTCGCACTGTTCCCCAGGCTAGAGTGCAGTGGCGTCATCATAGCTCACTGCAACCTCCAACTCCTGTGCTTAGACGATCCTCCTGCCTCAGTCTCCTGAGTAGCTGGGAGTACAGGCATGTGCCACCACGCCTGACTAATTTTTCTATTTTTTTTTTTTAGAGATGTGGTATTGTTATGTTGCCCAGTCAAACTCCTGTCCTCCGGTGATCTTCCTGCCTCAGCCTCCCAAAGTGCTGGGATTACAGGTGTGAGCCACCATGCCCGGCCTGTCTTTTCATTTCTTAACAGGGTCTTTTGCAGACCAAAAGTTTATAATTTTGATGAAATCTGGCTTATCAATTTTGTCTTTTAGATTGTGCTTTTGGTGTCAAGTGTAAGAGCTCTTTGCCCAGCCCAAGTTCCTGAAGATTTTATCCTGTGAACTTTTCTAAAAGTTTTATAGTTGTGTTTTACGTTTAAATATGTGATTCATTTTGAGTTAATTTCTGTATATGGTATCAAGTTTAGGGTGAGTGTTTTTTTGGTTTTTTTGCTTTTGAATATATCTAACCAGCACCACTCATATGAGAAGACTGTTCTTCCTCCATTGAATTGCTTTTGCACTTTCAAAAGTCTGTTGGCTGTGCTTGTTTGTGCATATTGTAAGTGTTCCCTCCTTTTGTATTTTCTGGAAGATATTGTGTAGAATTGTGTAGAATTGGTCTGTTTCCTGAGTTCTTTGTCCCGTCACCAGTACCACACAGTTTTGATTACTGCAGCTGCATAGTAAGTCTTGAAATCATACTGATTCTTCCTACTTTTATTCTTCTTTTGCAAAATTGTTTTAGCTAATCTAGTTCTTTTGCCTTTCCATATAAAGTTAGAATAATCTTCTACAAAAAATTTTACTGTTCAGTTTTCCAATCCGTGAGCATTGTATGACTCTCCATTTACTTAGATCTTTGATTTCTTTCATCAGTGCTTTGTAGTTTTTAGCATACAGATCTTGCCTATGTTTTGTTAGATGTACACGTAGGTGTTTCTGTTTTTAAAATTTGCTTTTCGTGGGTTCATTGCTAGTATATATACAGTTGGGTTTTGTATGTTTATCTTGTATCCTGTGACCTTGCTGAACTCAGTGAGCGTTTAGATTTCTTTCAGTTTTCTATGCAGTCATGTCGTTTGCAGATAGGAACAGTTTTATTTTTTACTTTCTGATATGTATGCCTTTTAGTTCCTTTTCTTGTCTAATTGCACTGGCTACAACATCTATGTTTAATAGGAAGGATGACAATGGACATCTTTGCCTTGTTTTCAATCTTAGAAGCATTTGGTCTTTCACCATTAATTATAATGTTAGCTGCAGGCTTTTGTAGTTCTTTATCAAGTTGAATTCTCTATTCCTAGTTTTCTCAGTGTTTTTCATGAATTGGTGTTGAATTTTGTTAAATGCTTTATTTGCATCAATTGATACTATCATTTGATTTTCCTTCTCTAGCCTGTTAATATGGTAGATTTTATTGATTTTTTTTAATATTGCATTCATGGAATAAACCCCACTAGATCATGGTGTATTAATTGTATTTATATATTGCTGAATTCTATTTGATAATGTTTTGTTAAGGATTTTTGCATTTGTATTCATGAGGGATATCAGTCTGAAACTCTTTTCTTGGTACTGTCTTTACCTGGGTTTGATATCAGGAAAATACTAGCTTCATAAAGTGAATTGTTAAGTGTTCCCTCCTTTTGTATTTTCTGGAAGATATGTAGAATTGGAACTAATTCATCTATTAGAATTCATCTGGTAGAATTATTTAGTGAAACCATCTGGGCCTGGAAATTGCTTTTTCAGGAGCTTTTAAATTACAAATTAAATTTTTTTAATAGTTACAGGATTATGAATTTATCTATTTCATATTGGATGTGTTGTGGTAGTTTCTACTTTTGTTGAGTTCTGTATCCTTGCTGATTTCATATCTAGCTGTTCTGTCCATTGTTTGGGGGGTGTTGAAGTCTCCAGCTATAATTGTGGGTTTTTCTCCTTTCACTCCTATCAGTTTTGTTCACATATTATGCAGCTCTCTTTCTTGGTGCATGTGCATTTAGGATTGCTACGTCTTCTTGGTGGATTGACCTTATAATATAATGTCCCTCTCTGTCTCTGGTAATTTTCTTTGCTCTGAAGTCTACTTTATCTGATAATAATATAGCCACTTTTATTTGATTAATATTTGCATGATATACTATATCATTTTTCATTCTTTTACTTTCAATCTTATTACATATGGGTTTTTTTTTTCCTAGAGACTGCCTAATCTACTGTATTATTATATTTGAAGTGACTTTTGTAGACGAGCATATAATTGAGTCCCGTTTTATCTACTTGCCCATCTCTGTCTTCTAATTGGTGTATTTACATCATTTACATTTAATGTAATTGGTGATTTTAGGACTTAAGTTTTCCACTTTATTCTTTGTTTTTTGCTCTGTTTTTCATTTTTCTGCTTTCTTTTTCCTGACTTCCTGTGGGTCAGATGAACATATTTTAAAATTTTATTTTTATTTATATATGGTGTTTTTAGTATGTCTCTTTGTATAGATTTTTTTAGTAGTTGTCTAGGTATTACATTGTAAAGATATAACTTATCAGTTTACTCATATCATTTTATCAGTTTGAGTGAAGTGTAGAAACGTTATCTCCCTTAACATCTCTTTGCCCTTCTCCATTTAATTAATTAAGAAAGTAAGTTTTAGAGATGGGGTCTTGCTCTGTTGTCCAGGCTGGAATGTAGTGGCTATTCACAGCCACGATTATAACACACTACAGCCTCAAACTTCTGGGCTACAGTGATCTTCCCGCCTCATCCTGAGTAGCTGGGACTATAAGCATGCACCACCATGCCCAGTTTCCCTCCCCCATTTAAAATTGTCTTAAATATCTCCCTACGTACATTTAAAACTACATCAGACGTGTTATAATTTTTGCTTCAGCCATCAAGCATAATTTAGGAGACTCAAGGAAATTACATATACCCATATATTTGTTCTTTCTGTTATTCTTTCTTCCTTCATTTATGTTCCAGGATTCCTTCTTTTATCATTCCCTTTCTGTTTAGAGAACTTCTTTAGCCATTCATTTAGGGTAAATCTGCTGGCTACAGATTCTCTCAGTTTTTCTTCATGTGAGAATGTCTTGATTCCTCTTTCATTACTGAAGGATATTATTGCTGGATGTGTGATTCTGGGTTGACAGTTCTTTTTCTTTGACACTTGAAAAATGTTATGCCAATTCCTCCTGGCCTCCATAGTTTCTGATGAGAATTGTGATGTTGTTCAAGTGTTTTTTTTCTTTCTTGCACATAATGCATCATTTCTCTCTAGCTGCCCTCAAGGTTTTTTCTTTGTTATGTGTCTTAGTGTGCATTTCTTTGGGTTTATTCTGTTTGGGGTTAGCTCAGCTTCTTGAATCTGTAAGTTCTGCCTTTTGCCAAATTTGGGAAATTTTCAGCTGTTATTTCTTTGAATACTTTTTCAGCCCTTCCCTCTGTCGTCTTCTGGGATGCTGATGACATGAATATTAGATCTTTTGTTATAGTTCCACGTGTCCCTAAGGCCATGTTCATTTTTTTTTTTCAGTCTGTTTCCCAGATTGGGTACTTTCTTTTGTTCTGTCTTCAAGTTCACTGATTTCCTCTGTCCTCTCCATTCTGCTATTTAACCCATCCAACACGATTTTTATTTTGGTTACTGCATTTTTCAGTTCTGATGTTTATATTTTGTTCTTTATATCTTCTCTTTCTTTTCTGAAACTTTTTATTTTTCATTTGTTTCAAGCTTGTTCATAGTTGCTCATGGAAGCATTTTGACGATGCCTCTTTTGGAATGCTCATCAGATAATTCTAACGTCTGTATCATCTTGGTCTTAGTGTCTATAGATTGTCTTCTTTGGGATCATCCTGGTTCTTGATGTGAGGAGTGATCTTTGACTACAACCAGGGTATTATGTTACATATGAGACTCTTGATCTTATTTAAGTCTCTGAGAGCAGGCTTCCTCTGACTGCTGCTGCCTCATTGTTCCTCAGAGGGGCTCCTTGTTACTGCTTTGGGGACATAAGAGTTCCCCGTTAGGCCTTGGTGATACCACCCTGCCTGGGAAGGGAGGGGTGCTGCGTCTTTACTGCTGGGTGGGGTTGGAATCCAGGCTCCTAACCTGGTCTCCGCTGACATTGTTGTGGGGGAGGGAGGTGGGGAAGAGGGATCATTTTCACCAGGTGGGGATGAAAGTCCATGGTCTTTACTCTGACATCACCTGAATGGAGTGAGGGTGGGGCCGCAGTGTTTTCTGCAGAATTTGGCTGCAGTAGAGCACTTGTTTAAAAGTTTTCTTTTTACTGCCCTTTTCCTGGTCCTTTGGCTAGAGAGCGAGCTTTTGTTGTGGCTTTTTTTGTCTATACTTGTTGGCATTTCTAGGTTCTAGGGTTCTCTGGTACCTAATCAGGGATATATGAAGCGAAAAGGAAACTGAGAATTCAGTGCTCTTTCTTTGGGTCGTGAGCTCCCTAGCCAGTCTACTCCCTTCTCTCCACCTTTCAGAGTCATCTTCTGTTTTGTTTTAAATGTAATGTCTCATATTTTTAGCTAAATTTACCAAGAACCAGAAGTCCTATATGTGCTTTAATAACATGTTGACAAATTGCCTTCCTTTCCATAAAGATTTAATAATTTACACTCTATCAACACCTTTAAAAAGTGCCTATTTACCTACATCCTCACTAGTCAACCTGTTCATACCAGTGCAGTCATGGGCATCTCTGATGCTGTGGGGCCACATCTGGGGAAGGAGCAGAACAGTCTTCAGACCTGTATATTGAAACTTACTCAGGGATGTGACCTCAGAGGTGTTGGTCCCTCCCAGTGGTGAAAGCCCAAGATTGGTGAGCTAAGCGGGCTTCTGTGCTAAATGATGGAGACAGCCTACTAATGTTTCTGAAGTTAACAGTGACTGCTACTCCAGATTAGCTAATGTTTAGGTTTGTCTTGGGAACTTGAATTTTTTAGAGATATTACTAGTTGACCTTTTTTTCCTGGTAAATTGTAATTCTTTAGTCATTACAAAATACTTTTAAGTTTGCAAAGTGCTTTCATATTCGTTTTGTAATTACAGAAAGACATTATGAGGAAATTGGGAGTAATTGCTGTATCTACTTTGTGGCCCAGGAGACTGAGCACAGATCAAGCAGGTGTGCTTAAGTTTCACACAGTGAGTTGGTGTCACACTGCCTCTGTGCCTGCAGGCTCAACATTTGTTTTCATCTAGCGATG
Organism: Daubentonia madagascariensis; assembly: GCA_023783475.1. Classification (NCBI taxonomy): domain Eukaryota; kingdom Metazoa; phylum Chordata; class Mammalia; order Primates; family Daubentoniidae; genus Daubentonia; species Daubentonia madagascariensis. The sequence continues at coordinate 14,031,053 of JAKFHU010002658.1, forward strand.
ACAAAATACCTTTGCAGTTTAAAAGTAATCCTCACTACCTCCCTGTCCCTCAGCTTATGTTTAATGAGGTGTCACTAGTGAAAGATGTTAAATTCTTTGAGATTCTCAGCCAATAAAGGAGGATTGATACCTGTATTCTCTTAACGTATGTTATTTGTATCACTGCTAAAACTAAAATAATTGCAGGCATGGAATAACAGCCATAGGTATGTAGCAAGCAGCAAGCATTGCGTTCTTGATTCATCGTGAGTCCAAAACCGAAAAAAAAGAAAACGGAAAATATTTTCAAAATGAGTTGTTCTTTAAAATGGTTGCCAGCCAGCACACATGGGTAATGGTCACTTAATGATGCATACTTTTTTCCCCTCAAAGACTCATTTGCTGAGAAACTGCACAGGCTGTTTTTGCTAGATCCTGGCTTCTTAATTACCCCTCTGCATAGCCTGTGTTGTGTTGATAGGCGTCAGTAGTCAGTTTATTTCCCACATTCTGTTTGTAGGGACTTAGAGGTGGCCGTGGCGTAGGGTGTTTACTGCCCCACTGGGGAAATTCTAGGCACAAACCCCAAAGGCTTCATATTTCAGATAAAATCATAGTTAAGTATATCATTTCCTAAGGGCAGGGCATTTAACACTGAAAAACAAATTTTCCTTTGGTTTTTACTTTTTTTTCTTTTTATATCTTATTTTTTCCAGATGTGTAGGTTTATTCTTGCATCTTGAAATTAATGGTTACAACTTGTGTCATTTTGTGTGTTGATAATGATAGGCTCACTTACATTTTTTCTTAGACATAATTTTTTTAAAAACACCTTTATTGAGATATAATTCACATATCCTATAATTCATCCATTTAAGTTGTACAGCTGCCTGTCAGGATAAACTGCTACTAAAAAATATGTATAGAGAGTGAGAGAGATAAAAGAAATAAATTATACAGCTGAATGTTTTTCAGTATATTAGAGTGTTGTGAAATCATCAGCATTTTAGAGCATTTTCGTCCCTTTCCCCCCAAAGAAACATACCTCCCCTGCCCCACCCCCACTTTATGTGTGTACAGATTTGCCCATTCTGGACTGTGATATTATATATCTCTCTCTCTCTTCATGGTTGCAGGCTCATAACTCCCATAGTCCTTGTTATTTCCTAAACAACCAAAACAATAAGCATTATCTTTTGTTAAAGTATTTGTCCTTTTGTCCTTAGTTCCTGAAGCAGCTTTGGAACAGTATCAGGGTGATAAAGGTAAAAGACAGTCTTTTGTAATAATGTTGGGGCATTTCAGGCCTCAGAAGCCGGCCTCCTGCCCTCCTTTCACCTGCTCCTTTTTCTTCCCAAGGCAGGCCATAGAAACTAAAAATAGACTCAAATCTTCCTCCATCTTCCTGTCTTGGAGCTGGCAATAAAGAAATTGTCTGACCTTGTCTGTAGGTCATAAGACCCCCATTCCAGGGGTTGTGCCTCATACTGGAGAGGAAGGAATGCTCCAGAGTGGCCAAGAAGAATCTGAACACACAGGCCTTGCTAGGTTTCCCCTCTCAATTTGTTGATATTAGATCATACCCTTTTTGTCCAATCACATTTCTGCATGGTTGTTCATGCTTCAATCATGCCTATCCAATGAAGTCTCCATAAAAGGCCCAAGAGGACAGGGTACAGAGAGCTTCTGGGTAGCTTGAGCATGTGGAGATTCCTGGAGAGTGGTGTGCCCGGGGAAGGACATCTGCGCTATCTCCAGGTAGATAGTGTCAGAATTGAATTGGAGGATACCCAGCTGCTGTCTGCTGCAGAATTGATTGCTTGTTGGTGGAGAGAAATCCCCCCATGTTTGGTCACAGAAGTCTTCTGTATTGATTGCTGTGGTGTTAGAGCAGAGGAAAAACAGTTTTGTTTTTTCTGCATGAGGACATTTCATATAAATGGAATCATAATGTGGGTCTTTTGTGTCTGACTTCTTTCACAGAGCGTGTTTTCCAGGTTCATCCATGTTGTAGCATGTGTCAGTACTTCATTTGTTTTTATTGCAGAATACTATTACATTGCGTGAATGTACCATATTTTATCCATTCATCAGTTGATGGACATTTGGGTTGTTCCTGTTTTTTGGCTTTTATGCATGATGCTGCTGTGAACCTTTGTGTACAATTTTTGTGTGGACATATGTTTTATTTCTCTTGGTTATGTACCTAGGAGTAGAGTTGGTGGGTCATACGGTAACTCTGTGTTTACCCATTTGAGTAACTGCCAGGCTGTTTTCCAAAGTGGCTGCACCATTTTACATTCACATCAGAAATGTATGTAGGGTTCAAATTCTCCACATCTTTGTCAACACTTGTTGTTTTCTTTTTGATTGTATCTAGTCTAGTGAGTGTGAAGAGTTATCTCCTTGTGGTTTTGATTTGCATTTCCCTAATGACTGAAGATGTTGAGCATCTTTTTATGTGCTTATTGGCCATTTGTATATCTTCTTTGGAGAAATGTCTATTCATATCCTTTGCCTATTTTTTGATTGGGTTGTTTGTCTTTTTATTATTGAGTTAAGAGTTCTTTATACTGTATGCTAGTTCCTTATCAGATAAATGACTTGCAGATATTTTTTCCCATTCTGTATCTTTTCTTAATGAGTCCTTAGAAGCACAAAAGTTTTTTATTTTGATGAAATCTTATGTATGTTTTTCTTTTGTCACTTGTACTTTTGATGTCATAACTAAGAATCCACCATTGCTTGAACCATGGTCACAGAGATTTACTTTGTTATAACTTGGAAGTTACAAAACTGCTAAGTGTGTCTTACAGCTTGAGTTCTTTTTGATTTTTTGAGACAGATTCTGGCTCAGTTGCCCGGGCTGTAGTGCAGTGGTGCCATTATAGCTCACTGCAGCCCCGAACTCCAGGACTCAAGCGATCCTCCTGCCTCAGCCTCCCGAGTAGCTAGGACTATAGGTGCATGCTATCACGCCTGGCAAATTTTTTTTTTTTTTTTTTAAGAAACAGGGTCTTGCTGTGTTGCCCAGGCTGGCTTGAACTCCTGGGCTCAAGCGATCCTCCCACTTCAGTCTCCCAAAGTTTCTGGGATTACAGGTGTGAGCCATAGTGCCCAATGAGCACTTACATTTAGGTCTTTGATCCATTTTGAGTTAATTTTTGTATCTGATTGTGCAGTAGGGGTCCAGCTTCAGTCTTTTGCACATGGAACTCTGGTGTCCTAGCACCATCAATTGAAAAGATTATTCTTTCCCCACTGAATGGACTTGGCACCCTTGTCAAATAGAAATACTCTTTTAAGCCAAAAGTCAAAACACTTGGAGTTTTTGAACAGCTCAAAAGCTTTGATGAAAAGTATTTGAACAATTGAATGTCTCTACCAAATGATGTGTTATTCTTGAAGTTCACTTAGTATCAGTTAAAGAACTCTAGAATGGGATTTCAAGACCTAATGTTGACTGGCCAGCAGCTTTCTTTCTTTTTGTATTTTAGTACCTTCTTACCACATCATGTAACAGAGAAACTTTAAGGATGGGCTTTTCACCAGAAGTGCAAATGTAAGTTAGTGTCAGCTCTGTGGGTCTGTCAGAGTGTGAACAGCAAACAGCTGTCCTGGCCATTCCCGGGTGCAGGAGGATGTTGAGCCATCTGCTGAAGGGCAGCGTTTCCGATGAGTCATCTTAAGGGAAGTTTGAAAATCTCTAGCTGTGCTGGTAACTGTGCTGGGCAGCACCAAACTATTTGTCAGATTCAGTGACTGAAGATAACTAAACATCATGATTTACTAAACACCGTCATATTGAAAGGACCACTTTGGGAAGAACAGATGAAATAGGCGTTTTATGGTTGTTAGTGCAGTGCCTGTTAATTGGGCTTTTGCAGCCACTGAATAATAATAGTTAATGAGGTGCTGTTGTTGTGTTCTAGGAGAAAAAGCCAACTCAGACTCAATGGGGTGTTTCATACTGCCTAGATAATGCCATCAGAAGAAAAAAAATGAATGTTTTCCTTTGGACTTGTGTAATAGAAAATTAGCATCAAATGCAGCAGCAGTAGTATTTTTGCCGTCAATGTTAGGGCTCTTTGCCTTAAATTTATTAGTAGAAAAATTTGGAGTATAGATGAAAGTAGGAAGAGAACTACTAAATTAACTTAAAACTTGACTTCTAAAGTAAAAGAAAACCCAGGGGTTAAGATTGCATTCTGTAGTTATATCCAGAATATATTGCTTGTTCACCTTAATTTGTAAGGAGCAAGTTTTTGTTAGTTGTTGAGTTTGTTTTGAAAGAATCTGTTCTGCTTTTTTTTCCCGTTTTGCTGACCTATGTTTTCTCATCAGTGGAGCAGGCCAGAAGAAAACGCAGGATACTCTGGCCCCTCTCTGTCAGTCTTTCTTAAGTGTATTCTGAACATATTTGGGCCAAGAGGAAGGTTCTAATGAACAATATAGAAGATATTTTAATGTAACATTTATTTCTGGGTAATTCATGCTGGGTAACAGCATGTTTCAGAACTTTGATTTTCTTCAGGTAGTTGTGGACATGGGGTATAATTCCAGCTTTACAACCAGGCCACCTGCTTTGAGGCAAATTCATGAGCAACTAAGTATTAGGCCAGCAAGCACCTTCTTTTCACAGGCAGTGTCCTTGTGGACTTTCCTCCTCATGCCATCAGGAAGATCAGCTTGGGATCCTGGCTCTGCTACTAGTAGCCCTGTGACCTTGCGTGAAACAGAACAGAAACTGAGGCTATCTGTAAAGCAGAAGAGCTGGCGCCTACCTTACAGGGAGTGTGTGGGTTTAGGCACGAGTCAGACGTGTGGAGTTGCTCACCATTGAGGGCACAGAGTGGGCAGGTGTTATTGAACAACTGCTCCATGTGCTCTTTTTTTCACTCTTTGTGGAACCCATATGCTCTCTTGGTCAGACTTGGCTCAAGGGGGCTGAGTGCCAGAGGTGGCGGGCAGGACCCTGGATGAGGCCCCTCTCCAGCTTTTCCTTACTTTTCCTTCCTAGCAGCAGAAGGTTCTGGCTCTTCCCATGTCTGTCTTTCCTCCTGTGGGTCCTTCCACATGCAGTACCTCCTCTTCCTTCCTTCACATCCACATCCTTCCTGCCCTGAGATGCCCCCACATGGAAGGAGCCCGTCGTCCCAGGAAGGTTGTTGGCATGTTCTGTGCCTCTCAAGCACTCAGTGCTTTCTCTGTAATATTTTTTATATTTGTTTCTCCTCTGCTCAAGGGTAAATTATTTTAGGGTAAGCAAAGTATTTTTCTAATTTCTCTGTATTTTCTAGAATACCGTGAGTACAGCAGGTGTTCAGTGGTTTCTGGATTAGATGAGAAAATGTTTTTCTCATTCTGTAATTAATCCTAATCCTTAATTAATTAATCCTTTTGGCCTTTTTGTAATTGCCTTATGTAATGTATACAGTTAGAACATTGTATGTCTATAAGTGTCTTACCCCTTAAACTAGGTTTTAAAAAAATTTCTTTTGTAGAGAAGGGGTTTTGCTGTGTTGCCCAGGCTGGTCTCAAGCTCCTGGCCTCATGCGATCCTCCCACCTTGGCCTCCCAAAGTGCTAGGACTACAGGCGTGAGCCACTGCACCAAGCTTTGATTGGAACATTTAAGTGAAGATGGTAGCATCTACAACTGTGCATCAGCCTTCCCTGGGTGGGCACAGACATCCTGTCAGTTTGAAATAGTCATGGCTCTGTCATGCTCTCAGGTACATGAACTAGTGGCACCCAGCCGGTAGCACAGTGTTGCGAATGCATTCACAGACCAGAATCTTTCTCTTCAGCAATCAGAGTTGGGCAAGTTTTTTTTTCTAGTAGCCTTATCTCCTAAATGCTCTTTTTAAAAAACTTTTCTTTCTTGTTTTTTTGTACAGGCAGTCGTGAAAGACTTCAGGACAAAAATGTATCATTTAAGGACTTGTGCTGCTAAATTGAGGCCGTTGACGGCTTCCCAGACTGTTAAGACATTTTCACAAAACAGACCAGCAGCAGCTAGGACATTTCAACAGATTAGGTGCTATTCTGCACCCGTTGCTGCCGAACCCTTTCTGAGTGGGACTAGTTCGAACTATGTGGAGGAGATGTACTGTGCTTGGCTGGAAAACCCCAAAAGTGTACATAAGGTAAGGCTCACAGGGCCGTGGGTCCACCTCATGTTGGTGTGTTGGCCTGATGCTGACTGGCTGCCAGGTAAGTATGTGTGACCTGAGGAGTCAGCGGTCAGCTGGAGCCCTGCATGAACCACCAAGTCATCTGCATCAGACCCAGTGTGGCCCCAGCAGAAACCACAGTCACTTTGCTTGGTGTCCAGCAACAGACACAGTGCTTAACCCTGCAAGGACGTGAGGAAGCACATGCACAACCCTCCAGGATCTACCCAAGGGCTGCTTCAGGATAAAGCCTCTGAAGAAAGAAGGAATGAATGTGCATGGAAAAGAACAGAGCTCAGGAATCTCCTCCATCTTAACTGTCCCAAGCAGACACTTCTATATGTGACATGCATTGAAGTCACCTCGTGTAATTTCTGTAAAAATGACCGTTTAGATCGTTATGTTCCTATTTTTCTCCTGTTTCTTTCTAATTTCTCTGTGTTACCTGTAAGGGTGCTCCCTAACCCTTTCTCCATGTGTTTGATGATATAAGTCATGCCTACCAATGGAATTTCTTTATTCCGTTTTTGGCCAATGAATATTTATAGGTTTTGATAACTATTTCTTAATTTTCAGGGCAGGCAGCCAGCCTAATGCAGGAGTTGGGAAGGCAGTATAGGATAGTAATAAGAGGGTGGGTCCCAGAGTCCCTAACTTCCTGTGCCTTATCTGTAGGGTTGTTGGGAGAATTAAATGAGACGACAGGGGCAAGGCGCACAGCATCTGCACAGAGGGAGTGCTCAGCCAGTGTTGCTTATCCTCATTGTGCATTTGACCTTTATCCTACTCTTGAATCTTGGGGTCTTTTCACCAAAAGGCAGTCTGCTTCCGTTAGGCCCCTGTGAATAAGCTTTCCCTTCAAGTGTTAGTGACATTTAAGAATGAATACATTCCTGTGACTGCTGGGCCACCAGGTTCCATTTTATCAGGAATGCCACCTTTTGGTCTCAGCCTCGTTGCTCAGTAGTGGAGGGGTATCTAGCCTAGTCCTTCCCTGTTTCCGTGATGGTCTGGGAGCTGCATTGCTCCTTGACCTAGGTGAGACCTGGTTTCCTGTAAGAGATCTGTAGTTTATTTTTCTAGTCTGTAAATAAACTGCCCAGAAAGAAGTGCTCTGTGAAAATGGCCCCTGCTTTTGTTGTGTTGGATGTTTCTGAAGACTGTGGCTGCAGATTATTTCTGGAATAAGACTTAGCCCAGAGGTTTCAGAATCAAGGACTGTCATCTGTGCCCAGGCCTATTCCTTTGCCTGCCTTTTCTCTAACATAACCTTTTTGTGGAACCAAGTTATTTTAAGTTATGTTTGGATTAGGAGACAATAGCTTCTGAGTGACAGTGCTTTGTGTATGAATGGTGAAGACCTGGACTCAGGACTGCATGTGCTTGTGAAGGTTTGGTCCTGTGAGTGGTTTATAGGTGAGAGGTGCACACTGTGAGTCATGTGGCCGCAGTGCTGTGGACACTGGTCTGACACCATCATAGCTGCTCCTGCTAGAAGCTTTTGAAGATTTTTGTGGAGGCATGATGGCTTTGTGTTTTTGACTCTGTTTCTGTTGCCAGTAATCTTCAGGGGGCACAGTGTGGGAATCACACACATGCTCTGCCCCTCCCAGCTTGTAGAGGGGAGCAGCTAAATTCAGTGGATGTGTCTTCCAGCAATCCTGGTTGTCACCCCTCCTCTGCCATCCCAGACAGTGAGGTGGGTCCTCTTCAAGTTGAATTAAGCCCAATACATGGTGTGTGCACATTTTTCAAGGGAGATGATACATAACTTCTGTTAGATTTTCAAAGGCGTCTGTGACTCAAAAAAGGTTAGCATCCACAGTCTTGGAGATAGTTCACTTTATTTGTGCTCTTGTTTTAGAACACAGAATTTAGGTAGAGATAATAAAATTAGAAGCACTGTAAGATTTAGCTAGATCATGTCTTTTATCTCCCACTTAAACATCAGAAATGTCCTGAGGTCAGATTCTGTAGTTGTTTTCAGAGAGCTTATGGGGGGTACAAGAACCGAACTTTTCATATCCAGCAGAAATGGAACAAATTCAGCGTCTCTCCCTCCTGCCCTTCTACACTTTCCTATGATCACTCTTAAACCTTTTATTATAATAAATAATACTTTTTATTAATATTATTTTATTATTATTTTATTTCAAGCATGCATAACAGTAGAGAGAAAAGTAGAAAATTAACCTCATGAGGAGACTCATCACCCAACTTCAATAACTGTCTACATTTTACCAGTCTTTAAAAAAATCTATTCCCTGCCCCACTCACTTTTTTGTTTGTTGGTTTGTTTTGGGTTGGGATGGCCCACTGGATGTTTTAAGGCAAATTACAGACCTGTGTCAGTTCTGGCATTAATGCATCAGTGTGACTAAGTGATAAGGACATGTTTTCATAATCACACCTAACAAAATTAACAGGAACCTAATTCTCAGTCTATATTCAAATATTTGCAATTATCTTAAAACTGCCTTTTTACATTTTATTTTATTTTTTATATATATATATATATTTTTTTTTTTAATTTGAGACAGGGTCTCTCTCTGTCACCCAGGCTAGAGTGCAGTGGCTCGATCATAACTCACTGCAACCTCAGACTCCTGGCTGAAGTGGTCTTCCTGCCTCAGCCTCCCAAGTAGCTGGGACTATAGGTGTGCACTACCATGCTGGGCTAATTTTTCTATTTTTTGTAGAGGTAGGATCTTGCTTTGTTGCCCAGGCTGTTCCCAAACTCCTGGGCTCAAACAATCCTCCTGCCTCAGCCTCCCAAAGTGCTGGGATTACAGGCATGAGCCACTGTGCCTGGCTGGTTTATACTTTATAGTTAGTTGTTATATCCCTATTTTTAAAGAAAACTTTTATTTTTGAAATGTTTAATGGTGAGAATTATATTTGTTGTAAAGTATTTGAGCAAATCAGAGCTGCAAGTCCCTTTTTTACCCCAAGCCCACTCCTCAGAGCAGTATCCGGTTAACAGACTGGCTTGAGGTCTGCCTCTGCACTGGGCCCATCCATCCCTCTTCTCCTTTTTGTTCCTAAGTTTGGTCTTTTCCTAGACCTTTGTCACAGTTCTGGTGTGTTGTCTGTGCTCCTCACTGACCCCTCTTAAGAGCCTTTGGTGGTGGCCTATACTGTCAGCATGTGAAGCCCTCCTCATTAGGAGCTCAGCACTTTGGGATCATGTCAAATTTTAACATTTTAATTTAAGTCTTAAAAACAGTCAAAACTAAATTATCCTTGTTAATGTTTAAGACAAACAGGTAATTGAGAACTGTTAAGCCCCTGTCAGTCTGGATGTTGGTCTCATTTTGTTTTGCAGGGGCAAGTGCCCACCCACAGCCGTAGCATGGTATCTAGTTCCTCGTGGTGCATCCACCGGGTTCTGTTCCTGCTGAGGAGGATCCAGGGTTTGCTCCTGAGGGGGCGCAAGGAGCTGGGGCCTATTGTCCTCTGCTTGGTGCCTCCAGCATCTGCCTCGGGGTGTCCATCGCTGGCCCTGCTTTACTTCTGGGCCTGCTTGGCTGTTTGGCTGTCTCTGAGCTTGCTCTGTACCTCAGGGCTCTTCCTCTGCTCTGTGCCTTCTTGTTTGACCTCTGCCCATTTCCTAAAGCCTGCCTTCCTGTTCTTGTTATCTGATATCCATTTCTTGTTGGTTTTTTCTTTGTGTGCCTTTCACATGTCAGCTCCTAAAGTGTGCACACATAGTCGCTGTAGGAGGGAGGGCCTCTGCAGATTTAGGGCACAGGTGCAGGCTGTCGGCCTCACCACTGAGTCTGGTCTCACTGCTCTTCTGCCCAGATCATTCTGCTTCTTCCTTCCATGCTCATGAAACACGTGCTGGCATTTTCTATGAGTGAACCAGCCAAGTAGAGGAAAAGCACAGACACACATACTGCCCTCATTATGGGGTGACCTGGGCCTTTTCACTCTGCAGTGTTGAAACTGCCTTGGCTGCACCTTGAAAAATGGGATCATGATATGCTGGTTCTGTCCTGTCCTGGGGCTCCTCCTGTGGCAGGAGCCCTGCTCCAAGTTACCCTCCCAGCCACTGCGTGCTGGCTGCAGTGCAGGGGCTTCTCACAGTGCATATGTGGAGGTCTGATGTGCTCACGTGACAAGGAATAGCTGTGTTTAAAAATCCGCATAACTCTTCAGTGCTGCTCAAGTGATTTATTTCCTGGAGGAATTCACAGGGCAAAATTTTTGGTAATGACAGTTTGGCGCTTGGAATACATTTTGAGTATTTTATTCTTTTATGTAGTTGATTTATGAATGACTTATCAAAAAATACATACAGTTATCCCTTGTTATCCCTGGGAGGTTGGTTCCAGGACACCCCTTGAATACTAAAGTCCTCAGATGCTCAAGTCCCTTATATAAAATGGAGTAGTATTTTGCATATAACCTATGCACATATTCTCTTTAAATCAACTCTAGATTAATTATAATACCTAATACAATGTAAATGCTATGTAAATAGTTGTTATACCGTATTGTTTAATGACAAGAAAAAAGGTCAGACATTTCAGTATGGATGAAATTTTTTTTCATATATTTTCAATCCACAGTTGAATCCACAGATACAGAACCCATGGATAAGGAGGGCTGACTGTATACATAAAGTGCATGGTCTACTTAAATAGCGTATCAGTGATCAGGGCTTAGAAATTAACCCTCAGTGATCATCAGCTTCCTATGTCAGGAGCAAATCTGAGCAATTGTGGCTTTTTGTGTTAAATCAGCTAAACCAGCTGAGCATACCTTTCCCAACTTTAGCACAGTATTTTACTCTTAAGGGCTTTGCATTTGTGGTTTAGTTAGGGAAATAAAATTGACTCCTTTGAAAACAACAGGAATCATGAAGCAGTGCCTTCACTTGTATGGCATTTTGCAGTTCTTGACAGCTTTGTTCGAGAGGAAATGCAGTTCTGTCCTGTCATCCTAACAGGATTAGCTGACATTAGATAAGCTAAATGTGAGTTAAAATACGGAGAAAATCCACTGAGCTTCTGAAGAGAAGTGCATTTTGCTGAGCTGTGAAGGGTAGGAAGGGGCCTGGTCAGGGCAGGTGTTTGGTCTCAGGGAAGAGCAGGGACAGTGAGGGGCCCCAAGGGGAGCTCATGGTGCTCAGCAGGGTGATGGGGGAGGGGCTCAGGGCCAGGATCCAAAGGCAGCAAGAAAATGGAGAGGTTCCAAGAGCAAGCCAAGGGGTGTTCATTTATTTAGTTACATGCTGTGGGAGTGTGGACCCCCCCGAGCAGGTAGGAGAGCGAGTTTGGGGTCACACTGAAGGAGTCAGGGTCCCAAGAGCAGGAGAGGCCAAGGACAGGATGGCAGACGCACAAGCTAATTTAAGCTGGTGGGAGGACAGAGGCCTACTCTAAATGAGGATTGCAGCATCTTTTGGAGCATGAAATTTTTAATGATTATCCTTTTGTATTGCATTTTAAGCAAAAATAATTTTTTTTAATGTCAGCAATTAAAGGAAGGGGAAGAGAGATCAAAAAAACCTTCACAGGAAAGTAGACAGCAAGAGTGAAAAAGGAGAGAATTGTTCTAGCCAGTTCCATCCTGGAGCACAGATAGCCACAAGCGCTTGCCCCAGGGCTGCCTCTTTTTCCTTCGAAGAAGTGAAAGAGCTTTGTAAGTCCGAGGGGTGGCTCAGCCTCCACACAATCTGAAGCTGGGTGGCAGGGAGGAGGTTACTAAAGGGTTAGAGCCAGTTTTTTAAATGAGTAAAGTCGTCACGGCATAAAAACATCACGTTGTAAAAACCCTGTAGCAGCTGCGTTGCATAGCTGGGCTGAGTTTCCCCTAAGTAGGGCTGCACAGTTACTGCCTTGGAGGACAGAGGGGATTGATACTTGGCTCAGGTGAGGCCCCAACCAGATGACCACCGTGGTTCTTTGCAGCCTCCCTGGCTAGTTGTGATTCTGAGAGCTGATGAGATGTGCCATCACGTGCAGATCTGGGCAGAGTGCTAAGTGCTCTCATTTTCTTTCTCTCTCTCTCTCCTTTTCATGGGGGGGGGGGGCAGGGTAGAGATGAGGTCTCACTATGTTGCCCAGGCTGGTCTCGAACTCCTAGGCTCAAGTTATCCTCCTGCCTTGGACTCCCAAAGTGCTGGGATTACAGACATGAGCCACTGTGACTGGCCAAGTGCTCTCATTTTCTGAGGAATATCAAAAAGACTGTGAGAGAGTGGTCACAGGTGTCTTGGATGTAATCTTTTCGTGGAGTGAAAGAGTTTCTGTGAGCATTTGTATAACAACCCACCCCAAAACTTGACAACTTAAAACAGCGCCAGTGTAGCATTTCTCATGATTCTGGGGGTTGGCTGGGGTTCCCCTACTGGCTCCTGCAGGGGGCTCCCATGCAACTGAGGCTTGGACCAGGCTGAAGGCCATGGAGTCCTCTGACATATCTGGCAGTTGGTGCTGGCTGTTTTCTGGGCCCCACCATCCTCCAGTAGGCCAGAACATTTCCCACACAAGGCCTCAAGTTATCTCCAGACAGGGAAAAGAGAGGCTGTGGGGACTTTGAGGCCTAAGCCCAGACCACACACTGCTACTCCCACCCATTACGTTAGAACAAGGCACTGGGGGGTGGGGGGGAGACCCATATGGGGAGGGGAGATCATGTGGCCACTGGATGACCCACCATAGCCCTTTCAATAAATATTTGATAAAGCGGCCACCTTTGGTCTAGTACAGAGTCCCAGAGAATATCATTCTGATATCAGCAGATTCCACAGGGCAGAGCTGAGGCAGCTTTTCTTTGCTGATCTTGGGTGTTTTTTGATGTTTTATTTACACACCCATACAAAGAAAAGATAGTAGAGATTGGTTTTTTGTTTTTGTTGTTGTTGTTGTTGTTTTTGAAACAGGGTTTCACCTCTGTCACCGGGGTAGATAGAGTGCAATGGCGTCATCATAGCTCACTGCAATCTCAAACTCCTGGGCTCTAGCGATCCTTCAGCCTCCTGAGTAGCCAAGACTACAGACACGCACCACCACGCCTGGATAATTTTTTTTTTTTTTTTTTTTTTTTGGTAGAGATGGGGTCTCACTCTTGCTCAGGCTGATCTTGAACTCCGGACCTCAGGCAATCTTCCCACCTTGGCCTCCCAAAGTACTAGGATTACAGGCGTGAGCCACTGTGCCCAGCCAAGATAATAGATTGTTTAGAAATATTGTCTCTCCTGTGGTGACTGAAGCATTGCTGTAATGGAGTGTGCATTCATATGGTTTCTTTAACTGAGGAATACCTAAATAGAACCCCATTCTCCCATCCAAGTACTAACCAGGCCTGACCCTGCTTAGCTTCCGAGATTAGATGAGATCAGGCGTGTTCAGTGTGGTACAGCCGTAGATAGAACCCCATTCTTAACTGGCTTCAGTATAAACAGTTTGTAGTACAGGTCAGCAGGTCTGGATTGCAGTGCACCGTTGTATTTTTGCTTCATGGGCAGAATGGTGGTGGGCAGTGTTCTGGCCTGGGTGTTGTCAGAGCAAGGCCAGCTTAGATGGAAGGTCCAGAGTCCTGGGCAAGGAAAAGCCTTCCCTGGGCATGGTCTCAGCAAGGCCTGTGTGGATGGAGGATCCAGAGTCCAGCTCTACCATCCTGTGCATTCTCTCTTTGGAGACTTTTCTTAGCCCAACAGCAGGAATTGTTTGCTGAAGGCTCTGGAGGTGGGCATTCCAGTCACAGGTTTCCCCCACATGAGATGTCCTATTTGGATGTTCAGGGCAATCATACATTTGGGTTTGAAATCTCATTCCTTGGGGATTTTCAGGAAAGAATTAGGCCCATAAGTTAGGACAGTTTCACAGGCAGCATTGGAGGGGGTGGTAGAGGCTGTGCAGGCTGGCCCTGTGCGCAGGAAAGGAATGAGTTGTTCAGCTGCACCCTGTGGCTAGGATGGGGAGATCTGCTCCTCAGAGCTGTGCTGGCCACCCTCAGGGCAGGGTGGTCACAGGGTGCTGGGATGCTTTTCGTGGATTTGGCTGTGTTAGAATGAGCCGAAAGGAGGGCCGTGCATTGGTGTTCCTGGGTCACTCATTGCCCCGTAGTTCATATTTATAGCAATTAAAAAGCATTTTTCGTGTCAGAACTGAGTAAGTGAGGTTGCATGGATAGTGCTGTGCATAGTCATTAACTTATCAGCTGTGTGGCCTTTGAGCCTGGGTGTAGCTCCATGCAGTGAGCAGACCCAATCCCACCCCACCCGCTCCCTGGATTATTGTGTGATGTACAAGTCTTTGGCAAGCACCCAGCAGAGGCAAGGTGGGGCTAATGAGGTGACAAGGTAGAGGTGGGAGGGCAGCTGTAGAAATGGCATCTGCAGGGGGCTGTGGACGAGAGGAACTGATCCAACCAGTCCAGAACCACCCGCAGTCACAGATTGGGAGCTAGAGTAAGCTCTGGTAACCCGATGGCTGAGGTTGTTTTTTTGTTTGTTTGTTTGGAGACAGGGTCTCACTCTGTTGCCCTGACTAGAGTGCAGTGGTGTCATCATAGTTCACTGCAACCTCGAACTCCTGGGCTCAAGAGATCCTCCCACCTCAGCCTCCCGAGTAGCTGGGACTACAGGTGCACACCACCATGCCCAGCTAATTTTTTAATTTTTTGTGGAGACAGTCTCACTGTGTTGCCCAGGATGGTCTTGAACTCATGGCCTCAAGCAGTCCTCTCACCTTGGCCTACCAAAGTGCTGGGATTACAGGTCCAATGGCTAAGTTCTGATGCCCTCTTCATGTTCCTTACCTTCTTGAACAAATGCAAGTATATGTGCAAGTGCTTCTTAAATTGTAAAAAGCTGTACAGAGTCTTATTACATAGTTTGTGCTTGAGATGTTTAGAGATGAGAAACAGGCCAGAGAGTTGAAGCTACTTCCCTGATCCTGATGTAGCCCATGGGCAGCAGACCTGGGACTTGGGGACCCAGGAGATGACAGCAGGCAGGCCCGCTATTGCCTGTGTGAGTGGGCACTTGGAGGCTGTAGAGAGCTGTCCTGAATGATGGTATGTGTCAGTGACGGTTGGGGGAAGGGCATGTTTGCTGCCCTCAGAAATACGATGCCCTCCTCAAAGGTTTTCTTTTGGAAACTTCACACCCAAGAACTTTGGAGGAACTTGGCCCTTGAGACTCTCCCGAGTCTGCTGACTCAGAGCAGAATCTGCCACATTGAGCCCCCAACATGTGGGAACAGACAAATGCTCCTTGGTTAGGAGTCCGACACCTACCTGTTCAGGGCAGTGCCTCTGTTGGAGTGAGGGACAGCCCTGGACTCAGACTCTCATGGGATGGGGCCCTGCCCTTGTCAGGCTGTTCCCCCAGGAAGGGGGCTGAATACTGTCTGTGTTTAATTTGGCAAAGGTTAGTTGAGCACCTGCCACACGCAGAGCACTCACGTGTTTCCTGCCTTTCAAGTACTTCCTCTAATTGGGAAGAAAGAGCACTGGCCACTGTAGGGAACATGTGTTGTAGTCACATAAAAGTCTGAGAGTTTGGTCAGGCGCAGCGGCTCACGCCTGTAATCTAGCACTCTGGGAGGCTGAGGTGGAGGATTGTCTGAGCTCAGGAGTTCGAGACCAGCCTGAGCAAGAGCGAGACCCCGTCTCTACTAAAAATAGAAAAATTAGCCAGGTGTGGTGGCACGCGCCTGTAGTCCCAGCTACTCCGGAGACTGAGGCAGGAGGATCGCCTGAGCCCAGGAGTTTGAGGTTGCAGTGAGGTACAATGACCCCACTGCACTCTACCCAGGGCAACAGAGCGAGACTCTGTCTGAAAAGAAAAAAAAAAAAGTCTGAGAGTTTGTGGGAAACTGTGACTTGGAAAACAGAACTTCATTTATTACAGCTAAGTGCTTTTGGTTATCTGAAATTAAAGTAGGAGTTATAGTTTCATTCCAGCCAGAATATAAAAATTATTTACACCTGAAATCTGTCATATTTTGGTTTAAGTCATCTCAGTGATAAGTTGATGACCTTAAACCAACTCACAGGAAGGTATGTCGTGGCACACGAGCTCCCTGCTTGCAAGCCACCCTCCTTCTGATGCCATTTGGTGGCAAAGAGTGGCCACTACCCTGGTCAGGTCCTTGCTCCCCTTGGGGGTGGTTAATGGTTTCCTCCCTAATCTCTTGTGTTCCTTTCATCTGCCTGTGGCCTGGTCCCAGCCCATCTGCCCAGTCTGGCTTCTTATTTTCTGCACATTGTGCATGTGGCCATGTCATGGGTCCTAGTGCATGGTGGATGGGTCATGGCTTGGTGCCCCCACTGTCTGTTCCCTGTTGCCCTAATGCCTTCTCTCTCCTCCCTAGGCTCCTCAGGTCCCACCCACCCTTCATGGCTCAGACCACAGGGCCCCTCCTGGAAGCCTCCTCACTCCCTCTCCTACCCCACGTGTCTTATTTTTCATTTCTCAGCACTCGTATCCGTTCTGTGGATTTACATGTTTATTTGTCTTATCCTTCTTGGAGAGTAAAAAGCTCATTTTAGTCATTTTCCTATTTGCAAACCTAATAGCATGCTGTGTATTTTAATAGATACTTGTTGAATTGAACCAGAATTGCATTTTTTAAAAAATGATATTCATTTTTTCACATGGTATAATATATCCTGCACACATCTGACTCTCTTTTAGTAAAAATGGTCATGTGTGGTAAGAACTTCATTGGAATCCCACAGCCCTTTGCTGGGTGCAAAAATTGGCCGCCTGGGAATGGGGACCTTCCCACACCCCTTCTCTGGCCCAGGACCCCTCACTCCTTGAGGCTCACTTTTCTGTCGGCTTCCTGCCCCTTGAATGTCATTTGCAGCCTTGCGCTCCTATTTTAACATTTTAGCCTTTTTCCTCTTACCAATGACATCATCTCTGGTGGTCAAAGAGTTGAATGTACATTCAGGACAAGGCAAGGGGACAGATGTTTTCCTTACATCATTAATTGTGCAACAGAAGCCAATTAAGAGGTTGAAGAGGTGGATGACTCTAGCAATGGGCTGGGACTTGGGTGTGGAGTTGGGGACGCCCTTGTAGGTTAATGTGACTCAGAAGTCCATGCCACCACCCTGAGCCAAGTACTGAGGCCCCAGTTCCGCATTTCTCCCTGTAAAGAAGCCAAAGTGACTTTGCCTCCGTTTCTCATGAGTGAAAAACCATTTCTATTTCAGGAAACTTTTATCTTTAGTGTTTTTGATGGTAATGTGCTATTAGATTGTGGTGCTATTAAATCAAATTTCCCCCATTAGCCAGTTAATATACTTTCTCCTTTTCACTTCTGCTTTGTAACTTGGAACATTTCTGGAAGTAGAAGTTGCTGCCCCTGCCCACATCAAACCATAGGTTCTGGGAGCGTCCAGAGAAGAGCAAGGGAAATTCAGGAATACAGGAGAAACAGAAAACTCAGTACTCAGTTCAGGTGGCTTAAACAGGCTTATTTTTCTCACTCAACAAGAAACCTGAGGTTGCTTGCCTCGGCTCAGGTTTTCAGTGGTGTCCCCAGCAACCCATGTGCCACCTTCCAGTGAGTAGGATTCTGTCCCTTTCAGGTGTCTTGTCACACTCCAGCGCTCTCTTTCTGAAGCTTTCTGTTCATTTGGGAGGGGCTTCCCCTTGCACTGGCTGGTTACTCAGTAGTCTCTCAGCCTAGTTGTGATTTATCCCCTGAGGTGGGGCAGACACTTAATTCTGACAGCAGGGGAGAGATCTCAGGTTAAGCTGAGTGTGGGAGGAAACAAACAAAGGCTGGGATTATCAGAAGGGGAAAGCCTCTCCAGGAGGGTGGGAAGCAGTCATGTGAAGGGAGAGGACAGCATCTAGGGGAAAGATGGCAGCTGCTAGGGCCTGGGGGAAGGAAGGAGCATGGGGGCCATAGAGGCAGGCAGAGAGGGCTCTGCACGCTGCATGGAACCTAAATCCAGGAAGGCAGGTCCTGTTCTGAAGCAGGTGTTGAGAGGGAGAGGCAGGAAGGCAAGGGCGGGCAGTTTGAGGAGCTGGGAGAAGAGACATCTTGGGGAGTGGAAGACATTGGAGAGATGCTGGGTTGCAGGACAACAGGGAAGTGAAGGGAGAGATGGGGCTGGACTGTGGTGTCTGGGCCCAGGAAGGAAGTGGCCCCCTCAGAGGCTCATGCAGGGATGGGTGGGGTCAGTGGGTAGGTGGTGGCTCTGATGTATGTTCTGGCTTCTGGTGTGTCCTGCTGCCATGGCAATCTGTGGGGAGGTGAAGCCTGCAGGCCAAAAAATGACCTTCGTTTTCAAAGCCTTTTTTAAAAATTCAACTTTTTTGAGATATAGCTTACATTAAAATTCACCCATTTTAAGTGTGTGGTTCCATGGGTTTTGCTAAATGTATGCTGTCACTACACTCAATGTAAAACATTCCATCACCCAAGTCTGAAAACCTTTTAGTATGACTCCAGATCATTGTGCAAAGGGGCTTGCTATTGTTGGATGTGTAGCATCCAGTCCCAGAGACAGGGTAGGCTATCAGAGGGTGGGGCAGGGTACTCCCCCAGTGGTGCTGGAGCTGAGCTGACAGGGGAGTGAAGTGGGGCGAGGTGAATAAGGGAAGGCCATGGAAGCTGCATTCCCAACATATTCCTTCCCCGGGATTCCCAGTAGCCCGTCAGTACCGGTATGAACCAGTTTTTTCTGACTGCCTCCAGCATGAGCTGAATTGCTGAATTTCCATCTGTGCGGTTGTCCTCAGCCAATTGAAAATCACCTGGAGTTTTATTCCAAGCACAAAAGAAGGTCAGAGAGAGGAGGCCTGATGATCATGATCGCCCTCTCTCTAGAGCCTGCGCTGGAAGAAGTCCTGAAGCCTTTGTGCTCTCAGGGACAGAGAGCTGACTTTGACCTTACCTTGACCTTAGGTCTCTGGGCTTTATCGGGTGGAAATTCCTTTCATTTTATTGTTGAGCCCAGAAGCTTACAAATGTTTTCCTGGCTGGCTTTGGTGAGGGTAAGCAAGGGCAAGAGGCACTTTTACTGGAGTGACCACAGTTCTTTATGTAAGGGTTGCTCTGCTATTACTCAGTTAACCTTATCACCACCGTGCCTGGGGACTGCTGTGTAAATTCTGCCTGAGCCTAAACCTCTCTGAGCGGGGGTATGGTCAACATTCCAAGTGTTCTTAGTGAGTGAGAAGAACCTACAGAGAGCATCAGTAAAATTTAGCTATTCCTATCACTGCTGCTGCTACTAGTCCTTTTTTTTTTTTTTTTTTTTAACCTTTTGTATTATTCAACAGCTAATTTTACTGAAGAGAGGTAAACTTGTGATTTTGCTATGACTTTTGGCTCTGGATCCATAAGCAGATATTGCCCCCCAGAATAAAGGAGTCTGTAAGCTGGGGAGGACCCGTGATCCAAGGTCTTACTCTTGGGTGACTTTGCCCTATATTTCTGGTCACTTCTTAAGGAGTTCTGTGAGGTGGAAGGAAGACAGTATGTTTTAAGGGTTGAAGAAAGTTTGGCTTGTGCTGCTATCCAGTGCCTGCTTGGTTTGAAGGTCGAGCCCTACCCATGAGCCTTCTTGTGGCCCCACAGACCTGAGTTTCCAGAGCTAGACTGGGTGGGGCCACATGGTGAGGGTAGAGATGCTAGCACAGGAACAAGATTGGGGTAAAGAAGAACCTTGATTAGGTTTTGTGTGGTGGTAGCAGCTTGCTGTTGGTTCTTGCTGTGTAGGGGTGGGATGCAGCTGGGATGACTCCTGCCCACTTCACTGCCATATTAGAGGGGCTTCTCCTTTCAGTCCAGGCCCTCAGTTATTGAAAGCCTGGGTGGCAGCCAAGCCATGTGGTCCTCAGTTATCTCTGCTTCTAGAACAAGGACAGTTGCCAAGGAGTGCAGTTCCCAGTCATCTCTGCATCCAGAACCAGAATGGCAGCTAAGGCATATGGTCCTTGGTTGTCTCTGTTTCCAAAACCAGGATGGACAGCTAAGGCATGCAATCCCTGGTCGTCTCTGCTTCCAGAACCAGGATGGACGGCCAAGGTGTGTGGTCCCCAATCATCTCTGCTTCCAGAACAAGGATGGTGGCCAAGGCATGTGGTCCTCAGTCATCTCTGCTTCCAGAATGTAGAGAGCACTTGAGCCTGCTGGAAAAGCTCCAGAACATCAAAAACACTTAGAGGTGTCCAGCATGTTTATGCACAGCTACCTTCCAGATGCCTGTGTCCTTGTACAGAACCAGTCAGGGACTGAGGCGGCCTCACCTTACCCTAGGGAGTTGATGCTGAGTTGTCCTTTATTTTTTCTCACAAGAATAAGTCAGTTTTTTTCTCTGGTGGAAATACTGCCTTTTCCCATGTTAGAAGAGGACTCAAAGTGAGTTTTGGTAAGAACCAGATTAATGGAGGAACATTGAGAGAATGATTTTGGGAGATTCCAAATCCTGGATTTCTGTAGCAAACATTTTGATAGCATTTGTTGAAAAGGAAAGTTTGCAGACTTTTTTCTTCATGTTCCTGATTGTCAGGTTATGTTTGTTCATATAAGATACTTCTACAATAGGTTTTATGGGAGGTGCCAGAAGAAACCTCTCTTCTACCATCAGCAGAAACACTGAAAATGAACCAATTAGGTAAAAACAGTAAAACCTCGAATAGTTTGATTTATTAAAATATTTAAAAATTGTCATTGAGATATAATTTGCATAACATAAATGTCATCATTTTAAAGTGTGCAGTTCGGTGGGTTTTGGGATTTTTGTTTTTAAGAAATGAGGTCTTGGCTGGGCATGTAGCTTATGCCTGTAAGCCTAGCACTTTGGGAGGCCAAGACAGGAGGATCGCTTGAGGCCATGAGTTCGAGACCAGCCTGAACAAGAGCAAGACCCCATCTCTACAAAAAATAGAAAAATTAGTCAGGCATGGTGGTGTGCGCCTGTAGTCCCAGTTGCTCGGGAGGCTGAGGCTGGAGGGTTGCTTGAGCCCAGGGGTTTGAGGTTGTAGCAAGCTATGATGATGCCACGGCACTCTAGCCCGGGCAACAGAGCAAGACCCTGTCTCAAAAAAAAAAAAAAGAAATGGGTGGGGTCTTGCTGTTTTGCCCAGGCTGGTCTCGAATTCTTGGGCTCAAGCGATCCTCCCACCTTGGCCTCCTGAGTAGCTGGGACCACAGGGATGCACCACTGTGCCCAGCTATGGTGGTTTTTAGTATATTCACAGTACTCTGTAATCTTACCCCCAGTGGTTTGATTTTTTTAAATTATTTTTTTCTGAATACCAAAGGAATATGTTCTTACTGTAGAATGTTTTAAACATTCCACAAAACTCCCCTCAAAAACAGTTTTCAAGGAGAGGCCAGACTGCCCTAGGTGAGGCAGATAGTCCAGGCCTGCACGTCATCATAGTGAGTTTTTTAGTTTGTGGCTGGCTGCAGTATACAGCAGTGCTCTCAGTAACGGGACCATCTGGATCAGGTACATCTATGCCCTGGACAGCTTTGGGGAAGAGCCTGCCTGAAAAAGCCAGAAGACCTTAGGGACCACTCTTGTGGTTTCTGTAGCCATCTTTACCCCTCTCATCTCCAGACACGGACAGACCCATTTGATATCCACCCAAATCCCAGACAGGGAGCACATCTGGGTAGCATCTTGGTAGAAGGTGAATACAAAAATTGAGTAAAATTCTCCTCTCTGAATTTTTCAAGACTGTCTAATCAGAGTTTATTGATGGAAGAATCTTAGAAACTGGAGATGTATTACAGAGAAGAAAGACAATGTTTTTATCTTTCTAAACTGGGTTTTTTGAGGGGGGGTAATGGAATTTTGTAAAGTTTTAGTATCTCTAATTTCTAAAATATTTTAGAAACTCACATCTTTGTATGAGATTAATAAATTATTATAGTTCACAGTACCTATGCAAATTATAGATCATTCAAACATGAAATAAAAATTGTAGGAATATAAGTAAATGGGTTAATTCATAGTAGCACTAAGGAAATTCAAACTGATAGTAACACCTGGCTCTTATGAAGTGCTTGTTAGATGCTAGACCATGTGCTAATGACTTTCTTTAACTACACTATTTAGTCTTTACTACAGCATACCTATGAAGAATATATATTTTTGTTCTCAAAGATGTGGAAACTGAGCACAGAAAGTTAGGTAACTTGCCAAGATCACAGAGCTCAGATTTGAATTTTGATCTCTGACCACACATCCTAAGCTCTTAGCTCCTGAGTGCCCCTTTTGAAATAAGGACAAAATTATTTCTCTGTAGGGTTATTGCTGCCTCTTACAAAGGATCTGATTCCATTTTGTGTCCAGGGGAGTAAGAAAATGTGAGCAAGTTGGCCCTGGGCCCTTCAAAGGCTGTGCTGAGGGAGGTGCTAAATCCCCTCAGTACTTGGGCACTCATGTCAGGACGTGATCATCTGGCATCCCACCTAAGAACTGGCAGTGTTTGAGATCTACAGACAGAGGGCCAAGAGCTTCACCTCCCAGATGCTGGGGCCTGGAGAGCGGGCTGGGACAGGAAACATCTCTGTTGACCTGCTTCCTGAGCTCTTGTCTGTCCCCAGGTCCCAGCACCTGGCCTACAGGGCAGTCAGTGTGTGGGAATAGAGGAGAGCTATTTGGCTTTGGTCCCTTGGGATGTATATGTTGATGGGAAGAAGGCCACAGGGCATCTGTGTTATAGGGGTGTCAGAAGGCACATTCTGAGGGCAAAATGAAAGGGGCAGAAAGCAGGGGGCCCTAACTCTGAGAGAAACCCACTGCTTTGGGGCAGACAGGGACATGGCTGTCCAGAGCAGGAGGAAGTGGGCTCAGCTATCCTGTGATAGACTTGACTTGCCTGCAGAGAGCAGCTCTCTGTTGCCACACATGTGTCTTGGACTTAGGGGAGCAGTGAATTAACCCTGTACCTTCTTTGTCTTTAGTCATGGGACATTTTTTTCCGCAACACCAATGCTGGAGCCCCTCCGGGCACTGCCTACCAGAGCCCCCTTCCCCTGAGCCGAGGTTCCTTGGCTGCCGTGGCCCACGCACAGTCCCTGGTGGAGGCACAGCCCAACGTGGACAAGCTTGTGGAGGACCACCTGGCAGTGCAGTCTCTTATCAGGGCATATCAGGTAAGCTGGGTGCTCACTGTCCATCCAGAAAAGGACACAGTGTTCCTCGTGGCACCCTCGGCCTTTCTAAGTGTATGTTGTCATTTAATTTTAACTTTTACCTCCTCAGATACTAGGTGCTTTTTCCCTGCTTTGGGGTCTTAGGGAGGCAAAAAACAAATATACAAGATAAAAGGAGCCAGGCTAACTCTTTTTGAGAAAATCCTTTGGCACCTTTAATGCCTGCCCTATATATAGCTCCTTATTTCTTTTTCTAAGTTGGCAAGAAAGATTTGTACAAAAGTCAGTCTCTGGGTATTTAGAAGGGGTGCCGCCCACACAGCAGTGAGCAGTGGTGGGGCTGGGTGGTGCTGCTGAGTGGGTTGATGCCCCCTTCTGTGTTGCTAGCAACTGAATATTGTAAGAGAAAATAAACCTGTAGAGTTTGGGGACGTGGAGTCAGGGAGAGGCAGGTGAGCCTGCAGAGAGTGGGTGAGGGGCAGGGGAATTCTCGCCAGAAGCATTCCAGTCAGTGGCCAGCCTCATTGTGTTAGCATTGAGCAGAACAGGGCTTTTCCTCCCTGGCTTTTCTCAGAGCACAATAACCCAGGCTTTTCTAGGATGTTTACCTGATATGGGGGGTGGGGAGCCCAGAGTTCAGACCTTAAGGCCAGATCTGTGATAGTTCTAAGAAGGACAGGTGGAGACAAGCAAGCCCATGCATCCCTTCTGGAAGCTCCCGTGGGCATCCAGGCCCCTGCCACCTGCTCTCACATAGCTGCATAAGTGACAACAAGGGGACTCAAGCCCCTGGATTCTCCTTCCTTTCTCACACTTTAGTTTCTGATGGCGCAGGCCATTTCCTCTGCCAGCAGAGCCAGTGGTGTGGTGCAGGTGTCATAACAGGGCAGCATAGAGAAGGCCCTGTGTCTCTGGTCTCTCTTGCCATGGTCTGGCAGATAAGGCTTTCTCCCTGGGGCAAGTGTATGCTGCCTTAGAAAGGAGATGCATGGAGTTTTGTAAATGCAGTAGACCTGTACTTTAAAGTGCTATCCACAGTGGAGATTTCTATAGGTAAGAGGCACAATTAGTGCTTCCTGACCGTTGCCTGTATGCATTTGGCCCCAGTAATAAATTTAACCTGATTTTTCAATGATGCAGCTGCTCCCTTTCTCAACTTGCTAGCAAGAAATTGTGAATAAAATATCCAAAACTGAAAGAAACTTAAAATTGGAAGGGATTTTCTTTCTGCTTATGTTTTTTAAACAGTTTAAATCAGACGCGTTAAGTCTGTGGTGTAGCAGGGTTTTTTTGTTCTAACTACTGTGTGCTGACCTGCTCAGCAGCACCGGGGCAGAGCCCTCACTCCTCACGTGGATATAATAAAGGCACACATTCTCTTAGTAAGCTGACACCTTCTTTGTACCCCTCCTCCATAAAGGCCAACAAGCCTTCATTTTCCTCCATAGGGAACTTTTTATGTTTTAAGCTGATGTAGGCTTCACATTGGAGTAAGAATTCCCCAGTATGTCTCATTTCTGTTCATCTAGGGAAACTGTGTAAGGATCCCAAGAAATGGATCCTTTCAGACTGCCCAAGTTTATCATAACCTGAGAAGTTTATCCCTTTTTTATAAAAGTGCATTTATGCACAATAGTGCTTTTAAAATAAACTATTCCAAGACTTTTTAAAACCTAATTTTGTTGTATGGGTTCACTGGTGCTATGCTCCTCTTTGGGAAAGGTTTGCATGAAATGTAACTCTTTACCCCTCCCCACAGCTTGCTGGATCTGCTTAATGACTGACTTGTGTTATTGCTTCCAGGTCAGGGGTCACCACATTGCAAAACTTGATCCTCTCGGAATTAGTTGTGTAAATTTTGATGATGCTCCAGTAACTGTTTCTTCAAACGTGGGTGAGAATTAATCTGTAAATGCTAATTTTAATGTAATTTTACTTTTTTTTTTTTTACCCCTTCCCTCTTTTTTTTCTCCTGTCCTTTTGTGTGTGTCCTTCCCTCTCATCGTTGGCCCACTCATAGATACGAGGGCACCATGTAGCACAGCTGGACCCCCTGGGGATTTTGGATGCTGATCTGGACTCCTCCGTGCCCGCTGACATTATCTCATCCACAGACAAACTTGGTGAGGGTCTGAGAGCAGTCAGCTGCGTTGCTTGAGCTCCTCTTGCTGTGCCACAGCCTGTAGTAGCCAGAATGTCCAGGCAGGAGGGGAAGGCTCTTAAGTTTCCTTTTGTTCTGATCACTTGAAATTAATCAGTATTGCAGCCTTAGTGTGTTTTGGGCAAGTTATTTTTATCCCACTTTTTCAGCCAGATAGTCTTAAGTCTCAAAATTGGAAAATACAATTTTGTACAGAAAGGTTTGTGGCACAGGGACAAAGCTTGTCCACCTGGGGCAGGTGGATCCGAAGCACTTCAGAGAATGGTTCTCTTGGCTTCAGCTTTCCAAATCTCCGTGTAGCACTGCCTTCAATAAGGCACATCAGTGAGGCCTTGCTGAGGAACTCCTGTCACAGCCATCACATTCCGCAGCCCCACGTGGCCTGCTTTTGACTGGAGGCCATTTGTGTCCCTTAGGGGGCAAATTCCAGAGCAAGTTGTATAGTTTGGGTCTCCTGATTTGTAATTGCTGGTGATCACACCAAGGAAACTTTGGAAGGCGTTCCCACAGCGTCAGGAGGCCAGGGCCTTTGGGAGGTGCATGTGTAGATTACAATTGGGGTTTTGTCACAGTTGCCAGAAGATACTTCCACGTGCACCCCCTCCTCATTATGAGGTGAGGTGGGTATTGTGGCTGGGCTCTCACTTGTAGTTGCTTTCCAGAGTTAATCTGCTTTATGTCACTGTGCTGCTAACCTGTACTAAAGAAATGATGATGTGACTAATTTTGAAATGGCCAAGGTGTTCACAACAGACACTGTGCATGCTGATGAAGTTGATTATCACCTGCCTGTCTAATACTGCTCTTGGGGAGGGAACGAAATTAGCCTCTTCGCAGGCACTTTGCGGGAATGGTACAGAAAAACAATCTAAGGTTCTGCAGTGCCCAGATGTCTTTATAGGCATTACCGAATTATGCATTAATCAGGTAAAGTTAGACATCAAACATCGCTGATTCTGGAATTGGTGTTGATGGTTGTAATTGCTCTTTTGTCTTGATTCAAAAACACTCTTAGGTAATACAAGGTTTCCTCCATGTCATACTAGCCCATTAGCAGATTTAGAAAGGACATTTAGAGAAATCCTCGTGAATCTTAATGAATCAAGCCAGTTCAGATTGTAGACTGGGTGTGAGATGAACCCTGCTCCTTCATTCAGTGGTGACAACTTTGTGCTCCCAAGAAGTAGGCCTCTCTTTGCTGTGTCCTGAGGAGGTTTTAAAGCCTTTTTCCTACTTCTCACCCCTTAGTGTAGAAACCCTCCACTCCAGAGCCCCCAGTCTACCCTGGCTACCCTAAGCTTCTCCAGCCCCCTGTGCTCACTGCCCCCAGAGCCTTCCAGACCTGCATGGTCTCCTCCAGGTGCTCAGGACAGGGCGAATCCCCCCTCCACACCTGGCTGCCGGACTCACATCTCTCTGATGAAGAGCACAGGGACCTGCACCTGGGAGCCACCCCTACAGAGGAAAACCTCCCTCTGTAGTCAAGCAAGGTAGGGGAGCCATGGAATGCTAGTTCTCCATGTGTAGCAAAACATTCAAACAAGAAAGGAGCAAGTAGGGTGACTGGTTTGCCCTCTCCTGCCCAAACCTTCATTGTCCCAGCTCCTCTTCCCAACTCTGCACATTAGAATTACCTGGGGAGCATTAAAGCTATCTTCTGTCCCCCTTCAGACTAATTAGATCAAGAGGGCATGCCCCCAGGTGATCCCAAACCAGCGTAGTCTTTGAAGGGTGAGAAACCCCAAGGGCTGTCAACAAACCCAGCGCCTAATTTCCCATCTCTTTAGTGGCTGGGGCAGGGCCAGAGTCTGGGTATTCTGCCTCTGTGCTTCTTCCCAGGCCATCTCCCGGCCTTGCCTTATATTCCGCTCTGGAATAGCGTCCCCAGGTGTTTGTGTTTTGTGAGGTTTATGGTTCCAGGTTCAGCAACAACATGGTGGGGTGAGAGGGCCAGGGGACCTTATAAACCATGTGGCTAAAATGCACAGAAGTGGCCTCAAAGCTTCCTGAAATCCTTCAAGGAGAGACTTTTGACCTCTCTGGAGGGAAACCCTTTTGGAGCCACTAACAGAGACTCAGGGAACAGTCTCCACTTTACAAGACAAAGGTGTGTTTTAATTCCGTGGATTTGAAATCCTGCGACCTAAAAATTGCAATAAATTCTTTCTTTAGCTGCAAAAAATTGAAATAGTGTAAACTCATTATACATTTGAATCTGTAGAAAAATTGGTCTTGAACTCTTGTCCTTGATGTATGCAGGTCTTCAAGAAATCAACAGGTAGATGTGACCGCTAGACAGTTTGTAGAACATTTGAAGATCCATCATCTCATTCCAACCTCACAGCCTGGACTCTGGAGCCGTACTCCCTGGATTAGAATCCCAGCTGTGCTGTTACTGGCTGTGTGACCTTGGGCTAGTTGCTTAACCTCTCTGTGCCTCAGTCATCACATCTGTAAAAGCAGGGGTGATGCTACCTACCTCCTAAGGTGGTTTCAAAATGAAATAAACTCCTTAGAGTAATAGCAGTGCCTGGAGCTTACTAAGCTCTATGAGTGTGAGTTAATGTGCTTATTAACAATCTTTTGAGATGAGCAGGTGCCAAACTCTGTGGCCATGAGATAACTCAGAAACTGAGAGGTCAAGCAAGAAGGCTAGGATCACACAGGAGTTAGTAGTGGTGAAGACTGGGCTGTACCCAAATGATAAGGAAGCAACATAGCATCTCATACAAGAACTTGCAAACTAAGAAATGAGCATTCTGTATGGTGCAGTGGGGAGGTTTGGGGCCCACCAGAACTGCTCATCAGCTTAGGAATGGGGCAGTG
This sequence comes from Daubentonia madagascariensis, assembly GCA_023783475.1. NCBI lineage: Eukaryota > Metazoa > Chordata > Mammalia > Primates > Daubentoniidae > Daubentonia > Daubentonia madagascariensis. The sequence goes on from JAKFHU010002658.1 coordinate 14,059,290, forward strand.
AGCTACCCACCCTGCTACACAGGAGATGGGTGTGGGCTAAGTGGCCATGCAGTGATCTATGTGTAGACTGGAGTCGGGCTGTGTGCGGTGATGTCCCACATTGCATGACATCTTTTTGGAGAGCTAGAATTGTTCCCATGCCTCTACTTAGCCCCCTTCCTGCCTCCCTGTGGATGCAGGCACAGTTTTTCCCTCTCTTTGGGGAAATATCACTCTCATATGTTTGAACACAGCCCTTGGTGTTTCTGGGAAAGCATGTTCTGCCTATTGTTGGAAAAGCTCCAGGCGGGGGGCAGCAATGGAGGGCAGGAGTCGTTGGCAAAGCCATTCCCAAAGGGCATTGATGATGCTGCATTCAAAACACTTTGCTGGCTGAGCACTCAGGTGGCAGGCTGATTTGGTTGGCAGTGCAAGCAGGGGGTTATTTCTGCCCTGAGTTTTTCAAATAAAGAATATGTGCTATAGTTTCCACTGAGTTCTTGACCTTTTCTAACCAACTTTGAAAGGTTGAGAAATGCTGGCCTAGGGCCCCACCTATCAATTCTCAGAAATTCTTCTGATCCCTGAAGTAATTGGGGGGGGCAAAATTAACAATTAGGCTTTTGCCAGTTATGAGAAACTCAGCAGACACAGAACTCCTAAATAGTCCCAGGATATTGGGATTTACCATCAGATATTGTATACACATAGAACTTGTTATGAATGCAAGACAAATATTATTGAGATGGTGGGTTAGTGGTTATTTTCATTTAAAATTTTAAAAATTAATTTTAGAATAGTTGCTCGATTAGATGTGGGTTATGTTCCATAATTGTGCAGGTGATAGCTGGCTGGACCAGAGATACCTTTTTCTGTGAAGTGTTATGTTGGGCGCCAGGTTCCAGGTGAATCCCCAGAAGCACATCTTAATTTGTGCCAGATTGTACTGTAGACCCCTTGGGCAGGAGGGTTGAGAATTCCAACATGAAATGCCTTGAATACGTATTTCCCATCACCCACACTCCATAGTGAGGTTCCTTGGCACCAAGCCTGCAGACCTGTAGAATCAGGCAACTAGTGAGGTTCAGTGGATTCCTTTCCAGTATCCTGCATGGATCCAGTTGGGGTGGGGAGTGGTGGCAGCCCAGGGTCTCCTGGTAGGAGGGCTCCTAGGGAGGCATTTCCTGGCTGGCCCTTAAAGAAGGGTCATGGGTTGGGGTGCCCAGGTAGATACAGGTGTATATTGCAAAACACCAGAATCAGGGTGTTATCCATGGAAAGGTCTAGACAGCAGGTCCCATGGGGTTTGTTGCCCACTCACTGCTTAATTAGAAACAGTTTGACTTGCTGACTTAACTAAGATTATGTGCTCTTTTTGCCTTAGGGTTTGCATTCTATGCTAGTCATTCATTCCTTATTTAGTTTGGGTTAAGGAGGGAAAGTTTCCAGCCCAAGGTGCAGAAAGTTCCAGTTAACTCTTGCTCTCAGTTTTCTCTTATCTTTCAAATATAGTATTTGAGTTAGATTCCTACTTAAAAATGCTATTGTCTGTGGTTTCTGTATAAATTCTATAGTATAACTTCTCACAGTGACAAAAAATGATTGAGATGTACTTTATTGTGAGATTTAAACATAATTTAAGAAGTAAAAACATTCTGTAAATAAACAGTAGGAAAGTATGAAACTTCTCTCTCGTTTACTATCAATGTTTGCAAATTCCTACTACCAATTTTATGAAATGAACTTAAGTAATTAAAAAGTCAATTTAAATGTCCAAAAATAAGGCAGAATTTCAGCTACTTAAATGAATTCTTGCCTCTGTCCTACGACCTGCTGTCATTAAAGGCACAGCAAGCAGTGACAACATTCCTGCACGTCCCCCTGACCTGCCGGGGCTCTCTGGTTTGCTCCCTTGGCTGAGAAGAATAAGCTAAAATAGAGTTGATTTTTAATGAACTTTTATTATTCCAGAGCGATAGAGAACAGTTCACTTAGCAATCATTGATTGTGTCTTGCCGCATGCTGTGCTGCGGGTAATTTAGGAGCTGGGGATGGGGTTGCCTAAATGACTCAGGAGGGTGGCGCTGAGCTAAGGACGTACCTACAGGGGTTAAAGTCATGGAGGATACAGTCACCCTTGAGGGGAATGAGGCCTGGGCCAAGCAGACACCTTACATTTGAGGGGGTTCTTTGACTATAGATGCTCAGGAATGGGTACACTGAGTCACACCTAGCTCCCAGTGTCACATCCCTGCCTCTTGCTGACTGTGCTTCACTTAGAAGTACTGTGGCCAGATCTCTGTCAGCTTTCTGGCTCCTCCAGCACATCACCTGACTCCTCAAGAAGTAATTATTAAATTACTCAGGTGCTGGAAATCTCTGTGCTTTCTGTAAATTGTGACAATCAGAATAGCCTCTATTGTTCTCTTTTTCTCTTCTTTGGTTTGTGTCTTTTGTTTGCCTTTTATTTTAAACATACCAAAAAGTACAGATGGAAATAAAAGCATCCACATACCCAGTACCTAGGATGTAAACATTTTACCATATTGCCTTTAGATTTTTTTTTTTTTTTAACAAGAATGAGCATTTGAGGTTCCCTTTGAGGCCCTCCCCTGTGTGGGTCCTTTCCTGGAGGCTCTGGAGTGATTAACATATACTGTGGAGCTCCATGGGAGTGCTGATGGCTACTTGACATGGTCTCATGTCTTGATTCTGAAGACTGAAGAAGAAAAGTAAGATTCTTCATCCTTGCCTAAAGCAAGGCATTGACACTCTTGTACAGGACTTAAGTATTCTGTCTTAAGAGCCACTTGGCTCTGAGGTCTTTAGTGGATCATGCTACTGTCCCCTGGGGGAAGAAGGCAGAGCTTTACCCAGTGTGCCTCAACCAGCACGGGAGTCCTACAGCCCCTGCCGGAGCCCTGGAGAACAGGCCTGCTTGCTGAGGTCATTTCTGAGTCGCAGTTCTTAGCATTGGCTTCAAAGGAGGTACTCAGCCATCAGCCCCTCTATGCACCCCTCTTGCCACCTGCCTTCCTGACCCCATCCCCCAGGCCCATGCACTCAGGCAGCAAGGGTCAGGAACACACTTTGTGTATCCAGATAAACATCTTGATCTTCACCACTGGCCAAGAAAGTTTTTTGGTATGGTAGATGGCCAGTGAAAAGTTTACAGGTAGAAGGAAATGTACAGTCTGCAGGTATAGCTGTGGTTCTTGGTTTGTTTTCAGCTACCAAGCTCTTCTGTTCTAGTTTGCCTTCTTGTGAGGGGAGACCAAGGACCCCTTCCATTCTTTAGAATTCTTCAGAATCTTAGGACTTAGAGTCTAATCTACTGCCTGAATCTAGTCCTGAGAAATGGCTACTCTTTTAAATTTAGGCTTTTTCATTTTCTTTGTCTCAATTTTTCATCCCAAAGTAGTCTAGATTGGGTGTATGCGACTTCCCCAGAGAACGCTGTGTCAGCTACTTCTTGAAGCTAGGGAGATGAGGAGCTCTCAAACGACGCTGCGTGATGGCTTCCCAGTGTCAGGGGAGCTGGCCTCCCCTCCTTCTGATTCACCTTACTCCAGCTGTTCTATGAATAATTTCCATGTGTAACAAAATAGCTCTCAGGAATTGATCCCCGACCATGTAACCTACCCACTTCTCCTTTGGTGTGTGTGTGTCCCTGTGATGGTGTTTGTGCTATCTGTTTCTGTGGTAATGGTGTAGGGTTTTGGTGTTTTGAGTGTTTTTAAACTAACTCTCACCTGTCTTTTTCCTTCTGCGCTCACCCATGCTACCCCACTCTGCCTCTCAGATCTTGCAGTTTTCAAGGAACGACTTCGAATGCTAACAGTAGGAGGTATGAAAATAATGAGCCTTTCACCTTTCTGGAGTCGAGGACTTCATTTGAATAGGATGTGCAACTTTTCCTAGCATGCGATTTGGGGAAAGTTGACACAACTTCTGCCAAGTGTTTTTAAGTTTGTTAACTGTTCTGAAATACGTTTTCCCTTCATTTAGTTATTGACCAATAAATAGAGCTACTTATATGGTGTCATTTTGTTTCTGTCCATTTTGTGTTCTAAAGAGCATCTTTCATCTGCACTTGTGCTTCACCATTGCTTTACTGTGAGCTTCCATCTTCAGCATAGCTCACCTTTAGCTTCTGCTGTAGCCAGCTAGGGACCTGAGGCCACGTTCGGCTCTGCATGGTGGCTTGTCCTGTGCTGCGGCTTTAACTAGACTCTGGATTTTTCCATATTCTGCTTCCTCAGCATTTTGGACAAGATTTCCAAAATGTTCCATGTTTGAAGGATAACTGAAGTATTCGTAAAAACTTGCCTGGAACCCTTAATGACTCTTGCTTTTGAGCAGAACACCTTTGAGGAATCCAGAGTTGAGGTGCTGGGGGGATCATCTGCCTGTTGTCATCCACCTTAGTGGCCAGTCTCTTCCTTCCACTCTGGCTTCTTTAAGCAGTTCTCTTTTTCCTCCAGCTTACTTGTAATACCTATGAGACTCTACTTTTTAATTAAAATTTTTATTTTGAGATCATTGTAGATTCATATGCAGTTGTGAGAAATAGCAGAGAGATCTTGTGCCCTTTGGCCAGTTTCCCCAATAATAATATCTTGTATAGCTGTAGTACATCACACCGGGACTCTGCATTGACTGTGAACACCCATCACCACAAGGATCCCTCCTGTTGCCCTTTTATAGCCACATCCATTTCCCTCCTGTCCCACTCACCACATTTAATCCCTGGCAACTACTGTTGTGTTCCATTTCTGTAATTTTGTCATTTCAGTAATGTTATACATGTGGAATCACAGTATGTAACCTTTTGGGATTGGCATTTTGCAATCAGCATAATTTTTTAGAGATTCATCGAGGTCATTGGTGTGTATCAATAGTTTGTTCCTTGCCAGGTGTGGTGGCTCACGCCTATAATCCTAGCACTTTGGGAGGCTAAGGTAGGAGGATCGCTTGAGGTCAGGAGTTTGAGACCAGCCTGAGCAAGAGTGAGACCCCGTGTCTACTAAAAATAGAAAAAAATTAGCTGGACATGGTGGCATACACCTGTAGTCCCAGCTACTTGGGAGGCTGAGGCAGAAGGATCGCTTGAGCCCAGGAGTTTGATGTTGCAGTGAGCTATGATCACACCACTACACTCTAGCCAGGGCGACAGAGTAAGACTCTGTCTCCCAAAAAAAAAAAAAAAAAAAATTGCTTTTAATTGCTGAGTAGTATTCCATGGTGTAGCTGTACCACAATTGTTTTAACCATTCACCTGCTGAAGGACTGTATTGTTTCCATTCTTTGACTAATAGGGTCTTTTGCAGAGGAGAAGTTTTTAATTTTGATGATGTCCAGTTAATCAATTTTCTTCTTATGGATCATGCTTGGTGTCAAGTCTGTGAACTCTTTCCTTAGTCCTAGGTCCCAAAGATTTTCTTCTGTGTATTTTTCTAAAGGTTTTTTTTTTCTAAAAGCTTTGCATTTTACATTTAAACCTGTGATCCATTTTGAGTAAATTTCTGTATAAGGTATGAAGTTTACATCGAGATTCTTTGATCGTTGTTTTTATGTTTTTGCCTATGGATGTACAGTTGTTCTGGCACCAGTAGCTGAAATGTCTGTCCTTCCTTTACTGAATTGCCTTAGTACCTTTGTCAAAAATTAGTTGGACTTATTTGTGTGGGTCTATTTCTGGGTTTTCTGTTCTTTTCCTTTCATTTGTATGTCTGCCCTTCCACCAGTACCACACTGTCTTGGTTATTGTAGTTACTGAACTTTATCTTCCATTTTCAAAATTGTTTTGGCTACTCTAGGGCCTTTTCCTTTCCATATAAATTTGAGAATAAGCATGTCTATGTCTACATAAAATCTTGCTGATCTGTTTTTTGCTTTTGCTTGTTTTGGGGACAGAGCAAGACTCTGTCCCCCAGGCTGGAGTGCAGTGGCACAATCATAGGCCACTGCAGCCTCAAATTCCTGGGCTCAAGCGACCCTCCCGCCAGCCTCCCAAAGTGCTGGGATTATGGGTGTGAGCCACCGCCGCAGGCCCCCTTGCTGACATCGTGATAGGAATTGTGTTAGACATACAGCCATTTAGAGAGAAGTGATTTTTTTTACCGTTTCCTTCCAACCCATAATCATAGTACATCTCTTCATTTATTTCATTCGTCAGCTTTTTGTAGTTTTCAGCATATAAGTTCTGTGCATGTTTTGTTAGATTTACACTTGAGTATTTTTTTCTTTTAATTTTGGTGTCCACATATTCATTGGTAGTAAATAGAAATACAATTGATTTTGTGTTTATGTTATATCCTGAGACCTTGATGAACTCACTTATTCTAGGACTTTTTTTTTTGTAGATCCCTTAGGATTTTCTATATAGACAGGTCATCTGAAAATAGGAAATTATTTCTTCCTTTCCAGTCTGTGTGCCTTTTATTTCCTTTTTTTGCCTTATTGCGGTAGTTACAACTTTCAGCACTGTGTTGAATAAGAGTGGTAAGGGTGGACATCCTTATGCCCTATTCCTGATCTTAGGGTAAAAGCATTCAGTCTTTCACCATTAAGTATAATCTAGCTGTATTTTTTTTATAGATGCTTTTTATCAAGTTGAGGAAATTCCCCTGTATTCCTATTTTTATGATAGTTTTTACTATGAATGGGTAATGAATTTTGTCAGACTTTTTTCTACATGTATTTATATGATCGTATGATTTTTCTTTAATGTAGAAGATTTAATGATAATGTAGTAGATTGTATTGATTGATTTTTGAATATCCAATCAGCTAGAATTACTAGAATAAACCTCATTTGGTCATGGTATATAATTCTTTTTATATATTGCTGTACCTATATATTTTGCATCTATATTCATGAGAGATATTAGTCTGTAATTTTCATTTTTTGTACTGTCTTTGTCTGCTTTTTTTATTGGGGTAGTTCCATCTTCATAAAATGAATTGAGAAGTGTTCCTCCTATTCTATTTTCTGAAAGAGATTGCATAAGTTTGTGTTATTGCTTCTTTAAACACTTGATGGGATTTTCCAGCAAAATCATCTGGGCTGAGAGATTTCTTTTTCAAGAGCTTTTTATTTATTAGATTTCCTTCTTAGTCATAGGGCTAGTCAAGTTAACTGTTTCATACTGGGTGAGTAATGGTAGTTGTTTTCTTCTAAAAGTGGTTTATTTCATCTAAGTTGTCAAATGTATGTAGAGTTGTTCATAGTGTTCCCTTATTATCTTTTTGATGTCTGGTGGGTCTGTATTGAGATTCTGTTTTGTTCCTGACATTGATGATTTTTGTACTCTTTTTTTCATTGTCAGTCTTGCAAGAGGTTTTTCAGTGTTATTGATCTTTTCAAAGAACCAGCTCCTTGTTTCATTGATTTTTCTCTTATTTTGCTATTTTCAATTTAGTTGATTTCTGTTCTTTATTATTTTCTGACTTCTGTTTATTGGTTTTTGTTTGCTTGTTGTTTTTCCCTCTTTTTCTAGATTCTTGGTGTGGGAACTTAGATTATTGATTAGAGACTTTCCCTTTTTTCTGATGTATGCATTTGCTGCTATAAATTTTCCTCTCAGTACTGCTTCAGCTGTCCCACAAAGTTTGATATGTTATATTTTCATTTTCATTCAGTTTGATGTATTTTTTTGTATCCCTTGATACTTGTTTAGTTTCCTGTTGTTTGGAGATTTTTTTGTTATCTTTCTACTATTGCTTTCTAGTTTGATTTTATTGTGATTGGAGAATGCACCCAGTATTATTTCACTTCTGCTAAGTTTGTTGATTTTTTTTTTAATGGCCCAGTGTATTGTCTGTTTTGGCATATGTTCAATGGGTACTTGAAAAGAATGCTATTGTTGAGTGGAGTGTTCTATAAATGTTGATTAGATCCTGTTGGTTGATGGTTGTTGAGTTCTTCTGTATCCTTGCCAGTTTTCTGTCTAGTGTTTCAATCAGTTGTTGAGAGGGAGATATTGAAGTCTGCAACTATAAATGTGCAAATTTGTCTATTTCTCCTTTTAGTCCTGTCAGGTTTTTGTTCACATATTTTGCAGCTCTGTTGTTTGGTATGTACACATTTAGGATTGCTATGTCTTCATGGTAGGTTGATCCTTTTATCATGATGTAATGTCCCTCTGAAGTCTACTTTATCCTATATTAAGATAGCCATTGCTACTTTCATTTGACTAATGTTTGTTTACATGATATATTTTTCCATTTTTTTTACTTCCAACCTGCTTACATCATGTTTGAAGAGAGTTTCTTGTAGATAAGAATATAGTTGGGGTTTTTTAAAATCCACTCTGTCAATCTCTATCTTCTATTTGGTATATTTAGATCATTTATATTTAATGTAATTGTTGATGTGTTAGGGCTTAAGTCTGCCATTTTATTCTTTATTTTCTGTTCTGTTTTTCATTTCTTTGCTTTCATTTTCCTGTCTAACTGTGGATTTTTAAACATATATTAAAATTTTATCTTTATTTATGTATAGTGTTTTTGAGTATATCCTCTTGTATAGCTTTTGTAGTGCTTGCTCTAGGTATTACATCATACAGACGTAACTTATCACTGTCTACTGGTATCATCACTTTAGTTCAAGTTAAGTGTGGAACCTTACCTCCCTTTATATCTCTTTACCCTGCTCCATTTGTAATATAATTGTCTTAAAAAGTTTCTCTACCTGCAGAATGTATCCAGGGAAGAAAAAAAAAAAAGAAAAGAAAAAAGTTTCTCTACATACATTTAGAACCACATCAGACTGTGTTATAAATTTGCTTCAACCATCAAACATAATTTAGAAAACCCAAGAGGAGAAAGAGAATCTGTTGTGTTTATCCAGATTTTTGCTTTTCATGTTCTTCTTTCCTGGTGTTCTAAGATTCCCTCTTTTATTGTTTCCTTTCTGTTTAGAGAACTTCCTTCTGCCATTCTTTTAGGGCAGGTCTGCTGGTGACAAACTTAGTTTTCCTTCCTCTGAGAATCTCTTGATTCCCCTTCATTCCTGCAGGATATTTTTGGTGGATATAGGATTTTGAGTAGACAGAATCCTTTGCTTTCACCTCTTGAAAAGTGGTGTGCTGCTTCTTTCTAGCCTCCATGGTTTCTAATGAGAAATCCTCTGTCATTCAAATTGTTTTGTCCTATAGGCAAGGTGTCACTTCACAATGGCTGCATTCAAGATTTTTGTTTGTTTTTACTTTTCAGAAGTTTAATCATGATGTGTTTTGGCATGAATTTCTTTGAGCATATCCTGTGGATTCACTCAGCTTCTAGAATATATGGGTTTAGGTATTTTGCCATATTTGGGGACTTTTCAGCCATTGTTTTCCAAGTACCTTTTCAGCTGCCCTCTTTCTCCTCTGCTTCTGAGATTTCATCCACGTGTATGTAAGATCTTGTTATAGTATCTGCATATCCTTGAGGCTCTGTTCATTTTTTGTTTTCTTTCAGATCGGTTAATTTCTATTGTTCTGTCTTCAGTCAGATTCACTGGTTCTCTACCTGTCCATTCTGCCATTAAGCCTATCCATTGAGTTTTGGTTGTTTTTTTTTTAATTGCTGTTTGGCCCTTCTTTACATCTTCAGTTTTTTGCTGAGGCTTTGTATTTCATGACTCACTTTATTTTTATTTGTCTCTATCATGTTCATAATTGCTCCTTGAAATTGTTTTATGATGGTTCCATTAAAAGGTAATTCTACCATCTCTGTTATCATGGTTATGTCTATTGATTACCTTTTCTTATTCAATCTGAGATATTCCTGATTCTTGTTATGAATGATATTTTATTGAAACCAGGACTTTTTGGGCATTATGATAGGATCTCATTTAAATCTTCTGTTATAGCAGACCTCCTCTGGACACTGCTCTGGGAGGAAGGGGAGGGTACCACCTTGTCATTGCATGTGGGGATGGAAGTCCTGGTCCCCCTCAAGTCTCTACTGATACTGGGATGGGGAGGGGACTGATGCATTACCTCCCACAGAGGAAGAAATTTTGGGCTCCCTCTTGGGCCTTCTCTGAAACCTCGGGAATGGGATTGGGGACTGGGGCATATTATAGCCTGGTGAGGGTGGGTATGGGCCACAGTGATGTTCAGCTGGAGTAGAGCATTTGTTGTCTAAAAGTTTTTTATCTTGATAGGCTGCCCCTTTCCAGTCCTTTGGACAGAGAGCAGCTTTTGTTGGGCTTTTGTTATCAAATGAACCTCTTGTAATTTTTGGGTTGCTGGTTCTACTGCTCCATGTCTGGGATATTAGCAGCAACAAGGAAACCCAGGGAACTCCCTGCTGTATTTTGCCTTGAGACCTCCCTGACTGGTCTGCATTCTTCTCACTACCTCTCAGGGTTGTCTTATGTTTGTTTTACTTATAATGTCTAAGGTTTTTAGTTGCACTTAGTGGGAGGAATAGGGAAGAAAATGTCTGCTCCACCTTCCCAAAACACACATCTGAAGATTTCTCAAATGGCTGAAGAACTAGACGTGGGCCAGTGTTCTGAGGCTCAACAGTACAGCCCGAGAACTATGAACTCAGGGTGATGCACGTGAAGGACTGTCACATGGTGAGGTCTAGGGATGTCTGCAGGCCTGTACTTCACAGGGTCTTCATGCTGAAAGATCTCAACCAGTACACAGTCCTCATATAGGGGAGTATTCCTAACTGGTTAATTTCACAATCAAAATATTTTCCAGCAAAATGTACACTATTTGGATCCTCTTGTCCTCTGATCTGACCCTGGCCTGAGTTTTTTCATTAACTCATTTCATTTCTCAAAAATGATTCTGTTTTTCCTCCATAAATACCATAGAGCAATTGCCTAAAAGCTATAAATGGCAAGAGTCATGTGCTTTACCTAGGCCCAAATGATTGCTATGTCCTCATTGTTGACAGACTAACAGGAGGAAATGGGTAAGTAGATGTAACTAAGCTACTACTACCATCACCACCCTCCAGGTTAAAAAAAGCCAAATTTCCTGTTGTTTTAATAAAACAAATAGGGCTTGGAAAACATAGTTTGCTTTTAAGACTTAAAACTGTCCTAAAGCATTAGATAAATAAAGGCTGTAGTTCCCAAACGCAGCTTGAATCAGAATTACTTGGGGAGATTCCTAAGCCCACCCTCAGACTGAGTCAGTACCAGGGTTAGAGCTTGGAAACATGCATTTTTATAAATCTCCCAGGGGATTGTAATACACAGTTGCATTGGCAAACTACTGCATTAATCCTATACCAGATCCTTATGTCTCACAGTGGCTCTTTCTTACACTTAATTTGGCCAGGAAACAATGAGAATATTTCATCTTGTCCAGTTAGATGTTGAAGACTTTGCAGAATAGTTGTTTACAGGTTCACTTTTCATTCCAGGAGCCTGAGAAAATGCTGGTGTAACATATTCAAGTCCTAGTGACTCTTAAACTGTGCTCTTTGCTCTACTCTAGCCAATATATTATGTCAGAGTAAGTGCCAAACCTGACAGAGAATGTATGGTGTCATTTGACAATCTTTTCCTTTGGCAATTATTGCAAGATAAAACAAACATAAGGCCCAAGAAAGAGCCTTCCATCGTTATCCTTTATTAGTTTGAAAAATGCTTTCAGATGAGGAGGCATCTTCCCCATAGTTAGTGCTCCAGAGAATACTAGTGATTACTCAGTCAGTTCTTGCTGAATGATTGGACTGGGGAGAAGGGAGGGTTAGACCTGTGATTGTCAAGTACTGCCTGCAGAATGTGCAGTTTGGGAATTTCAGGAGAAGAGGACCATCCTTAATCAGAGGCCAGGGGCTGTTTGCATGCTGCTCTGCTGCCCAGTGTTGGTCCCCTCTCTAACAGGCCGCTCTCTAACAGACTGCTTGGCTACTGGTGACTGTATCTCCCTCACTTCTTAGTCTCCCAGCTTTTTATCATTCACCACATACATATATGATCACTAGTCTATATCAATTCCTCATTTTCTACTTTAATTCCCTCCTTAACTATTTTTAGTTGATTTTTGATTGACTTACCCCATGCCTTTTCATGGCCTTCTCTTCCGACCCCCAAAATTGTTTTTTATCTTTGGGACCTTGAAATAAATTAGTCTCTAAATTATGAATAATTGATGCACTGAACTAACATATGCCTATTACCCAGTAATATTCTCAGCTTCATTTATTGCTAAAATTTGTGTTTCTGGCTATAAAGTATTACTTACTTTCATATATGTCAGGGGTTTTTTATGTGATTTTTTTCCTTCTCATTTTGCTCCCCTGGGGAGTCCCTTCCCCTTTCCATAAACTGTGGTCCCTGCATGGCTGTTCCCTGTCCCTCCTCATCTTGCTTGTCCTGCCCACGTCACCCTGCAGGATTCTACGGCCTGGACGAGTCTGACCTCGACAAGGTCTTCCACTTGCCCACCACTACTTTCATCGGAGGACAGGAGTCGGCGCTTCCTCTGCGGGAAATCATTCGTCGGCTAGAGGTAAGAACAGGGTACCATTTCCAGAAAAGTCTATTGAACTTGCTGAGAACCTGCATTGGCAGGATGGCCTCGAGACTAGTTTTTTTCTTGGCCCTATCTTTTTAAAAAATGTAATAGAGAACTTTTTCATTGGCTATTTTTTAGATAGAAACCTATGTTTTTGTGATCAGTCATAGAGAAGGAAAAAAATTCTGTTTTTCAAATCCCAGTGGGGGGTTATTTCAGATGTGTGACATTCCCCGGAGAGTTAGCTCAACCCTGAGGGACAGGCCCCAAGCCAGAGATCATTCCCGCACAGCAAAGTGCCGGGGCTACTGCGTGGTGGCTACTCTCCTCCCTTTTCTCCCTCCATTTTGCTTAGACTTCTGTTTTACTTCCTTTTTTTTCCTCCTTTCTGGACTTTGTTAGTACTAAGCATACCAGGGAACTCTTTCACACACACACATTATAGACAGCAGCTAAGTCATGGCTTTGGGGTTAGGCGGCCTGTGTCTAGTTCTTCCATCCTGGGTAAATCATAGCCTCCCACAGTACAAGGGTAACATCGATGACCATTCCAGAGGGGAGAATGGATATGATGATAGGTCCATGCCAAGTGTTAGCTATTACTGTTTCTTAATGCTGCTCATGATATTCAAAGCTAAAGAATCAAGGTTAAAACAGACTGCGAAAATACTTTGAAATGGAGCCCCTCAGAATTGAATGTACAGATTGCCTGGAGTCTTGCCTGTTATGCAGACTCTGAATCCTTAGGTAGCACCTGATGTTCTAACAAGCTCAGGTTCAACCACACTGGCCACCAGAGCTCTCTGAGGCAGTATACCTCTCATGGCTGGACATTAGAACCACTTGGGGAGCTTTCAGAAACCTCAATGCCCAGACCACAGCCTAGGTCCCATAAGTCAGAATCCCCCTACTACCCCAGTGACTAACCCCTGCATAGCAAGTGAGGTTTGATTTAAAATTCTCTTGTCAGTGGTTCCGCACTTGGCTGCAGAGTGGCATGAAAAGATCTGAGTGTCAAATGGTGGCATTTTCTGTAGTTTGTGACAAGCATCCTGAGATGTGTCAGCATCTCAGCCTGCAGCTGCTCTACTGCCTACGTTCCTCACTCCCAGGCTCGTGGGAGAGAAGGAGGTAGAAACCGGACCTACGTGCCAGCATCAGAAAGGAGTGGGCACCGAGAAGGAGTGGTCAGTGGGAGGGAGTGGTCAGTTAATTCAAGGTGAATTAACCTTTGGGTCTCTCCTGTCACCTTTATCTGCACCAGCATCATCACACCGACCATAATCTTTAGTCCTCCCCTGTTCCGCATGGGAGCCACTAGCCATGTGTAACTATTGAGCACTCGAAATGTACAAAATATCTGAGTAACTTTTTAAATGTTGAAAAGATAGTATGTCTGCTATATTGAGTCAAATAGGAAAATTAATCTCATTTGTTTCTGTAAGGAAAACTTAATTGCGTATGTGGCTCACATTGTGTTTCTATTGGATGTTGCTGATATAGAAGTTCTCGTGTTGCCTAGACCCCCCCAAACAGCACCCCATATGGACAGTCCTTCTCCAAGTGGCCCTGCCCCCACATCGCTTAGCTGCTTGTGTGTCTCAATCCATTCCCTTGGTTAATTTCCTATTTATGGCTGGGCACGGTGGTTCACGCCTGTAATCCTAGCACTCTGGGAGGCTGAGGCGGGAGGATCACTTGAGGTCAGGAGTTCGAGACCAGCCTGAGCAAGAGCGAGACCCCGTCTCTTAAAAAAAAACAAAACAGCCATCTGATGACACCAGCCTGCACTGAGAGCTGACTTGGCACTAGCACCATGTACCTCAGGAGTCCCCAGTGGGGAGCCCAGCAGCATCATTAAGCATGCTTTCTCACTGGAAAGCTCCCCTGGGGTCACTGCCTCTAGAGCAGGCCACAGTGTCTCTTCTCAGGGGCCCCTTCAGCACCTTCCTTCCCAAAGAGCAGAATCAGGGCAGGGGTGCTGATGTCCCTTGTGGCTAACTTCCTCTCTGAATCTTGAGTCCCAAGTAGTCCTGATTCTGTCACGTGAAGGGGTTTACAGCCCGCAGCACATTGAATGGCTGCCTCCCTTTCAGCCCAGCTGATGCTAGAGTCCTGGAGTTGGCTCTTATTGTCTGGGACAATTGGACCTGGACCCCTGAAGGCCCAGGTCATAACCACTCCTGTCCTCAGAGTGGCCCCAGCATAGAAGACCTCATTCTCAAAACAGTTTATAGACATTTGCATAAACTCCTCAGCACCTTGCCTGATGGTGGTGCTTTACTTATGCTTTATGTGCGTATGTGTTAGATTGGTGTAATCGGATAGAACTTAAGCTATTAATCATGTGACATAGTGGTCAACTTGGAGCTCTTTAAAAAATTAGAGGAAGTGTGACTTCTTGCCTTCCTGAAATTTGTCTCTTTAGAGAGAGAAACTAATAATCAGTCCCTAAAACTTGCTGCCCTTTTCTCCTTGAGATAGAGCCAAGAATAGGAAAAACAGAACATGATCCAGTGGCCAGGAACTACATCTCCAAGTTAATAGCTAATGTAATGCAGATAATGTTGGAGACATACTGATTTCTAGAGTTTTTAACCGAACAGTTTCCACTGGGCTTTTAATTGTTCAGTAATAGAAATTCTGCCCCTGTCAGATATAAAAGGGAGAGGCATGGGCAGAGCCTTGGCAACACAGTTCTGCCATCTCTGCATTCGTGGACAGCAGTAGTGATGAAAGGAAGAGTCCTCCCCTCCCTGGCAAGTCACCTGGGACCAGGACAGCCAGTCACTGGGTTTGCAACTCTGACATGGACCCAAGGGAGGGTGGGTCCTCTTTGGAGTTTCATGTGAACAGCCACTCTGGTGCTAGGCCATATCTTCTTGAACAGGTTTCTGCAGAAATGTGCTTTCTTCTGCTAGGCAGTAGATCGGGCACTGTGGCTCCCTAAATGTCTGTAAAGGTGAGATGGGACAGTGGACTGATGTTGGCGCTAATGTTAGGGGCGGGGGCTAATGCACACTGCTTGTGGACTTCTTGTGCATCCAATTTAGAAGTTGCCAGTTTTATCGCCTTTAGTGTCATTAGGAAATACGATTTGCAGTTGTCCTAGTCCATTTTGTGTTGCTATAACGAAATAGCCTAAGGCTGGGTAATTTATAAAGAAAAATAGTTTATTTGTCTCATGATTCTCATGGTTAGAAAACTCATAATTGGGCATCTGCATCTGGTGAGAGCCTCAGGCTGCCTCCACTCAGGTAGAGGGAAGCCTGCCTGTGCAGAGATCACATGGTGAGAGAGGAAGCAAGGGATGGGGAGGTGCCAGGCTGTTTTTAGCAACCAGCTCTTGGAAATAATAGAGTGAGAACTCACCTCTGAGGGAAAGCATTAATTTGTTCATGAGGGATCCGCCCCCACAAGCAAAACACCTCCCATGAGGCCCCACCTCCAGCACTAGGAATCAAATTTCAACATGACGTTTGGAGGGGGAAAACATCCAAACCACAGCAGGGGTTAATAAAAATACCTAAATACCAGGGTCTTTCCCGACAGCATTTTCTCTTTTTATTTCTAAGCAAGATTTTCCTTCTGTTGACTAGGATGATAACTAGAGTGTTGTGGTTGGCCATAATTTTGAGTTCAGGCAAAGTATGCTCCGTTTCATGATCATGTGGCCTGTGTGCAGGATGGCCCAACCCCCCTCTGCAGAGAACGGGGCCCTGCCCTCTCTCAGATCTGGCAAGTCCTTTAACTGCCCGTGCCAGCTGGTTTCCTTGTCTGTTGTGAAAACCAAATGGGGTCATGGATAGGAGCTGCTGAGCAGGACCTAACACTGCTGAGTACTCTGGCAGTGGTGGCTGTTGTGAAGACAGTGAAAGGTGTTTCCAGGGTCTTTAAAGTGTCTCTGTTGGCCACATCAGGGCCCGTCTACTCTTTACTCTATGCTGACTCAGAGTTTGCTTGCAGACACTTCTTCTGGCCTCCAGGACAGCTGTGCAGGTCGAGCCATGGGCCTCTGCAGGAGCGCTGGGCTGAGGGCAGCCCCGGGATGGATTTCTGAGAGCGCAGAGCCTCCTCTCACTCATGGCACCTCTCTCTTCTCCTCTTGGGTTCTTCTCCCTGAGCCCTGAAGAGCTGGTTATCTCCTCCTCTCCCGAGCCCTGGGGCGTGGACACAGTACCGGACATACTGGTCTGCTCGGGACCCTGACTTTTATCATGTGGGCAATCCTGCTTCTTTGTTGCTGACAGCAGTCAGTTATTAAAAAGGAGAAGTTGGCCAGGTACAGTGGTTCACACCTGTAATCCTACCACTTCGGGAGACCAAGGCAGGAGGATCACTTGAGTCCGGGAGTTCAAGACCAGCCGGGGCAACATAGCGAGACTCTCCACAAAAAATAGAAAAATTAGCTGGGTGTGGTGGCACACATCTGTATTCTCAGATACTCAGGAGGCTGAGGCAGGAGAATTGCTATTGCCCAAGAATTTGAGGTTGCAGTAAGCTATGGTGATACCACTGCACTCTAGCCTGGGCAACAGAACAAGACCCTGTCTGGAAAAAAAAAAAGTAGAAGTTAAAAATCTTGCAAATCTTAAATGGCCTTATGAGCCCATGGCAGCACGTGGGCCTTTCCTGTTAGGGGTGCTGGGCACAGGTCTGACCTTGAGGACAGCCTGCCTTCCCTGGAGAGGGACTCGATCCCACAGCTGATATGGCCTATGCTTTTTGCCAAGAAGGTAATGGAGTGGAACTGGGTTGTTTCTTAGCCTGGCCTCTGGAGGGCGGGGAGTTCGTTTTGTGCAAGTGATCCAGGTTCCTGAAGGAAATAAATGGCCCTGTGAGGAGAGCCTCAACCTGCCACCCACTCCATTTCCAATCCCTGGTCACACCTGGCTCAGGTGGATTTGAGAAGGAACCCCCTGCTCCTGCTGTTCCCTGCCCTCCCCTGCCTTCTGGCTGAATGGGCAGTCAGCACTCTTCATTCAGCCAGGCTTGCTTAGAAGTCCCCTTGCCTATATGTGTCTGTGTGAATAGATGGCCTACTGCCAGCACATCGGGGTGGAATTCATGTTCATCAACGACCTCGAGCAGTGCCAGTGGATCCGGCAGAAGTTTGAAACCCCCGGGATCATGCAGTTCACAAATGAGGAGAAGCGGACCCTGCTGGCCAGGCTCGTGCGGTCCACCAGGTATGAGTCTGGCCCAGGGTTACAGGGCACATGCTCCCAGGGAAGCAGTGGCCCCATCTGTGTTGTTTGGGCCTATGTGCAGCCCGTCGGCTAAGGGGTAGGTGTGGTGGGGCATGGCTGCAACCACACACATGTAAAGGGACACCAGGTAAGTAGAGTCAGCCTCCGTAGCCCCCTCTTGTCTTCAGTGAAGTATGACTTTGGGCTGGCCCTGGTGACATTACTCTTCAAGGTGGCTTGTTGCCCATGCAGGTTTGAGGAGTTCCTGCAGCGGAAGTGGTCCTCCGAGAAGCGCTTTGGTCTGGAAGGCTGCGAGGTGCTGATCCCTGCCCTTAAGACCATCATCGACAAGTCGAGTGAGAATGGAGTGGACTACGTGATCATGGGCATGCCTCACAGGTACTGCCGGGAACACAGTCCCCCCCACCCCACCCCACCCCACCCCGGTGTCCTGCCATGCCTGTGAGCTGCATAAGAGGCACCAGGTGGGGGCACTGGGTGAGCAGCTGCTCCCTCCTCTGGGTATGTGAGGGTGTCTTGTTTTGCAGGGGGTTCGAGAAACCCCTGCTTCTGGAGGACTCTGCAGAGTCACTGTCATAGCCAAGGCCACATGTGGTTTCAGACTGGCATTTGGCCTTACACTGCATTTTTATAATAGCTAAACCCTGATGCCCTTGTGGGGTCTAACCTGGAAGGACAGCTGCTCCCTGACATTGAAAGGGAGGCCAAGACCTCAGGAGTAGGGGAAGGTACAGGGAGGTGGGGAAGGCTGAGGAGGCTGCAAGCTCATAGCATTTCTGTACTTTCTACTGCCCAAAACATTGTGGCCTTGGGTGCCCAGTGGGCAGGGTGTTGGTGCCCACATCAGCTCTGGGTCACAGTTATTCTTAGAGAGGAGATGCCATGTCCTGAGTGAGGGGAGGGGCTGACAGCATCCTTGCCTGCCGTCTGGGAGCCATGACCTGGGCACTGCTCACCGCACCTCCCCACCCATATGTCCCAGGGGGCGGCTGAACGTGCTCGCGAATGTCATCAGGAAGGAGCTGGAACAGATTTTCTGTCAGTTCGATTCAAAGCTGGAGGCAGCTGATGAGGTGAGGCACCTGTGTAGAGACACATCTGGCATATTCTCAACCTACAGAAGGCCCCCTAGCTCCACTTGTTTCTCAGAACCACTTGCCAGGGGCTTGGTTCTTCTGTACTATTTATGGGTTGCCTTTCTTGGAAGAATTTCAACATTGGAACAAGGGAGGTAGCAGTGGCCCATCTCCCAGTCAGAGGTCCAGCAGCCCCACAGTCCTCCCTCTGGGCACAAGGATGTCCCCTCTGGCCAAGGGGCTGAATGTCCCCTGTGCCCTGAGTGGGAATGATCCTGGGCAAAGGCATTCCCATCCTTTGGTAGTGGGGTCCTAAACGTAGAAATCCCATAGAAAAGGGCTATCATGGAGAATGCGCATCTCCCCTGTTTACCCCATCAGGGCTCTGGAGATGTGAAGTACCACCTGGGCATGTATCACCGGAGGATCAACCGTGTGACCGACAGGAACATCACCCTGTCCCTGGTAGCCAACCCTTCCCACTTAGAGGCCGCTGACCCTGTGGTGATGGGCAAGACTAAAGCTGAGCAGTTTTACTGTGGGGACACGGAGGGGAAAAAGGTAAGCCCCTGGGAGAGGCCTGTGAGGCAGGTCTCTGTAGCCCTATGTTCCAGTACGGAGCTCCAGTCACCGATGCAGCCTGGAGGCCATGGTCTTACAGTTCTGGAGTTTAAAAAAATATTCTAAACAAACTTAAAAGAGTAACAATAGTAAAATAGTCCTACTTACAAATATGCCTTCTTCCAAAGTTGTAATCACCAGAACTAGGTGGGGAGTTTGCTTTTGCCTTCATACGTCTATGGAGGAGCCAGCTTTGTCCACCATTGGTGGACAAAGAGGTGTTTCCACTGAAAAAGAGGAGAGTCTTTGTAAAGAAAAGGTGTGGGTAGGCCTGAAGGAGAGATTATGGCACTGAGACATGTCAGGAGAGATGGGCTCGCTGCTAGCAGGGGCAGGACTTCACAGCTCCCTTAAGAGGTGGAAGCGCTAGGAGACGGAGGCACGGGCACAGGCTCTAGGTGTGGGTGGGGTCCTGCTTCAGCATTTCTGGTTGTGCAACATTGAATGGTGAGTGTTGGTGCGTGGGTCTGCCCATGTATAGAAATCCTCAGTGGGTTATAACCGTTTGCCCTTATTTAGCCTTAAGATAGAATTCCATCTATAACAAATTGTATTGTTCTTACTACTTACTGGTGACCTAAAAATCAAGTAATCAGAAAAAACAAATATTTATAATGTCTTCTATGTGTGTTCTGGGGAACATACAAAGAAGACATCACCAACCTGCTCTCAAGGGTCTCTTGTTCTTTTTAGAAAAAAGATGATGTGTAAGGAAGCTAATAGAACATATACAGTGTGATAGGAAAGTGCAGAGTTAACCATGAAGAACTTCAGAAGAGGTATGTGTGCATGTGGGCTAGAATTGGACAAGGGATAGAAGGCAGTCACACCCCTCATCAGCAGAGCAGATAGTTGTCATACTGGAGAAATGGTTGGATTTAGGTCAGTGGGAAGGGAAAAACATTCTCTGAAGATGAAGGGCGGGAGCAGAGATGGAGGGTAGATTGGGGATGCAGGGTAGGGAGGCTCCAGCCTCCCAGGTGGGCCCTGGAGAGATTTGGCCTTTTATGGGGGTGGAGCCAGTTATTAGTTTACTGGGTTCTGTAACTTAAAGTACTGTGAATCTGCTGGTATTATGCTTAGAGGATTAGCGGAAGGGAAACCACAATCACAGGTGATAAAGTCCAGGCTGCGGGTGTGTTAAGAGCAGGAAATGATCCCTGCATCAATCGGTACTCACTGTAAAGAACAAGTGTGACCCATGGGGACACAGAGGTCACTCCACAGCATCAAGCTCAGGGGCCAGGACAGTGCCACAGAAACTCCAAGTAGATGCAAATAGGCCTCAGCTCTGTGGGGGGAACGTGCGGTTCCCAAGACCACTGACAACACTGGGTGTCTGGGAGGGGCTGGTCCTAGGAGAGATTGGCAAGGGGGATGGGGGAAACCAGCATGGGGTGACCAATGCCTCTGGAATTTTAGCCGTCCTTGGCTAGGATGCTTACCCAGGCTTTTGGGGCTGAGTAGTGGAACGAGATTGCAGAAAACTTTGGGTGACTTCTGCATTCATAAATTATGGACAAAAATTCACTTGAGCAGTACTTATTCACGATACTGGAAATTTCCCAAAAGGGAATGAAATAATTAGAGAAAAAGCAATAGAGTATGTTTAAAACTACTGCAAATGGTCACACTAATTGATCCTTTTGTGAGATGCCAGGACAAGGGAGGCTGGCTAGCCCTATTTGGTCGCAAATCTGCATGTAGCCAAGTCTGGGCCGTCAGTCCCTTTGTTTTCCTGTCCACACACACCAAGTGGTCACATGTTTACCCTTGCCCCAGTGTGGACAGCTGCCAGTCCCTCTTTCTGAGTCACCCCCTCACTTTGCCCCAAGCCCTTGCATGTCCTCAGTGGGATCAGTGGCAGGCTCAGCCTTCTGCCTGTTTTTGCTACTCTTCTGAATCCCCTAGGGAATGCTTTGATTTCTGTTAAATCCAGAATTCAGGGAGCTGGAGTGTGTCTTATATAACTCTCAGCATTCGTGAAAAATTACATACTTTCTATAAGTGCAGCTGAGGTCACCCCATGACCTCATGTGTGGTTGTGAAACTGACCCAGTTTGGCTCAGTGTTTGGCCTTTGGGATATTTGTCCGTGAAAGTATTTCCTCAGTGCAGCAATGCAACCTACAGCAAAAAGAGAACCTGCCCCCTGCCAGAGGTACGAGTCAGGCCCTCAGACACAAGGAGATTCCCCATATATGTGAGAGGTGATTTCCACGGCCAGTTACCTCCCTGCAGTATGGCAAGACAATCGCAATATAATGTCACCAGAAAATCAAGGAAAATCTCATGACGAGAAGGAGACTAACTCCAAGTGCCCAACAGCAGAAGACTGAGATTGTACAGAAAAGTATCTGCAGGAAGAAATGACACACTGTGGGGATCAGGAAAAAATGAAATGTCAGTGACTTAAAACCAATGGCTTCTACACTCAACAAAGCAACCAGTCTGGTCATCATAACAAAGCTGTGCATCCCTCCCAGGGAACCCCTGAGCAAACCAGACACTTGTGCCTACATTCTTCTGTCCTAGTGAGCGTCTGTCACATCCACCAAAAGGCAGGACGTATACAGTTCCATTTTAAAAAATTCTAGGTTTTGTCCCTGACAAGCCAATCATGGACCTTTCCTTCCTGGCAAGGAGGACTCCACACAGTGGTGAGGACCAAGGTGGTGATGGGAACTCAGGGAGGCTCAGGCCAGCAGGCCCATAGGCCAAGTATGCAGTGTGAGAGAGTGTGAGAGTTAATGTTATGTCAACTTTGCCAGCCACAGTGCCCAGTTGTTTGGCCAAACACCTGTCTAGATGTTGCCGTGAAGGCATTTTTTAGATGATTAACACTTAAACCAGTAGACTTTAAGTAAAGCAGATGACCCTCCACAATATGGGTGGGCCTCATCCGATCAGTTCAAGGACTTTGAAAAAAAGACTGAGATCCCCAAAAAAGAAGTGATTCTGCCTGCAGACATCTTTTGGACTCAAGCGGCAACATCAGCTCCTCCCTGGGTCTCCAGCATGCTTGCCTTCCCTGCAGAGTTTGAAGTTGCCAGCTGCATTCCTTAAAAATTAATCATTCTTTCTCTCCTTCCCCTACCACCCTATTGCTTCTTCTCTCTGGAGAACCCTAGCTAAGACATGGGGTTTGGAGAAGCATAGGCTGTGTATGCAAGGAGTAGAGGTGTGGTGGGCTCTCAAGGTTGGGGCATTGGGGACGCTGAGCAAATAGGTAAATGTGTTGAAGGCAGTGGGAACAGTATGCAGCTGTGGGAGATATTTATAGGTATGGAAGGAGGTGGCTTAGGAAAGTATTGGATTGGAATTTGGAGGTATCAGTATGAACTCATAGCTTTATTATATACACACAGAGAGATACAGAAATAGCCCTGTATGTGTGTGCACAGGCATATGCACACATATTTTCTGACTCTATGCTGAATGGGTCTAGAAATGATGATATCCTAGTAGTGATGAGCACACAAATATTGGTCTTAAATCCCATCCTCTATTAGAGGAACCAGGCTCCTTAGAGAAACAGCTGATTCCAGGGCTGGGCAGGAACAGTGCAACATGAGGCTGCAATGCTTTGTTGTGCCAGAAAGCAAGGAAGTGCTCACGGATGATGGGGACCTCTCCAGAGGACACAGGAGGCTGCTGGAAGGCACTCCCACGCCAATTTTGGAACAATGTGAGCTTCAAAATAACCAACAATATTGATGAGTTACATACAATCAAATAAAATAGGAACCATGAGTCCATATTAATACGAATAAACAAATGGGGGAGGAGGGAAAGTTCTTTGCAGAGAATGCCAACTAATAAATGTAGGAGTAATGGAAATCGGTGTTCGCCATCCATCAACCACCTGGGGGGCTGATTCAGGTGGAATTGTCAGTGATGCTGAGGCTGAGGTGGAGGTTTGAGGAGGAACAGAATATAAAGTTTGTCCTCACAAAATACTACCACTGTACCTATTGCCAAGGAGAAAATGAGAAAATGAGAAAATGGTAAGCTACAGGGAGAATGGCGGACAACGGCCTATCCAGGTGACCAGAGTTAACTGAGCTAATGTGGTGTGTCCTTCCTGAGTGAGTACCCAAGGCCTATCAGGGATGTGAAGATGGGAAGACGAGGAGCTGCTCTAGGTTGAAGGAGCTGAAGAGATGGGGCAACTGGTGCCACCCATCCCACGTGGAGTCTGGGGTGGATGGCTGAGCCAGTGCTGCTCTCCTGGAGAGGAGCATCTGGGTGGTCGTGTTAGAGAGTGACCCATGGGGGCATCAGGTCTGTGACTGTCCCTCCTGTGCTCAAAATAGACGATGATGGCAGGATGGCGGGGTGTGTAGGTGTGGAGAAGACACACCAAGACGCTAGCGAATTGAGCTAGGGGGAGGGGGCTGGGGGTCCTTTGTACTCCCGTGCTTGCTTTCTACGTTTGAAATTATCTCAAAACAAATTACTTTTTGAAAGAAATGATGACCTATTTCCTCTGTTTGCCTTGTGGACTTGGTGATTAGGACATGTTGGATTTGGGGGTCTCCTTTGGTGTCTGCAGGTCATGTCCATCCTGCTGCACGGGGATGCCGCATTTGCTGGCCAGGGCATCGTCTACGAGACCTTCCATCTCAGCGACCTGCCATCCTACACAACACATGGCACTGTGCACGTGGTCGTCAACAACCAGGTACCTCACACCAGCCGGAGGGTTTGACACTTACATGACTCTTACTTAGAACAACATCTCTGAGTCATTTAGCACATTTGTTGTTTTCTGATTATAAAAATATGTTATTAAAAACTTGGACAACACAGAAAACTATTTTTTTGAAGTGGAGAAATTTTAATTACATTATTTAAGATGATGTTATTGTTTTATAATAGAATATTTTCTTCTAGACCCACAGGCATGCAGATGTCTATTCTCTTTTTCTAAGAAACTAAGAAACTGGGTTCTGTATACACAGCTTTATATCCATTCTTACTTACTACATTATTTGCTTATGTCATTATGTACTCTTTTAAAATAATCTTAATAGAAATATCCATTATAGGTTGTTTCATAAAGTAGACTTAGGATTCTTGTTTTCTTGTTTTCTATAATGCTGTGATGAGCATTCTTGTAAGTATTTCTGCTCAAACTTTATAGTATCACCTGTCACACCTGCTGTGTCCTCCTGCCAGCCATATCTGAGGGTGCATCTCATCAACGCACGTGAACTTTCTGTAACAAATACTCTAATGCCTTTTAACTATAGGGACTGTGCTTGGTACCAGGCAGAGCAAGGGTGTGCTCCCCACCATCACAGAGCTTATAGTTTAGTGCAGGGCTAGGAAGCTCATAGACCATTCTGTGAGGGAAAGGGATCATGGGAGGTGGTCTACGAGATGTTGAGTTAGTCAGCAAATGCTTTACTGAAGGTTTGAGGTGTATGTGGAGACACAGAGGTGAGGTAGGCAATGTTGGGGAGCACGAGGTCGAGGCAGGAATGAGGTCCCAGTGTCTGAGGGAGTGAACAAGGCCATCACAGCTAATGGCAGTTCTCTCTCGTACTGACCATGAGCCAGCTCCTAAAGAAAGCTCCAGTTGCACTGGGAAGCCATTGGAGGGACTGACGCAAGGAAGTAACAGGATGCTGGGTTGATTATAAAGATGATTTGTTGCTACATGCAGAATGGATTAGAGAACGGCAGAGAAATAGATACAGCTGTCCCAGCAAGTAGAGAGGGGCTGGGCGCAGTGGCTCACGACTATAATCCCAGCACTTTGGGAGGCCGAGACAGGAGGATCGCTTGAGCCCAGGAGTTCGAGACCAGCCTGAGAGCTGAGCAACATGGTAAAACCCCGTCTCTACAAAAAAATGTTTTAAAAATTAGCCGGATGTGATGGCACATGCCTATAGTCTCAGCTACTCAGGAGGCTGAGGCAGGAGGATTACTCGAGCCCAGGAGTTCAAAGTTGCAGTGAGCTATGGTCGGGCCACTGCACTCTAGCCTGGGCAACAGAGTGAGACCCTATCTCTAAAAAAGGAAAAAAAAAAAAATAGAGAAGGAGAAGGGAAAACTTTAAATAAGTGAATGTGATCACTGCATAGTAAACACTAAAGAATACAAAATCCAAAAGGTCAGATACTAAAAGAGGGTAAGAACATTATCAAGTATGAATATAAGATACAATATGGTAAAAGCTACCACTTACTAAGTGCCTACTATGTTCCATACACTAAATTGGACACGTCATATACATGAACTTAATTTATAGGGTTGTTACCTATGCAGTGGGTGGTATTGTTCCCTTTTTACAGAAGAGAAAATTGAGGAGCAGAGAGATTGAATAGCTTGCTTGAGGTAAATGATAGAGTTAGTATTTGATCTGCTTTCCTTCAAGGAGTGTTAGGAAGACTTGAAAAAATAACAAGGAAAGAGAGAAGTCTTAAAAACAAACAACCCCCCACTTCTCAACTATATTTTTTTTCCAATTTTTTTTATTGTAATAAAATATGCAAAATTTACCATCTTAACCATTTTAAGTGTACAATTCAGTGGCATTAAATACATTCATAATGTTGTACAACCATCACCACCATCCAGCTCCAGAACTTGTTCATCATCCCCAACAGAAATTCCATATTCATTGAACACTAACTCCCCATTCCCCCTCCCACCAGCCCCTGGCACCCACCATTCTACTCTCTGTCTCTACGATTTTGACTACTCTAGGGACCTCGTATAAATGGAATCATGCAAGATTTGTCTTTCTGTGTCTCACGTATTTCACTGAGCATAATGTCCTCAAGGTCCATCCATCTTGTAACATGTGTTGGAATCTCCGTCCTTTTTGTGGCTGGGTAATGTTCTATTGCGTAAATATACCACGTTTTGCTTATTCATTCATCCGTCAGTGGCCACTGGGGCTGCTTCCACATTTTAGCTGTTGTGAATAATGCTGCCATGAACACAGGTGTCCAGATATCACTCCAAGACCTGTTTTCAGTTATTTGGGTATATACCCAGAAGTGGAATTGCTGCATCATGTGATAGTTCTATTTTTAACTTTTTGAGGAGCTGCTTATTAGTTCTAATAGGGTTTTTGTTTTTGTTTCTGTTTTTGTTTTTAAGGATTCTTTGGGATTTTTTTATATAGACAATCGTGTGGTCTCAAGTAGAGACAGTTTTATTTCTTCCTTTCCAATGCATAGGTATCTGTGCTTTGTATTTCTTTTTCTTAATGCACTGTCTAGGACCTCAACACGATGTTGGAGTGAGTGAAAGTGTACATCCTTTCCTTGTTCCCTATTTTTGAAGGAAAGTGTTCAGTATTAGCATGATGTTAGTTGTAGGGTTTTTATAGATGTCCTTTACCAGGCTAAGGGAGTTCCCTTCTGTTCTTATTTTTGGGACAGTATTTATCATGAATAGATGTTGATTTTTGTCAAATACTTCGCTGTGTCTATTTAGATGACTATATGGTTTGCTAATGGTGAAGTACATTAATTTATTTTCGAATGTGGAATTCTGTGTTCATGAAGGGTATTGGTCTGTAGTTTTCTTTGCTTGTAATGTCTTTGGCTTTGGTATCAGGGTAATGCTAGCCTCATAAAATGTGAGGAAGTGTTCCCTCCTCTTCTATTTTCTGGATGAGTTTGTATAGAATTGGTGTTATTTCCTTCATAAATGTTTGGTATAATTCATCAGTGAAAGACTTCTAGGCTTAGAGTTTTCTTAGTGGGAAGGGTCTTTTTTTTTCCTTTGTCTGGTTTTCAGAAGTTTGCCTACAATGTGTCTTGGCATGGATTTCTTTGAGTTTTCCTGTTTGGGATATACTGAGCTTTTTTTTTTTTTTTTTTTTTTTTAAACAGCTTTATTGAGATACGATCCACTTACCATATAATTTACCCATTTTAAAAGTCTGCGATTAAGTGGTTTTTAGTATATTTACAGATACATGCAATTATTACCACCGTTGATTTCAGAACATTTTCATCACCTCAAGGAGAAATCGTGTATCCTTTGGTTATCACACCCCTATGCCCCCATCCTCCCCAGCCCTAAGCAACCACTAATCTACTCTCTGACTCTATAGATTTATCTATTCTGGACATTTCATATTAATTGAATCATATAATATGTGGTCCTTTGTGACTGGCTTTTTTTCACTGAGCATGTTTTCAAGATTTGTCCATGTTGTAGCATGTCAAGACTTCTTTCCTTTTTTATTGCTGCATAATATTCTATTCTAGGGCTATACCATCTTTTATTTATCCATTTATCAGTTGATGAACATTTAGATTATTTCTACTTTTTGGCTATTATAAATAATGCTGCTGTGAACATTCATGTACAAGCGTTTGTGTGTACATATGTTTTAACTTCTTTTAGTATATGAGGGTCGTCTAGAAAGTATCCAACCATTGTTAATATAATGAGAATGGTTATATGACTGGATACTTTCTGGACAACCCTGTATATCTAGGAGTAGAATTACTAGATCATATGGTATCTCTATGTTTAGCTTTTTGGGGAACTCCCAGACTGTTTTCCAAAGTGACTGCACCATTTTATATTACCACCAGAAATGTATGGTTCCAATTTTTCACATCTTCAATACTTTGTTATTGTCTATCTTTTTTATTCTAGCCATCCTGGTAGGTGTGAGGCAGTATCTCATTGTGGTTTTGATTTGCATTTCCCTAATGACTAATGATGTTGTGCATCTTTTATGTGTTTATTGGCCATTTGTATATCTTTTTTGGGAAAATTTCTATTCAGATCCTTTGCCCATTTTTTGATTGGATTGTCTTTTTATTGTTGAGCTGTAAGAGCTCTTTATGTATTCTGGATACAAGCCCTCTATCAGATACATGATTTGCAAATATATTCTCCCATTCTGTGGTATGTTTTCAGTGTCCTTTGAAGCATAAAAGTTTTTATTTTTTAATCAATTCTAATTTATTTGTTTTTTCTCTTGTTGCTTGTGCTTTTGGTGTCATATCTAAGAAGGCTCTAAGAGTTTTATAGTTTTAGCTCTTACATCCATGATCCATTTCCAGTTAATTTTAATTTTTGTGTATGGTGCAAGGAAGGGTCCCAACTTCATTCTTTTGCACATGGGTGCCAGCTGTCCCAACACCACTGTGGAAAAGACTCCTCTTTCCCCCACTGAATTGACTTGGCGTCATTCAGCTTCTTGAATCTGTAGATGACTTTTGATAAATGTGGAAAATTTTCAGACATTCATTTTGGTCATTAATTATCCAACCCCACCTTCTTTCTCTCCTCTTTCTAGGACTCCAGTAACAGGAATGTTAGGTCTTATAGTCCTGAGGCTCTGTTTATTTTCTATTTTTCATTATATTTTATCTCCATTTTTCAGATAGGGTCATTTCTGTTGTTCTATCTTTAAGTTCTTGATTCTTTCCTCTCTCCCCTACACACTGCTATAAAGCACCCTGGCAAGGAGCTCCCCCTGCCCCCTCCTGTTTTTTTTATTTTTCGTTTCTAAAATTTCCATTTGGTTCTTTTTTATATCTTCTGTTTCTTTGCTTGAGACTTTGTTTTGGTTTTGGTCATATTCATAATTCCCCACAGTGGCTCACACCTGTAATCCTAGCACTCTGGGAGGCCAAGGCAGGAGGATCGCTTGAGCTCAGGATTTCGAGACCAGCCTGAGCAAGAGCGAGACCCTGTCTCTACTAAAAAGAGAAAAAAATCAGCCAGGCATGGTGGCACGCACCTGTAGTCCCAGCTACTCGGGAGGCTGAGGCAGGAGGATCGCTTGAGCCCAGGAGTTTGAGGTTTCAGCGAACTATGATGATGCCACTACACTCTACCCAGAGCAACAGCACAAGATTCTGTCTCAAAAAAAAAAAAATTTGTGCTACCACAAAATTAGGAAACAAACGTACGTCCAACAGCAGAAGAGTCTTTGCATAACATTTGGCAAAGCCATAGGAAGGAATATTATACAACCATTAAAAAGTTTAATATTCTAGGGAAATAGTTATAATATGGTAAATGGAAAACACAGGATATTCATATGCTACTAGTAAATGTAAGTAAACTATCTGGAGACAATTGGTAGTATTTGAAATTTAGATGCTCATCTATGCTGGGTTCTTTAGAAATGAATAAAACTCATGCTGCAGAGAACACTGTATAAGTGACATATGTTACCTCATGGCACTCGAGTTCACCACGAATGGAAGACATGGATATATGCTTTAGTGAGAAAACACATTATACAGTACATTAAGATTAACCACAAAATTCAACCTGGATCAACTAAAGAAATTATAAATAGCATGTTAAAGATTTTATTTAATATTTCATTCTAAGACTACATAAGAAAGAGCATAATTTAACCTATGGTTAAACAAAAACAAACATTATACAAAAGGCAAGTTGCAAAGATTTGTACTGTATATGGAGTATGATAACATATATAAGGAACATAGAGTGTATGACAATATGGTTTAAAAACATAGAAATACTCCCAAAAAATGTCAATGCCATGAAAAACCAAGTAAGACAGAGGAGCCTTCCAGAATAACAGGGACTAGAGAGAGGTGACAACTAAATGCAATGTGGTGTCCTGGCCTGGATACTGGACTGAGGGAAAAGAACATTATATAGACATTATTAGGATAGTCAGTGGAGTGTGTGTGGACTGTGGATTGGACAGTGATAATTATATAAATTGTGTGAGGCTGGGTGCTGCACTCTGGCTAGGTAAGGGAATGTCCTTGTTCCTAGCAAATAGGGATGGTCCACAACTGACTCCTAAATGGTTAAGGAAAAAAGTAGGGGTGTGTGTGTGTGTGTGTGTGTGTGTGTGTGTGTGTGTGTGAGAGAGAGAGAGAGAGAGATGGTAAAGCATGAATATTTAAAGCAAAGGGGGTAAACAGTTGGTGAATCTAAGTGAAGACTGTATGGGCGTTCTTTATAGTATTCTTACGACTTTCTCGTGAGTTTGAAATTATATCAAAATTTAAGTTACCAGCAAGGCTCAGAAGTTACTATGTGGTGTTTATGGCCACGTGAAACACAAACAGCAACTCGTGGAAACGTCCTCATCTGATTTCAGGGTAGGGAGGCCTGTGGTCAGGGACACCTGTGGGCTTGGGCTCTAGCTGTGACAGAAATGTATAATAATAAAGGCCAAGAAACAAATACTGTGAAACTGTTGAGATTTGTTCATGTTGGGTGATGGGCTCACAGGTGAACAATGTAGTATTATCATACTTTATGTTTGAAATATTTCATAAAATTTTAAATGCAGATTATAAAATTATGAATATATAATTAAATTTTAGTACATCTAAATGGTGGGGACTGTTATGAAGCCTTTAAATTTTCTTTTCAAAGAAAAAATGTTCATGATGTTAAATGAATAAAGTGCAAAAATATAGCAATAAGAAGATCCTAAATTTTAAATATATATATATATTTACTTATTTATTTACATATATATGCATATAAAGAAAAAAGTCTGGGGAGGAAAACATCCAAATATTTACCTAGTAGCCTATAGAATTTTAGGTGACTTCAATTTTTTATACTATCTCTTCTAAATTCTCTGTGATGAGCAGATATGAATTTTGTTATCAGAATAGGAAAAGTCACACAAAACTTGAAGAAAAAAAAAAAGAGGCTTAAACAGCCATTTGGGGCACTTAGAGTAGCCAAGTGACAAGTGCAGGCTATGTCTGGCCCTGCCTACCACCCTCTCGTCCCTGCACTGGCTGTGCAGGTACCATCTTGCCAGGCTGCCATGTTCCTTGTAGATCGGCTTCACCACAGACCCGAGGATGGCCCGCTCTTCCCCCTACCCGACTGACGTGGCCCGCGTGGTGAATGCCCCCATTTTCCACGTAAACTCAGATGACCCTGAAGCTGTCATGTACGTGTGCAAGGTGGCAGCCGAGTGGAGGAGCACCTTCCACAAGGACGTGGTCGTTGATTTGGTGAGTGACTCCAGGGAGAGCGAGTCCTGGGCTGAGCATCTGGCCCACCCCTCTTGGCCTCGGTACCCTATGTCCTAAGGAGGAGAGCTTGGCTTGATGAGTCACCTCAGGGATCTCTAGTGCCAGGCCTCACACAGGTTTTTTCTTAGCTTCAAAGTATTCAGGCCTACACACACCAACGAATACTCCCCAGGCAGGCACTGTGGTGGTGAAGAGGACCATCCTTGGGCTCATCTGGTGCTGTTGTGGGACTGCTTTGTGAATAGTTTGTATTCCCAAATCACTCTCATTTTATCTCATTTGATAGTCTGCTGTGTGAAGGAGAGATAGGATCCTAATTCTAGTGAAGGTAAACTGAGGCAGAGCAGGCACAAGGTGCATTGCCATCACATAGGAGAGATGAGGCAGGTGTCCCGACATCACTCCTTCCTGAAAGGCTGGCCATGGTCTCTGACATCCTCTCTCACTGCTCTGACAAGGTATGTTACCGTCGCAACGGCCACAACGAGATGGACGAGCCCATGTTCACGCAGCCACTCATGTATAAGCAGATCCGCAAGCAGAAGCCAGTGCTGCAGAAGTACGCTGAGCTGCTGGTGTCACAGGGTGTGGTCAACCAGCCGGAGTATGAGGTGCGTCCCTGTGCCTCTATCCCACAGGCCTTCCTGGAGCTGGGGAAAGCTAGAAAAGGTCTCCACGGGGCCAGTTCTCACTTTTGCAGTTACGAGGATCCAAGTGAAAGCCTGTGAAATATGTACAACTATGGCATTTCAGTGTATAACTTTTTGGAGGGTCTGGGCTACCGAGATGCTTTATGAAGGAGGTAGGCCTTAAGCAGAGTTTTGGGGAAAAGAAGGGCATATTTTGCAGACCAGGTAGTGGCTGCCTAATAGGTTTTCTCAGTTGACAGAAATTGTGAGGGGTGAGAGGTAGATGGAGGGTCTGCCTTGGTAAAGGGCCTGCTGTAATCTGCAAGGTAAGTGCTGGTGCGTTGTGAGTGGGAAGGCCCGAGCAGGTGCCCCAGAGGAGAGGAGATGGGGGCATGAGGAGCCGTGTCTGAAGCATGGGAACAGAAGAGGGCCCAGATCAGGACAAATGCTGGGGATGGAGTATGCTAGGAGCCATGAGAACTAGACCAGTTATTATGAAAAAATAAGAGTGGGGGCGGTGCAGGGCATGCCTCAAACTCTGAGCAGGATCTCCACCCAGTAAATGTGGGGAAGAAACTATTGGGAGTGAAAAGAATAATATACTGTAGGCTTCTCACAAATCTCAGAAAAATCACACATACTGGGGAGGAATAGACCTGGAGGCCTGTGGAGTCGGAGATGTGTTGCACGCAGGAGGGTGGGGGTGCAGGTGGGTGTGCATGGTGGCTATGCCAGCGGTGCGGTTGGGCGTGCACAGTGGTGGTGCACCGTGCCCGTGACTGCTATGTTGTGCCCGACCCTCCAGGAGGAAATCTCCAAGTACGATAAGATCTGTGAGGAAGCTTTTGCCAGATCCAAAGATGAGAAGATCTTACACATCAAGCACTGGCTTGACTCTCCCTGGCCTGGTGAGTAAGGAAACAATGCCACAAATAAGCTCCTTTGTGAATCTGATGTAACCATGAATCCTCTTCACAGAGAAAGCTCATACTCCCCTCTCTGCCCCCACAACACACAGTTGTGTGCACCATTTCAGCAAAGCCCCCTGTGTACCCCTGGACTCAGACCCCTGGACTAATGCTTTCTGGGGAACATGGTCCAGGCTGCACCCTCATTCTGATCCTCCCCAAAATTACATTCTGCCACAGTTTAGTCCCTGGAAAAGTAGGGCAGTTTCTCTGCAGCATCTCCTTTTCTGAAGCAGGTGCCATGCCTCAGCTCTTCTTCCTGTCCTAGGCTTCTTCACCCTGGATGGGCAGCCCAGGAGCATGTCCTGCCCCTCCACGGGTCTGACAGAGGATATTCTGACACACATTGGGAACGTGGCCAGCTCCGTGCCCGTGGAGAACTTTACCATTCATGGAGGTAACAAGCTCTGTGCTGACCTGTGGAAACATTGGGGTGCAGGCCAGAGGCAACAACTCTCCAGGACTGTGCTTGGTCCCTGTCTTGTGTCCTGCAGAAACCCCTCACTACCCTGCTCAAGGCCCATGGGGTGGTTGGGTGGGGCTGCCTCTCTCACCCACGCCCCTCTGCGTGGTCCTACACTTGCTCAGTAGTAAAGGAGAGACGAAGGTCACGGATTTCCCATCGAGTTGGGAACCTGGGAGCAATGGGTGAAGAAGGCTGCTCTTCCCATTAGCATGCTGAGAAGTGAGGCGGCCGCAGGCCTGGGCCTGCAGCAGCTGGTGAGAGCTGTGTTTCTGCAGGGCTGAGCCGGATCTTGAAAACTCGCGGGGAGCTGGTGAAGAACCGGACCGTGGACTGGGCTCTGGCAGAGTACATGGCGTTTGGCTCACTCCTGAAGGAGGGCATCCATATCCGGCTGAGTGGCCAGGATGTGGAGCGCGGCACATTCAGGTAACGCTTTGTGCAATTTTGTTTGCCCTTCAAAAAGTAGGAGAAGGAAAAGGAGGCGTTCTGGTAGGGACCAGTTTCATACAATTTTTTCACAGAAGGATGGGGACGGAGGAGGCAGAGCTCAGGCAGTGATGTGAGCGATGGGGAGTGGCTGTAAATACAGATGAAGCTTCACTTGCTCACCCGCCACTCACCTCCTGCTGTTTAGCCCGGTTCCTAACAGGCCGTGGAGCAGTACTGGTCCACAGCCCGGGGGTTGGGGCCCACAGTTCTAGAAGACAGTTACTAAGTTCCGTTTGTGTCAGGCTAAAAGCTCCTCTCTCTGATTTGCTTTGGATGCTGCTTTTAAGACCTGGGTGGTGCTGAGCCCTGCAGCTAGCTGCTTGGCGGGGAGTCCAGGTCACAGCAAGAGAGATCTGTGTTTGTACTTTATGCGGGTCCCCAGCACATTTGCTTGTTAGGTCAGAGCTCCTGGTTATTATCTCTGTTGTCCTGCCTCAGCCACCGCCACCACGTGCTCCATGACCAGAACGTGGACAAGAGAACCTGCATCCCCATGAACCACCTATGGCCCAATCAGGCCCCCTACACCGTGTGCAACAGCTCACTGTCTGAGTATGGCGTGCTGGGTGAGTGCCAGGAACCTGTACCACCAGGCACGCCCCCACCCCCACCCACCCACTGACTGGTGTCCTGGATGTGGTTTTCTCCTTCCTTCATCCCTTATAGGCTTTGAGCTGGGCTTCGCCATGGCCAGTCCTAACGCCCTGGTCCTCTGGGAAGCCCAGTTTGGTGACTTCCACAACACTGCTCAGTGCATCATCGACCAGTTCATCTGCCCAGGACAAGCCAAGTGGGTGCGGCAGAATGGCATCGTACTGCTGCTGCCCCATGGCATGGAGGGCATGGTGAGCCCCTGGCCCTTCCCCACCAGATCTAGGACTTGGGAAGGGCCTGCCTAGGACCCCGACCATAAAGACTGGCACCAGAGCCAGTGGCTCACACCAGACTTCTGAAGGCTCTGTCAGTGCTTCTCGCCCATCTGAGATGGGAATGTCACTTTGGAAGGCCAGAGTAGCCCATCTGGATGTGGCCAGCATGCCTCATCCCTCTCCCACCCTGGATGAGAAGCAGGTAGTGCTGATGTGGACCACCCAGATGCACAGGCATCCACAGGACATTCAGCACCTGCTGCCAGTGGCTCAGCCTGCTCAGCTCCCTCACATCTCCCACACCCTGTTTGGGGCTGTCCCACTACAGGGGCCCCAGTGTGACACATTCTTCAAACTCTGGTGTGGAATGAGGAGCCAAGTGCTTCACTGGTGGGAAGGGGAAAGAATTAAATTCTGCCACCAGGAAAAAGGATAACCAGAAATGAGCAAGTTAGTTAAGGAGGAGGAATAGCAAATGCAGCAAATGTCAGCATGCAAGAGCTCCCAAACTATAATTTGTGTGTCTGGTTCCAGGGTCCAGAACATTCCTCCGCCCGCCCAGAGCGGTTCCTGCAGATGTGCAATGATGACCCAGATGTCCTACCAGTGAGTAAAACAGGGCCTGCCTGCCTAGCCAGCCCAGCGGCCCTTGGGGTGTCTGGCAGGAACCCTGGGGAGGAACGTTCTATCTGGGTATCCTAAGGTGTCACACAGACCTTGGCTGTGCCCCTTTCTCTAGCCTGGGAGCTCAAGTGGGTGGACAAGTGCGGCCCTGTAACTGGTGGTCTCCCTGAGACAAGAGGCTTCTCAGAGCACAGAAGTGCAGGGAGCTACCTTTATTTGCTTCCTGCTGCTGCTGAAGGCACAGAAACTCCGATGTGAGCACCTCAGCGTGAGCTCCTGGGGTGGATGCTGCCTTGCCTCGTGATTCAGGCAGACACTAGAGGAGAGAACTTTGGGGTGATTTTAGTGAAACCCTTAGGAGCTCAAAAAAAAACTATTGAGAGTCAGCTTCTAAGGAAGATTAGAATTGGTTTTAGGTAGAACTTGTGTCTCTTAAAATAGCATGTTTCATGTTGGGCAATAGCTGTCAGAGAAATGGGAGGGATTAGGTGGGACTAAGACTCTCCAGGGTGTGAGGCCAGCAGGCTAAGCCTGCTGGACTCGCTCTTGTTGGTGTCTGCTCACATCTCCAGGTGAGTCGGGCACCTGAGGGTGGGGCTGTGATACCTCCTGAGGCCCGTCTGCCCCAGACACCCCAGAATGCTCAGTGCTGCCACCTGGCCTCTGGCTGTTTGCTTCCTTGCTGCAGGACCTTGAAGAAGCCAACTTTGACATCAATCAGCTGTACGACTGCAATTGGGTTGTTGTCAACTGCTCTACCCCTGGCAACTTCTTCCATGTGCTACGACGCCAGATCTTGCTGCCCTTCCGGAAGCCGGTCAGTGTCGGGGCCTCTCTTGGTCAAACTAGGCCTAGCCCTGCTCTGTTGGTGCAGGGAAGGGATCCCCCGAGCACCTCTTGCTTGGGGTTGGCTAGATGGTACCCACAAGGGGAGTGAACATAGCATCAGGAAGCCAGGCCCCCTCCTCCTCACGGATGCTGCCAGGGAACTGCATGTTCTCTTCCCCTAAGGTGGACCCTCACGTGCTGCTGAGCACCATATGCAGAGTGCTCAGCTGAGGCTGCAGGCCCCAGCCCAGTGAGGAGGATGGACATTTGAGCAAGTGGTCATAGAGGGTGTGCTGAGCTCTAGGAGAGAGGTAAACTCTGGCAGGGGACAAGGGAGTGAAGAGTCCCTAGGCAGCAACTCCTGAGCTAGGTGTCAAAGGGTGAGTAGACATTGGTTGGGGGTATAAGTGGAAAAAGTGCTCCACAAGAAGGAGGGAGTGTGGGGCAAGGGTCCAGGGAGAGTGCCCTGCTGCCCTGGAATGCTGCAGGGGTGGGAGTGCAGGGCTGAGGTTTGCAGCTCCATGTGTCCTCAGCAGCCTGAGGACCCACAGGGCAGAACAGCCCTGGTGCTACTTGGTGCTAGCTTTGTCACAGCCTTAGATAGGCTGCGGGTGCATTTGCTCTGGGACTGCCAAGAAGAGACTCAGGGCTCTTTCCTGGGTGTGGAGAGGCAGTGGATGGGGTGCAGGAGACTCAGAGCGGGCTAGGATGGGCCCTGGAGGGAGTGGATGCCCAGCTGAGGAGAGGTGAACAGCAGGGAAATTGATGGTCTTTTTTCCTCCTCCTGCCTCTTCTGACATGAGGCTCCCATTGAGAGCTGGGAGGGCAGGTCATTGTGTTCCAAGTCCTGAGGATTGATGCTTGGACAGTCCCTTGCTTTTGACCTTCCTTCTGGAATCTTTAGAGCCCTGTCTATCATGAGCCTGTTGTTCTATATTTCAGTTAATTATCTTCACCCCCAAATCTCTGCTGCGCCACCCTGAAGCCAGAACCAGCTTTGATGAGATGCTTCCAGGTGGGTGTGAGGGAGGTGGATATTTCCTTGGGGAAGTGGTGGGTTTGGGGGTTCTCTGCTGCTACTCTGTGGTGCATGTGGGGCTGATATTTGTGACTCTCACCATGGCTTTTGCCACATTTTTGGTCTTGGGTTAAAGACCCATGACACCAGATGTGGAAGGTCACAGCTTACATGTAAGTTGGTTAAATGTCGTGCCTCACATCAGCCTAGGGGCTGCTGCCTCTCACATGTCAGTGTCCCAGGACTCCATCAGAGGCAGTGACGTGAGTCTGAGATTGAGAGCAGTGCCACTGCCTGTGGCCTCCTCCCCAGGCGAGTGGCAGCTCACCCCCAGCTCCAAGGCCCAGCCCCAGAATAAGTCCTTCAGGACAGAGGAAAAGACACTGGGGGGTAGGCCCTGCCCAGTAAGGCGCCAACTGCACTTTGGTGAAGCCAGGCCTGTGGCATTGAGATTGCCATGTGGGTGGTGGAGTGCAGGTGGCTGACACAGCCTGTAGCCACCCGAACATCCCCAGGGCTCACAGGGCCAGGAAACCTGCGTCCTCCCAACTGCCAAGCCCCCTTTAGTCCTCCATCAAGGTAAATTAAACCCCGTTTTGTTGGATTTTTTTCCCCAATTTTTTTTTATTGTGATAAAATACACAACATAAAATTTACTATTTTAACGTTGTTTTTTTTTTTGAGACAGGGTCTCACACTGTCACCTGGGCTAGAGTGCAGTGGCATCATTATAGCTCACTGCAACCTCAAACTCCCAGGCTCAAGTGATCCTGCCTCAGCCTCCCAAGTAGCTGGGACTACAGGTGTGTGCCACCACGCCCAGCTAATTTTTCTAGTTTTTGTAGAGACATGGTCTCGCCATGTTGCTAAGGCTGGTCTCAAACTCCTGGCCTCAAGCAGTCCTCTTGCCTCAGCCTGCCAAAGGGCTAGGATTACCAGGCATGAACCACTGTGCCCAGCCTTCAACTGTTTTTAAATGTATAGTTCAGTGACTCATTAAGTACATTCACATTGTTGTGCAACCATCATCATCATTGATTTGCAGAACTCTTCATCTTGAAAAACTGAAACTCTGTCTCCATTAAACACCGACTCCCTGTTCCCCTCCCCCCATCCACTGGCAACCACCATTCTAATTTCTGTCTCTATGAATTTGACTACTCTAGGAACCTCATGTAAGTGAAATCATATTAATATATATTTGTCCTTTGTGGATGGCCTGTTTGACTTACCATAATGTCTACAAGGTCCATCCTTTTTGTAGTTTGTGTTAGAATTTCTTTTTAAGACTGAATAATATTCCATTATATGTATATATCACATTTTGGTTATCCATTCATCCATGGATGGACACTTGTGTTGCTTTTGTGAATAATGCTGGTATGAACATGAGTATACAAATCTCTCTTCAAGTCCCTGTTTTCAGTTCTTTTGGGTATGTACCCAGAAGTGGATTGCTGGACCATATGGTAATTCTATTTTTAATTTTGTGAGGGACTGCCCAGCTTTTTCACAGTGGCTGCATCATTTTACATCCCACCTGCAGTACACAAGGGTTCCAACATCTCTGCATCCTCATCAGCACTTTCCATTTTCTGAATTTTTTTATAGTGGCCATCTTAATGAGTATGAAATGGTATTTCATTGCGATTTTGATTTACATTTGATCATTAGTGACACTGAGCTTCTTTTCATGTGCTTGTCAGCCATTTGTATATATTCTTCGGAGAACTGTCTATTCAAATCCTTTGCCCATTTTTTAATCTGGTTGGTTGTTTTTTTGTTGTTCAGTCTTAAGATTTCTCTGCATATTAAAGATATTAATTCCTTTTCAGACATACGGTTTGCAAATATTTTCTCCCATTCTGTGGGTTTTTATTCTGTTGATAGTGTCTTTTGATGTACAAATTTTTAATTTTCATGAAGTCCAGTTTGTTTTTTCTTTAGTTGCCTATGCCTTTGGTGTTATAACTAAGAAATCATTGCCAAATCCAAAGAGTTTTATTGTTTTAGCTCTTACATTTAGGTCTTTGACCCATTTTGAGTAAATTTTTGCATATGTTATTAGGAAAGCGTTCCAAATTTCATTCTTTTGCATGTGGATGTCCAGTTTCCCCAGCACTATTTGTTGGAAAGACTAACCTTTCCCCATTGAGTGGTCTTGGTACCCTTGTACCAACCTTTCCCCATTGAGGGTCTTGATACCCTTGTCAAAAATCATTTGACCATATAGATGAGGATTTATATCTGGGCTCTCTATTCTATTTCATTGGTCTATATGTCTGTCATTGGTCTATATGCCAGTACCACACTATTTTGATTACTGTAACTTTGTAGTAAGTTTTGAAAATCAGGAAGTATAATTCCTCTAACTTTGTCTTGAGTTTTCCAATCTATGAACACAGTATGTGTTCACATTTATTTCTGTCTTTTTCTTTCAGCAGTGTAATTTTATAGTTTTCATTGCACAAGTCTTTCACTTCCTTGGTTGAATTAAGCATTTTATTCTTTTTGATGCTATTATAAATGGAATTGTTTTCTTAATTTCCTTTTCACATTGTTCAGTTAGTGTATAGAAATGCAACTGATTTTTTGTGTTAAGTTTTGCACCATGCTACTTTGCTGAATTTATTACTTCCAACGTTTCTTATGCGATCTCTAGGGTTTTCTACATATAAGATCATATCACCTGTAGACAGATAATTTTACTTCTTCATTTTCAATTTTGGTGCCTTTTATTTCTTTTTCTTGCCTAATTGGTCTGGCTAGAACTTTCAGTACTGTATTGACTAAAAGTGGCCAAAATGTGGGTTTTAGCCTTGTTCTTGATCTTACAGAAAACCTTTCAGTCTTTGACCACTGATTATAATGTTAGCTGTGGCTTTTCATATACAGCCTTTAGCATGTTGAGATTGTTTCCTTCTGTTCCTAGTTTGTGGAGAGTTTTCATTGTGAAAGTGATCCCCTTGTTTTAAATATGGTTTCCTCAAGTGGGCATTTTTCCATTGTTCTCATGAATACCAGCCCTAGCCTCAATTAGCAGAATATTTTCTCTGATTATGTTGAAAGTTTTTGTATTGGTAAAATCATGAGTAGTATGAATGGAGTAGATAGAGATGGAATGTTTTAATATACTTACTTGTCCCTGAAGTCTGAGACAAGCTGTTTTAGAGAATAACCTCATGTTACTTGACATCCAAAGCGCCTGTCTACCGTGTATTTGTTACATATTATGTGCTTTTCAAAGTGCTCTCAGTCTGAGCAAATACATGGGCATCAGAGGCTGGGTGAGGCAGAAGCATCTCTCACCCTCTAAAACTACATGTCCTGGCAGCAACATGTGGCACGACCCTGTCTCTTGGGACCCTCCACTGACACACAGTGGCACAGGCCCTGGATTGCTCTTGGCCACATCCCTAAGGGAATTAGCCCAGCCACGGGAACTCTCTTGTAGGAACCCACTTCCAGCGGGTGATCCCAGAAGATGGCCCTGCAGCTCAGGACCCAGAAAATGTCAAGAGGCTTCTCTTCTGTACCGGCAAGGTGTACTATGACCTCACCCGAGAGCGCAAAGCACGGGGCATGGTGGAGCAGGTGGCCATTACAAGGATCGAGCAGGTGAGTGCAGGTGGTGTGGCATCCAGGGGCTGACGTGTCTCCTGCAGGGTGTTTGGGCTCTGGTGCCTTCACAGAACATCCAGAACATCAGTGACTGAGGTGGGGAATCCCAGGTCCCTGACCTTCCTTGCCTGGAACAGCCACCATGAGACCACCCTTCTGGAACACCAGCCTCCCTTTGCTCGACCTCACCTGCCCTTTGAATGTCCGCCTCTTGACCTGACCCCCTGCTGTCTCCTAGCTGTCACCATTCCCCTTCGACCTCTTGCTGAAGGAGGTGCAGAAGTACCCCAGTGCTGAGCTGGCCTGGTGCCAGGAGGAGCATAAGAACCAAGGCTACTATGACTATGTGAAGCCGAGACTTCGGACCACCATCAGCCGCGCCAAACCTGTGTGGTAAGGCCTTGGTCCCCGCCAGGGAGGCTACAGGACCCTTCCCTCAGGCTAGTGGGTCATTATTGGGGCGCATGTGAGAGAGGGATGAGGCCAGGCTCACTCGGCGGCCATTGCCCTTACTACTCCCTGTCTCTTCCTTCCTTCTCTCTCTCTCTCTCTCTCTCTCTCTCTCTCTCTATCTCTCTCTCTCTCTCTCTCTCTCAGGTATGCTGGCCGGGACCCAGCGGCTGCTCCAGCCACCGGCAATAAGAAGACCCACCTGACAGAGCTGCAGCGCCTCCTGGACACGGCCTTCGACCTGGACGCCTTCAAGAACTTCTCGTAGATGCTGCCTAGGGTTGTTTGGGCTGCTGCCCTCTCCACATCCATGACTGCCCCTCGCTTCTCAACTAAAGAATAGTGCCTCAGCGCTGCCCACACCTCTGCCCTTCTTGCTATGCCTCACATCCCTACCCCTACTCTTGTAGGAATTAGGCTGTTGCCCCCCTCGAGTGCTTGGCTGCCCCACAGGCCAGATGCTGCCCAGACTGTGCTGACTTCTGTCAAGCTGAGCAGCTTTTGTAGAGGCAGTGAGCAGCAGGAGGAGCAAAGGGAGCCCCCACAGGATGTCCTTGGGGAGGGTCAGCTCTGGCCATGACTGTCCCCACCAGCATCACTCCCCAGGGTGAGGACTAGGCCTTGTGTGGCTTCCCAGTGTACTGGCAACCTTGTCACCGAGCAAGGCACAGGCTCTTGTATTTAAGACTAGAGTAGTTTCATCTTGGGGCCAAGCCTTAGAATCCACGGAGGAGCCTGGGCGATCCAGCCATATGTAGCAGAGGTTTCTAGGGCGGGCCTCAGCTATGGAGTGAACTGAGGACAACATGAGGCAGCTGGCAGGAGACAGCCTTGGCCTGACTTGGCACAGAGAGGGCAGGTTTAGTCTCTGCAGTGTCCATTCTCTGTTGCCCTTTCAAGGGTCCTGGGCTTTGTGTGGGGGCAAGCATGGCCCCCCAACCCACCTGGGGCTGAGCAGCCCCTGGAGCCCACAAGGCCTGTGTGGCCAGGAAGCCTCACTGGGGTCCCCATAACCAGGGTACTGGCTGCTCTGTCTTGGTCCTGCTGACCCTTCCTCCTCCACCCTCCTCCTCTGGCCTCCCCTCTCCCACACCACCAGCCACTCTTTCTTTCTGCTGTTCCCTTTCACCCAAAGGAGACTTTCTGATGCATCATTTTCTTTGCTGTGCCAAAGCAGGTCAGAAGAGGGAGAGGAGGGGCAGGGGTGAGGGGCAGGCCATGGCCAAGGGGCCAGCTGCGCTTCATCCGTCACTTTGACCTTCACAGGGACAGATCTGATTTATTTATTTTGGTTAAAAAAAAAGAACAAAAACAACTTTGCATTGCATTGGCTTGACCCATAAACTAAGTTATCCACGGGCCTGTCTGCAGCGTCTTTCTGTCTGTTTCGCCTTCTCCCCTGAGGGAATGGGGCTGGGCTAGGCCCCTCCTAACCTGCCTGGTCCTCACTGGACAGGGGAGCGATGACTTCCACCTGCCCTGCACACGACGTGCCCCACCGAGCACTGCCCAGGCTGAGGGCCCCAGCCCCACGGCCCTCTGCACTCTCCCTCACAGGCAACAGCCATCATCGTCCTAAACATGGAGAGATTGCCTGGGCCACCAGGGTGCGTTTGGGTCCAGCCTTGTTTCTGAGCTCTCCCTGTTCTTGGGTCCTCTTCCCCACTCCACCTTGGGGAAAAATGTACTCTGCACTCTGTGGCTCCATGTTTGAGGTTTGAGCCAACATGCCTGTGGGCTCACCCTAATGACACATTTGTTAGTGTCCCCCAAAGCCCAAACAACCCTTCCAACTGGGAGATGAGACCTCCATGCCAACATGTGCCCTTGGTCCCCTCTGGCCAAGAGCCCTCTGTCTTCATCCCTCAAGCCAGACATTGGCCTCTTGGGGAGTTGGCCAGTCCCACCCCTGAGGAAGAATTCAGGATCCCCTGAGCCCCCACCCTGCTCTCTAGACAGCACCTGCCTGGGTCCCTTGATGTTTGCTGCCCCCTTCACAGCTTGACCACCAGCCAGTGTTAGGTGGAGCAGGTCCTGTGGTCAGACACTCCCGTGTGTGTCTGCCCATGACCAGTTCATGCCTCCCTGTGCTTGACGTAGTCCACCAGGGGTTGGGTGAGTTAGAGCTTTATGGAAACTGCCATTTGCCTGGAGAAGCTTTTGGTGATGTCCTGCACAGAGGAAGAAGCTTCGCATCAACTTCCACCACTGACTGTCCAGCTCACCTGGCAACTGGGTGGTGAGCCAGGGCTTTACTGTTTCACCACAATCCAAAGGCCTTTTAGAAAGATGGCCTCAGGGTGAGCTGCAGCGATGGGAGCTGGGATTTGCCTCTAATGCTTCCAGGCTGGCCAGAGAGGAAGAACATCTGGGTCAGCAGAGCCCAAGCTGGTTCTGAGGGCTGGGAACGCTTCCCAGAGGGTGGGTGGGGCTTGAGTTAGTTCCTGAAGCAGCTCAGCACAGTGACCCTTGTGTCACCACCCACAGGCCCTTCTGGTGACAGTTGTGACTACAGGAACAGGCATGGCTCCTCTGGAAGCTGTTGAAGTAGGTGAGGATCTCAGGAAGTCTACGTGCAGGTCTGCAGCCCTGAGCACCCTGCAAGGAGAATGGGGCCTTGTAAAGGCTCTGGGAAGATAGGGACAATGAGACCACGCTGGGTGAGAAGCCACTGCCACTGGGATTTTAGTGCTAAGTGGCGATGTGCTCACACATCATCATTCAAATGGTCCCTTAGTTTTGTTCAGCTTCAGTTTTTAATTGTCCTCTTTCCTAAAATTGGAAAAGAGCAATTGTTAGAAGGAAGCTCTGTGCGGTCCAAGGAGCATCCTGTGTGTTTAGACGAGACTGCGGTGGGTCAGGAGCAGTGTGAGCAAGTGTGCGTGTGAACAGAACAGCGAACAGCTGGGTGGCGTCGGGTGGTGGCCCTGGGGTAGCAGCACGGAGTTAGCAGGCGTGGTGTGGTGTGTGTGGGGTGAGGTGTGGGCTGCCTCTGGGCTTGGCGCCAACCCACCTCCACACCCATCTCTGCGCCCACTGGGCTCTTTGGGTGAGCGGAAGGGAAATGCAAACTTATTTTTAGGATGAGGAGACTTGGTCCCAGTCATTGGTGATAGGGAGCAGAGGAGCTTGGTCCCTTGTGACTCTCCCCTGAGGCTCTTGAATTGTCGAGAGGGGGACAGGGGCATCGAGAACCCTCCCAACCCATGTCACAGTCAGGTGGGACCAGAGTCCAGGCCTGACATGGCTTCCTTGGGCTTTTCTGGACATAAAGGACCTGAAATACTAGAGTGAGG
Source organism: Daubentonia madagascariensis (assembly GCA_023783475.1). Classification (NCBI taxonomy): domain Eukaryota; kingdom Metazoa; phylum Chordata; class Mammalia; order Primates; family Daubentoniidae; genus Daubentonia; species Daubentonia madagascariensis. Next base: position 14,103,892 of record JAKFHU010002658.1, read on the forward strand.
TAAGTCAGTGAGATTGTCGGCTTGCTCTGCAGGGGAGGGAGCTTCATGTGGTCTGAGCCAGTGCTGTCCAGCAGGGCCAACTGAGGGACTGAGCCTTCAGTCCGTCCCTGTGTTTGTACAAAGGTGTCCACACCTGAGGAAGAGGCCGCCAGGACCCTGGGGTGAGGAGGAGGCCTCCACCTGGATTTCCTTTCCTCCCGCAGAGACAGGGCCTCGGAGTAAATAGCCAGTGCTACGTCAGCCCTCACTGTGGTGGGGTAGTGAGCTCCCCTTGGGATAGCACTCGACTGGGATTGGACTGAACAGAAAGAGTAGAAAATTTCCCCGTTTAGGATAACATGGTCCTTCAACCAGCGAGTATCCATGCAGGGACCCCACTCAGGGTCCCCCACTCTGCTGGCTCTAGTGTCCACTGTCACACTGGGCTTGCTCAGTCCCTGAAATATATCATCAAAAGACTTCCCTGAAGGCCAGAGCCAGAGGTCTCCAGGGCCTCTGCAGAGGCCACCCTACTCACCACCCCCATCACCTTGTTCCCATCCCCCCACAGCCTCACCCTCCTCCACAGACCCCTCCTTCTCCCTATGTCCTCACCCCTCCTGCCCCAGCCCATAAGCTGGTGGAGGCTGGGGGGGTAGGGCTGCATGGCCCCAGGTTGCCATGGGAACCTCTGTTAACCCCCAGTTTCCCTGGTCTGAGTCCCTTCCCTGCCAGGGCCCAGCGGGCGGGCCGTTCCCTCTGTGTAGGGCCTTCTATCTCGTTTCCCAGGTGCTTCCTATACCCCCCTGGTCCTGAATTTTTAATAGAGTTGAACACCTAACATTAATGGAGGCTGTGGATCATGGTACAGTTTTGCATAGTTTTGGAGTTAGCAAGGCCACAGTGTCACCAGTCTGTCACTGCCAGAGGCCAGGGAAGGAGTGTAAACAACTTCATGACCATGTTGTCATGTCCAAAGGTCCTGGTGGTCTGTGGAAGCAGACGTTACCTGCACCCAGAGGTGTTGGAGGGAAATGGGTGAAGCTTAGAGATCCAGCTGAGATAGAATGGGGGTGGGGGGCAGAGGGGAGACATCAGGATGGCACACTCCTTGCCTGCCCCACCACAACAGGGACCTGGGAGAGAACATGTCAGGGGGCGAGTCGAAGGGGGCTGAATTGAAGGCTTTGCGGCATGCAGGTGGAAATGTCAGGGAGACTGTTGGATATGCAGATCCAAGCAGGGAGGTGCACTCTGGCTCCTATCAGTCATCTGTGGTGGGGGTCCTGGCTCGGAGACTGGATGACACGGTAGGAGAAAAAGAGGGGGAGGGGGCAGGGCCAGGACAGCCAACCCTGAGCCTCTGCAGAGTGGGAGCTGAGTCTAGATTTCTGAGGGCGCTCCTTTTTCTCCCTATCCACCTCCGGATCTCGTCTCCTCCCTAGATTTTCTGTATCAGCCAGGCCAGGATCCTGGCAGTACCACTTGGCATCCTGTACCCCTCATCCTTCCCCTCCTGCCAGGGCTGTTCCAAGAGCCACCTGCTGGTCTCTCTCCAGGGCCGTATGGACTGTCTTGTTACTGCAAAATGATCTCCTTCAAACTCAGATTGGATTCTGTCTGCGCCCTGGAGAAAACCAAGAGCTCCCCAGCGGTCTGGTTGCTTAGGGGTCCTCCTCCCTCCCCGCAGGTGCTCCAGGTTGCCCAAAGCCCTGGCATGCCCGGACAGGAACTGGGTGCCCCTTCCTGTTCTCTTTCATTCCCTCTGCCCGGAGTTCCTTTCCCTAACTTGTCTGCGGAGCCCACTCCCTCCTGGCCCAACCCATCGCTCAGAGCTGTGCCTGTCACCATCCTGACGCTGGTTGGTTTGTTGTCCCCCACGTTGGCTGCAGTGCCTAGCACGTGGCAGGGACTCCTTCAGACTTCCAGGATGAAGGGATACATGCTTGTCTGTTGAATTCTCCCTCTGTTGGAGGGATGGTAACTAGAGACTGGGCAGAAAGGCCAGCAAGAGGGAAATGGAAGAGGACTTTGGCCACCATGTCAGGAAGTCACCATGGCTTCTTCCTTCCAAGACTCAATACCACAGCCTCCTCAACCACAGTGAGCCAGGTCCAGCCTAGATTTTCCAAAGCCCAGATGGGGCTCCCTCAGTGCCCCTCCCATTGCTTCATTCAGGACATGTTTACTGAGCCCAGCTCCTCGCTAGGCACCAGGGTACAGAAATGGGCGTGGGAGAAACATACAAAGGGAGCTACAGTGTGCTGTAAGGCCAAGCTGCTGGCACTTGCTCTTGGGGCTCGCAACACCACAAATGTGATTATTCTGTAAGTTGTGAGAAACTTCTTCTCCTAACCCCCTCACCCAGTGCTGGTCACTTTGCTTCCCCACGGGGACCTCCCAGACTCTGAATGCCACACTTGCTGTTCTGGAGCCTGACCCCTCAAATACCCCTGATGGTTTTCTGTTCTCCAAAACCGGCTTCACCTCTGTCATCATGTGTTCCCTCCCTGCTCTGCCACCACCCCTCTCCAGCTTATTTTTCACTCTGCCAGCAGAAAGATGCATGGCATTGCTCATTGCTTTGTTAGTACTAATAGATACCCTAATGATCACCCAGCTAGGATTTAGGATTGAAATGTTTCATTTCAGTTACTGAACGGACCATAGTTACTCACTGATTAGCAGAGTTAACTAGTTGTTAACTTTTTCAGAGTGCTGGCAGACGTTAGACAGTGAAGGAATGGTATTAAGTAAGAAGAAGGTAACACGCTTGCCTTTGGAAACCACACAGGGAGGCCAGACAAGGCTCTACACACACACACACACACACACACACACACACACACACACTCTGCAGATAGATTGCACATGCTGGACCAGCATGGAGAATGGTTCACCAGTAAAGCCCCACATGGCTCCAGCACATGCAGGTTGGTTAGGAATTTTCACAGAGCAGAAGTTTTTAATTTTGATAATGTCTTAGTTCGTTTTGTGCAGGTATAACAGAATACCGCAGACTGCATAATTTATAAACAATAGAAATGTATTTAGCTCATGGTTCTGGAGGCTGGGAAGTCCAAGATCAAGGAGCTGCATCTGGCAAGGGTCTTCTTGCTGCGTCATACCATGGCCGAAGGCATCACATGGCAAGGGACAGAGTACACAAGAGAGAGGGCAAAAAGGGGCTGAACTTGCTTTTTTATCAGGAACCCACTCCTGAAATAACTAACCCACTGCTGCGGTAACAGCATTAATCCATCTATGAAGGCAGAGCTCTCATGACCTAATCACCTCATAAAGGTCCACCTGTCAACATTGTTGCATTGGGGATTAAGTTTCCAACATATGAACTTTGGGGGACACATTCAAACCATAGCAGATAAAGTCCAGTTTATCATTATTTCCTTTTATGAATCATACTTTTGGTGTCAAGTCTAAAAACTCTGCTTAGCCTTGGATCCCAACTATTTTCTCCAATATTTTTCTAAAAGTTTTATAGTTTTGCATTTTACATTAAGTCTGTGTGATGGTTAATTTTACGTGTCAACTTGACTGGATTAAAGAATACCTACGCTGGGTGCACTAGTACTCCTGTAATCCCAGCACTTTGGGAGGCCGAGGTGGGAGGATTGCTTGTGGCCAGGAGTTCAAGACCAGCCTGGCAACATAGTGAGACTCCATCTCTACAAAAAAAAAAAAGAAGGAAAGAAAAGAAAGCCTAGAAATTTTGTAAAGCATTATTTTTGGGTATGTCTATGAGGGTGTTTCCAGAGATTAGCATGTCAGTCTGAATGAACTAGGTGGGGAAGGTCTGCCCTCAATATAGGTGGGCGCCATCCAATCTGCTGGGGGTCTGAAGAGAACAAAAAGAGACAAAAGGTGAGTGTGTCAATCTACCTGCTGGAGCTGGGATACACCCTCTCCTGTCCTTGGATGATAACTCCAGGCTCCTCAGTCTTTGGACTCTAGGACTTACACCAGCAGCCCCCTCTGGGTTCTCAGGCCTTTGGCCTCAGACTATGAGTTACACCATCAGCTTCCCTGGTTCTGAGGCCTTCAGACTTGGACTGAGTCATGCTACCAGCATCTCAAGGTCTCCAGCTTGCAGATGGCCTGTCATGGGACTTCTCAGCCTCCACAATCACGTCAGCCAGTTCCCCTAATAAATCCTCTATCTATATCCTATTGATTATGTTTCTCTGGAGAACCCTAACACTGTTTGTGATTCATTTTGAATTAATTTTTGTATAAGATGTGAAATTTAGGTCAAGGTTCATTTTTTGGGGATATGGATGTCAATCCATTCCAACACCATTTGATGAAAAGACCATTGTTCTTCCATTGAATTGCTTGTGTACCTTTGTCAAAAATCAGTTGGGCATTATTTGTGTGGGTCTATTTCTGGGCTTGCTATTCTATTCATTGATCTTTGTATCTATTCCTCCACCAATACCACATTGTCTTGATAGTTACGTGATAAATCTTGAAATCAGGTAGATTGATCCTCTTACTGTATTCTTTTTCAAAATCATTTTAGCTAACAACAATGAGATACTTCATACCTACTAGAATGACCCAAAAACACTGACATCAAATACTGGTGAGGATGTGGAGCAACCGGAACTCTCTGGTGGAAATGAAAACTGGTACAGCCACTTTGGAAAACAGATTAGCATTTCTACAAAACTAAACATTCTCTTACAATACAATGCAGCACTCCCACGCCTAAGTATTTACCCAAATGAGTTGATGTTTACAAAAAAACCTGCACATGAATGTTTATAGCAGCTTTGTTCATAATTGCCAAAACTTGGAAGCAACCAAAACATGTCCTTCGGTAGGTGAATGAATAAATGAACTATTCCATACAATGGAATATTATTCAGTGATAAAAAGAAATGAGCTATCAAGCTACAAAAAGACATAGAAGGGCGAGGCCCAACGCCTGTAATCCTAGCACTCTGGGAGGCTGATGCGGGAGGATTGCTTGAGGCCAGGAGTTTGACACCAATCTGAGCAAGAGCGAGACCTCATCTCTACAAAAAATAGAAAAATTAACCAGGCGTGGTGGCACACACCTGTAGTCCCACCTATTCAGGAGGCTGAGGCAGGAGGATCACTTGAGCCCAGAAGTTTGAGGTTGCAGTGAGCTATGATGATGCCACTACGCTCTAGCCTGGGCAACAGAGCAAGACTCTGTCACAAAAAAAAAAAAGCCACCTCAAGTGTATATTGCTAAGTGAAAGAAGCCAATCTGAAAAGGCTACATACTGTATGATTCCAACTATATGACATTCTGGAAAAGGCAAAACTATGGAGACAGTAAAAAGATCAGTGGTTACCAGGGGTTAGGGGAGGGAGGGATGAGTAGGCATAGCACAGAGAATTTTTAGGGCAGTGAAATTTTTCTATATGATACTATAATGGTGGATACATGACATGCATTTTTCAAAACTGTGCAGAACTGTACAACATAACTAGACAACACAATGAGTGAGCCCTAATGTAAACATGAACTTTAATTAATAATAATGTATCAATATTGGTTTATCAGTTATAACAAATGTATCACAATAAGACAAGCTATTAATAGAGGAAATTGTGTACAGAGGAGGGGTATAAATGGGAACTCTGTACTTTGGGCTCGATTTTTCTGCCAATCTAAAACTGCTAAAAAAATAAAGTACATTACTTTTAAAAATGTTTTAGCTATTCTAGTTCCTTTGCTTTTCCATATAAACTTGAGAATAGTCTTATCTACATCTACAAAAAACTAAGAGTTTGATAGGAATTGCATTAAACCTGTATATAATTTGGAGTTAACATCATCAGTCTTGAATCTTCCAACCCATGAACATCAATACATATATAAAATATATTTTTCTTTCTTTCATCAACATTTTATAGCTTTCATCATACAAGTCCTGTACATGTTTTGTTAGATTTACACCTAAGTATTTTGTGAGGTTTGGTTTTGTTTTGTTTTTTTAGTGATTATAATATTATATTTTAAATTTTGGCATCCACATGTTCTTTGCCAGCATACGGGAATACAATTAATTTTCGTATGTTTATCATGTATCTTGCAACCTTGCTGAACTCATTAATTCCAAGAGTTACTTTTTTTAAAATATAGCTTCCTTGGGATTTTTTACATAGACAATCACATCATCTCCAAATCAGGACAGTTTTATTTCTTCCTTTCCAATCTGTATGCCTTTTCTTGCCTTTTTACACTGACTAGAACTTACAGCACTACATTGCATAAGAGCAATAAGCACAGACATACTTGCTTTGTTTCCAATCTTAGGAGAAGGTATTTGGTTTTTCATCATTAAATATAATGCTATCCATAGAATTTTTTGTAGATGCTCTTTATCAAGTTAAGGAAGTTTCTCTTCTATTACTACTTTTCTGAGAGTTTTTTAACCATAAATGGGTGTTAAATTTTGTCAAATGCTTTATCTGCATTGATAGATACAATCATGCAATTTTTTTCATTAGCCTATTACACTGATTTTCAAACATTGAACCAGCCTTGGATTCCTACATGATCATGGTATATAATTCTTTTTATATATTGCTGAATTCCATCTGATAATACTTTGTTAAAGATTTTTGCATCTATATTCATAAGGGATATTGGTCTGCAGTTTTCTTTTTCTTGCGCTATCTTTGCTTTGGTATCAGGGTAATACCAGCTTCATAAAATGAATTGAGATGTAGCTGGGCATGACAGTGTACAACTGTAGTCCCAACCACTAGGGAGGCTGAGGCAGGAGGATTGCTTGAGCTCAGGAGTTCGAGGCCAGCCTGGGCAACATAGCAAGACCCCATCTCTTAAATAAATAAATAAATATCCCCTCCTCTTCTGTTTTCTAGACGTGATTGTGTAGAATTGATATTAAATCTTCTTTAAATATTTGTTACACATATTCAGTGAGACCATTTGGGCCTGGAGATTTTTTAAATTATGAATTCAATTTTCTTAATAGTTATAAAGCTATAAAAATAACTATTTCATATTGGGTGAGTTATGACAGATTGTGCTTTTCACTAAATTGGTCCATAGTTACATTAATCAATTATACATTTCAAAATAGCTAGAAGAGAATAATTCAAATTTCCTACTGGACATTATAAGGTGATGGATATCCCCATTACCCTGATTTGATTATATGAATGTACCAAATTATCATATGTACCCCAATAATATGTACATCTATTATATATCAATTTAAAAAACCAAAATAAATAAAAATAAAAAATAATGAAAAATTTTAAAAACCAATACAAATAATAAAAAAGAAATTGGTCCATTTCATCTAAGTGGTCAAATTTGTACGAGTAGAGTTGTACATAGTATTTTCTTTTTTTTTTTTTTTTTTTTTTGAGACAGAGTCTCGCTCTGTCACCCTAGCTAGAGTGCAGTGGCATCATCATAGCTCACTGCAACCTCCAAAGTCCTAGGCTCAAGTGATTCTCCTGCCTCAGCCTCCCTAGTAGGTGGGACTACAGATGCCCACCACCACGCCTGGCTAATATTTTCTATTTTTAGTAGAGACAGAGCCTTGCTCTTGCTCAGGCTGGTCTCGAACTCCTGAGCTCAAGTGATCCTCCTGCCTTGGCCTCCCGGAGTGCTAGGATTACAGGCGTGAGCCACCACACCCAGCCCATAGTATTTTCTTATTATCCTTTTGATATCATCAGGGTCTGTAGTGATATACCCTATTTTATTTGTGGTTTTGGTAATTCATATCTTCTCTCTCCCTTTTGCAGTCTTGCTAAAGATTTGTCAGTATTATTGATCTTTTCAAAGAACCAGCTTTTTGTTTCATTGATTTTCTCTATTTCTTTTCTGTTTTCAATGTCATTGATTTCTAGTCTTTAACATTTACTTCCTACTTCCTTCTGTTTGCTTTGGGGTTTATTTTGCTCTTCTTTTTCTAGGTTCTTGAGGTGGGAACATAGATTATTAATTTGAGACTTTTTCCTCTCCTCTGATGTGTGCATTTTTAGTGCTATAAATTTCCCTGTCAGCACTGCTTTAGCTACATCTCACAAAATTTTTTTTAAGTTAGACATGACCAGATCATGAAGTTTTGATACGTTATATTTTGATTTTGATTTGGTATAGTTTATTTACCTTAAAACTTCCTCTTTAATCCATGGATTATTTAGAAGTATGTTGTTTCCAGTTATCTTTCTGCTATTGATTTTTAGTTTGATTGCACTGTAGTCAGAGAAGTCACTCTGTATGATTGCAATTCTACTAAATTTGTTGAAATTTTCTTTATGGCCCATGAGATTGTCTATCTTGGTATGTGTTTCATGGGCACCTGAAATGTGCATTCTGCTGTTGTTAAGTGTAGTTTCCATAAAAATGTCCATTAGATCCTGTTGGTTAGTCATATTGCTGAGTCCTTCTATATTCTTGCTGATTTTCTGTTTAGTTTTTCAGTCAATTTTTGAGAGAGAGGTGTTGAAGTCTCCAACTATAAGCGTAGATTTCTCCTTTCAGTCCTTTCAGTTTTGGGTTCACATATTTTGCAGCTCCTTTATTTGGTGCATACACGTTTAGGATTGTGTTTTGTATTTTCTTCTAGGTGGACCCTTGTTTTTTTAATGAATGCTATACCTCTTATATGTGGACCCTTTTATTCACCCTTTAATCATTATAAAATGCCCTTCTCTGTCTCTGGTAATTTCTTTGCTCTGAAGTCTACTTTATTTGATCATATAGCCACTACTGCTTTTCTTTGCTTAAGATTTGCATGATAATATTTTTCCACCCTTTTACTTTCAACCTGCTTATATGTTGTTTTTTTAAGTGAGTGTCTTATAGACAGCATATGGTTGGGTCATGTATTTTTTAAATCTATTCTTCCAGCTAGGCATAGTGGCTCACACCTGCAATCCTAGCACTCTGAGAGGCTGAGCTGGGAGGATTGCTTGAGGTCAGGAGTTCAAGGCCAGCCTGAGCAAGAGCAAGACCCTGTCTCTACTAAAAATAGAAAAAATTAGCCGGGCATGATGGTGCACACCTGTAGTCCCAGCTACTTGGGAGGCTGAGGCAGGAGGATCACTTGAGCCCAGGAGTTTGAGGTTGCAGTGATGCCACTGCACTGTGGCAAGACTCTGTCTCAAAAAACAAAAAATCTATTCTTCCAATCTTTGTCTTTTTTAAATTTTTTTTTTTTTTGAGACAGGGTCTCACTCTGTCACCCAAGCTAGAGCATGATGGTGTCATCATAGCTTACTGCAACCTCAAACTCCTGGGCTCAAGCAATCCTCCTACCTCAGCCACCCAAGCAACTGGGACTACAGGCACGTGCCACCATGCCCAGCTAATTTTTCTACTTTTTGTAGAGATGGGGTCTTGCTCTTGCTCAGGCTAGTCTCAAACTCCTAGCCTCAAGCAATCCTCCTGCCTCAGCCTCCCAGAGTGCTGGGATTACAGGCATGAGCCACCACGCCCAGCTCCAATCTTTTTCTTTTAATTGATGTATTTAGACTATTTACATTTAATATAATTGTTACTATGTTAGGGCTTAAGTGTGCCATTTTTTTGTTTTGATTTCTGTTTCGTTTCTCTGTTTTTCATTTCTGTGCTTTTTTCCCCCCGCCTTCCTATGAGTTAAACATTTTTTATAATTCCATTTTTATTTATCTATGGTGTTTTTTGACCATTGGTATTTATTTATGGTATAGCAGTTTTATATTATACCATACCTAGCTGTTGCTCTAGGTATCACATTATATACACATAATTTATCACAGTCTACTGGTGTCCTTATATTACCAGTTCCCATGAAGAAACTTTACCTCTCTTTACATCATTTTATCATTTTACCCTACTCCATTTATAAGACAATTTTCATAAATATTTCCTCTACATATATTTAAGGCCGCATCAGACAGTATATAAATTTTGCTTCAATCACTAAACATAATATAGAAGACCCAAAGAAGAAAGAAAGTCTATTGTATTTAACTTCATTTTTTACTTTTCTGTGTTATTTTTTTCCTTCCTGTTGTTCTAAGATACCTTCTTTTTTATCATTTCCTTTCTCTCTAGATAACTTCCTTTAGCTGTACTTTTAGGGTGAGTCTGCTGGTAACAAATTCTCTTAGTGTTCCTTCATCTGAGAATGTATCGATTTCCTCTTAATCCCTGGAGAATATTTTAGCTGGATATAAGATTTTGGGTTGACAGTTCTTTTCTTTCAGCACTCAAGAAAAATTGTGCCACTTTCTTCTGGCCTCCATGATTTCTGATGAGAAATCCTCTCTCATATTAATTGTCCTGCTGCTTTGAACAATTTTTGTCTAGTTTTTACAAGTTTACTTATGATGTGTCTTGGCATTGATATCTTTGGATTTACCCTTTTGGGGATGTGCTCAGCTTCTTGAATCTGTAGGTTTATGCCTTTTGTCATATTTGGGAAGTTTTCAGCCATCATTTCTTGGAGTACTTTTTCAGCTGCCTTCATTCTCCTCTCCTTTCAAAACTCTGATGACACAAATGCTGGATCTTTCGTTATAGTCCCACACAACCCTGAGGCTCTGTTTACTTTTGTTTCTGTCTTTTTTCTCTGTTGTTCACACTGGATAATTTCTATTGTTCTGTCTTTCAGCTCCTTGATCCTCTGTCTCATTCATTCTGCCAGTGAGACTATCTACTGAGTTTTAAAATTGTGGTTATTGTATATTTTAGTTCTAAAATTTCCATTTGGTTCTTCTTTCTTTTATTTCTTTATTGAGGCTTTCTACTTTTTTATTTGTTTCAAGAGTGCTCATAATTGCTTGTTGAAACATTTTTATGATGGCTAATTTAAAATTTTGGTCAGATAATTCTAACATGTCTGTCATCTTGGCATTGGTATCTATTGATTGTCTTCTTAAATTTAGTTTGAGATCTTTTTAGGTCCTGGTATGACAAGTGATTCTTGACCGAAAGCCTGACATTTTGGGTATTATGTTATGAGACTCTGGATCTTATTTAAACCTTTTATTTTAAACAGCTTCTTTGACACAACTTCAGCAGGAAATGGGAGAGTGCCTCCTCATTATTGCCAGGTAAGTGTTTCCTACTGGGCCTCCTGTGATACCCTATGCAGGAGGTGTCCTTGTTGCTGCTGGGTAAGATGGGAGTTCCTTCTCCCTACCAGGGAACACTTGTATCTCCCTGATGGGGTATGAGCATCTTGCTATTGCAGCCCATGTAGTCTCCATTGTCATTTCTGGGGAGGGAACAGCTTCATTACCACTGAGAAGCAGTGAAAGTCCTGACTCTTCACCAAGCCTCCTTGGACACCACCACCGCAGGGAGGGTGAAGACTGCCGCATTAAAGCTGGCTGAGGGTAGAAGTCTAGGCTCCCCATTCAGCATTTGCTGGGATGTATGTGAATGGTGCCACAGTTTTTGCTATGGTGCTTAGCTGGAGTAGAGCAATTATTGACTAAATGTTTTCTATTTTGCTAGGCTGCCCATTTCTTGGTCCTCTGGCTAGAGAGATCAGGCTTTCTTGGGACTCTTTTGGTCTACATCTGATGGCATTTCTGGATTGCCAGCTCCTCCAGCACCCAGTCTAGGATATCTGAGGCAAAAAGAAAACTCAGGGAATTTACTGTTGTATCATTCCTTGGATTCTGAGGTCCTTAGTTGGTCTCGCTTATTCTCTCCACTTTTCAGTCTTCTTATTTTTTATTTGTATGTAATATCTAGGGTTTTAGATGTACTTAGCAGGAGAAATCAGGAAAATTACATCTACTCCATCTTCCTGGAAGCATAAGTCTCTCTCAATCTTTTTTTTTTTTTTTTTTTTTTTTGAGACAGGATCTCGACTGTCACCCAGGCTAGAGTGCAGTGGTGTCATCATAGCTCACTGCAACCTCCAACTCCTGGCCTCCAACAATCCTCCTACCTCAGCCTCCTGAGTAGCTGGGACTACAGGCATGTGCCACCATGCCTGGCTATTTTTATATTGTTTTTAGAGACAGTGTTTCACTGTGTTGCCCAGGCTGGTCTCCACTTCCTGGACTCAAGCCATCCTCCCGCCTCAGCTTCCTGAGTATCCAGGACTATAGGCTTGTGACCTCACTCAGTTTGGAATTCTTTGTATATTCTAGACACAAGTCCCTTACCAGATATATGATTTGTAAATATTTTCTCCTATTCTGTGGGTTGTCTTTTCACTTTCTTGATGGTGATTAAAATTAAATTTAAAACTCACAAATTTTTTCATTTTCATTAAGTCTAATTTATTTTTTTCTTTTGTTGCTTATGCTCTTAGTGTTTTACATATACCATTGCCTAATCCAGGGTCACGAGGATTTATACTTGTGTTTTCTCCTAAGCGTTCTATAATTTTAGTTCTTACATTTAAGTTTTTGATCCATATGAGCTAATTTTTTATGTAGTGTAAGGTATGGGTCCAATTTCATTCTTTTGCATATAGATATCCAGTTGTTCCAGCACCGTTTCTTGGAAAGACTATTATTTCCCCACTGCATGGTCTTGGCACCCTTGTCAAAAATCCTTTGACCATAAAGTGAATGTCTATTTCCAGACTCTCAATTCTATTCCATTGATCTATGTGTCTGTCTATCTTTATGGCAGTACCTCACTGACCTGATTACTATAGCTTTGTAGTGAGTTTTGAAATAGGGAAGTATGAGTTTTCTAACTTTGTTCTCTTTTGTCAAGATTGTTTTTGGCTTTTCTAGGTCCCTTGAATTTTCTTTTTTTTTAAATTAATTTTAATTTATTATTGTTTTTTTAGACAGGTTTTTGCTATGTTGCCCAGGCTAGATAGAGTGCAGTGGCATAATCATAGCTCACTGCAACCTCCAGCTCCTGGGCTCAAGTGATCCTCGTGCCTCAGCCTCCCAAAGTGCCAGGATTACAGGCATGAGCCACTACTCCTGGCCTCTAATTTTATTTTTAATTGACAAATAATAATTATATACATTTGTGGGATACAATATGTATTATGATATACGTATACACTATGGAATGATTATATCAGCTAATTAACATATCCATCACCTCACATACTATTTCTTTGTGGTAAGGACATTTAAAAATCTACTCTTGTAGCAATTTTGAAATATACATCATTATTAACTATAGTCACCATGCTGTGCAGTAGATCACTAGAATTTATTTCTCCTACCTAAGTGAAACTTTGTACCTTTTGGCCAACATCTCCCCTTTCCTCATCTACCAGCTCCCCACCCCTCATTTGGTAACCACTATTCTACTCTCTACTTCTATAAGTTTGGCTTTTTTAGATTCCACATAAAGTGAGAATATGCAGTATTTGTCTTTCAGTGCATGGCTTATTTCAGTTAACATAAGGTCCTCCAGATTCATTCATATTGTCACAAATGATAGAATTTCCTTCTATTTTAAAGCTGAATAATATTCCATTATATACATATATCACATTTTCTTGATCCACTCATCAATTGGTGGACATTTAGGTTGATTCCATATCTTGACTATTGTGAATAGTGCTGCAATGAACATGGAAATGCAGACATCTCTTCAACATACTGATTTCAATTCCTTTGGATACATACCAAGAAGTGGGATTGCTGGATCATATAGTAATTCTATTTTTAGTGTTTTGAAGAGCTTCTGTAACATTTTCTAAAATTACTGAGTGTGGTGGCTTACGCCTGTAATCCCAGCACTTTGGGAGGCTGAGGCAGAGGGATCACTTGAGGCCAGGAGCTCAAGGCCAGCCAGGGCAACACAGTGAAACCCCGTCTCTGGGGAAAAAAAATTAGCCCATAGTGGTGGCATACACTTGTAATCCCAGCTACTCAGGAGGCTGAGGAGGAGGATCGCTTGAGCCCAGGAGTTTGAGGTTGCAGTGAGCTATGATGGCACTATTGCACTCCAGCCCAGGAAACAGAGCAAGACCCTACCTCTAAAATAAATAAATAAATAAAATGGCTGTACTAATTTACGTTCCCACCAATAGCGTACAACGGTTTCCTTTTCTCCACATCCTCACCAACACTTATCTCACATCTTTTTGATAATAGCCATTCTTACCTATGTGAGGTGGCATCTCACTGTGGTTTTAATATGCATTTCCCTGATGATTAGTGATGTTGAGTGTTTTTTCATATATCTGTTGGCTATGTGTATGTTTTCTTTTGAGAAATATATATTCAGGTCTTTTGCCCATTTTTAAATTGGGTTATTTGTTTTCTTTCTATTGAGTTGTTTAAGTTTCTTATATGGTTTAGATATTAACTACTTGTCAGATGTATGGTTTGCAAATATTTTCTCCCATTCCGTAGGTTATCTCTTCACTCTGTTGACTGTTTCCTTTGCTGTGCAGAAGCTTTTTAGTTTGATGTAATTCCATTTGTCTATTTTTGCTTTTGTTGCCTGTGATTTTGGGGTCATATCCAAGAAATCCTTGCCTAGACCAATATTGTGGAGCTTTCTCCCTATGTTTTCTTCTAGTTTTATATTATAGTTTCAGGTTTTACATTTTAGTCTTTAATCCATTTTGAGTTTATTTTTGTATTCGGTGTGAGATAAGGATCCAATTTCATTCTTCTGCATGTGGATATGTAGTTTTCCCAATACCATTTATTAAACAGACTCTCCTTTCCCCATTGTGTGTTCTTGGCATCTTTGTCAAAATCAACTGACTGTAAATGTGTGGGTTTATATCTGGGCTCTTTGTTTTGTTCCATTGGTCGATATGTCTGTTTTTATGCCAATACAGGGCTATTTTGATTGCTACAGCTTTGTAATATGTTTTGAAATCAGGTAGTGTGATTGCCTCCATCTTTATTCTTTTTGCTCAAAATTACTTTGGCTATTTGGGGTCTTTTGTGGTTCCATACGGATTTTAGGATTTTTTTTTTCTATTTCTGTGAAAAATGTCATTGGAATCTTGATAGGGATTGCATTGAATCTATAGATCACTTTGGGTAATATGGACATCTTAACAATATTAATTCTTCCAATCTCTGAATGAGATATCTTTCCATTTATTTGTGTCATCTTCAATTTCTTTTATTAGCGTTTAATAGTTTTCAGCATACAGATCTTTCACTTCCTTGGTTAAATTTAATACTAAGTATTTTTTTGATGCTATTGTAAATGGGATTGTTTTCTTTTTCAGATTTCTTATTAGTCAATAAAAATGCTGCTGATTTTTGTATGTTGATTTTGTATCCTGCAACTTTACTGAATTTATCAGTTTTGACAGTTTTTTTGGTAGAGTCTTTAGGGTTTTCTATATATATTAGTAAATATATATATTTACTAATTCTAATAGTTTTTTAGCAGGTTCCTTAGGATTCCCTATATAAAAGATCATGTCATCTGCAAAAAAAGATAGTTTTACTTCTTCCTTTCCAATATGGATGCCTTTTATTTCATTTTCTTTCCTAATTGCTCTGGCTAGTACCTCCAATACAATGTTGAATAGAAGCAATGAGAAGTGATTGATCTCTCTGTCTCTACACTTACCTCAAACAAAGTAGCCAGAGGGAGCCCTTTAAAAATAAGTCAGCGTGTAACACTCCTCTCTCAGAACCCTGTAGTAGTTTCCCATTGCACTCGCAAATAAGACCCCAGTCCTTATAAGGTTCTGCCCAGTGTGGCCCAGCTGTCTCCCTCCTTTCATCTCTTGTTACTCTCCTTGCTCACATGCTTCAGGCGCACTGGTTGACTTGGTGACTTCCAAACCTCTCCAAGCTCCTTGTCTTTCCACTTCCTGTACCCTTTCCTGGGCTACTCCTTTCCTGGATTTCCATATGGCTTATTGTCTCATTTGTACCCATGGTACTTTAATTTATGGAGGTGTCTAGGTGACAACATGAAGAGGTCAATGCCATTCAAAAAAAAAGTTTAATGTTACTCACAGTTTTTCTAGGAACAAGAGGTACTGCATGCCATGCAGGGCCACATGGAGAAGCACCAAATTTGGTCAGGAGGCAGAAGCAGGAGCTGGGGAAAGCTTAGACCAGATCCTTTATTGGGGTTTCTGTGGGAAAGGCAATGCAGAGCAGGGTGAACAGTTTAGGATTGGCTAGTTTGAATAATTCTGCTGAGATTTGGGTATTGGGGCTGTCCCTATTGTGGGGTACCTCATCTCACTGTGTTGATTAAGGGTAGGGGAAACATTCCCTTGGAGTGTTTGATGAAGAAGATGGTTGGGGGAGTAGGTGCTAGTCTGGTTAGTTTGCATATAAAAGGTGTGTTCTCTGGGATCCCTTCGCTATTTATAAGAATTGGCTGACCCTAGGAGGAGCAATCTTTCTCTAGCCAGCAAGGTCACAAATGCCAGAGTGTTAAAAATAGAGAAAATAAGAAAATATGGTTAGGCCAAGCATGGTGACTCATGCCTGCAATCCCAGCACTTTGGGAGGCTGAGGCAGGAGGATTGCTTGAGGCCAGGAGTTCAAGACCAGCCTGGGCAACATAGTGAGACTCCATCTCTACAAAAAAATTTTTAAAAATTAGGCAGGTGTAGTGGTGTGCACCTGTAGTTGCAGCTACTCAGGAGGCTGAGGCGAGAGGATCACTTGAGCTCAGGAGTTTGTAGCTGCAGTAAACTATGATCACACCACTGCTTTCCAGCCTAGGTGACAGAGACCCTCTCTCTAAAAGAAAAAAAGAAAAGAAAAGAAAATATGGTTAATACAATCAGCCCTGTGAAGGATAGATGCCAAATAGATAAATCCAGAATCTAAGAAAACACAGAACACTTATTTCCTTATTTCATATACGCCAGTGGCTCTCACATTTTTTTGGCCTCAGGACAACTTTGTACTCTTAAAAATTATTGAGAGAGGGCAGGGTGCAATTGCTCATGCCTGTAATCCTAGCACTTTGGGAGGCCGGGGCAGGAGGATCACTTGAAGCTAGGAGTTGTGACCAGTCTGGGCAACCTAGAGAGACCCCATCTCTACAAAACATATAATAGAAAAATTAGATGAGCGTGGTGGCCCATGCCTCTAGTTCCAGCTATTCAGGAGGTTGAGGCAGGAAGACTGCTTGAGCTCAGGAGTTCATGGCTGCAGTGAGCTATGACTATGCCACTGCATTTCAGCCTGAGTGGCAGAGCAAGACCATGTCTCAAAATAACAAAAAAAGAAATAACCCAAATATCCATCAACTGATGAACAGATAAACAGAATGTGGTGTACCCACACAATGGAATATTATTCAGCCACGAAAAGGAATGAAGCACTGACACACGCTACAACATGGACAAACCTTGAAAACATTATGTTAGGTGAAAGAAGCCAGATATAAAAGACCACATACTGTGTGATTCCATATATATGAAATGTCCAGAATAAGCAAACCATAGGAACAAAAAGTAAATTATTGGTTTCCAGGGGCTGGGGAGGAGGGAATAGGGAGTGACTGCTAATTGGTATGGAATTTCTCTTGAGGGTGAGGAAAATGCTCTAAAATTGATCATGGTGATATATGTAACACCATTGAATTGTATACTTTTGTGAGTGAATTATATCACAATTAAGCTGTTATTAAGAACAAAAAGAGAGAGCTGGTGAGGGCTGAGTCCAGGGCAGCAGCAATTGAGTGGTGAGAAGTGTTTGGATTTGGATCAGCAGGGGGTGCAGGAGGACAGCAGCGTCCTGGAGGGGGAGGGGCACCAGGGTGGTCTGAGCTGATGGGCCCAAGTGCAGCTTGGTGGGGACCTGGGAGAGGTGCCTGTTGAAGTTCCCTCCCACCACTAATAGGGTCTCCGTAGAGTCAGGAGGACAGTCATCACAGAGAGTGAGCAAAGCAGCGGGAAATTGTGGTCTATGTCTAGAAGCACAAAGTGCATTGACACGGAAGTAATCAGTCCACAGTGACGACACTTAGAGCTCACCTGAAGTCAGTGGTCAAGAAGATAAGTGAAACCAGGCAGCAGGGTAGAGTGTGTTCCCAGCACTGCCATGGGCCACTGGTGTCTAAGTATGGAGAGGGGAGGGGGTTAACAGGGCTTGGAAGTAGACACTTGGAAAATAATACAAACATTAAGTGGAAAACAAGCAACACAACTTCCACAATACAATCTCACCTCTGTCAGAGTGTTGTGCATGTGTGTTACAGGTGTTTTGGGGACTGAGCTCGTGTGGACACTGCTCCTTCTCTCCTCCCTTGCCCACCTGCACCGACTGAGCCCATGCACGCTTGCTTTTGGCCCCTGGGGCTGCAGACCTTGTCGGGAGCCCAGTGCCTAGAAGGGGCTGATGGCAGCTGGGGGAGCATTGGTGGAAATTCATCGCTTCCGTGACCAGCCAGCAGGGTTTGGGGCATAGCTGATTTCTGTCCTCACCTCAAAGATGTCAGCACCTTACCTGACTCAGGGTTCAGAGGTTTGAAAGTGTCTGGAAATGATGCCTATGGACGTGTCAGCTGGGGCCACAGCCAGGGGCCTGCTGGTCACGGGCAACTGGGAGACAGAGGCAAAGGGAGGAGCGCAGAGGGCCCCGCCAAAAGCAAACAGGCCCATGGTACAGCCCCATTGGCTCCCCAGGAATGCTGGGGGGCTGGGTGGACGGGTTGTGGGTGATGGTGCCAACCCAGTATCACTTGTATAAACACCTGCAGTGGGGTCTAGGGCTGTTGGAATGTTATACATGGAATACCAAAAGAACATACACTAAAATACACTAAAAATAGTTTTTTCTGGGAGGTAGGATTGAAGTAAATTTTATTTAATTCTATTTACTTATTTTTATATTTTATAATAAGTATGGGCCTGGCGCGGTGGCTCACGCCTGTAATCTAGCACTTTGGGAGGCCGAGGCAGGATTGCTTGAGGCCAAGAGTTCGAGACCAGCCTGAGCAAGAGTGAGACCCAGTCTCTACTAACAATACAAAAATCAGCTGGGCGTGGTGGCATGCACCTGTAGTCCCAGTTACTTGGGAGGCTGAGGCAGGAGGATCACTTGAGCCCAGGAGTTTGAGGTTGCAGTGAGCTATGATGACGCCACTGCACTCTAGCAGGCAACAGAGCAAGTCTCTGTCTCAAAACAAAATAAAATCAAAACAAGCATGTATTACTTTTGTGACAAATAAAAAAACAATAAAAGCTATTTTTAAAATTCTAATACCTTTTGTCAAGTCTGGGGCAGGGCCTGTGTTGGGCCTGAGTGGAACCTGGGGCGGGGCCTGGGGGAAGCCTGGGGTGGAGCCTGGATGTACCGATGTGGGACCTGGGTTGGGGCAAGGGCAGGGGGTAGGACAGAGCCTCAGAGGAGCCTGGGGTCCTAGTGGACCACATGAGGGCTGTGACTGACTGAGCCCCAGCCTGTGCAGTGCTGTGAGCCAGAAGCGGCAGGGCGGCCAGGCTTCTGGGCACCTGCACTGGGAAGTGAGTGTGGAGGGAAGGGAGGCTGTAACAGGAGACCAGCTGGGAGCCACCGTGCTGGTCCCAGGTCCAAGTGGCAAGGTGGACAGGGACAGAGCAGTCGCATGCCACGTCCAGTTCGCCTCTCCTGACCTCTGACCCTGTATGTTGGTGTGCACATTAAACCCCCCTCCATGTCCACTGTCCTGCTCTCTGCCCCTCCCCTCTTCACTGCTCAGTGTCTGGAGCCAACTCAGGGGCAGACCCGTGGCCTGGCTGAAACCAGTCGACCGGCCACAGATTCTCTCAGAACTTTAAGAAACATGGAAAGATTGAGCCAGTTAGCAAGGGGCAAAGGTGAGAGAGTTGAATAGGGTCACAAACTCAGCCGGCCAGGCCAGGCCAGGCGACAAACTACAGAGGGAGCAGAAGCTTCAGAGAGTGGACCCGTGGGAGCAGATATGAGAAAACAAAATGGGGAGGAGGCCTTTTTCATAAATAAATTTGAGAAGATCTCCAAGATCCTTGCAACCAAAAGGATAAAACTATGCCCAGGGGACCCTGATGTGAAGTAGCCATCCCCCCTCCCGCTCCTATCCTGCTCTGCCAACCTGCCTGCCCCAGGCCAGTCACCCTGCTGGGAAGACACCAGCACCTGCCCCTTCTCCCCCAAACCTAACCCATGGCCAAGGAGACCCTTGTGGGAAGGTGGCCGTGGAGACTCAGTGGCCCACTAAGACCTGCAGGGAGAATGGACAAAGCCACTGCCTGCTCCAGCCCTCTCTCTGCCTTACCTGCTCCGTCACCAAGTCTCCACTACATGCCTTTAGACATCTCCACCCTCTCTACCCACAGCCCATTGCTAAAAAACAAAATTTCAACAAATTTAGTTTAAAGATCAAATTGGCTTTTATCAGTGATCCATGAATCAGGCAGCATGCCATCTGAAGATTTAGAAAAGGCACTCCAATGAGCTGAGCAGAGGAGTTTGGCTTTATAGGTAGAAAAGGGCTGAATAAAGCAAAAACAGGGAACAAAAAGGGTCATTTTAAAGTTACTTTCTTTTTTTCTTTTCTTTTTTTTCCCCAGACGGGGTCTCACTTTGTTGCCCAGGCTGGAGTGCAGCCACGAACCTCGATAAAGTTACTTTCCTCATAGGGTTAAAACAGAGGACTTTCTTGTCATGCTGGCTCAGGAATACTGGGACCCTTTTGACCTGCTGCCACGAATCTCCTGTTTTTTGGAAAACTGGCCCTTTCAAAGTTCACTTGGATGACGTGGCACCTAGCATGAGTGACTCCATTCTGGTTTGGTCTGGTCTGCTTGGACCTAGCGCAGGAGCTTAGTTCAAAACAATGGCCTCCCATAAATTTCATGTAACACCACCTGGCTTGACAGCCTGCTCACTCTGCACCTAACAACAGCTCCTCTCTTTGGTCCCTCTCAGTTCAGTGAGAGCCCCAGACTCGCCTCTCAGATTCCTCTCCTTAAATCATGATATGCCCATTCCACGCTGCTTGATTTGTGGGTGGGGATTCCCTATTGCCTACATTGTAAATCATGATACATCTATAAAATAGGCAGTCATTAAGAATATTTTAAAGACTTTTGAATCATTTTTCCTGAATCTGCAAATAATGCATGATTTGGTGTATTTCCTTCCTGTCATTTTTTTATGCCTTTTAAAATACTTTCTTAGATTTTAGTGCCCCTACGAACACTGTGCCCCAGGGTGTTCTGTCTATCTACACACACACACACTTTGTAGTTTTGGTTTAACTTTGTGAGCCTTAATTGCCAACCCATGACCTTCCACCTGGAAATACTTCCCTTTGACAATCTCCTAAGAACAAGGGCATTCTCCCACATCCCCAGTGTGATTATTTAACATCCATTCAATGTTATTAATATTATCTAATCTCTAGCCCGTAATCAAATTTCCCCGATTATCCCAACAATCCCCCCCACCTACCCCCCACTCTAGTTGTGGCATTTACTTCTATGTTTCCAGTCTCCCTACTCTAGACCATTTCCCCAGGCCTGACATTCTCTGGGACAGTTCTGGAGACTGAGCTTCTGTCTGGATTTGTGTGGTTGTTTTCTCATGATCAGATTCAGATTGAACATTCCTAGCTGGAACTTCCACGTGGGGATTCTATGTCCTATCTCTGAGCATGACATCAGGCACATAGGATGTTGCCTGGTCCCACTCTTGGTGGTATGGACTTTGGTCATTTGGTTAAGGTGGTGTCTGACCAATATCATTATCATAAAGGTTCTTTTCTCCCCTTGTAATGAATTAGAGGCCTGTGGGAAGACTGTATACTCCATACATGCTTCTTTAGAAATGAACATTTTGGCACCATACAACTTTGTATCCTGTTTTCACTTAACAAATTGTTACTGTCTTCTCATACCATTAAATATTCTTTAAAAACATGATTTTTGGTGCTTCGTAGACTCCATCCTATGGGTGTGTTCTACTTAACTATTACCGACTAGGATTTAACTATTAGCTTACTAATGTAAGCTCCACAGCAGTGAGGATATCTGTCTGTCTTTCTCACTGCCATATTCCCAGCACTAAGAACAGAGTGTCTGGCATATAATATAAGTTCAACAAAAATTTGTTGAATGAATGAATACAGATTGTGTCTAGTTTTTCAGTATCACAGATAATGTCACAACAAACATCCTTGTAAATAAATCATTGAAGTATTTATTTTATGAGGATTACAGATGATGTTTATAAGAAGGGAAATGTTTATGCTGATAATGTGAAAAAATAAGAATGCAAAAATCATATATATGCCATAATCTCCACAACATAAAGATATGCAGAGAGAACCATCTGGAAGAAAATAGAGCAAACAATTAACAGGGACTATCTCTGAACATTCAGTGAAAGGTTTTAATTTATTTTGAATATTTCTCTGTGTTTTCCACAATTAGAATATGTTACTTATATGCAGAGAAGCAGCAGCAACCGTTTCTTTTTAAAGTTAGCTTTGCAAATGGAGAATAGGTAAAACTATGCATGCTTAGCAGCCAGTCATAATAACTAGAGATACTGGTTAAAAACCAAATTCAGATTTAGGCCACATTGACCTTTGGAGAGTGTCAACTTGCAGGAGCCCCAGGACGCTGTGCTAGGTTGACTACATTTAGGATATCGGGTTCCCTTCCCGGTGTCAAATTTTAAAAGGGATATTGTCTAACTGGTGCCTGTCTAAAGGACAGTGGCCAGTTGGTATGGAGTCTGGAAATCATGTTACTGTTAACACTTAAGGAACTGGGCACATTGTTCTCTAACAGATGACTAGTGGGGAATGACAAGTTTCTTCTAATACTTGAAGAGCTGTCAAATAGTGAAGTGAGGATTCTTATTTTATGCCATTTTAGAGGGAAGGTTTCAGAAAGGCAGATTTTTTTTCTAGTAAATATGGAAGACTTTCCTAACAATTCATATAATAAAAAATGAAAATACTCTCTAGAAAGGTGTGGACATCAGGCAGCATCTCTCAGGGCAGGAGTTGCTGAAGCAGGTGGGGGTGACAGAGCTGCCTGCACTGAGGGCACCCAGGACCCTTAGTGTGGCCACTTCTGGCCTCCTCCCTGAAGCTGCCTGCAATCCCCACAAACACATAGCCTCTTCCAAAACAGAGGAAGGGTCAGGGTTCCCCCGGGCCCTCCTCCCCCTTCATGCAGGTCTCTCCTTTAGGACCAGTTCCCCAGAGAAGTTTTCCCTCATTCCCATCACCCCCCCATCCTCTGGTCTTGCTATATTTTTCTTCTTAACACTCTCCCTGATGGACACATTATTACCTGTTGAGTCACTTCCTTTTGTTTGTCCCCTCTAGCATGCATGTTCCAAGGGTGGAGAGGCCTCACTGTCATGGTTCCTGGGCACAGATCAGTGTTCACGGAGCCCAGACCGGTGGCTGTCATGCAGCAGGCCTGCTACATTTGCTCAATGAACTAATGATTCCTGAAAAAAACAGAGCACAGAATTCAGACACAGCCTTCAGGGAAGAAATTTCAGCAATGTCAAAAATTGTGGAGTGTCCATCAACTGATGAATGGACAAGCTAAATGTGGTATATGCATAGCCATAGAAAGGAAGGAAATTCTGACACAGCTACAACATGGATGGACCTTGAGGACATTATGCTAACTGAAATAAAGCAGTCACAAAGAGATAAATCCTGTATGATTCCACTTATATGAGGTCCCTAGAGTAGTCAAATTCATAGAGACAGAAAGTGGAATGGTGGTTGCCAGAGGCTGGAGAGAGGGGAGAATGGGGGGTTAGCGTTTAATGGGTATGGAGTTTCAACTTGGGAAGATGAAAAAGTTCTGGAGCTTGGTGGTGGTGATGGTTGCAGAACAATGTGCATGTACTTAATGCCACAGAACTGTACACTTGAAAATGGTAAAGATAGTAAATTTTATGATATGTGCATTTTACCACAATAAAAAAAAATTAGTCTCAGCTACTCGGGAGGCAGAAGGAGGAGGATTGCTTGGGCCCAGGAGTTTGAGGCTGCAGTGAGCTATGATCATGCCATTGCACTCCAGCCTGGGCGACAGATAGGCTATTTCATCTGGCTAGAAGAGCTCAATAGTGACTTTAAGAGTTTTCAGGGAGGCGGACCTATGGGAAGAGAGAACTCAGCGGTGAAGAAAGCTAGCTTGTGACGTTAAGTCCGGCTTTCCGTTTTAACGAGGGGCCTCTTGAGTCTCTATCAAGACCCCCTTCCCTAAGTGGCACCCTCAGTCTCAGCGTCCCTGCCGTGTCTCTACCCGCCAGGCTGGGGCAAAGGACTCCCCAGGAGGCAGAGACCACGCCAACGGGCTCCGGGAGCGAAGCAGCTGCGGGCTGGGCGGAGTGGGGGAAGATGACTCCTCTGCACGGCCCCGCACCGGCGTCCCGACCCAGCCACCTCCGCCTGCCCTCGCACCCGCGTCCTGGCCCCGGCCCCCGCTCGGCCCCGCCCCGGCCCCGGCCCCGCCTCCGCCCCGGCCCCGCCCCCGCGCCCGGCCCCGCCTCCTCCGCCCAGCTCCGCCCCGCCCGGCGGACGCTAGCAGGAAGCGCGCGGTGGCTCCGCCGACGCCGCGTTCGGAAAGGTGTGG
This sequence comes from Daubentonia madagascariensis, assembly GCA_023783475.1. Taxonomy (NCBI): domain Eukaryota; kingdom Metazoa; phylum Chordata; class Mammalia; order Primates; family Daubentoniidae; genus Daubentonia; species Daubentonia madagascariensis. The sequence goes on from JAKFHU010002658.1 coordinate 14,128,362, forward strand.
AGGGGGCGGGGGGCGCAGGTGGCGGTCAGGCCGCGTCTCCCGACCGCCCGGCCGCCTGCAGCCCCGGCTCCACCCCGCCGCCCTTGGCCGTGCAGGCCCGCAGCTCCCCCTGCCCCGAGCGCCAGCTCGGGGCTCCGCTGCTCTGGCCTGGGAGGCGGGGCCGGCGGCGCGGCGTCATGCATATGCATGAGCGGCGCGGCGGCGGCTCCATTGTGCCCTCGGAGCGGGCGGCGGCGCGATGGCGCGGGCGGTGGCGGCCTCGGGGCGGCGGGCGGCGCGGAGGGCGGGCTGAGCGCATGGAGCGGCGCGGGCCAAGGGCCGCCGCGTCAAGGGGCCGGGCCGGGCCGGGCGGAGGTGAGCGGGGCCCTGGGGGTGGTGCCTGGCAACGCCGCCCGCGGGCAGGTGCGGGGCGGCGGGGGCGGGCAGGTGCGGCAGGTGCGGGCTAGCAGGTGCGGGCGGGCAGGTGCGACCGGTCCCCCAGGGTGTCCCTGTCCCGCTGCGGCGCCCACGGCGGGCTTCGCGGCGGGGCTGGGGCCGGGGGCTCTGCCGCCCACCTGCCGGCACCTGCCACGCGTGCGTGGTGGTCTCTGGCAGACACGGCCCCGTGGGTGTCGGGGTCCTCCCACCCCTCCCCTGAGCCTTTGTTGCGGGCTGACCTAGGGGTGTAAGCGGGTCTCGAGATCCTCCTGAGCGGTGGAGGCTGGCCGGGCCTTCGCCCCAACCTGGCCGTTCCTCGCTCTGTGGCCAGGCGGTCTCACCTTCACCGTGCGCCCCTCCACTCCCACTTACTTGCCCACCAGCAGGGTGATGTGGGGGCCCGCGGAGGCCATCACTGGCCCGGGTAGCCACGCAGCTCCTGGGCTGGACGACGCTGACCTGTTAGCCTGCTGCTTTGGGTTTCATGGGGACACCCCTTTACAAACTGGACATACTGAAGCTCAGGCGTGGGGGTGCCTTGTCCTCCCCTAGGGTGCCTTGTCTTCCCTAGTGCCCTGTCCCCCCCACCCGGTGCCTTGTTTACCTCTCCACCTGCCCTAACACCATCACTGCCACCCAAGGGGGGTCACTGTTCTGGACCCTCCCTGCCCAGCAGTGCTCTGCCTCCTCTTCTTCCCTGGGTGCCCTCTTTCCAGTAGTTACAGAAAATCTGTGGTAGTGTCTTTGAGTCATTTGTGTTATCACAGAAGATTTCGCAGGGACACACACAGAACATGTGACTTGGTCTAAGACTGTGATGCATATGGATAAAATAGACACAGACTTACACCAAGTCCTGAACCTTAAGAGTGGAAACAGGACAAGCAAGGGACTTTTGACTTCACCCAGCTGTACTGACCTCAAGGCCCTTGTCATGCCCAGGGGATGGTTGCAAACTAGAAGTATAAATGAGGAGAAGCAGTAGGTGAGGGAATTGCAGGTATAGACTCCTGAAGGACAGGCCCAGTATTTGAAGAGCATCCTGATTATTAGGGGGATTGATCTCCAAAGGCTGATGACATGAAGGTGGTCACATGTTCTCAGTTCTAGGGTGTCACCAGATACCCATCTTATATATTGTAAACTGAGGCCAGGTTAGAGTTGTCCCTTCAGCTGCAATATCTCACCTCCAGGCCATTGCTTATTCCTGGACTTTTTGATGAACTCTGGCATCCTGACTTAGCCCCACACTTAGGCTGGTCAGTGTGGTGGCCTCATAGGTAGAGGGGCAAGGGCTTCTAGCCACCTGTGCATGTGACCACCGCACCTTTTGGTACCAAGGACCCTGCTCCTGCCCCACTCCAGAGCCATCACTTCTCTGAGACTCTTTGACACCAACTTCCCTTGGGTTGGAATCTGACCCTGCATCCTTGGAGACAGTGAGTCCTGATTTGTGACCTTTTGGGAAGGGCTGCCTGCCACAGGGCTGCCCTCCTGGAGTCTGCCCCACTTGCTGGTCCTGCTCCTGGTGACAAGGCAGGCAGAGAGGTGGCAATGGTGCAAAGCTCAGGTTGACCAGGAGACTTGTAGGTGCAGCTGCTCTGGGATACCTGGGGAAGAGAGGTATGGGTAGTGAGTTCTCTGTAGCTGTTTCTGGAGGAATATGTGACCTGACTCCCATTAAGCTGTGTGGCCTTCTAGACTGACGTCATGCCAGAGCTGCTCTGTCAAGGGGTCCTGGCTTCCAGCTGGAGTTGGGGTACAGGGAGAGCCCCAGGCAGTAAGCCCCCAGATGGGCATGGACCTTCCACAGTCCAGGGTCTGGGCTCCAGGTTTGTTCCCAGCCCTGCATCAGAGCCAGGAGGTGGGAGGAGGGTCTGTACACACAGAATGCCTCCCTGTGGTCAGGAGCACAGGGTCAAGGATACCAGACCTGGGGAGTGGGAGGCTTCCCAGAGAGACTTGCCTTCAGAGAGGAGACCAGAGCTTGATAGGAAATCCCCCTGTGCAGTGAGGAGTAAGCTCGGGGGAACTGGAAGTGTTTGTGGTCTCTGTCCACAGCAGAGAAGCATTAGGGGTGGAATTCCCCAGGCCCATGTGACAAAGGAGGCTGCTGTGGGCTCCCCACCCTCGGCATGCCCTGTCTCCCTTCTCCCCAGCTCTCTGCATTTCCTAGGTCTGAGGTTCTCAAACTGTGGTCCCTACAGCAGCAGCATCTGCAAAATTGTTAGAAATTCAAGGCTTAGGCCCCAGCCCATCCAGCTGACTTGGGTTGGGGCTGGGCTGCCTGTTGTCACCAGCCTGGTAGGTGATTTTGATGCACTGAAGTTGGGGAGCTGCTGCCCTAGGTGACCTGAAATGAGGCAGTTCCACCTGCCTGCCCTTCAAGTCCTTTGACCTGGGGGCTCATCTGCCTGCCTGCCTGCCTGCCTGCCTGGTTCCCTCCCTTTGTTTCTTGGTACAGCAAAGTGGGCCAGGCCAACCCAACCAGCCTTGTGGTGGGAAAGGACTGTCACGGCAGTTCTGAGGAGAGAGAACACTGTTGGTGGTAGTTTTGTGATTAAACTTTTTATTTTGAGCTAATTGGAGATTCATATGCAGTTGTAGGAAATAACACAGGGAGGTCCCTTGTATCCTTTACCCAATTTCCTCCAATGGTAACATCTTGCAAAACTGTAGTACAGCATCACCCAGGATGCTACATTGATACAGTCAAGAGCCTCCGTCCTGTTGCCTTCTCATATGCACACCCATCTCCCGCCTGGCAAAATTATAGAAATGGAGGAGAGATTAGTACCTTTCTCCCCTCTCCCCACATTTAACCCCTGGCATTCACTAATCTGTTCTCCATTTCCCCAATTTTGGTGTGTTAAGAATGCTAAATAAAGGGAATCATGCAGCCTTTTAGGATTGGCTTTTTCCACTCAGCATAATTCCCTGGAGGTTCAGCTAGGTTCTTGTGTGTATGAGTCGCTTGTTCCTTTTTATTGCATCCAGCCCATGGATGCACCACAGTTTGTTTAACTATTCATCCATTGAAGGACATCTGGGCTGTTTCCATTCTTTGGCCTTTACGAATAAAGCGACTATAAACATTCACGTACAGGTTTTTATGTGAACGTACGTTTTCATTTCTCAGATAAATGCTGAAGAGTGTAGTTGTTGGGTGGTAGTGTGGTAGCTGCGTGCTAAATTCTATAAGAAATGGCCATACTGTCTTCCAGAGTGGCTGTACATTTTGCATTCCCACCAGCGATGTGTGAGAGATCCAGTTTCTCCTTGCCAGCGTTTAGTGATGTCACTGTTTTTAATTTTAGCCATTCTGATAGATGTGTAGTGATATCTCATTGTGGTTTTAATTTGCATTTCCCTACTGACTAGTGATGCTGAACGTCTTTTCATATGCTTATTTTCCATCTGTATAGTCTCTTTGGTGAAGTGTCTCTTCATGTTTTTTGCTTATTTTCTAATGCAATTTTTTTTTTTTTAGTTTTGAGAATTTTGTTGTAAATGCTAGTCCTTTGTTGGGTGTGTGATTTGCCAATCTTTCTCCCGGCCTGTGGCTTATCTTTTCATCCTCTCAGCAGGGTCTTTCATAGAGGAAAAATTTTTAATTTTGATGAAGTCCAGTTTATCAACTTTTTTTCTTCTATGGGTCATGTTTTTGGTGTCAAGTCTAAGAACTCTTTGCCTGGGCCAAGCGAAGTGGCTCACACTTGTAATCCCAGTGCTGTGGGAGGACCACTTGAGGCCAGGAGTTCGAGGTTACAGTGAGCTGTGATCGCACCATTGCACTCCAGCCTGAGCAACAGAGCGAGACCCTGTCTCTTTAAAAAGAAAAAAAAAGTTTATGAAAATTCATGGAAGAAAAATCTTTGGGATCTTGGCCAGGCAAAGAGTTCTTTCTTTCTTTTTTTGTAGCTCACTGCAGCCTCGAACTCCTGGCCTCAAGCAATCCTCCCACCTCAGCCTCCAGAGTAGCTAGGACAGCAGGCACCTGCCACCATGCCCAGCTAATTTTTTAAAAAAATTTTTATAGAGACAGAGTCTCACTATGTTGCCCAGGTCTCAAACTCCTGGCCTCAAGCAGTCCTGCCTCGGCCTCCCAAAGTGCTGGGATTACAGGTGTGAGCCACGACACCCAGCCTTATAAACATTTTATAGTTTTATGTTTTACATTTAACTCTTTAAGCCATTTTGGGTTACTTTCTGTATAAAGTATGAAGTTTAGGTGGTTTTTTCCTTTCTTTGGCCTGCAGATGTCCAGTTGTTCCAAAACCATTTGTTGGAAAGGCATTCCTTCTTCCACTGAATTGCTTTTGTACCTTGTCAAACATCAGTTGGGTGTATTTGTGTGGGTCTGTTTCAGGTTCTCTAATCTCTTCTCTTGACCCACGGGTCTGTCCCTCTGTCAGTAACACACAGTTTTGATTATCGTATCTGTCTTCTAAGTCCTGAAACCCATGCCTGGTAGCCCCAGACCCCACCCAGCAGGTCTGGGGAGGCATTTCTGGCTGTTGGCAGGTCCCCCTGTCCCCCAGCAGCACCATCCCAGAGTCAGGCAGTGGAACTAGGGTTGCCAACCTTCCCTTGCCCAGCTGGGCCATCCTGGCTCTGCCAGGTGCCCTGAGCCATCAGACCCTGCTTTTTCTGGCCTCTGCTTCCTGGGCAGGACTTGGTCTAGGGGAGGAGACTAGACTAGCCTCTGAGGGTGTGAGGAAGCCCAGACCTCCTCCCTCTCCCTCTTCCCTAATTGGTCCCCTCCCCTCCCTGTCCCAGTACTCAGTGGTGGGAAGGTCCAGTGGAAGAGCTCTACCTCTCACCTGCCCTGGGGCTCTGGGCATGGCTCGCCCTGCAGAGCCCCTAGGTGTGTATTTGTGGAGGGGATAGGCTGTTCCTATCTCAGTGGGAGTTGCACTATGAGTGAGGCTCCTGGTTGGCACACAGGGTGCTGGGGCTACCCTGTCTCTCCTAGGCGAGGGAGAGGCCTTGTGAGCACTGGGGTGTCAGGATGGAAGCACCAGAGGTCAGCAAGCCTCAAGTGGCGTGTCTGTGTGTATGTCAACCTTGCAGCCCCTAAGAGATAGGGATGTCCAGGACAGAACATGCCCTGGCCTCCCCCGGGGACTCCTGAGAACCAGCTGAAATGGCCTCACCCACCCACTGCTTGGCCTCTGCTACAGCCAGTGTGCCTGTCTGTTCAGACCAGGCAGAGGTGGACTCAGAAGGTGGCCCTGGGGGTGTCAGGACCCAGGGCAATGACAGTGAGGGCTCTTGGGGGACAGCCCAAGGGCAGGGCCCTAGGGGATATCTGGGTCCACTTCTGTAAGGGGCTTGCTTGTGGCAGTGCTGGAGGGCATGGCCCTCCGAAGCAGCGTGGAAGTGTGGTAACTTCTGCAGCTCATTTACTAAGCAGAGAGAGCAAACCCAGCACAGTGGGTAGAAGTCCCATGGTGTCAGCAGCTGGTCCCACGAGCATCCACCTGCTGCATTCTCTTCTTATCCCCCACCCTCTGCTGCCCCGTCCCAGGTACTGAGTCCCCAGTGTCCACCCAGCCCCAGCTTGCAGAGCTGGTTCAGTGCCCCCCTCCCATTATAAACGCTGGCGTCGTCACAGTCCCTTGCCATGTCTGTAAGTGCCCACCCTCCACCTATTGTGCTGTGTGCATGCATGTCCCTGCCCTGTTGAGAACTCGTTGAGGGTGTCACCAATGGGCCTATGTAGGGGGCGGGTCTGCCTGCCTGGCTCCTATGACCATGTCAGCCCCAGGCAGCTCCCCCTTTGGTGGGGTCTGGGCCAGTTCTGCATTCTCCCTGATCTGGAGCCCTTCTGCCCTGAGGAGGGGCCCTCCTGGTGGGAAGGGCTGCTAGCTGGGCCTGGGGTGCTGCCTTCCATACCCCTCCCCCAGCCTGGGCTGGAGCCTGGCCAGTCACCATGCCCCTGCACTCCCCCTCTTGGCCTTCCTGGCCCCTGGCCTCCAGAGCCATCTATGCCCCTCCCCAGCTACCTGGACCATTCAGGGTAGGCAAGACCTCGAACAGGGGTGTCCCCTCCTTGGCCCTCTATCCTCCACCCTAGGACCTTTTGAGGGCCTCCTGGCAACCAGGTCCTTTCTAGCCCCCCAATGCTATGGGGCTGCCGGGATTCTCACTGGCTTTCTGTGGATATCTAGGTGTTGGTGTGAGAGGGGAGTGTGGAAAGTATTTGGGATCAGGAGGTCTGTTTCCAGGGATGACCCAGGGTTTCTGAGTGGCAGGGCCTAGGTCAGAAAGGGTTCATGCTGGCTTCCAGGCTGGGTTTGCAAGGGCAGCTGCCTCCACTGCCAGCCCTCTATCGGAGCCTAGAGGTTCCTTGGCAGAGGAAGGGGTGGGGCCTGGTGGCCCTGGGCTCGTTCCACCCTGCTGAAAGGGTCTCCTGGCTGCATCTCAGCTAACATCCTTTCCCTTCTGTCTGGCAGCCAGAGCAGCTGAGTCCCAGATAAGCACAGTCAGACCTGGCCTGTAGGCTGCTCTATCGCCAATGAACTCCATGAACCCCATGAAACCTGCCTTGCCCCCCACACCACACGGGTGAGTGTGGGCTCCTCTGCCTGCTCCCTCAGGCCCTGGGTGGGGTGACGTTTCTGGAAGGTCCTGGGCTCTCAGGCACCTGTGGCCTCCTGACCCAGGCCTCACCAGCCTCTCTCCCTGTAGTGATGGTTCATTTGCATACGAGTCTGTGCCTTGGCAACAAAGTGCCACTCAGCCAGCCGGGTCGCTGTCCGTGGTCACTACCGTGTGGGGAGTCGGCAACGCAACACAGAGCCAGGTAAGCACCCATCTGGGCCCTACCCCCGGGCAGCCAGCGCCGGCCGTGCTTAGTACCTTCTGAGAGCTCAAGAGAGATAAGGAAGCAGAGGTGCGGACAGGGAGGCTGAGGCATGAGGACAGGGCCTCCTGAGCCTCCCAAGTCCTTGGACACTGGTTCTCCTTCCACACCTGCTGTGGGACATCCTTCTACCTTCTCCCCACAGGCCACCCAGACCTGACCTGTGGGTGGCTGCTTCCCCCTTCTCATGCAGCTCCCCCGCCCCCCCACTGCCCCCACCCTTGCCAGGCCTCTTAGTTGCCATCACTTTAGAGCCACTACTTGAAGCAAGTTGTCTGGCTGCTTCCCTTTGGTGATTCCTGCCTCCTTGTAGGTTTTGGGGAACCCCATGGGCCCTGCAGGGAGCCCCTCTGGTGGCTCCATCATGCCTGGCGTGGCAGGTGGCAGCTCCGCCTTGACCTCCCCGCAGTGCCTGGGACAGCAGGCATTTGCTGAAGGCAGCGCCAGCAAGGGCTACGTGCAGCAAGGCGTGTACAGCCGTGGGGGCTACCCCGGGGGCCCCGGCTTCACCACCGGGTAAGCAGGTTCCTTCACCTGGCAGGTGTGTTAGGAGCAGTCAACCTGGTGGGCACTTCAGAACCGTGACATGGACCAGCTGGGTGTTGCCTCTCTGCTTTCCGCTGGCTCCAACAGCTACAGTGGAGGGTCTAGGAAGAAGGGGCTCCCCCGTGGATGCTGCACGCCCATGGGGTGAGCATGGGCCTAGCCCTCAGAAGCCCATGCAGAGAGTGTGGCAGTCTTGTGTCTCTTGCAGGTATGCAGGTGGCCCAGGGGGCCTGGGCCTCCCCTCACATGCCGCACGACCCTCCACTGACTTTACGCAAGCAGCAGCCGCTGCTGCCGTGGCTGCTGCTGCTGCCACAGCCACGGCCACGGCCACAGCCACCGTGGCTGCCCTCCAGGAGAAGCAGAGCCAGGAGCTGAGCCAGTACGGAGCGGTGAGGCCACACCCTCTCCAGCAGCTCCTCCCTCATAGCAACCAGCATGTGAGGGACCGTGAGGGGGGAACTCAGCAAAGCAGTGGGGGTCCAGGGGCAAGCACAGAATGTGCCGGGGCCATGAGACTGGTGAAAGAGAGACAGGCGGGAAGGAGAGAAGGTCTGTGGGGATAGGGCCCTGGGGTGGCCTGCAAGGGAGTGCGGTGCCACAGCGGTGGGTGTGCAGTGTGCCCATCTTTTGGAACCCTTTGTGGGTGGGGCCTGGACCGTTCTTCTTTTTTCTCTTCCCAGATGGGAGCCGGACAGTCTTTTAACAGCCAGTTTTTGCAGCATGGAGGTCCCCGGGGGCCCAATGTCCCCACTGGCATGAACCCTACTGGCATGGGCGGGGTGATAGGCCCTTCTGGCCTCTCCCCCATGGCCATGAACCCCACCCGGGCAGCAGGAATGACGCCCTTGTATGCAGGGCAGCGCCTGCCCCAGCACGGGTACCCTGGGCCTCCCCAGGCTCAGCCGCTGCCCCGACAGGGGGTCAAGAGAGCCTACTCCGAGGTGAGTGTCCAGGTCACCCTGCCTGGGGCCTTGAGTGCCAACTCCCTCACCCAAGCACCCTTCAGAGCTCTGGCAAGAGGAGGCTTCTGCACGTGAGAGAGAACCACCTGTGCCCAACAGTGCCACAGCAGAGTTCCGAAGGGGACCAGGAAGTCCCCACCCCCCAACCCCATGGCACATGACACTCTGCTTTCCTTCTGGAGCTGGCCCCCTGATGCCTTTCTCCCCCTGGGCATTTTGCCTCTTCTTCAGGTGTATCCAGGGCAGCAGTACCTGCAAGGAGGCCAGTACACACCCAGCACTGCCCAGTTTGCGCCTGGCCCCGGGCAGCCCCCTGCCCCCTCCCCTTCCTACCCCGGGCATAGGCTGCCCCTGCAGCAGGGCATGGGCCAGTCCCTGTCTGCGCCCGGCCCCGTGGGACTGCACTACAAGGTAGGGCTGGTTCCTCCAGGCCCTGTGCTGGGCCCCATGCCGAGTGCTTCAGGACACAGGGGACCTTGAGACAGTCCTGCCCTCAAGAGCAACAGGCTGGCTGGGGGGGATGGGCTCCCACCTAGTACAGGAGCTTCTCTTGGGGTGGGGGTCCAGTTCCAAAAAGAACTTCTGTTAAATTCGTGTATCTCGATGGAGACTTGATGCAGGGAGCAGCAGGCGGGCGCCCGAGACATCTGAATGTCCTTTATGGAAAAGTGCACTTATTCCCTCTGCTCGATGCAGAGAAGCCCAGTGAGAGGACAGGCCCTCACTGCCGGCCATGCACCCTGTCCAGGGGTTGGGGGTGGAGTGCACCTCACTGGGAACCTGGGCAGGGGGGTGCTGCAGCTGGAGGGAAGGAGGGTGAGGATTGGTGTGTCTGTGTCTTTTCAGCCCCTCACATGTGTGAGGTCACTTTTTTCTCTGTACTCGTGATTTTTTTACATGATGAAGTTGTTAACATTCCTTGTTGATTATTTGGAAAATACAAGAGCATGTAAAGAAGAACATAAAGGCCAGCACCCCTGTGTGTGGTGGGCTTCTAGGATCAGGTCTAGGGGGCCCAGTTGGGGGCAGGCTGGAGCCCCCGGCGCATGCAGTTTTCTCTCCCGCAGCCCACAGAGCAGTTCAACGGGCAGGGCGCCAGCTTCAACGGGGGCAGCGTCAGCTACAGCCAGCCCAGCCTGAGTGGGGTAGGGGCCCGGATGGGCCGGGAGGCTCATGGGTGGGCACATGGAGAGAGAGGGTGCCCAGGCAGGAGGAAGTGTGGGTGCCCAGCCAGGCATCCTTGGGGCTGCCTCCTGCCTACCTCTGTTCTCATGGTTCCCAGAGGGTGCTCCGTGAGAAGATTCCACCCCCACCCACCCTGCCATTCTGCCTTGACTGTTTGTGCTTAACCCCTACAGCCTGCCCGTTCCATCCCGGGCTACCCCAGTTCCCCACTGCCGGGAAACCCCACGCCACCTATGACCCCCAGCAGCAGCGTCCCCTACATGTCCCCAAGCCAGGAGGTCAAGTCTCCCTTCCTGCCCGACCTCAAGCCCAGCCTCAGCTCCTTGCACCCGTCGCCCTCCGGTGAGTCTGTCCTCTCTCGGGATGACAGTGGTGACGTGGCCAGGTGGGCGTGGGGAATCCTGGGGCTCCAGCAAGTCCTGCGGGGAGCTTGGGGGGCAGGGGGCAGCTGCCAGATTCCTAAGAAAAGCCAAAGATTCCATCTCAAAGACAAATCATTTAGTTCCAGGCCTTCTCGTTTTTTGCTATCTGTGGCTTCTTTGCAAATATGCTGGAGGCTGCAGATCTTCTCTCTAGAGAAATACCCACGCGCACACCTTGGCCTCCCCGTCTCTCTGAAGGCAATGGAAATACCTTCTGTCTGGGCTGGGGCATGTTCCCCTGTCATTGTTTAGGAGACACGGCCCGGAGGCTGAGGCAGGACAGAACGTCGGGAACATTGGTCCAGGGTCTTAGGAGAGATGCTGCCCATGGCCCCAGCCCCAGGACACCTTGCAGGCCTGCCAAGCAGTGCCCGGCAGGAGGGGCTCCCTGCGCCAGGGTCCCTGCATCAAGGGGGGCGGGTAGCCACCCTCCTCGAGTGGCCATGAGACCTTGTGTTGGGGCAGCCTAGCTCACAGCCAGCTTGGGCTCTGCTTCCAGGAAGCGGCGCCTGCGATGAGCTACGCCTGACCTTCCCTGTGCGGGATGGGGTGGTCCTGGAGCCCTTCCGCCTACAGCACAACCTGGCTGTGAGCAACCACGTCTTCCAGCTCCGAGACTCCGTCTACAAGACCCTGATGCTGAGGTGAGCCCCTCTGGCCCCGCCTGGCACCTGTGTGCCCTCCACACCTCGCCCACACTCTCAGTGCCGTCTTCCTGAGCAGGCCCGACCTGGAGCTGCAGTTCAAGTGCTACCACCATGAGGACCGGCAGATGAACACCAACTGGCCAGCCTCAGTGCAGGTCAGCGTCAACGCCACACCGCTCACCATCGAGCGCGGCGACAACAAGACCTCACACAAGCCTCTCTACCTGAAGCACGTGTGCCAGCCGGGCCGCAACACCATCCAGATCACCGTCACTGCCTGCTGTTGCGTGCGTGCAACCTTCGGGGCTGTGGGCGGGTGGGGCCATGTAAGCAGGGTGGAGCCAGGTGCCCCACCCTCAGATCCTGCCACTGCCTGTTTCACTGCTGCCTGCTGTACCCTGGTGTCCTGGGGTGGGGGTGGGGGTGGGGGCGGGGTCTGGGCAGGGTTGGGTTTTATCCTTTAAGAAAGATGATTCTCTTCATTACCGCTTATAGTTTCCATTTTAATCTGTTCTCCTTGCCCTTTAAGAAAAGGAATCCAGTTAAGTGCACCCTAGCCGTTTTCCAGTTAGAACAAATTTGCTAGATTTGATGCTCACATTAATTATGTAAGAGAAACCAAGCTGTGCAGAGAACTCCTGGAATTCAGGGTCCCCAGTGGGTCAGGCATCCCCCGGTGGGTTCTAGGAGGCATCGGGATCGCAGGCAGACTGTGGGCTAGAAGAGAAAGAACTGCTTATGAGTCCCACTAGTCAGCCCGGTTGTGAGGGCCTTGGAGACAGATGGCTCAGATCCCATGTACTGTGGGACTTGGGAGGTTTGAACTCAGCTCCAGCATCAGTAACAGTGGGTGTGCAAGCAAGGGACATTCAGGGGGACTTAGGTGATTGTGCTTTGACGGAGAGGTGAGGACTAGGCAATGGCTGAACAGCAGGTGCAGGATACACAGCTGTAGAGGTGGCTGAGTGTGAGCGGGAGTGTCTGGCTAACCCTAATTGAGGCCAGGCTCACCTGGGCTCCCAGGGGAGAGGCAGTAGGTGCCCTGCCTGGGCATCAGTGCTCAGAGAACAGGACCCAGCCACTGAGGTGTGTGGCTGGCCTGGCCTACATCCGCCACCTCCCCCAGCCCCACCCCACTCCACCTCCAACCCCTTGGCCCTCTCCCACCCTCCACCCCCTCCCCCAGCACCCCTTGACCACACACACCCCTTCCCTGCCAGTGTTCCCCTGACCTGCACCCCCTTGATGACATCATCCCGTTACGTTGCAGTCACACCTCTTCGTGCTGCAGTTAGTGCACCGCCCGTCCGTCCGCTCCGTGCTGCAGGGCCTCCTCAAGAAGCGCCTCCTGCCTGCCGAGCACTGCATCACCAAGAGTGAGTGACCCCCCCGCCCCCAGCCACTGGACAGCGGCCTGCGCCTCTGCTGGGGCCACACCCAAGCTGAACGCTGCTCCGTGTGGGCACCTCCCCATGTCACACAAGGACATCTCCTCGGGCAGGTGGCTCCACAGTGGGGGCAGCGGTTAGCTCCAGGTGACTCCTCAGAGCTGTGGATCGAGCAGTGACCGGGTCCCTGGGTGGCCTTCCCATCCACAGCCTCCCCATCTTGGGGACCCTTTACTCAAGTCCTTTCCCTGTTGATGTCAGTAAAGCGGAACTTCAGCAGCGGCACCATCCCTGGCACCCCTGGGCCCAACGGAGAGGATGGGGTGGAGCAGACTGCTATCAAGGTATCCCTGAAGTGCCCCATCACCTTCCGCAGGATCCAGCTCCCGGCCCGTGGTCATGACTGTCGCCACATACAGGTGTGTGGTTACCGCAGAGCTTTGCCGGGATTTGCTGCCATTAAAATATTTTGAGCTGATACATGAGCCTCTTCCTCTGAGGCAGGCGTGGATCTGAGCGCCTAGGCCATCAGGTTGACAGGACAGGCCTTCCAGGGCCGGTGAACCCAGCTCCCCTGAGACTGGGCTCTTTATTCTTCTAAATATAATCACCATTTTTTCCTAACTGCTGCATTCGTGGGATTCCAGTTTTAAAAGTGATAAGGTGTAGGGTGCAGTCTTCTTTCTGCCCTACCCCTGAGGGTGACCACCGTTAGTTTCTATCTTTGCAGAAATACTCTGTGTGGACAAGTAGATGCACTCCCTTCTGCCTCTGGCTACATAGTGGTGGCTGCTGTACAAACTGCGCCGTTGTTTTTTCTTTTAGCGGCATGTCCTGGAAGTGGTTCCCCATCAGCACAGCTGCCCGATTCTTGCTTTGGCCATGTGGCATTCCAGCCTTGGTGAGGGCTGCTTGGGCCTTCCCAGTCTTGATCCATTAGAAAGATGCTGCAGTGAAAACCTGGCACATGAGGTGTCTCAAACATACATGTAAATAAGACACTCATTCCTGAAAACGGACCACAGAGTGACCAGATCTTCCCCTGCCTGCCCCACAATGAGAAATGGTCTGTCTCCTGTGTCTCTGCAGTGCTTTGACCTGGAGTCGTACCTACAGCTCAACTGTGAACGAGGGACCTGGAGGTGCCCTGTGTGCAAGTGAGTTTCAGGGATGCAGCATGTGATGGGGGAGGGGCTGCAGGCTTCTTCAAAGGCTTCATGGGTGAAACCTCTAAGAGTGTCACCAAATACACAAGCCTGGTGGAAGGGGTCACAGCACAGACCAGGATGGTGCAGAGGACAGAGACCTCGTACTGGGTGGCCTTATACCGGGTCACCTTGTACTGTTGCCTGGTACAGGATCACCTTTTATGATTCACACAGGGTCACCTCACTCAGGATCATCTTGCACAGTCTCCTCACGCAGGGTCACCTCACACACAGGGTCATCTTGTACTGTTGCCTTATGCAGGGTTGCCTTGTGGAGGGCCACCGAGCAGGGCATGGGGCTGAGAAATGACAGGGCCAGTGCCTGACATGAGGTTGGACAAGGCCTCTGAGCTGTGTCCCCTTTGTTTTCCATAGCAAGACAGCGTTGCTGGAGGGGCTGGAGGTGGACCAGTACATGCTGGGCATCCTGATTTACATTCAGAAGTAAGTTTCCTCCTCTCATGACCCCAGTATCTGTGGCCACCAAAGGGCAGCCCCAAGACAGGGTGGGGGATGCCTCTCCTGAGTGCCACCTTTGAACCTCTTTACACCACGGAATGGGCTCAATTCCAGGCCAGAGATGGCATCATGTCCTACCCGAGCATCGGTGCTGGACACAGAAGGTCCTGGGTGGCAGAGAGTATTTGGGGGGCCTGCCTGGGAACTTGCGTGGGGCAGGCAGCAGGGCAGGAGGTGACCAGCCCCCTTGTGTCCCTGCCCAGTTCCGACTATGAGGAGATCACCATCGACCCCACATGCAGCTGGAAGCCAGTGCCTGTGAAGCCCGACATGCACATCAAGGAGGAGCCGGATGGGCCGGTGCTAAAGCGCTGCCGCACCGTGAGCCCTGCCCACGTGCTCATGCCCAGCGTGATGGAGATGATCGCTGCCCTGGGCCCCAGCGCAGCCCCTTTGCCCCCCTGCAACCCCCCTCAGCCCCTGCCCCCAGCGACTACCCCAGCCAGGGTGAGTACAGTGGACCCAGCCTTGAACCTCAGATGACTCTGGGCAAATGACTCATGCTCTCCAGATCAGTCTCCTCACCTGAGAGAGTCACTGTGCAGGCCGTGCACCTCTTTGATAAATGTTTCCAACCAAAATACGCTGCAGGGTACCTGTCCTCCTGCATGTCCAATCCTCGGGACATGGTGGTGAAGGTACATTCTTGGCCGTGGCTCTAGGAAACAGGCAATGGGGCCTCCCCCCCCCTCCCCCAGTTGGGAGTAAGGGGCTCTTTGCTGGAACACCTCCATAGATTGGCCCTGTCTGGGGCCCCCGTCTGGGACCCCCCCCACACATGTGGTACATTTGGTTGTGGCAGGTCCCATTCCTGTAACTCCTGAGGCCTTCACTCCTAGGAATGTTCCAAGGCCAGTTCCCCCTGGCAGCAATGAGAGAAAATGGCCCTTTTCAAGTAGCAACTTCCACAAAACCCACTGCTGTTTGTGGGTGAGCGCTGCACGTCCCACCCGCGCTGCCGCCACCCTCCCTCCTGGCACCTCTGCCAACACCAGCCTTCCCCAGCCCTCCCCAGCCCTCACCCGGGACCTGACTTTCCTCTTGCAGGTTCCAGCTTCCTGGGGCCTGGTACCTTCCCTGAGTCTTTCCCACCCACCACGCCCAGCACCCCAACTCTTGCTGAGTTCACCCCAGGGCCACCCCCCATCTCCTACCAGTCCGACATTCCCAACAGCCTCCTGACTCCGGAGAAGTCTGCTCCTTGCCTCCCAGGCCAGGTCAGTGCTGTGTTGAGGGGCCAAGGGGCCTGTCTCCCCAAAGGAGGCCATGAGGCTGTTTGAATAAATTCCTCTCTGTCCTCAGATGGCACCAGCTGGTCACCTGGATCCTGCCCACAATCCTGGGACGCCAGGGCTGCACACCTCCAACCTTGGGGCTCCTCCAGGTCCCCAACTGCACCATCCAAACCCTCCCCCAGCATCCCGGCAGCCCCTGGGCCAAGCAAGCTTGGGTCCCACCGGTGAGCTGGCCTTCAGTCCTGCCACGGGCGTGATGGGGCCCCCCAGCATGTCTGGGGCAGGGGAGGCCCCGGAACCAGCTCTGGACGTGAGTACCAAGCCCCGAGCTGGGGAGCCCATGGGAGCCAGGGCTGGAGCTGGTGTGTCCATTTGTCCCCAGGGTCCACGAGTTTTGTAGAAGGGAGAACAGTGACCCCTCAGGGAGAGCCACTCTTTCGTTCACAAATTGGGCACCTGGAGTAGCTGTGGGGGCGAGGTACTGCGTGTGTGCGTGTGAGTGGCCTGGCCCCGAGGGCTGGATGCTGTGGCGGGCCTGAGTGGAGTCCTCAGAAAAGACCAGGCTGGAAGCTGACAGCACAGTCCCTGGAGTCTGATCTGATCTGTCCATTTGTTCGGTAGCTCTGTGTCTTGACTCACAGGTGGTGTGGGAGTCCAGACTCAGAGCATGAAAGACAGAGTGACTGTCCCTGGATCATAATAGAAACTCATTGAAGTTTAACATGGAAAAAATTAGAAAGCAGCTCAAAGCAGAAAATCTTAGGGGCTTGGAATTTTACCACCTGTGTTCACCTTGGGGAACCACGTTGGGGATCCCCTTGCAGGTCTGTGCACCCCCAGTGCACAGAGTGCACAGAGCATCTGGGCCACCCCAGGTGGGTGCCTGTTTCCTGGGGTGTCACACAGCATGTCGTGAGCTATTCCTGGTCCCCAAGCAGCCTTCTGCAGGGAGACCCCAGGCAGCAGCATGCTCTCAGCCTGGGGGTGGGAGGGGCTGCTCAGCATCCCACTGGGCCTGGGGACAGAGCCATAATGCAGTGCAGTGGCAGGATGGCTGCTAACGGAGTCTGCTTTGTCCTCAGCTGCTCCCAGAACTGACCAACCCCGACGAGCTACTGTCCTACCTGGGCCCGCCCGACCTCCCCACAAACAGCAATGATGACCTGCTCTCTCTCTTTGAGAACAACTGATCCTGTGTTAACCCCTGGCCTGGTGGGGACATACTGACAGATGTCACCACAGCCCTGCCTCTCACGCCCAGCCCCATGGGACACCTGGTGGTCCTCCCTGAACCTCCCCCAGACACACACCTGGAGCCAGGGCCTCTGGCTGCTGCCCGCCCTGCCCCTGAACCGGAAGCAGCCTGTGCTCAGGGGGATCCAGTGGCCCTCGCCATCCTCCTCCTACCAGGCTCACTGCCGCAGAACGGTTTTTGCTGGGGTGCCCCTGCCCAGCTCTGTCCAGCTGCGTCCACACACACCTCACAGCCCCGGTCTCACGGCCTTGCACCTCGTTCCTCCACCCTTGCCTGCTCCCGCCTAGCCTGCATCTTGTCCAGCGTTGACCCTTCTGTTTCAACTCCTCCTTGACCAGGCAGAGCTGGCCGTGTGGCGGGGCTGGCTCTGTCCCCTGGGCCCATGACAGTAGCAGCCCCTGTGCCTGGCAGCCCAACTCTTGGAACCACACCGAACACCAGCCTTCTGGGGGCCTGGAGCTTTCTGGCAGCCTAGCCATGTGAGGTGTCTGGTCCCTCTCCACACCCTGAGCTTTGGGCAGAGGCTGCGGGCGGGCAGGAAGCTATAAAGCACAACAATGTACATAGTGTAGAAACACTAACAGCTGGAAAACGAGGGAAAAGCTATTTAAGTCAGCATGTTCCTGTTGTACAGCCCTGGGCTTCCCTGTGCGTTCTGCTCCTTCCCGCCTGTAGACCGCTCAGGGAGGGACCTCCTGTGGGGAGGGACAGCAAGCTTTGGCCCAGCTCGGGGATGGGTGGGCTCTCAGACTCAGCTCTGTGTAAAAATTCTCCAGTGGGCTGCTCTCCCAAGTTCCCCTTTTCCGTGAAAGTGAAGAATTAGTACAGCTGTGTTTTTTAAAGCCACCTCTTGTCTCCACCCTTCGGGCACACCCGGGTGGGGCAGGAGGAAGCCACTGCATCTGTTGGCTCAGGGCCCAAGCCCTGCGAGCCGGGTGCCTGGCCCCGTCATGTCTCCTGTCTGTGCCGATCTCTATTAAAGGACTCCCTCTTGGTGGGCCTGGCCGTGTCCCTCCTTTGTGGCCCTGGGGGCTGTGGTCTGCCCCAAGAGTCAGCAACCTGTCTGGAGGTTGAGCCTCTGTGCCCACAAGGCCTGTGCTGGCCGTGGGGACTAGAGCGACCTGCGGGTGGCTCTCAGGCCCCAGGTCAAGCTCTGGATGTTCTAAGCCAAGGCTCAGCTGTTCTTGCCCCATGGTAAATTTCCTTTTCCCTGGAATTTTCCAAGTTGGCTTCAACCAGAGAGCTGCTTTGTGAAGTGTCCCAGGCTTGCCCAGAAGAGACATTTGCCACCATGTCACCTTCCCTGAGGGTGCCCTGGGGCAGGGAGCCAGCTGTCTGGTGGTTCCAGCCCCACCAGGGCCCTCCCCAGCTCTGGGCTTTGTTCCTGGGAGGCTGCTATCTGCTTGCTGCCCCCTAGAGTGCAGAGATGTGTCCTGGGCCTTGAAGGCCTTCCCATGCAGTGGGAGAGGCAAGAACTGCTGGGGAAAATAGGAACCCAGGGAGGAAGGGAGCAGCTGGCAACCTCAGGCTGGTGGCCAGGGCTTGCCCCGTGCTGTGCTGGAGGAGGGCAGAGGGCGTCCAGCTGCAGGGGTGGGAGGGAGGGAGGGAGGTGTCTGGTGTGGGCAGAGCCCCTGAGTGCCACTAACATTTGAGACCACAGAGGTGGGCCCTCTTGTCCCTCTACAAAGCCTCTGTTTCCAGCTTCTCTGCCCTCTGGCCAAGGGAACAGAAGTGAGAAGTGGTGCACACTCCTGGCGCAGGGGCCAGAGACAGGGCCAGGTGCAGTTCCGCTCAGCCAGAGTGTGCCTGGGGCAGTGGGCACCAGGGGCCCGCCCTTCTTGGGTGTCATCTGACAGTGTGCTGGGCATCATGTCTCTCCATCCCCGGGTATGGAGAACCCAGGAGACTGGGACAAGCAAAAGGCTGCAAACGACCCAGAAGCCCATCCTCAGAAGGGTGGAAAAATGGTTGAGGAAAGACTGTTCCAGAACATTATAAAGCAATGAATGGGCGCTGCAGCCCTGTGATCCATTGTGAGTACATCTCAGAAACAATAGGGACTGAAAAGCAAGATGTGGATGTTTATACAGTATGATACCATGTTTATTTAATTTTTATTTAGAGACAGGGTCTCGCTCTGTCACCCCAGCTGGAGTGCAGTGGTATGATCATAGCTCACTGCAGCCTTGAACTCCTGGGCTCAAGCGATTCTCCTGCCTCAGCCTCCCAAAGTGCTGGGACTACTGGCGTGAGCCACCATGCCCAGCTGGTGCCATTTTTATAAAACTCAAAACCAAGTATGTGTTGGGTGGGATTCATACATGTGTGCTAAAGTTGATGAAAGAAAGCAAGGGGGTCCACATGACACGATGCTTGCCTGTGGGCGTAGGACAGGGATGTGTTTAGAGAAGAGCAAAGGTGGGGGTGGGGTTCTGGCCCTCAAAGTCAGTTTTGTTTCACTTTATCATGCTTCCTATGTCACACACATTCTTGTGTATGTGCAAAGTATTACATAATTTATTGAAAGCTGACTAGACCTTACCAAACACTCCACCCGACAGCCTTGGACACACATTCTTCTCAAGTGCAGAGAACGTTCTCCAGGATGGACCACATGTTAGGCAAGTCTCAGTAAGTCAGAGATCACAAGGGAATAAAACTAGAAATCTACAGCAGAAGGAAAACCAGAAAATCCACAAAAATGTGGAATTTAAACAACATACTCTACCAAAGAGTCAAAGAAGAAATCACAAGGGAAATTAGAAAATACTTTCAGGTGAATGAAAACAAGACAACATGCCAAAATTTATGAGATACAGTGAAAGCAGTGCTGAGAGAGAAATTTATAGATGTAAATACATTAAAAAATGAGAGGCCAGGCATGGTGGCTCACACCTGCAAGTCCCAGCATTTTGGGAGGCCAAGGGAGGAGGATCGCTTCAGGCCAGGAGTTCAAGACCAGTGTGAGCAATATAGCGAGACTCCATCTCTATGAAAAAATTAAAATTAGCCAGGTGTGGTGGTGCGCACCTATAGTCCCAGCTGCTCAGGAGGCTGAGGCAGGAGGATGACTTGAGCCCTTGAGTTCAAGGTTACAGTGAACTGATTGTGCCACTGCACTCCACCCTGGGTGACAGAGCGAGACCCTGTCTCTAAAAAACTAATAAGATTAAAAATATAAAAGGAGCGAGATCTCAAATCAATAACATAACTTTACACCTTTGGGGACTAGAAAAAGAACAAACTAAATCCAAAGTTAGCAGCAGGAAGGAAATCCTGAAGATTAGAGCAGGGATTAAATGGAGAAAAGAATAGAGAATCAACATAAGAAAAGTTGGTTCCTTGTCAACAAATTTAACAAACCTTTAGATTGAGGGGGAAAAAGACAAAAGCAACTAAAATCAAGTGAAAGTGGGGATGTTATTACCAATCTCACAGAAAGAAAAAGGCTAATAGGAGAGTGCTATGAACAATTGTATGCCAACAAATTATTAATAGATAACCAAAATGACATGGCTAAGTTCCTAGAAAGACACTCATGACCAAAACTGACCCAAGAAGAAATAGAAATTCTGTACAGACCTATGACAAATAAAGAGGTAGAATCAGTCATCAAAAGCTTCCCAACAAAGAAAAGCCCAGAACCAGATGGTGAATTCTACCAAATGTTAGAGAAGAAAGGACGTCAATCCTCCTCCGCTGCTCCCTAACACTGCAGAGGGGGAAATACTTCCTAACCCATGCGGGAGGACAGCTCTCCTCCCCCACTGCCACAGCCCCCCACTCCGGACCCTCCCGCACAGGGAATGCTCCCACCCAGGCCCCTTTAACTCCACCCACTGTAGGTCTCCTCCTGGCCACCCTTTCAAGCTTTCAAGCTTGGGTGGCCATCAAGCCAGCCCATCCTGCCTACCCCTGGGGACTGATTCAGGATGGCCTGTGACCCAGGTTGGTTCAAAGACAGAATCCAGGAACATCAGTGCGATAAGAGAAATCTCTAGACATGATTGAGGAAGTGTTTAATCAGCCCATGGACCATTGACACCTTTTTTCTTGTCTGTCTGCTTTTTTTACAGTTTACTTTTTGTATCAGAGGTTATTGGCCACTTGCCTGATTGATTTTTTAAAAATTGTCTTACAGTGGAATGCACAAATGTGAAGTGCAGTGAGTTTTAGTAAGTGTGCACACCTGTGTACCTGCCTTCCCAAACCAGACAGACATGACCACCCCCCCACGGCCATCACTGTGCTGGCCCTGTCGCCAGAGATTAATTTTGCCCTTTCTGAAACTAGGTAAGTGAATCTTAGGGTTTGCATCTTCTTGTTAACTGACCCTTACTTCAAGCTTATATTTTTATTTTCATTTAACTGTAGGTTGTTCCTGTTTATCTTCTCTCAGTCATGATCCAGAAGGGAGGATTCATGGGCGCCCCTCCCCAACCTCCAGCACCCCAGCTCTGCTCTGGCCAGGTCACTCCCCTATCTGAGTCCTTTCACAGTGCATTATCCAGGACTTGATAGGTTGCAAGTGACAGTGACCAATTTGATACAGCTTAGGGAGGACGGGGCTCAAAATAGCAGTCCTGAAAGGGCCACCAAAGGCCCTACAGGCAGCTGGACACCAGGTAGGTGTCCTTCCAGGATGACCTTTCAGGCTTTCTATGAGCTTCATTGTCAGACTTACTGCTTCTGCGCAGGTGGGGCCTGGCGCTCCTAAGCCTCACTTCTCATTGATCCACCACAGAGGAGGTACTGACCCATCACTCTCTTTCTGGTTCCAAGTTTAAAATCCCAAGGATGGGCCCTGGTTGGCTCAGCTGGGTGGGGCCACGTGCACACCTAGAGCAGGGCCAGGAGCACGGCCCAAGAGGAAGGGGACAGTTATCAGAGGAGGGTGTACAGTTGGCCTCCCATAACCCTTGGGCTGAAAGCCAAATTCCTGGCCCCTGCAATTCCCAGCAATCTCCCCTTTGCCCCATTCCTGCCCTTCTACCTTTTGGTTCAGGCTTCAGCTGACATGCCATTACTGGTGACTGAGGGACCCTCTGCTTCCAGAATAAGTTGGCGCCTCCTCCTGCAGCCTCGATTCACTCTGTGAACTGCCTTTCACAGTCCCATCGTAACTGATAGATTAAATAGTGGTGTGATTATTTTCCCCAACTGTTTATTTATTTATTTAATTTTTTTTTGAGACAGGGTCTCACTTTGTCTCCCAGGCCAGAGTGTAGTGGCATCATCATAGCTCACTGCAGCCTCAAGCTCCTGGGCCCAAGTGATCCTCCTGCCTCAGCCTCCCAGCTAGCTGGGACTACAGGTGCACGCCACCATACCCAGCTAATTATTTAAACAAATGTCTTGTAGAGACAGGGTCTCTCTGTGTTGCCCTGGCTAGTCTCAAACTCCTGGCCTCAAGTGATCCTCTCGCCTCACCCTCCCAAAGTGCTAGGATTACAAGTGTGAGCCACTGCGCCCGGCCCCAACTTTTTATGTAGCTGGGCATGGTGGCTCATGCCTATAATCCCAGCACTCTGGGAGGCCGAGGTGAGAGAATCCCTTGAGGACAGGAGTTCAAGGCCAGCCTGGGCAACATAGCTAGACCCCATCTCTAAAACAAACGAATAAAAAAATAGTGCAATGAGCACCCACATAGCCTTGAGATTCACCAATTGTTAACATTTTGCCACATTGCTTTATTGCATGCTCTCTTTCTTCCCATATATCTATATTTTTGAATACACGCACTTTTTTTTGTTGCCAACTTTGTAAAGTAAGTTGCAGACAAAATACATACTTAATCTCTAAATACTTCAGCATGCATCTTGGAAAAATAAGAATGTTCTCTTGTATAACCACATCACCATTATCACACCCAAGAAAATTAACAATACAGTCGTCCCTCCAGGGAATTGGTTCCAAGGCCCCCTGTGGATCCCAAAATTTGAACATGCTCAAGTCTCTTATAGAAAATGGTGTAGTATTTGCATATAACCTATGCACATCCTTCTGTATACTTTATTTTTTTAATTTATTTTATTTTTACTTTTAATTGACATGTATAATAATTATACATATTTATGAGGTACATAGTGGTGTTTTAATACGTACAATGTACACTGATTAGATCATGATAATTAGCATATGCATCACCTTGAACACTTATCATTTCTTTGTGTTGGGAACATTCACTATCCTCCTTCTAGCTATTTGAAACTATGTAATAGATTATTGTTAACTACACTCATCCTACAGTGATACAGAACACCAGAACTTACTATGCCTGTGCAGCTGTAATTTGGTATCCTTTAATAAATCTCCCCCGTCCCCTAGGTTACTTATAACAGCTAATACAGTGCAAATAGTTGTTATACTGTATTTTTTACTTGTATTTTTTTATTGCTGTATTACTATTTTTTTACTGTTGGGGTTTATCCCGAATCTTTTCTATCTGAGTTGGGTTGGATGTGCAGATGGGGAACCTGCAGCTATGAAGCGCTGACTGTAACTCCGCGGCATCTCTGTGGTATTCATAGGTCCCGACGGTACCTTCTTTTTTCAATCCAGAATCCAATCAAAGCTTACATTTTTCATCTGGTTGTTGTGTCTCTTTAGTTTCTTTTAATCTAAAACAGGCTGTCTTTTTTTTCATTACATTGATCTTTTCACACAGTTCCGGAGTTGACTCATAGAATGTCCCCTGAGCGTCCCCTCCTGATGTTACGTACTTTTTCCTTTATCACCTATCTCCTGTCATTGGAACAGTAGGTCTGGAGCCTGATTAAATGTTTTTGGCCGGAGGACACCCTCTGTTTTTCACCTGTTTTCCCAGCTAAACTGTGAGCTCCATGAGGGCAGTGTCATCCTGATGTTCTCCACTGCTGACAATATTTGTCAAAGAAATTAACCCTGGAATGAACGGACCAAACCCCTGGGAGTGGTGCCGGTTTCCGCGAGTGCATCTGACAGTCTACACGGAAGGCTGTCGCTCACACCAGCCACACGCCCAGCATGGCCAGCGTCTCCTGCTTGGCTTGTCTGCGTGTTATCGTCTCCACTCAGCTTGGGAACATCCTGGCTGAGGGAAGTGTACCCTGCAGGGCTGGCATGGGACATTCGTATGTGTCCATCGAATATTTGCTGGTTTCATTAAGGAAGTGTTTGCCAGTCTACTGTGATAAGATTGTTAACTGAGTGAGACCTGGTGGCTCAGGGGTCACAGCATGGGGTCAGGGGTCCACTGTTGGAAGAACCTTCAAACGCAGCATAGCAAGGACTGCCAGGCACCACCCAAATACCAGCCAGCTCCCTCTGCCTTGGTAATAACTCTGGTTTTCCACTAAGCACTTCGCTGACCAGGAGAACAAACTCCCTCCCCAAATGCTTTATTTTTATTTGTTTTTTTTTGTTGTTGTTGTTTTAGAGAAAGGGTCTCCCTCTGTTGCCCAGGCTGGAGTGCAGTGGCACAATCATAGCTCACTATAACCTCCTGGGCTCAAGTGATCCTCCTGCCTCAGCCTCCCGAGTAGCTAATTTTTTAAATTTATTTATTTATTTATTTATTTATTTATTTATTTATTTATTTTTGAGACGGAGTCTTGCTGTGTTGCCTTGGGTAGAGTGCAGTGGTGTCATCATAGCTCACTGCAACCTTACACTCCTGGGCTCAAGCAATCCTCCTGCCTCAGCCTCCCAAGTAGCTGGGGCTACAGTTGCACACCGTGCCCGGCTAATATTTTTCTATTTTTAGTAGAGACAGGGTCTTGCTCTTGCTCGCTGGTCTCGAACTCCTGAGCTGAAGCCATCCTCCCGCCTCGGCCTCCCAGAGTGTTAGGATTACAGGTGTGAGCCACCATGCCCCGGCCCTCAAATGCTTTTGTAGCTGTGTGTGACCACTCTGTGTGGGATGTCAGTAGGGGTGTTGATGCCAAGGATATCTCCTTAGAGGGAGGGATGTGCCCCCTCTACATTGCTTCTCCTTCCTGCTGCTGGAATGTGTATGTGATGGGCAGCACTTGACCCCCAGGTGGATGCTGAATGTTGAGGCAGCTGGAGCAAAAAGATGACAAGGGCCTGAGTCTCCAGGAATTGTGTGGCTGTAACAATGGCCTGGACTGACCATATATGCTGATGTAAGAGAAATAGATGTCTGAGCCAGTATTGTTTGGTGTTTTCTGTCTTGAAGCCAAACCTCTTCCTGACTGAAGCCGCACAGGACCACAGAGATCGGAGGTGAAGCAGGAGGATCCTGAGCGCTCCTGGCTCAGTACCTGAGCCAACCTGCTCTTCCAGTTTCTTTTTTCAGAGATAGCTGGACATGTCCTGCTCTTTTGTGTTCTCCCTTTGCATTTTTCCCAACTGTGCCCAAAAGAGCCCAAGGTAAGAAGAACAGCAAGACCATCCTCATTAGCAGTGGAGTTAACTGGGAGGCCCAGGCCCTCACCTTACCATGCAGTGTCACATTCAACCTTGGGCTGCTTGCAACCTGGGTGGAAATGCTGCTTCTGTATAGTAAATACACACTTATGGTACAAAACAAATAAATAACTAAAAAGTTAAAAAAAATAAAACAGCAGAGTGACAGAAACTCTCCTTCATTCCTGGAGGGAATGCAAAATGGTGCAGCCACTTTGGAAGGCAGTTTGGTGGTTTCTTGCAAAACTAAGCATACTCTTACCACATGACCCAGCAATTGTACTCCTTGGTATTTATTCAAATGAGTTGAAAACATATGTCCACACAAAAACCTGCATGTTATGTTTATAGCAGCTTTATTCATAATTGCCCAAACCTGGAACAACCAAGATGTCCTTCAGTAGGTGAATGGAGAAATACACTGTGGTTCATCCAGGCAATAGGATATTATTCAGCACCAAAAAGAAATGAGAATCTGGGCAGGGTGGCGAGTGCCTGTAGTCCCAGCTACTCGGGAGGCTGAGGCAGGAGGATCGCTTGAGGCCAGGAGTTGCAGGTTGCAGTTAGCTATGATCATGCCACCACACTCCAGCCTGGGTGACAGAGTGAGACCCCATCTTTAAATTAAAAAACAAAAATAAAAAGAAATGAGCTATCAAACTGTGAAAAGACATGAAGTAATGTTAAATGCACAATTTTAAGTGAAAGCCCATCTGAACAGGCTACATAATGTATGATTCAAACTCTATGACATTCTGGATAAGGCAAAATTCGACAGAGACAGTAAAAAAATCAGTGGCTGCTAGGAGTTAAAGGGAGGGAAGGATGAATAGGAAGAACACAGAGGACTTTGGGGGCAGTGAAAATACCCTGTATAATACTATAATGGTAGAATTATAGCATATAAGTTTCAATTTTGCTGTGAGCCTAAAACTGCTCTAAAAAATGAAGTAATTTTAAAAATTGGCATCTTACATATTTAAAAATACCAAGTAGGCCAAGCAAGGTGGCTCATGCCTATAATCCTAGCAGTTTGGGAGGCCGAGGTGGGAGGATCTCTTGAATATAAAAACTGAAAATACCAACTGACATTCTTTTTTTTTTTTGAGACAGAGTCTTGCTCTGTTGCCAGGCTAGAGTGCAGTGGTGTCATCATAGCTCACTGCATCCTCAAACTCCTGGGCTCACCCAATCCTCCTGCCTCAGCCTCCTGAGTAGCTGGGACTACAGGGGCCCACCACACCCGGCTAATTTTTCTATTTTTAGAAGAGATGCGTTCTCGCTCTTGCTCAGGCTGGTCTCGAATACCTGACCTCAAGTGATCCTCCCCCTTGGCCTCCCAGAGTGCTAGGATTACAGGTGCGAGACACTGCACCGGGCTCATAATTATTTTTATTGATGTAGAAAAATAAAACAAAACAAAACAGTGTAGATGGGTGGAAAGCAGGAAGGATTCCTGGATGGTCTTTCAGAAACGATCTGTGCACAGGTAAGTCTAGAAAGACATTTGACACTTGTACAGCTCCTCATGCCCAGACTCCTGCCCACAGGGGGTCCCCCAGTACATATGGATTGGAGCTAGGCCTTCCCACAATGGTAGCCATAACAGGCATGTGGGCTGGGCTCCAGTGCTGAATGGTGGTATAGGGCGTCTAGTGTCCAGGGCCTATCCCTCCCGGGCTGGTCTTCAGGGTATTGCCACCTGTACTCTGTGCAGAGGAGGTGCCTTTAGTTCCTTCCCTTTTTCTGAGCCTGAGCCTCCTGACCTCCCACTGAATTTGTGAGTTACTAGAGAGCCTTCCAAGAAATTCCTTTTTGGCTTAAGTTTGCTAGATTGTAACCAAAATTTTTGGCTGGTACAGAAACCTACATCTTTCAAACAGGACATGTGGATTCTAGTTCTGGTCATGACAGAGTAGCTGGTGTGAAACTTGCCCTCCTGTCAACACTGGACATAGGAAACAATAGCTTTTAGCCAATGGTCAGCCGGAGCTGTGCTCTCTGGGAGAAGTGAGTGCTCTGGACAGGTCCCATGTTCCCTCCGGCATCGGCCAAGCGCAGTGCTGGGAAGTGGGATACAGAGGACAGAGGCCTCATGGGGTGCAGGAAAGGCTGCCTCCAGGGCTGCCCAGGCAGTTGGGACTTGGGGCACAGGGTCCCAGAGAAGAGAGGACCACAGAGAAGAAGTGCCGGACCTGGGTGGTCATTCCCCTTGGGTCCTCAGCTACACCTCAAGCTGCGTGTGTGCAGGGAGCAGGGCAGGCAACCCGCACTGTCACATGGGACCCTTCACTTAGAAGGGCCTTGCTGGGGTTAATGCTCTGCTGTTGCTGTCTTGAAATTCTTCAGAACATTTGAACAAGGGGGCCACATTTTCATTTTGCACTGAGCCTGGAATTTATGTAGCTGGTCCTGGCAGACTGAGACGAGAGGCCTAGGAGAGAACAGCTGCTGAGGGCTGAGAGCAGACCCAAGGCACATGCTGGAGAAGGGTGGCACAGTCCTGGGAGAGGTGGCACAGTCTGGAAGAGGTTGGCATTCCAACCCAGCCAGGGAGGAGGCCTTGTGAACACCCTGGGGTGAGGATCATATGCAGTAATCAATCCCAGGAGAAAGGGAGCTTCTTTCCCAATATTTCCAGCAAAAGTCCTGGGGAAGGTCCATATTAGCCAGATAAGGGGTTTGTGCCCATCCTGAGCCAAACACCACCATCATTTTTACAGGCCAGAACCAAGTAACTGCCCAATCCTGAAGCTGAGAGTGAGGTCAGCGCCACCCAGAACACATATATTGGGCAAGGGGTTCCCCAAAAGGAATTAGGGTACTTTTAGCAGAAGAAAGGAACAGGGGTGCTGATCTGGCACACAGCAGACATCCCACCCACATGGTCGCTGACTCCCTGTTGTGATTTCACAGCTCTTAGATGCCCTATGTTTCTTACACACCCCTGCTCTGAGTCTCAGAGCAGGATTGGCACTGGGAAGAGGGGTACCCCTGTAGCTCAGCCTTCCAGCCTCGGGCTTTGGAGGAAGGAAAGTGTATGTGTGTTCATGGATGTCTACTGAATGAGCAGAGGCTTGGAAATGTGGAAACAAATAGAGCCACAGGATGCCCCTTCCCTCCCAGCCTGACCAGGCCACCCACATTGAGTGTCTGAGAGGGAGGCTTCATGGTTAATTGGCCAGGGTGGGGTTATTTTCCCTAATACCTATTTTACTGTGGGGTGGGGTTTCTGGAATTCATCTATGGCATCCATGTTCTGGGTCCCCAGTGGAAGTCCTGAGGAGGGAAGGGACAAGTAGAGGTTCCAGCTGAAAGCAGAAGAGAGAGATCCTCGGGGCATGGGGACCCAGGCTTCACTCTAGCCCAAGACAGAGAAAAGTTACATTCAGCACCCCTGAGAGAGGTGTGAGCTGTGGCCCAGTGTGTGCTCCTAGCCAAGAATTGGTGAAGATTCAGATGAGGGCCTGGCTGGACAGGGCTGGAGGTGGCTGGGAGGCCAAGGCCATGGGCCCAGCCCAAAGTGAGGGCAGGACAGAAAGACTTTTGCTAAGTATGTGAGTGTTGTCTCAGGATTTTGAACTCCAGTGGAACAGAAGATAAGACAGAAGTCACAGCTCAAACACCAATAAATGAATCAAATGAAGCAGTGAGGGAGGGTGGCAGAGGGCCTGGCATGGAGAGCAGCAAACAGCAGGCCAGGAGGCAGCTGCTTCCGTACCCTGTGACTAGCTGTGCCTGAAGGACTCCCCTTAGGGCCAGGGTCTTTGGTGGGCACATGGCCCTCTGGAATTCCAAGTAAGGCTCAGAGAGTCAGAGGGCTCTTGGTTCTGAGTCAGGTCTCATCAGACGACATCCTGGCCCAACACATCCCAGCAACCTGGACACACACTCCTCACCCAAGGTGAACATTAGCAGCTCCAGGGGGTATCAGCTGTGCTTTCCTAAGGCCCACTCCCATTATAGATCTGTGAGCACCTTCACAGATATGGTGCCTTCTCATTATGTCCTCAGATGGCAGAAGGGCAAGCAGGCTCCCCACCTTCCCACGCTTGTCCTCCCTCCTGTGCACTACATTCTGTTGGACATTTCTCATGGTTACTGTCTCTGTCTGATAACATAGGCCATCTGTGGCTCTACTTCTATTGACTGTTGCTTCTCTGGACAATGGGTCACATTATCTCGCTTTTTCAGGTGTCTGTATTAGGGTTCTCCAGAGAAACAGAACCTATATATATGTTATATATAGAGATGTTATACATATGTATAACATATGTAAAAACAGATGTATAACATATGTAAAGATGGCTCATATATATGTATTTTAATATATACACACACACATAAAGAGATTTATTATACAAAATTGGCTCACATGATTATGGAGGCTGACAAGTCCCAAGACCCCTACAGTGGTCACCACAGGGACTTTGCCAAAATCACCCCAGGAGCCTGGATAACTGGGCCTTGTGGAAAATGTTGACCTTACATTTGGTGGCAGGACCCAAATGCACACCAGAGCTAAATGTGAGTTACCATGCGGTCAAATATGAGATACAGCCAAATGAACACAACCTGTGCACTCTTAACAGAATGAAAAGGCAACACACAGAATGGGAGAATATATTTGCAAATCATGTATCTGACAATGGATTAATATCCAAAATAGGTAAAGAATTCCTAAAACTCAACAACAACAAAAAATCCAATTCAAAAATGGGCAAAGAACTTAAACAGACTTTTCTCCAAAGAAGATACACAAATGGCCAAAAGCACAAAAGATGCTCAACTTCACTAATCATTAGGGAAATGCCAATCAAAGCCACAATGAGCTACCACTTCACACCTGTTAGGATGGCTACTGTATATATTTTTTTCTAAAAACAGAATAATGAATATTCGTGAGGATGTGGAGTAATTGGAATGCTTGTGCATTGCTGGTTGGAATGTAAATTTGTGTGGGCACTGTGGAAAACAAACAGTATGGTGGGTCCTCAAAAAACAAACATGGTAGTACCATTTGATCCAGCAACTCCACTCCTGGGTACACTGCCAAAAGAATCGAAAGCAGGGATTTACCAATGCTTGTAGCAGCATTAAACACAATGGCACAAAATGTGGAAGCAACTCAGATGTCCATTGATGGATGAATAAGCAAAATGTGGTTTATACATACAAAGGAATATTATCCAGCCTTAAAGAGGAAGGAAATTCTGACACAGGCTACAACTTGGATGAACCTTGAAGACATCACGCTAAGTCAAGTAAGCCAGTCACAAAAGGACAAATCCTGCATGATTCCACTTACGTGAGGTCCCTACAGCAGTCAAATTCATAGAGACAGAAAGTAGAATGGGGGTTGCCAAGGGCTGGTGGAAGGGAATAGGGAGTTAGTGTTTAATGGGTGTGGAGTTTTAGTTTGGGAAGATGAAAAGAGTTCTGGATATGGATGGTGGTGATAGTTGCACAACAATTTGAATGTGCTTAATGCCACTGAACTGTACACTTAAAAATGGTCAAATGGCTTACGACTGTAATCCTAGCACTTTGGGAGGCCGAGGCAGGAGGATCGATTGAGCCCAGGAGTTCGAGACCAGCTTGAGCAAGAGGAAGACCCCATCTCTACAAAAATAGAAAAATTAGCCAGGCATGGTAGTGCACACCTGTTGTCCCTGCTACTCTGGAGGCTGAAGCAGGAGGATCGCTTGAGCCCAGAAGTTTGAGGTTGCAGTGAGCTGTGATGATGCCACTGCACTCTAGCCAAGGCAGGCAACAGAGTGAGACCCTATCTCAAAAAAACAAAAAAAAAAGTAAAAAAAAATTTTATGTTTTGTCTACTTTAGCATGATTTAAATAAAATCGAGGATGTGGCATGGTGGTGATGAGCACGGGGCGCAGAGTCAGGTGGAAATTGGCATCAACCCTGGATTTTCCACGTGGCTGCTGTGTGATTGTGCACAAGCTACTTAACCTTGGTGAGCTTGTCTCCTCTTGCAGAAAATAGGGATAATAATAGTGTCTTCATTGTCCACTTGTCCTTTCAATACTTCAAAGGACTGCGGCGAGAATTAAACACTGACCTTGATAATGGCAATTAACACTTTCTAGAATTCTGTGTTCACTAACCTAAGCCTCATTTCTGTTTTTGGGGGGCTATGTTGACCCTTTCTGATAGGGAAATTCCCCACCTGAAGAGCTCAAGAGGGAGACAAAATGTGAAAACACCCAAGATGAAGGGCTGGTCTCAGCAGGTACAACCCCCCTTCCCCCAGCCCCAACCTCAGTACCGCCCTGGGTGGGTGGGTGGGGTGCTTCGGAGTTGGGGCCCACCAGGGCATTGGGGCATTGGTGGGGTCCTCCCCAGGCCTGTGCTGGGCTCTGCTGGGCTGTGGTTGTGCCGGCTTCCCAGGAGGCCCAGGGCTCCCAGTCTCTCCCTTTTCTGCTGAGTCAGCTGTTGTAGGTGTATCAGACACCACCCGCTATCTACCCAAGGGGCTACCCAAGGCAAGGGGCTTCCCTCTTGCCTTCCTCCTTACTAACAGGGCTCTAGGAGGTATGGGTGGCCATGTGACCAATCAAAATACAGTTGACTCTCAGCCAGGTGAGATGATGCACGCCTATAGTCCCAGCTACTTGGGAGGCTGAGACAGGAGGGTTGATTGAGCCCAGGAGTTAGAGGCTGTATAGTGTGCGATGACCTTGCCTGTGAATAGCAACTGCACTCCAGCCTGGACGTCACAGCAAGACCCCATCTCTAAAAAAACAAAAAATAAAATATAGCTGACCCTTGAACAATGCAGGAGTTAGGGGTTGTAGTCGAAACTCTGTGTAGTCGAAAATCTGTGTATAACTTTTGACTCCCCCAAAACATAACTACTAATAGCTTACTGTTGACTGGAAGCCTTACCAATAACATAAATGGTTGATTAATACATATTTTGTGTTGTATGTGTTATATACTGTATTCTGACAATAAAGTAGGCTAGAGAAAAGAAAATGTTATTAAGAAAATCAACAAGGAAGAGAAAATATATTTACTCTTCATTAAGTGGAAGGGGATCATCATAAAGGCCTTCATCCTCATTGGCTTCACGCTGGGTAGCTGAGGAGGAGGAGGAAGAGGAGGGGTTGGTCTTGCTGTCTCAGGGGTGGCAAAGGTAGAAGAAAATCTGCGTATAAGTGGATCCATGCAGTTCAAACCTGTGTTGTTTGGGGGCCAACTGTAGTCATCTTCCTGGAATCCTGCAGCCAAGAGTGGAAACTATTGGGTGGGGCTCCTGGAAAGCTTTTAAAACAGGACAGACTGTGGTGGCTCCCATCTTTGACTTTTGCCCTTCTTCCTTCCTCCCTCGTCTTCCTGTCTGCCCGGAGAACTTGAACCTGAACCTGAGGGATGCCAGATGCCAGTAGCGGTAGCCATCCAGAGTCATGAGGGATTTAGGGATGGAAAGAGCAAGGTCCCCAGGGCACCTGTTGTGACAGTTTTGTGTTCTGTGGCTTTTTTATGTAGAAAGACTACTGAGGGGTTATTATATGTTAACAATTGATATTTAATTTATTAAAGCTACACTTCTAAAACCTACTTCTTTCCTGGGCTTTAAGTTTAGCTTACAAGTCACATTAGTCTAAGTATAGCAAATTTGAACTCTTTTAACACATCTTCAGCGGGGCACGGTGTCTCACACTTATAATCCTCAGGACGCTGGGGCAGGAGGATTCCTTGTGCCTAGGAGTTCGAGGCTCCAGTGAGTTATGATCGAACCTCTGCACCCCAGCCTGGGCAACAGAGCAAGATGTCGTCTCTAAAAAAATAAACAAATAAAAAATCTTTTAACATTTTGAACTGCATTTGTCAATGCAATACACTTGATTTCCTTTTAAAGTATTTAATTGTTTAAATTAACAAAGAAAACCTTCCTATCAAACAACTCTGATAAACTTTTAAATATGTTGAACTTAACGTACTCTTAAATGTTAAAATGAAATAAGCTTTGTAATATTTCAATCGGAAATCACAAGTCTAAATCAATCTTTACCTACATGTTTTAAAATAAACTGTAAGAACAGGGAGTTCCTAAAAATGGGTGCAGTTTTCTTTTTGGAATGACATTAATTTTCTAAAGTGAGATTGTGATGATGTTTGTACAATTCTTAATTTTCTAAAAATCATTGAAATGTATGTTTAAAACAAGTAATAAAGCTGTTCAAAATGCATACATAAACCAATGTGAGAAAAAAACTATATATTTTAACTGTAATTAAATAATAACTATCTACTACTTTGAAAATGGAATTATAGGCTATTGTTCTAAGAAGCCAAGTTCTCTTAAGCATTACAACTCCTGAACACCTACCTGAGGTGTGTGACAGCCGGACTCTGGCCTGGCTGCAGACAAGGTCCTTTTGGCCACCCCTGGGTGCCTGCCATGGAAAGACCCCTATTCTTGGGGCCTGGACAGACCTGTGTTCCCTCCATTCACCTGCGCTCCGGGCCCTCCCTGGGTGGAGTGTGCAGGTCTCTTTTGCTTCTTCCTCTAAACCCCTTTATACTTGATGGAACCCTTGTTTACATAAATGTCTTTTCTGTCCTTCTCTGACCATTTCTGCATTTAACAGACATTCCAAATTCTTTCCCATACTTCTAGGGCACTTTGGTTATTCCACGTGGCTTTTCTGACTTCTGATCACCCCTCGATAGGCCCATTTTGCTAAGAGCGCCTTTGAGTTGCTGTCTGCCTCTGGAGTTTTTATTGTATGAGACAAATGAATTCCTGTCTAAGCCGCTATTGAGGGAGTTTTCTGCTGCTTGCCACTCACACATTCTTAACTGATACAGCACCTGACTGCCGCTTAGAGCTAAGGACCCTGTGTCATCAATGGAGTCAAATGCCAACAGGCCATAAAGCGAAGGAGTCCTTTGGGTTTGTAAATCAGAGGTCCCTGGAGGCCTGGGCTGGGGACTGCGCATATTGAGGAGTGTGGACTATTCTCTCTAGGGAGTTCACTGTGAAGAGAAGGGTAGCTATAGGGTGTGGCTTGAGGGAACGGTGGATGGCGAAGAATCCTGGTAGGGCAAGGGAAGATGTTCCCGGTAAGGAGAGAAAGGGAAAGAGAGTAAAGGGACAGAGGAAGCACAACACTGGGTCAAGGACTGGCTTCAGAAGGCCACATGGGGGACCAGGACAGAATTTGGCCAGGAGAGAGGAAGGATCCAGGGAGAAGGAAGTGAGGATGCTGCCAGGTATCAGCAGAGGTGCGATGGTGGGGCTGGGACGTTTTCATGCATGGGATGACTGCCAAGAGGCAGGAGGACTGTGGAAGCCAGGACGGGGCTTCAGAGGGGGGAGTGTGAATCAATTCCCATGTCCCACTGAGGAGACACACTCCAGGGCCCAGGCTTTTGTTAGCCCTTTCATCACTCACACATGGGACTATTAATCTCATTCATATGTTCGCTCATTCATTCACTTAACAAACTTTTCCTGAATTCTGATGTCGGCAGGGTACAGGGATCCGGTACACACAGGGGAAAGGTGTTGTTGGCAGACCAGACTGGACGACTCTAGGAGAGCTAAGGAAGCCTCCCCAGAGGGGGCCACAGAGGTGGGCTTTGCCTGGTGGAGGGGGGAAAACATTTCAGGGAAGGCACTGCATAGACACAGGCATGAGCCATGGAAAAGCCAGCGGTGGTGGCAGGGTGTGGAGGGGAGGATGAGAAATTCAGCCTGGCGGATAAAAGTTCAGCCCACAAGACTGGACAAGCAAGTTGGGACCAGACTGCGAAGGGGTGGCTTAGATTCTATACTGTGGGTGATCAGGAGCCCTCTCCCATGCTTAGCATTGGAGTTGCAAAATCAGATGGTTTTGAAAATGACCATCCTGGAAGTACCAGAAAAAACTGGGGCTGAGTAACAGGTTAGGAGGCTGCTATGAACGACCAAGCAAGAGCTGTGGCGTGGCAAGGGGAGGGGGACCTGGGATGGAGAGAAGTCCTGGGGAGGAGAGGAGGGGCAGGAGAGGAGGGAGAGAGGAGGCCTGGGCAAAGGGAGGACAAGAAGTGCTGTCCTGAGGGCTTCATCTATGGGGGAGACCCAGTCGGCAGAGAGACTGCACCTGCAGTGAGCTTGGTTTAGAATAACCTCAGACTCTGAGCCACGGGAATGGATGAGGTTGATCTTGGAGGGTGTGTAAGGGAACAGAACAAGGTCAAATGTGCAATTCTGACAGAGGAGAAATCTGTGAAAGAGTTAAAGGGGAAATGATCAGACGCAAAAGAAATGGAACAGAAAAGTCAAAGCCATCAAGGAAAGGAAGCTGTCCAAGCAGGAGGTGATGAAACATGCCTGATGCGGGGCAGCGTGAAGCCTGCAAACAGCACCTGGGTTTGTGGGTTGCAAGGTCTCTGATGGTCTCAGCAGGAGCAGTTTCCATTCAGCTTTGAAAGCAGAAGTTCTGAGCTAGGCCTTGGGCAAGAGGCACACAGGAGACAAGTTACCCTCTTCCAAAGTAGTCTGTTTTTATCATTTTTGAATACCCTGATTTTTTTCCCTTGTTACATTCTCTCTTGCTTAGACACATGTTTGAGATAAGTATTTATTTATAAGATGCTATACGAACAAAAATTAAAGTCGAGTTATGGAGTTCCGCTTGCTGGTATAGAACACCTCCAGCTAGCCATATCAAGGCACTGTTGAGTTCCTTTGGATTTGCTTTTGGTTTGATTCATCCAAATAAGGCATGGACAGCCCTACATTCCTGAGGTTCTGTGTCTGCTTATATTTTACAGTTAGGAAGTCCAGTTCAACAGATAATGCTAGAAAACGATACCCTGCAACATTGGCTCCCCCCTTAACAAACAAAACGCTTGGACATTTGCATCCTTGAGTGTACATGCCCTATGCTTGTGTAGATGAAATGAGACCTACGACCTTGCCATGACAACGTTGATGGTGACAAGGCGGCAGGGCTTTCAAACAGTTTCAAGAGGCAAGACAAGTCACGAGGATGTGTTTATTTTATTATGCATTCATTCATTTCTTAGGAAGAGTTCCTAACTGCTCTAAGTTTCAGGATGGAGGAGCGAGAAGTTGAATTTATGCCTAATGGCCTTGGGTAATTTTTTTCAGTGTCAGATGAGGACAAGTAGCTTCCTCAAGATTGCAAAGCACTGGGTGATGTGGAGTGAGCAAAAAACG
This sequence comes from Daubentonia madagascariensis, assembly GCA_023783475.1. Classification (NCBI taxonomy): domain Eukaryota; kingdom Metazoa; phylum Chordata; class Mammalia; order Primates; family Daubentoniidae; genus Daubentonia; species Daubentonia madagascariensis. Next base: position 14,164,621 of record JAKFHU010002658.1, read on the forward strand.
CACTTTCCAGTTCTGGCTTTGCTAACACTTATAAGCAGACTAGAAGCTGGAGCCTTAATTTCCACATCCCTAAAATGGGGTTTTTGTGAGAACAAAACAACACACTCTTTAAATTCTCTAAATTCCTGCATCTTGTAGGCTCCGGATGTTATTAACAATGGCAAGAGGCCAGACACCGAAATTTATCTATCAGATGAATTCTCGTTTTTTTGTCTCACCACAACCCTATCCTGGTTTTGCAAACGAAGAAAATGAGTTTTAGAGACATTAAATAGCATCCTCAATATTGCAACTAAATGGCAGCCCAGGATATATAAATTCCCTTTTCAAAGTTCTCTGAACAAAAGACGAGTCACACAAGCGCATTTTAATAAAAGTATTATTAATGTCTTTGCCTGAAGGAATTCACTTTTAAATCGTGGCTTATCTTTCACCCAGAAATCAGAACACAATTCTGCCCCTGAAGGCGGGGAGTGTATTGGGGGGGAGGTGGCAGCAGAGACTTAAGGGGAAAAAAAGGCAAAAACGTGCACAATGTGTCTTCACAGGTTAAGAGCCTGGCCAGGCTCCTGTTTTAACGGCTTCCTCCTGAGGAAAATTCAAGCAGAGTAGGCAAGATATTTTCGGAAAGTAGGGCATTTTGAAAGCATTTCATAACCTCTCTCAGATGGAGGGACCGCCTGTGCCCCATCCTCGGCTTAGGGTAAACGGTGACACTCACAGGCAACCTCGCCACCCCCATGGCCTGGCCAGACGCGGCGCGGAGGTCGCCCGGGTAGGATGCGGTCGCACTGCCGCTCTCCGGTCCCGCGAACGCGCCGTCTCCACTTCCGCCCGCGGAGGCGTAGGGTCTGGGCGCGAGACCCTGCGCGACCTTGACTGGCGGCGCGACCTTGAGGTTCGCCTCAGTTGCCTTCTCTGTGCAATGGGGAGACACGCCTCGTAGCGGGGCAGGGACCGAGGCGCCGCCGCGTTCCAGTCACCCTCCCGCGTACTCCCCGGCTCCGCACCGACCCATCCCCCTCGCTCCGCGCTCCGCGCGGCGGTACCGCCCAGAGCCCCGCGCCGCAGCCACCGCGACGGAGCCCGCGGGCGGGAACCTGCCTCCGCCCGTCAGCGCGCACGCGCGCCTCCGGTGCCGCCCTCCCGGCGCTGGCCTCCGCCCATAAGCCAAAGGCCCTCTCACTCTGGCCGAACTGCAGTCGCGATTGGCCAGGACTGAGGCGCGAGACCGGGCTGTGGGCGGGGCCCGAACCTGCTATAAAGAGGGCGGGCGACCGGGCTCGTGCCGCTTTGCAGACGCTGCTGCTTTCCGGAGTCGCCTGCTAGTAGCCATGGTCAACCCCGCCGTGTTCTTCGATATCGCCGTCGACGGCGAGCCCTTGGGCCGCGTCTCCTTTGAGGTCGGGCGGACGGCGGCATGCCGGGGTTGGGCCCAGGGAGCGGGCTGAGGGAGAGGCGGGCGGCGGCGCCTAGAAGGCTAGGGCGCGGGCCGACCCCTCCTGAGGAGCGAGGGCGGGCGGGCGGCGGCGCCATTTCCTGACGAGGGGCCATTTTGGGAGGCGGCGAGGCGCTGGGGGGAGGCTGGGGCGGTGGTGGACAAAGACGGGCGGGGCGGCCGCGCGGCAGTTGGGGAAGGGGGCCCGTGCCCTCCGCCCGCCCGCCCGGCGGACCCACGTGGCCGCGCCCTGCCCGGCGCACGTGCTCGGCGGCCGCGCTCCCGCCCGCGCCCTGCGAGCCGTTGGGCCCCGCCCTGGCTCGGCCTCGGCACTGCAGACCGGAGCCAGAAGGGCGCTCGCGAGCATTTGTAACCACCCTCCTGGGAAGCTCCATCTCGAGAAGCGGCAGGAGGCACCGAGGTGCTTTACACCCCGAGCTGGGGAGCTACCTGTCTGGGGGTTTTTCTCAGGGACCAAGGCGCGGTGTGAGCCCGTCCGTGTTAGTTTAGACCTGCTGTAAATCCCGGGAGGCCGTGTTAAAGAAGTAGGATTTGTTAAGAGGATGCGATTGTGACTTGAATGCACGTCCAGTTTGTTAAAATAGGAAATTTTATTTAGAAATAAGCCCCAAACATCCTTCCACGTCCCCCAACCCCAAGCGGAAATGTGAAAACGGGCCTTGGTTTTGCTGGTGCCCAAGGGCCGCCTTTCGCTGCAGTGACGGCGCCGGCGGGGGAGGCGCTCTCGAGCCCCTCCCGATTGTCCCTGTACAACATAATAGGCAAGTTGAGACTGGCCACAGGGCAGGCCTTTTCTGACGAAAGTGGATTACCAATGATTACCTAATTAGGTTTGAGGGCGTTAAACGAGTAGTTAAACATGAATTAGTAATTACAGCAGAATATCTAAATTTGGCGTTTCTTTTTAAAAGTTAAATATTACATGCAATTCCATTCCAGTTAACTCAATATGGTAGGCCTTAGGGTGTAGTGAAATAAGGTGTTATTCTCTTAAACCACTTCTCAAAAGCCACTAATGCTTAGGGATCTTATTCCAAAAATAGATTTCCCTTTCCTACAGTCTTCATGAGGGCAGGGGGGTTTCCTTGTTGCCTATTTTGTCCACAGTGCCTGGCACATAGTAGACATCTAAAAACTTGGAGAATTACTTCCTAATAAATCTACATCCCACTTTTATCTGTAGTCAGAACTGATAATTGACAAGGGCCCTTGTGGAAACTTGGCCTGAGCCTGATGCTGGACAGCAGGTTAGTCTCAGGTTAGCCAGAGAGCTTAGTGAAAATGAGACGGGACTTCCCTGCAAGTCCTTTGGTGAGAATGGATGTGGAACTGCCAATAAGGACTTTAACTTTAGTGACAGTCTATTTGGGGAAGCTGTAGTCACTTGTAATTGTAGAAATAATGGACTACAAAGCTCTGAGAAAAGGGAATGTTTTAAAATAGACCATATATTTTAGGTAAAAAATATTTCTGAAAAAAATGTACAGGGATGTTAATAGTTGATTTAGTCACATCTCTGGAATGTTTCATAAAATGCTACTTTAGAACAAGCTGTCTTTATGAAAGGGCTTGTAAATGTTTTCCTGTGGTATTTAAGCTTCATCTCTAGCTATAATGTATTGTACATTCAGGAAAGGTTCAAAGCAGATGCACTAGAAACCAATCTTTATTTTTTACCCCACTACTAGGTAAGGGACCTGGAAACCAAGAAGTGACTGCTCATCTAATCCATAAAGCTATGTTAACAGATTGGAGGTAGTAGCATTTTCATTACGAGTGACTAAAAACAGTTATTTACCCCTAGTTATGCAGCAGTACTTGCTATTCCTTAGAATTTTGTCCTTAGGTTCCAGTTGAAGTTGGGGGTGGTAATGTACATTTGAGAAGCCATATATGTGTTCCGCATATGTAACAGAAAAAAGTTCTAAGTCACTTTTTTTAGAAGTCTCTCACTATTTAAGTCATTACTGGTTTTGTACTTTGGGCATATCTTTTGTTCTCATGTAACCAACCTGGACCTTAAGGCTGTCAGGAGCAATTTTTATTTGGGATGCAAAGTAATTATTGAAGAAGCATTCTCTTCTAGTGAGAAAAGGAATTTATGATTCAGAAGCCAATACAAACATGGGTACTAAGCAACAAAATATGTAAACAGATGTTGTTAATTGTCATTTTCTCTTACAGCTGTTTGCAGACAAAGTTCCAAAGACAGCAGGTTGGTTCCATTTTCTAACACTGTAACAATTAGTGTGTTTGTGTATATGTATGTATGTGTGTATATGTAGTAACAATTAGAGTGGTGTGTGTGTATATATATATATAAAATTTTGTTTTTTTTAACAGAAAACTTTCGTGCTCTGAGCACTGGAGAGAAAGGATTTGGTTATAAGGGGTCCTGCTTTCACAGAATTATTCCAGGGTTTATGTGCCAGGTATGAAATTTACTGATTTTTATTTGGGTTGCTCCCATAATTTGGGATTGAGCCAGAATCTTTCAGGATGCACATATATGAGCTGTTGTCTACCATTTTGGTTCCACTTAACCCTTTTACTCAGTTTGAACTTGGGTTTTAAAGTTTTAACCTTGCTGATTTGGCATGTGTTTTGGTTATGTTGCCAAAAATGACAGGTTCCTATATTTTCACAGGGTGGTGACTTCACACGCCATAATGGCACCGGTGGCAAGTCTATCTATGGGGAGAAATTTGATGATGAGAACTTCATCCTGAAGCATACAGGTCCTGGCATCTTGTCCATGGCAAATGCTGGACCCAACACAAATGGTTCCCAGTTTTTCATCTGCACTGCCAAGACTGAGTGGTAAGGGTAGAACACAGCAAACACAACCAAAACACTAAATGAAGAGTGTTACTGTGGGGGACAAACACTAGTTTCTTCAACCATTCCCATCTCTAAGGTAGTGGAAGAAGGGTATGCATATCTACAAATTTAGCTAATGTGATACAGAATGTAAGATGCTATAATAGAAACTAGGCACTTAGCTGGGTGATTCAATTAAGAGTTATTTTTATGTGATTGGTGGTTTTTTAGGGGGTCCATTCTAAAAGTACAGCTCTTAATGGTAATTGGAGAACCGTCTGCCTCCTTTTTGAGATTGGCTCATTTTAAACTATGGTATTGCCATTTCTCTTAGATAGGAAGTAAGGTAATAACCAGTATTTAGTACAAAAGGTTGGATAAGCCACCTTATCGCATCCTCTTGGGTACAGTATATTGGTTTGTGGAACACTGTTGTCATCTTGGTACACAGTGCAGGCTGGTGGTTCATCTCTGGTTACTGGTGGTAGTGATTGTTCTGTTTTCAGGTTGGATGGCAAGCATGTGGTCTTTGGCAAGGTGAAAGAGGGCATGAATGTTGTGGAAGCCATGGAGCGCTTTGGGTCCAGGAATGGCAAGACCAGCAAGAAGATCACCATTGCTGACTGTGGACAACTCTAATAAATTTGACTTAATGCTTTATCTTAACCACCAGACCATTCCTTCTGTAGCTCAGGAGAGCACCCCTCCACCCCATTTGCTCGCAATATCCTGTAATCTTTGTGCTCTCGCTGCAGTTCTTTGGGTTCCATATTTTCCTTATTCCCCTCCATGTCTAGCTGGATTGCAGAGTTAAGTTTATGATTATGAATAAAAAGTAAATAACAGCTGTCTGTCCTTGTTTGGGTTAGGGTATTGACATAGATCTCATTTAAGCAGTAACAGGTTACTTAATTCTAAGACAGCACTTGGCTATGTCTGCTTAATTTCACATACTATTTTGTTTTGACTTCCCTTACCCAAGAAGTCTCGGTATCAGTATCCCAAGGTAGGCTTTGAGTGGAATAGTGAAAACATGGGTAGGAAAAATGAGCCAGGATTAGAGGTTGGACCAGTGTTCCTTTAACAGCTGTGGGCAGTTCCCATTTGGTGCATTTAGAGGTGTTCATCAAGAAGACAAAATTGAAAAATCTGTCATCGTTCAAATAATAACTAAGCCTAACTTGAACACAATGCTGGCATTCTTTGAGGAAAATGAGTGCCATACTTTAGGCTCTATGGAGAAAGGTCTTTGGGCCATGTTGCTGGAACATCTGGAGCTATTTTAGTTTGAGAATGTAGGTCATTTGCATAGCTTTTAACTTAAGAAAGGCAGTGGGACTGAAAGGCCAGGTTACTAGTTACCAGTTAACCTTTGGAATAGAGCTGGCTTTGGTTATAGAGACCTTGTGGTCATTTAGGGTCTCACAGTCCCTTCCATAAGGCAAACCTGGCCAGTCTGAGCTGTAAGATCTGGTCAAGACAAGGCCCTTAAGAACTTGGTTTCTTAGGAAATTAAATGTTAGGAATTTGATGTATAGGCTGAAGGGACAGCCTAGAAATAAAAGCTAAGAATACCCTCTTCCATTTGCACACTGCCCACCTTAGCTGACCTAGTTATACAGCTCTTAATTGACCCAACAATTGTGTGTTCTAAAGGTGTGAAATATTGATGTGAGCACTTGGTGCTCTGCAACTTGCCTGGCTATTCCTTCTGTACCAATTACCAAAATTGCTTGTGGATTTCCATCTGCATTTTGTATTTTGGAGACAGGGTCTTGCTCTGCCACCCGGATAGAGTGCAGGAGTGTCATAGTTCACTGCAACTACTGGTACCTGTGCTGCCATGCCCAGCTAATTTTTGTAGAGATGTGGTCATGTTCTGTTGCTCAGGCTGGTCTCAGAAACTTCTAGAGCCAAGGGATCCTCCTGCCTCAGCCTCCCATGTAGCTGGAACTACAAGTATGTACCACCACCCCTAGCTAATTTTTCTATTTTTATGTAGAGATGGGTTCTCAGCTCTTGCTCAGGCTGAACTGACCTTGAGTGATCCTCCTGTCTGCCAGAGTGCTAGGATTACAGGAGTGAGCCACCACACCCAGCCCAAGTATTGCTAATACCAGATGTCAGGCCCCATGCTGGCCACTGGGAAGATGGACGTGAGCCAAAGTAGGTTCCTCCCTTAACAGAGGGTAAGGCAGATTAGTACCACATTTATAACGTGGTGTCATCAGCACTTGTAAGATTTGACATCATTGGAAAGGTCCCAGTGGCTCTTCGGAGGAAGAGGTGCTTGAACAAAAGGTAGGTTAACCAGGTTGAACCCATCACTTAACTGGTTGGAGACTCTCAGGGATACCGATAGGAAATAATGTACAAGCTGACAGAGTTTGCCGAGCCCGTTCTTTGAGAACTGAGTTTGCAATGTGTACATTAACCATGCCTTATACAGTAAATAAGAAGATACTATGCTTTGTAGGGTTGTAAGGATCAGATATGAAGTACTTAAAAGAGTGCTTAGCACATGGTGTATGCAGGAACAGTTCTGTTAGCTTGTAAACTCCCAACAGGTATTTTGTCTAGCGTGTTCATCAGTGGATTCCAGTACCTAGACCACTGCGTGGTCCAGAAAAGGCTAAGAAATATCGCAGTGAACTGTTGTGTGAAACTTAAATATAGACCTCCTACTGAGCCCCATTTTTATACTTTTCTAGTGTTGTGAACTTAAAATTTTGTTTTTACTGTGAACAAACAGAGTATATCATATTGGCTTTCTGTTGCTGTGTAACAAATTACCCCAAAATTTAGTGACTTTAAGCAACATGTCAGTGTCTGTGGTCAGAAATCAAGGCATGTCTCAACTGGGTCCTCTGCTTCAAGGTTTCTCACAGGCTATAGTCAGGGTTTCCACAGTTGTCTCAAGGCTCCGGTGAAAGGTCGCCCTGGGATCCTTGTCTCAAAGACCTTGCCAACATGACAGCTTGCTTCATGGAAGTATGCAAACTAGAAGACTAAATTAGAGTCCAGCAATATGGGAGTCAGAAATGACAACCCATCGCTTTTGCTGTATTCTGGTAGAAGCAAGTCCCTAGGTCCCCTCACACTCAAGGTGGGTAGGGGGATCGCATAGGGCGTGTGTAGTACATGTGGAGGTGACCTCACCACAAGTCTATAAAACAGGTACAGCTCAAAGACCAGAAACAAAACCCCAGTGTATCTAGTATCGTTAGGACTCCAGAAGTGCCCTTTGTGAGTCCTCCCCAGTTGCATGTTTTCTTCCCTCACCAGAGGTAACCACGATTCTGATTTTTTGTGTTCATCAATCTCTAGCATGTATGTGTGTCCTTAAAAACATGCCAAGTTTTGAAAAAGAAGCACAAACCTGATTGCAAAGAAAGGGTGAAATTGCTGCTATATAGTGCAGGCCCCCAGGAGAAGGCAAGATGAGCAGAGTCTGGGTTACAGTGTGGCCTCAGGGTACCTGAGAGCACAAGAGCCATTTCTGGGGAAGTTAGCCAGTGGTGAGTCCTAGAAGGTAGGGCCCACCCAATTCCCTTATCCACCTCAGAAAACCTGCAAAATCTGTAAAATTTATAGCATCCGGCTCATATTCAGATTCCCCCATTGTTCCTAGAATGTGTTTTTAAAATCAGCTTTATTAAGGCATAATTTACATATAATTAGATGATCTCTTATAACTGTTCCTTCTTTCCCCACCACCCTCAGGATCCAATTTAGGTACATTTGACTGTTACATGTCTTCAATCTCTTTTAATTTAGAGTAGTCCTACTTATTTTTTTTTTACATTTTGTAATTTCTGTTTATTAGCTTTAAAAAACTTTATTGAGATTATAATTTATGTATCATAAAATTCACCCTTTTAAGAGTACAATTCAATAAATTTTAGTAAATTTACTAAATTACACAACTATCACCATAATCCAGATTTAGAACAGTCCATCAGCCCTGTGATCCCTGCCTTGTGCACATTTGTAGTCGATCTTGCTTCCACTCCAACCCCTGGCAGCTACGAAGCTGCCTTTTTTTATTTGGAGACAGAGTCTCTCACCTGGGCTAGAGTGCAGTAGCATCATCATAACTCACTGCCACATCAAATCCTAGGTTCAAGCAATCCTCCCGCCTCAGCCTTTCGGAGTGCTAGGATTACATGTGTGAGCCACCAAGCCCGGCCTCGAATCTGCCTTCTATCTCTATAGACTTGCCATTTCTGGACATTTCATTTAAATTGAATCATATATTATGTGGTCTTTGCCTTTCCACTTTATTTTTAAGTGAAATTGACTTTTTAAAGAGCCCAGGATAGTGACTTTGTAGAATGTCCCTTATTCTGGAACTGTCTAATCATTTCCTCTGTATTATTTATTTGTTCCTCTAGCTGCTGTATTTTTTTAGCCAGAAGATTTCATAGGTGATGTCATGCATACTTAATCTTGCCTCACATCATGTAGCACAAAATCTCATACTGATTCAGCAGTGAGGCTAAATTTGAATTTGTAGTTAAGGTGGCACCTGCCAGACTGCTCCACTGGAAAGGTGTCTTTTGCCTTTTCTGAAGATTAGGTAACCTAAGGGGTGACACTTTGCCTTTGTGTAAAGACCCTCTTCCCAGACCTTTCACTTGGTTGTTTTGTTTTGGCATCAATTAATGATCTTTGTCTGAATCAAAGATTTCCTTTTGTAGTGGCAAAAATGGGGTATTCATATAATCCCTCCCCCCTCCTAGCACTGTGGACTTACGCATTTTTATTCAAAATGTTAAACAGTTGCACTCATTATTCTTTTTTTATGCTCAAGTCATCTCAAATTTGGTGGCCTCAGTGGCTCCTACCTGTAATCCCATATACTTGGGAGGCTGAGGTGGGAGGATTGCATAAGTCTAGGAGTTCGAGGCGGCAGTGAGCTGTGATCGTGGCACTGCACTCCAGCTTGGGCCACAGAGCGAGACCCTGTCTCTAAAAAACAAACAATAATAAAAAAAGCATCTCAAATTTGGCCAGTACAAGCCCCTCTGAGTGACCTCTGTGTCTTTTTCACATGATTTCATTAACATTTGAGCCCGTCCTTCTTTCGTTACTGCAGTTTTAATTGGGTTTGGGGAGAGAGAAAAAGGAAATGCATATGTTTAATTTACCATCTTAACTAAGATGTATATATTCTTCTTTTCCTCCTGCCTCAGCCTCCCAAGTAGCTGGGACTGCAGGTGTGCGCCACCACACCTGGCTAATTTTTCTATTTTTTGTAGAGATAGGGGTATTGCTCTTGCTCAGGCTGGTCTCAAACTCCTGACCTCAAGTGATCCTCCCGCCTCGGCCTCCCAAAGAGCTAGGATTACAGGCGAGAGCCACTGCACCGGCCTACATTCTTCTTGATAACCTTATAGTTCTTCATTTGTAATTTCCCAGTTTGTATTCACTTTTTCATTAACTTTTCAATGTAAAATATAGAGATAGTTGAAGTAAAGAACCTCTCTTCTTTGATATTTTTGCTGTCTCACATGTAATTTTGTTTCATCTATTTTCCCCTCCCACCCTCCCACCACCTCACCCAGTCCCTGTTCTCCAGTTGGCTTATCTGGAAGCAAATTCCAAACATCATATTATCATATCCACAAACATTTTAGTATACAGGCCAGGTGTGATGGCTCTCACGTGTAATCCTAGCCCTTTGGGAGGCTGAGGTGGGAGGATCGCTTGAGGCCGGGAATTTGAGACTAGCCTGGGCAATATAATGAGACCTCATCTTTACAAAAAATTAAAAAACGAGACCAGCATGGTGGCACATGCTATTCCCAGCTACTCAGGAGGCTGAGGCAGGAGGATCACTTGAAACTCAGAAACTTGAGGTTGCAGTGAGCTATGATGACACCACTGCACTCTAGCCCAGGTGATAGAGTGAGATTCTGTCTCAAAAAACAAAATATAATAAAATAAAAAAAAATTAGCCGGGTATGGTGGCGCACTCAAGAAGCTGAGGTGGGAGGATGGCTTGAGCCCAGAAGTTTGAGACTGCAGTAAGCTATGATCATGCCACTGTATTCCAGCCTGGGTGACAGAGTGAGACCCTGTCTCTAAAAAAAATTTTTTTTTAGTTAAAAGAAAATTCTAGTATATAGTTTGTCTCTGCAAGAGATGAATTCTTATTTTTAACATAACCACAATGCCACCATTGGCTCTAAAATAATGATTTCTTAATATCATTAACTATCGAATCACTGTTCAAATTTTCCCAACTATGTCATAAATGCTTTTTTTTTCCCCAGTTGGCTTATTTGAATTTAAATCCAAGTAAGATCCATACATCTACAGAACTTTGAGCAGGGGAGTGACAACATTTGCCTTGTGTCTTAAAAAGGTCACTTTGCAGTCTGAGGACAGACTGTGTGGCTGAGTGGACTGTGGAGGTGACTGCGCCATCCAGGAGTGAAGGAGGTGGCTTGGCTCAGGGTAGTAATGTAAGTGGTGAAAAGTAGATTTGCTTTAATGGCAGGATTGCTTTCAATGCAAGAAGAAATGAGATTGGTTATCTTTATTACCTTTAACTCTGAATTGTTATCTATTTTTTCTAGTCCATGTTTAAGTTTTTCTGGCTTTGCCTGATTCAGTGGTTCTGTATGAATGCAATTTTAGGGAAGCAAAGCAAATAAATAACATTGAAAAACTGGAAATAATGTAAAAAACTGGAAATATTCATCATAGGGGACTGGCTAAATAAATTTCAGTAACCTAGTAATTTATAGTAGCCTTGCAGATCCAACGCCCCCTTTTGTAACAATATGCCTTTACTATCCTGAACTCAAACTATAGGTGTGACTTTCTTACATACATAATTTTTACAGATCAGTAATGTCTAACTGAACAAAAAAAGGGAAAGGAAGGGGAAATCCCTGAAAATGAAATCACACGTGTCCACTCTGTAAATGCTTGAGTCCCTGCAATCACTGGAGAGGACAGTGATGCGGTCGGGTGCACCTGGTCTAACTGCAGGTAAGCACGGGGTGCAGTTCGGGTGTCTTCAGTATCTCAGGCAACATCACCCGACTTTCAGAAATGATGAACACCTCTTAACAAAGTTCCAAACAACAAAATCCATGCTTCTCTCTGATTACAGAACAGTTGCAGGCCTAGAAAATACCAAGGATGTTAAAATTTTTAACAACCAAAACTTAAACCAAACCTCTTTGTGTTTATACATAAAATGGAGTTCTAGGCTTAGATAATGATTATAAATGAGTTTTTCACGTACATGAACATCTGGCTGGATGTTTGAAAGCCATGTGGGCAGTCTCATGCGCTATAAGATGTCCAGTATCACCCTTGTCCACAGTCAGAGCCCACAAATTTCCAAAGTACTTCCAAGGGGCATTGCAGTCCTGCTGAAAACCATCAACATGATGAGGTAGGATGCAGCTGTTAAAAGACCAAGGGAGGCCAGGTGTGGTGGCACGTGCCTGTAGTCCCAGCTGCATGAGTGGCTGAGGCAGAAGAATCCGTTGAGCCCAGAATTTCGAGGCCAGCCTGGGCAACACAGTGAGACCCCCCCCTTAAAAAGAAAAAAAAGGTAGTACATCTCTAAAATAGCCTCAGGACTATTAGATGAAAAAAAATCAAAGTAAAGAACAGTAAAATGCAATATAACATGCCACAGTTATTGTAAAAAGTAAAATTAAGTGTATTTTTTTTTATTTTTGAGATGGAATCTCACTATTTTGCCCACCCTGATCTCTAACTCCTGGGCTCAAGTGATCCTCCTGCCTCAGCCTCCTGAGTAACTGGGATTACACACACCAGCCACAGTGCTTTTATGTGCCTAGAATATCCTTGGGAGGACACGGAAGAAATGTTTCACAGTGGGTGTCTCCAGGTAGAGTCTCAAGGACTGTGGGCAGAGAGGACATATTTTCACCTATATTACATATGAAAAATTTCAAAAAATGTACATTCTAATAAATCAGTAGTATTTGGCTCACTTAAAAATGCTTAATGTAAACAAAGATATTGCTCAAAATTTAGGCTTTTTCCCCTGAAACTATGTACATCTATTATGCATCAATAAAAAAATAGGCTGAGTGTGGTGGCTCACGCCTGTAATCCTAGCACTTTGGGAGGCTGAGGTGGGAGGATTGCTTGAGGCCAGGAGTTCAAGACCAGCCTGAGAGACATAGCAAGACCTCGTCTCTATGAAAAATAGAAAAATTAGCTGGTCTATTTAAAAATCAGTCTATTTTTAAAATAGACTTTTTCATTCATTATTAGGCAGTTTTCCAAAACAAAATCTAGAAATCATTCCTAATACTATATTTACTGTAAAACATTTGTTATTCATTCATCTGCTTATTCATGTCTGTCAACCTTTCAATCAGAGGTTAAGTTGTGGGTTTTTTTGTTAGAGGGGCATCCTCTCCCTGGCAGTCAGGCTGGAAGGTAAGTTGGAAAGTATTGGTTAAAGAAAACAAACTGACACTGATATATCTTAACTATATCATTATTATTGTTTAATTTTTTTAAATGTTTAAAATTTTATTTATTTTTTTGAGACAGGGTCTTGCTCAGTTGCCCAGGCTAGAGTACAGTGGCATCATCATAGCTCACTGCAATCTCAAACTCCTGGGCTCAAGCGATCTTCCTGCCTCGGCCTCCGAAAGTATGAGGATTACAGGCACGTGCCACTGTGCCTGGCCTAAAATTTTTTGAGAGATGGAGTGTCACTGTGTTGCTCAGGTTGGTGTTGAACTCCTGACCTCATGCAATCCTTCCACCTCAGCCTCCGGAGAAGCTGGGACTTAAAGGTGCAGGCCACCACAATCAGCAACCATATTCTTTATACCTAAAAAATCCTCTTCGATTTTGCTCATGTTGTCCTGTCAGGCCACGTTCCTTGCTGTTCTAGGTTGTCCTTCATACCATAGAATCCTCATAAATGTCTACTATATTCCCCCAGATCTTTTACAGTTGCCTCAGCAACTCATTTTTAAAAAGCAATTTGTGTTAATCTATTCTTTCCAAACCTGCTTTTCATAGAAATAACTTTTTTCACACTTATTTCATAATAGGTTTACATAATTGCTAACTGAATTACATACTTAAAATAGATATGGTTCTCATAATAGATCTGGGAAGAAATAGAATTGATTCTTGGTGAACACACAAGAGGGTGGAACTAGGCAATAGTGTCTGACTGTGACCCCAGAGAGGAGTACATGTACACTTTGGTCTGGTCCACGTGCACACAGAACTGAAACAGGTGTTGTGACTCTAACCAACGGATTGCATCATGATATTTTCTATTCTAATTCTTTTAAAAAAACAAACAAGCCCCCATTCCTCCCCCTCCAAACCAAAAACGTTGGTGGCAACCCCCTAGTTAATTTGACAACCTAGGTCATGGCCTGCAGCATGACCTACCTGCTGAGTCAAGTGGCCTGGGATATCAGCAGGTGTGCTTTCCAGAGTGAATGGGAAGTTGCAAGTGTAGTTTCCCATCTGCCTGAAACCTTACACTCTGTAATTTGCCATAAAAAACATGACTATTGTTCAGTTATACATTCAATTTCCTGAATCTCAGTATTTTGGGGGAATACCCAAAAGTTGTGGACATTTAGGCTTTCTCAAAATTTCTAACTCTAACTGCAAGCAGTCAACCCCCAGAACTAGCTATAGTCCACAGTAGGAGGATGTATCCAGGGCAGGAGACTTAACCGTTTGCAAGCACCTTGGGCCTGGTCCATTGCTGGTTGTCGTGCTGCCGGCAGGCCATTCTCCACTCTGAGATGAAGTCTGGTCAGACTGGATTTGAGTCCACTTTTACCATTACCACCCGGGTAAACTTGGGACAGTGATCTATGTTAAGCCTCTGTTTCCTCATCTGTAAAAGGGGTGTAATTACAGTACCTACTTCCTCTGGTACTGCCTGTTTTCATTATAGGTTGAGCATCCCTAATCTGAAAATCCAAAATCCAAAATGCTCCAAAATCTAAAACTTTTAGAGTGCTGACATGACGCCACAGTGGAAAATTCTACACCTGACCTCATGTGATTGGTTGCAGCCAAAATGCAGTCAAAACTTTGTTTCATGCACATTATTTAAAATATTATATAAAATTACCTTTAGGCTATGTGTATAAAGTGTATATATATGTGTGTGTGTGTGTGTGTGTGTGTGTGTGTGTATATTTAGAGACAGGTTCTCACTCTGTCTCCCAGGTTGGAGTGCAGTGGTTCAATCATAGCTCACTGCAGCCTTGAACTCCTGGGCTCAAGTGGTCCTCCAGCCCCAGCCTCCCGAGTAGCTGGGACTATAGGCCATCACACCTGGCCCAAAACAAATGAATTTAATGTTTAGCCTTAGGTCCCATCCCCAAAATATCTCATTATGTATATGAAAATATTCCAAAATCCAACAAAAATCTGAAATCCAAAACACTTCTGGTCCCAAGCATTTTGGATAAGTGATACTCAACCTGTAATTGTTTCTGTGTTTGAAGTACACTTGGAGGCCAGGTGTGATGGCTCACACCTGTAATCCCAGCACTTTGGGAGGAGGCAGGAGGATTGCTTGAGGCCAGGAATTTGAGATCAGTCTGGGCAACATAGTGACAGCCATCTCTACACAAAAAAAATTTTTTTTAATTAGCCAGTTATGGTGGCACGTGCCTGTAGTCCCAGCTACTCCAGAGGCTGAGGCAGGAGGATCGCTTGAGCCTGGGAATTGGAGGCTGCAGTGAGCTATGACCGTGCCACTGCACTCTAGCCTAGGCAACAGAGCAAGATATTGTCTCTAAATAAAAATTAAATAGATAAAGTACACTTGTATATTTAACAATCTATTTTCTCCCTTTCCATATAAGGGCAAATGTTTTTCTTCCTTCCCCTAAGTTTTTTACCTTAGGTATTAAGATACCTAAGATAAAAGGTATTAATAGAGGTATTAAGCAATCTGAGTCTCAGCAAAGTAGTCTTCATGTTCAGGGAAGGCTTTTCTTGACTTTCTTGATGAGGGTAAAATTAACTGCTCCTTCCTCTTTGTTCCCATAACACCTTTTACAAGATGTGCTATTAAAGCCTCGTGCTGTTTTCATGGTTACTTGTTTACAGAAGTCCAGGGAGGCCAGGAATGCTACTTTATCTTTATACAGTATATCCCAGTACCTACCAGAGTGCCTGGTACTTGGTGGCCCCTAATACATTTTTCACAGAAGGAGGGAAGGAAGGAGCGTAGGAGGGAGGGAGGAGGGAATTAGTGGAGAATATGCACAGATGCTCCCTTGACTTTACAATGCAGTTACATCCTAATAAACCCGTCATAAAGTTGAACCAAGATGAGATGAGGATCTTCTGTATGCAGCAAGAGGGAAACAAAATGCTGGGGAAGGTGGTGCGTTGTGATGTGAAGAGGAAGGGAAAAATCAAGGAGAACTTCATTCTCTCTCCCACTATTGGGCTGTTGCTCATGAGATAAGATCCAAATACCTGCTCCTGACATGCAAAATGCTCCATTGCATAATAATTTCCCTCTAATGAGACATTTTATTTATTTTTTATTTTAAATTTATTTTTGAGACAGGGTCTCGCTCTGTCACCCGGGCTGGAGTGCAGTGGCATCATCATGGCTCATTGCAGCCTCAAGCTCCTGGGCCCAACCAATCCTCCCACCTCAGCCTCCACCTCATTAGCTGGGACTACAGGTGTGAGCCACTGTGCCCGGCTAATTTACTGTGTTTGTAGAGATGAGGGTCTTGCTATGTTGCTCAGGCTGGTTAATGAGATATTTTAGACAGTATTTTGGGCTGTGATGTTTTCCACTTGGGTCCCTAAAGTCACATAAGAGCCAGGTGGAGCAGTGTCATGATGGAAGCACGTGGGATTCGAGGGAGACTCAAGTCCAGAATCTCAGCTACATCCACTTATTATCTATTTGGAGAGCTGGAGAGGTCACTAACCTGGCTGTAAAATAACATAGAGGGGTTGAGAAATTGTGCCAGCACTTTGGAAACTATACAAAATAAGACATTTTCTTCCTCTTGACGTTGATGTTCTCAGCCTGATCTAGTCATTTAGGGATGTGTCTCATGCGGGTGGGGGCAAATTTATTAGGAGCCAGAATGATCTTCCCAGGGTCCTTTCTGAATCCCTTTTCCCTATTCCCTTGGACCCCACTGCAGAGCCCCTGATGCCATGCCATGTCCCTGTCCAAGCACCAGTCCTAACCTCATTCAGAGATTCAAAACCCCAGGATGTGGGGGACGCAGAGCCTGTTCTTACTGCACCCTCGCTGCTGGCTTGGCCTCCACCCACACGTGACCATCCTTGTGCCAGATCCTGCAGCAGGGCCATGGTTTATTGGGCCCTCCTCGTGGGCCATTTCTAGTTTGGGGCCCAGGGTGTCCCAAGGATGGGCCAGGAGGTCAGTGGTGCTCTGGGAGAAGGGCAAAGGTGGATTCACTGGGGACTTCTGCTCTGGCCACAGAGTGGAGTGGGGAGGGCTGAGGGGGCCAACTGGGAGCTCAGGTGTTGGGCCATTTATTTTTTTATTTTTTTATTTTTTTCTTGAGATTGGGTCTTGCTATGTTGCCCAGGCTGGTCTTGAGCTCCTGGGCTCAAGAGATCCTCCCACCTCAACCTCTTCAGCAGTATAGGGCCTTTCAAAACTTGCTCACCTGTATGATTTGTTTTTAATAAAATTTTTAAATTAAAAAAATGAGTGGGAATACAAGCTAACCTCTCTTATCCAAATTTTGCACTCTGGATCAAGAAATTAAGGCAGCTACCCTAAAGCTCTCTTGGAAGTTGAATTTGTACAGTAGAACCATTCACCCTGAGAAGGAATCATCTGATCACTATTCCTGTAAGAGAACAAAGGCAGAAGCCCATGTTTTTTCCAGGGGTTCTCAACCAATAGTCTATTTAGGATCACCTGGGATGCTTGTTTAAAGTGCAGATTCCCATGTCCTATGCCTGGAACCCCTGACTTAGCAAGCATATGTCTATGTGTTGGGAAGGAAAGGGGTTCAGGTACCCCGTATTTTGACCAGACCCTCAGGTGATTATTGAAGTCTGAGGGTGAGACTGTAGGTTGAACTCTTTCCACCGCTGCGTCCACAGACTCAAACACAAGGCTCTGGGTAGCTGTTCCTTCCTTTACACTGCTTTTTTTCTGTGCTTGTATACCTGCAGCCATGCATGATCTGTTCTGGAACATCGATCCTCAAAGCATGGTCCCTAAAGCTGGGCAAGGGCTTCTAGGAGAGCTTGTTATGTTAAATAAAATTTATAGGAGGCCGTTGTTTTGGACTGAGCTCCTGTACTAGGCCCCAACAGACCAAACCAAAGTGGAGTCACTCATGCTAAGTGCCATCCAGTCAGACTGAAGCTTCAAGGAAGCAGAGAATCTCCAAACAGAGCAGTTATTTCCTAAAAACAGGAAGATTTGCAGCCACTACTTGAAAAGGGCCTATCACCTGAGCTGGTGTAAAACAGAGAAGTAGGGAGTCTTCTCTGTTTTAACCTTTGTAAGGAAAGTAACCTGAAATTAACCAACCCACTTTTTTCAAGTATTATTCTGTTTCCTGGCTACCTTATAAAAACCAACTGTTCTGTCATGTCTGGCAGAACACTTTTTCTATTTTATAGAATGAGATGCTGCCCAATCCATGAATCACTAATAAAAACCAATTAGATCTTTAAATTTGTCAAAATTTTGTTTTTTAACAGAAATGCAGAGTGTAGGACATCCCACATCCACTGAGTCAGAAGCTGAAGAAGGCCCCTTGATGGGTTCTTTCACTCTGCTGCTTCTGGAGAGGTTGTCTCAGTTTGCCTCACAGTTTACTCGTCCTCTCTACTACTAACCTGTTCCATGGAGATTTAATTTCACTATTTGTATCTTTTTAATTTTTTTATAGATGAAATATTGCTCTGTCGCCCAGGCTGGAGTGCAGTGGTGTGATCATAGCTCACTGCAGCCTCGAACTTGTGGAGGCTCAAGTGATCCTCCTGTCTCAGCCTCCCAACTAGCTGGGACTGACTGCAGGTGCATGCCACCTCGCCCAGCTAAATTTTTAAATTTTTTGTAGAGATGGGAATCTTGCTGTGTTTCCCAGGTTAGTCTCAAATTCCTGGCCTGAAGCAATACTCCCACCTCGGCCTCTCAAAGTGCTGAGATTGTACAGATGTGAGCCACTGCACCTGGCCATGTATGTTTTATTTCTGGAATTTCTAATTCTTTTTCAAATCCAGCTGCTTTTTTGTTAATGGTTTGCTTTCTTGCACGGTTTGTGATTTTTTTTAGGTGTTTTCCATTAAAGTCCCAAATGGGACATGGAAACATCTTTGTGGCATGGTTTTGAGTCTGCCTAGTTTACTTCCTGCAGATCTTCTGCTTCCAGACCACTTTTTGAGTTCACTGACCTGCTGGGGAGGTACAGTGGTCCTCACACCACACACAGTGTGAGCTCAGAATGGGGGCTCTTTTCTGTGCTGCTGAATGTGATGCTGGGCGGATGGCAACTTCTTCAATTTTCTGTTAGGGTGTTTGTGTCATTTATCCAGGCCAGTTTCAAAGACACAAAGTCTTTTCTAGTCCCATGGCCAGTCCTGAGCCCAGCCAGCCCCTTTCCACAATGGGCCTCTGGTCCTTGTGGATTCCACACACTCGGTTCCCCAGTGAGCCATTTTGTCAGTTCCCACTCAGCCTCTGGTTGTAGTTCCTTTGTACCACTCACCACTGAGGCTTTCCTTTTCTTACTCCAGCAATCATTTTGTGATCTTTTTATCTAGCACGTCTATGTGCTTGGAGTAGGAAAGGGACCTTCCCGCAGCAGCACCATCTCCAGCATCAACGGGGAAGAAGACTGAGCGCCAGGTATTCTGGTGTAGTAAGCCATGTTGTAGGAGGAAGGATCAGTGACCTTACAGAAGGATGAATCAATGATCTTGTAAAGATAAATCAATGACCTTGTAGAAGGATGGCTCAACAACCTTGTAGAAAGGTGATAAATGTGACTGTCCATCCCGGGACTGGGCTGGAGAAACAGCAAGTTTTATTTTCTTCTTTTCATGCCAAAGGAAGGATGAAGGTATCAGAAGACAGGAACTGACTGGGGTTTACCTCAAGAACAACTTGCTTGTGAATTTTAAAGGGCTCCCATTGCCCTCTGGCAGCAGCCACTTTAGGCTATGCCTCAACTCTGGGGACCTACTCCTGGGCTGAGGCCCCAGGTCCCAGGGTACTCAAAGCCTTGAGCCCCGCTGGTTGCAACTCTCCCTGACTTGTGAAAATGGTTCTAATGCCGTTGCTTTCAAGAAATTCTTTTTCTGTGGTGTCCTTTCTCTTCAGCTCTGCTGGAGCAGAATAAGATGTGTTGATCCAGACTCAACCCCACCTAATCAAGATCCAACTGTCTTCACTTTCAGATCGTCTATTCTAACTTTCTTCCTCCCCAGACTCATCCTCCACACTGCTACCAGACCCTCAAAGCACACTCCCATTTAAGGGTCACTGTGTGTGAGGAGCATTCATCAGTAGGTGTGGACATGTGAGCAGTGTGGAGGCAGGGGTTGAGCATTGCCCCACAACACTTAGCCCCTGTAGCCTGGCGTTCCCTTTCAATCAGCCTTTTCTACCTACTACTCTGAGGAGGGAATTTTCCACTCAGCCCCTTGACAGGCCTCAGTTCTCGTTCTCTTCTTCTGGAACACCTGCCTGTCTGTCCTCCATCCCCCCGCTTCTTGCCATCCCAACTCCCTCCTTCCCCCTCCCCTCCCTCCCTCCCTCCTTCCCTCCTTTCCCTTAGCTGGGTCCCCCTTCCTCAAAGTCTTTCCCTTTCTCACTTCCAGAACACCCCCAGCCCCTCAGTGGAAATTTCCTCTGAACTCTGAGGTCACCCAGGCTGGAGTGCAGTGGTGTAATAGTAGCTCACTGTAATCTCCAACTCCTGGGTTCAAGTGATCCTCCTGCCTCAGCCTCCCTAGTAGCAGGGACTATAGGTGCACGCTACCAGGCCTGGCTAATTTTTAATTTTTTTGTAGAGACTGGGTCTTGCTACATTGCCCAGGCTGGTCTCAAACTCCTGGGCTCAAGGCAAGCCCCTGCCTCAGCCTCCCAAGTAGCTGGGACTGCAGGCATGCAGCATCACATCCAACTTTAAAAAGAAATCTTAATAGATGTTACTGGAACAATCTGTGGACAGTGGACAGGGACCAGTACCACTCATCTGGTGCCTTGTCATATGCAATATGCAGCCTTATGCGTGAACCCCCTCTACACCCCCACTTCTCCTCCGTCCACTGATGGCATAACCTTCTTGCGGTGGCAGCCCGTTGTTGTATCACTGACAACCCCTTGCAATGGCACATAGCAGACTTTAATATGTCAGGACTGGAGGAAGAGATGGAAAGGAAACCACAATCACTCACGGGGCAAAGCAAGCTTGGTGACAGGGGACCCAGCAGAGGAAGCAGCTGCAACATATGTCCTCAGCTGCAGGCACAAGGCCTTGCCTTCCTGGATGTCACAGGCACTGGGATGTGTTGGAAGTACTGGAGCAGGGTTTGACAAACCCAAAGGGACACATTTTAGGGACAATCTGGCAGTGATGTGTAGTAGAATGGGTTAAAACTGGGGGACTGGTTAAGAGGTGACCACAAGAGCATAGGGAATGAGTGGAAAAGGAAAGGATTTGCGTAAAGCTGGAGGAAGAATGGTCAGAACTGAGGGTCCGAGTGTGCGCTCTGCAATGCGTGAATATAGTTTGTGCTCCAAGAAGAATATCTGAAACTGGACTCTCATGAAAATTTCCAAGAGTATGTGGCTGCACTCACAGTTGGGGAAGAAGATAGGAGGAAAATGGACAGAGGGAACAAACGTGAAATGGGGTTGAGGAATTGATGCCCCAGTGGAAAATGAAAAGAAAGAGGCAGCTCGTGCCAGGGGGCGTGTGGGAGGCAGGAAAAAGTCTTTGCCAGGACACAGACTGTACCATAGGGTTATGCTGCTGAACTCCGCCCAGCCAAGCCACGGGGCAGTGCTCCCCAGCCACCTACCTCCACACCCACACCCACCCTCGGCGGAGGCGGTAGCGTCTATGGGCTTACGGGCAATTCCCGGCATGTTAGCGCCCCACTGGCCATTCTGGGAATGTGAGGGGCTTGTAGGGCTGGGCTGGAGACTATATGAGCATGCCTGTGCGTGGGTAGCACCAACTGATGTCATTTTCCCTAGAGCACAGTCAACTAAACACCAAGTGCCAGGCTTTCCCAGCCCCTTACTAAATAGGAAGCCACGGCTTCTGTCCATCTGGCAGGTAAGTGTACATCTCTTATATACCTGTTATATGAACGCTTTGCAAAAGCCCAGAAGATAAATAGGCGCAAAATAAAATGAGCTCAAAAGGCCTCCTGGCTCTACATGTGAGACATTAGCTTTTTAGTTGTTACATTTTCTATACTCAGCTTCAAGCAAACCAGAACAATGTCTGTAAGTGCTACAGCACATCTGCGGGCTGGCAGCAGATCACCTTGTATATCCTGAAGCTCTTTGCATTGACCTGGACTTGGGGTCAGGCTGATCTGGGTTCAGATTCCAGCTGTGCCACCAACTGGAGCCGTGTGACCTTGGGCTTGGGCTATCTAACATCTTTGAATCTGAATTTCTTTGCCTGTGAAATGAGACTGGTATTTATTTCCCAGATTTATTCAGAGGATTAGATGAGATAAATCCACATAAGGCATGTTGGTAGGTTTTCAAAGAAATGTTTACTGATCTTCTCTATCTATAGGGGAAAAAAAGCCCAAAACTAAGTCTTGGAGCTAAACAGATTCTCAGCTCTCTCCCATTTTAGATATGCGACTCTGGGGTGCTCAATCATATTCCTCTGCCTGGATTTCTTTGTGTATAAGACGAAGCTAATTATTGCCCTCCTGCTGCAGGGACGGGAGACTGAGAGGGGCCTGAGGCTCCACAGAGCGCCCAGCAGACTGTGGCCTGGGCGCGGCCCGGGCTGGTTAGGTACTTTCCATGACGGGAGACTCACTTGCTCAGTGTCCTTAAGCTGAAAGCGATTGTCCAGATATTTAGTCCAGCCCACCTCTTTTTACACAGAATATATTTAATTCCATCATATAAACTAGGAACAACTTTACCATCAGGAAATGTGACCACGAGCTACATACAATAAAAGATCAAGCACACATATACATGGAAAAATCATGCCAATTAAATAAATATACTCAGAATTTCCATTAATAATAGTACGCTGTTCTTTGATTAAACTTAAAATTGACAAGACAATCAACTAGCTTGTTATTTTTCTGTCATTTGGAAGAAGACTACTGTTACTCAATTTTATTATGTAATATATTCATTCAGGTAATGAAACATCTGTGAAAAAAGTGTGGGAACCACCATTAATGACCAACCCTAATTTCATCTGTCCATAAAGTGAATTATTTCTATTGTACACAAATGCAGACAGTTGAAGTTAGAAAGGAATACAACTCAAATAGCAAAAGGTCCTAATTACAGAAAGAGTTTAAACAGTCTTATTCTCAAAAGTACACACTAAGCCCAGACTAGACTATTGCCAAAGAACTAATATTTGTAATCTACATTAACACGTTACATAACATTCCTCACTCTGCAGACTATCAGCATGTGCAGAGGCTAGTTCCTAAAGGTCCCCAAAACCAGGAAACACCCAGGACAAAGGACTCTTAATAAAGAACAGGTGGAGGCAGGAGAGCCCGCCTATCTCTCGTCCGTGAGGTGAGGACTGGGTGAAGAGCTGTTTGTCTGGCCTAGGCTTCCCTGAAGAATCTGAGCCAAACTGGAAGAAACCAGCCTAACTTGAGATTTTAGCTATGTAGTGGGTATACAATTTCAGAGTTTACTTACAGAATTAGAATGATTTTTTAAAAATTTAAAGGTGGCTTTTGTGTAATTATTAACCAAAGGTGAGATTCACAAATTCTTGCAAAATTTGACTCTCCATCTGTCACCTTAACAGGAAACCGGGCCATGCCACCAGGAAGGAATGTCTCAGCTACTGTTTAGGGAGCTGACCCCTTTGCTCTCTTGAGACCAGCTCTTGAAAGGAGGGCCCATTGTGTACAGATGTGGCTATGGACCTCATGGGGCTCTTGTATCACATATAAAGTACAGATCTTTGGCAGGTGAAATGTTCATAGTCTTAGTTTTACTAGTTTTCATGTACCCATTTCAAAGTTCCACAACATACGTAGTAATTTACAGTTTTGTAGGTGCATCATTTGAATCTTGGGTGCTTGTAGCTAGGAGACAAGATGAACAAACAAAGGTAACTGCTAGGCACTCCTATTTTAACATAGCTATTCTTTCTCTATTATTAGTTCACATATTACCAGTAACTTTTTGAAGGTTTCAGGAAACTACACACTATGACACACCTTTCAAGTTTGGGGATACAGAAGATATCCCCATATAGCTCTCCAAAATGTCATGGGTCTGTCTCTCAACATTCTAATAGATTCACACATTACTTTATGAGCACAGATTCTTAACATTGACCTTGGTACTTTCCGCAGTAGTTTGTAAGTGACTGGCTTGGGAGTCCCAGTTTTCACATTTTGCATTTTGACTTTATTCTGCCCACATTCTTGTTGTGCCTCTGGTAATAAAGCCTCTGCTCAGAAATGCTGACTGAAAAACAAAAGGGGCCACTGTGCTTTCAGGGGGTCTTGGGGCTTTCTGGGCACCCAGACTGTGCTAAGTGTCTTGCATGCGTTCTCATTCAGAGATCAGGGTATGTGAGGTAGGTACCATTATCTCCACTTTTGGGATGAAGACAGAGGCTTGAAGTGGTGAAGCCACACAGCCAGGGACCAGCCAACAAAGATTTGAACTCAGGTGGACTGGACTCCAGAACTACATATCACCTTCAAAAGAATTACAAAGCCCAACTCTCTCTTGCTCTCTACTTGTAACAAGTCACAAATCTCTACCCCTTAGGGGCCTGAAGCTTGCAAACCCTGTACGTATTCCTCTATTTGTTTTCTATTGCTGCTATAACAAATTACTAAAACTTAGTGGCTTTAAACAAAGTTTCTGTGTCTGTCTGAAGTCGGACACAGCATGGCTAATTCTATGCTCAGGGTCTTGCTGGGCTAAAATCAAGGCATCCACTAAGGCCGCAGTTCCCATCTGTGCCTCAGGGTCCTCTTCCAAGCTCACTGGTTGTTGGCAGGATTCACTTGTTTCTCCTGCTTTCCCCGAGGTCCCTCTATCTTCAAGCCAGCAATGGCATCTTTAGTCTTCCTTCGAATTTGACTCCTGCTGCTTCTTCCATTTTTAAGGGTTCATGTGATTACACTGGGCACACCCCCAGATAATCCAGGATAATATCCTATTTTAGAAACTTTGGTTACATCTGCAAAGTCCCTTTTATCCCATAGTGTAACACATTCACAAGTGTAACACCAGGGGAGGGACGGTCATGGGGGCCAAAATTCTGCCTATCATCTGCTGGAATCTCTCTTGCACACCTACAGCCCCCAAGTCAAAATGCTCTCTCCCTTTAAAAACGTTTTGTAGTACTCTGCCTGCTGCCGTGTCTAAAATTAAGGTATTTGTACCTTAAGAAATGCTAGTTAACTGGTAGATTGTGGAAAAGCTTACTTTTACTGGGGATGGGAGTGGGGTGGTCTTTCACTTTTACACATTTTAGGTTACCCCACTTGGGACTCCCTTATGAAACAAAAACTAAAAAATGGATACTAATTGTACCCCTTCAACCCCCATGTTCTCACCCTTTCCAGTGCCTGGAGGTCCCCAGACTTGCTAAGTCTTCAATCAGGATGGTGGTGTAGACTGACACTATAGCAACACGGTTGATCCAAAAGGACAAACATAAATAGGACATTTTATGCATTCAGAACGCTAGTACGCACAAAAATGTGCTCTGAAATTACTTTAAACCAAATCTCCTCCTAAGCAGATCAAGAATCTTGCTTAAAATCAGATTCACACATGCAAAGCACATTCAGCCTGTTCCTTGGTCCCTTGGTTCAGCTTAGCACACACCCCAGAAGAACCTTGTTTCATTAGATCACCAAAACCTTGAAGTCACCTAATACAATGACATCATCTAATCTAACAAGACATAACAAGACAAATAGAGGATAAAAACAGCAGGCAAATAAAGGCCATCCCATAAATGACTTACATGATAAAATACAAGTAAAATGTTAATAGTAGAATCTAGGTAGTGGGTGTAAGAATTATTTACTGTATAACTATTTTAACTTTTTTGCATATTTGAAGTTTTTCATAAAAAATGTCAGAAAAGAACAATCGCAATAACTTCAACCACAGACAGGCACCAAAGCCAGCGCCACATTTCTCCCTCCTTTAGATCTTAGCTGTCTTTAAGAGAAAAAAAGAAGAGTCATATACTCTTCAGGCCCTTTGTCATAACCTCTCATACAAATGCCGTTCTTCACTCCCAAGACCTTCTTCATGTTGTCTCCCTACTGCACTCTTCCCAAGCACAACCCATTCTACCATCCCAATTCAAGTTCTACATTCTACTAAAAAACAAAACAAAAAAATACATCTGCTGAATGCCACTGCACTTCTCTGTGCAGTACTATCTAAAATACAGGTCTGGAATTATTTAAAAAAAATTTTAGGTGTTATAGTAGACAGTTTTTTCTAATCATAAACATTTTAAAAAGATACATATTAAGATATAGATGAAGGGATATGGCTGGGACATGCTTTAAAGTAACTCAATGTGAGGAAGGCGTTGGGTGCAAATGAAATGACGTTCATCGTAACTGTGGGAGCAAGGCTGAGTACAGTTGTTCTACTTTTGTGTGAAGTTTTCTGTTAGAAAACAAACAAAAGTACAATCCTGGGAACACAGTATGTAGTCAAGTAACTATACTACCAAAATGAATTAGATATTTGAAGCAATTACCTAGAAAACTTTAGTAAAATCGCCCTTATTCAAGTGATTCAGTCAAAAGAAGGTCTATTATTTTGCCTTCTTTTCTATTGCTACTTTTGTTTCTGAAAACTATTAAAACCTCACAGAGGGACAAACTGTGGGCCCAACTCTCAATATAGAAACTTCAAAATATGTGTGCAGAGAATTCAATATTTCTATTTTATCCTGCCTTGTGAATTGATGGGCAAATGTTCTTTCTAGAATTCCAGCTAATAGATGCAAGAGGAATGACAGGATATCACCAGTTGGCAACACCTAATGGAATCCCAGATCTAGGCAAGTATCACGAATGGAGGCTAAAACTTTTAGGGGAAAAGCTGATAGAGAACTTTATAATTAAAAGATGGTATGGGCCGGCAGCATCCAAACCCACCATCAATCTTAACATTACAAGATGAGAGATAAGCATTTACATACCCTCTGATGTGATACAAGAGGAAGTACACATTATCTCTATGAATTACTTTTGTGAAAAAGCAAAACAGAACAAAAAAGCCCTCAAGATCTCACAGTTTACAGGAAATATAGGACACAGAAACATTTTAAATGACACCATCAGGATGCATTCAGTAAAATCCACACTGAAGGACAAGTCTATAGGACAAACAACTCAGTTTCTGAAAAAAATGCAAGAAAAACAAAGAGGGAAGGGAGATTTATAGATTAAAAAGAAGAGATATTAAAGTGCAAGATATAGATTTTGTCTGGATCCTGACTCAAACAAACCAACTGTAAAAAAAATTATGAGACAATCAGGGAAATTTGAATACTGATTGGCATTTGATATTAAAAAATGTTTTAGCTGTCTTAGGTAACGGTGCTATGGTTATGCCATAAAAAGTGCCCTATCTTTAGAGACATATTTGAGTATCTCTTAAGTCATACAGACATGAAAATGCTATGCCTATAACTGGATTCAAACTGATCCACTGGGGGTGGGGGGCAGGCAGGGACACAGGTAAACGAGACTGACCACAGGACAGCTATTCAAGCTGGAGGATGGTACACGGGGCTTCATTATACTAGTCTCTTTGTTTTTGTGTATTTGTGAGAATTTCCATAATCAAACGTTTTTAAAAATGAGTTTTGATAGTGTTATACTATAAAACATTTAAAATTTTCCTTCTTCAATGAGACTTCCAGGCACAAAAATAGAATTTTCTAATGGACTAGTGCATTAACTTAAATCTTACAGTTACTTAGAAACTGGCAAAGAAAAATAATTTTTAAAAGACTGTACAAATTACTGAATGTTACTGTAACAATAAAAGACCACTAAAATTGGGATTTTAAGCCAAACTCAGAAAACTTTTATAAATTTAATATCAATTCCAGGTAAGACCGTGGGCTCTGGAGTCAGCCAGATCTAGGTTTGAATCCTAGCTCTGCCATTTCCTCTCTACTAGCTGAATGTTTTTTGGCAAATCATTTAATTTCTGTGAGTCTTGGGCTCCACATCTGTAAAATGGGGGTAGTAAAATTTCTTGATCAGTGAAAAATTTAGCACAAGGCCTGGCACATGGTAAGTTGCTCAGTATAGCATTCAAATAATTTCACTACCCCGTTTCAGTCATAAATGTACTTTTCCATGTTCTAACATCTCTGAAATTGGGATGTGTCTCATAATTGATTGTGTATCATGGTTTAACTGGCAGTTTTTCTTCCTTTGTGGTAGGTAAAAAATGGTGCTACAGATCAATAGCATCTAAGATTCCATATACCATGGCATAAATCATTGTAAAGCTATATTCCCAATTTTTGTTTCAAGATTACTCAGAATAAGCAATTTGAGACTTAAAAAATTTCAAAGTCTGAGCAAAATATTTCCAATACATTATGAACAGAACAGTTTTGAGACAATTAATTTTGTAAAAAATGGTTTATCAATTCCATTTTTGTATAAAACACATGGGAGAAACCTAGCCAATCAACACACAACTGTCACCGCATGAAAGGGTACTTTTATCAAACTTCGAGTCTAAGAACGTACAAATGTTTCTTTCATGTCTACAGTAATTGTCTATGCTTTTCCATTTAACTGTTTTTTAAAATTCCACATATCCCCATTATTTCTTCTGTCCCAGTTACAGTACAATGACGGGCAGGAAGAGGGTTGGTTAAAGCAACCCCCTAAGCAGTTTTCTGCTGTCCCTTCTTTCCAATCAGAGATTTGTGGATGTGAGGGATCACACCTAGAATGAAATTAAAAAAAGTTATTATTAAAAACCAGCTGGCTACATCATACCATTTCAGTGCCTCAAGCAAAAAGAGCAATTATACAAATGAAATTTACTTAAGTCTCTTTTCACATTCTGATCCTAAAGTATTATACCGAGGGGTACCCCCAGGGGTCTGTGAACCTCTCTAAAACAACATGTAAATTTGTGTAAGTTTATGCACATTTTTAGAGACTAGTAACCACACTTTCATGAGGTTTTCCAAGGGTGATCCAAAAAAGATTAAGAACCACCAACTTACCTCTCACCTTCACTGATCCTGATCCATTTCGATTATTTTGGCCCTTTCGAGGGCATTATGTTAAGCAATATCTCAAGGTCATTTTTCAAACACAGTTTAAAAGGCATGGGAAATATTTTAAACATCAGGCTTTAAGTGTCACATGAAATTTAGACAAAGAATTGGCTAAAGTAAAAAAATAGGATTACAATACGGCCACAAGAAGAAGAAATATTTATTCAGATCATTATGAAAAGAAGCCTAGAATTGTAGTAGACTTAACACCTATGAAATTAAAGTTTATATGCTTTCTGTTTAACCATTCAAATGCACTGGATTGAAAACAGAGGAGGAAGAGGGAGGAGCAAAAAACCTAAAAACCAAAACCAACTGCACTGGATCACTGATCTGAAAGATGTATTAGTTAGAAAGACCAATAATAATCTAGGCTTAAGTAATAATACATACCACCCCCAGCTATGGTAGCCTTGATAAGAGAATCCAATTCTTCATCACCACGGATTGCAAGTTGCAAGTGACGTGGAGTGATACGCTTTACTTTGAGATCCTTGGAAGCATTACCTGCCAGCTCCAGCACCTACAAAGTATCCATGAGATAAACACATCAAACGAAGAACAAGTGTTTAAGGATTCAGTGTAGACTCCCAGTTATAGCCAAAAAGATCACTCTAGCATCTGTATATACAACACACACAAAATATATATAAACCGATATATTTTTCTTTCTTGTATTTCTACAATGCCTTCATAAAAAACTCTCATTACTTCATTTGACCCCTTTTATATTCATTCTCTGCAACACAGATAGAAACTTGAGCAAAAACCTACTTCTACACAGAAAGAAATTAAAGATAAAGACAAGGAATATTACCCCTTAGCCAAGATTCTAAATGTGAATACATTCAGAAAAGTCATATATTTTAATTTATCCATGTAGTCTATTTTTGCACAGCCCGGAATTTATTTCTTAACACTTGTAGGAAAGTTTTAAAATGTAATTTAAGATAATTTCCTATTCTCAGTTTTTAACATCAGTGGGCCCTATAATCTACAGGCAGTAAGCCAGAAGCCTTTTATTCTATAACAGGAATTTTCAACTAGAAGAATTTCAAAGTCCTGGCTGGCCATAAAACTATATTTGCATTTTTTAGTTTGTTTTTGTCTCCATAAACTATACTGGCATTATTAAACCTTTGACAGAAGTAATTAAAAAAAACTCCACAGAGCCTCCTCATTTTAAATAGAGCAGTGGTAAGCCTGGGTGTACATCAGAATCAACTGCTGAACTTTTAAAACCACCTGTACCCTGCCTCCTTCTCCCCGGGTACTCTGACTGGTCTGGGATGAGGCCCTGCACCAGTATTTTTTGAAAGCTCCCCAAGTGATTTCAGTGCAAAGCCAAGGTTGAAAAGCGATCACCCCTGACTGAAACTCTTGGCTTAGATTTCAGTATTTTACCTCTACTAAATGACTAAAACTCCCAATTCAAATATCTGGAAAATACACTGACTGCTTATATATATGTTGTCTAATCTTAACCTAATAAAATTTAACCAAAGTTCCTAAGGATAAAGAAAATGGGAGGTCAGATGGGACTTGAACATTATGAACCAGAATACTGTGCCTCAACATTAGTGAATAAAAATGCACACCTT
Organism: Daubentonia madagascariensis; assembly: GCA_023783475.1. Taxonomy (NCBI): domain Eukaryota; kingdom Metazoa; phylum Chordata; class Mammalia; order Primates; family Daubentoniidae; genus Daubentonia; species Daubentonia madagascariensis. Next base: position 14,195,028 of record JAKFHU010002658.1, read on the forward strand.
TCTTAAAGAGTCTACAGGTAAACAAATAGAAACTGACGTTAAGAATGAGAACGACGTTCTCAACTAGTATCACAGAACCCACACAAAACCCCTTGCTCATGACACAGCAATGCTGAAGCTACCTGGAATTCAATGTTAAATCTCCAATGGGACACAGATGACTTGGTAAGCTTAATGAAATGACAGCAATGATAACCATCACACAGGTTAAACCTAAATCCTAGCCCAACATTCCCAAGAGTTCTCGTTTCATAGCTGTCTCTACCACCGACTGTTGACCATCTCCCCAACTGATAGGAGAGTTCCATGATTTCCCATTCATTTTCTTTAGGAGGGGAAGGGATGGAAAAAGTGGCAGTTCATGACCCAAGAATAAGATCTCTTGCCTAATTAACTTATCTTCCTGAAATGTCAAACTGAGTAAGATACAGCATTTCGTATGTACAACCCTGCAGAGAACCAGAAGGATTCATTAGGTTTTTACCTCTGATATCATAATATATATGATTTTTGTATATCATCACACTGGCAAACCTTTACCTCGCCCCAAGTTTTTTTTTTTTAGATGGGGTGCTGCGTGCAACAAGCTGGAGTGCAGTGGTGCAATCACAGCTCGCTGTAGCCTCGAACTCTTGGGCTCAAAGCTCTCGCCTTAGCCTCTCTCATAGCTGGGACTACAGGCACCACTGCACCCAGCTAATTTAAAAATTTTTTTTAGAGATAAGGTCTGTCTTGTTGCCAGGCTGGTCTGAACTCCTGGGCTCAAGCAATCCTCCTGCCTCAGCCTCCCAAAATGCTGGGATTACAGGCATGAGCCACTATGCCCGGCCCCAAATCTTCATAAACTAAGAGGTTATGCTTCACAAATACTGCCTAATGGATTATATATACACCAGAGTTCACTTTTTAGAATACGTATTTATAACCTTTGCCATGTCACTTAACTTGGTTGCCAGGCCCTTGCTAACTAAAACAACGTTACACACAGGTCCTTCTCTGACATTGGCCACTGGTAAATAGGTTGACAAGACGCACCTAAAACTGCTATTAAAGAAACCAACAAGTATGTATGTCTTTTCGAAATATATTCCATGAATTTCAGTCACTTAGACTAGTGAACCTTTTGGATTTCCATATACAACAGCCATTCCCCACAAACCTCAGCAGTGAGGTACTCCAGAATCGCGGCACTATACACGGCAGCAGTGGCACCCACCCTTCCATGGCTTGTGGTGCGAGTCTTCAAGTGTCTGTGGATGCGGCCCACAGGAAACTGAAAGAGAGATGTCTCAGTGGGAAGCAATACAGAGTTTTAACATTGCATTGAGTATAATCTAAGGCTGAACAATATGGATAAAGCACATTTTAAAAGTCAAGCCTATTTGGCAATACATAGTTCCTAGTGCCTGTGTATATGTCCGGGTAATCAGCTCCAAATCTTTAACTTCTGCATAATATGGAGAGTTTCGTTGTAAAATGAAGAGAAACTATGCTGTGCTGTCATCAACTGCACATTCAACATGGCCCAATGACGGAATTCATACCTAGTTTATTCCTTTACATAATGGCCACATGAGACTTTGAACTTCCAACTACCTTCCTTGGACCCTAACTCTGTTCTTTCCTCAATTTCAAGATGTGACCTGACAGCTAAGAAAAATCGATACCATTCTCTCATTGTGACTTACTTTCTACCTTCTGAGAAAGAGGGTACTTTCTTACTTCCAAAGTATTCTAATCCCACTTGTCTGTGCCCTTAACTCTCCAATCAACTTTCTTCAGCTCTTCCTTACCCTTTCAATGCCCCATTATTTCAATAGCTCCACTTCCTTCCTTTCCACTGGCTTTCCTTCTGCAGACTTCACTGACAACCTCTCCACACACCTATGATAACTACTTCCAGTTACAGCCTAGATACTGCCTTTCCCAAAGGCAAAATTTAAAACAAATCCTGAAACCCCTACTTTCTTGTCACCCATTTCTCCCAACCCAAATTTGGCTTCTGTTAACCACTGTTCTTGAAGGCCAGCAGTGACATTTTAATTATTAAATCTATTAGCCTTCTAGATCTCATCCTTAAGGAGAAAGAACATTTTATTTTATTTTTTGCCTTTATACTTATTCTTTAAGTGACTACGGGCTTCTCAAAAGCAGGACCCATGCCTTACTCCCCTTTGCGTCCTTAGTGACTGGCATGTTGTCTGGCACACAGTAGGACCTCAAAAACACTTCTTCTTAGGCTTTAGAGACTACACAGACTTCTCATACGAACTCTGACTACGCCTTAGTCTTTCCTTTCTTTCTTTCAAAAAACATGTTTCTGAGGGGTCCACCAATGTCCTTGTGTTCCTTTCTCATTCTCTTAGGCTGGGAAACTCATCCATAGCATGAACCATCATTTTTACATAAATGATCTAATATTTCTAATTCTATCACCTCTCTTAGAAATGTCAACTCATGTTCCCAACTTCTGGACATTTTCACATGGATGTTTTAGTGAACTTCAAAATGACTCCACTTACATTTACCTCATAACTTGCCCCTACTACAAACTCTCTGTCCCTTAGGTTCCGGGCCTTAGAGAAAACGCTGACTTCCTCTCAACCCTATTGCCTCCTCACCCATTTTCCATACACACACGCTTTCCATTCCTTCCCATCCCACTCTCATTTAAGTATGTTACCTCATTCCTACCCCACTTCAATAACCTCCATCTGCCTTCCATTTCCACTTCAAATTAAGTAGGCTTCAAATAAAGCCTAATTGAGAATTTACATGACACCCTAAAAGACAATGCGCGCATCAAGTATAAATTCCCACACTTCCTTCAGTATCACCTGGACGTTACTCTCTTGCTCAAACTCCCAAAGGTTCACCACTGCCAAGATGATAAATCCAAACCTTATAGTTTGGCCTTCCAAATTTCTTGCTTAAGTGTTTCTTACAGGTAGGGAATAATTCTTACTCATCCAGAAAATTTTGAGTTTGTGAGTTAAAATTGCAACAGTTCAAATATATGAAGTTCGAAAATATTTAGTGGTTTTGAGTATATTACTGAGTCTAAAACTGAGGCTATTAGGGAAATATTCAGAGGATGAATGGATAGTTCATTACTGTCCCTCCAAATTCTATCTCATCCTGACAGTTAATATCTATAAACACCTTCAAAAGAAAACCCATACCATACTCACCTCAATATGATACAATTTATATAAAAGAACTAAGAACCTAATTATAATCTTAAAATAACAGATTTTAATAGAACAACATTACCAAGTTCATTAAGACTCCTTTTTTTGAGACACTGTCTCACTCTGTCACCCAGGCTGCAGTGCAGTGGCACGATCACAGCTCACTGTAACCTTGAACTCCTGGGCTCAAGTAACCTCCCCGCCTCAGCCTCCCAGAAGTTAGGACCACAGGCCTGCACCACCATGTGTTTGGCTAATTAAAAAAATTTTTTGTAGAGTTGGGATCTTGATCGTTGCCCAGGCTGGTCTCAAACTCCTGGTCTCAAGTATCCTCCCAGAAGGATCCTCCCAAAGCACTGGGACTACAGGTGTGAGCCACTGTGCCTGGCCCAAGACCTTTTTATAACTTATTCTTATTTAGGGGAAGAGAACACAAATTTGAGTAACTTTAAGATTTAAGTCTTGACCAATTAATTTCATTAAAGGACATAGGTCATGAATTGCAATAGTAAAGAAAATAATGAACATGACAGCATGGATTCATTACCTGTAGCCCAGCTCTCTGTGAACGAGACACTGCCTTAGCCTTGGCCTTCCCACTGTCCTTTCCAGCTTTGCCTCCAGCCTAGATGAAAAAAAGTTTTGAATGAAGAGTTGAAATGCTACTTCAAAAATATTTAGAAACAAAATTTCTTCTCGTTTAAATAGTTAAAAATATCTAGGTGATCTCCTTCCTCATTTGTTAATATTCATGGGATATATCATCTTTTATAATTTATATAAAAAAGAGGTCAAAATGTAAATACCTATTTAAAATGAGATTTCTGAAAATTTGAACATATTTCTCAATTTTCAGATCAAAGAATCTTGCAAGTCAATATAACTTTTATGCATACTGGAAATATTTCATAATTGATTTTTTAAAGCATCAACATAACATATATTACTTCCATAGAAATGTTTAGAACTTAGCTCTTAGAAAGCATGCTACAAAAAAAAAGTCCTCAAAAAATTAAACAGAATTGCCATATGATCCAGCAGTTCCACTTCTAGGCATATACCCCCAAACTGAATGGACTCAAGCAGATATTTGTATACCCATGTTATAATGGCATTATTCCTAATAGCCAAAAGGTGGAAAGAACCCAAGTGTCCATTGGTGGATGAATGGATAAACAAAATGAGGTATATACATACAATGGCATAGTATTCAGCTTTAAAAAGGAAATTCTGACACAGGCTACAACATGGATGAACCTTGAGGACATGCTAAGTGAAATAAGCCAGTCATAAAAAGACAAATACTGTATGATACCACTAATATGAGGTCCCTAGAGTGGTTAAATTCACAGATAGAAAGTAGAATTGTGGTTGCCAGGGGCTGGGGAAGAGGAAAATGGAGAGTCACTGTTTAATACCAGAATTTCAGTTTGGGAAGATGAAAGTTTTAGAGACAGCGGTGATGGTTGTACAATATGAATGTACTTAATGCCAGTGAAATATATACTTAAAAATTGTTAAAATGGTAAATTTTATGTTACATATATTTTGCCACACACAAAAAGGGCCTTCAAACTTCTAAAGGAGTTAAACAAATACTTTCAACTGCTGGAAAATAAGTATTTCTTAAATAATCTTAATGATAATAGAATGGTTAAATAAATCATGGTATGTAAATGAAATGGAGTACTATGCAGCCATTGCAACAAATGAGGTACATATATATGCTGATATAGAACCTACAAAACCTACTTCTACCTGAAAAAGGCAAGGTATATCCAAGTGCAATGAGCTTTTAAGTAAAAATTGGGTATTACAGAGTACGTATATACACATACATTTCTAGGAGGGGACACAAGTAAGTTAGAGAAGTTACTAAGGATCTGACTTAAGAAAATTAATTTTCTCTTTTGTATCATTTGATTTTACCATTTAAACCTATTATTTCTTTGCTATTAAGAAAATCAGTTTACAGGATTGGCTAGATGTTTGAGGGTCTATACTTTCAAAGTAGAGGGTAAAGCTTTGAAATGGCATATCCCCCCTGTAATGCTTTCCTTAAAAAAATTTTAAAACTAAAATCAAACTTGTATAGTTTCCCTAACTGTATGTCTCAGTGGATTAAATGCTTATTTCCCAAAGTCATATGAAAAAAAAAAAAAATAGTAAAACTCTGGCAGGTATAAAGCAGGAAAGAAAAATCTAAGAACTAATTAATATTCTTTCTTACATTAAATAATTCAGCAAGACAGACTGATTTAAGTTTACCAGGGAGAACTGAGACTCTCTAGATTTCCACCAGGATGCCCTCATATGTATAACAACATAGTCAGAAATACAGTCTCTATACTTATATATAGAAATATAATTCCTATATATTTATATATAATTTTATAGAAATACAATAATTTCTGACTATGTTGTTATACAAGATAGTGTATAATTTTTGGATTTCTGAGGTTAGCTCCATTAACAAGATATTGTCACTTACTCCTCAAATAAGAAAGCCTCTTCATCTCTATTTGCTCTGGTATAAGACATTGAAAAACCTCTCAACTGGTGCATGAATCTAATGTCTATCTTTCTATGACTGGATTAGGAAATAAGAACTAGTTATTAACTAAAAGCCACCAAATGCAAAATTCCCTAGGCTTCCCAATTTATACAGTAACTACTCAGCTTAAGCAATTTTATCCTCACTGTTTCAAATCTGTCACATTTGCTGTTTTATCTATTTGCTTTTTAAGGAAGCAGACATATAATCAGGTTTTAAAAACCTCACTACATTAAATAACTATTTCCTAGGTTTGGAGACTCCAGATAAAATATATTTCTTATACTTAACAAGAACTTTTAGAAACAAAATATAAGCAATGTTAAGATTTTTATTCTATGAATTGAAATAGCACTAACCTGGGTTAAGTCTCTTTGATTTAAAACTATATACATACATATATACAGAGAGAGAGAGAGAGAGAGAGACAGAGACAGAGAAAGGGGTAGGGAGAGGGAGTTGGAGTATACTTCACTTGGAAAAACTTGGAAACTAGATACCCAGGTACTTTCATACTAATTTAATAGACACAGGCTCACCTTAAGTTTAAAATCTATCAAGAATGACAACTCAATGCCTCCTATATTTTTAGTTTATGTTAATGCTTATGTATTTTTAGCTACTGGTTAACGGACACAAATACATAGTGTATCACTAGAGATTGAGAAACATCTTAAAAACTAGCAAGAATCACATGAAAGTCATCATCCTGAGCAAATCAATTTACAGATTAAGATGTAATCCGTAACTCGGTTTGTGAAAGTACCTTACTATAAAGCACCGTACAGTAACAATAAACTACAAGTTAGAGCTTGGATGCAATTATCCGTAAGGTCTATTCCAGTTCTAAGAGTTGAGGATTTTACAATAACCAAACTTTTTGTCCTCTCCATTGGCCAATCTGTTTATGGTTAGGTGTTATGTCTATTAAATCCCAAACTTGTCGTATCAAGAACAAGATAAATCATCTAACACTATCTGCCGTATGAGGAATGAAAACCTGGGGTTAACTTTTAAGCAGGCAGCTCCGGTTGAAGTTACCTGTTTTTCGACAGGATACTTAAAGCAGAAATAAATACTGACATAATATTATGTTATTCCATAATAACAGTATTGCTATCTTTACAATCTTTGATGCAATGTACAATTTAGCACCTTCTACTTTCCCTCAATTTTTACATGGGGCTAAAGTTCTATTCTCTAAAAGCCATATGTTGCCTTCCTAAATGTGAATTTTAGAATAAAAAGATGGATAACGTAAGATTGAAAATCCGTAGCAGAGGCAAAGAAAGGTACTGCTGTAAAATGAAAAATGCAAACAGCAAGGGTCAGAAGATAACGGGCGTTCATTTCAAACCTATGCAATCACCTAGAACAAACTGTGCGGTTCTGGTCTATAAAACCATTCTTTCCAGCTCAAGAGACCACGAATACAAGCCCCCTTTCGCAGAAAATCTCAGATTTACTGCCACGGAGATTACGTAACCAAACAGCGCCAAAGACTTCTAACTTGTACAGCGGCATCCTGTTTGACCTCATTCGTGCCAGGGAGCGATCGCGATCGCGATAAGAACCAGCGCTTGTTTCTACACTTCCCAGCCAGACCCGGCCGCTGGATCCCGGTGTCCTCCTCCTCTCGGACCGGCAGTGCGGCGTCTCGGGCGTCGAGTCGGGACGGATCTGTCCGGCTCCGGACAGAGTTCGCGCTCGACCCGGCCAGGCCCAGCTCTCACCGGACGCCCACATCGGGCTCCGCGGCCCGGGCCTGGCGCCCCCCGGCGGGCGACTAGCGGCTCGGCCGGACGCGGCCCCGACGCCCGCAAACTCCCGACTCCACAGGTAGCGGCGCCGACGCCGGGGCCTCCGCGCCCGGCTCCCCTGGCCCTATCCCAAGGCCCGCGCCCCCCGCCTGCCCGGCCGCCCTCACCATGGTCTCGGCGCCGACTCTGCCTCCGCTCGGCCGCGCGCCCTCCCACTGCCGCCCCGCGCCGCCGCCGCCGCTCTTGCAGCTCGGACCGCCGCCGCCGGAGCCGGACAATACCCCGGGCCCGCCTCGCGCCACCACGGCCAATGTCCGCTCGCCTTGCTGGTTTGAACCCCAGAGGCTACCCAGTCGTACGCCTCCTTCTAGCAAGACCCCGCCCCTCCGGCACCTCCTCCCTAACGGCTGTTTGTTTTTGCACACGGCACGCGGAGGCGGGGCCTCCAGACCCAACACTAAAGCGTTCTCCGCCTCTTTCCGCGCGCCCGAGCCTGACAAACAGGACAATGGACCAGTGAGAGCGGACGCCCGGCGGACGGAAGCCAATGAGAACATCGCCCGCGACCAAGGGAGGCGGGCCGCCGGGAAGGACAGTAGAATTAACCAATGAGGTGGAGCGATTTCAGGCGGCTGTGGCTTTCCCGCCCATTCTCGGTGTTGCTTCGCTCAGTTATGAGACTTGTTTGGGAAGGGAGAGGCTGTTGGACGTGCTTCTCCTGGCGGATTTTCATAAAGACTCTGAGGCTTTCTTAGTCTTAGTCAGGACTTTGCATCGCTCGGTCTCAGGATTGGACGGTCCTCCTGTTTAGCCGCTCTCCTGGCGGGCTGACTTTCCTGACGCCCCTCAGCGCGTACCCGGGCAAGGTCCTGGTTGGCCTCCGTAGTTCGCTTGTTTTCCTTACGTCATTAGGAAAAAGTTTTGGAGTAACTCCCAACTAGAAAGGAAGAAAAAGCTCCAAAGTGGAATTGCCTTCCCCCAGAAGCTGTTGTGAAAATTAAAGAGTGTATGTCAACGCATTTGGCACATAGTAGGCTCCTCAGCGATAGTTTTTCTTCTGTCCACGATGTTTCCACAATTTAGAAAGGCCAATCACCATATCGTCATCGTCTCTATTTCAACCTGGACAATATGAGCGGAAGAAATGGGCTCAGGCAAACGTACAGAAATCAGACAGCTGATAGATAACCTGGATACAATCCCGTGTTTGTCCTCATTCCAGCTTTAAATTCTTCCATTCTTTTCACAGTATGAGGCACTGCCTATGCTAGGCAGTGTTCTAGGTGTTGGGGAGTCAATAGTGAACAAAAGTTACTGCTTTAGGGGCGATTTCGTTCTCGTGGTGGGATTTTCCCACGCCGGCATTTCAGAAATTTATCACCGGGTAGGCAATGCCTGTCCCAAAGTTTGCTCTTTCTTCTGACATGTACTGTAACTTCAGAGTCAGCTCCCATCAGAGTAAGCAACTTGGGGGAAGTGAGTCTTTAAGGTAAGGTAACTTGAATTGGAGAAGAGGAAGAAGGTGGGCTTCTAAATAAGAGTTTGGAAAAATATGAATGAAGGTATAGACTAGTGTGAGGAAGGAGGGTCCAGTGAAATGGGAACGAATGGAGCGATGTACCTAGATTAATGGAATCCTGAAAGCTAGGTAGAAGAGTTTGGAGTTAGTTGAGTAAGCAATAGCTGTTGTTAATTTCCTGCTGCTCCTCTGTTTCTGGCCTTAGTGAATGGCATTACCAATCTACCAAGACATAAGCTTGTGAGATATTCCTTCGACAAATCACTGAGTGCCTGCAAACAGATGTTAAAGAGTAAACATTTGACTCCTGAAGGACGATTAAAAGTCCTTTTAATCAGAGTCAGATGTTAAAGTCAGATGTTAAAGAAGTAAACATACAAATACCGTATGTGAAAGACTGTATGTGAATTATAAGAAGTGCAAGTGTGCTGAAGGAAAGAAAAGGGTGCTTTGACAGAGTGCAACCGAGGGAATGTAGTTATAGGAAAACAGCATGTTTCATGGCAAGAGTGATGCCATCTTGATGGCAAAACTGCCATGATGACCAATGTTTGATTCCTGCATACCAAGGTGTTTTGCAGCAAGGTCTTTAAACAATGACTGTAGCATAGATAACCCCTCAAAGAGATGCTTATCTAACCTCCCCAGTGGTTGTGAATTGGCAAGAAAGTCTGAGGCTTGACCAGCTGTACATACCTTCACCTAAAAGCTTGCTATATAAAGGATATTTTCTGGAGGGTGGGTGTGGGGATCCTCCATCTCACTGGCGCCTGAGACATTGCTTCTCTTTGTAAGTCCCTATTAAATATTCCTTTCTGAGAAATTGCATTTGTCAGCCTCTTTCTTAGGCCTCTCTGCTCCCTCAGCCTTTGGGGGCAGGTTTGCATATACTTGCTCACCTAAGAATAGTAGTTTAGATGAGGTGGGTGGTAGGTATTACATAAGCAAGAGCATGTATAAAAGCCTCTGATGTGGCAAAGACTTGTCACTGTGAAGGGACTGAAACAAGGCTGGTGTTTGACCAGATCCCTCTTACCACATACTCTTCCTGAGTATCTCAAATGTGGCTTTTTTGTCCATGTCCATTGCTTGGCTTCAATTTAGACCTTGTCATTTCTCTTCTGGATTACTGCAAAAGCCAGTTAACTAATGTTAACTTCTTCCTTCATTTCACCTTCTGCTCTTTCTTAAAATAAAAATCTTATCATTTTCCTTGAACCTCATCAAATTTAGGACAAAATTCAAATCTTCAGTGTGGCATAGAAAGCCCTGCATTTTTTGGCCCTTGCTTATCTCATGTTTTGTCACTTCCCCCTTATACCCTAAACTCCATTTTGCTTTTGCTTGTTTGACACAGTCCTCCATCTCAACTTCTCCCTAAGTAACTTTTAATCGTCCTTCAGGAGTCAAACTAGACATCACACTTTTCAGAACAACCTTCCCTTGACATCCTGATTTGGATTAAGTGCCCTCTGTATACCTACAGCACCCATTGTACATACTGCTATCATCAGTCCTTATCATACTGAATTGTAATGTTCTCCCTCAGCATACTGAACTCTTTTTCAGGTCATTATTCTTTTCTTGGTATATAGACCTAGAACCCTGAAATGTTAGTTGGCAAATGAAAGGAAAAAAATACTAACACATTTTTAAGCCACTTAGATAGGCAGAGTGGTCTGTGGAGAGACCTGAGTTGAATCCACACTCCACTTACTAGTATGATGTGAGCAAGGTATTTAGTATTACCAAGCCTGTTTTGTCATTTGTAACTGAAAATAAGCAGTACCTATTTTATAGGTTTTGAGTGAGGGTTAATTCAATAACGTATGAGAAAGTACCTAGCACATAAGAAATATCCAATAAATATTAACCTTTTTCCTTAACAGGAAAATCATTGTCTCACCTACTGCTCTCTACCCCTAAGCCTTCATGTCGTTGATTCAGATTTTGATGAAAATGGAGTTAGGTTGAAAAAAACTGGTTCTCATCACAGACACAGTAATCCCTTTATTGATTTATATACTTGGTTTCGAGATGAGAGAAATGTATTGAAGCACACAGAGTAGAGAAAAATGGATGGAAGTTTTCTGGCATCTGTAAACAGAAACTCTGCCTATTAACAATTTTATTTTTTTTTTGAGACAGGGTCTCGGTCTGTTGCCCGGGCTAGAGTGCAGCAGTGTCATCATAGCTTACTGCAACCTCAAACTCCTGAGCTCAAACGATCCTTCTGCCTCAGCCTCCCAAGTAGCTGGGACTACAGGCACCTGCCACCATGCCTAGCTAATTTTTCTATTTTTTATAGAGACGGGGTCTTGCTGTGTTGCTCAGGCTGATCTTGAACTCCTGGGCTCAAGTGATTCTCCCACCTCGGCCTTCCAGAGTGCTGGGATTACAGGCGTGAGCCACCATGCCTGGCATACTAACAATTTTATAAAGTAAGTGTGTTAGTAAGTAAAGTCTAATTTCTAGTGAACTAGGGTTACAAAGAAGGCAATATAATGAGCTCATGAAGAACACCAGTCTAACCAGAGAATTTTAGGTATTAACATCTATAAATTATAAACTACCAGACATTGACAAATTATTCAATTTTGCTGGACTTAACAGTAATATATAGTATAATGGTTCTCAAAGTATGGTCATCAGCATCTCTTGGAACTTGTTAGAAATGCACATTATTACCTCCACCCCACACCTACAGAATCAGAAACTGGGTATGGGGCCCACAAGCCCTGCAGGGAATTCTGGTGCACACTGAAATTTGAGAACCATTGGTAAAATATATGCTATAGTGCACAGTCCAGAGCCCACATCAAGACTGAGGCACTTATTCCTTTAGCTCCTGAGAATATTGATAGACCATTACTCAGGAGTCTTTCCCCAGGAAATGCACTCGGCCAAAGGGAGCTGTATTGCCCAAGGTTATATCCTTTGTCAGCCTACTTCCAATGACTGGTGGATATGGGGAGTATAGTTCCCAGCTCTTTTGCCTTAATTTGGGATAACTCTGAGGGCCATTTCAACTCCAGAGTTTCTTTTGTGATTAATACCAATTTGCTCTAACTGCATTGTAGTTCAACTTCTCCCTCTACTTAATCTTACTTCCTTCATTTTCTCATAATAATGTCACCAAGAGCATTTCACAGTATACATCTTGAAAGCAAATCCCTGTTGTTTCCTGGGAAACCTGACGTAAGACAATGGCTTTTCTCTGCAAAAATTTAGTCAATTTTAAAGTGGGCAAGATATTTACATGTACAAAATTTCAAAAGGTACAAAGGGTATACAGTGAAAAGAATCCTCCCATCCCTGTCCCTACCCATCCATTTTACCTCTGTAGAGGCAACTAGCATTGCCAATATAGTAAAGTGTTTTAGCCTTTGAGAGGTCAGCATTAATAATTACTATACGTAGATGCCAGGAGTTTTTAATCTCTGTGTTCAGTTTTAAACTCCATTTTAATGCTGCAGTGCTCTTCAAAATATTATAAAGCCTTTAAGAGAGAGAAAATTTCTTTTGGCCACTCTACATTGTAAAAGACAGCCAAATTCTCATTTTTAAGTTAGTTATGGGTTATTTAATGACAGGGATATGTTCTGGGAAATATGTCATTAGGCAATTTCATCGTTGTGTGGACATCATAGAGTGTACCTGCACAAACCTAGATGGTGTAGCCTACTGCACATCTAGAATATATGGTATAGTCTATTACTCCTAGGCTACAAACTTCTACAGCAGGATACTGTACTGAATACTGTAGGCAATTGTAACACTATGATAAGTATTTGTGTATCTAAACATAGAAAAGATACAGTAAAAATACAGTATAAAAGATTTAAAAATGGTACACCTTTATAGGGCATTTACCATCAATGGAGCTTGCAAGACTGGGAGTTGCTCTGGGTGAGTCAGTGAGTGAATGTGAAGGCCTAGGATGTTATTGTATACTACTGTAGGCTTTATGAACACTATGCACTTAAGCTACAATAAATTTATTAAAAAATTTTCTTTCTTCAATAATAAATTAACCCTATCTTATTATAACTTTTTTACTTCATAAACTTTTAAATTTTTTAAAACTTTTTTGACTCTACACAGCTTAAAACACAAACATTTTCTTTCTTATATCCTTATTCTATAAACTTTTTTCTATTTTTAATTTTTTTCTTTTACTTTTTAAACTTCTATATTAAAAACTAAGACACAGACACACACATGAGCCTAGGCTTACACGGTGTCAGAATCATCGATACCACTGTCTTCCGCCTCCACGTCTTGTCCCACTGGAAGGTCTTTAGGGGCAATCACATGCATGGAGCTGTCATCTCCTATGATAACAATGCCTTCTCCAGAATACCTCCTGAAGGACTTTCCTGAGGCTGTTATACAGCTAACTTTTTTTTTAATAAGTAGGAGTACACTCTAAAATACGGATAAGAAATATAGTATAGTAAATACATAAACCAGTAACATAGTGGTTTATCATATCAAGTATTAGGCACTGTACATAATTGTATGTGCTATACTTTTATATGCAGTAGGTTTGTTTACTCCAGCATCACCACAGACATGTGAGTAATGCGTTGCACTCTGATGTTACCCGATGGCTGGGATGGCTACGACGTCACTAGGTGATAGGAATTTGCAGTTCCATTGTAATATGGGAGCGCAGTTGTGCATGTGGGGTCATTGTTGACCGAAGTATCATTATGTGGTTCATGACTGTATTATTATTATTATTTTGTGAACGTCTCTGGAGAGGTTTAGGGCAGATGGCAGTGGCAAGGCAGCTACTTACATGAGCCAGAACCTGCCTGCTCCTAAATGAGGTCCATCAGGATGCAGGACCCACCACCCACCCTTCTATACTCAGCTTTGTCATGTTGGGGGCTGGGACGCTGCAAACCATATTTCTGCTTTGCCTTCTGCTTCCCTGCTAGGCTTTGCCAATAAGGGGCACTAGAGGGAAGCAAGATGGAAGGAGACCTGCTCTTTCCTGTCTGCTTTCTGTTTCTCTGAGTGTCACCCAAACAGTACTTCTTCACTCTGGCAGCAGCAGTTCCCTCCACAGGAGCAGCTGAGTCAGTTTTTCCAACACTGGCAAAAACAGCCTCATTGTCCCCAAGCCCTCACGAGCAGCAACCTGCTTCCTCCTCAGAGGTTTGAGTTCTAGCTCTAGAAGGGCCCTCCTCTAGGTTTCTACAGTTTCCCTGTTTTTTCAAGGTAGCTGCTAGTCGCTACCTCCATCACACCTTAGAGTTCCCTTCTTACCCTTTAGTAGTTAAAAACTTTACATCCAGTTAACAATACTTTATGTTAGTTCTCTCTGTTCAAATAACTGGTGTGTTTTTTGGAAGCTGAATGAACCTTGACTGACACAGCATATGATTTTTTTAACTTTTTGTTATCAAAAATTTTAAGCATATATGAAAGTAAAACGAACAGTGCAATGAACCTGATGTACCTATCACACGACTACAATAATCAACTCCTGACCATTTTTGCTTTTTTTATATTCACATTCGTATTTTTGTCCCATCCCCATTCATTATGTTGAAGTAAATTCAAAGTAAATTGGCAAAAAATGTTTTTACAGGAAAATTGTTTCCTTAAAAAAACCTTGGGTTGTCTCAAATTTGTACAATATGTATACATTACCTATTCTATCCACTTGAGCAATGAACAAACTGAAAATGAAACTTTTTTCTGTAGAAATGTAACTTTTATGTGGTCTTATTATTTTTGTTGTTTTTCATAAAATTGCCTGCAGTCTTCATCAAAGTTACGTTCTGTGATTAATACATTTGAAATTGTTAACACTTTTGATTGACTCTTCTCTGCAGATTATATTATAATATTTTTGCTTTCTTCTTTTTTATTATAAAAATACTCTTACTTCTGAAGATTATAATATTTTTGATTGAGAAAATATTCTCTCTACAGAGCTGCATCTTAGTAGAGAAAGTTCTGCTACATGAAGGATATTCTCAATTCTGAATTCTGATTCTTTTCAAATTGAAATATATAAACATTTCAGCCCAAATCTTTTCACAGTCACTATCTTTTGACTTTCAATTCAGAGTACCTTCCTTTGACAAATATGTTTATAAGACAAAATATCAAATAACTTCTCATTATTTGACTGTTTCACCAAATTTAGATGCTACAAAATGGCAAGGCCTCTCAATTTTATTGCATTCCAGTACAGAATATAAATTTATCCAATTAAAAATAGAAGTTCCATTAAAAGATTCTTTCCGCAAGCCAAGACATTTCAGAGTGATCTCTCATTATTTAATTTGTTCAGTCTTGCCCTTCCTTTTGTAGGGAGCAAGTTCAGTGTCTTCCTGTTTGCAAGTATTGCTTTCAACACTTTGCAACTCACTAAGGGCTTCAAAAGCTGAAGTTTCTTACTCTATTTGTTGAATACTCAGATGAAAGGTTTCCAACTGATTTTGAATAAAATAGTACCAAAATTTGAGGCCTCATTTACAAAAAATTTCAATACAGTATAGGTTGATTTCCAAAGGTTCAAATATTTCTAAAATAAGATGATGAGCAGCAAAAAAAGAAAAACCTACCATGCTGAAGTGCTTTTTAGATTCAACATCTACTTTATCACAACAATTTTGTAGTTTAGTTACTCTAAAACCTGTTAAAATTTGACAACTACACCTTCTATTTTAATTGATAGAATATCACATCTTGCTTAGACACCATTATGAATTATGTGTATATTATATCCAATTCCAAGCACATTTATCTTGTATAGATTTCTTAATTTATTAAGTACATTTTTGCACTACAATACTATGCTCCACCCAAGTTTGAATTTGTATTATCACAAAAACAATTTTATCTTAATTGTTGAACTTTTAAACTAATTTCACAGTAACATTCAAATATCAGATTGTTTCACCTTCAACATTTCATTATAAGAATTGAGTAAAAAATTTGAACCTTACTAGAACTAATGAAGTGGATTTTTTAATTTGAATCAGCTGGATGGCACTGGCATCACATAACTGGAAATTCTTTTATTAGTCTACATATTAATAGCCATCACTTCACTTTTTGTATGGGCATAAGAAAACTTGGAATTGGAAGGGAGTGACATTAACTAAAAATAGTCAATTGATTTAAGTGAAAAGTCTTGCTTCACAGAGTGATTTGTAAATGAACCTCCTGCGTGAATTAAATCATTGTCTCTGGGCAAATTGTATTTAAAATAATTACTAATTCTTGAAGTAGATGCAGATACTTCTATAGCAAATTTGTGTCTACTGATTTTCCTGTGGTTGTTGATCTCAATATGGCACTGATAGTAAATGTCAACAAAAAATTTTGTGCAAGTTACACATAGAAATGGAAATTCAGTATTCACTCAGTTTTTATTAGATATATACTTTTTAGTTTATTGTTGCTGAAAAGGTTTATTATAAAATAAAAAAGAATTATTAAATAACAAATAGTTATAGATTTCTACCACACAATAAGCGATAAAATCACTGTA
Source organism: Daubentonia madagascariensis (assembly GCA_023783475.1). NCBI lineage: Eukaryota > Metazoa > Chordata > Mammalia > Primates > Daubentoniidae > Daubentonia > Daubentonia madagascariensis. Next base: position 14,211,571 of record JAKFHU010002658.1, read on the forward strand.
GCAAAAACATTTAGAGTTCTCTCTGTACATGGTTCACATATCCCTGGCCTGTGATTTATCACTTATGCTGGACAGCAGCCTCAAATACTTCTCCAACCATCACTGCTTCAGAAGGAGTTAGCTGTTTCCAACCATGCCAAGTGAGCACTTTGTTTTATCAGCAAGTGCACTCCATGCTGACTTGAGAGGGAAGTCTTGTATTGAATTTGGAAAGGGTCAGGTACAGATACGTTATTGCTAGCTGTTTTTCAAATTTTTTTTCTTTTTTCAAATTTAACCAGGTGTTCAAGTGAGAACTCTGCTCATTGAACACAATACTAGACCATGACGAGCTGGGGGAGTACAAAGTGGAGATCTATTTAGTAAACTAGTCCCTGCTTATTTTTATTTTTTTGAGGCAGGGTCTTGATCTATTGCCCGTGCTAGGGTGCAGTGGCTTCATCATCACTCACTACAACCTCAAACTCCTGGGCTCAAACGATTCTCCTGGCTCAGCCTCCCAACTAGCTGGGACTACAGGAACTCACCATCACGCCCAGCTAATTTTTCTATTTTTTTGTACAGACAGGGGTCTCGCTCTTGTTCAGGTCCCAAACTCCTGGCCTCAAGCAATCCTCCCACCCCAGCCTCCCAAAGTGCTAGCATTACAGGTATGAACCACCGTGCTCAGCCTCCTGCTTTTTAATAAAAGTAAAAATCATTTTGCCCTGTAAAAAGTGAAAAATCTGGGACAAATGCTAAAATGAATGAAACACTGGGACAACAGATGAAATGGAACTGTCCAAGGCAAATGGTACTCATGGTAAGGAAGGGGGTGGATAGAGACAGAATCAAGATTTCTCAGTCTTCTTTTTATATTATTTCAATTTTGAACCATGTAAATATATTATTTATTTTAAAAGTTAGACTAAAAAAAAGTTAAGGTGTAGAATAGTGTATAAAATGCCAAGATCTGTGGGCATCTCTTTTCAAAAAAAAAAAAGGCTGGGCGCAGCGACTCATACCTGTAATCCTAGCAGTTTGGGAGGTTAATGTGGAAGGATCGCTTAAGGCCAGGAGTTCGAGACCAGCCTGGGCAATAGCAAGACCTCATCTCTACAAACAATAAAAAAATTAGCTGGGCATGGTGGTGTGTGTCTGTAGTCCCAGCTACTCAGGAAGCTGAGGCAGGAGGATCTCTTGAGGAATCAGAGGCTGCAGTGAGCTATGATGGTCACTACTGCACTCTAGCCTGAGCAACAGAGTGAGAACCTGTCTAAACAAACAAACAAACAAACAAAACCTACCTGCCTATAATTTCCTTTTTTTAGACAATACTCTGAGCCTCTTCAAATTTGACTTGTAGTCAGTGAAGAGAAGGTCAGAAAACAAGGAAATAACCTTTGGCGTTTCAAGTAAAAAATTTCTCAGCTTGCCATAATTGAAAAGAGGGCTAGGATGACAGCACACAGTAAGTCCTCACTGAACTTTGTCAATATGTTCTTGGAAACTGTGAAAATGAAATGATATATAACAAAACAATAGGCATTTTTTTTCTACCATAGGCTTGTGAAAATTGCAGATACTAGGAAGAAATTATTTTCATCAGACCCAGACAAAATAGGGCCAGGAAGGCCTGAAGGAGAGGAGGCTCATGCATACACATCTGAGATATGAACTGTTTCCAAGGACTTTCTAAAAACCCTTTCATGTCCTTCGTGCATCTCCTGCTTTGATAAGGGGTTTTTCACTAGAAATTCTTTAGGGCTGCAGTAATTTAGTTAAGATGTTCTTGGAAGAACACCTGCCCAGTAATAGCATCTCCACCAATGAACTGACAACAACTCTGGCTTTGAACCTCTGGAACCAATGAACTCTATTTCTGAGCAGCTTATATAAATCACTTTTTTGCTAACCAAAACTCCCCTTACCCTTCCCTTACTGAATGCACTGGTGGCTTGCCATTTCATGCATTCTACATTACAACCCTTATTTCTATTCCCAAGTAAACCCAATATATTTAGAGAGAATTTGCTCTATGGTGTCTTTTTTTTCAGGTTGACAGGCTAATTGATATAAACAAGAGTTAAGTTCCTACAGCATACTTCTGGTCACAAAAACATCACCAAACCTCTAAATAGCCCTACTACACTTCTAATATTAAACATCAAAATAAATGTGAGCTATATGTACATTTAAGAAATATTAATAAAAACAGGTAAGATAATTATTTACCCCATTTTTGGTGAATCAGTGAGTGATGGCAGTCATAGTGGTGGTGGGTTAAACCAAGGAATAAATGTTTGTAAAGCAAAAATTGTAAGGAACACCTCCTACCATCACGAAGTTAAAAAACAACCACAAATATACGGCAGACTTGCTGAGCTATTTTGTACCTCATCATTTATTGTCATGTGTTTGCATAATTATCGTATTCTTTACCAATTTTTAATTTACAATAATTGTATTCATTCATTCATTCATTTTCCAACCCATTTATTCCAGTTCAGGGTGGCGGGTGGCCAGAGCCTATCTTGGAGCCAACCCTTGACAGGATGCCATCCCATCAGAGGGCACACTCAATACACACCCACACTCACTCAGACTGGGACCATGTAGATACACCAGTGAACCTCACATGCACACCTTTGGGATGAGAGAGGAGACCCGAGTATCCAGAGAAAACCCACACAGACATGGGGAGAATTTGCAAACTCCATGCAGACAGTGGCCCCTGGCAGGAATCAATTTTTTTCTCATTAACGTTATAACGAAATGACTTTGAACAAAACAACATTATTTGAGGACCTCCTGTATTTATAATAGTTCAACACAGATGCTCAATAGTTCAACACATAATAAAAATAAGTGTTTGTATGGGACTTAAGTTGCTGTATAAAAAAAAAGAAAAACTGTAGGTGGCCATAAAAATTCACTTTTCAGTCCTTTACTACAGGGGACAAAATCAAGGGCCCAGCTGCTGTGTTCTTTACACATTTTTGCCAGTATGTCTTTGAGATAGAGTCCTGGAAGTGGGATTTCTGGATCAAAGGGTAACTTCTTCCATCGCTTTGCTAGAGATTGCCAGATTCTTTCACAGGGGAGTGTGAATTCCCACAGCAACATGTGAAAGTGCCTGTTTCCCCACAGAATCACCAATGGAGTTTGTTGTCAGGCTATTTGGGATTTTTTTTTCTCCCTCATCTGATAAATGAGAAATAGTATCTTAGAGTAGTTTTAATTTGTGTTTCTCTCATCATGAGTGAGACTGAACATGTTTCCATATGATTATGGACCTTTTGTATCTCTTTTTCTATGAATTGTATGTACCTATCTCTTACACTTTTATGATTTGCTTTTACCTTTGTGTATTCAGAATCCCCAGGGTCCAAATAAAGGATTGAGAAACTGCCATGGCAGAATATTCATATTCATAACTGTTGCTGCTTTTCAGCCATAAGTAAGTCTATGATGCTGCAAAATGGTTCCAGCACAGGGCACTGAAACATTGCCAGTAGTGGAGAGTAGTTCAGCTGTTCTGGATCCGTTTGGAGAGTTGTAATTGGAATATTGCCTTCCTCAGTAATATATATGAATATTTATTGAAATTCACCAAAGAAAGAATATCTTCTTCTGGGCACCGAATGATTTGTACTGAGCATAGGTTAAATGTGCTCCTTATTTCAAAGTTATTACCGGAACATTACATTTCCTGGCTACTGAATCCTGGGAAGACCAGGTTTGGGCTCAGCGGAGGCTTGGGACGGACAGTGTTAATCCTAAGGCTGTACTTGCCCACTGTTGGGCTTAATGACCTGAAGAATGACTGCTACCTCCAGCTTTGCTCTAGAACACACCCTAGCAATGATGTTAGGACTGGCCCTTAGAGGGTGGACGAGAGCAGCTTGCTGGCTCCCTTAAAGTGTGGTCTTTGAAGGCTAAAAGGTACGTACAGTATAGAAACACTGCAACGAGGCCAGGTGCGGTGACTCACGCCTGTAATCCCAGCACTCTGGGAGGCTGAGGCGGGAGGATCGCTTGGGCTCAGGAGTTCAAGACCAGCCTGAGCAAGAGCGAGAGACCCCATCTCTACTAAAAATAGAAAAAATTAGCTGGGCGTGGTGATGTGTGCCTGTACTTCCCAGCTACTTGGGAGGCTGAGGCAGGAGGATTGCTTGAGCCCAGGAGCCCGGTGACAGAGTGAGAATCTGTCTAAAAAAACAAAACAAAAACTCACAGGAACACTGCAATGAAAACCCTAAGAATTCCCGACACCTTTGTTTCTATCCTAAGTCTTGCCCACAAAAGAGATACCCTGGAGCTGACAAAAGTCTGGGAGAGTTCAGCAGTTGCATGGAAAAGAGAGCTTGCAGTCCCCACCAGAAAAGATGTAGTGTCAGATGAGAAGCAGATGAATGAGATCACACTGCCCTGATGAGTCACTTGCCTGAGTGATGTCACCAGCTGGGTTTTCACTGCCAGAAAATCAGCAGCTGGTGGACTGGAACATTCCACATCACTGATAACAGCTCTTCTTCCCCTAGAAGTCTGTTTTCTGCCATTCTTCCAGGGCACCTAACATGTTCTCTCTTTTTGTATTATTTATGCCAGAAGGTGAGGAAATTGCCTTTATGTTCTGAACTATGCATTATAGAGGACACAATAAAAATAAAGGAATATAAAGGCTCTTTCTGAATTCCAAGCCAAAGCTTCAAGACCAGAAGCAGCTAGATGTAGGTAGGGGCAGGAACTTTTTTATACAGAGAGAAACAACTCACCGAAAGTCATATAACAAACCAATAAAGCCAAAAAATTTTCTTATTCCTAAACTTAACAATAGTCTCATAACACAAAAGCTAAGGCCAACTAGATCCCAGTAATCCTTCACCCAATGAATTCTTAGTGGAGAATCACTTCATTTACTGACTTGTTAGTTTTTTAACGGAAGTTGTTTACCTGAAAAGGAAATATGCACCTTTACAGAGTAGAACAGATCTATGAAATGCAACCAGCCAATGCTCCATTTATTATAGCTCATGAGATAAAGACATTTTTCTCTAAACTCCAGAGGCCCAAGAGTTTTCATTTTACCACTATAGAAGATGTATATACCTGTGCCTGATTGAATGGGACCTAAAAGAAGGAAGAATTACATTACTTTTCAATTTATTTTTATGTAAGAATTGTGGGCCCTGTGGCACAGCTTAATAAGAAGACACGCACATCAGAAAATACCTCAGGAAATAGCCATCAATGTGCCTGATATGAATTCTTTATCATTTAACCTATTGAGCTGATAAAACATTTTTTCAATATATATCAATACATACATAAATATTATGGCCACTTAACACAGTTGAGATTTAAAAAGATACTGTATAAAAAATTTTCTGGCCAGGCATAGTGGCTCATGTAATCTCAGCACTTTGGGAGACTGAGGTAGGAGGATCACTTGAGGCCAGGAGTTCAAGACCAGCCTGGGCAGCATAGTGAGACCCACCTCAACAAAAAAAAGAAAAAAATTAGCCGTGTGTGGTGGTGCATGTCTGTATTCCCAGCTACTCAAGAGGCTGATGTGGGACGATCACTTCAGCCCAGGAGTTTAAGGCTGCAGTGAACTATGATTGCTACGATTGTGCCACTGCACTCCAGCCTGGTGACAGGCTGAGAGAGATCCTGTCCCTAAAAAAAAAAAAAAAGGAAAAAAATTTTGGTACTGACCACCAGGTGGCTCTCATTTTCCCAAGTCCCAGTGGTTTCTAGAGGACACTCTTCGAGGACCTTAAGGATTTCTGTGTGTGACAGATACTTGCCAGAATCACTATTAGTTTAGGACAGAGTCAAGGATAGAACCTACCTCACAACATTAAAAATGCCAAAACTAGCTTGGGGTGGTGGCTCAAGCCTGTAGTCCCAGCTACTCAGGAGCCTGATGTGGGAGGATTGCATGAGTCCAGGAGTTCAAGGCCAGCCTGGGCAACACAGCGAGGCCCCCAACTCAAAAAAATAATAAAGTAGCTAAACTTTAAAATAAAATTTAAAAATACCAAAAACTATAAAGTCATATTCCTTTTCCTTGAGGCATTGGCTCTAATACAGCTCTTCAGGCTATAGCCTGGCTGCATCTATTCTTAAACTTGTGTAGTAACAAACTTCACATGAATCTAAAAAATTCAAACCACCTACAGGCTTTCTAGTGAACCAAACCCAGCCACAACAGGGCTATGGAAGGACCAACTCATCAGGGCAAATACTTCCTGAGACCTCTGTCAGTTGGCAACAACTAGACTGATTTTCCCCAGAACTTTTATGATTTCTGCAGTGAGTCTCAAAAGTGTGGTCCTCAAACCAGTAGGATCAGCATTACCTGAGAACTTCTTAGAGCCACCACCCCCACCTGCTAAGTCAGAAACTCAGTAATCCATGTTTTAACAAGCCCTCCAGGTAACTCTGATTCACATTAAGGGGTCCTCTGTGCCAGTAAAACCCAAGATTTTCCCAGTGAGGGGATTACTAACACAATGCTCAAGGATTTCATTTGCACATTTTTTTTTTTTTGAGATAGTCTTGCCCTGTCGCCCTGGGTATAGTGCAGTGGTGTCATTGTAGTTCACTGCAACCTCAAACTCCTGGACTCAAGTGATCCTCCTGCCTCAGTCTCCAGAGTAGCTGGGACTACAGGCGCGTGCCACGATGCCCAGCTAATTTTTCTGTTTTAGTAGAGACAGGGTCCTGCCCTTACTCAGGCTGGTCTCCTACTCCTGAGCTCAAGCGATCTTTCCGCCTCGGCCTCCCAGAGTGCTAGGATTACAGGTGTGAGTCACTGCGCCCGGCAAAACTTTTCTTAAGATTAGTTATAATATTTTAAAAGTTTATGTGGTGGTGTGGGTAATTCAGGCACAGTGGTTACAAGGTGAAAGCCATACATACATTCAAGGAATGTTCTGCTGTGTTGAATTGTTGTTTTCCTCTGGCAGGGATTCCAACCCTTCATTCCTTTTCCCTTCTTTATACCTTAAGATCCCACAGGCCACTGGGTCTCATCCTTGACTGTACACTAGAACCACCTGGGGGGCTTAAAAAGGCAAAACACACACACACACACACACACACACACACACACACAACCCCTGTGTCACAAAGATTCTGGATACTGTTGGTCTGGGGTTGTGGTGTCTGGGCATCAGTATTCAAAGCTCTCCAGGTGGTTCCACAGCCAGCATTGAGAACCACTGCTAGAGATTGTAAAGTGGACAACACAGGTATGTGTGTGTGTGGGGGAAAGTATTTCATAGCAAGAGCTTGTAACATAAACGTGAGAACTAAAAGATTAAGCTATATATAAACCCACCTCTCATTTTCAGAAAGGCATAATTTATGTGCCAGTCTAGTTCAGTGGTTTTCAGAGGGTGATCCAATACTCCGTAGGGGTTCCTGACACTCTTTCAGGGAGTCCAAGACGTCAAAACTACTTTCTTAATAACATCGTTATTTGCCTTTTCACTTTCATTGTCTTTTAAGTTTACAGTGTCTTCCAGAGGTCAAATGACATGACGATGTCATTGCTCTGATAGCAGACGGAATGTGTGCTTTGTTATTTTTGTCTTCAAAATGTTCCAATTTCTAATATAATGGATATCTATCTGTAGATATAACCCAGAAACATAAAAGCTCCTCAGGTGTATGCAGTAAGTTTAAGTGGAAAGAGGTTCTTGAGACCAAAAATTTGGGAACCTCTGGCCAGGATCAATGGACACAGTAATTTTATTTTTTATCTAACATTAGGGCAAGAGAAGATTGGCCTAAGCACTTACGATGTTGGTAAATGATGAGGGAACACCTGGGACAGTAGTTTCTTTCAAGCCATTGTAAATGATGGAAAAAATTAGGGGAAGCAAGTAGCCTGTCTGGGTTATGGACCAAAGCATAAAACTAATTTGTAATTTTGATTTACTCCACAGATGGCTTACCAGAAAAGGGTTATGGGAACCCAGAAGTTCTAGAATTGTCTATCATTCAGATGAAATGTGCCATGATTTTCAAGTCATTGCAAGCGGGAACTCCAATTCCATACATATTTGTGAGCCCCAGCAGATGGTATTTCCCTCCCCTACTGCCACATAATTCCTTTAATTAGAGACACCAGCACAAGATTGTCATTCACTTTTCCGCATACTTTATTTGTTACAAACATACAATTTTTTAAATATAGACTGTAAAACTCCATTTGCAAAAGTCTATTGTAAGGAGTGCACACCAGCAGGAAGGATTCTTAACTTTTTTCTCTATGAGTTTTTCTGTCAGTTGTGCTAGTTAGTGGTAAATACCGGACCGCCATTTTTACAGACCTGTCTGAAGCTTCTGGCTGTATTCACATTGCTCTTTTGAAGCAGCCCTGCTCGTGTCAAAATTGATCAGAATCTGAGCTTCAACCTACAGGCAGTGAGATCAACAGCCCGTCTGGACTCTGCTTTTGTACGGTTTTCAGGAAGTGTGATTTCTGAATGGGTACTGCACTTTACGGATTTGTTTGAATTGCCCATGCAGCTCTGTTAAAGTGCATTCTTCTTTTAAAAAATAAGCAAGAGGAATAATCTTTACTCTTTAACCAAGGTACTTAAAAAAATGAACTTTTTGGTCTCTCAGCAGATATTCCCAAATTGATTCTATCACTACAAATTTTAGTGTTCTATTTACAAACATTTATAAGGTTACAGGTAGAGGGGACCTTATAAAATTAAAGGTGCAGCTTCTCTTGAAGCAGAAATCAGTTCTACAAATTCATACATAGGAATACACACTTGGTTTACAATGCATAAGCATGTGGGTATTTACAGAGATTGATGACATCCCAAAAAAACCCTTTTAAAGTAATTTCCAACCTAAACTCTAATTGTACATCTAGATCAGGAAGCTGTCTCCTGCTATCAAGATTTGGTTTTCATTCATTCAAATTATTTCTGTAGATTCTCTACTGGCAGGACATCAGTCCCAGCTTTGGAGTGAAGAATCTCGTCTAAGGAAGCCACTGGTAGATATGATTGGCAGTGAAGATTCCTATAGACTGGAAAATGTATTATCTGGAAATTTATCAGAAGACAGACGGATTTTTTAAAATGACCTTGGAAACACATCTGCACAAAGGCCCAAGAGGAAGAATAAATCCCTACTAATACAATTGTTCTAGAACTTCAGAAAAAAGAAGTCCAAATACAATGACAATCTTAGTTACTATTCAAATATTGATAATTCATTGAAAATAAGTCAAATATACTTGCCTGCTATCAAAACGTGCAAAACCATGGACTCTTTTAAGTATGTCCCATACTGATTTAGAGTCAGTTTGCCCAGTCTATTGACTTTTAGGAGCCCAGAGAGCTTTTGTATACAGGGTGACACGTGGGCTGGGAGAAAAAGGTTTATGCCTAATATCTTATCAGTCCAAAATGAAACTCCCAAATTCCTACAACACAAATGTGTTTAGTGATATATAATCCAGTTCTTCAATTTTCTTGGGACTCTCCCTGCTGTTATGGGCCTTTAAAAAAGGAATTTAAAAAGGGAAGAAATAAACCACTTGCCACCCTATTCCCAAATATAAAGATTTTCTTCTAACCAGCTTTATCTTGCAATACAGGGTTAAGAATGGGGAGGAAACATTTTACCTTTAAGAAATAAGATATGGTCTAAAGCAGTTTTCTTGAGTTAGCTATTGAAGTTATTGACAGTAGGGGAAAAAAAAGGACAAACTCATGCCTTCTGCAGTATGCTAGTGGACACTGAATAGGTCTATTGTTTTCTCCCCAATACTCTGGGCCCACATTTCATCATACTAAAAAGGTATTAGTCCTCTCTTATCCATGTCAATGGATATTAGATATAAGGAAAATGAAATTTGCTCCTAGATTCAGAAACTCACGTTACTTAAAAGTACGTTTATACTCGTTTGTCAAACTGTTAGAATCATCTATGGAGAAAAATGATAAAGTTTTCGCTTTTAATAAAGCTCTGCTCTCTCTTTATTATAAGTCCTACTGAGCAGTGAAACTACCAATATGGCAGTTGCTGTTGTTTTAACATGGTTCTACCTATCCCAACTGGAATGTCTAATTCAAAAGGCTTGAGTTAGATTTTCAAATGAAAGTAAAAGATTGTGAACAGAGGTGATTACATTGATGGCATATTCCCTATTTCTTTAGGAAATATAAAATACATTCATAAAGGCCTTACTTGGATCAGGGGTACAGACATTAATTGGGAATTACTAGGGTAATAATAAGTTTTCATGATGCAATTTTATTATTTTTTCATTTTCCAAATCTAACTTTCAGTACTGACAATCGGACCACATTTGTTCAAGTAAGAGTCTGTTAAATCCATCAGTAATGAAACTAGGTTCTAAGGCTGAGGGCTGGGAAAGATGACTTTAAATAGCAAAGTCAGATATATCAATGGAACTCACTATTCAAGAGTCCAACTATTTCTTGAAACTTCTGGGGGCTAGTATTTGAAAATTAATGACTTTATTTTCCTAAGTTAAAAACAGGGGGAAAAAATGAAGTTAACATTTGCTGCTTCCACCTTACATCTGGAATTTCAAATGGGGCATATGACATGCACTTTTTTCTTTTTTGTCTATATTTTCTTAAGGTAAATGGTTCTTTTTTTCTTTTTTCTTTTCTACAAACTATCTCCCCCCCTCCCCAGTCCCACCCACACACCCATTATCCAGTATAATGAATTGGAGTTATAACTCTTTAGGAAGACAGCTAATTGATTTACAGTACTCTAAAACCAACCCTGAAAACTAATAATCTCATTCATTTACTATAACTTCAGTGCTGTTTTTGACAGAAAAGAAAGTCACCTTAAGGCTCAAGGGAAAGTAACATATTAAATTGTGAATGCAGCATTATTTACTTTCCCATCCATTGGAAACTAGCAAAATGCATTCTGGATCAGTAATACAAACTTTCTAACATTAGCAAAGATTTCTACTCTTCTTACAGAGTTAGAATAATATTCATAAGCAGATTATCTAAGGGAGCCTGAGAAACCATGATCCACATCACACAAAGATTCTATGTATTTCATGATCAAAAAGTGCTTTATCTTTGAGAAATATGTGAGGGTTAAAATGGAAATATACAATGTAAGATCACTTGACACTTTTTCAAGTGAAGTACAAAGTGGAAAAGGAGCAAAAAGATGGAGGCCCTGCTCTCTGAACAGGCCTTTTACATGTGACTTTTAGGGTGCACTAAATTAATATTGTTTTAAGAATTAATAATAGTGGGATTTTACACCACTATATTCTAAAACCTGAGATTGAACATCAAAGCAGTCAACTTTGTTATTCATCAGAGCAATTCTGATACTTCCTAAAAATAGAAGATAACTCAATTGAATTAACTTCAGGGTCAAAAACATTAACTTTCCCAAATCAAAAAAGAGACTGATCACAAACATTATACTAAGAGTACTGCAGAATGACAACTCTCAGCAAATGAGTCATTTTTACATAAGCAAAAAAGTCACTTCTCTCCTTTCCCTTCTCACTGATCAAGGCCACACTATTTTCAAATGAATATCTACTGAGAGATCAGCTGTGCATTGGACAAAGTACCATAATTGGGTTAAAAATGAAAACAAAATTTACAGTGAAGAATACTTATGTGCATGGCTTACACACTCCAGCTTTCCTTAATTTCATCCACCTCAAGAGCAAGATAGATGCAAACAAAGTCACCTTGTGTAGATTACATTCTACACCCCTGTAAAGCCAGTGAAGGTCACATTTAACAAAGCATCTTCAGTAACTACAGTGCCTGAAGTGTGCAGCCGTTTATAGACCACTCAATATGAGGGCATTATTATAACCAGCCTCTTTTGCCCACAACCCTGCTATTTTCAGATAAGACAGGATAATTGTTTTGTTTTGAGAAAACTGAAGCTTGAATCTCTTGAAAGACCTGCAATTTACTGCAAAGTGATCCAGAGGTAACAAAGGAAGCAGGAGGTTAATGGCTGCCTGCACCAAAAGCCTCTCAATCATTTCGCAGTAAATAATTATGGAAAGTGACGTGACAAGTAGCCGTGTGTCACAGCTACAGTCGTTTATACCACCTACATGCCTCCAATATTTACATAGGGTGTTTGGGTTTTTGGTTTGGTTTTCACTTTGATTTTTGGTGCCATACAAATTTACATTTTGTTTTGTGCAGCATATGCACTGAAAAATTTGCTGACTAGAACTTGCCGTTCCACTTGCTGAAATGATAGATAGGGACAATAGAAACCAGAAAGAGTAGTAGGATTTCTTTACAGATTTTTGCTCTTTTCATTCTCTTCCTGAAACTTGGCTTCTCATCTCTGTAACTATGGTAGTTTGATAAACAAACCTTCCACCAATTATCTGAAAAGGAGTTTTAGTTCCCTACTTCTCAGGAATATGACTATTTTGATTAGCTGGGATGTTTGCCAAATTTAAACAACAAGCTCTAAATTGTTCATAGAAGCAGCTGAGAAACAAAACAAAAAAATTGGTTGTTTCCCATAGTCTGTACAATGCTATTATTTGACTGGAATTAACAAAGACCATTTCCTTTAATAAGCTAATACTTATGAACGAATCTCTGTGCTGTGCAGATTTCTATTGTCCCTAGTGATTGGAATGAGGATCAATGAAATGCTACAATTAATCCACATCCTTCTGCAATCTTCCTGCAGTGAGAAGAGAGGTCACGAACCACCCCCCGCAGGAGGAACAAACCTTAGAGATTGGTTAAGACTTAAAAACCCACCACTATGACATTTACCACTTAATCTTACATAGGCAGGTCAAAATTTTAATATAAATTACTTTTGCCAACACATAGCTTATGCATTCTTTGCTCCTTTTTTTGGAGGATTCTCAAATTGACATCTAAAGATTTACATATGATATATTACTGTTATATGGTCTAATGACTAAGAAAATTTCTCTGGTAACCAAAGCTGATGCCATATATGGTAGTGTTCTTGGCATATACTCTATATGCCTCAGACCACTTCCACATTCTTTCTATTCAGCTAATTATAGCTTGGTAGCCACTGGTGAAGGATTGTGAAGACCCTGTCATTTCTACAGAATAGAAAGGCAAGGCTAGTTACTGCAATTCAGCCAAACAAAAAGAAAAAAGAATAAACCAACTCCTTGAAAAGGAGAGGTACTGCACCTTTGCAAAATTGAACTGGCTCACTGCAGCTGAGCAACAGAACCACCACTGAAGCAAGAAAACAAGTTGGTCTATACAGGAATTGTACATGGTTTGAAAATGAAAAAGTTACAGCAATCAACTAATAGCTGCAACCTTAATTTTCATTGCTGCCTCAGAGTTTGAAACTTAAACAGTTTCTGCAAACCTAATGCTAGCTTCTCAGCTCCTTTACTAAAACTATTTAGGAATTTGTTCTCCGCAGCAAAGAAATAAACACTCAAAACACATAGGTAAATACAGCAGGACATTATTGAAAACAGCTGCCTTGTAGTACAAAATACAGTACAAGTATACGGATGTCATTAAAACATCAAAAATACTATTGCTCCCATACAATTTAGGAAACATTCTTTGCAACGGAGAAAAATTTAAAAGAAAAGCTTTAAAAAAATCTGTTTAAAAATTCTACTGTGGATGATGAGAGTAGAGAAATAGTCTGAAAAGGGCACCAATGTTTGTGGCTCTTCCACTTTTTTTTTTTTTTTTTAAATCTAAGATCAACAATATTCTGCATCATAGTCTATTTTTTTAAAAAAGCCTAATTTTATATACACAATTATTTCCCACCCTCTCAGCCACAAATACATGAAAACCTTTTTGTATATTACTCATTTCCCAATAAATACAAAAAGATTGTATAGATTGAATAATACCAAAATAAGATAATAAAAAGGATATGCAATAAATTAAAAAGGCAGCTCAAATAAAGGGCAGGCATGCAGTTAAAAAAATTGCTAAGATGTGGAGGTGGGGTTACTTGCCTCCTGGTTGAGAAGGTGTCACACAAAGAATACCTGAAAACTTTGGAAAGAAGGTTAGCTCCCATTCAATTCAAAGTTACCTAGGTCTATGACATTTCTAGGAATACCTTTTGATGGGTGTGGGATTAACTCAATTAGTAAAAATCATTTCTACTGAAAATCCATTTAAAATATAGAAGAGGCGATCCTTGAAAACCCCAACTTTTATTCTTGAAAGACAGCTGGATAAACTGGCAAAAGCCAGTTTGTTGAAATTTCAAGATGGTATAAAAATGCTTCCAGGATATAGTCAGCATATTCACGTTTACTTCAGTTCAATACACAGATGGATGTCAGCTTCCACCGGGTGCACTGCTTGAATCACTCATCCATCATTTGCCAACTTTGATTGTGAGGTACTGATACAATGGATCAAGTTCTTAAAAATTTATTTTAAAAGAATAAATGATGCTGGAATTCTGGACCTGAGGATCTTTAGTATTGAACAAATCCACAGATTAACTGAAGGTAAATTAAGACTTCAGTTTTGGTTATTTCCAACTTTTCCGTGAGGACGTATATTCCATTAAAGCTCAAGCTTGTAGCCACACTGTTCCTTTTGTAGGTAACCTTCAAGTTTTATGGTTTAAAATCCAGCCAACCAGTGGCCGTAACAGCCGAATTAGCCATAATTCACTGGTGCACACAGTGGAGATTTGGCTCTCATTCATACCTTAACCATTTCTTGGTAATGATCTCCATATTTAGAGATCAGGGGAAGAACTTTAGTGAGCAGCAACCAATCCACTCAAAACAGTTTGCCTTGTGCTTTATGCCTGACTTTGCCTTGTGCCTACCTCAGCAATCCCCAATGTAAAATTGCTTTTATCTCTGAAAAAATTTTGCCAACTTTAAAACTATTTTAGTAATGAATTCCAGTTCAAGCATTGATATCTGAATCCATTTGCATCCTGGAAAACAATTCTGCAAAGAAAAGACATGGGCCTTGGTCCAGGTTCCAAACAAAACCATTTTTTAAAAAATGGATCCAATTTGTTTCTGTATTCTCCAATGGCCTCTTGAGTTCTTATTTTTGCCCTGTCCATGATTATTTAAAGTTGTATTCCTTTTCATGAACCTGTACCCTCAGAACTCGGTAACTGCAAAGGCCTCTGTCTTCTCAAGGATTCCATGAAGACCTAGATTCAAAATGCTGATTTCAATGGAGGTGAAGGGATAGACACTTCAACAGTGAGGCCTGGAGAGATCTGTTAGACCAGATTACCCAGCTACAACACAAATCCCACTGTTATCAATTGATCTGGGTAACTCGGGTGTGTTTCTTGGCCCAGATGTGCGAGGATCTATCCCCTCCAAGGTTATCCTGACGGGATTAGGAACCTCAGTTGGAAAACAACAGAAGCTGAGACTGTTTTGCACAGGTGAGGAGATGCTGTTGTCCTCTCTTTGCAGGTTGCTGTCAGTTCCTTGGAACTTTACTGCTTTTCTCTAATTGTCCGTGACTGTTCTCTTATGGTTATTTCTCTTAACTGTATTATCTTTTGTTTTGTTTTCTCCCTCTGGGGCCTCCCTTGCTCCCTTCTCCACTAGCTCACTGGGGATGAGCAGGAAGGGGAACTCTCTAGCCAAGGGTACGTTTGATGGTGGGGTGGGAGAGGCCTGTAGGGGAAGCTGCCCATTTCAATCCTCATCCACCTCCTCACCCTCGGACTCTTCACCGCCGCCGCTGCCCCCGCCACGGCGCTCATAAAGCTTATCCCTCTGTCGCTCCTGGATTTCTTTCATCTCATCCGCATACCGGCAAAAGGCGCCTCCGAACTTGCCCCAGGCTTTGAAGGGCACGGTGATGGCATTGCGGTAGGACGGCTTCACCTCGCTCACTCGCAGGAACACCCCGTATTTGTTGCAGCCCACGTCGAAGAAGAAGCGCTTGGAGTCTACCGTGATAGAGGTGCCCTCCGGGAGCTCCCCGTATAGGCCGCCCCCGGGGCCCCCGGCGCCGCCTCCCGGGCCGCCGGCCAGCTCATCGTCCTCGCCTCCATAGTCGTCGATGAGCTTGGCCAGAGCGTCGCGAAACTCGATGAGGCCCTGTGCGGGTAATGCGATGGTCTGGCCGCTCTGCAGGCCGCCGGGGCCGGGGCCCGCGCCAAAACCGCCGCCGCCGCGGTTGACCGTCTGGCGGATACGCAGGAAGCGGCCGCGCTGGTTCTCCTTAAGGTCCAGGTAGTACTTGCGGTTCTCGCGCACCAGGAACTCACTCTTAAGCGCGCGCCGCGGCCCGCCACCCTCCTCTGCGCCCGCCGCCAGCTGCTCGGGGCTGCTAGGGCCCAGCTGCGCGTAGTGCTCGATGAAGTCGCCCAGCGAGTCGCGGAACTCGGCGGCCACTGCCATGGACAGCGTGAGGCGGCTTTTGGAACCGCCGGCGCCCACCTCGGCGATCTTGAGGAACCGGCCCTTGGCGTTCTGCTTCACGTCTAAGTAGAAGCGCTTGTTCTGGATGTCCAGCCGCTTCGAGGCCAGCTCCTGCGTCTCCTGCTCGCCACCGCCGCGGGACGCGGGCTGGAAGCCGCCGGGCCCGCCGCCGCCGCGCTCACTGCCGCTGTCGCCGTCCGCCATCTTCTCGGCTGCCGCCTCGCCGCCACCGTCAGCCGCGCTCGCGCCCCCGCCCTCCGCCCTGCGGCTCGCGCTCCGGGGCCCCCCAGCCTCGCCCGCCCGGCTCGCTCACGCGCTCCCGCCGCTCATCGCCGGCCGCCGCCGCCGCCCCCCATCGCCTCCACGCCCCGCCCCCGCGACTTCCGCGCAGCCCTGGCCACTTCCGGCGCGCGGCTTCCCGTGACGTCATCCCTCCCCGCCCACCACCCTCCCGCGGCCGGAAGGGCCTCAGCGGCAGGGCGCAGAGAGGTGACGTCAGGGGCCGCGCTGGGCTGGCGGCTCGAGGGGGTGAGGTTGTGCTTCTGCTAGGCGGCGGGCCTCGGGGCTTGCCATCCTTAGAGTGAGTCAGGTCCCCACTCCCTCTGTCCACATGTCCCTCTCCATGACGCTTCTGTTTTAGACTCCAGTGTCGCCCAATTCCATCCGCACCGTTTCTAGGACATTGAAACCGCCCTTTATAAAGTTCATAAAAGGCCATGACGTGGGAACAGTGGTAGGGACTCGATCTCTGCAAAGGTATAGGCATAATTAAAAAATATATATAACCAGCCATTGTTCCCTAACTTGCTTTCCTGTAATTGCTTACCACTCAGGCGTCACACAGGTGATGGTCTTAAAGATTCTTAGCTTTCTTCATTGCTCCCATAGATGACATCACCCTTGTGAAACCTAAGGCTGGTCTTTGACATATCTTCCCAGACCCTGCATTCCGGTGGACCAGCTTACCCAACCTGACCAGTGGCCCACATGAAGGAACGAACTCAACTGGTCTTGCTACCTGGGAACTGACTCAGCACAAGACAATTTCTGCTTCAGGATCCTATGAGTTCATCCCCACCAATCACCAGACCCAATTTCCTAGCCCTTTGCCTGCCAAACTATCTTTGAAAACCATTTCTCCCAAATTCTCAGGGAGATGGATTTGAGAAATCCCTCCTGTCTCTTCATGGTGCCTGCGATATTAAACTCTTTCTCTGCTGTAACTCCTGCTGTCTCAGTGTATTGGCTTCCTCTTGAGCAGTGGGCAGTGAACCTGGTTGGGCTGTAACACCATTAGCTCAGTACACTTGGGACCCCGGCATCTGCCTTGGCTATGTGCTGGGGACACAACCCCAGTCTATATACTCTAGGGGACTGGGGTGAGAGGGATTCTTGGGAGCCCCCAGAAGTGGGTCTGATGGGCCTGTGGGGCTAACAGGAGGAAGCATGAACTGAGTCTGAAGAACAAGCTGCAATTGGCCCAGTGACCGGAGATGAGCGTTTTCAGCACAGGGGAAGGCAGTGCAGAGGCACCCAGGGCCTGACCCTGGGAGCTCAGAGAAGCTGTGTGTGTGTATGTCTGAGGAGTGGCCCTAGATGACATTGGAGGATAGGATAGAATCTATCCTATAGATCAAGGAAGGCCATCTGTAATGCAGGGGAGTTAGTGCCCCAGAGTCTGGAGCCTCGTATGTGATCAGATTCACATTTTGGAAAGATCACTGTGAGGACAATGTAGAAGACGGTTTAGAATGAGGTGAGATTCGGGATCCAAAGATCAGTTAACAGTCTCTTGCTGTCCCCACGTGAACCAGCTGTATTAAAGTGGTTAAAGAAATTGACCCTGCCGAGCTTTAGTTTCTTATCAATAAAATGTGAATAATTCCTATGGGGTCTTTTTTGTTGTGAGCATTGAAGTGTAACAAGAGGCAGTTTTGGAATAGTATTAAAAAACAGGCTCTCCAGTCACACCATCCAGGTTTGGATCTGTGTGACCTTGAACAGTTATTTAATTTTCCCAAGCCAAAGTTTCCTTATCCTTAAATGTAGCTATTAATAGATAATGAATCTGACAAAGGACTTGTGTCCAGAATATATAAAGAACACTTAAAATGCAAGAAGACAACCCAATATAAAAAATGGGCAAAAGATTTCAACAGACACTTCCACTGAAAAAGATACACAGTAGCCAATAAGCATGTGAAACAATGCTCAGCATTATTCCTCATTAGGGAAATGTAAACTAAAGTTACAGTGAAATACCAGTAAACACCAACTAGAATGGCTAAAATTACAAAGACTAACATAAGCTGGGTGAGGTGGCTCATGCCTGTAATCCCAGCACATAGGAGGCTGAGGCAGGAGGATTGCTTGAGGCTAGCAGTTGGAGACCAGCCTGGGCAACATAGCTAGACCCCATCTCAACAAAAAGTTTTTAAAAAAATAGCTGGGTGTGATGGCACGCACCTGTAGTCCCAGCCACTCAGGAGGCTGAGGGAGGAGGATCTCTTGAGCCCAGGAGTTGGAGGTTGCAGTGAGTTATGACTGTGTCACTGCACTCTAGCCTGGGTGACTGAGAAGGATGTGGAGAAACTGGAACTCTCATACACTGCTCATGGGAATGTAAAATGGTGTAAACACTTTGGAAAACAGTTTGGCAGTTTCTTATAAACACATACCTACCATAAGGCCCAACTGTTCCACTTCTAGGTATTTACCTAGGGAAGTGAAAGTATACCTGCAGAATATACCATATGACTCCATTCACATAAAAGTCTAGAAAAGGATATATATATATAATGTCAGAAAGCAAGTCAGTAGTTGCCTGGACCCAGACATAGAGAGAGGGATATATTGGAAAGGGTAGCACAAGGAGACGTTTAGGGATGATAGAAATACTCTGTATCTTCTTTGTGGTAGTGGTTTCACAGATTTACCAAAGCCCATTCAAATGTATTTATTGTAGGGAAATTATGCCTCGATAAAATAGCATTGTTTTGTTTTAGTTTTTTTTTTTTTTGAAAAGAGGGGAATTAAAGAGGATGTTGAGGACATCTGCACTAAAAAAAATACCTTATAGGATTGTTGGGCAATAATCCTTACAAATGTTTAGGATAATGCCTAATTACAGTGAGTGCTCAATAAATGTGGACTCAGGGCGAGTCCAGAAGAGGGGTGAGTAGTGGAGGTCAGGTTTGAGAGTCGCCAGCAGATCAGGTGGATTTGACATCAGGCTCCTAGGAGAAGGACAGTTCAAGGGAAGACACCAAATTGTGGACCTTGAACATTTCCATCCTTGGAGAGGATGTGGAATTTTAAATCCCTAGGGAAGGAATGCAATGTCAGGCATCACTTGACCTTCATGAAAAATGTCCACCCAACTCGACTTCTAATTTCTTGCTAACTAAACAACTTTCTGATTTCTCCTCTAATGCAACTTCCCTGCACACGGGACTCCAACATTCAGCTCATGCAAAGGACTCTTTATCCCTCTGTTCATTTCTTATCAGTTTGGTTTCAGTGAGTCAAGTTTTATTTAATGAGTCAGATCTATTGCTTATTTCCTTTGACATTTCATTCTTTGCTTTTAAGCTTAGGATCTTTTCCCCTTTCATATATTCGGTAATGACATTTTTTGTTTGATTTTTTATGTGTGTGATTATATTTTTAATTTATATTTTATATTTATATTTAACCCTAGTTTATCTGGAATAAATTTTGGTGTATAGTATGAAGTGAAGAATTAAAAAAATCCTTCAAATGATGAACCAATTGTTCCAGTACTATTTATTAAATAATCCTTCAAGGCTGGATCACAACAGGTGGAGATACGGGCAGGTTATTTTGGGCAGAGGGAACATATGTCCCCACATGGCAAGAAGTCCAGTTTGGCTACAGCCCAGAATCTGTGAGGAGTGGGTGGTGAACAGTGGATGTGGGAGGTAGCTAGGCTGGGTCCCATTAAGGAGGCCTTTGACTTGTAGGCAGGGAGCTTGGGCTATGTTTAAGAGTCAAGGGGGAGCCACCAGACTGTGTGAACAGGAGTGTGATGCTTCCAGCTCTGTGTTTAAGGAAGTGACTTGTGGTACAGGACAGTGTGGGTGGATTGGGGTGAGATCCAGGATGGGCCCTCATCTTAGAAGCAAAGACTGAGTTGCAAACTGGAGCCAGCAAGGACTGGGTGTAGCTGGTGGTGGTGCTAGTGGGAGAGGAAGGAGCATGTGGGGCCGTTGGGTCAGGATTTAAAAACTGAATGAAGGGGCAGGGCATGGTGCTACAATCCCAGCACTTTGGGAGGCTGCAGGAAGATCACTTGAGGCCAGGAGTTTGAGACCAGCCTGGGCAACATAGAGAGACCCCCATCCCTAAAAAAATAAGCAGGGTGTGGTGGTGCACACATGTAGTACCAGCTACTTGGGAGGCTGAGGCAGGAGGATCGCTTGAGCCCAGGAGTTTGACGTTACAGTGAGCTATGACCGTGCCCCCTCTCAAAAAAACAAAAAACAAAAACAAAAACAAAAACAAATGTTGCTAGATGTGGGGCCAGAGACCAGAGCTGATCTTAGCAGAATGAGCTGTTCAGGGGGATGACCTCTTTACTCTCTGGATGAAGATAATCTCCAGCGCTGAGTTGAGACTTCCAGAGGCCTCCCTGCTGCAGATGTCAGGTACTCCTCCCCTGTGCAGTTCACAGTACATGATACACAACAGGATGAGCTACTTGGATGCATCTTTGGAATACCAAATTCTTTCTCCAGAAGTTCATTACTTCTTGGTGGGCTTAAGCCCCTGCTTTGACTGCTTTTTGGCAAATTGAGCATGAGTGAGAGTGGATCTGACTGTTGGCTTGTTAAATTTGAGGAGCTGGCTGAATGCCTAAGAGGAGATGTCCAGGTGGCTGTGGGACCCAGAGAAGTGGAGTCCAGAAGAGGGGCAAGTAACCGAGATGCAGGTTTGGGGGCCACCAGGAGACAGGTGGATGGGAGGCAGGCTCAGATGGGTTTGTGTGGAGAAATCAGGGACAGAGAGGATGAGGAGAGAGAAAGGCCAAGGGGGCAGAAGACTGGGAGGTCACAGGTGACAGTTCACACTGAGCTGCACATGGACTTCTTGCAGGTCTGGGAAACACACCATGAATCACACAACTCTTAGGAGATAGAGCAGAAACTGGAACTCAAATCTTCCGATTCTAAATCCTGTGTCTTTAACACTGGGCCACTTTGGGGGCCAGAAGGATGGAAGCCAGATGTCAAAGTGCTCACAGGTGAACGTGTGGGCATGAAATACAGACTGAGGAGCCACCCCACGTGGCAGAGTGTGACAAAGGACGGGAACTGGCAAAGGGGGCAGGATGGAGGCTGTTTTGCCCCAGAGAGGCCTGAGCTGGCTCTGAGGCTAGGAGAGGACAAAGGGCGCCGAGGGGTCATGACGGAAGCCCCTCAGTGGCAAGTGAGAAGCCATCTTTCTCTTCTGAGCTCAGGGAGAGGAAACACAGGAGCTTCTGGTGGAGAGTAGGGAAGCTGGGGCAGCTCCTGTCGAAAGGGCCCAAGAGTGAGGCCACGCTAAGTAGGAGGCTGCAAAGACCTGTGAGGCCTGGGCTGGGCTAGAAGCCGGCTGACCAGCCCTAGGGCCCCTGCCAAGGCTGGGGCAGAAGCAGGGTGGGCTAGATCCACACCTTCGAGGAGCTGGGAGGCTGGGCTGGAGGCAGCAGATGGGATTGGGCCTGGGAGACGGTTGGGGTGGGCGGGGGGTGCCGAGTCCTGGGGACGGTAGGCTCAGATGGCCAGCCCTGGCCAGGGCCAAGCTGGGCACTCGAGGGAACCAGGCCAGGAGAATGAGGTTCACACATTGCAGGAAGGGCATGCTTTTGTTTTCCTGTTATTTTTTCTTTTAAACTTAAAATTTAAACTTACAGAACAGTTGCAAGAATAGTACTCTTTATACAGATCCCCCAAATGTTAACATGTCACTACATTTGCTTCATCACACTCTGTCTCTGTCTTTATCTCTCTCCATTTCTCTCTCTGTCTCTGTCTCTTCCTATAGACACATATACATAGAGTATTTATATTTTTCTTTCTCCTGAACGATTTGAGAATAAACTGCAAATATGATGCCCATTTACCTTTAAACACTTCAGCATCTATTTCCCAAAACAAGGACACCCTCTCGCCTAACTAGAGCATAAGGATCAAAATCAAGAAACTGGCACAGACACGACGCTGTTATCTAATCTGCGGGCTTTATTCAGATTTCGCCAAGTGTCCCGATTGCATCTTTTTTTTTTTTTTTTTTAAGAAAACATTGTAGAAGAACCATCCTCTATAGCAAAGGAGAGTCTCGTAGCATTCAGCTGCTATGTGCCCCTCTCTCTTTAATCTGCAGCCATCCCTGGGTCTCTCTTTGTCTTTCACATCAGTGACATTTTCAAGAGTGAAGGCCAGTTATTTTGTAGACTGTCCCCACTTTGGGTTTGGAGGTGCTTCTTGATCACAATCTGAAAACCTCTCCTGCCCCAGCTGGCTCAGCTTCCAACAGGGAGCAAGACGCTGCTGGTCATGCCCCACAGGCCTGTGCATGGAGCTGGGAGGAGGAGGAGAATGAGGTGGTTGAAGGTCCCAGGGTCAGCGAGACAGTGGCTGGCAGAAGCCTGAGGGGTGGTCAAACACGGTTTGCCACGAAATCCATAGTGGAAACTTGTACATGAGCTCCCAGAGCCCTCCTGCTTCGAGCTGCTTGGAAGCTGAGGTCTCCCTTGTTTTTCCTGCCCTGTTCCCATCTGTGATGAAACTGGACTGGAGGGAACAAGGCAAGATGAAGGTTAGGAGACACTGTGGCCATGGGCATGCCACCCCAGTGGGCACTGGCACCGAGATTCCCAGGGCAGGCACCTCACACTGCAAATGCATTGCAGCCTGATGCTCTGGGCCAAGCATCCAGCTGGCTTGCTTTGAAGCCTCTGGTGACATCTTCTTGGATTTGTAGGGCTGAAAACAAGCTTGTGTGTCTTGCACAATCTAGAGAGATTGCCTCATCCTGGCTCTGGGCAGAAAGCCCACACCTGCTGTTTATTCTGGGGACTTTTGTCTTCTGCAAGGTAGAAAGTCAACTCCCTGAGTTAGTGTTGGGTTCCAGGGAGCACAGTTCCTCAGCCTTGGGGCTTATCAGTCAGCTTGGCTACCCTCCATGACTTGTGGTCCCTCTCTGGGCACTTACGGAGGCCAGGAGGCAGCTTTATGCATAGCCCCCATGCCCTGTTGAGCCTGTATGCACCCCATGCTCCCCAGGGGCCTCATGAGCCCCTGGAAGATTTATATGTTAAAGAACTGGAGCCTTGGGACATTCCAGACCTCCACTGCCCTGCACTCTTGGGGCGAGTTACTTCACTTCTGTTGGTCATGCCCCTTTCTCATCTGTAAAATGCAGATGGTCACATGTACTTCACAGAGCTGGCCTGAGCAGTGAGGGAGGGTATGGGTGCAGGCCACTTGGTGGATGTGTCTGGCACATCCTTGCTCAGAAACGGTGCTGCTGCTGTTGATGTTATTCACAGATGAAGCTGAGCTTCCTCCATAACTCCCCTGGCTGGCTCAGTATTCTGTAAAGACTCTACTGGTTTCAGCCAATGTTGAGTTGGGAGAACATACAAATAAAACCCAGATGCACTTTTGTTATTCTTTGGGAAGATATATATTTGTTGGATGAGAGAGTTGAAGCCCTAAATGCAATAATCTTCGAGGGAATAGGACCCCTAGTAACAGAGAGGTTGGAAAGTGTATCAGCTGGTGATGAATAAACAGTTCTGAGGAGGTCATAACTGGGGTGGCTAGTGTTCGAACCCACTCACTTATGTCCCAAAACAACAGGGGAAGGATGCACACATATGGCCTCCTGTGTGGCGGCCTCTGCCCCTCGTGGGCGCTCTCTCAGCCGACAGCTGAGTATGAGACACCCCCTCCCAGACTCCCAGCTGCCCCAAGCCCTAGCCAGAGCCAGCTGTTGTGCCAACAAAGCCTCCAGTCAGGGGCCCTTGTCCCAGCTGCTGTGGGGAACAGGTTTGACCTTTCCAAGCGCCCCATAGGTCACTTGTGGTCTTTCCACAGAGCCAGCCAACAGCCCATCTGTTCTGGCTTCTTGTCTCACCCTGAAAATCCCAGTCCCCCCTGCCCCACCAGTATCCCTCACTTCCTGGGGATTCTATTTCTGCCTCCCCTGAACCTTCCAGAAGGGCCTTCTGGCTCAGGACCAGGTTCCTGCCTGGTTACTCTGTCTGCCTTTCTGCCTGATTAGAGCAAGGGTCTCACATAGGCTAGACAATGCCCAAGTCTGCACTGAGCACAAAGCAAGGCCATGTGGTGGAGGGCGGAGGGTTTTTTAGTGATGGTGGCCTGAACTGTGTCCACAGCATTTAAAAAAAATCTTTAACTTAAGGAAGTTACAAAAGTTCAGTAAGTTCAGTACTTACTGAAGGGGGGAAGATTAGAACAAATCCTGTGGGATTGGATTAGAATTAGAGATATTGGTAAGAGCTCATGGTTTTATTACACACACATACACACACAGATAGATATAGAAATACACATATACATATGCACACACAGGTATAGAAATACACACACATATGCATATTCACACACATGCAGAAAGATACAGAAATATACATATTTACACATCCATACACAGATAGATATAAAAATACACACATATACACATTCACACACATACAAATAGATACAGAAATATACATACACATAAATCCACATATGCAGGTAGATATAGAAATATACACACAGACACATAGGTATGGTTGTATGTATTCATACACATATTTTTCGTAGAAGCAATGATGCCTGGTAGGAATGAGCACAGCTAGCACCCAGATCTTGGTTTATTAATACCATTCTCTATTAAAAGGAACCAGAGCTCCTTGGAGAAATGGCTCCTTCCAGGCAGGAGGAGAGAAAGTCTAAGTTGAACCTGGAATATCTTGTGTCAGAAAGTAAGTGCTCAAAAAAAGAGGGGACATGTTAAAGAGACATTCCTGCTGGCTAAATCTGGGACAATTTAAACATCAAGTAAATAATGATGGTAACAGATTATCAGTTGCTGAATAGAAGAAGAATCCATGTATACATGCTGATATGCATACATAAATGAGAGCAAGAAAGACTCTTCTTTATAGTAGAATGCCAAATGATAAATATAGAAAGAATGATGGAATTTGAAACCTGCAGGTGATAAGTGGATATTACAGCTAAGTGGATAAACCAGCTAAGTGGATATTACATAGTCTTAAAGTATCTCCCCGTAAGTGCTTATTAATTATAAAGAGAAAAATAGCAACTCTACAGTTGTAAACCTGGTAGTCACTGCCTAAATCCAGTGATCACAGTTAACAGCAGCAGGAATAGGACATCACCAGCCTCCTGATCTGATCACCAAGAAGGACACAGCATCATTTCCGTGCTATTCCTACCCAAAGTGCAAAACCTGAGTTTAATCATGAGGAAACAGCAGACAAGCTCACACTGAGGGAAATTCTACAAAATTACAGGCTATGAAATAACTCTACAAAAATGTCAATGTCATGAAAGACAAAAACTGAAGAACTGTTACAGATTAAAGGAGAATTAAGAGACATAATGATGGTGCGTGTTTTGGGCTTTTCTTTGCCATAAATAACGTTGCTGGTGAAATCTAAACAAGGTCTGTAGATCAGAGAGTAATATAGTGTTAATGTTAATGTCCTGATTTTGATAATTGTACTTTGGTTATGTAAGGGAATATCCTTGTTTTTAGGAAATACACACTGAAGTATTTGGAAGCAGAAAAGGCGTCATGGCTGGAATCTACACTCAAACGATTCAGAGAAAGACATACACATGCACAGAGAATGATAAAGCCAATGTGGGAAATATTAACAACTGGAGAACAGGTGAAGAAGGATGTCAAATTAAATAAGCACGAGACCATTAGCCTGAGGCTGTCTCCATTCTTTGAATTCCTACATAACAGAATGCAATCTAACTTAGTATGTAACCAAACTGATACTTAATTTAGGAGTATTTATTTTGTAAAAAATAGCTTGATTTCAGCCAGTTACAAACAGCCTAGCTTCAGCCAATCACAGGTAGCCAACTCCTCACATCATGCCCAAATGAGGCAGATCCCTGGCTTTAGCTAATCAGGTGGTTTCTGTCCTCTGTTTTCATGTTCAGCCTATACTGCTGGGCAGAGCTCCCTAAACCTCTTCGATTCTCAGTGCTACCTGATTCATGAATTGTTCTTTGCTCAAATAAACTTCGTTAAATGTATTGCTTCTAAAGGTTTTCTTTTAACAAGGGTGTACAGGAATTCTTTGTACTGTTCTTGCAACTTTTCTCTAAGTCTGAAATTACATCAAAATAAAAAGTAAAAAGAAAAAATCTTCAACTTGTTGAAATGCTTTAAAAATGGTTCAAAATAAATTTTGTTAGTGCTTTGTCCCATTACATCCTTTTCATTTTCACTGTCTAGGTTAGCATGTCATCCTTGAAACTGGTCCTTTGCCCATTTAGAGTCTCTGTTAAGATTTTCTGAGTGCCTCTGACCAGCAGTGAGTTCTCCCTGGCAGAGACACAGGCCTTTAGGATACTCTTAAGCACTTACCATGTTCTACCCTGGAATGCAGATATTTCTGAAGTCTTATTTTCCTACATACCTGCAAACTCCTTGAGGGTAGGAACTATGTCTAATCTTTGTGTCTTCTTTATAGTAAACACTCAGTGAATATTTAATGGAACTAAGTTGAAAAGAAGTATGAATTTTCAACTTTCCATTCATTGAGCATGAAAACAGAGCACATATTAGATAATCACAACTGAGTTACAACTGGGCATCCTGATGATGTCACTATGTTTTTCTTCCTATAAAAATGTGTTCTCTTCTTTAAAGTATTCTTTTATTGTAGAAAATTTGGAGAATTCAGGAAAGAAAAAATAAGAAAATGTAAATGATTCAGAATTTTACCTGCCACCCAGAAACGTTAGTGCTATCTTTGTGAGTTTTTCTTATGCAAAATTTTAAATGCAAATTTACACACATGTGTGTATATACATGTATTTATATTATAAAACTAAGATCCTACTATTCATACTAATGTGTAACATTAAGTTTTTATTTTATGCACAGAATTAGATTGATCAAAATCTTTGGTTCATGATGCACTGTCAATATTAGTCCATCCATTCATCCATCCATTCACTAATAATGTTTTAATATTAATAAAACTTCTTGAACTACCAGCCAACCCAAGAACTATAACACTGACAATTATTTAAATCTACTATATGTGTTCCACCCATATTTTATCTTCACACCAACCTCTCAGAGGTGATCAAAATCCTAAATTATATTTTAAAAATTGTTTAGTTTTCTTTTTTTGACTTTATAAAAAAGAAATCATAAGTTGTATTAATCAGGGTTCTCAAGAGAAATGGAGCCAATAGGGTATCTATCTATTTATCTATCTATCTGAGAGATTTAAGGAATTGGCTCACATGATTACGGGGGCTGGCAAGTTTGAAATCTGCAGGGCAGGTTGGCAGGCTAGAGATTCAGGGAGGACGTGATGTTGCAGCGTGAGTCTGAAGGCTATGTGGAGGCTGAATTCCGTCTTGAGGGACCTCAGTCTTTTCTCTTAAGGCCTTCAACTTACTGGATGAGGCCCACCCACACGGAGAAGGGTTATCTGCTTTACTCAAAATCTACTAATTTAAATGTTAATCTCATCTAAAAAATATCTTCACAGCAACAAGACTTGTATTTGACCAAAAACTGGGTACCATGGCCCAGCCAAGCTGATGCATAAAATTAACCATAAGTAGTCTCTTGGGCTTTTGTTCACTCCACTTTATGGTATATAGATTCACCCATGTTTTGTCTGTAGCTGGAGTTAATTAATGTTTACCACTGTATACTATTCCATCATGGGCAAATACCACCACCATATATTCATCTTGTGCCCATGAGCATCAGAGTTGTGGATGCCCTCACTCACTGGAACTTGCCTCTTGGGGCAGATGTGTGGTGCTTGTCTTAGGTATGTACCTGGGAGTGGTTTCCTGAGTTGTCAGGCATGTAAATGTCTGAGTTTATAAGGAAATGCCCAATGGTTTTTCCAAGTCATTATACCTATTTCACTCCCCCAGACATATATATAATGAGACTCCTTGATCCATAACCTCTTTAGCTCTTGGTATTATCCAATACTTAATTTTGGAATGGATGAAAAGTACTATCTCTTTTTGCCGTGGTTTACATTTCCTTGATTGCTGAGGAGGCCAAGCATCTCTTCAAGTGTTTGTTGACTGTTACGTGTCTCCTCTTTGGTGAAATGCCTTTTCACATCTTTTGCCCATTTTTCTATTGGGCTAGGAGGTCTGTACATGTTCATAATGTAATCATTTGTTGATTATGTCTTCTGCCATTTGTACTTGTCTTTTACTTTCTTTAGGATATTTACAAAATTTTTTAAAAATTTTAATTTAATTGTGGTAAAAACATTTAACATATCTACCCTCTTAGATTTTAAAGTGCATAGTCCTGTATTGTTAACTATAGGGACAATGTTGTACAGCAGATCTCTAGGACTTATCTTGCATAACTGAAACTTTATACCTATTGCTTAGCAATTCCCCCCGCCCCTAGCCCCCGCGACCACCATTCTACTGTTGTATGAGTTTGACTATTTTAGTTGCTCATACAAGTGGTATCATGCAGTAGTTGTCCTTCTAAGATAGGTTTATCTCACTTAGCATAATGTCCTCAAGGTTCATCCATGTTGTTGCATATTGCAGAATTTCCTTTCTTTTTAAGGCTGAGTAATATTTCATTGAAGGTACATACCATGTTTCCTTTATCCATTCATCTGTCAGTGGACATTTAGGTTGTTTCCATAGCTTGGCTATCGTGAATAGTGCTGCTACGTACACGGGGGGCATGTGTCTCTTCAAGATCCCGATTTCAATTCTTTTGGATAAACACCCAGCAGTGGGATTGCTGTATCATATGGTAGTTCTACTTTTAGTTTTTCGAGGAACCTCCATATTGTTTCTACAGAAGTTGCATGAGAAACTTCAGGGTATTCTTAATGACAGTATGTTATGTTTATTTGCACCACTGTATCACAAGCAATGTACGGTGTACCACTGAATCCTGATTCTCCTATCAGAATCACCCAAAGAGCCTGCCACATCCTAATTTAATCAGTCTGGGATGAAGCCTGGCCCTTGTTATGCTGCAAAGCTCCCCAGTTGACTCTAATGTGCAGCTGGGGCGGAGAACCATGAACCACTCCCCACTGTTGAGAGGCTGCTCAGTTTGAATCAGAAATAAAGAAAACACGTGTTTATTAAGACAGCTTCCAGGCCGTTCCAGCGAGGTGGAGGGGGAGTGGAGAAGAATGGATGTGAGGAAGCTTCCAGCACCTAAGTCAACTGCGTGGAGCTGAGAACCACTCACCTGAAGGAGGGAGCAGGAAGGTGGGCCCTGAGGCCTGGTCACCCTTTGGTGTAGTTTACAGTCCAGCAGCCTCCACCTGCTTCTCAGCAAAGGCCATGTATGCGTCCCTCAGTTGTTTCTCCTGTTCATCTTGCAGACTTCGAGGTGTGCTTGTCATCTTCTCAGTTAAACAAGCCGTATACGGATACTTTCTCAGTGGGAAAGACCTAGAAGGACAGGAGCATGCAGAGCACATTGGAAGTCACTCCTTGGCCCATCCGGGATGCCCCTCTCAGCCCACCACACTCCTGCCCCTCCCAGGAGGCACCGCCTTGACAGCGCGGTTCTTCCCAGCTGACAACGACCTGGGTTTTCACCACCTTGGTTCCTGGTGGAGCTGTACTTGCACCCCAGTGCCACCTTGTGAGCTTGCTCCAGTCACCTCCCACTGCTAGCTTCTCTCCTGTCACCCCCTTGGGCTTCCCGGTGGCCCCTTCATGCTTACCCTTGAGCATTTGATGGGCTGTCTGTGAATTTTAGTGGCTTTTTCATTGGGGCCATTTCTGTATCACCAGCCCTGGTCTTTCTGTGGCTATTGGATTCCCCCACTCACTTTGTGGTGCAGAACAGGTCTATCTGGGAATCCTGCCTCCATCTCAGACTCCAGGTGGCTGAGACTAGCCCCCTGGACTCCTGCCAGGCCCTCGTCTCTGCTGTCCTCGCCGTCGGTGGTCTGGCCACACCATCTGCTGCCAAGCTGCAGGCTGTGGCTGGTCAGAAATGGAGCCTGACACCAACGGGCACAGCCCATTAACTGAAGCCTTGAATATACCTCTATTTCCAAAGCGTGTCTGCTCTTCTGTCTTCAGAGTACAAAAGGGTAAACTATTGTCAGGCAGGAATTATACTTTCTCTCTTTTTGATAAATTAGTGGAGAGTCTGGGCCTACTGGGTCAGATAAGCAATGAGATCTGTCACCCTCTTTATCTTCCTCTGGTTGAATTGCTTCTTTGTTTAACTCAAGTGTTAATTCAGGAGGTAGAAATATTTTTAAAGTATATTTTATTAAAGACTTCCTAAAATATTAGAGGAAATTTAAAATAAAAAATTTTCACACATAATCCTATCACCCAAGTGCACCTGTTTTCCCCATTTTCAGTTTCTCTGGTTCCCTTCTACTTTCTACTACCATGTACATCTATTTCCATATTGTAACTATCATATGTAGTTATATGTAGCATAATGAAAACAAAATAGTTTTCTCCTTTTCTCCCCCACTTTACATTATGGCACAGACAG
Organism: Daubentonia madagascariensis; assembly: GCA_023783475.1. NCBI lineage: Eukaryota > Metazoa > Chordata > Mammalia > Primates > Daubentoniidae > Daubentonia > Daubentonia madagascariensis. The sequence continues at coordinate 14,242,760 of JAKFHU010002658.1, forward strand.
GTTGCCACGTTGTCTTAGTTATTACCAATTTAAGTGAGCTGATGTAATTTATTTGCACGTTCTGTGGTTGGAAATTTAGGTTGTTTTCAGGTTCTTGTTTGTTATAAGCAATACTCATATGAACAGTAAATCGGCAGGACTGACCACCAGGTCAAAGGTGCATTCGGAGGCCTGCCTTCCACGTTTCATCCGTGTCTGCTGGCGAGCGTTGTAGGTCTCTGAATCTGTTTCCCCACAACTGTAGTTGGATCATTTTTCTCTAAATATGGATTTTAAGAGATCAGCAACTAATAGCTATATGGGAAAACTTGAGGAGAAAATTGAAATGTATGCAGGATAAAGAATATGTAATATAGGTTGAATATCCCTTATTTGAAATGCTTTGGACCAGAAGTGTTTTGGATTTTGGATTTTTTTCAGATTTTGGAATATTTGCATATATATGATGAGATATCTTGGGAATGAGACTCAAGTTTAAACACAAAATGCATTTATGTTTCATATATACCTATACACATAGCCTGAAGATAATTTTTTTATTTCTCCATTTTTGAAGGACTGAAGATGATTTTATACGATATTTTAAATAATTTTTTGCATGAAACAAATTTTGTGTACATTGAAATACCAGAAAGCAAAAGTGTCACTATCTTCAGCTGCCCACATGGACAATCTGTAGTGTCATGTCGGTGCCCAAAAAATTTCAGATTTTGGAGCATTTTGGATTTTAGATTTTGGGATTAGGGATGTTCAACCAGTATGGGCTCTTGAGTGCCCCCGTCCCTGCACATGCTATGCCGTGGGAGCATCCTTCCCTGCCTGCCTGGCTCCCCAGCCCCCTCCTGTCATTGCCCCCAGATTGAGCTTGACCGGCCTCTTGCGTGGCCTGGGCCCACCGTCCATCCGAGCCACCATGGTGGCCGGCTGCAGGGTGCAGGCCTATCTCGGCACTCCTACCACCTGTTTAGTCCCACTTAGCATCTCTAGTCAAGACTTGAATAAGACACTGTTATAAAATGTGCAGATGAACTAAAACCAGCAGGAACAGCTAATAAGAGAAAAAATTAATCAGGATTTGAACAAACCACAAGATATTCTGTGGGGAGCAGAGCCCCTCAGTGGTTCAGCTACACTCACATGATGGTTATCAAAGTACATCTACAGTCATAGACAAGAACTTGAAGGCAGCACTGGAAGTGAATAATTTCTTTTGCAGGCGTGGTAGAATTGTGGGTGATGTTTTCCTTTTATTTAAAATTTCCATAAATGTTTCCCAATAGTACTGTGTAAATACTACTAATAAAAAAATCCTTTACAAAGCACTGGGTTGGAGAAGCCGGCTTGACAGCAGCTCAGGAGCAGGAGACTCAGAGGGGCCCATGTCCACAGCCCCAGCGGCGTGGCTGCTGAAAAAGCAAACCGGGCCTCAGGCTCTGTCCCTGTGGGTGGGGCATGCAGAGCAGACCAAGAGGATCAGAATCAAGACCTGCAACCAAAGGAAACAGATAAATTGGACTTTCATCAAAATGAAAAACTTGTATCCACCAAAGGATACTATCAGGAGGGAAAAGACAGCCGACAGAATGGGACAAAATAATTGCAAATCATATCTGATAAGGGATTAATATCCAGACCATATAAAGAACTAATAATAAAACTCAACAATTAAAAAAAACCCAATTCAAAAATGGCAAAGACCTGCATAGGTATTTCTCTGAAGAAGACATACAAAAATGGCCTGCAGCATGTGAGGAGACAAACCCGCAGGTACGCTCACTTTGCATCTGTTATACTCCAACTAAAAAGTTAAAAAATGTATTATGGTGGGCCCTTGGGGATCATTTAGATGGTAGCAGTTTGGTTGTCCAAATTTTTAGATCCTAGAAATCTGTGCAGCTTGATTGCCAGATGTCAGGCCTGGCCTTGGAAGAAAGACACTGGCAGTAGCATAAGGAGGGTCAGGGGTCAAGGGTCAGGGGTCAGGATGGAAGGGGATCCAGGCTGCAGCCCGTACAACCAGGGCCCAGTGCTGGGCTCAGTCTCACGGGGAAGCCACAAAGCCAGGGGCCAGGTGGCCTCTCCAAGGGGGCGGAGGCCCAGGCCGTGGGGCACCTCAGTCTAGGGTGACTGTTAGGGCTGTCTGTGTGTTGCTCCGAGCTCTCATGGCTTCTTGCTGGTGGTCCTGGGCTTGCAGGCAGCCAGGCAGGATGAGGACAGGCAGGGACTGTGCTGGACGGGTTCTTGCTGGGGAGGGACCTTGCTCCCACTGTGGCCCATGCCTTCCCGTCCTGACTCGTGACCCAGTCCCACGGTCTCCCCACTGACCTGGGGAATGCCTCCATTCCTAACAATGGGAACCTCTTTAGGATGACTTTGCTGGTCTCAGAGGTGTGCCAAGTCAGCTCTCTGGAAGTGCAGGGAGAGACTGACACCCAGAGAGATGGTGTGACTCTTCCCGGGTGGCAGGGTAAGAGAGAAAAGCCAAGGCTTCTGACAGCCGGGGCTTGGGGCCCTTAACACCTGCTGCCCACCCCAGGGAGCGCCTTTTGGACTCTGCTCAGGACTGGCTGGCTCCTCTCCAACTGCATTGTGAGCAGAGGGATAGGAACATCATTTATTTAAATTTTAAAAATAAAATCTTAATTACAAAACAAAATTAAGAGAGCCAAAGGCTTGCCCCATTTCTGGTGCTGTCGACGTACAGATCTTCGAGTCAGGGTTGCACCAAACGTTGCTTTCTCTGCTGCCTTCTCGACCCCAAGGCATTTCATTTCCTTTACTGTCTCAGCTCTAGACAGTGTGGGATACTGGGGAAGGGCCAACTGCAATCCCATTTCTAGAAGCCTCAGTCTCCACCCCTCATCTGTCATGTGGCTTTTGACATGGGTTTGCCAGATTCAGCAAATAGAAGTACCATGAAGTACGGGCATCCTGGCATCCTCCCATCAGCCTTTGAGGACTGAGACACAGACTCGAGGGAGACACGCATCTGCTTTCAGGAAAGAGGGGCGAATGGAGGCCCCAAAATGGGAATGTTTCCAAGGGCAGAACGGTGAGGCTGAGGCCAGGTGGGTCCCAGATCTGCTCCGGCCTCTTTCCTGCCCACCCCCACCAGGCCCAGCCCCTGCCTTCAGGTCAGCTGTCCACCAGAAGCCCCTTTCCTCCTGGGTGGTCACTGGCTCCTGGCCATCACCAGGGCTCACCGTGTGGTGCTCTTTACACAGCCTTGCTTCAAACACATGGTCCATTAGAGAGCCTGCTCCTGATGGCACACTTTGGGACACAGACACAAGTTGTTATCTGCTCAGACAGCGTGGGAGCACTCAGATTTGGAACCACTCAAAAATCACGCAATCATTGCACCTACTGTTTGCTGGATTCTGGATCAGTAAAACCTGTACACCAGCGGTCCCCACCCTTTTTGGCACTAGGGACTGGTTTCGTGGAAGACAATTTTTCCATGGACAGGGGTGGGGGGATGGTTTCAGGATGAATCAAGTGCATTCATTTATTGTGCAATCAAACCTCTCTGCTAACGATAATCTGTATTTTCAGCTGCTCCCCAGCACTAGCATCACCACCTCAGGTCCACCTCAGATCATCAGGCATTAGATTCTCATAAGGAGCACGCAACCTTAGATCCCTTGCATGTGCAGTTTATAGGAGGGTTTGCGTTCCTATGAGAATCTAATGCCCCCGCTGATCTGACAGGAGGCGGAGCTTATGCCGTGATGTGGGCGATGGGGAGCGGCCTGTAAATACAGATGAAGCGTCACTTGCTCACCTGCTACTCACCTTCTGTTGTGCAGCCGGGTTCCTGGACCCGTTACTGGTCTGTGGCCCGGCCCGAGGGCTGGGGACTGCAGCTGTATATGATCCAGGTAGACAGGGAGTCAGAACAAGGTAGGTGGGGGAATCCCATAGCCGCTGCATCCAGCCACCTCATGGGGCTGTGGGCAGGATGGTAACACAGTTTATATTCATAATATTGTTTCTCTGGCCAAGTGCATTCTGAGCTCCTAACAGTGACATTACAGACGAGCTTTTCAACTATCCCAGGCCCTGGCCCCTTCTCCCCAAGACTTCTGCGCACTCTGCCTACTTGGCTCTGCTTCCTAACCTGGAGTTTCCTCTTTCTGCTCCCTGGTTATGCCCCTGCCCCAGGCCCTGCGCCTGGTGTGGTCTCCCCAAACCCTTGCCCTCTCTCCTCCTCTGGGTGTCCTTAGTACCCGGCTTCAACGTCACCATCACCTACTGCAGGACCCCTGGTCTGCCCCAAAATTCAGTGGCTAAAAGCAATACCACATTGATTTTGTTCACAAATCTGCAGTTTGGCAAGGCTCAGTGGGGACTGGTCACTGACTCCATTCAGTGTCAGCCAGGGTGGCTCAAGGCTGGGGCTGGAGCCATCTGATGTCTCACTCACTTGCATGCCTGGCAGCCGATGCCTGGCTGTTAGTGTGACCCCAGCTGGGACTGTTGGCCTGACATGTCTGGGGACGCCTCCACGGGGCCTGGGCTTCTCCCTACCACAGGGGCAGGTTCCAAGGTCGAGCGTCACTAGAGAAGAGCCAGGCAGAGCCATCTGGCTGTGGACGGGCCACTGCAGTGGGCAGAGTCACTTCCTCAGCATATTCCTTAGCGACTCACTCAGGCTGTCCCAGAGTTGAGGCCCTTTCACGGCCCCTATCAGCTTTTTTCTTTACATGCTTTGTTTCTTCTAGTAAGCACGCGTGATTCTGTACTTTAAAAAGACAGAAAATAAAACAGAGTTCTAATTTCCTTTTACTTTAATTTCAGTTTTAGATCCCTAATTATAATATATTCAAACCATAGTGTCTGAATGTCCCATATTTTGCCCACTCATCTTTTCTGGTACCATTTCTAATTATTTGGTAAAGATAATGGAGTGAATTAACACTCCACGTTTTGAAGGCTTGTGGATTTAAGGCTGAGTGAAAACATTTCTGCTTCAGAAATGCGCAGCCTGGGGTCTCTGTGCTGTTTATGTCGTTTCTGGCCCATCTGTCAGCCCAAACATGCAAGCACCCATTTGGGGGTCTCCAAATGGGTGGGAGGTTTGTGTGCATGTGTGTGCATGTGCATGCATGTGTGTGTAGCTTGCGTTGACATAGTGACTTGGTTTGGAAGAGGTAACCTATAGACCAGGCTCTTATGGCTGGTTATGTAGTTTAGACAAGTTCTTTTTCTTTGAATCATAGAAAAGGAGCCTTGTGTAGTGGTGAAGTCTATACCTTCTCTAATCCCATTTCTGCCCTGATAGGTTCAGTGCCACCTTGTGGCTATCGCAACCACATACCGTTCCAAATAGGAATTTTTACCAGTAAATGGATTTGGGTATATCTGTATGAGTAGTTTGATTTTTTTAAAAATCAGGCAATGTAAACACCTCAATGATTAATGTAATAGATTTTTTTAAAAAGTATAAAAATTCTTTGTTAATTATCTATATTCATATTAGGAATTTTAGTGCTTCTCGTATTTCTGGCAATAGTTAAACAAATACAATCTTAAAGACTTCATTAAAAAAATTTAATTCACCTATGTGGATTAAGTTAGAGCCAGGGTCTAAACAATATCTAAACAAGAACAGACCCTCCTGATGGGAGATATCAGGGGTCCCCAGGGTCTCAGGCCTTGGGGAGGGGCATTTGGTTGGGCGGAAAGAACCGGAGCCCCATCCCTACACACCTCTGAGCCTAGGTTCCCTCAGCTGAGAAATGAGGGTGTTAACCCCTACCTTGAAGGTTAGTAGTGAAGATGAAATGACGTGTGCGTATGTGAAAACGCTTTGAAAATGTCTGAAATCCTTTCTAAGTTTGGCACTGGGCAAGTTCTGCCCTTGGGTTCAAATACTCAGACTAGGTCTAGTGTCCCAGAGGTGGGAGAAAGAGGACAACATGAGAATTACTTATTCATTCCGTGAGTTGCTTTTGGTCTCCCACTGAGTGTGGCATTCTGTTGGGTTATAAATATTTATTGGCCACCTGCTAAGTGTGGCATTCTGGAAAGGTAAAGCAGCCTTTACTAGGGGACAAGAGACAAGTTCACAAACATTCTGAGAGTTCAGAGGGGCAGACCACTTCCAGACATGTGGGGCTTTTTTTAAGTCATGTAAACGATTTTATTTTCAAACTGTGTTGATGTTTTACAGAAGAGAAAAAAATGGCAGAATTCAATTAGTCCCTGATGTATGATTGGTTGTATTTTCCTTGGGGGCAATGTAGAATTTGTTTATTCTTCAGTGGCCTCATGTTTATACAATACCAGTAAAAATAGTAAGGAAGGGGTTCAATCCACCTAACCTATCACATACAGAATAACTAGCTAAATATTTATCTTCCAGAAATTTGGAAGAACCGTTTGAAGAACTGTTTTCTAAAAGACTGGATATGCCTAATTTTGGTTACTAGCATGTTTATTATTTATTCAATGCATTACTTTTTTTATTGATACATAATAAATGTTTATATATATTGTATATTTGCAGCAACATAGATGGAACTGGAGAACATTATGTTAAGTAAAATAAGCCAGGCACAGAAAGACAAATATTGCATATTCTCACTCATATGTGGGAGCTAAAAAAGTTGATCTCATGAAGGTAGAGAGTTTTATGATCAATACCAGAGACTGGGAAGGGTGTGGGGGTGGGAGGAGGAAGAGAGGTTGGGTACAAACACACAGTTAGATAGAAGGAAGAAGTTCTAATGTTCAATAACTGAGTAGGGTGACCATAGTTAACAACAGTGTATATTGCAAAATAACTAGAAGAGAGGTCTTGAAATGTTCCCAACACACAGAATGATAAACACCCTGACTTGATCATTACACATTTTATGCAGATGTCTATGCAGATGTCTGGGTTTTATTCAGATGGAGATGGCACTGGACGTATTTCAGGTACACACATGAGAGTGTCCCCCCATCACACCCCGCTTCAGAGCCGCACTTTAGGAAGATGAATCTAATGGGAACGTGCAAAGTTGAGTAGAAAACAGAAATGAGAAACAGAAGAGTGTTCCAAGAATTCACGGAGTGGAAAACACGCAGAGGCTTTTTATGGGAGGAGCCCCTAGGAGGAGCACGTGGGGAGGATTTAGAGGACCCCTTGAAGGAGCATTTGGGAGGAGCACCTGGGAGGAGCAGAAGGTGTCATGCGGGGAGAGATTGAGTTGGGTGTTCCCACCGAGGGTGTGGGCTGGAGGATGGAGAGGTGACAATCTGGAAGAAAGATGGGACTAGAGACAGATCATCTGTGAGCCAGTGGTTGTTGAAACGATGGCAGCAATGAGGGACATTCTGTGCGTTGTCTGCATGCCCGAGTGTGATATCTGCCCTGGGAAGGGAGGAGGGTGTTTCTCCACTCCACTGTTAGAGCCACAATCACAAAGAGGGCAGACTCTGCCACCTACCTTCCTTTGGTCCCAGCTGTCATGTCTGGCTCGACAGGGACCAGCCCTTGAACTTGGCAAGTTAAAGGGCTTGTGCCCTCCTGAGTGGTCAGCGGGGTCCCTCTGAGACCCTCAGGCCTCTCCTTGCCTGGCACCCTCCTCCCCCTCCTCACTAGGGAATGGCTGAAGTACGGAAAAGAGGCCCACAGCTGATGGGGGCTGTGGGGACAATCCCAGGGTCCTGGGTTGCTGGGTCCTGTGAGACCTGCTGCCTGGGGCCTCCACACCACCCCAACCCTGGCCCTGGGCCCTCAGGGACCTGTCCACCTATATGCCCGGGTGGCTGCCCCTGAGGAGGCTGGTATAAGAGTATCCTCCCAGTCGGAACTGGTGGCAATGCAGCAGGTCTCACAGGGAATGTGCTTGTTCATTCATTCATTCCTGAAATATTTGCTGTGTACCTTCGGGCCTCCAGGGCTCTAGAGCTGTGCTGCTCATTCTGATGGCCACATGTGCTCGGAGCATTTGAAGTGCAGTGAGTTCAACTGAGATGTGCTGTGAGTGTAAAGCACACAGTGGGTGTTGATGACTTAGTGTAAAAAAAGTAAAATATAGTATTAATCATTTTTATATTGATTACTCATTGAAATGATTATTTTGGATAAATCATGTTAAATAAGATATGATTAAAATCTATTTCACCTATTTCTTTCTTTCTTTTTTTTTTTTGAGACAGTCTCATCTGTCACCCCAGCTAGAGTGCAGTGGCATCATTGCAGCTCACCACAACCTCACACTCCTGGGCTCAAGTGATCCTCCTGCCTCAGCCTCCCGAGTAGCTGGGACTACAGGCGTGCACCACCCTGCCAAACTAATTTTTCTATTTTTAGTAGAGATAGGGTCTCACTCTTGCTCAGGCTGGTCTCGAACTCCTGGGCTCAAGTGATCCTTCTACCTCAGCCTCCTGAGTAGCTAGGACTATAGGTGCACATGACTACATCTGGATAATTTTAAAATTTTTGCTAGAGATGGGGTCTCACTATGCTGCCCAGGCTGGCCTTGAACTCCTGGGCTCAAGTGATCCTTCTGCCTCATCCTCCCAAAGTGCTGGGATTATAAGCATGAGCCACCGTGCCCACCTCCCAAGTTTCGACTACCAACTTTCTACTGTGCTAAGTAACGGTGTTTTAAAAAGTACTACTCTTACCGCTCAGGAAAGTATGGTCACCTTAATACTAGAAATGCAGAAAGCCACGGCCAGAATATAGAGCTTAATGAAAAACTCACCCATTGCCTTTTGATTTATTTTTCCACAAATCGCTTAGTGAGAGTCCGAGTGCGGGGGCGAGTTTTCTAAGGAGCCTCTCATGAGCACATCCACATCCTTGGCTTGTCCCCTCTCGGCCTGCAATCACCCGCAGGACCACCCAGTGTTGACACAGGCTGTGTCCCCATGTGGGAAAGGTGAGGGGTTGGGGACACACTATTATTGAGGACTGCGGCTGGCACCTTGCTGGGCCCTTCATATCTTAATTCTCACACACAAATGTTGTTATTCGTGTGGCTCAGCAGAGGAGACAGAATTTATGAGAGGCCATGAAAGGTGTTCAGGCCATACAGACTGTAAGAGGATACCCAGATGGCCAGCAAGCATGCGAGAAGGTGCTCAGCCTCACTAGCAATCAGGGAGAGGCACATCACAACCCCGAGATACCACCACCGACCAACCAAATGAAAAAGACTGGCAAGACCAGGAGTTACAGCGCCCCCGCTGGTGGGAATGTAAACTGGTGTGACCACTTTGCAAGCAGTTTGGCCGGATCTTTAGTAGATAAATATCCACGCGTCCTAGGCCCTCGCCACTCCACCCAATGAAAACGTGTACATATGTGCAGTAGCATTTGCCAGAGCCCAGACTGGAAGAAGCCAAATGTTCATCAACAGAGAAAAATGAAATAAAATAATCATGCGATAGAATACCATACAACTGTGAGAACAGGCCAACCACTGCTGTGTACAGCAACTATGATATTTGTATCTAAATGATGAGCTTTCCAATTTTACCATTGATATCATGATGAATACCTTTATACATGTCTTTATGGAATACTTATAGATGATGTCTCCAAAATAAATTGCTACAAAGTAGTTGATGAATCAGACTATGGGATTTCTTAATTTTTATAGATGCTATCCAGCTACCTTCAGAAAAAGGCTAAATCGATTTTTATTCACACCAACTATGCCTCAGAGAGCCTGCTTTTTTATACATTTGCCAATACAGAATGCATATGTGTTCAAAATACACATTAAAAACAAGTATTGTTCCTCCATGGTTTCACCTGGAGCCTAATTTACCTATGTTACCTGTTCTTTGATCATCTTCAGTGTACTAGTTAGGAAAACGTCACCTGCTATGACTAATGGATGGTTTTAGGAATAACACTCCATCAGAGGAAGACTCCATTTTTCTTCCGTATCAGCAATACAAACAAAAGACAAGGTTTCTGATCATTAGCAATGGCAGGATTTACTCCAAATGACCATGTAGGAATGGAGATGGAAATAATTCACCTGTGTCTGTTTCTTCATCTAGAAAATGAGGGTAAGGATGCCATGCCTCACCTCATGGGGCTAGAATGTTTGTCAGATAAGGTCACATGTTGGAACGTCTGAGTAACAGAGTGAAGATTTCCCCATTCCTAGCCCCCCAGGGGGATAGGAGAGGGCCCATTCTCTAAGAGTGGAAGACCTATTTCAGAACACAGAGTGAGAAAGAAGAAGGTGCTGGAGAGATTGAGGCAGGCTGGACCGGTATTTGGGTGAGAAGGCACATCTTGAAAAACCAATTTTCCCAAGAAGGGCATCAAACCAGGATGGACCAGATAGGTCATGTAAGGGCCAAGCACTCCTCCTTTCTCATAATATTTGAAGCTTCTTCTACAGTTTAACAGCTGTCCAGAGAGCAGAAAGCAATTTGATGCAGAGGGTCGCCATTTGAATGTACTATGAGGAAAAGACACTGAGAAACTAAAGGAACAGCAATAATAAAATATCCACTGCATGCACAATAATAAAAGACACACAGTCAACCCTTGTGTATGGATGTTACGTCATCCTTGGTGCTGCCCCGTGAGCAGGTGCTAGCCCCGCTGTGCAGAAGACAGCAGAGAACCAGACCGGGAAATTGATCCCCAGCAGAAGGAGCAGGCTCAGGCTCGAGGCTGGGACTGTGGGACCTCAACATTGCCCCTGATCCCTGCAGCCCACTGTCTTCTCTCCTCAGAGACAGAGAGAAATGTGCTAGGGAAGGCTGCATTTGTCTAGCACATTTGAGTAGTTCCTGTCAAGGGTATGATGTGAGATGAAAATATTTTTTTCTTTTGCAACATACAATGTGTTCCAGAGAAGAAACTTCAGAAGATAAAGACGAGGTAAAATAAATAAACACAAATGATATCTATACACAAAGACAGCCACCATTAACAGTTGAAAGTATTTCTTTCCGTCCTTTTCCTTCTCACACACATATCTCTATTTTCCAAAACTGTAATTAAACTATAATATTTTATAACATTTATTTCATTTTGCTTGAGTGAACCTATTTCTATGTCATTAAATATTATTTCAGTGGTCTTAATGGTAGCCATATGTTCCTTTGTATGATCAACCATGGTTTATTGAATTTATTTTTAAATATTTTGAAATTTTTCCAAAGTCTTTAATTTAAATACAGATGCTCCTCAACTTATGATGGGGTTATGTACCAATAAACCCATCCTAAGTTGAAAATATCATTAAGTTGAAAATGCAGCTCAGAGTGTCTTTGATCGTGCTTAAAGTCTGAAACCTTGGTGTTGTGTATTGTTTTTGCACTATTGCAAAGTTGAAAAATCATTAAGTCAAACCATTGTTAAGTCAGGACCATCTGCATAATATTGTTTTGATGTCTTGGTCTGCTATAACAAAATACCATAAACTGGGTGGGTTATAAACAGAAATTGATCTCTCACAGTTCTGGAGGCTGTAAAACCAAGATCACGTCACCAGCAGGTTTCGTATCTGATGAAGGCTTGCTCTCTGGTTCATAGATGACATCTTCTCACTGTGTCCTTACATGGTGGGAAGTGTGAGGGTCTCACTGAGGTCCCTTTTATAAGGGAACTAATCCCATTCATGTGGGCTCCACCCTCTAGATGTAATCACCTCCTGAAGACCCCACCTCCAAATACTATCACACTGGGGGGTAGGATTTCAACATGAATTTTGGGGGGACACAAACATTCAGACCATAGGACTTGCTATTTCAGCTAGTTCAATTTTGGTGTAAATGTGTGATTCTTTCCTAAGAACCGTCACTGCTCACTATAAGCCATATTAAAGTAGTGTCTCACATTTTTATTTTCATGTCTTATTACATTTTTTACTGTTTTTTCATGAATTTATTAACTATTTCTTCTTTGTGAATGTGCTAAGTGTTCATTATTCACTTTTCCAGAAGTCTTCCAATATTATAACTGATTTGTAAGAACACTATATATGAATATAAAAACTTCCTATGGCCTGGTGTGCTGGTTCACGCCTGTAATCCTAGCACTCTGGGAGGCTGAGGTGGGAGGATCGCTTGAAGTCAGGAGTTTGAGACCAGCCTGAGCAAGAGCAAGACCCCGTCTCTACAAAAAAAAATAGAAAACTTAGCCGGGTGTGGTGGCAAATGCCTGTAGTCCCAGCTACTCAGGAGGCTGAGCCAGGATATTCGCTTGAGCCCAGGAATTTGAGGTTGCAGTGAGCTATGATGACGCCACTGCACTCTACCTGGGCGGACAGAGTGAGACTCTGTCTCAAAAACAAAAACACAAAAAATCAAACTTACTGTATGTGTTACAATTTAATTTCATCATTTGCCATATAGTTTCACTTATGGCTTTTTTTTGGGATGAAAGAATTTTACTTTTTATGTACTTAGGTGCGTATGTACATATACTATTTATGTTTTTATATATATAATGTACATTTTTCTATTTTATGCCTTGCTCTTATGCTTAAAAAGATTTTCCTTTATGAGGATAATACATTTTGACATTTGCTATTTAACTGTTTTCTTTCACATTTAAAGCTTTAATCAACCTACATTAATTTTGGTATGTGATGTGAATTAGAAACAACAATTCTTTCAGATGCCTAGCAATTTAGCTCAACAACATTTATTGAGAAAGCAGCAATTATTTGTAGCCATATTTATCATATTTCATATCCTTATAGTGGAATTCTGCCTTTGAGCTTCCTGATATGTTTCATTGATCTACTCTTCATATTTGTATTTTTCTTCATATTCAGTATTAAGGTTCTGCAAAATCAGCAGCAATATGTTAACATTGGTAAGGCATGTCCCCCTAATTTATCTTCTGACTTGGCAGTTCCCTGGCTATTACTATGTTTTCATTTCTTCCAGATGATTTTAAAAATCATCATATATTAATCCCCTTAAATTCAAGAACGAGACCGTGATTTTCATTGTCCTTGTTATTAAGTTTTTTTGTACTGGAAGTATTCTGAAAGTCCTGAGAGTAAAAACACAGGATAGAAATAAAATAGAGGTATTAAAATTATGAAGGAGAATATAAAAATAGTACTATTTACATCAGATAAGGTTTTATACCAGGAAAACCCAAGAGAAACAACCACAAATTCACTATCATCTCACTCAAAGCATTGTAAAATGTCAACACCAGTAAACCGTAGTAAGTTACATATGTATATTATAAAACACAGAGCAACCACTAAATAATGTCTATTAACATATATAGATACACCTAAAACACAATAGATAAAAATAGGATGCATTTTACAGGAGAAAGATGATATTTTCAACAAATCATGCCAACATAATTAGAAATCCACACAGGAAAAATTAAACATTTATATTTACCTCACACCATTTACAAAAACTAATTTGAGATGGATCATAGAGCTAAATATAAAACCTAAAACCATAATGCTTTCAGAAGATAACATAGGTGAATACTTTTATAAGTTGAGGGTAGGCAAATTTCTTAGATAGGTCACAGAAAGCAATACCCATAAAAGGAAAAAAATGATGAGTCAGAGTCCATTAAAAATTAAAACCCCTTCTCAACAAACCACAGACTGGGAGAAAATATTTGCAGAACATATATCTGACAAAAGGCTGATATCCAGGATACATAAGTAATCCAACAGCTTAATAATGAAAAAGCAAGCAGAGTTAGAGACCAGCCTGGGCAATACAGCAAGACCCTGTTTTTAAAAAAAATTAGCCAGGCATGGCAGCACATGCCTATAGTCCCAGATACTCAGGAGGATCACTTAAGCCCAGGAGTTGGAGGCTGCAGTGAGCTATAATCACTCCACTGTACTACAGCCTGGGCGACAGAGTGAGACTCTGTCTCTAAAAAAAACAAAAAACAAAAAAACCAAGGAGACCAACTGAAAAACAGGCAAAATATTTGATTAAGCCCATCAGAAAAGTAACAACAAAAAAATATAAATAACCAAGAGACCAAAAGTGGCAAGGAGCCACCTGACTCTTGTAGCTGTGGGACCAGTGGAGACTACTTTGGAAAGATGTCTGACAGACAGCTCCTTCTCAAACAGTATAAACCTACCCTGTGACCCAGCAATTCCTCTCCCAAGAAAAATGAAAACCCATCTGCACAAACACTTGACCCTAGAGTTCTTCACAGCTTTATTCGTAGTAGCCAACAAGAAGTAACAACCCAAATAAATTTCTATCAACAGGTGAATTGTGGTCCATCCATACAATGTACTATTTTTGGACAATGAAAAGGAATAAACACTGATACAGGGAACAACATGGATGAACATGACAAAACAGTATGCTGAGTGAGAAAAGCCAGACACAAAAGGCTACTGACTGAGTCTATTTACATGATGCTTAAGAATGCGCCAAACTAATCTATAGTGGAAAAAATTCAGAACAATGGGTGCCAGAGGTGGTGGTGGTAGGTACATGAGGGACGGAGCATGAGGGAATCTCCCGGGTCAATGGCAATATTCCATATCATCCGTGGATTCACTTAGATGTCCCTGAGTGGCACATTTAAGATTTGAGGATGTTATTGAATGCAAATTTTATATTGAAATAAAAATCTGTAAACACTAAACTCTAGTTAATGATATGAGTGCTATGGTATTTGGGGAAAAGTGCAGTGTAATCTCTATTTACTTTGAAATGCATCGAGAGAGAAGATGGATTTATGGACGGGGAGAGCGCTGGATAGACACAGCAAAGCGGTGTTGGTGGCCTTGAAGTGCGAGGCTTAAGCACATTCACTGTAAATTTCTGTCAGCTTTCCTGTAGGTTTGAACATTTTCATAATAAAATGCTGGGGAAAGTCTTCACTGAAGAGGTGTCCTTTGGGCTGGGCCTTCCTGGGGAGGGCGCAGTGGGCACAGGCACCTGCAAGTTCAGCCGGGGAAAGTCGGAGAGAAGGGAGGAGGCACTGGCTAAAGAGAATGCATGGAAGCTGCCCAGTGGGCACTTTCCCTAGTTCCCAACCAGAGCCCAAGGGGGAATTCACATTCCAAGTTCAAAACCACCGCTAGGGGTCAGCCCCTCTCCAGGACCTGCTGGGAGCTACCATTGCAGCCAACCAGAGTCAAGAAGAAGCCACCCTCTTCTCTATAATCACAGGCAAGAGGCGCAGGACAGGCTGACAGTGGAAGATGCCTAGTGGTTAGGAAATGGGCCTTCCCCAAGGGCAGGGGAGGAGGGGCCACCAGGAAAACCACTCAAAGGGTTGTGGGCATCTGTAAGGAGGGAGACTGACATCTTTTTTCCTGGGATGGGGTCTTCAGATGATACTAAAGGGCCTGGGGCATTGTGGGGGGATGATGAGAGCAGATAAGGAAGTAGGATCTGGCAGGGATACTCCGTGGAAACCCTTGTCCCCAAGGAGTTGGGAAGATGGACCCACCAGTGCTCACGTGCTCCAGGCTGGTGCCAAGGGTGTTTATGTGCTTTCATGGGAGAAGCTCCAATAAGAGAGGGATCCTGCTGCTGCTCTGAGGGTATCCTTGGCACAGAGCCCTTGGATGCAGTGACAGTGCAGCCTCCACTGTCCCCTCTGAGTCTTCAGGTGGTAGGCTAAGCTGGGTGATGGCAACAGCCCGAGAGAGCAACTCCCTAAGGGGCAGGGCAGGAAGGGAGGGAAGAGGACACTGACCACAGACCCCTCCCATGGGGTCCTGATAGGACAGGGAGAAAGGGGAACATGAGACCCACATTTGAACTTGGCCACTCTGCCAAAATTTTCATGACACCAAGAAGTCTGCCATCCATGACAGTGAACCATCCCTGATGGAAACAGTCACAGGTACATGCAAATAGACGTCTCTCTGTCTACACCTGGGCCTAGTGTCAGCCCAGCAAATGTTATCTGAAATACTCATTAGTTGTATTATGGTCTTATTGACCGGATGATAATTATCAATGACGGATCTCAAATGTGATGTGCATAGAGACAGGGGCATGAGTTAAGAAATGGCAATACTGCTTTTACTCACGTGATGTCATTCTCCCAAGGGGAGTCTTCAGAAATGGATGCTCTTGGTAGATTGGCTTCCCATTGATTTGGGGGGGAACCATTTAGGGAAAGAGATTATACTTTTACTTTCTTGTAAGTCCTGAGGCTGACATCTGTGCTTGGCAGCCCTCTTTGTAGCTGCAGGAATTCTCGGGTTTGATGTTGGCACAGCAGCCCTTGCAGAGAGACAGCCCAGGACCTCTTAGTCCCCCATCCTTGGGGCTGGCAGCACCTGGACTGGCCTGGTGTCCCCCATGCAACTTCACAGAGCAGAGCAATGTAGTCGTGGCACAGTGATTCTGGGAATTGTGGGGACCCACCGGAAGATACAGCAACCTTTTATTTCAAATCAGCTCGTTGCTGGGAAAGAGCAGACTGTGGGGCCTGCAGATCAGAGGATATATTCTGGGGTCCTTCACTCACTATCAGAGAGTGGGCTCTCTGGGAGCATTGGGTTTCATTGCATATTATAGTCTAATGTTTTATTACAATTTCCTATTCATTGATTTTACTGAAATATGTCATAGTTTAAAAGTTTATGAGCATGATTTCTTCACAGGAAACTGCCTTATAAATAAATAACTGTAAAAAATAAATTACTGGATTGATTCTTTGAATAACCAAGAAAACTTTATGATCTTGCTATATATATATGACAAAATGGTTGAAATTCTGAAGGCCATTTTCCCTTGGCTGGTGCTTGGCATCCTCCCTAGGAGCTTGGTCTGACTTGGTTCATGGATGCCATGTTGATAATCCAAGCTCTCTCCATGTTCTAAAAATTCCAAAATTGATCTGAGACTTGTAACTACATTCTATAAGAAGGCCCCTGAGAGAATAGATTCAGTGAAAAGGCTTTCTAGAAGCTTGAGAACAATGCCCTTGCCCCCACCCTCTCCTGCACACCTGTGCCATGAGGTCAGGCGGGCGAGAACTCATAGGCGTTGACCATCCGGACACTTCTGAAGGCAGGGGCAGGGTCAGAATTGCAGCAGGGTGCAAAGAGAATGGGAAGAACTGTTCCTTAGAGAGGACTGGGCCTCACTCCCATTTGAGTCTGAATTCCTCACAGGGCACAGAAGAGGCCCTGGTGCTCCTCTAGCCTAAGACGATAGAGTATAGGGTATAGGCTGGTGAGGCAGAGGGCCTGCTGCTCCATTGAGAGCCTCCAGATTGAGCGAAGGGCTGCCTAACTAGGGAAAGAGCTGGAGACACATATGATGCAAGGGGTCCATGGAGTTGTGGCTGCTCCGTTCTCCTGAAGGGGGTCCTCCACATGAGAGAGGTCAGCTCCCAAAATATAACTGTGCCTGGCCACACAGCAAGCCCCCCACTAGCTGAGGCTGCTGCATCTCCCAACCTCCAACAGCATCTGTGACAGATCAGGCATGACCAGGCAGGAACCAGAGTCACTTTCTTTTCAGCCACAACACTGCGGGGCCACCGGAGGGTGAGAGACCCCAGTGAGGTAAGACATTGGAAGAAAGAGTGGGTGAAAGGGTGTCCCACCCTCACAGACACATGCATATCGACCCTCCAACATGAAGCCTGAGCTGAATGGTGGTGGAGCAGAAAGCAGGACCTCTGAATTAGGTATGCAAATGGATTTTCTACATTGCCTGGATTAGCGGAAATTGACCAAAAAGCAATGGCCATCACTTAGAGATTCGTGTGTTCCATTATCTCATGATACCATCTACTATGTACTCTTAGCAGTTATTGGATCAATAAAAGCATTATTATAAGCCCTTAGAACAATGGCTAATTATGGTATCAGTCCTAGGACTAAGTAAGTTGGGCAGCCTACCAAGGTTTTATCTAAACTGTTAAAACAAAAAACCTTGCACTGAGTCACTAAAATGGAGTCACTACAAGGAAGACTCCTCATTCCACTCCTGAATCTGAGCCAAGTCACAAACTGGGAGCCCTTGAAGCAAGGTGATCCTGGGACATGTCCACAGGTATGGGCTGTGACTTTTCTTCCTAGGTGTCTCCAGAAGGACTTGTCACAAGACTGGCTATGCTCTGGGGAAAGGTGAACAAGCAGAGACCCATGAGCAGAGGATGCCTCTGTGGACCACCAGGCAGGGAGGAGCAGGTGGAGGCCAACAGGTAGGTAGGGGGATGACTCGAGATGGTGCTGTAGTGGGCACAGTGGTCTGCAAACCCACCTTCAGTTATCTCTCAAGTTCCTTTATACATGGCTGGAATAAATGTACTCGGTTACCTGCCAGAAACTCTGCATTTAGGGTCAATGAGCTGGGACTCCTCAGCTAAACTGGTTATATGTATATAAGAACATCTATGTCTATGTTTATGTCTATGATCATATACACATGTTGTATGTATATGTTTACATATGTATGGCAAAGAAATAGGAAGATCAATTTGACCTTTCACAAACACAAAATAAAAAATAGAATGCATTTGTTGAAAAGACCATAATATATAAGAAATGTGTAATGTGCGGGGAAACTGATCAACCCAGGCTGTGAATTGTGTACAATTTGCACCATGTTTCAAAGTTAATGATGTCTGTAGAACCAATGGGTGGCAGAGATAGAAATTAGTGTTGTTCATATGTAATGGTGAGAAACTTGAACTTTCCCACCAAGATCAGGAGCGAGGCAAGGATGTTCCTCCCACCTGTCCTCTTCAACATTGCGCTGGACGCCCCAGCTAATGCGGCAAGACAAGAAGAGGAAACAGAAGCCATGCAGACTGGGAAAAAAGAAATAAGACAGTCTTTCTTCACAGATAACACGATTGTCTATGTAGTGAATTGACCGAAAAAACCTCCCGAAACTAACAAACAATTATAGCAAGGTTGTAGGATGCCGGGTTAATATATAAAAGTCAACTGCTTTCTTATGTACCAGTAATGAGAATTTAAAATTTTAAATTAAAAACACACCACTTATTAGCACCAAAAAAGGGAAAAAAGAAATAGCTATAAATCTAACAAAATATGTACAAGATCTATGTGAGAAAAACTAGAGAAATCTGATGAAAGAATCAAAGAACTAAATACATGGAATGATATTCCATGATCACGGATAGGAAAACTCACTATTGTCAAGACGTCGGTTCATCCCAACTTGATCTATACATTTAGTGCAATCCCAATCAAAATCCCAGCAAGTTATTTTTTGGATATCAACAAAATAATTCTTTTTTTGTTGCCTAGGCTGGAGTGCAGTGGTGTGATCAGAGTTCACTGCAACCTTGAACTCCCGGACTCAAGCAATCCTCCCACCTCAGCCTCCCAAAGCACTGGGATTACAGGCATAAGTCATTGTACCCAGCACAACAAACTAATGCTAAAGTTTATAGGGAAAGGCAAAAGACCCAGAATAGCCAACATAATACTGAAAAGGAGAACAAAGTCAGAACTGATACTACCTGACTTTGAGACTTACTATAAAGCTATTGTCATCAAAACAGTATGGTATTGGTAAAAGAACAGATAATAGATCAGTAGAACAGAATATGGAGCACAGAAATAGACCCATACAAATATAGTCAACTGATCTTTGACAGAGGAGCAAACGCAATACAGTGGGGTAAAAATAGTCTTTTAAACAAATGGTGTTAGAACAACTAGACGTCCACATGCAAAAAGAATGAATCTAGATACAGACCTTACACCCTTCACAAAAAATAATTCAGAATGGATCATAGACCTAAGTGTAAAACACAAAGCTTTAAAACTCCCATGTGATAACATGGGAGAAAACCTAGATGACCTTGGGTATGGCAACGATTTCTTAGATACGATGCCAAAAGCATGATCCATGAAAGAATGAATTGATAAGCTGGACTTCATTAAAATTAAAAATGTTTGCTCTATGAAAGACACTGTCAAGAGAATGAAAAGACAAGCCACAGACTGGGAGAAAATACTTGCTGAAAAGTGGCCTTACTAACAACCTAACAGAGGAAAATAAACTATCTAACAGAAAGTAAGAGAAATAAACTCACAGCACATAATTGCCCCTTTGAAGAAAAAACTCACAACACAACTACCGTTTGTTTAATTAAAACACCTGTAGCCTAGCTTGTTCTCTCCAAGTGTTCTTTCCCAGCCCTGAGGAGCCCTAAGCGG
This sequence comes from Daubentonia madagascariensis, assembly GCA_023783475.1. Lineage (NCBI taxonomy): Eukaryota > Metazoa > Chordata > Mammalia > Primates > Daubentoniidae > Daubentonia > Daubentonia madagascariensis. The sequence goes on from JAKFHU010002658.1 coordinate 14,262,865, forward strand.
ACAGCAGGGGTGTGAACTCCCTGCTCCAGCTCTCTGCCTCAGTCCCTGCCAAAAAAACAGATTTCAAGGATTCGGATAACCTGGCCTCACAGAGAAAAGAAAAAATAAACAAATTCTGCAACTGCTTCACCACCACTTCTGTTATCAGTCTGCTAAAGCAGAGGGAATAAAAAGCCATTTTTACCTTTTAAAAACAGCAAGCCGCTTCTCCTCGGGCCCGGCATTTTCGCTCCTGCCTCTGTGTGCCGTGGCCGCTCCCTCTTTCTCTCTCTCTTTCTCTATTTCCTTTCTTTCTTTCTTGGGAAAATAAATAAGCTTTGTACTCCTTTCTATCCTAAACTCTGTGTGAGAAATCTTTCTCCAACCGGTGCCATGAGCTCCTTGTGAGGTCCCCACCCTAACATTTGCAAAACACATTTTTTTGGGCCATTATTTATTTATTTATTTATTTTATTTCAGAATATGATGGGGGTACAACACTTTGGTTATATATATTGCCCATGCACTGCCCATGTCAGAGCTACAATCATGGACATCCCCAAAACTGTGCACCCCGCACATTCAGTGAGAGCTTTCCCATCCCCTCCACCCCGCTCCCGCCTGCCCGCCCCCTGATGAATATTATTTCCATGTGTGACATAAATATTGATCAGTTAGTACCAATTTGATGGTGAGTACCAGTGGTGCTTGTTTTTCCATTCTTGTGATACTTTGCTTCGAAGAATGGGCTCTAGCTCCAACCAGGATAATACAAGATGTGCTAATTCACCATTGTTTTTTATTGTTGAGTAATACTCCATGGTATACATATACCACATTTTATTAATCCACTCGTGTATTGATGGCCACCTGGGTTGTTTCCACATCTTTGCAATTGTGAATTGTGCTGCTATAAACATTAGCATGCAGATGTCTTTATTATAGAATGTCTTTTTTTCCTTTGGGTAAATACCCAGTAGTGGGATCACTGGGTCAAATGGTAATTCTACTTTTAGTTCTTTGAGGTATCTCCATATTACTTTCCACAGAGGTTGTAGTAATTTGCAGTCCCACCAGCAGTGTATGAGTGTTCCTATCTGTCCGAATCCCCGCCAACATTTGTTGTTTTAGGACTTTTTGATATGAGCCAATCTCACTGGAGTTAAGTGACATCTCATTGTGGTTTTGATTTGCATTTCCCTGATGATTAGAGAAGTTGAACAATTTTTTATATGTTTGCTGGCCATTATTCTGTCTTCTTTGGAAAAGCTTCTGTTCATGTCCTTTGCCCATTTTTTCATGGGGTTGTTTGATTTTTTCTTGCTGATTTTCCTAAGTTCTGTATAGATTCTGGTTATCAGCCCTTTATCAGATGTGTAGCATGCAAATATTTTCTCCCATTCTGTAGGTTGTCTGTTCACTCTAGTGATAGTTTCCTTGACTGTGCAGAAGCTTTTTAATTTGATCAGGTCCCATTTATTTATTTTTGTTGCTGCTGTGATTGCTTTGGGGGTCTTCTTCATAAATTCTTTGCCTAGGCCAATGTCCATAAGAGTTTTTCCAACGTTTTCTTCTAGAATTCTTATGGTTTCACATTTTAGGTTTAAGTTTGTTATCCATTGTGAGTTGATTTTTGTGAGAGGTGAGAGGTGTGGATCTAGTTTCAGTCTTCTACATGTGGCCATCCAGTTTTCCCAGCACCATTTGTTGAATAGGGAATCTTTTCCCCAGTGCAAAACACATATTTGATAGAAATCTTATAACCAAAATATATAAGAAACTTTTTAAAAGTTGACAATAAGAAAACAAGCACCACAATTAAAAATGAGCAAAAGACCTAAACAGATACCTCACCAAGAAAATATACAGAAGTCAAATAAGCGTATGAAAAGGTGCTCAACGTCATATGTCTTTAGGGTTGCAAATTAAAACAGCAATGATATACCACTACACACCTGTTAGACTGGCTAAAGTCCAAAACACTGACAACACCAAATGATGGTGAGGACGAGGAGCATCAGGAACTCTCATTCATTGCTAGCAGGAGTGCAAAATGGGACGGCCACGTTGGAAAGCAGTTTGTCAGTTTCTTTAAAAACTAAACATACTCTTACCATATGTTCCAGCAATTGCACTTTCGCTATTTACCAAAATGAATTGAAAACCATGTCCACAAAAAAACCTGCACTCAAATGTTTATGGTAGCTTCGTTCATAGCTTCCAAAGCCTGGAAGTAACCAAATTGTTCTTTAGTAAGTGAATGTTAGGTAAATACACTGTGGTAAAACCGTACAATGGAATATTACCCAACAATTAAAAAAAGAGCTACCAAGCCATGAAAAGACATGGAAAAAACTTAAACACACATAGTAAGTGAAAGAAGCCAGTCTGAAAAGGCTATATACTGTATGATTCCAACTATATGACATTCTGGGAAAGGTAAAATTATAGACACAAAAAAGATCAGTGGTTCCCAGGGGTTTGGGAAGGAGGCAGGAGGGATGAATGGGTGGAACACACTGGATCTTTAGGGCAGTGAAACTACTCTGTATGTAATGGTGGGTACATGACATTATGTATTTGTCAAAACCCATAGAATCATCCAACACAAAGAGTGAACCTTAATGTAAACTGTGAACTTTAGTCAATAATGTATCAATATTGGCTCAACAGTTGTAACAAATGAACTACACTAATGCAAGATGCTAACAATAGGGGAATCTGTGTGTGTGCTGGGGAGAGGGTGTGTATAGGAAGTCTCTGTACCAGCTGCTCAACTTTTCTGTAAGCCTAAAACATAAAATCTATTAATAAAAAATTTTTCTGTTCCTACCACCAATGTGTGAGAATGCCTCTTTCCCAGACTCACCAACAGAATGCATTGTCATACTTTACAATTTTATAATCTGATCTGTGAGTATAGTTATATTAACAGTTTACATTTCTTTAATTTTGAGTGACATTGAACATCTTTTTATATATTTATTATGGCTATTTACATACCTGTGGGTTGTCTGTTCATGGCTTTTGCCCATTTTTCTATCAGGTTATTGGTCTTATTTCCTCCTAAGTTTTTAAATTAAATTTTTTATTTTGAAATAATTGTAATTATAAGAAATAACAGAGAGATCCCAGATACCCTTTACCCTATTTCCGCCAATGGCAACATCTTGCAGAATGAGAGTACATCACCACACCAGGATACTACCCCGATACAGCCTAGATACAGAACATCTGTTGCCACGAGGACAGCTCCTGTTGCCCTTTCCAGGCAACTGTAGCCCCTAGAGGGTAAGGGATACAGATTAGTGGTTTCCAGGACATGGGGGCTGGGGGTAGGGATGGGGGAAGAGGAGAGTGGGTGTGGTTATAAATGGGCAACACGAGGGATCCTTGTGGTAAGGGAACTTTTCAGTATATTGACTGTGGTGATGTATACATGGACTTATATAGGCGATAAGATTGTATAGAACTTAATACACACACACACACAGAAGTAAGACTGGGGAAATCTGAACATGATCAATGGATTCTATCAATTCAATGTCAATATCCTGGTTGTATTTTTCAAAATGTTACCATTGAGGGAAACTGGGCAAAGTGTAAAAGAGATCTCTGTACGGAATAAATAATTGATAACACATAACATGAACCTCAGAAATATTATGCTGAATAAAAGGAACTTCAGAAAAGAGCACTTAATGTGTGATTTCATATGTGTGGCATTTGGAACAGGGAAAAGTAATCAAGCTATGGTGGAAAAAATTAGAATAGGGGTTGCCTGGTAAAGGGGCAGGCATATCTGGCTTGGGAACATTTTGGGGTGATGTTCTATATCTTTCTAGGGGTTAGGTTATAAAAGTATCATCAAAAAATGGCAAAAACCGAATCAAATGGTACACTTAAGATTTGTACATTACATTATATGTAAATTGTACCTCAAAAGAAAAAGAAGAACCACAAAAAAATAATGAATTCCAGTTAATGATGTGTAAACAGAAGTATTTGGGGGGAAGTATACTGTTACCTGCAACTTAACCTGAAATGCAACTTAACTTGAAATAATAGCAAGATGAATGATGGATGATGGAAGAAAAGATAAATGGATATATATGTGATAAAGCAAGCACTGTACAATTCTTTTCAACTTTTCTGTGTGTTTGAGAGTGTTCATAATAAGATGATGGGGGTGGGGGAAAATTCATCTTTGACCCAGTACTTTGAGATGCCACCGTGATCAGGTGCTAAATTTCCATACGTATTTGTGCCTGTTTCTGTACTTTCTTTTCTATTCCTCTGGTTGTTTATCGTTCTAGTACCATGCTTTTCATTATGAAGGATTTTGTAGCACATTTTAATGTTTGGTAAGGCTCTTGTAGCTTCTCTTTTTCAGTGATTTCCTGGCTATTATTTCTTCGTAACTTTTCCACATGAATTTTAGTATCAAGTTGTCCATCTTCAAAAAGAAGCTTGGTGTTTTCATTGGAATTGTGTTAAATTTATAAATTAACTTAGGGAAAACTGAAGTCATAATGATGCTGACATGTCCTATCTAAGAACAAGGGACAAATATCTCCCATTTTTTCACATCTATCCTTGTGTCTTCCAAGAGTGCTTTAGTGTTTTCCTTATAGGTTTTGCACATTTTAAAAGGTTTATTGCTAAGTATTTGATTTTCTTTTGTGCTATTGGCAGCGGTCCCCTACCTTTTTGGCACCAGGGACTGGTTTCATGGAAGACAATTTTTCCACGGACCAGAGGTGGAGGGTGGTGGGGGGAGTAATATGGTGTGGGCTGGGGGGGCCAGAGCTCACGCGGTGACGTGCGCCCGGTTCCTAATGGGCCACGGACCAGCACCGGGCCATGGCTTGGGGATTGGGGACAGCAGAAGAGTGTTTGCTACTGCTGTATACTCTGGTTGGGATTTGTGTATATGAAGGGTATTACTGATTCTTGTGTGTTAATTTTATACCCTAGTGTCTTAGTGAATTCTTTTATCTCAGTAACTTTATTATTGAATCTCTAAACACAATCTTAATCCTAAATCTAAACTTAATTCTAATTCTAGCCTAACAAGACCCTAACTAGCATTAACCCAAAAGCTAAACCTGTCGTCAATCCTAACCCTAACCCTATTTCTATACCTAATCATAAAGCTAATAATAACATTAAGCCTGACTCAAACTTAATCTAAATCTTACCTTAAACCTAATCCTAAATCAAACCCCAAATTTACCACTCATTAAATAAAGCACAACCTTACCAAAAATAAACACAAATCCTAATACTAAAGCTCTCTAACCCTAAACCATGATCCTAACAAAATGCTCTACCACTAATCTTTACCCTAATCTTAACAGTAACCCTAGAGTGAGTATCCTCACTTTAACCCTAACCCTGAGTTTAACATTAACTCTAGCACTAACTATAACTCTAACCAAAACCCTGATCCTAAAACTACCATTAATTCTAAACTCTAACACTAACCCTAACCCAAATGTAATCTAATCCTAACCTGACTCGCAAACCTAAAACTAACCCTAACCTTAAATCTATCCCTAAATAAACTATGACCCTAACTTTAACCCCAGCTCTGAGGATCAACTTTATCTCCTCTATCTCATGAATCTAAACACTAACCTTATCCTTAACCACACCCTAGTTTTGAACATAATCCTCACTGCAACCGAGTATTAAGCCTAACCATAATCATAAATCTAATCATATTGCCAACACTAATTCAAATTTAACTCTAACACCAAATTTAGCCCTAAACCAATACTAATTTTAACCCTAACATTTAAACCAATTTCAAATATTAACTTACCTAGAGTCAAACTTCACCATATTACCAATACTAACCCTAACCCTAACAGCATCATAACCTTAAATTTAACCCTAACAGTATCATTAAACCCTACCACTAACCTTAACCCTAATATTAACTCTAGCATTAAACAAACACTAGATTAACAAAACCATGATTCAGCCTAACGCAATCATCCACCAGTGTGACTCCTATGTAAACTCTAACTCTAATCCTAACCCTAACCTTAACTCTACAACTAAAAATAACTCTAGCCCTAATGTTCACTTTAATAACCCTAAACCCTGTGCCAACTCTAGCACTAAATTTATCCTGAAACCTAATACTAACCTCAACAGGAAACCAAGCTATAATTTGAGTAAATAATCCAACTCAATCCTAGCACTCTGGGAGTCCGAGGCGGGAGGATAGCCTGATGTCAAGAGTTCTAGCCCAGTCTGAGCAAGAGCGAGACCCCATCTCTACTAAAAATAGAAAAAAATCAGCTGGGCGTGGTGACACATGCCTGAAGTCCCAACTCCTTGGGAGACTGAGGCAGGAGGATCAGCCTAGGAGTTTGAGGGTGCTGTGAACTAAGCTGACGCCACGACACTCTAGCCTAGACTCTGATGTTTTGAGACTCTGTCTCAAAAAAAAAAAATCCAATTCAAAATCTGTCACTGTTTATATTCTACCATCTAACCAGATTAGAAGAACTGTGTCATCTGGCAGGTATGTTTTCCCCTAATTTGCTATAAATGTTGAAATTCTAAAGAGAAGTCATGTGATAGTTTTCGGAGAGAAGGTGCCCATTCCAGGAAGGCCCCTTCTGTAACACCTTGGTCTCATTAGCAGATCCTGGTCTGATCCTTATCTTTGCTGGAACCTCATTCAGAGTGTATGCAGAGTTGGCCAAACTTTGGGGTACTGACTCATGCTAACCCAAATCTAACAGACAAATGTATAATTCAAATCACCAATGTATTAATTTACTGGGTTACCTTTTGTGGAGTTGTACTTTTTCTAGTGATTGGAATAGTCATACCCGTCATTCATGAGACCCACTACAAGGACTGAGAAGTGTCATTGGAGGGTTACTCCATGTGACCACTGGCCCTCCTTGAATGTTTGTGTTTAGATGTCACCCCCTGTGCTTAGGGAAGCCCCCCCCAACAGTGGGGATGAAGCTAGTGAGCTTCACTACAAATGGACAAAAGGAGCATTTATACAACTAGAACTCTGATAGCAACTAGAACAATCTGCAGCAACCTGCCCTGGAAACCAACCCCTTAGCTACAGTCACCAGCCCAGGAGGCCAGCCAGCCACAAGCCGGACAGGAGGCCCCTTCTAGTGAGCTGCCCCAGCTTCCCCAGGCCAAAGCCTCCATCAGGGCACATCTGGAGCCTTCCATTTCCCACTGTGAAGCTTTCCCCCTCATCTGCCTGCCTGTGAATCTTGGCCAAACCCATGTGATGGTGGCCGGCTCCTTTGCTAGAATCAGCTCTGAATAAACAGTCTCTGCTTTTCTCATTTGGGTGGCCTTTGTCTATTTCCACACTAATCATGGATGTGCCATTTTCCCTGCTGGTGATGGGCTTAGGCACAGGCATAAGGTCTGACCCAGGATGGGGGTTCCTAGGAGAGATTTTTCTCCCTGATTAAAGACTGCAGTGAGGGGGACCTGCCCTTCCTCCTTTGGACACAGTCGTGTGAGGACGTGACACAGGGCAGCCTGCCTGCGTCCATGAACCTAAGGCTTTGGCAAAAAGCCCCTTGGGTACTGGTTATTGTACCCCTCATAGCCAACTCTGGCTCAGTGCGTCCACCTGGCCAGGGCACATATTAGTCAGGCACTCTGTTACCTGCAACCAGAGCATCCTAATGGACTCACTTGGTAGAAGAACAGAGCCAAAGAGGGCTGACCTCAAGATGAGGTACTGAGGACATTCTCTGCCCAGAGATTCATGTCCAGCAGATTCACAGTTGGACTAATGTGCCAAATTTTTAAAATAAATTTGGTTTTCTAAAAATGTGGTAAAGTATGTATAACATAATTACCATCTTAACCATTTTTTTAAGTGCACAGTTCAGTGGTGCTAAGTACATTCACATTCTCATGCAACCATCATCATCATCCACCTCCAGCACTTTTTCGCCTTCTCAAACTGAAACTCTGTTCTCACTAAACACTAACTCCCCATTTCTCCTCCCCCCAGTCCTTGGCAACCACCATTCTACTTTCTATTTCTATTAATTTGGTGACTCTAGGGACCTCATATAAGTGGAATCACATGGTATTTGTCCTTTTGTGCCTGGCTTACTTCACTTAGCATAATGTCCTCACAGTTTATCTCTGTTGTAGCATGTGTCAGAATGTTCTTCCTTTTTAAGGCTGAATAATATTCCAGTATGTGCATAGACCACATTTTGTTGATCCACTCATCCATCCATTGACACTTGGGTTTATTCCAAGTTTTAACTATTGTGAATAATGATGCTATTAATACAAATACAAATGTACAAATATCTCTTCAAGATCCTCCTTTAAATTCCTCTGTACTTATGCTCAGAAGTGGGATTGCTGGATCATATGATAGTTTTTTAATTTTTTGAGGAACTGCCATACTGTTTTCTATAGAGGCTGGTGCCAAATTCTTATCTTTGAACTAGTCTTTTCAAGATCTATGAAGACCTCCTGTCTTAGTTCATTTGTAATGTTGTAACAGAACATCACAGATTTCCCAACACAAAGAAAAGACAAACGTTTGAGGTGATGAATATCTCAATTACCCTGATTTGATCATTATACATTGTATGCATGTATCAAAATGTCACATGTACCCACAAAATATGTACAACCATGATATATCAATTAAAAAAGGAATACTACAGACTAGGCAATTTATAAAGAAAATAAATTAATTTATCACAGTTCTGGAGGCTAAGTCCAAGATCAGGTGCTGGCATCTGGTGAGGGCCTTCTTGCTGCATCATCCCATGGCAGAAGGGCAAGAGAGCAAGCTAGCCAAATGCTGCCTGAAGCCTCTTTCACAAGGGCCTTAATTCCATTCACAAGGAAGTTACCCTTATGGCCTAATCACCTCCTAAAGGTCCCACCCCTTAATACCACCACTTTGACAACACCCAAATTTTAGAGGAGATACATTTAAACCATAGCATTTTGCTCCTGCCCCTCCCAATTTGTGTCCTCCTCACATACAAAATACATTCATTCTGTCCTAACAGCCCTAAAAATCTTAACTCTTTCTGCCATCAACTCAAAAGTCTAAAATCCAGAGTCTCATCTAAATGAGATATATATGAAAATCAAGGCATGATTCACCCTGAGGCAACTTGCGCTCCAGCTGCAATCAAACAAGTACATGCTGCCAAAATACAATGGTGGAACAGGCATAGGATAGATATTCCCAGTCCAAAAGGGAACAATAGGAAAGAAGGAAGAAGTAACAGGTCCCAAGTAAGTCTAAAACCCAACAGGAAAAATGACATTAAATCTTAAGGCTTGAGAATAATCTTCTTTGACTCCATGTCCCACCATGTGGACACAGTGGGGCAGGGGTTGGACCTCCAAGGCCTCAGGCAGCCTTGCCCCCATGGCTTTGCTGGTTGTGGCCCACAATCAGTTCTCATGCATTGCAGTTGCACGCCTGCAGCTCTCCCAGGCTGGCATTGCTATGCTGGTGGCCCCATGGCTCCATTAAGCATTGCCCTAGTGGGGGCTCTCTGCAGTGGCCCTGCCCCTGCAGCAAGTCACTGCCTGGGCCCTTAGGTTGTCTGAGACATCCTTTGAAATCTAGATGAAGGTAGTCATGCCTCCATAACTCATGCACCCTGTGCACCTGTAGAGTTAGCACCACATGGATGCCACCAAGGCTCACCGCTTATGTCTTCTGGAGTAGTGGCCCAAGTGGCACCTGGGTCCACTTGAGCCACAGCTGGGGTGGCCAGGGAGTGCTGTGCCAGAATGCGGGGAGTAGAGACCTAAAGCAGCCCTGGGCAGCAAGTCCCAAGGTCACATGGCACCATGGACCCCTCCCTGGAAACTGTTCTGCCTTCAAGACCCTATCACTCTGGCCTGTCATGGGCACAGCAGTCCCAAAGATATCCAAAATGGCTGTGGGGCCATTGTCTTGATTGTCTTGATGAATAGTACCTGGTTTCCTTCTATCCATACTAATCTCCTTATCAAATTGTTGTTTAGCCACACCCTTAGCTTTCTTTTCTAGACATACTTTTTTTATTCTTTACAAGGCCAGGTTGAGAATTTTCCAAGTCTTTACATTCTGCTTCCTTTTTAATTATAAATTCTGTCTGTAAGTTCTCTCTCTCTTCTCACATTTTACTATAAGCAGTTAAAAGAAGCTATGCAGCATCCTGAACACTTTGCTGCTTAGAGATTTCTTCTGCCAAATACCCTAGTTCATTGCTCTTAAGTTCTGCTTTCCATAAAGTCCTAGGACATGAACGCAATTCAGCCAAGTTCTTAGCAACTATATAACAAGGATGGCCTTTCCCCTGATTTCCAATACCTTGTTCTTCCTTTCTGTCTGAGACTTCATCAGAATAGTCTTCACTGTCACGGCCACTTAGATGATCTCTAGGAAGAATGAGGCTTCCCCAATAGCTTTTCTCTTCTGAGCTCTCACCACAATTGCCCTTAATGCTCCGTTCATGGCAATACAGGCTTTTTCCAGCATTCACTTCAAAACTGTTCCAGCCTCTAACCATTACCCAGCTCCAAAGCCATTTCCACCTTTTAAGGTATTTTTTATAGTAACATCTCGCTCTTGATACCAATTTCTGTCTTAGTTCATTTGTATTGCTATCACAGAATACCACAGACTGAGCAATTTATAAAGGAAAGAAATTTGTTTCTCACAGTTCTGGAGGCTGGGAAGTCCAATATCAAGGTGCCCCCTCTGGTGAGGGCCTTCTTGTTGCATCGTCCCATGGCAGAAGGCAGAAGGTCAAGAGAGCAAGCTAGCCGAATGCTGCATGAAGCCTCTTTTGTAAGGGCCTTAATTGCATTAATAAGGAAGGTGCCCTCATGGCCTAATCACCTCCTAAAGGCCCCACCTCTTAGTACCAGCAGTTTTGAGGGAAGTCATTTAAGTGATAATGTCATCCCTCTCCTAAGAACACATTTTTTCCAGATAAGCCCTGAACAGCCAGGTGGTCACAATCACCTAGACTCACCTGGCCTTCCCAAGCCTCTGCACCACTCTCTGGGGCCCACCCTCTTACTGACTCCACACTGGCTCCTGTCTTATCTGCCCATGTTGCTTGTCACCAACTTCATTCCCAAGAGTACCAGGTTTTCACACTCAAAGGCTGCTCACTGGCCCCATGCTCTCACCTCCATGCCCAGCCTGTCCTGTGGCAGCTGTGGCCAATTCCACTCTGCTCTGTCTCCCTCCACCCAGGGTGGGGTCACGGTGGTGTGGTGGGGTCAGCCCTGCTTGGGGAGGAACACTCAGCATGGCTTATAGCTTAGGAAGGGCTAGGAGGTTGTAAGGTTTCTGGCCTGTTTTGTTCACTTGGAAAATGTATTGATAGCTTGGTGGCACATTTTTATTTCTGATAAACAGGGAAGAGTAATGGATGGTGCATGGGCAGTGGAGCTGGGGAAGCTAACCCCACACCACTATGGTTTGGACCTTGTGATATGTGTGGTGTTTCCATCTACAGGACTACTCTCCTGTTTGCTCAGCTCAGTGAAGATTTAAACTGAACAGATGGTCATGCTCGTTCAGATTTGGTTTCTAGAATATTCTAACCTATTGTAGCCTATAAGGATATTTTTCCCCCGGGCAAAAGTAGAGTTCAGCTTGGCTCCACTGGGTGTTGGCTAAGGTGGTCTGTGCAGGCCTGCGATCTCAGGACTTCTCCCAGCCCCTGCTCTGTGGAGCTGGTGCCCTAGGACTGCCCCACCAGGTGCTGCAGCCACAGGCATCCCCACGGGGAGGCCTCCATCTCCTGATTCCTGCCCCCCAGGCCACAGACGAGGCTGATTCCCACCCGCCATGTGTACATTGATTGACCATAGCCAGGTCGAATCTCTGAGTCCTTCCTGGAAAAGTACCATCTGCCAACTCAGAGACAGGGGCAAAGGCGATAGTTGTGGCCAGTGCACCTGAGGGGAGGGTGGGGGTCAACAGGAAGCTGCCTTCTTCCAACCCGCTGCTTATCACGGTCCTGGGCGGCCTTGTCAAGACAGGAGCTGGCCGCACCCCTGATGAAATGCTGCACTCCATGGAGAGCTCAGTGCGTGGAGGCCCTAGGAGCACAGAAAACCCCTGGCCTGCTGCTGCTCTGTGCCCTACCACCCACAGGCCGGCACAGCTTGGTAGATGTAGGAATTTAGGGAAAAATAGAAAACACCTGCAAAAATAGGATAGAAACTGCCTGTAATCCCTTCAGCCAGATAGAAGTATTCTCAACTTTTATGTTTCATCTTTTTCTACATAGCAGACAGAGAACATGGATCCTGCGGCACATTTTGTTTCCTGGCCCGCACCGCCTCTCTCCAGGGCCTCACTGCATTGTTCCTAGATCTGTCTTGCTCATCAAGGCTGGGCCTGGGCTCCTGGGAGGGACAATGTGGCACCGTGCTTGTGGTGGCCTCCAGCTCCAGTGGCTTGCAGGCCCGCAGTGGGGGGACAGCAGGCCAGGGGCCACTGTTCCATCCATTCTTCAGGAGGCCCTGGGGCTGAGCATCACTTCCGACCATGACAGAGCTTCCAGAAGACACTACTGCATTCTAGAGGAGAGGTTGCCACGCTTCCAAGTGTGGGCAAAGCTCTGTCCCTTCTAGGGCTCAGAAGTGGTTTTTGGAGAAGATGGGGAGTTTGTGCCCACCTGCAGGGCTGATGTGCCCACATGGCCATGGGATCTGCTGTCTGGCCATGGCACTTGCCCCTCCACCCCCACACTGTTGGGCAGGGAGGGACTCTCAGCAAACAGGACCGGAGCTAGCTGCTACCTGCTTGGTGAAGGAGCACCCCGGTGACCACTGGAGAATGGCCTGTGGCCCATGAATTTTCTCGTGGCACACTCCTTGTCTGAGATAAATGGTGCTCACACAAGTTAACCTCCCTTCCTGCTGGCTCGTTGGTAGAGCCACCAGCTCACAAGCCAAAAGGGAAACACTGGGTTAGACTTTTACCTGCGCTCAGAGTGTTGGCCTTGAGTTGAGAAGTGGATCTTTTCTTAGTGCTTAAGACACACATTTGATGGTCTGTCCCCAATATTTAGTGGGACTCTGATTTTACTCTACATATGATATAAAGACAGGTGTCACTTTTTTACTTGTGAGAAAAGAAAAGAACTTTTAGCTGAGGGATGCTAGTCCTTTTAAATTATCAGGCCCAGAGGGATATGAAAATGAGACAGTAATCACACCCTACTTCCCCCTCGAGCTATGTATTCATCCCTTGCAACTGCTTGTTGTCGCTACAAGCAGGTAATCATGCTGCACCAGATGCTACAACTGACACCCTAAGCTTAACAATGTATAGCCAGTCACTAATCAATGTTATTTCTGCAAACCGATGAGAATTCATGATGAACAGCTTTGTATCAGTCCACTCCCTGTCCCCACTTTTTGCCTTTAAAAACCTGCTGGTAACAAAGGCTGAACAGAGCTCATACCCAAGGTTACTTGGGTCTGAGTCTCCTGGGCAAATGTCCTCACTTTGGCTCAAGTAAATCATATTTTGTGCCTCAGCCTCTTCCTTTTAGGTCAACACTTATAAAAAGTAGCAGAGTATCCAGAATATATAAAGAACTCTTAGAACTCAAGAATAAAATGACAACCCAGTTTAAAAATGGGCAAAAAGTTTGAATAAACATTTCTCCAAAGAAGATACATGAATGGCCAATCAGTACGTGAAAAGTTGTCCAACACCATTCGTCGTCAGGGAAATGCACATCAAAACTGCAATGGGGTACCATTTCACACCCTCTGGGGTGGCTATGAAATAAAACAAAAGCAAAAACAAATGCCAGAACCCCAGAAAATAACAAGCGTTGGCAAGGATGTGGCGAAGTTGGAACCCCATACATTGCTGGTGGGAATGTAAAATAGCACAGCCACTTTGGAAAACCACCTCGAGGTTCCTCAGAAAGTTAAATGTAGAGTTAGCATTTGACCCAGAGATCCTACTCCTCGACGTATACCGAGAGAAAGGAAAACGGGTGTCCACACAAAACTTGTACACAAGTGTTTCTAGCACCACTATTCATGACAGCCAACCCAAACGGCCGCCAACTGAAGAATGGGTAGACAAAATGTGGTGTGCCCACACAACACAATATTATCTGTATATAAAAGAATGAAGTACTGATGATGCTACAATATGGTGAAATGTCCAGAATAGGCATATCTGTAGAGACAGAAAGTAGATCAGTGGTTGCCAAGGCTGGGCGTGGGGGTAGGTAATGGGGAGTGACTGCTGAGTATGGGTTTCTTTGTGGGGTGATGAAAAAAGTTCTAAAATTAGATAGTCATGTTGGCTGGTTGTACAACCTTATGAAAATACTAAAAATTACTGAATTGCATGTTTTCAAATGGTGAGTTTTATGGTGTGTGAATTACACTTCAATAAAGAAGTAGCAGGAGTGCATGCAAGGGTAATTACAGGAATTAAATCTAAGCATTTTTTGAGAGGAGACTTATTTTAAAAAGAAAAAAATTTTTAAAAAGAAAAAGAAAAAAGTCACCTTTATGGTTCTGTTTTGTTGTCTGCAAGATGAAGATGGCCATTTGTACTCCCAGGGCTGCTGGGGGACCAGACGCTGCAGTGAGGGAAGCTGCCCCCCAAGCCCATGTATGGAATTGCCTCTTCCTGCATCCTAGAATAAGGATCTCCTCTGTGTACACGACATCTCGCACACCGACTCATGTAGTCCTCATGACAACTTGAAGGGAAGGTTCTAGCAAACTTGTTCTGCCTATCGGAAATGGGGATGGGCTAGGACAAGTGGGTAGGAGCTGGACCTGGATTAAGGCGCTGCCCAGTGGGAGCCGATGACCGTATGCCAATGCTCAGGTGCCACTCCCTATCTGCAAAACGCCTGTGTTGGTGTGACATGGGGGTGCAGGCACCCGGAGCCAGTGGCGCTGTGAGTCCTGGCACCCCCCTCAGTGCCTCAGGCGAGTCACAGAATATGTTTTCTCTCCAGTCACTGGGGTGATACTGCTAACTCTGACCTTGAAGGCATCGGTGGGGGATAGAACCATGGCTCATAGTGAGGGTTTGTCAAAATGATATGTGATGTGTGTGAACTGCCTGATACAGGGTCGGAGACCAGCTTCTGTTTCCTTCCCATTCCTAGTGGGTCGCCCCACCCTTTGGGCTGGACCTCAGGACCCCACGAACTGCCTGGCAGTTGTGACCTTTCTCCCTTGAGACCCTGGGCCTGGGCAGGGAGTGGCCCCAGGCAGGCTGGACCCCAGATGTATCTCCCACTCTGGGCTTCCTTGAAGTTGTCACTCGTTCACTAAGGTGCTCCCCTCAGCCTGATCGTGACGCGCCTTCCAAAAGATCTGGAGGAGCTTTTACACAGGCGGTCTGGCTCTCCACCCCCACCCAGTGCAGGAGGAGGAGAATTTGGACAGGAAGCGGGTGGATGATGAGGGGCTATCTGACGAGGTGATCCACAAAGGGCAGGGGACCCACCTAATGTCTAGGACTGTTTAGGATTGTGCGATTGAAAGGGACCCTCACATCTGATTGCTCTACGAGGTAGCTGCCCAGCCCAGTCCTGAAGCCACCCCAGCAGGGAGAGGCTCAGAGTTGGTTGTGTAGAGGCTTCCAGGAGCTTCCAGGCTGGGCTCGGAGACAGCTGCTCTCCCCTGAGCAGGAGCAGCCAGACATGACCTGCATGTGGGAGGTGACCCCAACCTCCAGCACCTGCAGATGCCTGGCCACTTGATGGGGAAGCCTCAGTAAGCAGAGGCTTCTTAGTAGAAGGGGCTGGATGGGCCTGAACCCTCAAGTGTCACCCAAGGGCCATAGTGACAGATGCCAATCTCCCCCCACACCAAAGTGGCAAACTAAGTGAGGATGTCCTCTGAAGTTAGGGTGCCCCATAACAAGAAGGAAAGAGTGGCTGTGAGAGCAGAGGGGACACCAATGGATGAAAGAGAGGAGGGAGCTGAGGGGCTGAGGGGCTGGCGGGGTTGCTGGAGAAGGGCTTAGGGGGCCTGAGGGGTGAGGTGTGTGTCCACCCTGGCCTCCCTCTGGGTGTCTTTCTAGGGACAAGCTGTGCTCCTTGGTGCTGAGAGGTTTGGGCTGTTCAGCAGGTCTCTGGTTGCTGGCTCCCAGATACCTATATGCAGCAAGGACAGGGACAGCCAGCAGTTGGGAGAGTATCAGCCCTGGGCCCTGGCTCCCAGCAGCTCACCCAAGACAGCCCTCGGGGTTGCTCTGTGTCCTCAGGTGTGCTCACCCAGCCCTGCCCAAAGGTGACTCTGGGACAGCAACCCTGTGGGGAGGGCTGGAGAGAGTCAAAGGCCTGCTGTGGCAGTATGGGGCACAAAGGGCATTGCTTCCTGGGGAGAAGGCTTCCTCTCAAACCACCACTCCTGTTCCTAAGCCTGAGGCCCGGGTCTTGCCACCCCGCCCCAGACTGGGCCCCAGGCCTCCTCCTCCAGTTGGGGTAACCCCGTAGGGGTGAGCAGGGGATCCTGGGTGGACACTGGCCCAGGCGGGGGCAGCACAGGCTGAGCCTCACCCTCCATGTGGGACGGGAGGGACACGGCTCTTCCACCCCAGGCACCGGCCACGCTGCGCAGACTCAGCATCTTTATTGTGCGAGTGCGGGGAAGGGTGACTAGGCCGCGCCTTCCGTGCCCCCTCGCCGGGTGAGAGGACTTGGAGCGAGGCGGGAGCGGCTGGCTCAGCGGCTGGGCCACAGGAGGGTGAAGGTGCCGCGGGCGCAGCGGAAGTCGGGCTCTGGCTGCTCCGGCCTGGGCTCCACCGAGACGAGGCGCCGGGCCCCGCGCTGGCTCAGCGGGATGCAGTCGGACACGCGGACCTCCAGGGCTCGGCCCTCCCTGCAGCAGGAGGAGGGGTCAGGGCGCCACTGGCGGCCCCCGCCCCGGTGCCCCCCGCGCCTGGCCCCACTCACCCCTGGCAGTGCGCGGCCAGCACGCCCACCAGCTCCCCGACGCGGTTGTCCAGCGGCGGCCGGGAGCGGTGCAGACACACCACCAGGTCGTCCCGGCCCCGCGCATGCAGCACCACCAGCTGGTCCCGCCCGCTGGTCACGCTCAGCCCCGTCACCTGAGCAGGGAGCTGGGGTCAGGGTGCAGCCGGGTGGACCCGCAGCCCAGCCACCAGACTTGCCCTCTGCCCCCGGGACCTACCCAGGAAGCTCCTCACGAGCCCACCCGGGAGCCCTGCCCTGCCCTGGGGATAACCTGCTGGCCAGGTGTCCTGCTGCCCCCTCCACCCCACCCCTTCCCTTTCTGGTCCCTGCTGACAAAGGGGAAGGTTGAGCAGGGAGCCACACAATAGGACTTTTTGCCATGATGGATGATTCTAGATCCTTGCTGTCCAACAGGGCAGCCACTGAGCACCTGTGGCTGTTTTTAGAGTTTTGTTTTGTTTTGTTTTTTTGAGACAGGGTCTTACTCTGTTGCCCAGGCTGGAGTACAGTGGCCTCATCATAGTTCACTGCAGCCTCCAACTCCTGAGCTCAAGCAATCCTCCTGCCTCAGCCTCCTGAGTAGCTGGGACTACAGGCATGCACCACTGCACCTGGCTGATTTTTTTCTTTTGTGTAGAGATGGAGTCTCACTATTGCCCAGGGTGGTTTCGAACTCCTGGCCTCAAAGGATCCTCCCACCTCGGTCTCCCAAATTGCTAGGATTAGAGGCGGGAGACACCACGGCTGGCCTGAGTTTTTAGTTTTATTCCACTTTAATTACACATAAACAGCCACACTGGCTCTCGGCTGCTGTATGAGACAGCTCAGCACTAACAGCCTCTTCTACTCTGGCAATAGGACCCCCGACACTGTGGGAGACCAGGAGGGAATCCAGCCTGGATCCCTGCCCCAGGCTGCTCCCTGTCCCATGGGAAAGGGAATTTATGGGAACACGGAGCTGCGATGCAAGGGAGCATGTGGGCCCCAGAGCCCCACAGCAGGCAGAAGAGAGGCAGGACAGATCCTGCAGAAGGCGGGGACTCGGGTGTGTCCCGGCATACCCAGGCAGGGAGACCCTCGCAGCTGGGCACAGGTGGGGAGAGGGGCTGTTTGGCTTGGCTGGGACGTGAGAGTGTGGGGGTGTGAGTAGCTGTGCGGCAGGGCCTGAAGGGCCAGACCCTTCACCTGTGGGCAATGGGAAGCCACCAGAGGGTCTTCTGCTTTGGGATGCTCCAGACCATCACAGGTAGACAGGATGGGAGGAGGCTAAGGCAGGGCTCCCTCAGCCCGGCAGTGCCCCTCACACGTGCTCTGCATGCGCCCCCCCCAACAGTGCTCACCGTGTCGAGGGGCACGGCCCGCATCACCCGGTACTGCCGGTTGGGCTCCAGCTTGTAGAGGTGCCGGTCTGTGAGCAGGAGGGCCCGGTCCCGACACTTATGGAAGCGATTCACCTGTGGGAGAAGGGGCTGGGTCCAGGCTGGTGCAGCCTTCCTGTCACTCACCCGGGCCGCAGGCCCCTGCCATCCCTCCCGCCTCCCTCCCTGGGTCCTCTCCTCACTGACTGGGCTGGACCTGTTGGTTTCGGAAGTTTCAGGAGCAGCTGGGCCCGGGCTGGGGCTGCCTACACCTGTGCCCCCCAATTCCCCCCGCGCCAGCCTCTAACCTTGCGGACGTGGCTAGAAAAGAGCACAGCCCTGAAACCATCCTTGTCCCGAAGTGTCTTAAGTCGCTGAGCAAACAGGCTCGATGCTGTGGGATTGTCCGTGGCCTGAGGATAGATGGAGGGGAGGGGACTGCTTGGGATGAAGTCTTGGGACAAGACTGGATTGATGGCAGCTCTCCATGAGTGAGCACAGCTATCCTCCACCTCAGGAAACTGAGTCACGGACATGTGCACTGGCTGAGCACAGCTGGGTGCAACAAGGGCCAAGGGCACAGAGACTGCCTGCTTTGACATTCTAGGCTGTGACTGAGCCCACCCTCCCTGCACTTCACACACGTCTCCACAGGCCACTGCTCCTTACGCCCGTGCCTGGACCTTGTGGAGCACTGGAGAGAGCCTCCCCAGAAGGTAGGGGCCGGGGGGACCTGGTCCCTCCAGACAGAAGCTGCTCACTGCTGAAGTGGGAGAGTGCCTGGCTGGGGGAGCTGTGCCTGAGAACACAGAGGGGACAGCTGTACCTGGGAACATGGGGCTGGGGCAGAGGACAGCTGTACCTGAGAACATAGGGGGGACAGCTATACCTGAGAATGCAGGGGTGGGGTGGAGAGGTTGAGGGCTGGCCAGTAAAACCCAGGCAGGTGGGGCCAGATGAAAACCCCTGAACCTCAGGGATGAACCCTTAGGGAGAGGAGTGGGGACTCAGGGGCAGAGTCAACAGGACAGACCACCCCAGGCCTGAGAGAGGAAGTCTGAGGGCACCTGGGCACAGTGTTATCCTTGAGCCCTCATTGGCAGCCCACTTGCCCCCAGCAGCCCTGGGCCCACCCGGCACTCACAGAAGACAAGTAGTCTTGGGACCAGGCCCGTCGGCAGCCCCAATCCTGTCGCAGCCCCTGCAGGGCCCCCATGGCAGCCACCTTGGCCTTGATCTGAGCCATGTCTGAAGGGGGGATGTTCTTTACCAGCTGCCGGGCCCGCCACCTGGGAGAGGGTAGGCAGTCAGAGGGAAGCTGCCCCATGCATTAAAGCCCTCCCACGACCCTTCCACACAGGAGGAAGCTGAGCTTCAGCTTGGTGCTAGCTGCCCTTCGTGTCCCAACCTCTACTGGCCTCTCTGGTCTTGGCCCCTTGAGTTTAATGCTTGTCCCTGGAAAGTGGCCTGAGACCTGCAGCTGCCCAACACCCTCCTGTTCTGAGCACACTGTTTCCTCTGTGCCCCTCCTTCTGGAGAACTCCTGCTCAGCCCTCATGGCCCCGCTCAGATGCAGAGTCCCTCCACTCCCCAGCCCCAAATGGCCACCCTCCCCCTGCAGGCTGCGGCTCTAGACCTCAAATGCCCAGCACGGTGCCCAGGATGGTCAGGGCTCTGCCACCAACTGTGGGACGTGGACAGTCAGCTACTGTGACACAGCTACTACCTTCCCACCTATCGAGGGGGCTGGTGTGTCTCCCAGCTGGGCACTGTAGGGCCGGGGTGACCAGTCAAGGTGTTCAGTGGATGTCAGCTGAACAGGAAAGCACGGCACGCTAGGGCAATACCTGCAGAAGAGCACGTGGCAGGTGTCCTGGAAAGGCTGTAGCACAGCGGGCGGTGGTGGCCACACAAGGTCGCGGCCGTAGAGTGGGGGCTGCCGCGCAGCCTGGAATCGCTGCTGCAGCTCAGCCAGGTGAGCACGCACCTTGTGCCTCCGGAACCAGCGCATGATGGTGTACACAGCTCTCAGCCGCCGGCAGCGTCTCCTCGCCAAGGTGCCCCGCCAAGCCTGGGCGGGCCGGGAGGGATGGGACACAGTCAGGCCCAGCTAGCTCCTGGCCTCCTAACCCCAGCCCTGATCCTAAGCCTTTTATGGAGCACCCCCTGCATGTCTCCAGGGGCTGACCCACACCCTGGCCCCCAGGAGCCATGTCCACCTGGCTGGTGGTTGGTTCCTGGGTGGGCATGTGGTCAGCTATGCCAGGGGAGCCCTGCCCAAGGCTCTGCAGACTCTCAGGAAAGGGCTGCTCACCTGTTCCAGGCTGTTAAAGCTGGGACCTGGCACTGATGGGGACCGCTAAGTCCCCCCAGGGAGAAAGCTTACGCGAGAAGAGAGGTGGAGAAGGAGGAAGGTGGCTGCCCACCCACGAGGGCAACTGCTAACAAGTCCCCCGGAATCTGGCCTGGCATAGACCTAGTCTCCAACTCCCAGGATATCCCAAGACAGAGGGACACCCCAAGAATGCGGCCATCAAAACCCAGACTGGAAACCCTGCAAGGGAGGCAGTCCACGGACCCACAGATTTAAACAGACTTCAGCAATACCACAGTGGACCACTGTGTGTGGACCCCGAGTTCAACAGACCGAGAACAGCATCATGAGATGCCTGGGGAGGCATGGGCACAGGCTGACGGCAACAAATAGTTTGAGCTTTGCAAGCTGGGGCGGTGTGCTATATGCCCCGCGTCTTAGAGGACACGCCACAGGCGACAGCACACGCAGGCTGTGATCACTGATTGGATCCTGGACTCTTAGAAGATGGGATGGGACCATTGTGGACATTTGAATATGGCCTACACATTAGATATTCAGCTATGTAGGTTATTATTTTATCAGTGGTAAGTTTCTTGAATGTGCTAATGTTACCATGGTTACAAAGGAGAATGTCCTTGTTCTTAGAATATACCTGCTGAAGTACTTAGGGGTGTCGTGACTTTATATAGTTCAGGAAAAAATATAAATAGATACATGTATGAATGTGTGTGTATGGAGAGAGACAGAGAGAGGAGGGCAGAGAAACAGAGAGAGGGAGAGCCAGAGACGGAGAGACAGAGAGAGAGACTTAGAGAGACAAAGAGAGAGACAAAGAAACAAAGACAGAGGGGGAGGGAGGCAAGGAAGCAGCATCCTTGCAGCAATCCAGGCGAACAGCTTATTTCAACTTTTCTGTAGGTTTGAATTGTTCCAAAAGAAAAAGTTATGAGGAGGAGGGAGAGAATCCTTATCCTTTGGAAATACATACTGAAATGATTATGGTTACAAGGACTTGCTGGGATAGAGGCGTCTACACAAAACCATCCCAGCCATGAGGTGACCCGGTTGAAGCTGGGCAGCAGGAATGTGGGAGTTTACTACACCATTCTGGATACTTTTCTCCAGGTCTGAAATCTTTCATAATAAATAGTTAGAAGGAAAGAAGGCGGCAAGGAGGGAAGAGAGGGAGGGAGAGAGGGAGGGAAGGAAGGAAGCCAGATTCCTGAAAACCTTGTTTTGAGCACCTGGATCCAACCTGGCCTGAAGCTGGTGGCCACAGGACTATTGTACCTCAACTGCATCCATGCTTTTGGCTTAAGTCAATTTCAATCCTGGCCTGTCTCCATCAAGCAGAGACTCCTGTGGAACTTGTAAGTGCGCTTGTGGCCCCCGGAGCACATGCATCCCACAGTGGTGTGTCCCCCCACCTCCCGCCGCCCTCAGCACCTTCTGCAGCAGAAGCACGATGATGGGGATGAGGCGGGCTCGGCTCTGCTCCAGTGTGACCAGCGTCCGGGGTGAGCGGATGAACAGTTTGCTGTGTCCAAAGGCCACGTCCCCCTGCAGCCCATGCTGCTCCAGGAGGGCACCTACGGCCGCTTTGTCAGAGCCCAGCAGGTGATTGGGCCACGTGTACTCACAGGTCATCTTGTACCTGTCACCACAGGAGAGGGCAGTGGGGGCCAGGTCTCGGGGACAGAGCATGAGCCTGCCCTGCCCACCCCACCCCTGGGAGACGAGAGGGGTGCTGAGAGTCCTGGGGCTGAAATCCTCCTGGCATGTTCTTGGATAGTTCACGAGTGTCCTCCCACACACATGTCCTCCCACATACGTGTCTTCCTACACATCCTCACAGGCATTTTAGTGTCCTGAGCCCAGCAGTGGGCCAGCTCTCACTTGTGTCGACGTCTATGAAGCGCTGTTTAGGGCCCCTCCCTCCCTACCCCTCAGACTCCACCCAGGGATCCAGCCCGCAGAGTGATGGGCGCCGCGTGCCAGTACCTGAGCAGAAACCGAGAGTAGGGCTGGCGGGAAGCAAAGCCAGCCCTGCGGACCCTCACATTCTCCAGCAGTCCCAGGTATGCGACCTGGTGGCGACAGTGGTCCTCGTCCAGCCTCCTGGCCATCTTGTCCTCATTGGGCTTAATGCAGCGGACGTAGAAGGGCTCCTGTGGGGACAGAGAGGACTTGAAGGGGGTCCAAGCACTGTGGGCCCCGCCTGAAGCTGGGGGCTTCTCCGACCCCCGGGTTCCAGGCCAAGAGGAGAGTTGGGGACAAGGGAAATCACAGCAGAACAAGGGTCCTGGAAGCCCAGAGCACCAGGGCAGGGGCCAGCGAGGAGGCCGGACCCAGAGCCAGTCTGCAGCCCAGGGGCAGCAGGAGCAGGCCTCACCTTCTCTCTCCTTCCTTTCTCCTTCCGAGAGGGGCTGATGTCTCTGGATGTTCTATTGTTAAACCCGTCCTGCCATATACCCCTGACCTGGTTCCCCCTCTGTCTTTGGGCCCAAAGCTCCCCAAGAAAGCTAGTGCCAGTTTCCTCTCCCTCTGGCCCCAACTGCCAGAAGAGCCCCCGGCTCTTGGCAGGAGTTGGGCTGGGCCAAGCCAAGCTCCCAGCAGGGTCTCCCTGCCCAAGAGACAATGGGGTGAGAGGAAGGCTGGGTTCAAATCTGCCTGTGTTCTCAGTGACTGATCAAGCCTCAACATAGCCCCTAAGCCCCCACATCTAACCTGCGCAGTGAGCGGGGTCCCCAGCTGGAGCAGATGTGGCTCACATAGACAGGACAAGACCCACCCCCCACTCTGGGTCCCCATGATGTAGGGAGGTGGTTAAGGCCCCTACTCGGTATTCAGGGCACAGAGAGAAGGGTCCAGAAGGGCCAGAGTAGGGGTGGGGTGGGGTGTACCTTGGAGGCCAAGTTCTCCACCAGAGCCACCATGGAGTTCTTGAAGAGTGTGCCAGCCGTCAGGGGGCGCTTGGTCACCTCTGTGATGTCCTGCTGCCCCTCCGGCCACATCGCCCGCAGGGTGGGATCCGTGCTGCAGACACAGTGTCATGCCCAGCCGCCCCCCAGAGAGAGCACCCTCACCCGCCCCCACCTTAGCTTTGAGCCTCGGGCTGTCCACCTGTCAGGGGGAGGGTCGGGCCTCCAGTGCCCACTGGATCAGCTAGCTGCGCTCACCTGTTGTACAGCAGCCGCTTGAAGTCCTGGAAGAGGAAGTCTCTGTTCTTGTCAATGAAGCCCTCCACAGAGTACCTGCCAGAGGCCAGGGAAGGGGAGGGGAGGGGAGCTAGGGCAGGGGCTGCTGGGCCTCTCAGAGCGCTGACAACCCCCAGGAAGCCCCCGCTCTCCTCCCCTGCTCTGCTCGAGGTCAGTCTCTCTCTCCCTGCTGCCTGGCTGCCCTCCTCCTTCCCCCTCACACCTGCTTTTTCTCCCAGTCCCTGAGACTCCCTCCCTCGGGAGAAACTTCTCTACTGGAAGATGAATTGAGTGGTTAAGCCCCCAGCTCTAAAGCCAAATGTCCTGGCTCTACCATGTGCATGCTATGTGACCTTGGGTGAGCCACTCAACCTCTCTGTGCCTCAGTGTACATCAATTAATTGCTTAGAACAGTACCTACTGAGTTTTGATAAATGTCAATGACTACAATTATGACCAGGAACTCCTGAGTTTTGGGTCTATTTTAATCTGTGGGCGCTGAGAACCTCAGAATTATTGTCTCGTTCTTGCACCACTAGAAAGCTCAGTGCCAAATTTTGGCTCCACCTGCAGCACCTGTAAAGGCTCTGATTTTTATGAACAGATTTTTGTGAACGGATCTGACATCTGAATACTTTGTCTTCATTGTCTACATTGTCTATTTCCTCTCCTTGAGAAGTTCATATTAGACACTTGCACCTCTTGGTGGGTCACCTCAAATTGCTTTGGGACGAGGGGAGCAACACATAAATTAATAATCATTGTGCCAATCTCTGAAGGACACCTCAGGCCTTGGTACTTGGAGCATGTTCGTAGGACACAGCGAGAGCTCACCTGGGAGCTTGTTAGAAATGTAGAATCTTGGCCCCCTCTGCCCCCTCCACCACCACCTTGCCAACCTGCCGCTCCCCCAGCAGACGCTGGTATGGGGTAGGCCCGACATTAGAAGTGGATGTTTGTTAAAGGCTACCACACGAACACAGCCAGGGTTTGCTGCTCTTCACTTGTGAACCTGGTGACGGGCACGTTGTCAGTGTCTTAAAGAGGCAGGGGTGGCATAAGAGGCAATGACATACTGTCTCCTGGACATTCCCCTGGAGTGCTCCTGCCCCGTGATACATGCAATGGTGCCCCATGGGAAGGCCTGGGACACGTGTGTGTGGGGGGGGCCCTTACGTGACATCCCCTGCGTAGTGCTTGATCCGGAAGTCTCGGCCAAACTCCATGGTCTTGTCTGTGGGACAGAGCTGTGGACACAGGCCAAGGCCAAGTCACAGAAGGTATGTGTATGTGGGGGGTCTGCATGAGGGGGTAGTGCTGCCTCCATCCCGCTGGGGCAGAGAAGCCCATCACAGTGAAGAAATGGCACTAAAGCTGGGTCCCGGCCCAGGCCCCATGAAGTAAAAGCAGCCCGGTGCCTGCGGGGCAGATCCCACCAGCCCACTGTGCTGGCACTGGGACAGTCTGGGGCACCTGGCGGCTGGTGTAGTGTGGGTGGTGGCGGTGGTGTGTGTCCAGGGTCTGCAGGAAGATGCGGTCAGTGATGGTGCCTGCGGCACTGCAGGCCTCGTCCAGCACGGCCAGGATGCCACGGTGGGGCCGCTCCACCAGGTCCACAATGGTGGCATTGTTGAAGTACTCGACCTGGGGTGGAGGCAGCCAGCAGGGAGGCTCCTGAGGTCCTCCCAGCCACCTCCTCTCTGCCACCCCTCACTCAGCACCCACCAGGCCAGTCCGGGGGCCCCTCCTCATGGGGGCTCCTGACACCCCCTCCAGGCCGCGGGTGCTCACACTCTGCCAGGTGATGCCCTCACGCTCATACTCCTCCTGCTCCTGCCTCAGGATGAGCTGGATGAAGAGCTGCTGCAGCTTCTCATTGCAGTAGTTGATGCAGAACTGCTCGAAGCTGGGGGGAGGTGGCCTTTCAGAGGGGCTGTCACTCCTTGTGGAGCGAGCGGCAATGGGGTAATGGATGGTGTCTCCCCCAAAAGCTCCCCTGATGCTCATTGAGGGGTCTGGTGCCATGGCTTCCCTGTGGATTATGCATCCTGTGCCACCTCTCGCAGGCACGATCTGGTGGACTTGGGCCACGGCCCAGTGAAGTGAGCCCCGTAATTTTGCCTTCCATCAGGGCACCAAAGGCTGGGAGGTACAGTTGAGGCAGGCTTGGGGGGCATGAGCCTTGGGGCCCATGGACCAGCCAGGACAAACTCAGACATTCCTGCTTCCCAGCCCCAGCGAGCTTCCTGGGATGAAGTGGCCACAGCAGCTGGGGGTCAGAGGTGGGGACCCACCTGTTGACAGGGAACACCTCAAAGCCATAGATGTCCAGCACGCCGATGACTGTGTCCTTGCCGTCACGCCGAGGGTCCCGGTCCCGGGCTTCCATGATGCTATTGATCCTGTCCACCACCCACTCAAACAGCCGCTGGTATACGGCCTGGGGGCAGGAACGAGATGTGTCTTGCTGCCTGCGGCCCGGCCCCCACCCACCTGCAAAGGCTTCCTGGGTTTCCCTCCCTCTGCCCGCCCCAGAGTACCTTGGCACAGGCGTCCCGGGCGTAGCTGGCCTCAGCCGCAGTGTGGCCCTTCTCTATGAGCTCCCTGCCTCCTGATGCCACGGTGCGAGCCAGCAGGGAGCGGAGCACGAGGTCCCGGGGCGTGGCCGTCAGCTCAGCCACGTGGTCCACCAGCGCCTCCTCGGCCACTGCCAGGCTACCCTTCTGCATCCCACCCTCCTCCGTCTCCACAAACTCGATGTTTCCCTGGTGATGGGGGAACCATGAACGGCCCAGGCTACACAGCTCAAAGGAGCCCAGATGCCTTTGGACGGGGAGGAGGAAGGGAGATGGGACATGGACACAGTGGGGCCCAACTCCTGGCTGGTCACCATGGGCCCAGACACAGCCAGAGATGAGGAGGGCAGGGGCACACCAGAGCCTTTGTAAAGGCCTCACCCCCAAACGATGTGTGAAGGACTCCATTGCATTCCCCTCAGCAGCCGCAGAAGCTCTGCACTACTTACTCCTTTTGCCACTCAGAGAACTGTGGCTAAGCAGCACCACGTGATGTGCCACAGGCTCATCCACGACTGCACTTAGAGGCAGTCTGCATGGTGCTTGGCTTTTACTGAGCCCAGTCGCCCTGGCCCTAACAAAGGGCTCTCCACCAGACACTGACACAGACAGCCCCAGCAACTCAGCTTCCTTAGGGGAGGGAGTCAGCTCAGCCACATCCCTGGGATATCTGGGACCAGTCTCCTTCTCCCCCAGGGGCTCCTAGCCAGGAAACCCCCATGGCGCGGTGGCCCTCCCTGGCCCTCGGAGCCAGACTCACCAGGTGCAATATGGCAGCCAGGATGCGATACACGGATCCCACCTCCTCAGGACTGAAGCCGATAACCCTCATGGCCTCGGTCACTGCCCGGTGACTCCTCTCATCACTGTCCGAGGCCTGGGGGAGAAGGGGTTCACTACCCCAAGCCACACTGGACCCAGGACACCTGCCCTCCCTCAACCCTGATTCTTCTGTCCCAGGCACCTGCTCATCCCTGCACCCTATCCCCTCCCTAAGCCATTTTCCCTCCAGCCTGAGCACCCTCCCCACTCACCTGCACAGCTCACATCACCCTGGCCTCTGCTGATTGCCGCCCATTCCCTGCCACCACGCTCAGGACCCTGAAACTAAGCCCAGTTTGAGCCCCCCGTGCCTCTCACACTCACATTGTGCACACCCATGTTGAGTCCAGCTCCTTGGCGTGTGAAATTATACACAGCAGGGTTTCTCTCCAAATGCAGTTCATGCAGCTCCTTGTCCTCACTGCCCCTCAGCAACTAGAGGAAACAGAGATCCCTTAGTTAGATGAATAAGCTCCCAGGACCCCCTACCTCCCACCCCCCACAGAGGCAGGAGAACAAACAGACATGATCTTCCTTCCAGCATCAAACCAACAAACACGGGGCAGATCAGACACTGTGCAAACACTTGGTAAGCAGTAACCTCCCAGTGCAGTGGGTCAGAGACAGTGAAGAACCACCCATGTCAAAGGAGCGCCACTTCAGTGGCATTAAAGAGTCCGCCGGGAAGACATTGCCCCTGTCCCTGGACCTCGCCTCAGTGGGGAGCTCAGATTCTGTGGAGACATTGCCCTAGACCCAGGGAGACCCCACCTCATGGGGAGCTCAGAGTCCATGGAGATAATGCCCATGTCCCCACATCAGTGGGGAGGTAAGGGTCTATGGAGATCCTGCCAGAGTCCTAGGGACCGCCACTTCAGTGGAAGTGCAGAGTTCCTGGAGAAACTGCCCGTGTCCCAGGGAGCTCCACCTCACTGAAGAGCTTAAGTCCGTGAAGACCCCGTCCCTGCCCCGGTGAGCACCCACCTCAGTGGGGGCATCAGAGTCAGAAGACACACTGCCCCTGTCTCAGGGAGCCTGAAACTCAGAAGGGAGTTCAGAGTCTGCAGAGACACTGCCTGTGTCCCAGAGACGTCCCAGGGACCTCCCACCTCACTGGGGAGCTCAGACTCATGGAGACTCCATGCAAAACCTAAAAGGTCCCACGCCAGTGGGGAGGAAATTCTGTGGAGATCCTGCAGGAGTCCCAGAGAGCCCCACTTCAGTGGGGGCTCAGAGGCTATGGAGACACTGCCCGCGTCCCAGTGAGCTCCCACCTCAGTGGGGAGCGCAGGGTCATTAGAGACAATGCCGGGGTCCCAGGGAGCTCTCACCTATGTGGGGAGCTCAGAGTCTGTGGAGATACTGTTGTGTCGTCTCAGGGAGCTATTACCACAGTGGGGAGCTCATAGACCGTAGAAACAGTGTCAGTGTCCCAGAAAGCTCCATTTCATGGGAGCTCAGAGTCTGTCAAAGAAACTCCCTGTATCCCAGGGAGCTCCCACCTCAGTAGGTAACTAAGAGTCCCTAAAGACGCTGCTGTGTTCCAGGGAGCTCCCACCTAAATGGGTAGCTCACAGTACAGTGACACTGCCCTCCTCCCATGGAGCTCCCACCTTCATGGGGAGCACAGAGATGGTAGACACTGCCTGTGTCCCAGTGAGCACTACTTCATGGGAGCTCCCATCTCATGGGGAGCTCAGAGTGTGTGGAGACACTGCCCTTGTCTCAAGGAGCTCTTACCTCAGAAGGGAGCCCAGATTTTATGGAGATAGTATTTGTGTCCCAGGGAGCTCCACTTCAGTAAGTGCTCAGAGTCTGTGGAGTCACTGCCTTTGTCCTAAGGAGTTCCCTCCTCAGAGACTCTTTACATGTCTGAAGGAGCTCTTACCCCAGAGGGAGGCTCAGAGTTTGTGGAGACACTGCCCATGTCCCAGGTAGCTCCCACTTCAGGGGGGAGATCCAAGTCCTTAGAGGGTCTGCCTATGTCCCTGGGAGCTCCCACATCATTGCGGAGTTGGTGGAGACACTGTCCGTGTTGCAGGCATCTCCTAACTCTGTGGGGAGCCCTGAGTCCCTAGAGACACTGCTCTGTCCCAGGGAGCTTCCACCTTAGTGGACAGCCCACAGTTTGCCTGGGGTGTTCCACGGAACTCCACTTCGGTGTCAAGCTCTGAGACTGTAGTGACGCTGTTCATTTCCAGAGAGCTCCCACTTCTGTGGGGAGCTCAGAGTTCATAGAGACATTGCCTGTGTCCAAGGGAGCTCGTATGTCGGAGGGGTGCTCAGATCAGTGGAGACACTGCCAGTGTCCAGGGAACTGCACTTCAGTAGGAGCTCATATTCTGTAGACACGGCTCACGTCCCAGGGAACTGCAGTCTGATACAGTAGAGACACTGCCCGTGTCCCAGGGAACTCCCACCTCAGTGGGGAGCTTAGAGCTTGGAGTCACTGTGTAGGTCCCAGAGAGCCCTCACCTGCAAGTGTCTCAGATGGAGGGGCATCCTGCTTTTGTTCTCAGGGAGCTCACTCCCTCTTGTTTGAGGGGTGTGCGGTGATGGTTGGGGTGTGTTGCAGGGAATGAGGACCATGGGCTAGTGAGGGGCAGTGGGGCAGAGTGGGGAAACTGGGATAGGAGGGAAGGGTCACAAGTTGGCCCAGCCTGCTGCCCTCCCTTCCCCCAGCCTATATTTTCCCTCCTCCCCCTGCCCTCATTGGCTTACCTGGTAGAAAGCGTGGAAGTTTCTTTCACCCACGTGCTGCCTGAGGATTCGAGACTGAGGAGAGACAGGTAGCTGGACTCAGGCCTGGGAAGGGGTCTGTCCCTCGGGACCCTATCTGAGCATTCCCAGGGGCAGGGCAGGCTGGGGACCAGAGGGCCCTGGCCATGGGGACTCTGAGGCCCAGAGAAGGGCCACGGGGAGAGCACGGTCTTCCTAACCTACAGCATCAGGGTCCCCAGGCCTGGGATTGGTCTCAGCCAGGGTTCCCCATGGGGGTCTCCTCAGCCCACCTGCCCACCTTCTCCAGCAGGTAGCTGTAGATGTGTCCTCCGACTGGGTCCCCCTTGAAGTCGAAGTTGATGTCCATGTACTTGCCGAAGCGGCTGGAGTTGTGGTTGCGGTTGGTGCGGGCGTTGCCAAAGGCCTCCAGCACACAGGTGGACTTGAGCAGCACGTCCTTGACCCTGTGTGGGCAGAGGAGACAGGGTTCAAGGCAAAGTCCTCCCAGAACAGGGCCCCTACCTGAGTCTTCCTTACAGAAACCACAGCATCTCGGGATGGGTAAAGGAGCTGGCTGAGAGGGAGCCAAGGCCCGGCCTTGCCCCAGGCTGCATCTGGGGCTGTGTGACGGTCACGCCTCTGAGATGCTGGGACATGCATTTGCCAGGCTGGCTTGTGCTCGACAGGGTCTGTACAGCACTGGGCCCAGGTCTTTGCTTCTCATGGCCACCTCCTCCCCTCCCAGGCCTCAGCTGCAGCCTGGGGAGCTGGTCTGACCACTTAGCCTTGGGCCTCCAGTGTAGGGGTGGGCAGTGGTGCCAGCCACATGTGCTTGGGAACTGACATTGCTTGTCCCTTCTGAGCCCCACCTTGTCGCATATCAACAGGAAGAAATAGGTTCTGACACAGGAAGCTGCTTCTGCAAGGCCCCGAAGGGAAAGCAGCGGGTGAATAGGCTAGCCCTGGTTTCCTGGTTTCCTGCTGTCACCTACACACCCACCTGGCATGCTGGGCTGTCCTGACTGGAGTCTGCCAGCTTCTACAGGCTTCCATGGAATACCCTGTGGGTGCCCACTGCCCTGTCCATGAGGCATTTCGGGTGTCTCTGGGCCCTACTGCTCTTTTCCACGTCCTACCTGTCGCTGTCGCCTCCTCCTAGCTGGCAGGCTGTGTCCCTTGGCTGGGTCTCGCCCACCTTACTGGAGAGGTCTGTAGTAAGTTCCCTGGAAACTTCCTGACGGACAAGCTCACTGAACTTGGCCCGAGCTAGGCTCCAGTTCCCGTCTCTCGCTTCCCAGGGCCAGGCCCTTCCCACCGCACCACAGTCCCAGCGGTGCTGAGGCCTGCAGCTGCACCCTGGGGCTCACCTCTCCACCTCAGCCCTCTGGCTCGGGTTGGTGACGGCGGCGATGTACTGCATGATGTGCTTGCTGGCCTCCGTCTTCCCTGCCCCACTCTCCCCTGCCAGAAAGACGGGATTCAACAGAATCAACCAGGCTGTGCCCCCTTAGACCAGCTCCCTGTGCCAACCTGCACCCCTAGGACTGGTGTGATGGGGTCCTGGGGCCACACAGGGCACAGGAGATACTCTAATGCCCCCTCATGTTTACGAATGAGGATGCTGAGGCTGGGGGACCTGGCTGCAGAGGCAGGTACCTGAGATGACGATGCAGGTGTCCCTGGACCGGCGCTTCATCGCCTTGTAGGCAGCATTGGCCACAGCATAGAGATGGGGCGGCCGCTCGTAGAGCTCGCGGCCCTGGTACCTGGCAATGGCCTCGGGCCCGTACAGGGGCAGCTCCTGGTAGGGGTTCACGGACACTAGCACCTCGCCGATGTAGGTGTAGATGCGGCCCTTCTCAAACCTGGATGTGGCAGGGCAAGGCCTTAGCGTTCACAGGCCTCAACGGACACACACATGGGCCTCTGCCTGCAGCCCACATTGGGTCCTAGCCCCGGTCAGCCAGCGCTCCCACCCGAGGGGCTAAGAGTGGAGAAGGGAGAAGGGGGCATGTGTCGACCTCCAGTCTCCCTGGTGCCATCCTGGGTAGGCTGAGCCACACAGAGCCTGCCCCCACCATGGTGTAGAGTCTCGGGTCCACGCTGCTCTCCACGGGGGTCCTGAGGTCACAGGAATCCTGACTGCCCATTTTACCAAGGGGACAGACTTGCCCAAGACAACACTGGGCTCCGCAGGGCAGGTGGGGAGCCAGGGTTGAGGGAAAGGGTTGGGCTGGGAGGGGAGGGAGGGGCCTCAGGCTGTTTCCTGTCTCAGATGCCTGGGCGGAACCGAGACAGAAGGGGACCCCGCCCAGCCCCACCCAGACAACAGGGAGGGGATGGGGGCAACAGTGCTCAGCACCTACTGTTGCTGTTTTTGTGCCCCCTAGAATGTGGCCAGTGGCCACAACCCCTCCCCTGGCATATCCTCAGACTTCTTCAAAAACCCGATCACCAGTGGGGTGACCCTTCCCTTCAAAAACCTGGTCACCAGTGGTGTCTGTGTCCACCCTTTTCTTGACCTTTCTGCCCCTGGGAGGGCTAGCTGGCCTGCCCCTCAGACCCCAGCTCTCCTCGGTGTGTGGGATCCACCCTGTCCCCCAGCGGCCCTGTCCTGGGATTCTTCTTCCTCCACTGCCTCTGACATGGGTGTTCGGGCCCAGCTCTGGCCCTCCTACAAGCTGTGTGGCTGGGGGCAAGACACCCCCCTCTCGGGGCTCAGGGTTCTCACCACCCTCATCATCAAGATGGAGCCGATAGTGACTGTCCTGTAAGCTCAGGGTTTTTCTGTCGTTGTTTGTTTTGTTTTTCTGAGACAGGGTCTCACTCTGTTGCCCAGGAGTGCAGCGTTGTCATCATAGCTCACTGCAACCTCAAACTGCTGGGCTCCAGCGATCCTCCTGCCTCAGCCTCCCGAGTAGTTGGGACTATAGGTGCGCACCACCACGCCCAGCTAATTTTTCTATTTTTAGTAGAGATGGGGTCTCGCTCTTGCTCAGGCTGGTCTCCAACTCCTGACCTCAAGCAATCCTCCTGCCTTGGCTACCCAGAATGGTAGGATTACAGGCGTGAGCCTCCGCGCCTGGCCTTCATAAATTCATTTTTATGGGAATGAGGTGGAACGATCCACACAAAGTGCTTAGCTCACTT
This sequence comes from Daubentonia madagascariensis, assembly GCA_023783475.1. Lineage (NCBI taxonomy): Eukaryota > Metazoa > Chordata > Mammalia > Primates > Daubentoniidae > Daubentonia > Daubentonia madagascariensis. The sequence continues at coordinate 14,295,967 of JAKFHU010002658.1, forward strand.
CCTGTCTAGCCCTCTTCTCCTTGGGTCAGGCTCACAGCCTCTTGATGGCTGTGCTTAGTGGGGCTCCTGGTGCCCAAGTTCTCCCCGGGGAGCTTCCTGAGCCTGCACCTCCCTGGGAGTCAAGGCATGAAGCCCAGCTACCCACATAGCCATCCTGACGTGCCATGCTCCCACCTCCCCGGTTCCTCCTGCCCTCCGCCCACCCTCTTTGATGGCAAATTGGGCTCTGATGTCATTTCTACCAGCTGTGTCCTGTGACACCCCATGTGCCCCACCCGAGCATCACCTCAACCTTGTGGGATGCTTTGGGCCCCAGGGTGGGGCCTGCCCGCTTCATCTCAGAGTCCTGGACTCAGGCCAGGCCCCACAAGGGAGATGCAGCAAAGGAGCAGCAGCAATTGGTGGGAAGAGGCTGGAAGGAGGGCCAAGCCCTGGCCCCAGTGCCTAGTGCCTATCTGTCTAAGCTCTAGCCCTGTCGGGCAGGAAAGAAGGGGCAAAAGGCACCTGGGCTGTGTGGGAGGCAGGGGTCGGGTGGGGGTGGGGGCAGCTCCAACTCTGACTGGCCAGCCCTGACAGGGACGGGGCTTCCTGGTCTGCTCTCGTCTCTCTGGAGCAGTGCTTTGAGGTGCTCATTTTGGCCCAGTGTGTCTGGGTCTCTGCCAGGATGAGGGGTGGGGGACCTTGGAGGAAGGGAGCCCAGTGCCTCTTGCCCTGGGCATACCTGAGCTGCAGGTTCCTCATGAAGTCCTCCATGGTCACTTGGTCCAAAAGCACAAAGTCAGGTTTGCCGTACTCCGGGCCTTCCTCGTCCTCCATCCTGCCAGCTGGAAACACCCAGGCCAGGTTGCCTCACTTTCCTGTGCCGGCTGGCCAGCAGGAGGGCAAAGGGGAGGGGAGGGCCAGGGGAGGCCCAGCCCCTGCCAGCCTCCTCCAGTGCTGTAGTAAAGTAGGAAGTGGGTTCTGACCCTGGGAGGGGTTGCCTTCCCCACTTGCCGCTCCCTCCCCCACGAGGTGCTCTGAGCCCTGCTTCCTGTCCCTGTGCCCCACAGGCTGGCCTAACGGTCTGACCCGCTTACATGCCAGGGCCAAGGCATCGGATGCTGGGTCCTCCAGCTCTGGAGGGTTCCTTGCTGGCCTCCTTCAGAAGCTCCCATCTACCCCCGGGCAGATGAGACTCTGTGGGTTGGTTTCCAACCCTAGCAGCACATTAGAGTCACCTGTGGGATTTTAAAGAAAGATTTCTTGACATGGTCTTGGCCACCCAGCTGTATGTGTCTGTCAACTCAGAACTGAACACTAGATGATTTTTACTGTGTATGTACATTGTACCTTAATACAAAAATGAAAAAAGATCCTAATGCCCAGGCTTCTGGAGCAGGGGACCGGCAATAGCATTCTTTGAAGCGTGTGCAGGCCTCACTGGGGTGTAAATGAGAAACGCTTCTTGTCTGCCCTGCCAAGGGCCAGGGCTCGGGACTCATCACACTGCAATTCCACCACCCCTACCCCCAGGAGGGACGGAGGCCCCTAGAGTGTCTTCTGGGTGGGGCCAGCCTGTGGGGGGACCCCTATGCCCCTAACTGTCCTCTGCCTTGTACTTTCATCTGCCAAACCTTTCATGGACAGTATTGAGGACCAGGCACATGCCTGGGGCCTTGGGCCTCATCTCGGTCCTCACAGCTCTGAGAGGTGCCTGGAGCCTGCTGCCATGCTTTGTAGATGAGGCAGCACATTTAGGAAGCAGCCCAAGTGGCTCCGGTTTCTCTCCAAACACAGCACCCCTGACACGGTGAGTGGGTGAGTGCCTCTGGGCAGACAGGGGCATCTCTCTTATCCTCCAAAGCAGACTAGATCTCTCTCATCCCAGGGCAGACTAGGACAGGCCTCTCACCCTCTAGGAAGACTGGGACAGGTCTCTCTCATCCTGCAAGCCAACTAGGGGCAGTTCTCTTTCAAGCCTCCCTCACACAGGGGGGTTAGAGGGCAGATTCAAGTATTCCCAAACTTGAGTCACAAACCTGCCACCTTTGAGATTTGTTGTACTCACAAGCACTAGTTTAACAATTGTCTTTCACGCATCTTTTTAAACTTTGAAATAATTATTTGATGTGAAGTTTATTTTTTTCTCTTAAAATTAATGCATTCCTGATAAAATTGAAAGTGCTTGTCCAGTACCTGATAAAACTAGGGCATGCACCATCCAGTGGTAAGGGGCCCTTGGCCTAATACATTCCCAGAAGTGGGACTCTGGCTACACCCTCGGCCGGGCCTGAGGCTCCTCTTGGGCAAATTCAGGGCAAGTGTAATCCTTCCAAGCTCCGACAAGTGAGGCGCCCTCGCTACCCCCCGCCTCCTGGGCTGGGGCTTTTGAAGGGGTCTCCCAAGGCGAAGTTCACCCAGAGTCTTGAAGGCTCATCTCACGTCTCGTAGTTTCACTTCCCCAAACAGGGAGTTAAGCAGACCCAAGGGTTTTGTGTTAAGATTTAAAGGAACCAACAGAACCAATGTGGCTGTCCTCGTAAAACCTTAGGGGCACTAAAATCTTAACTTTATGAAATTTTCACCTGTTACAAAATAGTATTCTTCTGGGTTTTTCCCCCTAACCACTTAAAAATGTCAAGACCATTTATAGCTCAGAGATTTGGCCCATGGGCAGAGTTTGCTAGGCCTCACTTTAGAGGCTGGTTGCTGTGTGACCCCAGGCATAACTGCAATAGTGACTAGGCCTCCTCCCCAGTTTGCACAATTTGCACGCAATGCCTCATCTGGTGCTCGCCACCCATGCAGGAGATGCTGTTATTCTCATTTTGCATCTATTGAAACTGAGGCCCAGAGATGACATCACACCAAAGGAAGTTCCCGCTTGGGTCTGGACAGATCCCTGGGCCCTTCCAGCACTTAATTTAGCATCTCCTCCTCAGACCCCAGGGAAAGACCCATCGGTCAGCCTCAGCCTGGTTCTCAGCAGGCAGGACAAGTGGTAGCTCTGATTTGCAGCTTCCCCGGGGCATGCTCCTTACAGGGTCTGACTAGCAGGGCACAGCAAATGTGGTAGAGCAGGTGGATGAATGAAAGCAGAGGCCCCTGGAGGGACAGCAGCGAGGGGCCTGGCAGCGGGTTCACCCATTATCTCATCTGCATCAGTTCCAAGAGGCCTCCCTCCACCCGGGCCCCTCCTGCCCCACCTACCGTCCCCTTGCCCTGACCTTCTTTGACACAGCCTTCAAACCCCAGGCTTGCTGTGCTGCTGCTGACCTTCGCAGCAAAGCCCTAGTCCCGGGAAAACTGTCCCTTCTCAGTTGTTCAGCTCCCTTACGCAACTGTACAATTTAGGATTGTATTGAAAACTTATTTTTACCTCATCTGAGGATATACTGTTGGGCTAGTTGTAGAGGATGGCTCCAGGGTGCCCTGGAAATGCAGGTACTCACGTAGACCACACAGCCCATCTGAGCTCGTGAGCCTCCTGGGACTGAGTGGAGGCTGGTGAGGCACTGCCAGGAGGCCAACCCCACCCCCCACCCCATCTCGGGGAGGCTATCAGGAGTTGCTGTCTTCCTGACCACGCCCCTTGGGGTACAGCTGAGACTACAAAATCTGCTTGCTGCAGTCTAGAATTGGTTGCAGGCTCTTTTGTTTTGGTGTCATCCTTTTTGGAGTATGGGACAAGGAACTGGGGAGTTGGCGCCTTTGTGTACTTTTCTATTCACTAGTCAGTGGTAAATTGAATGTAAAAGTTGCTTTGTATTTTCTGAGGCAGTCTCACTCTGTCACTGCGGCTAGAGTGCAGTGGCGTCATCACAGCTCGCTGCAACCTCAAACTCCTGGTCTCAAGCAATCCTGCCTCAGCCTCCCAGAGTGCTAGGATTATAGGCATGAGCCACCGCACCTTGGCCTTGATTACTGCCAAAATTACATCGTGACTGTTATTTTCCAAATGAAATCTGAGATATCTGGGGCACAACGCACATACTAAGGCTATTACTTCCTTAAATTTGATTTCAATACTTAGTTGAATATCTAAGAGTATCTGAAGAGACAAGGGTATTCTATCAAGCCAATGGGCAAACTCTACTGGAACCCACTCCAGGATGTCAAGCTAAAGCTCCCAATGACAGTACCTTTGTGCCCATTGCTCCCACTTCAGAATTTAGCTGGTTGGCTTTGGCTCTGTGGTAAATACCACCACCACATGCCACCATCAGTTAAAATACGAGGCGCATGCACATGAGGTGATCACCAAGTTCCAAGTGGCCATCTACAAGCCATGAGCACTGAGAATGGCAAAATACCTGGGGCTCCCTCGGACTTAGCTGACAACTCCTTCAAGAAGGGGCAGAGTCTTCCTTATATTTGCAGGTACCATATGGAAAGAACAGGCTGGACTGAATCACATTTGAAACTATCATTTATTAAATATCCCTTGTTTTTCATTCAGGAGACACCAGAAGGGCCTGGGTCTTGACGCACAGCAAGGCTCTTCATTCCGGAAGCAGAGAACCTGGCACCCAAACCTGGGGTCAGAGAATGTCCATGAAACCTGCAGCCCAATCCCTGGGCTGCTCACACTCCATCAGGGGCCAAGAAAAGAACCAGAAATTCCTTACTCCTCCTATAAGGGAGGCATGTGAGGCTTTAAACCCGCTCAGATAATTAAGGTACAAAGACTTGGATTCAAATTCTGCTCCACTCCTCATTAGATGTATCGACACATGCAAGCCTCATTCTCAGTATCCACGTCATCTGTAAAAATGAGATTAAAAACCTTGCAGAGGCCTGTTGTGAAAAATTAAGTGACATAATTCACATAACTAGTGATTGTTATAAATGCCTATTGCCACAAGTGATAGAACTGAACCCAACTTCCTGAATCCTGAACCCACTCCCACTGAGCTGAGAGGCCTGTGACCAACCTTAGTGGTAGCCCAAGCCCCTTCCAGGCTGACATGCCACTGACCTTAGGAGATTCTGGGGAAGAGGCTTTAGGTCAAATACAAACCACACAGGCAGTCAAATACCACCCCCAAGAATCAGGGCACATGAATCCAGACACTAAACAAGTGTTTGTCTCAAAATAGTCTTGTGAGCTAAAAGACAACTAACCTTTCTGTGACTTAATCACGTTATAAGCAATTTCTGGGACTTATAACATGGGAGGATCAGAATAAGTTGATAGCCTTTGAACTTTTTCTTGGCCAGGTGACTTATGGAAAATTAACAAATAAACAGAAGTGAGGTGACTTGCTAAGCCAGACCCTTCCTGCACACTTACCCCGGCACAGGTCCCACAGAACAACCTGGCAGCCACTGAAGAAATCCTCTCTCAGGTCTCCTCTAGGTTTGGCATCCCGGGATTGCTGAAACACTGAGGGACGGTAGACACCTTCGTGCCATGTGCTAGGGCAGGGATACAAAGCAAAGCCGCTGGGGGTGATGGCTGTCAGGAACTGGGAAGGTCTGAGCTGCCCCCTCTGCAGCTAACAATGTAGCTTGCCAGGTTCATGGCCGCTGTTAGAAAACACAGAACTCCTCAATTAGAGACAAAGGACAATTGATTATTCAATTCACAGCAATAGCAAGAGCACCAGTATTTTCTACCATCCTCTCAAGCCCCAGTTCCTACAGGGCGATTCGAAGGGAGTCAGAAAGCACCTGCACATGCAGTGGGCTGTGTTGCAGGAAAGACATCCCGAGTGCAGGACTCCCAGTCTTTTACAATGGACAGCAAGAATGCCTGCTCTCGAGGAAGGCACTGCTCTTACATTCCAAGGCTGGCTGATGCACAAACATTCTTTAAAAGATAACACGCAAAAAGGCAACCAGTGCCTCACCCATAAGACTTCAGAAACATGAGACTCACAGAGAAGTGTCTCCCAGCAGCAAGCCCCAGGTGTTCCCTAACTGTTCCTGGACTGAAGAGACAGTCAGCTGGAAGCCTCTACCCTCAAGAGAGAAGGCGATCCCACCACCCAGAGGAACGCAGGAGCTATGTCGCTCATGCTATGACCAAGCTGGCAACATTCTTCCCACACCAGCCTATCCCTTACTGCACCCAATTTCCCTCCAACCCAAACTTCCCAACTGCTTCTGGATTCCACTCAGGCTTCCAGGTATGGCATCCCAGAAAAAAGCACAGGCTGCAGGGTTAGTGAGGCCTGGTGCCAAACTCCATCTGCCAGTTTCTGGTTGGGCAACCCTGGACACATAATTCTAACTCTGGGCCCTTCATCTGTATTCAATCTAAAATTACCTCATGGTGATGTCTGAAAACTTTAAAATAGGTGAAGATTTAAGAGGTTTGGCACAAAACAGGTGTTCAACCAACATCAGTGCCCTCCTCTCCCATGAATAACATCAGCCACATTGACCTCACCCTCAATTAGCTCCCAGGGCATTTAGTCCTGCAGAACTGAGCCTTTGGTTCTCTTTGCTTTGTCTTCTAATTGTGAATGTCCTGTCCCATCAGTCTCTCAGGGCAGGGTTCTTCCCTGTTATTCCTTTCTACTGTGGTTCAACTCTTACCTTTACCACCCCTCTGAGCTTCATTTTCAACTTTTATAAGGCCTTTGCTTTAAGAATATAACCAAATGAAATTTGCACTAAGCCTGGAGCATGGCAAACACTCAATGACACCCATCACCTTTTACATCAGCACTGTCCAAAACAACTGCTGCACACAGAAATGTTCTTTAATCTGCACAGTCCAATATGGTAACCACATGTGGCTACTGAGCACCAGAAAAGTGGCTAGTGTGAATGAAAAACTGAATTTCAAATGTAATTTATGCCACGTGGCTGCCACATTACACAGTGCAGATCTATACAATGCCCAGCATACCAGATCCAGAAGGGAGCAAGTGATTGTCTGAAATTTCTATAACCTTGCTCTGGATGGAGCAGTGCAAGGCCTCAAACCGTTTCAAAGCTACTCTGGCAAGCGCTGTAGGAATGCACAGGGTCACCGCAGACCCAAGCACGCTGGAGGCTTGCTACTCACATTCACCCAAATCCCCCACACCCCGGGAATCCCAAGGCCCATTCTCAGCTGGAGACTGAGGGAGAGAAGAGCAGAGTTCAATTAGTCATGATGAGCTTGGTTCCAGGAGCACACCGCTACAGACAACTCTCAGGGAAAGATCCTTTCTGGCTGAGGGAGTAAGGAAAGGTGTCTTGCAAGAGGTAAACTTATTAAATAGATCAAACAATACAAGCTAAACTTCCACATTATTCTGTGACACTACAATTCTCCTGTGGTGCTTTCATGAGGACCACAGAAATACCCATATCACATAATTATACAAAAATAACTTTTATCCTCACTTTTCTCATGCATTTTGTAGCTCAGAAAATACTTATGAGCTAGGGTGTAAGTCGGGACACAAAAGTAGATTGCACAGGGATTTTTTCCGCGAAATAACGGTTGAAAAATGCACGCCAAGTTCTCGGAACGCAGAGCTGGGGGCTCTGAAACGTGACTTACCAGGGTATCTTGCAGAAGAGCTGCTGTGACAGGAGGCCCTCCCACTTTCAGGGACCATCACCTCGGCCATGACTCCCACCTTGAAGAGGACAAATACAGTCAGCTCCAGCCTGTGCCTCTGAACCAGCACCCAGCTCTGGCCCCTCACACAGCCTGAACCCCTCTACCACATCTCGAGGTAGGTGTACCCACGATCTCATCGCTCCTAGTGACATCCCTCCAGGTCTCACGTCCCACCCCTTCTCCTGAGGTCCCTGCAGCTCACACGTCCCAACCCACCTATTGGGGTCCCTCCAGATCACGAAGGAGAAGCCCCACTTCTCTTCTGGAAGAGACGCCCAGAAGCACGGCATGAGTTGTCCTAGAGCCCCCGAGTGTCCTCCGAGGAAAACGTTCTGAACGCGCTCAACCGCCCCTTACAAGAAAGTAGTAGCACGCGCAGGGAAGGCTTGGGCTGCGAGCGCCGCCGGCGTGCCCCGCCCACTGCGTTCCGGCCTCCCGAGCCGCCTGCCACCGAGCCCCGAGCCCCCTGACCCCTACCTGGGCTCAGAAGGCGGCAGAATCCTGGATGGCGGCGGATGACAAAGACACCCAAGAGTTACCCGCCGCCACTATGGAGCACAGCGGCCGCGCGCCTCGACGTCATCGCGCAGCCCCGCTCTGAAGCCGTGCGCGGGCCCACGTGACCGCGTGCCGGGCAGGTGACGTCGGCGCGGCCACGGGGGCGTGGCTTCGGACGCGGGCTGGGAGCTGTGGGCTGGAGCGGAACTTCTCGGGGCCGGGGCCGGGTGGCGTATGAGTCTTGTCTGTGTCGGCTCAGTGGGATCTCTCGAGCGCCCTTTGTTACCCCCCTTTAGTGACCAGGAGGCTGGAGTTACGTGATCTACCCCGGGTCCCGCAGCTAAGAGGCGCGGAGCAAGACGGAGCCCAGACAGCCTGGCTGGGAGGGACGCGCTGAGCCCCGGAGTGCTGGGACCTTCCCTGTGCAGCTGCACGACGGGGCGGGGCGAGATCCGAGGACGACGGGGACTTGGGCCTCGGGAGCGAACGGGAGCGTGCCTGAGGACTAGCACGTGGGGAAGACCGTGCAGGTGGGCGGGCAAATACAAATTAAGCACAGGCGCTTGAGAAGCCCCCACCCCAGGCCTTCCCTACACGTGCAAGGGGCAGTTGAGCGCGTTCAGAACATTTATTTTCCTCTGGATTCCTTTCAGAATTTCCTTCTCTCTTGGCCGGGCGCGGTGAGTCACGCCTGTAATCCTAGCACTCTGGGAGGCCGAGAAGGGAGGATCGCTTGAGCCCAGGAGTTTGAGGTTGCAGTGAGCTATGATGATACCACTGCACTCTAGCCTGGCCAACAGAGCTAGACTCTTTGTCTCAAAAAAGAAAAAAAAAATTTCCTTCTCTCCTTTTCAAATGTATGCAAGCCTTTTTTTTTTATGGCTAAGTAAGCCTATGATCGGTCTCAACTCGGGAATGTTGGTTCAGAGCCATCTCTTTGAAATGTAATTGTCAAGGGACATAAAGCCCAATCTTCCAGTTGCCTGGGAGGACCAGGGCCTAACTTGTCACCTCACTGCGAGTGGCAGAACCTACCTTGTGATGGATTGTATCCACGTAGCTGTATAAAATTGAGTTTCTGTCTTTGTGATCCCTTTAGTGGGTTGTCTGTGATGTGTATCCTGATTTAATGCTTATTCAATCATTACATTTTCTTTCCCTTCTACCTTTGTGGAGAGGTTTTTCTGGGTTGGGAGGAGATTTTGTTTTTATATTCCCCACCACAGGCAGAGGAAAGCATATTGGAAGGTCCTGAGATTGGGAAGGACATCATCTGTTGGAGATACAGATAAGCATTACAGGATTGTAGTGTTCTGAAGGGATCTTGATGAGGAGAGAGAGATAAGGACTACTCTTTGAGGGTCTTTTTTTTGTTTTTTGAGACAGGGTCTCACTGTTTCTTGGGGTAGAGTGCAGTGGTGTCATTATAGGTCACTGCAACCTCAGACTCCTGGGCTCAAGGGATCCTCCTGCTACAGCCTCTCCAGCAGCTGGGACTATGGGCCCACACCACCACACCCACTAATTTTTCTATTTTTTTGTGGAGACAGGGTCTTGCTGTGTTGCTCAAGCTGGTCTTAAGCTCCTGGCCTCAAGCAATCCTCCTGCCTCCGCCTCCCAGAGTACTGGGATTACAGGCGTGAGCCACCACGCCTGGCCCGAGGGTCTTGAATGTCAGGCTAGAAAGGCAAGAACTTGGTTCTGTAAGTAAAGAAAAGCAGAGCAGTATTTGAAACTCATATTTTATGTATAGTACCTAGTAAATATATTCAATCACCTTATGGTATATTGTCAATGGAAAAGAACCCAAACTCCGTAAAATAATTTAAAGGGTGACCCTGACCTGGATAGCCACACCCAAGAAGCCTTGAACCAGTGGTCTTGGTGTGGTTGGGTTACAGTTTGGTTTTAGACATTTCAGGAAGACAGGAATTACACATAAAGTCATAAATCAATACATGGAAGGCATACATTGGTTTGCCCCGAAAAGGCAGTGCATCTTGAAGCCGGGCATTACGGGTTATAGGTGAGTTTAAAGATACTTTGATTTGTAATTGGTTAAAGAAATGAAGCTTTGTCTAAAGGCTTACCATGTTTTCAGTTGAGATAAGGAAGTCTGTTAATCTGAGACAAACCACTGGAGACATACGGGACATATACCCAGACTCAAGTGATCTGTTAAGTAAATTGATGTCTCTAAGAAAAAAAAAGAGAGAGGGAGACACCCTTCTTTTAAAAATGTAAATTTCCCTTTCAGAAGGGTAGCTTATGCTGTTTTTATAGCTTCTGTTGCTCCTCAAAATTACCAGCTCAAAATAATCTTTATGCCAACAAGGCATATTTTGGGGTAGGATATTCTGGTCTCCTGCAGTCATATTTTGGGGTGGCATATTCTGGTCTCCTACATATGTATGCCTGAAAAGGAAATTAGCAGTTTGGCTCTGGAAGAATAAACAGTTATAGCCAAGGAGATGTCAAAGTGGGGCTTGCAAGGGTGCTTTAGTTGGGGGTTGCACAGGGTGGCTGTACTTCTGAGGGGTCATTGTGATCCAGAGTTGGTTTGGTCCTTTGTGACTTATAGGCCTGGGAACGATACTAAAATTCACTAAGGCTGGGCACGGAGGCTTACCTGTAATCTCAGCACTTTGGGAGGCTGAGGTGGGAAGATCGCTTGAGGTCATGAATTTGAGACCAACCTGGGCAACATAGTGAGACCCCATTTCTACAAAAAATAAGGAAAATTAGCCAGGTGTGGTGGCCTGCACCTGTAGTCCCAGCTACTGGAGAAGCTGAGGCGGGAGGATTGAGTATAATGAGCTATGGTCGGGCCACTGCACTCTAGCCTGGGCGAAAGAGCGAAACCCTGTCTAAAAAATTTTTTTTTCAATAAATAAAATGGATAATAAAATTCACTGAGAATTCACTCTAATCATCTCTAAAGGGTCTTTCCTTCACTAATCAAGTCAATATGGATTTATCACATGCACAGCAGTGTGAAGTGTTAAATGGCATATGTCAAGGAATAATTCAGAGACATCTAGTTAGTTATTTACAAGCCAGTTCTCATAGTAGGGAGACAGTTGATAGACTGTCAAGGCCAGATGGAAAAAACTGCAGTTAGCCTCAGGAACAGTGAAAAGATTCACTTTAAAAAACCCAATTAGCTGGGCACGGTGGCTCATGCCTGTAATCTTAGCACTCTGGAAGGTGGAGGTGGGAGGATTGCTTGAGCTCAGGAGTTCGAGACCAGCCTGAGCGAGAGCGAGAGCCCATCTCTACCAAAAATAGAAAAATTAGAGACCCCATCTCTACTAAAAATAGAAAAATTAGCCGGGTGTTGTGGCATGTACCCTATAGTCCCAGTTACTCGGGAGCCTGAGGCAAAAGGTTCGCTTGAGCCCAGAAGTTTGAGGTTGCAGTGAGCTACGATGACACCACTGCACTCTACCCAGGGCGACAGAGCGAGACTGTCTCAAAAAATAAATAAAAAATAAAAATAAAAAAATTTTAAAAACCCAATTAGGCCAGACACAGTGGCTCATACCTGTAAACCCAGCAGTTTGGGAAGCCCAGGTGGGGGGATCGCTTGAGGCCAGGAGTTTGAGACAAGCCTGGGTATCATAGTGAGACTCTGTCTCTACAGAAAAAAATTTTTAAATTAGCTGGGTGTGGTGGTGTGCACCTGTAGTCCCAGCTACTTGGGAGACTGAAGCAAGACGATCGCTTGAGCCCAAGAGTTCGAGGCTGCAGTGAGCTATGATCACACCATTGCACGCTAGCCTGGGTGACAGAGGAAGACCCTGTCTCCAAAAACAAACAAACGAAAAACCCCAATTAGCTGGAATCTTCAGAGAAATGAATTGGAGTAGGCCAATTTAGGGTAAACATTCAGTGTTTCAGGGGTTCCTAAAAACCCAAGGGTCTAGCTGGGAAGCCGTGTCCAGGGAATATGTCACCTCAGTCTGGCTAAGTGTGCATCATTTCCCTCATTAGAGTTTCTCAGATACAAGGAGGAATCCCGTGTAATCCCTACTTCAAAGGAGCTCACAGCTTAGTAAAGGATATGTCCTAAACTTGGCTAACTAGAGTTATACAAATAAAGTGCTCTGGGAACTGGAGGAGGGAAAAATTGCGTCAAAAGATTTAGTGCAAGAGGTGATTCTTGAGCTGGGTGATAAAGCTCAATAGCTAAATTCCCCAGGAGTGCCAAAAAAATTGGATTTATTAACCTGCTGTGACCAGGGAGAGTACTGCAGAGGAAGGTGGGCTGCCTCTCATTATGAGGAAGTAGGAAAAAGTAGGAAACTTTTATAAGGTTCAGACTGGCCCTGAGTAACTGAGGAGGGAAGAGGGAAAGTGAGTTCTAGATTGTTGCTTTCATGAAGTGCTGGCAGTTTAGTAACTGCTTATTTTTGTTCAAGACCTGGGAGCCACAGGGCAGGCTAGGGAGGCTATTGGTAAGAAAGCAGTAATCACTCAAAAGTAAGAGGCTGTCAGGACAACTTACAGCCAAGGTGTGACCTTGGGAGAAATACTGTTTTGTGTTATCTTTGCAGCTGGTCTCATTGGCATCTCTCTGTTATGAGAGACAATATACAGACAATGGTTGGACCATTTTATACAACTAGAACTCTGACCCACAACCTGCAGCAACCTGCTCAGGAAACCAACCCATTATCTACACTAACCAGCCCAGGAAGCCAGCCTGCTATAAGTCAGACTTGCAGGAAGCCAGGTGCTATCTCTAGTGACAAAGAAGGAAGCTAAACAATACCCCCGTAACAATTGGCCCCAAATGGCCAGGATGTGATTAATAACTGGCACCCTATCTCTCACCATATACAAAAATCAACTCAAAGTGGATCAAAGGCTTAAATGTAAGACCTAAAACTATAAAACCACTAGAAGAAAAGATAGGGGAAATGCTTCAGGACATTGGTCTAGGCAAAGATTTTATGGCTAACAGTTCAAAAGCACAGGCAACAAAAATGGAAATGGACATGTGGGACTATATTAATCTCAAAAGCTTCTGCACGGCAAAGGAAACAATCAAAAGAGTGAAGAGACAACCTGTAGAATGGGAGAAGATATTTGCAACCCATTCTTTCGACAAGGGACTAATATCCAGAATATATAAGGAAATTGAATATCATGATCCTGATTTAAAAAGAAGAAGGAAAGTAAGTCAGAATTTACAAGGAATGCAAACAATAGCAAAAAAAAATACCATTAAAAAGTGGGCAAAGCACACACATAGACATTTCTCAGAAGACATACAAATGACACCAACAGGTATATGAAAAAATACTCGACATCAGTAATCATCGGGGAAGCAAATCAAAATTACAATGAGGTGTCACCTCACTCCAGTTAGAATAGCTATTGTCAAAAAGACAAAAAATAACAAATGCTGGCAAGGATGTGGAGAAAAGGAAACTCTTCCACACTGTTGGTGGGAATGTAAATTAGTAGATCCATATGGAAAACAGTAGGGAGGTTTCCCCAAAAAACTAAAAATAGAACTACCACAGGATCCAGAAATCCCACTACTGGCTATTTATCCAAAGGAAAGGAAATTGGTATCTCAAAAGAATACCTACACCTCTATGTTTACTGTAGCACTATTCACAATAGCAAAGATGTGGAATCAACCTAAATTTCTGTCAATGGATGAATAGATTAAGAAAATGTGGTATATATACACAGTGGAATACTATTTGGCCATAAAAAGAATGAAATCATGTCATTTGCAGCAACATAAATGGAACTGGAGGTCATTATGTTCAGTGAAATAAGCCAGGCACAGAAAGACAAATATCGCATGTTCTCATTCATATGTGGGAGCTAAAAAAGTTGATCTCATGTTGATAGCGAGTGGGATAATAGAATTAGAGGCTGGGAGGCTGTGAGTGTTGGGGGATGAAGAGAGGTTGGTTAGTGGGTACTATCATATACCTAGATAGAAGGAATAAGTTCTAATGTTTGATAGTGGAGTAGGGTTACTATAAACACTACTACATATACCCACTAGGGTGAAATGTATATTTCAAAATAGATAGAAGATTTGAAATGTTCCCAACACAAAGAAATGATAAATATTAGAGGTGGTGGATATCCTAAATACCCTGATTTGATCATTACATATTGTTTGCATGTATCAAAATATCATATGTACCCCATAAATATGTACAATTATTATGTCCCAGTAAAAAATTAGTAACTGGCAGCTTCCCAAGTTTTTGTCCCTGCTTCTAATTTAGGACTAACCAGAGAAAGCCAGATATGCACCCCTAACCAATCACTTGGGATTTCCCGCCTTCAGTTTCCCCAGGCCAACAGCTTCTAATCCTGCTAATTGGGCATTCCTGGAAACTTCCCTTTTTCTACTATATAGTTTACCCACTCCTCTGCCTGCCTTTGAGTCTCTACCAAATGCAAATGATGGTGGCAGACTCCCTTGTTATAGCCTTTGCTTTTCTCATTTTATTGTGTTTGTTTTTTCCTACAGTTATCATCATCATCTGATCATTAGCAGGTGGATTTTTACTTGAAGCAAGAACTTGTGCATGTAGAGATGAGGCAAAAGTATTCTAATGGGTAGGGGCAGCCTGAGGAAGTCAGCACATCCAGGGTCAGGTTAAGGGAATTTTCAATAGGTTGCTTACTGCACTACAGAGTGATAAATGTGGAGAGGTATGTTAATGGAAGATTATGGAAGACCTTAAATATCAGGCCTTAATTCTGTGAATGGTAGGAGAATAATGGCAACCAAATGCACTGCATCATTTTTGTGTGTGAATGTGGCAAGCTGGATTATTGCAGAAGGCAGATTGAAAGACCATTTCCCATACCTCTGCTCTATTTGCCAAAGGGACTGAAATGCCTATGTCTTTGGGGAGTGCTAGAGACCGACTATTTCTTTGGTATCAGTATCAAATAGGGTCTAATCAGGAGACAGAAAAATAGTACAGGAAAAGTTTAATATAAAGAATTATTAAGTATAATATGGGATTAGGGTAACAAGGGATTAAAGAAGACAAGAATAAACCAGGTGCGGTGGCATGCACCTGTAATCCCAGCTACTCGGGAGGCTGAGGTAGAAGGATCGCTTGATCCCAGGTGCTTGAGACCAGCCTGGGCAACATAGCAAGACCCTGTCTCAATAAAAAAAAGGTGGGAGAGAGAAAGAAGACTAGAATAGTAGATATAAGAAGCAGCTACTACCTGAAGGCTAAGATAAAGCTCCCAAGGAAGAAACCTCCCTCCACTCCCAGGGCTGAGGTACAGACCTTGTTGGAGAGGGCTGTTGGGGCACTGAAAATGATTCCACAAGATACTTCGGCATGCTGAGTGCTTTGAAAATTGAAAGGAGGGACTCTTCAGAATTTCCTTCTCTAAGAGAGCTTCTTTTGGCCAGGCCAAGGTGGCTCATGCCTGTAATCCCAGCTACTTGGGAGGCTGACAGGGGAGGATCACTTGAGCCCAGGAATGAGGTTACAGTGAGCTATGATTGCGCCATTGCACTCCAGCTTGGGTGACAGAACGAGACTCTGTCTCAAAAAAAAACTTCTTTCCAAAAGAAATGCAATTGTCTTAAGATCCTATCCCTCCCCCCACCCCCAAGAAATCTCATCAAATAACTGGGAAAGATCAACCATGGGAGAAGAGAAGAGACTGGGAGTAGTTACCACAACCAGACGGAATTTTTTTCTATTCTGAGGGCGGTTTAGAGAGATTGTCTGGAGGACTCTATCGGCATAATAAGACAATCTTTGTTCCTGTGCAATTCTGCCCCTCACCTTCCCAAAGAGAGTCACTTACATGTTCATTTCTGTCTCCAGGGTCCATTCATTTCCCCTGAAAATCATTTACTCCTACAACCCCCACTTCCCTCTCCCCAGTGAAGAGAGTACTGAAGCATCAACCATCTGGCCCTTTCTTCGAGTTTTCATATTTTGTATGTCTCCCACGCACATGTGTACACTTAATAAATTTGTTATGGTTTTCTCTTGTTGATCCGTCTTTTATTATAGGGGTGTCGGCTGTGACCCCTTATGATGGGGAGGAAAGAGATCACCTCCTTTCTGTCCCTACAGGGCATAGACAGGGCTCACTGAATGGCAAAAGATGTGCTGGCAGGACTTGCTGAATATCCACCCTCTAGGATGCTAGGGAAGGCTGCTCATGGGCGGTGTCTCGTGGAAACACTCGGGTATAAAACTGCTGGCTGCTGGGTGCCACTGGCAGCCGTGCGCTGCAGGAGTTGGGTGCTGAGGAAGCCACCCAAGCTGCAGAACCTGAAACTGGAGAAGCTGCCCTTGACGTAGGTGGGCGCTGGGGAGGCCTCTCACTTAGCAGGCGCCTGCCAAGACAGCTTACCAGAACCGGGCAGAAAGCCCCTTCCTCGGCACCGTCTGTCCAGCACCTTCCACTGACAACGCTTAACACGGTGCTCTCCGGCCAAGGAGGGATGCTTCAAGCGCCCAACTCCGTGTTCTCAGAGCAGGAAATGAGAAGCGCATGTGGAGCTGAGAGACAATACACAGACTGACAAACTGCGCGGTATCCAAAACTTTGTAAACCTCATCTGAAAATGTGGCAGTTGTGCTAGGCGACTGTTAAGGTTCTACAGTTTTATCCTGATAGGGCCTGGACACCCTTACTGTTGCAGCTCTACTTTCCTGATGTGTTTGTCCAAGGAAGGTAGGCATTAGAACGGAGAGGAAGTCTTAAAAAAGGGTTTCCCTGCGGCTGAGAGAAGAAAGGGACACACAAGAGGAAAAGAAAGGAAGTGGCACCGCACCCCGCCCTCGGCGGGATGCCCCGCCCCTCTCGCGCCCCCTCCTTCGCCATCCGGCCGGCCCCGCCCCCTTCCTGTCCGCCTCGCCCTCCCCCTCCCTCTGGCCCCACCTCCTTCCCGCCGGCCCCACCCCCTTTTCAGGGGCCTGAGCCCAGCCTCCCTGAGCGCGGGGCAGGCTGGGAAATCGGCCGCCCGAAAGATGGCGGCAGAATTGAAAAGCTGGAGAAGCTCCTGCACGCGTCCCCGCGGCTCTGACGAGGCGGGGAGGTGGGGCAGGGGCGCTTCTGGCCCTCCTGAAGGGCGCAGGGCGGGCTGGGGGTGGGGCAAGGCAGGCGCGTTCTCGGCCGCCCCCGAGGCGGGGCCTGCGGGCTGTGCGCGAGCCCTTCGCGGGGAGCGGGTCCACCGCGCTCTGTCCTTTCAGAGGGGGCGGGGTCTGATTCCAGGGCCCGCTCAGCGCCCTCGGGCCCGGAAGTGCGGGTTCGCTGCTGCTGTGGGCGGGCCCTGCGTGGGGGCGGGGCCGGGGCGGGGCCGGCTCCCTCGGGCCCGGAAGTGCGGGTGCGGGGCGCGGCCCGGGCGGAGACTGCGGGGCCCGGAGGGCGGGCGGCGCCGGGAGCGCGGGGGTGGCGGGCCTGGGGCGAGCATGTAGCGGCTGCTGGCGGCGGGGCTCCCGGGGCGGGCCGGGCGGGCCGCGGGGGTTGCACGCGGCGACATGGAGGAGGAGGGCAAGAAGGGCAAGAAGGTGAGCGTGCGTGGGCGCGTCTTGCTGCGGGGGTTGTCGGGCGGCTGGGTCAGGGGCCCCGGGCGGCCCGGGATGGGGTGGAGCCTGTGGGGGTCTCTCGGGACCCGGGCGGGGGTGGCGGGCGCGGGCAGGGCGGGGCAAGGCGAGACCCCGGACAATGGTCAGGTGGGCCTGCGCGGCCGGACGGGCAGGAAACGCCGCGCCTTTCCTCGGGCACTGGCCGCGGCTCGCCTCGACTTCGGCCCCAGATGGCCTTCCCGGCGCGTCGGGACCGGGGGCTCCAGAGGAAGTGGGCCCAGCGAGGGGCCAGAAAGGTGTCCAGGGCTGGAACTGGAGCCAGTGGGCTGTGCGCTTAACGTGGAGACGTTTGCTGTTCACTTGACTTCGTTCTCGGATATCAAGTAAAAGCAAAGATGGGCTTCACTTCAGTCGTCGAGTATCACTCTTACCTAAAGCTATTGAGTGATTGCAGTGACGTTACATTTGGCAGTGGGATTTAGGACATTGTTCAAGAGGCTCTTTCGTTTATGTAGTTTAAAAAATGTGGCATTAATTACAGGCTAGAGTAGTTGATAAAGAACATTTTAAGGAGACTGGAAAAACAATGTGGAATAAGCTACCATTAAAGTGGAAAATGAGTTTTAATAAAATGTATCCTTTTTAAATAAATGCTTTATAATGTTCATGTCTTGGCTATCATTTTCTTTTTGATAAATGTTTATGTGTGCACTGATACGCACAAGTTTAAGACAGACCTTGATAAATCCTAGCTATGATCTTACTACCAGGTACTCTGAGGAGCAGTGTCCTTTAATCGAGGGCTACTCATCACCTTCTTTTCCAGGGTGCCCCATTTTTTAAAAGTCCTATTTGAAATCAGATGTAGCCAGGTGGCCTTCAGAGAGTTCTATGGTGCTGCTTCTCTACTTTCTTAACTCATTATTTTAGTTAGGAACATGCATGTCTAATTTAGTTGCAATATCATTTTCGGTTACCTACAAAAATGGTTAAAGGCTAGAAAACAGCTCAAGAAAGTTATTTAGCCTGCAAGTGTTAGACTAGAGAGGGGTGCTGCACACAGAAAAGGGGAGAGCCAAGCTGTTTAAAAGGAGTTAGCTGGAAAGGAGAGGTGCTGACCCAGTGGCTGCCTAACAGGGACCATCAAGCCTGAGTGTGGCTGATGCTGAGTTTTGCTGGAACTGAGCCACTTTTTCTGGTGGAATGCTGGGAGCTGAGAGTGCTGGGGACTGGTGACCTCAGTCTGCACACTTACATGGGCACCTGGCCCACTTACCTGTCTGTGACAGGCAAGGATGGAATTGATTGAATTTCTTCTGAGCCTTCTATCAGCTTTGGTAGAACATTCAGCAATATTGAGAGAAACAAAGAAGCAGTAAGACATTCCTGAGCTTTCGGAATAGAAGTGAAAACCCAGTAAAACTATCAATAATTTTACAGTTGGGGGCAGTGAAAAAATTTAGGCATAGGCAAGGTTAATGATTAATTTTATTGTCTCTATTAGAGGAGATAATCAATTGTAGTTGCTTAAGCCAGGAGTTTTTCTGTGTTTTTTCTGAATTCTGCCACTCGCACTGCTCATTTCTCAAAGGGCAGGCCAGACAGCTTTGGGGCGTGGATTCCTATCCAGGTCAGGACTCTACCTTGTGTACTGTGCAATCGCAAGCTGGCAGAACCTTCCTGCTCTGCTCCCCCATATAGTGTGAGGTCACCTCCTACTTAAGAACTTTAGAGCTTAAATTATTCTCATTACAATAAACTGACCAGCGATACCTGTTTTAAGCTTATATACAAATTCAAGCTTAAACAGCAGAAGTAATGACTTAATAGTTTTATGAAAGTACAGTTTGGACATTTAAGTTTAAAAGTTAGCTCCTTTCTAAGCTCCTTCAAAAAATGCAGATTTAAACTTTTAAAAATGTGGATTGGTAGGCTTTTTTTAGGCCTCAGACACTTGTCTTGGTGTCTTATCGAACTGATTCTGGCTTGTTTTACCGTGGCCCATTTTCCTCAGGACACAGGAATCAGTGAGCTGTGGGAGAACTGATGAACTGAAGTGGATTTAATGCAAAGTGGCCCCAGGTGTAGCCCTGCCTTATCTCAAGCTACCCCAGCACGTGTGGTTATGGTCACTGTACACCTGGAGTTTCCTTGAGCAGGCCATAGTTCGTTTAACAAATGTTTATTGAGCCCCTGTTGTGTCTTATGAAACTCGCTGGGTGATGGGGACATAGGAAGGGCTGGTGAACTCGAGGAGGCAATGGGGGGATTGAATGAGTTCTGGGTATATCTGGAGGGATAAGTTCATTGACAGAGAAGTCCACTGGCTGCTAGAGGTGTGGGGCCAAGGGAGTAGAAGTAACCACTTGGGGGCTGCTCTCCTGCCCTGATGTGTAGAGTGACTGGTCCTTTTCAGACTGCAAGTCCTGATTTGGGGTCTGGAGAATAAGGCTCCTGTCCACAAAATGGACCCATGTTCTGTGCATTGTGGCACTATTCTGTCAAGATGTAATTCATTTTTGTAAGAAATTTAGGTGTACTCTTGGGTTGTGTGCATTTTTGTACTCAGCTAAGACAAGCATCACAGCCTGAGGAAGTCGACTTGGGGCCTTAACCCTGTTGTGGGTCCCAGCTTCTGCTGCCTCTGGTCTTAGGTCACCCCACCAGGTGGCCGTGATTTCATCCTGAACAAAGTTAAATATTTTTGTGTTGATCTAATTTATTTGGATTGTTTAAATTTAAAAAAAGGTTATAAGAGTCCCTAGAAATGTAGGAGTGGATATTAAATGATAATAAGGAATTATTATTAATTTTGTTCGATGTGATAATTGTATTATAAATTCTGATCTGATAAACATATATGAGGTATTTATAGGTGAAATGATATGATTTCTGGGATTTGCTTTACTCAGAAGGAAAAAAGGAGGGGGGATAGCTGAATGGTAATGGGTATATCTTATTCTGTCTACTTTTGTGCAGTTTTGAGAATTTCCATAAGAAGTGGGGAGGAAAAGATTCCCTCGGTTACGGGCTCTGGGCTGTCAGCTCATGTAGCTGCCAAGTCACCCCTGGGCCCTTGTCCGTGAGGAATTGGGAGCTTGGGTTGGACCAGTGTCTTTTAAAATTTATTCACTGTAGGCCCTAGGAAGCCATACCTTCTCCATGCTGACCTGGTGCAGACACAAGTGTGCGTGCCTGTGTATAAATGTCTGTATAACTGAAATGAAAGTTTAAAGGAATGGTACTTAATACAAGCAACACGCTCTGATTTTTTTTCTGATCTTTTTTTCCCTCCCATTAAACTGCTGGTCATGACCTACTAAATTGCTTTTGTAACTAAATTGATTCTATAATTATCACCAGCCATAACATGGGTTAAGAGGGTGAATTGGGCCTCCTATACCTTGTTTTATCTTTCCTTGGGGGTAGTTGTCACAGTGATTCTTGGGTGGCAACTTGGTGACCTGGGGTCGGGAGGCTGGAAGACCAGGCAGGCGGAACCTGGCAGAGACCCTAAGTCAAGTGGCTAGTAGATAAGGCCAGAATGACCAACAACTTGGGGCTTGGAGAGTTACCATTTATTAATACATAGTAGCATGTGTTTATTAATTTTCAACATACAGTCAGATTCTATCATTTAGATTCAGAAAGCATATCAGAATCTCCCAGTGCTGCTTTGTTACTGCTCTGCGCATCCTTTCAGAGGAAGACAGTGTCACAGAAAATACTTAGCAATTGAACTGCAATGAGGGCGGCTCTGCAGATGAGAAGGGCCGTCAGTGTTCTGCCCCATGAGGGCAGGTACTGTTGATCTTCCAGTTTCTTCATTTATGGCAGCAATGCCCCCATCTCGTTGCTCTGCAGTGTAGGTAAACAGCCATGATTAAGTCCTATAAGTCTAACTGTTCAGCATTTAAATCATCCTCTTTATTTACTCAGGCTCTTGTTACGTGCTTAGCACAATGAGAAGAGGGGGAGGAACCTTGCACTTGGGAGAGTAAGCTGCTCACACCTCAAATCAGAGAATAAGCGAGAGCAGATGCTAGAGTGTGTCAGAAGAGACATGGGCAGGCTGCAGCCAATTCCAGAGGGGACTGGTACTATGTCCCAAAGTTCAGAAGCAGGAAGGAGGTGGACACAGCCCCTCAGTGCTGGAAGGGCCTTGGCCCAGGGAATTTGGTGTTGGTCCTGTGTGTGCTTGAAGCCACCGGAGGTGTCCGGCATTTGTCCATTCATTTAGCCACTAAACTGCTGCTTGTCAGCACAACTGTGCCAGGCCCAGACACTGAGGAGACCGGGACGTGTAGGACAAGCCTACAGCTTCAGAGCTAGGGAGTGGAGCTGAGGACAGAAGTGGGCTTCAAAAAGAGTGATCAGGAAACCTTTCTACTATGAAAACTTCAAGTACAAACATACAGAAAATCATGTAATGAAGCCCCCTGTGCCCAACTGCAAATACCATCCATGTGTGAGCAGTTTCATGTGTGCACGTTCTCCTTGTCCCTGCTCCCTGCCTGTGGGGGCTGAATCGTGTCCTCCCAAATTCATGTGCTGAAGCCCCAACCCCCAGGACCTCATGACATGGCAGTATTTGGAGATGGGGTTTTTATTTATTTATTTAGAGATGGGGGGGTCTTGCTCTATTGCCCAGGCTGGAGTGCAGCAGTGCAATCATAGCTTGCTGCAGCCTCGAACTCCTGGGCTCAAGCGATCCTCCTGCCTCAGCCTCTGGAGTAGCTGGGACTACAGGCGCATGGTACCATGCCTGGCTGATTTTTTTTTTTTTTTTTTTTGGTAGGGACAGGGTCTGGTGATGTTGCCCAGGCTAGTCTCAAACGATCCTTGAGATGGAGTTTTTAAAGAGGTGATTAAAGTAAAATGAAGTCATTAAGGTAGGCCCTAATCCAATCTTGCTGGTGTCCTTTTAAGAAGAAGAGATTAGGACACCGACACATACAGAGAAATGACCGTGTGAGGACATAGTGAGAAGATAGACAGCCATCCACAAGCCAAGGAGAGAGGGCTCAGGAGAAACCAACCCTGCCAACACCTTGATCTTGGACTTCCAGCCTCCAGACTTGGAGAATAAGCTTCTATTGTTGAAGCCACTCAGTCTGTAGTATTTAGTCCTGGCGACTCAAGCAGACTGATGTGCCAGGTCATTTTGAAGCAAACTCTAGAGGGCAGTTTGTCTGTAGATTGGAGTGTAGTGGTCCTGGGGCAGGTTCCGAGACCAGGTCTGCACTGTTACCCTGGACATAGTAGAGCCACTCAGAGTGACAGGACGACCCTCATGACACTCCGTGTGGACCATAAATCCAGCTTCACTATTTGTGGTTGGGAGAACGCAGATGGTGTTTTGGGACCTGGTACAGCAAGGGACATCCGTGTCGCCTGGGACAGGCTTTGTGCTCTGGGATCTGCGGCAGGAGGAATGGGCCCAGCTATGTCCTCTGCATGCTTCACTGTGTCCTTGTCGTGGACAGTGGATCTGTGTTAGCTCACTTTCCACTGCTTCGCTTTCTTACCCCTCAATCCCAGAGCAGCAGCTGTTTTTCAAATGATTACACAGGTGTGAGGGAGTTTACATTTGGATTTGTCAATTGAACTACTAGGTGTTTGTTTTAGTAGAAATAGGAAATTTTTTCCTTAGCTCTGTGCCTGTGCCAAAAATGTGACTTTTTTTTTCCCCAAGTGTATCTGAACAGTAACAGTTTTTTGCTTGGATTATGTTAAGAATTAGGGCATTTGATCACAGGCATTAGATGTGTGCAATGAAACCCTTTAATAAGCGTAATAGGAAGTTGGAATTTGGGTTTTTGTTTTCAGCTTAAGATGGTATATCTTGTAACCGAGGGGCGTGGAAAGAATAATTGAATTCTGAAAGTGAGAAAACCCATCAGCCTAAATTTGTGGTGTTACTGCTCCTACCAGAAACATGATGTGGAATGGGAGATACTATTTCACATATAATTTTACCTGTACCTTTGAGAAGAAAAAGAGAGAAATCTTTATTTATATCTTAAAATTTTTTTTCTTGACTCTTATTATTTATATCTAAATCTTTATATCCATTCTATAGTTTAAAAGTCCATGCAAGTTTTTCAGAAAATCTAGTTTGCTTCCTATGTGTCATTACCATGAGCTTTCTGGTCAGGGGCGGAAACTGACTACATTTCCCTTGTTGGTTTATGTGATGGGATTACATGTTATTAATGAGATGCCTTGGTCAGGTCTAAGTGTCAGTTATGTTGCATGTTGACTTTGTGTCACGTGTCAGAAAATACCCAGGTCTGATTATGTCCAGCTGTTTTATTACTGCCATTAGATGCATCACTCAAAATAGCTCCTACATTTATGTTCTTGAATATAGACAATAACCAAAGCCCGCCTGCCTGTGTACATCTGATGTCAGACCCAGTTCAGGCTCCTTTCTGAGGCTCTCCTCACCTAGCATTGTCCATCTTCAGCAACCCCTCCTTGAAAGAGGAGTGTGTAGCCTCTGTCTCTGCTTGTTCCTGTGCATTCCCCCCACCCCAGCATTTCATTATGAACATTTTTGAATACACCAAAGTTGAAAGAAGTTTGCAGTAAATACTTGCACACCCACCACCTAGATTATGCCCCTAACATTTGCTGTATTTGTTTCATCCCTCTACCTACGCATCAACCCATCTTATTTTTCTTGATGTGTTCCAAAGTAAATTTCATCACTTCATTTTGATCTAAATATGTCAGCATGTCATTAACTAGGGTTCAATATTTGCTTACAATTCTCTTTTGATGTAAAATTTATATACAGTGATACAATATACACATATTAAGTGTACATTAAGTAAATATTGACAAAGCATACATCTATGTAACCCAAATCTCTACCAAGAAATAGAACATGACTATCACTGAGAAAGTTCCCTTATGCCCCTTAGGAAATTCTCCCCCACAGTACTACTGCTTTGATTTTTTTTCCATCATAGATTAGTTTTATCTGTTCTGGAACTTCATACAGATGGATTCATACCAGTATATATTCTTTTGTGCAAGGATTGCTTTACTCAGCATAATATTTTTGAGATTCATCCATATTGTTGTATGTATCAATACTGCTGAGTGCATTCTATTGTATGTATATGCCAGGATTTGTTTATCCATTCACCAGTTGTTGGACATTTAGGTTCTTTCCAGTTTTGTATTATTATGAAAAAACTGCTACGAACATTTGTGAACAAGTCATTGTGTGGACATGTTTTCATTTGTCCTAGATAAATACCTAATAATGGAATTGCTGAGTTATATAGTAACTATATGTTTAACTTTATAAAACATTGCCAAACTATTCCCTACTGAATTTTTGTCGACTAATTCTATCAGTTATTAAGAGAAGGGGTGTTAAATTCTCCAGTTATTATTTTAGATTTGTTTGTTTCTGCCTTTAGTTAGTTTTGGCTTTATGTATTTTGAAGTTCTGTTGTTAAGCACCTACACATTTAGGATCATTATGTCTTGTTGAAATGAATCGTTTTCTTTATGAAATGACCATCTTTATTTCTGATAATACCCTTTGTCCTAATCTCTTTTGTCTGATATTAATATAGCCACACCTCTTTCTTGTGCTGCACATTTGCATGATGTCTCTTCAACATGTCTGGAGTGTATATATATATATATATTTTTTTGAGCCATCTTGCCCAGCCAACTTTATATATTTTTGGTAGGAATACTACAGAGATGATGCTGTGCTCTTCTCATTGCATCGTATCAGAGGACACGAAGTTGATTTGTCCCAATACTGGTGATGTTAACTGTGGTCACTTGGTTAAGGTGGTGTTGCCAAGTTTCTTCATTTTAAAGTTCTTATTTATTCCATGGCCAGGCACAGTGGCTCACACCTGTAATCCCAGCACTTTGGGAGGTTTAGGTGGGAGGATTGCTTGAGGCCAGGAGTTTGAGACCAGGCTGAGCAGCATAGTGAGACCTTGTCTCTACAAAAAATAAAAATTAGATGGTGTGGTGGTGTGCACCTGTAGTCCCAGTTACTTGGGAGGCTGAGGCAGGAGGATTGCTTGAGCCTGGGCATTTGAGGTTGCAATGAGCTGTGATGATGCCACCACACTCTAGCTTGGGCAACAGACCAAGACCCTGTCTCAAAAAAAAAAAAAAAGAAAATTCATGTTGTTGTGCATACAGCATGTTTTCGAAAAGTCCCTATCATCCTTTTAACACTTTCTTACATTTGGTAAAACAAAATGTTTCATGCTAATCTTATTTTTTCCCTGTCCTAGCCTTGGAACCAGACATTTGTCTAGGGAGTGCTGGTTGCTTTTAGTTGAAATGATATTTGGAAACCAAGATGTGGTCAGTAGTCAGTAGGTGTGCTTGTTGCTACTAGGATGGTTTTACTTCTAGGTCCTCTTAGCAGACAGAGTTAGGGAATTTTTCACGTACACACACCCCTCTTTTTTGTTTATATTAAAAACTAGAGTTCACACTGATACCTCTAATTCCAGTCCATTACCACAGGATTTACTCTAGCCTTCCCCTTTCCCACATTTATACCTTTCTTCTCCAGCAGTGAGAAACCTGGTTCCCATTATCTTCCGTGTATTTGCCTTTTTGCTCAGTCTCCCTGTAGGTAAATACTCCTAGCTGTGCCATCTAAACTCAGCTGAAACATGCCACCATTCCCTCCCTGCAGCCTGCTGCTGGGCGTGCCATCCTAAAGCTGAACCCAGAAATACTCCCTCTCCTTCCTGAGTTCACTGGCCAAAACCTTGGGCTTGATGAAGGGGAAGGAGGAAGTGGGGAGGAAAAAGGGGGAAAGGCCAGTTAGAAAGCCCAGCCCTGGACATACCTACAGTTCCTGGTCCCTGCCGAATGCACTGGCTCAATCTGGGCCTCGGCTATCTGTTCCCCCACACCTTGTATGTTGAGCCAAATTTGGGCCCGGACATGCCTGCTCTACTCCCACCACATATGTGCCGGCCCAGAGCTGGCCCTGGACACACTGGTTCCTTGCCATCACTGGCCAGAGCTTGGCCCTGATAAAGGGGAAGGGGGAGTGGGAAGAGGCAGGATCAAGACCAGTTAGAAAGCCCAGCTCTCGGCCAGGTGGGGTGGCTCATGCCTGTAATCCTAGCACTTTAGGAGGCTGAGGTGGGAGGATTGCTTGAGGCCAGGAGTTTGAGACCAGCCTGAGCAAGAGCGAGACCCCATCTCTGCAAAAAATAGAAAAATTAGCCAGGTGTGGTGGCGTGAGCCTGTAGTCCCAGCTACTCAGGAGGCAGAGGCAGGAGGATTGCTTGAGCCCAGTTTGAGGTTGCAGTGAGCTATGGTGATGCCACTACGCTCTAGCCTGGGTGACAGAGCAAGATCCTGTCTAAAAAAAACAATACAACAACAACAACAACAAACCCCCTGCACCCCCCAAAAAAGAGCTCAGCTTGGACATGTTTCTTCCTCTCCTGCCCTTGACATGCACGTTGACCCAAAGCTGGGCCCTGGGCATTCTGCCCTCTCCAGCTTGGCACATTGACCCCCACCACTTCCCACCCCCCTCAGCCTTTTATCAGTGGACAAAAGGAAGGTCACAATTTTACTCTTTTAAAAACCTAAGACAGAAAATGAAAGTGAATCATATATATATATATGTATATATATATATTTCCCTGTGTTTATCATTTTCAGGACTTTTATTTTCTCTAGGTTAAATTTCCATCTGGAATCATTTACCTTTGGCCTGAAGACCTTCCTTAGAATTTTTCATGGCATAGGCCTGGCATATTCTTTCAGCTTTTATTATCTGAAAATATCTTTATTTCATCTTCGTTTTTGAAGGCTATTTTTGCTGGGTATAGAATTCTAGGTTAACTGTTTTCTTTTTCTTTCAGCATTTTAGAGATTGTAGGTCCATTATCTTCTTGCTTCCATTGTTTCTCTTGAGAAGTTATCTGCCATTCCTTTTGTTGTACTGAATGTCTTTTTTTTTTTTCTTTGACAGTTTTTAGGGTTTTTTTCCTTTATTCTTGGTTTTCAGCAGTTTGTTCATGATCTGTTTAGATGTGGATTTGTTTGTATTTATAATGCTTGGGATTCAGTGTTTTCTTTATAGGTTGTACTTTTGGGTGAAATGTGGAAAATATTTCACCAGTAGTTCTTCAGATAGTTTCACTTTCCCGTACTCTCTCTCTTCCTCTTCTGGGCTTCCAGATACACATGAATCAAACAGCTTAATATGGTTCCACTTGTCATTGAGACTCTGCTCATTATTTAAGTCTTTTTTGTCTTTGTAGTTTAGTTTAGGCAATGTCTATTGCTCTGTCTTCAAATTTACTGGTCTTATGTCTAATTTACTGTCAATCCCATCTATAAATTACAGAATTTCAGATATTATACTTATTATCCTAAGATTTCCATTTAATTTTTGTTTTTTTAAAAGTTTCCAAATTTTTCTTGAAATTTCCCATGTCTGCACCTTATTTTGTTAATCTTTTTTTAATAGACTCTTTAACATATTTATCAAAGTTATTTTGTAGAGTTCTTATCTGCTAATTCCAACATCTGGGAAAGTTGTAAGTCTCTTTCTATTGACTGATTTTTCTCTTGACTTGGAGCCAAGTTTTCATATTTCTTCACATGTGTGGGAATTTTTTATTATGTGTTAGACATTGTGGATGATACATTATAGGGATTCTGACTTCTGAACAGTATTGAGTTTTGTTATAGCAGACAGTTAAATTAGTGGTGGATTGTTGTGAATTTTAAAGGCTTGGTCTTATCCTTTTTTGGGGTAGATCAGTTTTGATCTTTGTTTTTACTCCTAGGGCAGGTCTCTTAGTCCTGGGATATTCTTTTTAATCTTAAAATGTGGCCTTTGTGGGGTTTCAGATGGACAGCCTGAGGTGTTTGTCAAGCCCCTCTAACTTAGCAGGACTTGGACTCCAAACTCTATCTGTCCTACAGTTAGGGAGAGCTGAAAGCTCAGCTCAGCTCTATTGTGTCCTTTCTGTATTCTCTGGAGTCTCACCCCCACTCATGCAATTCAGGGTTCAGCCAAAGATTTGAGGGGAGCTTATACTCAGACTTCGGGTTCCTCTTTTGTGGGCCCCTCCTTTCCTGGATTTCCCCCTCAATTTCCAGCTTGTCTGGCAGTCTCAAATCCTCCTTTAATCCCTCAGGCCAATAAAATTGCAGCTTTTTATTTGCCTCGCCTCTTGGACTGGGGAGCATGCTCAGGAGTAAAGCAGTGTGAAGGTGCGTCTTGCCCAGTCATGGCCCCTTCTTTCAAGGGTCAAGTAAATTCCCAGTTTATTTTTTACTTCTGGTTTATCTCCAGTGCCTTCAGAAGGTTGTTTTTTATATTTTTTTATCTAGAGTTCAAAATTTTGCCCTGTGAGAGGGTAATTCTGATACAATTTACTCCTCCATTACGGGAATAGGAACCTTTTTTGGTTTATTTTTTTCTTGACAGTATTTTTTGGAGATCCTTCTTTAAGATATATAGTTTCTTTATTTCTTTCTAGGGCAGCATGGCATTTTATCTATGGGTCACTGTAATTTATTTAAATAGCAGCCTGCTTATAGGTTTTATTAGTAGGTTGTTATTTTGCTCTAACAAATAATGAAGGAATTAGCCTTCTAACCTTTCGTGTGTGTAATGCATCTGTAGGATTAAATCCTGAAAACACAATTGCTGGGAAAGCATATGGGCATTTGTAATTTTAGTAGCAAATTGTTCTCCATAGTAGAACCAATTTTTATTCTTAACAGCAATTTATGATGAGAGTGCTTGTTTTCACATATCCCTGCCAGTCTAACACATTGCCAAACTGGTGAATATTTCCTAAGATGATAGATGGAATTGGTATTTGCTACAAATTTTGGATGTTTTCCAAAATGAACTTAAAAATTTTTTTCTTACTAAAAAATACATTTACATCTCAGAAAAAATAGCGAAATATACTCAATGAAAAATAATGAAAAAAATTCTACCCACTAGAAACAACTATTATTAGAGTCTTTCACATTGCTTTCTTATGTGTGTATGCTTTTTTGTGTTTGCATACACAGTCTTATTACCTTGGTATCATTTATTTCAAACACTTGCTCAGTGCCCACTGGGTTGGTGAAGAGCTTTCCGGGGAGCTGTCACTACCTGTCCGAATCTCCCTCACTGACTGGTGAGGGGGTCTTAGTGCCCATGAGGTGGAGAACATCGAGTACTATGTCAGAGGGCAGAGGGTGGTGGGACAGGTGGGTTTAAAGCTGTGCACCAGGCACCCTTTTTCTGTCCCTTGGGCCTGCCAGTGGAAGCCTGGTTTGCAGAGTCGGTGAGATGAGGGAAGCGGGGAGGGGGGAGGAGGAGGAGTAGGGGAGATGAGCAGGGGAGGAGAGGAGGTGGTTCTTCTTGCCCTCGCCTTGCAGGGCTGGCTTACTGAAGAGCAGCTGACATCTTCGGGCAGAGTTTTGTTGAGTTTTGCAAACTGTGGGTCATGACTTATTAGTGGCTCGTGAAATCAGCCGTGTAAGTAGCAACCATTTTTTATGTAAGAATTAAAAAGATACAAGTATAAAGTTAAAGAACTTAAGGGAAAATTCTACTAGATTCATTTTGAATTAGAGCTATCATGTATTCTTAGCTATCTTCCCTGAAAACACCTGGAAGCAATGACAGTCT
Source organism: Daubentonia madagascariensis (assembly GCA_023783475.1). NCBI lineage: Eukaryota > Metazoa > Chordata > Mammalia > Primates > Daubentoniidae > Daubentonia > Daubentonia madagascariensis. The sequence goes on from JAKFHU010002658.1 coordinate 14,326,238, forward strand.
GACAGCAGCCAGCACAGGTAGGACTTGATTGTAGCCTGAGTTCTGTTTCAAGCAGTGTGGTAACACTAAGTGGGAGAATGTAATTTTTTGCCAACAACATTTCCGTACTTTGGAAGGACGATGTCAAGCAGCAAGATCAAATGTAGACTGTTTGTCTGTGTTATGTCTGGTGTTCAGAATTAGGCCACATTTTAGTATGTTTTGCATGGGGATCATGAATATATATATATATTTTTTTTTGACCAGCTTTTTGTTTTCTCTTATGTTTCTGATAAATTGCTTTTCCTGCCTTTTTTTGTTTGAGACAGAGTCTTGCTCCGTCACTCTGGCTAGAGTGCAGTGGTGTCGTCATAGCTCACTGCAACCTCAAACTCCTGGGCTCAAGTGATCCTCCTGTCTCAGCCTCCCAAGTAGCTGGGACTATGGGTGCATGCCACCATGCCTGGCTAATTTTTTCTATTTTTGGTAGAGACGGGGTCTCGCTCTTGCTCAGGCTGGTCTTGAACTCCTGACTGCAAGCAATCCTCCCTCCACAGTCTCCCAGAGTGCTAGGATTCCAGGCATGAGCCACTGCGTCCGGCTTAATTGTTTTGTTTTTTTTTTTTCTTTCAAGAGACACGTGTTTCTGTGCTGTGTGGAAAGAAAAAAAAAAAAAAAGACATGTTTTTATCATCAAGAACTTCTAGGCTCTCAGCCACGTGGTTTATGCAGTGGAATCTTCTTTAAGATTTTCTTTTGCTTGCTTGGTGTACATTGTCACCCTGTCATTGTCACCCTGGGATTTCTTTTCTTTGCCTCCTGGGTTGGTTCCTCTATTTCTTAGAGTCCACATCTTTTTCTCTCTTGGATCTTTTGTCTTTTGCAAGGAGTATATCCTCTAGTATGTTTTTCCAAAAGAGTTTTTAGGGTATAAAGATCCCAAGGCACTGCAGATGTGAAAATAACTGTTTTGCCTTCAACTTGATTAAGTTGGCTTTAAATTAACTTCTAGATTTAAAATAATTTCCTTTCAAATTTAAAGGGATTACCACATTCTCTTCTGTCATGACACATCTAATGCTGATCTGATTCTTGTTTTTTTTGCAGGTAATCTTTTTCTTTTTTCTCATTGGAAACTTTTAGAATTCTCTTGAAATTTTGCAGTTTTATGAGGTTGAGTCTAAATGTCTAGGATTTGTCCATTTTACATTTAGCCTACTTGTTGCTGTTTTTTTTCTGTCCATAGAGTTGAGTCTTTTGTTGGTGGCTTCTCATATTTGTGTCCCTCTTTGGGCTCTGTTCTTGTTCTCCTCTTAAGGGACTTGTAGACTTTATGGAACTGGCTTCTGTGGCCTTTAATTTCTCTCATATTTTCTAAAGTTTTATCTTTTTGCTTTATGTTCTAGGACAGGGTTGGCAAACTTCATGTAAAGGGCCATATAGTAAATATTTTAGGCTTTGTGGGCCAAGAGGTAAAATTGAGGCCATTAAGTCAGTAGTTATATAATAAGAGAGAAAGCAAATGTCCACAAAATATTTCTTGATGAATTTCAAAGTATAATAGTTCAGTAAATTTTTTTTTTTTTTAAAAGAGACAAAGTCTTGCTCTATTGCCTGGGCTAGAGTGCAGTGGTGTCATCATAGCTCACTGCAACCTCAAATTCCTAGGCTCAAATGATTCTCTCACCTCAGCTTCCCAAGTAGCTGAGACTACAGGTGTGCACCACCAGGCCTGGCTAATTTTTGTATTTTTTGTAGAGACAGAGTCTCACTATATTGCTCAGGCTGGTCTCGAACTTCCGGGCTCAAGCGATCCTCTTGCCTTGGCCTCCCAAAGTGCTGGGATTATAGGTGTGAGCCACTGTGCCCTGCCTACATTTTTTTATAATATAGTTCTGCTACTCATAATGGAATTCCTTTTGGGGGCTAACCTTTTGCCTTATCAGAGTTCAGAGTTGATGCTCTGCCTTATCAAATTGATGGCAGATGTTCATTTGTAAAACTTTTGCAGCTGTGGGTGGCAGCAGCAAGCACGTGTTGGCCAACTCCATGACTATCTCCACATCACTCACTGGGCTCTCAGCTACATCCATTTTACTATTCTAGTGAACTTTTTATTTTGCTGATCATATTTGTAATTTCTAAGATACATTTATTGTCCTCTGTTTTCTCTTTTTCATAGCTGCCTAGTCTTGTTTTATGGATGCAATTTTTGTCAAGTGTCTCTGTACCAGCTAATTTTAGGTTCCCATGTCTGTCTCTCCCCAGTTGCTCTTTGTCAGGATCATTGTGTTTGTGAAGGAAGGACGGCGTTGACTAGTGTTCAGAGCACGTGGGTTTCCTTTTTAGTCACGTCTGTTTTCCCTGAAGGCTGCCTCCCCCCTCCCTTCCGCCTACCAGAATCCACAATAGGGGTGGGGCTGCTCATCGGAGTAGCAGTAGCATCTCTTTCTGTGTCTCACTCCTGGTTTGCTTTTTTCCCTTTGAACCTGTCGTGGAGGTCAGGCTCACCTGGTTCTTCCTGGTAGAGGCAGCTTTTAGAAAGGAGGAATCTGAGGCTGTGACTCTGCTCTGGGTTTTAAAGAGAGAAAGTGATAGTCCAGTTAATACCAGATATTGACTCAAACAAATCTAGTTGTAGTACTGCTTTTCCTACTTTACCATACTTTCTATATCTGTGGCATATGGAATAATAATTGAAGTGCAAAATTATTATTCTGAAGCAATCAGTCTTTTCAGAATCAAGAAATATTAAACTTTATTTGTTACAGATTAATGAAATTAATCCATATGAAATTGCCATTTTTATAGGCAAAACGTTGAAATCAGCACTTTGACTTGGTTCGACCTAATATTAATAAAATTGTATTGTAATTGTTATGTTTGTTTATTGATCTTTGGGTATATATGGTCACTCTAATTAACCAGAACATTTAATTAAGTAGCTTTTCCTATTTGCAAGCCATTCTGGAATTTTCAGAGTCCTAAAGAGCCTTACCAGCAACAAATCCAACTTCACCTTTTCTAGATTAGGAAATTTACTCCAGAGAAGTTAAATTGAACTTGCTCAGGGGCACATACTGTTTAGTTTCAAAGTGCTGACTTGAACTCATGAATCCTAGAGGCTGCTAGAGTCACCTATAGGCTGAGGACCCCAGAGCCAGGTGTGCGCTGTGCCTGGAAATTCAGCTGTCCCTGTAGAGGTCTTGCTGCCTTAGAACAGTGTGGCTGGAATAGCCTTGTCTCACCTCCCAGCCCTCTCGTAAGCTGAGTGCCGCGGGTCTTCACCAACAGCACGGCCTGTTGTTGCCAGGAAGAGGCAGCCCCTAACAGTTTTCTCTGTCTGCATGTTTAGCTTTGGCGTTTGAATATGCAGAATGGTCAGACCTCCAAAATAATGTCCTTCTGTTGACTGCCCAGTTTCGGCTGGAAATGCAGCGAGGCTGCCCATGGGGTTCACATGCTGTGAGTAGTAAGGAAAACAATCTGGTTTACTTTGTGTCTTTTTGTGCATGCAGCCTGTTTGGATTTTGCCAACAGTGTCTGGGTGCTGCCTGCATTTTAAACGTTTAAAAAACTGTAAACAGCTTTAGTGGGCTTTGTATAAGGAAGCTGTGGTTTCTGGTCTTCCTGTTCACTCATGTTTTTTCAGAGGGAGGGCTAACATCTGACCATATTTTTTGACAAGTTCAGAAGTGAATAGAGAATGCACAGTAACTACGGGCAGAGGGGGAGGAACCAGAATCCATCCAAAGAAATTCCTCCTCGAACAGAATTTCAAACAGGGTATTCCATGGAGAATGAGGTAGGTTCAAATCCTGTGTGGAAAGCGCTGTCTAGAATGATTGTGTGGGTCCCTTGTGGGTGGCTTTCGTGGCTGCTCCTCAGGGCTTGCTTATGGTGAGCAGGGTGGCTCACTTCCTGTGACCCTGCTTCGGGAGGATGGGGTGGAGGGTTCATGCACTGGCTGGTCTGAGACCCTGTGGCTTCCGACGGAGGCCGATGTGCTGGAGGAAGTGCATGGAGGTGAGGTGCCATCCCCTTCAGGCGGGGTGTGCCGGTTGTTGCCTTCATCCATCTGGACCCAAAGAATAAGAGGCCACAGGTTTTACATCTTCCAGGGAAAAGTGATTTTCTTGTGGATTTGTAGTCAATTGGGACCCAAAAGCTGAGTTGAAAAATGATGTAGGGAAAAGGTAAAGCGACAGAGGGCACCCACAGCTGGAGAGCTCTGCCTAGAACTTCATCCACGAGCCCACAGCAGGAGTGCTGCGCGCAAGACTCCACCACCGCGGACCCCGGCCCACGCCCGGTGTCGCCTCCTGTGGGCCTTAAGTTGCCTGTGTGTTTGTCACCAGAGCAAACAGGCAGCAGTGGGTGGAGATCCGGTTCCCCTCGGAACTCACCAGGCTCTGAGATGGGGACTTGCTAGGCTGTCCCTATCTCGTTATTTAGACCTCTGTAGTGCCGAGGAAAGGGCCTTTTTCCGTTGGTAGGCCCTGAAATACTTAATTTTTTTTTTTTTTTTTTTTTTAAAGATAGCTAATCTGTCAACTGGCACTGCAGGGAGTGCTGGAAGGTGGTTGGAATTGGGATATTGGGATAGGCAGTGCTGCAGCGCAGCTGTCACCAGAGGGAGCTCTGTCACAGAGCTTGTAGAAGGGAATTTGTTGCAGTGCCTCTGATGCACACCTGGGGCAGTGTGATTTATAGAGGCGGCAGGTGTCACTCTGTGGGGGAGTAGCCTCTCACTGTTCAGCTATACAGAAGTGTAGCTCCAGATTTCCGCTGAAGCAGGGCCACTCTGGGCTGTGTTTTCAGACCCATACACTGTGTTTGCTGCTTCTTCCAGCTGTTCTGCATCCATGCTGGGCCCTGATCATTGATGTGTGGTTTCTGTTTGTCTCCCTCTTTATTTATTTTTTTTAGAGATTAGGTCTTGGTCTGTTTTCCAGGCTGGAGTGCAGTGGCATGATCATAGCTCATTGCAGCCTTGAACTCCTGGGCTCAAGTGAGCCTCCTGCCTCAACCTTCTGAGTAGTTAGGACTGCAGACACACACCTGGCTAATTTTTATATTTTTTGTAGAGACGGGGTCTTGCTATGTTGCCCAGGCTGATATCAAACTACTGGGCTCAAGCAATCCTTCCACCTTGGCCTCCCAAAGTACTAGGATTGCAGGCATGAGCCACCACGCCTGGCCTCTCTTCCTGTTTAGACTAGGGTCCCCTGTGGGCAGGGATGGTGGCTTCCACAGCCCCAGTGTCCGGTGCATAGTGATTACTCATGAGACATTTGCTGAATGTTGAACTTAAGGACATCCAGAGCCTTTAACTTTAAACATCTTTGTTCAGAAGCAGTCTTGTTTTATCAATTACATAGAACTCACCTTGGAGTTTATTGTGAGGATTAAGTAAGATGCACATGTGAGCTGATGAGGTTGAGCTTCCCTTCTAACAAAACTCAAGACCCGAAGTGGGCACTTGAGGGCTAGCTTCGCCCAGACTCTGAGCCTTGGCTGTGTGTGAGGAGGGCGCTGTCACCACGTAAGTGCTAAATAGGCCAGATTTTGTTTTTTAACTAAGAACCACATTTTAGGTTTCCAACTTTAAGAATTGTTTTAGGCTTAAGATGGAAAATATTGCAAAAATATTGTAAGGATCTAGGGATCTTTTCAGAGTGAGTTCAGAAAGTGCTATGCAATTATCTGAGACCGTGTGTGTTCCATGTGGATGGACGTCTTTGCACAGCGCTGCGTGATGACTCAGAGCTCTATGTTCCCACCTCCTAGCTCTGTGCCTTGGACCCTGCCCAGTCCCTTTAACCCTCAACAGCCTCAGTTTCTTCAGGACACACTTAGGCTGGGGTGGCCCCCACACCCTGCCTTGGTGCTGGGACTGCACTCAGGGAAGAGAAACTGCACTTAGCCTGGTGTTCCTTTTGGGGCTGAATCGGTCCTTGGTATCTCAGGTTCAAAAGTGATAAGATCATTGGGTGGTGATGAACGTGCTCGCTCAATAAAATACTTGTTGAATGCAGAATGGATGCTTGTGTGCACTAAGACCACCTTTTAAACTCGATGTAGAACATTCCAGTAAGTTAAAGAACCCATGATGGTTTCCTGGAATCCTGGTTCTGTGCATCAAAATATTAATTATTTTTCAATTTATTTTTTAACCGGAACTTTCCTTTAAATTTTCATGTTCTAAAGCAGCTTTCAGTTAAAAGAAACCTGAGGTGTCCTCTTGTTGAGTTTTGTCTGTGGAGTAGCAGAGAGCCCCCCAGCAGTGCCAGCTGTCCCTCTTGTCCACACCCCGCAGCTTCGAGCTGGGCCGGTGCCGCCTGGGGGAAAGCACTGGTCACCCTCAGTGAGAGCAGCGGCCACCCTTCGTTCTGCGCTGAGTGCATTGAAGTCGCAGAGGAAAGCTGCAGCAGATGTGCAGGGATGCATTTCTTTACTTAATAGCTTCAATATTCCACTTTCTAGGAAAACCTGTCAACCAATTAAAATTATTTGGGACTTAAAAAAAAAGGCCCGTGGTGCCTGCTGTATTCAAGGCTAAGGATGAGGGCTAGAGAGACACACCTGCCTCCAAGTAGTCTGCAGAGTTAAAGGGACAGGTTCCTCCAAAGTACCTCGGCATGCCTTTGGTGTTACGGGGTTGGTCTGTCTTCTGCCAGTCTGTGAGCAGTCAAAGGGCTACACCTATTTGTCACCTCTCCTTGTCTCTTGCTGCTCAGGGTAGCTCCTTTAAGAACAGGGTGGTTTAGTACTAATGTGAACCTTTGGGGCATCTGTGTGTCTTCAGCACTAGCTGGCTGTTTTTATTATGGATTTAATTTCTGATACTCTGCCCTGGTCTTATTTCTTCTGCTTGACTGTGGCATCCTCAAGGGAAGGGACTGTGTCTCCTCCATCTACAATGCCTCCCCAGATACCTGGCCTGGTGTAAGCACCCAGTCAATGGTTAGTACCCGCGTTTATTGCTCTCCAGCCCTGTGCAGGCTCCATGCTGGGTGCAGGGGTCACACAGAGAGCCACGGTCAGCGGAAGACAGAGCTGGGCTCAACCTCGGGAAGAACTGACCCTTGGGCCATAAGAGGCATCTGCAAAGGACTGTCCTGCTTTCCTTGCCCTGCAAGAGTTCCTACTGCGTCTCACCACCTAATTGCAAATGCTCTTTCTTAGGGGTGGGATTGCAGGACAGGGCCCCCCAGGGTCCTTCCCAGCGCAGACTATAATTTTTTGTGCACAGACTATAATTTTATGACCTGTACACCAACATTAAAATAGCAGTGTAAGTTGTATGTGGTTTGTGGAACTGTTGATTTGGCTTGGGCTTCTTGGTTAGAGGTGATCTTGGCAAATCTCTTGTCTCAGAGTTGTTTTCCTGTTGCTCCCATATGTAGATTAGTAACTAGTTTGGCTAACAAGTAACTTCAGGAAGATCCAACAGATGGAGCTGAGCTGCTTGCCTGTACTGTTGGATTCAGAACTCAGTGACTGCCCATGCCACAGCTAGTTACTATTTAGGAGGAGTGAGCTCTGTGGGTGCAGGTAGAAATGGTTCAGGGATAGCTGTTTTCCTCTGACCAATTTGAGTTTATTGATGTCTGTGGAGATTTAAGCTTCCTAAGAGCCAAACTTTTGGGCCACATGCCTTTGTATTTCCATAACCTCCATGTCAGGACCTTGCACGTCATAGGACCTAGGAGAATAAACGAGTGATCAAGTGTAACACATTTGCAGAGTAATTTGTGTGCCATCTGGTCACCGAGGGTGGTGCCAGCAGAGAGGAAATCACAAGTCAGCAAAGCCTGGTCTATTTTTGGTAGGGCTGATGAAACGTGATTTTTACATGGCTAAAATTAAATCACTAAATTTTGAGGGTCATTTTCCACTTACAGTTTACCATGAGTGGCTGTCTGACAAATCATAGGTGACTGTTTCCCACCATTCTCCCACGTGAACCCCACACTACAACTGCCTCTTATCTGAATTTGTCCTGGGGTTCAAAGCTTGTTGGGGGTTAAGGGGAATGAACTCCCTACTTGGGAGGCTGAGGCAGGAGGATCACTTGAGTCCAGGAGTTCGAGGCCAGGCTGGGCAACATAGTGAGACCAGTCTCTAAAAAAAAAAAAAAAAAAGGGACAATTCCATCTCAAGGTGGGGGACTTCTTGTCAAGAGGAGACTATTCCAGGTCAAGGAGGGACCATCCAGCTGAAGGGCAGACTATTTCAGGTCAAGGGGAGATCATTCCACGTCAAGGGGAGAATACTTGGTCAACTGAGGGGGACTATTCTAGGTCAAGGGCAGACTATTTCAGGTCAAGGGGGTATTATTCCAGGCAAGGAGGCAGATGCAGGAGTGGGTCCACTTGGCCCACATGAGAGGAAGCATTCTAGTTGATTATAGGGCTCTAAGTCTGGGTCACATGCTTGTCATCTGTCCAAGGCATGAATGAAGAGCTTAGGCTTGGGTGCTCGTCCAACTTTACTATCTACTCTGTGGTCATGACATGTAGGAGACAGTCTGATATGTATGTATAAATAGATAGATATGTCATCTATATAATGACAACAGTTGAAAGAGATGAATTATAATGTATTGTCAAGTTAAAACCAGTCATAAAAATAACTGTTGGTATATATTTTGCTTGCTCACAACATATCAGGTATATGCTCAGAGGTTTACCTAGATCGTTGTATTGACTGTCTGTGGCAACCGTGTAAGGATCATTAACCTATTTTGCAGATGGCAAGAGCTCACCTGACCAGTTTGTTTTGTAAGTGGTGCAGCCCAGAGCATGCCAGAGCAGAGGTCAGGCCTTGGACCTGAGGAACATCTGTATTTACCAGCAGAAGAAGGAGAGCTGGCAAAGAGTCGATGAAGTGCAGGAAGCCCAGGGGACAGAGGGACGGAGGCATGGTGGCAATGTCAGATAGTGCACTTCTCTGGAAACTAAGACTTTTTGTCATGTTACTTTGTTTTGTTTTTGTTGAAAGAGCCTCCTGATGCTGTATCTGTTTTAATGGATCAATGGAATAAAACCCAGGTCTGAAAGGGCTAAGCATGGAAAGGTGAAGAGTGAAGCTGAGGAGCACAGAGTGCTCAGCCTCTGCTGTCAGGAGGCAGCGGGGTCAGGAGGAATGTCAGAGTCTTGCTTTGTGAGGATTTGTTTTATTTGGGGTAGGCTTTATTTGGTTATTTACTTTTCCCTCTAATGCTGGAGAGCTGAGCCTGTTTGTAGGTGGTGGGGAGGAGCCCATGCAGGGCTGACCCCAGCCTGGTTACGGGGCCAGCTGCAGGGCCTGCCGGGAGCCGCTGGGAACCAGCTCCTGCCTTTGTCAGAAGCGGTCACTGAGTGGCTCAATCCTTGCCATGATCATCCATCTGTGAAAGTGGTGGGTTTGATTAGGCATTCTCATGGGACCACAGGTTCTGTGATACCATTTTATATTGGATTTGGCATATGGCTGGATTTCCCATATGCACGAGAGAGACAGAAATGAGAGCTTTTAATGGTGATTTATGTATATATATTTGGTTTGTTTTTGTAAGTGTTTGGTGATGGGGGGTCTGAGCTCGGCCTGCTGTGGGGGTCCCAGCTGCCGTCTGGGTGCTGGCTCACCCCGTCCTGGTGGGCGAGATGTGGAAGGAGCATCGTCATTTGCTCCCTGAGTTACTGTTGAGAATTACAGAGAAAAAGGTGGGGAAATAAGTTCTCGCTTTTACTTAGGTCACAAACTTTGGCCTTCACAGGCCCGTGTTTGTGATGTTTCCCTGCTGAGGCTGCACATCAGTGTCTTGTTCTCTCTGGGTTTGTGTTCCTTGGGGTGACTGGAAACAGGGACTGCAGTGTGATCTGTCAGCACGACTTGGGATTGCTTTGTTACGGAGCCATTGTGAAGGGAGGCGAAGCTCTCTGTTATCCTCACTCTCTTGCTGTTTAAATTGGCTTTGCTGATAGGATTGGCCTTCAGAACCCTCCTTAGATGCCGAGTAGGTGTGAGGTCATGAGAGTTAGGAGGCTGGCCAGCTGCTAATCAAGACTTCTCCCTTGTTGATCTTCTTTGGTGCTTGACATTCTAAATGTCAGCACTCAGAGCCAAGGGGGCCTGTCGAGGAGAAGGAATCACATAAAAAGCATATGCACCATTAAGAAACGTGCTTCTACAGAACGTGCTCAACCTTGGCCATTGAGATGCGTTCCTTGTTGATGCCAGCACTGGTCACATCTCCCACCTGCCTTCTCAAAGTTCTCTGAAATGAAGTATCCCAGCAGAGCCAGAAAGAGTTGGAGTGATGTTATGTTTTGTTTTCTGGGGGGGAATCTCCCCCTTTCTGTTGCCTTCTGGCCAGCTCAGGTTATCCCCCTTCTAGGGGGATAGGAATAGGTGAAGAACAAGGCCCCTCCATGCCAGAGACCGCATGGGTGCCCAGGCCCACCCTGCTGGCCTACATGCTGGCTGTGGAACCCAGGTCCCTGAGGCTCATGTGTTCTTAGCACCTTTCTCCCAGTCTGGCAGTTGCCAACCCCTGTTTGCATGGGGACCGTGGTAATGGTTTTGGCAGCTTCTGTTTGTTAGCCATAGGTACAACGCAAAGCATTTGTAAATAATGAACTCCAATCATTGCCATTTCTGCCTGCAGCCTGGAATTGTGTCGCCATTTAAACGAGTATTCCTAAAAGGTGAAAAGAGTAGAGATAAGAAAGCCCATGAGAAGGTGACAGAGAGGCGCCCTCTGCACACTGTGGTGTTGTCATTGCCTGAGCGCGTCGAGCCAGACAGACTGCTGAGCGACTATATTGAGAAGGAGGTGAAGGTAAGTCGTCATGGGCCGCAGGACGCGCCTGCCAAACGACAGCAAAGACCATGCTTGTATCCATCAAACACTCTGAGTCTATAAGACACTGCCACATAAACACCTTAGTCGATTATCCCACCAATTGTCTTGCCTATGGTGATATATTTAATATCTGATAACTGGAACACCAAAAACCCAGATTCCTATCTTCTAACCCCAATTTCTGGTTCTTTCTGTAGTAGCATGCCACCTTCTTCTTTCTCTTTAAGGCCCGGCTATGTGGGAAGCTTGTGCTGCCTCACCAGAAGAGGGTCGTAGGGCTGGGAGAAAACTTGTGTCTCCTCTAGTTTGCAGATGAAGAGAGTTACTTGGTCCAGGCCATGGCCTGTTGCGAGTGTCACAGTCACAGCCTAGGACCTGGGTCCTGATTCAGTTTGAGGCCTGTTGTTGTGTCTCAAAGACCTGTGCCTGGAGTACTGTGCATTAGTCATTTGATGTGCATGAGTTGATTTTTAGTCCCTTGCCTAAAACAAAAGTAAATGAATAAAAAGGTATAAACTCACAAGGTCAGAGAGAATGGGAAGGGAGACAGTAGTGGATGAGGGTGATTCATATACTTGGAAGAAGGAAACCTATAAAAGTGAGATAGATACCTGAGAGCTGATGCAGCCAGACCTGAGTCCCTTCAGAGGAGTCCAGGAGGCTCAGGAGGGGCATGGGGCTGTTTGAATGTCCTGGGAGGGATTTCCACTCTCACTTGGCCCAGCCAGATGATTAGCCCGCCCCTACTCCTCTGGGAGGTGGGGAGCTTTGGACATGAAGACACCTGGGACAGGGGTGTGTGGGGGAAGACCCAGACTGAAGACAAGGAAGTTAAGTCAAAGCCTGTATGTGGAATGGTGAGAATTTCCAACCTCTTTCTCTGTCAAGCTTCCAGAATGCCTGCAACCAGGCCTCTCCCACAAGGGGCTCCTTGGAAGGGTGCTCAGTGAGGAAGTTAAGCCCATACTAGCCCTGGGGGTTACCATCCAACCTGCCTACATAAAGCCTGACAGTTGGGACTCCTGCTAGGCACCCAGCTTCTGTCAGCTTTTCAGAGCCTCTTTTCAAACAGAGGTAGCTGAGGATAAGTACACATTTGAGGTAAACTTTAAACCTAAAGATAGAACCCAAGACAAATACAAAAAATGTGTTTTGAATGAAACAGCAACAATGCAGAAAATAGAGGAAGGAATTTTAAAATGTATAATATTTTCAGAAAAATAAGAGGAAATACTGTCGATAATGACAGGACAGGATTCTACTTTTAAATAAAGAAAAGGTGAAGGGAAGAGCTTTTGGGATTAAAAGTACGTTATGTAATTATATACCTTAAAAAATTTTTATAGAGGGTTGAAAGATAAAAGCCAGAAAATCTCCCAGAAGGAATAACAAAACATCTAGAAAGTTAGTAAAGAAAAGGTGAATAACAGAAAAACAGGAAATTAGAGGATGGATCCGTGAGGTTCAGCATCTGACTCACAAGAAGAAAGAATGGAGGAAAGAGTAAGAGGAAGTTGTCAAAACAGCGACGCAAGAACATTTTGCAGAGTTGACAGTGGGCACGACTCTCCGCACTGGAAGGATCCCATCACGGTGACTAGAAAGTAAGGTCTCTAAAACCTGCACTCCGTTACCGGAGGATGATGTGTATCAAAACACATGGGCAAACCAAGAAGAAGGAATTCATGGATTCAGAGCTCGGGGGTCTAGCACAGAAAAGAACGAAGATAATTCCCAGGATGACAGAAAGCAAAGTCCCGGGACAAGAGTCTAAGCAACAAGCCATGAAAGCTCTGGGGGAGGGAAGTAGAGGTTATATGTTTGGGTGGAAGAATACATTGAGAGGCTGCTGAAGAATTAGAATAGTATATAGAAAACAAAGCAAATTAAGGGGGGGAGTCCATAAGAAACCATGAAAAATTAAAACTTGAAGATTGGGTATTTCCATTTCTTGGAAGATAGAGTAGACATACTTTTCCCTATTCTTCCAGTTAAGCACAAATAAAATCCCTGGACATTATATATGCAATAACATAAGAAGACTCTAAAAGGTAGAGAGAAGGCAGACCAGCCCGGGACCTCAGGAGCCAAAGAATAACCCCAAAGGATGAGGAAAGGGGCAGCCTAGCAAGACCGAAAATGTTTAGACAACAACTACTCAGCATCAGCCAAACACGGCAGATAAAATTTTGGCTCCACCTTTACCCCTGCCAACAAAGGCCAAGTGGGGGCCGCTTCCTCCCTCAGAGAAAACTGAGTAGGGAGCACAGGCAGTAACAAACCCCTAAGGAACCTTGGGTAGTTCTGGGATGGCAGTAGAGACCATGGCGGGGAGGGGCAGTAATTAGGCCCTCCTATCTCTCCCAGCCAGGGAACTATGAGTGGAGACCAAATGGGGAGCCAGACCTCCCACCACGTCCAGCAGTAAAGAGGAGCTCCCCACTCAGGTATCATTGGGGGCCAAGTGGGGAATCTGACCTTTGACCCTCACCTGGTGGTAAAAAGGTGGTGCTCCCCCTCTGAGGGACTAGATTAAGTTTTTTCACATTTGTATCATCAGAGCCCTGGAGGAAGAAGGGAAAGAGGGCAGGGCTGAAAAACTTTTCAAAGATATAATGGCTAAAATGTCTAAATGTCTCTAATTTGGCAAAAGACAAACTTAAAGATTAAAAAAGTTGAGCAAACTCCAAACAGGATAAACCCAAAGAAATCCACACTAAGACATATCATAGTAGAACTTCTAAAAAGTAAAGACAAAGAAAAAAATCTTACAAGCAACAAGAAAAATACTTTACCCATAGGGGAAAACAATTAGAACGACAGCAGATTTCTCATCAGAAACAATGGGGACCAGAAGGAAGTGGCACAATATTCTGCAAGTGCTGAGAGACCCTGCGATATCAAAAATATAATGAGAGAATACAAGCAACTCTACACACACAAACAATGGACCAATTCCTTGAAAAGCATGGACTCCTACAGGTCATCTAATATGCAATAGATTATTTGAATAGCCCTATAACTACTAAAGAAATTCAGTATCTGATTTGAAAACTCCCATAAAAGAAGTCTCCAGGCCCAGATGGTTTCACTGGAGAATTCTATCAAACATTTATTTATTTATTTATTTAGAAATATTAAGGGGGTACAAATGTTTATGGTTACATGGATCGCTTTTGTAATGCTTGAGTCACAGCTATAAGTGTGCCCATCACCCAAATAGTTTTTGTTTACCTGTTAGGTAGGTTTTCAATCCTCCCCTCCTCCCCTTCCCCCCTGCTTGATTTCCACTGAGTTTTGCTTCCCTCTGTGCATATGTGTGCTCATTGGTTAGTTACAATTTAATAGTAAGTACATGAGGTTTTTTTTTTTTATTCTTTAGATACTTCACTTAGGATAATGGTCTCCAGTTCCATCCAAACTGTTGCAAAAGGCATTAATTCATCTATCAAACATTTAAAGAATTAACACCAATTTTGTATTGTCTCTTCCAGAAAAACAAGGGGAGGAAACACTTTCTGACTCATTTTGTGAGGGCAGTATTACCGTTACACCAAAACCAGACAAAAACAGTACAAAACCAAAAGAAATTACAGACATCAACATAGACACAAAACTCCTTAGAATAGCATTAGCTAGGCCGGGCACAGGATCACTTGAGTTTTAGGAATTTGAGACCAACCTGAGCAAGAGCAAGACCCCATCTCTATTGAAAATAGAAAAAATGAGTCAGGCATGGTGGTGCATACCTGTAGTCACAGCTATTTGGGAGGCTGAGGCAGGAGGATTGCTTGAGCCCAGGAGTTTGAGGTTGCAGTGAGCTATGATGATGCCACTGTACTCTAGCTGGGGCAACAGAGGGAAACTCTGTCTCAAAAAAAAAAAAACAACAAAAAACAAATTAGCTATTAGAATTCAGCATTATATGAAAAGAATTATACACTATGACCATGTGGAATTTATTCCAAGGATGCAAGACTGGCTGAATATTTGAAAATGTAATCCATCGTATCAACAAGCTAAGGAAGAAAAATCACATGATTACATTAATTGATGGCAGAAAAATTATTTGACAAAATTCAACACCTATTCCTGATTAACAACTCAGAAACACAAGGTATGTATATGATATGTGGACACCAAAATTAAAAATACACTACCATTTATAATTGCTTAAAAATGAAACATAATTATAAATTTTACAAAACATGTATAAGATTTGTATGCTGAAAACTACACAACACTGATGAAAGAAATCAAAGATCTGAATAAATGGAAAGACATACCATGTTCATGGATTGGAAGAGTCAACCTAGTTAATGTGTCAGTTCTCCCTAAGTTGATATAAATGGGCCAACTCCTTGAAAAGCACAACTGACTATCACAGATCACCCATATGAAATAGATAGGAAATAGATAATTTGAATAGCTCTCTAACTGTTAAAAGTGAATGTTACAATTCCTGTCAAAATCCTAGCAAGATACTTTTGTAGATAGAAACACGATTATTCTAAGATTTATATGGAAGGCAGAATAAGTAGAATAGCTAAAACAATTTTTGGAAAAGAAGAATAAAATGAGGAGAATCAGGCTGCCTGATTTCAAGATACATTGTATTGCTACTGCAATCAAGCCTGCATGGTACCTGCAGAGGGACTGGCACAGAGATCAGGGTAGCAGAATCGTGGATCCAGAAACAGACCCACACAAATATGCCCAGCTGATTCTTGACAAAGATGCAAAAGCAGTTCAGTGGAGAAAGGATAGCCTTTCAACAAATGGTACTGGAGCAATTGGACATCCATAGGGAAAACTTGAACCTTGTCTTAAACCTCATGCCTTATGCAAAAATGAACTCAGAATGGATCATGGGTTTAAATGTAAGACTATAACACATCTAGGGAAAAAAAAAAACAGAAAATCTTCAAGATGTAGGACTAGGCAAAGAGTTCTTAGACATGACACTAAAAGCACAGTCCATAAAAGGAAAAACTGATAAGCTACCTGGAGTTCATTAAAATTTAAAACTTTTGCTCTGCGAAAGGATGAAAAGTAAGCTACAGACTGAGAGGAAATATTTGTAAACCACATATCTGACAAAGGGCTAGTATCTTGAATGTATAAAGGACTCTCAAAACTCAACAGTAAAAAAGCAAACAATCCAATTAGAACATGGGCAAAAGGCAGGAAGAGACATTTCACTGAGGAGGATGTACAGATGGCAATAAGCACATGAAAAGGTGTTCAACATCATTAGCCATCAGGGAAATGCAGATTAAAACCACAATGAGCTGTCACTGCACACCTAACTGGCTAAAATAAAAGGATATGAAATGTTAGTGAGGATGCGGAGGGACTGGACCTTTCATACGTTTGCTGGTGGGAACGTAAATGGTACTGTCACTCTGGAAAACAGTCTGGCAGTTTCTTTAAAACTCAATATCCAAACTACTATACAAGTTGGCAGTTGTACTCCTAGGCATTTATCCCAGGGAAATGCAAATTTATGTTCACATGAAAACCTGTGTCTGAATATTGAAAGCAGTTTTACTCATAATATCCCCAAACTGGAAACAACCCCAATCAGTGTCCTTCAGTGGGTAAAGGGTTAAACAAAATGAGGTCCATCGTACCCCGGAAGACTACTCAGTCACGAAAGAGTGAACTCCTGATCCACACAATAGCCTGGGTGGATCCCCAGAGAATGATGCTGAGTGCAAAAAGCCATTCCAAAAGGTTCCGTACAGTATGGTCCCCTTTCTGTAACATTCTTGAAATGACACAATTACTGAAATGGAGAACAGATTCGGGTGTGCTGGGGGTAGAGGGAAGTGGGTGTGGCTCTGTCAGGGCAACAGGAGGAGTCCTCGTGATGGATGTTCTGAGTGTTGACTGTGTCAGGGTCCATGTCTTGGTGTCCATAAGACATTCCCTTTGGGGGTAATAGGGTAAAAGGTATGATGGATCTCCCTGTCTTATTTCTTACAGTAGCATGTGAATTTACAATTATCTTAGAATAAAAGAAGTTTAATTATAAAGAAGGGATTGTGTATGAACAAAATTATAATTTCACTACTGCTTGGCACATCAGTGAGATAGAATATATATATAACAAAATGATTTAAGCACTAAGTAATGGTTAAGTAAAAAGTTATCTAAATAGTAAGGAAAAAGGAAGGGGAAGTGGAAATAGTGATATAATTGGAAGTCGATAGATAATGTCTAAAATTGATAAACAGTAGCAATATAAACCCATTATTTAGAAAAATGGCCCTAGATGCCAGAAGAAACAGAAGACTCCACCATGGCTGCCTCTCAGAAGTGGTTTATAGGGTTGTCCCGGTTGGTACAGGAGATTGTTACAAGATTTTTTGGACTATTTGCCTTTTTACATTTATTTTTACATTTATTACTTTGATAAAATAAAAACAGTGACGACAATAAAATCCACCAGTGGTGAGGAAACATTTAGTCCCACATAGTCCAGTGTGGTTCTTTATGGAAAATATTTTGTATTTAGAATGAACGTTAATAAAATAAAGTTAAGAGGAACTTAATAGTAGCTTCTATTTTGGGAATGCTTACTATGTGCGGTAGCACTGTTTAACATTTTAAATACATTTCTCATTTAATCCTCACAAAACTTTCATTAAGTAGAAGCGTTCTTCCCATATTTTCCATCACGAGCTGACGTTTGCCCCAGTAGAGCTGTGCAGTACAGGTCTGGCCATAGGCCTGTAGGTGCCTGGTGACTGTGTGAATGGACTCACACCAGGCTTGCTGTGTGGTTTTAATCCTGGGAGAGGCAATGGGTTATTAATCACATCTGTGATACCTAACCCAAGAAGCTTCTTGGTTAGATTTATTATTATTTAAAAAACATTTAGTTGTATATGTAATTTATGTACGTGGTATAAAGTGCAAATGGTACAGAGGGATTCTTGGTAAAAAGAAGTCAGGAGCTCTCTCTGTGGAAGGAATTGCTGACACCAGTTTCTCGTGTGATCTTGCACAGATAGTCTGTCCATATTCAAGCATACACATGCATTTGTTTCCCAAAGATTACATGGTGTACACTGTTTGCATCTTGCATTTTACACTCAACAATATGTCTTGATTTATCTCAGAGAGTGTTCACGTTAGGAAATATAAAGCTGCCTCATCCATTTTAATGGCTGCATAGTATTCCATTGCATAGCCATACCATATTTTATTTAAGCAATGATCTATTAATACCTATTTAATTTATTTTTGACTGTTATATACATTTTACTAGACCTATAGGATAAATTACAGAAGTAGAATTTCTGGGTCCTCTAAGGCTAGGTTACTTTTTTATTTGATAGACATTTCCAAATTGCTCGTCATAGAGGATTTAAGCCAATGCAACCATTAGTAGTGCATGAGAGTGCAGTTGGCCCTCCACAGCTGCAGGTTCTGCATCTGTGGATTGAACCAACTGTGGATCGAAAATATTTGGGAAAAATAAAATCAATAAAAAATAACAATACAACAATAACAAATCATACAAATTTAAAAATACGTTATAAAAACTGTTTATATATTTGCATTGTATTAGGTACTGTAAGTAATCTAGAGGTGATTTGAAGTACATTCATGTGCCACATAAGATGTTTCAGTCAATGACACGACTGCATGTGTGGTGGTGGTTCCATGAGATTATAATGGAGCTGAAAAATTCCTGTTACCTAATGATGTAGCCTTTGTAATGCTGTAGCACAACACATTACCTTTTCTGTGTTTGTTTATGTTTAGACACACAAATACTTACCACCATGTTACAGTGGCCTGTAGCATTCAGTATAGTAACATGCTGTGCAGCTTTGTAGCCTAGGAGCAATAGGCTGTACCATCTAGGTCTGTGTAAGTGCACTCTGTGATGTTCAGTCAACAATGAAACTGCCTAAGGATGATTTTCTCAGAATGTATCCCGGTTGTTAAGTGACACATGACTGTTGCAAGGGAGGATGAGTGTAGGTTATATGTAAATACTATACCATTTTATATAAGGGACTTGAGATCATCTGCACGTTTTGGTATCCTTGGGGGGTCCTGGAACCAATCTCCCAAGGATACTTAGGGACAACTGTACTTGTTTCTCTACACTCTGAGGAACAACACAGTGTATATTCAAACTTTTTGATCTTTGCCAATCGGATTGATAGTCATAAGATGTTTTCTCATTACAGTTTGTACTTACAGGCTGCGGTCCTCAACCCCCGGGCCTCAGACCAGTATCAGTCCGTGGCTTGTTAGGAACCGGGTCACAGAGCTGTGCCACCCCTTTCACCCCCCACCTGTCCGTGGAAAAATCGTCTTCTGTGAAACCAGTCCCTGGTGCCAAAAAGGTCGAGGACTGCTGCGTGAGGTTGAGTATCTTTTCAAATGGGCCAGAGTTGGCTCTTTCCAACTGTCTTTCTAGGTCCATTGTCCTTTTTTTTTTTTTTGAGACAGTCTTACTCTGTTGCACTGGGTAGAGTGCAGTGGTGTCATCACAGCTCACCATAATCTCAGACTCCTGGGCTCAGTGATCCTCCTGCCTCAGCCTCCGGAGTAGCTGGGACTACAGGCATGCGCCACCACACCCGGCTAATTTTTTCTATTTTTGGTAGAGACGGGGTCTCGCTCTTGCTCAGGCTGGTCTTGAACTCCTGACCTCAAGTGATCCTCCTGCCTCGGCCTCCCAGAGTGCTAGGATTATAGGCCTGAGCCACCGCGCCCAGCCCCATTGCCCATTTTTTTCTGTTGGGTTGTTGCTTCTTTTCTTACATGTTTTCGGTAGCTCTCAGTATGTCAGGTAAATGAGCCCTTTGCTGTGAAGTTAGCTACACAAGTTTTTTCCAAGTTTGTCATTCGCCTTTTTGTTTGTTGTTGTCGTCTTCGGTTGGTTCTCTAGCAGCAGAACCTGAAACTGGAGATCGTGTTCTACTGATCTATTAAGGGCGTGCTCAGGAGAAAGAGTGAAGGAGGCCAGGTAGGGCAGAGGGAAGAGATGGGTGAAAATTGTAGGCTCAGGGGTTACTGCCAACCTGATCAGTGCTCAGAAGGTTGGAATGTGGCAGCCTTGTGGAGGTGGAAGCAGCTGGAGGTTTATCCGCCCACACTCAGAATGGCTGGTTGGGGGGTCTGAGTGGGACACCACTGAGTGTGCTACACTCTTCCCTGCGCTTCCCAATCCGCTTGTTTCTCATGCTAAGTTCACTCCATCCAGACTCAGCTTCTCCAAAGTCATTTGGTCATAATTTCTAGAAACCTTTCCAGAACTTCAGCCCCCGATACTGCAGTGGGTTCTGAGGCTACATTCTACCTGCTGGAGACACAGCACCGCACAGTGACTATTGGTTTAGATGTATACTGCACCCTGAAGGAGAGGGGGCATCCTTCAGAGTGTCATCTCCCAGCTGGTCCCACAGCTGTGCCTTCTTGAAGCCATTTCACAACTCTGTCTAAGCTGGCAGCTCTGGGACGGTCAGGTATTTTATAGGACCATTGAATTCCGTCATCATGTGCCTCTTGCTGTACCTGCTTTGGCACGAGTGAGTCTGTTGCAGAGTGGGCTGGCAGGTGCTGCAGGCAGGAGAGGCAAAGTCATACCTGGAGCACATGCTAATCCTCACCAGGAAAAAATGTTTCCTATTGCGTGGGCAAAGGAGTCCTGATGTATTCAGTTGGCTACTGAGTAGCTGGTGGGTCTCCTCAAGGGATGATGGCTTATCAGGGCCACAGAATTGGTATCCTGCTGGCAGGTCTGCTGCCGTGAAGGGCTGTCATGCAGTGGCTTGTCCCCAAGTACAAGAACCAAACTTGAGCTTTGCCCTCTGTCAGCTGTGTATTGGGAACCCTTTCTGAGGCTGTAGGTATAAGCTAAGGGAGAGGCTGCAGCACAGCTTTGCTGGGCAGGTGTGGGTCTGGGCTACCTGTTCTTGCAGCTGACGCTCTCAGCATGGTCCTGGGGTAAGACCAGGGCTTGAATGTGAATGTGCACTGTTGTCCATCCCATGTGAGTGTGAGCAGTTCTTGATATGTTTGGGAAAGAAGCATTTACTGTGGCAATGGCTGCAAACCCTGTACCCAAGAGTGTGTTTATCAATTCGAATGAAGATTCCATTTAGTTTAGTTTGTAGCCTTCCCCTGTCATTGGCCATGATCCATCCAGTTTCTGCAGGAGCCAGGCTGGCCTTGAGATGGGGACCACCCTCTCTGCTTCATTTACATCTTTGAGAGCAGCACTGATCTCTGCTCTTCCACTGGGAAATGATACTGTTTTTGATTTACTACTTTGGCTGGGGATGGGGAGCTGGGATCAGTCTCAGTGGCTTCCAGATGGCCTTTTCTATTAATATAATAGAAGTAGCTCTTATTCTACAGGTCAAAGGACCAATGTGAGGGTTCTGCAAACTGCAATATGTTTGTTCCTATTAAGTAAAATGTCTGGTATGTTCAGGCAGTGGGCAGATGACCACCGGTTGATTCTTGACCTAATGGACACACTTTGAGGTAGAACTCGCCTGGGCTCCATATATTACCAGTCTCCTTTATGTTTCTACTCTACAGAGGCCCTTGTTGGCAATTTGGGTCCCTGTACATCAGCATCATCTCAGATCCTCTATTCCAAAACCTTCCAAGACTTTTAGTTCCCCAAGGTACTGTTACCCAGATAAACGGAGTCCCTTTGGGAAGCGCTGGGGAAATCACCGTGGTGTAGGCTGTGTTGCAGATCTGTTTGCATGCAGGCGTGGCCTCTCCTTCAGTCAGTGTTTCTGGGTCTAAGAGTTGCTTCAGGTCTGGAAACTGAGGCAGGGACTGATACTTTCCATTGCAGAAACTCACCTTGGCCTTCTGCTTATTTAATTTTGGTCTTGTTTACATATAGTAAGCAGTACCTTTGTTGGCTCCCATCCATCCTGAGCTGTTTCTGTAGATGCCAGGCTCCCACGGCTGCTATTTCGACCTTGCTGTCTGTTACAGGACCACACCCACCCCAGTCAGTGCTGCTCCCTGGCTTCTGCTATTCCAGGCTCCTGTTACCCGCTTGCTCCTGGGGAGCCCAGTTCTGTGCATGCATGTCCAGCAGTTAGCTTCCCCGTGGGAGCTGGCCAGGAGAGAGGTGTTTGGTGATGCCCATGCCCCTTCTGCGTATTCATTAGTGCCATGGTAGATGGGGTGCTATTCAGGTCCTCCCATGGGACATGGACCACTGGTGGGTTTTCCTTTCATTTTGTAGATCCATTCCAGTATGCCCACTTCCCTGAGCCTTTTGATATCTCTATCCACAGTTTGCTGCAGCAGTTCTGCAATCTCTACTTTGTCCAATATGAGCCATCATTTTTGCTGAACTTCTAAGAGCCTACCAGCAGCATGTTAGAATGGTCTCTGGACCCCTTATCAAGGTGTTAAATGCTGCATCATGGGGCATGCCCTAGGAAAGACAAACTCGTCCAGCTTAATAATCCATCCCGCTTAATAATCCATAGCCCCAGCACCTTGGGATTCTCTCCTGGGCACACTCCCCAGCTTCTGCCAGTACATGCAGGCAGGTCCTGCAGTGGGTCTTATAGCCAGGAGGGGCGGACAGGACACATTCTGAGAAGAGCAAGCATTACTTTGTGAGATGTCCATCTCATTTGAAGCCTGTGTGTCATTTTTGAGCAAGGGGTGGGACAGGGGGTGGGATGGGGGTCTTCTATCTGCCAACAAGGAGGGATATAGGCCACTTGTGCAGGCCCAGATTGTTCAGAAGAATTTGAGGACTGAGGTTCTCAAGGGCGTCTACCCAGACATCCCCGTCCCAAATCTCAGAGTCCTGTTCCTTCCCTGTCAGGGCCCAGACTCTGCCATGAGAAAATTTTCAACCAAGGTCAATAAACGGAAGTTATGGGGAGGCTGATTTGGGATCAGTATAAAAATGGACTTGTAGTGCATCTTGTCAAAAATTATTTTTAGAAGAAGTTTCTGTTTAGAGCCTCCTCCCCCACCCAACCCCCAAAACAAGCTGCCTAATGACGCAGTGATACATGGAGGGTGTGGGCTGCAGCGCTCCACAGAGGTGGGCTGGATGGTGGGTGAGGGGTGCACAAGAGGCTGCTTGGCCCTATCATCTTCTGTCTCACTAATACCAGAGCTAATTGAGCTGATGACTGGCTGGTCAAATGTCCCCTTGCTCTCTCACCATTTCATCACAGTTGTCTCTCTTTTAGCAGTGCTCTTGACTTGCTGTGACTAGTTCATCAGGGCAGCCCACGGTGGATGTGGGCTGGGCATGGCTTTGCCATAGGCGACACTCAGTGTTGGCCAGGGGACACCAGGAGGCCAAGCGTGTTCACCCAGGGCAGACGAGGAGGCCATTGTGAGATCTGTCTGGGAGACGCACTTTGTCCCATCCAGAATTTTGACAAGGCTTAGAGCTGTAATTTTTCTTCATTGATAAAAATTGTTTTACTGATATAAATATTTTACAGCGAAAAAATCAAATCTCAAATGAGCGAGGGCTCATCTCCATATGAAGAAAGTAGAATCCTCTTTGGAGATCTGTGAGCCTGAATTTGAAGCATTGTGGTCAGATTTTGGATAACACTAAAGAAAAGATAGTGTTGGTAACATTGTGTCACCCGAACCTTGAGGAGGCTGGGGACAGTTCCTGTACAATTCTGTAGACATAATACCAGAGTACTTTTGTTTCAGCAAAGCATTTGACACATGACCCCATCTTAGTCAGTGTCTTTTATTACCCATTTGTCTGAAAACACAAAATAATATTTTTGAATGATACAAAGCTGGGAGGGATAGCAAATGAAATTATTGAATAAAGCTAGTAAGGTGAATATTTTGTTGTGGTAAAATGTATATAACATAAAATTTACCATCTTAACCATTTTCAAGTCTACAGGTTAGTGGCATTAAGTAAAATTCACATTGTTGTACAACCGTCAGCACCATCCCTCTCCAGAACTTTTTTTATTAGCCCAAAGTGAAACTCTGTACCCATTAAACAATGATGCCCCATACCCCCCACCCCAGGCCCTGGGAACCATGGCTCTACTTTCTGTCTCTATGATTTGACTATTTTAGGTATGTAAGTGGAGTCATACAGTATTTGTCCTTTTGTGACTGGCTTATTTCACTTAGCACAATATCCTCAAGTTTCTTCTGCATTGTAGCATGTGTCAGAATTTCCTCCCTTTTTAAGGCTGAATAATATTCCATTGTATTTATAGACCACATTTTGTTTATCCATTTATCCATTGATGAACATTTGCCAGTTGTGAATTATGCTGCTATGAACATGTATATACAAATATCTTTTCAAGTCCTTGTTTTCATTTCTTTCATATATATACCCAGAAGTGGAATTGCTGGATTATATGCTAATTTTGTGTTTTAATTTCGTGAGGAACCACCATACCATTTTCCACAGTGGCTGCGCCATTTTACATTCCCGTCAGCAATGCACAAGGGTTCCAGTTTCTCCATATCCTTGTCAATGCTTGTTGTTTTCCCTTTTTTTAATAGCCATCCTCGTGGGTGTGATGTGGTATCTCATTGTGGTTTTGACTTGCATTTCCTTAATAACTAGTGATGTTGAGCATCTTTTCATGTGCTTATTGGCCATCTGTGTGTCTTCTTTGGAGAAATGTCTATTTAAGTCATTTGTCCATTTTTGAATTGGGTTGTTTGGGTTTTTTTGTTGTTGAGTTGTAGGAGTTCTTTATATAGTCTGGATATTAATCCCTTGTCAGATATATGATTGGAAATATTTTCTCCCATTCTGTGGTTTGTCTTTTCACTCTGTTGATTGTATCTTTAGTTGCACAAAAATTTTAAATTTTGGTGAAGTCCAATTTATTGCTTTTTTTTCTTTTGTTGCCCATGATTTCGGTGTCATATCCAAGAAATCCTTGCTAAACCCAGTGTCATGAAGCTTTTGCCCTGTGTTTTCTTCTAAGAGTTTTATAGTTTTAGGCCTTACATTTAAGTCTTTGTCCCATTTTGAGTTGATCTTTATATATATTGTTAGATAAAGGTCCAAACTTCATTCTTTTGCCTGTGGCTATCCAGTTTCCCAGCACTGTTTGTTGAAAAGACCATCCTTTCCCCATTGAATGGTCTCGGTGCCCTTGTTGAAGATAATTTGACCATATATGCGAGGGTTTATTCTTGGGCTCTCTATTTTATTCCATTGGTCTGTGTGTCTGTCTTTATGCCAATACCATACTTTTAAAATTATTCTGACTTTGTAGTGAGTTTTGAAATCAAGAAATGTAAAAATAGATGAAATTGAATACTGATAAATGTAAGCAAGTGTCTGCCTTTGGTTTCCATGAGTAGATAAGAAGAGGATGGAAAGGCCTCAGCTAACAGCAGATCTGTGGAAACATTCCAGAATGTTCATTGATGACAAGCTAAGTATGAGCCAGTAGTTAGATGTGCTGCTTATTTATTCTTGAACTGTTCTAATTGTCAGAAGGGAATCCCAGCCCTGTAGAGATTGGGAAACCAATATAAACTTTTGTTTTATTACTTCCCCTCCTTCCACATCAACCTTATAAAATGATGAAACAGAAAAGTTTTCAGAATAAGTATACATTTCTCTATGGAGCCTCCCAGTACACACTGATAGTTTTGGGGATCTGAAGTTTAGGTTACCCATCTGACTAAGCCCAAGCTAAACTTGTATTTGCCAGTGTGCCCTGAATGTGCTTCAGCCAGTTACTCTTCTCCCTGTTCCCTCCTCTATCTAGTGAGAAGGCTGCGCCGTGCAGTCATAGGTAGACAGACTCATGTCACCGTGTTTACTTTGCTTGGATTCAGAGATCTCCAGAGTCACGTCCCTGCTTGGTTCCCCAGTCAGAGAGGTCATCTGTGGACAAAGACAGTTTTGTTTCTTCCTTCCCAATCTGTATACCTTTTATTTCCTTCCCTTGTCCCATTGCATTAGTTAAGACTTTCAATGTGATGTTAAATAATAGCGGTGAAAGGGGACATCCTTGCCTTGTTCCTGATCCTATAGGGAAAGTATCTAGTTTCTTACCATTAAGTACAATGTTAGCTGTAGGTGTTTTGTAAATGTTCTTAATCGAGTTTAGGAAGTCTCTCTTTATTCCTGCTTTGCTGAGAGTTTTTGTCACGAGTGGGTGTTAGATTTTGCCAAATGCTTTTTCTGTGTCTATTGGTAATGATCGTATGATTTTTATTCTTTAGCCTGTTTACGTGATGGATTACATTAATTGATTTTCGAATGGTGAATCAGCCTTGCACTTCTGGGATAAATCACACTTGGTCATGGTGTGTAATTCTTTTTATGCATTGTTGGATTCAATTTGGAAATATTTAGTTTAGAACTTTTGCATCTATATTCATGAGAGACATTGGTCTATAGTTTTCCTTTCTTGTAATGTCTTTATCTGGTTTTGATACTGTAGTAATGCTGGCCTCATAGAACAGGTTAGGAAGTATTTTCTCTGTTTCTATTTTCTGGAAGAAATTATAGAGAACTGGTAACATTTGTTTCATAAATGTTTGGTAGAATTCACTAGTGAAGTTCTCTGGACCTGGTACCCTCTGTTTTGGAAGGTTATTAATTACTGATTCAAATTTTTTAATAGATCATAAACCTATTCAGGTTGTCTGTTTCTCCTTATGTGAGTTTTGGCTGATTGTGTCTTTTGAGGAATTCCATTGTGATCTGAAAGCAGATGTTGTATAGTTTCTATTCTTTTAAATTTGTTGAGGTATGTTTATGGCCCAGAATGTGGTATATCTTGGTGAATGTTTGATGTGAGCTTGATGAGAATATGTTTTCTGTTGTTGGATGAAGTAGTCTAAAGATGTCCATTAGATCCAGTTGATTGATGGTGCTGTTGAGTTCAACCATGTCCTTACTGGTTTTCTGCCTGCTGGATCTGTCCATTTCTGATAGAGGGTATGGGACTCTCCAACTGTAATAGTAGATTTGTCTATTTCTCTTTGCAGTTCTGTCAGTTTTTGCCTTACACATTTTGATGCTCTGTTGTTAGGTGTGTACACATTTAGGATTGTTATGTGTCCTTGGAGAATTGACCCCTTCATCATTATGAAGTGCCCCTCTTTATCCCTCATTTCTTGCTCTGAAGTATATTTTGTCTGAAATTAATATAGCTAATCTAGCTTTCTCTTGATTAGTGTGAGTATGACATAGCTTTCTTTATCCCTTTGCTTTGAGTCTATATGTATGTGTCTTTATAATTAAAGTGATTTTCTTGTAGGCAGCATAGAGTTGGGTCTCGATTTTTTTTAATCCAATCTGATAGTCTTTGTCTCTTAATCGGTATATTTAGACCACATTTAAAGTAATTATTGATATAGCAGGATTAATATTTACCATATTTATAACTTTCTATTAATTGCCCTTGTTCTGTTTCTTTTTGTCGTCCACTCTTTGTCTGCTTTGATCCTGTTTGGTGTTCTCTGACCTACCTGGATCTGTGGGTTGGTGTCTGACATTAGTTTGGGGAAATTCTCAGCCATCACTACTCCAAATATTCTGTTCATTTCTCGCTTTCTTCTCCTTGTGTTCTCTCTATACATATGTTACACCTTTTGTAATTGTCATTGGATATTCTATTTCGTTTCTTTCTTTCTTTTTCTCTTTTGCTTTTTAGTTTCGGAAGTTTTTATTGACACATTCTCAACCTCAGAGATCCTTTCGGAGGCCAAGTCCAGCCTGCTAATGAGCCGACCAAAGGCATTCTTCATTGTGTTCCAGTGGTTTTTATTTCTGGCATTTCCTATTGATTTTTGCTTAGAATTTCCATCTCTCTGCTTACATTGTCCATCTGTTCTTGCATGACGTGCACTTTTTCCATTTGAGCCCTTAGCATATTAGTCATAGTTGTTTTAAATTCCCAGTCTGATAATTCTAAAATCTCTGCCATATCTGAGTCTGGTTCTGATGCTTGCCCTGTCTCTCCAAACTGTGTTTTGCCTTTTCGTGTGCCTTGTAACTTGCTGTTGAAAGCTGGACGTGACGTACGGGTGAAAGGAACTTAGGTATGAGGTAAATAGGCCTTATTGTGAGGTTGTATGTTTGTCTGGCTAGGACTCAGGCTGTGCTTACTGTTTGCTGCAGCTATAAATGTCAGAGGATAGAATCTCCTTTGGTGTCCTTGTTTCTGTCTTGTATTATTTTTGGGTTTTCCTCAAGAGTCCTTCTCAAACAGGGTCTGAGGCCTACAGTTCTTTCAGTTGCAGTCCCCTGTTATTATCCAGGCGCCCTGTTGGTTTGGAGGGGGGGGGAGCCTGTAGTCCTGTGGTTTGGTCTCTGTTTGAGTGGGCCTGTGCCCCTGGGCTGTGAGCTCCACGAGTGCTTCTCGGTTTTGTTTTATTTTCTCCCCTTTAGGAGAGACAGAAAGGCTAGAGGAGGCAGGAGTTGGGTATTTCCCTTCCCCTAGGTGGTTAGGCTCTGGTAAAACAGTTTTCCTTGAGGGAAGAGCTTTGTTAAGGATAACAGAAATCTCTGGCCATAATTTTAAATGGTTTCTTTTCCCTTACCCCTGCCAGAAGCAAGAAGGGATTTTTCTCAAGTCTTCACCCTGAGAACCCAGTGGGGCTCCTGGAGGTGAAACCCAGGCCAGTATGGGGGCCCCCAGGAGTTTTTATCTCAAGCTGGTCCGTGTTCAGTCTCCAGCACTTGTCGGTTCCCCTTTCCTCTCCAGAGTTCTGCTCCTGGTGAGCCGGGATTCTCAGCAGCCGCCTGTCTGTGTCTCTAGTTTTGGAAGCGTTGTTTTTCCCTGTGACCTCGATTATCTGATGCATGTAAGAGCAGTCATTGAGTTCCCGTTTGTCAGCTCTCTTCTTGTTGCGAGGATGGGAGTGGTGACTCCCAAGCTCTTTACATGCTGGACTGAAACCGTAAGTCCCACTTTATCCCTTTTTAACAGAGAACTTAAATATGTGAGGTAATCAATGACTGAGAAAGGTCGAGTATAGGAAGTCTGTTCTTGGGAAGAAATCAGTAACCTATTAAAACCCCCTGAAACGTTAAAAGCATGTGTTAGTTGGTGAGGTGCAGACGGGGGCACAGCAGGTACGGCCTTCCACCCCCAGGCCCTGCGTCGTGGAGGTTTGCTGAGCCAGGTGCCTCGTGGTCATGTGTGACAAAAGAAACCTATTTACTTTATGTCTTCATCTGTTTTGTGCTGTTGTAACAGAATAGCACAGACTAGGGAATTTATAATGAACAGAAATTTATTTCTTATGGTTTTAGAGGCTGGGAAGTCCAAGGTCAAGGGGCTGCATCTGGTGAGGGCCTTCTTGTTGTGGCATCCCATGGTGAAAGGCAGAAGGGCAAGAGAGAGAGGGAAGGGGGCCAAACTCACCCTTTTAATTAGGAACCCACTCCTGATAACAGACGTGCTCCCGGAATAACAGTGTGAATCCGCTTGTGAGGGTGGGGCCCTCGCGGCCTAATCACGTCTTAAAAGTCCCTTCACACTGTTGCACTGGGGATTAAGCTTCCAGCACGTGCTTTTTGGGGGACACATTCAGACCATAGCACTTCATTTCCCTATTTTTGTCATTTCTCAGCGTGTTGACCTTTGCAGTTTGTGAAGCTGGTTTTCAGTGGGGTTGTGCATGGTGCCGTCATTTTCAGTTTCCCCAACAGTGACCAGGAAACGCCAGCCATCCCTGTTTCAGGGTCCAGATTCTACCGAAACTAATTTTGGGATGCTTTTTACAGGACTTTTGATGACGACCTTGAATACAGAATAGTAGGAAATGTGGGAGGGTTGTCCTCAGCCAGGAGAGATTTCCGTAACAATCTGGGACTCACATCCTAGAGTCGGGCTTTTGCGTGAGCCGGGGTGGCGATGCCTGGTGGCCTGGACATGAGGCCCTCGGTCTGTACTGTCTGCGGTGGCAGTGGTGTTGGCTCGGCTCCCATTTCTAATAGTACTTTTTTCCTTCACTTTCTTTCAGTATTTAGGTCAGTTAACGTCCATACCAGGATACCTGAATCCCTCCAGTAGGACTGAAATCCTGCATTTCATAGACAATGCAAAGGTAACCTGATCCTCTTACCCCGTGCCCTGTCCCTCGGCCTGTGCGAGCCCTTGGTCCCCTTACTCTTGGCCTCAGGGCTGTGAGGGATGACTCAGTCCCATCACATTATGGGCGCACTTGGCTCTTGGCTATAAAGACTGTTCTTCAGTCTGAATATTAACTTTTTTCTCCTGACTTGCTCCACATGGTTTTGGGCTATTTCTAAAATTTACACTTTTGAGATATTCCAAACCACATGCCATAAGTCTGAATCTAACGGCAGTTCCAGAAGAATCCTCCAAATGGTTGAATGCATTGACATCCCTGGAGTAAGTGCCACTGTGCTGAGGGGAACAACACTCACCTTATTCACTTAGCACTGGTCACGTGTGACATTGGCCAGCATGGTGCTTCTAGGAGAATAGCCCAGTTCTGGCCCACAGTCACATGTGACATTTCTGATGCCCTCTGGTTCCTTCCAGAGAGCCCACCAGCTTCCTGGACACTTGACTCAGGAGCACGATGCTGTGCTCAGCCTGTCTGCCTATAACGTCAAGCTGGCCTGGCGGGACGGGGAGGACATCATCCTCAGGGTGCCCATCCATGACATCGCCGCCGTCTCCTACGTCCGGGATGACGCCGCACACCTGGTGGTCCTGAAGACAGGTAGGAACCTGGGAGGTCAGGGGTCATGAGGGTCCTCATCCTAAAGAGTATATCCATGAATTTCATGAAGCTCTAGAGACAGTTTTGCAGCTTTATGTTGGGTGCCACTGTTTGTCGTGACAGAATTGGCCCTCCTGTCTCTGAGGTCAGCCAGAGGAGGGCTTGGGATCATCTCCCAGCCCCTGGGGGTCACCGTCACACTCAGAGCCTTTGGGGGCTCAGTAAGAGATGCAGTGTCCAGTCCCCCTGCCTGGTGGTACACTGGAGTCACCCCCACAGCCCAGGCATGATGAAGCCCCAGAGAGAAGGCTGCAGTTAGGGACCTCAGCTCAGCTCAGCCAACACTCTGAGTGCTGCACAGTGTTCCCAAGGCTGGGACAGCAAAGATGAGACCTGGACCCTCCAGGAGCTCTTGGTCTTTGAGGTTGCTCTGAGCGTGTCCTTGCTGTCAGCTGCCTTCATGTTCAGGTAGAATTGTGCAGAATGTTGTTTCTGACTCATTTTCTTAATTTATTGATGAGTACAGCACTTGCCTTACTGAACACTAGTGCACAAGCTGCCTGTCAACTTCTAGAGGCTTCCAGCCCTGGCATTCAAGCCCCTGGGAAATGAGGGGAGAGACGGGGTTTACCCTCCCTGCACTCTGCCCCTCCCGGTCATGAGTTTTGAGGCTGGCAGTGTTGTGGGGACACTCTCCCAGGCTCCTTGGGTCTCTGTTGGTATCTTGGTTGACTCCAAAGCCTTTCATTCCCAGAGGGCCAGTGGCAGGGTGTGAGGGGGTCACAGTGGGTCTGCCTGGACCACGCACCATGTTTTAGGTAGTTCAGAGGGGAAGTTGTTTTCCACTTGAGTCTGGTAGCTCGTTGGGAATCTGGCATGTGCTCCAGGTACTGACCCTTGGAGCTATGAAGTCGCCACCTTGGGTGAGCTCTGAGAACAGTCCACAGAGAGCCTGTGAATCTGGTTGGGGTTGCTGTGGTCACAAACCACATAGGTAGCCCTGGAGGGGTTCATGAAGGTGGCTGCTGCGCTACCTTGTCATCTGTGTAGCAGTAGCTTCAACCCGCAAACGCCGCACGTACACACACAGTCACTGTCACTGAGCACGTCTGAATCAGGTCCCCTCTGTGCTCCACTTGCCTCTCGTTTTCCTTCATGGTGTTAATGAGTACCGACTGTTTAATGCCAGGCATTAAGTTGAACAATATGAAGTTGCCAATATTTAACCATTTTAATCTATAAAAATGTCAATTTAATATGGCTCAAATTAGTACAAATTATTTGACATGAATTATCTCATTTGATCCTATAAGAAGGATTCCATTTATTCCCACTTTATAGACAGATGGAGTATCTGAGAGCAGAGAGATTAATAGACAAAGGTCACACAGCTGGTAAATAATGGCTTGAGCCGGTTCCGTCTGGCTTTAGAAGGTTTGCTTTGTAGCTACTTCCAGTCACACTGTCCGACATGACAGTGACCCCCTATTTCTCTGCCCTTGGGTCCCTCAGGAGGCCCTAGGTCTGGGGTATCCTTAGGGCCAAGGAATGAGGACACTGGCTTCTGACTGGGTCCTGCAGGTGTTGTAAGCTGGTAGGGAGGGGAGATAGGCCCCCTTTATTTCCTATGCGGTATGACAATTTCTCAGCTTTAGTCATAAGAACAAATTGCTGAAGAAAATAGATAACAGATTTTTTTAAGAGAGAATGAGCTTCATAGGAGAAACTTTGCAAAAATAGATGAAAAACAGGACTTGGGTCTGTGCAAGAACTTTTGATTTAAAGGAGATTAAGTCCCTGTGTGAGGAGTAGGTGTGTCTGTCCATCCATCTGGGTTTATTGAAAGGCTCCCGTGTTACGTGAGGCATGCTGTGGTTAGGATTAGGAATGGACAGTTCCCAGTACAGAGACTGGCAGATGAACAGCTAATGTTTAGTCAGTGCCTACTACATGCAGGCCCATCTGTATGCCTCTTTGGACCCAAGGTACACTGGCAGGTGGGACAGCCCAGGAGGGGGATCAGGGGCCAGGTGTGGCCGCAAGAGGGTCCACGTGGCAGGATCTGCTTGGAGGGC
This sequence comes from Daubentonia madagascariensis, assembly GCA_023783475.1. Taxonomy (NCBI): domain Eukaryota; kingdom Metazoa; phylum Chordata; class Mammalia; order Primates; family Daubentoniidae; genus Daubentonia; species Daubentonia madagascariensis. The sequence continues at coordinate 14,358,848 of JAKFHU010002658.1, forward strand.
TGGTGCCTTAGGTGGTGCTGGATGAAGCAGGGTCATCTGTGCTTCTGCTAGAGCACTTCCTGTGTGATAAGGGAGATGAACGCATTCACTATCCGTGTCTTTAAGCTGCCCACCCTGCTGCCTTGAAAAGCCCCACACACATGGGCCAGGGAGCCAGCATTTTTTTAAATGTTAAAAAAGTAAAAAGAAACAAGTAAAATTACTTTCAATAATGTTTTATTTAGCACTCTATTTCCAAAATACAATCATGTCAGCATATAATCAGTATACAAATCATTGCGCTATTTAGCTTTCTGTCTTTTTGCCGGCTCTGAAGCCCTGTGTGTAGTTTACACTTACAGTTCAGTGTGGGCTCATCACATTGCGCGTGCTCAGTAGCCCTGTGGCCAGAGGCTGCCACAGGGACAGAGTAGTGCCCGGGATCTTACTGTGGGGCTCGTGGAGCTTTCCCTACGGAGCCCTCGTCTCTGCCCGTGTACCTGCCTGCATCTGGCCTGTGACTGGCCTGGTTCTCATCTCCCAGCAGCTTCCCAGTTCTGCCTTTCTGTCCCCGCTGAGGTGGGCCTGCCCTCCGACACCCTGGTACTAGGGGCACGTCCATGCTTTGCTCCTAGCCCTGAAGTCCTCCCAGGTTGCGCTAGCTGTCGGCGCCCTGCTTTCTGGACACGGGCCTCCCTCCTGCCACTGGGCAAGCCATTGTGTCACATGAGAACCTCGTTTGTCTGGGGAGGCTGTGGGTAGGGCATTAGGAACAGGGGCACCGGGGTCTGACCATCTAGATGGGCACCTGGACTCTGCCACTCACACACTCTCAGGCCCAGCCCTTCATCCCCCCCATGCCTCAGTGCACCTGTTTGTAAGAAAGGAGTGCCTTGGGCCAGAAAACATGGAAACCTCCTGGAATTGGACTATTCTCGGGATTGTGCATGTGGTCTATTGTATATAAACTTAAACCACGTGAAATTGCAGGATGACACAGCTCTGGTGCCCTGGAGTTCTGGGCTTACCTGTTCCCATCCTTGTTTATTGAGGCAGAGGAGGGGAGGGGACCTGCCCTGAGGGTGTGCCTGGTGCAGGCCTGTCAACCAGGTCGTTTTGGCAGACACCTGAGCCAGGTAAAGGTCCCCTGAGCGTTTTAAGAGCAGCCCCAGCTGGTGCCTCAAGTGTCCCCACACCTGCCCTCCTTCTGCACTAACCTGAGATGGTGTTAACTTCTCAGCGCAGGACCCGGGTATCTCCCCCAGCCAGAGTCTGTGTGCGGAAAGTTCCAGAGGCCTCAGTGCAGGCTCCCTGTCAGAGAGCACAGTGGGGCCGGTGGAGGCGTGCTGCCTAGTCATCCTGGCTGCAGAGAGCAAGGTGAGCCCTCCCGAGGCCCCACCCACCCATGGCCAGGCCCTGCCCCTGGCCTGCCCTGCCCGCAGCCCCGCCCCTGGCTCCACCCAGACCCTGCTCAAGACCGGGCCAGGCCCACAGGCCCTACCTAGCCCTGTCCAGCCCTGCCCAGGGCCCTGGCCCTACCCTGGTCCTGCCCACAGCTCTGCTGCACCCATGGCCACATCCCAGGTCCCACCCCAAGCCCTGGCCTCTGCTCCCAGCCCCTCCCACCCTCAGCCCTATCCTGAGACCTCTTGCTCATCATTCTTCTCTTCAAGGTGCCCCCCCTTGCTGATGGGTGGGTGGTGGTGGGGCCACCTGCGTGGTGACCGCACCCCAGACCTGCCTGATCTTAAGGACTGTCCTTGCAGATTCCTCACAGCCTGGAAGAGGCAAGGGTTGGGCATTTGTGGGTTTGGGGCTCCCCTCAGCCACCCAGTAACCACAGGAATTCCAAGAGTCACTTAACACCTTTCTGTTTAATTGATGCATCTGTAAAATGGATAATGGTGTCCATCTTAAATATCCTCTAGTCAAGGTTTCCCAGCATTGGCACCGCTGCCATTTTCAACCGGATAATTCTTTGTTTGGAGGGCTGCCCTGTGCATTGTACAGTATTGAGAGGCATCCCTGCCCTCTCCCCTTGTGACAACTGAAAATGTCTCTAGATATCGCCACACACCCCCTGGGGGGATGCAAAATCACCCCAGTTGAGAGCCCCTGCTTTAGATAGCACAGTGTTATAAAACCATTTTACAGCTGTTAGAAACACCTCCAGGTGGGCTGTGATGCTGGTGGTATCTTCTCTCCCCTCTTCCTCAGGCTGGAGTTGTGAGGGTACTGACAGGGTCAGGTCAATGGGAAGAGGAGGTGGGGCAGGCAGCTGACATCCGTGCCTGCACAGTCCCCTCATACCTATAAGGCCATACCTGGGCCACCATCTGGTCCTAGATGGAATCCTAGTTGGCAGGGTCTCCTTTTTGACAACCTTTTGGGCAGTGAAAGGCAGAGGGATGCTTGGTTTTGGTGTCGTTCATATTTATCGAGCACCTGAGATGTCCCAGGTGTCCTGGAAGTGGCCCAGGAAGGCATGGTCTCCAGCCCTGGCCAGAATGACAGAGCAGCTGCTGTTCCCCCACTGCAGGTTGCTGCGGAGGAGCTTTGCTGCCTGCTGGGCCAGGTCTTCCAGGTTGTTTACACGGAGTCCACCATCGATTTTCTGGACAGAGCGATATTTGACGGGGCCTCCACACCGACCCACCACCTGTCCCTGCACAGCGGTATGTTGGTGAGAGCAGGCAGCGGGCAGGAGCAGGGGCAGGAGGGACCGCTGCAGTGGCCCTCACCTCCCTGTGAGTGACACTGGGAACAGTTAGCACAGTTACTGCAGTGATATGGTGGCCCTTTGTTTCTAGACTTCACTGTTCATACTAGTCTGTAGGGTTTAATCAAGGCAAAAATATCTCCCCTCTTTCAGGGAGTTGTTTTGAGCACAAATGCTGGGCCAAGCTTGGTGGCCTCCCGGCGTAAGTTTGGGGGCCGTGAACACTTGTTCTGGGACCACATGTGGCTGAAGTCACTTTGCCTAACTCAGAACAAAGACAGGGCCAGGAGAAGGCGCCTAGCAGTGGCGCATGTTAGAGAATTGGCGGGGGCTGAGGGGGTCTGGGAACCTTCCTGTCAGTATGCCCAGCCCGCGGCTGTCCTCAGCGTGGGGCTCCTTCTGGGACAGTGGCCGGACGCACAGGGGGCTGCTCAGGCTGCCCTGGGAGGCCAGCCGGTGGTGGTGGGTGGGGAAGAAGTAAAGGCATGCTGCAGGCTACACAGCTGGCCGGCGCTCAGAGCCACCACCTCCTGCACGCCGCACATAGGCTGGTTACAGAGCAGTTTCAGGAATCCATGAGTCCATACAGAATAACTGCTTTATAGACAGGCTCACTTGAGCTAATCTTCTGCACACCAAGATCATCTATTTTTCAAATATATTGGTTATGGAGGATCAATGGTTTGCATAAAAAGAAAGATAGTGGAAATAGTGCAGCCTGTTGCCTGCAGTTTCTTTTTATGGAGATAAGTCCCAGCCCTCTACCCCTCCCCCCAGTTCCCTCGTCTCAGCCTGGAGGGAAAATGGTGCAGAGCCTTGGAGGAGCTGTGCCTGGTGTGAGGGCAGCGGCTCAGCGCCTCCTCTGTTTTTTCGGGCCAGAGCCCCGTGTGGGCACCTCACGCCCTGCAGAGTTGCTGAGCACTCAGGCATGCCTTTTTTTTTTTTTTTTTCTTTTTTTGAGACAGGGTCTTGCTCTGTCACCCAGGCTAGAGTGCAGTGGCACGATCGTAGCTCATTGCATTCTCAAACTCCTGGGCTTGAGTGATCCTCCTGCCTCAGTCTCCCAAGTAGCTGGGACTACAGGCGCACGCCACACGCTCGGCTAATTTTTGTAGAGATGGGGTCTCGCTATGTTGCTTGGGCTGGTCTTGAACTCCTGGCCTCAAGCAATCCTTCCCTCTCAGTGTCCCCAAGTGCTGGGATTACAGGTGTGAGCCACTGCAGCCAGCCCCAGGCATGCTCTCCATCTCATTTAGTCCTTGACAACCCAGTGAGATAGGTACAATCTTTATCTCCATTGTAGAGATGGGTAAGTTGAGGCTTGGAGGTGAACAACTTGCTCAGGGTAACACTGCATGAATAGCAGATGGTTTATTGAGTTGTAGTTAAACATTCAATTTTAGTGTGATTGGTTTGGTCCTTGTGTGTTAGAATTCCCAATATGGTCTTTTATTTTCTTTATCTAATAAATTTTTTTACTGAAAAGTACACAGATCCTAAGTGTACAGTTGAATGAGTTTTCACAAAGTAAGCACATGATGTAATCCCACTACTGAGGGCTCCTCAAGTGGTCTTCCTGCCCCACCATCATTATCCTGAGACCTCTCCGTGGGGTCCGCACACGCACATGCACACAAACGTCACACATACACGTGTGCACACATGCTTATTTCCGCCTCAGGGCTTTGCTTGCTATATTGGTTCTCTGCTACTGCTATAACAGATCACCAAAACTGAGCACCTTAAACAGCACAAATCTGTTCTCCTACAGTTCTATAGGTCAGAATCCAGCATGGTCTCAGTGGGCTAAAATCGAGGTGTCCACAGGGCTGCTTCCTTCTGCAGGCTCCAGGGGAGAAGCCGTCTCCTTGCTTTTCAGCTCCTGGAGGCAGCCGTGTGCCTTGGCTCTCCACCCGTCCTCCATGTGCACAGCCAGCCCCGTGGCATTGCCCCCTGCCCCCGTCATCTCTGACTCTCGGCCTTCCTCTCCCAGGTCTCGGGACCCTTGTCATTACGCTGGGCCCACCCAGATCATCCAGGGTCATCTTCCTATTTCAAGGTCAGCTGGTTGGCAGCCTTAACTCCCCTTTGCCATGTAACGTAACATATTCACAAGTTCTGGCGATTAGGATGTGGACAGCCTTGGGGGGCCACTATGCTGACTGCCGTGCTTACCTTCTTTCCACTGCCAGAAACGTCTCTTTTCTCTCCCGTCCTCCCCCTTCTGCTCTCAGTTGAAGTCTACACTCTCCCCAAGACTCACCTGCCTCTCTTCAAGCTTCTACTTGCTGCTGGTACTCGTGCTGACATGTCCCTTTCCTTAGGTTAGGTTAGGGATAGCAAACTACAGTCTGTCACATAGACCTAGTGGCACTTTTTGAATGTTACCCAAGTAGCTGCTCTGTGCCAGACCCTTTGCTGGTCTGAGGGTCTTGGGAGTCCCAAGGCCTTGGCTGTGTCTGGGCCGGGGGGTCAAACTGCTTGGTTTTGACTGACTTCTGCTATGTGACCTGGGTCAAGTTGCATAATCTCTCTGACTCAGTTCCTCATCCTCAAGTGAGGATGGGCGACAGGTGCCTGGGTTAAAGAAGACAAAGCCCGGCTGGTCCGAGTGCGGTGGTGTTTACAACTAATTGATCATAAGCAGTTACAGATTCTTTTGTTCCTTCCCCACTCCCCCTGCTTCACTTTACTAGCCTTCAAAAAAAAAGAAGACAAAGCCCCTGTGATCCTGCCTGGCACATAGCCAGTAGCCCCAAAGGCAGCTCTCATTGGCTTTGGCCATGGGTGAGTCCTCTGTGGGCTCCAGCCCAGCCCCAACAGGATGTGCATTTGGTAGGATCCTCAGGAGGGGCCCTGCCCTGGGGCACACAGCACTTTCCAGGGCACAGGTGGCTCAATGATGAAGGACTGCAGGGTCCCTGAAGGCCAGGGCTGCTGCTGTCTCCTGTAAATGCAGGAGTCCAGTGGGGCTGGACTTGAAGTGCCTCCCCTCATGTGTCTGAAAATCATCTTGGTTTTCTACGTCTTCCTTGCAGATGACTCTTCTACGAAAGTGGACATTAAGGAGACCTACGAGGCAGACGCCAGCACTTTGTGAGTACACGTGCCCCTGAGCCCCACCCAGGGTTGAACAAGCACCAAACACGTTGCCTGATGTTGTCTGGGCTCTGGCCAGTTGGCCCCCAAGCTCACCTGGGCCCCAAGCTCACCTCACCCTTGTTGAGCCCAGCACCCCAGACTTGCCACCCCCTCCTCATAGGCTTCTAGAGCCCTTGCCCTCCCTCTGGTCTCTCTCTGCCCTGCCTGCCTTCCTGTGGCCTCCAGAGTGACTTTGTAAAGGGCACATTGGATGGTGTCTTTCCTCTGCCCAAACCTGCTGGGGCTCTGGCCTGCGAGCCCTGTGCCTGCCACCTGTCCCCTCTATAGCAGCTCAGCCCGTGCTCTTCTTTCCTGCCACCCTTCTTTGCCTGCCCAGCTCTGGGCACTTCCCTGATCAGTCTGTCCCCTGGGCCTCCCTCCCAGCCTGTTGCCCCCAAAAACACTGCCTACCCCCTTGGCCCACACATTCCTTCCCTCCCTCAAAGCCTGTCTGAAAGCCACACCCTTGGGGAGCCCCAGAACCAGGCCACGCTGACCACCCTCCACACCTGGCCGGCTCTCCTTTTGTCATCATTTTTGTCATCCCTGTCATTGTCATCACCGGTCATTTACATTTCTCTGCTCAAGAGCAGGTACCTGTGCACACCTGGCACTGGTTAGGCTCCTTAAAACGCACATGGGATGGAGGGGTTGGGGTGCCGCCTGCCCACATGCTGCATTCCCTTGCAGCTCCTTCCCTGACTCTGCGGACGTGGGTGGAGTGTCACCGTTGTCCTTCTACATTCAGCCGTCATCCCACGGCAAGACGGTCAGTGAGAGTGAGCTGAGCGCCAGTGCCACCGAGCTGCTGCAGGACTACATGCTGACGGTAGGCACTGGGGGGAGGGGCGAGGAGGAGGTGGTGCTGGGGCAGCTTTTCCCCAGTCCGAGCTGGAGCTGACGCCCTGAGCATACCCAGGTCTTGAGCACAGCCGTTTGATTCTGCCTCCATCACTGCCTTTACCGGGGGCCAGTCTGGGAGAGCATGAGTTGGTGGGGCTGAGTTGGAGGTGCTGTGGCCGTCGGGACTAGACCACAACCCCTGCCTGAGTCCCAGGAGGTGGGGGATGGTGGGCCCTGAAAGGCCACTGGCCAGACACTTTCTACCCATCAGATGGTAGTTTTGTCATTGAAAGCTTTGTCTTCCTGATCTGCATGTGTTTTGTGCCCTGAAGGCATCAATGTTGGCCCTGGGCCCCAGGTGACCACCTTTCCACCCCCACCCTGCTCACTCCTGTCCCTGCCTCTTGCACGCTCCGAAGAGGTGCTGGGTGTTCCAGCTCCGGAGAGTGGAGCTGCCCAGGTGCCTCTGTCTCCTCTGTGTGGCTCCCATGCCAGGCCTGACAGGACGAGGCTGCACTGTGGGCATTCTGACCCCACAGCCTGTGCACACATGAAGCTAGATGGCCAGCATGTGCTTGGTGTGGGCTCGTGCCTGCTGTGGGAGCTCTGCCCAGGGTTGGCAGCTGTGGCAGGGTTGGCTGCCAAATCTCGCCCACTGCACCCAGCCCAGCACCTGGCTCTGCTCTCTTGCAGCTGCGCACCAAGCTGTCATCACAGGAGATCCAGCAGTTTGCCACGCGGCTGCACGAGTACCGCAATGGGGCCTCTATCCATGAGTTCTGCATCAACTTGCGGCAGCTTTATGGGGACAGCCGCAAGTTCCTGCTGCTTGGTGAGCTGGATCCTGAGAGGGGGACTGGTCCAAAGCTTGCCTGGGGAGGCTGGCCCCTCCTGGGAATGTGACCCCTGGTGGGTGGGGTGGGGGCTCCATGAGGGATGGGAGGTTTGAACCAGAGATGGTCATCAGAGTGCAGGCCCGAGGTCAGGGGATCTGCTGACTAGTCAGAAGGGCTTTTCCCAGGGACTGCTGGGGGCCCACCAACAGTCCTTTACTCTCCTGGGAGCCCTTGAGCTAAGCTGGGTGGGCCCTGCCAGGAAGCAGCAGGGAGTTCCCCGGGAGTCGGGCTGGGCGTGAACGAAACACTATTATTTGGAAGGAATGCTGGAGAACAGTCAGGGAGGCATGGGTTTTGGTGAATGTGTAGGAGTTTGATGGGCAGAAGCAAAGATGCCTCTATGCCCAGCAGGTGGAAGGACCAGCCTTTGCCAAGACCCCCAAAGAGCTTACCACATTCGAGCAGAGCAGCTGGCATGCTGGGTGGTCTGGCCTGCCTCAGACAGCTGGGACTTGGCCTCTTGACGTCTGCCTGGCAGAGTCAGGTGTCAGCCCCACACTTCGTGGGGACAGTGACTCAGCTGTGGTTTCCCCTTCTGCTGACACTTAGAACAGGGCAATTTGGTGGTAGCTAGTTGAGGGTTCCTGAGTCCTGAGCCTGTGCCCTTAACAGACCACAGAAGGTGGGTTTGTTACCCTCACCCCGGCCTGGTGAGCTCACGAGAGCATGAAGGGCTGGAGGCTGCGGCAGGCTGTCTGTACAACAGGCCCTGTCTAAGCAGCACCCTAGCCCTTCCGTGCTGGGACCTGTGTCTCCTCCTGGCATAGGGCTCTGCCTGCCCTGGAGCAGGGGTAGAGGTTCTGAGAGACACCCACATAGGAGGGTGGCCTTCTAAGTCAGGGTAGTCACCCTGGGCTGGGCAGTGGTAGGGAAACAGTGAGTTTGGGTGTGAGGCCTTCCTCTGAGAGACTGTACCCTCATTGCTGGGTGCCAGGAGGCAGCTTCAAGGACTGCTCTGGGCTCAGCTTTCTCACCTGTAAAATGGGGCTTTGTGAGGACTGACAGAATGACGCCTGTGCTGGCGCCCCGAGGCCAGGAGGGCGGGTGTGCCAGAGGCAGTCATCTGCCCGGGGCCTGCAGTGCCTGTGGGAGCTGGGGACTTAGCCAGGCCATCTGGCTCCAGGGTGCGTGCTTTCAACCTCAATTGATAGACACGGTAAGCATGGTGTCAGGGTCCCCCGGGCTGTGCACCCAGGGGCAGCTGCAGCCATGTCCAGGGGCTCTGAGCCCTGGAAGCAGATCTGAGTGGGCCGAGCCCACCTGGAGGTGCCGTGCTGGTTGTCTCGCGTCTGCAGGTCTGAGGCCCTTCATCCCCGAGAAGGACAGCCAGCACTTCGAGAACTTCCTGGAGACCATTGGTGTGAAGGATGGCCGTGGCATCATCACTGACAGCTTTGGCAGGCACCGGCGGGCCCTGAGCACCACGTCCAGCTCCACCACCAATGGGAACAGGGCTGCAGGCAGCTCAGATGACCGGTCGGCACCCTCTGAGGGGGACGAGTGGGACCGCATGATCTCGGACATCAGCAGCGACATCGAGGCGCTGGGCTGTAGCATGGACCAGGACTCAGTGTGACATGGGAACACCCACACCTTCTGCACCATCATCCCAGGCCTTCCTGGGAGGAGGTGACCGGACCTGCGTGTCCGCCCTTCCCGCTTGCTGGAGGCTGGGGAGGAGCTCCAGGCACAGGTGGCCCCGGGCGGCCCAGGCCCTCCACTGTGAAGGAGCCAGGAGTTGCTGAGGGACACATCCCAGTGCTGGGAGGAAAGCTCTGGGCCTTGTCCACCTGGCCTCTGCCAAGCCCTGCACCATGTACCTGTTTGGGGAGGGCCAGGTCGAGCTGGCAGGGAGAGCCGCTCCTGTCAGCCAGGGCCTTGGACAGCTGTCCGTTTTGCACATGATGTTCCTATTGTAACTCTCAGAGACCTTAAAAAGAAGTTTACTGCAATGTGAATAATTTAATCTCTGGTTGCCAAGCATGTTTCTGATCCATTTGGGTAAGAGCCATGCCTGTCAGGATGGGTGACCATTCTGGCCTCTGTCCCTGGAGCCACATCTGCCCTACAGTGCGTAGGGCTGGGCACAGTGATCTCAGGGGGCTGGAGTGGAGGAGGCAGCAGGCTTTTGTGCCACAGGAAGGACTCGATTTGGGCTTTGGCTTTGTGGATATGGGACAGGAGCAAGTGTTCTGGGGCCTCTCACAGGTGACAGGGACAGTGTGAGGCATGTGAGTGTCAGGGACTCCTTGATCATTATTACATCCCATGCACTGAATCCTCTAAGGACCCTGGCTGTGCCCAAGGGCCCCTGTCCCCCACCGTTGCAGGTGGTCTCCCCAGGAGCAAAGCCTGTGCTCCTCTGCTGACCAGAGTGCCATCTGCGAGACCTCATCATCTCGGGGCCCAGGGTCTGGTTCTTCAGAGGGGCCAACTTGCTCCTCTGCTGCCCCTCCCAGTGCCCTCATCCTGTCCCTGTCCCCATCCGCAGTGAGCCCTTCCCCACAATCCCTGTTGGCTTCAGTCTTGCCTTTATCCTTTGGGCCCCCACAAACCTTCCTTGGGGCACGTGGAGGGGAGAGGGGAGGTAACCTGGGGTCAGGTTGTCCTGGGCTTCTCGGTCCACTGGAAAGCAGCCACACCCCTGCTGAGACCCCCAAGGGCACATCCAGGAAGCCCCAGGGCTGAGGAGACTGGACAGTCGCATCCCCTTCCTGTCCAGGCTGGGAGCCATGTCCTGTTGGGTGGAGGGGCTGCATGTCAGGTTCTAGGGCCTCTCTGGCCCAGCCTGGGGAAAGGGAGGAGGCAGAGCCCTGGGGGCTCCATCGATGCCTCAGTTGTGTACAGGCCAAGCCAGGGAGTCTGGAGTGTCCCTCAGGCACCTTCCAGAACAAGGTGGTTGGTTCTGTGTGTTATCTCAGCTTTAGGACAGGAAGGTGGCCAGGATAGTGTTTAATAGGGAGAATTCCCTTTGTCCTGCACTGTCCTAGAGCTTCTCCCTCATGGGACCCCTGGCCAGGGAAGGCAGAAAGGCTCTTTGTTGTTGATGTCATCTCTAGGTTTATGTGCAAATGGGCCTGCCCTGGAAGCATCAGGAGAGACTGAGGACAAACCAGAAAGTCCCCTGGGCTCCTGCCCCTGCCAGAGCCCACCCTGTGCCAGAGTGGGTCACAGTGCCCAGCCCACCCCTCTGCACAGGCTGAACATGGCCTTTTATGGGTCTTCTATGTGGAGAGTTAGAGGAGCCACACACCTGTCCCTCCAGGGCCCCCGTCCTGGATGGGGCCCCCACACTGCGGATCACTGGTCTTTGCCAGCAGAAAGAGTAGAGGACCTGGAGCAGAGCTGGGTCGAGGGGACGGCAGGGGGCGATGAGGGGACAACAGTTCAATAAGGGGACACCAGAGGGCGATGAGGGGACACCAATTTATTGAGCAGCAGAGCTGGGGGAAGGGGCAGGATGGACCCAGCTTCAGGTCAGCAACTACATGGTCAGTTCCTGCAGAAAAACGCAGAAAGAGAGAGTCATGTCAGGGAAGCGCCACCACCCTGAGCAGAGCCAACAGCAGGACCTCTCCGAGGCCCGCAGGAGCCAGTGCTTGCTCACCATGATGGCATTGACGATGTCACTGTGGTTGTCTCTCAGGGCCCGCACAGCCTTGGCCCTGGACACGTTGGCTTGGGCCATCACCAGCTCAATGTCACGAAGCTCCAGCCCTGCCTCGTCCACCTGAGGTAGGGGGAGCAGGGAGGTGGCTGGAGCTGCCTGAGGCCCCTGGGCCAGAGCCCTTCCCTGGAGGCAGGGCCCCCCAGACAGACTCCTTCCCTAGGCACAGCCATGCAGGGTCCTGGAGCCCCCGGACCTCACCTCCTCTTCCTCCTCCTCCTCCTCCTCGTCCTCCTCTTCGCACTCGGGCCTCACGCGGGGCCTGGGTGCTGACTCAGGGACCAGGGCCGAGGGCTCTGAGGGCACCTTGAACTTCTCGGCCGCAGCCTTGTGCACTTGCTGGGACAAGTCTTCGATCTGCAGCACAGGAGACAGCTGTGTCAGCAGAGCCCACACGCTCCCTGGCCCCGTCCCCCTCATTCTGCCGCAGCTATGGCCAGGACAGACCTTGGCCTCGCCAAAGACCACGTAAGTGTCCGAGGCTGGGCTCTTGAAGACGTCAGGCTTGGCAATGACAAACAGGATGTTCTTGGACTTCTGGATGGTGATCCTGGTGACTCCTTGAATCTGCCGCAAGCCCAGCTTCGACATTGCCTGGGCGCAGGGGGCAAAGGTTGGGCTCTGAGGTGGCGTCAGCCCAAGTCAGGGGTGGAAGGCAGCCCAGTGCCTGGGAAGGCCAAGAAGGGCTCTACCCGAATCTCCCCCGGGACCTTGGGTGCTCAGTCCTTCCCTGTGTGCGGAAGGGGGCTGGCCTCAGTCTGTAAGGGCTGTCTCATGACATCCCAGCCTCAGCTGTCTAGGGGAAGGTGTGCTGGTTACTGGCATTGACCCAAAGGCCTCCTGACGGATGGGATTTCATTAGCTGTGCAGTGTGAGGGGTCTTGGTAAGGAAGTCCCCTATGTAGATGGTCCCAGTCTTGGGGTCCCAGGGTGAGCCAGCAGCCCACCTTTCGTGCCTTCTTCTCACTGCGACTCTGCTTGGCTTTGGCGATGGTCTCCTCACTGCTGCCTGTCGGGGCCTGGGGAGAGGTGAGGGCTGAGCATCCATGGGTAGGGGTGTGGAGCCCCCCCAGGGGCCCGCCCTCTCCCCTGGACAGGGCACCTGGGCTGAGCACTGCGTGGTCTGAGGTGCCAAGACGTCCTGCTCATCCAGCTCAGCTGATGACTCCCCGTGGCTATCCGAGTGCTGGCCCGAGCCCGGGGCCTGAGGTGAGTCTGGGGAAGGGGAGAGGTACGAGGATGGCCTCTCCCTTCTAGGGGGAGGGCTTGGCGACATGGCCCTGCTGCCACATCGAGGCCAGAGAAAGCAATGCTGGCTCTCCAGCCCTGGGGGCCCCACCCCACACTGCTCCTTACCTTCCTCCAGGCTGTCCTCGTCCTCTTGCTGCTCCGAGGTTGGGAGCCCTTGAGGGCCAGCTGGGCTCCGAGGCCCAGAGCAAGGAGGCACTTGGCAGGGGGGCGAGATCCGTAAGGCCAGGTCTTTGGCATCCGTGGGGGCTGCCCTAGGGCTGAGGAGGGGGGAGTGGGGCGAGAGGCTGACCCGCTGCCCAGCCCCTGGAGGCTGCGAGGTTCCTGAGACAGCAGTAGCCGCTGGCTGGGCTCCTGCCTGGGGCGGTGGGAGGCCTGGAGAACCTGGGGGCTCCTCGTCCTCCACGGAGTCTTCCTGGGGGCCCTGGCACAGGCAGGGGGCAGGGGGCTCCAGTGGGGGTGGGGATGCCCTGGCAAGGATGCCAGGAGTAGAGGTGTCAGGGCCTGGGAGCCTGTCTTGGGGTGCACTGGGCAGGCTCCTGGTGGGGTTTTCTGGGGGCTGTGGCAAGGGGGGGCTGAGGACCCTGGGTGCTGCCTGGGGCCGTTCCTCACTGCCCAGGCCCAGCACTGGCTCCAGCTGCTGGGAGGGTGGTGCGGACATGGGGAGAGGCTCTTCAGGACAGCCTCTGTCCAGCCCGGACGCAGCCCCTGCTGGAGACTCTGGGCAGGAGCCCAGACCGGTCTCTGCGGCCACAGCTGTGGGAAGTCTGGGTCCAGGAGGGGCCTTTGGGCCCCTTTTCTCTCTAGCTGGGCTCGGGGGCTGTGCCTGGTCGACCTCAGGGCAGGCAGCAGGACATGCCTCGGGAGCCTCCCCTGCACCTTGGGGTGCTGCCCCGAGTCCATGTCCCTGTGCCGGTGGCTTAGGGCCTCCTTCCCTTTGGTTCTCAGCCCCCAGGGCCTCCTTTTGGGCTGAGTGGGGTTCAGCTCCATCACCTGTGTGCACTCGGGCTTCCAGACATGCTTCCCACTCGGGCACAGAAAGGCCCTCAGCTAATTGCTCCCCAGCACCAGAGGCAGGCTCGGGAGGATCGGGGGCCTCCATGCCCAAGGTGGGACATGCATATTCATGTGAGGCCCAAGGGGCCTCCGCTTCTGCAGCTGGCTCTGGGTCATCCTGTTGGAAGTGGTCCAAGGCTGGAGACTCCACACCTCTAGGGAGGGCTGCATCCTTCTCCTCAGATGCTGACCTCAGTCCTAACACCACACCTACTTCTTCCTGGGCCATGGAGGCCATGAGCTCTGTCCCTGGGGTGCAGCCTGCTTCTGCCTGCAAGGCCTGAGGGGTGACCGCAGCCATAGGCTCCTGGCCTGAGGGGGAGCCTGCGTCTGGCAGGGGCAGAGGTGCTGCCATAGCACAGTCCTGGTGTGAGGGAAGACCCTCCTCAGCCTGCTGGGGCACAGGCGTGGCTGCAGCCATAGGCTTTGGGCCTGAGGGGAGGCCTGGCCCTCCTTCTTCCTTCAAGTTCTGAGGAGGGTCTGGGCACAAGGCGAGGCTTGCTTCCTCCTGCGGAGTTGGAGGTATTTCTGCAGTGACAGGCTCCTGGTTTAAGGTAGCGCTTATGCCCTCCTGGGAGGGCTGAGGCATTGCCCTGGCAGCAGGTGCCTGTCCAGCGGTGGAGTCTGCTTCCTCCTCCCCAGCCTCTGGGGTCACACGGGTGGCCACCTCCACCTGGAGGCCTGGGGCTGCCTGCAGAGTGTGAGGGGTCACAGTGGCCGCGGACTCCTGGCCTACCACGAGGCCCTCTTCTGGTATTTCCACAATGGACTCCTGGCTTTGGGGGAGATGGGCCTCTCCTCCTGAGACCGGAGGAACAGCCTCTGGGCCCCCGGGTGCGGCCTCCTCGTGAGCCTGCAGCCCCTTGGCGCCACCTCCGCTCTCCTCCTCTGTCTTCTGGACGCTGTCCTGAAGCAGGGTGGTGGGCTGGGCGTGGGGCTCCCCGCTGTACAGTCTCTCGTCATCCGCCCCCGCATAGGAGGTTGAGTCCGAGTCGGAGGAGGCTCTGGAAGTGTCATCTCGAAAGGCAAAGGCTTCGTCCATGCCCTCCATGATGGACAGGTCAGACAGGGACTGCAGGAAGGAGGCGGACGTGGTGTCGTCCTCACCCTCCCCGGCCAGGTCCCCAGCTGGGTCGGGAGCCGCGACCTCCTCCTCTTCTTCCTCTTCCTCCTCCTCTGGAGGCAGTGGTGTCACCTCCACTGCTTCTACCTGGAAGATGAGGCTGCCCTGGAAGGGCAGGAGGGCTGCAGGGATCATTGGGTCATTGGCCAGGAAGTCTAGGTCAAAGAAGTGGCCCTCCTGGCCCCAGGAGGAGTCGCTGTCTGCTGAGAGGCTGGACTCGGAGGACGGGGGCCCCGGGGGCCCTGCAGGGTGCAGCTCTCGTTCATCCATCACAGACCCCGTGGGGGAGAGGCCCCAGCCCGAGGGGAAGTCCAGCCCTTCAGCGGGGGCCAGCAGGCTGAGGGAACAGGAGGGCGACGAGGCCCAGCTGTCCCCATCAGCTGTGATGTAGGAGCCTGAGGGTGAGGCTGGGGGTGAGTCCAGCAGCTCTTCCAGAAGCTCTGCCTCTGAGTCCCAGGTGTCCCTGTGGGGCCCTCGGCCAGGGAGCAGGGCATAGATGGTCTTGGTGGGGGTGGAGGGAGGCGTGAAGTAGGAATCAGGGTCTGGGGGAGGGGAAGGCACAGAACAATCACCCTGAGAACATGACTCGGGGGGCGGGTTCAGGCTTGTGTGCCCACCACCCTCCCAGTCCCTGAGCACTGGCTGGGCAGCCCTGGGTGACGGGAGGGCCTGGCACGTCTCCTCGCCCATCACAATCCGGGGCTCCAGGGTGGCCGGGAGAGGAGATTCAGCGGGCAGAGCCTGGTGGGGGAGGCCCTCGGGGAGGAGCACTGGGCTCGGGCTACCCTCAGCTGGGTCTGCCCAGGCTGAGGGGGCCCCACGGGGCCCTGCATCCCAGCTCGCTCCCTCTGGCTGGGGCCGGGTACCCGGCTTGCTGGGCAGGAACGAGAGAGCCAGGGAGCTGGGCCCTGGGGTCAGGACATGGGGCTCCCGCCGGTCCCCTCTCGGGATGGTGGCAGCAGCTGCATCACAGGAAAGATCTGTGGAGACAGAGAAGGACATGAGGCGCCTCTGGACGCACCTCCAGGGCAGGGGCAGGCCAGGGGAGGTGCATTTCCCATGAAAAAGGCTCAGAGGAGATCTGGCCGAGGAAGGTAGGAAAGAAAACAGAAGAGGCGGTGGGGGCTCTGTTTGAGGGAGAATTTCCAGGAGTTTTGACAGAGCAGAGAGCAGCTGATGGTGGCTTTGTGGAGGGGGAGTTTGTGGGGAGTGTTGTTGGGTGTTATAAACGGACTTGCCCAGCAGCTTTTCTCAGGGCACTTCAGCAGAGGCAGCTAGCATTTCTGTCTCTTCTCGGAGACTGGCTTGCTGTTTCTGTTCCACACACTCAGTGTGGTTCAGCTGGGCTTGGCAGGTGAGGGCAGTGATCAGAAACTGACCTCCCAATAGAGGCACCACATGAGGCAGGCAGGGGCTCGCACGATCTGTAGCTCTGGAACATTCCAGGTCTCACGCCTACTGTGAAGTGGAGGTCTTGCCTCTCTGACTCATCTCTCCTATCCTTGCTGCCTATACTTAAGGCCACCCTGTCAGGGTCTCACCAAGGCTCTACCCTGACCCTGCTGCCCTCCCCACTCCCTGTGGCCAGGGAAAAGGGGAAGCCAGGGGTCACCGCATGCAGCCAAGTGTTGGAGAGCAGAGACAAAGTGTCCCACCAAGGCTGAGTTGGAGCATCCAGCCAGAAGGGTGGTGGTGGGCAGGGATGGTGACCGTGGAGTCCAGTGAGAGCACAGGACAGCTGTGCAAGGGCCAGCGGGAGCCTCTGGCTGAGTCTTCTCCATGGTACAGCCACCCCATGGTGAGCACAAGATCCTTCCCCGGGCTGGGAGCTCCTATCCTGCCCTGCGGCCTATCTCTGCGTCCCTGGTGCACCCTCCTCACCCACACCCCAGGCAAGATCTCACAATGAGGCCACAAGTGCTCAGTAACTCCATGGGCTAAAACCTCCAGCTGAGAAGTAGGTCCACACTCACCAGGAAGTAACGTGCATGGGCCAGAAAGGACTTAGAGGGCTCAAGAAGGTGGAAGAAAACCCCTCTGAAGTTGCACCACCCCACACCACTGTGGTTTTCTGCCTTCTGGTCTCTTACTGGCCTGCATTTTATCACAGGTGAGATCACACTGCACATTTGGTTTTGAATCTAGTTGTTTTCACCCAACATAATCTCATAAGTATTTTTCTGTGTGCTCCAAATGCTCACAAGCCTCATTTTTAATGTCTCTGTGACATCCCCTCCCTCACCTGGACCAAGGCCAAGAACACCTCTGTTTGAAGCATTGGATTAAGACCCTCCTCCCTCCAGAGCCCAGGCCAGGTCCTGCTGGTGAGACAGGGAGGGGCAGTGCACAGGGGCTAGTTCTCTGGGCTGCAGATGCCTGCCTGGTGATTCCTTGTCACTACTGACAAGGACAACATTCCCTGTACCTCACCTTTCCCATCGGCAAAGTAGAGCCAGGATTAGAGGTAAAGCTGAAGAAGGGGTTGGCCCCATTGCCAGGCTGCCCTATCTGCCCTCAGCAGCATCAGAGCCCTGGGCCCTTGGCCACCAGCTGGGACTTTTCACCCAAGGGCTTTGCTGCTGGGGTGCTAGGGCATCCTGAGAGAACGGGGTCCTTTGGGTCCACAAATGCCTGACACCCAACACCAGCAGTGGGCGTGGCTGGTGGGGTGTCACTAGGTGCCCTGAGGTTGGGCTCTTGGCTCTGGGCCCTGGCGTGGCCCCCAGGGCAGGGGAATGGCAGAGCTGGGCCAAGGTCAGAATGGAAGGGAAACCAAAGGCCAAAGGATTTTGTAACTAATTCAAGGTCACCAAGCACGGCAGAGCGGAGCAGCACTCTGGGGAGTCCCGGCCTGTACTGCCTGCCTCCCACCCAGTGTGCAGCCAGCAGCCTCTGTCACCTCTCGGCCAGGCCCCAGGACCCAGCACTATCCCATTCCCAGGCAACTTCTTGCCCACAGCAAGGTGCCCTTGGCCCTACCCAAAGCACACATGGCTGACCTCCATGGCAGGGCCATCCAGGTTCTGATCGTCCCCAGGCCCAGGTGGACCCATCAGCCTCCACCAACACTTGCTGACCCAGCCTCTCCAAGGACCACCCGGGTCCATTGCTAACCAGGCCACCGCCCCCAAGGCCACCCACCTCCCAGACTCAAATCAGCCCTTTTCCTGACAAATTGGTCCTGCCTCTGGGCTTCCTCAGGCTCCAGCCAGTCCTGCTCCTCCCTCCAGAGCCATGACCAGTCTTGGCCCTAGATAGCCTGGGATGCAGTTGAGGACATTCCCGGTGGGCACCTTCAGAGATCCGCTGCCCTCCCCTCCCGCCCTTCCCCCCAGAACCCACTGCCTTTGGTCCAGAGCAGCCCAACCCCGCCAGGTCGGCAGCACCGTGCAGACAATGGGGAGCAGCGGACAGGACACAGCCCCACGACCCCTGGGTCAGAGGCCAAGGGCGCAAGCCCCCACGTTGTTTCTGGCTCGTGGAGGGCACTCCCTGGGCCCCCCACTCTTAGCTGCGGTTCTGGCGAGGGGGAGGGCAGGGTTCGTGTGGAGGGAAGGACAGGGCGCGGAAAGAACCCGGGAGGGGCCAGCCAGGTGGGTGAGGAGGATGGGAAAAGGAGAGGGGCCGGTTAAAGGACACGGATGGAGCGAGAACCCGGGCTGGAGAAGGGAGCGGCCTGAGGGAGGGGAAGAATCGGCTGTGACCTCACCTGTGCGGGGCCGGGGTCCGCCCGCCTCAGGCAACAGCAGCTCGGCGCGGGCAGCCTCCCCGGGCATGGCCTGGCCGTGCGCCCGCCTGTCCCTCGCTCCCTCGGTCCCTCTGTCCGTCGGTGCCGCCGCCCCGCCGAGCCTGCGCGGCCACCGCCCCTCGACCCGGCGGTGGGGGGAGTGGATGACGTCAGCGCCGCCCCGCCCGCCCGGCACCCCAAGTGAGCGTGCGCGGGCGCGCCAGGCACTGCGGGGCGCGCGGGGGGGCTCCCTCCCCACCCTCACCCCGCCCCGCGTGGCCGTATTCTCGCGGTGCGCGGGTCGAGGGGGCGAGAGGGGCGCCTGCGCCCGGCCCCGCCTTTCCCGCAGCTTTCCCCCGCTTTACCAGGGAGGGGATTCGGGGCCAGCTGGAGGCCGGGCTCCCCCCAAGGGTAGCATCAACCCTTAGCTGGGACGAGGCGGGGGTGTCCCCAGAACCTGGAGTGCGGAGGCCTGGGAAGGTGCTTGGGGATCCTGGGGGGCGGTGCTGGGAGTGCTTCTGGGGTGGGGGGTGGAGGCACAGCCTCTCCCCCATTCTCCGCCCCCCAGCTTCACTCCATCTCCCCCACCTCGTCCCCCCGCCGCCACCGGCTGACTGGGAAAAGGGCGCAGGGCCAGGGGAGGGGAGGGGGCCCTGCCCAGCTCAATGCCTCCATCCAAAAGGTGAGCCGGAGCCGCAGCTCCAGAGTGATTGGCTGGTCCTTGCAGTCGGTCTCCGTGGCAACCGCCTCCTGTCTCCATGGCAACCGGAGATAGAGCCGGCGAGAGCATAGCAGGGAAGGCGTCCAGGGTGGGTCTCCAGGTCTCTCTGAAACTCGAAACTCGGTGATCTGATCCCCACCCCCGCCCCCAGCTCTCTAGGCAGTGGAAGAAAAAGGGAAGAAATGCGCCTCCCTGCATTCCTGGCAGCCCTCTCTGACACATCTCCCAGGAGGAATCACAGCCCTTGGCCTTCCTGAAATGTGCTCTTGCTTCCACACAGGCTGGTGCATCACCCAATTCACTGGGCACCGCCCTACCCCGTGCCAGGCACCGGGAGACGGATGAATGAGACATTGTCATCACCCCTGAGTGCGGTAGGGGGAATCAGAGCAGCCATTGTCACAGGCATGGAGGGAGGCTTCAACGTCCTGAGTCTTCTGCTGGTTCCAACTTCGAGCTCATGAAGCCAGGGCCTGCCCTCTGACTCCCCCTAGACCTGCCCCAAGGCTCAGCACCACCTACCTGGCTGCCTGCTGGGCATCTCTCCGCACTGGACCCCAGGCACCAGACCCACCACATCAGTAGAATTAACATCAATTTTAAACAATCTCTTCCAGCAAACAGAAGAGGAGGGGACACTTCCTAACTCATTTTATGAGACAAGAAATATCCTGATGCCAAAACCAACAAAGTACCAAAAAGAAAAACAAAAAACAACCCCCCCAAAAAACCCCAAAGAACAAAACCAAAAACTACAGACCAGTATCTCTCATGAACATAGGCACAAAAATTTTCAATAAAATACTGGCAAATCAAATCCAAAAATGTATAAAAAGAATTATACACTATGAACAAGTGGAACCTATTCCAGGTATGCAAGGTTAGTTCACCACTTGAAAATCAATCAACATAATTCACAGCACCAACAGGTTAAAAAAGAAAAACTGTATAATAATACCAATTGACACAGAAAAAGCATTTGACACATCCAACATCATTATAAAATTTTTTTTTAGCAAGTTAAAATAAACTTGATAAAGATTACATACAAAAAACTTACAGCTAACATCATCCTTAATGGTAAAAGACTAAATGTTTTTGAAGATTGGGAACAAGGCAAGTGTATCTGCTCTCATCACTCTTTTCCACATATTACTGGAATTTATAACCCCTGCAATAGGCAAGAAAAGGAAATAAAAAACAGATTGATTTCTAGAAGTGAAAGTATGAGGAGTTCTGCTGAGGAGTTCACAGCTCCCCAGTGAAACTGGTAAAAATTAATTTTTTTAAATTAAAGCTTCGGCCAGGTGTGGCAGCTCACACCTGTAATCCCAGCACTTTGGGAGGCCATGAGTTCAAGACCAACCTGGGCATCAAAGCAAGACCCTCTCTCTACAAAAATAATATTAAAAATTATTTAAAAATTTAAAAATAAACCTTCTGGAAATGGCCCAAAGGGAAAACAGAAAATGAAGAAACATCTATTCAAGAAAATCTATGAAAATTTAGTAAGAAGGGCAAGAGTCTATAGTATTTGAACCAAGACTGCTTACTCTCAGCAAAGGGAGGTGGACTCCACACCAGAATGGTACAGCCAAGAGGGAACACAGGGTTCCTTCTTCCCCCAGCTCCCAGCCAGAAGGCTTTCTGCCTGGGAGGAGGAGGATTTCAGTGTTTCTCATCCTGCTCCCAGCTACCTGTTGCTGAAGCTAAGTCCGAGGTGAGCGTGGTTGAGAGGTGGGAGCTCCCTTCTTCCACGTGGCCCCCACTTGGACGGGAGGCTCCTTGGGCACGGCATGCTGAGAATGCTGGAACCCTGATAGCCCCCTCCCAGCTCGTGAGGTCGTAGTTCCATGCCAAGAGAGGCTGCTGCCTCTGCTTCACTGAGTGCTCAGCTCCTAGAATGGGGGTATTACTCAGAAGCTGGCCATTGAGCTCAGAGATTTCTGCCTGGGGGGAGAAGCAGGTTTTAAAAGATAGCCCCTGATCTTTCTAGAGGAACCGACTTCACTTGAAACAGAGTATGGGGAAATTTAAACCTAAGGGCACGCTCAAGAGCAGTGGAGGTCATGGTGAAAGGCAACGGGAAGGAAGTTCATGGATCTCATGAAGATACAGCCTAGACTGCAGGTTGGCTAGTTTGCAGGAGAAAACTGGGGAATTAGCCAGATGCAGGAGCCCTCTTGGGATTAGAGAAAATATCAATCTCTAATACTGACCTCAGAAACTATTCTATCCAAGAGGCCACAATTTGGATTAGTTTGCAGAGGAATTTATAGCCCAGAGCATTGTTGAAAACAATAGAGCAATCAGTGAAGTTTAGCGGTGGCACTTAATGGAGTTTAACAGCTGGGCATCAGGGAAAGAGAGTACCACTGTCATTCCAGGGTAACTGTGAGCATACCCACAGCTACACCTTTCTGAGAAGGAACATCAGAAGCTTAACACTGTGGGGGAGAGGAGTAGACATCACTAAAATAATCCAGCTAGACACTAGACAAATAAACAAGCAAATAGCAATAACAAGCTCCAGAATGGAGCGGGATCAGACCAGTACCCAGAGTTGCTACAATGTTATTAAAATATGCACTTTCCAACAAAAATTACCAGACACACAAAGAAACAGGAAAGGATGACCTGTACACTAGGGAAAAAAAAAAAAAGCAGGCAATGGAAACGGTTTGTGAGAGCAACCAGATGTTGATTTAACAGAAAAATATTTCAAAACAGCCACTAAAAATACATTCACAGAACTAAGGGAAACCATGATTACAGAAGTAAAGGAAGGTACACAATGACCCTGCATCACACAGAGAATATCAATAGAGATAGAAATTATAAAAATAACCAATGGAAATCACAGAGTTGAAAAATACAACATATGAAATAAAAAATTCACTAGAGGGGCTGAACTGTAGATTTCAATGGACAGAAGAAAGAATTAGTGAACCTGAAGATAGATTGATAGAGATTATAAAAACTGAAGAACAGAGAGAAAAAAGAAAAATAAACAGAAACTCAGAGAATGTGAACACCATTAAACACACAAACATACACATAATGGGAATACCAGGGGGTGAGTAAAGAAAAAGAAAGGAGAAGAAAAATATTTGAAGCAGTAATGGCTGAAAACTTCCCCAATTTACTGAAAAACAATAACGTACACAAACAGGAAGCTCAGTGAACTCAAAGAGGATATATGAAAATAGATTCACAGACACATTATAATAATAAATTAATTCAGCAAGGCTGCAGGATTCAAGATCAATATACAAAAATAAATTATATTTCTGTAAACTTGTAATGAGAAATCCAAAATTGAAATTAAGAAAACAATTCTATTCAAAATGGGATTAAAAAGAATAAAACACTTAGGAATAAATTTAACAAAAGTAGTCCAAACTTAGGGAATTAGGGAATATCTAAATAAATGGGAAAGCATCCCATGTTTATGGATCAGAGGATTTAACATTGTTAAGATGGTAGCAATCCCCAAGATCTAAAGATTCAACACAATCCCTATCAGAGTCCCAACTAACTTCTTTGTAGAAATTGATGAGCTGATTCTAAAATTCACATGGAATTGCAAGGGATCCAGAATAGCCAAAACAATCCTGAATAAAGAACACTTCCCAACTTTAATACTTAACTATCATACAAAGCAACAGGAATCAAGAGACAGTGTGCTACTGGCAAAAGGATACACACACACACACACACACACACACACACACACACATCAACGGAATAGAACTGAGAGCCCCAAAATAAACACATATTAAATACATCTATGGTCAACGATTTTTGACAAAGGTGTTAAGACCATTCAATGGGGGAAAAGAACAGTCTTTCAACAATGGTACTGGGACAACTGGATAGTCATAAACAAAAGAATAAAGATGACACTTATTTCATACCATGCTATGGTTTGAACATTACCTCCTAAATTCATGCTGAAATTTAATTGCCATTGTAACAGTATTAAGAGGTGGGGCCTTATTTTCCTAAGCGAAGTAACTCAGAAACAGAAAAACAAATGCTGCATGTTCTCACTTATAAGTGGGAGCTAAACTATGGACACACAAGGGCACACAGAGTGGTATAATGGACATTGGGGACCCAATGGGGGGGAGGGTGGGGGAGTGAAAGATGAAAAATTACTTATGGGGTACAATGTATACTACCTGGGTGATGGGTACACCAAAAGCCCAGACTCTACCACTGTACAATATATACATGTAATGGAATTCAACTTGTACCCCCCAAATCTATTAAAATAAAGCAAAATTTTAAAAAATTGTTTTAAAAAAAGCGGTGAGGCCTTTAAGAGGTGATTAAGACATGAGAGCTCTGCCCTCATAAATGGATTAATGCAGTTATTTTGGAATGGGTTAGTTATCACAGAATAGACTCCTGATAAAAGGATAAATTTAGCTCCCATTTTTTTCTCTCTTGCACATGCTCTCTTGCCATGTGATGCCTTCTAACATGGTATGACCCTTGCTAGATGCTGGAGCCATGCTCTTGGACTTCCCAGCCTCCAGAACCATGAGCCAAATAAGTGTCTGTTCTTCATAAATTACCCAGTGTATTAGTCCATTTTGTGTTGCTATGAAGGAATACCTGAGGCTGGGTAATTTATAAAGAGGTTTATTTGGCTCATGGTTCTTCAGGTTGTACAAGAAGCATGGTGCCAGCATCTGTTTCTAGTGAGGGTCTCAGGAAGTTTTTACCCCTGGTGAAGGGGGAGCGGGCATGTCACATAGTGAGAGAAGGAGCAAGAGAGAGAAGGAGGGGTGCAACGCTCTTTCAGACAACCAGCTCTCACGTGAACTAATAGAGGGAGAGCTCACTCATTACCTTGGGGAGGGCACCAAGCCATTCATGAGGGATCTGCCCCCATGACCCAAACATTTCCCACCAGGCCTCACCTCCAACACTGGAGATCAAATTTCAATATGAGATTTGGAGGGGCCAAATATTCAAACCCTATCACCAGCTCTGTGGTATTCTAACAGCAGAAAATGGGCTAAGACAAAAAAATTGGTACTGAGAAGTGGGGCTATGGCTATAACAAATCCCTGAAAATGTGGAAGCAGCTTTGGAACTGGGTAATGGGTAGAGGATGAAAGAATTTGGAGGAGTAGGCTAGAAAAAACCAGTATGGCCATGAATGGAGCATTAAGGGTGAGCCTGGTGAGGGTTCAGAAGAAGAGGAGAGCTGTAGGGAAAGTCTCAATCTCCTTAGAGACTACTGCAGTGGTCATGACCTGAATGTTGATAGAAATATGGACAGTAAAGGCCATTCTGATGAGGTCTCAGGCAAAAATGAGGAACAAAGTGTTGGAAACTGGAGTAAATGTCATTCTTGTTGCACAGTAGCAAAGACCTTGGCTGAATTGTGTCCATGCTCAAGGCCTCTATGGAAGGCAGAACTTAAAAGCAATGAACTAGCATATCTGGTGAAAGAAATATCTAAGCAGCAAAGCATTCAGGCTGCTGTATGACTCTTTTAACTGCATATGGTGAGATAGGGAAGAAATGACTTAAAGATGGAATTTATAATTAAGAGAAGCAGAACCTCCTTGTTACTTAGTGCTAAAAAAAATAAAAACAGAAAGAAAAAATTTATTGAAACAATAAAAATGAGAGACAGAGAGAGAGAAACTCACAGGCAGAATGGAAAGATGTGGAAAATTTACATCCTGGCCATTTAAAGAGTGAAAAAGCCTGTTCGGGAGAGCAAACAAAGAGGGCGGCCAAGAGAGTGTTTGCTGAGATTAGTAGATAGAGGGGATCATCAAGACAATGGCAGAAAGACCCCCGAAGGTATCTCAGAGATCTTAGAGGCTGCCCCTTCCATCATAAGCCCAGAGTTCTAGCAGGGCAGAATGCTTTCGGAAGGTGGGCTCTGGGCACCCTCCAAAGCCTCACTGCACAGGGCTGCCTCAGGACTCTGCTCCCTGTATTCCAGTGTAGCACCCCTCAGCTGCCCCAGCTGTGGCTCAAGTGGACACAACTGGTAAGCCTTGGTGGCATACACATGGTGTTGTCTGCAGGTGTGCAGAATGCAAGAGTTGTGGAGGCATGGCTACCTCCACCTGGATTCAAAGGATGTCATGGGATAGCCTGAGGGCCCAGGCAGAAACTTGCCTCAAGAGCAAAGCCACTGCAGGGGATCCCTACTAGGGCAATGCCTGCAGTGGAGCCATGGGAACAAGGCCACCAGTCTCCACTAGAGTAATGCCCAGTGGAGCTGTGGGAACAAAACCACCACTGAGCCCCCAGAGTTGTAGAGCTACTTGTGTGCAACTCCAACCTATGAGAGCTAAAGTGTGGGCTGGGCCCAGCAAAGTCACAGGGCTGGGGCTACCTGAGGCCTTGGGGTCCCAACACCAGTGTGTCTGGGATTTGGGACATGGAGTCAAAGATTATTCTCCAGTTTTAAGATAAAATTTTGTTTACCCTGTTGGGTTCTTGGACTTACTTGGGACCAGTTACTCCTCTTTCCTTGTCTATGTCTCCCTTTTGGAATGGAAATGCCTATCCTACCGTATTTTGGAAGTAGATATAACTTGTTTGATTTCATGGGCTGACAGCTAGAGGAATTTGCCTCAGGGTGAATCATGCCCTGAGTCTCACTCATATCTGATTTAGATGAAACTCTGGACTTTTGAGTTGATACTGGATCAAGTTAAGACTTTTGGAGCTATTGAGATAGAATGAATGCATTCTGTGAGAAGGACATGAGACTGTGGGGCCAGGGGCAAAATGCCATGGTTGGAATGTCCCCTCCAAAACTCATGTTGAAATGTAATTGCAAATGTAACAGTATTAAGAGGCAGGGCCTTTAAAAGGTAATTAGGCCACAAGGGTTTGGCCATCATGAAGGGATTAATGGCATTATCTCAGGAGTAGGTTCCTGATAAAAGGATAAGTT
This sequence comes from Daubentonia madagascariensis, assembly GCA_023783475.1. Lineage (NCBI taxonomy): Eukaryota > Metazoa > Chordata > Mammalia > Primates > Daubentoniidae > Daubentonia > Daubentonia madagascariensis. The sequence continues at coordinate 14,384,908 of JAKFHU010002658.1, forward strand.
TGGCCCCATTTTCTTTCTCATGTGTGCTCTCTTGCCATGTGATGTCTTCTGCCATGGGGTGACCTTGGTCAAATGATGGCACCGTGCTCTTGGATTTACCAGTCTCCAGAACCATGAGCTAAGCAAACTTCTGTTCTTTATAAATTACTCAGTCTATGGTATTCTGTTATAGCAGCAGAAAACAGACAAAGACACACCATACAAAAATTAACTCAAAATAAATCAAAAAGCAAAATGTAGAGCTCTTAGAAGAAAACATAGGAGTAAATCTTCATGACCTCAGATTTACCTAAGAATTCTTAGATATGACATCAAAAGCATGAGGAACATAAAAATAGGTAAGTTGGGCCGTATCAAAATTTAAAACTTTTGTGCTTCAAAGGACATCATCAAGAAAGTGAAAATATAGCCCACAGAATGGGAGAAAATATTTGAAAGTCATATATCTGATAAGGCATTTATATTTAGAACATATAAAGAGTTCTTACAACTCAATAATGAAAGACAAACTAATTAAATATCTGACTAGATATTTCTCCAAAAAAGACATGCAAATGGCTCAAACTCATGAAAAAATGCTCAATATCACTTCATACCCAAAACATGGCTAGAATAAAACTCAGATTACAAGTGTTGTTGAGGATGTAGAGAGACTGGAACCCTGATATGCAGCTGGTGGGAAAGTAAAATGGGTGCTGCCACTTCAGAAAACTGGCTGGCAGTTCCTCAAATGACTAAACATAGTTACCATAAGACCCAGCAATTCCACTGCTAGGTACAAAACCAAGAGAAATGAAAACATATGTCCATACACAAACTCGTACATCAATACTTACACAGCATTATTCATATTAGCCAAAAGGTGGAAACAACCCTAATGTCCATCAATGGATGAATAAACAATGTGTGGTACACACGTACAACGGAATATTATTCAGCCAAAAAAGGAATGAATCCTGATACATGCCACAACATGGATGAACTATGAAAACATGCTAAGTAAAATAAGCCAGTCACAGAATGCCACATCCCATACGATCCCATTCATATGAAAGTTCAGAATAGGGACACCTACAGAGACAAAAAGATCAGTAGTTGCTTACGGCTGGGGGTGGTGATAAGGGGATAGGGAGGTGATAGCTAAAGGGTACATGGTTTCTTTACGAGGTGATGAAAATGTTCAAAAATTGATTGTGGTGATGGTTGCACATTCTGTGAAGGACTAAAAACCATTGAATTATACATTTTAAATGGGTGAACTGTATGGCATGTGAATCATATTTTAATAAAGCTGTTAAAAATAAAAGAACTAAAAGGCATACACCAGCCTGAGTAAGAGAGAGACCCTGTCTCTACAAAACAATAAAAAACTTAGCTAGGCATGGTGGCACCTGTAGTCCCAGCTACTCGGGAGGCTGAGGCAGGAGGATGGCTTGAGCCCGGGAGTTTGAGGTTGCAGTGAGCTATGATGACGCCACAGCACTCTACCCAGGGTGACAGAGCAAAGGCATACCGATGCAAAAGGAAGAGATAAAAAATATTTCTATTTGCAGAGGGCATGCCTGTCTACATAGGAAATCCAAGGGAATAAAAAAAAATGCATAAAGCTATTATAATAAAGAAATTCAGCAAGATCACACAAACATCAACCCCTTTCCATATACTAACAGTGAACATGTGAATACCAAAATTAAGAACACAATACCACTTACATTCACTCCAAAAACATCGCTTAGGTATATATTTCACAAAAACTACACATTGATGAAAGCAAAGACCTAAATAAATAAGATAGCTGTCCACTGGCATCTGCAGATGTTCAGGTCCTTGATATAAAAAGGCACAGTATTTCCTTATAATCTACTATGTACATTCTTCCATATACTTTTATTATTTTTTATTTTTATTTTATTTTCTGAGACAGAGTCTCACTGTCACCCTGGGTAGAGCACAGTGGCGTCATTGTAGCACACTGAAACCTCAAACTCCTGGGCTCAATTGATCCTCCTGCCTCAGCCTCCCGAGTAGCTGGACTATTGGTGCATGCCACCACTCCTGGCTGATTTTTCTATTTTTAGTAGATACGGGGTCTCGCTCTTGCTCAGGCTGGTCTCGAACTCCTGAGCCCAAGCCATCCTCCCGCGTTGGCCTCCCAGAGTGTTATTTTTTTTTTTTTTTAGAGAGAGGGTCTCACTTTGCCACCCAGGCTGGAATGCAGTGGTGTGATCATAGCTCACTGCAATCTTGAACTCCTGAGCTCAAGCAATCCTCCCACCTCGGCCTCCTGAGTAGCTGGAACTACAGGAACACATCACCACACCTGGCTAATTTTTTAAAAAATTTTGTGTAGAGATGGGGTCTCACTGTTGCCCAGGCTCGTCTCAAACTTCTAGCCTCAAGCGATCCTCCCATCTCAGCCTCCTAAAGTGCTGGGATTACAGGCGTTAGCCACCACACCCAGCCGTTTCTCCCGTGTACTTTAAATCATCTCTAGATTACTTAAAATACCTAATACAGTGTAAATGCTATGTAAATAGTTGTAATGTACACTTTAAAAATTTGTATATTCTTGTTGCTGTGTTTTTTAATCCAGGGCAGTGTGAATCTGTGGATGTGGAACCCAAGGATACCGAGGGCTGACTGTATCATGCTCATGGATTAGAAGATTCAACATAGTAAAGATGTTGAGTTCCCCCAAATTGATCTACAGTTTAATGCAATTCCTACTAAAATCCCAGTGAGGTTTTTTTTGTAGACACAGACAAGCTTAGGAGGACCCATTCACTCTACGCGATAGACCTACCTTATAGCTACGGTAATCAAGAATATGTGATATTGGTGGAGAGACAGATAACATAGATCAATGGCACAGAATAGAAAACACAGAAATAGACCCTCACAAATATGCCTAACTCTTCACAGAAATGCAAACGCAACTAAGTAGGAGAGGATAACATTTTCAACCAAAGTTTCTGGTGCAACTGACATTTAGGAGCAAAAACAAACCATAAAATCAATTTAAGTCTCACAAACTATGCAAGTAAGTCCCTCTATTTGAAGAGAAACTCTTCAAAATTTCTTCAAATGAATCATGAACTTCAATGTAAAAATAAAACCGTGACATGCTTAAAAAAAAAAACTGGAAAAAGATGTCAGGACCTAGGGCTAGGCAGCTAGGCAGAGTTCTTAGGCTTGACACCAGAAACATGACCCATAAAAGGAAAAATTGGTAAACTGGACTTCAACAAAATTTAAAACACATGCTCTGCAAAGACCTGAAGGAGATGAGAAAAGAAGCTACAGACTGGGAGAAAATATTTGCAAATCACATATCAAAGGACTGGTAACTAGAATATTAAAAAAAAAAAACCTCAAAAGCAATAAAAAAGCAAACAATCCAAAATTAGAACACAGGCAAAAGACATGAGACACTTCATTAAAGAGGGTAGATGGCAACTAAATGTCTATTTCTTAATAGCTTATCAAAAAGAGATGAAATGATGTTCAGTATCACTAGCCATTAGGGCAATGCAACTTAAACCCATGAGAGAGCACTACACATCTGTAAGGATTACTAAAATAAAGTTAATGACAACATAAAAAGTTGAAGATGTCGATGAACTGGATCCTTCACACACTGCTGATGTGAATGTATTATAAAATGGCATAGTCACCTAGAACACAGCTTGGTAGTTTCTAAAAAAAACCTCAACACATAAACTTCATATGACCTGGCAGTTGCACCCCTGGGCATATTTATTCCAGAGAAATGAAAATTCACACAAAAACCTGGGCACAGATTTTCTGGCTACTTTATCAGTAATAGCTGAAAACCAGAAAGAACCCAGACATCTTCCAGCAGGTGAGTAAATGGGTGTTACAGCCACGCCATGGAATTTCTGTTGCACAAAGAGCAACAGAAAGGAATGAACTACTGGCGCACGCAAGTGGACTGAGAGAGAATTCAAATTCTGAGAATTATGCCAAGTGAAGAATCCCAATTACACAAGTCCACATCCTGTGATTCCCTTTATGTAACATTCTTAGAATGACAAAATAATGGACCAGAGAAGGCTTGTGGTAGCTAAGGACAAGGGGAGGTGTGAGGATAAAGGGCAAAGAGGGGACCTTGTGGAGACGAGAGTGTTCTCCAGCTTGAGTTCTGTTCAGGTCAGTACTGGGGTGTGGCCCTGCACCCTACCCTGCCATTGAGGGAATCACTGGATTGTTTCTTACAACTGCACGGGAACCTGTGATTAGCTCAAAATAGAAGTGAGGGGCCCCAAGTAGTGAACAGGGCGAGCTTTTATTTCTTCAGACACACACCAAGCCCTCCCCAACTGGCTCTTGTAGCTCCTCGGCCTTTTCCCTGCAGACCCTGTGCTGCCACACCCCAAGCACTTGTCCTTGCTGTCCCTTCACTTCAGGATGCCCTTCCCTCCTTCTGAAGCCATCTCTGGCTGCTCTTTCCCCTCCCACTGGGCTAGGGATCACTCAGCTGTGGTAACCCTGTCATTTGCTTGTGCAAATGACAAGGACTGTGCTTACCTGTGTCTCATAGCTCTCAGTACCCCTGGCACAAAGCTACCCAATGCTTGGGAGAGTGCACAGGTTTCAAGGAGAGGAGGGACTAGACTTGCTCTTTGTGAGGGAACGGCCTGGGGTGGCAAGAGGGCAGCAGGCTCCTCCACTCTCAGCCCCACCCCCGCTGCCCCACCCATCCAGTAGTTGGAGGTGACCCACAGTTCCCTGACTCCCTTTTAGTCAGGTTCTGCCAATGGGACTCTGTAACAAGAGGCTAGAAGGTAGAAACCCTGTTGCTTCCCAGCATCTGGCAGTCCCTGCAGCAGCAAAGAGGCCCCCAGGGCCCCATCTGGACAGATGGAGCCTGCAATGGCAGCACAAGGAACAGGTTAGGGTGATAATGTCAGAGATGGAGTCCAGCTCCCGGCCTGCAGTGTCAGCCGAGTGGGATTTGCTCCTCTCTCAGAGCCTCCCAAGTGCCACCCAGCCTCTTATCACTCGTTACCCCAGGCTGTCAGGGTCCCTTCCACCCACCTAAGTGGGAGATGATAGATGGGAGGGAGCCCCCCAGGATGAAAGACAGGAAGGGTCCCCCAAGGGAGGCAGAAGCTGGGAGAGACGGGCAGTTGAAGACCTGGGTCTGTCCCTAAAGCCAGCCCTCTTCTGCTGACAGGCAGGGGAGTGCACAGGGCAGAGCCATGGAGAGCCACACCTGCTCCCCAGAGCAGATGGACGGGAGGGTGAGAGCGAGGGAGTGGGGGTGACAAAGCCTGGGAAGCCTCCTGGTGTCCAACACCAAAATTAAAGATTTATTACCCACAAGAAGACGCTCTGTCCCTTGGAGCTGCTGGCCACCCTCCCCACCCTGGCCAAGGTCCTGCACTGAGAAGGTCTGTCCTCCAGGGTGACACCTCTTGCTTGCCCAGTGCCCATGGCTAGGCCTTTGGGTGGAGAGTCAGCCCCCTGGGCATACACTCCACACTATGGGCACAGGTCACTTGGCCAGCTCCTCAGCCACTGCTTTGCGCATCTTGTCCTTGAGGTAGGCCCCTTTCTGCCATTCAGACTTGAGTTCCAGCCACTCATAGTATGGAACCTGGAAGGAGGAGGAGACAGGTCACAGGAGTGGGGGGGATCCCTTCCAGCCCCTGCCTGGCCAGTGACTCCGGGCACTGCCCTCACATTGACCCCTCATCTGCCAGCACTTGCTGGTGACCAAAAGCTCTGCACACCTACCCCTTGGCCTCCAAGCCCTCAAGGCAGAGCCCATGGAGCTGCAGGCAGTGTGGTGGTTAGAGGTTCTGGCACCACCCATGCCAGAGGGGCTTGCAAACTACACAGGACCTAAGAAGGGCTTCTGGAAGCCCTAAGAAGGGCTTTAAGGCATTGTTAAAAAATCCTACAACAACCCAAAGAAGAAAATGTGACAGAACCCTTGTGTGGCCCACAAAGCCACACATTTATTCTCTGGCCCTTCTCAGGGAAGTTGCCACCCTTTTGGTTTTGGCCAAGGTCTCCCAGGTGTAAGCCTGGAGTCAGGCCTGGGACCTGTGTCTTTCTGCTTCTGGATCAGACCACAGCAAAGAGCTCTGTGCCAGCCATGACACTGGACTCGGGGATCCTGCTGGTCCTCCCTTTTCTGAGAACAGGCCCTGACCAAGAGGCAGAGCAGCAGCCCTTGCACCTCAGCTTGGAAGCTGAACGGCCGTGCGGCCCTCCTGAGCTTCACAACTCTCACCTGTGAAGGGGCTCAACCCTGCCTACCTCCAAAGCTGAACCTGCAGGCTTGGCAGCCCTTCTGGATGCACCTATGGGGGCCAAGCACCATGTTCTCTGCAAGAGGCTGGGTAGGGAATAGGAGAGACTGAAGCAGCCAGGATCCACGGGAAAACTCCCTCCCTGGGCTCCTGGGAGAGGGGTTGGGGGCCACAGGCCAGGCCCCTGTCTAGGCTCCTGTCTGTACCCTTCTGGCTCTAGGCCTGGCTTTGATTCCACCTGGTCCCCACTGCCCATGCAGTGACCACCTGACTGACAGTTACTCACATCCACCACCAGGAAGCCTGCAGACAGCACATGTCGCCGGGCCAGCACAAAGCGACCTAGCAAGTCCTTGCTTCGGCTGTTGAAGTTGGGGAACTCCCACCGCAGGAAAGCTAGCCTGGCAGGAAGAAGCAGAGGCTGACAAGCATCCACTCTCCCAGCCCCTCAGAGGGGGGAAGGGGAAAAGCAGAGAAAGAGTCAAGTGTGTGCAGCCCAGGTGCTGTGGAGCCACCATGGCCTCCACAGGGGCCCCAACAAGCAGGTCCCTGGCCACCTACCTCTTAGCTCCTGGGGGCAGCGGCTGGCTCCCAGCTGGCTGGGCAAGGTGAGGTGCCACAAAGTCCCTCAGGGGCAGAAACTGGCCGTCCGCATCCAGCAGCACCTCAGCATCTGGGGAAGGGGTGTGGGATGAGAGCAGGTTGGGGGTTGTCCCTCAGAGACCCCTCATGGGAAGGAGGGACAGAGATAGGATGTGTGTGGGGGGGAGCCCAGTTGACACCCTGCAGCATTCTGGGTCAGTCCTTACTGCAGAAGGGGCAGGTTGAGAATAGTCCTGTTAAGATTCAGGTGGAATCAGGCCCCACACCAACTGGGGGAGACCCTCACCCAGCACCCAGCCGTACTGCGTGGCCACCTCGAGGCTGCCCCTGTTGGCACTCCCCAGCAGCCCCTTCAGAGTCTCCTGCAGCTCCTTCTGCAGGGGGGTCACCTTCTTGTCAAGGGCTGAGGGCCTGGGGGCCACAGCTGAGGCTGGCAGAAAAGGACCCATGTACTCGGGGTGCTCCAGCTGGGCAGTGGCATTGATGTGGAGAAGCTTCTGAAAGGTGCTCTGATCCTTCTGAGACTTTCCCCCTAGGGAATGAGGAGAGTGAGAAAGGCGGGGTGGGCCAAGGGCCAGGAGGACCACAGACAGGGGGATGGGGGAGGGCCTAGATGGAAGCAGTGGCACCCCCAGCCCTAACCCAGTTCTCTGGGTCAGGAGGCAGCAGAGTGAAGGTCTGCTGGCCACGTGCAGGGAATGAATGGAGAATGAGTGAAGGCGGGGGGTGAGCAGCCCTTGTCTTCTCCATCTCTGCTCCAATTTCTCACCAGGCTCTAGGCACAGACCAGGCAGTCCCCCAGCTACAGCAATGAGGGGTAGGGGGGGCTCACCTAGAAATTGGGTATGAAATTCAGGGCGGAGGATGGCTCGCAGTTCCTCTTCCCTTGCCTGCTGCAGCACACACAGGGCCCACACCAGGTCCACCTGCAGGACTGGCTTCAGGCCTGTCAGTGCTGACCCTAGCTTCTCATGTACCTGGGGAAGGACAGGGTGTGGTAGAGAAAGCAGGCTTTGCCCAGGTGCTGCAAATAGCCACAGGCAGACCATAGTTTATGATGTGGTCTCAACCCGGTCACACTGAGGCCAGGAGGCTACCAGGCAGCAAGAGGCAAAATCCTGGCCTTTGGTCAGGCTTGGAGCAACCCTAGGCTTGAAGGTACCAGGAACCTTCCTCTTGCCCCGACACTGCTCTAGACAGCAGGAAGAATGCTGCCTGATTGCCAACATTTAACTAGGTTTACCTATGCCCTACGCACCGGCAGGGGCCTAGGACACAAAATCTCTTCTCCAATAATGTCCCCAAGTGGGAACACGGGACAGGGAAGAGGTGTCTCTGGTCCTCTAAGAGGATCAGAGCATCTAAGAGATAAAGCAGCCCAAGATGCCCACCCCCTTCCACCGGCCATTCTCAGCACTGAGCCAGGCAAGCTGCTGTTGGAGTCCTGGGGAGCCTGGGGTCAAACCTGGCCTACTGGCCTCTGCAGATACCATAAAGGTCTTCATGAAGAATGTTCCCCCTACCACCCTGAGCTGGTTCCGTTTAGCATGGAGGCCTCCACCCCCCAGCCCAAGCCTTCCCAGCAGGTCTTTGGAATAGCCCCCTGAAGCCTGAGCTCCAGCAGGGCATTAAAAGGAGCATCAGGAAATGAGATGCAGGCTCTCCCAGCCCTGCCTGGTAGGGGAGTCAACTGGATGGCACACCAGGATTTCGTGTTTGTTCTCAAATGAGAACCAGGACGCCAGGCTCTAGCCAGCTCCCCCTGGCCTCCCATGCCAGGCACAGTGGCTTCTTCCCTTCCACCCAGTCCAAGCTGCTCCTGGGAGGATGGCTCATGAGCCATTAGCTGGCAGAGGAGAGGGTAAGGGATGGGGAGTGGGAGCCCAGAGACTGTACCAGGCTGAAGAACTGATCCTCTTGTTCTGGATGGAAGTTCAGATGGGCAAAAGCCAGGAGCATGCTGCACAGATGGGGCAGGATGACGTCTTGGGCTCTGTTCAGGATGTGCTGGGCAGGTCAGGGACAGCAGAGGACAGGATGAGCTCTCTGCCCAGGATGCTGTCCTCACCCCCAGCTCCGAATCTGAGGGGAGCCTGGGTGGCCAGGGGCAACTACAGGACCCTCCACCCAGGGCCCACAAGCTGCTGGCCACATGGGGTGACTTCCACAGGGCCAGATCCTTCTTCACCCAGCAGCAACTACCCACAGAGGGCAGGAAACACCTAGAAACTGCCTCCTTCTGACAATGGCTTTAGAAATACTCTCCAACCAGTACACTTAGTTCAGACCAGTCGCATGTAAACATAAGGGTAGGCATCATCTTTGTTTACAATTCCATTTTGGGGCGGTCAACAGGTCAGCAGAGAGTTCTGCGTCATTCTCAGCCTCACTATCTGCGCTGTTACCTGCTACAGCTACTCCAAGATGGATGGAAACACTTATGATGGTGAAAAAAGAGGAAAGAGTTCCCAAATGTCTTTCCACCACTGAATAATCCCTTTCCAAATAAGTCAAAAAGTAAGAAATATGTAATTGCCATCTACAAGTGAGCATTTTTAGACTGGCTTTGCTTCCCTGATTAAAGCAATGGTTCTCAACGCATGCCCAGGGAGTCAGCTCCTCCAAGTTGGGGCCAGGCACGGAGAGAAGCCCCAGAGCCCAGCTGTCCTCAGTGGTGTGGAGCCGGCCCCGGCTCACCTGGGCAAAGGCCTCAAACAGAGGCACGTTGAGCCACTTGAGGAGGGCGAAGGACTTGGCACAGTGGGCCACCTCACCAGGCGTCAGGCTGGGCATGAGGGACAGCAGGTCGGCGGCCAGGCGCTGGGACACTTGGGTCTGGTGAAAGCTGAGCTTGCCTTTGGGACAGAGTAGACCACAGGGTTTACCTGGGGAAGGTCAGCGGTTGCCTGCCAGCCCCACCCTACCTCAGCCTTGAGGTCTAGAGTGTTGATGTCTGTAACCAAATTTAACCCTGAGCCTGAGACAAAGGAACAGGGCCCATGGATCACAGTGTTTCTGTGGCAGCCTTCTGGGCCAGTGCCTACCACAGGTAGGGCAGGCACCGAATTTGACATAGCTGCAGGCACCTACATGGCCAGAACGCCTCTCTCTGCTGTTCTGTCCAAAGGACTCACCATAGGCATAGGCCACGTCCAAGAGCACGCCTTTTGTCAGAGGGAAGGGCTTCTGCACAAGGTGGTAGGAAATGGCCCGCAGCAAGGGCACAGACCGCCGGCTCTGAGCTGCCAATGTCACCAGCACCTTCCGCAGCTCGTTGGGGCCAAACTGCTCCACCAACTCCAGGCACTGTCAACCACAGCCGCGTAGGGGTCAGCTGAATGGCCTGAGGTGGTAGGGACGAGCTGGGGGCAGGGGTCCCATCCAGTGCAGCCCCTGCGAGATAGCAACTGGGCCTGAGCTGACCAAACACAGGCCCATCTGTGCAGGGCCTGCCTCCTTGCCTGCCCCAGGGAACCCCTGAACCTGGAGCACAATGTCCGCAGCCAAACTTATCCCCAGGTCCCAGGGGCAGGGGACCCAGGGCCCATGAGCTACGGAGCTTGCTGTGGCAGTCATCTGGGCCAGCCCCCACTACGACAGGAACAGGGGCTGAATTTGACTTGACTGCAGGGCTAAAGCTGAGAGAGGGGGTAGCACATCTCTACGAATGTTCTAGCCAGAAGCTAAAGTTACACTCCTCTATGTAACTTTAGGAGCTGCCTGCCATGCCTACCTCTCAAGATAATGCCCTCGATGGGATTCTAGAGAAAGATAAAGGTGCATTCGGGGAAGCGCTTGTGTTGGGAGGAGCAAGTGGGTAAGTGGTGCTTGATTAATGTGGCCAAGGAGCAACCACCTGCTGCTGCCCAGAGCCCTCTGGTCCCTCCCTATGTGATGCCTAAGACTCTGGACAAAAGCTTCCAGGGCTCCTATCTCAGTGCACATGACACCCCCCTCTGCAGAGGACTGTCAGCCAAGGAATGAGCCCAAAGCCCTGGGGAGGCAGGCCAGGTACCACCTGCTCTCAGCCCTAGTACCTTGTCTTCCAGACGGTTCATCAGTGACTCCGAGAGGTGCCCCACCTTCATCATGATGGCCACCACTGTGCGGCCATCTTCAATTTCTGTCCAGCGCCTCTCCAGGTGCATGAGCAGCTCGGCCAGCAGCTCCTGAGAGTACTGCTCCTGCAAGGAGGTGGCACAGGACTCTGCCAGGAAGGCCAGGTGCTTGTAATTGAGCCTCCGCATGCGCCAGCGGATCTCCTGCTCCACCGACTGCAGTACCTTGGAGTCCCTGGGGAGTGCCAGAGCATACAGGCTCCGCAGCAGCTTCACAAGGGTTCCATGCCAGACCGAAGTTATCTAGGCAGGGAAAGGACACAGGTGAGGTCACATGAGGCACCCTGTTGATCCTGTCTGTGAGCTGGAAGCTACCCTGTGAACCTCCTCTCATGGGCATTTACTACGGCTCTTCAGAGAAGGTAACAGTTAGTTCCCCATCCTGTTCTAACAGGGCACTAGTGCTCAGAGCTCACGAGGAGCCTTGCTCAGCCTTGAGGTCTAGAGAATTGCTGTCTGTAACCAAATTTATCCCTGAGCCTGAGACACAGGAACAGGGCCCATGAGTCACAGTGTTTTTGTGGCAGCCTTCTGGGCCAGTGCCTACCGTGGGTAGGTCAGACACTGAATTTGACACAGCTGCAGGCATCTACACGGCTAGAGCTCCCTTCAGGCATAGGCCAGGTCCAAGAGTATGCCTCTAAATCTGGACCTCCAGCCTCAAAAAAATTGAGTATCTCTGCTTGAGGTGGCCAGGATCATCTGCTGTTGCTTGCAAACGAGAACCCTAGGTGGTAAGAGAAATTCTCTGCATTTCCCTAAAAAAGATTTGACCTGATGTGGCTGATTAAATGGAGGCCACACCCTCTTGACACACGGTCCTGGCTATGGCTGTGTGTGGTGGGCATGCAGACCTGAGCTGCTGATAAAGCTGTCAAGTCAAGTCTGGAGCTTGAGGTATGTGACCTAACGGCAAGGTATGCTAGTATCACTTCTGTCACCAACTTTACTTGCAATGACAATTAAAAACACTGACTTTTCTCTAGTGAAACAACTGTTTAGTCTGAGAAGCTCCAACCCCTAAACTTTCCTCTAACAAAACAATTCTAACAGTCTCTAGGGATGTGAAGTTTCTTAGCAATGCAACTGCTGCAGTCAGCAGAAAAGATGACGCCTCTGCAGAGCAAGTGTGGGGACTGAGCGTGCTACCACCTCACCCTCTAGGGGCATGTGACCCAAACACACCAGCCCCTCGACTGTCAGCAGAGGCAGGTGCTCCCCATGCAGGAAGGCTCATCACAGGAAAGCCTTTGATGTGTGGGTAAAAAGACCCCTGGTATCACCAAGCCCTGCCCACCCTCAAACACCGAAGCCTCCTGGGGATGACCAAGCTACCGCCACCACCAGAACCTCTGAACAGGCTCTAACTAAATTCTAGGCATCCTCTACATACATATTCCTATAAGATGCCAACACCCTGTGAGGTATCATCAGCCCCACAGCAGATGTAAACAAAGGTCAAGTTATTTCCCTAAAGTCTCAGGGTAGTTCTGGGTCCAGAACCTGCACCCCAGTCCCGCTGTCTCCACCAGTGCCTGCTTTGTCTCTCAAGAAGCTGACTCTGCTGTTCAGGGAATGTGCCTCCTGGCCTCAGCAATGCGGGGCCCAATATGTCAACATGGACAGCTCTCTGCCTGCTTGGATAGTACCTCTGCTCTTCATCCCTTTGGCCCAGATCCCACCCTCATGGAAGACAGCAGATGGTAAAACAAGGACGACTGTCATCTCCTGTGCCAAGCCTCTCAACGGTGACCCCTCAGCCTTAGTCTCTTCACCTATGAACGAGGAAGGGAAACCACTCGTATGGAGAGGTAAGCTGGGAACAGAGAAGCTGCTGTCTGAAAGGCTGGGGAGGAAGGAGAAAGTACTGGAGTCAATTCTAGTCTCACACAAAGCCTGGGTGCCTTTATCTTTCTGGTTTCATGGACAGTAGGAAAATCTTTTAAAAGAAAGCTCCGTCACTACTTACACTGCAAATATTTGCCTTACAATTTTATTACAATGGTTAGTCATGTATTCCCAAGACTTGCTTCAATTATGTGTGAGTAAAAGAATCAATAAACAACAAATAGAATTATACCCTAAAAACAAGAAGGGGCCTAAATAAGTCCATTTTATGAGCTATATTCTTAACCAAAAAAAAAAGTGTACTGTGACCCTAGTACACCCAATACATGGGTATACACACACTTAACTAAAATGAAAGTTCCATGAGACAGTATTCCTCTTACTACATGTGATGAATTCTAGTACTTCCTATACTACTCTACCTGATTAAAAACCAGTTGGCCAAGTTCCACAACACCAATTTTATAACCGATAACTTGAAAAACACTTTTAGTGCAACCCCCTCCTTGGATAAAACCTCTCTCTCCTCTTCATCACACCTGACAACTGGCCACATGGTTTCAGTGCCTAAGCACCTCCCTTCCAATGCAGACCAGAGAGTAAGGGCCAATTTGGCCAGGGCAGGAGTCTGTGACTCCTCCTTTTTGCACATGGAGCCCGGGGAAGAACCTAAAAGAATACAGTCCTTCCTCATAGTGAGCAGAAACTGACTTCTGTAGTCTGAGTTCTGGCCCCCCAGTGCCATACAAAGGGTCTCGTTGCCTCTCTCCCTATTCACCCTTAGAGTGTCTGAACAAGGCTAAATCATGCCCATGCCTGTCTCAAGTTTCAAGGACTTCCCATCAGTCACGCTGCATTTCCTCCAGCTTCAATAGTGCCCAGCCGTCAGCCAGAAGTGGGACGGTGGGCAATACAAGTCAAGACTGTATGGTGAAGGGGAAAGTACCCAAGGAACCGAGAGGAACCTAGCTTGCTTCCTACACTTCTACTACTGTGGGTCTTGGTTGCCTGTTTGTAAGATGAGGATAGCAATATTTGCCTAACAGGGTTCTTCTGAGGATAAACAGAGAGAAAGCACATCAAAGTACTCTGGAATCTATAAAAATATTACAAAACATGAGGGCCCCTATCTACAGCTGGTAAGCACTGGCTGCTGTGGACTCCAGTGTCTCTGGTTGTCTTCTTCTTATCCAAGCCCTCAAGCAACACTAGCACCCACCTGACTGTTTACCAGATGGAGAAGTTTCTGAAAGCGGGCATCCTGTATGAGTGAGGCCTTGTCTTCTGGCTTTTCAGACAGCAGTCGTGAGAGGCGGATGACTATGAGGGCCGCATGGTTATGGTGTATGTGGTGACCACTACCAAGTAGGTCCAGGAGCTCCTCTGGCCTGGTGGCCTTCTCAATAAGCCAGTCTACCTCTTGCTTCTCTGGGTAGGGAGTAAACACTTGTTCCTTCTCCACTAGCTCCGTCAAGGAACCTGGCAAGTGGGAACTGGGTGAGGTGGCTGAAGAAGTCAGAGTCTTATGGGTTACCCTAACAAGTCTTAGTTGGCCAAGTGGAGCCATAGCAGGGGCCAAATTAGCAGCTTCTCTCAGGAGGCACGTGCATCGCTTCACCAGGCGAGCTGCCATGATGTCCTGGGTGGCAGAGAGAGAATTCTCCTAGCAAGTGATTCCAAACCCTAAACAGGAAAAGGAAAGAAAGTGGTCGTACGGGGGCAGTTCCTGACTCACAAACTTAGGAGAAAAACGTGACAAAACAAATGAAGTCACAGCCACCCGCTCTGTAAAACCAAATGTTACTTTCTCCTTTTTGACTACCCATAGGTATGTGACAGTATTTTCTGAAGCAAAAATCTCAGAGGATTTTTGTTTCAGTACAGAATGCCATCAAATATCAAAACTCAGAAACATTATAGCTTGGGTTGAAGAGTTTTCAGTTCTGGTTGTGCTTTGCAATCACCTGGGGAGTAGTTCAACAATTCAGATTCCTAGGTCCTGTCCAAGATCCCTGAATGGGAATCTCTGCAGATAGGGCTTAGACAAGATTAATTTTTTTTATTTCAAGGGTAACCGCAATTAAGAATTACTGGCTTACAGAGACAAGAGGAAAGGATATTTTAAATCAGAATGATCCTGGAAAACCCAGGACATATGATTCACATTCCTAAAGTTTCTGTGGATATATTTTAACACTATAGATGTGGGAGTAAGTTTCCCAAAACCAAGGTAGATCACTAACCTACTTTTAAAAAATGCCAAAACACCACCTCCCCAGCCAAACTCTTAAGAGCAAAACTCCTGAACCAATAATAAGAAGCACTTCATAACACGGCCCAGAATGATCTTCCCAGTTTTATCTCCTCTCCCTCCCCACAACACAAGCCCATTCTAATCAGGCCTTGTACTTCCACTCCACCTTGCAGGGCTTGCTACCTGGGTACCCCTCTCCCAATTATAGGGCCCAGCAAACACACTTTATCTTTTTAAGCCCAGACAAAATGTTACCATCTCCAACAATTTTTTACATAGCCCTACGATATTGCTTTTAACAATTCTATCAGCCCGTCTAGCTCACTAGGGTGATTAAATGACCAAGGCAAGACACGAGACAAGGGCAAAATAAAACGTTAACCTGGACTTTGCTTCTCCCAAAGCAGAAAGCACGTTTGATCTCTATTTCCGGGAACTTGGTATACGGCTGGTACATTTCATTTTTACATGAGTGGATTATTGCAGCTGTAAAAAGCTTAATCTAACACTACATAAAGGAAAAAAAAAAATGAGGCGTAGAGAGGAGGAATATTTGCCCAAGCGCAACATCTACCACTTCCTGAGCCCAAGCACAGTGGCGAAGCGCTGGAAAACCTCTACGATTTTTAAGACAACCCTAAGAGCAGTTTAGACTTGTAAACTGAAGTCCAGAAGCCGGACTTAGGCTTAGGCAAATACCAACCCGGAAGTTTGGTTCCAAGATGCAGAGAGATAGCAACCTGCACGAAATTACAAAAACCAGCTCGCTGGGGACAAGAAGGGTCGATGAGGACGGGGCCTTCTAGCGGAGAGGGGGCGCGTGCGCACTGGCGGACCAGCGCCGAACCGGCAACCGGCCGGGCCCACAGCGTCCCAGCGCTCCCGCCCGCCCTCCTGCTACCGGAGGCTCGCCGCGTCCTAGCACCCCTATCACCTGCCCAGCCTCGCCTTTGTGCCCTCGGGACCCACGCTCAGCAGCCCCTTCTCCCCGTGGCACCAAACCACCGCGAGTACCACCACTGACCTCCATCCGCCGCACGCTTCGTCCCCTGACTCATGCGGCTTGACGCCCTTGCTACGTCACTAGGAGCGCCACCGGAAGCGAGGCTCGTTGCGCCCTGCCCAGCCGGAAGCCACGCCCACCGACCCTTTGGCCGGGTGCCATCTTTACTGAGGGCACACGGAGCGTGGTGGGAAGGGAAGTGAGAGATGGCTGATGGGAAACTTAGAAAAGATACAGCACAGAAAGGATGGCTAGAAGGCGTGGGTGCCTCCGGCCAGTATTCCATCCTCTTATGGAGCGCGGGAGCCGACCCTCTGTTAGTTGATACTGTCCGCCGTACCCGCTGGTCCCACGTAGTCTTTGCAGGAAAACTCGTGGGCCAGTGGAAGACTGGGCTGGTCGGGTAGGGGTAGGCGATTTGGGGGCTGGGAGGGCTGCTGAATGGAGACTGGGGAGTTCCAGAACACAGGTGTGCAGCCCCAGCTGAAGGTCTCGAAAGGATGCGGGCAGTTTGTCTAGATCTAGCGATTTTTTTAAAAAGTTTAGAATTCTGGACTTTTATGTGCAATCTCCTGATTTTTAAATCGTGGCATTTAATTACAAAGTAATTAAAGCGGCGAGGTAACCCAAACAAAACATATCTGAGGTCCGTATATGGACTTCGTTAATTTTCCTTCCTGCACAGTTTTGTATTTTCCGTGGAGTTAATAATTACCTTGGTTTTTTTTTGTTTGATTAATTAAGATTACGTGTATTTATCACAAATTCTACCCCAAAGCCTTCAGCAGGTATCTGTCAGAAGACAAAATTATGACAAATTTAGTTAATTATTTGTTAAAAGAATAACTTAGACGTACTAAGGTTAACGGAGTTTAATTGAGCAAACCTTGAAAACATGCTAAATGAAAGAAGCCAGGTACATGAAGCCACATATGTATAGTTCCATTTTACATACGAAATGTCCAGAATAGGTGAATTCATAGAGTCAGAAGTAGATTAGTAGTTTTGAGGGAATGGTGGTAGGGAGAATGGGGAGTGATTGGGGTATGAGGTTTTCTTTTTGGGGTGGTGAAAATGTTCTGGAATTAGATAGTAGTTATGGTTGCACAACACTGAATATACTAAAACCCACTTGTGACACAAGTGTATATATATGTGTGTATATATAAAGTGTATATGTGATTTCTGCATAGAGCTTCTAAAACCCTTATAAGTCTTCAGTGATAGGGGCATCTTTTGGTTTTCATAATAGGCCCATTTCAACCAAGCCAGAGTTTGTGCTAATAGGTGGCTTTTGGAGAGTGGGAGCTGGTTGTCAGAGGGACCCACCATGTGATTACAGGGTTGGACCTTTCACCCCCACCTCTTGACCTCCAGGGAGGGAAGGGGGCTGGAGATTGATTTAATTACTGTTGATCTGAAGGAAGAAACTGGGGCAAAATTAATATAAATGGAGAGTTTATTTGGGCCAAAATAAGGATGGCTGCCAGGAAGACTCAAACTCAAGTAATGTTGGATAAGAGCTCCATTCGGCCTTTTTTGCAAGCAGGTTTTTAAAGGCAAAAGGGACAAAGTTGTTTGTCAGGAATTCTCCTTGGCTTACAGAAATAACATTGATTAGTGATTGGCTATACATTGTTGGACTGTAGGGTATGAGTTATGGTGTCCAGTGTGCAACATTGTTAAGTTAATTTATAGCTACTTGTGGCAGCAATGCAGAGTCCACATAGCAAGCAGCTTTAAGAGACCATTACTTAGCTCAAGGGGGGAAGTGGATGTGACTGCTGTCTTATTCTCATGCCTCTCTGGGCCTGATAACTTAGAGGAGGCTCACATTCAGGTTTCTTTCTCATTACCAATGGCCAATGATTTAATCAATCATGTTATGTAATTAACCTCCATAAGCAATGGAGTTTGGAGAGCTTCAGAGTTGGCGAATACATTCACATGCTGGGAAGGTGGCACACCCCAAACTCCATGGGAACAGAAGCTCTTGTGCTTGGGATTCTTCCAGAAGTGTTGTGATTAGAGAAATAGTTTTCCTTCGGACCTTGCCCTGAAACCCTCATAACTGGATGTTCATCTGTATCCTTTAAAATATACTTTATAATAAACCAGCAAACATAGGTTCTATGATCTTGTTACTGGCACAGGCCCTTGGACTCTCTATGCCATAGAAATTAGCAAGAGGCACAATGAGAGGCACAGGCAAGGCTTTATTGGGGCTTATGCTCAAACATAAGGGAGACAGCAGAAAGAAAAAGTCCTCAGGCTGACTCCCTGAGGGGAGTTTGGGGAGAATTTTTAAGAGGCTTAGGCAGGAAAAGGGTGCCGGCCGTGTAAGCATGTAAAGGAGGAGGTTTTCTTGCACTTGTGTGGTTGTAGTCATGCTTCTTCTTGCATACTATGTCTCATTAGCATGTTAAATCTCCGCCCTGGCCATGACTTTTAGCATTAAAATAAGATTATAATGAGGGAAAAGTTAGAGTAAGTTCTGTGTGGGGGTCTTTTTTGGCTTGAGGTGGTTAGATCTAGGAAGGTCTCATTTCTTTGCAGCCAGGTTCCTTATCAGCTAGCGTCAGCATCTTGCTTCAGTGGTCTTGGACAACATTACTCAAGAGACAGATGGGTTGGCCCCCTCCTTATATAGGCATGGGCTGAATTCCAGTGGATAGGAGGTCATTTGATTTTTTTCTTCTGCAGTTAATAATGTTACCGAAAGCTCCGAATCAGAGGAACAAGGACAAGTGGTTTGGGGAGGAAGGAAAGAGAATTTTTATTACTTTGCTGGCAGAGGGGAGGATGGACACTCCTGTCTGAAATGCCATCATCCCTCCCAACACGAAGAAATACAGAGCTTTTAAAGGATGGGTTCTCACCTTCAGGCAATTACTGTTCAACTACAGTTGATGATTCTGATCTTCCCATCTCTGCTGAAGTCCATCTCGTGACCTCCACCGAGGACCTCCCTTTACCAGGTCCGGGCTGAACCATCTCCTGTAGCACAAAGAACAAAAGACATTACCCTGCCCCTCCCAACCACTGGCCTGAGGCAGGGATGCAGGTTTTAGTTCTCCTACAGGAGTGGAGAATATTTTAAAGAGACAGAAAATATTTTTGCTGTTTTTTCAGGCCATTCCCTCTGTTACAATTAGGCTGGGTCATGCGGTCCCATGTTGCCTCCCTTGGTCAGAAGTGAGGCCTGAGTCTTGTCCCTGTACTGTCTCATTCTAAATGTGTCTCTCCAAAATTCGTATGTTGAAATCTAATCCCCAATGTGTTGGTATTAAGAGGTGGAGCCTTCTGGAGGTGATTAGGTCTTGAGGGTAGAGCCCTTGTGTATGGGATTAGCACCCTTATAAAAGAGGGCTGAGGGAGCATGTTTGTCCTTTTGTTACCAAATCAAGAGGGGTCTGTTTTACACAAAATGGAAAGCCAAACACTGAAGCATCGGATTTTTGTAGAGAGAAAAGTTTACTGTGAGGCAGCTGAGGAAGGAGACAGGAGATAGGCTTAAATCTGTTCCCCCAATCTGGGGTTTGGGCCAAGTTTTATGGGTTAGGAGGACAGCTTGGTATGCAGAAGCACAAGCAGGGCAGGTTTTAACTGGAAGGACTTCAAATGAGACTATTTATGTATGGTAAGACATGGGGAGGGGTCTTATCACTGGACATTCCCAGAGAATGGGTCCCTGACTGTCAAAAGTGTTCCAGTGCTCAGGTTCCAGCCATGTCCCAATCTTTTAGTTCTGTGGGAAGGGGGTGGGGGTGAGATTTTAGTTCTGGGTGTTATTTGAGGTATTTTTGCATATGCTCTGGCTACATAATGTGCAAATTCTTAGCTCTGTGCCTGCAAAATAATTGGGCATTCTGTTATCAACAGAGTATGACCAGATAAGATTGGTCCAGTGGTTACATCTTTTTCCTGTCATGTGAGGACACGGCAAGAAGGCATCATTTATGAGGCAGAGAGACTGTACTGGACTCGGAATCTGCTGGTGCCTTGATCTTTGACTTCCCAGTCTCTAGAACTGTGAGCAATAAATTTCTATTGTTTGTAAACTACCCAGTCTATGGTATTTTGCTATAGTACCCCAAATGGACTAAGACCATAGGTAAAGGGTTTCCCTGAGTTCTGTGAGCTGTTATAGCAAATTATTAAACCTGAAGAGGAGGTCCTGGGATCCCCTGATTTGTAGCCAAGTAAGACAGAAATGTGGGTAGCCTGGGACCCACTGCTTTCAACTGGCATCTAAAGTGAGGGCAGTCTTGTGGGACTGAGCCCTTAACCTAATGAGGTCTGTGCTAACTCTGGGTAGTTAGTGTCTACTGTGGTTTGAATGTTTGACCCTTCCAAAACATGTTGAAAATTGATCTCCAATATAACAACATTGAGAGGTGAGGTCTTTGGGAATTGATTGGGCCATTAATCAACCCAATTAATTTATGGATTAATCCATTCATGGGTTAATGTTAATGGATTAATGGGTTATCACAAGAGTGAGTCTGTTATAAAAGCCAGGTTGGCTCTTTCACCTGAGTCTCCTCTCTGTGTGCTGCCCTGCCCCACCTCAGGACTGGCAAGAAGGCCCTTACCAGATTTGGCCTCTAGATGTTGGACTTCCCAGATTCTAGAACTGTAAGAAATAAATTTATTTTCTTTATAAATTACCCAGTCTCAGATATTTAGTTATAGCAACAGAAAACAGCCTAAGACGGTTTTCAGAATTGAATTAAATTGTAGGACACCTAGTTTGTGCCCACAAAGAATTGGAGAATTGCTTGGTGTGGAAAACCCACACATTTTGGTATGAGAAGTGTTGTGATTAGAGAAAGAGTTTTCCTTTAGT
This sequence comes from Daubentonia madagascariensis, assembly GCA_023783475.1. Taxonomy (NCBI): domain Eukaryota; kingdom Metazoa; phylum Chordata; class Mammalia; order Primates; family Daubentoniidae; genus Daubentonia; species Daubentonia madagascariensis. Next base: position 14,405,864 of record JAKFHU010002658.1, read on the forward strand.
TGATGTCAGAAGTGTTGTGTTTAGGGAAACTATTTTCCTTTACCACTGAATTATACATTTTAGAAGGGTGAGTTTTATGGTATGTGGATTATATCTTAATAAAATTGTTATGTTAAAAAAAAAAGAACGGTGGGCTAATAAAAGGAAACTCAGTCACGTGAGTAGGGCTTACTGACAGTGAGCCCCACTGTTGGGCCATTTCGTGGGGTAACTTCTGTGGTCATCTTTTTAGGTCTTTTGTTATTCTTGGGCTGGTGACACATTCCAGAGGCTTTTCCAAGGCTGCCAACATTCTGGGGCGCCTAGTTGGGTAAGACAGCTGGGTGGGGTGGGTAGTCAGTTGGTGGTCTCAGGGGTGAGCATGCATGTATCTTTAATCACTGTTGCTATTGCTGCATAACAGATGACCCCAACTGACTTGTTGTAGTCACGGATGTTGTAGGGACAGCTTGCCTCCACTGTCTGGGGCCTGAAAAGGAATGAGTAGAAGACTGTGGGGAGTGGCCTGGGGTGGTGATTAGGAGCAGAGTGCCCTCCTCAGACAGAGCAGTATCTGGTGAGTGATGGGGAAGGAGACCCAGAGCCTCTGGGGCCAGCTGGCGGGACCTCTTGGCACAGGGCACCAGGCTGACAGAGCAGCTTGAGTGATATGAGTTTGTTTCTCTTCCAGTGGGAGGTGGAAGGGCAGCTGCGGAGACCGCAGAACCCATTTCACCCAACATGCTCACTGTCCGACAGAGAAACTGAGACCCCAAGGAGTGTGGGGCTTGCCAAGGACTGTTCCCATTGCTCTGTGGTTCTCTGGGTCTGGACTAGAAATCAGGACCAGATGAGCTGCATGATGGCACTGAGGGGCTTAGGGAACCAGCTTAGCTCTGCCACCTACTGACCGTGTAACCTTGGGTCTGATGCCCACTTCATAGGATAAGGACCCAAGGGTCCCCGCCTGTGTCCTCTCCCTCCCTGGCTTGTGACTGAGCCTCCTCCCAGGCTGAGCACCCTGGTCTTGCTCGCCTTCCTTCACTAACATCATCTTTTCTTTCAAAACTGTTTCTCAGCTAGGGTTATCGACTGTCCTGTTTGCCCAGGACTGTACTGGTTTTAGCACAGACAGTCCTGCATCCTGGGAAAGCCCCCAGCCTCAGGCAAACCAAGATGGTTGATCACTCCTGCCCTCTCCCGCCCATTCACCTTCCCCTCAGCTTGCAGGGAGCCCTGGTGTGCAGAAGATGACGTGGCCTCTCTGGCGTGGATACCCAGCCTCTGAAAGGGGCTGTTTTACTAGCTTGTAAAATTTATCCAAGTAGAGTATATTATAGGCGAGGATGTGTTGGGGAAATAAACATAAAACATAAAGCAATGTTTTATATGGGAAAAAATAAAGGGGACTATTTTAAAATATCATGTATTAATAAAAAGTTTGGGGTTCAATAAGGCCAATAGATCAGGATATGATTGCCATTGAAAAGCTAGCGTATTACTCACAGTTCCAGAGAGAAGGAAACATGGGTGGCACATGGGAAAACACCGGGGTTGGTCATGAGGCAGAGGGATGGGGGTGAGTGGTGGGCAAGAGCCTTTACCGTGGTTTCTGGGGGAAGGAACAGGTAAGGCAGGACAAGCAGGTTTAGGATTGGGAGGTTTGAAAGATTTCAGGGCCCAGGGGCAGGGGGGTGGTCCCTCATTGTCTGGTACCTGGTCCTGGAGTGGTTAGGACAGGTCCATAGTGGCCAGAGTGTGAGAGCCCCGTCTAGGAGGTGGTTGGGGGTATGGGCTCTGGATTGGTTGGTTTGCATTTGAAAAGTGCCCCCCCCAGGACTCTTCCTGGGGTGTGGAGGGTTGGTGAGGGAGGCAGAAGGCCAAGGCAAGTGATTCAGGCACATCATATGGTGTCCAGAACAAGGTGTGCCTGGTATGTGCATGCAAGGCAGGTGTTAAAGCATCAAGTGTGCAGAAAGCTGGAGACATGATCAACACAGGGACCAGATAGGGTGGGCCTTCTCTGCCGGGGAGGAGCCCCCAGCATCAGGGGACTGTTGTGTCTCTGGAAGTCTCACTCTGAGCTCAAGGCTGGGCAGGGGCTGGGTGGTTCCAGCTGCCCAGGCTGGCCTTAGGGCCTTCCCAGGGGGCTCCCCTGGGGCTGGGCCCCAGCGTGAGCAGTGAGGAGCAGCATCTAGGTGGTGCAGCTCCATCTTAGCCCTGCCTCTCCCCAGCTCTGTAGCGCCTGCTTAGCACTGGAGGCTGGAGGCTGGGCCTTGGTGGACAGGGGCAGATGCGGTGGGGAAAGGGTGTGCCCACTGGCCTCCAGCCTGCAGCCCCCCTCCTCGAGGATGGGGAGGGGCAGGTCTGGTGCAGCAGCATGCAGGGGTGCCGGCCTGGAAGAGCAGGCCACTTGCAGGACTTGTTGACCCACCTTTGCCACACCTGTGTCAAGGGCAACTAGGCTAGGCACCATGGGGTGGCCACTTTACCTGCCGGTCCTCTTTCCACGTAGACCAGGCTCCTTGCAGGGCCCCTCTTGGTCCACCTGGATGCTTCGTCAGACAAGGAGGATTGTTCTTCTGTGCTATGTCCCCACCTTGTGCTTTATTGAATCCAAGGCCTGCCTGCCTCCCACCAGCCCCGGTTCCCAAACACTCCCCGGCCTGGAAGGCTAGCCTACAGGCCTTTTCCTTTTCTCCCTTTTTTATTTAGAAAATTTGCAAACTTTTGAAAAGCCAAGAGCTTTTCAGTGACCATCCCTAAACCCTTCACCTAGATTCAGCCAGGAATATTTGGCAACATTTCCTTCTTTCTGTCCCTCCGCTGACTCACCTTCTCTTGTTCTCACTGCACACACATATGTGTGTGCACTTGTGTGTGTATACATGTATGTATCTGTGTATATGTGTTATACATGTGTGCACACGCATGTGTATGTGTACATATGTGTGTATATGTATATGTATACCTTAGTCTGCTTGGGCTGCTGTAACAGAATATCATAAACTGCATGGCTTAAATGACAGAAATTTATTTCTCACATTTCTAGAGGTCCAAGATTAAGGCACCAGCAGATCTGGAACTGGTGGGGGCTTGCTTCCTGGTTTGCAGGTGGTCATCTTCTGATTGTGTCCTCACATGGCCACGAGCAGAGAGAGCTCTCTGGGGCCTCTTGTAAGGGCACTAGTCCCATTCATGAGGGCTCCACTCTCCTGACCTAATTACCCCTCAAAGGTCCTACCTCCAAATACCATCACTTTGGGGGTGAGGCTTTCATATGAATTCTGGGAGGGGTTATAAACATTCAGACCATACAATATATGTATGTATATTTGTGTATATGTATAAACATATGGATATGTACAGGTATATACGTGTATATGTATGTGTGTATGTACTGTATATATATTTAAAAAAATTTTTTTGGTTTGTTTGCTTGCTGAATCCTTTGAAAGTGAGTTACAGGCATTGCAAACTTCTCCCCTAAGTCCTTCAGCAGCACACGTTGTCCATGTGACTCCAATACCATTGTCCTACTAAAGAAAATAACATTGATTCAATAAGGCCATCTAATGTCTGGTCCATATTTAAATGTCGCCAGTTGACTGTGTCTCCTTAGTCTCTGTTACTCCCCCTTCTTTTTGTATAACGAGTGTTTTGGAGAGTCCAGATCACTTGTCTCATGGACACTGCATTAATCTGATGCATCCTGATGACCGCTGGGTGAACATCTTTGGCAGGGACCCCACCTAGAAGTGGATGTGCCTCCTCTTTGGTTACACTGGGAAGCAGAATGTCTTCACGATTCTAGGCTTCAGATGGGGACCACCAAGTCTGTTATGGAAGACCCTATTCCCCTTTGTGAATGCAGAACAATCCAGGGGGTGATACTTTGAGACGGTGTGAATGTCTTGCTCCCTCGCAATGGTTTTCATATCCTTTAGGATGATCCTTAGCTGGACTAATAATTACTTCGGGCATTGCAAAGTGGTGATTTTTCTAATTCTGTTATTCCTTCCCTGTATATTGACTAGCACTTTCCCTTTTCTTCCATTTTTTAATACCCCTCTCGACTCCTGGGTCTTTGTTATAATCCATTCTCGTCAGTACCCTCATGGTGCTTGGGGCTGACAGGCTCCTGTGTCCCTTTGGTAGGTCACCACGGGTCTGACACTGGATGCTGACACTCCCCTTGTTCTTTCTTTGCCTATTTCTCCAAGGAATCCTGCTTCCTTTTAGTAGGGTATGGTTCAGAAACAAAATCTAGGCACTTGTTGAAGGCCTTTTTGTTTGGGATGGTTCATACCATCTCCTTAGCTCCTGACACATCATGTGAACTCAAAGTTGTATTGAGTTTTTGAGTGAACGCAGATGGAAAGTTGAAGATGATACAAAGGCCCAGCATCTCAAACAGTCCTGGTCCCTGGTCCCTGACACCAGTGCCTTCTGGGATGGCCCCTGGTGCTCTGGGCTTTCCGTTTCCCTCCTTGGGGCCTGCCTTCACAGCGGCTCTGGGGACTCTGTTTTGGGGGGCCCTTCTTCTCTTCCCACACATACCAGCAGAGAAGGCTCTTTCTTCTGGGAGGCCTGTGTGTACCCCAAGGGCAGCAGCCTGGGACAGCTTGACCCTTCCATGTGCCACACACAGGGAAGGCCTGGAACTTATGGGTTGAAGGTCAGCCTTGTCTCCCACCTGTATTCACTAACAGAGTGTGGTGATGATGGATAGGCCTTTGTGGGCACTGAAGCCCTAGAGAAATGATCTCACGAGGTCACACAACCAGCGAGCGTGGCTCTCATGAATGTGGGTTCCCTGAGAGCGTGGTCTCCCTGTGAGCGTGGCTGGCCTGGACTGGCCCTGATACCCTCCCTTGTTAGCTGTGAGGAGGGCTTTCTCACAGTGAGGAGGGCTTTATCCCAGGGCAGGGATGAAGGGAGGTGAGCAATCTCTCCCGGTCCCGTGTCCACCTCAGCCAGACTGATGGGATGGGCCATCTCCCTGATCCCACATGCTGGCCAGTGAGCCGGCTGCAGCTGACCCCAGGTCAGGCATGGGCCTGGGGGCCCCTGAGCTCCCGCAGAAGCCCAGACATGAGGGGTAGTGGACCCCTTCCTCTGGCTTTCCCAGGGCCCAGCCTGCCTCCTCTGTCCTGCCTGAGGACACACTGAGATGAAAACCACCAGAAATGAGTCCCTGCTTTGCCACAGACTCCCCGGCCTCCAGGACTGTGGCCTTGTGTCCTCAAGGCTGTCAGCTGGACGTGGTGTGATTTGAGCCAGTCCTCCAAAACGCTGCCACAGAACACTGGGGGAGCTGGGGTTTTTTGCGTATAGCCTCTTTCTTGCTACATAAGCTTAGTTGTTTTATTTTCTTCTCTCTGCTGAGATCCTTGGCTCCTGGTGAGCTAACTGGATCCCTCTGGACCCCCAAGCCAGGAGCACAGCAGGGGTGTGGGAAGTGTTTAGAGAAAGGAAATTCCAGCGAGAGACATTTTAGATAAATTTGCCCAAACGTGTGAAAAAGCAACCTAGAGTCCAGGAGAATCAAAATCTGTCTTTCAGGTTGTCTTGTGTGTCATATTTGGCTTTTATGTTGTTAACAGGTAATTTTCAAAAAAGGGAAAAATCACGATTCTTTTATAGATACAAAATGAACAAGGGGTAAGAAATTTAACTCATGAGGGAACAGTCCCAAACCAAAGAGCAGACACAGGTACAGGTTAGGAATGACGAAACCACTATATAAATGGGGTCAGAACTATGTTTCCTCTGTCTGAGAGGGAAGACAGTGAACCCTGCATGCAGGGAGGGGCTAGAGCTTGGGCCCACAGTGGGGACATCAGCGCTCCTCACAGCCACCCCGTCCCCCAGGGCAGTTCCCCCGCACTGCAGGGACCTCTCTGGGTGCCCAAGTTCTCACACAGCTGTCTTCCCAGAGCGCCTGATGGCCACCATCCCGGAGCCCTAAAAGACCAGCAGAGCTGTATCCCCTGCTGTGTGCAGTGGCTGTGTGTGTGTGTGCGCGTGTGTGCACACGTGTGGACACAGAGTGCAGCACCTCTGTAGGATGGTGACTGTCTTCTAGGGGACGTGTTGCTGGATCCACCCATCCCTGATGCCCAGTCCCAGGGACAGCCAGAGCTGTCACAGCCTCACCCCTGAAACTTTGTACACGCTGCAAATGAACCCGATTGGCTGCCTTCAGCAAGTTCTACCAAAGAGATTAAGTCCACGGCTGCTCCTGGCTCAGCAGGGCTCACACCTCGTGCCACCATCTTCTTAGTCCTAGGTGCCTGAACAGGACTGGCAAATGCATCCCACGGCCCCACCACTCTGACCGGGGCACAGACACCCAAGAATGGGACGTGACCCCATCTCTGTCCTATTAGCACCCAACCACCCCGGTGGGCAACTATAAACGACTGACCCAGCCCCCAGCCAGTATGAGGCAGAAACAGAGCAGGGGCTTGAGTCTGCAAGGACAAAACAAGTTAAAAATTAGAGGCTTAATTCTCCCTGTTGAAAATGGGAAAAATATTCTTCCCCTTTAGAAAACGTGTAATTTTAAGTACCTTCTTCTAGCTTTGAAATGTATGTAAATCCCTTTGAAGACTACATAAGCCTTTTGTCAGATTTATGACCTAAGGCTGTCTTTCTCAAGAACCTAGGAGCCAACTCTTTGAAATGTAAGTCTCAAGGAAGATAGCACCCCTGTCTTCTGGTTTCTGTGGGAGGGTGTGAGCCTAACTTCTGCAGGGGTGTGGAGGGGTCTGCTTCCAAGTTGCAAAACTACCTCCTATCTTAGAGACATGAGAAGTTTGTTTCTCCTCTGGATAAAGCCAATTAGCAAATCCAGGTGGCCACCCTAATTACCAGGTGGGTTTAGGGTGAACTATTTGCCAAGAGTGTTAGGAGTTCTGTGCCAGGAACCAGGGACCAAGACCAGTTATGTGTGTGTGCATTTTTTTTTTTTTTAAGACAGAGTCTTTTTCTGTCGCTCAGGCTAGAGTGTAGTGGTATGATCATAGCTCACTATAACCTCAAACTCCTCAGCTCCTGCCTTAGCCTCCTGAGTAGATGGGACTATAGGCACGTGCCACTACACCTGGCTAATTTTTCTATTTTTAGTAGAGACGGGGTCTCGATCTTGCTCCGGCTGGTCTCAAACTCCTGACCTCAAGCGATCCTCTCACCTTGGCCTCCCAGAGGGCTAGGATTACAGGCGTGAGCCACCACACCAGGCCTAGACCAGATATGTTTTTTAGTCATATCACAGTGTGTGGCTTGGTGTGGGTAGCCTGCAGCCCGTGTAAGTGGCTTTCTGTGTCAGCATAGCTCTGGCTGTGCTCCTGGAAGTGCTGGAGGCTGCTGCAGCTGTGGCTTCCAAACCTGGCTGAGCACTAAAGTCACCTGGGGTGTGTGAATAACCTATACCCAGGCCCCATCCAAGCCCAATTCACCACCACAGGTGACTCACCATGCAGCCAAGTTTGAAAATGGGCAGTTCTCAAAGTGTGGTCCACACCCGCATTCTCTGAGCGGTGGGAGTCTTTTAGGTTCATAATGAGCCCCTTTCAACTGCCCCTGAGTTTATGCTAGTGAGGTGACTCCTGGTGACCTCTAGATAGCTTCAGATGGGGGCTGGTCACCAGAAGGACCAACCACGTGAATAGAGGGTAGGAACTGCCCCTCCTCACCTCTGGGGAAGAGACAGGTGTTGGAGATTGAGTTCAGTCACTGGTGATCTAATCAATCGTGCTATGTAATGAAACTGCAATTAAAACTCTGGACGTTGATGCTCTGGGGAGCTTCCAGGTCGGCGAACACGTTGATGTGCTGGGAGGGAGGCACAACCCCGTCCCATGGGGTTAGACACTGCTGCATCCCCTCGCCCCTCAGCCTCACCCTCTGTGTCTCCTCCTCTGGCTCTTCCAGATCTTCCAGATCTGTTTCCTTCATGACAAAAGTATAATCATAAGGAAAGTGCTTTCAGTGGCTTCAGTGAAGGCATTCTAGTGACTTACTGAACCTGAAGGGGTCATGGGAACCCCCAAATTTATGGCCAAGTCAGTCAGAAGTGCAGGTGGCCCCAGGTGGCGTCTAAAGTGGGGCAGTCTTGTGGGACTGAACCCCGAACTTCTAGAGTCTGATGCAAACCCCAGGTTGCTAGTGTCCAAATAGGAATGATCTGTGGGATGCCCCACAGAAGATTCTAAACAGTGCTGAGAGTGGTGTCCGCACTCACCCCATCCCTTCCTCTCGCTCCCCTTATGCTTCCTGCAGGCACACCTTTGCCCTCTTCATGCCATCAAAACTGGCTAAGGCCTTGGCAACCTCTGAGCTCCAAGACCCCCACATGCTCAGCTCCTGCTCCTGTCCCACGCTTGAGGCTAGCAACACCTCTGAAGGGGGTCAGACCTAGGAGATCTGGCCAGTGCCCCCAGAGCTGGGTGGAGAGGCCTCCCTGGCCCAGAGATGCCACCATGGCCGTGTAGTCTCACCGGAGGTTGGTGCCCCGCTGAGTGAGCCTGGCTTGGCTTCCCCTGCCACCCGCACAAGCTTATCACCACTTGGGATTCTGTTTCCAGGCAGCTGCCCTGGCTGCCCGGGAGCTCCCAGGGGCCAGGCCTGTGTTTACTTCGTTTCTCCTGTAGGAATCCAGGACAGATAGACATGACATGAAGCCGAGTGGATGTTTTATTAGCAGCAGGTAGGAGGCATTATGCACTCTCTGGATCTGAGAGAGAAGGTTCTTGCTGAGTGGACTTGGGTTGGTCGCTCCTGGCAGTGTGGTGCTCCCAGGGAAGCTCCTCACTGGAGGGAGTCCTCTGCAGGGGACATGGGGGATTGAGACCCAGTGCAGAGCCCAGTCAGGGTGGGTCAGGGGGGAGGGAGGTCACCCCTGTCTGTTGTTTATGTGCTAATGTGCTCACACCCATCGGCCCAGGGACCACGTGACGTAAGGTGCCGGTGGGCAGGGCCCTTTCCTGGTTGTGCAGGTAAGCAAGCTGAGCCCTGCACAGCACACCCCCCAGCCCAAACAATCGCCTGCAGGCCTCACCCTCATCTGTCAGGAGGGAAGTTTAGGTCACAGGTGGGCATGGGCAGTTAGCTTGCAACCTATATCTGTGGCTCTTATGCTAGAGCTTTCCCAATATTTGGGAGCCACGCTGCTCTCTAAGGTTACGTGGCTTTGCACACAGGCCTAGCAGGACCAAATCCCACCAGCTCCAATCCCTTGGTCAGTCTCTGCCTCCCTGAGCCCCCTTCGCTCAGTGGTACACACTCCCGACCCGAGGGGCCACATCGAGTGCCCACAGAGACCTACAGCCGGCACAGCCTGCGTCAGCATGTAGAGTTGCCTTCTGAGCCCACAGGGCCTGCCCACGCCCGGCCCCACCTGCCACCTGGCCTGCTCCTGCATTGCACCTGCCCTCAGGGCCCTGCTGAAGGCCCATGGCACTAGCCAGGGGGAGCTGAGGGAGAAAGGGTGTTCAGGGGTCTGCAGGAGGCATACCCAGGACAGGGTCCAGACACCTCATGGCGCAGCGGCTGAAGCAGCACTTCTTGTTGCCGTTACACTGGCTGTCCATGGAGCACTCACCCTGCTCCTCACAGGCCTGCGGGAGCAGTGGGGCCTGCACCCGGGGGCAGCGGCCAGCCTTTGTGTCAGGTACTGGGGGAGAGACGGGCCAGCCCTGTATCACTCAGAGCCCCCTTATGCTCACCAGCCTTGCTGGGCCTACCTCCCCAGACCCCTGACCCAAAAAACCCCTGTTTTACAAATGGGGAAGTTGAGGTCGGGGGACCCTGAGGTCAGATGTGTCCCGGGGCCTACCTTATGCTGATGTCAGGGCAGAACTCCCCACACCCACTCTGGCGGCCAAGACCACTAGGCCCCACCCACAGGACAGAGGCAGGTGAGCTGGGCTCACGGCCGAGTGTGTAGGGCTGCTGCGTGGGCGCCAGGAGGGTGCTCTGAAGTGCCCGGCTCAAGGAGGGCCCTTGACAGAGCTGGTTCCTCCCTCCCCCCACAGATGGGAGCCAGGCTGCTGCCACAGGGTGCAGGGCCAGGTGGGGCATTACCTATGATGGGAGTTTTGCAGGAGCGGCCGCAGGCGCTGGGGCAGCACTTATTGTTGCCCAGGCATTCATCGTCGGTGAGGCAGGTTTTGACGCAGGGCGCCTCCTCAGAGGAGCTGGCCTCAGGGCACATGGCCTGCCCTGCACATAGGAAGGGCAGGTGGGTGGGGGCCCAGGCCCACCCGCCCCTGGGCTCTGCAGGGGAAGGTATGGTGGAGGCCAGCAGGGAACAATGGGAGCCTGGCCCTCCACAGCCCACTGTGCCATTTCTTAGAAGGCAAAAAAATCTACCAGAAACGTGATAGGCTGACAAGAGCATACAAAGTCAGCTATGAAAATTGGGAGGCAAGGCCACAGGCCCACTGCAGGTGGCAGGAAGTTAAGATTCTGACCAGAAGTGGCCAGGGCCTGAGGACAGCCTCCCTTACCGCATCTCCTGGCTGCCCTGCTCACTCCCAGGTCCAGGCACTCCTCATCCAGGGACAGCAGCCTCCACTTCGTGGGGATAGAGCCCTGCTTTTCTGCCATCCCTGGACCCCCTCCCCAGTGTGAGCCTTTTCTGTTCCTCTCTTCCTGAAGACCCTGTCCCCATCACCAGACAGCCAGGGTTGGCAGAGCCTTGGGTCCCACTGGGACTGGAGATCAGTTGGGGGGACCCTCCTTGGGGCATCCCTAGAGAGAGGAGGGTGGCTTGGACCTACCTGGAAAGATGAAGACCGGGCCCTGAGCGAGGGCCGCCTCCAGGGTGAGCAGGGCCAGGGCTAGGCTGAGGATACAGCACATGGTGGTGGCAGCAGGTAGGCGGCAGATGGTGGCCTGAGGCCCTGGGGTGCTTTTCAAGGATTCGAGCAGGAGGAGGGCTGGGGTGGGGCCCAGGCTGGCATGGCCCCAGGGGGGCTGAGGTGCTTCCTCCTTTGACACAAGGAAAGGACAGGCTCAGGCTTGGGGAAATGGCCGAGAGGCATGGGATGGCCACCACAGTCAGGGTCATGTTTTTAAATTAAAAAAAGGTCCCTAGTAAGGTTGACCATTTTTTCCCCCATTTTAAAAGTAATACATGTTTATTATGAGAATTAAGAAAATTAAGGGCAGAGGAAGGAAGAAATAAGACCTATCACAAACATGTGATACAGCAGTTGTTTAAAATGGTCACGTAGGGGCCCTGCAGGGACAAAAGAAAGGACTTGTCCCAAATTTGTGCAAAGTCATACAGGAAGCAAAATAGGAGGTAGATAGCAAGTGCCCGGAGCTATTTCAGAGGGTATTTTATATCTTTCTTGGTGCTTTTTTGTAGTTTTCTGGACTTTCTACAGCAAGAATGGGCCTCCTTGTGTTTATGAACTGCACGCTCCCTGCAGGGAATGTAGGGCGTCCGGGCAAGGGGGAGGGGGAGGCTCTATGTTGGAAAGACTGTACAGGGCAAACACCAGGAAGTCCTCTTCCCAGAAGGGGCCCTCCTGTGCCAAGTAAGTGCATGCCATGGGGCAGGGGCAGGGTACACTGCCAGGGCAACATGCCCCCTCTGCTCTGGGGCATTTCCTTGATCCCCCTGCCTGGAGGGCTTGGACAAGGAAGGGAGCCGTGGGGATTGTGGAGCCCAGGCCACTGCCCTGGAGACCCCAGAGGCGACCACATGCTTACTGAAGGCCAGCACTCAGCCCCTGGTCCAGGCTGCACTTCTGTCCAGCCAGGGACCCTTGTTGCAGGCCTGTAGCCTCTTGGCTTTGGACACAGAGCCCCTTAGAGTTTCCCCTGGGGCCCTCCGAACACTGGGATGTTCCAGCCCAGAACGCTCTTCTACTTCAACAGGGCTGTGCTATGCCTCCTCCATGTGCCCATGGCATGGTGTGAATCTCTCATGGCTCATGCAGCCCTTCTGCAGAGCTCTGGGCCTCAGCCCAGGACCCTCCCAGGGTGGCCAGCCTGGGCTCTCAGGGAGTGGGTCTGGAGATACTGGCCATGTGACTTGTCACCTCTCATGCCTCTCCACAGCTCGAAGTTTACAAATGCTTTGCATGGGCTGTTTCACCTTCCTGGGGAGGAGGCTGTGCACAGATCGGAGCTTGGAGAAGTGAGGGGTGGGGAGGCCAAAGTCACTCACTGGCAGGTTCTGGTGGCCTTTTTCTCTCTCTTCTCTGTTCTTTCCCACCTACACCATGAATGGGTTGGGCAGGAAAGTCTGAGTCCTTCTCGCTCATATGGGTCTGAGGCCAGAGCTGACCAGCCAAGGAACTCAGGCCCCTGACCACAGCCACACATTGTAAGTCCCTGGCCTGGGCCCCTCCTCCCTGACAGCCCAGAGTGGCGCTTCGTCCTTCAGCATCTCCCATCTCTGCAGGGTGTCCCCAGGGCCATCTATGCAATTTTCAGGGCACCTTGTTCAACAACCAGAAAAAAGTGCTGGTAGAGGGACTAAAATATAAAGTTTTTTTTTTCTCTTCTGCAGTCTTTCCACTGGTCAAGATGTTTTTTACCACAAGGCAATCTCAGTATTTATAAATAAAAATTAAAATTTCATATTATCAGCATGAGTATTACCAGTCACCTTTATGTTGTGCAATGCCGGTTTAAATGCAAACATGAGAGTGATTAGCTTTTATGTAGAATCACCCAAATCGCGCAACTCGAATTTCATGGCTCACGTGGGCACACATATAATACAACAGTGAAAATGCTGCACAAAACTAACTCAACTGGTTTGGTTTCACTTATTTTTTTCCTCCTTTTTCTTTGTCTGTTGAGATCCGTCTCTTGTTCTGAGGAAACAGTTTCTTTTTAAGCAGTTTGATTTTTTTCTAACACAATGAACTGGTTGACTGCATGTGTCAGACTGGACTTTCCCACCACTACATCAAAACTGCTATAACCAACGACGAGGCCAGACACCACCTGAGGTCTGCTTTGCTTCTTATAGTCATTCATTTCTATATGTACTTTTATATTAATGAGGATAAAAAGTTGCATTCATTCTTTATTTTTATCTTATTTTTATTGATTGATTGATTGAGACAGGGTCTCACTCTGTCGCCCAGGCCGAAGTGCAGGGGCGCGATCACAGCTCACTCTAACCTCGAACTCCTGGCTCAAGTGATCCTCCTGCTTCAGGCTCCAGAGTAGCTGGAATTGCAGCCATGTGCCTCCACGCCTGGCTAATTTTTTTACTTTTTGTAGCGATGGGGTCTTGCTGTGTTGCTCAGGCTGGTCTCAAACTCCTAGACTTAAAGGATCCTCCCGTCTTGGCCTCCCAAAGTGCTGGGATTACAGGTGTGCCCCACCACACCCAGCCCTTATTTTTATCTTTTTTATTGAGGTATAATTCAGGTGCCATAAAATTCACCCCCTAAAGTGTACAATTCAGTGATTTTTAGTATATTTGAAAAGTTGTGCAACCACCACCTCTAATTCCAGAACATTTCCATCACCCTAAAGAGAAACCTTGTACTCACCAGCAGTTACTATTTCCCTCTGCCTCCAGCCCCTGGCATCCACCAATCTACTTTCTATGTCTGTGGATTTGCCTATTTCGGACATTTCACATAAATGGAATTGTACGATATGTGGCCTGTTGTGTCTGCTTCTTTCACTGAGCATGATGTTTCTGAGCTCCACTTGTGTTGTAGCGCGTGTTGGTGCTTCACCCCTGTTTATGGACCATAATATGTCATGGTGTGTATACACACACTCTGTTGAGCCACTCAGCCGTGCATGGGCAATGGGTTGTCTCCACTCTTTGGCCACTGTGGGGAGTGCTTCTCTGAACACTTGTGATTTCACCTCTGTGCACGCACGTGTCCTGTTGAGGCTCACCTCCCCTGGCTCACTGATGAGTGAGGGCGGAGCTTGGTTGCCTTCTTCCCCTTTCCAGCTGCGCCATTGTTTTCAGCGGAACTGGCTGGCTCGTACAGGGAAGAACGCCAGCAAGAAAGGGCAGGACAGGGCTCCTTGGTCACTTGTGTTTCTCAGAAGGCCATTGCATGCTTCGGCAGCTCCAGCCTGTCAGGGAGCCAGGGCCCCACTTGGTTTGCATCTCACTGGGACCCTGTGCACACGGGGTGGCCAGGCCTGGGACACACATGCCACATGAGCTTGTTGCTGCTATCACATGCACATTCCATTATCTTGACAGATTTCACTTACAAGCACACACTGACAAGTGAAATTATTAAGAATTTCAAGATGTGACAGCAGAATGTTAAACAAGCCTGGGCGCATGTGACTGTGCAGGCCACTGGCATGAAGCGGCCGTTCAAAGCCCCTGGTCCTCCAGCTCTTGCACCTCCTGGCCAGGCTCGGCCTCTCCTGGTCCATGGCTCGGCTCAGCCTCTGCCTGTACACCTCCTGGGGGTCCAGGCTCTCACCCTCCCCCTTTCTCCCTGGCCAGCGGCTGCCTTCTGAGGAGTCCACTCTGTGGAGCCCCCGAGCTGCTGTGTCCAGAGTCTGCCCAGCCCCGGCCCCGTGAATCACATGCCCACCAGGCCTCCCCCTTCTCCCAGGGGCTCGCCCATGACCTTCACAGGCTCTCAGGTCCCCACCTCCCCCTCCCAGCAGTAAATGGCTTGCTCCAACCTCACAGAGGAGAAGTCAGGTCAGGCCTAGCTCCACCCCCTCCTCCTCCTCTCCTGTGTTCCCTTCATTACTGTTATTTCTGGAAAAAAGCCACAGGCATGTGAGGGTGAAAACACACACAGCCAAGAGCAGGGGTGGCAGTGGTGTTCCCACTCGGCCCCCGGCCTCCTGCTGTCATTCCTGGAGGTTTATTTCCTACTCTATTCAGAGATAATCAAAGCATGTTCAAGTGTGGATGTGCAGGTCTGTTCTCTTTAAAAATATAACATACACGTATATACACTGTTTTCCTCTTCCATTTTTTCCACTTAGAGGTACCTTGGGGATTGGTGCATTTAAGGACACACAGATCCACTTCTTAATGGCTGCTTAGTCCCCATGGCACGGGTGTGTCCATTTGCTGGTCTTCTATCAATGGACATTTAGGTCGTTTCTGATTCTTTGCTGCCACAGAAGACCTGCTTTGCGCATGCTGGCAGGAATGCTGGTTCAAAGGGTCCATGCATTGTCCACGTGGTAGGTCCTGCCCAAGTGTCCTCCCAAGAATCTGTCCCAATTCCCAATTCCTGCTGGCACAGCTAGGTGTAAGGGGCCGGCCCCCAACACTGCGCTGTCAAACACTCATCTTGCCTGCTGGGTAGATAGATCCATGGTTAATGGCGAAGGTTTTCATTTTTACTTTTTTTTTAATGATGACTTTAAACATGCGGCAAAGTAGAAAGTTCAGTAAGCACCCGTATACCAATTGCCTAGATTAGCAATTGTAAACATTTTGCCAGATTTGCACCACCATTGTTTTTGTTGTTGGTGAAGTTCTTTAAATCTCTATCATCACGTCATTTTATCCCCAAATAATTTCACATGAAGTCGGAAGCCCCAGAGCTGTTTTCCTACATATAAAATTCTCCTACGTATGAAACAACTGCTCAACTGCTAGTTCTGTCCCATCTGCTTTGCAGATGAAGTGCGTGATCTCGGGCTAGCTGGGTCTTTCCCTCTCCGCGGCGTCTGGCCTCTGCAGACACGCATGCAGTCCTCCTTCAACTGCCCCTACGTCCCAGCTCCCCCAGCCTCCCCTCTCCCCCTCCCATGTCCTCACTCCTCAGGGAACATTTATGGCACCTCCACCAGCCCCCTTCTCCACTCCTCCGGCCTCTTCTCCTGTGTCCCCTGAGCCCGGCTGTCCTAGACATCTCCTCCAACCTGCTCTGTAGCCACTCCTGAGCAGGCACAGGACTCTGCCTGGTCCCGAGCATGCCCGGCTTTTCAGCTACTTAGAGGCCTTGGGCCCACATCAACCCACTGCGGCCAATGCTGAACTTGGCCTCCTCCTAAATATCCTTTCTCTTGGAACGGTCCCCCCACGCCAGAGACCTTGGAGGCCAGCCCTGCCTCCTTCCTTTTGTGCCTCCCAGTCCAATCAGTCATCAAGCAGTTGGGCCATCGATGCCCTCCGAAACACTCCTGGGTTTGTTCCTGTCAGCTGTCCTGGGCTGCTGCCGCAGGAAGGGCTGTCATGGTGCGAGGCCACGGTAACGACCTCCTCCACACACTTGTCTGACTACGGATGATCTTGTTTGTTCGTTAGTTGTCCTGTTTATTTTCGTCTCCTCCAGAATGTAGGACCCCTGGGGTCAGGGCTCTCTTCTGTCTTGCTGATCAATACATTCCCAGCATCTGGGACATTACTTTTTATTCTATGGGCACTCCATTAATATTTGCTGATGGATGGACAGGAGGGAAGAAGGAAGAAAGGGAAGAAGGGAAGTAGGGAGGAAGGACTGCATCAGGCCTCCCCCTTTCCAGTTAGTTGTCAATGCCCTGTCCAGCGTGATCTTTCACATCTGAGCACGATCCTATCACTCCCCCATGTGAAACTCTTTCATGGTTTCCGTTACCTGGGGGGTGAAGTCCGAATGCCAGCGTGTGGCATTCATGTCCGTCATAACCTTGGTTGAAGTGACTGAGAGGAAGAATTTGAGTCCATACCTATGTGAGTCCAATGTTGGCTTTGCTAATTGTGTGACCTTGAGCAGCTTACTCTTTTCTCATCTGTAAAATGGAGCAATAATGATACCTATTGGACTGGGAGTTGTGAGGGTTAACTTAGATAGTACAGGAGAGCACTTGGTGCCCAGTACACAGAACGTTAATGACTATAGTTGTTCTCTATTCTTCATGGGTCTAGGGTGGGACTATGGGGTGGTGAGGGATGTTAGCATATCACATTTCAGAAAGTATTTTTTGATCAACACAAATGCATTGGCTCATGTTGAAGCCTCGCCTAAGACTTACAGGCCCAGGGTTCACTAGTCCCCTGCATCCTGGAAAGAGCCCTTCCTTGGGAATTAGGTTTTGTCCTCGTTTGCTGTGTAACCCTGGACAAGTCATTTCCCTTCATGTACCCTCAGCTCTCCCACCTGTAAAAGGAAGACGATAACAGCATAAATAATGAAGGTGCCTCAAAATCTAGAAAGCTTTCTACAGACCACAATTTAGATTATTTAGATCATCTCTAACCTTTCTACTTAGAAAAATAATATGCATTGTACAAAACTTGTACAACTCAGAAAAGCATAAAGGCGTCTCGCGATGGCTCATGCCTATAACCTCAGCACTTTGGGAGGCTGAGGCAGGAGGAGCGCTTGAGGCCAGGAGTTCAAGACCAGCCTGGGCAACATAGCAAGACCCTGTCCCTACAAAAAGGAAAAAAAATTAGCCGGGTGTGGTGGCGTGTGCCTGTAGTTCCACTACTCAGGAGGCTGAGGTAGGAGAATCTCTTGAGCCCAGGAGTTTGAGGCTTCAGTGAGCCCGTGATTGTGCCACTGCACTCCAGTCTGGGTGACAGAATGAGACCCTGTCTCAAAAAACAAAAAAAAGAAGCATGAAGAGGAAAACAAAAATATCTTATTAACGTCTTGGTTCATTTTCATACAGTTTTCCTATGCAAAAAATATATATCCCCTCACATATGTGTGTGTGTGTGTGTGTGTATAAATACAGGGTGTCCCAAAAGTTGCCGTACATAGGGAAAATGGGAAATTGTAGCTAAATGTACCTTTATTTACAAAATATTCATTACAAAATTTTATAAAATTTTTCCTTTTTATAAAGGAAAGGAGACTTTTGGGACACCCTGTATGTGTATGTGTGCGTATATATAGACTGCTCCCCCCATGCAATCTCTTGTCATTGCGGCTGGGCTACAGGTCGTGGTTATAGTCACATTATATTCTGAGCACTTGCCTGTGCCATCAAGATTTCTGGAAAGCATCATTGTTAGAGTTTGCGGAGCATGTCACTCTATCAGCAGGCTACCACCATTTTAACCATTTCTTCAGCTTCTAAAAGAATCATTTTTAGCCAAGCACAGTGGTGCATGCCTGTAGTCTATGCTACTTGGGAGGCTGAGGCAGGAGGATCCCTTGAGCCCAGGAGTTCAAGTCCAGCAATATAGTGAGACATGTATCTCTAAAAAATATATATATATAAAATTTAAAAAAAGAGAACACAATCATTTTTATATTATAAGTCCCAATCATGGGACTTAGACTGTGAACTTCTCCCCTCTGGGCTCTGTCTGAAAGGGGGAGAGGGTAGAGCCCTGTTCTAACTACCTGAGGGGACTGAGGCCCAGGGGTCCAGGGGTGGTCATGGCCAGGAGGGGACGTATGTTCTGTGTGGCTGGTGGTGGGGGACCGTGGGGAGGAGTGAGAGGTGTTGGCGGGACAAGGTGTTCAGGACAGGTATACAGCTGCCCTCAGGGCCCTGTGGTGCAGTGGAGAAGTCAGAGGTTTCCAGGAATGATGTTCCTCCAGGCTGGCCAGCCCCAGAGGCAAGGAATGTCAGGTTCTTTTTGTACCTCAGGGGGATGTTCGCTGGCTCCTGGCTTGCCTGGATTCAGCCCATCTTCTTCCAAGATGTGCAGGCTCTTTCATTCCCCAGAAGCTCCCACATCCCCAGGATGGACAATGAAACTGAGGCCCAGGGCCATGGTCATCTGGAGCCATCCCCACTGCTGGTCCTATGGGGTCAGCTGGGTCAGTTTGTTCCTTTAAAACTCTCAGAGAAGAGGGATGGAGGGGGCCATGCTATTCCACATGCTTGTCCCTCTCTGTAGTGAGTGCCACAGCCCCTGGGTACGTGTCCTGCCCTCAGCCCTTGTCATCATCCTGGGTGAAGGTCTCAGCCTGGTCATCAGGGTCATGACCCTGGGTGCAGGTCCCATCCTCAGCCCTTGTCTTCAGGGTTACAACCCCTGGGTGAAGGTCCTGTCCTTGTCGTTGGGGTCAAGACTACTGGGTGAAGGTCTTGTCCTCAGCCCTCGTCATCAGGGTCACGACCCTGAGTGCAGGTCCCGTCTTTGTCATAGGGGTCACAACCCAGCATTTGGGTCCTGCTCACAGACCTCCTCATCGTTGGCTCTGACAATGCCCTTTTGGCTGCCTCTGTCTCACTGAGTCATGTCCCTGCTTCCAGTGGCTGCACCACCTGCCTCTTGCTCCTATCTAGAAAATTGTCTCCCCCCATCTTTCAAAGCTCTGCTGCCACCTCCTACTCCAGGGCTCCGAGGCTGTGAGGCTGCCATGGTCCCTGTCCCACCTCCTGCATCCGGTGGCACTATGGGCCTCATGGGCCACCAGTCATTGGTGGGTGGGTTGGATGCCCCAGCAGGATCTGGTTCTGCCCTGGGCCACAGCAGGTAGAACGGGGGCTGCAGAGGCTGCTGGGTGCAGCCCTGGTGGCTGGGGCCCTGTGGTGTCACCTCTGTCCAGCTTGTTCACTTGTGGCCCATTTGCTAATGCTGGTCTGTGGCCAGGGGAATGGGTGAACAAGATGCAGACCCCAGGTGTGCACCCACAGAGGCTCCTTCCCAGCTGCAAGGCTTCTGAGAGGGAGTCGCCTTGAGTATTCAGAAGTGCCAAGTGGCTGCACAAGGACAGAAGGAGCGTGGATGGTCCAAGGGCCAAGACTGGCAGGCACAGAGAAACGAGGTCTTTTCGGGGAGTCAATTTCCCCAACACTGAAGTGGGAGAGGGCTGGGGAGGCTGGCAGGGCCTGGACCACTGAGAGCCATGGAGGCCAGGCCTAGGGTCAGGCCCAGGGCGCAACCAGACATGTTTTAGAAAGGCCTTCTGCCGGCTGCTGGGGGGTGGGGAGGTAAGAGGCAGGGAGACCATCTGGGTGAGAGGGGCAGGGCTGGGGTGTGGGAGGGAGAGCAGAGGGGAGGGGCCCAGCCTCTAGTATCTCCATCTCTTGATTCCAAGTTGCCAACCCCGTTGTTTAGAAACACTGCCCCTGGAGAGTTTTTGTGGCTCACATCAGTGTCTTGGCTAGAGAATTAGCAGATAATAAGGTCACTAGGGACTGGGTTTTCAACAATCCCAGGGAGCCCAAAGGACCCCTTCTTTCTAGATGGGGGCCTTGAAGCCCAGATTGGGGAGTGGCTTACCTAGGCTCACACTGGGATTACGCAGTGGACCTGGGACTAGCTCTCAGGCCTCTGGGTCCCTGGGCCAAGGCCGGTGGCCAGGCCGGGAGTCAGAGTACCACACTGCTCCATCTTAGAAAAGTGGCCAAAACCATCTCTCTTATACCACTCATGCAGCACAGGGTCAGAGGCACACAGAGGGCCCAAGACCCAACAGAGCCCAGGTTCTGGGATGAGCCATCTGGGAGAAGCCTGCTTGGGTGTCCTCTCTCTAGCAGAGGCTGAGCTGGGGTGCTCTGTCCTGCTGAAAATATTTCAATGCCTCCCACTGTAACCGGTTCCATGAACAAAAATACCTTTTTACAGTTTTCCTATGTTTCGTGTTCCCAGGCCAGTAAGATTTGCTGACCAGAATTTGCAATTTTGTTTCACTGATCCCCTCCCTTTTGAGTTGTTTTTCAGAAACATCAGATCCTCTTTGCAATAACCAGATAATCACAAGGGCTTACACTACCCGATTGTTCAGGTAAGTCAAGGTAAGTGGCATTCCACTGCAAATCTTGCTCAAGGACCAGCTGAGCAACCTACTCCCCACCATCCACATGCACACAAGACTGAAAGGATGACCGATACTACCCCCTAGCTCATTGCACTACTAAAATCTCCACCTTGGGAGGGGCTTATCCACCATTTTTTGATCATGCGGTGTATGTGCCAATATGATTTCTCATTGCACTTGCGTGCCCTGCACTCCACCCCAAACATGTAATAATGCTCACTCACTTCCTGCATTATTCATTTCACCTCTAGAAAAAACCCTGGCCCTGTCAGTTGAGGGGATGGATTTGAGGCAGTTCTCCCACCTCCTAGTTGATGTCCTCTGCAATAAACTTCCTTTCTTCTTTGACTATCCTTATTGTCTCAGCAATTGGCTTCCTGTGCAGAGAGAAACTGAGCCCAGGAAAAACCTCCTTTGTGGGCTTGTTGACAATTTGGGGGCTCATCTGGGATCTGTTGCTTGTGGCTTGGTGGCTATAGAGCAAGGAGAGATTTAAAAGTACCCCTAGCAGCTGCCCAGCTGAGTTTCTGCCAGAGGTTGGTTTTGGTTTCTCCTTCTGGCTTCACTGTCACCAGCTCCAAATGTATCTCTGATTGTCAGGAAAAAACAGATCTTTGGACTTTGGCATCTGTGTTCGGACAGGTGAGTGCTATCTGCGGGTACTAAACAGCGGAGAGCTCCTCTTTAAATGTGCGGGATTCTGGAGGAATTCCTACTTGAATTTGGGTTGGAAAAGCCTCAACTATTTGGGTGAGTAGGGCCTCCAGCTGTTTCTATTTGACACCCCCTAGGCTTATTTGCTGGAACTTCAGTCCATTTGTTTGGCTTTTGGTGTGTGTGTGTATGTGTGTGGCCATGGGAAATCAGAATTCAAGCCCTGAATGTAGCCCTGTGGGCTACATTCTTCAAAACTGGTATGTATACCAGGAAGCCTCTATCTCTGCCATTTGGGCTTTTTTGCTGTTTGGACCTAGGATAGGTTGTTTCTGGTACTGGTTAGTTTGAGATAAAATTCTTAAAAACTCCTCTCCAGTCTCCATCTGTGGGAATTTGGGAGTACTCTGTTTTGAGTTTTGTTTTGTTTGATTTGGTGTTCCCAGGCTTTTGTTTGAAATCTCTTGAATTTACTATGAGAAAATTTAAAGGCATGCTAGGTTTTCTAGGACTGCAGCTGGTCTCCACATATTATGGCCTGTTCTTGTGCACATGTTTAAAATGATGGGCAAATTACATCAAGGAAAATTCAGAGTTCCAATGGTCAATCTACCACTATAGAGTTAAAATGTAGAGTCTGTTAAGCTCTCTGTCTATCTTGGTATTTTCTTTTCTTCTTGCTTTGAATCTGCATTTGCTAAGTTACTAATATTGAGAAAAAACTCACTGTCTATGTGTCACTAATTCAAGGTTACTTGGAGCAGCCAATTCTAGCCCAATGCAAACATTGAAAATTCATTTGAAACTGAAAAAAAAGGTAAAAGAGGCATTTTTAAAACTCAAACTGCCATGGAAATTACTTTACCCAAAACTTTGGTCCATAGCTTTCATTATATTTCCTATTGGGACAACTAAAGTTTAGATACATGAACAAGTTCCAGTTTTGTCAGAAACAATTTGGATCCAACTATCTTTTGGAAGCTGATGAGTTTATATTGTTATCTCATGACTGGAATTTGGAGGTAAAAACTATTACATGTTTGTATGTGTATGTGTATATGTGTTTAGATATATTTATGTGTATGTATATATGTTACAAAATTGGCTTATAAATCAAGGTACACTCATAAGTTAAGTAAACATGTCCAAATGGTTTTCAGGTTCACATGAATTTTGTAAATCTTTGGCAAATAAGCTACTTTCAAAAAAATTAATTATTAGTAAAATAAAAATAAAAACGTCTCCAAAATTATCAGCATACTTTTTTGCCTGGATTTACTGGTCATTTTTTGTCTTGCCTCTGCTAAATATTTTAAGGTGTCAGGGTTTAACACAGAGGTTATAAAACCATAAACCCAGCCAAAAAACCAAAATGATCTCTGTTTGTGTGATTTTTGATGAATAAGACAAATTTAATATTGTTGGTCTAATGAAAACAGCTGAATCTTCTGAGTTATCAGGAAAAATACCCATGTGTTTAAGGTTCTTACTTAAATAAAATTGTGGATGTTGGGGGTGCTCGTACCATGGGCTGAGAAAGAATTCTCGACTCAAGATTAAGATAGGTTTTGAATCAAAATGTTTATTTTACTTTCCAAGGGAGAAAAGGGCACAGCATGAAAGGAAGAAGGAATGCTGGCCCCAAGGATGAGTAGCTTGGGCCTTTATTGGAATTTTAAAGAGCAGAAAAGTCATTGTTGTGAAATGATAATGGAAGTCACTTGTTTTCCAGAGCAGTTGTTTTCTGTTAGGCTGCTCTTATCTGACTTCTTGGAATGTGGTCTGGCAGATGCTGAAGGGGGGTGGCTACATGCGCTTTTCTGTTTGTTCAGTATTATTCCAGTTCTGCAAAACAAGCTCATAAAAAAATAAGTTAACCCCCAAGGTGGTCAAGAAAGAAGCAAATACTGGGGCCAGCACACCATTGTACGCAGTGATGTTTTTGTGTTAGATGATTTACTAGCAATGCCACCCCTTCAGTGGACATGTCTAACCAAAAATAAATGTCAGTAAATTAAAATAAATAAAACATCAAGCAAGTAGGAGAACAAAAACAGAAACTTATGGTCAAAGGTTTATAAAGATATGCTTAGATACTGAATTTGTTTAAACATTAAGTAATTTTGTTAAAGACATAATCACATTGGCTGTATATCTAATATTCACAGGCTATAAAAATGGTTAACAAGGAAATAACTTAAATTGATAACTAACTTTGTCTAATATCTCAGTTTTAAAAAATAATCTAGATAAACTGCTAAAAATAAATAGAATAAATTTAAAATGAAATTAATACTTATAGGTGAAAATTCATGTAATTTAAAATCTTAAAGTTTTGTTAAATTAAATAATAGATATTCATTAAGTGGGTCATTTCCAATTAACAAAAAATTATATTATAAAGAAGCACGTTTTCTAAAAATTATAAAATGGTCTCATCTATCAAATACTGATATATGACAAACAATTCAAGATTTCCTGCTTCTTAGGTTTTCACTAAAATTTAAGGTTACTAAGCATAAGAATTCTAGTCAGTATATGTGATTCTATATATAAAACATGCCAAAGAATAATGTGTGTTTTTAATAAAAAAAATTATAGAGACACAAAATTTGTTCTTATTAAAAAAAGAATAGTTTTGTCTAATTTGAAAGTTATTTATGAAAAAAGGGAAAAAGGAACCAGTAAATAGAAGAGAGAGATATGAAAAAGTTAAGGATATAAATATGTATTTTTTAATAAAGAAAGTTAAAAAGAAAAGAGAATAATTTAATATAAAGAAAGGATCTTATATAGTAAATTTTTGTCTTAAAATAAACTGGTTATTTAAGAAAGGGGAAATTTAGGACAAAACAGAAAGTCCAAGCATGTCGTATATGGTCTATATAAGTCATAATAAGGTTCATGAAAAAATTTATGAAGAAATTTTGTATGTGATCAAGTTGGCTATAATTAAAAGGGAAAAATATTTGGTTAAAACAACAAGGTTCTCTTAAAGCATTGATTCACTTTTAATAAAATTTTAAAAAGTTTTGATTCTAATTCTGTAATCTGCTTCTTTTGAAACTTCTCAGATTTATATCCCAGAAGTTCAACTTTTGGTATGTCTTGCTGCTTTCAGCTTTTTCTCCCCTTGAAAAAGCAGGGATGATAACTCTCTCCTTCAATATTTTTTGTTGGCTCCTGTAACTTTTTCCCCTCCAGTTCTAAGTCTGTTCTTATCACCTGATACTAATATGTCTTATCTTAAAGATTTAAAAAAGCAATGTTTTCCTCCAGTATAACTTAATTCTATACTCAGCTTTCCTTGATATGTCTTAATTGTTGAATGTGGTCAAAAAACTTTTCATGCTGTTGCTAAGAGTCATTTGCACCCCTACTCAAGGTACTACTCTTTCTTATTCACATTCCTTTGTAATATATTGTATATTCATAACCCTAGACCCTCTTCCTATGTCTAATTAATTCAAGTACCCTTTTCATCAAGTTTGACTTCCAAGTTGTCTAAATGGGTTTCCCATAAGAAAAATAAAACAAAACAAAACAAATCACACTATTGAAGATTTTACTTTACCTTTCTGGTAACTGGCCTGGGAAATAGACATTTTGTGTTTTATCAAAATAATTCCTATGTTGTCCTTGTTAGGTTTTTGATTGCTTGGAAAAAACTGAACTTTGAAAAGTTGAGGTTTTTATGTCCACATAACTTTCTGTATTGCCTTTAAAGTCTTTTAATTCTGTGGTCCCCAAGCCCCAGGCCGCAGACTGGTGCTGGTCTGTGGCCTGTTAGGAACTGGACTGCACAGCAGGAGGTGAGCGGTGGGTGAGTGAGTGAAGCTTCAGCTGTATTTACAGCCACTCCCCATTGCTCACATCACTGCCTGAGCTCCACATTCTGTCAGATCAGCTGCAGCATTAGATTCTCACAGTAGGGCAAGCCCTACTGTAAACTGCACATGCAAGGGATCCAGGTTGCGTGATTCTTATGAGAATCCAATACGTGATGATCTGAGGTGGAGCTGAGGTGGTGATGCTAGCGCTAGGGAGCAGCTGCAAATACAGATTACCATTAGCAGAGAGGTTTGACTGCACAATAAATGCAATGTGCTTGAATCATCCTGAAACCACACCCCCTGACCCTGGTCTATGGAAAAATTGTCTTCCATGAAACCGATCCCTGGTGCCAAAAAGGTTGAGGACCACTGTTTTAATTGTTACTCTTGGTTAAATGAATTACTATTATTATTACAATGACCGGTGGTTCTGTTTTAATCAATCAGCTCTTTTGAACTTTTTGACATCTTTGACAAATGTCCTCAAAATCAAATCAAAGCTATATCAAATATTGTTAACTAACCCTTGTGCTATTAAGTTACAGGGCCTTGACTCCTGGGTATTTAACACCAAACTCAAGTTAACCAAAGCACTGTTTTCAGACTTGAGAGAAGACAGTAATCAAAATGAACTGCTTTCATGAGGCAAACAACCAGGCCTGGTATTTAAAAACATTAACACTCATTTAATAATTTTGCTTCCATCTAAATTAATATAATTTGTTACTAGATAATTTAAATCTAGTTTAGCTACCTGTAAGCTTCCTTTTCCCGTCTTTCTTTATCAGAACTAGACATAATTTATAAGCTTTTGGTTTAAAACATGGTTAAATCTTTAAAGAGACTACAAAAAATGTTTTGACACAAGAGTATCTAAAAATCTTTAGGCTCAAATGGTTTTAACAAAATGCTTATGTTTCATATAGCAAAATTCCTACAAGTCTGCAACTAAAACCAAGATCTCACTGCTTATAGATAAGGTAATTTTGTAACCTTGCCTTTGGCTTTTTGGTTTTTGCTCTTATGTTGCCTAAAGGGTTTTAAAAGGTTGATGAGTGCCTGTCCACCTCCATTCCCGTCTGACCTAGAATGTTTAATTGGCTGTAAGCCTTTTGGCTCTAAGCCCCTTGGCCACAAGGGTTCCACCAAGGTGCCCGGATGGACTTGTGGCAGGTCTCCATACAACCCTGGCAACATGGGACTAAATAAAACTTTTGCCATCAATGATGCCACTGGCAAATCTTGGCCAAAAGGAAGAAATATAACTCCCACCCCCTCACCAACTAAATGGTTGGCCAAGGAGACCTTCTCTTGGCCAAGGAGACCCCAGAGAAAAACCTTAAAACAGAATTCCTGGCCACCAAGGAAAGGGAAGTCAGATACCTCATTATATCCTCTCCTTTTTGGAGGTTAATTAACATTAAGTGTTAAAATAGAGATCATAAAACTGATAAAATAGACTCTTTGTGACAGTAAGATACCAAATTATAAATAGAACCTGAGGCCATGCCAGACAAGGGTTAAGGTGCTGCTCTAAAACTATAGATAAAAACATTCAGATAATAATATTATAACATACAGAATACAAGCCTGGCACCCAATTCAGTTTTCCCAACAGGAGCCCCAGATACAGTTGACAGTGGGGAACAAATTGGCTTTTTAATGGACATGGGTGCAACCTATTCAGTTATTAATGCCAAATTGGCATGGAAGACTTCTTTGTCTACTCCTTTTCACTTCTAAAAATTATATCTGACACTTCTCAGACTAAGCCCCTTATATATATTTTTTGCACCCTTAATACCTGCAACCGTCAAAGAGGAGACTAAAAATTATATATTCTACCATGTTAAACTCTTTCATTCCGAAGTTCCCCACACCCCAACTACGCCCCATTTCAGCAGGAAGCAGCCAGATCGATCAACTCCCTGATTCCCTAGTTAACCCCCATGACATTTCAAAATTTTATTTTCTTTGCTAACATTAAAAGAATTAGCAGACTTTCCACTAAAATCTAGCTTTCTGGTGTGGAAATAAACAAAGACCACACAAATGAGAAAAGCAGAGGCTGTTTATTCAGAGCTGGCTCTAACAAGGGAGCCGGCAACCAATCATCAGCGTGTTTGGCCGAGACTCACAGGCAAGCAGAGGAGGGGGAAAACTTTGCAGTGAGAAAGGACAGCTCAGGTAAGCCCTGATGGAGGCTGTCAGCCTGGGGAAGCTGGGGTGGCTCATTAGAAGTGTGTGGGGGGGTCCCATGTGTAAAAAAAATATATAAATCTCAGGGCCATCCCACCTAACTCCTTATGCGAAAGAGAAGGTAAAAGCCTCAGGCACCTGTGAAGAGCTGGCCCCACAGATCATTCATTAAGCAAATTCCTTGCTGACTTCCCATAAGCAAGGACATGCAAATTGTAACTATGTCTAGCACATAAAACTAAAGCCTGTTTGATTCCACACTAATAATGAATTGCAAGTTTATCTTACAGGTAACAGAACTGGAGACACACAGAATCAAACATTTTTCTACCTACCCAGGGACATCCACATAACTGATGCTTCCTTCACTCCCTTTTCCCCTTCTAACATTCTCTACATTTTATAAAATGTAGATTTCCTGGACCTCACATGAACGTAACCACTTTGCCTCATCAGTTCCCTCCCCCCTTTTCCTTCTCTCTCTATGCCTTTAAATGCTGAAGGTTCCAACTTACCCTTCGGAAAAAAACAGCCACAGCCTGTCTGTCGTGTTTTTCCCAGGTGTGTCCTCAACTTTGGCTGGATAAACCTCCATTGATTGATGTTTGTTCCTCAGTAATTTATTTGGGTTGACACATGTGATTGACTGGTTAGGGGAGCATATTTGGTGAAGGAGCTCAGGATATTTCACCCCAAAATATGACTCATTGGTGTAAAGAGTATTTCAAATTGCAGGCCCCCCAAGATCAACAAAGCTTTGGAGGGGGCTTTCCCTCCATCTGCATAAACCCGGACTGACCTGATCAAAAGATCAAAGGGGGAAATGACTTCCCTCCCTCTCCCTATTATCTCGATATATTGCAGAATGCAACCAGACCTGGCCAAAATCATCTAGAACATAATACCTGTCTCTCAGGTTAATTTAAAAGTCAATCTGTTTTCCCCAGCCATTTGTCCTCCCTAGCAACCCTTAGCAACCCTTAGCAACCCTTTAGTGCCCCTAAACAGAATTACCTAAACCCCTCATTTTCCCCCCTCCCCTCTAAAAGGCATGTATAAAAATATCTGAACTTCATTGGGATATTGAATAATCACTCTGTGATTCTCCCCATGTGCATGGTAAATAAACTCTCTTATTAATCTGCCTTAATTGTGAGTTGATCTTTCAGCAACCTTGCAGAGGAAAGGACAATTTTCCCCTCACCCTTACATTGGCTCTCTCTGGTTGGTCCTAAATTGGAAACAAGGACAAATTACGGAGGCAGCCTGTTACTAATCAAGTCCTGACTGTTTGGGGCCAATTGTTTCAGGGGTTATTGTTTGGCCTCCTGGAGTGCTGCTAGGGAGTGTGGTCCTAGAGTCTGACTTTTCGGCTAGCAGGTGGCTTTTTGGGTTGGTTGCCGCAGACTGTGAGTCAGAGTTCTATTCTTATGTATGGTCAGCCACTGCCTGTTTGATATTCAGTCTCTCCCTGGGTTCTCCTGACAAATCAGAAGGCAGACCTTTGGTGGCTAGGCAATTCAGATCAACCTTCCCCCTGAGGACGACTCAAGAAGCTAAACAATAACAGCCCACAAAAGTCTTACCGAAAGCATCAAAAAGCTTGCAAGATCTGGTAGAAGACAAAAACCCAGAGGGGTGAGCCTAGACATTTCAAGCTGCTTTTGCCCCGAGGGTATTTCCTGTTCCAGGGAATTAGCTTGAAAATGAGCTTTGCTTCTGGCCTTGTCCTTCGACAGGAGGGACGGACGCCAAAGCCCCCTAAGATGGGGGAGGACAGCACTTGACCTGATATTAACACAGCTGTGCCAGCTTTCCTTAGGCAATATGTCTTCTTACTAGTGATATTAATCTTGATCAATTTTTGCCAGGTGTCTCCACTGCTCAGAGAGAGACAAGCAGCCCTGACATCCAGGAACCAAGCCTTGGGGGCTTCTGTTGAACATGAACAATTACACAGAGCACTGACTTCAGGCAAGCCTGCTTGTAATCACGTCTGAACTTAGAAAAAAAAATCATGAACCAAACCAAAAATGGCCGAAGAGCACCCCCTCCTGGCTCAAATGAGTGATTGCTGCTTCTTTACCAATACAGCTTTAGCCTTGCTCTGTCTGCAGAAGAGCTAAGACACCCAATCACAGAATTACTCCCGCTGCCTGACAGCCTCCCACCCAGAGCAAAGCCCTGTTTTCTTAAACCCTCCCCTAAATCAAGGCCAAGTCCTATGAAGACTTTTTAAGACCCTTTCCCTGAGACACCCTGCGGTTCCCCATGGTGTGTGTTCTCCCTTCCTACTGTAACCAGCAGTAGACCCAACTCCTTCAAACGCATTGTGTCCTGGTGGCCTTTGCCTGGAGGGTCTTGACACTGTGAAGTGGCTGCATATAGCTTTCCCTTTGTAGTTGATAAATATCTTGGGGGGTGTATTTGAGATTAAACAAATGTTCTTGTTTCTCCTCACACTTGTGCCCGCTAATCTTAACATTCATTGGCGGATCTTATCCGCACCATTTATTCTTGTGGTTTGCCTGATGGCAGTTTTCTATTTCCTCTTTTCTTCGACCCATTATGTATTAGATTAATTAACCAATTGTTCCAGCTTTGGCCATTGGGAGCTCCTTGAGATCTGTTCCTGTGTTCTTTTGACAAGTGCCATTCTTTTGGTATGAGAAGATGTTCCAGACTCATCCTGTAGTGAGTCTGCCTCAACCCTGGAATGAGTTATTTTTCCAAGGAGCCTGGTGCCTTTTACTGGAGAATGGTGCTTAGAAGCCATGATCTGGGCAGAGTTACTTGCTGCTCCTGGGGTGTCCCTGCTTCTACCTTACACAGGCTAGGAAATATATGCCTGTCTGCTAACCCACGTGTGGACACAAGTCTGTACATCTGTGTCTGTTTGTATGCATTCTGAAGTCATGAGTTTATACTGATACCTCTGATTGCAATCCAATATGACAGGTCTCACTTCAGCCTTTCCTCACTTGTAACTTCTTTCTCCCACAGTGAGAAACCCAGCTCTCATTATCTATGATATTTTTACTCATTTGTTCAGTTCTAGTACATACCTAAAGTAGTTTCAGAATTCCTTGTTCTGAGAACACACGCCCACATTGCCAGACATCCCGCACACCTGGAACCCCAGGTGTAAACATGCCTTCTTGTCTCCCTGGCTCCCTCGTCTCACCTGTCCTCCATGTCACCCCGAGTGTGACCTTTCTCCCAGTCCTGACTGCCACACAGATGACTCAAGCCAATTTCGGTGCTACTTGGGTCATAAGAACACATGACCCAAGAGAAGTTTGGGAAAGGCTGTGCTACAGACCGTGAACACTGACCAAACCAACAATCTGAACTCAACACTGGTGTGGCCACCACCCCCTCTCTGGGTGTCGGGTTTGCTCCCAGGTAGCAGGAGTGTGGGAACTCAGGGCCTCACTGAACCACAGCTTCCAGGAAAGAGCTTCCTGGAGCCAACCAGATTGTGTGTGTGGCTGCCTTTGTGCCCTGCAGCCATTCTATTCTAGGAACGTATACCAATACACAAAGACTGTGCAAAGATTTCACCATGATAATCACATTGTTATTTATTATATGGAAAACCTAACACTAGCAGGTTGATAAAATCCATTGTAATGCCCACACAGAGGAACACTCTTCAGCTATCAACTTATCTTTTAAAGTGGCACAGAAAATGGGAGCAGGGAAGAATTTTCACTTTATGCATTACTATATTGCACACGATTTCACTTTATATATTTCTGTCTTCTTGGTTGCAACCACCAGGTATTTCTAAGGGTTTTTAAATTACCACGTAGTAAAATGATAACAAACTAAGTAAAAAAAAAATTCAGTATCTTCCATGTTATATAGTTTCACATGAATCTAACCAAAAAACGTAAAAACCAGGTTGTGAGATACTATGATCCTTTTTTCCCCTAAAATAAACATGCAATAGATGATGTTTATTCCCCTTAGCTTCGCTTCATTTTCTCTTTCTTCCCCCGCAATGACACGCATTGCTTGTGTAAGGCGCGGAGAACGCAAACACAAGAAACGGGGAGGGCGCCTGCAGGGCCTGTGCGGTGGCCAGGGACCTGCCCCTCCCGCTCGCAGGGGGGCAGCCAGGGTCAGCGGGGAGCCCCGGGAGCCGGCCATCGGCCCCCGCCTGGCCCTGACCTGCCGGCCCGGCCCTCCGGCCACCGGCTGCGGTGTTCTCAGCCCTGGGGACCCCTGCCCCCACCCCGCCATCCCCACCCCGGCCTCCCTGTTCCAGGCCCGTACCCACTGCCCCTGGGTCCCCTGTCCTCGGGCGCCCCAGTCCCCGGCCGACCCCTCGGCTCCCAGGCCCCTGAAGCCCCCAGCACCCCTCCGCCAGGACCGTCGCGCTCTCCTGGAAGCGCGGCCGGAGCTCGCCAGGGGGCGGGTCCCATGGTGCGCGCGGGGACGCGCTGCCCGCCCTCTGCAGGCTGGGGCGCCGCGGGTGTGGGTGTCGGGGGGCGGCCCTGGCGCCCCGGGAGTGGGCCCCGCGGGCGGCGCAGAGTCTCCCTACGAGCCGGCGGGGGCTGCGGGCCGCGCGGTGTCGGGGAAGCGAAGGGGACGCCTGCGTGTCCGCAGTCCCGGCGGTACCCGAGGCTAGGGGACGGAGCGTCGCTGGAGAGGTGTGTGGTGTCCGCCCCCAGTCCACCGTCCTGTCTTCTGTGCGCTCGGCCAGCTCGGTTCCCCAAGCAGTGTCCCTTCGGCCGGAAGTCACTCCAGGCAGGAGCTCCTGAGACAGGGCGAGATAAAGAGGGGCGGGGGACAAAGTGTATGTTCACACCTATGTTTCACACCTGTGGTTCCAGATGCGTGGGACGACTGAGGATGTGGCTGCTGTGTTCTTGGAGGGAGCCTGAACGGTGGTAGAAGGGGCTGTCCCTGCCTGTGATGATGGCCCCTTTGAGACCCTGGTCTCTGGGTAAGCGGGAGCCTTGTGGAAGACTCTGATGTTCTCGGCAACGAAGCATCAGTCAGTCCTGGTGACACCCTGGTCCGCGAACTTGCTGGTCTCAACACTGTTATCTGGCATTTGTAAGGTGTCATTTCTTCTACCCTCTGCATATAAATCCTGCCATGCCCTAGTACATGTTTTTCATTTGTTCAGTTTCCATGTTTTTGAGCATCTACTAGGTAGCCTGAGGAGGACAGTTATCTTCTAGAATCTTACAGCTAGTATATCACTTCATGTTCTATTTTTTGTAGAGACAGGGTCTCACTCTGCTTTGTCATCTAGGCTGGAGTGCAGTGGCGCATTTGTAGCTCACTGCTGCCTTGAATTCCTGGGCCCAAGCCATCCTCCTGCCTCAGCCTCCTGAGCAGCTAGGACTGCAGGCGCATGCCACACGCCTGACTAATTTTAAATATTTTTTATAGAGATGGGGGTCTTGCTATGGTGCCCAGGCTGGTCTTGACCTCCTGGCCTCAAGCAATCCCCTCACGTCAGCCTCCCAAAGTGCTGGGATTACAGGTATGAGCCACTGTGCCTGGCCAGTATATATATCACTTTAAAGGACTGCTTAGTTTTGAGGAGTAAAACACAGGGTAGCCAACATTCAGTTTTGTCATTGCTTAGTACACTGATTATATGGTCACTTTCTGAGTCAGGGGTGTCTCCCTTTGACTTTAAGGCATAATCTAATTCCTGCAGGGAATTTTAAACAATGTTCCTTGTTAATAAAGACAACAGTAGTTATCCTGTATTTAGCACATCTTAAGTACCAATACTGTGCTATGCTATAGAAATGAGTATCTATAGCATCATAATCATCTAATCATCATAAAATATTGCAGGTTCCTGTAGCCCCCACTTTGTAGGTGGGGAAACAGATGCAGTGACTGGCTAGTTACATGGCTGGTGAGCATCTCAGCCTGACTTTGAACCCAAGTCTGTTTAACCACAAAGGCTGTTATGCTTATTCCTGACTTTATTAAACCCTTAAATACCACCTGGCATTCACTGTTTTCTGTTTTCCAACACCAGTTTCAGTCCCTCACTACCATGAGGGTGCAGGACAGCTCTGCTCTGATACTCAAAAGGAGGAGCGTTCCCAGGTCAGCAGTTTGGCTCTGGACAAATGAGCCCTTAATTTACTTTTTGCCCCCTGGTAATATTGGGACAGATAAAAATGAACAGTAATTAAGTGTCTATGCACTAAAGGTTTGTGGCATATTTCATCTTTAATGAAAAAATGATCCCTGAACCAAAATCCCAGCAGGAAAACTGGAAGGGCCATCCTCAGCTTCATGGCTGGCATCTCTTGCGTTTCTCCTCAATGCTTGTCATGCTGAATGCTCACCTCCTCCCCGACAGGGACCACCTGTTGTATTCACCAAGTCCCTGTTCCATTTAGGCTACCAAGTCTGGCTCTGGGTAAGCAGAGTCAGCACTGAGAGGCTACCCAGTTAGGTTAGTGTCCTTGAGCTCTTAGTCTGGAAGCCCATCTACAGTGGCAGAATTTCCTTTGATTCATTAGAGGTGTACCCTACTGAGAAAGAGAAAGGGAAAAACAGAGGACTCAGGGATTCATTCATTCCGCAAAAATCTGAGTCCCTAGTACATGTGAGGCTCTATGCCAGGCATCGGGGCCTTGAAGATGGGTGAGACAGGCTTGCCACTGTCAAACAGCTGAGGAATGCTGTCTGCAGTTTTTCCCAGTTCACACCCCTTCCCCGGGGCCGTGTATTTTATGTTACTATATTCCCCCTACCTTTGCGACTGCCTGGGCTAGGATCGTAGCCATCCTGAGAGCTAGCGTGAGCCGTTTCCTAGCTGTAGACTCACCGTTATTTTCAGAAGCTTTTTTCTTTTTTCTGTTTTTGATTTAATTAAACAGGAACCTGGTCTCTTGTGAGCAGGATTAGGAGGCAGCACAATTGGTAGCTACATCATGGACTCGATTCTGTCCTAAGACCAGGAGGACAGGGAGAATGAACCATTCCACATGGATCTAGCTTCAAACCCAGCTCCCTAACCTTGTGTGACAGGGTGTGTGTGTTTGTGTGTGCCCATCCTATTGTTGGGATGGTGTGTCTAGCATAAATTAGATCACAACAGTGTACTGAGTGTGGGAAGGAACCTGCAGAATGATCCAATCCACAGATGAGGGTATCTGGAGGGTGGCATTTGGGGTGCTGGGCCATGCCTTTGGTTTTCTGCTTGTTGAGTTTGAGGCACAGGTGAGACTACAGATTGGGATGGGAAGAGAGGTCAGGGTGATTTTGGATTTGTCTGCACAGGGTGCAGAACTCAGGTCTTAATGGTAATGGATTATATTTATTGCCAGGAGGTGCTGAGAGAAAAGAGCCAAGGACCAGAAGAGCATCTTGGAGGAAAGGAAGGAGGAGGAAGCCATTGAGGGGAGTGATCACAGAATTCCAGGAAGGAGAAACTGTGCAGGGGAGCATGGGGGTAGAGGGCGGGAAGTGTCAAATAGTTGCAAAAGTTGCAAAAGATGAGGTATGATGCTGTTTACAGGGTTTGGGAACCAAGAGAGTAATTTGGAGGTTTCAGTGGAGCCTTTTCAGGAAGTATCAAGACTAGATTAAAGGTGTGCAGTAGGGAGAGGGAGACTTGGGGGACAGATACTCCAAGACTTGGTTTCTAAGTCACACGTGGAGGAACGGGCTTTGGAAACAGAACCCCACATACCTTTCCTGGAGTGGAGGGAGAGTGAAGACAAGAGGCATTTAAAGGTAAAGGGGGGAAGCGGAGAGCACAACTTTACTTAATAAAGGGGGCAACAGGGCCACCCACAGTAAGTGGGACAGGAACGCAGCAGAGGCTCTGGGAGACTGGAAGATCTTGGGGAACAGCAGGCAGCTGCTCTTCACTGAGCTGTGGGCTGAGCAACGTGCTCAGGGCTTTACACTCCCCATCTTAATTAATCCATATGAGAACCGTCCAGACCAGATATTACCCTCATTTTACAGACTAGAAAACTGGGGCTAAGAAAGGCCAAGTAATTTTCTCCATGTGACATAGTTGGGAGGTGATGGAGTCAAGACCCAAGCACTTAACCCCACACCTAGAGGGGATCACGGGGTGGGGGGAGACCTGAGCCTTCCTATGGGAGTCTCTGCACAGCAGGACCACTGGGCTGCTGGAGGCCCGTGGAGACGCTGCTCTAATAGTGAAATGGAGAAATCCATAAGGCAGGGGTAAGGATTGCTGAGAATTTTATTTTTAATTCCAGAGAGTCCAGCAAGGAGGGCTGCCTTGTCTGGAGAAGCAAACCAGGAATGTCCTGGTCCCCAGTTCTCCTGGGTGAGGGCAGCTAGGGCTGCCCAGGCAGATAGAACTTATCAGCCTTGTCCTCAAGAGAAGCCTCTTGTGTGTCCCAAGGTGACACGAGGACCAGCTGTGCTGGCACCAGTGACTGCCCACTGGGAACCAAAGTGTGGGAAGAACTTGCCAGTGCAGGCTGATGTGGGGCCACTGCTGATGGGACAGTGGGAGGCTGATACTCCGGGGACCTCTCCAGCTTCTGATCTGGGGCCTGGGGCTTCTCAACTGGGCCTGTGCACCCAGGGCCCTTCTCTATGGCTGTAGGGACCCTATAGAAGTGTCCTCTCAGCCTCCATTCTTCTAGAAGGTTTAGAACAGCCTGATGTAGACCTAGTGTGGGAGCCCTAAACAGAATGCCACCATGGGGGTGGGGATCAGGGAGCCCTAGGCTTGGCCCCTGTGGTTGGAGAGGAAGATTTAAGCCCAGTCAGTGAGGCACCGAGGGCTGCTCAAACACAATCTCTTTGGGGTCCTTTTGAACAGCATTAGGCTGAGGCAGGGGTGGGGAAACTTGTCATGTTGGTAGGCCCCATTAATCTATCTGTAATCAAATAAGGCCACATTCAAGAGACTTCAATTACATATACTTAAAAATGTACATTATTTTTTAAAAATCTAACTACTATGTACTTAATAATTTCAAAAGATGAAAACTATTTGTTAATTTTAAAGTTGACTAACCTTCTAATGACTTTGTTGTGTCTGCTTTTTGTTGGAAAGCATTTGAATGTTTGGTTGCAGCATGGAGGTCCAGTTTCAGTTGATCCTCTAGATGGGTATCAGTCATATGTGACTTTAAGGGCATCTTGATTTAGGTTAGGTAGGAGAATGTAGATTCACAGCAGTAAGTGGTTGAAAAGCAAGAAAGCATTTTTTGGGCATGTTGCTGAAGGTGTGGGTATTCTACTGCATTTTTCCATATTCAGTTGCTTCTTTCTTAGCATGAAACAATGACTTTAAAATGTCATCTACTAAGAGCTCAATCAATTCCATCTGTAGTTCTTTAGGTGCCTTGGTGCTATCAACTAGTGAGGGTTGGTGAGGCTGAAATGCTAATTTGAGTGTGATGTCATGATTCTCAAAGTCAGTGAAATTTTCATTGTATTCTCCAATTAATAGGTCTATAACAGCTGTGTATTCTTCAGATTATTCACATATATCATCCTGCTCATCCATAACCTTTGCTAATCGGGGAAGATTTCCTTTTGAAGAAGAGGTGTTTTGAAAAAAGATAGCTTTTTTCGAAATGCTTGGATTTTTTGCCACATATATATAGACTTAGTTTTATCTTGCAAAGAAATAGTCAAGTCATTTTGATTTGACATGATTATCACACAGAAATGCTGTATTCCTATAGAAATATTCTTTCAATAATTCACATTGATGACTCTATTCTTCATAAAAATTAATTATCTGTTCTCACAGAGATAAAATTTTGGCTAACACTTGTCCCTGTGATAGCCAATGCACTTTAGAATGATACGGCAAATCCACACTGAGGACCTCATCCTTCAGTTTTAACATGTTATGAAACTGACCATGCTGTGTTGCATTTGCAGGAATATAGTTAACGATACTTATAACTTGTTGCAAAGTGTCACTTAAAATAGTAGCTTTCTGCACAGAGATTTTGCTGATGCAAGATATGATGAAAAGAAATGAGAGCATCTGGATCTGTTAATACTTTTTTTAATCTGTGCAATAAACCCTTCATGTTTTCCTGTCATGGAAGGTGCACCATCTGTACATATACTCACTAAATTTACCAAATGGAGTCAAACTTCATGACATTTATCTTGAAAGTTATTGAAGATATCTATTCCCCATATTCTGTTAGCAAGAGTGCCTAAAGCAAGCAACTTTGTAGCAAAGAAAATCTTTTATGACCTGAATGAAGTATAAAACCTGCACCAAGTCATTAGTATCAGCTAATTCATCCAAAGCGATTGAATAATATATATTTTCCTTTTGAAGTATTGCATGAAGTTTGCTTAAGTTGAAGGCTAATTCATGCTGCCAATCAGATAGCTTTCTCCTTGAAAGAGGCAGTTGTTTGTACTTTGAAATGTTATCGGGGTCTAAGCATCCTACAACTTTGACAGTGCATTCTTTCACAATTTCTGCATGACTGAATGGCTTCCCTTTTTCCCCCGAGTATATAAGCTACTTTAGTGGCATTATTTCCAGGTCTTATTGCTGCTTGAAAGAATTGTCTTTGCTTTTGCTTTTTATCTTTTAATTTCTGCAATACAACCTTTTGCACCTCTCCCTCTAATTTAAAATATCTGTGGTCCTTATGAGTGTTATAATGCTGATGAGCATTGAATTTCCTTAATGTTGATATTGCAGTATCACAAAGCAAGCAAATCATCTTATCTTTAGCAGAAAAAAGATAATATTGCAATTCCCAATCCTCATTTAAAAAATCTGTTTTCTTCCTTCAGTGTTCTTTTGGTCTTCTTTGACATCATGGGCTGTTAAGCAGACAGAATTAAAAAATACTGTTGAGCTGTGCAATTATTCACAAATTCCACTTCAGGCAGAAACACAGTGCACCATTGTCAAAAACTGATAACAGACTGGCATATTTGACCCCCATAAACTCTCACCGTCCAGCCTCGTGTGGTAGTGGCAACAGTCAGACAGGGGAAGTTAGGACTAAATCATGAGCATAGCAGCCATCAATTTAGCCCTTATGGCTTACTAATGTTCTTATTGTGCCTGTCAATTTGGAAGGATTATTTTGTGGAAACTTATTTTATTCTTTGGTATTTTAAATATGTTCATTTTTTCAATGGTAGGATGTCATGAAAAAAGAAAAAAAGAAATAAAAAATGTAAAATAAATACGTTCATTTTAAAAATAAAATAAAAATACAAAAGATGAACAAAAATGTATTAATAAAAATAAAAGGATTTGTTTTGTAAAATTTGGATTCAGTCAAAATGCCAAACTTAAGGACCTAAAAGGCCACATGTTCCCCACCCCTGGGTTGGGGCTAGCCTAGGAACCTCAGAGAAGAGGAGTTGGGGTCGCCCAGGACTGCAGGTCCTGTAGCTGAGGTCTCCTCCTCAGCGTTGTCTGTCCCCTAAGCACAGGCTGGGGAGGCCAGGCTGGCAGATATCAGGTAGTGCACACATGGGGTGAAAGGGCTTTAACTGGCAGTGGAGCCCAGGCCAGGAACCCGTGGGGACGGGTCCGAAGCAGGGTCGTGTGCCTGGGAGTGTGTGGTGGCACCACTGATCAAGGCCCCAGAGGTGAACCTAGTCAGGGGCAGACAGGGAGTTGGGTTGGCGCAGCTCAAGCCCCACAGGGCTACAGTGAGCTTCTCAGATCCTTCCATCTCAGGCCACGATTGGTCCTGGGGCCAGCTGGGGTGGAGTTGGCAGCAAGGTCAAGTGGCGAGGGAGGAGGACAAGGCCAGAAAGACCCAAATGCTCTGGAAATCACAGGGTAACTCCGAGATGGTTGTGGGGGAGGGCAAGTGAGCCACATACGGGGCCAGCGACCAGCAGAAACACAGCCTCCTGCCTTCTGAGTCCAGGTGGGGACAGGAGTTGGGCCTAAGGCATGGAGTAGCATGCCCGTTGCAGCTCCCAAACACCCCCTAGACTGACCTAAAGCAGGCTGTGCTTAAAGCACACAGAGAAATGATGCATTACACAGAGAGGGGTGCGCATGCGGCTGTGCCTGAAGGACTGGCCTTGGCGTCCTCTCTGGCTCTGGCTCTCAGCACACCAGCTTTTCCACTCCTGAGTTTTAGAAAAGTGCCCCAGGCCGAAGTCTCAGGCCAATTCCAGATTCCCTGAAGAGAGTCTCTGAGCGGGGAGCTTGGGTGTTCTGTCCACCCGGCTGTGCAGGGGGGGGCCATGCCATGTGACTGCCCCACACTCACCTGGGGGGTTGGCCAGGCAGGTCTGAGGCAATTGCTTGTGCACTGGGCGGTGGTCCCAGGAAGCTCCTAGGTACGTGCTGAGTGTCGTGTGTCAAGGGGATGCATGTGCAAATATGTATGTACATGTATGTGTTACACATGTGTGTGGGGAATGCCCTGAAAATCTCAGAAGTTATGTAATAAAAATAAATTTTGTAATAAAAATATTGTAAAAAAACTTCAGAGAAGACAAGAAAGAAACTTAATTGATTATCTGTGGACAGTGGGACTGAGGCTTTCACATTTAGCACTTTTGTAACTAAAAATATTATTTTGTAATAAAAAAATTTTTAATAAAAATATTTATCATAGGCCGGGCGTGGTGGTGGTCGCTCACACTTATAATCCCAGCACTTTGGGAGGCTGAGGCAGGAGGATGGCTTGAGCCCAGGAGTTTGAGGTTGCAGTGAGCTATGATGATGCTACTGCACTCCAGCCTGGGAGGCAGAGAGAAACCCTTTCTCTTAAAAAAAAATCATTGTAAACAAAAATATTGTAATTAAAAATAATAGTAAATATGAAATATTTTTATAATAAAATGTAAAAATATTTAAGTGACAAACACTCTACAGTAAATCTGTTCAAAAAAAGAACATGAAGATATATGTAAGTATGGAAAAAATGCAAAACTACAAAAAAGTACAGAGTATTTGGGTGAGGGTAAGTTCAGTTTCATTTTTGATAGTGGGACCTGGTTCCTGAGCTGGGTGGGGGAGGCGTGAATAGAGGAGGGCGCCCAGCCTTAGATATCAGATATGGGGGGGAGGGGGTCAAGGAAGGAGTCAAGGAGGGCTGCTTGGAGGAGGTGACTCTCCAGTTCCATTCTGGAAGGTAAAGTCAAGCCAGGAGGAGACTGAGAAGCCAGGGGGAGGAGGAGGGTCCAGGGCTAAATGAGGAGGAGCTGGTTCATTCCAAGAGAGGGAAGAAGTGAGCAGCTAAGTGCTCAGATAGGGTGCAGTGGGCAGCACTGCCTCCTGCAGACACCGAGCTGTGCAGAAGAGTGAGGCAGGCTATGGGGGCACCTGGCTCCCTGGTGAGCTCTGTCCCTGTAGATCAGACAGCACCTTGAGGTGGCAACCGCAGAGCTCATCCCTTCTTGGTAGCCTGGCTGGCTTCTCCTCCTCTTGTCCTGGCCTCTGAATGTGGAGCCCTTGTGCCCCCTGCTTTTGCTAGGGTTTCTGCACAAGTCCCCCTCGCAGCCTGCCTCTCCTCTGAGCTCGGACCAGCTTCACCATCCCCCCAGCTCTGCACCCCCACACCCTGGGCCTGGTTCCTTCCCTTCACTGCTGCTACTTGTCTGCAGGGGGTCCCACCTGCCATCCAGCACCCAGACAGATGCCTGGGGTCTTCAGTCAGGACGTGCTATTTCTTACATACTCAATCCTACTCACCACTCACCATCTCCCCACCTCCCTCCCTGCAGAGGCCGGTGTCCTTGTGCTTCAAAATGCCATGTGATGTCACACTCCTGACTCACGGTCTGCTGCATGTAGAGGGCATTCGTCCAGTCATTCATTCATTCCGCAAGTATGCATTGGGTGCATACTTTGTACTAAGCACTGTTTTAGGTGCTGGGTAACAATCATAAACAAGACAGACTCGGACTCTGCCCCAGGGAGCATGCATTCCACAGGGAGACAGGCAATAAACTCGTACATCATTCATTCCTCTCCACTGACCTGGGGTGGGGGAATAGAGGGTGGGATTTGAAAATCAGCACTTGAATGCAAGCTGGGGCTCCCCGCTTACCGCCTGAAGGATTTCAAGCAAAGCAAAGCAAATCAGGTAATTAATCAGACAATTACAGTATTTTTTATTGAAGGATCAGATTACGTGAAGTTCCGATTGTGCCAGCTGGAGAAGGGAAACACACTCAAAAGAGGAGAGTGAAGGGATTAAGTGAAGTTCTGTGTAGGGTGGCCTCGAGGGAACCGGCACGGTGTAGGGAGGCACCTGGCATCTCCCAAGGAAGAGCCCTGATGCCTCAGAAGATAGTGTGGGTGGAAGATCAGGCCGAGAGAGGAAGCTTTCTCTCCATCCTCATTCCCAGCTAACCGAGAAAAGGACCTCACTGCGTCCTCCTCTGCTACTTTGGGGTGGGGAGAAAGACTGTTGCGTGGACCATGCTTAGCAGGGGCATGTCCTCTGTAGTTGTTTTAGGCTGACAGGATCCTATTTGAGTGGAATTACTGCTCCTTTTTCTGGGTGGGGATTTTGACCTTGGGTTTTTGTTGTGTGAGTCCTTTGCAACCACAGGGCTTCTATGCTCTGGTTTTAAAGGTTTTTCCCTTTAAGTGTGGGCTGTGTAGAGCTTTCACAATTTGGAAATCACAGAGCCAGGTTCCCCTGACCCTCAGCCGGCACCATTGTCTCACTACGTTCCTGTCCCCTGTGGCTTTCGTGTGGTTTTGTGGAAATCAAGCTCTTTGTGGGATAAGCACATTGTTGAGTGCTCTTTGGGAATGGCCCCGGTGGGTGGATGATTGTCACCCAGGACTCAGGCATGAATAAAGTACGACAAATGGAATTAAACAATAATACACAGGAGGAGGTATGGACCAAGGGCTGTTCAGCCAAATACCCTCGGGCAAGCCCTTCCCTCTCTCTCTGAGCTTCTGTTTCCTCCGTGCTACACAGTAAAGTCCTAAGCCTTGGAGGTGGCTTTTGAGGCTTGGAATACAACATGAAGTGACCTACGCAATAATTCCAACTCTTTTCCTATTTTTGAGTATCTTTCTCCTCTTGTGCGCTACATTCTAATCTGATTCCGTCATTCACTGGATGGCGCTGTGTCATGCACCATCAATCAGAAGGTTTGAGGCTCAACAGTAGAGTGTGAGTCTTTGAAATAGTTACACATTGAGACCAGTGAAGACTAAGTCTGGGGCTGGACTGCAACACAATGAGAGCTGGTTTCAGAGTGTTTCCTTCAGAGTGGGATGTGCAGGACCTGGAGAGATGATTGTCTGCAGAGAGGAAGAGGTCGGCCGGCCGTGGCATCATCTACAGCGCCCCCCACTGCTCGCTCGCTGCCTCCCCTCTGCTCTCTCTGCTGGGCTCCCCTGACCCTTGGCCAGCACATGTGTCAGTCTCGGTGTCCCTCAGCCCCAGACCCCAGGTCTCACCAAGCCCCTCTCAGGCCACGGCTGCAGCACTTGTGCATTTACTGTCAAATGTCAAAGCACAGCCAGAAGGGCCCAGAGCCCCCAAGTGGACTGACTGCCTGGGCTCCCCACTTTCCTCCCTGGCCCTGGTGTGAAGCTGCAGCCCGTCTTTCCCTGGTGATCAAAGTCAGCTGCCCCATCACAGTGGTCACTCCTCCCCCTGGTAGTATCAGGACATCCAGTCTGCAGAGCCCAGAGTCATGGGCACGGACAACACAACTTCCCACGTGGCCTGCTGGGAGTGATGGCAAAGAGCCTCCTGCTTCCTCTTTGATACCCAGACCTGAGGAGTCTGTGCAGCACTGTGGAAA
Source organism: Daubentonia madagascariensis (assembly GCA_023783475.1). Lineage (NCBI taxonomy): Eukaryota > Metazoa > Chordata > Mammalia > Primates > Daubentoniidae > Daubentonia > Daubentonia madagascariensis. The sequence goes on from JAKFHU010002658.1 coordinate 14,448,900, forward strand.
TGTACGCTGTGTTCTGGGGGGCAGGACCCCACCCTGACAGAGTGTCACCTCCAAGCTGACTCTTCAGCAGCACGGTCCCATGCTCCAGCAGGAGGACAGCTTCTGGGGTGAGCCGTGTGAGATACGACCAAGGTGGCCCATGGCTGGGTGTCCCCTCCCACACCTCCTGTGCCATATGCTGGGTTCCTTCGCCTGGAAGGATGTCAAGCGGGATCTGGTAGCAGTGGTTCACTGCTACGTCCAGTTCTTGATTGAGTCCTATGAGCATCTGCCCAACGTGCTTTCACCCAGGCAGCCAGACCAGAGGGACCTGCTTAAGGCCCCTGCCCAACCAGTGCCTGCAGAGCACTCCTGCTTAACGTAAAAACAAATTTACATTCCTATGCTGCCCCCAGGATCCAAACTCCTCTCTCTGACTCACTGCATTCCGGCCACTTTGCTTTCTCTATCAAACCCTTTCTGGCTCCAGAGTCCTTCTGTGTGCAATTCTCTCTGGACATCCTACTCCTCCCGGCACCCTGCACTCCCACCCACACCACAGACAACACCTCGTGGGTCTGCAGCTTAAACCTCACTCCTCAAGGAGGCCCACCTGGCCCCCCACCCAAAGCATGACCCACTTCCCCAGGCCTCCCAAGACACTGCTCGCGTGGATTTGCGGTTCATTCCTAGTGTCAGGGTCAAACTGTGTTAGTTGTATTAGTTTTAGGTTGAATTAGGTTGTATCGTTTTCTAGGGCTGCCATAACACAAACTTAGCAGCTAAAGTGACCCGAATTTGTTATCTTACAGTTCTGCAGGTCAGAAGTCGAACACGGGTCTCCCAGGCTGAAGTCAAGGTGTTGGCAGGCTGTGTTCCTTCCTGGAGGCTCCAGGGCTGAGTCTGTGTCCTTGCTCTTTTGGTTGGCAGAGTTCACTTGTCTGTGGCTGTAGGCCCGAGGCCCCTGCTTCCTTGCTGGCTGTCGCTGGGGGCTGTTCCCAGCTCTAGAGGCCACCCCCATTCTTTGGCTCTCAGCCCCTTCTGCAGTTTCAAAGCCAGCTATGGTGGGTCGAATCCTCTTGCATCTCTAGTCTCTTCTCCTTCTCATCCCTCTGACACAGCCAGGAAAGGTTTTCTGATTTCAAGGACTGGTGATTAAACTGGTCCCACCCAGATAATCCAGGATCATCTCCCTATCTCCAGGTCTGTGCCCTTAATCACATCAGTGTACATATTAGTCAGGGTTCTTCAGAGGAGCAGAACCAATAGGATGTGTGTATGTATAGAAAGAGATTTATTTTAAAGAATTGGCTCATGCAATCATGGAGTCTGGCAAGTCCAAAATGTGCAGGGTAGGCTGGCAGGCTGGAGACCCAGGGAAGAACCCATGTTGCAGTTTAAGTCCAATGACCATCTGTGGGAGAATTCCTTCTTCCTTGGGGAAGGTCAGTCTTTTTGTTCTATTTAGGCCTTCAACTGATTGGGCAAGGCCCACCCACCCACATTATGGAGGGCAATCTGCTTTACTCAAAGTCTGCTGATTTGAATGTTAACCTTATCCCGAAACACCCTCACGGAAACACCCAGAATGATGTCTTCCCGCATATATGGGCACTGTGGCCCAGCCAATTGACATATGAAATTAACTATCCCATGCACAAAGTCCTTTTTGGCACATGAGGCAGCAGTTTCACAGGTTCTGGAGAGTAGGCATGGACATCTGGGGGCCGTTACTCTGTGAACCACACTGATCTTTCTCTTTGTCTCTGTTATTAAAATCCGGAGGTTCATCTTTTCCTCAGGGATTCATGACATGCAACCAAACCAATGGAGCGTGAGACACCAAGTTTTCCAAACCAGCAGGGAGCACGCAGCACCGCACTTTCCTGGCCAGGTGCTTCCTTAGGCCTCCCCCCAAGACAGTTGTCCTGGGGCACAGAGATGTCCTGGGGGCCCCGAGGCCTTAGCCACATAGTTTCTGGCTCCACAATGTCATGTGGGAAGGGGTTTCCAGCCTCCCTCCCTCCGTCACCACCGTCAGTCTCTTGATGAGTCCTGTACCCTCTCTCAGGAGACAGGAAATGCATTCTTTAGAGAACATCCCTAAACATGCATTGTGCTTTCCAGTCTCCAAAGTGCTTTTCCTTCCTCACAGCCTGGGGGAGGCAGGAACGCCCTTCCCACATGACATTGTTTTGGGGTTGTTTTTGTTTTCTGGATCCTCAACATCTCTTAATTTTTTTTTCTTTCTTTTTTTCTTTTTTTTTTGTGTAGATGACGTCTCAGTCTTGCTCAGGCTGGTCTCGAACTCCTGACCTCAAGCGATCCTCCCGCCTTGGTCTCCCAGGGTGCTGGGATTACAGGCGTGAGCTGCAGCCCCTGGCCTGACATTGTTTGTATTATCACACTCAGCTCCTAACTCACACACCCCACAAACTCATAACCAATGTTTTTAGTGTCACATTTAACTTTGAGCTCACCAAGGGTCAAAGAAACAAAGAGCTGTGCTCAGGGCCCCAAACTGGCCCCTGATGCCAGCTCTGACCCTTCGCCCATGGCACCTGGTGGGAGAAGGGCAGAGGTGGGAGGGTGTCTTGGAGCTAAGGGTTGGGGCACATGGAGGGAGAGGGAAGGTCATGCTCCAGGACATGACTGTGCTTAATTTGTCCAGGTGGGGCCAGGAGGGTCTTCCTGAACACACACTCACATCACACTCACACACACACTCCATGCCGCACACCCCATTCACAGACACACTGATAACACACGCTCACATCACACAGATTCACATGCAACACACATGAGCACCCACTCATTCACACACACCCATCAATGCACACATACAAACTCACAACACATATATTACATAAAACCTACCACATGCTACAAACACCATTGTAAGAAAATGAGAAAACAGAGACAAGCAGAAAATAATGTAAATTAAAAATCATTTCAAATCTTTCCAGATCCAGAAATGACCACAGTTAAAATTTTGGTGTATTTTCTGATAGATTTTACAAAAATCAAATCAAATCAAAACATGCTTTGCTCACTTAAAAAGGAAATGGACAACCGATGAATGGACAAACAAAATGTGATCTATCCATACAGCAGAATATTATTCAGCCTTAAAAAGGAAGGAGATTCTGACACTTGCTACAACATGGATGGACCTTGAGGACATCAGGCTAAGTGAAATAAGCCAGTCACAAAGGGACAAATTCTGTGTGATTGCACTTATATGGGGTCCCTAGAGTGGTCAAATTCGTAGAGTCAGAAGGCAGAGTGGTGGTTGCCAGGGGCTGGGGGAGGAAGAACAGGGAGTTAGTGTTAATGGGGGCAGAGTTTCAGTTTGGGAAGATGAAAAAGTCCTGGAGTTGGGTGGTGGTGATGGTAGCGTGACAATGCGAGTGTACTTAATGCCACTGCACTGCACACTTGAAAATGGTTAAAATGCTAATATTGATGTTTTTTATATATTTATTTTTTTACTACAATTAAACAACAAAGAAGATGGAGACGGGTGTCCTGAGCCGGGGCAGGTGGGAAACATCTAGGGGTCAGAGGCACTCCCTTCCGGGATATTCTCCATCACCCTTTCTTTGGAGACAGGTCCTCTGCTGGTGTCCTGGCTGGGGGTCACCGGGACGGTGCAGCCGCAGGGGACTTAGCCGCCTCCCCAATGATGAAGAGGACGGCGCTGTAGTTATTTCAAGTCTGTCCAGCAGGGGGAGCCAAGTGTCCGGGAATGGCGCTTCTCAAGCCTGACCCTCCCTAGGTCTAACCCTAGAGCAAGCAGAGCCGGAGCCACGCCCTCAGCTGGCTCCATGCTCGGTGGCCGGGGTGTGTGGCACCTTGCAGAAGCATTATGTCCAGAGAGGCTGAAGGCTGGGAGGCCGTGTGCTCCTCTGACCTGGTAGAAACATTGGTGTTATTTGATCACAAGTTCTCTTAGAAGAGAGGCTACTTGAGTGTCAAGAAAATGTTCTTTTACAATTATTTAAGAGTAAGAAGAATTACAGAATAAATATCATGGTAATAGTCAGGGCTCGGTCAGGAGAGAGGCCACATAGTAATTTGAATCGGGAACTTTGGTATAAAGAATTATGAAACATAATAGGGGATTATGGAAAGAACCCTAAAGAATATAGTATCTCAGATATAGGGATTTGTGGCTGGGCAGCACCCAGGGAGGAGCAAGCCTGGGGAGGCAGGCACTGTCCAGGGTGCACCTTAAGGTCAATTTCATTTATGGCCGCAGCTATGTGTGGGTGGGGCGGCGCACCGTGGGCGGGGTGAGGCCGGCCTCTCCCACGGTTCCGCTCTTCACAACCTGTGTTAAATCCACCCACAAGCTGCAGACCCCTGCACTGCAGAAGCCCTGCCTTCAAGGGACATGGGGTACAGTATTCATGATGCCCTGGGCGTTCCATGAGGGGCACGGTTGGCTCCATGGAGGAGAGGTGTGGGTACTCGACTCTGCGGGATGGATGGGCTTCCCCACAGCAGAGCCAGGGTGGGGCATCCCGGGCAGAAGGAGAAGCACGAGCTGGGCCTGCGGTGGCACCTGCAGGTGGCGCCTACAGGTGGCGAGTGCTATAGTGCCCATCACCACAGCCCTGCCTGGCCTGGCGTGTTTGTTCCCAAGTACTGGTCAGTGCTGAGCTACAGCCCTCCAGCCTGGTACAGGCTTGGGGTGCTTTCTGGCCCGCCCCCCACCTGGTGACCACATCCCACTGTTCGGGCCTGCAAGCTGTGTGCAAATGCCTTTGGGGCTGTGGGACTAAGTGTGGTCTCAGGCTCTCCCAGGGAGTGCTGTAAGGCCAGAGTCTATGCTCCCCTGGGCCTGGACTGTCCTTTTGGTTTGTCTTGGTTGGTTCAGGGTGTGTGTATAGGGGGGGTGGCCCCCTGCTGCCCAGGTCAGTCCATCTTATGACCTCTAACCTGTGGGTGGAAGGCCTGGCTGTTGGCACCATCTGTCTCACTGGAGGCTCTGTGGTCATCCCTGCACCTGCCTCCACCCCCTTGGGCAGAAGGCAGGGTGACCGATCAATTTTAATTAGTTTCGACTCCCTCAAATTAATTCTGGCTCTAATCAGAATTTCTTCAGTGAAAAAGCACAGAAAGTTCTGTTCTCTATTAAATAAAGTGGGTCTTTCTAAGCCAGGAAAAGTTCAGCTCAGCTTCTGGGAAGGCGGCAGTAATCTCAGCTCAGAGAGATGGAGGGCTTGTCCAGGTGGGAAGTCCACATTCCTGGGTCTGCACCCCAGTCACCCCCAGCACAGGTTCCTGGGGGTGACTGTGAGCCCCAGAGGGCAGAGGGGTCCCCCCTGTCTTGGTCTCAGGAGTGATCCTGACCAGTGACAATTCTGAAGACATGACCAGGTACCCACTGGGGCCAGGGCCTGTGCCAGGAACTGAGGGTGAGAGAGGTGACCCATTTGGCTAAGTGACCTGTGGCTGGAGAAACTAAATCCTTCCCTCCATTCCTCCCCCCGGAGCCTCTGATGCTCTGTGAGGCCAGGTCTTTGGGGGTGCCAGACACTCTCTTGCCTCTTAATTTGCTTCTGGTTTGGTCCCGTGTGTGTGTGGGTGTGTGTGTGTGTGTGTGTGTGTGTGTGCGCGCGCGCGCGCGCGCATGTAACTGCCGCACCCCTCCAATCTCTCACCCATACACACTGTCTCCTGAGTACACGCTGCCAAATACACAGTTTCAGGCTCGCAAACTCACACATGCCACAACCCCCCATACCCCCTTCACACCACACACTTACACTACACACACACACACACACACACACCACACACACACACACACACGGCAACCTCCTTCATACACTTTCCTGTGCCTTGGAGACCTGACTCCCAAAAGTGTTTCTGCTCCAAATCTACCTCGCTGCCAGGCTCCCCCCTCTGGGCTACTCCCTGCCAGGCTGCCCCCAGGTCCACCTCCCTCCAGTCTACCCCAGCCTGCCCCCCAGCGCATCATCAGCCCGTGCCCCACCCTGACCCCAGGGGTAGCACCCCGGGATCGGGAGGGAGCGCGGCGCGGCCGGGGGCGTGGTCTGGGGGCGCGGCCTGGGGCGGACTCTCCGCGGCCCCGCCCCGGCGCCCCGCCCCGACCCCCCACCGCGCCCCCGGCTGGAACGAGCCTGACCGAGCCTGACCGAGCCCCAGCCGGCCGGCCATGGAGACCCGAGCGCGGCAGCGCCCGCAACTTCTCCCGCTGCTGCTGCTGCTCTGCGGTAAGGGGGCGTCGGGCCCGCACCAGGGGCGCCCCCACTCCTCTGGGGCCACGGGACTCGCGCTGACCCTCGCGTTCCCGCGCCACACCTGGGCTGCGCCTCCTCCTCAGCCCCGGGGCTCGGGAGGGCTGGGCGGTGACCCCGGCGTCGTCCCCAGGCTCCGCGGGAGGGTTCTCGACCGCCTTCGCCCCGAGGAGCTGAGGGCGAAGAACCGGGGCTGCCAAGGGCTCTGCGGCTGACGGGCCTCGGGCAGCCCCCGCTCCTCCCACGCGACGTCCCCCTGGTCTGGTCTGAGCGAGCGCAGGTGGGCCAGGTCCGGCTCTGTCCCCTCGGGAAGGGCTGCCTGTGAGGTACTGAGCTCCCCGTCCTGGCCTCGAGTGTGTGCCCGCCACGCTCAGGGGTGTGGATGGGAGGACGGGGTAGCGTTGGTCCTCGCGGGGGAGCCCTTGAGTGTGTGGCGTTTGTGTGTCTGGGAAGCTGGCAGGGAGGGGAAGAGGGGCAGCTCTCTGGGCCCTCTCTCCTAATCCCTTCTGCAGCAACAGAGCTCTGGGGAGAACCATTGCTCACAAAATGGGAATGGGTTAAATTGAAAGCTTGTTTTGAAAAATCTGCCTGAAGAAATTATCCAAGAATAAGTACAGTGCATGTCCGTGTGTGTGTGCACGCGTGGGCATGTGTGCGTGTGCCTGTGTGTGAGAACTTTGGTGGGGGAGTGCTTGCTGAAGGCTGGGGGCTGCTAACCTGTCCCTGAGGCCTGCCAGTTCTGGAGGGGATGCTAGTGATGGAGGGCCCTGACCTGAGCATCAGGGACTCAGGGTCTGTCCTCCAGGGCTGCTGTCCCTCAGGTCTTTTAGGATGTCTCCCTTCCCTTCACTGGCCCCAGTCTCCCGGCTGTATGGTGAAGAGTTGGGTTGGGCCTGTTTGCAGTCACTTCCTCAGATTTGATGGTTTGGTATTTGGTAAGGGAGGTAGGAAAAGGATGGACCAAACTCAATAACCATTTCATTTCCATTGGGAAGAGGTTTTGGTGTGCAGAAGGTGTGGCTTCATTTCATGTTCCAGAGCTGCTGCCTGGGATGAGGTGGATTTTTGTGTTAAGTGCAAGGGTGCGTGGCAGCTTCCAGAAATCAGGAGCATACTCATTTGGGATTTCAGCAAGCTCCAGTGCAGGGCCCCTGGGGTGGAGATTTTGGTCTCAACAGTGGAAGGAAAGTCTTCTGAGTTCATTCTGAGGGAACCTGAGGCTTTCCTCCAGCATCGAATTGGGAACCACAGGCTTCTCAACATGCACAGAAATCCTCCATGTTAGTAATCCTGGGTCTCTCATGGACACTGTTTTTGAGGGCCACTTTCTTATCCTGAGGGTCCCCACTGTTCCCCTCTAATGGAACATGGGCTCAGGCTCCCCAGTCAGTGTTGAGGGCAGGCTCAGTCTCACAGCACATCCATCTGGTGCTGGCCCGGCCAGAGTGAGGCTCAGAGAGAGGCAAAACCTGCTCATGGTCACAGGCCAATTTGTCACAGGTGGGACTGGAGCCCACATCTGCCCTGGACACTGCTGCATCTGGAAGGAAGGGGCAGGGCCAGCAGGGTGGGTTCCTACTGACCACCCATTGCTGACTGGCTTGGAGGGGGTCAGCAGGGAAGGTGCTGGCTTCTGGGGCTTCTTTGAGAATTCCAAGCCTTTTTTCAGAAAGCATTTGACACTGTGCAGGGCCCTGGGGATGGGAAGTCCAGCAGGCATCCACTCAGCAGGAAGCTCTGCCCTAGTGCCCAGCCCTTGAATGGACACTCCTGGTCTGGGCAAGATTCTCAGATGGTAATCCCCAGATTATAAGGCACTTACGGGCCCTTAGCCTCAGTTTCCCCAACTGCAATGTGGATACAATAATAGCAACCTGTAGAGGGCTGCTGTGACTATCACTGTGATTCCAGTCAGTTCAGTTGCAGTCGCCTTGTGCTGGGCATGGACTGTGGAGTGGAAGAGTTCATGCTCAACAAGGGGATTATGGGGAGGCACCCACCAGTGCCTGACACAAGTGGCTCCGGGGGCTCCCTTACAGCACCTGAAGATAGAGCACCCTCGTGTGCGTGTGCGTGTAATCAGCGTACCATCATTTTTATCATTAGTAAAAATAATGATGTCTTGCTCCTGTGTTCCTGTTGAATTGAGGGGCCCAAATGCAGTGTTTGGATAGCAGGTGTCCCTGGCAACTTAAAGACTTGAAGGAGGTGGTTGGCCAAGAACAGGCCTATAGATTTTTAGCACTGGAGGTACCTTGGAGGTCATCTGGCCCCACACCTCATTTCATAGATAAGGAAACTGAGGTCTGGGGGCAGGGAGGGAATTGCTTAACTACAAGGAGCCAGGGCAGAACCACCTGGAACCCGCAGCCTCCCAAGGCCGACTGACCCCGGCCCACTGCAGCCCCTGGCTGGAAGTTGCTGCTTATTTCTGTCAAGGAGGAAGAGAGTGCCCGTGCGTCGTTTCCAAATGACTGGCTGCAGAAGCCTTTCTCTCGGAAATGCATCCATTTGGCTGTTTATCATCTCCCAGCGTCTGGAAGTCTGAGACAAAAGAAACACAGGCCTACATGTTCTTTGTTTCCCAGTGAAACTAACCAAAATGGATTTCTATTTAGATTCAGTTCCTGAGGATTTTACTAATGCAGGCAGTAGCTTGATTGGCAACGACCCACTTTTGTGGTATTGCCAGGAATCTGTCCCATTGTTATAACACTGGCTGGGTTGTTAGGTTTTGCTGGAAGCCCCTTAAGCCCCATGTGTATCAGAAATGGTGCCAAAATGGGCTCCCTGTGGAGGGCACTCTGGATCTGGTCTGACAGGTATCCCACGGTGCCTGTCTTGTGTTCTGGGATAACTTCTCTGCTTGCATCCTCACAGCACCTCCATGGGCAGGAATTTATCCTAGAACACCTGCTTGAGAGTGGCATGTGGTCCTCAATTGCACATTTATAACCTGTCTGGGCCAGGCCCTTGGTCTCCTGGGGCACATGGAGGTTCTGGGGCATGTGGAGATTCTGGAGTATGTGGAGATCTGGGGCTTGCAGAGATTCAGGGCAGAGCCATGCAAGGGGCATATTGTCAGGGACCCCTCCTTCTCCTTAGACAGTTGGGCTGACTGGTTGAGGTTTGTAGAGCCTTGGGGGAGGGCTGGGCAATGCTTGTTCTGACCAGTCCTGCCCTAGCACTGGGGGTGGAGGGAAACTGATGCTGTCTTTGCCAGGCTCATGGAGGCCAATCAGGGCCCAGAAAGAATGATAGTCACCTGAGGGTAATGAATGTCTATTGGGACCTGTCCCAGAGCTCTGTTTCAAAGCATCATGGTTAATGCAAAGATGCATCAGATGCAGGCCCTGCGTGAGAGAGTGGGCTGAGGGAGCAGGGGGAGGGGGAGGAGGGTAGGGCAGAGGAGAAGGAGGAGGAAGTACTGGGCTGTGACTTGGTGGTCTGACAGATGGCAGTCTGGGCAGGCTGAGAGGGGGCCCAGGTCCAGTGGTCCTTGTCCAGGGGGTCCAGGTCCAGAGAGTCCAGGTCCAGGTCCATTTCCAGGTGGGCCAAGGTGTAGGATGTGGGCACTGGCTAGCAGAGAGTAACGGGGTGGGGCTTGCCTGGCCCTGCCCATTGGGATGGTTGGTGGCACTCAGGAGACCCACCAAGGGTGCTGAGAGGATCCCATCAGTGAATGACAATGCCAGCCCAGGCATGGGGACAAGAGCTGGATGTGGAGAACAGCCAGGTGGACTTTCAGAGCCTTTGACAAGGCGACTTTAGGGAGAAAGGAACACAGGCTGCCTTTGTCATCGTCTGCTCCACACAGTCCCTGGGGCCTGCACTCCTCAGTCACTAATGCCAGGCCCACCACGGCCCCAGGGCTGCCTTCCCACCAGCAGGCAGGTGCAGCTGAGCCGGGCGGTGGAGGGAGGCCTGCCCAGCCCATGCTCTGGCTCGGACATCACATTTGGCCTTCAGAAAGTCATTTTTCTTCTGGTTGTCAGTCACCCCATCTATAAACTGAGGGGGGATGAAGGAGGCATGATGTCTTTTGGGGGCCCTCCCCCGGAGTGATGCTGGCCTGTACTCCAGAATCTGGTTCAGAGCCCAGTCTGGGCAGGTACTGGGAAATGCCTGCTGGGAGAGAAAGAAAGGAAGGCGGTGTGGGGGCAGTGGGGAGGCCAGGTGAGACATTTGAGCCAGGAGCATCTAGAGCAAGGAAGTGAGCCTGGGACGGAACCTGCTTGGCAAACCAAGGGTGGGAAATGGGGTGAGGGTGTCAGCAGAGGCCAGGGGTGATGTGCCACCTGGACGCAGCTCTGTGGGCAGGTCTGTGTCTTACTGAGCAGGTAGATGACCCACCGGGCCACAGTGTTCCTGTTTTAAGTACCTGTCCCATCTGGTTGTTGTGGGGCTTGCTGGGCTGGACCACATTTAGAACAGGAAACCCTGAGGAAGCACTGTCAGTACTGAGGGAGGGGAGAGTCAGGGGCTAAGGGGAAAGGGGAACTTGGCAAGGGTCTGCCAGGTGGGTGTCACTGGTTCCATCTCTGGATGGGGACATTGAGGCTCAGAGAGGTGAGGGAGTGAGGGTGGCAGGGCCAAGGGGCAGAGCTGAGGTGAGTGCCCAGGACTCCTGCTCCCTGCTTTTCTAGCCCTGGTGCCCTTACTCCTCAGAGTGTGGTCCTCGGACCTGCAGAAGGGGCAGCATCTTGGCCCCCAGCCTGCCGGATTGGCATCTGCGCTGTATGAGGTCTCCAAGTGGCGGCCTGCACTTCCCAGTGGAGACGTATTGCTTTCCACCCCTCGTTCTCGACCTTGGCTGCACATTGGAGTCACTTAGTGGTTTTAACAAACGTGACTTCTTGGGTTCCCACCCCCTCCCCCCAGCACCCTGAGACTCCTGTGCAATGGGCTGGGCTGTGGCCTGGGTGAGTCTAGTGTGCAGTTGAGTTGGCCAGGTCTGTTCTGCCTCTTGTGGTTGCCCTGAGAGACGGCAGTGCCCAGGAGGGTGGGGGATGGAGCTTTCTGGGTGGGTTCATGCGTGGTGGTCCCTACCAACCTCAGAAGAATGGCTTCACTTTTGAGTCTTATTACAATTATTGCTCCCTTTCAGAGTCTAGAGCTATGTTAAATAGAACTGGGTCTCGACCAGCCTGGGACACACAGAAGCGGGAGCTGCTGGAGCTGGGAAGGAGGCTGTGGAGATGGTGGACCATCTGATTTGTGCAGGAGGAGGGGCAGGTGCTCCCAGCAGCCAGAGGGGCCTGGAAGAGCAGCTTGTGGGTGGCGACAGCTGGAGCCTGGGGCAGCAGTGGTGGGAATAGGAAGTTGGGGCTTGATGGAGACTAGCCTTGAAAGAGATTTTGTAGGTGCCCGATTATTAACCAATGAAAACACACAGAATCAGAGTCATTCTTTATTACAGATGGGGAGACAAGGTCTAGAAAGGTAAAGGGCCTTGCCTAGAGCCACACAGCAGATCAGGAACTAAACAGGATGAGGTCCCCGCCTTCTGGCTCCCTGCCAGTGGGGCATCTGGTGGGTAGCATGGTCAAGCTTCAGAAGGACATTGGCCTCCCTTCCTGCAGAGGTGGTACAGGCTCCTCTTGAAGGGATGCCAGCTCAGGTCTTGGATGATGCTTGCCGAGGACTCCATAATGCAGAGGTTTTGAGGCCCTGTTTGCACTAAGTGGTAGAGTGCTGTGGCTGAAAACCCACCTCTGCCTTTCTATTAGACTTTAAATAGGCTCTGAAGACCCACACATCCTGCCCAACCTTGCCCTAGGTCTACCTTTCCAACGTTACTTCTCCTTTCCCTTTATCCCAATGAACGTGTGCACCCCACCCCTCCACACTCAATACAACCAGCTCTACTGGCCTCCTGCCTGTGCCCCAGACACTCTGCTCCTGCTCTGTTCAAGTTTTCTATAAGCTTCCTGATTTTTTTTGTCTATTTGTCCTATAAATTATTGAGAGAAGAGTATTGAATTGTCCAACTGTAATTGTGGATTTGTCATTTTCTCCTTGTAGTGCTATCTGTTTTTGCTTCGTGTATTTCAATGCTGTGTTATTAGGTACATACATATTTAGGGTTGCTATGTCCTCTTGGTGAATCGAGCCCTTTATTGTATATACAAATGATCAATAAGCACATGAGAGGTAAACAACCCTCCTTATCTCTGGTAATATTTTTTGCCCTAAAATACACTTTGTCCTATATTAATGTAGCCACTGCACCTTTCTCTTGGTTAGTAGTAGCATGGTGTATCTTTTCCCATCCTTTTACTTTGAACCTATTTGAGTCTTTTTGTTTAAAGTAGGATTCTTGCAAGCAGCCTACTTACTGTTGGGTCTTAGTTTTTGATCTTATCTGACAATCTTTGCTTCTTCATTGAAGTGTTTGCACCATTTACTTTCAATCTGATTATTGGTATGGTTAGGTTTGTATCTACCATAAATCTACCATTAATTCTTCCCCCCCCCTTCTCTTTTTCTGTCTTCTTTTGGACTTAGTAATTTTTTTTTTAATCCATTTCTTCTTCCTCCTCGCCTTCTCCTTGGCCAGTTGGATGTAACTCCTTTTTTGTTACTTCAGTGGTTGCTTTAGGGCTTATGGTGCATGTCTTGCACTTGTCACAGTCTGTCTCCAAGCGACATTATACCAATTCACGTGGAGCCTCTGAACCTGCCATTTCTCCCCTCCTGTCCTTTATGCTGTTGTTATCGTACATTTTACTTAAGCTGATGTTATAAATGTCACAATACATTATGATTTTTATTTTCACAGTTATCATTTAAAGAAATTTAACTATTGAGAAATATTGAGAAACAAATTTTATATATTTACTCACATAGTCACACCTTCTGGTGCTCTCCATTCCTTTGCACAGGTCCATATTTGCTTCAGGTATGGCTTTCCTCCCCCTAAAGGACACCCTAAACATTACTGAGAGTTTGGGTGTATTGGTGATATTTTCTTTCACCTCAATTGAGATATAATTCACATACCACACAATTCACCCATTTAGGTATACAAATCAATATTTTTTAGTATATTCACAGAATTTTGCGACCATCGCCATAATCGATTTTAGAACATTGTCTTCACCACAAAAATAAATCCCATACCCATTAGCAGTCACTCCCCATTTCCTCCGACCCCCTTAGCCTTAAGCAATCTCTAATATGTTCTCTGTCTCTCTAGATTTGCCTATTCTGCACATTTAATGTAAATGGAATCATACAATATGTGACATTTTGTGACTGGTTCCTTTCACTTAGCATAATGTTTTCAAGGTTCACTCGTGTTGTGGCATGTATCAGCACTTTATTCTTTTATGGACAAATAATATTCTATTATGTGGATACACCACACTGTATTTATCCATTCATCAGTTGATGGGCATTGAGTTTTTTCCACTTTTGGCCATTATGAAAAATGCCATTATGAACATTTATGTAAAAATTTTTATGTGAACATATGTGGTATATATTTAGCAGTGGAATTTTGGGGTCATATTGTAACTCTATGTTTAACATTTTGAGAAACTGCTAGACTATTTTCCAACATGGCTGCATCATTTTACATTTCGACCGGCAGGATATAAGGGTCCCAATTTCTGCACATCCCCACCAACACTTGTTATTATCTGTCTTTTTGATTTTAGCCATTCTCGTGGGTGTGAGTGGTGTCTGATAGTGGTTTTGATTTGCATTTCCCTGATATTTAAAGATGTTGATTATCTTCTCATGTGCTTATTGATCATTTGTATATACTTTTGTAGAAATGACTATTCATATCCTTTGCCCATTTCTATTTGGTTTATTTTTCTCTTTATTACGGAGTTGTAAGAGTTCTTTATATAATCTGGATACAAGTCTCTTATTAGATATGTGACTTGCATGTATTCTCTCCCATTCTGTGTGTTGTCTTTTCATTGTGTTAATGCTATCTTTTGAAGCACAAATGTTAAAAAACTTGATGCAGTCTAGCAGAAAGTCAAATACCGTATGTTCTCAGTTTTAAGTGGGAGCTGAATAACGTGCACATACAGACGTGGAGCGAGCTGCGTGGTAGACAGTGGAGACTCAGAAGTGTGGGGAGGTGGGAGGAGGGTGGAGGATGAGAAATCACTTAATGGGCACGATGTACATTACACTGATAAGAACAGATACTGCACTTGAGCTTAGCCAGAAGGCTGAGAAGAGATTACAATGTACACTATTCAGGCGGTGGAGACACTAAAAGCCCTGACTTCACCACTGTGCAATATTTCCGCGCAACAAAATCATACTTGCACCCCTTAAATTTATACAAATAATAAAAAAAAGGACAAAAAATTCTGATGCAGTCTAGTTTATCTGTTTTTCTTCTGTTTCTTCTGCTTTTGGTGTCTCATATAAGAAGGCTTTGTCTTATAAAAGGGCACAAAGACTTACCCCTGTATTTTCTTCTTTTTCTTTTTCTTCACTGCTCCAGTCAACGAAAGGGAAACTTTGCTGAGGCCCCGGGCACTGGGCCTGGGTAGGAGGCCGTCCTGCAGGGCAAGAAGGAGGAGCCGGTGTGCAGGTTGTTGGTGTGGCCATACTTCTCACAGCAGTTGGCAGTATGGGGGGGCGAGCATAACACTCGCAGCAGATCATGTTGCAGCTGTATTTCTGGGTAAGCTGGTAGAGGGAAGGCTCAACGATGCCACTTCACAGGTGAAGTGCCAGGTGCAGGGTGGACTTTTTCTGGATGTTGTAGTTTAAGAGAATGTGGGCATCCTCCTGCTGTTTGTCTGAAAATATCAGATGCTGCTGCTCAGGTGGAATGCCCTCCTTGTCTTGGATTTAGCTTTGACATTCTCAATGGTGTCACTGGGCTCAGCCTCAAGGGTGATGGTCACAAAGATCTGCATCTCTGTGTCTGCTGCATGGCTGAGGCCACCGACCAGCTTGGCCAACTAGTTAATATTTTCTTCTAAGAGTTTTATAGTTCAGCTGTCCATTTAGGACTATGGTCCCTTTTGAGTTAATTTTTGTGTATGGTGTGAGAAGGGTCCAACTTCATTCTTTTGCATGCTTATATCCAGTTGTCCCAGCATCGTTTGTTAAAAAGACTATTCTTTCCCTAGTGAATTGTCTTGGTACCTTTGTAGAAAATCAATTTATCATAAATATGGGGTTTATTCCTGGACTCTAGATTCTGTATGTCTAACCTATGCCAGCACCGCACTCTCTGTATTACTGTTGCTTTGTTGTAAGTTATGAAATTGGGATGTGTGAGTCCTACAACTTTGTTTTTCTTTTTCAAGATTGTTTTGGCTATTTTGTGTTTCTTGCTTTTCCATTTAAATTTTAGGATCAGCTTATCAATTACTGCAAGGGACCAGCTGTGATTTTGATAGGGCTTACATTGAATCTGTGGATCACTTTAGGTAGTATTGACATCTTAACACTATTAAGTGTTCCAATCTATGAATGTGGGATGTCTCTATTTTTGTAGGTCTTCTTTAATTTTTTTCAACAATGTTTTGTAGTTTTCAGAATACAAGTTTTGCCCATTTTTGTAAAATTTATTACTAAGAATTTTATTCTTTTTGATTGTGTTGTAATTGGAATTGTTTTCTTAATTACCTTTTTGAATTATTCATTGCTAGTATATAGAAATACAACCTATTTTTGTGTTGATTTTGTACTTTGCAACTTTGTTGAATTAGTTTATTAGTTCTAGCTCTGTGTGTGTGTGTGTGTGTGTTGATTCTTTAAGGTTTTTCACATATAAGACCATGTCATCTGTGAATAGATTTCATTTTCAATTTGGATGCATTTTATTTCTTTTCTTGCCTAATTGCTTTGGCTAGAACTTCCAGTACTAGTTGAATAGAAGTGGTGAAAACAGGCATTCTTGTCTTGTTTTTGATCTTAGGGGAAAAACTTTTAGTCTTTTATAAGATTGGTATGTTTAGCTTGGTTTTGTCATAATGGCATGTATTATTCTTAAGGAATTCCCTTCAAATTCTAAATAATGATGTTTTTTAATTCATCTAAAAGGACATTGGATTTTGTCAAATGCTTTTTCTGCATCAGTGGAGATGATCATGTATGTTTTTTCCCCTTAATTCTATTCATGTGATGTATTACATGGATTGATTTTCTTATGTTGGACACCTTGCATCCTGGATATTATTGGTCATGAGTATAATCCTTTTTATATCGCTAGGTACTGCAAATTTGTGAAGTTTTACATCCATTTAAGTATATTGGCCTGTATTTTCTTTCTGATCTTGCTGTTGTATCAAGATAACTGCCTCATGATGATGGAAAGTGAGTAAATGTCCTTGTTTATTTCGGAGGTTTTGAGACTTTGTAATTTCTTTAGCTTGGTAGCATTCAGCAGTGAAGTTATCTGGGCCTGGGATTATCTTTGGAGGCAGTTTTAAAATTACTAATTCAATCTCTTTACTTATTATAGGTCTATTCAGATTTTCTATTTCGTCTTGAGTCAATTTCAGTAGTTTATGTCTTTAATAGTTTCCTAGGGGCTGTCATAGCAAAGTACTACAAACTGGGTGATTTCAACAATTTATTTTACTATAGTTCTGGAGACCAGAAGTCTGAACTCCAGGTGTTGGTAGAGCCATGCTCCTCCCTTGCCTCTTCCTAGCCCCTGGGGGCCCCGGGCATTCTGTGGCAGCATAACTCCAGTCTCTCCTTCCATCTTCACACCGTGGTCTTCTGCCTGTGTGTCTTCACGTCATCTTCCCTCTGTGTGTGTCTGTCTCTATGTTCAAATTTCTCCTTTTTATAAGAATACCAGTCATATAGGATTAGGGTCCTCCCAAATGACCTCATTTTAACTCGATTACCTCTGTAAAGACCTTATTTCCAAGTAAGGTTAGATTCTGAGGTGCTAGGGGTTAGGACTTCAACATATCTGTTTTTGGCAGTGGGGAACACAATTCAACCCATAACAGTGTTTTACTAGGAATTTGTCCATTTCATCTACATTATCTAATTTGTTGGCATACAGTTGTTCACAATATTTGCTTATAATCCTTTCTATTTCTCTAATGTAGGTAGTGATGTAGTGATGTCCCCTCTTTCACTCCTGATTTAGAAGTTTGAGTCTTTTTGTTTTTTTCCTAGTGAGTCTAGCTAAAGGTTTGTCAATTTGTTGATCTTTTAAAATAATCAGCTTTTGGTTTTGTTTATTTTCTCTATTGTTTTTCTATTTTCTAGTTCATTAATTTCTCCTCTAATCTTTATTTTTTCCTTCCTTCTGCTCGCTTCAGGCTTAGTTTGATTTTCTTTTTCCAGTGTCTTAACGTGAAGGGTTATGATTGATTTAAGATCTTTCTTCTCTTTTAATGTAGGTTTTCACAGTTATAAATTTTCCTCTAAGCACTCCTTTAGTCACATCCCTTTAAGTTTTGGTATATTGTGTCTTTATTTTTATTCATCTCAAAGTATTATCTAATTTCCCTTGTGAAATCCTCTTTGACCCATTGATTATTTAGGAATATGTTGTTTATTTTCTACATATTTGTGAATTTCCCAAAGTTATTTCCGTTTCTGATTTTTTATTTTATTCCATTGTACTCAGAGGACATTAAATGCTTTCAATCCTTTCAAATCTATTAAGGCTTAAAAAAAGGCTTATGTCCTTTTTGTTTTTCTATTCCTCTATATACTGCTTTTGCATTAAGTGAATATCTTCTAGTGCAACATTTTAATTCTTATAATGATTTTTTCACTGCAAAATAGAGTTATTTTATTAGTGCTTGTTCTATGGCTTATCATAGATGTCTTAGCCTATCAGAATCAGCTTGAGGTTTATACTTACTTAATGTCAGTAAGACGTTATAATAACTACATATCCTGTATATCTCTATTCTTCCTCCCCCTTTTTGTGCCATTATTATACATATTACATCTATATATTGAAAAGCCAACAATACATAGTTATAATTATTACTTTATACAATTTTATGTCTTTTGAATTAGCTGACAGAAGAAAGGAGAGCAAGTATATATTTATAGAGTCTGTTATATTAACCTTCTTATTTACATTTCTGGTTCTCTTCATTTGTTCTGGTGTATTCAAATTATTGCCTTACTCTAACACATCTTTTCTCCCTCCTCTCTCCTTTGTGCTGCTATTGTAAAAAATACTACATTTATATATGTTGTTGTAGTACCAAACATACAATTATTTATATATTGTTTTATAAATTACTTTTAAAATCAGTTAAGAGAAGAAATGAGGAGAAATATGCCATTAACCTGTGTTTCATAATTGCATAATTACTTGACCAGTGCTCTATTTTTTTCTCATGTGCATTCAGATTATTGTCTTGTGTTACACTCTTTCAGCCTGAAGAACTTCCTTTAGTATTTCTTGCAAGATGTGTCTACTAGCAATGCTATTACTTTGTATATCTGGGAATATGTTTATTTTACCTTCATTTTTGAGAGATAGTTTGCTGGATATAAGATTCTTGATTGGCAGGTTTTTTCCCCCAGCACTTTGAATATATCACCCTACTGCTGCTGGACTCCATTGTTCCTTATGAGAAATCAGCTCTCAATCAAGTTGGGGTTCCCTTGTATGAATCTTTTTTCTTGTTCTTTTCCAGATTTTTTGTCTTTCAACATTTTTACTATGATGTTTGGAGTTACCCTATTTGGAGTTTTGTTTAACTGCTTGGATAATGTGTAGATTAATGTTTTATCAAAACATTAATTTATCAAATTAGGGATGTTTTCAACTGTTATATTTTTGAGCATTTTTTCTGCTCCTTTCTCATCTCTCCTTCTGATACTCTCCTTACATGTACATTGGTGCACTTCATGGTGTCCCACATTTCTCTGAGGTTCTGTTACCTTTTCTTCATTCTTTTTTTCTTTCTTTCCATAGAGATCGGATACTCACTATTGCTCTGTCTTCAAGCTAGCTGATTCTTTCTTCTGACAGGCAAAATCTATTCTTGAGTCCCGTTAGTGAATTTTTTATTTCAGTTATTGTAACTGAGCAATTCTTTTCAACTCCAGAATTTCCATTTGGTTCTTTCTTTATAATTTCTATAATTTACATCTCTCTTGACATTCTTTATTTGAAGAGGCATTGTTATCATACCTTCTTTTACTTCTTTTTAAATATGGTTTCTTTTGGTTTCTGAACATATTTAGAACAGGTGCTCTGAAGTTTTTCACCACTAAGTCCAACATTTGGACCTTCTCAACGGCAGCTTTTGTTGCCGGCTTTTTTCTCTCGATGTGGGTCACGCTTTCCCATTTCTTTTCATGTCTTATAATTTTTTTGTTGAAAACTGAACATTTGGCTGGGCATGGTGGCTCATGCCTATAATCCTAGCACTTTGGGAGGCTGAGGTCAGAGGATTACCTGAGGCCAGAAGTTCGAGACCAGCCTGGAGCAGCACAGTGAGACCTCATCTCTACAAAAAATAGAAAAATTAGCCAGGTGTGGTGGCGGGCACCTGTAGTCCCAGCTACTCGGGAGGCTGAGGCAGGAGGATCACTTGAGCCTAAGAGTTTGAGGTTGCAGTGAGCTATGATGATGCTGCTGCATTCTAGCCTGGACAACAGAGGGAGACCTTGTCCAAAAAAAAAAAAAAAAGAAGAAGAAGAAAAAAAAACTGAACATTTAAAATAATGTATTATAACAACTCTGGATACTGATTCTCCCCCAATGCTTGTGGTTTTGTTTGTTTGTTGTGGTTTATTTGTTAAGTGATTTGGCTGCGTGAAGTCTGTGAAGTCTATTTCTCCCTCAGGGTGCAGTCTATGAGGTTCCTGCTCAGAATTTTAAAAAAGTCTTTTAGCCTGGCTTCCTAGGGATCACCCCTGAGTCAGCACAAACTACTGGTTCATCAAAGGTTGTGCTTAAGCCCCCTTAGCTAGATAGATTTTTACCCTTTATAGTTGGTTATGTGTGTATTTTGGAAACTGATTTCACAGTCCAGGGAGTTTGTAATTTTGTTTCAAGTTTTGCCAGGGACTAGTAGCTTGGAAGTCCCCTTTTCAGTCATGCTTGAGGGGTGCAGCCTTGGGCATGTCCATAGTATTACAGACCACCAGGGACGAGTGTCATTTTATTTTTAAGCCAGGCTTCCTAGGATTCTGCCCTGGATCAGAGTCGCTCATGGTTCAGCCAGTGCTCAGTCAAGAGTTGTGCTTTAGCCCCTTGAGCTGGTAAGGCTTTTGATGGTGGATCTGAGTGTGGCTTGGGAAGTCCTTTTATGTCCTCCTCACATCCTGCTCTGCTTGCTCCCGAGTGGGTGCAGCCAGTGCCTGGGCACAGCCCTCATGACTTCTAGGGATGAGGGTGATTCCAGGAGGGCTCTTCTTGGCTCTTTCCCTGGTTCTTTCTGTTAAATTTCTACTTGGTCTGTCACTTCACTTATTGCTGTTTGTATCACGGAGCCACCAGCTTTTAAGTGGTCATAACCAAAGCTCCATTTTTTTAAGATAAGGTCTTGCTCTGTTGCCTGGGCTAGAGTGCAGTAGTGCCATCACTGCAACCTCAAACTCCTGGGCTCAAGCGATCCTCCTGCCTCAGCCTCCCAAGTAGGTGGGACTACAGGCACACACCACCATACTTGGGTAATTTTTTTATTTTTCATAGAGATGGGGTCTTGCTATGTTGCTCAGGCTGGTCTCAATCTCCTGGCCTCAGGTGATCCTCCCGCCTTGGCCTCCCAAAGTGTTGGGATTACAGGCGTGAGCCACCGTGCCTGGCCAAAAACTCCATTGTTTTTGACAGCATCTGTAGACATGGACTTCTGCTCTGTTCCAAATGTAGTCAGTCCCTTGTGCCAGAGCTGTGGAAGTATCTGTCTGTCCTTAAGACCTGCCTGTCTTCCTGGGCAGGACCTTGGTGCCACCATATTGGACTTGGGGGTGTTCTACCAGAGTGACATTTCTGCCCCACAGCAGGCCCTGATGGAGGGGATTGTAGTTCCTTTTCTTGACCTGCTCCTCCCAGTGAGGAGCCTCCACCCTTCCAGTGAGCTGGGGTGGGGTAGTTGGGGCTCCAGTATTCTTGGCCTCTCGTGCTTGGGGCAGAGCCTCCACCTTAGAAGCGGGGGCTGGGTGGGGACGGGCGCCTCAGTCCTCAGCCTCATGTGCTCTTAATGAGGAGACCTCCGGCAACATGGAGCTCGGGGGAATGAGACATGCCTGCTTGTCCCAGGGTGAAACTGTAGCCCTACACTGGGAGCTGGGGTAGGGAGAAGCCCCCGCCCCTTGCGGTCGCACCCGCCTGGAGTACAGCCGCTGTAACTGCAGCTGGGGGTGGGGTGGAAGCAGGTTGTGGCTCAGATGTCACAGACTCTCACTGTTCTTTCTGAGATGCCTAGATTTTTGTGAATAATGTTGTCCATTTGACATGTGCCATTAGGATGAGCTGCTCATACCACCGTCCACTCAGTTGATTTCCGACTGTGAGCTGCTTGTCTTCCCTGGAAGGGTAATTATTGCAGTTTTCTGAGGGCTGCGATGATGGTGCCTCCCTCCAGAGAGGGTTTGGATTTGCTCCTCCGGGGCCTGTCCATGGCCAGTTTAAACTGAAATGTAACTTGGGGTTTCTCTGGGTCGATCCAGGTCATGTGAATTTGGGCTGTGAATCCACAAGACAGTCAGCCTGGGGTTATGACTTCTCAGAGAGTGTTCCTCCTGCCCAGGTACCATCCTTCCCGCTTGGCCAACAGCAAAGAGTTATTTCTGGTTCACTTTCTGCTGAGTGTTAGTTTATGGGGGGGCCATCCATTGGACTGCCCATCTTGGGCCTCATCCACCCACTGTTTTCCAGGATGGGCAGATACCTTCAGGGCAACAACCCCATGGCTGTCTGGGTTCTACTCCATCTAGTCTTTGGCTTGATAATTACTTGCCATCTTGTCAGCTCCTTGATGATTTTGTGAATATATTTTTTATATTTTATCCAGGGCTTCTGGTTGTTTTTAGTAGGAAGCTGGTCCAGATATTTGCTGTATGACTAGACATGGATGTCTGTCTGCTTATCTCCTCTGTAAGGACAGAGTGAGGCTTGTAAAAGGCTTTTTAAAAACTCACACTGTAGCTGCAGGTGGGGTACATCAGAAGCTACGGGCCATGCCCAGGTGTCCGGATCCTGGGCGCTGTCATCCAGGCTGCCGCTGACAAGCCATGGGATTTTGGGTGAGTGATGTGGCTTCTCTGATCCCGGTTTTATGGGAGGAAGGACTTGTGCCTTGAGGTAGCGGTGGGGACCAAGTGGGCTCGTCCCTGTGAGGCCCCAGCTGCATCTGAGGACAGCGGAGCGGGAGGTGGTGGGCAGCTTTTCTGTGTCCACGGTTCTGGGTGCCCCGTGAGCACTGGTGTGCTTTGGAAGGTGTAGGAGCCTCCAGTGTGAAGCTGACTGACTGTTGGGGGAAAGTGGCCTCTGCAGGCTCCTGCCGCTTCCCAGAACACAGGGGAGCAGGGCTGACCGTCCAGGACACCCGCCTTCCTGGGGGAGCCATCAGTTCCTTTGTCCACAGCTCAGCAGGTTCAGCTGCTGTTACCCTGGGGTCCTTGCATTCATGGAGCAAACACTGCTGGGGACCTCCCGACGCCAGGCCTGAGCTGGGAGGAGACACAGCAGAGCTGTGACAGTGAGGGTGCAGTGAGACCCAGCCCCGGAGGGGAGGGGGTGAGGTGGAGGGGGGCTGGCAGGGGGTGTCTCCTGGGGAGATGAGAGTGGACATTCCAACCCTCTTGTGTGTCTTAGCAAGACTTCCTGCCCTTGGTCCTGGGTTCTGCCCCATCTGTTATACTCTCTGTCCTCAGTCTCTTCCCTACTTGGGCTAGGATCCCTGTGTCTTCTTCCTGCCTCCTGGACCCTGGATGGCAGGTCTTCTGAAGACAGGGACCAGACCCTGTCCCTCTCCCCTCCTCCAAGCATCCAGCACAGTTATTGACACATGGTAGTAGGTGTCCAGTGTGTTTTGCTAAACCTTTGGATGAAATTCACTGGGGTGACTGCAGGTATTGAGCCCCCACCTCCATGTTCAGACCCTGTGAGACTACACAGGGCACCTGCACTACAGGTGGAGACAGGATAGGCACAGAATAAGCACATGGCTGTTCCGTGGACAGGTCAGAATCTGAGAGGCTCAAACAGGGGACATGGCCCTGAGTGGGATACTATGGTCTTTCAGATAAGCTGTGCCTGCAGGTGTGCTGATGAGACAGGTGAATGTGGAGGTGAAAGGGCACTCCAGGTGCAGGAAACCACGCAGACTGGCCAGGAGGCCCTGAAATGCCTGTTCTGGGAGAGCCAGGATGCTGACCCTTTGTCCAGGGACTGTGCTGGGGAGTGCGGCCAGCCTCTGTCCTCGCCATCTGCTTACATATGGCAGCGGGTTGACAGCTGAGCCAGAGCCTGTGTGCCTCCCATCCCCATGGTTCCCTGGGGCCTCAGGATGCGCTGGGTCCTGGGGAAGCTCGAGTAGATAGGAGACATGAATGCCCACATAGGCCTCTTGGATCCCCCATGGGGACCTGAAGGCCCCCTGTCTTACCCCACCAGCAGTGACCCCCAGGGACTCTTCTCAGCACTGTCAGCCTGGATTCTGAGGTCTGGACAGTGACAAAGGGAGGAAAGTCAAGTGGGGCACCCAGGTCACAGGACAGCTGGGAAACCCTTTTGTGTCCTCTGCAGGGTTCCAGTTAACACCTGCCTGTATGTGTGCTCCTCAGTAGGCACAGAGGAAGGCAGCTCTGCTTCCTGCAGGCAGGTGGCCTGGGCCATGCCCCTTAAGAGGTGAATGCCTCTTCCCCATCCGTGGTGGGCACCTGAGGACTGGGCCCATGCACACCATGTGGCTCCCTCTCATTCCTGCTCACTCAGTGTGGCCTTGCTGTACTCACTCTTGCCGCCCTTCCGTCCCCTGGAAGCTCTCTTGTGGTCTTGGGGTGACCTGCACAGCTTTTCCCTGAGGAGAAGGCTCCCAGGCTTCCTGCCACAGTTGGGAGTAGGCTGAGCACACCAGTTCCCTTAACGGTGATCCCAGCACCTCGGCCCTCCCTGTGGCCCAGGGCCCTTGTGTATGAACAAAGGGGCTCTCAGTGTCTTCTCTGGCATTAGGATTAGGTAGGTTGTGGCTTCCTGAGTGGCATCTAGGGGTCTGTTAAGGTCACTGTATGAGAATATGGTCCGGTCTAAACCTGCCATTTCCTTATTAAGGTGATTTATTCAGCACTTGCTTGGTGCCCAGTGTGAGGCACACACAGAAGAAGATGGAACTCTGGAATGCTCACTGCTGCCCTCCGGGAACATAGTATTCATCCATTCCCTCAACATGTCTTTGCTGAATGAGGGGGAAAGCAGTGAGCATTTAGCGAATACCTGCACCTATAACATCACAAGGATGGGAGCCTCTGTGAGCACAGGACTTAAGTTAGCTCAACCTCCTTGTGAGGTGGGGCCTGTTTCCCTTCTTTTACAGATGGGGAAACTGAGGTTGAGCTGGTAACCAGAGAAACGTGGGTATGAGTTAGGTCTCTCCCATGCTGGTCTGAAGCCATTCTCCTGTCCCCTTCTCCTGGTCTCTCTTCTATCCCAGAACTGGCTGCCAGGACACAGACGATAGGGCTGTACGTACACACACACACACACACACACACACCAGGACACATATGCCTGGGCTCTCTCTTGATTATGTGATGAGAGCCAAAGCAGGGGTCAGGTGAGGGATGTTTACGAGCAAGGAGGTCCTGTTGCCTGGAAATGGGATGTCAAAGGAGGTGGGGCAGGTCCTGAGGGCAGGGGGCATTGCTTGGTGGGAGGGAGGATGTTCACCATGGGGGAGTGTGTGGTATGAAGGCATGAGGTGGAAGGGGATGGGATGTTTTGGTGGGCCAAGGGGGAAGTCCTGGGGCAAGGGGCTTGTGTGAGACCCTGAGAATGTCCAAAGGACTTGTCCCTGCTGCTGGGAACATGAGTCCCTGCAGTGACCTCAGCCCCAGGCCTCCGAGGGGGGCTTTGACAGGGCAGGTGGTACTTACTAGCCGGGAGCCCTTCTCCGCTGCCCCTGTAGGCTTTGGAATGGTCACCAGATCCTTCTCAGAATGTGTCCCAGGTGCCCTCAACTCTTGAGTTGGAGTTGGAGGCTCTTTGCCATCCCTGATTTGTCTGGGACCTCTCTCCCCACCTCCTGAGGACTTTGGCCCAGGGTCTTATTGCCTGTGAGGTGGTAGAGCTAAGAAGTGGACTTGTCCTGTCTCGGGGGACACCTCCCCTTGTGGGACCCCCTTTTCTTCAGTGACAGGGAGGTCAGGGCTGAGGATGTGGACTCTGCTGGAAAGGTCTAGAGCTTGCAAACTGAACCTTGCTCGTGACTCCCCCACTGATGGCCCCTCGGCCTCCCGTCTCCTGGGCATCCCCAGTGTGAGCCGCGGTGGAATTCACAGGCTTTCCCCTCTCCAGGTGGGTGTCCCCGAGCAGGCGGCTGCAATGAGACGCGCATGCTGGAGAGGCTGCCCCGGTGCGGGAAGGCCTTCGCCGACATGATGCGCAAGGTGGACGTCTGGAAGTGGTGCAACCTGTCCGAGTTCATCGTGTGAGTGCCGCTGCTTGGCGCCGGGACCTGACCACAGCTCTGCCCAAGGCGCTGCCCATGGTCTGCCGAAGCGCTGCCCACTGCCCTACCATAGCCTGCGCACGCCCCGCCCACACTCTGCCCGTGACACGCCCCGCCCCCATGGCCCCGCCCCCAGCCTATGGCCCCCGCCCACGCGTTGCCCAGACCTGACCCAGGCTCCACACATGGCTCCGCCCCCACTTCACTCACGGCCCCGCCCCTGGCCCCCCCCCCCCCCCCCCCCCCCCCGCCAGCCTGTGCGCTCCCCACACCCACAGCCCCTCCCAGCCTCCTATTCCCCATTCCACACGCTCACACTGACAGTGTAGGAGTTCCACACTGCGCTTCTCCTTCTGACTCTCTGTGTTACTTGTCTGGGAATCCTTGCCATGCCTGCTTCTCCTCTCCATCCGGGTTGGTGCCCTGCCCAGGGAGTGCCCTCAGGCGGTGGGGTGCCCTGTCCTGAGGCGGGGGTGTCTGCCTTAGGGTGGTGCCCTGCACGGGCTGGGTGGAAATTGTCTTGTGTGTCCTTCAAGCGTGGAGACATGCTGTCCTCTTATCTCATTGGAAATCACCCACGGGCAGCACAGCCTTCCTCCCGCCCTCCCCCACCCCACTCTGCTTCCGGCTACCGGAGCCATCCCCGGCCTCATGCTTTTGCACCTGGCCCAGGTCCACCGCCCCAGCGTGGGCCCGGCACACAGTGTGGGGAAACTGTTTGCTGAACCAAATGGAGTGGGATTTCTTCGTCATCGCTGAATGGGGTGCTCGGGATTCAGGAAGGGGTTTGGCCAGACTCCTCCTTGTCCTTACTGAGCCACCAGGAGGTTTCTGGAGAAGGATGCCTGGACCCAGGCCTGGAGTGGACTCTGGAGGTGGAGGTGGGGTCATGGAGGATGACCTCATAGCTTCTGTTCTGGCTCCTCTCTGGAATCTGCTAAAGCCTGGGTGAAGACATTAAACAGAAATGTCCAGCCCTGGGTGGGGAGGACAGGGGTGGAGGCAACCAGGAGGGGCCTTTGGGAGTCAGAGAGTGGGTCAGTGAGAGGCACTGACCGCACCTGGTGAAGCCAGACCTGACGCTGGAAAAGGGGAGCTGGGGGCAGCTGGATTTATCCCACAGAGGCCTCCCAAGACCCAGGTGGCAGAACCAGGTACCCCCAGAGCTGTCTGAGAAGCAGTGAGGTGTCTAGAGTCCACCTCCACCCCAGTAGGACACTGGAGGTGTATTCTTGGAGCTGGTGAGACCAGGGCCTCTGGGCCTCCCCACGCAATTGAGGGTGTGGTAGTGTGCCCCAGAGAGGGAGGCTGGAGAAAGCAGTTGACACTCACCCTCTTTTTCCACTGACTCCAGGTGGGTGGTCCCTGGGGCAGGACCAGCGAGTCCTTCCTGAGGAGTGAGACCATTTCCAAGAGGAAAGACCTAGAGACAGTGAACCTCCCGCACCCCCCGAAGCTCTAGGAACAGGCCCCTCCCCAGGCTCTGAGAGCTCCATCAGCTTTCGTCCCCACTCCCAGTCCTGAATGTCCAAGAAAGGTCCCTGGACACCTATAAAAGGCTCTGACCCTGAAAACAGACTAGAGAGACAGAACCAAGGAAGCTGGAGGCCGTGCAGCAAGAAGAAAACTCCAAACGTCGCTAATGGTATCTTCAGAGGGGCGAACCGCTACCTCTCGTGTGATGAGAAGGAAAGTGCTCCAAGGACAAAGACAGAGCCCTGAAATTGAGAGCGTGATGGAGATGAAAGAGGGAACAGAAAGGTTGGAAGGCAGATGCTGACCAACTCTCCCGGGAATAGGACAGAGAAGACGATCAGGAGGTCAGAGGTCAGTCCAGGTCTAACACCCAGGTAGTGGGAGTTCTAGAAAGAGAGAACAGGGGAATGGGAGGATTTAGGGCCCTTTCCCAAGGCCAAGGGCGGGAATTTGCAGCCTGCCAGGGCTCGCCCAGTCCTGGCATGAGGGATGAAAATGTCCCATATGCGCGGTGGAATATCAGAGCTGTGGAAACAAAGGAAAACTTCTACGTGTGTCCAGAGAGAAAAAAAAAGGGCTCCACACTGAGATGAGGGGTCAGCGGGCCTTCAGGCTGCCATGGGGCAGCTCTGGAGATTACAGGACGGCTGGATTCGAGGACTTGAGATTCTCAGCTAGAATGCCATCGCCTGCCCATCTACCCACCAAACAGGGAGAAGTGAAAACACTGTCAGACGTGTGCAGCATATCCAGTATCTTATTCCCATGTACCTTTCCTAAGAAGCTCACCAAGGTGTGTGAACAAACCACGACACAGGAAGATGTGAGGTTGGGGAGCAGATCCAAGGCAGGAGAGGGAAGCCCTGGGGCAGGGAGTGTCCCAGGGTAGCAGCGTGCACAGGGTAGAGGCAGCCTGGCCCCCGTGGACGGCACCTGATGCTTATCCGATGAGGTCGCTGCTCTCTGTCCATGCCCCGCAGCCCAGCTTGGCTCAGAACGGAGGGCACCCCCTCCCCCGGCATGTTCTGCTTTGGCTCCTACTAGAGCAGGTGGGCCTTGGTGAGCTCAGACGAGAGGTGGCTTCTTCCCGCTGAATATGACTGGTCCGCATGACAGCCCCACCAGGAACCCTGCCTGGGAAGACCCTATTCCCCAGACTCGCCTGCCTGTGGCATTCTAGGGGGTTCTTGTTGCCCCTTGGGGCAGCCAAAGCATGTCCTCTCCTGGGAGCCTCCCTCCAACATCAGCAATTGGCTCCTTCTGTATCCAGTTAAGGGGGTGGTTGCTAGGGGGTTTCCAAATGCAACACTGTGTTGCCTGGGAACACAAACTCAGGTGGTGAAACTTCAAGCAAGGCACCAGTGAGCACAGGTGTGTTGTGGGGGGTGAGGGCATCTGACTGGGGGGTTTGCCCAGCTTCTAGCCCGTGCGCCCTTCCCATCCTGGGTTGTGGGTACATCTTCTTTAGGGAGGGTGCTCTGGGGAGTGGGAAGACCTTGGATGACCCAGGGGTGTCTCAACCGTAATCAGTTCCCAGTTTTTCAGAGAAGCACTGGGGGTGGGCATTTGTGCGTGTGGCTCCTG
This sequence comes from Daubentonia madagascariensis, assembly GCA_023783475.1. Taxonomy (NCBI): domain Eukaryota; kingdom Metazoa; phylum Chordata; class Mammalia; order Primates; family Daubentoniidae; genus Daubentonia; species Daubentonia madagascariensis. Next base: position 14,477,809 of record JAKFHU010002658.1, read on the forward strand.
CAAGTCAATCCACAGAGATGGGTGCTGTGCTCAGCCCTGCCCAGGAGCCTAGCTGCCAGGTGGGCTTGCTCCAGTACCTACCCTGTGCTACGCACTTGTTGGGGCATATGGATGTCAACTCATTTGGTCCTCTCAACCACTTGGCTGGATAAATGTTATTAACCTCATTTACAGACAAGAAACAGGCCCACGGAGGATAAGTAACATGCCCCAAATCACAAAGATAGTGAGTGGCTGAGCTGGGGCTGGAGGAACCCTGTCATGTTAGCTCTGCAACCTGAGCCAAAAACTTCTGTCCATGCTGTCTTCTGGGTTTACCCCTGTCCCTCAGCTCCTCCATGCTGCCCAGCTCTGTATGGGAGTGGGGTTTGGGAACAGCAGGGGTGTTCAGCCGTGCTCATCTCCTGTTGGGGCAGCTGTTGGGCTGCACACCACTCCCGTGGCCCTGTAGGCATGCTGTCCACAGTGGGTCTTCCCTAGGGTCTGGCTGGCTTGTCTCAGCCCTGGGGATGGTTGTTGTGAGTGGCATTCCTGGGTAGCAGTTCAGTGGAAAGGCTTTGGAGGCACGGGGGTTACAGCACATGGTTCTCATCAGACATCTAGATGCTGGGGGCCTTCTGAAGACAAAGGCTTGTGTAAGGTGTGGCTAGATGGCTCCCCAGCTCCCAGATCAGCTGGCTGGGGGTTGGGGTGGGCAGCAGGCTGCTGGGTCTGGGGCCCTCTGGGAGAAGCAGGTCTAGGGAGATGAGGGTTTGCCCATGAATCTGGGTGTTGAGGTGTCCCCGGTGCTGGGCATGTCCCAGAGCAGGGGCTGCATCATGGCTGGGGCCCAGGAGAGCCCACGGCTCTGTACTTGGATTTGAGGCCATTCCTTTTGTTCCTCTGGCTCTTCTTTCCAAGGTAACCTGGAAGCTCACAGGTGTGTGCCTGACGAGCATTCCAGAGTTGGTGCTGAGAGCCAGCTTCCGATTGATCAAGAGCTGGGCTGGGTGACTGTGCCAGGGCTGCTCAGACCCTGCCCAGGAGGGGGTCACCAGGAGAGCTCTGGCCTGAGTGGATCTTCCTGATGTTTTGGGAAATCCAGACCTAGGTGGTGTTCATGCGGGAAGCGCCTTGCAGGAAGTGGCTCCTTCCTGTTGATGGGCCAGATCAGTGGCTCCCTCTTGGGACAGCACAGGAAGGAGGAGGTGGGCCACTTGCCTGTTCCCATGAAGAAGCTGAGGCAGGACCCCTTGACCTCCTGCATCTGTCCTCATGCAGCACAGGGCGTGGGAATGTACTGGGCAGGCGTCCATCCGACTTCCTCCAGAACATCTTGGATGGGTGGCTGCCAGCTTAGGCCTTGCAAACCCCAGTGACAGGGAGGTCACCACCTCTGGAGGCTGCCTGTTGCATCCTGGGCCAGGTGGTTGTTGGGAAGTCCTTCTTTATGTTGGGCTGAACTCTGGGTCCTGGTAGCTGTAGCCCTTTGTTGGCTGTGGGGACTGTCCAGAGCCTGCTTGCTGGGTGGACATGGAGCATCATGGATGGTTTGCTGAGTGCCCTTGGTCTCACGGATGGTGAGACCCCCAGGAGGGGATTCCCACATGCCCTTCCAGATGGGGCTGAGGGAGGCAACTTCTGAGCAGGAGATGGAGAGGTGGGGGCTGGGCTCACAGGTCTGACCCCCCCTTGGCCACAACCTGGCACATGAGGGCAGGTTGACTTGATTGGGAGGAGGCTGGACTCTGGCCTTAGAGAGACCCTCCTCTTGGGCCCTTAGGGTGTCCCTAGATGATGAAGGCTTTGCAGGTCCAAGTGGCCATGAGCCATGTACCCCTTGACCCTGGTGAAGCATGGCTTGGTGTGTACTCTGGGTAGACCTGGGAAGTGCTGGGGATCTGGGGGGCTGAGCTAGGATCCTGGATCCTGGGAGTTCATGGCTTCAAAGGGAGCAAGTCACAGTCGTCAATGATGCAAATGTGGGCAGAGGCACAGGGAGTGGGTCACGGGCATAGATGACTCCATGGCTGGGAAGTGGCTTTTCCAAGGCTATGCTGAGAGTGGGTGGCCCAGTGAGACTGGACCCAAACCACCCCCACCCATCCTCCCAGCTCCAGGGTCAGGGCGGCCGTGAGGAGGGCATGGGGAGAGCCTAGTCATCACCCCCTGTGCCTTTGCAGGTACTACGAGAGTTTCACCAACTGCACCGAGGTGGAGACCAACATCGTGGGGTGCTACTGGCCCAACCCCCTGGCCCAGGGCTTCATCACTGGCATCCACAGGCAGTTCTTCTCCAACTGCACCGTGGACAGGGTCCACTGGGAGGACCCTCCTGACGAGGTTCTCATCCCGCTGATCGCTGTGCCCGTCCTGCTGACTGTCGCCATGGCAGGCCTGGTGGTGTGGCGCAGCAAACGCACTGACACACTGCTGTGAGGGCCCTGGCAAGATGGAGAGGGCCACTCCTGGCAAGCTGGAAGAAGGTTTCCCGGGCTGGGAGAGCTGGTGGATGCTGCCACTGTCTGGCCATTGTGGCCACACCCCACCCAGTCATGGGCAGACCCTTCCTCCCAGGTTGACCTGGTCCCTGGTGGCTGGCGTGCCCCTGGCTGGGACTCAGGCTGTCCACCCAAGATCTTCGCTCATTCTTAGGCCAGTAGAAGAATATGTGACAAAGCCAGAGCTTGTGTCGGGGGCACAGAAATCACCTGCTGCTGTACCCTGTACTCCCTCAGGCTAGGCTGGGGCCTCTGCCCCGGGCTTTCTGGGCCATGTCTTACCACAGAGTCCTGTCCAGGCCCTGCCCCCATCTCCGGTCCCTGCCCTGGCCCCTGCCTACACCTGGGCAGAAAGGGCAGGTGAGGGCATTTGGAAGATGTTCTGTGCTGTGGAACCCCTAAGCCCTCCTGGTGGGAAGATCAGGCCCATCCCAGGGCTGGAAAGGCTGGGAGATGGAGGGGCAGGCAGGGCTCTCGGGAGCCACGCATGGCCAGCAGACCTGCCTGTCTGTTCCAGCAGGGTTCTGTGACCGCTGTGGGTTGTGCCCACGACCAGCGGCTGGAGTGGGGGGTGGGTCAGAGCCCCTCAGGCGGGCCTGCTGGGCGGGTGGGGCCTGGGCCTCCTTCCTAACGGGGCTCCCCTGTGAGTGAGGTGCCCTCCAAAATGGGGTCCCCTGAGCTCATGTCCTCTGTCTACTGCCATCTGTGCTTTCTCTGAGTAAAGAGTCACCCTACTTCTGGGACTTCCTGTTTTATTTCATGGTATTCAGAGAGAGAGTGAATCTTTGAGAACTGACAAGTCCCCTGTAGCTATTTTACAGATAGGGATTGACTGAAGTTCCACAACCCCAGATTGTTAGTGCTCAGGGGGCTCAGAGAGCTTTATAACAGGGGAGTGGATTGAGCTTCACGTCAGTGACAAGTTAAAGAAAATAAAAGATTATAACTGGGGAGTGGGCAGACAGGAGGAAGGACTTGCCTATCCCACTTGCAGCCTCCCTGGACACTTCCCACTCCAGACCCTGTGTTTGTGAGGGTAAAGGGGAGGATCTCTCTCTCCAAGGCTGCCTTGGGCTTGCCAGGATCCCCATCTTGTGGGTTTCCTGGGGAGGAGGGGGAGGCCCTGGTCAGGTCTGGCCAGGGCAGATGCTGCTGCTGGAGGCCCCGGAGCATGGGGCGGAGGGGCTTCATCTCCAGGCCTCTGACCAGGCCCTGGGCCATGTTCCAGTTCTGCAGAACTGCGTCTTTTGGACGTGGGCTGTTGGCTCCAGAGTCCCCTTGTTGTCAGTGGAGGCAGGAAAGGCTCTGGCAGTTCCTGAGCCTTTAGAGGCCTCACTCCCCTTCAGTGCCCAGGCAAGCAGGTTCTGGCATTGGGGGACACAGGGACTGAGGTCCTCCTCCTGGGGTGGGCTCCTCGACCTCTGCCCAGCATAGCTTCTGGCCTTGGGTGGCCCCAGTATCCCCATGAACTCTGCAAGGTCCCAAGGGGCAGGGGCTCTGTGGGGGTGAGGGTCTTGTGAGGACAGGGTCCCTGGGGGTTAGGGGTGAAATTCTTGTGAGGGTGGGGGTTCTTGGGGGAAGGGGGCAGGGGTTCCATGGGGATGGAGGCTTTGGGGGCTAGTGGGGGTCAACGAGGGGCATCCCCGGGGTGTGGGGATCCCAGGGGCAGGGCTCCTCAGGCGCCATTTCCAGCCAAGGTCAAGTGTCAGGCTCTAATTCAGACAAATGCTGCTCCCACTGAGCACGTTTTGGAGGCATGTTGGATTTTCTTGCAACACAAACTCCAAACCTGGCAGGAGCTGTGAGCTCCCCTCACCAGGGACAGGGGTGGTGGTGTGGGTGCACTGCTGTGTGCAGGTCCAGGAGCTGGGTGGGGACCCAGGCAGACTGTCTCCATCTCCCTGCAGAATCTCACAAAGCAGGAAGGGAAAGAAACGTTTACTGAGCATTGATCACATGCGAGAAACATAGTTATCCAGGGAGTAAGAGGAATACCTGCCTGTGTTTCCTATTTGAATCTTTTTTCCACATGTTCACTTATTCACCTGTTTTCTCCAGGGTACCAAGGGTGCAGGGTGTCAGGCCCGCACAGGGAATGTACATATGTGTGTGTGCCAGAGGCAGGGATAGAGCGTGTATTCTAGGAGCTTCCTTATCTAAAAATCTCTTAAATTTCGTCAGTTCTTCCCAGTTTACACAATCATTATTATTTTGCAGATGTGGAAATTGAAGCTCAGAAAAGTGAGGGGTCTGTGCTGATTAGTGCTCTATTCTTTTTTCCCCCACCTGCTGCCCCTGTGACTGTAGCCCCGGGAGGTGGTGGCAGCAGCCTTGAGAGCCCCTCTGGACCCCTGACCTGCAGGGAGCAGAGTGGCTCCCTCTGGCCAGAGCTGGGCCTCCCCTGACCACTGCAAGTTTCTCACATGCAGGAGGCTGACAGGGTTCCCTGAGAGGTGACTGACCTGAGCTCTCAGTCTAGCACAACCTCTGTGCCCCGGGCCAGGTGGTGGTTGTGGTGGAGCATAGCCACAGACCTGTCCATGGCACGGTGACAGCCCTACCTTGTGGGGGAACTCATCCATGATTCTGCTCTCTGGGTGGAACCAACTGTCACCCTCAGGTCCCCATTCCTGGGCACACCCAGAAGACCCTGCTCCAGTCCTTGGGGAGGGAATCAAGCCTTAGCTCTGAAAGGCCGCCGGGGTGGTGTGGGTGGAGGTGGGTCTGGAAGTGTGGGCAGGGCCAGATTTGGGGAGATAGGAGGGTTGGTTTGGGGATGAAGGTCTCTGCAAATGCATGTTATTTAAGTCACCCTTGGCTTCTCCCGTAACACCTCTGCATAGCTTGCCCCTTTCAGCTTCATTTCAATTGCAGAACTGTTTGCACCAGGTACCCTGTGAGGCTCTGGGGGACAATGGAGGGGCGCCACTGTTTCTGCAGGAACAGCACCTCTGGAGGGGAGGGAAGGGAAGAGGAGAGACTGTCCATACCAAAACATAGCTTGGGACAAATCAGTCGCTGGTTCTGCACAGCAGCCTCAGAAGAGGCTCCCCTGTGGGTGTAAAGGGAACGTGAGCCTTCCTCTCAGCCACCTCACCCTGACCAGCCAGCAGACCCAACCTGGGCAAATGTGGGTTTGCACCGCAGGCAGCTATCAGAGGATAGCAGTGCTTATGCTTGGACCCAGAGAGGGCCGTGGGTCCTACTGCTGAGGTCACTGCAGTGGCAGCTGCTGAGCTTGTTCATTGGAGGCTGGGCTGATGGGCGCAGCTTATGACCTTCATTCCCTGAAATTGCCCACGTGCCATCTGGGAGCCAGTTCTCATCACTGAGGAGGTGACTTGTCAGGGTTGGCAGAAGTCACGTTGCCAAGAGGGGCGACCTCTAGAACACAGGCCTGCATCTCTGCTGAGCCCTGGCAATTACTGATGGCACCTGGGACGGTCCAGGGGGATAATGAGCAGCGTGGGGGCCAAGCAGCTGCATTGTGAACTCAGGACTCTGACCTCCACCTGCAGAGTGGCTGTGTGGAATTGCAAAGGAAGTTGCCTGCACCAGTCTGGCCTGTTTCTGAGGCCTGAGCACAGCGTGCTCTAAAACAGGCTTCAAGTCCACGCTGAGGCTCTGTCCAAATGTGATGAGTGATGCTCACACAGGGTGTTTATCACATCCCTGCTCATCATGGGCAGGCATTTATTGATTAAATAAATTTTGGATTTCTCAACTGATGGGATTTTATGCAGTTTTATGACCCCAGAGGGTTAGAAAGGCTTTAAGAGACCCTGGGATTTCTTCTGATGTACATGAAGTGAAAAAGTAGAATATAAAACAATTTAGAGGGTCCACTTCTGAAACAATGTGAGAAACTTCATGGGCCAAACAACTAAAACTGGTGCAAATAAAAAAAAAAAAAAAAAACCATTAAAAGTCTCTGGAAATTGTCTTAAGGCCACACAGCAAATAAAGAAACATTTATTAAAGAAAATGTGCCAAATCTGGATAAGAACAGAGAGCATCTGTAGCACTTGAGCTGTGGCTGGTCAGTGGCTCCCCGCCCCAGCTCAGAGTCCCAGAAGGCAGGGCTCCCTCTCCCCAGCTCCAATCAGGACATCTTGACATGGTGTCCCCTGGGAGGAGCAGGCTGCCAGCACTGCTCATCCCCCTGACTCCAGCTCTGTGGTGCAGAGGCTGAACTCCAGGCAGAAGTGAGGTGTAGGCTTTCGACAGATCCTCGAGAGCCATGTGCTGGGTGGCTCCTGGCCCTCTCAACACCCACCTGGGACAGCAGGCCTGACTATAGGGCGCACACCTGCAGGACGAGCCCACCCTGTGGGTCTGTCAGAGAAGGTTCCAGAAAAAGTGAGAGCAGATGGATGAGAGGTGTGGAGCAGATGGCCGGGGGTCTGGATCTGCCTGAAGGGTGCTGAGGAGCGAAGTGGGCTGCCAGAGGCCGCTGGGTCAGGCCACTTCACAAAAAGTAATTCGAGGTCATGGAAAGGTTGTGTTCAGGGGCGTGGGTCGCATGACAGGAGCCACACGTGGGCAGAGGTGAGGGATCTTGAGGGGTCTCGGGCAGGAGGACCAGCCCTGCCTTGCCCTAGGGGTGGGGGCAGTGGAGGGGAGCTGGGGGCATCCTCTCCAAGACCAGCTTCCTCTTGGGGGATTCAGGAGCCCTTGACAGAGAAAGACAACCTGTAGGGGACATAGGGCGCAGGCCTAACAGCAGCTCTGGGTGCCTCGGCCCCTCCCCCCCAGGCATCAGTTTCCTTATGTCCACCATCAGGTGCTCAGGTGCCTCATGGCTGGCTGTGCCAACCTCTGCCTCTCCCAGGATGGCTTTGCTCTGTCAAACGTTGATGCAGTGTGACCCTTCCTCACTGCACAGGAGGATGTTCCATCTTGGCCCCTGGCTGCCAGGGCTGTAAGCTCTGTGCCCACTTCTGTTCACGCAGAGGCTGGATGGCATTTCAGGGCACTGTCTTTTTTTTTTTTGAGACAGAATCTTGCGCTGTCACCCTGGGTAGAGTGCAGTGGCGTCATCACAGCTCACTGCAACCTCACACTCCCGGGGTCAAGGGATCCTCCTGCCTCAGCCTCCCGAGCAGCTGGGACTATAGGCATGTGCCACGACACCCAGCTAGTTTTTTCTATTTTTAGTAGAGAGGGGGTCTTGTTTTTACTCAGGCCGGTCTCCAACTCCTGAACTCAAACAATCTTCCTGCCTCGGCCTCCCAGAGTGCTAGGATTGCAGGTGTGACCTGCTGCGCCCGGTCCAGGGCCCATGTTTTAAGACCTTGGCAGCCCCTTCCCTGGAAGTCTGGCAGGCCTCTCCTCAGTGTCCTTGCTCAGACTGGCCTGGGCTCGTGTGTCCCAATCATTGAGGCTGGGCAACCTGTGACACGTGTCAAGCTTTGGTCAGTGCCCAGCACACACCGAGACCCAACAGTGGGGCTGCCACCACAGAGAGCAGACAAGACCTGGACTGGGTAGCAAAAGTGGTGGCTAAATATTTATAGTCTGCTTTTGGGGTAGCTGAAGAGAAAAAGGGACACAAGACCACGGGAACGTGGGGCTCTGCTGCCACTATTCACCAGAAACCCGGCTGACATCCCGGGAGGCCCACTCCGGTGGCGGTTACCAAGGAAGCAAGGTTGAAGAGAGAGCTGGGTGAAAAGAACTTCTTGTTCTTCTTTTTTTAAAAAATCAAATTTGGTTAAAATTAGACCCTTCAACTTGAAATATAGCTGAAATGCACCTGGCACATCAGCCAGGTAGGCGAGGACAGGCTACTGGGAAGAACGTCTCCCGACGGGTTCCAGCCTTAATCAAAGACTGTCCAGGAAGAGGGGAGAGATGACTGAGGAAGGCCAGCCTTAGCGTCTCTGACGTACGGGTACCAAGCACATCCCTTGGCCACACGTGGACACCCCACCCCCGGCCTGAGCCTCCTGAAGGGAGCTGCCATAGGCGCCTGGCACCTTCCCTGACTCGCTGAGGGGCCGCAGGAAGATCTCCTTCCCCTTCCCCTCCATACCCCCAGTTTCCTCAGTTGTACAGCGGATTGCCGAGGGGGCCTCGATGCCTCCCAGACCCTGCCTTTCTTGCTGTCCTCTCTCTGGGAGACAGCCTCCTTCTGTCTGGAACCCTCTATGGCTGCCTTGTCTGAGGGCTTTTCCACAAAGTATATTCAGTGGGGCTTTGGGGCTCCGGGTGTCACGAACACAGAAATGAGCCACCAGGCTGGTCACGGACACTTGGGAGATGGTGGTGCTTGCCCACCATTAGGTTTTATAACTTTTTTTTTCTCTGTCCTTGACTGCGACAGGGCATGGAGCGCAGAACCAAAGGCGGGAGGAGGGCCTGGCCCTTTGTTCCCACCTTGACCAGAGGTAGCGATCTTCTTCTTGCAGACTGACATGATTGTGTATGTTGATTTTGGCACTGCCAGCCCAGGACATTCCTTTGGGTCTCCTCAGCGAGTAAAACATGTCTCCGTTTCAGTATATTTCTACTAAAATCTACTGAGGCCCACCAAAAGCCAGGCACTGCTAGGAGCTTGCGTACATTTGTAAACTTGCACGCATTCAAGCTCCTTGCACCGGGGACTGTGTTGGATTGAGCTCTGTGTCCATTCATCCTCTGTCAACCCTTGCGCTCCACCCACCAACCCCTTCCGTGGATTTGCCTCAAATCAAACATTAGTAAATGTTGAATGGATCCAGCTGGAGAGAAAGATGTTCCTGTGGCTTAAGTGTCTATGTTCCACATGTTTTGTTTCTAAGCATTTCAGTTCAGAAGGATGTGAAAGGAACTCCGCTCCACAGCTGCACCAATTCACCATGGGGAATAATCATGGCAAAATAAAATAATCTTGTCATTGCTTTCACAGTACAGCCAGGCTCTGTGCTCACAACACATTCATGGAAACCTCTTTGTTACAAGGGTTTGCTTTACTATAGGAACACTATTTGAATTTTACAACTGGAGGATTGAGTTCTCAATTCAGGGACCAGCAACAAATAGATATTAGGTATGATCAAAAAGATATCAAGGAAACAGATGTTCCCTCAGTTATCTAGCACTAATTAAACAAATGCCCGACATTGTGTGGGGAAGAGGTCCTTAAAGACACCCTGTTTGCTCTCAAGGGCCCCCTGTCTTGGAGCCTTGGAGATGAGTCTTGGGCACAGACAACCCTCTTTATGGAGAGGAGGAAGCAGTCCCTCAGAGAGGTAGGTGGAGAGGGGGCTTCCAGGGAGGGCTGGATTAGGCTCAGCTCTGTGCCCTTGAGGAGCCACAGAGGAAGTGGTGTTTCAACCAGGCCTTGGATGATCCGTAGGACTGAATATGCAGAGAAGCAGCTGCAGATAACATCATAGCTTCAAAGGATACAGAGCAGCAGTTGTTGGAGATAGGAGGAGAAACTGACCAGTTCATAATCATTATGGGAGATTTGAACAGATCTTTTTCAGAAATCAAGAGACACACACAAAAAAGCAGGGATATACAGGTTTTGAATAACAAGCTTGATATTATATATATCTAATATTTATCATCTCGCTATCCATTTATCTGTCTGTCAATACTTTCCAAAGAGAAATATTCATTCTTTTTGAATATCTGTGTGAAATTGACAAAAATTGAAGTGATATTGGCCGCATTCTTGGACTAAAAGGTAAAAGAAAAAAATCTTTTCTCTTGGAAATTACAGAAGCCCTTCTGTATAATCTTGTATTCAAAAGGAAATAAACATGGAAACCACAAACTGTTTACAAATTAATAACAATAAAAGTACCAGTCATACATCAAAATACATGAGATATGTTTAAACACACACAACAGGGGTCAGTGTGCACAGTACCTAGTGCCCAGCATGACCAGAACAAGGGCACTGACCAGTCAATGGGGAGATAGACATACCCATTGACCCACTGCCAACCACAATGGGCTAAACAAAGAAAATACTGAGGTATGTTGATTGGGGAGAACTTCTGTAAAACCCTCTGTGGCCATACCAGTGTAGAACTTTAGGTACATCTTTCAGAAAACATGAAAGATTGAAATAAAATTAACCAAGCATTCAACTCGGTAGGCTAGTAAAAAATTGCAACCCCCCCAAGAATAAAAGAAATAATGATAAAAGCAAAAATAATGAAATGGAAAATAAAGAGAAGATTTGATCAATAAAATAATAAGTTTATTTTGAAAGACAAAAGATGAGGTAGACAACCCGAACAGAATAACAACCATAGAAGATATTGGAAAGCTACTCGAATACTTACTTCTAGAATATGACGACAGGCTCTATGCGTTTATGAGTGGGTTCCTCCATCTATCCCTGTATTATATATAAACTGTTCCAGATTGTAGACCAAGCTGGGAAGTTCCCCCAGATAATTCCACAAGGCCGACATCACCTTGACCCATTAGAGCTCATTCTGCTAAAGGTGACAGGCAGCCCGAGTGTGTAACAGGAAGAAGGCTGGGCAGTGATCCAAGGATGTCACCAAGGAACGCGGTGGACTCCAGCCAGCCCAGCTGCTGCACCTGAAGCATTTTATCTACCTCCAGGCAGGAAGAAGGGGCCATGGATAGTGAAGGGCAAACACATTTTCTTCTTAGGATTCCACCTTTTTATCCAGGAAGGCCAGCTTTTCCCAGGGCCTCTGTCTATGCATCCTGGCAGACCTGTGTCACATGACCATTTCCTGCTGCAAGAGAGGCTGGGACTAAGGTCTTGTGCTTCTCGTTGTCTAACACAGGAGCCGTGAGATACAGCAGTTGGGATGGGTTCTGGGTGAGTCAGCCCATGTTTGCCACACTAAGCAGAACAAGATGGGAGTACAAGTGGGCACTTCCGTAACTCAAAAAAGGGCAGCCTCCAGAAGTTTGCATCACATGTATTTCTTAATGACGAAACATTAGAATCGTCCTGTCAAAGTTGGGAGTGAAACGAAGATGTAACACTGACTGCTGATACTCAGTCTTTTGGACAAGTGTCACTGGCCTAGTCAGTGTAATAAGACTCAAAAAATAAATGACACATATTGAAAATAAAGGGTCAAAACTATCATTATTTTCAGATATATAATGCTCTATCTAGAAAATCCAGGAGAATCAATAAAAATAATCATTAATAGAACCAATGAGATTGTAGTGGTGGCTAGAAGCAAAATATGTACATGAGTCTATATAACAGCAATGATCAAATATTAATTATTAAAGTAAAACTAAAGCTGCCTCCTTAAAAAAACATATTAATTACTGTAGGAAATATCCTATTCACAGTAGCCACAAAATTTTAACATTCTAGGAACAAAGCAAATAGGACAACTATTAAGATGTAGTTAATTATTAAGATCTAAGAAATAAAGAGCTTCTGTAAATCAATTTAAAAAGGCAAACACCTCAATTTTTAAACGGGCAATTCATAGAAAAGGAAATACAAACAGATATATAAACATCCCATAAGCACGTGAAAGGGAGCTAAGTTTCAGGGAAGTTAAATTAAAACAATGAGATACTATATTTTACTCTGAAAATGACAAATATGGATAATATCAAGAGTTGGTAAGGGTGTGTTGAAAGGGTCCTGGTTAGACTATAAATTAACTTACCTTTTTTTGTGGAACATTTGGCTGTCTCCATGGAAAAAGAGAGGTATTCCTGTCAACCCAGTAGCCTTGGAGAAATACTTCTACATTAAGTGTAAGAAACGTGTATGAGGACATTCCCTTCAGCATTGTTTGCAGTAGCAACAGATTAGAAACTGTATCAATGTCCAGTCAAGGTGGTCAGCCTTTCTGAGAAGGTCAAGTTTGAGCCAAAGCCTGAAATGAGAAGGTCTGGGCAGCGGTTCTCAAAGTGGGGCCTGTGGACCAGCATATTGCTGGGGAGCTTGTTAGGAATGCAGATTCTTGGCCCCACCTGGACCACTGGACCACTAAGTCTGTGGCAGACCCAACATTTGCCATTTTAACAGTACTCTAGGGGGTTCCAAGGCCAGGTTTGAGAACCACTGGTCCAGAGAAGTGAGGTTCTCAGACCTGGCTGCATGTTAGAGTTGCCCAGGGAGTTTGTAAAAATTCCAATTTGAGGCCCCATCCCCAAAGACCAATTACATCAAAATCTCAGTAAGTGGCTCCAGATGTGAGCAGGTGACTTTAATGCCCAACTAGGAGTGAGGACCCTTGGACCCTTGGACCCTCAGATCCTTGGACCAGGCTCTATGGCCACTGGTGTCAAGCTTGGCTGGGTGTCTGGGTCCCACCTGACAGGTGCCCACTTGTCTGGTCTGAGGCAGAGTCACCTAGAAGTTGGTATTTTTTTTAATAAGCTTCCTGGGTGATTCTAAAATTTGAGAACTACTGTGGACCTACCGTTCTCAACCCAGACTGAATGTCCCAAAAGGGAGGACAAGGTTGAGCTTTTGAGGGAGGAGTGGGTGAAGGGTGGGCAGATGGTGGGGGGGTGGGTGAGGATCTTTTCCGGTGTGGGGGGAAGCATTTGCAAGCTTCAGTCTCTGTGATTTGCACCTTAGGAGACCACTCTGGCCTCTGTGGAGAATGCAGAGTGCAATGCATGGTGGGGGGGCTCTTAGGGAGTCCAGGTGAGATCCCAGACAGGGGTGGGCACAGCAGGTGGGGCACAGAGGGGTGGGTTGGTGATGGAGGCGGGAGGGGTGGAGGATGTCTCTGGGGTCTTGCTGTTCTCTGAGATGGTGAGGACTGGACAGGAAGTCCAAGTGCTCTGGCCACAGGCTACGATGACATGGGGCAGCCAAGTGGAGCCAGCAGTCAGGCAGTTGTACAGATGAGTCTGGATCTCAGGGTGGTTGGGGCTGGATGTGGACATTTAAAGCTGTGGGCAGCAGAGCTCACCTGGGGGTGAAGAAGAGCGGGTGTAGCCAGCAGGGCAGGAGGGGCTGAGGCCCTTGTCCTTGAGTGGAAGCCCCGGTGGGTGACTGTGGGGGCTTAGCTTGGGGTGAGGGAGCAGAGCAGCTGCACGATTTCTGAGGGAACCTTTCTCCCTCAAGGACTTCAGTCAGCTGTCATTTTGCACTAAAGGCTTGACTGCAGCCTGCTGGACTTCTGTTTGCACAGTGGACCGGTGGCCTTCTCTTAGGGTTGACTTTGCTCCAGTGAAAAGGCAGGAGACCCACGGTGTGCTCATAGGGACCTGGTGCCATGACTTTTGGTCTAGGTGACCATGGGCAGTCTAAGGAGCATAAGACACCATCCTTCTGCCAGACCTACAGAATTATGGAACACCTGCTGGAAGCCTTTGCAGAGCCTACTTTGCAGATGAGGACGTGGCCTCCATGTTGGGGTGGGAAAGTGACTCACCCTACTTCTAACTTCAAAATAATAAAAATGACAAGAGGGGGCCAAGACAGAGATGGCATTAACATCACCAGACTGCACAGCGGGCATCGATAGTTTGGACATTTATCTGTGTCTTTAAAATGAATAGTGGGTCCCCAGACTCTGGAGTGCTATTTAGGGGGACATACTTCATTGCCTGGTATAGGGTTAATGAAAAACAAAAACATCTGCTATGGGAAGTTTCGTACCATTTTTGGAACCATAATAAAAGTTGTCAGGGCTTTTAGTCTTGAAGCCCCCAGAACCCATTTGTGTGTTCGTAAGGCCTGAGAATTTTATAACAATGAATTTTATTATGTTGACCTTTTTCAGAAATACTTTTTCCCGGGGGAGAACTTGGTTTAGGAATGATGTTCCAGCAAGTCCTATTCAGCAGTAGCCGTGGATCTAAGGTACCATTTATTGTAAGAATTAGTCAAGTACAAAGGGGTCAAAAAGTCTTGCAAAAAGATTGTTGAAGGTTAATTCTCTTAAATCAGAAGGATGTAATCTTCTTGGCTCCTGGGTAAGCATGGCCAGGCAGGGTTTACAGATGTCTCTAACGCTCAGGAGATATTAAACCTGTTGGGAGAATGTAGTATTTCTGGGTTTTTGTCTGGAAAGTGTTTCCCTAGAATAAAGATCCTTTGTAAATAGCTCCAAATGTTGGACCATGGTCTGAAGGTCAGATCATGGCCCGAAGGTCAAGGTAGCAATTTATCATATGCTAGCTGGTGCCTGCCCTCAGCTGTATTACATGAGGATTTGAGCAGGACTTTTCCTAAAAACCCACTGTGTATTCATTGTCATCTACCCATCTGTGTACCATTCTCAAGGAACTCAAATCTGGTAGGGAAACAGTGGTGTCCATCCACAGCTGAGTTGTGGTGTGGCAGGAGCCAGGTGGAGGGAGGGTGAGTGGGGCCGTATGACATAGGAGGGCTCGCCCAGGCTGGCTTTTGTTTCATTCATGGGTTTCTATGCAGGTGGGACTGAGTCAGTTTCAGTAGCTGTACTGGGTGACATTTACTGGGTGCCCACTTTGTCTAAGTCTGGGGTGATGTCACAGTTATTGTCCTTGATAAGTTGCTTTCAGTTGCAGGTCCCCTTTGTTGGCCTAAGGAAAGAAACTGAGGCAAAATTAATATAGAGAGTATATTTGCGCCAAGTTGAGGACTGCAACCTGGGACACACTTCCAAGTTGTCTTGGAGAGTGCTCTGATTGGCCTTTGTTACAAGCAGGTTTTTAAAGACAAATAAGGGGACAAGGAGTGGGCTGATACAAAGTTGTTTGACAGAAGTTCTCATTGGTTTACAAAAATAACACTGATTAGTGATTGGCCGTACTTTGTTGGACTATAGGGTATGAGTTATGGCATCCAGTGTATGGCATTTCATGGCTACTTGGTGTCAGTCTAGAACCCACATAGCAAGTGGCTTCAGGAAGTAATTATTTAGCTCAAGGGGGGAGTGAGACATGACTGCTGTCACTTGCTGTCACATTTCAATGCCTCTCTGGGCCTGATAACTTAAAGGGGCTCACATTCCTCAGATTAAAAGTTTTTCTTTCTCACCTTCCTCTGAGGAGTTGGGCTTATGTCCAGTTGGACCCATTAGAGAATTTACATCCCAGTGAACTGGGCACACTGTGAGGTCCTAAGGCATATTCCTATTCTTCTTGACACTGTAAATTCTTGGGCACAATTTCCAAGAAAAGGAAAGGAAGGACCACAAACCCTGGTTTAGAAAAAACTACAACAGACCTAAAATATTGAATAAAGGAAGGAAAGGGGGAGGGGACCATGGAGTTGGGTGAGGACCAGGGCAGGGTTCTGGCTTTGGTCTGAGTGTAGCTTATTACATTACTAAAAATGAGTAACCAAAGAGAAAACCACTAAATAAAGTGAAGCCATTATGGACCAATGATAAGAGTGTTTCATAAAATCAGAATGATGAGTCCAATTCTGGGGGTCTGAGGTTCTAAACAAAAACCATACAAAGGTTATCAAAGTGACATGTGTTTGTTGTAGGCCATCTGGAAAGAATGAATGTCAGGACAATAGTAGCTGCAGTTCTGGGCTCCAGAGGCGCAGAGCTACTCATGCTCCTTTGCGTTTCCCATGGAGATGGAGACGTTATACTGTGAACATCTTTCCACTTGGTAAATTGGTATTACAAGACCATTTTTAATGGTTACATAATATTCCACCATATGAATGTGCCTTAATTTTTTTGAGATTTTTCTACCATAAGAGTTGTGTTTAAGTGTTTAGTCCCCTTAGCAATGTGACATTGACTTCTGATGATGCCACACATACTTGGGTGAACTAAAATTAAATAAAAGGCTTCCCCCCCACCGGCTGACTGAATGGACCCCCTCCTGGCCAAGGGGATATCCTAAAACTGAATTGCCCGCCATGAGGAGGAAGGTCAGACATGCCTCATCATGCCCCCCTGCCTTCTTGGAGACATCCTTTGTAACTCATTAACAGGCCTAAAGCTAAGCAAGACAAACCTGCAGATCTTCAATTTACACAACAAATGTCTGGTAGTTTGTCTCTGATTAACAGACTTATCTTAAAACATTCCAAGCCTTTAGACAGAAGCTTCATGTCTTTAAGTCAAAGAGTCTTTAAACCCACCTATAACCTGTAAGCCCCTCCTTTGAGATGGCCCACCTTTTCAGGCCAAACCAATGTATGCCTTCCATGTATTGATTTACAACTTTAGCTGTGATCCCTTTCTCCCGGAAATGTATAAAACAAAGCTGTAACCCAACCACAGTGAGTCCACTTGCTCAAGGCTTCTTGGGTGTGGCTCCGGGTTATGGTCCTCAAATTTGGCTCAGAATAAACCTCTTTAAATTGTTTTACAGAGTTTGGCTTCTTTTCTGTTGACACTTGCCTCATGTTCTTGGGATGCTTTTAGGGCTGTTAGCTGGTAGGTGGTGACTACATATTGGTGAGCTTCCATTCACCTATGTTATGAGGCCTCAAGCCCTGGGCCTAGGGGCCTGTCAGTAGTTGACCCCCTGCCCAGGCTCTTGGTGTGGTCAGAAATTCAAAACATGCACAGCCAATGGGAACACAGGGTGCATGCAATGTGGTGCAGAGCAGGGGAGAATCCAGGTAAAGGAACCACCTGGCACAGGTGCTCAGGTGTGAACCGGTCCGTGGTGGGTTGGGGCAAGCAAAGGGCTGTCGACCCAAGTAAATGACTAAGGCAAAAATCCCAATCAATGGAGGTTTATTAAGCCAAGATTTTGAGGACACGTGCCTGGGAAAAACACGAAGCTGAACTGCAGGCAAGCTGCGGCTGTTTTTCTGAAGGAGAAGTTGGAAGCTTTAGCACTTAAAGGCATACAGAGAGACGGGAAAAGGCGGGGGTGGGGAGAGCTGATGAGGTAGTGGCTACATTCTGGTGAGGCAAAGGAGTGAAGGAAGCATCAATTATGTAGGTGTCCCTGGGTAGGTGGAAGAATGTCTGATTCTGTCTTGTCTCCAGTTCCATTACCTGTCAGATAAACTTGTAATTCATTTTTAGTGTGGAACTGAACAGGCTTTAATTTTAGGTGCTAGACATAGTTACAATTTGCAAGTCCTTGCTTATGGGAGGTCAGCAAGAAATTTCCTTAACAAAAGATCTGTGGGCCCAGCTCTTCACAGGGCCTGAGGCTTTTACCTTCTCTTTTGCATAAGGAGTTGAGGGGGTGGTCCTGAGACTTTGATTTTCTTTTTACTGGGCTCCACTCAGCAGAGCAGCAGGACAGCCAGTGGGAAGGCGGATCAGGTTACACAGAACCTTAACTGCCAGGTTCAAAGTTTGTGCTCCCTACTATTGTGGTGGTTATGCTATTGATCATGTGTGAGCCCGCACCTTCCTCCTCCTAGAAGCCTCACCCCAGCAGAGGCCCTGCCTTCAGACCCCACTCAGCTCCTCCTGCACCAGCTGGGCTGTCACCCCTTGGGCAGGGAGCCCTCAGTTCCTCATCTCCAGGTGTAACTGGGATTTGGGGCATGAGAGGTACTGGGGGACATGGGAAGAGTGAGTGCATTTCTCACAGATCCCTGTGAATCAAGCCTGATAAATTTAAATCCAGCTTTTTTTTTTTGAGACAGAGTTTTGCTCTGTTGCCCCAGCTAGGGTGCAGTGGCATCATCACAGCTCACTGCAACCTCAAACTCTTGAGCTTAAGTGATCCTTCTGCCTCAGCCTCCTGAGTAGCTGGGACTATAGGTACATGCCACCATGCCCAGCTAATTTGTCTATTTTTTTAGAGGCAGGGTCTTGCTCTTTCTCAGGCTGGTCTTGAACTCCTGAGCTCAAGTGATCCTCCTGCCTTGGCCTCCCAGAGTGCTAGGATTACATGTGTGAGCCACCACACCCGACCTAAATCTAGGATTTAATCTTTCTTTTCGTAACGGAGAATTTCAAAATACTTTAACTCAACACAATTTTTGATGCTCAAGTAGTAATCATAGTTGCTTGTTTCTTTGTAATCCTTATCAGTACAGACATAAAATGCTGATGTATTTTGTTTAACTAAATTGACATGCCTATTTCAATTTTTTCTGTTTTGTAAGTAATATACATTCATTGTAGAAAATTATAAAAAACCAGGGAAATATAGAGCAGAAAATAAAAATTGTCTGTAATCTCACTACACAGAGATGACACCATATATATAAATATTCGCTCCTCTCTCTTCTATCTATTGTTAACAGAAAAAACCCAAACTCTGTAAAATAATTTAAAGAGGTTTATTCTGAGCTGAATATGAGTGACTGCAGCCCAGGGAACATATATCAAGAGGTCCTGAGAAAATGTCCCAGAGGTGGTCAGGTTACAGTTTGGTTTTATACATTTTAGGGAGACAGGAATTGCAGGTAAGATCATAAATCAATACATGGAAGGTATACATTGGTTTGGCCTGAAAAGGTGGGATATTTCCAAGCCAGGACTTATTGCATTATAGGTTATAGGTAGGTTCAGAGAATTCTTTGATTTGTAATTGGTTAAAGAAATAAAGCTTTGTCTAAAGGCTTGGAATCAGTGGAAAGGAATGTTTTAAGATAAGGAAATCTGTTAATCACAGAGCAAGCCACAATACACTGACTCAATGTGATCTCTAAAGCAAATTGACAGCCTGCAGGCATGATTTAACCTTTGCCTTGCATGGCCGTGGGTCCTGTTTGCAATTAGTCTACACTCCAAAATGGAGAGGGTATAATTAGGTGTGTCCAACCTCTCTTTCCTTCATGGCTGGGAACTCAGTTTTAAGGTTTTTCTGGGGTCCCCTTGGCCAAGAGGGGTTTAGTCAGCAGAGGAGTTTAGGATTTTATTTTATGTTTATATTTATCTATCTATCTATCTATCCACCTATCATCTATCTACCTGTCATCTATCATCATCATCTATTACATCTATCCATCTATCACCATCACTGTGCCTCTCTGATTTTACTTCTTCAACGATACAGCAGGATAGTTGTGCTGTACAAGAGAATTGGGTCCCATTGCAGAATCCTGAAACCCGAGAGTGAGACAATCCCTGCTCCTCATGGCCCATATCTCATGGAAGAAGGAAGGAACCACACACTCAAGAGATTAAGATCAATGGCAGAAGCTTCATGAAGGATGGTGCTCATAACATTTTTTTTTTTAAAGAAAGAGTAAATGAATAAAACACCAAGTATAATATAATGGAAGACTGAAGTGGACAGAGATGAATTCTTTCTGAGATCTAAGTACCTGCTGCAGGGGTTAGGAACAAAGGTCAGAAAGGGATCGAAGGCTCCTCTAATCCCAGTTGTTACCTGACCCTGAGTCAGCCTCAGGTGAAGCCAGCAGCACGTCATCTAGACAGCAGAACCCTCTGGATGGGGCTCAGGAGTCAGGGACAAAGACGCTAAACAGTTTGGGAGATTCTGAACTCTGAATTTCTTTTTGCCCTCTCTTTCTTGCTCCTTTCCTAAAAGTGCATTCTTCAATTCATGGGATGTGTTTGGGGACATCAGGAAGGGGTGTTGGGGAGACAGCTTTCTGTTCCCATGAGAGGGTCCCCAGCATGGAGGAAGTGGGGTGACTCAGGAGAGGGGAGCAGGTTGAGTCCCTGGGCCTGCAGGGAGAGAGAAAGAGTGGTGTGGGGTTGGGAAAGGGGTCTGGGCAGTTTCTTTAGCCAGAAATTAAAGGGTTTCCCAACAGTGAAGCTACCAGAAGAGGAACTTGGGACCCTGGCTTCCTGGAACAAACAATAGCAAATCCTTCCTGAGTGTTTACTGCGTTCTGACAGCTGTAGGGAAGTGCCCTGTATTCTGTAATCCCAGTATGATCCTCTGAGCAGATTCTATTTCTACTGTTATTTTGCATATAAGGAAACTGAGGCCTCAGCATAGTTAGGCAATGACCCCAAGGTCACACAGCTGGTTGGTGGTGGAGAACAGATTAAACCCTGGTTTTGTCTGGTCCCAAATGCCTGTGCTTTTAACCACCCCTGAATTGATCTGGGCATGAGAGAATCGCCAACACCTCTGGACAAAGCAACATGATGGCTTCCCTTCCCTCCACTGGGCCTCAGGCGTGGTCCAGCTCTGCCTCTCCATCCCTTGTGGGACCCTGTCTGAATGCAGTAACATTCTCTTCCATCATCAGCTGGGGGGTTGTCCTTAAATTGCCAGAGTTTCCTTGGCGCATAGGCTTGTCCACTTCCTCTAACCTGGTCCTAGATGTTAAAGCAGGAAGACACAGGTGGATAGTCTAGTCCAGTGTCCCCACCCTCACAACCACTTATCAGTGGGGAAACTGAGGCACAGAATGATGAGATTCATCTAAGTTTGCACAGGGAGCAGCAGCAGAGCTAGAGCCCATTCTCTGACTCTGTTTCCCCCAACTCTATGCCTGATGCTCAAGTCTTATGACGTTTCCCCCTCCCCCATTACAAAGACTTACCAGGTAGGGTCTTTAGCGTCAATCTGTCTGTAGGTTTCTCAGCACGAGGGCTGTCCTCACCACGTGTGACTGCCGGGCACCACCTGCATCCCATGTGTGGCTGTACGACCTAAGCTTGACCAACCGTCTGGGTCAGGGCTCCCTGATTCACCAGCCACCCCGAACCCCCTGTGGCTCCAGATCTACCCACTTGTGGTTGAGACGCACTATTTACGGAGTATTGCAGGAAGGCATCGATGGTGCCTCCTATCAAAAAACCTGCCCCTGTCACACCAAGCCGGTGAGACTGTCTATTTGGGCTTTGGTGTGAAGACATTTGCTTCTTTTTATCGACTTAAAAGAAAGAGCCCTTGTTTACTTGTAACTCTGTCTCTGATAAGGATGAAGATAATGATTTTGATGATTACTCAGTGCCCTCCAAGGACCTTCGGGAGAAGCTACCTTTTGGTCTAGCTTCGGGAAGAGTCGTATTTCTCTTAAGTGACTGGCTTGCTTTTTTCTTTTCAGTGCTGTAAATTGTGTAATGGGTAGTGTTTTCTTTTGTTATTAGCTACCTGAAAACTTAGAGTAACATTTGGGGCCCACCCTTTGCTGGTTTGTAGGGCCTGGTGGTATGCATTTTTGGATGTCAGCCCCACTCCTGGTTTCATTTTATGTTTTTAGACTTGCATCTCTTTGACTGTTATTTTTTAGGTGTTAACGGAAAAGAAGCCAAACTCTGTAAAATAATTTTAAAGGGGTTTATTCTGAGCCCAATTTGAGGACCATGACCCAGAGCCACACCCAAAAAGCCTTGAGCAAGTAGACTCGCTGTGGTTGGGTTACAGTTTGGTTTTATACATTTTAGGGAGATAGGGGTTACAGGTAAAGTCATAAATCAATACATGGAAGGCATACATTGGCTTGGCCCGAAAAGGCGGGTCATCTCGAAGTGGGGGCTTACAGGTTATAGGTGGGTTTAAAGATTTTTTTGCTGACAATTGGCTGAAAGAGTTAGCCTTTCTCCAAAGACCAGGAATCAGTGGAAAGGAATGTTTGAGTTAAGATAAGAGTCTTCTTTCATGTGATGCTCTACCAGAATCAGGTCGGGAAGTAAACCTCATCATAAAAACCTGTTTACTGAGATTTTATCATTTGTAGGTGTGACTCACTAGGCCCCCTTAGAAAGGAATTTGGGCAAAAGAAAAAGATCAGAGTTCAGTCCTCATTGGTATTGTATGTATTTTGTAAACTTCTGTAAGTATGTTTTGCAGCAAGGATAAATATATATATATATAAATAAACCAATAAGTATATAAATAAATATGGTGGGAGACGATCGATTTTCTTTAAAGCAGCATTCTTCAATCTGGGATGTGTGTAACTTGAAGATTTACAAAGACCTTCTGAGGGACCAAGAGATTTAAATAAATCAATTTCTAATCCCTAATTTCCATGTGAGTTCTTTTCTAAAACTGATCTGCCTTGGAAGTTTGTTTAAGGGACAGTAGGTTTCTTTATTTCTTTATTTCTCTTTTACAAATACCTTTCTCCCACTTCATTCATAACTCTGACCCATCCCATATATTATGATGGGCAAGACCTAGAGTCAATTCTAAGTCTTGTCAGTTGGGAAGGTGAATGGTGCTCATGGGTGGGTAGCACCTTCTTTTGAATGTTGGATGATTTTAAGTGTTTACTTTCAGCTCAAGAAAAAGGGGAACTAACAGACTCCTCATGAAGGGCAGATGGGTGCAGAACTCCCTAAATTCTTTTGTGTGGAAACTTGCTTTTCTATGGTCTTGATACTTGAAGAACAGCTTGGCTGGATTTAAATCCTTGTCCACACTTTTGTTCATTAAGTTTTTGAAAAATGCTGTTTGATTGCCGTCTTGCTTTGTAAGCGTGATTTGAAAGGTCTTAGGTTAATCTAATTATTTTGCCTTTTTAAGTTTTTATTATATGTCTTTATGCCTTAAGGACATGAGAATTTTATCTTCATCTTTGATAGCTAACAGTTTAATTAAAATATGTCTTGAAATTAGTTGTTCCTGATGAACCCTTATAATGCACAGATGCCTGTCTCTTCCAATTTCTGGAACGTGTCTTGGATTATAGTTTTGAATATTGCTTTGTTTTTCTTCTTCAGGGATTCGAATAACACAAATATTATTTCTTCTTTGCCTGTCTTCTGTTTCTACTTCTTTCTCTCTGACCTGTTTTACATCTTTCTTTGTGTCATTTTATTCTCATGGTTGTTTTGCTTTGATTCCCCTTAGTAAATTTGCATTTGAGTCTATTCTCCCTTGGTTTATTCAATTCTAAGATAATTTTATCTTTTTCTTCCATTTCTTTTCTGAATTCAATCAACTTTTTTCTTTTCTCCCTGTTTTTGTCCATTTCTGTTCTTTTTTTTTAATAATCAATTTTTTATTATATATCACACATTTATACAATTTTAGATCCTGTAATTCAAAAGCCTCATTTGACAGCTAAGGAAACTGAGGTTCAGAGAGGTCAATGACTTTCCCAAGTCACAGAGCATGCTCCACAAGGCAGGGATGAGAATCCAGTTCCCTGAATGCTGGCTGAGGCGCTTTCTCCCGCCTCTTGTTGCCTCTATTTTGCCAAATGCTAACTGTGCCCTGCAAATTATGAGATGCCTGAAAATCCTTTTTTTAAGAGACAGGGTCTCACTCTGTCACCCAGGCTGGAGTGCAGTGGCGTGATCATAGCTCACTACAGCCTCGAACTCCTCGGCTCCAGCGATCCTCCTGCCTCAGCTGGAACTACAGGCATGAGTCACCATGTCCGGCTCTGAAAATACTTTTTGAGGATGGTGACCAACAACTTTGAAAGTGAGAGGTTTTTGCTTTGCTGTTTTTTTTTTTTTAATTTATTTTTTTATTTTCAGAATATCATGGGGGTACAACACTTTGGCCATACACATTGCCCCTGTTCTGCCCGTGTCAGAGCCACAATCGTGGTCATCTCCCAAACTGTGCTCCCCACATCCATTCAGTGAGAGCTTTTCCCATCCCTTCCACCCCCCTCCCGCCCGCCCGCCCTCAGATGAATGTTATTGCCCTGTGTGATGTAAGTGTTCATCAGTTAGTACCAGTTTGATGGTGAGTACCAGTGGTGCTTGTTTTTCCAATCCTGCGACCCATTTCTGTTCTTGATATTTGGATTTCTGGCACAAGATGGTTTTTCATATCCTCGAATACTTATTTGTACTTAATTCTGTTTGGAATGTATATTTACAGTTTTCTTCCGTTTCATGCTTTTTGGGGGGTGTGTGTGTTTTCTTCAGTTAATTCGTGTGTAAATTGGCTTCCTGATTTTTTTTTGGCAGAAGTTCTCCATGGCTTTTATTTTCCCTTGTTTATTTTTGAAATATTGGGGAGTTTTACAAGATTTTTACTGATGCTTTCTGTCAATGTGGTAATGCACAGGGACTTGGCATGACGGTGTTCGTGTGTTTTGGAGGTAGAGGAGGAAGTGAGGTGCAAATCTCTGATTTTGTGGTTTCCTTTGTCATGTAGGACCTTACATTTCCCCCTTTTTCTTATTTTCCCTTTCATTACCCAATTTCCAAAGGACCCTCCTTCCTGCTCTTTGGCTTTTTTCTAGCCCAGAAGCTAGGTGTTTGGACAACTGTTCCTTTAAATCATGCTTGCCCTTAATCTGCAAGCCCGCCCTGGAATGGCAAGTCCTTTGGAGAGGGAGTATTTCCCAGGGCTGGGGGTGGGTTTAATCTTCCCAGGGTCCCTGACCCCGCCCATGACCCTTGAAAGCCCAGCTCAGTGCTTCTGTGAAAACCTCTGTAGGGCCATGGGGGAGGGGAGAGCACGTAGGACCCTCTCTTGTTTGTTGCTTTTTCTCTTTTTATTGACAGTTATTAATATTTTGCAGTCTTGGCATTCTTTGCTTTTAAGTAATATCAAAGGCGTGGTTTTGCACAGACATTTTGTAGTTGAGTTATTTTGTATCCTTTGGGGAGGAGATTTCTGAGTCCTGTGGTTGAAAATTTTAATGCCTTTCTTTCATTTTTGGGCATGCCAACTAGACCAACAAATCAGTAAAACTATAGAAGATTTGAACTGTGACCTAATTGATACTTATAACCTCTACACCCAGCAACTACAGGAACATTCTTTGCAAGGACGTATGGTATCTTCACAAAGATAGACTAACTGAGTATAAAAAAACAAATCTCAATAAATTTCAAAAGTTTAGACTTATACCTAGTATATTCTCAGCCCACAATGAATATGTTAGAAATCAATAACAATAAGATATGTAGAAAATCCCCCAAATATTTGGAAATTAAGCAAGACTTTTAAAGAATCCGCAAATCAAAGAAAAATCACCGGGTAATTCTGAGAAAATGTCTCAACTTTAATGAAGATGAGAACACAACATACCAGAAGTTGTGTGATGTACCAAAGCAGTGTTTAGTGGAAATTTATAGCATTTAGTGCTTACATTAGAAAAGAAGCAAAATTTTAAAATAATATAATTCATTAATCATTAATTAACCTTAAGAAGCTAAGGGAAAAAGCAAACTAAGCCAAAATAGGAATAAGGAAATAAATATTAAAGATAAGAGTAGAAATCAATGGAATGGAAAACAGTTGACCAGTAGAGTCATCAAAAAACCCCAAAAGTTGGCTCTCAGACAGGATTGATAAAATTGACAAAAACCTAACAAGAGTAACGAAAAAGGAAAAAAAAATCCAATAACTATTGCTATCAAGGAGGAGAAAGGGGCCATCAAAATAAACCCTGTAGACATTAGAAGGATAATAAAGAAATATTATGAACAAATATACGTCAATAAGTTTGACAACTTAGATGCAACTGACAAATTCCCTGGAAAACAGTTTATCAAAATGTGACACAGAAATTATAGTAGATCTGAATAGCCCTGTAGCTATTAAAGAAATTAAATTTTTAATAAAAATAGAAAGAAAACTCCAAAGCCAGATGGCTTCATTGGTAAATTCTGTTAAACATTTAAGGAAGAGGCTGGGCACAGTGGCTTATGTCTGTAATCCTAGCACTTTGGGAGGTTGAAGCGGGAGGATTGCTTGAGGCCAGGAGTCTGAAAACAGCCTGAGCAACATAGTGAGACCCTGTCTCTACAAAATTTAGAAAAATTAGCCAGGCATGGTGGCATATGCCTATAGTCCCAGCTACTTAGGAGGCTGAGGCAGGAGGATCGCTTGAGCCCTGGAATTTGAGGTTGCAGTGAGCTATGATGATGCCACTGCACTATAGCCCAGGCAATGGAGTAAGACCCTGTCTCAAAAAAATCACCAACATTTAAGGAGGAAATAACACTGGTCTTAAACAAAATAATAGAATAGAAGAGGAAGGAATGCTTTCTAATTACTCTGATACCAAAACCTGACAAAGAAACCATAAGAAAATTATAGACCAATATTCTTCATAAACATAGATGCAAAAGTCTTTAACAAAATATTAGCAAATTGAATCTAGCAATATATAGGAAGGATAATATACGTTAACCAAGTGGGTTTGATCCCAGGAATGCAAGACTGGTTTTACATTTAAAAAAATCAATTGGCTGAGCATGGTGGCTCATGCCTATAATCCTAGCACTTTGGGAGGCTGAGGTGGGAGGATTGCTCAAGGCCAGGAGAAGTTTGAGGTTGCAGTGAGCTATGATCGCACCACTGTACTCCAGCTTGGGTGATAGAGTGAGACCCTGTCTCAAAAAAAAAAATAAAAAACCATTGTAAATTACCACATTCCCATAAAAAAGGAGAGAATTCACATAAACGTGGAAAACAAAATTTAATAGTCATTCATGATAAAAACCATCAGCAAACTACAAATAGAAGGGATGTCCCATCCTCATGGTGGAAAGCAAAGGGAGTAGTCTCCATCAGGTTGTAGGGCGAGAGGTCTCAGGTTGACCCAGCCTGTGGGAGCTGGCAGACACCATCCATCCAGCAGGCCTGTCCCTGTGGTGGAGGCTCCCCTGGCTTGGCCAGCCACTCAGGGACCCTGGCCACGACCATGGCCCTATCCATTCCCTGCACTTGGCTTTGCACTCCCCAATCAACTTAAAGAACACATGTCAGCTCCACCTAGACTTTTCCTAGGGCTGGACTGTGCTAGTCTCAGGTCAGGGCATCCAGGCTGTCCTATTTGTCACTGTGAATAAACCCACTGGCCCCTGCTTCAGTCTCTGTGGGCTTGTTGGCATGACTTGACTCCGGCAATCAACTGTCTGCACCTTTTGACCATGTCAATGACCATCCTGCAACCCCATCTACCTACAGATTGAGTCTTCACAGGCAGAAATAATCTGGTTGATTTTTCAGGGACCACCCCCCCACACCAAAATGTTCTGGGAGGTTTGCAGGGAGCGTCCCACCTGAGTATAACTCAGATTCTACTCCCGAGCTCATCTCCTGCCCTGAGATCTCCTGCGTTCAAGTGCGTCTTTTGCCTGCAGCTGAAGCTGGCTTCTGAAAACACAAGTCTCTGGATGCCACCCCTTCTGCTTAGAGGATCCCTCTGGCTCCCCATGGGCGACAAAGAGAAATGCATATCCTGAGTGTGGCCCGGAGTCCTCTGTGACCCGCCTGGCCTTCCTCACCACACCAGCCTTGGCCAGCTCCAGCCCCCCTGCCTCCCACGTGTGGGTGGCCTCTTGGCCCAGCCTCCACCCACAGTGCCCATCCTCCTCCCCAGCTCCAGCGGCTCATCCCCCTTGAAGTGTCCCCACGGAGACTATTCCTGCCTCTAGGGGCTCCTGTGTCATCAGCTCCAGCTCAACACATCTTGTCATTTAATGACCTGTTGGTGACATCTGCCATCCCCACTGGTAGTCACCACAGCCAGCGGTGAGCTCCTGGTATGCCTCAGGTGCTGCTGTAAGTATGTGTGTACTTTAACTTATTAATCCTCACAAAAACCTTATAAGGCAGGTTCCTACTCTTACCTCCAGTTATGTGATCAGGCAGCCACTTGTTCAGAGCCAGAGCCCTTGAGGATGAGCTTCTGGAGGGATTAATTTCTATATTTCCAGCAACTAGTCTAAGACACAAAGTAGGTGCTCAGTAAACACTTGTGGGCAGACTGCTGGGTGAGTTTTCCTGTTTGTGATCGCTTTTCCCAAGCCTGTGAGCTAGGCAGGGCTCTCCCCACTTAGGCCCACACAGATTTGAGCTCTGCTCCTCCTAGGCAGGACTGTTTCCAGAAAACACGCAGCCTCCTTTCTTGTCTCATTTAGTCTTCTGGGTTAGCTTTTCCCAACCGTCTCATTTCTGCTGTTTAGAGCAGAATATCCACCCCCATTGTCGGTTTGAGGGTGAGTGTCTGTGTAGCCACTGTGTCTGCCCTTGTCGCTGCGTGGGGGGCCCGGCCTGCGACGCTCCTCAGGGGTCTTGTCTCTCCTGGGAAGAACAGGCTGCCCTCCGGGGCCTGCTGCCTAGTTGACTGAGAAGGAAGACCGGCTGGGCTCCATCTGAAAATACAACCTGCTGCTATTCCAAGGCCAAAGAGCCCCAAATTGCCAGGGCTAGAAGGGTATTTTGTTGATTACTGATTGATTCACCCCCCCCGCCCCCCGCCAATATGCTGTAGGTGGGGAGGTGGAAACTGGGGTCCCAGGAAGGCCAGGGACTTGCTAATGCCACATCTTTAAATCCATTATGATTTTTTAAAAAAGTCCCTGTCTGGGATGGTCTGAATTAGCTCTCAAATGACATTTTGCACCACAGGACGTTGGCTTATGGTGGGTCAGAGAAGCTGGGAGTGTGGGGTCCAGTTTCCAGTGGGTGACACCTTAGACGCCAATGCTGGGGAGGTGCGTGAACTCAGGGTGTCATGGGGTGCATGGGGCAGAGTTCAGGAGGTGGTCACCCAGGGGCACTGTGGCCCTGCCCCCAAGACAGAGCAGCAGACGCACACTCTACGCAGCAGGGTCTCCCTTTCCTCTTCTTTGCGCAGGGACGGCTTCTGGAAGGAGCCTGCAGTGGTGTACGTTCTGCAGCCCCAGGGGCTGAGGCGGAGCTCCTCACCTGTACCCTTGATCGAACGAGGACACGGCCCCTGGCAGCTCACCCACGTGTCAAAGGGTGGCCAGGACACTCCTGTGCTCAGGTGTCCTGGGTTTCTGGTGCCGACGCCTGTACCTGCTAGCTCTGCTGGCCTGGCTTGGGCTGCTCCGGTTCCTCTGGCTGCTGCCCCCTCAGAGCCTTCGCCCAGGCCCTTCCTCCTCCCTGCAGCCCCCCTCTGCTCTTCCCCCCAGACTCTGGGTGGGTTTTCCAGCAAACTCCCCAGCATGAGGACCCTCTCCCCCAGGCCCCCGTGAGGAGCTGCCTGCCAGGAGGACGGCTGGGGCCTGTGTCTAATCCGTCTCTGGGCCTGGGAGGGCCTGGCACACGCCCTGGCTCGTGGGCGGTCCGTGAGCGTCGCAGGAATATGTGAATGTGACTTTCCAAAGGCAGCGTGGACGTCCCTGTCTACTCACGTCTCTTCCTCTCCTTAAGTTATTCTTAAATCATAAAGCAATATATAGACATGGAAAATGATAAGGGAGCTACATTTTCCCCTAACACAAAGTAGAAATTTGACCCTTTTCGTCATAGCAATTGGCATTTTGCGTGGGCCTCGGCACAAAACAGCTTTTTCAGGTGTCAGTGGATCTGGGTTCTGTCCTTAGAGAGGACTCAGGGCAGCTGCAGATTTAAGCACTCAGAGTTGCCTGCAGACAGCTAGTAGCTGATGGAGCGAGACCCAAACACCGCACAGCGGGAAATGAGGACACACAAGACCCCGGGGAGGCCAGGGGAGGAATTCTCGCACAGGATTGGACCCAGGCAGTTCTGTAGCTGTGGCTGGCTCGGGGTTTCCATAACTCTGACAGGGAAGGAATCTCACTACGTTTCCTGTGGTTTTTGAAAATAATCTTAGTTATGTTAACTGTGTGGTAAACTGCGTAGAGCTCAGTTCACAGCATGGATTTGTACTGGGGACATTTTTGTTGTTTTCACATGAGCCAAATTAAAGAGGTCTTCCAGGAAGCATCCAGAACTTTGGTTTAGGCGGATGGGTCCCGTCTGATGGCTGCAGGCAAGATTCTGGTGTCCACACTGGGTGGGCAAGGTCAGTGTCTCCCGACCCTTACTGATGGGGACCCCATAACGCTTGTTCCAGAATGACATCTGGCCAATCTATACCTCTCTGGCTTGGCTGCCATCACTCCTAGCGTCTGGGTGGTCTGCCCACGTGGGGCCATGTGCCTGAACCCAGAGCTCTTCCAAAACCTCACTGTCCTGGGGGAGCAACAGCCCACTCACAGGAACAGGGGTCAGTAGAAGAGGAGCTGAAAATCTTGGCCAGGGACCCTAGCCTGACACCTTCCCCAAAAGAGGCAGCAGGAGAAAGATGAGCATGTCTATGCCCTGAAGGTCCTAGCGCTGGTTCAGGGTACACTTTGCTCTGCAGGGCTGGGGAGGTTGAGGCTCAGGACACTCTAGAGTAGCCACAGCTGTTGCAAGAAATCTCTGTCCAATATTTGGCTTGAGAGAGAAGAAAGCTTGGAAATCAAGGGGAGTGGTATTCACGAAGGATAGAACTGAATTCCAAGATCTGTTCAGACTACTTAAAAGACTGCTGAAAATTGCACCATCAGACTCCCCAGCTCAGGCTGAAGCGTACTCGAGGACAGGTGCAATGTGAAGAAACCAAAGGCTCAGAAAGTTCTGTGGGCTTTCTTAGAATCGGAAACTAGACTCTATACAAGAGAAATTAAAACCGAGAGCAGCACTCAGCATATTATACAAGTGTAATGAAAGCAAATATACCTGTCCAGACTGATCAGGAGCTGGATGTGTATGAAGCCTCAGGGCGTGCCTGGTGGGGCACAGGCTGCTCAGGCCTCAAGGGGGCTTAAAATAGCCGGAGAAAACCCAACCACACCCAGCCCCCGCTCCTCCCTCCCTCTGACTCCCTGTTCTTGCTTCTTTAACGCTGCTGTTGATATGGTTGATTTTCCTCTGCCTTTGGCTCTTTGTTTTCTGTCTGTCTCATGATGACATTATTCCTTGTTCCTCCTTCGCTACCTCCTTTTGTCTTACATGGATAGTTTTTATAGAGCATTTAAGTTCCTTGAATGATTTTTAAAAGTATATTTGTTTGAGTTATTTTCTTAGTGGTTTCTCTACGGCTTACAAACACACTTTAACATGGAATCTTGTTCGGATCATACTCGCCTAATTCAGCAAGATACAGAAACGCAGCTTCCCTCCTCCCCTCTTTCTTGTGCTGTTGTTGTTACACGTATTGCATCTGTGTGTGTTATAAACCCAGCAACACTTCGGTGTAATTATTGCTTTATAGGATCTCATGTCTTTTAAAAAAGCTAAGGGACAAAAGAATACAAATGTATTTACAGAGCTTTTTAAAAATAGTAACACTATTAGTTACCATTTCTGGTTCTTTTCATTTCCTCTTGTGGATTTCAGTTACTCTCTGCTCTTTTTTCCTTACACCACTATAGTTTCATCCATGCCTGCCTTTGTATTGTTATTGTCAAATATGTTATATTCTTTTTGCTATAGGCCCAATAATACAATTTTATAGGTATTATTCGATGCAATTTCTTTTTACATTAGCTAAGTGAAGAAATAGAAAAAAACTTAATTAGGCTGTGTTTTATCATGACCTACATAATTACCTTTACTAGAGCTCTTCGATTTTTCCTGTGTATTCAGGTTACTTTCTGGTGTCACTTCCTTTTAGTCTGAAGAACTTCCTTTCATATTTCCTGTAAGGTGGGTCTGCAAGCAGAAAATTCCCTTAGTTTTGTTTATCTTGGAGTGTCTGGATTTCACTTTCTTTTTTTTTTTTGCCATTTTTAGAAAAAATGTTTAAATTTTAGAATATTATGGGGGTACAAACACCTTGGTTACATATATTGCCTATGCACTGCCCAAGTCAGGGCTACAATCGTGAACATCCCCCAAACAGTGCACCCTGCACCCATTAGGTGAGAGTTTTCCCATCTCCTCCACCCCCCTCCCACCTGCCCACCCCCGATGAATATTATTGCCATGTGTGACATAAGTATTGATCAGTTAGTACCTATGTGATGGTGAGTATATGTGGTGCTTGTTTTTCCATTCTTGTGATACTTTGCTTCAAAGAATGGGCTCTAGCTCCATCCAGGATAGTACCAGAGGAATTAATACACCATTCTTTTTTTATGGCTGAGTAGTACTCCATCATATACATATACCACATTTTATTAATCCACTCATAGATTTATGGGCACTGGGTTGTTTCCACATCTTTGAAATTGTGAATTGTGCTGTTGTAAACATTCGAGTGCAGATGTCTTTATCATAGAATGTCTTTTTTTCCTTTGGATAAATACCCAGTAGTGGGATTCCTGGATCAAATGGTAGTTCTACTTTTAGTTCTTTGAGGTATCTCCATATTACTTTCCATAGAGGTTGTACTAATTTGCAGTCCCACCAGCAGTGTATGAGTGTTCCTATCTGTCCGCATCCCCGCCAACATTTGTTGTTTTGGGACTTTTTGATATAAGCCATTCTCACTGGAGTTAAGTGATATCTCATTGTGGTTTTGATTTAAATTTCCCTGATGATTAGAGAAGTTGCCAACAAGAAAAAATTAAACAACTGCATTAAAAAGTGGGCAAAGGACATGAACAGAAACTTTTCAAAAGAAGACAGATTAATGGCCAACAAACATATAAAAAATTGCTCAACTTCACATTCATTTTTGAAAGATGGTTTTGCTTGTTATAAGATTCTTGGTCAGTGGTTTTTTTTTTCCCCCAGTTCTTTGAGTATGCCACTCCACTGCCTTCTGGCCCCCATTGTTTGTTTGTTTGTTTCTCTTTTTTTTTTGACAGGGTCTTGCTCTGTCACCCAAACTGGAGTGAAGTGGCATGATCATAGCTCACTGCAACCTTGAACCCCTGGGCTCAAGAGATCCTCCTGCCTCAGGCTCCCCAGTAGCTGGAACTACACGTACACACCACCACACCTGGCTAATTTTGTTTATTTTTTGAGGAGACAGAGTCTCGTAGTTTTTCCCAGGCTTGTCTCAAACTCCTGGCCTCAAGCAATCCTCCCACCTTGGCCTCCCAAATTGCTGGGATTACAGGTGTGAGCCACTGTGCCCAGCCTGGATGGACTTTTGTCACATACCTTTGTCTGCTTAGCAGGCTCAACAGACTTTGCCCCAGACCATTGTATGTTCTTGAAACTCATTGAATTCTCCCTGGTAATAATTTATTGCCCATCAACAGAATTCTTCCTCTTCTCCCTCCTATAACCTGTTTTGTTAGGATCCAAGCCCACATTCTTTCTGTAACCTCAAGATGGTATATAAGATTTTACACCCCATTGGGGGGTTGGGTCTTCATTCTGAAGTTTCCTGTGTCATAAAAATGTGATCAAATAAGTCTGTATGTCTTTTCTCCAGTGAATCTGCCTTTTGTGAGTTCTTTTTTAAGTGAAACTTCAGAGGGTGAAGGGAAAATTTTCCCTTTATCCTTACATATATGACAAGTCATTTTTTACTTGATGTTTTTTACGATTTTCTCTTAGTCTTGAAATGTTAACATTTTGCTCACAATGTGCCTAAATGTAGGTCTCTTAGCTTTTATCTTACTTGAAGTCTGTTGAACTTCTTACACGTGTAAATTAATGTTTTTTTCATTAAACTTGGGGAGTTTTAGTCATTATTTCTTCAAATAACTTTTCTGCAACTTTACCTCTCTCTTCTCTTTCTGGTGTTTCTGTGTATGTTGAAGTGCTTAATGGTGTCCCACATTTCTCCCAGGCTTTCTTCATTTTTCTTCATTCCCTTTTCTTTCTGTTCTTCAGATTGCACAAACTGTGTTGATCTGTTTTCAAGTTCACTGATTTTTTTCTTTGCCAACTCAACTATAGTTACATTCCTATTGAATTTTCATTTCAGTTATTGTACTTTTAAACTCCAGAGTTTCCATTTGGCTCTTTTTATCTTTACAAATTATTTATAATTTCTATCTCCTCATTAACATTCTTTATTGGATGAGTCATTGTTGTTATACTTTCTTTTAATTCTTTAAACAAGAATGAAAACCTTTTGGCTTTTGAACATATTTATAATAACTGCTTTGAAGTTTTTGTCTATTAATTCCAACATCTGTGACTCCTTAAAGGCAAAGGCAGTTTCTGTTGCCTTTTTCTCCTCCAGTCCCCTCTGGGTATGCATTGCATTTTCCTAATTCTTTATGTTTCATATTTCTTTTGTGAAAAATTGGACATTTTAGATAATACATTGTAGGAACTCTGGATACTGATCCCTTAAGCAATCCTCCCACCTCCAAACTTCCTCAGGAGTTTGTTGTTGTTTTTCTGTCATCTTGTTCATTTGTTTAGTGACTTAGCTGGACTATTTTAGTGAGGTCTATATCTCCTGAAGTGTGTAGTCTCTGATTTAGCTTCCCAGAAGACACAGCCTTGGGCATCACCTGACCTCTCCTTCCATAGGGTTGACAAGGGTCTCAACTGGGCTGTCTTTGGTTGCTTCCCTGACATCCCTGTTGAACTTCTAGTATCTGCTCTGCCTCTACTATCACATCCAGGCATTTTCCTCTACTAATTGTTAGCTGATTGCTCTGTTTTTATTGTCAATCCCTGAAGCAAAAATTGTTCCACAGTCTTATCCAATTAATGTCTTGCTGCACAGCAGGGCTTTCTTTGAGCTTAGCCTTTGAGACTTGCTTCAGTCCCAGGAAGGCTCCTCTGAGCCATTTCTTTCCCTGTTTCTGTCAGATTTCTAGCTCATCCTATTTTACTTGTTGCTATCGTGGAGCTACCAGCCTTCTCTTAATTGCTCACCATGAAAATTTCAATTGTCTGTGATAAGTGCCCTTAGGCTTGAACTTCCCCATTCTCTGTTCTAAATGAAGTCAGTTCCTTTGGGGCGATATAGAACTCTCTGTCCTTGATTTTCTCTCTCTCTGAGAAGAAGCTCTGTACCACTGCTCTGAGCCTCAGGGTCAGGACAGCAGCTTGCTTCTCTTGAAATAACACCCCTGCTCCACACTTGTGATGATGGGCATAGGCAGTAGCCTCTGGTCTTGGCTTGTCTCTCCTGGCATTGAACCTCTGCCCTACAAGCAAGCTGGGTTGAGGATGATTGGGCCCAGTATTCTCAGTCTGCTTCACCTGAGTAAATCTTCTGTCTTACGAATAGGGGTTGGGTGGAGGAAGGGATCCCCAGAGTTCTCAGCCATGTTTACCTGGATTAAAACTTCTTCAACACAGAGCTGGGGTGTGGACAGTGAGAAATGTTGGTGGCCTGCCTCTCCCAGGGAATAACTGTAGCCCTAGATTGGGAAGTGGGGGGAGAAGGAACCTTATCTTCTTGACTGCATCTGCCCAGAGTATGGGTTCTATCACACTGAGCTCTGGGGAAGGGGTGGTGAAGGAGTGGGTTGGTACTCAAATGATATAGTATCTTCCTGTTTTTACTGGGCTTTAGCAGATTCTTCTGAACAAATGTTTCTCCATTTGCTCTATGTCCTTAGGACAATTTCCAGAGATTTTAAATGATTGTTTTTGTTAAAATTTTTTTCATCAGTGATTGTCATCTTGCTGAGAGGAGGGTTTCCAGAGCTTCTTGTGCCACCATTCCAGAAGTGCTTGCCTTTGTTTCTGAAAGATATTTTCAATGGGTACAGAAGTCTAAGTTTACATTTTTTTTGTGTGTGGTACTTTAAAGATGTTGCTTCACTATCTTCTTGCCTTATTTCTTGCTATCATCCTTGCCTTTCTTTCTTTCTGTGTTTCTTGTCATTTTCTTCTGGCTATTTTCAAGATTTTCTAGTTGTAAGAATTTTGGTTATAATATACCTTTCTATATTTTTCTTCATGTTTCTTTGGAATTTGTTAATTTTTTGGATCTGTGAGCTTATAATTTTCATTAAATTTAGAAAAAATTTGTCCATTATTTTTTCAAACTTTTTTTCTGTTCACACTTCTATATCCTCTTGATGTAGGATGTATGGGGACTCCAACTCTGTATCTATTAGACCACTTGAAGCTGTTCCCCAGCTCACTGGTGCTTTGTTCATGTTTTTGAGTGTGTTCCTGTGTTTCATTTTGAATAGTTTCTATTGCTATGTCTTTAAATTCACTACTGTTTTCTATTTCAATGTCTAATGTATTGTTAATCTCATCTAGTGTATTTTTCATATCAGTTATTATAGTTTTCATCTCTATAAGTTTGCCTTGAGTCTTTTTAATACTACTATGTTTCTAGTTTAATGTGTTATATTTTTCCTCTAGCTTTCTGAACATAGCTATAGTAATTGTTTGTATGTTTTTATGTCCTTGTCTGCTATTCTAATATCTGTGTCAATTCTGGGTCAGTTTTTGTTGACTGATTTTACTCCTCATTGTGAGTTGCATCATCCTGCTTCTTTGCATGCCTGATAATTTTTGATTAAATGCCAGGTATTGTGAACTTTATCTTGTTGGTGTTGGGTATTTTTGTATTCATATAAATATTCTTGAGTCTTGTTCTTGAATGCAGATATCTTCATAGAAACCATTTGAATCTTTCAGGTCCTGCTTTTAAAGTTTGCTAGGCTGGACCAGAATAGTGTGTAGTCTAGGGCTAATTATTCTCCATTACTGAAGTTAGACCCTTATGAGTATTTCACTCAATGAACTGTGAATTATAAGGTTTTCCAGTTTGGCTGGCAGGAATAGGTACTATCACCAGCTCTGTGGTACTGTGATAATGTGAATTCTGGATACTATTTTCCGTAATCCTTTGAGATGTTTTTTTCCCCTGGCCTCAGGTAGTTTCTTCATGCATGAACTTCATTTTTTCTTTTTGTTTTTGATATGTGGTCTCACTATGTTGCCCTGAGCTCAAGCAACCTTTCCACCTCAGCCTCCCAAGTAGCTGGGACTACAGGTACATGCCACT
Organism: Daubentonia madagascariensis; assembly: GCA_023783475.1. NCBI lineage: Eukaryota > Metazoa > Chordata > Mammalia > Primates > Daubentoniidae > Daubentonia > Daubentonia madagascariensis. Next base: position 14,514,583 of record JAKFHU010002658.1, read on the forward strand.
GTGCCCTGGCCTGTGCTGATTAACTGAAGACTCAAGGGGGACCCTTTGCAGATCTTCGGCACTCTCTCTGTGCAGCTGTGCCCTATCTTGTAATATATCCTGAAAACTCTAGCCATCTGAGTCTCTCAGCTCTCTGTGCTGCAACCTTAAAATTCTCCTAAGACAGTAAGCTGGGGCCATTATAGAGCTCATCTTGCTTGTTTCCCAGCTCTCAGGGATCATTGTCTTTCATTATTTGATGTCCAATATTTTAAAAACTGTTGCTTTTTATAATTTGTCTTTTCTCCCCACCCTCCTTCCCTCCCTTCCTTCCTTTCTGTTCCCCGCCCCCCCGACTGGAAGGTAACTATAGTTCCTGCCACTGCACCTTGACCTGCAGCATCCATTCTGCTCTCATAATCTGCTCTTTAATACCTGTGTTTCCTATTGTGTCTCTCTTCTCAGGGAACGGATCCATCTTTTATTTAACTCTCTAACCAAGAACTGGAGAATCATATATGACTCCTCCCTCTCCCACATTCCACACCCATTCAGTCCTCAAAGTCTATCCTTTCTGCAGCTTTAACTCTTCCTTTCTTTGTTCCCTCTGCACTATAGTCTCTTGTCTGGATTATTACATTTTCCTATTCTCCCTTCTTAACCCCTTCACATCTGTAACAAGATTTTTCCTCCTCTTATACTCAGTGAGTGGCATATGCATATACCAGCTTGACTAAGGAAGAAACAGAACTCCTTCTGATTTTTGTCTTTTCTATCAAGCCCATTACCTAGAACATTGTAGGTGTCAATAGAGATTTTCTTTGTTGAAATGACTTTTACACATATGAAAAGATATTTGACCTCATCAAAATAAGAAATATACAATTTAAACTATATGAAGATGCCATCATTCTTCACTGATCAGATTGGCAAAAATCGAAAGGTATGATAATATGCTGTGTGGGAGGATGTGAGGAAAAACCATGTCCATTTGTTGCTGCTGGGGGTGTAAATTGGTACAGTCTTTGTGGTGGGCAATTTGGCAATATCTATCAACCAAAATTGGAAATGCATATACCTTTGACTCATTAATTTTACTTGAAGAAATTCATCCTACTGATGTATCTGTGTGGATATTTACTGCAGCAAAAGCTTGAGAGCAACTTAAAGGTTTGGGAACAGAATATTAGTTAAATACAATGTGGTTCTTTCAATGTGTGTTGAGTGGGAATGGTCTTCCAGGTGTGTTATCAGGTGAAAAGATTCAGGTGTGGAGCAGTGTGTGTTTCACAGCCCCTCACAGCTCCACACAAGGAGGGGACAGGTGCCAGGGGATGGGCATGGAAAGAACACTGACTTCATGATATGCCTTCTTGTAGTCTTTGAGTATTGAACCATGCACATGTATTACCTATTCCAAAAGTAATATTTAAAAATGTGCTGCTGAATACTGTTGAATTCCCCTCCATGACCCCTCCCCTGCTGCTATACCCAATCGATCTTCTGGCCTTTTTGATTCCTCTGTCTGAATTTTTCTCAAATGTGTTCTGACCTTCTCTTCACCCTCTTTTCCATTTCTGTCTTCTATTCTCCTGCAAGGCCCAGTTTAAAGCCCTCCTCATCTGTGAAGTCTCCCAGATCCCCTCCCACCAGTATGAGTTCTGTTCTAGACATGTTAGGTTTGGGGTGCCTGGGGTATATATCTAAAATCTGGAGCTCAGGTAAGAGAATTTAGACCGAACATCTAGATTTGGGAGTCACTAGGTGCACTTTGTGGCACATTCTTGAGCACTTGAATTGATGGGTGGCTACTAGAAATGATAGGATTTTTGCCTGGGACTGAGGATTAGAACCTGCTGTTTTTGGAATAGAGTCTAGTTGTCAGGTGTAGCTGCTCCCAGGCCTTCAATTTGATAATGGACTTCCAAACAGCTGCAGGAGCTATAAAAACACATATAGTTACATCCAGCAGGATTTCCTCTTCCTGCCCACTTGACGACACTACATGTGTTTTCCTCTAAAGTTAAAGGATGTCATCCAGAAATCCCCTCCCATGTCCGGCACTGTGTAGGACTTGGCAGAGAGGAAGGCCATTTGGGGAAGGTGTGTTTCACTCCATCATCTCCTGGGACATCCCCAGGGGCTTCCACTTGAGAAGCATGTCTACTCATGATGCAACTGCTGCATGATCCCCGCTGAGGTCTCCTGGTTTGGACGTAGGGAGAAAGCCTAGCACTGTCAAGGGCTCGACTGAGGGCCTGAGGGGGTGGTGGTGTTTACGGGTCAAGGTGGAGCCATTCTGAGTATGAGCTTTAAACAGAAAATCTGCCAAGTTTGTCCTGGACACCTACTGTCACTTCACATGACAGTCATTGTTTCTGCCCTCAGAATCAGCAGAGGCCCTGAGATCTGACACGCCAGAGCTGAGGACTGGTCAGGGGAAGGGCCGTGCGGCAGGAGTATTGAGGAACGACCTGTCCTGAGCCATTTGCGCATTCTATTTCCTCCTTTCCTTCCGTCCTGGCCTAATTAACACCTCCTGGTCTTCGAGTTCTGAGTTCCTCACCTCCCCTGAAAACCGATAGGCCCGAAGTCCCCTGCTACACGCGCCCACTGTAGCATGAGGATAACAGCGCTGTTCAAAACATTAAACCTATGCGTTGTATTTCTCCTGAGATGACGTAGTCCTGTGGCTCCCACCTACTGATTTAAAAACACTCAGATAATGGAAAGGACAAGAAAGCCACTGCTTAGCTTTAGGTTTCAAGACTGACTTGGATTTCTAGTGAGGCAAGAGTCTGGCAAGCCAGGCTTCACTGTGCCAGGACAGGGGACGCACAAGCCCACGCCTCCTTTTTAGCGTAAAGCTTGGAGTCTGAGGACACAGGGCGTGACGTGCAGACAGGCAGACCCTGGCTGGATTGACCGTCAGACCCCAGTCCTTTGCCTCTTTCTTCCCTGGTTGGGAGAGAACCCCCAGGTGGGTGGAGTGACACTCATTTTCCTAACCCCCCGCCCCAGAAGGAACATAAAGAGAGAAAGGGAATAAAAGAGGGAGCAATAGCCAAGGAGAGATGTCAGCAAAATTTAGGGAGACTTTGCAAAGCAGAGGAAAGTGAGACCCACAAACCTGGGTGGGCCAGTGGGGAACAAGCCATGGGGCCCCAGGACCCTAGAGAGGCTCGGGACCAGAGGGAGTGAGGACACAGTGAGACCGACAGCCCTCCCTGAGCCCCTGTTCCACACCACAGGAGTCCCGCCAGGGGTGGGAGGTGAGGCCCTGCTACTTTCCCTGAGCGTCTTCTAGAATGTTCCACCCCTCCAGGCACAGACTGGACAATTCCCCCCAGGGAAACTGCCCAGCTCCGAGGACAGAGCCGTGGGCGCTGACCTCTGGGGCTCCCCTGGAGATTGTGGGGCCACGTCTGAGTCCCCTTATTCAAGGCACATCTGTAGCCAGGCCCTGCCCTCTCCCGTGCAGCCCCCAGTCAGTGTTCTAATGTTTTCCTCTTGAATATCCACATACAGCCAAGGACAAGCTGACTTCGAGGGAGAGCCTCTCACAGGAGGACAGAGACCGAAACAGACAAGGAAGGAGCTGGGGCCCGACAAGAGAGCAGCGCAGACAAATGGCAGCCGCTGCCCTGGAGTTAGTGTCCTCGGGGAGGCAGGAGAAGACGTTGCTTCCACACAGCAGGTGCCGTGGACGAGGAGTCCAGAGGGCACGGAAGAGATCACGGGAGCAAAATGCCAGGGAGAGCAAAAACAGTCAGTCGTACGGTTCAACTCGAAAGTTCTCCCTTCCAGGACTCCCCCCACCCCCACCCCCTCTCCCCTGCTGGTGTGGCCAACAGGGGCCCTGTGGTGGCAAGAGGGACGCAGGAGTTCCCCACATTCTCAGCAGCTCTCGGCAACCAACTCATCAGCGTGGGCATCTGGAAAGGGTGAATCTTTGTTTTCCAGGCTCCATGGTGCAGGTAGATAAGGGGTGGAGGGTGAGGGTGGGGCCTGCCAACCTCAGTCCTGCCACACGGGCCAGCAGCATGTTTACTTGGCCATTCTTCTCGTGAGCATACCTGGGTTGTCACAGTTAATGCCATGATGAGGAACATCCTCCACTGGCCTATAAATGGAGCTCTGTGAGGGTCTCTCTGGGATGTGTACCCAGGAGCGGAATCCCTGGGCTGTTGGGCATGCACATCCTTAATTGATGAGTGCCGCCATATTGCCTTCCCAGATGGCTGAATCCAGTTCCCTCTTCTGCTGGAGAGCCAACACTACCTAGTATGTGCCCTTCTAGCCTTTTGTGTGGGATTCTATGGGGTATAAAGTGGTATTTCACTTTAAAAGCTGTGCTTTATCATATTACTAGGGACTCTGAACATTTCTTTGTATACTTGTTGCTATTTGGGCTTCCTTTTCTGCAGTTGCCTATTCATCACCTTCTGTCTATTAGAGTTCCTGACTTTTTATCATTCATTTACAGGAATTCCTAATATAGTCCAGATAGTCCAGATTTTACTCTCTCATCCATTTTAGGTGGAGCTGTCATCTGTTAATTTTAAATGATGTTTTTCACTGAACTGCAGTCCTTAATTTGAGTGTTGTCAAATCCATTTGTCCCTCACCTTACGGTGTGTGCCTTTGTCATTTTATGTAAAAAGAGTTTGTTTATTGTGTTTGTTTTATTTAAGAAGACTTTCTTTACCCCTGGTCACAAAGACATGCTCTATTTTCTTCTCATGGTTTTATCATTAATCCTGTCCTTTCTCAGTCTTGAACCCATATGGCGTCCACCGCTATGAATGGTGCAATGTAGGGTCAGGCTTTGTTAGTCTCAGGAACAATCAGGAACAACTTTCCCAACATCACCTGTAAAGCTATCCTCTCTCCTCTGCCTCAGGGCGTTCCTTTATCTTTCTTCGAGCTCCCGGCCACCTGGGTCTTCTGTCTGTGTGTTCTGAGCCACAGCCAAGCTGCTGTCACTAAGGGGCAGAAGTTGCCGAGTGCCTGGCGGAGTGAGTCCTCCCTGCTCTTCCTGTTCAAAAGTGTGCTGAGCTCCCTGCAGACCTTTATTGTCCCATATGAATTTTGGAATGAGCTTGTTCAAGTTCGTCACAGATTCCAGCTGGAATTTTGAGAAGGATGGTGTTGGATTTGCGGTTTATACAGCTATAGCTTTACATGGACTTGTGTGGTGGTTTGATGGGATCTTATCTTCTGTAGTGGACTGAGTCCAGGAGGGCAGGGGATGTGTCTGCCTCCCACGTCCTTGGCTCCCAGGCACTCATGCAGTGTGCGGGTTGCAGAAGGAGCTCAACAATGGTTAGCCGTTTAAATCTGCTGAACTGAGTGTTGAATAACGATGCCCATGAAAGCGCTCTGCAAACCAGGAGGCGGCTCACAGAGTGGTCCAACCGCCAGTGCTGGTGCCAACCTGGATTCACTTCTGTTTCTCCAGCTTCCCTGCTGTGTGACCTCAGGCAGGTGGGGGCTGGGCTACCTCACCCCCATCAGGAGTTTTTGTAAGGATGGACTGGGTGACACCAGCACGCAGGAAGCACTAGCTGTCTCTCTCATTGATATTGCTAAAGCCTGTCTGGAAGTAAGGTGACGCTAATTCTCCTTAGAAAACCACCTCCATGATGGCGGATGCGTCTGCTGGCAGGGTCACCCAAGACCGGCTTGATACACTTTGCCAACTGCATCAGTCACCTCAGGATGCCTTCTCTCTGTGTCTTCGTGTGGCCGGGGGCGAGGGCGTGGAGGGTGGAGGGGGAAGAGTAAGACAGAGCTTCCTTTCCTCTTCTTATAAGGGCACCAATGCTGTCGGATTAGGATGCCACCCTTATGACCTCATAATTTAACCTCAATTACCTCCTGAAAGCTCTATCTGCAATATAGTCACATTGGGGGCTACGGCTTCAACACATGAATTTTGGGGGACACGGTTCAGTCCACAGCTCTATCCTATAGCACAGGATACAGAAATAGAAATGTGGCCCTGTCAGTTTTGCCAAGGGAGGTGAGAGGATGGACGCACAGCAGCTGGGTCAGAGCCGGTGCTGTCCTTTGCCCCTTCACCCTCACGGAGAGGCTGATGTGCACCTCCTGCTGTTTGGGGATGCCATGTGGGGGGAGGACCCGGGAGCGTCCTCGGTCACTTCAAGCCCTGACTGGCCGGCACCTGCCCCCATGCCCTCCGCCTGCGGCCTGGAGAGGCCCGGGCAGCCCGGGGAGAAAGAGGAGGCTGAGCACCGGCCTCCCTGCGGCAGGTTGTCCCCTCACAGGGCCACGCAGGGCGTGCTTTGGGTATTTTGATGGGCTGGCCATTTTCACGTCTGAACCGTGGACTGTTTCGGGAGCAATGTGACTTTTGTTATCCGAGAGTGACCAGAAAAGCGAGGGCCTGTCTCAGTTGACCTCCGAGGGGTGAGGGGGGACCCAGCCTGCTGGAGGGGAAGCAAGGCAGTGGGCAGAGAGAACCGAGTTTCCATCCTGTCCCGCACAGCTGCTCCCCAAACGGCTGCGGGGGTGACTCCGACTCTTCGGCTCCAGGTGAAGGGGCGTGTGGCTCAGACCCTTTCAGAGCTGCCATGAAGGAACCCTCAGTGGTGGCTCCCTGGCAGTAAGCACCACCCTGTGTCAGCTCTCTCAGCCTCACAGCACCTGGCCGAGGTAGGCAGCCTTCCCAGTGCTCTTTCCCAACGGGGAGACTGAGGCACAGGGTGGTACCAAGCTGGGCACCTGTGCGAGGCCAGATAGCTGCCACTTGGCAAGGGTGTTGCTCCTGTGCCTGGTTCCTCCCGGTGCTGATGACAGCCCCCCTTCCCTTCAGCACAGTCGAGGCATTGCTGGGGGTCCTCTCAGCTCTTCTTGTCTTCCTTCTCGGGGGTCCTTGGTTTTGGCCTGGCCTCTTCTGGACAGGTGGACAGTGGCCTCAGGAGGTGGCCCTCTCCCCGGGCTGAATGTGCTGTTCATCTTGAGATAAAGCAGAGACCCCTCTTATGGGGACTTGCCAGCCCCCTAAACATGGAGATAAAGGAATGTCTTGAGTCCCTTCAAGGGAAATTCCAGGCACCTAGCCAGCCTTGGAAAGTAAAGAAGCAACCTGATGGGCAAGAATATAGTAACAATCGTCTCCCAAGCAAGCCAGAGCCACAAGGTGTTTTGGTTCCCTGTAGAAACTAAAAGATAACATCTTTTAAAATTTAATTTTATTTTTTGAGACAGAGTCTTGCTCTCTCACCTGGGCTAGAGTGCAGTGCTGTCATCATAGCTCACTGCAACTTCTAACTCCTGGGATCAAGCGATCCTCCTGCCTAAAGCCTCCCGAATAGCTGGGACTAAAGGCGTGCACTACCACACATGGCTAATTTTTGCATTTTTGTAGAGATGGGATCTCACTCTTGCTCAGGCTGGTCTTGAACTCCTGGCTTCAAGCAGTCCTCCCACCTCAGCCTCCCAGAGTGTTAGGATTACAGGCACGAGCCACCGCGCCTGGCCTAAGAGAGAAGATCTTACCATATCTCCTTGAGTTTTCAGAAACTGCCACCAGATAGAAAATGCTCACTTGCTATCACACAGACCTCAGATGAGGAAGAACTGAGGACTGAACTCTGACCACTGTGCTTTGTTCTAAATTTCTTCCTGAGAGGCCTGGAGAAAGCCACACCAGTGGGCACAGCCTCCATGTGTTGGTTTACAATTTTGTCTGCAACTTCTGCTTTCCTGAAATGTACCCCTGCCTTTAAAAACCCTAGCTTGTACACCTTCAGGGAGTTCCAGTCTTAAGCGTTAGCAGCCCATTCTGCCTGCACGGCATCATGCAACAAATGTCTTTCTCTCACTGCAAATTTCAGGGTCAGTGTTTGGCTTTGCTGTGCCGGGTGAGCAGGCCCAAGTTACAGTCTCACTGCCGGTGCTTGGGCCAGTTTCCCAGATGCTGCATCCTGCATCATAAAGTCCACCAACCCCGGGACCCCATACTTCCCCGACCCTGTGCAAGGTCAGGGTTTGCTTTTCTCAGAGTGTTGGAGGTCACTTTCTTCCCAAGCTCCGGCTGCAGCCACACAGACAGAACAGGGTTGGGAGTCAGGGACGTCTGGGCTCCCACCTGGCTGCCCCTCAGACTTTGCTGTGTGACCCTGGGAAAGATGCGTAACATCTCTGAGCCTAGAGATTTGGGGCAAGAATTGAAGGTGCTCAATACAGGCTTCTGGGTTCTTCAGAGGGCATGAGCGCCACGGTGTGGCAGATTCCTGGAGGTGCAGGTTAAAAACTCCAAGCTCACCTGCTACCCACATCTGTAGGCCCTCGGGGGCTCCCTGGGGCATCTGCCAGTATTTCACAGCCCTCGGAGGTCTCAGCACAATCCATTCACACCTGACTGGTCATGAGTGAAGCCTGGGAATCTTTGAGCCCCGCCTGTGAGCGTTCCCAGGCAAGGGGTACTGCAACCCCCTTCAGTGGGGGCTCCTGTGCAGGGAGAAGAGGAGGGGCTGGTGGCATCCTAGCAAACCACACCAGAAATGGGCCTTGGAGAGTACTCAGAGTACCCTCCTCCCATGTTAAGGTGGGGAGACTGAGGCCCAGGGGCAGTGTAATTGTCCCCAAGTCTCATGGCGAGCTGGCAGCAGAGTTGGGACCACAACCTCCACCCTCTGTCTCCCTCTGGGGCGGGCTCCCCTTGAGCCCACTGCCCTGCTTGGGGCTTGGCCAGCCCTCACTGCCCTCTCTCTGCACCCAGTGGCCCCATGGGAGCAGCACACATGTCCAGGCTGAGGGACTTGTCTCTGCCCAGTGTGTCTGCTGGGCACCCCCACCCCGCGGCCAATCCTGCTGGCCCTACCCCACTGAAATTTGGGGGTCCCCGGCTCCTGCCTCTTGCCCCAGTTGGACTGTGCTGCTGGGAAGTGCTGGGCTGGGCCAAAGGAATCGGTTCAATTTCTGGGTAGGGTTAGGGGTAGGCTAAGATATGCACCGAATATTGAGGAGTGGATGCCTCAGTTGGGAGCTAGTTTGGACAAATTCTGGAGAGAGCCTTTATGTCCTTGCATATAGGTTTAGTGACAGGAGGGAAAGTGGGTAAATGGGATGTTATCCTCTTGCTGGCATGGGGGTCCCTCTGAAAGTGGTTTTGCTCCCCACCCCCATGGCATCTCTGATGCCTAGAGTGGGAACCCCCCAGACCCATAACCACATCAACTTCTTACAAAGCAGGCTTACTTGACAGATGTGATGTAAGAATAATAATTTATCCCAAATTTTGAAATGAGGCCAAATGAGGGTTGTGAGTTTTATCCACTGCAGAGCATTTTCTATAAGCCCCCTCTGGGGGGGTAACGTTGCTTGATTAGTGAGGGCCTGGAAGTTATAAAGCCTTTCGAGGTTAAAGGATCCCTAAGGAAATGACAGTTGTGATAGATTTTTGCTTTTTTTCCCCCAATAAAGAAGATAACTCCATAGGCTGCATTTTATTATCTTGTATATTAACCATACCGGTAATTAATAAATATGGTATATGTATTAATCCTATAGTATCTTGTATCTAACTTGGCAGGCTATTTTGGCATTTCTTTCCTAACTATATAAACCTTTGTTTTTCAAGTGTTCCTTGAATCCTCTTTCGTGTCTTTATGTGAATTCTCTCATTACTGAGTTAAATCGGAATTTGACACGTGCTCATAGAAGTACACGTATGAGAATTATTCTTCATACCAACTTGAGAATTGCGCACTTAGCGTGAGGAACGGCTCCTTGACTACACAGGTGCGTGACGTGTCTTCTGTTCCCCACACGCGGGGGGTTAGCCTCGCCCCGGTGTGGACTCAGGCATTGATGCTGCTTCTGAAGCAACCGGCTGTTTCGCTTCAATCCAGTCGTGTTTCTGGGGGGCCTGTATTAGTGCTCTGTTGCTGTCATGATCAATTACCCCAAACTTAGTGGCTTGAAGCAACACAGATTTGTTATCTCACAGTTTTTGTGGGTCGGAGGCCTGGGCGCAGCGTGGCTCAGTGAGTCCTCCGCTCCGGGTCTCACAAGCCTAACGTCGAGGCGAGCGAGGGCCAGGCCGTGTTCCTCCCCAGAGGCTCTGGGGAGAATCTGGCCCTGGACTCACTCGGTTCACTGGCACGATCCAGTTCCTCGTGGGTGTAGACCTGGGTCCTGTGGCCTATGAGCCGCCAGCAGGGCTGCTCTCTGCTCCTAGAACCCTGTCTCCAGCCCCTGTGTGTGGCCCTGGGGACCAGCGATGGCACCACAAACCCCTCCTGCACTTGGCGTCTTCCCCACTCCCCTCTTTTCCCTTGCTCTTCTGGTTTTAAGGGCGCATGTGATTATAGGGGACCCACCTGGATAATCCAGGATCATTTTCCTATTTTGTCAGCTGATTAGTAACTTAATTACACCTGCAAGGCCCTTCACAGCAGTGCCTAGATTTGTGTTTGATTGAATACCCAGGGCTGGGCATCCTGGGGGGCGTCTTTAGATGTCCTGCATGCAGGGGCGTTGGTGGCATCCTGTGCCTTCAGCTTCTGGCTGAGGAGGGGGCTGGGCATTGACAGGAGATGGGAGGGAGGGGGTTGTATATGTAGCCTGGCTCCCTACCAGGTGGCTGCACTGGCTCTTTCTCTCACTCTCATGGTGTCCTGGGACTGAGGTCCTGTCTCCACACAGGTGCCTCTCCTTCTGGGTCCAGCAGCTGCTCCCCTGCCCCACCCCGGACAGTCACTCCCTGTGGTTACCCCACACCTTGTCCACATGTTGGCAAATGGCCTTGGTGGAGCCTCCTCCACCTGTCCCTGTTGAGTGTGCACCTGTGCTCTGCTGCTGCCCTGACCGGACGTGGTGGGTTGAACTGCCTTATGGGATTTCCATGTGCTCTTTCCTGAAGTTCCCCAGCCCCCTCTTCCCCAACCCCCCCAGCCATCTGCCATCCACGGACATCCACAGGTCAGTTCTGGGACACACTTGCTCCCCCTCCCGGCAGCGTTCAGTCAGCGGGTCATCCTGACTCACCATCTGGTTTCTGGCCACCGTCTCTCAGTTCCTCCTCATCACCGGCTGAATGTGGGTCACCCAGAGCGCTGACCTCGGAGAATAGGAGATAACTGAGTTCCTGGTACTTTTTCTCTGTTTGCAGAGAATCAAAGGTCATTCAAGGACTAACCAAGGACTTAAAGCCAATTAAGGTCTTGGAAACTACATTTAAGCTGACCTTGAAAGCCACACGCTGGCTGCTGACATCCTGACTTGGTCAGAGAAGAGGCTGTGGGCCCCCAGCACTGGCAGCGCAGCGTGACATCTGTGAGAACTGATTCGAACAAAATGAAGATGTTGGTTATTCTAATTAATTCAGTCCATTGAACACACGATTACGTTCTCATAGCTCTAAACATTTTGGAAATGATAGTGACTCATATAATCCGAATAGGAAGTTTAAGAAGTTCAAATTAATTAGATTTATTAAGAGAAAATAAACACGAGCTTGCTTTCCCTGTATCATATTCTACACGACACACTAAAGGAGAAGATAACAATTTTTAATATCAAAATTATCAAACCAGTTTATCTTGTTGAAGGATGAATTGTGATGTGTAATATTAAACAAATCATTATGTTTCTGGTAATTCTTGTATAATTCTCCCGTGTTTTTTGGGATACCATCAGTATTCTTTAAATCTTGTTTAAGGTTTTAGTATTCTATATTAAGCTTCTTGGAGCCTTCCCTTTTAACTCCTAACTGCACAAAAGCACATTTCCTGACTTATCCTGTAACTTAGCAACAACATCTAAATTCACGGTTGGTTGGTGGAGAGTCCAATTCAGTTTGCGCCTCTCTGAGATGGAGTCCCTCCCATCGGCAGCACTAAAGAGTTGGCCTATTTAAATTTAAAGCCTTAGGAAGCTTTCCCCCTCTCTTTTTAGGGTTCTTATCTAAGTACCTACTAGGATCTATTAACCAATAAAAATAGATGTGCCTTTAAAGTGGGGAGGCTTATTGATCCCTGTAGGCAGTGGACCGTCTTTTTGAATGGAATCTTCTCAGCATCCCTATGACTGGCTAATAGGTACGGGCACAGATTCAAAGGGCTACAATTTCCAACCCACTGTTGTCTCTCTGGAAAGGAAATGATTTCTCACTTCCAGACACACAGACTTGCAAAAGAAAGGAGAACATGAATACTTCCACAAAAAAGTGGAAGCTAAAAATCTGGGAGAAGGGCCCCTGCAGGTAAACAGACTCCTGGGGTGGGCAGTTGTCATCTAGTTAGTTTTGCAGTGGGGTGCACTGATCATTCTTGGAGGAGTGAATGGATCCAGGCCCATCAGCCACCAGTCCATGGGATTCCTTCTACAAACCCAGAGACCAGCTCCCTCTGGACCAGGAAGCCCTGTCCCCCCCTCTGTCACCCCAGCCACAGACCAGGTCTGCCTTCCGCAACGGTTACAAACAAAATCCTCCTTGGAATACCTGGTGAGTTGAGTGGGCAGTTGTCAAAGTTTTATTTAACTCATAGCAAACAATAGACTGCGCGTCTGAATGTCACAGGAAAAATGACACGTGGCATTCTGTGTGTTCCTGACAATCAAGCCACAACACCTTTGCATGAGCTTCCCTTCCAGGCTGTAAAATCGCGGCCATGTCCCTTTCTGTGGGTTAGGGGCTGGGCATCGCCTGCTGCTTCATCACAAACTCACTGTGACAACAATTTACATTTTCCTAAAGAAGGAGATGCAGCCCTGGTTGGCAATAGGAAAGTGCTCTAATTTGCTGTCAAAATCATTTTGTCTCTCCCAAGTGTTCTTTTGTATCTGGTCACGCTGGCTACTCCCGTGCTTGGAACTCTAGCCCAGTGAGCCTGGCCACTCAGCTCCAATTCATTTATCTGTGTGCCTCCTTGTTTCTGCACTGAGCGCTCACGTCCCAGACCGAGTGCCTTGTCCCAGCCACTGCTTCGTGGGTCGCCCCAGCTCAGCTCAGAGGAGGCAGCACAGGTATGTACAGTTGCTTTCACCACAGACCTTGGAGTTTTTAATGTCCCCCGCCATCTCATGCTACATTTTCTGGTGAATTTGGCTCCACCTTCAAAACATATCCAGAGTCCAACCACAGCTCACCCCCTCCAAGCCACCTCTCTGGTCCAAGCTGCGTTCCCCTTCCCTGGTCCTCCCTGCTTCCTCAAGGCTGCCTTTTGGGGCAGCACCAACTCATTCAGAATAAAAGCCGCCATCCGGCTCAGTCCCCTGTTCTCTCCCTGACCTTACCCGCCCTCCCTTGGCTCCCTCCATACTGGCCTTTCTGCTGTTCCTTGAATAGGCCAGGCCTGTTCCAACCCCAGGGCCTTTGCATATTCTCTTCCCTCTTACTCCAGATATTGGGTGTGTGAAATGTGATATACAGAATGGTGTCACTGTGGTTCAGAGCTCTAAAATTGGGTTGGGAAGCCATTCTAAGAAGGACTACCTGCACAACCTGCAACCTTGCCAAACAGGAACTAGCCCTAAAACTTTGAACTGGGCCAAACTGCCACAACCGCAACATCCTGGAAAACAGATGAGTTTTGCCAGGCCTACAACTCCTGAACAGTGACAACCAATGAACTGTGGACTCACGTACTAAGCCACCCACCTCCACTAATGATAATTCTTCAAAACAACTTGTGTAATCACCCTCAGCGTCCTTTTAAAAATCCCTTCTCCCCTTCTCTTCAGAACACAACTTGGCTTCTAGCCGAATCTATGTCTCCTGAATTGCAATTCCTGAGACCCAATAAACGCCTTGTCTTACTGCTTTGCAGTCTGGTCTTTTGCCTCTTCTTGGTGGATAGATGGCTTCCTCTCTGAACAACTTCAGGTCTCTGCCCAGATGTCACCTCAGCAAGGCCTTTCCTGAGTGTCTCATTTTTCATGGCACCTGCCCCTACCCCTAGACTCTACCCTGCAATCCTGTTCCTTTTCTCTCTGGAGCACTTAACACCACTAATATGCTATATATTCTTACCTGTTTTGCTTAAAGACATTTTAATGTCCATTGGAAAGTAATTTCTGGGAGGGCAGAGAACTTTGTCTGTTTTCCAGGGTAACCCCAGTGCCTGGAAGAGGGCTGGCTTCTAGTAGGTGCTCATTAAAATTTGCTGACTGATTGAATGATCCTCCAGGCTACAGCACAGCCTGGTACATTCACAGATATGGAGCGGACACCAGTGCAATGGGAGTGTCTGCAGGGAGCCCATTTCCTGAGGAAGCTGAGGTATCTCAGCTGGCCCTGAAGATTGGGGTGTTACTTGATTTGCTGAAAAACCAAAACACCCAAATAGCAAGTAAGTCTGATAAAAATGGATCACACTCTTCTTGCTCCAGCAAGCCTCTTTATCCCCTGTAAATACCCCGCCATCTCCCCCCACTTGAGGAGTTTGATTAGAGTGTGCCCAGGCTGGCCTGTGGGTTGCCCCTGGTGGTCCTGGACCTCACACAAAGGAGTCTCCTCCCATGGTGCTGGCCAGGCCAGGATGTCGGGAGCCAGTGATCGGGTGGCATCTGGGGGCTCAGGCCAGCGTGTGAGCTGTGGGCCGGGGCTGGGAAGGAAGCGGGCATGCACATCCAGCCCCTGCTCTGCAGCTAGGTGTCCCCAGGACTGGGCAGAGAAGGGCGGGACCCAGGCCCTCCGGGAGACTAGGAGGAGCTCTTTCCCCTTCCTCTGACCAAACACTCCGGGTCCGGCTGGCCTTTGTCGAACTGTCTGGATGGAAGGCTCTGGAAGCCCCTTCTCCTTATCCACGCATGCTCCCTGGACTGCAGGTGGGCCTCTCACGGGGACCCCACCACCCAGGCTGACCCACTTTCCTCTCCCGTGGGGGCCCTCAGGGCATGTGCAGTCTCTAGCTCTGCCGCCTGCCCTACAGTGCCAGACTGGACATGTGGATAAGGCATTCAAAGTGCTCTGTCACTTGGGAGCCTTGGGACCCACTTTGCTGCATAGCTTCTCTGAGCTTCACTTTCTCCACCTGTCTAGTGGGGGGAAGCCCCCGGCCCCAGAAGCCTGGTGGGGTTCTGCCTGCCCAGGGCCGTCCAGCCCAACCCGGTTCTCCATCACTGGGAGGCTGGCCTGCAGCCTGCTGCGTCTGCCAGCCCAGCCCTGACTCTGGCCTGACCCCTGGACCAGAGAGAGCACAGGAGCTGGTGTGGGCTCCTGGCCTCAGCCTGCCTGAGGATCCTGTTTGCCCTGAAGCCCTCGGGGCCCGAGAGGGTGTGGCAGGGAGGACAGGGCCCAGGGCAGGGAGAAGACATCCCGCTCTTTCCGGTGCTGTGCTCCTCTGCCCCACCCTGCAGTGCTCCGTCCCGGCTTTCAGGGGGTGTCTGAGTGCTCACAAAAGGCCCGTCTTTCCCGGAGTTCAGCTTCCTGTCCCACTGAGTCTGACCAGACCAGGACTTTGGGGAGAGGGGAGGCAGCCTGAATGGTGTGACCTCCCAAACCTGCTCCTCCCAAGTCAAGGGCCATGCAGACCCAGTGCCAAGCCCTGCAATCCTGTGTCCAGCTGCTCCCTGGCCGTGGCTACCAGATGTCTCATGGGCACCTGAATTCTCCTGCACCCTGTGGCTGGTCGGCCAGCGGGTCTCCTAGGAGAGCCTGTAGCCGGGGCTTGGCTAAGGTCTGGAGTGAAGACGTTCTGTGTCTTCTTAGGAACCTGTGAGTCGGTCTCAGCGGGGAGCCTCTATGTCTCTCAGTAAGTTGGTCCCACTGAACTTCTGAAACACGTCTCAAATCTGCCTCAAAAAGCAGAAAGAAAAAATGGGGTAGAGGTAGTGTTTGAAGAGATAGTAACTGAGAATCCTCCAGAATGTAGGAAAAATGCCTGCTCTCAGACTCAAGGGGCAAGTCAAACTGCAGGTGGAAGAACCGCAGGGGGGACCTGGCTCCATGGACCTACGGCTCAGAAGGTGGGGCCCAGGCCCACCCGCCCCGCAGGCGGCCACGCCGAGTCCGAGACGCCCCCGGGGCCACCGGTGGCCGTGCTGGGGACGCCGGCTGCAAACTGCGTGGCTGACACGTTTGGAAGTAGCTGGCATTCAGAGGGTTACTGAGATGTGGCCCGGCTCAGTCCCTCAGGGAGGTGCGGATCAGAGTGAGGTGGGTCTGGGATCAGGCCCTGTGGGATTCTGGCATTTAGAGGTGGAAGAGAGGAGGACAAGCTGGCAAAGCCCCAGGCAGATGAGACCCAGAGAGATGGTGCCCTGGAATCCAAAGCCAGAGCCGTTCCAGCGGCAGAGCAGCGACAGCGCCCGGTGCCACCCAGAGGCCACGGCCAGGGAAGGCGAGAGCTGAAGGTGTCTGCTGAGTTTAGCAACACCGAAGTTGGCTGGCACCATTTCTTAGAGACATAGCAACTCTAAACGATCCACTTTCTTTTGGAGATTTATTACAGCATTTGTTATAGTATTGTTATTATTATTATTTGCAATTTTCTTCTCTATTACTTCTGGGAGCAATTTTAAAAGTGCAACCCTTCACAAAAGGCTGAGAATTGGCAGACGTTAGCATTTCTGGAAGATCACCTTCTTCAAGGTTTACAAAGGAGACCACGGAGGGCTGTTCTGCCAGGCTGTCCCTCTCTGCACGTGTGATTTAAGGCACATTGAGGCCCTGAGGGCACATGGGGGGAGCCACACACACTGGGTCCAATGTCCACTTGCCATGTGCTGGTTGAGTGAGCTTGGCAGCTGGCTCAATTGCTCTGAGCCTCAGTTTCCACATCTGTCAAGTAGGGATAGCCAGCTCTGCCTCACGGAGTTGTTGTGAGTCACAGCTGGACGCATCCAGCACCATAGTGGGGTGGGGGGTGGGGTGGAGGAGTTTCCTAAGTGGCAGCTGAACATATGGATGAGAAATGTCTGTGCTCCTCTGGTGCTGGGCTGGAATTTGGGAGACAGGCCACTCCCGTGGCTTCTCTTAGGTATACATGATTGTTCTGGGTGGTCTATGAGAAAAGATGACAAGGGTGGATGCTTTAAACGTGTAGAACCCAGGAGAAACAGGAAGCAATGCCTTCAAAAGTAGCTGTCCTTGTGGCTTACTCCTCTGCCTTCTCCATTCTGTGGCTGGACTCATCCACTGACCTTTTTTTTCCTGTTATTGCATTTTTAGTCTAAAATTTTCACCTGGTTCTTCTTTATATTTTCTATATGTGCTGAAGGTTTTTATTTTTTTGCTGAAGTTCATTATTTTTTCATTTGTTTCAGTAAGCTCATAACGACTTGCATTTTCATCACGGCTGCTTTAGAATCTCTGTTGGATAACTCTAACATGTCTGTCATATGAGTGTTGGCACAATTGATTGATTTTTGTCATTGATTTTGAGGTCTTCCCAGTTTTTGGGATAGCCAGTGATCTTTGATTGAAACATGGACGTTTTTGTATTATGGTTGAGACCTGGATCTTATTCAAACCTTCTGTTTTATCAGTTTTCTCTGACATTGTTCCAGCAGCGGAAGATGGGCACTGCCTTGTCGTTGCCAGGTGGGGATAGCAGTCTAGGTTTCCCATGTTCCCTCATTGACACCTGAGGTGGGGGCTTGTCATTAATGCTGAGGGGGTGGGAGTTCTGGCTCCCCACGTACGCTGATGCCATGGTGGCGGGGCCTTATTACTGGGTGACAGTGTAAGCCCCAGCTTCCTGCTGGGCCTTCTCTGACACTACCCTGGTAGGGATGTTGGGGTGCTTCATTACACCCTCATAAAGTTTGAAGTCCAGCTCCCCACTGTGCCTTTTCTGGCATGGATGGAACTGGGGTCACGGGTTTTTATATGGTGCTTGGCTGGAGTAGAATGCTTTTTGTCCGAGTTTTCTGCCTTGCTTGACTGCCCATTTCCTGATACTTTGTTAGAGAGAACAGGCTTTGTTGGGGCTTTTTCTTTTTTTTCCATCTATGCCCTTTTGTGTTTCTGGTTGCTAGCTTCTTATGCTCCAAGTCTGGGATATATGAGGCAAAATGAAAACCCAGGGAACTGACCGCATGTTGCTCCTTGGGCCCCAAGGTTCCTGAACAATCTGCCGCCTTCTGTCCAACTTTCAAATTATGTGTTTTATGTATAATTTCTAGGGTTTTTAGCTGTACTTAGCAGGAGGAATAAAAGTACATCTACTTCATTTTTTCCAGAAGCAGAAATCCAATAAATAGTTTTTTACAAGTCTGCTAACTTCAATTTCTGGTTCACTTTTGGTTATATTTGTATTGCCTGTTTTTATTTTGGTTGTTGATTATAATGTCCTGTCTTTTTGCATGCCTGGTAATTTTTTTATTGAATACTAGACCAAATCATAGAGGTACCAGAGAGGGTTCACTCTTGCCTCTGCTAGGTACAGAGTGGCTCTGATTATTCTAATCCAGTCACAGACTGGGTTGGGTTCAGCTGGGCTGAAGTTTGAGTGAAAATAACTTTCTCTCTGATTACCACCATCCGTAGGGCATGGTCCTCCAGGGATTTCTACTGGAAATCTACCTTTGTGTTCTCAGCATAGAGAAATTGCAAACATTGCTTCTTTCCACTTCAAAGGTCTAAAGCTTTTCTCGTTAGTGTCCCATCCTATATAGCCTCATAATTTGGGGAAAGACTGGCTGTATTTAAGGACCCCCAAATCTACAGTTTGTCAACCACCGGGCACTGCTTTCTTTGCCCTGAGCAGTGGCTTCTCCTGCCCTGCTGGCCTCTAGCCATGCCTGGATCACCATGTGCCCTCAGGGGAAATCAACTGTAGCTGCAGGGCTTCAACACCTGCCTTTTGTTCTCAGAGCTCACAGGTCTGTCTCCTGGGCATCCTGTCCCTGGGAGAGACCCCTTCTGTCTTAGAAGTGGTTCCTTAGCTCTCTAGCCCCGCCCAGGCAGCCTCAGGGCTACAGCATCCAGCTCATTTCTGGGAGAGCTGCCCCTGCCCTCTGCAGCCCCTGTCCGCAGTGCTGCAGTTGGCATCATGTGACCTCCAAAAGCTCTGCCCCTGGCTCTGCCCCCAGCAGCAGCCTCTGCAGGGGCAAAGCAGCCGCAGCTCACTTCTGGGAGGTTCTCCCGATTTTACTCCTCAAGCCCTGGTTGCCTCCTCGGCTTGCGGATGCCCTTACATCCGTGATTGTTGTAATTTGTCTTGTTTCTCTAGCTGCTGTCAGTGGTAGCATTTCTGTCACTAACTGCTCCATTCTAACAGAAAGTGGAGGCCCAAGCCTCCTTTTTTGACAGCCCCTTTCCCTTAAGGAAGTTAGGTCTGGGTCAGTGCATTTACCACACACATTTTAATCATAACCCTATACCTACCAATCCTGCAAGGCCAGCCAGGGTCCCGATCTCCTTTTCATGGCTGCAGTAACTGGCGAGCAAATGGGCGGGTGCAGGTGTGGTCAGGAGCCCCACTTTCCGTCATACCATGCTACCTCCTGGGGACGGAGAGCAACCGGTCTCTCAGTAAGGGACAACACAAGAACATAAAGCAGACATTTTCATAAACTTCTGATGACACTTACAGCCTTCAGGTGACTTTCTGGTCTTTGTGCCCTTTAGATAGAGTAAGAAAGCAAGCCACAAGGCCCTTGAAATGTGTTGCTTTAATTCTGTAGGGACAGCAGTCTGATTGCATCTGTGATTTCCCTTGTCTCCTGAGAAGTCACGATCACCTCTGCTTTCCTTATGGGTGTGTAGATAGCACAAAAACTATTCCTGTTTCCTCTAACCGTTATTCACCAGTGTTTGTCCTATTACTGCTGATGAGTGTTTTCCTTTAGTGATCCCAATGAAAAATTTGTATGTGGGAATGTTTTTTTTTATTGTTGCTGTATTCTAAGATAATTGATATCACTCTCATTATATTGGGATTAGTGAAGGAAAGAAGAATCTCTGGATGTTTATTTGGAGAGAGCTGGAGGCAGCTCTTCGTGGGTGTGGACACATTAACACTGTCTGGAGAGAGGACAAGGTGCAGGCAACGGCTGATTGCAGGGTCAGTTCAGGAAGACCACGTCGCCATCTTCTGAGTCTCCTTTTGTCAGCTGCCAGTGCAAAACTATTGGTTTAGATTGAGTGTTGTTACTAAAACAGTGAGACCCAGGCCCATATTTGAATCCTAAATTTGCAGCTTTGTTGCCATAAGGCCTTGGACCCATCCCCTCATCTGTCTGAGAGTCAATGTGCTTCTCTCCCATGACGACTGTGGGGATGACAGGGTGACAGACCCTGCCCTGTGTCCCTCGGGGGAATAAACGAAGACCACCCACATGAGAAATGAGGCTGTTTATTCAGAGCTTGCTCTAGCAAGGGAGCCGGCCACCGTCAGGGTGTTTGGCCGAGGCTCACAGGCAGGCAGGGCAGGGGGAAGCTTCGCAGTAGGAAGGGACAGCTCAGGTGAGCCCGATGGGGGCTGTTGGCCTGTGGCTCACTAGAAGGGGGTCCCATGTGGTTGGTTCGGGAGCATGTTTGGCTATCTCTGGTTGGTTCTAAGTTGGAAGCAGGGACACAAATTAGGGAAGCTGCCAGTTTTTAATCAAGTCTTGGCCATGTGGGGCTGATTCTTACCAGGAGTTATTGTTGAGCTTTCTGGGTTGTCACTAGAGATAGCCCCTGGCTTTCTGCAAGTCTGGCTTGTGGCAGGCTGGCCTCCTGGGCTGCTGACTGTAGCTAAGGGGTTGGTTTCTTGGGCAGGTTGCTGCAAAGTGTGGGTCAGTGTCGTAGCTGGATAAATGGGCTGGCCGTGGCCATCGGTATACTCAGCCTCTCACCCTCAGAGGCTGCTGTTTGCACCAGCTCCACAGAGGAGAGCGGGAAGTTGGGAAGCTTCAGATCCGTGTCCTTACCGGGTCTGAACTGATGGTGGGCAGGTCGTCAGTGGAACCTGACGTGGGCTGCTGACCGTGTGTCTCGTGGAGGCTGCACAACCCAGGGGGTGTTCAGCAGATGTGTGTGGGTATGTGAAGGGACAGCCTTGGGAAGCAGGTGCCAGGTAGGGGTTCTGGTCCCCAAAGGGCTTGGAGCAGGTGGAGATTGAACTGTAGAGAGGGCAGAGCCTCCAGCATGGTGGCCCTGTGGAGTCCACCTCCTGCTGGGGGGCAAGTGGAGATTGGCTGGGCTCAGTGCCGACTTGACTAGGAGACTCCCTGTGTGACCTGACTCCTGTGGGATTGGTTTTTGAGTCAGGAGCACATGGGGAGCCAAATGGTTAGGCTTCTGAAGACTGTCATGGAAAGAAATTTAGTACCTGAATAAAAGAAGAGCCACTCTTTAAAAGTAATAGCTTGATTTTAATTTAAACACATGGGTTCCCAGAGAAAGCCTGGGAACTGCTAAGCCAGCAGTCTTAGCCTAGTGTGGCTGCATCAGAATTATCTGGACAACATTCTAGAATTCTGACCCCCAGACCTTTTCCCAGACCCTCTGAATTACAGGGTAGTTCTCAGGAATCTGCATTTAAAATTAAATGAAAGCAAACCAAACCAAAGAAAAACACCCAGAAATGTTGCTAGGGAATTCCGATGTAGCTGGTCCAAGTATCACTTTGAACCCTTGCTTTGTAGAACTCCACACCTAAATTCATTGACTTCAGCGAGTGTCTGCTGAACCCCTGTGGCATGAAGGTGAACAGGAAAATCTTAAGACCTTCCCTTAAGTCGTTCTGGTGAATTAAAATAGATATTTGCCTGAAGTAAGTGTAAAATATAATCTTTGTAATGATTGTTATTCTTTTGTTTTATTTTGACTTTATGTTCACCCTAGTCTCTTCCCTGTAACAGAAGTGGGGGTGGGGTGGGGGGGGGAGAGAGGGAAAGGAGGAAGGGAGGCAGAGAGGGGGGCGGGGAGAGAGCAGCGAGAACAAGTGGACCCCTAAAATCTTCCCTTGGCCCCTCAGTCCCCTCTTTGGTCATCTGGCAGCCTGGGGCCGGGGACGAGGCACTGACTTGGGTCTGCAGAGTGTTGAGGGCAGGCTGGGGCTGGGGCTCAGGCTCTGGTCCTGGCCCGAGAACTCTTCCCTCAGCCCACAGTGTGTCCAGGGCCTGCCAGGCCACGCAGGACCTGCACACCTGAGGCAGGAAGCGGGGGTGCAGCGGGGGCTGAGAGAAGACAACTCAGCCTCTTGCCAAGCCCACATTCCCAGGAGGAAATCCTCGGCCGGGGAGCAAAGGTTTGCTTTCTGCTCAGGGCCCTTTCTTTCTATGTCCCACCTCACAATTTCTGCTCTTTTTGTAGCAGGTAACGAGCCAAGTCCCTTGAAGCGTCTCTCCCTAGAAGCAAACTGGACCATTACAAAATGGCACTGGAGCAACCAGCTACACAGGGGAGACTAAATTCTTTCCTTCCCTGTAAAAGAGAAGGGTTGCATCTACTTTTGAGAGCCTTAGTCAGAACCAGTCCAACCAGCTGCAGCTCCTAAACCTGTCACCTCAACGTCATCACTGGAGCCTTGGGCTAGGGGTTCCACACCAGCACCTTCATATCTCCCTGGAGGGAAGAGTTACCCACTGCTGTCTGGGGCTTTGACCCGTCCTGGAATGCCTCCTGCAATCTTAACTCCATGAATTTATGGGGGAGGCCAAACTTAAGATGAGTGAGAAGCCAAGCAATTTTCTCAGACCAAGCCCCTGAGTCTCGTGGTGAATAACAAGCATCGATGAGATGTGGCTGGACCCGAGGATGAGAGCAGTGCAGGGACCCTTGAGGGGCTGTGTCACTAGCAAGGTAGAAAGTCTGCAGGGCCCTTGAGCTGAAGGCTTCCCATGGCTAAGACGCTCTGCTTCCTCTAACCTCCACCTAGAGACCAGCTGCATCTCAGGGATTTGGGGACATAGGAGGCTGTGCCTGGGACTCACGCGTTTGCTCTCTGTTGGTGTGTATGCTGTTGTTTCCTGAACTGTATCCTTTCTTTAAGTGAATTAAACTTGGTTTGGAGGGAAGGCTCTTCTTTCTCATGAGTTTGAATGTCAACTTGGGATGCTGCTGGGTAGGCATCCACCCTGACCCTGTCCCTCTAACTTAGGTGTCACAGCCATTGGGAAACTGCTAACCTTTCAGCCAAAGACCTTCTCCTGTCCCGTCCTCATCCCACTCCCGGCCTGGCCATCTCCTGCTTCTGAGGAGGTGCAGGTTCATGTTCTAGAAGTACAGAGAGGGTGTGGCCCTCTCCATAGGAGGTTTTGGGAATGTTTTCTGAGGAGACAGCCTTTTACCCAGACTTCAAAGGTAGGGTCCCAACGTGACAGTGACACCTGGCTGAGTATGGGGGGCATCCTCCTTGACTGGTTTGAAAATGGATGCTTCTGCCCCATGCCCCAGATCCACATTCGTGGCCTGATGCCTCGAATCCTACTTGCAGTTGTTACTTGATGGCTCATACCATGGAACTGCGTAGTGAGTGTGTGACACCTTCTTTTCTCTTCCGTTATGTCATTGTTACTTCTGTAATGATGGTTTTCTCATTTATCTTTTTGGTTCCCCCATCAGCACCAAAAGAAAGAGAAAGTGTTCCAGGATTTATAGAATTAACATTTGCTCCTCCTATATTCTGGTAATTTTCTCTGAGATTAAGTCTATTGCTTATTAAAAAATAAATTAGGGAGATTTCTTGGTAAAGAAGGTGTAATAAACCCAGACTTTGAATTCTCCATTCCCCAATTCCTGATGAAATTAATAAACAATTAAAAAAGAACCTAGCAAAATTTTCATTATCGAATAAAGAAAGAGGTATAAATTCATGCCATAGCATTCAAGAATGGCAGCCAAGGAAAGCAATAGAAGATTCTCAGGCAGCATTTAACTCCTTCACAACTCCTCAGAGCCATACTGGGAAAAGAAGAGTCAACTAAATCCTAATAATTCTCATGCAAATTCTCCAGTCATGGGAGAAGTGGCCACAGGGTGGATGTACAGCCGTAAGGACAAAACATAAAATTTTCAAAAATTTCTAAGTAGGTGGGAGGTGGAGTTAGGCGAGGTAAGTGCTAATATTCTCGTGGCTCCTAACTCTTAATGTTTTGTGTATTTGAAAAAACCTTTTAGAAATCTAAATGATCTCTTCTGGTGAATAAACATTTATCCTAGGCTTAGCGTTTAATTGTTTCACCTCAGTTTTTTTAAAAAAATATATTTCAAGTAAACTCAATTAAAAAATTTAAAATTAAAGTTAGTGTGTGTAGGATGAGTCCATCCTAATAAAATTCACTCTATCATCTATCTATTTACTCATCTACCCACCTTCTAGCTTCCAGCTGTGTTTATGCAGTATTTCCACTTTTATAACATTGTATCTCTCCTGAGAATTTTTGCATCTATGTTCACAAGGGATATTGGTCTGTAGTTTTCTTTTCTTGTGTCCTTTCCTGGCTTTGGTATCAGGGTGATATTGGCTTCATAGAATGAGCTTGGGGGGATTCCATCCTTCTCAGTGCTATGGAATAGTTTTTGCAGTATAGGCACCAGTTCTTCTTTGTAGGTTTGGTAGAATTCAAGTGTGAACCCATCTGGTCCAAGACTGTTTTTTGTTGGAAGATGTTTTATTACTGCTTCAAGTTCAGTGCTTGATGTTGGTCTGTTTAGGAGTTCTATTTCTTCCTGATTGAGCCTAGGGAGGTCGTGTGTTTCTAAGAATTTTTCCATTTTTTCCACCATTTCTATTTTTAATAGCTTTAAAAGGAAATGCAGAGTTTGTTCCACCAAGGTGTTCATTGGTAAGAGTGACTTCCTAGACAAAAGTGTGCTAAGATTTTTTATCCTGTCGCTTTAATCAGACCTGATTTATCAGTGGTTGCACTTGCTGTTACATTGCTTGGCAGATTTTTTGTTTATAAGCATTTGCTCCAGTCACACTGTGGGAAATCTTAAGATAGTAACCTACTGATGAGGTTTTAAGGGGTCCCTTTGAGTCAGGGTCACAGACAAAAGTCTCCTACTAGTTTGGAAGTATATTTTATCTTGAATGCCATATCAAATTCTGCTGAAAAAACTAGGACAATTTAAAATAGAATAGTGCAGGCTGAAGATGTAGTTTGTAAAACTCTACCCTTAATGCTTTGAAAACCCTCTAAAATATTTCAATATTGACAATTTCTTAAAAGGATGGTTTTGTTAAGTCTTATAGGATGACTATTATATTCCTTTCATGCTTTATACCCCACCTGCTTCCTAAAAGGTTCCAAGGCAGCTTAAAAATAAAAGGCTGTTGAGAAGGATTGACGTTTGGAATAGTGGCTTTTGGGAAACTGCTCTCCCATAAGAGCAACAAAAATAGTGGCAAAACAATAAAAAATAGTAATTTTAGAATGCTGTAAATTATCCAAAGGCACAGAACAAACTAAAATGCATCTATTCAAGAAAAAAACTACTGAACTGCAATAAGAACAGCAGGGTATGTGTTTTGGTTTAACTTGAGGCTATTCCCATCTGCCCTTCCTCCCCAGCTCAGTGGCATGAGCATGACAGCCACACACTCACACACATGTGCACACACACATGCACACACACATGCACACACACAGCTGGCAGCCTCACAACCAACAGTAAAGAATGAGTGTTTTAGGAAGTCTGTTAAAAGTCCCATCCTCAGAATAGAGCCAATAGTTCACCTGAACTAGAAGCAACCTGGAAAATCTCTCCCATGGTGCAGTCTCTACTTGATTTGACTCAAAGTTTAGCTCTGAAAAAAAAGCTCTATCCCATTACTGAAAACAATAGCAATTTGCCAGCAATATTGCAGCTATTGTGATTTTGGTTGGGGCAAAAAAAACCTGGCCCAAAATTTAAAAGGAAGACCTGGAGAGCTAGTTTACCAGAGGGAGCTTCTCAAAGCTCTGACGTATTCCTGGGTATGTGCAAGGCTGTGTCCATGCCCAGGAAGGATCTGGGAAGCCAGAAGACCTTATCTGGCTGACATCAAGGCCCTATGCAAGCAGGAAATGAAAGCCAAGTCTGTCTTGTAAACTGCCTTAAATTTCAAGGTGTACTTTTACAAACAAATACACTTGGTAAAGGGTGGCTCAAGGCATTGAAGAACATCTTCTGATTGAATTGGTTGACCACTAAATTATATGATCTAAGGGTGACTCCTAGGAATCCAGGCTTAAAAATAAAAATAAGAACTTAACAAAATTCTAGCAGAGAACTCAGTGGTCACATATTGCAGGCAAAAGAATCTACGGAAGAATTCTGTGAAGTCACTAAAATAAGCAGCAAGAAGACAACAAATTCTGGGAGAGGGGATGATCTGACCAGAGTTGTTACAATATATTATCTAAAATTATCTAAAAAATTATCTATATTATCAGTTTGAAACAAAAAGAAGTAAGACATAAAAGAAACTCTAGGAATGTATGGACCATGCACAGGAAAACTAAAAAGCAGCCAATAAAAAGTGCCCTTAGGGGCTCAGATGTTGGACTCTGTATACAACAACTGTGAATCAGCTGTAATAAATATTTTCAAAGGACTAAAGGAAACTATGTTTAAAGAGTTAAAGTATGACAACTCTGTGTCACTAAAATAATGAATATTGATAAAGAAATAGAAATACTAAGGAACTCAATAGAAATTTTGGAGTTGTAAAGTATAATAACTGAAATGAGAGTCCTTTAGACAGAAAAGAAAGGACGCTAGGCCGTAACTCATGAAGAAATAAGGAAACTGGAAAAGGCTATTACTTATGTAAATACAAAAGGCAGCATAAACATATATTTTAAAACTTTTTTCTCTCCCTGATTTTAAAGGACAACTGAATTAAACAGTAATTACAAAATGGTGTCATAGGCTTACAGCGTATAAAGTTGTAACTTACGTGACAATTACAACACAAAGCAAGGAGGAGAGAAGATAGCTATGCTGGAGCAAAGTTTCTCTATACTATTGGAATAAAGTTAAAATTGTTTTAAGTTGAGATTCATAATGTAATCCTCAGAGCAAGTGCCAAAAAAGGACTTAAAATTTAGTAAAAATAACAAAGAAACATTTAAGAAAAATTAGAAAAAAGTAAAAATCCTAAATCAATAATCTAGGAGTTTACCCTAAGAATCTTAAAAAAGAAGAGCAAACTAAATAATAAATATTATACCTAAAATCAATGACACAGAAACAGAAAAACAGAGAAAATCAATGAATCCAAAAGTTGGTTCTATGGAAAGATCAACAAAATTGGCAAACCTTTATACTAATTTGAAAAACGGGGAGAAGAAACACATCACTAAAATTAGCAATGAAAAAGGAAGCATTACCACTGACCTTTCAGAAATTAGAGCATTATAAGGGAATAATAAAAATAACTTTATGCCGAGAAATTCAACAACTTAGGTAAAATGGATAAATTCCCACAAAGGCATATACTACTGAAACTGACTCTAAGATCAATAAAAAATCTGAATAGACCTATGACAAATAAAGAGATTGAATTAGTAATTTATAAACATCCCACAGAGAAAAGCCCAGGCCTATATGGCATCACTGGTAGATTCTACCAAACACTTAAAGAAGAATTAACAACAATCCTTCACAAATTATTCTATAGAATACAAGGGGAAATACATCCCAATTCATTATATGAGGCCCTGATACAAAAACCAAGGACACCACAAGAAAAAAACAAAACAAAAGTGTAAACGCACATCTCTTAGGATTAAAGATGCAAAAGTTCTCCACAAAATGCTAGCAAACCAAATCCAGCAGCATCTACAAATGCTTAGATACTATGACCAAGTGGGATTTATCCTAGAAATACAAAGTTCATTTAACGTTCAAAAATCAACTAATATTATCAGAAGAAAAAACAAAAGTCACACTATCATCTCAGTAGGTGCAGAACAACTATTTGACAAAATCCAACATCCATTCATGATAAAAACTCTCCATAAACTTGGAAAGGAAGGGAACTTCCTCAACCTGATAGAAGACATCCACAAAAAACCTAAAATCGTACTAAATGGTGAAAGACTGAAGACTTTCCCCCTAAGATCCAGACCTAGGCAAAGATGCCTACTCTTGCCACTTCTTTTAAAAGTTTGCTAGAGGTTCTAGCCAGTTCAATCAAGTAAGAAAAAGAAATAAAAGATATCCAGATTGGAAAGCAAGAAGTAAAACTGACTTCATTTGCAGAATACATGATCTTGCGTGTAGAAAATCCTAAAGAATCCCCCCCACACTATTAGAACTAATGAAAAAATATAACAAGGTTGTAGGATACAAGATCAATTTACAAAAATCAATTGTATTTCTATGTATAGACAATGAACAATCTGAAAATGAAAGTAAGAATACAATACTTCTTGTAATAATATCAAAAAGAATAAAATACTTAGGAATAAATTTATCAAAATAAGTACAAGAATTGTATACTGAAAATTACAAAACATTGCTAAAGATGCCAGTAAAGACGAACTTAGATTCTTTCAATGCCACGTACCAAAATTAACTCAAGATATGGCATAGACTGAAATGTAGGTTAATAAAATAAAAGCCTTAGAAGAAAACTTAGAAGAAAATCTTTGAGACCTTGGATTAGAAAGATTTCTTAGATATGACTCCAAAAGCACAGTTCATAAAAGAAAAAAACCATGATAAATTGGACTTCATCAAAGATTAAAAACTTTTGTGCTTCAAAGGAAATCATTAAGGAAAGGAAAAGGTAAGCAGCAGATTTGGAAAAAATATTTGAATAATAAAGGCAGTTCAAAAGAAACTGAAAATCAAAAGGCTTCTGGAAGAGAAGGAAAGCTAGTGTGGTGGTTCACTGGATTGTGGAAAGAGAAAGCTTTGAAATTAGAAATCTGCATTCACATTTCAGCTAAGCTGTTCCCCAGGTTTTTGCTCTGGGGCACAGTTTTCTGAGTCTGGAGGTCATGTCCACAGAACCGGGTGTTGCCTAGAGACCGTGGTTACAGGCAAATGCTTAACAAATGATAACGATTATTGCTGTGACAGTATGTGGCATAGTCTTATTAAATAAGATAATGCACATAAAACACCTAATAGTTCCTTGTATGTATTAAATATTCAAAAATGTTATCAATTATTAATTACTAACTTATTATGTAAGAACCTAAAGGAAAGCTAAGGTATGATCATGTCCCATTTGTACTCTCTGGGAGGAGAAAATTAAGGATTCCCAAGTTTTAGACAACAGAAGACTTGTTTTAAAGCAATAGTCAATCCAGTGAATCAGAAATATGGCAGGGGAAATTGGAAATCCTCCAGGGTGAAGGTTTTATTTTAGCACCATGCTTAGTTTTAGCCCAAATGCGCACCTTGGACTTGCTGGGGGAGGTTGGGGGTGGATGACACAGTCACTGTGGAGAATCATGTCATGTTTTATTCATCGTGTTCATTCATTCATCACGTGTTTGCTGTGAATTCTAACTGTTCCTTATATTTCCAAAAGCACTTTCATTTCTGTTATGTCCATGGCCTTCGTAAATTCCCAGTCTCCAAGAGGTCTGAGTAGGCTCTGCTATGACTTGTTCCACTCGCCTGTGGGTAAACTGTTCCTGAGAAATGAAGGGACTTGCCCAAGGCCACAGGCTTAGAAAGTGGCCGTTTTAGACAAACTATTTGGTGCTCCCTCCATTCCTTTAGGGGCTGTGGGGAATACACGTGAAGACTCGTGTCCCCTGCGGGAGTGTGGGACGTGCCCCTCAGGCAGTCGTGTGGGGCCACCTGGAAGCACCCTCATCCCAAGTAAAGGAGGAGCAGACTCCACGAGCTCATCCAGGAGCAGCCTCCAAGTTCGGGGGAGGAGGGATGCTGAGCACCTGTGCCCGTCCCTGGAATCTCATCCTTAGCCCAGCCCTAAGGATGGGACCACTCCAAGCAATCAGCTGAGAAGAGCAGTTGCATTAAAGTCTCTGTGAAAGGTTGGGGCACTGTCTCAGCCAGCTCGGGCTGCTGTGACAGAATACTAGAGCCTGGGTGGCTTACAAAGAGTTGAAATTTATTTCTCACAGTTCTGGAGCTAGGAGTCTGAGGTCAGGGTGCCAGCGTGGTCGGGGGCTGGTGGGGACCTGTTTCCAGGTAGACAGCTGCCTTCCCGCTGTGTCCTCACCTGGTGGAAAGGGTGAGGGAGCTTCCTCGGGCCTCTCTTGTAAGGGCGCTGGTCCCATTCAAGGCAGCTGCACCCCCGTGGTCTCATCACCCCCCAAAGGTCCTACCTCCAAATATCATCACCTTGGCGGTCAGGATTCCAACATAGGAATTTTGGGGGACACAAACATTTAGTCTATAACAAGTACTTTCTGTTTGTGTGAGAGAGAGAGATGGAGAGAGACAGGGAGAGACAGAGAGAGACTCCTCCCGTTTCATCACCGACTGGTGCACAGTCCTGACTCCTGCAGCGGGAGCAGAAGTGTCAGGCTCTGCCCCTCCCTGCAGGGAGGAGTAGTTGCCAGTTAACAGTAGGCGGGAGCACGGTGGGCTCCCCCCACCTACTGGCTGCGGTGCCCAGGTAGCTGGGAGATGCTCTGCAGGTCCAGCCCTAGGACCCCCTGTTTGCTCTCCATGTCCTTTGAGGCTTGAGGGAGACTGAGGCAGGGCTTGGTCCTGGAGTGGACCTGACTCTCTCCTGCTCTTACCTCTGCATTTTTCTTCCCTGATCTCCAGGGAGGACTCTGCCGTGTGCTCTCTCTGTCTCTCTCTGTTTCTCTGTGTCTGCCTGTCTTTGTCTTTCTCTCTCTGTGTCTCACTGTCTCAGTCTTCCACTGTTCCTGTCTCTCTGTATCTGCCTCTTTGTCTATCTCTATCTCTGTCTTTCTCTTCCTGTCTCTTTGTCTCTGTCTCTGTCTTTTTCTCTGTCTCTTTGTGTCTCTGTCTCTCTCTGTCTCTGTCTCTCTCCATCTTTTCCAGGGAAGACATTCTGCTCTGTCTTTCCCTGCACATGGTCATCTAGTTGGTTCCAGGTTCAAAGTGGCCAGAGGCAGGAGCCACATCCCGGTACCGACCTGAGCAGAGACGAGGCATAGATTATTGCTCAAATCCTCACAGCTCACCTTCACAGGCCTTGATCAGGAAAATACCATTCTGCTGCTTTTTGGCTTTTTTTCCTGAGAGTCTCAAGGACTGTGGGTGGCAGGTGGTGCTGCCTGGGCATTGGAATAAGGCAACGGGTGTGCAGGCACCCTCGGGCTGGGTGGTGGTGGTGAGCAGATCTTAAATGATAAGCTCGCTCAAACATTCCAGTCTCCCTAAGCCTTTGAAGACTTATTAGTATTTAGAGGATCAATGTTCTCAGCTTCATCAGGGTTTTCCCACATGTCCCCATACCAAGTTTCAGGATCCCTTTTCTTCCCAATCAACAATTTCACTTTAACAGTGGATACCTTGTAAGGTTGAGAACTCAATTTGTATTGTAATTCAGATACTTGTGGGATGTGATTCTGGGTTTTTCAGCAACCTCAGCTCCACAGCTAAAGTAAATAAGGATCTCTTTCAGGGCAGGAATAGAAATTTTCAGGTCATTTATGCAGAGCTTGAGCTAGAAATTTGATTTCCTGAGTTCATCCTTTCCTTTCCTCATTTTGACCAGTGACATTGGGAGCCATCAACCAATATCATTACACTTGTTAGTTTGACAAAAATGTTTGAAGGTATCATACACACGATCACTCAGATCCTTGCCTCTTGTAAATTTTTGCTTATGAGTATCCAGTAGTGATATTTTGCGTATTCTACTGTCACATTACACCATGGACTATCTGTACTTTCTTTGCTACTAGAATAGTCATCAGTGCCTTTGAAGCTAATCAGATTAGAGAACCAATCCCAGAAACCCAAGAAACAATTCAGAAAGCTCATCCTTAAGATTCTGTTCCTCTAAAACCAGTCTTGGTACCAAAATCTGTACTAGTTAGTGTTCTCTGGAAAAATAGAACCCATAGGATGTATAAATCTATCTATATCTGTATTTATCTGTATCTCTATATTTATGTCTGTCTACCTATATTTATCTATAGATAGAGGAATTGGCTTACGTGACTGGGGAGGCTGGTGAGTCTGAAATCTGCAGGGCAGCCCGGCAGGTCGAAGACCCAAGGAAGAGTTGATGTTGCAGTTTTGAGTTTTGAGTCCAAAGACGGTCTGGAGGCAGTGCTTCCTCTCCCACGGGGAAACTCAGTCTTTTTCTCTTAAGACCTTCAAATGATGGGATAAGGCCCATTCATATTGTGGAGGTTTGTCTGTTTTACTCAAAGTCTGCAGATTTAAATGTTAATCTCATCTTAAAAATACCGTCACAGCAACATCCAGACTGGTGTTTGACCAAATATCTGGGTGCCATGGCCTGGCCAAGTTAACATATAAAATTAATCATCACAGGTATGATTTGAGATGGGAAATAAACATGGGAGAGTTTTTGTTTAGGGGACAGGTGGCCCCAGAGTCTTAGTAATGCCCTGCTCGTGTCCACTTCAGAGCCCTCTGAGTATGGAGGCTAAGAGGTCCCGGAAGGAGGCATGAAGAAGCAGTGGCTGGCTTTTGGAAGCAGAGACTGCCTCATGTCACTGCTGGTTTTCCCGAGGGCCCAGCCATGCCTGGGGCCTGGAGCTTCAGGGGGAACATGAGCAGGTTAGAACAGGAAACTGCTGAGTGTACAGAAACTGTTCTCCTGCCCTCTTCCTTCGTGCCTGGGCCTAAGAACCAGGAGCTGGCTCTTTTTGGAGTTACAGAATTGGGAGAGAGGATTCCCCTGCTGTGACTGACTGGTGACATGAGGAACAGGGCTGTGCCCTTCCAGACCTCCTGAGAAAGTGGTGCCCCTGCTCCTCTCCTGCACCCCAGAGGTCAGGATGCACTAGCCTTTCCTTCTGAAGGTCAGGAACCCTGGCTTTTTCCCCTCTGTCCCTCATGTCTCCTGGGCAAGTGTGTCTGTTCTGCACACTTAAAGCTGCCCCTGAAGGATGTGTTCAGGGTGTGAAGAAGTCCAGCTGTGGCTGCAGGCCAAGCTCCTGAGTTTCCAGTGCACCTTATTAGTCATAAAGTTGACACACACACACACACACACACACACTCACACACACATTTTCTATCAAACTGACTTCTGTGTTTCCAGCTGGCTGCAGCCAGTAGGTGGGCAGGGAAGGCGTGGTTATTGTCCTTAACACTTGCCCTGGGGGGAGGCGACAGTGCTATGAGCATCACCTGTGACTTTGTCATCAAGAGAAATCACAAATTATTCTATATCCCATTACAGTTGCATCAGATACTCTGGAATATGGTTTATTTTCATCAGTACTTTAAAATTACGGTGCTTACTGGACATTCAGCTGGATCTTGTTTTGTTTAATGCATTAATAAAGAAGCACACATATCACATATCACATATCCCCACTCTGTTGCTGCTCACATTGTAAGGGTTTTATTTCGTATGTTTGAAACATTATTCTGCTCCTTGTCAAATCCCTGGGCATTAGGACTATCTTCCAACATGTCACAGGATAACTATCCAAACAAGATTCTACTGCAAATGGTAGACACAGTCACACTAAATTCAGAGAATCAGTAGAAAATCCTAGTGACTCATTCAACCAGGCAGAAAGGAGGGGGAGCAGAGGACACAGGTTGGGGCTGCTGGGCTCCTGCAGGGTGTCAGGTTATCCTCTGAGTGAGAAGGAAAGTGCTGGAAGTTGATGGGGGCTGACTTATGATTTAAAACAGAATGTTCTGAAACATTTGGACTTGGTGCTCTAAAAAACATTGTGAAGCCAATGTGCTTTTGTTTATATACCTATCCACATTTAATATAAGAAACCCAAACAGAGAAATTTAAAACACAGGAATACAAAGCAACTATTCCATTGCATTAGTCATGAAGGTGCTAGAAAGCTCCACTCAGAGGAAACAAGAGTGAAAAAGCATTTTAATAAAGGCCATCCTGACTGGGCTAAGGTGGTATCTCATTATGGTTTTAATTTGCATGTCCCTGATGATTAGGGACGTTGAGCATTTTTTCCTATGTTTATTGACCATTTGTCTATCTTCTTTTGAGATGCTTCTGTTCATGTCTTTTGCCCACTTTTTAATGGAGTCGTTTGATTTTTTTCTTCTGATTTACTTGAGTTCTTTGTAGATTTTGGTTATTAGTCCTTTATCGGATGTATAGCTTGTGAATATTTTCTCCCATTTGGTAGGTTGTGTATTTGCTGTGCTAATTATTTCCTTGGCTGTGCAGAAGTTTTAAAATTTAATTTAATCAAGCCCCCAAAACAATAGATGCTGGTGTGGATGCAGAGAGAAAGGAACACTTATACACTGTTGGTGGGACTGCAAATTAGTACAACCTCTATGGAAAACAGTATGGAGATTCCTCAAAGAACTAAAAGTTGACCTACCATTTGATACAGCAATCCCACTACTGGGTATTTATCCAAAGGAAAAGAAGTCATTTTATCAAAAAGACACCTGCACATGAATGTTTATTGTAGCACAATTCACAATTGCAAAGATGTGGAATCAACCCAAATGCCCATCAATTCATGAGTGGATTAACAAATGTGGTATATGTATAGCATGGAATACTACTCAGCCATGAGGAAGGATGACTTAATGCCTTTTGAAACAAATTGGATGGAAGTGGAGACCATTATCTTAAGTGAAGCATCTAAAAAAGGAAAAACAAACACCACATGTACTCACTATTAAGTTGGAGCTAACTGATGAGCACACATGTGACTAGAGGGAAGTAAAACTCAAAGGAAATCAAGCAGGGGGGAGGGGGCTGAGGGGATGGGCAAAAACTTACCTAACAGTAGTACAATGAACACAATCTGGGTGACAGGCACACTTTTAACCCTGACTCGAGCATTATAAAGGCGATCCATGTAACCAAAAACATTTGTACCCCCATAATACATTGAAATAAACAAAAACCTTTACAATTAAAAAAAAAGAGTGAAGAGGCAAATGGCATCTTAGTATTATTATGTCACAAGGTCCCCTGAAAGGGCTGGGGCACTCCCAGGAGTCCCCTGCAAGGCTAGCGTCAGGGAGGGGATTGGGAGGCAGGATGCTGTTTGGATATGTTTGGTGAGCGATGCCTATGGAACACCCAGATGGGGATGTCACAGAGAGACTGGAAACATGAAGTGGCATTGAGGGAGAAGTCCCGGCTGGAGATGAACGTTTAGGAGTCATCCACACAGAGGTGCATTTGAAGCCCAGGCAAGGAGGACAGGGGAGAGGCCCCAGGCTGGGAGCAGGGAAAGCTGGCACCAGAGGGCAGTGTGGAGGGCAGAGGGGATGGGAGTGGATGGCAGTCAGCATATGCCCTGACCTGACTGTGCCCGCAGCTGTGCTGTGCTCCCCAGCCAGAGAGCCTGGACTTGTTCCTCCCTCCTAGGTGTGGCTGTTTGCAGGGCTCTGGCTCTCTGGTAGGCAG
The DNA here is from genome assembly GCA_023783475.1 of Daubentonia madagascariensis. Lineage (NCBI taxonomy): Eukaryota > Metazoa > Chordata > Mammalia > Primates > Daubentoniidae > Daubentonia > Daubentonia madagascariensis. The sequence continues at coordinate 14,549,928 of JAKFHU010002658.1, forward strand.
GACCAACATTCCTGGACAGTGGGGAAGCCCTCCCACTTCCCGTGGGCAGATTTCTGCCCTCCCTTGACCTTGCCTGTGTGGGGAGGTGTCCTGCTCATCCTCCCCAGAACTCCAACAGAAAGACAAACTGCAGGTAGGGAAAGGAGTGGATATACCCAAGAAATGCCTGGACCCCCAGCTTCCCCAGCTCCCCGAGTCCTGCCCTCCTTGGGTGGGCTTGAGCTCCCAGCCTCCCCCTCCTCCTGATGGCCTGCTCTAGGTCCCTGTGGCCCCTGCTCCCTTCCCCCAGCAAGATGGAGATGTAAGGTCCCCGGGGACTGTTCCAGCCACCATGGGCATCTCCGGTGAAAGCTCACGTTGCCACTCCCTAGAAAAATCCCTGCAAATGGAAAAGGCAGGGAGGGCCATTAGCTGAGCGTGTGATCTCCCCAGCCCCCACCGCACAGACCACTCACCTGCTCAGAGCCCGTTTCCACGTGAGAAAAAAGATCCCCCTAAAGTTTGCTGGAAGAGTTAGAAACAAGCAGTGGCAGTTCCAGGGCTTCTAGGTTCTGACCTCAGGACACGTGTACCCCCTTTCTTGGGGACGGTGCCTGGTGCCATCTCCACTCTCCTGGCCACCTGGGTTCGTGGTTCACATCCGCTCCCTCCAGGCTGGGGCTCCCTCCAGGCTGGGGCTCCCTCCTAGCTCCAACAGGAGGACACTACCAGATGTCTGAGGGAGGAGGAGTGAAGGGGTACCTGGGACCCCAGCGCAAGACGGGGCGGGGTGGGGGTGGGGGGGCCTGATTGCCAGGACACCAGCTCAAAGAAGGGGGCCTGGCACGGTGGCTTTGCGCCCAGGGCCACAGAGCGAGGTAGGCGGGGCCTCTTCAGATACCCTCAACCAGAATTCCTCCATCACATCAGACTGTCCTGATTTCCACCAGCATTCATTCGTTTATTATTCATTCAACAAATAAGGAGCATTTCCCATCTGCGTTCTGGTTGTGGCTGTGACAGGGGGCGGGGAACCGAGGGACGCGGCCGGAAGGTGCACGCACGCGCAGTCAGAGCAGCGTTCGCACGGGACGCAAGAATGCGTCTTTCACGGAGACCCCTGGACCCGGCCAGCCCACCGGACCGAGCAGCCCCGGCGCCGCGCCCCGGACCCGCCGCGCGTGCTGGGCGCTGTGGCCTGGCCTCTGCCTCCCCCTGCCGGCGGCGCGCCGCACTGCGGGCACGGAGCTCGCCCGCCGGGTGGGCGAAGGCAGCGAGTCCCTGGCCCTGCTCTCAGACCTCACAGGGGAGCTGCTTCTCAGTGACAAGCGGGCCGCTGCCGTCTTAACTGAGCATGTAAGAAAGAGGGCCGTGCCGCTGAAGAGCGAACGAGCTTTGCTGGATTCCCGAGCACCTCCCGCGCTCTGTCCCCCGTGCCTTGCGGAGACCGGAGTTGGAGGGGCCCGGGTTTCCCAGGCGAGGAGCGACAGGCCAGAGGGGAAAGGGCTTGGCACGTTCAGGGAGACATAGGGACCAGGCCAGGCACGGGGCCCACCTCTCTCCTGACCTCCAGGATACCCTGCGACACGCAGATGCTGCCCCTGGGAGGCCTGATAGGGGGCCAGGCCGGGGCGGGGGGGGGGGGCCTTCGTGGCTCTGGTCCTTGCAGCCCCTGTGAGCTTGGCAATGCCCGAGGTAATGACCATGAGAGCAGTCTGAACTCTTTAGGCAAATACAAGACGGGCTGTAAAGGACACGACAAGCAGAGAGACAGAGAGGAGGAGAGGCAGCAGCTTCATGGAGGGCTTAGCGACTGCAGAGCCCTCGCCTCTGCCGCCCCAGGGCGACGCAGACGCTGGGGGAGTGGCGTTGTTTGTAGTTTGCTGGTTTGGGTCCTGGCTCTGCCAGATTGTGCCCAGGGTCCAGAACTCCTCAGGCAAGCCGGTGGATTTTCTTCTCCACATCGGGAAGTGACCAGGCAGGGCTAAGGGCACTGCCCCTTATTACAATAAAATGCAGATGCCATGAGAAGGCAAGACGTCAAATTATTGACAGTTACTAGTAGAAACTTTTAAATGCATTTCTTTACAAAAGGTGTGCTGATGAGATCAGATGAAGTTGAGGAGACATGGCTGATAAATGACTATTGTCCCCAGGGAGCTGACTTGCACATTTCAGCCAGAGTGGACAAGGTGGGCCATGCAGGAGCTAGATGCTGGGTCCAGTCCTGCAGGAGGGACCTGGTATCTGGGAGCAGGTGACACGGCCTCTTGTCCTGGTGAACTGTGGTAGGTACACAGCCAGGATAGCGGAGGGTATGTGGGGGCCCAGGCCCTATGTGGACGATCAGGTGCCGGAGATAGCAGGAGGGTCTGTTGGTGGGGGACAGGCCCAGTGTCCCAGGACTTTGTTAGGACAGGCACTGGATAGTGGTTCTAGCTCAGAGCCACGAGGAGGAAGCCGTTGTTGGTGAGCACCCTCCATGTGCCAGCTGCTGGTATAATTTCCCTGCAGGAAGGAACGGCCTCTGTTTAGGAATGAAGGGGAGGAAGGCAAGGTCCAGAGGCTGCGGGCTGGGAGGAGAGGTCCCAGCAGAGCAGGAGTCCTGCTGCCTGGGAGGGGAGGGAGCAGGACAGACAGCGCGGGAGGGAGGAGCCGGGCCTTGTAGCCTTGGTCAGCAGAAAAGGCTGGGGGACTTTTAGGTGCTCAGGTTTACAATTTACTTTTATCTTAATTTATTCTCACTTTAACATATAGGTGTATAAAATTTTTAAATTTTATTCATTAAAAAATTTTTTAGATAATTATTTTCTTTTTTCTTCCTTGCCTTCTCCTTTCCTCTCCTCGCTTTTGCTCCCTTTTGACTCGTGTCAAAAACGGTGTGGGTGTCCTTTCCTATTTTTCTGCTTCCTTATATATGACTTTACAGTGTTTCTCCCCATTCAGCTGTACCTAGTGGAAATCCGTAGGCTAACCTGATGCTGCTGATTCATTCTCTTTAATGGCTGAATAATATTCCACGGTGGGAACTTTCTACCATAACTTATCCAGCCATCCCCCTACCAAAGGGCATTCACTTTGTTTCCGGGGTTTTACCACTGGAACAATGCTGCATTAAACATCTTATACATAAGTATGCCTTTATCTATTGGTGCTTTTATTTTTTTTGAGATGAGTCTCAGGAGATATATATGTTAGTCTTAGCATATATGTGCATTAAAAAAATTTAAAATATAGAAGGCAGGGCATGGGGGCTCATGCTGTAATTCCAGCACTTTGGGAGGCTGAGGTGGGAGGATTGCTTGAGGCCAGGAGTTTGAGACCAGCCTGGGCAACAAAATGAGACCCTGTCTCTATGGAAAAAAAAAAAAATTAGGCGGGTGTGTTGGTGATCACCTGTAGTCCCACCCACTTGAGAGGCTGAGGGAGGAGGATCGCTTGAGCCCAGGAATTTGTGGTTGCAATGAGCTGTGATGACGCCATTGCACTCTAGCCCAGGTGACAGAGTGAGACCCTGTGTAAAAAAAAAAAAAAAAAAAAAAATATATATATATATAAAAAATATATGTATGTACAGCCATAGTGCTTTCCAAAAAGACTGTATTACTTATGTTCTTACTAGCAATATATGAGGGCACCATTTTCCTTGGATTGTCACTCAGCTGATGTTATCACTTTTTATAATTTTTCCTAGTATAATTGATTTGAAGTATCTCATTCTTTTTAAATTTTAATTTCCCTAGAATTTTGCGTATCTTTTCACATGGTTGTTAGCTGTTCAGATTTGCTCTTCTATAAATTTCTCTTCCTACCCTTTCTCCAGTTTGACTTTTCCTTATCAATTTGATAGAGTTTTTGTATACTATAGGTATTGACTCTTTGTTTGCCATATCATTGCACATGTTTGTTCTAGATTTATCATTTGTTTATAATGTCTTTTGCCATAGGAAAGTCTGTTACTCTTTTGTTAAAAATTTTATTTAGAAATAATTGTAGAACATAGGAAATTGCAAAATAAATACAAAGAGTCCTGTGTACCCTGCACTCACTACATTTGTGATATCTTATATAGCTAGTTACTAAAGTTACATCTACATAGCTATGGATAGTAGTGCAGTGTTACAACCAGAAAATTGCCGTGGGTACATTACTGTTAACTGTAGACTTTAGTTTTTACCATTTTTAAAGCTACATTCATATGTGTATGTGTATGTGTGTGTGTATGTGTAGTTCTAGGCAAACTATAGTAGTTGTATGTAGTTTTATCACAGGTGTAGATTCATGTAACCACCTCCACAATCAAGATACAGAAGCGTCCACAAAGAACCCCCTGGTGCTACCCTCTGTATTCATGCCTACACCTGGCCACCCTCCCCTCCTTGTCCCCTGACCACCACTAACCTGTTCTCCATAGCTATGGTTCAGTCACTTTGCGCATGTTTTGTAAATGGAATAATACAATAAGTGACCTTTTGAGACTGATTTCCCCCCACACAATATATATGCAAGATGTTATAGCCTGTATTTTAATTGTAAGGGGTTTTAATTGTAAGAAGAAGGACCCTGGAGGAACGAGGCCACTGCATCTTGGCTGGAACCAGAAACCAGTCTTTTATATTTATATATTCAAATATATATGTCTTTTATTTTATAGCATCTGATTTCCAGATTTGGTTCAGGAAGTTCTCCCTGATCTTTAAATTGTAGATGTAGTCTCTTATATTTTTCTCACATTTATTTATTATTTTGGTTTTTTACATTTGAGTTTTTGCTCAATTAGGAATTTTTATGTAGTGTAAGATGGAGATCCGTTTACAAATATGTTTATTTCTAAAATTATGTGCACTACAGCTGTGCACTTCAAACTTTAATGCCTATTTCTGAACAGGCCTGAGACTCCACATTTCTAAGAAGCTCCTAGTGGTCTTGCATCTGTTGGCCCACGGGCTGCACTTTGAGTAGCATGTTCTGATGTAGGCTCTTGCCTTTGTCATTTTCTCTGTCTTTAATAAAAGCATTTTTATTGCTTATTACTGCTGTGTGCAAATGGTATTTTGAAGGAAAGGGAGTTTCAAGGAGAAGGAGCTTCAAAGTGCCACCCTTTTGGTGATCTCCTCTAGTTGCTTGGCTTTAAATTCATTTATATTCTACAATTTCCAATTTTTTTTTTGTCTCCAGTCCAGATTTCTCCTCTGAACCGTGGACTTGTACACTGCATTTCTACAATGCTTCTCAACTTGGACTTCTGATGGTGCTCCAGATCCCAGCATGTCCCAGGCTGAGCTCTGGGTCTTATCCCTCCTGGCAGCTGCTCCTCGGTGGATTTTCCCATCTCAGCAAATGGCAGCCCCATCTTTCCAGTTAAGAAAGAAGTCTTGGTATCTCCTGCTACCCTCAGAGCCCTTACCCTGTCTATCATCAGATGCAGGACAGTCGGCTTTCAGAGCACGCCCAGGATCTGCTGCCACCCCGACTAAGCCTCCCTACCGGCTCTCCCTGGCAATGTCCTCTGAGGTTATTTCCTGCTTCTGCTCCTATACTCTATCCTTGATGTAGAAGCTAAAGTGACTCTCGCACATGTCACTGTCCTGCTAAAACCCTGCCATAGCTCCCTGGTCACTCAGAGCAAAGGCCAAAGTCCTTACCAGACCCTGTGGGGGACCCTGCCTCATCGTCATCTGCTCCAAACGCACTGTCCAGACATCCAGGAACACTCTTTTTAGTTTTGGTCGCCTGGCCTGTCCCGTCCCCTCTCTCAGTCATTGTTCAACTGTTGCCTTCTTGGTGGACCTTCGCTGATGAGAAATTCCAGCGTCCTCTTGCAGCCCTGTCTTCTTCTTACTCTCCTCTTCCCCCTCTGCACTTGTCACCCCCTGCACTAGTTTCCCAGGGCTGCTGTAACAAAGAGCCACAAGCTGGGCGGCTGAAGCTACAGAGGTTTGTTGTCTCACGGTCTGGAAGCCAGAAGTCTCAAATCAAAGGGGGGCAGGGTTGGTTCCTTCTGAGGGCTGCAGGGGAACGTCTGTCCCGGCCTCGCTTCTTGGCTTGTAGATGGCCGTCTTCTCCTGTGTCTTCTCCTTGTCTTTGCTCTCTGCGTGTCTCTGTGCCAAAAGTTCCCCTTTTTATAAAGATACCAGTCATACAGGATTAAGGCCCACTCTGATGACTTCATTTTACCTTGATTACCCCTGCACAGACCCTGTCTTTAAATAAGGTCACATCCTGAGATGCTGGAGGTTAGGACTCTGACATATGAATTTTAAGGGGACACAATTCAACCCGTAACACCATCCAACATACTCTATATTTTGGTTATTTATTTTGTTTATTTTCTGTCTTCATTCACTAAGATAGAAGCTCCATGAAAGAAGGCATTTTTGCATGTTTTATAGAATATTTTTATCTCCCAGATGTAAGAAGCAGAACAGAAATGAAGGAAAAGTCACACAAATATGATGAGATAGGGGATCCAGAAATTTGGAGCCAGTACCAGGAGAACTTGGAGGCCAGGAGAAGCATCTTCCCCCTAGGACTCAGAGGAGTCTTGCAAGGGCATCAGTCTTCCTGCAGAAACTAGGGTGGGCGTTTGAGGGAATGTTACTTCTTTCATAGTTACTCAGCTCATACCTGGATCCCCTAAGAGATGTAACCAAGTGTGTGTGAACACCTGGCAGAGCTGGGATCTGAACCTGGTTCCCTGAGTCCAGAGCTTCTTTCCTGGATATTCTCAAATCTCTGGTTACAGTGCTCTCTCTCTCTCTCTCTCTCTCCACCACCCCCTGCTCCATGCAGTCAGAAACCCCAGCACTGGAAAGAAGACTTGCCTCAAAGCATGTGAGGAAATGAAGGAATGGTTTCCTGTTTTAGTTGAATCCTCTGCCTCCCTTCCTTGGGGATCAAGATTGGACATGAACTTGGATGAAATGAGCCACAGACAACAGCTTGACAGCTCTGAGCTAAGGAACTGGGAATTCTGATCTCCATCCTTGAGTGGGGGTGGCCATGGGCAGTTCTCACTGAATGGGCAGACATCTCCTGCTGGGGGCTGTGATGGTGAATTTTATGTGTCAAGTTGATTGGGCCACAGGGTACACAGACATTTGGCCAAATATTATTCTGGTTGTGTCTGTGAGGGTCTTTCTGGATGAGATTAACATTTAAATCAGTAGGCTGCAAGCTGCAGGTTGCCCTCTGTCTTAGTCCATTTGTGTTGTTGTAAAGGAATACCTGAGGCTGGGTGATTTGTAAAGAAAAGAGGTTTGTTTGGCTCACTGTTGTGCAGGCTGTACGAGAAGCACGGTGCTGGCATCTTGATCTGGTGAGGGCCTCAGGAAGCTTCCACTCACTGTGGAAGGTGAAGGGGAGCAGGCATCACGCAGTGAGAGAGGAAGCAAGAGAGGGAGGGGGAGGGTGTCAGGCTCTTTAGCCACCAGCTCTTCAGGGAACTCATGGGAACTCACAGAGCAAGAACCCCTTCATAAGCACGGGGATAGCACCAAACCATTCACGAGGGATCTGCTCCCACGACCCAAACACTTCCCATCAGGCCCCATCTCTAACACCAGGGATCACATTTAAACATGAGATTTGGAGGCGACAAATATCCAAAGTACAGCACCTTCCCTAAGGTAGGTGGCCTCATCCAATCAGTTGAAGGTCTGAAGAAGAGGAAAAGATTTCCCCCCCAGCACGACAGTGGCCTTCAAACTGAGATGCCGGCATTTTCCTGCCTTCAGACTTGACTGAAACATCAGCTCTTCCTGGGTCTTGAGCCTGCCGAACATCAGACTGGAGCTTATACCACTGGCTTCTCTGGGCCTCCAGGCTGCTGACTCACCCTGTGGAGCTTGGGACTTCTCAGCCTCCCTAATCATGTGAGCCAATTCCTTACTATCTATCAATCATCTGTCATCTGTCATCTATCCATCCACCCTATTTGTTCTGTTTCTCTGGAGAACCCTGACTAACACAGCGTTCATTCTCCTCATGTGACCATGTTTGCTCCTAGGGGTCATTGTACATAGTATTGCAGCTCATTGTTTGCTTAGTTAGAGCCCAAATGAGGCCCTAGACCTTTTGAGGATCAAGGGGCATGTATGTCTGTGGCCAGCAGCAGGTGCGCATGGGTTGACCAGCTCCTGGGCGGGCACAGTGGCTGAGTAGCAGGTGGCTGCTGAGAAGGAGAGCAGGGCCAGGGCATTTTGGAGGGACAAACACAGTGATGCCCTAGGAGCAGGGATGGGAGCAGCAGTGGGCTGTGGCCACCCGAAACCCCAAACTCACAGCAGGATATTAAGACAAATGAAGGATGCCACTATAGTGTGCCAACATCCTCCCAGAAGGAGATGTGAGAAAGACTAAAGGGGAACAATACTTGAAGAATAATCAGTAATAATAACACACCAAGAGCTGTAGAGAAGCACTGAACCTCATCCTGAAAGAACCACAGGGTGTCAAGGACGATAGGTAAGAAGACACCCCACGCCACACGTATCTTATTGAAATAGGAGCCCGCGGAAGCCAAGGGAGGCTCGAGAAGCCTCCAGTGAGAAACAATCACCCACCTTTAGAAGAAGGAGACATTTGTGTTATTCCTCTCAGCAATAAAACCACAGGAATGTTTTAAAAATGTTGATGGAAATGTACTTTGAACCTGTAATTTTATATCAAGTGAATTTTCATTGCTATGTGATAGGAAAATAAGTATATTTTCAGGACTATAAGAGCTTAGAGAATTCGCTGCCCTGAGGCCTCTGGGGAACTCCTGGGGAAACGCGAGAGAAGAGGGAGCGAATTGGAAGGCGTCAGTCCCTCCGTCCTTCCTTCCACTCATTGCTTCCGCAAGTGCTTGCTGAGTGCTTGGCATGTGTGAGACGTTCTGTTAGGTGCTACAGATAAATCGTGAACAAAACGGACAAAAATCCTTGCCCTGGGGAGTTTACATTCCGGCGCAGTGGGAGAGAAAGAGTAAATGTAATAAACAAGCGGAACATACAGTGGCGTCAGGGAAAAGCCGGAGAGAAACCCACGCAGGAAGGGGGTTGTTGGGGGGCTGCACTACGGGCAAGGACCACGTTGAGATCTGGGATGAAACATTCTAGGAGGCCTGTGCAAAAGGAACACAGGAGAAAGAAAAGACAAGAAGCATGCGAGGGGAGCTGCCACCTCTGGGGTGCCTGAAAATACACCCTGACCCGTAGACGGTGGCAACCCACGTGCGGGATTCTGAGCCTTCTGCTTAGAAGGCTTTGGCGTTAAGTGCAGAGGGGAGAGGAGAGCTGAGTCCTAAGTACCTCAACGCCGAACCCAGACTTGGTAGAGACAGGTACACCCAGGATTAGCAGCCGGGGGCCACAGAAACGGGTGGGGTAGATGAGATGTCCCAAATGACCCAAGTCACCCTCACGACTGAAGGTCATCCGTGAGGCAGAAAAGCGGTCTCCCCGTGTCTCACAGGTAAAATGCCAATACTACCAGGAGCCTCTTCGTAAAGTTTTGTGGGAATTAAGGGGTATTAAATAAAATACCGTGCGAGTACCTGTCACCGTGCCTGGCATGTGGAAAACACTCAATAAAAGATGTGTATGCTCATCATTATGGTGTGGGGACCAAGGTTGCCCGGGTCTGTCTTCCAGCTTCCTCATTTGGTGGGGGAGTGAGGTCATGTTCAGTGTCTTCACTGTAAACGGGGTGACTGCTGGCACTCAGCCAGGAGGGCCGCTTCCATATTATGTGAGGTGCTACCTACAGACAGGAGGGAGGCCTGGCACAAACATAAAGCACGTTTGACGGATTTCGTTATTAGCAGGGCAGGACCTAAGACTGATTCGTTTTTGTATCCCCAACTCTAGAACTGACCTGGGGGCAAAAGTGACGCTCAGTTAAGTTTTTCTGAATGGATTTATATCAAATAGAAATCAATCCGAGGCCAGGCCAGCGGTGGACACTTGTCCTTTCGTCTGCCCGAACATTCTCCTCTGCTTTTGAGACTAGGCCTGTCCTTTCGGGAAGCGCCCCGCGTCCTGCTTTCCTCACCTTTCAGTCCTTGCGGAAGCCACCACATTCCTTCTCGAGCCACGCGTTGCCTGTCCCCGTGATCAGCCCCGCCGGGCACTTGACCCAACCTGGCGGCCGAGGTCTCCTTCCCATTCTTTTCCTTACCCTTTCCACGTCATTAAATTCTTTAGGTTACAGATTATATTTTACCAAAGTAATAACCTTACGTGATTTGAAAGGCCACATACCCTGGACTTTTAACTAAAAACACCAGTCATCTGCTCTCTCCTTACCCATGCCAAATTCTTACTCCTCCATGGCGACCACTTTCAACTCTTTGAAGTGCGTCCTTTATCTCCCTATTTTTAAAGAATACATTCCTATTGCAGTTTCGTGGTTTTTGGATGTTCTCTCCTCCTGTGGTGGAAGTGAAGAGGGACTGATCTTTCATGCCTCGCCAGGCATAACTTACACCTCCCCTGGCCTCACAATGCCGATACTGTTTTATCACAGAATTTAAATTAGTAGCTAGTGATTATGTTTTCTAGTAGGTAAGTATTGTTTGCAGCTCTGGTGCATAGAATACTATAATTATATTTTCATTCTTGTACAACTTTTCATCCCCGGAAGTTAACGATGACCTTGCTATTGTGTTTACGTAGGTTTCTGGGTACCTGTGGCAGAAACTGTTGAGTACCCACCAACCACATCTGTCCCCCACTTCTTCTGGCCACAAGGCTTGACTACATTTCCTACTCTGCCTTGCAGGTAAGCGTGACCATGGGATAAACTCCTTTCTATTGGTACCAACTGAGTGTTTTTGTACCAAAAAACCCCCAAAAACAAAAATTAACAAACTCCTTTAAAACAATGAGAGTCTCTTCCGGGGCCAGAGTATTTTAGTGGGCACAACTCTTTCAGACCCTTCTCTAACTTCCCACCAGCGACATGCCAGATGTGGCCAAGGCTCTGTTTTGGCAGCGATAAGCCCTTGGCGACAGAAAAACACAACTCAAGGGAAGCTGGATCACTACTGTTTCCAGACCACCAACCTGGAATGCTCACCTTGACCTGCTTTATGAGAGAGAAATGAATTTCTCTGTTCTTTAAGGAACTGCATCTGAGGTCTTTTTGTTATAGCAGGTTAGTTTGACCTTAAGAGAAGTTAGTTTCTTGAAGCAGGTGGTACCATAACTGAAATGATTAATGTATGACTGTGGCTTAGCAGTCTGGTGACTGCTGGTGAGCAAATACATCACAGTCTGGAAAGCTATCTCCTAGTCAGGGCTCTCCAGAGAAACAGAACCAGCAGGATGCATACATATATAGAATGATTTATTTTAAGGAATTGGCTCACATGATTGTGGAGGCTTGGTCAGTCCAAAATCTGGTGGCAGAGCCTGGCAGGCTGGAGACCCAGGGAAGAACTCATGTTAGTTCAGCCCATCAGCAGCAGATTTCCTTCTTGCTTGAGGAAGGTCAGTCTTTTGTTCTGTTCAGGCCTTCGGCTGATGGGACGAGGCCCACCCACGTTGGGGAGGGCAATCTGCTTTACTGAAAACTCCACTTTTGAGTGGACTTTTAATTTAAGTCCACTACTTGACATTTAAGTCCACTGACTTAAATGTTAATCTCATCCAAAAACACCCTCACAGAAACATCTGAAATAATGTTTGATCAAATATCTGGGTGTTGTAGCCCAGCCAAGTTGCCACAATAAATCAACCATCACATTATCACTAATTCATCTTGAACTGAAAATTCTCTCCTCAGTACATTCAAAACACAGGAGGTGTCGGGGCAGATATTGTTGGCCGTGGAGGCATCTCCTCTGGGTCTCTGTCTTCTGGCCCTCCACACAGGCCTCCTCAAAACTGCCTCCCTGGGATTTCCAGCATCCTGGAAAATTCCTTAGCCTCTTTCCTGTGTTTCCTGCCTGATCATGGAACTTCCATCTTTTTCCTTTTTGGTTTATGCCCTTAATTTTGGTGGTTTGCTGGAAAACTTTTGAAAATTAATTTTCCTAGTTTGTGGCAGAAGTTCTTAATTTTCATGAAGATTGATTTATCAATTTTGCTTTTATGGCTCATGCTTATGTTGTGTCTAAGTAATCTTTGCCTAATCCCAAATCAGAAAGATTTCTTCTTACATTGTCTTGTAGACGTGTGATACTTTTAGGCTTTACATTTAGGCTTCTGGTTAACTTTAAGTTTAGTTTTGTATATGGTGCCATCTACGAATTAAAGTTTCTCTTCGACTCCCTCCCTTCCTTCTTCCCTTCCTTCCTTTGTATGTGAAGGTATGAAATCTCCGATTATTTCCGCTCTGTTTTTTTCAAGACTTTCCTTTCTCCGTTCCCATCTGAATGCCCTTATTGCCCTGACCAGACTCTCCTATAGAATATTGCATAGAAATGGTGAGTGGAATTCTTGTCTTGTTTCTGGTCTTAGGGAGGAAGCATTTGGTCTTTCATCAGTGTGGTGTTTGCTGTGGGTAGTTTGTACATGTCCTTAATCAGGTTGAGGAAGTTCCCTTCTATTTCTTGTTTGCTGAGAATCTTTATCAAAAATGGATGCCCACAAATAAAACAAAAAAAAAAAAAGAAAAAGAAAAAGAAAGAAAAAAGATTAAAAAAAAGGTTGGTTGTTGCTGATAATGGGCTATTAAAAGAAAAGAAAAGGACGCTGGATTTTGTGAAATGTTTTTTCTGCATGTATTGAGATGACCATATGGATTTTTCTTTCTGTCTAATAATATGGTGAATTATATTGCTTGATTTTCTAATTTTAAACCATTGAATTCCAATTGGTTGTGATTTATTATCTTTTTATATATTGTTAGTTTCAATGTGCTAAAATTTTTTATAAGAAATTTTAGAACTATGTTTAAGAAAGATATCGTAGTTTTCTTTTTTTGGAATGTGTTTGGTTTGGTATCAGAATAATTCTAGCTTCTCATAATAATTTAAAAAATATTCTTTCCTCTTCACTTTTCTGGCAAAGTTTGTACAGCATTGGTTTCTTCCTTAAACATTTGATAGGATTCCCCTGTGGAGCTCTCTGCACCTGGAGTTTTTCTTTGTGGGATGTTTTTTAACTACAAATTCAATTTTGTCAATAGATACAGGCTATTCGGTTTATTTCTTCTTGAGTGAGTGTTGGAACTTTGTGTCACCTGAGAAATTTGTCCAATTTGTTTAAATTGTCAACATCATTGGCATCAATTTGTTTATAGTATTCCCTTATCATACTGTTCATATCTGTATTACTGGAAGTGATGTTACCTCTCTAAATCCTGACGTTAGTGACTTGCTTCTTCTTTCTGTTCTTTTTTCTGATCGATTTGGCTGGAGACTTATTAATTCTATTGATATTCTCAAAGAAGCAGAGCTTGGGTTCATTGATTTTCTCTATTGTTTTTCTGTTTTTTATTTCACTGACTTCCGCTCTGATATGTGTGATTTTTTTCTTGTACTTACTTTGGTTTCCATTTGCTCTTGTTATTTTTATTTTATTAAGGTGGATGCTGAACTCACTGATTTGAAACAATTCTTTTCCAATGCAGATGTTTGGTGCTATAAGTTTTTCTCTAAACACTGCTTGGGCTGCATACTACAAGTGTTGATATGTTGTGTTTTCATCTTCTTTCAGTTAAAAGATTTTCAATTTCTCTTTTTATTTCTTCTTTGATCAGTGTGTTACTTAGAAAAATTATTTAGTTACTAAAATTTGGGGATTTTCTAGATCTCTTTCTATTATTGATTTCCAATTTAATTTAATTTTGTAGTCTGAGAACATATTTTTATGACTGGAGTCCTTTTAAATTTATTAAGACTTGTTTCATGGCCCAGCATATGGTTGATATTGGTAAATGTTCCATCTGAACCTGAAAAGAATGTGTTTCCTGCTGTTGTTGAGTGTTGTGTTCTACAAATGTCACTTGGGTCGAGTCGATTGATGCTGTTGTGCATGTCTCCAATATCCTTACTGACCACCGGTTTACACGCTCTATCAATTGTCAAGAGAGTGATGTTGAAATCTCTGACTCTACCTGGGGGTTTGTTTATATCTACTTGTCTGTATCAAGTTTTGCTTCATGTATTTTGAAACTCTGTTATTAGGTATATAAGCATTTAGGATTGTTGTTATGTCCTCTTGATACCTGTATCATTATGACAAGATTCTCTTTATCCTTTGTAATAGTTTTTGTTCTGAAATCAACTTTGTCAGATATTAATATGCTATCACTTTCTTTTTTCCAGCTTTATTGACAAACTATTATTTCTTTTGATTAGTATTAGTATGGTATACATTTTCCCATCCTTTGCATTTAACTTATTTGTATCTTTATATTCAAAGTAAATTTCCTGTAGGCAGTAATACATGCTTACTTTTTTATCCCATTTGACAATAACTAACTTTTAAATGGGTTTTTGGACCATTTACATTTAATGTGATTATTGACATAGTTGAGTTTAAATCTATCATCTTGCTATTTGTTTTCTATTTGTCCCATCTATTCTTTGTTCCTTTTTCCTTGTTTCTCTACCTTCTCTTGGATTTATTGAACATTTAAAAATAATTCCATATCATTTACTTTGTTGTATTATTAACTATATTTTTTGTTGTGATACTTAGTGTTGTCTTCAGAGTTTTGATATACGTATATTTACTTATCACAGTATACCGTTGAGTGATACGATACCACTTCATGTGTAGTGAAAGGGACTTACAACAACAGCCTACTTCCATTTCTTCCCCTCTGTTCTTCGTGCTATTATCATAACATATTTTACTTCGATATACGTTATAAATTCTATAATGTATTGTTATTGCTCTAAGCAATTAATTATTTTTTATGATAGTTTAATTTTTAAACATCTTTATATTTACTCATACAGTTACCATTTCTGCTGCTCTCCAATCCTTTGTATAGGTACAGATTTCCATATGGCATAATTTTTCTTTTGTTTGCATCTCTCATAGCACAGATCTACTGGAGATACATTCTTTTGACTATTGCATGGCAGAAAAAGTCTTTATTTTACCTTCATTTTTGAAAGATATTATCTTTGGGTGAAGAATTCTAGATTGACAGTTATTTTTCCTCAAACTTTAAAGATGTTCCTTCACTGTCTTCAGGCTTGCACGAGAAGTCTGCTCTCCTCCTTGTCTTCATTTCTTTCTGTGTAATGTGTCTTACTTCTCTAGCTACTTTTAAGGTTTCCCTTTAACAGCAGTTTTGGGCAATATGATATGACATGACTTGATGTAGTATTCATCTTGAGCCTCTTCAATCTGTCGGTTTATACTTTTGTAATGATGAGTTTTAGGAAAGCTGGCCTTGATGTGTCATGAAAGGATGGGTTTTAGGAAGGCTGGTCTGGACATGTCACGGGAGAAAAAATTACCTGTTCAGTATGGGTCTCCCCACTGGACTTTAAAGCTCCATAAATACCCCCAAACTCTGTGTGGCTCAGAGTAGCTGCACTGTGTAGCTGCTCAAGGTTTGTTGAGTGAATGAAAGAGTGAATAAGTGAATGAACTACACTCTTGTTTTCTACCCTTCCTAGTTCTCAGCTTGGTATTTCATCTATGGCTTCAAATCCTACTAAAGTGAACTACCTGGGCACAAAGAAAGAGTTGAAAAATTTACCAGAAACTGTTCCCAGGAGGCTGTGAAGAGAGTGAAGTGCAGAATGTGCCCCTGGAGGGACCTGAGGAATGGAGTGTCTTGGGCTGTGTTCACACACCGTTAGTAGCTTGGTGATGTGCTGCAGCTCAGCTCCATGAGCATTGCACTTGCTGGGAAGTATTGCCTCGACCAACATTTTGTGAAAATCAAACATTTGGTTGTGGGGGGTTTAGGGAGATGAAAAAACTAATTATAGTGTCTTTGGGGGACCTGTAGCACTTGGAATCCTGGTTATAATTCTAGTCTCTATAGGATTTGCTTCAGTTTTTTTATTTCTATGTTTGGTGTGACAATACATTTACTTAGTGGACATTTGTCAAGGGTTTCAAGTCACAGCTTTTGTGGGCTTCCATCTTTTTTGGAAAGAAGACAGATTTTCTGAGTATTTCGAATTTCACGACAATGCGGGCTGCCTCACATGGACAACTGGTATGTCGTGAAGGCTTGGAGCTCATTTACGTGTCATTGTTTGGAAGTTCTGAAAGAGCACCGGGGCCAATGATGTTGAAATTCTTTAACAATCTGAATTATTCTGCTATTCATTTGCTTAGATCAATTTGTCTTTAAAATTTATTATAGTATAAAAGATACGGAAGGAGAAATGGATTAAAAGGCTTGTGTTCAAGCCAAGGTTCTGCTACATAAAAATAAGGAGAGTGAGACACCCAGCCTGAGAAAGATGGCATGGACTTGTTTCTCCCTGTTCTTCCCTGCTAAGCCCAGCACAACCCTGGAAACAGAGCAAGAGGGCCAGAGGAGAACCTGGAATGTGGAAGGAGGAAGGTAGCATGGTTTGGGACCCGAGGACTGAAGAACAATGCAGCAACAGTGGTCTTACATCCCCTACCCAGCTCAGCAAGGCAACCCCTCAACCTAGCAACAGAAGGTGGCGCAGGTGGGCACGTTCCTCCTCCAGATGGAAAGACAGTTCTTCCCACCAAAGCAGATGAGAGGGACACCTGCAAGAGGGACTGATTGGGGGACCTACGAGCGATAAGCAGCCAGCAGGGACGTGCTATCCTTCTCTCTGGACTCTGGGCTCTCTTCTTGACGGAGAAATACTGAGCGTCTGAGCAGCACTCAGAAACAATCCTGCAACAGGTGGCCCGGCCCGGGAAGGCTCTTAGTCTCTGTAGGACGGGGACTGCCCTCTCCCACTCGGAGACCCTGGGAATAGATCTAGCTATATATACTGCAACTATAAGTACACCCTGATAAGTCTTAGGTATGTATTGCTACAGTAATCAATACAGTGGATATTGGGCAACAACAGACACACAGATCAATGGTACAAAATAGAGAACCCAGAAATAGACCCACAGAAACGAGCCCAGTTGATTTTTAACAAAGCTGCAAAAACAAGCCAATGGAGGGAGGCAGCCTTTGCAACAAATGGGGGTGGAAGGATTGTACATCCATGGGCACCCCCCAAAAAAAAACCCCAAAACAAAAAACAAAACCCAACTTAAACTTTGCACCTTATACAAAAATTAACTCCAAATGGACTTAGTCTAAAATGTAAAATAATTAGGAATTATTCCCTTTTCCCAGATTGTAATTTCTCCTTCTTTACCTGATTCTTTGAGATATACACAAATGTGCTGTAGGCCAAACAGTACAACTTTTAGGGGAAGAAAAGAGAAAATATATAAGATCCAGGGCTATTTCTTAGAACTGACACCAAAAGCATGACCTATAAAAGGAAAAATGGATAAATTGGACTTCATTAAAATTAAAAACTTTTGTTCTGCAGAAGTTCACGTGAAGAGGATGAAAAGACCAGCTATAGACTGGGAGAAAATATTGCAAACCACATGTCTGTCAAAGGACTGTTACCTAGAATGTATACACTCTCAAAAATCAACAGTAAAGAAACAATCCAATTACAAAGTGCACAAAAGCTATGACAGTTTTTCTGAGGAGGATACATAGATGGCAAATAAGCACAGGAGACAATATTCAACATTATTAACCACTAGGTAAATGATATATTACTACACATGAATCAGAATGGCTAAAATAAAAAAGTAACAACGTCAAATGTCGGCAAGGATGTAGAGAAACTGGATCACTCTATCATTGCTGGTGAGAATGTAAAATGGTACAGCCACTCTGGAAAACAGTTTTTCAGTTTCTTAAAAACTAAACATGCAACTACCACATAACCTAGTAATCACACCTCTGGGCATTCATCTCAGATAAATTAAAATCATGTTCACACAAAAGTCTGTACCTGAATATTCAAAGAAGCTTTATCAGTAATAGTCAAAACAGCCCAGATGTCCTTTAACAGGTGAATAGTTAAATAAACTGGGGTATGTTCATACCATGGGACACTGCTCAGCCATCAAAAGGAATGAGCTATGGATACATATAACTTTTTGAAGTTATGACAGTTATGCTCAGTGGAAAAAGCCAATCTTAAAAGGTTACCTATTATATGATTCCATTTATATGACATTCTTGAAGTGACAACAGTTTAGAAATGGAGAGTAGATTATGGGTTGCCAGGGAGGTGGTGCTGGGAGGGAGGTGTGGATGGTTATGGGAAGGCAGCACCAGGGATCTTTGTGATGAGGGCATGTTCTGTGTCTTGACTGTGGTGCTCAACACATGAACCTACACATGTGACAAAATGTACAGCACTAAATACACACACACGCAAATGAGTACAAGTAATATTGGGGAATTCTGAATAAGATTGTTCTGTTGTATCAATATTCATATCACTACCAATATCCTGATTGTGATGGTGTTCTGTCATTTGCAAAATAATACCTTTGGGAGAAACTGAGTAAAAGGTACGTGGGATCTCTTTGTGTTATTTCTTATAACTACATCTGAACCTATAACTTATTTCAATAAAAATTTCATTTAAGAAAATAAAGGACAAAGCCTGAGGGGTGTATCCAAATCCATAAAAATGTTTGGAAGATCTCAAACATGCTTATAATGAAACCAGGATTTCGAAAATAAAAAACTAAATTGGAGGTGACATCCGTTTAGCACACAAGACCCCCAGGCCCTGTTCTGAGCGTTGTATGTGCATAAACTCTTTTCCTCTTCTTCATGCTTGTCTTTTCAAGATTTTCCCTCCTTAGAGAAACTGTGGCTCCATTTCCTCAACAGTATAAGGGTGATAATATGTCTTCTGGGGTAGAGATGAGGTGTTAAATGAATCTCAACACACGAGGTGCAGATACCAGGCCCTGACACGTAGATGGTGCTCACGTAAAGCTGATATCAATACAGGAATTATTCCCTTTTCCAAGATCATAATTTGTCCTTCTTTACCTGATTCTTTGAGATGTACACAAACATGCTGTAGGCCAAGAATAGGAATGAGTGTGGTGAAAGACAAAACTTGGGTGTGTGAGAGAAGCAAACTTATTTGTCTTCAAATAACTGCAAATTAAGTGTCTGAAAGAAGCAATGTGTAAAAAATCTTGGCAAAGTTCATGCGGTAGTGATGGGATAGTCATAAGATGATTTTAGAAATAAATTTTTAATTTTAGAATAGTTTTAGATTTACAGAGATGTTCTAAAGACAGTACAGAGAGGCCCTATATGCCCTGCTCCCTGTTTCCCCTATTGTTAATATTTTACATTACTATGGAATATTTGTACCAACTAATGGACTGATATTGATATACTGTTATTAACTAAAGTCCATACTTTATTTGGACTTCCTTATTGTTTCCCTAATGTCCTTTTTCCTGTCCTAGGATCCCATCCAGGACACCACATTCCATCAGTCATCCTGTACCCCCAGGCTCCTCTGGCTATGACAGTTTCTCAGATCTTCTATGTCTTTGATGACCTTGACAATGGTGAGGAGCGTGGTCAGGAATATTGTAGAATATACCTCAACTGCGGTTTGTTTGATGTTTCTCTCATGGTTAGACTGGGGTTACGGGGTTTTGGGAGGAAGACTACAGAGGAAAAGTGCCATCATCTTCATAGGATATCAGGGTGTCTGCTGTCACCATGAGTTATCATTGATGATGTTGACTTTGGCCACCTGATGAGGAAGTGTTTGCCAGTGTTCCCACTGTAAGGTTACTTTCTGTTTCCCCTTTCCAGACAGTACCCTTTGGAATAAAGTCACTACACTCAGTGAATGCTTAAGGATCGGAGATCTATGCTCCACCTCAAGAGTACCTACAATAAACTATATGGAATTTTTTGGTGCAGGAGATTTGTCTCTTCTCCCCTGCATTAATCAGGGGTCTCCAGAGAAACAGAAACAATAGGATGGAGCTATATGAGGAGATTTCTTATGAGGGAGTGTCTTACATGATTATGAAGGCTGAGAAGTCCCACAGTCTGCAGTCTGCAAGCTGGAAACCCAGGAAAGCTGGTGGTGTAATTCACTCCAAGTCTGAAGGCCTGAGAACCAGGATCTCCGATGTCTGAGGGCAGGAGGAAATGGATGTCCCAGCTCAAGAAGAGGGAAAGGATTCACCCTAACTCTGTCCTTTTGTTCTATTTGGGCCCTCAATGGATTGGACGGTGCCCACTCATATTGGTGAGGGTGGATTTTTCTTACTCAATTCAAATTCTACCAATTCAAATGCTAGTTTCTCCCAGAAACATCCTCATGGACATACCCAGAAATAATGTTTTACCAGCTATCTGGGCATCCTTTAGCCTAGTCAAGTTCACACATAAAATTAACCATCAGATCTCCTTTTACTTGTCAATCATTTATTTAAATCATTGCAGATTTATGGCTATTTTATACTTTGGGTTATAATCCAATACTACTTTATCAATTTTCTCTCTCAAATGGTCCCAGATTTGATCTTTGGGAGCTTTCATTTTTTTCCTGTGTCCCTTTGACACATCCCCATCATTTGTTTTTGTTTGTTTGTTTGTTTTTAGCATTTTCTTACTTTCTGGCACTACAAGATAGTCCAGGTTCATCTTGTATATTCTCTGCTGAGCCCTGGAACCAGCCAATTCTTCAAGGAGCCCTGGTTCCTTTTATTGGAGAATGGCATTTGAAACCAAGACCTGGGCATTGGGAATGCTTGATGCTATTGGAATGTCATTGCTTCTAAGCCCTCTTAGAAGACAGAGCAAGGAAACATGTGTGTGTATATTAACCTTTGCATACACACAGCTTTATAAATGTATCTAATATCTGTCCATACATGTCTATGTCCATCCATCTGCAGATACATTTGATATTAAGCCAAACAGGAGTTCACACTGATGTTTCCACCTCTCATCCAGTACCATATGCTTCAGTTTAGCTTGCTTATCTGTAAAATGATGTTTGAAAAAGGAACTTGTACATTATTTACTGCTATATATTGTTATTTAAAAACCAGAAGTTAAATTTTCTTTCTGCTAAAATGACCTGCATAGAGCATTTAGTCTGATTTTAGCATGAGGGAGTAAGTTTCCTTACTTTCTATAATCTTACTCAGTCTACCAATTCAAATGCTAATTTCTCCCAGAAACATCCTCATGGACATACCCAGAAATAATGTTTTACCAGCTATCTGGGCATCCCTTAGCCCAGTCAAGTTCACACATAAAATTAACCATCACATCTCCTTTTACTTATCAATCATTTATTTAAATCATTGCAGATTTATGGCTATTTTATACTTTGGGTTATAATCCAATACTACTTTATGAATTTTCTGCCCAGATGGCAGAGGCTCCTTGTATACCCAGGTACATGTCTGTGCTTTTGGTGACTTTGTCATGTCCTTCATTAGAAACAGGACACGGGAGGGAACTCCTCACTTCTGAGTGACTTGGGCTCCTCCAGGCATATTATCATCTTCCATGCCATTTTGCTTAATAGGTAGTCAAACTATTGTTCTTAGGCACCCATGGTTCAATCTTAATTAAGCAACCAAATCTCTGAAAATTCTTTTGATTTTTGCCCTCTCAAGATCAAATCCTAAATTCAGAAAAATAATATATTTTGGATTTTGTTAACACTGAGAACCATTCTTGTGATTGCTCAGAGAGGCACCAGAAAATCACAAAGATGTTATGTGTTAACTGCAAAGGAAACCCTGATTATTATTATTGTTATTTAAAAAAAAATATTTATTTATTTCAGAGTATTATGGGGGTACAGACATTTGGGTTACATGTATTGCCTTTACTCTGCCTGAGTCAGAGCTTCAAGCATGCCCATCTCCCAGAGAGTGCACTCTGCACCCCTTAGGTGTGAATTTACCCATCCCTTCCTCCCCCCTCCCACCTGCCCAACACCCGATGAATGTTACTTCCATATGTGCATGTAAAAGTTGATCATTTGATGTGTTACTTCCATATGTGCACATATAAGTTGATCAGTTAGTATCAACTTGATGGTGAGTACAGGTGGTGCTTGTTTTTCCATTCTCAAGATACTTCGCTTAGGAGGATGGCCTCCAGCTCCATCTAGGATAATACAAGAGGTGTTAGTTCACCGTTGTTTTCTGTGGTTGAGTAGTACTCCATGGTATACATATACCACATTTTATTAATCCACTCATGTATTGATGGGCGCTTGGGTTGTTTCCACATCTTTGCAGTTGTGAATTGTGCTGCTGTAAACATTCGAGTGCAGATGTCTTTATTATAGAATGTCTTTTTTTCCTCTGGGTAAATACCCAGTAGTGGGATAACTGGATCAAATGGTAGTTCTACTTTTAGTTCTTTGAGGTATCTCCAAACTCCTTTCCATAGAGGTTGTACTAGTTTGCAGTCCCACCAGCAATGTACAAGTGTTCCTATCTCTCCACATCCATGCCAACATTTGTTGTTTTGGGACTTTGTGATATAAGCCATTCTCACTGGAGTTAAGTAGTATCTCATTGTGGTTTTGATTTGCCTTTCCCTGATGTTTAGAGATGTTGAGCATTTTTTCATATGTTTCTTAGCCATTAGTCTATCTTCTTTTGAGAAGTTTCTATTTATGTCCTTTGCCCATTTTTTAATGGGGTTGTTTGACTTTTTCTTGCTGATTTTCCTGAGTTTTATATAGATTCTAGTTATTAGTCCTTTGTCGGATGTATAGCATGCAAAAATTTTCTCCCATTCTGTAGGTTGTCTGTCCACTCTAGCAATAGTTTCTTTGGCTGTGCAGAAGCTTCTTAATTTGATCAGGTCCCAGTTGTTTATTTTTGCTGTTGCTGAGATTGCTTTTGGGGTTTTCTTCATAAATTCTTTGCCTAGGCTGATGTCTGTAAGAGTTTTTCCAACATTTTCTTCTAGAATTCTTATGGTTTCATGTCTTAGGTTTAAGTCTGTTATCCATGGTGAGTTGATTTATGTGAAAGGTGAGAGGTGAGGATCCTGTTTCAGTCTTCTATATGTGGCTATCCAATTTTCCCAGCACCATTTATTGAATAGGGATTCTTTTCCCCTGTGTATGTTTTTGTCTGCTTTGTCAAAAATCAGACGGCTATATGAGGATGGAGGAAACCCTGATTAAAGCCATATAAAATAATTCAGTATTGTACTCTAATACAGAACTTGATTTCCCCTATTTTCATTTTGTTGGTTACTGGAATAAAATAACCACAGCTCTGTCATCAACAGCTTGTGTCTGCCACCTTCTCCTGATTGCCTGATGGCTCTGCTCTAAGTTACAGGCTAAGAAATTAGGTCTTCAAGAAACATGATTAGTTTCAGAATGTTATCATGGAAAGGAATGTACTAGGTACTGTTGACTAGTCACATTCTAAGAAATGGGTGCAGACTTTGGCGATTAGGATGACTTTGCTTTGACAACTTTCAGACTGTACTGTAGTCTAAGTCAAGATTTCCAGGCCAGAGCAGACAAGTTCACAAAATCAGAATGCTAACCCAAGATCCAATGGAATAAGAATGAAGTGCATAGGGCTGAATGAAATAGCTGTCATTATTCATTTAGAATGTTGTTGAAAACTGTATTTAATGATCTTTTTTTCTGATGGATATAAGAGTAAGCCCTTTGCCTTCCTTTTTTATTTGTTTCTAACCCTAAATTTTGTAGACTATGCTTTGGCAAACTGAAATGAAATGTTTATGGGGCTTTGTTCTTCAATTATTCAATGGTATGCCCTGTCATTAAAGCTCACATTATGCTGTCATGTAGCTCGTATTTCTTCATGGTGGCCAGAGATTTCATGAGAGTCTTGTCAAATGCTTTGTCTGAGCCTAGGTATATTTATTTCTTAGCCCTTATATTCTAAACTACTTATCAGACCAACCTTACTGAAAAAGGGACTGTCTTTCATGACCTGGCCTTAGGGATCTCATGGGGTGTGAAGGCATCATCGCTTCCCTGTCTAGATGCTTTTGTGCCTTGTCTTGTAGCCCTGACTTTATAGCCTTATCTGGGACCAATAGAGTTCTAAGGTCTTCAGTGTATATAGTGTATCTTACTTCACTTTATGTTTTTAAAAAATTCACCATTTTCTTTATCCCAGCATCCTTTATTGTAGCTTTATTGTTCCTTAGAGACTCCCAAGAAGTTCACTGGTCCCATTTGGAAATACAGTGAGTTACAATTTCAGGGTAGATGGAAGAATATCAACGACCAGAGCCTGTGCCATTAAGCAGTTGATCCTCTCCCAGAAGGCTTAGTGTTCCCCTGAGGTAGTGAATAAATAAATGGAGGGATGAATAAAATGTCATTTTCCTGATTCTGGGAAAACACTGCTCACATAACTTCTGACACCAAATGTGTTGGTTTTTTTCCTGACACTAAGCAATTCTCCCTGTCTAGACACCAACTGGGTGTTCCACGATTCAATTCAATTTTGATACTATCTACCTGGAGTCAGTGTCAGATCCCATAGGCTAGGGGCTCAATCGCACGAACCTACCGCCACCCACAAGTCCCAAGAGCCATCTGTGCTTCTGACCACACAGCTGTCAGTCAAGGGCTCCCACGACCCACTCAAGAATGGCTCAGAGAACTCGGAGATGCTTTACTTACATTTACCAGAGTATTATAAACAACTCAGGAACAGCAGATGGCAGAGATGCACAGGACCGGGTATGGGGGTGGCACAGAGCTTCTGTGCCCTCTCTGGGCCCACCCCCATCCCAGCACCTCCATGTGTCCACCAACCTGGAAGCTCATCGGATCCTGTTCAAGAGTTTTTATAGAGGTTAAGCTCCAGCTCCCCCTCCTGTTTCCCAGCAGTCAGTGGGTGCTGAAAGCTCCCACCCTCTAGTCACCTGGTCTGTTTGGTGACCAGCCCCCTCCTGAGGCTATCTAGGATCCCCACCCTAAGTCACCTCATTAGTACGAACTCAAGTGTGATCAAAAGGGGCTTGTTATGAATAACAGAAGATGCTCCTAGCACTCAGGAAAATCCGAGGATTCTAGGAGCTCTGTGCCTGGGGACAAAGACCAAATAGATCTCTTATTATGCCACATTGCTTCTGACTTCTCAGCCTCCAGGTCTTGGTTGAGATGCTGTTTCCTCAAGGGAGGCTTCCCTGCCCATCCAGTCCAAGTTAGGCTCCCTGACAGTCTTTTCCATGACACCCTGTTTGTTTCACAACTTCCCGTGTGTGTTTGAGGGCTCGTGTGTTCACTGTCCGCAATCCCTATGGGAGAAGGACTGTGCTCGTGCTGTCCCTCAAGGTTCACACGGCCCTGGCTCAACCTCACGCACAGAGTGGACACTCAAGTATCTGTTGGGTCATGACACAGGAGTATTTATTCATAGAAATAAAACAGGGGATTGATAATCCAGCCACAGGGATGAAGGTTGAATATACATAGATTTACTTGTAGACTTAGGGTTGATTTGAGTTAAATTCAGGAATATTTAGGGGGATAATGGCCATTTATTCTACATGCTCTGATTCTGACCACAATGGGGTCATTTACAGAGCTGGTCACAAGTGTGGCAGGTGGTCTGTCTGCTTCACAGTGTTGTACCTGAAAAATTTAACATGAAACATGTAGCTTTAGGCAGATGATAAGGTCAAATACAGGTTATTCAGATTTTGGGCACCATTGGTGAGAGGGAAACTTGTAGAAAGAAGCTGGGTTTGAGGACAGAGGTCAGTCTGCACATATCATGGTGGAATTTTTTTTTAAAGTTAATTTAACCTCTGTAAAAGAAAATAAAATTTCAAGACCCTCAAAATTTATTAAGCCAAGAGAAAAGTTAAGCCCTGGAGACTGAGCACATAGCATGTTTGCAACTCTGCTTCTTAGACTATAGCTTAACTCTCTTCCCCATTGTCCTTGTTCTGTAAATGGCCAGGAGAGACCAGAGACAGACCTCTCCACTCCAGTCACTCATCTCTGTTCCAGATTAACTGCCTCCTCTACTGTCCTGTACTAACTCAGACTGGTGGCACCTGAGATCCCACGACAGTTACATCTTCAGGGTGGAATGTTAAGTATACCTTTCCCAAAACAAACAGACCACTTTGACTAATCAGATATTTGTAACTATGCATTAAGCCTTACATAGAGAGATGTTGAAATTCTGCTAAGCTTCGCTAAACTTTATGTATAGAAGCGATCCCAACCTTCTACACTTTGGAACACTGACTTCCCTTCTTTGGAATCTGCTTCCCGGTGGCTTATCAAACTTCTTGCTTCAATGAACTCTCCTTAAACTAGATTCTGACCCTTTCGACTATGTAGGTTGGCACCTTTCAGTTTCTTTTTATGTAAACAACACAGCTCTCACGCGAGGAACCAATGAAATGTGAGAATATTACAGTAAAGGGAGCCGTGGCTGTGCAGGCATCTGCGACCTTCTGCAGCGGGGACAATGCTATCAGGCCCTGACTGCTCACATCCCACAGCTGCCAGACTCGGGACTTTGGGAAGGGCTCCCAGTTCCTTTTCTCAGAGCCACTTGAGGGAACTAGAGTAGAGTGGGCTGTTGTGTGAGCCATGGTCAGAGGGAGGGGAAGGCTCTGTCCTTGGATGAAGGAAACTGAGGACAACCCCGCATGTGGGTTAGGTTGTCCCCATGCCTGCCTGGTGTGGTGAGGGGACAGGAGGGGGCGGCCTCAGCTGCACCAGAAAGGGGCTTCTGTGCCTGGAGGAAGAGGACTGCAGACAGGAGAGCTTCAGAACAAGCCTTGGTCTTTCTACTCCAGGCCCTGAGGTGGCTGGGCCTGCTGTCGCTCCCCTGAGGAGCCTGGAGCCATCCCTCGGCCCCTACAGGCAGGATCCTGGGGGAACCAGGAAGGAAGGCCCAGGTACGTGTGTGTGTTTGTGC
This sequence comes from Daubentonia madagascariensis, assembly GCA_023783475.1. Classification (NCBI taxonomy): domain Eukaryota; kingdom Metazoa; phylum Chordata; class Mammalia; order Primates; family Daubentoniidae; genus Daubentonia; species Daubentonia madagascariensis. The sequence continues at coordinate 14,576,798 of JAKFHU010002658.1, forward strand.
ACTCATGCCCGAGATGGTTTGTGTTCATGGTTGTGTGTGTGTGAGTGTGAGTGGGTGTGTGCATGAGAGTCAGTGTGTGAATGAGAGTCGGTGTGAGCGTACACAAGTGTGTGAGAATGTGTAGGAGAGTGAGCGTATGATCGTGTGAATGTGTTTGAGTGCCTGCGTGTGTGAGAGTGTGTGAGTGTATGAATATGTGTGAGTGTGTGATTGAGTGCATGTGCACACCCTGACCAGCTGGCAGACAGTGTGCACATGGAGCGTGCAAGCACAGAGAGATTGAGAAGATGTCACTGATGTCACTTCCAAGGAGGGGAAGCTGGCCCCGGTGGAGGGTGGAGAACGCAGTGAGGGTCAGGTCCCCATAGTCCAGGGTCATGGGGAGGCCTGGGGGTGCTGACCAGTGTCAGGCCTTCATGCTGAGAAAACCCATTCTTGGAAACTCAGGGTGGTCCTGATATTAACTCTTCCAGCTCAAGGTCTTTACTTAGTCTTGGCAATGTCACAGGAAAGACCATGTCTCAGCACACTGGGTCTGAAATCCTCCATTTTCTGTTCCTTCAACGCTCTTTCATTATCTGTCCACCTGTGAAGCCTCAGGGCTTGCGAAGCGAGTTAGATGATATTCTTGCCATCAAGAGCCATACAATCTGGGGAAGAACTCAGGTTCAACAGTCTGATAAGCATTTTCCTGCTGTATTAGTCAGGATTTTCCCACAGAAACAGAACCGATAAGAAGAGTGCGTGTGGGGTGTGTGTGCGTAGAGAGATTGATTTTAAGGAATTGGCTCATGTGACTGTGGAAGCTGACAAGTTTGAAATTTGCAGGGCAGGCCAATAAGCCGGACTCACAGGAGTTGATGCTGCAGGTTTGAGTTTTGAGTTTTGAATCTAAAGACAGTCTGGAGGAAGAATTCCTTCTTCCTTGGGGGACCTCAGTCTTTTGCTTTTAAGGCCTTCTGCTGATCAGATGAGGCCCACCACATGGAGGAGGGTCATCTGCTTTACTCAAAACATGCTGATTTAAATGTTAATCTAGAAGCGAAGTATCACAAGAGTGGAAAAACAAGCACCACTGGTACTCACCATCAAATTAGTACTAACTGATCAATACTTATGTCACACATGGAAATAATATTCATCAGGGGTTGGGCAGGTGGGAGGAGGGGGGAGGGGATGGGAAAACTCTCACCTAATGGGTGAGGGGCACACAGTTTGGGGGATGTCCACGATTGTAGCTCTGACTTGGGCAGTGTATAGACAATATATATAACCAAAGTGTTGTACACCCATAATATTCTGAAATAATGAAAAAAAAGGAATGTTAATCTCATCTGAAAAATACCTTCACAGCAACATCTAGACTGGTGTTCGACCAAATATTTGGGTACTGTGGCCCAGCCAAGTTGACATAAAATTAGCCCTCCTATCCACGGTGATAGGAAACCCTGCAGAGCAGAGTGTGGACCTGAAGGCAGGAGAGGGGGGTCCAGGGAGTCAGAGCGTGTGGCCCCAGGGTCATGCCTGAAAGGAGGATGGGACTGGCCGCGGTAGACTAGGGGGTGGGAAGTAGCTGGCAAGTGCGGCAGAGGGAGTAACCTGGACATCTCACGCTATAGTGCCAACAGTGGGGGGTGGGTAGTGCCTGTAGCACCTTGTCCCATGGCCCACCAGGTGCAAAGGGGCTAAGCGAGGAAGCCCAGGCCAGCTGCGGGCTGGGGGACCACTGTGCAGAGCGTGGGTGGGAGCTACCCTAGATCAAAAGCTCCCAGCATCTAGAGAGGGTGTGCCCGTCCTTGCACATGCATTTGGGCCTGTAGCTGGGTTGTATCATGTGTGCTTTTATGTGATGTGCTTCAAGTCGGGAAGGTGAAGGTTATTATGAGTCTAGCTCATTAAAAACATGGGCAGCGCAGGGGAAAGTATGCACAGACATGCTCAATCGGATGCCACCTGCCCACCTGGGTGACCTGGGTCCCCTTATTTATCTTGTCTAAGTCTCAGTTGCCACAGCTGCCAATAGAGACCTTGATGCTATCTCACAGACCTTGCTAGCATTAATGGTAGCAATTAAAGAAGGTGTCTGTGATAGTCTCTGGCATCTGGCCTGGCTGTGTCTCCAGTGTAGTAATGGTCCTCCTGGCTGCAAGGCCAGTGTGTCCAGCTTTGCTGCAAAGTCACTTTGCCTATCATTCCAAGTTTCCACAGGAAACTCCATAGGAGTGTGTTAGGTGAATCCTTTGCCAATTCTGAAACTTAATCTTCTTGTGAAAAAGAGTGGAGTGCAGGGAAAGAACAGGGAACATAAGGAAGACTCACAGACCGAGGGTCTCCTAGAAACATAGTGGTCACCTACCTTATTTCCAAGGTTGTTGGACCTGAGACAGTGCCTTTACCTAGCAGATGCACCATAGATATTTGTTAAACCAGTAGATGTTAAACAAATGTGTTTGATATTTGTTAACCATTTGGGGAACTCACACTGCAGGAAGGGCCTCAAGAGCTGGGACTGCATGTGGTAGAGGGTAGGATCCCTCCTCAGACCCAGCACAGGCATCAACCAAGGGAATGTTTTTGAAGACTGTATGGTAAAAGGGAAATCTAAAATCTAAAAATATGTGTGGACAGCCTCATTGCTCAAATATCAAGACATAGCAAATTGCAGTCCTGGAAGAAGAGGAATCTTACAAGCTCAAGCAGTCGCACAAGAGGCATTTCTAATAGCGCTTCCTGATTTTCCCACAGCATATGGTCCCGGTAATTAGCACAGCACCACATAGCTTCCCCTTGTTGTAAGCTGGTGACATGATGCAAGAGAAATCAGCAGGGCATTGCAGTTTATTTTGACTTAGAATGCATGCAGCTACATATGGTTTTAATAAGCTTTGAATGAACAATCCCTTTACCCCATTAATGTTTTTTAGAGCAGGCTGTTCTGGTCTTTACTAAAAGATAGAGTGACCAAAAAAGTGAGATCAAAGCAGTTTTGCTGTAGTCCCAGTGTGTCTTTAGAATGTCCCATATGCATCTCCTCTGGGTACTAACTATAGGATCAATGTTAGCCTGGAGGCAAGTCTCTGGTGGTATGCCCCCAGGCTCTGTCCCAGGCCAAGTCTTGATTAGCATGTTTATCATAGCAAGAGGATTCATCAAGCCTGCAGATAACATGGTGCAAAACCATTTAAGATAGAGTCAAAATCTAAAATAATCCCACCAACCTGGACAAATCTCTCAAGATAAAATCCATGAGGGAAAACTTTGAGGACTTTGATGGGGGCCATTTGGCTTCAGAAAGTGTGAAAAGACCTACCTTTTGAGAAAAGTGGGATGTGGCTTCAAGAGAAGCCCTTGTCTGTGGTCTTGCACAGGGCAGCCCGCACATGGGTGTTGTGCTCCATTCTGGGCACCACAATCTCAGGGAGTTGTAAATCAAGGGGAGAGATGACTGAGGAAGGAGACCTGGGTGGGGAGGGGACTAGAAACACCTCCCCACATAAGAAGCAAGAAAAAAGAAAACTCCAAGCCTCTGGGGCTTATCAAACCTCTTTCCTCTTCTTGTCCCCTCAATGTCTATCTAGGAGGAAATGTCCCTGAAGGGCATTTAAGCTTCTGGTTGATCTATCAGCTGGTCTATTGATGATGTATGGCACGTTGCTGGGGGGAAGGGTGTCCACTTTTTGGAGAGACTTCCAGGGTTTCTGGAGAGGAAGCTGGAGTTTCACGGGTGCATGCAGTGGGGTTCACGGACAATGGGAGGAGCTCAGGGCTGCCGTTATTTGTCTGTGGTGGGGTCCTGGCCCCAAAATTCACCCATCAGAGGCTTGGGAAAGTTGCTTGTGCTTCTGAGTCTGCATTTCCTCCTCTGTACTGTTTGACATAACAGTAGCAGTTTGAAGGCAGAAGAAGATCATGGACATCGAGATAAACGGTAGACCGCTGTATCATGGGAAGGGCCATTCCGTATCCCTAGTGTATTATGATGGTGGCTGAGAGTAAAACCTCCAAGCCCTGTCTTCAACCAACTGCCACCTCCCACGAGGCTTCCAGGGGAGATGAGTGCAGTCAACAAAGTCAGAAGAATCCTTTTATTGCTTCCTGGGTTTTGTTGCACCCAAATGCACTTACAATGCGCTGGGCTGTTATTCTCCAGGTTGAGGTAGTCTGGGGCTATGATCCAGGGCAACCTTCGCTCCTTTCTTTACGCCCAAACATGGAAGCTGAGACTCCATGTCTCATTACTCCACTGGAAGAAGAATCTAATCCCAGGACGGTGCATGAGGGAGAGAGAAAAAACAATACAAAAAAGGAGGCAGAAGACATCATGGAAAATGGCAAAGTTGGGAACTCCAAGGCTCTATCCCTCCATAAAATCATCTAATGAACTGGCCAAAAATGTCAGAAACAATTTTGGCAGAACTCTGGAATCTCTTGACAAACTTAAAAGAACCAGTGGAAGGCTTGGTGAAGAAAGAAGCAGCTGCATTTTAAATTGCCTGCCTACCATCCTCCACATCCCAGGTTGGCAGTGACAGTGAGGACAGCAGCCCACACTCCTGGGGTGCGTTACTAAGGCCAAAGGGAGCAAAAGAAACCCTATTCTGAAAGAATTGTGGTGGTGGGTTTTAACATGTGTGGAAGCTCTTTCAAGGACCATTGTAGTCCTTGCCTTGTTTTGCCTGACTCAGAGTGGTCTCCGGGCTGGGGTGGCTTCCTGGGTAACTTTTGCCAAGAGCACCTAAAGGCAAAAGTATTGTCTGCAGCAGCCTGGGTTAAGGGAGAACAGTCAGGGTAAGAATTAGAAAGACTAAAAAGCCTGGGAAAGAAGAGGTTGGGAAAGGAAACACATGTAAGGGCTTTATAAAACTTTCATGTATACCAGGCAACTGAGAAGGCCACATGCATGCTCAGGGCTGGCGGCAGAGAAGAAACATGAGAAGACTCTAAGCTTTCACCTCTGGCTGGCCTTCAAGTTCTGTGCAAGCGGGAAGTAAAGGTTAAGGCAGAATGGGAGAATTTTTTTACTTTTTCTTATTTTTTTCTTGTTGCAACTCCAGGTATTTAAGGAAACTACCAAAACACTAGCTGACCACTAAGTTAATGGAACATAGACATCAGCTGCCACACACAACAGAAAATACAGACTAAAAGAAATAGTTTAGAAAAGTCAATAAGCAAGCAAACAACAACAACCCACAATAGGCAGCAACAACAAATCCTGGGGGCAGGGGGAATTCTCATTTTCATAGTTGAAACATTATAATATTCAAAATGTCCAGTTTTAAACAGAAAATTATGAGGTAAGTAAACAAGAGTGTATCACTATTCACAGGAAAAAAGAAAATTAATAGAAACTCTCCACGAGGAAGCCTAGACATTGGACTTGCTAGACAAATAATTTAAACCAACTCTCTAAAATATGCTTAAAGAGCTAAAGGACACCATAGACAAAGAATTAAAGGACATCAGAAAAATGTCTCACCAAGTAGATAATATCAATAAAGAGACACAAATTATAAAAAGAAACAAAATAGGAATTGTGGAATGAAAAGTACAGTAGCTGGAATAAAAAATTCACTAGAGAGGTGCAACAGTAGATTTGAGCAGGTAGAAGAAAGAATCAGCCAACTTGAAGATAGGTCAGTTGAGATGATCAAATCTGAGGAGCAGAAAAAGGAAAGAATGAAGAAAAATGAGCAGAGCCTAAGAGATCTGTGCGACACCGTGAAGAAAACCAATATACACATGGTAGTAGTCCGAGAGGAAGAGCAGAAAGAGAAGGGGGTAGAAAGAATATTTGAGGAAACAATGGCCAAAATTTTTCCAAATTTAATGAATGACACAAATATACAAATCTAAAAAGCACAATTGTTGAAAGCCAAAGCCAAAGAGAGAATTTCAAAAGCAGCAAGAGAACAGTGACTCATCACCTACAAGGGGTTCTCAATAAGAGTAACAGCCAGTTTCCCATCAGAAATCACGGAGGCCAGAAGGCAGTGGGATGACATATTGGAAGTGCTAAAAGAAAAAAAAAAAACCTGTCAACCAAGAATTCTATATTTGGCAAAGATGTCCCTCAAAAGTGAAGGAGAAATTAAGACATTGTCAGAGAAACAAAACTGAGGGAGTTCATCATCAATAGACTGATCCTAAAAGAAACGCTAAAGGAATTTCTCCAGGCTGAAGTGAAAGGACACTAGGCAGTAACTCAAAGCCATACAAAGAAATAATAATTAAAAAATGGTAAAGACAGCTAGAGAGGTAATTGTAAAAGCCAGTGATATAACTTGTTGTTCCTGTATAACTTAGAAGGAAAATTCTTGAAACAATAATTGTGAATGTATATTAGCAGGCATGCAACATGTGAAGATGTAACTTGTGACAATAACAACGTAAGTGAGGGAGGGAGCTGTAAAGGGTATAGTTTTTTTTTTACACTACTGAAATCAAGATGGTATTAATTCAAATTTGTTTGTTATAAAGTTAAGATGCTAATTATAATCTCCTGGGTAGCTGCTAAGGAAAAAGCCTAAAATATAAATAGGGAAAGAAACAAGAAGGGAATAGATATGTATTTCTTGTTCCTTAATTTATCTATCACTGCCTTCTTTTGATACTGATTTTTTCCTAGTGTACTATTTGAAAAATGATAAGGAAATAAGGTGATGGATATGTTAATTAGCATGATTTAATCATTCCACATTGTTTACATTTATCAAAACATCATATCATGCTCCATAAATCTACACAATTATGATTTATCAATTAAAATAATACTAATAAAAATAAAAAGACATATAGAAAACAAATAGCAAAATGTCAGAAGTCATTCCTGATCAGGAATTATGTTAAATGTAAATAGATTAAACACTCTAATTAAATGACAGAGACTGCCAGAATGAATTAACAAAATGATGCATCTGTTCACTGTCTACCAGAGGCTCATTTTAGTTCCAAAGGCATGAATAGGTTTCAAATGAAAGGACAGAAAGTGATATTCCATGCAAATAGTAACCAAAAGAGAGCAGGGATATATCAGAGAAAATAGACTTTAAGACAAAAATTGTTATAAGAGACAAAGGAGGAAATTATACATTGATGAAAAAGTCAGTCCATCAAGAAGATATACCAGTATCCACACCTAACAATAGATCCCCAAAATTTATGAAGCAAAACTGCTATAACTGGACTGAGTAAATATTTGGAGACTTCAATAACCCACTATCAATAATGGATTGAACAACTAGACAGAAGATCAATAAAGAAATAGAGAACTTGAATAACATTACAAACCAACTAGACCTTAGAGAAGTATATAAAACACTTTACCCCAAAAAAGCAAATTATATATTTTTCTTAAGTGCACGTGGAGCATTTTCCAGGAAAGACCATAAGTTAGGGCACAAAAAAAAATCTCAGTAAACTTAAGGATATTGACATCATATAAATGATTTTCTCCAATCACAATGAAATGAAACCAGAAAATAACAGTAGAAAAACTGGAAAATTCACAAATACGTGGAAATTAAATAACACTCTCAAACAACTAATGGATTAAAGAAATTGCAAGTGAAATTTAGAAACATCTGGAGATCAATGAAAATAATGACGCAACATACCAAATCTATAGAATACAGCAAAAGCAGTACACAGAGGGCAACACATTTACATTTATAAAGAAGATCCCAAACAATGACCTGACCTTACACCTTCATGAACTAGAAAGAGAAGAGCCAACTAAACCCAAAGTTATCAGAAGGAAGGAAATAATAAAGATCAGAGCAGAGATAAACAAAATAGAGAATAAAAACAACTGAGAGATTAAACAAACCCAAAAGTTGGTTCTTTGAAAAGATCAATAGAATTGGAAAACATTTGGCTAGATTGACCCTGAAAAAAACAGAGAAGACTCAAAGTAGGAAAATCAGAAGTGAATGTCAAGACACAGCTATAGGCCTTTATTACCTCGGGGCTTGATCCTCCATCTCTCCAAGTCCCTTCCTGCTCTCTGAGAACAAAGTGAGGACAGAAGGAGTCGCTAAGTCATACCAAGTATGTGACTTCTCACCCTGTTCTTAGCAGGGATAAGACCTGCTATGCTACCCACCATCATGAAGAGGAGTTGGTAGACAAAAAGTGTCCTGCGTTCCAGCTGCTACAGGGGCGGGGCTCTGATCTGCTTAAAAGAAATTCTCCTGCAGCCCTACTGCTCTAAGAATTAAATTCGTGGTGCTTTTTGCATAACAGGAAGTGTAACTCAGTTCTCAGAATTTCTTTTGTCTTGCCTTCAATAATATTTGCTCCTTTGCTCATTTCTCTGCACTAAAACAAAACAAAAACTCCAAACACTTGAACAAATTTCCCAAAAACATACCACAAAGTTTGAGGAAATAGGAAACAAGATAAGGGACCAGGCAATACAATACCATTTTATTCTTGTGGAGTTTATACAACTCCCTATTGTAATTACAGTTTACACTTATTCACTATTGAAAAAAAATGGGTATTAGCTTCTACATCTTTGATAATGTGACTTCTAGAAATGTATGCATCCATTTTAATAAAATTTCTTTACCAATAATTTAGATGACAAAACTTGTTATAACTATCTATGCTTCTCTGAGATATTTCCTTCCCACAGAAGGATGCCTTTTATTCTCAGAATTCCTGGTTCCTCTTTTACAAAATCAGCTGCTTCCTTACTAGTGCTTGATCAAGTCTGTTAATGGGTATAATGTTAATTGTCCTTCCTCCTTCCCCACCTGCTGTAACAGAGTCTCTCACTATGTGTCTCCTCCCAATATAGTTTGGTCTGTCGTGAAGAGCATCCTTAGAAAGGATGGCCCCTTGGGCTTCCACCATGGACTCTCAAGCACTTTAATTCGAGAAGTACCAGGCTATTTCTTCTTTTTTGATGGCTGAGATGATCATTTTTTGCATCAGGGAGATCAAAAGATGAACTAGGTAAGTGGGTTTGCATTGGCAGCAGTTGGGTATGATGGTGTCTGCTTCCCAAAGGTGTGGTTTCTGTGGATTCTCTGCTCTTTGTGCACCCCTCCGTGGTGTGTGTGGGGGTTCACCTGGCACGGGGAAGTTTCCAGATGCTGGAAAGTAACATGGCAGCAGGCAATTGCTAGCACCCTTCCTCCAGGCTTGGTAATTTCCTCAGGACAGAGGCTGAAGTAGTACATCTCAAATTTTTTTTTTTACTGGAATAACATTAATTTTTCTGAATCCATTTTAGGGGAGAAGAAACAGAGATTACCTCCCCCTGGGGAAATCACCTATAAATAATCTTATAATAAGCTTAAAACTTGGTAATAAATCTTGATAGTGTTGAGAGCAGTGAAAAGCGTAGTTCTTTTTAGCTTATCCTGTTTAGCTGCTTGACACAACCATGTGCAATGTTTGGCTCACATAAGTGAGTTTTTCTTAACCACCTTCCTTCAGTGTGTCGGATCTGTTAGGGGGTTAGCCAACCGCCCAGACTCAACAGCTGTGTTCAATCAGACAATTTTTGTTTTTAACGGCAAAGGAAATAACAAAAAAACACTTGTACTCCCTAAATCTATTGAAATTAAAAAAGAAAGAAGAAAAATTAAGGACAATTTAGTAATTTATTAACCATTTATATTTCACTAAAAAGCCAACTCTACATAAAACAAAGAAAAAATAAAATAATGCAAGATGACTTCTTCCATGGGAAAAAAAAAAAGGAAAAAGACATATCTTACTTTTCACTGAGCCAGCTATTTTTTTTCCCTGTTCACCTAAGCCCACCATGTACTCTGCCCTCTGTAGATTATTGCTGTGTGAATTTTGAATAAAATAGTACAATCTACATTGTGCCCACACGTTTCTATAACACAAATGACCGGGAATAATATTATTACCATGGAAGGAAATTGAAAGCATGTTCTGTGATTTTTTTCCACCAAGGATAGCCAAATTAGGGGGAGTAAAGGAAAAAGCCTTTAGTTGGGCTGCTGTGCTGGCAGTTGCCACCTTTCTTGGGATATTTAGAAAAAGATAAAAAGCACCTGCAGCCAGGCCACCTGCCAGCCTAACAGAGCTCTTGGCTCCTGGCAGGTCGACCCCTTCTGTGCCCGCCGTGGCTTGGAGCTCTGCCCCTGTCTGTGCCACTTTGGCACCCTCAGTGCTTCTCTGAAATGTTGTTGTATTTCTTCACTGAAAAAAAGCATCTGTGGAAACCTCCAGACGTCCAAGCTGCTAACCTGAGTGGTCCAAATGGTTAGGGTGCTAGATATAAAGTTGCTTAACTGGAGTGGTCTGCCCCAAAGCATTTATTTTTCTGTGGGGTATAAGGATTTTCAGGAATGCGCATACTGTGTTTTAGCAGAGACACTTGTTTTATTAGCTGCTACCTTTCATTTCCTGATGAATTCACCTTGCTCTAGATTGTTGAGAGCCTTGTTAATAAAAGGAGAATCATCAAATAAGGATACTTCAATAAAGCCAAAGTAGAACTCTTTTCAAAGACAATCATGGCCTGAAGATAGAGTGGCAGTGAAGGGACTTAGAATAAAGTAGCACCCGATACCGTAAAGAAAATGATTATGACTTCCCGTGGACACAGGACTAATTGGTGTTTATAATGAAACAGTGACCTCCCTTCACAGCGTTTCCCCAAGCCTAGAGTCCCCTTCACTAGGTGAAGCTGGTTGTCAGCAAGAGTGGTGGATTTCAAAATAATAAATCTAGATTATTCTAAGAACAAGTATTTCTTTGACTTCACTTATGGTTACACAAAAGCAGAAGTTACTGAAGATTCTTTGTCCTCTTAACCTCCTCCCTGTGTTTGGGTGTAAATAAAGGAAGCTTGTCACGTAAGTTACCCATGTAGTGCTTGGAATAAGAGAAAAGTGTGTGTTTGCAGGATGGGGGACTGCTTGTGTGAAACGTTTCTCTACTATGGGTTTAAAACCTAGCATTCACTGCCAATCTCTTTGTTAACAGTTTGTAAATCAAGTAGAGGAAGAAAATAGAAATTAGCTTTCTGAAATTACGAATGTGAAACAAAGCAGAGAATAAATACTTGTCCAAAAATATATAAGTAAATGGGTATTGGGGATCACAATTTTTAAATATCTCAATTATTTTGATATGAAAGTTCTATTTCAAAGTTCTTTAAAATGATACCTAATGTTCTTATGTATTGTGTTCCAAATTTATTTAAATACAAGATGGAAACTTTGTGTGAAGTATGTTCTTTCAAAAAAGAAAAAAAAACCATTGACATTTTATTTGTATATATTTAATATATTTCTCAACAACATATTTACAGATGCACAAAACAGGTATTCCAGTAAGGCAATAGGTTTGGGAGACGTAAGTATGTAGCAGGGATGGGGAGGACCACAAGGCTCTCCTATAAAGGGAATCAGATACCCCCTACAACGTAACTTTAGGTCATTAGTTCGTCAAAATATAACTCCACTGCAAAGTCTGGCTGGTAGATTTTCCATGTTCTTGACTTATGGGGATTATCCAATTCGTTTCTTGGTAAATAAAGCCTAAGAATAGAAAAAAAAATGATTACATTTTATTTTAAGGCTAATCAAAAAGCCATGCAGTGGGGCACCCTTGGTAGAGCTTTAAAAAAGGACTCGCTCACCATGATTAGAGCCTCAGCCCCTTTTTCTGTGTCTCATTGTCTCCTTCCACCTTTCTGGTGAGATGAAAAATATCTAATCTTCAGTAACACATGTTACTGATTCTTTTAACATTGCTTTTATGGAATTAATGACATCCAGGCTTAATAAAATATCTAAATTTCTATATGTGACAGAAATCATTCAGAGACTAGATATGTATTAAAACCCAGGAATAAAATACTGTGTCTCTTTTAAATTATGGAAATTGGCATTTTTGGTTAAACAACAATCTCATGACTAATAATTACAGCTTTACCAAGTAGTATGTAAATTTAAATATTATAGAAATCTTTAGAAACTATATAAAAGTGATCTAACTTGTTGCTTCTCCAATATGAACATGATGTTTTGTTTGTTTGCTTTTAGAGTGCAGTGGTGTCACCATAGCTCACTTCAACCTCAAATTCCTGGGCTCAAGCAATCCTTTTGCCTTGGTCTCCCAAAGTGCTAGGATTACAGGGGTGAGCCACTGCACCCATAACCACAAACATGGTGTTTTAAGGAAAAAAAAATGCATCCTTCAGCAAGAACCACTTCTGAGGAGTAGCACCAAATGAAGCTCCAGATCTCACTATTTGAGGAAATTTGCTTATGTTATGAGTGAAAACTTATTGTTTGTATATATCCAGGAAAAAAATCAGTAGAAATATTCCATCAAATCCAAAGTTTACTCTATAAAAGTCCATTAAATGTGTGTGCATTACAAGTATGTAGACCAGATGTTTAATTTACTGTTCTCTTAAGGGACTTCAGGGGTTATTAGATCAAATTCAGACTTGAAGAAAAGACTAGGTTTGGATGTAACAGTAACTATTAATTCATGCCACATACAATCACAACCACTTCTTCAACTCTGGCCTGAATGATTTTTAAAATATTACTTTTTCCTTTTGTATCAGATAGTACGGTGGTACCAAAAATCTCAATTTTCCACCACCACAGAACAAATAGTTCTTAAAGTAGAGAACATCTAGACTCAGGAATGAGTTTCCAGATATGGTAGAAGGATTTTTTGGAATAAAAATCTTCAAATACAATTAATAATTACTTTTTTTTTTTGGTTTGTTTTAGAGACAGGGTCTTGCTCTGTTGCCCAGGCTGCTGGAGTACACTGGCTCGATCAAAGCTCACTGCAACCTCAAATGCCTGGGCTCAGGCAATCCTCCCACCTCAGCCTCCCAAGTAGCTGGGACTACAGGCACACACCACCATGCTTGGTCAATTTTTTTTTATATTCTGTAGAGACAGGGTCTCGCTACGTTGCCAGGCTGGTCTCAAACTTCTAGCCTCAAGCTGTCCTCCTGCCTTGGCTTCCCAAAGTGCTGGGATTATAGGCTTGAGCCACTGTGCCCAGCAAGTAATCACTTTTTAAAAAAAGGTTTCCCAATTTAGTTATTAGAAAATCACATTTAAGTGGGAGACTATCAATTAATGCTTTTCCAGCTGTCTTCCTTAATACTTATTGTGTCTTGTAACTTCTGCCCCAGATATGTGTGTCAAAAGCTTTGAAGCTAGCGGAAGCCTCCCTACATCCTGCCGTACTTTAGCATAGGATTTGGTGGTGGTCAGTTATCAGTCAATCAACACCTACTGAGGACCTGCCATATTCAAGGTACTGAGCAGACTCATATTAAACTTCCATGGGAAGAATTTATCATCACACTCAAGATCTGATTATAATACTTTTTAACTTATAACACAGTTTTATGGCATGGATCTTGAGGATGATGCAAAAGTGGATTTCAAGAACAGTTGTATTTTTAAAATAACCAGAGTAAGAGGAGTAGTAAGGCAATGAAGAATGGTTACTCAAGGATTTTACGGTTTCTATAAATTGAGCTTATGCCAACTGGGAAGGACTTGTCATTACACCTTACACACAGACTTTCAAGATTGGACTGTGGTCTATGGGATTATATTATATCCATACCTCTTGTTTTGGATGAAAGATGTATGAAACCAAAAGAAAAATGGGCAGTTGTCATAGTATTTAGGAAGATCCTAAAAAGATATGGTTTAAAAAAAAGGTTATTTTCATAGTAAAATTGATAACAAGAACTAATCATTCCAAAAGGATTAAAATTACTTCCTTTATTCCTTTATATATTTATCAAGCAATTGTAGCCATTAAATATGCAGCAGTCTACAGTCTATAACAATACACTCAAGACACAAAGGAGGCGGCTTTAAAAGAATGCTGTTGCTTTCTCTTGCTGTTTACATCAAAATTTTCAAGGAAATGTATTTTTCCATGATAGATATTTATAAATTTAAACATTGATCTTTTAATCTGGTTCAGATAGTGCTAAACAGAATCTACAAAGGACCTATGCCTACCTATATATACCCAAACTTATTTAGTGAATTCTTATGATTTCATGTTGCCTCAGCATCCATTTTCAATATGCTGGACTTTCTTACACCAGAAGCAAGGCTCAGTCACCTTTGACACAGTTTCCAGGTCTCCGCCTCCTCCCAATTCCTCAATGTGATGGATCCAGATATCTGCCTTATACAGCCACTTCCTGGTGACTACCTCCCTGTGGGAGAACTAGTACAACCTACTTGCCCCACCCCACAGACTTCCATACTCCACATGGACTGGGTGGATATGTTATAGTGACCCCCGCTCAGTCACAGCATGGCTCCATGAAACTTGTGCCTACTTGCATTAAACTCACCAATTAGACCTCCCCCCAGGAAACCTGCTTAGGTAACACCCTGGACCCCAATAAAGGCTTCAACTCTCAGGTCCCTCTCTCTTTCTATTGCTCCCCATCTACTAGTCAAGCTCAGGTCTCATGGATGGCTCCACCTTTCTAGTTGGCCCTGTGAGGTGTGCTGCCCTCTTTTCTCTGGAATCTGTAAGTAATAAAAACCACTTCTGTTATTTCATGTGTTCTGTTGTGCTGCCTTCTCTGTTTCACCTGGCCAACACACCTAACCCTAACTCTCCTCCCAGTCCGTGGCTATCTTGGTATGAATAAACTGGATACAGGCCAGACAAGAGCCACAAGGGTGTCTGCCATAAGCAGATTTTCTGTGAGAGCGACACCTGGTTATGGGTCAGACACTTAGGCATTGAGCCATCCACCAGGGTAAAGAAGTATTCTGTGAAAAGCACACTGTAAACATCCACAACCACCTCACCTGGAGCCCCATCGGAGCAGGCCTAGAATTTACAGTTACTCTCCAGAGAGAGACCTCAAGACCACATTAGAGGAAAATACAACACTCATCATCCACTTCTGTAAGGAGCAGCTATACTGAATAATTAACCATCATTGTTCATGATAATAGAAATACCTAAAAATTTTTTAAAGTGCTTTCATCTCATGGCTCCTGATAATCACAAAGGCTGAATATTACCAAGGTCTCCTGGGCCAGTGACCTTTACACCATTGCTTTTGCTCAGAGACCACTGTTTAAGCAAGAATTCAGTGGCTCCATTTTTCAAAGGGCAACATCTGATGTGGGAATTATCCAAATCACTTTCTTCAGTACATTCACCCCTTCATACCTCATAGATTCTCCTCCAATAGGTAGCAAGCAGGGGATGGAGGGCACAGGAAATAAGTTTTAAATTGATCAACATACATACTTGTTGGCAGTTCTGGTTGACAATTTAATAGCACAATGAACTAAAAATATTAAGGCTTAGAAATTTGTTATATACAGAATAATATTCAGATACATTTTATGACTGGTCAATACAAATTACACACTCATCATATTCAGAGTAATGACAATTGAAGACATTCTCATTTTTCATAAAGTAAATACTGAATTAATAAATACTATTTATAACATTATAATATAAACTCAGAGAAAAATCAAATCTCCCTTACTTTAAAGTATTTTATGAATTATGAGGAGCAATATGCTTTAAAGATGCAAAACAAAAATGTGATCACTGCTATGCGGTAAAACATATCTTTTTTTTAGCATCTTGACTTTTGTATTTTTTTTACTTGAAAATTAATACATGTAAATTATATAGAATTTAGAAAAAAAAATGAGCAAAAATTTCTCAAATTACATATGTTCTTCTTTTCAAAAAATTTGTTATAGATCTGATGTTGTTTTCCTACCCCTCCCTGGCAAAGGGTTGACATCCGTTATTTCCCTCGTTGGAAACTGTAACAAAGGAAATCCCAAACCCAAATCATTCAAGACACTGGACAAGGACAATGGAAGAGGCTGTTTCTTGATTACTCACGGAAGAAGAGGTAAACTGCACTTTCACATCATCATACAGAGGGATACAGTTGAATACGTGCATTATTACTCTGTTTGATTCAACATCATGAAATATCTGTGAATGAACACAAGGAATTCAGAACTGTAAACCTGGCTGATGATAACAGTGAAGTTCATTTTCATTTATCAAGGTTTCCTATATTTATCAAGTTCTTTTGGTCTTATAGCCCAATCACTACATGTATAAATAAATATTAATAATCTTTCCTATAAAGTTGAAATACTATTGTTTATATTTTTAAAAGGCCAACATGTTTGAAGGTTATAGTGGTGCTCTTTTGAAAAGTAAAGTATTCAATTTTCTATTAGAGTTTAGCCAATTAAATATTATTGCTTAATGTTATTATGGTAAATGTCATCTGATTTTTATATGTTGAGGCCTCTTTTGAGAATACACTAAGAAACTCAATTTTAAAGCTGGCATTGACATTCAAAAAGCAATGCATAACTCATCATGTTTTATCAAGAATACTGCATTTGTTGATGGGATCATAGGGCTATATCCATTGCAGGCTGCTGGATGGAGTGACCAAAGACAGGTCAAGTTTTTGGAATGAATGACTTTGAAGTTATACTAAGTATTTCTTTGTTATCGATTCACCCTTGAAAATAATGGCACCCACAATAAGGAAGGTCTGTGCTAGGCCCTGTGAAAAATACAAAAGAAGGTGCAGACTCAGTTGGTTAGTCCTTTCAGGGAGCTACATAAGAAACAATATTGGGATGACATATAATCGTCAAGCTATATGATCAAGACCGGGTGTGCTGTTACGCACTGTGTGTGTGGGGGTGCGTGGGGGGCGAGGTGAACAGGAGGTGTAGAATGAGAAAGCTTTATCAAGGAGGTAGAAATTGAG
Source organism: Daubentonia madagascariensis (assembly GCA_023783475.1). NCBI lineage: Eukaryota > Metazoa > Chordata > Mammalia > Primates > Daubentoniidae > Daubentonia > Daubentonia madagascariensis. The sequence goes on from JAKFHU010002658.1 coordinate 14,593,587, forward strand.
ATGGGCATGGAAGGATTTGGATAAATGAAGAAGAGCACTGAAAATAGAACCTAGTCAAGACAGAGGAAAATGATTAAAAAACCAACCCCATCAAATAGAAATCAGAGAGTTGTGTTCCAAGAGCCAGAAAGGATGACCCAGTCTACTTGGAATGGAATCTGCAGGTCAAGTCACCGCTGGAAATAAGCTCAGGTATGATGGGCTGTTATATCTTGGGAGCTCAAAAGCCAGGGAAATAAGAGTGAAGATGCTGAAGAATATAGTGTGGCACTTTCAATGTGACAAAGTGTCCTGATGATTATCACATATAACATTTATTTAGTGATTTATAGCTTACAAAGCAACTTCATATATATTATCTACTTTAATTCCCACAACACTTGAGATGTGATATTTATTTTATGGATGAGATGCTGAGCCAAAGATGTTAACTAACTTTGACAATGGGCACACAGTGTGTCTTCTGCTCTACCTACAGCTTTTCATAATGAAAGCAATACTTCAGGATGCATATTTCAGGACTCTGTATACTGCATTGTATAAGGAGAAAGAAAAGATGAGGAGACTATTTTAGAAATCTAGGCATGAGCAAATGAGGTCTTGGACTAGGTAGTGGCAGTGGGAACGGAAAGGTAGGGAGAGGGAAGAAAAATTTTGAAGGCATAATCAACAGGAATTGGTGACTAATTGTGTATTAGGGGGCCAAGGCAAAGAGAGAATCAAAGGTACTATGAAATTTTAAGGCCCGGGTGGGAGGATTTGCAGAAGCAGAGGAAAAGTTCATTTGATGAATTTGGGTTGACTAATTTGTTTGAATTGTTGGAATGGAGACTGTCCATGTTGCAGCTCCTGCATCTACAACTCAGTGGGTGTTCATAAATATCTGTTCAGTAAATGAGGGAACAAATAATTTAAAGAAGCGGAATGGGTGAGCATAACCAAGAATAGAGAGTTTGCTGCAATAAGAATAGAAAGCCAAGGATCAGGCCTGGGTGAATGCCTTCAATTAGGAGAGGCCCAAAAAAGGAGGCAGAGAGGAATAGGGTTAGTAATAGGAGAATTTGAGACAAAAGACTGGGAGAGAATTATAAAAGTTTATGGTTCTTAGACTCATGAAGGAAGCTTTCTTATTGTTTCAGAAAAAGCCTGTAGTTTTAGGCATTTCTTCATTTTAGCAAAACATTGCTTTGGATAAAGAGATTCCTCCCACTCTTGCATTGTTTCTCATAGTGTCATCCCACAGAACCTCTGAGTTAGAATCACTTGAGACATTTCTAAGCTACAGGTTCCTGGGCCCCATTCTAATTTCCTGAATCATACTTTGGTGGTACAACCTAGGAATGTGCATCTTTACAAACTCCTAGGTGGTTTTCATGCACACTAAAATTTTAGAATCAGTGCTATATAATAAAAGATAAAATGGCCCAGAAGAGGAGAATATGCCTAAAATGACCAGATATGTGAATTTAAAACCTTGATAGATTCCTGGTAACATGCTCAGCATTTTGGGAAAGTGAAAGGCAAAGCAACATCCTGCACCAAAATATATTTGGGAAAGTATCCTGCAAACACTATTTTGAACAATGAGGTTAATTTATCTCTGGTTTGCATCCAAATCCATTGACGCCAAGTGGGATGATAACCAGAAAGCAACATGGCATCTCATTATGATGAGTGATGATTTGGGGAGGTCAAAATGCTGATCTGACATTGAGCTTTAAAACAAACACCAGAATTTTCAGTTCATATGTTTTCTCTTACCCTACAGTTCTTGGAAGAAGAACAGAAAAAGACAATCTTTCGTTGCATTACTATTTGCATTTTTAGATCAGATCCATTGCCATCACCAACACCTAAGTGAAATTAAAAAGATAGGCTTGTTAGAGAAAAGATCAAAATATTTCGCCAATTAACATTATGGATTAAAAAGAGAAAAAACTATCCCAGCTATCAATGTGTCAATATTTAATCATTTGGTCTTGCATAGACTTTGTCTTCAAGAAACAAGGCTTCAAAAGCCCAATCCTGTCTCCTAAAGCAGAATTTATAAGACTAGAGAAAAAAAAAAAGACATATAGTTCCACTTGTAAGACTTAGAATCTCATCACTTCACCTTTCTAGAAAAAAAATTTAGGGAAGGTGACTTTCAACCCTTCTTGCTAATATTAGATCATTAAATATGAAATGTCCGATTTCGAATCAGACGTGTAGTTTATTATATCTCAAACAAGAAGCAGTACAATTAACCAAAGTATGCGCCTAAACTATCAACACAGTTTTGCAATCTTAATGGTAGCTTGTTTATGCCAGCAGCGAAGAAGCCTGGAAAGTGAATGGCGATACAATCATGAACGGTGTTTTCCGCAGCTTATTGAGAACTGAACATTTTTCCTTGCAAGAAGTGGTCCAAAGTCTGGAAGAAGTGGTAGTCAGTTGGTGCAAGGTCTGGTGAACACAGTGGATGACAGAGAGTTTCCAAGTCCAGCTTCTGTAGTTTGGGCGGCGTTGTCTGTGCGATATGTGGTCCTTACAAGAGGATTGTCCTGTCTCTACTGACCAATCTCGGTTGCTTAATCACAAGCATCTTCATCATTTCATCCAATTGGTTGCAGTAGACATCCACTATAATCGATGGACCAGATTTCATGAAGCTGTGGTGGATAATACCAGCGCTGGACCCCCAAACAGACACCATTTGCTTTTTTTGATGAATATTTGGTTTTGGACTGTGTTTTGGCACTTCATCTTTATCCAACCATTGTACCGAATGCTTGTGATTGTCAAAAAGAATCCATTTTTCATCACACGTGACAATATGGTATAGAAATGGTTCGTGATTACGTTGTGACAGCTTCGAGACAATTTCTCTTCTGATGTTCATTTAATTCATGCGGAACCCATCTATCCAGCTTCTTCACCTTGCCAATTTGTTTCAAATGGTCCAACATTGTTGGAATAGTAACATCAGACCTTGCTGCTAATTCACACATAAGTTGAGATGGATTCGCTTCCACTACAGCTTTCAGCTCATGATTATCCACCTTGGTGTCAGGTCACCCATGTGGCTCATTTTCAAGATTAAAATCATCAGAACAGAACTTCTCAAACCATCAATGTTCTGTGCGTTCATTAGCCACATCCTTCCCAAACACTTTGTTGATATTTTGAGCTGTCTGTGCTGCATTAGTTCCACAACAGAACTCATACTTGAAAATAACATGAATTTCTACTTATCCATGGTTTTACAACAATTGCTCTAAAAAAAAGTTTGAAAGATAATCACAAACCAAAACATGCATTTGAAAGACTGAAGATGTACCTTCACAATAAAAATAAAACAAGAAGTGTCACAGTGAAATGTCAGAGATATCAACTGTCAAACTTAGTATTTAAGGAAATCGGACATTTCATACTTAATAACCTAATATGTTGCTTTCTTCAGACTTCTAACCTGATGATTCTTGGGTTATTTTATTTTATTTTTTTCTTTTTGAGACAGTCTCACTCTGTCACCCTGGCTAGAGTGCAGTGGCGTCATCATAGCTCACTGCAATCTCAAACTCCTGGGCTCAAGCGAATCTCCTGGCTCAGCCTCCTGAGTAGCTGGGACTACAGGCATGCGCCACCACGCCCGGCTAATTTTTTTTTCTACTTTTTTGGTAGAGATGGGGTCTCACTCTTGCTCAGGCTGGTCTCAAACTCTACACCTCAAGTGATTCTCCTGCCTCGGCCTCCCAGAGTGCTAGGATTACAGGTGTGAGCCACCATGCCCAGCCTCATCAGCATGATTCTTAATGATAAATACTGTAGTCTAAATTCTTCTTGCCCGACTTGAAGTCCAGTTCCTATCACAATCTCTATGAAAATATAGGATAGTTATATCCAAACATTCCTGTGGTATTTAGTATATATTTACAGACAAATGGTCTGTTGCCCTTTTTTTCAATTCAAATGATCCATTTTCTTTACCATTTCCTCAAAGAACTAGTTTCTCAAGCCTCCAATTAATTTTTATAGTTTTCCTTTCCACCTTGCACATTTCACTTTAAATATGCACAAAACTAAAGGTAGAGAATTTAAAAAGGTATTCTAATAAAATAGTATATTAATCATTCTTGATTGTTAGTCTCATATTGTTTGTTTTCTTTTTATTTAACTTTGTTTTCACTAACTCTATGTTATTAATTTGTCATTAGGAATCTCAGTTTCTTGCCTCAGTTCCCTCTGTCCCCTTCCAGGTGCAGAACTACTTTCTATTGCTGTCTACAAGAAATCAGTGAAATTTAGAACTAAACTAAGTCACTAACTTATCACATGACAAGAAAAGAGCATTGATTTATAAGTTTAAATTACTATACATATAAACATTTTAAAATAATTTAAATATATTTACATGATTTAAAAATAAAAAACTGAAAAAGACATGAAGGAAAAATTATCTCACCAGCTCTCCACCTGTTTAGTTCCTCAGCTCTGAATATATAGCCACTATTACTAGTTTGTTATTGTTATGAAAATGTAATCAGATATGAATACTTATCCTCCAAGAGGTTTTATATATGTAATGCACACAAATATGAATACATTTTATTCCCCATTTTGTTTTACAGAAATAGTCACATCCCATAGCACTGTCTTGTACCTTGCATTTTTCAAACAGTTGCCAAAATGGGTCTATACTCAATTGCATTCCACTGGACACAACTAATTTGCATTTCTATGGACAAAAATTACAGTAGTCCCCCCCCTTATCCACAGGTAATACATTCTAAGACCCCCAGTAGGTACCTGAAACTGCAGATAGTATTGAACCCTATATATACTATATTATTTCCTATGCATTCATATCTAAGATAAAGTTTGATTTATAAATTAGGCACAGTAAAAGATTAAAAACAATAATAGAATAGAAAAATTATAACAATATACTGTAATAAAAGTTATGTGAATGTGGTCTCCCTCTAAAAATACCTTACTGTTTTGCACTCACCTATTTTTGGACTGCAGTTGACCATGGGTAACTGAAACCACAGATAGGGGAGGATGACTATTTCTGCCTTAATATCAGTTCCCTACAACTTCCAGAATTGTCAAATAGCTCAAAGACAACACAAGGTGGAAAGGCGAGATAAACCCAGAAGGGTACACTGAACAAGATATTACCCATTTTCAAGTCTTTCTCACACTTTTTTCTGGTGGTCTTTGCATCCCCTCTCTGTTGTGATAATAATCTCAAAGGAAGATTATTTTTATTTCAAAATAAGACTGGTCTCATTAGGTTTGACCTGATTATTTTTATGGTGCAGGAAGAATTTTAACTTGCCATATAGGCCTCATTAAGTCTGCTCTGTAACACTAGACCTACACAGTACTGAACAGCTAAGGTCACAAGCTCAATGTTCTGTCCAGAAGTCTTAATGAAGAATCTCAGATTGGACTTTTAAAACCCTCTCTTTTATGTTAGCCTGAGACTAGGAAGTCAAGCCCACTAAACTTCATCTGCAGTACTTATAAATTTGGGTTAGTTCCTCTCTTCTTCAGATCTGCACCTCACAGTTTTTAACTAAACAAATGTCTCCACAGGGTTTAAATAAAATTGAAAAATTTTAAGAGAAAAGTCACAGTCTTAGGATATAATATCAGCCTGAGACAACATATAAAACTGTAGAACTTATTAAGCACTTTTTTAAGCTTAGAATTTTGAAGAGCTAATTCTATTCTCATTGTTCATATTACAGAAACGCATAAAAACTTCATTAGATTAAATGCCTGTTTGCCTGTGTGGAATAGTAAATACTCACAAATGTTTGTGTAGATACTGTCATTCCTATTGCTAACCAAGAGGAAACTGAGGCAGAGTATACACTCAGGTATAATACAGGCTGTTACACCACTGAGTTGGTTTTATTGTTGGGTTTAAATTTCTTCATGGGAGAAACTGCTCCAACAGCAGACTATGTTGCCACTCACACTGCAGAATAAAGCAACCTAGCTCTTTTTGCTGGGCTCCACTGAGTGTGGAAAGGAAGGGGTGCAAGGTCTGCTGTCCCCCACCTTCTACCACCTGCTGGACAAGCCTGTCACCTTTACCCTTGGGAGGCCCTGACAACAGGTGGGGTTCCAAGTGAGGTCAGCCACTAGGCTCCACTACAACCCTATCCCTCTTAATTCACACATTTCCCATGAAGCAGTCACAATGGACTTTGTAGTGGACTTTGCAGTCTACAAAGCCTTTTCACAAACAGTTGCTCATGTATATACTCAGGCAGTCAGGCAGTCTCCTGCCAGAACAGGCTGGGTTTCAAGGTTCTTCCTGTACAGCTGCTGGTTTGGAAATCTAGACCAAAATTTCCCACAGAAACAATGCTACTGGGTTGAAGTTTGTTTTCAGAAGTCAGAAACCTATGTAATCTGTTTGTGGTAATCAATTAAAATTCCTCACACCATCAAGAGGTAGTGGCGATATATGTGGGGGAAATAAACCTATGCAAATAATTTTTTAAAAGCATTTTACATTTTAATGTACAAGTGTCTTTTTTTTGACAATGCAGTTTTAATTTATATTTTAAAGGCTTCTTTTATTTCTGAATAGTTGGACAAAATGTCAAAGAAAATATGTCTAGATCTTATTTTGTGTGCCTTCTTAGAAGGCTAAAAATAACTAGGCTTTCTGGGTGGACACCAGTATGCTGGTACCTCCTCATGGTCCACAACCCCTAAAGCAAACCAAAGAGGCGTAACCCCCTTGCTGCCTCACTGGCAGTGGGAGTGGTGAGGCCCCATCCTCTCCACACTGAGACATCCCTGCTTTCCCACCTCCCCTGAGGGCAGGATGTGTGGGGGAAGTGAGGCGGGTGATGGAGAAACAGACATGGAGCTGGAGGATAGTTCTCTCTCTCTGCTTTCCCACGTCCCAGAGATGGATAACCTGACCAACTTTCTTGCATCCCTGGGCAATGGTGGATTCCAGCCACAGCTTCCTCTCTCCTGACATTCTGGAAGCAGGAAAATAGTCAGCTCTTTTGAAGTTTACAGGGATTTTTACTACTGATAATACTTGGCTGAGAGACACCTCCCTAGAGCCCCACTTTTCCCCAACCCTTTCCATTTTCATGTAGATTCAGGTATGGAGGAACTAAGTGCTGCCCTTTAGCAGGCTTTCCTTGATCCCCAACATTATGTATCCCAAGGCTGTGGTCGACTTTTTATCTACATACTTAATTCTCTTCTCTGCTGACCAGCTGGGGACCCTTACTGGCAGGGAAACACTAGCACAGGGCCTGGCCCAAAGCAGGCATTCAGTAGTTATGCGGCAACAAATAAAATAAAATTAATTTGCTGTTTGAGTATTTAAAACATCTTGATGGAGTTGCTGGGGGTGAGAGGGTTCCAGAGAGGGAAAGGGGAAACCCAGGGGATGAGAAAAAAGGGCCTCTGAAAGGAATAGGTGAGAAAATGATCTGGGGACATCTCCACCAAGATGGACCCAGACTAGAGGTGGTTGTAAGAAATAAGCAGCCTTAAGGGCACCTGGGTCCTTCTTCTCCCCTCCATCAGAGACTCTACCCTGAAAAGTCCATTCTGGCCTGAGGCCAGAGGAGCAATGAGGACAGGACAGAAGGGAAGGGGTTAAAGCCCCGAAATTTGGTGATGGAAAAGGGAAGGTGAAGGACATCTAAGAGTTAGCAATATGGCCAAGGATTGCTGGGTCAGGATATGTAAAAAAACAGCTATCAATTAGGATCATCTGTGTATATAACTATGACCATAACCCTCCAAATAGTGGAAACATTGGCCCTCCTCACCCATTCTTCAGTTATACTTAAAGCACTTACCATTAATTGAATAAATAATGAGTTTTTTAATCAAGAGCATTTTTCTTGGAGGAAGATTCCAGTGGTAGATGTGTTTTACTTCTTCAAAATAGCCAACATATCTCCTCTACAAAGCAACAGAAGCCTCAATTTAAGTGGAGATGAAAAGTCTAAAGTCACCATTCCTATTTTTAAATTTTTTTTGTATAGAGCTTGTTAAAGGCAGTAAGTAGTTAAGGAAACATTTACTGGGTACCATTACATAAGTCAGCATTTTTATGGATTCAGCCTTACAACTGAATATCCCCCTTGGGGGTAAAAGCATTGAACTCAGCGCTGTGGGGAAGGAACAAGGATGGCGCCAGGTCTTGCTTACATGCTACTTATGATTGAGAGGGCAACTGATCAGAATCAACAAGAAACAGCTACAACATTGTCCATATGAGGGTAGCAGCTTAGTTGTGACTGAGACAGAAGAAGGCTTGTGGCTTGGTGGAGAGTGGCCTTCTGGGCCTGGGAGAATGGTACACGTGCAAACTCAAGAGGAAGACCTCCATGCGTCAGTAGTAGATTTCATTTCATTCTTCTCTTGTTCCTGCCAGCTAGAGTTTCTTCACTTTCCACTTCCTCAATTCTGTTTTCATAAGGAAGGCCTGGAATTCTCTTAGCCTTGTCCTTCCCCCGTGGCAAGCTGTTCACAATGGCTCTCCCTGACTCTTTCTTAAAGGAGTTGAAGAGTTCTGGTACTGAATCAACTGGACTCAAAAGTTCACAGACTCTTCCCCACCCATTGAGAAGTGTTAATAAAGTTAACTGTCATACTTTCCACTAGAAAGGGCCAGTCATGAGGAAGGCTCATGTAAGTTCTTAACTCAGGAGTGGACAAAATATGGTTGGTAGATTAGCCCACAATGCAGGGTCTGAACGTGATGGCATCTGAGAGTCACAATCTGCCACAGAGGGCACTTTGTCCTGGGGCTGTGCCAACACAGTTCTCACACCTGCAGCTGCGTCCTTGCATTATCCCATCTCAGGGAATCAGAAGAGATTCAGTTGCAGCCTATGGTGTGCCAGTTCTGGACTGAAGTTAGGGAAACTGTGCACGATTGCAGAAGAAACAGAGAAGGGGAGATGTACCAGGTGAGCTACATCTGACATCCCCTTGGTGCCTGCTGCCTGACTCTCCACCTCCCACTAAAGGCTGGAACCTACCAGGCCCTCAAGCTGATTTTGCTCCCACACTTCTTTCTCCTGTAGCTTAAAACAACAAGGGCTTGTAACAAAACTTAATACAACCAACACATAGTAAACACTCACTGCAAACAAAGACGATATTATGAAAAGTGGCAAGGCACTTTAGGATACAAAGGGCAGAAAGAGGGGTAGATGTGGGCCTTGCCTTTAAAGGGGACACAGAAGTCACCACTTCAAATAGCTAGAGAATAATGTAAGGTGACTTCATCTCTGAAAGAAACACAAAGGACTGTAAGAACTGAAAAAGCAAGAGACTATTTCAGGCTGGGAAAGGAAAGGGACTCCAGGAAAAGGGCCCACATGAGCAATGGCATGAGGGTGCAAAGTGCCCACAGGCTGGGAAACAGCAAACAGTCTAAATGCGCTAGATGTGGGATATGCCAGTGCACACAGTGGAAGAAAAGGTTGGAAAAATCTAATTGTAGAAGATCTTGAGTGCAGGGTTGAAACATTTAGTTTGTTGCCATTGGTAGTCAGGCAACATTATGGATTTTGAGCACAGAAATGGCATGATTAGAGCTAGGCTTCTGTAACTTCATGCAATACTTTCAGTCTCTTTTTGTTTTGTTTTTGGCTTGGGTGTGGGGTAAAAGTATCAGTGGGTATGGCTGAGCTTTTTTTTTTTTTTTTTTTTCCGGCCCAAATTAAAGGTCTAGGGCCAGTAATTACAGTGTTATTCTAACAGGGCCAAGGGTCCTATTTAGCTCCCATCACTTCAGTCAAAGAAAAACTCATTCACAGCTACATCCAAATCTACTTAAGAATTTCCAACCAAAGTGTTCGTACCCCCATAATCTTCTGGGAAAAAAAAAAAAGAATTCCCAACCAGCTCTCATTCCAGTTTGAGGAGCAATATAGATGAGAAGCTGTGCACAGCACGGGAAATACTGGGCTTCAAAGTCTGACAGATCTAGATTTGAGTCCTTGGTTCAAAAAGTTAATTTCTCTGAACCTCAATTTCCCAGTTTGTAAAATGGGAATCAGAGTAACCTACTTACAGAGTTACTGAGAATATTAAATAAGGTGATGAATATAAAACCCTTAGAATGATTTGACAAACTCTACAATGTTATAAACTCTATAGCAAAAATGTCCTGGTTCCATCAATAAACAAATCACAAGGAATAAAAAAGAGGTTGGAAACCCATAAACTAAAAGAGACTTAAGAGACATAGCAACCAAATGAAATGTGTGGACCTTGTTTGGATCCCAATTGAAACAATCTAAATTTAAATTTCCATGTCTTAAAATCATGGACTAGAAATGTGATATTATTAAGGTAATTTTGAAATATAGTATTTATTAAAGTTTTGGTTTTTTTAAGAGTACTTATATTAGATGTAATACCAAAATAACTGTGGGATAAAATGATCTGATGACTGAAATTTCCTTCAAAATAATCCAGGTTTAGGGAAGGAAAGAGTGGAGAGTGGGGTCGGGGGTGTGTGGAGAGTGGGAAGGGGCTGGCTGCAGGCTGGACTGGCTGATGAAGCAGTGTGATGACTAAAAGGGGATTTATTGTACGATTCTTTTGACTTTTGTATATGTTTTTCAATTTCCGTAGTAAAATGTTTTAAAAAGAAATAATATGGTAATAGCCTATATTTCACATAGCTGTTATAAGTATTAAATGTGATATATGTAAATGTACAATATTATCTGGTATACAATATTTTTGTTTTTCAAAACAGGTTCAGATGGTATATAATAGAGTTTTGAAAAGTGTTTATTTCCCTTTTTCTTTCTCTTTCAAAATACACCCCCCCACACACAGACAGACACACAAGGGAGTCATCCAAAAACAGTCCTTGTGATGTTCTGCAAGGGTTGAATTGCCCCAGTAGGGGTTTGTGAAAGACTCAGTTCCTCTTTACATGGAAATCAAAGGCTGGTGACTATAGATAATCTTCAGGGGTCTGGAGCCCTGGGTATTGAATCTTCCTTATTTGGGAAGGTAACCACCTCCTGGACTCTGTGAACAACAATCCATATAAATTGGAAAGTGGGCTCCTCTGAGGAGAACCCAGAGTGCAGAGCTTGGGCAGCACGGAGGTGAGGTCTCAGCACTGGGGAGGGAGCAAGGCCTGTTGTAGGGCATCTAAGCGCTACTGCCTGATCACCAAAGGAGAAGAGTCTGAAACAAAACCAAATAACAGGTGCCAATCTTAACCCACTCCCCTAAAAACCTTCTCTTTTTTAAAAAAGCTTACCTGAGAAGGAGTTTCTACTCCCTGAAATTTACGGCCGTTGGTTTTATCTGTTCGTCGTTCTCCAAAATAATAAAGGCTGTCCTATAATAAAAGAGGACAATTCAACCAGGGCTCATCTGCACACTTTTCTTTCCTATATTAGGCATCCTTAAAGTTTCTAAGGGCACATTATTTCCTTAAGTCAGTGGTCTTTGGGCAGAGGCTATGCAAAATAACAACATAAAGTTACATCAAGGATTTCTCTCATTCAAAGATGCATAAAGACATGAAATTTTAGAGCTAGAAAGACCTTAGGGATCATCCAGTCCAAGCCTTCTTCCTTCCCATTTTTCCATTTTACACATGAGAAGACTGAGACCAAACGAAAACCAAGCAACCTGTCTTGGAGATGCTGCAGCCAGTTAGAGGGAGCGAGGGCTCTGAACCAATGGCTTTCAAACTCTTTGCTTTTTAAGCTACAATCCACTTTAACAAACATAGAAGACAGAGACACACACACACACACACAAATAGTTACCTTTTAATATTCTCTATTCTGTTCTATTCCATTTTATATTAAAAAGTGCTAGTCACAACCTAGTAAGTTGATTTTACAACTCACTGATAGATTATGATCCATAGTTTGAAAAACATATCTTAGAACACCCAATTTAAAGGCCTCTGTGTCCCAAATTAGAAAAGCAGGAGGTGGTGGAATTAGAGTGCTGGGCATCCTGCATAATCCACTCCTTCTCTTCCCCAGACTGCAGGCCAAGCAACTTGAGCAGAGTTGCTAGTGGTGTGTCCTGGAAGTGGTCAGTTCTCAGTAAGATTATGGCAGAAAAAGGACTGAGGTCCCTGTTTTACGAAGTGGAAACAGCTCGCCCTGCCTTCTCAGAAATTTCCCGAGGTCACAGATCCCACATACATTGACTATGCAAAGCTAATTACATTCAGGAGAGACTTTGTTCTGAGTTGGGAAATGATACCTTATATCTACCTAGCAATTGTAAGGATGGTCAAGGTCCTTTGGAGAACTTTTCTAATTAATCTTGATATTATTCTCATGAGTAAGGAAAAAGTCATGTTACCGGTGGGAGTAAAAGCAGGCCAGAACTAGGGTGAGGCAAGTGAAGCATCTTGATTACTGAGGTGTTTTGTTTTGCTTTGTTTAGTTTTTGTATTTGTATAACACAGCTTTATTCATCTCACCTTAATCCTGCCCTATTGGGTTCTGTCTTTATTTAAAATGTTAATATTGTATATATCATAGTATTTTTGCATTAATTTTTATTTTTAAAATATTTCATTAAAATATTATTTATCTTAATGGCTATGATTTTTAGCATTCCCTTAAATTTTGTGCCTCACTAATCTCACCCTAGTCCTGGCCCAAAGAAAGAGGTTCTTAAGTCAGTTACTAACCAGTGCATGTTAACAAGGAAGTATCAAAACCAGACTTTCAAAAAACTTCTCTTCCAATTACAATTTCACTTAAGCACCATGACTTAAAGAATCATCTTAACATCCTACCAGTGATGTTTCAGAACCAGCAAATTCAATCAGCATAAGACACAGTTTGTAGTAACATCTTTCATACCTTTGCAGTTAAAAATATTTCTCTGGCAATAAGGCAGGCACAAACCATAGTTCCAGTTCTCCCTAGCAAAGAGAAGAAGTTAGTTCAAGGAACCTTTGTTCATGGTAGTAGTTGGCATAAAAATACACTCAGAAGTATTCAAAGAGTGCATTTTGGATTAATTTTATTTCTTTCACCCTCAATGTGCTTGTCCAAAATATTTCAATTCACAAATAGCCAAAGATGTTTCATTGCTTTGTGGTCGTACTCGGAATTTGGTATTTTAACTGTTGGCATGATACGCATGTGCACATGTGTATTTTTGGAATCTCTAACGCTGGAGACTGAAATAACAGGAAGAGGCAATCAGCTTTGCTCTAGGACTCTAAAGCTAAATTGCTACTTATTAAAAGCTAATTACACACTCTATTTTTCTAAATAGCATAAATAAAAGATAAGACAGGGTCAGAACTCCAAACACCATCTAGCACTTTCAGTATCCATTATTCCTTCGACTTCAGAGGTTTTAATTGTATTACAAAAGCTTTCAAACATATGAAAGTAGAGAACAATATAATGAACTCTCATATGCCTGTTCCCCAGATTCTATAATCATCAGGATTTTGCTTTACATGCTTAATTTCTCTCTTCTCTTCCCTCCTTCCCTCCCTCTCCCTTGCTTTTTCTTTCTTTTCTGTTGTAGCATTTTAAAGCCAACCCTTGACTTCATGCTTCATGTCATTCCATCCTCAAATTCTCTTATGTTTAATTACAATTTATATTTTTGTCCCGCCATACAAAATTTGAGTTTTTTAAAAAATACATTGCCTCTTTTATTTCTACAATGATCTGTAGCTTCTGTCTTAGCCAGTACACACTGAATGAACTTAATCATTTTATGTAATTTCAAACTTACATTTTTTTTACCTGAGATGCACAAAATGTTATGTTCTATCCTTTTAAAAATTTTTAATGAACCGCTAAACTGATTTTGCAATCCATAGTTTGAAAAGCACTATTCCAACCCAGGTACCTCAAAGAGGAGTTTGTACCACCCCTTGCTATGATAAAGAAAAGCTTCTTGCTAAAGAGGGCTACTGACCATTAACAGCCTAGCTCTCAGCTACATCGACTGTTAACATTTCAAATTTGGAGGATATCTCTGAGTCTCTGTAACTCTGATATTTTCCCATTTGAAAGAAACTTTTGGAAAGTTCCTTTACCAATTATGGGCATACCATAAGTAGATTCATGTCCTTGTGGCTGTGAATAACTACAACTGTAGACATAGTAGATGCCTTCTCATCCAGTGAAGCAGATAAAGCAGGGAATCATAAAAATGATATATACATGCCTTAAATATTTTATTGTAACTTCAAACATAAACATACATTCATTCACTAAACTGATACTGGACTAAGGCTTTAACTTTTTAAGTTTGGGTTCCCCCAAGTGGAGTTCTTTCTTGAAAAATCCAGGCCAATTTTATAAACCATTGCATCATCTATGATCTCTGGTTTTATGAATTGGTGGCAGACCTTCTAGATTACTACTAGTTTTCTCCCATGTTTATAATAGTTTGTTTGCATTTAATTTCGCAATTGGTTTAGCCCTCAATTCATTGACTTCCGAAACTTCAATATTCTTCAAAAATTAATTTTTTGTTCACTTGACATTGACAGATCATTATAAACAGTTGCATTGGGTAGCCATCTAAATTCATGATAGATTGAGAATTGTCCAATAGAATGGCATTCAAATCATTCTTGTACATTTGATAATCATTTATAACCTTACAGCCTCTGGTAAATGACAAGGAAGAAAAAACTGAGCTTCAGTAAGTTTTAAGAGACTTTCATGTAGTTAAATACAGCAAGATACCTTAACGCCAGTGAAGAAGTTAAAAATATGCCACTCAAGCATATTGACTATTTTGAGCTAAAGGCACTTGAAAAACAGCAGGTTCAAGATCACTCCGACCTTCTTTCTGACATGCTTTTTTAAAAGCAGGAGATGAAATTCCCGTGTGAAAGATGGCCTCCCTATACCAGAATGAAAGTGTCATTCTTATCATCAAGGACAGGAATCTGAGGCCAAGGGAAATCCTTATCCTCCTGGCTACTTCTTCACCTAATTAACTACTCTAGCCCAAGCCCCTTTGTCTTGTCACATCTCCATAATTTACTATTGTTTGTCTAATTCAGTATATAAGTGTTCATCTGTGTCTTTGGTCTTCATTGCTTTATAAGGACTTCCATATCACATAAAACTTGTATTAAATAAATTTGTATGCTTTTCTTGTCATTTTTAAAAAGTTTTGCTCACTTACTTTTTATTTCAATAGATTTAGGGGGTACAGGTTTTTTCTGTTACATGGATGAATTGTATAATGCTGAAGTCAGGGCTTTTAGTGTACCCATCACCAAGATAGTGTACATTGTACCCAAGAGGTATATTGTATCCCTCAGTCCCTGACTGCCTGCCCACTTCTTAGTTTCCAATGTCCATTACACCACTTTATGACCATATATACCTGTTGTTTAACTCCTACTTCTAAGTGAGAACATGTGATATTTGTTTTTCCATTCCTGAGATACTTCACTTAGGATAATGGTTCCATCCAAATTGCTGCAAAAGACATGATTTCAGTCATTTTCATGGCTGAGTAGTGCTCCATGGTGTATATATACCACGTGTTCTTTATCCATTCATCAGTTGATGGGCACTTAGGTTGATTCCACATCTTTGCAACTGTGAATTGTGCTGTGATAAATATTCAGGTGCAGGTGTCTTTTTGAATAATGACTTCTTTTCCTTTGGGGAGATACCCAGTAGTGGGACTGCTGGATTGAATGGTAGGTCTACTTTTAGTTCTTTGAGGAGTCTCCATTGGCAACCAGCTCCATGAACAAAAATGCCTTTTTGCAGTTCTCTTATGTTTCACATTCCCAGGCCAGTAAGATTTACTGACCAGAACCTTGTAACTTTCTGTTTCATTAATCCATTCCCTTTTGAGTTGTTTTTATTTTCCAGAAATGGTGGGACCTCCTCGCAGCCACAAGAGAACTATAAGGCCTTACACTATCTGTTTGTCCAGAGAAGACCAGATAAGCAACACCCCACCACAGATCTTTCCCAAGGACCTGCTGAGCAACCTAGTTCCACATCCTACGTGCACACAAGGCCAAAAAGAATGACCAATATTAACCCCTAGCTCATTATACTACTAAAATCTCCACCCAGGGAGGGACTTATCTGCCATTTTTTGATCATGTGATGTATGTGTCAGTATGATTTCTCACTGCACTGCGTGAGCTGCTCTCTACTCCCAACATGTAATGATGTTCACTTACTTCATGCATTATTCATTTCACCTCTAGAAGAACACCTGATCCTGTCAGTTGGGGAGGTGGATTTGAGGCAGTCCACTCCTCCCACTTCCCAGTCCTCTGCAATAAATTTCCTTTCTTCTTTCTTGACAATCCTTGTTGTCTCCGTAATTGGCTTTCTGTGTGGCGAGCAACTGAGCCTAGGGAAACCTCCTTTGTGAGTTCATTGAAACATACTGTTTTCCATAGAGGCTGTACTAATTTACATTCCCACTAACAGCATATAAGTGTTCCCTTTTCACTGCATCTGCACCAAATCTATTGTTTTTTGATTTATTAATAATGGCCATTCTGACAGGGGTAAGGTGGTATCTCATTGTAGTTGGTTTTGATTTGCATTTCCCTGATGATTAGTGATTTTGAGCATTTTTTCATGTTTATTGGCTGTTTTGTATATCTTCTTTTGAAAAAAAATCTGTTCATGTCTTATGCCCACATTTTGATGGGGTTATTTGTTTTTTCTTGCTGATTTTTTTGAGTTCTTTGTAGATTCTGGGTCTTAGTCCTTTGTTCGGTGTATAGTTTGCAAATATTTTCTCCCATTCTGTAGGTTGTCTATTTACTCTGTTGATTATTTCCTTTGCCATGGAAAGGAAGTATCTTGAGATACTTTTAAATTTAATTAAGTCCCATTTATTTATTTTTGTTGTTCCTATATTTGCTTTTGGGGTCTTAGGCATAAATTCTTTCCCCAGGCCAATGTTCAAAGAGTTCTTCCTATGTTTTCCTCTAGAATTTTTATGGTGTTAGGTCTCACATTTAGTCTCTAATCCATTTTGAGTTATTTTTTGTGTATGGTGAGAGATAGACCAGTTTCATTCTTCTGCATGTGGCTCTCTAATTTTCCCAGCACCATTTATGGAATAGGGCATCCTTTCCCTAGTGTTATGTTTTCATCTGCTTTGTTGAAAATCAGTTGGTTGTAGCTATATGGTTTTATTTCTGGCTTCTCTATTCTGCTCCATTGATCTATGTGTCTATCTTTATACCAGTACCATGCTGTTTTGGTTACTATAGCCTTGTAGTATAATTTAAAGTTGGGTAATGTGATGTCTCCAGATTGATTCTTTCTGATTAGGGTTGCTTTGGCTATTCAGGCTATTTTTTGATTCCATAGGAAATTTAGAATTGTTTTTTCTAATTCTGTGAAAAATGACATTGGTATTTTCATGGGAATTGCACTGAATTTGTAAATCACTTTGGGTAGTATGAACATTTTAACAATATTGATTCTTCTAATCCATGAGTATGGGACATTTTTCCATTTGTTTGTGTCATCAACAATTTCTTTCAACAGTGTTTTGTGGTTCTCCTTGTAGAGATCTTTCACCTCCTTGGTTAAGTATATTCCATTCCTAGGTATTTTATTTTCTTTGCAGCTATTGTAAATGGTATTGAGTTCTTGACTCACAGCTTGACTGTTGTTAGTGTATAGCAATGCTACTGATTTGTGTACATTAATTTTGTAAACTGAGACATTACTGAATTTATTTATCAATTCTATGAGTCTTTCAGAGGGATCTTTAGGATTTTATAGATATAAGATCATGTCATTGGAAAACAGGGATAGTTTGACCTCCTCTTTTCCAATTTGGAAGCTCTTTATTTCTTTCTCTTGCCTGATTACTCTGGATAGGATTTCTAGAAATATGTTGAATAAATGTGGTGATGGTAGGCATCCTTGTCTTATTCCAGTTCTTATGGGGAATGATTTTGACTTTTTCCCATTCAGTATGATGTTGGCTGTGGGTTTGTCATATATGGCTTTTATTATTTTGAGTTATATTCCCTCTATGCCTAGTTTATTCAGGGTTTTTATCATAAAGGGGTGCTGGATTTTATTGAATGCTTTTTCTACATCTATTGCGATGATAACGTGGTTTTTGTTTTTAATTCTGTTTATGTGGTGAATCACATTTGTTGATTTGCATATGTTAAGCCATACTTGCATTCCTGGGTTGAAACCCACTTGATCATGGTGAGTTATCTTTTTGATGTGCTGTTGGATTTGATTTGCTAGTATTTTGTTGAGGATTTTTGCTTCTATGTTCATGAATGTTATTGGTCTGTAGTTTTCTTCTGTTGTGTGTGTCCTTTTCCGGCTTTAGTATCAGGGTGATACTGGCTTCATAGAATGAGTTAGGGAGGATTCTCTCATCTTGATATTATAGAACAGTTTCAGTAGGATTGGTACCAATTCTTCTTTGTAGGTCTGGTAGAATTCAACTGTGAGTTGGTCTGGTCCTGTGCTTTTTTATGTTGGGAGATTTTTTTTATTACTGTTTCAATCTCCTAGTCACTACTGGTCTGTTCAGGATTTCTATTTCATCCTGATTCAAGCATGAGAGGTTGTACATTTCTACAAATTTATCCATTTCCTACATATTTTCTAGTTTGTGTGTGTAGAGGTTTTCATAGTAGTCTCAGATGATATTTTGTCTTTCTGTGGTATCAGTCGTAATGTCTCTGTTTTCATTTCTGATTGAGCTTATTTGAATCTGTTATTTTCTTTTCCTGGTTAATGTAGCTAGTGGTCTATCAATTTTGTTTATCTTTTCAAAGAACCAACTTTTTGTTTTGTTGATCCTTTGTCTTTTTTTTGGTTTCAATTTTGTTTAGTTCTGCTCTGATTTTTGTTATTTCTTTTATTCTTCTAGTTTTGGGTTTGGTTTGTTCTTCTTTTTCTAGTTCCTGTAGGTCTGATATTTGGTTGTTATTTGTGATCTTTCTGTCTTTTTGATGTAGGCATTTACTGCTATGAACTTCCCTCTTAGCATTATTTTTTCTGTATCCCAGAGATTTTGGTAGTATGTGTCACTTTTGTCATTCAATTAAAAAATTTCTTGATATTCATCTTTATTTCATCATTGACCCAAGGATTGTGCAGCAGCAGGCTGTTTAATTTCCATATGTTTGTGTAGTTTGAGAGTTCCTCTTGGAATTGATTTCTGGTTTTATTCCACTGTGGTCTGAGAAGATATATGGTATGATTTAGATTTTTTAACATTTGCTGAGACTTGTTTTGTGGCCTAACATGACCTATCTTGGAAAATGTCCCATGTGCTGGTAAGAAGAATGTATATTCTGCAGTTTTGGTTAGAATGTTCTGTAAATGTCTGTTATGCCCATTTGTTCTAGAATCCCATTTAAGTCCAGCATTTATTTGTTGATTTCCTGCCTCAATGATCTGTCTAGTTCTGTCAGTAGTGTGTTGTAGTCCTCAGATATTATGGTGTTGCTGTTTCTTTCTTTCCTTAAGTCTAGTAGCTTTTGTTTTATGAATCTGGGAGCTCCTGTGTTAGGTGCACATTTTTAGGATTGTTATATCTTTTCGTTCAATTGATCCTTTTATCATTATATATTGACCATATTTGTTTTTTTAGTCTTGTTGATTTAAAGTCTGTTTTAGCAGATATAAGAATAACTACTCCTGTTTACTTTTGGTTTCCATTTGCATGGAATATTTTTTCAACCTCTTTAACTTGTGTCTATGAGAATCATTGGGATAAGTGGGTTTCTTGGAGACATCATCTATTTGGGTGGTGTTTTTTAATCCATTCTTCCAATCTATATCTTTTAAGTGGGGCCTCTAGATCACTTAAAATCAATGTTAATATTGATATGTGACATACTGTACTAGTCATCATGTTGATTGCTACCTAGTTGCTTTGTTTTTTTCCTTGTGTCACTGTTTTATAACAGCTGTGAGTTTTTACTTTTGGTTGTTTTTACACTGGAGGGCATCGATTGTTCTGTTTGATGAATAGAGCACTTTTAAGGATTTCTCATAGGGCAAGTCTAGTGGTGACAAGTTCCCTTAGTGTTTGCTTGTCTGGGAAGGACTTTATTTCTCCTTCATTTATGAAGCTTAATTTTTGCAGGATACAAAATTATTAGCTGACAGTTATTCTGTTAAAGAACACTGATGATAGAACCCTATTCCTTTCTGGCTTGTAAGATTTCTTCTGAGAAGTCTGCTGTTATTCTGATGGGTTTTCCTTTTTAAATTATTTGATGCTTTCACCTCGAAGCTTGTGGCATTTTCTCCTTGCTTTGACTTTCACCAGTCTGATGACTATACGCCTTAGAGATTTCCTGTTTGCAATGAACCTTCCAGGAGTTTGATGACCTTCATGTATTTGGATGTCTAAATCTCTAACAAGACCAGGGAAGTTTTCCTCCATTTTTTCCTCAAATAGGTTTTCCATGCTTTTTGTTTTTTTCTTCTTCTCCCTCAGGGATACCTATAATTCTTACATTTGGTTGTCTTACATAGTCCCACAATTCTTGAAGACTTTGTTCATTCTTCTTTATTTTTTTTTTTCATTTTTGACTGACTGGGTTAATCCAAATGCCTTGTTTTCAAGCTCTGAAATTCTTTCTTGTGCTTGGTCTAGTCTGTTGTTAAAACTTTCCATGGTATTTTGCACTTTCCTAAATGATTCTTAAATTTCCAGAAGTCTGTTATTTTTTTTAAACTATCTTCTTGGTGAAATTTTCATTCATGTCCTGAATTATTATTATTTTTTTGGTTTCTTTGTGTTGGTTTTCAACTTTCTCACCAATCCCATTGAGCTTACTTGTGATCTATGTTTTGAATTCCACATCCAACATTTAAATAATTTCTTTTTGGTTGGAGTCCATTGCTGGAGAGCTAGTGTGATCCTTTGGGGGTGTTGAAATAGCCTGCTTTTTCATATTGCCAGAGTTCTTATGATGGTTCCTTCTTATCTGGAACCTCTACCCTCAGCTCAAAAGAGATAGCTTTGCAGTTCACCTCTGCCAGGAACTCTGCTGCTAAGTGCAGAGAGGTAGAGGTATGCTGCCTTTCAGCTTGTTCAGGTAGGTGTCCACTGTGGTATTGCTGGCAGTTTGGGTTGTTGCACCTCAGATCCCTGGGAGAGTGTTCAGGTGCCAGCAGTGGTGGACTGGGTTAGGTAATACTAGGTTCCCAGGCTCCTGGATGGTGTGCTCGAGTCCTGGGGAGACCAGACTGAGACCAAGCTGGCAAACTTGCTCTGAAGCTTCCCTGGGTTCAGGTGTTGGCTATGATTGTGTGGGGTGTGGTGCTCTCTTGCTCTAGAACAGTGCTCAGTCAAGAGAAAGGCAGATGCACTGTAAGCCTATGACAGGAATGGTGGGCCCCTCCTGATGAGATTAGCATAGGTGGGCAGCTGTGGGACATACAAGCTGCTCACTCCTCCCTCACTTGGCAATGGCAGTGGTCTCTGTCTTTTGGGGGTACAAAATCATGCAGATTCCTAGATTCTACCCTGGTCCAGCTGTAGCAGAGGTGGTGGAGGCAGCTCAACCTGCTGTGTGTTGGGCTACCAGACTGGCTGTGGGCTGTGACTGAAATGCTGCAGTAGGGGAGGTGGTGATTTTGTCAGGGAGTTGCCCACAGGGAAGTTAGTCTCCTCAAAGAATAGACAGGCAGCTTGCAGCTTGAGGGGAGGACTGCTAGCCCCACCCTCCATTGGGGGCAGTGGTAGCTTTTGTCATTGGGAATAGCACTTCCTGTTTCTTTTCAGCAGAAAGGGAGTGAGCCCCATGCTCTGTGGAAGCCTAGGTGTGATAGGCACTCTGTCAGAGATGGGGCAGCTGCTCCCATGTACCCTGGCTTAATCATCCCCTGTGGAGCCCTCCTGGTCCCAAGCAGAATCAGTCAGCCTGGGTGTGACAGGCACTCTATCAGAGGCCGGGAAGCTGCTCCCAGGTTCCCTGGCTTAATGGTCCGCTGTGGAACACTTGCTGGTCCCGAGGGGAATCGGCCAGCCTGACTGTGATAGGTGTTCTGTCAGAGGCAGGGCAGCCACTTCCAGATGTGTTTTTCTACTATTGATTTGTCTTATGTCAATTTAATTCTCAAGCCCAGATGAAAAACTCTAAAAGGGTAAAGGTAAAATTTCGCCTCCCCTATGCCAGACTATGCAACCTTTTACAATTTTAAACTTCATTCTTTTTCAAGCTGTGTCCATCACCCCTCCACAATGCAGAACTTATATCCAAATTCCAATCTGACCAAAAAAAATTAAAGTTGAGCAAACTCTTTGCTCAGTGGGTGCCAAAACTGTTGCACCCAGATAAGCTGCAGAGAAGAGAAGAGCTTTCAATGGAAATTTTAAGCAAGTGGAATAAAGATCCTGAAGCATTTCTTTGAAGAATTATAACATGAGATGAAACATGACTTTACCACCACAATCCTGAAGACAAATCTCAATCAAAGCAATGGCTACCAAGAGGTAGAAATGGTCTAGTCAAAGCAAAAATGGACTGGCCAAGAGCAAATGTCATGGCAACAGATTTTTGGGATGCTCAAGGCATTTGCTTGTTGACTTTGTGGAATCAACATTCACAGTATCTTTTTGAAGACCCCTCATATATCCCCCAAAACTTAGAATCCCTAACTGGACAAACTTGCAAAAGAGATCCCTCAATGTCATTGGATATTCCCCATGGTGGAGAATATGAGAGGTGCTGATAGCTTAGAGCTGACGTAACTTCCTACTTTGAAAATTAGGCAGTGGTGGATGCCCAAAACTGTAGGCCAGTAGTCTTGGTGTTAATTCAGGGAGAAATTTAACACAGATATAATTAAAATGATTGGTTGTGTGCACACAGATGAAGAAGCCATGAGCACTCAGGCACAACATGAATTTTCTACTTTATGGTAGATTCACTTCTCTATTTCTTTGGTACTCAGGTGGTTTGGTACTTATGGTACCCTTTATACTCAGTGTTCTCTATATAGCTATATTCTCATTATAATCCTCGTATGACATCTCTGCTCAAATGTTATTTTATTGGTAATACCTTCCTTAACCATCTATATGTCAATTAGCATCCTCTCCCTGACTCTCTGATTTTCTCAATTGCATCTATCACTATCTAATACATATATATTTTTTCTTTGTAAGCAATAGATTGTGGTTTTCATGGGGGCAGCAAACTGCGTTGCATATTGTCACATCTCCTGCATCTAGACAGTTATCTGCTGATCAATGCATGAATGAAGGAAAATATCTGCCCTTTCAATGTATCATGATGTCCAGTCCCAGGACCACTCCTTTCTCTCTTTTTGGCTTCACTTCTTGATGCATCTAGATGCATGTTGGACAATTTCAGTCTTGGTTAAACATTGCCAGTAATATTGCCTTTGTTGCTTTCTTTTGCTGTACTCACTGTGTAAAAGCCTAATATTGACTTTTAAAAAGGAGAGGCACAAATATTAGGAATAGAAAGGGGGGCAAAGTTACTAATACAGTAGAAATGTTAAAGCAAGATAACAACTTTGTGTCAATCATTTTTAAAAACTTAAATGAAAAATATCAATTTAAAAAATTGACTCAAGAAGAGAAAACTTGAATAGGCCCATAAAATTGCATTACAATTACATTTATGTACTACTCAAAACAATCTACAGATTTACTGCAATCCTTATCAAAATACCAATGACATTCTTCACAAAAATAGAAAAAAAACCTTAAAATTTGGATGGAACCACAGAAGACCCTGAATAGCCAAAGCAATCCTGAGCAAAAAGAACAAAGCTGGAGGCATCACACGACCAGACTGGTATCGTTTGGTTTGTCCATTCCCTCCAAATTTTATGTTGAAATTTGACCCCCAATGTTGGAAGTGGGGCTTAATGGGAGGTGTTTGGGTTATACGGGTGGATCCCTCATGAATAGATTAATACCCTCCCTGGGAGGTGGGGGGACTGAGTGAGAACTCACTCTATTAGTTCTCACAAGGGTTCCCTGAGAGCTGGCTGTTAAAAAGAGCCTGGCACCTTCTCCCTCTCTTTTGCCCCCTCTTTTGCCATGTGATGTCTGCACACGCTGTTTTCCCTTCCCCTTCTGCCATAAGTGGAAGCAGTTTGAGGCCCTCATCAGGTACAGATGCTGGCACTATACTTCTTGTACAGCCTACAGAAACATGAGTCAAATAAACCTCTTTTCTTTATAAATTACCCAGGCTCGAGTATTCCTTTATAGCAACACAATGGGCTAAGATGCAGACTTTAAAATATACAACAAAGAAGTAGTAACTAAAACAGCATGGCACTGGCATAAAAACAGACACATAGACCAATGGAACAGAATAAAGAACTCAGAGATAAATCCACATATCTAAAGCCAACTGATTTTTGACAAAGGTGCCAAGAACACTTGTTGGGCGAAAGAACAGTTTCTTCAATAAATCATGCTGGGAAGACTGAATATCCATATGCAGAGGAATGAAGCTAGACCCTTGCCTCTCACCCTGTACAAAAATCAACTCAAAATGGATCAAAGACCTGAAACTATAAAACTACTTGTAAAAAACATAGGAGAAATGTTTCAGGATATTGCTCTGGAAAAAGATTTTATGAATAAGACCTCAAAGGCATAGGCAACCAAAGTAAAAATAAACAAATGGGACTTAGGGAAAAAAAATCAACATATACAAACTCACCCAGAGAATTAAAAAAGAGGAAACAACATAACTCATTTTATGAAGCCAAAATTTGAAAAAAAATTATGAGAAATGAAAATTACAGCCAGTCACAGTCATGACATAAATAAGAAATCCTAAACAAATATTAACAAACAGAATCCAGCAATTTATTAAGAAGAAATATAAATATATAATAATGAATAATAAAATAAATAAATATGTAATAATGAAAAATAAATACATAATAAAAAGATAATAAATATAATATATTACATTCATTCCAGAAATATAAAACTTGGCTTACCACTTAATAATCAATGTAATTAACCATATTAATAGAATAAAGAAGAAAAATCATATTATTATCTCAAAGATTTAGAAAAATCTTCTGATAACATTTAATGTTCATTCATCATTTTAAAAAAAACTCAGCAAACTGAATGAAAAGGGTAGCACATGTGCGCACATACACACACACACAACCCTAAAGCAGCTGGAGAGACATTGATAGCTTTTCCTTTAAGAGCAGAACTGCACAAGGATCTATGCTATTGCCAATTCTAATTCTACACCGTATTGAAGGTTCTAGCCAGTGTTAGGAGGAAGAAAAAAAGAAATAATTGGAAAGGAAAGCTAACGATGTGACCTTACATCTAGAAAACCCCAAAGAGTCCACCAAGGGACTCCTGGAATTGATAAATAAATTCAGCGAAGTCTCAGGTTACAAAATCAATGTACACAAATCAGTAGCATTCTTATACACCAATAACAGTCAAGCTGAGATTCAAATCAAAGACTCAATACCATTCACAATAGCCACAAAGAAAATAAAATACCTAGGAATATACTTAACCAAGGAGGTGAAAGATCTCTACCAAGAGAACTACGAAACACTGAGGACAGAAATTGCAGATGACATAAGCAAATGGAAAAAGATATCATGTTGGCTCCCTTAACCTAAAAGATTCTCACAAAGTTTAAGAATAACCTTAAATATTACTGGAACATAAATAGACATATAGACCCATGGCAACAGAATAGAAAGGCCAGAAATAAATCCATGTATTTATAGTCAACTGATCCTTGACAAAGGTACCAAGAACACACAATAGGGAAATGACAGTCTCTTCAATAAATGATATTGGGAAAATTGGATATCTACAAGTGAAATAATGATATTGGACCCTACCTTACCCTATATACAAAAATCAACTCAAAATGGATTAAAGACTTAAATGTAAAACCTCAAACTGGAAAACTACTAGAAGAAAATATAGGGGGAAAGTTTCCTTTTTTTTGAGACAGTCTTGCTCTGTCATCCAGGCTGGAGTGCAGTGGTGTCATCATAGCTCACTGCAACCTCCAACTCCTGGGCTCAAGGGATCCTCCTGCCTCAGCCTCCCGAGTAGCTGGGACTATAGGTACATACCACCACATGCCAGACTAATTTTTCTATTTTTTATAGAGACGGGGTCTCGCTCTTGCTCAGACTGTTCTCAAACTCCTGGGCTCAAGCTATCCTCCCACCCCAGCCTCCCAGAGTGCTGGGACTACAGGCGTGAGCCACCACGCCCAGCTGGGGGGAAGTTTCTTGACATTGGTCTGGGCAACGCTTTTTTTTGGATACGACTGAAAAGCACAGGCAATAAAAGCAAAAATAGACAAGTGAGATTGCATCAAACTAAAAGCTTCTGCACAGCCAAGGCAACAGTCAGGAGAGGGAGGAGATGATCTGCAGAATTGGAGAAAATATTTGTGAACCATACATATGATAAGGGGTTAAAATTAAATAAAATAAGGAACTCAAATACCACAATAGCAAGAAAACAAATTACCCCTTTAAAAAAGAACCTGAAAAGACATTTTTCAAAAGAAGACATATAAATGGCCAACAGGTATATGAAAAAATGCTCAACATCACTAATCATCAGGGAAAATCTAATTGAAACCACAATAAGATATCACCTGTTAGGATGGCTATTATCAAAAAGACAAAAGATAAGGAGTGTTGGTGAGGATGTGGAGAAAAGGGAACCCTTGTACACTGTTGGTGAGAATGTAAATTAGTATAGTCATTATGGAAAACAGCATGGAGGTTCCTCAAAAAACTAAAAATTGTACTACTACATGATTCAGTAATTCCACTTCTGGGTATGTATCCACAGGAAATAAAATCAGTATGTTGAAGAGATATCTGCACTCTCATGCTCACTGCAGCATTATGCACAATAGCTAAGATATGGAATCAACCTAAGTGTCCATCAATGAATAAATGGATAAAAAAAAGTAGTATATCTACACAATGGAATATTATTCAGCCTTGGAGAAGGAAATCCTGTCATTTGAGACAACATGGGTGAACCTGGAGGACATTAGGCTAAGTGAAATAAACTAGGCACAGAAAGATAAATACTGCATGATCTCACTTATTTGTGGAATCTAAAAAAGTAGAATCTATAGAAGCAGAGAATAGAATGGTGGTTACTAGCAGCTGGGAGGAAAACGGGGAATTGTGGAGATATTGGTTAAAGGATACAAAATTTCAATTAGACAGGAAGAATATGTTCTGGAAATTTATTGTACAACATGGTGACCATAGTTGATGTATTGTCTACTCGAAAACTACTAAGATAATAGATTTTAAATGTTCTCACCACACACAAAAAATGATATGTGAGATAATGCATATGTTAGATAGCTTGATTTAGCCAATCCATAATGTACACATATATCAAAACATCATGTTGTACACCATAAATATATACAATTTTTATTAACAAATAAAAATAAAAATAAAAAACAACCTTGAATAAAATAAATGTGCACTGACGTTCTAAAGTTAAACACAATTTGTATTTTGACAGATGTAAACTGGCAAATCAATAATTAAGAAACCCAAATATTTGACCAACAAGGGAAAATATGCTCAATTTTCTTTAGTTCTTTTTTCCTACTTTCTTCCCTTCCTTACACGCTTCCTTTCTCCCTCCCTTCCTCCTTCCTCCTTCTTCTCTTTCCCTTCCTTCAGTATTGAAGCTAATATTTAAAAATGTTAACAACTATTAATACTTATTAATAGCAATATGTATCTTGTTCTTGTGCTTTAATATATCTCTTAAATCTCTTCATAAAAGCAAGAAATAAAAAGAGAAATGGTATTACCTTTGCCTCCTTTACAGTGAATAACTATGATGTTGTCATCGTCCTCAGCCATCCATTTATCTACATCTTTGGAGAACGCCACCATCTCACTGATTTCAAATGTAAGATTTTCAGTTGAATTAAAGTATTTCCAAAAAAATCAAGCCCAATGTATTTAGCCCTCTTCTGACAGTCAACTTGGCATAAAACTTACTGCAGAGTGGGGACGTTGTGATCATCAATCATGACTCTACAAACCCTGTTATGGAAGTGCTTAGGATCATAATTTCTCTCACCTAAAATAAATAATACATATGTTATGTCACAGCTCTATACCTAATAACATAGTAAATGATGAAGTTATAAATAATTGAAAATTTTCTATTAGAAATTCTTTATCTACTTTCAGAAGGAGCTTTCTGAGTGGTTCCTGCTGCTCTAAAATAAACTTAAAGATCTCAAAAACATAAGAATAGTGGTGGTTTGTCCATCTCAGGTAACCTAAGCCCAACTTATTTTTGTTTAATAGGCCTTACTTTTAACTTTCAAGCATACTACTCATTATATTATTGTAGGGTAGTTAGAGACCACACAAAAGGGCAAATATAGCTGAGCAAAATGCTGTCCCCCTGAAAATGTCTATTTAATGTATAGGTAGAAGAAAAAAATCAAGAGAGACAGAGTGGTAAGCTAGGGTATAATCTGTTTTCCATGGGGCTTTTTGTCCTTTGATTTTTTCTCCCATGTAGGGCCCTACTCTCATCACAGTCCACTCCTACTGGGTTAGAGTACACGCGTGTTAAACTGTCTATGTTCTCATAAAGCAATCTGGCAGGAAAAACAGAAAGATTTTCCTAAACCTGATACCACTAGAGCAGACCTTCCCTAAAATGGTTCACCTCCACTCCAGCCTCCTTGGTCTCACAAGGCCTGCCGCCCTCATAGGGTACTTTGTGCTGTTGGGCTAACTCTTCAGACTAAATGGGGCCAGTGCAACATGGGAATTTTTGAATTCACCTCCCAACACCGCTAAATACTTATAACTAAATGCAATGGGAAAAAATCATCTTCTTACATGTATTAATCTGTTTTCTATCTACAGTAGCAAAACATCAAGTCAGGTACATACTGCATAGATTGTAGACTCGATAGTGGTTTGGATGCTTAGTATCCAGGAAACGCACAACTTCCTAAAAAAGACGGATGCACATCTTACATATCTACATGGCACCAACATAAGCCATTTCCTAGGAGTAACCTAAAATGATTATTACTTTCTATTCATTTGTCTCTCATTGGCATCTTCTGGGGGAGATTCAGGGAATATGAGGGTATGTGCATTCCAAGTCATATCTAATCCACAGTGGTTTTCCAATAGCCCATAAAGTGTGCTTGGCTACTTAGACTAGCCTCTGCTCTAAATATACATTGTTTAAAGCTACCAGAGAAGTAAATTAGCTGGTCAACTAGCTTTCAGTAAATTTGTTCCAAATCCTTAATTCACAGTAACATATGGTTCTTACTTAAATCTGATTCTGTATAGGTATTTTTTTTTAGATAAAAATCTGGATATTACAGTCTACCTAAACACTATGTAAATAAATAAATGCAAAAAATATATAGTATGATTATGTGTGTGTGTGTATGCATGATAGAAAAGGTAAACATCAAGTTTTAGAGAAGTGGTAGCAATATGGAGAGTCTTTTTGGCTCATCTGTGTTTTCTTATTTTCTAAAACAAATGGGTATATACACACACACACATATGTGCATATATATGTATAACCTTTAATATGAGAAATGGTGGTTATTACTTAAAATACAGTTAATATTGCCATAATCATCCAACAATGTTTTCAGAAAATTTATCCATATCAAACACACACACACACACACGTACATATGTATCTCTGTGCATCAACAAAAATGACTGTTACAAAATTCAAAAACTGATTACTGATTAGTATAGCACCCTTAGAGCAATGATTACTGGCTTAATATTGAGAAAAAAATTAATGTATTAGAGTGATTAATTTGTTAAATTGGTTATCCTTTTCCAGAGGAAAATCAAAAAGATGAACATTCTGAGTCTGCAAAGCATGGGGGGAAGAGGATAAAAAGTCTTATGCAATTCAAAAATTCATGGAATCTCTTACATAAAATCCATATGTATTTAGAAATCAAATATAAAAAAACTATAAATATCTCTAGGAAATTTAAGTGAACATTAATCAGTTCTTTGGATTAGGAAGAAGTAAGTGTCGAATCAAGGGAAAATCTATAGGTTTAGGTTTGACTTCATAAAAATTTGAAATTTCTGTTTAGAAAATGCTGCAACAACCAATCAACAGGGGAAAAGATTTTTCAGTAAAATTAACTGAATGGGGACTATACCTAGTATAAGAAACAAAATAACTCATTAACAACAACTTAAGCAGTACTCCCTCACTCTATAGATACATGGACCAAGGACATAAACAATCCACAAAAATGTAATTCCAACTAACAACTTACATAGATAATTATTCAGCCTTGCCAATAAGGAAGTCAAAAGAGTGACATGCCATTTTCTCCCATGAAATTAGCCATTTTTAATGAGAAAATTCCATGCTGGCAAATATGGCATGAAAATAAAACATTTCATTTTTGCTAATACAATAAATAATACAATTGCCCTTAGATTTGGCAATATATATTAAGAACCCTAAAAATATTCATACTCTTTAGGCAATTTCACTCCTAGGAATTTATTCAGAAAAAGACTTATGCTCAAAGATGTTTGTTTCTGTTTTATTGATAATAGTGACACATGTCCAACATTACAGGTTAATTACAGCACTAGTGAAATACCATGCAACCAATAGAATATTGTCCTGTCCTTCATTCTCTCAACAAGTAAATATCTCACAGTGGTAAATTTATGTGCAGCCTTCTTTAGAATACCCATACATAAGAACAGTCAGCATTTGCTTCTTCATGGGAAAATGAATATACCTGGATGGTTAAGCTTCAGGGATTTTATTGAATCACTTTCTTATTTCTCTCAACATCTAAAAAATGATCTTAATGATTTGATTTTTTTCTGCATGAGTCTATCCTTGACTCAATACATAGATGATTTACTGCTGTGTTTTGTGATCTAAATAGTTTACCTGAGGACTCCAAATACTTACCCAAATTAGCTGAAAAGGGACATAAAGAACCTAGAAAAGTTCAACTCTGCCAAGAATCTACATTTTTTTGGCCACAATCTGTCACCAGTGGACAGTTTCTGTCCTGGACCAGAACAAAGAGTATTCAGCTGTAGCAAAGCCAAAAATTAAAAGATGGATAAGTTTTTAAGACTGTAGGTAATATATATCTGATTTTTCTCAATAGCTCAGCCTTTGTATGAGCTTACTAAATTTATAATCCCTGGAACTCTTCCTTGTGATGCAAAAGTAGAAAATGCTGTCTACGCTTTGAAAGTCTTCTTGCAACAACCTCCACCTTTGTTGCCAAACTCTTCTCTTGAGTTAGAGAGATAGGGAAATAGAGTTCTCTCTTCTATCTTAGCACATTCCTTGATTTGGAAGCAAATGTACACCCTCTCTTGCATGAGGTGGCAGCAGTGGCCAAACTTGTTGATGCTTCCACCATAGTACTTGTTTCTCCACTAACTCTGTGGGTCCTACATCTGTACAATTTATGCTACTTCAAGGCAGCATTTAACATTTCTCTGTTAGCAAATTTAGCACTTGTGAAAATTTACTGTCTTCTTTGTATATTCAATGTTGTTCAAACATAACCCTGAAACTTTATTCCCTTTTATGGATAAAGGGGAACCACATAACTGCTTAGCATCCTCTCAGGAGTTAAGTGTGCCTGGATCTGAATCTTGCACCCTTTAGTCAACCTTGATTTAAAATACTTTGTAGATGGTTCTTATCTTAAAGATGACAAAGGCATTCCCTGTGCAGGGTATGTTGTTATCATGAACATGCAAACACTGAAGCAGCTCCATGGCCTAATTCCCAGTCTGCCCATGCAGCTGAACTAGTACCTTAGATTTGAGGCTGCACTAATTGATATTGGTCACCACCAAAACTACAAAAAGGAAATTGGCTCAGTTTAGATAAGATGTAATTACCTCACAGTTATCAGCTCAATCTACTAAAAAGTAGTATTAGCAATCAAGGAATGCTTAACCCATAAAAGATGGATTCTGGTAATTTTGGGATTGCTGCCCTGAAGTGGCATGATCCATCCAATGGACCTTGGTCAAATTACAAACAGAATTTTATACAACTGCTCAAGTGTTGAGTCTCTGTCTATATATTATTGTTTGTAAAGTTTTTGCATGTATAGAAATGCTTCCTTTTCTGAGAATAAGGTAGAATGAGTCCACCAATGGTCTCAATTCTTCATCGTTCCCTGTATCCACGTCCTTGCACTTCACCTTGTTCTGCCCTCTCACTCTAACTTTGGGTTCCATCATGTGAGTTGATTTGGTCAATGGGACGACACAAAGCAGAGGTTGAAAAAGCACTTGCAGGCTGGGTGCTGTGGCTCATGCCTGTAATCCTAGCACTCTGGGAGGCTGAGGAGGGAGGATTGCTTGAGCTCAGGAGTCCAAAACCAGCTTGAGCAAGAGTGAGACCTCTTCTCTACCAAAAATAGGAACAAAAAATCAGCCAGGTGTTGTGGTGTGCACCTGTAGTCCCAGCTACTCAGGAGGCTGAGGCAGGAGGATCACTTGAGCCCAGGTGTTGGAGGTTGCGGTGAGCTATGATGACGCCATTGCACTCTACCCAGGGTGACAGAGTGAGGACTGTGTCTCAATTTAAAAAAAAAGCAAAAAAAAAAAAAAAGAAAATGCACTTATAGGATTCTATTCTAGATCTTGCCTATTGCCATCATCTTGAAACATATCCAGGACAGTCTGATGGAGGATAGATAACGCAAATATTTGTTCATCTACTTGTGGCCCGTAATTCCCATTGGCTTTCTTCATTCTTTTTTATTCTTGTTTGTTTTTGTCTGACTGGGTTATTTCAAAGACTTGTCTTGAAGTTCAGAAATTCTTTCTTCTGCTTGGTCTAGTCTGTTGTTGAAGCTTTTGATTGTTATTTTTTATTTCGTTCCTTGAATTCTTCAGTGCCAAGATTTCTGTTTGGTCCTTTTTTAATGATATCTATATCTTTGTAGAATTTCTCATTCATATCATGAATTATTTTCCTAATTTTGTTATATTATCTATCTGTATTCTTTTGTATCTCATTGGCTTTTCTTAAGGTCATTATTTTGAATTCCTTCTCAGGCAATTTATAGTTTTTAAAAAAAAATCTGGGGTCTCTTACTGGGGAATTATTGTGTTTCTTTGGAGGTGTAATGTTTCCTTGCTTTTCATGTTTCTTGTGTCCCTACATTGACCTTTGTACATTCAGTGGAACAGTTGCCTCTTCCAATTTTATGGAGTAGCTTTCATAGGGAAAGTCTTTTTCCTTTAGTTTTGTCCTTTAGTGTTAGTTGGGTAGAGTGCTTTTGCTTTGGTTCTGGGTGGGTGCAGTAGTGTAGTCTCCATGTGATTTCTTCAGCTATAATTAACATATCAGTTTCTGCAAGTATCTCAGTGTCCTAGACTGTGGGTATTCATGGAGGCAGTGGTGTGGCTTTGCTGGGGGTTGGGGACACCAGGTGGGCTGGCTTTCAGGCTCTATGGGGGGCATTGCTGAGTGTCATGGCTCCACTAGTCATGGTTTGGCAACACTGGCAAAGTGAGAACCAGGCAAGCCAGTCCTCAGGTCCTGAGAAGTGTGTGTGGCATGTGGCAGCTTAACTGGTCAAAGGGTGTAGTCAATGGCAGGCTGGTCCTTAGGCCAGTGGGTGGGGGATTATGTGCAGCATGTACTGGCTCCACCAGTTGAGGGCAGCCAAGCCATTTTAGACTAGCTGGTCCTCAGATGGCCTATTAGCTGCCCAAAGATGCATGTGTATCCCCAGTTGAGATAGCCAATCCTGCCTCTAATTATCAGAATGATTAAATTAAGCCCAACTCAAATTCACAAATCACAGTATCATGAGCTAAATAAATGTTTACTGTTAAAAGCCAATAAGTTTTGGGGTGGTTTGTAACATAGCAAAAGCTAACTGGTATCAATCCATTATGATTTTTTACCTAAAAGAGTAAGTTTTTGAAAGAATATTACCATATCTGGGTCAATATTAAACTTATGGCCAAGGCAGGAGGATTGCTTGAGGCCAGGAGTTTTAGAACAGCCTGGATGACACAGCAAGACCCAGTCTGTGTAAAAAAATTTTTTTCTTTTAAATTAGCCAGGCATGGTGCCACGTGTCTGTAGTCCAGCTACTTGGAAGGCTGAGGCAGGAGGATCACTTGAGCCCAGGAGTTTGAGGTTGCAGTGAGCTATGATGGTGTCACTGCACTCAACCCTAGGCAACAGAGCAAGATTCTGTCTAAAAACAAAACTTTTAAGTACATAGTCTATGTTTACTGAGAAATGAGTATTTGTTAGATAAATACCCTTACCGTAATTGGATTCCTATAGAAAGACTGCTTTCCAGAAGATGGAAAAGACATGGCGATAATACGCTCTGAAAGTCAAAATTATTACTGTTATGACTGTCATGAGAGGTAAAACAATATATAAAAATTAAATTTACACAAAATCAGTCCCTTTTTCATAGAAAAAAACTTTTAAGATTGAAGTTGACAGAAACTGTTAATACACATTCAGGTTAATCAAGATAATATAATGACCATTAAACTGGTAATGGTGTTCCCAAGATTCAATTGGTTCTAGCCATATGCCATATAATTGTGTTGGCATCAATATGAAGCTCTTCCTGTGGTTGGAATTTATTTCTTATCTTAAACACCAAAGAACATCCGAGAGTTTTGAGCATAAGTGATGGTGGGAACTTCCAGGTTGCTTCCCAGCCCTCCTGACTCAGAGAACTGGAGAGCTACAAAGCAGTGACCTCATTCTCTGGGGTTCTAGGAAGAGATGAGGTCTCTCTGGGATCCTTGGGACTAAGGATAACTACTAGAACTTAATAAGTTATAAGCCAAACTCAAAGGAAATCACCCAAAAATCCATTCAACTTCCTGGCTGTGATTTGAGATGGCATGGAGATTTTCCATTGCCAGGGTTAAACTACAAATATGTCACACTACCACAGTGGCCTATGTCTTCATGGATAAAGAATACTTTGAAAGCACATGGCTTAGACAAGGCAAAAATAAAATAAAAATTTAACTACAAGAAAAATATGAAGCTAATATAAGTAAATCAACAGTTAAGCTTCACAAACCAGTAACATAAGTGAGGTCCAAGTCAAATCCACCCTTGGTGTATCGTCTCTTGTTTCCTGAAACCTGAAAGTTTAAAATAATCATTAATTTGTAAAACATAAATCAACATAAAAATAAAGAACTTTATACAGCATAGATATCAACCCTTGACAATATGTGACAAAACATAAAACATTTTTATGAATCATAAACATGTTTTGCCTACTTACCATCCTTCTGGTCAGCTTTTCAAGTTGTCTTTTTTGATGAGCCAGATGAAGAATTCTTATCAGAATGATGACTCGTAGAGGCCGAAATAAAATTGTCAATCTAACAATAAATTTAAAAGATCCATTTTTGCTTTAGAAACAGAGGATTTTGTCAATATGGACTAAGTCTAGAGCAGTGGTTGTTAACCAGGGGCACTGCTCCCCCCTTCCTCTGCCACTTACCTAGGGGATATTTGGCAATGTCTGGAGGCATTTTTGGTTGTCACAATTGTTGTCTCTGTGTGTGTGTGTGTGTGTGTGTGTGTGTGTGTGTGCTACTTATATCTGGTGGATAGAGGCCAGGAATGCTGCTAAACAACCTACAGTGAATAGACCTCTCCCCACCCCCCTGTAACAAAGAATTATCTGGCCTAAAGTGTCAATAATGCTGGCATTGAGAAATTCTGGTCTAGAGAAATAGTAATATAATAGGTTCTTAGAATTTATGAATTTAGCTTTTGTGGTTTAAGACCAGCATATATAATTTTTCCCCACCAAAATAAACTGAGGGTTCTTGTTCACCTTTGTTACTACCATCAGTAACAGGTTCACTACAGCTAAATGCATATCAGGCAGGCAGCAGGTTGAGATACTTCCCAAGTGTGCTAGCTGCTGTCTCTCCTACCGTCAGAAACCATAGAAGAGAAGTGATGGACTGGAGTAGTGCTTCTCTAACTTGAGCATGCATAAATAAGAGTCATCTGGAAAAGCTTGTTAAACTTTAGATTGCTGGGTCCCAGAGATACTGATTCAGTGGGTCTAGGGTCGAGCCTGAGGTGTTTTTCTTCTTTCATTTTTAGCAAGCTTTCAAGTAATGCTGAAGTTGCTGGTCAGAGGACCACATTGGCTCAGGTTATTTTCAAACAATTCCAAAAGCCTATTACCTAACATACTTAGCTGGGGCCTGAATTGCAATCCTGGGAAGCTAGTGTACAGAAAGGAGCCAGCTATTTGACTCATGAATAAGCTAGTAAGCCACTGAACATTTATATCCCAGTATACCTTTTCTCTTCAATTTTCCTCATTCCATAGTAAAAAAGAAGGGAAACAATAGAGAGCCATCAGTGTCTCATACACATTTTAGTTTCCTGATCCCTAACAGTTCTAACTTTGCCTTGGCTTTCTTCATTTTTGCCACAACTATACTGCAAAACTCGACTGCTACATTGCTACCCATGTCACCTCCTGGTTTTCTGTTTGCTATTTTTTAGAAAATCATGATTGAATCACTCAAATTTTGTATATGCTCAAATCAATATTCTCTTGGCTATAGGACAAAACTTTATTAGAACCTCATGCGTAAGGAATTTGTGATTGAAGCACAAATGGAAAGTTAGTGGGAATTTCAAAATGTAGAAAAGTTAAAGTTAGTACAGGAGGCAAAGTGCCCAGTTTCTTCTTTGCACACTCCACTTCTCTATTCAAGTCATTGTAATCAGTGTACAAACCCTCCACTGGTCCTTAAACACCACAATATTTTAGTTTCAAAGTATGTGGAAATTTATTTAACATTTCATTTTTAAGCAGTTTATTCAGTATAGAAATAGAACATTCAATATTAAAAAGATTATATAGAATAAAGCTATGGAAAATGCAAACAAAAAAAAAACCTTGAGAGGGAAGTCATACGTTTCATACCTGGGGATATTGCTAAGAAACTTAATGTCATGAGAAATATAAAGGATGTTAACCAGCAAAGTCACCACAATAATGATAGCATCTAGGACATTAAGTAAATCAGAAAAATAACGCTGTCTCCTGCAATATAAAACAAAAAAATATAAGTTCATCCCCCTCCAAGAAGAGATAGAAACATTTTAAGACCACAAATTAACTCATTCTACTATAATGGATAATTTAAAATGCATTTTCTAGACTAGACTAAGAGAAATAATGTAAAATTAATGGAAAGTTTTCAAACAGTAAATTTATATTCGTCATTTAATACATATATATGACAAGAGCATCCATATAGAAATTTAAGTATAGTAAGAGCTATAACCAAACCATTGAGCAAGAGGAAAGCATTGCCTTCACATGGATGGGAGAAGAAAAGGGGGATGTTGGGCAGTACTACTGGGCAATGGAAGCTGAATATGGCACAGCCTTAGAGCAAATGGGGTTATGAGAAGTGTTCGAGGGAGCTTATGAGAGGAAGAAAGGTCCACTGTTTTGGCCTGCAAAACTCATAGTCTGGCTTTGCACCCACTCTGGAATTCTGATGGGCTGATATGGCCTCCCCTGGGCAAAGGTGGACTTCTATCCACCACACCTTCCTCCAAACACTGGCTCCTTCAGGCATAGACGCTAGTCCACCAGGAAATGCCGCTTCCAAATCTAGGGCATTCCCTTTCAGGCTCTGAGTAATCTGACAGTGTGCAACTGTCCTTAGCTCAATGGCATGAGAATAGCAAATCAGTAGGAAAGGAGACAAACTGCCTTCTGAGATGCTCTGGATGAAGTGAGGCCAGGGAACTTAGCCCAGGACTCCCACAGCAGTCTAACCCCAAGGTTTGGCTCACCCCACCCACCTTCTCAGAAAGTCAGCATGGAGAGGAAATCAACTGCTGCCTCACTATCAAGTCTTGCTGATGGGATGAGCATGCCCCAGATCTCCTCTGCTTCTTAGTAAGAGTTTTAATTTTAACTGAGATAGGGGATTATTCATGATCTATTATGTAGTATTTAATATACTATCAAACTGTATCTAGGATTCAGCTGTTAATGAATGTATTAATATTTTTACTTCACATACATATTCCTCTTATTAATGTACATGTAGACACATCAGCAACTGGCCCCTTTTTGAAATCCCTTTAAGCTTCATGTATTGAAGGAACCATCGAGAATACATTGTTGGACGCTGGGGTGCCAGTTTGCAACAGTTATACTATTAAAAACCCAATCTTGGAAACTGGGATTTTGGATGCTTTCTCTGTGGACCATGCCTTCAGGGAGAATTATTTTGATAAACGGGGACACATTTGGTTGGGTTGACCTGCTAATTATTCTGAGATGCTTTTTATAACAGTACAAGATACCTTTATGCATTAAAAAATAATCAAACTTACCCTTCTGCAAATACTCGAAGAAGAAGATCCATGAGAAAAAATAAAGCAATAGCTAGGGAAACTGAACGATATTCCAAAGGAATATAAATTTTATCATTGAAAATTAGGTCTGTAACAATGAGAGACACATCCAGAAAGATCAGCAAAATTCCAAATATTCTGCAATAAATAAAGAAATAAAGAATGATAATAAAGATAGAGGAGTTTTTACCCCCATAGTTAGACTATATTTAGGCCAATGATCAGACACCAAAATGTCATTATTTAGGATTAAACTGTCCAGTGGCCGGAAAAACTGCATTGCCTTAGAATCTCAGAAAAATAAATCTGTTTTCACCCAATAGAAGCAGTTGTCAGCAAATAAAATTCCCACCCAACCACTTCAAAATACGTTATCATGCTCTTTTATAGTAGATGCTTCAGACTAATGCTCCATGATAGAATAGGAAATTTGAATTAAAATTACATGTGTCTGTTTGTAAACTCTTAAAATTTGAGAATTTCAGAAGGAGTTTACAACAATTTCTCATAATAAATAAAACCTCATTAATCTAGATAATTCTTAAGAATTTAGTAATAAGAAACAAATGAAAGCATGAATAATATAAGCCCTTAAAAAAACACTTTTACCAGTAAGTTTTTTTATCAGTGAGATTTTCAACAAGTACGTGACTACACATTCATGGGTGCTTCTAGCACAGTGACGGGAACATAAGAAGGAATTCAATGCCATAAATATTTACATTATTGAACTCTAAAGTACCTCCTGAGCCTTTCTCTTACAGAGTCTAAACACACTCCTCATAAATTGATTATAATATTTGCATAATCTATGAAGCAGAAAAATTGTCTTCAAAGTACTTTTTTCTAATTGCAATTGAAATTAAAATATTATTAATTCAAAAGGAAGCAATTATACAGTGTAAATCTGTATCATAGCATGAAATCTTACTCTCACGCCGACAAGAAGCCTCAGTAAAATGTTTCCAGAATTAAGGAGTAATTCCAGATGTATAAGGTATTTAATAAAATACTTTACTTATAGAATTTTAACATGCATGCTTCATTATTTTACTTTTACAGGTGGAAAAAAACCATATTAATATGTGACTATTAGTCTTAGGCAAATGCCATTTCTTTGCAAGTCTTAATGTCTTGCTTAAACCAAAATTCCAAGATAAATTAGATTACATTAAATGGGGCACATGGGTTTTTCTAAAAATGGTGGTCTGATAGAGTCCTCCCACCTCACCGCTCCCAGGGAAGGAGGTGAAAAACGCCATCGGCTGCCTGCATGGGCGGACCGCTTACTCCAAAAACAGCATTGTGAATTACAGAGGAACATCGTGGGATGCTCAGCCCAAGAAAACAGGTGACAGAATCATTCACAAAGATCAGAGAGTGCAGGGAGTGCAATAGAGCACAGAACGTGGGAAGGACGTGCTTGCCAGGTCAGCACAGCACAACCTGACCCCCAGGTGGTTACGCACCTTCCCCACAGACTTCCCATCCACTCAATCAGGGACAAGCCCAGAGTTGGGGCAAAGCTATTGCTGGAGACAGCAGGCTCTGTGGAGAAGAAGCAATTGCGAGAGCCAAACAGAACTCTCAGCTGCAATATACAGGGACCGCTCAGGGCCGGGTAGGGACTGGGCGGAGATACAGCTTCCCAGGACAGTGCGCGGGAACCTGCAGGCCGGCACCGCGCCACTGGACCGGGCCCAGGAGTTTAACGGAGAGTGGGAAACACCCTTAGGGGCTGCTGGCAATTGCCTGTGTGGGCCACAGGCCGGTTCAGAAAAGCTGCGTTCCCGGGCGTAATCGGAGCCCTGCCCTGCGCCAGGATGGCGGCGGCCGCCATCTTCAAAGCCTCCCACCCAGAGCTGTGAGCTGCGTCTCTAGCTCCGCCCCACCCCGGCCTGGGGGCTCATCCGCTGGGGCGAGACAGGCTTTGCCCTTGGTGGCCAGGGACAGCTGCATCTGTGGGTTCCAGATGGGAGGAGATCCCGAACTGTAGCGGCGGGACCTTTGGGTATTGGAAACAGTTTGCAGCTCGTCCATCTGGTTCCGCTACCCCGGCTCTGGCCTCCGACAAGTCCGCTACGTGCTGGTCCTAGTGCCCGCTCTTCAGGTCCCAGCCCTCCTGTACCCGAGATCGGTCATTTTGAAGGTTGCTGGTTATAGTGACTCATTTTGTATAACTGCTGGTTCTCAGGGCAACCGAATACCTCAAGAGCCACAGGCTGAACCAGAGCAGCTCCCCATAACCCTGCCCACTTCATTAGGGAATTTCACGCCATCCAAGAGCGCTTCCAGTGGCCACTATTCCCCTCACCGTGGGAACATTCCCCTGGCGGAGACTGCTGGGGATAGAGACACCCACCTGCCTTGCCTTGGGGTCTAGTGGTGGAAAAGGGGTGCACAATTGCAGATCTGCCTATCAGCCAGTATCACGCGGAGACACACATCAGGGCAGACACACGCAGCTAGATAAGCAAACTCTGAGCTGTATAGAATTTTCCCAATCCAGCTCTCATGCTGCAGCCAAAAGAAATTGTGTTTCTACCCGCACCTCAGGAGGAGCAGGGTCAAAGTAACCCCTAGGAGCTACAAGGCCCCTTCCAAACCTCGGGGCTTTAACATACCCCAACTGGGGGATCAGAGTCTGCCACGGACATAACAGAATACCTAGCTATTAGGGAGCTGTGGATTCATAGCCTCAAGTACAATCCACCAGCTTAGAGATCAAGCTGGAAGGACAATCTCACTACACTCTACCAGGAAGAGGAGAAGACAACAGGTCAGAGGTAACCCAAGATCCACCAAACTTGCTAAAATACACCTAAGGCAATACAGGTCACTACTCCTCTCCCTGGCTCTGCCAAGGAACAAACCTTGAGGGCTTGGAGACAGGGCCATAACCTAGCCCTAAGACCCCCAGCTTTCGACCAAGAGGCCAGATGAGAAAAAACCAGTGAAAGAACTCAGGAAACATGAAAAATCAGAGTGAAAAGTCACCCCCAAAAGAAATCATCAGTTTCTCAGCAATGGATACCAACTCAAATGAAATGGGTAGAATGACAGAAGAGGAATTTCATTTATGGATTATAAGAAAGCTCAATGAAATTCAAGAGAAAATTGAATCCCAGCACAAAGAAACCACAAGAAAAATGCAAGAAATGAACGGAAAATTCTCCAAAGAAATAGAAGTATTATGGAAAAATAAAATAGAAATTCTAGAAATGAAAGAAGCATTCAAGGATCTACAAAACACAGTGGAAAGCCTTAAGAATAGGCTGGACCATGCAGAGGAAAGAATTTCAGAGCTAGAAGACAACTCCTATGTGCTAAATAAATCAGTTGAAGAGAAAGACCACGAAAACAAGAGGCATGAACAAAGCATACAAGAAATGTGGGATTATGTAAAGAGGCCAAACATAAGGATCATAGGCATCCCTGAGGGAGAGGAAGAAAATTCGCGTGGGCTGGAAAATCTATTTGAAGGAATAATAGAGGAAAATTTCCATGGCTTAGCCAGAAATCTCGACATCCAAGTACAAGAAGCACACAGGACTCCTGGGAGACTCAACGTGAAAAGGCATTCACCATGCCACATAATTATTAGACTGACCAAAGTAAACACAAAAGAGGCACTCCTCAGAGCTGTAAGATGAAAAGAGCAGATAACCTATAAAAGGAAACTGATCAGATTAACTGCAGATTTCTCAGTTGAAACCTTATAAGCCAGAAGGGAATGGGGAGCCATCACCAGTCTCCTAAAACAAAACAAAGGCCAACCCAGAATTCTGTATCCTGCCAAACTAAGCTTCTTATATGAGGGAGAAATAAAGACTTTTCCAGACAAGCAATCACTGATAGAATTTGCGAAGTCCAGACAAACCTTGCAAGAAGTGCTTAGACCTGCATTGTACACTAACCAGCACAACAGACACCCACCAATGTAAAACTACACAAAAGCTAAAACTCCAGAACCCAGATTCCACAATGATGCAAGAGGTAAAACAAAAGAAACTACCCAATAGAATAATCAGAAATTTACCCCAAATATCAATTCTCTCAATAAATTGAATGGCTTGAATTGCCCATTGAAGAGACATAGGCTGGCTGAATGGATTAAAAAATACAAGCCAAGTATCTGTTGTCTTCAGGAAACACACCTTACACACAAGGACACATTCAGACTCAAGGTGAAAGGATGGAATGCAATTTTCCAGGCTAATGGAAACCAAAACAAATCTGGAGTAGCCATCCTTATTTCAGGTTATATAAACTTTAAAGCAACAAAAGTAAAGAAGGACAAAAATGGACATTATATAGTGGTGAAGGGAAAAATCTTACAAGAGGATCTAACAATCCTAAACATTTATGCACTCAACACAGGAGCACCCAGGTACATAAAGCAAATACTGCTTGATCTAGACAACATGATAAATAGCAATGCCATAATGGC
This sequence comes from Daubentonia madagascariensis, assembly GCA_023783475.1. Taxonomy (NCBI): domain Eukaryota; kingdom Metazoa; phylum Chordata; class Mammalia; order Primates; family Daubentoniidae; genus Daubentonia; species Daubentonia madagascariensis. The sequence goes on from JAKFHU010002658.1 coordinate 14,636,497, forward strand.
AGGGGACTTCAACACCCCACTGACGGATCTGGACAGATCCTCCAAACAGAAAATAAACAAAGAAACAAAGAACCTAAACAGGACTCTAGAACATTTGGGCCTAACAGATATCTACAGAACACTCCACCCAAATAACACTGAATATACATTCTTCTTATCAGTTCATGGAACTTTCTCTAAAATTGACCACATCCTAGGCCACAAAACAGATCTAAACAAATTCAAAAAAATAGAAATCATACCATGTATCTTTTCAGACCACAGCAGAATAAAATTAGAAATCAATTCCAACAGAAACTCACATCTTCATCCAAAAACATGGAAATTTAACAATCTGTTGCTGAATGACTTTTGGGTCAAGGAGGAGATTCAAATGGAAATCAAAAGATTCTTCGAACTAAATGATAATGGGGACACAAGTTATCAAAGTCTGTGGGATACAGCAAAAGCAGTCCTGACAGGAAAACTTATCGCCTTAAATGCCCACATCTAAAAGACAGAAAGGTCACAAATCAGTAAACTAATGAATCATCTTAAGGAAATGGAAAAGGAAGAGCAAACCAATCCTAAAGCCAGCAGAAGAAAAGAAATAACCAAGATCAGAGCAGAATTAAATGAAATTGAGAACAAAAGAGCAATACAGAAGATTAATAAAATGAAAAGTTGGTTCTTTCAAAAGATAAACAATATAGACAGGCCACTTGCCAGGTTGACCAGAAGCAGAAAGGAAAGGACTCTAATAAGCCCAATCACAAATGAAAAAGGAGAGGTCACAACTGATATCATGCAAATACAAAACATCATCTTTGAATACTACAAAAATCTCTATGCCCCAAAACACGAAAACATGGAGGAAATGGACAAATTCTTAGAAACAAACTACCTCTCTAGGCTCAACAAGGAAGAAACAGAATTTCTAAACAGACCAATATCAAGCACCGAAATTGAAGTAGTAATCAAAAATCTTCCAACAAAAAAAAGTCCTGGACCAGATGGGTTCACACCTGAATTCTACCAAGCCTGCAAAGAAGAACTGGTGCCTATACTGCAGAAATTATTTGAAAACATCCAGAAGGATGGAATCCTCCCAAACTCATTCTATGAAGCCAATATCACCTTGATACCAAAGCCAGGAAAGGACACAACAAGAAAAGGAAACTACACACCAATATCCCTTATGAATATAGATGGAAAAATTCTCAATAAAATCCTTGCAAACCAAATTCAAAAGCACATCAAAAATATAATTCATCATGATCAGGTGGGCTTCATTCCCAAGATGCAGGGATGGTTCAACATACACAAATCTATAAATGTAATTCACCATATAAATAAAAGCAAGAACAAAGATTATATGATCCTTTCAATAGATGCAGAAAAGGCTTTTGACAAAATCCAGCATCCTTTTATGATACGAGCTCTTAACAATATAGGCATAGATGGCTCACACCTCAAAACTATTAAAGCCACATACGATAAACCCACAGCCAATATCATACTGAATGGGGAAAAATTGAAAGTATTCCCCCTTAAAACTGGAACCAGACAAGGTTGCCCACTATCTCCACTTCTATTCAACATAGTGCTGGAAGTCCTGGCCAGAGCAATCAGACAAGACAGAGGAATCAGGGGCGTCCAAATGGGGGCAGAAGAGGTCAAACTTTCACTATTCACAGACGATATATTATATATAGAAAACTCCAAGGATTCAACCAAGAGATTACTGGAATTGATAAACGAATTCAACAAAGTCTCAGGATACAAAATTAATGCACACAAATCCATAGCTTTTATATATGCTAATAACAATCAAGCCAAGAAACAAATTAAAGATGCAATAACTTTCACAATAGCACCAAAGAAAATTAAATATTTAGGAACATATCTAACTAAGGAGGTCAAAGACCTATATAGAGAGAATTACGAAACACTGAGAAAAGAAATTGCAGAGGATGCAAACAGATGGAAAACCCTACCACGCTCTTGGATAGGCAGAGTCAACATAGTAAAAATGGCTTTGTTACCTAAAGTGATTTACACAATCAATGCAGTCCCTATCAAAATACCAACATCATTTTTTGTCGATCTAGAAAAAATAATTCTATGCTTCGTGTGGAACCAGAGAAGACCCCGTCTAGCCAAAGCAATCTTAAGCAAAAAGAACAAATTGGGAGGCATCTATCTACCAGACTTCAAACTATACTACAAGGCTATAGTAACCAAAACTGCATGGTATTGGCACAAGAACAGAGACGTAGACCAATGGAACAGGACTGAGAATCCAAATATAAAACAAACCTCATATGGTCATCTGGTCTTTGACAAATTCCAGAAAAACATACACATAAATGGTGCTGGGAAAACTGGATGGCCATATGTAGAAGACTGAAACTAGACCCACACCTCTCACCTCTCACAAAAACCAACTCACGATGGATAACAGATTTAAACCTAAGACGTGAAACCATAAGAATTCTCGAAGAAAACATTGGAAAAACTCTTATGGACATTGGCCTAGGCAAAGAATTTATGAAGAAGACCCCCAAAGCAATCACAGCAGCAACCAAAATAAATAAATGGGACCTGATCAAATTAAAAAGCTTCTGCACAGCCAAGGAAACTATCACTAGAGTGAACAGACAACCTACAGAATGGGAGAAAATATTTGCATGCTACACCTCTGATAAAGGGCTGATAACCAGAATCTATACAGAACTTAGGAAAATCAACAAGAAAAAAATCAAACAACCCTATTAAAAAATGGGCAAAGGACATGAACAGAAACTTTTCCAAAGAAGACAGAATGATGGCCAGCAAACATATAAAAAATTGCTCAACTTCTCTAATCATCAGGGAAATGCAAATCAAAACCACAATGAGATGTCACTTAACTCCAGTGAGATTGGATCATATCAAAAAATCCCAAAACAACAAATGTTGGTAGGGATGTGGACAGATAGGAACACTCATACACTTCTGGTGGGACTGCGAATTAGTACAACCTCTATGGAAAGTAATATGGAGATACCTCAAAGAACTAAAAGTGGAACTACCATTTGATCCAGCAATCCCACCACTGGGTATTTACCCAAAGGAAAAAAAGACATTCTATAATAAAGACATCTGTTCGCAAAGGTTTATAGTAGCACAATTCACAATTGCAAAGATGTGGAAACAACCCAGGTGCCCATCAATACACGAGTGGATTAATAAAATGTGGTATATGTATACCATGGAGTATTACTCAGCAATAAAACACAACGGTGAATTAACACATCTGGTATTATCCTGTTTGAAGCTACAGACCATCCGTCTAAGTGAAGTATCACAAGAATGGAAAAACAAGGACCACTGGTGCTCATCATCAAATTGGTACTAACTGATCAATACTTACGTGCACACACAGAATAATATTCATCAGGGGTCGGGCAGGTGGGAGGGGGTGGAGGGGATGGGAAAACTCTCACTGAATGGATGCGGGGAGCACAGTTGGGGGATGTCCACGATTGTAGCTCTGACACGGGCAGTGCATGGCCAATATATATAGCCAAAGTGTTGTAACCCCATAATATTCTGAAATTAAAAAAAAATAAATGGGGCACATGGGCCATTTGGCAACATATTGACAGTGGAAATGCTTTTTGCTTTATTTTTTTCAAATCCTTTCTCATTAAAAATATTGATATTAAATGTCATATATATTTAATATATGTCCATCTCTAGAGTCTCACATACCCAAATGCAAGGGACGATACAATTAAACGTACAATTTTCTTAATCTTCCCGCTGTAAAAAGAAGTACAAATAAAATTAATTGCAGATTTCCTGTAGCATACATTATGAATTTAACCAAAACACAAAGTCCTTTAGAAATATAATTTTAAAAGATAATTCTTCAGAAGTGTATTTAAAAATGCTTTTTAATAATAACTAAAATTTTCACCTTTCTGTTTCATGAGTTTTTTCTACTTTCCTATCTAGAACATATGTGAAGAGAACACTAAACTTTGGATAATTTTCAAAGCACTTTACTTACATATGTTATTTTACTTTTATTATTAATTTTTTATAATACAACCCCTAGTAAATAGATATCATAGGTAGCATTATTACCAGTTTACATTTGAATAATCTAAAGTTTAAAGAGGTTTAAAATTGATTTGCTGAGTGTCAAGTGAATATTAGGTGCCAAAGCCAAACATCAGTTCCAGGTTTTACTTCAAATCTAAGATCATCCCCTTGGTCTGAGACACCAGCATTTCTCACAGGGACTTCTGCAAATGCCTCCTATATCTATGCAATGAGATTTTGTAATTTAAAAACTAAACCAAACCAAATAACTCCACTTTATTTTGTTTGGAGTGGGGAAAGAGGAAGAAATGCTTCCCTTTCTCAATCTGTCTAAATTTTGTCCTATCCCTGGGCAGCTCCATTACAGAAATGTACAGCTGATGTCCAGACATAAAATTTCATTAGATAGCAGAATGAACTATTCATTGATGGCCCATGATGAAAAAAGTTCTACAAAACAGAAATTCAGGGTAATTTGAAGAACTGTTTGTATTCATTAGTTGCCCCCTTTGTTTCTCATGTAATCCTTGTTTAGACACCAACAAATTGCAGCAGTGACCAGTTAATTTCCACTTTGGCAGTATTCTCTTTCCAATGTTGACAAAGCTGGTGAATGGTTATGTAACTGGGCAAGAGAGAGGCAGAAAAATCTCCTGAATATTTCTGCAGTTCAGCCACAACCAATTCTAAGAATGTATTGTTTCATTACAGTGAGTGCACAGTAAAATGCCTTCAGACCAGTGCAATAGGAAGCACTCCAGGTGAGGTTACTAAGAAACAAATCAAAATTAATAAAATCCCAGTAAGCATGAAGAGGCCTTTAGTTAGCAAAACATATTTGCCTTTCCTATCAGTCCCATGTGCTCATAGCAAAATCTACAAAACCGGGAATCAGATGGTATCCAGGAAAAATGAGAAAGGACCACTATTTAGGGTAAGTAGCATTCTGCATTCCTCTGTTAAGAAAGAAACTTTTAATAAAATTACTCTCTTCTAAGGATATTTTTCACATTTTCAAGCTAGAAGAGCATTTACTTCTGAATATATGTAATTTTTTTTCAACATAGTATTTGCGAATTTAATTGCAGTAAATATGTGTCCCCTCCCTCCCATACATTTGGATGTCTTTCCATAGTTCTTTGTCTTTCTTGCCTTAGCACAAGCCCTGTTTTCCTAAAGAGATCCATCAAAGGCTCCCTACTTTCAAACTTCAAACTGACTTACATATCTGACTTGTCTTCATCACTTTTTTCAAGACTGGCGAGTCGTTCTGATACACTTTAACCAACAACAAATGCAAAAATATATCATTAGATGTTTGCTACATGAAACAGTGATGTGACCAATTTATTTGAACAACAAGAATTCCCTGAATCTAAAGAATATAGGAAACATAACTCCCTGGAAGAACTAACTTTTAGAAAGAATTTTAGAATCATTGACCAGAAAACTCTTTTCTCATGGACACTTTAAACACTGACTTTGCATATTTCTCTCTTCTTCTCAGTCTCTGTCTCTCTCTCTCTGTCTCTGTTTCTCTCTCTTCTCTATATTATATATGTATATATGTGTGTGTCCATGTGTGTGTATAATGTAAAAGGATATATACAGAATATATAAAGGATATATATGGAGGCATATCTCAAAAATATTGCAGGTTCAGTTCCAGACCACTGCAGTAAAGCAAATATCGCATTAAGAGAGTCACACAAATTTTTTTGTTTCCCTGTGCACATAAAAGTTATATTTATGCAATACAGTAGTTTATTAAGAGTACATCAGGATTATGTCTAAGAAAATAATGTATATACCTTAATATAAAATACTGTATTGCTAAAAAATGCTAACGATCATCTGACCCATCAGTGAGTCATAATCTTTTTGCTGGTGGAACTGCTGATCAGGATGGCGGTTGCTGAAGGTTGGGGTGGCTGTGGTGATCTCTTAAAATAAGACAACAATGACGTATGCTGCATTGATTGACTCTTCTTTTCACAAAAGATTTCTCTGTAGCATGTGATGCTGTTTGATAGCATTTTACCCACAGTAGAACTTGTTTCAAAATTGGAGTCAATCCTCTCAAACCCTGTTGCTGCTTTGTCAACAAAGTTTATGGAATATTCTAAATCTTTTGTTGTCATTTCAAAAATGTTCACAGCACCTTCACCAAGAGTAGATTCCATCTCAAGAAAACATTTTCTTTGCTCATCCACAAGAAGCAATTCCTCATGTGGTCAACTTTTATTATGAAATTGCAGCAATTCAGTCACATCTTCAGGCTCCACTTCTAATTAAGTTTTCTTGCTGTTTCCACCATACCTGCAGTGACTTCCTCCACTAAATTCTTGAATCCTTCAGAGCCATCCATGAGGGTTGGAATAAACTTCTTCCAAACTCCTGCTAATGTTGATATTTTGACCTCCTCCCATGAATCACAAATGTTCTTAATGGCATCTACAATGGTGAATTGTAGAAAGGATTTTCAATTTTCAAACAGAATAAATTTGAAAAGCTTCAAAGTAAATTTTCAATTTACTTTGCCCAGATCCATCAGAGGAATCACTACCTATGGCAGCTATTGCCTTAAAAATGTATTTCTTAAATATAATAACAAGACTTGAAAGTCAAAATTACTTCTTGATCCATGGGCTACAGAATGGATGTTGTGTTAGCAGGCATGAAAACAACATTAATCTCCTTGTACATCTCCATCAGAGCTTTTGGGTGACCAGGTACATTTTCGATAAGCAGTAATATTTGAAAAGAATCTTTTTTTTCCCTGAGCAGTATATTTCAACAGTGGGCTTAAAATGTTCATTAAACCATGCTGTAAACACATGTTCTGTACAGGCTTTGTTTTTCCATTTAGAGAACACAGGCAGAATAGATTTAGCACAATTCTTAAGAGCACTAGGATTTTCAGAATGGTCAATGAGCATTGGCTTCAACTTAAAGTCACCAGCTGCATTAGGCCCTAACAAAAAGATTCAGCCTGTCCTCTGAGGCTTTGAAGCCAGACATGGATTTCTCCTCCCTAGCTATGAAAGTCCTAGATGGCATCTTCTTCCAATACAAGGCTGTTTCATTTACATTGAACTACTGTTGTGTAGTGTAGCCACCTTCATCAATTGTCTTAACCAGACTTTCTGGATAACTTACTGTTACTTCTATATCAGCAATTGCTGTTTCACTTTGTACTTTTATGTTATAGAGACAGCTTCTACCCTTAAACCTCACGAACTGACCTCTGCTAGCTTCAAGCTTTTCTTCTGCACTTTCTTCACCTCTTTCAGCCTTAACAGAATTGGAGAGAGTGAGGGCTTTGTCTTGGATTAAGCTTTGGCTTAAGGAAAAGTTGTGGCTCATTTGATCTTCTACCCACATCACAAAATCTTTCTTCATATGAGCAATAAGGTCATTTTGCTTTCTTATCATTCATGTGTTCACTGGAATAGCACTTTTAATTTCCTTGAAGAAGTTTTCTTTTGCAATCACAAATTGGATGACTGGTGCAAGAGGCTTAGCTTTTGGCCTGTCTTGGCTTTTGACATACCTTCCTCACAATCATTTCTAGTTTTTGGCTTAAAGTCAGAGATGTGTGACTCTTCTTTTCACTTGAAGACTTAGAGGCCATTGTAGGCTTACTAAATGGCCTAATTTCAATATTGTTGTATCTCAGAGAATAGGGAAGCCCAAGGAGAGGTAGAAAGACAGGGGAACAGCTGGTCAGTGTAACAGTCAGAACACACAAAACATTAATTGATTAAGTCCACCATCTTACATGGGCATGGCTCATGCTGCTCCGAAACAATTATAATAGTAACATGAAGGATCACTGATCATAGGTCACCATAATAGATCTAACAATAAAAGTTTGAAATATTGTGAGAATTACCAAAATGTGACACAGGGACACCAAGTGAGCACATGCTGTTGGAAAAATGGCTCCAAGGGACTTGTTTGACACAGGGTTGCCAAAAAGCTTCAACTTATAAAAAACACAATATCTGCAAAGTGAAATAAAGTGAAGAGCAAAAAACAGAGGTATGCCTGTATATATATTCTCTAATATGCCCTCTCTCTCTCTCTATATATATATATATCCTTTTATATATCATGTATAGATATCCTTTTGCACTGATCCAAATAAATGACATCAGTAGTATTTGATAACACCATCACTGAAAGGTGAGATATATCAAAGTAGTCAAAGACCACTGATGTCATTTTATTCAGGTCAGTGCTCAGGATTAAAAATGTACATGTCATCACCTCCTTTGAGAAAGAAAGTAAAAAAAAAAAAAAAGTACATGTCAGGCTGGGCATGGTGACTCATTCCTGTCTGTAATCCTAGCATTTTGGGAGGCCAAGGCAGGAGGATCGCTTGAGACCAGGACTTTGAGGTTGCAGTGAGCTATGGTGATGCCACTGCACTCTAGCCCGGGCAACAGAGGAAGACTCTGTCTCAAAAAAAAAGGCACATGTCAGAGCCAAGTGACATTGAAGACTTACTTTTTTGGTTGAAATTAGGTACAACTGCTCTACAATGTATACAAACTGGTTGAACTCTAAAAACATATGTCAATTAATTATTTGGAACTTGATGTATCATTTTTAAACCTTATATGATGTAAAGATGCTCTTGGGCCTTACAAAAGAGCCTAGTGAATACAAATTGAATTGCATTTCTTTATTACTGCAGTTAATTATCACTTCATTTGTGAATAAATTTTACAAATCTCAATATCTTCCTTTCCTCTCTCTCTCTATTAATATGTTTATATCTCACCTATCACTGATGATTCTACCACAGATTATTCTTTTTAATTCAATTGGGTCATAGTTAAAGGATTAAAAATGAATATAGTAAGACTCCACATGCCTTCCTAGACTTATTTTTCTAATACAAAGTAGCTATACTGCTCTATAATTTATAATCTAGTTGCCCTAAAAAATTAACGTTAGTTATTTGAAACCTGTTATTTAATTTTCCCATAGAAGTGAAGCTTTATATGTTTGTAATGAAATCTTAGGCCTGTGTAAAAAACTTAATGATTCAAGTTTATACATATTTCTTTATTCCTGACCCTAATCCCCAAGTGTAACACCATTCATGATAAAATTTACATCTAATTCAACTTCAATTTCTAGGTATTTATCTCACCTGCCCTTGCAATTTTCTGCCTTCTCAAGTCCCAACACCACCTGCTACTAATCAGTCCTTCACCAGTGATGGGTGTCTTCCCCGCCCCTCAGAGAGGGTCAAGTAACTGCAGACCTGAGACAGGGGCTCCATCTAATGTGATGGTGGGTTTACTTCTTAAAAAAATTCAATTAAAAAAGTTAAAAATTTAGAGTTATCAAAAAACTTAATGACTCAAGATGTAAATACAGTTGTTTATTACTCAGCCTAATGGATTTCTCTCCACCCTTGCCTTGCTTTGCTAGAGTGTCATACACAGACATTCTGATACTTTTCTAAGTTGCTAGTAACTAAGGATGAAGACTAGGAGTAGGAAGACTCACTCTTTCACCTCTTCCTCTTCTTTCTACTACAATTCAAGAGACAAAGAATATTACATACAGAAGCTTACCATGCCAGGACATCAGAAATAGCTGGAAAAGAACTCTGTATCCCAATGCTCCTGACAGTGAACACCCCAAATCTCAATCTCTTTGTAAGTTGTGTGTGTATGAATGCATGTGTGTATGGGTATATGTAACACATACGCATGTATTAATTCATTTATATCTTACCTTACATTGGTGAGTCTACCTGTGTATTCTGATTTTGATTCATATGTGCTACTCCTAAAGGATTAAAAAGGTATACAATAAGACATGCCATGAGTTCCCATTTTAACTCCAATTAGTTACAATTATTCTTCAATTTATAAACTGGTTGACCCTTAAAGATTTCACATGTAAATCAGGTATTCAGAATCTACTATGTCATATTCCCTAGAAATGATACTTCATATGTTTGCAATAAATATTTTAAACCTCTCAAAAAATTAGTGATCAAGACTTAAATCAGTGTTTTAGTAATGAACCTGACCCAACATATAAAAGCCTTTTGTGGTGAAATTTATTTTAAATTTAACTTCAGTTCATAGGAACCCATCACTCTTCTTCCATCTAATTTCTTATCATTAAAGATAGAAAGGTAGCTATACATGCTACAGTGTGACAATTAAGAAACAGTGTGAAAGACACTCTGCATTGCCATGGACACTCCTGACAATGAACTTCCTAATCTCAATCTTTCTCTTTCTCTGTGTTGATGTGTATGTGTGCATGTGTTGATAAGTGTGTAAATATGTATATAATAGTACATCCATTGATCTATCTACCTATATAATCTATTTATTCATATATCTATATTGGTTTAATTATATCTCACATTTCACTGGTAGTTCCATCACAGGGTATTGATACGTATTCAGATGAGTCAGTGCTATAAGATTTAAAAATAAATATAATCAGACACCATGTGACTTCCCAGACTTAACTTTCTGTTTCAAATTACTCTACAACTTATAAATTGGTTGACACTAAATTCATATATAAATCAGTTATTTGGAAACTTCTAAATCTTTTAAGACATAGGATAGTTATAGGTTAAAGATAGTGCTTAACCAAAAAAAAAAATTAAAAAAATAAAAATATAAATCAGGAGGCAGACTTTGAAATAATCATGTTTACAATATACATGAAAAGGGAAAGAAAAAGAAAGATTTGGTGATTCTTCCTGTCTTAGTCCATTTTGCTGCTATTACAAAATATAGGAAACCCTTGGAGATACTATGGGTTCAGTTCCAGATCACCACAATAAAACCAATATCACAATAAAGCAAGTCACATGAATTTTTGGTTTCCCTGTGTATATAAAAGTTATGTTTACACTATACTGTGATGTAAGAAGACTTTAGAAAAAAGAATGTAAGACACTCTGTATAGTCATGGATGCTTCTGACCATGAATTCACCAAATCTCAATCTCTCTTTTCTGCATGAAGGCTTTGTGTGTGTGTGCCTGTGTCTATGTGTGCATTTACATGGATATATTTGTTTATATCTATATCTGTTTATTTAGATCTCACATTTCATGGGTGATTCCGTCATGAGTTACTGTTGTCATTTCACTGAAGGCAGTGCTAATGGGAGTAAAAAGGTACATAGACACCCCTTGATTTCCTAGATTTGATTTTTGGTTCAAATCAGCTACAATTACTCTTTAACTTCTAAGCTAGTTGGCCTTTAAAAATTTAATTTAAAAAGGCTGGGTGCAGTTTCTAGGCACAAATCCTCTATTGCCCCATCTAATTTCCTGACTCTCAAGTCCCTCCATCAACTCCTTGCTTTCACAGTCACAAATGCCTTCCCTGCTTTCACACAAGGTCAGGTAACTACAGGCGTGAGGCAGGGGCTCCATCCAATGTGATGGTGGTGTGAGTGTAGGGCACCAGTCTCACATGGTGGCAGAGCTCTGGAGGGTAAGGGACAGTACTAGGGTCTACTAGCTCCTTTCTTGTCTGCTGAGGGCTCCTTTGCTCACTGTCCACTGCTACCTCCTCCTTGCTTCAGACAGGATTCTCTCCTTCCTTGGCCCACACTGTTACAGTCTCATACACAGTAACCTAGGGTGACACACACTAGGCATAAAAGACTTCCTCCTCTATGACTTGTTCTTCCTTCTCCTACCCTCTATTCAAAAGGCAAATAATATTCCATACAGAAGCTTAACACCAGAGAACCTTAGAAACAGTAATCAAGGGAACTCTGTGTTCCCATGAATGCTCCTAAGAGTGAATATCTCAAATCAAAATTTCTCTGCAGGTTGTGTGTATGTGTATGCACGCATGTTTGAATATATGTATGTGTATACATATGTGTATACACACATATACATATGCATATTATATATTTATTCATTTATAGCTTACACTGTACTGGTGAGATCCCAGGATACACTTTCCGATTCACTTGGTACAGTGCTAAGGAATTAAAAAGTACATAGTAAGACACCATGTTACTCCTCAGACATAACTTTATGCTTCAAATTAGCTTAAATTTCTGCACAACTTATAAAGTGGTTTACCATTAATTCACATGCAATCAGTTACTTGGAAAGTTATATGTCCTTCTGCATAGCAATGTATCTTTACATGTTTGTGATGAGTATCTTAGGCCTGTGAAAAATTTAATGACTCAAGATTTAAGTTCAGGTTTTTACTATTGAAGCTAACCACAATATGAACACATTTTGTGATGTATTTCAAATTCAACTGCAATTTCCAGGCACATATTCCCTTTACCCAATCTAATTTCCTGATTCTCAAGTCCCTCCATTGACGCCTTATTTTTACCATCATAGATGTCTTCCCTGCTCTCATGCAGGGTCAAGAAACTGCAGGCTTGAGGCAGGGGCTCCATCCAATGTGACGGTGAGTTTGGGTTGGGGGCACCAGCCTCACATGGTAGCAGAGCTCTGGAGGGTAAGGAACACTTCCAGGGCTATTAGCTCCATTTTTTTCTGCTGAGGACTCCTCTGACTCCTCTGCTCCTTGTTTACTGCTACCTTCTTCTTGCTCCAAATAGGATTCTGTCCTCCCTTGGATAGTAGAGTCTCATACACAGAAAATCTGAGTTTCCTGAGCATTTGCCTGCTAGTAACTAAGGGTGGCAGTACACTAATAAGAAGAAGCATCCATCTATGATCTGTTTCTCTTTTATCTAACACAATCTTAAAAAGGCAAGAAGTCTACAGATGCTACAGTGAGATTTTAGAAACAGTGCCAAAGACACACTGTATTTCTGTCTGAAAATGAGAGCAAAAAGAAAAAAAGAAAAAAGAGATGCACTGTATAGCCACAGATGCTCCTGAGAGTAAATCTCACAAGTCTCAAATCTCTCTGTCATTGTTTTATGTTTTGTGTGTGTGTGCATGCATGTTGATAGAAGTATATATCTGTGTGTATGTGTATGTATCTTAACTTAATCTTTTATAACTCACATTTCACTGGTGGCTCTACGACTGGTTCCTTTTGTAAATTCAGTCAGATTTGGGCTAACAGAGAAAAATGGTCATAGTCAGACACGATGTGTAATTCTAAACTTACTTTTTGCATCAAATAGCTACAATTACTCTACAAGTGATGACCTGGTTAATCTTCAAATATTCATGTGTAAGTGCAGGCAGTCCCTGGGTTATGGAGAAGATACATTCCTGAGAAGGTCTTTAGGTTGGATTTGTATGTAACTTGGATCCCCGATGAAAGGCACATATACAATAATAATAATAACAATATTATAATGGCTCATAAGTGGTAATAATAATGCCATGTAATACTGTAATAATAATAATGATAATACCCTGTACTGTAATAATAAGTTACAGAAACTATTGTGCTCATTCTTTTAATTGAAACAAACAGAATATAAAAACAAACTCATACAAAAAGCTTAGATAGAAGATAGGAGAAATTCCAAAAAATAATATTAAAGGTTAACACTCACTTAATGTTGCATCAATGTTTTGCTCACAGGAAGAAGCACTTCTGAGACAAGAAGGGAGGCTGACACTAATCAGGAGATGATGATGGAGATGGTGCTGGAGAATCAGGATTTGATTTTGTCGAAGTAGGGGGGAGCTTACCACTGAAGTCGGTAAAAGGCATCTAGGGTTGTTTGCACAGCCTTTTTCTTTTTGTCATCATAAATAGCCTTGTAGCTGCTGATGGTCTCACGAACTGCATGGTGATCCTTTGTAAACTGCTCAATGTTAGGATCTTGCCCCCCAAGCTTAGCAAATTCTGCTTCAGTGAGATGGAAGCTTCAGCTCATTCTTTTTTCATAAACATTCTTGGCTCTGGATCTCCTGATTCTTCGTGCTCTTGTGTTTCTATCAGCTGCTTCTCTATGGAGGAGACCAGCCTCTAGTGCAGAGATGCTGTGCCTACAAAGCGCTTAGCCATGCAGCTTTGTTTACATGCGTGGAAGAAACTAGTTCCCAAATTATTAATTTAATTATTTAATTATAAGTTATCCTCATTGGGAGCCTGTTTCTAAGTACGGAATGCCATAGTTGGGTCATCCGTAACCCAGGGACTGCCTATATATCACTAATTTGACCATGTTTGCCATTTTTTAAACTTAGAAATGAGGTTTTATAAGCTGGTAATGAATATCTTAAGCTGTGAAAATAGTAATGTATTCAGATTAAGTAATTATATCTTAATCCTAATATGTAACAGTCTTTTGCGATGGCATTTCCTTTAAGTTCAACATTAGTTTGTCTGTCCCCATCCCTTTTACCCTACTGAAATTCCCAAGCCTTAATTACCATCATCATCTCCATACTTTTCACCTGTCATAGACGTCTTTCTTGCCTAAGACATAGCTGCAGGCCTGAGGCAGGGGGTCCTTCAATGTGATAGTGGGTTTGGGTTGGAGGTACCAGCCTCACATAGTAGCAGAGACCTGGAAGGTGAGGATAACTTCCAGGGCTATTAGCTCCATTCTTTTCTGCTGAGGACTTCTTTGCACCCTGCCCACTGCTACCTCCTCCTTGTTCCGAATAGGATTCTCTCCTTCTCTTGGCCCATTAAAGTAGGACAGGGCGCACTAGAATGTAGATCGTCATTCACAGGAATTCTAATTGTTCCCTAAAGAATTGGATGCTAATAACTAAGGGTGACAAACACACTAACAGGAAGAACCAACCCTCCTGTGACCAGCTCCTCTTTATCTAACTCAATATACAAAAAGGGGAAAGTTACCTACAAGTGCCACAGTGAGAAGATTTAGAAACACTCTCAGAAAAATAGTCTGTATGGTCATGGATGCTCCTGAGGGTAAAATTCACTAACGTCAACCTGTCTTTTTAATCGCTTTACATTTCTGTTGTGTATGCATGTTTGTGTATGTGTTTGTGTTGATAGGAGTATGTCTGTACCTATATTTATTTATTTATGTATGTGCGTAAGTGTGTGTGTATACACAGACGTACATATATCTTTATGAATCTATTTAAAACTCACCTTTCCTGGCCAGATACCTCCGAGGTTACCCCTGTCAATTCCCCGAGCTGTGGACTAAGAGATTATAAAAGAACACAGTAAGATACAAGACATGATTCTAAATTTCCTTTTTTGGAATGAGTAGTTAAAGTTACTCTAGGTATGAACGGGTTGACTTTTAAATATTCATGTGTGTATCACTATTGAATCTAGAAGGTCATTTGTTATTTGTAATGAGGCTTTATGTGCTGGTAATAAGAATCTTAGGCCTGTTAATCTAGTAATGCTTCCAGATTTAAGTAAACTTCTTTATTATTACCTTAGTCTCAATGTGTTATAGCCTCTCCCCCTGAGTCAGGGACTCCATCCAATATAGAGTGGGTTTGAGTTTGGGACACCAGCCTTACACAGTCACAGAGCTCTTGAGGTGAGGAACACATCCAAGTCTATAGCTTTATCTTTTCTGCTTAGGGCTCTACTGCTCAGTTTCCACTTTACCTCTTCCTTGATTCCACATAGGATTTCTCCTCACTTGTTCCTTCTTAAAGGTTGAATCTAATTCCCCCCACCACCCCCTGAACTCAATTCCTGAAATTCTAATGCCTGTAACGCATGATGTCCACTTATTCTGAAATAGAGTAATTGCAAACATGTGTAGTTAAGACGGAGGTCATACTGGGGTAGGGTGGGCCCCTAATCCAATATGATTGGTATCCTCACAAAAAGGGAAAATTTGGACACAGATGCACACACAGGAAAAATTCCATGCAAAGATGAAGGCAGAGATCTGGGTGATGAGTCTACATGCCAAGGAATGCCAAAGATTGCCAGCAACCAGCAAAAGCTAGCAAGGAGGCACAGAACAGATTCTTCCCTACAGCCCTCATAAAAAGCCAACCCTGCTGACACCTTGACTTTGGACTTCTATCCTCTAGGACTGTCAGGTAATAAATTTCTGGCGTTTGGGCCACTCAGTTTGTGACACTTTGTTACTGCAGCCTTAGAAACTGATACAGCCTTGTGTAGTAGAGTCTCACACACAGACCATCTGATGGTTTTCTGAAAGGTTGGGCTAATAGTCACTGGGTAGGAGGCAGTGGTCTGCTTCCTTCTGATCTGGTCTGACCTCTTTTATCGAATTAGAGCCACAAAGGAAAGGGTGTTACATACAGAAGCTCACACTGCCAATACTTTAGAAACAGTGTCCAAGAAAGTCTATATTTAATTTCTCTGTATATTTTTATAATTATATGTATATTATATTTTTAAGTGATATTTTTCTGTTTTTTTGTCTGTATACATATATATATTGTGTGTGTGGTGGGTGTGTGTGTATATAGATCACCATAGCTTAGTGATATCAGATCTTTTGAGTCAGAGCTAAAGAATTAAATTCCACAGAATCAAACACTAGGAGAATTCAAAGACTTATTTTTTCATTCAAATTAGCTACAATATCCATACAACCAATAAACTGATGAAACTCTAAGAAATTCACATATAATTTGGCTATTTAGAAACTGGTATTTCATTTTTCCCTAGAGGTGAGGCATCATATGGTAAAATTATTCAGCCTGTTAATAGAACCCTCAATGAATCAAGATTTGAAAACTTTAACGCTCAACCTAATCCCGATATTTAGTGTTTTGTGGTGGAATTAATTTTAAATTCAACTTCAGTTTGTAGGTAGTCAGCACACTAATTCCATCTCAGGTCCTGCTTCCCATGTCCCTCCATCACTCCTTCCTTTCATGCATCGTGCTTGTTTCCTGCCCATGAGATAGGATCAAGTAGCTGCAGGCTAAGAAGAAAGGCTCCATCTAATGGATAGTAGTTGGGTTTAGGCACCAAGCTCACACGTTGACACAGCTCTGGAGGGTGAGAAACATATCCAGGTTCCATTAGCTCTGTTCTTTTAGCTCAGTGCTTCAATCCTCCCTGTCCACTGCAAACTCCTTCTTGCTCCAGATAGGATTTTCTCCTCTCTTGGCCCATTAAAGTAGGACAGGGGCACTAGAATGTAGACTCTCATGCACAGGAATTCTGATTGTTCTCTAAGGAATTGGATGCTAATAACTAAGGGTGACAAACACACTAACAGGATGAAGCAACCCTCCTGTGACCAGCTCCTCTTTTTCGAACTCATTCTAAAAATAGGGAAAGCTACCTACAAGTGCCACAGTGAGAAGATTTAGAAACACTCTCAGAAAAACAGTCTGTATGGTCATGGATGCTCCTGAGGGTAAAATTCACAAATGTCAATCTGTCTCTTTAATTGTTTTACATTTCTGTTGTGTATGCATGTTTGTGTACGTGTGTGTGATGATAGGAGTATGTCGGTACCTATATTTATTTATTTATGTATGTGCATAAGTGTGTGTGCATACACAGACATACATATATCTTTATGTATGTATTTAAAACTCACCTTTCGGGGCCAGATATCTCCGAGATTACCCCCGTTAATTCCCCGAGATGTGGACTAAGAGATTACAAAAGAATACAGTCAGATAGATACAAGATACGATTCTAAATTTACTTTTTTTGGAATGAGTAGTTAAAGTTACTCTAGGTATGAACGAGTTGACTTTTAAATATTCATGTGCGTATCACTAACTGTATCTAGGTCATTTTTTCTTAGAAATGAGGCTTTATCTGCTGGTAATAAATTATCTTAGGCCTTTGAATCTAGCAATGCTTTGAGAATTAAGTAAACCTCTTTATTATTACCTTAATTTCAATGTGTTATACCCTCTCCCCCTGAGTCAGGGACTCCATCCCATATAAGAGTGGGTTTGAGTTTGGACACCAGCCTTACAGGTCACAGAGCTCTTGAGGGTGAGGAACACATCCAAAGTCTATTAGCTTTATCTTTTCTGCTTAGGGCTCTACTGCTCAGTTTCCACTTTACCTCTTCCTTGATTCCACATAGGATTTCTCCTCACTTGTTCCTTCTTAAAGGTTGAATCTAATTCCCCCCACCACCCCCTGAACTCAATTCCTGAAATTCTAATGCCTGTAACGCATGATGTCCACTTATTCTGAAATAGAGTAATTGCAAACATGTGTAGTTAAGACGGAGGTCATACTGGGGTAGGGTGGGCCCCTAATCCAATATGATTGGTATCCTCATAAAAAGGGAAAATTTGGACACAGATGCACACACAGGAAAAATTTCCATGCAAAGATGAAGGCAGAGATCTGGGTGATGAGTCTACATGCCAAGGAATGCCAAAGATTGCCAGCAAACAGCAAAAGCCAGCAAAGAGGCACAGAACAGATTCTTCCCTACAGCACTCATGAAAAGTCAACCCTGCTGACACCTTGACTTTGGACTTCTATCCTCTAGGACTGTCAGGTAATAAATTTCTGGCGTTTGGGCCACTCAGTTTGTGACACTTTGTTACAGCAGCCCTAGAAACTAATACAGCCCTGTCTAGTAGAGTCTCACACACAGACCATCTGATGGTTTTCTGAAAGGTTGGGCCATAGTCATGGGTAGGAGGCGTGGTCTGCTTCCTCTGATCTGGTCTGACCTCTCTTAACGAACTAGATCCACAAAGAAAGGATGTTACATACAGAAGCTAACACTGCCAATACTTTAGAAACAGTGTCCAAGAAAGTCTATATTTAATTTTCTGTTATTTTTATAATTATATGTATATTATATTTTTAAAAGTGATATTTTATGTGTTTTTATGTGTCGTGTTATGATATATGTATGGCTGTATGTGTGTTATATATATGTGTGTGTGTGTGTGTGTGTGGTGTATATATATATAATATTCACCATAGTTATGGATCAGATTTTTGGGTCAGAGCTAAAGAATTAAATTCCACATAATCAAACACTAGGTGAATTCAAAAACTTACTTTTTCATTCAAATAGCTACAATATCCATACAACTAATAAATTGATTAATCTCTAAGAAATTCACATGTAATTTGGCTATTTAGAAACTGGTATTTCATTTTTCCCTAGAGGTGAGGCATTATATGGTAGAAATGAAATTATTCAGCCTGTTAATAGAACCCTCAATGAATCAAGATTTGAAAACTTTTCTTTAACACTCAACCTAATCCCAATGTGTAGTGTTTTGTGGTGGAATTCATTTTAAATTCAACTTCAGTTTGTAGGTAGTCAGCTCTCTAATTCCATCTCAGGTCCTGCTTCCTATGTCCCTCCATCACCTCCTTCCTTTCATGCATCGGCTTGTTTCCTGCCCATGAGATAGGATCAAGTAGCTGCAGGCTAAGAAGACAAGGCTCCATCTAATGTGATAGTGAGGTTGGTTTAGGCACCAAGCTCACATGTTGACAGAGCTCTGGACGATGAGAAACATATCCAGCTTCCATTAGCTCTGTTCTTTTAGCTCAGTGCTTCAATCCTCCCTGTCCACTGCAAACTCCTTCTTGCTCCAGAGAGGATTTTCTCCTCTCTTGGCCCATTAAAGTAGGACAGGGCGCACTAGAATGTAGATCGTCATTCACAGGAATTCTAATTGTTCCCTAAAGAATTGGATGCTAATAACTAAGGGTGACAAACACACTAACAGGAAGAACCAACCCTCCTGTGACCAGCTCCTCTTTATCTAACTCAATATACAAAAAGGGGAAAGTTACCTACAAGTGCCACAGTGAGAAGATTTAGAAACACTCTCAGAAAAATAGTCTGTATGGTCATGGATGCTCCTGAGGGTAAAATTCACTAACGTCAACCTGTCTTTTTAATCGCTTTACATTTCTGTTGTGTATGCATGTTTGTGTATGTGTTTGTGTTGATAGGAGTATGTCTGTACCTATATTTATTTATTTATGTATGTGCGTAAGTGTGTGTGTATACACAGACGTACATATATCTTTATGAATCTATTTAAAACTCACCTTTCCTGGCCAGATACCTCCGAGGTTACCCCTGTCAATTCCCCGAGCTGTGGACTAAGAGATTATAAAAGAACACAGTAAGATACAAGACATGATTCTAAATTTCCATTTTTTGGAATGTAGTATTAAGTTACTCTAGGTATGAATGGGTTGACTTTTAAATATTCATGTGTGTATCACTAACTGTATCTAGGTCATTTTCTATTAGAAATGAGGCTTTATGTGCTGGAAATAAAAATCTTAGGCCTGTGAATCTAGCAATGCTTCCAGATTTAAGTAAACCTGTTTGTTATTTTCTTAGTCTCAATGTGTTATAGCCTCTCCCCCTGAGTCAGGGACTCCATCCCCTATATGAGTGGGTTTGAGTTTGGGACACCAGCCTTACAGGGTCACAGAGCTCTTGAGGGTGAGGAACACATCCAAAGTCTACTAGCTTTATCTTTTCTGCTTAGGGCTCTACTGCTCAGTTTCTACTTTACTTCTTCCTTGATTCCACATAGCATTTCTCCTCACTTATTCCTTCTTAAAGGTTGAATCTAATTGCCCACTCCCTGCCCCCTGAACTCAATTCCTGAAGTTCTAATGCCTGTAACTCATGATGTCCACTTATTCTGAAACAGAGTAACTGCAAACATGTGTAGTTAAGACAGAGGTCATATTGGGGTAGGGTGAGCCCTTAATCCAATATGATTGGTATCCTCATAAAAATGGAAAATTTGGACACAGATGCACACACAGGAAAAATTCCATGCAAAGATGAAGGCAGAGATCTGGGTGATGAATCCACATGCCAAGGAATGCCAAAGATTGCCAGCAACCAGCAAAAGCTAGCAAGGAGGCACAGAACAGATGTTTCCCTACAGCCCTCATAAAAACTCAACCCTGCTGACACCTTGACTTTGGACTTCTACCCTCTAGGACTGTCAGGTAATAAATTTCTGGCATTTGGGCCACTCAGTTTGTGACACTTTGTTACAATAGCCCTAGAAACTAATACAGCCCTGTGCAGTAGAGTCTCACACACAGACGATCTGATGGTTTTCTGAAAGTTTGGGCCAGTAGTCACATGGGTAGGAGGCAGTGGTCTGCTTCCTTCTGATCTGGTTTGTCCTCTTTTATCGAACTAGATCCACACAGGAAAGAGTGTTACATACAGAAGCTAACACTGCCAATACTTTAGAAACAGTGTCCAAGAAAGTCTATATTTAATTTCTATGTTTATTTTCATAATTATATGTATATTTATATTTTTAAGTGATATTTTTCTGTTTTTTTGTCTGTATACATATATATATGTGTATGTGTATATATATATGTGTGTGTGTGTGTGTGTGTGTGTATATATACACACAACTGCACCATAGCTTATTGGTATCAGATCTTTTGGGTCAGAGCTAAAGAATTAAATTCCACAAAGCAAACCACTAGGTGAATTCACAGACTACCTTGTCATTCAAATTAGCTACAATATCCATACAACTAATAAGTTGATTAACTCTAAGAAATTCACATGTAATTTGGTTATTGAGAAACTGGTATGCCATTTTTCCCGAGAGGTGAGGCATTATATGGTCGAAATGAAATTATTCAGCCTGTTAATAGAACCCTCAATGAATCCAGATTTGAAAACTTTACTTTAACACTCAACCTAATCCCAACGTATAGTGTTTTGTGGTGGAATTAATTTTAAATTCAACGTCAGTTTGGAGGTAGTCAGCTCTCTAATTCCATCTCAGGTCGTGCTTCCTATGCCCCTCCATCACTCCTTCCTTTCAGTGCATCGTGCTTGTTTCCTGCCCATGAGATAGGATCAAGTAGCTGCAGGCTAAGAAGATAAGGACTCCATCTAATGGGATAGTCACGTTGGGTTTAGGCACCAAGCTCACACGTTGACACAGCTCTGGAGGGTGAGAAACATATCCAGGTTCCATTAGCTCTGTTCTTTTAGCTCAGTGCTTCAATCCTCCCTGTCCACTGCAAACTCCTTCTTGCTCCAGATAGGATTTTCTCCTCTCTTGGCCCATTAAAGTAGGACAGGGAGCACTAGAGTGTAGACTCTCGTGCACAGGAATTCTCATTGTTCTCTAAGGAACTGGATGCTAATAACTAAGGGTGACAAACACACTAACAGGATGAAGCAACCCTCCTGTGAGCAGCTCTTCTTTGCCCAACTCAATCTAAAAATAGTGGAAAGCTACCTACAAGTGCCACAGTGAGAAGATTTAGAAACACTCTCAGAAAAACAGTCTGTATGGTCATGGATGCTCCTGAGGGTAAAATTCACAAATGTCAATCTGTCTCTTTAATTGTTTTACATTTCTGTTGTGTATGCATGTTTGTGTACGTGTGTGTGATGATAGGAGTATGTCGGTACCTATATTTATTTATTTATGTATGTGCATAAGTGTGTGTGCATACACAGACATACATATATCTTTATGAATCTATTTAAAACTCACCTTTCGGGGCCAGGTATGTCCAAGGTTACCCCCGTTAATTCCCCGAGATGTGGACTAAGAGATTACAAAAGAATACAGTCAGATAGATACAAGATACGATTCTAAATTTACTTTTTTTGGAATGAGTAGTTAAAGTTACTCTAGGTATGAACGAGTTGACTTTTAAATATTCATGTGCGTATCACTAACTGTATCTAGGTCATTTTTTCTTAGAAATGAGGCTTTATCTGCTGGTAATAAATTATCTTAGGCCTTTGAATCTAGCAATGCTTTGAGAATTAAGTAAATCTCTTTATTATTACCTTAGTCTCAATGTGTTATAGCCTCTCCCCCTGAGTCAGGGACTCCATCCCCTATAAGAGTGGGTTTGAATTTAGGATACCAGCCTTACAGGGTCACAGAGCTCTTGAAGGCGAGGAACACATCCAAAGTCTATTAGCTTTATCTTTTCTGCTTAGGGCTCTACTGCTCAGTTTCCACTTTACCACTTCCTTGATTCCACATAGGATTTCTCCTCACTTGTTCCTTCTTAAAGGTTGAATCTAATTCCCCCACCACCCCCTGAACTCAATTCCTGAAGTTCTAATGCCTGTAACTCACAATGTCCACTTATTCTGAAATAGAGTAATTGCAAACATGTGTAGTTAAGATGGACGTCATACTGGGGTAGGGTGGGCTCCTAACCCAATATGATTGGTATCGTCATAAAAGGGAAAATTTGGACACAGATGCACACACAGGAAAAATTTCATACAAAGATGAAGGCAGAGATCTGGGTGATGAACCTACATGCCAAGGAATGCCAAAGATTGTCAGCAACCAGCAAAAGCTAGCAAAGAGGCACAGAAGAGATTCTTCCCTACAGCCCCCGTAAAAAGTCAACCCTGCTGACACCTTGACTTTGGACTTCTATCCTGTAGCACTGTCAGGTAATACATTTGTGGAGTTTGGGCCACTCAGTTTGTGACACTTTGTTACAGCAGCCCTAGAAACTAATACAGCCCTGTCTAGTATAGTCTCATACACAGGCCATCTGATGGTTATCTGAAAGTTTGGGCCAATAGTCATGTGCGTAGGAGGCCCTGGTCTGCTTCCCTCTGATCTGGTCTGACCTCTCTTACTGAACTAGATCCACAGAGAAAGGATGTTATATCCACAAGCTAACACTAACACTGCCAATACTTTAGAAACAGTGTCCAAGAAAGTCTGTATTTAATTTCTATGTTTTTTTTAATAATTATATGTATAATTATATTTTTAAAAGTGATATTTTATGTGTTTTATATGTGTATACGTTGTATATGTGTATATATGTGTGTGTATGTGTGCGTGTATGTGTGTGTGTGTATATATATGTGTGTGTGTGTGTGTGTGTGTGTGAATATATATATATATATATTCCACCATAGGTTAGTGATAGCAGATATTTTGGGTTAGAGCTAAAGAATTAAATTCCATATAATCAAACACTAGGTGAATTCAAAGACTTATTTTTTCATTCAAATTAGCTACAATATCCATACAACTAATAAATTGATCAAACTCTAAGAAATTCAGATATAATTTGGCTATTTAGAAACTGGTATTTCATTTTTCACTTGAGGTGAGGCATTATATGGTAGAAAAGAAATTATTCAGCCTGTTAATACAACCCTCAATGAATCCAGATTTGAAAACTTTACTTTAACACTCAACCTAATCCCAATATGTGGTGTTTTGTGGTGGAATTCATTTTAAATTCAACTTCAGATTGTGGGTAGTCAGCTCTCTAATTCCATCTCAGGTCCTGCTTCCCATGTCCCTCCATCACCTCCTTCCTTTCATGCATCGTGCTTGTGTTCCTGCCCATGAGATAGGATCAAGTAGCTGCAGGCTAAGAAGACAAGGGCTCCATCTAATGTGATAGTGAGGTTGGATTTAGGCACCAAGCTCACATGTTGACAGAGCTCTGGACGATGAGAAACATATCCAGCTTCCATTAGCTCTGTTCTTTTAGCTCAGTGCTTCAATCCTCCCTGTCCACTGCAAACTCCTTCTTGCTCCAGAGAGGATTTTCTCCTCTCTTGGCCCATTAAAGTAGGACAGGGCGCACTAGAATGTAGATCGTCATTCACAGGAATTCTAATTGTTCCCTAAAGAATTGGATGCTAATAACTAAGGGTGACAAACACACTAACAGGAAGAACCAACCCTCCTGTGACCAGCTCCTCTTTATCTAACTCAATATACAAAAAGGGGAAAGTTACCTACAAGTGCCACAGTGAGAAGATTTAGAAACACTCTCAGAAAAATAGTCTGTATGGTCATGGATGCTCCTGAGGGTAAAATTCACTAACGTCAACCTGTCTTTTTAATCGCTTTACATTTCTGTTGTGTATGCATGTTTGTGTATGTGTTTGTGTTGATAGGAGTATGTCTGTACCTATATTTATTTATTTATGTATGTGCGTAAGTGTGTGTGTATACACAGACGTACATATATCTTTATGAATCTATTTAAAACTCACCTTTCCTGGCCAGATACCTCCGAGGTTACCCCTGTCAATTCCCCGAGCTGTGGACTAAGAGATTATAAAAGAACACAGTAAGATACAAGACATGATTCTAAATTTCCATTTTTTGGAATGAGTAGTTAAAGTTACTCTAGGTATGAATGGGTTGACTTTTAAATATTCATGTGTGTATCACTAACTGTATCTAGGTCATTTTCTATTAGAAATGAGGCTTTATGTGCTGGAAATAAAAATCTTAGGCCTGTGAATCTAGCAATGCTTCCAGATTTAAGTAAACCTGTTTGTTATTTTCTTAGTCTCAATGTGTTATAGCCTCTCCCCCTGAGTCAGGGACTCCATCCCCTATATGAGTGGGTTTGAGTTTGGGACACCAGCCTTACAGGGTCACAGAGCTCTTGAGGGTGAGGAACACATCCAAAGTCTACTAGCTTTATCTTTTCTGCTTAGGGCTCTACTGCTCAGTTTCTACTTTACTTCTTCCTTGATTCCACATAGCATTTCTCCTCACTTATTCCTTCTTAAAGGTTGAATCTAATTGCCCACTCCCTGCCCCCTGAACTCAATTCCTGAAGTTCTAATGCCTGTAACTCATGATGTCCACTTATTCTGAAACAGAGTAACTGCAAACATGTGTAGTTAAGACAGAGGTCATATTGGGGTAGGGTGAGCCCTTAATCCAATATGATTGGTATCCTCATAAAAATGGAAAATTTGGACACAGATGCACACACAGGAAAAATTCCATGCAAAGATGAAGGCAGAGATCTGGGTGATGAATCCACATGCCAAGGAATGCCAAAGATTGCCAGCAACCAGCAAAAGCTAGCAAGGAGGCACAGAACAGATGTTTCCCTACAGCCCTCATAAAAACTCAACCCTGCTGACACCTTGACTTTGGACTTCTACCCTCTAGGACTGTCAGGTAATAAATTTCTGGCATTTGGGCCACTCAGTTTGTGACACTTTGTTACAATAGCCCTAGAAACTAATACAGCCCTGTGCAGTAGAGTCTCACACACAGACGATCTGATGGTTTTCTGAAAGTTTGGGCCAGTAGTCACATGGGTAGGAGGCAGTGGTCTGCTTCCTTCTGATCTGGTTTGTCCTCTTTTATCGAACTAGATCCACACAGGAAAGAGTGTTACATACAGAAGCTAACACTGGCAATACTTTGGAAACAGTGTCCAGGAAAGTCTATATTTAATTTCTCTGTATATTTTCATAATTATATGTATATTTATATTTTTAAGTGATATTTTTCTGTTTTTTTGTCTGTATACATATATATATGTGTATGTGTATATATATATGTGTGTGTGTGTGTGTGTGTGTGTATATATACACACAACTGCACCATAGCTTATTGGTATCAGATCTTTTGGGTCAGAGCTAAAGAATTAAATTCCACAGAAGCAACCACTAGATGAATTCACAGACTAACCTTGTCATTCAAATTAGCTACAATATCCATACAACTAATAAGTTGATTAAGCCTCTAAGAAATTCACATGTAATTTGGTTATTGAGAAACTGGTATGCCATTTTTCCCGAGAGGTGAGGCATTATATGGTCGAAATGAAATTATTCAGCCTGTTAATAGAACCCTCAATGAATCCAGATTTGAAAACTTTACTTTAACACTCAACCTAATCCCAACGTATAGTGTTTTGTGGTGGAATTAATTTTAAATTCAACTTCAGTTTGTAGGTAGTCAGCTCTCTAATTCCATCTCAGGTCTTGCTTCCTATGCCCCTCCATCACTTCCTTCCTTTCAGGCATCGTGCTTGTATTCCTGCCCATGAGATAGGATCAAGTAGCTGCAGGCTAAGAAGATAAGGACTCCATCTAATGGGATAGTCACGTTGGGTTTAGGCACCAAGCTCACACGTTGACACAGCTCTGGAGGGTGAGAAACATATCCAGGTTCCATTAGCTCTGTTCTTTTAGCTCAGTGCTTCAATCCTCCCTGTCCACTGCAAACTCCTTCTTGCTCCAGATAGGATTTTCTCCTCTCTTGGCCCATTAAAGTAGGACAGGGAGCACTAGAGTGTAGACTCTCGTGCACAGGAATTCTCATTGTTCTCTAAGGAACTGGATGCTAATAACTAAGGGTGACAAACACACTAACAGGATGAAGCAACCCTCCTGTGAGCAGCTCTTCTTTGCCCAACTCAATCTAAAAATAGTGGAAAGCTACCTACAAGTGCCACAGTGAGAAGATTTAGAAACACTCTCAGAAAAACAGTCTGTATGGTCATGGATGCTCCTGAGGGTAAAATTCACAAATGTCAATCTGTCTCTTTAATTGTTTACATTTCTGTTGTGTATGATGTTTGTGTTTGTGTTGATAGGAGTGTATGCGTACCATATTTATTTATTATTATGTGATAAGTAGTGTGGATACACAGACATAATATCTTTATGTATCTATTTAAAACTACCATTATCGGAGGACCCCGTTGTCCAGAACGTCATTACAGATGTGGACTAAGAGATTACAAAAGAAAACAGTCAGATTAAATACTTTAGATTCTAAATTTATTTTTGCATAGTAGTTAGGTTGCTCTAGGTATGAACTAGTTGCTTTCAAATTCATGTGGTACTTATCACTAATGATCTAGTGTCATTTTTTCTTAGAATGAGGCTTATTGCTGTAATAATATCTTAGGCCTTGAATTAGTAATGTTAGATTAAGTAAACTCTTTATTATTACCTTAGTCCAATGTGTTATAGCCTTCCCCCTGAGTCAGGCCCATCCAATAAGAGAGTGGTTTGACTTTAGGCACAGCCTTACAGGTGCAGAGCCTGAAAGCTGAGTAACACATCCAAAGTCTATAGCTTTATCTTTCCTTGCTCTCTCTGCTCCCTTTCACTTTACCCTTCCTTGATTCCACAAGGATTTACTCCTCACTTGTTCCTTCTTAAACGTTGAATCTAATTCACCACGCCTACCCCGAATCCAATTCTGAGTTCTAATCCTGTAACTCAAATGTCACTTATTCTGAAAAGAGTAATTGTAAACAGTGTAGTTAAGATGGAGTCATACGGGGTAGGGGGGCCCTAACCAATAGATGGTGTCCCATAAAAGGAAAATTTGAGCACAGATGCACAAGGAAAAATTTCATCGAAGATGAAGAAGATCTGGGTGATGAATACAATGCCAAGGAAATGCCTAAAGTCCAGCAACCAGCAAAAGCAGCAAAGAGGCTAAAACAGATTCTTCCCTACAGCCCTCATAAAACTCCAACCCTGCCAACACCTTGATCTTGGACTTCTAGCCTCTAGGACTGTGAGGTAATAAACTTCTGGCATTTTAGCCACTCGGTTTGTGACACTTTGTTATGGCAGTGCTTGAAACTTATACAGGCCTATGTCATAGATTTTCATGCACAGGCCATCTGATAGTTTTCTGAAAGATTTGGCTAATAGTCACTTGGGTAGGAGGCAGTGTTCTGCTTCCTTCTGACCTGTTCTGACCTCTTTTATCTAACTAGATCCATAAAGGAAAGGATGTTACATACAGAAGCTCACACTGCCAATACTTTAGAAACAGTGTCCAAGAAAGTCTATATTTAACATCTGTGCATATTTTTATATATGTGTATGTATATGTATATTTTCAAAGGTGATATTTTTATGTACACGTGTTTGTATGTGTGTATATATATATGATTCCACCATAGGTCAGTGGTATCAGTTCATTTGGGTCAGAGCTAAAGAATTAATTTTGCATAAACACTATGTCAATTCAAAGACTTACTTTTTCATTCCAATTAGCTACAATAGTCGTACAACTAATTAATTGATTACACTCTAAGAAATTCACATGTAATTTGGCTATTTAGAAACTGGTATTTCATTGTTTTCTAGAAGTGAGATATTATATGCTAGAAATGAAATTTTAAGCCTTTAAAAGAAGCCTTAATGAATCAAGATTTTAAAACTTTTTTCAGTGGTGGACTTAATCCCAATCTCTAACGTTCTTTCTTGGTTGCATTTATTTCAAGTTTAATTTTTGTTTGTAGGTATCCATTGCTCTTCCATATAATTTCTTATTTCCCAAGTTCCTCCATCACATCCACTTTCACCCATCATGGTTGTCTTTCCTGACCCTCAGAGATGGTAAAGTAACTTCTAGTCAGATACAGGCACAAAATCCAATATGATAGTGATTTTGGGTTTGGGGCACTATCGTCACAGGGCAGCAGAGTTCTGGAGGGTGAGGAACACACGCAGGGACTATTAGCTTTGCTCTTTTGTACTGAAGGTGGTGGAGCTCTGTAGGGTGAGAGACAGATACAGGGCCTAATAGCTCCTTTCCTTCTTCTGAGGGCTCCTCTGCTCCCTGTTCACTGATATTCTTTCTTGCTCCAAATAGGATTCTCTCCTTTCTTCAGCCAATCTAGTAAAGTCTTACACTCAAGCATTCTCAAAATTTCCTAAGGATTTTGTCTGGTGATACTCAGGGTATCAAAAGCACTAAGAGGAAGAAGCATTCCTCTTATGCATGTTCCTCTTTTTGCCAAATCAATCTAAAAAGATAGAAAGGTACCTATGTATCCTACATTGAGATCACTTAGAAACAGAAAGTTCCCCTCTATTCCTAGTTTCCTGAGAGTTTTAATCAGGAATGGGTGTTAGATTTTGTCAAATGCTTTTCCTGCATTTATTGGTATGATATTATTTTTCTTCTTTAGCCTATTGATGTGATAGATTACATAATTAATTTTCAAATGTTGAACCAGTCTTGCCTACCTAGGATAAGTCTCACTTGGTTGTGGTATATAACTTTTTATACATTGTTGGATTCAATTTGCTAATATTGTGTTGAGAATTTGTGCCTGTATGCTCATGAAAGATATTTGTCTATAGTTTTCTTTTCTTCTAATATCTTTTTGCAGTTTTGGTATTAGGGTAATGTTGGCATCATAGAATGAATTAATAAGTGTTCCCTGTGCTTCTATTTTCTGGAATAGATTTTAGAGAACTGGTATCATTTCTTCCTTAAATGTTTGGTAGAATTCACCAGTGAATACATCCAAGCCTAGTGACTATTTTGGAAGGTTATAAATTATTGATTCTATTTCTTTAATAAATATAGGTTTATTCAGGCTGTCAATTTCTATTTCTGTGAGTTTTGGTAGTTTGTGTCTTTTTAAGAATTGATCCATTTCAAGAATTGATCCATTTCATATAAGTTATCAAATTTGTGGACATAGAGTTGTTCATAATATTTCTTTATAATCCTTTTCATGTCCATGTGATCAGTCATGATGATCCTTCTATAATTTATGATATTAGTAATTTGTGACATCTCTTTTTTGTTCCTGGTTAGCCTGGCTGAAGGTTTGTCAATTTTATTGATCTTTTCAAAGAAAGAGCTTTAGTTTATTAATTTTTCTCTATTTTTTTCTTGTGTTCAATATAATTGATTTCTGTTGTAATTTTAATTATTTATTTTCTTCTGCTTTTTTAAAGATTTATATTGCTCTTCTTTCTCTAGTTTCCTAATGTGGAAGCTTAGATTATTGATTTGACAAATAAAAAAATTTTTTAATATATGCATTCAATGCTATTAGTTTCCCTTGACACACTGCTTTTACTGCATCTCACAAATTTTGATAGGTTGTATTTTCATTTTCATTTAACTCAAAATATTTTAAAATTTCTACTGAGACTTCTACTTTGACCCAAGTCAAAGATGTGTGCTATTTAATCTCCAAGTATTTGGTGATTTTCTAGCTATCTTTCTGTTACTAATTTGTAGTTTAATTTCTCTGTGGTCTGACTGTACACTTTGTATGTCTATTCTTTAAAATTTGTTAAGGATGTTTTATGGTGCAGAATGTGACCTATCTTCACAAATGTTTCATGTGAGCTTGAGAAAAATGTGTACTCTGCTATCACTGAATGAATTATTCTATAAATGTCAATTAGATCCAGTTGATTGATGGTGCTTTTCAGTTCCACTATATCCTTACTGATTTTCTGCCTGCTGGATCTATAAATTACAAATAGAGGATGTTGAGATCTCCAACTGTAACAATGGACACAATTTTACTCCTTACACTTCTATCAGTTTTTGCCTCACACATTTTCATGCATTGGTGACAGGTGCCTATACATTAAGGATTGTTATATTTTCATGAAAAATTGACTCCTTTATTATTATTAATATTTAATGACGCTTGTTAGACCTGATAATTTTCCTTGCTCTGACGTCTGCTTTGTGTGAAATAAATATAACTACTCCTGATTTTTTAAAATTAGTGTTAGCCTGGTATATTTTTCTCCATTCTTTTTTTTTTTGCAATCATTACTTTGCATAATTTTAATTTTAGGGGGATGGTTCATAGACCAGTTGCAGTCCATCCCTTGATGCCCTAGGGACCTTGCCTCTAGATTAAAACCCCTGACTGACGTTTTCTTCACAGGTTTAGATAGTAGACGCTATGGGAAAAAAGACTGATCAGCAGATAGGAACTTCCCTTCAAACCAATCTACTTGTGTCTTTATATTTAAAGGGGATTTCTTGTACACAACATATAACTGGATCTTGTTTTGTTATCAACTCTGAAAGTCTCTGTTCTTAATTGATATATTAGAGCATTCACACTTAAAGTGCCTATTGATATACTTAGATTAATAGAATATTTTTTCCTTTCCTCCCACTTAATTTTAAAAAAGATATTTGGCCACATAACCAAAAATCAAGACTCCTCTCTGCCCGAACCACTTGCTTGTGTAATCTCTCAACAACTTAATTTCCTTATCTGTAAATTAAGACACGTGTAAAACATACTTTGCATCTGTCAATCATAAAACCATGCTGAATATTCTCCATTTCATAAATAGTGGTTTTTAGACAACCTGCTCTCTTCATCAAATGTTATGCCATAAAAATCAGTATGTGACAACAATATAAACTGATATATATTTTTAATTTCAAAAACACAAACATTCTCATCAAAGTAATACACTCCAATGATGCCCTGGGAAATTGTGGATTCCCTTCAAGATGACAAATACCACGGAATGCTGCATCACCCTCCCAAAACTACAGAATTGGAGGGGAGGAGTGGATCCTAAGAAATAACAACTCTCTTTCCTGGGAGATGACAGAAGAGTAAGAGCTGTGCCTTAACTAATGGACACTCTGAGGAGCAGGGCTTCCAGGCAGTCTTGAGGGGGTAAGTTGGAGGAATGTTTTCAAGTTCTGTTCTTGCCTTTCTCTGGAGTTTGTTGGACACCATCACTGCTTTTATTAGTAGAAAGCAGCAGCAACTACCCAGGTCTAGTTAGGGTAAAATTAGGGTAGCATTAGTTCAGCTGATGAAAATAGGGAAGGGATGAAGAGCAATCCTTGGGCCTTCACTCCTCCATCACCTCCATCTCCAAAGCCCAGGTTACAACCTAGGGAGACTGTCTTCTCCACTGCTGCTTTACCCAGAAGCTTAAAGGTGATCTATCCTGTTAAACTAAATTTGTCATGAGGATGCTTCCATACTTGAGTCCTTACCATAACTAACTGCAGCCTAACTTAGTGTGTAAACTAACTGAAAGCCTAA
Organism: Daubentonia madagascariensis; assembly: GCA_023783475.1. Classification (NCBI taxonomy): domain Eukaryota; kingdom Metazoa; phylum Chordata; class Mammalia; order Primates; family Daubentoniidae; genus Daubentonia; species Daubentonia madagascariensis. Next base: position 14,669,012 of record JAKFHU010002658.1, read on the forward strand.
CTTAGGAGTGTACTCTTACAACAAATAGCTGAGTCTCAGTCAATTTCAGCTGCTGAGCTTCAGGCAATTGCAGGCAGCCAACTGGTTCAAATAAAGCAATAGTCTAGCTGTAACCAATTAAGCTGTCTCTGTACCTCACTTCCATTTTCTGTCCATAAATGCTGCTTGACCATGTTGCAAGCTGGAGTTCTTAGAACTTGTTCTGGTTCTGAGGGGTATCCAATTCACGAGACTCTGTCCCAGAGAAGTTGATTGGTCACACTGTTTCATGGTTCCTGAGACTCTCTTCCCTGGTGCTCATCAAATTCCCTTATGTTAAACTTCCTGAGAAAGACACAGCTTAAGTCCTAGCTTTCAACAAGGGTGACTACATAACTCCTCACCCAAAGCAGGACAGTTTTGAAAGTGAAAAGGAGGCACTATTAACATGCCTCAAGACATTTAATAATCAAGCTTTCAAAGGTCACAGATAAAGAAAAGGTCATAAGGGAAAAAAAAAAAAAAAAAAAAAAAAAAATATCAAGGAGCTCCAATACATCTGGCAGCAGACTTCTCAGTGGAAACCTTATAGGTCAGGAGAGAGTGGAATGACAAATTCAAAGTGCTGAAGGAAAAAAGTCTTAACCCTAGAATATTATATCCTGCAAAAATATCCTTCAAACATGAAGGAGAACTAAAGACTTTCCCAGACACACAAAAGCTGAGGGATTCCATCAACACCATACTTGTCCTACAAGAAATGCTAAAAAGAGTTCTTAATAGGAAAGAAAATGACATTAATGAACAAAAGGAAATAATCTGAAGATATGCAACTCACTGGTAACAGTTAAGTATACAAATACAGAATACTCTTATTACTATAATTGTGGTATATAAACCACTTATGTCTTGAGTAGGAAAATTAAAACACAAACTTATCAAAAATAACTACAATAACCTTTTGAGAGATATATAGTATAAAGATATATAGATGGAAACAATAAAAACTTAAAAAGCAGGAGGGAAGGAGTTAAACTGTAGAATTTCTTTTAGATTTCTCTTTGCTTGGGTTTATTTGTTTGTTTGTAAGTAAAGTTGTCACATATTTAAAATAATTGGCTGTAAAATGTTTGTTGCAAGCCTCATGGTAACCTCAAATCAAAAAATCTACAATGGATACACAAAAAATAAAAAGCAAGAAATTGGCCAGGTGCAGTGGCTCATGCCTGTAACCCTAGCACTCTGGAAGGCCCAGGCAGGAGGATCATTTGAAATCAGAAGTTGAGACCAGCCTGAGCAAGAGTGAGACCCTGTCTCTACAAAAAATAGAAAAATTAGCCAGTCATTGTGATGTGTGCATATAGTCCCAGCTACTCAGGAGGCTAAGACAGGAGGATTGCTTGAGTCAAGGAGTTGGAAGTTGCAATGAGCTGTGATGATGCCACTGCACTCTAGCTGGGGCAACAGAGTGAGTCTCTGTCTCAAAAAAAAAAAAGAAGCAAGAAATTAAAACACGCTACCAGGGAAAACCACTTTTAACAAAGGAAGGCAGGAAGGAAGTAAGAAACAAAGAGAGGACCACAAAACCGGAAATCAAATAACAATATGGCAGTTGTAAGACCTTACCTATCATTAATAACACTGAATGTGAATGGACTAAACTCTCCCATCAAAAGACACAGAATGGCTGAATGGATTAAAAAACAAGACCCAACTATATGTTGTCTATAAGAAACCCACTTCACCTATAAATACACACATAGACTGAAAATAAATGGATGGAAAAAGATATCCCATACAATGGAAATCAAAAAAGAGCAGGAGTAGCTATACTTCTATCAGATAAAATAGGTTTCAAGACAAAAACTATTATAAAAAGAGACAAGGTCATTACATAATATAAAGGAGTCAATTTAGTAAAAGGATATAACAATTCTAAGTATAGCTGCACCTAACACGGGAGCACCCAGGTATATAAAGCAAATATTATCAGAGCTAAAGAGAGAGACAGACCCTAACACAATAATTGTTGGAGACCTCAACACTCCACTTTCAGCACTGGACAGATCATCTACACAGAAAATCAACAAAGAAACATTGGACTTAATCCGCACCATAGACCAAATAGACCTAAAAGATATTTATAAAACATTTCATTGAAAAGCTGCAAAATACATGTTCTTCTTCTTAGATCATGGATCATTCTCAAGGATAGGCCATGTGTTAGGCCACAAAACTAGTCTTATAAAATTCAAAAAATTGAAATCATATCAAGTATTTTCTCTGACCACTGAATAAAACTAGAAATCAATAATAAGAGGAACATTGGAAACCACACAAACACATGGAAGTCAAACAATATGCTCCTGAATTACCAGTGGGTCATGAAGAGATTAAGAAGGAAATTAAAATATTTTTCAAAACAAATTAAAATGAAAACACACATATCAAAACTTATGGGATACAGCAAAAGCAGTAACAGGAGGAAAGTTTATACCAATAAGTGCCTGCATCAAAAAAGTAGAAAAGCTTCAAACAAACAGCCTAATGATGTATATCAAAGAACTAGAAAAAGAAGAGCAAACCAACCCCAAAATTAGTAGAAGAAAAGAAATAATAAAGATCAGAGCAGAAATAAAAGAAATTGAAACAATAAAATACAAAAGATCAATGAAACAAAAAGGTTTTTGAAAAGATACACAAAATTGGCACACCTTTAGTCAGACTAAGAAAAAAAGAACACCCAAATAAATAAATAAAATCAGAGATGAAAAAGGAGACATTACAACTGATACTGCAGAAATTCAAAGGATCATTAAAGACTACTATGAGCAAATATATGCCAATAAATTTGAAAACCTAGAAGAAAGGGATAAATTGCTAGACATACAACCTATCAAGATTGAACCAGAAAGAAATCCAAAACCTGAATAAACCAATTACAAGTAATGAGCTAGTAGCAGTAATAAAAATTTGCCCATCAAAGAAAAGCCCAGGACCTGATGGATTAAATTATTCCCAAAAATTGAGGAGGGAATACTCACGAACTCTTTCTACAAGGCCTGTTATCACCCTGATACCAAAACCAAAAAAAAAAGCACACAAAAAAAAAGAAAGCTAGAGCCAATATCTCTGATGAACATAGATACAAAAATCCTCAACAAAATCCTAGCAAATCAAATTCAAGAACACATTAAAAAGATTATTCATCATGATCAAGTGGGATTCATCCCATGGATGCAAGGAGGGTTCATGATGCAAATCAGTCAATGTGATACAGCATATCAGCAGAATGAAGGACAAAAACCATATGGTCATTTCAATTGAGGCTGAAAAAACATTTGATAAAATTCAACATCCCTTCATGATAAAAACTCTCAAAAAACTGGGTATAGAAGGAACTTACCTCAACACGATAAAAGCCATATATGACAGACCCACAGCTGGTATCATACAGAATGGGGAAAAAATGAAAGCCTTTCCTCTAAGATGTGGAACACGACAAGTATTCCCACTCTCACCACTGTAATTCAACATAGTGCTGTAAGTTCTAGCTAGAGCAATCAGACCAGAGAAAGAAATAAAGGGCATCCAAATTGGAAAGGAAGAAGTCAAATTATCCTTGTTTGCAGATGACATGATCTTATATCTAGAGAAACCTAAAAACTCCACAAAAAAACTATTAGAATTGATTAAAAAAAATTGAGTAATGCTGTAGGATACAAAATCAACATGCAAAAATCAGTACCATTTTTATATGCCAACAATAAACAATCTGAAAAAGAAACCAAGCAATATAATAGCTACAAACAAAATAAAGTATCTAGGAATAAACTTAGCCAAAGAAGTGAAAGATCTCTGTAATGAAAACTACAAAACATTGATGAAAGAAATTGAAGAGGACACCAAAAAATTGAAAGATTTTTTCATGCTCATGGATTGGAAAAATCAATATTGTTAAAATATCCATACTACCCAAAGTGATCTACAGATTCAATGCAATCCCCATCAAAATACCAGTGACATTCTTCACAGAAATAGAAAAAATGATCCTCAAATTTGTATGGAACCACGAAAGACCCAGAATAACCAAAGCCATGCTGAGAAAAAAGAACAAAACTGGAGGAATTACATTACCTGACTTCAAATTATACTACAGAGCTGGTACTGGCACAAAAACAGCATGGTACTGGCATAAAAATAGACACATAGACCAATAAAACTGAAGAGAGAACCCAGAAATAAACCCACACATCTGTGGTGAACCTATCTTTGACAAAGTTGCCAAGAACATACAGTAGGCAGAGGACAGTCTCTTCAACAAATGGTGCTGGGAAAACTGGACATCCATATGCAAAAGAATGAAGCTAGACCCTTATCTCTTGCCATATGCAAAAAACAAATCAAAATGCATTGAAGACTCAAATCTAAGATCTGAAACTACTAAAAGAAAACATTGGGGAGATGCCTCAGGACATTGGTCTGGGCAAGGACTTCTTGGGTAACGCAACCAAAGCAAAATTAGACAAATGGGATCACATCAAGCACAGCAAAGGAAACAATCAACAAAGTCAAGAGACAACCCACAGAATGGGAGAAAACATTTGCAAACTACTCATCTGACAAGGGATTAATAACTAGAATATATAAGGAGGTCCAACAACTCAACAGGAAAACAATCAAATAAGCTGATTTAAAAATGGGCAAAGGATCTGAGTAGACATTTCTCAAAAGAAGACATACAAATGACCAACACGTATATGAAAAAATGCTCAATGTCATTAGTCATCAAAGAAATGCAAATCAAAACTACAATGAGATATCATCTCACTCCAGTTAAAATGGCCTTTATAAAAAAGTCAGGCAGTAACAAATGCTGGCGAGGATGTGGAGAAAGGGGAACCCTCGTACGCTGTTGGTGGGAATGTAAATTAGTCCAACCACTATGGAGAGCAAAACGGAGGTTCCTCAAAATCTAAAAATAGAACTACCATATGACCTGGCAATCCCATTGCTAGGTATAGATCCAAAAGAAGGGAATTCAGTATATTGAAAAGATATCTGCACTCCCATGTTTACTGAAGCACTATTCACAATAGCCTAGATTTGGAATCAATCTAAGGGTCTATCAATGGATGAATGGAGAAAGAAATTGTGGTACATATACACAATGGAATATCATATAGCCATAAAAAGACTGAAATCCTGCCATTTGCGACAACATGGACGGAACTGGAGAACATTATGTTAGGTGAAATAAGCCAAGCACAGAAGACAAATCTTGCATGTTCTCACTCATATGTGGGAGCTAAATATTAAAACAATTGATCTCATGGAGATAGAGAGTAGAATGATGGTTACCAGAGGTGGGGAAGGGTAGCAAGAAGGGAGGGATAAAGTTGGGATGGTTAATTGGTGCAAAAATATAGTCATATAGAATGAATAATATTTGATAGCACAACAAGGCAATTATAATCAACAATAAGTTAGGGTATACTTTAAAATAACTAAAAGAGTAGATAGAACTACAACACAACTTTCCTAACACAAAGAAATGATAAATGCCTGAGGTGATGGATACCCCAATTACCCTGATTTTATTAATTCACATTGTATGCCTGTATCAAAACATCACATGTACCCTATAAATATATACTATTATGTATCCATAATAATTTAAAATAAATTTTTAAAAACATGAACAAATACAAAAACATATCATTAGAGATTTGCCACAGGGAGGCATAATGTGACCAATTTATTTAAACAGTAAAATTCTTTGAATATAAAAGATACAGTAAATATGACTTAGCTTATTGGAAGACCTAACTTTTTAGAAAGAATTTTAGAATCAGTGTCCAGAAAACTATTTTCTCAAGAATAATTCTGAGACTGAATATCACAAACCTCATTCTTCCCGCCTGCCTCCATATATATTTATATACACATCACCTTTCATTATTGACTCCATCAGAGACTTCTGATGTCAATTTATTGGGATCAGTGTTAAAGGATTGATATATACATAGTTAGGAACAACATAAATTTGTACACTTACTTATTTTGGATCAGATTGGCTACAGTTACTCTACAAATTACACATTTGTTGTCCCTAAAAAAGAATCTGATGTAAATCAGTTATTTGGAACCTGATATTTCCTTTTTCCCTAGAAATAAGTCTTCGTATGTGTGTAATGAAAATTATCAGGGCTGTCAAAAAAGTTTAATGTATCAAGATTTCAATACTTTTAAAAAAAAATTTCTGAACCAAATCATCACATGTAACAGCATTTTGAGCTTATATTTCCTTCAAATTCAACTTCAGTTTGTAGGTAACCATTGTGCTTTCCCATTAAATTTCCTAATTCTCAAATCCCTCCACTACCCTTGAGCTCTTCATGAATCACAGATATCTTTCCTGCCCCTCAAATAGGATCAAGTAACTGCAAGTTTGAGGCAGGAGCTCCTTCCGATGTGATAGTGGGTTTGGGTTTGGGGCACCAGCCTCACATGGTGGCAGAGAACTCTGGAGGGTGAGGGACAGATAAAGGGTCTATTAGCTCCTTTCTTTGCACTGATGGCTCTTCTGCTCCCTGTCCACTGCTACCACCTCCTTGCTTCCAAATAAGATTCTCTCCTCTCTTGGTTCTTTTTTTTTTTCTTTAAGACAGAGTCTTGCTTTTGTCACCCTGGGCTAGAGTGCAGTGGCATCATCATAACTCACTGCAACCTCAAACTCCTGGGCTCAAGGGATACTCCTGCCTCAGCCTCCTGAGTAGCTCAGACTATAAGCGCAGGCAACCACACCCTGCTAATTTTTCTATTTTTAGTAGAAATGGGATCTCACTCTTGCTCAGGCTGGTCTTGAACTCCTGAGCTCAAGCCATCCTCCTGTCTTGGCTCATTTTTGATAGAGTCCCAGACATAGGCATTCTGGTAGTTTCCTAAGGGTTTTGGCTGCTACTGACTAGGTGCCACCAACAGTCTATGAGTAAGAAGTGTCCCTCTTCTGACCTATTTTTACATTTTCCACTTAGATCCAAGAAGAAAGACAGTTACCTAGAGACACTTATAGTCTGTGACTTATAGTCATCAGCGTTGCCACTGATGCTGTCCACACCTTTCACCACTCATTTCAGTCAAGTCAACTCACCTGTTGTCGTCATTGTTGCCAGAGCTCACCGTTGAGGCTGTTAAAGCATCTGTAACTCTGCTAAAGAGTAAAAATCATACACATAAAAGTTAGGTATTTTGGAAGGCAATCAGGACATTCTTATGTCATGACAGCATTCCATGACATAAAATATAAAATCATAAGGAATTGTGATGGGAACCATAGGAACAGTTTTAGGGTACAGCAGTGGGACTTCTGTGACAGCCTCTGAGCTAAGTGCATGTGCGCGCGTGTGCATGTGTGTGCGTGTGCGTGCGTGTGCGTGTGCACGCGTGTGCGTGTGTGCATTCACTTGAAAGAGAAGGAAGGGAGGAAGGAAGACAGGCAGGCACAGCATTCATGATGATACCGCCTTTCTTGTTCCTCATTTTATCTACTATTCCAGGCCACTCTGGAATCAATGTGGGAAACGTGACAGAGACCTGAGAGTGTAGGGATTGGGAGGTGGATCCAGGTACTAACTTCTGAAAAGATACAGAAAAAAGAAAGAAAATTCCAGAACAATGAATATTCCAATATCAAGGGCTATTTCCTGGTCGTCATTGGTAGGAAAGAAACAAGTATGTAAGTCAAGGATGGCCTGGATTATGTTTAAAAGATTCTGTAAACTGAAAGTAGATTATACGTTCAAAATTATTTTTTTTTCTTTTTGTCTGTACTAATTTTTAAAAAGGTATCTGGCCATATTATACAAAATCAAGACTTCCCACCACCCAAACTAATGGATTGGGTAATTAATCTCTCTAAAACTTAAATTTTCTTGTCTATAAATTATGACACATTCAAAACACACTTTGCGTCTGTCAACCTCATAAAATCATGCTGAATATTCACCATTTCATAAATAGTGGTATTTAGACAACCTGCCCTCTTCACCAAATGTTATGCCATAAAAATCAGCATGTGACAACAATATAAACTGATACGTATTTTTAAAATTTCAAATACATAAATATTCTCATCAAAGAAATACAATCCCATGATTTCCTGGCAAATTGTGGATTCCCTTTAAGATGACAAATAGTACAGCATGCTACATTGTCCTCCCAAAACTACAGCAGTGGAATGGAAGAACGGATTCCAAGAAATACCAACTCCTCCCTTTTCTGGGAGATGCCAGAGGAATAAGAACTACACCTAAACTGAGGAATACGCTAAGGGGCAGGGCTGCCAGGGGCAGTCTTTAGGGGTTAGGTGAGAGGGATGCTCTGTTCTTGCCTTTCTGCAAAGGTGGTTAGGGACCATCAGTACCTTTCTCAGTAGAAACCAGCAGCAATCACCTAGGTCTAGTTAGGATAGAATTAGGGTAGAAGTGTTCATAAATTGGAAGAATTAATATAGTTAAAATGGCCATACTATCCAAAGCAATCTACAGATTCAATGAAATATTCCAGAGGCCAAAATCCTCCTAAACCGGTGGCTAGAGAAGGACCGTATAGGGACCAAGCCTTGGGTGTCATCCCTAAGTATACACTACAGGCCTCACTCAGATTCTTATATTCTGTTTATGCAAGGGTGGGCTGTCTCTAAAACACTTCAGCTGATTCACAGATCTTAAATTTTCATACAATTCTAACATGCATCATGCTGATTTTTAAGCACTAATCTCACTAACAAAAGTCCATTTGTGACCTTCGCTGTGGTAATTAACAATGTTTCGGGTGTTAATCAAGATGGGGCAACTGAAGCCCTCATGGAGACCATCACAGTGGACTGACTTCCTAAGTGGAACACTAGCTCACCATCATTGAACAGAGCATCCACCATTAGGGCAACCAGCTGCCTCCATAGGAAAAGCTTAAAGTGACTAACATATGGATATTATCACATTGCCTACAATGTAGTACTTTTAAGGAAACTACAGGCATAGAATGAGGTCTTTAAATTATGAGTTTGCCAAATTTCACTTGCACACAGTTAATTTATTATGAAAGAAGGTACACAAGTATTCCCTATTCCATTAACCAAGCTAAGAATTACATTTAAAGTCAGTACAAGTCACGTAGCCAAAACATTTGTACCCCTGTAATATTCTGGAAAAAAAAAGTGAGTACATATGGGTCATATGACTTACACATTTCTCCCTTGGCGTACCAAAGAGGGTATAAACGACTCTTCTTTAATCTCTGCATATCATTGTCTTGTGGTTGAATTCAACCCACAATTAATCTAAGAAAAGGAAAAGGACATATGAATTTTATATTCAAATTAGAAAGAAAGTCATATATAGAACTTATTAAGTATAGATCACATTTCTAAAGTCTTGATTCCACAAATCTACAATATTGTACAATTTTGTCAATCCTATGAAACGCATCCTATATTCACCCTTGGTATCTTAGTTCCAGAAACAGAGGAAATAGAAGAATACTTTTTTGAACATTCAATAAAATTTAAGTTTAGCTCAAGTATAAGAAACTTTAAAGGTTGTCCACTTGCTACAGAGGACCTAGAAAATGAAACAAAATCCATTTCAAGCCAATTTTATGTCATCATACTAATTTACAATATTTCTATACTGAAATATTCTGTAGAAAAAATCAAAGGAATGAGACAGAAGAGATGTGCCCCTCAACATTTGACAGAGTGGATTTATGTCATGCAAGAAAATTGGAAGTCACTGGAAAATAAAAAGACACTGCCAAGTACATTGCCAAGTTAATAAGTAATGACATGATATCTACACTGAGGCAGCCACAAATGTGCCACAAGCCCCTAAATCCTTGGCAAGGAGAGAAAAATGAAAACAAATAGAAAAATACTTCTTTTTAAAAAATACATATATAAATGGACAAATTTGGGCACAAATGTTGATTTTGAGTTTTGGGCTGGTGGCAGACACCAGTAAAGTCTATCACTTTGAGGGGTAGCAGCTCATGTGCAGAAATCCCAAACCTCTCAGACTACTGCCTCATGCTCCAGAGATGTGGCCCAGGCACATCTTTGGATGTGAACCAGGGCAGTCCCAAGGCAGAGCCAGATTTCTGGGAGTCCCTCCCTCCCACAAGCCCTAGACCTGCTCATCTGTAGGCAGGACTGCTTCTGCTGGGGCCACTGCAGCTGCGAAGGAGCTGAGGGCAGCAGAGTGGTGGGATGAGGACAGTCTCAGGTCTTGTGACTTGGGTACAACTTTCCCTAAGAGGGAGTGAATTTTACTTGACATCTGGTTAGCAGTTTCCTCTCCTGCTGCCTTCAGGATAACAGCTTTTCCCTTTTTTAAATTATTTTTTATTTTTAATTTCCCTAAACCAAGCTTAAGTCAAATTTTCACCCAATTCCTGGCCAGCAACAAAGTTACTGCTACTTGGACCTACATCCTCTAGTTGTCCCCCACTCCCCAAGGATGAGGGACTCTGGGAGGTCCCTGGGAGGGGAGCGGGATGCTAATTAGTGCTCCTCCTGGCTGGGCACAGGCAAACCTTCTGTCTATGGGCCCAGAAACCTCCCTGCAGCCCCCACCCACCCGTTCCTCTAAAACTTTACGTTCTTTTAATTTCCTTGGAGAGGATACAGAGGACAGAGGATGGGATGGGACTCCCTTGCTCAGAGAGCCTGAGCCCTGGGTCTTTACCTGGTGCTGAGAGCAAGCCAGTACTGGAATAAGAACTCCGTGTCCACGGTAACCCCAAACAGACTTCTGCTGGTCTTGAGAATGTGGTGGAGTGGGGAACAGAATGAACTTGGTCCAAGACTGCAGAGACTTTAAAGGAGACACTGTTTCCTTAAAGACTGAGGTGGGGGTTTGGGGCAAGGTTGTACCAAGATCAAAGACCTCAGGATAATAACCTCAGAGCAGAAACTATCTCCCCAGTTATTTTTTCTTTTGTATGTAATGGAGGACATTCTTTTTATTTATTCTGATGAAGAAGCTTATATCAAATATTTGGCTTCCTTTGTGGGTTGTAGAGAATGACCAGAGGGCTGAATGTTTTCTGGCTAATATTAAATTTGACTAAAATAAGCAAAATCAATAGTCAGGACTTGGGGGATATTTTTCATTTACTCAAGCTATCATTTCATAGGACTGGAAGGGAACAATCAAACAGTTAACAATTTAAAATACACCCATATTCTTGGTTAAGTAAACATGAAAGATGGAAACAAACGCCAAACAAATGAAAGAAAGCTTTTAAAATGTAGGTGAAGTATTAGAAATTTCTGTATGGAAATTACAATATAAAAATTACCACAAAAAGAGGAATAAGTAGAGAAAGATCAGTTTGCCAGTATGTGTTGGTACACGATCTGATGCCAAGTAAATGGTCACAGTTGAAGACACAGAAAAAAGATTAAACTCATTTTTATTTAGTATTTCTGGAAAGCACCTTGCAAGATACAAAAATGAATAAAACATGCTTACTGACTTCAGTGTCAGGTTGATAACCTTAAGGCCAGGCCTGAAGACATGGAGAACAGCTGTAGGATGGTGGCTGCTTTCCCAAAGAGTGATAAGCTATTGAGGAATAAATAATGAGTAGTTTGGGGCTGGCAGAATATTAAGGAATAAAGTCAATTGCTGTGGCAAAATACAAGGTAGCTGCTGAGTTTTTTAAGTAGTATTTATTGAGATCCTCTGTATGATAGGTTCAATGGGATGTGTGACAGTGCTAAAGAAAACCACTTATGATAAAGTCGCCTTCACCTTAGCATTCTGAGCTGGACAGCCAAATTCTCTTCTAACTGGTGTGACCAGTATGTGCTACAGCTCACGGTGAAGGCCCCAAATCTCCATCTTCACATATAGTGGGCACTTTGTTCACTTGTGACCAATGTGCATCCAAGTTATGTGTAGGGATTAGCCGACAGTGCACATGGGGTCTGCAATTTAGAGCTTCATCATTGTTCTACATTGTCTCCATTTGCTGCTCTGAACTCATTATCCATACTTTTCTACTCAGTCTGTCTGGGGAAGCTGATCTTTACAGACTTTATCAAAAATCTCCTTTGCCCTCTCTTCTACACTTGGGTTCAGCCAGTGGAAGGCCCTGATAAGCTAGAGGGTGAGACAGAGTACAGTCAAGGTATTTAAACCCTGTGCACTCTGTTAGCTACAGTTTGACAGTAGCTGTGTCAAATTTATCCCTAAGTACTTCATAATTTTTGATGGTATCACAAATGGTACTATAATATTTTCTTAAAATTTTATCCCACAAATTCTGACATGTCCTGTTTTCATTTTCATTTAGGTCAAAATACTTTCTAGTTGCCCTTTTGATTTCATCTTTGACTCTTGTATTAATTATAAGTGTTTGATTTTCTTTCCAAATGTTTGGGGATTTTCCAGAGATCTTTTGTTACTGATTTCTAATTTAATTCCATGGGGACCATAGAATATATTTTGTAAGACTGAAATCCTTCTAAATTTGAGACTTGTTTTATGACCCAGGATATGGTCTATCTTGGCAAATATTCCAGGTACATTTGAAAAGAGTTTGTATTCTGCTGTTGTTGAATGGAATGTTCTATAAGTGTGAAAGATTTTTACAATAAGAGAAATTAAAGGAAACCTAGATAAATGGATAACTATATCTTGTTCATGGGTTGGAAGACTCAACATAGTTAAGATGTCAAATCTCCGGCAAATGGTCTGTAGATTCTATGTAATCCCTATCAAAACTCCCAGAAGGGTTTAAAAATTTGTTTGGTAGAAATTGACAAGTTGATTCTAAAATTCTTAGGGAAATCCAAAGAACTAGAATAGACAAAACAACTTTGAAAAAAGAAGAACAAAGTTGGAGGACTAATACTATTTGATTTTCAAGACATTATAAAGCTAGAGTGAACAAAACAGTGTGGATTGACATAAATTAAATAAATAAATCAATACAAAAGAATAAGGAATCAAAGAAATAGACCCACACATAAATGGACAACAAAGATGGAAAGGCAATTCAGCCACTCAGGATAGCCTTTTCAACAAATGGTGCTGGATCAATTGGAAAATTAACTTCAATCCATAACTCATACCATACTCCAATTCAAAATGAATTGAAGAACTAATGTACAACCTAGAACTGATAAAATTTCTAGGAGAAAATTGTTGCTACCTTGTGTTAGGCAAAGCTCTCTTAGATACAACCCCAAAGACACAAACCTTAAAAGAACAAATTGACCAATTGGACTTCACCAAATTTTAAGACTTCTCTCCAAAAGACACTGTTAAGAGAATGAGAAGAGAATCCACAGATTGGGAGAAAATCACTGCAAAGCACATATATTTGATAAGGGGCTTGTATCCATATTATATAAAGAGATCTCACAATTTGATAAGATTAATCTAGAAAAGGGGCAGAGCAAGATGGTAGAGTAGGTCTCTCCAGTGATTGCACCCCTGCAGAAACACCACTATCCACATGCAAAATTACCTTCACAAGAGCTAAGGGAACCTGAACACGTGAGTGAGTATGTGAAGCATCTTTGGACTGCAAAGGCAAGTAAAACCACAGTTGGATGGTACAGGGATTGGTTTTCTGTGACTGTGATGCCCCTGCCCCCAAGACATTTGGTACCACACACAGAAAGTCTTCCTGGAGTCAGGGTTTCTACACTGGAAAAAGTGAGCTAGAGGCAGACATCTGGCATCCCCCACTACCTTGGTCCCTGTGTGAGAGACTCAATACTGCCTTGGCCCATGGTGAGGACCGCAAGTACCAACAGGGCTGAACCACCTGAGGCCAGCTAGGGACAAAGAGAGGGATTGGGGCTAGCAGCAACCAGCATGTGAAACTTGGCAGTGGCTCACCATCCCCGTCAAAGGAGACACCACACCAAAGAGGCCATTTATGGGTGCCACACTATGAAAATATGGTCCACAGATCCTCCAGACTGGAGATCCTGACCAGCTCTCCCACACAGCCTGGGCACCCTCTGTGAATCTGCCACCTCCATCCAGTCCAGACATTACTCAAAGGTGGAGCCATCATGAGACTCACATGTATCCTGGACTTAAGGCTCTCTCTAGTGCTGAAATCGAATACAACAGTCAGGCAGCCCAGAATTTCTAAACAAGCCCACTGAAATAGAACAGTCACAAACCCAAACTGTGAAGACTAGAATAAATACCTAATTTACCAATGAGCAGAAAAAGTTGTACATCTACAAGAAATAAGAACAGCCAGCCTAGTATACCAAAAATACATACGACCATGCTATATCAATTTTAAAAAATACTAAGGAAAAAAAAAAAAAGAATAGCCTAGAAAAGATGTCCTTACCAAATGGACAAAATAAGGTGCCAGTGACTGATCCTAAAGACACAAAGGTTAACAATCTGGAAAACAAAGAATTCAAAATAGCTGTTTTAAGAAAACTCAGGGAACTTCAAAAAACACAGAGAAAACATTCAGAAATTTAACAGAGAAATTGAAATAATTAAAAAAAAATCAAACAGAAACCTTGGCGCTGAAGAGTACAATAAATGAAATAAAAATGCAATAAAGGGTATCAGCAGCACAGTTGATCAAGCAGAAGAAATAATCAGTGAATTGAAAACAGGCTATTTGAAAACACAAAGTTCAGAGTAAAAAAAGAATGAGAAGAAACAAAGAAAACTTGTGGGATCTATGGGACACCATCAAAAGAGCAAATTTACATATTACTGGTGTTCAAGAGGGACTAGAGAATAAAAAAGGAGTAGAAAGCTTATTTTAAAAATAATAAGAGAAAACTTTCCAAACCTGGAGAAACATACAAATAGCCAGGTACAGAAAGGTCAAAGGTTACCAATCAGATTTAGTCCAAATAAGACAACCCCAAGACATATTACAATGAAATTCTCAAAGGTGAAAGACAAAGAGTGAATCCTGAAAGCAGCAAGAGAAAAGCAGCAAATAACACATAAGAGAATTCTAACACATCCGACAGGAGACTTCTCAGCAGAAACCCTACAGCCCAGGAGAAAGTGAAATGATATATTCAAAGTGCTAAAGGAAAACAGCTTCCAACCAAGAATACCTTACTCAGCAAAGCCATCTTCATCCCGAACTCCTGACCTCAAGCGATTTTCCCACCTCAGCCTCCCAAAGTGCTAGGGTTACAGGAGTGAGTCACTGCACGTGGCCGTATCTTCAGACATGAAGGAGAGATAAAGACATTCCAGAAAAACAAAAGCTGAGGGAATTCACTGCAACCAAATCTATCTTATAAGAAATGCTAAAGGGAGTTCTTCAAACTGAAAGAAAAGGACATTAATGTGCAAGACAAAAACATTTCAAGGTATAAAACCCACAGTTAAAAATAAGTATCCACAGTAGCTCAATACTTGTTGATAAATTAATTTTATAACCTTGCCATTGGCATTTTGGTTTTTACTCTTATGTTGCCTAGAAGTTTTCAAAGGGTTGATGAGTGCCTGTCCACTTTCAGTCCTGTTTGGCCTAGAACATGTAATTGGCTGTAAGTCTTTTGGGCTGTTGAGACCCCTTGGCCACAGTGGTCCCACCAAGGGCCTGGATGGACCCAGGGCAGGTAGCCACACCACTCCAGCAACACTGGGACAAAATAAAAGGTTTACCATTGACAATGCCTCTGGAAGATCTTGGCCAAAAGGGGGAAACTGTGACCTGATAAAATCTTAAGCCCCTCAGCTGATTGAATGGACCCCCTCTTGGCCAAGGGAACCCCAGAAAAACCCTAAAGCTGAGTTGCTTGCCATGAGAAGGGAGTTCAGACATGCCTTATCATGCCCCCGTCCCTTTTTGGAGATATCCTTTGTAACAATGAGATGCTAAATCATTAACAGGCCTAAGACTATACAAGACAAAGCTTAAACAACACCTACAGGCTGTCAATTTACCTAAGAGATTACTTGAGTTTCAGTAAATGTCTGGTGGCTTTTCTCTTATTAACAGTTTTAAGTTAAAACTTTCCAAGCCCTTAGACAAAGTTTCATTTCTTTAACCTGTTACAAATCAAATAATCTTTAAATCCACCTATAATCTGTAAGCCCCCCACTTTGAGATGTCCCACCTTTTTGGGCCAAACCAGAGTATACCTCCACATATTGACTTAGGGTCTCATGTGTGATTCCTGTTTCCATGAATATATAAAACCAAACTGTAACCCAGCCACCATGGGCACATTTTCTCAGGACCTCTTGAGGCTATGTGCTCCAGGCTGTTCACACACCTTTGGCTCAGAATAAACCTCTTTAAATTAAAAAAAAAAAAAAAAAGTAAGTTCGTAAACTCAGAATACTATAACATGGTAATCATGGGATATAAACCACTTATATCCTTAGTAGAAAGATTAAAAGACAAAACAAATAAAAATAACAACTATAATAATTTGTTAAAAGGATAAACAATATAAAAAGATGTAAATTATGATATCAAACACACAAAATGCAGGGGAGTAATGGAGTTAAAGAATACAGTGGGGTTTTCTTCCCCTTTTTTGCAATGAAATTAAGTTGCTATCAGTTCAAAATAACTTGCTAAACATATAAGATGTTCTTTGTAAGCCTCATTGTAACCACAAAGCAAAATGCTTTAATACATGCACTACAAAGAAAAGCAAGATTTCAAAACGTACTGAAGTAAGGCAAAAATTTGATTCTGTTGGTTAAAAGTAGCAATTTTCTTTTTTTTTCCATTTTTATTTATTTATTTATTTTTAAATTTCAGAATATTATGGGGGTACAAACGCTTTGGTTACATAAATTGCCTTTGCACTGCCCGAGTCAGAGCTACAAGTGTGCTCATCCCCTAGACAGCATGCACCGTACTTGTTAGGTGTGAGTTCATCCATCCCCTCTTCCCCCACAACGTGCCCGACACCCAGTGAATATTACTTCCTCATGTGTACATCAGTTCGTACCAATTTAATGGTGAGTACATGTAGTGTTTGTTTTTCCATTCTTGTGATACTTCATTAGAAGAATGGGCTCCAGTTCCATCTAGCATAATACAAGAGGTAGTTTCCCTTTTTTTATGGCTGAGTAGTACTCCATGGTATATATATATACCACATTTTATTAGCCCACTCATGTGTTGATGGGCCCTTGGGTTGTTTCCACATCTTTGCAATTGTGAATTGTGCTGCTATAAACATTTGAGTGGCGATGTCTTTTTTATAGAATGTCTTTTTTTCCTTTGGGTAGATGCCCAGTAGTGGGATTGCTGGATCAAATGGTAAGTCTACTTTTAGTTCTTTGAGGTATGACTTTCCATAGAGGTTGTACTAGTTTGCAGTCCCACCAGCAGTGTTTGAGTGTTCCTCTCTCTCTTCATCCACACCAACATTTATGGTTTTGGGACTTTTTGACAAAAGCCAATCTCACTGGAGTTAAGTGATATCTCATTGTGGTTTTCATTTGCATCTCCCTGATCATTAAAGATGTTGAGCATTTTTTCCTGTTTGTTGGTCAGTAATCTGTCTTCTTGTGAAAAGTTTCTGTTCATGCCCTTTGCCCACTTTTTTATGGGGTTGTTTGATTTTTTCTTGCTGATTTTCCTGAGTTCTATATAGATTCTAGTTATCAGCCCTTTATCGGATGTGTAGCATGCAAATATTTTCCCCCATTGTGTAGGCTGTCTATTCGCTCTAATGATAGTTTCCTTGCCTGTGCAGAAGCTTCTTAATTTGATCAGGTCCCATTTATTTTTTATTTTTTGTTGTTGCTGTGATTGTTTTTGGGGTCTTCAATGGAGAAATTTTAAAAGAAATTTAAAATTTCTTGAGACAAAAGAAAATAGAAACATAATATACCAAAACTTATGGGATACAACAAAAGCAGTCTTTAGAAGGAACTTTATAACAATAAATGCCTATATCTAAAAAGAAGAAAAATCTCAAGTAAAAAACCTAACAGTACATCTCAAGGAACTATAAGAACAAGAACAAAGTAAACCTAAAATTAGTAGAGGAAAGAAATAAAAAAATGAAAGCACAAACAAACAAAATAAAGACAAAAATACAAAAGATCAATGAAACAAAGAGTTGGTCTTCTGAAAAGATGACAAAATAAAAAACCTTTAGCTAGAACAGGTAATAAAAAAGAGAAGACTCAAATAAAATCAAAGATGAAAAAGGAGACATTATAACTGAGGTATAACCATAGAAATACAAGAATTATTAGAGACCATTATGAATAACTACAGGCCAACAAATTGGAAAACCTAGAGAAAATGGATAAACTCCTGGACACATACAATCTATTAAGATTGAATCAAGAAGAAATAGAAAATATGAACAGACCAATAATGAGTAACAAGATTAAACAGTAATAAAAAGTCTTCCATCAAAGAAAAGTTAGGACTTGTTAGCTTCAGTGCTGAATTCTACAAAACATTTAAAGAAGAACTAATACCAGTTCTTCTCAAACTATTCCAAAAAATTGAAAAGGGAGGAACTCTTTCAAACTTATTCTATGAGGCCATCATTATCCTGATTCTGAAACCAGATAAGGACACAACAAAACAAAACTACAGGCCAATACCTCTGATATAGATGCAAAAATACAAAATACTAGCAATCAGAATTCAACATCACTTTAAAAATATCATTCACCATAATCGACTGAGATTTATCCCAGGGATGAAAGGATGGTTTAACATATATGCAAATCAATAAATGTGATATATCACATTAACAGAATGAAGGCTAAAACCATATGATCATTTCAATGGATGTAGAAAAATCGTTTGAAAAAATTCAAACTCTTTTCATGATAAAAAAAAAACTTTCACAAATTAGGCATAGAAGGAACAAAAAAATAAAATAAAATACCTAGGAATAAATTTAACCAAGGTAGTGAAAGATTTCTACAATTTCTGAAAACTATAAAACATTAACAAAAGAAATTGAAGAGGATACAAATAAATGGAAAGACATCCCATGTTCATAAATTGGAAAAATTAATATTTTTAAAATGTCCATACTACTTAAAGCAATCCCTGTCAAAATTCCAACGTCATTCTTCACAGAAATAGAAAAAAAAGTTCTAAAATTCTTATGGAACCACAAAAGGCCCCAAAATAGCCAAAGCAATCTAGAGCAAATAGAACAAAGCTAGAGGCATCACACTACCTCATTTCAAAATATATTACAAAGCTATAGTAACCAAAAAAGCATAGTACTGGCATAAAAACAGACACATAGACCAATGGAAAAAAACAGAGCACCCCAAAATAAATCTCTGCATTTACAGCCAATTGATTTTCAACAAAGGAACCAAGAACATGCAATGGGGAAAGGACAGTCTCTTCAATAAAGGTGCTGGGAAAACTGCATATCCACATGCAAAAGAATGAAACTAAACCCCTATCTCACCACATATAAAACTCAACTCAAAATGGATTAAAGATTTAAATGCAAGACCTGAAACTATAAAACTTCTAGAAGAAAACATAGGAGAAATGCTACATGACATTCAGTGTGGGCAAGGATTTTTTAGACAAGACCTCAAAAGCATGGGAAATAAAAGCAAAAATAAGCAAATGGTACTACACCAAATTAAAAAGCTTATGCATAGCAAGGGAAGCAATCAACAGAGTGAAGAGACAACCTATAGAATGGGAGAAAATATTTGCAAATTATATCTGTCTGACAAGGGTTTTTTGGAGTTTTTTCCCCATTTATTTCCATTTTTAGACAAGGGTTTAATATCTAGAATTTATAAGGAATTCAAAGAACTCAATAGTAAAAAAACCAAATAATCCAAAGAAGACATATAAATGGTACGTGAAAAAATGCTCAATATCACTAATTATCAGGCAAATGCAAATCAAAACCACAATGAGATACTATCTCACCCCAGTCAGAATGTCTAATATCAAAAAGGTAAAAAATTAAAAATGCTGGAAAAGATGTGGAAAAAAGGGAACTCTTATACACTATTGGTGCGAATGTGAATTAGTACAGCCATTATGGAAAACAGTATGGAGGTTCCTAAAAACTAAAAAAAACTAAAAATAGAACATATGACACAGCAATCCTACTACTGAGTATAAATCCAAAGGAAAGGAAATCAGTGTGCCAAAGATATATCTGCACTCCCATGTTTACTGCAGCACTATTCACAATAGCTAAGAGATGGAATCTACCAAAGTGTCCATCAACAGATAAATGAATAAAGAAAATGTGGTATATATACCCAGTGGAATACTATTCAGCCATAAAGAAAGAATGAAATCCTGTCATTTGAGGCAACACAGATGAGCCTGGAGGACTTACGTTAAGTGAAATAAGCCAGGCGCAGAAAGATAAATACAGCATGCTCTCACTTATATGTGGAAGCTAAACACAGTCATGCACTGCATAACATTTCCATCAATGATGAACCATATACACAACCGTGGTCCCTAAGATTATAGTGGAGTGTATAAAGAAACCTGATATATGGCACTTGATACTAGCATTGCAGAACAAGCAGGGAAAATAACTGATACTCAGTAATGGTGCTGGGACATTTAGTCTTCCATATGGAAAAATATATATAAGATAAAAAATATATATATCATCTATGTTTGTGCAAGTACACTCTATGATGTTTGCACAGAGATACAATCACCTAACAACGCATTACTCAGAACATTCCTGTCGTTAAGTGATGCATGAGTGTAAGTTGATCTCACAGAAGTAGAAAGTAGAACAGTGGCTGGGAAGGTAGGGGAGTCAGGGGACAGAGGTTGGTTAATGGATACAAAATTACAGCTAGATAGGAAGAATAAATTCTAGGGTTCTATAGCACTGTAGGGTGACTATAGTCAACAATAATACTTTGTATATTTCAAATAGCTAGAAGAGAGGATTTTGAATGTTCCCAACACAAAGAAATAATAAATGTTTGAGGTGATGGATATGCTAATTACCCTGATTTGAACATTACCCATTGTATGTAGGTATCAAAATATCACACTGTACCTCATAAATATGTATAATTATTATGTGTCAATTAAAAATAATAATAATTTTAAAAAGAACAGTGGTTACCAGAGACTGAGGAGAACAGAGGGAAGGGAGAGAAGAGGAGATGTTAATGGGTTCCATGTCTCAGTTAGACAGGAAGAATAAGTTCTGCTACTCCACTGCACAGTAGGGTGACTATGGCTAACTTAATACATTTTATATGTCAAATAGCTAAAAGAGGACTTTGAATGTTCTTACAAGAAAGAAATGATAAATGTTTAAGGTGATGGATATATTAATTAGACAATGTATGCATGTATGGAAACATCATAAATATGTGTCATTATATGACAATTAAAAATTGATAATAAAAATTCAATTATGAGAAAGCAACCCAATTTCTTTTAATGAGCAAAATATTTGAACAGATACTTCACCAATGAAGATTCACAACTGTAAAATAAGCAAATGAAAAGATGCTCATCATCATTAGCCATTAGGGAAATGCAAATTAAAACCACAGTGAGAAACCACTAGACAGCTATTAGAATATCCAGAATTATAAAGACTGAGCATACCAAGTGTTGACAAGGATAGAGAGGAACGGAAACTCTCATACAGTGCTGAGAATGTAAAATGCTAGATCCATTTTGGAAAACAGTTTGGCAGTTTCTTAAAAAGTTAAATAGGTCTTCCGGTTCCTACTCCAACATGTAAAGAACTTAGAGGTCATCACTCCCATCCTCACAACAAGCAAAAAGATGACCAAAGTGAAAATCAATAACTCTTCTTAGATCCCTCAGAGAATAGGGGTCACAGGGCAAACCACTGACCCCAAAACTAGTGAGATGGGTGACTACAGAAAATCACAGTTTACCTGGGAGCAGAAGCTTCTGGAGCCAGTCATTAGTAGGAACACATAAACGGAATTGATAAATTGCTGGTGGCTGAGTGTGGACTAGCTTGAGAGTTAAAAACAGGTGTGGGGGGCAGTCTTAGGGGACTCCCCTATACTTTCATGAGTTATACCTCAAGGAGCCCCACCAGGTTATCATGGAAAAGGCTGAAAAAAATTCTCTCATGCTTTTTGGACAGGGAGAAGGGAAAATCAACCATTTGGAAACATGCCCTAGTGGGGGGGTAGGGAGAGTGGGTGGGTGAAGTAATCATTTTGAAATATGCCCAGAGCATTCTATTCTCTGTGAGAAAGTCCTGCCCTAAAGAGAATCTGCTTTACCAGAGCCTTATCTGACCTAGGGGAAAGGCAATAAGACGACTCTAGCCCCCTCTAGCCTTCCTGTGTCACATAAAAGGAGGAGAAAAAGACTAAGAAACTCTTATAAAGGTTGCAGCCCAGCAACTCAGGCCCACTAAAAATACTGAGATTTAATCATTGGATGACACAATGTTTCCCCTCCCCAATACTTTATCACTGAATCAACAGGGCTCCAGTATGATAACAGTGGATTATAATTGAGAGTGTGGCAAGACACAGACTATATTTAAGAAGAAGTTTCCAGGGAAATCCAAAGACAACAGGGAAGACAAAAACAAGGACACTAGAGGATATTGAAGCCTCTGACATTTAAAGCTACAGCAAACACCAAACATGGCCTAAGTCTTAGCCAGGTAAACATGAAACCTCACATTAATGGCCTATTTACCTCAGTTCCTATTACCAAATACTTTGTGCCTGGCTTTTAACAAAAAATTTCAAGGCCTGCTAATGGAGGAAGGGGAAGTGTTCTATAATCTTAGGATTAGGTCTCACTTGTTTAGTGGGCCAATGCCTCTGGGCTGTTACCATCAGAAGTACTATTTAGCTTCTATTTCTGCTTTAGGTAAAAAAGGCTAGAGACAAGGCTAGAGAGGGCTGCATTTGAGTAATATCCTCTCTCCCAAGTTGGATAAGGCTCTGGTAAAGTCTTTTCCCTTGCTTGGTAGGTTTTTGTTGTGGAAAATGTTCTGGGCTTATTTCAAAATGGATTCCTTTCCCCACCCACTGGCCAAATGAAAGAAGTTTTTTTCTCCTGTCTTCGCCAGGAGAACCTTGTAGGGCTCCCAGAGGTAAAACCCAAGAACGTGTGAACATGTGGAAGTACCCCTTAGACTGGACCCCCAGGAATTTTTAATTCTCAAGCTAGAATAGACTCAGATCCTAGCAATTCACCAAACTTACTGCTGAAGTGTTCCTACCAGGCTCCAGAGGGCTTTGCTTCAAGTAAGCTAACCTACATTCTCTGTATTTCCCTGCCTCTCTAGTTTTCAGGGTGGAGGTTTGGCCTTTCACCTCAATTCTGTTAAGAATGTAGAAAAGTCATTGATTTTCAGTTTGCTCAGTTTTTTTCTTGTTGTGAGGGTAGAAGAGATAGCTTTCAAACTTTTTATATGCAGAAACTGGAAGTCTATGGGTTGTCTTTTCACTTTTTTGATAATGTCTTTCAACCACAGAAGTTTTTAATTTTGATGAAGTCCAACTCATCCATTTTTTCTTTGGGTGCATGTGTTATATTAAGAAACCATTACTAATCCAAGGTTGTAAAAATTTACACCTTTTTGTGAGTTTTATAGTTTTAGATCTTACATTTAGACATTTCTTCCATTTTGGGCTAATTTTTCTGTATGGTGTGAGGAAGATGTCTAACTTCATTCATTTGCACATGGACATCCCCTTATCCCAGCACCAATCACTGAAGAGACTACTCTTTCCCACTGAATGGTCTTGGCACCCTTGTGGAAAACCAGTTGACCTTAAATGTATGGGTTTATTTCTGGACTCTCAATTCTATTCCACTGATCTACTACTTGTCTATCCTTATGTCGTTCTTACACAATTTTAACCACTGTGGCTTTATAGTTAGTTTTGAAATCAGAAAGTGTGAGTTCTACAAATTTGTTGTTCTTCTTCAACATTGTTTTTGGTTATTCAAGGTCCCTTGCATTTTCATATGAATTTTAGGACCAGCAAGTCAATTTCTGCAAGAAGGGAAGCTGAGAGTTTGACAGGGATTGAGTTGAATCTGTAGATCAATTTGTGGAGTACTGTCATCTTAACAGTATTGTCTTCTACTCAATGAATACAGGATGCCTACCCATCTACTTAGGTCTTGTTTAATTTCTTTCAACAATGTTTTGTAGTCTTGCACATCTTTAGTTTTATTCTTAAGTATTTTTAATGCTATTGTAAATGAAATTATTTTCTTAAGTTTGTTTTTAGATTGCTCATTGCTAGTGTATATACATATAACCGATTTTTGTATTATGTATTGATTTTGTATCTTTTGTGAACTCTATTATTAGTTCTAGTAAGTTTTTTTCTTTTTTGGTGTAGAATCCTTAGATTTTTTCAAGACAAGATCATCTTCAAATGGAGATAGTTTTACTTATTACTTTCCAATCTAGATGCCTTTTATTTCTTTTTCATGCCTAATTATCATGCCTAGAACCTCCAGTATAATGGCGGATAGAGAAGCCAAGAGCAAACACCCTTGTCTCGTTTCACATCTTAGAGGAAAAGTTTTCAGACTTTCACCATTAAGTTTAAAGTTAGTTTTTCTTAGATAACCTTTACCAGATTGATGAAGTTCCATTCTATTCCTAATTTGAGTGTTTTTATCATGAAAGGGTGTTGTGTTTTGCCAAATAATTTTTCTGCATCTATGGAGATGATCAGGTAGTTTTTGTCCTTTATATTGATTAATTTTTATATGCTGAACCACCCTTGCATTTCCGGGATAAATCCTACTTGGTCATGATCTATAATCCTTTTTATATGTTGCTGGAGTAAATCTGCTAATATTTTGTTGAGGATTTGGGGTTTATATTCATGAGAGATATTGGTCTGTAGTTTTCTTGTGAATTCTTTGTCTAGTTTTGGTGTCAGGGTAATACTGGTCTCATAGAATGAGTCAGGAAGTGTTTCCTCTTCTATTTTTTGGAAGAGTTTGTGTTAATTCTTTCTTAAACATTTGGCAGAATCCACTGGTACAGCCATCTGGTCCTGAGCTTTCTTTCTGGGAAGTTTTTGGTTACTAATTCAATCTCTGTACTTGGTATAGGCCTATTCTGATTTTCTATTCCTTCTTGAGTTAGTTTTGGTAGTTTGTGTGTTTCTAAGAATTTGTCCATTTGATCTAGGTTACCTAATACAATTGTTTATAGTATTCCCTTATAATCCTTTTTATTTCTGTAATATTAGTAGTAACGTCCCCTCTTTCATTCCTAATATGGCTAATTGAGTCTTTTTTTTCCTTAGTTGCGTACTTGAGTTTTCTATTATTTTTTCTTTATCATTCAAGCTACAGCTATCAAATTTGTTGATCTTTTTCAAGAACAACTTTTGGTTTTGTTTATTTTCTCTATTGTTTTTCTATTCTCTATTTCATTTATTTTCACTCTAACCTTTATTATATCCTTCCTCTACTTGCTTTGGCTTTAGTTTGTTCTTCTTTAGTTTCTTCAAGTGGAAAGTTTAGGTTGTTGATTTGAGATCTTTCTTCTTTTCTACTACAAGCATTTACAGCTATAAATTTCCCTCTAAGCACTGCTCTATCTGCATTCCATAAATTTTGGGATGTAGAGTTTTTGTTTTCAGTAATCTCAAAGTATTTTCTGCTTTCTCTTGGATTTCTTCTTTGACTAATTGATTATCTAATATTGTGTTGTTTCATTTCCATATATTTGTGAATTTCCCAAATTTCCTTCTCTTACTGATTTCTAACTTCATTCCCTTGTGGTTGAGAACATGTTTTATATTATTTCAATCCTTTTAAATTTATTGACACTTGTTTTATGGCCTAACATATGGTCTGTCCTGGAAAATGCTCCATGTGCACTTATAAAGAATATATACTCTGCTGTTGTTGGGTGGTGTGTTCTATAGATAATCTGTTAGATCTATTTGGTTTATAGTGTTATTCAAGTCTTATATTTCCTTGTCGATCATCTGTCCAATTGTCTAGCTATTACTGAAAGTGGGGAATTGAAGTTTCCAACTATAATTGTTGAATTGTTTCTCCCTTAGATTCTGTCAGTTTTTTCTTCACTTTGGGGCTCTGTTATATGTTTTTGATGGATTGACCTTTTTATCACTACAAAATGTCCTTTGTGTCTAATAAAAATTTTGCCTTTAAGTTTATTTTTTTCTGATTTTGTATCACCACTCCATCACTTTACCTGTTCCTCTCCTCTTTCTTTCTCTCTTTTGTTACTGTTTGCTTGGTATATCTTTTTTCTTTCCCTTTACTTTCAACCTATTTGAGTCTTTGTCTAAAGCATGTCTCTTATAGATAGCATAAAGTAGGGTCATGTTCCTTAATTCATTCTTCCAATTTCTCCCTTTTAATTGGAGTTTAACCCATTTCAATTGAATATAATTACTGATAATGTAAGATTTATGTTAAATAGATATTTTATTGTGTACAATTTTAATTCCCTTGTCATTTCTTTTACTATATTTTGGGTTATTTTCTTAGTGGTTGCCCTGCATATTACAATTAACATCTTAACTTATAACTATCTAGTTCAGATTAATACCAACTT
This sequence comes from Daubentonia madagascariensis, assembly GCA_023783475.1. Classification (NCBI taxonomy): domain Eukaryota; kingdom Metazoa; phylum Chordata; class Mammalia; order Primates; family Daubentoniidae; genus Daubentonia; species Daubentonia madagascariensis. The sequence goes on from JAKFHU010002658.1 coordinate 14,695,554, forward strand.
AATTACAATAGTATACAAAACCTTTTCCCCATATAGTTCCATTTCCATCCCCCTCCTTTGTGCTGTTATTGTCATATAAACTACATCTTTATGCATTTTATGCCCCATTAACACATTTATAATTATTGCTTTATGCTTTATACTGCCTTTTATATTTATTTAGGTAGTTACCTTTCTTGCTCTATTTCTTCATGTGAATTTGAGTTACTAGCTAGTGTTCTTTCATTTCAGCCTAAAGGACTCCCTTTAGTATTTCTTGTAGAACATGGGTCCTAGCAACAATTTTTCTTAGTTTTATTTACCAAGGAGTGTCTTAAATTTCTCCTTCAGTTTTGAAGGCTATTTTTACTAGATACAGAATTCTTGATTGATAGTCATTATCACTTTGACTACAACAGTCCCCTCTTATCTGCGATTTTGCTTTCCACAGGTTCAGTTACCCTCATTCAACCAAGGTCCAAAAATGTTAAATGGAAAATTCCAGAAATAAACAATTAATAAGTTTTAAATTGTGTGCCATTCTGAGTAGCATGATGAAATCTCACATCATCCTGCTCCATCCCAACTGGGATATAAACCATCCCTTTGTCCAGTGTATGCATGCTGTATACACTACTTGCTTATTAGTCAATTAGTAACCATCTCAATTATCAGATAAAACTGTCATCGTTTTGCAGTGCTCATGTTCAATTTTACTTCATTTTACTTCATAACATTCATTTTACTTCATAATAGCCCCAAAGTACAAGAGTAGTGATGCTGGCAATTCTGATATACCAAAGAGAAGTCATAAAGTTCTGCCTTTAAGTGAAAAGGTGAAAGTTCTCAACTTCATAAGGAAAGAAGAAAATCATAGGCTGAGGTTGCTAAGATTTACAGTAAGAATGAATCTTCTATCCATAAAATTGTGAAGAAGGAAAAAGAAATTTGTGCTAGTTTTATTCACATCTCAAACTGCAAAAGTCATAACCACACTGTGTGCTTAGTTAAGATGGAAAAGTGGAAAGGGCATTCAATTTGTAGGTGAAAGACATGACATGTTTTGATTGACAGCAGTTGGGTTTAGTACTGTCAGGGGTTTTTTTCTTTTAGACATTTTTGTTAGCCTATTGTGTGTCTCAACTGTTATCTATAACACAGGCAGCCATGATGTTCAACAATTGCCTCTGATGGATTTTCTTCAACAAATATCCCCAGGGCAAAGGCTGAGTGAGCTCTAAGTCAGGCCAAATAAAGAAAGTCTTGTGAGTGGGGTCTTCCCAAGACCTCCTAGTCAGGTCAAATAATGACATTTCACTGGGAATGGGGCTTTGAATGAGCTCCAATTCCCTTCTATTCCCTTCAATGGCTCCCAGGAGCCTGGTTTTCACCACAATTATAGAATGCTGGTTTTCAAGGGTACCAGGGAACTGGGGAGGATGTGATGGGTTTAGGGCAAGTAGAAACACCACAAAGTTCACTGTTATCACCAAAATTCAGCCTATGTTCTTGCATAAATGCTTCTGAGATTGCTGCAAACCTTTGGATAGTTTCCAAAATTCTGAAAATGTTTACTCTATTTTTCAAAGTTTTTTGTTGCTTTTATGAAAAAAGAATTTTTGAAGGTCCCTGGTTTGCCATCTTCTCTGATATCACTTCCAAACATACATTTCTGAACTCACAAGAAAGTAAGGGAAGTACTAAACAATCCCACACACACAACTCTTTTTTTGAAATTTCAGAATATTATGGGGGTCACACACACAATCTTGAGATGAAACTCAAGAGGTAAGCCAACACAGAACCCAGAGATGCCCTGGAAGTGTGCCAAGACCAAAAACCTAGAGCTTTGTTGGTTAACATGTGGCTGCCAGAGGTGGTAGATAGGAGTTGGGGCAAACAACAGGCAAAACAAAATTCTTTCTTCAAAAAAAGCTTGGAATGAGATGTCAATAGAGGACTTTGAAATGCTCTGACATATTCCTGTGAATCTGGAGCTTTTCTGGTTAACTAACTAATAGGATTTGAACCTGAAACAGTGAGGAACTGAATCGGAGACTTCTACATAAATCCAGGCACCCAAATAGGCTATATATTTAGTTGAAAAGATAAACCTGGAAAGATCTTCATGCTGGCAAAGTGAACCAAAAGTAAATCAGTCTGTCTCTGCAGACAGTGGATTTTTGAAACATTAATAATTTTAATAGTCTTCCCTAATGTTTTGTAACCAGCCTTACACTCATGTTGGGATTTGAATTTACACCATATTCACAGTCCAAGAAACCTCAAACAAATAAATTAAACTGAAATGGTTCCTGATTGGTAGGACTCCTAGCACCCAGCAGCAACCAAAGCAAATCATTTCAATTTGGGTCCGTCAGGGTCTCCGAAAGTTAAAGTTTAGCCAAATATTAACTATTAATAAAATCTAGCAAACATGTGAGGAATCAAACTACCATGAACACCAGTAAACAAAAACCATAAAGAGAAGAAAAAGACATGGAAAGACTATAGATATTAAAATAATAAGAAATCTTATACTCAGGAATTAGGTTTACAAGTATGTTTAAAGTAGAAAGATAGAGATCAACACTATGCGAGAAGAAAGAAGGGCCATTGGCCCACTTTGGAACTTTGAGGTAGGTTTTCTGAAGGAGATGATGCTTGAGTTTTGGCTCGAAGGACAGTAGATAACTAGCCTGGAGAAAAAAGGGGTGAGGGAACTCCAGGCAGAAAGATCACAATGAACAAATCCATGGGAGCAGTGAACAGCAGTGAGACCTCAGGGGAAATTATAAACGTTTATCTATCACTACAGTAACAAGTGTAGAGCAGGGAGTAGCAGAGGAAGCTGCAGAAATAGAGAACTCTATATACTCTATTTAAAATTACAAACTTTATTTAGTAGGCAATAGAAAATCACTGAGGGATTTTTTTAAAGGGGGAGTCTCATGATCATTTTGTTTTAGGTAGGCTGTCTGGCAGTAGTGAGGGGAAAGAATTTAAGAGGGGAAACACTGAAGGATCAGGGATCAGTTAGGAGGCTGCTACACAGCTTAGGTGAGAGATGTTGAGGGCCTGAAAAACCAGGGTGGTAGTAAGAACTGAGAGGAGAGACAGACTGAAGAAATGGCAGGAAAAATCAGTACAGCTTGTGACTGACTAGTTACGTGGGGGATGGACAGGGAAGAATGACTCCTGTGTGGCCCTAAATGACTGAGGGTTACTTATTGATATTGGAAGTAAAGAGGAAGGCAGGGTGCTGACAAAGCAAGGTAATGAGTTAAGTTTTGAAGATGTTTGGGTAGTTGTGGGAAATCAAGGTTGGGAATGTTTAACAAGCAACTGAATTTATGAATTTGAAGCTCAGAGGAAAAGTCAGCACTGGTAACTAACCACTCAAATGGATAACTCACCCAAGGGGACTGCAGAGAGAAAAGAACAGGAGCCCAAGGGTAGAACACTGGGTTAGGATAAAATCTGAACTTCAGGAAAAGCTTGATGTTTTTTCGAATAAGACAGTTATTAAGCAAAAACAATTATGCACAAAAGTATAGGTAAGTCTCATAATATCAAAATATTGAAAACCACCTAAATGTCAAAGAAAAATAGAATAGTTAAGTTAATATGGTTATTCACTTCAGAGAATATCATATTTATATGTATAGGAACAATGTATAGGAACAGTTGACATAAACATAACATGTTATGATCAAATGTTAAGAGTTTTCCTAACTCAAAAGAGTTAGTATGTAAACAGTGTAATAGTTTGCATAGAAAAGTCTGAAAAGAAATATATTAAAAGTAATTTTTTCAAATTATTTCAAATTCTCTATACATTATTATTATAATGGGTAACAACTGTTAAAAACACACTTCCCCACAATGAGATAACACCTCACACACAGTTGGATGGCTATAATTTAAAAGACAGACAATAATAAGTGTTGTCAAGGATGCAGAGAAACTGGAACCCTCATACACTCATAGTGGGAATGTAAAGTGGTGCAGCTGCTTCGGAAAACAGCTTGGCAGTTCCTCAAAATGTTGAACATATGACCCAGCAATGCTATTTTTAGGTATATGCCCCAAAGCAATGAAAACATACATCTACACAAAGACTTGTACACAAATGTTCACAGCAATATCATTCATAATAGCCAAAAAGTAGAAATAACTTAAATATCCATCAACTAATTAATGGATATTTAAAATGTGGAACAACAGAAGGGCTTCAAGATGGCTAACTAGAGGTATCTGGTACTCACCTCCTTCATAAAGAAGAACCAAAATTGCAAGCAGGTAATTACAGTCCAAACTGTAAGTCCAAAATCTAAGAGAGAACACTGGAATTCAATAGAGAAGTGACAAGAATCACCTACAGCAAGGAAGGAGAGGGAAGCAAGGCAGCCTGCTAAACCAGGATCAGCTGGGAACCCAGAGAGTCTGTCCAATTCAGGGAAAGGGTAAGTAAGAGATCCCCAGCAGTCTACACTCCCATCACAGACCCCTGAAATCCTAGCCATAGAAAAGCTCCTCCACCCTTGGGGCCCTGAGACTAACATAAGGAACTGCCTGGAGACCATGTGATGACAATGATCCAGAGAGGGAGCTCACACTGGGTCCCACACAGACCCAAAGCCCTACAACTACAGCAAGGTGCCATATGAGAGACCAGCACCTACCAGACTGCATTCTGCCTGGGGTCCAATAGCCCCCAAATCTCCATATACCTGGAACCCCACTCACATCCCACACCTGCAGCCACCATTGCTGGCTACCATCACTGAGGCCTAAGTGCAAGCCACTGGAAGCGAACCTTCTACCCTAAGTAATGGGGTTGCCATGTATTTACAAGTGCCCTGAGGAAAGGCTATCTTGCCCATAGTTACTACCTGGGGCCAAAGCACATATTTCCCAGACACCTGCCTGTGGCTGCTGCTACTGAAACCAACCCCATCTTCCCCAGCACCAGGGCTGTATCACAGTCACTGCCACCCCTACTTGAGCATTCCACTGAGAGCCTGGGGACCACCCCCCCCTCTGCCTTCCATAGCCAGTGCCCACACACACCACTGGGGGGCCTGAGGACAGGCCTACCCAGTCCAACTGTCCCCCTGCCCCCAACTGCCTGAGCATGCCATCCAGGGGGATGGGGATCACCCTGCTCCATCCACTACTGTTGGCATCTGATCACACCTCCTAGGGGCCTGAAAACAAGCCACCCAACCTTCAGATTATCACCACAGCTGGCACCCACCCACATGCACCTCCTGCAGGCCTGAGACTGGCCCACCAAGTCTGTTGCAGCCACCATAAATACCAGTGCAGACACTTGGGAGCCAGAGGGTTGACCTGCCATTGCTACTGCCTCACCCTCACTATGCCTGCTGCCCAAGGGCCCAAGAACCCACCCACCAGCCCAGCCCACTGCTGCCACTGCTGGCATCTGAGGAAGCAGCCTGGATGCCCAAGAATCAACCTGCCTGAACCTGCTAACGCCAGTGCCAATGTACATCACCATGGGGCCCAAAACACTCAGACACACTCAGCCCACCACTGCCACCACTAGGGACCAAGGTGTGGCCCACCTCGTGTCCTATCCCCAGCACAACTTCACCACTGCCTCCATTAAAAACCATACCCTAAGCCACTGAGGAAATCATAGATGCCACTGACACTGTTTACAGCACAAGAAATTATATAGCAAATACACTACTGCACATGCTCAGAAACAAAGCCAAAGTACCCCACCCAACCAACACTATAGACACATCTTCAGGAAAACATCTTTCCCTACAAAAGCAAATCAAAAAAATGGGAAGAATCAACTGTTATATCAGATGCACAGATATCAATGTAAGGACACAACAAACATGAAAAAGCAAGGAAATATGAAGCCTCCAAAGGAACACAATAATTCCCCAACAACAAATTCCAATGAAAAAGAAATTTATGAAATCCCAGAAAAATAATTTAAAATAATGATATTAAAGAAGCTCAGTGAGATACAAGAGAATTCAGATAAACAATTCAAAGAAATCAGAAAAACAATGCAGGACATAAATGAGAAATTTAACTCAAACTGTCAAAAGTCAGAGAGACAGATATAATAAAAAAGAACCAAACAGAAGTCCTGGAACTAAAGTATTCATTGAATGAAATAAAAAATATGCTCAAAAGCTTCAACAATAGACTAGATCAAGCAGGTCTAGTCTTGAAGACAGGTCTTCTGAAATAATCTAGTCAGACAACAACAACAACAAGAACAACAAAAAGAATGAACAAAGCCTACATGATATATGTGACACAATAAAGCACCAAATAATCAATTTTTCAGTGTCCCAGCAGGCACAGAGAAAACCAAAGGGATAGGAAACCTATTTAACAAAATAATAGCTGAAAAATTCCCAAGTCTAGCAAGAGATTTAGACGTCCAGATATGGGAAACACAGAGAACCCCAATAGATACAATTTTAAAAGGTCTTTTCCATGGCACATTATAGTCAAACTGTCAAAAGTCAAAGACAAAGAGAGAATTCTAAAAACAGCAAGGAAAAAGCATCTAGTCACTTATAAGGGAACACCCATCAGACTAATAGTGGATTTCTCAGCAGAAACCTTACAAGACAGGAAAGAATGGGATGATATATTCAAAGTGCCAAGAGAAAGAAAAAATCCAGCCAAGGACACTGTACCCAGCAAAGTTATCCTGCAAAAATGAAGGAGAAATAAAATCTTTCCCAGACAAGCAAACACACAAATGACAAAGAGAAAGGACTCAAATGTTACCAGTACAAAAAACACCAAACCATAATGATAAACAATAAGAGAGAAAGAAAGGAACAAAGCATATACAAAATGACCACAAATCAATTAATAAAATGACAGGAATAAACCCTCACATATCAATAATAACCTTGAATGTAAACAGATTAAATATTCCACTTAAAAGATAAACTGGCTGAATGGATTAAAAAAACCCACATAACCTAACTATATGCTGCCTACAAGAAACGCATCTTACCTGTAAAGACGCATATAGACTGAAAGTAAAGGGATGAAATAGATATTCCATGCAAAGAGAAACCAAAAGCTAGCAGGAGTAGCTATACTTATATCAAAATAAAACAGACTTTAAATCAAAAACAGTAAAAAGAAACAAAGATGGTCATTACATAACAATAAAGGGATCAATTCAGCAAGAGAATATAACAATTCTAAACATATATGCACCCAACACTGGAGCACCCAGATATATAAAGCAAATATCATTAGATCTAAAGGGAGAAACAAATTCTAATACAATAATAGTTGTGGACTTCAACACCCCAGTCTTAGTATTAGACAGATCATCTAGACAGAAAATTAACAAAGAAATATTGGATATAAACTGTAACTTTAGACCAAATGGACCTAACAGATATTTACAGAACATTTCACCTAACAGCTACAAAATACACCTTCTCCTTAGCATGTGGAACATTCTCTAGGATAGACTGTATGTTGGGACACAAAACAAGTCTCAACCAATTTTTTAAAATTGAAATCAGATCAAGTATCACAGACCACAATGGAATAAAACTAAAAATCAATAACAAGAGGAACTTTAGAAACTGTACAAATACATGAAAATGAAACAACATGCTCCTAAATGACCATTGGATCAAGGAAGAAATTCCGGAGAAAATCAAATTCTTGAAACAAATGAAAATCAAAACACAACATACCAAACCTGTGGGATACAGTAAAAGCAAAGGTAAGAGGGAAGTTTATAGCAATAAATGCCCAAATCAAGGAAGTATAAAGAGTTCAAATGAACAAATTAATGAGGCACCTCAAGGAACTAAAAAAACAAGAACCAACTGCAAAATTAGTAGAAGGAAAGAAATAATAAAGATAAGAGCTGAACAAAAAAAAATATAGAGACTAAAAAAATACAAAAAATTAATGAAATGAGAAGTTGATTTTTGAAAAGATAAACAAAATCGATAGACTGCTAGCTGGACTAACTAAGAAAAAAAAGAAACAAACAAAATCAGAAACAAAAAAAGGAGGCATTTTAACTAATACCACAGACATATAAAAGATCATCAGAGACTATTATGAACATCAACACTATACACTAACAAAGTGGAAAACCTGGAGGAAATGGATAAATTCCTGGACACATACAACCTACCAAGACTGAATCAGGAAGAAATAGAAAACTTGAACAGACCAAACAAGTAACGAGATTGAAACAGTAATAAAAAGTCTCCCGACAAAGAAAAGCCCCGGACCAGTGGCTTCACCACTGAATTCTACCAAACATACAAAGAACTAACACAAGTTCTCCTCAAACTATTCTAAAAAATTAAAGAGGAGAGAATTCTCCCCTAACTCATTCTATAATGTCAGTATTACCCTGGTAGCAAAACCAGATGAGGACACAACAAAAAAAAGAAAACTACAGGCCAGTACCCCTGATGAACATAGATGTAAAAGTTCTCAACAAAATACTAGCAAACCAAATGTAATAGTATGTCAAAAAGATAATACACCATGATCAAGTGGGATTTATCCCACAGATGCAAGAATGGTTCAAGATACGCAAATGAATAAACATAATATTAATACATCACAACAACAGAATGAAAGACATAAACTATATGATCATCTCAAGAGATACCAAAAAAAGCATTTGATAAAATTCATATCCTTTCATGATAAAAACTCTCAACAAACTAAGCATAGAAGGAACATACCTCAATATAATAAAGGCCATATATGACAAACCCACAGCTAACATCATACTGGGGAAAAACTAAAAGCCTTTCCTCTAAGAACTGAAACAAGACAAGGATGCCCACTTTCACCACTCCTATTCAACATAGTACTAGAAGTCCTAGGCAGAACAATCAGGCAAAAGAAAGAAATAAAAGGCATCCAAACTGGCAAAAAGGAAGTCAAATTGTTCCACTTTGCAGATGACATGATCTTATATCTAGAAAAACCTAAAAACTACAGCAAAGAACTCTTATATCTGATAAATAAATTTAGTAAAGTTGCAGGACACAAAATCAACATCTAAAAATCAGTAGCATTTCTATACACCTATAATGAACTAGCTGAGAAAGAAATCAAGAAGGCAATTCCACCTACAATAGCTATAAAAAAATTAAGTACCTAGAATGAATTTAACCAAGTAGGTGAAAAATCTCTACAAGGAAAGGTACAAAACACTGATGAAAGAAATTGAAGAGGAAACAAACAAATGGACAGACATCCCTTGCTCATGGATCAGAAGAATTAATATCGTTAAAATGACCATACTACCCAAAGCAATCTACAGATTCAATGAAATACCTATCAAAATACCAATGTCATTTTTCACATAAATAAAAAAATTCTAAAATTTGTATGAAACCAAAGAGAGCCTGAATAGCCAAAGCAATCCTGAGCACAAATAATGAAGCTAGAGGCATTAAACTACCCGACTTCAAAATATATTACAAAACAACATGGTATTGGTATAAATGGAGGTGCATAGACCAAGGGAACAGAATAGAGGACCCAGAAATAAATCTACGTATTTAAAGCCAACTGATTTTTCACAAAAACACTAAGAATATACATTGAGGAAAGGACACTTTCTTCAATAAATGGTGCTAGAAAAACTGGCTATTCATATGCAGAAGAATGAAACTGGACCCCTATCTTTCACCATATACAAAAATCAACTCAAGATAGATTAAAGACTTAAACATAGGACCAAAGCTATAAAGCCACTAGAAGAAAACATAGGGAAAACACTTCAGGACATTGGTCTAGGCAAAGATTTTTATGGCTAAGACCTTAAAAGCACAGGCAACAAAAACAAAAATATACAAATGGGACCATATTAAACTAAAGCGCCTCTGCATAGCAAAGGAAACAATTAACAAAGTGAATGTTTGAATGGGAGAAAATATCTGCAAACTATTCATCCAACAAGGGACTAATATCCACAATATACAAGGAATTCAGACAACTCAACAGTAAAAAAACAAATAATCCCATGAAAAAGTAGGCAGAGGACATGAATAGACATTTCTAAAAAAAAAAAAACCCACAAATGACCAACAGGTATATGAAAAAATGTGCAACATAACTAATCATCAGGGAAATGCAAATCAAAACCACAATGAGATATCATCTTAGATATCTCCGTTAGAACAGCTATTATCAAAAAGAGAAGAAAATAACAGATGTTGGCAAGAATGTGGAGAAAAAGGAACTATCTAACACTGCTGGTGGGAATGTAAATTAGTACTGCCACTATGGAAAACATTATGGAGATTTCTCAAAAACTAAAAATAGAACTAGCATATGATCCAGCAATCCCACTACTGGATATTTATCCAAAGGAAAGGAAATCAGTATACCAAAGGGATACCTATACTGCCATGTTTACAACAGCACTATTCACAACAGCAAAGATATGGGATCAACCTAAGTGTCCATCAACAGACAAATGGATAAAGAAAATGTGGTATATATACACAGTGGAATACTATTTGTCCATAAAAAAGCATGAAATCCTGTCACTTGCAACAACATGGATGGAACTGGAGGTCATTAAGTTAAGTGAAGGAGGCCAGGCACAGAAAGACAAAAATCACATGTACTTACTCACAGGTGAGAGCTAAAAAAGTTGATCTTGTGGAGGTGGAGAGTTGAAAGATACCAGAGGCTGGGAAGGGTGTGTTTGGGGGGGTAGGGATGAAGAAAGATTGGTTAATGGGTATGAACGTATGGTTAGATAGAAGGAATAAGTTCTAATGTTTGATATCGGAATGGGGCAAATATAGTTAACACCAACGTATTGTATATTTCAGAAGAGCTAGAAGAGAGAACTTGAAATGTACCCAACGCATAGAAATGATAAATATTCAGGATGATGGGTACCCTAAATACCCTGACTTGACCATTACACATTCTATACATATAACAAAATTTCACATGTACTGCCAAAATATTTACAAATATTATGTATCAATAAAATAAATAAGTAAAATTTAAAAAAATTAAAATGTGGTATATCAATACAATGGAATATTATGTGACAATAAAAGGGAATGAAGTATCGACATAAGGAATGAACTATTGACAAGTTGGATGGACCTTGAAAACATCACGCTACCTGAAAGAAGCCATTCACAAACGACGACAAATTGTAGGATTCCATTTATATGAAATGTCCAAAATAGACATATCCATAGAAGCAGAAAGTAGATTAGTGGTTGTCTAGGCCTCAGGTGGAGCCAGAGGAGGAGAATCAGGGAATGACTAGTAATGGGTACAGCATTTCCTTTTGGGCTGATGAAAAAGTCCTAAAATTAGACAGTGGTGATATATTTATAGAGTGATAGCTGCACAACTCTGTAAACATAACTAAAATCCATCGAATTGCATCCTTTAAAAGGGTGAATTGAATAGTTTATGAAATATATTTCAATAAAGCTTTTGTAATAACCTTCATTTCCTTCCACCTCTAGGGGAGACAAACGTAGCCACAGTTCCTATCTAACACTGTGTCTGACACATGGTAGGCCCCCAAATGCAGAATATATCAATACCTGAGTTGTTCAAGGTCATGACCTCTGATTTTCTGCTCTAGTACACAGCCTGCCCTCCAGTCCTGTCTGCTGGAGGTGTCACCATGGCCTCAGAAGATGCAGTCCTGGAGTCTACAGGACACGGCAAGTGATCCTGAATCTGCCCCTCGGTGGCAGGCTCGTCTCTGGCCTTTAACATAGGTTCCCACATGCTTTTCCTGCTTGCCTCACCAAAGGCACCAGGGGGTTTTATGGCTGGGTTCAATCTTCTGGAAGCAAGTCTCAGCAGGACTGCGGGTCTCCGCCACTTTCTGGATTTGGGTCCTGCAGACAGAGCTTGGGCCTAACCCGTCAGCCCGAGGGGGAGGAGCAGGGGCTCGCGCCTTGAGGACGCCCGTCCTTCTGAGTTTCCAAGGCACTGGGGCTCTCAGGCTGGATGAAGCTGTCCACGGAGGCCCTGTGGCAAATGCAGCAGAGCCACAGGCCAAGTCCCCAGTTCTGGCACCGCCTAACGTGCTTTCGTGTTCACTGCATGTGTCACCGCAGATGTGTTAGGTAGGTACTCATAGGCCTCCACGCAACAGGAAACCCGGGCCTTGGGTCCTGTCACTCGCCCAAGCCTGACAGCCAGTTACCTCGTGCAGGTTCGACCAGCAGTAGTCAGTACTATTCCCATCTTATCAGCACTGTCTCCGCGGAGTCCAGCAGGGGCTCGGGTCCGCAGAAACGGCCACCTTAACGCCTGGGCGGGGCTCCCAGAAGGCCCTGCCCCCAGCATTGGCCCCGCCCCCAGGGCGCGCTGGGCGGGGCCTTCTCCAGGAGCTCTCTCTCGGGCTCGTAGCTCCTTCGTTCTAGGAATGGTCATGGAGCGTCAATGACATGCTCAGCTGGGGACAGAGCAGTGGGCGGGGTAGACAGGGTCCCTGTCCTCAGGCAAGACAGATCACCAAGCCAGAAGTCATCACACAGTGTGAAAACCTCTGGAATATTTATTTATTCATGTTTTTATTATATCACAGTACGAATAAACAAAAATTCCAGCATCCTTCATTTGAATATTCCAATCTTTCATCACTGAATTCTGATGCCATATGTGTCATATATATTTTCATATATTTTGGGGACACTTTCTAGGCTCCCTGTTTCATTTCATTAACTCATTCATATATCTGTGCTCCAATACCACACTGTTTAACTTAACTTTTTAATAATTATTTAAACCTGGTAGAACAGGTCCCCCCATTTTGGTGCTTTGTTTTTAAATTTATGCTCTTCCTTATGAACTGTAAGATGAGCTTGTCCAATACTATAAAAAATCTTGAAATTTTCATTGAAATCACAGCAGGTTCATGAATTAATTTTGAAAGAATTGGAATCTTTATGATGCCATAAAGATTATGTTGTTATTTTAAATAGTATCTCTTTTGAAATTATGTTTTCTGAGTGGCTGTTGCTGGTATATAGGAATGAAACAATTTTTTTTGTTATATTGGTTCTGCATTCAGAAAACTTGTTACACTCTCTCATTAACTTCAACTATCCGCCTGTAGATTGTCCTAGAGAGGCAGCATAGTGTGATGGTAAACAGCCTGAGGTAAGATCCAGACAGCTTGGATTGAAATGCAAGCTCTGCCACTAACCAGCTGTGTGCTCCCACGCAAATTATTTAAACTCTCTATGCCTTAGTTTCCTCATCTGTAAAATGAGGATAATAATAATATTAATACCAATCTCAAAATGGTTTATGGGGATTGAATTAGTTAATATTGGTAAAACATGCATTCCTTGTATAATAAAGTGATCTTTGTCTGATATTTGTTCGTTTAGTTGGTTTTTAGAGATGCTGGATTCAGTTTGCTAGTATTTTATTTATGATTTTTGTGTCCATGTTGAGCTATTTTATTAGCCTATAATTTTCATTTCTTGTACTCTCTTTTCTAGTTTTAAGATTATACTAGCATCAAAAAAATAATTTGGGAGTGTGAATATGCTCGCTCTTGTATAGAACAGTTTGTATAGGTTGTGTAAGATTTTTGTTTCTTGAATTCGTAATATCACTTAGCTATAAAATATTCTAGGCCTTGTGGATTATTTTTTATAAGTAAATGTTTAGCTATCGACTCAATTTCCTTCATGGTTACAGGTCTATTTCATCTTGAGTCAATTGAGTAAGAAATATTTTTCTAGAAAATTATCACTGTCATCTACATTCTCAAATTCATTGACTAAAGTTGTCTTTAGTGTCTCTTACATTTTGCGTCCCAGCTGTCCCCCTTTTGTTCCTAATACAGGTGTTGCTAGTCATGCTTTTTCTCTCCCTCTCCCTCTCTTTCCCGTCTCTCAATTATGTCAGAAGTTTTCTATTATGTTGGGATTTTTTTTTTCCCCAAAGAAATGAATTTTGATTTTGTGGATCCTCTCTGTTTTATCTTTGTGGAGTTTTGCTTGTTCTTGTTAATTTCTGCTCTAGCTTTTATTATTTCCTTCTATTTTCTTTAAGTGCATTATGTTGTCCTTTTTCTGTCATCTTAATCTGGATGCTTAGCTCATTAAGTAGTCCTTATTCCTTTCTAATGCCAGCATCTGAAGAAATAAATTCCCCTCTAATTAGTACTTTACCTGCTGTGTTGGGGGAACCCAAGGCCGTCCTCAAATTCAATAATGAGGTAGAAGGACTCAGAGAACTTAGACAAGCTGTTGTACTCATGGTCATGGCTTATTACAATGGAAGGGTATTGGAATAAAGAAAGAAAAAGGCACATAGGACAGAGTTCAGGAGGATTCAGGCACAGTTTTCAGTTGTCCTCTCCCTGTAGAGTTGTATGGACAAAACTTAATTCTCTCAGCAATGATGTGTGACGATATGGAGAAATTTTTGTCACCCAGGGAAGTTCACTCAAACCCTTGTGTCCAAGGTCAGACACACAGGCGTGGAGCCCCCACATGAATGACCCCGACTACTCAGTCTTCAACCCCTCCTCCCCTCTAGGTGAAACTGATAAAGTATGACCCAGGGCCCCAGATGAGCAAAGACAGGTGTTCACCATAAATCACATTATTAACACAAACTATCTGGCATGGCCCAAGGCCACAGGTACACAAAGAAACTCTTGCCAGGCAGGATATTTCAAGGGCTGGTAGCTGGTCAAGGACCAGTCTTTTCATCGGAATGAACAACCCTAAATCTGCTGAGTCAACCCTTTACTATTCACTTATATTTTATGAGTTAGATTTATAGTTTTATTTTTTAATTTTATTTATTTTGAATCTATAAACTATGTTATATTTAACCTTTTAAAATATAAATAATAGATACTATATGATATTCTACACTTTCTACACCTTGCTTTTTTCACTTGAAGTTCCATATCTGTAAAAAAAAAAAAAAAACGATTTTTTCATTCTTTTTGATGGCTGCATTTTATGAACCAATTTTCTAGTGATAGATGTCAGGGATTTTTTCCTACAATTTTTTGCTATTCCAAATAAGCCTGAAATTAATAATTGTGTGTGTGTGTGTGTGTGTGTATGTGTTAGTGATTTTACTTATGTTCTAATATGTTTGTAAGATATATTCCCAAAGCAAAATTATTGGGTCAAATGGTAAGTTCAAATGATATGTTCGTCTGTAATATTGATAGATATTGCCCATCAATAAACTGATAAACCATTTTCTTTAAAGGTTTCACCAACTTTTACTCCCTAGCAGTGTAAAAGAATACCTGCTTCCCCATACTCTTGCCAACTCAGTGTATTTTAAAACATTTTTATTATCCTCAGTGTATTCCAATACTATGCGAATAATACCTTTGTAGCATTCATTTTATATTTCATTCATCATGAGTTAGGTTGAGCATCTTTTCACATGTCTGAGTCACTTTTGTTTTTAATCAATGAACTGATTACATATAGTTTTTGTCCATATTTCTGGTGGCTTATTGGTCTTTTCCTTATTGATCTGAAAGAGCTTTTTTATACCAGTGATATTAGCCATCTATATGCATTATGAATTGGAAATATTCTTCCCAACTTGTTTGCCTTTTTATTTATTTCGGATTTTGCCACATTTTGTAAAGTGTATACAATTTAATTCATCAGTCTTTTATGGGGGGGGCTTTTGCTATATTGTGCTTTTAAAAAAACTTTTTCACTCTGCAGATATGAAAATATTCTCTCAATGTTTCTTTGACTAATTTTATTATTTTATTTTTAAAATTTAAACCTTTTATCCATCTGAAATCTTGGTGTAAAATATGAACTAGAGCTAGCCAGGCGTGGTGGCTCACACCTGTAATCCCAGCACTTTGGGAGGCTGAGGCAGGAGGATTGCTTGAGGCCAGGAGTTCGAGACCAGCCTGGGGAACATAGTGAGACCCCCCCCCCATCTCTACAAAAAAAAAAGTAACTGGGCGAGGTGGCACACACCTGTAGTCCCAGCTAATCAGGAGGCTAAGGCAGGAGGATTGCTTGAGTCCGGGAGTTCAAGGCTGCAGTGAGCTATGATCATGCTACTGCAGTGCAGCCTGGGCAATAGAGTGAGACCCTGTCTCAAAAATAAATAAATAAATAAATAAAAAAGCAGGACTAAACTAATTTTTGTTCCAAATGGCTACTCGTTTTCCCAACACCATTTGTTAAATTATCTATTTCTCACTAATTTGAAAAGCCACCTTTATTGTAGTATAAACTGCCACATGTGTTAGGGTCTATTTATAGACACTCTGTTCTGATTCATTGATCAGTCTATTTAAGTATATGTCAGTACCACACTGGAGTTTGTGGGGTTTTTATGGGGTAGAGGGGTAGGTGATGAAGGCCAGTGTTGACTTCTTTGAGGTGTAAAATTTCTGTTGATGTGTAACCAACATACAGAAAAGTGCACAAATCACAAGTATAAAGCTCAATGAACGCTCACAGTGTGAACATATAGTACAGTATGTGCTCAGTACTCATAACCAGTACTCAGACCAAGAAGGAAAACACTACCAGTACCTAGAAGCCTCCTCCCAGTCACTGCCCTCCTGAGGGCAACCACTACCTGACTTAATCCTGACCTCTAATGGGATGATTAGGTGTGCCAGTTTTGAAATTTGTGTGAGTTGAATTATTCAGTATCTATTCCTGTCTGGCATCTTTCACTAAACATTATGTTTATGCGATTCAACTGCATTGATGCATGTAGTTGTAGGTGGTTCAATCTCATTGCTGTAAAGCATCCCACTGTATTATGTAAATATAGCACATTTTATTTATTCATTCTACTGTTAATGAACATTTGGGAATTTTCAACTTTTTGCTATTATGAATAGAGCTTATGTGAACATTTTTACATGTTGTTTGGTGAATTTATGTTCATATTTCTATTGGATATACAGGTAGGAGTGGAATTACTGGGCCAGAGGGTATGTATATGTTCAGTTTAAGTAACCAAATAGTTCTTCCAAAGTGATTGTGCCAATGTCTTGAGAGTTTTCATCGCTCACATCCCTGCCCACATTCGGTATTTGCAGCAGAAGCTGTTGGTGGCCACCCACTTCCCCTCAAGCCTTCCCGTTTCTGTGTATACCAGCATCTTAAACTCTGCCTGAAGGTTTTCCTGGCCATCAGAACCTTCTACATCTTCACTCAGAACAGGCCAGAAGGGTGGAGGATTAACAAACCCTAAGCAGAGATCTCAACCAATGACCGATGAACCGTGGTTTATACATACCCCAGCTCCTTTGACCTTTAGATAGGATGACTCTGAGGCACACGTTCTACATTCTACACCTCCTGTCAGAGCTCCCCAGTGGAAGTCCGTCCCATTTGGCAAAGATGACAACATGCTTGATAATACACTCTGTGTCTGCTGCTTTCTCCTCCCTGTCTCGCTTTTCCACTTCCCTGTTGGTATTTTAAATCCTGTCTCAGGGTCCACTTCTGTGAGAATCCAAACCAAGGACAGTCTATTTGTTTTCACTTTGGCTATAGTGGCTTGGGGGGGGGGGTGATTAAGGGGAAAATATGTCTAAAAAGGCTCCTAATGGGAGAGGTGATAATGAAAAAAAGGTTGAGAAACACTGGTTTAGATATATGATTCATCTCAAATTTATTTTTGTATAGTATAAGGGAGGGTTCCAGTTTCTTTTTTTTTCTTTTTTGCATATGTTTATCTAGTTGTAACAGTACCATTGGTTGAAAATACGTTTTTCCCGTGTTGAATGACCTTAGCACCATTTCAAAAATAATTGACTATATGCATGTGGATATCTTTCCAGACTCTATTCTATTTCATTGGCATTGTGCCAATACCACATTGTCTTAATTACTCCAGCTCTATAGTAAGTCATAAATAAAATAATATAATCCTCTGGCTTTTTTTTTTCTTTTCTGAGATTGGTTTGGCTATTCTTGGTCCTTTGCATTTCCATATTGATTTTAGAATCTACAAAAGTACTTTGCTGGGATTTTTATTGGGATTGTGTTCAATCTATGGATCAATTTGGGGAGAGCACCAAACTTGAGTCTTCCAACCCATAAACATGGCATATCTCTCCATTTATATAGGTTTGTGTTTTTTTATAAATAGGTCTATGTATTTATGCTATTGCAAATGGTATTCTTCATATGATTTCTCAATTGTTTTTTGCTAGTATATAGAAATGCAATTGATTTTCTTTTATAATTTGCTGAATCATGCAATTATCCTTCTAGCTGCAAATGTTGGACACATAACAATACTAGTATTGTTATTTATTTGTATTATCTATTAATACAGAACAAATCCAAAATACTGATGAATAGCAATATACACATTGGGTTTGAGACATTCATTCTTTATATAAAATATTGCTGGGGGGACAACTACCAATTCTCACACTAAAGTTATAGGCTGAAGAAAACAGAATAGAACATTGTGTTCTTATTTAGCTAGAATGATCTTAAACTTTAAGTCTCTTAAATACCCATATGAAAGAATTATAATTCATTTAACTTTCTCCACTCATAGTCAATATTTTCTAACATAATGTACCTTATTATATTTATGCATATGTATTTATTTATACTGAATAATATGTTTAAGTTATAATATTGCTCAAAATTTTAAAAAATAGTTTTAAACCATGAATCATTTTTATTGAAGTATATCATCTGATAATGTTCATAACGTTATCACTAAATTTGCCCTTTATAAAAAAACCAATATATATCACACTTAGATAAGAGTATATAAGTAGAACATACATGGAGCTGTTGTAGTAACTACATTCATTTCCTTATTTTATTTTTCCTTTCTTCTTTTTTTACACATATCCTTAAATACTGGTGCTTTGTTTCTGTAGGAGCTATTCTCAAAAGTTGGATGTGCCTCTAAGTTATGCAGCATAACAATAAAATAACATCCATAAATCTATGACTTAGCACAGAATGAAAGCATTTCTAATCCTGAGGAAACCACTGGACTACTGGAGGCCAGTTCCTTTGCCTTACCACAGAGGTGACCACTCTTCTGAAGGTTATGTTCACAGTCCCTGTGCTTTTCTTTGCAGGAGAGAGAAAGAAAGGCGGGGGAGGGAGGAAGGGGGAGAGAGAGCGAGAGAGAGATGTAGATATTGATACAACTAAAAATATATTATTTTGTTATATTTATTCTTAAGCTTCATAAAAATGGGTAGCATGCTGAAATCATATTTACCTTGAAGCACATGATGATTGGTAAAAACCACTCAATAAATATTTGTTAAATTAAATTGCTAGAATTGTTTGCATGGTTTACAAAAATGTTACTCTATAAAATATCTAAATAACATCTGTGTTAACGAATATCAATGTCTCT
Source organism: Daubentonia madagascariensis (assembly GCA_023783475.1). NCBI lineage: Eukaryota > Metazoa > Chordata > Mammalia > Primates > Daubentoniidae > Daubentonia > Daubentonia madagascariensis. Next base: position 14,714,928 of record JAKFHU010002658.1, read on the forward strand.
TTGATTTAAAAGTGGTGAAAGACAAGCTAATTATATTTTTTATATATCCATATATTTTCCAGTAACATGACACTGTCCAGGTATTTAGAAATAGGCTATTTTGGCAAGAAAGGGCTTACCGAACTCAGGAAAGCACAAAGGAGATACAACTGAAGGTTTCTGAACCTTTGAGAAGGAAGGTTAATTTTCTATAAGTCATATTTCACAACTTGGTTTCTTATATTCATGCACAGGTATCTTAATTGCTTTGTTACCAATTTGCTTCGCTAGATGGAGACATGAGGCATGATAATAACAAATACTCTCAAAAAGGAAAAATAACTTTGGATATTTTGAGAAAATGATTTATTTGCAGAAGAGAAATTGCAGCTTGTGAGATGTCATCTTAAAGGAGATAATCTTCCAAACAATAAATTGTTGGTCTCAGGGAGAAACGTTTGCTGGGATTGATAATGAATAGTTCACTTGTTAATATTTCATCGGTGAACTGAGTGGACGCCTTCATTTATTCACCCATTCATTTGTTCATTTTTTCATTCACTGACCAAGCACTTATCAAGCACTTAGTTTGCTCAACACTGTTAGGCATTGGGGGTACAGAAATCAGGAGGATACAATCCCCATTCCTCAGGAAGCTCCCAGCCTTGGTTGTGTACGGGAGAAAAGTATATAAACTATCAATTAGAATACGTCTGGGGCAGTATCATAGAATGGGTTAAAACAAGGTTCAATGGTGGCACAAAGAAAGAAATGGCTTGCTCTTAAACTGAGTAGGAGAAGATGCTTGGGATGAGTTTTCATGAATGAATAACTGAGAGGAAGTCAAGAAGGGGAACAAGACTGTAGCAACAGTCCAGACAAAATCAGGTGAGTACCTGTGGGGCTAGAGAGGAGGAAACAAACGCAGAAGATATGGAGAAGGTAGAATAAGTTGGACTTAATGGCTAAATGATTGTGGGGATCAGAAGGGAGGAGGAAATTTTCTAGACAGTTTGAAACAAGTTCTGTGGAGGTCAATATAAAAATTTAATGTGACTAGGGGATTGAAAATAATTTTAATAAAACACCTCTACTCATATCTTAAATTGTAAACTGCCTTCCCACTCTTTCTTTAGTCTTGAGATCTCACCCCATTCTGTTTACTCTGGTGTGTGAACTTGTTCTTCCTGCCAAATGAGTCAGTCTTAGTCTAGATTTGTGCTGACACGTATTAAATTTCCTGTAAAAGTAAGAAACTAGCATGTCATCTCTCTCTCTACCTCTTTCTCCTCTCTCTCTCTCTCTCTCACACACACACATACATACACATGCCACACATGCACACACACAGGGACAAGGACATAGAAGAAAGTGTAGTCTCATTTGTAGAAAATTACAAATAAAAAGATATGGAATGACTATTCACAGAGCAGAAAAACAATACTACACTCATAATGCAACCCAGGAAACTGTGCAACTGTTATCCTTGAGTGTTCTTAAACTCTGGGATAGAACATGGGACTTACTTCGGGTATTTAAATCATGATTCATACACATCTATTTGGAATGGTTTGTCTAAGTTGTTTTGTAAAATCCTATTATTTATGCAAAAAATCAGAAATCTAGAATTTTAGTTTTAGTTTCCAGTCTTACTTTTAATTTCCACTGTGAACTTAGTTCTGCTTTCATTTAATATCAATATGTTATATTTTATCCATCCCTAACACAGGGCATGTAATAATACATACCCAATAAGTGTGTAAGATTCAACAAGAAGCAGGCTTGCCATGACCCCATAATCCAGCCCAGACAACTGCCAGAGGAAATTTGGAAAGGAGAGAGAGAAAAGAGAAGCTGAACTCACAAAGAGCACCTGCCCTACAGGCAGAGTAGGGAAGAGACAGAAAAAAATTGAACTTCAAAAATTCTGACTTGCTTTTAAAACTTTCGTGTCTTTTTGATTTGCATACTGGTGAAGCAAAAAGAATTCAGGTGCATATATGTGATTCCCATGCAGCCTCTCTATGCGTATCTTCATCTATATCCGTAGCACCTCTGTCTATATCTATACGCTCATCCACACTCAAATCTACTTTTGTGTCTTCTCGTCTTTCTGCCCCCTCATGCCTGGATCATCCTCGCTGCACAAATAGAGTGGACAGAGGAGCACCGGGGTTAACCGCAGGTGATATTTGATGACTACGACAAACTCAGCAAGCACAAACTCCACCTACTTTCACAGTATACTTCTAAGAAAATTTGTAAAGGTTTCAAGTCTAAATTGTGTAAGATGTAACATGAGCTGGTAGAAGGAACATAAGAGATTTATATCAAAATATCATAGTTCACAGGGTTCCTTGGAGAAGTGGTTGATTCTAGGCCTGGAGCAGGGAAAATCTAATTGAGCCTGAAAATCTTGTGGTGTCAGAAAATAAAGAAGGACTCAAAACCCCACCACCAACAGCCCCAAAATGACGGGGTGTGTCAAAAGCACACAGGAGTCAACCTAAAGGAGTTCCCAATGGCCAAAGTTGGAATAATTTGAGCAAGAAAATAAATGATAGTATTGGATTAAATTTAGTAGAATAAAATAAATATCCATGAGTCCATACAAAGCAATATAAATAAATAACTGAATGAATACATACATAAATAAATGGGGGAGAAAGGAAAGCTCTTCCTTACAGGAGAACTGTAATTCAATTGTAATTCAATCACAATTCTAATTGTAAAAAAAGCAGGAGGCTTTTTTTTTTTGGGATGCCACTGCACTTGCTGCTGTATGGGTGGCACAGAGTGAGGAGGCAGGGACCAGTGTGTCCCTTGCTGGCTCCTGAGCTGCAGCCTAGAGACTTTGGCAGTGTGGGCTGCCCACCATTACCCGAATGTTCAGGCCTGGTCCCTGGAGAGTGGCTACTCATGCCCGCCAAGATGATCCCCATCCCTGCTGGAGTATTTACGATGGGCACAGATGATCCGCAGGTAAAGGAGGTTGGGGAAGTGCATGCGAGGAGAGTTGCTATTGATTCCTTTTACATGGATGCCTGTGAAGTCAGTGATGCTGAAATTGAAGTTTGTGAACTCAACTGGCCATTGGACAGAGGCTGAGAAGTGTGGCAACTCCTTTGTCTTTGAAGGCATGGTGAGTGAGCAAGTGAAGACTGATATCCAACAGGCAGTTGCAGGTGCTCCCTGGTGGTCACCTATGAAAGGTGCTAACTGGAAGGGCCCAACTCTACTGCTCTACACAGGCTGGACCATCCAGTTCTCCATGTCTCCTGGAATGAAGCGGTTGCCTACTGCACGTGAGCAGGAAAGCGGTTGTCCATGGAGGTTGAGTGGGAACATAGCTGTCAATAAGGCCTGCGAAATAAACTTTTCCCATGGGGCAGCAAACTGCAGTGGCAAGGCCAACACTATGCCAACATTTGGAAGGGTGAGAGTCCAGTGACCAACACTGGAAAGAATGACTTCTGAGGAACTGCGCCCATTAACACCTTTCCTTCCAGTAGTTATGGCTTATCCAACACAGTGGGGAATGCGTGGGAGTGGACCTTAGACTGGTGGACCGTTCATCATTCTGGCAAAGAAACACCCAACCCAATCGCGAACGGTGTTTTCCATGGCTTGTTGAGAATTGAATATTTTTCCTTGAAAGAAGTGGTCCAAAGCCTGGAAGAAGTGGTAGTCAGTTGGTGCAAGCTCTGGTGAACACGGTGGATGACAGAGAGTTTCCAAATCCAACTTCTGTAGTTTGGGCTGCGTTGTTTGTGTGACACGTGGTCCTTACAAGAGGATTGTCCTGTCTCTATTGACCAATCTCAGTTGCTTAATCACAAGCATCGTCATCATTTCATCCAGGTGGTTGCAGTAGACATCTGCTGTAATTGATTGACCAGATTTCATGAAGCTGTAGTGGATAATACCAGAGCTGAACCGCCGAACAGACACCATTTGCTTTTTTTGATGAATATTCGGTTTTGGACTGTGTTTTGGCACTTCATCTTTATCCAACCATTGTACTGAATGCTTGCGATTGTCAAAAAAAATCCATTTTTTATCACACGTAACAATATGGTGTAGAGATGGTTCGCCTTTATGTTGTGACAGCTTCGAGACAATTTTTCTTCTGATGCGCATTTAATTCATGCAGAACCCATCTATCCAGCTTCTTCACCTTGCCGATTTCTTTCAAATGGTCCAACATTGTTGGAATAGTAACATCAGACATTGGTGCTAATTCACGCATTGGTTGAGATGGATTCGCTTCCACTACAGCTTTCAGCTCATCATTATCCACCTTGGTGTCAGGTCGCCCACGTGGCTCATTTTCAAGATTAAAATCACCAGAACAGAACTTCTCAAACCATCAATGTTCTGTATGTTCATTAGCCACATCCTTCCCAAACACTTTGTTGATATTTTGAGCTGTCTGTGCTGCATTGGTTCCACAACAGAACTCATATTTGAAAATAACACGAATTTTCTACTTATCCATGGTTTTACAACAATTGCTTTAAAAAAAAAAAAGTGGAAAGATAATCACAAGCCAAAACATGCGTTTGAAAGACTGAGGATGTACCTTCACAATAAAAATAAAACAAGAAGTGTCACAGTGAAATGTCAGAGATATCAACTGTCACACTTAGTCCTTAAGGAAATCAGACATTTCATACTTAATAACCTAATACTTTGCTTTCTTCAGACTTCTAATCATGATGATTCTTGTTTTTATTATTTTATTTTTTTTTTCTTTTTGAGACAGAGTCTCACTCTGTCACCCTGGCTAGAGTGTAGTGGCGTCACCATAGCTCACTGCCACCTCAAACTCCTGGGCTCAAGCGAGTCTCCTGGCTCAGCCTCCTGAGTAGCTGGGACTACAGGCATGCGCCACCATGCCCGGCTAATTTTTTTTTCTACTTTTTTGGTAGAGATGGGGTCTCACTCTTGCTCAGGCTGGTCTCAAACTCTAGACCTCAAGCAATTCTCCTGCCTCAGCCTCCCAGAGTGCTAGGAATACAGGTGTGAGCCACCATGCCCAGCCTCATCAGCATGATTCTTAATAATAAATACTGTAGTCTAAATTCTTCTTGCCCGACTTGAAGTCCAGTTCCTATTGTAATCTCTATGAAAATATAGAATAGTTATATCCAAACATTCCTGTGGTATTTAGCATATATTTACAGACAAATGGTCTGATGCCCCTTTTTTCCAATTCAAATGATCCACTTTCTTTAGCATTTCCTCAAAGAACTAGTTTCTCAAGCCTCCAATTAATTTTTATAGTTTTCCTTTCCACCTTGCATATTTCACTTTAAATATGCACAAAACTAAAGGTAGAGAATTTAAAAAGATATTCTAATAAAATAGTATATTAATCATTCTTGATTGCTAGTCTTATATTCTGTTTGTTTTCTTTTTATTTAACTTTGTTTTCACTAACTCTATGTTATTAATCTGTCATTAGGAATCACAGTTTCTTGCCTCAGTTCCCTCTGTCCCCTTCCAGGTGCAGAACTACTTTCTATTGCTGTCTACAAGAAATCAGTGAAATGTAGAACTAAACTAAGTCAAATACTTATCACATGACAAGAAAAGAGCATTGATTTATAAGTTTAAATTACTATACATATAAACATTTTAAAATAATTTAAATATATTTACATGATTTAAAAATAAAAAACTGAAAAAGACATGAAGCAAAAATTATCTCACCAGCTCTCCACCTGTTTAGTTCCTCAGCTCTGAATGTATAGCCACTATTATTAGTTTGTTATTGTTATGAATATGTAATCAGATATGAATACATATCCTCCAAGAGGTTTTATATATGTAATGCACACAAATATGAATACATATTATTCCCCCTTTTGTTTTACAGAAATAGTCGCATCCCATGGCACTTCTATATATAAAAGGACTATATATAGAAAAGCCCGAAGACATTAAAAAAAAGCCCAAAACTATTAGAGTTACTATACAAATTCAGCAAAGTTGTGGAATACAAGCTCAACCCACAAAAATCAGTTGCATCTCTATACACTAGCAATGAACAATACAAAAATGAAATTAATAAAACAATTCCATTTATAATAGTGAAGAGAATAAAATACTTAGGGATAAATTTAACCAAGGAGGTACAAGACTTGCATAGTGAAAACTATAAAACATTGCTAAAAGAAATTAAAAATTACCTAAATAAATTGAAAGACAGGTTCATGGATTGGAAGACTTTATACTGTTAAGATAGCAGTATTTCCCAAAGTGATCTAAAGATTCAGTGCAATTCCTATCAAAGTCCCAATGGCCTTTCTTGAAGACATGTAAAAACCGATCTTAAATTTTACGTAGAATTGCAAAGGATGCTGAATGGCCAAAACAATCTTGAAAATGAAAAACAAAGTTGGAGGACTCACACTTTCTAATTTCAAAACTAACTGGAGAATGAGGAGGAATTCCACCAGCAGAATGCCTCCCACTTGAGCTTGAGTGTCAACACTTCCTTGGGTCTCCAGCCCATACTCCTCCACAATCACATCATTATCAACTTTTAGAGGTGATGGATCATCTGCATAGAGGGGAATTGACTGCTGCAATACTCCATAACTGCTCAGAAAAAGAATATTAAGAGGATAACATGTGTATTCTGAGTAGTACCATGTTTGCAACATGCCATTGAAATGGAAAATGAGCTCTCTTGCTATCTGGAAATTTCCAGTTCCTGTGCTTAAAACATCCAGGTCAACTCTACTTTCTTGTAGATGAAGAAGAACAACACATGAAATTAATTGTCCCTTGGAAGCAGCAAAAAGAGCCTCTCATCCCGTTTGCAGTGTTCCAAGGCAGGAATTACCTGCATCTTTACCAGCAATACCCACAGTTCTATGGTGTTACAGGGCTTTGACCAGCTTCAACTTGAAGGATTGCTTTGTGATGTGACTCTGATGCCAGGTGGCAAAGATGATGCCTTCCCTGTGCTTAGAGTCATGATGGCATCTGCTAGTGATTACTTTAAGGCGATGTTCACAGGTAGGATGAAAGAAAGTTTAATGTGCATAAACTTCATGGCATGAGCAAAATTGACCTAAGGAAAATTATTGATTTCATTTATATTGCAAAACTTTTTCTTAATATGGACCACCTTTAAGACACACTGGAAGCTGCTAGATTTCTACAGATACTGCTGGTTTTGGACTTCCAAATACTCCAAATACTTTGGAGTAAAGTATTTCTTATATCTGGGGTCACTTTAGACAATTGTGTAAAAGTGCGGCAGATTTACAACACCTACATCCTGACAGAAGTGGATAAATGTGTTAACAGTTTCTTCTTGAAAAAATTTCCTGCATTGCTGGGTACTGGGGAGTTCTTAAAACTTCCTTTTGAGCATCTTGCCATTGTGCTTTCCAGTAATAGCCTTAAGCACTGCACTGAATTTGAGCTCTCTAAGGCTACCTGTCGTTGGCTTCACCTGGACAAGCCTCAGATGAACTTTCCACAAAATTAGTGAAGAACACATAATTTCCCATTATGACACCACAGGAGCTCATTAGTTACGTGCAAATGGTGGATTTCATGAGAATTGACAATACTTATATGAATTTGCTTTTGGAAGCCAGCAATTACCAAATGATGCCATGTATGCAGCCACTTATGCAGCCAGACAGGACTGCCATTCCATCTGACACCACTCATTTGGTTACACTAGGAGGAGTGCTGAGGCAGCAGCTGGTTGTCAGTGAGGAACTGCACATGTGTGATGAAAAGGCACACAAGTAGAAATTGTTAGCCCCCATGAATGCCCCAAGGTACCGGCATGGCATCCTTGTCATTGGAAATTTCCTCTATGTCATTGGTAGGCAGAGTAATTATGATAGAAAATGAAAAATGGCAGTTGATGCAGTCTTCAGATTTGATCCCTGATACAATAAATTGATGCAAATTGCATCTTTAAATGAAAAGCATATCTTCTTCCACCTAAGGGCCCTCAAAGGGTATCTGTATGCAGTTGGCAGGCAAAATACAGCTGGTGAACTGCCCACAGTAGAATGTTATAATCCAACAACAAATGAATGGCTCCACTGTGGCCATGCTGGAATTGTGTATGGAGTGATGCATATTTCAGGAGCAATTACTCGGGATACTTTTGAAAGGGAGCTCATGTGCATGGATCTGATACTTGAAAATGGATCCAGAAGGCACTGATGACCACTGTCAGAGGTCTGCGTTGCATGTGTACAGTGGGAGAAAGGCTCTATGTCCCTGGTGGCAATCACTTCAGAGGAATAAGTAATTATGATGATGTCCTAAGCTGGGAATACTATTCACCTATCCTTGACCAGTGGACTCCAATTGCTACCATGTTAAGAGGGCAGAGTGATGTTGGGGTCACCATCTTTGAAAATAAAATCTATGCGGTTGGGGGCATTCATGGAATAATCACTGTATGGTAGAGATAGTGCAGAAATATGATCCATGTAAAGATGAATGGCATAAAGGTTTTGATCTCCCAGAGTCCCTTGGTGGCATTTGAGCTTCTACACTCACAGGTTTTTCACCTGACGAAGCCATACTATCACCTTCTAGAGTCCCCTCTTTCTGCACCTTAAGATCATCCCTACAACTAAGATGCTGTAGTCATGTCTTTGCAATGTGTCATGAATCCTCTTCTTTCCCCCTCGTAAGTGGTATATAGCCTCCAGTAATTGACACAGATATTGGGAAAAAGATAACATCAACGTTATTTGTGCTGTTTCTTTGGCCTAGAATGTTTACAAAATGGTAACATGACCATTCTGGAAATGTATCCCATAGAAGCTGATGTTTAACGTATGAAAAAAAGGTATTGTCTATAAAAAATGTTTCTTCAGTACTTTTTAAATGCTGGGTGTAAGGTATTTGTCATTTTACAGTAAATGTACACCTGTACTCATAAAGCTTCAAAGTAAAAAGTTTTCCTTTCATCTTTGTAAGATATCAAAGGGAGGCAGCCTGCTCCAGTGGGAAACAATACATAAAAGGTTGCCAACTCGCACGAGCTACCTCCCTCTTTTCATAAAGTATTTTTGACATATCTGTCAATCTACCCAACTGTGTGGGTGCAGTGAGAACATAAAAAGTTCCTTAGACACACAGGAGAAATAGCTGAAATTCACTAACATTAACTTTTTAAAAAACAGTATGAACCCTCTACTTATAAACAAGGTTTTGGGGTTTTAAAGTGTGTATAAATACACACACATACATATATCAATTATAAATTTTTAAAAAATTGAGTGCCATGTCAAATAAATGTGAAATTAAAAAAATTCTCCCAAAAGGCAGCTTTCATTAAAATGGGAATTCAGTATGCATATACTGAATGCACATATGTAGAGCCATACTGGATTTAGGTGGATAAGGACCAAAAATTTTGAGCAACTAAATTTGTCACTTGACCAAATTTTATCTTCAAAAATTGTATTTGACTCCTTCTCAAATTTTATCTTCAAAAACTGTATTCTACTTCTTCCCCTTTGCTGTTGAGATAAGTTACATTTTATATGTATTCTGTACACTCAGTTCATAAGGTTATTTAGCTCTTCACCTGGAGAGCTACTTCTGTTCAATGAATTCAACTTTCATGTTTTATCTCTTTTTGTTCAATAAAAAACATTTACCATTAAAAAAACTTAACAGAAGAAGTAAAATTATTCTGTTTGCAGATGACATAATCATATATGTAGAAAAATCCTAATGAATAAAAAATATCTGTTAGAACTTATACATGAATTCAGTTAAGTTTTGGGATACAAAATCAACGCTCAAAAATAAGTGGCATTTCTATACATTAACAATGAACCATCTGAAAAGGAAATTGAGAAAATCCCATTTACGATGGCAACAAAAAGAATAAAATACTTAGGAATAAACTAAATGAAAGAGGTGAAAGACTTGTACGCTGAAAACTATAAAACACTGATGAAAGAAATAAAGAAGACACAGGTAAATGGAAAGACATTCCACGTTCATGGATTGGAAGAATTAACATTGTTAAAATGTTCATATTACCAAAGTGATCTGCAGATGCAATACAATTCCTGTCAAAAACTCAATGTCATTCTTCATAAGAGTAGAAAAAAAATCCCAAAATGCACGTGGAATCACAAAAGACCTCAAATATCTAAAGCAATCTTGATCAAGAAAAACCAAGATAGAGGCACTACACTTCCCAATTTCAAAATATATTACAAAGCTGTAGTAATCAAAACAGTATGGGACTAGAATAAATACAGACATAAAGATCAGTGGAACAGAATGGGAAGCCTAGAAATAAATTCACATATTCACAGTGAACCGATCTCCAACAAGGGTGTCAAGAGCACACAGTGGGGTAAAGATAATATCTTCAATAAATGGTGCTGGGAAAACTGGATATCCATATGCAGAAGAAGGAAATTGGATGCTTAGCTCACGCCACATTAAAAAAATCAATTCAAAATGGATTAAAGACTTAAAAATAAGACCTGAAACTCTAAAACTACTAGAAGAAAACGTAGGGAAAAAGCTCCATGACGTCGGTCTTGGCAAGGATTTTTTGATCATAATACCAAAAGCACAGCCAACAAAAGCAAAAATAGACAAGTGGGATTGTATCAAACTGAAAAGCTTCTGCACAGCAAAGGAAACAATCAACGGAGTGGAGAGATGACCTACAGAATGAGAGAAAATATTTTCAAACCACTCATATGATAAGGAGTTCATATCCCAAATATACAAGAAATTCATACAACTCAAAGCAAAACCCCCAAAATAACCCAATTAAAAATAGGCAAATGACATGAATAGATATTTCTCAAATGAAGACATAAAAATGGCCAAAAGTTACATGAAGAGGTGCTCAACATCGCTAATTTTTAGGGATATGCAAATTAAAACCACAATGAGATATCACCTCACACCTATTAGAATGGCTACTATTAAAAAGACAAAAGACAACAAGCGTTGGTAAGGATGTGGGGAAAATGGAGGCTCTGCAATGAATTAAAATTAGACTACCACATCATCCAGGAATCCCACTTTTGAGTATATTTCCAGAGGAAATGAAACCTAGATCTCAAAGAGACATATGCACTCTCATGTTCACTGCAGCGTTATTCACAGTAGCCAAGATATGGAAACAACCTACATGTCCATCAGTGGTTGAATGGAAAAAGAAAATGTGGTGTATATATATATACAATGGAATGTTATTTAGCCTTAACAAAGGAGGAAATCCTGCCATTTGCAACATTACTCATGAACCTGGAGGACATGATGCTAAGTGAAATGAGACAGACAGAGAGAGAAAAATGCTGCATGATAGCCAAACTCACAAAGCAGAGAGTAGAATGGTGGTTGCTGGGGGTGGGGTTGGGGGTGAGAAGGAATTGAGGAGATGTTGGTCAAGGAGTATGATATTTCGTGCTAGATGAGTGTGTTCTGGAGATCTAATGTGCAGCATGGTGACTACAGTTAACAATACTGTATTTCTTGTAATTTGCTAATAGGATAGGCCTTAGGTATTATCACCACACATTAAAAGGAAAGAAAATGGTAACTAGGTGCATTGAGAGAAATGTTAATTAGCTCTGTTGTGGTGATAATATCACAACGTATGCATATGTTGAAACATCTAGTTATGTACCTTAAATGTATACAATTCCTATTTGTCTATTATACCTTGATAAAGCTGAATGAAAAGCTATAGTTATCAAAGCAGTGTGGTACTGGCATAAGGATAAACATATAGATCAATGGAATAAAATCAAGAGCCCAGAAATGAACCCACACTTTTATGGTCAACGGATTTTCAGCAAGGGTGCCAAGACCATTCAAGGGGGGAAAGAATTATCTCTTCAACACATGGTGCTGAGACAACTGAATATCCACATGCAAAATAAGGAAGTTGGGTCTCTACCTTACACCATATATAAAAATTAACTCAGAATAGGTCAAACACCTAAATGTAAGAACCAAAACTATGAAATGCCTCATGAGCTTTGTTAAACCTTGGTGACATTGTATTTGGCAATGGATTCTTAGATACAACACTAAAAGAATAAGCAACAGAAAAGAAAATTAACAAATTGGATTTCATGAAAGTTAAAAACTTTTGTGATCCAAAGGACATTATCAAGAAAATGAAAAGACAATCTACAGAATAGAAGAAATATTTGATGACAGTCTAGTATACACAATATATAAAGAACTTGTACAACACAACAATAAAAAGACTGACAACCCAATTAAAAAATGGACAAAGTACTTGAATAGTGGTATGTTCAAAGACGTTATACAAGTGACCAAGAAGCACATGAAAAGATGCTCAGCATCATTAGTTATTATGGAAATGCAAATCAAAACTGCAACCTGATACTACTTCACACCCACTAGCATGGGTAATAAAAAAATGGAAAATAACAAATGTTTACAAAGATGGGAGAAATTGGAACACTCATACATTGCTGGTGGGAATGTAAAATGGTTCAGCTGCTGTGGAAAACAGTTTGCCAATTCTTTAAAAAGTTAAATATAGCATTACCATGTAACCAGTAATTCCACTCCTAGGTGTATACCCAAAATAATTGAAAACAGATATTCAAACAAATTCTTGTATATGAATGTTCATAGCAGCACCATTTACAAAAGCCAAAAGGTGGGAACAACCCAAATGTCCATTAACTGAGAATGGATAAATAAAATGGATCTGTACAATGGACTATTATTCAGTCATAAGAAGAATAAAGTATTGATACATGCTACAACATGTATGAATATTGAACATATTATGCTCATTGAAAGAAGCCAGACAACCACAGGTCACATATTGTATGATTCTTTTTATTCTGAATACCCGAATAGGTAACCATAGAGACAGAACACAGACTCGAGGTTGCCAGGGGCTGAGGGCAGGGGAGCATTGGGGAGTGACTGCTTCATGGATATGAGGTCTCATTTAGGGCTGATGAAATGTTTTTGAACTAGATACAGGTGATGCTTGCACAACATTGTGAATGCACTAAATGCCACCAGTTTGTATACTTTAAATTGGCTAATGTTATGTTATGTGAATTTTACCTCAATTAAAAAAAAGAAGGCAGCCAGAACAAGACAGGGAACCTCAATGTCCACAGCAGAGTTGGCTGTAGGTGGGTAGGTGAAGGGGTGAAGCTGTTGGGGAAACGGGGCCTCTTCCCAGGCGACTTGGCATCTACGTGGAGGTAGCAGGTAGTTGTGAGTGAACAGGGTATGGAAGACTCCCCAGTGGAAGGTGCCCCAAGGCAGACTTCACAAGGAAAGAGCACTTAAAAGGACAAGGTGGACATTAGCTTGGGCTTATTACAGCCTTCAATGAGCCTTGCTCTGTAAAGTGCAGCCCAGGATAGCAGCAGTGAGTTGCCTCAAGCCTGCTGGAAATGCAGAATCTCAAGCCCTTTTCCAGATACGATGGCTTAGAATCATGTGTGATAATACCACCAGGTAATTTTTATGCACATAAAAGTTTGAAAAATGTTGCTGAGAATACAAACTCAAAACGTTTCCTCGAACTTGACTAATCCATAATAAAACGTCTCCTCGAGAATGAGGCAGAGAGGAAGTGAGACTTTCTTGGTAGAAACTACAGAGAAACTATTCCCGGGTACAAGTCTGGCCAATACTTGTCTTTCATGGTAGCGTTTATTTCAGAGTTTGAAACAGCAAAATGAGCATGTTCAAAACATAAAGGGATTTATATCATTGTTTTCCAGTGCTTGAAAATTGGAAAATAAAGGAATGCTAAAAAAAATTAACAGGTCAATCATGATCCCATTTCCAAGAGACAACCAGCGTTGATATGCTGGTTTTGCAGGCATCCAACGCAACCTAAGGACTGGCTGAAGATGTGCCCCTCAGAGACTTGCTGCTCAGAGTGTGATCCCATGCACCAAAAGGAACTGAAGGACTTCCAAAAAGTTGCTCTTTCTGCATCGCATTTCTGACACCTTCTCTCTCTAGACCAGTTTTTTGAAAGAAGAAAGCCACCCACCGCATGTTCAGCCATGCGGAGAAAGACTTCTCAGTATTGTAGCCAACATGTATGGAGAAAGGACAGCCCAGCTTGGGTCATGTTCCCACTGATCATTGTGCTGGTGTGGTAGCTTGGGCTCTAGTTATGTGGGTGGAGCAGAGATGGGCCACAGTGGGATTGCTTTAGAAAGGGGATTCTAGTGCGGGACTAAAACATAGATGGTTCAAGGAAATATCGAGGGCTTTATGTAGAATATTGAAACTAGGTTGAGTTAAAATCGCCTTATTTTGGACACATGAATTTGTTTAGCTTCTAAGAAAAGATGGTGAGAATGTAGGATTATCCTTGTCACATTCAGAGTAATAGAAAAGATACCAACATTAAGTTTAAGAATCTGGAAGCAGTTGTCACTAAAATATTCTTAAATTTGAAATGCCTAAAAGGTTGTCACTTTTTCTAACTTTTTATTTTGAGATGATTATAGACTCCCAGGAAGTTGCAAAAAATAGGAAAGAGAAGTCCTGTGTACTCATTACCCAGTTTCCCCCAGTGGATGCGTCTTACATTAGTAGAAGGTGTGTGTTTAGTTCTCTGACATTTTATCACCTGTCTGTTCATGTAACCACCACCACAATCAAGATGCAGAACTATTCCGTCAACACAAAGCTCTCACTTGTGCTACCTCTTCATGGTTACACTGACTCGTCTTCCCACCATCATTCTTAGCCCCTGACAACTACCAATCTGTTCTCCATTTCTAAAAGTTTGTCATTTCAAAAATGTTATATAAAGAGAATAATACAGCATGTAACCTTTTTTCTTTCAAAATATTAAGGGGGTACAAATGTTTTTGTTACATGGATACCTTATATAATGCTTAAGTCAGGGCTTTTGGTGTGTCTATCACCAAAACAGTGTTCATTGTACCCCATAAGTAAGTTTTTATCCCACACCCCCCTCCTATCCTCCCCTCTTCTTGTTTTCCTCTTTGTGTCTTTCTTCCCCTCTGTACCCACTGTTCAGCTCCCACTTATTAGTGGGAAGATATGGTGCTTGGTTTTCCATTCCTGAGATACTTCACTTAGGACAACGGTCTCCAGTTCCATCAAATTTCTGCAAATGACATTATTTCATTCCTTTTATGGTTGAGTAGTACTCCATGGTATATATATACACACACACACAACACACACACACACGCACACCCCCCCCCACATTTCCTTCCTCCACTAGTGAATTGATGGGCATTTAAGTTGATTCCACATCTTTGCAATTGTGAATTGTGCTGCAATAAACATTCGAGTGCAGGTGTCTTTTTTTATAAAATGACTTCTTTTCCTTTGGATAGATACCAGCAGTGTAATTGCTGGATCGAATGGTAGGTGTAGATTTCTTTCTCTGAGGACTCTCCATACTGTTTTCCATAGAGGTTGTACTAATTTGCAGTCCCACCAACAGTGTATAAGCGTTCCTTTCTCTCTGCATCCACATCAGCATCTGTTGTTTTTTGACTTTTTAATAATAGGTAAGATGGTATCTCACTGTAGTTTTAATTTGCATTTCCCTGATGATTAGTGATGTTGAGCATTTTTTCTTATGTTTGTAGGCCATTTCTCTATCTTCCTTTGAAAGCTTTCTATTCATGACTTTTGCCCACTTTTTGAAGGGGTTGTTTTTTTCTTGCTGATTTGTATTAGTTCTTTGTAGATTCTGGAAATTAATCTTTTGTTGGATGTATAGTTTGAGAATATTTTCTCCCATTCTGTAAGTTGTCTATTCATTTGTTGATTATTTCCTTTGCTGTGCAGAAACTTTTTAATTTAATTAAGTCCCATTTATTTAGTTTTGTTGTTGCTGTATTTGCCTTTAGAGTCTTAGTCATAAATTCTTTGCCTAGGCCAGTCTCTAGCAGAGTTGTTCCTATGTTTTATTCTAGAATATTTATGGTTTCATGTCTTACATTTAAGTATTTTATCCATCTTGAGTTAATTTTTGTATATGATGAGAGATAGGGGTCCAGTTTCATTCTTCTTCATATAGTTATCCAATTTGCCCAGCATCATTTATTGAAGAGGGTGTCCTTTCCTCAGTGTTTTTTCTTGGCATGTAGATCAATTGGCTGTAAATACATGGATTTATTTCTGGGTTCCCTACTGTGTTCCATTGGTCTATATGTTTGTTTTTATACCAATAACACGGTGTTTTGATTACTGTAGCCTTATATTTTTAAGTCAGTGTGATGCCTTCAGCTTTGTTTTTTTTTGCTCATTATTGCTTTGGCTATTCAGGCTCTTTTATGGTTCCATAAAAAAAAAATTTTGGTATTTTTTTTTTCTATTTCTGTGACAAATGACATAGGTATTTTGATAGAGATTGCATTGAATCTGAAGATTGTTTTGAGTAATATGGTCATTTTAACAACATTAATTCTTCCAATCCATGAGCATTGGATGTATTTCCATTTGTTTGTGTCCTCTTTAATTTCTTTTATCAGTATTTTATATAATTGTTTCCTTGTAGTGGTCTTTCACTTCCTTGGTTAAATTTGTTCCTAGGTATTTTATTTTATTTTATTGCAGCTGTTGTATATGGGATTGCTTTCTTTTTTAATTTTTTTAAATTTAATTTAATTTTATTTTATTTCAGAATATTATGTGGGTACAAACACTTGGGTTACATATATTGCCTATGCACTGCCCAAGTCAGAGCTACAATTGTGAACATCCCCCAAGAGTGTGCCCCACACCCATTAGGTGTGAGTTTTCCCATCCACCTCCACCCCTTTCCCACCTGCCCGACCCCTGATGAATAGTATTTCTATGTGTGCACATAAGTATTGATCAGGCCTAGGCAAAGAATTTATGGGATTGCTTTCTTGATTTCTTTTTCAGGTAATTCATTATTGGTGTATAGAAATGCTACTGATTTTTGTATGTTGATTTTGTATTCTGCAAATTTACTGAATTTATTTATCAGATCTAAGAGTTTTTTTTGCTGGAGTCTTTTAGGTTTTTCTAGATACAAGATCATGCCATCTACAAAGAGGGACAATTTGACTTCCTCTTTCCCAATTTGGATGCCTTTTATTTCTT
Source organism: Daubentonia madagascariensis (assembly GCA_023783475.1). Classification (NCBI taxonomy): domain Eukaryota; kingdom Metazoa; phylum Chordata; class Mammalia; order Primates; family Daubentoniidae; genus Daubentonia; species Daubentonia madagascariensis. The sequence continues at coordinate 14,732,028 of JAKFHU010002658.1, forward strand.
TTTTTAACCAGATGGCTCTGGCTAGGACTTCCAGTACTATATTGACTAGAAGTGGTGAAAGTGGGCATCCTGTTTTGTTTCAGTTCTTAGAGGAAAGGCTTTCAGCTTTTCCCCATTCAGTATGATGTTAGCTGTGGGTTTGTCATATATGGCCTTTATTATGTTGAAGTATGTCCCTTCTATACCTAGTTTGTTGAGAGTTTTTAGCGTGAAGAGATGTTGAATTTTATCAAATACTTTTTCTGTGTCTATTGATATGATCATATGGCTTTTGTCCATTATTCTGTTGATGTGATGTACCACAGTTATTGATTTGTGTATGTTCAGCCATTCTTGCATCCCTGAGATAAATCCCACTTGATCATGATGTATTATCTTTTTGATGTGCTATTAGATTTGGTTTGCTAGTATTTTGTTGAGGAATTTTGCATCTATATTCATCAGAGATATTGTCCTGTAGTTTGCTCTTTTTCTTATGTCCTTTTTGGGTTTTGGTGTCGGGTAATGCTGGTCTCATAGAATGAATTAGGGAGAATTCCCTTCTCTTCAAATTTTTGGAATAGTTTGGGAGAATTTGCGTTAGTTCTTCTTTGTAAGTTTTGTAGAATATGGTAGTGAAGCCATTTTTTCCTGGGAAAACTTGGGAGACTTTTTTATTACTGATCCAATCTCATTACTTGTTATTGGTTTGTTCAGGTTTTCTAGTTCTTCCTGATTCACTCTGGGTAGGTTGTATGTTTCCAGGATTTTATCCATTTCCTCTAGGTTTTCTAGTTTGTTAGCATAAAGTTGTTCATAAAAGACTCTAACGATCTTTTGTATTTCTGTGGTATCAGTTGTAATTAATTAATTAATTAACTAATTTAAAGAGATGGTGTCTCTCTATTCTGCCCAAGCTGGAGTGCAGTGGTACAGTCACAGCTCACTGTAACCTCAAACTCTTGGGCTCATGTGATCCTCTTGCCTCAGCCTTCTGAGTAGCTTGGACTACAGGAATGTGCCACCATGTCCAGCTAATTTTTAATATTTTTTTGTAGAGACTGGGTCTTGCTAGGTTGCCCAGGCTGGTTTTCATCTCCTGGCCTCAAGTGATCTTCTTGCCTTGGCCTCCCAAAGTGCTGGGTTTACTGGTGTGAGGTACCGCACTTAGCCATTCTGTATCTTTTAAGTGGAAAGTCTGATCTGTTTGCATTCAAGGTTATTGTTGACATGTGAGGGCTTATTTTTGCCATTTTATTTATTTATAATTGTGGCTTGGTGTTTTTCTGTAGCAGTAACATTTAAATACTCTCCTTTCCTTGTTTATGCATTTGCTGTACCTGTGGGTCTTATACTTTCATGGGTTTTAATGATAGTAGATATCATCCTTTCACTTGCAGGTCTAGGGATTCCTTAAGCATTTCTTGTAGGGCTGGTCTAGTGGTGATGGATTCCCTCAGTTTTTGTTTGTCTGGGAAAGAATTTATTTGTCTTTCATATTTAAAGAATAACTTTGCTGGGTATGGTATCCTTGGCTGACAGTTTTTTTCTTCCAGCACATTGAATATATCATCCCATTCTCTCCTGGCCTGTAAGGTTTCTGCTGAGAAATCCACTGTCAGTCTGATGGAAATTCCCTTGAAAGTGACTAGATGCTTTTCTCTTGCTGTTTTAAGAATTCTTTCTTTGTCTTTGACTTTTAACAGTTTGATAGTGTTCCATGGAAAAGACCTTTTTAAATTGTATCTATCTGTGGATCTCTGAGCTTCCTGTATCTGGATGTCTAAATCTCTTGCTAGACTTGAGAAGTTTTCAGCTATTATTTTGTTAAATAAATTTTGTATCCCTTTGGGTTTCTCTTCACCTTCTGGGACACCCAAAATTCAAATATTTGGTCAGGTTATGGTGTCCCATATAATACATTGGCTTTGTTCATTCTTTCTTATTCTTTTAAAAAACTTTTGTTGACTGGGTTATTTCAAAAGATCTATTTTCAAGTTCTGAATTTTTTTCTTCTGCTTTATCTAGTCTGTTGTTGAGGATTTCAAATGTATTTTTTTATTTCTTTCAAAGAATTCCTCAATTCCAGGATTTCTGTTTGGTTCTTTTTTATGATACCTATCTCTTTGGTAAATTTCTCATTCATATCTTGATTTATTTTTCTGATTTCTTTGTACTGCTTGTCTGTGTTCTCTTATATCTCACTGAGCTTCTTTAATATCATTATGTTGAAATCTTTTTCTGAGATTTCATAAATATCTTTTTCAGTGGAATCTGTTGCTAGAGAATTATCGTGTTCCTCTGGAGGTGTCATATTTCCTTGCTTTTTCATGTTTCTTGTGTCCTTGCATTGATATCTGTGCATCTGGTGTAACAGTTGTTTCTTCCAAAAGTCCTTCCAGGAGAGGACTCTCTTCTGAAGATATATTTACTATGTTGGTTGGGTAGGGCACTTTAGCATTGATTCTGGGTGCATGCGGTGCTTTAGTCTCTGTATAATTTCTTTGGTTGTAGACAGTATCTATGATTTCCACATTAGCTCAGGGTGTGGTTGTTAATGGAGCCTGTGGTGAAGTTTTGCTGGGGACAGGGATGCCAGGTGGGCCAGTCATCAGGCCCCAGTAGGGGCAGTGGCAGGCTGAGTATGCCTGTCCCTGGGCTCCAGAGCAGAATGCACTGGCATGAGTGTTAGAAGGTCGAAGTGGGCCAATTTTTGGGCCTCCAAGTGGCTTGCTTAGGCAGTGGTAGTGGTGGGCTGGGCAGGTGGCAGGGTTCTTGGGCCCCTGGGTAGCAGGGGTGGCATGGCTGATGGCAGTAGCAGTGGCAGGACAACCCATTGTCTTCCACTCAGTCTGTACTGGTGTTGGCATTGGATGTGATGGGCTGGGTGGGCCAGTCCCCGGGCCTGCAGGTGGCACATGCTGGTGGTACCAGCTGTAGTGATAGTGACAGGCTGGATAGGGCCTTCCTCAGGTCCCTAGGAAGAGTGCTCCAGTGGCAATGATGGTGAATGGGGCAAAATGATTCCCGGCCCCCTGGACAGTATGCTCAGGTACTGAGGCTGTTGGAGCCAACCCAGGTGGATCGTCCTCAGGTCCCCTGGTGGTGTATTTTGGTGTTGGCTGTGGTGGACAGGGTTGAAGTGATCCCCAGGCCCTTGGCAAAGTGCTTGGGTCGGGGGTAGCAGTGGCTGCACTGAGGTCCTGGTGCTGAAGAGGGCAGGATTACTTTCAGTGGCAGCAGCTGTAGGTAGACAGCTGGGGAGCACCAGGTGGTAGCTGTGGGTGGGAAATCCTGTCCTTAGGGCACATGGGAATGTGTAGTCGTCCTGCTGCTGCTGGTGGTGGGGTTGCTGCCAGTGGCTTGTGCATCAGCCCTGGTTGCAGTAGCCAGCAGTGGTGGTGGTTGCATATAGGGGATGTCAATAAGGCTCTAGGATGTGGAGTTGCCAGGGCTGTTGGGCCCCAGTGCAAGATGCAGTCTGGTGGGGGCTGGACTCTCAAAATGGCACTGTACTGTAGCTGCTTAGGATTTGGGGGTGTGTGTGGGACCCAGCATGATCTCCCTCTCTGCAGCAATGCTGTCACATGGTTGCAGGTTGGTCTCAGGGCCCATGAAGGTCAAGTGGGTTCCTCTTGGCTAGAATTGCAAGAGTCTGCTGTGGGAATGTGGACCACTGAAGGTCTCTCGCTTATCCTTTCCCCGCACTGGGGAGCCTGTCTGGGCTCCCAGGCAACCCTGGCCAGGCAGTCTGCCTTACTTCTCTCTCTTTCCTTGCCTTGGGTGTTTCCTGTCATTTCTGTGTTGAATTCCACTGTTCTCTCTTAGATGATCTATTCAAAATGTGATTATCTCCTTGCTATTTTGGTTCTTCTTTGTGGAGGAGGTGAATGTCAGATGCCTCTACTCAGCCATCTTGAAGCCCCTGACATTTTATATTTAAATCTATGATCCATTTGAGTTAATTTTTACAAAAAGTGTAAGGTTTAAATTGAGGTGATTTTTTTTGGGGGGGTCTATAGCCATCTAAATATTCTATCATCATTGAAAAGGCTATCTTTCCTCCACTGAATTGCTTTTGCAATTCAGCTGGGTATATTTGTGAGAGTATTTCTGGGTTCTTTATCCTGTCCGATGGTCTTTGTGTCTACAGCTCTTTAATGGCACACTATCTTGATTATTGCAGCTATATAATAAGTCTTACCATCAGGTAGAGTGATCCTTACACATTATTCTTGTTTAGAAATTTTGTTTTTATCTATTCTAGTTCCTTTGTCTTTATATATAAATTTTAGAATAAGCTGGTCAATATATACAATATATTTCATTGGGATTTTGATAGAATTATGTTAAGCCTATATATTAATTCAGGAAGAATTGAAGTCTTTACTATATTTAGTCTTCCAATCCATGAATGTAATATATCTCACAATTTATTGAGATCTTCTTTGATTTCCTTCATCAATATATTGGAGATTTTAGCGTACAGTCCTGTAAATGTTTTATTGGAATTAAATCTAAGTATTTCTGTTGAGTGATTACAAATGGTATTGAATTTTTCATTTTGGTTTCAATGTGTTAATTGCTAGCATACAGAAATAAACTTAATTTTTTGTATTTTGATTTTGTATCCTGAGACATTAGTGAACGCTCTTATCACATCTAGAATTTTTTATTTTATATATTCCTTAGAATTTTCTACATAGACCCTCATGACATCTACAAATAAAAACAATATTATTTCTTCCTCTCCAGTATATATTTTTTATTTCCTTTTCTTGCCTATCTGGCTAGACTTCCATTACTATGTTAAATAATAGTGGTGAGAGAAGACATCATTGCCTTATCCCCAGTTGGGAGAAAAACATTAAGTCTATCACCATTATGTGTGATATCACCTACAGAGTTTTTTATTTTTGGCAGATGTTATTTATCAAATCAAAGAAGTTCCTCTCTATTCTTAGTTTTCTGAAATTTTTTTTATCATGAATTGACATTGAATTTTGTCACATGGTTTTCTGAATTTATTGATATTATCTTATGTTTTTCCTTCTTTAGACTATTAATGTGAGGGATTACATTGATTGAATCTCAAATACTGAATCAGCCTTGTATCCCTGGAATAAACCTCACTTGGTCATGGTATATAATTCTTTTTATACATTGGTGAGTTCTATTTGCTAATAATTTGTTAAGGATTTTTCCACCTATGTTCATGAGGGATATTGGTCTATGTTTTCGGTTTTGGTACTATCTTTTTCTGGTTTTGGTATCAGGGTAATACTGGCCTCATAAAATGAGTTGTGAAGTGTTTTCTCCTCTTATACATTCTCAAAGAGATTTTCTAGAAATGTATTAAATTTTCTTTAAATGTTTTGTAGAATTATACAGTAAAATCAGTTAAACCAGTGGTCCCTATCTGTGCAATCAAACCTCTCTGCTAATGATAATCTGTATTTGCAGCTTCTCCCCAGTGCTAGCATCACTGCCTCAGCTTCACCTCAGATCATCAGGCATTAGATTCTCATAAGGAGCGTGCAGCCTAGATCCCTCACATGCACAGTTTAGAGTAAGGTTCATGCTCCTATGAACCCTGCGGCCCAGGGGTTGGGGACTGCAGATTTAGACCTGCAGATTTCTTTTTTGTTTGTTTTTTAAGTTGTGCATTTGATGCCTTTAATAGTTACAGGGATATTAAAATTATCTACTCCATATTGAATAGTTTTGGTAGTTTGATTCAAAGATTGATCTGCTTCATCTAAGTTGTCAAATTTATGTGAGTTGAGTTTTTCAAGTATTCTTTTATTATCCTTTTGATGTCTAGTGAGTGTGTAGTGATATTCCTTGTTTCATGGTCAATATTGGTGGTATGTGTCTTCTCTGTTTATTTGTTGTGGTCAGTCTTGGTAGAGGTTTGTCAGTTTTACTGGTTTTTTTCAAAGAATCAGCTTTTTGTTTCATTGATTTTCTCTATTGCTTTTATGATCTTAATTTTGCTGATATCTGCTCTTATTTTTATTATTTCCTTCATTATGTTTCTTTGGTTTTATTTTTCTCTTTCTTCATAGTTTCTTGAAGTGGGAGCTTGGATTATATATTTGAGACTTTTCTTCTTTTTTAATGCAAGCATTTAGTGCTATAAATTTCTCTTTAGCACTACTTTAACTGTATCTCATAAATTTTAATTCAGATCTAAGTATTTTTTAAATTTCCCTTGAGACTTCCTTTTTGAGCTATGAATTAGTTGTTTAGTTACAAGAGTGTGGAGATTTTCCTGTTGTCTGTCTGTTATTGATTTCTAGTTTGATTCCATTGTGGTCAGAGAACATACTGTGTATGATTTTTAATTCTTTTTCTATTTGTTGAAGTTTGTTTATGGCCCAAGATATGGTCTATCTTGGTAAATGTGTATTAAATAATGTGTATCCTGCTGTAGTTGGATGGAGTTTTTTAGAAGTATCAACTAGATGCTGTTGGTTGATGGTGTTTTTGAGTATTTCTATATTTGTGATGACTAATTTTATGTGTTAACTTGGAGGATGTTTTTGGATGAAATTAACATTTAAATTGATGAACTTTGAGTAAAGTTTTTATGACAGTTGCTTAAAATTCTGTTTTTCTTTTTAGGTATAAAAGTGAATGTTTATTTAAAATGAGAAAATAAATCAGAACAAATTGCTGGAGATTTGGAGATTCAATGCCTTTCATCTGAGATCTTTTTAGGCAGTTACCAGAAATACTTATTTAGAAATGCTGCCTTCTCTTCACCTAGAAACTCTAACACAAATAGCAGCCAGAAGGGCTTGTGTAAATGGGGGCCCTTGAGCTTAAACTGTTAGCTTCTTGGTAAGTCCACTTCCGTCTGTTGGAAATGAACTAGTCCCTAATTTCAGTTTTGGGATAAAGAGAGGAAGGAAAGAAAACATAAGGGGAAAAGAGTCAGGGAAAGTGGTAGTTTTTATCTACTTCTTAGTCCTATTTTCTCTAGCTTCCCCTACCTCATCACTTTGGTTCTTTTTTTTGAGCTCCTACTCCATTTAATTTGATATAACAAAATTTGTGTGATTTAAAAGATGTTCCAAAGATGGAAATGAGTACTGGTACTACTAGTAAAAGTAATAGTAATAGTGGTAGCAATAGAAGTAGTAACTGTAGTAGAGGTGAAAATAGTATTAGTAGCAATACTGTTAGTTGCAACAGTAGTTGTACTGGCAATAGTAGCAGTAAGAGTATTCGGAGTAATAGCAAGAGTAATCATGGTATTCATAGTTCTAGTAATGGTAGTGGTGATAGTAGTAGTGATAATAATATAGCAGTAATAGTAAAAATAGCCACAATAATAATACAGGTAAAAATAGTAATGATAGTAGTAATAGCAATAGTGCTAGTAGTAATGATAGTTGATATAGCAATAGCAGTAATAATAAGAAGAGAAGTAGTAGTAATATTAGTAGTGGCATGAATAATAGTAGTAACGATAGTGGTAACCATAGTAGCAATAATGACAGAAATAACAATAGTTGCTGCTTAAAATTCTTATCAGATAATTCCAACATCTGTGTCATCTTAATATTGGCATCTGTTCACTGTCTATTTTCAATCCAGTTGAGATTTTCTGGTTCTTGTTATGATGAGTAATTTTAGATTGAATCTTGAATGTTATGGGTATTATGAGACTCTTGATGATATTTAATCCTTCTATTTTAGCACATCTCCTCTGACACCATACTGGTCAGGAAAGTGGGGCACTGCTTCTCTTCTGGCAGCTGAGGGTACAAGTCCAAATTCTGAGTTGTCCCCCAGTGGCATCCTGGGGAGGAGGGACTCCTCACCACTGCCAGGAGGGGTGGAACCAGGTTCCCTATGAGGCCTCCACTGACACAGCCTGGCTGGAAGGGGGAGGGGCACTTCTTTACTGCTGCCACATGGCCTCCACAAACATGTCATGTCAGGGCTTTGTTACCAGTGGGTGGGAACCTCCTCTGACACCTCCTCATCAGCGGTGGGGGGGGGGACCTTCACTCCTGCAGCAAGAGGATGAAAGTCTCAGCTCCACCATACTTGGTCTTCTCTGATACCACCCTCCTAGGAAAGTAAGGGTGCCTCATTCCAGACATGTGGAAGTAGAAGTCTGGGGTCCCTACTTGGCTTTTTGTGGTGTGAATGGTGGTGAGGCCACAGTGTTTTCTGTGGTGTTTAGACGGCATAGGGTGATTATTGTGTATACATTTTCTGTCTTGCCAGGCTGCACTTTCCTAGTCCTTTGGCTACAGAGAACAGGCTTTCCTTGTGGCATTTTTTGTCTTTGCTTGTTTTGGCTTCTTCAGCACCCAATCCAGAGAAATACAAGGCAAAAAGAGCACTACAAACTCAGGGACACACCATTCCTCAGATCCCAATGTCCCTAGCCAGTCTGCCTTCCTTTATCCAAAATTTCAAAGTCATGTTTGTTTTATATATCATGTCAAAGATTTTTAGCTATACCCTCAAAAAATCACTTTTCAATACAAAGAGTTGTGAATGTTTTGGTCCATTACTAAAATCTTTTGTAAAATAGCTTAAGATCCCTTTTGTTCATTCAAGATGAATTTTCTGAGCAGTTACAACATATGCACTGTCAGCCCTGAGGACCCTTCCTTCTGTGGCAGAGACTGAATTGTATATTAATTCTTCCATTCAGTGCTATGACAAGGGAACAAAATGCTGTCAGAAATGGGAGAAGAAAGTGGTGAAAAACCCTGCCCATGTGACAGCAAAAGGAGATGCAGTTGAACACGCTCCATGGAGGGAATGGTATTTAACCTGAGTCTTGATAAAAAGACTTCAGTATTAAAAGAAGAGAACCAAAGGTGTTTCCCAGCTAAAGCGAAAATATGGAGTCTGTAGAGCTGTGGTGGACTTGACAAACGCAGATGAGTTCAGGATGACCAGAGGCAGGTGAGCAGAACATAGTAGATGAAGACACAACGGAGGGCAGACTGTGTGGACCTTCAAGGCCAGGCCATGTGTTTAGAATTTGTGGGTAACATGGAGCTATAGAGGCTGTTTCTTAGTCCTCTGGGCAATTCCTGAAGGTGTTTTACTATTTTCATTCCGTCATGAATATGGGGATTTAAGACCAGGGAGTAGAGAAATCATGTGAAGTGTAGAGGTAATTTAAGTGTTTCCTTTGAGCCATTGCCCAGTGCTGTGCACTAGGTATGTGACTAACAGCCACTTCACTCTAACCCCCTCCCACTGCCTTCCAGGACATTGGGGGTGACCTCCCATTCTAGGACTGGAAGTCAGTAGCATCTTTGTCTTAGGCAGAAAATGAGCTAATTCATTTTGTCCACAGGTTGGCTGTCATTTGAATTATACAAATGACAAATGGCCCTTGCAGACTCTAGACATAGATTGCAAAGATGGTGCTGCTACTGCGGGAGTGATAGTGGTGGAGAATGGGAGTATTAAAGCCCCTTTCATGAAGGAGCTTCACATACTGCAAGGTCCATGGGGAATCCTTCAGTCAGCTCTCTTATTTATAACCAGTGCAGTGCTTCACAGTGCCCATGATCTTCATGGCAACTCTTGAAGGTAGGTATCATTATTCTTATTTGACAGTAGGGGAAACTGAGGCTCAAAAAGGTCATAACTTTCTCCACCCAGATTATGTGATGGACAGCAGAGAATCAATCAGCTAGAAGCTGCCCATGGCCATACGTATTTGGTAGAGATTTAGTCCAGGCAATGATTTGAGTATGGTAATGGGTTCTCAAAGTTACCTGAAGGTCACCTTATGGTGATAAGGGTAGGTGCTTCATGAGAAAGCCAGGAGCTGGTATATGAACCAGTGCAGGGTGGTTAGAGACAAGCTGGGTTGCAGGAATAGACTACAGAGAGTGGGAATACATTTTAGTTTGCCCTCTTCTGAGTTGAATGACCTTGGGCAGTGATGTCCATTTGGCCTTTGCTACTTTATTCACAAAGTGTAGACAAAGATGCTTGAATTAGGATGGTCGTGCAGCCTCCCACAGTGTGGCAACAGACAGAGAACCCTCCCCAGGGGCCTTATGAATCTGAACTGGAGAAGGAAGATTCCCCAGCCTCTTCCTCCAGGACCTCACACTGAACTACTCCAACCTTCTGCACTTGCGTTCCCGAGTTCTTCTATACAATCTTGTAGTCACAACAATGTGCCACCTTAGTGTTCACTTGGGGGGTTGTATTTTATTGGTGGTGTGTGTGTTTGAACAGAAACTTGAGTAAATTGCCAAAAAAATGGCTAATTCTATAACTTCTATTAACCCCAATAGATTTCAAACCGTAACTTTAACTGTTTTGGTCTGGGGTGATGACAATGCACTTTTGTTTCTGAACTCTCTAGCAGTAATAACATCTAGACCCAGAGTACTGTCTTGATGAACTCCTACTTGGCTGAACTGTCACTGCCTAGGAAGGTTTGGCTAACGTCCTGCCCACCAAGGAGCCCCAAGGCCCCCTGAGCTTGTCCTGCTGTGGTCTTAATCACAGCCTACCTCACTGCCAGGCTGCACTTCCCACTGGCAGCCTCCTGAATGTGCTGCTTCATTGTGTGCCCAGGCACAGGCTTGAGTCTGGACCCTCCATGAGAAGCGTTGTGAGTGAACTGTTGACCACTTGCCTTGGGAGGCCTTCCTGGTAAAGGAATGGAAGCCACCCCCGAGCATGCTCTCACTCACTGTGGCTATTGTCCCACTCCAAGCACCCTGGACATGTCTCTAAGGAGACTTGCCACTAACGTGCAGAGGTGAGTGAAACATGCCAGAAAGCCAGCAGGGAACCAAATCTCTCATTCGAATCTCTTAATGAGCTTCCTGAGACAGGAGTCTTGGAGGAATTTCACAGCAGTCTATATTTGTATTACAGATCAACCAATCAGTCAATCAATCAATCCCATTCGGTGTCAGACTACATTACATGCTTCATTAATTCTAAAGGGAGAGAGTGAATAATTCGTGCCACTTAAAACAGTTAGTGCTACACCTTAAATTCCTAGAGTTCTGGAAAAGTAGTCACCATAGGAAATACAAATTTTCAAATAGGGACAGCTGTAAATAAGGATTTAGGATTTGTGTCAACTGTCACGTTCTTTTTCAAGAATACAAAGGTCAGCGAGGGAGATTCTTGCTAGTGACAGACACTTCAGAGCACCGGAAAGTCTCCCATTTGTCCAGAATAAGCTAAACATTTGATTTATCTGTTTATCCAAAGAAAGATCATAGGAGGAAAGAATAATCCTAAACCCAGAAAAGGGCCAGCCCAGACCAGGACGCGGCGGGAAACAACCGACCCACCCTCTCTGCTCTTGAGGGTGTTGGGAGGCGCTGAAGGCTGCCATAGCCTCCGTGGGAATGGGTGCTGAGATTATTCCTAATGTCTGCCAGGTTCCGGGGCTGGAGGATGCTAATAGACAAATAAAACCTGCACTTATAAACCCAAGAAATGGAAATTTACCAAGACTATAAAGCAAACAAGAACCTGCCTTGATACCATTTTTCCACCCGCTCTGGCAAAATGAGACCACAGAGTTTCAGTAAACAACTTACTTGAAAGCCCCATCGTGGGTGAACAGAAAAAGAAAGTTTTCTATAAGGATGACCAGGGGTAGGACTTGGAGGGAATTGGGCCGTTTTCCATCCTTCTGCTGGCCTCTCAGGGAAACCCCACCCTGGATGTGAAAGGACAACCACGTAACTACTCGTAGACCCTGGTGCACCTCTGTCCACCCTGAGACCCACCCCCATGTGAGATCCTCGGAGTGATACACCTCACAGTGAGAGGAACTTCCACAGAGATTTACTCTGCAAATGGAGCTCTCAAGTAAGATGCACTGCTGAGGCACTTTTTTTTAGAAGTCCCAGAATATTCTCCTGCTTAAGATCAATTTTGTGCTGACTTAAGCATCTTTCAACCTGTGCCATGTCTGCTTCAGGATAAGACTGAAGACTTGGCTTTGGTCCTTGAGTCCTCATGGGCTGAGGATCCCACAAATATAGGCATGACTAGAGGAGAAAAACCCGTGGAAGTTCAAATAGATGATTTGTGATTAGTGAGTTTCGAGCCTTGGATAAGAAATTTTTACCTACCTGAAGATCTTGAAAATATTCTTGTGTATTCTTCTAGATACTTCATAATTTTAGCTTCCACATTTGGGTCTATGATACATCTTAAATTAATATTTGTATAGTATGAGGTAGGGGTCAATGTTCCTGTTTTCATACGGATACTCAGACACTGGAACACGATTTATTAAAAAGACTTGCCTTTCCTAGTTAAATTCCTCTGGTGCCTTTGTTGAAAATTACGTTACTGATTGTGTGTGAATACACTTCTGGAAGCTGTTCTGCTTGGTTTGGTTATGCTTGTGGAAATACCACAATGTCTGGATTACTGGAGCTTTGTAGCAAATCTTAAAACCTAATGGTGTAAGTCTTCTCAGACTCTATTTCTTTTTCAAAATGGACATATATCTCAATTTACTTAGTCTTCATTGAATTTTCTCAGCCATATTTTGTAGTTTTCAGTATAGCGGTCTTGCACGTATTCCATTAAATTCATTCCCATTTATTTTATGTAATTTGATGCTTTTGTGAATTTCATTTTCCAGTTGCTTTTCCTGATATACACAAAGACAATTGATTTTTGTATAATGACCTTGTATTCAGGTGTTGAATTTTGTACCTTTTTTTGGGAGGGGGCATATACTCAGATGATATGATTTCCTTCTTTATTCTGTGAAAGTTATGAATTACATTATTTGATTTAGTTATCAACTTTATTATGATATAACATATATAACACAAATTATTCTCTTGAGGAGTACAATTGGACAGGTTTTGACAGATGTCTATGCCCAAAAAACCACATCATAGTCAAGATACAGGACATTTCCCAGTGGTCTTTTGTAATGCATATTTCTATCTGCCCCTGGCCCCAATCACTGATCTGCTTTTTGTCACTATAAATCATTTTGCATTTTTGTAGAATTTTATATAAATAGAAAAATACACTATGTTCTGTTTCATGTCTGGCTTCTTTCACTAAGCATGAAATTTATCCATGTTGTTGCACGCTGTAGTAGTTCACTCCTTTTCATAACTGAGTGGTATTTCATTACATAAATATACTACATGCTGTTTGTCCATTAATTTGTTGGTGGGCCTTTGAGTTTCTTCCAGTTTTTGTGTGGATTTTTAACAGCTTTGCTGAGGTATAACCAACAGAGTCATGACTAGGGTGAGGCAAGCATGGCCCTGAGGGCATAAATTTAAAATGTGAGGAGGTGCTCACTTGTCAGGGTCTGAGTGCCTCCTCAAATTTTAGACCATAGGGGCCTCTCCTTCCTCACCCTGGCTCTGAAGACTGCCATCTGACAAATTGCACAGATTTTAAAGGCATAATTTGCTAAGTTTTGACATATGTATGTACCCATGAAACAGCTCCACAATTAAGATAGGGAATATACCCATCACCCTAGAAGTATTCTCATGCCCCATGTGATGTCTCCCTCCTGCCCTTCCTTGCCATTCTTAGGCAATTATTAATCTATATTCCTTTGCTATAGAGTACAGTTGTATGCAAATAAAATCATACAGTATGTACTTTTTCTGTTTGGCTTCCTTTACTCATTATAATTATTTTGAGGTTTAATTCAGGTTGTAATGTGTATCAATAATTAATTTATTTTTATTGCTGATTATTATTCCACTGAACTGGATATATCACAATGTGTTTATTCATTCACCTGTTGATGGACATTTGTGTGGTTTCCAGTTTTTGGCTATTACTCACAATGCTTTTATAAATATTTCTGCATAAGTCTTTTAATGAACATTTGCTTTCTTTTCTCTTGGGCAAATACTCGAGGTAAAATGTTTAGATCATGTGTTACGTTTATGTTTAAATTCTTAAGAAAGTGACAAATTGTTTCCCAAGTTGGTTGTACCATTTTTGTTGTCTCCAGCAATGTATGAAATTTCTAGTTCCTCTACATCTTCACCAACACTTGATATGGTCTGTCTTTGAAATCTTAGCTATTCCAATAGGTGTGCAGTGATAATCATGTTGTGGATTAATACAGATTTATCAAAATTAAAAGCTTTTACTTTTCAAAAGATGCCATCAAGAAAACAAAAAGGAAAGTCATAGAATGGGAGAAAATTTTCATATATCTGACAAAGAAATTATATAAACAATATATAAAGAACTAAAATAAATCAATAAGGCAAAGATTAACAACCCAATAAAATATGAGGCTGAGACATGAAAAGGGAAACTACCAAAGAAGAAATACAAATGGCCAATAAACATAAGAAATATGCCCAACATCATTAGCCATCAGGGAAATAGAATTTAAAAGCTCAGTGAAATACAATTACATACCTGTTGGAATGGTTAAAATAAAAATATTGACAATATCAAGTGTTGGCAAGGATGTGGAAGAACTAGAACTCACATACAGTGCTGGTCAGAATGCAAAATGGAAGAGCCATTCTGCAAAACAGTTTTGCAATTTCTCAAAAGGTTAAACATAGATAATCACCAGAAGTTCCCAAACTAACTGGAATATTGAAGATCAAAGTAATTTGTAAAAACTCAACTTCTTATTGCAGTTTTTACATGTAAAGATTTTGAAAGTAAGCTTTCCCATAATTACAACAAGAAAAAGTAGGACAAACTGAAATCAGTGACTTTTCATGAACCCATTGTATAACTGAGGTAACAGGAAAAACCACCACCTTACAATCTTCACAGACAAGTGAATCCAGAGAAATACAAGATCAGAGATTTCTTACTCAGAACAGAAGCTCCTGAAATCCATAATATAGTAGCAACATTTACATGGTTATTTTGATAAATTTTGGAGGCTGAGTACAGAGTTGGTGAGTAAGAAACCCTAGAGGTCTTAGACAGAGAGAGGTTTTCACATGTACGTGGTCTTTTAGTCCAGTAAGCTCACCACGTTCTCACTGTGAAGAACCAAGAAAGATCCCTCACGGGCCTAAAAAGGATTCACTATCAGTGGACTCGCCCTGAGGGAAATGTTAAAAAGACTCCTTCAGGCCAAAGAGAAATGATATAGGTCAGAAACTTGGTCCACACAAAAAAGAAGAACATCAGAGAAGGAATAAATAAAAATAAAATAAAATATTTTAGTTTTCTTATTCTTACTTGTCCTAAAATAACTTTGTTTTTATCAACAGTAAGAAAAAAAATCTATTGGGTGGTTGTAGCATATGGGTAAGTGAAATGAACGGGCACAATATCACAAAAGCTAGAAAGGAGCCACTGGGACGCTCTGTTGTAAGTGTCTGTGCTGCGTGTGAAGGGATATAGGATATTGGAGGTGGAAGCAGATTATTTTAAATTGCATATTGTAAACCCTACAGAAAATACTACAAAGTTTAAAATGGAAGTTTGAATGATATGCCAAAAGAAGAGACAAAAATGAAATAATATAAAATGTTCAGTTAAAATAAGGAAAGCCATAAGAAGAAGAGAAGAAAAAGATAAACAAAGAAAAAAAAATCAAACAAGTAAAACATCATTACAAAGATTGTAGATTTTAGCCCAACTATACCAATAATCACTTGAAATATGAGTGATATAAACACAGCAGTTAAAAGACAGATTTTGTCAGAATGGATTGAAAAACAAGACACAGCTATGGACTGTCTACAAGAAACTCACTTTAAATATATATATTAATATATAAATATAAGTATATAAAATATATTTATATGATATATAAATATAAATATATATATGCATTTATATATGCCATGCTAAAAGTAATGAAAAGAAAACTGAATTACCTATATTAATTCATGCAAAGCAGACTACAGACCAGGAGCCTCATCAGCGATAGAGAGTGACATTACACAGATAGGGAGACGACTCTCCAAGAAGATCTAAATGCTTATGCACCTAACAAGAGAGCGTTGAAATGCGTGAGGCGAAGGTGATAGAACTGACAGGAGAAATAAACAAATGCAGTATTATATTTGAGGACCTCAACGTCCCTCTGCAGGAAGTGATAGGTCAAGCACAGAGAAAATCAGTAAGAGCGTTGTTGAACTCGACAGCACCATCGATCAGTTGGATCTAATTGACATCTTTAGAATATTCTATCCAGCGAGAGCAGAATGCACATTCTTCTCAAGCTCTGAAGAACATTCACCAAGGTAGACCACACTCTGGGCCATAAAAACACTTTTAACATGTTTAAAGGAATAGATATCATGCAAAGTTTGTTTTCAGACCAGAGTGAAATTAAATTAGAAGTAAATAACAGAGAACTACCGAAAAAATGTCCAAATATTTACTAATTCAACAACACACTTTTAAAATCCATGGGTCAAAGAAGAAGCCTCAAAAAAAATTAAAATGTATTTCTTGTAATATTTCTATCTGGTTTTGGTATTAAGTATTAGTGTAGTACTGTCCTTATAAATGAGCTGGGAAGTTTTTCTGCTTCTATTTTGGGGAAGAGATTTCTGGAAAATTCAACTTATTGAAATTTGTGGCATGTGACTAAAGTGATTGGTAGAGGGAAATCTATAGCATTAAAATGCATACATTGGAAATGGAGAAGATCTAAAATCAATAATGTGAACTTCCACCTTAGGAAACCAGAGTTAGAAGAGCAATTTAGGCCTAAAGCAAGCAGGAGAAAGGAAATTATAATTATTTGAGCAGAATTAAACAAAATTGAAAACAGGAAAACAATAGATGAGAAACAAAAAGTTGATTCTTTGCAAAGATCAATAAAATTGACAAATCTCTAACCAAGCTAACCAAGAAGATACAAGTTGTCAATATAAGGAATGAAAGGGGTATTATCACTACTGGTCCTGTGTGTCTTCAAAGAATAATAAGGGAACGCTACAAACAACTCTATGCCCGTGTATTTGATATCTAGATGACACAAACCAATTCTTGGAAAGACACAAACTACCAAAATTCACTCAAGGACAAATATTATAGGTAACCCTTCAGTTCAATTTATCTATTCAACACAATCCCATTAAAAATCCCAGTAAGCTTTTTTTGGCATATCAAATAACTTATCCTAAAATTCATGTGGAAAGGCAATTCCAACACAGTTCTGAAAAAGAAGAATAAACTTGGAAGACTCACCTTATTCAATTTCAAGATTTACTATAAAGGAACAATCACCAATACCACATGGTATTAGTGAAAAAGTAGATACATTGATCAGTGGAAGAGAATGGAGAACTTAAAAATACAGATGCTCCTCGACTTACAATGGGGTAACTTCCCTATAGACCCATTGTAAGTTAAAAATGCATTTAATACACCTAACCTTCTCAATATCATAACTTAGCCTAGTCTACCTTACACATGCTCAGACGCTAACATTAGCCTACAGGTGGACAAAATTATGTAGCAACACAGTGCATTATAGAGCAGAGATCCCCAACCTTTTTGGCACCACGGACCGGTTTCATGGAAGGCAGTTTCTCCACAGACCGGGGTTGGGTGGGGGATGGTTTCAGGTGATTCAAGCACATTACATTTATTACACTTGCAGCGGCTCCCCAGCACTGGACTCACGGCCTCAGCTCCATCTCAGATCACCAGGCATTAGATTCTCATAAGTAGGCACAACCTAGATCCCTCGCATGCGCAGTTTACAGTAGGGTTTGTGCTCCTATGAGAATGCAATGCCCCCGCTGATCTGACAGGAGGCGGAGCTCAGGTGGTGATGTGAGCAATGGGGAGTGGCTGTAAATACAGATGAAGCTTCGCTTGTCCACTGCCCACCTGCTGGGGGGGAGGCATTGGGGACCACAGCTGTAGAGTATTGGTTGTTTACCCTGGTGATCCTGTGGCTGACCGGGAGCTGCAGTTCGCTGCCACTGCCCAGCATCATGAGAGAGTATGGTATAGCATATCCCTAGCTCAGGAAAAGATCAAAATGCAAAATTGAAAGTACAGTTTCTACTGAATGCATATTGCTTTCACATCATTGTAAAGTAAAAAAAAAATTAAATTCAACCACTGTAAGTTGGGGACTGTCTGTAGTGTGATACAAATATAAGGCACAAAGGCAATTCAATGGAGAGAGGATAATCTTTTCAACAGATAGTGCTGGGATAATTGGACATCCACGTACCCACTTCCTCCAAAACAGAACCTAGACACAGACCTCACACCTTACACAAAAATTAACTGAATATAGATCAAAGACCTAAATGTAAAATACAAAATTATAAAACTTCTAGAAGAAAATATATAAGAGAATCTGCATGACCTTAGGTTTGGTGATGATTTTATAGAACTAATACCGTAAGCACAATTCATAGAAGAAAAAAATTGATAATTGGGCTTTCTTAAAATAGAAAACTTTTGCTTTGTGAAAGACATTTTTGAGAAAATGAAAAGACAACCACATTGTTAAAAGAATGAAAACACAAGCCACAGATTGGGAGAAAATATTGGCTAATCACCTTCCTGATAAAGGACTTGTATCCAGCATATACAAAGGACTCTTAAACTCAGTAATAAAAGACAAGAAACTCAATTTAAAAATGGATAAATTCTCTGGAGAGATGCTGTCTAAAAATGACATATAGATGGCAAATAAACATATGAAAAGATTCACAACATCATTTGTCATTAGAGATATGACTGAAAACTTATTAGAATGGCTAAAATTAAGAAAAAACCCTGATTATACCAATTTCTGGTGAGGATGCAGAACAACAGAAACTCATTCAATGCTGTTGGAAATGCAAAATGGTACAGCTAGTTTGGAAGACAATTTGGTAGTTTCTTCCAATGCAAATCATAGTCTTACCATATGAGCCAACAATTGTGCTTCTAAGTATTTTTCAATTGATTTGAAAAATTATAGCCACAAACAAACCTGCACACAAATATTTATAGCAGCCTTATTCATAATTGCCCCAAACTGGAAGCAACCAAAATTTCCTTCAGTGGGTGAGTGCATAAACACACTGTGGTACATCTAGACAACAGAAAATTATTCAGCGTTAGAAGGAACAAGCTACCAAGCTGCACAAAGATCCACATGCAACTTGAACGAATATTGCTAAGTGATAGAATCCAGTATTAAAATGCTGTAGGTTGTCTGATTTGGTTTATATGACTTTTTGGAAGAGGCAAAAGTATAAGATGATAAACGGATTTGTATCATCAGTTACCAGGGTTTCATGTGTGGGGAGGGTTGAATAGGAAGTGTTCGAAACAAACAAAACGATGCCAAAGGGACACAGTAGCCACATAAAAGAGTTCCCAATGGCCAAAGCTGGACAATTTTAGCAACAAAATTAATAAAATTGCATTATAACTCAAAGTATAAAGTAAATATCCATGAATCCATGCTGATATAAACAAATGACTGAATAAATAAATAAACGGGGAGAGAGACATCTCTCTCATGTAGAAGAATTCCAAATAATTTATGTAGGTACTCCGGCCTCAGTGGAGCATGACTCTCCGCTCCTTATGTCTGGGCTGTGCATAGTGACTGCCTTCCCAAGAGCACAGTATGAAAAAGGGGGAACCTGACAAACACGACATCAGCCAGGTGATCAAGGTCAACATCATAAGTAATAAGTCATATTGATAGCACGTGCCCTTGATATGATGGGATGAGAACAACACTTTATCTCTGTGGTCTTTCTCCAAAAACACCAGCGTAACCGTGAGAAAAACATCAGACAAACCTCAGAATTTCAGGGAAATTACAAAATGCCTGACCAATACCCCTCAAAACTGCAAAGATCATGTGAAACAAGGAAAAGTCGAGAAACTATTACAGCCAAGAGGAGCCCAAGGACACATGACAACTAAATGTAATGTGTTACCCTGAATGGGACCCTGGAAGAGAAGGAGGGCAGGAGGTAAAAGGACACATGACAACTAAATGTAATGTGTTACCCTGAATGGGACCCTGGAAGAGAAGGAGGGCAGGAGGTAAAAACCAAGGAAGTCCAACCGAAGCATGGACTTCAGTTAATAATAATGTATCAATATTGATTAATTAGTTGAACCATAGTAATATAAGATGTGGAATATGATATAATACATATTGTAGTATGTATAAAATAACATGTATAATATATAAACTGGTTATAGGGGATATGAGAACTCTCTGTACCATCTTCACAACTTTTTGTACGTCTAACACTATTCTAAAGTAAAAAGTTTATTAAAAAAACTTCCCTTTAACTTAGTGATAAATGTCTCCAAAATTAAAAAGTACAGATTCATTAAATTAATCAAACCATTAATACCTATAATTCAATATTAATATTCCTTGTTTCACTTAATAGAGTTAAAGATATGCATATTTGTTTACAAAAACAAAACCTTATTATAGATTTGCTCTTTTAACTTACTATTTTTACTTAACTAATTGAAATCAAATGGCTTTTTGCAAACTCTAAAAGATTGAGTGAATTTCTGGTTATGGAATAGTTTTTATGCTGTTTTATAAATGAAAATGATGTGTCCCTCAGGATTATTTTTATTGGTGGGAATTAAGGTAGTATAAATTTAAAGAGGTTTAAAAGGGACCCAAATTAATATGAGCTTTCTCTTTGTGCATATTTATAGTCTGTTTGTATTGTGTGTGTATGAGGAAATGTTCTCTCAGTTAAAAATTCACTCAGGGCATTTTGGAACAATTTAGCATCTGGATAAAAGTATATTTACTCTGATCTCTTTGGGGGATGTTAATATTTTACTACTTAATAACTTTGGGTTCTATCTCTTTAAAGTATTTTGTGTTCAAAATTAGAAAAATACAAAGTGATTTAGCCAGCTGATTTTTAATTCCTTCAGTTTCTTTTAAGTTATTAAATAATTCTAGATTTACTCAATTTTATTGATAAAAAATGGGAGTGTTTAAAACTAAAGGGCTTTTGCTTTACGTATGAGTTTTAAAAATATAAATATAAGTGACAGAAAAGTCACTGCAGAAAAGCAAATTGATTCTTTAATATATTAATTTTGTGCACTTTCATTTCAAATTTAAATACTTTAGTGTGCTTGCATGAGGGCAATTTTTTTAATTAGAAAATTAAAACTCAAAACAGGAGCTCAGCACTTTGAAAATAAGTGCCTGCCGTGCTGAGGGGTGACAAGCTGACATCAACAACCTCTTTTTAAAAGCATCTGTTTGTCTTTCTCCCAGCTGTTTCTCGCTTTAGTGTGGTTTCCTGAAAACGCTTTGAGGTTCTCCAATGCACAGAAAGAAGAGCTGTTCGCTGTCTTTTTCTTTTTTAACCCCTGTATTTCTTGTTTTTCTCTTTTGTATCATCCGCTTTTAGTTCTTTCTGGGTTTTCTATTTTTTTCAATCCTGGGTTCCTTTCTGAGTTTTCTTCTCTTCAACATCACAGTCAGAGAATTTTCATCACAAGCTGTCTGATTGTCTGATGCCTCATGGAAAATCACTAGTCATTTTGTCTCTGCTGTATTGAAGAAGAGCATCTTCAGGAATAGTTTGCAGAACTGCTCCAGTTTCATGACACGGCACTCAAAAATGTAGATAGATTGGTTTTCTCTATCTATGTTAACATATTTAAGGTAATGTCGCTGGAGTGCCTGAGATGTGCTGGGCCCCGTTCTGGGTGCTCTGCCAGAATTCCCTCTCTTAATCCTCACATCACCCCTGTGAGTTTTATTCCATGTTAGAGCCACAGAAATGGGCAAACAGGGGTGTCCCAGGTGGGACCCTCATAGACAGAAATCTGTGCACTTGCGTAAGTCCAATATTTTTAAAAAATCTACTCATGGTATACCTGCCTCCTCCATGAACAGGCTCTGGCAAGTTAGAAATGTTCACACCTATCACATATATTAATATTTAAAAATGCACCTTTGTGATAGTGACACACCAGGTCCTTCACCAAATGCTACTGTGTCTTTATGTTCTTACCACCCTTGTCCACTGAAGCAGACTAACGTGTGTGCACCGCTCTGTTTCCCTATCCTCTCCTCCCATCGTGCTGTGTACCATCTCTTCTTGGAAAGGTGACATTCTGTTTGCCCTTTGCCTAAGTCAATAACCCCTACATTTGTTTCTGCAGAAAATAAGCATCACGGTTGTATTCTGAATTTGAGGGAGGACCGCCATTGTTTTTTTCTCTTTCCCCTCCTGTTGCTTGGGCTCAGATGTGGGCACAGTCGTGGAAATGCACAGCAGGGCAGGACAGCTAATGCCCCAGATTTCTGGCTGGAAGAAAAACATGAGGAATTCAGGGAACTAGAAAGTGCCAGCAAGATCGTGGTGAGGGAGGAGCTCAGGAAAGGGACCCTATCACGTTGTTTATGAACTTCTGAGCTCATCCCTGCACTGCACTCGCGTGGGTCTGATCCCAGTCAGCACACCAAGGTTTTGATAACTGCACTAACAGACTGGTGCCCGTGTCTCAGACAAGCCACAGGGCCAGTGAGACACAGTGGGGAGATCCAAATAGCACTGCAGGGGCTCTGCAAACGGAACTTTCATCGGGACAGTAGCCAACCCACCGGCTGGAACTTATGCCTCAACCTAAGTAAGTTGCCTGCTAAAGCAAAAAGTTAACATTCTCCATAGAATTTAAAGAAGACCTCAAGTCACATGCTGTAGTATTCAAAACACACGGTTTACAATCCAATGTGACTCTCAGACAAAGAACCAGGACAATCTTAACACACAGGAAAAAATGACCACTAGAAGCTGGTGCCAAGATGACAGAGATGTAGGAAGCTCTAAATTTTATTGTTTGTTTAATTCAATTTGGTGGTCTCTGCTTTCTAATAGGGGAGTTTAATGCATTTACCCTATTATGACTACTCATATTTTTGGGCTTAGTTTACCATGTATTTTTGTAGTCTCTTTCATTATTTCTTTATTCCTCCCTCCCGACACCTGTTGGATTGATCACATTTATTCCACTAGTTTCCCCTCCATTGGTTTGGGACTCACTTTCTGATTCTGTTCTCTTAGTGGCCCGCTTAATTTTTAGCACGCACGAGTGACATGAAGTATGAGGTTGAGAGATAGCTCTTTCTTCTACAGTCTCACCCACCCAAATTCCATGTTAATGTCTTGTGCTTATATTTTCTCTATCATTTCTATGTGTGGGAAACAGGAAGAAGGATTTTCTATATCAATTTAGCCCTCCATATTGACTCTAAGTCTATTTTTCTGTGTCTCAACTGAATTTCTCCCCTTCCCCATTACAGGACTGATAGCAGAAAGGATTCAAATTCAGTCAGTCCCAGAATTAGTTTGTCTTTCACCATCCTCTTATTTCCCCTTGGGTCGCTGTCTGAGTTCTGGGGTACGCGCACAGTGTCACAACAGTAGTGTAGTGGCGGGTGGTGGACATCGGAACCCTGGGCGGGCCCCTGGCCACCCTCATGGGTCTGGTTCTTGCTGCCTCCCCTTGCGGGGGAAGCCTGTGGCCCCATCTGGTCCCAGGCCCAGGGTTCACTGGCTTTTGCTCCGGTACCTCGTCCTCACCACCTTCAGATTGGCCAGTTCTCTCCCCTGTCAGCGAGCTTCCTGGCATTTGTGCAGGACACAGGACCATTTCACCCATGTGCCCCTCCACTCCAGAGAGAGCTCTTTGAGATGCCCCAGCTGTGTCTATGTGGACCACATGTGTGCTCCTGCTCCTATTCTGTGTGCTGTCTGCATGTGGCAGGGAGCCTGGGGACTGTCCCTTTCCTGAAGCTCAGGCCTCAATCTTCCCTCAGAATCCCACGCCTAGCTAAGGGCTCTATTTGCTCCCAGGACCAGGCCTGAAGGCCTGCTGCTGCGACCCTCCCAGGGGCTCCCAGGGGTGTGGAGCTCTGCCTGCCCCTGAGCCACCCCACGAGGGGGCTAGACGGCAGGTGGGTCAGGGTGCCTGTGCCTGCACCTGGAAGGGCTGGGTAGGAAGGTTTACCACAGAGCAAGGTTTTTGCTGTTTGGAAGCTCCGAGTCCTCTGCAGAAATCCTTTGTGTTTTGTGTGTGTGCCTGCCTGGGGCCCGACTTTCTTGGGGCAGCTGGGAGCGATGCCCCATTGTGCTGGCCAGCGTTGTAGACACTGGCTGGTGAAGCCTCGACAACGCATATGTCAGCATGTGTGTCAGCACACACTGAGCACACATGCAGTGTGCTGCACACATGTGTTCATACCGTGATATGGGTTATAAATCACATCGTCAAAGTGTAGGTGTTTTATTTACTTATTTATTTATCTCATTAATTAGCCTGATTTACTCATTATACAATGTATGCCTGTGTTAAAGTGCCACACTGTACCACATACATATATATCATTATTTGCCAATTGAAATTGTAGGTGTTTTAAATCAAGAATAGAGCTTGGCTTTGCAAACAACTACAATGAGAGAAGTTCCTTATTTAATTTTCCTTTGTGGCATATATTGCAGAAATTGCAAATTCTGACCCCCAAGATCAATTGCCCATTCTCCCTGTTAAGTAATGGAACCTGTACTTTTGGCTAGACATGACCCAAAGCCCACAATGCCAGGCTGCAGGTGGCCCTGTGACCAGGTGGTGCCCAGAGGACACGAGTGGGGTGGTGAGGGCACCTCCCTCTGTGCAGGTGCGCTTGTCACTCCCTCCTCCCCCTCCCCGGGGAGCCATTTCCACTCACAGATGCTGGAGCGGCAGGGGGGCCATTCGGAGGAGACTGGACTGGCAGGAGGGGTGAGATGTGCCTGTTGTTTAAGCCACTGTCACACTGGTCTCAGTAAGAGGCAGGGGCAGAGTGCAGTGCCTGAAAGTCTTCAAGGTGTGTGGCTCCGGCTTAGCAGTTAGGCAGGACAGGGGAGGCCTGAGATGGTGCAGCCTGGAACACAGGTGTCCCTTTCGAAGCCCAAACTGCAAACTTGTGCAACTGTCCGTGTGATTCCTTAGGAGTCAGATCTTACGTGTGCATTAGAAAGGGCTAGAGTGCTGCTTGGACTTCTAGCGTGGGGGCGCGGGGGACGGGGGAGAAATGGAGGGAGAGAGAGGGAGAGAGAGAGACAGAGAGCAGGAGACAGAGATGGAAAGAAAGAGAGATAGAGATGGGGAGAGAGAGAGAGAGGGAGAGAGATGGACGGGAGGGAGGGAGGCTCCTGAGGCTGGTGGGGGCCTCTCTGCGACACACCCAGGCAGGACGAGGGAGACGGAGGGGTCTCTGGAGACCGGCTGGGCCCTGGGTCGTTTGCAGACGACCCCATCAAGGGCTCTGGGCCAGA
This sequence comes from Daubentonia madagascariensis, assembly GCA_023783475.1. NCBI lineage: Eukaryota > Metazoa > Chordata > Mammalia > Primates > Daubentoniidae > Daubentonia > Daubentonia madagascariensis. The sequence goes on from JAKFHU010002658.1 coordinate 14,757,266, forward strand.
GGCAAAGGCCAGACTGCACGCGGCCTTCCCACCCAGCCTGTCGCCTGTCGTTGAGGGCTGCCTGAAGGATGGTTATTAAATGGAGGGAGAGGGCTGATTCAACCGCCGAGATAATACACTCAAGATGAGTGTTTTCAGGCTTAAGAATTATGTGTGGGTAGTTCTGCAGCTGTGTTTCCAGCACACGGAACTGATTAGGAGCAAATAAACCAGAAACCAACTAGGTTCCAGGGCCTCACACTGAAACAACAAGCCTAACGTGCAAAACACAACATGACAGCAGCCCTGGGCCCCGAATCTGCATCTGCGGGTGGTGGCTACAAAGTCTGGGCAGTCCGTGATCAGGGTACTGTCCCTATGCCTGCTTGCCATGAAGTCACAAAGATGAATAATTCGAAGGGATCCCCCAGATGGCCACGCTGGAGGCCGTGGGGTCATAGAAAAGTGCTTCCTCTGGAGGCAGAGTGAGAGCTGTCAGCCCCCACGCGGAGCACAGCTCACTCCAGCGCCGGGGAGGGCGCGCCTGTGGCTACTGCCCAGGGAGATTTCCTACCTGCCTGGACAGGGGCTGTGTGCATTGCCTTGCCACCACCAAGCTCAGAACTGCATTTTGTGGCTTTACTTTTCAAGGAAATTCATTAATTTGTTGAATATTCATTCAACCAACATCCATGAATACCTGTTACATGCCAGGATGGTTCTCGGCGCTTTCTATTTTGAAAATAATTATAGATTCACAGGAAGTTGCAAAAATAATACAAAGTGATCCCATGTATCCCTCACCCAGTTTCCCCCTGTGGTTACATGTTACAAAATTATAGTACAATAGCAAATCTAGGAAACTGACACTGGTGTGATGGGTTTGTGTGTGGTTTTGTGTCATCTTATCGCTCACGTAGATTCACGTAAACACCGCCATCAAGATACAGAACGTTTCCATCACCACAAAGACCCCTCCCCCTTACAGTCCACCCTCTCCCCTCCTCCCCACCTCCAACCCCAGCTACCACGAATCTGTTCTCCATCTCTATAAATGTATTATTTAGAGTATATTGTATAAATGGTATCATATATATGTAACATTTTGAGGTTGGCTGAGGGATATCTTATTGGTGAAAAGCCTCTTCATGTTTTTCATCCATTTACTAATTGGATTGTTTGTTGAATTTTGAGTTTCTTCATATGTTCTACATGTGAGTCCTTTATCAAACACATGGTTGGCAAATATTTTCTCCCAGTCTGTAGCTTGTCTTTCTATTATGTTCACAGTGTCTTTTACACAGCAAAAGTTTTTGATTTTGAAGTTCAAGAGATCAGTTTTTTCTTTTATGGATTTTGCTTTTGTTGTCATGTCTAAGAATGCTCCACCCAGCCTTAGGTCCCATAGATTTTCCCCTATGTTTTCTTGTAAAAATTTTACAGTTTTATATTTTATATTTAAATCTATGATCTATTTTAAGTTAATTTTTACATAATATAGGAAACCTGGTTGAGTTTCATTTTTTACCCCATGGATGTCCATTTGCTGCAGCACCATTTGTTGAAAAGACTATCCTTTCTCCACTGAATCCCTTCTGCACCTTTGTAAAAAATTAGTTTGTAGTGCTTTTGTGGTCTATTTCTGGATTGTCTATCCTATGCCACTGATTTATATGTCTATCCCTCTACTAGCACCACACAGTTTTGGTTACTGTAGCTACATCATAAGTCTTGAAATAGAGTAGAGATTTAGAAAGAATTGACATATTTACTAGGTTGGGTATTCCAATTCAAAAACGAGGTATGTATCTCCATTTATTTAGATTTTATTTGATTTCTTTCATCAGCATTTTGTAGCTACCAACATAATATCTTGTCCATTTTGTTAGATTTACAACTCAGTATTGCTATATTCATGGGTGCTATGGTTTGGATATGGTCTCATGTTGAAATGTGATCCCCCATCTTGGAGGTGGGACCTGGTGGGAGGTGTTTGGGTCATGGAGTGGATCCCTCATGAATGGCTTGATGGGAGTAAGTTCTCACTTTAGTTCCCTTGAGAATTGGATGTTGAAAAGGACCTGGCACCTTTTCCTTTCTCTCTTCCTTCCTCTCCTGCATGTGATCTTTGCACACACCAGCTCCCCTTCATCTTCCTCATGAGTGGAAGCAGCTTGAGGCCCTTATCAGAAGAAGATGCTAGTTCCATGCTTCTTGTACAGTCTGCGAGCCAAATAAACCTCTTTTCTTTATAAATTACCCAGCCTCAGGTACTCTTTTATAGCAACACAATTGGATCAAAACAGTGGGGGGAGAGGCTCTTGGGCTCCTCATTACAGCCTGTGAGGGTGAAGTCTGGGATGCCCATTCAGCCTTTTGTGGTAGAAGTGTGTGTGTTAGGACCAAGTTTTGTTTGTGGTATTGACTGGGGTAGAACAGTTTTTTTCCCTAAAGTTCTATTTTGCTGGGCTGTCCCTTTTCCACTCCCTGGGCTAAAGAGAGCAGGTTTTTCTTGGGACTTCTGTGTGCCCATTGGTATTTCCAAGTTGGAGGCTTCTCCAACACCCATTCTAATCAAAAGAAAGTGGGAGCAGCTATATTAATTTAAGACAAAATAGGTTCCAGGATGAGAAGGACTACCAGGGATAAAGGAGGACATTACTTAATGATAAGGGGATCAATTCTCCAAGGAGACAATATAATCCTAAACATGCATGAACCTCACAAAAGAAAGTCAAAATTTATGAAGCCAAAATTGATAGGATTGAGAGGAAAGAGAAACAAATTTACTATTATATTTGGAGACTTCAATACCTCTTTGATAGATCAGATACACAGAAGAACAGTAAGAATATAGTTGGCATGAACAGCATGATCAATCAAATTTATTTAATTGACATTTACAGAACACTCCATTGAACCACAGCAGTATACACATTCCTCTCAGCTCACAAGGAATGTTCACCAAGGTAGACCACCTTCTGGGCCACAGAACACACTTTAATGAATTTTAAAGAGTAGAAATCAAATAAAATGTGCTCTCAGACCTCAGTGGAATTAAGCAAGAAATCAAAAAAGATAGCTAGAAAATTCCTAAATATTTGGAAATATTTGTTTAACATACTTCTAGTTAACCTATGAGTCAAAGGAGAGGTCTCAAAAGAAATTAGAAATATTTTTATTTAAATAAAAATGAAAATACACCATAAAAATTTGTGGGATGCAGCAAAAATAGTTGGTAGAGAGAAGTTTATAATATTAACTGCATATGTTAGAAAAGAAGAACGATCTAAAACCAATTATCTAAGTTCCAACTTTAGAAAACTAGGGAAAGAAAAGCAATTTAAGCCTAAACAAGCAGAAGAAGTGGAATAATACAAATAGAACACAAATATTTTAATACATGAAACTGAAAATAAGTAAATAAGAAAACAATAAAGAGCTGGGTGCAGTGGCTCATGCCTCTAATTCTAGCACTTTGGGAGGCCAAGGAAGGAGGATTGCTTGCGCCAAGTTTGAGACCAGCTTGAGCAACAGAGCAAGACCCCATCTCTATGAAAAATTTTAAAAAATTAGCTGGGCATGGTGGAGCACACCTGGAGGCCCAGCTACTCAAGAGGCTGAGCGGGGAGGATCACTGGAGCCCAGGAGTTTGAGGTTGCAGTGAGCTATCATGATGCCACTGCATTCTAGCCTGGGCAACAGAGCAAGATCCTATCTCACAAAAGAAAAAAAATAAGAAAACAATAAAGAGAAATCAACAAATCAAAAAACTTATTCTTTGGAAAAATCAATGAAATGGATAAACCTCTAGCCAGGCTAATCAAGGAAAAAAAGGGATGTGACAAATTACTAAACTCAGAAATGAAAGAGAGGGCATTGCTACTGATATTTTGGACTTGAAAATATAGTAAAGGAATATTACAAACAAACCTATGCCAATAAATTTAATAATAGATGAAATGACTAGTGCCTTGAGAGACACAAACTACCAAAATTCCACAAGTAGAAATAGAAACCCAACTAGCCCTGTTTCCATTAAAGTAATTAAATAAATAACAAATAACCTTCAAAAAAAAAAAAAAAAAAAACCAGACTCAGATGGTTTCACTCAGATGGTGAATTCTACACAAAATTTAAAGAAAAAAAATGTATCAATTCTATACAATCTCCAGAAAATAGAAGCAGAGAGAACACTTTCTAACTCATTCTATGAGGCCAATATTAACCTAATACCAAAATCATATAAAAATTTTACAAGAGAATAAAACTACAGACCCATATCTCTCATTGACATAAATGCAAAAATCTTCAGTAGTATATTAGTGAATAGAGTCTAACAAAGTATAAAATGAATTATATATCACAACCAAGTGGTATTTATTCCACGTATACAAGGCCAATTCAGCATTCAAAACTCAGTCAATGTAATCTACTACATCAACAGGCTAAAGAAAAGCAATTATATTATCGTATAAATTGTCTCAGAAACAGCATTTGACAAAGTTCAAAACCCATTCACAGTAAAAACACTCAACAACCTAGGAACATGGAGGACTTCCTGAACTTGATAAAGAACATCTAGAAAAATACTATGGTGAACATCATATTTAATGGTGAGAAACTAGATGCTTTCCTCTGAAGACTGAGAAAAAGGCAACAATGTCCCCTCCATCACTCCTATTCAAAATTGTACATGGAAGCCCTAGGTAGTGCAACAAGAAAAGAAAAAGAAATAAAAGGTATAACAATTGGAAAACAAGAAATAAACATGTCTTTATTCATAGACAACATGATTGTCTATAGAGAAAATCCCAAAGAATTGACTAAAAACTCTTCTGGAACTAATAAGCAATTATAGTAAGGTCACAGGATATAAAGTCAATATATAAAAGTCCATTTCTTCTCTGCATATCAGCAATGAATAACTGGAATTTGGAAAAAAAATACCACTTACAACAGCACCAAAAAAAAAAACCACTCAGGTATAAATATAACGAAATATATATAGGCTAAACGTGGAAATGTATAAAACACTGGTGAAAGAAATATAAAAAAGATGTAAATAAATGGAGAGACATTCTGCGTCATTGGTTAGAGGACTCCATATAGCTAAGATGTCAATTCTTCCCAACTCAGTTTATAGATTCAACACAATCCCATTAATAATCCTAGAATATGTTGTAGATATTAATAGATATTGAAAAATGGATTCTAAAGCTGATATGGAAAGGCAAAGAACCTAGAATATCCAACATAATCTAACATAAGAAGAAAGTTGGAGGACTCACATATCCCAGTTTCAAACTTACTATAAAGCTGCATTAATGAAGACAGCAGGTTTGGCAAAGGATAGATACATAGATCAATGGAACAAAATAAAGAGAGAAAATATAGATCTGCACAAGTACAGTCAATCGCTTTTGACAAAGATGCAAAGGCAATTCAATGGAGAAAGAATAGGCTTTTCAACAAAGTTTGCTGGACAAATTGGAAGTCCATATGCAAAAAATATGAACATAGCTGCACGCATTTCTCCTTTTACAAAAATTAACTCAAAGTGTATCATTTACCTAAATGTAAAATGCAAACTATAAAACTATAAGAAGAACATGTAGGAGGAAATTTACATGACCTTGGTTTGGTGGTGAGTTTTTATTAATAGACACAACATCAAAGCAAGATCAACGAAAAAAAAACAGATAATTTGGACTTTATTAAAATTAAAAGTGTTTGCTCGGTGAAATACACTGTTAAGAGAATGAAGAGACAAGATACGGTCTGGGAGAAAATATTTGTAAATCACACATCTGAGAAAGGACTTGTGTCCAGAATATATAAAGAACTCTTGAAACTCAACAATGAGAAAGCAAACACTGAATTAAAAATTAGGCAAAACATCTTAGCAGACACCACTCCAAAGACGACATATGGAAAATAAGCATATATAAAGATACTTACTGTCATTTTTCATTAGGCACATGCAAATTAAAATAACAATGACAGTAAAAACCTATTTGAATAGCAAAAATCTAAAATCCTAATACTAATTGCTGGCACTGATATGGAACAACAGGAACACTTAAGCACTGCTGGTGAGGCTGCAAAATGGTACAGCCACTTTGGAAGACAATCTGGCAGTTTCTAATAAAGCTAAACATAGCCTTACTATGTGATCCAGCAATCATACTCCTAGATATTTTCCCAACTAATTTGAAAACTTATGTCCCCACACAAACCTGCATGCAAATGTTTATAGCAGCTTTATTCATAATCTTCAAAAGCTAAAAGCAACCAAGATGCCCTTCAATAGGCAAAAGGATAAACAAACTGTGATACATCCATACAATGGAATACTATTTAGTGATTTAATAAAAATGAACTAGCAAGCTATGCAAACACCTAAATAAATCTTAAATGAATATTGCCAAGTTAAAAAAGCCAATCTGAAAAGGCTGCATAACTATTCTATATGATACCATATGCATTCGTTGAAACCCATAGCAAGCCTTGATGCACACAAATTAAAACATATAATTTAAAAGTTCAGGTATCCCAGCATGGAATGCTGAGTGTGATAGATGAATCCAACTGTTACAGATGCATTAAACAACCTCAGTGAAGGCGTGGGATAAAAATTTGCCCTTGTAACTTTGGAAATTAGTGGAGTCTGTACGCCTAAGCAGCAGTAGGAACTGTGCATGAGCATAGTGCTCTAGTTGGTAAAGTTGCTTCTCATCGGGGCACAGTATAGCAGGTCTGACATCACTATACACATACACTGGACGTGAACAACGAAGTGAATAATTGTGGGTGGTGGGAGCAGGTTTGTCACTGTTGGAGTGGGGGTCACAGACAAGCAAAGGGGAGGAGGCCTTCAACTGATGCGACAAGGCCCACCGCATTGTGAAGGTCACAGCAACATCTTAGACTAGTGTTTCACCAAACTGGGCAGCATGGTCTAGCCAAGTTGATGCATATGATTAATCAACATACTATTTTTCAGGAGAGAAAGAAGAGGTTCTGGGACAGGCAGAGCAGATGGATGCAGGTGTGGTGGAGAGTGCCTGCAAGTGAAAGCAGGTGCCAGAGGCAACAGGGACAGAGCTCTAGGGACAGCGAGGCCTGGAAGGCTACTGGCTTGAGTGATTGGCAGGACACAAGTGCCAGAGCTAAGTCAGCCACTGGGACCACAGGGCAATAACTAACTGCCACTCAAAGACTTTTCCCTGCCCAAGGAGCTATTTGTTTTCTGAGACTAATTAGAAGCACTGCCCTCAGGAAGAGTCCCATGCCAGCATTTGAAAATGAATCAATTTCCTAAGGAAGCGCTGTCCAGAGAGCTCCCCGGTGGCCAGAGGAGCAGCTGTTCCCACTTGGAGAGCACAGGCTCCATCAAGAGATGGTGCCGGCATGGCCAGCGGGGGCTGCTCTGTGGCCCACAGCAATGTGTGAGCAGCTGCCACGGAGCACAGCCTCTGGACTGGTGACCTGCCCATAATGTATCTAATCATTTATGTTTTAGGTTTTCTTCATCTGTAGAGGCAAGTGGCTTAGGTGGTCAAAGCAAATAAATCAGAAGCTGAGGGGGCTGCTCCACCAGATGCACCAGAGGTGGTGCAAGCACTGTTGGCCCTCGCCTCCGCCCTGCTGGGTGGCCGCAGAGAAAACTTGCTGAGCCTGTCTCCTCTATGAAACAGACTTGCAGTTCGAGTTCGATTAAAGGCTGCAAGGCTGGAAGTCACAATTTGTAAATCTGGTTGATGCTCTTGGTTCCATTCCATACTGCCCAGATACGAGAAAGTCGTCCACAGAGGAACTCGCTCGTCCATTCATTTATTCCTTCAGTTCATCATTCATGTATTCAGTGACTGTTTACTGGCCACGTTTCAGGCATTGGGAAGAGAGTGGTGGGCAAAATGGAGGTGATTTCTGCTCCCATGTGGGTTAAATTACTAAGGGATGATAGACCTTTTATAGGCAATAAAGTGTGAGGTGGCCAGAGGTGGTCTCTAGTGGACGTTTCAAGCAGGTGGGGGTTGAGAAAACTGAGACGGGGCTCTTCTGAGCTTGTGTTTCCTAGAAAAATCCATTTTAAGTTGTAAAGATTTATTTAATAGCTATATCTACTTCTAGTCTTAACTAAGAACCTCAAATTGAAATGTTCTTAAATTGCCTCCTGAAAGAGCCTCCCTTGAAAATGTAAAGGTGGAAAAACAATTTCTTTTACTGAGTTCTGTGCCGGCCTTTGGGCACCCGAGTCCGGCTTATGCGCTGATGGACGTTAAGTAGATGAGGAGCCGGAGTCCCTGCGCACGGGGCCTCCACGATCTATTTGGTGTTGCTTGGTTCAATAAGGGGAGGATAAAATGATCCTGGGATCTGAATCACTTTCAAGATTTCCCGAGAGGAGCGACACCCAACCTGGAGAAGCTGACGTGAACCGTGCCTGCCTGGCTCCAAGATGAGCTGGAGCCGGGGAGACCTGGAAGGTTCGTGCCAAGCCCCCGCCTGCATTCTCCACCATGCCTTCCACAGCTGTCCTCTCTTGCCTCTTGTTCTCTTTGGATGCTGGGTTCTTTCTCTTCCTCAACTAACCCAACACCCGATGAGCCCCTACCTGGAGCAGACCATGGCGAGGTTCTGGAAACCCGAGGTCAAGGAGAGGCCTCTGCCCGCATTGTTGCTGCCTGGTGGAGTTGTCAGAGCTCTCCTGTGTTTCAGAAGATGCCCTGGGAGATCCCAGTGTGTGAGCTCCCCAGTGGGCTCTCGATCCTGGCAGCTCCAGCAGAAAGAGAAAACCATGAAAACCCAGCTCTGTCATCTGACAATAGGACATTCCTGCTGTCAAAGATAAACAAAGCCAGACGTTAGGTAAAGAGATGAAACAGGTTCTCTTCAGTAACTCCTGACAGCAGGCAAAGAGTGGAGCTGCATCCCGTTTGTGCAGAGGTGATGGGGCTGTTGAAGGGGGGGAGAGGGAGCAGGGAGGAGGAGTGAGTGGGGATCTGGCAGGGTCAGGGAAGTGAAAAATTACAAAGGCCTGTAGGAGGGTTGGTTCGCGTAATGTGTCTGCCAGCTGGCAGTTGTCAAAGTTAGGGTTCTGTCCTCCCAGCTGGGAAACTGCACCCCCATCCCCTGGTGGAGGTGGGGCAGGGCCAGACCTGTGATGGGTACGGGTGCAAACTCGGACCCTGGGTTCTCATCCCAGCTCTACCGTCTACTTCCTACGTGGTCAGGGGTTGGTCGCCCTGCTTTGTCTCCAGGCTCTGGGGTCACTAACCTTGGAGTGTTTGAGTTGTGTCACCCTACAATCTTACGCTCATCCAGTGAGGCCACAGAGAAGTCACTCAATGGTTCCTGGGTGGTGGGTCTGTGGTGAAAGCCCTGAATATTGTGAGGGACGCCAGGGGCTTCCTGGGCAGGAATGGGTTGAGGTGCACCCGAGAGAAGGGTGGCAGGCGGGGGCCCTTGCCCATAACGTTGAGGTTGGCACAGCTATAAAGTGGGCCCGGACAGTGCATGGACACGTGCACAGCTCTAGCAGGGAGTGCTCAGGCTAGTCCTCCTTCTGGTCACCCTCTGGTCACCTGCATCCCCATAAGTGTCTCAAATTAGTAATGAGAATGCCTGGTCCTAATTCATACTCAGCTTCCATTTAAAATGGGGTTGTCTTGCTTTTACTGAACTTGAGGCTTAGAAAAGGGGAGGGGGCTTCTATCTGCCTTCTCTTCCTTTTGCTTCTTCTACCTCTTTTACCCAACCTGGTAAGGAGTTTTGACTCCTCTACAGCTGGTGGTGGATGCGAGGAGGCTTGGGGCTCTCTGGACTGACGGTGGTCCAGGCTGGGCTCTGCCATCCCAGTGCCCACGTGCAGCCGAAGCCCTGTCTCTGCCTGGCCCCATGGAGGGTCCTTCCCTCCTCGGCCCCTGGGCACCCAGAGGTTCCTCCCCGTTGGAGTCTCCTCATCCTCTGGGCTGCCCCCTGCGGCTGGATCTACGATGACTCCACTCCTGTTTTCTCTGGTCTGAGACCTGCATCTGGTTCCTGGGAATCATTTTCACAACTTTTACTCCTACAAACTCCCCCCAAACAAAAAGTACCTTCTATCAATGTCCTCCAGAAAGTGGCAGTATTTCTTGAAAAATTCTCAAGCATTTCACCTTTGCTATCTGAAAATCTGCATTTAATTTTGTTTCAATTGCCAAAGTCAAAGTTGTGGCACCCTGTAAAAGTCACTATTGATGTATAGGAACAATCTGTCTAAGAAGACTCATAGTTAACATCAAGGGCAGAGGCAGGGAGGACCCGCTGGGCCCGAGAGGGTGTGCTGCCAACCTGGGGGGCTCCAGGGGGAGTGTCCCTGTCTATTCTTCTGAGCCTCTTCATATGCTTTGGGAATTTCTATTTTATCTGACATCCCTCCTAGTGCTGTATTGTTTACATTAAAAATTTTTTCTTTATAGCATGATGTTTTGACATCTTAAAAAATCTATCTTGCTGGGGAGAGACTGCCCCTCCTGGGGTCAGTCAATTCTTAGAGACAGCAAAGGGCACAGCAGGCACGTGCCTTTGATATGCAAATGAACCCAATCCAGAGCCACAACCCCTCTATCTGGCCCATATACCCTAGGAGGCAGTGTTCCTCTGCCTTAATCATCCCAGGGCCAGGTGCCAGGCAACTAGGGACCACCCCTAGAGCTCAGAGCCCACAGAAGTTATTCAAACTAGCCCATCCTAAACTGTTCGCACAGCCCTGCCGTGGCCCGGCCTTGCCTATGCTGTGGAGACCCCAGTAAAGGCTGTGACCTGAGCCCTCTCCTACTCCTGTCTTCTGCCTCCTGACCACCTGAGGCTTCCCCACTTGGCCCTGCATGGCCTGACGCACCTCCCGTCTCTAGGACCTGGGAGTATAATAAATTTTGTTTTTGCTCCTGTCTTCTCTGTGGCAGCACCTGTGTGACTGTCTCATAAAAAACACAGAACAAGTGAGGAGACTGGGAAAGAGACAAATTTGCTTGCCCCCACGAAGGTCATTTCTAAGTGATGTTTAACAAAAGTTTTGAAAGTGTTAAAATAAAGTGGGACTTTTCTGCCCGCCCACGGGGCAGTAGAGCTGCCGTCAGGAATCATGACTCCTCTACAAACTGATCATACTTCTTGTAATTCCTTTTTCATTTTTTGATCTGCTCTCATTTATGGTTTTTTAAAATGACAGTATAGTGTTTTATCATTTACAAAGCATATTTCCATACATTGTCCAATTCATTCTCATAAAAACATCTGTGAGATAGGGTCTACGAACATATAAAACATACTTTTCTTGTGGTTGTTCTTGGCTTCCAAGCAGGACGCAACAACAAGAGCAAGGCATTTAGTACAATTTGAATGTAACCTTTCAGGAAGGCAACTGGCCTTACTCACTCAGCGACAACTCTTTCTTCCAGCCTGCTGGGTCAGGCCCTGCGCCTGGCCCCAGGAGGTTACATGCCTTTGCCAAAGCTGTTTCCACATTCCTTTGGGGGAAGAAGTGATTGTCGTATCTTAAATAATTTTGTGATTATTTTCTCATTCCAAAACCACAACATGCTTAATGAAGAAATATGGACAAATAAAAAGAAGAAATTAAAAGTCCCTTGCTGGCCCACATGCTAAAGTAACCAAAGTTGACCTAATAGAAACGCAAATACATATAACTTTCAGGAAAAGGGGTTTATTTTGTACATACAGTTTTTACCTGCTATTTAACACCAGATGATGAACATCTTTCTTTATCATTATATTGTCTCCTGCCACATTATTTTCTATTTCTGCATAATTATCCAATTTAATGAACACTGTATTAGTTATTTAATCTATACTATATTGTTGGCCCGAATCAATGAAAGATTCATCGTTTGAAATATTTCATTATCATATAGAACACTGTGATTAAAATTCTTGTACATACACTTTTAAAATCCACTCATCCATAGTTGCACTTGAAGAATATATTTCTAAATAGGAAATACCTAGGGAGGTACTGTACAAGGGCTTTTGATACATCTTTGATATTTTTTGCTACCAAATTGCTTTCATAAATACATCAGTTTCTACTCCTCTTGAAGAGTGTGTCAAATGCTTTTTCACAGTGTTAGCACTGGGATTATCCATGCTTGTAATCCTTGCCAATTCAATAGGTCAAAAAAAATAGCATCTCATTATTATAATGAGTAATGTTTTTGGCCCACGAAAACATAGAGGTCAAACATTTGGTGGCGATTATCTTTTGAAGTCGTCATTTAAAACGTCCTTGTTCTAGGGTATTTCATGTTATAATTTGTAACTGGAACGTTACAAATAGAAAATACTGATGTAATGTAACTAATTTGAGCTGGAAGGCACCTCTCTGAATGACTGCTCTTCCTTTCAGTGTCCTTAGAGTACAGCACTCCAACTTCATATTCTGTGAAAAGCAGTATCAATAGATAAATACTGTCCAGGCACACAATTCGAGGGTATAGGGATCCCAAAACAGCAGATAAGCAAACAATTTGTTATTAAAGCCTACACATATATTAAGAATATCCTCTAATGAATATGCAATGTGTTAATTCTGTAATAGCATTGTTCCAAGAAACTTAGTGCTTGCTAGTGTCTAAAAGTTGATAAGTTTATTTATCCTATCGTTTTGACTTTGCTATACTATGAGTAATTTTACAGATCCCTAATTTCAATGCCACAATCTCCAAGCAGAATGAAGTTGCTACATTCTTCCAATTAATTAACCAACAAATTTAATTTCACACTACAGAGCTTTGGAATAGCTACTGTTTACTGAAATTACCATTGCAAATAATGAAACTGAATGTTTAAAGAACCAGCGTTTAGTATTGTCAATTAAGTCTGGACTAAATGTTAATAAATATAACACAGCGTGGAAAACCATCTGCTGGATCTTCAGCTTCACGAGGGAATTTGCCATGAGCAGCTGATCTAGACAGCTTGTTGACGTGATGCTGGTCCTCCAGGAACCAATGGGCAGTTAGCAACTTGTGAAGCAGCCACTTCTATCAGGGGACCCTATTGCTAAAAGACCAAAAAAAAAAAAAAAGGTCAGGTTATTTCAGATTTTTAAGTTAGTTTATCGAATAATCAGCAATGTGCCAACCACCTCATTTTTAAAACTTTGCATATGATCTTGACATGTGTTCATTTCTCAGGCCTCTTTCCAGCCTTTATCCCTGGGCATACACACATGTGTTACACATGTGCAAATAGCATATATGCAATTTTCTGTTATTGCATCATACAGATATATGTTAATTGATGCTTAATCTTTAAATTACCATTTTGATTTACTGTGATAACTCATCACGTGAGTGGGCTATGATTTGCTTCACTGACCTTCTATCATTGCCATTTAAATTGATTCTTAATGCTGGTGATTATTAGTCATGAAGCGTGTGGATTTTTCATAGCTTGATATCATTTTCTTAGAGCAAATTTCCAGGAGTGAGAACATTAAGGCAAAGAGGAATTAATATTTTTATGGCTTTATGCTTCTTGCCAATGTATTCCAGTCCTGCTTATCCCCTGCTGGTACTCTTCCCAGTTATTTCTTTGGATATAAAGTTATCTAAAATTAAGAGGGTTTTTGGTTGTTTTTTCTGTTTCTTTTTCAGGTCCTATTCTATTCCCTACATTGCTCTCTCTCCTCTAGGTTTTTGTTTCGTCTGCTGGTCTTTCCCGTGGAGGCTGTCCTCCCATTTAAGAGTGAGGAGCTCCAAAGCTGAGGGGATCACTTACATACTGGTGATTGGGCACTGGCAGGTCTTCCTCCTGTCACCATCAGGAATCCTAATCTCTGAGGATGTCAGTTCTCAAAAGGCTGTATTCCAAGGGTACCCCTTCTGCCTTGCTGGCATTCAGGGAGCAGGCAGTGTGTGTGCAAATGTGGGCCTACAGCTGTGAGTGTACATGTGTGTGTTTGTGCATGAGGCTGTGTGTGTACATATTGGCATGTTCATGTGTGTGCGTGTGCATGTATGCATGAAGCTGTGTATGTGCACACATGTGCATGAAACTGTGCATGGTTATGTGTGCCATTTGGGTTTCTCTGTAGCCCTGGTGAGGCAGCCTGAGAAGTTTCCTGTTAGCAGCAGGAGGGACAGCAAGCCTTGATTTGCATAGTGCTCAGCCTGCTCTGAATTTGCAGAGAGCGCATAGGCCAGCTTGAGTCGGCCTGTGCCTACCAAATGAGATCATGTGCTTTAATTTCCAAATTTATGAATTATGGGACCTCAGGTAACTTCTTTGTTTTGTTTTATTCGTGACAAAATTTTCAAACACAGAAAAGTAAAGAAGGTATTCATTCATTTAAAATAAATATTTAATTATTTAAAAGTACACAATTTATTTCTTCATTTTTCCACTGATGGACAATTAACTTGTTTAAAAGTTTTCATTACTGAAAACCATGCCAGAGAAAAACCTCTGCTGTGTGTGGCTGGTTGTGCACATGATCCTCTGAGCTGGAGTGTGTCCCCGAGTGAAACTGCTAGATCATAGCATTTTCACCATTAATATTAGGGCCACGTTGCTCACCAAAGGGTTGTAGCATTTTATACTCCACCAGCAATTCTGAGAGTTCTGGGTTTTCAATATTCATGCCATCACTTGGTATCATCAGACTCCTCCTCCCCAATTTTATGGGTTTCAACTGGCCTTTCTTGATTATTTGCTCATCATTAAGTATTGCTTTTCTGTATGTTGCCTGTTTATTTCCTTGACCCATTATTTTTCTTTTTAATGGTTGAAGTTTTTCTTTCTGAGTTGTTATTCTTTATATATTTTGTCAACAGTTTATATTGTAACTATCTTCTCCCTGGGTTGTGTGCCTTTCAACTTAAAAACTTTTTTATTGTATATTGGTGAATTATAATTGTATATATTTATGGGGTATGAAAGATATTATGATATATGTATACAATGTGGAATTGTGAATCAAGCTAACATATCCATCACCTCAAGTACTGATTATTTATTTCTCCATTGGCCAACATCTCCCTGTTCCTTCCAAACCCAGCCTTGGGTAACCACCATTCTACTCGCTGCTTCTGTGAGTTTTTATTGTTTTAGATTCCACATATAAGTGAGAACAGGTAATATTTGTCTTTCTGTATCTAGCGTATTTCACTTATAATACTATCCTCCGGTTTCATCCATGTTGTCACAAATGACAGAATTTCCTTCTTTTTTAAGGCCAAATAGTATTGCATTGTGTCTATATACCACATTTTCTTTACCTACTCATTTGTTGAGGGACACTTCAGTCGATTCCATATCTTGGCTATTGTGAATAACGCTGCAATGAACATGGGAATACAGATATCTTTTTGACATACTGACTTCATTTCTTTTGGATACATATCCAGAAGTGAAATTGCTGGATCCTATGATAATTATATTTTTAGTTTTTTGAGGAATTTCTGTACTGTTTTCCGAAATAGCTAAACTAATTTACATTTCTACCAACAGTGTGCAGAGGTTCCCTTTTCTCCACGTCCTCACTAACACGTCTTTCATCTTTTTTGATGATAGTTGTTCTGACAGGTCTGAGGTGATATCTCCTTGTGGTTCTAATTTGCATTTCCCTAATGGCTAGTGTTGTTGAGCATTTTTTCATATATCTATTGGCCATTTGTATTCCTTCTTTTTAGAAATGTCTTTTCAGGTTCTTTGCTCATTTTTGAGTTGGGTCATTTGCTTTCCTGATATTGAGTTGTTTGAGTTCCTTATATATTTGGGGTATTAACCTCTTATCAGATGTATGGCTTGTAAATATTTTCTTCCAATCCATGAATTGTTTTTTTACTCTGTTAATTGTTTTCTTTGCTGTGCACAAATTTTTAGTTTGATTTTTGCATATGGTGTGAGATAAGGGTCCAATTTCTTTCTTCTGTATGTGGATATCCAGTTTTCCAACAGCTGTTATCGAAGAAACTATCTTTTTTCCTATTGTGCATTTTGGCAACTTTGTTGAAAATCAATTGACTGCTAATGTATGGGCTTATTTCTAGGGTATTTTGTTTCATTGCTAGATGTGTGTGTGTTTATGCCAGTACCATGCTATTTTCATTAGTATAGCTCTGTGATATAGTTTGAAGTCAGGTAGTGTGATGCCTCCAGCTTTGTTCTTTTTGCTTAAGATTGCTTTGGCTATTCAGAGTCTTTTGTGGTTCCACATGAATTTTAGGATTGCTTTTTCTACTTCTGTGAAATACATCATTAGAATTTTGATAGGAATTGCATTGAATCTGTAGATTTCTTTGGGTAGTATGGACATTTTAACAATACTAAATCTTCCAGTGCGTGAATATGAGATATCTTTCCATTTACTTGTGTCTTCTTCGATTTCTTTCATCAATATTTTATAGTTTTCAGTTTACAGATTTTTTACATCCCTGGTTAAATTCATTCCTAAGTATTTTACTTTTTTTGGTAGTTATTGGAAATGGGATTGTTTCCTTGACTTCTTTTTTGTTGTTTTAATGTTAGTGTATAAAAATACTACTGATTTTTGAGTGCTGATTTTGTATCCTGCAACCTTACTGTATTCCTTTATTAGTTCTAACAGTTTTTTCGTGGAGTCTTTAGGGTTCTCTCTATATAAGGTCATGTTATCAGCAGACAGCATCAATTTCCCTAGCTCCTTTCTTATTTGGATGCCTTTTATTTCTTTCTCTTGCCTAATTGCTCTGCCAAGGACGTCCAGTGCTATGTTGAATAGAAGTGGTGAGAGTGGGCACCCTTGTCTTGGTTATGGTCTAAGAGGAAAGGCTTTCAGTCTTCACTGCTGAGTATAAGGTGAGCTGAGGGCTTGTCATATGTGGCCTTTATTGCATTGAGGTACATTCCTTGCATACCTAGTTTGTTGAGTTTTTATCATGAAAAGATGTTGAATTTTGTTAAATGCTTTTTCTGCATCTAATGAGATGGTCATCCTGTGGTTTTTGTCCTTCATTCTGTTAATGTGGTATGTCACATTCATAGATAGTTTTGTACTTTCATATGTTTTGTATTATTAATTAGCAGCCTGTTCTTTCAACTTAAAGAATTCACTTTAATAATTCCATGCCCTGGACCCTTCTCTGACACCAGAAAAAGTTTGGCTGTCACTAGGAGAGAGGTAGAAAACCCACGTGTGGCCCTGAACCCGCAACCTCTGCCAGGCAGAGGTTGGCTGCCCCAGACACTGCACTGATACTTGGGAAAAACCATCTATCCCTGGCAGAGAGGCAGGAAAACCATGAATGCTGGGATTCTTCCTTGAAACAAGGCAGCCTCTAGACACCCCTGGGAGGAGGCGGGAGCACTACATGCTCTGCAGGCCTAGCCCGGAGGAAAAGACAGAATTATTTCCTCAGTGAGGACCACTGAGAAAGCCCGACCCAGAGGCTCAGGATCCAGAAACCCTCACATGCCTCCACCATGAGCCACCCATGGAGTAAATGCAGCAGCAGGACCTCCATGAGAGAAAAAAGCACAGAGAAGTTTCCTCTCCTTTCCCCTCCTAGATGCAAATTTGTGGCTGCCAGGGCAGCCGTGCAGCTAGTAGGTGCAGGTGTGTGCCTCCTAGGGCAGGTGTGCCTTTTCCAGGTGCAGAGTGTGCAGCTCCTAAGGCAAATGTATCCCTCCTAGGGCAGGTGTGTGGCTCTTAGGGAAGGTTGAGGGACTGCAGAAGTTGAGGTGGAATAGGGACACTGGGGACCCTTAGACACTCCAGGCTTCAGACAGAGCACTAGTTAGTGGAAGTTCCTCACAGCAGGAATTTGAAGCCTGATGTTTGCTGAAAATTATTTTAGAAACAAGAAAACTCAAGTCCAGCTGAACTGCAGACTATATTGATTTAATCCCTTACAGTAACAGCACAACAGAGGAGGTATGCCCATTTCCAAGCATAAATAGGATTTATCTCAGTCTCTACTATTCTTTTACACACAATAAAAATTTACAAGACACAAAATCTAAAAAAAAGAGACTCATTGTAAAGAGACAAAATAATCGAAAGATCCAGACCCACAGATGGGTCTGATGCTGGAAATATCAGACAGGGACTTTAACACAACTGGGATTAATGTGATAAAGGAGCTACTGGAAAAGGTGAGCAAAATGCATCAACAGATGAGGAATTTCATCAGAGTGATAGAAACTATAAAAAGAATCAAATAGAAATGCTAGAACTAAGAAAACAGAATATTAGAGATAAAGAATTCCCTTTAAGAGGCTTATTGCATGTTGGCAGACTGAATACAACAGAGGAAAGAAACCAGTGAACTTTGGGTAATAAATGGAAATTATCCAAACTGAAACACAAAGAGAAATAAAAAGAGTGAACAAAACAAAACAAGATCTCCATAATCAGCGAGACACGCTCGAGTGATGTAACTCAACATATGATTTATTGGAGTCACCAAAGGAGAATGGACAGTAAGAATGGGGCAGTGGAATGTTTGTAAAGGAATTAATGACTGAGAACTTTCCAGACTTAATGAAGAGAATCACAGATCAGCGAATTCTTAGCAGGATAAGCACACATAAGCTTACTGTTAAACATAGTCCAACTGTTGAAAACCAACATAAAGAGAAACGTAAAGAGAAAACCTTGAAGGCAGGTAGAGAAAAAAGAAACATCACACATAGAGCGTATAATAAGAATGATAGTGGGCTGCTCATCAGAAACAATCTATGCCAAATGACGTTGAAATGACTTGTTTAAAACGCTGACTAGAATTCTGTATCAGGGAAAATGTCGTTCAGAAACGAAGGTTGAGAAAGACTTCTTTAGACAGGTGAAAGCTAAAAAATTCATCTCTAGGAAAACTGCATCACTAAAAATGTTAGAAAGAAGTCATGGCGATTTAAGGGAACGCTATCTTGTTTGTGGTTCTAAGGATGGAATGAAGAACCCCAGAAAGAATTAATAGGTAGTAAATATAATAGATCTTTATATAATTGATACTATATATCCTTAAAAACTTTGGCTAGTTGAAAGAAAAATAATAAATAATTATCACAAGTTATATATGGAAACAAGGGGAGGTAGTAATTAAAAATATATTGTCTTAAGTTCCTAAATTGTTTGTGAGCTAACAGAATATTTTTAGAACATACCGTGATAAGGTAAAGATGCATATTGTAATATCTAAAGGAACTACTAAAAATTAACCCAGAAAGACGTAATAAAACATCATTAGGGGAAATAAGATAAAATACTACAAATATGTGATTCATCCCTGCCCCCCAATTAAAAAAAGGTGCCTGTAGTCTCTCAAAAACAAAACAAACACTATTAGGCACGTGACTTTCACATAATAGAAAGCTGAAATGATCAGTCTGGTTTATAAAAGTTTAACTTTAAAAGTTGTTTTGGTCCAGAGGCCACTGGGATACCAACAAAACAGACAGCTGTGTGGTGTTTAGAACCGGGTCTTTAAGGATCTAAAGAATAAACCACACTTTTCTCAAGGTGAGAATTGATCTCGGAGCTGAGCCACCCCAGCCCAGCATATTGCATGTTATATGGTCAACACCTCTTCCTCCACCCCCAGCTTGACCAAGGTAAAAATTGACAAATAAAATTGTACATATTTAAGGTGTATGTGTGGTGTTTTGATACACATGTACTTTGTGAAATGATCACCACAATGAAGCTAATCAACATATCTATCACCTCACATAGTTACCATTTTGCTTTGTTTTTGTGTGTGGTGAGAACACATGATCTACTCTCACAGCAAATTTCGAGTGTACAGTGCAGGATTACTAATCATAGTCACAGGCCATGCATTAGATCTCCAGAAGTCATTCACCTATAACCTGAAAGTTTGTATCCTTTGAAGAAAATCCCCCCATCCCTCCCCCTCCCCCAGCCCCTGGCAACCACCATTCTTTCCTCTGCTTCTGTGAGTTCTGCTGTTTTGGATTCCACAAATAAGTGAGATTAGGCAGCATTTATCTTTCTGTGTTTGGCTTATTTCACTTAGCATAATGTCCTCCAGATTCATTGATGTTGTTGAAAATAACAGAATTTCCTTCTTTTTAAAGGCTGAATAATATTCCATTATTCATATGCACCACATTTTCTTTATCCATTTGTCTGTTAATGGACAGTAAGTTGAGTCCTATCTTGGCTATTGTGAATAAAACTGCAACAAACACGGGATTAGAGATATCGCTTCAACATACTAATTTCAGTTCCTTTGGATGAATACCCAGTAGTAGAATTGCTAGATCACATGGTAGTTCTATTTTCAATTTTTTGAGAAATCAGGCCCATCTCTGTGAAATCCACCTTTTGAATGAACGGTACCTAATGGAAGAGTCTCTCATAGTTACCCACATGGTCCAGGAGACAGTAAATAACTCCCTTCCTCCTTCTCCTGCCCGCTCCTTCCAGCCTCCCTTCCCTAGGGTGGAGGCCACCCTCCTCTGAGCTTCCCTCCCCTCTGACTCGCCCCATGGCATTTCTTCCTGCAGGACGTGAGCACTGAGCCTGCTCAGCACAACTCCCTGAGGCCAGAGGGGAGGATTCAGGCCCAGGACGTGGGTGGCCGGCCAAATGGACAGGAGGGGTCTGGGACAGAGTCCTGGCCAACCACCACTGATTGGCCACACACCTTGCAGTACCTGCCTACCTCTCCAGTGGGAAAAGAAGAGGACCCTACTGGCTGATTCCTCCGTTAATGTTTTGTGACTCAGATAACTTGTGTTTCAACAAATACTGCCCCTTTACAAAAATGTGTGTTTTCACACACATTTGCAAACTTTTTACAAAAAAGTTTGTTTTTACTGATGAAGCTGTATACAAAACAGATATACCCCAAGGACTGTGTTTTGAAGCTTATAAAATTGATTGTAATTCAAATAGTCATATTTCTCCAGCCCTGAGTCATTATTTTAGTAACACTCAGTAGCTAGAAAAGACCATTTGCGTGTGTGTGTGTGTGTGTGTGTGTGTGTGGTGGGGGAGGGGACTCTTAAACCACCACATCACCTTAGTTTAAAATCAAGTGACCTGGTTTACATTTTTCCAGTCTTTCTTAGTGACAAAACACACTTGAGGACAACCTGAGATGTCTGTGCCCAGAGCGTGTCATGAGCCAGCTCCTCACCTAACAAGTGAGAGCCGGTCCTGAGGGCCCAGCTCCCCAGCACAAGGAAGGAGGTGGTGGGCCTCCTACTCCCGCTCAGCCTGGCTCTGTGAAATAGAATTGATGGATTTTTAGCGTAACAAGGGATCTCTAAGCTTAGCTGCTTGAACTGTCTCCTGCAGCTGAGGAGACAAGCCCAGAGCAGGGTAGGGATGCCCTGCAGGCTCACGTGGCTGGCTGGTGGACATGCTGGAAAGGGGATGGCCCCTCCCACATAGCCGTCCTGTATCCATCAAGCAGTGCACATTCTGCAGGCACACGGGGTTTCAGCATTTAGTGGGGCAATCCCCAGGCCAGGACTGGGGGCTGAGGACTCAGGGGAAGGTGTGGTCTGGATGTGTAGGGTGCCCAGCAAGCAGGGGGAGATGGGAGAGGGCAGAGGGAAGGCAGCTAGGCAAGGGAGCCCAGGAGAATGGCAAGGAGGCCCAGCACTTCCTGGCACCTTCAGGGGACACCGGGGACAAGGAGGTAGGTAGGACAAGGAGGAAGGAAGGTGGGGCCAAGCTGGGAGGGACATCTGACCACACCCAGATGTGTGGTTGTGAGCACTGTGTGTGCCCAGTGAGGAGCAAGCCAGCCCAATGCAGCTCTCAGCCTTTCTGCAGGACAACCGGTGAGAGGACCTGCGGGGTGACGTCTGCTCCTTCTGCCCTGCTATGGTTTGAATGGTCCCCCAAAGCTCATGTGTTGGAAACTTAATCCCCAGTGAAACAGTGTTGGGTGGTGGCGACTAATGAGAAGTGATCAGGTCATGAGGGCTCTGCCCTCACAAATGGATTAACTTCGTCATGGAGTGAGTGGGTCAGTCCGTGACAGTGAACATGTTATAAAAGTGAGTTCAGCTCTCTCTCGCCTGCTCACCTTCCGCCATGGAATGATGTAGCAAGAAGGCCCTCCCCAGATGCCGGCACCTTAATATTGGACTTTCCAGCCTCCAGAACCATGAGCCAAATACATTTCTGTTCATTACAAATTACGGAGCCTGTGGTATTCTGTTATAGCTGCACTAGGACATGCAGTTTAATGGACTAAGACACACCCCCTCACCTGGTACCCCCTCCTTCATATTCACCCCCCACGTCCTTTCAGCCCTGATGCTGCATTACTTGCCTGCTAAGCCTGTTAGATGTCACCTGCATCCTGTTATCTGTGTACACATCTATCCCGTCTTTAACTTTGGAATGCCTGCCATCCTGGCATCCAGCGCCTGTGCAGCTCCTGGCACCAAGCAATTTCCTTGAACCCAGATGCAGAGGCCCAGGCTGCCTACAGCCTGAGTTGGCAGTCGTGGGGACCCTGGAGTCCTGTCTTTGTTGTTGGAAAATGGGCTAAAGGCACACTCTCTGGCTACTAGCAGAAGCCCAGGGTCTTCTGCATTGCTTAGGTTTTTATCTGAAGATGGAAACAAGTTTCTGGGCTCCATGAGAACTAAAAGATTGTGTAGGCATTCTTGACGGCCAGAAGTGACTGTAACTCTTTCCGGTGAGGCCAGAATGTCCAGTGTGGAAAGCAAACAAGTGCATGAGGACTGGAAATAAATTTTTTAAAACTTTTAAAAGTTTTTAAAATGTGTGATGTATGTGATGTGTGTGCGTGTGGAAGATACGAAGTGATTCTCAAGTGACATATGAGAACTAAAAATAGGGTTTAGCAGTATCGCTGGAGTTAAAATCAATGTACGAGAACTAACTGCATCTCTATATACTAGCGGTAAACCTGTTGTGAAATGCATTTTTTATTCATTTGTAATAATAGACAAATCCACTTACCTTAAAAAATATGAATGACTCAAGAATAAAATAACAAATCTGGAAAATGTTCTACATGTTTACTGGAACAATTACAAAAGTATCCAGAAAATCACTGGAAAGTGCTGAACTAAATGCAGAGGTATGATATGATCATAGATTGGAAAACTAATTTTTAAAAGGTCAGTTCTCCACAAATTGATCTATATTAAAAAAAAAAATCACTCTACATGCCAAGCCCCATGTTAAGCATGAGGATGCTGATCTTTGGGCTTCTGTTTTAATTATTTTTGTTCATGCCTCTTCTCCCCTGTCAGACCAGGAGCCCCTCAGGGTAGGGATCTCGCACAGGGCCAAGATTATGATAGGAATCAAACAACAATCTGGTATAGCTACAAAACACATTTTTCTTAACCTCAAAGTGTTATAAGATGCACAGCTGTTTCCTGTGACATGTTATAAAGATAAACACTTCCTTGCAAGGAAAAAAGTGTCCTCTCCAAATTGATCCTGTAAGCAGACCCAGAATGAGTTACGCTGGGCTGGATAGAACAGGGTCCTGCAGCGTAAATGAAGATGTGATCTCTCCTTTGTGGAGTCAGCCAAAAGGAGACGGCTTACACAAGCCAGGGAGATTCTCATCAGACAACTGGAAGACCTTGTGTTGGAAAACAGACAATACTCTTCCTAGGATGACAGGGAGGCCAGAGGCAGGAGGGACACAGCCCATTTTCCAAATGGCTTTGTGACTCCAGAGGTAGAGGTGGTCAGGGAGAGAGGCCATGACTGCCCCTGAGGTTAGCGGCCTCCTGTGCGTCCTGAGCCTGCCTGAGCCTTGGCGCCTGACCTGGTGCGCTCCAGAACGTGTTGAGATCCACGTGCTACACCAGGGTCACCAAACTTTTTCTGCAAAAGACTATAAACGAATGAGGTGAATGTGTCCTAATAAAACTTTATGGGCACTTCAATTGGAATTTCATATCATTTTCGTGTGTCACGAAAGAGTATTCTTTTCATTTTTGCCAATCTGTAAAAATGTAAAAACAATTCTAGCTTGTGGCCCATACAGAAACAGGTATGCGCTGGATTTGGCCTGTGGGGTTGTAGTTCCCAGGCCTGTGTTCTTAGGTGACACCTCTTGTTTCTTTTCATATTAGTCCCCTCCTCACCCCACAGTGGGCTGCTCTCAGTTGCCTCTTGCTCTCAGAATTTCCCAGGAGACGAGCAGCATGTCAGGTCGAGCTCCCCAAGAGTTCCCTCTCCATGGTCACCCCCACCTGGAGAGTGCAGTGCTGGTCTCCCCCCTTGCAGGCACCCTGGTTCCTCTGCATGGGCAGCTGAAGCCTCCTCAGGCGGCTTGGGCAGCAGGCCCTCCAGTCACCACACAGGGCTCACCTCCTTTCCTCCCAACAGGCCAGGAGGAAAGGAACCTGGGAACCGCGGAGGAAGAGGGGAAGGAGCTGGGGAACGTGGCCAGCGGAGGCTGTGCCCTCTGCCCGGAGTAGGAGCCTGGGTAGAGCTCAGGCCATCTGAGCCCTCAGGCCACACCTGTAGCTCAGAGCTCTTCCCCAGGGCCGGACATGCCTTATGCGGTCCCTGGGTCCCTGAGTGCTCAGCACAGCGCCTGGCCCTCAGCGCGTGCTCAGTCTGTAGTAGAGAGACATTTATCCTCGGGAATAACAAGTCCATGTGCCAGTGGATGTGTTACCTTCCCAAAAAGGAAAGCCGAGTCTCCTGTCATCGTGTCATTCTAGTGTGTGCGCCAGTCTGGATCTTGGCTTCTGCACCTCAGTCACGCCTGTGAGACCCAGTCCGTTCCTTGCCATCCCTCCATAGTTTTGTATCATTCCATATACAAACTGAAGGAAAGCATTTCTCTGAGGCAGGGGCTTTTTCCTTTCCTCGGAACAATCAGTGCTGACGTGGAGGGACCCCTTCTGAACTAAGGACTGCAGCCGGCAGGGCCCTCTGGGACTGTGACAGGTGAGGAGCTCACCCAGGGTCACCAGCGAGCTTGTGCCGCAGCAGAGCCTGCAGAGAGGGTGTTCAGTCACGAGTGAGGACGGGCTCCTTCCGTCACCCTGCATTTCCACAGTTAGGGCTTTGGATCCTTCACTGTTCAGATGGGAGGGTGAGCTGGCCAGCATGCGGGAACCACCTCAGTGCCAAGATAAGGCCGTCTTCCCTTGCCCCTTTCCCACCAGGCCGAGTCCTCCCTGACCCCCCAAGCTCACATGGTGGTTGCTCAGGGAAGGTCTCGTGAATGGACAAGTCGCGATACATCTAGATGGATGGGTTTGCAGGAATCTGGAGGTCCAGGAAGATATCTGTGTAATTGCTCAAAAGCAGCTACAAGGAAGGCTCTTATTTCTTCCTGCTAAATATAGCTTCAGATGAACAATTGCAGGGGATCTGTAACTTCTGCTCTCCAGTAAATCAAGCCATATCTTAAGATTCCTGCTCCTAAAATAGAGCCCAGATTGTGGTCTCAGAAGTGAGTCTCCGAGGATGGCTGCGGGCAGGTGAGCTTCCTTGGAGCTCTGAGCCGTGTGTGAGCCTCGTGCTTTCTGGTACACGAACGTGAGGGGAGCTTGCTTTCCTCTGCTATTTCTTCTGAGGTTGGAGTAACCCAGCAAGCACCAGGTGATGTTCACACGTCACCACTCACCTCTCATCCCTAAGACACCTGGCAAGGCAGGGGTTGTTACCCCTATTTTAAAGGTGAGGATGCCAGGGTCGGGGTCATGACAGGAGAAGGGCGTTTGCACCTCTGATGCCTCACAGTGGTAGTGCTTTTCTGGACAAGACAAACAGCGCCAACTTGTCAACTATTAGTGATTGTTTTTCCTTCCTTCCTTCCTTCCTCTCAAGTTCTTGAGATGAACACCATGCCTTATGCTGGAAGCAGCTAGGCAAATAAGATTTAAAAAAACTCGTTTCTTCTGTGTGTAGGGGAAACAGCCCCACGAACAAACAGTGGTGGGGAGGACAGGACCAGTGGAAGGGACAGAGGGTGACCCTGCCGGGGACATCAGGCTCCTCAGAAGAGCAGAATTTCACCAGGAGAAAGGTGAGTGGAACAGCAACCCTGGAAGCAAGAACAGCAGATGCTAAGGCGGGGAGGATTTAAAGAACAAGGCACATCCAGGAAATGGCAAATTCCCCACGTGGTCAGCATAAGGGCGCAGCGTGGGAGAAGGTGCAGGGGAGCTACCAGCTCATCCACTGACCCAGACACAACCCCAGTCCTGACCATGGCCTCCAGCCTGGCAGATGAAGGCAGGAAGGAGACACAGGGACTACCAACCCCAACCACTCCACTCTATAGGTAAGCCGTCTGTTTGACCTGGGGCCGCAGGGTGGGGTAAGGACAAAGCTGGCTCCCTAATCCTGTCTCAAGTTTCCTGGGCTGTGCAGAGCCAGCCACAGAGAGGCTGAGCCAGACCCCGGGGGAGGCTCAGATTACTTGTGGTCCTGACCACCTCACCAACTGAGGACCATGTCCCTGAGCCCCACGGGAAAGAGGAGGTGTGGCTCACCAGGAGAAAAGCCCATCAACTACAAGCTCAGCTGTGGTCCACTGTACGAGGAAGCTGCTGAAGAGGCCAAATAGATCCCAGGTTACATCAATAGAGGAGGGTGTGCTGAGCAAAGGAGGAGACCCTGGCTTAGTCCATGTGGACCAGCTGGAGAGCACACACAGGAGATGGCCAGGCTGCTCCTGCAGCCAGCGTCATGCAGAGTGGGAAGGACAGCAGCTGCACCTCTGGCATTTCAGACCCAGAGGACATGTTGCTGCTGGTGGGGAAAGCAAGGTCACTGGGGACAGTGACCCAAACCCAGAGTTTCTTCTACACTCACCATCCTTGAGTCTACAGAGGCATCCTTATGTAGCTCAGGATGCCCTCAAACTTTATTGTATTTTTATTTTTAGAGACAAGGTCTCGCTCAGTCACCCAGATTGGAGTATAGTGGTGTGATCATAGCTCACTGCAACCTCAAGCTCCTGGGCTCAAGTGATCCTCCTGCTTCAGCCTCCTGAGTAGCTGGGACTGCAGACGCGAGCCACCACACCAGGCTAATTTTTCTTATTTTTTGTAGAGACAGGATCGCTCTATGTTTTGAACTCCTGGCCTCAAATGATCCTCCCACCAGTGCTGGATTCAGGCATGAGCCACCATGCTCAGCCCTCAAACTTTAATTTGTTGAGATACCTCTCTGGCCAGCACAAATTCTGCAATTACAATTCTATTTATTTAATGGCTTGTTTATTTCAGGAGGTACATCGGCATGGGCTACATGTTTGTGGGCTGGTTGCGGGGTTACCTTGCTTACTTGCAAGTTGTGAGCCCTTTGTTACACAGTATCTACATTGCATCTCTGCTGCTCTCCTGGCTGCCTTTGAGTCATGGAGGTTAGCCTGGATGTTACTGGAAACAGTTTCCTTTTGGACAGAGCCATGCAGTGGGTGCCTGCTACTTGACCCAAACTAATTTTCTCCCCTGCTGTGTTGGACTTCAGAACAGGTCATTCCTCACTGTGAAACTGAAGTAGGGGAAAGCCAAGCACAGCACTCAAAGAAAGCAAACTGTGCTGGGCAGGATATTTATTTTCATTAGGAGAACTACTTATCATTTTAACCAACTGTGATAGATACTAACCATCTGAGCTGAGCAGGTGTAATTTGAAGAATTAGTAGTGTATTGTAGGGTGGAGGAAGAGATGTCTGCTGTCTGGAGACAAAATTAAGGCTAACGTCCTACCCTAAGAGTCTACGTTAGCAGACTCAGAAATGTAATTCTGATCTCTCAGTGTCTGGTAACAAGCCATTGCTTTTTATTGCGTGTTATTTTAAAATTCATTCAAGTGTGGAATAAATTATATTCAGAGAGCTATGAGAAAAACTCCTATGTAAGTCAATTTGGAGGGCTTTTACATACGGCGGGACATAATGAAAGAATAAAGCAGCCACTAGGTTATGAATCAATTTGTCTCAATTCCACTCCAAGGACAGCTGAGTGCAGACACACACGACCTACAGCTCCACATCTTCACACCTCCCACGGCACAACGCCCCCTGTCCCTTGCATGCCAATATGGCTGTCACCCATTTATTCCCAATGCCCACAGTGCCAGGCTCCCAGCACCCCTGAACCCCTGTCACAGCCCTCTGCACTATCCATTACCCATGCCTTAGATGATTCTTAACTTACTGACCTCTAAAAATCGGAGGGCCGCAGGGCCCAGTCCCCAGACTTCTCTTTCCTTTCTATATTTGCCCTCCACGTGATCTCATCATGTCCAATGGCTTTGAACACCATTGGTTGCAGTGACAATTCCCATATCTGTGCCACTTACCTGAACTCCTTCTCACCTTCAGACTCAATATCTACTCTTCCATCTCCCCTTGGAAGCCAAAACACACCACAAATGTAAACGTTCAAACTTAAACTCTGGATTTCAGCTCTCCCCACACCTCCTTTCCGTGCACCAACCCCCCATACCCCAACTAGCCATTCTTGTCTCAGCAAAGGGCAACTCGACGTTGAACTCTATAACCAGCTGCAGAGACTAAAATCTGGCACCATCTTTTCTACCCAGCTTGAGCCAGATCAGTGGTGGGGCATGGAAGACACCAGATTCCTGGTTCTTTTACCAAGGTAGACTTGCTATAATAAATGCCAACTTCAGAGATCACTTGATCGGCAGCTAATAGGTTCTCCTTGGGCTTCCTCCTGCACACAATCTGCTTGAATGTCCCACTGCCTGTAGGATCCAGCTAACCACATAGAAAAGCAGGACCTTCTGCTGAGTAAGGGCTTGAGATTCAGACCCTGCTGCAGGTGGATCACCACCCCATTCTCCAACATTTCCTATGGAATTGGGACATTAGTTGCCAACAGATTAAACTAGATGGCTTCTTCCTTCAAACATATCCATAAATTTAAATGGGAGGGAAAATCCTTCTGGGAGGAAAAAGATTTGAATTCTACCCTTACCCCAGCTCCTGTGCTTGAATTCAAGATTTTTAAAAAAGGAAGAAAAGAACACCTGTGTGAGAATTCAGTGGTCCCAACCAAAACTTAACTGCAGGTGCTGCAGTTTTATAGGGGGGGATCATTGAAAGGACTCATGAGACTCCCCATGATGCAAATGAAGGTAAAAGATACTGTGGAAGGAAAGAAGCAAAGGCAAGCACAGAAGGGCCTGAGACTTCCACAGACAGACTCCAAGGATCCTATTCCAGTTGCACAAGACATTCTTCACCTTTGAAATAGGAATCACCAAGATACGTATGAGATTTCTTGCTGGTCTCAGGGGAACTAAGGCACAATTGAGCTGGGAATGGGGTGCTGCCTCTAGGCACATGGTCATGCCTTGGGCATTGGAATGTGTCTAAAATGATAAGACCTTAAAATCAAGAGCTGTAACACCTGCCAACTGGGGATTTTTTACAATGAACCAACATGACTGAACTTGAGCAAGACAGAAAGGATGTCTTCCCTATTACGTTGAAGAACAAGCTGTCTTCCCACCTTCACTTACACCTTAACCCTTAAATCTGTCCACTTCTCTCTGCACCTGCTGTCCCCACCCTATTCCAAGCCACCCTCATGTCTCACCTAGATTGTTACAATTGCCTCCTGCCTGGAGCCCTGCTCGACGTTGGTTACCTGTGGTAGAGATGGTGAGTTGGCACACTGCGTTGATTCCAACTCTTTCCAGGTCTGTCTTCCTCTCTACTACAAGGGCTGAGCAGCAAAAATTAAGTTTTGGGCATTGCTTTGCACCTGTTACATATGCAAATTAGGTTCCATCAATTAGACGCTTTCATGCAGGATATTGAAGAAAGTCAGGGGCCCCCTTTCTTCCATTTCTGCTATTTCCATTGGCAGAAATGGGAGATCTTTCTCTAACAGTAGTCCAGGGTCCATTCACCAGCTTTGTGGGCATGTGGAGGCAGGGCTGTCGTGATAGCAGTAGGTTCCTAACAGTGGATCACAGCTCACGTATATTTTTCTCCCAGGATGGAATGAAGAACATGACAGAAGAATTTAACTAGATTACAAACGTTTGAAAAAACCTCACTGAAGGGAGTGGGGTAAAGGTGCTGACCTATGTAACTGGAAATGGGTGGAGTTTATAAGATTAAAGTCAAAAGGAACTATGCATAACCACAGCATTTTATTTGGTAGAGTTGTTTCTTACAGGGTGGTGTGGATTAACAATTCTGAAACCATTACACATGGGTATTGGAATTGAATAAATAAGTCAAGTGGATGGTGGGAACTAGGCTTCTCACAGTCAAAGGTAGGTGTCCTTGTTCCTGATAAGGTAAGGGAGAAGGCTAGAATGAACCATGTGGTACTGTATGAAAATTGGAGACATAATTATGAACTCTTGTTCAGCCTAATATAGATACAGATGTGTGTGTGAGCGCACGCACATGGATTAGTATGTACACACGTGATTCCTAGCTCTGTTTTCTGAGAATGTCTGGAAGCAACGACAGCTCTGTAACAATAAGCATGCCCAGTACCCACATTTTGGCTTCTAATATCATTCTTCAGGAAAAGGAACCAGGGATCCTTGAAGAAGTGGATGACTCCAGGGACAGGGCAGGGAATATACAAGATGATCCTGCAGTATCTTGTACTGAAAAAGCAAGGAAGTGCTCAAAAAATACAGAATGATGGAGGCATGTCAAAGGGACACAGGAGCAAACTGAAAGAGCTCCCATTCAGCTGTTTCCATTGGCAGAAATGGGAGATCTTTCTACAGCAGCAGTCCAGGGTCCATTCACCAGCTTTGTGGGCATTTGGAGGTATGTCAAAGGGACCTCACCACCCTGGAATGGTTTGCACCCAGATGCGGAAAGAGCTCCCAGTGGTCAATGCTGGAACAACTTGAGCAACAAAATAAATAATGTACTATTGGATTATAACCCAAAGTACAATACAAATATCCCTGAGTCCACACTGATGTCAATGATTGGATAAATGAACAGATGGGGGAGAATGGACAGGTCTCCGGGACAACAGAGTTCCCAAGTGTTGATGTGGACACCTCCTCCTCAAGGCAGTGGAGCCCTCTGAACCCCACATTCAACCCTGCCCCCTGATACCCTGTGGTGCAATCCCGCAGGCATGCAGCTCATGTGTCCAACACTGTTCCTTGTTTGTGTACATTTCACATAGTGACTGTGACAATGACAAAATGACAAGGGCACTGTCTGGCACAATGGGACACAATCAATATTAACACTCCCCCCCTTAGAATGGAGATGAGAATTACAACTCAGTAACATGTTTCCTAAAGCTCTGCTCAGTCATGGAAAGACTGCCCTACTCAGCAGGGCAAATGAAGTTAGAGCCTTGTTTCCAAGCCATTTGTGTCCAGAATAACTAGACTTGAAGGAATTTTCCAGAACTCCAGACTTAGGCCAATACCTCTCTATTCTGTCCATAGGGACAGAACCTCCAACCTAAAAATAGACAGGGGTGGTGTGAATACATGGGTGCGTTTGCTTTGAAATCAGGGTAAACAGCAGCTGCATCTTGTCTACAGGGCACATCTGGACACTCCGACATCCACGCCACTCAGAGGAAGTTGTCAGTTGGAGGTCAAAAAGGCACGTCTTACGGTGGACAGTCAAACGCAGGGCGGGGATTAATCTTAGGTCAGCATCTTCTGGAGATAACTGAGAGGCTTTGAATGCTGTTTATTAATTTTTTTTAAAATAACTTTTCCTTTTTTTCTAATCATTCAAAGTTATCTTAAAGGACAAGCTCTCTCATTACTTTTCAGTTTTAAAAGTTTGTCAGCAATCCCGTTAGTCTTTCAGATGAATTTTAGGGCCAATTTTTTTTAGTTCAATGAATCCCACTGGGAGGAAACTGCATTAAATCTCTATACTAATTCAGGAAGAGTGTGTATCTTTATGGAAGTTACTCATCCAGAAACAGAATACTGTAACACAGGTAGCGGTATGAACACAGGGTGTCTGGGGAAGATAAGACTTAAATGAAGATTTGAAAGTGAGACTCTGTGCTAGTTCATGCAGAAAGCAGCATTTCTTTGCATTTGGCTTGTAATCAAAATGGAATTTACACCGCTCACATCATTCGTTGTGAGTCTTTACACTTGCTTTGGCCATTGATTTCAAGCTTGCTTTCTTTTTTTTTTTAAATCTTCTAATCTGCTATCTCTTAGGAGAAGATGTCAGCTCCATCTTATTTGCTTTCGTGTTTCGTAGTGCTTAGAAGGTGAACAATGAAATGGGCTAGGAAGGCGACTGCCGGGCTCTGCTCTTGGGTCCGCATCGCAAAGGCCAGGGGCGCTGCCCGCGCTGCCACTCCCTGGTCAGGGCTCATGTGGGGCCAGTGCTCAGCGCTGAGCACGTGGACGCCACATCCAGCGGGTGCATCTGGAGTCCAGTTGTGTTGAAGAAATGCAGAAGTGGGCCGACCTTGTTCTCAAAGGGCCGCACGGGAAGGTGCATTTGATGTGTTTTCTACAGATTGTGAAGGCGGACTGCACCGCTGGTTTTTACACGAAGAGCCAAGTCCCCCTGGCCCACTCCCAGATGCAAAGGTGGACGGTGGAGGGAGCACGCTCATCACTGGGGAAGTGCAGGGAGAGGCCCACTGGTCTGCTCTTGACTACTGGGGATGCTGTTACAGAAGCCAGGAAACACTGATTATCTTTCCAGAGCAACAGTCTGTTTCCAAGCCCCGGGGAGCCTCTGCCTTCTGCCCCTCTGTTCCTCCTCTCTAACCTCCCCCACTTGCCAGCACCTTCTCTTCCATGGCTCTGGGGACACCCTGCTCCCTGTCTCTTCAGCTTGGGGCCCAGAATAGCTCCTGCTCCAGATGGCTGGTGCATGTGGCCCAGCGTTCCTCCAGCCTCTTCGCCAATCCTTCCATCTTCCAAGCTCAAGTGAGACAGCCTCCTGCATGAAGCTAGTAAGCGAGCGGGAACCGGTCCAGACTCAGCTGGCTCCCCCGACCCCTCCAGCCCCTGCCCTGCACCAGCCCTGAAATCCCTGCCCTCATCAAAGCAACATCTCTGTGCACATAATTGTTGATCAATTAGTTAGGCAGGTGGGGGGAGGAGGGGATGGGTAAACTCACACCTAATGGGTGCGGTGAGCACTGTCTGGGTGAGGGGCAGGCTTGTAGCTCTGACTCGGGCAGTGCAAAAGCAATATACGTAACCTAAACGTTTGTACCCCCTTAATATTTTGAAATAAGAAAAGGAATATGTATGAAATACAGTATAGTAATCATTTGGATTGGGGGGGCTTACGACTAAAAACAGAAGAATAAAATATTATGTTACTGGGGAAAAAAAAGCAACATCTCTGTGCCTCCTGGGAGGCTCCTCCGGGCCCCCACACCCCCTCCTCCGGCCCAGCCCTGCTCCTGGCAGCCACAGAGAGCCCGGGAGCTCGGGGTCGACCATGTGCTGACTGTTCATTTCCCATTTGCTCCCATCTGGTTCCCCCATTCTTTTTTGTGTGGGGTTCAGTGAAAGGAGGTGAGGGCAACCATCTCCTTTTTAAAATGATACAAAATATGACAAGGGAAATAGGGCAGGAGAACCTCACATACATACATGGACATGGTGCTGTACAGGCATTTCCTCCTGCAACTCTTACAAAAATTTTTTGAAATACAAATGGTTATTCCTTGTTGCTTTTCACAGGTGATACAATGGGAGCTCAGAGAGTCTGTACACTTGCCTGGTACTGGAACGCAGCGCTTCACAATGCCAGTATTTGCGTCTTTCTACTCGGCATGCAATGCTGTTCCTTGAACAAAAGAAACAGTAAAGGGAAGAGGCAGAAATAAATTGAAGATATGATGAAAAGGCAAAGCCACTTCCCTCCTAGGTAAGATATTTTCACAGAATCAACACAATGCTTTGTTTGGTACAAGTCTGCAGGGACAGGGACACTGCATCACACCAGCCGTGGATCCATATAAAGCAAACCCCATAAAAAGATCCGTGTATTTTTCCAATGTCGATTGAGCACACACATGAATTTTCATGAGATTTAAGCATCAAAGACTGTGCCTTCAACTCGGCAGGATTCCATTAGGCATCACAAAAATTTTAAGTCTCACTAAATGGAGAGAAATTTCTATCAGTTTGCCTTTGATTTAGTATCCATGGCTTGGGTTTGTAATTGACCATCCTGCCTTCTTTATTCTCATTTCCTTTGGAATAATTTTCATTTGGTGAAATTGACAAGAGAGTCAGAAAATGGGGAGAGGACCAGTTAGACTCTCATGAATGTGGACAGACCTCACAGTGAAACAGCACTGGCCCTGGAGGAGCAGCCCAGGAGGGTCAGGTAGGAGCTGGAGGACTACCTGGGTCACCTGCTAAGCAGTACAGGCTGGTGGCGCACACCCAATCTGGGACTCCCAGTCAGTGTATTCTTCTACCACACTCGCTACCTCCTGCACTGTCCCTAACAGCACCAACTAAGCTAATCATGAGAATTCCAAATAACCTAATTAATTCCTCTTTTTGTTGGACCCAGTCAGGAGCCGTAAAAATGTCCTAGCTAGGTACTAAATGGGTCCATTTTGGGGCCTCACTCTGAGATGGGGAGGGCAGGGAACATTTGAACATGGACAGTGGCACGCTGGTGAACTGCAGTGGTTCTCTCGTTTTACAAAAGGTTTTATAATGTGCAATATGCCCTATAACCCCCTCCAGGCCTGCCGCAGTCACATTTCTGTCTCCCCCCTGCAGAGCTAGCCAGCCTCTTGAATTTTGTCTTAATCTTTTCCTTTCTTTGCTTTATGGTTTTACCACCTGTATTCGAATCCCCAGGCAGTATAGTGTATATTTTTGCCTGTTTTGACCTTCCCTGGATGGACTCACACTGTATTGATTATTGTGCGACTTGCTTCTGTCACAGACCTTGTCCCTCTTCAACCCTCCACGTGATGCCAGCAGCAGCTGTGCATTTGGTCTCCCTGCAGGTCTGTCATCCACAGGTGAAGATGGGGCTGTTGGTCCCAGAATGAGGTGGACTTGGGACCAACTGGGCCCCACCCACAGCTGGCTCCTCACAGGGCTGAGAAGCGAGCTTGCTCTTGGGCTACAGGGTTTTTACCTACTGCATATCATAACTAGCTGAAACTAAGTACATAGAGAATCCAGTTGAACCAAATGTATCAAATCCAAAAGAACACACTTCTAATAAATTATAGGAAAATACATTTTTTGGTTTGATGAGAAAAGGAAAAAAATACAATAAACCTTTAAGGTATTTAAATTTAATGAATTCCAAGACTTGTCAAACTTGAGTTTGAAAGTTAACAAAAACTAACAAAACAAGCTAATTAAATATGACATTTCAATAACGATATTTTTTTTCTAAGTTCAAAGTAACTAAGAGGAGTTTATTTAAGTCTCCTCTTATTTAAGAGGAGAGAGTTGGTCTTGTGAAGCTTTTAAATCAAGTACAGTCATGCACCAAATTACAATGTTTCAGTCAATGATGGAACGAACGTGTATATTGTGAGGGAAAAATAGAAATTCGCTAAAACCCTTTTACCCTGAAATGGACGAGCTATAGCCCTATGTATGTTAATTGCTTAATCTGCTTCTGTAAGACTGCTTGTCGCCTTGTGAAATTGACTAATGCCTGAAGTTCATGCTCGCCTAAACAGCTCCCCTTGCAGCAGCTACCTTGTAAGTTATAATAACTTCTGTATGTGTACACGTCCTGGTATAAGCCGCTCTGTACCACCTCCTTGCCCTTGAAGTATAAAAGAAAAGTCCCCCTGACCGGGGGTGCTCAGAATTTGGCGGAGGATCCCCTCTGAGCCCGCCCGCGTTAATAAACCTGATCTCTCTGCATCCTCGTGTACGTCTCCGTGTTTTTCTCGGCAACGTGACTCCGGTTTTTGCCGTTACAATATGACTGTGATCCCATAAGATTGTAATACCATATTTTTACTGTACCTTTTCTATGCTTTCTTTCTTTTTTTTAATTTCAGAATATTACAGGGATACAAATGCTTTGGTCACATAAATTGCCTTTGTACCACCGGAGCCAAAGCTGCAAGCGTGCCCATCCCCCAGACAGCGTACACTGCACCCATTAGGTGTGAATTTATCCGTCCCCACCTCCCCACTCCCACCTGCCCGATCCCCAATGAATGTTACTTCCGTATGTGAACGTAAGTGATCATCTATTAGTACCAATTTAATGGTGAGTACATGTGGTGTTTGCTTTTCCTTTCTTACGATACTTTACTTAGAAGAATGGGCTCCAGTTCAATCCAGGTTAATACAAGAGGTGTTAGTTCACCATTTTTTTACGGCTGAGTAGTACTCCATGGTACACATACACCACATTTTATTAGTCCACTCATGTGTTGATGGGCCCTTTGGTTGTTTCTACATCTTTGTGATTGTGAATTGTGCTGCTATAAACATTCAAGTGCAGATGTCTTTTTTATAGAATATCTTTTTCTCCTGTGGGTAGATGCCCAGTAGTGGGATTGCTGGATCAAATGATAGTTTTACTTTTAGTTCTTTGAGGTATCTCTACACTACTTTCCATAGAGGTTGTACTAGTTTGCAGTCCCACCAGCAGTGTACGAGTGCTCCTATCTCTCTGCATCCCCGCCAACATTTGTTGTTTTGGAACTTTTGATAAAAGCCATTCTCACCGTAGTTAAGTGATAACTAGAATCTATAAAGAACTCAGGCAAATCGGCAAGAAAAAAAATCAAACAACCCCATTAAAAAGTGGGCAAAGGACATGAACAGAAACTTTCAAAAGAAGATAGACTAATGGCCAAGAAACATGAAAAAATCCTCAACATCTCTAATCATCAGGGAAATGCAAATCAAAACCACATGAACGATATTAAAGACTTAGCTGGTGAAAGATATAGTTATATATAAAATCACAGCCAGTTTTATAAGGACCAGCCTTTTTTTGGATTTTATTTTTTGTGTAATTTTAAAAAGTTGACAAATGACAAATTGTATATATTTATGGTATACAATGAGATGTTTTTATATAAGTATACATTGTGGAATGATTAAATCAAGCTGGTTAACACATCCATCGCCTCACATACTTATCATTTTCATGGACATTTCAAATCTACTGTCTTAGCAATTTTCCAGAATACAATACATTATTATTAACTATACTCACCACACTGTGTGAGAGATCTCGTGAGCTTACTCCTCTTGCTTCGCTGAAACTTTGCACCTTTGACTAACATCTCCCTGCTCCACTGACTAGCCTGTGGCAAACACCATTTTACTCTTTGCTTGTATGAGGTGACTTTTTTTACAGTCCACATAAAAGTGAGATCATGCAGTATTTACCTTTCTGTGCCTGGCTTATTTCACCAAGTATAATGTCATTTTTAAATGTAGGTATAGTGAAACAGAAACAGAAAAATGATTCAGAACCATAAAAAATTTTATTGATGGTAAGAGAAGAGAAATTTTCTACTATTTGCTACTACAAGTCACCTAATGGCTATCAACTTAATGGGGAAATGAGTGAGCGAGCTGGAAAAATTCCCATGTCAAATCATGGCCTCATTTTGTCACCTTGTAACAGCTGCATTGGACAAAACAGCGAACACATAATTTCTTTAAAAAATTAGAAACCAAAATGAGATATTACCTCACACTCATTAGGTGGGGTGATATCTTTAATAGTAGCTATTTAGATTCCACATAAAATAGGAACAAAAACCCAGAAAATAACAAATGTTGGCAAGGATATGGAGAAACGGGAACTCTTGTGCACTTGTGGTGGTGTAGCTGCTGTGGAAAACAGTATGGCCGTTCCTCAAAACATTGAAAATAGAATTACCATATGATCCAGCAATTCCGCTTCTGGTATATACCCTAGAGAACTAAAAGCAGGTCTGGAAGAGCCACAACATGAAAAAATCTTAAGGAAATTATGCTAGTGCAAAAGCCAGAAACAAAAAGGCACATATAGTATGGTTCCACTCATATAAGGTAATTAGCGTAGTCAAGCTCATAGAAACAGAAAGTAGAATGGTGGCTGTCTGGGCCTGAGGGGAGAAGGAACAGGAAGTTAGTGTTTAATGGATACAGTTTCAAGTTTTGCAAGATGTAAAGAATTCTGGAGACTGATGGTGGTGATCGTTATACAACAGTATGAAGGTACTTAGTGCCACTGAACTACACACTTAAAAACGGTTAAGATGGTAACTTTTGTTAAGTGTATTTTACTACAATGTAATTTTTTAAAATTAGAAATTATTAGAGTTGATAAAAAATGTGCACTCCAATTTACATTGCTTGGTAAGCACTCATGTAATAGAATATTACTCTATCTAAAGAATTAAAGGGAATTTTTAGTTTGATTTATGTATTAATAAATTATGCCATGGAAGTTGTTAAATATTGTGTCTCTCATCGCTGTATATACCACATACCACACTTACCTACCACACATTTTGCTAGGAGAGACCTGACCTCTACAACCTTCTTAAAGATAATTTTTGGTGCAGCACATGTACAAGAGTATCTTTGGGGTCTAGATCCAGGATGAGAAGAATGGCATTTTGGGATTTGTGCACTTTCAACTTTACAACTTTACTAAGTCAGCACTTGAGGCTATAAATTTCCATTTCAGTGATATTTCAGCTGCATCCC
Organism: Daubentonia madagascariensis; assembly: GCA_023783475.1. Taxonomy (NCBI): domain Eukaryota; kingdom Metazoa; phylum Chordata; class Mammalia; order Primates; family Daubentoniidae; genus Daubentonia; species Daubentonia madagascariensis. The sequence continues at coordinate 14,795,874 of JAKFHU010002658.1, forward strand.
AGAAATTATGATAAGTAGTATTCTCATTAGCCCTCCATTCTAAGCACTGTCTTGTTTCCATTATGATGTCTTCTTGTATCCATAAATTCTTTAGATGTTGTATGAGGTTTTATTTCCAAATGTGTGGTGTTTTTCTCGTCTTCTTTTTGTTACTGATTTCTAACTTAATTGAATTGTGGTCAAAGAATGGGGTTTACCATTTGTAATTCATTGAGGTTAGCAAGTGCTTAACAAGAACGTGTACTGCCAAACTGTTGGATGAAATGTTCTATACATGTTCATTAGATATATAGATTGTTAATTTTGTTGTCCAAATCTTCTACATTCCTACTGACTTTTTGGCCTGCTTGATCTACCTATTAATGGAAAAGGTAGTTTAAATCCTCCATTATGATAGTGCATTTGTCAAATATTCCTAGTTTCCTGACAATTTTTGTATAATATGCTGGTCTTTAAGCAATTGGCATCAAACAATGAATGACAATGATATCTAGAGGCAGAAAATAAGAGAGATAAGCCTCTGATTGCCCCAGTGTCCAGCCTTGGGCTAGTTTCCAGCCATGGCACAGGGAGGGGGATTCCAGGAGGAGCCTGTGAACTCCCTGTGGTATTGGCATAAAAATGGACAAACAGAATGTTTATAGCAGCACAATTCACAATTGCAAAGATGTGGAAACAACCCAGGTGCTCATCAATACAAGAGTGGATTAATAAAATGTGGTATATGTATACCATGGAGTATTACTCAGCAATAAAAAACAACGGTGAATTAACACATCTGGTATTATCCTGGATGGAGCTAGAGCCCATTCTTGGAAGTGAAGTGTCACAAGAATGGAAAAGCAAGCACCACTGGTACTCACCATCAAATTGGCACTAACTTATCAATACTTATGTCACACATGGAAATAATATTCATCAGGGGTCGGGCAGGTGGGAGGAGGGTGGAGGGGATGGGAAAATTAACACCTAATGGGTGCGGGGTGCACAATTTGGGGGATGTCCACGATTGTAGCTCTCTGACTTGGGCAGTGCATGGGCAATATATATTACCAAAGTGTTGTACCCCCATAATATTCTGAAATAAAAAAATAGACAAATAGGTCAATGGAATAGGTAGAATATCCAGAAATAAACCCAGACATATACATTCAATTTTTTAAATACATATTTTATTAAACTTTAAATTTTGAGATCATTTGAGATTCATATACAGTTGTAACAATACAGATAGTTCCTTTGTGCCCTTTCTCCAGTTTCCCCCAACGTGACATCTTACAAAAGTGAGTACAATATCACAGCCAGGATACTAACATTGACATGGTCAAGGTACAGAACATTTTAATCAACCCAAGTACCCCTCGTGTTCCACTTTTATTTTCACATCCAACTTCCTCTTGCACTCTCTCCCTTGTCCTGAACCCCTGGAGACTACTAATCTGTTCTCCATTTTGATGAGTTTGCCATTTTAAGAATGTTATATAAATGGAATTATATAACATGCAACCTTTTGAGACTGGCTTTTCTCACTTGGCATAATTCCCTGGAGAGTCACTCAAGTTGTTGTGTGTCTCAATATTTCCTTCCGTTTTATTGCTGACTAGTACTCCTCAGCATGGCTGTGCCACAGCCTATTTTACCACTCACCCAGTGAAGGACATCTGAGTTGTTTCCAGTTGTTTGCTATTACAAATAAAGTTACTGTGAACATTTATGTAGAGATTTTTGTGTGAACATAAGCTTTCATTGCGTTGGGGTAAATGCCCAGGAGTGCAATTGCTGGGGTGTAGTAGTATGTAAAACATGATAGCTACATGTTTATGTTGGCAAGAAATTTCCAGACCCTTTTCCAAAGTGGCTGTACTATTTTACATTCCTACCGACAACGTTTAAGAGATCCAGTTTTTCCACAACTTCACCAAAATTCAGAATTATCAATAATGTTTATTTCAGTGGTTCTAGTAGTTGTGTAATGATATCTCATTGTGGTTTTGTTTTTTCTTTTGAGACAGGGTCTCACTCTGTCGCCCTGGGCTAGAGTACAGTGGCGTCGTTGTAGCTCACTGCAGCCTCCAACTCCTGGGCTCAAGTGATTCTCCTGCCGCAGCCTCCCGAGTAGCTGGGACTACAGGCGCGCACCACCAGGCCAGGCTAATGTTTAAAAAAATTTTCTTTTTTTGTACAGACGGGGTCTCACTATGTTGCTCAGGCTGGTCTTGAACTCCTGGCCTCAAGCGATCCTCCTGCCTCGGCCTCCCAAAGTGCTGGGATTATAGGTGTGAGCCACCGTGCCCAGGCCTCAATTTGTTAAATATTTATTCAACCTAAAAATTAAAATATTAGTGGAAATGTATTATTTAGTGAGATGCATCGGTCTGAGTTCTTTTTCTGTTTATTCATCTGTCCACTTGTCTTTTAAATTTTTATTTATTCTTCTTTATAGAAGTAAACACTGAGAAACGTCATTCACAAAATTAATTAGTTGGAACTGAGAAATGTTTTTTTAAAAATAATGTGACTTAATTTTTTAAGTTCCTTAAACTTCTGTGTCAAAAATCATAGTGTTTTTAATAATCTATCAGCTAATAAAACCATTGTATTTTCTTTCAATTTTGTTACAAGCAAGCAATTGGAAACTCCCTGACTTGCCAAGGGATTTTTTAATCTAGGAATTAGGACAGGCAGAGGGTGATCTCTTCCTTACACCTCCACATGAAAGCTGACAAGAAGGAGTCAGCTCAGGTGGGACGGAGAGCAAAGCCACCATCCCCGTGCCCCTGGACAGCAGGGGTACAAGCTGAGAGCACTAGAGCTTGCCCCCCAGGGGGACATGGTACAGTGCTGCTCCCTGGGCCAGGGAGGGCCCATCTGTCCCTCAGGAAGCTCTGCTGTCCCCTCCAGGGTCCTCTCATACTTCCCTGGTGGCTCTGACCTCATGCATCCTGCAGCGCACAGGTGAGCAAGAGCATGGAGCAGTACATGACACTCTACTCCCACAGCCTCCCTATCTGAGTCCTTTTCTGAACTTGGACGTACAGAACCAGGAGAAAGGCCAGTTACCAGAGGTCTCAGACATCATCCTGACAGGGCCTTAGAGAAGCTCTAGAGACCATCCCAAACCCCCACCTGCTGCCTCTCTGCAATGGTTTGGACTGTCCTCGTCAGCACGTCTGAGAAGGCCTTTGTCCCCGCTGGCACTCAGCTTGGGTCAGTGATGGTGGCATCAGGTGTGCAGCACTGAGAAGTAACTATGAACCTCATGTCTGCCAGGCAGTCACCACACGGCTCTGAGAAAGTCAAGGAGGGCCCCGGATCAGTTTCTTCGTGTGCAGACTGTGACCCCTGAGACCCTGTCTTAGTCTGCCTGGACTGCCATAACAAAATATCATAGACTGTGTGGCTTAAACAGCAGAATTTTACTTTCTCACAGTTCTTGAGGCTAGATGTCCCACAGCAAGGTCCAGCATGGTTGGTTCCTGGTTGATGTTACCGGTGCGGGCCCTGGGCTCTCTATGCAATAGAAATCAGCAAGAGGCTGAACGGGAGTCACAGGCAAGGCTTTATGCTGGAGCATGAGGGAGAGGGCACAGAGGAAAAGTCCCCAGGCTGACTCCCCCAGGAGAGTTCAGGGAGAGTTTTAAACAGGTTTAGGCAGGAAAAGGGTGCTGTGTAAACATGGAGAGGTGAGGATTTTCTGGCACCTGCGTAGTTTTGTTACATGCATAGTTCTGCTTCATGAGTTGCATGTCTCGTTAGCATGTAAAATCTCCACCCCTGGGTGTGATTTTTAGCATTAAAATGAGATTAAAATGAGGGAAAAGTCAGAATAAGGTCAGTGTGGGGGTCTATTCTGGCTTGAGGTGGTTAGATCTGGATAGGTCTGGTTTCTTTGCGGCCAGGTTCCTTATCAGCTAGCGTCAGCATCTTGCTTCAGTGGTCTTGGAAAACATTACTCAAGAGACAGACGGTTTAGCCCCTTCCGTATATGGGTATGGGATGAATTCTAGCGACTAGGAGGTCATTTGGTTTTTGCTTTTTTACAGTTAATTAGGCCAGTTACATGCCCCATGTTGCTTCCTTGGTCAGAAGTGAGGCCTGAGTCCTATCCCTGTCTCAGTGATGGTTGTCTTCCTGGTTTGAGAGGGAGGCAGAGGGATAGGAGAGAGAGACCATGCACTCTGGTGTTTCTTCCTCCTCTTACAAGGGCACAGCCCTATTGGATTAGGGCCCCACTTTTCTGACCACATTTAATTTTAATTACCTCCTTGTAGGCCTTATCTCCAAATACAGTCAGATTAGGGGTTAGGGCTTCAGTGTATGAATTTTGGGGGATACAATTCAGTCTGTGACTGACCCCTTCCAGCTTCAATATTGTGAGAGTCTGCAGTTATATTAATGCTCCTTAAACAGAAGTTTCTAAGGAACAACGCTACCCACAATTGCAGTTAAACAAATTAGGAATTACCAGAGTAAAGCTTTTCCAGATTATTATAGAAAATTATATTATTAAAAAAATTCTATTATTTTTATTTTCATTTTTACATTTTCATAACTATTGCTAAATGACTTTTTTTTTAAAAAAATCAAGCAACAGTCAGCATCCTATAAACATTATTTAATTGCAATGTAGCTTCTCATACATTTTGTGCCCCAGGCATCCTGGCCACCTTACCCGTGTCCTAGCTGGGCTCATATGCCATAGGGGGAGGAATTGCACAGGACATGACTGGAGCAGAGAGACCAGTAGAGTGATGAGACCGGGGTTTTTCAACTTTGGCACTGTAAACTAAAAATAAAATCCTAAGCCCAAGCCACTGTACAGATACTATCCTGGCCAAGGGGACCCCAGAGAAACCTGAAAAACTGAGTCCCCAGTTATGGTGGGATGGGAGGTCAGACATGCCTCCTTATACCACTTTCCTTTTGTAGTTTAGACACAACTGACCAGGATTAATTTTAAAATAGAGATAATAAGACTAACAGAACAGACTCTTTGTGGCAATAAGATACCAAATTATAAACAAGACCTAAGGCTATGTCAGGCAAGGGTTAAGTCATGTACCCCTACACTTAAAGAAAGAATAAACTGTGTTCTAATGCCACAGATTTTTCTTTTCTTCTAGCAGCTAAACAAGCACTAGCCTTGAGATAAATCAATATTAAAACAATTTGCAGCTTCACTGCCAGATGCTGATCCCCACCCCTGTTCTATAACCCATAACTATAGCTTTGATTGGCAAGAAACTGATTTCAGTAACTTTCTCCTAATAAAAGACCACTGCAAATGGACTGGTTCTGGCTGGTTTTATAGGGGCTGTGCACTTGAGTGCCTTTGTGTCCTGAAAAGACCTTTTGATGTACAGAGCCTAACTGTAATATATTGAAATGTCAAGTCTCCACCCCAAATTGAACGTGGGACCTATGTAACATGCATGTTTATCCAATATACATGCATCAGGAACACCTATATAAATATCCATAGCTTCTCCTGTAAACTGTTGAATATGTGTACTTGGCCAACCTGTTCAGCTTGAGTTCCTGTCTTATTCCTCCCTCCTTCCCTCAAAGTGCCTGTCTCTGGCCTTTGCCAGAGGCTATGCTTCCCAGCCTGTTAGAATGACCACCTTGCAGGCTGTAACCCTTTATAAGAAATAAAGCTCTCCTTTCCAAATTTATAGATTGTGTGATTTTTAAGTTGAAAGCACTATCGATGTTTTGGGCTGGATAATTCATTGTTGGGGAGGGGGTGTGCTATGTATTGTAGGATGGTTAGCAGCATCCTTGGCTTCTATACACCAGATGCCAGTAGCACCCTCTCCCTAGTTGTGGCAACCAAAAATGTCTCCAGGCATTGCCAGATGCCCTCTGGGTTAGGGGCAACATCACCCATGGTTGAAAACCTTTGGGTTGGAGGAAAAACAGAAGAGTGTAGATGTACTGAGTTAGCTACAGAAAACTCAGCTTCAAGGCTGAGTGGGACAAATACAAAAGTGACAAGTTCTTACTGGATTTGACAACATGCAAGTCATTGGTCACTAGAGCTGATGCTGTGGTACGTTCTTAGCTTATTATTTCCTTACACGCTACCTCAACTCCCAGCAGCTGAGGGACTTTCTTTGGCCACTTGAGCCTGCTCTGTCTGGTGTGGGGCAGCCCAGAAGCACTAGGGAGTTGACATTCCCAGCAAGATTGAGTTTCAGCTGCCCGTGGCGGTGACTTGCTCAGTGATGGACCCTTTTTTGGCTTTTTCCCATTCCTGGTCTCACATTCCCAATCTACTTGTGCTTGAATCCTTGCCTCAGTGTCTGCATCTAGGAAAAAAAAATGCCTGATTTTTGACACGGGAGTCTCAGTAATGTAGTGAGGAATGGACAATCTTTCAATAAACAATGTTGCATCACTTGACATTCATATGGAGAAAATACTCCAACGCCTATCTCACACCACGCACAAAATAATTTCCAGGTGAATTATAAGTCTAAGTATAAGATGTAAAACAATAAAGCTTCTAGAAGTGACCATCAGAGAAGGTCTTCATGGCCTAGATCTAGGGAGAAATTACTTAAACAGGAAATAAAAAGTACTAATTAAAAAAAAAGAGAATATTGTTAAAATAGGCCACATCAAAATTACTGTTCAATAAGAAAAACAAGAGAGAGAGAAAAGGCAAGTCACAGAATGGAAGAAGATATTTACAAAACATGATTGACAAAGGAAATTCATGGAAATAAATAAGCAAGAAAGAGACAACCCAATGGAAAGAAGCATTTCTCAGAAGAGGAATCAAAAGGCCAATGAGCTTGGGAATATGTGCCCAACCTGAGTAGTTAAACAGCAAAAGCAAATTAGATGCCTCTGTATACCTACCTGAATGCCTATCAGTTATAAGATTGACAATACCAAGTATAATATATTCCTACCCATGACCCAGCAATCCATGCACAAAGACTTGCACAGGAATGTTCACAGAAGTATTATTTCTAACAGCCCCCAGATTGGAGATGTTGGGGCCAAGGGAATTTCACCTTTGCCATCTGAAGGTTTGTGAAAAATCAGCTCACAAAAGGCAGATTCATTGGAGAAAAGGCATACAAATTTATTTGATCGTAGTTTAATGTGACACAGGAGACTTCAGAATGAAGACCCAATCCCCAATGGGGTGCTGAAGCTTATATACTATGTTGAGGTTACACAAAAAATGGGGTCTTGGATCCTGGTAAAACAGGTTACGGGAGAGGGGAGAAAAGGAATTCTGTTGAGGGCAATAAATGATTACTAGGAGAATGGAAGGAGGGGGCGGATGTTAACTGGTAAAAGTTCTCTGTGGAATTTGAACGAGTCTGAGGGAGGCACGCTGTCTTGTGAAAGAGTTTGTTCAGGTGTGGTTACATTCTTGGTCTTCTTTCCCCTAATGGATAAGGAGCTAATGGGGAGGCGAGGAAAAAACTATTGTTCTCCTCTTGGTGGGTCTGGATCTGAGGCAGATAAAGGAACTTCAACTTCATCCTGTGCTTTGTGTGTTTGTGGGTGGGGGTTTCAGAGAGACCTCGAGGCTTCTTCAGTCCACCATGCCGAAACACCATATTTTGGGGTGTTAGTTTCTGATCCCCAGCATTCCCCTGTTTGAAATTTCCCTACAAGTTTCACACAGTAAAAGCTGAGTTGGTGGCTGTGGAGAGAAAAATTGAGTTAAAAGCAGAGTGGGAAAGAATCCTATCAAACTACTCTTCCCATTTCTGTAACTAGGCCAGTCCCATTAAACAGCTGTGTCTCATTTCAGGAGATGGTATTACAGATGAGCTTCCAAACAGAAAAAAACAGTAGGTTAATGTTTGGAACAATCTATTAACCAGTTTCCTTAAAGTCTAGAGGGCATTCAGTTGAGGTGTCTAGATGTTGGACTCAAAGCATCTTCAGTTAAAGTGGAAGTAGACAGTGGCAATCTGACAGATTTTTTTCTCGCCTGTAGTTTGTATGTTGTAAGGTATGCTTGCAGGGCCTCAGGAAAAATGCAGTAGCAATTTCATTGAGTCCAAGTCAGAAAAATGGAAGAAAAATTTGGAAACATTAGTTTGGAGACTCGTAGCCAGGAAAGAATTCAGGATTCAGGCCAAATTGTAGGCAAATAATAAAAACTCAAAACCAATGGACAAGGCTAGAGTCTAATAATGGCAGAACTATAGTTTATTTCTGAAACAATTTTCTCTCTCTCCAGTTTCCCATTTTTACCAGGGACAAATCATAGTAGAACCAATTTATTTGCAAAATAAGTTTTAGCCTTACTATAGTTGGCCAGATTATTTGCATAGAGTATAGCAAGAACAGTGATTGACCATATCGGCTCTTTTAAGTTGGCTTTGCTGGAACTTTTTCATAAGGTATCTCAGATCAAACTTGTTAAAGCCTAGCCAAGTCAAGGTTTTGCCATCACACTGTCTGTAGATACCAGTAATTCCTCTTTTCTTAAGGTCTCAAAATAACTTGAGCTTCCTGGGCCTGTCCGAAAGTGACATCCTTTACTCACCACAGGGCAGAAAACTGGTAAAGAGACTGCATAGAGAAGGTACAAGGCTAGTCTTTCCAAAGGGGCTTTTTATAGGCTCTAAAAAGTCAGCCCTGATTCCTCAAAGCAGTCTGGGCATATCTGAAATATGCCATTCCAGTCAAAGCCTTGCTAAAATAACCAGTGTCTCCAGTTGTGTCCTGTTACAAAAGAAATCAGATTCTTATTGAACTTATGCAGATAACTATATTGTCATAAATTAAGAATATTCACAAATAGTTTCCAAATTCTGGAGAAATCAGGTAGCAAGAAAGATAAAATGCTTCAAATTTTGCTCACAAAAGTATACTTCAACCAATTCATTGTAAGCTATAAATAGCTCAAAAGAAGGGAAAAGAGTAACTTTTCTAGACTCTGGAAAACAACACAAAAAGAATCAGCAATGTTTCAAACAAGTCATAAAAAATTATTTTGGTCTTCTATTAGTTTAGTCCCATGTAATTAACTCAAATTGTACTGTTTGATGTTGGGTTAGCAATCCTCATGAATGCATCAGCTTTTTAATTAGACTCTTAGAAGTTTTTTGTTTTTTTTTTTTTAGTTCAATGGTATGATCTCCAAAGTTATCAGAAACCTGTATTTAATAGTACTTGTTAGAGTCCTTTCTGTAAATTCTTAAAGAAGCAGCAAATTTTGTACTGTGGCTGATTACGAACTGCTCTTTGAGAAGAATTTAAGGTAAAACAGTAATTGCCTGTGAATAACAGGTCTTAGAATAGCCCTGGTTAAGGACATAATTGACAAGGAAATTCAGTTATTTCTGTAGCACACAGCAATTTAACATATAATCATAATTATTACTGATAACATATACCAAGACATATCAGAAGTTTAGGAAGCTCATATAATTTTGGAACACATATTCATAACACATTTATACACATATAACCCAAAGAAAGTTAAATATCATTTCATATTTGACTATACTTCCTGTATAATTTTAACATATCTAATAAGCCTAAAATGTCTCTCTTGGACTTTCAGAGGCTCTAATATCCAAAAAGTTAATTTCAGATAGAAAAGACTGAATTTAGGATTTGAAATTTGATTTTGGAAAGTTTGTCAAATAGCTAAGGTTTATTTTGATATCACAAAATAAGATCATAGGTTACTGTAAAATAAGTCATTAATTTAGCCAAAGTGATAATTTAAAGATTTTAAAAAGCAAAAACCTTTACTCTTCAATAGAGAGGAGATTCAATTTCCCAAACAATTATAAGCCCTAATAAAGACAAACTGAAGGACAAGTTAATAAAGAGGCAAACAGAATCTCTCTCTCTCCCTCTTTTTTTTCCCTCTGTTTACTCAAAAGGTAAACAAAAATCTTTTACTATCTCTACTAATACACACAAAAATTGTGTTTAAAATAGAAAACCAAATTTTACCTTTGCAGTAGTGTATTATCAATGCTAAAGCTAATTTTAATAAAATCTTACAAACAAATCCATCCAACCTTAATCAGTTTTGACTGCAAGGTAAGATTTTCGTAAGCCTTTTGTAACCTTTTACAATTTTTCCCATTCTCTTTCTGTTTCTTTCTCATCTTTATAGATTCATTCCATTTTATCCATCATTCTTTTATTCCCTCAATTTAAAACAATCCTTACAACTTCTAAACTAGGCAAAATTACTTTCCCTTTAACAAAAACCACATTCCTATCCTTTCTTACAACCTTTCTTACCAAAAACATATCCTACTTTCCTTATATACTTTGCATATAGAATTGTTTCTCTTATATCTACCAGTTTTAATTACATATATTAATTGCAATGTTAACTCTTAATAACTCTTATTTTTAGTGAAAAACCTAGGAAGTAAGCAATTTTAATTATGTATCAGAAATAGAGCCCAGGACAAAGGACAACATCTGGAGAGTTCAATCTTTTCCAGCTGGCCAAGAGCCACATCTGAGCCAGGAAAGACAGACCAGTGTTGTCCCTAGGCCTCACCATGCCCTAAAGGTTCAAACTCAAAGATGTAAGTTTATGGAAAAGTTAAGCAAATATAAAAATATCACAGAAGTAACAGTTTTGTGACCTTAAAACATATAGCAGAAATAGCCTAAATCTGCCTGACAAATTCAGACAAAATGTCTAAATTAAATTTTGAAGAAGTTTCTGTTTTATTTTACCAATAATTTAAAAATTATCTTTATTTACCAAAGATTGCTAAAGTCACGTGAACTAAAACGCATTTGAATTAGTAACTATTTTTCCGATAAAATGTTTGGTTTAAGGGCTTACTTTTCTTTAAGCTAATTAATCAGAGTTCTTTCACATATTTTGGTAGTGAAATATCACATACATATAAACATATAGACATACAGACACACAGACAGAAGCAGATGTTAGAGATTTATAAATAAGATTCTTCATTTGCAAGTTTTTAAGTAGTATTATGTGACTTAATTTCTAGGGTTTAAATTTTCCCCTTAGCATAATAAATTTGGAAGGTCCTGACATTTTATTTTCTTTTTACACACATAACTGGCAAATGGTTAGTATCCATATACATAAGCAATTCCTACAAGCCAATAAAAAAACACCCAATAAAATAGTGGACAGAAGATAAGAATAGACAATTCACGGAGGAGATAATAAAAGGCTACTAAAACAATAGACAAGTTGTTCAGTGCTAGATATTGTATAACATCTAACAGACATGTGATGTAGTGAAATATATATTAATATTTGGTCTTCCTCCTCCATTTCCTCACATACAGCTCCTAAAATCCTTGGACTCTCTGGAGTGATAAGAGTGTCTTTTGGGTGCTAATAAGTTGAATGGTGGCCGGCAGCCCCTAGGTAGCCTCAGGATGGGGCTGGTTACTAGAAAGACCAAGGCAGAATTAGAGGTTTGTGACTTTCAGCCCCACCCTCCAACCTCCGGGGAGGGAAGAGGGGGCTGAAGTTTGAGTTGATCACCAAAGGTCAATGATTTAATCAATCGTGCCTACTGTCAACCCCCCAAATTCAGGTTCATGTATCTGATGCACACTTGAAGCTAAACACTGTGACACTGGTGCTTGGAGATAGAGAAAGGTTTGTTTAAGTTGGCCACAGTGACAAGAGGGGAGAGCAAGAGTTCTCAGATCTGGCTTAACAAAGAGATGAAGTAGGGAGTTTTTATGTGGCTAGGGAATAAGGGAGGGGGAGTTTCAGGGAACCCGGGGGGAAGTCTGTGTTGCTTCGGTCTCATATAACATCTTGAGCAACCATACTCCTGGGTGTCAGCAGCTGGTAGCAACTTCTATAAGGGCATTCATTCCTTCTGCAGAACAAACTCATAAAATTTCCTTGTGACCCTGGAGTTGTCTCCACCTGCTTGACAAAGGAACAGTACACTAGCAGTTAATAATTACTGTGAGAACAGGGGTGCTGGGTGGGAAGTGAGTGGTTAACATGTGCAAGCAAACAAGGGTCTAGTCAGAATTTACATTATTTCAGTCACTGAAAATGCTGGGGTACCAAAATGTCAAGAGGCCTGGCTACATGCCTACCTAAAGACTAGGTCTGGGTGAACTTCTGGATGGCTGAACACGTGGCGCCTCCTGGGGAGTGGCATGCCCAAAGAGGGCATGGAAGCTACATGCCCCTTTCCACGAACTTTGCTCTACGTATCTCTTTCATCTGGCTGTTCATCTGTATCCCTTTGTAATATCCTTTGTAATAAACTGGTAAATGTAAGTGTTTCCCTGAGTTGTGAGCCACGTTAGCAAATTAATCAAACCCAAGGAGAGGATCGTGGGATTCTGGATTTATAGTGGGTCAGTCAGATGTTCTGGAGGCCTGGACTGTGACTGGCATCTTAAGTGGGTATCAGTTTTGTGGGACTGAGCTCTCAACCTGTGGGATCTGATGCTATCTCCAGGCAGAGAATGTCAGAATTAAATTAAATTAGAGGACATCCAGCTGGTGTCTACTTGCTGGTGGGGAGAAATCCTCAGATATATTTTGATGGCCAGAGGGAAAGCATTCTGTGTTGATTGTTGTGAAAGCATAGGAGAAATTGAGTTTATTTTTTCCCATATTTTAACAAAATGCAAATTAAAATCAGAATGATCTAGGTGTTATCCATTTAATTTGCAAAAATTAAAAGGTCTGACAACATTATATGTTGGCAAGGATGTTGAGAAACAGGAGCATAAGATGGAGGAGTGTTATGAGCCATTTTGCATCCCCAAGAATTCATATGTTGAAGTTCTAGCCCCAGGACCTCAAAATGTGGTGACCATGTGAGGACACAGGGAAAAGATGGCTGTCTGCAAGCCAAGGAGAGAGATGTCAGGAGAAAACAAACCTGCTGTCACCTTGTTCTCGGACTTCTGGCCTCCATGATTGTGAGAAATAAAATGTATGTTATTTAAGCTGCCTAGTTCATGGTATTTGTTATGGCAACTTGAGCTGACTGATACAAGGAGTATGCTACTTTGCATAGGAAGTTGGCAAATATAAAATAATGGTGGTGTCCATATACAGACCTAATAATATCAAACCTAAGTGCTTTCCTAGAGAAAGCCTCATACATGTGCACAGGGAGACAAATGAGAGGCTTCCTGCAGCATTGTCTATACTGAGGAAAGGGAGGGTGGAAGGAAGGGGTGGGGGAAGGGGAAGGAGAGGGGCACCTGTTCAGGCCTGGACAAGTCAGGAAAAGGAAAGGGCTACCCTTCACTGAAATCCCTGGGTACACAACTTACAAAGTTGCCTGGTAATGCCAGATCACAGGACATGTTTTAACTCCTGCTGATTTAGGAACTGGTTCCCAGCTGAGTCACAGCTGAGGCCACCACACTTGGGGATGGGAGGGAGCAGCCAGGAACATCACTGAAGAGAGGTGGCACTTGCTAAACACCACAGGCTGTGTATAACAATAAGGAATTCAGTTTCTCCTATTTAGCTTCAAGAAAAAAAATGCACAAGTTTAATTCCAAAACAAAACCAAACCCATAATTCTCATCCAAATATAAAATGAATTTGAGTCCAAAATTTTAAGTCATTAAATGATAAAAGAACTAATGAGATGTTAATACTTACTCATAGCTACAAAGAAAATAAAATACCTAGGAATATACTTAACAAAGGAGGTTAAAGACCTTTATAAGGAGAACTACAAAACACTGATGAAAGAAATTGCAGATGACACAAACAAATGGAAAAATATCCCCTGCTCATGGATTGGTAGAATAAACACCATTAAAATGTCCATACTACCCAAAGTGATTCACAGATTCAACACAATCCTCATCAAAATACCAGCATCCTATTTCGCAGATCTAGACAAAATAATCCTAAGCTTTCTTTGGAACCAAAAAAGAGCCTGAATAACCAAAGCAATCTTAAGTAAAAAAAACCCCCCAAATCTGGAGGGGGGCATCACGTTACCTGACTTCAAATTATACTACAAGGCTACAGTAACCAAAACAGCATGGTATTGGTATAAAACTAGAGACATAGACCAATGGAACAGAATAGAGAACCCAGAAATAAAACCACCTACCTACAACCAACTGATCTTTGACAAAGCAGACAACAATATACACTGGGGAAAGAAGCCCTATTCAATAAATTGTGCTGGGGAAATTGGATAACCACATGCAGAAGAATGAAACAGGATCCCTATCTCTTGACATATATAAAAGTTAATTAAAATGGATTAAAGACTTAAATATAAGGCATGAAACCATAAAAATTCTAGAATAAAATGTAGGAAAAACTCTTTTAGACGTCTGCCTAGGCAAAGAATTTATGACTAAGACCCCAAAGGCAAATATAGCTACAACAAAGTTAAATAAATGGGACTTAATTAAATTAAAAAGCTTGCGCACAGCAAAGGAAATAATCAACAGAGTGAATAGACAACCTACAGAATGGGAGAAAATATTTGCAAACTATACATGTGACAAAGGACTGATATCCAGAATCTACAATGAACTCAAACAAATCAGCAAGAAAAAACAAATAACCCCATCAAAAAGTGGGCCAATGACATAAACAGAAGTTTTTCAAAAGAAGATAGACAAATGGCCAACAAACATATAGAAAAATGCTCAACATCACTAATCATCAGGAAATGCAAATTAAAACTACAATGAGATGCCACCTTACCCCTATAGAATGGCCATTATAAAAAGGTCAAAAAACAATAGATGCTGGTGTGGATGCAGAGGGAAAGGAACGCTTATACACTGTTGGTGGGACTGCAGATTAGTATAACCTCTATGGAAAAACATATGGAGATTCATCAAAGAAATAAATGTAGACCTACCATTTGATCCAGCAATCCCATTGCTGGGTATCTACTCAAAGGAAATGAAGTCATTTTATCAAAAAGACACCTGCACTCAAATGTTTATTGCAGCACAGTTCACAATTGTAAAGATGTGCAATCAACCTAAGTGCCCATCAATTGATGGGTGGATAAAGAAAATGTGGGGGGGGGGCGTGTGTGTGTACCATGGAGCACTACTCTGCCATAAAAAGTAATGAAATAATGTCACCCGCAGCAATGTGGAGGGAACAGAGACTATCATCCTAAGAGAAGTATCTCAGGAATGTAAAACCAAACACCGTATGTTCGCACTAATAAGTGGGAGCTGATAGATGGGTACACACGGGCCCAAAGTGATATAAAAGACATGAGAAACCAAGAAGGGGGCAGGGCAGGGGGTGGGTGTGGGATACAAACTTACCTATTGGGTACAATGAACACTATTCAGGTGATGGGCACATGAAAAGTCCCAACTTAAGCATTATACAAGATATTCATGTAACAAAAACACGTATACCCCCTTAATTAATATTTTGAAACAAAAAAGATGCAGCCAAGAAAAAATACTTATTCAAAAGAGATTTTGAGGAAGACATTTATAGAGTTTTTCAGTCAAACAAATGCTGAAATGAATTTCCTAAGAGATGCAACCTAAGAGATATAAGCTAAGGGATACTAAGAGATACAAGACAATAAACTGCACCCTTTGGAGGTAGCTTTTCTACCTGGTGAAAATGATTTGCATTGCTATTGGACAAGAACCATTTACATTGCTATCAGCTCTCTACAACTTAACCTCTACCCTTACAGGATTGTCAACTATCCTAAACAATAGAAAAGACAAAGTTAGACAAAGGAACACAGGCCTAGAAAATCAGAAACCCTCAGGAATGAAGGCCTTACCCTGCTGGGTAAGCACTACACTGAGAAGACACCATTATACAGATGGCCCTCAGCTTACGATGGGGTTACATCCTAATAAACCCATTGTGAGTTGACAATATTAAGTCAAAAATGAACTTAATACACCTAACCTACCAAACATCATAGCTTAGCTTAGCCTACCTTAAACATGCTGAGACACTTAACATTAGCTTCCACATGGGGAAAATCACCTGGCAACACAGTCCACTGTGGAGTATTTGTTGTTTACCCTTGTGATCCTGTGGCTGACAGGCAGCTACGGCTCACTGCCCCTGCCCTGTAACACAGAGTGCATGGTACAGCTTTCTACTGAATGCATTTCACTTCTGCACCATTGTAAAGTTGAAGAACTGTAATTCCAACCATTGTAAGTCAGAGACTGTCTGTATAGCGCCCTCTGTATATGCGGACGCCCTTCCCCATTCCCATACTTATCTGCAGCCTACCTAATTCATGAAAAGGGTTAAGATAACTGAATTTGCAAATACAGTTCTCTCTCCCTACAGTGTCCATCCTGCCTAGTGTGCCTGAAGACCTGCTCTTCCTTCTCCAAACCATGGTGTAGCCTGCCCACTTTCTGGAAGCTTCCCTTGCTTGTGTCATTCCCTACCTCTTCTTCCCTGTTGTACTCACACACACTCTACACCACTGTGCTGTAAATTTTTTTGCTTCCTGTTCAGTGGATCCTACAAGACTGTGAGTTCTTTCAGGGTCGGGACCATATTTGACCCATGTGAATCCCCAGCTGTAAGCACTGGGTCTATCACAGAGCAAATATTCAGTAAATATTTTTCTAGTTTAGTTGAATTTGAATTATTGCTCTTGTAATAGGCATAGAAAAATTTGACATTTCTATTCTGGCAAGCACCACTTAGGCTGGGCTGGAATTTGTACAGTCTGTTAGGGTGATGTTAATTCCTAAAGCAGGTGTCAATAGCAGCCCCTTATGACAAACTCAGCTGTCAAAATCAGGCTTTAACACTTCCTAAGAGCATCAACCTTAACCATCCTAAAGCTAAAGAATCATTTGTTGCTTATATTTGTGCTTCCTGAAGCATGTTTACTCCAAATTTTACCAACTGCATAATAATTAACAACTATCCCCTCAAACTTAAAAACAAAGTGGTTATATATATTACATGTAATTGGTTATGCAAGTGGTTTTCCTCCACGGCACATGTGATATAGCTGTTTCACTAATTACGGATGGACTATGAACTAAAAAACTCCCCAGAAAAATTTGCACATGAATTTTAATGGGTACTGTAAACTGATGAAAATTCTTCCCTCAGGCAATATTTCCAAGCTCATGAAGTATTAATGTCCCCATCAAAGATGTATATCTACTTTAAAAACCTCTTGGAGATGGAGGTTCCTGCTGAGCAAGGTGACATCTGCCACCACAGGGATCATATTCTATTCAGAGTGTGCATGCATGTGTGGTGCACGATTTACATATATGGTCCACCCCAACCCTTTGAGCACTAATGCCAAATGACAAGCTGTAGTGCTCTATTATGTGCAACAGTGAACATAATAAATTATGGAACGAGTTGAATTCCGTGGGCACAATCTGTATTGACAGAAGGGAGAGACATGATCAAATGGCAGTGTACCTTGAAAATCATAGAATATGTCCCTTTACTCACATGTGAACACTGAAACCCCCACCACAAACACAGAGAAATCTATGTGAAGGTGTTGCCTCAATATAGTTAGTGCCACAGAAAATGTGGCACAGTAGAGTGATCAGATCCCCAACTTCGGGGATTCAGCGCATCAGGAGCTCAATGGTTGAACCTTAAGAGGGGATGAAAAGGCAGATACCAACAAATGGTACAGGGCTGGAATAATGAGGCATGCACAGAAGTTCAACAACCACATCTTTATAACAACTTTGCAGGTCTATGTATAAATATAGTGACAACATGTCCCAATTTTCCTAGGACAACCCTATTGTCCTGGACTCCCATATAGCTTATTACTTATCCTGGGTTTTCAATTTTTAATTAAGTTTTATTACAAATAATCACATGAAAACATGCTGGGATGAGATTGGTAGACCACCACTTTGTACTTCCAGTGGCTGTCATGGGCATGTCTAACAGCATGCGAGATACATGTGCAGTGAACAGAGTTCTGACTTGAACATATAATTAAATCTGAATTGATCAGCATGGATAGCCTCTGCTACATGCAGGCACCAGGCCACCAGTCTCAAGAAAAAAAAATTGCTGAGAAATCATCAGCTTTTGCTTCAAAAGTTTGCAGTTATTTTTAGAACATGGTGCTCAGAAATGAAAAATCAAGATGTACAATGATGGAAGGTACATGAAGATGTCATTTTGAGAAGCATGATTTTTTAGATCAAAAGGCTGTTGTCCTAAATCAATTTTTTTCAGTTTTATTTTTAGATATTTTTGCATATATGAAAAGTAAAGTAAAGCCATTATCTGTTATTATGTGGCCTCCATTTGCAGAAAAAGAACTTTAAAATCAGTCAAATCATGACAGTTTTGTTGGGGTCATTAGATACTTTAAATAGAAAATTAATTAAAACAAATTGTTTTAATTTTTTCATCTAATTCATGGAATTGATATAAAAGGTTTTAGATGTTTATTCTATGGAAAATGAAACATCTAACCTAATTGTGAATGCTACTGTAAATTTAATTCGTAAATTGAGATTGAAGGTAAAATAAATTTTTTGTGATAAATGTGATCACAAGTTTTAGTGAAGTACAGGTCATAGAAAACCAATATCCTTACTAAATTAAGAAACTATGGCACAGAAATGTGTTGCAGATAGGAGAAGAAAATATGACTCACAGTCCGGAAAAATTAGTCATTAGAAATAGACTCACAAAGGACCCAGATGCCTGGATCAGCATCAAGGATTTTGAAACGCCTGTAATAAACATGCTCACAAAGTCTCAGGAATAACTGAATATAGTAAGTGCACAGGTGAGAAAATTTTAGGAGAGATTTAAAAGCTACATAAAGAACATAACGGAAACTCTAGAGCTGAAAATTACAATATCTGAAGTAAAAACTTCACTGGATTGGCTTAATGGAAGATTGGATCAGTGATCTTAAAGAAAAATCAGTAGAAACCGTCCAAAGGAAGCACAAAGATAAAGAAGATTGCAAAAACAAACAATAGCGCTTCAGTGACATGTTTAACAGCACCAAGTGGGCTAACATACTCATAAGTGACGTCCCAGAGGGAACAGAAGAGGGAGAAAATGCAGTATACATATATTTAATAAAATATGCATATATTTGTCAAAAATTTCCAAATTTTGAGGGATGAGAAATTACTTAACGGGTTCAATATACACTATTCAGGTGATGTCTACACTAAGGGCCCAGCCTTCACCATTACGCGATATATCCATGTAACAAAAGTGCATTTGTACCCCCTAAATCTATAAAAAAAGCTTGCAAATTTGATCAAGCTCATCAACCCACTCATTTAGGAATCACTCCAAACCCCAAGTAGCGTAAATATATTTGTCACCCCCCACCCCCCACCCCCCAAAACATCACATCAAGGCAAACCAAATAAAAACTGCTGAAAAGTGAAGTGAAAAAACATCTCCAGGACAGCAGAGCAAAGAGACACGTCGTACACCGGGAGCAATGGGGAGAACAGCTGCCCCCTCCTCACGGGCAGTACAGAGGCCAGGAGAAAACGGACTATGTTAAAGGCAGATAGAAAAACAAATGACCACCAAGAATTTGATATGCAGAGATTTCCAAAAATGAAAATGAAATACATTTTCCATATACCGAAGCTGGGAGAATTTTCATCACCAGACCTGCACCACAAGAAATGACAAAAGTGTGAGGGAAAAATAGAAATTCACTAAAACCCTTTTACCCTGAAACGGACAAGCTATAGCCCTATTTATGTTAATTGCTTAATCTGCTTCTGTAAGACTGCTTGTGGCCTTGTGAAATTGACTAACGGCTGCAGCTCATGCTCCCGTAAACAGCTCCCCTTGCAGCAGCTACCTTGTAAGTCACAGTAACTTCCTTATGTGTACACTTCCTGGTAGAAGCCGCTCTCTGCCCCCACCCTTGCTCTTGAAGTATAAAAGACAAGTCCCCCTGACCGGGGTGCTCAGAATTTGGCGGAGGATCCCCTCTGAGCCCGCCAGCGTTAATAAACCTGATCTCTCTGCATCCTCGTGTACCTCTCGGTGTCTTTCTCAGCAACGTGACTCCGGTTTTGCCATTACAAAAGAACTTGAGGCCGAGGGGAAAGGACACCAGACAGAAACGCAGAGCACCAGGGAGTAAGAGTACTGGAAAAGGTAAACAGGTGGATAAATATAAAAGATTATTTTTCTTTCTTTTTAAAAATTCTTTTAAAGTCAATTGAATATTTAAAGATAAAGTAATAATGATGCATGTAGGAAATATAACATTTTAAAGTAAAATATATGCCCACAAAAGCAGAAGGGATAGGTGGACCTTGGTAGGATTCTGCTGTCCCAGGTTGTTACATTATACAAGAAGTGGGTGCTGTTCAGTCGGGTGCAGTGTGGCCAGCTATGGATGGATGTTTACTGCAGTCTATAGAGTAACCCCTAAAATGTAACACAAAGATATAGCTAGAATGGCAACAGGGGAAAGAAAATGGGAAAATAACCAATTAACTCTTCAAGAAAGACAGGAAAGTAGGAACCAATGAACAAATAAGACATGGAACAACAGGAAACAAACGGCAAGTTGGTTGTGTTATCTATTGCTCAGCAACAAATTAGCCAAAATTTAGTGGCTTACAACAACAATCAGTATTTATCATCTCTCACAGTTTCTGGGGGTCAAGAATTTGGGAGCAGCTTGGCTGGGCATTCCTGGCTTGGGGTCTCTGACGAGATTGCAGACAGATGCCAGATGTGCAGCAGCTGGCTGGAGGATCCCCTGGGACAGCAACGTCTCTTTCCCAGGAGGCTCATTCACAAGCCTGGCAACTCCGAGTGGGTGTCAATGTGACACCACATTTGAAACAGATTTGGCTGTGGAACTTCTTCAAGTATGGAGACATGCCAAATACTCTCTCATGCTATATTTTTAAAAAATCTTTCAGATGAAACTATTTTTTTTAAAAAATAGGAAACTATAGGAAAGTTTTTCTTCTGTTATAATTAAACCAAAGTTATTTTTTAGAAAAAATTAATTTTTACAGTATTTTGCAACTAGAACTCTTTTATAAGTCCACCATGTTAGAACCAATTTGTCAGTCAAAAAATAAATATTTCAAGAAACTATATAATTGCAATTAGTTTTACATTTTCCCTTCATCCTAAAAAGTTTCTCGGATTGGCATATAAATTATATGGTTATATGATTCATATAACTAAAAAGAAAACTACCAATGTAGTGAGTCTTTATATGCATAAAGATTTGCTTACATTTCTAATAATTTCCCTGGGATAGGAAATACTAGATTGAAGAATGTAGACATGTAAGAATTTTGAATTTTTTTTTGCTAAATATTAATGGACAGGGCCCTTTAAAAAATGTGATCAGATTTAAAACTAAGAAATGGTGAAGCAAATTTGTAATTTAAACAGGTGAAATATTTAGACTGTAAACCAGAGCTTATTTGCAACTAAAACCATGTTAGTTGCATCTTTCATGGAAAACAGCACACAACTGGGATTTCTGACAATAGAGCAGGATGCCTTGAGTCCCGGAGCACCACGCATTCCCGGGCGCGCCAGCCACCGAACCCTGACGGCTTCCTCGTCAATCCACTCCTCTGACAGCAACACATGTGTGGCCAATTCGGTTCCTGACATGCAGGATCCTCCACCAAAACACACGGTGCACCATGCTGTTGCTGGAGCAGCAGTCATTAAGAGACTGCTTCTTTTCTTCATTTGTTTTTCACGGTAATGAATATTAACCTGCATATGGCCTTCTGTGTGTCTTATTGGTGGGTGCGTGAGATTTTGGTGGAAAAGGGAAGTGGAGGTGGTGGAAGAAAATTTAAGTCTTAATAAAATGATAAAAACTCAATATTTTGTTAGATAAACACCATGTGACCATTTTAGAATATTTGTTATTGGCAGCCCATTCAAAAGGTCTTTCTAGACTTTGCTGACTTCAGACTGTAAAGCCCACTCTCCTCTCCACTCCAGATGCCATGAGCCTGAGTGTTAAGGACCCTACAAGGCCACTCTTGCAAGGTATCTTTTTTTTCTCAAGCTCCTGGTCTGGAGTGATTCTCCTACCTCAGCATCCCAAGTAGCTGGGACTACAAGTGTGCACCACCATGCCTGGCTAGTTTTGCTATTTTTTTTTTTTATAGGGACGGGGTCTCACTCTTGCTCAGGCTGGTCTCAAACTCCTGGCTTCAAGTAATCCTCCTGCCTCAGCCTGCCAGAGTGCTAGGATTACAGGTGTGAGCCACCGCGCCCAGCCAAGGTGTCTTACTGTTGTTCTTTTACATAAACTATGCTTGTAATTTCAATACATTCAGGAACTTTCACAGCACCCCCTTCTTGCCTCCCGCAATGTGGTCCTTAGTAAATGACCAAGTCTTATTTTAAATTCTGAGCCACAATAATTTGTGAGAGGACCTGAAAGCAGCTCAGGGAAGCTTGAGGAAGAGGTGCGTGTGCAGGTGGTGAGGTGGCTGTCTTGTGTTCCTCCTGCCCGCCTCCTCTTAGCTGCAGGAGGATCTTATCTGCCACCAAACAGGGTCAATTCAGAAAGCTTTTTTCATTTGAGGTTGAGATCATAACCTGAGTTTCTCTGTCTGTGTTGTCCCCACCTCTTGTATCTTTCCTAGTGACTCATAAAAATCAGATGTTCAGTTTCCAACTCTCGGCTAGATTGGTTAACTAAGAGTTCTCTTCAGCTCAAGAATTGCAAAGGGCTCTCAGCCTGCTAGGTTCACTTTAATGGATATGGTTCCCGGGGTAACACCAACACTGTAGTTAGTTGACAAAATAATTCATCCAATCATTCATCCAACAAATATTTGTTGAGCACTAAGTATATGCCAAGCACCATTCTGGGCATTGAAGATACTACAGCGAACAAAACAGACAGAAGTCTCTACCCTTATGTTTACAATGTACTAGAAAAAGTAGACAACAAACAATAGGTAAAAATAAAGAGAGTTAGATGCTATATTTCTCTAAAGCTATATTGGATACCTCTTAGGTCTGCTCACACACTTTGAACCAACCCTTTGCTCTGGCTTCTGGTACAGCAGATAACTCAGTGGGACCCTGACTGGAGCGAACCCACCAGTGCTCATGTTTGTGGCAAGGGAGTAAACACCCTCATGGGATGACCCCTGACCAGTGGGGGATGGATGCCCAGAGATAAATGCTCCCCTGCTCCTAGGGGAGTGTCAAACTTGGTGAGAAGTCAGCTTCTGGATCTATTTTGAAAGTAGTTCCTTGGCTTAATGTGTTGCTGTCACCATCTTGAGACTCTTAACAATTTATGATGAAGGGACCCCACATTTTAATTTTGGACCAGCCCCCGTAAATTATGTGTTCAGTATTGTCCATAATATTTGTTGTGTCAAGAGACAAAATTACAACAAATTTTGGCTAAAGATTCAACTGGCTTTTATTTGTGATTCTAGAATGCAGCAACACCTCATTCTGTAAGATATGAGTGTTCTGATGAGCTGAGCAGAGGGGTTAGGTTTGTAGGCAGAAAAGGGAAGAAAGCAGAGGCAGGGAATGAAAAGAAGATCGGTCCTCTCCTTACAGGTTGAATCAGAGGGGACTTCTGTATCATGTGGCTCAGGTTAACCGCCCCTTCTGATTGGTTGCTACGAATCTCCTGGTTTTTTGGAAAACTGTCTTGTTTCAAAGTTCAGTTTGACTATGTGGCACTTAGCACAAGTGACTCCATTCCGATTTGGTCTGGTCTGCTGGGGCTCAGTGCAGGAGCTCAGTCTGAACCAGTGGCCTCCCATAAATAAATATCTTTAGTGGCTGACAGACAAGAGACAGGAGAGAAAGAGAGGAATCAAGGTTGAAGCCAAGGACTTTGTGGCCAACCAAGGTGGAGACTATTTGAGGGGGAGGGAGGAGGCCAAGAGGAAACCTTGTTGTCACAGCACAGAGCATGATAATTAGGTTGCTAAAGGGATGTTGCATTTTATAAAAAGAAGAAAGCGCTTGTTGCTTGAAAAGAAAGGAAGACAAGTTTAAAAGCTTTCAATCAGGACACTAGATTTAGAATTGAGTTAAATATGTGGAGGCATGTGGGTTTTTAATAATATTAGATAATAAATGTAGGAACCAAATTTGGCTTGTCCAACAAGAACATGGGATGTCCACACTTAAAATTAGACATTAAGTCCTTTGGATGACTAGAACCTTGCTCGAATCTTTCCATTATCCTGGAATGATCAGACAGAGGCCCTCCCCTCTTCTCCAGCTGACAGCCACCGTCTTCTAAGAACCTAGATCTAGCAGCTAACAGAGTGTCAGTGCCTTTGAACTGAAAGCAAATGGAAATAGTCTGCTCCCAGGACCCGCTGGAGAAGTCCTTCTGCAGTCTCACAGAACGAGAAATCATCAGCGACTTCAGAACAGATTGGTTTGATTGCATGTTCTCAGAGGGACTCACTCGAAAGACAAAAGAAACCTCACAAAAATTTTAAACTCCACTCCATAGTATTATGTTCACAATAATATTGGTATTATTATCATTTTAATTTTCTTATAGTTCATATAAATTACCTGCTTTTCTAAGAATTGAGATTTTTAAAGTATAATAGCAAGTACAATTACTAGAATAAAAATAATTTTTTAGTAGAGACACTGTCATGTTAACCCTGAATTGGAAATATCAATACAAATTCGTGCTTTTAACAAAAATGATTTTGTCTTCCTACAAGTGCAGAAATGGTCTTGCAGCAATGTTATCTCCCTACATAAACAGGAAGCCCCGGACATGGTAACCAATACCTTTTTCCACATAAAGCTAGGAAGAGACATGTTCGCCTGGAATTGTGTGTGTGTACCAGAAAGCAAGGAAGAATTAAAGCCTAAAAATACTAAAAATAATTAAAGATTGAGGGACACAAGAGCCAACCTACAAGGGATTCTCACAAGCCAAAGTTGTGGCAATTTGTCTGCCAAGAGGAGAATGGCAATAGTGATTGAAAGCATTTAAATATACAAAAAGCCACCAGTCTGTGCTCTAAGCAAGAATCAGCAATCATGAGTCCATACTGGTAATAAACAGATAACCAAGTAAGAAAACCAGGGAGAGGGGAAGGCTCCTCTTTACACTAGAATGCCAATTGTTTAGTTATCAACTTCAGTGAATTTAACATGCTATCCACTATCCCATTTCATCAATAGCCCCAATAATGTCTTTAGTGGAGTGTTTTTCCTTCCCCCTTCCAGCATAACCGCACAATTCCAGTCTGGGGTCAGTGCTGCATCTGCCACGTCTCTCCGATCTCCTGGAATCTAGGATGTTTCTTTGGCTTTTTTTTTTTTTTTTTTTTTGACATTTGGGGTTTGTCTGATTTTTTTTCTCATGATAAGATTCAGGGTACGTATTATTTATTCCTGGCTTGAACAGTACTTGAGTGAGTTGTGTATTTTCCTTTGAAGATTCTTGCACAGACCAATGTTTACTATCATGGTTGAAAAATGATTTTTCGACTCCAAGACTCTTTGGTCCTCAGAATTCCACTGTGACAACTGCCTTCTCTCCACCCCTACTTATTTATTTGTCTATCAATGACTGGTATGGACTCATGAATTTCTATTTTTTTCAATGGTTTATGATTCATCATTATACCTAATTATTTTGGCCCTCAAATTGTCCTACTGTTGGTTGGTGGGAGCACCTTAAAAGCAGGCCCTTGTGCCCTCGTCATATTCCGGCATCATTTTCTTTTGAGTACTTCCTTATGTTTTGTTACAACAAGATGCTCTGTGCTCATCTTGTACCTCCTCTGCCACAGCCTGGAGTCAACCATTTCTCCAAGGAGCCCTGAATTTTTGTAGCAGTGGTAATAGAGACCAAGATACTGGAGTATCTTTGCTTCTTTACCCTGTCAGGACATATATCAATAGATACATAGATGATAGATAGATAGATGGATAGATACTGAGACAGATGATAGATAGACAGATTATAGATAGATAACAGGTGATAGATTATAGATGGCATTAATAGATAGGTGATAGAGATACACAAACACCTCCATAGAGACCTTCATACACACATCGGTATACCCATATACATGCATATATTCATACATGTGCATAATTCAGAAGTCGTAAGTTTACACTGATGCTTCCAATTCCAATGCTTGCCTTCTGGCATTCCACGTTTGTAAGTTCCCGCCTTCCACAATGAGAACCTGACTCCCAGCAACATCAACGCATTGGCTCATTTGCTCAATTCCACTATAATCTATAATAATTTCAGAGTTGCTTTGCCCATGCCTCTAGAAAAATCCAACTGCATTAAAAAGATTAGCATCTGTTTGCCATGCTCCTCCCTTTCCCTCTCCCCCGGCAGCCTTCCGAGAGTGTGGATCTATAGCCCAATGCTGCTTCCAACAGTTTCTAGGATTAGTTATTGCCTGTCCCCCATCCCCTACTGTGTGGTTTTGGTACTTATTGGAAATACTGCAGGGTTCATTAGTTTCCACTTGTGTTCAGTTTTAGTTTCCCACAACTTCCCATCCTTGTTTATTTCTTTTTAGTTTTTTTTGAATATATAGAACTTTATTGTGCTTCCAAAAGTCAAAATGATAAAGAGGCACACTCAGAAATGTCCCTGCCTCCAGCACACCATTCCTACGGTAATCCTACTTCTGTTTTTTTTTTTTTTCTGGTTTATTCTTCCTGTTTTTAAAAGATTATCAGATATATGTATTTTTAAATTTCCCCTTCTTTCTTACATAATAGTAGCATATAACATGTGCTCTTTAGCACTTTACATTTGTCACTTAACACTGTCCCTTGACAACCACTCTATATTCTTTCACAGAGATCTCCTCATTCTTTTTTACAGCTGCATGTTGCTCCGCTGTGTATCTATTCCATAGTTTATTCAACTTATTTCCTATGTATGGTAGTTTCCAATATTGTGCAATTATAAATAATGTTGCAATGAACG
This sequence comes from Daubentonia madagascariensis, assembly GCA_023783475.1. Classification (NCBI taxonomy): domain Eukaryota; kingdom Metazoa; phylum Chordata; class Mammalia; order Primates; family Daubentoniidae; genus Daubentonia; species Daubentonia madagascariensis. Next base: position 14,822,768 of record JAKFHU010002658.1, read on the forward strand.
ATCCGTGTATATATATGTTCATGTTGTTGGAGGTATATCTTCAGGATAAAGTCTTAGAGGTGGATTGCTGAGTTAAAGGGCAAATGCATGGTTAATGGAAAAAAACGCTCTGTAAAATAACTTAAAGAGGTTTATTCTGAGCCAACATGAGTGACCACAGCCTGGAAAAACACAGTCTCAGAGGTCCTGAGAAAGTACAACAATGCAGTCAGGTTATGCTTTAGTTTTATACATTTTAGGGAGACAAGAATTGCAGGTAAAATCATAAATCTATACATGGAAGGTACACATTGGTTCAGCTCAAAAAGGTGGGACATCTTGAAGCAGGGGCTTACAAGTCATGGGTGAGTTAGGTGAATTTAGGGAGTCTTTAGTTGGCAATTGGTTGAGTGTTAAGGTTTGTCTAAATTTGGAGTCAGTAGGAAGGAATGCTTAAGTTAAACTTTGCCTTGCATGGCCGTAGGTCCTGTTTATAATTTAGTATCTTATTGCCACAAAAAGTCTGTTTTATAAGTATTATAATCTCTATTTTAACATTAATGCTGGTCAGTTGTTGGATGTGATACCATGCCAGAAAAAAAAGACCTGTTTAACAAGATTTTACGGATTGTAAGGTGTGACTTAACCCTTGCCTTTCATGGCCTTGGGTCTTGTTTATAGTTTGGTATCTTATTGCCACAAAGAGACTGTTTTGTCAGGCTTATGATCTCTATTTTAACATTAATGCTGGTCAGTTGTGTCTAAACTCTAAAAGGGAGGGGGTATAATGAAGTGTGTCCAACCACCCTTCCTGACAGGGCCAGGAACTCAGTTTTAAGGTTTTTCTAGGGTCCCTAGAAAATCCTAAGCCTTCCCCCCACTGACTGAATGGACCCCCTCTTGGCCAAAGGGACTCCAGAAAAGCCTTAAAGTAGACATACCAGCCATATTGGGAAGGGAGGTTGGACACACCTTGTTATACTCCCTCCCTTTTGGAGTTTAGACACTGTAGAGAACAAAGCCCTTGGCCCTCTAAAGGTTCACTGAAAAATCACTGACATACAAATTTATTTAATGTGCATACATGGGAGCCTTCAGAATGAAGATCCAAAGACACTGAGGAAGTTGTGTGTTTTTTGCTGAGGTTCAACAAAGTATGGACACCTGTGTAGAAATATGATTGGGAAAAAGGGTATGATCTAATGTTAATTGACTGAGTGGGGAAACCCAGCAAGGCCTGTCTGTCTAGATTCTTCTTGGCCCCCCTGAGCAGCATTCCTACCTTCTGGGTGTGGGGCAGGACCCTCTCTGTAATGGGGGTCTTATGACCTACAGTCAAACAAGGTGTGTCACATAATTTCTTTATGGCCTGTTTTTACATAGAATAATTTTAGGTTTCATTGTTGGCTCTTAGGAAAGGGAGTTCTGACTTTCATGCCCTGCCTGAGGGAAGAGGGATTCTAGTTTCTGTGGCTGCCTCAGGGGAGAATGGGGCTGAGAGGCAGGAGGACAGGAGAAGGTCAGAGAAAAAGTTTTGCTTCCGACGTCTTCATTTTGGGGTACTGTTTTCTGAGCTCCAACAACACAACAACTGACCAGCATTAATGTTAAAATAGAGATTATAATACATACAAAACAGACTTTTTGTGGCAGTAAGATACTAAATTATAAACAGGACCTAAGGCCATGCAAGGCAAAGTTTAAGTCACTCCTGCAGGCCATCAATTTACTTAACAGACCACTTTGAGTCAGTAAATTGTGGCTTGTTCTATGATTAGCAGACTTCCTTATCTTAACCTAAAACTTTCCTTTCTACTGACTCCAATGTTTAGACAAAGCTTTATTCTTTTAACCAATTACAAATTAAAGAATCTCTGATCCACCTATAACCTGTAAGCCTCTACTTCATGATAGTCCACATTTCAGGCCAAGCCAATGTATAACTTCCATGTATTGATTTGATTTTACCTGCAATTCCTGTCTCCCTAGAATGTATAAAACCAAACTGTAACCCAACTGCCTCAGTCACACTTTCTCAGGACCTCTGAGACTGTGTTTGCCTGGACTGTGGTCACTCATATCAGCTCAGAATAAACCTCTTTAAATTATTTTACAGAGTTTGGGGTTTTTTTAATTAACAATATTAATGCTATTGATCTTTCTTTATAAACTTTTTATTTTGAAATATAGATTCACAGAAACTTGAAAATACAGTACAGAGAGGTATAGTATGAGGAATGCAGCAAATTGTGTCTTTTCCAATGTCCAATTGTTCAAACACTATTTATTAAAAAGACAATCTCAGCACCAGTGATGTGAGATGACACCTTCTTCCTAGTCTAGATTTCTATCTGTAGTTGGATTAATTTGTGGACTTCTATTCCACTGATCTGTCTGTTCCTATGCCAGTATTACAGTCTTAATTATAGAGATTTTTCTAATATGCTTTAAGATCTGAGATCTTGCTGGTGTTCCGACATCCTGACCCAGAATAATATTTGAAGTCTACTTTTGTATGTATTAAGAGTGTCTTATTGTGGCGGTTTTTTTTTTTTTTTTGGTATAGATTTCAAATATTTCACGTTAATTTTATTCTAAGTAATTAATTTTTGGTTGCAATTATAAATGGCTTTTTATCCATTATATGTCTTCTAACACTACTTATCTTCCAGCATTACTATCAGATAATTATATCTAATATAAGTAAGTACTATTGGTTTTTTCTCTTTTTAATTTTTTATTTTGAAATAATTATAGATTCACAGGAAGTTGCAAAAATAGTACAGAGAGGCCCCATTTACTCCTTTCATCTAATTTCCCCAATGATAACATCTTATCAACTTAGAGTACAATATCAAAACCAGGCAAGTGTGACATTGGTACAATCCATAGACTTATGCAGATTCCACTAGTTTTTCATGTACTCATTTTGTGTGTGTATGTGGGGGGGAGTATATATGTTTGTGCATATAGTTGTGCAATGTATAGTTCTATGCAATTTTGTCACATGTGTAGATTTGTGCAACAACAATTACAATTAAGATACAGAACTGTTTCATCACCACAAATATTCCTTGTGCTTCTCCTTTATAGTTATACCCACCTCCCTATTCCCTACCCCTTATGCCTGGCAACCATGACATATACAGAACACTCCCACCAACAACAGCAGAATACACATTCTTCTCAAAGGCACTTGAAACATCCTCTAGGGTAGATCACATGTTAGGCCACAAAACAAGTCTTAACAAATTTAAGAAGATTAAAATCATACCAAGTGTTTTTTCTGACCACAATGGAATGAAATCAGAAATCAATAGCTCAAAGGAACCTGGAAAATTAAAAAATATGTGGAACTTAAACAATATACTCTGAACACCAATGGGTCAAAGAAAAAGTCACAAGGGAAACTAGAAAATATCTTGAGACAACCAAAAATGAAAACACAGCATACCAAATCTTACGGGATGTAGCGAAAGCAGGACTAAGAGGACAGTTTATGCAGTATATACCTACATTAAGAAAGAAAGAAAGTACCAAAGACCAACACAATTGACAAACCTTAACTAAATTAAGAAAAAAGAGAGAAGACTCGTATAGCTAAAATTAGAAATGAAAAAGGATATTACAACTGAAGCTACAGAAATAAAAAGTACCGTAATAGGCCACTATCAGCAATTCTGTGCCAGCAAATTGGATAACCTAGAAGAAATAGATAAATTTCCAGAAACATACAACCTACCAAGATTGAATTATGAAGAAATGAAAAATCTGAACAGATCTATAACTAGTAAGGAGATTGAATCAGTAATCAAAAAGCTCTCAACAAAGAAAAGCCCAGGACCAGACGACTTCATTGGAGAATTCTGCCAAACATTTAAAGAATTAACACCATCCTTCTCAAACTGTTAGGAAGATGGGTACCTTGCGTGGCCGTAGCCGCCCCAGCTCTCCCACTCGTAGTTCTCAGGATAGTTGTAGAATGTGCTGAGAATGCAGCATCCTGATGTGGGGAGGAACTGTCTGGAACAACCTGAGTTTTGTCCTCATCCCCGCTAGAACAGGGGGTTCTGCAAAGCTTTTGCTCAGTGATCCTACTCTCCTCCAGGGTATAAAAGCCCAGAACAGACTGCTGTCAGGTCCTGCAGCTGTGCTGCAAAGTGGAGCATACACAGATGTGACTCTATCCACCATGGCAGTTTCCTAAGCTTCGGGAGACTGGCTGGCCATAAATCCTAGACGTCTGTTGGTTCTTGTTGCATATCTGTAAGTAATAAAGTTGCTTTGCATGACGTCGTGTGAGTGTCTGTCTCACATGACTTATACTATAGCAACAGGGTTTGTGTACAACCTCTTGCTAGATCTAAGAACCTAAGCAGAAAATAGCAAGGTGTTTTAAAAGTCCTCCTCTGCGAGTGAGTTCTGCTTAACACTACAGACAAATATCCCTGATAAATATTGATGTAAAGAACCTTAAGAAAATACTAACAATGTGAATTCAACAATATATTAAAAGGATTATACTCTATGACCAAGTGGAATTATTCCTAGAATAATAGAATGGTTCAAAATATGAAAATAAATTAATGTAATATACCACATTAACAGAATGAAAAAAATACATGGTCAACTCAGTTAACACAGAAAAAGCATTTGATGAAACTCAACAAACTTCTATGATAAAAAACATTCAGCAAACATGGAATAGAAGGAAATTACCTTAACATAATAAAGGCTATATACAAAAAGCCCACAGCAAACATCATACTCAATGGTAAAAAACTGAAAGATCAGGAACAAGGTAAGGATGCTTACTCCCACCACTCTTTATCAACATAGTAGTGGAAGTCCTAGCCAGAACAATTAGGCAAGAAAAGGAAATAAAATGTATCCAAATCAGAAAGGAAAAAGTAAAATTTTCTCTGTTCACAGATGATATAATCCTATATGTAGAAAATCCTAAAAATTCCACAAAACACTGTTGGAACTAATAAATAAATTCAGTAAAGTTGCAGGATACAAAACTGACACACAAAAATCAGTTGTGATTATATGCAGTAACAATGAACAATACAAAAAGAAAATTAAGAAAACAATCCTATTTGCAGTAGCATCAACAGCCAAAAGAATTGCCAACTGGATCTTGAAGAGATATCTGTACATCCATGTTCACTGCAACATTATTCACAATAGCTAAGAAGTGAAAACAACTTAAATGTCCATTGATAAATAAATGGATAATGAAAATATGACATATACATACAACAAAATATTATTGTCTTAAAAAGGAAGGAAATTCTGACAGATGCGACAACATGGATGAACTTTGAGGGCATTATGCTAAGTGAAATAAGCCAGTCACAAAAAGACAAATATGAGTACTGCATGATTTCACTTCTATTAGGTATCTAAAATAGTCAAACTCTTAGAAAAAGAAAATAGATTGGTGGTTGCCAGGGGCTGGGGGAGGAGGAAACAAAGGGAGTTGTACAATGAGTACAGAGTTTCAATTTTGCATGATAAACAAGTTGTAGGGATCTGTTGCACAACAACATGCATATAGTTAACACTATTGTATTGTACACTTAAAAGTGGTTAAGATGATGAATTTTGTTATACACTTTTTATCACAATAAAAAAAGAAGTCTTGGAACTTCAGAAAGAACAACGATTGAATAGGTAAAGATAGGGATGAATATAATAACTGTTCTCCTCATGAAGTTCACAAATAATATGTGATAATTGAATCAAAAAATATAACAATATCTGTTGTGTACTCAATGTATATAGAGAAAATATTTGAGACAATTATTTTTCTTAAATGGAGATGGTAAAGGGACTTAACATACAGATAAGATTTTAATACTTCACTCAAACTGAAAAACATCAACGACCACATGTTGTGGTAAGTTATGTATGTATATTATAATACCCAGAAGAAGCCACCAAGAAATGCTTACAAAGAAATATACTGAGAAACACTATAAATAAACTAAGATGGCATCCTACAAAATCTTCAAGCAACCCTCACATGGCAAGAAAAGTGAGGAAGAGAAACAGAGGACACAAACAGAAAATAAGTAATAAAATGACAAACTTAAGCCCTGATATATCAAGAATCACTTGGTCTGAACACACCAGTGTTCAGTGGCACAGTGGATTAAAAAACATGACCCAACTCTATGCTGTCTATAAGAAACCCCTTCAAATGCAATGATAAAGGTAGGTTTAAAGTGAAAACATAAAAAAAGATATATCATGCTGACATTACTCAAAAACAAAAGCAGGAGCTGCTGTATTAATAGCAGATAAAGTAGACTTCAGACCAAAGAAAATTACTAGGGAAAAAGAGGGAATAATCCTCTTCAAATCAATCCGCTGATTCAGTGAAATCCCTATCAAAATACTAGCAGTTATTTTTTATGGAAAACAACAGACTAATTCTAAACTTTATATGGAAATTTAAAAGGTCAAAAATAACCAAGGTGACACTCAAATTCGTGAAGTGTTCCATATTTTTTTGTTGGAATTGAGTTCTCTCTGTGGATTTCATTCTTATATTAAAAGAAAGCTTTATAAAAAGATGAATTCTTTGTTCCTACTGATTTTTAAAAAAGATTTATAGCTTTCAAATAAGAGCCCCAGAAGTTAAAATTTTAATATTTTAATGTATTTTTAAATACTACTTCGACATTAAATCTTGCTCTAAAAAAAAAAAATAACCAAAACACTCCAGAAGAAGCAGAACAAAGTTGAAGGATGTACATGCACAGTTAACAGAAACTATTAGAAACTGTGTTAATTAAGACAGACAGTATTGGCATGAGGATAAATAGAATGAAAATAAGTAGCCTAAACAAAGATCCACATATACAGGGTCACCTGATCTATGACAAAAGTGGGTCATAAAGAGACAAGGATGTTATTTTCAATAAATATTGCTGGATCAATATCCACATGATATCTACTTTGCATCATATGCAAAAATCAATTCCAGATGGACTGCAGATCTACATGTTAAGGGTATAACAAAAAAGCTTGCAAAGAACAGTTTCATGGCCTTGGAGTAGGCAATGAAAACCTCTAGTCATTAAAATTTAACTGTATTAAAATAAAGAACTTATATTTAGTGAAAGACATCAAGAGAGTAAAAAATATAACCCACAGGAGGAGAAGAAGATATTCACAGTATAGATATAGTTGATCTTCATTATTTGTGGATTCCATATTTGTGAATTCACATACTTACTAAAATATAATTGTAACCCCAAAATAAATACTCATGGCACTTCTGTGGTCATTTGCAGATATGTGCAGAATGGTGCAAAATTTGAGTCATCTGATGTTCAAGTTCCCAGCTGAGGTCAAACAAGGTGACACTCTTCCGTCTTGTATCAGCTCTCATGATATCAACAAGTGTCTTTTGCATGGTCTATTTAGTGCCACTTTTTTGCATTTTTGTGCTTTTTGTTGGTGAGTTTGCTGTTTCAAATGCCTTCCCAGGGTAGCACTGAAGTGCTACCTAGTGTCCCTAAGAGCAAGAAGGCTGTGATGTGCTTTATGGAGAAAATAGGTGTGTCAGATAAGCTTTGTTCAAGCATGAGTTATAGTGCTGATGGCTGTGAGTTCAATGTCAATGCGTCAATACGATACGCTACATCCAGAAAAAGGAAGAGGAAATTTACCAATCTGGATGGGAGGAAGTTCTTCAAAGTGCTAAAGTAACATCTACAGTGTGTGATGATGCTACATAAAAGATGGAAAGCAGCTTAATTTGTGGATTCATGAAATGATAACTGATTTTTAAAAAGTGCAGTGGACGGCATTGTTGTGAGACAGAATGGCAAAGAAATTTACAGTCATGTTACTCAGGGAGAGGAAATGTTAAATCCTTCAGCCTAGTGCTATTTCAGAGGCAATATGGCATGAAAAATAAACTTGCAGATGAGGCAGGTTCTGTAGATCAGGAGGCTGTGGAAGAATTACAAAAATACATGCTAAGTATTGCAAGAAAAAGTTTGTGGAAGATCAGGTTCTAAAAGCTAATGAGATTGGCTTGTTTCATGAGGACATTGGCAAATGAACCTATATAATGCAAATACCATTTTCGTTGATGAAAACATTGTGACCAGAGGCTCTCAGAAGGCTAACTCTGTGTTTTCCCTAGGAACAATAGTTCAGTATTTGCTATGTGTTCACAGTGACTTTATGGAACATAACTATTGCAAACAATGTGAACAGACTTAACTGACAAAGGACTTGTATCCAGTATATGTACAGAAGTCCCACTACTCAATAATAAGAAAACAAACAACGCAATAGAAAAATAGCAAAAGACTTGAGCAGATATTTTTAAATAGGACATCAAAATATAGGACATATGACATATGTCCATTTCATTAGATATATGTGAAATGCAAATTAAAATCACAATGTGATACCCCTGCATACCCAACAGAAGGCTAATGTGTCACCTTTTAACAGAGTATTTGAAACATCCTAAATTTTCAACTCTGGGGTCAAGTTAGTAAACTATGATACATTTCTTGGTACCAATATTGCACAGCTAATAATATGTTTATTTCATGGAAGAAAGACTGGAAGGAAATATACCAATATGTTAGGAATGTTTATCTCTGGCTGGGAGGATTAGAGGTAACTTATTTCCTTTATATTTTTTCTGAATATTTCAAGATTCATCATGTAAGTATGACCACTTTTATTTAAAAAATTTACATGTGCTGCTTTCTGAAAAAAGAACAACAACTTTATCATTCACATTTTTCTACCTTACAAAGATATATCCTGGTTTTTCTTTTTATGCCAATAGCCAATTTGGGTGTCTCTGTAGGGTAGTTGCTGGCATAGAAATTACTTTTCAAATTAAAATTTAAAATGCATTATAAAACATTCTAAATGAATTCTGGAAGAATAAATTGCATCTCATTCAAAATACACATCCTGATTTCTGTGTTGTAAATCAGAATAATAAAAATCTCATCGCAGAAATGAGAAGAAAATTACCTCAGTCACCTACTAAGAGAATATAAACAATGACAACCCTCACGGCACACAACGGAATTGGACAATCAATCAATATTGTGCACACGGCTAGGGTTTTACTATAATATTTTGTTGGCAATAAATATACTGTCTTGTCTCCTTTTAGGAAATAGAGAAGAAAGGTAATAATACAAAATTCAGATTTTGAAAATTCAGACTCATTAATTATCATCTTCATTGCTGTAAGAGAAGCTGGATGGAGCAATTCAATAGTGCAAAAGTCCAATCTTAGCTCTTGAACTATAGCATTCACAGATACTTGACTTTCATAATCCCCTGTGAGAGTTTAAGGCATCGACTAGTCCCTGTGTTTGACTGATGGGGGCCTAGGGCTCCACAGAAGGTGAAGAGACCTTACCCAAGGCCTCCTGGCCGCCTACCTCCAGAGCCTGCTCTAGACTGCACCTTGATTATTTCTTGATTTGGTGGATCTTCCATTTGCTCATGAGGCCTCTCTGCCAAGCTCCTAACTGACTGACTAGGGTGAAGGGTGAGGATGCCGACAGGGAGCCACCACCTGGCAGACAGAACGCATCCTGCGGACTTACATTCCACTGCATCTGCGGAGGGAGAGGTGGCCGGCTCCACCCTGCACCCAGGAGGAGTCTCACATGCAGAGGCACGTGAAGGCCCTGGTTCTGATGGCAGGTGGTGGGCTGGAGGGGGGATGAGGAGGGATGAAAACAAAATATGCAATCTAATATTCTCCAAGATCATGTGCATGAGAATTATGGATTCTCCCTGTGATCAAAAAGGAAATAAATCTCAGTGAAACGTTGGAAATGAAGGCATTCCCTGTCCCGTGTGAGCTGGCAGGGAGACTGCTGAGGCTTCAGAGGGGAAGGCCGGGTCAGCCGGGCCTCTTACCTCCCTGCTCTGCTTGGCAAAATGGCTGAGGGAGGTGGGTGGCAGGATACCCCTGCCCCAGACCATATTCTCTCTGGGAGGGCTGGAGCAGAGGGCTGCCCCCTGCCCATCCAAGCCACACAGGGAGTCAGCAGGAACCCATGGGGCCATCTGCACACTCAGCAACAAGGGTCCCAAGCAGCTGCTGCATGATTTGAAGTTCTGCTCCTAGGAAAAGATGTACAGAAATGGTTCCAACAAGCAGAAACCAGTGCTCAGCATGGAACTCATCCTGATCCTCTAATGACCCCTTTCTCTGGAGAACGCCCTCCTACCCCCAGCCTGTCCAGCTCCTATAGATGTGGATGGAGCAGCAGCTCGGGGAGAAGGAGAGACCCTGGCAGTCAGAACCTGTGGCGTGGTCTCCATGATGGGGGCTGTGAGCTGGGCATTGTAGTCACTGTGGCCACCCAGAGGGAGGCAGCTTCCCCTATGGCCAGGAGCAGAGAGTGGACCAGTTCTGACCTGGGGGTGGTGAGAGGTCAGCCAGTCACACCCAGGCCTGCCCCAGGGGCTTGAAGCCCCAACCATGGCCTCTGCCAGAGAAAACCTAGTATGGACTGGACATTGTCATTGTGACTTTTGTGGCTAATGTTTTAATTCCCAGGTTGAAATTTCTTCTGTGACATATACACCTATTTATCTAAGAGATGGAGGCCCATAGTTTTAGAGGCAGGGTATTTGGAAAGGAGTGTGTGAGACCAGAAAACAACTACAAAAACCTGCCTTTGGACTAAGCCACCTATCATATTTGTTCCACATATGCACTGCACTGAGAGAACCTCCCAGCAGTCAGGGAAACCTTTGTTCAGCAGGACACTTGAGGGTTCCAAGTTCTCCCCTGGCCCCAGCACTGTGCAGGCTGCTAGAAGGACAACACATCTATCCCTGGGCTTGGACCCCCTTGAAGAGAGATTTCAAATTAAAATTTTAAGAAATGATCCAAGTTGGTGTTTCTTAAATTCAAAATGACAATTCCAAATTTAAAGTGAATTATGGAAATTTACATATGTGCATAACCCAAATGTCAGAGTGGTTCTCGTGGCACACAAAACAGCCATCATATCCCATCTGACAATGTTGAATTTACCTGAGCCCTGTGATCCTGGAAAGTGACAGATAAAGACACACCCCCCCAAAGAAGCCCCTTCCCCATGTGCCTTAGATGAGAGTCACATGTTCTTTGTCACCCAGAACAAGGCTAGACTCAGACCCTTCAAATTCCTGTCTTTGCTTCATAAATGCTTAGCTGAGCTGCGTGAGCCAACCAAGCAGTCAGAGCTCAACGCTGTTCATCCAACTTCATTCCTTTAGGCCACTGCACCTCGCCCACGCTCAGCCTGAGCACTCACAGGCCTCCTGAACACACGAGCCTCAGGTCAGACCTTCTCTGATCTACTGTCTGAACTTGGCACCCTCATCCCACTTCCCCGCATGGCTCCTTGGAGCCTTGTTCACGCCTCTCTACATGGGAAACAACCATTTGCCTAACTCTTGAGCTGATTGCAATAGTCCCCTCCCCCCTTGAATAATCCTTTTGAGTAAAAGTCCATCCTCACTAAGTCTGGATTTGCTTTTTGGGTGACAAAACCCCTAACTCCACGGCTTGTGGAAGCCTACAGCTTTCAACTGGGGCAGGCCTGGCCTGAGCGTGGTGCAGGGGCACAGGTGACAACAGCCCACATGGCAAACGTCAGAGATACAGATCAACTGTAAATCAAGCCAGCAAACAATTAAATGAAACATCCTCCCTTCCCACCTCCACAAATAAACCTCCCCAACGACCTGAAGGCTGGGTTTGGATTTAGAACAGAAACACAGCTGTGTGGCGAGAACCGGCTGTGGCTAACTGCTCCCCAAATTTAGAATTACTCCCAGCCTGCTCCAGGCCCCACCTCCAACCCTCCCCAGCTCTCCCACCTCTGCCTTTCCACGTTTACCTGTGGAGAGATGATTACTTTGGAGAAACTCCTGGCTCCTCACTTAACGGTCCTTCAGCTTGGTTTGAGGATGAACTCTGCTTTTGAGTGGCATCCTCTTGACGTTGGCGTCCCAACATCTGGTCTGGTCTGGACAAACCCTTGTCAGTCTCCCTCTCTCTTTCCCCTTCCTGTGAGCAGGAGGCAGCAGACTTTTTCTGTAAAGGGTCAGTTAGTAAATATTTTAGGCTTTGTGGGCCATATGGTCTCTGTCCCCAACTACCCAACTCTGCCCTCATAGCAGCAAAGCAAGCACAGACAACAGAAAAGCAAATGAGTGTGGCTGTGTGCCAGCAAAACTTCACTCATGGTCACTGGAATTTATTTTTTATTATTTTTTAAAATTTTTACATTTTTTAATTTTTTAAAAAAATTTTTCCTTCCAGGCCCACCCTCCACAACCCTTCACTAACATTTAAATAACAAACTCCATCTTGCTTAGGCCCTTACCTTTGGGGTGTCTTTACTGCAGCAGCAGCTCCACCTACACACTAATTCAGCGGCATCCTGGCACAAACTCTGCTCTCTTTACCTACAGAACGGGCCAGGGGCAACACGTTTCAATACGTGTGACTTCCCATATTTCAGCCGATACTGCGGGATTCGTTCAGTTTTGCATCCATCTCTCCCTTCCCTGATGCTGGCGTGGAGCAGTTTCTGAGAGAGGACCTCACTCTATTCTGCCAGCATGACAGCTGGTGCCCAATGGTGACATGTGCCATTCTGTGCCTTTATTTCACCTGCAAAGCTCCAGTATAAGCTAACCCTTAACTCCACTGCAAACCATCACAGGCCAACTTATTCCCCTTCAACACAGCTGCCCTTATATAGCACATCAAAAGCCTAGAAGGTTCCCACCTTCCCATCAATATCTCTGAAAACAACAGGACTAGGTTTTGATGAACCCTAAGGCAGAGTATACATTTTTTAAAATGAAATGCATATATTTTTCTGACTATGAGATTAGAAAATAAAGGGAAAAATCTAAGTAAAATCTAAACTGTCAATAATACCACTACCCAGAGATAACCACAGTTACCATTTGTGTATGTTTCATGCTTTTTAAAAAATTTAATGCAACAATATAAGAATGTTCACACATTGAATCTCACCTCTAAAACATAATTTCAACAACTGCATGGTGCACAATAGTGGATCTGTTATACTGCAGCCACCCAGTACTGGGCATTTAAGTTGTTTTGACTTTTTATTACTAGAACTCATACTTGGAAAAACATCCCCTTATGAAAATGTTTTTTCTTTATTTTTAATATTTCCTCAAATAGATTCCCAGTAATGGGATTACTGATCAAAGTTTATAATCATGTTAAAGCTCTTTTAACATTTTGTCAAATCACTTTCCCTGAAGAATATCCTGAATTCCACCTCCGTGTAGGCACAGGCAGCATCCATCTTGTCACAACCACCAGTGTTTAATATTAACACTTGTGTGTGAGTCTGTGTGTGCGTGTGTGATCTCAGTAAAGAATGGCCACGGGAGGAAAAGGGGAAAAGCAGAAAAATTTTCGTATGAAAAGGCATGACCTCAGCTCCCGAGAGACCACTGCCCGCTGTATCTTTTTCTGTTTTGTTTTGAGATCATGGCCACACCTCTAAAACATGCTTTCCCTTCTCTGCCCAGTTTATCACACTCAGACAGTATCTACTGACATTAATAACACTGATATAAAAGATTGGGACTTAGTCATTCAAAATACACCCCTCGCTCCGCGGTCCTTGCTGCCTCTGTGTCACAGCAGTGGCTCGGGTTAGCGCTGTCAGCTATCTGCCCTTGATCCACTGGCTTCAGCCAGCCCCTCCTCTGCCTCGGCAACCCAGACCTGAGCCCCCCTCTTAGTGCCTTCACGGCCTCCTCCCCTCCACCACAGCTGCATCTTTGCTTTCAAAGGGGTGTGGCTGATAATGTCACAGTCTCTTCTGTAAGGGCAGGTGAGGGCTCCGTGCATTATCTCTAATTGATTGTAAAATTTAACAAGCAAACCCCAAAGACTCTGCCATGAGATTACTGGAATTGATAAATAAATTCACCAAAGCCTCAGGATACAAAATCAAAGTACACAAATCAGTAGCAGTCATATACACCAACAACAGTCAAACTGAGAACCAAATCCAAGACTCGATACCTTTCACAATAGCAATAAAGAAAATAAAATACCTTCTCTACAGGGAGAACTACAAAACACTGAAGAAGGAAATAGGAATGCAAACAGATGGAAAACTATACCATACTCATGGATCAGCAGAATCAACATTGTTAAAATGTCTATACTACCCAAAGTGATCTACAGGTTCAATGCAATCCCTATCAAAATACCAACAGCATTTTTCACAGATGTAGAAAAAATAATTCTACGCTTTATATGGAACCAGAGAAGCCCTCATATAGCCAAAGCAACTCTAAGCAAAAAGAACAAATTGGGAGGCATCAATCTACCAGACTTCAAGTTATACTACAAGTATAGTAAACAAAACAGCATGGTACTGGCACAAAAACAGAGACATAGACCAATGGAACAGGACTGAGAACCCAGACATAAAACCATCCTCATATAGCCATCTGATGCTGGGAAATGGTGCTGGGAAAATTGGATAGCCACATGTAGAAGACTGAAACAGGATCCTCACCTCTCACCTCTCACAGAATTCAACTCATGATAGGTAACAGACTTAAACCTAAGACATGAAACCATAAGAATTCTAGAAGAAAGTGTTGGAAAAACTCTTACAGACATTGGCCTAGGCAAAGAATTTATGAAGAAAACCCCAAAAGCAATCACAGCAACAACAAAAATAAACAATTGGGACTTGATCAAATTAAGAAGCTCTGCACAGCCAAAGAAACTATTACTACAGTGAATAGACAGCCTACAGAATGGAAGAAAATTTTTGCATGCTCTACATCCGACAAAGGACTAATAACTAGAATCTATATAGAACTCAGGAAAATCAATAAGAAAAAATCAAATAACCCCAATAAAAAATGGGCAAAGGACATGAATAGAAATTTTTCAAAAGAAGATAGACTAATGGCTAAGAAACATGAAAAAATGCTCAACATCTCTAATCATCAGGGAAATGCAAATCAAAACCACAATGAGATATCACTTAACTCCAGTGAGAATGGCTTATATCAAAAAGTCCCAAAACAACAAATGTTGGCAGGGATGCGGACAGATAGGAACACTCATACACTGCTGGTGGGACTGCAAATTAGTACAACCTCTATGGAAAGTAATATGGAGATATCTCAAAGAACTAAAAGTAGAACTACCATTTGATCCAGTAATCCCATTACTGGGTATTTACAAAAAGGAAAAAAAGACATTCTATAAAAAAGACATCTGCACTCAAATGTTTATAGAAGCACAATTCACAATTGCAAAGATGTGGAAACAACCCAAGTGCCCATCAATACAGGAGTGGATTTAAAAAATGTGGTATATGTATACCATGGAGTACTACTCAACCACAAAAAACAACAGTGAAATAACACCTCTTGTATTATCCTGGATGGAACTGGAGCCCATTCTTCTAAGGAAGTATCTCAAGAATGGAAAACAAGCACCACATGTACTCACTATCAAGTTGATACTAATTGATCAACTTTTATGCCCCATATGGAAGTAACATTCATTGGGTGTCAGGCAGGTGGGGGGGACGAGGGGATGGGTAAATTCACACCTAAGGGGTGCAGAGCTCAATCTCTGGGGGATTGGCGTGGTTGAAGCTCTGACTCGAGCAGAGTAAAGGCAACACAGGTAACCTAAATGTCTGCATCCCCGTAATACTCTGAAATAAATAAATAAATAAAAGAAAAAGCAATAAGCAAGTACTTGTCAATCAACACAGCAAAGCAAATTCATACTTTAAAACCCTCCCTGTTCCAATGACTGAAAAAATATAAAAGAGGGAGAATAAGACATAGCAAGCCTCAACACAAAATGCATGTAGCTGTTGGCAAGAAAAGAACACAATAAAAACGCAGAGGCTGCCGGCCCAGTGGGTTATGGGCTCCAGTTGAGCAAGCACCAGCCGGCCACCCTGCGAACATGCTCTGGGCAGGGAGGGCCCGAGCCAAGCTCCCAGGGGCTGTGGGCCCAGGCCCAGCCACCGCCTGCCAGCTGGGGAGCCATGTTGTCACCAGAGCCGTGGGCCGTGGGGGCATGGAGAGACTGGCTGGAGGCCGGATCTGCAAGATCCCAGCGGGGGCTGGTGGAGACAGCCTAGAGCAGGTGTTCATGGAAGGAGAGCAACGGGGAGCCAGAGGACAGAGAGAAACATAAACCCACCCCCTCCAAGGAGATGCAATTCCAAATTCCAAACCAAGTGCAGAGGCCGAGGCTAACAAATCCGGATGGCAAGTTTGTTAAAATAAAGTCGAGGACGTTCTGCAGTCAAATGGGTTGTCTTTTCCATGCATTGTACAAAGTGTTGCAATTTGCTGTGTTCTTTCTACTATATAACATTTTAGCAGAGCTTTATTTTTTCCCCTGGAGATTCTTTTTCTATTGCATTCTGAAAGAGAGTAACAAGTTTTCCCCTATACATTTCTACCCCTGGAGCTTTCTTCTGCCCCTGCCCCACGAGCCAGCACTGCCCCCAGGGGGTACCACTCCTCTGCAGAGCTGGGGGCATAGCCAAGGGCCGCCAAGATCCTGAATTCTTTGCTTCCCTCATTTTCAAGTAATTTCTTAAGAAAGAGTGCAGGAATGACTGCATTTTTGAAACTTGTGCTTGCCTAACAACACTTCAGTGGGCCCTCATACCTGACTGATTGTTTGGGGACAGAGTTCTAGGTTTAACCTTATTTAGAACCTAGAATTACTGGGGAGCATTCTGATGCCAGTCTGGTTCTCATTTCTTTCCAGGTGATCTGCTTTTCTCTATGGAAGCTCCTAGAATCTTATCTTTATCCTTAATATTCTCACAGTCCATTTAAAAAAAAAAAGGGCATGCTTGTTGGGGGGGTGCAAAGACTATTTATGTAACCAAAGCATTTATACCCCTGTAATACTCTGAAATTAAAAAAAAAAAGGCTGAATATGTGGGTCTATTTCAATCATTGTAGGTGCCAGGCAGCAGGCAGTTTCCTTGTAGGATGGCCTGGCGGGAGTCCAGAAGGAGTAGGGCTTCTTTGGTGTCAGCACCCACTCTGGAAGCCTTGGCGCTCCCCAGGGAGGCCCATTCCTTCAAGCAAGAGCCCTCAGGATGTTGCTGTGGGGTAGGTATCTTGCACAGGGGCCTCTCTTTACACAGGTGTGGGGAGACACTGGCAGCTCCACCTGCTCTACATACAGATCTTGAGTTAATCCCATTCGCTGGCTTCCACGATTGCCATGACCTTGAGCTGAGGGGCTCAGGGCCCACCTTGTGAGGGGTATTCCTTGCCGGGGCCTCCTTGGCTCCATCCAGCCATCCACATGTGCCCTTCCACACCGGTCTACCTGTCTTAAGTCATCCATAACTTGGAGACACCTCTTTCTTCTTTGCTGCTGTGGTTTTATTATTTCCTGTGCTTTTATAGGGGTCATTCAATGGGGTTTCAGGAACGGTAAAAACAAATTCAATATTAACTTTTAAATTATTGCTAGAAGTATGGGTAACAAAAAGGCCTCTATTTGACATTTCTTTGCTTCCTAGTGAAATTTAATTTTTATCACATACTCACTGGTCATTTGAATTTCCCTTGGGACTTGACTGTCCATGTCCTTTGACAACTTAAATATTTGGGTCTTAATATTTTTCTTAACAATTTGTATGAGCTCTTTATACATGAAAAGTTGTCTCCCTCTATCATAATGTTCACTACAAATGTTTTTCACAGTGTAATTTAAGAATAATGGATTCCTCTGAAGGACAGTAAAACCATGGCTATCAATGTACTCTTTGTCTTATTTTAAATTAACTGCCTTATTTGCATTTTGGCTAGGATCATAAAGCTGTTCATATAACCCTGTGAATTCCACCCAAACTACTTGAGCTCATCATTTTGAAAGCCTTACTCCACCTCTTTCTGATTCAGCTGAGCAATACAGAAACCAGATTAAACGTGGGTAGTCCGCATTGCCCGGAGAGAATATCATGTGCTCCCTTTAATTACTTGTTACTTAACAACTTGATCTATTTATGTTTATAAGTATCAGGTGGTGCCAATCTGGTTCATGAAAAAGCCACTTGATGGAGTTCCATGTAATTGCACATGGGCTAATTACATAAATCAGCTATTTGTGTTCCAAATTGAGCTTTGAAAGCTGCATGAACTCCTTCAATTGTTCCCCACAAACAAATAGAATTATACCCAGAAAGCCAAACTGCCTAAACTCTTTGAGGGGCTGCCACATCATTAGAGCCTGGCTTTCCACCCTCAGAGTCCACGCCCAAGCCTGAACAGCCGGGCCCTGTCAAAGCGGGGGGTGCACCACCTCCCTCCCAGAGGCACGAGGTGTATTGAATGAGATGGCCTGATATGGGCCTGCTAGGGCTGCCGTAACAAAGTACCACAGGCTGAGTAGCTTAAACAACAGAAACCTATTCTCTCACAGTTCTGGAGGCTGGAAGGTGGAGATCAAGCAGGGTTGGTTCTTTCTGAGGCCTCTCTCCTTGGCTTGTAGATGGCCGTCTTTTGCTGTGTCTTCACATGGTCATCCCTCTGTACATGTCTGTGTCCTAATGTCCTCTTGCTATAAGGACACCAGTCAGATTGGGTTAGGGCCTACCCTAATAACCTGATTTTACTTTAATTACCTCCTTAAAGACCCTCTCTCCAAATACAGTCACATTTCGAGGTCCTGGGGGTTAGGACTTCAACATATGAATTCTGGGGGCACACAATTGTTTCAGGAAAATCCCAGGACCATATAGATAAACCACCCCACTCCCCAAATGGAGATGGTGTTGAGAGACCAAAGAAATGACCCGGACCAAGCCAGCTTGGTGAGTTAGGTGAGTTTATTAGAGGTTACTGACACAGGGATCTCATTCCTAGTCAGGATAGGAATCCTCTGGGCACTCACTCTTGGGCAGCAGTAGGAGATCTTTGAAGAGTCAGATCCGAACTGTCTGCCTGTTTATAGAGCCTTAAATTTCTTTCTGGCAAGTGAGGCAGAGCTCTCACTTTGCAAGATTGGGTATTTATGTACAATACAGGTTAAGCATGTACAGTGCTTCCTATTAGGTGGGGACTTCAGTATCACAATGAACTAAAGGATACTATAACTCAATTAAGGCAGCTTAAAGCAGTTCAAACTGGTCTTAAGACTTCTGACCATCTATGCAAAAGGAGCTACTTAAGAATACCCTTTGTGCTTTGTGTTTCTTTCAGCTTTTTTGTTTTGATTTATATCTCTAAATTCAAAAGAAACCTGCACAAGTTCTGTTAATCATTAAAAGTCTGCAGTGGGGAACTTGGATATTTCCCTCACAATTCAGCCCATGAAAACCTGTGGAAATGCTGAATGGGATGCGGTGTGCAGAATGTGTACCTTAAATGTCTGCAAATATTTTAGGAAGTCTTCCTAAAAGGACGATGTGAGGAACACAAAAGAATTATCAAGGTCCCTCTCTCCAGAAGAATTAGTACATCACAACTCTTGGGCAATGGTTCTTGTCAGAGGTTTACTCACTGTCAATAACCCACAACTGTGGCATTTGGGGAGCTGATTTCCTCCATGTAATGCCTGGCACAAATACTTGCTTTTCAATATTAATCATCATGGCAGCTATGTTGAGTTTTGAAACAGAATCCCTCAATCTTCCCTAAAAGAGCACCAAGCTGAAGAAGGTACACTGGAAGATGTTATTGCCTCGTGACATTTTATAAACAAAGGGCCTTTAAAAGTCCCTAGGACTTTAGGTTTTTAGTAGTGGAACTATGCTTGAGATAGCAGATGGTCAGTAAATATTGATTGGAGGAATACATCCAGAAAAAGCAGACAGTGTTTGGAGCCTTGGCCCATTTACCTCACTCTTGGGCTCTCACAGACTATTGTACGTTTGGTCCACCTTCAACATGAGAAATGCTTGCTGTGTTGGCCAGAATGAGCATCAGAACATGCCAGAGTGCAGGCGTGAATTCTAGACTTGATTCTCCCACTGACTTGATGCGTGATCTTGGGGAAGTCCCTGTAAGTGTGAGCCTTTGTAGCCGATCTGGAGAAAGGGGATGTTGGCTTCTGAGGGCATTCTATTAATAGCACTAACGGTAGCTCTGAGAAAAGGATGTTCAGTCTCAGGAAAGAGGGTCTCTGGCTGGGCTGTTCTGGCCAACACTGATCTTCCTGTCTTGCACTCCTACACCAGAAAGCAGAAGTGGGTGGTGGCAGTGATATCTTCTGGCTTCACAACAAGAACGGGAGTTGACATATGTCTCCTTCCTAGTAGGAACTTGGTAGTTGCCTAAGGGGCCAAAACTTTGAAACTTTCGAGAAACTGATTTTGAATAAATGACTTAGCTTTTCTCATGTTATTTAGTAGTAAGAGAGCACTTTCCTTGTGAAACTGGAGCTTGGTTTTATAAGAGTCTCTCTATTCAACCCAAAATGAGAAATCCTTATTCCTCTTATGAAATACATGCACTGTGCTTCCTAAGATATGGCGGTACCGTGGGAGCTGGCTGGCACTGGCTCCTGAGAGACGACTGCTAAATGGGCAGGCATTTCAGGAGCCAATTGCTCGACACAGACATTATCAAAAATTAAGTTATACAAACTTACAATTAAATAATTTCAAAAACAAATACACAAACCTCATCACTTTCAAATGAGTACATTTTAATATTATCCTGAGCTCACTTTTACATCTATTGTATCTTTATGGTGGAAATACTACGTAATGTATCTATGATACCATCTCCCCATCCCACTACTTCCCCAATTTTTCTTCTGAGAGCTGATTGTTAAACATTTACCGATACACAATTGATTATACTACAAAAATTGCTTTGACACGTCCATTGGGTTTTCCCTGCTGAGTTGAGGTTAATTTCCTCAACTATCCATTCAGGAATCTGCCTACATTGGCCCTACCTTTCTGCCCTCTGCCACTATCATAACATTTTTCCTTCTCAGTTTATACTCTTATTCAAGTCCCATGTACTTCTAATTGACATTAACTTCCAAATCTACATCTCCATCCCTGCCTTCTCACTCAAGGGCCAATTGCCCACTTGGATGTTAAATAAGAATCTCAATTTGTTTTGGCCAAAAGAGTGTTGTGATTTCAGTCACCTTACCTACCGCCTCACACACGCACCTTTGCTTGTCTTCCTCATGCCAGTGTGTGGCACCACATTCACCATTTCCTTAAGCCAAAAGTTTAGGAATCATCTTTGATTCCTCTCTTATCCTGACTCTATATACAAAATCCATCAGCAAGTCCTATTAAGTTTACCTAAAAGTACACATCCTGAAAACTATCTTTTCTCACCATTTTCAATGCCATGTTCAAAGTCAGAGCTATTTCATCTCTTGTCCAGTCTTATTCATGCCACTCTCTAAAGAGAAGTTCAATCATGCCATCATGAACTAGGCATTGTCAGGCCCACTGCAATGGATTGAATGCTGTGTCCCTTCCCCTAGATTCATATGTTGAAATCCTAACCCCCAGTATGGAGGTGCTATTAGGAGGTGAGGCCTTTGGGGGGTGATTAGGTCATGCAGGTGGAGCACTCGTGAGTGGGATTAGTGTCCTTTTAAAAGAAGCCCCAGACAGCTGCCTCACCCCTCCCACCATGTGAGGACACAGCAGGAAGGTACCGTCTATGAACCAAGAAGTGGGCCATCACTAGATACTGAATCTGCCAGTGCCTTAATCTTGTACTTTCCAGCATCCAGAACGGTGAGAAATAAATTTATTTTGTTTATAAGCTACCCAGTCTATGGTATTTTGTTATGGCAGCTCATATGGACTAAAACACCCACCAAATCATAAAGTTGGGTGTGCACAGCAATACTTCATCATGAAATAAAAGTGGTATTGTAACGGCAAAAACTGGAGTCACATTGCCCAAGGAAACACCGAGAGGTACACAAGGATGCAGAGAGATCAGGTTTATTAATGCCGGCGGGCTCAGAGGGGATCTTCTGCCAAAATCTGAGCACCCCCGGTCAGGGGGACTTGTCTTTTATACTTCAAGAGCAAGGAGGTGGTACAGAGCGGCTTATACCAGGAAGTGTACACAAAGGGAAGTTACTGTAATTTACAGGGTAGCTGCTGCAAGGGGAGCTGTTTACGGGAGCATGAGCTGCAGGCGTTAGTCAATTTCAATTTCTCTCTTTATGACATCAGTTTCACAAACATTCCTGTGGGTGTGGCGATAAGCAGTCTTACAGAAGCGGATTAAGCAATTAACATACATAGGGTTACAGCTTGTCCGTTTCAGGGTAAAAGGTTTTTAGTGAATTTCTATTTTTCCCTCACAGTATATATGTGATCAGGCCTAAGCAGAGCTTGAAGGCACAAGTAAGTTACATAAAGAATCGGCCCAAATGCCCATGGTTCTCACTCCTGCCGCACAGCTTTCTCTCTCCCAGCCTGCACCTATGGCTTCAAGGGGAGTACCCTGTAATCAGTTGACAGAGGAAGAGATGACTTAGGGCCTGGTTTACAGATGGTTCTGCACAATATGCAGGCACCACCTGCAAGTGGCCAGCTGTAGCACTATAGCCCCCGAGGGACAGTAGGCCAAAATTTGGGCAGTACACCTAGTTGTGCACTTTGCTTGGAAGGAGAAATGGGCTGATGTGCAATTATATGTCCATTCATGGGCTGTAGTCAATGGTTTGACTGGATGGTCAGGGACTTGGAAGGAACATGGTTGGAAATTGGTGAAAAGGGGGTCTGGAGAAGATGTATGTGGGTGGACCTCTCTGCATGGGGAAAGAAGCTGGAGATATTTGTGTCCCACATGGCTGCTCAACAAAGGGTGACCTCAGGAAAGGAGGATTTTAATAATGCAGTGCATAGGATGACATGTTCGGTAGATACTAGTCAGCTTCTTTCCCCAGCCACCCTGACATCACCCAATGGGCTCACAGACAAAGTAGTGGCAGGGAAGGTTCTGCATGGGCTCAGCAAATGGGCCTCCACTCACCAAGTCTGGCCTGGCTACAACCACTGCTATCACCCAATCTGCCCACAGCAGCAGAGACCAAATTGAGCCCCCAGTATGGCACCATTCCCAGGGGTGACAAGCCAGCTACCTGGTGGCAGGTTGATTACATTGAACTGCTTCCATCATGGAATAGGCAACATTTTTTTTTTGTACTGGAATAGACACTTATTCTGGATATGATTTGACTTCCCTGCACACAATGCTTCTGCCAAAACTACCATCTGTGGACTTACAGAATACCTTAATTTACCATGGCATTCTATCATGGTATTTCACACAGCATTGCTTCTGATCAAGGAACTCATTTCACAGCTAAAGAAAGTGCAGCAATGGGCCCATTGTCCATGGAATTCACTGTTTTTACCATGTTTCCCATCATCCTGAAGCAGGTGACTTGATAAAATGGTAAGATGGCCTTTTGGGGACAGTTACAGGGCAAGCTAGATGACAATATCTTGCAGAGCTCTGACAAGGTTCTCCAGGAGACTGTATATGCTCTGAATAAGTATTGAATATATGGTGCCATTTCTCCCATAGCCACGATTCATGGGCCCAGGAATCAAGAAGTTGAAATGGAAGTCTCACTATTACCCCTAGTGATTCACTAGCAACATTTTTCCTTCCTGTCCCCACAGCCTTATGCTCTGGAGGTCTTGGTTCCAAAGGGAGAAATGATTCTACTAATAGAGACAATTCCATTGAACTGGAAGTTAAGGTTGTCACCCAGCCATTTTGAACTCTTTATGCTTCTGAACCAACAGGCAGAGAAGGCAGTTCCTGTGCTGGCTGAGGCAATTTATCTTGACTTCCAAGGGGAAGTTGAACTGCTACTCCACAATGGACATAAGGAAGAATATATCTGGCATTTAGGAGATCCTCTTAGTACCACGCCCTGTGATTAATGTCAAAGGAAAACTACAACACCCCAATCTAGGCAGAACGACTAATGGTCCAGACCCTTCAGGAATGAAGTATGACTTTGTTATTGTCTTTATTTGGAAATTCAGTATGGTTTAAGGAGATGTGCATATATGCCAAGTTCACAAGGGGTGAACTTTGATGGTTTATTTTATGTGTCAACTTGGTTAGGCTGTGGTGCTCAGTTGTTTTATCAAAAACTACTCTAGATATTGCTGTGAAGGTATTTTTCAGATGTGATTACCATTTGCAATCAGTAGACTTTAAGTAAAGCAGATGATCCTCCATAATGTGGGTAAGCCTCATCCACTCGAGTGAAAGCCTTAAGAGCAAACAGGTTTCCTGAAGAAGGAATTCTGCCTCATAACCGCAACATAGAAATCTTGCCTTAGTTTCTAGCCTGCTGTCCTGCTTTGTAGATTTCAGAGTTGCCAGCCCCCAGACTTGTGTGAACCAATTTCTTAAAATAAATCACTCTCTCCCCTCCTGTCTTTTTCTTCCTCTCTCTTACTCTCCCCTATTGGTTTTGTTTCTCTAGAGAACCCTGGCTATTATATAAAGGAAATAAGGTCAATTGATACTTCCCAAACTGAAAAAGAAGAGGAGGAAAGAGAAGAAAGAAGGAGAAGGAAGAAGAAGAAAAGAAGAAGAAGATGAGAAGAAGAGGAGGAGGAGGAGGAGGAGGAGGAAGCAACAGCAAAACAGACCACGTAAGAACTGTGAGACAATATCCAAGTTATAACATATGCATAATTGGGATGCCAGAAGTTGAATAAATAGAGGAGGAGGGGGCAGAAGATATATTTGAAGTAATAATGGCTGAGAACTTTTCAACAGGCACCAAACCACAGATCCAGGAATCTCAGAAAACACCAAGCAGAATAGAGGGGGGAAATCACCTTAACTATAGTAGAACAAGTATAAGAATTAGTGCGCACATTCTGTCAGAAAACATGCAAGCAAGAAGAGAGTGGACTGATATTTTTTAAAGCCAAATAATAGTAACAATGTATTGGGTGACTAAGTGAAAAGAATGATAGCAAAGGGAAAGCAGGAAGGAGGGAAAGGAGAAAAAAAGTACTCAATGCCTGCACTATGAAGCAGTAGAGCATTATTTGAAGGTGGACTAAGATGAGTTTAAAATTTATAATGTAATCTCTAGGAAAATAATTTTTAAAAATTTTGAAAGGAGCATAAATTATATGCTAAGAAGGGATATAAAATCCAATAATATAAAATGCTCAATTAAAAGCACAGAAGGAAGCAAAATAAGAAAAAAAAGAGCAAATGAAGTGAATGGAAAACAGTCAAAAAGAGTAGATATCAATCCAACTAAACCAATAAACACTTTAAATTTGAATGGTCTAAGTATACCAATTAAAAGATAGATTTGTAGAGTGAATAAAAACAGAAGCCAACATATGCTGTTTACAAGAAACACACTTGAATATAAAGATTCAAGTAGGTTAAAGGAAAAGAATAGAGAAATATCATAACACTATAACTAATCAAAAGAAAGCCAGAGGAAGTATATTAATTTCAGAAAAAGTAGACTTCAGAATAAGGACAATTATCAAGGGTAAAGTGTAATATTCATTACATAATAAACGGAGTTGATTTTCTCATAACACATAACAATGGTAAATGTGTATGCACTTGATAAGGAATTAAAAACACATCATAATACATAAGGCAAAAAACTGGTAGAACTGAAAGGAGAAATACAAAAATTTAAGATTATAGTCGGAGACTACAACATCACTCTCTCAGTAATTCATAGGTCAAACAGGCAGAAAATCAGTATGAATATAGTTGACCTCTAGAGCACTATCAATCAACTTGATATAATTGAAATTTATAGAAGTCTCCATCCAAAAATAGTAGAATAAACATTCTTCTCAAACTCACGTAGGACATTCACAAAGATAGATTGTATTCTAAGCCAAAAAAACACAACAAATTTAAAAGAATATAAATCATACAAAGTGTGTTCTCACACAACAAAGGATTAAGCTAGAAGTAAATAAATAACAAAAAGATAGACTAAAAATCCTCAAATATATAGAGATTAAAAAACACACTTCTCCCAGATGGGTTCATTGGTCAATTCTACCAAACATTTAAGGAAAAAATTATACCAATTCTCTAAAATCTCTTCTAGAAGATAGAAACAGAGGGAATACTTCCAAACCCTTTCTATGAAACAAATATTATCCTAATACTAAAACCAGACTAAGATATCACAGGAAAAGAAAACTATAGACCAATATGTGTCATGAACATAGATGCAAAAATTTTCTACAAAATATTAGCAATTTGAATGCAACAATGTATAAAAAGAGTTATATAACATGACCATGGGGTATTTATTCCAGGTATGCAAGGCTGGTTCAACATTTAAAAACCAATTAGTGTAATCCAGCACATCAACAGGCTAAAGAATAAAAATCACAAGGTCATATCAATAGCTATAGAAAGGCACTTGACAAAACCCAACACCCATCCATAATGAAAACTCTCAGAAACTAGGGATAGAAGGCAACTTCTTCAAATGAATAAAGAAAACCTACAACAAACCCACAGCTAACACAGTAAATAACAAGAAATTAGAAACTTTCTTGCTAAGATCAGGCAAGGATGTCCCCTCTCATCACTCCTTTTCAACATTGCACTGGAAGTCCTAGCTAATGCAATAAGACAAGAAAAGGAAATAAAAGGTGTACAGATTGGGAAGGAAGAAATAAAATTGTCTTTGTTTGTGGATGACATGATTGTCTACACGGAAAATCCCAAAGAATCAACAAAAAACTCCTGAAACTAATAAGCAATCATAGCAAGGGTGTAGGATACAAGGTAAACATACAAAAGTCAGTCACTTGCCTATATACCAGCATTGAACAAGTGGAATTTGAAATTAAAAACACAATATCATTTACATTCTCACTCCCAAAATGAAATACTTAGGGGTAATTCTAACAATATAGGTTCAAGATTTATGTGAGGAAAACTACAAAACTCTGATGAAAGAAATAAAAAACCCTACATAAATGGAGAGATATTCCATGGTCATGTATAGGAAGACTCAATATTGCCAAGCTATCAGTTCTCCCCAACTTGATCTATGGATTCAATGCAATTTTAATCAAAATACCAGAAAGTTATTTTGTGAATATCAATAAAATTATAAAGTTTATTTGGAGAAGCAAAAGATCCAGAACAGCCAGCACAATACTGAAGGAGAAGAACAAATTCAGAGCCCTGACACTACCTGACTTCAAAACTTACTATAATGCTACAGAATTCAAGACAGTATGGTACTGATGAAAAAATAGACAAATAAATCAATGAAACAGGATAAAAAGCCCAGAAGTAGATCCACACAAATGTAGTCAACAGATATTTGACAAATGAGCAAATGCAATACAATGGAGAAAAGATAGTCTTTTCAACAGATGGTGTTCGAACAACTGAACATCTATGTGCAAGAAAATGAATCTAGACACAGACCTCACACCCTCCACAAAAATTAACTCAAAGTGGATCATAGACCTCAATGTAAAATGGAAAACTGTAAAACTCTAAGAAGACAACATAGGAGAAAATATAGATGACCTTGGGTTTGGTGATGACTTTTTAGATTCAACACCAAAGGCACAATTCCTGAAAGAAATAATTGATAAGCTGGACTTCATTAAAATGAAAAAACCTCTGATGTGCATAAGACAATGTCAAAAGAATGAGAAAACAAGCCACAGACTGGGAGAAAATATTTGCCAAAGACATATCTGATAAAGTACTGCTATCCAAAATATACAAAAAAATTCTTAACAATGACTAAACAATAAGAAAATGAAAAACTCAATTAAAAAATGGGGCAAAGACCTGAACAGACACCTCGTCAAAGAAGATACACAGGTGGAAAATAAGCATATGAAAAGATGTTCAACATCATATGTCCTTCAGGAATTGTAAATTAAAATGAGATACTACTGCACATCTATTAGAATGGCAAAAATCCAAAACGCTGACAACACCCAATGCTGCCAAGGATGAGGAGCAGTAGGAGCTCCCACTCGTCGCTGGTGAAAATGCAAAGTGGTAGAGTAACTTTGAAAAAACAAATTAGCAGTTTCTTGTAAAACTAAACATAGACTTACTATACAATCCAGCAATTGCACCCCTCGGTATTTACCCAAAGGAGTTGAGAACTTATGTCTACACAAATGCTTGCACATGGATGTTTATGGTACCTTGATTGATAATTGTCAGAACTTTCAGTAGATGAATGGATAAACCGTAGCACATCCAGACTGTGGGATATTATTCAGCACTAAAAAGAAATCAGCTATGAAGCCAATAAAAGGCATAGAGGAACCTTAAATGCATATTACTAAATCAAAGAAATCAATTTGAAAGGCTACACACTGAATGACTATATGACATTCTGGAAAAGGCAAAGCTATGGTGATCGTAAAAAGATCAGTGGTTACTGGAAGCTGGGGAGTGGGGACAGGGAGGGATAAATAGGTGGAGCACAGAGGTCTTTTAGAGCAGTGAAACTATTCTGCATGATACTGTAATGGTGGATGCATGTCATTAAACATTTGTCAAAGCCCATAGAATGTACAATATCAGGAGTGAATATTAATGTAAGTTATGGACTTTGGATGGTTATGATGTGTTACTGTAGGTTCATCAGTTGCAACAAATGTATCACTCTAGTGCAGTATGTTGATAGTGGGAGTGACGGCAGTGGGGTGTGGGAACTCTGTACTTTATTCTCAATTTTGCTGTGAACCTAAAACTGCTTTAAAAAATAAAGTCTCTTTTTAAAAAACTTCTAAATAACACATGGATCAAAGAAGAAGTCTCCAGAGGAAGTTAAGAATATTTTGAACTAAATGTAGATGAACATATAATTTATCAAACTTCTGGGATACAGCTAAGGTACTACACGTTTGCACAAGAATGTAAGACAAGTTTCCTCAGATCAATAATAAGTTACCACCTCAAGAACCTAGAAAAAAGAGAGCAAAATAAAATCAAAGTAAGCAGAAGGTAGGAAATAAAAAAGGTAAGAGCAGAATCAATGAAATTAAAAACACAAAAGCAACAGAGAAAATGAATGAAAACAAAGGTTGGTTCTTTGAAAATATTAAGGCTATGGATAAATCACTAGCCACACTGTCCAAGAATAAAAGAGAGAACACATAAATTACTAATATCAGAAATGAAAGTGAAGTCATCCGTACTTATCCTATGAACATTAAAAGGATCAAATGGAAACATTATTAATCACTCTGTGCCCACCAATTTGATAGCTTAGATGAGATGAACTAATTTCTTGACAGACACGACTGCCAAAATTGACTTCAGAAGGAAAAGATCACCTAACTACCCTTACATCTATTGAAGGAAATGAGTTCATATTAAAAACCTTCCAAAAAATGCAGCAGCATGACTAGATGATTGCACTGGTTAATTTTGACAGACATTTAAAGAAGAAATAATATAATTCCCCACAATCTCGCACATAAAATGGAAGAGCAACAGTTCCTACTCATTTTGTGAGGCTGGCATTACCCTAATTCCAAAACCAAATGAAGATGTTGTAAGAAAGGAAAGACCAATATCTCTTCTCAATTTAGACTCTAAAATCCTTAACAAATCACAAATTGAATGCAGCAATATATAAAGAAGATAACACATCATGCCCATGTGTGCTAGCATCACTGCCTCAGCTCCACCTCAGATCATCAGGCGTTAGATCCTCCTAAGGAGCGTGCAACCTAGATCCCTCGCATGGCAGTTTACAGTAGGGTTCGCACTTCTATGAGAATCAAATGCCGCCACTGATCTGGCAGCAAGCGGAGCTTATGGGCCGATGCAAGCGATGGGGAGCGGCTGTAAGTACAGATGAAGCTTCCCTAGCTTGCCCACCACTCACCTCCTGCTGTGTGGCCCGGTTCCTGACAGGCCACGGGCCAGTACTGTGGGGGGCTGGGGACCGCAAACATACAGAATAAAGGACTTGTATCCAAAATATACAAAAACTCTTAAAACTCAATAATAAAAAACCAAACAACCCAATTACAAAATAGGCTAAAAGATCTGAACAGACACCTCACCAGGGAAGATGTATAGATAGCAAACAGGCATATGAAATTATGCCCAACATCATTTGTCGTTAGAGAATTACACATTAAAATAACAACGTGATACCACTACTCACCTGTTAGAATGGTAAAGTAAAACAAGCAAACAAACCAATTGACCCTATGAACCGCTGACAAGGACCTGGAGCAACAGGAGCCCTGACTGACTGCTGGTGACAGTGTGAGTGGTGCAGCCACTTGGGACGACAGGTAGTTTCTTCCAAAGCTAAACATACTTTACTCTACGATCCAGCAGTCACGATCCTAGGCATTTACTCAAAGGTACTGAAAACCTACGTCCACGCAAAAACCTGTATATGAATGTTCAGAGCTTTATTGACAATTGCTAAAACTTGAAGCAACCCAGACGTCCTTTAATAGGTGAATGGATTGACAAACTAGTATTTCCACACGACTGAGTATTATTTAGCAATAAAAAGAAATGTGAACTATCGAGCCACGAACAGATATGCAAGGACTTTAAATGAATATTGCTACGTGAAATAAGCAATTCACATAAGAATTCATGGAGGAATATAGTCTGAAAAGGCTACACATTGTATGATTCCATTTACATAAAATTCCAGAAAAGGCAAAACTGTAAAGATAGTAGTTGCCAGGGATTCAGGGGAGATTTGGATGGGTGAAGCATAGGGCATTTTTAGGGTGATAAAGCTATGCTGTATGATTCTGTAATGACAGATGCATGACACTATGGATTTGTCAAAACCCACAGAGCTTTACAGTATGAAGAGTGAACAACAATGAATACAAATTAAAAAAATCATTTAGGAGGTTAGGGGATTCTGGGAGGTATTCAGAAGGCGCCCAAAGAATCTAACTGAATTAAAAATGCAAGAAACAGCCTCACTGAAGGAATAGTGGAGGAAAGGTGTTGACATAAATAACTTTGAAAACGAGTGGAGTCTGTAAGACTGAAGATGAAAGGAGCGGCACAGTAAGCACCAGACTGTGGCTGGCGAAGCTTTGCCAGTGGAGGTATGCATTAATAATTTTGAAACCACTATCAACGTATGCTGGAACGGAACAAGTAAGAAATAAATGGTGGATGTCGGTAGCCAACTTTCTCACTATTGACTGGGGTGGCACATAAGGGGAGAGGGGAGGAGGCTAGAATGGTGCACGTGGAGTTGGATTAGAGTGAGGGACTGAGTGTGAAACTCATGCTTAGCTTAATTTAGATCCAGATCAGCACATATAGAAATATTTACAGATATAAGTTTATACATGGGTTAGTAGACACACGTCTATTTCCTTGCTTGTCAGCTGAGGAAGTCTAGATACAATCAAACCCAAGTAGCAATGAGAATACCTGGTACCTAGATCTTGGGTTTCATAACATTCTCAAATAAAAGGTACTAGGGATTCTTAGAGAAATGGCTGATTCTAGAGCTAGGACACGGAATATACACGGTGAGCATGAAGCATCTTCTAGTGCCAGGAGGTAAGGAAGTACTCAACAACAATGACACGACAACAAGACTACAATGATGGGGCATGTCACAGGGACACAGGAGCCAATTGAAATAGCTCACAATGGCAAAAGCTGGAAGAACTTGGGCAAAAAAATTAATAAAGTAGCATTGGATTATAACCCAAAGTATGAAATAAATAATAAGAGCATATGTATATACAATACATGCATACATGCACACGTATATAATTTATGTAAATAAACTTATACAAATAAATGATTAAATAAATAAATAGGGAAGCATAGAGAAATCTCTCATTCAGAAGAATCCCAAATAATTTATGTAGATACTCTCTTCTTGTATTAGTCAGGATTCTCCAAAGAAATAGAACCAATAGGGTGTGTATATATATTGAAAGAGATTTATTATAGGGAATTGGCTCACGTGATTATGGAGGATGAGAAGTTCCAAGATCTGCAGTTGGCATGTGGAGACCCAGGAGAAGAGATGGTGTGAGTTCCAGTCTGAAGACTGGTAGGTTCAAGAGCCCAGAACTGCTGATGTCTCTGTGAGCGTCCAAAGGCAGGAAAGAATGGATGTCTCAGCTTAAAGCAGGAGGCAGGAGGAGCTCCCTCTTAATTGGGGGAGGGTCACCTGTTTATTTATATTCAGAACTTCAGCTGATTGGATGAGGGCCCCCCCCCCACATTAGAGTGAGACTCAAATGCTAATCTCATTCATAAACACCCTGACAGACAAACCCAAAGTAAGGTTTGACCAAATATCTGGCCACCATGTCCCAGTCAAGCTGTCACAGAAAATTAACCATCACACCCCTCAAGGAGGAGGGGTGCAGTTGCCACATCTTAAGTCCTAGACTATGCATAGTTGCTTTTCCAAAGCACACAGCTTGGAAAGGGGAAAAAAGAGGAAATTTGCAGTGGAGAAACCTGACAAACAAGACTTCAAAAAATGCCATAAAAAGGACATTAGGTAAAAACTAATGAATAAAGTAAGAACCTTAGTTAATAGAAATGTCTCAGTATTGGCTATGACAGATGCACCATACTATTATAAGATGTTAATAATAGTGGAACCTGCATGTGGGGGATATGGCAACTCTCTGTACTCTCTTTGCAGCTTTCTGTAAACCTAAAACTATTCTAAAACAATAACTTTATTTAAAAAGTGGATTGGGGAGACAGTCCCTTACAATTCCTAGTCTTATTTGCACTGAACTAATGTACTCTTTCCTCTGTTGGCCAAAGTCAGAGAAGGAAATCAGGACACCAGCACACACACTCACACACACTTCTATACACCACACACACACAGATACACCCATGCACACACATTCATACACGCACACACTCACACACATCACACACATACACACACCACACACATTCATACACACATGCACACACCATGCACACACTAACACACATCACACACATACACACACCACACACATTCATACACACATACACACACCACGCACACACTCACACACATCACACACATACACACACCACACACATTCATATGCACACATACACAGTCACACACTCACACCTCTCTAACACCTTGCTCTCTTCCTTCTGCCCAGGGTGGGCTGGGGCTCCCGTTTTCTTCCTCCAGCCCCTTCCCACCACGGGCAGGCCTTGCTTGGTGAGGCAACGCTGTACCCACTCTCTGCTAGGAACTGTGAGCAAGGGCTGTGTGCTCCAGGCAGGGACCATGGTGTGCAAAAGGCTCATAAATAGTCTGTAATCTCCTCTCAGGCAAAGGCCTGGCCTGTAGGGCCATTTGCATGTTGCATAACCTTAGTTTACATACCAAATCCAAAACTTTCTCTCCTCGTTTGTTTTTAAATTCATGTGGTATAAATTCTAAATCCTACTCCCTAACTTCTCCCCATGGAGGTGGTGGCCAATAAAGGCCGGAACTTCAGAAGGGCAAAAGGGATCACCCGTGACCCTTGGCTCAGCGTACCCTTCCCTACCAACCTGGAGGGACCATCTGGGAAAAGCCTCGGTGAGGCCCCCACACTAAATCATTTCCCATTTCCGCCCCAGGGCCTGACTTCCAGGCGCCACCCCCTTCCCTGCTTTAAGTTGTCTGGCCTGTTGCTTCCAGCGCTCTGGACAGAGCAGCCGCAGACGACCTCTGTCCTTAGTCCGGGCCCCGTGTTTCCACAGAGGTGCCCACGGCTGCCACGGCATCACTGGCCGACACCACACGGTCATCTTTATCCCCCTGCAGTTCACAGAGGCCCCCACGTCTTTTGCTAATGAGCCACTGTTGAGCCACAGATTGCTTCTTTCTTTTGCTTTTCACTGTGTAAGTTTTCAGGCGTACAGGAGAGTACAGTGAATATGAAAATGAACATTCAGATCCATCCCCTAGATTTTATTGTTAACGTGTTGCTATATTTACTACAACTATTGCTTTTTAGCCAAGTGTTTTAAAGTACACACACTGTGGCATTTTACCCCAATGACTTTCATTTTTGTCTCTAAATATTAAGGACATCTTCCTATATAATCCCAATCCTATTGTTCACATCTAAGAATACTGACAATCATTCCTTCATATTATCTAACACCCATTCCAGAGTCAGATGTTTCCAATTGTCTCCAAGGTGTATTTAAAATGTGGTCTGTGCAAAGCAAAGACAGAACTTTTGGTTTTATATTTCTTACATCTCTTTTGAGCTAAATGAACCCCTCTTCCCGCCTCCCTTTTACATTGTGTTGACTTGCTGATGAGACAGGCCTGTCGTCCTGTACCAGGTCCCACTTTCTCATTGTGGCTGCTCGTACCTGCTATAGTATGTAATTGGTCCTTATTTCCTGTGTTTCCTGTAAACTAGAAGTGAGGCCCGAGAGGCCTGATGTGATCTAGTTGAGCAATTTAGGCAAGAAGGCCACACAGGGGATGGGTCATCTTGGGAACCAAGCATTGCCTCGTGGCCTCACTGTTGAGGATGCTAAAATAGCTCCCTGGGTTAGTGTTGACAACCTGAATCCTGCCCTGTAACAGTGTTTTCCCTGTGGTGCTGGCAGGAAATGCCATGTCTGGAACCCTGAGAGTATCTGGTACCCCATCAACCCCTTAGCATCCCTGGGTGAGCCTTGCCTGAATAAACTATTCATTAGTGATGTTAAAGGGGACTTTCTTATTTCTTATTGTTTATTGGCTGACCTTATTTCATAAAGAAGAATTTTTTCTCATTAGCTGGGGCTATTCAGTAACCCCAGATACGAATTCTGCTGGAAAGGGGGTGTGCTTCTTTTTCTTGCCTAATTGTGAATGTTCAGAGGAAAGAGTTGGTTTAACACTTGGTTCCAACAGAGACAAATTAGGGCAGATTGTTTTTGCTTTCTTCTTTGAGAATTATTATGCGGTCATGGATTTTTATAAATTAAATGTGTTTTAGTCAACAACAGTCCTTATTCTTTATAATGCTTTCAATAGCCCAACTTTGCTCAGGAGGAAACCTGTTGAACTGGCTCCTGCACAGTTTCTCCTCATTTAGTCTTTGTGATGTTGGAGACTTTTGGGGAGAAAAATCTCAAGACTTTGCATTTATTCCAGTCAGAGAGGATCCCTGGCCCAGGACTGTTGAGGGATCATTTTAGATCCAGGGCTGGCATGTACCCTCCCTTGCCAATCCCTGCCCACCCCCAACCAATCCAGCTAATATGATCTGCAAACTTGATAAGCTACTTCCAAACAATCCCAGAAGCACAAGAAAACACATTTAAGTTTATTCACATTTTTCAAAACAGGTTCAACTAGATAATTTACCCTCAGCATCATGGAACCAAGAGGTGTCCCTGAGGGCTGATTTGCCATCTGACATCATGGGGGTAAAAATCAAGGTGATAGGGTCGAGGGGTGGGGAGTCCTGATCAATGGAGTTAGTCTCATTCATCAC
Source organism: Daubentonia madagascariensis (assembly GCA_023783475.1). NCBI lineage: Eukaryota > Metazoa > Chordata > Mammalia > Primates > Daubentoniidae > Daubentonia > Daubentonia madagascariensis. The sequence continues at coordinate 14,858,278 of JAKFHU010002658.1, forward strand.
ATTAGAGTCATCTTCCAGTATCCCCAGAGAGTGGCGGCTTAGGTGTGTGGCCCATGAGCTCCCAGTTTGCAGAAGGACAAGCTGGGGCTTTTGGGGGAGCATGGATCGCCCCTCGGGAGATCTGCCCAGTAAGGAGATGTGTGGGAGTCGCCATACTTATGTGAGATAGCGGGGGGCAGAGAGGCAGGAATGACAAGGAAGATGAAGGAGATCTCCACCCGGGTGTAGACTACTTTCTCAGGGCTGCTGAGATCTGACGCAGTGCTTAGAGCACCTGGCCAGAGGCACTGCCTGTAGGCCAGACACCCAGCCCTCTTCAGGAGTGGCCTCATGTGCTCTTTCCCTCAATCCTACCTATCAGAACCACCTTAGCGCCAATTTACAAATGAGGAAATGGAGGCACAAAGCATGTAAGTAACACATCCAGGTCTTATAACCAGAGGGTGTTGAAGCCAGAATCACCTGGCTCTGCTTGTCCCTCACGCCCGCTCTGAAGGCCACCTGCGTGAGCGGCCCCTGCACAGCCAAAGCTGATTCAGGTATTGAGAGGAGTCGCAGGGAAGAGGAGGCGGCAGGAGACACTCTCTCTGATTACTCCTTCATGCAGAGCCCAAAGCGTTGTTGGCGAAGTCTGTCACCTCACACCACCAGCGAACAGCTCACTGCTCAGTCAGCTCCCGAGCCGGCTGGGGCTCCCTCAGCTGCCCGCTCACCCTGCGGGGATGCGGATGCTCCAGCACTTCCTTTGCTGGATGGCTCAAGGCTTGTTTGCAACCTGTTGGGAGACTCCAGTCTCCTTTTTTCTTACTACAAGTACATTATTAGTCCTTGTAGTCCTAGTGCAAGTGGAAGTAGTTCCCCTAATTATAGGTTGTAAAACGGCATTTTCCCTCTAACAGCCTGAATGGCTCTCAGAAAAAGAATTAGAAAGTTTGTTATTTTGCTTGATTTGCCAAAATATGCCCATTAAATTCAGCAAATTAATAGAAACACACACACACACACACACACACACACATTGACTTATGGGCTGTATTTATAAACATCACAATATTTGTATTTTAAAGTGTAGCCTGAAACATATTCTCCAAATTTGCTTTTCCAGACCCATTTTTACAGCTTCATTCAATTTTTATTTTGTAATTCAGTATCACATCAGTTTAAGATATTAAAATTGAACATAGTATATTTTCAAGTACATTTTAAAATATCATTAACAGTTCCTTTTGAAGACTAAATATGCTTTTAAAATAAAGAGGGTATGCATTTTCTAGGGCCCCAGTCCCCTGCAGAATTTATCCTGAGCTCTTTAGGGTCTTCACTGTTTGGCTACTTAAGTCAAACCTCTTGTCTGTATCCCCCACACAAGGACATGCCATTTGCCCAGGCACTGGTGTTGCTCATGACCTGTTGTTAGGCTCTGAAATATTTTCAGATGTAAGTAATAGAACAGCAGCTCTAGTGGCTCAAATAAAACAAGAAGTCTGGAGCTCACCTCAGCAGCTTGGTGGTGTCAGGGCAGTCCTCTTAGCAATCCTCTTGGCCTGTTCCTCACAGCCACAGAGTGGCCACTGTGGCTCCAGCCATCACATCACCTTCAAGGCAGGAACATACAGCAGACTTCTGCTCACCTCTCAGGGCTCTCCAGACTCTCTCCAAGTGGCCCTCACAGTGGTAAAGCCTAGGAGAAGGCCGTTGAACCATTTGACTTTTGAATTTTATATATGTATATGTATATACAAGGGCTGTCCAGAAAAAGCCATTATGAATATAATGAGGATGGTTCACATGGCTGGATACTTTCTGGACAGCCCTCATGTATGTGTGTGTGTGTGTGTGTGTGTGTGTGTGTGTAATATTCTCAAAATTCTTTTGAACTGCTTAAAAAATAGAATAGGAAAAACTTCCGTGCTATAGACTGAATGCCCTGCCCCCAATTCATATGTTGAAGCCCTAACCCGCAACGTGATGGTATTTGGAAGTGGGTCTTTGGGAGGCGATGAGGTCATGAGGGTGGAGCCGTCAGGATGGGATCCACGTTTTTATAAGAGACATCAGAGAGCTCTCTTGCCTTCTTTCCACTATGAGAGGAATTAGTGAGAAGGTGGCTGTTTGTAGGCCAGGAAGAGCCCTCAACACAAAGCAAATCAACCACCACCTTGACCTTGGACTTCCCAGCCTCCAGACTGAGAAATTAATTTATATTGTTTAAGCCGCCCAGTCAACAGCATTTTTGTTATAGTAGCCCAACCTAAGAAGCTCTGCATATAAATCTCAGGGGAACAGTCTGTCCAACTTTTTATTAATTTTTCCTAAATTGGAGACTTTAAGAATAATTTCTGCTCACATTTTAGGAAGTTATTAAAATTCATTTGATTATCATTCGTGCTTAAGGACAGATTTAGGCTACTTACCTTTTTTGGTCAATATAAAGGCCATACTTGTCTCTAGAAAATGCAGTGTAAGTGGGGGAGGTTAAGTTGATGAGTTCTGTCAGGGCAGGGCTGCTGGATTTAGACCATAAAAGTGCTGATGTTCATTGAAGTCATTTCTAATTACCTATGCATATATTCATCAATATAAAAGAAAAATACTGTATAGATATACTTATACTAAGAATTATTCATTGTTTCTCTGAAATAAATTACAAGTATCCGAGTTACATACCTCTCTTGATTTACATTTCCCTGATGATTTGGTTCTCCTTAGCAGTTTCTTGTTTTGTAGAATTTGCTTATAAATTTCCTTGCAGTTACAGCCCATTTGCCATTTCCATTGTAACATACCTTCTACATTGTTCACATCCACGCTATTTCATTTTTCTGCCCACTGGCATGCATTGATAAGAACACGCTCAACATTAGCATTATGAGCTAGTATACTGAACACATAGTGGCATAAAGTTAGCAACTCTGAAAACTGCCCTTTGGATTTGATTCGTTGAGGTGCATACTATCACCTTCTATGGTGTAGCTTCTTTTTCATTCTTTGGGATTCCGTTGCATCTCTTGTTCATCAACTTTTTAAGATGTCCAGTACCAACCAAACAGCATCACAATCATTTTTATTCCCCTAAACACAACACATGATGTTTCTGCTTGTTCTCGGGCTACAAGAGTATTAGAAACATCAATATAAAAGGAAAGGATTTATAAAGGGGTGGAATCCATTTCAAAGATAGTCATGGCAAACACCATCATAATTATCACTTTGAGTCAGAATTTCCTTTTCTGCTCATAATTAATGTCGTCCCTTTGAAGAGCAGCCTTGACACTTAAAGGGCTAAATATTTCCTTAGTCATTTCTTTAATGTATTCACAATTCCTTTAAGCAATGGGATGCTTCAATAATACTGTTTGCTCTTCTGTCAGTTTGCATAATCCCATTGCTAAGGGGATATTGAAAACTCTGAGCAAGAAATAAGTAGGCTTCACTCACTAAATTATTTATAAAGTCAACAAGAAATTTTGGTGCCTTTTCTTTATAATTAAAGTATGATTTCAGTGCTTCAAATAAACTGGGGATTCTCTCAACTGAATTTGTTAGAGACAACAGGTTTTTGAATGTGAGCAAATTGAACACTACTGAATGCCCAGAAAATCACCAAAGTCCTTTAATTGCTTAGTTTGAACAGTATTAATGCTGAAGTTAGAGAATGATTTCATGACACTTACTTTGACGTCAATAGAAAGAACATCAGAAGCTGTTTGAGCGGCGTTAGGCAGAATATGTTCGGGACAGCCAACCCTTCCGTAGAATCCTTCATTAATCCACTTTGAATAAACATTGTCTTCTGCACCTTTACACAAACATCCACCAAAATGTTTGTTTGTATTATTTCCACAAAAAGCAGTCCACTTTTTTTTCATTAACTACTAAGTCGATAAGAGAATCTCTGCAAAAATTTGCTATTGTTACTGATGGCTCCTCTGCAAGAACTCTAACTTGGGGCAGCCTTAGAAGCAAGGCTTTTTCAGGAGAAAAATATTGCCTGAGCAAAGGGAACTATTTTTTCTGAGTTGTGATTACTTGCATCTTGCCTTTTGGGTTGTGCTGTAAAAAGGTGAGGTAGGTAGAGCTTTGATAATCTCTGTGATAGTAAAGGGAGTCTTTACATCTTTCATTATTGCAGGAGATTTTGTGCTGGCACTTGGAAATTTGCTTGCAGTGTTGGAATCAGAAAATACTTTTCGCAGCAGTATGTTAAGACAGTCATGTGAGCTGAAAGACTGATGGTGATACACAGTGTGGAAGTCATCACAACTTCTGCGATTATTTTGTCTTCTTCATGTGAATTCCTGAAAGCAAAAAAGTTATTTTATCACTTTCTTTGGTATTGGTTAAGGAAATCATACATCTCTTATGCTTAGCTGTTAGCCTATGCTAGTTTATATCTGACTGTCCACCATTTTGAAACTGAATGAACAATTGTATCGTGAACAAAGAGCTTCGAAGTACTTTTTTTCTGTTTAGTAAATGCCTACTGTTCAGAAAAATTTATCACAAAATTTGCACTTGTATTTTGGCATTTTGGGGCTCAAATACACATATAAAATATAGGGGCTCATGCCTATAATCCCAACACTTTGGGAGGCTGAGGCTGGAGGATCTCTTGAGGCCAGGAGTTTAAGACCAGCCTGGGCAACAGAGCGAGATCCCATCTCTACAAAAAAAGAAAAAAAAAAGCTGGGTGCAGTGGCGTGCACCTGTAGTCCCAGCTACTTGGGAGGCTGAGGTGGAAGGACCGCCTGAGCCCAGGAGTTCAAGGTTATGGTGAATTACTGCATTCCAGCCTGGGCGACACAGTGAGACCCTGTCTCTAAAACAAACAAAAAAGATTGAGCTGGATAATCTCACAGCTGCCTGGGCACACCTGTTACTCACAAGTCTGAAGTTTGAACAGATGAAATGATTATGAACTCATGAACTAGAAATAAAACTCAATATCAGATGCAAAAACTTGAGTGCTTCCCATATGCCTGGGAAGGAGAGCTATGTTTCCAGGGCTCAGGCTTATAGATCACAGCCAAGCAGACCTCACCTAGGGTTTTGGGGAGGCTGGGGGTTGGGGTGGTGGACTTTGAGATGCGGCAGCTTTCAGGAATTGTGTTTATCAACAGCTCGGAGCATCACTGACTTGCTTCCTTTCAGAAGCCTGGGCTTGGGACAGGGCTGGTGTTGACTGGTTGGTCTTCAGAGCACGTGGACTGATCTGAAGTTAGTTCTGATTAGCAGTGGTGACTTGTTCAAGACTGGAGACTTTGGCCAAACAACTGTCTTTTACTTTCTGGAATAGGAAAACTAAGTACTTTCGATTCTCAGCCCTCCCTCATGCCACAGGCGATGCCGTAGGGCTCTCCCAGACCTTGACCGTGGAGGTCTGGGTTTCCATTAGTGCTGCCATCGCAGCGATTCAGGCCTTAATTACTGCGGCGGCAAATTAGCTCTAACTGCTGAATTTTTGTAATTTATTGGAAAAAAGAAAGCCTAATACAGAACATTTAGGGCATCCTGACAAAGCGATACAGGATGCAGGGCAAAACCATTAAATGCAGGACATGCCCTGTATATACAGGATGCCAGGTTACTCTAATTTAGGAATCTGTGGAGCTGAAGTGGGTCATCACTTTTTTTTTTCCTTCTACTCACTATTTCAAGATAAACGTGAGGCTTAACAACGAGACAGACTCTGTTTCAGATCCCTGACCTCTATGTCAGACATGGCTTGGGATGGCCGACTAGACAGTGAGGCCTTCCCTGAACACATTGAATGGGGAGGAAGGGAAACCGTGGCCGCAAAGCCCTACTCAGGGTCTTTCTTACCCAGCATCCCATCGCCAGGCCTCAGCCACACGCCCGTGGGCAGCATCGCAGGGGCCCTTCCCACAGAAGGAGGGGCTGTTGGAATTCCTCTTGTTTGTGCCCCCAGGAGTCCCAGGTGGGCACCTGGCAGCCTGTAGTCAGTCAGAGGACACTTTGTGCAGCTGGTGATGGGCCGGTGTTTCCTATAGTTTCTACAAAAACAATTAAACTGTGAGAGAGTTTAAAAGAGGAGCTTCACAGTGAATATGTCAAACAAAAGACATTCACTTCCCCAGGAACACCTGTCAAAGAGTGATGAGAAAAGCTATTCACTTGGAAATAGAAGCAAAAAATATACAATGCACATGAGGAAGAGATTAATGAGAGCTCGAGGAGCAAGGAGGGATGTGTGAGGAGGGAAAGAAAGCTGGTGGAGAGATGGGAGACACATTCAGGGACAAGAAGGTGGAATATTGCAAAACGAGATTGCTCTGCCAGATTAACCTGTGGGCTTCATGCAGATCCAACTCTTTAAAAGTGTTGAAAGGACTCCAGAGTGAATGAAACATTTGAGGAAAAAACCTAAAGATAAAGGGAAAGTGTATGCACAAAATTATCAGAAATTCTGCAACAAAATAGAAATGATCAAGGAATTCGAGTTCTTTGGACAGTGCTGTCCAGTTAAGATCCATAAAAGATCATATAAGCAAGAGCACAGAAACACAGACCAAAGGAAAACAGTGAAAACACAGCAGTATCTGAAACTGGCTAGAGTAACTTTCTCAGAAAGGAAGAGGGGGGATTATTCAATGATGTTCTTGGGATAACTGGATTGCAGCCTCGGGAGGGAGCCTAGTGGATGCACGCCTTCTATCATACGCTCAAATTAAAGTGAGCCAAAGTAAAGAATTCCATGTAAAAAATAAGGTTTTAAAAAGTAGCAGAAAACAGAATTAGAGTCTCATAGAAGAATAAAGTTCCTCAGCTTTGAAGCAATGGGAGGAATCATGGAGTAAAAGGTAAACGGATTTTTAACACAAAAATGTTAAATTACCATATAAAAAATTTAAAGTTAAAAGGACAAAAACTGATTATTGAAAATATCTGCAGCACATTTTCCTATAGCAATGAGAGCCTGGAGGTGAGGGTCAGGCAGGGTTGGTTTAGGATCCCCTACCCAGGGAGTTTACTGAAGTTGAGTTTTTTTTGCTCTTGTCACGGAATCAATAATTCCTGTTTTGTTAGAATTGTGGAGCAAATGAACGCTAATAATGACTATAAGGCACGTGACATATAGATACTAACAATGGTAACTCTCATTATCATGACCACAAACATGACACCTGAAGTACTCACTGACATTTTTATAAGAGAAAACTAAGGAAATGAGGGGATAAAATTTTCCTTTCCCCATTTAACCTTCTATTGTTTTCTCCTTTAATCGTTAAAGAAAATATAAACAGTAAACAATCGTCTGTAAACTGGTCCACTCCTTTAGGACTTCTTGACATGCTATTAAAGCATCCTTGAGGATGGGCAGTTCAAGCTTTTTAAATAAGCAAAAAAAAGAAAAAAAAGAAGTACATGAATCCTCGACACTTGTATTAAAGCCAGTACACACCTCAACCACTGAGTCCATTGTCCATTCACAAGAACCATTTTAGAAGCAAAGGGCAGAGGTCAACAGAGTGACCAGCCTGTCAACAGCCTTCCCGAGGGCCCAGAAAGCCCCAGGGACAGAGCTGGGTGCTGTGGGTGCCAGACTCATTGTCCTGACCCTGAAGCCTTACTCTGTGGTGGGCACTTTAAAGGGAAATCCATGTCTAAAATAAAAGGCTGAGTCTCCATAAAAATAAGGGAAGAGATGTCCCCCTCCTTTTTATTAGAGCATCTACTTTGGAAAACTTGTAATAAGTTCTCTCTCTGCCCCTTGAATGGTAGATAAATCTGTTTAAAAGCTAAATAAGCTTCTTGCCAGCTTTACAATCCAGGACTGTTCTTCTCAAGGACCTGGGAGCCATCTCTTTGGAAACTAAGCATCCAAGGGAGATAGCAGCCCGTCTCCCAGTTTCTGTGAGAGACCAAGAGCCTAACATCAGTGGGCACTGGCTCCAAGTTGCAAAAATACCTCCTCTTATAAAGATAGGAGTTGTTTAGTTTTGTTTTCTTTCTTTTTTTAAATCAAACCAACTAGCTAACTCAGATTACCGCCCAAATTACCAGGTGAATTTAGTATGAAATATGTGTGACAAATGGTGTCATCAAATCCCCATACAGGAGGACTATTTATAATTTTTCTGGAGAACATAGATGGCGTGCGTTGTCTGTGCCTGGCTATCCAGGGGATGAGCATTCTCTCTGTCTTCCCAATCTCTTAGCATATTCAATAAAAAACCGGTTTTGTTCATGGTGTAATGTTTACTCAATAATAAAACAGTTTTCTTGACTACATTATGGTCTAATGTTTATTCAATAATAAAACACTTTTCTTGACTACATTGTGGTGTAATGTTTATTCAATAATAAAACAGTTTTCTTTACTACCTACGTGGAGACGTTTTATGGTTTGGGAGAAGATTTTGTTTTCAATTATATTTCCTCAAAATCATGCCAGGGTGTTGTGTGGGCTGTGGTCACAGTGTGCAGTAAGCATAAGAATAGAGGGTTGACTGGTCACAGAATCCTCATAATTCTTAGCTTCCTTATCAGTAAAATGAGGAGAGTAACGACTATCTCCCAATATTACTTCAAGAATTTACTTAAACAGCATACGCAAATTCAGAAGCTCAGCCAGTGCTCAGTACTTGCGTGTTCCTGTATTCCCGGCCCCCAGGAAAGGACGAGGACCCCGAGGGATAGAACGTGTGGTTCAGGCCGTGCTGACAATGTGGAGGGATCTGATGATTTGGATTGTTGTCCCTGGGTCCCAGCAGCACAGACCTGGCTGCACAGATTGACAGCATTTTACCTTTTACTTTTGCACAGACATAGCCTCTTTATGCTCAGCTGTGCTGAAAAGTAGAAATATAACAAAATATGAGCAGGGGAAACATTTTGGCCTTCTTTTCTAAGTCAAACGAATTGCTGATCTTAAAAGGAAACTTTGCTCTCTGGAGATTTCAATGCTAATTTTGCATATTTGGAAATCTCAGTCATTTAGGGAATATTTCAAGCAAAGTTCCAAGCTCTGGGACTCATTGAATTACAAACAAACTTCCAGGCCTCATGAACTCTGAGCAAGGCCCCGGTGTGCAGCCAGGATTCCCAGTGCCCAGGTGGCTGCTGGTTATGACCCAGAGCATGACCTTCTGTCAATCCAACCCACATTACAAACACGAGGGGCACTGGCCTTAAAAGAACATGGTGACATCTGTGGCCAAGGAGGTGGAACTTCAGAATCCCTGAATCCCTCCTGAATCCCCATACTTGGAACCAAACAATTGACCAAGGAAAAACAAAAGCAAGGGAAACCTTCACAGCCCCAAAACTAGAGAAAAGTGTGAGGTGCCACACATTGCGTGGAATTCCTGCTAGGTGTGGTATGAATGGGACCGCGCCAAGGCTGGACCCATCCCCTTGCCTGGAGAGCTGTGTCCCGGGAAGGGTGTAAGAAGGGGCTGCCAAGCTCCACCCTCAGCCTCCCATTTGGAGGGAGGAGGCCGGGAGCCCTACCGGGCTGTGGGAAACACTGGTTCCTGGAGTAAGACAGGTCTATGCATCCGCGTGAGCAAACAACTCGGAATCTATTGAAGGGGATTTTCAAATAAAGGACAGCAGCGAGTCTGGCTTTTATGAGACTCAAAAGTGCAGCATCCTTGAGACGGGCACAGCAGCGTGTGCTAAGCCTTCTTAAGGAAATTAAGGGCGACAAAAGATAAAGAGGGGGTCAAAGCAAACACCTTGAGATGACAAAAAGGACCAAAGGTAAAAGAAGGAACATGAGGAAATAAATAATACATAGAGGACTAAAACCCCATTGGCGGAGGGAAATGTGGAAGCCACTCTTCAGAGAAGAAAACCAGTGATATGTAAATAGGGTCGGGAGGCTCTTTGAGCTGGTGAAGAAATGTCAAAAGTACAAAAGCGATGAGACAGATGAAAGAAAACAGAACCCCTGAGATGTCCCATTGACTGTCTCTGTTTTTAGAGAAAAGAAGGAAAAGCTGAACAGACACAATATTTAAAAGTAACAACAACAAAAATCCCTTTTTCCTAACTCAGGAGGTGCAAGGAGGAGGAATAGCAAGTGTCGCACGGTGGCCGTGGGGCTGAGTGGGCATCGGGGGCACAGGCGGGGCTCAGCCGCCACGGGGGACGGAGGGCAGCCCTGGAGTCTGGGCCCGCCGCTCCTCTCCAGGCGGAGACGCAGGGTGAGGAAGCACGATGGCCGTTCTCCTTGAGGCGCAGCCAGGAGCGGGGCGGACTGAGGCACACCGTGGACCAGGGGCACCGTGGTGCCTGCACAAGTAACAGCCCAAGCACAAAGGCTGCTGTGACTTTCTGTCCCTGCCATTGCCTGGTGCTGCCCCAGCAACGTGGAGGCACCGGCTCTGTGAGGACACAACTGCTTCCTGGTTCAGGCCCCTTCCTGTCCAGTCCCCCTACCTGTCCAGTCCCCTTCCTGTCCGGTCCCCCTTCCTGTCTAGACCCCTTCCCGTCCAGTTCCCTTCCTGTCTAGACCCCTTCCCGTCCAGTTCCCTTCCTGTCCAGTCCCCTTCCTGTCCAGTCCCCCTACCTGTCCGGTCCCCTTCCTGTCCGGTCCCCCTTCCTGTCCGGTCCCCCTTCCTGTCTAGACCCCTTCCCGTCCAGTCCCCCTACCTGTCCAGTCCCCTTCCTGTCCAGTCCCCTTCCTGTCCGGTCCCCCTACCTGTCCGTCCCCTTCCAGTCCAGCCCCCCTTTCTCTCCAGTTCCCTTCCTGTCCAGTCCCCTTCCTGTCCAGTCCCCCTTTCTCTCCAGTTCCCTTCCTCTACAGTTTCCCTTCTTGTCCCAGCCTCTCCTTGATCTAGGGCTCAGTCTCCTGGCGCAGAGCCCTGGCTCGCCTTACTCACACAGTCATACAAACTTGTTTCAGAGGATCCTAGAGAGCACCCACCTGTGCCAGGGAGATGACTCAAGCTGCCTTCTCAACAGCCATCAATCCCCAAATGTGCCCCAGCTCGGGAGCCAACTTGGCTTGGGTCCAGAGTGCTAACATTTGTCGATTCCTGCAGTTTGTGAAACTTCCTAAGATCAGCATCTATGTGGCTCATTTTTCTTTCTGCTTCCCTGGGCACCACCCAACCAAAAGGGGCCAGGCCCCTGTGCTGGTCCTGGAGTTCACAAGAGGGCGTGGAGCTGCTGGCCTCAGCCAGGGAATCGGAGTCCTGCTGTGGCTCCCAGCCTTTCCCAGCGAGTCGCCAAGTAGCTGAGCGCTGGGAAAGCCAGCATGGCCACTCATCCTGCCTTCCCAGACCTTGAGTCCTGGATGCTCAGCCGAGCTCCCTGGGCTTCTGTCCACTCTCTGGGAAGTGGGACTGTATTTACCTCTCCAGGGGATAAATCCCAGAACAAGTGGAAATTTAGAGCTCGGGGGCTGGCCTTACTGACACTCAGCCCGTGTAGATGTTACCATAGCTCCTGCGCTGCTGCTGCGACCAGAGCTGTGAGTTTTCCTTACCATCGTTATTAGTATTCCTACTCTTTTCTTTCCCTAGTTCTTTTAGCTGCAAATACATATTATCAGTCTTAAAAAAGTGTTTTTTAAAATTCACTGTGTTTTTTAATATTAGCATTGGGATAACATAATGCCCAGATGCTCATTCTTTTAAATCTCAAAATTCCATTTATGTGATCTTACTGCCTTAGAAAAACTCTTAAAGGATTGTACCGTAGGGACCCTGTGGATTTCTTTTAAGTTATATGAAATTTTAAAGCAAGTATTTCTGGTAGGATTGAGCCTACCTCCTAATATTTTTAAGACTTAATTTTTTTAGAGCAGTTTTAGGTTCACAGCAAAATTGAGAGGAAGTACAGAGATTTCCCACACATACCCTGCCCCACACATGCACAGTCACCCCATTATCAACATCCCTTACCAGAGTGGTAAATTTTTAAAATCAATGAACCCATATTGACACATCATCATCACCCAGAGTCCCTAGTTTACATTAGGGGTCATTCTTTATGTTGTACATCCTATGGGTTTTGACAAACGTATGACATGTATCCAGTATTGTAGTATCACACAGAGTAGTTTCACTGCCCTAGAAATCCTCTGTGCTTCATCCCTATTCATCCCTCCCTTCCCCTAACCCTTGGTAACCACTGATCTTTCTACTCTTTCACAACTTTGCCTTTTCTAGAATGTCATATAGTTGGAATCACGGAGTATGTAGCCTTTTCAGGTAAGCTTCTTTCTCTTAGAAAAAGTCCAGTGCACTATCTATTGCACCACAGAGCCAGGTTTCTTTCACTAGTAACATGCGTTTAAGTTTCCTTATGCCTTTTCATGGCTTGATAGCTCGTTTCTTTTCAGTGCTGACAGGTTATTTTAGTGCTGACAAAAGACATCTTGGTTGTTTCTATGTTTTCCCAATTATTAATAAAGCTTCCATAAACACTGGTGTACAAGGTTTTATGTGGACATAAGTTTTCAACTCATTTGGTTAAAGACCAAAGAGCATGATTGTTGGATCATATGGGAAGAGTATGTTTGGTTTTATAAGAAACCACCAAACTGTCTTCCAAAGTGGCTGCACCATTTTGCATTCCCACCAGCAGTGAGCGAGAGTCCTGTTGCTCCACATCCTCGCCGGCATTTGGTGTTGTCAGTGTTCCAGCCACTTGGGCATTCCAATAGGTATGTAGTGACAGGAGGACTGTTAAAAATCTGCACATGTGTGCTTTTCCTACTGATGCTTATCCTCTCCCAGGGCCAGTCCGTCAGGCCATTGATCACCCCTCGGGGCAGTGGCTACGCCCTGTGCCCTGGAGCGAGTATCAATTTATGTCTTCCTCCAGGAAACTAAGCTCTATGAAGACATTGCTTATCTGTAGCTGGTGCAGAAAAAGAAGGAAGAGCTATTTGGATGAATAACAGAATAAATGGTGTACACAGTTATTGTCCCCACCCCACCCCCATGTGGCCACTGAAGGTGACTCCAGCATTTGCTGGTGTAGATAACATTTTCATGAATTCCCAAGGATAAATCTCCAGAAACACTGGCATCTGGTGGTCCAAGCTTAAGGCTGACTTGTGGCTCTGGCCACGGGCGGGATCTGGGAGCAGGCCTGAACGTGCGCTGTCAGAAGGGGGACCCACCCAGTTACCGCAGCCCCCCAGGTCAGGGAAGCAGAGGGAGGCCTCACGCTCTAGGTCTAAATGTTTAAGTGGATCGTTCAAGCTCATGCACTGTTAAATTAAATATGTTCCCTCCTAATGACAACATTGTAAAATACGCACATGAGCCCAAGAAGTTAACTATTTAGCTCCCTCCCCTCCAGGCCCAGGCTGGGACACAACGAGAGGAGTGTGTCAGGGGGTCACTGTGCCCAGCAGATGAGCCTGACTTGTCAATGAGCCTCACTGCAGGAAGAATTTGTGAGGATTTTTCAGAAGCAACCAGAATGTATTTTTTCATGTAAAAAGCCACACATTTTAAATATTGGCTCAAAAAAAGCTTTAGATGCCACTTTCACAGGCCAGGTTTGGTCCACAAACCTCCAGCTGGTAGCCTTGGCCTCATACCAGGTCTGGACGCTGTCGCTGGACACCTGCTCTGTGTCCTCCCCCAGCGAAGCCAGATGGGCAGCCTAGGTCAGGGGTGACATGGACAGGTGCTTCAGGCACAACACAGACTGCCCACAGCACCTTTTACTGAGAAAGCCCCTCCTAGGAGCACAGGAGAGGACTTCATGGGAGGGGGCCCTCGTCTTATCAGTACCCTGTCCTCTAACAGGGGGAGCAGATGGTTGGGACCCCAGGCTTTGGCCTCCTGGATTTGTCTCCTCTTAAGATGCAATTCCTCATCCCAGGGAAGGAGCATGGACTCATGGCACTCAAAATCATAGACTGTCAGAGCCTGGGAGGGTCTTGGGGAACTGCCTGCCCAACACCTGCCTTTTAAAAATGAGGAGGTGAAGCCGGCCAAGCTGAGAACCACAGCAAAGATGCTGCCGGGTGTCCCATGAGGGCAGCTGAGAACCCAGCTCGGCCGCCTCTCAGTCCACGCACTGCCCCAGGTCTCCAGTAAGGATCGGAGATGCAAAATGCTGCTCCGAGGCCCTCAAATGTGCCCTGGCCAAGCTGAGGGCGTGCCGTTTGATGAGTCCTCACAAGAAGAGGCTCAGGTGAGAATGAAGGGACAATCCCCACGTGCTGCCTGGGGGTGGCTCCAGGCACAAGCTGGTGTTCACAACGTCGGTGAACAGTGACCCATCCATCCCGCAAGTAGGGGTGGCTGTGCTCCTGGCAATGAAGACACAGACCTGCTGCCCCGCTCGCGTGTGGCTTCTCCCCTAGCCACAGAGGGACAGAGAGAGCAGAGGGAGATGTGGCTGCAGCTGGGCCCAGGGCCATGGGGGCAAGTAGGGGCAGCTTCGGCTGCAGTGCCCAGGGAATGCCAGCTCCCAGGCCCAAGAGGTCCAGGAGGGCTCTGAGTGTCCCGCCCAGCACGCAGCCCGGGAGAGAGGACCCCGGGACGAGGGGTGCAGCAGAGGCACGGGGTGGGGTGAGCAGCCTGCCTGGGTTGGGGTGGGGAGCAAGCACCAGCAGGTGTTGGGAGGGGTCTTGAGATCAGAGTGGCAGCACGAGAGTGAGAACACCTTATCTTGTGCAGCCTGTTGAGGCTTCATGAAATACTCCTTGACGGGAACCTTGGAATTTTGCTCTTTTAATGGCTCACTGCCCTGTGCTGTTCCACTGTCTACATAAAAGCAAAGCACCCGGCTGACCTCTGTCCACAGAGCCGGGAGGACGCTGTGTTCTCTTTAAGCAAAGTGGAGACAAATATGTCAAACATCTGAAAGAGGTGAGGTTAAGGAAGCCCCTGCCTTGGAGGGGGAGGGGACACATCCTGCCACAGATGGCATGGCACCTCCCTCAGGGGTAGGTCTGCACTTGGCCACTAACTCTCCTTTGACTCCAGGCTGAGTACCTTTGTTCAAATGACAGAGGGGCTGCAGGGAGAAGTGTGCTCACAGTCTTGGCCACTGACCTGGACAGAAAAGAGCCGAAGCCTGCCTGGGCCAGCAAAGCCCTGCCTTTCCTCTCCTCCCCCATAAACTGGGCTATCCCTGAAGCGCAGGTGTCCATCAGAGTCAGACCAGACCACCACCCTCCCAGGGCCTCCCAGGGCACTGGCCCGAAGGAGAGACTCAGTGAATTTTCATCAAATTGGGTTGAGCCAGCAGTGATTACTAAATCCCCAGAAAACCTGCCTCCAAAAGCTCTTTGCCTCTTGAGACCTAGGAGAGAACTATTTTTAGTGAGTGTTTTGTTTCCTAAGGTGAACAACTGTAGCAAAAGCCAGCTGGGGGCTTATCTAATCAAGATGCTCTTGGAAGTGTTTATTCTAATCAGTGCTGCCAACCCCCTCTATCTGGGGGGCAGCTTCTTCCAGCTCTATGGGTCCCAGGCCTGGAGAAAGCGGGCACCTTGCAAACAGGAACAAGAAGCCTTGGCTGCAGAATCTGGGACCCATGGTCTACACTGGCATCTCTAGTTCTGTCTCATGCCTTCTCTTTCCCTTAAATTAACCCTATGATAGAGTCTTAGCCCTAGAGGAGCCTTGACGGATACTCACTCACTCCAGCCCCCAAATTTTAAATGTTTTTAGTAATGTCTAGAGTAGACTACTGAGTGCTAGAAATTTATCTCATGACAGACACACATGGACAAAGATGTTTGTAATTCTCTGTCCTACATCATTTGATGCTCCCAATACCATGCCCATACAAGAAACCCTTGCTGTGATAAAGACTCTCCTTGACCCAATGTTAGCCAGGCTCCTTTGAGCCCTCTTCTTGACTAGGCCTCGACCTTGGGCTTCTGTCCTTGCTGAGTAGTTTTAGCAAGAATCCTGATAAGCCAGTTTAGAGACAACCTTCCCACCCTTGGGATCTGATCAGGTTCCTCATCCCCCACCATCCCCCATGTAGTGTCTGGTCATCCTGGCCTGTCTTCTGCAAGAATCCTGCTAGGTCGGTTTAGCCAAAAGCCCCCTACCCCGGTGTCTCCTCTTAGTAATTTTCCATTCACTGACCCTTCCAAATTGCTCTTTGGCTATAAATTCCCACTTGTCCTTGCTGTATTAGGAGTTGAGCCCAGTTCTATGGTGAGGTCTCTTTTCCCCATTGCAATAGTCTCCTAATAGACTCCGTTTTTGCCGCTTCAGCTGCCATCCACCACTGCTTCTCTTTAACAGCTGTCAGGGCAGACAATGTCTCCCCTGAGCAACTGCTATGCCTTTTTGCTCAAAAGCATGTGCTGCTTGTGTGTTCCAACACCGATTCTCCCACACCAGCTGGTATCCTACAGTGCAATTCAAATCTGACACTGAACACCTGGAGTTAGCGCAGACCTCACAGGTTAAAGGGCAAAGTCTCCAACAAGGCTGCCTCCACTTCAGACGCCAGTCACGAGTGGGGTCTCTACTTCTGCCTGGCCGATTGCAAATTCAGGGGTCCTTATAACTCCTCTCAGGTTTGCTAATTTGCTAAAATGACTCACAGAATGCAGGAAAGCACTGTTTTTGCGGTTACCATTTTATTATAAAGGATATGGATGAACAGCCCGATGAAGAGGTTGTAGTGCGGGGTCCAGGAGGGTTCCAAGAGCAGGAGCGTCTGTTCTCACAGAGTTGGGGTGCCCCACCCTCCTGGTACATGGGCATGTTCACCAACCAGGAAGCTCCTCGATCCTGGTGTTCAGTTTTTATTGACGCTTTGTGGCATAAGCAAGCTTGATTGAATCACTGGCCATGTGACTGAACTGGATTTCCAGCCCTCCCCTCCCTGGAGGTGTATTGGGGGTGAAAGTTCCAGCCCTCTAATAAGCAGGTTGGTCTTTCTGGCCACCAGCCCCATCTTGAAGCCACCTAGGGGCCACCAGGAGTCATCTCGTTCACACAAAGACAAGACACTCCTACCACTCAGGAAATTCAGTGCTCTGACGCTCTGTGCCAGCAACCAGGGACAAAGATCAGAGATACTTTGTATTTTACCAAAACTTTAGAAAGAGGTGAGGTGTAAATAAATCAAATGCACTAGTATATTTCCTTCCTTCTCCCATTTTTCCTCTTCCTCTCTCCTTCTTTCCTTTTTTCCTTTCTATATGATGCTTTTAGAAAATCAACTGTCCCAATTTGAGAGGTGGGAAGGGTAGACTGATGTCAATTCGTATGAAGGTGTTTTAGTGGGCCACTGGTTTAACCAACACTGTAAAATTGTTTGCAAAAACTTAAATTGCTTTGATAGAAGAAAAATCTCTAGGAAACTGAGACATGACCCACCATCATGCCCACACACATAAAATGGAGATAATTAATCAAAGTCCTACCTCATTGTCATGGCTGAACTGTGCCCCCCCCGCCCGCCAAATCCATATGTTGAAGTCCTAACCGCCAGGAACTCAGAACGTAACCACACTGGGAGACAGGGCCTTTAAAAAGGTGATTAAGCTAAAATTTGGTCTTCAGTGTGGGCCCTAACTGGATATGACTGGTGTCCCTATAACAAGAGGAAATCAGGACACAGACATGCACAGAAGGAAGATGATGTGAGGACACGGCAAGAAGACGGCTGTCTAGAAGCCAAGGAGAGAGGCCTCCAAAGGATCCAGTCTTGCCCATACCTTGATCTCAGACTTCCAGCTTCCAGAACTGTGAGAAAATAAATTCCTGTTGTTGAAGCCACCAGTCTATGGTGTTTGTTATGGCAGCCCAAGCTGACTAATACTCTCATAGACCGTTAAGTGGCCTGCATGCAGCAGCACATGTGCTCTATGCAGAACAGGGTTTGCCCCCACTACACCATTAGATGTTAGATGTTGTCACTATTCTGCTGCTGACAGTGTTGCTCCTCTTCCTTTAAGACAGACAGTGGCCATGTGAAAGGTACTGAGATCCTGAGTGTTTGGTAAACCCTCCCTGTGAGGATGGTACCAGGAGTACTGCCTGGAAAATGTCCTCAGACAGCAGAGGATCTGTGGGCAGACACAGAGCAGAGAGGTTCTAGCTGCATCCAAGGGGTGCAACTAGGACCACAAGGGCAGAAGCCACAGGAAAGCAGATTTTTGTCAAAACTGTAGGAATGCTTTCTAATAAATAGAGCTGTTCTATGATGGAATTGGCCCCTGGTGAGATGGTATTCTCCCAGGACAGGAATTCAAGCCACGTTGCGTGACCGTCCAGCCAGCAGGCTGTAGGGCTGGCCCTGCATTCATTGTGATCATCTGGATGCGAGGACCTTCTTCTCTTTGCTCTAAGTGGACCTAGAGATGTGGCTCATATTGGCTCCCATGACCTACAGATACTAATAATATAATTCTGAGGACATATCATAGTTCTATATGTTTTCGGCTTAATTTTGGTATCTCACTTTATTCTCAAGTGTTTTTAGCATTCCATACTATACATTAAATTTTAAGTGTTCTTTACATCTAGCAAGCTGCCTGAATTCCATAAACACTAAATGACTTATCCACTAGACTCAGTGTTAAAAGGTTTTCTTTGTTCCCTGGTTTCTTCCTTTCTTTTTCAATCACTGAGGAAGAATTTGGGAAATTACATTTTAATGTGATTAAATCCCCGGAAAGCAGCCAGCAGTTTCTTGGAGGTAATTTTCACTAGAGTCAAATCTAGAAGGAGTCACCACAAAAAATTTATACTAGTGAGGATTTTGTGTTTTGATTTTTGATTAGCAATTCACAGGGTTGTTAATTTTCTGTGCTTATCTTTCCCATGTTATTATTAAACGTGCCCCACCCCACCCCTTCCTGACATCTTGACTGGAGAAATGAGTTTCCTGTCCCTGGTTATCAATCTTATTTTGCATTTCCTCTTGTTTGAACAATGACACACTCATCTACCCTCAGTCTGTAGCAGAGATTTTGGGTTTGGAGAACAAACTGGCGGCTTTAACAGAGAACAATCAAAGTAGGTGTGGTTTTCCACAGGATCTGGCCCAGCTCCAATTTCGTTCCTAGCCTGATCCCATGACTTGCAGATTATTAATCATGTGTATCCATATCACTGTACTTTAATGCAGTGATAGTATATAGTGTATAGTATACAGGTATGTTTGGCATCTTAGGTCATGTTCCTTGTCATTTTCAGAACTTCTTTGCCAACATATAAATAAAATCTTCCCAGTGCCACCACCCCCCCTCCCCACACATACATGCTACCTTTCCTTTTGTGTTTAGGAAGATGGGTAAATATTTACATCTTCTCTTTTCTCTTCTGCTTCATTGATCTGTCTATGATTGCACCAACAGCTCATCTATTCGTTGATTAAATGATATTTTTATATATTGTGAAAGGCAGCCCACCCCACATACAATTACTCCTCTTTCTGAAAAATACCTTTGGTCATCTCAATCACTTATTTTTCCAAAGAAAGTTTCATGTGACCTTGCCAACAACTTAAATAAAAACACATTGTAATTTTCTTTGAATTCATTAAACTTACATATGAAATAAATCCAAGGAACAGCATGTGGAAAAATATGGACTGTACAGTCAATTGTGTTGGGACAACAAGCTAGCCACATAATAAAGTCTTACAACATCAAAACAAACTTCATAAGGGTAGAGATTCAAACGTAAAAATAAAACAAAAAAATAGGTGGCTTTCCAGAGTGTGGAGGAAGCACACTCTGGCTGTCTCTCCCACTGGATGCAGATGTGATGCCTGGACAGAGTGTATGGAGTAGAGAGATGAGAACCCCATTGAGCAAGTAACAGCAGATGAATTGTGAAATAGATGAGAATTTGAAGCACCACTAAACCAGAAGTAGGTTCCTGTTCTTTCTTCTTCCTTGGTATCCCCAGCCTGAACTCAAAGCAGCCTACAGACCAGGAGTGGGCTGACATGGGCAGGGAAAGCCCCAGGAGAAACCCTCCAGGTCTGGCTCAAAGAATGGAAAAAGAGACTGAACACTCAGAAAGGGTAGGTGAAATATATCTACCTTGTTTCTTTTCTCTATTCTCCTGTGCTTCAGCCCCGGGCAATCTCCTAGTGGCAGAAGTAGTAGGAAGGACAACAGCAACAGCAGTAGGGTCCCCAGGTGCTTAAAACTCTAAGGAAAGGAAACTCCCTCCAAAATCAGAGGAGATTGTGTCCTAAGAGTGGGGGACAAACTCCTATTGCCTCTTTTTTCCTTCGGCCTTCCACCCCTTGGCCCAGGATGTCAAGAAGTACATGGCAGAGCAGAGTAACTAAAGCACCAGGTCCCAAAGTGATATCAACAGGGAATCAGAAAGTACCAGGGAGATCACAAAGAGGGAGGGATCCATAAAGATGTCCGTAAGCTTTGTGAACTCTTGGGTTTACCTCCAGGCTGTGCATACATGGACCTGACTCTAAATAATACACCAAAGATTTTAAGACCTGAAATAGGAGATAAACCACTGCCCAAGACCCAGCCTGGCCAGTGGGTAGCACACAGTTGGGATGAATCTGAATAGTAGTGCAGAGGCTATGAAAATAGAACTGACACTGAGACTGCCACCCACAGAAGGCAGGTTGGAAATTGTGGCCTGAACCTAATCTAATTCCACATGTTCAGGAAACAAAAATTACTCTGCACACAAATAACTGGAAAAATATCAACTTGTGTAGGAAAAGACAATCAACAGAAGCCAATGCCTAAGTGACACAGATGATGGCATTATCAGACAAAGACTTTAAAGCCATTATTATAAAAATGCTTCAAGAAATAACAGCAAACAATCTTGAAACAAATGGAAGCATAGAAAGCCTCAGAAAAGTAATAAAATATATGAAGGAGAACTGAAGGGGAATTGTAAATCTGAAAAATGCAATAACCAAAATTTAAAAATACACTGGATAGCAGAGTGGAGCTAAGAGAGGAGTCAGTTTCTAATACTACAGAGGAAAAAGATGAAAAAGAAAACAGTACCAGAACTTCAGTGACCTGTGAGACAATGCTAAAAGGTGTAATATTTGTGTCTTGGGGTTCCCAGAAAGGGAGAAGAAAGAAAGTGGTTCAGAAAATTTATTGAAAGATGTAATAGCTGGAAACATCTCAAATTTGCCAAAAGACCTGAATGTACAGATTTAAGCTCAGCAAATCTCAAGCAAGACCAACTCACAGAAAATTAACAAAGACATACCATAAAGACACGAAAGACAAAGAAAAAATATTGAAAGTACTTCTTGAAAAATGCTGCAGTACCTATAGGGGAACAGTGATTCAAATGATGTAGATTATAATCAAGACCATGGAGACCAGAAGAAAGAGAAAAAACAGTTTTGAAAGAAAAGAACTGTCAAGCCATAATTCCACATCCAGGGAGAGAATATCCTTTAGGAAAAAAAGTGAAATAAAGACATTCTCAGATGAAGTGAAACAAGAGAACTAAGTGCCAGCAGACCCATTCTAATCTAATTGCTACAGAAAGTTATTCAGACAGAAGGAAAAAGATACTAGAGGAAAATGGAACATCAGGAGTGAAGGGAGAGCAACAAAAATGGGTTAATATATCTGGGTAAATATAATAGCCTATTCTTCTCTTGACTCCATTAAAATATGTTGACAAGGGAGAGCAAAAATCATAACATTGCTTGGTAGGGTTGTCAATGTGTGCAGATGTAATTTATAAGAAAACAACATAGAGATGGAGGATAAAGATTTTATATTCCACTTGAAGTAGTGAAAGATGAATTCTAAGTGGACTGGGGAAAGTTAAACATGCATGTTGTAATCCTGAGAACCATCACTATAAAAACTATATGAAGAGTTATGATCTAAACCACAACAGATAAATTTAAATGGATTATTAAAAATGTTCAAATAATCCACATATAAAGGGAAGGTGAAACAGAGAAATAAAAAGCAGAGGAAACAGACATAGAACAAGAAATAAAACAGTAGATCTAAATCCAAATCTAGCAATAATTAAATTAAATATAAGTGCCCTAAGCACACCAGTTAAATTGATAGAGCATGTCAGAATGGATAAAAAAGTCACCTAACTCTGCTTTCTGGAAGAAACTTACTTTGAATACCATGATATATAGTTAGGTTGAAAGTGGAGGTCTGGACAAGGGTATATTATGAAAACTCTGGAAACTCAGGAAAATGGAGTGACTATATTATTTTCCAACAAAGTAGACTTCAGAGCAAAGAATATTATTGGGTATAAAGAGTGGCATTGCATAATGATGAAAAAGGTAAATTTACCAAGTAAACATGGCATTCCTAAGTGTGCATGCACTTAAAAATTACGGAAGTTAAAAATATACAGAGGAAAAATGAGAAATAGACGATCTCACAATTATAGCTGGAGATTTCAACATTCCTCTCTTGGTAACTTACAAAACAGATAGAAATCAGCAAGACTATAGAAGAATTGAAAAACACAATCAACCAACTGCATCTAAGTGTTATATAAAGCACTCTACCACAAAAAAGAATATACCATCTTGTCCAGGGAACGTGAAACGTTCACCACAATAGACTATATTCGGGGTCAAAATTAAACCTTAACAAGTTTAAGAGAAATGAACTCATATAAAGAATGTTTTCTGTATGTAATGGAACTAAACTAGATATCAAAAACAGAAAGAAAAAAAGAAAGTCTCTGAACACTTGGAAATTAAACAATATAGTTCTAAATCATTGATTAGTCAGAGATAGTCTCAAGGGAAACAGAAAAAAATTTAAACCAGAGAAAAATTAAAATACATTAAAATTTGTAGGATGCAGCTAAACCAGTGCTTGGAGGGAAATTTATACTATTAAGTGCTTATATTAAAAAGTAAGAAAGGTCTCAAATCAATATCTAATCTTTTACATTAGGAAAGTAGAAAAAGAAGAGCAAAATAAATTCAAAGCAAGCATTAAATTCAAAGCAAGCATTTTCTAAGTTAACACTTACATCATTTACAAATTTTTTTATTTCTTCTTTACAGTGTTTGAACTTTCCCCCCCTCTTTTTATTATATATTGCATTGGTTAGAACGCCTAGGAGAAACTTAAAATTTATTTGTGGTAGCAAATATTCTTGTCTTATCTCGGATTTTAATAAAAATGCCTCCAATGTGTCACCATAAAATAAAATGTTGGATGATCCTTTGAAATGAGTTATTTGTTATTATGTTAAGCAATGCCTTTCTTCTATTACTAGTTCAAGAAAATTTTTAAAAATTAAAAATGGAAATTGACTTTGATTTTATATGTATATTATTTATTTGAAATGGACACAGATAAATGGAAGACAATTCCAATATTCTTCCTCTTTAAAAAAGAAAATTTTTTTTATCTTGAGGGGAGGAGGAGGAGAAGGAGAATTTGGATGTGAGTGGGAATAGGGGAGCAGTGGTTATGCCTGCAGTAATGATTTTTTTAAAAAATTTTAGGGCAAACTTTGCATTTAAACTTGGTAAAAGTCCATTTGTTGCTAAGAGGACATACAGGATAATCTCCAAAAAATGTGTGTTTTTCTTTAGAGAAATTACAAAACCCAAAGAACAATTTATAGAAAAATCTGTAGAGAAAGTAGTTGAAAAGTCCATTCATGAGCATAGTACCATCAACATAGTCCACATGTTCTTAGTACTTCAAAAGAAAACCTGCAATACTAACCATCATCTCAGTTTCGTTCCTCTGTTAACTGTTTTTGTAGCAGATGAAGTCAGGCATATTTCAGAAATAATCACAAGAGAAAAAAATAAACTTTATGAAATCCATGGTGCAAGGAAAATGCCAACGGTTGGTATGGACCCCCACTCCAGCCCGGGTGTAACTGGCTGCGTGTCCCTTCTCACCACTGTTGACTACAATAGAGAGGATTAGGATGGATGTGAGAGCCTTGCTCTAGAGCGCTGAATCAAACTGACCAAACTTACCCCTTGCACCGCTCCTTGTGAGCGCCTGACTGATGGGTTGTAGCTGCCTCGCCCAGGGTACGACTTGGTTGGGACTTGGGACCTCCAGGATAACTGTGTTGTGTCAGTCCATTTGCACTACCAAAACAAAATACCCCAGATTGGGAGGCTTAAACAACAGATATCAACAGATATTTATTTCTCACAGTTCTAGAGGCTGGAAGTTCCAGATCAAGGAGTTGGTAAATTCCGTTCCTCTTGAGGGCTCTCCTCCTGGCATGCAGACAGTCACCTTCTCGCTGTGCCCTCACTGGTGGAGACAGCAAGCTCTGGTGTCTGTTTTTCTTATAAGAACACTAATCCCATGAATATCTCACCCTCATGACCTCATCTAAACCTAGTCACCTTCTAAAGGTCCCATCTCTAAAACTGTCAGATCAGGAGTTGGGGCTTCAACACATGGATTTTGAGGGAGAGGGAACTCAAATATTCATCCCACAACGTGGTGCATACCCAGAATAAAGGTGCACAAGGAATGCAGAGTGGCCGACACCTGCTTCAGTCTCCTGGCTTGCACTGGCCAAGCCTCTGACACTGGAGGAGTCTGGACACCCGCCCAGGATACACCAAGTTCTCCCAAGGCACCTGTGCTTGTCTGTCCTCTCTGTGCCTGCCACGCCTCCTTTAAAGGTGAGACATTTGATGTGGGGGCTGCCTTGTGTCTTGAGGGATGTTTTGTCAAATCCAGACCTGGGACTAACTGATGTTGAGTCAACAGTCATGCAACATGGACATGAGTAATTCGTTTTATGACAATTCTTGATTTGCAGATGTATTGTAATAGTTTGCTAGGGCTGCCAGAGAAAATTACTACAGACTTTGTGACTTAAAACAACAGAAATTGTTCCCTCATAGATCTGAAGGCCAAAGTCTGAAATCAGGGCATGGGCAGGGCCACACTTCCTGCAGAGGCTCTCAGGAGGATGCTTCCTTGCTCCTTCCATATCCCAGTGGCTCCAGGTGTTCCTTTGCTGTGGCAGCATCGCTCCAACCTCTGCCTCCACGGGCACATGGTCTCCTCTTCCCTGTGTACCTGTGTCCAGTAGTTGGAAGCCAGTAGTTGGATTTTAGGCCCATCCTAAATCCAGGATGACTTCATCTCGAGATGCTTAACTGACTACATCTACAAAGACCCTATTTCCAAATAAGGTCATGTTCTAAGGTACTGGGTGGGCATGAATTTTGGGGGCAACACTGTTTGACCCCTACAACAGGTGAGGAATGTTAGTCAATAATTCACTTCTTTTTACACATTTGATGTGAGGTTTCCTAACCCATTTAACTACAGTAAAAGGAGCACAGCCAGGTAGTGAAAGGCAAGGTGTTGTATTTAGCTATCAATTTTTAGTGTGTTTCTCCCTTCTCACTTCTGAATAGCTTTTCTACTCCTTTTTGCCTCATCAGCCTCTCTTTTTCCTATTCTAGCTACCCTGGGATGTACTGCGCTATTTTCCAAGGTCTGAGCTGCCTCTGCAATGGGCCTCTTACGCTGGTTTTGCAGCCTTCTCTCTGCTAGAGAAGAGGAGGGCGGGTTGATATTAAGCACTCCTCGTGAGGCGGGGGCTTTGCAGGCGGGGGCTTTGCAGGCGGGGTCGTGGAGTGGGAAGATGTGTCTGGGAACAGTGGGTGGTCCACATGGCCAGTGCTCAGGGCTCAGAATGGCGTCAGTGACAGATGAAATTGGACAGCAGACTAGGGAGCTGACTTTTGCTCAAGGGTCTAGGCAGCGGGAGGCCCCAGACTTTTCTGGGAAGAAACCTGATCCGTGCTTAATCTGTGCTTCGAGCTGCAGTTCGGCATAGCTGGTATGGAGCAGCAGGGAGGCAGGAGAGAGACTCAAAGCAGTGCTGGTGATTTGCTTAGTCCAGAAGAGAGTTGCTGAGTGTCCAAGGAAGCCCGGGACAGCAGAGCAGGAGGTGAGGGTGGTGGGAGGCAGGGACACCTGGGAAGTGTACCCCACTAGGATTTGGCAAGGAGTTGTGATGGGAGAGGGAGAGAGGGAGGTGCAGGTGCAGCATGGGGAATGTGGTCCGATGGCTCAGGAAGGGGGTAGCAGGAGGGGGCAGGTAGCAGTGGAGCAGATACTGGGGGGTGTATAGTGTGGGGTCAAACCACTTCTCCACTCACCTACTGTGGGACCTCAGCCCCTAGCCCATCTGCTCACCTCTTTTGGGTGGTGGCGGTGGACCCCACGCTGTGCTGCATCCAGTGACTGGCTGATGTGGGGGTGTGAGGACCTGCTGCCTCACCCCAGATGAGACACCTCCATAGGGCCGTGTGGCTTCTAGCTCCCATGTGGGCAACAAAGGTCTTTGCCGTGCGCCTGCATGGCCTGCACCGGTCCCTTGCTCCCTCCTGCTTGCCTGCCTTCTCTCCAGGTGACCTCCCCAGCAAGCTTCCTGCACACAAGTCCCCATCTCAGAGGCAGCTTCAGGGGCTGCCCAACCTGCACCAGTGTCTGGAAGTGATAATATCTCCTGGAATGTTGTGAGGGTGAACTGGGATGGCGTTTGTAGGATACTGAACAGCCCCTGGCAGGTGTAACTGATCATGGGTGTCATTTTCCAGGCAGAGTTTGTGGAATAGGCAGGTGAATATTTAGGGTGGGGCCACGGAGTGAGGTCTAGGCAGGAGGTAGCCTCCCCTCCTCCTTGGCTGAGAGGGGCACTAAGGGTCGATTGCTTCGTCTCCCAGGTGGCAAAGAACAGAAGCCACTGATTTTCTTTGTTCACTGTAGATTTGCAAAGCAAGGCGAGGGCAGGCAGGCAACCGTGTTAGAGCCTGCAGAGAGTGCAGGGGGAGGCCAGAATTAGACTGCAGGTGGTCTCAGAACAGAGGCCAGCGGGAAGTGAATGCCAAATGCAACATGGGGATGTTAAAAAATACACACTTAATTGCTACAGAAAGTGCTGGGAGAATCAGAACTATATTTGGATTGGAATGACTTATTGGCAAAATATTGCAGCAGATGCGGGAAGGAGGCTTAATTGGAGGAGTCTGCCTGCTCAGTTTCCAGAGATTCTGAGTCTGATGCAATTTAATTTTTGCAAAATATAACGTCTTTTAAAAGGTTGAGAGTGACAATATAAGCCGTTTATAGTTGTTACAGCAGCATTTTTCTCCTCAAAATAATTTGAAATAATCTCTAATGACTGGAAAGGAAAAGTGATCTCTGGGAGGGGGTGAAGGCAAGAGAATTCCTGCAAGTGGTGTACTCCATGGCATTATTTAATTTACCCTTCACACTGAAACCCCTGAAAATCAAATAATTTTCTTTTCCCTTTCAAAATGAATTAGGCAGCACAGAGATCCAGTGAAGAAAATTGATTCTGTCGTTTCTAACGAGGAAGAAACATTGCACTCGAGCGCAGTGAGATTCTCCATGCACGTCTGCAGACATCTGTACAGGATACTGCAAGAAAGGGGGCTGTCGCCCTGCCCCCTTCCCCAGGAATTGCCTCATGATGCTCAAAGATGGGCACCCAGAGATTTTGCTTCCTGAGCCCACCCCCAGCCACGGATGGTTGGACAACAGGAGGTGGGGAGTGGACACCTGGCCACGAACACAGTCTGATTGCTTGTGCTGGGGGTAGGGAAAGGGGCAGAGAGACCAAGGCAGCCAGGCAGCGATCTTGCAGAAATGAAACCTAAACCCTGGACCGGGTGGTCCCCTTCAGCCTTCCATGGACCCTGAGAAGCACAGAAAAATATGGGCAGCAGACAGAAAAAAGTCAAACCCGTGAGCCAAGGGAAGGCAAGCTGGGAGGTGCGGCAGGAACACTCCCTGGGTTCCACTCCATTCCCAGAGCCTCGCGAAGTGGCTCCTCTCCGCTTTCTCGGGAAACCCAAACTCTCTAAATAACCTCCGCCCTCAACACTTTTGCTCCTAAACTTGTTCAAATTTCGTTCAGAACCTTCCAAAAAATTCTTAACTAAGACAGAAGCGGTTCTCAGATTGGGCTGCAGTTGTAGACCCTAAGAGGGGTGGGGAGACCTGCAAACCCCGCCCTGAGGCGTGAGAAGCTGCCAGCCCACCACGGGGCGGTGAGGGACAGACTCGGGCCACCTCCGCAGCAGAGTGTTGGTTCCTCCCAGCAGCCTTCAGTAAAACATAACGGAGATGAGACCAGCTCAAGGGCAGAGTCACTCAGCCCAAGGAAGTGAGAGAACGGCAAAGCCATCAGACAAGGTCTGCCGTGGCTAGATCCAAAAATGGGCCCTGGCAAAGGGTAGCAGCCAAATTCCCTGCTCACCCCCTTCCTGCAGATGAAGTCGGGGCAGATCACCGGAAGTGGGATGACCCCGGCGACTGGAAGGGTCACGTGCTGGAATACTCAGAGCTGCTACGGGCCCCAGCTCCTAGGTCACAGCAGAGCACCTCCCACTGCCACCTTGTCTCAAAGTTGCTTCCTGCAGCAGTGATTACAGGTCGGTGGCCTTGGGACTTCCCAGGGCACCCTGCAGTGGCTGGGGGGCTTGTAAAACACAGAGTGATGGGCCCACCCCCAGACGTTCTGATTCAGAGGTCTGGGGTATGGGCCTGGAATCTGCATTTCTAACAAGTTCTCAGATGTGGCTGAACTGGGACCACATTTGAGATCGCCTGCTCTAGACAAACGGACCCAAGCTTCTGATGTGGAAATAGCAATACAAACGGTTAGCACAGAAATATCGTCTAGGAGTAAGGGGGCATTCTAGAAGGGAGTAGAGAAGAAAGTCGTTCCTCTGCCCTGACTGTGGCCTGGGGTCAGGACCTTAGGGTGCAGGAAAATGCACGTGGGTAAAGGCCCCAGGTGTGCAGGAAGAAGGAGCCGCACCTCAGGGAGAGCCCAGCCCTGGCAGTTAGAACCTCACAAAACAAGACAAGAAGGTTTTTTCCTTTCTTTTTATTTTTCATATAACACACACATACTTAAGTGTACAGCTTACTGATTCTTTTTACTTGTGTACTCCTGTAGTGCCACCCAAATGAAGAGCCATAGAATATTTTCATTTCTTACTTCTGACTCATGCTGCTTCCCCGTTCATCTCTCCAAAACCAAGGTGACTGCTGTTTGATTTACATCACTGCCCATTAGTTGTGATCATTCTTGAACTTCTCAGAAAGGAAAGCATACAGCAGGCGCTGTTTATGCCTGGCTTCTTTTGCACAATACAATCTTCTGAGATTCATCCACACATTGCAAGTACTAGTAACTTACTCTTTTTTTTAAGGGTGTGCAGTGTTGGCTTTTTAAATTTTTTTTACTTTGAAATAATTGTGGATGAACAGGAAGTTGTAAAAACAGCACAGAGAGGTCTCCTGTACCCTTCAGATGGTTTCCCTGGTTACATCCTAGCTATCTATAAAACAATACCACAACCAGGAACTTGACATTGGTACAATGCATGTGTGTGTATATATTTTAGTTCTGTGTCATTGTACCACATGCGCAGGTTCACTTAAACACCACCACAATCAAATTATAACAATATTTCATTACAAGGATGATCTTCCTGTGCTACATCTTTAATAGTCATACTTACCCCTCCTCCCCACCACCTTCCCTAAGCCTTGGCAACCACTAATCTGTTCCCCATCTCTATAACTTTGCCATTTTGAGAATTATACATTTATACTATAATTATATATTATTGCTATGCATTATAGAAATGGTATAATACAGAATGTGACATTTGGGGTTGCCCTTTTTCACTCAGCATGGTATCCCTGAGACCTTGTCAAGCTGTCATGTGTATTAGTAGCCCACTCTTTTTCACTACTGAGTAATATTCCAGGACACGGATGGACCACAGTTTATTTTATTGTTCACCTCTTGAAGGACATTTTGGTTGTCTCCAGTTTGGGGCTATTACAAATGAAGCTGACATTCATATGTAGGCTTTTGTGTAGACTTAAGTTTTCATTTCTCTGGGATAAATGATCAGGAATATAATTGCTGGGTTGTGTTATATTTTTAGTTTTAAAAGAAACTGCAAAACTATTTTTCAGAGCAGCTGTACTATTTTACATTCCCGTCAGCAACGTGAGAGATCAGTTTCTCTGCATCCTTGCCAACATTTGGTGTCATTGCTATTTTTTATTTTAGCCTGATAGGTATGAAGGGATAGCTCATGTGGTCTTGATTTGCATTTCCTCTGGTGGCTAGACATAGCAAACGCCTTTGTATGTGTTTATTTGCCCTTTGAATATCCTCTTCCATGCTTTCCTATTTCTTCATATCTTTTGCCTACTTTCTACTGTTGAGTTTTAAGAGTTCTTCATATATTCTAGATACCAGTCTTTGTCAGATATGTGATTGCAAAATTTTTTGTGGTTTATAGCTTGTCTTTTAATCCATTGACAGAATCTTCTGTAGAGCTAGGTTTTTAATTTTTATTAAGTTCAATTTATCAATTTTTTTTCTGTTATGGATTGTGTTTTGGTGTCAACTTTAAGAGCTCCACAACAAACCCTAGATCCTGAAGATTTTCTACTGAAATTTTTATAGTTTTACATTTTGCATTTAAGTCAATGATTTATATTGAGTTAATTTTATAAGGTGTAAAATATGAAACTTAGGTCAAGGTTTTTTTTTTTTTGCCTGTGGTTGTACAATGACTCCAGCAGCATTTGTTGAAAATACTATCCTCTTTCCATTGAATTTCTTTTACATCTTTCTCAAAAATTAGTTGGCTGTACTTGAGTGGATCTATTTCCGGACTCTCTATTCTGTTCCATTGATTGATCTACGTGTCTGTCTCTCTGCCAAGACAGCACCATCTTCATCACTGTAGCTCTATAAATCAGCTCCTTAAAATCAGGATGAGTGATTCCTCATACTTGCTCTTCTTTGTCAGAATTGTTTGATCTATTCTGGTTCCTTTCCTTTCCATATAAATTTTAGAATAATCTCGTCCGTATCTACAAAATATCTCGCTAGGATTTTGATAGAATTACAATAACCGTGTATATCGATTGGGGGAGGAGTAACATCTTTACCATATTGAATTCTCCAATACAATACCCTGTATGTCTCTCAATTTATTTAGATCTTCTTGCACTTCTTTCATCAAAATTTTGTGGTTTTCAATGTACAAGTTCTGTACACTTTTTAGTCCATTTATACATATGTGTTTTATTTCTGAGCAATTCTAAATGGAATCATATTTTTAATTTGTTTCCATGTGTTACAGCTAGTGTAGTGATTTTGTGCGTTGCTATTGTGTCCTATCACGTTACTGAAATCACTTATTAATTTCTAGCTTTTTAAAAATTTGTATATTCCTTGGGATTTTTTTATGTAGACAATTATGTCATCTGCAAAAATAGGGACAGTTTTATTTCTTCCTTTCCAATTTCCATGCCTTTTCTTACCCTTTTGCTCTAGGTAGAACCTCCAGCACTTTGCTGAGTACAAGTGGTGAGAGCAGACATCCTCCCCTGGTCCTGACCTTGAAGGAAAAGCATTCAGGATTTCACGGTGAGTGAAATGTGAGCTGTAGGTGTTTTGCAGATCCTTTTTTATCAAGTTGAAGAAGTTCCCCTCTATTCCTGTTATTATTATTAGTTTTCATCAGAAA
The DNA here is from genome assembly GCA_023783475.1 of Daubentonia madagascariensis. Lineage (NCBI taxonomy): Eukaryota > Metazoa > Chordata > Mammalia > Primates > Daubentoniidae > Daubentonia > Daubentonia madagascariensis. Next base: position 14,889,754 of record JAKFHU010002658.1, read on the forward strand.
TGAGTATTGAATGTTATCAAATGTTTTTTTCTACATTAACTTATATGATCTTGTGATTTTTCTTCATTAGCCTATTAATATGGTGATTATATTGATCAATTTTAAAAAATATTGAACTATCCTTGGAAATCTGGATTAAATTTTACTTGGTCATGGTGTATATGTTTTTTTTAATATATTGGAAAATTGTGTTTGATAATATTTTAAAGGATTTTTGCCTCTATATGCATGAAGAATGTTGGCTTATTTTTTATTTTTAGCTTTTTTTTGCAGAGGGTGGTGTCACTGTCTGGTTTGGGTATCACGGTAATTCTGACCTCATGAAATGAATTAAAAAGAGTTCATTCCTCTTCTATTTCCTTGAAGAAATTGTGTAAAATTGGTGTTAATTCCCCTTTAAATATTTGAAATAATTTTCAATGAAACTATAGGGCCCTGGAAATGTCTTCTTTGGGGGGAGTTTTAAATTACAAACTCAATTTCCTCAATAGTTACAGGACTACCCAAATTTCCTAATTCATATTGGGTGAGTTCTTGTGGTTTGTTGTGTTTGAAGTCCACTTCATCTACATTTCCAAATTAATGTGTGTAGAATTTTGTAGTATGTATTTACTTCCTTATTGAGGTCTGCAGGATCTGTAGTGATATCCTCTGTTTCATTCCTGATTTTGGTAATTTGTGTCTTCCTTTTTTCATCAGTCTTGCTAAGGTTTTGTTAATTTGACTGATCAAAGAACCAGATTTTTGTCTCATTGATTTTCTCCATTATTTGTCTGGTTTTCAGTTTCATTGATTTCTCCTGTTTTCTTTGTTAGTTCCTTCTCTCTGCTTCCTTTGGGTTTATTTCTTCTTCTTTTCCTTGAGGTGAGAGCTCAGATGATTGATTTGAGACTCTCCTCTTTATCGACGTGAGCACGCAGAGCTACAAAGTTCTCTTTCGGCACTGCTTCCCCTGGGCCCCACGGCTTTGGACATGCTGTTTTTTCGTTTTCATTCAGTTCCATGTATTAATGTATTTCTTTGATCCATGATACTTTAGGAGTAGGCTGTTTAGCTTCCACATTTGGAGTGATTCCTGTTGTCTTTCAGTGATCTCCAGTTTGACTCCACTGTGGTCGGAGAACACACTCAGTATGATTTTAATTCTTTTAAATTTGTTGAGGTTTATTTGATGGCTTCTTTACTTCTTTAGTAAGTGAGAGATTTTTGTGATCACTTTTCTTGAATGGTAAAATTTTGTCATATATCCCACAAGTTTCAGGATGGTGAATCGTGATATCTCTCCTGGATGAAAATTAAGCCAGAGGAGGGATGTTCATCCCTGGAGAGGCACAGAGCAGTGGCCGTGTGGCTTTGTCTCTAGATGTGACCTTGGACTGATTCTCATTTAGGAAAGTTAGGGGTAGGGTGGTTGTGCCCTGTTAGATTTGGGTATCCTTATGAATGTTCACAAGTGCAGTCAAGGGGTAGAACATAACAGAAACTTATAAGCTATTTGCTTAGGATGCCCCCCCCCCCCCGCCATTGAATTGGGGTGGGCCCCGAGACACCATTCATGTGCGAAGTGGTTCCTTTCTGAACTCTGGCTCCATGATTGCTCTTGGGTTCTACAAGATATCCTGAAACCTGATATTAATAAAATACCATCCCCTCCCCCACTTTTTAAAACCTGATTGAGTTTGAGTTGCTTTCTGTTACTTGCAACCAGAGAATCTTGACTGAAACAGATTTGCTTTTTCACAGCAATCCAGTGATGTGGCAAGGCCAGCTACTGGCCTAAGTGAGCTGCCAACACTTGCACAGCTCTAAGAGGCAGACTGGATACTGATTCACTGGAACTCCATCTTGAGCCTATCGCCCCTGTCTTATATTACAATTAGAGGGCATTTGTATTGCCATGGGAGGCCAGCATGCAGCCCTCCTTCCTCACGAAGGTAATAATAAAGCAGAGAGGCCAGTTAACGCACCCAATCCTGCTTTAGAAAGGATTATTAGATACCTAGATTGTTTCCATTACATTCATGGTAGTCCACACTTGTCATACACATGGGGGGGTGTGTGTGTGTGCATGAGACAGAGAGAGAGAGAGAGAGAGAGAGAGAGAGAGAGAGAATGAATGTCATTTTCTGCCTCTGTACCTCTGTTAATTCTGCCAGTCTTGGCATGAATTGCTCTTTTCTCATCTACTCAATAATGACCACTAAACTGAATTTAATATTGATTAGACCAATTTTTAGATTTCAACTCCCCCAGAGTCCCAAAGTCTCCCAGGGCCCCCAGTAGACCCACAGGCCTCAACAGTTCACAGGTTCCCCAAGAGCCCCAGAACAAGGCTCAGGGTGCCTGTTGGCAAGGAGCTCATTGTGCAAAGCCACCCTGGCTCACCCGAGTGTGCTCTGTTTACACTTATGACCTTGCTGGATTGGCAGCTCCAAGACCAGGCACTGAATCTCACTTACCTTTGCATCCCCCATGCTTATGCAGGAGAAATCAGGAAATAGGGAATGAATGAATCAATGAATTAATCCGTTGATGGTCAGAAGCCTGTTTCCAAAGGAGAAAGAGGTGCTAGCAGTGGGAGGAACTAGAATCTAGAATATCTCATAACATATTATTAAACTAATGGCTTTACAGCAGTTTGCAGTTAAAGTTTTGTATGTATTAATTCATTCAGAAATCCATCCTGCAAAGAAGTATTATTTCCTTATTCTGCAGCTTGGGAGTATGAATGTCAAAGAGATTAACTGAGAATTCAAAGAGAATTCAAAAGAGCAATTCCTGACCCCAAAGATTATATTCTTTCTACCCTTTTCAACTTAATCATATACTTCTCATTTTTTTCACTTTCACTTCCCATAAAATGTCCCTTTTCACCTAGAAAACTCCTACTCATTCTTCAAAACCCAAATCAAATGTCACCTCCTCAGGGAAGCCAGACTCAGCCCAATCCTTTTTGCAAACTTATGCTGAGCTGTGTCCCATCAAGACAGGCTACCCATCTTTCTCTGTCTTTAGACTCTAAGTTCCTTCAGGAGAGGGTCAGTTTTGAGTCATGATGGACGTGGGCAATCACTATTGTTAGTATCAAATAGAAGAATGAGCCCACACACACCGGATTATGTGGCCTGGCTAGGACCAGAACCCCAAAGGTGATATCGGGCTCTGTTCCTGGTGAGGATGAGGAGGGAACACCATGCTCAGGTCTATGGGGGAGCCACAGTGGGCCTTTGTGCTCTCTAAGGGGGCACTGCCAAAGGAGACATTTCCACCCAAGGAGGCCCAGGGTGGAGAAGGGAAGGAGAAACCCTCGTGGCCCTAGGAGGGAGGGTGGACTTGGGGCCTGAGACACATGCGGGGGCATCTTCTCGCTCTCACTGGGGGCCTCCTTCCTGGGCTCCGGCTGTCCAGATCAACACTGGAAAGTCTGCCGGGCAGAAGAGAAGTCACCTTGTTCTGCTTCACTCCTTAAAGCAGAACTAGCTCCAGCGGCTGGGGTTGGGTGGGGGGGTCCCAGAAAGTGGGAAGAATTTTGTTCAGGGAGAAACTTCTGACCACAACGGACAAGAGCCCAGAGGCCTTGGGGCCAGGGGGGCTGTCAGCTATGGGAGCCAATGGGCTGCTGGGTCAGCACTGGCCAGCAGCGTACAAGGGGGCTACAGGGCTCATGCAGACACAGGAAAAGCTTCATGGAATGCTGCTGGCCTTCTCTGACTCATCCAGGAAAACCTTAGGCTCTATTCATAGGAAATTTGGGGCCAGCTTTAGGGACAAAATCCTTTATCATTGTAACTTCCAGAGACTATTTTATGATCAGCCTTGCTCAGGGCCGTGATTTATGTCTTAAGTCAGGGGTGGGGAACCTGCGGCCTTAAGACAACACGTGGCCTTCTAGGTCCTTAAGTGCAGCCTTTTGACTGAATCTAAATTTTACAGAACAAATATTTTTATTTTTATTAATACATTTTTGTCCGTCTTTTATATTTTTATTTTATTTTTAAATGAATGTATTTAAACTACCAAAGAATAAAATAAATTTAAATAAAATAATCCTCCCAGATTGACCAGCACAATTAGAACATGAGTAAGCCACAAGGGCTAAGTTGACAGCTGCTACACTCATGATTTAGTTCTAACTTCCCCCACCTGACTGGCATCACTACAGCACAAGACTGGTTGGTGAGAATTTATGGGGGTCGAGTACGCCAGTCTGTTATCAGCTTTTGACAACGGTGTGCTGTGTTTCTGTTTGAAGTGGAATTTGTGGAAGCTGCACAGATTGACAGTATTTTTAAATTCTATCCGCTTAACAAACCATCATGTCAAAGAAGACCAAAAGAACACTGAAGGAAGAAAACAGATTTTTAAATGAGGATTGGGAATTGCAATATTATCTTGTTTCTGCTAAAGATAAGATGATTTGCTTGCTTTGTGATACTGCAATATCAACATTAAAGAAATTCATGCTCTTCAGCATTATAACACTCATAAGGACCACAGATATTTTAAAATTAGAGGGAAAGGCTCAAAAGGTTGTATTGCAGAAATCAAAAGATGAAAAGCAAAAGCAAAGACAATTCTTTCAAGCAGCAATAAGACCTGGAAATAGTGCCGCTGAGGCAACTTATAAAGTAGCTTATATACCGGGGAAAGAAGGGAAGCCATTCAGTGATGTAGAAATCATGAAAGAATGCATTGTTTAAATTTTAGGATGCTTAGACCCTGATAACGTTTCAAAGTATGAACAACTGCTTCTTTCAAGGTGAACTGTAACTGATTGGCAGCATGAATTAGCCTTCAACTTAACAGAACAACTTCATGCGATACTTCAAAAGGAAAGTATATATTATTCAGTCACTTTGGATGAATCAACTGATACTACTGACTCGGCACAGGTTTTATACTTCATTTGGGTCGTAACAGAAGATTTTCTTTGTTATGAAGAGTTACTCGCTTTGGGCGCCTTGCAAACAGAACATGGGGAATAGATATCTTCAACAACTTTCAAGATAAATGTTGTGAAGTTGGACTGACTTTCATAAATTTAGTGAGTGTATGTACAGACGGTGCACCTTCCATGACAGGAAAACATGAAGGGTTTATTGCACAGATAAAAAAAAGTGTTAACAGATCCAGATGCTCTCATTTCTTTTCATTGTGTCTTGTATCAGCAAAATCTCTGTGCTAAAGCTATTTTAAGTGACACTTTGCAACAGTTATAAGTATCATTAACTATATTTGTGAAAATGCAACATGGCATTGTCAGTTTTGTAACATGCTAAAGTTGAAGGATGAGGTATTCAGTGTGGATTTGCTGCATCATTCTAAAGTGTGTTGGCTATCACAGGGACAGGTGTTAGCCAAAATTTTATATCTCTGAGTACAGACAGTTAATTTTTATGAAGAACAGAATCAGCACTGTGAATTATTGAAAGAAGATTTCTATAGGAATGCAGCATTTCTGTGTGATATCATGTCAACTCAAAATGATTTGAATATTTCTTTGCAAGGTAAAACTAAGTCTCTATATGATATGAGGCCAAAAGTCCAAGCATTTGGAAAAAACTATCTTTTTTCAAAATACTTTTTCAAAAGGAAATTTTGGATGAACATTTTCCCCAGTTAGCAAAGGTCATGGATGAGCAGAATGATATATGCGAATCATTTCAAGAATATGCAGCTATTATAGACCTATTAGTTGGAGAATACAATGAAAGTTTCACTGATTTTGAGAATCATGACATAACACTCAAATTAGCATTTCAGCCTCACCTAGTTGATATCACCAAGGCACCTAAAGAACTGCAGAGGGAATTGATTGAGCTCTCAGTAGATGACATTTTAAAGTCATTGTTTGATGCTAAGACAGATCCCTTCGAAATTTGGAAAAATGCAGTAAAATACCCACACCTTCGGCAACATGCCTGAAAAATGTTTTCTTGCTTTTCAATCACTTATTGCTGCAAATCTACATTCTCCTACCTAACCCAAATCAAGATGCCCTTAACGTCACAAATGACTGATACCCACCTAGAGGATCAACTGAAACTGCAGACCTCCATGCTGCAACCAAATATTCAAATGCTTTCCAACAAAAGGCTCACACAACAAAGTCATTGAAAGGTTAGTTAACTTTAAAATTAACAAACAATTTTCATTTTGTGAAATTATTAAGTACATAGTAGATTTTTACAAAATAATGTACATATTTATGTATATCTAATTGAAGTTTCTTGAATGTGGACTTATTACAGCTAAATTAATGAGGTTTTCCAACATGAAAAGGTTTCCCACCTCTGTTGTAAGTGTTTTTCCCATTGTTTTAATTCAGAATTCTAATGTGGTATTAGATTTATGTAATGTTTACAAAGCCCTGCAATGCCCTGCATCAGGGAGGTGGGTTTGATTACCACTCCATTTTTCAGCTGAGGGAGCTGAGGTGCTCAGGGTCTAAGTGACAGCTCCAGACAGGGTCTTGGAGCTGAAATGTCAGAATAGGGCCGGGGCCAGTCTTCCCAACCAAGAAGCATAGTTCTCTTCTGTAGTTACAACCTCAAGGAGGTTTGGACAAAGATCAAGACTGCAGTTTGTGGAACGCTGATTCAAGGCAGCAATGCCTGAACCCCAAATGATTTTCATCTGATTCCTTCATGCGGCTAGGGGCTCAGGAACCTGTGGAGCCAACAGATTCAAGTGTCAGTACAGAAGGTATGGAAGCAAACTGCGCAGTGATCTCCACGGTTGTGTCCTGTGGAAAGATGGCCCAGGCCAAGCATACACATACCCACATCATTTCATTCTTATCTGCGACACACAAGATGCAAAGCAAGAAAAACAGCCCACCTGGCCATCTAAGGTGAAGACTGGAATAAATATTTCTTGTTGACTGTGCACCAGGCACTGTGCTGGACCTGAGCCTGGAGGGATGGTAAAAAGCAGCTCTTGTTCTTGCGGAACTCACAGCCTCATGGGAGTATTTAATGGAGGATGCTCTACTGTGGTTAACAGTTTAATAGAAAGATGTAACAGGGAGTATTGACAACTACTATCTATTGAGCACTGACCATTTGCCAGTGTGTTCTAAGCAACCAATAGGAAAATATCATTCCTCATAATAGCCCTTTGAGGTGGGCTATTATGACTCCCATTTTACAGATGAAGCTGTGCTTTGGTTTAAACGTGTCCCCAAAAAGCATGAATTGAAATCCCCAATGCAGTAGTGTTGAGAGATGAGGCCTAACTGGAGGTGTTTAGGTCAAGAGGGCTCCACCCTCATAAATGGATTAATGCTGATTATAAAAGGGCTTGAGGCCTCGAGTTCAATCTCTTGTTCTCTCTCTCCATGTGATGCTTTCTGCCGTGTTGTGCCGCAGCAAGAAGGCACGCACTATATGCGGCCTCTCCTTCTTGGACTTCCCAGTCTCCGGAGCTGTGAGAAATAAATATCTGTTCTTTATCAGTTACCCAGTCTCAGGCATTCTGTTGTAGCAGCACAAAATGGACTAAGACAAGTGGTCAAAGCCTGGAGTGGTTAATCAACTTGCTCAGCATCATTTGGCTACCTAGGGTTGGAGTGGTCTTAAATGAGGTGGCACAACCCCGTAGCCTGCACTCTTGCCCACTGAGTTGGAGCTCCGCTGGGAGCAGAGTTTGGGTGTCTGTGAGGTGGGCCCAGAGGTTGGGCCCACTTATCCACGGGATGGGTCCTCCAGGTAGGACTCCCTAAGGTGGGAGTTTGTGAGCTGAAGCTTGCTTGGGTGAGGAGTAGGGGGAGGGGAGTAGGGAGGTCAGGCTGAAAAGGCAGGTGGAACCCAAGCACGAGTGACCATTTTAGTCTATACCCAGGGATTATGAGGAGGTCCTGGACCATGGTAAGCATGAAAGCAACATGCTTATATTTCCATTTTAGGAAATTCAATTTGATGAGAGGGTGGCCTGGACACTAGAGGGGAGAGACCACAGACAGGGAGAACAGCTGAAGGCTGTTTTCCTCTCAGCAGAGAGCTGACAGCAGCCCCAGGCAGCAGGGATGGGAGTTCCTAGAGGTCACATAGATGGGGTTGTTTGGTTAAGTATATGATGGGATCTAGGAAAAAAGAAGCAAATAGCACAATTCCCAAGATTTTTTCTTGAGTAACTGAGTAGGTGGAGGAGCAATTTACCACATTAAGACCACAAAAAAACAAACCAAACCAAAAAAAAACAAAACAAAAACAAAAAATGACAAAGCAGTATGATTTTAAGGGGAAGCATGGAGATTTAAATTTTGCACAGTTTGAGAAGCTTTAGAGGTAACCAGAGGAAGCATCTTTAGACATGTCAGTGGGGCACAGAGGACTCTATCAGTAGGGGCAAGAGGAGATTTAGAGGAATTTGCCATTGTCGCTGCTGAATTTCGTTCTATGTTTTGGATGATCCAGCTATGAAGATCTATAAAATGCAAGAATGAACAGAAAACAACAACAACAAAAGTCAGTAAAAGTGATCGTGTGTGTCTAATATGTAAGTCTCCGATGAATGGGAGTAAGTGCTGTCACGTTTTTGAAAGGGCCCCATTACCAGGTTACTGGAAGCGTCATCAGAAGTGGCATGGCTGATGATGGCCGCAGATGGACTGTCCGTCATTTTACAGCGTGGTGCTGGCCAGGGAGTGCAGGGGAATGTAACAAGAAGCATTTGCCCGGGAGCACTGTGTAAGTTAATTTGGCTTTTCTATTAACCCAGACAGTCACCAGATGAAGACTGATACTTTAACAGGGCCTCAGTGCCGGCAGGGAAGACTCAAAACCGTTAGCAGATGTCTCCTCTGGTTTTAGCCAGACTTGGGAGTGGGCCTTTTGCTTAGAAAAGGCCAGACCACTGGAGATAGCAGGGGCCCCGATGAGATAGTTTCAAACAGATATCGGAAAACAAAAATAGATCTTTGGTTTTAAAATAAAGTCTCTCTAAAATAGCGGTTATTTTTGGGAAAGAATTAACTGGAGGGGTATGAAGGAGCCATCTGGGGTGCTGAAAATGTTCACCATCTTGATTTGAGTGGTGGTTACATGGGTTTATATGTTAGTAAAAAATAATCAGTTCATATTTTTAGGATCTATACATTTTCCTAAAGTATTTAAGCTGTAATGGGCTAAATTGTGTCCCTCCCAAATTCACATGTTGAAGTCCTTATAATGTGACCTTATTTGGAAGTAGGGTTATTGCAGATGTAATGAGTTAAGTTATACTTAACTACTTATACTTAATTAGGGTGGGCCCCTAATCTAATACGATTGGTATCTATATGAAAAGGGAAAATTTGGACATAGGCACACACAGGGAGAATGCCATGTGAAGACTGGAGTGATGCTGTCACAAGTCAGAGGACCACCAGAAGCTGGGAGAGGCTGGAACAGATTCTCCCTCACAGCCTCAGAAGGAACCAACCCTGAAGGCGCCTTGATCTCAGACTTCTAGCCTCCAGGACAATACATTTCTGCTTCTAACGCACCCAGACTGTGGTACTTTGTCATGGCAGCTCTAGCAAACTGATAAATGAGGTATACCCCAACTTTTAATAGTGTCTTTCTAGCAGCTTCCAAAATAGCTGCCTCAGCTACAAAGACACAGCAGGAGAGAAATGTTCATAATCTGTGCAGATCAGGTAGTCATCACACTCGCATCTTTTTCTGGCCTTGACACGGGTTAGCGGATGAAAAAATACTCTTTTTCTTGGGAGGTATTTGTAGGTTCTTTGGGGTCCCACTGAGAAAATATGCCTGCATTTCAAATGTCATTGTTAGAAGCCAAATTAATAGAGGTAAATATTTAAATAGTCTCAGCATGGGTAAAGATTTGTAATTATAAAAACAATAACAGAAATTAGAAAGGAAAGTGCATATTTGGCTTTAAAAAGTAAAGACAGACACTTTACCCAAGGATAGTAAAATATACATTCTTCTCAAATGCACAGGAAGTGTTCTCCAGGTTAGACCATATATTGGGCCATACAACAATTCTTAGTAATTTTTAAAGGATTGAAATCAAAGTATGTTCTCTGACCACAATGGAATGAAATTACAAATCAATCTGAGAAAGAAATTTGGAAAACTCACGAATGTGTGTAAATTAAAACAAATATATTCCTAAATAAACAATGGGTCCCAGGAGAAAAAAATACAGAGAAATTACAAAATACATTGATATAAATAAAAATGAAAATCCAACATACAAAAACTTATGGGATGTTGTGAAATCATTGCTTAGAGGGAAATTTATTCCTGTAAATGCCTACATTAAAAAAAAGAAAGATCTCAAATCAATAATCTAACTGTATTAGTCAGCATTCTCCAGAGGAACAGAACCAATAGGATGTGTAGGTGTGTGTGTGTATACACACATATATATACATATATGCACACACACACACACACACAGAGAAAGAGGGAGAGAGAGAGAGAGAGAGAGATTTATTTTCACCAATTGGCTCATATGATTGTGGGGGCTGGCAAGTCCAAGATCTGCAGGAATGCAAGGGGTGGAGACCCAGGGAAGAGTTGATGCTGAGCTGGAGTCCAAAGGCAGTCTGCACGCAGAATTCCTTCTGCATGGGGAAGGTCATCTTTTTTTTTCCCCTCCTGAGGCCTTCAACTGATTGGATGAAGCCCACTCACCTTATGGAGAGTAATGTGCTTCACCCAAAGTCTTTGGATTTGTGTTACTCTCATCTAAAAAATACCTTCACAGAAAACATGTAAAATATTTGACCAACTATCTGAGTACTGTGGCCTAGCCAAGTTGACACATAAAATTAACCATCACCTTAACCTTCCACCTTAAGAAACTAGAAAATAAGAGCAAACTAGACCCCAAGCAAGAAGAAAGAAGGAAATGATAAATAGTAGCATGAAAATAAATGAAATAGAGAATAGGAAAACTTAGAGAGAACCACTAAAACCAAAATTTGGCCCTTTGAAAAGATCAACAAAACTAACAAAATGTTAGCTACGCTGACCAAGAAGAGAAGACTCAATTTATGAAAGTCAAGGATAAAAGAGGGGTAAATACTCCCTACGTTACAGAAATAAAAAGGATTATAAAGGAATACTATGATCAATTGCAGGCCAACAAATTGGCTAAGCTGAATGGACAAATTCCTAGATATGCACAAACTGACTCAAGAAGAAAAGGTAAATCTAAATAAATCTGTAGCAAGTAGTTGAATTAGTAATCAAAAAACTTCCAACAAAGAAAAGCCTGGGACTAGAGGGCTTCCCTGGTGAATTCTACTGAATGTTTAAAGAAATGTTAAGACCCTTATGTCACAAACTTTTCCAAAGGTGTAAGAGGAATTTACTCTATGAGACAGTGTTACCCTGATGCCAAAACCAGACAAAGAAAAGAAAACCAGTGATCAATATCCCTTATGAAGAAGGTGCAAAACTCCCAGCAAAATACCAGCAAACCTAACTCAACAGCATATAAAAAGGAATATATACCATGACCAAGTGGGGTTCATCACAGGAATGCAGTAATTGTTCAATATATAAAAATCAAACAATGTTATACATCATGTTAGTAGAACACAGGAGAAAAATACATGATCATCTCATAGCCACAAAAAGCATTTAACCAAATGCAGCACACTTTCATGATAAAGGCACTTAACAAACTAGAAATAGAAGGAAACTTCCTCAATATGATAAAAGGCATCTATGAAAAACCCACAGCTAACATCACATGTAGTGGGGAAAGAATGAATGTTTTCTCTCTAAGATCAGGATGAAAACAAAGAGGTGTGCTCTTACCACTTCTATTCAACATTGTACTGGAGGTTTTATCCAGGACAACTGAGCCAGAAAAAGAAATAAAGGCATTCAAATTAGAAAGAAAGAAGTAAAACTAGCTCTATTTGTAGATGACATGACCTTATATATAGAAAATCTTAAGGAGGGAATCCACACACACGTAAAAAAATCTAATAGAGCTAAGGACAAGTTGAGCAAGTTTGTGGGATCAATATACAAAAAATCAGTTTACATAAACAGGAAGGCATTCTCTGTTCATGAATTAGAAGTCATAATATTGTTAAGATGAAATACTCTCCAAATTATCTACAGATTCAATGTAATCCCTAGCAAAATTCCAATGAAGAAATTGACAAACTTACCTGAAAATTTATACGGAAATGCAAGAACCAAAATAGTCGTGACAACCTTGAAAAAGAAGAACAAATTTGGAAGACTTACATTTCCAGATTTCAAAAAGTTACTACAAACCTAGGATAATCAGACCAGTATGGTACTGGTCTGATATACAGATCAAAGGGATAGAATTGCGAGGCCAGAAAAAGACCCACATGTTTATGGTCAACTGATTTAAACAAGGGCGTCAAGGCAATTCAGTGGGGAAAAATAGTCTTTTCAGCAAATGGTGCTGGAACAACTGGATATCCACATGAAAAAGAATGAATTTGGAGCCTTACCTTCCACCATATACAGAAATTAACTCAAAATGGATCAAATACCTAAATGTAAGAGCTAAAACTAAAAAAGTTCAGGAGAAAACACAGGTGTAAATCTTTGTGACCTTGAATTAAGCAACAGTTAATTTGTGCCACCTAAAGCACAAGCAAGCAAAGAAAAAAATAGATAATTTGAATTACATCAAAACTAAAAACTTTTGTGCCTCAAAGGACATTATTAAGAAAGTAAAAAGAAAATCCACAGAATGGGAGAAATTATTTGCAAATCATGTATCTGATAAGTGTCTAGTATGCAGAATATATAAAGAGTTCTTACAACTCAGCAATTAAAAAACCCAACTAAAAAGGGTTTGAATAGACTTTTTTTTCAAAGAATGCATACAAATGGCCAATCAGCGTGAAGAGATGTGCATTACTAGTGATTAAGGAAATTCAAATAAAAACCACAATGAGACACCATTTCACGCCCACTAGGGTGGCTATAATCCAAAAGATAATGACAAGTGTTGGTGGGGACATGGAAAATTGAAACCCTCATTCACTGCTGGTGGAAATGTGAAATGATGAATCCACTTTTGAAAACATGTTGGTAGTTCCTGAAAACGTTAAACATAGAGTCACCAGGGGACCCAGCAATTCCACTCCTAGGCGTATGCCCAAGAGAATTGAAAACAGTTCACACAGAAAGTTGTATACAAATGTTCACAGCAGCATCATTTACAATAGATGAAAGCGGAAATAACCTAAATGCCCATAAACATGTGGATGAATAAATAAGATGTGTTTTATCCATGTAATGGAATATTATTCAGGCATAAAAAGTAATGGAGTACTGATGCATGCTACAATCTGGATGAACTTTGAAAATCTTATGCTAAATGACAGAAACTAGACACAAAAGGCCACATAATATGTGATTCAATTTATAGGAAATGTCCAGAATAGGCAAATCCATAGAGGCAGAAAGGAGATAAGTGATCACCAGGAGCCAGGGGCTGGGGAGAAAGGAGCATGACTGCTAATGGGTACCGAGCTTCTTTTGGGGGTAATGAAAATATTATGGAATTACGAGTGATTGTACAACCTTGTGAATATACTAAAAGCCACTGAATTGTACGCTTTAAAATGGTGAATTTTATTATATGATATGTGAATTACATCTTTTTAAAAAGTAAAGACAAAATAAAACTAAAAGATGAATACCAAACCAGAAAATTATTTGCAACACTTACAACAAACAAAATGTTACTATCCTTAAAATACAAAAAGATCTGTTGAAATTTATTTTTAAAACACCAATGGAAAAATTGGCAAAAGACATGAAAAGTCAGTGAACAACCTTGCACAAAATGAAAAGAAACGTAAAGGGTAAGAAATAGGTAACAAAGGTCTGTCTCACTAGTAAATTAGTTCAAATTAAAAAGGGCTATCGTTGATTATGTTCTTATAGTTTTTTAATGTTTTTCATATTTTCTTCAATGTGTGTTAGTTTTCTATCTTAGAACCAGACAAATTCATTTAAAAGATACGTAATGCAGTTACCTAAGCCCCTGGAGAATGTTCAGGGAGCTGGTGCCCCAGCAGGCGGGAGGGGCTCTGCCTTCCCAAGGCCTCTGACTACACACGCCCTGGTAGGTGCCTTAATCCTACAATAGTGTATCAACCTTCCATTTACAGGTGGAGAAACTGAGGCCCAGCTCATGATGTGACTTGCCAAGGGCCGCACTCCAATAACTGGGAACTAACTGGGAAAGCAGATTCAACCAGGAGCCCCCAAACTTGTGCTGCTTTCTGCCCCAGGAAGCACCAGGAACCCCCTTCTCCATTTGTGCCAACAACATAATCTTAGGGACAGGACTCTTATCAGCAGCTATCCCCTAAACCCAGCCACCCCTGCAGCATCCTGAGCCGAGGCCAAGGGATGGCACCCCAGCTGCTGGAGAAAGGGCTTGGGTGTAGCCTGGACCTGCTCCATGAGAGTGAGGACCTGCACAGCCCCTCTCACAGGAGCGAAGGCAGAAGGTACACGGTGTACCATGCCACGGGTGGCCCTTCATGTGCACCCCACAGGGTGCAGGAGAGCCCAGGAGGACAAGACACCCTGCCTCTGAGAACCCAGAGGGGCCAGAGCACCCAACACCAGCTGGGAGCAGAAAAAAAGCTGAGACAGTAAATAGTGCAGCAAAGATGTGAGCCCTGGTAGGGACTGTCAAGGTGTGGTGCAGTGGGCCCCTCAGGAACGGGGAGGTACATTTGAGAGGAGAGACCCGTCAGGAGGGGATATGGTTTCACAAGAATCCTCCTCCTTAGCGTGGCTGGGCCCATGTGTGTGTGCCTGCAAGTGTGCCTGTGTGTACATGCATGTGCATGTGTGTGCATGTGTGTGCGTGTATATGTGTGTGCTTGCAGGTGTGCATGTGTGTGTGTATGCCTGTGTGAACCAGTCAGAACCCACATGAGAGGGTGGGCGTGTCAATGACTGTCCCACATCAGAAGACAGGTCTATCACTGCCTGTGTGGCTTTGGCCACATCTGTTTCTCTGAGCTCAATTTATAGACTCATAAAGTGGAGCTAAAGCTACTCCATCCTGAAATGACTGAGTGTGGGTCTCTTCGGGGCAGATAACCACCTGCACAGTGCTGTTCTGTTGTGAAGGATCCCCAGTCCCTGGGCCAAGGGGTAGGGGGCCTTTCCTGACTCTCTGTGATCTGTCTTGAAAAAGGTCCCCCCAATGCCAAGGCACAGACACAAGCAGAATGACCTTGGGGCCTCTTTCACCTCCCAGCAGTGGAGTGAGTGAGTTCTCATACTCGCTTCTTTACAGTCACCCAGATGAAAAAGAGGCCCGGGCAGGAGTAACAGCAAGGATGTGGGTCCCTGGGTTACTGCTGAGGGACCCTGGGCAAGTCACCTGCAGCTTCGTGACTCAGTTTCCCCACCTGCATCTACCTCCAGGAGCACTGTGAAGACAGCATGTACTGCTATATAAAATGTTTACAGCAGGGCATGGCTCATGGTGAGGCCCCTAAATATCAGTGGCTGTACTTACACTCAGTGGAGAAAACATGAGTGTGTACAGAGTAAACCGTATCTTCTGTCCACTGGATATGTCAGTGTGCTTGGAATCATGCTGAATGTGCAATTTTGACTTTTGCTTTTTCCATTTAACATTAGTTTATAAGAGTTTATGTGTGTTAGTAATAATTTTAAGACTCGATGCAGTGAAGCTCTACTTTTCATCGATATAAATATATGAGCTGGAAACTGTAGGGAGAAAGAACTAGTACTTCTCCCATGGAAACTACTTATCACATAGCTTTTTAACATAAAACCCATTTAAATCATCAACATGACACTTTACAGTTATGTAAAGCATTTAGATAAACATTAAAGTCCTTTTTCCAGCTTTTAAATCAATTTAATGACATAAATTACGAGTTCTCTGTTTGTTGAGGGTTGTGTGTGTGTGTGGATTGGGTCAGGATGGTTTAATTCCAGTTGACCTCACAATGAGAGTAAACACATACACCACTGGAAATTTTAATAAGAAGAATTATGGCTTCTATAATTATGTAGTTATATATAGAACAGATTATGTCTGTCAAGTAGAATTGCTAATTTCTATTCCTGTTCAGATAATGGGAAATGCAAATTTTAACAATTTAAAAATATTTTCCCAACTTGATCTCCTGACTAAATCAATCAGATTGTAGTCATTTTGTCTTATAAACGGAGTGAGGAAATACATAATACACAGGCTCTTTAGGCAGAAAGTTCATAACAAATACAGCAGGGATTCTTACAGTGGGGTACCTAGACCAGTAGCATCATATCACCTGGGAAATTGTTTAAAATGCACATTTCCTGGCTGTACTCCAGACCAACTAAAACAGAAACTCCAGGGCTGGGGCCAGCAATCTAAGCTTTTGCAAATCCTCCAGGTGATTATGATACAAGCTCAAGTTTTGGAAGCACTGACTTACAGCAAAGAATTTGGAATAATATTCCTGGTTATACAATTCAGCAATATACACACATACACATACACATAATACATACACACACATATATCATATACACACATGCACACATGCACTCACATAATACATACATACACACCACACATACAATATACACACAATGCACACATGTATACAACATACATGCACACATACACATATACACATACACACATACATAACACACATAAATCCATACATACATAATGCACACATACATACACAGATACAAAAATAGTTTAAGGCTCTCTCTTGAGACCTTCACGGAAAAAGCATCGAGCTAGCAGTGAACAGGTTCGATCTGTGAATGACAGCTTAAACTTCTCTACAGCTCAGTTTTTTTGTCTGTAAAAATAGGGTCATGCCAACCTGTCAGTTCTCTAAGAAACTAGATTTGCCCAGATTTTGAAGCATAGCATCTCAGAATCCTAGGGTTTGACATGGCAGATCATTTCGTCCAACCCCAGCCCAGTCTGTCACTGGTGACCTTCCATGAGGCTTCGCTGAGTGTCCTCAGAACCACCCAAGGAGCCTTGTAAGTGGCCCAGGTCCTGCCTCGGTCTCACCTCCATCCCCAAGAACCTTGCCAGGGAGTGTGGGCCTCCATATTTGGGGAGCAAATGCTGTCATGCTGGGGAACTTTCTGTCAAGGAAGCATATTGTGGCTTCATTTTTTAATGTTTTCATTATATAATATTTGATTGATACAAAGCAAGCACAAGCATAAAAACATTAAAAGTAAAAAACATTCTGAACTAGTGCCCCAACTCAAGAACTGAATCATTCCCAATGTTGTTGTATTTCCCCAATCCGACATCCTGCTTCTAAACCAGAGGCCATTACCATACTGAATTGTATGTTTATTAGGTTCCTGGTCCTGTAGAAAAAAAATCTTTTAAATGTGTGTGCATCCCTAAATAATATATAGTTTCAATTTGCTTATTTCTACGTTTTATAAAAATGCTGTCATCGTTTTTCTGAGTCGTCCGTACTGTTGCGTGTAATTGTATTATATTTATTTTTATTGCTTCATAATATTCTACTGTGTCCTTATGCAGTAAATTATTTTTTCCTCCTTCTGTGATTGGATTTTTGGGTTGTTTCCAGTGTTCTGTATTACAGACAATGTCACTATGAACTTTTAAGTACTTGCCTTTTGGTGTACAATTGCAAGGCCTCATCTAGGGTTTTAAAACCTGGGGGAGCCTACATAGGTAATATGGCATGCACCTATTTAAATTTACAAGATAATGTGAAATTGTTTCCCAGAAAAGATTGGACCAATTTACTTTCCCACTTCTACCTGTGGCTCATCTTCAGCACTTATGTACTTGCCAATCAGGTGAACATAGAGTGGTTTTCATCGTGATGTCTGTTCGCATGTTTGTTATCACTAATGAGATTGAGAGTCTGTTCATATATGTTTATCTGCCAACCATGTTTCCTCTCCCTTAAAATGTTTGTCCTTGTCTTTTCCTCATTTAGGAGAGAGGGGTTATTCTTTTCTTAATGGTTTAAAAGAATGTTCTATATAAGTTGGACTCAGACCCAATCTCAGCTATGTAAGTGGCATATATCTTTTCCAGGTTTGTGGCTTGTGTTTTTATTTTACGGTGTCTTTAATGAACAGAAATTCTTAATTGTAATGTCATCAAATTTATTCGGTGAGCATCTTGCTTTTGGTATCTTGTTGAAGCAATCCTTCCCTGCCTCAAAGTCAAAAAGATATTTAATATTATTGCTGTTAATATTGATAAAATGTCCATACTACCCAAAGTGATCTACAGATTCAATGCAATCCCTATCAAAATTCCCCAATGGGAACAAATTTTAAAAATCCTAAAATTTGTATGGAACCACAAAAGACCCTGAATAGCCAAAGCAATTTTGAACAAAAAGAACAAAGTTGGATACATAATATTACCTGACTTCAACATATACTACAAAGCTATAATAACCAAAACAGCATGGTACCAGCATAAAAAAAAGACATATAGACCAATGAAACAGAATAGAGAGCCATAAATAAACCTGTGAATATACAGTCAACTAATTTTTGACACAGGTGCCAATACACAATGGGGAAAGGACAATCTCTTTAGTGAATGGTGCTGAAAAAACTGGATATGCACAAGCAAGAGAATGAAACTGAACCTTATCTTACACCATACGTCAAAAGTCAACTCAAAATGGGTTAAAGACTTCAACAGAACACCTGACACCATAAAACTACTAGAAGAAAATATAGGGGAAAACTCCTTGCTTTAGTCTTAGCAATTATTGTTTTGGATTTGACACCAAAAGCACTGGCAATAAAAGTCAAAATAAACAAATGGGATTACATCAAACCAAAAAGCTTCCAGACAGCGAAGGAAACAATCAACAAAACAACCCGATGGATGGGAGAAAATATGTGCAAACTGTATATCCAACAAGGGTTAGTATCCAAAATATATGAGGAACTCATACAACCCAACAGCTAAAACAAAACAAATAAGCTGATTACAAACGAGCAAAGGACCTGAATAGACTTTTTTCTAAAGAAGACGTACAAATGACCAAGAGCTATATGAAAAGGTGCTCAACATCATTGATCATCAGAGAAATGCAAATCAAAACCATAATGAGATTTCACCTCACGCTTGTTAGGATGGCGATTATAAAAAGGTCAAAAAGTAAGTGTTGGTGACGATGTGGAGAAAAGGGAAAACTTGTATGCTGTTGATGGGAATGTAAACTGCTACAGCCATTAGGGAAAACAGTATGGTGGTTCCCCAAAAAACTAAAAATAGAATTACCACATGATCAAACAATTCCACTTCTGGGTATTTATCCAAATGAAATGAAATCAGTATGTCGAAGAGATATCTGTACTCCATGTTCATTGCAGCATTATCCGCAATAGCCAAGATATGGAATCAACCTAAGTGTCCATGGACAGAGGAATAGATAAAGAAAATGTGGTATATATACACAATGGAATACTATTCAGCTTTTAAAAAGAAGGAAATCCTGTCATTTGCAACAACATGGATGAACATGGAGAATACTAGTTTGAGTGGAATAAGCCAAGCACTGAAAGAGAAATACTGAATGATCTCACTTATATGTAGAATCCAAAAACGTTGAACTTACAGAAACAGAGAGTAGAATGGCGGTTGACAGGGGCTGGGAGTGGGAAGATGTTGGTCACAGGGTACAAAGTTTCAGTTATGCAGGAGGAATAAGTTCTGGGGATCTAATGTACGGCATGGTGACTACAGTCAATAATAATGTATTGTATACTTGAACTTTGCTAGGACAGTAGATTACAAATGTACTCACTACACATACATAAACGGCATCTATGTGAGGTGAGGGATATGTTAATTAGCTTGATTGTGGCAATCATTTCACAATCTGTGTATATATCAAAAAATCATGTGGTACAACTGAAGTATGTGCAATTTTTATTTGACAATTATACCTCAATAAAGCTGGGAAGACTGTATACTTGTTTTTTATTTAATTAATTTTAGACTTAATTCTGAAAATGGAGTGATTATTCGACCTTTGTGGAAGTGCTGAGAGACTGGGTGGTGGGGGGAGCCAGGTCACCCAGCCAGGGCCTGCTGGGGACAGGGTCACCCTGCTGCGGGACCGGGGAGGGGTGACACTGAGTTATTCCACAGTTCTTTGTCTAACCTCTTGAGTTGGATTCTTAGCTTTTTATTTTCAGCCTTTATTCTCACTATTTAAGGAGAAATAAAAAATTTTGAGGCTTTAAATTTTCTATTAAATACTGTTTTCATTACGTCTCTTACATTTTGTGATTTGGTATTTTTTATTGCTCAGTGTTAAGTATTTAAAATTTTTCTGTTATTTCATTTGAGTCATGATTTATTTATTATAGGAATGTATTTTTAAGTTATAAAACATATGGAAACATTTTAGCAATCTTTTCAAAGCTATGTATATTTTAATTTTACTGTGGCTGGATAGGCGCCAGTCTGTGTGAATCCGCGTCTTTCAGATTTTTGAGGTCTGGTTTGTGACTTAGTATTGAATTTTTGTAAATCTTGCATATGTGCCTAGAAAAATGGGTGTTCCCTAATTGTGGACAACATAGCTCTACGTGTGTAATAAATAAAACACGTTTGCTAACAGTGTTATTGAAATATCCTTTATCTTTACTAATTTTTTATGAACTTCATCCATTAATTGAAAAAGGCAGATCGAAATCAACCCCTCTGATGATATGTTTGTCAATTTCTCCCAGCAGTTCTACTGATTCCTAATTTATTTACTTGGACTCTACTTTTTGCACGCAAGTTCAAAATTATTATCTCCTCCTGATGAATTGCAGCTTTGGTCATTATGTTGTGACCGTCTCTATCCTTAATAACACTTTTTAAAATTAAAGTTCATTTTGCCTGATATTAACATTGCCAGCCAGCGTTCTTCGGCCAGTGTTTGCATTGCTTTCCTGTTTCTTGACTTGCAACCTTTCTATGTTACTACCTTTAGAGCTCTTATAAATAACATATTGCTTGATTTTGTTTGTAGCCTCAATATTTGTCTTGTAATTCATCGTATGATGATTTAATCCACCATCTATGATGCAGATCATCTTTCCGGGTGAAAGGTGGTCTTACTAATAACCTGTCTAACATAGGAAAATAAACTATCTAACAGAAAGTAAGAGAAATAAACTCACAGCCTATAATTGCCTCTTTGAAGAAAAAACTCACAACACAACTACCCTTTGTTTAATTAAAACATCTGTGACCTAACTTGTTCTCTCTAAGAGTTTCATTTTCATAGTCTTGAAGAGCCCCAAGCGGACAGTAAGGGTGCGAGTTCCCCTCCCAACTCCAACTCTCTGCTTCAGTTCCTGCCAAAAAACCAGATTCCAAGGACTCGGATAAAGTCAGCGTCACAGAGAAAAATAAAGAACACCTGCAACAGCTTCACCGCCACTTCTGTTATCAGCCTGCTGAAGCAGAGGGGAAAAAAAGCCATTTTTACCCTTTAAAACTCCAAGCAACTTTCCTTCAGCTGCCTGGCACAACCCTCTACATTTTCTTCAGTACCATGGCTCCTCTGTCTCCTCTTGCTTTCTTTCTTGCTTTCTTTCCTTCCTTCCTTCTCTCTCTCTTTCTTTCTTTCCTTTCTCAGGAAAATAAATAAACTTTGTACGTCTTTCTATCCTAAACTCTGTGCAAGAATTCTTTCTCCAACCCATGCCGTGAGCTCCTCGTGAGGTCCCCACCTGAACACCGGGTTCATTTTATTTTCCTCCTGGACCACTTCTTTAGAAAGAAGTTTTATTATTGTAGTTATTTTGGTGCAAGTCTCTTGGTCTTTGATTTTCTGGAAATGTCTTTATTTTGTCATCTTTCACAAAGTTTATTCTGCAAATTGCACAATTCTAGGTTGAGAATTATTGTTTTCTCAGCCCTTTTAAAAATCATAATCCACTATTTTTCACTTTTCTTTGTTGTTGTTTGAAAAGTCTGTTCTCAGTCCACCTGTTGTTCGTGTGTAGGTAACAGGTCTTTCTCTTCTGGCTGGTTTTACAATCTTTTTGTTATGATTTCTGTTGCTTGTTTACTTTTGTAACTATGCCTTACTTCCTTAAAAATGTTATTCACCATTAGTTTATATTCTGTATCTGATAATTACAACGTCTGGAGTCCTTGAGGATTTAAATCTATTGTTTGACTTTATTGTTGACTGTCACTCTCAGTAGTTTGTTTCCTTATGTCTTTGGTGATCTCTGAGTATGAACTCAGGCTTTGTTTACCTTAATCTCTGGAGAACTGGGGGCCTAAATTTCAGATGCTTTCCCACAGCGAGTATTTAGCCTTCTACTGATATAGCCAAGGGCACTTCTGATCTGATTTTCTGAGCAGGATCTTTCCTTTTTTCTCCCACCCCCACCCTTTCCTTTCCTAACTTTTGATATAAAAACTTTCAAAATACAGAAAAGTAGAAAGAGTTTTCCTTGACTGAACTGATTCTGTGAAAGTGATAGACATGATGAAACTTCATCCCTGAACACCTCAGCATGTGTGTCCTAAGAATAAAGACGCTGGTTGGTGATCACAGTGTCATTATGACTCAAAAATATTAGGTCAACTAGCCACGTGCTCATCCCCTAATATCCCTGGAGACCTGGGCCATATTCACATCTCCCTCACTGTTCCCCAAAGGCTCTTTCATGGGTTTGTTTTCTAAACAAGGATCCAGTCAGGGTTCTTGTATTGCAATTGATCAGTATGTTTCTTCCATTCTAGAACAGTCCTTTCCTCTTTTTTATATAAAATAGAAGTTTTCTTCTCTCACACATAATCACCCAAAGGGCAGTGAGTGGTCCAGGATGGGCTCTTCTACCCACACCATGTGAATTCCATCCCTGGGTCCAGGCTGGTGGCTCATGTTGTCACTTTCTCTCTGGCATCGGGAAGGAAGAAAGGAGAAATGGAAGGCAGCCCCCTCGCCTGCCCCCCAGCAGGGTGAGCCTCTTCCTTCTCCTCCACCCCACAGTGGCTGACCCTTTCCTCAGGAGGCCTTGGCTGGGTGACCTGGCTCCCCCCACCACCCAGTTTCTCAGCACTTCCACAAAGGTCGAATAATCACTCCATTTTCAGAGTCACCTTCCTCTCTACAGATGAAAATGTTGAAGCCTAGTGACTGGGGGGACTGGCAGAGGTCTCACCGGGGCAGGTGGAGCAGAAAGAGGTCAAGAGCAGATTACAAACCCACGGAACGTGCACAGGAAAACACTGAGCCCTGAGCTTGGCAGACATCGAGCATGGCAGATTTTCTCCACATCCTCAAGTAATTCCCTACAAAATCAAGGTGCAGCACCCAGTAGTGCCCCTGAGGCCTGCCCAATGTGCTCAAGGGCGCAGGCATGCGGCACAGGGCTGGGGTACAGAGGCGAGCCTGGCGCTCATGGGCCACGTCTCTTCCACCCCAGCAGCTAAGAGCCAATGTGATCTGATGTTGCTGCACCCTCACCAGCACTTCTGATTTGAGCCATTCTCCTGGGTGTATAGTGGCATCTCCTTGGAATTTTAATTCTCTCTTGCATGATGACTTCAGTAGCAATTTGACTCTTACTGTTTCTCCCTGTGAACATTAATTAATGAGTCATAACTAAGCACTTACCCCCTGCCTGTGTGAAGCACCAGGGAGAGAGGCTGATGGGAAGAAGACAGAGTTCACTGGGAGGAAATTTGTCAGGACTCAGCAAAGGCTTGCACAAACCAACCCCGATGCTCTGGGCTTCCAGTAGCAGCTGAAAGGTTTTGGGCTAATGCAGTGGGTAAAACTATGTGTGAAATAATAAGAAACATATATTTGGTCTGAGCCCACATTTCCTGGCACACTAAATCTCCACAGGGATCAGTGTCTTTGTATGCTGATGAGATGACCGGTGGTTGGGGGCTCCTGAACAGCCTCAGGATGGGGGCTGGTGGCCAGGGAACCAACCTGTGTTTGAGGGGTTGGAACTTTCAGCCCCATCCCTTGGCTTCTGGGGAGGGGAAAAAAATTGATCACCAATGGCCAATGATATAATCAATCATGCCTGCATGATGAAACCTTCATGAAAACCCAAAAGGATGGGGCTCTGAGGGCTTATGGGATGGGGAACAAGAACACATGCAGGTGCTGGGCAGGTGGTGCACCCCAAAACTTTACAGGGACAGAAGCTCTGTGCTCAGGACCCTTCTGAACCTCCCCTATGTATTTCTTCATCTGGCTGTTCGTTGTATCCTTTAATGTATCCTTTGTAATGAACTGGTAACCTGGCAGATAAACTGTTTTCCTGGGTTCTGTGAGCTGCTTTAGCAAACAATAGAACTGGAGAAGAGAGTTTTAAGAACCTCTGGAGAAGGTGTGGGTAACCCGGGGACCTACTATTTGCTACTGGTGCCTGGAGTGGGGTAAATCTGTGGGACCGAGACCTTGACCGGTGGGGTCTGATGCTAACTCCAGGTTGATAGTGTCAGAGCTTAGTTGAACTGCAGGACAGCTGGCTGGTGTCAGAGAATTCAATGGTATGGGAAAAACCCGCACATTTTGGTGACCAGAAGTGCTCTGTGCTGACTATGAATATACACAGGAAAAACAGTTGGTTTTCCCCAATACTCTGCAAGAAGGAAGAGTGATTTGGAGAGAGCCCAGGGGAACTGCAAGGAAAGAGAAGGTAA
This sequence comes from Daubentonia madagascariensis, assembly GCA_023783475.1. Classification (NCBI taxonomy): domain Eukaryota; kingdom Metazoa; phylum Chordata; class Mammalia; order Primates; family Daubentoniidae; genus Daubentonia; species Daubentonia madagascariensis. The sequence continues at coordinate 14,914,435 of JAKFHU010002658.1, forward strand.
AGAACAGGTCAAGAGGCCCAAGCAGGGGTTGCGAGTGACTGGCACTCCAGGGCTGAGGTGGCGCTCTCGTGGTACTCCGGATGTCATTAGGTATTCAGATGAGTGGGTTTCCTGCCCGTAGCGTCTCTCGGATTCATTCAACCACAGCATTTCTTTTTTTAGGGTTTTTCTCAGGACTTGTGTGCTGTAAAAACACACTCTAGGGGATGCTTTGAGGCAGTAGGAAGACATCGCTTTTTTTAGAGCTAGAAGTGAACGAGACCCTCTCCGCACTTCAGGAAAAATGTGCTGACGACTTAATGGTGAGAGAGGGGAGGCTGGAGGCAGAGGGCCGCCGTGTGGCAGTTCCAACGGCGCTGGCAGGAATCGGTGAAGACCTGAACGAAGGCAGCAGCAGGCATGGGGCGGAGATGTACATGAAGAAGCTATTTCAGGGACGGATCCATAGGGCTTGGTGACAGATTGGGCGTGGGGAGGAGAGGGAGGCGTGGAGAATGGCTGCTGTGTTCCTGGCTGGGGTAAGGTGGTGCACGGAGATACAGAGAATCCAGAATGGGTTGGGTGGGGTCCTGGCTTGTATTCCCCATGTGCTGACATGGGCGTTGTCACGAACCTTGAGTGTGATCAGAGTTGCTGTCTCTTTCCTGGCTCTTCAGCACGAGAAGGGCTGGTTTAGCTAGAACCCCAACAGCGGCCAGTGGGGATCAGGCTGCGCACAGGCCCAGCGGCAGCAGTGTGGCTCTGGACAAGCCTCTGACCCTCTCTATAAAATGGGGGGCTCCACAGGCTCATCTCTCAGGCTGCATTTATAGAGTCTAAGTCCCCTTCCCTTATAGGTGATGCAAAATTTATTTTAAAATCTTTCTGAGGTTTTGGTTTTCCTTTTAATCCCAAATGGCCTTTTAAACTTCTGGCTCCTATATTTAACCTATTTAATGAGATTCCTTTTCCAGTAATTCCTGAAACTGGTAATCTCTAATTGGGTCAAATTCTCTACCCACAAGCCAGCGATTCTATTTTTAGTGCAAATCCTCAGGCTGAAGCTCCTCCGGCCTTTCAGATGCAGCTGTCAGAGCCGACTTTCTGCCATGCTCTGCTCTCCCAAGCCAGACCTTATTTTAAATATTTTCCCAGTACATTTCAGGGTGAGCCTGTCTGTTTGGCTCTCCTGGCCTCCTCCCCATCTTCAGCCTCCAGGATGGCTTACACAAATCCATTTAACGCTCATCAGCTTAAGTCCCCAGTGTCACTATAAATAGCCGAGTCCCGGCGGCCAGCTTTGGGGAACTACCTGAGCTCTCCCCATTCCTGTTGCCTTTTGTCCCCGTTGTGGATGATCCACCTGGGAGAAGGAGCTACAACCACTGTTTATGTTACCAAGAGCACTGTTGACCCTGAAAGTCACTGGGGGATTTAGAGAATCCCTTTCTGCTGTCCTCATTCAGCCAGGGGACCCTGCTCTTCCTCAGGTTGCACACAGGCACCTCATCCTGGCCACAGACTTCTTGGATGCCTCCACATGGGAAGGGGCCCCTTCTCCCAGCCTGGAGAGCCCGTGTTGTCTCCAGCATCAGAGTTTACTGCCCTAGATGCTACCTGCTCTCCTGCCTTTTCCCTCACTGGTCTGTAAGGTCCTGGAGGGCAGGGCAGGGGCTTCTCTACCTTTGTATCTCCAGAGCTGAGTACAGCCTGGCTGCAGCAGCCCCTGTTTGGTATGCACACATCACAGTTCAGCTTGTGGGCCAGGAAGAGGTGCCAGGGAGAGCCGAGCCGAGTTGGGTGTGGATGTGCCTGTCACTGGAGCCCACCATGCTCAGCAGACCATCACGGGCACCCATGACCAGGATAGCCCCAACCCTGTTTCTTCAAAAGCAAGGATGTTGGTGAGCAGGAGGCTGGCTCAGGCATCTGTGGATTCTTATCCCTTGTTCCAGTCTTTTCCCCCAAAGTCTTCACCTCTCTGCAATTTCTGCCAAGCGACTGCCCTCCACTGGGCCATGTCTATGATGAGACTCTGTTCTGGAAGGTTCTGTTCTCCTTCCCACCCTCCCAGAAACACTCAAAAGAAGGATAGCAGACCAATTTCACCGTCACCTCACAAGCCTCAAGTCTGGGATTTGGGAGGACATTCCTAATTTCAAACAGTTTGCCCATGGGCAGTCTACATGGCCTTATTTTGATTCAAGAAAATGGAGTTGCCTTATCAGCAATGTTTCCCTTTCTGGTGACTTTGAACAAACTCCCCGAGATGGTTAATTTCATGTGTCAACTTGGCTGGGCCACAGTGCCCAGATATGTGGCCAAACATTATACTGCATGTTTCTGTGAGAATAAACATTCAAATCAGTGGACTTTGAGTAAAGCAGGTCACCCTCCCTAATATGGGTGGGCCTCATCCAATCAGTTGAATAGAACAGAAAGGCTGACCTCCCCCAAGGAAGAAGGAATTCTCCGGCAGATGGTCATTGGACTTGAAATGCAACATGGGCTCTTCCCTGGGTCTCCAGCCTGCCAGCCTGCTCTGAAGACTTTGGACTTGCCAGCCTCCATAATTACATGAGCCAATTCCTTAAAATAAATCTCTTTCTCCATAAATATATATATGTAGATATGCATGTGTATATATACACATGCATACATCCTGTTGGTTCTGTCTGTCTGTGGAGCCCTGGCTAATAGATGCCCCCTGTCCAGCAGACTCCAAATATTACCCAAAAATGTCCTTCCTGAGAGGACTGTATGGAAAGGGTTTAAAATCAATCAGAAGGTGCTGGAAGGAGGCAGGAGCGTTGCAGCTTTGTTGCACAAATGCTCCTGAGTGACACTCAGCATGGAAAGAACCTGGAGACAGCTGCTTCTTCTCTAGCAATGCCACCATCCCTGGGTACCTTCCAGCATCCCGGCCACCCTGGCCAAGGATTGCTGTCTATTGAAAACACACCCACAGGAGGATATGTGGTAAAGACTGGGCACCATTTATAAAATTAGCAGTCATCTCCAAGACAGTTGGGGCAAGTAAAAACGTGTCCAGGGAAACTGCATGTCAGGCCGACATCCCTGATGGAAAGCCACATAGCACATAGACTGGGAAGGACCTCAGGAATCAGAAAATTCCCCCTTGAGGTGCTGTAGAGCCCCAGGGAGCTTAGCAAGGACAGAGCATGTGCTGCTCACCACATCCACCACCAGATGGGAGAGCTTGCCTTCATTCTTGGAAAATATGGAAGTGGAGATTTGGTGTTCCCCAGCACACCAGCAATGAATCTAATTTCTTTTGAATTTAGTAAAAAGAAATCGCAATTAAAAAAGAACAGGAACAGGATGCACTTGCTCTGGGCTCTTAAGTGGTGTTGAGGTACATCAAGGAAGATGGCTCTTCCTTAGGAAAACCCAAGTGGGCATGGGTGGGCTGGAATGGCCTGCTGTCTCCATCTAAGAGCTTGGACAGGATGGAACAGATAGGCCACAGGTCTCTGAATAAAGATAGTATCAGGATGTTAAAGTTTTTGCTGGATGTCCAAGACGCTGGGGCGTTAGTTGGTGTGAAAATGAGAGGGGGAGAGAGGAAGGGTCTCAGAGGGGCTTGAGGGCCTGCAGGGACATGGTACACTGGGACCAGAGGAGTCCTGGCAAGTGAAGGCTTAGGACATCCACGTCTTATGATCAGTTTAGAAATATGTCCCCTGAGCAGCACTGTGCCCCCCATCCATGTCCTTAATGAAGTTTGCTATGCAGAAGAGTTTTGCTCTGAAATGTCGTGGGGATAAAGGAAAGAGGGGTGGTGGTATGGGGTAGAAGACCAGGAACAAGAGGCCATCAAATAAATGCAGGTCCTACCCATCCCCGCAGATGTTGGGCCTTTCCCACGATAGATGGTACCAGGATATTCTGCTGACTCAGAGCAGAGGTCATGCCGTAAGGCAGCAGGATGGGGACCCATGGCTGATGGCTAGTGCTTGTGAGGCCACTTGTTGTCCCACCAAGATGACACTAGAAACCTCCTAGGGACTGCAGTTCCATATGGGAGGGGAGAACAGCTCTGCTCACAGCATCTGGGCACCACATCCTGCCTCTGGGAACACAGGTCTCCCTGCCACTGCCTCTAGCCCTTCCTTCTGGGGCCAGGACACTCTCTGCACAACCCAGCAAGGCCTTGACAACCTGCAGCCCCTCATGCACTGTTATCTCCTAAATGGATCTTCTGTGTTCCCTCTATTTGCAGCACCCAACCCTTGTCCAAGGCTCCCTACCCCAGTCTGGACCTCGGCAGTAGCCTATTCATCTAGCCATCTCAGAGAGCAGCAAGAGGGGCAGATGCTGACAGGTGTCTTTCCTGCACCCTGGGGAATGCCCAAGCCACACCCTTGTGCTCTTTTCTCTAGAAGCACTGGACACATTTAGGGTTACATACTTAGGATTGCTGGGTTAGCATCTGCCTCTCCCACCTGGCCAGGGGTCCTGATAGGTCAGGCCCTGCCTGGTCTGCTCAATACACAATCCTAAGTGACAAGGACCATATGCAAACCTCCTCCCGCCAGCTGGTTCTCCCTGCAAGCTGGGACATACAGTCATGTTTATGATTCCTGGCATCCTCTAGGCCAGCCTGAGACCATGGCACAGCATTGAGGACGCTAGATCTTCCAGGACCCATGATCGTTGCCTATAGTTACTGAAAGGTGAATGGCAGAGCTGGCTCTGAAGCCTCGCTCAGTCTTCCCATTCACTCTTGTGATGCAAGGGAACATCATGTAGTTCAGAAACAGTGATGCTTGAAGCTGCCAAATTAGTGAGATAAGATGCTATTGCCTTTGTGCACACTGGCTATCTGCTGACTCTCATCCAGCCCCTTTGTCCAGCTGCAGCTCCTGCCTTTAGCTCTGGGCCCCTTCCCCTGGGTTCCAGCTGCCTGGGCAGTTCCAGGAGTGGAGGAAAAAGTGACCAGCACCCCCCACCATGGTCACATGGCCTGGCCAGGCCAGGCAGGGTAACACAGACAGGTATCAGGAGCCACAACCTAGCAGCCTTCTCTAGAGGCTGTGGGTCTGACTCAGCTCGGACCCTCAATGCTGAGTGTAGATGTGATTTCTGCCATCCCGGGGCCTTCTGCTACGAGAGCCAATGTGTTCTCATAGTTTTGGATTAAGGTAGTTTGAATTGGAGATTTCTGTCACTTTTTGACTAGAGAAGTCCTAAACAGATACATGCTATGGTTTCTAATTGCCATCCACAGGGAATTAAAGACCATTTGTGTTCCCCATATACTCTAAACAAGGACATGAGGAAATACCCAGAGAAGGGCTGGGACGCATGCTGTGTCCTGCACCAGGGGAGCCAGGTGTTGGGAGCTGCCCCTGCAAAGCGGATGGATGGGAAGGAGGCTGCAGCCAAAGGCCTGACTCCACCACATCGGCCAATTTTGGGTTTTTTACCATTCTGAGACTGTCACATGGATCATTTGATTACCCAGAGATTGCTTTGACAAAATTAACTTTACTGAGTATCCTATAGACACGAATCAACAACCTCTTTTCTGACCAACCTCATTTTCACAAGTGGCTCAAAGTCAATCAATGTAGAGGTTGCTCTCTCTCCTACAGATTCACAAGGGAAATTTTGTCCCAAAATATGAAGTGGGAGTGGAGTATGATACACACTCATCCAGAAGCCAAATGTCTGGCTGGAGTTAGTGGAAATCAGTGAGCTCTCCCACAACAGAAGCTGGGTTAGGCGACTTCCCTAGCTATTATGGTCCAGAGTGCCTGAATTGATATACTTAGCTCAAAGGATTTGAATGATTCTTACTCACTTCTGTGTACACAAAACACTGAATTGTTAAAGGGAAAATTGTCTTTACTTTTTGTGTATGAAGTGCAGGCTTTGTATGCATGTGGGCCTCTCTTGGAAGCTAGGTGCTAAATCCCCAACCCGCAGAAGCAATGAAGTGCAGAGAGGTTGAGTAACTTGCTCAAAGTTACACAGCTGGGAGGGGTGGTGTTGAGACATTAGCCCAACAATCCAACTCAGGGGTCCACACTCTTTTGCCATGACACCATGTGGTCCCCTTCCCCCCTGTAGTGGCTCTGAGCTGGACCTGGATCAGACAGGTTGAGTCTCCAGGCTGGGCCTTCCCGGTACCACCCCCATAATCTGGGCAATCAGTTTAGTTTCTCCTGACCCTTCCAATGCAAAGATAGACAAGAGAGATTTGTAAATGGTGAATAACCACAGGGAAACCCAGCATCATTACTGCAGCATGAAGCCCAACACTCGTGTCTCAAATGAGGTACCAGCTTCCTGTAGCAAAGGGGGAGATGACTATGAACCCCCACCATGTGAACAAGAGGGCCCAAATTATCCTATGAATTTGTTTTTATTGAGAGAAAAGTGTACCTGTGGCCATAAGGAGGTAACTGAATGCCCATTCTCCCAGACATGCAGACACAATGTGGCTGACGACGCTGTCTCCCTATTTCCTGACCTCTGATGGGGGAGGCAGGTGCTCCCTGGAAGAGCAGAGTTTCTCACTGTGATCCTCACGGACTCTTGGCTGTTGTTTGATACTTACGCACTGCAACGTGGAACATTATCCAGGCTAGACCATATGCTAGGTGTATCAGTTTGCTAGGGCTGTCATAACAAAGGATCTGGGTGGCTTAAACAACAGATATTTATTGCCTCACAATTCTGGAGGCTGGTAGTCCAAGGTCAAGGTTTTGGCAGGGCTGGTTTCTCTGGTGGCTCCAGTTAAGTACCTGTTCCAGGCCTCTTCCCCAGCTTATAGCAGTTTCTTGGCTTGTGACAACATCACTCCAGGTGTCACATGGTAATCTTCCTGTGTGCGTGTCTGTGTCCAAATTCCCCCTTTTATAAGTACACCAGTCATACTGGAGGAGAGGCGGACACTCCTCCAATATAGCCTCATCTTAACCAATTATACTTGCAATGATCCTATTTCAAGATAAGGTCACATTCTGAGGTGGCGGGGGTTAGACTTCAGCATATGAATTTAGTTGGGGGGGCACACAATTCAACTGATGATACCCATTGAGAGCATGAGGTACAAATACTTATATCTCAGATAACTTCCCTGCTATCCCTGGTGCAAACTTTCCATTTGAAGGCCTTCTTCTTCCAACCTGGCAAATGGGGAGAGAGCATTAACATATTAGCAGTAAAAGTCCACACCACTGACAATAACCATTACAGACTTTTGCCCTCCCGTGGTTTAACAACAGGGGTTGCAGTGAGGAACCCCAATCTCCCACCAGACTGGCACATCCTCTCTGTGACTTGGGGCCAACTCCAGAGAGTATGTAGGTCTCTGCTTCTTCATCAACAAAACGAGGGTGATAAAATGTGCTTTCCAAGATGCCATGGGGGGTCAGTGAAATGACAGACCTGAGAATGGTGTATAAAGCACACCACACCATGTAGCCCTGGGTACTTTATCAGGACAAGCATGTGTGGCAGGAAGCAAAAGGTATGGCACCCATGAGTGAACCTCTTTCCATCCAAACCCCAGTATAAATCCTTGTAGGTCCTTCTGAAAGCAATGGGTGCCAATCCTGCCAATGAAATTTTTTAAGTGTGGGAAGAGTTGATAGTCAAAACAGGTGCAAGAAGTTGCTATTTATTTGTGAACTTTGCACCTAGACGACTTTATCATACTTTTTTCATTTTCATGTAGGTTGATCACTTTTAGATATTATTCAGCCTTATTCAGCTTTGCCTTCATAAAATCATTGAGATTTACAAATACACCACACCGTTCAACCAGATCTACACTTCACACTTAATACTTGAAAACTCTTGCAGACTTTGCTACTATTTGGGGACAAGCAGGGGACCTGGGGAGGGAAGATGGTGCTTTATCAAGTCAGTGACAAACAGGGATTGGGCCAGGCCACCTTCCTAGTGTCAGTGCTCCTCTCCAGGGGCTTCAGCTCAAAGACAGAAGGAGGAAGACAAATGGGTAGCAAATGAGGCTACAGACTGGTGGGTGTGAACTTTCCTGGAGGATTGGGGACTGCAGAGGAAGCAATTAGCTGTGCCAGAGAGAGCCAGGAAGGCTTCACAGACAAGATGCTCTGCTGGGGAGGCCATTCCAGGAGGAGGGACCAGCTGGTCATCCAGTGTTCGCTGAGGGCCTTTGGTGTGAGCTACTGGGGACAAGGGGTGGGAAAGTGTCCCTACCCTAGGCAAAGACACGAGGTACCATCATCTACAACTATCAGGTTGAAGCACATGAAAGAGTTAATGTGTGACCACTTCGGATGTTTTACAAAAATGGCAATGTCCTGTGGTTCAACTGAATCCCGATTCCAGAGAAAGTGGAAATGCCTTAAATTGTAATCCTTGTGCCCATATAACCACACCTAGGGCAGTGTTGGAATCCTTGAGAGCCACTGGAATCCCTGGGGTGCTTCTAAAATAGACCACTGCCTGGGCAGATCAATTAAACCCCTGTTTCTGGAAGTGGGGCCTCCTGCAGGTGGCCTGGTCTCCTGGTCTCCATGATTTCATGGGATCCCCAGTTCCTGGTCCATCACACCGAGGCATGAGAAACAGCTCGGTTAATGGAGGGGCAGGGGCTCCTGCAGTTTTACTCCTTTCTAGGCCCTCTAGAGGGAGCTGACCATCTGGGATCCTCACTAGAAAGGGGGATAGAGGCAGGGACCCCAGGGAGCCACCCTGAGCACCAAAAGAAACAATGTACTTGAAGCACCAGCACAAAGTTCTCTTCTTCATAGTGCATGAATGTAAGCGGTGGGAACCCCTTGTAACTCCCACATGCCAGCGGGACCTTCCCTGCCATTTGTCCTGCTGGAAAAAAAAAAGTCTTGCTATCACCTGGGCATCCAGCTTCTCTTTAGGGCAAACACCAGCGCCCCTTCTCCTTTCATCTGTTGCCCCATCCCTCACACCTTCCCCGACACAGCACTGTCAGGACCCTATTCTGGCTCAGACCAGCACCTAGAAGGGACCCCTTGGGCCTAGCCCTGGGGGCTGTGTTTCTCTGACTTCACCCCTCCATTCCCCAGCACAGCTCCCGCACCCCGCAGCTGTGCACAGGGTTTGCAGCAGCTCAGGGCAGACTGGCCACGTGAAGGGTCCGGCGTGCGTGCGAAGGGGACAGAAGCTGCAAGCCCCCACCTTCATTCTAGCGGCGGGGGTCACCAGGCGTCCCTTCTCCGCCTCGCAGGGCCCTGGCCCTGCCTCCACAGTGGAGCGCAGGCTCCTCTCAAATTGAGTAACCTGGTTTTACCGGCGCGGGTAGGGGGATAAGGCACATATTTAGGAGGATTTACACTCCCCTCCACAAAAAACCGGGGAATTTCGCAAGATTCAGCATTTTTAATTCCGCAGGAGAATCCAAGGGGAGGGGTTCCACTGTGCCTGGTGGGGAAACTGAGGCTTGGAGGGGCAAGGCTGGTGCTCAAGGTCACGCGGCCCCTCTGGCGGGCGGGAACGCCGGGCGCGGAGCTGAGGGGCAGGCTGTGCGCGCCCAGGTCGGCGGCTCCCGGGGCTCGACTGTCGCAGCGCGGTCGCCGCCGAGGACCGCGGCCGGGGCGCGGGCGGGCCCCAGTGCGCAGGCGCGGCGGGCGGGAGGGGGACGCGCTCCGGGCGCGCGCAGCCGGCGCCCCCAACTCCGCCCGCCCCGCGCCCCGGCGCCTCGCCGCCCGCCGCCCGCCCGCCCCGGCGCCGCCGCCCGCGCCCCGGCGCCCCGGGCCGGCGAGGGGCGCGCCCGCGGCCGCGGCCGCTGCATGGCGCTGAGATGGCGGGGGCGCCGCGCGGCGGAGGCGGCGGCGGAGGCGGCGCGGGCGAGCCTGGGGGCGCCGAGCGGGCGGCCGGGCCAGGCTGCCGGCGCGGGCTCCGGGCGTGCGACGAGGAGTTCGCCTGCCCCGAGCTGGAGGCGCTGTTCCGTGGCTACACGCTGCGGCTGGAGCAGGCGGCCACGCTGAAGGCGCTGGCGGTGCTCAGCCTGCTGGCGGGCGCGCTAGCACTGGCCGAGCTGCTGGGCGCGCCGGGGCCGGCGCCCGGCCTGGCCAAGGGCTCGCACCCGGTGCACTGCGTCCTCTTCTTGGCGCTGCTCGTGGTCACCAACGTCCGGTCCCTGCAGGTGCCCCAGCTGCAGCAGGTCGGCCAGCTGGCGCTGCTCTTCAGCCTCACCTTCGCGTTGCTCTGCTGCCCCTTCGCGCTGGGCGGCCCCGCCCGGGGCCCCGCCGGGGCGGCCGGGGGGCCGGCGGCCGCCGAGCAGGGTGTTTGGCAGCTCCTTTTGGTCACCTTCGTGTCCTATGCCTTGCTGCCTGTGCGCAGCCTGCTCGCCATCGGCTTCGGGCTCGTGGTGGCTGCCTCGCACTTGCTGGTCACAGCCACCTTGGTCCCCGCCAAGCGTCCACGTCTCTGGAGGACGGTAAGTGCTGCGGCGCGTCCCCCTGTCTGGTCTCGGACACACCTGCCTGGGCGGGACTGGGAGCAGTCGGAGTCGGGCTCTCTCTTTCGTATCAGACGGGTAGGGAAACTGAGGCCCCCACTGGGGGTGGTAGTGTTCAAGGTCACTTCAGCGAGTTGGGGACGCAGTCGGGGCTGGCACCCTCGGGTCCGGGCTCTCTTCGGAGTTGCATTCCACAGAGCGCCCCTGGGCGTGGAGTGTGGACACAGGAGACAGGCGTGGAGAGGGAAGGAAAGGATTGGCCCAAGGTCAGGCAGTTGGTGAGCCGCCAAGCGGGGACCAGAGGGGTCTGCCGCTCTTTTGCTGCACCTGTCCCCGCAGAGGGACTGAAAGTGGGCGAGGAGAGCAGGCTCTGGGTCGGGCTCCAGGGCTTGCTGTGCGCACAGCCCGGGGCTCCTCTCTGGCGCGCCCTGAGCGCGTGTGGGACTCGCCTCCTAGCCCTGCAGACCTGAGGGGAGTATGTGGGCGGTAGGTAGGAAAGGACTTTGGTCCCTTCTGTCTCCCTGGCCGCCCTGTTGTGGACCCAGCTCCAGCCCAGAAGGGGCAGGGCTTGCCAAGGTCAAACACAGTGTAGTCTCTGCCGCTCTTGCTCCACGGTCTCCCTGACCTGGCTCCGCAGCGCCCGAACTTGGTCACTGTCTTCCCCCAATCAGGTGGCCGACATGGTTGTAAGGAGGACACCGTTTGCCTTCCTCAGGCTTTTCCTGGGTCCCTGCTCCTCCATCTGCCAGAGGTGGAAGTGGACCTGGGGGTCTTTGCCCCGAGGGGCTTTAGCAGCTTACCCTTGCCTAGTGCCCTTCACGCTGCCAGAGGGGGGTGTGTGGGGAGGTGTTGGACGGTCCTGAAGAGGGTTTTGTTTCTGCCTCTAGCTGCAGTTTGCCAGGAGGGTGGTGTGAATGGAATGCGGTGGGGAGACCCGTATAAGGACAGGAGGCAGTGGTGGGAGCAGCGGGGGGAGAGGCGGGGGTCATGGGGGAAGCTGGACAGAGAGAGAGAGAGATTAGGGAAGAATAACGGGGGTGGGGTGGGAGTGGTGATGGGGAATCAGACAGCCTGGCCTGGGGGACCAATGGGACCAACACCCAAGGACCTAGGGGTGTGACCCCAGACCATGATGCCAGGGGCAGCACACGGTCAGCGGGGGCCATGGGATGCACAGCCTGGCACAGGGACAGGCACATCACTGGACTTGTGTTTTAGGGCCAGAGAGAGACCAGCACGTGCTCAAATCCATGGGCAGGGGATGGGAGGGAAGGAGGGAGTACATGGAGCAGAACTGGCAAAGAGGGGTTGGGAGGTGGGGAAGAAGAAGAAGAGAAGTAGAGGTGAAGGCCAGAGACAAAGAGGCATGGGTAGAGGCGGGGAAAGGGGGAACAGCAGAGAACTGCATGCCCCAGGGAGGGGAGGAGGGCCAGGGTTCTCCAGCAGGCTCTTCCACTGCCTCCCGTGGGCAGCACGTGGGCCTTGCCTGACCATTCTCAGGGGTGCTCCATACCTCCTCACCCCCACGACCTGCATCTGTGTTTAGCCTGGGCCTCATGCTGGCTCCCACGGCCAGACCGGTATCCGAAAGATGACGTCCCCAATCCTGCCCGATGCCACGGCAGCTTGAGAATGGGGAGGGGCTGGGCTTGGTCCCCTGGCAAGCCCAGGGATCCTAGCCACACTGCATTCTCCCTGGGTACACCAGGGAGTCAGCTGGTGCAATACAAGGCTGTATTATTGTCTTTTCCTTTTTAAATAAAGAATTTTCCTATATAGCCTCTAGTCGTTCCTTTTACCGAATTAAACTTTTAAAAAGAGAGCGAGGTGAGAGTCTGTAAAGGTGCCTCTGGACACAGGGAGCTCTGCCCCTCCCCTGGATAAGAGGAACCCTTGTTACTGTGACTCTAAAGGGGAAGGAATCCCATCCCGGGAGCAAGGATTCTTAAGGAGCAGACATCTGGGTTTCCCTGCTACTAGCTGTAGGCAATACAAATCCTTCCTTCACTGAGCTTCAGGTTCCCCACCTTTTTAAAGGACATATCAGCCCCCCGTAGGATTGTAGTGAAGGTGTAAAGTTTTTGAAAAAGCACGTATTGGAAATCTTCTGTCACATCTAAATCATTTGGTCTCTTTAGAATGTTGGTATTCAAGTCCACGCGTTTGTACAAGTGGTAGTGATATTGATAGATACATGGTGATCAATGCAGGGAAACATACGGAGGGGTCTGTGATCCTCTAGAGATTGTCTCCCAATTAGAGCATTCCAGGAGCCTGTGAAATCTGTCCTTAATGAGCTCTGCAACTTGGTTCTTGAGATGAATGAAGAAGATGGCACGCACATTTACAAAGCATTGGTGTTTCTGCTGCTCTTCACTGCGTTACCACCCCCCTCCCATTCAGACCCCTGTCACTCTGCAGTGCAGTCGGCAGCTGACAGCAATATATTCTCTACTGAATTCTGGGCAGGCAGCAGCCATGCTGGGTGTGGAGTGGATGCCCAGAAGAGGCTGAAACATGGACTGACTGAATGAGGGAATGTGTGCAGGGGTCAGGAACAGCGGGATGCTGCTTTGGGATCTGAGGTCCCCAAGGTGGTTGCCTGGTGCTGAGCCAGAGGAAAACACCAGGTGCCAGTTGGCTCCACAGTCAGGTTAATTACCTGGGCAAAGGAGCTCCTCTCCTGAGATTCCAACCTTTCTCTGAGACCCAAATGCCTTCTTGTCAAGGATATAGCCCTGAGGAGGCCTGGGGAAAGACTGCACTTTTGACTGAGCCTCTGTCCCTCTGCAGGGAGGTCCTTGGGGTCTTCTGCAGCATTCCTGTGCCACTTCTGGTGCACAGGGCTCTGAAGATGCAGCAAGTGTGCTTTGGGGCATCCTGTTCCTCCTCTGTAGAACCCAGCCCAGCCCAGGACTCTGGGAGGCAGAGGAAAGAACTGGGAAAGCCGGGTGCATGGCTGTCAGCACAGGTGGAATTCAGTAGCTATGCTCAGCTCCTCCCCCAGAGGATGTGCCTGATGCTGATGTCCCTGAGCAGATAGATCTTTGGGGGAAAGAGCCTTGTGCCCCCTTGGGCCTGGCACTGAGGAGGTGCCCATAAATATGTGCTACATTTTGGCCAGAACTGAATTCTTTCCCTCTCCCATCCCCTTGCTTTTGGGCCACTAGTTGTAGCTAAACAATACAATTCATTTTTATTTAGCTGAGTGACTGTCAGAACTGAAAGCATCCTGTTCAAGAGCTTCCACAGCCTGCTCAGAGTCAGAAGAGGGGAAGGCCTGCCAGGGTGGGCTGGAGAGTGTGGGGTGGGGAGGGTGAGTGCCCAGATGTGGGGGATGGGGAAGGGGGAGAAGGGGAGGAGGGGGAGGTGCCAGATGTCTGGGCTGGGCCCCTGCTGATGCCACTCAGGGACTTACAGAGCCCCAGAGCAGGCAGCTTGGGGAAGAGGTGATGAGCTCCCTGATGTTGGCATGCTCAGGGACACTGAGGGGCAGGGGGAGGTGGTGGGGAAGTAAAGGCAGCAGTGTGCAGGAGGAGGTCATTGCCTGGAGTGCTGGTGGAGGAGGAGGGGAATCTCCTCGGGAGAAGGGCGGCCTGGGCAGGGCTGGCTGCTGGCTCAGGGTCCCCACTCCACCCACAGGGGTCTTTCTTCTGCCCTGTGCCCTTACCTGCCTGGGAGGAGGAGGGTGCAGCCGCGTTCAGGAGGCAGACACAGCCTCTGTGAGCTCTGAGTGTCCTCCCTGTGTTACCTTGCTCCACACAGCCTCGAAATACCCTCTTTTTGACCAGTGTTAGTCAGGATTATTGTATTCTTACTTTATTTTATTTTTGAAGTAGTAAGGGTCCATTGTGGTGAGCAGAATATGTGTTTTCAATTTGGTTGCTGATCAATGTAAATGAAATATATTTCAGTTTCTGCCTAGTTCTTAGGCATAGGCAGGATAACAGAAATCATGATTGTCGCCAAGAAATAAGTGGGAGTCAGCCGAAATTCCCCTGTGCAGCTCCAGTTCTGCCTGAGCTCTTGTGCAGAACCATGAGTTGCAGGGAGGTGAAACAGCGTAACTGCCTATCACAGAATCGCAGAGCACAGGGCCCTGGATGACCTGGTTGTGCCTGGCAGAGCCTGTGGCCTAGGTGTGCGCTGGCTTTGTCAAGCTGCATGCCTTAGCACACGCTGTGCCCACTGCCCAACATGTCGCCTCCTCCCAGCTCAGTGGTTGCTTCCCCAGGGGGATCTGTCCCCATGCCGCGCCCTCCCAACCTGCCAAGCCCCCCCCCACCCCCCGCCACCCGCCAGGCCCCTCCCTCCACTGGTTGCCCCTCCCCTGGCTGAACCTCTCCTCCTCTGCTGATCCCTCCTCCCCCTCTAGCCCATCCCCTGCTGGGCCCTCCCCTCACCTGTCCCTCCTCGCCCTCTGGCCCCTTCTCCAGTCAGCCCCTCCTACTGGTCCTCTTCTGCCCACTGGTCCCCAACCTGGTCCTATTACCATGGAGTGCTCACCTGCCTGTGCATCTACCTGCCTTGGCTGAGCTGAGTGCCTACAGGGCCAGGGTCAGGATCAGGGTCAGGGAGGGTGATAGGTGAGTGCTCTTCCTGGTGCAGGGGCTGAGCTGGGTGTGGAATGGGCTTTCCTGTCCCCTGCCGTGGTGAGGAGTGACACCCCACAGGTAGTATCCTTGTCCTTGGCTGGACATTCTTCCCGAGGCCAGTCTTGTGACTGCCCTGGGCACTACCCCCACACTGCTGGGCTGCCCACTGCTGGCTTTGCTCTTGCTACATTTACCTCTCCAGCCTCGCTGCTCCATCCAGCTCCAGGTCTGTGTCCAGGGAGTATCCTACGGGGGACGCTGACTCTCCTGGAACCCACTCCCCCAGTTTTTCTCCTAGGGGTGCATGGTTCCCTAGTTCCCTCTCCATAGCCCTGGTCCATTTCTCTTACGCCTCTTGTCTCATGCTCCCTCACGGACAGTGGACTCTAACTTTAAAAGCTTCCAGAATTGCCTGTGTCAGGGCAGCTGGGATAAGGGTTAGGAGGAAATGGGCCTGGTCAGGGGTGAGGGAGAATCATCCTAGGCATCGGGCTGGGGCATCCTAGGCACCTGCTCCACCTCCGAGGTGGTCCTGTAGGCCCGGGGGCTTTTCTCTGTACCCCCCATATGTGCCCAGTAGGAATTGCACTGTGGAAGGAGCCCCAGACTGTGCCTGTGCTGGAGTCCAGTCCCACTGATGGACACTGGGCTGAGGGCGGGGGCAGCTCCTTCCATTACCTGAGAAGAGCTGGAGCGGAGGCGATTGTGCAGAGTCTGCAGCTGCCTGGGGCTGTGCGTGCTTCTTTGGGAAGCACTGTCAGATCAGTTCCCATGATCTGACAGTGTTTGGGTGCCAGGCCTGTGCTGGGAGTACAGGGGGAACAAGACTCCACCCTCCAGGAGGCTATAGTCTGTGGGGGAGACCCTGGTCAGTAACTGGAACTGTATTCTGTGCCAGGCGGGACATTCGTGTGACATTGGAAGGTGTGCACAGGGGACAAATTAGACGGAATGGCTGGAGGCAGCTTCCCTGAGGAATGGATGCGTAGCCAAGACCCCAGGACCAGGCACAGGGGCTGCTGGAATAGAGAGAGGGTCAAAGCCACACTGAGGACATGCCCCTTCTGAGCACAGTGTGGAGCACGGTCACAGGGAGGGAGGGAGGGGTAAGCCTGAGGAGGCGGGAGGAGACCAGAGGTGACACTCAGCAGGCCCCTGTGTCTGCTTGCCACTGTCCCCACCCTCTGTCAAAGCTGTCACTGTACCCTTTCCAGGAGCTCATGGTGGTTTTAGGCCGATGTCCCTCTCCTGTCACGTCTCTGAAATCTCGAGGGCCGGGGCTCAGCTCCTTGGGTTGATGGGGTACAGTGGAGAGGCTCAGACGCCAAACCCAGAAGCATCCTTGGACCATTTCCTAACTCAGGTGGGAGGCTGTGGGATCTCCCGGCACCTCAGGTGTCTGGTGTAGCTGTGTGACTTTGGGCACAAGATGATCTCCCGTGCCTCAGTTTCCCCCACTGTCAATGGGAACAGTAGCTCCCTGTTGTGGTTTTGTGGAACAGATGCATCTTCCAGCTGCTGAATATGGGTTGTACTTGGGAAGTGCTCCCTGTCCTCCCTGCACTGTACTGGGCTCAGTGACGTGGGAGCTGCCTTTTACTGTCCCTAGCTGTGTGGAGCCAGTGACCTACTAGTTGGTCTCTAATTCAGTGAACCCGAACAGTCAAAGCAAGGCGCTGGTCTTGATCAAATGTTGGAAGAGACCCCCAGGACTCAGGTAGCAGGTGCCTTGTTCAGCCTGAGTGTTCTCTGCCAACTGCAATAGTGCGAGCATCCTGCAGAGCAGCCCCAGCCGGAGGTGGCCATGTGACCAAGGTGGGGGCTGGCTTCCCTGTGGCCGTCATGCCAGGCTGGCCCCTTT
Organism: Daubentonia madagascariensis; assembly: GCA_023783475.1. Lineage (NCBI taxonomy): Eukaryota > Metazoa > Chordata > Mammalia > Primates > Daubentoniidae > Daubentonia > Daubentonia madagascariensis. The sequence goes on from JAKFHU010002658.1 coordinate 14,931,326, forward strand.
GCAGCCAGGTTTTTAAGTCCCAAGCAGCCGGGGGGCTGAAGTAGCAGGGGAAGGGATTTGGGCGGGAGAAGCAGCCTGGCCACCTAGCCCCTTCCATGTGACCACTTGGTTGGGGAGACCCTGTTCCCTTGGCCACAGGCTTCTCCCTTTACCCTGAGGGGCTAAGCAAGGTAATGGGAAGAGACCTTTCCCATTCTCTAGGGTACTGTTTTAGCCGTTTGAGGATGTGAGTCGTATTGACATGCTCACACCCACGTGCACACATGTTCATGCATAAACACACACACTCATACACACTTACACATCCATACACACACCCATACTTACCTGCATGCACACACCCACGCCAACACTCCCACGTGTCTACCCTCACACTCATTCTCATACACGTGCGTGTATATACACATAAACACACATTCACACACCAGTGCACGCTTACACACTCATACACACTCAGATGCATGCACCCACACAAACACTCCCACATGCACTCTCCCACTCACTTTTATACTTTCACACTAGCTCTCACATGCACGCACTCAGGCAGTGCAGTCACACATGCACCCTCACCCACTTACAAGGATTCGTATACTCACACACTAGTGCACCTTCATGCACACATAAGCACACCCACATGCACACTCGTGAGCTGATGTACGCTCACACGTGCTCACACACACTTACCACACTTTTATTAGTATGTGCCTCTTTTTGGGTGGACGTGCCATCCTGGTCTTTGAGGGAAGGGCAGTCTGTTCTCTGTGTCTCAGCAGTGCCATGGCAGGGACCCCGGCTGAGGCCCAGCACCTGCCCCTCCAGCTCCATGACCTTGGGCAACCTCAGAGTCTGGCCTATGAAGTGAGACCAGGCTGCAGGGCAAGGGCTGGTGGGAGGGTGGGCACCTCCACGTGGAACTAGGGACTGTGGGGGCAGTGACCAGGCCAGGACCCCAGGGCCCTCGGCAGGGAAGGGAGCGGGAATGCCCACCGCTCAGCTGCACCCCTCTCCAGGGCAGGCCAAGGCAGGCACCTGGGGCATGGGCAGCTCCTCCATTGCCCCATTCCTCCTGTCCTCCTCCCTCCCTGCCTGCCCCCTCTGTCCCCTGTAACCTTTCAGCTCCCTGTGCCCTCTTTAGGCCTGTCTGGGCCCCTTTCTCAATGTGGCATGGGGGTCTTCTGCGTTGTTGTGCTAAGGGGACCCCACCCCACCCTCCTACCAGTGTGTGTTTTCTCCTGCTATGTGGAGACGCCAGCCCTCGGAAGGAGGCGTGGGATGTGGGGATTCCCTGGGCAAGGAGAATGGAAGCCCATCCCAGCATCCCAGCTCTGGCTCCGTGCTGAAGGCAGCACAGACCCTGGAACAATCCCATCGTCCTAGGTTAGAAGGATGGCAGGGGCTGCTCTGATCTCCAAGCTTCAGTGTTTCCTCTGCCTTCAGTGGGGGCTGGGGAGAAAGCATGGAGCTGAGGAGAGAAGAGCTGTCTGCTTCCTAGGGCTCGGGTGTGACTGCACAGAGCCTGGACACAGTTCTCCAGGTGGCGCCTCTGTGCTCATGCATGTGTGTACGTATGTGTGCACGCATGCATGTGGATGTGTGCAACCGTATGTACACACTGTGTGTGGATGTGTGCATTTGTGCATACTTATGTGTGCATACATTATGCTTGTGTGTGTGCATATGTGCAAGGGCACTGGTAACATTCAGAGGACCTCGGAAGCAGGTGGACAGGACACTGCCAGCAGTGTGATGGGGTCCCCAGAAGTGCTGGGAGCCCCCAACTCCAGCCTCTGAGCCCTGCAGAAGAGGAAGTCTGCACTTGGTAGCACATTCCAAATCTGAATGTGACTTTTTGTTTTGGCTCTAAAAATACAGAGCAACTCTTTTATCAGAATGTAGCATTTCCTTCTCTGAAGTAGACTCTTTAGCCTTTGGGAAGTGGCCCTGGCCTGAGAAAACGCAGATGCATGGTGGCCAGCTGGCCTGGCTCCCCATGCTCAGCCACCTGAGTGCCCTTTTCTTAATGATGTGGTTCATCTGATTGCTATCATGTCTTGTGCTCATGTGTCTCATACTGGCTTCAGTATCCCTGCTTCCTGGAAGCACTGATGCTTCCAATGGATGGGACACTGTTGCACACACAGCAGCTTCTGTGGGGCCCGATGCACCACGTGCCCAAGTGTGGGATGTCGGACATGCACCCTGGACAGAGAGGATGGCCATCTCACAGCAGGGCCACACAGAGGACAGATGCCTGGCCGCCCCCTCTGTCTGACCCTGACTGTGGTCCTCTGGCTGGCCCTGATGACTCACTTGACCTCTCCTCTCTGCACACGGTCTTTCCAGTGCCTTTCCCTGGCAGCTGTGCTATCTCCGTAAGCCTGTATAACACTGCATTCTTTGGAGGCTGCCTCACCCTCCCCACCTACCTGCACAGACCAGAAGCTGGGTCTAGAGCTCCCAGCCTGTGGCCAGCATCTAGCCTCTCCACGTGTAGCGTCACCTGGCTGCACCGCCAGGTGGGCTCCTCTCTCAGCCTGTGGGGGCGCCTGTAGGTTTCCTCAGCTCCAGTATTCATCCCTGGAAGCAATGTTATCATAGCAAGTGTGCATCTGAGTGAGGGCAAGTCTGCTTGGGAGGGCAGTGGAAAATTCAGGAGACTCTGGGCAGTTGCAGGCATGTGCTGGGGAGTGGAGGCAGCCTGCTCTGGAACGTTCTGCTCCTGCAGGGAGCATGTGGCAGTGAGCATTCCGGGTGGTCACCTTGGATGTGTGTTGTGTGCCTGCCGGTGCAGTGAGCCTGTGCTGGAGCCACGCTCAGTGGTGACACTCTTGGAAATGGTTAGTGCCTACACTTCCTTAGGAGAGAACTATCCTTTTGTTAATAGAACTTCTTGCCTTCCTGAAACAACTGTGGCCTCAAAAAGGGAACGGAAATACTCGTTTGTTGAATTTGTTTCCCATGACAGCTGTTTTCTCAAATGATATCTTCCCTGGTATATGAATGAGTAACTAAAGGAGCACGCTTTAGGAAACATTGGTTTAGCCTAAAGATTTTGAAATATCTCTGATATTTACTTTTTAAAAATAGGCACTTGCAGACATCACACATGTTTCCTGAGCCCTGATTGTGTCCTGGGTGCAGGGCAGAGCCTTGTCACTGGCAGGGCCCCGTGGAGTGGGTACATCCCTGATGCCAAGCACCTTGGCTTCAGTTTGTTCCATGGTCAGACATGGGTGGTGCCCAAAGCTCAGCTGATGGCGTGGCTGCCGTGTGGCTCATGCTGGTGTCCAGGCATCTAAAGGGAATGAGGTGTGAAGACATTGCAGGTGCTGTGGATGGGGGTGGGCAAGCCGGAAGTGGGGCTGTTCTGAGGTCTTGGTGGGTGTGCTGGAGCTCGAGTCTCCCTCTCTGGGAGGCTCAGATGGTCACCGTGTCATTATTCATTGATCCTCTGGGCAGGGATGTGTTAGGCATGTGTGGAGTGGCTCGGCTTTGATGGAAGCTGTCCCCAGGGTGCTCAGCCTCCTGGGGGCTTATATCTATCTCCCTTCCTCACTTTGCTGCTGGTGTCTGCGTGTCAGCCTCTGTGAATGCTGTTTCCTCTGTCCCTCCTAATCTGAAGGTGCATGATCTGGGAGGAGAGGTTGGGTGTGTGGGGAGAGGGGCACTGTGAAGGAGCAGGCTGCGTAGGGTCCCCCTTAGAATTGAGGTGCCGAGGGCTACCCAGGAAGCCCCAAAGCTGACTACCTCCCAGGTCCCTGTGGGAATCTGTTCCTAGGTCTGGTGACCATAGCTTCACGCATTAGAAACCTGGCTACAGGAACTCAGGGAGAGCTTGACAGATTTTGTAAAAACTTGTTTTTGTTTTATTTTTATTACAGAAAAGTTAAAACATAAACAAAAGCAGAGAGAGCAGCACAGTGATTCCTTGAGTGCCTGTCACCAGCTCCAACAATTATCAGCATTCTGTAGGTCCTCTTTCAAACAATGCTGATTCTAAAGCACTTATATTAACAAAAGATAACAAGCAATTATGTTAATTTAAGAACACACTTGTGTGCAGTGTTGAAGCAGCAGCCACTTTAGAGAGAATGACGTCACAGCCAGCACCCAGCCGCTGTCCAGCACTAAGGCCGGACTGAACTGTGTCCACTGAGGGCTCAGTCGGGGAGGAAGGCAGAGGGGCCACCCTGTAGACCAGACGCTCGGGAAATGATGTGGCCTGACAGCAGTCCCTGGACTTACCAACGAAAATATGCCCAGTGCTGAGCGGGGAGCCGTTGTGTGGGGTGAGCTCCTTCATTGGCCTGTGACTAAAGTGCCATAGGTTAATGTGAGAAAGCATTGCCCCCAGCAGGACCCTGCATCCATGCCTTTGTGTTCTCTTCTCAGAAGAGGCTGGTTTGGAGCACAGTCCTGGAGCGGTTCTTCCATCTCTATGGGTAGTTTGAATGCCGCCCGGGCTCGGTGCCCTGTGCTGGGGCAGCCCGGGTGGCAGTAGGTTGAAAACAGGAACAAGTACAACAGAGAGGTTTTTGTACCCAACAGGGGTGATCTTGGGGTATCACGGGATGAGGGGACCACCTAGCCCAGTCCAGGGGTCAGGAGGCTGCTCTGTGAAAGGAGGGAAAACCCTCCTGGCTGAGGCTGCTGTGATGGTGTCAGGCTGGGACAACAGTTTCTGCAAAAACTGTGGGACATGTGGGGGAAGAGGTGTCAGGGCTCCCTCAGGATGCTAATCCAGTGACCATGAGTGGCGTCAGCTCAGTGACCACCCCATCCCTGCCACTGCAGTGAGAAGCCTGCTCCGGAGATGTTTCCAGGTGATATTTTCAGGTGGTACATGAGCAAGTAGAAATGCCCCAGGGCCTGGAGATGGGTCCTGCTTCTTCTGGCTACATCCCAGGAACATGCTGGTGCTCAGCCTACCTGGGTCCTGGTCCCTGGGAGGCTCTGCCTGGCTGGGCTGGTCAGTCCCACGAAGGCTTCTCCAGTGTCTTTCCAGGTGCTGGTTCTGGGTGCCCTTTTTTGGGTTACTTCTTAGGTCTCTATGACAAGCTCATTGGGTACGTGTTAAAATTGTCACCCACCTGCCCGTCAGTCAGAGGGAGGAGCGAGGCACAGAGAGGGGGTGCAAGTAGAAGGTGGGGGTGTGGCAGGTCTGGCCCTGGTGAGGACACCTGGGCTCCCTTCCTCCCTCACGTCCCAGCACAGCCCTTGGCTGGGATGAGGGCAGGAGAGGGCATCCAGACTGCAAGGCCAGCAGCCTGGGCCCACTCGGGGCCTGCCTGCTTGTAAGCAGCATGTGGCCCTGGGCAACCACGTGGTCGGTGGGTGTGGTGGTGGCATGTGGGTAGCCTGTACCAGGCTGCTTCGCCAGAATTGGATCCATTGCTCCAGGGGTAGCCAGGCAGTGGGGTGGGATGGGAGTGAGGCCTATTCTCCCCCAGGGTCCTGTAGCCCCTAGAGCCGTGGTCTCTGGGGAGCTCATGGTGACCCTGAGCCCACCTCTCTCGTCATTGTGATGTGTGCTAAGCCACATCATCACCGTCTTGTACTGGACCAGGCATTTTTTTGATTCAAACACCCCTTTGGCCATGAGTTCGGAGAGCTTCTTGGGAGAACTGAGAATCCCAAACCCTGGGTGGTGTGTTTGCATCAGCAGATGCCATTGGCAGGTGAAGATGCTGGGCCTGGGAAAATGTGGGGGCAAGTGGCCTGGGTGGGCAAACCCTGGACTCACGGTAGGTGAGGGGCACAGTTCTTCCCAAATGTCTTTTCCCCAACAGTCCTTTCTCCATAGCCTCCTCGGTGGATTTTCCTGAGGAGGGGGCAGCCCCAGCTCACTGCGACGGGGTGGTTTGGCTGATGGAGCCTTTCCCTTCAAGGGCCCCTCGTGGGTCTGAAGCTTCTCATGGGAGAGTGGGTTTTGTTGGTGAGGATGCCCCTCAGATATCCTGACAGCAGTTAGTGACGGCCCCAATTCTAGCAAGGACAGATTTGTTGCTCACAGAAATGGGGAGGTGAGCCAACAGGAAGAACAGGGCAGTGCTTCCCTATGAGCGGAGCCTCCCGGGGAAGCTCTCAGGGCATCTCTATGCAGTGCAGAGAAGAGGGGCCCAGTGGCCCTCCTTGCAGCCCCCATGGCTGCCACCCCGTGTGGAGGGCTCTGATGCACATGGGAGGGGCAGACATCTTGATGAGGTGCCCTATCAGCTGTTCTGTGTCCCCCCAGTGGACCCCTTGCCATATGCTTATAATCTAAGCCCATCGTGTTCCAGGAGGAAATCACAGGAGAAAGGAAGCTAAGATGTGGACAATCTCAAAGAGAGCTTTTGTTCTTAATTAGCGTTTCTGTTTTAAGGGCTGGGTGGTGGCCTCCCATGCAGGCCCCTCCTCAGGCTGCACCAGCTCAGCTCTGGCGGCGCCAGCGCCCCATGTGTGCAATGGTGCCAGCTCCTTCCTCCAGCCCTGACCCTTTCCACACGCCCAGATGTTTGGTGATAATGAGCACTCAGTACATCCTAACGTGCTCTGTGTCATGTCCATGGAAAAAGCTGGATGTAAATTGTATCCCTCAAGGCTTTTTAAGGATGACAGCGCCTTAAAAAGCATTGAGAAAAAAGATAAATGGCCAATGTTCGGGTCATATGGAGATGTTCAGGGTCATAATGGAGATTTCAGGGTCACGGGGGGCCATCGTATTGGATGTCTTGCCACCTTCTCCGGCCCCCTCACAAGTGACAGCCAGCTCAGAGGCTGTGATCAGGGTGGTGCCATCCAGGAAGGACGGCTCACTGCCCTTGTCGGCATGTGGTGTTTAATGTCACTGGCCCCATGCAGTCAGGTAGGCGTGTCTGCCTTGTCTGTGGGGTGCTGTGCTGGGCTACGGTCAGGTCTCCCATATGAGGCAGAGGATGGCTGTCCACTGGGGCCCTGCAGATTGCTGTCCCTCGTCCTCCTTCCCTGTCACCTCCTGGAGATTGAGTCTGATGTTCTAGGTTGCATGTGACCATTGGTTTATTTTCCAGCCTGCTGATGGACACATCTTTGAGGCCATCTCACACACCGTGAGTTTGAATGTGCCTAAATGTGTCCTCTCCTTGTGGACTTTGCTCTCTGTGGCCCCTGAACCTGGCTGGTCCCAGCTTTCACACCTACTCCCTGACCCCAGCATCCAGTCGGGGGCTGGGTGCTGCCAGGTCTCCCTCCACAAGTTGCCTGAGGGCTCCCCTCCTGGTGCCTGTCCTCATCCCCACCCAAGCGACATACCTGTGCCTCCTGTCTCATGGGTCCACCTCCTGGACTCTTGCGGGAGCTCCCTGTCAATGATCAGCTGCTCCACCTGCCACTGTGTTTGTTTTTGTTCTCTGTTCTCTGTTTAATAGCTTGCAGCATATATTCATGTTTAATCCATGTGGAGCAGTGACAGCTGGAGCCTGCAGGTTTCTGCTGCCTGGGATAGAGGTAGAAATGCCTGGGCTTAATCAGACATAGAAATTCTCCAATGTTGCAGCTGACTGAGGGAAGGCTGTTTCATACAATGCTTATGAACTGCAGCCCCACTTCAGGGACCCTGGTGGGACATGCCACGGCCCTGTGTGGTTCGTGAGAAGCCCCTCTGTCCAGCCCAGTGGTCTTCGAGATGTAGGGACAGACCAGCAAGGAGGCCGGCTGGGGGGGTGGGCGGTGGCTGTGGAGGGAAGCACTGTGTCTGGCATGTGCCCGGGTCTGAGCCTAGCCTCGAGCTGGGGCCCACTGCTGGCACCAGCTCCTCAGCCCGGCACTTTCCTCGCGTCTCATCTGCCAAAGTGGGGGCAGAACTGAGGAGCACGGGCCTCTGAACACTGCGTCTCCCCAACTTGTGCTGGTGCTCACTTGTTACCCAAAATGACATCCTGGTTTTTTTTTGTTTGTTTTTTTTTTTGTCAACTTACCTTCACTGAATCTAGAGCATTCCTCCGCGTAACCTTTATGGGAATGACCACTCTTCACACTGATATTTTCTAGGTGTATTGGTTTCCTGGGGCTGCCATAACAAAGTGCCACAGACTGGGCAACTTAAACAACAGAAACTTACTCTCTCATAGTCTAGAGGCTGGAAATGTGAGATCAGGGTATTGACAGGGCTGGTTTCTCCTGAGGCCTCTCTCCTGGGCTTGCAGATGGCTGTCTTCTCCCTGGTCCTCACATGATTGGCCTTCTGTGTGCATCTGGGTCCTAATCTCCCTTTGTATAAGGACAGCAGTCAGATTGTATTAGTGTCCACCCTAATGGCTTCATTTTAACTTAATTACCTCTTTAAAGACCCTGTATCCAAATACAGTCACATTCCGAGGTCCTGGGGGTTAGGACTTCAAAGTATGAATTTTGGGAGACACAATTCAGCTGTGACACTAGGCCTGGGTACCTTTGATTACCTGACATGCTGTCGCACGTGCTCACTGCCCCGGCTAGTGTGAAGCCAGCCGTGTGCTGTGTGCTTGTAGTGCACGTGGAGCCCCCGGTGGCCATGGCTGTTGGGGAGTGCCCATCATGGTGTCTGGACAACGTGGGCCTCTTTGTGCACGTGGGCACATCAGGCCCCACATGCTGCCTCCTTCTCTCCCTGCAGCTCGGCGCCAATGCCTTGCTCTTCGTTGGCGTGAACATGTACGGGGTCTTCGTGCGGATCCTGACTGAGCGCTCACAGAGGAAGGCGTTCCTGCAGGCCCGGAGCTGCATCGAGGACCGGCTGAGGCTGGAGGATGAGAACGAGAAGCAGGTCGGTGGCCCAGGCCAGTCTGACACTGGCCGCACTTCCCAGTGGTACGTGTTGTTGTCTGGGGCTGTGGAGGAGACGCCTTGTGGTTTACAGGAATCAAGCGGCGGGGAAGCCTGGGCTTGCTGCCTGGTAGGGGCTGAGCGACTCTCGAGAGATGGGATGGCACTGGGGTAGAGCCGTGCTGGGTGTGGCATTTGGTCGCGTTGTCTTCCGGATGCAGCTGGAGTAGGTTCAGCTGCCTTGGGAGAACCAGGTAGGTCCTGGCTGTGCGTTGGGTGAATGTGACCATGCAGCTGGCCCTGACCCACCGGCCTGGGGCTCGCATCAGCTGCAGCCTCAGCTCAGCATGGCCAACCCTAGAGCACGCCGGCATTTCTGGGGTGTGGAGGTGTCCCTGTGCCTGGGAGATGTGGAGGAGTCACGGTGGTCGTGGTGGTGGCATCTGTAGCACAACCTTGAGCACCCTCCTTGGGTTCCTTGCCAAGGCTGGAGGAGCAGCGTGACCGTTCTCAGGATGAAGCAGCCATAAGGGAAAGCACAGTGACTTGGAGGGAGCCACACCTGGTTCCCAGCACCCTGTGGCTCATCCTCTGTGTGTCCTTGTCTGTTGCCAAGGGCTTGTGCCCACCATGTGGGCCTAGGAATGATGAGCCAGCAGCTTTTTTTGGCTGTGGCTTGGTGCATTCCAGGCACCTTAACTGGAAGGATCCAGACTCTTCTCCCAGCCTTGGGGCTCACAGGCCTCTGTGGCACCTGACTGCCGAGGTCTCGGCTTGTGGTTGTGGTGGTGGTGGGACAGATAGGATCTATTTCTCAACCATATTTGTTCTAATTTTATTGTGAATACAAGATATTATTATAGTGACTATAAATTTTAAAACACACACATTTCTTTTTGTGTATAGGCATTGTAATGATCCCTAGTGTTTATAATAAAAGTAGGATATAGTTGAGAAATAGACCACATATGCATGTTTAGATCATGTGTCTGTTGCCATGTGCCATATGAACATGTGGGAGGACATGTCCATGAGGATGGATATGTGGGGGGTGGTATGTGTCTGTGTACATATGTACACGTGCATACTGGTGGACATGCATGTGTGGATATGTGCACGTTTCCCTCTGTCTCTACAGATGTGCACATGTGTGTCTGTGTGAATGTGTGTGCACATATGTATGTGTGTATGCATATGCATGTCCATATGTCTGTGTGGTTGCGTGTGTGTGTGGTTTGCATTCACGTGGATGTGTGTGTCTGCGTGGGCACACCTATATGTCTGTGCATGTGTGTGTACCTGCATGTGTCTGTCTGAAGGCATATGGGGATATATGTGCATGCATGTGTGTTGACATGTGTGTTGTACATAAGCGTGTATGAGTGTGTGTGTGCATAAATCGTGCATCTTCTGACACTACATCCTGAGCATTTTCTCTTAGACAAGAGCTGTCAACACTGGCAGAGATACCTGCTGTGTACATTCTAAGAGGTGTTTGACCTTATTTTTATTACCTCCACAGGATCTCAGGAGTGAGTCTTTGGAAGCCCTGTTTTCCCCTTAAATACACCCTCTGTGTTGGTGCAAGCAAAGGCTTTCTGTTCTCATTTCTTCCTGACTTTTTCTGCCTCTCTTATGCACTGTCTTGCCTCCTGATATTTTCTTGTCTAGAGTTTGCAGCTTAACGTGCATCGTTTCACTTGGTTTTGTAACAGCTCTGCGAGCAAGGGGTGATTTATTTTCTCAGCCCTGTGGATGAGGAAATGCAGACTCAGGGAGGCTCAGAGACACGTCCAAGTTCTAACTGCAGAGCTGATGTTCTTAAGCAGGAAATTTTCAAAATGATAAATGTCACCCAATCCGCTTAACCCAGCTGAATGCTGTTTATTTTTAAGTTTGAGCCTTTATGCATATTTTCCCCCCACATAATTGTCATTTTTGTATGTGTATAATTTTATTTTCTGTGTTTTGACTTAACATTTTGCACAGAAGTATCCACTCATGTTATAAATGTGATTTAAAACAGCTGCTTATTCTTCCCCTTAATGCACATCCACCCATTGTCCTCAGCATCTGACATTTACACACCATGTTCTAAAAAAGTTTTTTCTTCGTGCACATGTCTATTCCTCTGGACTTGAAGTATTCCCTTAGTCACATTTTCAGGAGTGTAAATATGAAGTCATTTCTCTCCTAAGTTCCTGGGGTATTTTCCAAAACTTGTGTTCCTTCCTAGCTTTGTAAGTGATGTCTGATTACACTCGGCTCTCTGTGGCAGTGGTGTGCTACGTGGGACCTGGGGCCGACCGCACCAGCAGCACTGGGAGCCTGTTGGGAATGCAGATTGCCAGGCCCTGCCCAGCCCTGTGGGTGGGCAAGCTCCTGGGTGGGGCCTAGTGACGGTGGGGTTCTGGTGAGCTGCCCCAGTGCCTGGTGTCTCCTCTCTCTCCCCCCCACCCTCTCCTGTCTCTGTCTCTCTCCTTCCTTTCTTCTCTCTTTCTCTGTTAGGACTTGGTGCCTCCTGTGTAATCTGCCCCATTCTGTTTACTGAATCCGATGGCAACTCCTTCCCGCATGTTTACCTTCCGTGTTGCTTCACATTGCGACCCTTTGCCGGGTTATGCCTGCCTTTCCTGGCAGTTGGACGAGCAGCTGACTGTGCAGCACAGAGACTGACACTCCATCAGAAAGGGGTCCCTATGTTTCTCCAAGTCTGTTTCTCCAGCTTTGCTTTTCTTTGTATAAAAATTCAATCTTTTATATTTTCAAATGGAAGAATCATTTTCCTTTGTGATTCTTTCCTCTGTTGCTTCAAAGGTGAGCTAATTTTTGATACTCTAGTGCTGAATGAGGATGTGACTTTTCATGAGTCCCCGAGTGGATCCTGAGACCTCTGCAGTCCCCACTTTTGCTGTCGATTTCCTTGAGCCTTTGGTTTTATCACACACGACTGTCTTCCTGGGTGGGCTGAGAACCGGGACTCAGGTTCCTCCCTGCCTGCTACTGGCTGACTTCAGTGCAGGGAGCCTTGTCTCTTTGGGATGGTGGAAGGGAACACTAGGGGCCCAAGGGGGCCCTGCCAGCTCTCAGGGGCTCTCAGGCATGGTAGGCACTGGGCCCACCAGGGTGTGCCTGGGGACCACCTGGCGATGCAGAGAGCCTGGAGGTGGCTGGGAGCTCTGCCCAGACCTCCCCTGTGTCAGTATGAAACTGAAGCCTCTTAAGTTACAGGTGAGGGACCCTCTGCCATATCACTAGTTGTGATCATCTGCATTTCATCTTTCAGTTCTGTTAATGACACACTTCCATTAAGTGCCTGCTTCCAGAGTCTTTGCTAGCCACTTAGACTGTTAAGGCAGCACAATGGGTGATGGGAGGAGATCTGGGGAACGTACCACTCTTCTGAGAAGGGGTCTGGGGGATCCCTTGTTTCTGGGAGAGGATCCAGGGGACATACCTTGGTTCTGGAAGGGGATCTGGGGGGATGCACCCCAGTCCTGGGAGGGTATCTGAGGGATGCACCCCAGCTCTGGGAGGGGACCTGGGGGGATGCACCCCAGTCCCGGGAGGGGATTTGGGGGTCACAGCAGGAGGTGATGGGATGCAGGGCATAATCCGTAGGGGCTGGAAGATGGGAGCTGAGTGAGGTGGAGTTGAGGGGAGGAGTGTGGGCAGAGACTCTGAGCTGGGTGCTCCTGTGCAGGGTCCTCTGAGGGACATCACTGAATGTGTCATGGTCTCAGCTGGAAGGAGATGGCCCTGACTGGTAGAGAGGGGGCAGGGCTGGCTCATGCCTGTCCGTGCTCGGGGTGGCTCTGTACGCATGGCAGGCATGTGCACTGGGCCATGTTGGAGGGGAGCCCCTGATGCTAACTGGAGAGAGGCATCGTGGACACGCCTTGGGGCTGAATGCTCAGGGGAGAGGCAGGGGAGCAGACACACTGGGAGGAGTTGGGCGGGGGTTTTCTTATCCCTGGGGATGAATGTATAACTCAGAGATTCCTGTGGCTAGAGCTTTCTGAGCAGGGAGAGGATTGCGCTCAGTTCACAAGGCAGGAGTTTGGCTCAAGAGACCCAGAAAACACCTTCTCTCAGGGATGTGCCTGCTAGACAGGCCTGCGCTTTGTGGCCACCACTGCCGCTTGGCCCCACGGGAGGACAGAGCAGGGGACCACCGTTCTGGAATGCAGACTCCCAACATTAAAACCCCCTTGTCTTGTCCCAGCTGTACCAAGTGTTGTCCTGGGATGGGAGTTGATGGGACAGGTGGAAATGACTGTGGCAGCAGGGCCGTTGCTCCGAGGCTCCTGGGCGGTACAGTAGGTGGAGGCCACGGGCTCTCAGTCTTTTCCACTCTGCCTACACATCGGATGCCTCGGTCTCCAATGCCAAAATCATTCTTGCCCAGTTTGATAAATCACATTTTGACACCAGTAGTAGGGTGTGCTTCGCCTTAAGCCTTGGGGAGCACTGCTCAGAGTCCTGGGTTATGATGCCAATGTTGGCCTTTCCCAGCCTGGGTATTCTGTGCCTACTTACTGCTAATTTTCACAGCAGCCCATGAGGAAGGTGACAACTGACACAGTGACCAGGAGCCTTCACACTCCCCTCCTATGTTGTTTAGTGCCAGTAGCCCTGTGGTTGCCCTGTAGGTTCTGGAAGGCTTTATGGGGTCCTGCCTGCTCCTGCTGGCAGACAGGTGTGTCTTCCCACACCAGCCCCGAGGGCTGAGGCCTCCACCAGCATTCCCGTAGGGGAGATAGTGGAGGAGCCCTCTCTGTCCTCCCCTCCATCTACCTTCTCAGGGAAGCCCACAGAGCAAGGGGCGCTGGAGGGGAAGGGTGGGGTTGATGGGCTTGTCTGTTCCATTGCACCACTTACTATATGTCTAGAAGGTTCTCTCCTATACTTAGGAAAAAGTTATCTGGATTGTCAGTATGCCTGAGGCTGACTCCTTTGGGAGGGATTTTGATATGCTAAAATGACCCCTCCTCTCCACAAAACACAACAGAGGAACAGAACTAAGGGGCAGCCCTTAGCCAGCCCCCCTCACCCTGGCTGCAGGGTCTGGACAGAACAGAAGGTCCTGGTACAAAGATTTTCTTCTTGAGTTGTTAGGTCTTTTTAAAATTAATTTCAGTCCTCTGTGTCATTGTTAAGAATATAAGGACTTTATTCTGTTTTATAAATTTGAGAACTGGGACTCTCAGAATTTAAATACCTTGGGAAACATAATGGCGTGAATGACAACGCAGCCGTTAGCGGAGCCCAGGTCACAGCCCCAGGTCCCCCAACAGGACCAGCCCTGGCCTCTTTCTTCCCATCCCGGTCACAGCTGAAAAACACTCACACAGACGTTTAAGGTTTACAAATACCCAAGATAAAATGCTTCAAAAGGTTGTGGAAGGTTCTTTTAACAATGCTTTTTTGTTTCTGGACAAAAATGTCAAAAGTTGGTTCTTTGAAATAGAAAGCCCTAGGGACACTGATCAGGAAGAAAGAGCAGACACAGATAAGGAGTGTGAGGGACAGGAGGGGCCAGCTGTGGGTAAAGAGGGATTAAAAATAGATAATAGGAAAATGCAAAGAATAATTTTATGCCAGTATATTTGAAAAGAGACAAAATGGACAAATTCCCAGAAAGTATCAGTTACCAAAGATGGTCCTTGAAGAAAAAGAAAGCCTGAAAAATCCTATAATCATTAAAGATATTGACTTGGTAATTTACAAGTTTACCAAAAAGTAAACAGCAGGCCCAGATGGTCTTACAGATGAGTTATACAAAATTTAAAGGGAAATGTCATTCCAATTGGATCTGCCACAGCGTAGAAAACTCCTTCTCTGAGCTCAGGTCGAGCTGGCTTGTGGTTATGGAGGACCGAGCTAGGACTCCCAAGTCTAGGGAAGCAAGTCAAGGGGACAGGTGGGGAAGCCTGTTTTTCAGTCCTGCTTCCATTAGCGGTTCAGCCCCAGGCCCTTTGCTTCTTGTTGCTGGAGTGAATGGGGAGGGTGTGGGCTGGGTGCCCAGTCCCCTTGCCCTGTTGCCCTTTGGTGCACTGGATTCTGGGGCAAGGGGCAGGGAGTGCTGCCTGGTCAGGGGTGACACATAAGTCCCTGCTGTTGCCAGGGCATCCGTGCAAGTGGAACTGAGGCCCAGGGGTGTTTGTGGTCAGCCCCAGTGGCCCTGAAATGCTCTTGGCTCCTGACTTGTGGTCAGGTGCTGGGCAGCAGAGGTGCCCTGCTCCATTGCCTCTTTCTGGAGCAGCCCCTGCCCAGTGTCCTTCCTGCCTTGAATGCTGGTGTTCCTCCTGAGTAGTGGTCAGCAGGGGCGGTGGAACACCCCTCCTGCCCGGATGCCTCTTTGTGTCTCCACACTGTGGGTCCCCCAGCCCTGTGGCTGGCACAGCCCACTGGGTTCTTCAGTATCCAAGCCCTCCAGGAGTGACCCCTTCTCCATTGTCTCAGACCACATGGTTTTTACAGCTCATGCTTTGGAATTTTCTCTGTAGAAGTCACTTGGATCCCAGCATCTGCACCCTGACATTCTGTGGTGAGTGCTGTGCCATTGACAAGGAAGGCGCCGGAGCTGGTTGGTGCTTGGTCTCTGGGTGGTGGGCTCTGCAGCATGTCCTAGGGGGCTGTGAGGAGGTTTGCGGGGACCCCAGCCATTTGCCTGGTTTGTCTTGTTCCTCGTTTGTCTGCAGTCGGCATGGAAGCTAGAGGGGGTGGCCAATGTGTGGTCCTTGGACATGCTGGTCATCTTGGTTCCCCTCCCTGATGGAACAGCCCAGGCTTGGGAGCCACCAGTGTCAAGGCACAGAGCCCAGGAGTGGTTGGGGAGGAAGGGTCCCCTGAACCCACTGGGGCCACCTCCATACTGGTGAGGACTGGTCCGTTGCACCATGGGTAGCTGGTGGACCATGAGGAAGTGGCCAGGTCTATAGCAGCGAGTCCAGTGTCTGCAGCCCTGGCTCTCTGAAGATTGGGGAGCCAGGCCCAGCTGTGTTCAGTAGTGATGTGAAGTGACCCATGGAGGCGATGCGGGAGCTGGAAACACTCTGCCAGGATTAGGGACTGGGCAAACACAGCTGTAGGGAACTCCTGCACTTTCCCACTAGGCTTTCCTGGAAGAAACCGAGAAGCAGAGCCCAGCCCAGGGGCAGCCATGGAAAGGCAGGCCCTGACCCCGCGGAAGGGAGACAGAGCCAGCAGAGCTCAGAGCTCTGTCTGGGGTAAAGTGGCCCCTTGGGACAGCATGTCAGTCAAGATCAGGTTTGGCAGCTAGTAACAGACCTGGTGAATGGTGGCTTAAACAAAATAGGAATTGCCTTTCTCATGAACAGACGTCTGGAGGGAGGCAGCTGGGGGGAGGAGGTGGCTTCAGAGTTATTAGGGACCAGCTCTGTCTTGGTCAGCTTGGGCTGCCATAACAAGGTGCTGCCACCCAGGTGGCTTCAACAATAGAAATTTATTTCCTTACAGTTCTAGAGGCTGCAGAGTCCAAGATCAAGGTGTTGGCAGGGCTGGTTTTTCCTGAGGCCTCTCTCCTTGGCTTGCAGATGGCTGTCTTCTCCCTGTGTCCTCACATGGTCATCCCTCTGTGTGTGTACACCCCTGGTGTCTCTCTGTGTGTCCAAATTTCCTCTTCTATGAGGATACCAGCCACTTTGGATTGGGGCGTATGCAATTACTTCATTTTAATTTAAATACTTCCCTAAAGGCCCAATCTCCAAATTTAATCACATTGGGGGTTAGAGCTGCAACCTATGAATTTTAGGGGCTTTTGCTTCAGTCTGTAGCATCCACCAAACAACATATGATATTCTATTTCAAGAAAAAGTCAAGTGCATGATTTAAAAACAAGGAGACGTTGGCTGTGAGCCCAGGATGAGCTCCTGTGCAGTTGGTGGAGAAGCAGGCATGGGCTGGGGATGCCCCCCTGCCCCTGCCTGAGCTGGGTGTGGCAGTGGCAGAAGCCGGCATCCCGCCCCATTCAGTGATCTGTTCTGGGTCTCTGATCCATCAGCCCCAAGTGTGGCTTGCTGTGGGTGATAGGGGGTGTGGGGCCCTGACCTGGGTGCTCTGTGCCCTCAACCTGCTCTTCTGCTCAGGGACTGCCATCCCCCCCCCCACCCCAAAGGGAGATGCCCTTTCTCAGTACTTTCAGAGCTTTAGAAGCCATTGTTGTTTGGTTTTTCCAACCTCTTTCCGGTTTCTCTTGGTGTTGATTTTACCAGCAGAGCAGTGGCTGTAGAGGTGTGATCAGAGGATCCTCATTAATAAGTAGGGAGTGAACAAATACCATGGGGGAGAATTGATCCTGTAGCTTCCCTGGCCCAGTGATCCCGCCGGCCTCTCTGCCCACCTGCCCCAAATGAGCTTTTTGGGGGCACCTGGGAACATGTACCTCACCTGCAGGAAGATAGCCGGGCCATGTCGCCCAAAATTACCAAAGCTGCTGCCATGGTGTGGTCCTCAGCCACCCAGGCACTGGTGAGAGATGCAGAGTTCCAGACCCTGCCCAGACCCACTGAAACCGCTGCTCTGCAACTGAATCCCAGAAGGGGGTGTCTAAAGAGCCTCCTGTGTGCTGATACACAGGCTGCTGTAGCAGGCAATGGCACACATAGATTCTGGTGGCAGGGAGAAATAGGAGTGATCAGGGCTTTGAGGGATGTGTAGAAGTTTGCCAGGTAGAGGCAGGGAGGTGGGAATTGTAGGAGGCATTTAGGCAGCAGATTGTGTGTGGGGGTCACACGTGTTATTTTTGGGAAGGAACAGCCAGGTCTCTAAGCAGGAGCTCTGCCACCCTTCAGCTTGGAGAGGGTGGGCATGTGGGCTGGAAGTGCAGCTCCCCTGGGTGGTGAAGACCATGTGGGGCCTCAGGTGTTCATAGCCCCCCACTAAAGTCTAGCCTGAGGTCTATGCCTGTCACAGCTGGAGAGCACAGGGAAGGGGTGCAAGGCATGCGAAGGTCACCTTAGCTCCTGGGGCTTCCTCCCTGCCTTCCCCACAACCCATCCAGGAAGCCTGGTACCCCAGAGTTCAGCTTCCTCTTCCGTCGTGTGGAGGCTGCCCCTCCAGGGGCCCTGGCTGTCCCTGAGATGCCATTATTATATCAGAATTCCAAAAATAACATGCAGCTATTTAAAGCACACACTCAATTTGTTATCCTAACAAGGTAAATGGAACAATTTTGAGTTCTCATTGTGTGAGGAAATTTATCAAGAGAAAGAAGGCTTCCATTTAAGTGATAGGATGGATTTTTAAACAGGGCTGGTCCATGCACTGCACCCATCTCAAACCATGGCAGTTGTTACTTGTTTTTCATTTTTTAAACAGCTTTATTGAGTTTATATAACATAAAGTTTAATTCAAAGTGCAAAACAATGAAATGCTTTTTCCTATATTTATAGAATTATTATTATCATATAGAACTATACAATAATTTTAATCTTATTGTATACAAATTTTATTTACTATATACTTATATAATCTTAACCTCATTAATCTTAATCTTGTTATATATTATTCTTAATTAATACATATAAGAAATAAAATTAATATTATTATATAGAATTATTATACAATAATCTAATTTTAGAATATTTTATTACGCCCCCAGGAAACCTTGTATCCATTAGGAGTCACTCCCCATTTTACCCCCATCTGCCCTCCACCCAGACCTAGGCACCCACTGATCTACTTTCTGTCTCTGTGGATTTACCTATTCTGGACATTTCATACAACTGGAATCACATAATATGTGGTCTTTGGTGACTGGCTTCTTCCACTTAGCATAATGTTTTCAGGGTGCATCCAGATTGTAGCACGTACCACTACTTCATTCCTTTCTATGGCCAAATAATATTCCACTCTATGGATGGACCATATTTTGTTTATCTATTCACAGTTGATAAATATTTGGGTTGTTTCCACTCTTTGGCTATAATAAATAATGCTGCTATGAAAAATTGGGTGCAAGTTTTTGTGTGGAGACATGTTTTCATTTCTCTTGGGTAAATACCTAGGAGTGGAATTGCTGGGTTGTGTGGTGACTCTATGTTTAACGTTTTAAGGAACTGCCAGACTGTTTTCCAAAGTGACTGCCCCATTTTCCATCCCACCAGAGGCTCCACTTTCTCCATATTCAGAATCTGTTGTTTTTTTTTAAAATTAAACTTAAAAAAAATATTTTGAGCTACTTGTAGATTCATATGTAGTTGTAAGAAATACTACAGAGAGATTTCATGTGCCCTTGACCCAGTTTCCCAAATGGTAACATCTGTAGAACTGTGGTACAGTATCACAACCAGGATGCTGACATTGGGAGCGCAAAGATGCAGAACATCCATCACTATGAGGAACCCTCATGTTGCCCTTCAATAGCCACATCCAGTTCCCTCCGCGACACCTCCATTCTTAAACCCTGGCAACTACTAACCTGTTATCCATTTCTATAAATTTATAATTTCCAAAATGTCTTATAAAGGGAATCATACAGTATGTAGAATTTTGAGATTGAGTTTTTTCATTCAACATAATTCTCTGGAGATTCATCCAAGTTGTTTAATATGTCAATAGTTAGTTCCTTTTTATTGCTAAGTGCTATTCTATGGTGTGGTTGTATCACGATTTGTTTAACTGTTCACCCATTGAAAGACATCTTCGTAGCTTCCAGTTTGGATTCCTGTGAATAAATCTGCTATGCCCATTTGTGTATGGGTTCTCCTGTGAACCATAGGTATTAATTTCTCTGGCATGAATACCTAGAAGTACAGCTGGTGGGTTGTATGGAAGTTGCATATTTAGTTTATTAAGAAATAGTGAAACTGTTCCCCGGAGTGGTTGCACCATTTACATACCCAGCAACATATCTGTTCATGTCTTTTGCCTACTTTCTCTTTGGGTTTTTTTTTTTAAACTGCTGAGCTTTCAGAGTTCTTTATGTGTTCTAGATATCAATCCTTTGTCAGATATATGGTTTGCAAATATTTTCTCTCAGCCTGTGGCTTGTCTTTTCATCCTTTTAAAAGGATCTTTTGGAGAGCACACGTTTTTAATTTTCATGAGGTTTAATTTATCCATTTTTCCTTTTATGGATTGTGCTTTGGTGTCAAGTATAAGAACTCTTTTCCTAGCCCTAGTTCTTCTCTTGTGTGTTTTCCTAAAAGTATTATGATTTTATATTTTACATTTAAATCTCTGATATATTTTAATTTAATATTTGCATGAGATGCAAGGTTTAGGCTAGCTAAGCTTTATTTTAATTTTTTTAAAATAATAAATCCTGTGTTTATTTATTTAAATCAACAAATAATAATTGCACATATTTATGGGGTACCTAGTGATGTTTTAATACATATAATGCATACTGATCAGATCAGTAATTAGGATATCCATCATCTCAAACATCTATCATTTCTTTGTGTTGGGACCATTCAGTATCCTCCTTTTAGCTATTTGAAACTGTATAATGTATTTTTGTTAACTATAGTCATCTACAGTGGTGTAGAACACTAAAACTTATTTCTCCTATCTAGCTATAATTTTGTGTCTTTTAACAAATCTCTTTCTGTGCCCCCTTCCCCCTACCCTTTCAGTGTCCTCTGTTCTACCTTTTATTTCTATGTGATCAACTTCTGAGTGAGAACATGCAGCGTTTAACTTTCTGTCCCTGGCTTATTTCACTCACCATAATGTCCTCCAGTTCCATCCGAGTTGCCGTGAATGATAGGATTCTATTATTTTTTATGGCCAAGTAGTATTCCATCGTGTGTATATACCACATTTCCTTTATCCATTATCTGTTGTTGGACACCAGGTTGATTCCATATCTTGGCTATGTGAATATGCTGCAATAAACATGGGGATTCATATGTCTCTTCAATATACTGATTGCCTTTCCTTTGGATAAATTCCCAGTAGTGGGATTGCTGGATCATATGGTAGTTCTATTTGTAGTTTTTTGAGGAACCTCCATACTGTTCTCCATAGTGCCTGTACCAGTTTACATTCCCATCAATGGTGTATACTGAGTTCCCTTTTCTCTGCATCCTCACCAGCATTTGTTATTTTTTGTCTCTTTGATAATGGTCATCCTAACTAGGGTGAAATGATACCTCATTGTGGTTTTGATTTGTATTTCCTTGATGATTAGTGATGTTGAGCATTTTTTTATATATTTTGTTGGCCATTTATATGTCTTCTTTTGAGAAATGTCTGTTTAGATTATTTGCTCATTTTTTAATTGGATTGTTAGCTTTTTTTGCTGCTGAGATGTTTGAGTTCCTTATATATTCTGAATATTAATCACCTATTGGATAGGTAGTTTGCAAATGTTTTCTCCCATTCTGTATTTTGTCTTTTCACTCTGTTGAGTGTTTTCTTTGCTGTGAAAAAGCTTTTAGTTTGATATAATATCATTTATTATTTTTGCTTTTGTTGCCTGTGCTTTTGAGGTCTTACTCATAAGATCATTTCCCAGACCAATGTACTGAAGTGTTTCCCTTATGTTTTCTTCTAGTAGTTTTATAGTTTCAGGTCTTACATTTAGGTCTTTGATCCATTTTGAGTTGATTTTTGTATAGGGTGAGAGGTGGGGGTCTAGTTTCATTCTTCTGCATATGGATATCCAGTTTTCCCAGCACCATTTATTGAAGAGACTGTCCCTTTCCCAATGAGTGTTCTTGGTACCTTTGTCAAAAATAAGTTGGTTGTAGATACATGAATTAATTTATGGGTTCTTTATTCTGTTTCATTGTTCTATATGTCTGTTTTTAATGCCAATACCATGCTATTTTTGTTACTACAGCTTGATAGTATATTTTGAATTCTGATGGTGTAATGCCTCCAACTTTATTCTTTTTGCTCAAGATTTCTTCGGCTATTTGGGGTCTTTGTGGTTCTGTACAAATTTTAGGATTTTTTTCTGTTGCTGTGAAGAATAGGAATGTCATTGGTATTTTGATAGGGGTTGCATTGAGTCTGTAGCTTGCTTTGAGTAACATTGTCATCCTAACAGTATTCTTCCAGTCCATGAGCGTGGTTTTGTCTTCCCATTTGTGTGTGTCCTCTTCGTTTCTTTCATCATTGTTTTGTAGTTTTCCTTGTAGAGATCTTTCACCTCCTAGGTTAAACTTATTCCTAGGTATTTTATATTTTTGTAGCTATTGTAAATGGGATTGCCTTCTTGATTTCTTTTTTAGCTAGTTCATTGTATATAGAAATGCTACTGATTTTTGTATATTGATTTTGTATTCTGCAATTTTACTGAATTCATTTATCATTCTAAGAGTTTTTTGGTAGAATCTTTAGGTTTTTCTATATAGAAGATAATGTCATCAGCAAACAGGGACAATTTGACTTCCTCCTTTCTGATTTGGATGCCCTTTCTTTGTTTCTCTTGCCTAATTGCTCTGTCTAGGACATCCAGTAGTATGTTGAATAAGAGTGGTGAGAGTGGGCATCCTTGTCTTGTTTCAGTTCTTAGAGGAAAAACTTTCAGCTTTCCCCAGTGCAGTAAGATGTTTGCTGTAGGTTTGTCATACATGGCCTTTATTATGTTGGGGTACTTCTCTTTTTGTTATGAAGAGATACTGAATTTTATCAGATGCTTTCTCTGCATCTTTTGAGATGATCACATGGTTTTTACTTCTTCGTTCTATTGATTTAATGTATGCCATTTATTGATTTGTGTATATTGAATCATTTTTGCATTCCTGGTATAAATCCCACTTGATCATGCTGTATTATCTTTTTGATGCGTTGTTGGGTTTGGTTTGCTAGTATTTTGTTGAGGATTTTTGCATCTATGTTCATTAGGGATATTGGCCTGTAGTTTTCTTTTTTGTTTTGTCCTTGTCTGGCTTTGGTATCAGGGTATTGCTGGCCTTGTAGAATGAGTCAGGAAGAATTCCCTCCACTTCAGATTTTTGGAATGGTTTGAGAAGAACTGGTGTTAATTCTTCTTTAAAGGTTTGGTAGAATTAAGTGGTGAATCCTTCCAGTCCTGGACTTTTCTTTGTTAGGAGACTTTTTATTACTAATTCAATCTTGTTACTTGTTATTGGTCTCTTCAGGTTTTCTATTTTTTCTTGGGTCAATCTTGGTAGGTTGTGTGTGTCCAGGAATTTATCCATTGTCTCTAGGTTTTCAAATTTATTGCTGCATAGTTGTTCACAGTAGTCTCTAATGATCCTTTGTATAATATTTCTGTGTTATCCATTGTTAGGTCTCCTTTTTCGTTTCTGATTGTATTTATTTGGGTCTTCTCTTTTTTTCTTAGTTTAGCTAGTGGTTTGTTGATTTTATCTTTTCAAAAAACCAACTTTTTGTTTCATTGCCCTCTTGTATTTTTTGTCTCAATTTTGTTTATTTCTTCTGTGATCTTTATTATTAAATATTTCTTTTCTTCTACTAATTTTGGGCTTGGCTTGTTCTTGCTTTTCTAGTTCCTTGATGTACATTATTAGGTTGTTTATTTGAAATCTTTCTACTTCTTTGATGTAGGTGTTTATTGGCATAGACTTACCTCTTTGTACTGCTTTTACTGTGTCTCATGGGTTTTGGTATATTGTCTTTCGATTTTCATTTGTTTCAAGGAATTTTTAAATTTCCTTCTTTGTTTCTTTCTTCACTCATTGGTTGTTCGGGAATATGTTGCTTAATTTTGTTTAGTTTCCAATGTCCCTCTTGTTATTGGTGTCTAATTTTATTCCATGTAGTCAGATAAGATACTTGATAGGATTTCAAAAAAATTTTTTGAAACTTATTTTGTGTCCTAACATACGGTCAGTGCTGGAGAATGTTCCATGTGCTAATGAAAAGAACGTGTATTCTGCATCTGTTGGGTGAAATGTTTTATAAATGTCTGTTAGGTCCATTTGGTCTGTGGCACAATTTAAATCTGATGTTTCTTTGTTGATTTTCTGTCTACATGATCTGTGAAGGGACGGAACAAGATATTCCATGCAAATGGAGACCAAAAGATTTATTTATTTTTTTGCCTATGGACATCTGGTTGCTCTAGCATTTGTTGAAAAGACTATCCTTCCTCCATGGAATTACTTTCGAACCTTTGTCAGAAATCAATTGGGCATATTTGTGTGGTCTGTTTCTGGATTCTAGATTCTGTTCTGTGTGTTTATCCTTCATCCAACACCACACCATCTTGATTATTGTTGCTATAAGCCCTGAAATTGGGTAGACTGATTCCTGCCACCTTATTGTTCTTTTTCAAAATTATGTTAGCTATTATTATTCCTTTTCCTTTCCCTATAAGTTTTAGAATAATCTTTCCTACATGTACTAATGAGTTTGCTGGGCTTTTGATAGTGTTTGTATTAAACCTATGTATCAGTTTGGAGAGGATTGACATCTTTACTATGTTGAGTATTCCAATCCATAAACATGGTATGTCTCCCCCTTTTATTTAGATCTACTTAGATCTCTTTAGTCAGTGTTTTGTAGCTTTCAGCATACAAGTCTTATGCATATATACCTATGTATTTCATTTTTTGAGTGGCTGTAAATGCTATTGTATTGTAAATATCACTAGCCATATATTCATTGCTAGTATATAGAAATACAATTGATTTTTGCATGTTGATCTTGTATCCTGCAACCTTAGGAACTCAATTATTTGTTCTAGGAGTTTTTTGGTATTATTTTCTTTTGTTTTGTGTTTGCTTTTATAACATTCTTTGTATTTTCTGTGTGGACCATCATATCATTTCTATTTCTTCCTTTCCAATCTGTATGCTTTTTCTTTTCTTAACTTATTGCGATGTGATGTTGAATATGAGTAAGGAGAACTGATGTCCTTACTTTGTTCCTGGTGAAAGTATTCAATGTTCCACCATTAAGTATAATGTTAAGGGTAGGCTTTTACTGGATATTCTTTATCAAGATGAGGAAATTCTCCTCTATGTTTATTTTTCTGAAAGTTTTAATCATAAATGAATGTTGAATTTCATGAAATTCTTTTTCTGTATCAATTGCTATGTGATTTTTCTTTATCCTGTTGATGTGGTGTATGACATTAATTGATGTTTCAATTTTGAACTAGAATTGCATCCTGAATTAAACCCAATTTGGTCAGGGTATATAATTATTTTAGTGAACTATTGAATTGCTAATATCTTTATAAGAGATTTTTACATCTATATTTATTTTTTAAGTATGTTTCTACTTCCTTATTGAATTATTCTTATGATGGGTGATTTAAAGTCTTAGTTATCCTAGCATCTCTGTCTTTTTGGTGTTGGTGTGTGTTGGTTGTTTTTGTTTGTTCATGAGCTTGTTCTAGTTCTTGGTATGATGAATGATGTTCCATTGGAACCTGGACATTTGGGATATTATGTATGAGGCTCTATATCTTATTTGGACCTTTTGTTTTAGATTGTCTTCTGTGACATCACTCTGGCAGGGGAAGGGGTCTGCTGTGTTTTTACTGCCAGGTGGGGGTAGAAGTCCAGGCTCCATGCTGGGCCTCCATGGACACTTGTGGGGGGGGTGGGGGCTCTTTCTTACTGCTGCATGGGAGTGACAGGCCCAGCTCCCCAATGATCTCATTGATAGCACTTGGCTGGGGGGAGGATCAGAAGAGCCCTGTGGCCTGTACAGACCCTACAGAGTTGAGGGATGTTCATTACCAACAGGTGAAGATGAAAGGCCTGGCTCCCTCTGGGAGTGGGTGGATCAGTTGGGGACTCTTCACAGCCCAGGGGATAGTGGAGGCCTGGCCTCTCTACTCTGCTTTTGCTGGTGTGACTGGGGTTGGTGTGCAGACTTTTCAGTGTCTTTGGCCTGGAGTAGGGCAGTTATTGCCTGAAAGTTTCCTTCTTGTAAGGCTGCCCCATTCTGGTTCTTTGGCTAGAGAGAGTTGGTTCTTCTTTTGCTCTGTGCCTGTTGGTGTTTCTGAGTGGCCCACTTCTCCAGCACTTGGTCTGGGATATATGGGGCAAAAAGAAAGTGCAGGAACTCCCGCCATATTGTTCCTCAGTCTCGAGATCTCTGCCTGCTTTCCTCTGCTTTTCAGTCTTGTGATGTTTTAGTTGTATTCAGTGGGAGGAATAGGGAAAATACTTCTCTATCTTCCCAGGGGCAGAGTCATCACAATTGTCATTTAAATATCTAATTTTTATTAAGAATAGTGCATTTATTTTGAGTCATGTTTTGAAAGCCAAGATAAATGTAATAAGGTTTTATATAGCCTCATAGGACACTGGGATACTCTGTATGATCCACATTTGAATTATTTTTACAACTTGGATTTATGGATTTTTTTCTTATTTTGTTAGAACCTATCAATGTCATTGTCTATTCCTGACATTAATGTTTACTGATGCTTGGTGCTTTATGGTTAGGTTTCAGATTGGATGTGAACTTCAGGTAGTATTTTTATAATATGAATGAGCTACTTTGTCTTAGGTTTTTCTTGTTTTTAATCAGAAATGAGTGCTCAATCTTATTAGATGGCTGTTTTGCTCTCCATAGGAAAGTTTATGTACTTAGTCTTTGGTTATTAATATATGTTGGCTTTAGGCGCTATCACTAATCTAATAGACAGAGCTAATGCTGAGCCCTTGGTTGGAAATACCATCTGTTCTTAGGATCTTCGTGTGGCAGCAGCTTAAACAAGTGAGACAGCTCTTTTTCTCTTATGTACACATTCCAGGGTAGGCACTTTGTGGTGGTGTGGCAGGTCTGATCCACAAAACTCTCAGCAACCCAGTCTCCATCTACCTCACCACCTGTGTCCCTAGTGTGTGGTTTTCATCCTCATGAACCAAGATGACAGAGAGAGACTTGTCTATTATGACTGTATTCCCAGCAACAGCAGGGGAGAAAGGGAATAGGAACACGCTGTCTTTCAGGAATATTCCAGAAGCCCTGACATGACCTTTCTTATATCTCCTTGGCCACATCTAGCTGCATGGGAGGAAAATGCGGTCTTTATTCCAGGTAGCCAAGAACCCTGATGAAAATAAGGGGCTCTCTTGTGGTGCCAGTGGTGGAGCAGGGTTATTGGGGACAGCCAGGTGACAGCCGGGTGACTCTGCTGCAGCTGCCTCTTGCAGCGCCTGTGCTACAGCTCAGCAGTCCATGGGAAGCCCTCCAGTCCCTCCAGCTGGGGGCCGTGTGCTGGGGGTGTGTGTGCTGGGGTCTTCCCAGCAGCCTTTCTCTCCCTCCCTCTGGGAGCAGCACTTGTGGCCCTGGGTGCTCCCCCAACATTCTTTGCAGTCCTTGGAGGTGGGTATTCTTCTGCATTTTTCACTTCCTCCAGCCTCACTGGTTCAGTCCCTTGGTCTGTTGCTGACTCAGGTTCTCTGTTCTAATTCGAAATTGTGCAGGGCAGTCAAGGTGATGGAGAGACCAAGGAACCCTAACGCCCACCCTCAGGCTGGATCCCATAGTGATGGCGGTTTCAAGGGCCATCAGGGAGGGGCATTTTGAGAATATCGTCTATAAAGGAAGATGGGAGATGGTGCTGGGTGAAGGGCAGAGTCTTACCTGCTTGATTTGGCTTTGGGGGGATTTTAACCTTTTTGTAGGTGCAGGTCAGAGACTTAAAAGATGAGGCAGTGAGCAGAGCGTGAAGCGATGGGATTGGTGGCGCTGCGCAGGAGGGATGGCCCTGCAGTGACCGCTGTGGTTCAGCGTGAGGCTGAGGGCTGGACTTGTGGGTCCTGTTTACTCTCCAGATGTTATCATCTCCTGTGATGACTTTGAGACCGCTTAACTCACAGCCCCAAAGTGGCAGAGCCACGCTTTGGCGCCAGGCAGCCGGCTGCTGGACGTCAAGGCTGTCCTTACCCTGAGACCCCTGTGCGGGTCTCCACAGGGCTCTGTCCCCGTGCTGGCCTAGGTGCTGCCTGCTGAATCTCAAGTCCTGGCACCTGGTTAATTGGCTTGAGAAGCCGAGGGCTGTTGATTCTCCCCGTGACTTTGGGGCTGCCTGGGAGAACGTGCAGAACTTGCGCCGAGTTTCCTTAGGGTCCTTTCCTGGTGGCCTTCTGTGTTTGCGCAGCTGCTTCTGTTTTCCCACCTGGCCAGTGCCTTTGTGCATTGGGGCAGTGACAGTCTCTGGAAGTTTCCTGAGGTGCCCACATTCCTGACGCTGATCCTGGTTTGTGGGTGTGTGGCCCGAGCTAGCACCTGGCCTAAGTTCCCTCCACCCCAGCACAGCTGGCTCCCTGCAGACAGCCCCTTTCGGTGGACTGCGTCTCAGGCCTTGTCCCCAGACACCCCTCAGTTTAGGAAGGGGCCTCAAGCCTCTTGGCCAGGCATGAGATGTGCACAAGCTCCCACGCTCTGTGTGGTAGGGCCTTTCTGTCCCTGAGGCTATCCCTGTACAGCGTGGTACAGCTGTGTCCTCTCCCTGTGTGACCTAATGTGGAGAGTGGTCACAGACAGTTGAGCCTCTCGTGGCATCCCTTCCTCTGCATCCCCTCCCAGCTGGGAGCTGTGTGGGGGCCACATGGGGGCTACAGTGGAGCCACATGGGTACCTCTTGGGGGCCATCGTGGGGGCTGAGGTGGGGGCTGTGGTGGTGCCTTGGTGGGGTGAGCTCTCAGTGTAGACCTGGGTCTTGCTCAGGATACACCACCAGGCAGCACACTCTGGGGCCAGGATCCAGGTAGGCCTCACCTGGATGAGCAAACTCAGCTGCATCTGGCATCAGGCAGGGCTGGGCCTGGCCTTCCTCCTCCAGAGTTTGTATGGACATAACTTACCTGAGGAGACTTCTCAGGTGTGTCAAATACGTCCTCCCATCAGAAAATGAGCTGTGCACATGAAGCGCTGTCTGTAACATGGAGCAGAGAGGGTGAGCTCCTCACGGCCACTTCCCAGAGGTCCACTAGGCTTTTGGGATCTGTGTGGCTGTTTTCATCATGGCTGCCCTGATAGACTCTGAGCATGAAGGCGTCTGGGCAACTGTGCTTCTTCTGGGAAAGTCACACGGGATGGCAGCCACTCTTCGGACAGGGATGTGCCCTCAGGCACTGCAGAATGGGCCCGTGGTCCAGGAGGGGCTCCCAGCCCTGAGAGCTGTACCGGCAGGCCTGGGCTGGGCTGGGGGACAGGCAGGAAGGGGATGTGTCTCAGGACCGGGTGCCTGAATGGCTCTTGCTGAGGGAAGAGCTGCTGACGTGCACCCAGACAGGCTGTGGGTGAGGGGCTTGGAGGCCAGAGAGGGACAGTGAGAGGCATCGAGCTTCCCCTGCTTCTCCAGCCTAGGTCCTCACTTGTCAGTAGGAGTAGGATGTTCTACCTGATTCCTCTTGGGATTTAAACTCTGCTCTTTCATTTTCCTTTCCAAAGTAGAGTGGAAGTGGGCATGTGGGGGGAGCTGAGGGGTAAGTGGGGTCTCTCACACCATGATTCTGGAACACGGATTCTCAGACATAGGGGTGTGCCAGCTGGGCTTGAGGTCAGGGAGGGTCCACCTGGAAGAGGAGAGTCCAGATCTACTCATGCCCTCAGTCCAGATGAGGAAACTGAGGCCTAGGAAAGAGAAGGGATTCTCCAGGGTGGCACAGCTCATTTTGAAAAACCCAAATGTTTATTCTTTTCTCTCGGGGGAAAAGAAAATGCTTGACCTACACAGATAAGGGAGAAATAAGACAAACATAAAGGAAAAATGCCATGTAGTCCCCTGGCCCACTTATCTGTGTAAGAACAAGAACCCTCTTTGTGCCCTGGGAGGTCAGTTAGTGTTTATAAGCCAGTTGGGAAAACTCTTTTTGGGGTATGTTGGAGCAGTGTGGTTGGGGAGAGAGGCCAGGTGGGGCCCTGGTTGGAGACGGTGGTGTTTTCTCATCTGTGGTTGTGCTGTACACTGAAGCTGGGAGTGCCTGGGTGGGCAGGCCAAGACTCAGCACCTGGGCCCAGGGAATGGCGTGAGGGGTGCGGTGGGCATGGGCAGGTGTTTGAGAGGCCATGCCAGTGCTTGGCCAGGGCTCCTGGAGAAAGTTACTTGTTCAGTGGCAGTCCAGGCCTGGGTGTGAACCCATTGAGGCTCTGGGGGCTGGGCAGGATCTGCAGGAATGGACTCATGTCAGCTGTGCGTGAGGAGGAAGTCCTGTAGCCCCACGTTGAGGGCAGCTCTTCACTACCAACCTCGCTGGGGAGGATGTGGTGAGCTAGAGCAGGCTCCTCCATCTGACGTGGGCCCTTCTCTTCTGTCCAGGAGCGGCTCCTCATGAGCCTCCTGCCACGGAATGTTGCCATGGAGATGAAGGAAGACTTTCTGAAGCCCCCTGAGAGGATTTTCCACAAGATTTACATCCAGAGGCATGACAATGTGAGGTAAGGCGGGCACTGACCCAGCTCAGTAGTGGGCCTGGGGACCTGAGGTGTAGAGGTGATGGGAGGAGGTGAGGAGTGGATGGTGAAGGTGGGGAGGTGATGGTGGAGGTAGGAAAGTGATGGATGGAGGTGGGGAGGTGATGGCGGAGGTGGGAAGGTGAGGGGTGTAGACCAAGGGTCTCAACTGTGAGGAGAGGAAAGGGCAGGTGTGGTTAAGAGGCTCAGGTGGGCAACTGCCCAGTAGGGAAGCAGGTCCCATATGTAGGGGGCCTATTGGCTTCTTGGGTGATGCATGTCACAGTTATCTTTCCTGTTCCTTATTTCAGTAAACTTACACTTCCTGTGTTGACTGAGGAGGGTCAAAACTTTGTCCCTAAATCCAGGTTTGGGCAGTGACATTTTGGGGTGGGAATTTGCCATGTCAGAATAATAGCTGGGCATTATACTAGTTGGTGCCAGGGTCTGGGATAGGCATACTACTCTTTCTCACTCTGGTCATCTCATAACAGCCCTAGGAGGTAGGGGTGGTTGTTCCCATTTTATAGGTGAGGAAACTAAACCCTCAGAGTGAACCTACTTGCTATAGACACTTTGAGGTTTGCTTGTTTCCTTTAAAGATTCTTTTAAAAAGTATTTATTTCATTAAATTGTGCATTCCTTTTTAAAATACTTTTTATTGAAGTGTAATGTGCTTAGAGTAGTTGAGTGTTGCCTGTTTGGGATTAACACTTTACATAAACGTCACTCCGGTAGGAGATGGCGTTTGAGGGACCCAAAGCATTATCCTTTACTGTTGTTCTTTGCTGGCTTTTCTGGGTGTTGGTGGCAGGCGTCCCTGCCCATTGGGCCCCTGAAGACACAGAGGTTAAAAAAACTCTCATTCTTTCTTGTGTTTAGCACCACAAAGTGGGTCCCTGAGAGCTGAGTACTTACTTGTTCATTGGAAATGAGTCAAGGTTTGTGGATCCATCAAAGTCTGACTCATCCCTGTCTGCTGAGCCAGCATGGCTAATCACTGCCTGGTTAAGAGGTCACCAGGCACTGTTCTGAGCACACCTGTGACCTTTTTCACTCTTCACTGTCAGGCTGTTGAGTAAGGGCCAGTGTTGTACTTGTTCAGTATAGGAGGATCCTGAAGCAATGTGGAGTAAAGGCCCAGGTGGGTGGAAAGTAGCTGAAGAGCCAGCACTTGAGCCCAGAATCATTCCAGAAGTTGTTCTCAGAACATCTCTGCTAAATACTTGGTTCTGTTTAATATCATCACACTCCTGTGAGCTATTGGTATTATCACCTCCATTTCATAGGTGAGGACATTTAGGTTCAGTAAAGTGAAGCATGTATGCAGGACTCCCTGACCAGTGAGAGGCAGGCTGGGACAGGTCCTGGGGTTAGCTTACACTGATATCTGTCTTGACGTTTCCCATTTCACCCACTATCTCTTGTTAGTGGGTAAGGACACAACACAGTGACCCAATCCCCTACTGAGAGGAGCAGACCACCAGAATAATCCAGGGAGTACCTCAAGGGGAACCAGAGCCTCTCCATACTGCAGGGAGGGCATCAAATGTAGCTAGAGCTCAGAGAGTAAGCAGATAGAAAATCCCAGCTCTAAGCTTCCCCCTGGGGAGTGAGAGAGTTGATCAGTATGACCACTGCCCCAACTTCTGTGGGGCTGCCCAAAGAACAAGCATCTTCTCTCTAGTCCTGGATCTCTGACAGGTCTGGTACAAGCTGGCTACCCAGGAGGCTGTGGCTTGGGCAACCATAGCTATCACAACAGCCATACATCGTGAACAACACCACCATCCATACGCTCGACATCTAGAACAAAAGCTTATAGAGTCACGAGAAGATTGGCTGATTGGTGGCACCTCTCTGGTAGAGCCAGGGAATCTCTTCCTGATAGGCCAGCCCTTTAAGACTGAAGGATCACTTGTCAAAATGAACAACATAGAGAGTCCAAACAAAGGAGAAGAACCAATCCAAAAAGTCCAAACAAGAACAGATATGCTCCAAAAAACAACCTAAGAAAGATTTGCTCATGGGAATGAAAAAAACTCTGCATAAGGAGTCAAAGGGCAAAAAATAAATGCTGAAAAAGTGCAGAGAATTTCCAACAAAATCATGAACCAAAAATTCAAAAAGGCACAGACAGAACCAAGGCGATAAGGTCAATCACTGAACAGAACAAATTCATCAGAGGAACAAAAAAGACAAGCAGAATAAAGAATGAAGGAAGGGTACGGATAGGGAAATATCAGGGACCAACATAAAAAGATGGAAAAGAGAGAAAGAAGGGAATTAGGGGAAAGGCAAAACCAAATATTAAAACATGTATATGGATAAATGAAAACAATGGAAAGGACAAAAGGACAATATTGAAAGCAGCAAGAAAATAGTGACTTGTTACATACAGTAGAACCTGCATGAGATAATATATGGATTTTTCAGCAGAAACTTTGCAGGCCAGAAGGAAGTGGGATGATACATTCAAAGTGCTGAAGGAAAAACTACTGACCAAGGATACTATGCCTGGCAAAACTCTCCTTCAAAAATGAAGGAGAGATAAAAACCTTCCCAGACATTCAAAAGCTGAGGGTGTTTATGACCACTAAACCTGCCTTATAAGAAATGCTAAAGGGAATCTTACGTTAAAACAAAACGATGTTAAACAGCAACATTATAGCATAAGAAAGTATGAAACTCATTGGTAAGGATAAATATGTAGACAAATACAAAATACTGTATTACTGTAATTGTAAATCACTTTTTATTCTACCATAAAAGTGAAAAGACAAAAATATTGAAAATAACTGAAAATATCTTAAAAGATATGCATATGAATAGATGTAAATTGTGACAACATAAAATAAATCTTGGGAGAGAAGTTAAAGTACAGAGTTTTTGTTTGTGATTGAACTTAATTTGTCATCAGCTCCAAATAGACATTATATTTTTTGTATGCACCCAGGTAACCACAAAGAAAAAATAACTATGGAAATTACACAAAAGAAAGAGGGAAAGGAATCAAAGCATATCAGTACAAAAAATCAACATAACACAAAGAATTCAGAAACAGAGGGAAAAACAGACAAAAGAACTTAAAGAGTAACAGAAAACAAGTAACAGAATGGCAATAGTAAGCCTAGATTGGATTAATCTCCCCGATCAAAAGACATAGAGTGACTGACTGGATTAAAAACAACAACAACAATAACAAGCTGAATTGTATGCTGTCTGTAAGAAACTCACTTAGATTTAAAGACACACAGACGGAAAGTGAAGGGATGGAAAAAGATTATTCATGCAAATGATACTCGAAAGAGAGTAAGGGTGGCTGTGCTTGTATCAGACAAAATAGATTTTAAGTCAAAAACTGTCAGAAGAGACTAGAAAGATATTTTGTAATGTAGTGATACAAGGGTCAATCCATCAGGAAGGTATAACAGATGTTAATTTAAATGTATCCAACATAAAAGAACCTAAATATATATAGCACGCATTCATAATTGAAAGGAGAAATATACAGGAAAACAATAATATTATAGTAGGAGACTTCACTGGTCCACTTTCAACATTGGACAGAACAGATAGAATATCAAAAAAGAAAGCGGAAAATTTTAATAACACTATAGACCAAGTGGACCTAATAGATTTATAGGACGTTTCACTCAACAGCAGAATACACATTTTTCTCAAGTGCACATGGATCTTTATCTAGGATAGACCACATGTTAGGTAAAAAGAGTGAAATCATATCAAGTATCTTTGCCGACCACAATGGAATGAAACTAAAAATCAATAACAGAAAGAAAACTGGAAAATTCGCAAAAGTGTGGAAATCAAACAACACACTCTTGAAAAAATATTAAGTAAAAAAAGAAATCAAAAAGGAAATTATAAATTACCTCCAGACAGATGAAAATGAAAACACAACATTCCAAAACTTACGGGATGCAGCAAAAGCAGTAATAAGAGGGAAGTTCATAGTGATAAATGCCTACATTAAAAAAGAAGAAAGATTTCAAATCAGTAATCTAAATTTACACCTCAGGGAGCTAAACAGAAAAGAAAAAATTAAGCCAAAAGTTGGTAGAAGGAAGGAAATAACAAAATTAGAGCAGAAATGAATGAAATAGAAAATAGAAAAAGAATAGAAAAAATC
Source organism: Daubentonia madagascariensis (assembly GCA_023783475.1). Classification (NCBI taxonomy): domain Eukaryota; kingdom Metazoa; phylum Chordata; class Mammalia; order Primates; family Daubentoniidae; genus Daubentonia; species Daubentonia madagascariensis. The sequence continues at coordinate 14,965,569 of JAKFHU010002658.1, forward strand.
TACAAAACTAAGAGTTGCTTTGGGAAAAGATAAACAATATTGACAAATCCTTAGCTAGACTAACCAAGACTCCAATAATATTAGAAATGAAAAAAGAGATATTACAACTGATGCCACAGAAATAAAAAGGATCATAAGAGACTACTGTGGACAATTACACAAACTGGATAACTTAGGAAAATTCAAATAAATACCTATGAACATAACCTGCCAAGACTAAATCATTAAGAAATAGAAAGTTTGAACAGATGTATGAATAGTATGTAGATTGACTTAGTTATCAAAACCTCCCAGCCATGGAAAGCCCAGGCCCAGATGGCTTCACTGGTAAATTCTACCAAATATTTAAAGAAGAATTAGTGGTAATTCTTCTCAAAGTCTTCAAAAAATTGAAGAGGAAGGAACACTTTTAAACTATGAATTCGGCATTACTCTGTTACCAAAGCCAGACAAGAACACTATAAGAAAAGAAAACTACAGGTCAATATCCCTGATAAATGTAGATGCAAATGTCCTCAATAAGATACTAGCAAATGCAACCAAGAGCACATTAAATGAATCATATACCATGACAAGTGGGTTTATACTTGGGATGCAATAATGGTTCAACGTGAACGAAAATCAACTGATGGGATACAACCTATTAAGAGAATAAAGAATGAAAATCACAAGATCATCTCAATACCTGCGTAAAGAATATTTGACAAAATTTAACACCCTTGCATGGTAAACACTCTCAACAAACTAGGATAGAAGGAAAGTACCTCAACATAATAAAGGCTATATATGAAAATCTCACAGCTACCATCATACTTGGTGACGAAAAACTGAGAGCTTTTCCTCTAAGATCCAGGAACAAGATGAGGATGTTCACTCTCACCTCTTCTATTCAACATAGTACTGGAAGTCCTGGACAGAGCAATTAGGCAAGAAAAAGAAAAAAAAAAAAGCATTCAGAGTGGAAAGGAAGAAGTAAAATGGTTTTTCTTTGCAGATTATATGATCTTATGTATAGAAAACTCTAAAGACTCCATAAAAACTGTTATAACTAATAAATGAATTTAGTAAAGTTTCAGGAAACAAAGTCCACATACATAAATGAGTGGTGTTTCTATACACTAACAAGGACTATCTGAAGAGGAAATTGGAAAAGCAATCCCATTTACAATCACACCAAAAAGAATAAAATACCTAAGAGAAAACTTAAGTAAGGAGGTGAAAGACGTATATACTCAAAGCTATAAGACATTGATGAAAGAAATTAAACAAGACACAAATAAATGGAAAGACATCCTGTGTTCGTGGATTGGAAGACATAATATTATCAAAATGTCCGTACTACTTGGAGTGATCTACAGAATCAGTGGAAACCCTATTAAAATCCCAATGACATTTTAAAAATAAAGAAATAGAAAAAACAATTCTAAAATTTATTTGGAAGCACATAAGACCCTGGATAACCAAAGCAATCTTTAGCAAGAATATCAAAGCTGCAGGCATCAGACCTCCTGCCTTCAAATTACACTACAAAGCTAAAGAAATTAGAACAATATGGTGCTGGTACATAGACTGATGGAATAGAATAAAGAGCCCAGAAATAAATCCACATACATATACAGATATGGTCAGCTAGTCTTTAAAAGGGTGCCACCAAGTGTATACAATGGGGAAAGGATAATCTCTTCAGTGTATGGTGTTGGGAAAAATGAATATCCATGTGCAGAATAAAATTGAACCTTTATCTGATACCATAAATAAAAATCAACTCAAAATGGATTAAAACTTTAAATGTAAGACATGAAACTATAACTCGTAGAAAAAAACATAGGGGGAAAGCTCCATGACATTGGTCTTGGCAATCATTTCATAGATATGACACCAAAAACATAGGCAACAAAAGTAAAAATAAACATGTGGGATATCATCAAATTAAAAAGCTTCTGCTCAGTAAAAGAAATGATCAGCAAAAGGAAAATATAACCTACAGGATGGGACAAAATATTTTTAAACTATATATCTGATAAGGAGTTAAAATAAAAAATATATAAGGAACATATACAACTCAATACCAAAAATACACATATCTTGATTTAAAAAATGGGCAAAGTACCTAAATAGACACTTCTCAAAAAAGAAATTCAGATTGCCAATGCACATGTGAAAAGATACTCAGCATCTTTAATCATCAGGGAAAGGCAAGTTAGAATTACAATGAGATATCACTTTACACCTGTCAGAATGGCTATTATTATAAAGACATGAGATAAGTGTTGGTGAGTGATGGAAGAAAGGGAACCCTGCTTGTAGGAATGTAAATTAGTATAGCCATTATGGAAATCAGTGTGGAGAATTTCTCAAAAAATTAAAAACAGAACTACCATATCATCCAGCAGTCCCACCTCTGAGTATATATCCAAAGGAAATGAAATCACTATGTTGAATATTTATGTGTACTCCCATGTTCATTGTGGCAATATTTGCAACAGGTAAGATATGGAAGCAACCTAAATGTCCTGAACAGATGAATGAAGAAAATGCAGTGGAATATTATTCAGTCTTAAAAAAGAAGGAAGGAGCAGCACCCAAGTAGTGTCACCAGCCTCACAGATTCCCAGAGTAGGGATCATCCCTGCACCCTGCCCCCAAGTGAGGAGTGCCCCAGCTCAGCCACAGGTCAACCAGCCTGCTTCCCCAGAGCAGGGAGCCATCCAACAGCTCAACTCCAGAGGATTAGAACCCATGTAGGTAGACCATCTACATAAACCTCTGCAGCCTAAGCCACTGAGGCTCTCACAGGCATCACAGATACTGCCTATAGCTGGAAAAAACTGCACAGAGACTAACCTAATGCACCCACCCAGAACACAGCTAACATACCCTACCCATCTGACTCCCCAGGACACAACTGCAGCTGCAGGTGAAAGTCTTTCCCCATGAAAGCCACTCTAAAAAATTGGAGGAGGCAACTGTTCTACCAGATGCACAGATATCAGTGTAGGGAAACAGAAAACATGAAGAGGAAAGGAAATATGACACTATCAAAGAAATCCAATAATTATTCTGTAGCTGACCCCAAAGATAGGGAAATTTATGAATTGCTTGAAAATGAACTCAAAATAATAACCTTAAGGAAACTCAGCAAGAAACAAGAGAATGTAGATAGACAATTTAACAAAATCAGGAAAACAATTCATGATCTGAATGAGAAATTCAACAAAGTGATAGTTATCATAAAAAAGAACCAAACAGAAATCTTGGAGCTAGAGAATTCAATGAATGAAATAAAAAATACAATCAAGAGCTTTAACAATAGATCAAGCAGAAGAAAGAATTTCTGAACTTGAAAACATGTTTTCTGAAATAACCCAGTCAGACAAAAAAAAAAAATAAATAAATAAAGAAATGAAAAAATCCTAGAGGACTGTGGAACCACTATTATGTGAACAAATTTTCGCATTATGAAATTTTCAGAAGGAGAAGAGATGGGAAAAGGCATAGAAAACCTATTTAATGAAATAGTAGTTAAAAACTTCCCATATCTTGGCAGAGATATCCAGACATCAAGATCCAGGAAGCCCAAATGTTCCTAAATAGTTTCAACGCAAAAAGGTCCTCCTTGAGGCACATTATAGTCAAACTGTCAAAAGTCAAAGAGAGGATTCTAAAGATAGCAAGAGAAATGTGTCAAGTCATCTATAAGGGAATTCCCATTAAATTAATAGCAGATTTTTCAGCAGAAATGTTGCAAGCCAGGTTTGAATGGGATAATATAGTCAAAGTGCTCAAAGTAAAAACTATCATTCTGGAATACTGTACCCAGCCAGCCTATCCTTCAGCAATGAAAGAGAAATAGTCTTTCCCAGACAAGCAAAAACTGGGGGAATTCATCACTACTGGACTGGCCTTAAAAGAAATGCTTAAGGGAGTCCTACATCTGGAAGTGAAAGGCCAATACCATTATGCAAACATGGGAAAGTATAAAACTCACTGGTAGAGCAGATATACAAATGAGAAGGAGAAAAAAATCATACCCTGTCATGACAGAAAACCCCCAAACTGCAAAGATCAACAATAAAGGAAAAAGAAAGAAACAAAGGAAATATAAAACAACTGAAAACAAATGACAAAGTGACAGGAGTAAGTCCTCACTTAATAATAACCTTGAATGTAAACAGATTAAATTACTAACTTACAAGATGGAATGGCTGAATGGATAGTAAAACAAGACCTAACTATATGCTGCCTACAAGAAACTCACTTCATTGTAAAGACACACACAGACTGAAAGTGAAAGGTTTGAAGAAGATAATGCATTCAACTGGAAGACAAATACAAGCAGGAGTAGATAAAATTATATCACATAAAATAAATATTAAGTTAAAAACTGTAAAGAAAGACAAAGAAGATCACTCTATAATGATAAAGGGATCAAGCTGGGTGTGGTGGGGTGTACCTGTAATCTTAGCTACTAGGGAAGCTCAGGAGGGAGAATCACTTGAGCCCAGGAGTTCAAGGCTGCAGTGTGCTATGTTCGTGCCTGTGAATAGTCTCTTCCTTCCAGCCAGGGCAGCACAGCGAGACCTCGTTTCTATTAAAAAAATAAAAAATAAAAATCAACAAATGAAAATGGGAACACCACATGCCCGAACCTATGGGATATAGTGAAAGCAGTACTAAGAAGGAAGTTTATAGCAATAAATGCCTGCATCAAAAAAGTAGAAAAGTTTCAAATAAACAACCTGACAATGTACCTCAAGGAACTAGAAAAGTAAGAACAAACCAAAAACAAAATTAGTAGAAGGGAAAAAATAATAAAGGCCAGAGCAGAACTAAATAAAATAGAGACTAAAAAACAACGTAACAGAGCAATGAAACAAAAAGTTTGTTCTTTTTAAGAAGACAAACAAAATCAACAAAGTATTAGCTAGACTAAGAAAAAAGAGAAGGTGCAGATAAATAAAATCAGAAAAGAAAAGGGAGATATTACAACTTACACCACAGAAATACAAAATATCAATTAGATACTATTATGAACAACATAGACCAACAAATTGGAAAACCTGGAGGAAATGGACATATTCCTGGACACATGATATCTACCAAGATTGAACCAGGAAGAAATGAAAAACTTACACAGACCAATAATGAGCCAAAAGATTAAATCAGCAATAAAAAGCCCTCCAACAAAGAAAGCCCAGGACTGGATGGCTGTACTGCTGAATTCTACCAAACTTTAAAAGAACTAACACCAGTTCCTCTCAAACTGTTCAAAAAAATTGAATTGGAGGGAATTCTTCCAAACTCATTCTATGAGGCCAGCATTATCCTGATACCAAAACCAGACAAGGACACAAGAAAAAAAGAAAACTATAGGCCAATCTCCTTGATCAACATAGACACAAAAATCTTCCATAAAATACTAGCACACTGAATCCAACATCACATCAAAAAGGTTATACATCATGTTCAAGTGGGATTTATCCAAGGGTTGCAAGGATAGTTCAACATATGCCAATCAATAAATGTGATATATCACATCAACAGAATGAAGGATAAAAAAATTACATGGTCATCTCAATAGACGCAGAAAAAATACTTGATAAAATTCAACATCCTTTCATGATAAAAACTAAGCAAATTAGGTATAGAAGGAATGTACCTAAACAAAATAAAGTCTATATGTGACAAACCCATAGCCAATGTCATACCGAATGGGAAAGGTTGAAAACTTTCCCTCTAAGAACTGGCACAAGACAAGGATTCCCTCTTTTACCACTGTGTTTGGACATAGTACTAGAAGTTATAGCCATAGCAATTAGGCAAGATAGAGAAATAAAAGGCATCCAGATTTAAAAAGGAGGAAATAAAATTGTCCCTGTTTGCAGATGACATGATCTTATATATAGAAAAACCTAAATACTCCACCAAAAATCTTAGAATTGATAAACAAATTCCATAAAGTTGCAGAATACAAAATCAATATACAAAATCAGTAGCCTTTCTATACACCAAATAGTGAGCTAGTGAAAAGCAAATCTAGAAAATAATCCCACTTACAATATCTACAAAAAATAAAGTACTTAGAAATAAATTTAACCAAAGATGTAAAAGATCTCTACAATGAAAACTGTAAAACCATGATGAAAGAAATTGAGGACAAGCAAAATAAATGGAAAGACATTTCATGTTCATGGATTGGAAGAGTAAGTATTGTGAAAATGACCATACTACCCAAAGTGATCAGATTTAATACCATCCCTATCAAAATACCAATGACATTCTTCACAGAGATAGAAAAAAACAATCCTACAATTCATATGAAACTAGAAAAGACCCTGAATAGCCAAAGCAATCTTGAGCAAAAAGAATAAAGCTGGAGGCATCACACTACCTGATTTCAAAGTATACTACAAAGCTGTAGTAACCCAAACTGTATGATATTGTCATAAAAACATACACATAGAGCAACAGAACAGAATAGAGAATCCAGAAATAAATTCATGTATTTTCAGCCAACTGATTTTTGACAAATATGCCACAAACATTCATTGGGGAAAAGGCACAGTCTCTTCAAAAAATGGTGCTGGATAAACTGGATATACATATGCATAAGAATGAAACTGGACTCCTATCTCTTACCATACACAAAAATCAACTCAAAATTGATTAAAGACTTAAGTGTAAGGCCTGAAACTATGAAATTACTAGAGGGAAGCATAAAGGAAATGCCTTAGGATCTTGGTCTGGGCAAAGATTTTATCGTTAAGTCCTCAAAATCATAGGCAACAAGATAACTAGAGATGTGATTATATCAAACTATTATAAAAAGCTTCTGCACAGCTTTTAACAGTCAACAGAGTGAAGCGACAACAGAAGGATGGGAGAGAACATTTGCAAACTATACATCTGACAAGGGATTAATATCCAGAATATACAAAGCACTCAACAGCAAACCCCTCCCCAAGTAATCTAATGAAAAAATGGGCAAAGAATCTGGATAGACATTTTTCAAAATAAGACATACAAATGGCCAACAAATATATGAAAAATGGCTCAACTTCATCAGGGAAATGCAAATCAAAACCACAATGAGATATTATCTCACCCTTAGAATGGTTATTATCAAAAAGACAAAGAACTAATGCTGGTGAGGATGTGGAGAAAGGAGAACTCTTACTCACTGTTGGTGGGACTGTAAATTAGTACAGCCACTATGGAAAACAGTATGGAGAGTCCTCAAAAAGCAAAAAATAGAACTGCCATATGATCTAGTAATCCCACTATTGGGTGTATATCCAAAGGAAAGGGAATCAGCATGTCGAAGAGATATCTACACTGACTGTTTATAGCAGCACTGTTCACAAGATCCAAAATATGGAATCAACCCCAGTGTCCATCAACAGATGAAAGGGTAGAAAATGTGGTATACATACAGAATGGAATACTATTCAGCCATAAAAAAGAATGAAGTCCTGCCATTCATGTCAACATGAGAACATTATGTTAAGTGAAATAATCCAGGCACAGGAAGATAATTATTGCATGTTACCACTCATATATGGAAGCTGAAATAGTTGATCTTGTAGAAGTAGAGATTAGAATAGTGGTTACTAGAGGCTGGGAAGAGTAGGAGGTAGGGGGTAGAGAAAGGTTGGTTAATGGATACAAAATTACAGCTAGACAGGAGGTATAGTACAAAGTTTTAGTTATGTAGGATGTATAAATTCTGGAGACCTAATATACAGCACGGTCATGATATTTAACAATACTGTATACTTGAAATTTGCTAAGAGGATAGGTCTTAAATTTTATCTTATTAATATACTCAAAATGGCAAGTGTGTAAAGGTGATGGGTACTTTCATTAGCTTGATTGTGGTAATCATTTCACCATGTATATGTTTCTCAAAACATAAAGCTGTACACCATACACACCCACACACATGTACACACACACCCACTCACACACAATTTTTATGTCAGTGATATCTCAACAAAGCTGTTAAGAAAAGAAAGTGTGGTATGTATAAAAGTGGAATGCTAGTCAGCCTTTAAAAAGAAGGAGATTCTGCAATATGTGACAACAGATGAAACTTGAGGACACTATGCTAAGTGAAATAAGCCAGTCCCAGAAAGACAAGTACTGCGTAATTCCACTCGTATGAGGTATTTAAAATAGTTCATAGGATCAGAGAGTGGCATGCTGGTTACCAGGGCCTGGGGGGAGGATGAAATGGGGAGTTACTAGTCAATGGCTGTAAAGTTTTATTCAAGAAAGATGAGTAAGCTGAAGATACCTGCTGTAAAATACTTCACCTGTAGTCAACAATAATGTACCCTTAAGTGTTTTAAGACATTAGATCTCATGTTCGGTGTTCTTACCACAATTGAAATTTTTTTAAAAGTCAAGGATCTCCTGGGGCTGCAGCTAGAGTGGGGTGTGGTGCATGACACCCAAGAGCCTTTCTCTTAGCTCTCTTCTCACCTGGAGACAAGAAGTACAGATATGGGGAGTCGATGCTTTTCGTCCCTGCTTGAACATCTCCATTTGCATCCCCTGGTGGGCTCTTTGGTCCCGTATTAACTGGCGGGCTCGTGCTGCTGGGTGCAGATGCAACAGCCTGGGTAAGTGAGGAACTGAGCCTCCCTGCTGGCGGTGGTGCCAGCTCCACCCCAGCCTCTCTGGACACCCTCTGGCAGCTGTCGTAGATGTCGTTCTGTTTCCCAGATGTGAACATCTCATTGATCTCATTACTGTCCTCATTGGAATCCTCCGGTGATTCTGAATCACTCCAGAGTTAAGGTTCATGCTCAGTGCGCCATTTGCAGGTCATGGCAGGCAGATGTCGTCAGAATGGTGGAGTAAGTACATCTGAACGTCCTCTCCTCTGTGAAAGCAGCAAGAATGATGGCAAAGATTGTCAGAATCAATGTTGTGAAAACTGTGGAAATTAACCGAAGGCTTGCAACAATCTAGGAGTTTTTATCTGAGAGAAACAACTAAAGCTCAGGAAGAACAGCAGGCTTCGAGGTGTTGTAACTTAGCCCTTTCTCATCCTCTCATCTCCTCAGCTTCGTGGTAACTTTGAAAACCAACAGTCACAATCACAGTGAAAAACGGCAGCCTGGCACCACTGGACGGGTTCAGACTGGGTCGGTGCTCTTTAAACGCCCCATTCTCAGGGAGTTGTCATTATCTGACCTGTCTGGAAGTTCCATGGAAAACCCCTCTTACCAGAATTGTCTTTATTTGACCTAACTCAAAGCCAAGTGTGAACAGCCTTTGCTCAGCACGCTTGTGGAAAACAATCAGTGGCAATTATTCAATGTCATGGCTGCCTCAGGCAGTGATAACAGTTGGCGCAAACAGCAAGATAACCAAAAAACTTGAAGGAAGAGCTGGGGCATGAGACAGCATAGGGTGCTTTGAAAAGCTCTGGGAATGATTGTAGGAATTTCAGAAGATCATGCTCATGTAGAATTCGTTCAGCGAAGTCACTAAACAAACAACATAAAAAACGAACAGCAACAACAGCAATCCCTGATGGTGGGGCAGGGGGCAGTGGGGAGATCTGATTTCCAGAGTTGCCACATTATATTATTCAGTTCTCAATAAAAATGTATGAGCTATACAAGAAAACCAGTGTGGTTGGCCCACACGCAGGAAAAAATGGCAGTCAGTAGAAACCGTCGCTGAGGAAACCTAGACATTGGTCTTCTTAAACAAAAACTTTGTCAGCTATTTTAAATGTATTTGAAGAACAAACTGCCTCTAAATAACTAAAGGAAATCATGAGAAGGTTTCTCACCAAATACAGCACACCCATAGAGAGACAGAAATTATTTTTAAAAACCCAATCAAGTAGAAATTCCAAATTTGAAAAATATAATAATTGAAATGAAAAATGCACTAGAGGGGCCCAACAGAAGATTTGAGCAGGCGGAAAAAAGACTGAGTGAAATTGAAGTGAGGTTGGTGGAGATTATTGAGTCTGAAGAACAAAATGAAAAAAAGGATGGAGAAAATGGAGAGCTGTGGCCTCAGAGGCCTGCGGGACACCATCATGCGCAGTGATATGTGTATAGTGACGGTCCCAGAAGAGAGGAAAGAGAGAAAGGGGAAGACGGAATATTTCAAGAAATAATTGGTAAAAATGTCCCCAGTATTTTGGAAAACATTAATCTACACCTCTAAGAAGCCTGCTGTACTCCAAGGTGGGTAAACTCAGAGACGCATACCAACACACGTCGCGATTCAACTGTCCAAAGCTAAAGACAAGGAGACAATTTTGAAAGCACCTGGAGAAAAATGACTTATTGTCTACAAGGGATCTTCAACCAGGTTACCAGCTGGTTTTTCAGCAGAGCTCAGGGTGGCCAGCAGGCAGTGACACGCATATTGAAAGGCTAAAATAAAAAGGTAAGAATTCTGTGTCCAGCAGAAATCACAGGAGCAGCACCTGCTGTACCATCTGCCTGGAACCTTCTTCTCCTTTTTTTCTTTTTTAAGACTAGTCAAGTGCAGTGGAACCTTCTTCTTTCAGTGCCTTCGTGCCTCCCTCCCTTTCTCCCCTCCTTCAGTGCTGGTTTACAGTACATACAACTCCATACCCGTCTCCCCTGCTTCAGTTTTCTCCACGGTTGCTTGTGTCACCTTTGACATACTCTGAATGTCTCCCCCTTCTCTGAATAGAATGGAATCTTTCTGAGGGCAGGGATGTTTGAATCTTTGGTTCACTGCTAACTCCCAAGCACCTAGAACTAGGCCAGCACATACAGCCTTCAATAAATATTTATTGAATGAACAAGTGAATAAATGAATGAATGAATTATAATACTTAAAATTATTATAAATGATTATAAACAATTATTGAGCTCTAATTAGATGCAAGGTATGACCTGGACTGTAGTCTTATTCTCATTTTACTGATGAAAGGACAGACATGCAGAACACTTAGATAAGTTGTTGTGGTCCTGCTGCTGTCACCAGCAGAGCTGGACAGTTCCCCTGGAGTCCAGGCTCTAACCCCGTCACCCCTCCTGCCCCTCCTGGCTGTTCCACCTGTGGCAACATCTCCTGTTGTCAGTGAGAATAGTTGTTTCCCTTTATTCTTGGCATTTATGTCTTTCATACAGGGGTGCTGGGGGAGGTGCTCTGGGTTCAGGAAGTCCCAAAGTTAGGGAAAAGCCAACAACACTTTGAAAAAAGGTGAATACATGATTGGGACCTTGTTAAGAGATATCTTAAAGATACAAAATTTTTCCAGACAAAAACATGATTTTTCTTTATTTTTCTAATATTCCACAAAGAGCATGTTTTAATTTTGTAAGAAAACAATAGAAAATATATTTTTAAAGTTTTATTATCTTCAGAAAAAAATAGTTCTGTTCTATGGGTGGACATTGCGTTGTTTAGGTTGACCCCAGTTCTGTAATAAATAGACATCCAGTATATAGATGCTTCAGCACAAGAGAATGTGTTTCCTGCCCTCATTGCAGACTGAAGGGGCAGTGCTTTTGCTCAGTAACTCAAGGGCACTGTCCCCTTCCATTGTGACATTTTGACACCACACCCAGGGCCTCATGGTGACCTGCATCCAGCTGGCAGAAGGGGAAGAATAGGGTGTGGAGGGGCCCATTCATTTAAAAGCACATCACTTCTGCTCAGTGCTGCTGGCCACATTCCGGTTCTGTGGCCCCTCCCATGAAGGGGAGGCATGTCTATTAGAGATCAGGTGGGATGTCCCTGTGTGGTGTGAGTGGTCAGCATGGGGGATGGCAAGCTCTGAATGGCCTCAGCATTTACTCCCCCTGTGGCCAAGAGGGTGTCCTGTAGCTTTTCTGAGCCTCCGCCTTCTCGCCTGTAAAATGGGAACAAGGAAGCCTCATTTCCAGCCTGCATATTGAGGAATAAATGGGGCAATTTATTCTAATGTGATATAAATGTCCATACAACTCTAGGGGTTATTTCCTAAGTGGCAGAGAGGAGAGCGGCCTGGCACCCGTTTCTCTTGCAGCATCCTGTTTGCAGACATCGTGGGCTTCACAGGCTTGGCATCCCAGTGCACAGCCCAGGAGCTGGTGAAACTCCTCAATGAGCTTTTTGGCAAGTTTGACGAATTAGCCACAGTAAGTGCAGTGTTTTTCTTTGTTCAAATTAAATTATAATAGAATTGCTTCTGGAATAACGATATGCCAGGTGGATTCCCTGTATTTGGAATATGAATTAGACTGATTGCTAAGCAATTCTGCTATCAAGGTTATAAATCATCAATTGTTTTTAGCCTGACTGTTGATTGATTCCTTTCCTTGGACCTGAGACTTGCATTTACCAGACAGGAGAATGCTTGCACAAGCTTGGCCAGCATGCCTTCGAATAAGGGCTTCCACATACAAGGCTTTGTTGTGCAGGCCGCACGTAGGTCCGGGTCTGCCCTGTGTGCCGCCGTGCTGCCATTCTGCCCTGTGGCAGACAGAACTGGAGGTTGCAGCCCCTTGTTCTGAGGCAGCCTTGGCTGCAGGCTCTGCTGGAGCAGGCCTTGTCCTGGGCCTGCCACCCACCTGGGATTGGAGCCTGCTGCTGGCAGCCCGGCTGCTGACACATCACGATGCCAGGCCTGGGCAGCGGCCACCCTCGCCCTTGGCAGGCTGCATGCTGGGGATTTTAAAGACTGTCCTCAGACTGGTCACATCTGGCGGCTAAGTCTTGCTGAAGGTCGGGTCAAGGCTACGCTCATAGCCTGGGCTTGTAACATGTGTGTTTAGATGCTGAGACAAGCAAGCCAGCCAAACGTCCACGTGCGGCAAATATTCCCTGGGCCACTGTGACATTCCCTCCTGTTGTGGGAGCTGGTTGGGGTCTCTGGTGCCCTTTGCACTCCTGGAACTTAGCCACATTGGCTGTGGGCCCCTGAGGGGCTGCTGGTGTTGCCCCTTCTCCCCACGGGGCTGGGGTGCCAGCTGCTGTAGCTGACAGACTGTCACAGGCCCAGGGGGAGCACATTTGCTGTGCGATGTCAGTATCTCGCCCTTCGTGTTTCTGTACTGCCACGGGAGCGTTTGGGATGGACTGTGCTGCTCACGGCAATGATCAGAGCGGAAGCTGAGAATGTGCCCTTTTACCACGTGTGGAAATCTCCCTGTCATCATTGATCTGGCAAATTCTCCCTGAGATTTCACGTCCCTGTGCAGGAAGGGCCTGCTTCCAAAGGGTGAGTGGACGGCTGACCATGGCCCTGGGAAGTCTCCCTTCTGTGGGGAAGGAAGGGGAGCAGAGGGTCAGGGGTGGAGGGAGCCACTGACCCCCCGGGACACCCAGTGCCCCTGCCCTGCGAGGGAGTGGGAGGAGCACAGTGAGGTGGAGCCAAGTCCAACTCACGTCCAGCCTCACTCGAGGTGGGCGGGGCGCTGAGGTTGGTGTGGGAAGGGGCAGCGAGCCCTGTGCAGCAGGTTAGCACCTTTCTCAGGTGAGGTGACAATGAAAGGTGCTGGGGGAAAGAGTGGATGTCCCCTCAATGAAGGAGGGAAGGGGGGACCCTGGCCCGGGGCTGGCCTGTGCACAGAGTTCTGAGGGTTGTTCTGAGCTCAGGGCAGGGCTGGGCGTGGGGTGCCCCTCTGGGCAGAGCAGAGCTGGATGGCGGTGGTCACATGGGGCTGAGGTTGGCCAGACTTGCTGCATGTGGCAGCAGTTTAGGGGACCCACTGCAGGAGGAGGAAAACTTGAGAGTCTGTTGCAGACACCTGGGATAGAGAGATTACGGTGGGGGACAGGGGGAAGGAGGGTGGGCATGGGGGATTTTGGGCACTGCTCCCTTTGGGAGATTCCTGTGGGAAGTACAGGTCTTGAGATCCAGTTGTACAGTCTCTGTTTACGTTTCTAATGGATCAGGCAACGGAGCCTTTCTCATGTGGCACCCTGTTGATCGCCTGGGCCAGTGATCCGTGGGACCGCATTTGGGAAAGCCTGCCTCATCTTTCCCGAGGATGAAAGGAGGATGTAGCTCTCCATTTGGGATGGGCGTGCTTTCTGGCTATAATGACATTTTTGTTGACACAGGGGCTCCTAGTCACAATGCCCTCGCAGCCTTGTCTGGGCTGTCTCCTGGGCTTGTCCCCCTGGACTGTGGCTGTGGCTGTCTTCACACAAGCTGCCCTTGCCCTCTGGGACAAGGCTGCCGGGGTCTTCCTGTCAGGCACAGCGTGGAGGAGGTGGAAGGGTGTGTGTGTGTCCTGTGTCCAGTGTGCAGCTCATCAAACAGAGGGTGGAGCTCTAGCCCCTCTGCATTTGGGTCACAAAGCATGTTTTGTCTGGATGCCCGGGCATGGCCTATGCTCCCAGGAGGGGCTGACGGCTGAGGGCTCATGCAGACACCACAAGTGGTGTTTCCTGGGCCTGCATCTTGCCTCCTGCCCCTTCAAGAGGAAGCAGGTTGTCTTAGAAGCTTCTAGATGGAGGGTCCTGCTTGGCCCCACCTGGGCCTTTTCTCTCTTACGGTGCTCTGAGCTTGCGCTGGTGACAGGACGGGGCTGGGCCCTCCATCCCAACCATATGATTCTGTCTTTGTGGCAGCCCTGAGGTCAGCATCTTTGTCCGCGAGGGGACACGAGCCACGTTCAGTCAGCCCAGGCTCCACTGCTGTCCTGCTGGAGACTCCCCAGGGGCTCAAGTTCTCTTATGAGGCACCTGTACTTGTGGATTCTCCCTGCCCCCAGGCAGCTGGATGTCCATGATGGTTCACTTAGCTGGCTGTCGGCTGAGGCTAGCCACGGCAGGACTTCTTCTGGGCTGTCTTCTGTGGACTTGCCCAGTGCCTGGGGCCTCTCAGGGCGTGGCACTGGCTTCCCAGATCCCAGGCTGTTTATTGGCCTAGTTCCTTCTGCTGTGCTTCATTAGTGAAAATAGGAGCAGGGCCTGCCTGATTCCAGGGCTGGGGAGACAGAACCTCCTCTTAATAGGAGGGCAAGGGCTGGAGTGGTTGTTGGGGCTACCCGTGGAAAACACAATCCTTCTTAGGCCACATGTGTGGCTGTGTGGCTCCATGTTCTCTTCTTTCTTCTTCACTGGCTTGAAACACAATTCCAGCCCTGTTGCTTTGCAGTTTCTTCCTTTGGTAAAGAAGTGCTGGTGTGGCTTCTAGGAGAGGCTGAAGGTGTCACCAAGAGCCACTGCTGCCTGCAGCACTGTTTCATCACTGCAGTCCTAGTCCCTGGCATCTGCTGTTCCTTCATACCTGCACCACTGTCCAGGGTGCATGGGATGGGGGTCTCTGGGCCTGTTCAGGGGCATCACATGCCCACTCATCTCATGTTTCAAGTTCTAAGAGGCTTCTTGAAACCAACTCGGCTCTTTGCCAGGACACTGAGTCGTGTCTGGGGCACTGGCCTACACACGTTCATCAAGAAGCGTGCCCATGCTTCAGAGAGTAGGTGATGCACGTGGAGGAAACATGTGGTAGGTCAAGTGCAGCTAGAAAGAGATGTGTTGGGATGTGTGAGTGTGTGCTTGTCCTTATGTGTGTGAGCGTGTACACATGAGTATATGAACGTGTGTGTATGTGAGTATATGCATGTGTGAGTGCACGTGTGTGACCCTCTGTGCCTGTACATGCATATGTGAGTGTGTCTATATGTGTGAGTTTGTACAGGAGCATGCATGTGGTATACATGAGTGAGTATGTACATGTGTAAATGTTTGTACATGTGTGTGTCTGTACATGCAGGTATGTGTCTTTGTACACATGTCCCATGTGGGTTGTTCCCTTTTGTTGGGGACGTTTCTCTTGGTGTCCTTTGGCAGCACAAAGTGTAGTCACCTCATGAGAAACAGAGAATGAGCTGATATGATTCCATGTCAGGGGACCCTGTCCTCTGTTTACCTCCCATGTGTACACAAACATGTGCATTACAGACACTTACTGAAACATAGGGCCTTGCACTGTGCAGTCCACTCCACCCACTGACCCTGCAGGATTGTGGTGTTACCCCACCTCCAAGAGGAGGAGACTGAGGGTCAGGGAGGACCAACTACTTCCCAGATCCTGTGGCTGCTCGGTGGCTCTGGACCTCCCAGCTCCAAGGGCACAGCTCTCAGGCTGGGGTCATCTGACTCGATCTGTGAAGGGCAGACAGTAAATATTTTAGGCTTTATGGGTTACATATAATCTCTGTCTCAACAACCTAGCTCTGCCATTGGAGCACATAAGCAGCCACGAATATGGAAACCAGTAGGCATGGCTGTGCGCCAATAAAAGTTTACAAAAAGCTTGAGTGGGCCCACAGGACACAGTGTGCCACCCCCTGCTCTAAACCATGACGCCCTGAATGGAGTTGTTTGTTTCAAGACACCCATGTGCCCTCTCTTCTCCATGTGCCTGCCCAGCAGCTGGATGTCAGCCCCTGGGCTGGTGGGTGCCCTGGGAGTTAGCCCCAATGTGGAGTGCCCAGGCTGTGCTGCTGGCTGCCCTCATTCCTGGGGATGCTGTTTCCAGAAGGCAGAGCTTACAGTCCTGGGCCGAGACCAAATATATCATTACAGCTGGAAGGTGCCTTTAAGTGACCCTTGAATTCTGCCAGCTGAGAGCTCCAGGTGCCCAGAAGAAACTGGACGAGCAATCTGTGTGGCTGAGTTAGCACCCCAGCAGCATAAATAGCATCACCCCTAATAGTGTAAACCTCCTGTGTAAAGTACCAGCTCGTTCCCCCCGAATATTTGAGTTTGGGCTGAAGGGAGTATTTCCTGGTTTTTAGAAACACATTGTTATAAACGGGAATGAAGCTCACAGCCACATGGGAGCAGAGGAGATCTTGATTAGGGATCTCGCCAGCCAGGTGGAAGGAGGACGAGGCCTTGTCCAAACGCACTAATGCCACCCCAGAGTGACCGGCCTCAGGGTACAGAGGGCCCCACAGCATGTGGGTGGGGCACATATTGGCCATCACTTGCTTTACAGTACTAGACAGCTGATAGGGGATGCTCCAGTGTGAGCAGATGCAGGCGCAGGGGACTGGGCATGTTTCTTCTCTTGACTCCTGCCCTTAAAATTGGAGTGGAACTTTAAGAGCCTGGGTTGAAAGATTTGAGTTTGGCTGCATCGTGCAACATAAGAAGGAGGTGAAGGCTCAGTTGGTACCCTTCACCATAGGAGTCTTTGTAACATCCCAGCCAGGATACAATGTCGTTGTCATTCTAGGAGTGAGCAAAATGAGGCTCCTGTGGTAAAGCAGCTTCCCTGGAGCCGCTGCCAAGGTCAGACACAGTGTCATTGTGGCTCCAAAGCCTGCCTTCTTAGGAAAAGAGAACTCCTACTCATCCTTCAAAGCCCCAGAGGCCATCTTCTCTGTAGTGCCTTGCCCTTTGGGTCTCTGACCTTTCTCTGGCTTTCTGTGGAATAGGGTGCATCCTGTCCAGCCAACACTGCTCATCCTGGTACCGTATGCGTTTTTCAGCAAGGTCATGGCCTCCTGTAGGTAGCCCACACACATGTCCAAGTTGGCTCTGAGTTCCATTGCTGACTGTGGAGTTTGGCACATGGTGGTCATCCCTGCATGTTTAAGTGGGACAGTGCTGTGCCAACATGTCCACTTCAATGGTGTCTGGACTCCTTGGCCTGTGACCTGAGGCTTGTGGACCTCAGATGGTGCCCACAGGTAAGAATGGTCCGCGAAGGGGCTGGGGCAGCCTGCAGTGGGCACCCGTTGGCTGGCAGCAGCCTTGTCTGGAGAAGCTGAGCTGGGCTGGGAGCAGGATCAGCAGTGGGAGAGCCAGGTTCACTGTGGGTTTCCACAGGGCTCACCTTCCTAAACAGGCTCCAGAATCCACTTTGGGAAGCCAGTCATGGGGAGGAAATTGGGTGGAGAAATGGCTTCAGAGCAAGCACATGCCTGACTGGCTTTCACTCAGTGGTGCTGAATGTCCTGTGGGGTGGAGGGAGGAGACCACATTCCTCAAGGCCCCTGGCACTGCTGTGCACATACAAAGCCCTGGCTGAGGCTGAGGCAGCCCCTGGCAGGCTCCTGGGGCAGAGGTTCTATGCTGTTTCTCAGCATGTGATTGAGAAGCCATCATCATTTTCCAGGGACACGGCAGGGTAGATTCCTGGGCCAGATCCAGAACCACTCATCCCAGGGACCCGGAATCTGTGCTTTACTAACTGCCTTGGAGTTTTGCAGGCCAGAGACTTGAGAGCCCCTCTCTAAAGCATGTGCTTATGTAAAGACCACTGGGCCTCAGAGGGGGGTCCCTTCCCATCGCCTGTCCTGACCCCACGGGTCTTCTCACACCCCAGCCTTCCAGCCAACAGAGTCTCTCGTCTTCCCCACCTGAAGACTGTGGTTTCCACATTCCACCTTGGGGCTCCTGCCCCAGTGCAGCCCCTCTAGGGCCCTACACAGTTCATACCAAACAATATGGAAATGTGTGCTTTTTCACACAGCAGGGAAAGTGTTTCCCTGTCCTAGGATCCTTGCAGAGTATCCTGCCAGGGGTGGAGAGTAGGCAGTCCCAGGGGGACAGGGGAGCATGTGAGAGCACCTCCTCCCCCCAGGAGGCAGGACAGCCTGTGAGCCACATTTTGGTGACTTCAGGAAAATTGTTTGTTGGAAAAAGTTCTCAAATGTGTGTATTTCATGGAAGACTTTGTGAATACAAAGTGAATCTGAGTTTTCCTAGGAAAATATCTTTCACCTCAAATGTTTTTCAGACCCTTTGCAATCGCTCTCTCCCTTGTGTCCGGGCTAATCTGCTTTCTGTCACTATAGATATAAAGTTTGAATTTTCTAGAATTACATATATGTGTGTGTGTGTGTGTGTGTGTGTGTATAGGAATGATCTGGTACGTACTCGGTATTGTCTGGCTTCTTTCACTGCTCTTAACTGTTTTGAGATTCATCCATCTTGTTGCATGTGTCAGTATTTCACTACTTTTTGTTGCTTCGAAGTATCCCATTGTGTAGCTGTACTAAAGCTGGTCTATCCATTTGCCTCCTGATGCACATTTGGTTAATTCCAGGTTTTGGTTATTATAAATAAAGCTGCTGTGAGGATTCATGTACAAGCCTTTGTATGGTATGTGCTTTCATTTCTTTCAGGTAAATACCTAGGAGTGGAGTGGCCAGAAAATATGGTAGATGTATGCTTAGCTTTTTAAGAATCTGGCGGTGACTTCCAACGTGGTTGTAACAGTTCACATTCACATCAGCAGCGTATGAGTTCCAGTTGCTCCATATCCTTGTCAACACTTGGTGTGGTCAGTCTTTTTAATTTTAGCCTTCTAATAGCTGTGTGGTGGTATTTAAAATTTACTTTTCCTTAATGACTAATGTGGTTGGGCATCTTTTCATTGCTTATTGGCCATCCATGTGTCTTCTTTAGTGAAGTGTCTGTTCAAATCTTTTGACCACTTTTTTTTTTAATTGGGTTGATTATTTTCTTACTGTGAAGTTTTGAGAATTCTTTATATGTTCTACATACAGTCTTTCATCAGATATCTGATTTGTAAATATTTTCTACTATACTTTGGCTTCTTTATTTATTCTTTTAATAGTATTGTTCGAAGAGCAGAAGATTTTAGTTTTTATGAAGTCCAATTTATTAGTTTTTTTCTTTTATATCTTGTAATTTTTGTGTTGTATTTGAAAAATCTTCGCCCAAAGTGCTAAAGCTGTGTGTTGGTTTCCCAAGGCTGCTGTGGTGAAATACCGCAAACTTGGTAGCTTCAGACAACAGAAATTTGTTTTCTCACAGTTTTGGAGGCCCAGTCTGAAATCAGTATTGCTTGGCCCAAATCAAGATGTTGGCAGGACTCTACTCCATCCAGAGGTTCCAGGGGAAAATCTGTCCCTTACCTTTTACATCTTCTGTTGATTACTGGAATTCCTTGGTTTGTGGCCACATCACTCCAGTCTCCCTCTGTCTTCACACTGCTACCTCCTCCTCCTCTTCCTCCTCTTCTCTATCTTTTTTTTCCCTCTCTGTCTCTCCCCCTGTCCTTCTCTCTCCCTTTCTCTATACGTGTGTAAAATTTCCTTCTGCCTCCTTTTTATAAGGATACCATGTCATTGTATTTAGGGCCCATGCAGATGTTAATAATTCAGGATGGTCTCCCCATCTCAATATCCTCAACTTAATCACATCTGCAAATATCTTTAGTTTTTTGTTGTTGTTGTTTTTTGTTCGTTTGTTTTTGTCATGTAAGGTAACGTTCACAGATTCGGGGATTTCATCATGAGTATCTTTTGGGGGGCACTTTTCAGTCTATCACACAATGTGAGAAGTCATCCAATATCTCTCTGGGTTTTAGTGTCCTCATTTAAAAATAGGATTAAATGTGACTATTTTTGGTGGGTAGATAGCTAGAAGTAAAACAATAGAAAGTAAAGTAATAAAAGATACAAAACATCTAGCATAGCACCTAGGACAGGGTTGATACTTGATACATGATTGTTATTGTTACGGGAAAAGCTATGATCAGTGTGGTCAATGATGTTGAAACTACACGGGTGTTTGAAAATCCAATGTGAAAAAAGGATCTTCCAACATAAAGATATAATAAGCTATTTTTTCTTTAATTTCATTGTGTTCTTAATTTATAATCAGATAACATTTGATGCTAGTAATTGTCCATTTATCATCCATGTCTGTTTTAGAGAATTGTCAAATAACTGCTGTCTTACTACCATTATAATTCAATTGGAGTCCATTTTTTGGGTGATAAAATGTATTCTGTTTTCATTTTTTCCCACTTTTTATTGATACAAAATGTTTTACATATTTGTGGGATACATGTGAGTGTTTGCTACATGCATAGAATGTGTAATGATTAGGTCAGGGGATTTAAGGTGTCCATCAACTTGCGTTTTTATCATTTCTTTGCATTGATAACATTTCACACTCTTTCTTATAGCTACTTTGAAATATACATTGTTGCTAACTGTAGTCACATCACTCTGCTCTTGAATATTGGGGCTTATTTGTCCTGTCTAACTGTATGTTTATACCCATTAGCCAACCTCTCTTTAAGCCCCCTTCCCACCCAAACACCCTTCCCGGCCTCTGGTCTTTATCATTCTTTTGTCTGTCCCCATGAGATTGGTTTTTATGGCTCCCACAGATGAGTGAGAACATGTGGCATCTGACTTTCTGTGCCTGGCTTATTTCACTTAACAAAATGACCTCCAGTTCCATCCATGTTGCTGCAAATGACATGATTTCATTGTTCTTTATTGCTGACTAGTTTTCCATTGTGTATATATACCATATTTTCTTTATCCATTTGTCCATCGATGGACACTTAGGTTGATTCCATATCATTGCTGTTGTGAATAGTTCTTTGCTAAATATCTCAGTGCAGGTATCCCTGATTTCTTTTCCTTTAGATAAATACCCAGTAGTGGGATTGTTGGATTGTATGGTAATCCTATTTTTAGTTTCCTTAGGAATCTTCTTCATACTATTTTCCATAATGGTTGTACCAATTTACATTACCACCAACAGTGTATAAGAGCTCCCTTTTCTGTGCTTCCTTGCCAGCATTTGCTATTTTTGGACTTTTTAATAATGGCCATTGTAACTGGAATAAGATGATATCTCATTGTGGTTTTGATTTGCATTTCCCTGATGCTTAGTGATGTTGAGCATTTTTCCTATACCTGTTAGCTATTTGTATGTCTTTTTTGAGAAATTTCTATTCATGTCCATAGCACACTTTTTAATGGGATTATTTGTTTTTTTTATTGTTAAGTTGTTTGAGTTCCTTGTATATTCTGGACATTAGTCCCTTGTCAGATGAATAGTTTGCAAATATTTTCTTTCATTTAACAGGTTGCCTCTTCACTCTGTTGATTATTCCTTTGCTGTGCAGAAGCTTTTTAGTTTAATATAGTCCCATTTGTCTATTTTTCTTATAGTTGTCTGTGCTTTTGAGGTCTTAGACATAGAATCTTTCCCAAGACTTATGTCTTGAATTGTTTTTCCTACTTTTGTTCTAGTATTTTTATAGTTTGGGGTCTTATGTTTAAGTTTTTAATTCATCTTGAGTTTATTTTTGTATATGGTGAGAGATAGGAGTCGAGTTTCATTCTTCTGCGTATGGATATCCAATTTTCCCAGGATCGTTTATTGAAGAGTTTGTCCTTTCCCCAGTGCATGTTCTCTGTGCCTTTATCAAAAATCAGTTGGCTGTGAGTACATGCTTTTATTAATATTTCTTGACTCTCTGTTCTGTTACATTGGTCTGTGTGTCTGTTTTTATACCAGTACCATGTTGTTTTGTTTACTGTAGCCTTGTAATATATTTTGAAGTCAGGTAGTGTGATGCCTCCAGCTTTGTTCTTTTTGCTCAGGATTGGTTGGCTATATGGTGTCTTTTTTGTTTCCATACAAATTTTAGGATTACTTTTTCTAATTCTGTGAAAAATGACATTGGTATTTTGGTAGGGATTACATTGAATCTATAGATTGCTTTGGGCATTTAGGTCATTTTAACAATATTAATTCTTCCCATCCATGAGCATGGGATGTCTTTCCATTTGTTTGTGTCCTCTTCAGTTTCTTTCAACATTGTTTTGTAGTATTCCTTATAGAGATCGTTCACCTCCTTGGTTAAATTTATTCTTATTTATTTTATTTTTTGTGGATATTGTAAATGGGATTACATTTATTGAATTATTTCTCAGCTAGCTCATTATTAGGGTATAGAAATGCTACTAATTTTTGTATGTTGATTGTGTATCCTGCAAATTTACTAAATTTATTTATCAAATCTAAGAGTTTTTTTGGTGGCATCTTTAGGTTTTCTAGATATAAGAGCATATCATCAGCAAAGAGGGAAAATTTGACTTCTTCTTTTCTAATTTGGATAGCTTTTATTTTTGTCTCTTGCATGATTGCTCTGGCTAGGTCTTCAGTACTATGTTGAATAGTAGTGATGAAAGTGGGCATCCTTGTCTTATTCCAGATCTTAGAGGAAAGGCTTTCAGCTTTTTCCCATTTGGTATGGTGTTAGATGTGTGTTTGTTAAATATGACATTTATTATTTTGAGGTAAGTTCCTTCTTCTGTTCCTACTGTGTTGAAAGTTTTTATCATGAAAAATGTTGAATTTTATCAAATGCTTTTTCTATGTCTCTTGAGGTGATCATATGGTTTTTGTCCTTCATTCTTTTGATGTGTTGTATCATGTTTATTGATATGCGTGTGTTGAACCACCCTTGAATCCTGTTATAAATCCCACATGGTTATGGTGTGTAATTGTTTTGATGTACTGTTGGATTTGTTTTTCTGGTATTTTGTGGAGGATTTTTATGTCCTATATTCATCAGGGATATTGACCTGTAGCATTCTTTTTTCGTGTGTCCTTATCAGCTTTTGGTATCGGGATAATGCTGGCCTCATAGAATGAGTTAGGGAGAGTTCGCTCCTTTTCAGTTTTTTGTAATATCTTTAGGAGGATTGGTATTAGTTCTTCTTTCTAAGTCTGGTAGAATCCAGCAGTGAATCCATCCAGTCCTGGGCCTTTCTTTCTTGGGAGACTTTTTATTACTGATTCAACCTCACTGCTTGTCATTGCTCTGTTCAGGTTTTCTGTTTTTTCCTGATTCAATCTTGGTAGGCTATATGTTTCCAGGTATGTATCTATTTCCTCTAGGTTTCTCAGTTTGTTAGCATATAGTTGTTTATAACAGTCTCTGATGATCTTTTGTATTTCTGTGATAACAGTTGTAATGTCTCCTTTTTCATTTCTGATTTTGTTTACTTGGGTCTTCTCTGTTCTTTGTTAGTCTAGCTAGAGGTTTATCTTTTTTTATGTTTTCAAAGAACCAACTTTTTGGGTTTTTTATCCTTTGTATTTTTTTTAAATTCTGTATTTTGTTTAGTTCTGCTCTGATCTTTATTATTTTTTCCTTCTGGTAATTTTGGGTTTGGTTTGTTCTTATTTTTCTAGTTCCTTTAGGTGCATTGTTAGATTGTTTATTTGAAATCTTCCTAGTTTTTTAATGTAGGGTTTATTGCCATAAATTTCCCTCTTACCACTGCTTTTACTGTATCCCACAGGTTTTGGTGTATGTTGTGTTTCCATTTTCATTTGTTTCAAGAAATTTTTTGATTTCCATCTTAATTTCTTCCTTAAGCCTTTGGTCATTCAGGAACATGTTGTTCAATTTCCATGTATTTGTATAGTTTCCAAAGTTCCTCTTGGTGTTGATTTCTAATTGTATTCCATTGTGATCTGAGAAGATATGTGGTATGATTTTGGTTTATTAAAATTTTTTGAGACTTGTTTTGTGGCCTAACATATGCTCTTCCTGGAAAATGTTCCATGTGCTGATGAGAAGAATGTATATTCTGCAGTTGTTGGATACAACGTTCTGTAAATGTCTTTTAGGACCATTTGACCTAATATGAAGTTTAAATCCAATTTTTAGAAAAATTTTCTGTCTAGATGATCTGTCTAGTGCTCGAATGTGGTGTTGATGTCCCCAGCTATTGTTGAATTGGAATCTATATCTCCCTTTATATTTAGTAATACTTGCTTTATGAATCTGGGTAATTTAGTGTTGGGTACATACATATTTAGAATTGTTGTGTACTCCTGCTGGATTGATTCCTTTATCATTATATAGTGACCTTCTTTGTCTTCTGTTTACTGTTTTTGACTTAAGGTCTGCTTTATCCAATATAAATCTAGCAACTCCTACTTGCTTTTGGTTTCCATTTGCGTGAATATCTTTTATCCCTTTGCTTTCAGTCTGTATGTGTCTTTACAGGTAAGGTGAGTTTCTTGTAGAGAGCATATAGTTGGATCATGTTTCTTCATCTTTTCATCCAGTCTGTGTCTTTTAAATGGAGAATTTAATTCATCTACGTGCAAGGTTACAGGTTGCATTCAAGGTTATTATTGATTATTGATATGTGAAGTTACTGTCATATTGTTTATTGCTTTCTGGTTGTTTGTTTTGTATATTCTTTGATCCTTTTCTTTTCTCTTATTGTTTCTGTTGTGTTTTGGTGGTATACTGTAGTGGTGCCATATGAGTCCTTTCTCTTCCTCATCCTAATTTGTTTGTTTGCTTTTGGTGATTTTTATACTTTTTGTGTTTTTATGATGGTCAATGTCATCCTTTTACTTCCAAGTTTAGGAGCATTTCTTGTAGGGCCTGTCTAGTGGTGATGAATTTCCTCAGAGTGTGCTTGTCTAGGAAAAACTTTATTTCTCCTTCATTTATGAAGGATAATTTTTCTGGATATAGTATCCTTGGGTGGTATTTTTTTTGTTTCAGTCCTTTGACTATGTCATCCCATTCTCTTCTGGCTTGTGAGGTTTATGCTGAGAAGTCCACTGTTAGTCTGATTGGGGATCTTTTATCTAACATCTAGGTGACTAGATGTTTTTTTCTTGCTGTTCTTAGTGTCCTCTTTTTTGCTTTGACTTTAGACAGTTTGACTATAACATTCCATGAAGAAGACCCTTTTGCATTCTATGTGTTTGAGGATCTTTGGGCCTCCTGTATCTGGATGTCTAAGTCTCTAGTTAGACTTGGGAAGTTCTCATCTAATATTTCATTAAATAGTTTTTTATAACTCTTTTGTTCTCTCTTTGCCCTCGGGGAAACCAGTAATTTGAATATTTGGTTGCTTTTTGTTGTCCCAAATGTCACAAAGGCTTTGCTCATTCTTTTTATGTCATTTAAAAAAAATTTTTGTCTAATTGGATTATGTCAAAAGACCTGTATTCAAGTTTTGATATTCTTTCTTCTGCTTGTTCTAGTCTATTTTTGAAGCTTTTAAAAGTATTTTGTATTTTATTCAATGAATTCTTCAGTTCCAGAATTTCTGTTTGGTTCTTTTAAAAATATCTCTGTATTTAGTAAATTTCTCATTCATACCCTGAATTGTTTTTTTTTTTTTAATTTCTCTGTATCGTTTTTGAGAATTCTCTTGTATCTCACTGAGCTTCTTTAAAATCAGTATTTTAAATCCTTTATCTGGGATTTTGTGAATCTTTTGATTTTGATCTGTTGCTAGAGAATTATTATCTTCTTTTGTTAGTGTCATATTTCCTTGTCTTTTCATGTTTCCTGTGTCCTTATGTTGATATCTGCACATTTGGTGTAACAGTAGCTTCTTCTAATTTTTTTGAAATTGTTTTTGTAGAGGAGGATTTTTCCTGAAGATGTGTATATGTTGTAGGTTGGGTAGGGCACCTTGGCTCTGATTTTGGATGCATGCAATAGTGTGATCTCTGTATGATTTCTTTGGCTGTAAATAGTATCAGTGGTGTTTGTGATTTCCTCAGTGCCTTAGGGTGCAGTTATTAGCGAAGGCTGTGGTAATGTTTTTCTGGGGACTAGGATGCTTTGTGGGCCAGTTTTCAGGCCCCAGTGTTGGCACTGATGGGATGAGCATGCCTGTTCTTGGGCCCTGTGGTGGCTTACATTGGCACCAGCGTTTGTGGGTCCAGGAGAGCCAATTCTTTGGCATTCAGGTGGCTTACTCATATGTGGGTAGTGGCAGCAGTGGGCCAGGCATGTGGGGGGGTTCTCAGGACCCTGGGTAGCTGGTGTGATGTGGGCAATGGTAGTAGCAGTGGTGGAGCATCCCACGAGAACCCAAGCTGTCCATGCTGGTGTTGGTGGTGGCTACAACATTTGGGTGGGTCAGTCCTCAGGCCTACTGGGGGTGTGTGCAATTGGGTGCCTGCTGCAGTAGCATAAACGTGTTGGATTTGGCCTTACCTCAGACCCTTGGAGGAGTGTTCAGGTGCCAACAATGTTGGACTGTATTGGATGATTCCAGGTCCCTGGATGGCATCCTCAGGTACTGGGGGGGGGGTGACTGGGCCAGAAAACTTATCCTCAGGCCCCCTGGTAGTTTGTTCAGGTGCTGGCCATGATAGGCAGGGGTGGGGTGGTCCTCAAGTCATTGGCTGAATGCTCAGGTGTGAGTAGCTACAGTTGTGCTGTGGGCCTCCCATGGGTAGGGTGTGGCCCCTTTCAGCTGGAGCAGCATAGGGAGGTAGCTGTGGGGAATGCAGTTTGCTCATGCCTTGATGCCACAGTAGCCAACATCAGCAGCATTGGGATTTGTCCTCAGGGTGTGTGGGAATGCCTGGCCTCCCCCTCCTTCCTGGGCCCTGTAGTGGCAGTGGCAGCATCGACCCCAGGGCATGACACAGTCCTTTGAGTGCTTGGCTCTCAGAGTGGTGCCAAGCTGCAGCTGCTCAGGGCTTGGATGCTTGTGGAACTCAACTTGAGTTCCCTCTCTGGACCAATGCCTCTGTGCAGTCTCTAGGTAGTTCCCTGTGTCAGTCTGGAGGCCCCTGTGGGTTGAAGGGTTCTCCTGTAGCTGGGATTATAAAAGACCGTGGTGGTAGTGTGGAGCCCTGGGGGTCTCTCTGTCATCCTTTCCCTGCATCTGGGAGCTTCTCCTGGCTCCCAGCTGATCCTGGCCGAGCAGGCTTCCTCGTTTCCTTGTCTTTACTTGCTTTCAGTGCTTCCTGTCAATTCTCTGTTGAATCTCAGTGTTCTCTTAAATGATCTATTCCAAGTGTGGATACCTACTTGCTGTTTTGGCTCCTCTCCAGGGAGGAGGTGCGCAATAGCTGTATCTAGTCAACCATCTTGAGCCAGTCTCCTGGGTTCCATTTCACTCTGCAAATGTTCACTTATTCCGCCATGTGCAGAGAACTCTGCTGCTCACTGCATATGCGTATCTAAGGACAACGCAATTTGCGAGTTAGTCAGCCTCAAGATCCAGCAGAGGAACTAAAGTTTTCTTTTTATCCTTGCTTCATAGAGCACGTACAATATCACAAATAAACTGAGTATTAGTTGAGTTATTCTCCATTTTTTGAGGTCTACGTTCAATCTTGAAAACAGGCATCATACACAAAAAATTGAAGCATTATATGCAATTATCAGATTCATGGTCAATGAGATAAAACACAACACAGTACTCATACGTTTTGTGTATGTGTGAATTTTCCATATACAAATACAAATTGTCCTAAGGAAAACCCACATGAGAATGATATGCAAATAATCACAATTAGTTGTTTCATTTATCGGCTGTCTAAGCCAAGCCTGCATGTCCCTGCATCTCATAATATGGTTGCAAAATTTAAAAATATATAAATAAATAAAATAAATAAAAATATTTCCTAAAAGAGTCATAAAGATTTTCTCCTGTGTTTTCTTCTGGAATTTTATAGTTTTACATTTTACAATTAGGTTTATAATACTTTTTGAGTTAAATTTTGTCTGTGTTGCAAGTAATGCATCAAGTTTTGTTTTTCTGGTTTTTTGTTTTTTGTTTTTTGTTTGCAGGTGGATAGCTAATTGTTCCAGCATCATTTGTTGAGAAGATTATCGTTTTTCCACTGAATTGCCTTTCCAAAATTTTAGAAAAACCACTTGTCCCTAAATAGGTAGATCTGTTTCTGGATTTTAAAATTCTGTTCCATTGATCTATGTGTCTATCTTGACATCAAGACCATACAGGTTGGTCCTATAGCTTTGTAATAAGTCTGGAGTCAGGTCTTGTGGTTCCTCTAACTTTGTTTTTCTTTTTCAAAGTAATTTTGGCTATTCTAGGTCCTTTGCTTTTTCATGTGAATTTTATGCTCAACTTGTCAGTTTCTTCAACAAAAGCTGCTACAATGTTGTTTAGTATTGTGTTGAATCTTGTATTATCAATCTGGGGAGAATTGGCATCTTAAAAATATAGTCTTCAGATCCATGAACATAGTATATCTCTCTATTTACTTAGATCTTGTTTAATTTCTCTCAAAGATGTTGTGCAGTCTACAGCATATAGGTATTTCATATCTTTTATCAGATTTATCCGTAAGAAGTTCTTACTTTTGATAGTATTGTAAATGCTATTGATTTTTAATTTTTAATTTCTGTTTTTTTGTTACTAGTATAGCAAAATACAGTTGAGTTTTTACATCGATTTAATGTTCTGAAACTGCTAAACTCACTTATTTCTAATACCTTCTTGTGGATTTCCCACTGAATTTTCTGCATAAATGATCTTGTTTGCAAATGAAGACAGTTTTGCTTTTTCCTTTCTAACTTGAATGGCTTTTATTTACTGTTTTTCATTTTGTTTTGTTTTGTTTTTTTCCTTATTTCACTGGTTAGAACCTCCAGTAGCAGGCATTCTTGTCATGTTCTCCATCTTAGAGGGAAGGCATGCTTTCTTTCATCATTAAGTATGTTAGCCATTGGTTTTTTGAGCATGGTTTTTATCAAATTGAGCAAATTGTCTTTTATTCCTAGTTTGCTAAGAGTTTTTTTTTTAAATCAGAAATGAATGTTGAATTTTGTCTAATTTTTTTTTGCTTCTGTTGGGATGATCTTATGTTTTTTCTTTTTTAGTCTGCTAATATGATGAATAACATTGGTTGATGGTAGAATATGAACACATTCTTGCATTCCTGGGACAAACCCTACTTGGACATATAGATGGCCCCTGACTTATTATGGTTTGACTTAATGATTTTTTGACTTTATGATGGTGCAGAAGTAATACGCATTCAGTACAAATCATATTTCTCTCCTGATCCAGGGCATCAGCAAGCCACAACTCCCAGTCAGCCACACATTTTCAACTTAAAACATTTTCAACTTATGTTGGGTTTATTGGGATGTAACTCCATTGTAAGTTGAGGAGCATCTGTATTGTATTATCCTTTTGCTAAAATTTTGTTTGAATTTTTTCCATTTGTGTTTCTTGAAAATATTAGTCTGTGGCTTTTCTTATTTTGTCTTTACATAGTGTCAAGGTAATGCTGATCTCATAAATGAGTTTGGGAGCATTTCCTTTTGTTCAGTGTTCTAGAAGAGATTGTGTAGAATCTGTAGTGACATCACCTCTCGTATTCCTGGTTTTGGTAATGTACCTTCTCTTTTTTTCTGATCATTCTGGCGAGAGATTGACCAATTTTATTGATTTTCTTAAAGAACTTGCTTTTGGTTTCATTGATTTCTCTATTTTTCTTTTTCATTAATTTCTTTTAAGATCTTTATTACTGTTTTTCTTCTGTTTATTTTGGGTTTAATTCCTCTTCTTTTTGTAGTTTCTTAAGGTGGAAGCTGAGGCTTTTGATTTGAAATGGTTTTTGTCTTTCAGTGGAAGCATTTAGTTCTCTTCACTCCCCCTGAGGTATGGCTTTAACAGCATCCCCAAAATTTTGATATGTTGTTCTTTTTATTCAGTGCAAAATACTTTCTCATTTCTTTTTTGATTTTTTTTTTTTTAAAACCATGGGTTATTTAGAGATGTGATTTAGGGATTTTTCAAGGATATTTCTGTTTTTGACTTCTCATTTAATTCTATTGTGGGCAAAAATCATATTTTTTTATGATTTGAATCCTCTTAAGTTTATGTCCCAGAGTGTGGTCTTCTTTGGTAAATGACCCATATACACTTGGAAATAATATGTACCTCTGATTTTGCAGAATGCTTTTGTTAAGAGTGTGTTCCAATTAGGTCAATTGGTTGATAGAGTTATTCATGTCTTCTGTATGTTTACTGATTTTCTGACTACTTGTTCTCTCAACTATTGAGAGAGAGATTGAAATCTCCAACATAATTCTAGATTTTTCCTTTCAGTTTCTACCAGTTTTTGTTTCATGTATTTTTAAGCTCTGTTATTAGATTCTTAAACATTTGTTATGTCCTCTTGATGAATTAACTGTTATTATTAAGAGGTGATCCTTTTTATCCTGGCAATATTCTTTGAATTATAATCTCATTTGCCTGATATTAGTATAGCCATTCCAACTTTGCTTTGATTATGGTTAGAAAATATGGTCATCCCTTGCTATCTGCAGGGGATTGGTTCCAGGATGCCCCATGGATCCCAAAAATCTGTGAATGCTCAAGTCCCTTATATAAAATGGGGTAGTACTTGTATATAACCTATGCACATTCTCTCATATACTTTATTTTTAAATTTTAAAAATTTTTTTTCTTTTTTTTTTTTGAGACAGAGTCTCTGTTGCCCTGGCTAGAGTACAGTGATGTCATCATAGCTCACTGCAGCCTCAAATTCCTGGGCTGAAGTGATCCTCCTGCCTCAGCCTCCTGAGTAGCTGGGACTACATGTGTGCACCACCAAATCCAGCTAATTTTTCTATTTTTTGTAGAGATAGGATCTTGCAGTGTTGCTCAGGCTGGTCTTGAACCGCTGAGCTCAACTGAGCCTCCCACCTTGGCCTCCAAAAGTGCTGGGATTACAGGCTTGGGCCACCATGCCCAGCCCCATATACTTGAAATAATCTCTGTGTTACTTATAATACCTAATACAGTGTAAATGCTATGTAAATAGTTGTTATACTGTATTGTTTAGGGAATAACGATGTGATAAAACGTCTGTATATGTTTACAGATGCAGCCATCATGGGCATAATTACATTTTCGATCCATGATTGGTCGAATCCATAGATGCAGAACCTGCAGATATGAAGGGCAAATTGTACATCTTTTTCTATCCTTTTATTTTTAGTCTGTTTGTGTCTTTTTATTTAAAGTTTGTTTCTAATTGGGTTTTGCTTTTATTTTTTATCCAGTAAGATAATCTTTGCTTTTAATTGGGGTGTTCAGGCTGTGTGCATTATTGATGTGGTTAGGTTTAAGTCTGTCTTCTTGCTGTTTGCTTTTGGTTTATCCAGTCTGTTTTTTGTTTCCTTTTCCCCTTTATTTGTCTTTTTATATGTATTTATTATGTTTTATAATTCCATCTTAACTGCCTTTGTTGGCTTATTAGTATAACTCTTTGTTTTATTATTTTTGTGTTCTTATTAGGATATATAGTAGATTTTTAACTTACAGCAGTCTCCCATCACATGATTTATTATTTACAGTATAAGAGGCTTACAATGGCGTACTTCCTTTTTTCCCTTCTTAGACCTGATGAAATTGTTACCATACATTTTATTTTTTCTTGTGTTATAAACTTTATTTTACATTTGTTTACACAATTATCTTTTAAAAAGGTTTAAATAATAAAAAATCTTATCCATTTATTCAAATAGTAACCATTTGCATTACTCTTCATTCATTTATGTGGTCAATATTTCTATGTTTTACTTTTCTAACTAAAGAATTTCCTTTAACATTTCTTGTAGCTGGTCTGCTGGTGATGAATTCTTTCAGTTTTTGTATTTCTGAAAAACTCTTTATTTTGCCTTAATTTTTTTGAATTTATTTTCCCTGGGTGTGGAATTCTAGGTTGACAGTTTTGTTTTGTTTTCTTCCGAACTTTAAAGATGTTTCATTATCTTCTCTCATATTGTCTCCAGTGAGAAGTCTGCGGTCAATTCTGGTCTTTTTTCTCTCTCTACCTTTAAGACTTTCTCTCCATCACTGGTTTTAAGAAATTTGATTTTGATGCACCTTGGTATAGTTTTCTTCATGTTCCCTGTACTTGCAGTTCATTGTGCATCTTGTATCTGTAGTTTATAGTTACATCAAATTTGGAAGAATCAAAATCACTGGATCACCCTTTTTTAAATACTTTTTGTGCCACTTCACTCTCTTCCTTCAGGGACACCAATACCATGCATATTAGTACTCTTGAGGTTGTCCTACAGCTCACTGATGATCTTTCTAAAAACGTTTTGGATTCTTTTTCTTTCTATTTCATTTTGGATAGTATCTATTTTCTTCTGCAGTGTTTAACCTGCCGTTGATACTACCCAGTATAGTTTCCATCTCAGCCATTATAGCTTTTATTTTTAGAAGTTCAATTTGGATCTTTTCCCCTTTGTTGAGGTAATTGCTAGGAAGCTCAAAATTGGAATGAGCCACTTTGCTTCTCATTCTTCTATATTAATTGTTTGTTTTTTCCTTTGTGCACTGATGGTACTGTGTATTTTATTAAGTGTATGTTTTACTCCAATTTGCACGAGTCCTTTTTTAAGGAGCACATGGGATGTGTGACTTCAGATGTGTTCATCTTGTCCGAGTCCCTGGTGTTAGAGATGCAGGTGGTCCCTTCAGACGTGCATGTCTTGTGTCTCAGTCCCTGGCATTGGAGATGCAGGTGGCCCCGTGAAGTGAGGGTTTGGAAAATTACACACAGCTGCAGTCCAAACACATTTTTTTTTTATGAAGGTCCCTATGGATAGTTAAACAAACACAGAGCATGTTTGCCTTAGTCTCAATAGTAGCTGATGGTTTATTTACCTCCTTAGCCACGGTTGATGGTCACAGATGTGAACAATATTTTTGACCTTTTCCCCATTTATTGGGTGCTTGTTAGATTTGTATTCGCATTGATGTCCACGTATTTTTGGGAAATTGGTCGCGCCTCTTTGATGGTGAAACATCTGTTCTGAGGCTACCTGTGGAGGGACAGGGCCCCTTCTCTGGATGTCACTTCTCTTAGTGGGAACATGAACTGGTTGGACTAAGCACACAGTTCCTTAGCCAGTTCCAGAAGCCTTTGGGGCAGTGTGGTGAGTTCACAGCGTGCCATCTGCAGAGGTGAAACAGTCCTGGCTTGGCCTCTTACCAACTGGGCCACGCAGGGCTTGTCCTGATCCTATTCCTCAGGTGGATGAGAACACAGCTCCTTAGTTCTAGTCATAACTCCAGGAACCCTTGCAGGGACCTTTGTGTTTTCCCCAGTGTGAGCATCTCACACTGTTGTAAGTTCTCAGCCCTAGTGTGACTGTTGCCTGGCACATGTCAGAGGACACATTCAGATTTAAGATGGTGCACGTGGGTACACCGATGGAGGCTGGTGCAAGAGTAGGTTGGGCAGTGTATCCAACCCCGTAAAACATTTCCTCTCCCTGAAATGGCTTGAGGTGACCCTGGATCTGAGTAATCCTGTGGGATATGCTGAGTCTGCTGATGGCCTCTTAAAGTTTGTGCTGTCCCCAAACATGAACACACCAGGAGACTTTCTGATCCATGAGGACCCAACACAGAGGAGTATTTGAACAAGAATTTAATGAGTGTGTAAGTTAGGGTTGCTTGCATTTATATAATTCGCTTTAAGGGAAAATGAGACAAACGTAGTGCCAAGTTTAGGACTCCTCCTGCAGCCTGACACAGCGCTGGGCCTCTGGTCACAGATGACAAGACAAACATGTGGCTTTGTAGTGCTATCTGGCCATTTTGTTCAACCTTTAGTTGCTGAAAGATGTCATTATTTTTCAGTTACTCTGTGTTTACCCTGGATATTTCCCAAAGGGACTCATGGAAACTGGCCCGGAGACAGCACTGTCCCTGTCAGGTTCAAAGCTCGTGGAGGTGTGTGTTCACTTCTGTCCTTCCTGTGCCTCTCCCAGCCTTTGTCCTCCTTGTGGAGCCTTTCACGGGGCTTGATTGAGAGGCCAGGAATCACCAGGCAGCCACAAGGACTGGACTATGCTTGCTTCTCATACCTCAGTTTCCCTGTCTGTAAAATGTGGAAAAGACAT